>LR990994.1:936066-5936066 GCA_905163435.1 Mamestra brassicae | reverse complement strand
TGATTCTGACTATAATGACTCTGGTAGAAATTTAACCCAGTTTCGGCGCATACGGTTTATTTCTCATGTTCTATCTTCTTCTTCTATATAATATTATATTATATATATATATAGTCTTTATAACCCAAAGGTTGACTGGTAGAGAATGCCTTGATGCATTAAGTCCGCCCATGTACCACTATTGTACATAAAGTTTAAATAAATAAGTAAATAAATATATATATACATATAATATATATATATATAAACAGAGAGTTCCAGAAGTGCGTGGTCATATTTAAGGGTGGTAGTAGTAAAATAATATACAATCACCATCGCTCTATCTAGTGGATAGCATGATTTTTTGCCAAAAGAATTTCGTAGGTTGGGTTCCTTTGCTACGCCTTGAAGCCTAAACGTGTTCGTGGAGTTCAACAAATGAGGAATCATTAGACTCGCCGTACGTGATACGCTGAGAGATACAGGCTATAAGGATTTTGATATCAAGAACAAGATGGCGGATAAAGCGTCGTCTTATTTTTTTGATTTGGTTCTATGAAGTATCAAAATAAAATGCTTGATGAGATGATTTTCAAAAGTGTAAGTCTTAATTGGTGAAAAAACAAACTAATACCAAAAAACTTTTTTACAAAAAGATACAATCGACTTCCAAATAAAACACGTCATAGTCTAAAATAACTTTAATTCGGAAGTCGGTGTTTTTAGTTTTGTTTCTTCGTTTTTAACACCGACTTCCGAAATTAAAGTTATCTTAGACTTTGTGGTGTTTTTATTAGGAAGTCGGTTGTAATTTTTTGTAAAAAAGGTTTTTTTTCCACTTTTTAGTCTATCATTAAAAAGTAATTCATATCTACTAATTACCTGACGTCATTTTGCTTACTTGGACGACGTAATTACATCATCCAAGTAAGCTACTAGTAAACAAAATGCAAATATTATATAAACTGTATGGCCAAACTGAATATTTTTTTACTGGACCAAAATAATGGCAAATATACCGCATCGAACGAAAAAATAATCACATAAATCGGATCAAAAACCTCGGAACAATTGAGAACCTCCTCCTTTTTTGGAAGTCGGTTAAAAACTGATCTTAATTCTTAATCAAAATATTTGAGCATTTGTTTTTATCTAACTACCTATAATGCAACTTTGAATATTGTGTTTGACTTCAAGGCTAAGTAGTACGGATGGGAAATCATCAAATGACTTCTTCCGCTCTGGGTGGAGCGGAAGGGCGTGTCAGACTCTTACTGACTAAAACCCATCCGTGTTCCTTCTAAAGCCCTTTGCTTTCCAGGGCCGCGGTGACTCTTTCGTACAAATTCCGCAACCCTGGCAGGCTCTGGCCCTAGCGGGCCCCGTCCTCTTTGCTGACATCTCTTTGAGGCGCGCGTGAAACATAACGCGCCATCGACCCGGGCCTGGTGGTGATCGGACAGCGAGCCACCCAACGCTCGCCGTCCGCAGGCCCGCGCCTACGGTGGCCGGGGACTCCCGACGCCCGGGGCGTCTTCTCCTGTAGCGGCGGTTGGGACGAAGGCCTTGCCTTTCCCTCGCGCGGTCCGCCTCCTCCTTCGCTAGCATTACTGCTTCGCAGAAGGAGGTGACCGCTTCCCAAGCCTCCTCGCTCCGGACCATGGATTCAACCAGGGCCGGACGCGAGAGGTTGCCGCCGCCGATCGCCTCGAGGAGGACACGGCGGTGCTCAGCCCAAGCAGGGCAGACCTCCACCGTATGCTCCACCGTGTCCTCCGGGCGATCCTCACAGTGCTGACACCCGGGCGTGTCCTCCCGCTTAATCCGAAACAGGTACCTCCCGAAACAGCCGTGTCCGGTAAGTACCTGCGTCAGGCGGAAGGTGAGGACGCCGTGGCACCTCTCCAGCCACTCCTCAAAGAGGGGCCTTACCGCCGCAATTGTGGCGTGCCCAAGTGAAGAACGCCTAACAAACTTATTCGGGCAAAAAAAATATGTTAGCAACCTGACAGAGAGATAGTAGTAGTAAATTCTATAACTACTCTTCCTACTCTATAATCTGCGATATAAATCATTAGCTGGTTAAATTTTGTACCATGTCCATTGTCTATGAAAATGATAACGTTCTTGAGACTTCGCTACTAACTGATCCTATCGAAAAACATGAGCTTATGTCAAAACTATTTGGTCACAAACCAAATGTAATAAAACTAGGTTTGGTACAAAGACATTCCCGAAAGCCAAATACTTTAGTCTTTTTCTAGGCTCATATCACCACTTTTATGATTCTTTCACACCTCCTTTTACTACTATAGACAAAAGCAAACGTACGGGTAGTAACTTCATTGACACGAATATGTGGTGGCGAATGAACGTGCCCGAACCACTGAGGCTGAGAAGTACTAAAATATGACCGACTCTACTTAATGAAATTATCTTCTCAAAGAAAATACACAGGGGTTGAATTTCTATTTTTAGACTATGCTTTTATTTTCGGTTTCTTCACAACGATATAATATCAGTAAGGCAGTGAAATTCTCACCTTTCCACATCTATCTATATATATACCTACAAATGAATCCCTATTTCCCTTGGTCACGGCATCACGGGTGAACGGCTGGACCAATTTCGCTAATTCGTGTTTGTTATTATCAGGAGAAGGTTCCTATGAAAGAAAATTTTGAAAAAATATACATCCGGGCAAAGCCGGGTGGGTCACCAGTAGACTATAAAAATGAATTCATAAGCACGCTCTATCTAATTTGCAGTAGTAAAAAAATATATATATATGTCACAGAAGAAAACAAAACTGAAAATCTTTTTCAAGCAGATTCATTCACTTTTCAGAAAAAACAATCGTAACTCTTACTAATATTATAAATGCGAAATTGAGTTTGGTTGTTTGTTTGTTTACTACACTTTCACACCTAAATCCTTGAACCGATTTTGATGAATTTTGGTACAGAGATAGCTGCATCCTGGGAGACGTTTATAAGCTACTAATCTTGCGAAAATCTATTTTACAGTGAGCAAAGCCGGGGGCAAAATCTATCACCACGTATTTTGAGAGATTTCAGCATCAAGTATTGAACATCCATCGTCCTTAATTTCTATTAACACAAAACGAACGAATTTCATAGCTGTGCAGTTCATTTAATCTGATCGATGCCGATGTGAATAAGCGAACGGTCCGCTTGATCCATGAAACAGCAATTACGAGGAGCGATGAACTTTTGAACGTATTTATAGTAATTAATAGCGAACGGCAGGTACAGTCTCGAGCAGAAATTATGTGACAGTTAGGTAAAATTTAACAACGATTTTTTCTGTTAGTTTTTAAACAATGTATGGTGTTACGTACATAGTATATTCGAAACCTAACTAATAATGGGTATGTAATGGGTTTCTTTTCATCTTTTTATCCTTTAAACTATATCTTAAATGCCATTATAATTCTGTCTATCTGTCTGTCTGTTACCTCATCACATATTAACGACCATAGAGATTAGAATGATACTTGGCACGCGGGTAGACCATGTCCTGAAATAGGACATGGATACATTTATCCTGGCATTGTGTTCTCCGGATAATCTTCAACATTTACCCGGGCAATGTCGCTGGTAGAACCTAGTAAAGTTATCAATCGTTATTTCACGAAAAAAATACTTTGGAAATTAAAATAGTGTAAGATATTTATGCTGGTGACTGTACACGAAACGGGATTACGTCAGAGTGGCTGCTATACAGTGATGTAAGTACTGTGTGCGATTATATAGTACATTATGTTATTGATAGAGTTTCTTGATGGAAAAGTTTTACCTGCTCTGTCAGTCTATTAAAACGTAGCCCTTTCAATTTATATTCAGCCTGAAAACAGATTAATTAACTTAGTCAGCCTAGATTTTAATATTATTCATACTTAATATTATAAATGCGAAAGTGTGTATGTCTGTTACCTCTTAAACCGCTAAACCGATTCAGACGAAATTTGGTATGGAGATAGATTAGTTACAACTTTTGTTGCAAGAAAAAGGCCTAAAGGGGTTGAAGTAGGGGATGAAACTTTGTATGAGAGTACGTCATTATTAAAGATTAGCGGACGTCACGCGGTTTCATCCGCGTAGTTTCCGTTCCCGTGGGAGTACGGGGATAAAATATAGCCTATGGTACTCGCTGATAATGTAGCTATCCATTGCTTAGTAGTTTTTAAGTTTATTCGTTACATCCAAAAATAAAAATCTTTCTTCTTTAAAATATTACAATATAGATATAGATAAAACCATGAACCTTTTTTACTGCATTCCACTCGGTTAAATTAAGTTTTTTAAATCCTTTACTTATATCACCGAAAAATGGCACACGCCGTAAGATTGTAAAATATCGCGTGAAATTGTAAACTATATTATGTAATAAGACACGAATATATTGGAAACTATTGAATTTGGATGGGATTTATTGTATACAAAACGATTTTTTCATATAAATCGAGAAATTATAATCTAATCATGATTTATTACAATCTTACGGAGTCTGCAATTTTCCGGTGACAAGCACAAGAATATAAAGTACAAAAATAATCTTACTCCATCGAACAAGCAATGTTATCAAAAGTAATTAGCTCCTGTTGAGCACTCAGCTTAAGGTTTCATAACTGAATTGCTACGAATTAGCTAATTGAAACTGGTACCGCTGGCTTTTACTGAACTTGCTCTTTGCCAAACTTTGTTTCTTTGGTAGCTGGGTATTGCATTTTATTTTCATTCATGCTTATTTAAAACTGTTGAGACTATATTGAAGTAAGAATACATTAAATACTAGCTGTTGCCCGCGACTTCGTACGCGCATATCCGGTTTTTTTTCCGTTCACGTAGAAATTTCCCGTTCCCATCTATAGCATTCCTTATAAATGTGGCAATCATATACAAAAAGAATTTTCAAAATCGGTTCAGTAGATCCAGAGATATTAACCCCCTACAACTTCACAAAGTCATAAACTTTAACTCTTTATAATATTATATAATACAGATTAGTATTTTGTGAACAATAGTGTATTTATCTAATAATACATACAAATATGACATTTTATCTTACTAGTATTTGAATTGGATTTGGATGTTTATGAATTATTTTATCATTAACACCCTAACGGGCGAAAGGACTTGGATGTTTAAAAGCCTTATTCCAAACGAATATTTAAGAGTTAGACCATGGTCTTGATTTAAACCAAAGAATACTTTTCTCTATCGCTAGTAAGTTTCCATGTTAAGCCTAGCAAGCTCATCATCTTCCTGCCCTTATCCCATGTTACTTAGGGTCGGCGCAACACGTTTTTTTCTTCCATTCTGTCCTGTCAACCGTCACGCTATCACTAACCCTTTTCTTTCATATCACTCCTAACACAATCCATCCATCTTTTCTTTGACCTCCCTTTCCCTGTCCATCCATCCACATTTATATTCATAACTCTTAAGCCTGGCAAGCTGGTACTGAAATAACAACGAAAACAAAGACCAATGTAATATGCCTTCTGCAGTTAAGACATGCTTTAAGTTACTTCAAACCACGCTTCGTCCTGTGCAGGATGAATCATGCAACAGTGATATAATGTTCCTCATTTAAATAGTCTTGAATTGCATTCAAGCATTCCAAGAGGTAACCAGAATATTAAAGCACATTTAGACAGTTCCAGATTATATAAATTCATCGTAGATGTCCACGTAGAATATTAATATCTTCACTTTGAGAGCAGATTTAGGATGCTGTCGACTCGGAACGGTACAATATGCCTTGTGGTACCGTTCCGAGGTAACAGCATCAAATCTACCTTCAAAGAGTTCGTTCTAGATTTTGCAAGCAGCTTTGTCCGCGTGAAAATCGAAAATATCACACGGTAACATACTACAAGGAGAAAAATTGTCCAAGTTTATCCAGGTAATGATTTAACCGTGTTCCAAATTTCATTCAGTCCATTAGAATCTGTTAATCATCACGTAACCAGAGGGCTGGTAGTTTCTTCGGTCAAAGAATCACATTGCCATTCAATGTTGTAATGCAGCCTATGTTCTGGCCACTTTTCCCATTAACAGCGATGTTGACGAATTTTGTATGCCCAATGAATTCATTTCCTTTTCCCTTTTTATACGCGCTTGCCCAGATTTTATCACTATTATCAATGTTTATAAGTTAATCCGTTAAGCTTTTGAGGCGAGATTAATTAAAAGCATTATAAAAATTGGTTGTCTGTAAAGTCGGTTTACGGATGATAGTTTAACGTGACAACGTCATAACAAAACATTGATGAAATGATCGTAACGTTACAGTAAGCGTAACGTTACAATCAGCGTAACGTTACAATGTCATTCTTTTTCGTACGTGCAGCCGGCGTTCATCGAGTTATTAGACGTTGTCACGTCAAAAGTCGTAAAATCGGACACATAATAATATCCTACATCCCACTTTTACATCTCATTTACCAAAACAGTGTCAATACTAGAGGAACCAGTTCGAGAACAATGTCATTCAGCGTTTTGTCCTAAACATACCTACTCGTACATAGTTGCTTCAGGCAATCCAGTCTCGTCCGTCTTCATTGTAATTTTGTGTCTCTGATGTCAATATGACCCACTGCAATTCGACACGTATTCAAAGCGATCCACTTTGAATAGAACGTATTATTAGGTATTACATAGAGAAAACATGTGTTTAGTTTAACTTATGTTATTCACCTTTCATATAGGTAAGCCTTATCCTAATATATAAAATTCTTCCTTTATTTAGTGACTGAGTGACTGACAGACAACGCACAGCCAAAACTACTGGTCTTAGAAAGCTGAAATTTGACATGTAGCTTCGTGACACTCCTAAAGCTCCGTAGGCTAAGAGAAGATTTCCCGAAATTCATACGGGAACGGGGAAAAACAGAATATGCGCGTACGAAGTCGCAGGCAAAATCTGATTTAAAATATTATTTATTGGGTCACATTCAAGTTAGAGGTTCAACCGACTTTTTTACATTTGAACATTTTTCCCGCATTTTTTTTTTCGTGGTAATTCTCACAGAACCTTGGATTTGGAAGGATAATGTATTTGGATTTTCTTATGGTACAAACTGGCTTAGCACTGGCTTCTGTGAAAAATATAATACTTAAAACAAGTGGTGAGCAAAGGTCGCTACAAGAGTAGTACTCTACTTGACCAGGCACTTCGGCACGCCCAGTAAAACTCCTTTTTGACCCCTATTCGCTCCCAAGCGTTCCACATAACATTTACTTTGAACGGAATGCGATTAAATAAATTCGTACATTTATTATATATGGTATTACAATTGCATAATATTTTCTACACAAAGAAATTATACTCAGAGTTTTCTCCCCGACTTTAACAGTTATGTTATTGATGAAAAGTTAAACTTTCGCCATAGACTGCTTTTACCCAAATGTACACGGTTTTTGTGCGATAAACCACAGGAATGAAGAAGCAGAAAAAAACTAGCATACAATAAAACTAGATAAAACAAGAATTTCAGAGTTGTTGGCGTCCAACTTTTCTTCAACGTACAAGTTTTCTTAGACAGAGATATCGCTGAGTTAGAAATAATGTCGGTACTCCGGAAAACTGCTACAATAATTTTAAAACTAAGACCGCGTTCATAAGTTAGCAGTGCGAAAAGTTCCCATGACATAATGAGGGGGCTACAGTGGCTAAGGTGGCTGGATTGGATAATAGCGTCGGGGCCGTAAAAGGCAACCTCGCTGCCACACCTGAAACCAATTTTCCCATAAACCCACCCTTATAACGCCATGTTCCGTGTAATTGCCGTGAGTTGAAATTGTAAATGGCGGTAAAACGTCTTCACTGGATTATTAAGAAAAGGTTACCTAATTAAATATTAAATTGCCCTAGAAGATTTCGTATTTAAACTTGCTATTTTTGTCCTTACTAAGGTGGTCTGGTAATAATATTAAAAAAATAAAGATTTGCAGCTGAAACATCAAAGACACAGAAACTCTCGAGAATCTGTGAACTCTTGTTAGTATTTAATGTCTATATAATAAATCACATTATATGATTTTAGGGCCTAGCACAATACCACGAATAGTACAGACGTAGCTCATAATTTTACAAATTATCACAACTTAAATCCCCTCAATAGTTTGAAGTGGTTATCTGAAGACTTGGCTAAAATAGAGGTGTGAAAAGACTGGGATAAAACTTATAGTACATCTAGTGTTATCTAGCTCACCTGTCTTACGTGGCATTTTTCTCTGAACCTTATAAAAGCCGGGGCGGGAACTTTATCCCGTGTGGCAGCCCGTATGGCTTCGGTTGGCTCTATTCCCGTGTTCGATGCCTCAGCAATATTTCCGATGAATAAATATTTATGCGGAGGTACAAGACGGGTTACTTAAAGTTTTGTAGCTATTTTGAACACAGTACATCACAAAATTGTGATCAACTTGATGATAGTACTGTGTCGTCATTATAATGTATAGTAATTTAAGCTTGGATTTAATATATTTTTATATAGCTTTTCTTTTTCATATTGGGTCCTGCGTGTCCTATTTTTAGCACATTACAAGAACTGATGGACGACTATTCTAGACCGACTTCGTTAAGATTGCAAAAGAAACGCTAAGAATAAAAAATATGTATTTATTATTTATTTATTATTTAAACTTAATGTACAATAGTGGTACATGGGCGGACTTAATGCATCAAGGCATTCTCTACCAGTCAACCTTTGGGTTATGAAGACTATAATGTGGTAGGTGTACAATAAATAAAAATAAGATTTAATTAAATATCTGTCTTCTTTAAAAATATTTTATTTTAAAAATCTTTACCAAGGCCATGGCTACCTGCTGAATGTTTTATCCATCTACGGTATGCCAGCTAAAATAAAGAAGTTACAAAAATATGACGTCTCTCAAAACTATCCAAATTATTATTGCTTTATTTGCCAATTCTTGCTCTTGAATTTAACTTAACATTCCCAAGCATAAACTTGACTTCAGGGTCAATATTATTATGAAACTTCAGTACAATAACAACACACGGTTGATAAGAGCAATCATGTTACGAATACAAACCAACTCAGGTGGAAATTAATTAAACTGGGACTCCGTTACAGCGAATATTATGCACAAAGTGATACCTATATAGGTATACTACGTGTTGGCAAACAGCGGTTGGTAAGCCTGAACCAGGACATGGTTATATTTTGACCGAAGTATTATTTGCTTGGATAAAGTCATATTTGCCTGGTCAAAGGCATATTTTCCAAGTGTATTCAAGCTTTAAGTTCTTAATAATATATACATATTGTGATACATACATACCTATGTATGTCTATCACTGAATGATCAAAGTAATCATTCAGTGTGGAATAGCAGAAAGTATATTTTTCCTGGTCAAAGGCTTAGTTTTCACTGCCTTCAAACCTTAGTTTCAATATGCGAATATCACTTTATGCGTTATTAAGTACTCGTATTCGTAGTTGCTAACAACCTTTATAGTTATACTACGTTCTATTCGACAATTAAAGCAAACATTGGGAGTGAAGCTTAGCAATTATCTACACGGTTAAATTTTAACTGCAGTAATATTTGCCCGGTCCAAAGTAATATTGCCAGGTGCCTTCGAGCTTTGATTTAAGTATGCGCACAGTGGTGTGAACAAAGGTAGAAAGAGAGAATAAAATTTATTTAGCACATGCATGGAACACGCACGGTACATATAAATTACTTAAAATGGTAATAGGCGTGTGTACTGGATTGTCCTCACAGGTGGCTTTTGTTAAAGCTTGTACATACTCGGCCTTATACTAAAACTAGTTTTACCCGCGACTTCGTACGCGCATTTCTCGTTTTTTCCAATTCCCGTAGTAATTTCTCGTGCTCGTATAGACTATAGCATTCCTCATGAATGTGGCTTCCATATACAAAAATATTTATTCAAATTCAACTGGTAGTTCCAGATATTAGCGCGTTCAAACAAACAAACTCTTCAGCTTTGTTATATTAGTATATAGATTACATATTATGTATATAGTAGGCGCCAGATAAATGTGGAATAAAGTACATTGACCTTTCCCTAATAACTGTTCATAGGTACCTGAACAATTAAATATGAATCGTTTTTCATTATTAGACAATGTTAAGGATCACGAGAGATGATGATTCGGGACAGCTTTGTGTCATTAATTCCGTTTTTCAAATTAAAAATGTCAATAATTGTAGGTGGGTCAATGACCGTTATTCCACGATTATCTGGCGCCTACTATAGTATACATGTGCACCCACATTTTACGACTGCATTAGTTGCTTTTAGTGAAGTAATTTTTATTTTTATTTTTTTTATTATGTTTGTAACAAAATCTACAAGTCCTTGAGTGTCATAGATAACGTTTATCCAGGAAAATACTTTAATGGAATATTTATTTTAAATCAGGCATATTCAACATAGTTCAGAAATGACGTACAAAAGCAATCAGTGTGCCCCCTAGGTTGAAAATTAACCAGCATATTTAAACCTCCGAAGCGTACATAATTAACATTTTTATCATACTTAACCTGAATTAAGGTCAGGTTACCCGTCACTCAGTGTCCTATCGCTAATGGTAAAAAAGCTTAACTACTAAAAAGGTTACAAGTATCATTCAGAGAACCATTGCATTTAAGTGAGTGGACTTAAGTATAAAAAAAGCACGAACTTCTAAAAAGAAGTGTAAGATTTTTTTTTTTTTTTTTAAATGCTTCATTTCAGTGATCATTCAAAGATTGAGACATTTGTAGTGGATGTCACCAATGCACAATGCTTTAAATTTCTTGAATTGTTTTTTATGCATTTGTATTTGGGGTTAAAACTGCTTCTGAATATTAACAACTAGCTGCCGCCCGCGGGTCCGCCCCGTGAATGTCGTAAATTATCCCAATGGTTGAAAAGTCCTATTCTATGTGTAATTTCAGACTATAATTGACCTCTATGCCAAATTTCATCAAGATCCGTTCAGCCATTCTGACGTCATTGAGTAACAAACATCCATACATCCAAATCTTCGCATTTATAAAACGAGAATAGTGCACTATAGGACCGACTATAAAACACAAAAATATTTTCTTTTAAACCAACACAATCTTTTCCACGAAACTTATCTCCAAACCTTCATTTTCAGTAGATTTCAGTCAATTTTGGAGCACATAAAACGTATTCTGCATAATAATGCCTTTTTGAATCACAGACTTTAGATATAAGAGTGTAAGTTTTACGACTTATTCTCACGTTACATGAAACTCAATTTCGTGGAAAATAAAACTGTTACGATCTTCTTTATGCTTGTAAAGTCCGCGTTACTGCTGGCTCAAAACACGTAAATACTTCACTGATTAGAAACCTATTTTTTAATTCCAATATGAAACAGAAGTATGTTAGTAGTTCAACTTGGTTGCTAAAATTGTTCGTCGAACTTCAAGTAAGTCTAAGTTACTATTTATGTTAACTAGCGGTCCCGACCGACTCTGTTCTGACGCGAGTTTAACATTTTTAACCATCCCAAAAAGTGCACAAAGCCGATAAAGAACTTTCACTTAAAAAAAAACTATAATATTTACTCAAAAAATGCATTTGCGAAGCCTGTATACCTTGTTCGAAAGCCAAATATTATTTTCAAACGTCAAATGAATGTCAAAGATTGTTGCCATTTTCCGACTGACATCTAAAAATAAAAAGTTTGTGTCATTACCTATAATGTACTGTTTTTTCGCAAATGTGTTGAAAAACGTTGTATGGCACACGTGCGGAAATTGGTTTTTACAAACTCGTGACAGTAAGCCCTTGACTTCGTCTCGGGATTACATTCGTCTACTCGTTTGTAAAAACCAACTTACCGCACTAGTATCATAAATAACTATTATGATTCACATATATTATTCTTTATGATAAACAGATATTTAAATATTTTATACGTCGTTGCGGATTAATAAAGGATAGAACGATTTACCAAAACTGCATAGCGTTGGCTTTTAAAACTACAAAGATGTCATAAAGATAGGAATTACCTAGACAGCCTTTGTTCCAGACTTTTATTTCAGTAGACCCTACGCATATTGTCCGAACAATAGAATATTACCCGAACTGGACTAGGGACTGAAACATAGAGCCATCTTGGTCACAATGGACAACCCACGCAGTTCCCATTTCCCATAGAACAACTACACTGTTTAGAACACAAACGTAGAATACTGTTAAAATAGAACAACATCTTTAAACGAGGTACCTAGAAAAAGATTCTGTGATTTACAATTAAATCCCTGAACACTAAAAATAGCTCTCGTCGAATTGCAGAAAGTCATTTCATAATCCTAGGCTTTTCCTAAATATATTGGGGTCCGCTTCTAGTCAAAGCAGTTTCAGCTCAATTGCAGTATACAGAAAGTCATTTATTCAAAGGGAATTCGATCATTTTCTATCTCTCCATTTTCTTTAAAACAGTCAGGCCTCCCTAAAAAGCAAATTTCGACCCTGTCTTCCTAAAAACCTAACCTATCCCAGATAGGACACCGATCGCAAAGCTATCTGCCTCTCTACCTTCAAAATGATATTAAATAGATATTTTACGAGGCGCTTCCGAAACACTGCGAAAAGGCAATTTTCTAGAAAGCCTTTAGATATCTTGAAACTTTCAAGGAAAATGGCGATTACGACGGAGAAGCGCTTGTACGGTACCTTTGTTTCTTAAATTATAGGCCTACTTCAATGAAGGCTGCAAACTAAAAATGGATCGCGTTATATAACGTCTTTAATAATGCGCACAGCAAAGGAGTGGAACTCTCTGTCTGCGTCTGTGTTCCCGAACGCATACAACACTAATTACCCTATAACCCTCTTCAAAACTAGAGTAAACAAGCTTCTTCTGGGTAGGCTCGCTCCATTATCAACTTTGTCTCTATCATCAGAATCTATGACCCAGACTAGAATCAAGAGAAAACCAATCTCAAATAAAAAATAAATAAAAAATGGATCTGTTGCTTTAGTTTTGGGAGTATTTTAACAAAAACCTGCCAATTCAATTGAGTTGAGAGAGAGTAAAGTTAGTTTTAAAATAGAGGGTTTTTGAAAATTTTCCACCAAACATTTCAGCTCGTGCCGGTAGGTAAGCAAACATTCCGGCCACAACTACGTATTGAACGAGCCTTTTCCCTGTAACCATTCCTCCCGAGTGTAGGAGCCGAGCCACCGCACGCCTAGCACACGCTTCACACTGTTTTCCCACAGCAAAGACAAAGTTGCCGCGCTAAACCCCAAACTACTTGCACCCACATAGACGTGCACACAGCACTGGTTCTGTGTGCACGTCTATGTGCTTTCCATATAAAACTTTGACAATCGTATGAATTTTGTAACAAACTTCATTGTTGTTCCCTGTTATATACATTCCAGCTGTTTTGAGAAAATGCATTGTATTTTAAAAGTGACCTCTCGCAGGTCAACCTAGGAGGTTGTCGGCTGCTTAACCGGACGTGCCTGTGGCGGCCTTAATATAAATGTTAAAGCCTCCAGCCAGGGCTTATTAAAAACTTACAAACTGAGCGACTACACGATAAGGGCACCCCTTGTAGGGTACGGCCCTCTGCTTAGGGCGTCGCTGGGGGGAGGACAGCTAGGGACGGGCTGGATCGAGCAAGAGCTGATTTGAGACAATCCGAGTCGTATTTAAATGTAAGATAGGAAGGTATTAAACGTTGGCTCTTTACCCAAACGACACTCCAAATCCCTTTGAAGGGATAATTAATGTTAAGGAATGAGATTTGGTCGTATTTAGGCGATAAATGTCATTTTGTGGTGGTTTGTTTCGGAAACCGCTTTAATTTTGGGACCCAATATTAATTATTTTACCAATAAATGTTTCATGAAATCTCCGAGAAAAAATCAAAAACCAGTATGGTTTTTGAAGTGGGAATATAAATTCGAACACCTGATGACCTGAATCATATATGTAGCCTGTCCGAAAAAAAAAACAAAAGTAAGACGTTTTTTTCTAGAAATCGCATCATAATTAAAATTAAGTGTTAACACACGTTTCAAGGGTTGTGGTACTGACGGATGTAATTAAAATCTTTAGTCGTTGGTCTAACATGAAACAATGTATCACAATCTAAGCAAACACGTCAGAGACCTGAGACAGCCCTACATTAACAAGACCATAGATTATAATCACCGTAATTTGGGAAGCAAGATGTCACCACAGGTGGTGGATAAATCGAATCTCTACATGTACGTTAATCTGAAATTCCATTAGCCGCGCTTCCGCCTGAGAGCATTTGAATATTTAGTATCTAATGCTGACGTAATTACGCCTTGTGTTCGGTGTTGCAAGCGATGAAAAGCAGTGATTTGCTGCGAAAATGTTGTCACTTGAGGAAGCGAGGAAGCAAGCAATTTCGTCGCTTCTATCCGTGAGATAAGACAGTGCACACACAGTCATAAAAGTTGTATCTGCCGTCTACTGAACGATTTTGTCTGAGAACCACTTGACGATACATCATTGTTAAACAGAGCGATATGATTTACAAAGATAGTCCTCTTGACAGGTTTTAGCCACGACCTTTAGATATATTAATCCGAAAAAAAATCCTTGAATTTAGTCAGCTCGTATGTAACTTCTCTATGAATATCCAGGAAGACAAACGAAAGAAGCAAACGACTTAACATTCATTTTAGAAATCGTTTACAGACGAAACAAAACAAGATGGTAATTTGTAACTTTTAATACTACCTTCAGACATTTTCGCATTTTCTTGCGTTCCAGAATATGGCATTTGTTCTTAAAAACTCCCTGAGGGTGAATAAAAGTCACTTAAAGTTGGAAGCTGTTGTGCAGAAATAAACTGTTAATTTTTTCTCGTCCAGAATTAAAATTCCTGTTCAAATAGTAATTTTATCTTCGCTCCTAACTTCAAACGCAAAAATACACTACAGAAACTAATAGCTTCCTTCATGTGCAGCAATACAATAACAGAAATAGAGCGGATAGATAAGCTCACGCTCCCATAAAAGTCTTATTTATTTGTGCAGCTCTGAAATGAAGGAAAAAACCTAAAAAGCTTGTCTCAGTGTGGTCTTTTGTTGTGAATGTCACTGGATATTGTAGACATCCAAGCGCGAGCGCAACAGGTAAGGCTGGCTGTAAAGATCTCGAAACAACTGCAAATGCTCTGAGCTTGACAATGGACGGTCGCATTTAATGGATGACAGTTTTTATTTTTACTCGGTGTCCGTTTTGCTTGGTGGGTGAAAATGTTATGCTGAAAATAATTGGTTTGGTTGATTAAAATATTGTTATAATAATAGTACTTTGCTGCTATTAAGGAGAGTTAAGTTTCGCAACTCATGACTCTAAAACAAGATTTTAATCTCAATATGAATATACATACATATTTCTAGATATGTTTCGCTAAGATGGTATTTCAATTCTGAATTCTGAAAAAAAAACTGCTATTGAGGAGATTTATGTTCGCATAACTCGACACACTGTAGGCAACAGCAGTTATTTTTTCAGATGTCTGATTTGAAAAGATATATTGAAAATTATTTTATATTTATAAGTAGGTACTCTCACATTCTGAAAGTTTATCAATGAATTAAAAGACAACCTCCACCACATACAAGTCAACACACAAGTCTAAATATGAATAAGAACATTAAATTTAATGTTCACTTTCCCAATAATTGACCCACATAAAATAAGTTAAACCCGTCCTTCCAAAACTTATTAACCAGCATTATCCACAGAGCCCGAACATTCCTACTGTTCATATTTTCACTGGCAACACAGGAACGCAATTAAAGTACGACATTTACGATATTAACATAAACCGCATTGTTCATTATCATTTTGTGTCCGGTAAGCGAGGCGTCAATTTGACAATACAGCCAGCGAAATGTACCAACATTTCATATTTCGCGAATAAAATGTAAAATAGCTCGTAATGTCTGTAATAAGATGGGAAGCCATCAATTCTCGACGCTTTTATGCTAAGCAGAATGCTTTATTTCAGGACGTTTTTAATGGAAATTGAAAAAGATAAGAGTGACTTTATATTTGGGAATAAATCATTTTATCTAGATGACATTTCAATGATGGCCTCAAAAAAAGAGAAAACACATTCAAAGGTCAGTCATTGGGTTCATTCAGGCTTTTGATTTAGTTTCTAAAGTAGCGACAATATTGCCTGTTGACATTTAACAGTTCCAAATGTGTATTTCCGTGTAACCTTGGACCTCATTATCCTCAGGCGTCATTATGGCTGACCTAATTACGAAGCCTAATTACGTACAAACTGTAATATGCCACAACTCATCACATTTTTCATGAAAGTAACACTCAATCTACGCCCAACATAATGACTTTTGAGTGGCCACCTTGGAATATTTATTGCAATAAGAGCAAAACAATAATTTTATCACTATCCAGATTATCCGTTAGCAGAAAAGGGGTAAACTGTTGCTTACTCCTATTTTTCAACAATACTGCCAATTTATTTTCTTTCTTAGCACAGAATTCCTCAAAAAAAATAATTCAACTAAATCATCTTGTCTTTATTCTTATCCTAAGAATTTGTTCCAAAGAGTCACCGAGGCCTTGGAACACAAAAGGCATTAGGAAGAACACGGATGGGAACACAGTTAGAGTTTGATTCTCCCTTCCGCTCCGCTCAGAGCAGAAGGAGTCATTTAATGATTTCCCAACCTTAAAAAAAAACAATGTATTTAGTCGGGCTAACGTTTTTTTTTTCAATACTTCTCTATTGCTCGTCATCTCAGTAGTCACCGCGTCAACCTAGCCTTTCCACAACTGCCTGCTCTTGCATATTGGGGTCCGCTTCTAGTCTAACCGGATGCAGCTGAGTATCCTCCAAAGCCCAGTATCTGGGTAACACGATGCCCATAACAAGACTGCTGTCAGATTTTCTGGTTTCTATCTATCCGGAACGACTGTCAAAGATCTTCATATGACAGCCGGGACCAACGACTTAACGTACTGTCCGAGGCATGGAGACTGTTTTGATATGTTTCGGATGGCCACCCATCCACGGACCGTCCTCAGCAAGCGTCGCTTAACATAGAATATCAACCCGTGAGGCTGTTATTATTCAGCCACGAGCTCTTCTAATTACATAAATAATAGTAACGTTAGTATTGACATAATTACTATGCCAATTCTGCAGAAACGTCCATCAAATCCCAGCAGTGTTTACAGTTATGCCACGAATCTATAAATCTATGCGCCAAACTGCGACTAGGGTAATTTATATCTTGTTAACAACGTGCACGCATGTTCGAACATGCAAATAGGACACACGGCGATTGATCAGCATTACCATAAATATTGCAGCCATTTTGGAGAAAATTTTGCAGCCATGCGGCATATATTTTAGGTGGCGTAATTATACTGTGTTTTGCTAATTGTTATAATGTCAGATCAGGTCTGATGTAATTTTGCAGTTTATTCAGCTGCAATTTGGTGACGTGTCTTACTAAAAACATACCGTGTTTTTCCGACGTGTCTTACCATAAACGTATTGTTCTTGTAATAAAGGTATGTAAAATAAATGACGCCATACAGTTTCTATTTTTGACCTAGATTGAGAGACAGCCAACTGAAACATAAGAGCAAACCTTGAATATTAAAAGACCCTTCAACAAAGACAATTTCTGGCCACGCTCCCGCTACCAATTAAATATAATGACTAATTAGACCGCAGCGGAACTCCCCGAAGTATTCCGAGGAGTCACGAAGGGGGGAGATACTGTAAGTCTGCAAGATCACGGTGAAACGAGTCTTGACAACGAGCCAACTCATCAATATTCATTTGAGTTGCAAATAGCAATAGTGATCGGATAACGAGGGTTCTTTCGTGGTGTCACGGCTCGCAACAGGTGACAAACCCTCATTTTTCAAGCATCTCATCGTTATTGTGCTCTGAGATCATCTAGCTTCGAGATTTGAGCTGTGTAGTACATTTTCATTCAAATCAATTCGAGGTCGCTGGTTTTGCAATTTGTCGTGTTGGTGTATCGTGATTGAGCTGGGATTTGCGAATATTCGTCTTAAACATGGCCCCGTTTTTAAACGTGATTGTTTAGTTTTCAAGTTACCAGTTTCTTTTACCGTCACCGTCGGTAACTGAAGCTTTGTGAGAATGCTTTTTTATTTTTCTGAGCCACACCTTGGCCTTGACTTCGATCTCGCCTGATTGAAAGCGATGGATGAAGTGATAAAAGATAGATGATGATGATGATGATGTGATCGAAGAGCTTGCCCAGAAGATGTCTTTTCTATCGCGTCTTTGAAGACTAAAACTTTTTGATTATAGTCTAAAAGTTTCAGACGTAGTGAGTAAGCACGGTGATCTTAGCTAGTCTTTTCAGCATAGTTTTTGCTTTGCAGTTAGACAATCTAAATCAAGTACAAACTATATAAAAAAAACTTGAATTCGGATAAGCAACATCCATATGGGTTAGTAAACAAAAAGATAACTTATTCCTATGTTAGTAAACTTATAATAATCTATTTAGAAACTAGGCTGTTGTTGGAAATGCATCTCCGAACTACATCACCTAACAAAGGAGAATCATACCTCCCCGCTATGATTTTGAGGATGGAGTTGGAGCTGACCCGCACTCTGCAGAGCAAAGAGGCAGATTTATGTCTGACAATGGCTTAGAAGCCATCGACGTGTGCTTGTGCAAACATACCTGATGCACTGCAGAAATGGGGCAGCCCCATCAACATCCTGAACCCGTTATTATACTGGACCTGTAGAGCGCTGATAGCCCGCTGAGTATAGTTGGTCCACAGGCTGCACGTGTAAAACACTTGGCAATAAGCTTTAAGTAAGCAGAGATATCCAAATAGTTTTTACTTTAGTTATCGTGAATTACGGATTATTATATTTTGGTAACTAAGGCCGCTTTGTTAGGAATTACACGAGAGTTTCCTATGCATTGTTTCCGGTTATGAGCGGGTTCAAAGCTTTGAGTGTTCACAAAGAAAGTTGAGAGAGAACAATAACGCCATGTGCACCGGGTTAAAGAGATTATTTAGTAGGTAATACAAAGCGAGTGTTCTGATGGAATTTTGAATGAATAACAATGGATGCGTTTTAAATTGCATCGAAGCATTTCATTTTAATTTTCACTAAAACAAAAGTTATTGTTTTTAAGTTTATTATGAAAACTGACTTTAAGCCAGAACATGTTAAACAAAGTTGTTTAACATGTTTTGGCTACTACGGGTATTGATTTATTGCTCACAGTGTATATGTCGTGGCTATATCATAGAATTAGCCAACTCATGATGTGGCCGAAAATTTCATGAAATGGTTCTATTTCATTAAATGGTTTTATTTACGATTCCCAAGGCCCATAATTTAACTATTTTACGATATGATCACTGATGTTTACATATGTATGTATGTATATAGTCATATGTAGCTGTTGATATCATTAAACGCTGAGTTATCATTGATCTGGCCAAACCTTCTCATGATGTGGGCAGCGGATATTTTCCATTTCATGACATAGAACCCTTTGATAAAATGGTTGCCAACATCATGAAGTGATCAATTATATGATTTCGCCACGACATGCACACATGTCGAAACATGTTTTAACTAAAGAAGTAAGTACTATCGCTAAAATACCTACACTGAAACCTCCATTTAGCCCTCACTTTCAATTTGGAATACCCATTAACAATCAGCACAACAACCGCTATTGAACTCCACATTTCAGCCATTTACGCTCCGTTTGAAAAGAACGATGAGCCGGTTACAAAAACCATTTGTTCGCTTTCCCTAACGCACCATTCAATTCCACCAGCGAACTACGAAAGGATCATTTATACATCTTCTACAGAAAAGGTAACAAAAGAACATGGCTATTGATCCTTTGTGTGGCTATTAAACTCGGTAGAATAGACTACAAAAAGGTCTGCGTTAATGCACAATGAAAAAGCATGCACAATTCACCACATTCCACTTGACACGGCAATGAGGGGTGGGTGTTCTGTAATTACTATCTACGAAGCACTCTTTTTATACGCGGTAAAACTGTTGCACAGTTTTTTTTTTTAACGTCATATTTATGTACCTACAGCTTTTTACAATGCTCGTTCACACTCGTGGAAAATCGTATAAGAAAAGTATTCTTCGTAATAAAAATATTAACAGTGATCGTGTTTTATTTTTTCGCCGATCGACGATCCCAAGAGTTTTATATTTGACACATACTCGCGAGTCACAGTGCCGATGTTTTGACTGAGAGTTATTTATTACAGGATACTTCTCTGTAATAACTCAATGTTTAATTCTCATACATTTAACAAAAAAAGCGCAACTTTCGATTAAATATTGCTACAAATTGGCAACACGTTGGAATATTTTTAAACCCGTACAATCGTACGTATATTCGAAACTTTTTTTTTATCAACTGCCGAACAATTTTTGTATAAAATTTTTCGTTTGCTGGTTTTGTTTTCCATGAGTGATACGGCAACTTTGGTATTTAAATTTTGAATGCATTTTATAATTATTATTCCAATATTGAATATAAATAACGATTCGAATAACTAACGAGTAGTATCATCGGAAAATATATTATTGTACATGAAATGTATTCATTGGAGTTCGTTAAAAGTTCGTGTATCATAACGGTCGACACCAGATAAATTTCCAGAAATAGTCATTGACGCACTTACATTAAATGTAAGTGCGTCAATGACTATTTCTATAAATTTCTTTACTATTTAATAAATTTTATTGTCGTACTTATTCCGAAAACAGAAATAATGACAAAGCTGTCCTGAATGGGTATCGTGATTCTTTACTTTTTCTAATAATAAAAACGATTCATAATTTAGTGTTCGGGTACCTAAGCAGAGAAATTAAAGAAAGGGCAATGTACTTTTTTGCAATTTCACCTGGCACCTACCATAATTAAAAACCCGTTTTTATCTCAAAAACGTACGAATACTGATATTCGCTTAAGGTAAATAAGTACTTTTGTATCATTATAATTACGTTGGTAATTAAATTATTTTCCAGTGTTTATGGATCTCAAAACCCTTTTAACTCACACAGGCTTTAATCAAGTGCTATGTTATAAATTTATATCTCTGCTCTAATTTTCTTTTGAAAACTGAAAAGGTCAAAAGGACAAAAAAAAAAAAAATAAGCTGCAACTACACGTCCCTTACCTAATATGAATATTAAAATTTGTTAAATTTATTCTGCAAACTTGTAGCTTAGAAACAAAAGGTTATAATGTACAAAATATTGAATACATGGGCAAAAGGATTTCTACCTTTTAGTGGAAAACTACCCCTCGATATAATACAGTGCCCTTGGGATGTACAATGAGATATAATATTAGATATCATAATACTTCTCTCTCTCTTATTTAATCATGTCTCAGCGGATCAATTTCCTTCGTCAAAAGTATGGAAGGAAATCGGAGAAAAGATCTGTTTTGTGATGTGAGATGATTGATTTTTAAAAACCAATGAAAACTGAAACTTAAAAGAAAACCTCGATTAAACATTTGTGTTAGTTACGAAATAAATTAGTAATACAAAAATAGCGCATTATTTGACTTCAATTTGTGACGCGTAATTACTTACGTATTTCCAAAAAAACAAGGCTAGTCTTTTGATCTAGAACCTAATAATAGTTACCTAAGTATAGTATAATAGTTAGGAAATCATTAAAAACTTTTTTTACTTTATGAAAAAAAACTAAACACAAAGAACAAGAAACAACACAAAAACCTTAATAGGTTCGTCTGGATGTTGAACACCTTAAACCAGCCTTAATACTAACACAATAATTAAAATTGCTTTACATTCAAAATTTTATAAAACATTGTGAGATAAATTGAAATAACTTAAAAGTACAAATATGAAAACGGTACGGCCAGGCAACCACCGGTAATTAATTATTGAATGGAAACAGGATGATGCATATACATATATTATTATATATTTATATTTATTTTTATTATTTTCTATTTTTTATTTCCGATTGAATGTTTGTTGGAATATATTATTATTAATTAAAGTAGGTGTTAAATAAGCGTTTGTTCGTTTCCCATAACATTTTTATATCTTGGTACTACCAGTTTTGATTGGGCTGCCTCTTGTTGCTTTGCCATAGTTGAATTTAATTTGTAGCTCTTTGTTAGTGAATTGTTCTATTATTAAAAAGCTTTTCGTATTTAGTGTTTATTGGCAAGCTTTTACAATATTTAAAGAAACCTTTTAGGTCATCACATCACCATTATAAAGTTTAATTTTAATTTTATTTGGTATGATTATTTTCCGTAGGAATTGGCAGAAAGTGGCACAACATCGGAAACAATGGAAGGAGTGGAGGGAGGTGCTTGCCCAACAGTGGGACATTTCAGGCTAGCTCTAATAATAATATAATAATAATGATTACATTTAGTAAACGAAGTTGCAAATTGTATATTTTGTCTAAATAAGTTTTAAATGTTCTGCCATAGCCAGTGACATTATTGATTCCGCAAGTGCATTATAAACTGACGTTGAAGGGGCGACCTGCCCGCCAGCTCAACGCATCCCAAAGGGTCATGGCCATCCGGCTGGCCCGGGGATACCGCACGGTCTCCGGCGAGGCGGCGAGCCTCCTTGCCGGATTAACGCCATGGGATCTGGAGGCGAGAGCCCTCGCGCACGTTTACGCGTGGCGCTTGGAGGCGCTTCGCCGGGGCGAAACTCCGCTGCCACGGCAAATTGCTACGCGGCGGACAGAGCTCCAGCAGGATACCATGGCGATATGGAAACGGCGACTGTCGCAACCCAGCGCTGGGCACGCCACAATTGCGGCGATAAGACCCCTCTTTGAGGAGTGGCTGGAGAGGCGCTACGGCGTCCTCACCTTCCGCCTGACGCAGGTACTAACCGGACACGGCTGTTTCGGGAGGTACCTGTTTCGGATTAAGCGGGAGGACACGCCCGGGTGTCAGCACTGTGAGGATCGCCCGGAGGACACGGTGGAGCATAAGGTGGAGGTCTGCCCTGCTTGGGCTGAGCACCGCCGTGTCCTCGTCGAGGCGATCGGCGGCGGCAACCTCTCGCGTCCGGCCCTGGTTGAATCCATGGTCCGGAGCGAGGAGGCTTGGGAAGCGGTCACCTCCTTCTGCGAAGCAGTAATGCTAGCGAAGGAGGAGGCGGGCCGCGCGAGGGAAAGGCAAGGCCTTCGTCCCAACCGCCGCTACAGGAGAAGACGCCCCGGGCGTCGGGAGTCGCAGGGCGATCCCCGGCCACCGTAGGCGCGGGCCTGCGGACGGCGAGCGTTGGGTGGCTCGCTGTCCGATCACCACCAGGCCCGGGTCGATGGCGCGTTGTGTTTCACGCGCGCCTCAAAGAGATGTCAGCATAGAGGACGGGGCCCGCTAGGGCCAGAGCCTGCCAGGGTTGCGGAATTTGTTCGAAAGAGTCACCGCGGCCCTGGAAAGCAAAGGGCTTAAGAAGGAACACGGATGGGTTTTAGTCAGTAAGAGTCTGACACGCCCTTCCGCTCCACCCAGAGCGGAAGAAGTCATTTGATGATTTCCCATCCTAAAAAAAAAAAAAAAAAAAAAAAAGTGCATTATAAAGGCTAGACTACTCATAAGAACAATTTGATCAATAAAAGGTCATAGCACACAAATCAACTCGAAAAGGAATCGTCACCGTATCACCTTTTTCGCCGTATTGCCCTGAGGCGAGGCGATTACGTTACGATTCCGATTAGTGTGCGTTGATTTCAGTAAGGAGTTTCATACAAAGAATACTGCAAGGATCGAGTTGATACGGTGGCGATCCCTTTTCGAGTTGATTTGTGTGTTATGACCTTTTATGTACCTTGAAATTCGTTGTCGACAGCAAATAGGTAGATATGATTTATTCGTAAATAATACACGGCTGCCATTCCAGTGCGGTTAACGTAAGTCTGTTGAATATTCATCATCGGTATTATCAAAATTCACTCGTATTAACACGAAAATTATTGTACCACAAATGTTTACAACCCTAAATGCTCACGGCAAACTTATAAAAAACGGCTACTAAAATCGCAACAAATCGCCTTCACTTCTGGTTCTCCATCAAAAATTATTACATCAAACTTAACCTGAGCAGCACAACAAAGAATTAGCTTCAAAGATTATCAGGGAGCCTATTCATTTCCCGAACAGCTACAGAACCGAGCTCTAATGAGCTTTCAACACGCACGTTACTAATTTTTTTACACGAAATTTCGGGAGACTTACCTATTATATCTTCTGTTTTATGATCCCCTGGCCTCCTTCCTTTGTTCCGCGTCCTGCAACAAAATAATAATACCATTAAAAAGGTAAGTATTTTGAAAATATAAAGTTTAGTTTTTCCTTATTTTCCCCTTTGAGAGCGGCCGCTTGACCAATGAACTGGACAGCCTTGTACGGTTATAGCTAATACAAGGGGTTGTCCATTGTAACGTAAAAGGTTTAATAGGTGCTACGTTAATTAGGTAATTAATATCAGGTAGGTTTAGGATATTTTGGCTTGCTGCTTTTCAATTTTTAATGGACGATTAACTTACTCGTAATTTTGAGAAAATAACGACCGGTAAATAAGTTGGCTGTTTTGTATTATTGTCACGTTAACAGTAAGCGTTTCATCTGCATTATCTAGAAATAATATGTGGTTTAATAACAGATTTTTTACTTGTCAATATAAATATCTGTCATAGTCTAAACATTTTTCCTCGTTGCTACACGATAAGGACAAAAAGAATTCATAGCAGAGCACTTGTATAATAATGATGAGCTAAACCATTCCTTTTAATCGTAACGTAATACTTTCGAAATATCTATGCAAAATCTGAAGGTGAAGTTTGGTACTTCTTAACAATTTTCCATGGAGATGATGACTATTGAAATCGCGTACTTCCCTATGTTCAAATCTTAAACTCAAGTAGCAACTTTCCCTTTTGATCTTTATTCATCCACCTTACTACGACCACGATTTTAATGGAAACAAAAATCAATAACAAATCAATTGAAGCGAGTTTTCCTTACCTGCCCCACGAATTTAAAAGACCCCCGTCCCTTATATCAACCGGCCGGGCTCGGTAAACACAACTCTATGGACATTGATTAAATATTAAGTTAAAGATTGAAATTGATTCCCACAATTCAGCCCTTATGTAAGTCTTTGACTGAAAATATGAACACTCAGGCATCAAGTTTGTGAAGTCTGAAAGCTTCAAAAGCACTAATTAAAGTTGCTCATGCTCATAGACAGACTAACACACACGACTGTTGGCTAATGTATTAGTTCACTCAAGAAAAACAAAACAAAATCAACTTACTATGTACTTTTGTGATGATACTTATAACACCTTTAGTTGAGTGAAGTTTTGACGTCGTTTGCACTTCTCTAAACCACTATTGATGGGTCTTGTTCAAGAGAGCTAATCTTCAAGAGTCGATCGATTTCTAGATACTATAGTTGACTCCCCCACTCCTTCATAGAGTTACAATAAAATTATCACAATGGTGTTCAATTGATTTGAATAGGCACTATTGTCAATAAAGAATCCGAGAATTTAATAAACAAAAATACGTACACAATAAACAAACAAGCAAAATTCCTTTGCGGTCTAAGAAAAAGAAATAATTAAAGCATGTCCTCTTAGTACCTTAAAACCCTACAGTAAAACCATGAAAGATTAATTCCCTAAATCTCAACAAATCATGAAAGGAAAAAAACATGAGACACAATAAATCCTTAAGTGCCGTAAGGATTGGGACATTATTCTAGCCAATACGAAATATAGCCTTCCCACACAAATGCATACCTAGTGATACACCAGAAACTATTAAGGCCACATAGTACGCGTTTATCTTAAGTACCAATCCCGAGAAACAGGTAATAACGTTTCACGACATAACAATATTGTCGTCACACAGATCGTTTCAAACGGAACTAAGCACTCATGTTATACAGCTTAGAACTCGATCCCGTCCTTAAAGAAAAACTGTAAGTAGGAATTTTAGAATAAAGGCCAAGTAGTTCTCAACGACATGAATGTGAAACACTCAAAGCCATGTACAGCTACTTAAGGGTCGCATTACGTGGAAGTAGCACACGGGGTGTGGTAAGACTATTGAATACAAGAATCTACATGACGTGAGAAAATGCACAAGTGACATGGTTTTTTTGTTTATTATTTATATTTTCGCCAAATACATCGGAACATCATCCCTTTAATTTCTCTGCTCTCAGTAAGTAATAATAATATCAGGCAACATACTCATATTTATTATTAGGCAACTAAGGCCCATAGATAAAATACACAAATTAAACATACAAAAAAATAAATGTAATGCCAGCATTCTTTGTGCGGTACTGTTCAATATATTTTCTCACCACCAAAATAAGGATTATGTAAATGAGGTAATATTTACGTAAATAGGCACGCGAAAACATTACTCGCTGCTGAAATATTCGAATACGAATAAACGTGGAATGAAAAATCCAAAAAAAGCGCGGTCTTTACAGATTGCGAGTGCTACATGCCAGTAATTGGAGCCAGCAAAGCATGCAAGTCATTACCGACACGTACCTCAAACAATAAACTTTTTAAATAGCCCATTACAGCTCTCATCCGAGCTTTCGTAATATGTTCAGAGTTTTTTAACATAGCAATTACCAGTTCAACGCGAGTTTATTATATTAAAGTCGATAATGACCCGAATCTTGGGTCATCATTACATTACTGACGCCGAACAATTCAGGGATTTTTCTAACAGTCAAATTTATGTTAAAAAAGTTTTTACAGAATGGATGGATGTTATAATATTCAGCAGAAGTAATTGAAAGCGTTGGTAGATTTAAAAAGATATTTAATATGGTATATTTTATTACAGGTATTCTATTCTTCTTTCTAAAACGAAACAAAATCGTTGACCCTTGAACCTTTACAAGCATTTACCACTGTATTAGGAGAGAATATTAATTTAAGTACTGATGGATTACCCAAATTATGAACACAATAAATTGCGTGAAAAAACGCCTGGCCATTAAACGTAAAACGAGCTATGAAATAATGCCCATTTACATTTTTGGCATCCTCGTTGAGTAACGGCATTTAGGCACTGCCGCTGGTATTTATTTACACCAGCTGCTGCTGTTACATTATTATTTATTTTCATACCCTTTCCATAATTTTGCTGCATTGGAATAACAATACTCAAATCCATTTTCATCTTGTACTATTTTATAACCAGTTCTCGTAATTCATCTCCTGCGAAAAATTCAAGGCTGCTAGTAAAAGTTACCGCTCCTAATTACGAATTAGTTAACTTTAGTCTTAGTACTTAACAGTTCCCAGAGGTACGATACGGTCCACATGGCCCAGTTACGGTGCGAAGAGTCAAATTGACACCACCACTAACGTTTTACGATGCCACGGATGAAGCTACACGACCAGCAATTACAGTTAACTTTAATATTCCCAGTTATAGTCCAGTGGTTGAAGGGTAATACAGACCACTAGTTTGATACTAAGTTTTAATTCTATAGTGGAATATTCAATAAAAGCCCAATATTGAGGGAAGCACATAATTTTGTCACTAGAAATAATAAAATATTGTATTTTAAGAAGGTTTTTGAAGGGGTAAAGCATTATAAAGTCAATTTGCTACAATAAAAGCAAGGAAAAAGGATGTAATACTTTTACTTTCACGCATCTAAACCCATTCTCCTATAAGCATCAATCGATAAACACAAGTTATTGGAACAGTATATAAAGACATCATGAAGATAAAATGAGGCTTTGCCACAAGGCAACATCTTATATCCAGGTTTGAACCAATTTTCAATATCAGAAAAATAAAAACCATTTATTTTGATCAATTGTTTCTACTAAGGCAACTCATAACTAAGTAAACTAAAACAACATGGCGAACTTGTTCTATCGAATATTCTGGAGGTACAAAAGTTTTTGATGTTCGATAATTTATATATATATATCTGAACCGTTACGTAAACTGACTCAAATAAACTTCGAATGCTCAATAGGGAATTGGAAACCCTTCCTAACTTGGATTTTACTTTTAATGACGAGGGGTTATATGAACTTAAATCGTGTTTGAATTTGACCTTATGCGATGTTTTGGTACATACAGAATATGGAAAGCTATAAAATAAACACAAGTTGTTTTGAAAACCTCCTACTTGACCTATTAAACATTCGCTAGTTAAAAGAAACCATTATTTTATAATGGTGTCCCTCTTTGTGTTAATACGAGGTACACTAGAATAACTTATGTCATAATGGGTGGAAAAATTGTTGATAGAAAAGGGAGACTTTTCAGAAACCACTATAATTTTAACTGTCCTTGAAAAATCTCTATAACAACATAGCATCAAACAGATCAATACGAAAAGAAGTTTATGTATGTAGGTATAATAGGTTTTGAATTAAACAGAAACACGTGTAACTTGAGATAGGACCTTAAACTGTGAACGGGTAGCATTAAGTGGGGTACAAAGGTACTTGGACAGTTGCAAAGTGCCCGAAGCCAGGACTTATAGGAGAAATGTACGTTTAATACAACTTTGTAGCCACAAATGTAATTTCGCACAAAACTTCGGCATCCCTTCGGTAAGGATAGATATTTAATATTTAATTGGATATTGTGTTTCGTACTTTAACAAATTGTGGATTTCAAGAGGCATTTTAAATTTTGCATGAAATTTTAATGACAAATTAAGTTATTTGTAAAGTAGTATAGGCAGAGATATACGGTACAGAGAGTAAAGTCCCGCAAACATCCACTGAAATGGGAGGATCCTCCGACCAGAAGGTTATTGTGGGCAACTGCCCGATAGTTGATATTCGGACTATTGTTCAAATCGCACGGACAACTTTGCTTGCACGATGCAGGATTGCGTTGGTAGTTCATTGCTGACAGGATATATGGCGTTGCGGTTCTTTTTGTTGCCGTACAAATTACGGTTCTTTTTTTTGCTGCGGCATTGATGCCGCTACAGTAGATAGAATGTAAATAAGGCTTCAGATTCAATAAAACCTAAAACTTGTCAATGGACTAACTATAATAAAGTGTTTTGTTAGAATACAATTATTTTGTAAAAAAACAACAACCCACGCTGTCAAAACTGAAAACAACGTAGGACACATGAGTAAGTTACGTTACAATTTAAAAATAGCATCGGACACGAGAAAACAAACAATCCAAACACGTCCAAACTGGAGCGCAAACTCGCACATTCACCAATTATACCTTTTCACAGCACTAAAATGTTTGTGTACGAGCCTTTATTGAAAAAAGGGCGCTTTCGTGAATAAATTTTATCATGATTGTTGAATCCGTACCCTCTGCTCAATAGATTCGAAATTCCAATAGCCCAGTATTTTAGTCTAACAAGATTGAAAGAACTTTCCGTTATGCATACAAAACGGTTCTCTCATCAGGCAATTACGCGGCTGTTCGTTCATTTAATTACTTTGTTAAACTAATTGAATTATTTGATTAACGATGCTGAGAAATTGGATAAAATACGAGAACGCACTTTGCATTTCATACAGCCCGTTTTATTACATTCGTACCATTGTTTTTTTTCAAGCCAATCAAACGATACCAAATTCGATATCAAAAATGTTAATCACAGTACACAAAAACAACGAACTCATTACGAAGTAAATTCTACTCATTAAACATTTTACAAATTATTCAAACGGCAAAATAATAAATTGATGAAACCGATTCTGATTACTGTGAAATGAAATGATACGTGAACCGAATAAATGTGGAAGTTTGATATAACGGATGACGGGTTTATATTAATTAAATTCAAATCAAAATTAAACCCAACAGATTTTTTTATGTGTAGGTGTCGGATAGGGGTTTCTTGTAAAGCAGCCCATAGGCAGGGTCGAATGATACAATGATTAAATGACACCTTTTTCTAGAATAAATAATCAACAGAAACTATAGGTACCCATTTCTTGGAAAGCAACGAATAAAGTGCAATATTTAGCAACAGAGAATTAAAATGAAAAGAATAACCTGCTTAAACACTTTAGTAGTTGCTACAAGATCAGGTACAACCAGTAAAGTCACATCTCACTCCCAACAACGTTAAGCTCGTAAAGCAAATTCAAAGATTAGCACCCATATTTTTCAGTGAATGTCGTCTTAACGACCTTAAATCTAGGAAGTGGAGTGCAAGCTAGCGGAATACGAGCATTGATCACATGAAACTGGCAGAGATCCAAAGCCTGTGCTAGAAGAACTGAGAGCACCTGCCTTGCGTTTAATTGTTGAATATTTTTTTAATGGAACTTTAAAACTGCTAGTACTCAACAACAACAATGAAAGTACTCATAAAAGTCATTCTCACTCACTTGAATAGCTTTCGAAAGGCGGAGGCTTTCGAAAGCTATTCAAGTGAGTGTCCATCAATGAAATGATATTAGCTGATTGTATGATGCTGCTGAATTGATAAATTTTAATTTAATTAGATCGTTCAGGGACTTCTTGGAAAACTGACTTGAATAATGATACGACTAACATATATATGTCATATTAGTCGTAAATCATCACTCACTCATAAAATAACTTCTTATCGCAGTTGAAGGACGAATCGAATCGATCAGTGAGTATTGGAAAATATTAAGGAAAGAAACACAACCGTAGCGCTAATACAAATAAATAAGAACGTGTCAGATTTAACAACAAAGGTTTCTTGTGATCTACAAATAATAATTAAAAGAGAAAGTCAAGTGCTACTCTCTGAAACAGTATTGTGATTCATTTCTCGATTCCTTTTACTTTTGGGCCTTCCTTTTCTGGCTTTATTCTCCCAGTCACTTTTATCCAATAAATAAAATCGAAAGGTTCCTTTGTAATTCGACAGACAACATTGAATTCAGTTTTATAGCAACTTTCTTTCATTCGAGCAATATTTGTTGGAATATTTCGAATACAAGAACAACAAACACAAATATATTTTTCAATACAATATAAAGAGTCCAAACAATTTTGCTCTAAAATGATGATGATTATTATGATAATTTCAAAACAATATCTGTTTTGAAATTAAAGCAATGTCCGTGAAAACCAAATAGGTGCAGTTTCCACAAAATTTGGCAACTTTCAAGCCAATATGATGAGTCTAATAAGGTTAGAGCTTTCTTGGTATAGGTGGATAGTTTACCCACTCTGAGCTTTTATAATTGTACCTGCATGACCGAGCTTTGCTTGGTTTATTTTTCTGTTAAACGTTTTCTAAAAATCTAACCTAGCTAGATCGATTTAACGCTCCCGAAACTCCCCTTTTTTTTTTTTTTTTAAGGATGGGAAATCATCAAATGACTTCTTCCGCTCTGGGTGGAGCGGAAGGGCGTGTCAGACTCTTACTGACTAAAACCCATCCGTGTTCCTTCTAAAGCCCTTTGCTTTCCAGGGCCGCGGTGACTCTTTCGAACAAATTCCGCAACCCTGGCAGGCTCTGGCCCTAGCGGGCCCCGTCCTCTTTGCTGACATCTCTTTGAGGTGCGCGTGAAACACAACGCGCCATCGACCCGGGCCTGGTGGTGATCGGACAGCGAGCCACCCAACGCTCGCCGTCCGCAGGCCCGCGCCTACGGTGGCCGGGGATCGCCCTGCGACTCCCGACGCCCGGGGCGTCTTCTCCTGTAGCGGCGGTTGGGACGAAGGCCTTGCCTTTCCCTCGTCCGTCTCCTCCTTCGCTAGCATTACTGCTTCGCAGAAGGAGGTGACCGCTTCCCAAGCCTCGTCGCTCCGGACCATGGATTCAACCAGGGCCGGACGCGAGAGGTTGCCGCCGCCGATCGCCTCGAGGAGGACACGGCGGTGCTCAGCCCAAGCAGGGCAGACCTCCACCGTATGCTCCACCGTGTCCTCCGGGCGATCCTCACAGTGCTGACACCCGGACGTGTCCTCCCGCTTAATCCGAAACAGGTACCTCCCGAAACAGCCGTGTCCGGTAAGTACCTGCGTCAGGTGGAAGGTGAGGACGCCGTGGCGCCTCTCCAGCCACTCCTCAAAGAGGGGCCTTACCGCCGCAATTGTGGCGTGCCCAGCGCTGGGCTGCGATAGTCGCAGTCTCCATACCGCCATAGTATCCTGCCGGAGCTCCTTCCGCCGCGATGCAATTTGCCGTGGCAGCGGAGTTTCGCCCCGGCGAAGCACCTCCACGCGCCACGCATAAAGGTGCGCGAGGGCTCTCGCCTCCAGATCCCATGGCGTCCCGAAACTCCCCTGCATACTAAATTTCATGAAAATCGTTGGAGCCGTTTCCGAGATTCAGATTATATATATACATAAATACAAGAATTTCTCGTTTAAAAATATTAGGTTACATAAGCATGAAATAAATATTTATTATCAAAACAGTTTTTCTAAAAATATAATGCTAACGATGAAAATATAATCAAAATTAACCGAAAAACAAACGAGATATAACTCTTTTAAACAAAATATCTGTCTCTCCCGCGAGGACGCCGTTTTCTTTCTAATTATGAGTACAACAACAAACGAGTGGCCCTCAGAATCCAACAGATATCCGTACGACCAAATAAAGATTGCATCTTGGTTCATCGTAGCATTTAATCGAGATATCTACCAAGCGTGATATTGCAGCCCGATGTATCTCTGTAGGAAATTGTGGAATAGCGCCATCACAAGCAGTAAAGTTTTAAAAGCTGATCCTACACAAACATCCGTAATATTCAAAATTCATTCTAACTAACAATCAACAATCGTAGAAAACCGAATAAACTCCAACTAAACCGTTAACCGAGTTATTGGAAAATGTATCTGTATTAAGTGAATCATGTCAACGGGAGCGTGGAACAATGTTTACCCTAGTGATTGGTTTTCGAGATAAATCCACAGCGTAGCAACTTGTTCACTCCGGACGATCAAGTTGGCTCTTGTTTGTTGGCGAGATAAAACACCGAGGTGGGCAAACAATACTGTTGCGTATCTCGAGCCATACTCCCGGCCTATTTGACTGATGGAAATAGCTTATTATGTGCCCCTAGAGGCGGAATTAGGTTGGGCTGCGGGATCGAGTCCTTTGTTTGAATAATTTAATGTAGAATGTCCTTTGTGGAGGAACGTTTCTATGGACACAAATGTAGGTATTTCCGTGTGTGATTATGATACACTATTTCAAATAAGTAATTAGATACATACGGTTAAATTACTCATGAATTACACAATAAGTAAACAAACAAACTAGGCTAGGGCCAGAGACTGCCAGGGTTGCGGAATTTGTTCGAAAGAGTCACCGCGGCCATGGAACACAAAGGGCTTTGGAAGGAACACGGATGGGTTTTAGTCAGTAAGAGTCTAACACGCTCTTCCGCTCCACTCAGAGCGGAAGAAGTCATTTGATGATTTCCCAACCATAAAAAAAGGTTCCCAACCATAAAACATTTGTATTGGATTCGTATTTATTGCGAACTTTAAAAAATGTATCCGAGTTCATTCAGACACATTATCACGAATACGAATGAAATACGAATATGTGCACGCCTTCAGCACTAAAAGAAACAGAAAACTTTTATTAGTTGAACACCTGTTCCGACTTGTAACGAGACAAAGTAAACACGAAGAAACTACTGATCTTCATTGACTCTTAATGGATTACTAGAAAATCATACAAAGTGTAAAACCAGATAGGTACTTTCTACTATTTACATTTACCTTACACAACTTCACAACCTTGTATAATAATATAATGCTTCTTGTAAATGAGTATGCACAGCAAACAGAATTACGAATAAAATTCAAAAATAAATTCGTTACTTCTCGCTTCACACGCTAAAAGCAAAATTAATTACATTATTTTACATTTAAACAAAAACTCGATACAAGAAAATGAAATTGGATTGTAGAAAAATAATTTATCAGCGGCATCGGCATGACAAACGACGTCCTTTGATATTCCGAATTCGACATCAGACATACCGACGATCTTTAAAACCTTCATTGTCGAAACAGAATAAAATATTCATATTCGAGTTGAAACCGACTTATTATCGTCTCGATTGCCGAATAGAGGGTAGAAAGAATAATTAATCAATGTTCATTCATTAATGCTTCATAATCAAAAATAATATTTAATAAATAGAAAAGTAGGAAAATAGTTTTTAAGTTATTTTAATTTGCAAAATAAAAGGTACTTACCCATTTTACAAGGTCTTATCGGCCGTATCATCAAAACCAGTTTTTGTAATGATAACTTTAATTAACTAACAATTTATTGAATTTAATCTATACACCGAAAAGATTTTTATTTGAATTGATTAAAAATCGTCGTTTTATGAGATTTTTTTACAGAATGCCTACGTTGGATTGTTATGTAAAAAAAATTATCTACCATCCCTTTTATTCCAAGAGCCCGCGATGATCAGACGATTACTATATTTTAGAAGACATTTAACTAATTCACAACTCCATTAACCACAAAACATACTAGTACGTGCTATGTCGGAACACATAATTTTAGATACTAATTAGCACATTCTTAATAAAAATGTGTGTGGTTAAAGTCTTTTGAAAATGTAGCGAATCTTTCTTCTTTCTTTTTAAGTAGTCACGTAATGACGACATTCCATGAGCACTTTCCATAGTTTTCCTTCGGAAACACTTAGCGGGTCGTTCTGAGGCCCGCGTCACCTGTACCCGGTTATTTCCAACCGTTTCTCACCTCTAGCGTGTTTTTCTTTAGTTTACGTAATCCTTTCGGGTACCTGCCGACTCCACGAGGCAATTTTCAGGCAATCGATAATCGATACACGGTTTAAATGAACATACATACTAGGTTAAAAAGTTGAAGGTAGATTTAGGGGGATATTATTAGTTCTAGGAATTTTATAATATATATTTTCCCGATTAGCTCGCTCTAGAACTCGATCTAACCAAATGGTAAGCGATAGGTTAGATCTACAATGAAGAGCGCTATTTTATTTCCAAATAAAGTTTAATTGAGGTACTTAGTTTAGTAAGTAGCTCACCTACTCTAAATTTTCCATAAAACGCCACAATATAAACGAATACGAAAAAATTAACACACAGTGAATTTTAAATTAAATTAATCGGAATACGTCACGTCACTAAAATATGGAATAGCTGAAAAAGAGATTTGCATAAAACGATAAAACGCGAGGTGGCCGAACCTTTTTATTTTCACTGTTGTAACGAGAAGTCGCCTTTTTACGTCCAATTTATGTCCTTTTTATTTCATGAGATAAAATGCTCTATTGTACTGTTGAATTTTGAAAGTCAGCTTCAAAATTTAAAGCGTAGATCCCCCGACTCTATTACTTACTGAATGCTATCACTTTCATCTTGTAATTTATTGTTAAGTATTTTTTATAGATATTGTGGTGTGGAAAAGGCCTATTTATTTGATGGTATCGCCAGTAATTTGTCACTAATACTGGTTTTGTGAATAAGGTGGAACTGTGGTAGTATATACATATACCTTAGCTCCAAACAAACAATATCGTTAGTACCATAGAAATAGAAGAGGTTGGTATTTAGGTCTTTAGATACAAGTAGTAAGATAACCATGTGATAGTCAGTTCGTAAATGTCCTCTAACAGTAGTTAAGGCCAAAAACTGTACTTAAAAGCACATTACACTTACACCATAACAACTAATAAGCGAATGAATCTATGTTTGCATAAAGTAGAGGACGTTGGCACCCCAATTACCCCACCTTGTAACCTACTTTCACGCAACGGGTAAAGACTGCTTATTACCGTCTATGTCGTTACTCTCCTTTTAAAAGCGAAAAGTTTTAACTTTTTACTCCTTTTTGCTGAAGAAAACATCTAAAGTGGTACTGTAAACGCGTAGCTTTTTAAATATTCCACAATTTGTAGGAGCTGCCTACCTAGATAATTAATTACAGAAAGGTATAATCTTTCTTTTTCCCACGTAAACCAGACGAATGCTCGAGTAGTCGCAAAGTCTACGAGAATGAGAAAATACTCTATTCTCTAGGGTCATCCAATTATGCAAAGAGCGATGTTGTAAGAAAAGATGTTCTGCGATTTTATGTATTACTCCGTAATGAGAATTATTCCGGAACGGTTGGCAGAAAGACCGATCAGATTATTAAGTGAAGTATTTTAGTTTTTGTACAAAAGGGTGCTACCTGATAATGTTATGCGACAAACTAACTTCGCGAGAGCTCCACAAATTCCGATAATGAGTGACACTTCGGGCTGGGAACTTATCTTAGATACCCATATCTAAGCAATAATGGTATGAATCCACTTGCAAGTGTGGATAATATTAGCTTGAAAAGTTTTTACGTTCCTATAGTTCATTCGATTTTATAGTTTTACCGATCGTACGGCTATAATTAGTTTCACAATGTCGGTTGTATTAAGTTGCAAATAGAACCTAAATTAAATTATCATCAAGACGGCACGGTAGCTGCTAAATTACATGAATGGATATAACACACACCGCAAGCTTCAGCAAACTCGTCTGGTACATCAAAGTAGAACCGCAGTTTGCACAACTTGCAAGCCAAGATGAAATATATCCCCAACGGATAACAGCGAGTAATAAACAAACCGTATTTTACTTCTGTAGAGGCGACGACGTGACGAGAAAACTTGGAGTGAAATTAAAATCGTATCTTCGGAATTAAAGTTTGATAGTCTTCGTAGAGACCGGGGCACGTCCGCTCGTTGCGAAGATTGAAGCTTGACTGAGTCTCAAGTGGTCTCGCTACGGGTGAATCTCTGACTACCCACAATTGACGCGTTCGCTGCAGAAATATTTTCAGTGAATACCGTCACGGAACGGAATGTTCACGCAAGCATGTGAAAGCCTTTCACAGGCGCTCGGAACCATTTTATTAGCAGCCAATAAGCCGTAACGTGTCTCGGCTACTTACACCAATGCCATTGATGGAAATTGGACTGCTCTTTATCCAAGAAACGACTTCTTAGTTGGATAACCATTATCAGAATGGTTTCTTTTGATAACGATGTTATTTTGTCAGCGACTCCTGGAACATTTTCGTGTCTTGAAATATGCTATCAAATGACAAAGAATCACGATTTGCAGGACAAAAATTACTTTCGATTTCCGTTTGAAATGCAAGCTACAAATACCAAACATAATGAGTCTTCAAAGGACTCCCTGTAACGAAACCGTCATAAAACAAATCCTCTTTTATATTATTTATTGTCAAGCTATTTCTGAGTACAGACGTACGTGTTGTATTGTATTCGTGGTGTTAGTGGGTCGCTGTAACTGAAGGGCGGTTTAATCTTCGGAACAGCAGCTGATCTCCCCTGAGCGCTCATGATGGATGGCTAACACCTGTCACGGGATTTAACTTTGTTATTCGTATTCGGGAGAACATAACTGGATAAGTGTACAGTGCCCGTGGAATTAAGCGAGGTTTTCGATCAATGTTTTAGTTGGTTTTGTTTTGGTTTGTTGTACGAATGCTGTCTGTAAATTGATAGAAAGCTCTTATAGTGCAGCGTTTGTTGAGGTTTCATTGTTTATTACTGAGATTGTATATCATTATATCGTTCGACCGTGTACCTTTTAGTGCAGACATAAAAAATACACACCTACTTAATGTCATTGTCATTAAACATTTTCTGAATTTTGATATCTACAACAGAACCTTAACGTGAAGACAGAGATCTCAAGGTAAGCTACGACAATACATACAAGTGATTGAACCCAATTCATCGTGACCACGACCGAAAGAAAAAGATATTGTGATTGTAGCAATTGGAACGGTAACGGTTGGATCGCTTTACGCAAAAAGCTTTTCTTGTCCGCGACGCTTTATATCCGAAAATATCAGCCCTAATACGTCACAGACGATAAAATTAATGTGATGAATGAATAATCAAATATCGAAGGTACTCTCATTTCGGCGTGTCATCACAGTTAATCCAATTTTGATGCGTCTGAAAAATGTATAACAACGTAAAAATTCACATCGTTGACCATTTATCAATGATTTTGATGAAATTTCTATGGGACCAATCGGAAAGTATATCCTTTCACATGAAAGAAGAATTTTCCAAATCGGTTCACATACCAATATAGGGTAAAAAGATCTGATGACAAACGAACAAACCGCGCCTTTACTAAAATGTGCTTACTGTAAATGGCCTGGAATGAAGATGAAAAAAAAAAACATTTTTTTAAATTTACAAAAATCTCATACATATAGATTGATGTATGAGATTTTTGTAAATTTCTAAACGAATGTTCGTTTGGCAACGTCTGAGATAATCTCAGGTACACCAAACGCCTCGCCAATTGCCAAACGAGTCTATGTTCTAGTCTAATTAGAAAATCTTTTCAGCAATATCTAAATCAAAAGCTCCAGGAAATAAATTGAAAGTCTCTAATTTATAGGAACCGTCGCAGTCGGAACGATTCGTAAAGATTACCGTTCGTTAGCCGGAGCCGTGCCGTGCAGCCGTGACTCACTGTCGAGATTATTGTTTTGCACAACTGACGTAGCTACCATCGATCTTACTTAGCTCTTTCTATTTTTAAATGTTTAAGCTTCTTTGGAACACCTGCTTCTCTTTTTAAACCTAGGTATTTAAACTACTACAGTTTAAATGGCTCTGAAATATTAGAAATAGTGGTATAAAGGCCGGATTAGTGATTAATTTAATTAATATAGCCTTGGGCTGCTTGTTTCTATTACAAAGACTCAGACGTTGTTAATTACATTTTAGGACCAGTGTTTGTTAGAGACAGTAGCAATATGGCTGCATTATAGAACTATAGAATGGATATTAAGTAGTTTGTTCTACCGGCAAGGCAAAAATATGACACGCTTTTCTTAAACCAATCTCATTACCACCATTGTGAATATGAAACCATGATAAAACACCAACACAATAAAAAATAACGCGAAGCAATCAACGAAAACAATCCTGTCCTACAATAAAATGTAAACGGCACAAAAATATCTTCTCTCATTTCGTCCAAAAAGTTTGTAATAAGCCATTAGTTTTGCGAGAAGAAAACGTGTTCAGAATTAAAGAGCATTTCTCAAACAAACTGACACTTGAAGACTCCAAACTTTGCATCCATCTAAAAATTCTCTGCCATGAATATGAGAAAGTCACGTAAGTACTCCGGAAAGAACATTTTTCTTTGCGAACTCAATTTGTTTTTGTGCAGCTGTTTGAGATAAAACCGGGAATTTCATGGGTTTTTCACGGCGACGTTTACTAGTCTGTATCCTGTGTACTTGTTCTTCAAGGGATGTCGTTCCGGAAGCTTCCATAAAACAACATCGTTTCTTGATCCCTTGCGTATGTATTGACAGACGGGACGGGATGATAAAATGGTTCGTTGTTTCTGAGAAGGGATTGTCAAGATATTTTTCTTAAGAATTATTTAAACCTTCAGTTCATTTATCAATAAAAACTGGCCAAGTTCAAGTTGGACTTGCACACGTAGGGTTCCGTACCATAAGCCGGAATAAACATATTTCTTGTATTATTGATTTTATTATTTGTTGTTATACAGACAGTAGATTTTTAGTAATAGGGTCCCGTTTTTACCCTTTGGGTACGGAACCCTAAAAACTTTATTTCAAAATCATGAAAAACACATTGAGTGATTTTCCTAACATTCTTAAGTCACAAACAGATAGACACACGAATGATCCATTGAGGGCTCCGTTTTTTCAAACTGTAAAAATGAAGTGCCTACTGATCTCTTGGTTTATAGTGTGATTGCCTAACATCAACCAACTCAGAAAAAACTTCTTAACTACAAACTATAACTCCTATTTACCTACTTTCTTTTAGCATAACAAAATTCGAGACAGGCATCTTCGTCAGTTCGGCAGATGAAGACCCTATTTGCAAGGCGGGAGCACATCAATCAGTGTAGTGGCGGAGATTACAGGCCGTAGGCACACTGCCGGGATTCGGGTGATCAATCACCCTTTGCTCTGGCGGTATAACAATCTGGCTAACAGACACCAGAAACACGTGTTGCGTGGGCGAAAATTATAGATTTATTCACAGATTTTAATGACGAGCGTTTTATATTTAGAACTTCGTGATGCTGTTTTGTGGATTTCGAAGGGCAATAAACCTTTTATTGTTCTACAAAAACTATACTTAGCTTTAACAATAATAGTTCTCCCGGCCGGATTTCTTTCACGGCAGCCAATCGCTGCGAAGACTAGCCATCGGCGCAAGAGTTATGATAGTGCGAGTGTGTGCGCTATAATATCTCCTGCAGACACATAGGTGCGCTCTCTGTTCCCTCACTCTCATAAACTGGAGCGAGACCAACGTTTACCGTACTTTCCAACGCATACAATGTAATACAAAAAACTTCGGACGGCGAGCTTTGGGTGGCTCGCTGTCCGATCTTTACCAGGCCCGGGTCGATGACGCGTTGTGTTCTACGCGCGCCTCAAAGAGTTGTCAGCATAGGAGATGGGGCCCGCTAGGGCCAGAGCCTGCCAGGGTTGCGGAATTTGTTCGAAAGAGTCACCGCGACCCTGGAACGCAAAGGGCTTTAGAAGGAACACGTATGGGTTTTAGTCAGTAAGAGTCTGACACGCCCTTCCGCTCCACCCAGAGCGGAAGAAGTCATTTGATGATTTCCCATCCTTAAAAAAAAAACACATTTCGAACTGACCAATTCCTTATGAAACCAGCCACAATTTTCATGACCTGTAAATCAAATCCCCATCATCAACAATACACATTAGAGACCCAATCGTCAACATTAGATTTTGCGACCGCAGAAGCTACGTACGAGGCAATTTATACAAAAACCTCTTAATTTTTTTTCTCAAAGCAATTTCGCATAGGACAGTTTCATATACTTAGGCAGACACAACCCTAACCCGCAAGGGACAGCCAAGATATTCGCTACCTTACTCAACATAAAACAGTAAGTGGATCTCTCAGCGCTTATAAAGATCGGCAGCCCCTAAACCCTAAAACGAACTTGCTGAGCCAGTACCGTACAAAAATGATGAGCGATAGCTTTCAAACCTCGCGTGCGGACCAGATCCTAATCACTCATCGAGGGTACTAGGCCCATTATTACTTAATCTTCTGATTATATAAGCTGATTATGGTGTATTCGGACCGCCTGACCTTGATTATGAATTTATGATAGCTGTGAAGACGTGTTAGTACCCAATTTTGTTTAATATTGTTTTTCGATTCTTGCTGATAGATGAATATGACAACAGTCTTGCCAAGGAGTACCGTGTTACCTATTTAATGGGTTGTGGAGGTCTGGTAAGCAGCCGCTCCACGTAAAATACTGGTATTCAGCTGAATCCGAATGAAACTGAGTACGTGGGAATTGACCTTTGTTATTTTAAGTAAAATGTTATTGTGTAATTATTTTTATTGTTAAGTAACATTTGGCCATTCTTCTTTGAACGCTGAGCGTTGCTCATCATTTGATATAACTGTCTAATAAAGAAGCTACTAAGTGGTGATAGCCAAATGGACAAAAAACGGAAAAGCTTTTTGGGCACGAAACCCTGAAAAAGCGGAGCAGTATCTCGTAATTTTTCCTTATGGGGTGACCCATTTATTTAGGGAAGAGTTAAATAAATGGAACACAATTTAAATAAATGGGTTGCGATTTATTTAATTGTTCCCTTCGGCAACCGAAATGTTGGGCTCTCCGATAAATCGAGAATTACCCCTTGGACTTTTAATCGATGTTGCAAACTAGATGGATAATAATATTATTTCAAAAGTACATGTACAGGTTTACTGTAGATACATATTAAGTTTGGTAGGTACCTACCACGTTGAAATAATATGTACTGAAAAAAACTAATTAGTCCGTCAGATAGATTTCCAAAAAAAATGCACAAGTATATTTTCTTTTATCACGTAAAAAAAAAATTAAGATGATATATTTCGTACTCACGTGACGTCACATCGTTAGTACAATAATTACTAAAACGTGACGTCACCAGCCCACACTGCGGAAGTTTGATTTATCTTGATATCATTATTAATCGATTAAATAAAATTATTGTTTTTCTATCTAGTAAAACATTGTGTTACATGCAAGCTCGCATTTTTTTTGAGAAAATATTAAAACAAGCGGTTGCTAAGCTTGTGACATCGTACCATAACGTAAGTAGTTTCGCCAATTTTGTGTAAATAAAAGCATATGAGTTCCAAACTCCACATGAATCCCATTTCATTTCAATTCCACTTAATAAATTTCATAATCACGTTGCACAAATTAATGTGAAAACACCTGCATTGGACATAAACTTCAAAGTAATATTTGCTGAGTTCGCAACTCATTACCCGTTAGCACCACAAACGTTGAGCTAAGCTCGCCAAACTGCCAGTTTACTGAGCTCACCGAACTCCCCACAAGATTACTACAGAAACGTTGTCTTACCACTTCTATTCTAAAGTTTTTCCTCTTCAAATAAATTCTCTCCTAACTTGAAATTCTCCAGAACTCCCAGAGAGCACAAATTTTATGTGAACTTCACGACTGGACGGCGAATGAAATTCGCACTTCTTGCGATTCATTCGCTTTATGCTTATAACTTGTATTAGTTTAAAGGACGCTGTGCAACGATATTGTGAGGTGAGAAATGAGCTAAAAAGTTTTCCTGATAAGGAGAAGAACTGGCAATTTTATTTTTCCTCCTTTTGCATGATTAATGGCCTCACAATAAATTATTATTGATCTAAAATGTACAAGCATAAAATTAAAAGCTCAGTCATCAGTTCAATTAACACTTAATAACCTACATACAAGTAAATCGTGTTCAGACGCTAACCTTCCAAGAAATTATGCGCAAAATGAAGTAATTATTTTATTATGATAACTTGAGCTTGCCTGTTTGTACAATATTTACATTTTGTACAAAAAACCTACCAAAAGCTCTATTTCGGATTTTTCATAGATTCATATTTAGAGGCTAAATGGATTTGAGGCCAGTAATTGTGTTGGGAATCGTTATGGATCCCTCTGAGGTTATAAATCTAGACTCGAGCAAGGTTAGATACGTAACTGCGTCAGGCCCGGTTAAAAGAGGAGAGGCTATTTACGAGGCTGGCGCAGGTCTAGAATATCCAATGCTGAAGAATTCTCATTTCATTCATACATGTCCAAAATCTTGGTGTCCGAAAACGAAACAAATTTAATCTCACTGTCGCATTTATTTGTTGCTTTTCTGAAGAAATAACAATAACTTTATATATATGATAAACGATACAGCCAAAATGCTTTCATTACATGCTTGTTCCACTAGTTGGTGCGGACTTTGATGCATTTTTATGTACCTACCAGCTTTTGCCCGCGACTTCGTACGCGCATATCCCGTTTTTTTTCGTTCCATATAGTCTATAGCCTTCCTCATGAATGTGGCTATCATATTATACAAAACGAATTTTTCAAATCCAGTAGTTCCAGAGATTAGCGCGTTCAAACAAACATACTCTTCAGCTTTATTATAAACGATATAGGATTAATTTTGAATCAATATGCTCGAAGTGATGGGATGGGATGATATTCTTTTACGTTTACTTTAAACGTAAAAGAATATCGCCATCCCATCACTTCCCGTGGGTGTCGTAACAAGCGACAAAGGGACTCACCAGAGAATGGGCAGCAGCATTATCTGTGCATTGCAACAGCTACACTGCGATCGCCAACCCGCCTGCCAAGCGTGGTGATTATGACAAACCCCCCTTTGGGAAGGCCTATGTCCAGCAGTGGACGTCATTCGGCTGATGATGATGATGAAAGTAAATCAAACAATCTATATTATCCAACTAATATTATAAACGCGAAAGTTTGTAAGTATGGATGGATGGATGGATGTTTCTTACTCTTTCACGCAAAAACTACTGAATGGATTTTGATGAAATTTGGCACAGTGGTAGCACATAGGATACTTTTTATCCCGGGAATAAGTTCCCTTGGGACAATTTTCGACAATCACGCGGGTGGAGCCGCGGGCGGCAACTAGTATACTATCAAGATTGTTTCATTTACTTTACTACGAGCTTATTGATTCAAAATCAATTCTTCCAAGAATATTTTATATGACTTCTCTAAGTTGTGAATAGCGACGAAATCTCTTACCTTATTGATTTATGATAAAATGAGATTACGAAAGCTTTTCGTCTTTGTAAGACGAAATAAGATTTTACTGATAAGGTTATCCGTCTGCAGATTGCGTTTTATTATTGAAATAAAAGATGTTTTGTGTTTGTACGTCTGATACAGGTTAGTATATTTTACATGCGGTTATTGTTAAGGAAACATGAGTTTTGATGATTTCGTGTCTAGGGTTTTGTACCGCAAGAGAAAAAAACGGGACCCTCATTAAATGTAGTCTCAATAGATACTTTGCCACGTTCACGGCATCGTCAGTGGCAGATCAAAGGTTACTTTGGTTGCAAGTTTAGGGGCGCAACGGACTTAAAACTTGGTAATAGGTACAAGCCAGCGACGTAGCTCCACATCCTCACCATTTTATTTTTCTAAGGATGGAAAATCATCAAATGACTTCTTCCGCTCTGGGTGGAGCGGAAGGGCGTGTCAGACTCTTACTGACTAAAACCCATCCGTGTTCCATCTAAAGCCCTTTGCGTTCCAGGGCCGCGGTGACTCTTTCGAACAAATTCCGCAACAAGGGTTTATGTCTAGGTATCGTTTGTTCACAGTATTCGGCTATTCCTTGCAATGAATTTCTTTCAACATCTTTTCCTACATTATTTACACCTTAATTCGATATTCATCAGAATAATAAATAGCTCTTGACCGTAACTTTTTATGCTTCATTCCTAAGTTTCTAGGCTTGAAGATTTTTCCAGGTAAAAAAGGTTACATTTAATCCGACAATAGCAACCCAAGGTTTTTACGTTTAACTTAAGTTATTCATGACCCTTTTTTTTTTTTTTTTTTTTTTCTCGGGGGGAAATCCTCATGGAAATCCTCCACCCTGGGGCGGGTGGAGGGGTCTGTCAGACTCTTACTGACTAAAACCACCCCGGTGTTCCATCTTCCACCTACGCCGGGGATCGCGGGAACGTATGCGACATCCGCAATCCCCGGCTGGTGCCGGCCCGCCTCTGCGGGCCACTGTTTGACTCCCCTCGCTACGTCAAAGAGGGGCGCACGGGAACACCACGCGCCGCCACCTCGGGTCCGGATGAGTGGGGGGCGACGGACATCCCCAAGTCCGCCGCCCCTGGACCCAGTTAGGGGGGCCGGAAGAGGGCAGCGTATGCCCTCCTCCGACGCCCGATGCGCCTGCTGCGGGCAGGGAGAGCGGTTGTGATCTCCCTCTCCCTTTCCGCAGCCTCCTTCTGCGCGATAACTGTCTCGCAGAAGGAGACCACCGCGTCCCAGGACTCCTCACCGCCGACCATAGCATGAACTACGGCCGGCAGCGAGAGGTCACCGCCTACAACAGAGATGAGGGCACGGCGCGGCTCCTCCCAAGCTGCACACTCTGCAAGCGTATGCCGCGCCGTGTCCTCCCGACAGTCGACGCAGTGGTGGCATCGAGCGTCCGGCTCCCTGCCTATGCGACACAAGAACCTCCCGAAGCAGCCATGCCCCGAGAGGACCTGCGTCGCACGGAACGACAGGGAGCCGTGCCTTCTCCCGAGCCAGAGGTCGAGCACTGGCCGGATGGCCTCGATGGTGATGAGGCCGGCGGTAGGGCTCGAAAGCCTGTCCCGCCATTCCGCCACCAGGACCTCGCGCAGCTGCGACCGACGCAGCTCCAAGTGTTGCTGCGTCAGTCTTTCGCCGCGCGCCCGCGCGCCCTCGCGCCACCTATGCAGTGACGCGAGCACTTTCGCCTCCAGGTCCCACGGCGGAGATCCGGCCAGTGCGCAAGCCGCCTCGTAGGAGATCGTGCGATATCCCCTGATGACTCTGACGGCCATCACCCTCTGCGGCCTCCGCAGAACAGTGATGGTGCTGGCCGTCAGGTCAGCCGCCCAGATCGGGGCCCCATAAAGGGCCATCGATCGCACGATCCCCACGTACAACCGCCTACAGGCGGTGCTCGGGTCCCCCAGATTGGGAAGCAGCGTTGACAGCGCCCCCGCCGCGCCCAACAACTTGGGCGCCAGCCGCCGGAAGTGGGGGCCGAAATCCCACCGGCTGTCGAGCACCAATCCCAGGTACTTCATGGTGGACTCGACAGCGATACGGGCCCCCCCGACCACGATGTGCGATCCCGGCGGCGGCGCCCGCCGGGGGCCATGAAAAACAATGGCCTCCGACTTGTTGAGGGCCACCTCCAGGCCGAGGCGCCGTATGCGGCTCACCACCTGTGAGACCGCAGCCGTCGCCAGCAACGCTGCCTCCCTGTGCGAGCTCCCCCGGGCAGTGACCAGTGTGTCGTCAGCGTAACACACCAGCTGCACTCCCGGCCGGAGCTCGCCCCTCAGCACCCAGTCGTACCCGATGTTCCACAGGAGCGGGCCCAAGACCGAACCCTGCGGAACACCGCACGACATGGGGCGCTGGTATCTGCCATCACGTCCCAGATAGGTGACACACCTTTCCGCCAAATAAGCCCCGACGACGCGGCGGAGGTAGGGAGGCACTCGATGAAAACGCAGTGCCTCCCGAACACAACTCCAGGGCAGGGTGTTGAAGGCGTTGGAGATGTCCAAGGACACCGCCAACAACACACCGCCCCGCGACACCGCTTCCTCCGCCAGGACTCTCACTCGGGATATCGCCGTCACAGTGGAACGCCCTTGCCGAAAGCCGTACTGGCATTCGGCCAGGTCCGGCCCCTCTCCGCACAAAGTTATTCATGACCCTAATCCAAGTTCTATTGTAAGCTGGCTTGATCCAATCTAACTTTTTCTACTTTCCCACAAAACTCATGGACAAGATATCTGAATAGTTAGGCACATATTTTGATACTAAAAGAAGGTTACAGCTACTTTGAATACTCACTTACTTATTTCTAAAAGCGGAACAGTAACGTCATTGGCTGGCCTGTTGGTCGAGTGGTTAGTGACCCTGACTGCTAAACCGGTGGTCGTGGGTTCGATTCCCACCTAGGACAAATCTTTGTGTGATGAGCATGATCATTTGTTCTGTGTCTGGGTGAAATTTGTCTATAATATGTATGTATTTAGAAATATATAAGTATGTTTATCAGTTGTCTGGTTGCCAAAGCATAGATAGGCTCTGCCTAGTTTGGGATTGGATGTCCGTGTGTGAGTTGTCCCAAGATATCATTATTATTCCGTTTATTCATTTTTTTTAACTTACTTTTTACATTTTTAAATACAATTATTATTATTATTATTATATTCTCTCCTAGCGCGGAGCCCCGTAAACAACTATTTTTTAAAAATAACACCAAATGTATTATATATACCACTCTACCACAAAATACCTTTATGTTTTACCTACATATGATCCGCAACAAATAATCAGATCGATTGAAAGGCATGAAAAGCATTAAGAATTTAATTAAATATGAAATTAAATTTAACTTAAATTAATTAAAATTTAAAATGAATTTAACTCTATCACCATGCCAAAGAATGAATTTAATTAAATATTAAATTTAATTAATTAAAATTTACACATGAATTTAACTCTATTACCATGCCAAATTTATTTCAAGATGATCTTTCATAATCTGTTTTATTGCATTTCAAATGTATGGGCAGTATGACAGCCAAGTAAGGCTAAGTATAGGCTAAGTGCTCACTGCTCACCGTGTACTAGAGTTTGTGCTCTACGAAAAGAAATGTTTGTCGAGTTCTTCATCAATTACATTTCGCACTTTAAAATCGTTACGATTAAATTTCGTATTGCGAGCTTAGCCTGAAGCACAGTTAAGCCTAAAGTAAACGGCTACGGACCTCGGTACAATTTGAATAACGGCCTGCGCAGACGGGCGGACGAGGCGGCAGAGGATTTTTAATTTATCAATTGAATTTATTAGTTATTCAATTTAATACTATACTAATATTATAAAGAAGTGAAGAGTTTATTAGATTTTTTGAACGCGCTTATCTCTGGATAGTTCCAGAGATTTGTAACACGGGTTTGTTTTTTTTGTATATGATAGCCACATTCATGAGGAATGCTAGACGGGAACGGGAAAAACGGATATGCACGTACGAAGTCGTGGGCAAAAGTTAGTAAGGTATATATTTGAATGCTCGATGATCGGCCGAAAACTGCGCTGCGATACTCTGAGGCCGATTAACGATCATTTAAATATATAACTTATATCGATTGGATAACTTTTAAATTCAATTAATAAATTAAAAATCCTTTGCCGTTCCGTCCACCAGCCTGCGCAGGCCATAAGAGATTATGTAAGCGTTTTGGAACACAATAATCAACTTATCAGGAAATTCAAACCGGACTTAAAGTACAAGTACTTAATCACATAATTACTTCACTGGGCTCAGTTATTGCGTATAATTTTCTTAATTAAAGAGTGATCGCTCTGGTATTTAAAACTTATTTCAAGGCAAAGTTATGGGGTTTCTTTTTGGCTAAATTAACATGAGCCAAAGTCCTAAAAATGATGACACGCCCCTTTTTGACTGACACATAAATGGCTTTCTAAATGATTGCTTCTCACTTGTGTCAACTGCGTTCGGGGAATGCAGTCATAAGGATTAAAATACGTTTATGCATTTTGAATAGTTCTTCAAACACACCGGCTAAATTTCTTTCAGTCATAATGACATCCTACCCGCCATAAAAACAATTTAACCAAGCCATCTAAGCTGCTCATACCAGCCTCACCAAATTCTCATTTCGTTAATAACGTGGTACAAAGACATAATCCAGGCCAGGCGCGTCAAGGAAGTAAGTAATAATGTGAAAGAGCTAATACATTAGTCGGCAAGAGTGTTGGGTGACGTATGTACCCCAAACTATACAGTACATAACTTGGCACGGTAGGTTTAGGAACGGAAAAGTGAAAAATAAATTCATGGTTGTGTGTTTTATTGGTGGAGCTGAAAATGGCTGTCTCTGCTCGCTGCACAAAATGTTTCCGGTACTTACACCCAAGTACCGGAAATATTTTGTGCAGCGAAAGCATGTGTTCTACTTTGTTGTGTTATGTTTCCTAATAAACTCCATCATAATCCAAACTAATCCATTGTCTACTGTCTGTCTGTTTGTTCTTCTTTTCTGTTCAGCGGTTTACGTAAGTCATAATGTTGTAAGTCATAGTGTTTTTATTATTTTTTAATAATATGTTTGTTGCTTTTTTATTATTAAATACGAATGTAATTTTTAATAATATTATTTGTTTTATAACAAGATTATGACTCTGTACGTGTTGGTTCTTACTGTAAGTGCAGAGAGTAATTGAAAATAAATAAATAAATAATATACTTTTCTTTATCCTGGGCGTACGTTCCCTTAGGATCATTTACCGACATTCACGCGAGCAAAGCCGCTAGAAGAAGCCAAATCAAATATTCCAACTTTAAAAGTTGAGCAGAATGTGTCAGAGGATAAAACTTAAAATGTCTTATCTGGAAAAAAACCCAAATCTCGAAAAACACTTTTTACAAGAAAAACACGCTCACAAAATTAAAGCGAATGTCCAAGCACTTCAATTATGTTGATTTAATAAGGAAAAGGTGCTTTCCTCTGCGTTCGTGATGTAAGATCCGCATGTACAACATCTTTGCGACGTTACGAGCCAGTCATATTAATTGTATCATCTTTGCGTGTCATAACCAATTCAAAACACTTCAACACGTAATTATTCGAAGACACCACTCGAAACAACAATCCCGCCATTAGAACACTGAGGACAATCCATCAACCACAAACTCTCAACCAAACCGCCACTCCAGCAACCCGAGTCGAAATCGTGACCAAGACACTGATACGACAAACACTTCAACTCGTGTCGTATCGTCTACTCATGCCCTTAATCGTGTAATCAAGGCAAGCAGACTGGAACAGTTCCCTGTGTCTCATTAGACGGAGAAGTGCGCTGAATTAGCTATTACTTTTAACATGCGAGGAAATGCGCTCACTTCAACAAGAGCGTCGAACGAGGGCGTAAAGTCAGGATAGTGCCGGTTAATCCTATGTTGCTGTTTTATTTTACTGTTACTGTTCGAGTTTTATGGAAATAGAAGAGAGAGAGAGTGAGGTAGTAGGTATTTGTTATTACATCAGCGAGTAAGCAAGTGACTATGGTGTTATTACTTTACGGGTGACTGCTAAAGTTTTTAGAGGAATCTCGCCTATCAGATAAATAATTAAATGAAAAGTAATTGGAACATAATTAATTATTACTTGAACTAGGAAATAAGTGACTGTCTATGTTCTTTAAAGGTTTTCTACAGGTTCCTGTGAAAGCCGAAAATGGTATAAGAAAATTTTGGGTAGTGTCACCAAAATATTAAGAACCTTTAATTTTTTTACTACTGTATGAGGTTTTATGGTAATTACCCGTTCCACCGACCATGGAAAGAATTTATTGCAAAACAATCAAGTTACAATGTTCTTAGTAGTGGTAGAATTGCATGCTCACCTTCTATAAGATTTTCCTTTTGACGGCCATTACATGTCTATAGTCAAAGGGTTAAACGGCTCTACAGTGTACGTCCTCGTGTCAATTAACCTTTGAATACCACACTTCAAATAAAACAAACCTAACAAAATTATTGTTCTTTCTAACGTTTAGACCCGGTTTGAAAATTACAAATTGCTTTAGTTAGATAGATTCAGCCGATGGTCGTAAATTGATTGAAAATTTTCCAAACTGAAAAACTAATTAACAAGTTTCCCCTATGGCTGAGTCATAATAGAAAAAAAAAATAAAGTCAACCAACTTTTGATTGAACTGTCTTTGTTTCTTATTTTTCATCTAAACTAATACAAATAACACTTTTGTTTCAGACAACAAACTCTGTACAAACTGCAACGAAGAAGAGATGAAAGAAAAATCACACTCAAAGCCAGAATAAAGCGTCCAACGCTAAAATATTTATGTTGCACACAATTCGAAATAACAAAGACAAAGTTGGCGCCGGCTGGGCATTCATCGAAGCCGACGGAGAAAAATTGTCAAGCACATGAGATTCGACGGGTGTGTGGCTACGACTAAATTGAACGTCGCTCGACGGATGTGGGAGCAGCCCCGCGCAGTGTACGCCTGGCTGCCTGCACCTCGCACCCGCTAACAGGGTTGGCGAACTGCCACGCAAACATTTCTTTTTTCGTATTTTAAGCAACAGTCAAATTGATTTTTGGGCGGGCGTCAATCACTGCGTGTCCGAATGCTTGTGACAAAAATTTCGCTTTGACGAACAATTGGGTGAGGAAAAAAAGTATTTTTTGGCATCCCTAGCTACTGCCGGCTCTACGTCGACACTCGGTACAATCTACACCCACTCACAGGCACATTTAACGACCCACTGCAAAATTTACACTGCACCTAGGAACGTCTAGTTTCGCTAAACGCCTTTCTCTAGAACGAATTTCGTCGTTAATGCAAATTGCCGCGGATTTCCTAGAGCGCAAACGTTTTATGAAAACAACGGCCATTGGAACACTTTGCAAAGATGAAATAAGAACGTAACCGTTTTAGGATACAAGTAAAGTGCTTAGTAACCTTTTAATGTAGTAACAACAAAATACATTTGCACCTCTTGCAATCTTTCTTTGCAAAGTGCATCGATCATGACAGAATAATTTCATGTAAATCAATTTTCTTCCTGGATTATTTAGTGTAAAAAGCTAGTTATGAGATCACGCTTGTCATGTACTGGAAAAACTTGGAGATTAATTTATAATCTAGATAATAAATTATGCTCCAAGTTTTCCCAGCTCTATTCCTCTATAGTGGGAAACAATCTAATTCTCATAGTACGACGCTAAAGAAATAAAACCTTCACAAAATACAGGACGCGATGAGAGATTGTTTTCAGTTCCGTACCCGTCGTTTGTTGCACAGGAGAATAAAATAATGAGGCCATTTCCTGGTGCCTTTTGATGCGCCCAGGAAAAGGTTGCTAACGGTATTTTTAAATTGAGCCTCAATTAGGGTTGCCCCCGTCCTGGTGGCTGGGTCCTCCTCGTTTTGTTACCGTGGAGGCGTCCGGATGGATTTAAAAGCATCTGTATTCTGTAAGTTTGAAGCACAGTTAACAAAGTTAGCAAAGGCTTCGGCGTACAAGTTCCATCGTAGTCTCTTTTGGCTAGGGACTTTGAGACTGGACTAGTGGACAAAGAGAGCAAAGCGTTTTTGTTATATTAACTTTTGTATAGGGTTAACCAAATAAGCTTACAGAATAAAGGTGGTTTTCGTTATTTTCTTGTTTGAAACATTAATATAAAAAGGAAAGTAATCAATCTTCAAACATATTTCAAGTTGAAATAAATCAATCGAAGAAACAAGTAAAACTATTCAACTTTATCAGCTTTATTATTTTTACGGCTAAAATACATAGCCATTCAATCAAAATCATCAATCAAACCTGTTCAAAACAAACACCAGCGCTCTCTAATTCAGTTAAGTACTCCAGTGTGAGTCGCGATTCAAATCACTGCAGAATACAGACCCCCAAATAAATACACCACGTTTCCACGTGACACAGACTGAAGGCACCGGGGGAAGGTAACCGTTCCGATGGCGCGTCCGCTCGCCGGCGAAACTTATTAGCAACGACCCCAGCAATTAACTCTATACCATTTCCGTGGGGTCCCTCAGTCCCCCAGTCTCGAGCAGGGCGGAATTACTACAGAAACACGATCCCAGTCACCCTTAGCGACACTATTCGGAGAGTAATTGAAATGTAAATTTGAAGTATATACGCCCGAATGGGCTTGTTGAACGTTAGACACACCATTCAGCTGTATTGCTAGCATACTTATTGGAATTAAGATGTCTATTTATAGATTTCGGTTGTATGAATAAAAAAGGTAGGTCAGTACGAGCAAAACTTGGACATAAAGTTACTAAATAAAGCTTACATTGGCTCGTTTTCGCATGTATACATATGTATTTTATTAGTATTATATATATTATCTGTATATTCTTTTCGAAATGTTAAAATTCAATTTTGAATTTTATATTTATTTATTGTACACCTACCACAGTATAGTCTTTATAACCCAAAGGTTGACTGGTAGAGAATGCCTTGATGCATTAAGTCCGCCCATATACCACTATTGTACATAAAGTTTAAATAAATAAATAAATTTCGAAGCACGGCGGAAAAGGTAAGCCTCGCATTCGTTTTTAACCGATAAGTCTGAAAAGTTAGATAGCAAAATCAATACAATTACTGGTTCCGCAGCCGTTTTCTATCTAGCTTTGTGTGACGTGCACTTTAGCGGCTCACCTACACTTAAAACAAAGAGCTAGCAACCACGTTACATCGTTAATGGCTTTCTGTACTGAGGAGAAATTATGTTAAGAAGTAAAAAGGCTTTTATAAAATTAATTATTCTTCAGCACCTATCGTTGAACTAAGAATTCTCCGCATGCCTAAGTCTCCTGTATTTAACTGGTTTTCCTCTAACGTTTGGTTTAACACTATGATTATTTCTTTAATCATTTAAAAAGTACTTTTTTTAAATGATATCCTTACAAATTAAAGTTTTTAACCCTAGGTAAATGGTAGAAATAATAACTTCAATCCTGTAACCTTGCTCTGATCTAATTATCACTCTTCTAGGAATGAAAATGGATAATAATATACGATATTTCTATACCAATAATAAAGCTGAAGAGTTTGTCGTTTTGATCGCGCTAATCTATGGAACTACTAGTCGGATTTGGAAAAATATAAAGTCAAAGTCAAAACGTTTATTTCAATTAGTCCATTAAACGGCACTTTTGCAGTTCAGTAAAATAATAGTATTGAATTAATAAAGTGACTCTACGGTCCATTCAGAAAGGTAGCTTCTTATGGAGTAGAATGGAAAAGAAACTCCCTATATTTTGTTTATGATAGCCACATTAGTGAGGAAGGCTATAACCTATACGAGAACGGAAAAAAACGGGATACGCGCGTACCAAGTCACGGGCAAAAGCTAGATCAGTATAAGCCCGTAATGTCCCAGTCCCTGCTGCATGTCCCTTCTACTTTAAGTAGGAGTTGAGATCGTTTGGCCATTTCATGGGCAAAAGTATCCACGGATTGGGTCTCAAACATCAGGAACCGGCGCAGTTGAAGACTCAAAAGGAGACTATTTATAACGTACATACCAAAGCAGAAGCAAAGCTCGTGTTTCGAAGTAAATCCTAGCGAACCGCGACTTTCTTGATTGTTAATTATTATGACTCGTCTGCGTAGATAATTATGACAAATGTAGAATCTGTACTCAAAACTTTTATCATAAATTGTTAGGCAGATACTTCAGCTATTCCTTTGCGTCTGAAGCCCACGCTTCATGTTTAAACTTCGCTGAAAATTATACAACAATTTAAACTTTAAAACTCTGCATATTGTGATGGCTTCATTTTGTGCGTCATTCTCTGGAATGAGGTGAGCTAAATATAGCTCATTCAACATAATATTATATAAAACAGGTGCAGGTCTCCACGTGGAATCACAGTTATAATGATACTGTAGAATGACGTTCAATTTGTAATTTTGCGAAAACTTGCGTTCGAGAACTTAAGGCTTAAAGTAGCGCTATTTTTAGCATGTTGTTATATATTATTTACATTTACAACCTAAAGTAATTAAAAATACTAAAAACCAAATAGACTAATTTCTTTAAAATTTATATTATTTCTTTAATTACTGTTCTTTAGAAATAAATTATTTTATTTTTAAATACAAAAACAAAATAAATCAAATCATAAGGCATCAAAAAAATTCATCCACATCGCTGTCAATGGGAAAAACGCCCAGTACACTGACAGCGTTGCTGCGTTGAATGGCAATGCTGATACTTTGGCCGAAGAAAAGGCCACAAGTGTGAACAGTCGACAAGTTGTTTGCTGATGTTTGTTTGTTTGAAGACTCGACGAGCACTCCAACCATGGGACCTAATGTTTTAACTCCAAACAGCTCAAATGTAAAACTCCCAAAGAGATTTGCGCCGTTTAATATCTATATACCACCACTTGCATTGGATAAGATACTGGTCAAACGCCGAATCGATTATAAATAGATATCGATTATAAAAAATCCTTTTTTCAAGGTTTTGACTTGAGCGTGGCGGTAAAAATATTGTGACCATTGCGTGACAAAATCCCATGTAAGAGAAATACTTAGCAATTATCCTCAACAACTGCAGTCGTTTGAGCTATTTTATAGCACTTTATGCCAGGTCGGTGGCGGTGGCAATAGGCTCACTTACATTAAATGGGACTTAACATAAATGGCGTAAAATGAATACTATACGTAATTACAACCCTGCCTAATCTTTCTGGGATACCGGCATGATATTATATTTGTAATGCATTTTAGCACTTACCCCAAATTGCTTTTACACTTTACAAATAAAATCGATGGCATTCTCTAACCCTCTACTAACTGTGAGTCCGATAACATTTTTATTTCATGAAGGTAACCCTTTCGACCTAATTCTTGGTCACTTAGCGACCCGCGCCCTCTGGTTGGGGCCAATAAAACCCACCCACAATTATCCTGAACCCAGGAGTGGACCCCTTTTAATTAAAGGTTACTTTATCAACTGACCCCCCTTTTTTGCTGAATCTCTGATTTTTTATTTTTTTAGATTAACGGACTTTAGTTTTTGTAACCTTATTCGTAGCACCTAGATTTAAAGCTCAGGCATATGTATGTATCTACGTACAGACGCCAGCACCTAAAGCTACAACAATCTGTCAAATTTATTTAATAGATTTTTAACTTTATCACCAGAGAATGCTCTAGCGATAATGTTGAAAATCTTTTAAATAAATTGACCTTGAACCTAATGAGGTTGATTGGGAAAATTTGACAGTTTTGGGTAGTTTGATGTGCTGGCGTCTGTACACCAATAATGTTAGAAAGTAGGTGTGCTTAAAGTCGAAACGTCTGATATTCCTACTAGTCGCTAGGTATTATTTTACCGCTGCTCATATGGTATTTGCGGACATTGACCTTTAAATCTTTCATTCTTTTGTCGAATTTTTGTTCAAAGACTAAAACGGAGCGCAATAAGTTCAAAACATTTACGTCGAAGTGAGACGCAAAATTCTACATGGCATATGGAATTATCAGTGTAAGGGTGCTTTTATTGGCTTCTCGAGCCGAAATTGATGCTTTGATTCAATTCCACCCTGCGCCAATGTGCCTTTGATATTAAAAGCCATAGTCCTTCATGTACATTGTACCTATGTATAATATCCAAAAGCAATGTATCAATTTGGCGCAATTATATATGCTGTATTGTTGCTGCAATTTCTATGACAACCCATTTGGACAATTTGCACGGCAAACAATTAACTAAAACAGAAAGATAATTACTATTAGCCCAAACTGTCCCTTACTATGACGTGTCAATGTCTTATCATGAATCTATAGTGAAAAACGTTTTTTACAAAAAATGCAACCGACTTCCAAATTAAAAAAAAAAACACTACAAAGTATAAAATAACTTTGATTTCAGAATTCGGTGTTAAAATACAAAGAAACAACCAAAACAACGACTTTGGAAGTCGGTTGTATTTTTTGTAAAAAACGTTTTTTATTTAACACTTTTTAGTGGTGCCCCACACCTAACAACACCACTGGAAAGTCACAGGAAAGCAAAACACTACTTTACTTGGATCATATTTTTTTATTTCCTGCAGATATTTCGATTCAAAAACCAAACTATCTACTGAACCGATTTTGATAAAATTTCTATGGGACCAATCGGAGCGACCTTTCACTTGAAAAATTCGAGATAGAGAATTTTTCAAATCGGTTCATAAATGACGGAGGTAACAAACATTTATAAAAAAATACACCCGAACTGAGAACCTCCTCCTTTTTTTTAAATCGGTTAAAAAGGAATAGTGTTATTTGTCCTAAATAGCACCAACTCTCTTTTACATTGGAAACGTGATGATTTTAAGGCCTCTAAATTGCTAAAAAAAATACTGTAGAATAATACACCACATCAAAATGTTCTTTGTCGTTCCCTTGGGTCACGCGAAACAAGTTAATTCAAACGATATAGTTCAAAATCAATTCCATCATGACTCTGTTCAGAAAATGGGCCAGTGCCATTCATGCTGTATAGTTCCGTCTCGAAACGTGGTCGCTCGCAATGGGCCTCATCAGAAGGCTTAAAGTCACCCAAAGAGCAATGGAGAGGGCAATGCTCGGAGTTTCCTTTCGTGATCAAATCAGGAATGACGGTATCCGCAAGAAAACCAAGGTTACCGACATAGCCCGAAGGATTGCCAAACTGAAGTGGCAGTGGGCAGGGCACATTGCTCGCAGAACAGATGGTCGATGGGGCCGAAAAGTTCAGGAGTAGCGACCACGTACCGGAAGACGCAGCGTTGAAAGGCCTCCCACAAGGTGGACCGATGACCTGGTGAGGGCCGCGGGTAGCCGATGGATGCGAGACGCACAGGACCGGTTATTGTGGCGACACTTGGGGGAGACCTAGGTCCAGCAGTGAACGTCTTTCAGCTGATATGATGATGTTGAGTCCCGTCTCTCTCTGCGGCTAACTAACTAACGCTCCTTACCTACGTTACATCAGCGTCGACGTGGAACACAATTTTATTTGTCGTACAATAAGTAAATTAGAAAGTTATTGTAATATTTCTTTGTCAGCTCATGACAAATTGGTCAAGAGCGATAAGCGCTGCGTGATATGCGTGCTACACACCATAATTTTATTATAATTACTTCTTGTCGACTAATGTAGCCAACTTATTTATAACCATTAACAATATTACACGAATGTCTGAAGGATTTTTGACATGGCTTCAGTAAGGAAATTTTCTTTTGGGTCAATTGTATGTAAATCCCTTACATACAGTGGAAATCCAGAAAAAAAAACTAATTGTTCCCTACTTGCACAGTTATGAGGCCATGACATTATACTTACTTACTCTTTCTATATATTTTCTACAGTATGTTTATATTCTTTATCAGCCCCTGAAAGTCACCCTCTATGATGTCTCAAGGTGTATAACAATGATATTATGTATGTTATTCAAAAATAAAGATTTAAGAATAGTTTTTCAGTTGCTATATCCATCGTATCTTTTCGTCTGCAGTTCAGATTTCAACAATAAATCATTCATATTGAAACTATACTGACATAGCCTGATTCGGCAGTAAAATCCGTTCCCGCAGAGCCCTCTGACAGGTGTACGACCAATGCAGACATTCGTATTTTGGACACAAGATATTTTCAGACATTACAATTTTTTTTATTGGAGCTGTTGATAGTGAAAACCTTTTCATTGTAAAAATAGTCTCTATGAGTAAATTAATTAAAGGCGGAAGTTTTTAACTGGATCACATAAATTAAGCTGAGCTTAGACTCTTGTAGGAGTTTATAAGAGAAAATTAAAAAAAAAAATGTAATTGTTGTTTGTAAACTCTGTAAGTTCTCTGTAAGTCATTCAAGCAACTTTTTACCCTGAAAAAATCACGGTTGAGGGATACGCCACGAAAGCAAAGCCTGATGAAAACTGATCATCGATAAACTTACAGGCAACGCGTTTGTAGTTTTATGCAACATCGTCGGTGCTCCACATCGTCCTTCACCAACTCAAATACAAAGTACTCGGGAAATTCACCAGTATCGTTATTTGCAGGCAGTTTGAGTGCCACACACTCAAAGGGTCGCCTGTCTGAACATAGGATATGCCGAATCCCGTCCACCAGTTTCTTTTTTTATTTTTGCATATTTCAGATCACATTCAGTTTTTGTTATACCTTCAAAAATATTCGGATAAAATACAAATGAAAAATTCATACTGACAATTCACATTCCTTCCTGGTTTATTTTTGTGTCCGTTATTCAAATACCCATGTACGTGTTGTTAGGTCTTGTTTATTTTTTAGCGACGAGTTGATTTTTTTTTGTCGTTGTTCGTTACTGACGAAAATAAACAATTTGTGTAAAAAGGTGACTGTTTGAAAGTCAAGGTACTCTTTTAGAAAGATTTTAATCCATACTAATATTATTAATATGAAAATAAATCTGTCGGTCTGTTGGTTACCTTTTGACATTTATATTTTTTTTGTTACTATTGATAGGCACTTGTTTGACCATTATCTCACCTGTTGGTAAGCGATGATGTGATCGAAGATGAAGCACGCTTGCCTAGAAGTAACAACATACATAGAAGTAAGACTCCCCAGTTGTTAGCTTTCAGGAAACACAGTCAGGCATCATCAGACATCTTAAAAGAAGAATGGACTTGGATGGATGAAACTTCGCACACTTATGGGCTACCCGAGTACCAAGCTTCATCCAGTCCTGGATTAGGCCATGGGTACTTTTATAACGGGTAAAAGTATCTGCCCTATGGCTTAATGGCCGTATCCCGGGCAATATTATATTCTCTTGCGATAATCACGCGATTGAAACCGCTGGCAGGAGGTAGTAGAGGTATGTGGAACAGAGAGTAAAGTCCCGCAAACCTCCATTGAAAAGGGAGGATCCTCCTACCGGACGGTTGCCCTATAATTGATATTTGGACTGTTGTATATGTTCAAATAGCACGAAGAACTTTGCTTGCGCGATGCAGGATTTCGTTGTTAGTTCAACGCTGACAGGATAGATGGCGTTGCGGTTCTTTTTGTTGCCGCACTCCTTAGTTTTTCATGTGGCGGCATTGATGCCACTACAGCATCATTCACAAGCCACATCTTTCAAAACAAAACCAGTAATACCCGGAATTAACCACATGATTTTAGCTTGTACTACATTTACTGACAAACGTCAATCAATTTACATAACATTATCTCAATCAATGACTGGTTCAATTAATTGATTCCGTGTGACAGTCGGTCCCTTACTCACTAAACACGATTGTCCCGGGGCCTGTCAACACGATGACGTAGGTACCATAGAGCACAGATACGTATTGGCGGCCACTGCGGGAGACGACATCGTCAGAACTTTCCTCACAAACCAGGGCTGTCCGTGAATGTCACTCTTTACTCATAGACATTGCCACTCCGTGACAATACTCTCCTTCCTATGCCACTCCTATATTATAAATAATACATTATATACAATATTATAAATATGACAGTTTGTTAGGATGATTGGATGGTTTTTTTTTGTGGATTGGTATCTCTATGACACAAAAACTACTGAACGAATTTGAATGAAATCCAGGTTATAAACTACATGTATGCCAAATACACGTAGTTTATAAACTGTTTTATCACATAGAATACACATTTTATCCTGGGAGTATATATTTATTGTATCCCTTGGGATGATTTTAGACTTTCACGTGGGAGGAGCTGAGGGCAGTGGCTATTTTTGTACACATTGCCTGGGCTTGAATAATATTAGTAATGTAGCCTATTCTTCTATTCAGTCCCTGACAGTGGTGCGGCCATTCCATGATCTATGGCAGGTACAAACATAAAGTTCACGAAAGGGGAGAACGTACCTACCTCCCTAATTTGGGGATTACATCACGAACTCTCGGCTGACAGAGACATATCCGAACAGAGAACAAGAGGTAAATTTGTGATTTCTTGTGAGTTACGAAATTCGAAGTTTATCAGGCACGAAATTTCGGAAAACCTTGCACGTTTAATAAGTTAAGACAAAGTAAAAAAATAATGAATACATGTTACACTGACTAAAACGTTGTATCCAACAACAAAGCTGATTCAATTATTTTAAAACTGAACATTGTCCTAGTTCCCTAATGACATTTTGGGTCTGCTGGCTTCTTCCATCATTCGCATTATGGATATCAATTTTAATAAGCGAGGCGACCCCACGTCACGCCTCCATGGCCCTCCCTTTATCATTACTTGATTATATCACAATAGAAAAGAGCTTTCAATTAATTTTCTGTCCTAACGAAACATAAACTTGATTAAATTGCCAACAACGGAGTGCGAATCTGTGACAAAATTGAATTAATATTCAAGGCATTTTGGCGTCCGACTCGTTCCAGTGGGCCAGAAATGCCTGCTGGCTGTATATACAACAGTTCAAATATTTAACAAACTTGTTAACAGCAAACCTCTTTATCAATAACATTATGAAGTTTCGTCCCGAATTCAAGGCTTTATCGGAAACCGAAATTAACAATAACTCCATTTAGTAAATCCTTCGTCGTCATGAGTGCGTGCTGAAATGTAACAGCGTCATAAATATCAATAACGGCCTACATTTATGTCTCATAAACTTCAATGGTGCTCGCTCTATTAATAATTTCGCTTGCACTAAAACACACCACCGCAAACTTCGGTCTAACGTTTAAAATATCCAGTGTTTTGATGAAAATGGATGACTAACTTTGCAAATTGTGATTGACCGGTATTAATTTGATAGGCGTGCAGTTGAGTTCGTATAGCATCGTTAAATTGTTTAAGTTTCCGCTTCCGGAGTGGGCAGCACTCTCATCGATGATGCTTTAATTGTCAACTGTACGCAAAACTAAGTTAGATCTGCGTCGTTGGTGAATGAAACACTGGGCTTGGTGACAGTGAGTTAGTGAACTTATATGGTGCATCCTGTGTACCGGACTACAAGTTTGCAAATAAAATATAGTATCTACAGTAAGTAGGCACTCCTAACTCGAACATCTAGTAATAGTCTCCGTTATCGCATCGTCAACGATAAATTTTGTAAAAGTGTTACAGCCTCACGAGAGCGTATTTGAAAGTGAACAAGCTTCGACAGAAATATAATAAATAGCCCTTACGATAAGCCCTTTCAACTGATACCTACATCGCATAGTTACGGTACACTTGGACAAACTTTTTTTTCTTTCTATTTGGCCCCCCTAAAAGTGACCCCATTTTCAAAAAATATTTTTTTCGTTACGCTTTCATGTTTGGATCACAGAAGTTTATATGTGTATGAAATTTCGACTGAATCGGTCCTCTAGATTCGGAGAAAATCTGCCGTGACATGGACAGACAGACAATCGAGTGATATGCGAGTGATCCTATAAGGGTTCTGTGCAAAAGGAAAAGTTTGCTAAACCAATATTTCGAAATGGACTTCATTATATTACATTTCCAAGCTTGAAGCATTCTTAGTCGGTACGTTTCCACACTAAGCGAGAGCTGTCACAAAATTGACTGAAGCACTCGGTGCAATCCACTTGCCTCTAATATAAAGTTAGATACTCGTAAATGTTAAATGAAGCAACTCGTTGACTTGCACGACCTCTGCTCTGTATTCTTGCAAAGCTTAGCCACGTATTCTCGGACAAAGGAATGAAAATTTTACTTTATTTAAAATCTTATTAAGTTTAGTGTTTTTCGTAATGAAAAATTCATCGTGTAACATCCCTATACGTTGGTACAGTGTGGTGCAAAATTGTGTGTGCACAGTAAACAACAATTTTTTGAAGTAAATTTTAAACTTCAGGAGGAGATTCTCAATTTGACTGTATGTATTTTTTTTTTTGTGAATTGGTTATGCGATCATTCCGTCAATTATGAATGGATTTTGACGATTCTTTTTCATACGAAAGCCTATACTCCTGAGGTAGTCCCATTGGCACCAAGTCAGAATCTGATGATGGGATCCCAGGGAAATCGAGGGCAACCCTCGAATTTTAAAGGCACATACAATGTATTTCATATTCTTTCTAACGCAATTCAGATATTGTGCCTGGTAATCAACATCATCTTGCTGAGCTTATGTTGGAAGGTATAAGTCAAGACCTGAGTTGGGATCCCAGAAAAAATGTTTGTTCAGCGATATTTTCGCCAATTGTCAACCGATTTTAATCATTCTTTTTGTTTGGAAGAATATTTTCCAAACTGGTACCATTTCAATTTGATCTCTGTTATTTTTTTAGAAATTGGTATGGAACTTAACTTCATTATTTTTAAAGAAAAAACTCAGATACATTTTACTAGATATTCTCCCTTGGAGGGAGGCCTATTTCTAGCAGTGAACGTCTTTCGGCTGGTATGACGATGATCAGATCTTAACAATTTGGCACACACATCCCTAAATATACCATATAAAAAGTACAACAATAACTCGGGTCACATTTGCAGTACATTCACAAAGTAATATTTTGTCTTGCTACGTACGATCTTTAAAACATCTGCTAGTTTTATATTCTGCGCTGTATCGTCCACTCGGGGAGGAAATAAAAATGTGGACTTAGTATAATGTTTCGAGACGCTGCGCTGCGCTAAAGTTCATACCGTTGTCATTAAAGAACAAAAGGTTACTACAAGAAGTGCAGATTTATTTTCTATAAAACTCTAACTTTTAAAGTTCTTATCTAGCAGTCCTTTCTTAATCGGAACTTGGAGAAAACAAATATTTTCAGTGGATCGATTTCAATTCGATTCGAGATTATAGATTTTTCAATTATTTTCTTTTGAGTAAATTGAAATAATGAGATGCATCTCTATTATTTAAAACTTAAAGCTTAAGCACACGACTTCTCTCGCGTTTATTTAAATGCTTGCAAAAAAATAGCCAATAGCAATGGGCTTAGTGATTTAGGAGTGAAAGCGTAACAAACAAACAAAAACTCACTTTCACACTTATGATTTTAGTTAGAATAACTAGGTGAAACTGCTAGATCCCCTTAGCCCTACCTCTCTATCTGAATCTAGTCTAGCCCGTTAATTAATTATCGCGCCTCATCTCGACCCTGAGAGCCTCGTCGATCTCCCACAATACACTCAAGGTAACGATGATAATTGAGAACATTGCCTGATTAACTTGTACAATCTACATCGCACATTTATCTCTAATAGGTACCTGAAGCTTGTTTACATGCTGAAAAAGGTAGATAAAGTTAGTATCGGAAATTGGCAAATCACTGTCAATCTAGATTCGTGGCCGGGTTAAGGCCGTGGTCCCCTGTTACTTGGAGAGTAAACAAACTGACGAAATGTTGCTGAACTATAGATAGACCCTTGGACCTGTCCTTCTTATTGTTATGTTGACAAAAATAGTTTTGAGTTCGAATCCCGTATGATAGTGCGAAATACAAATTTCATATAGCTTACAAGACTTGCATGGATCCTCTCGTGTCTAGTCGGGCAATCAACTCACCTTTAATAAAAAAGTAGGTGCATTCACAGGCGACCTCAATAAGGCACTATTAAGTTAACATATTTATTTAAACTTAATGTACAATAGTGGTACCTAATCACGTCTTCATTCAATTACGAATGAATTGGCAAGCTATGATGCAGAATCACAAGTGGATGGCTATTATGCCATAATGAGGAAAAGAGGAGCATCGTTGATGCGCAGAGTGAGGAACAGTCCTAACGACTACTTGAGGGTAATTGCTGAACATTCGGAGAGTCCTATCTGGAGGCACTGGATTCGCCTACATATAGGATCATAATTATTATAAGTAGTTTGTTTTTTGTGTGTGTATTACTAACATAGTTAACCTAGTCTGAAATAAATTATTATTTCCTTTTTTCATAGTATATATGTACATATAAATAACATTTTAAAATATTTAAAATACAAATTTAACCATATAAAAAATATTAGCCCACCGGTATCGGAAACAGGGTCCAAGCTACCGGTGGTCAGGGCCCCCGAGAGAGGAACCTCCGGACTATGCGCTCCTTGTCAAGGAGTACTGCTTTATGGAACACCCCATAACAACCACTATAATTGACGTAACCTTGAAAGCTTCAGGGATCTAAATGTGCCTTGTACTCCCCTAAGTAGGTACGTAACCTAGGACACCATTATTATACACTAATAGTGTTTTGTGGCCATAAATAAACCAAGCCTTACTTTTAAGGTGTTAACGGGTAATAACTATAATTGGCATTTAGATCTATGTACATGCAAAGTTTGTATATTTTACATTGACCTAGTCTAGTTTAACTAATTTATGTACATACCTTGGTAATAAACAAACGAGTAGACCTTTTTTTTATTACAAAATTATTAAATTAGAATCGTTAAATTCGATGGTCATACTCATAACGTTACAAGTAAACATTGAAACTATTGCTAATTCTATTTTACGAGTAAATCTATCGCAATAGTCTATTGTACCGCCATAAATCCACAAAATAAAAGCAAAAGAAATAAATTTACCAACAAAAGATACGAATGGATATTCCGTCAATCTTTTATGTACCGGATGCTTTGCATAATATTTCGGTAACAGCCTACTGTCAGAAGTAGGTCGACCGTATTTCAGTCCATTCTCACACATCGACTTCGTTTGGACCACTTTTCGAAGCTTCAGTGCTACGAGTATCTCAAAATAGACTATAAGTGAGATGGAAGATACAGGTAGAATTTTAACTTTATAATGAACCACCTAAAGCCTATTATTAGCATTGCCATACAACGTGGCAATGCGGCCAGTCTTTTGGGCTCACTTCCAGTCGATAGCGATGCGGACGAATTTTTTGACGCTATATTTTAGTTAGGAGTTTTTATTTTAAATTTAAGCGTATATAGTTAGATTAGTATTTAAAATATAATATCCTGTGTAAAGCCTGAAGCCTTGATTGGTTTTTTATTACTAGCTTCTGCTAAACGGTCCAACCGTATGTATGTATGTATATGAGAAGTTCCGTAATCGATGGATATTGGAATATTTATGCGTAGGGTGGGCAATACGCATAAATCGTTTTAGGAAAACTTTCATTGTGCGTACAGTACAGTTAAGTAATGGAATTCTCTGCCGTGCTCAGACTGAATTTTAGCATCAGAAGAAAACAGGATATGACCATCTAACATTTAGCTGTTCTTAGTTGAAGATTCAAATCAATGAATCATAAATCATGGCCATAAGTTCTGAGCACTTCTTTCAAATGCTGCAAGATGAACGTTCTAACTTTGTATATCACTTTCATATTCAAGAACTTTATGAGGAAGTTCTATTTTTATAACCGCGCATAGAGCTCCTTCTATTTTAAGAAAGAACTAAAATATTGGTCTTGGACTACAATTTATATTGTTTATCGAAATTAGTTACTCAATATTTACCGACTTCCCCGAAGTTAAAAGCAACAATACAATATTTATGGCTACACCAAACAGTAAGCATTAAAGTGGAGCTACAGTACTTTAACTACGTAGAGTAAATCGAAACAGTTGGTTTACTACAAAGTTATATCGAAGAAACATTTTAATCCTATAAAGTCCGTAAAAGCCCTGTAAAAATGAAATGTTCTCCCTGAGATTCTATTACAGCATCGAATCTAAAAGAACCATCGCAAACGTCGTCCATGATGCTAAAGGAAGGCACCGTACAGGGACACGATGTTACGATTTTTCGAACAAAGATCAGAATTTTATAGTCCAGAATCTCTCCATGGAATATAGTTTTATCTTCAGTATCTTTGAGTGTGTATGTCAGGGCTCTTTTTGTTACGATTGAATATTTATAGACTATAGTAGGCGCCAGATAAATGTGGAATAAAGTACATTGACCTTTCCCTAATAACTGTTCATAGGTACCTGAACAATTAAATATGAATCGTTTTTCATTATTAGACAATGTTAAGGATCACGAGAGATGATGATTCGGGACAGCTTTGTGTCATTAATTCCGTTTTTCAAATTAAAAATGTCAATAATTGTAGGTGGGTCAATGACCGTTATTCCACGATTATCTGGCGCCTACTATAAACTGTCTACTCGGCTGTGTTTGAACGTAAAATTTCCTGATCAACGATACTGTTTCAAAGGCTACCCGCATTATGTTTTTCTAGTCCAAGTAAACATTTGTTCTCAGATTGTTTTTATTAAAAAGTTTATATTGAAAATTAAATAAGCGTTCAGAAAAGTTTTTTGAAAGGAACAATAACATAATTGGTGGTGAAGCCTAACGTAACGTATTTAAAACAGTTAATAATTCGTGAAGTTTTTCCGAGGTCGGGTCTCTTGTGGAAATGGATATGAATAGCTAAACGATTTAATCCAATTCAGGTTTTTATACGCAAGCTACTACACATGGTTTTCAGAGTTTTTAGAGCAGTATTAAAGTTTTAAAGAGAAATTAGTCTTTTTTAATACTACTTAAGCAGTAAAGTTGTCAAAGGAAATTCTGGATCGCTGTAGCTATTACGTAGCCGTTTTTATTTTAGTACGAGCGAAGCTATCTAAGTTAAGAACTGCTCCAAATTTCGGTGATGCTGACAATTCTAAAACCGATTTACTTTACACTGAAGTATCCGAAGAAGAATAACAAAAGATACAGCAAGGAGGAGATGTACCTTTTAATTTCATGGGGCAAGAGATATTTGGGATTATCCCAAAAGTAATAAAGTCCGACCCCATCACTTTATGGGATCGAAAACTTTTATTTTATGTGCCACTTTCCCTAATTTTTCACGACAGCATTACGCAGTTTTTCGTTGGATATTACCTACTCATTCATTAAAGGCTGCCCGAGATAGGTGGATGTACAGACATAAAAAAAAAATAGATTGTTACGTCACGCCTGTTACGAGAATTTATAATATTCATTCTAAAAATAAAACATGAATTCAATTAACGTTTTTTAAGCTCCAACGATAACATGAAAACATTCGTCAGCAAAAACATGCATGAAACACATTGCTATTGTCCAAAAATGTGGCTGTGGTTGAGTGTGAATTCCGCGAATCGTATCGTAAATACGTCGAATTGTATCGGGAACACAACGCGGTGGGATCCGTGGATTTAGTGTTATTTTTATACCCGACCGTCTCCTATTTATTGCCTTCCATCAAATTCTTATGGCGTTATATCTACGAAGCGACGTGGACTGAAGATGTAAACGTTTGTTTGTGAAAATCATAAAATTGTGAAAGAACATCGGATTTTTATGCTAAAGTACTTGCTTGCGTAGCGTTGGAAGGCCTTTTTAACCTTTTAGCTTTTTTGACGCTCAAGTTCAACAAAAAAATTAACAATAAAAAAACTAGCCAAGTGCAAGTTGGACTTGCACACGAAGGGTTCCGTACCATCAGCCGAAAAAAAACATGTTTCTTGCATGGATTTACAGATGATGTATTTCTGTAAATAAAAGGGGGCCCCCTTTACTAACAGAAATACATCATCTGTGAAAATTTCAACCGTCTAGCTATCACGGTTCAGGAGATACAGCCTGGTGACAAACAGACAGACGGACAGTGGAGTCGAACGTTCAATAAAAACTTTATAAAAATAAATAAACAATCAATCCTCAATGAAAATGATAATTCAAGTCATTATTCAACGAATGACCTTAAAGCGACCCAATCTTGAGTTAAGTTCTAATTCCAACAGCTATATTTGAAAAATTCTTTTTCCTTACAGCGAAAGCTCTCAAATAACAGAAGACCGTTAAAACAATCTATTATAATAGAATTCACGAATCAATTACATGGAATATCTTCCCACTTTTCTGATCACGAAAGCCCGAACTTCGCCAAATTACTAAAGTTAATCGATGATAGAACCTTAAAGACCATCTGAAATGTGTTACTTGGAAAAAGTGAATAATTAAACAAAAAAACTTTCCCTTGAAAAGTGATCTTGAATTCCTAAATTACTATGTCTATCAGTACAACGTCTTCACTGGCGATGCTTCTTCTGAAAGTGAATAGTGAATCGAGATTGGGTAGTTAGTTTTTGATGAGGCTTTTGAAATATAACGGAGTAGATGCAGATAAACCGTTAGTGCTTAAACTGACATGATCTCTAGTTAAGTTAATTGAAGGTGTTAATGTGCGTTTTATATGTGGGTAATGGAGCCACACACATACTCAAAAAAAAATCCCTCATACAATCATTCAAATTTATGTAAATCGATTTTAAACAAACAAACTGGGATGTTCTAAATATATCAGCATTATTAAAGAGTCAAGAATGCAGTATCTAACTGCCAGTAAAACTACAGATAATAACGAAAGTCTTGTTGGTGAGTTTCCACCAAACAGGGATTCGGGCGGACTCTGCCGAAGATAACGCAAGCTTACTTTATAAGCCCACAGGGATCCCCAACTACTGAACCATAGAGCTAACTGACGCTATTTTCTACCCTCTTGCCACTAACGAAGCGCCTCACGCATTTTCTCCAGAAAAAATATTTCGAAAATTGGATAGGGTTTCTGAGAAAATGTAAACAGATGAAATGTATATTAGCTTCCGCACGATAAGACTCTTTTGGGTTTAGGAATAACAATGAAAATTTCCCTCGCCTTTAGTTCTTTATGAGACAAAATAAATTGTTTCTTTTTTCATGAAGGTTTCACGCTCCACGGTAAGAGTCAATTAAAAATGTTTAATCTACACGTACGTGTGGAAACAAGGGAGCTCTTTCAATTTTTTACGTGTTGGGTTCCTCTCATTTGCTTTTAAATACAGTAACGGTAAAGCTCAACATTATAACGGTATTTATTTTAACGCTATCCTATTTTTTTTTCATAGAGAAGGAAACGTAGGGAAATAACAAACTAGCAGGTAAACCTGTTAGTATATTATTTATCTTACACTAATTTGTCAAATCAAGTCATCGTCGTCAGTCGTCAGTCAAGTCAAGTCATATATTTATCTTATACTAAATTCAAACGCTCCTAAAACGCGACTTGTAACGTTCCTAAGATTTCACTGTAGGTAGGTGACTAATAGAAAAACAGAAACAAGCATTTCCAAAATTATTCCCTAATCCCTAAACGTATCTTCAGAACAGAAGTTGTTACTGTTCCAAACTTAAATGTTGTTTCAACTGCAGCATACCAGAAGTGAATAACCCGAGTTTTTATCAAGTTGCGTCAAGTTATGTCTCGGGGGCCTTAACTAAGAAGTTTTAGCGGCAGAAGTTGTAATCTTAAGTCGATAACAAGTGACAGTGCGCGAACTTCGTGAACGTACTAATACGCATGAAGCATTGACAGGGGGATTGTAAGTTGAGTAAGTTGCACGATTTCGAACCCCCGGTTGTAAGTTCATGATTAATTGCCAATTTCGGCAATTTTTTCGCGGATACAAAAGTATGCTGTAACTTACGCAGTGCCAATATCTTCAATCAGCTTCAACTCCGTATTTCTCTTACACCAGAATCATGATGGATTAAATACGTCAAACGGTCGGAAAAGATAGCTAAAACAGAGACTCTAATTTTTATGACGAGAAAATAACACTTCTGTGAAATGATTGATGAGTTATGAGACAAATAGTATAGCATTACAGCTAAAATATCAAACAATTCTCTATCGAAATTCATTGAATGCTCAATCATATTTATTGAGCTCCATCTATATTTTCGTTAACAATAATCCTCAGCTCAAAATATTAAAGCGATATTCGAGAACAATAAATAATGATACATAGAACAAATAACACATAAATTACAATAATATGGTGAGTTTGGACAGATAACAATAAATTAATGAATCCCAACTATTTTGTTATCTCTTGTAGATAAAAGACTAGCAAACTCATTCTATAAAGTTATTTTAACTACAGTTAGAACAAAGGTTCTATTATGGCATTGTTTACGAAACGTGACGTTTTATTTTTCGAAACAAATTATTTTCCTCATCGATCAAAACCTGTAATATGTCACATCGAAATAGAAACGTTACAAATTGGATATTTTTGTTGGAATCGTAATTTTTCCCATACAATTCAATCCATCATTTGTCCAGCCCAGATTTTGTAACAAAAACTTGGTCGAAGATATTACTTTGCTCCGCTTTTTGTAACTTTCTGTAACAAGAAACTTAGTAAAGAAGATAAGAGTAAGCATTTAATATAAGTAGAAGTCATAAAATATTTGAAAATATGATTGCTTAGGGAATCGCTTTTCAACAAGGCTTTTTTAAGTTTTCCTTCATTTTGTGCCTGTTTTTCCTCATTAGCCTTTCAGTATAGGTTTTTCCCATTATAAGAAAATTAAATGTCCTAATAATAACACCAGCTGACCCGGCAAACGTTGTTTTGCCAAATATGAGAATCTAATACCTTTAAACGAGCAATTCTTTTATATATGCATATTTATAATCTGAATCTCGGAAACGGCTCCAACGATTTTCATGAAATTTGGTATGCAGGGGGTTTCGGGGGCGGTTCATCGATCTAGTTAGGTTTCATTTTTAGAAAACGTTTACCAAAAAAAAACCGAGTAAAGCTCGGTCATCCAGGTAATATACTTAAAATGAGCGTTGCACTGAGAAAGTAAAATGATAAGTGACGCTTACGTCACTGCTACGATCGATGCACAATCAATAATATTGACTGAAAACGGTTTAGGCCCTAAACTTTAGTGAGTGACAGAGAAAGCTTATTGTGTGAGAAAGACAGGTGACCGGCTTCGCTCTCATCCCTACTCAATGCTGTTTACGGGGTGAGAAGTGACACCGGTAGACGCCTGGCGGGAATAACTGATCGAGTGGTAAATGATCAATTATTATCGACCGCCGAGAGTAGAAAATAATTAAAGTACTAATATCGTTGTTAAAAAACAGGGGTTAGTGGTACAAGGGTGAAAATTTAGGGTTGTATGTATTTTTTAATGCTGAATCATAAAAAAAATGTAGCCAACATAAAATATGTTTTTTGGGGTGGACCACCCTTATCACTTGAGGTACGAAATATAGTTCACGTCCTATTCTCAGACCTACTGAATATACACACCAAATTTCATAAGAATCAGTCCGTTTCTGAAGAGTTTTGTTACAAACACTGTGACAAAAGAATTTTATATATTAGAAAGATTGTAACAATAGCCGTTAGGTAAAGGTTTACTTACCACCATCACAAGTTCATTGGTTGGTTGGTGGTTTGGTTGGATGGTTTTTGGTTGTTGATGATTCATATTTACGAGTATTTATAATGTTACAAATTTAAAATTTTAAACAAATGTTTTAAACGGTGATAAACTTACAAAATTTCTGAAGATGTTAGGTGCATGTTTTGCAATAGGAAAAGAACATAAAAGGTCATATTATCTAAAAATAAAATAACAGGAAAAGCCTCCATCCTGCTCAAAATTGGCCTCTAACGATTTAATTTATTTTCCCGCCTGTTCAAGTTCTTATTTATTCTCAGTGTTTTTTTTTTGATGAATTTAAAAGCGTCTCAAATCTCGATTTCATATTTCTATGAAAAAAAACAATTAACAAACAAAACAGGTTATAATTCATGTTACAATTTTATTGTAGTTTTATTACTCTGAGCGTTCGATTTGTATCTGATACTCCGTTATGCATAATTAAACAATTTATTATAAGGGAATGGATTTATTTATTATAATGAATGGATTTATTCGCGGGAATTCGCTGAGTGCGAGAAGCTTTCTTAGTAGGGAATTTTTAGTATTCACTTAACTGTCTTTCGAAAAAACTATTTTTAGACCTAGTAAATCTTTCGAATCAAAATCCATTACTTTCGGTTTTGCATATGATTCCGAGAGGAGTAAACGGTTTATGCCATCATGACAAATAACTTACTTTAATGCTCAAAGCTACGATATTGATCTATTTCCTTTTACAAAATTCCAAGTACACGTCAATAAGAACGTTATATACTTTTAACACACTAATAAAGTAGATACTTTCTTATTAGTTACTAACTATACTTACTAATAACACAAGATTCTACTTTCCATAAATCGTGGCTGAGTCATTAAACACGCGTTTTGGTACTCCCTCGCTACGAAGGTAGTTAGAAACATTAGCATACTGAAACGATAACATTACCTAATCCAGAAAGTTCTCGAAACCTTTTCTGTGTTTCTTTTGTGTAAATAAGGGTAAACAAACGATTGTTTTTCACTGAAATAAGACTAAGATCGTCTTAATGAATGGTTCCTAAAATGATATTATATAAATCGATTTCGAAACTGGCCTTGACTGTCGCAAATCTTATGGTATCTTTTATGCGACATTGTTTGTGGGACTATACTTTCTGTTTTGGGCACGCCACAATTGCGGCGGTAAGGCCTCCTCTTTGAGGAGTGGCTGGAGAGGCGCCACGGCGTCCTCACCTTCCGCCTGACGCAGGTACTTACCGGACACGGCTATTTCGGGAGGTACCTGTTTCGGATTAAGCGGGAGGACACGCCCGGGTGTCAGCACTGTGAGGATCGCCCGGAGGACACAGTGGAACATACGGTGGAGGTCTGCCCTGCTTGGGCTGAGCACCGCCGTGTCCTCGTCGAGGCGATCGGCGGCGGCGACCTCTCGCGTCCGGCCCTGGTTGAATCCATGGTCCGAAGCGAGGAGGCTTGGGAAGCGGTCACTTCCTTCTGCGAAGCAGTAATGCTAGCGAAGGAGGAGGCGGGCCGCGCCAGGGAAAGGCAAGGCCTTCGCCCCAACCGCCGCTACTGGAGAAGACGCCCTGGGCGTCGGGAGTCGCAGGGCGATCCCCAGCCACCGTAGGCGCGGGCCTGCGGACGGCGAGCGCTGGGTGGCTCACTGTCCGATAACCACCAGGCCCGGGTCGATGGCACGTTGTGTTTCACGCGCGCCTCAAAGAGATGTCAGCATAGAGGACGGGGCCCGCTAGGGCCAGAGCCTGCCAGGGTTGCGGAATTTGTTCGAAAGAGTCACCGCGGCCCTGGAACGCAAAGGGCTTTAGAAGGAACACGGATGGGTTTTAGTCAGTAAGAGTCTGACACGCCCTTCCGCTCCACCCAGAGGGAAAAAGTCATTTGATGATTTCCCATCCTTAAAAAAAATAAAAAAATACTTTCTGTTTGTACCTAGGTAGGTACTGTCACACAGAGGGAATTATATTAAGTGTAGGTACCCCTGTGTGACTTTTCCTTTTCTTTACAATAAAATTGCAAAGAACGAATAAATTAACACTCATGTTTTCATTTGATACCAACCAAAGCTAAATCAAGTCTGACGGACTAAGACAATGAGAGATATCGTTTTCATGCTTACCAGTTGGCGCCACTGGCGATGAGTTCCTTAAGCATAACATTAAAAGTTGTTATTACGCGCTCGTGAGAAAATTTAGTATTTAAATGTTGTACATATAATGCTGTACATTCGCGATTTAATACAACATAGATAGCGTCGTAATGTTTGTTCGTAAAAAAAGGACATAAACTTATTTCGAGAGAAAAAGTCTTAATGCGGGTCAGTAGAACCGTAACTTAATCTGCCATAGTTGGCGGTAGTAAAAAGCCAAGTAACAGTGAATTTCACATTTCAAAGACCTCACACTACACTAGCGCCTCTAGCAGGGAATTCAAACGCACCCTCATTCATTTATTTTCCAGTCAAATCCTATTTTATATTTACAAGGCCCTTATTAGAGTACCACCGAACTACATGCCAGCATCCACGACGGTGTATTGACATAAATTTATTCACTTATTTATTGAAAATAAAAGCCAGTTTTGATCCAAAGCGAGCGAGATGCGTCCGCAGGGTCGTAAAAATAATTTATTCAATGCTTGATTAACTGGGATATCAGAGTCAGAAAATAGCTAATTTACTGAAGGTAGCACAAAACTGACTGGAATACTTAATAGAGACAAAGGTCAGTAATTTACTCAGCTTAATCCTGAAGTAATTTGTAATTAGTCTTTCTTTTTCACCTTGTGTTTGGTTTTCGTTGAGAATGAATCCGCTCTGATTGGCTTTTAGTAATTATGTGATTCTGGCGATACGACAATATTGTGGCCTTGTAATGTTAAAAATATTAAATTATTGTGTGGTAACATTGTCCATCGTGTGGTATCAATACCAAAAGGTTCTGTAAAGTATGAATTTTTAAAATCCACACTTACAGAGTTCAATAATCTTCATAGTAGTGGCTCATTACTTCATACTTTTCCATATTTCATATGAATGTAGTATGGAACACAAGCAGAGAATATCAACGAGCACCTTGCTGTAAAAATCTCACTCGATGCATCGTCCTACATCCTCATAAAGTCATTCAAAATGAAATGACACACGGATTGCTGCAGATAAACGTGATCCAATAAAAATTCAGCGGAGCCATTACGAGTTTTACTGCACCGAGACAACGCAATCGCTTTCGTTAAAAAATTGACCTTTTATGATCGCACGTGTTGCTGAAAGGTACGTTGGAACGGGGGTACGTTGAAACGGAGGTACTCTTACCCTTAATGGCCGCGGGAAATTACCTATTTCACGCGCGGGTGGACCGCGTATTACTCACGTAAACAGTAAACATTATTCAGTAAAACAACATTGTTCTCTACCAATTAGACGGTAGACAGCTACTCAAGGTTGGTGCTGTGTTACGGCTAAAATAACTTAACCACGATAGCCTTTTAGTTAGCTCTCAATAAGGTTTCTATTCTTAATTTAAACGCCTTTTACGGTAATTGGGCATCGTGAATAGAGTGGTTTAAAAATTCAAACGGATTGGTCAGTGGTCACTGGTCAACTAGCACACGTTACTACCATTAAACCATTGACATTGTTGACGCCACTTAATACCACGAATAGCCTGCAATCACAACTGGCGTCGCAATAAATGGTGTGCTAAGATCTAGTGACCATTAGGTTATTGCCCATCAAACTTTGATGAATCTCTGGGCTAGTGCTCTTATCCAAACTTATACCTATAACTGTTCATTAATCCCCCAAAACAAACAAATTCCACAATTTTTTAAAATACTCATCCTAATATATATTCTCTCTTAGGTCATTGGCTACTGACCAGAAACTGACGGGTCCTGTGTGTTAGCTCCTGGGAGTGAGGCGAATCCACAGGAGAAAGTAATATAGTTAGTAGTAGTAGTAACATTGTAAATAGTCGACCCCACCTCAAACTGTAAACTCCTGTACTTCATTAGGCATTACATAAGCCTTTAATCAACATTTGATTTAGTTACACATCGCATTAAGGAAGATTCTCTAAGGCTTTACGCGGAGAACCATTTCTAATATTCATGAAGATGTACTAAGCTATCATTTAAACGTGAATTATAATAGCAGGACGGTCCATTTTGAATAATATATTGAGCTCGACACCATTGTTAGACTTGGAAATCCAAAACGTTTGATAAGAATAAGACCAGTAATTATAAAACATTTATTTAAATAATTTAAAAGTTTATAACATAAGAAAATCATGAAGTTCATTGACCTTTCTCTGATGTCTTTTCGTAAGTAGCCGAAAAACAATTATGATCCATTTTTCATTTCAAGAAAATGTTATCACGGTAGATGTCGTTTCAGGCTGTCCTAAAACGAAACGGAAAAAAGTAAATAGAGCTGTCTTTATGTCTTTCTTTCCGTTTTTGAAATTAATAATATCCATAAATATAGGTGGGTCAATGACCGCTATTGCAAATTTATTTGGCGCCTACCATAACACCTATAATCCCCAAAGAGACCTACATTTAGCCTGGTATGTTTTAAGTTCCATTAACCTATTAGAGGGCGAGGTTATTGTTGTCAGCCGGGCGCAAAACCAGACTCCAGTCTGCTGCTAAGAATTCCAGATAAAATCCCAATAACACTACCCGACCCGGGAATCCATACTGGACCTCAGCGGTAGTGCCTATGTGCCTACTATAATTCACGTATTTTAAGACATGTGAAGCCTAGTACCCTTTTGAATAATAGCCTCAAAGCCCAAAACTAGTCATTAAAACCAGCCCTTAACGACATGACGGCTGTTCAATATGTACTCAGAAAAGGCTGTCATTATATTGTCATACTAGTTATACGGATACCTACATATATGCCAACGTTGTCTCTACACATTACCTCAAAAAACAACATAAATGTATTTACCTTCACGGAAAATTACAGCCCATTTTCGAGTGGTGTCCGCTCGCCTTGTGATTACTCAGTCGGAATTTTAGACGATATTTTGTAGTATAGCGTTATGTTAACACTTTGTTTTGTACGAGATCGTGTTAGTTATAAGGTGTCAATGTTCTAGGAAACCATTAGGTATCTGAACATTTATCCACACACTTCCCGAGAGTGTAAACGGCTCACTACCCAATGGTTGTCCACTCTCACATACGAAGAGCTGGAAAATATAGTGAAACCCTAATTATTTTCCATACCTCCAACTCTCACAACATCTTCCTCTCATACGTTTAGGTAAAGCCACACACACACACACACACACACACAATCACCCCCACACCCTCGTATTCATACAGATACACTCATACATAAATTCACACACACGCACTCACTCATACGCACGCACACTGACACTAGATTTTAAGCGTAGTTATAATATAGTATAGATTGCTAAAACCTCTTAAATTGGAACGTTGATGTCATCTCTATCCTGGAGGTGGGCGTTAATAGCCACGACACAGTTTTAACTAATGTGGCTATTATCGAACACAAATAAATTGTTGTGTTTATTTTGTGTGTGTAACATGTGTTTTTTTTATTTTTTTGTTCTAATAAATAAATAAATAAATAAAATAAATAAATAAATCTACTATTGTTTTTACCTTTGTATCAAACAAATGTAGGACCAGACATAAGACCAGAAACGCGACTACCTGTATGCTAGACCACTAATAGCTATCATTTATCATGTCTTCAATTGTCCGAAGAGGGTACAAAACCTAGCAGCAAATCTGAACTTGCACCACCATGACTACACAGCCATGGAATGCGGTCGTTGTGGCTAAAATCGGCTAGTACAAGTACATCCGTAACAATTCTTTTCTATATGTCTCAGTCTGTCTATTTTATTATTTTCAGAAGAAAAGCTATTATAATAAAAAACCAAATTATGGTTCGACAAAAACAGTCCAGGGTCCGTAATACACACTGCCAATGCCATCAAGACTCAGTCATGAAAAAGGGATATAAGTTATTTATCCTGGATAGCCCCGTCTCTCTTTCACAACGCAATCGTGATGGATTTAGGTCGTCATAGCACTCTGAATTGCTAAATGAATTTACTGCACATAAAAAAAAACACTACAACATTTAACTGTAGTGTTTTAGTGTGTCCTTTGTTGTCCACACAGAAATTCTCAACGAGCATTAAATTAATTTACCAAGTAAATTCAAACGAGATAGTTCAAAGTTAAATAGAATTTAAAAACTCAACAGAATTAACGACGAAATAGGTTGAAAAGGCCACCGCAAGAGCTCATAATAAATTATTATCATACTAATTAAATTCATACTGCATTTGAATTTCAGTTTTTCACACTGGCAACCGCGATGTTTTGTATTACCTCCCCTAACTGAATAAACATTGTTCGCTTTATTAATAAATTCACTTTGCAGCGTTCTTGTAAACATAATTTGAATTAATTAATGGATACTGCGTCCGGTGCGCTATAACAAACCGCAGAAAAAAATATTTATTTAAAAAACCATTCAATTGAACTCTTAATTCAAAATGAACGAGCGAGATTCAATTTGGAAATTGGTTTATTTTTATAAGTTGGCAACATTTATATTTATTGCTCCGATCTTTAAAGGCTTTATATCAAAGGGATTTATATCACCTATGAATAATAGAGAATATCTTCATAACACGGACAACGATGGAGACCAAAAATAGCTGTGTAATCGGCTGAAATAAACCTCATATGTGAGAATCCTGTAACTCAATCCACTAGCGAAACTAGATACTGTCATCACAGTTATTAATAAACTACACTACAGGCACACTACGGTGTTTGTGAGTTTCAAAGTAAATGTGACGTAGGTACGATTAAGTTAACATTTTCGATCTAGTAGCTTCTAAAATGCCAACTTGCCAGTATCTTAGAACCACTTATTTCAGAAAAAGAAACATTTTTATTTTCTCGAAGTTCGTAACGTAACTTTTTATTATTACCTTATTCTACATATTCGTCGACTTGAACCGTGTAAATGCGTACCGTGCCTTAATTATGAACTTTTATGAACCGTTCCCTAGCAACTGTCCACACGTCGAATATCAAAAAGATTCTAATTGAGAAAGGAGACACCCATCATACACGATCATTAGTCTTTGTATGTTCAATGAATCGTAAACTCTTGGTCCGAAAAACTGGGAATTTCCGCTCTCTTCCTTCTCTCCTGCCAGATTACGCCGTGACGTGCCCTTCGAATAAATTATCCCTTAGCTGCCGCATTTTCTTTGTGCGCCAGTTTATTTTGCCAGGTATGTGTGGCATTATAAAGTTTTAACGAGATGAAGAAAGGGACGACGGTCACGGCTGTTAAGACGGCTGTGACGGGAATCGTAAGTCGATTGCATTAACATTAAGCTGCAGTTGAAAGGCATTAAAGCGTTCTGAGATGGTAAACGGAAAACGTCACAGGTGTTTTAGTAATTTGTTTTTTTTTTAATTTTAATACATTACGACAACTTGATAAAACAAGGTACGCCAGCCTTTTTTACTGCCAAATCTCTTGTTATCAAGAATTTTTTTATTTATAGAAATTAGAATCGAGCAACAATTTTACGTTAAACCCCATTTCATGACAAAATCTCCAAAAGCAGCCATCTCAAAGTAACACCCCTAAAAAAGAGAAATAGCACTTCTCCTAAAAATGTGTTGTTTCGCAAATCCCCGACGCAGGAAGGCAATGTGTCACATACAGGCAGCAGCCGCCGGAAGCTGGGGGAAACTTTCATAGCAGACCACTTCCTAAAGCCGACATTATTATACGTTTATTCAATAAACTCTACAATTTCCGACCCATTCAAGTGTAAATTAGTAGACCTTGGAGAAATTTGGATGAATGGACGTCCTGAGAGCTACGGAAACAAAGAATTACGAATCTTTAGGTACTCTGAAAGTCGTTTTAAATGGATTTTACGTTACGGGCGGCTTTCAGGGGAAAATTAGCAGTAACAGTAGCGTTTTTTCAACGGTATAGTAGAAATAAAGCAATATAATACACCAAAAATCAATTTCTCTATTTTTATTTACAGCATGTGTTTAATCATCATTTTAAAATTGTATTCCTATCCAATCATAACTTCATCTAGGCAGGATGAAAACCAGTTAGCGAAGGGCGCCAAGCGACGCCGACGTTAATTTGAAAAATCATTCAATTGTGTGCAACACAGTATTTCTGAGTTCCGCTCAAAACACAAAGCAAAACTGCTAGTTTAAGAAGAAATGACGCTTAAACCGCTACTTAACGAAACTTTGAACAACAAAAGAAATTGTAGGAAGGTACTTACTCTCGAAAAATATCTCCGGTCCCCAAAATGGCGCGGCGTTAGTTTATCCCTTTGTGTGTGCGAACGGGTCGCGTCGTGCAACAGGCCGGGTCTCCTCACTACTAATGAACGAGCATTTTTCACTGAAGATATCACTGTTCAGTTGTTTGGTGTTGCGCGTCTCGCGGAGGCTGGCGCGGCGTTCGCCCGCCGCTGTCGCGCGCTCGAGTCTGTCCAACGCCGCAGTGTTGCCAGACACAAGCCTACGGGTTTTGTACAATCTTTTATCTAAAGTTTTTTAATACGGTTCCATAAAATCCAAAGATCTTAAAGTCTAAATCAACGGTCTGCATGACTACTTATAGTATTTTGAGCAAGCTAGATGTCCAAAGCTTAAATATGAACTAAAACTTATAAGTTTTTCTGTGTTGGTCGAATGACAAACAGAAAGTTTCAAATGTTCGTTGCAGAACCGCCAACTATGCTATCATTTAATTAGAGACGAACCATTGTTTAAGGAGGACAATGTTTTTAAGTTTAGTTGATCGAAATTTAAATAGCTACGGAGGAGCAACCTTATCTTATTTACAATGTATTCATTATATTACATAAACACTGTTTAACGGTTTACTAAGAACAATTGTCTAACAAAATAAATACTCTCGAAAACAAACGTGAGCTTTCCAAAAAGCTACTTATTACAATATTAGTACAAAATTCCTACGCTGGTATCCCCTTTGGGCGGCGCGCGTCCCTCCCGCCCGCGCTCCGCCGCCCTCGCTTGCCGAAGCCGTGAAGCCTCCATTCGTTTAGTATTCGCGCCCTTTGTGACACTTAAAACCATTGTTCACAAACGAACCTTTTCAAAGTTGAACTTACAGCACTTACACGAAAACGATGTCGGAAGACATCTATCGGTATCGAATTACTTGAATATTTCGACTTGGGAACAAAACTATGTGCTTGGAATCGGATCACGGGTGGATGAAGTGGCTTTAGTTTTATCTTTATTTCGTTGTCGTACTTCAGTCTAAGTTTATCTTTGGACGAAGTTTCAGGACCAATATTGTAAAAGCTAGAAAGCTGTTTTATTCTTAGACGGTAAACTTTAGGCCCTTTATTGAGTTAGTGACACAAACAATAGACTTAAACCAAGACTATCCTTGAATAAAATTTTGCAATAAATAAAGTAGCATTCATGTTTAAATAGTGTGTATTTATGAATCTCTGAGATCGAGCTTAAAATCACATACATTAATTTCTGTCTATTCAGGTTTATGCTAGCAACAGTTTGGTTACCTAACTTATTCTCGAGCTAAAAGATCTTATAATAATAATAGATACTAAATTTGAATAGACGGTATTCAAATTTAGTATCTATTATTACAAGATCTATTCGAAAAGAATATGTTTTGAAATGGTCTTGTTGTAATCTATAGGTAGGTACATATATCAATGAAGAAGTTAAAGTTGTATGAAATGTATTCTTTGCAAAAACTAATACGAATAAGAAGACTTTAATACTGATAGGAAGCCAGACTATCACCGAGTGTCATTAGCTACTTTATCTCGGAAAATAGACGGTTGCTGTGTAAAAGAAAACAAACCGACCGTAAAAATGCCACCTGAATATCAGTTCCACAGAATATTACCTGAGCAATCATTAGTCCTTCATTATCATTGAACATGAACAGAACCAACCTTCAAAGTTCAAATCGGTCCAATAATTGCCGATAAGGGTTATAAAAATTTCAAAATTAATGTCTCTGATATATTTTACAGTCGTGGCGTGTCAAACAAGACTGTAGGAAGTTATCTTGAGTAGCTTGAGTTACGCTTGTACCTTCTTCAGGAATAAGGAATCTTCCCACTTCCCAGTGTCTAGGCATTTAAAGATGTTTTTTTTTTTTGAGTCCGTTGTTTTCTGTTCTTATCTTGAACTTGGATTTTTTTCATGCCTGTACCTCTATCAAAAAGATCAATAAGTAATGCCATTCAGCGTGGCAATACTTCTAGCCCTTTGGACACTTTTGCCATTTTTATGCTTTAAGAGCAAGATTCCATATCCTTTTTTAATTTCCACATAATTTTATTCTATTTATAATGTTTTCTTTTTATTAACAATATATACGAAATTATAACAGTCTTAACAATCCTATTTTAATTATTATTTTGTGTGACATTAAACATAATTTAATTTAACAAGGCTTAGAGTGGTTTGCAAACTTTTGCTTTGCTTATAATTCAAGAAAACAATAAGTTCTTAAGTGTATTGCCGTTGCCATTGTTTCATTAACATGTATTTAGAACAAGGTTAATCAGACTTAGCATGCAACACCGCTTATCTTTTGATAGCCTAGACGAGAGTCTAGACACTTAACCCAACTTTTATTATAAAATATAAAGCCTTCTCAAATTAATTCTTAAACTCAATTAAAGTTTGGAGATTAGCTATAATCTTCATAATTAAAAGTGCAATTAAAACTCAACACCTTTCAACGAAGAGTTCGTACTAGACTTTTATTAGTCGTTTTAAATTTTTATTAACGCGATAAAATTTTATTTCATTATAGTCTCAGTATTATGTACGATATTATATCACGTTTTAAATTTTTTTACAATTAAAAAAGAAAGTTGACTGATTAAATCAGCTATAACTTTGGCTTGATACTAACTTTTTTTTATTTGTCTAAATAGAAATTATGTTACAATTATAGTATCAGCTATGTCTTAATTAAGTTGATATACTTAATTGTATTTTATTTAGCATTTTATATGTACATTTATAATTTAAATGTAAAATTTTAAGTTTAATTAATACTATAGTAGGCGCCAGATAATCGTGGAATAACGGTCATTGACCCACCTACAATTATTGACATTTTTAATTTGAAAAACGGAATTAATGACACAAAGCTGTCCCGAATCATCATCTCTCGTGATCCTTAACATTGTCTAATAATGAAAAACGATTCATATTTAACTGTTCAGGTACCTATGAACAGTTATTAGGGAAAGGTCAATGTACTTTATTCCACATTTATCTGGCGCCTACTATAGCGAGACACTACACAGACTATCTCTCTTTTAGCTTTTATACTTTTAATTCTTTCAGTCCATTCAAAGGTTGTCTGGTAGACACCGTTGTCGCCGATAAGACCGCCATTGGCATTGTACCCATCGAATTAAGTTTGTGTATAATAAAGTACAAGCATATCTTATCACACAAATTATTGCTTTTGTCATACGAACTACGACTTTGTCGTACGACTTGTACGTTAAAGAATACAAATGCCACGTGTAAGTTAAATATACCTAACGGTTCTATTACCTACCCCTTTCCCTCAGCTGACCTTAGAGTTGAACTCGAAATTGGTCAAACTGACAAACGGGCCGATGGAATAATCAGATCGGAATAACCGCCTTGTTGTGTAAGTAAATACTACCGGACAGTGTATCAACATCAGGAATCAATAGCTAACTTGATTAGGTGCATAACTGCGCTACCGAATACCTATAGTGAGTACCTTTCGTCCTCGTTAACTTGTTACCTATAACAGAACAAAATTAGAACAACGAACAAAATTATGATCATGTTTGAAGTGAGGCTTTCTTAGCTTGAATAAGTACAGACGAAGAATCAAATGTGACATTCCTTGTATTTTATTTTTAAATTCTAACTTAATCATTTACAACACAAAAGTTACAATTTGAAATTCTTTTACTGAGGCTGTACCTCAGTAAAAGAATTTTCATGATCGGATGAGCAGGAAGTACACCAGAGTGTCAATTCTACAAATTTTTATTCAATGTTCGCATTCGCATGAGAGCCGCAATCTTTTTTTTTAAAGGTAAACCCAACAGTGACCCACTAAAGGATACTTTAACGAAGTTCCAATCGGTATTAAACCCGTCTACCTACACCCTCCGACCTTCTTGTTTTAACTCTTTCAGTCTACTCTTTTATCATCAGTCTGGCTTCTTGTGCGACTTCCAACCGGACAATTTGGTTCGATTGAATTTAATACTACTGAGTAAAATAATACTGCATGGAAACCGAAAAGTCGAGTTCAAGAAATTTGTTTGCAATAAGATAAGGTAAAATAAGTCCTTATTTGCCTTAAACATGGTATAAAGTTTTTATTTATGGAGAAAGAGTACAGAAAGAATTCCTTTAAATAATACCTATCGAATTTCGACTACTGTACGATCAATAGTATAAAATTAAACAGCGATTTTCTGGAGGTTTCCTGTAACACTTTGTGGGGCCACAAAGTGTTACAGGAAACCTCCAGAAAATCGCTGTTTAATTTACGATGTGATATTTGGATCAAGAATAATCGTACATTTTTTTTTAAAGTTTGAAAAAAACTTTAGTTTACGTTTTGTCGGCCATAGGCCTCTCCCAATTTTTTTCTTTTTCTTACATTGCCTTAGACACTTTTACTGTAAAAAAAATAACCAATCGACACCTCATTCGTTAAAATCTGATCAATATTTTTTGAGTTTCGATCTTCTCGCAGTCTGGTAATTTAATTTTCTTGTAATTGTGTATCACACAATCACATCGTATAATAAAACCCTTTGTACTGAAAAAGATTTACATATAGTATTTAGTACATTATTGTTACGTTTACTGTATAGATTTACATACAGATTTTAGTTTTAGTTAAGAATTTTCCCCATCGATAACACAAGCAATCAGGCTATAATCCTAGTGTGGAACAAACGAGATTTCTGCCGTGTCTATCCAATCTAAAAACTCTTAGCAGTGTATACGAGTATAAGTCCATACATACATGTATAACGTTGGATATAGCTACGGCTGAATGCTCTTCGTTAAGATCATCCAGGCATACTATGCTCCCGACAACTAGTTAAGTCATCACTTCGAGCCGACCTACGGATATCCTGAAGATAGCTGTGCATAGGCAGTTCACAGATAAAATTATGAGATACTGTTTAAGAGGAAAATCACTATTTCTTTGTGATTTAAATTTATATTTTTATTTATTGAAAATTAAAACTAATATTAACAATTAAACTAAACTTACATCAAATTAAAATATCTAATCTACCTGATAATTTTCTCTACGTATTGATTCTGGTAGAATCTGTTTCCACGCGATTCATGGCATGGAGCCTAGAATATGTCAAAAATAAGTATTGCTGCAATCGCCAATTCATACAAATCGTGTTGATACCCATCTTACTGGTAATTTTTTGACAAAAGAAATCACTGTTTAACAAATTAAACAGTGATTGTCAAACGTTGAGATTGTAAACTAATTTCTTCTTCTTTCCGCGAGAATATCGCATATTATGTCATAGGATAGGGGACATCATATAATATACACAAGTATATACAACTGGGATCAAAAAGTATTTTATGTCCCAATCCAAACCCTGATCTACATACGTACCTATATTCTAAACTTCATCGAAAACCGTTTATCCGTTGAGACGTTATTGATTTACAAACATTCAAACATCCAGTCTTTCACATCTATACTTATATATAATATATATTATATACTTATATTATAATAAAGCTGAAGAGTTTGTTTGTTTGAACGCGCTATCTCTGGAACTACCTATCGGATTTGGAAAAAAAAATGTATATGATAGCTACATTCATGAGGAAAGCTATAGGCAATACGGGAAATGCCTACGAGAATGGGAAAACACTAGAACGGGAACGGGAATTCGCGCGTACGAAGTCGCAGCCAAAAACTAATTTATGATAAAAATAAAAATAGGTTTTTTTAAATAGGAATATTTAAAAAAAACCCTTTCACTACAGTACAATACAAACTTAGCCATCAACATTTATGTATTAAGAGGAAATTGTTTGTAACTTTCCAACGAAAAATGTTTAGAAATACCAAAGATTTAATTACAGATACAGGCAAATTGCTGGTTTTATAGCTCAGTATCACAGTTTAACGACTTGACAAGCTGGTCGGGGCTCATTGAAAATGAATTGAGGAAGATTGTAGCCTTGCGAAGTATCGAATGCTTTTGCTTTGATAATATTTGTCCAAAATTTATAATATAAGAAATATTAGCTTTCCCGCAGCGTTACTCTCGGGTACTTAACTAGGTAAAAAGTAATATACTCAGGAATGCTTTCTATGAGTTACATAAAAATCTATGAGTTTTATATGGTGTTCTAAATATAAATACATATGCCTCATGAATCGCTACAAAATAACTATCTCAAGATATCCTGTAATAGTTATTTGCAAGACAGCAACTAGTAGATTTTTTTTGAATACATTCCGCACGAAGATTGTTTAGGGTATTACTGGGAATTCGATTATAATTATAATTTAATTCAATTTTTATTATCTATTTCCATTATATCGTTGTCTCGAAATGCAATAAGGTACAAATATGCGCTTCATAACACAATACATAAGTAATAAGTTCATACCGCCAGCCTAGAATAATGTTATGCCTGTTCTCTTTAAAAAATGTATCGCTTTACACAACACTCGCAAAACGGATAATACACAAGTTCCCACAAGATCAAGATATAAACGTAGCAACATAAAACAGACGTCATTACTCGTAGCGCCGCTACGGGGCTACGGCGTAGGCCGCGATATTGCCGTAGCAAACAGACGGGAATAGAACGCAAATAGATTATTTGCACTTTGTTTACTTACTTACACCTTGACTGGGATTTATTTTCATGTTCAGAAAAGGGAAACTGCGATTTTGCTGGAAAGATACCATCTTTGCAGAAGATTATTGCATGCGCTGGAAAGATAAAATAATACAAACGTTTTTATCCTTGGGGTTGCAGGAAATGATGTTATTAAACTTCGATATCGTCGAGGTAAAAACACACGTGCCAATAAATACAACACACTTTTATGCGTCAATGGGGTTCAGGTGTAATAATAAACGCCCACACAGACAATAGAACTCTGACAGAACGTGACCACGGGTCCTATGTAACAGTTAGTCCATTTGCCATAGTTGGGGTTACTAGTGAGTTCAATCCTCAGACTAATTCGTACGATGACGTCACATCAAAACAAACATAATAAGTACAGCTGACAGAGCGAGTGCTGTTTGCGCCACATAAAATGATTTACGTCCAAACCAGTCGCGCTAACGAATGGAAAAACGAGACTTGCAAACTGCCGGGTAGTCAGTGTTTCTCATCTGCACCGCCTTTTATTTTCATAACTAGTAGCCAGTTACAACCAGTAGTTATGCAGATAGCGGCTACATCAAACGGAACTAGTGCCTGTTAAATTAGCTTGAACTTTAGCTACTTTTAGAACTTACTAGCCTGTATGAGCTTGCTTTTGATGGAGCTTTTCTATACTTCTATATCTATACTAATATTATAAAGAGGAAAAATTTGTATTTTTATATGTAACGAATAAATTTAAAAACTACTAGACCGATTTAAAAAATTCTTTCAGCAATGGATAGCTACATTATCAGCGAGTGACATAGACTATATTTTATCCCCGTACTCCTACGGGAACGAGAACTACGCGGGTGAAACTGCGTGACGTCCGCTAGTTAGTACTAAATTAACATGCTAACGTAACAGGTCTTCATCTTACGTAATAAAATTACTCATTGAGAAAAAGAACACGGAACAGAAAATGGAAAAAATATGAAACTTGGTAATAACTTGGTTAGCATTTATTAGCAAAACTGACTCGACACATTCATGCCTTTTACATATTTTTAGCAATAAGCATAAACAGGCTATATATATTTTCTTAACAAATATTACATATAATCATGTTACACATCCCTTCCAAAAATAACTCCCAATTATAATTCCAACAACGGAAAAATCACATTCTAAAAACACGCCGCATACCCCTGAAAACGTACGTAATTAAGACGCGGTAGAAAAGGCGTGTGAAACTTTTGAAAGCTCCCCTCCACCCGTGACCCCTCATAATCAGCCGGTCGATTCTGTAAACAGGTCGAAGTGAAGGCTTGGGTGAATTGATCACGAGGTGAGCTGTCAATCCATACAATCAAGATGTCACGTGATCACGGAATGAGCTGTCATTCCATCTTGATTATATGGATTGACAGCTCACCTCGTGATCACTTCACCCAAGCCTTCACTTGTTCGACATGTTTACAGAGTCACCGGCAGAACGTCGCGTCGTCGCATATACGATTCACCAAAGAAGCTGTCCATCTTTTGTTTTTGATGCTTGCCGACTCATGAAGATTTGTAAATATTGGCTATGTATGAAGAAACAATTGCCGAACTTTATCATCAACAGTGTAGTACTAACTACTGTAGCTATAATTTACCGAGTTAATTACTTAAGAACAACGAAAGAGTTTGAACAATTTTATGGAAGTAAGCCTAAGCCATTTTATTTTTTCTATTTTGTCAATCAATATTATGAATTAAAACTATAATAAAATTAAGAGATATTCTTATTTCAGCAGTTGAAATGTAATATCTGATATGTTCCTCTTATTTTTATTATTATATTTTATTCTTTAACGACCAACTTAAAAAAACCATGCAAGTTCGGATAAACCCGTTATTAAACCAAAATTACATCAAAATGCTTACTGTTTTTAATAAAAATGCTTAAGTTCACTAAATTCCCTATTGAACACATGTGTAAGTACTGTGTACCGTTTACCTGACACTTAAACTATAACTATCAGTTTTGACGGTTGGGGGTATCATGCTCACTCAAAAGTCTGATGAAATGAATGAATGGATGTAACCACAACTTCAAAAAAATAAAAAATAAATTTAAAGTGTCTGCGGAGTTTCTTGCACGTTCTTCTCCATAGAGATCTACGCTTTGGAATGTGCAAATAGCTTCATCTTTTTGACCGACCGACCTTGACAATTCAAAAGTGCCTGTAAATGGTCTAATTTAAATTAATGCTTCGAGTTTTAAACAGTTTAAAATATATATATATTTAGGTACCAAAATCTTGAGAATTTGACTTAAAGTGTCTCTTGTGACGTATTTTTGTCAATATTCTAGACCATTTTTATTTAATATCTTCCTAAAATGCTTTACTTTAAAGACTTGGCTATACACTGTACTTTTCCGTTTGAAAATGTATTGGCATTATGGAGATCTCTGCAACGAAAAAATTTACATATTTCAGTGCGCTGCGTTCGCACCGCCCCTTAAGTACGTTTTTGCCGAAATACCTCTTTTCAGCTCGATTCGACGAACACGTTTTATTTGTATAGTATATTACTTACATTTCAACATTCATAGGAGATATCGTATGACATAATTACTTTTGTCTGCAAAAATACTGGTTCAGACTGTTTGAGAATGAAAACTCATTCCCTTTTGCCTAACAATAACGACACATAAATGCCTCAATATTTTTGGACTGATGCTCAGCGAAAAACACTGTTATTTTATTCTAGGTGCCGTCTCTGCTTAACCTCGTGGGGAAATGATATGTTTATGTATGCATGCACGAAGGTTTAACCCTGCTTAGGCGCCAGCTCCATGAGAGAGTGAGTCGCCGCGAGTTGACGTTTTCTCGTAAATGTCGTGAAGTGGCAGGACGATAATATCGTCGAACGACATTCGCTAGTGGAGGTGGTGCCTTACAGAAAATAGAATGAATGATATTAAGATTTTAGTGGCTGATATTGATGTTACGATATTGATATTAGAGGTACAAACCATGAAGCGTAGTCTGTTATAGCAACATAAACATGCTTTGTTGCTGTTAAAATTGTGTGTTAGAGTTCTAACGAAGTTTAACAAAGAATTTAACACCTTATTTTATACAACCTATATGTGTACAAAAATGTTTCCAGCAACATTTCCATCCAGCTTATCCATCTTTGTCAAAATCATCTCATCATCATCAGCCGAAAGATGTCCACTGCTGGACACAGGCCTCCCCCAAAGGGGGTTTTGCCACGCTTGACAGGCCTATTGGCGATCGCAGTGTAGCTGTTGCAATGCACAGAGAATGCTGCAGCCCATTCTTCGGTGAGTCCCTTAGTCACCTCTTACGACACCCACGGGAAGTGATGGGATGGTGCTATTCTTTTACGTCCGACACCATAAAGAAAGTTCTTTATGGTAGACAAATGTTCTGTATGGTGTTGGAAGTCCAACACCATACAGAACATTTATCTGCCAAGCCTTTATCAAACTAAGTTAGTTGGTGTCGGCTTCCAGCAAGTACCAGTAATTTACATAGAGCGAATGCCTATCACACCTCCACAGCCCAGCAACTCATCATCATCATCATCATCATCATACCAACCGAAAGACATCCACTGCTGGACATACGCCTCCCCCAAGTGGGCGGTTGCCCTAATCGCCTTGGAAGGCGGGTTGGTGATCGCAGTGTAGCTGTTGCAATGCACAGAGAATGCCGCTGCCCATTCTCTGGTGTGTTTTACCCAGGATCTGCAATTGCAATTTTTTTTTTAAGGATGGGAAATCATCAAATGACTTCTTCCGCTCTGGGTGGAGTGGAAGGGCGTGTCAGGCTCTTACTGACTAAAACCCATCCGTGTTCCTTCCAAAGCCCTTTGCGTTCCAGGGCCGCGGTGACTCTTTCGAACTAATTCCGCAACCCTGGCAGGATCTGGACTATTTGACCTAGATTTTATTCTAAAATCTGCCAACTCCCAAGTCAAAGTGACAGAGCAACATTTAATTTATTTACGATGCAAACAGCACTGTGACACTTGCCCTTCGCAAATCAGAGTTTTATTTCCATCTCGGAATTGGGGCAAATAATTTATAATTAATGTCATACTTACTTTGTATTGGCTTTCCCGGATGTCTCAAGGTTGTGCAGCGAAAAAAGTCACCTGGGACTTCAGAAGGCCTTGTCTTTAAAAGGGATAATACTGTCAGTAGCCACTTTTCTTGATTAGGCTAACTGGTTTTTGTGGTTAATATTAATCCCCTTTTATTCCTTAACATTCAAATGTTAACTATGTCAAAATGGTTACTGTTGTAGCCAAATCGTTGAATTAGTAGCCAATTCTACGATATTGCTACGACATATCTATTATATTTGTAAAGTCTTCTTCTATCTATGTTTGTTACTAGCTTTTGACCGCGTACGCGCATATCCCGTTTTTTCCCGTTCCCGCAGGAATTTCAGGAAATCCTCTCTTAGTGCTCCCCTACACTCACCAAGAAACCTATATGCCAAATTTTAGCTTTCATCGACCAGTAGCTTCGGCTATGCGTTGTCTGTCAGTCACTCAGTCAGTCAATCACGGGAGAATTTTATATATATTGATTGCGTGTAAGTGTATCCTAGTACCTAACTTAGAAACAAGAAAATCGCCCGTAATATGCCAGAGAGCCTTGGATTCAATCACGCCTGTCAGTAATTTAGCTATCACCTCGGAGATATACCTAACATTATGTACGCCTATGTAACTACGGTTAAGCCTGGATCAGGGGCTTAGGCTGAGCTCCGTCGATAAATCGTTCGCCTAAAACTATTATACATACATCAGATACAAAGTAAAGCTAAATCATATTCATTTACTGATATTGAAATGTTTTAATATCTAGAATTTGATCGTAAATAAATAATTTTGTACAGCTTTGATACGATTCATTTGATCCTATAGGTTTTATCTTGATCTGTAGTGAAATTATACTATACTGATCGTATGTTATTTTTTAATTGCATTAAGAGGCAAATTGTTTGATTGTTCAAAGGTTTTTAGAAGATAATCTCTTAAAGCACAGCCAGCTAACACGTTCCATCTTGATAACCTGCATTAACAGCTCACTTCACCCAACCCTTCACTTCGACATATTTACAGAATCGCACTGCTGATCAGATTACGATAAATTAATTCAGTTATAGAAAGCTACACTGTCGCCGAGTATTGTTCACTATTCATACTGAAAAAGCACGATTGCTGTGTAATCGACCACAAAAATGAAAAAGCTACTTTAACACTATATGTTAAAGGAGCCGCAAGGTATACGAATTTAAAGCTGGGTACTGACCTATGTTACGGGTCGTAATGTAACATTCGCAGCGACCATTCTATGCTATGCCGTGTCCTAAAATCTGTGTAAAACAAAAAACGTACGCATCTTGTTCGTGCTCGTTTCCCCGTACTGACTGAACGAATGCTCGATTTGTAACATGTTAACCGTAAGGACCTAGAAAAAGGACTTTCAGAAATGCCCAGTTACATTATTTTTGTACCCTTAAGCTAGTTATAGGCAACTCGATAATATGTTACCCCGTCCCTTCAGTGATGGCTTTGTTAGGTATACCTAAAAGCAGCCATTTTTCATAAAGCCAGAAAAAAACAGATAACGTAAGGTAACGCTTTTCCGCTGTTTGTGTGTGCTCGCTAATAACAAAGGTACTCTCACACGGGACCGTAATGGGCCGCACGGGAATATAAGATAACACACCGTTTTGAAGCATTAAACTGGCAAAGGGTTGCCGTATACAGTCATTATCTAAAAAGAAATGATAAAATCTAAATGTTGGATGTAACTGGGAGCTTTTCTATGTGAACATTAATTAAAATGTCCCAAAAGGTATTTCAGCTCTTTTTTAAGTTCGGTTTCGAACGTCCATAAAAACGGAACCTTTTAGGATCACTCGTGTTCGTCTGTCACAGCCAATTTCCTCCAAATCTACTGAACTATAATAGAATTTGAGTATGAGATAACTTTTCTTGTTAAGTAGAGTAGTACTATGCAGGTGAACATAATTTGGATCGTTATCTACGAGTAGCATGTGGGCCCAGTGTGGATTGGTGGATGTCGCATGTCTTAGATTTTTCATTATCACCTAATTTTCTCGCTAGAACCAAACAACAAGGAACACCTTATGATAAATGGTAATTTGCGATCTGCGAATCTTTCCCATAAAACATTCAATCAATAAACAGTGATGTGGACGAATTTTTAGATGCCCTGTTCGTTCTTCCCCTCCCCTTTTTACTCCGCTTGTATATTTTATACTAGCTTATTTACAATATCTTTAAGTTTCTATGTACTTGTTAATATTCCTTATAATAACAATAAATAACTTTTGAAAGAACATATCAATAAAGATTTCCCTTCCCTACCTAAGGACTATCTATCAAATACCTTTTTGTGTCATCCAAACTCGTAAGCTCTGCATGGCATTTGAAAAAGCTACAAGACGCTCCAGAATCACGATTCAATTCCCGACATTTCAATACAGCACCAAAAATAAATCCAATAGTCTCGAACAAATATATATTCTGTTCCATCCCCGCTTGTCATCTCTCCTAATATAATTTAATATCTGTCTGGCAGGAAACCCTTCCTGCTGCGGTTACAACGGGTTAACTCACTGGCTTATCGCCTTATGATTGTTCCCACTTTCCCTTTCTAACCTTGCTTATGCTTTTATGCTGTCGTTAATACGCTCGTGAGTTTTTAAAAGGCTCGTTTTTACTTGACGTGTAGGATTCTAAAGTGTCGTCCTAATATTAAGCGGTCATCGCGCAAATACGCGACCATCGCATTAATTTTGATCGCTTTGTAAAAGGATGACGCCTAATAATTAAGATTAATTGGTGTTAAATAAAAAGAAAATTACTATGTTTGCTCACTGAAATTTTAATACACCGCCTGAAAGTAGAACTCTTTCTGAAGGAAGAAAATTGCCTTTTACCACTTATATACATAAGTGGTAAAACGCAATGTAGTATATATAGTACAGTATGTATGTATAGTATGTTTATTTAGTGTATATTTAGTATATAATATTATTCGCCAGTAGCGCCAACGTTGTTTTATCTTGGTTTGAAGGGTTATGGACTTGCGTCCTGTGCATAACAATACATAGTCCTAGAGGTACCGCAACCAAGGACCGTTTATCTAGTCATGTGCTGGGACCGCGTTCTAGGATGGCAAGACATTTGCAATGCATAGGTACCTTCATAAAAATATGGTGGTCCCGGTAAGAGCAAATAATCCAGTATTCATGAAGAATGTGGCCGTTTTGGAGAGAATCCTTTAACAACCGTGCCAAAAAATCTAAATAATAAAATGTAAACAAGCTTGTTTAACAAACAAATCTTTACAAAATGATTCCACTCAAGCCAAACTACAGTAAACAGCTGTTGTGACGTCACAAGTCGAGATTGTTCAGAATAAATTGAGCGACGGCAACAAGTTTCTTTGTGAGGAAGATAATTTGTAATCCTTGCCTCATTGAGCTAACAGAATTGAACTGAAAAATATTGTGAACTTTGCAAACAATTTACATATTCAAAGAGATCGCGTGTTGCCCGTAACTGAAAAAGTATGAGAATCATTTTTTCTTATTATTCTTTGTTTACCTCATCAAGGAACGTTTCGATTCCCAACCACGCACGTTCTAAATAAGTAAGGAAATTGCAAGGTTAGGAAATACAAGCTAGCAAATATTCAGCTAGGGATGCGATACAAACGAAGAGTTTGTCTAGGCTAGCAGGACAGAAGGGTGCCATAAACATCGTGTTAAGCCCTCTACGCATCAGGTTAGGTAAGTAAAATCTTGTGGGAAAAAAAAAAAAAATATCGCAACGCTTGTCGTAATAACGTTCTATAGAACGTTATTGAACCTTTACAAAACCACAAACGTATCTGTTAAGGCTTCGTCTCGACTCCATGTTTAGTCTGCGCTCAGCCGCCGCTTTCAGCTCAAAAACTTTATGATACCATTGTTTTATTTTATAAATGAGTGTTGCCAGCCTCGCCCGTTGTTTCTTTTTTATTATTCAGCACCCTACACAGTAATTTAAAATTATTGAGTTAGCTTCCCCCTTTCTCCTAGTTAAATTAGTATTCACCCTTTTGTTTATTTCGGCCTTCTATTTCAATTAACGATTTAGTGTGGCAGCATTTTCTTTCCGGCTGTTACGGTGCGTTTGCCAACGAACAACATACATTTTCGTGTATTAGTTACAAATGTGAGAGCCAGAAAATCAATAGGCAACATTAGAGTATAGTCGGTATACCTCCAAAACATTAATAAAAGCTATCAAGGGCTCGTCAAACCAAAGTCCCAGACAGTATTAATGACTCAATAGTGTGCCCTCTTTCACGCGAACTTCGAATTAGCTGAATTCATTTGCAACTGAACAGTTTTACATTATGTAGGACGAACACTTACGAATTACCCATTCGCAGCGGTCCACATTACTGCTACTGAATAGCTGGTATTAACGTCTTGAAGGTCACAAAACGTCATGCAGTCTACTTAGAACTTACAGTACAAGACCTATAAAAATGAGCTATGAAAATGACTTATTGCCACATACATTTGTAATGTTTTACCTAGGATTGATCATAGACTAGGCAATTTATTAAGTGGGGTATTTTTCATATTCGAAGTACCTATACCAAGTGCTTGTTATTGTTGTAACTTTGTCATCAAACTTTAGTGCCCTTCTGTTTGATGTACCTTGTCATTATTACGACTTATTATGGTATTATGGCTTCATGCATATGTCGCAGCCATATTGGCCATATCGTATTATATATAGGCGCACCGGATTGAAAAACGCCGCTGTAATGATTTCATTACAGCGGCGTTTTTCAATCTGATATCTACGTTTGGATGGATAGTTGAATGTTTGTTACTCAATCACGTCAGAACGGCTGAACGGATCTTGATGAAATTTAGCATTTAAGTAGATTATAGTCTGGAATAACATTTAGGATAATTTTCGACATTCGGAAGGCGGAGCCGAAGGCGGCAGCTACTAAGTACACATAGATAAACATAGGTATAAGCCATTATTTTGCTGTCGACCGAATTAATTTTAAATTTTAATGAAATCTAACCTACGTCTTTTTTCCATGTTTCACTTTTGTTTGGCGGTCAAAAAGTTATCCCTAGGGCGAAATGTCCTTCACTAATAGCTCCCTGTCACTGTGTTGTCTAGAATTCTAGATCACGTGAAACTAAAGGCTAATTTAGTTTAGACATGACAGTGATTTTATCAATCTGTCTGCTTTGTTAGCTAAAATAGTAGTAACAAGAATAATTTATTTTGAAATGTTAAAATGGCTTATAAAAACTAGCTTTGAATTTTTTGACGGGGCTAAATATTTAATGGATTTATGTTTTAGGGCTGGAAAACTAAAGATAACGTAATAACATGGCTACGTAGGGATATAATCAAATTATTTTTGAACATTTTAAAAGAAAAAGAAATCGGTGCCTTTATAAGATCACCTATTGTACGTTTGTATCAAGGTTTTTCTAGGGTGTGACTTCTCTGAAAAAAAATAATAATTTGCTTAGCGTTTTCCTAATTATGTCAGGGTCAAACCGGATGCAGCTGAATACCAGTATTTTACAAGGAGTGACTCTCACAACCCAGTAACTGGATAATTCGAAATCCCTTGGCAAGACTGATGTCAGACTTTCTACCTTCCCGTAATAAATGTCAAAAATGTTCAAATGCCAGCCGGGACAAACTGCTTGAAGTGCTTACTGAGGCACGGCGGATAATAGATGGTCACCGAACTTTGTCCCACGAGAGTTGTCTTAAGCAATTTACAATATTATCTATACTAAATAAAACACTAAGATAGGTAATACCTATCTTAGTTTTGCCACTTGGCAAAATATACAACACAAACAACATGGTAGGTCCTCGTTACCGAGGTGTACCGCCAGTCGCCTGCACCCGGTGTGGTCCCAAATTGGCCGTCATCCCCGTTTTGGCACAACACCGCACGATTTGAAGCACGCTATAAAAACCAACACACTAACATAAAATAAATCTGGAAATCAATTTGGCACCTCTGTCGAATTCACTTACTTGAAACAATTTTTTTTTCTTTTTTTACAAGAACTATGAAATTAATAGATTGAACGCCAATTAAATGAGTAATAACAGGTCAACCCGCAAATTCACCACCAAACTACCAAATATCAGAACATTTTTCAATATCATGTTAAATGATATGTAATAATATGGTTCTTTGAGATTTGAGAAATTTGCTTCCAAAACTTCAAATGCGTTTCTCTCGAAATAACAGTTTTGTAGTTGGATTGATATGTTATTGTATTACTTATTTGCGTCCAAATCTCTAATAGCATTCTGGTTATGACAGTTGAAATACTTGACTGTTGTATTATAATTCGTCGTTCCAATATCTCGACTGGAATATTGAAGCAAAGTGTAATGTTATTGTATCACTTAGATATGGTAGCCACCAGATAAATGTGCAATAACGGTCATTGACCCACATACATTTATTGTATTTCTTAATATCAAAAACAGAAATAAAGACATAGTAAAGCTTGCCTGAATCTTCAAACCTATTTTTATCGTTATCCTTTACGTTCTTTAGTAATGATAAACGGTTCAAAATGTATTGTTCGAAGAGATATTTGGGAAAGGTTAATGTACTTTATTGCAAGTTTTTCTGGCGGCTACCATAGTTATTAACTAACTTCTGCCCGCGTGAAATTCCAATATTATCCCAAGGGAACATTTTCCGTGATAAAAAGTATCGAATGTCCTATTCCAGGACTTGTTTTGCATCATAGTTCGCCACCCTTTTTCACTCTTAAAGAGTTATCTTCTGAAAGTATCGAAAAGGTGTTTGATTTATTATATCAAAGAGCATTTAGATCAAGTTTCAAGTAAATCTGACAACAAACAAAAATGTTCCAAACAAACTTTTTGCGTTCACCGCTTAGAAGTTGAATTTACTAAATATTATTTCATAGTCAATATGAAATGTGAAACTCTCTAGGTTCTTGGGTTTAGTCTGGGCGATGATATGAATACCACATACGGGATTATTTACGGAGAAAACCGACTAAAACTAAGTAGGATTATTTTGGAAAAACTAAAATTTTATTTGCCTAGTAGGGTTATTTTCTGAGCAACCATGTGCAAACTTTTAAGTTTTTAACCGAAAACCATACAAACTTTGACCGTTGTAAATCATATTTTAATGGGTTATTGTGAAAAACGAATAATGATAACTTTTATTATTTACATCGGCCAGTATTAGTACTAAGTTTCAAGTATATTGCCCCAAGGAATTCCATACAAACTTTAGCACCTACTCAATCGTCTTTTGGGCGTAACTAGTTGTGAAAATGGAATCTTTATTATTTACTTTGAACAGTACTTGCGCCGAGTTTCAAGTATATTGGACCAGGAAATAAGATTTTTCATACGAACTTTCATCCCCTACTTCACCCCCTTAGGGAACAAAATTTCAAAAATCCTTTTTTTATTGGATGCCTACATCATATAAGAAATACATCCTCTAAATTTCAAGTTGCTACGACCAGCGGTTTACGCTGTGCGTTGATCCATCAGTCAGGACAAAGCGTTTTATATATAGATAGAAGAAGAGATAGAGAAGATACACAGAGTCTACGACACATTGGTGCGCAAACAGACACTATATTTCATTTTTAGATTCAGTACATGATTCTAGTCTCACTCGCACAATTGGCGCCCTAAATTAGTCTACCTTCGATTGTTTTTCGAAAGATCGGTTTAGTAAGTTCTGGGCCATAACATCGCAACCATACAACACTGCACTACTTAACAATTCCCCAAGCTAAGTAACACTGTTTTCCTAGCAACCAGAGATCGACTTGCAAATACCTACGTACCGATATGCAGCATAAAATACGCAATGTTTTGCTTCAATTTCATACAATTTCTGTGGCAGACCTCAGACGGGCTCATGCAAATTGTATAAACTGGCAACCACGACGATCGTGGCCCGAGGCACACGAAAATCGTATAATACATTAATATTGAAGTGCACTTGTGAACCTATTCTGAAAACGCACAAATTGAAACTAAACAATAGGTTGTTTCATTTAACAAGTCCAAAGAAGAAAATACTTAATAAAATGTAAATGATTTTTATTATAATAACGCTTTTATCTAGCTATTTAATAATATCTAATAATATAATATCTTGGGACAACTCACACACGGTCATCCGATCCCAAACTAGGCAGAGCCTGTGCTATGGCAACCAGACAACTGATAAACATACTTATATATTTCTAAATACATGCATATTATAGACAAATTACACCCAGACACAGAACAAATAATCATGCTCATCACACAAAGATTTGTCCTGGGTGGGAATCGAACCCACGGCCTCCGGTTTAGCAGTCAGGGTCACTAACCACTCGACCAACAGGCCAGTCAATATTTATTTACAGAATAAAAGAATGAACAACAAAAACCTCGCCCGTCTGTGTATGTATATAAGCAAGCAGCCCCAAAATGAAAAGAAAGAAATAAAATAGTTTATTCCTCCCAAACAGAAACACATTTCTGATTATAAAATATACTTACCTAGATTAAAAAATAAAACAAAATGGGATGAAAATAAAAAGTAAAAGACGTATTTATGAAAGCCCCCGACCATGCTCAGCCTAAACACCAATCAGCAGATTCACTACTCAAATTTCCTATAGAGTAGAGAATTTGAAATTGGAACCCGCAAACAAGTATCCAATCCAAGCACTAGCCGAATTCTTTCATGAATGGGCCTGCCTATGTCAGGGACGGACATTTTAGTTTAAAATGTTTATGTCGCGGTCACATCATAGACAAAAACAACATGCACACACACATTCTATGAAACTGACATAAAATGGGTATTTTAACTTTTTTATGCACAATAACGTACATACTTTTTTTATTAGAAAAACTAAATTAAACCAGCCAAATTAGAGACGCAGTCACCACAACAAAATCTGAAGCAAGCGAACTAACTTCAGTTATTTTCCTTCCATACACTCCAACTAAAGAGGGCTGGGCACCAAGTGGGACCTCTAGGAATAAACTTTCCTCTTTGCACCATAACATGACACTTCGGCGTCCCTTACTACCTACTTGAACATAAAGGAGAAACTTCTACAGTGTCGTGTGTCCAAAAGGACTTTCATGAAAACGTTGTGACAGCACCAACCAATGTTAATGAACATGGTACGATGTAGATATGTAAATACAGCGTAACTTGCAAAAGCTTGTTGAATATTTATATATAAAAATAAAACAACCGGATGCTTTTACTGTTCGACAAAAAAAGAATTCTGACATTCTTTAAAGAGTCGAAGATAACAGTATCGGTGTGCTTACCACAATAGAACATTTGTGACACATGGACACTTAATCGTTACGAAGAAACTGACTGACTGAATTGGTAATGACTATTAGAGACCGTTATGTTACTCTGCATAATAAAGAACATTAGGTGCTTTCCTATCATAATCCTAAACGGCCAGAATAATTCGTCGACCTATAGAAATTCACACGGAACGGTGATGATAGGAACATGACGGACGCTTAACAGCACAACACAACAACAGTATCACGCTACCATCACGAATACTTAGTAAGTCCAGAATCAGCCGTCAGATCGCAATACAGACCAGCAAGCTAGCAATCCGCTTTCAGCGCTGCGCTGTCACTGTGCATTGTGAACCAGATAACGAACGAGTTAATATTAAATGCCTTTTTGAAACAACGCGCTGGAATATTCATCACAGTTTTGAATTACAGCGCTTTGATGCGCTGTTAGCTTTAAGTGCAAACACTACGGGTAGATAATAAAATCGACACTACTCCTTTGATATTCTGCTTTTACTTTTGTAATCTAACAAGTACACTTGATAGATTACAAAATTTATACTGGATATTGGCAAAAGTTTTAATTAAAAACTGGGGAGCGGGGATGTTTCAATTTTGATGGTGACTATAAGACGTATTTTATGTCAAACATTCGTCCGCATCGCTTTCAATGGGAAAAGTACCCTAAAGTCTAGCACCATTGCCACGTTGGATATCAATACTGATTATTTTGCCCGAAAAACGGCAGCTTGTTTTTGTGACCAGTCGACCGAACCCCTTGGTGATATTTCAACACGAGACGCCTGGCAGATATGAAACATCGAAATTACTTTGTACAAGTAATATGCATAAAAGAACAGATTACGACAGGAACTACATATGGCAATATGAAAAAAATACATATAGACTGTATATATACGAGTATATACCATCGTATAGCGTGGTTACGCGTCGCCACGGCATGCGTAGCCACACCAACAATCGGTTTTACCCGCGGCTATGGATGTTTCACATCAAAAAACTAAATTGGCCTGGACGCCAAGGCCTTAGTGTTTCTACCCCAAACGGCTCGAACTCCCAATTAAGTTTTCATATTGGCGCCAGAGATTTAAATCGGGTTATTTTTAACAAAGACTTATTAGGTACACTTTATGAATTCATGCAGAGATATAGATAAGGGATTAGCCATACCTTTATCTAACAAACTTATCGAAGCGCAAGGAAATCTACGAGCTTTAGTTTGCTGGTGGATAGAAAGTTGCGATTAAAGACTTGATCAGCATCGTTTTAGCTCACCGCAAAATAAACAGTTCGCTACACAATGCTCCTACATTTGTGGAAGGCGCTGTGCCGGACAGATGGACTTTAAATATTGATCGTTTTAGAAGTGAAGCTGTTTGTTGTTGTGCCGAGGAACGTCGGAGTTCTTAACAAGTTTGGACAGTGGACTTAGAACAATGCTGGCCAACACTTCACTTAAATATAAGTGGCGAACTCTGTAGTGCCTCTAAGTAAGTACTTGTCAGATACATCATTAGGACACCATCTTTGAAGTTGTTCTTCTAAGAAATCTTTATTTTTAACAGGTAAAACCCACATTACCGAAAGCCAAAAGCCTAGTATTCAAAATAAGTAGGTACTTACACATAATTAAAAAATGCGAAGATGAAACGGTAAAAAAATAGCCGTCCAAAACAAATGTTTGTATAATTTCTTCTTATATTTAAATCAGAATCCAGTAGTGCACACGGTTTAAATCAAACACCACTTGCTAGGAGTGTCTACCGCCTTCTTCTCATATTTCAGGCTTATCCAAGATCGTGGTGGCGTATTACTTAGGTAAATACGGTTCGCAGTTTCCAGCCCGTGTCCTGATGGGCTGGATTGATAAAACTAGTTCAAGCTAGACGTCAAGGTGGCGACGGCGCCGCGAGCTGGCTAACCGCCAAACCTTATTGTGTTATATTTTTATCTTGAACTGAGACTTAGCGGCCCGTTCTGGCTTTGCACTTTGAAATGAATGACAGCGACGTGTGGTCGGTTTTATTTTTGGGTTATCTTTTTTATATTTTATTACTTTTGTGCAGTATAATTATGTTTAGGTTTGTGATAGTAAGTTTATGTACTCGTAGCTATGTACCTACCGGTTTGGTGTTTAGTATTATTTATTTTAAGTTAATTGTAATCGGCTAAGTGCGATCCGGGCTCACACGAAGGGTGCCGTACTTTCGTAATACAAACGGAAAATATAATTTTATAGGCACCAATTATTAAGCTAAGAAGAGCTTCTAAACTTCGATCCCAATAACTCATTGCAACTTAATCCTTTGATTACTTTTTTACGCCTTGCATCGTCTAAACCGACACTTTCGAATGGTTTATAATACATGTGTGTCTGTGTGTTTCTTTTAAATCAACCGGTTAGATTCTTGGCTAGGAATACCGATTTTTCAAAACTCCTATTATGCAGTTTTAGTTTACAGCAAAATCGGACTCGAGATTTTTTTCAGTGTTTTTCGTTGGCCTTGGCCACCCACGCAAACTTGAAAACTACACCATGTTTCTATCATTATTAGACTGATCATTTTTGTCACGGAACTGTTTTACAAAAAAAAAAGTAATACTATTTTTTTATGCCTGAGAAATTGCTTGAGACAGCAAAAAGCATTTATATCCGAAATATACACTTTGTTCACGTAAAACTGGCCTAATAGTGAACATGCTTACGAACAAGCCGGAACAGGGTCGCCACACGCAACGCGCAACCTTGCCGAAGTGGGTTAATTGTCAGGTATAGTGGACACTTTGTCTGCTAAGAGGTTTCTTGGGCCGCTTTAGCTTATTATTATCTTTTAGGAAGTATGGCGGAGTTCAACTTTTATAAAAGTGTGTTGCTTGGTTCATTTTAGCACGAAAATTGAGACGTTCTCTTGTATTATCATCAGGTCGTGAGTGCTTGATGAGTGGCTTAGATGGTGCGCACACTAGAGCTGACACTGTGTGCGGGTTTTTCGTAATTTTATCGATTCAAACGGATCTATTTTCTGTTTTCACATGGTCTTAATAGAAAAAATTAAATTCAAGATGGCGGATAATAGCCTAGGCTAGACAAGAATTCGTCAAAACTGTCAAAAAGGCTGTTGAATATTTATTCAACCAAACATAGCAGCTCAGCCGCGTCTTACAATTAACCCCATAAAGTAATATTGTGTCTACATCACTTTTGCGAATCACCTGACTTCCATCACTTGGTTTGAGTTTAATTTATGACGCACTGATATATATTTTCCAAGAATCCGGGAGCAAATAACGATACGGTTAAAAGCTTGTATTTATTTACCATCCGTAATTCCACTACGGCGCAAGCGTAGCTTTGTATCACCGGAAAATTGCAGACTCCGTAAGATTGTCATAAATTTAAAATATATATAATGTTATTATATAGTTGTTCGTAAGTGTTTGACTGTACAAGATTTTTAGACTTAAACTATTTACATCTACTAAACCTAAGTATGTACCTACATATACAAAAACAAAGTACACTCAGGCGTCAAAGTATTTCTCCGCATCGCTGTCATCCGGAAACGTGTTTTTGTTAAAATTAAATTAAATTATAATTTCTCGATATATTATGAAAAAATCGTGTCTTCTAAGAACATTTAGTCGTCTTTGACAATGAGCCGTTTTGTTGCAAAGCTTTGGTAAAGCGCACGATCTCTAATACATTTCATGATACTCGAGTCCATGCCCCGCCTTATCAGCGGAGTGATATGAAAATATTAAAATCCAATGTTGTTCATGCTTAGTATTGTGAAAGTGAAACTGAAATACTAAAAGCCTTTGTGTGTTACGTTGACATTAAAATTAAACAATGGCAATACATTTTGAATACATTACGATACTTAAATATTTTTGGGTCTTTTTACTACAATATTTTAGAATAAAGTGCTTTTAATCAATTCTAGACTTTGAATTAGAGTTGTGTTTGTACAATAATCTACTTATTTTTACCTACAGAAATGAAATATAATCCACTAAAATAATACTTATCAGTACCTATTATACTAAAACATTTTCAGTAAGATCGTACTTACAAAATTATCAAAATAATATTCAATATGAAATGCGAATTGTAGCAATCAGTATTCAGTTTCAGTACACTGGATAAAAACAACAAATTTGTTTGGTCGTGACAATTAAATATTATTACTATACTTATGTCTAGAATCCTAAATGAGACATTTTATGGGTGGTCGTAGCTTTTACGACATTTCGCCCTTGGAATGGAACCTTAATTATATTTAAGAGCACAATTTCATTTTCTAAATAATAAAGAAAAAGTGTGGAATCTTCATCTTAGCGTTTTACGAGCTCTTATTACGTGTTGCTTTCCGACAAGTATTTTCCACTTAAGAATTTTATTTTTGACTTTGTTCTTTGGACAGGACATTCTACCGGTAGAAAGCTGTATTTTGATGCTTTGGCATGTCTTTGTAGCGTTGGTAAAGATTGCCATGTATAAAGTTCTTTAGTCTCCTATTATTTAACAACTCAGGGGTCCTAGTACTTTTATCGTTTTTCCTGTTGTTTGATTGAAAAAAAAACTGCTATTGTTGGTTGTGTAACTGTGCTGGTGTGTTGAGATGGTGTTCTTTAGATCCCTCTAAGGAACATAATCTTATTTTGAGACTTGACTTAGGCCCGTTTGCGGAAGTCGCATACGTTCCCGCGATCCCCGGCGTAGGTGGAAGATGGAACACCGGGGTGGTTTTAGTCAGTAAGAGTCTGACAGACCCCTCCACCCGCCCCAGGGTGGAGGATTTCCATGAGGATTTCCCCCGAGATCAAAAAAAAAAAAAAAAAAGGCCCGTTTGCACCAGCCAGTACTTTTAACACCAGCCGTTATCTTTTTAATTCCTAGTTAGTTGTTTTTTTTTTAATCTTTATTTATTAGCAAGGGTTTGATCACATAGTGAACATGTCACCCTCATAGGAAACCACAGTTAGTTGTTAACACGGGCCCATTTTGTATGAAGTATTAATATTGAACATCATGTTAGAAACGAACTAACGAGTTACGTTTTAGGTGTAATCGGACCCACGCTGTTATAAGTTCTGACTACAATAGAGATTATTTACGAACAAAGTCGAGTTTTAAAGCTTGTAGTAACTTATGGTATAATGGTGCAACATTATTAAGAAAATATGCACACTCGTACCGGAGGCAAGCGCAAGCTTGTAAATACATTGTAAAGCGTCATAAAACTAGCTTATCCCATATTTTCACAGTTTAGTAGTCTCAAGAAGCAATATTATGTGAGAATGCGACACGCAAGCCATTACAGCACATTACGTCTTAATATGCTGGGTAAAATATGTTATGGCTGTGCGTTTGACATATTACATAAGGTCATTCTTATATTGCAAAATTATTCTGATAGCCTGAAGCGATTTGCGAAGATTTCCAATTCTTAAAAAAAAAGTGTGCGTCTCGGGACGCCCGACAGAAGTGTAACTTAAACTAATCTAAGTTGAACTATTTAATATTGAAATTGTTTAACTTGAGTAAAGCTTAGGTTAGAGTGAGAGAGGAAGAGCCTGCCTACCGCTGCCGTATGCGTGAGAGAAAGGGAAACCAGACAGACTGGCGCCGTAACGCGTTACGTTACGAAGCGGTTTACCCTCCCATAAGAAGTAATCACTTCAAAAGCTCGATGCATCCTTTAATGAGTTCTGCCATCACATATATGCATGGTTATTGTTTTACAACTGTAGCTATGAAGAATTGCATTTAGATCTGGTTTCTGGGAAGATTATAAAAAGTGATGCGATTGGCTGAACAGCATCGAACATTCAACCATTTACAGCAGCGTTTTAAAATTTGCCACAAAAAGTAATTTTGCAAATAACTTATGCGAAACATACGAATAAAATTTTTAACATTTAATTTTAGTCGCGTCGATAATATTTTTCCAGGAATCCGGGTACCTACCAACAACGATACGGACAAAAGTTTGTGATAGGTACTTTTTTTATTTGCAAAATGAAATACTTATTAAGTATCCCTAAAAAGCAATTTTTAAAATAACTTCATTGCCGATCAAGTTATAAAGCTACAAAGTTGACAATTAGAAACAGAAGTCCGATACGAACTCTGACGTCAAATACCATGTCACCTTACATCTGACATGGGAAACAGCGTTTTTGCGAGCGGGATAGGCAGGCATATTTGTTTAAAATATTCATATTTCGTTTGTTTTTCGGTCTATTTTTGATTATATTTTCACTGTTACTATTATACCTACTGTTGTATATTTTTAGATAAACTATAATTCTCGATTCGCAGACCGTGTTACTTTGAAACATCATTTCTAGAAACGCCAAAATACAACCGTGATTCGTTCCTGAAATTGGATAGCTTTAATTCTGAACCGTCTGAGCCTCCATCGGCTTTTGAGCCATGAGCTGGTATTATGCGCACGTCGGGTGAAAACAATAGGCTTATGAACGAGTTACCATAGGCTTACTGGTTTAGAATAGTGGCAAGCAGAACAATTCACGCTTCCCGGCAATAATTCTTCGCAACTACGTGTGTATTTCCGATTGTGAACTACGACTAAGGTTGCCACTGAAATTGATGGGTAGCCACCGCATTTATTCGATAGATTAGTTCCTCGATCACTGTAATCTATGCGGTGGCTTAGAATCCTACACACAAAAGCTGCCAGACCGCGACGGTCAAAGTGAACGCGCGTTCTGTCGGAGTTTCTTTTTTTTGGGAAAGGTTGAATGAAGGTCACGATGTCCGACGAGACCGAAAAGTTTATTGAATTAGTGAGAAACAAACGTTTACTTTATAGTTTGCGAGACATTTGGTTGAGAGTGACATTTGGTTTTCAGTAAAAAGAGCGTGTGGCTTTATAGAGGTATGCGGAACAGATCCACTGAAACGAGAGGATACTCCTGCCAGACGGTTGTTATCACTGCTAAGATTGCTGAACTCCAGATTTCTAGACCGTCTGCTGTGTGCGCACGTGTGAACTCGGAACGCAGAACGCAGACCGCCTTGGCGGTGTGTTCGGTCCCTTATTATCCGTAACGACTGTCAGAGATCTATAAATGACGGATAGAACCAAAGGCTAAAAGTGCTTCACGAGGTACGAGCTTGAAGAGTCCCTTTTGTAGTATATGTTATATGTTACCCGTGGAATATGCTATACAGGTTTAATACAGAGATAAGTTAAGCTGAAAACTTTACACACTTGAGCGACACTATGTAATAACTTCTCCACCTGTACGGTGCGGCTACCAACCGAAGTTTCCCATAGTGCTACGTTGCGTGATACTTAACTACTTAGTTCGCCCTTGTTTGCCCGCAGCCCGCAGGCCCGCGCACCGCTAACTGACTTATCGCTTATCTACCTTTGTTTCAAACTCACGAACTAATTCAATTTCCATGTTGTCTTATTTTAATAAAAGAAAAACAAACTTGAAGCAGTCAGATTTATTTTGCATTTAACTATCTATGTACAGTCATTGAATTATTAAAACGGTTGAATATCGCGCCATCATACATAACACGGATTCACTCACCTGAAGCGATATTATTGGCTTAAACCCACAAACAGGGTAACTAGGAATGTTGTCGACCTTACATCTTTATAAATAATTCACCTCGTAAAATCCCTGTTACGCGAAAGTGGTCTCTACGTCACTAAATAATTCAACTATTGCGATAAGCCCTCTGACGTTATGTAGATGTCCGAGGGTCATCCACTTTATAGTCTTTTTGTGGCAAACGGCTTTTCTCTTGTTTTTATTTTACCATTTTATTTCAGGCTCAAGTTTTCTCTGGGTATTTATGGGTCAATATAGAGAAAATAAAATGGGATACGTCGGTATGATGTTCGTGGTTTTAGTTTTTGTTTTTAAAACAATTAGAAAAGACAAACATAAGACTTAAATGTTTAAAAATACTTTAGCAGATCGCAAAGCAGACACAATGGCTTAATAATCGCCGTGAATAGGTATGTAGGGCATCGGGCAGTGAAAGTGTTATCTTGAAGTTATGATCGAAATCTGCACTGATGCTCATAACTGTAGGTACTGTTTGCAACTTTGCAGATAAATACTATAAAAAGGACTTAAATATAAAATGTTACGAATTCGCACTCGTTACGAATAGTCAGAAGCTAGAATGCCTGACACCAGTCTTGCCAAGAAGTCCCGTGTTACTCAGTTACTGGGTTTTGGAGGTCATGCTGGTCCTGCTCCATAGGACAATCAAGGGTGTAGACAAAATCCAACTGGTTGATTTATGTATTAACTTTATAGATATACTGTTTCTTTTTTTGTGTTTCTATTTTTCTGTTGACTCACACACTGTTTAATTAATGGTTCCAATGTTAGTAAATTTGTGAGTACCATTTACCTAAATTTCTTTAGAAAATGAATAAGTTTACCTCTGCTGGTGATACTTTGTTCTTATAAGTAGCATACTCTGGGTGCATCGTATTCACATAATATTAAATTAATTTTTGTATACCAAATTTTGTAAATCATTATTTGAAAAGAGTAACTATGGAGTTTCTTGTCCGTTCTTCTCCATAAGAATCTACCTTTCCGAATGGACAGTAGAGTCACTTTATTAATGTAATTCTATTATTTTTACTGAACTGTAAACGATGACGTTCAAAAGTGCCGTTTAATGGCCTAATTGAAATAAACGTTTTGACTTTTGACTTTGACTTTGGTCAGGTAGGTCATGTCCTAGACCACAGAAAATCAGTGCCGTGCTGTGAGTCCCCCACGGCACAGCATTATGCTGAATGGAAGCCCTTTTGCCACGACATACCTACATCTACTTTATTTATACCTACTCATACTTTTGTTATTTTTTTCTTATTTACTTTTAAACTAACCTTATTTAAGAACCACTAACACTATCGTTTAGGGTTTAGTTTAAGCAAAATAAACTTTTGTATGTACTTTTATATGTAGGTATGTCGTTTTGTGGCAATAAAATACTTTTTGTTTCTTTCTTCTTCTTTTCTTATAGGTAGTCGTTCCACGTAAAATACTGGTATTTAGCTTAAATCGGTTTGATTGGAAGCCGACCCCAATATAATTGGGAAAAGACAGGCAGGTAATAATGTATTCTGCTTGTTACCTGGTGCTCCTTGTGTGTTCTAGGCCCTAAATATATACTTAGATATGTTGGTAAGAAGTTACTGATATATTCGTTGTAAAAAAATACCATACAAATATTTTGATGCCTACCTATCATTCCTGGAACCGTTCAATTTCTTGGTATAAGGAAAATTATGACTTTGGTACTCCCGAATTCGTAGCAATGTTCTGTCGAGATTATTACATTTGTGAAGGAGTAACGTCCCATTCTTTGAGGATTATATCATAACGTTGGAAATATGGAGAAATTATGTGTCAATTGGTGATTTGGTTATTACCTGAAAAAGGATATTCTTGATAACATATCAAACATGCAATGGCACACTGTGCCATTTGTACCAAAATGTAAGGGATTAGAGGTGCTTCTTTCAGTTTGCGACTGCGTTGCGAATCCGAACGTTGCTTAAAAGTAACATGAATGAAATTTCTTAAACAAAAAAAAATATTCAGGCAGTTTTTTCCTCAACATTAAACTTTTCAGTCATGTTATAGAAATTCCTTCTGTAATAAAAAAAAATCAAATTATCTAAAAGTGAAATGACGAAATCAAAGTACCTTATATCTTAATAATGATGAGTAGGCCAAAAACAAAAATATTTTTGCGTAGTTTTTTTTGTTTTAAACTTGGTCTGTTAATCATGGTTATTATGGCCGAATACTTTCAGTTCTCGTCACTAATTCATGATGATTTGTGTGGGTGGAAAAATCGGCCAAGTGTGAGTCGAACTGGTGCACTGCTACTTCCGTACCCTGAAACTGTCACAGCTGATGTTGTTTGTGAACGAAACGTTAGTTATCAAGTTGATTTATTAATAAACGTGAGTGACGTTCTCTTTTAAAAACGATTCAAAGAAAAGGTATTTTTTAGTGACCATAATCCGGAATATTATAAAATCCACTAATGCGAACCTGAAATATCCGCTAAAAGCATCGTGACGGATGCTGGGTGCCCGTGAGCTTGCTAGACAACGGCCATAACATGACTTGAAAATTTTAACAGATATCAAGGTGAAAAAATAACTAGCGAAAGCTTAATAGGTAGGGTTCCGTTGGTCTTTGGATACGAACCCATAAATGAAACTTACTTAACCTTCTGGAATGTCTTTAAGTTAAAGCCAGTGGCAGTTAGTTTGAGTGAGAATAATACTAGCTAAATAAAGGCTCCAACAGACAGCTTTATCTCAAGAGTCATTTCTTTAAACGTATAGTCGAATCATTTGAAAAATCATACAAACTTTTTTTGCAAAACAAAAATATAACTGTATTAGTGTTGTTTGAATTGCCGACGTCAATCAATTACAATGCAATACAAATAACAAACGTTGATAAAGGTTGACGTACAAATACTTTCTATTAATGAGGCCTTTTTTAATCTTACTCAAGATTAAATCTACACAACCAATACTGTTCGAATATAATACTTAAAACATAAGTTCAAGTCATCTTCAACGAGCACGATGATCGTTAAAAAGTTTGAGATGCCTATAGATAACTATTAGAGATGGGTCGACTATAGACTTGGCCAACTGATCGACTAGTCGGCTCGCAAATGGCTGGCTAGTCGCCGGCTTTACCTGGATGTAGTCGGCTTCCCCGACTGGTCGGCTACTAGATGTTCCATACCTCTGAATATTATTTTTGCTTGATAAAACAAATAAGATACATATTGTACCTACTCATGCATTGCATATTTATTTCTTTTTTCATAGAATAGGTATTACCTTAAGGTCAAATGTCAGTAGCACGTCATAAAACTACAGTTATCGGTCCATGTGACAGTAATTTCAACCTAAGTGAAGCTGCAATAAACGGAAAAATTGTCCAAAAACCATTCATTGATTTGCAGTGGCTCATTAATAGCCGATTTATCATTGTTGCCGGATAGTTGGCTTCCCGACTAGTTGGCAGCTAGATGGACCTTTAGTTTAGCCATTCATCCAATCATTCGACAGCTAAATCTAGATGATGGAACCCTAGAAGGTGATGTAGACACGGTTTTAGATGATTTACAAGTTCAAAAAAATCAACTCCATTCTATGGGACTCTCAACCTTTAGAAATGTGTTCTTGTCTGACTTGATCGACAGGCAACTGACACTTCCAAAATTCAATGCAATAGCTCCAGAAATCAAAGTTATTGAAAAACGTTCTCGGCCTCCTTGGGTCTCCAATTTTTGAGCAATCCTTCCCCAATTTTGTTGAGGAAAAAATACAAAATTTTATTAACATTTCGGAATCAAAATTAACACGCATTCGGCAATCACCTTAATTCGTTACTGCTGTTTCGGCCCTAAATTAACATACTTTCTTCGTGCTTCCCATTTATGGAAGCACCCTCACCTTTTGGAAAAAATGGACCAAATCATTCGTCATACACTTACTTTACTTTTAAATGTGGCTTTGGACGACCGAGCTTGGACTTAAGCTACTCTTCCCATACGTATGGGAGGCCTCGGCGTCCGCAAAATTTCTATTATCAGTTAACTTAACTTAACTATTCATATCCTCGGTTCATGGCACTGAGAAATTGGTCAGAAATATCCTAGCTTCCTCACTGACTGATTTTGATGTGCCGTGCTTCACTGAGGCTATGGATACCTGGAGACTCGCTTGCCTGAATCTAAATCCGCCCGACGCAGTTATATTAGATTTACAAAAACAATTACACCTTAAACTCACTTAAATACTAATTAAATCTAATTTTAAAATACGGAACTAAAATTTTACATGTCACTTGGGCCAAGGGCCAAGGACTGGCTTTTACCGTGGACACAGGATAAGCATTGCCATACAACATGGTAATGCTGCTAGCCTTTTGGGTACCTTACCAGTAGCCAGCGATGCAGAGGAATTTTTCGACGCCATATTTTAGATTAGATTAAATTAGTTATTTTTTATTTAAGTGTATATATGTAATAGGTAGTTGTACATAAATCGATGAACCTTTAACTTAACCCGCCTAGTATCAGGCAATAATAAAAATGTTGTGAGCCAGCAGCAGTAAGGTGTAATACTTTTTGTCGATGATAATCGTGTTCATTGTAGGCACTATGGTAGGCGCCAGATAAATTTACAATACACTAACCTTTTCCTAATATCTCCTCATAGGTACCCATAAATAAATTAGGAATTGTTTATCACTACTGGAAAATGTAAAGGATCACGATAGATGTCTGTCTATTCAGGACTGTTTCCGTTTTAGAAATAAGGAATGTCAACATATATAGGTGGGTCTATGACCGTTATTGCAAACTTATTGGGCGCCTACCATAGGCCACGATTGACACATAAAAAGTGTGCCCATCACTACCACGACTCATCAATGTACCAACAGTCAGTGAAAGTAATATTGAATAGGTATTACTTAAGGTCAGATGTCAGTAGCACGTCATAAAACTACAATTATCGGTCCATGTGATAGTAATTTCAACCTTAGTGAAGCTGCAATAAACGGAAAAGTTGTCCAAAAACAATTCACTTATCATGGTCACCATAAGGAGCTCGTGACTAAATTAGAACAGGCGCATAGTTTGATATTCGCAGGGATAGGGCAAGAAATATGGATATTTTTCCATAAAATTATCGATATTAGATTTTAGAGTATCGAATTCGTATCAAATTCGATATATTTTTAACGCAACTCCGGTTTCGTATTTAACGTATAAGCTTTACCACAAAGACATATTATTATTTAAACTCAAGCATCTTTAAAAATAATTTCTTCTTGTGAATTACTTTTTACGAATTTTATATGTTTTGGAAAAAACCACACTGACGATATACCTATCGATATTTTTCACTCTATAATTATCGATGTATTTTTTTTAACTTGCCCATACCTAGACTCTTCTGTGTTCAGAAAACACGCTAAGCTGTTGGTCCCGGCTGTCATTTGTAAATCTTTGACAGTCGTCATGAATAGTCAGAAGCCAAATCATCTGACAACAGTCTTGTCAAGGAGTACCATGGTATCCGCGTACTGGGTTGAGGAGATCGCAACGCTTGGCAGGCGGGTTGCCGATCGCAGTGCAGCTGTTGCAAAGCACAGAGAATGCTGCCCATTCTCTGGTGAGTCCCTTAGTCGCCTCTTACGTCATCCACGGGAAGTGATGGGATGGTGCTATTCTTTCTCGTCCGACATATCCATACAAAAATACTGGTATTCAGCTGCATCTGGTTAGACTAGAACCCTGTTTCGAACATAGTTGGGAAAAAGCTAGGCAGTATGATTGTCACCAAACATAGACATAGAAACCATAAAGCGAAGTGTGACTTTTTTTCAATCCTACTTAGATACAGTGACAATAATAAATGTAGGCGGCGGACAGACGATTCATAACTGTACCTATAGATTGATCGAACTTAAAAAGTGAAAGTCACCCAAAGCAAAACAAGTTCCGTTTTGAAGTACAACGCACTTCCAAGTTATGACCGTGTTGCACAATGGACCAGTGGAACTCTCAAGTAAATGACAATAGCTGCCAAACCCCTTACTTTTGTCAAAATCCAACTAATGAGGGGCAAAAGTCAAGATTTCACTTTTTTTTTAATAATTGAAAAGGCAAAGGCAGAGAAATAATTAAAAGCTTTGTCAAAAACATAAAATGCTAATGTGAGCTTTTAATGACATTTTTCTTTCTTTGATATTTTTAGAATATTTATAACTTTCCTACCGAGATTTATTGCCAAACTGACTTTCAGTAAGTAGGTACAGTCAACATAAAAAGTAAACGAAGAATTTATAAAAAACTGAATAAATAAAAATAAAAATGTTTTGTCATATTTTTTTTTATGAATGTGACATTGATGTCTGAACGAAACCGTTTGGTTTTATACATATACATTTTTTTAATAAATTAGACCCAGGAACTGAATGCTTTCTACGAATCTCCTATTATTTATTATCTTTATCGGAAATGTGCATAACATAAATATTGCTACAGCAATGTTTGCTTAAGTATTGGAGCCCAGCAGAGTTTCCTATAGATATGTAATAATGTAACCCGTTCCACAGAATGCACATGTTCTCGGATGACAACATGACAAGATAATACCATAACTAAAGACCGGTTATACAACAGATTTCCGTTCGAATCGGGAACAGTGCAACACCAAAACGAGACTAATAGTAAAATTATACGGCTCGTTATCTTAAGTATTATATTGTCAAAATACATCACGATTTTAATAAACCAACAGTCGTTAGCATTCATTTACATATTATAGCTGACGATTGATTTGTTTCAATTAGGTGAGCATGTTTTTTTTTAATTCCATTAAAGAAAACTACTTACTCACCGTTTTTCAAACTTACAGATTAATAAAATTCGCTCTCAAGCTATTTTCTATAGTCGTTTCAAGCTGAAACAGAATCTGATCTGGTCTGGAGTCTGACAGACTACTTCCAGGGTACCACCCACATTTAGTTGATATCCCGACTATGCTCAACGCCAGATAAATAGGCAATAACGGTCATTACTACACTTACTTGTCCCACCACCACCAAGTTGGAGTCGCGTCACAACACAAACTTCAAGTCGTTTGTGGTGCGGGTTCCAACTCATCAGCTCGAGGTATTCCTCAAAGAAGAGCTTTGGCCGAAGGGTGTCGTTTATCGACGTTTCCGCGGCCAGCTGCGCGACACCAGTCAGCGAAACACGACGCCGTCATTTCGTGTGCAATAGTTAAATAAGTTTTATTAATATGTATTAGTTTATTATTGTTTTAAGATTATTTTGTGTAATATGTCTATGGGCCTCAGCAGCCTGATAATAAAATGATGATTATTATTATTATTTAAAACCAGAATGAACTGACTTCCTCTAGGCTCGCTCGATTCATCAAACGAAATCAAGGTGCTGCAAGCTGGTTCATCACGAAATAATAACTATTTTAAGAGGATCAAACACAAAGTTCGGCTACATCCTAAATGCTGAATAGCCTATCCCCGTCACTTCCAGCTGCTATCAATCCACATGATTGTAGGAAGGAGATGGAGTGATACAAGCCCATTTCATTCCATCACAACGGAATCATGCATAGTAGGGTAGTTTAGTTTGGCCAGCTTGTCCCACCATCTTATGAAATATCTATAATACTCATTACTGAAATATCAAGAGCAGCATTAATATTACAATAGATTAATAGGTATATTGCTACCTACAAACACGCGAACATGATAACAATTTCACAAATCAGTTAAACTAATAGTGAATTGCATCGTGTTAACTAAACAGGGTGTAGGATCTAATTAGTCGCGTTAATTACAAGGCGATCATAATTAACAATTAATGGCTTTAGGACGCCTGACGCAGTGACGCCTGTCCGACGGTATACGATCATGATCGACGGGAGCCGAGCGCGGTGTGACGAGGAATTGATGGATTTTCAAAACAGGCATAAACAATGCACTATGTTATATTGACAAGCCTTGAACCGAGTGGAACTTCTCATTTACTAGAATGACGAAACATAGGTACAAACTTTCGTCTTTATCCTTCAGATAATAAAATTTACTAAAATAAAAGCCGACCCTGGTGATCTTTGGTATTTTGTATGGCTTTGACTCCCTGTAGACAATTGCATGCTTCCTGGCCCAGAGGTTTAGCGAACGAGTACGAGTCAATTTCTAAATTGAGTGCCTACGTGTCAAACCGAATCGCGGGAATTTTCGATACAATAGTGTTTTCCATAGTAACCAACATCTTAACTTTAGGTAAATATGCATCCTAATATACAATCTCTAGTCTATCTAAACTAATATTATAAAGAGGAAAGATGACATGTGTTTAGGCTAAAGTTAGTTTGACAAATACTCAACTTCTGTGAGTGTATGAATGAAAATTTTAATAAATCTGTGTTTAATGTGAAAACTTACTTAGTGTGTAAACTTACGTGGTGATTTGGTGATTTCAGGTTTTCCCGAATAGTTTAAAACTAAAATGGAGCCTATTTATGAGCTCTTCACGCGGCGAGATCGCGAGTCAAACTGTTGTAAACTTAAATAATTATAATAGTGCACTCATATCGTATACAAAAAACAAAACAACTTGCTGCTATCTTTTTGTATACAGTATAAAAACACCGTTGTTAGGTACGTTTTTATAAATGAGAACACTGTTGAGAATCATTCAATTTCCACAATGGCTACAAATTCTCAAGCAATTTTGTTCTTGAACACCATTCACCTCTTCTCACCAATTTTGTGTCGAGAATTTCAACACAGCATCTTGGACGTCGAACACTGCTGTGGAATGGGCACACAAAATAGAACATTTTCATCTGTATTTTCTCGTTTAATCTATTGTGGTGTCTGCTGTATTCCAGTTTCAGCAGTTTATAAGATACCACTGTGAATACCACTTTATAAAAAGAAAATAAAGGAACAAGAATATACCCTCACACTGTTTTATCTTTAGAAATATAAAGAACAGTATATCTATGGTTTTATCAATTTTACAGGTCTCGTTTAGAAAATGCAGTTGTTGAGTACAAGTAGACGCAAACCATGCTGTAAGGCATACAAGTAATCTCCATTTTCACAATGCAATGTTCTTACCTGTGCCATGCAATAAAATTGAAAGAACAAAATAGCTGCTTACGTCGCGTCGCGCCTCGTCTTAATCCTTTATTTTTGCCTCAATTTATGCAGAGGTATGCCGGAGGCAATTGTATCGTACCGGCTTTACGCATAGCTTTTCGAGTCTTCAATAATTATGTGTACTTTTCTAATGAGGTCTATATGGCTCTGATTAAAGTAGCATGCCAATATATTGATGACATTTAAGTCTATTGCTTTGCTATTCATATAAGAGGTGCCGAAAAATGTAAAGCGATTGTCTATTAGGCACTGTAATAAAGTGGGCCAGTAACAACCTTCTATTTTTAAACTGCAAATGTTTGACAGTTAGTTGACAGCTTAAAATAAACCGTGTCAAAAGATTGTAACTAACACTGGGGCAGAGATCAAACCAATCACGAGGTTAGTTTACAAATTATAAAATTTGCTTGTAGATAAAGACAACAGTGTTTCAATATTGCATTACACTTTCAAACCATCATTCTTTTATTGTTCTTTAATTAAAAGCTGTGACTTTGATTCAGAATTAGTCATTAGAGCTGTGTTTATAAAACATGGAGTAGAATAAGTACTTATGAAGATTTTTATGTCACCGGAAAATTGCAGAATCCGTAAAATTGTAGTAAATCTTTATTAGATTATTAAGCTCGTGTATTGTGAAAAAATTGTTTTGTATACAAAAAATCCCATCCAAATTCAATGGTTTCCAATATCCGTGCCTTATTAAGAAAAAATAGTTTACAATTTACAATATATATATTTTTATTTTTTTATTATTTTACAATCTTACGGCGTTTGCAATTTTCCGGTGACATATACATTATCACAAGATAAACATATTCCCAACGAGCACAATGATAGCACATAACTTTATTTGACAACCCAGAATGAAACCCTGGATGTTGAAAAGGCCGTTATTTTAACGTAGAGAAACACCGTACAAAAACACACCTACATAACAGATTCACACCATACATGACAACACAGGTAAAAGTAAACCAACAGAAGCAACCATGACCATAAATTTTGTTTCGCAATAAAATTATATTTCAACATTCATGTCAATTTCTATAATGACGCCTGCGAGTCACAAGTGTATAGAAATACTTACGAAGTTACGTCCTATCTTTTACAATATTATTTGTTCGTGGATTTGTAGGCACTTTTTTTTTAAGGATGTGAAATCATCAAATGACGTCTTCCGCTCTGGGTGGAGCGGAAGGGCGTGTCAGACTCTTACTGACTAAAACCCATCCGTGTTCCTTCTAAAGCCCTTTGCGTTCCAGGGCCGCGGTGACTCTTTCGAACAAATTCCGCAACCCTGGCAGGCTTTAGCCCTAGCGGGCCCCGTCTTCTATGCTGACATCTCTTTGAGGCGCGCGTGAAACATTTGTAGGTACTTACGGTGCCTATTTGGAAATTTCATGTTGGTGGGTGAAAACCATCTTCGGTAGGTACGTAAGTTTTTTCAAACGTATGTATGAAATGATTTTGAATCCTTACTTCCTTACTATCCTTTCTTATATTTAATATTATAAATGCGAAAGTAACTCTGTCTGTCTGTCTGTCGCGCTTTCACGCCAAAACTGCTGAACCGATTTAAATGAAATTTGGTACACAGATAGTCTGAAGTAGAGCCTGAGAAAGGACATAGGATAGTATTTATCCCAGAAATCATCCTTTAAGGAGATGAAAAGGGGGATGGAAGTTTGTATGGGGAAAAAAAAAACCGCTGAACCGATTTAGATGAAATTTGGTATGGAGATAGTTTGAGTTGTGGGGAAGGACATACGCTACATTTTATCGCGAGAAAAGAGCTTGAAGGGGTTGAAATACGGGATGAAAGTTTGTATGGGAGTCCGTCATTATTGAATTAAAAATAAATTATTCGGTATTAATAAAAAATAAATAAACATACATATGTTCAAGTGTTTTAAAAAAAAAAATCTTAATAATAAAAATGGCTGCCCAAAGTAACTATTCCACGCAGACGAAGTCGCGGACAGAAGCACGTAAGGTTATATAAACAATTTTAAAGACACTAAGACAATAATACCTATAAGATTTCTTATGTCTAGAACTGTAGCGATCGTCAGTTGTTATGTTACAAACATACATACATACGTACATACCTACTTCTGTACCTTGGATAAACGAATCTTTTATGATAATTACTTCAGGTTTTATAATCGACTCTCACGAAATTCCGCATTCATTTTTTGTTGCCACTCTGAAATATAAATTCTGAATAGCAAGATATTCATTATTAACTTAGTTAATTAGTCACATTTAGTCTTAGCTTCTTCTATTGAAATTCAGTTTATTTAAATCGGAGAAGTATTATAATTTAATATAAAATAATATAATATCTTGGGACAACTCAAACAAGGTCATCCGATCCAAAACTAGGCAGAGCCTGTGCTATGGCAACCAGACAACTGATAAGCATACTTATATATTTCTAAATACATACACACAAATTACACCCAGACACAGAACAAATGATCAAGGTCATCACACAAACATTTGTACTGGGTGGGAATCGAACCTACGACCTCCGGTTTAGCAGTCAGGGTCACTAACCACTCGACCAATAGGCCAGTCCGTATTAACTAAGTATGTACGTGTAAGTATTAACTAAGTATAAGTACCTCGTCCAGTTAGATTAGAGAACGTAGTATTTTAAGAAATGAATTGTTAAAAGATATAGTATTTCCTAGAAGACAGAAAGTTTTGGAAGTCATGTCAAAAACATCATCCGTTTAATAATGGACTTTTGCGAACAAAAAATACATTGTCTTGTCATCCATCATACAATTACTGTAATATTTTTCCTCTACTATACAGACAAGATTTCCGGCCCTCACTCAAAAAGTCTTTGTATCCGGTGACGTAAAATTTCCATGAAACTGGAGGTAGCAACAAACCGGCGCGGTCAGCCACAGCCGGCGGCGCCTCGCCTGCGCCCGCGCCGCTCGCCGTGTCACGTGCGCCCGCGCCGCGCAGAGGCACTTGCTATAGGCTTCTCCGTGCCACAATTACGCACACTTTCACTATTTGAGCAGTGACCACTCAACGAAGTTAAAATTTCTCGTTTTTTAACTACACCTCACCTAAATTCATCAACAGCTACTCTTTGACGGTAACCGAATGATTTTTCGCGCTAAAAACGGACGACACAGTTGACGACAAGGTAGGCGCGGTGGCTAAGCGATTAAGTGCTGTACTGCGGGTTGCGTCGCGGGTTCGATTCCCGCACGAAACAAATATTTGTATGGCCTGCAGATAGTTGTTTCGGGTCTGGCTGTTTGCGCATGTGAGTTTAAATGATTGTAAACGTTTTAAAAAATTAAAAACAATAAAATGTTCCCCAATTTCCCAGGGGAATGAAACACGTTTAACGTTGAAATAAAATTTATTAACACAGCTAAAAGTAAATGGAATTGTATCAATTAGTAGGTACTTAATGTAAGTCAGATCAAGTTGCAGCTAAATCGTGCCTGAGAACGAACTATCAAAACGTCTCTCAAGCAGAAGATATGACTTGGTTTTCTATATTCCCTTGATTTGACCCAAACTTATTGAGCGGTATATTTATCTTCCTATCGGAAACCAATTTAGCCGTACAAAATGAATAACCTAAACAAACATATCACAAATCAAATAAATAAATTGAGCAGTAATACAAGGTAACTTTAGTATCGGCCGCGCAGCCGGACTTATATAAGAAAATATTCGGGGCCCACATATGACCCGCACTTGGGGAAATCTGGGGGAGCTTGGACGAAGTCGCTTGGCTCACCTACTCTTAGTATAAAATCTAAACCTCTTGTCCAGTGAGAGGACCTTTCGTCTCTCATCATCCAGAATCCAGGATTGTCAGCCTTGAAGCGTAATGCGACCACACCGTGTTTGGGCACTACTATAGTGTCTTTCACTACTGGGTCGATGAGGTTTTTGTTGAACAAGGTACCTTCTTCGTTCATCTTCCTGATGGTTTCACTGTCGAAACTTCTGTTGAGCTCCCTCACGCCGACCACATAAAAACTGTATCCATGTAGATGGAATATGTGGTCGGATTCGCCACCTGTAATTAAAAAGTAATTGTGATACCAGTGTGGATTCATTACTCTTATTGGTAAATGTGGGAAGCGGGCAGAAATTAATTGCATTTACATTATATAAATGGATTTCCTCTTTGCAGGTCCATTATGGTTTATCTGATGGACGTCTTCTGTAAATTAATATTATTTATTATCTCTTCATTTTGTTATGTCATTCCTACTGAGTTTTCTTTAAATACTTTTTTATGTTGATTGCGAATTATACATTGGCACATAGGTACCTATTTTCAGCCTTGTAAACTATTTATACATTACCTAAAAATTGCATGTGTGGGTATAATTAGAGATATAAATAAAACCAAATCACCGGCGCCTTCAAACAAGTCTTCTTGAATATCTCTTGTGTGCTTGTTTAGGCTTAGATGCTGTGTTATGTACATTGCGTAATATTAGATTATTGGTCATTCATCTAGAATTGTGTTTCTAGCATACTAAATTTTGTCAGCGGTTTCGCCCGCGTGGTGGTCAGAAAATATCCCAAGGAAACTTAGTACCGCCATAAAAATATCATATGACTTAATCCAGATTATGGTTTACCCGTGTGTCAAGTTCCATCCAAATTCAGTTACCCTTTGAAGCGTAATTTATGAACATTAAAATTTTCAGATTTATAATATTAATGGGATTATGATTACCCTAATTTCTAATTAGAACCATAGTCCTTAGAGAAAGTGTTCGCTAGGTAGGTATGTTTTTTATGTTCTCCACCCAGAGCGGAAGAAGTCATTTGTTGATTTCCCATACCTAAAAAAAAAACATGCAGGGCAGTCTTTGGGGACTGCCGATAGAAGTGAAAACTAAGCGAAAGCTAAAGCGTTCGGTGACGATAACGCGAGTTCCATGATTTTTGTTCACCCAAAGCGTTCGGTGACGATGACGCGAGTTCCATGATTTTTGTTCACCCAAAACGTTCGGTGACGATGACGCGAGTTCTATGATTTTTGTTCACCCAAAGCGTTCGGTGACGATGACGCGAGTTCTTTGATTTTTGTTCACCCAAAGCGTTCGGTGACGATGACGCGAGTTCCATGATTTTTGTTCACCCAAAGCGTTCGGTGACGATGACGCGAGTTCCATGATTTTTGTTCACCCAAAGCGTTCGGTGGCGATGACGCGAGTTCCATGATTTTTGTTTACCCAAAGCGTTCGGTGACGATGACGCGAGTTCCATGATTTTTGTTTACCCAAAAAATGCGCGAAGATTTCACTTAAAAAAAATGTAGATAGGTACCTATGTTTTCAATTAACGCTATGATTGGGACTCCACTCTTTCTTATGTTCCCAGGAACACACATAACGAACCTTATTAACTTTATAATATAAACCTCCACGCAGTTTGCTGAAATTTCGCTGTAAATTGGACCCAATTTCTTCATTACCCAAAATAATATACCTATATAGGTAACCATTAAACTGTTCCTACCAAAATCTACTACTATGGGACGAAATAAAGGAGAAAATTGTAATGGAAAAAAGATACAACTAATTAAGAGCTACGACGAAATGAAAAAAAAACAATATTAGGTTTTAAATAAATATCTTCCTACTTCATATTGTTTCAAACTAATTATAATTTAGATAGCTAGAAAAAATCCTAATTATACAAATCTACATTTTCATCTATTATTTACGGAGACGAGTACCGCCGTCTTGTGGTTTGAACATTCGTCTCCCAGACGATCGTGAATAAATCAGGGACTCAGCCGTGTTCCGCACATTTATACCGACTTCAAAGACTGCACGAAATAATGTGAAATATGTACGAAACGCAAACAAACAGAAATGTGGGAAGCGGAAATACGAAAATAAACGGGAAGATGTTTTCGAAGTGTCTTGCTATTGACTAAAGATTGAAGTAGTGGGGTGGGGGTTTACAGGAACCGTGCATTTTCCGGGATTTAAATAAGCCTAGGGCACTAAAAATACTATAGTATTCTAACAGTGAAATAATGTTTGAAATTGAATCAGTATTTCCAGAGATTACCTCTAACAAACGACTTACAACATACTTAATTGTATCGATAATATATTGTCAGGAGGATCTCCTTGGCTGCAGGTTTCTGGCAGACAAAAAAATGAAAATATTATACCAAAAACACAAATACAAAAGTTCTCATTAGGGCTAAAACATTAAAGGCTTGTACAATGTAGCGCTTTGGAAGCGTCTGGCAAAAAGTAAAAGAGAATTTGAATTAAGAATATGAAAATATGTTTCGTATTTATATGGGACTCCGGTACCAGCGCTCGTTTAAGGCTGATACATTATGAAGTTTAAATCTCTAACATAGTTTTATTTATATTAATAATATTAATTAGTGTTACAATATGACGTTGTCAAGATTATTTCAATTATTATTTTACTCACTCACAGCTCACACAACGTGTTTTGTAGAGAATCAGGAAAAAATATATAATCCATCATATAGCAACATTAACTGTTCAGCAACAGCTAAAGCTAACGAGATATTTTATGGCCCTAAAACATCAGCGAAAAACAAACGACTAGTTCATGGTAGAAAATCTAATAGTTAACAGAACAAACAGAAAATCATCGCGTTTAATTGTTAGAAAGCATCACCGATGACAAAAGTCGCACCTGTAATTGTTTAATAGGTACTTAATTAAATGTAATTGTTCAGTTTCGACATTATTTACTAGGTCGTAAAATTAAGCTCTTAAGTTTATTGATTTCGAAACTATCGAAAATTATGTTTTATTTTTGTCACTAAGCTTACTTTCTACTTATAAAAGAAGAATTACAAAAGATAAATTAAATTGTGCTCACGCTTTTTGTTTAAGTAGAAACTATTATACGCTAGATGCCGCTCGCGGCTCCGCCCGCGTGAATATCGAACATTATCCCAAGGGAACATACTTCCGGGTTAAAAAGTATCGTGTTTTATTCCAGTCTATAAATCTACCTCAGTGCCAAATTTCATCAAGATCCGTTCAGTCGTTCTGACGTGATTGAGTAACTAACATCCATCCATCCAAACATCCAAACTTTCGCATTTGTAAGTTAAGTATTGATAGTATGGATATAATGATGTAAACTCCTCCCTTTTCTCATGGGCCAGTCATGAAATTATTCATTTATTTAGACATCATGAGGACCACGGCGCTACGCACGACGATACAAAGTCGCAATATCCTAGGCATTCTCTACCAGTTGCGGAATTGTTCGAAAGAGCTACCGCGGCCCTGGAGCGCAAAAGGCTTTAGAAGGAATACGGATGGGTTTTAGTCAGTAAGAGTCTGACACGCCCTTCCGCTCCACCCAGAGCGGAAGAAGTCATTAGATGAATTAAAAAAAAGGCATTCTCTACCAATCAAATCAAAGGAAATTGTGCTACTCGTGCGAGTTAACTGGGCACCACTGGCTCGACACATTTCGAATGACGTTTTGCGATTTTAATTTAAATTCGATTTCGATTAAAATAATATAAACGCAACAGTAAAAGTGTCGCTAACGCATTGATATTGTTTTCATCGAAATCGAATTGTTCAATTTAAATAAAAACTTCAAAACAAAATTCGAACCAGGTGCCAAGTTAACTCGCACGAGTTATAAGTGTATTCCTTGTGCTAGCCAAATACCAACCCAAAATATAACAATAAATACTTTTTGAAGCTCTTCTCCTCTGAATATGTATCCATAAAATGTTCCTACATGTAGAAGTTTAGTCTGTATATTCTCAGCCAGGTCAGTTACATAAATCGAAAACTGTTTCAATCTAAATTAGGTTAATGAATGCAGTGAAACGAGACATCTTTAGATATTTGACTAAACTAGATTACGGCGCCTCGCCCACTTGGTTAACTTTATGTCCGGTATGGTTTAAATAATTATACGGGCCGAATTGGCTGCCCGAAGCGGCATTCGAGGTAACGAGATAGTTAAAAATATGGCTGAATGGTGCGAGGGGAATTAGCGTCTAAGGTTCTGTATACATAAATTACAATATTTTTTTCCAAAATAGAAAGAGCTACGAAACCTACTTATAGTATTAGCAAATAGTTATAGCATTTCCATGACAAAAAGTTATGGAAAATAAGCTTGTTTACAAAAAAGCATCTAGTAAAGTGAAGCTACACATTTTACAACAAAAATCTGAAAAAATAAATCAGACAAAATGTCACATTCACTCAGAATGCCTCAAGTTTATTTGTGTATTTATTCGTTTACACATACAATTATTTTCAGTTTTAAGTAACGCCACTATGTGGAATGATTTTGATAATCATGCCACATAGTGGTATGGGTCTGCTCTTTTAATACCGAACCCTAAAATTTAGAAACCTTGCATGAAAGCACAAGTAGGCCCAGTATTAATAAGACCGTTGTATAACAGATACCACTAGTAACGGTTACTGGGCCTCGCAAATAAATGTATCATGCAAATCAAACCGCAAAAAAATTATAAGAACTAGGCCGCCTTTTCATGATTTCGAAACTTTTTTAACGTTGCCGTAAATAACAGTTAAGTATTATTTTGTTTTAAAATAAAATAGTAAGTAGATATAATTACACAATTTAAATAACATAATTTTTTATTTAGAGCTAAGCACTTTTTGTTTTTGCTTTTGTTGAAGCCGTTCATTATACAGACGTAAATTACATACCTATATTTATTTTAACAATATTAGTCAGCCGTGAATACAACAGTTTTTTGTTGGAGTGTCCCCATGTACTTACTTCATAACACTTATACCAGTACAAATTGTTTTTATGAAACTTGTTTTTTGTTCGCAAACCATTATCTTCTATATACTTAAAAATCTGTACATACCTACTTTCTTCAACATCAAAATCTATACTAATAACAAAGCTGAAGAGTTTGTTTGCACACGCTAATCTCTGGAACTACCAGACAGAATCGAAAAATTATTTTTGTGTATGATAGCCACATTTATAAGAAATGCTATAGGCTATACGGGAACGGGAAAAAACGGGGTATGCGCGTACAAAGTCGCGGGCATATGCTAGTCTTTTATGAACACGAAAACAATTTCAAAATCTGTTAAGTCTAGACACGTACAGAACACATGGGCGTATGTTTAGGTAACACATATTATCTTGATTTCTACACACAATAAGATTGGACAGTCGGCCACTCAAGTGTAATTGCATACTAGTGCAACAATACTGTACATATAACAACATAATAACGTTCAATTAAACTTAGAGAAAGTCTGAACTGTACCTGATTGTACCTAAGAAGTACCATTAGTGATTCGCTTCGTGTTCAGGCATCCCTTTTCAAAGTGCAGCCACTCGAACAAAACTTTATTGTTTCATGATTGATTGAGGTCCATAACTGTGATTGATATTTCTAGACTTATTGTTAGGCTTCCTATTCAGAAGTTACAACTTCATTTTAATTATACAGTTTGAAAATGGAAACCTTTTTGAACGAGTTCAATGAAACTGCAGAAATAGTATCGTCTGTGATAGACGGCGTTTATGTATCAAATTATTGATGATACCTTATAGCGGTGGCGGGAACGGACTGAGGTTTGTGGCGCCGGTTAATGAGAATAGAGGGACAGACTGTGTCCAGAAGTGGACTGGATGGTTGATTGATGATAACTAAAGGAAAATGATTCCGTTTTCATTTATAGAACATCGAATTCATTTACGAAATCGCGCATATCCCGTTTTTCCCGTTACATTAAGAATTTCGGGAAATCCTTTCTTAGTGCTCCCCTGCACTCCCCAAGGAACCTACATGCCAAATTTCAGCTTTCTACGATCCGTAGTTTTGGTTGTGCGTTGTATGTCTGTCAGTCACTTAGTCAGTCAGTCACTCAGTCAGTCAGTAACGGAAAAGTTTTATAACTGACAAACTTTTATAAATATTGATACTCAATCTGCTTAATATGCTACTGGCTTCTGCCAACGGCTTCGTCCGCGGGGCTTACGGAAATGATCCCAACGGAACAAACACTCGAGATAAAAAGCAAAAGTGCTATTCTAGAATATAATCTATCTCTGTGCCAAATTTCATCCAGATCCGTTCAGCCCTTCCGGCGTGACTGAGTAACAAACATCCATCCAGCCAACCAAACATTCGCATTTATAATAGTAGTGTTACATTCTGAACTTTAGAGGCACATGCCACTCAAACTGAAATCTGCATGAGATACTACTCTTTAGGCTCAATACAACTTCACCAGAGTTCCGTGTTTCGTTGTAATCTTCCTCCACATATTACAAAGGATACTATAAATCACTGTCATCATGATAAATGGCTCCAAGTACTTCTGTTCGCCGCATCAGCTGCATATCGTTATTAACATCGACTCATGAAATCTTCATTATTAACATGTCTTTCCTACTTCCAGATGATCATCGATTTTCCTGATTTGTGAGTTCCTCAATTATTAGTATACTTACTCTTTGTTTGTGAGGTTCGATTTGACAAGTGACGGATGTTCTAGACGTGCGACTATTTGTTAATATTTGTATATGTTATGGCTCATTTGCAAGAGGTCCACTTATCGCAAGTTTAGTGAGTGTGCGTGTGCGAGTCTTGGCGATTTAATTGTACTCATATGTTTACGCTCAAACGGGAATAATATTCCCGCGTAGTATATATACTATTAAATCATCAACAACTTGAGGTGATTTAATATTTACAATAAAATCAACTATCAAAGACCTGAAGAGCTGTTCGTGCAAAAAAACCTGAATTAAATATCTTGCCTTTTTATCATACGAGCAGACAGGAAATTTTAAACTAATTCAGACAACATACCTGTCAAGCACTTACATAAAACGATAAAATTTTACTAAATATCTCATACACAAAAACACTTACACAACTCACAAGCTAACACACACAAACCTTTAATTTTTAAGTTAATTTAGTTTTATTTTAAATTCTTTCTATGGTTCTCATGTACCATTGTTTACAACAACCTATCAACATATTAACCGACTCAAAACATGTCCATTGTCCACCCAATAGAGAATTTGACGAAAAAAATCTAATTAGTGCGTCAGATAGATTTCCATAAAATATTGGACACGTATTTTTTCTTTTGTCACGTAAACAAAAACTTAAGACGATTTAGTGCGTTGAAAACTCGTGTGACGTCACTTACCAGTACACTTTGTACTGGAAAGTGACGTTACAAGCCCCCACTCTTTATATTTGATGCGTTATATCGTCGTAAATTTGTATTGATTTGATTCAATAAAAAATAATTATGTATCCAATATTTTTCGATATATAATCTAAATGACGAACTAAATAGAATCACATTTTTCTAACCCACACAACATCCCTGTTGTAATTTATATTTAATTTAATTACAACTCAGGACCCCAAGATACTTTGGGGCCCACCGTCAACAAAATACTGATATTAAATAGTTACAGATATTATAATTAACTTTATTCGTATTTTCCCAAGCTGCGGTTTAAGAAATAAAAATATCTGTTTTTCTCTTTCTGTCTTCCAATAACTCTCCCCTTCCGATATGCAAGTATCCAAAGTTACGTGTCTTCATGAATGAGTATTGTTATCTCCTTTTTAGCTCTTAATCGCCTATTCAAGGCGAGAATCTCCCCTCATGTAAATGAGGCCTTAAGCCTAAGTTACACAAGTGCCATAAACGGCATTATGTTTAAGGCTAATATTGACGCGCAAAGTTATCTTAGCACAAGTACCGTTTCTAACTTTCGGCGGAGGAAAGTGGAAACTTTACACTACAAACTTCCTTATAAGGGAACTAAGCTTATGTCGTTACGGCTTGTGGAATATATTATGTTTTACCTATGTTTCTTGTCTTGTAATTAGCGTCTTAGTAGATTAGTGTGAGAAACGCACTTCGCCCATCGCTTTATCTCGCACACTCAAAATGTAAATGGCCTGCCTGATGATGGTTTTAAAAACCATAATGAAGCCTTTTTGTCTGCATGCCGAGAAGTTAAATATGGTGATACCAAATGGTAATATTACAAGGTTTCATTATTAAGACCGCCCATTGTTACACCTCATTATTTTTAAACCCTAATTATATTTTTTATGGTATACACTAAAAATTAAATAAAATTATATCTATCTTAGATCTTGATTAACATCTACATATCCAAAAAAACGCGATAATACAATATTTTAAATTTCATACAATTTCTATTGAAACAGAAATGGACTTATTAAACGAAATTAAGTTCTATCCTATTTAATTTTGATCATATTGCTATATTGTATGCCTTTCGGCGGAACATTGGATGGACCAAACATTTTTATACAACATCATTGTACCCTGTGTTCACAAAATTAATAAATGAATATGAATATGAACTTATAAAAAGTATTTGATGTATTAATATTATCAATCTTTGCAGACTTATTTCAACATTTTTTTATGAAATTTAATCATGAGATTCCGTCGTCTCCTTATAAAATGTAACTAGATGCCAGTTTAAAAATTGTGAACACTATGAAAACCTCCCATTTTTCTCTTACGATTCTAACTGTTATACTGCTACAGGAAATATATTTTCAAGGAAGCCCAACCTACCTCTTTACTAAAATTGAATTGCAATAATTGTCCTACTCTTTCTTAAGCCTGACTAAGGTATAGGTTATAGAAATTTTCTTATTTTATTGTTGTAATAATCATAATATTAATGACTGAAATCAATTACAACTCACACAATCACGAAAGTGTATTTACAGCCTCATTATCCAGCTGTTGCACCTTAATAACGTTTTATATTGCAACATTAACAACATGGCAACATTTATAATCATCTAGTTACTTGTGCAGCTTCAAGCTGATGTTATTAAGCTTTTAAAAGTTTTTGCCTTTAACAGCATAAACACAACTCTTCAGCATCTACAATAGCTACATCATACAAGTCGATACATATGAAATCGTTTGTCCGGACTGACTATCCATCAACGCACAGCCAAAACTACTTTCTAAAAACTAAAATTTGGAATATAAGTTAATTTGTAATCCGTTGAGAAATGATTTTTGGAAATTTCAAATTTAAGGGGGAGAAATGAGAGAGGAACTAAAAAATCACGGCTTTTATAACATGCGAGTAGTGCGATATTTGGATTTTTATTCATCGGTGGCTAAACGGATTCGGACGAAAACGGGAAACGGGTAGACCATAACCAGGATTCGGACGTAGATACTCTTTATCCCGGTAGTATGCTCCTTTGTGGTACTAAGACTCTTTTCGCGCGGACACCTATTAAATCTTATCGTGTTGTTACCCGTCTAGCTTCTAGCTGATGTCATTATGATTTTTTGTCTATAACAGGCAACCACAAGTCTTCAGCTGCATAAGTCATAATAATACCATGTGGTTTGGTAAAAAATGTCGGCATCGTTACGTCATGATTACGTGCGAGTTATAAACCATGACTAGAGAGAACGCTTAATGTAGATATCGAATCAGTCATCGTGTGCCTTAACAATATAAAATTTGTAATGTTTCACCGATTAAAATAGGTAAAAGTAGACCATGCCATGAAAATCATAATTATATAACATAAAACGAATCTTCGGAAGACAAGAAGTGAAGGACGCAAGGGCTTTTATTACCCAAACTGATACCCATGAAACGAATTTTCTAAACTATAGAGCTGTGTTTCCGAAGCTAATTACCCCCGTGGGAGTAAATCAGCTATTCTGTGGGGTGACAAAGATCCTAATAATTAAGACCTATTTTAATAAAATACGTAGCTAGATTGGTAAATATTGAATCAAACAAAATCACGTTTGAAAATTCTGTGGCCCAACATTTACGCCGGTCGATTTTGTAAAAATGTCGAAGTGAAGGCTTGGGTAAAGTGATCACGAGGTGAGCTGTCAATCCATATAATAAAGATGGGATGACAGCTCACTCCGTGATCTTGTGACATCTTGATTGTATGGAGTGATAGCTTACCTCGTGATCACTTCACCCAAGCCTTCACTTCGACATGTTCACAAAATCGACCGGCAGTACTATTACTGCCGGTCGATTCGATTCGGAAAATATTGCTTCAGTGAGTCTATACTCACAGTCAGTCCAGCTCTTGGATATTAAGACCACGACCACGACCACTACCGACGTGAATGCCAAAATAGAATTTCTTGGACTACACGAGACTTGAATGACTACTTGCAGAGTAAAATTTCATAATTATAATCTCAGCACATTTTGGCAAAAAGCTAGTGCCGAATATCCTATTCTAGTTAACAGAGCTTTAAAAATGCTAAAACCCTTTGCCACCACCTATAGATGTGAGAGTAGTTTTTCAACTTTGGTTACACTGAAAACATAGGGCAGAAACCGTCTCAATGTTGGACATGACTTAAAATGCGCTTAAAGCGAAACTTACTTCAAGTTTGTATTGATTACATTTTAAGGTCGGGGTAAAATCAGTTTTCATAGTAGGTCAGGGGTTGTTACCCCTGTGACTGTGTGAATATTGAAAAGGTTACGAACCACTGCTGTTAAGCAACCCACAATTGAACAACGCAGCACTCTCAATCATATAAATAAAAAAAATGATAATCATGTCTCTCTATGTCACATGGTGTCTGTCGTAATTAAAAGGCTTAGTCCAGCTGTGGGTCGTAACCCGCCAGTTAAATTAGATCAAATAAAAATCCAATATTTACCTTGATCAAACATCACCAGTTCCACAGTAGCGCCCAGGGGTACATGCTTGACATGCACGCACTCGTCTCCGTGTCCTGACTCCTTCGGACAGAACTGGTTGGCTCCCACATCACCACCCTGGGTCAGGAGTGGAGACGCAGGGTATGTGAAGCGATGGCCGTCAGTTTGGCCCCAGCTCTCTGAAAAGATAAAGTTAGGTAGGTAAAGTAAATGAGTAAATAATATAACATCTAGTGAACACAGTTGTCAGGCGTCCAAATGAAACCAGACATAGCTAGGATTTTTAGGTACATTCCGGCTAAATTAAATCATACATTGATCGGCCTACTCGTTTTTTTACATTATACCAGTCGCTTATTGATTTTCACAAAGAAATGTTTGTGGAAAATAATTAATCAAAAATACTGAATGTTTGTATTATCATTAAACTAAGACACCAAATCGTTTCAAGTTCTAGAGAAGAAACAAATTTTACCAACCCAAACCCAACCCAATGTGAGTATTCTGAAGTTCTAGAGGAGCAGGTGAGGTGAGGTAGCAGGTATAATAAAAAACCGAAAAACCGGTCAATCGGAAGTCAGCTTAACCTTTTGCGTGTCTACCACAGATTTTTATCGTCCAATCCTGACCAAGCCCTTAAATGTAACTGTCCGACTTAAGACATTTGGAGCATTTTTTCTTATGTCGAACTGTGTAACTTAAGACACGCAAAAGGTTAAACCGGTCCCGGCCCGTAAAGTGGGTGCGGAAGTAAGATGGTTTTGGTCAGGGTAGGTTAGGTAGTAGATATGGCATACCCCTGTTTGGGCATAAGCAGCCTAATGTGCGGAAGTATCAAAGTTGAGGTCAACCAGCTGTAAACAGCAAAAATAGGTAAACGCCAAATTGGTGCAGCCGCTTTACATGAGGACATCTAGGTACTACTTCAATTACTTCTTAGTTAGGGGCCACGGAATATATAAACAAAGACTTAATCATTGACTTATTTATGTAGTAAGGACAGGGTGGATCGCATGTTTATTAGACGCCACAAATTGGCCCATAATTGTCCGTATAGAACGTAAAAATCGGCGTTTCGTTTCTGGTGAACGCGGATGCGCAAACATTTCGAGTACGGCCCTATCTTTATAATTTAAATGTACAATTAAAATGAACAAATTGCTCGGAAAATTTACAACTCATTTCATCCGCAACATGACGCAGTTTCAAGTAATTTACCTCAATAACAGACGATATGTAATTGGTGCAATTATATCATTCAGTAACAATGGACGACAGATTTAATCAACACCAACGCACTACAGAATAGTGATGCAACGAATTTTGGAATTTTCACATTTGCGAATGGAATATTTTTCTCAAACATTCGCGAATGTGAATGCATGTTAACTTTCAAATAAAATCCGCGAAAAATGTTCGAAAGGTTTTACATTTCGTGTCGGCCCTATTTAAACCGTGCCGAGCCGAACAAAGCCGGGCCAATTCAGAGTGAATGAACGAAATTAAGACAAAAAATGAAATTAAATTAAAGTCAAAAATTTTGGATTTTTGAGGTCTTAGACGATAAGTCAGCTGGGCAAGGCCATCACGATGACGCAGCAAGTGGAAGGGATAACGTGACCTGAGTGGCGCGCCCGCGCGCCCCAAAGCCTCGGTCACTTTTGCTTGGGCGCTCGAATGCGACGGATACTCTTTTTGTGAGGACGGTGGATTTAATTTTCGGTCTAACGGTTTTCTTCGTGATTGATCATATTTAATTTAATTTATTTTTAATTTATTAAGGTTGTTTCTTGTTTTCTTTTTAAAAATCAATTGTGCTCTCGATCCTTAAGAGAACTTTAATTTTGTTTCGATTTTCATTATTTCATTTTCAATAAACTTATAAGAACAAAAGAGAAAGTCTTAGTTAGTTGCCTACTTATCAGTTGTATTATCATTTCATATCCTCCAGTGCATATTTCATTTCCTTTTTGTTTGTCAAATACACTCGCCATTATTAATATTCGGATTCGCGAACATTAGAAAAATATGGGATTGTTCGCGAATGCGAATATTCGTTACGTCACTACTACAGCACAATTAGAACTGTTTATAGTATACTATACACAATTATTTTTTGTCAGTGTTACGACACAGTCACTTGGAATTTCCGACGTTGTAAACTAAACAACTGCATTTTACGAAGGAAGATATACCTTTTATGTATCATCATCGTTTCCCAACTAAACCCATTGGGATTAACTTTTAGTCTAACCGGATGCCATATTTTTCATGGGGCGACTGCCTCCACAACCCAGTTACTGTGTAGGTTGCACGATACCCGTTTCTTTCAAGTCCTTCTTCATACAATCCATCCATCTTTTCTTGGGCCAAAACATCAGACTTCGGGTTTCTACTGATATACAATATTGAAAAGTTGGCCCGTCCTGAGGATCTAATCCAGGAACCCATATTCTGGCATTCACGCTTACAACTACTAGACCAATGAAGCAGTCTGACGATTTTCTGTACTTAGTATGATTTTTATCGTGTCTATATTCCGGGACAAATCACTTTTACGGCAATCTATAGGCCCGCTGTTCGTGTAAACTGCTCACGCATTTTCCAAAAACAAATGAACAACGGTAGCAGGATAATGTCTTGGGGAAACGCAACTATTACGAATGGGGGACATTTATTATTTCAGGAAGTACCACTACTTCCTCGGAAGGAACATAAATATTTCATAATAATATGGGTTATTTATATTCTTGTTTTGAGACACATATATACTTTAGCTTTTGTGTTTGTTGATAAGTAAAACATTCATTTGACGGTAAACCATCCGGTACCTCCATAAAAGAAAATGAAGGGTGACAACGAAAACATTTTTTTTCAATTGTTTGCTTCATGGCTGTGCCACAAAAGTTCATTCCAGCATATTGTCAGACAGAGGCTATCTGACGCTGGTCTTCAAATGAACCTTGAGTGACGAATGACGATGAATTTTATTCGCATTTTGTAGCATTACTATTGGTAGGTATATGTATATAGCTCTCATAATTAAAATAACGTCTGCATTCTTTAAAAGGTACCATAGTTTCAACCGGAATGACGGCTGCTTCATTGCCTGACCTCCATAACCTACAGAGAAACTGGTATTTTTGCAATAATGACGTAATCGATACTGGTAATGGTAAGTCATCATCAGTCGAATGACGTCCACTGCTGGACATGGGCCTCCCCCAAAGGGGGGTTTGCCATAATCACCACGCTTGGCAGGCGGGTTGACGATCGCAGTGTAGCTATTGCAATGCACAGAGAATGCTGCTGCCCATTCTCTGGTGAGTCCGTTAGTCGCCTCTTACGACACCCACAGGAATGGGATGGTGCTATTCTTTTAGGTCAGAACATGAAGCATTATAATCCTCTCGGACAAGTTTGGTAGTTACTGCAGATACGTAAGACGGGTTTGTAATTTGCACGAGGACTTGTTTTCGTTGTTGAATTTAAAGTTAAGTTAATGTTAAAAATATAATTCGTTCGGAACACTGCGCGCGAGTCAAACTCCCAAGTACCCGATTTTTTAAAACACCAGTCTTCTTACCTCATATAGATTATGACAAAGACTTCAATTTTCATTTGTTCCACAATATGATTCATATACAGCGGGTGATTATAGAGGTAGGTTTCACTTTAAAAAGTTGACGGTGATGCAAAGTAAGTTTAAATATTGGTAATCATTATCCATCTCAGATGAGAATGAAACAAATGAAAATTATGATTACCTTTTTGTAGATCACAAAAAGACAATCATAATTTTTTCAAATAATAATTCTCGACTTACATAAGTTTTAAGAGGCTTGATGGCCCTTTCAAAATGCCCTTTCAAAACATGTCAAATGAAAGGCGATTCGTATAACTAATAACTAACAGACATCTTAAAGATGTTATGGTCCGAGACGAGACTTACGACAGACATACAAAGATTTAACGATAACTATCTAGTTAAAGTGAAGTGCTGACGTAAAATAATGCATTTAATTCCGGATTCAAGGAGGTTAGAAAATCTACAGGATGCTCATGCCTTTTTCTGCTTTCGACTTTGCTCACTTGGCCTATTGCACAGGAGTCATGACTTTTTCAGAGATAAAAATAGTCAATAAATAGTCAATTGGCTGGTTTTCCGGGATCGAATGAATTTTAGGAATTAGGTAATTCAATTTCATATTGTTATTTCAACAGTGCTCGTTGCGATTTTTACGTTGCTGAGCAGACGATTTTTTAAATATATGAAGTACCTAATGGATCTAGAATAATCGAAAGGAATGTGTGAAACAAATGTGATTTGTGTGTTACTGAGGTACCTAGGTAGTTGAGGTACTTCGAGTGAATCCCTCTTACAAATAAACCCTCGATATTGCCTGTGTTAAAATGTAAGTTTATTATAATGACGATTATATAACCAAATAGCCAAGAAATATTAAAACGAGATTTAATTTGGAAACAGATTCCATTCACATATTACACTGTCAAGGTAATACCTACCACAACAAAAAAAAACCACAATAAAATGAAGTTCATTCAAACATCAATATACTATTTCAAAATAGTCGACGAATCAATTTGTCCCTGAATGACAAGCGACGGCAACCAAAACTATTGTGCCAAGTTACACAAAACACTAGAAACGTAATCAAACAATCAGAATGAAGTAGGCACATTGTGTGTTAATTATTAAGCGTAATTATTTCGACAAAGCGCATGATTTATTTTCTTATTTACTTAGTTCTTACCACTATTGACATTAACGAAGTGTTTAGACTACTAAGGTACAACAATATTGTCTAGATAAATGAGAGATGTAACATTGTTCTATTCGAATGATATAAGACAAGCGCGGGCCTTGCCACGGAATTTTATTAACTTCACCTGGATCAATAAGATCGTACTATTTTAATCTTCTCTAGAGAAATTCTAAAGTTAGATTGCAGGTCAGGTCATGTTACAGACCTTTGCTAAAGGCCAAGCTACAAAGCAAATAGACATTTATGAAAGAAGAAAACAATCTGCACCCACCTCAAATAAATTAATTAGATTAGGGCAGTATGATGATTAAATAAAATAGAACAACAGATAGGACCTACCTAAAACCCTACACCATTTTGTATGTGAGGAATTATATCTAGTGCAACTGAAATGTGATTTTGTAAACACCTCACCGTGAAAGCTTAGGTGAAGTGAACATAAAGTGAGCTGCCAATCTATACACAGAAGATGGAATGACAGTTCACTTCATGCTCAGTCCACCTAAGTTTACACGGTCTCACCGTGTTTATTTATTTATTTATTTAAACTTTATGTACAATAGTGGTACATGGGCGGACTTAATGCATTAAGGCATTCTCTACCAGTCAACCTTTGGGTTATAAAGACTATACTGTAGTAGATGTACAATAAATAAAAATAAGATTCAAAATTGAATTTTAACAATTCGGAAAGAATATACAGATAATATATATAATACTAATAAAATACATATATATGCTAAAATAATAAACTAATAAATATGATATATAATAATCATACCGATTAAGAGAATTCATAGTAATCATGACGAAGAACAACTAAGAATGACAAGCTTTTAAGTAGTGTTTTCGGATTTTACGCTTAAAGGAAAATTTTGACTCCGCCTTCTTGATGTCAAGGGGTAGCATATTCCAGAGTTTAATTGTAGAAATAGCGTAGGAATTAGACAAAAACCCGGTGCGGTGAGAAGGGATATGAAGAAGTAAGTTTTTAGATGCTCGAAGGTTGAGACTGTGAGAACTGCCCAACACTTTAAAATATTGTTTTAAATAATCAGGAGCAAACATAGAATAATAGAATAGATAGAATAGACTGAATGTGATTTACACTATCTTTATTTTTTAAAACTATTCTAAAACATTGAAAACTGCCCTTTAATATTAACCACTGCGAGCTCTTATGATAGCGCCGTATCTCATCAAGTCGTGAAAGCGACAAGCCAATTAGAATATTCAAGCTGGTTCCAAGTACTGCTCGTTCTACTCTCCATATGTAAAATGCACATTGCATAGCTTTGATATAACAGTCAGGTTTTCAATATTTAAGTTTCCAGAAACTAATGAAAATTGTATAAAATATACCTTTGTCTTGGTTTCTGTGAAACTCGCTTTGGATACGATTAAGTTGTTGTAATGGTAGAATCTTAATTTATTGTTTTGATATATTTTTGGTATTTTTTTTATGTTGGCATATTACGAGGACTTGCAAATGTTGTAATTATTAATGAATTTATTGTGGTTACCGTTATGTTATAATAACCTATAATAATTATTTGTTTTAATAATCTTTTATAGTGTTTTATATTGCATTTAATTTTAAATTTTATAATTCATTGTAAAATTTCGATACAATGTAAAAATAGATAAAGAAATAAATGAAATGAAATGAATTAATGAAATGAAATGAGTTTTATTTCAGTATTATGATTTTACGGCCTTCTAGTTATTAAAAGCAATGTGTAAAAAGTAAATCACAAATGAACTACAATGATTTAGCCGGAAGTCCAACGACTGACAGCGCGAGCTCAATAAATTTAATAAATATCTATATTTATAAGCGTTATAACAAGTTATTAATCCAAGCAGCAGTTACACTGTAAGTTCTTAATTCACTACGTACTTAAATTAGTAAGTGTGTTGATACAACGGTACTCGTTATAAAAAAATATTGCCGGCCACAGAAAAGGCCCACAAGTGAAAGGAAAACTTTCAAACAAGACTTGTTAATAATCAAAATAAACATCTTATTGTTTAGGCTTAACTCTTAAAGCTTACGACTTAAAAGCTGCGTGAAAATGTAAATGATAATATCCGTCAGTATAAACGATTGTTAAGGAATTCTAGACAAAGTGACAATCTCTCAGCGATTCATCATTTCAGCCGAAAGATGTCCACTGCTGGACATAGACCTCCCCCAAGTATCGCCACAACAACCGGTCCTGTGCGCCTCGCATCCATCGGCTACCCGTGACCGCCACCAGGTCATCGGTCCACCTTGTGGGAGACCATCCAACGCTACGTCTTCCGGAATGCGGTCGCGCCACTCCAGAACTTTTCAGCCCCATTGACTATCTGCTCTGCGAGCAATGTGCCCTTCCCACTGCCACTTCAGTTTCGCGATCCTTCGGGCTATGTCGGTAACCTTGGTTGGTAACTTGCGGATATCATCATTCCTGATTCGATCACGCAAGGAAACTCCGAGCATTGCCCTCTCCATTACCCTTTGGGTGACTTTAAGCCTTCTGACGACGCCCATTGTGAGCGACCACGTTTCGGTCCCATAAGTCATCACTGGTAACATGCACTGGTCATAGACTTTCGTCTTAAGACACTGTGGTCTGTGAGATGAGAAGATACCACGCAACCAACCAAAACGCGCGCCGCCCAGCATAATCAGATTCGACGGTTGACCTCTTTCTCGAAGTTAGCCCTACCTAACTGGATCGTTTGTCCCAGGTAGATGTACTCGTCTTACTATTTCCAGTGTAGAGTCTCCGATATTGATAGGAGTGGGTGCTACGTGAGTATTTACCTTGCTTTTGCCCATATTCGTTTTAAGACCCACTCTTTCGGAAGCTCTACTGAGGTCATCGAGCATTGCACTGAGGTCCTCCATAGTCTCAGCCATGGCGACTATATCACCGGCAAATCGAAGGTGATTTAGCTCAGCGATTGCTATTGCCTAGCTTTTTGAAAATCGTAATCGTTGATAGAATGTCACTTTGTGTAGGCCATGTTGCGTTGCGCGTGCGCAGAACGCAATCATTCACAGCATATTATTTGCGGTCGGCGCGGACGCTGTTACGACCGCTGATTGCTTCACTTTCTTCATAAACACCGTGTCATGCCGCTGTTATATGTAAAATAACTTTATCTAGGAAATCTTAAACGAGAGAATGAATAAGCCTTGTTAGTGGTGAATCTTTTCCGACTTTCATGCAATCCTAAATGTTAATGTTGAAGACTGCCGCGTTGGTCTATTGGTCACAGGCACTGGAGTAGGTACTGACTATGAGATCCTGGGTACGTTTTCCGGGTCGAGCACCCAACGTCACTGATTGGTTAACTTAGGAATTTCTCAATATCAACCTGGCCTGTAACCGGTTTATGGCATTCCTACAGGCGTGATGTACTTGCGCTTATAATTACAGATTTAGGTAGGTACTATAATTTCGCAAGAATTCGTATTTGCTTGGTAGTCCAACGCCTTCTAACCGTAGGCCATTAACTAAGAAACCAATTGTCAGTATCTGCTTTTAACACTCTAACAACTACACGTACCAATCCCATCAACTAACTTAGTTGATAGTTGAACTAACCAACGATGCATGTTGTAAATGTATCACACATAATTACACACAGATCAAATAGTTCTTATGTAGTAAAGCCAACATTAAGCAGGCTTACAGCCAGTGTGCTTGCCTCATTGATGGATGGGGGCTCGACTGCTCGATCGTTAGATACGCCTCGAAATGACTCGAGTTGAATGGACATCATCACTGAACTTTACAAAAGAATGAATATAAAACTATGACTAACTAACTATGAATATGAACGATGTTACTTCGTTAAGATTTTGTGAAAGAGTTACATTTCTCAATTGCACATTTTTGGAAATAATGACTACTCACCCTATCTTGTGAAAGGTATTTTAGATAACCGGATAGTCATCTATCCCATTCATGATTAATTTCAAAACTTACCATACAAAATTAATGCGTAAATAACGAAGCATTGCACAAAAGAATACCGTTTAATTGCTCAATTTTCCACGTACTAAAACGCACATTAAAGCTATTCTCAAAATATAGCGATTAAAGACTGCAATATTTTCGAAACAAAGTGACGCGACCCACTAACACATTCTCTTGCCTAAGTTGACGTTATGTAACACAAAATGCTCATAACTCGAGACGAATGTTTAGAACTAAGCACAAGAAACGAGCGGCCATTTAACTTAGACAAAACTAGTTTTTTTATATCCGTTTTTCGATGGTATTATTCGATGATTCAATATCATATGGTAATTGCCAAAATTGACTCATTTAAATTTGGCATACTTTTTCAAGGTCTTTTTTAGTTTGTTTGTCAACAACTAAACGCAAATTTTTGAGTTTATTTAAGGCGATGAACACGCGATTTGATCTGTGAACGAGATTTTTATTTAAGTACCTGCTTGACTTGACAAAAGGTAAAATAAAGATACCTACTACCAACGCTACATCATTTTAGCCCTTGAAAGATATCTCATTGCCTCCGTTGTTTTAACAGTGTCCGCAAAACGAAAACATAAAAGTGAGAACCTTAGACCCCTTTTGACTTTGTTATGCTTTGCTCCGTTCGACCGCGGCGGTGGAAATGAGGTGCGAAAATGAAAAGAAAACGACCTTGACTTTTGACCCACAGAGAATATTGGATGACCAAACACACTCGATGACGATCCCTTAGCAAATAATTGTGCTAACCATTTTACATTTATCTCAATTGTTTACACTTTATTATAGGTACCAAATTTCCTCACGAATTGGATCGCAATAAAAAAGAAAATAGATAGGTAAGTGTTTATTGGAAAGAAGATTATTGTTGCAAAAATGGTTAAAAAATTATAAAGGCCAGTCGTCAAATGTTTTTAACTGAAGTATAAAATATGCAGTTTCACAGTATTATCTATAAAAAAAGCCGTCAAACCGTCATTTTACTCGTCAGGTAAAAGTTATCTGATATTGCAAAATTGGCCCTAAATAAAACATATTATATATTTTATTTTGCAGCAACTTGTTTGTAATTTCTTGTTATTTTGTAATTTCAATTACAATGTGGAGACACTGTAAAAATAACCTAACTTTAGGAACCTACCTATGATGACTTCTAAAATAATAAAAAAAAACATTATTATTTTTACGGAAAGTGTAAAACAGTACCCAATAAGAAAAAGTGTGCGCCATTCAAACAAAACATAATTTTTGCAATATGAAAACTTTTATCTCTTTTCTCCGGTTTTTATTTGATTAACCCAAAAAAAAAATCATGACCGTGTTGAAAGAATATGTCCACAGTTCTTTAGTTTAAACTTTTTATAAACGACTAGCTTTTGCCCGCGACATCGTACGCGAATATATACCATTTTTTCCGTCCCCGTAGGATTTTTGGGAAATCCTCTTAGTGCCCAAGGAAGCTAGGTACATGCCTAATTTCAGATTAATACGACCAGTAGTTTCGGCTGTGCGTTGTCTGTCAGTCACTCAGTGACCAGTAACGGAAGAATTTGATATACATATATTGACTAGCTTTTGCCCGCGACTTCGTACGCGTATATCCTATTTTTCCCGTTCCCGTGGGAATGTCGGCAAATCCTCTCTAAGTGCTCCCCTACATTCCCCAGTTTCGGCTGTCCGTTGTCTGTCAGTCACTCATCAGTAACGGAAGAATTATATATATGAGAAGAATTATACCTATTGATGTATTAAATGGATACCCAAAATAATTAAAAATGCTACTCAAAGACACTACCAAATTCCACGCGGGCGAAGTCGCGGGCACAGCTAGTATTATATATATTTAATGGAATACTGATGAATTAAATGGATTACCTACATATCACATCACTTTTATTTAGAAACGTACTATAGAAGGTCTATAATGTACGTTTCTAAATAAAATTGATGTGCAATCCATTAAATTCAATCTACTACATAGACAAAGGTACTTACTTCTTTAGCATTTAAAGGAGCCTTTTCGTCTAAGAACTGTTATTATTAACGAAGGAAACCACTCATGCATGCTTTTATGCTTTTGTACTTATAACACTACACGAATACCTAACTAGCAGGTACGAGCCCAACAACTCGGCTTACGTATAATTTTACTAATTATATCTCGTCTAATTATCGCTCGTCTGTAGCACTAAACACCTAGTTCGGTTTGTAACTGTCAAAATGAATCAAAACCCTTTACGACTGTCACACAGAATGAAAACGCTGAAAATAAATTCGTGTAGTCATCATCATCATCACTTTAGGAGCTCAGATATGGTGTAATACATAAAATTATGGAATAGTTGTGCAGGTAAGGTTTTTATCTTGCAAAGCACAATACGCACATTTATCATGTCACAACATTCACAACTTCGAGTAAAGATTTAGGTGTTTGCAAACCCACTGACCCTAATAAGTGCATCATTGACCCTATGGACTCGGTTAAGAAATCACTTATTGTGTAAACAGGCAAAAGAATCGAAACACTACAGAATACTGTTGCAGCCATTCTTTTGTTACTTCTTTTAGGACACTTGTGCATTCTCACAGATTTTCCAAAGATCCATTACCTCATAATTGCATTCGCTCACGAACACATAACTCTGATCAAAAAACGAATTGTTACTTAAATAATCTTTTTGACGTCGGGAATCCCAAAATAAAGAACCCAAACTTTCATCTATCTAAAACTCGTTAACGAACACATGGCGGTAAGAAAAGTATAATACTTACAACTTACTACTTTTAACCAGATAATGTAACACAAAAGAAAGTTTTTAAACAATATACAATTACATTACTCACCGACTCGTTTCGCCGAAATTTGTCTTGTCGAATAATTAAAAGGCACATAAATTATCTTGTCAAGATTCTCAGCCAGCTCTGCAGGTAGCTTGTCAGCTGCGCGGATCTCGTCCAAACAGATCACATTGTCAGATTCACACCGGTCACTCGACACTGTCGTTAACTCACGATACACTTCAGCATCAACTATGTCGTCATCTTTATGCAACACTTTTTGCTCTTTGTTCTCATACACTAAATTCGCTACACCTTCCAAATTGTCCTGACAACTCTTCACCGCAGCTACTCTTATTTTATACACACCGGGTGCTCTTTTAGCTTCCACAATAAAGTCAACTCGCTCTCCTCTGCCCAACTCAACCGTATTCACACGTTGAGGCTCAATCTGGTGGCCGTCTAAAGTCACGACTTCCAAAACATGATGATCAATTGAAAAAGTAATGGGACAGCTTTTTGATCCGCCGCCGTAAGCCAAACGGAATCTGTATCTTTTTCCGTAATCTACAATGAATGAAGACTGCGGGGCGTCGGGGGATTCAGATGATTTCCCTTTTCCGTTTATGAGGAGAGATTCGGCGTTAGGGATGCGTGATATGACCCCGGCTAGCGGTCCCATTGAATGACCCCATTCAGACACATATATTGTGTGTTCAGAGGCGTCCACATCATATAATTTCGCTAGAGGGTCGAGACGTGGTGACTGGCGAACGACGAAGGCTCCCGCAAGCCCGTCGGCGGCATCAGCAGCCGAGTGTGCGTGGTACATGTGCGTGCCCACAGCTGATGCGCGGAACTTGTACTGGAATGTTGTGTAGGCGGGCTGAGGGCACTGGGTCAGCATGGGAGCACCATCCATGAAGGGAGTCTCCTTCTGCGGCTGACCTCGCCAGTGGATAGAGAGTGCGTGCGCGGGAGCTCGGTGGACCACGTCCACGACCAAGATGTCGTTGTGGCAGACGTGCAGCGTGGGCGCCGGCAGCGCCCTGTTAGCGACCAACACGCCGCGCTCCCGCCCATCCGCTGATATGCATGTCGCGGGACAATCTCCTCCGTCCTTCTCTGTGCAACTTCCGCAAGATCTTTGAAACAGGAAAGTTTGAAGTTAGAGTGATGGCATAGAAAAAATATTAGCATGGTAATTAGAATTTCGAAATGTTGCAAATAAAAATATGCGAGTGCAAAAGAGTACACAAAGAAGACTCAGAAAAAAACCCCATATCATAAGATTGTGAAAAATCTAGCTTACTTGCTAAGCGTCTTGTAGACCTCGATGACTAGTTTCACACGGCATATCATTGGCCAATCCAATTCGTGACATTCTCGGTCACAGTTTTCGAAATACTCCTCTGTAAATAATAAAAATCAATTAACATAATACATTAGTAGATAAACAGCTACAGGTACATATCAACAAACATTTTAAAATAATAATTAAGCGTTCAAGGCAATAGAAGTTGATGTAACATCATTCATTGAAGTTTTTTTCTTTGTGGACTTGTCTTCGCGATGGATTCCACGAACGTTATAAACGGTGATCGATTGCAAATTGCAAAACGTATCTTTTATGTTCCGAACAAACGAAGTAACTTCCGTACGAGGTATCGCTTAGCAGCTGGTTTGAATCGAACAGCAGTTTTATTCACCCAGTGCAGGAAATTTATGTTTCAAAATAAGTAAACGATGTTTTATGTGTCCACAAAAGGGAATAAGATATCGATATCGAAATCGAACGAAAACAAAGATCAGCTGATTGTTCTCATATAGCGTAACACTAATTAGGGCTTTTTCGTTTCATCTTTAATAACTTGTTTATTTAAATATTAAAAAATAACAGATAAGTACCTGGCATCGGTGTATAATGAACAACAACGAGAACTCCAACTAGTAATACAGTTAACACGAATATCCTCTGCAAGGACATGAGCATGTAATTTGGCTTCACCATCAACACTTCGCGCACTTGGGCCACCTCCTTTTCCGACTCCATGATTGATAAGAAAAACTTCACTGTCTATGGTCCAACACGAGATTACATGATTATTTTTAAAAGTTGTGTTCGGATTATGAAAGTGAGAGGTTTAACGTTCGCGACTACGCGAGTCGACCACGGAGTGGCGACTGGTGTGGTCGTGGGCCGTCGCCTCCGCCGCCGGTTGCAACATCGTGCACCACCATGTTTCGCGGCTTTGCAAGAGGTTCGATTGGGCCTCCAATTCGGAAGTAAATTGACGGGCAGCAAAATGAACTCTCTCTGCAAGTTATGCAATTTTATATTGTGCAAGCGTTATATTAATTTCCACCATGCTGACCACTTAGTGTGGTATTACGTGTTACACAGCCCAACGCAATAGTTGTGTACCTAATTATTAATTAAAATGAAATGCTAATAAACAATCAGCACGTTCAATTATTCAATGACACCGTCGCGATCAAATAATGTTTAGAATATTGGTTGATGATTCAATCTAGCGCCTGTTACTTTCCTAGTACAGTAAGCTATAGATAGGCACTCATCTTTACCGACTGTCTTCTGGCAGACAAATGTCCGTAATTTTTTGTAAGTGGGGTAGGTTTTCATTTATTTTAGCCAAGTGCATCACTTGATCCACCTAAGAATTAAACCTGTAATTTCGAAAAGACACTGTCCATTAATTACAACTTAACAGTATTAATAAAAAACCGACCAAGTGCGTGTCGGGCCAGGCGCAGTATAGGGTTGGGACCGGTCGGTGACGTGCAGCTGTAGATCCATAGTTGCACGTCACTATTGCCGACTTAGAGTGCATTTCACACAGTTCGTAAATTTATACATATTTATTAACTATTTTACGTTAGGTACTAACAACTTTTATCTAACTCCTTTTCAATGGAATTTGTACGAAATTTTCCTTCTCAAGAACCGACATTTTATAGATTGGTCGACTATTACTCGTTAACTTGTCAAAACCTTAGCGTTAGCTGCGATAGTTTTCCTTTTAAATTCGTTATAGATAGATATATGCTACTACATATTTTTCACGTCTCCAAAAACAACCGTTTAGCTGGCAGAGACACTTGACTCTAACAAGTATTAGTACAAAGGGATCCTTGGATGGAAAAAATATTTTCCCTCAATATTTTAAACGACCTATCCAACGACACCCACACCATGGGACAGACGATAAAAAAAATTCATCGCCACTTTACGTGTAGGGTAGGTAGCCTATTTTTTTTTTCAAGATTTTATTTTACCACTTTGACGGTGTGATTAATATTCCCATAACCAATTCCAACTTTCTAGTGCTAAGCGTCTTTGAGCTAAACTGCGGACTGACAGACATACAGGCGGACGTGGCGAAACTATAAGGGTTCTTTGTTGATTACGGAGCCCTTGAAAACGCCTTGTAAGCTCGTACGTTTAATTTTCGATTGCAACACATACAATTACCTAACGACCCGTTTCAATGACGTATCTACCTTTAACCAACTGTCAAATTAGCTACCAACAATAGCTGAAACGTCATTTTTGCCTTTGTAAGATGACGTTTCAGCTACTTTTTACGTTACGTCGTAGATACGTTATTGAGACCGGCCGTAACTAAGTTGGTTTGTGGTAGGTACCTCATTGATAACGTGCACTTAGATATTAAGGGAAATACGTAAATACCTTCAATGAAGTAAATGGGGCCATAAGGGAACTTAAGATAATTTGTGACTCATGTCCTTTCCGAGATGACGGGTTTATATCTGTACCTAAGATCTAGGATTACAGATCGTAGACATAAGTCGGCATAACACAATTAGGTAATGTCGTAATGTCCTAGTTTCAAATAGGCTGATAGTATTTGCATGTTGTAACACGGCTTAATAGGTACCTACTAATGGAACGGGTGTTACCATAGGGTGTTACGCTTGCCGATTAACCTTATCTGATACCAACTCGTCAGCTTACCATGGGCAATTAACAGTCGTAAAGCATTGTCATAATCACTTAACACAGTTACCACTAGAACTAAATGTGAATGAGAAGTATTTGACAAAATAAAATAGTACCTATCTATTACTTAAAACCATATTACGTAGGTATATGGTTTAACACCTGTAAGGGAAATTGTTATTTTTGTTACAGATAAAAACAGACTATTAATTAAATTCGAAAGAATGGGCATTATTAAATTTGTCCGTATCGCTGTAGGTAGGTAGACAAGAGTGCCCAAAATACAGTCGGCATTGCCGCATCACGTTGAATCACAATGCTTCTGGTGTTACTCACTCGTACCTACAGTACGCTCGGACCAGCTCAAAGTAGCCAAAGTAATACCTGTCAACAAAAAAGGTAGTAAAACTGATCTTAAATACTACAGGCCTATCTCCGTGCTACCAGTCCTGTCAAAAATATTTGAAAAGATCATAAACCAAAGACAGTTCGGATATCAAAAAGATGTTGCACTTTCGATGCCATATAGGTATACTTTACGTGATCAGAGATGACACTGATGACGTAATAGAAAAATATAGTAATAAAATGAGAGTAGCCGGTTTTTGCCTTGACTTAAGCTCTGTTTGACACTATTGACCACGAATTACTTCTTATAAAAATGGCGCATTATGGTATTAGAGTTAAGGCCTTAAAATTATTCTCTTCATATCTCAAAAACAAAAATATGCGTAGAAATTGACAAAATACAAGATCCGATGGCTCGAAAAAAGTTTTCAAACCAGTAACAGTAAAGATGACTACGGGCGTCCCACAAGGATATATATTGGGACCTGTTTTATTTATTACTGACTTAATTAATAACATGATAACAATTTTACCTGATATTAATTATATAGTAATTTTTACAGATGACACAAATGCTATAGTTGCAGCAAATGACATAGATAAGTAATTAACATAGACTTTAAATGCAGAATTACAAGCATTTCACGTATGGTTTATTATGAACAAATTGTTAATCAACACTGCAACGACCAAAATACTATTATGTAGAACGGACGATTTAGAGGTTCTTTTGAATGATGACAAAATTGATCTCGTCAAGGAAGTTAGGTACATTCTTGGGTATACATATCGACGAACAGCTAAATTGGAAAACGGAATTAAATGCCATAAATGCATCAGTATGTTCCGCATGTTATGCTTTAAAATCACTTAGAACAGAAATTAGCATTAGATACTCTTTAATTTATTAATTAATTTATAAATAAGAATAAGATAGGATACATTTCCTAATATACATTTCAGTAATTGGGTGGAAAGAGAAATAAGTATTTTCAGGCAAAGGAAGAGTAGAAAGATCATGGGGAGTTGACGATTTAACAAGGGTATCGAGTACAATTGGAGACTCAGAAAAGATTTTCAGATTAGATAATCTAAGGACTATTGCTAGTTGTTTTATCAATACCAAGAGACTTTAAAAATTGCCATACTGGTGTTGGATTGAAGTTTTCAATGAAGTTATGAATGTGGCGCCTTTTCGAGAAAAGAAGTACCTATACAACCCCCCCCCCCCCTTCAGAAGTAAAAATATCCGTCAATTTTCTTGGTAATTTCTATTACCTACCGGGAATTAGAACGTAAAAATTAATTGTTGCTCTGTGAAAAATGACGAACGAATTTGGCGATCCACGCCACTGTGTATAGCGATTTGAAGAGGGTGCAATAACTTCCAAGGCGCCCGGTGGCAACTGGGAGTTTTATTCCCAATTGCCGTCTGGTGGCAATCCATGTTGGGGGACGACTGGGAATATTCGGGATGGGCGCGAACGAATTCCCTCTCCCGCACCCGAACTCGTTGATGGTTCAGTGTATAGTCATCGGCCATGGAACACAACAAACTGCGCTACAGGTATGAGCCTTTGAACTGGCAACGAATGCACCAATAAAATAATAATAGCCCCTTTTATAAATTAACCATATTTTATGATGACCATTAAAATGTCATCTTTATTGAGTTTTTCTCCGCTTTTCTGTTTCAGTTATTCTTGCTTTTTAAAATTAATATGAATCAACTACATTTTCATACGGTAACACATAAGATGACCAAAAAAGCATAAATTGGTATTTTATGCCTTCATTCGTAGATAGGACCTAAATTCTTAATAAGATCATATCCAAGTACTAAACTTTTAAAAATAAACTTTGACAGCTGTGTCACTGACAGTGACACTTCTTTGTTTTGTTCGCGTGCCGTGGTTTCGCCGTCCGGTGTACTTTTTCGAACAAAACTAAATAGTTTTTGACTGTAGAAGTAAATTTTTCAGCTAAAGCATAATCAAGTATAATAATTAAAATCAAAATGGAGATAACAAGCAACAACTTTCTGGATGAACTGGACAATATCAAGAGAGACTTAGCAAAGTCTTGTTTCGTCGGTTTTGATGCCGAATTCACTGCTCTTCTAACCGGAGAGTGCTTTAAACACAGGTAGGCACTATCTAGCAAAATACTGACTAATTTGCACCTACTGAAAACCGATTCGGCAGTCCTTAAACACAATACGAAATAACATAGAATACAGTGCTTGACGTAAATAATGGTTATCTCAATAATCGTTTTAATACCAACCTTGGATAAACTTTCCATTATGGACCGTCGATTTGGAAGTTCATATTTTTTTTGTAGATAGCACTCATAAATATATAGCTTTTTACAAATTTTGAAGTTTCGGAAATTCACAGTTTACGAGATATAATTGCTTAAACTTTCCATACAAATTGGAAAATAGCACGCCATTTGCAAATTTTTAGGTTAGATACATTGTCACGGTAGACGTCAAAGTTGACATTTCACGTTCCGTTGACGGTAGAGGTGTATTTTATTCAGTTTTATGTCATATTTTTACATATATATAATTTTATTTTCACATATTCACGCATCAAATTTGGTGTGTAATTAATGTGCACAATAACCGTGCTGTTTTATGCAATTACATTGAATATTTTCAAAAAAAAAATTACTATTTTTGTTTACACTATGGAACGGAACGTGAAGCGACGCCATTTTGTTATATCTGTTAGCCGTCAGTGTCAGTCAAAACCGAATCGGGGCACCCCACTTTCCACGTGGTCTTGTCTGCCCTACCCCTAGAGTGTATATAAAAACCGGAGGCGCGGAGGGAGAGCAGCCCTCGCCCGCTGTGACGAAGCACGGGAACCATGCGAGGTGGAGCGGCTGAGGCTGGTCGCCGAAGGCGACCAACAAGCCGAAGCTGCGGAGCCGAGCATGAGTGACCGTACTTCGGCACGCAAGGGCGGAAGGGCTGCTCTTCCCGCAGCGCCGGAGATAAGGCGGAGTCAAACTGGGGGGGGGAGAGGAAAGCTATCCATAAATCGATGGATATTTATGGAAATTTTTATTCTAACCTAAAAACTTAATCATAGATATCTCCATAACTATGGAGTTCCGCGGGATGGGGATGGTACAAGGGGGTAATACACCTTCCCCCCCCCCTCCCCACCCCATAAATCGATGGATATTTACGGATTTTTTTTATTCTTACCTAAAAACTTTAACCATGGATATCTCCATATCAATGGGGTTCCGCGGGGTGGGGATGGTACAGGGGGGTAGACCCCCCCCCCCCCCCCCCCCCCCCCCCCCCCCCCCACCCCATAAATCGACGGTCCATAATGGAAATTTTAACCCCAACCTTTTTGTTTATAACCTCACCCCTCAGAAGACGCAACCACTTGACTTTAAAGACCCGTCTTTAAAGTCAAGAGTGAATAGGTTTCTTCCATTCACCTCCTAGTAAGTCAATAAATAATTTGTCCTGACTCTATTCCATCCCATTCAATGAGACCTGCATAATAAAAAACAATCAAGTCACCTGTACACCTACCTCGTTTCAGATTATTTGACACAAGCAAAGAAAGATATGACTTACTAAAGAACGAAGTCAGCAAGATGATTATGACGCAGGTGGGGCTTACCATGTTCCAGTACAACCGAGACCTGGACTCATACCTAGCTGTGTGCTACACCTTCCATCTGTGTCCGCAAGCCTTCGGAGATATTGACCAGTCGTTCATCTTTCAAGCATCTACATTGAAGTTTCTTTGTAAACATAAATTTGATTTTAATAAGGTAAGCAGTTTACTTCTTTAGCAGCTTCGGTAGACTGGTAGAGAATGCTGCCGAAAGTCTGCTCTTTGTACAATTGTGCTTGAAGTCTAAATAAATAAATTAGTATTATTGAACTTATTTGCTCACAAAATATGATGAAATTTGTATCTGTATATGTGTTTAAACAAAAATTTACCCATCAAACAGAAAAGAAAATTAAAACTAGATGAGACCGAGGCTTCCCTTGCAATTACTCTGAAAAAAAAAAAATACCAAAACAAACTCAAATCCCATTCTCTTTTAAGTCTGCCTGTGAAAAGTGTGAAGTAGCACTTCAGGTCTGAGTATCATAAACTGTTAGTAAAGTATCTCATTTTTCATTGCGACAGTATCCTACAGTGTCTGACTAGTACTTTATTAAAAATATTATAATCATTCCATTTATGTAAATTTTCAGTTCATTTATGAGGGGCTGCCATATCTGAGCAAAGTGGAGGAAGCAATAGTGAGACAGAACATAAAAGAGAAGACGCTGTTCAATGACCTCGCAAGAATGCTGACTTTAGACGAGGAGAAGCAACTACAAAACTATTACTCTCAAGTTTCTAAGTAAGTACAAAAGCTTGAAATTACTTTCAATACTGCACTAAACTGCTCCAAAGGTTCATTGTCCACTACCCCCTGACAGGAGTGCATGGAATTAAGAACCAACTGTAAATAAATTTGTCAGTATTTTGCAAATCAGATGCCTATCTACATTAACACACAATTCATAAACAACATAAAAAAATAAGTGAAGTGTCTGAATAAAAAATAACTTCCTCCATATTTTTGCACAGAACTTAAACAAAAACCTTTTTTATGATGTTGTGCCTGTTCCGGCTTATCTCCAAAACAACTGGAACTCAATTTCAATCAACTCTAGACGGCCAAAGAGGTGGCAGTTTAAAATATATACTTGCAGCAGTGCTAGGCTATCTTAGCCAAGGATTTACATGGCTTTGTGCTTACTTAGCATTTTCTGACAACCTACATAATTATGGTATATCTGCGGAGGCTATATGTCTATAATGGGTGCCTGATATGAAGCCTGATCACTTGGGCTGTATAAGAAGTGTTAAGGCAGCAGTGCTCAAAGCCAAAGTCAAAATAAAGATTCATTATAATGAAAGTTGTAGCCAAGAATATCCATGACAAACTTATGTTGGGCATTAGACTATGTTGTAAAAATATCACATCACACATATATTTCTCGTAGAGTTAAGCAGAGAACCTACCTATAACACACCCACTTTTCATCAGGTATATTAATTTAGACAAAGCTACAAATCCAGATTCCAAGCTAAGCAATTCCCAATAGTTAGTAATGAGTAAAAATGATAAGAAAATCTCAAGAACCGTTTGCACAACCCAGGAATCGAATCCGACCTCATCGTCAGCAGTAGCAATGGCAGCCTCAAGACCAATGAGACAGCCCCTGTTCCCTTTGTACCCAACAATATTTACTCAGTATGTAATTCTAAAACCAATTCCTCTCAATTACAGATGGTTAATTAGGAGTAAAGAAGAGACAATGTACCTGGATGTGGAGAGCCCCGTGTTCCGGTACATCACACACATCGAGCTGCGCATGCGCTTTCCCACCACACTTACCACCGATAGCTTAGGTAATAGTAAGAAGGTAATTTGTGCTAGTAGCTGATCTTTTTTTTAAGTTCCTTGCTGTTAGCTCCTTATAAATACTGGTATTCAGCTGCATCTGGAAAAAGTAGTCATTTCGACCTAACTCCTACTTTTCGGGGTACATCTGTCCTTGTAACTGATCGGCTCGAGCTTTGACACCCAGTTTCAACTTCGGCGCCGCCATTGAGCACAAAACCCAAACTGCGGCCAAAAAGCTGGGCATCCTAAATAGAGTGAAGCGATACTCACGCCTGGACAGCTTTTAACCCTATAAAAATGTCCGATCCTGCATGGAGTATTGCAGCCACCTTTGGGATGGCTCAGCTAAATACCAACTTGCCACGCTTGACTCCATGGAACGCAGAGCTAAGAGGCTCATTATAATGCGCACGGCAAAGGAGTGGAACTCTCTGCCTGCGTCTGTGTTTCCGAACGCACACAACCCTAATCTCTTCAAAATTAAAGTGAACAGGCTTCTTCTGGGTAAGCTCGCTCCATCGTCGACTTTGTCTCTGACATCTATGATCTAGAGTCAAGAGCAAACTCATCTCAAATAAAAAAAATCTGGATATACTGGAATGTTAGCCTTTCTTCGCATATTGCATAGCCATTGGTAAGCGCATACACTGCGATATATTAGGCTCAGTCATAAAACGTAGTTTTTTTTGGTATTTTGCCGAAATCATCGATCAACGGTCGAAAATTAGTTACGAATACTATCGAAAAACAACTGTATGAGTGTAAACGCGTGCCATGTATGGCAGCGCTGTTTTTTGCCCCTGAGAAGCGCTGTTTGTTGCGGAATTTGTTCGAAAGAGTTACCGCTACTCTGAAATGCAAAAGGCGTTTGGAGGAACACGGGTGGGTTTTAGTTAGTAAGAGTCTGACGCTCCCTTCCGCTGCGCCCAGAACTGGAGGAGTAATTTGATGATTTCCCATCCTAAAAAAAAAGCATACGGGGGTATACACTCTTCCACTCGCACGTATAATGCCCACCACTGTCTATGGTCAGATACGGAGGTACCTTTTAGAGATGTAAAAACACTGTAGATGTAGCACTTTGCTTGTATCTCTATACACGGTGCCATTTTAGTCGTCCTACAAAGGCGGCCCACTTAATGTAACCGACATAAAATCTCTAGGCGTGATTATTTTTTTATACTCATTTACTAAGGTACTTAATAGGTACAATAAAAAAAATGCATACAATTAGGAAACACCCTGTTAATAATGATTACGTATTAAAACAATGTCGCCATTCCATTCCGCGCCGTCCTTTGAATACAAGGCTCGAACTGCGCTCGCTCCTGCATGTTTCAAACGAAGCTTAGACAAATTCTGTCAAAGAGGGGGGGGGGGGAAGAAAAACACAAAAGCGTTCCAATACTTCACTTTCGATTTCATCCTTATGTTCGTGTCACTAACATTGTTCGGTATACGAATTAATAAGTTCTCTGCCGTCATAGACCTCAGCCACGTTTTAACACGACGCGAAGATAACCGCCTCCTATAACACTTCAGAAAGGGGCTTGTCTTTAGCAAAACGCTGTTCCAGTGCGGATATCAAGGAATCGATCGCTAACGCCAAAAATAGCAAAGAGTCTCTCTCTGATTCTTCCTGTCTGAGTTACTTTGATAATCTTTTGTAACAGAACAGTAATGCATTGGCAAAAGTTTCCAATATGCCTGAGCATTTGGCTATTAAAGGCCAAATGCTTGTTACGGGGGGGAGCTCCACCCCCCCCTGCCGTACATCGCTACACCCATGTCATGTCATGATGGTGAATAATGTTTTCCTTTTTGTAAATAATTGGAATGTTCATAGATATACTTTTTTTAATGAATGTGTAGTAGTCATTGGATGATGAAGTGGGCTGGCATTGTAAGACTACTAAAATGGCACCGTGTATATAAAATGCTTTATAGGTACCGACTGCTGGATCAACGCAGTCTAAACCGCTGGTCATTGGGAGTTGAAATTTGGAGGACGTATTCCTTATGATGTAGGCTGTGTTTCACGCACGCCTCAAAGAGATGTGAGCATAGAAAACGGGGCCCACTAGGGCCAGAGCCGGCCAGGGTTGCGGTATTTGTTCGAAAGAGTCACCGCGGCCCTGGAACGCAAAGGGCTTTAGAAGGAACACGGATGGATTTTAGTCAGTAAGAGTCCGACACGCCCTTCCGCTCCACCCAGAGCGGAAGAAGTCATTTGATGATTTCCCATCCTTAAAAAAAAGGCCTCCGATGAGAAAGGATTTTTGGGAGAGTTCGTCGGGGATGAGGGTTTGTAAAATCTTATTTCTTAGGCCAATATATTTGAAACTTGATACGAATACTAGCCAGTATTCGTATTAAGTAAATAATAAAGATCGGCATTATTCGTTTTTTACAACTACCCCTCAAAAGACGATTTACGAGTTACGACGGGTCAAAGTTTGTATGAAAGTTGTTTCATTCTTTCGGTTAAAAAACTTTAAACTTTGCACATGACTGCTCCTAAACCATCGTTAATAATACAGGTTTTCCTATCTTCGCCCACGCTGAACCCATGGACCCAGAGAGCTTCATATTGTGTGTAAAAGGGCTTTGAATGAATATATCGTAAATTCAATTTTAAACAGTGAAAAGGGGATGGAAATTTTTTATTTGTGGTTAAATTTACTTGAAACCTAACCTTAAGTGTTATTTTTTTTATTACTATTACTCCTAATTACTATTGATAGGCACGCGTTTGACCACTATCTCACCTGATGGTTAGCAATGACGTGTGATGATGTTGTGTTATTTTCTGAAATTTAACTCTTTACAGAGTGAAAAGGGGTAACGGCAAAGTATACGCAGACCATGTCCTAGAATAGGACATATGGTACTTTTTATGCCGGGTTCCCTAGGGATAGTATTCGAATTTCACGCGACCGAAGCCCCTGACAGAAGCTAGTATAAAATATACCAGGTGCCCTACTATGACGTGCTAATGCCATCCAATTCCAATGATGTAAAAGGGACAGTCCTATTCGCTATGTATAGCTCAGTCTCTCTCTCTTAGAGCGGAATCATGATCGTTTTAAGACTTCATAGTAGGCTGCGAGATGTTCCCTGCCCACTGCCACATACATTTGGCGATTCTTCAAGCTATGTTAATCAAGAGCGCCATTCTCTTGAGGATATTTTCATTAGCCTTTTGAGTGATTTTAAGCCTTCTGATGAGACCCACTGTGAGCGACCACGTTTCAGTTCCGTTTATCATCACTAGCAACACGCACTGTTATATATATATAGACTTTCGATTTGAAATACTGATGTCGTAGAAGTTACCGAGCAGCTTCCCGAATGCCGCCCAGCCGAGTCGAATTCAACGATCTGCGTGGTACCGGTAGCGTTGACGCGGCCTCCCACGAGGTGGACCGATGACCTGGAGAAGACCACGGGAACCTGCTGGATCCACCTATGTCCAGCAGTGGACACTGGTGGATCCAGACTTTCGGGTGAAATGATGCTGATGATTATACCATAATTATACCCTGTTCCTATAATAGAGAGTTTCGGAAAAATCGTCTTTAGGTCAAACAGAATCTTTCTACAGCTCGATAGGTCATATCTGGGTCCCTTCCCCTATACGGCAACGAGTTAGCATACCAAAATACCAAGCCTAGTTGATAAAGCCACTTTCCACGTGCAGCTGGTTGCATTTGGAAAAGTGACAAGTTGCATTACATTGCGGGCTACCGAGGTATAATGTGATCGATGATGGCCTCAAAGAGATTGTTGTAGCCAAGGAAATTGTAGCGGCAGTGGAAACATTATAGGCAAATTATGCATCTACGCTCAGTGTTGCTATTTTTGTAGTCCTTTATAATGACAGCAGCATAATAATATGCTAAGCTGCATAACTGAGATTCTGCGAACCAGAGGTTATGAGACATACTGAAAAAAAGGCACACAATACATTTCCAGGATATACAAAACAAAATGGTTAAAAAAGAAAAACAATAAAATCATTATTTCATTAATTTAAAGTTTCATAGAAAGTGTGCTCGTGGCTGCACCAAATATGTTTTTTTTTTTATATTGTTTACTAGCTTTTGCCCGCGACTTCCTATGCGCATATCCCATGTTTTTTCCCGTTGACTTATAGCCTATACCATTCCTCATAAATGTGGCTATAGTATACGAAAATAATTTTCCAAATCCGACTGGTAGTTCCAGAGATTAGCGCGTTCAAACAAACAAACAAAGTTTCAGCTTCAGCTTTATTAGGTATATTAAGTATAGTTTTAACTTCATGCACATGCGGTCTTAATGCTATACGCATTTTCTACCAGTCAACCATTGGGCGATGCAGAGACAAATAGTGGTAGGTGCAATGTGAAAAAAAAAACCAGAAACGCGATTAATATTTGAAGTTGTTTTTTAAAGTCTGTAGCAATTTTGTCTTTGACTTTCCTTCCTTTCCGTGTCTGCTTTTCCTTTCAGAAAGCTCTTACCCGTGGTTTTTGACAAAGAGTCAAGAGAGGGAGGAGTCTCTTGACTCGGTCAGTATGTACCGAACGATAGCTTTTTCCTTTGTTGTAAGCGCGTAAAATATTTATTATTTCAGATCCTCATATACAGAGATAAGAATGTAGAAGGCGCGAACAGTGCCCCGATGGCGATACTAGAAGACGACCTCATGAGCCATCTCCTAGGCTTCTCACAAATCATAGCACTGCTAGCGGACTCGCAGAAACCCATCGTTGGACACAACATATTCCTAGACACCGTACTACTACACAACCAGTTCATAGGACCACTACCCAACCAGTACTCACAGTTCAAGAAAAATATCCACAATATGTTCCCCAATATATACGATACTAAATACATATCGCATGAAATGGGCAAGAAACTCAGTTACCATGAGGTGTGGAAATCAAACGCATTACAAGAGTGAGTTTTAAACGCATTTTATTTTTCTTATAAATAGTTACATACGGCTTATTTTGTTTTACTTCCTGATTAATTGATGAAAAATATTTTGTACCGCAAATGTGCTCATAAATATATCGAATGTTTACTTAGCACTTTCTCAATTTTATCATTATAACTTTAAAGCCACTGAATCGTCGTACGAAAATAAACACAAGAAGATTAGTGGTTCTCGTTAAAATATTCGAAAAACATCGAAATAAGTAATTCTTTAAAGCTATTATCCGAATAGACAAATAAATAGCGAGCCTGGTAAAAGTGCTATCACTTTACAAATCGTGGGAAAATAATCTGATATACACACGTTTATTGATCGGTTGATAACGTTTTTATTATTATTTGTTACAGTTTATATGAATTCTTTGCGGAGGGAAAATGCAAAAAGTTGCAGAATGGCGTGAATTTCATAAAATTGAGCAGACCTTTTAATGTGAAACAGTCGTATCACGAAGCTGGCTGGGACTCATTCTGCTCAGGTGAGATATCTTTATGATAACCTTAAACGAGTTAAAAGCCGCTATCAGTTGATTGTTTGCCTGCCAGTCGGAACCATGTTAACTCCCATAATTTTTGTATTCTATAGTAAAACTTCATAGGGAAATCACATCACAATCATAGGACAAAAGATTGCTTGGATACATGGACACAGCCCAGGCCTGTCTGGGCCATGTCCATAGTGTGGCATGTGGAAAATCAAAGCAACTTGTCCATCTCACATTGATACCTAACCGGTCGATGTGGCAACGCTTGGGGTAGTCCTCTGTCCACGACGACGTTCGACTGAAGTGATTATCATGAAAATGAACTCGGTACCCCAAAGTATAGAAATCCGTAGGGCAGACCCTACGGATTTCCACTCTCCATTCTCGTATAAAAAGGCCTTTAAGCTTCATGTCAATCTATTAAGGTTACTGCTTCATCCGCCTGGGCCACTGGTTGGCGTGCGAGAACCGAGGCAGCTACCGGCCGGTGGGGCCCACGGAGACACTGTCGGCACTCGCGCCCTTCTGCAACAAGGTCAACGTTATACGAGGCGCTATTCCCTACATGGTAAGAATATTTTTTGTATTTGTTCGCATTTAAGTTTTAATAGACATTAATATTAATATTGTCTACTTCTCTGAAGAGTTGTAAATGATATTTATTTTGCAATAGGTTACAAATAGGTAACTCTTTTACGCGTCATTATTTTTTGTCAAATTAAACTAGATGAGGCCGCTAGTGGACTACCCTACCGAAACAAACAAAGGGTCAAAGTATCTTTTAAGGTCCACAATTAATGCAATTTCAGACGATAGTCAGTAGCAAAACTTAAAATAACAAAACCCTTCCTACCTCGACTTAAAGGTACGTCAACGCCAAATACTTACCACGGATGTGGTTATGACTACACTCACATTTTATCAAACTGCATTAAAGAATGGGGACAGCATTTTCTGTTTGGGAATAATTGATAGTTAATATAAATAATATTTATTTATTTATAATAAGCACACCAACGACAGTGTCACTTCCAATTCAAATAAAATTACATCAAAAATCGCCATTTCAGAAACCATGCAAATAACAGGTATGCATGACATAATGAGTATTAGAGACAAGAAGAAAAAATAAAAACCGGCCAAGTGCGTGTCGGACCACGCACAGTTACCCGTCTCCTAAACCATGTCAGGAAAATAGTAAAACGTTCTTAACTATTATTACATTACAAAGTTACAAATGCACTTAGTCTTAAGTCATTTTTTATGGAATCATTAGGATTTTTTTTCTTACCCAGTTCCATTTTATAAGTTGGTCGACTATTACTCATTAACTCGTTAAGCCTTGTTAGCGGCGATAGTTTTCCTTTTAAATTCGTTATAATTATATGCTACTAGTACTATGATTTTTTTCACGTCTCCAAAAACAACCGTTTAGCTAGCAGAGGGGGGGACACTTGACTCTAACAAAAAATAGCACTTTAAAGCTTAATATTTCGCAAACAGATCCTAGAATGAAAAAATGCATTTCAAGATTTTATTTTACCTCATAGTCGGCGTGATTAATATGTATACCAAATTTCAACTTTCTAGCGCTAAGCGTCTCTGAGCTAAACCGCGAACGGACAGATAGACAAACGGACATGGCGAAACTATAAGGGTTGATACGGAACCCTAAAAAGTGTGTCTAGTAGACCTAAATCCAGAACACTACAAAAATAAAACAATTTGAACGCACTGTTGATAGAGGGCACGTCTTTATGAAGCGACACTTCGATAGAGTAATCTGTCAAGTTGGACCTTGCCATACGTGATGAATAGTGGTCCATCAAAAATCTTGTCTTGATAAATATAAAATCACTGGTTGTTATCAATATATGTTGTCTGTTTAATAAACAAAAATAAATACACATGCTGTCGGAAATCCACCAGTGAATTATACCAGTGGTACTTTTCCGACCATGTGTATTTATTTTTGTAAAGGTAATAAAAATATTGTGTTGAACTCTTGTCTCAATTTATCCGCGGTCTATAAACAATTGATAGTGTATTGGATACTGGTGAATCAATGAAATAATTGTAGTCTGTGAATCAAACATTATCTTCCAGTCTTTGTTCCAAACCAGAATCCGGAATCGTTCACAATATTAAAGACACAGACAAAAACACCTATTTTCCGAAAGAACACCTTATTATTGAAAGACCGGAAACTTGACAAGAGACAATTGAGTTTAGTTTATTTCCCAATTAGAATACAACGTGAAACAGGATAAACGACATTCCTGGAAAGGGGTCATTGTACTTATCATTATGAAAAACTTTTACTATGGGACCAACAGTGAAATCTTGAAAAAAGAATCGCCTGCCCCATAAACTCGACAAAATGTCAGGCTGTTTTTTTATTTTGCGATTTCGGGGTTCGTCCCTTAGTAAATATTCATCACACCAGCCGAAAGACGTCCACTGCTGGACATAGGCCTCCCCGAAAGGGAGTTACCATAATCGCCACGCTTGGCAGGCGGGTTGGCGATCGTAGTGTAGCTGTTGCAATGTACAGAGCATGCTGCTGCCCATTCTCTGGAGAGCCTTTTAGTCATCTCTTACGACACCCACGGGAAGAGATGGGATGGAGCTATTCTTTTACGTCCGACACCATACAGAACAAATTAAATGTTACACATTTTATAAGTCCATCTAGATACCTCGCACATCCTTGGTAGAAAAGAGCCCTGTGCGTCTCTACACACAGTGCTGCGATTCCATGCAAGAGGACATAGGGTACAAAAAAATGCCGGTACATCAAATAACTAAATTTGCCATTCCATTACTATACTGAAAAGAAGAAATAAATTCTAGCAGAACGAGTTTGAAGGCTGGACTTACAGTGTAGTAAAAGTCGAATAAAACTCTGTTTTGTATATATGTATGTTTATCTCCTGATTTTGGCAGTATTTCACGCTGCAATTTTTAATGGCAAAATCCCCTTAAAATGTAAGGATAACCACAAAATCAAATTAATATTTGAAACCCCACTTCCTTCCCTGAATAATTCTGGCCGTGACCTTCCTTACATCTATCGTCAAGCAATAAGACATCGCGATGTGATCGCTCAGTTATCGACGACACTTGGGTTCGCTCGCCATGCCAGCTATAAAAGACTCGTTGAAATCACACGACGAAAGACGCCTCGCGTTTGTGTTCGAATTATGATGGAATTCTAAGCCCGTCACTGTTTTATTTATAAGTTTTTCGAATACTATTTCTATCGTTCCCCAGATGTTAGTATTAACCATCTTGTACGTTTGTCCAATTTATGATTTGTGCTACTAAACCCGAATAGACCATTTTGATTTTATCCCATATAGGTTAATTCTTCCAATAAATTAAAATAAGGACAAGATAATTGTGATGACATGTTAATTCTATGGTGTTTGAGGTTAATAATTTCCTAGCTTTTGTCCGCGACTTCGTACGCGCATTTTGGCTGTTCCCGTAGAAATTTCGGGACGTTTTGTACATATAACCTTCCTCTTGAATCACTTTGTCTGTTGATGAACACCGCATTAAAATCCATTGCGTAGTTTAAAAGATAACGTACGTAAACGTACAGATGGTGAAAGCGCACACTACTATCTAAAGTTTTATTTATTATGCACCTCCTAAATAAGCAAAGGACAAACATTTGTAAGAACAAGGTGTACAATGAGCTGTCTTATCACATAGGGCAATCTCTTACAGACAACCTTTGAATGGACTGAACGAAAGGAGATAGATTTAGGGCTTACAGTGTTCAAACATTCTATCTATCGGTTTCCGCACTTAGTCCTAATGTTGGACCATTGTATGTACATGAGCCATGGAGGCTTCAGTCTAACCAGCCAACCTCCAGGTGTAGATCAGGCCTCCCAGTGTATTCAGGACATCTGTAAGAGGATTGGTTACCCTATTGTTTGCCTCCGTATCTCGGCGACGCCTGTGCACTCAAGGAGCACGTGCGATACCATCTCCTCCTCCTCCATGCATGCTCTGCGCAGAGGACTGTCCGTCATATCTATCGTGTGGAAGTGTTTGGTAGTAGGCAGTGTCCGGTGAAGGTCCCCGCCATCATTTGCAGGCTACCTGTGTCCAGTCGCAGAAGGCGCCTGGTTAGTTTCCTATGTACAGAGACATTATTTTGTATTATAAAATTTACTTCGCTAAAGGACTTACTTTTTGTCTGGACTTACTATCCCATTTTATTAAGGAAACTAGCTTATCGTGCGACTTCGTACGAGCATATCCCGTTTTTTCCCGATCCCGAGTAGCCTTCCTCCTAAATGTGGCTTTCATATGCAAAAAGAATTTTCCAAATCCGACTGGGAGTTCCAGAGATTAGCGCGTTCAAACAAACTCTTCAGCTTATATAAAATAATTATATTAGTAAGAATAGATACAGAAATGATGACGTTGGATATTATACAGATGTTTACTTTCACCGGAAAAAATCTCATAGTTGCAAAGTTAAGATTGTAGGCCGAAACACAATACACATTGTTTAACAATAAAACCACAGCATGTATATTTGTGTGAACTATGCGTTTGAAATTCTCCATGAGTCAAGTTTATCGTATTTTACGTTTGGAAATTATTGCGTTTTTTTATGTTTCGAGAATACATTTATCATTTCTGTTTTTCCAGAGTCTCGCGGAAAATGATCCGCCGCGGAATCGACCTGCGCTGCTGCATTTGAAGGCTCTCGCGCAACGAACTATCAATGTGGGACAGGTACTACATGCTTCATTTATTATGTACCTACACAAATAATTACGGGACTATAACCCCCTACCAGGTGAATCAAGGATTAGGTTGATGGTCGTGAAAATCCGTTGCGTGTGACCAGCGCAAGACCGGTCGTTCTAGCAAGCTTTTGGATAAGCCTGTGTGGACGTCCTGATGTCTTCTTCCAAGACAAGACGGAACGGACTAGGGAGAACGTCTTGCATTGAGATCTTGTTTTTTAGGGGTTCATAATTAGTAGGGGTAACTATGAAATGAGATGTAGGCATATCAGTTCTGCTTTATCAGTAGAAAGCAGAACTGAACAAAACCTATCTCTCATTTAAAACTGAATTTGAAATCTCTGACTTTTTATTTATCAATGGAATACACTGCAGAAAAGTTACAGAACGATGCTACGGGATTATAAGCAGTGCAAACATTCCATTTCCTTTTGTATACAAAACAGTTGGTTTTAAAATGCAGCTAAGACTAATATAATTAATTAGAGCTGTCGGATCGACCAAGTTCATCGTCATCGCGCGAACGCTGTTCCGTTGGATATGAAAATACACTATTTTCGTTGATTTTGCATTAGTGTTGCACGTTGTATTTATTATTATAAGACCGTAGAGGCGTTGAATTTATTATGTATTTCAGCACTATTATCTGCACTGTGTTGGAATAAATCCGAATATACACCCAGTATAAATACAATGCTCGGCTCTCGCGCGCAGCATTGGGCAGGAGGCGACCGACACGGACGCTGGAATGCATTCGTGTCCAGCAGCCATTACATTATACTAGACATTCCTCTAAATATATTATTCTTGTCGTTAGCCAAACTAATCTCTCCACGACTCTCGCCGTAATTACTGCATACTAAGGTCAATGTACAATAAATTACCCAGTAAACAATTCCGCCGCCTGTTATTTTCAAAGCAGCAATAATTTAGCTGCAGTACATAATAATGGTAATAACGTCGATTCATTCGTAATCTGGCCGAGCTCAAAAGGAATTGCATAACGGGTGGAAAACAATGCTATTTTTGTTCGGATCGTAAACATCGTGTCGGGTTCATCTGCGTCGTTATCCTCGGAGCCAAATTTAGCGGGAGTATGTTAAGAAACGGTTATGGTAGTAATAATTGTCACGTCGGGGAGTAGTGTAGCGCCGAGAGTGTGTGTGTGTGCTGGCGGCCGGCCAGGCACACACACGGCGTGCCTCCCCGCCGAGCACATATTTCCCGCTGCTAGTTAAAACACATTGATAATGCCCAAGTGTCACAGGCGAAAATCTTTATTTTCGTACCGTCCCGTTTTTTAACCGGTGCGGCCGGTGTTTGATTTCTCTAATGTACAAAATCTTTTTCATGCCACTGTCAAGGTTGATTTAAGGTTGGGATATAAATAAGTTTTGTAGAACGAGTCGCTCGTCGCTATATTTCATGGCGAGCTAGGCGGGGTTATGATGGTAGCTGAACGTTTGTCATGTTTGTCTCAGGTGGCGTCTGATCTCGCGACCTTCGGCTCTATAGACATCAAGCCTTATGGAAGTAAGACTGCGCTCATAGCTGCAAGCAGTCAACAGACGTAAGTATATTATGCACACATTCACAGCCAAATATATATAGAAGAAGAAAACAATTTTACATCTCAAAAAGATAAACAGTAGACTTCAGTAAAAGAATAATAAAACGGTTTACATAACAAAATTTTGAAATAATGTAGTACTACATTGTATCTATGCCTGTACTAAACCTGAATCACAGGCTACATGAGTTCTTATAGTTACTAAGTAGAGACAACAGATCAATGTGTAGCAAATGTTACAATATAAATGATAAATATTTCCATTTATTATAATACCTACCCCTTGGTTACTGTTAAACCCATTCGGTACACTGTGTTTTGTGATTACAGTGCCCATAAAATTCTGAAGCAATTCAAGAATAGTAAAGAGTATAGGATAGCACGTTACAGCGTCTACAAGCATTCGACGGCAGGGACTATGGCTATCTGGTAAATATATTTATTTAAACACGCCCATTTGTAGTTAGAACCCTAGAATGACAATGAAATGAAATAAAACCTGATCTAAAAAAAAATCTCTGCAGCAAGCACGCTGTAAGCAGCTTCAATGCGATGCTTCACATCGTGGCAACTGATTTTCAAACTTAATCATCTAAAGAAATCGTTAAATTTGACCCAGCTTATGGCCTACACAGACTAGTTCAATGAAGAAATCAAAACGTCTTATATCGCCCAACAATATTTTTGTCTAATAAATCAAATTGCCTTTAACTCCCCCAAATTGTTCTAATTTGTGTTTTGTCTTGTCCGGACAAACCTTCAAGAACGAAGTCCAAATCGTCAAGTGAGCGTGTCACAACAACACCCATCTTCATGCACCCAATGAGTGACACAAATGCTTATATATCACACAGTTCTGCGAATAAACGTTCTATCAAAGTCACAGTGACAGCCGAACTGACAAGAACAGCGTTTAAATAAATTGAATCATAAATATATTTATAAATTCTTATCGTCAAGAGATGATTGTGTATTTCGCTGAGCGAACACTGTGTTTTCAATAAAAATAAATAAATCATAGTTGTATTATAAATAAATCATAGTTGTAATATCATAACTGGTAAAATTATGCACATCCTGCAAATCTAGCGCGATAACAGAGGAATTTCCACGTGATCATTGTGCTTGGAAACTAGGATTTTCCTATGAGATATTGAAGCACGCTGTGGGGGTCACGTCAGCCGCATCCACTGTGACCGTTGGGCAAGTCTCCACACAATTTGTGCCTAAAGGCGGACTGCGCCACCGAGGCCCAGAAAGAGGTTGCTAGGCGAGCTGGACACGTACCGTGAGGGCTGGTACGAGGTGGCGCGGAAAACAATTCCTGGAATAACTTGGGGGAGGCCTTTGCCCAGCAGTGGGACTGTATAAGTTGATAAAACATTAAGTAGACCTTCATTAAATTACTAACATAAAATTGCAAAAACCGCACTAACTCCTCCTTCATAAAGGCGCCGACAAAGTCAAATATTACAATCTTCTTCTCCTGTATCTCCTTACCTGTCTTTCAATTCTCTGATAAAAAGAGAATGTGGTCATAACTTGTTTAAAGATCTTTCAAGACGCTTAGTTGACACTTCGCGTGACCCAAGGGCTGGCTTTTACCTTGGACAAAGAATAAGCATTGCCATACAACGTGGCAATGCTGCCAGCCTTTTGGGTACTTTACCAGTGGCCAACAATGCGGAAAAATTTTTCGACGCCATATTTTAGACTATTTTTAGTTTATTTAAGTGTATATATAGTAAATAGCTGATAAAAGTGGATAGATTCAGATTCATTTATTTGCAAAAACATGTGTACATAATATATACATGGTATTATTGGTGTTTTAATTGGCTGAACATGTTTGACCATGGCTGGTGTACAAATTAGGTCGAAGATAATAAAATTACAATACAAAAACACAATAAACAAATCAACAATTAACATTAATAATATTATTATTATTTGATATTCTTTTGCATTCAAATTAATTGTCTATTTAATGACTCATAAAAACCGTTCTTTTTCAGGAGCGGCGCCTTAATCACTGGAAGCTTAGTGCTGTACTTAATCCACAGAAAACTGAAATAATGAAATCAATGATTATTTCAGTTATTTGTGAACTAAGTAGCTATGTAAACTAATCATAAATAATAAGGTGCCTAAAATACCGGGTTTAACCACCACCGAAATAAGCAATAGCAATTTTAAGTGCCTAAACAATAAAATTCTCCAAATTTACCATAGTTATAGACTTCATGGAAGGTTAACAGTTAATAAAATTTCGCTATAAAGTACGTTTGCCAACCTATTAAATTCTTAATTATAAGTGAAACTACCCGACTTTGCGAGATGACTATGTAGGTAGTTGAGATCTTTTATAATTTTATAGTAGTAAGACTTTTCCTATTATGTTTATAGTTATTAAGCAATTAAGTGCATTTTTAGGGCTTGTAAGCCATTTTGTGAGTTAATTTCTCTTATTTTGTTTGGCAGCTTTCCGAAATATACGTTCGGAGCGTTATTGTAAAACTTTTTGACGTTGACTTATAATATCAAATCAGAATGTGTTCTTCACATTGAATCTTGAACATATTATGAACAATGCTATGTACTTAAATAGTTTTACATAGTACTGTAAAACTAAGGCCCACTTCATAGTGGAGCGCCTGGGGGTTTTCACCTCGGACTTAAATTATAGTAAATGTAATAATAAGTTGAAAAAAAGTTTATTTATTAAATAATTTGAAAAAAACAAGTGATCTTTCAATCACTCAAATATCTGTAGAATCTGAATCTATTAGAAATCTGTAGAATAGAGAAGGCTGTAGAATATCTTTGTGTATCATAATTAAGGCGTATTGTTTATATAGACATAGTAAACAAAAGACAAAAACTGGCCAAGGGCGTGTCGGGCCACGCACAGTTTAAGGTTCCGTAGTTTTCTGTCTCTAAACCATGACAGAAATTTGAATCATTTGGAGCTCATTTTAGTTATGAGCTACACTGAATACCATGGCACTGGATTCCGAGAAATTATTAACATTACCTGCTAAAATTATGAAAGCACTGACAATTGGACATTACTCTGACGAACAGATAAATAGGACTGAAGGACCAACTTAACTGAAACTTTTAAAAAATGTTCTCCTAGACATCGACATACGTCACAGTCAATTGCAAATGTAAGTTTGTAATCGCATAAAAAATGTTTATGTGATTATTTAGGCTAGGTGGAATGTTTGTAGCACAAATACATATTTTTTTTATGTATTTGTGCTACAGCACAAGTAAAGGAAAAAGTCCTTGCTTCTTGCCAAATTTTATGATTCTGGGTCAACGGGAAGTACCCTGTAGGTTTTGATTTACTTACGGTTATCAAAATATGCAAAAATGTTTTTTTATTGCGTTGGCTTAGAAGCTAGTTTTTTAGAGCTTCAAGGGGCCACAGACCTACGTATTTGATATTAATCTCAACACGATACCTCCACGCGTTCCTGAGTAGACGGACAACGTAGTGATCCTATAAGGGTTCCGTTTTTTTCTTTTGAGGTACCTACCCAGATGTATCCCAGGTCCTCCATAACAAATGAAAAAAAAAAAAAAATTCTATCTATAATGTGTAGTTGTTATATATCTATAAAAAAATATGTTTTATATATCATTATACGTATGCTGTTATGCGTAGGTAAATATAATTAGGATAAACATAAGTATGCCATGTTATATTATGTCTTAAAATTGTATGCAAACGGATAGGGAAACCTGTAAAAATTATACGCTACCGTAATTTTGATATAAAAAAATATTCTAAAGCCTAATAACTATTTACTATTTGTAATATTATAACTATCATTTTTTGTCAAATCAATTGCACAAAATTTTAAAAAGTAAACTTTTATACATATTATTAGCTAAAAAATCCATAAAATGTTTATATTTCAAAGTCAAAGCATTTATTTCAAATAAACCATTATCAGGTACTTTTGAATTGTCAAAGTCAGTCCGTCAAAAACATGAAGCTATTTGCACATTCGAAAGCGTAGATCTCTATGGAGAAGAACGTGCAAGAAACTCCACGGACACTCTTTTAAATCATTTTATGTTTACAAAAATCCTGGTTACATTAACCTTGTTGCTTCTATATATGACAACAATGTAAAGAAAGAAAAAAACAATTATTAGTATGAAATATTAAAATGAGGCAGTGGCAACTAAGGGATGACCAGTCTCCACTGACGGCGCCCGTTCACGAACATGACGTTCATTCACTGTAACCAAAATCAGAGGTTTTCACGTTTTTTTAACGTCTCGTTTACTCCACTATCACCATAAGTTCTGAATGCACTCCTAAACGAATTTAAATCATCGTTCCATTTCAGTTAATCGTTTGAAGATGACAGGGATAGAATAATGTTTTGAATGCGTTTAGCGTTAAATGCATTTAGTGCAATGTGGTGCAAGTTGACTTAAATCATAATAAACATTGTTTTCTTGACTGAAGTTCTCAATAATAGTACATTGTTCACCGAGAGGAGAAAGTGACCGATTACCGTCGAGGGTGTCGTTTGAAGCCCGAGCCGTAGGCGAGGGCTTTAAAACACCCAAGATCGGGAATCGCAGTTTCTCTCGAGTGATACATAGTGCTTTATACTACACCTAGAAGGAAAATAAAAAACGAAATCTTTACTAATTGAAATTTATATTGAAATTGTTGCAGTTAAAACTGAATCCTCAAACAACACACAAATTGGAAATGGCGCCAATGGCGTCTGCAATTTTCACATGTTCTTTTTTCAAATTGTTTATCCTGCCGCCGCAGGGTCGCACTGCCAGCCCGACACCATCCAACACACAGCTAGTGGCCAGTGTCATTTTGCGAACTTGGAGATAAAAACTCACTGTAAAAACTTTTTGGCTTTTGATATTTAGGTTACCGGCGCATAGTCTTACCCAAAATTAAAAAAGAAAAACCACGTAAGAAATGGATTTTCATACACTTTTCTCTCCCGCTCAGATGCGTTTTCTCCCCGCATATTTGTTCGATATGCAATGACGTACTTTCTACCGTAAATTTGATAAAGTATCAAGGTACTTTCCAAGCAGGTGTAGTATAAATAATATTGTTGTTTAGTTGTAAGATTAAATAAATGTGCCACAGTAGATATATTTATTTGTCATAATACTGTCACTATTATAATAAATACTGTTTCCATGTATTTCTTCTTTCCACTATTTCCTTATCAAATAATTAGGTATTACCCAAGGTACAACGACCAAGCACAGTTGACAGTCACTCAGCAAACGCACACAAAATACAACATACTCCTTCATACACACAACACACGCACACACACCATTCCACACAAGAGCAGCTTGCACTATTTGTACTCATTTTACTTTTTAATTTTAGTGTATAAATTGTTAATGCTCCACAAGCGGGTGAAGACACTGACTCCTGTAACACAGGTACCACCTAGCTCAGGAGTCAGTCAGTCTTCAATTGAAATGTACCTAACACCTTTATGTCAATAAAACACTTATTATTATTAGCTATCTGAATCAATGAAAAGTTACCAGTGCATCGTGTAGAATTCGCTCTATTTCGCAGAGCTCAAAGTGCGAATAATGTTTATGAAATGCTTAAAGAATTCGAATATCTAGTCTAGACTAGAAAAAAATCAACACTACACTACAACTCCAACTAAAAACTTCAATATTTAACTATGTTTATAAAATTAGGAGTGCTTGTTAATACGCCGCTCGTGCTGTCATCCATTTTTGACTGATAGCGGGATAAATAACGAACGAAGCGATACTCGTGCGCCGCTCAAACAATAGACTAAACATTCATTAAGTACTCACAATGTTAAAAGGTTTATGAATTTTATGATAATGTTTGGCAAACTGGCGAAATTACTTCTGAATTTACTATGGGGATGTAAATACCACGTAAGACGTATTGATCGGGTTCTCTGGATATGTCGCCGAGCTATGAAAACGTTTTGATCTATTTTTGTGTGAACACGATAAGGCAAAACACAAATCGCCGACGTTACCCAAAAACCGGCCAAGTGCGATTCTGACTCTCACACGAAGGGTTCCGCACCATAAACCGAAAAAAACAGGTTTTTTGTATGGGAACCCCATTTAATTTAATTTAGTTTTTATTATTTCTTGTAATAGCGGCAATAGAAATACACACTCAGTAAAAATTTCAACTGTACCTATTACGGTTCTTGAGATACAGCCCGCTGACAGACAGACGGACAGCGGAGGCTTAGTAATAGGGTTCCGTTGGTTACCCTTCGGTTACGAAACTCTAAAAAGCAGGTAAGCTAAAATGGGACTCGCCTGGATATCCACTTGCCCAAAGCCAGGACGAATAGAAGGAAGAAATGGAGTCCTTTGCCTTGCAGTGGGACAGAACTGGCTGAAAATAAATAAATAATTATAAAACGATGATCAGCTGTGTGATCATAGCAAGTAGACAGAGATATATCACTCATACAGTTGTAACTCAGCGGCGGTCTCGAAATGGGTCAACTTGTCTCTTCCGACATGCCAAAAGACCAAACTCGTAGTTATTATTAACCGCACCGCACCTGAGAAGTGAAAAGAGAGTAGCAAGGCTCTAAGCGTCCCAGAGACGATCAATGCCAATTGTCAATTTTAGGTTGTTGTCAATTGTCATTGATCGTTTACAAGTGTGTTTCAGGACACCAGGATCCCACCCCTTTACATTTTCATTTTATAAATAAATCATGTACTAAGCGCGTTGACAGAATGTAGTAAGGTATCATACGGCATTTATAGTTTTATTTATTTAAGTTAGATGTGTAGTATGAGTGGGTGTGCTGGTGTGTGTGTGTGTTTGTTGTGTGTTTGATCAATGTGAATTGATCATTTTGCGTCTGATAGCAGTGAAATTGTCCCTAGCTGCCTGTGCGGAACACCAACTGTTCCAATGCCAAAAAGCATACTGAACGCAAAACATTGAAAACTGCAGCTATGGCACGTCAATTGCAATGGTCAATAACGTAGTACATTGACAATTGGCATTGATCGTCTCGGGGCCACTTTACACTACAGTGAGACACCGTTACCATGGGCTTTAAATGAAAAAAAAAAGGTATTGGTTCAAATTTTTTGTTACTCGTGTTAAAAACTAGGAATTGTAAGCATTGTGTTTTATTTTAGAGCTTTCGCTCGCGGCTCGTAATTTTTCAGCCTTGATAGTTAATAAGAAATAAAATTCTGTTATCGCGAAACAGCTGAAGATTATGATCATATATTTTAAAAATACTGTCGTTTCATTGTAACCAGGAAACCAAAGAACCTTTGTAGGTATTTAGGCAAAGTTAATAACCATTCTTCCTCTAAGCGTGTCTATGACATTAGTAGTTTTTTTCTTAATTGAATCCCTTGCCTGGTCAAGTTGTATTCGGCCAATATTTGGCCACGTCATCGCCGTACGCAGTCATTTGTTTCTCACGTCACGTGAACAAGTAACAAGGTATGCAAAGAGTACGCGGCACAAGATGAAAGGTGGGCCATGGTTTGCGGAGAGGCGCCACTCATGCCACATAAAAACTGAACATCGGAACCATCAATGACCCCCTGTGGAGATTGTCTTTGCTGCAGCTGCTCTTAGTGTGGACTCTGTTTAAAGTTTTCCCGATCGGCAACGATGCTCAGACGGATGTATTAACAAAGCATCTTATGAGTTAGGTATAAGTACTATCCTATCTAAGCAAGAAGGCGCCAAATATCGAAGCAGCCAGCGAATAACATATGACTTCCCTCATATAGTGCATAAATATGAGGTTTAATTTACAAGATATGTAATGCGCAAGCGCGTTAACGTCGGTGTCGGAGATTATAACTCGGGGCTAAGCAAACAGCGCATGAGTTAGGTTGCTTACACTCCGGAGCGACTGTGGCTCGCGGCCGGAATAAGGCGGGCTAACGTTTTGACTTGCCTGATTTATGTTGATTTACAACTCACTTGCACAACATGACGCCCCGTGCCGACAAACTTCCTGAAAATTAATTCATTATTGCGTCCAGCCAACACAGCGTGACTATTTTTAGTTTTCGTAAATTGCTTTAGGATTCCGAGAAGTACGAGTAAACAATCAATTGCTGATTCCATCAAAAAGGGAGACTGTAAAACCTTTTAAGTATTGAATGTATTCTTATAACCTTAGATTTTGTACTGTTTATTGATGAAAACCTTATAAAACATTAAATTAAAGAACACTGAAACTGACAGGTTACACTAGCACCTAAGATTTTACACTATTACTCTCAGCTATTGGGATGAACATGTTGCATAGGTCCCTACGTTGGGATCGGGGAAGAAAATAATATAAAAGATATGAAATTAGGTACATTGTAACCTTACGGATATTTTTAAGGATACCTTTGAAAGTCTAGTATGAAAAACCCGTAAATATCTATGTTTAGTATCTAACCTTAAACGGTAAATCCGAGTTTACACCGTAATAACGTTGTCTGGCAAGCTGCGTCCTGCCAACTGTTCCAGCAACAACTTGCAGCGGTAGGTAATAAAACGTACGCATCATTTAAAACATTGTAGTTTCCGCAAACGGCGTAAAATTATTAACAATGTGTGCCTTATTTATTGTTTCAGGGTAATTATATGCCCGCCCACGACTTTATGCATAATTCAGCATGTAACGACGGAATATATCAAAGTTGCTCTGTTTCTTATATCAGATTATGAGGAATGCAAAATATTCAACGGTTGATGTTTTCCGCAAGTAGATAAACTGTCCGTCTGTTTAAAAACCTCGCAGCGAATTCGTAACAGTCACTGGTTTACGGAAAACGAAAGCTTGAGTAATTTTTTATACGTTATAGTGATGTATCATGAAAGTCAAACGTGATGCGTTACAAGTCATGGAGGGCCTCTTCGCGGGTTTCTTGGAGAAAATAAAAAAGTTTTGGCACATAAATAATTCTGAGTTTCCTCTCAGCTAAATGAATCGTAACCAGCTAATAATCCAGGTAAGTCGCGCTGGCTTGATGGCCTCATACGCAAACGCATTAGACTATTAAAATAGATTTCCACCTGAAAAGTCATATAGCTGTTGCGCCTCATGTCTGTAGGTAGAGAATTGATGGATGTTTTGTGGACATGTGCACAGTGCATTCTCATGTCCAGTAAAATAGGTCGCTGTGCTCAGTTTTACACTCGACTGTTTCCGCAAATACGCGCACTCTGAGTTATAGCTTGTCTTAATTATGTACCGGCCTCATCGCACTTCGGCCACATCGTTTAGAATTTGCAAAGTAAATTAATAATTTTGTTGGGTTTTATAAAGTCACGAAACAAATAGTTGATGTTTGAATTTTAAAGTAGTCGAACGGCTTAACCTTATGTTTTGAAACTTTCCAGTAATCTTTAAATAGGTTGGGTAAAAACAACTCGAAATGTTTCGTGTAATATGCACACTGCGTGCGTTAGGCCGGAACTTGGCCTGGTGCACTACCGTGCGCCTAGATCTTAAATAACTTTCGACACTTTCACCGCCTAGTGTCCCGAAAATTTTGATTCACTGGCCGGAGCAATAATTTTTAAAATGTTTTAAAAAAATGTAAAAGGGAAGCCTCTCACAATTCATAAATACTTTGTTCGTATGACAACGTGCACCCACCAACAGAAGACAGGTTTAACATGCTCTCTTAGCTGTTTTGTCCGGCAACCTCAAAAGTTTCCACACTCTTCTTCAAGGACAATAAGTCCTGCTTTCCTCTCTCGGATAAGAGAGATAAGTCCTGCTTTAAGATAATATTAACGTAACTAATAATAAATATAACTAGGTATAATGGACTTCGTACGCTAACCAAAAAGCTTAGACGGTGATAAATCTCAGCTTTATTACAGTAACTTCAAATGAATGTTTCAGTCATATCAGCACAGCTATTCAATTCAAAGTTTATAGTTTGAATTGAATAACATTATTGTTATTGAGCCATTCAATGTACATATGTAGGTAGATACTGACCTGACAACTTTTTAAGAGCAATATAAGATATGTTGCACTTAGTAACTTAAACCGAAAGCAATTAGTAGGAGTATATTCATAAAAAACTGCTCTGCTCTAGGCAAATTACCTCTTATTTTTCTTTTTTCTTTAAATTATTTTGGTATACTTACCTGTTGAAATACATTTTCCCACTCACCTTTTACAACAACAGAATTTCGTCTCCACTTTATTCGAGAGCAAGTAATTTAAAATTCTCATTAAAAACTAAATAAATTACATTAATTAACGGACGACGCGCAGCATTGAGTTGTTGATGGGCAAATGGCCATAAGTATTTTAAAATATCGACTGTGAATCTACTGGCGATGACTGCCATTATCGCGAATATGACATAGAGTAGGTCCTCATTCTAAAAGCAAATGATATCAATCCTGTTCCGCATATAAATTTGGTTCTTCGCGGAAAAGATGTTTCCATTTTCCTGATTTTATTTCATTAGGGCTGTAAAGAGTGTGCAGTGATGACCAGTGTTAATATGTCATCACCATTGCTTTCAAAATGGTGAAGATGACATCGTGGGGGAATAAGCATGTCCTAGTCCAAAACGATAAATTCGAAGACATATGAGACATCCACCCGCACTCACTGCTAGGCCCATTCACTCTCACAGAGAGAAGATGCATCCCAGCAGTGTGATTGTTATCGGCTGATTGTATCAGAACTGGAACATAAAATATAGTATCCAAGTTGATGTCCATAGTGGAACCTGTTTAGTTTTAATATTACCCAATATATGGCACTGTTTTGCAATCGAGTCGTTTCCTGAATGGAGGTATTAAGATAATCCGCGGTTTCATTGAGTCGAATTGAATCCGTCACAATGGCATCTCTAGTTTCCCTTCAAAACGTATAAATCTTTCGCCTTTTACTAAAGATTCCCGTGTCTGTATATCTGTCTGTCTGTTACCTCTTCACGCTAAACCGCTGAACCGATTGAGATGAAATTTGGCATAAATATAGTTTGAGTCCCGGGAAAGGACATATGATAGTTTTTATCCCAGAAATCATACTTTTTGGGGAGTGGAAGTGTGTACCTATAGGGAATCAATAACCGCTGAACCGATTTAGATGAAATTTGGTATGGAGATAGATTAGACCTTGGAAAAGGACACAGGCTACCTTTTGTCGCGAGAAAAGCGCTTGAAGGAGTTGAAATAGGGGATGAAAGTTTTTATGGGAGTACGTCATTTTTTAAGACTAGCTGCCGCCCGCGGCTCCACCCGCGTTAATGTAGAAAATTTTATATAATATGAACATTATAACTTTTAATAATTAGTTTAAGTGTAGATATCATCATGTCAACAGAAGTTTATATGAAATTTTGTTTTTATCTCTTGGATGTACCTATATCATAAGTTGTTACAAAAAAAAACAATAGATAACAAATGAAAATTGTATCAAACAAAATTATATCGTTCGTTATTATATTAAAACAGTTATACCTAACATTACACACCCGATGACGGGGCCTGATTTCAGTGAGAGAATTCCAATACAGTGTTTTTGAATGATATCACTGATATATATTTTTTTTATTCTCTCTTATTTATAGAGTATCAGTATGACCAGTAACCACGCCACCCTCCTGAAATATGTTGCTATTTGTTTAGTTCATAAAACATACATACATATAGTAAAGGTGCGCGCAGAACCGCATCGTATCGCCTCTCGGTGTGCGCTGACTGATGCCTCTAACTTATGTATGAGCTTTCACTTGACGATTTCACAGTATTTTTAGGAAAAAACATAATAATTATACTTATTTAATTTCAATAATTGAAACAGTAATTGTCCATAACACAGGGTGTATGTCTTTTATATTTTATTTTTTCATCAAATTATATTTGCAGCCCGTTTACAGTCCTTTTACAAAGTTTCAAACCATTTTTATTTATAATTCAGTTTAGTACCGGTTCCTATTGGAAATAAGCGCACCACCTATCTAATCTGACTTAACAATCATAATAACCGCAACGTGGAAGTGTTGCACCTTCGTCTCTGCCTTTCTGCCTATAATTTCGAGGAATACAGGCATGATGTTGTGTTAATTCTAAAACTACCCAACAGAGGGCACTGTACACTACGGGCTGATTTCTGAATGGCGGTGTTAAGATTCTCCGCGGTTTGGTTGGGTCGACGCGAATCCCTATAGTATGGTATCTCTGGTTTCCCTTCAAAACGCATAAATCTTTCGCCTTTTACTAAAGATTTCCGTGGAGGGCGACACTCAAATGAGTCTATCTCTATTTTTGAATAACTTCGCTTCGGCGAAGTAAAGAATAATGCACAAACAAAATTTACAATATTCTACTCTAACTGTAACACGTCCTAAACCTTACCTGCTAGTGTCAGACTGCGCTGTTTCCGAGCTCATTGCTGCAGGACTACCTAATTTGTCAGTTGGAAAAAATCCATCGATGGAGCTCTGTTTTAGGTGCCATTATTTTTGTCTGTAGGCTGACTGTTTTAACCTTATCTTTCCGTGTCGGGGAATGTCCCCTTGTTGTGTTCCCGAGCTTGTTCTTGGCATTGTCGGGGTCTAAATTGCCCTTTGGACGAGGTGTCGGGGTCGAGTTCTCTGGGTCGGTTTGTCTCGGACCTGAGCTATCGTGAGACCGAGACCACCTTGGCACAAAACTGATGCTTTTTGTGGAAAAATTAAGAAGAGAGAAAGCGGTGGAGTATACAACGCACGTTTAAGGAAAAGAGGGGGTGCCCTTCTAATCAGACAAACGGAAATATGGGCAGCCAAAACTGAGCACGAGAAAACATTTGGCGAGATGTTTGTGAAAACATAAAGTTTGTTTGTCGCGACTTCCATGTTGTACTGCCGTGCTACGTCGGAAAACATAATGTTGTTGATATGTCATGTATTGTTGATATTATGCAAAGTGAACACAGTCATTTCAAAACTTCGGCGTCCCCTTCATTGAGCAGCTATAACTACTTCCGTTACTAGGTACTAGTATGAACCTAGCCTTTTTTTTATAAGTTTCCTTTTACATTAAAATTGTGGAAATTGCCGGAAATTCACGCACATGCAGCTAATTATGAAATTCACCAGATTTGCTGAACTTATGTGGACTAGAAAAACAAGACAACTGGCTTGTGTCGGATGGACACAAGCCAGTTGTCTTGTTTTTTTTTTTTGGATTGGAAATCATCAATTGATTCCCTTCTCCCGCGCTGTGCGGAGCTGGAGGGAGTGTCAGACTATTACAAATGGGGAGAGTTTGATATTGCAGCCGAGGCGGAATAGACGCCCGAGTCGAAGGCGAGGCCGTTATCTTGTCGAGAAACTGCAATGACCAAGTGCATCAAACTACATTTTTCAACATAATTACTTGAAAAATGCTGTTTACATTCGAGGGTCGCGGTAACTCTTTCGGATAATTCTGCAACCCTGGCAGGCACTGGCTCTAGCGGGCCCTTCTAGCGGCAACTTCAGCGAGCTACCCATCGCTCACCGTCCGCAGACCCGCACCTACGGTGTTCGGGAATCACCCTGCGACTCCCGACGCTCAGGGCGTCTCCTGCGACGACTGGGGCGTGAGGATTGCCTCTCCGTCACGCATCTCGCCTCCTCCTTCGCTTGCATTACTGCTTCGCAGAAGGATATGACTGCTTGCCATGCCCTCAACTACCGAGTCTGAAATGATGTAGCATTATGTAATAAAAGTTATTAGTACCTAACTAACACAAGCCAGTTGCCTGGCAGCCCTAGCGCGACGCCGCCGGTAGCGGCCGTCCTTCCCTTGTAACCGAGACCCATTGTTCATCGCGTGTCTGTCCAACTGAAAAATCTACTCTATTTAATTTCTTTGGCAGCCGGCGTCGTCGAGTATATTTTCATTTGGCCTGCGCGTGGGCCGCACTACTCCGATATAGCAGATGACTGACGCTGATTTTTATTACGTTCGGGATGCAATATCGTATTGTTTTATTGATGTGTAAAATAAATGTAGGTAATCTAGGAATATTTTTGTTCGTTTTTAACGATCGCCTGCACCTCCAATAAATCATCTTCAAGAATTTGTGGAATTTGCAAGCTACTTTAAGCTCTCCGTCACAATCGTAGCGTAGAAAGCTGTTCAGTTATCGTCTGACGCGAGCATGTTTTAAAGATATGATAGCTGAAGTCGTAAATAAAATGGCCAGTAAATTATTTCAGTAAGATGTACAATGTCACCAACAATGAGCACATCGTCGTGTCCGATATAAATAAATTTCGAGGTTTTTATTAATATCTTAACCGGAACCTATGAAAGCTTGGCGAAAACGCTATTTACCCTTTTCTGGAGAGACACATTAGTAGATAATAAAGGCAAATCGTGAAATAAATAGATATATATTTTTTAAAGACATTGTAAATAAAAAACTTTTTACAATAAAATACAACCGACTTCCAAATTTAAAAAAAAAACACAACAAAGTATAAAATAACTTTAATTTCGGAAGTCGGTGGTTTTGGTTGTTTCCTCGTATTATAAGGAGACACAGGAAAGCAAAATACGCAATTTCGTTTACTTGGATGGATGACATATTTTTTACAACTATTTTGCTTTAAAAACCAAACTACTGTACCAATTTTGATGAAATTTCTATGGGACCAATCGGCGACTGGGCGTTACTAAAAGTGGGATATTTGAAACAGATCTAATAATTTTTACATAATCAATCCCTAACGGGGTGAACGGGGCGAATAGTAGGCTGATCCTGAGACCGTTGAATGTATATCGTAGTGCTTAATTTTCCAAAACTTACCTTTAGAAAGGGAAACTTCAACGCCCCCTGCGTTGAAGTGTCTGAAGTGTTTCCTTTCACATAAAAGAAGAATTTTTAAATCGGTTCACAAATGACGGAGTCATGAGGTTACAAATATTAAAAAAGAAAATTAGAACCGAATTGAGAACCTCCTCTTTTTTTTGAAATCGGTTAAAAAACCCTTCCTCTCAGTCTACTACGAAATTATTGACCCTAGACGTAACCTTGAAATCATATTTTATTTGAAAAGAGTGACGTAAAAGTAACACATTGCCAAAGGTCAGTTCGTAAAAGTTTATTTCATTTTAATAGAGCCTGTGTCGGCTGTGGTTTGTGGAGTGGTCCGTCCCTCCGTCCCGCGGCCCCGGCCGGGTAGTGTTGGCTCTAGCCGGCGGGTGACAGGCTGACAGCGCGCCGCCCGACCGCCGGTTTATATTTGTTTTGATCACGCACCCACCGCCTGCCATGTTCTACGCACTTCCTAATTCCTAGCGTTAGGCCGAGACGTCGCCTTGCCGAGGGCCAGGGTCGTCTGTTCAGTTATATCCGAATTATCATCTGCAAATTATCAACTAAGTATTAATATTCAGTTTACATGTGTACATTGTCAACTGTGTCGGATACCGTGGGCACACGTTGAGTGATGCGGAAATATTATTTTCATAAGTATAACGTAAATGTCAAAACTTTTGAACGATTGCTTTGGCGTTGTAAAGGGTTGAGTTTAAAGAAACTGTTCTAAAAACTCACCCGTATTTCTTCAAATGCCATTTGGGTTTACCGCGGTTACTCTTCAAGCAATTCCGAAACAATGTACTGACACCCGGAAGTCTGCTCGACTAACGACGAAGCAGTAAATTGTTAACAGCTAGTGTGTAAGCTGCAATGGTGCACAATTTACGATGATTTTCTGGCCCATAGCCTAGAAGACCAAAGCCATCAGTTTTACTCAATTTAATCCTACAATTATAATTTGTTTGGTATGCGAGTAATCTCACTGAAATTTTCACTTGTTTTTTCAGCAAAAATAAAGCTAAGCTGTAACAAGCAGTAATGTTCTATAAAACTTTAGTTGTGCACAATCCGCGCCAGCTCCCGATCCGCGGCAGTAAACGGAACGTGTACGGCGGGATGGCCATGATTGATGCCACAAATCACTGGATGCAACAACGGACGATTTCACATGTATATTTGCTAATTTTAGCGTCCAAACCAGCAATCAACCTGAATCCCATCAATTTAACAACATGTTGGCGTACATATTTTCCGCGTCGCGTCGCTGCCAAACAATGAGCGTTCATTTCACGAAGTCTGAGAAACACACGATAGTGTTACGACAACCTTTGATATATATGGCGAGCAGGTGCCGCGCCTATGTGAACTTCTCAGGGTCGCGGGGAGTTTGACGTGACGCTTACATACGTACATTTAAAATTAAATGGCTGGCATCAATTCTAGAACTAGTTTTTACGCGGTTGCCCAAGCCTCCAAGCGATGCAATAAATTAGATTAAGTGTTCGGCTCCGTTTTGAGGAAATTGAAAACTGAAAACTTCTAGAATCGTTCTGTCACTTGTCACTTTGAATGACTGAGATAAAGTAGTCTAGTTTCTGAGTAAACAAGTAGGCGAGTATGCCAGAATATGCTGAAAGCTGAATACTGAAAAACTGTAACATAGTCTACTGGCATCTGAGGCCAATGCATTTGTAATGTTTTCTATTTCCAGCGAATTGTCTATTTCAGACATTTCCTGTAGCTGAAAAGGGCTATAATGCCTGCATGGTTTTCGCTTAGCACTTCCATGACGGTACTAATAGCGCGCGGACGGCCCTAGATGCGTTCCCAACATGCCCCCAGCGACTACTCAAGCAGCGGCCACCGAGCAGCGACATGACGCTCCGCTAATGACATATTTCGGGCAGTGCGCCCCAGTCGCCGCCAAGGACACGTCACCGTCCGCACCCGCTATTTCCGACCGCGGCTATTCCTGAAAGCTTACATTGTTTTATTTTTACCGCAGAACACTGTCCACCGGGAAGTTCGTGCCTATTACTGACCTAGGCGGTTCTCAAGAAAATTCTCGTATACTTGAAGCTGTAAGGAGCTCTTGTTTGGACGAAATGAAACTTTGATCACGTTGCCAAACAATGTGTTATAACTGCTTGTCAAAACTGTGTACACTAGGAATATCAGACGATACCATTATCCCTTGTCGTTTGCTGCGAATAGCCGAGTAAGTTCTATGACGAACAAGTGAACCCACGTCACTAATGAATACCTATCTACTAAAACACGAACGAATACCTAGTTACATTCATTTCAAGTTTAATTGCAATGTTTTCTATGTTCTTCTGTGAGCTTTCTTGTTTAGATTACAGGAACAACTCTTTGATCAGTTAACACAATGTTTTAGCGTTTCTCTAGTAGATACTAGATTCTATTTTTCCTCTGACGCAATAAATGACGTTATCGCGTAGTACAATATACTTTTTCATCTAACTTGCGTCCATGAGTATTCAACTTTTTTCTGGTTGATTGAATGTCGGACGCAAATATTTCCTATTGTATTGAAACGAGTCCGCAATTACGTCCATAAGTCTATTAATTAACGAGCATCCGAGCAAGTAACTCAATCAATTGCTCGTTAAAGGAGATAAGTATGCACATTGATTGCTTTTATTGCTCTTATGAAACGCCATTTGCTTAATTGAGGCGTACATGCAAACGTTTACATACTCTGCTGTACAATCAGTTTGTGACGTGTGAGAAACGTTGCAATAACATGATCATTTTCCTCAACGTATGACGTGTTTATAAAGAACAGGTAAATCAACAAAAAGGTGCTTAAGCCGACAAACGACATCCCCAACTAAAGTTCTCTGTATTTTAAACACCAATCTACTTGCTAAATTATGTTTTAGAAAATCCATGAGATTAAACCGACCGTCGCGGCAGTTAGTCGTATTTTAACATAGTAAAAATGTTTAATAAATTCAAATAAATAACCAGTGAAACGTTTACGAAAAACATCTATAAATATTGTAATATTTTGGTATGGAACAAAAAACAGCTACCTACTTAACGCCAACTCGACGATAATCATCGCTAAATATACTTGACGGTGAGCCCTTTTGTTGTTCACCGAGGTCTGTCGTCAGTTGCGTGACATTGATGTAATAACAGACTTCCTTCAGGGTCGTAGCACTCGTCGCCAAGGGGGGCTTTCGGGGTCGAAACCCCTGGTGTGATCTGAAATACTCACTTACATGCTATTACAAAACCACACATGTTTTTCAAAAATTAATTTAAATCTGTACGCATTTCCAATACCAACTTTGATGTAGGTATACTGCAGGTTACAAGGTTGAGAAGGAATGCTGACTATTATTGATTCTGTCTAGCGGTTAGACAATGGGGCGATCCCGTGACCCCGTTTTTTCCTCAAACAGGACATCTTGAGTATTCATTTTGTAGAACCAACGAGGAGAATCTATGAAGATAGCCGACATAAAAATAAAAAAAATAAAATACTCTAAATTTTGGCAAAATTAGGTCTTCTTAACAGGTCAAACTTTTACTGCTTTCAATCAAAGATTTTACAAGGACTGGACGTCTTTAATTTATTAATTACAAACTGCTCCGTCGAAATATAAACAAAGTCGTTTATGACCGTGCATCTTTGATGCTCGTCAAAATGCTCATTAAAATTATAGTTTATTACGATCGGTAAGTAATAAAAACAAATTATAAGCATCTTGATATTTCACGAGCATCAGTCAGGGCTCTTTAGTGAAATTGCTCGCTATTGTTAAGATAAGTTACTGAACAAAAATAGACCAAGCAACGTTTAGAAGTAAATTATACTGAACATTTATGTTGGATGTATTGTTGGATGATAAAGTCATAAAAATGCAATTACTTTTGCATAATTACGTACCGTATGTATTTTATATCTAAATATAGCTCTTAGTTTGAGCTTTAAATTTTATGCAGATAGCCTAGGTACCTAACGTTTTGTTATTAACTTGAACCTCAAAGGCAAGCTGTTAAAATAGAAAGATAAAATCCTTTTTCTTCGTCTTCAATATTACAATTTAAAACCTTAAAGAATTTTAATAAAAATCCAAGGTCCGTCATACAAAAGTATCGTAACGTATTGGTTGTTAGACCACAGGTGAACCAACCAAATACCCCTTTCCCAACCCCTACTAAGATGATAACGATAACTAACTCGGGCTAAGCAGTCGCTGATGGCCGCTGATGGCAGGGCTCAATCTCGCAATTTGCTGTAACGGCGGCTAATGCGGTAATGAAGGCTATAAATCCCCCATTGAGCGTGCAGAGTATTAATAGATGAGTGGCGGTCACCTGCCACCTTGGCGGTGGGTGCCAGCCCGGGGAGACGTTTATACGAGGCGATTCAAGAACAAACACAGATAGAGGGAGTACAAACAGTTAATTTTTTAGATAAAAAAATCCATAATTATTTTCACGTTCTTTCAAATCTATTAAGTACCAACGTTCCATTTAGTAAATTTGGCAAATACGGAGAATACATGAAAAAATTATAATATCTAAACAGACACTAACACTACACTAACACCGTTGACGTGTGACTGTGAGCAGTTTAAGCAGCATAATATATGGCCCAAAGATTTGCCGATAAGACTTTTCATTCTTAGATTGAAGATGTTAGTAGGCGAGATATCATTATTTTAAACAAATATATCTGTCCCTCTCGCGAAAACGTTGTTTTCTATGGCAGCTGTATAGGCGTAGACTTGTGTGTGTGGTGTAGACTTCTCTTTCTAATTATTTCACTTAAGATGATTGATATTTCACTTAGCATTAGGTATTTAATCTATCTAATTATCGCATGTCGCAAATTGACCTTTAATTATATAGACATTGTATGATGTGCAAGTGACATTTAACCTTGGGGTGATGAACAATTTATTGCCTTGACTGCAGACTTGCTGCTGTGCCGCTGCAGAGAGCAGATCTGGGAAAAACAACTTCGAAGTGTGAATTGCAAGGCCAACATTTACCAATTTGATCGTTTCGAGGGGACATCCACGCAGTAATCTCATTTTCCTAATCGACGTAAAGTAGTAGAAAAGTAGAGGCCATGATGTATAAACTACTGCACTGACCCACTTAGTATTCCCTTTAGCAAATAATCGTAAGCACTCCGCTGCAGGTTAAACAGAGCTACTCCCGTTAAAAGCACTTACGGCTACCACTCACGTAAACTACAAATCGTCGTATCTAGGTGGTTTCCTCCATTACCTAAGTTCTTAAACAAACACGAATATATAAATAAAGGATCAAAGAAACATACCCATATATACCTACAGGTTGTTGTGTTCAATTGTTTGTGAAATGTGTTAGAACAAATATACGGTCACTTCACATGATGCTGCTGTGAACCAATCTCTTATGTTGATGAAAACTAAAATAGAAATAGCTAGGTTTACAAACAAACATATACGTGTGTTGTATTTACCTATGAATAACTAATACTGCTTGTTTGTCCTTAGGTTACCCTGCTCATTTTACTACATGGTATTCAGTAAGGCAGTTGGCGCTGGGCAGCCTTGGAAAACTGTTTAGGCATAACTACTTTTGTGGTTTTACAACTCACCATAATTTGCCATGATACGATTTGGACTTTGTTGTATATTGCTTTGAGAGTCAGCCTGTCTGACTTACTTTAGCAAGAAAATATTTAAATAAGACAAGTAGGAACTGTGGCCACATTAAAAATACTTTTACAGAATCAGCCATGAAATATTAAAATACAAAATAAATCCATATGACCGGACTTCCCGAAACGATTCGACTACGCCACGATCCGATACCCTGTCGGACAGTGTAAATGTTCCCAGAATTAATGACTATGAATACTGGGACAGCACGGGTCGCCGAGAGTAAAGCAATATGTCGTCTGCAGTGAGCTTTTCGAGCCGCTCCGTTATAATTACTATTTACATAAAGGAGAAACATAGGATGACCGACAATCATCGTCTAGAGACTAATTGGCATCTAATATCCACGAATAAGGTTGGCATTCCTTAAAATTTTCTTTTCATAAAGAACGCAGCGCTAAGGAGGAATCAGACATATGCACCTATTATTTGTGTTCATGATCTGTGACTTCCAGATTAATTTTAACTAAAGAACAACTCAATCGAGATTTTCATAAATTAGCATAAATCTTAAAGTTTCTCACTCCGCGTCGGCCAAGGGCAGTCGTCTGGGCAATGAGACCTTCAGAAATGAACACGATGAAATATCTAACCCAGACAGGAAGTCACCGCTTTGTGATTGAAGCGGCAACTGCAGATTTTGAATGCTAGTGAGCAGACATGACATAACGCCTAATCCACAAAAGGGTAAGCGGTGGTGTACCTACACTCGATTTTCGCAAGTCATGTGTGAATCTCACGTGGTAGAGCGCGAGCCCATCAACCGGTCACAAGTCCGGAATTGAGTTTTCGCTAACCATTGGCTTTAGGTAACTTTGTAATTCTCTTGGTTTACCTATCTAGGCAGAAACTGCAGATCCATACCTACAGGGGTACCTCGGATTTATTCGAAAGAGTTACCGCGGCCCTGGAACGCAAAGGTCATTTGGAGGAACACGGGTGGGTTTTAGTCAGTAAAAGAGTATGACACTCCCTTCTGCTCCGCCCAGAGCGGAAAGAGTTATTTGATGATTTTCCATCCAAAAAAAAGCTACTGAAGAATTCTAATTAGTCCACTTTTCCAGACCTGGAACCCAAACCAAGACTCTATCCTCAGCAGGCACTTACGCACTACAAGGCTACAAAAATGCGTGGGTGATGTTTCTGAAACGTCTCAGCTAGACTTTTAATTACTGGGTACTCAAACTTTTGTTCGCCAAACCATTAAAAGATTACATAACCTAACGAATGACACATTTCAGATGTCGCCGTCAGGAATGTTTTTGATGTGCTTATTGTTAGTACAAAAGATTTAGTGCTGAAAATATTCTCATCATGAAATAGCTGAACCCCTTGATTCACGGGTTACGATTTCATATGCAATACTGATAATAATTCGACTTTTTACCGAATCATAACTCTAAAATAAATATTCCTCAGAAGAAAATTTTTGATTGAGGCAGAAATTTTGCTTCAATATAATTTGCCTAGTTACACAGTATATTTTCTTCTACATTTTACAGTTTCAGGAGTAAAATATCTTTGCAAAAAACATACCAACATCCGTTACAGTTTTTTATTATTTGTAGCTACATGTGGATTAGTAATTATCGCCTGCAATAAAAGTCTGGATAATGTACAATCTATACATACACTTTTAAATAGGTAATTAGTTCACTATACATACCGAGCTATACGTCTACTGTATAAAAATAGATGGATATGGGTAATGTTGCCAAATACAAGTATGTCACTATCATTACATAAAAAAGTCTAATTTTATAACGCTTCAGAAATAGAGAATCTTAATTTTTTACCTGGGAAATGTAGGTAGGCGTTTAGCAAATTAGACGACATTGTGAAACCAGCCAAAACGCCACAATATCTGAAGATTCCGACGAAGACGGCCTCTAAAATAAGTTTGTTTTGCTCACCTTGACGGTGGTGAGACATGGATGCTCACGCAGGAGGCTGTCTTCAGGCTGAGACTCGCAAGGAGAGCCATGGTGTGTTCTGTGCTTGATATAAGGCTCAAAAATCGAGTTCCAAACGTCGAGATTTGAAGACGTACGAAGGTCGTTGATCTTGGAAAACGACTTATAGAACACACATGGAGTTGGGCATGACACGTGGCAAGGCGCGGTGATGACAGCTGGATTATGGTAGTGACTGAGTGGCGTCCAAGGACTGGTAGAGGGAATGTTGGTCATCCGGCAGCGAGTTAGGCAGACGACATTGCTGTCTTCGCAGGTGGAACCGGAATGAGGGTGGCACAGGAGCGTGGAGATTTTCACAGGAAAAGAGAGACCGAAGCAGGATAAAGTCAAGCGACGAATGATGATGAGATCTAGATTACTCATTAACTACTAGATATCCGTGGTGTGTCGGTTACAGTATGTTATGCATCAAAGTACCTATTATTAGTAAAAGCAATCTAAGCGGTCACGCTATTTATCCAACAGATTAGGAAAGGCTTCCTCCACATAGGCTTGGCGCTCTACGGTCTACAAGAGTGTTAAAGCGTTCGAGAAAAAGAGACTCGATTTAATAAACGAAACGACGGTAACTCCGCCGGCAAACAATTGCATTAGTTGTGACCGGATATGTAAAACGAAACTCGGTCTATCGAACGTTATTTGGGCACATGCTGGGAAATAATGACATGACGTCGCCGCTGTCGAAATCGACAAGAAGGACTGCCGAAACCATTAACTGTACTCACAGTAGGACACGTTTAGGCGTTCAAATCGAAATTCAACATATTTCCTTTAAGAAAAACACGTAAAGAACGAAAAAAAGGTAAAGGTTTTAATACAAGTACCTACTCCGCTACAAAGATTCGATAAAACTCACAAGGCCGACACCTTTTTCATTATTAGTTGCGTACATAAACGGCCCCAGTCTTCACCCCTAAAGTCCTCAGTCAAGAATGAGGTCACCCTTCACTTAGGGGAGTTCTGTGAGGTGACTAAGTAACCCTTACTTAAGTCAGTCCTCAATTGAATCTAACTTTCGGTTGCGTACGTGTCAAGTAGACATTCTATATTTATTTATTCTACTTCATGAATACATTCAGGATGAAAAGAAGACCAGAAGTTTTCAAATGAAGTCGATTTTCTCCTACTTACTCTAACTGAACTTGCACTATTAAATTAACGTTATAAAAAAGACTAATAGATGAGATTCTTTTAATTTTTTACTATATTGATTTGTGTCCTGTAAACGTGTTTTGTGCTTTTAAGTTTGTGCTAAGTAAATGTATTTGTTTTTTTGAAGAAAGAAAACAAATACATTTATTTAGCACAAACTTCGGTCTAATCGCGGCCGTGCATGCCTATGGAATGCCTAATTGCCTATGGAATATTAGAATGTTATGTTATTTTTTTATAAAAGCTTGAACCGGGGAAGGCTTTGTCCCACTGCATAGCAAGGTTTATTCTCGTCTGGCATAAGATCATTTAACACGAACCAATACAACCTACGGAGTAAATAAAGCTTTAGGTCTTCATGAAGTTCCCTAAACTCATCCTTCGTTTCTTTTACGAAAAAAACACTACTAAACGTCTTGTTGCAGCATATCTGTCGTTTTTTCTTCGTCAGTTCCAGATAACACATCCAATATTGAATCCATCAATCTTCAGTGAAAGACATCTTTACCATAGACACACCCTTCGGTTCTCTCTCCCCGGAGCATGCGCCATAGATTAATTAATGCCTTGTCAGCTGCCGCGAAAGGGTACAATAAAACCGCTCCTATAACTTCCAAACGACCTAACGTGGAAAAAATATGAAGATAAATAGGACCTCTAGTTAATTTTATGATGATTAACATGGTAAAAATATCTTCACTGCCACTGCTTCTGCTTAATGCCTAGATTTCGATAAATGTAATGACGCCAGGTAAAAATCGATTCCCAAATCGAAAACCACAACCGATTAGGTAATTTTAGTAAATTTAAACACACACACTAACATTTTTTTACATTAAGCTTGTTTCATACATATATTATCATCATTCATAAGGAAATAAACAGAGTAGTTATCTACATTTCTACAACTTACATTCCAGTTGTAAAGCCAAAATCAAATATTTATGCCATCCACAAATCATTTGGAAAAGATAAGTCAGGCTTTAGATTATTACTCAGAAAAAGCGTAAAAAGCAATTGGTTAGATCAAAATAAAGTTTTTACTACCACATATCTACACAAACAGATAACAGAATAAAAATGATTACCCCTATTTCAGCGAGTATGATCGGACACGTACTCGTGCAACCACTAAATATATTTAAGCGAGCGTGAAGCACTTGCTCACATGTAAAACTATCTAATTTTACTCTCAAGGTAATCGTACATAATGTAATATCTGCATAATATACAGATATTTTGGTTTGATACCAAGTGCATCCCGGGAATCTGTGTGCATCTACAAACGACGTGGGCTACGTGGCATCGCCGACGCGGCGACGTTCGGTCGGGCGCAGAGAAAGCGTCACGCCACGTTTACTGATTATGAACACGTATTAATATTGCTCAAAATAAATTAATTTGATGTCATGTCATGATGTTTTGAATTCAAACATTTGTTACGGACTTCTGTGTTTATAGTTAATTTGCAACGGATTTCCTTGTGGTATAATTAGTTACAAGTTTGCCATCGTATTTTTAGCAAAAAAATCGTTTGCTTCATAGCTGATACTGAAACTTCATGAGTCCAGCTAATAGCTAGATACATTTTAAATGCTGAGCTAACTCAGCTCTGGGAAAGAATTATACCAATGGTGGGTATAGTTTGGTGACTCTTTCGGTAAGGGAATCGCAATGGAATTATACCCAATTATATAGAAAAACTAGCTTAGATTTAAGTGGTTTCTTTCCTTGTAAAAAAGAATGATTCAATTCACTTGATATTTATGTTATATTTTCCTCCTAACTTTTCATATAATATCACAGTTATATCTAATTAACAATATTCTAATCGCATGCGGACTCTATTAAAAACATATTATGACTATTTAATATGATTTTTTAAACGACTTACCTTTTTACCTACAACTTGCATGCAAGAATATCATGACTGTAGGTAAGTTTGACGCATTTTTTTTCTTTTTATTGTAATATTAATAGTAGAACGTGGCAGCCCCATTACCACCCCTGGTAAAGCAGGCTATAAATAACTCTCGTCCTCAATGTGTAGCAGTGTACGAAAACATATTAACTATGCGTTTTATTTTCTATTCTTACCCAACCAAGCATATTTTATTAACCATTCAATCGATATTTCTACCCTTGTCTTAAGAGGTGACTCTGAAATTCTTTTAACACTTAAAAGAATTTCAGATTTTTAGTTAATCCGAAAAGTTAGGTGATTATAACGATACATTTTCAACTTTTCAAGAAGTTTTCGTAAATTGATCTTCACCAAGATCATTTTCCGGTAAGCTCTTGGAAAGTTTTATGTTTGGGAAAACTTTTGTCATGCTACAATCGTTACCGGGCTAACGTAATTACTGAAAAGTACTTTACTAATGTTGACACTTAAGTACTCATAACATCTAAGCTCAGGCTCTAACTATCATCTGCCTAGCCTTTTCCCAACATATTGGGGTCGGCTTCCAGTCAAGCCGGATTCAGCTAAATATCAGCGTGCAGCGGCTGCCTACCAGACCTCCACAACCCATCAACTGAATAACACAGTACTTCTTGGCTTCTGAAAATCCGCAACTGCCAAAGAGATCTTTGGACGGTTGGTCCCGGCTGTCATTTGGAGGTACAATAAACGACAGCCGGAACCAACGGCTTAACATGTTTTCCGAGGCACGGAGGAGTCTCGGTATGTTAAGATGGTCATCCATCTGGCTTTTACCAATTTATCAAATATTTCTTTCATAGGTATCGAAAATTAGGTACTGATTAGCAGACTTTTAATTTAAATTCTCCATTATAGATTTGAACAAGCTTTTGCCCGCGACTTTGTAAGCGCATATCCCGTTTTTCCCATTTCTGTTGGAATTTGGGGAAATCCTCTCTGAGTGCTTCCCTACGGAGTGTAGGGAACCTACATGCCAAATTTCTGCTAATTACGACTAGTCATTTTGGCTATGCTTTGTCTCTCAGTCAGTCAGTAACTGAAGAATTGTATATAATATTAGGATTAAGAATCTGCTAATGTGGTTCGTCTTAGTTTATTTTTATAAATATGGTGGTAAATATTGCAGATGACAGATAACTTGTAGATATCTTTGTACGTGCGTGCCACAATTAACTAGTTTTGTCGAACCGATCAAACAACTGCATAGATCAGCAAAGAAATAATAAGATTCAGAAAGAACGTGATATTAATATAATGACCTACTTACCTACTAACTGTTTCATCTAAATAACTATTTATCTATTTCATTTAGCATAGTACTGCTATGTACTTACTGTATACTTCCGTGTTCAATAAATAACCACGTATCTACATAATGTTTTTGCTATAATGACGTATGTAAAGGTATGGGAGTAAATTGACGCAGCGCGATGACGCGGGCGGACGTACACAATTTTTATTGGTCACTCAGTAAGGTTCTTAGAGCAATACATCTTATAGATTCAAGGCTCACAGCTGCGTTGATCCTAACGTACGTCAATACAATGCACCGCTGTTATAATCTTAGAAACATATAGAAATCATTGTTGTTGTGATTGACTTTTGTAACAGCAGAGTAGTACCTAAGTAAGTAGAGTTTTAGAAAGTAGTTTAGGTAGTATTTCTGCCTCTTTTTTTAAGGATGGATAATCATCAAATGACTTCTTCCGCTCTGGGTGAAGCGGAAGGGAGTGTCAGACTCTTACTAACTAAAACCCATCCGTGTTTATCCTGCCATTTGCGTTCCTGGGCCGCGGTGACTCTTTCGAACAAATTCCGCAACTGTATTTCTGCCGCTTTGTTACGGTTTGTATAGCATTGGTGCTATTGAACCTACGGTCACTTGAAACTTTTTTTTTTATTAACCGTAAAGAATGGAAAGGGAGATCTTTGCCCTGCGCGCTGTGGTGGGACACAACGAGCTGATTGTTTTTCTTTTTTTCTTTTAGCCCGGATGATGCTCGAAGGCAGCGACAGCACAAACAAGGTCAAGGCAATAGGTATTGCTTCTATTAATATTATTCCAATTTACCAATCTCCACCAATGCTTTTTATGGTCCAACTATGTTAGGGTCGACTTTCCGTCTAATTGGATGCAGCTGATTACCAGTACCAGCGATAGTCCTATAAACAGACAAATATAAGTACTTAATGGTTTTCACACCACATGCACGAAAACGTAAAATTATATGCTATGCAAACCTAACCTAAAGTACGAAATAATAACCCGCGAGCGGTGCGCCGCGCGCCGCCCGTCTGCTGCTAAGTGCAGGTCGCGCGGTCAAAATGAAGTTCCAAATTCAAATCACATTATTGCTTGGCGGGTTGTAATGAAGTTCAGACGGATGGGCGGGGCGCACAGCTTTGGACACGCCAACTGCTCTTTGTATTGTAGGCCGACGCGCGCCGCTCGCGAAGAACAGCCACCTTTCTTCATGGCTTGAGCTCAATTTTCTCGCAGTAGGTGTGAAAAGTAGAGTATACTCCTCAGGGATAAAGGTGTATTTGCCTTGAGCTAGCTTAAATCCCTCACTGCATTCAGTGCTTCGTAACATTCGGGATTCAATATGACGCCCATGACATAAGATACTGCTTTATCCCCTCGGGGCTACTATTAATATAAAAAGGGATGACGTTATCCAGCAGGTCGCTATATAAGCAGAACAAAAATAGTAACTACCTACCATACCACATTATCCTCAGACCGTTGGTAGTTAGTTATAATATCACTAGGGGGAAAAACTGACTGATATTACTACAAGATTATCCTTGACTAATCATTTAAATCTAAATAGACACAATGTTCTAGGTATGCTAAAATATTGTCACATTGTGTACAAAAACACAAAAATTCAATGTAGTATTCTCATTTAAAATTAATCACAAGCGAAATAAATCATGATGTCGAAATGTTAGAAAACTGCAAATATTTTTTTCTTCCTGATTTAATGGAACGTTGACGCACGTGATACAAAGCTTCACATGCACTGTGACCCTGGTTTTATTTTTGTTTCTTTTCACATTTTATGAAAAGAACATCGGGTTCATACACTTCCAGGAAAAGGATGGACACGCCATACTAACCTTGGATTTTATAAAAAGGTGATTTACTGGGATCAATTAAGAAAATAGTGTCGCAGATGTTATGATCATAGCAGGTAACATCTAGTTTTCTCTACGATTATCAAAATTGCTCCATAGAATAGAGTATTCTACTGAAAAAATCTAGTTATTCCGTCAGATAGATTTCTAAAAAAATTTGGACACGTATTTTTTTCTTTTTTCACGTAAAACAAAAAAGGACGAAGATACAGTGCGTTGAAAACTCGCGTGACGGCTACGATAGTACAATTTTACTAGCGACGTGACGTCACGAGCCCCCTCTCTTGAAGTTTGATGCGCTTTATCTTTTTCATTTTTTAACGATTTGAAATGGCAAAAAATACGTGTCCAATTTTTTTTGAAAATCTTACGGACGGACTAAATAGATTTTTTTTTTCTACCTAGTAGAATACCCTATTGAGCCGTTTGTTTGTCAGTCATGCACACACTAAACTGTGCTCTCATAACAACACACCGTGACTACCTAAACCTTTGTGAAGTAGCGTGATTTAGACCACGTTCGTTGCAGCTTATAGCAGTCAAGTGTGAGGCCAGGCCTAGCGGTCAGCAAATACATTTACGAGTTGCTAATAGTGATTAATTGCACGTGAAATGAATACCACAAACAATTTCCATTTTATATTGCTTGCATAGCGGCTGCATTGGGGAAGCATTAGAAAAATATATAGAAACGGACATAATCATTTATTACAACTACGTAGACTTTAATGTTTGTGAACATTGAAATTTATTGTGGCATTATAAAATCGCAGTGAGAGCAAACAGATTACATTGGGGCTCATGACTAACAAACTGAATTTATTGGTTGCATACACGTGGCTCCTTAATTACATGTAATGGAAATTAGCAATTTATTTTGCAGAAACACACACAGCTAGAAGTAATTAAGCAAAATAATTAACCAGCTAAAAAAAGGCCCTATTCACAAAAGATAAAATTCAAACGAGTAATAAAGTTGGGGAATAAATCAAAATGTTAAATATAGATTTACAGCTTAATGTTTTAGTAACTGATTTTAGTAAATTAACACGGAGACATGTGAAATAATCATTTATTACTTGAATTTGACAAACACTCGGACACTTCCCGCGGTTGCCGACGGCCCGCGGCCGAGCTGCACCCGCGCGCCCGCTCCCTGGCGCGGAATTTTTCTATGGACATGTGCCAGCACACTTCTTTTTAAATTAATTATTGTTTTACGCGTCTCTAAAGTATTCTATTATAACAACACTCATATGCGCGAGTGGGAGTACTGCTCGCTCTCAAGCGAATTTACGACCGTTTCATTTGCCCTCTTAATCTCGACAAGGCGAAGCAAAATTTTGTGTCACTCGCGTTTATGGTTTCTTAAACGCTTAATGTTATCTGTTTGTGTGCATAAACCATGCAGAGGCAATCATGTTTGGCGTTTATGCAGCTGCTCTGCCGAGAATTGGTCGTGTTCTCCCTATGAGCTAAATCAGGAAGGTCATAGGAAAAAGAACGATCGCCAATCGTCATTGGAAAACAAATCATCAACAGATTCTATAATCGAATCAAACCGCTATGACTGTGCGGTATCCCGAGGTTCCGAAGTCATTAATCAAACAGAACTACATAAACAAACATCTGACGGATATATTTTAGATTGATTCACAATTAGCCAAACTGCAGGACAGGAAAGTCATAACACGGTCCAATCACTGTTACTATTTTAGCCGTCTCGTTGCTGTGATTTTTTTCATTATCGCTCGTCACGTAACAGCCGGACTATTTATAGTTCTTCCAGTGACAGCTCAACTTCTATTTCAAGCTGCGTAAAAACTCGGGACTAATGAAGTGTTCCCCATAAAAATACATAATCCAGTAGTGTGACACTCACACACACATAGACCTTAATACTGAAAGCCTTAATAAAAGTGTTTTTCTTTACTTATCTACAACAATAAAAATTTTACAATGTATTCGGAACAAAATATTTTCTGCAGGTCTTGATCTCATAATCCTCATCTTGAAACATTTATACGTGACTTTGAGCGTTTGTTTGCACATTGCAATAGTAAATCCGAGATTTATCTATAGCCACCGTCGAGAATAGTTCAGGGGATTGCCCAGATTTGATGTCTAAAAACATCCTTTGGTATCGATTCCCTCATCGCTCGTGTACCTACACGTTAAATACAACACACATTTAGTTTTATGTTTGAAAGTTCCTACAATAGTTTAGTAGTCTAAGAACAATAAAGACCAGTTGATTCTTCAGACAAAGGTACTTTACATTCGTTATCAAAGATCTTTTTTTTTATTTTAGAGATGGTCTTATTAAAAGAACAATGACCAGTTGATTGTGGACAGATCGGCTTTGTATTCGTTTGCAACGTTTTTTTTTCTATAAGCCTTTTTTGTTCCACTTCTGGGCAAAGGCATCCACCATCCTATTTTTCAGATAACTTTTCATGAAAGCAGAAGGCCTTTCTCCGGCCAAACCGTCAAAAATGTGTCCAAAACGTGACAGTTAAGAAGTCTAGCCTCAGAGACGATCCTGGCCCATCTGTCTTTGTGCATCCTGTAATATTTTGATGTAAAACTGGAAACTGTTTAGAAAGTCTGATAAACTTCAATGGGGGGGGCATTTCCAGCAGTTTAAACAAAACAAGACTTGCCCAGAACCACTAACAATTGGCGACATCGCGGCAGACCATGGCGAAGACTCTTGGCGAAAGCCCTGGGCCGCAATGGCAAAGGACAGTGGAAAAAGAAGCCTTTGCCCAACAGTGGGACATAACGGGTTTATTCAAATAAGATTAGACCTAATCTTTGACATAAACTTTAGTACCTGGATGAGCTTTGCTCGGTTTTTCTTTTTGGTAAACGTTTTCTAAAAATGAAACCTAGCTAGATCGATTTATCGTCCCCGAAACCCCCTTTTTTTTAAAAGATAGGAAATCATCAAATGACTTCTTCCGCTCTGGGTGGAGCGGAAGGGCGTGTCAGACTCTTACTGACTAAAACCCATCCGTGTTACTTCTAAAGCCCTTTGTGTTCCAGGGCCCCGTCTCCTATGCTGACATTTCTTTGAGGCGCGTGCAACACAAAGCGCCATCGACCCGGGCCTGGTTGTGACCGGACAGCGAACCACCCAACGCTCGCCATCCTCAGGCTCGCGCCTACGGTGGCCGGAGTTTGCCCTGCAAATCCCGACGCCCGGAGCGTCTTCTGTAGCGGCGGTTGGGGCGAAGGCGCCTCCTCCTTCGCTAGCATTATTGCTTCGCAGAAGGAGGTGACCGCTTCCCAAGCCTCCTCACTCCGGACCATGGATTTAACCAGGGCCGGACGCGAGAGGTCGCCGCCGCTGATCGCCTCAACCCCGAAACCCCCTGCATACTTAATTTCATGAAAATTGTTGCAGCCGTTTCCGAGATTTAGATTATAAATATACATTACATACAAGAATTGCTCGTTTAAAGGTATTAGATTTATCATAGTTATAAATAAACTTATTGCAATAAATAGCTTGAAATAAACTGATACCTACATTTAAAAAATGCTAGACTTCAGTTTCTGTCTAGTTACACCGAAAAGTCGTGAAAAGTTCCCAAATGACGCTATAGACTAAAGTTAACGTCGAATTTAATTGCCGACTTCCGCTGACTTCAATTATAGATCAATGACTAAACTTAAGTGTTATCTTCAGACTTTTAAATAAACGATTTGTTTCTTTTATTCTTTTACGCTTTGGCGGACTGAAACCAGATGAAATCGGATTGAAATTCCTGAAAAAGTAGCATGTTGTGTATGCAAACAAACAGCATAATATGATGATGATAGATGTGCATTATGCTGCATAGTGAAGACCCAGCTGTAATGAACTAATCATTGAAACATTGTCACTTTCTAACGACATTTGCATTGACATGACGGAATCTTGTCGCTCATGGGAGGCGGAAAATCGGAAGTTGTAACATAGGAGATAACGCACACGGGCTACTTTTGTCTCCGCAACTAGTTATGTAGTTTCTCACATCATGTTTATGGGTTATATGAAAAGTCACCCGGCTGTCGTGTCGCTACATGTGTGCACTTTCATATAGACCCATGGACTTTATGTGAGAAACAAATTATATTAGTTGCAGAGATAAAAGTTACTCGTGCGCGCTATCTCACACATATATTGTTTGTATTTGTATTTATGTTTTTAAAAGCTCAGATATTTTATTTCACAAATGGGCACTTCAATATAAAACAAAAAAAAAAAAAAAAAAAACGTCAAAAGCTAGCAAAAGCACTTTGAAGACTGGTAGAACATATACTGTGTATAGGGTTTTTTATTAATGCATAAAGTTTTAATAGACAAACTTAATAAAAGCACACATCCTACTAGAAATAAATTCAATAATGTGTTTTTTTCAAATTAACAATAATAATTAATATTAACAAATAAACTAAACTTACAACAAACTAAAATTTAACATCAAAAAGTTCTTCCTCAATGCTGTCAGCTGGTAAACTGCCCAAGCTTCTTAGCCTCTTCTCCGACATTACTTATACAAACCCTCTGCCTCTTCCTTCCACCCATAAGACTTAGAAACAAAAGTGAACAAGCAGTTTCTTGAACGCACGTCCCATATCTCTCCATCAGGATCGAGTGTTCGAGGCCAAGAAAGGGCTCGAGGCATATGTCTAGGAGTACTTTTCGATACACTGACCTCATTGAGAAGTAAGTAAATGATAACAAAAACTCCTATCAGTTGAAATGTCTCAATATCCATAACGAGAGCATAAACACCTATTCTATTTCTACAACTTTTTATTGTGTTCCTAACAAAGCTCCACTTACACAACTTTCCTACATACTGGAAATGTAACGAACTCCGATTTGAGCACGTCATAAACCTGCACTCAAATAAAAAATACACAAGAAATGATAAATCTTCGGTAGCTCCATCATAAATCTGACGTGTGTTTGCATCTTACTTGTTCGCTTCTAGTTAATGTTTGGCATTCGAAACACCTACGATCATTGCTTATGAATTTTACAGTATTGGGAACTGGCAATGTAATCGATGTTTTGCTTTTGTTATTTGTATCTACTCTCCTGTTTGGAGAATAATAAGGCAGCTGCTTTAACTACTTACAATTCTATCTGCCTAGCCTTTTATCAATTATCTAACCGGATGCAGTTGCCTCACAGACATGGAGTGACTGATTGATAGCTGACCTCCTCACCCCAGTAAATGGCTAACACTAGACCCCTTTGCAAGACTGGTGTCAGATTTTCTGGCTCCTGACCACCTAATCATTGTTAAAAATCTAGAAATGACAGCCGGAGGAAACGGCTGTACGTGATTTCTGAGGCACGAAAGAATCTCGATATAAAATGGTTGCTCACTCATCCACGGACCGACCTCTGCAAGCGTTGCTTACCCTTGAAGACGACACAATGTGCAATTATTACTTAGCACAACTATATGTAACCCTTTTTTTTAAGGATGGGTAATCATCAAATGACTTCTTCCGCTATGGGAGGAGCGGAAGGGCGTGTAAGACTCTTACCTACTGACTAAAACCCATCCGTGATCCTTCTAAAGCTCTTTGCGTTCCAGGGCCGCGGTGACACTTTCGAACAAATTCCGCAACCCTGGCAGACCTATATGTAAACCTATATGTGTATTGTTTTAAAAGCACAAAGTAAACGTTTACTTAGTTTAGTTACTGCATTATCTAACTTGATATTAAATCAGGTTTAAATGAAGCGTGCTTTCCTAGAACCTTTTATATGATAACTTTATATCACAGTAAGTACCTACAAAACGGTTTGTATCTCTAGCAATACATTCTATAACCCCTGTTAGGAAGCGCCGAAAATAACTAAAACACAGCAGCAACAATTAGTGTCACATAACTCATCAAAAGTAATCTTCAGCTATATTAATATTGAGTTTCAAAGCTGTGCGGAACCACTAATTAATTTTAATGGGACATTCGCTATTAAGGTTTTATGTTTACAATTTCATCGTTCGCTCAATGATGTGTTGTTTAAACAAATAGGTTCTGTTCGTAGTTCACTTGCTTTTATTAGAAAGAAAATGCCTATAATTTTAATTTTGTTATTCTTTAATAGTACCTATCCTTTTCTTTTACTATATGTTTGTTACTGCTGTGTCTGTGTCGAATAAATGTTTTTTCTATTATATACTAAATTTAAAAAAACACCTAGGTATGGAGACCTCCTCAAAGACAATAACTACAATAGTTACTAACTTGCTACAATCGAACGTCATGTCGTATCATAGCCGCTACGGACACCGAACCTGATATTATCATAAAGGGTCTTAACAGGACTTAACAAATAAATAATAACATCAAGATAACAAAATGAAACCCAATATGTCTTATTACCAGGGACCTAGAGCACTAATAATAACCTCTGCATTAATTATCCCCAAATATAACTGCTAGGTTAAGACCCAACGATCGCTATTTCTGATTGGCTCTTATTCATTAGCACAAAGAAACGTGTCAAGTTGAAACCGTGTGTCGTACGCTTGCCGGAGCATAGCCACACGGTAATGTGACGCTGGGCTTGTGTACGCACTTTCCTATGAAAGTGTCGTAACGAAACTGAGCTATCGATAGTGTCGTAACGGTATACAGGGTTTTATTTTATTTTTATTTTATTTTATTTTATTTATTTGGCTCACCAACAATTGAGTATACTCATACAATTATGGGTTACATACAATCAAATTCGGGTCTAGTGTATCAATCCCTTACAGGTAAGCACATCATGCATTACATACTGGTTAAATAAAATTATATAAAGGCTACTAACAATTAGAGGGTATTTAAATACACAAAGAACAATCAGGCTCCTCAAGTCAAATTGAAAACTAAAAATTGAAGGGTTGAATAAAACACTAGGCATTGCTATTCCTGCGCAAATAGAAGACTGGGAAAAGGGAAGGGGGAATGCACTGAAGTAGGACATTACAGGCACATAATTAATGTAATAAATTGGTATTCCTGGATTTGATTCCAATTAAGCTGCCATCAGTAACTGGTATAATCCCGACTTAGGAGTCGTTGGTACTCAAGTCGGTAAGTCAGGAAATTACAACGCCGTTTGCTGCTGAAATTTCAAAAATATTCATCCAGTTATTCATATAGGTGCAAGCCACTACGATAACAAAAATCGTGTATTGAATATGGATTACTCCATAAATAACGAGATGGCCTGAGAGGCCTATTATCTAGCATATTGCCGGCTGTGAAAACATTATAAACTTTATACAATAACTGGCTGATGAAGAGAGAGTTGCGTCGACCCCTAATAAATTGGGTAAAGTTGCCCTTATGGCAAGAGAATGATGATGATCGTGTTTTCTTGACCAAATATATGTATTAGATACATAGAACCTGAAATAATAGTTCTAGTTCGAGAAGTCAAAGGAATGTCAATACGTACTTGAGAGCTCGATACACGTCATAGGGCTGATTCCACTTCGCTTCGGATAGAATTCTAATTTAGATTCGAAAACATGTACTGAACGCGACGTACCTAGAGCGCACTGGTACCGGCAATCTGTTATTTAGATTTGAACTTTAGGGACATTTACAATTGATTAAATGATAAATCCCTGGCCAAAACACACTCCCGGAAAAACTAACTGTGTAAGTTGCATTCCAATTCTGCCTCTGAATTTTACCCTAGATAATCCAGAATTCCCCGGCAAAATTTTAAGGTCATGTAGATGCAACTGCACGTGCTGCAATTACTACAGGTTATGAATAATGAAAAACCGGGAATGAAAAATGCAGGAAATATCAAAGAATGCAAGCTAAGATTCACTCTTCATGGAAAGCTCTCTGCGACCTTCAACATTATCAACATTATCTTACCGACAAATTATCTTACCGTCAACATTATCTTACCGAGAAGCACTTTATATCAGAATATTAAATGATAACTATCATATTCAGCAGTACATATTTATTACATAGCCAAGAAATAAATTGAAGCAATTTATCTACGTTATAAATTAGGAACATATCCATAATAAATGTAATGTAATATACAATTCCTTTGTATATATAAAAGATTAAACGATCTCTATCATCAGTTTAAATGGATTACGCTAAACGCTACTTTACTTTTCATGTTCAAATGATGGATTACCATTTCGTCTTAATTCATCACTCGTCTTCGTTTTGTTGAACATGTTAAGGTATTAATACCGATCTTTCATAACATTCCCTGCACATAACATCAACACTTCAGCGACTCGTAATTTATTGACGAACACAACTCACGATGGCCCAGCGATAAACGCGATAAAATAAAAATACATGGCTCAAGGCAGATGGCAGTTGAGATTTGGACATCAATTTCAAGATTTGCTAGACAAACATTAGAAATATTACTTAAAATTTGGAACGTTAGGGTTCAGTTTAGGTTATTGTGAGTCGTTCAGTAGGCGAGCGAGTGCGTGGGCTAGCTTGGCGCGCCGCCAGGAATTACCTGCCGACCCTTGTATACCGATAAAAGCTAAACATTATTTACAGCTGTATCTAACGCACTTATTGTCGTTTGTAGATGCTATTATCATAGAACCATAAAATCCAAATCTAGAGCCGCCAGTGCGCAAATAAACACGTGTGTGATGTTCCACAATAAACGTGCGAATGTTTCACTAAACCCTACAGAAAAGTTCTCACCAGATTAAACTTCGTTAAACATTTTTAGTTTACGATATCATAAATTGATTTTATACAAAAACAGACTAAAATAGCAGAATATATTGCAATTTAGATAACAGATCATAATCGTAATCCGTGGTAACGAGTTAGTGTTCTAAACAAACATAAATTATGAAAAGTGAATGGGCTCTTGTTATTATTATGGGATGTATTTCCAGACTACCTCACATCCGGCAACGGATGATTTACAGTACCTAACTAGCAAAGATAAACTGCCTAACCAACAAACCGTGTTATAGGCTACCATAATAGGAACAAATAGAATAGCACCATGTGAAAACTTTTCCGAGGGCATAACGGCACGGAAATATTTAGCCGAAAATAGCCAAAACTTTTCCATCCGTTCCTATGCCAAAGCGGTGCGAAACATAGAAATACCGATAGATCTCGCTCTGGAACTTTGCCCCGAAGTATGTCTCAGCTATAATCCAGAAAAGCGTCTGTCTAGAAAAACTTCATAGTCTTTCAGAAGATTAATAGTGGTCTTGACAGACGTGTGCGCAATACACGTTAGTGTCTGCCGGGGAACAATGTTGCTGGCAATGATGTAGACCCGGCCGCCGTGCCAAGCTAGATGTATGGTTTGATAGCCCTGCCAAATATATACCAATAGAAAAATTGGCGAGACCACGACACGGAAACCGAACAAAGCGCATGCACGTGGCAAATGACAATCATTTACTATATAATTTAGGTAGCAGTGGAGCTAAGATTTATAGCTATATCTGGATAGTAAAATGTCATATTAAACTGTTTAGTGCAGCAGACATTAGTTACGTCTTTTATCAGACATGTTATGTGTGTCTCGTGCTAGTAAATCGCTCTGTCTCCGTTGATGTTGTTCGCGACAACTAGAGAACCATTAAATGGCATCAGCCATTAGACCATGTATTGCAACTCAAGCCAAGTATATTAATTTTAGGGGCGGATTGATAATTGTATATTCTCGCCTTGTTGTTCTAAACAACAAGGCGAGAATATACAATTATTCCAGGATTCATTTTTTTCTATTATGAGATACAGCCAAAAAAAAAATTATACATGTGTTAAATTTTATAAACCTGGGAAAAATTGAAAAAGTAACAATCCGCGTCCTCATTCACATGGAAACAGTGGAATATTACTTATTATTCCATTGTCTATACGTATTTATTATCAATAGATATAATTTTATCCATTCCTGAAGTGCAGGTAGGTACTTGGCATTGAAACCATAGTTACAGGCGCATATGTGGCTCCGTCGGCGTCGCATCAAAGTTCACGTGCAGCATCCCTCACGTTTCTTGAGATAACATTGAAAGTATGTGCGCGTGAGAGCTGAGAGATGAGAGCTTGCGAAATCATCTACGCATGCAAGTATAGTGACGACACGAACACTATACGTTGTTACCTACGTTATATTTATGACGACAGCGTTTATAAAAGGAATTTTTTAAATTGCCGTAGAGCTGACGCCATTGTGAGCCATTATGATAATGCAACGATGCTCTCATCGATCGATTCACATTTTATATTGCAGGTAATCATATGAACTTAAAGGAAAGGTACGGATAGTGATACTATTATAGCAAGAATTTCTTTTGCAGAAAGCAAAATTCAACTTTTAAGTTTCGGTAGGTGGTTATCGTTGCGCTTTAGATAGTAAATTAAATTAGGGTCTGAAAACTTGCTATTTGAATAAACATCACAATTAAATGATGTACGTAGTATTCGATCTTCAAGATTCACGTATGATAGATTGCTTATGTATGAGCATAGCAACTAATTTCAAAGACTTACTGCAAAGCTTGATTTCCAATCATGGAATCCAAATGATACATAGAATGTAGATGAAGAGATCCTTTTACGATAAATTGAATTGATTGGATTGTAGAAGTAATATGCGATATTATGGACACTAATTTTATGCTAAGTTAAAATTATATTGACCAGCTAAACATAAAACATTCTACAAAAAAAAACAACAAAGTATTCAGTTCTAGAAATAGCTATGCTGAAAACTTAAATAAACTGGAAAAACATAAATTACTTCCTCTTGAGGAAACCACAAACCGCTCATGAGTCTTGGTAAGAGATAGTGATACTAACGTCAATCGTATAATGGAAAATTTACAGGAGGTAGGTATTTACAAAGTAAACTATTATATATTTCGAGGTTTTTATTTCCTTCATCATTTGGCTGACTATTTTTAGGTTAGTCAAATATTGAATAACCCAAAAACTAAATCTAAGTGAAGCCACAATATAATAAACAGAACAGAATAATTAACATAAAGGCTAATTTAACAATTTATCTTTCAAAATATCCGTTATTTCCATTTAATTTTACTAAAATTGAAGATATTATGTCAAATAAATAGCCACACGCGGAGATATAACATTAGGAATATCGTAATATACATTTCAAAACTCTATAAAGTTAATATGAAATCATTGATCTTAATGGTCTCCCCTACGGAGAGTAGGGAAGCTACATTCCAAATTTCAGCTTTCTACGACCGGCTCTGCGTTGTCTGTCAGACACTCAGTCAGTATCGGAAGAATTGAATGTATATTGATTGCTCTTAACTCAATTTGTTTGGGATTGGCACTACAAGTCTTCTTCCATACTTTTCTATCAGTCGCCATCGCAGTAGTTTCCCCCTTTCTGGCCCTATCATCCTTCACACAGTGCATCCGTCATAATAAAACGACTCTACTGTCCATTCACAAAGGTGGAGAAGAACGGACAAGAAACTCCATAGTTACTCTTTTCAAATAAAAGCTTTACAATACATGGTACTCACATTTCTACAAATATTGCAAACAATTTATTTTACAGTGTGTGAGTTATTTAATAGAAAAATTAAAAAAATACACAAAAAGGTACATCTATATGGTTAAAAACATTATGCCAACCTGTCTGATTTGCTGCGGGGAGGCTGAGCTTAGCCGCCCCGCAAGAGATGTTATATGAGGTACCCATTGTAATTTCTCGTTTAAAGTGATTCCTAGAAAAACCGTCTGATTTATAAACTCTAGTTTTTCACTTCCCCTTCACATAGTCATTCACATTTATACTCAAAACTTATTTTTTCTCATTTTTCGTGTCACATATCGATAATGGTATGAGTAAGCTACTTCACAAAACTTTTCAATAACTTATACCATTTAATTTTGAAACGCATAACGAAAAAAAAAGTGCTTTTCCTCCCAGTAGGTAGGTACCCATATATCTACACTGCTCCCTAGACGCCTAATGACGATCAATAGAATTGATTGAATCTACAATTGCCTACGCCTCGGTGAAAATGACCACATGCAAGCTATAAAGTCGGCATGCTATACTTGCAGTCGTTGAAATACTTATGAATAAATAAAAATCCAAGGCCGCTAGCTTGGAGCGACGTAGCTGTAGAACACGTAGCCGGCTTACGTAGGACCACGTCACGCCAGCTATATTTTAAGTAGCAACTATTTAACTACTATTTGTGTGTCATAGTTTAATGTGACTTCCAAAAAAAATATTTTATGATGCAATAAACAAGTGTCCGAAGATTTTTGGACGACTCTAAAATGTTTTCTTAATAACTCATGTATAGGCAGTATATATAAGTAGGTATATTATGTACACAAAAATATGCTGTCTCGATTTCATCAAAATTTTAACACAAGTCAAAACTAACTTTCGTAATATTTTTCAACAATGACGTAGCATAACCAAGTGACCCATATTACGTAGGCCTCCTACGCAGTCCTGCTACGGCGTAGCTCCTCGTAGCCCATCGTAGCACTTTCGTAGCCAAACGAATTCCGTTTACTTAGCTACGAACTTTGAGAGGTGGTTGTTGGTACTATATAGGGCACTTCCTATATACAATATTTAATAAGGCAATATTTAAAACTAACTAACTTTTTGTTAAACTTTTTTTCTAATGGCCTATAGTGTCCAGTAATAGAAAAAAAAGGGTTAACAGTCATCTTCTTGTGGGCAAAAATGTAACCAATCTAAATGTTAAACAGGAATAAAATTCCGAGTAACTAATTAACTTACCGTTTCTCGTTAACATTAACTTAACAGCGTTAACATCACGCCTGTTTTATCTTGAAGGGGAAGGCAGAAGTGTGTGGCAAGTTGACCTATATCCTGCCAGTTTCCTGACACATCATCATAATGGTGTCGTGTAGCTCTAGGAAACGTGAAAATGAACCTTTTTATAAAACGCCACAGTTAACGGTTTCTTTAGCATAATACTAAATGGATTAATGGAAACGTGTGCTGTAAGCTGGCCAGGAAAGTGATGTCCGTCCTTTTGAGGTAATTTTTAATTAGCAATGGTCAAGGAACACGTAAAATTGGTCACCTGGAGATACAAAGTTTACAGTTTGTTGCAGTGCAAGTGTAGTAACATAATGTTTGCCGTTTAATTGATTTATTTATGGATCGTGAACTAATAATACGTGATAAGATGGAATAATACTCTTTTTTGTAAATGACTAGCGGTCCTGACAAACGTCCTATCCGAACGTTTGCTTTGTGTAGGACGAAAAATTATAGAAATCGATTGCAGCGTCACCTACCGGATCCAATTGTGAATCTTAACCATTCTCGAATCCACTGGGACATACACAAAAAAAAACATTAAAATTGTGGATTATAATAAAATGGCGACCAATCAGAGCGCAAGTCTACATTTTATCTGTTTTCGTGATTAAATCTGGAAACAAGGCTCTCATTGGTCTTTTCAGAGAAAACAAAGACCGATGAGGGGTCAAGTTTCCAATTTAACTATCACACCAAAAGAGATAAATTGTAGACCAGAGAGCTGATTAGTAGCCAGCTTATGTCAGTGCACAATTTCTCGGAATGACTTCGAGAGATTGTAGACTATCAAATTTTGATGCGTAAAATAGTATTCCAAATGTTCAGTAGACAATTTATCGAGAGTTTACAATCTGTCAAGTTATTTTATAATCTTACGGAGTTTGCTATTTTCCGGTGACTTGTATATAAAGGTGGCCCTGTGCTTATTAGGTGTACAATAAAGCATACAACATGTAACAGAATGAACGCAATACCTGAAAAGGGGTCATTGTACTCTCGTCTATGAACTTACTACGGGACCAACACTAAAAGCGAAAATAAAATCGACTGCCCCATACATGTGCGCATAACTCGACACGATGCACGATACATAACAGAATTGCTTAATTGTTAATAAAATAAATGAAATGAAATGTATGAAATGCTTTTTGATAATTACAAGAACAAAGCCCAAAGTGCTACACGAGGTCCAGTAGTACGTGCTACGGCGTAGCACTTAAAAGAAGTTTACCCTCAGCAATAATCATAATGTAAGAATTATAATAAGTTGCCTATAGATGATGAAATTACTATCTGCCATACTACTTGTTCTAGTCTTATTAATTAACAAAAAGTATTAGCTTATTTTTTTGTAACGATTCTTAAACATTATAAAACTGATCTTGGCTCATCAAGTAAGGAAATTTTCGCCGTGAAAAAGAAAACAAATTTTCACAAAGTAGAGCTCAGCCAAGCTGTGCTACGACGTAACACTTTGCAGCACACTAAGTAGTAAGCAGCGAATCTTCAGTGAAGCATATCATGGATCCGTGTCAACCCACGATACACCTCAACAACATCCACCTCAATTACCTTAATAATGCGAACAATCCAGTTGCTAATAAACTAATTAAAATACCTACGTAACGAAAATTAATAGCCTCTCGTCACACCCACATCAATTTAGGTCTAAGCTGTGGTACATTTTACTTGTAGTAATTTGTAAATTAAAGGTAACGTCAAATGTTATCAGTGACTACGGAACTAGCAACTTTTAGTTTCTGATGGAGAAATAAATGCTGTTTCAATTTGAGCTCTACCGCGCAGTGTTAAAAGTGACGTATGCTGCACCAGTGTGTTGCGCAGGAGTGCGTATGTTTGCGCGAGTGTGGTCGCTGGCAGCGGGCCCGTTGCCCACAACGGAGCTTATAAAAGAGGGCGGCAATCTGCTCCCGCGCCCGGCGCGTTCACTCTCGACGCTTTCCTCATGGGGCGCGCAACCTCCACCCGATAGTACCTACAAAACAAAAAATACATTTTTATGTATCGCACATACCAGTAAAGGGACCAAGTGATAAAGTGATACGGTAAGTTTGTTTGTCGCGCCACCTCGGAGCCTCGGAGGACTGTGATATCTGTGCAGTGACTGTTCAGTGTTGCCCCACTTGCGGAATGTGCTTTCATATTTGAAGAGTAAACGGACGTTTCAGTGCGAATGCGATAAAAGCGAGATGTGAAAAATGATCGTCTTGAAAAATAGCAACCGCTCCAACGTAAACGCAGAGTTGATTACATAAGCCAGTGTTACCAGGAGCGAAAAATCAATGGAGGTGGTATTATTATAACAACAATACAGAACATAAGTTTTTGGAAGGTGAAAAGAAAGTAATTTTGAAGATTTATGATGAAACTAGTGATCTCCATCTAGTGGTGAAGTATAAATAAAGTTAACATATGATATTTATTTCAAACTTACGGTTAATCCTATATATCCTAGTAATACTGGCTTGTGACAACTCATAACACTAGAAAAACAAATAAATTTAAAAAGTCATACCAGCTCGTGGAGGCCACCGGCGCCATCTTCTTGTATGACGTAGATCGAGATTATGTGTTAGATATTATGAGCTGAAGATATTTCTGTGAGGAATCCAAATAGCTGACCACTACACCGCTCTATTATCCAATCAATTAATTAAATTAACGGGTTTTTTAACTGCTTTTTATTTTTATTTCAAGCAATATTTTATGAAATTGTTTTATTTCTGGAAATTATATTAAAATGTTATTATTTTACCTATTTTGATTAGTCAAAATTGCAATTTATGTAAATTTTAGATTTACAGATAATAATACTGGTATTAAGATGAATCCGGTTTGACTAGAAGCTGACCCCAATATAGTTGAACCCCAATATTGTTAAGATATTTCCCAAAGATAAAAAAAATTAAAAAAGATCAATAAATCAAGCTTTTAAGTTGAAATCAGATAGCGATGTTTATTCTATACAGTTATAGCCAGCTGTAAAAATACTAATAGTTTTAGATTGTAAACCCACGAAATATTGTAACAAAGCACCTAATATACTCTGACGTCAATACGCGCCGTCATAAACTTATTATATTTACTGAAGATACAATCTAAATGTTATATAAATCCGTAGCGGTATTTTAAAATGTCTCTTAAACGAGTCTACGTCACGCTGTGACCCTCACAAGATGTCAGATGTGTAGCGGTAAGCTCATGCGCCCGCGCAATGGCTAAAATAAATGAGTAACGAAAGCGAATGCTCAGATTCTTCAATAGAAATACAAAAAAAAATACATATCGTGCTAGATAAAGTTTACTAAACCGTAAAATCAAATTCAAAATAAACAATAACCAACTGTTTTTGCATCGTATACGATGTTATAAATTACATACTGACGAGGTGGATAACATATAGCTGAATAGACGGATTCTTAAAACAACTTTGTGTGCTCAAAACATTGGCTTCTCCAGCCTTTCTATCAACACACAATCGCTCGCGGCTAACAATGACCACTGGGTTTGTGTTATCTAAACTTTTAACAGTTTGTCAGTATCTACGGTATACGTACAGCTAGACATTGGTTGTAACATTTTATGACATGACATTCAAATCTCATCGCCAAATGGATCGAGGTCGGGCCGGCATTGTCTATAAGCGGCTATTTTCCCCTTTACACGCATAGCGAACTTGATCCAAATCCATGTAGTCCGCCAAAACCCGCAAGTCAGTCCTGCCAAAGCAGACGATTACGACACTCCCCAGTACGATAATTCTATTTTGATTATTACCTTCGGCCGTTTATTTTAGATGACGAATAGCCTCACGATATGGCTCGGTACGCCGAGAATATTTGATATCAGAATAATATATTCATACGCAACTCGGTACTCGTTAAATTATCTAGGAATTTTAAAAGCTCGTCCCACTGATCCGTTTTGCTGAGTATGTTCTTATTGGTCGTTAGTAGTTAGATATGAGTATAAATGAACTATTAGGGCCCACTTAACATTAATTATGAGTCAGAGAACGCGCCCCAAACATGATTAACGTTATTTCGGTTCACTCCCTAATACACACGCACGATGGAAAAATACAAAACACAAAACATGTCTAAAACTTCCATGTTTCCATCTCAATGAAGTCTAAAATACACCTGAAACTACATAATCCTGCTACTTACCTATAAACTACAAACCCATGAACGTAGATATCTATCAAAGTCCAATCTCGCTTAGCGACTATATCTGTTTATCGTAACCCACCGACTCATAAACGAACATCTGGTCCGGGGAAAATGAAAAAGAAAATATAATTTCTATCAAAACGTCAGCGTCCATTTAGCAAACCAAATATTGATTCATAAACGTGAGGCAGCAATAAACAAGCCTGCGTTAGAAAGAAGAGCTAAACTGTAGAGTTTGTTTCTCTATGTAACTCAATCAAAAACCTCAAAATTGGAATTGGTGATTATTTCGTGCGGATCAATCTCGATAAGGACCGTAGTATAAGGGTCAGGTAAATATCCTACTAAATAATTCTTTAGCTATTTATGTACAGGTGAATGAAACATCCGATGCTAACGAATGAGTCGGATGCAGAAAACTGCATACTATTTATACCGGGTGCCAACATCAACAAAACCTACTTCTTCATTTCACATTGCAAGTCAACGATCTCACATCGGAAGTAGGTCGGATGCGTACACGCAGCGTGTGTAGCGATGCAGGTATCCGACACAAACTACAAACATACGTACAATATGAAATGCAGGAAATAGTTAATAATGACTTAAATACGTATCGCAGACTAACCATCAATAAATTATAATAAGGGTACAAACATATTGATAATATGATGTACCTACCATTAAAGCGCTTATTGCCGAATATAATCGATATTGAGCTTCCCAAAGCTCTAAAGTACGAAATAGATAATAATTACAGCAGTAAACCGGAAACATATGTTTTGTTAGTTACAACAATCATAGAAAGCTTGACCTTCTGACAGTTTCCACTTTAATCAATCGATTGAACAGTTAGGTACAACCAGGTACAACATATTTCTCTTCCTTCCCCACGTGTAGATTCTCATTTATCGGAACGGAAACTACCCTAGCAGCTAGCTTTACTTGCTGTCATATTTCATGAAAATCTGTTCAGAACTTTCCACTTTGAAAACATACGATACAGATTAAAGACCGGAAGGCTTTGCTTGTTGCCAGAAGTTTACAACCAGCTCGTAATTACACGAACAAGTGGACAAACATTAGTTAAACGTTTTCATAAACTATGACGAAGTGATCCTAAAATATCAGACAACGTGGATATTAATTGATGGGCTATAAAATAGTACGCTAGCCGAGCTAGAGTGATTTTTAATCGCTCGTTAAACCTGCGACGATCATTTATTGCGGAGCAGTCGTCCGGGCGGCGCGGGCGCACATGCGCATGCGTCCATTACTATCAATCAGAACATGAAGCATTGCTGCGGATCAAAGAAAGCAGTGGCTTGAAGTGCTGTGCTCAATCATCGATTGCACAAGGTAGATTAGGCTCAAAACGATAAAAGTTTACAAAAGTAACCCGACTGCAGTCAGTTGGGTTACTATTGTAATCTTACATGACTATTTTGTTTTCACCGACACCTATACGAAAATAAAAATAATATAAATCAATCTATATCAAATTCTTCCGTTACTGGTGACTGAGTTACGCACAGCCGGAACTACTGGCTGTAGAAAGCTGAAATTTGGCATGTTCCCTACGCTCGCACTAAGAGAGGATTTCTGAAATTCCTACGGGAGGGTAAAATGCGCATACAAAGTCGCGGGCAAAAGCTAGTCTAGCATAATGTTAACAGTAAGCTTAGTCTCCACCGAAGTTAAATTGACGTTACGAATAAAAGTTTCTCTAATTACCTCAATAGTCAACAAAAATTAATAACAAAATGTTGGAAATTTAATAATCTACCATTTTATATGGTAAACATAATTTCAAAGGACACATGTGTGATATTTAATTTTATTAGTACCTATCTAATAAAGCAATGCAGGTTTGTACATACATCATTGGTTGGTCCCGCAAGCAACTGAAATATTCCTCAAATTGTTGACCATTTGACTTGACAATGTCAATCACCTGACGTTGACGCGTAAATAATGCTATGAGAATTTATCAATGATAGTGTCTAAAGAATTAATTGTTCATTCGCCAGCACATCAAGCTACAACAGTCTGTCAAATTTCTTTAATAGATTTTCAACTTTATCGAGAAAGTTTTAGGTTCAAGGTTGATTGGGAAAATTTGACAGTTTCGGGTAGCTTGATGTGCTGGCGTCTGTAGGTACCTGTGTGCTGTTATTGTATAAAACTAAAAATACAAAATACGTACAGTACGTAAGTGCGTACAGAAGCCCCAACCACCGACCTACATACGGACTCCAAAACGGGTTTGCCTCTATTCAAAACATTCAGTAGGACACCATACAATGACTCGTTATTAGAACTATAGCACATCGAAATATCACAAAACATCGTGATAAACATCAAAACTTCTCCATTTAAAACGAAATTCAATTTCAATTTGTTGTTTATATCTGTTGTCTTATCAATTAGTATTCGTTTTTAGGAATACATAATAATTGTCGTTATAGTTTAGGTACCTACCTATGTAGGGGACTTATAGTAAATATATACCACAGCGTATCCTACATAGGTATGTAACTTATTAAAAGAAGACAATCAAAGTAAATTAATACAACGACACCTGAACCATATATACGTAGTTAAAATAGTAGTAGGTAAATCTAATAAGGCTATGTTTGTCGGGTTAACTCTAGTTTTAAATGTAGGTAGATATAAGCTTCCCAATTCAAGTTCACTCATATCGTAGAAAATACAAGAAATATTTCCAACGGATTTGAATAAAGTACGCATGAATCTATTATGTTACTTCATTTTTCATAAGACAAAGGAAAATTTGGAAAACAGAACTTTTTAAACCATGTAAATTATCTTTCCCTTAAGGTTCATGAAAAATGCCAATTGTCATTAAACATCTACAGTGAGATATTTGAAAGAAGATACTTAATACCAATGAAACCTAACACATTTCCGGTTAAAAGTATCCTTCTGAAAGTCTCGAATAATTGTCGCATAGGAACAGTGAAAGAATTCCCACATTGTCGTTATAGAAATGGGCCTTTGATGTATTTTATTTATGAACCATAAAATCTTGTTTTTACGAATTATTATCTGGCGTGGGTAACTTTTAAAGTTTTAATAGTCGCCGAATTATTTTCATGTAAGAGAGACTATCCAATATTCGTAGGTAACCACTTCCCGGCTAATCTTACATGCCAAATTTAACTAATCACATTATGCTAATCAAAGAAATATATTCTTTAAAACTCTAACGTTTCCAGACGCTAAAATAAACGTTAACATTGGCATTCAGCTGTTTCCCTGCGGTTTTCTATTTTCACTCTCTAAAATACTCTAAATATATTCCAAGTACTTCACACAAGGTTGACATTTTTCCGTGGCTGCCGTGAAATCGATATCGCAAACTCGCTCTTTTAAATTCTCAAACGACATTTCACAGGTCTTGTTTTTTTATAACAATACGTCAGTCACAAAAACCATATTTGTGTGGAAAGCCAACGAGAGCCACAAATGATTTCTTTTTAGTAGATCCTATTACTTAAATATGGTGAGTTCAGTGCTTAATCTGATTATATAAGTAAGACTTTAATGGTGTGTACCCCAGACGATACAAAAATGATTTCTACAATATATTTTGATATGTAGAAATAAACAACAACGTTTGACAGATAATAATCACGCAGTAATCGAAAGATCTAGTTGCTGATCTAGGTGTTGTTCTTGTCGTTTATGAATGTGATAGTTTCTAAAGCCTCATTTTCATGCTTGTACTCGTATCTGTAATGGGCGTAAACACTTCAAAGCTCGTAGTCAAAATATTAATTGCAAATACGCCAACAGCAATGCCTATGATTATATTTACGAGTTCATCATTTTGATTATGACGGATCCGTCCAACCCGTTAGATGAGGACATGATGGGAAAATATTCAGTATCATAGATCAGCGTCATCGTACAGCTTATCTTTGCCAACAGCAGGTACCTAAACACCAATGTCGACGTGTCGGCCACGATCCAATTGTACAGCAATATCTACCCGATAATCAACATCCACAAATAATTATTTCATTTTCCTACAAGAATACGCTTTTGACGTCTGCAGAAAGGACTAACAATGCAAAGCTACTGAAGCTGAAAACGATCTGAAAACTTAATTTCGCAATGATAACTGAAATCCACTTAAAAAGCGATAAGCTAATGTTTGCTCAGTGTCGGCTTATCATGATAAAACACACATGGTATGAGCTCTTCGTTCTTTTATCCCTCCCGACACGGTCGATTGACGATTATTGAAAGCTCTTTCGGTCTAATAACTTCGCTATATTCGTCGGTACCTAATGCCTTTTAAACCACAAGAATAACATGGTGTTAAATTAAAAGGAGAACCTTTTTAATAGTCGTAAACAGAAGTAACCATCACACAACAAGCACCGGGAGCTCGAGCCGGGCAGCGACCGCTATAAAAAGATCATCATAGGACGGTCGGTGACGGCCGCCGTGCGACATGCAACCCTGGAAAGCGACTCGACTGTGCCATCGAGTACTGTTGCCAAAATAATTAAAGAAATCTCCGACGGTGTCCCTCCACCGCGCCCGCGCCGCTCTAAAATCGTCGCTCTTCGCCCGGGAGTCACTACTCGGGGCGCGGCGGGAAAACATCTCCCGCGCCACTCTTATTTCTTCTTTCCTTCCCGACGCTGTCGAAAAAAAATATTCCAGTAAGTTTCATAATACCACTATAAAACCAAACAATCGTGAGTGTAGTAACCCCAAGTGCGAATTAAGTGTCATACCAGTTTCAAAAGGAAATTAGTGATTATAAATAAGTGATAAAAGTGTTACATAACGCGAAACAAATTTCAGAATTTTTAAAAATACCGCATTTTGTAGGCGCCTTTGGCACAAAAATAGCTTTGAGTCACGTGGTACAAATTCAACCTATAGCATGGCTCCACATTTATGTATGATCGTAAATTGTATTAAGTTTTCAAATTAAGAGAATTATACTTATTTTGGAATTATCAAGCAACAAAATTAACGTTTATTATATTTTTCATTTTTATTCGTGAAATTTAAAATATTTTGATATAAAAGGAATCTCGTTTGACAAAAATAGTATCAATCCCGCGTAAAAGGTGGCGCTGCCATCGACCGCTCTTCTACGTCAGTTTCGTAAAAAATGACGGCTGGATTAGATACGTGTTCGTGTCGTTTACGTTTATGATATTTACGAGAAAAAGTATTAGATTAGTACAAAGTTTAGAAATAACTTTACAAAATAAGAGTTTAAAGCTAAAAATAAGTGGAATACTAAAATAAGACAGACATTTCTCATGTATTAAAAAAAAACTTCTTGGTGAGTGGTGCAGTGGTCAAACGGTGCTTGCGATCTAGGAAATAGCTCGTTAAATCTATTAACAATACTCGTCTTCCTATTTTACTAATATCTTTGAAAATAGAGCTGTGGAATTCAAAATCTGTAATCGACAGAATTCTGTTCTTCATTTTTTTCATTTAAAAAATACCCGATCTCATTAAAAACATTCCCTTTCAAGAAAAATAAAGTAATTCCTTTTGATCAGTTAATTTTTATGTAAATCTAGAAAAAATATTCGTCACTAAAAATACGTCGCATATAAAATACTCGCACAAGAGAAACATAACCTCAAAGCTTTCAAGTTGATAATGATGACTCGTCATTTCTAACCTATATTTTGTTCTTGCTTTTTAGAACTGACGGCAACGTAGTAATTCCACCATGGAGGACGCTCACTCGAAATCCGTGGAAGAAGTCTTAGGGTACTTCGGTACAGACCCAGACAAAGGCCTCAGTGCAGACCAAATAAAAAGGAACCAAGATAAATATGGGCCAAATGGTAAGTACACTGTTTATCTGAAACATGTAAACAAATTTTCATAACTATCATATCTGTTTTATAATGTGTGATAAACTATTCAGAACAGTTATTAGAATTATGTACAACTTTTCAGGAAATTCCAAAACTTGACAGATCCAAGTTTATTCTGCAAATAAAAATTTAAGAAACAAAATTGTAACCATACCATAGTTTAGTAATTGCTGGATTAAATCGATTATTAGGAAATTGGTATAAAGGTAGTGCCAATCAAAACTTTATGATTCTCTATGCCTCAACTATGACATCATCACAAAACAGTTAACTCAATTCTAGTTAGCACATAATAAGATGCAAAGCTATAACTGAAATTTGTCTCAGACATCTTTACATTACTCCTAGGTCATCTTCAAATCTATCCATAAACATCCATGGCCAAAACTGGTTCAAAGATGGGATTCTCAATGGGCGCTATTATGATTATGTTCTGCAATTTAATTCTAGTAGCTGCCCATTAATAGTCTATTGTTTGTGGTGAATGTATTATTTGTAGATTGTGACAAATTATAATGCTCTGATATTAATTAAAGTAAAAATGATAACTGCACAACAATAATTTATTGATAACAACTTCAATATCATATTTATCTTGTATTGATTGGTAGGCTTTGCTTAATTGACAACTAATGATGAGTTTTTTTTTTTCATTTTCTATAGTTAACAGATTAAGTTAACCAGTACCCAGTACCTACATAACTTCAAATAAATAATTTATGAATTAATTTTAATCATGCTATCAGTCAGGGTCATTTGATATTGTGCCAGCAGGACTGACTTTGCCATGAATCATTAATCTACAAAAGTTGAGTCTTTTGAGATAAAAGTAAGAAGGTAATTGGGAACAATCAATCATGTACATATTACAATAGGAATGTAGATTCTGAATAGACTACACATTTTTTTGCTAAACCTACTTGCAGACAGTACTACTAAAACAATCATTTCTGCCATGTTATGAACCTGATGATAATGTTATGTAATAACAATACTTATTTATCCAAATTATCAATGTATGTCATGTGAACACAAGGTCAAATGTCCTGCAATCTGTGATAGCTATATATTATTCTCATATAAATATTATAATGTATTAATTTTGCAGCATTATCAAGTCACCATAACTGAATGTAGCGATACTCAGCAGATGAACTGCATCTGACCTAATTGTTTTGACACATCATTTCTAAAGTGCATTGTCTATTGAGTGCCAGTATCTTAAAGATGTGGACTAACCCGCCTTGGCCATCTCAACTTCATATTATAATGAGAAATATTGCTTCCATTGTAAAACAGTAAAATTATTCATATACCTAGGTACTAATTGCATTCTATCATTCAGTGTTTGTTTCTGTTACAAACACACTTATGTGTGCTTCAGTAATTTAAACACGAAAAAAAGCCTTGCAGTATTTTGCTGTTCTCATAGCCGAACAAATTGCTCAAATTTATGATGACTTACTCCAGAAATGGTCCCAATTTCGAGCCCACCACATGTCAGTAACATTGCCCTCATAGGTACACGTGTTTCTACTCTATCGACAAAAAATAGCATACACGCTTTAATGAAATTGTTCCGAGAACGACGTAGGAGCAATCAATTTCCGACCCAAGTGTAAAAAAAATAGAAATATTTATGAAACTAGACAAGTTAAAAAAATTAGACTGGCCCACATTGTAAGTGATAGAACGTTTGAATGAAAGCAATCCCGATCGATGTGTTTCACTTAATATCATGCTTATTTCGCAAATATCCGGGGCTGTGGGCGAAGTATAAATGAATCCGCTCCAAGTAGATAATCTCCCCATTCCGTGCACCGTAGCTAATTGCACAGAGATAACGCCTAATCCTATTCAATATTTCCATAAGGTTTGGCGCGCATTTTAAGTGTGCAGAAAAAATAATAATTACCTAATAAGAAAATAACAATCATTGTCGAAAATGTTACATTCCACCTATAATTTCGGGATTTTTCCAGCTGGTCTAGTCATAATGGAAATTTTCACAAAGTTACCGAAAACAGGAAATTCATCTTCATTTCCTTTAACTTGATTAATTATTTACTAGCTTCTAAATGACAAAATCTAAATATAAAACGACAATTTTAAGATAACAGGTAAACCATCTTATTTCCTCATAAGAAAAACCAGGGCAGGTCGTTAGTATTGACACGATATTAATGGGAGTTTTATCTCGCTAAGTCACTAACTCAATATTTGCTAGCAGATAGTATAAAAACTAGATCTTTCGCAATCTTTACCTTATGCTACGTGTTGAAATACATTTAACAAGGATAAAAGTTATTATTCTTATAAGAAGATAGCTTGTTAATTTGTTTAAACAAAAAAAATACCATAAATATTATTTTCTTGTTTGTTGCCTGTCTCTGAAAACATTTACACAAATCCTCTTTATATTATTACAAGGTATAAGGCATAATCCTTATGCAAACTATTTGCACCAGAGATAATAAGAGTATGTGGGTATTTAGAGCAAGTTCATAGATGTTGTAGAATTGATTCGTAATTTTATAGGTATTTCTTAGATGAAACATGGATGAATCTTTTTAGATAGACAGGTCTGAAAATAAATGTCCTAGGGCGCGTAGTTTGAAGTAAAGAGGTCGGGGGTGGGTGCGTTCACCGTGGTCCGTGATGTTTATTTATAGTGGGTCCTCGGTGATCGATCAGCGCTGAGGCGGAGGCTGCCATCGGTGCGTGTGCTCTCGGGCCCAGGGGACGCGCCCTCACGCGTGACCACGTCCAGTCGTCCATGTTGCCTACCTAACACTCCGCACTCGCCATAACACGCCGCCTCGATAATAAAAAGCAGTTTGCCATGAAATATGTACCTAACCAGTTATAGATACGGACACGAATACTAATTAACTTCTTTGACAAAAGATACGGTATCTGACCTTTTTTAGCTAAAAATATCACTCTTGATTTAGTAATAAAACCATGAATGTATTCATCGTTTCATTACTATATAATTATGTCGCATCCAACTAGCTTAATCAGCCGTTTCATTAAAACCCTAGCCTTTTCATGAAATTGCTTAGCTTAATCAGTGACATAAGTGCCATAGGCTAGTGATTAAACGATATTGTACCTGTTTGTAAGTTTTTTATAAGCCCTGCCTGGAGGCTTTAATATTATATTAAGGCCACCACAGGCAAGCCCGGTTAAGCAGTCGACAGCCTTATAGGTTGAACTGCGAGAAGCCACTCGCTTAAAAAAAAAGATATTGTACCAAAGATGTCACTTCGGTCGCTGAAAAATCGGTGCAGTTAAATGAAAGGCTAGGCTAATTGCATCTGTCAATACAAAAATCGTCATTGACCTGCAGGCTGCTGAATACGACTTCGTATAGTTGTGAACGATAACACCGTTAAAAAAAATACACCACCAGTTCGAGATCCCGCGAGACTAGCTGTTTATTTTCTCGGCTTCGTACAACTGACGATTATTTTGCTGCGGAAAACATAAACTACACGTCACTACACTCAGTGAGGCACGGTCACAATACCGAAAACCTCAAGCGAGAATAGATTTTAAAAGCCAGTGTGTCATCAGCACTAGTTTTATTTGACACTTACTTTAAAATAATTTACACTCTTCATTCACACCTGCTTTATGAACCTAACAGCATCCAAACTCAAATATTCATAATTTGTTACTTGGTTTTTCACCTGAATTGTTTCTAGATGTGGATCGAGCATCGGCACTTTAAAAACTTCTTTTATTTGAGGATATGTGCTGATTTATAATGTAGATACACATTGTTCATCATTTCATGTCCGGGCAATAATAAAAATAATTCATGAAACAGTTGAAAAAAAACATAAAACCTTTCTGGATTTCAAAGAGAACAGATGAACGTCGCTCCTACCTACAGCAATCTTCATTCCGTGAAAACCGATCCCCTCCTACACTCAATGTAAAACTAATCTGTCTTCAAGTGTAGTTTGTTAGAGATAATACTAGATCTCTCAGAATCTGAAAATTGTATCAAAAGAAAATGATGTATAGTTCCTAAAAACATTCTCACTTGTAATTAAAAATTCTCATTCGTTAAACAAAATGCACCAAACCTATTCATCTCTTAAAACGTTGGCATGAATTCTGCATAGAAACACTTATGGAACCCCATAATGCGAATATGTAGTTAAATGGTTATCAAAATTGAAGTAAGACTTAAACGATTGTTCGTATTGAAACCCGATGGTTATCCGATACTCATTCAATAATCATTCGTCCTCGAAACATAAAAACTAACATTACAAATGTAATAACTACATGTACGAGTAGCTTCCGATATAGCGACACCAATAAACTATAATATCTCTAATGCGCTATGTCCTTTGTATTCTAAACTTAAGTTCCATTTTGCATACTGTACTTACGGAATCTTGCATCTAGGGAAAATTATATCATTTACCACAGATTCGTTTTGTGGGGGAATGTTGAAGTGCCCTGCGTCAGCGGGGATCATAAGTGTTTGAGTGCATTAAGGAGTTGATAGCGTAGGTACGGCAAGCCCGGGAATGCTGACTGCTCCCGCGCCGAGATTCGAGTGCCTAGTGGCTGAAATATTATATGGTACCCAGGTTTATTTTGGACGATCTACGTTGGCGGATTGCGTCTACGAACGCGGCTGACGCGCGATCCACACGACCATTGCACGTTCCAATATTTTATCTGTTAGAAAATTCTTTTATCTTCTCAGCACTGAAAACGTAAAGACAGTACATTTTTGCCGCACGTTATATTTACGGCGACGTTATTTTCATTTTTAGTATTGCTTTGATCTAAGTACTCCATGTCACCAATATATCTCTACAATTTGACAATAATATAAAGATAATGTCAAGCATGAATGCGAAACTATGTTTATGGACTTTTCTTCCCTTGTCCGTGTCCCGAGTCTCATACAAGCCTTACCCAGGGATCATTGTTGATCCTTCACCCACCTGGCTCTTGGTCTACCAACACTCGTACTAAGGTCATCGAATTAAAAAATCAAGACTATATTCTCAAGATCAAGGTAAAACATAATCTGTAGCCCCTTAACCCTTTTGGAATGAAAATATAATTATGTCTAGTCAGTTAAACAATTTATCGCCTAAAGATGGCTCTTACGAACTACCAATATCTTCTAATTCATAAATACTATCTAGCAGTAACTTAAACTTGAAAATACTTGGATCCAAGTGTAACATTTCCGTTACTGCAAATTCGTGATGGTTTTCTCTCGCCTTTCTCTCGATATCACCAAAAAACTGAAAGGCCTCACAGAAGTTGCGAAACAGAAAACAACAACGTCAGAGTCCGTTCTTTATCGTACTTTCACCTTTATTCCGCTGTCACAAACAAAGTCTCTTACATTGCCAATCTCGTTACAGCTATGTGGTATTGATGCGTAATTGGATTCCGTCTCCAGCGAATCCCTCCAATCAAAGTCAGGGTAATCGCTGGCCACCTGTAGCATGACGTTGAAGTCAACCGTTTGTTACTGAAATATCTAATTTTCCATTTTCCTCTTCCATTGTTTTTGTTGTAGCCTGTTATAGTTTGCACTTAACTAGAATAGAAGCCAATATATTAATATGTTTATGGAGGTAGCGTGACGGTATATTATGTATTGTGTTGTAAGATTGTCAGTATCGTCACGTACACGAAGTACGCTATTTTGACGTCGGTTGTCCAGGACGTGACACTTAATTGTATGGGCGTCCTCGCGATTTTATGTGCCGTTGTTAGTATTATTGATGAGCGCGAGTGAGCTGTGCGAGCACAGATGCTGACACGGCGATATCGATGCGTGGACTAATTGCTTACATTAGTCACGGCGGCGTGGCTGGCAGCCGGACTGCGTACGCAAATAGAGTCGATACAACGATTGACTTAGCGCACGTTGCCCGATTACACTCTACGATTAAGACACAGAAAACATGAAACTGATTCCACGTACATTCCTATGGACGTTATCTTTACTGCGAGCTGCGCCCAAAAAGCTTAATGCGAAACATGCATCTAAATGTGCTCGCATCTAAACTCGACTCCCGGAAGCGACATGACCGGAGGATATTCTAATTATAAGGGCAGAGTTTTTAATATGATCAGCACAATTCCGTCAATTTAGGCAAGTAGTAGCGATTAGATAGATAGCTAAAAGGATTGTACGAGAAGCGTTGCGCCTGCGACGCTGTCGTTACGTAGGAGCTAAGTGCGCGTTTGAGGTCACCATGCAGGTCGCGCACGGTCCGGAGACGTGGCCCGCTAACTGCCCAGCAACTACTTAATCATAAACAAGATACGTTATACCAAAATACACCTTATCACACATTTGTATCGCAGATTTAATATAATGAACGTGATAAAACTCTGAATGTCGCGCCAGCAAAAAAGATAACAAGTTTTCCGACCCTACCTAGACAAATAATTACTGACAAACATTATGTACACGTCACAAAGACTTTTTTTTTGTAGGGCACGATTGTAACATTGAGTAAACCAAATGCTGACGCATAACCTTCTAAGGCAATACATGATAATAAGCGTAGTAGCAGTACTCTAGTGGAGTCGCAGGGCGATCCCCGGCCACCGTAGGCGCGGGCCTGCGGACGGCGAGCGTTGGGTGGCTCGCTGTCCGATCACCACCAGGCCCGGGTCGATGGCGCGTTGTGTTTCACGCGCGCCTCAAAGAGATGTCAGCATAGAGGACGGGGCCCGCTAGGGCCAGAGCCTGCCAGGGTTGCGGAATTTGTTCGAAAGAGTCACCGCGGCCCTGGAAAGCAAAGGGCTTAAGAAGGAACACGGATGGGTTTTAGTCAGTAAGAGTCTGACACGCCCTTCCGCTCCACCCAGAGCGGAAGAAGTCATTTGATGATTTCCCATCCTAAAAAAAAAAAAAAAAAAAAAAAAAAAAAAAAGCAGTACTCTAGTAATCTTTATGCACAAGGTCTTAAGAACTTAATCTTACAATAAATATTTCATTTATATAAAAATACATATATTCTCTAACCTGTTTTATACTGTAATGTTATTTAAAACGTGGAATATTTTTTAAATATATTATCCTCTTCGATGAGCTCGAATATACCGGTTTGTACATTGACTCCGAATTAAACAAAAATATCTTTTCATTTTTATTATTAGCATAATTATCAGCTGCTAGTTCAAATCAAAGAAGTGTGATAATTCCCTATCGCAAAAACTGTGTATGTACCTTGATTAGCCAACGGCCTGGTAAATATTATCACACGTGGTTTACTTTGTTTTGGATTTGTTGATTTTTGCGCAGTTTCCAAATAGAAGCCGGTTTTAGCGCATACTGATAACGTAGTAATCAAAATAAGCTGCGTAGAGTAGAACTAGACAAACGGTGAGCAGATCACGTTGAAATGCGGCGCCGACATTTACATTTGACGTCACTATTATTGGCCGAATCGCCGATCGAAACTCGCTCCGCCGCCGGCGCTGCCGAGCCGCCGCCGCTCGCTCCCGCCGATCTAGTGTATTTATGTACGATCGTAACTGCCGACATAGATCGCATGCCTGTTCTGACTAGTTTATCGCCTGTTACATTAACTCCTTTGATCTTTTATTCAAAATTCTAATTATGGTTCTTTTCTCTTTTCAGAACTGCCAACGGAGGAGGGTAAGCGCATCGATTTGATAAATATTTCTAAGTTATCTGCTGACCTAGATAAACTGACACAATATTCCGGTTCCTAATTCGTTCACTGTTTGAAATTCCTTTTAAAGATTCCACTTGGTCAATAACAAGTTGTATTTGTAGAAAAGATAACTGAACTGTAATATTTAGCCCGACAAGATTTCCACATCCTTGAAAATAAGTAGGCGCACTCAGGAAATCTACTTTACTAATACAAAAAGCCGCCATACTGGAAATATAAGCACTCACAAAGTGTGGCGCTCCCCAATTGTACCTATGTTAATGAAGTGGTTAAATCAATTATGCACACGACCATTAAACTGACACAGATAGAGAAACTCGGTCCCATCAATAAACGAATCCACAATGACGAAAGTTCCTCCTGTAGGATTTTTTTTTAATAAAAACATCAATTAACTTCTTTTAATTTAACTTATAAGCTTGATAGACCACATTAAAACATGTAAAATATTTATCGTAAAGTATGCATAAATTTTGCAGCTTACGAATGTATAACTTATTCCAGTATTCAAATAAAAACCATGCCAAGGTTCCGTGAGACACTTTTTGTTTACCTCAAAGCCTTGAATACTCACGTTTGTTGAATCCTTTCGTCAAGTTTGCAATACATATTAATGACTAGAATATTGAATAGGCTACATTTCACATTCTTGCATTTTTTAAATAAATAAAGAAGAAGACACCAAAACGTCACCGTTAGATTTGGAATAACTATTTGTCGCAAATATAACATTTTCTATCGTTTCCTTATAGGCAAAAGTATATGGCAGTTAGTCCTGGAACAATTCGATGACCTCTTAGTAAAGATTTTGCTGTTAGCCGCTATTATTTCATTCGTAAGTATTAGATCATTGTGATTGGGATCATTTCACAAACAGTTAAAGCAGTATTAACAAAATTATTCTCATGTTTCAGGTTTTAGCTTTATTTGAAGAACACGAAGATGCATTCTCCGCCTTCGTAGAGCCTTTCGTTATTTTACTTATTCTTATTGCTAACGCTGTAGTAGGAGTATGGCAGGAAAGAAATGCGGAATCTGCCATCGAAGCTTTAAAAGAATACGAACCCGAAATGGGTAAAGTAATCAGAGGAGACAAATCCGGTGTACAGAAAGTCCGAGCCAGGGAAATTGTACCCGGTGACATCGTTGAGGTGTCAGTCGGTGACAAAATCCCCGCTGACATCCGTCTTATTAAGATTTACTCGACCACCATCCGTATTGATCAGTCCATCTTGACCGGAGAGTCTGTCTCCGTGATCAAGCACACAGATGCCATTCCCGACCCCCGCGCTGTCAACCAGGACAAAAAGAACATTCTATTCTCCGGTACCAATGTTGCCGCTGGCAAGGCCCGCGGTATTGTGATCGGAACTGGTCTCTGCACTGCCATTGGTAAAATCCGTACTGAAATGTCCGAGACTGAGGAGATCAAGACACCTCTGCAGCAAAAACTCGACGAATTCGGTGAGCAGTTGTCTAAAGTCATCTCAGTTATTTGCGTTGCCGTATGGGCCATCAACATCGGTCACTTCAACGACCCCGCCCACGGTGGAAGCTGGATCAAGGGTGCCGTATACTACTTCAAAATCGCCGTCGCCCTGGCCGTCGCCGCCATCCCCGAAGGTCTGCCCGCCGTCATCACCACTTGTCTCGCTCTCGGTACCAGGCGTATGGCTAAGAAGAACGCTATCGTAAGGTCGCTGCCCTCTGTAGAGACCCTCGGTTGCACATCTGTCATCTGCTCGGACAAGACCGGTACTCTCACCACCAACCAGATGTCTGTTTCCCGTATGTTCATCTTTGAGAAGATCGAAGGTGGCGACAGCAGCTTCCTTGAATTCGAAATCACTGGTTCCACCTACGAGCCTATTGGCGATGTTTACCTGAAGGGACAGAAGGTCAAGGCTTCTGAATTCGACACGCTCCACGAACTTGGCACTATTTGCATTATGTGCAATGACTCCGCTATTGACTTCAACGAATTCAAACAGGCATTCGAGAAGGTCGGTGAAGCCACTGAAACCGCTCTTATTGTACTCGCTGAAAAAATGAATCCCTTCAACGTTCCCAAAACTGGACTTGACCGCCGGTCCAGCGCTATCGTTGTACGCCAAGAGATTGAGACCAAATGGAAGAAAGAGTTCACTCTTGAGTTCTCCCGTGACAGGAAATCCATGTCCTCTTACTGCACACCCCTTAAGCCTTCCCGTCTTGGAACTGGACCCAAACTGTTCGTCAAGGGCGCACCTGAGGGTGTGCTTGACCGTTGCACACACGCTCGTGTCGGAACTTCCAAGGTTCCTCTGAACTCGACCCTCAAGAACCGCATCCTGGAGCTCACCCGCCAGTATGGTACCGGTCGCGACACCCTTCGTTGCTTGGCTCTTGCTACCTCTGATAACCCATTGAAGCCTGATGAGATGGACCTTGGAGACTCCACCAAATTCTTCACCTATGAAGTCAACCTAACATTCGTCGGAGTCGTCGGCATGTTGGACCCTCCCCGTAAGGAAGTATTCGACTCCATCGTTCGTTGCCGCGCCGCTGGTATCCGTGTCATCGTCATCACTGGTGACAACAAGGCCACCGCGGAAGCTATTTGCAGGTAAATAAAAAACACTTTTATTCTTCTATGATACTTCTTGTAACAAACCTCAAAGATTGCCATTTCAAATCAATTTATAATGAATTAGATGATTGGTTACGCTAGCAAAAGTTCCATACTTATTTGGCACCTTCTGTACACAAAGTTCTAATGCACTATTTCCAATTTCCATAGCTACATTTGAGTGGAAAAAATTTCATGAACTTGTATATTCCAGGCGTATTGGCGTGTTCACTGAAGAGGAAGACACCACTGGCAAGTCCTACTCTGGTCGCGAGTTCGACGACCTGCCCGTCTCCGAGCAACGCGCCGCCTGCGCCAAGGCCCGCCTGTTCTCCCGTGTGGAGCCCGCCCACAAGTCCAAAATCGTTGAGTACCTGCAGAGCATGAACGAAATCTCCGCCATGGTAAGAATCAGACATCATACAATTTCAGGTTTTTTAAACAGAAGTTGGCATTTTTGTAAATGAACACAACACAAACGAAATTCCAAGTATGTTAGTGAATCAACAGAACAGCAAAATAACTACTACATTGTAAACGATATCTTCATAATTTAGTGGTATACCATTCGCCAACATTATTGAATGTTTACACATTGTAATACATATTGGAAGTGTTCTGTTTACGTTAGGGCAGCGATGTTTATAAACCGGAGCACTCGAAACTTGAGAATTGGTGGAATGGTATTGGATAGCGATGACATGTTACTTATGACGTTACAGACTGGTGACGGTGTGAATGACGCGCCTGCCCTGAAGAAGGCTGAAATTGGTATCGCTATGGGTTCTGGTACCGCTGTCGCTAAGTCTGCCGCTGAGATGGTGTTGGCTGACGACAACTTCTCTTCCATTGTCGCTGCTGTTGAGGAAGGCAAGTGTTCATCATACATCTTGACTGAAATGGACAGTTATAAAAATACGAATGATGCAGAAATTATTAACACGACGGTTTTGTAACTTCAGGTCGTGCCATCTACAACAACATGAAGCAGTTCATCCGTTATCTGATCTCTTCCAACATTGGTGAAGTCGTGTCCATCTTCTTGACTGCCGCTCTCGGTCTCCCTGAGGCTCTGATCCCCGTGCAACTGTTGTGGGTCAACCTGGTCACTGACGGTCTGCCCGCTACTGCTCTTGGTTTCAACCCACCTGATCTTGACATCATGGACAAGCCCCCCCGTAAGGCTGATGAGGGTCTGATCTCTGGATGGCTGTTCTTCAGGTAGGCATACAATCCAAGTAACTTTGTAGTTCAAAAATATCGCAACTCTATAAAACTTCATTAATAATTGATGACGTTGTAACTTTTTTTTTTGTAATTGTTCAGGTACATGGCTATTGGTGGATACGTCGGTGCCGCTACCGTCGGCGCTGCTTCATGGTGGTTCATGTACTCTCCCTACGGACCCCAGATGACTTACTGGCAGCTCACCCATCACTTACAGTGCCTCGGCGGAGGTGATGAGTTCAAGGTAAGAGCGATTTTTTTGGGTTTACAGTCGGTCGGATTTTTTGTCATAACGAAAAATTAATTGTTTCTTTTTGCGATTTTAGGGCGTCGACTGCAAGATCTTCACTGACCCTCACCCTATGACGATGGCTCTGTCCGTATTAGTAACAATTGAGATGTTGAACGCAATGAACAGTTTGTCTGAGAACCAGTCGCTGGTGTCCATGCCGCCCTGGTCCAACATGTGGCTGGTGGGCTCCATGGCTCTCTCCTTCACGCTTCACTTCGTCATCCTCTACGTTGAGGTCCTGTCGGTGAGTACCGCTCCGCTTGTTCGGATGCAGTTCGTTGGATACAGTTCATGTGCTAACTCTGTCGTGTCACGACGCGTGTGTTCGCAGGCCGTGTTCCAAGTGACGCCGCTGTCCATCGACGAATGGGTCACGGTGATGAAGTTCTCGATACCCGTGGTGCTGCTCGACGAGGTGCTGAAGTTCGTCGCGCGCAAGATCTCCGACGGTGAGAGAAGTTCGGAGCTGATGCACTGGCTCGACGGCATGCAATGGATTGTGCTCATGTGGGCCGTCTTCTTTGGCCTCATCATCTACGGCCCTCTATAAGCCGGCCCGCCCCCGTGTGCCGTGCCACCACCCCGTTTGATTCACATCTAATACCCTCCTATCGATTTCTGCGCCACCCACCTATTTTATTCATGTTGCAGTTTAAATTTTCTATTCTCGTGTGTGAACTGATAAGTTATTTTGAGTGTGGGTAGCGTAAGGAATTTAACTGTGGAAACCGATAGACTATGAGCTGCGCTCACCACAGTATCAGTCATCTAACAGTTTGGAATGCTAATTCTGGCGCACCCGGTGTGTGAAGTGAGTGCCCCCCGAGGGCCCGGTGTCGGACACAGGACTAGTGAGTGCCGGCGAGCCGGACTGCGTACTTGTCTGTACTGCGTAGGAGTAGATCTAGCCGAGCCGTGGCGGCGAATGCGGCCCGCTCTAGTGATTATGCATTTTGTATGTGTGCGAGACAATAAATTTATTGGAGCTCATTTTTTTTACAAATTCGTGAGTTCAACTAATATTCTCTTCCTTTTACTGAGTACATATACATAATATTATACACTTATTTGATGTGAAGTGGCTGTGAAGACCTTCATTATAAATGCTAACTAACGAAACACCAAAAATTGGTTTAATTGAAAGGTATTTATAAGTTAGATTAATTGCATTTGATACATTTTGTATACAGTAGCATGGGAAGCTCCGCATTCAAATATTTTATAGTGAACTCGCACATAGCTCAGTACCTTGTCCGTATGGACAGCAGACATGTTATAAAACATACTATTAATTAATAGTAATGTGCATTGTTAGCTTAGTGTAATTTATCGTAAGTGTATTATTAGGGACGTGGTTACAATATTATTCTCAGCATAGGTAGTACTGTTATCAAAAGAATGTCTTTCTCCTCTGTCCTTTCACTGTGGTCGCTTCTTAACATTCCTATATGCATTTCTTTTTTTCTTTTATCAAACCTTGTTTTGGTCGCCAAAGCGCTCTTATTAATCTAAGCTAATTTAACTAATGAATGTGTCCCTAGGCTGAACTAACCTCATGCCTTAGTGTGAACTCAGGTGGTTTGCAAAGAAGACTGTAAGCGAGTTACAGAACAATTCAGCCAGATCGACGGCATTGTTACTGCACGGTACCTCAGCGGGTGCACTTATACGTGGGTCCCACTGTGCAGTTGCATTGCAGCAATGATGCAGTCGGTTTGGTAACAACATGCTGGCATGCTGTTTTGCTACCAGTCACTTGCAGTCCGCCCGCGTACACCCTTCGTAGCCCAAGTAATACGTCACAACTATTACTTGTGCTGCTAGTGACCTTCATATACATCGAAACAATATCATGTCAAGCCTTGTTTCAATACAATTATTACATACTATTAACGAATTTGTGTATTGTGTAAAATGTCTATTTATTACATTATATACTACAAAATAATTTATTGAAATAAAGCAATATAGTCTATGTATGTACGAACTTAAATCGGTTTAAAGATCCCATGTACGGTATGGTACTTTTATTTATCTATATTTACTAATTGATGTAATTTAAGTTTTGTCTCTTATTCTTAAAATAACCTTTTATATCAAGTATTTCACCATCGAGACATAATATTACTTTTAAGTTTATAAAACCCGAATCAAAATTTGTTCAGTTAAGTGTGGTACAAGGTTAGTACGTACATATGTTTTTTTTTATATAATGAAAAGTAATAAAAATTGCATGTAAACATTGCATGGTTTATGAATTTAAAGAGTGCAGTTTTTGATATGATGCATTAACAATTATATATTATAGTATTATAAATTATTTATGTGTATACCCTAATCTATAAACAAGACTCGATTGAAAGGACTACAGCCGTTAGAAGTTAATATTTATTTGATGTGTTTTATCTATATGCAACACAACTTACCTTACGAATATAATATTTTAAAGAAACACAAAACACTCTTCATTGAATGATGCCCATATTTGAGATATCTTGAAACTACCTATGATTGCCTTCATATCTCTAGAACCAGTAGTTGTTCTACCAAGCATTGATCCCTCATACACTGCACAATTAAGGGCATGCTCAAAAACCTTTGTTGTGAATGTCCCCCAACCTCCTGGAACTTGTTGCGTTTATCAGATTAACTTATTGAAATGTACAGTCGTTTATACATTTTACATATTAAAATAGTCAACAACATTAATGTTTGAATTATTTCCCTTCACGATCCAGTAGTGACACTATATGACCATGACACATACCCCCCGCCCCCGCCTCTTTGATTATGAAATTATTTTACCACCCTCTGTGACCCTTTGTATTGGAACCCCATGTCCTTGGCGTACAAATAATTGTTTAATTACTGTTCTATTCCTCGCTAACAAATTTTATATAACAAGTTTTGCAAGAACTAGATCTGTTGTATGTGATGCATCATCCTGCAACACATTAGTTGCACTTTGAACGTCATTTCCAACTTGATCTGTAACCAGCGCGCAATATTGATTATGCCGCCAAAAATGATTATTAAAGAAAAAGGTTGCAGAAAACAAATAAACAAACAATAAAAACAACAAAACAATTGTTTGTGAATTGCAAAACTTGGTCTCGGCCGTGCCACGGCAGGTACGCCCGTGGCGCGCACGCACGCTCCCGCATGCTCTAACGTGGTGTTGTCCTTGTGTCCCCAGCCCAGCCGGAATGGAAGCTGTAAGCGCCGGATCGCCGTCGCAGCGCCACTGCACGCACATATTCCATGAACACTCATTGTTTGTTGTGATCCCGCAGTGAAACTACACATTTAATGTAACTACGACACGGTTGTGATATCTGCATATGACCTAGTAAGTTCGGACGGCACCCCCGCTCGAGCGCACAGACACTAACACTCTCGTTGTTTTGCAGCGAACGAGGTGGTCATTGACAAGTGGTAAACGCCACCGAATCATAGTTCCTCAACCCGCTTCTCTCTGCTACTTCTACCGCTCTCGTCTCCCGGTGTAATGTTAATTGGCTTTTAGATGTGTACGAATTAAAAAGACCGTCACGTAAGACTACGACTAGGCTAGGCTAGATAGGCCGGGCCAGCGGCGGAACAGAGGCGCGAGTGGTGGCTGCGGCGACGAGGCGGGCCGGGGCGCCGCCCCGACCACCTGCTCACCTGCGCTAGTTCACCAGAGGGGACATAATGTTGTTCATAATGTGTATATACTACAGTATGCTTAGGAGGTTTAATCAATTTGTTATATTACGTTGTTCTAATTAAAGACTACATGGTGCCCGTCGACAGAAGCAGTGCGATAGACGATGTGTACTTAAGTTGAGAGCACTCATTAATTTATTGTTATATTTTTATTATCTTATAATCTAGTTTGCTTATCTAGAGTCGAGTCATTTCTATTAGTGCTGACGCCTCGACGAGCAATATGGTGTCTGTAAGGGAAGGATAATTACATGATTGTCCAGTGTTTGGGACCCGAGTCCAAAAGTTTAAACATACCTGTACATTTTAATGTATTATTGTTTTGTACAATAAATCGTTATAAACGACAAGTGTTTCATTGCTCACTGATTCTTAATCTATTTTTTTTATTTGTAAATCTAATAGAGTTACTACTCTCTAGACAAACAAGATTGTGCACTACTCTTACCCCTGCAGCTACGGATCTTACCCCTGGAGCAGCCTGTGTAACAAACTACCACAATCAAAAAGGTAAAACGTATCCTTGTAATAATGCCCATTATGATATTTTGCATCCAGAGTCCAATAGCGGATTCAACATTTTAGAATAGACCGGATACAGTCAGCAACAAAAGTAGGTAGGTAATTAGATTAACACATGACCGATAAAAACCGGGCACTAAACACTCAATTTATCAAATATTTCCAAAGATCTAAATAGTGTCATCTATAAGAATTACCTATTAAAATAGTAAGTAGGTACCTATATTATAGTTCTGTGTATCTATCTGTTGGACACACCACACGTGTGCTTAAACGAAAGAAACGCTCAATAATATAAAATAACTAGCTACCGCCCGGGTTAATATCGAAAATTATCGTAAGGGAACATACTCCCGGGATGAAAAGTGTGCGTATCCTGTGCGTTATTCCAGACTATAATCTACCTCAGTGCCAAATTTCATCAAGATCCGTTCAGCCGTTCTGACGTGAAAGAGTAACAAATATTCATGCATACGAACTTTCGCGTTTATAATATTAGTACCTAAGTATGTGATTTCAAAAACTGGAATCTAATATACATATTACAATCTTCCGAAGTCTGCAATTTTCCGGTGACATAATTATTATTATACATGATAACTGGAGGTATGTGATAGGGTTTGGAGCACGCAAATACATTTATTCAGAGAGTGGAGGAAAATTTGGAATTATCTTAGTCAATGTATTGGAAGCCGATCCAAAAAATATATCTTGAATGGAACCTTGATTTTAATACGGTTAGGGTTAGTTAACATTTTTATGGGCTTTGATGCAGTGATGACTGACACTGGCATAGCCACTACTAGGTATTTTAATTTTAATATCACAAAAATGAGTGAATTTGTCGGTCACTGGTTTAAAAGTTATAAGAGTTTATAGGTGGCCAATCTGGGAAGCAACTCCCCAGCTTGGCCCAATTTGAATCTCAAAAGCCAGGGCACCTAGCGAAGATCTGTTTTTTCCCAAATTTTGTCTCTAATTAGTCGGAATCAGCCGCCAAATATCAGAATCTGTCTGTCACTGGTTCAAAAGCTATAAGCGTTTCTAGGTGGCCGCCCTGGGGAAAATCTATCCAGCTTGGCCACATTATCTCAAAAACCAGAGCACCTAACGAAGATCTGCTTTCTCCCAAATCTTATCGCAATGTATCGCCAAATCACAGATTTAGTCTGGTCTTAGTTTAGAAGATAGGTATAATGAGTTCAATTTTTAAGGTACCTATAGTCCAATAGCTTGATCGAAGTTTACGAAAAATTGCCAAGAAAAAAATATTTCTTTAATATGTGTACTTCTAGTTTTATCGGTCTCAAGTCCTAATTTATTAGGACTTTAAACTTGTTTTTATGTTTTAAATCAACCTTTACAATCCATAAATGAAGTTCAGCGCAAGATTAGTGGCAGTAGCTGAGGGCCAACCCTCAGGCATGTTTTGCCAAATAATCGTAGCGCAGGCTTTTAGTAAAGGGTGAAGTAAACCCTTATTACAAGTTGAGCAACAAAGTTATTGTTGAGTACAGTGGTAAATGCTCATAATAGCTCGTAGGTTTTCAGTCGATCTTTTACATTGAAAAAGATCGACTGAAAACCGTAACTGTAATGCCGGTACCACACGCTTGCCAATCCATCACAAATCCCAACGTGTGGATAGGGCGTTTGAATTGGCTCAGAATTTCTTGCATTTATGATAGAAAAATGTTGTTCCTGAAATAATATGACAAAGATTCTAACTAGCGCCTCCAGAGTCAAATTGTGAAGCTGTCTAGGAACAACACTTTGACAATTTTCATCCAGCGTTGCCAACTTATGGGGAATTTCCCAATCTGCAAGGAATCACAAGTTGATTGGGATTGGCATTATGCGGGGAAAATCCGGGGATTTTGAATATGGATAGTCCGGGCCAAGGCAGAACACTTTTAAAGAAAAATGTAATGGAAATGTAAAAGCCTGTCCCTTGCTGTCCTCCCGAAATGACGCCGCTAAGCCGAGGTCATTTAAGATAATTAACTAGTTTGTAAGCCCTGGCTGGGGGCCTTAAATTCATTTGAGGCCACCACAAGATAGTCCGGTTAAGCAGTAACCAGCCTTAGTGTGCTGAACTGCGAGTGGTCATCGTCAAAAAAAAAATGGAAATGTAAACCTTTAATTTTTTTTTCCACAATTTTAAAAAGAGGAAAATTATTGGGAATTAGTTATATTTCCTTTAAAAAAATCAGGGACTTTGAGGTGAATCAGTAGATTTTTTGTCTCCAAATTTGGGGAATTTGACTTAGATTTTCGGGAAAATTTATAAATTAGTGTTGGCAATGCTGCAAGTGTCGTTATTTTGCAACTTCTTTCGCCGCTAAAAGCGCGCTCATTACGCGCTTTGCATCGCCAAGAATGTCGGTTTTTTCTTGAAAAATATCTAAGACTAATTTATTCAGGACTATGCCTTGACTATGACGTTCAGACAAGTGGTGGTCGTGGCAGAAGGTTTGACAGTAAAATTGTTTGAAGTCTGACTATTACATTACCTATATAAATAGAGGGTGTAGTTTGTGGCATGTGCTCAGCGTGTTGATCCGGCACAAGGCCCTATCAATTAATTGATTGGCAACACCTTCAAGATTTTATTTTCTTTTATTCAATACTGCCACATTTCCAGGCGCGGCTGTTCTGTTTGATGTTCATACACTTTTCGATTTTTAATTGAGTTACAACGGTTTTAATATAATTAACAGCTATTTTCAATGAATGAGCCTATTATTATAACACAGAAATTATGCTAGCAGTAGTTTTTACTGACCAAAATAATGGATCCGTCTAGGTAAGTTAATCTTTTACTTATATTCGATTATTTCTCTAGACTTGCTGTCGAGATACAAAGTATTTACTTAATTTTCACAGACTAGATACCGAACTGCCGAGTAAAATGGCACACTTAGATATAATGGAAGTTGATGAGCCCAATGCTGAAGCTATAGAAGAGAAATCTCAAATGCCTGAATTACCGTCACGAGTTTTGAGAAAGAGAAAATGTAAATCATCGAATCGAAGAGTTAGCATGAAGCCAAGTAAACGTATTATGACTGAAAACGCAAATCCTAAACAAATAGAAGCATTGTATCTGAACAAAAAAGTTAAATCTTTGTCACAGACTTTGGAAACTATCTACGAAGAGCCTAAAGCTCAGAATAGTGATACTGAAGTGCTGATAGGTGGAAGGAAAATTAAAAGACTGCTCACATTCCAATTAGGTAATCAATACACTAAAGAAAAAATTAAAAAACGCAGGGCCAAAATAAAGAAACTGCTGGGAAACAAATCTTACTTGAACAGAAAGAAAATACCAATGCAAGTGTTCCTCAAAACTATTGAATGTTTGGAGTTGGATGAAGTGATCAAAACAGAAACTGTACTGCCAAATAAGGATAAGGATATGTAATTAATTTTTAAGACTTCTTACCTGCATGGTATTGTTCTACTTGTGTGTGTGTATGTACAAATTAAAGTTCACAATAATGTGTATTTATTTTATTTATTAACTATTAAACCTATCAGAATACTGAATGATCTTGAGATTCATCAGTACATATTGAAGCAGCTTTAAATAAATGTAAAAAAAACACTTATAAAATCAATAAATAATTGCATAAAATATAAAGAAGCTACAGAAGGTTAGGTTTTCACTGTACACTTCGTAGATGATTTAGGACAGCTTTCATATTCTTTAATAAGACCTGCAGAATCTTGATCTACTCCATTGAGGCATACACAGCGAGGCTGTTCCACCCCAGGAGTGAAGAGCTGGCGAGGAACACCAGCCCAAGTCCTTTTCACACCACCACTACAAAAAAACAGCATATTAAACAATATTATCATGCTGTACTGGTGAAGAGAGGCGAAGTGCTAAAATGAAGGATTTTTTTTATTACAGTTAATCACAACATAAAAACTTGAACTCTGAGAAAGGAGACCACAAACATTGAATAGATCCTTCTTGGGGTAGCAAATTCTGGGTGGGGAATATAGCCCCAATAAAATACTATGAAAAAACTGCAGAGTTAATTTTTCCACTGACTGCAGATATCAAGCTGGGGCTGGGGGCTGCCTGTGTTGGGGATCAAATTACTTATGATAAACAAATGGTGCAGGTGCATGAAATAAAACCAAAAATAAAAACCTTGATGTGGTGCACCACACTTTGGTGCCTTCCTCAGCACTCCATGCAATGTTACAAGGAGGATACTTCTGATCTTCTTTTCTTGAATTTTCTTTTTCTACTTCGCATTGCTTTATTTTATCATAAAACTCCTTCACATAAGTTGTCTCTTGGCCATTCTCGTCGTAGAATCTTCCAATGAGGGTACCTGTAATATATTTTTCAAGTTATTCTGATTATGTTGCATAATTGAACAAGTCATGTACTAGGAAGGTGGTTTTTAGGATTCCGTACCCAAGGGGTAAAACGGGACCCAATTACTATGACTCCGCTGTCCGTCTGTCACCAGGCTGTATCTCATGAACCGTGATAGTTAGACAGTTGAAATTTTCACAGATGATGCATTTCTGTTGCCACTATAACAACAAATACTAAAAATGAATAAAATAAAATCAAATATTTTTATTTTATTCATTAGTATGGGGGGCCCCCATACAAGACTTTTTTTTTGCTTATGATATGGAACCCTTATGTGCAAGTCCAACTTGTGCTTGGCCAGTATTTTTCATTAATTTTACTTGCAGTATTAAAATTCATATATTTTCAAGAGAAAACATTACCAAACATCTTTTATAATGCGCACAGCAAAGGAGTGGAACTTTGCCTGTGTCTGTGTTTCCAAATGCATACAACCCTAATCTCTTCAAAATTAGAGTGAACAGGCTTCTTCTGGGTAAGTCGCTCCATCATCGACTTGGTCTCTGGTATCTATGACCTAAACGAGAGTCAAGAGCAAACCCATATTAAATAAAAAAAAGCTGGCCAAAAGTAAGTGGAACTGACATTATTAGTACTACCTCCCTGCCTATTTATTATTACCTCAAGCCATACTTGAGAAAAAGAGTTGGTACTTGGTAGACAGAAAACAATGTGATTCCTTTTTGAGACACCCTAAAATTGCTTACCAACTTCAATGTACTTTTTCCTGAAAGTATTCTGCCAATGGACCAGTGTGAGTAAGTCATTACAGGACAAGTCCATGACATGGTCCTTTTCATTACTTTCATCTTTGAAATTCCCCGTGACAAGAGATCTTGATCCATCTTTCCCTGAATTATGCAGAATATTATTATATACTACTAGTTGTCATATTGATTGTATTGAAGGAAATAGTTAAAATATGATTTACCTATAAAATAATGGTATGCAGCACCCTTTTCATAATGTCTTTTACCTTCTGTAACATCAAATACCGTACCTAATACAGCTAAATACAAGTTACTTTGTTTTACCCCATCAAACTGAGCTAATTTAGTTGTAGTGAAAATACCAGGTTTATCTTTTGCCACTTCACTTATAAAAGCTTCACAATAACTCTTTAGTTCATTGTGATACTTGGAAGCGAACAAAACTACAGAAATTGAGATCACTACCTTTAGATTATTTAGAAGAACCTTAAAAACCATCGCTCTTACTTTACGTAATTACTTAAAAACTTTTATGAATTAAGTTACTTTTTCTAATTTATAAATCGGTCGACAACTTCAGTTGAAATAAATTTCAGGAGTTGCTTTTGTGAATTCATTTACTTTAGTGATTTCCTGTTACACATACCTTTTCTGTAAAAATAACTGTAAAATCATCAAACAGACAACGAAATATTTCAAGCAAAAAACTTTGAAACTCAAATTCGGGCAACAAACAAACTGATTGCTGTCAATGTCAGTCAATGTGTCATTTTGACAATAATGTTCAGAAATAGCAAAGGCTTTCTATTATACTAAACTGGGAAGCATGCGACTATGACTGACATCATGTTGTCATCTTAACATTTATAGGAGGAAGGGGAGGCCTGTGTCCAGCCGTGGGAGTTGGGACATAACAATTTATATTATTTATTTATGTCGATGCCGCTCGACTACGCACCGACGCGGCGGTATAGATATAGCATTATTTTAAAAAACGGCAACTCTACGGTCGTAAACTTAAAAAAAAAAACCACAGATTATTTTAAAAAGAGCCTGTAACCTGAAAACGGGTTTTTATTTTGTTTATAGTTTTAATAATTGCCTAACTTGATTTTTCATGTTACGAAAGTTGTAATTATTATTAAAAAAGATATATGGATTATCTGTGCACGATTAGTATGAAAATTTAAATCATACTATTGCTAATCATAACTTGTAACTAACCTTGTAGGTATATAATTTTAATTTCATCCTTATCTAATAAACCATGTCTGGGAAACTTATTCGTCAAATTAGAACAATTACGCATGCTCCGCAGCGAAGAAGAGTAGTTGTTACTGGACTAGGAGTTGTGTCTCCTCTTGGTACAGGCACAGAATTAGTCTGGCAAAACATTTTAAAAGGTCAATGTGGTATAGTAGCCCTGAAAGGCGATGAATATTCCAAATTACCATGTAGGATAGCTGGTTTAATCCCTTCACAAAAAGATGACAAAGTGGCAAAGGCATTGTCGAAGTCCAACCTAAAATCCATGGCTCCTGCTACATGCCTTGCTCTGGTTGCAACTGCAGAAGCATTAGAAGATGCAAAATGGTTTCCAGTATCGGATGTCGACCGAGAGGCCACAGGAGTAGCTATTGGGATGGGAATGATAGATTTAAAAGATGTCTGTGACACTAATGATGCATTGAAAGTTGGTTATAACAAAGTCAGCCCCTTCTTTGTACCAAGAATTTTACCAAATATGGCAGCCGGTCACATTAGCATTAAGTATGGCTTGAGAGGACCAAATCATGCTGTGTCTACTGCTTGTGCAACTGGTGCACACTCAGTAGGTGATGCTTTCAGGTTTATTAGAAATGGAGATGCAGATGTAATGGTATGTGGTGGTGCAGAAGCTTGCATCAGCCCTCTTGCCATAGCAGGGTTCAGTAGATTAAGAGCATTAAGCACATCATTCAATGAGGAACCAGGCAAAGCTTCAAGACCATTTGATAAAAAAAGGGATGGTTTTGTCATGGGGGAGGGTGCAGCTATTTTGGTTTTAGAAGAGTTCCAGCATGCATTAAAGAGAGACGCAAAAATATATGCTGAAATTTTAGGATATGGCTTATCAGGAGATGCTTCTCACATTACTGCTCCCAGAGATGATGGGAGTGGAGCAATGTTATCAATGAAGCGCGCCTTGAAAGATGGCTGCATCAAAAATAATGAAATTACTTACATTAATGCTCATGCAACATCAACCCCTGTAGGAGATGGTATTGAAGCAACAGCCATAAAGACCATGTTTAGCAATCACAGTTCAAATATGTTTATTTCATCCACAAAAGGGGCTCATGGTCACTTATTGGGTGCTGCAGGAAACTTAGAAGCAATATTCACTGTATTGGCTTGTCATCATGGTGTAATACCACCAACAATCAATTTAGAAGAACCTGTTGATGATCTGAATTATGTTGCTATTGAATCAAAACCATGGAATGCAGACCGAAGAATTGCATTGAAAAATTCATTTGGTTTTGGAGGCACAAATGCAACACTTTGCATTGGACAGTTGTGAAGACATAGATAAATGTGTTGTTTATTGTGCTGTAAAAATATAACAATAGAACTGTACAAACTGTAAATTTGGGAATTTCATATGTCAAAATAAAACTTGTTATCACTGTATTATATAGTATATTTAAAACTGAGTTTACAAATGTTTTCCGACTTTAATAACAATGGCGCAACAGCCAAGGTAACTCCCGACCTTTTTGCTTTTCTAAGCTTTTTTGATAACGAGCAATAATTCATCATGTACCATGTAATATTGAGTCACATAAAGCATTGAAATAAAATAATTTGATCAAAAAATTCTACTTTAAATATTTCATTACTAATCTTTCTAACAATTTAAATAGTAAATATATTAAATGCTGGTTTTTATCCAGTCAATCCATTGTTTTATTTGGAATCATTCAAACATGCACTTGCAATCTTTTCCCAGTGCTTAGGCACAATTTTACCAAATATGATTTTAGCACTCTGAAAGATTTTTCAATTGAAGTAATTTATTAGCTATATTAGATTTAGCAACCACCAACATCTTCACACTAATCTATTGCATTATGGTTACATTAGATACGGATCTATCACAAAATGGCATATTATTATTTAGAAATTAATTCAAGGAAATAAAATAATGTTCAACATTGATTCCTTCCAATATCGGAAGTTGACAAAAGGTGACATGATATTTAATTGTATATGGATTTTTCATCAAAATAGAAACTATAATATAAATTCCAAAATTAGCTTCACACAAACATAAATCAGTCTATTCAACATTTGCACTGATTGCTTATTAACCTTCAACTACTATTGAAATAATGCTGAGTATTAAACATTTTACTGTAGTTATTATTACTATTGACAATATACATATCTGACGAACTTAACCTGGTATTCTATTATATTGTATAACATTAATAATTTCTACTGAATACAGAGGTCTAGCACTGTAACAATAAATATGCATCATAATCAGTAAATGACTGACCAGTCTTCTAGACTTACAACTTACCGGATTTCTTGATATCAGTTATGTATTTTATGGGATATATTCATCTACAGACCATGGAAGCAGGTTATAGTATATTGCCATTTCCGAGTAAAATGACTGGTTTACAAAGTGCAGTTGAATGATGAGGCAGGTGCAGTCCGCCAGCTAGGCAGGCTGCTTGTCCTGGTTCTGCAGTAGCGGCGGCGTGTTCACACAAAGCTGAGCGAATTTTTGGCGGAGGTTCTGTCGCAACTCCTGTCTTTTTTCGGTTATATTTCTACGCGATTTGAATTCCATTACTTCCTCTATAGGAATATAACTGGTATCCTCTTCCTCGTCTGATGAACATGTGTCCTAAAAACAGTGAAATTATGTTAGAAGTTGCTTCGCAAAGTCATTGCAGGGCCAATATATACAATTATAGCAACTTACCATTAACATTTCCTGTAGAGAAAGTGTAAAACCTGTGCACAAAGTCTTATCGTTCTTCGTCAAATCTAAACAGTCGCCTCTCTCGTGATTACAGAACCCTTCGGAACACGCCACCTCTGACCCTTCGGGAGAACTCATGAGAGAGGAAGAGCCGGACATAGTTTCACAGCAACCTCCGTTGTTCCCTGATGAATAGCCGCAGTCTTGGGAATGCTCGTTGGGCGAGAGGTTGCCGTTTTTGGTTCGTTTCTTGCCAGTTTTTTTGGGTGAGCGACGTTTATTCGTAGTGTCGTCCTGACATGACTGGCAGCCGTCACCGCTGGCCTCGTAACACTGGGTGTTGATGTAGTCTCGCGGTGAAAGCAGATCAGTCGGCGTGTCCCGTTCCTCTAGCAGACATTCCTCACATTGGCACTTTTCATCTGGTTCCTCGGAATCAGCCTCCTGTGTGGAAAATAAATGGTGCTTTAGTGAAGATTGAACCTTTATTGGAACTGTAAAAAAAACATTCATGTCTGCGACATACTTTGCATTTGCTTTCAACAGCTTGCCGTTCCTTCTTCTTGCGTCGTTTGAGTTTCTTCTGTTCCTTTCTCTGTTGCCTGGTCTGTTCCTCTTGTGTGATTTCATCATACAAAAGTTGTAGTTTCGAAACTCCGGTTTTGTGTTCGACTGCGGTTTCAAACTTGCGATAGAGTGCCTCTACTGCGACCGCAGCGAGCGTCTGACACGTGCCCTCTTCTTCGCGTAGCCTCAGGGAGATGCGTTGTAGTCGTTCATAAATACATATACCGAGACAGATAAGTACCTGCAAACGTTATTATTACTTACTTTAAGTGTAATAGGTATAAAAATAGACAGACTACCTCAATCGATGTAGGTATGTGTTGTTTGATTGGAGTTGTACACCTTTGAGAGGTAGTATGATGGAGCACAACGTGAATCAGATTACTTACCTCTTCTTGTGCAATTTCCAGTGTCTTAGCATGTCTCTCTCTATGGTTTCCAAGTAGTTCTGGTTCCGCTCTAGCGATGAGGTGCGCGATGTAGTCAGTCTTGGCTTGCAGGTGCAGGTGTTTGTCTAGAAGGCATCGTTTGATACCGCCGTAGAGTGCGCCAACGTACCCTTTCTCCTTCTGTGGTTCCTTTTCTTCGACTAATAGTTGATAAGCTCTCAGTACCTGTGCGAAATAAACACATTATAACATTATTAAGACAAGTGACTAGCAGTAGTTCTGTTGAATAATGCAGCCATGTAAATAAACTTAATTCAAAATATCAGCTGCACTAACATTTACTATATTTCTGTATTCACAAAACTATTCCAAATATTACCCATCTGTGGTGTTTGGTACGTATGATAATAATATCTGTTACAGGATAGCAGGTTTTATTTATCTTTTAGATTTCTCGGTGGGAACCTCTGGTCCCGGACATTTGGACGACCATTATGTCTTGTTATTATTAGCACATCCTGCCCTACTACTGGCCACAGGCTTCCCTCCGTTCCTTCCAACATTCATGATTTTGCGCTAATTCCTTGCAATTCTTAAGGAAGATATAGTCCGACGATAGCATATTTATAACTTTAATCAAATCTAAAATTATTTTGCTGATTAGATAGCACTACCAAATAACTTCAAAATGGAGTAAGTAAAGATGAATGGTAACTTGTGAGCAAGTAGACTTCCAAAAATATCGTCAATATATTGACAATGAAAACAGTATTCTTCCAAAAACGCAAAGAATGTAATAATAAACTATTACGCTATTAAGATTGGTTGTGAAAAGCAATGTTTATGACATCATTTTGTGAAAAAAGTTATAGATAACAATGGTTTCTCTGCAAGTACTTATCAGTACCAATGATTCCAATGATAAATAAGTTATGTAAGCGAGACACATCTCAGTATTACATACTAGCTTCTCCCAGCAGATTCACCTGCATCAAACACAAAAAATATCCAAAGGAAACATACTCCTGGAACAGTATCCTATGACCTATAGTCAGGACATGGTTTTTTCGCATGTGCCATGTTTCAACCAAATCCGTTAAGACATGAAGAGTAACTCATAGATAACCGTTTTCTAGTAATAGTTGTAATTCCAGAATAATGCAATCACACATTGGCATGTAATGCAGAATCTCAAAAGCAGCATCCCTGTTCTTTCCATCAACTAAATTTGCAGCAAAGGAAACACAAAGTATGTCAGAATCAACTATCAACTGTTGGGGGCAATAAGAAACCTACCTTAGTTTTACAATCGGCACAGAAACGGTGTTTCCTTAGGTAGTTGTGGAGCGTGTCGTGCAGCGTGTTGAAGTGCACGAGCGTGACGTGGTCGCGGGCGGAGGCGCGCATGGCGTCCCAGGCGGCGCGCCAGGCGGCCCGGCCGCCCCAGCCCCAGGCGGCCCAGCCCCAGCCGCACGGCGCGCCCGGCCCGCCCGCAGCGCCCGCGCCGCCCGTGCTCGTGCTCTGCGCCCCCCACCCTCGCGCCGTACCCGCCTCCAATGAGTGAAGAGTACATCGCTGGGATTTCTTCCACCGTGGTTGACTGAGAATTAGACACTCGATGCCTGAACTGAAATAAAATATTGATTTTTATTCACTATTGTTTTGCATATTCCAATCATTCATCCGTAAATCTGAAGTTGTGAGAAAGCACAATTTGTGCTTTCAAAATGTATGTATAATTATTTCAGTCTATACGTGGGCCCCGGGAGGGGGTGCACAAGCACATGCACTCCTCTGACTTTCAATATAGTAATAAATGAAATATTTTAAAAAATCTTCATAATTATGGTATTTTAAAACATGGTTGCCTGGTTCGATTTTGCTTGTAATCCTTCTGCGGTCCCAAGGTTTCCTGTATAATTATATCTGTTACAGTCAAAGATAGCAGTCTCTTCGCGGAATGACTCGTTTATCCTTGGTTTGACCAACGCTTTTTGGCAAACCCCGAAATAGGTTCCTATTTCGACATTTTACTGATGTATTTTTAGTCAAACGTCGAAAGTAAAATAATCTGTTTCAGGGTTTTTTAGTCTATCCTAGAAGTGACTAAGGCAAATTCGGTCAATGTGGATTTGTACTGCACTTGTTGCATGTTAAAACAGGTTTTTGCATGCGAGCCTAACTCTTCGCGGTATTATATCGCTTAATGACTTGCCTAGCCAAGTAGCAGAACATATGGCACAGGGAGCTTAGGGCACCCCGACACGGATCATCATGTTAGGTTCCTTTAAACCGTGCAGACAGAAATGGTAGCCCCGAGCCTAATAATTATTTTATTTTGCTCTGACTAGTCAAACCACGATTTTTATCAATTGACTTGCGTTTGACTGTCCAAATTAGCCTCTCCTAGGATTAACCAGAAAATCGTAGTCAAAGGTAGAAAAGCGCTATTCGTTTAGACTTTGACTGTGACGTTATGTTGACTAGGCAAACCTAGGAGCGCTGGCGCTTCGGTTTTTGACTAAAACATATCGAGAAAGATAGTGCTGAAGATTTACCCCCTGGAAATAGTCCTGCCGGCGCCCATGAGTCTATAAGTGTTTTCGTTAAGTGTATGAGTCGATTTTAATCTATTCAAATGATTGCAATAATCAGATTTTTTGGCCAGATAGAAAGCTGCAGGATTATATTCTTGACACAATCTCCTAATTGCATTTTACAACACACTGACTCACATTAATTTGTTTACAAACTCACAGTATTTTTCACATTATATACATCTATCTAAAGGGTATGGTTTCCGCAATTAGTCCTGATGTTGGACCATTGTGCGTAACCCAACCAGCCAACCTCCCTCCAGAAGCAGATCAGTCTACCTAATGAGTTCAGGATGTCTGTGAGTGAATTCGGTGTTCTTATTGTTTGTCTCCTTATTTCGGCGATGCCTGTGCACTCAAGGAGCACGTGCGATACCGTTTCTTCCTCCTCCATGCATGCTCTGCACAGTGATGGTCCCCGCCACCATTCGTAGACTGCCCCTATCCAGTCTGAGAAGGCGCTTGGTAAGTTTCCGGTCTAGGAATGGCATAGTCTCTTTGGACTGCCTGCAGCCTGGTGCCGAGGCCCACCAGCGTTCCGCTTGTGTGTGGGTATGTTCTTATAGCCACGTGTGCAGCTGGGTGAAAGGCAGTAGCACTATAGGTTCGGGTCCAACACCAGATCCCCTCCTGGCCAGCTCTTTGGCCGCGTCATTTCCTAGTGATCCGCTGTGACCTTTTATCCACTGCAGCGTCACAGTGTTGCGGTTTGTCACCGTGACGCGTCCTAGTGCATTGTGGCATTCTTGTATTTGTTTTGAGGTGGTGTAATTTCTCTCTAGGAATTTATATAACTGAGGCGTTGTCGTAGAGTAATATCCGTGACTCCCCTAGCTTCTATGGCATGGACCGCTAGGATAATGCCCACGCATTCCGCCTGGTAGACGGGGTTGAGCTTTCCTAGCAGTCTGGATATTTTTAGGTTGAGGTCGCTGGAGTAAACTCCAACTCTAGTTCCGGCACTTGACTTTAATCCATCAGTGTAGATGGATTCACATTATACACATTATAATTATGGGACTATTCTCTACTGCTATATAAAATATATATATAAAAACATACCTGTGACCATTTAGTAAAGTGGCTAGGGACTGTGGATGTATAATTTTGTCTTCTCTTATTGTCATTATTTCATCTAGTGTCAGCACCAATGGATCTAATGTGGGATGTCCTGATTTACATAGCTGATAAAAAAGGCGTTCCACACTGTAAAAAAAACATAAACACATTGCTAAAAAGTATTTGATGGTTACAAATAACATGGAGCCAACCATATTTGTTCCAAGTGGTGTGATATGATTTAAGCCTGTGGCTAATTGCCGTAAAGAGACCTATATTAAGCCAGAACACTGAGCATGAAATCAGTATGCATACAATACTACAATTCAGTTTTACCAGTTTTTTTTTTATGCATTATCATCAATATGAACAAAACAACTTATTTACAAGATTTTATTCTGTGTGCTCGGAAGATCGCTAAATAAATAAAATACTATGTATTATTTTTTTTGTAATATATATAAAAATTAACCCCTATTTCTCATGGTCACACAACTTGAGAGCGGCTTGACCAATTGGGCTAATTATTTTTTTGTTATGTTCGCCAGATTACAGGGAAGGTTTAAAAACCAAAACATAGTAGGTAGGTGGGTAGGGTAGGTAGGTAAGGTAAGGTAGCTAGGTATTAATATATGTATGTAGGTAGGTAGGTACGTAGGTAGGGTAGGAAAGTAGGGTAGGTAGGTAGGGTAGGAAGATGGGTAGGAAGGGAAGGTATGTAGGTTAGGTAGGTAGATAGGGTAGGTTAGGGTGGGCAGGGTAGGTCGTTACCTACCCTGCCCACCCTAACCATAAACCGTTGTTTATGGGAGGTGAAGTGAACGAAGCCACGGGCACAGCTTGTATCACTTATAAAATTTCTATGTGTCACATGATACTGCACTGGTGCTTAGAAATAGCACTCAAAGTTGACTAAATCATATTGATTCAAACAACAGAACCAAACTTCTGAATTAATAAAAAACCCCAAAGAAAAATTTCTTTCAGTTTTTCACGGAGTACCTATTCCAAATTACCAAACTTTGGTTAAAACAAATAAGTCTAGCATTCTCAAGTGCATTGCAATAAACTGCATTTAATTTTTTTATACATGTCACGGGAAATTTAGATTGATTGCCATTAGATTGTAAAATGCTGTGTGAAATTGTAAACTACTATTTCTCAATAAGACACGGATATATTGGAAACTATTGAATTTGAATGTGATTGATTGTATTCCAAATGATTGTCACATAAAATATCAAGAAATTATAATGTAATAAATATTTATTACAATCTTTCAGTGTCAGTGTCTAGTGTTTCAGTTTTTAGGTACAGAGTCTGCAATTTTTCGGTGACATATTATATGAAGAAAGAAAGAAAGAAAGAACCTCCACAACCCATTAACTGGGTCAGACCGTATTTCTTGGCAAGACTGGAGTTAGACTTACTGGCATCTGACAATCCGTAACTCCCAAAGATCTACAAATGACAGCCGGGACCAACGGCTTAACATGCTTTCCCAGGCATGGAGGAAACTCAGTGTGTTAAGATGGTCACCCATCCACAGATTAACCACGAGCTCCTCCGATGAAATGTATATAAATAATGATATAAAATGGTGTAGACTGGCTTATCAAATTTTTGAGATAGACATAAGTTACATAAATAATTTAACAAATTTTCAATTTAGGCACCTTTGGGGTAGGTCTAGCATCTTACAGAGATACCTAATAGAGATAGGAGAGAAAGGTAATCTATTTGCTGTAATAACTCTATCTTAATTAACAAACATTAGTTTTTTGGAATCACTAGATTAACATCTTTTTTTGTTTCACTACATTAAATTATGTAAAGCAAATGATCCTTACTCTACTCTTAGAAATTGCCGTCTAAACAATTTTTTTATGTCACTGGTCCAATCATGTTTAGGTTACAGAATATTAACCGTGCAAAGCAACAATCCTTTATCAATATATTGTCAGACCAGCATTGTAAGAATAATAATTATCTTTATTTATTGTATCACCAGTGACTATTATTTGTTAAGTAACTTTATAATGTTATAGCTTATGTTTTATAATGATTTAATAATGATATCTTTCCAAATTCAACAAATCAATATGAGCTGCTATAACATAACATTCAGCTATCCAACTAGACATGAAAATGCAATTAAATGGTACTGTACCTTCTTCTACAGCCTACACAAGGAATGCTTTGATTTAATACATTAAATATATCAGAAGCATCGACTCTGAGCGCTGCTTTCAGTTCGTCCGTCGTTAGGATTCTGTATTTGCGCATAAATTCTTCGTACTCGCGACCTTTTACTTGTGGATTGTCGCAAATAAGACCCATTGTGTTTAAATCCATGATCATCTGGAAACAAAAACAAAATTCGTTAGATTTCAACAAAGGAATAATATTCGCAAAAATAAGGTCATCTGCAAGACGTCATTACATTGAATGAAATCAATGAACTTTTGATGAATTGTCATAGTCGTAATTGCAACAAATTGGAATATCAGCGCATGAGTTTACGAGCAATGTTTACTTTTAGCAACAAGACTGACTGATTATTTTTCATAATTACTATCCCTGAATAATCTACGCTTGTGGTAATGTCAAAGTGCATGAAACCACTTACTGTTAGATTATCGTAGATAGTTAACGGCAGTTGCCGTCTTTTTATCACAGGTTCTTTTTCGCTGTTGTATATATCAACTAATTTCGCCATGTTAAAGATTAATCACATAAAATCGCAGATAAAATACACAAATATAACAAAATGACGGCCAAGTTCTCTAGAAATACACGTCGTGCGTTGCGTCTGACACAGCACAACCACAGATAATGCGATATTTTCAAAATGCACAGCGTTTTTCAGAGATGATGCAGATTGTCGATGGTTTAAAAGGTCTCCATCCACTAGAACGAATCAAAGCCCCACCGTTTTGACCCACTAAAGAAAAAATATGTATCTACAATAGTGTTCCAAGATATTATTTCAGAGTTTTTTGCAATAGCTTTCACTTACAAGTAAAATGAAGTTGTAGACGGATGGAGTCCAATCTGTGTCATCATCGGCTAGGCCTCTACCTAGGGTACCCAAAGGCTACTGTCCTTACCTATGTTGGGTTCGGCATCCAGCCAAACTCCAAGTTAGGGTTCAGCTGATAGTATAAGTATTTACATCAGAACACAACAGTATTGATTAACAATATCCCTGCTCCCTGGATACATGATTTAAAATTCACGAATCCAAAAGGCCCTATTGTTTGTGTCTGTTTTTATATCTAAGGGTTTGCGCGCGGACATATTTTATGGATTCATGTCTGTCATGTATGTCATATTCACGAATGTCAGATTTTGCGAGACAAAGTATTTGTAGATGACAGGCAGGTGTATTGCAATTTGTTTATTTGCCTGCATTAATTTACAACATTACAAAGTCGCTAGATTTTGTATATAAACTAACCTGAATCGGATAATTTGCTGTCGACAGATATTTTTTCACCATGTCTAAAATATTTACACCCACAAATCAAATTCGTTTAACCAACGTCGCAATCGTAAGGTTAAAGAAAGGTGGCAAGAGATTTGAAATAGCTTGCTACAGGAATAAAGTTTTATCGTGGCGAAATAAATTGTGAGTAATTTGAACAAAAAATTCTTGTACTTTTAGAATTATAACTGCCGACTGCACTTTATTAATTATATATTTAAACTGTTGCAGAGAAAAAGACATAGATGAAGTTCTTCAGACTCACACAGTATTCACAAATGTATCTAAAGGACAGGTTGCTAAAAAGGAAGATTTGGTAAAAATATTCGGCAAAGAGGATCAAACAGAAATATGTAAAGAGATATTAGAGAAAGGTGAACTTCAAGTTTCAGACAAAGAAAGGCACTCCCAGATTGATTCTCTGTTCAAAGATATTGCTACAACAGTTGCTGACAAGTGTGTTAATCCTGAAACAAAGAGGCCATATCCAGTCTCTATAATAGAGAAAGCAATGAAGGACATCCACTTCTCTGTCAATGTTAACAAGGGAGCAAAGCAACAATCACTTGATGTCATACAACTGTTGAAGAAAGAGATCCCACTAGAGAGAGCTCAAATGAGGGTAAGGATCCTACTCACTGGAAAAGATGCAAGGAAGACTAAGGAAAAGGTGGTGAAACTTGCTATGAGTGTTGAAGAAGAGAACTGGGATTCTGGCACAGCAAATATCATCTGCTTGATTGACCCTGGCAACTTCCGGGTCTTGGATGAGATGGTGCGCACTGAAACTAAAGGAACTGGACAGTTTGAACTGTTAAACTTAAAAGAAATGGTGGAAGGAGAACAAGCTCTATAAATTATATTGTTGTTATATTGATTTGTTACTTTTTAACACCTATTTTAACCTTTTGAACGCCAGAGCATAAACGCATCAGCGTGCCCCCGACGCCAAGCCACAAATTCGCCGTACTTTTTGTCACATATTTGTGACGTTTGGCGTACAGGGCACGCGCTTGCTTGTCATGTATACGTGACAATGGCGTTCAAAAGGTTAAAGAGATAAATGTATAAGAACAGTATGAATGTTTTTGTAGTTGAGAGTCAAGTAACTGATAATGCAACTATCATGAGGTTCACGAAAGGAGAGGACATTCTTTCATATTCAATATTTCATAAGTCATTTATGTCCCTATGTATGTGTATAATATAGGTGTCATATCTAGTTAGTAGTTTGTATGTTTGTAACTTCATATTATTCAGGGAGTCTTTATAAAAATATGTATAGAATTGTATTTCACAATGCCAAGGCATTGGAATTTTAAATTTCATAAAAAATTACCTATAACCAGTCATATCTGTTGTAACTTGTAACTAAATGTCTAAAAGTTAAGGTTTTTTACATTAAAAAATAAAATAAAAATATTATGCAGATTTTTTTATTTTATTTATTTGTACCCAGTACATCATTGTAGGTACATACCTCGTTATTATAGGTATGCCGGAAAATTGCAAACGCCGTAAGATTGTAAAATGTCGCGTGAAATTGTAAACCAATTTTTCTAAGACATTGAAATATTGGAGACTATTCAATTTGGGTTGGATTAATATTGTATATATGTCACCGGAAAATTGCAGACTCCGTAAGATTGTAATAAATCCTTTTTAGATTATAATTTCTCAATATATTATAAATCAAAACGTTTACCATTAATCCCATCCAAATTCAATTGTTTCCAATATATATGCGTAAGACACGCATATATTGGAAACTATTTAGAAAAAGTAGTTTACAATTTCACGCGATATTTAACAATCTTACGGCGTTTGCCATTTTCCAGTGACATATACATACGCTCCGAAGTTTGAGCAAGCCGCTCGATTTTGGACGAGATGAGACGAGGGATTAGTAGACTCTAAACTAATATTATAAAGAGGAAAGATTTTTTTGTTAGTTACGATTTGCTCGAATCTACTAAACCGATTTTAAAAATTCTTTCGCAATTAGAAAGCCACATTATTAACTTAAAACATAGGCAATATTTTATTTTCGAAAAAAGTAGAGATCCGTACGAAAATTGCAATAATGTAACCCAAAGTAGCAACATTTTGCCTAATAAATTCATTATTTGTCGTACGCTGAGAAAATTATTGATGTTACATAAAATAATGTACTACATGATTAAAGTACTTATTATTACCTATAAAAGGTCTGCGAGGGTTTAATGACCGCTTTTTGTTCAAATTTTTCAATAAAAAACAGGGTGGAATGGAAAACTGTTGATTCTGATATCATTATCCATTTAAATGGTTTGATAATTAAGGTTGATTATGTACCTACATGTAAAGTATTAACCGATGCGGTATTCAATTACAGGAAATTAGTTTCATCGTTCACCACATTTATTTTTTAAATTGGCAATTCATTTATTATGCGTTCATGATAAACTTTCAGTAATTTCGTTTATTCTTTTTTTTTTTATTTATTTAGTTTATGTACATAAATCATAAATTTGTTCATAAAATGTTTATTGGATGTGATCTGCGCTCTAAAATCCGATAAAGAAATTTTCTGTATCCTAAGAGAAATCCTATAAGACGCCGTAAAGCTTACGTGACGTGATCAAAACTGATATTTATATTTGGATACCTCTGAGGTTGCCAGTTTAGCTTTTGAAAAATGTGTGTGAGTGTTTTAAGGGACACAAACGAGAAATTAAACATTTAATTACTTTAAAACTGTTCATCATCACTTTATCTTACGAATTAATTAAAGTTATTTGTTTTGAAAGTATTTTAGTAATTTATTTTAAGGAAAAAGACAAAAACCGGTATTGAATCGAAACGTGTAACGGAACGTTGAAGTGAATGTACCATCCAAATGACAAATTAAAAAGTTTTTATTTTTCTTATATTGGTACGAGATTTTATTGATTGTTTTCTTTCATAAGATTTTCGGCCAGACGGCGACTGAAATTGCAAGTTACTGTGATATATTTATTTTCAATAATTAACTATTCTTATCAACCAATTAAATGAGCAGGGATATCGAGTTATGTCTATAAGTAATGGAAGGTACAGAACTGGGTGGCGACCAGCAATTTTGTTTGAGATGGAACAATTTTCAAGCGAATATAACTTCTCAATTCGAGGCATTGCGCGATGATGAGGACTTCGTGGATGTCACCCTGGCATGCGAGGGGCACCGGCTGGAGGCACATAAAGTGGTTCTATCGGCATGTAGTCCATATTTCAAGGAATTATTTAAAGTAAGTCCATCTTTCACTCCCCACACTTTGATGTGTCACCATTACAATGACTCTAGTGAAAGTTGTTATGTATAAAACACTTGATCTACTTACAAATGCCATGTCTCGCGTTCCGGTTAAGTACTCGTGATTTCATTTATTTGTACCTACTTTAAAATTCTGTTTCACAATTTCTAATTAACTCATTACCATTGGGGCTATAGATTACATTTGTCTTGGAAGCACATAATGAGTTCTTTATACACATAATGTAACCATTACAGTCCATGCTAATGAATATGTTTGCCTAATTTTTAATATATTAAAAATGGTTTTGTAACAGTTTTATCTGGGGTCATTGGTACTGAAATCTTTATGAGAATTAAGATGACCTGCCAACTGAATGATGAAAGTTTCTCAGCTATACTTTACACTACATTACCAACTTGTCTGCTCTTTTTTTATTTTTACTGAAATGATTTCATTACATGGTCAAATCAATAGTACAAATATGGTCACTATTGCTTAATCATAAAATAAAAATATCTTATTGCATTTAATCTTAAAGATCTTTACTGTTTACATAGACATGGTAAATCTTTGTTAATGACTAAGTTATTACAATGTCTATTGTGTTGTCTTCAATTAAGTTTGATTTAATTATTATTTTTTTGTTAAGTTGTTGTATTGGCTGTGGTCATCCAATAATTCTAATTTGATCCACAATCAGAATTACACAGCTGACAATTTGAGGTTTTTATGATAGCTGTATCTTATCCCAATCTGAAATGGTACTTTCATTTAATGATAGCTTTTACCTTGAAATTGTCCCCTTTATGGTGATACCAGAACACTTAAAAAGTTTATTTATGTATCACCATGTTCTTGTTGAAGTAAAAGAAATGAGTACATTTTTTTTGTCCTCAAAATCTCTTAAGATCTAAGTTCAGTGTCCCTGGCACTAAACAAAGGGTAAAAAGCTTGAAAATAGGTAGTGTTCACCGAGAAATCTCAATTTAAATGGAAGGGTGAATAGTCATTGAGTGTTTCATCAGTCTATAAATAACTTTACTTTGAGACATTCTAATTTCTAGGTTAAGACTTAGGATTATATGAGTATTGATATTCTCTGTAAACATTTTTTTCCTATCACATTTTTTATCAATCTATTCACATCTTATCTTGTTACTAACAATGCATGAGCTAATTTAATCAAGCACCATTATTAAACAAAGATAGTAAACAACTATCCATAACATATCTTCTCAATACCACATAAGAATAGAACACTTTACACTAGTAAGTTGTATCTTAACCTTAAGATTCCAAAGTTCAAACATTATCCCCTTGTTCATAAAAACTTGACATTCATAAACATTTGATAAACATTACCTGTCATTGTCATTCTCTTTCCAAAGGACAGAGACAGCAATAGTGTTATAGTGTATAGCTGTTGAACTCTTTTTATATTTACGAACAATGGTTTTATTTATATATTCTTGATTATATAATATAACTATCATGCTTGGTCAGTGTACGTTATTTTTATTCAGATTTCAATTAAAAATAAATCAAGTTTTGTATCAAAAATAGTTTTATGGGTTAATCAGAGTATTTGTAGTAAGAAGTATGTATGAAGTTAAACTGATTAATTAAAAAGAGTTAGATAATAGTTGATTATTTATCTCGACGTCGGCCGCTATTGTTGATTGTTATTGTTGATAAAAACCACATTGTTGCTTTCAGAACAACCCATGTCCTCACCCTATAATATTCATGCGCGACTGCGAGGTGTCGCACGTGCGCGCGCTGCTACAGTTTATGTACGTGGGGCAAGTGAACATCGCGCAGGCGCAGCTCAGCGCCTTCTTGCGAACTGCTGACGCGCTGCAGATCAGAGGCCTCACAGACTGTTCACAACACAACGATAAAGTAATTTGCCCACTACATTCGCTTATAGACAATATCGCCAAGACCCTATGCTAACACTCTCTTTCTTCATTCATCTGTTACAGAAAGTGAATCGAAAATCACCTCCTTCCCAACTACGTAATTTGCTCAGCGCCAAGCCGTCACACTCTACCTCCTCCTCCAAAGCCGCAAACCAAAATGTCGAGACGACCTCTGTTGAAGACCAAGAACAAAACACAAGTCGTCGTTCCACGAGAAATTCTCCCGATGTTGCCAGAAACAATCTCAATGAAGAAGCTCCTTTTCAAACTTCTAGTCAAATGAGGCCTAATAATGATGACTATAGAGAAATTCCCAATTACCCAGCTCTAAGGGTAAAAACTGATCTCGAAACCCCTGAGGTGAAAAATGAAGAGAGCGACATTCTCATGGACCCCGGAGACCCTGAAAGAACAGACAAATGTCAAGAATTCAATGCAACCGATCTTTTGGAACCCAAAATGGAAGTCATGGAACAAGAAGCCAGCGACGAGGAGCGCTCCAGCTTTCCACAGATCTACTACAACGAGAACAACGCGCTCGCGAATCCATTTGCTGCACTACAAGGTTCGTACGCATACATGCGTTTGGGAATGTTCCAAGCCATGTGAATCGAGATATTGATGGTTTAAATTAACTTCGCAGGTAATATGGATCTGATGGCCGGGATGAACACGGAGCTGCGAGACGAGAATGCGGAAGGTAAATATGATCATTTTCTGTTCACTATCACGTCATTATCACACGCACACGTCGACTCGGACAGCCGCGCCCCCGGCGAACCTCTTTTATAGCTTATTTGACGAAAAATAATAATTCGGCCGTGAGTAGAGAGCGCGCGCGATCTCGTAGTCTGTCGAGTCAGGTGGCTAGGCGCGCGGGTGTCGGGCGGCGCTCCTGCGCGCACCAGCACACCGCCCCACCGCCGTGTATCCTATTCAAATGCTAACACCTGTTACCTGTCATAACTAAACTATAGCCAGATCTGTGAGAAACCATGCCTTTTATTACTAATTAGGATTGGGACACTTAATAAAATCTATATATTTTGACAACCCTTGACTATGCACATTATTTAGGGCATAATTAAAGCTCAATTCATCTAGACTAGGATCACTCAGTAATCTCATTCATATGATTCGCTCAAAGAAGCGATAGTAAATGTGAAGTAGAGCGACAGCATTGGCATTTGAACACGGTGGCGGTGCGAGCGGTGGGTGCGGCGGGCGTGGGAGCCCGTGGGAGCTCGTGCGCAGTGCGAACTGGTGTTGTTGGCAGCGGGCGGCGCGGGCGCGGCCGGGGGCGCGGGCGGCGGGGTGCAGTGCGCGGTGTGCGGGCGCCGGTACAGCAACGCGTCCAACCTGCGCCAGCACGTGCGCCTCATCCACGAGGCGCAGCCGGTGGCGTGCGCCACGTGCGGCCGCTCCTTCAAGACGCCGCTGTATCTCCGCCGCCACACGCTGGCGCAGCACCCGCCCGCGCGCCTGCGTCTCAAGCCGCCGCCGCTCCCCGCGCTGCGGCCCGCCCAGAGCTTCCAACAGTAGCGGCACCCGCGCGCTAGCGCTAGAGGAACGTTCCGGCCGAGGAGACGCTACGGCTACGCCATTGCTGCAATCTCCATAGATATGACGACGGGCCGCCGATAACTGTTGCACACCTATTTATCAGTGGGAATTTTTATCGCGAGCTAGTCGTTTAGTTCTTTTCCTCCAACAAAGAATCCATTTTAGGTATTCCTCTGCTATGCCACACAATGAATAGAGTAATGAGGGTAGCGTAGTGTCTCTTCGTACGGCGAAGTCGTGAAGATGTGGCTTATAAAGTCGTAACGAAGACTGTCAATAGATATATCTAGTCTGTGATCGGAGTGTCGCCGGGGGCCTATTTGCCGTCACACCTCTCCGCTTATTGTGTGCCTTTCTATAATATACCGAGTGCCAGATATATGTCCCATTGACGAGTTTCTTTTAGTACTTCCTATTCTAGTACGTGATACGAAGATGTTTTCTCTATTAATAGTTTAACATAGCAATAAAATAGTACTGTTGATCATATTATATTATAACAGTTCAGAGTATTCGTAACGATTATTTTGTTAAGTTCTATCCTTGCGTCATTCAAGAAGTAAGGGGAATTTTGTTATTAATATGCCTATAGGAAACCCACATTTTAGTCATAAAGCGATCGCATGACCATTGAGTCACGGGCATGGTGGATAAGGGTTCTCGTTAAGTGACTAATTGAAGCTCGTTACGGGGACACATTCAGTACCTTCCTTTCTGACAATAGACTGATTGTTGTTAAAGCATTTGTTGCAACCGGTGCTGATTTTACATAACATAACATAGGTTATTTACTGGTTACATAATTATTATACATACATACAGACAGACATTATACACGTTATCCACATTTGACCGACACTTTCCGTCCGACATAGAAATAAATAAATAATAGGTGTATTTTCATAATAGAGTATAATTTTTTTGTACCGCAGAAGACGGAGAGTGTCGAGCACATCCGTTTTATTTGTCGAATACGCGGACTCATGTACATGTACGCAGCTTTCAGTGTCCATAAGTCCGCGCTGAACTACAATAGTGATATTTTTATACACAATAGTTTTATCTTTACACAATGTTATTGTTGAGTGATTGGACGGCTCCCGGTTAATAGTTTGTACAAATCTCAGATATAATGAATAGTAAGTCTTCAAAAATCGTATATAAAATGATACATAACTACAATATATTAGTTGTTTAGGGTGGAACACCACATTATGTTGCCATACAATATCTTGTGCATCGTTGATATGCTCGCCACATCAAAATAATCAGTTGAATTTTCTATTAAATCAATGGCTTTCGATCGATTTTATTACACAATGATAAATATTCATATACATATAATATCATGATTTATTAATTATGACCGAATGCGCGTTGGATTGGCTTGCTAAAGGGTGCCGATAGTTCAAGATTATTAAGTTGAATGAATTATAGAGTTTATCCTCGCGTTATTTTTAGTACGTACAATTATTTTTACTCGTTAGAGTATAATAAGTACATAAGCTATTACATTCTCAGAAAATAGCTATCACAAGTATTGCAGATATATTCAAAATGCCATACACACTTATGCTAATAATAAGCACCATACAAACTACAGGTTCCTAATGGCTACGGCACCCTAATTAATTTGCGAGCAACAAATAGTAAATAATAATATGTTAATAACGAAATGAAGCAGTTACAACGCTCAAACATGGCTTCATGATATGTTAGCATATGTTGGTAAATAAATTAATAATTTACTAGATGATGTTGAAACCACAACTTGCCATAGATCCCACTAGCCCAGTGTCATAGCACTGTATCAACATTATAACAATGTAGAACATAAGAGGAGGGATTTTTTTATTACTTATATTTTTATATAACTTTAAATTTTGATCGGTTATTTCTTTAATGTTTTTGTAGATGTATTAAATGATTGCCATGAAAAAAGCACATCTAGTCATTTTGTAATAAAAGCATTTAGAGGGGACACTTCTTAAAGGTATCATTAGGGTTGTGAGTAACAATATTAGTTTATCTTTTGAAAATTAATTGTAAACTTATTGGAATAATGTGTGATCTCAAGTGACTTTATTTCCATGATCTCCAAATTCGATCTTGCATTTATTTTTAACAGTGTTTAATATTTGAATAAAATATGACGGACGAAAGTTAATTGCAATAATAATTACTCTAAAATAATCGCTTATACGTATTAGTAATAGTAATTTTAAAAAAGCACTTTTCTTAAATAATATTTTTAATCCCAATTACTAAGTTAAGGCGCAGCTTTTATTATTGACATATTTAAATGAAAAATATAAATGTATAGAAAAAAATGAATCTCTTCACACTGCTGAACTTAAATAGAAATTATATAAAACTAGAAATTTTATCATTATGAATTTATGATAGTAATGTTTATTGATGTCATTAATACAGAATGATTGTACGATTTTTATAATTTACTGCAATTAAGAACACATTAATGTACTCGTTGACGATTAATGTTTATTGAATCGGCTTTAGGTTCGTTTATAACATTGTCCCGCTTTCAAACCATGGTCAATCAAATGTTCTTTGTCTATAGTTAACTCGTTTCCAACAATCCGTTGTTACAAACTTAGTATTTCAAGCAATTACTGACTGCTAATTTGTCTTATCTTTAATGTGAAAATTAATAAAAATGTAATTTCGTTCATCTGCACATGATTCGCTTCGTGCAGATTATTAAACTTGTGTACATACATCAATGTATTTTTTACTAAATATCAAAAAATAAAGTATTGCGAAGAAATTGTGATTTTTAGTTATCGGTTTTGTGGCAATCGAGTTTACCTTGATATTTCACTTGAATACTAAAACCTTGGAATTGAAATATTTTTACCAAGTTATTTAATAATTTTATGCCATGGCCGCCTATCACTTATCGTGGTATGAATCGATTAGGAGTCCGTCTTTATAATGAGACTGCCATCTATCAGCATATTTCCATTAATTTTTGTTGAATTCAGCTAAGTAACCGTTGTTCCTATAACCTTTGTGTCGTGTGGTATAGCTGTAGGGAGATGGGACGGTAGACGCAATCGTCCGGTCCCTGACGCCGTGTGGCTGGAGCAGCACCGCCGCGCGCTGCCCTTCGTCATCAAGCGGGAGAACGAGCGGGGGAGCGCCGCCGCGCCCAGGCTTGTAAGTGCTACACAAACCCACCATTATAATGTTTTCTTACATAGTTCAGAAAATCTCATAAATCTTGACCAAATACTTAATTTTTAACATGAAATGAAACTATCTTACAGGAACCGCGTGCCGATCTGGATTTCGATTCCCAAATCAGTACATATGTACAGAATGCCATTCACACCTCGGTCAGAAGTTGTCTGATAACTAATTAAGTCGAAGCTTTGGGTGTATCAGCAAGCCTCTGCTTGACGTCATTCGGGATTAAAGATAACGTTTTGTGTTGTAGATAAAGCTGGGCGAGGGCGTAGAGATCCGCGAGGAGCTCCTGCGCGGCGTGAAGTGGGGCGACTACCGCAAGGTGACGCGCGGGCTGGCGGCGGCGCTGTTCTCCCCCATCGAGCTGGCCACGTGCTCCGTGACGGGGCAGCGCTGGTCGCGCGCGGGGCAGGAGTCCCGCCCCACCAAGCCGCCGCTGGACCGGCGCCGCGTGCACGCGCTCATCTCCTACGTCAGCCGCCACTTCCCGGACGTGGAGGTCAGCCGCATCAAGCAGGTGCTCGCCTACAAGTGCAAGGAGAACTGCGCCGCGCTCCGGATGAGGACCGCCAGGTGAACTTACACTTTCCAAGCCTATCAACGTTGCAGCTACGGATATCTGCTAGTACATTTCCACAATACAACAAGATTTCTAATAGTCCTCTTTTAGATTTGGATATCTGGTTAAAGTTAAAGGACCCCTATTTTTTAAACGGTAGTTATGTGTTATGATTGTGAAGGTTTCTGATATCTTAATTTTCAACAGACTCCCCGCATCAATACAGGCGGACATGGAGATTGCAAGGCAAGCTTGCTTTATTATTTAATTATTTAGTAACACTACAAATAATTAATTATTTAATTGGACATCTAGTTCCTTTTGATTAGCCCCCGTGATATATTGAGATAATACTGAGTGACAATGATCAGATTCATTAACTTGTAACATTATCAAATCATATATTAATCGAAATATAGCTTATATTTTACAATCGTTCAAAAAATATACATAAAAAACCTTTTGAACTGGTGACTGGTATGAATGTGTAGTGGACCAGTAATTTCTGTATTCATAATTATCTCCTAAAATATTTGCGCACAAACGATGATAGGTATATTGACCTGAAGCAGACTGTAGGTACCTACTGATGATAAATACACTTTAGTTTTTATTAATCTTAAGAAATGTATGAGAGGTTATCGCTTTACCATGTGTGCCATGCTTATCGCCATAAGTAGTTACGTTGCGACATGACATCAGAGAATACCTCGAACAAATAAATAATGATATCGGTTGAATCATGTCATTAACGAGACAGTGTTGACATGTATTCGCCATGCTGGTGCGGTCTGCTAAACATAACATTCAGATAGCACGCCGCGCGCGATAGTGGGCCGGGGGGCCAGGCCCGGCCCCTTGACTTTCAACTTCAAACTTGTGTGATAATACTTTTCAACTAGTTAAACACCTCTTTGTCTTCGTTCTGGTTCTCTACTATGAAGTCTTAAAACGATGGAGATTCCGCTCCAAGAGAGAGACGAAGCTATACATAGCGTATAGCACTATCCCTTTTACATCGTCGGAATTGGATGGCATTAGCACGTCATAGTAGGGCACCTGTAATCATGTCTTATAATTGCTTTGTTCATTGACTTATATGGAATATGTCATGGTAAAACAAAAACCACTGATATCGTGTTGCTCATATTTTCAAATGGAAAAGTTCTTTTTCGATACAATCATTTATCAATGCTCGTAACTTTTCTGTGTGAGAAGACCTTTTGCCCTGCATTGGGACACTTACGGGCTGATAGTGTTATACTTATCAATATTAGAAGATTGATTGCTTCTATTTGGGAGCTCATGACAGATAAATACTACTAGATAAAAATAACTAGCTTTTGCCCGCGACTTCGTACGCGCATATCCCGTTTTCTTCCCGTTCCCGTATAGCCTTCCTCATGAATGTAACTATCATAATACAAAAATAATTTTCCAAATCCGGCTGGTAGTTCCAGATATTAGCGCGTTCAAACAAACAAACTCTTCAGCTTTATTATATATATTAGTACAGATATAGTGTATATAGTGAAGATAGTATACTAAAAGATAGCAGATAATCAAAAATGAAAAATTGCGGATTGCTCATTTTAATTTTGTCGTCTATAAACATAACATTTTGAAAATTTGCTATTAGATATTATAATATTGTGCTACCACTGTCCCTGCAACGTTAGGGCCCCATTAATATTTCAACTATCCAAAAAGTCTGCATACTTTGAACGACCTTTGTGATTTGCGTCTACTTTAGGTTAACGATAGGCGCCTACTTGGAATAACCTTCCACTGATGGAACGTCACACCGTAATCATTACTATAGGTTTTTTTTAATCAGTTTTATTTCTTATAAATAAACCAAATGTTTTTGTTTTGAACGTTCGGTTAACTTAAGGTTAGGCATATTCTGCACGACGTCATTGAATAGATTTGGTGTTTTACAATTTATTGTTGTTCCTAAAAATATGTTAAATAGACGCAATCGAATGCCAACATAGGATTTTTTAAATAAATACAATATGATATAGGGCTGGAAATTAAATAAACATTCATTTTATCTTATGAAAAAACTGAAGTAAAGATTTGTAATGGTTAGAATTCAATTATCTATTTTTTCAATTTATCAGTAACCTCTGAACTGTTGGCCTATATTGGAAATTGATAATTCGATTCTATCGATATTTTTATGGGTTCCGTAAACCAAAAGCGAAGATCTCAACCTTAATACTTGCTCATAATCGTGAAATAAAGACAATAAATAATTTAGGGAAAGCTTTTCTTGTATAGAACTGGATGAATATTATTCACAATGCTTTAAATTATAATGATCTTTTGTAAAGTTAGCTCAAGTGCGGAACTAGAGATGGGATAAGAGTCGATATAGTTGTCGATAAAAATGTGCATGGTGTCACATGTCGAGGTAGTTATTATAAAATATTATGCAACATGTTACGCTTACCGCCACGATGGCTACTTTATTATGTCATATTGTTGTACCGCGCCGCTCGAGGCAGTAATACAATTTGTAGCAGGCTGTCGAACTGTTTCAGCGATTCAACCAATTACTTGCTGAGTGCGGCCGCGCGGCCACCGGCCTGCGACGTGGACGCGCCGGGCGGCAGTGCGCGCTCCTCATACGCTAACTTGTAAGTATTATTCAATCTGCTGTGGGAAATTCAACGTTGCGATGAACGTTTTATGGTAGGAATTCGTTTAAATTGAATGCGAGTTTAATATATTATGTATAATTGAGATTATAAGATGCACTACCCTGCATCTACATCTATCTAATCCTACCTATCTACCTTTGGTAGGCTTTTCAATGGCTCAAGAAGTGACAAAATAGAAAAATTCTCGTGTATGTTTATTGCAGAAACCACTTTGTTGGTTATGGCAATATAGTTGTTATGACGGTCTATGAGAATGAGCACTATGGGCAGCAGTTGATGGAATGTTGATGAATTTGATCACTCACTCGCATGATTTTGACGCTCTCTACCAGTTGCTTTCGAAAGCTGTTGTCCGTCTAGGAGTATCCAATTAAAACCATATCGAGCAGCTGTTAAATCAACTGGACATGAGTCATATCGTGTCTTGCAGTATGATGAGACTTCAGCTATGCGGTTAGTCACACTAATATTATAAAGGGGAAAGTTTGTGAGTGTGTGTATGTTTTCTACTTCTTCACGCGCAAACGGCTGGACGGATCTTGATGAAATTTGGCACAGAGGTAGATTATGGTCTGGAATAACACATAGGATTTTTTTTATCCCGGGATTATGTTCCCTTGTTGTAATATAAGTGGTTTATGTCAGTGATATTGACAGTGCGTTTCTGTTTGCTTGTAGCGAGGCTTCGAAGGGCCCAGGAGGCGGGGGCGCGGGCGCGGGTGAGTACTCGCGGGGCGCGGGGGCGGGCGAGCCGCCGCGGGGCGCGGGGGGGGCGGACGAGGCGGACGGCGAGGCGCAGTGATGGCCGCGCCACGGTGTTTTGCATATCAATTTCATAATCTTGTTATTTTTTACCAAAAAAGAAGAGAAAATAAAGATACTCGTCGCTCGGCGTCGCAGTCGGACGTTGTGGCGCGCGGCCCCGTCGCTCGTTTGGAAAGATTTATATTTATTTGCGCGGCGTCGCGACGACGAACGACGGCGGTGAGTTGCCCGTGTAAAATATTCATATTTATTTAGGTGATATTTTTCTATTGGCTACTGATAAGATTTTATCTCGTTATGTATCTGCCGGCCGCGCCGGGGATGCATTGTCGTTTGTAAGGAAGGGGAGTGGAGTCGTGCCCGAAGCTCTAGCAATAATTTATCAGGTTCCTAAGACATGTTTTGTAGTTAGATTCTATTTGCACGAATTTTCGCAAACACTGCCGCTTTATTTCTAAATTTTTTTATAGACATCAGTCAGTCGTTTTATTGCTTTCTATATTTTATGTTTAAATATAAATCGAGTCATTTTCAACGTTACGTTAAAATTTGTATATGAGGCATTTAAGTGCTGTACGAGGGACCGTTGCAATTGCAAAGTAAATATATCAAAATGGCATAATTTTTAGAGCTATCTTATAGATATTATAGTCATTTCGTTTTATAGGTGTAAATGATAATAAAGAATTTATTTTGGAGCGTCAAGGTTTGGATATTGTAAAGTCTTTGGAGAGCTGTGATCATGATGGATATAAAGCAGTCATATTTTTAAAATATACATTTAAGAGTTATAACGTAATTATACTATTGTACAGTCGGTCTGTATCATAAGGAGACGTAAGAGTAATCAGTAGCCGGCTGGCCGCGGCAGCGCGGACCGCGTGCGCCCGAAGCCAGCCCGGACCTAGCTATGCATCTGCGCACAGATGTAATATCATATCAAAAAAGCAATAACTATTATTTGATAAAGAACGATTTATTTCATTTTTAAATACTATTTTAACCAAGTTGTTATAAATGTAGTTAGTAAATTGGAAAGATCTCTTGAGAAGTCCACGGTCATGTATAGTTCTTTTGAACAATAACTAAATTCTCATAATGATAAAAGTCTCACGTTTACGTCATATCAAATTGTAATACTTAGTTTTTTCACTATTTTGTACATCTTGTACAAATAACATCAGATCATAGAAACAGGCAGGTTACCCGTTGCAAGGCTCGCGGCAGCCGTCGGGATGGCAGTCTCACTGATATGAATAGTTTATTAGTCGGATCGAACAAGCCCTGGGATTGTTATTTGTGACGGTGCAGACTGCCGTACGACGCGCTGTCGATGGTCAGAGGCGCGATGAACCGGCGACATGTAGCGTTGCACTTGTTGCTGCAACGCGCTGTCAAACCCGCTGCGATGTATGGTGGTCGATGTACAAATAGTTCCGTTTCTGTGGTCTGAGCCGTGTACGCGCGACACAGTACACTCTGCATATCTTTAGCAGTCAACTGTAAGAGATTGGTGTACCTATGGATAAGTTACAGTTACCAGAGTTAGGATATATAAGTAGTCACGCAGTGCTACGTAGTAAAATCTTACTATTATGTAATATTTTACGATGCCAATTGAAAGTCTTAATGCTCAATTTTGCCAAATTTTACTTGCCGAGAACGCGTCTTGTCTATTAATTTCGTGTTTTAACGTTTGGTGTGCACACATTCCCGTTACTAAAACACCTTAAGGTATTTGAAGTGAGGAGGGAATGGACGGATTGCTCAATATATGAAATATTTGTATTTCGTTTATAGTTCATAACATAACACATTCACATAGAACATGGAAATTTTTGGCCCAATGAAAATTATATCATTAGAAAAGTAAATGAAAATTTAATTGTAATTTAGAAATGATAAATTGAGAGTTAAAAGGATTTGCAAGTATATATATTTGTGACGAATGCTCGAGATGCAATATGTTAATTTAGTGCCAAATGATAATTTACTCGTAGCAATATATTGTATCCTAATGCTCTTGTGTAATTTCTCACGTAGTGTTAATGACCTATGAGGTTTCGAAGGTTTCTTTTACAAGACTATAATATATTTATACAGGGAAAGTGTTAGGTATGTACTGTTGTTTGGAATTAAGAGTGTTGTTGGGGTAAAATACTCATTGAGGCAGGGTGTAAAAAAAAACGTCTCATCGTACAGCCGAGCACTGGATACTTTAACTCCACCCTAGAATAGTTTTGATAAATAGTTTATTTTAATTTATTGTTTAAAGACAACATCAAAAATAATAATAATGAACCGCCACCTGAGACAGGGTAATGTCTTTTACATGAAAAAGCACTTCCGCAGCTGTGAATACCGTTATTTTTACACTCTGACCTTTATAGCACTGAATGAGCAATGGAACAAGAGAATTTATTTACTCAAATAAGTTTTTTTTAATTATTTACGATAATTTTGTACTAAATTTTAATATACATTATTTTGCATTTTATGATTGTAATGGCAGCTGTCCATATCATGTGAACGATACAATCGGTCACTATAATTTAGGGTTTCATAAATAAATTTAAAACGATACATCGAACATGACACATTGGGCACAAATATTATTAAAAGTATGTACTTTTTCTTTGCTTGCTATTGTTAAATAATAATTGAAATCTAAATAACATTGTTCCTGATACTCGGTCGTAGTAAGCTTTGTGAAACCCTAATAAGCGTTAAAGATGTAATGATAGGAGCGGGCGGCACGCGGTCGCTAGCCGCGAGTGGCGCGGTAGTGGCGCGGTGTGGCGCGGTAGTGGCGCGGTGGTGGCGGCTGTGGCGAGTGGCGTGGCGACGTCCTGCGCCACAGGCCGCGTGCGCCCGCTCGCCCTTAGTTTTCACTGAGCAAAAACCTTTGAACTTTTGTATATAAAGAGAACAACATCGATGCCACTGTGCTCTGAGAGGACACAGCGTTGTGCCAAAATTACGTGCTAGTCTTTAAAAACAAATGTTGTTATCATTTTCAGATTTTATTTAGTCCAGAATGTGTTTGTTCCTGTGCTGTGAAAATATTATCTAACAAACCAACACTCGGTGATGGTGGTGTGAGGGACAATGTGGTCGCTTTATTCTCGCGGTTGACGGTTCTTAGTTTTTTAGTCTTGTAGAATATGATAATTAAATAAACGTTTCCTCATTGGAGTTCCTTAGATGTATCATTTTGATATAATAAATCTAGGGCACGGGTGGAAATTAAATTGCCGGATCTACGGCGATATAAAATCGGTCCTTTGTTGTAAAACTGACCACATTGTAAACTAAAATTACGGATTTAGATCGACAACTATAATCTGAACTGTCAATACTCCACGCTATCAGAATCAGTCGTAGGACTAGCTCACTAATAGTTACAAAACCTATAGGTTATGCCAAGCCTTTCGTGCCTAGGTGTAAAAATTCTCACTTTTATAAAATTGACACGTTTGCCTGTGATATTATTTTTTCTATTAGTTAGATTAGTTGTAGGAACACATTCATGTATGTGCAGTGGCGGCTGAATTTTGGCAAGATCGAATTTTCCTCTAAAATTAGGTATAGTAAGGATCGTCCAAAGCCACCAAGCTATAACTGTTCCGTGTAAGCGATTGTAGTTGTCGATGGTTAAACTAAATTGTGTCATTAAAGACGAGTCATAAAATCTAATTATTTAGAGTTACGAAGTGTTGTGTTGGTTTGTTGTTATATTTATAGTATTTATGAAAAATGCACATAATAATTTAGCTTTGAGCTTGTGCAATATTATTCCAAATTGTTTATAGAAGAAAACTGTTATAATTATTTCTAAATTGTTATATATTTTTATAAACGTAAAAGACAAAGGCAACTTAAATTATATTTTTGTTGTGCATTTATTATCAAATTTTATCAATATAAAACCACAAACTCATTGTGGACTGTAATGTCTGCGTCTGTGAAAACTGTTAATTAGGTACAGTAGATGGTTTTTTTATATATGCTAATATTGTGAGTCAATTCTAGTAATGTTAATGTTCCCTTTTATTTAGAATAATTTACGTTAATAAACAAATTAATCTAAGATTGCTCAACCAAGATGCAATGCTAACTGCAATGTAGATGTACGAAAATAATTTTATATTTGTCCTTTTATATTATTTATCTGATATTTCAGTTTTTTTCATTTGTGAGTTATGGCAGCGCATGTTAGTCTTATGTTTATTCTTAAGAGAGGCCAAATGTTGACTTGCTTATGTGAGACTGTTTTGCCAAGAATCAGAAAGTATATTATTACCTACATTGTTTTAAAATAAATGCTTTTATATAAAAACAATTATTGTTGTCTAATTTCATATCATACCGATTATAGACTACTACTACTATATTGCGATAATAGACATAAATTAGATGGCCAAACTTCTGTCTACCCCATATTCGACTATAGAGATGATGACATTTTAACCTCTTACGAGTTGCGGCTGACCTTCTGAAAGTTAATGCTAAAATAGTCATTGGACTCACTGAGTCATAATATTACTACCCAACTAGTTCCCCGATTTCATGAGGAAACCGCAACCCTACCTAGAGCTATCGGTGTAATACATAAGGTAAGTTGGCATATGGGCATTCCCGCCGCGCGACGTTCTGATTTCTGAAAGCGGGGGAATGTGTGATTTGTGTAGTTGTGGCAAGCACGTTGTCTGCATCGAGCAGACTGGCGAGTTGAATGACCCATAAGTAATCAATGAAACATTTTTTTCATGGAAATGTTTCTAATTGGAAACAAATGAGTGCCTAAAATAATTATAGGATTTTTTAACATTTAGGGAAAGTTCAATGCCTTGAAAGGAGTTTCCTATTTGTAGCCAACCATAGCAAAAGCTGGTCAATAAATACTCAACCACCTCATAACCGGTATTGCGGAAAATACGATTCTTTACCGGATGTGGATAGTTGGCAGACATGATACTATTTCCGGTCAGTCAGATTTTAGTGGACAGTGCGGCGCGGTCAGCTGGCTGCTATAAAAAACTAAATAAAGAGTTGGGTTTTAGAACCGTCTCCTTTTTTATATGAATTACGAATCGACCACAGAATGTGATATAATCTAAATTACGTTTCGTTTCACTCTTTGATCTTGACTTGCACCGTTTGCTTCGGTGCTGTCAAACTGTCAAAGAGATTTCGCGTGTGTTCATGTGTCAATGTCATTGTCAAAAGTAATAATCGTAACTTAGTTATAAACATTGTTTCCCTTTACAGTTTACAAAAGAATTTGCTGTACCTGAATAACATTGCAATTCCAGTCATTTCTAATAATTTTATGTCTACTTCTATGAACAAATCTTCATCAGCAGTATATTAGATGGCGTTTCCTCAGCCTAACGCACAAAGAGGTTAGATTCACTCATTAATCTCCGTAAATATATGGTTGTTTGCTGCTCACGTAGCTTAATATTATTAGCAAAATCAAATTTTTTTGAAGTGACACAATAACAGTCAGAATCTTACAAGCTGATGTGAAATTGAACTTCAATGTTTTCAATTTAAGATGATCACACTATCATATAGAATTTTAGCGATTCCTATAGCGAGACCTATTTGCTTACAGAACTAACAAATAGGAAGATATTAGAGGAACTGCAGTTAAAGAAACAGATGCTCTTGAAGCAAGGTGCTGTGGCTCCTCTGACTGCTACCTCTATATCTCTGACACAGCCGAGCCCTGTCAACCAGCTTCCTATGTGCTCTATCCCACCAGTCTCTGCTACTGCTGTAAGTACTTGTTTACTTGTGTTTAGTGTTTAGTAAAGTGGTTGTTAACCTTATTTGCCAAGAGTTTTGATGATTGAAGCAAACTTTAACTTTAATTGGACCATTCAAAATTATTTTATATTTCTACTAGTTGCCGCCCGCCGCTCCGCCCGCGTGATTGTCGAAAACTATCCTAAGGGAACATATTCCCGGGATAAAAAGTATCCTATGTGTTATTCCAGACTATAATCTACCTCTGTGCCAAATTTCATCAAAATCCATTCAGTAGTTTTTACGTGAAAGAGTAACAAACATCCATACATACATCCATACTTACAAACTTTCGCCTTTATAATAGTAGTAGGATGAAGAAAACTAATAAATTTTGTTTATCCAGGGATTCCCTCAACTTCCTGAAGCAAATATAGTAAACACAAGTCACAGAGCAGCATTACAACACGCGAACGCCACATCTTGTGGCTACTTTGTCTCCCAAGACTCATCGTTTGGAAACCAGATCCTCCCCGTTCTACCCAGATTTGATAATAAGTGATACAGCAGCAATGTCTGCTGTTATGAAACTGAAAACCCTACAAGGACATTTGGAGAGCCTAAATGGATTTGCCAAACCAAAAATTCAATATGAACAATATGAGACTCCTGCCCATCTTGCTGCTACTGCTCTTTACACTATCCAGGTAAATATTTAAAGAAAGATCTTACACATTTAGGTCTACATACATATATAATTTATTACCATCCCATTGCTTTTAAAGGCCACATTTTTACCATTTTGATCCTTTGCAACAAGAGTCATATTTCTAGATAAGTTAAATGCTAACTTCTCACCCATATTGAAAATTCATAGAAAAAAAAATCGTCAGATTTGCACTCACCAGAGAATGGGCAGCAGCAACAGCCAACCTGCCAAGCGTGGCAAATATGGCAAAAACCCCACCTTTGGGGTGGTCATCTTTCATTTGATGATGATGATGAGATTTGCACTGTGGCAAATAAGCCTCACAAGCATTGCAAAATCAACCAGGCCTGTGCTTTTCTCATCCCCAAGTTCATTTCACACTTTTTTTACAGACACAATTTGAATCCATAGAAAACTGCAATGTGCTAGATGCTGGTTGTGGCCCAGGCATCTGGAGTATCGGTGCAGCGTTGCTGGGCGCTAGTGTTGTCACGGCCCTCGATATCGACGAGGACGCGCTAGAGGTGTTCAAGGAAAATGCAGAGGAAATGGATATAACCAACATTGATGCTGTACAGTGTGACTTTCTGGATTCTAGAGTGTGCAGGTGATTAATTTTATTTAATTAACTTTGCCAGCCATCATTGTGGCAGACCTTTTAACCTTTTGAACGCCATAGCATAAACAATAAAGAATTTCTATGATCTTAAAATAGAAGTTCTGTTATTATACGATAATTAAACGCATGCAGTACCCAGTACGAAAAATGCCACCCTCATTCTGATCATGATGTTCTGTTAATTTCAGATGGCAAGGTTATTTCGACACAGTGTTAATGAATCCACCATTTGGCACAAAGAACAATCTTGGCATTGACATGAAGTTTCTCCGAATGGGCACTTTACTCAGCTATGATAGTGTCTACTCATTGCACAAGACTTCCACAAGGTATTTATTGAACTGTAACATAGCTTTTAAGCCTTTTAGGGTCAGCTTACACCTGTTCCACCTCAATTTTTCAGATAGATGCAATAATGAACTTTATTAGACAAGGTTTCGTGATGCGGCTGTAGGCGAAGCTATACTTCTCAGGGCGAATTCTCTGCAAGTATCGTCGCGTGGCGTCTCGCTGACCCTATTATGCAAAAGACATTTGCATGAAAGTCATAATAAAAGATTTCAATCGCAATACTTAATAAGTAGTGTCTTATTTTCAGGAGACATATAGAAAAGAAAGTCAAGGACTGGGGGATGAAAGGCAGCGTCATTGCCGAGATGAAATTCCAACTGCCGCAAACTTATAGGTTTCACAAGCAACAGTCTATGAATATAGCTGTTGATATCTGGCGAGTATACCATCCACATTAAGTAAAATAGTTTTATAAGACAATGGAAGTGGACTCTTACTTAATACTGTATATTTATGTTTTAACATATTATTTTATACTGAAAAAAACCTTTTAACCATGAAGTAAAATATCATAATGAAATTTTATCTCCTGATTTATGTTCACGCTTAAATCATTTTTTAATTATGTACAGAAGATCAAAACCTCGGAATGTATTTAATGTCAAGTAAGATAAAATGTTAATTTTATATGTATAAATAGCTAAGATGGACTGACAAAAATAAACTCATCAAATGATTTAAAATATTTGTTTTATTTCATTATTAAATTCGTCAGTCTTACAGTATCATACAAAGCTGCAAAAAAAAAAAAATAACGGAATATAAATTCCGGAAGAAGGATATTTAGAAAATTAAATACTGTATACATACGATAACAAGATTACTTATAAAACATATTTTGATATTATTACTCCTTATAATTAACAGTTTTTTTTTATCTATTCATCTCCGAACTTGATGTTTTGTGCCAGTTTGATGGTTCCGGAGTAGTTGATGGTGACTGTGGAGCGTCTCATGTAGTTCTTCCAGGAGTCAGAGCCGCACTCCCGGCCGCCGCCGGTGGCCTTCTCGCCTCCGAAGGCACCGCCGACCTCGGCGCCGTTGGTAGGGATGTTCACGTTCACAATGCCGCAGTCTGAGCCATGGGGGCCGATCCACTGTGGATATGAAACATTATAAAATGATATTGAAAACTACAAAATGTTAGGTCAGTACGATTCCATTCAAGAAAGAAAACATCTGAAATTCAACGGCATAAGGTTGAAATTAGTATGACGAAAATAAATTCAATTGACGAAATAAAATCATATATTTAAGCAAACGTCAGTCAAGTTCATTGTATGTAACGCTTATCAAAGTCCGAGCACAATGTTGAACTGATAAAGATGCCAGTTAAAGAAAAATGATTTATCTCACCCGCAAGCAAGTTCTTGATAGATTAAAGACGAATACAGAAAAGATTATATATTCTTTTAACATACCTTGAATACATCTCCAAGATTCTCAGTGAAGAGACTGGAAGACAGTCCCTGTTCCACTTCATTGTTGTACTTGATACCGGTGTCCAGGTCTGGGATTTCGATACAGTAGACTATGGGGGCGAAGCACTCGGTCTTCACTAAGGGCGAGTCGTGTGGCAGACCTGTGACGATGGTCGGCTCCACGAAGTAGCCCTCGCGGTCCATTACCTGTTGGCGATTAGTTTTAGAACATGTCTGTTGAATAATTTTTGTTGCTCAACGAAATCTTCAAGAAATATCTATTTTAGTTGGTTTTGTATTGTACGTCTTTCGATATTAAACATTGGCTTCCAGTTTACACTCAAGTAAATATATCACAGCAAAAAGTTATCTTCGTAAACGTATTTCATGTTTATAGTTTCTCAAAAATCCATTAACTCAATAAGTGTTTATGGCACTCCAATGCATAAGTGCGCATACACCTGTACTTTGGGGATTTAATGAGTACCACCAATGTCTAAAATATATAGTCCAGTCTTAATCTAAGGTTAGCCATCGACTCGAAAAAAGGAAGAAGTATTATTGACAGCAAGCGCTTTTTCGAATCCCTAAAAGGAGGGGTTATTTATACAGTTGGTTGAGTTCATACCTTTCCTCCAAATTCGATCTTGCCTCCTTGCTTGACGGCTTCGGCGACAGTCTTCTTGTAAGCCTCGACCGCAGCGGGTGTGTGGAGTGGTCCGATCAGGGTCTCTGAGAGGAGAGGGTCGCCGATCTTGCTGACCACACCAGCGAACGCCTTGGATAGACGAGCCACGACTTGGCTATATACCTGTGAAATGTTGAAGTCTTGGTTTTCAAAAAGATTGGTTCGTTTCTAATAAACTGGAATTTGCTCAATAGCATCCATAGTTACCATTTGATGACATAAAGACGGTGCCGCCGACGCTGACGCTGTTGCTCTTATGTCATAGCAGTAAGGGTTGGTTTCGTAGTTTCGTTGTTACCGTTACCACTGATATTTATACCGATTTTAGACGCTGACCGTACCCACTGCCTTAGCCATAATCATATTCTAATGTTGATCTTACCTTCTTATGAATAAACAGTCTCCTTGTGGTAGTGCACCGCTGTCCCGCGGTACCGGCGCACGCGAACAGCGCGGCGTTCAGCAACAGATCGAGGTTGGCGTCCTCGTTCACTATGATGGCGTTGTTGCCGCCCAGCTCCAGCAGGTGGCGCCCGAAACGTCTCTGGACTTCTACACCAACCTACAAGCAGGAATGGAGTTAGTTTTTGGTACAGCTTATAATTGATGGTAGACAGCTTGGAGATTATTAATGAAATATTTAGGAATATGCCATGGACTGTCTAATTAGTGTCCATTCGATAGAATATGATATCATTGGCTTTCGCCAGCGGCTTCGCCTGCGTGAAATTTGGAATTCACCCAACCTGTTTCCATAGAAAAATCATCAGAATTGATTCATCGTTTAAAATTTTAGGTAGATATGAAAATTTTACAAACAGACAGAGACACAGTTACTTTCGTATTTATAACGCTAGTATGGATTTTGATTTACAGCAGCAAACATTGGCAACCGTTTTGAAGAAAACAGCTATTATAGCCACTGCCTCCTTCCAGCTATTTAGAAGCATTTTTAATCAATAAGGCAAGAAACTTCTCAATGCAACTTCAAAAGCCTTACCTGTTGTCCAACAGCCGTGCTTCCAGTGAAGGAGACGAGCTTCATCCTGTCATCCTTGACAATCTTCTCTCCGATGTCCTTGCCGCCGACGCACAGGGCAGCAACAGCGCCGGGGATGTTGTTCTTCTCCAGCACGCCTTCTACGATCTTTGTGACGGCTACAGCGATCAGAGGAGTGGTGTCGGATGGCTTCCATACGCTGACGTCACCGCAGACCTGAAAGGAAGTTCACATACAATGTGTAACAGTATAAACGCAATACCTCTATGGAGCAGTCGTTTTTTGTTAGGACTGGATTGAAATGACGAGGAGAGCCGATCCCAAAACTGGGATAAAAGAACGAATAAAGAGAGATAATGTTTAAATAAGAAAGTATTGCATGTTGGCAAATTTTTTTGCTTGCTATGTGCATTAAAACTACGACATACTCTTTAATAAAGACTGGGTATTTTTGCTTATTTGGTCTATTTAAGATAAGATTGTCAAAGCAACACCTTACGAGTAGCGACCTTGTGTACATTAACGATAAAATGTAAATAAGAGTTACATTTGGGTTTCTCCGCACAGCATTCTGATTTAAGCATACTACCGGCATTTATCGCTATGGGGAAATTAGGGTGTTCTATTCGAAATTCTTATGTTCCTAAAGTTGTAGATACAGACTCGCTAAGTATTATACCTACTTCATCGTCATATCTCGCTGGAGTGACTCACTGCTGGGTATAGGCGTAGGTAGCAGAATAAACGCTAAATCTGATGAGGGGGCAATGTTCTAACTCATAATTTTGACTGACGTTGAAGTTTCATTTGTATAAGTCGACAAAATGTACAGAAGACCAGTTTTTTTCGCGATTCCAGGTTTGGCTTCATATTAAAAGTTGTTTGTATGATGGATGACCCTTATTCAGGTTTTGAGTTGTTTCTGTTACATCTTGTATAGGCCTCTACGTATTCTTTTGCCATGCTGCCCTTTTTTGTGCATCCATCCCAGTAATATTCTTAGGTGCTAGTTCAAAACCTTATGAGATGTAGGTACTAATTTGGAGCTTCCTTACCATGGCAATAGCGCTGTTCCAGCCGAACACGGCAACAGGGAAGTTGAAGGCAGTGATGATACCAACAGCGCCGAGAGGGTTCCACTTCTCAATAAGCACGTGTCCCGGTCGTTCTGACGGGAAGATGGTGCCCGGCAGGGTTCGCGACAGACCCAGGGCCAAGTCGCACACGTGGATGTATTCTACCACCTCGCCAATAGCCTCGGGGAGGATTTTACCTGAGCAGGTGGATAGCAGATGAATTACACTCTTTATGAACCCCAACAAACTAAGATGGGTATTATGTATAAGTTTGGCTTTGTCGGTCCGTATGTGTGTGTGGCTGTGACATCGTAGCTTCGAAACTGATGGTACGACTTGAATGCGGTTAGTTTCATACAAAAAAAAAATACAAAATATTTTATATACTTAACGTAATTTTCGGTTGAAAAGATCTGTCCTATGGTGTATGATACCGTCACTTTGGACATTCTATATATAAAATGATCAGATCATGCATGGTGGTCTGTGATGAAGTTAATAAGTAGTTAATACCTAATTACCTACTTACTGAGATTCAAAACCTACACTTCACATACCTACCTAGTAAAACATCTGAAAATATTATCTAGGTAGGTAAATATTTTCAACATTGGTGGTACCATAGCTTATTTTATCTTCTTTATCAGATACCTAGCTAATAATAATATGTTCCTCTTACTATCTTTGAAATGTAGGTAAATAATTATCAACTTTGGCTAAGATAACATTCGAGTCAACAAACTCAATCAAGCACTGATTACGTAGGTACTTACCATTATTCAATTGGCTGATATAATGAAGTAACCTCCACGAGTACCTGGGGTTAACGTCTGGTGTATCAGCCAGGTTCCTATTGTTAGCCTTGCATCCACCGAGTTACATCAGGCTTTTATCATTACCATATCATCCATGACTGAGCATGAGTTGATGAGCTAGGTGTAGGTATATCTATCAACTTCGTGCTGATACGAGCCAGAAAGACTAGCTCAGAAACCGGATGCCAAATACAGAAATCAACTCTAATCACTTACCCATTTCCAAAGACACAAGCTGTCCAAGAGGCTGCAGCTTCTCTCTGAGGGCGTCTCCTATCTGCCTGACGATCTCCCCGCGGGCGGGTGCAGGGAGCTCCGCCCACGTGTGCCAAGTATCCTGAGCTGCGGCGGCACAAGCCTCGTAATCTGCAGGGCTGGCTGCCTGCACCTCGGCTATGATTTTACCGTTAGCCGGACTGAACGACTTGATTATCTGAGGACCAGAAATTCGCACACCTGATTATTTAACTATATTCATCTATCATGGTTTGTTTCTATCGACCATAAACCTTAGATCATGAGGGGTAGGTACCCGCCTACCCATCACAATTGTGAAGTTTTACTCTGTTTATTTGACTCTGTTTTGCTCAACAGATTTTTTCCGGGTACCTAGGGGAGGGGGGGGCCATAACGGGGACGTGAGGCACGACGGGGCCACTCACACATACAAGTAATTGGTAACACTAGCCGTGTTTTGTTTTCACTAACAGGCGGCCATTTTGCATCAGTCTTCAGTCCGCCAGTGAACAACGAGCAGATTGCACGCGTTAGTTTCTTACGATATAAAACATTTTTCGACATCTTTTCATCTTATTTGGTGTGTTTACGAAAACCAATGTAACCAGGTTAGTGTTTACGTGACTACTATACTTTTTTGTTGTGTTTTTATAGCGACATTGTGTTTTGTTATGTTCTGAACAAAATCACTGTAGCTATTGACAGTTTGTTTTGAGTCGCTAATTTAAGCAATGTTAGTTATAGCCCCGTTATGCCAACGGGGACATGGTTACGGGGCAAGATGGGGTGCCCCATTATTCCCCGTAACTACTGTCCCCATTATGCCCCATTTCAACTCTCAAAAATGGCATGTTTATTTGACCATAGAACTTATCTTGTTTTAGGCTTTAAAATGGTGAGAACCTATAAAAAGAAAAGCTCAAGAGGCAGTTGGTCTGTAGAAAGCGTGAAACGGGCAATCGATGCAGTTTTAAGCAAATCAGCAGGCTACAGAAAAGCTGCCCAGCTATACGGTGTTCCACAGACCACGTTGGAGCGTCACGTGGCCAAAATAAGGAAGGGTGAGCTCTCTCTTAACTCAACTCCAGGTAATTTTAAGCCCGTATTTTCCAAACAAGAGGAAGATGAGCTCGTGAAGTTTATTAAAGAAATGGAGAAACGTTTGTTTGGATTAACCACCGTCGTTCTCCGAAAACTTGCCTATCAGTTGGCGGAAAAAAATGGCAAGGCACAAAATTTTAACAGCGATAAAGAGATAGCTGGCGTAGATTGGATGAAAGGATTTTTGAAGCGTCACCCGGATTTATCTATCCGAAAACCAGAAGCTACATCAGCAGCATACCCGAAAGGCTCACTCCGATGATGAAGATATAGATAAGGACGCTTTATGCATTTATTGTATGGACGTTAATCATACTTATTTGAAGTCCTCAGAAGGTTGGGTGGCCTGTCAACTTTGTGCCTGTTGGGCACATAGGTACAGGCTGTGCAGGTGTTGTGACGACAATGAAGAAGAAATCCACATCTGTACATTCTGTGAGACAAAATAACTATGTACCCCGTGCTGCCCCGAATTGGTACCCTGTACTGCCCCTACCCTGGGGCATGATGGGGTTTTCACTAGGGTTTCGTAAAATTAAAATTATAACTATTGTTGATTATTTTTATTACTAAATGCTATGCCAAATGATACTTAAATGTATAACCAAAGGGTTGTGATTAGTTTCAAGAAATAAATATATTTGATAATTTTTTAATTGTTTATTTCCCTTAACGCCCCCGTTATGCCCCCCCTTCCCCTACCTATTATTTTAGAAAGGCAATCGAGGGCACAGCTAGGATAGGGCAGCTTCGTCTTTTGCAGTTTCTATAGTGCTTGTGAATCTTGGAAGAGACAATTTACAGTTCCAGGGAATAACTATGAACTGAGGGATGGAAAAGCAGCCTGCACTTATTTGAGACACACACGCCAAAACAGTCATATGAAGTTATTTTATAGGTACCTATGGGATTCGTACCAATTAAACTAGCTTTATAAATGATGCAATGCAATGTTTATTTATTCGTTACATTTCAGAGTTATAGGTAGGTATAAAGTTATCTTGACATCCAATTTACACAAAACTGAGCTGAAATGAGTTAACTGTTTGCTTCTATTTATCTAAGCCATGCTTACATAAGTCGTTAGAGTATCGTAGACCGTATCTGGTACAAGAACATTAACGTACCTACTACATATGAACTTTAAAACAGCATCCAATTAATTTCCCGTCTTGTTATTATCAGACGGCTCCATTTCAATTTGGTGAAGATCTGATGAAGAACTTCGGAGGAAGGCAACGAAACTCTTTAATAGATGATGATTAATTGTTGCACTTGTTAAAGAATATACAATGTAACTTGTGATGTTATGTGTAGGTACACAATTGTTGGTTAACCAAATAAATAAATTTAAAAAAAAACCCTCCCGGGTTTGCTGAAATCGCATGTCTGTTTAATGTTTACACTCGTTCATAACATAACATTACGTCGGTACCTAGGTAAGTATTGTATGTAGGTACCTACGCTATGAAGGGGTATGCGGATGCACATAGGTACATGATACTAGTCAACTTAAATTTCCACGTTTCATATCAATTCGGGCATAACTTTTAACCGATCTTGATGATTCTTTTTGCATTGGGTTTAGTTATGGCTAAATTGCATTTGCATTGGACGTTGAACTTCAAAGATAAACCAATGAACTCCACAACTTAAAGTCAAGTAAAGTGACGTATTTTTTTAGGTTTATGTCGATCCCAAAGCATAGTAGATATTATTATTTAACTATGAGCTGGTTTGGACTTTGACTACGAAGGCACACAAAGTAATAGCGCAACCAATCATTATGGGAATAATGTTAATTAAGCTGGTTTAGCTGTGGGACCAGTGAAAAGTAGAAAACTTTTTTACAAAAAAATATACAACCGACTAAATAAAAAACACTAGGTAGGTACTACCTACTGTAAATATAAGATAACTTTAATGTCGGAAGTCAAAGTACTACTTAATGCATAGCAAACAAGCCAACTACATTCTTAACTTCAGGTACAATTGCCTTTCCTTAACAAACACTCAGTTATCAACTCACCTGGCCGTTAGCCTCCCATTTGCCGTTGAAGACGCCAACATTCTTCTCTTGCAGCCCCAACTCCTTCAGGAAGGAATATTTGGGGTCGTCGATGAGGTAGGAGGACGCGTTGCGAGCCATCGGCACTCTTATCAGTCGCAGGGACAACACACTCCGGCACAATACGCGGCTCATTTGTGCTTCTCTCGCCACAGCCTATCTTATAATACGTTCATACGTATATTACATTTAAATGGCGAGATATTACAGTAAACAAATTTTATCATGTTTGTGAACAATTAAAGGCACTGCTACGTCTTATCTGACTGATAAAACGTCAGTTGCTAGGTCAGGAGTAATTGATAGCTTTTTCCAATCGGTTTGTGGACTACAATATTATTATCTTTGTGTAGTTAATTATGTTCGCGTTCGTCTTTCATAATAAGAAAGTGAATGTTGTTGTTTCAATTTATTTTCGATAAAAAGTAGACTATTAGAGAAAATTATTAGGTATGATTATAGTTTTAATTATACAGGCGAGCATACATACTTAGGAATCTGTCCAAATATAAAGCATAATAATACATGACCGCCAGTAGCTTGGACCCTGTTCCCGTTACCGGTGGGCTACTATTTTTTATATTTTGAAATGTTTTTTATTTTATTTAAAAATGTATGAAATAAGTTTAACCAAATGAATAAACGGAATAGCTTTAACTACTTATATAAATTTATTGAGAATTATGCAGTTATCTAGGTAGGTACTTGATTTAATTGCGGCAAGATAACAGAACATTCACTTTCATTAGACATCCTAATTTTATCATTTTAATGTGTATGGCATTCTCCTGGGAGTCTCTCGATTTTTCAAAGGCGATTCCACACGACCTTTTTATTGTCCTTGGATTTAATCATGGCCTAGCACAGTGTTTTATGAAGCCCCTGAAGCCCATTTTTCGGACATACATTTTTATTAGAAAAACTTATAGAAATAATCATTTTAATGCGAGATTTCATATTGCCATTTAGCTACCAAGTCCAGATTTTGTGTAATTTTTTTTTGAAAATCGACCAATTTCCATCTCGATATTTAGAAAATAAATAATTACACATAAACTAAGCATGATACGAAATAATGATGTTATTTCGTACATTGACGGCGTCTCATATGCTGAGTATTTAAGAGCACAAAATGAACCTCGTAACTTTGTTAGATCCGGATATATACAAGATTTTTGGTTTTTAGTTTTTCTTTTTTTTCTCAAAAATTCCGCCATATTGGGAAAATTTATTTATACTGACATACAATTGTAATTCTGTTAACTTCCCCAACATACCACATAATTTATAGACACACCGTGGCCCATTAAACACAGCAGATAGACTGAAGAGATCATTGAGTCTCTAGTCAATCCTTTGATTGAAGCATATAAGTTTATGAATTAAATTAGTGCTTCAACATTGAACAACTTAAGTTTATTAACTAAAGCTATCATAAATTAACTACATAATTATTTATCCTAAATTGTACAACAGTTACATTATTGAACAACTTGACTTTTTCTCATCATCTACTTTCCCTTCTCTCATTTCTTTTGCTTTAACTGCGAGGTAGGTGTTTTCATCTCTCTTTTGCATCCACTCTGGTAATGGTTTGTCCCAGTCTGGAGGTGGGCCATCTCGTTTTGTCCAGACATCATTTCTGTAATGGGCCCGTAGTCTTTCCATTCTTCGTGCTTTCTCACTTGCTATTAAGGCTTCCTGTAAGTAAAAAGAATAACATTTTAACTGTGTCCCAGGTGAGCTTTGTGTGTATTTTACTAGCAAACTAGGCTTCTTTTGTACAAAAACAATTCAGCATTATTAATTAAATTTCTGATCAAAAAGCATATGGCAAAATAATACTGCAGAAACTGTCATGCTGCTCATGAGCCTCATCTTAAAATTTGGTATTACAAAAAAAACCCTTCAACTAAGTACACTTATACTTACAGCCGCTTTAACATCTCCCTTCTTTTCCCATTTGCAGCAGTTGTCATAGTCTTTCTTCCACTGATTACAATCCAGAGTCTCACCATAGACAAAATATTGCTGGAACCGGCCTCTGAAGCTTGTGCAGTCTTTGTATTCATCCTTGTACAGCTCACATTCTCTTATCTGAAATAAATTGTAAGAATACACATAGTTTAAAATAATTACACTATAATTTAAGAGTAACATTAGCTGCTACAAACACGCCCCCATTGAGTGGGACGTATTCCTGCTGGTGATGTTAGTTTTTTATGTTAAATTCTTTGCAATAAGCAGCAGTCTTATGCAACATTACATCTATCTACAACATCTATTTACTGGTACTATTGTACATTAAGTTTAAATAAATAAATAACATTTTTCAAATATTAACGTAGTCAAGGAAATGAGTTCTAGGAATTGAGACCATTGGTTAGGGATCTTGCAGCAGAGATAGTGACTACTGATCAACTACTTCATGAGGCAGCAGATTACTAGTCAACTTAATTTGCCGAGTTAAGAATATGATACTGACCACCCACTTATCTTCCAGTTCTTCTTCGCTCTTTTTTAATTCTTGAGTTTCCTTTTCACTATCAGCAGCGGTTTCTGTCATGTTTTTATTTATTTTCTTAGGACCATAACATGCAATATAACCTAAAATGCCCACTTACATAACCTCAACACTTTGAAAATGGTTCGTAACAAATAGTCTTGATCATAAAAAGTCCTTTGAGTAATATGAAAGTGTAAGTCTACATTATTCTGAGATTAATATTTTAAGTTAGCTTTTTACATTGGCAAAAAAAAAAATCTTCGCCAACTGTCATTAAACTATTGGACAACAAAACAATGACATTTCTACTAGCTATTCAGCAGCTGAGTGCTGACAGATGACTTTGCACAGATAAGCAAGCTCACGCCCGGTGATTGTTTCTGATATATTCAAAACATCTCCTAAAACCTATCTAAGGCCGGGATTCCTTTCTTTTCCTGGTCGGAAAATGTATTTAGGAAACCTAACGTATACGGCCGACCTAATTCTGGAGTTTATGACTGGTTTACAAGCTCATTATTATGCTGGTATAGGTACCTTTGCGAAGTGCCCAACCCAACCATTTGCGCGTTCGCATATCTTTGCTTAGTGCCAACAAGCATTGTGTATTTTGTGCATCCGGCTCGTACGCACAGGGGCTTTTGGCATATGTTTTCATATTTGAACGCAGCCTTATTGACAACAGCTGATTTATCTCAAGTATAATACATTCCTGAGGGGAGAATTTTAGTGTGGTATTGACTACCTCTAATAATAATCTGATACTAATCGATCGATATATTTGTTACCTCCAAAAACCATTACAATCCGCATTCTAATGCAAAACACAAGAAATTAAGGACGTAAGACTAGGCAATATCGTCAAAAGACTATAGCCTTCCCTTCGGGGTAAATAAAAAAAAAATTGACAAATGTAATTCCTTGTGAACTTTGCACATTTTCGAAGATAAGAGTTTTGATTAAACTGTGCTATTCAACAAACATTCTGATCGATATCTACTGTTTTTCATGTTGAAGTATTTTTAACTTTACGAAAATGTCTTTGAATAAACTTGTTGGTGGCGACTGTGGGGGTAACAACTCCTTGGTTCAGCTATCAAATATAGTACGTCGTGATGCTTCTCTCTCACAGCCACCCTCACAAGCAGACAGGTTTGTTAACGAATTCATGATGCAGAATGCACAGATACCACAAACCTTCAACATGAATGCTTTGCTCAACAACTTACCTCAAGATAATGTAATGAAAAGCGGCGCCTCCACATCCTCATATGTACCAGATATTAGTACGAACATGAACAGGTCATGGAATGCAGGCCCATCTACTTCATATATGTCACATGCTATGATGCCCATGATGCACATGATGCAGCAGCCAATGTTTCATCCTCAGCCCATGGCTATGTCACAATCAAATGTTCCAATGCAATATTTGTATGAGACAAATGCTGAAACTATGACAAATGATAATGTGAAAGGAAAAGCTCAAGAATATGTTAATGCTGTGAAGGATGATGATGAGATGGCATACAATCAGTTCATGTCTTTCATGAAGAAAATAAGTGCTGGAGAGCTCAATCTGGGTGAGTCTTCTCAGACAGATCAAAGAAAATTAAGCAGAGATGAAATCTTGGATGAAATGGCTGTAAAATATAAAGAGGAGTGGGGTAAACTCAGTAATGTACATAGTTATTGGGATACAGAAGCAGCAAATGGAATTTATAAAGAATACTCATTCTCTGAAGGTAATGTTATGTTGGAAAATAAAAGTGCCCTTGAAATAGGCAAGGAAAAGTTAAAAATGGGTGATATTCCTGGAGCTGTTTTGTGTTTTGAAGCTGCTGCACAACAACAGCCTGACTCGGCTGAGGCCTGGTTCCTTCTGGGAACTACTCAAGCTGAAAATGAACAAGATCCTTTAGCAATAACAGCATTAAAAAAATCATTAGAAATAAATCCAACACAATTGGAAGGATACATTACATTGGCAGCCGCTTACACAAATGAAAATATGTCTAAACATGCATACATTTCTTTACTGGACTGGTTAAAAGCCAGCCCTAAATATGCTGATATCTTTCCTCAAGATGTGGACTCTAGAAAATTAGAAGTTAAACAGTTAGAAGCTCATGTCAAATCATTATACATCAAGGCAGTGCAGTTGAATGTGAATCAAATTGACGCAGATGTACAGAATGCTCTGGGAGTGGTTTTCAACATCAGTCAAGAATATGATAAAGCTGTAGATTGTTTCAAGACAGCTTTAATGGTGGCAAGTGGTAATGCAAAACTGTGGAACAGACTGGGAGCTACTTTGGCAAACAGTGACAAATCTGAGCAAGCTGTGGATGCTTACCACCAAGCTCTGAATTTGGAGCCTGGTTTTATTAGAGCTAGGTATAATGTTGGTATCACATGCATGAATTTAGGAGCCCATAGGCAGGCTGCAGAGCATTTCTTAGTGGCCCTGAACCAGCAGCATAAAGCTAAGAGCCTGTTTCCAGAATCCTCTTCAACTGACACAAGTTCATCTACAATTTGGACAACACTGAGGATGGTATGCTCATTCATGGGTCAACAGAAGGTTGCACAATTGGTAGATGATAGGAATTTGACTGAATTGAACAAGTTTTTCGAGTTGGAGTAATTTTTTTTAACTCTCACTAATGGTTAGGGGATAAGTTTCTATTTGTAAATATGTATATTATGATTAATATTTTAAATGTATCCAGTTAGATTATAATAATTATGAATTATTGAAATAATATCTTAATATTCTTCTTTACTTTCCATTTCTGTGTTAATTTAGCTGTATGGGAAATTTTGGGTCACAAGTCATAAATGACCCAAAATTTTGGGTCATTTAGACTATTGTCTCATTTTAATTTAGGACTGAGTAAGAATAAAATATTTTATATTTTTTTTTATTTTTTGTTTTATTTATTTTGTTTCTTTCGATTTAACATGCAGAAAACTGCAATCTGTGTCACTTAGAGGGCAGCCTTGTGGATGATTATTGTAAAACCAGCAAGGTTTTTGCTGTACGTTTATGGTGTTTTGCTTAAATTTGCGTTTTTTAGCACTGCTACCAACTTCATTGATTGTTTTTGGATACCTCAATCCAACTTTTCCAGATTTGACTTCAAATATGTTATGATTATTCTTGAGGAGTGTTTGTATTCCTCCGCATTCAGATTTTAATATAAGTAGTTGTTCTTTAGGTATAAGTAGAACTAGTTCATTAAATTCTGCTATCCTTCCAATAGACCAACTGGATTCTGACTCACTGCAACCCTCCAACAAGTATTTGCTAATACAATCAACTATTGAATCTATTACATTTTTATCTATTTGTGTACAGTTTCTAACTTTTTCAACTGATTCTCGTGCTTTAAAATCATTTTCCATATTTTTGTTTTGTGATGTGTTGGATGAATCTTTTATTATTATCTCATCTATTTTATTGCAGTACTCTTCATATTTATTCTGTGGGTATGTTCTGCCACCACTAACTATGCATATTCTCTTAGTACTCGGAATTTTAAGTCTATCTGTGTCTATTTTAAAACCACAATCTTCACATAGCTGTGTTATGTAATCAAAATAATCATTGTATTGGCTTTTATATGAGTTTTTCCGTTGATATTTGCTTCCATCAAATCTGAAGGCACAACAAGGAAGTAGAAAGAAATTGCATTTATATGAACTCCTTGCTGTGATAACTGGTATCCATGGTGTTAGTTCATCTGAATGATTTCCAATAATCCAGTCCGTGTCAGGAAATATTGATGTATCTGATGGTGTTATAGTTTTCTCCTACAACAAAATAAACGGTATTAACTCGAATAAAATAAAATTGTATGGTAGAATTATAAATGGATATCGAATAAAGTAGAAAAGGTACTGAAATAAATTATAATGATAATATTGTAATGTGTTTTAATTCTTACCTTTAACATAACATTAGACGGATACATATCCCAAATATTTCTTTTTCGAACATCTATACCTAGTCCAATATGTCCTTCCTTGGTTAGTATGTACACCAGTAAACCGTTTCCACAACCAAGATCAACAAACGATTTCTTTGTATTGGTTCCATCCTGATCCCAGAGGAGTAACAGATATGTTGCTATTGCAACATCTTCATACACAAATTTTGATGCATCTGTACATTCTGGCCAAATCTGTAAAATTAACAAACTTGTATATTACTTGGGAATAGTTCAACTCTGATTGCTAAAACCCCATGTTTCAATCATTATAATTTACAATAGCATCTTAATTTTAAAACTGTGTCAGTAGTCTCATTCACCTTAACCATCTCCTTTCCATATTTCAACTTTAAATCATTGTACTTTTCATAATACTTTGTTTGGGACACCAATGACAATGACTCATTGCATATTTTGGACTTGGTTTTATGGTTTGTGGATTCTGAACCCCACTTGATAATTTGTGGTAGCAGTGTGTTGACAAGCCAGTTGAATGACTTGAAATTTTCAGCTGAAATAAGAGAAACCTAATTAGAGTACCACTTCATACAACAGCGCTTACCACATATATTGTGGAGTACTAAGTACAAACCATATATAGCATTTAACACAAGGTGACTGTTATTCAGTTCAATTTCATATGAAAAGTCAGGACATAACTTCTGTGCTTTGTTTTCTGGTGTGACATCATAGAATGTAACTGAGCATTTATCTTTTTGTAAGCAGACAAGCTGATATGCCTGATTAGCAGTGTAGTTTTTCGGAAGCAGTTCCATCAGGAGAACTTCAATCGTGCCCTCAGCATCAGACGTGGCGTCAGAGAGTTGATAATCAACATTGAATTCTTTAATCATATTTGATTTATGTTTTTCAAAATTGTCACTAGTAAGTAAGTCATTTAGCCGACTTATAGTTGGTGGCAGTTCATATATAGAAAGTTTCGGAATAAAACAATATTTGAACCAGGTTTTGTTGCCCCATAACCTCCGGTTGATAACATGAGGTTTATTTACTAAAATATTGATAGATTCCCAGAATGAATCTGGGTTCAGTGTGGTATAAATAGATTTAGTCTCTTTCATTGCTTCTAGTAAAATAGTCAAGCTCGTAACACTGTTATTATTAACAAATAAAACTTGCTCTTGGATAATTTTGTCTGTTTACTTGTCATTTGTCAATGCACTACACAACAACAGCTGAGCAGAAGAGGGAGCTGGCATCTGACATTCTGACAATGACAGATAAGCTGTCTTCTGGATTGATGTCAAAACATGATATTTATGAGTACGTTCAATAACAATATCAGCTGATCTTTGATTTTCAGGAATTAAACAAGGCTTTTTGTTCTGCCGCCGCTCTTCATTATCATGTTCGTTGCGGCGAGTATGGCCCTAACTATTTTGTATTGTATTCTATCGTGCATATTCCTTTCATAATCAAAATAATGATATCCTACTTGATTTTTGTAGTCATCTCTTTTGCACTTTGGAGCTTTATGAACCGCTATCGCACTGAAAATACAACATCACCCACCACCGCGTGCGTTCCATTCGGAATAATTCGGATCACAAACAAGTACAATCTAACAATACTTTTTTTCTCAAAAGTCCAGAAACTAAAATCTCAAGTTGTGAGGATGTGTCACATAACTTTTTTTGACTCTGTATAATCTGTGCAGGGCATATTTTTGAAAATATTTTTATATATTTTTGTTTTCTACACGTATTTTAGTTTTCAAGAATTGGTATTGGATTTTAGAAGCTGCTTAATGATATTGATAAATTAATTATTAGAAATAGGCAGGTGCATGTAGGTAATGTCCTACACTGAGCTCGAACATGGCTATCAAGGGTTGCGGCAAGCTACTCAGCCTCAATTTTATGTCGGAGATGATGGAAATCTTGTACCGATAAGATCATCAGTAAGTTTGCATTTTCATGTAGATATTGTTGTTGTCAACTACGTAGATACTTCAGAGCAATAACCTTATGTATTGGTATAAAATTTTGATAGTGTTATGTAAACTAAAACAGATATAAAATAACAATCCAAACACAAATAGTAGTAAGGTCACTTAAGTGAAACGAATCCAGATTAAAATAAATATTGGTTGAGCTAATATTATCTTTGTCCATTTCCCCACCAATGTAGCACTGATAACACTACTGAGCACATATCTGCTTGAATGTTGAGTGCAGGACGGCTACACCTAATTATCCTATATTATATGGACACAATAGATTATTATATTTATAGCTGTACATGCTGACAATGACAAGTGAGGTAATGTAGTATGTTAATTTATGTCAAGTTTATCTTAGTTATCAAGTGTAAAGTAGTGTCAACCAATCGGTGGCAAGGTTGCCTGTGTGACTTATCATATGCTGTGATAGGAGTCAAGTGTATCATAGATAGTGTGTGGTGATGGAGTGGCAGTGGCTTAAAGATTGGTGGCGTCTCAAAAGATGGAGGAAGGACAAGAAGGGCCAGAATGATGATGACATATGCTATTGTGATGACTGTCTGCCTGATGTAAGAAGATGGTAGCTTTACTTATGTCACCCATGATTTAATTATCATTTCATCAAAATAATTTATTCAAATGTTAAAATTTATGTTTGTGCAATTTGAATTTTAAATTCACACTGTTTTGTGTAACAGGACAAAGACATTATAATACAACATGGATGGCTTCTTTAGCGTACAATTGCTAATATTCCCTACTTACTGAATTTAGTAGTGTGTATCTCTCCTCCCCCACTCTTATGGAGGATGCTTCATGTGAGACTAACTTCAGATTTGTTAGTGTTTTTATTTAATTAATTACCTAATTGACAACAGTTCAGAAGTTTGTATTGTGGATTGATTGGAGCAGAGACTAAGTGATGCTTGAAGTGTAGTACTAATCATGTAGTGCATTAAGCTATGCATGTAACATGCTCAGAATAGTTCAATTTTAGGTCAGAGATAGGTAAGCTAAAATGCTCCTCAGTAAAGTCACATGCAAACTGAATCATTTGACTTTATGATCACATGTTTTTGTCTGATACTGGAATATAAAACATTCAAATTACAGATGTGTTTTTAACAAGTATTGTTTTTTTTTTTTTTTTTTACTTTAGATGCAAAGCATGTTCCAATAAGTCCAAGCCTAGAATTATTTATTAAATATATTTAGTGATGCATTAAAAAAATAGACTAGGGAAAACTCCAAAACGGCCAATGAAGTAGGGCTCTCTCATAATATATATAAAACATCATAATTCACAATAAATATATATGGCACGGGAAAATTGCAGACTCCTTAATATTGTAATAAATCTTTATTCGATTATAATTTCTCGATAAATTATGAAAAAATCGTTTTGTATATGTCACCGGCAAATTGCAAATGCTATAAGATTATAAAATATCATGTGAAATTGTAAACAATTTTTTCTTAATAAGCCACGGTTATATTGAATTTGGATGGGATGTATTGTATATAAAACAATTTTTTCTTAATAAGCCACGGATATATTGAATTTGGATGGGATGTATTGTATATAAAACAATTTTTTCATAATATACCAAGAAATTATAATCTAATAAAGATTAATTACAATCTAACGGAGTCTACTATTTTCCAGTGACATATACAATAAATCCCATACAGATTCAATCATTTCCAAAATATCCGTGTTTTATTTAGAATAAGTGTGACATATATAAAACTTTTCCATTACTGAGTGACTGACAGACAATTCACAGCCGAAACTACTGGTCCTACCTTTCTATTTTACAATAGCAAGTATCCTTATATTCTGCAGTACACCCACTACTGTTGTCCTCCTTTTGTGCAAACAATTGAGGCAATATACCCAGCGCAGTGTTTACAATACTCTCTTGTTCTAGGCTTCTTTGAAAACATTAATTTATTTTCTTTGAAATAAGTCAGGCTTCATTAGCCACTTCTTGGAGCTCCAGATGAAGTTGTATTTCTATCTCTTTCAGGAGTTATACAGGAGTTGTTTTCTTGCAGCATGAAAGTGGTGGTATAGCTTATATAATGGTCTATCCTATTCATAAAACTTAGCATCCATGTTTATTTCTTATTAAATAATGTATTGGATATTAATTAAACTTATGTATGTGTCACCGGAAAATTGCAAACGCCGTAAGATTGTAAAAGATCGCGTGAACTATTGTAAACTATTTTTTCTCAATAAGACATGGATATATTAGAAACTATTTTATTTGGATGGGATTTATTGTATACAATACGATTTTTCATAATGTATCGAGAAATTATAATCTAAAAAAGATTTATTACAATCTTAGTCTGCAATTTTCCGGTGACATATGCACATTAATAAACTAGGGCGAGTTGGATCTGTGCGAGTCGCTGGAGCCGCACAGCGATGGCGGGGGTAAGAAGGTGGTGGTCGGCGTGTGCGCCATGGCCAAGAAGTCGCAGTCGAAGCCCATGAAGGAGATCCTAACGCGCCTGGACGAGTTCGAGTACATCAAGATGCTGGTCTTCCCAGAGGAGGTTATCCTTAAGGTTCTCCACATTGTCTAACACAACTAGTGGAACAAAATATTCTGTAGAGGGGGTGTTTCGGTGTCAACTATTGGCTGAGTATAAAGAGTTAAATTATTGTGCCGTCAGCAATTTTGATATAATGCTTAAGAGTTATCTGCTGATGCCTTCATTAATGATAATGACACCAATACGTATGTTGAAAGGTTACCAGAACAATTAAAAAAAATGGTAGAAGTATTATATTGATTTACGTAGAAACTGGTACACAGTAGACATATTTTGTTTTACTATTTGTCACGCAATTTATCTTCATAATTAACATCTGTTAGAATTCTTCTTCATTCGTTTAATTAATCGTATATAACACACATACATACATTCGCAGGTAACTAACAACTACACGTCGTAATGTTCTGTTTCCATTGAATGGCTTCATATACACTAGCTTTGTGTGTGTGGTTGGTGTCGAGTAGCGAATTAGTCAGTAATGGTGTATTCATAGTCTTTCACCGTTCGCGCATTCGAGCATTTGGTTGGGAAAAGCGTAAGACGTTTCGTCTCAGCTCTTGAACTCGCCGTTATTGTATTAATTCGCATTTTCTATCTACTTTTAATTAATGTTATGTAATATTCTTGCAGAAACCGGTAGAAGAGTGGCCCATCTGTGACTGTCTTATTTCCTTTCACTCGAAGGGCTTCCCTTTAGACAAGGCCATTCAATACGAGAAGTTACGGAAGCCCTACGTTATAAACAATCTTCACATGCAGTATGATATTCAGGTATGTATAGATAAACTGCATGTAATTATGTTCATTTGACGTCAGGAGTTGTTACTTGATACGTGCACGTATTGCTTACAGGATCGAAGAAAAGTATACGCGATATTAGAGGGTGAGGGTATCGAAATACCTAGGTATGCAGTATTAGACAGAGATTCACCGGACCCGAAACGTAAGTCTTTGTTTACAGTTCTCATGTGCATGCGACTTCCGGGAACTTTGCGCTGTTGAGAGAAGGTGCGAAGTGCTCGTAATCGTTTTTGCACCAAATACATACTTGGTGTCGTAAAACAACTTGAAAACCTCTCTATTTTAATTTTCTTTTTCACTTACTAACTACCTACCTATAATAAGACTTTAACTAAATTCCTTGGCGATTTAGGAGACGTAATCATCACATCGTAATATGTGATACAGGATTCTCTCTTGCTGGTGTATAAGCAGTAGCCATTAATCCAGCCGTTCTAAATATTTCTGGCAACATAACCATGACCAATCTTTGCAGCTTTTCGTTGGGGAAGTCCATCTTCAGATATTGACGGTCGGTATGTCGTACATAGTTATGTAGGCTAGAAAGAAAGCTAAAATCGTCGGCTCTTCACTTAGATTCGGTGCTATCTGTATTCGTCGTCACTGCAGTCCCTTTTTCGCCACTTTTAAAACTTGTTAAGAAAACGGTGTCGTTGTATAACTAAAAAAGGCTGGCCTTAAAAGACAGAGCCATGTTTCCCTAGTCAGTTTCATGGCAGCCGGCCTGCTTGTGCGGTCACTATGTAGCAACCACCGCTTCCTTAGAAACCACAAGCTCCGCATTTTTCCAGATCACGAGCTGGTGGAGTCGGAAGACCACGTAGAAGTGAACGGCGTGGTGTTCAACAAGCCCTTCGTGGAGAAGCCGGTGTCGGCTGAAGATCATAATATTTACATTTATTATCCCACCTCCGCCGGCGGAGGCAGCCAGCGACTGTTTAGAAAGGTAGGAAACCTCTGAATATTAAGAATTGGCTCAGTTCCTAAAATATACCATTGAGATTTAATTTACCCAGATGTTACCTCCCTAAAATACATATGCGACTTGAGGAAGTCTAATAGACAGTCATTTTTTTTTGTAAAAGGTAATTCTAAAAAAATCTTGTCTGTAGTATAACTAGGAAGGGGGACTATTGAATTGTTGACAAAGTTAAGACAATGGTTACTATGTGGCATAGTATAATATAAAACTATTATTGACTCGTGCCCCTAAATGTTTTGGCTACTTTCTAAACATTAATTTCCTCATTACAGATAGGAAGTCGAAGTAGCATATACTCACCAGAATCAAGAGTCAGGAAAACAGGGTCGTTTATTTATGAAGATTTTATGCCCACTGATGGTGAGTTGTGATGAATACGCGTTATTGACGTAAATAATAATGCTACGTGGTTTTTAGTTCCACTGGTGATACGCCATCATTTTTCGACGGCATGGTAAGAAGCGAGAACTAAGATTAGTGGGAGGATGGACAAAAGCTACGCACTTAACATCATACTGCGAACATCTGGATTTCCAGGAGTTGCGGAGATCACATGCCAGCCTCTCCCTGTTAAACCAGTTCATCATTCGAATGAAGATCCGCGCAACATGCGCTCCCAGAGCCTAGAACCCGCCGCTAGCAAAGCTATCCCTGGAAAAAGTTAAGATGACAAAGAGGAGGGCCTCCGATAAGTTACTACGCGTATTTCGCATGCGCCGTACTGATGCGCGTGAGCGTCAAATTATATTCACAGTGCGGCGAGACAACGTGACTGAAAGACCACCTAGGTGTCACTTATTGAATTTCGAAACTCCACAGATCACTCGTAGAAATCTGAACTTCATTTTGTCCAAAATAAATTCCATATTCCATTGCGGCACGCTTCCTTGGTCGCCCGCGTTACGCGCCGTGCGCGGCGTGCGAACAACGCGTGGCTTACCGGATGCGCCCTGAAGAGGTTAACTTGCGACATTTATGTACAAATCCGAATGTTTCTAGGTACCGACGTAAAAGTATACACTGTGGGTCCTGACTACGCGCATGCTGAGGCGCGAAAATCTCCTGCTTTAGACGGCAAAGTTGAGAGGGACTCGGAGGGCAAAGAGATCAGATACCCCGTGATATTGTCCAATCAGGAGAAGCTTATATCTAGGAAAGTTTGTCTCGCCTTCAAACAGACTGTTTGTGGGTTTGATTTACTTAGGTAAGTGCCTTAGAAACTCGAATCTGTATCATGTGACTCCTGTCATAAAAAATACGAACAAATATTTGCACTCAGACTAACTATCTTTAAGGTGTGTCAGTAAACAGGCTACCGTATCTAAATAATTAATCGTCCCGATGAGAGATCGATACGGCCAGCCGTGAAGGTTGCGCGAAGTGACGTCATTTAGGTCGAGAATTCATCAATTAACCTTGTTGTGTGTCGTTATGGGTGTTTTGGACGCTATGCTGAATAATTTATACCTTACTTAGTTTTAGTGAAAAACCCGTAAGACAAATAACACGTTTCTGTACTGTTTTCTTTTTAATACCATTTAACGTGTAGTGGAACTCCTTGCTGGACTCTGTGTCTCTTGATAGATAAAACTTTGGAGTCTGTAAATTCAGGCTGAATAGTTAACTTCTAGGTAAGCGTGCACCATATCTACCTAATCATTGCTCACCACCAGGTGAAAAAGTAGTCAAACGCGAGTCCAAATTTTTGGTCAGCCAATGTTTGTGTGGACTTCTTTTATTGCGCGATATACACCATAGAGCCATCTTAAATCTATTTCCAATTTCCATATTGCACCTCTTCCCAAACCTAAAGGCCACCACATTTAGTCAGGGTAATTTTTCCAGGGCAAACGGAAAATCCTTCGTGTGCGACGTAAATGGCTTCTCATTTGTGAAGAATTCAAACAAGTACTACGATGACTGTGCCAAGATCTTGGGGAATATGATCCTGCGGGAGTTAGCTCCGACGCTGCACATACCCTGGTCGGTGCCCTTCCAGCTGGACGACCCGCCTATAGTGCCCACAACCTTTGGGAAGATGATGGAGCTCAGGTGTGTTGTGGCGGTCATCAGGCATGGGGATCGGACTCCCAAGCAGAAGATGAAGGTTGAGGTGCGGCATCAGAGGTATGTTGTCGATTTATTTATTCATATTGGTCTACGAGTATCTATAATTGTTAAAATAAACTTCATAATCGGGGATTGATTTTACCTATATTGGGGACATACACTTGAAAATTTCAGCTTTTATAAAATTGTTGTTGCTTAACTTGTTTTTTTTTTTTAATTTTGCATGCTATGTTTTATCCTAGCTAAACATGCTTGTGCCTCAATTTGTATATCACACCCTTGTATACCATGTTTTACGCAAATAAATATTCTATTCTATTCTATTCTATTCTATTCAGTTCAGAATAACGAACATCTGATCGTCGCGGGCTTTTTCTCTATTCATTGTATTTACACCATAACCGCATCGTGATTGGACTGGAAGCCGACCCATCTTAGTTAGGAAAGACAAGGTGGATGATAATTTGGTAGCCGAGGATTGGAGAGACCAGCAGAGGTCCAGCAGTGGTCTAATTTAGGCAAATGGTGATCATTGTCATAAGTTGAAATTTTCAGCTTTATAATAATAATAATTTATTTTATTTTCTCCCATAAATACAATTACGCAAAAAACAGAGTTGTTCAAGCAATGAAGATGGGCCATCAAAGTTAAACCTGTGCTATGGGACTCTTTATCATTCAGAGATTATAAATACAATATTTTCTTCCAGATTCTTCGAAATATTCGAGAAGTACGACGGCTTCAAACGCGGCCACGTAAAGCTAAAGAAGCCCAAACAACTGCAGGAGATCTTAGACATAGCGCGTGCCTTGCTATCCGACATACAGACGCGACACGCCGACCCCGAGATTGAGGAGAAGCAGGGCAAACTGGAACAACTCAAGAGTGTCCTAGAAATGTAAGTTATTTGACACTTTATATGAACAATGTAGCACTATCCTAATTTTAAGGCTCCAAATGCGTAGAATCGTATTTATCAGCATCATGGGTTCGATTGCTGCTGTTTCAAAGACGAAAGCCAAGCGCGATACCCAAATTAAAAGAACTACTTCTATCCACCTGATGTCTTACTGCAGAATTCTTTAACTGTTGTACCGATTTGCTCATGACTACACATACACATTCATTCTGTGTGCCAGCTATGGCCCTATGTTGCGGAATTTGTTCTAAAGAGTCACTGCGGCGTTGGAACGCGAAGGGCATTAGGAGGAACACGGATGGGTTTTAGTCAGTAAGTCTGACACTCTCTTCTGCTCCGCCCAGAGTCATTTGATGATTTCCATCCATAAAAAAGATTTCGCAGCGAGGTAACGTGAGAGAAACGCCAACTAGGAGTAACTTGTTGAATTTTGAAACTGCACAAATCACTCACAGAAATCTGAACCTTATTTTTGCCAAATGTAAATTCCATCTTCCTTCGCAAATGCTTGACGTTCACGACGGTGCTTACCTCGCGCCTCACAACGAGCGTAAGGTGAATCGCTTATGTCGTATAGTCGTGCTGAAAGGAAGCCTTTACTCGTATAACTTACCTAATGTCTCTGGAAGACATAATAAACTGTTGGATAAAGATCTCCTCCATGTCTAGCCAGACATTCTTCTTCTGAAATTTTCTGAGCACCTTCATTTTCCCCTCAGGTACGGGCACTTCTCGGGCATCAACCGCAAGGTGCAGATGAAGTACCAGCCCCGCGGGCGGCCGCGCGGCTCCAGCTCGGACGACGGTAACGCGCCGACGCACCACGGTCCGCTTTACGCACTTTACACCGCTTTACGTACTATGCATTGTGATTCCTTTATGCTCTACTTTGGCTGAAGAGAGTCATCTTCAAACAGGGGTAGGCAGCGCACCTGTAGTACCTCTGGGATCTAATTCTGTAAACATCTCACAAAACTTGTGAAGTTAACATGACGTGAGCTGTCAATCCAATCAAGGTGGAATGGCATTTCACTTCAACTCCACCTCAATTTACAAGATAGACCAGCTGGTATTGCAGATCTCTATAGGTAGCAGTGGCCACTTTCCATTAGATGGGCTGTCTGCTTGTTTGGCACTCTAGCACAAAGAATATCAAGCCTCCACTAATGGTACGCGATCCTCGGGAGTCCAACCTGCAACAAATCTATTAAAAAAACATGGAGTCTCAAAGAGCGTCTTTGGGAATATTATTGTCTAGTAGCAAAAAGGGCATGGTGAAATTGGCAACCAGAAAAAAATACTGGATATCACTAAATCCAATACAAAATGTGTCGGAAGTCCTGCTACAACGACTTATTTTCAGACTTTCGCCTCTAAGGTCGCGTTGTGGCACACACCACATAATACAGATCTATTGTACGTTAAATTTGTAACCAATCATGAATCACCATGCATAGTACAGAATTATTTTTATTTACTAGCTTAAGTACAAACGCCAGCATATCAAGCTACAACAATCTGTCAAATTTCTTTAATAAATTTTCAACTTTATCCCTAAAGCATTAGCTTCAAGGTTGATTGGGGAAATTTGACAGTTTCGGGTATCTTCATGTGCTGGCTTCTGTACCAATAACACCCGCCTGTACAAAGTTTGTTTTGAAGTGCTATCCCATTTGTTGAGAGTTTGCATTCAGCTCATTGCATATTATTTACCTAGAAAACTATAAAAATGCTAAGTAAGAAGCTACTGGCAGAATAATAGCAGTAGCAGTTTTTGTAGGAAAAAGAGTTTCATGTGGAATTTAACTGCAATTTTGCCCTGGTTCTCGAGTAAGAATGTAGAGAAAAGAAGGCCCAAACTGTTAAATCTTGGCGATTTTCGAACGCGTTATTCAAAATTAAATTTTAAGAACAAAATTCGCTCGGTTTTATCGCAGTGTGGGTTACAGTGTAGGCCAAAGTACTGTAAAAGTAGAGTTAGAATATTGATTTCCTTACAGCTACAAGGCACATTTTCGAATTGATATTGGTAAGAAAAACAATAATTTTAATCCAAGTGCATTTTTTTGATCGGTTTACAGACGAAAATCAACTTTTTTTAGATTTGATAGACTCGCGTTTGAGCGCAACTGATGGTAAGTGAAGATAATATCAGTGCACTGTAAATGTTGTTTGATTATGTTTTTCTGTCTGTTGTATATATGACATCATTTAGTGCTCACACAGTTTTAATTTAAAGCGGATACTACTTAGCGTATTTGTTAAATATTTGCGTTATTTTGCTAATACAAAATGAACTTTAGTTTTATCGCAATAGAGTGTATTTTGTATTAATCAAAAATGCAAATATTTTGCCCAATACCTTAAGTGGAGTGCCAAACGATAATAAATACGTAATAATCCTTGCAACAATACACGTGTGACCGTAACCTTGTTGATAACAATGATAACAAGATTTACCGAAACGTATCGGCTTGTGTTTGCTGAGTTCCGTATGCGAGGCAGTTAGCATGGCTTTGAAAGTGCATACTCATAAACTGAGGCAAATATTTGTTGCAGAAGTCATTAATGATGCTTTGCGTAGATTTAGAAGAGTGAGTTTGAAAAGTATTTAATATTGTGTTATCATGAATGTTTTTGATCAAATTCGGGATAGATTCTGGAGAATGTGGATATATGAAGAAGAGTATTGGAACAAGCGGGACTGCAGAATTATCTATAATGCAATAACACTCAAGTTATTGAGCAATGAAATGGTCGCATCAACCAACTCAATAGGAGTTTTATGCTGAGTAGGATTAGAAAAGTTCTTCATAATGTTGTCGTACTTTCACAGTTGTTCGTAATTTTGATTTTACGTCTTGGTAAAAAATACAAGATTACCAGGCCCACCTGGTAATCTTGTATTTTTACTTTACTTAAAAAAACTAGACGGTGAAAATATTTATTTCCTAAAATAAATAAGTTTCTTTAGAGTAAGTTAGTTATTTTGTACTGTAACATCTTATACTTGTGCAGTAGGAGGCGGCGGCGAGCCGTCGCTCGTGCTGATCCTGAAGTGGGGCGGCGAGCTGACGCCGGCGGGCCGCATCCAGGCCGAGGAGCTGGGCCGCATGTTCCGCTGCATGTACCCCGGCGGCCAGGGCCGCCACATACCCGGTGCGTAGCCTCATACAATACTATACAAATACTCGGTCCTCTACTCTGCCTCTCTTCTGTCTTTTATGTCACCATCTATGGTTGGCGCCAGATAAAATTGCAATAAAGTACATTGACCTTTCCCTAATATCCCTTCGTAAAAACCCGTACAATATATTATGAACCGTTTTTCATTACTAGATCACGATAGTAGTCGATTCAGGATTGCTTTACGTCTTTATTTCTATTTTTGATATTAAGAAAGTCAATAAATATTTGTGGGTCAATCACCATTCTTGCACATTTATCTGGCGCATACCATAGTTCTAATATCATTTGTCTAAGATAGACATCGATAAAAGTTCACAGAGCACCAAGACGCTTCGGCAGCCAATGCTAGAAAAACTACATTATCAAAACTTTAATGAAAACCAAACTTGTCAGTGATTGAACAAATTAACTGCCCATGACAATTTGAGTATGTCTATGGCAGCAAAAATTGTGATTAACGGTATAGCTAATAGTATTCGTGGCCGTGTAACGAATATTATTAAGGCGTCTAATCGCTGATAGGGTGGCGTTCCGTGCTGTGTGTTCAGCACCGAAATGCGTGCTAAGCTTGATTCCTACAAGAGTTATCTTAAAAACCAGGGAAGCACTAGACTATGAGAGTGAAGAGAGAATGCTCCTATGTTTGCGCACACATCTGTCCACTACATCTCTCGCGTCGATGGATAATCTTCGCTAAGATTGGTCGATATAACCAAAGTTCGAACAATAACCCTCGTTTTCAAATCCTACCTCTAAAATCCTCACCCATTTCAGGCGAAGGCGGTACCCAAGGCCTAGGCCTCCTGCGGCTGCATTCCACGTTCCGCCACGACCTGAAGATCTACGCGTCAGACGAGGGCCGCGTGCAGATGACGGCGGCGGCCTTCGCCAAGGGACTGCTGGCGCTGGAGGGAGAGCTCACGCCTATACTCGTGCAGATGGTCAAGTCGGCTAACACTAACGGCTTGTTGGATAATGACTGTGATTCTTCTAAGGTTCAGAATATGTGAGTAGTGGTTTATATTCTGTTGTTGAGATTAAATACTACAATATTGGTAGGTTGGGTAGGCCGAAGACCTATCTAATACCTAATTCTATAATTCTAATATATAATTTGTATCTCGAAAACGGCTCCAACGATTTTCATGAAAGGACCATGGGCAAAAATGTATGAAGCCTGGGCTCACCCACCAACAGCGATGAGATCACTTTGAATATACTTGTACGACACTAAATATAAAGATATAAACTCATTTTTGCGAAGAATCCATGGGGTTATTTTGCTATAAATATTTTTCTCTTACCATAAATAAGCTTTAATCCTTCAAAGTAATGCTGTTAAGAAGTTGTAGTGTTTGTTATTTGGCATCTTAGACTAGTTTTAATTCCAGGTGTAAAAATACATATAATATTATAAAGCTGAAGAGTTTGTTTGTTTGTTTGGTTGAACGTGCTAATCTCAGGAACTAATGGTTCGAATTGAAAAATTCGTTTGTGTTGGATAGTCCATTTATCGAGGAAGGCCTATAGCCTTCCTCGATATATCTGTATTAACATCACGCTAAGACTCTTAGGGGCTGAGCAGCGGGTGACACTGCGGGGAACAGCTTGTAAAAAAATAAAACAGCTGTTATCAGTTAAAAATATTTTTATTAATATTTCAATCAATATCAATAATAATATCGTTTAGATGACCTGCCGGTGGATTAAATTGTATGTGCCTGCCTAACCCTAGATACCATATTATTGAAATGGTAGGTATGTGCACAACTTCCTACTGTGCGTCTACCTGTTAGGCACGAGCAGTAATAATGAGCGATGGCATTTGGACCTATTTCATTTCTGTTGACCAGAATATATACGTAATATATACGTGCTCGAACATGTCTGGATTGTATTCTTCCTCTTAATAGCCACACATTTTGGTGATGGATATTGCATGCTGCTAAATCATTTAATTCATTTTCACGATATATTTCTATCGTATATAAACCATTGCGTAAATGTTCGCTTTAATATTATATATTCGACTACCTGAGAGAGGAGAGCGGACGGGCCCCCGGGCAGGCGTTCGAGAGGTGTGAGAGGGATGGAGAGTGTTGTAAATCACACGGGCGCAGGCGCATCTATTGTTTACCATCATTTTAAAGTACGAATTTATTGTAACAATAACAGTTTTACGACTACCAATTGTCTTTTTCTACAAAACCTATTTAGGTGCATATCTTTTTTTTGCAAAGGAATTGAAGGTGGCGCCGATAGTAACAATTTAAGTACAAACAAAATCCTTTACAATGGCATATGCCTTATCTCTGTTGGACATTGAGCCCAATTTGACTCATGGTCCTTTAGTATGGGTTTCGGGGGCGATAAATCGCTCTAGCTAGGTTTTATTTTTAGAAAACGTTTACCAAAAAAAAAACAAGCAAAGCTCGGTCATCCAGGTACTTTAAGATTGTGAAAGAGATTGTGGATGCAATAAGTACAGGACAGATCCTGCTTGAGACATACCTTATCAGAGGACGTCTGTCGGCTGAATGATGATAGGCGCCTGCCTCAAGCTAATTATCACGTGACAGAAAAGTCAACAGAGAGTGTTCCTCAACAAACGCTTCAGTAATGAGTTCAGCATCTAAGGCTCAGTTTTTAAAAGCGTGTATATCGTAATCATTTATCACTTCTCTATCTTTGCAATAAAAAAGGGCCCTGGAGGAAACAAAAAACTCAACTTTGATCTACTTCAAACTGTTTTTGACGGCTAAACTTGACATTTTATTACAATTAAATCTAGCCTTGAATTGTAAGGCAAGCGTGCAAAATCTTCGACCCCTTTTCTCAGCGTATGGCTCTATCTTCATGTTGTCCTTGTTAAGACAATGTTGTTCTGTTCCACCAGGGCGAAGGCCCGGCTGCACGAGGCCATGCAGGTGGAGCGCGACTTCACGGACGAGGACCGCGCACGCATCAACCCCTGCGACTCCGTCAGCATCAACGCCGCCATGGACTTCGTCAAGAACCCGGTGCGCTGCTGCGCGCACGTGCACACGCTTATACAGCATCTCATGCACATCGTTGTTATTAAGAAGGATGATCCTAAGACAAAAGGTAATATTTTTATTGCAAGTTTCACATTTATTAGAAGTCCGAAATTAATAATGAATCTTATAACAAATCTTGGTCCGTGATATTTGACTGCTGCTTATGATTCGTCCTCTATATTAATCTAATTGGTATCGTCCACCGTTGATTGATTATACACGAATATCGGTAGTCAAGATCAAAACGGTATATTTAGGTCGTAAGAGTTTTTTTGTTGCGTTAAGAGCTAGTAATTTTTAAAACGATCTTCATTTTAAGGTACAATTTCGTGCATCGCATGCGACAATAGTAATGCGAGAATGTATGGCGCCGTTTCCGAGGTGTGCGACAGACGCGCGCAGCCGACTTCGGAAGCGGTGCCATACATTTTCATACTCTGACTAGGTATTGTCGCATTAGCCGCGACCTTTAACCTTTTGAACGTCTGAGCATAAACGCATCGGTATGCCCCCGTCGCCAAGCCACATATTTGTGACGCTTGGCGGACAGGGCAAGCGCTTGCTTGTCATGTATACGTGACAATGGCGTTCAAAAGGTTAAGTTAGCCAAGGACCCTGATCTTATTAATGCCTGCAACCTACTGTGAATAAGTTACATATTTGAAATAAAACCGAGAACAGTAATAGTTAATTTCTAGAATACTGCCATTTTTGATATGGCTGTATTTTAAATGAATTTCAAAATTATTTCACCAGACACGATACTCTACCACGGCGAGACATGGGAGTTAATGGGTCGTCGATGGGGCAAGATCGAGAAGGACTTCTGCACTAAGAACAAAACGTACGACATCTCCAAGATTCCGGATATCTATGACTGTATCAAGTACGATCTGCAACACAACCAGCATACACTGCAGTTTGATCTGGCTGAGGAACTTTATATCTATGCTAAGTACTTGGCTGATATTGTTATACCCCAGGTGAGTGGAAACAGGTTTTTTGACCATGTGTCTATGATATTGTGCTAAGGAAAGATTTGTCACAGTAAAAGGTCAAAGTGAGAGTAGTAGGAAACTCAGGGAAAACTAGAGATCTTTACCCTGTTAGATAGAACATGATAAATTGGATTTACAAATTATGAGTATATGTACTGATATTGTGGTCAAATGATCCGATTGAATATGTAGGAAGCATTTTGTTCTATCAAAAATCACCACTACTTTTATCTTGCTTATTTGGAATTTAAGTGTTGCTCTCTTCAATCTACAAAAAACTTTTATAACCAACTTGTTAATTTTTGCAGGAATACGGACTCACAATGCAGGAGAAATTAACAATAGGACAGGGAATTTGTACTCCGCTGCTCAAGAAGATAAGAGCAGACCTGCAGAGGAATATTGAAGAGTCTGGAGAAGAAACTGTCAATAGATTGAATCCGAGGTACGATATTTTCCTCAGCAAATATATCTCGGTCAAAAGACCTATGACCCATGGAGCACACAGGTTCTTGAGTGGAGGTAATGGAGAACTGGGTCACTAAATATACCGGTGACTTTAAAAAGCGGATGATGCTACAGGAATCTTGGGAGAGACCAGATTGATTGCCTGAAACTCAGTCCCTTGGACTGAGTTTCGTAATGTTTACCCGAGTGCGCGACGCAAAGGAGGGTAATGTGTTAATTTGGTCCGTTTCCCACAGGTACAGCCACGGCGTGTCATCTCCGGGCCGCCACGTGCGCACGCGTCTGTACTTCACCAGTGAGAGTCACGTGCACTCGCTACTTACCGTGCTGAGATTCGGCGGACTGCTAGATGTGACTATCTGTTTTTATATCTTTTGCTTTAATATTATTTCAACATTGGCAATTAGCTAATAGAACAGGATCGTGTACAATTTTGCTGGGGAGTTTGTTGTGCCACTTCTTCCCAGCTAAAACACTAGGAAGTGGTGACGGGCGGGCGTTTTGAGGGACTGTCTTTATGTCAAACTTTGACGTTCAAAAAGTGCTGGCACTCAGCCTAATTTGAATAAAATGACTTTTGATTTTGGTAATCATTTAACTGCTGAACTTGAACTTTGTCTTTCCTTATTCTTGGAGTTTCTCTAGAACTTGAACGGAACTTCTTATTACCTTTCAAGACTTGACTTTAATTATTTTGAACTGGAACACATAAAGCACAATAATTAATTATTTGCAGTCACACATAGTTGCTCAATAAAAGTTACTTTACACTTACTTTACAATTTACAGGTTCTAAAAGACGAGCAATGGCGTCGTGCGATGGAGTACGTGTCGACGGTGTCGGAACTGAACTACATGTCGCAGATAGTCGTCATGCTATATGAGGATCCTACCAAAGATCCGTACTCAGAAGAGAGGTGAGTACTTTTATTCTGCTAGTTTTACTAAAACACATTGGAATCCATTAGGAATTGTCTGTATACATCAATTCGGACCTTTAAAACTGACAGTAGAAGTGCAGATGTTATTATTTCCGAAGCAAACTATCCCCCGATTTGTGAATTAAGAATTTGACAAATTCTTACCCACACATTTTAACTTAAAATTCTGAATTTTGAAACCAGCCTGGCAGCCGTATGTTTTTGTGACTTAACCACAGATTATTTGGAATCAAGCTGGCTTTTCTAATGAAATAAAGTTTCGATGAGAAGGTCATTTTCTACCAGCATAAGGCGATTAGAAAATAACCTACTTCAGTTAATTGTAGTACCTGATAAGTTCTGTCGTCATATAACGATCAGGTTCCACGTGGAGCTGCACTTCAGCCCCGGCGTGAACTGCTGCGTGCAGAAGAACCTCCCCCCCGGGCCGGGCTTCCGGCCGCACAGCCGCAACCACTCCACTACTAATAACTCGGTACGTCATACACTAATTTATATTAATATTATAAATGCGAAAGTTTGGAACGATGGATGTTTGTTCCTCAATCACGTCAGAATGGCTGAACGGATCTTGAACATATTTGGCACAGAGGTAGATTATAGTCTAGAATAACACATAAGATATCCCGGGAGTATGTTCCGTTGGGATAATTTTCGGAATTCACGCGGGCGGAGTCGCGGGCGGCAGCTATATATCATAATTGTTTTGACGAGATTTACGTAACATCTCTCTCACCGGTTAGGGGGAAATTTGCACAATGCGCGCCCTGCTGTTTCATGGGCTACAAGTTCCATCTGACGCCATTAAAAATATAGTTATAAAAATGGTAAATTCTTGATTGAATTTAATTCTAAAATTTGTTCACAGCAGAGTTCTTCTGACGAAGTTAAGTGTATCGAGGAGGAAGGTGAAGACGATAATATGGCCAGTCAAGAGACATTACAACCGGTAAGTGGTCTCAGTAGATACAACGAACAATTTTATAAGCATACTAAAGCCATGCATTAAAACTGTCTCGTCATATTTTAGGATGCTGACGAACTGGACAACACGTTCTCGCCGAAGAAGTTGTCCAAATCTAAAATAAGGCCTTCAGATCCTATACCTATTTGGTGAGTATGTTATCATTAAATTTAGCTTTCCATTTAGTAATCGTAACCATCTTAATACAAAAAGAGTAGAACGACATCATAATTCGAAACTAATTTCACATGTGTTGTTTCACACTGGAAGCTAAAGTTTGGGAAAAGATTCGACTGAAAACATTGTTTCCCACCATTTAGTAGGATTTCTGTGAAAATGAAGAACAAAATCTCATCACTAAGTAGGGAAAGATAATTTCTAGAATCATTACAATTGCTATATTTTCATATGTTAAGAAGATATAAAGAGGTGTGCGTTTGATGTGTAGCGACAATTACAGCAACCTGCACTACACCGTGAGCGGGCACGAAGCGTCCACGCTGGCGGCGCGCCTCAACGCAGAGCTGCGCGCGCGCAGCCACGCACACGCCGACACGCACGCGCACGAACAGGTGCGCCTACTACACTTTGTAGCGACATCTACATGATAACTGCATATATGCGACATAGCTACATAGCAGCATCGATAACGATAAAACCTAAAATTCCTATTTGCCCAGTTAAAATTACTCTATAATCAGAGAAAAATATTGAAACCCAATAATAATCTTTGGAGAGGAGCACTAGATACAAGACCTGACTGGTCGGTGAATCATTTGTTTTTCAATTAAAGAGCTTCACACCTTGTACCTGTGTTCAATGTTCCGTATGTTATTCAAAAATATCTAATTTGCTAAACCATATCTAAGACTTACTATACTTTTTAGTATGAACGTAAACGACGCAAAAGAAACGCGTACACTACGGTAGCGTTCTGTAGTTTCCGTCTACCCACATGTCGAAAGAGGCGTGAGTTAATGTTCTTACCTAGATAAACTTTGACACACACACATATCTGCAATACTTATGATTATCCAATTTGAAAAACCTACATTCTTTGCAAATAAATGATTTCTGATTCTGATTCACAAATCATAAAAATCACTTTCAGGGCGACGAGAAAGAGCCAAAGGACGTGGAAGAAGCCCCGCCCCGCGCGCGCTCGTACGACCAGCACAAGCAGACCCACGACAACGGTAAGTATGCGAGCAGGCGCGGACCACGGCATGGCTGCACTAATACCGACCCACTAATTGCAACGCCCACGTTCTTATTTGATTTTGGAAAATGTCCAGAAACTCCGAGAAACCTAAGACGCCGTTTTAATAGAACCCGTGAATACGCGTCCATCGCGTTCATTTGTGTAGCTTAACTGCAAAGCGCCCTTTCTGTTGGATTTGGATCTGGTTTGCCGTGCATTTAACGCGACAATGGCGTATTCGCGCGAATATCGCTTTGTATTAGGGGGATACGAAAAAGATAATTACAACCGCGGTCAAATAACGTGCGAGCATGATAATACGATACGTGGTTGAAATCCCGAACGTAAATATCTATAAACTAACTCTCACGTTTTTTTACCACGATTTGCCTGAAATCTTGTCAAAAGAAAAGTTATATTTATTCGTGACTATCTAAGAAGCCTGATTTGACAGCAGGATACAACATTGCTTTGCTAGTAAGTATGAAAGAGACATGAACTAAATCTCTTTTGCACTTAGTGATAAAGCGATCTTCTATCCCTCTCTACTCAGCTGTCAAATCCAACTTCTTAGATTGTCACGAATATAGTTTGAATCTATATTGCGTCAAAGTTAAGAACGTTTTCCAGAAACAATTGAAAGTGCCTTTGCATTTCGCGTTGATTCAACGTAGGCCTTTGTTGAACGTATATGTTGCCTACCCGGCGTAACCGTTCACGCGGCATATCCGTTCACGCTGCGTAGACGCTTCTTATACGTTCGACGAACACCTACGCTTGACATACTTAGTGCAGAGACACTTAGACTGAGACTGATAAAAGTTACTCAACATTTGCTTTGGCTAAGAAATGTTCCCGTCTCTTGAAGCATTTGTAGTTTCACAGCAGTGCTCAGTGACAGCAACAATGCTAAGCCTAAGTACGTGTTTTAATTTTTATTCATCTTGGTATAAGAATATGGGCGTTATTCTCCCGAGTGTCGTGTACCCGTACACCTGACTGTTGTACAGTACATGTTATGTTGTGACGTCATGGATTAGAAGACATCCACACCGTTCACCTTTGTAGCCTAAGAGCTAGGATCTACAAAGGTGAATAAACAAGCTATGACGCTTGACGTGTTTCAAGGAGTTGGTTTTAAAGAGGCCGACGTTGTAATATAACGTAAAATGGAAAATAAGTCCTTATTGTATCTGGTATTTCAGAGCCACGGAATAGTAAGCTAATGGAGTGTTAAAAATATATAATTTTGTTAAGAAATAAATTTAATAACTTTTGCAATGCACCCGGATATCAAACAAGGTAATGATAGAATACAAAATTCTTGATTGCCAATGTTGTAAGTGCCCGATTTTTTATATAAAAGTAAAGTAAATAAAGTAGTTTATTTGTGCCTTGTTTCAAGCATACCATCAAATAGTAAAAATGAAGTTATACAAACACACCTTGTCACTGCATTAGCTTACTATTCTGTGGCGACTAAACCAGATAGAAGTCCCGTAAACATTGCGATTACCTTATAATTGAATAAATGCGATTGAAATAATTCATGATATTATTGGTTAAGAAAGTAATCAAATAAAATACGTATTGTTTGCTAACTGGCCTTTAGAGGGGACAGTGGGGTGTTTCTTTTAGTTTCGTTTACTTTAATTTATATTTATCTGAGCCTATGTAGTTTGTCCGCTCTGACTTCTGAATAGTCTATCGATTATCTTGGTTGATTTACAAAGCTGTAGATCGCACATTAAATATGAATTTGGTTCGTACACGGATTGCAGTGAAATATTATATCTACTTGACCACAAATTTACTTTTTACTTCTTATTAGCAAGCACAAACGGCACAAATATTTTCAACCCCGAAATCACATTTTCGGAGTTGACTTTTCCTGAACTATTTTCATTATTGACGACAGAATTTCGAAAGTCGTCGTAATGCCCCCCATTAAAGTAAAAATTATGGTCTTCGAACAAATCTTAGCTACATTGGGACTGGCTTTCTGTCTTACGAAATGCGACTGTATATTCAATCAATATTTTTAATAGAACCTTAAGCTCTGGATATTCTTATTCCTCGGCAAGACCGACTGTCAGTTTTAAACTGTTCTGAAAGTAAATAGTTGCTATTTATTTACTTCATCGTACTCTAAAATGAGTCAGTTAGCCTAGATTTTACCCAACCATGTTAGTGTCTGCTTCAATTCTGTGCAGCTGAATACCAGCACTTTGGGGGCACATGGCGCGACAGCCCATGCCTGTACCAGGGTCCGAAGTAGTGTATAACATTAGACTGCAATTCATGTCGTAAGTCTGGGTAGAGTGTGACGTATATGACGCGACAGAGTCTGCGGCGGCGCTGGCCGACGCCGTGGGCCCGCGCTACCAGAGCCTGCAGTCCGTGCCTCAGCCAGGTCAGTGCACACCGCGGAGCCGGGGGAACCAACCACTCACACCTGGCCACGACGTGGAGCTTCCAGCGGGGCGAACAGCGGCGTGGCGAGCGGTACAAACAGACATACTAAAATGTATGAAGTATGCCACGAGGCGCTTCATACCAATCCGCTCAGAACAAATATACGGGAGACTAGCTGACATGTCGCGAAGAGACCACGCCGCTCGTCGCTCCGCGTTTAGCTCCGCCAAAACTCATGGCCAGGCCGTAAAGATTAGAAGCCTCTCTATGACGTGTTAATGCCATCATGATTCCGTTGTGAGACAGAGATAGTGCTATTGGTCCTATGTAGCTTCGTCTCTCTCTCACACAGGAACCATGGTGACTTCAACATGTCTTTGTGGGGCCACAAAGCAAACTTGCGCTATTGAGGATATACGGCTGATGAAATTTTGTAGTCCTATTTGGCGCAATTTATATTTTTGTATGTAAAATATAGTGGAACTAAGTATCATCATACTTTGAATGACTTCGCCAGGAACAGTAGAAAATAAGACATAATAGACTGCTCTTAAAGTAAATTTTCCAAAGAGAGTCATAGGTGTTGATCTCCTTGACAAATTGTAGGCAGAGTAACCAAACGATACATACACTTGGGCTACATTGCTTACCTCCGTCACCATAACTATCTATTGGCGAATAAAATTAAAAATAATAAATAGGCATAAGTATTGATCTGTAAACTATCCACATTAATATTATGTATGTGACTATTCCTTTAATCTGGCAGCTATACAACATTTTTTCAGCCTTTTATCTGACATAGTACAAATGAGCTGTATGTTTACAATGTTAAAGCTATTTCAGTAAGACGTCTATTGGCGCACTACTTACAAATGTTGGTGGTTTGGCCCCAACTCCTGAACATGTTACATGTGTGCGCGTCCTACAATCATCGGTATAGGGTTCTAAATTAGTGTCTTATTATAGCTGTAGCAAATCTGTTCCGTCCCTAAAGTGTTCATCTCAAACATAAACAAAATAAAACTTGGGTGAAAGGTCTTCGCAGGTAAGCAAGCATGCTCGCATGTCCGGCTATAGAAATAAAATGTGTTAGTGCAACAAATAGATAATTGTCATTAGCATACGAGTATAATTCATCAGTGCTGTGGTGTATCGTTTATTCGTTTGGCAGTGAAGTGTATAAGGTTGTATGGCACGCTCGTGTCGTGTCCGTGTTTACTTGACTGTTACTGAGTTGTAGAGCGCCGCGCGCCGCTCGCCGCTGTAGCTCACTCTGGCCGGCGATCTTGTGTGTTGTTGCATCCTCGTTCCTGCGCTGTCCGCGCTGTCCGTGTGTGTGTGCGCACGTTTGACTATTGTTTGGCACCTGCATGCGTTGATACTGATAAAACCAAATGATGCCACTAACACGATTTACGATGTTCTATGTTGTTATAAAATGATACATATCAATTTTATGCTAACGTAACGTTCTTGGTCTGCGTGTCCTGCCCCGGTCACATGGCGTGTGAGCGCGACAGGAGACGCGCGCGCGAGCGTCACGTTGCGGCGCCGCAGACGATCGTCAAACTACTGCGCGGGTTGGGGTCCCTTCTGTGTAGTGTAATGTCAAACGCGATCTCCGTATTGCAATCTATCGCTACTACGAGCACGCTTTGACGAGTATATATATATTTATTTATTCTATCTTTATTAATCACTAATTTATTTTTCTCTCTATCACCGCCCTGTCTACTAATGACGCTCGCATTCCACATAACGTCACCCCCACTGTTCGTGTAACCCCTCACTGACTAACGCTCCCGGGGCAGCCTTGCGGCCGCACCCCCCCGCACTAACCGTGACGCCGCCCGGCTCTGTGTCGCGCCCGAGCCCGACCCACGAGCCCGTAACCCCCCTCATTAACATGGGCGGCGTCGAGTCCTCCACTAACGAACTCCCGCTATCCGCCATCACGTTCCGCACGGCGTCGTGGCCGCACCTGGCGGACGGCCACATGGCCACCAGCCATAGCCAAGAGTGTAGCACTCCGCGGGACGCAGGGCGGCGTCAGCGGCACAGCATCGCCGGCCAGATGAGCTACCTCAAGATGCTGGGGCTGGGCGCGCGCGGCAAGCTGTCGGCCGCAGGGCTCTTCAGCACCGCCGTCATCTCCGGCTCCAGCTCCGCACCCAACCTGCGCGTCATGATCCCCACGGCGGCCTCCAGCAACGGTGAGTGACGTCCTGCCCGGCCCGCCGGCCGCCCGGCCGCATCCATGTGTCCACCAAGCCGGCTCGTCTTGACGCTCGTTCTGTCGCAGCGGCTGTGGAAGGCTTCGGCGGCGTACCGGCTATCCGGCCGCTGGAGACGCTGCACAACGCGCTGTCGCTGCGCCAGCTGGACGCCTTCCTGGAGCGCGTGACGGCGGCGCCCGTGCTGCTGGGCACGCCGCCTGCACCCGCCGCGCCGCCGCACAAGCAGCCCTCGCCCACCAACAGTGAGTACCCGCCGCGCCCGCGTGGTCGCCTGAACCCGCACTAATCCCGCTGCTCCGCAGGTGTAGGCTGGAGCGGCCCGTCGTCGCTGATGTCGTCGTCGGGCGAGCTGCCCAGCGGCCTGTCGTCCGCGGGGCCCTCCTCGCCAAACTCCAACTACGCCTCCAATTCGGAACATAAGACGACGTCCACCGAGAGGTATACACAATCATATTACTGGTATTAAATCTTAGTGAAATGTTAACCAGCTTGAATGCGTTTTCCGAACATTAGAGTCGATGCCACTCTTCTGTATATTTTGTTTTGGTTTTAATTTGTCTAACGTGTTCTGGAAGATGTCTTCAATTAATGTTGGTTCCAGCGCTATCACTTGACTAGATCTGTATTATAAACACTTCATATCTGCTAATGTTGCTTGATGTTAGTTTTACTGTTCTGTTTTTTGTTACTTGTTAAATGTCATGTAAAGGACTATCGTTATATCTCATTCGAAAGTGAGATTTCTGAACTGAACCTTAACTTGACCTTCTACCATTCAATTCGCAAGTGCACAAAACGTGTACAACGTTTAGTCCACTCGCGAAGTGTATTCGGAACCACCTTGTTACCTCGTATGGCGGCGTCAGTTCACGGTAACTCACATATCATATTTTTGGTGCTTGTATCATTAACTGTCGGGAGTTGTAGAGAGCGAGGCGCAGCCGAACACAGGCTGGTAACTAAAAATTATGGATTCCAGTAGCAATTGGAGTAAAAATGTGCCGAGCAAGCTCCCTCAGTGGGAGGGCGAGGCGGCGACGTTGTGCGCGTTGGACGCGAGCCTGCACCCATTCATGCCGCACTGCAACCTCGCAGGTACCTCCCGCTCACTCATGTAGCTCCACCAGGACACGACGACCAGCCGGCCGTGCGCGCTGCTGCTACACATTATTCACTTTTGTAAAGATATTGTCTTGAAAGTTACTTGTAATAACGTGTAGCAACCTGCCGTGTGCTGTCGTTCAGAACAAATGTATAAATAGTTGCGAAGCTGACCGGTGGATTTATTGATACCCGAATAAACGTTGCACAATATCGTCGCTTGTTACAAAATACTCCATTAAAATAATCAAGAACACAAGTATTTTTAATAAGGCTGTCTGTTAATTTATGGTTAATTGTTGCATGATTATGAAATGCATGCGCTGCACTCTTTGCTGATTACTTCAAAACGAATCTTTTCTTGAGAATGAAATAGCTTAGAAACATTAAAGGCGAAAAACAATGACTAACAACGAGTTTGCATGATAAGTTAACATATAATAATTTATTTATTTTATAATACAATATTCGGATATTTAAGTATGTATATTATTTCATGCAAACCATAATGTTAACTACTATGTCACTTTTCAGTTCCAACTGACAACAATAGATTGGTAAATAGGAACTTTCTTGAAATAATAAAAGGGGTTACAAATCCATTTCGGTCATGCAGCCCACATAGGTGTGTTTATGTGTTACATTCAGATTATTTTAAAGAGTCTATTAAAACAAATGACTTTAACATAACGTATAAAAGTAACTTTAAAGTGTTACTAGTACTTACAAAATAAATTAATTTGTTATAGAGAGAAATTCCCTTATAGAGCATGCTTGACAAATTAGCCAGTTTACCGTTATATTTAACACCGGTAAAAGCGCAGTACGACGCTCCGTCCGTATATCCATAATTCTTCAGTCAATCCTTACACAATGGAAAAAGAAAATAGATTTTACACTGGCTAATAATTCGTAAAGCATTCCAAAAAGGGGAAATGTTGCCGATTTAGTTAAAATGAACCTGTAATGTAAGTCAGTGTCGAAGCCTTATGTTCTGAGCTCTGTTGATATACTTAGCGAATGGTTTTCTTCGGCGCCATTTTGCAGGTTCATCTATTAGCGGCGACGTGACTCCGGTGTCGATAGCCTCGGAACTGGACTTCAACAGCAATGAGGCTACTGCCGGATCTATCACTGACCACGACTTACTGGTATGTACAATTAAAATGTGATGTACTAAGGTTCAGTTTAGCCCAAAGACACAGCATACCAGCTAATATCTTACTACTGGATGATTGGATGTATGTTTGTTACTCAATCACAACAGAACGGATCTGGATGAAATTTGGCACAGAGATGGTTTATAGTCTGGAATAGCACAACGGCCACGTTTTATCCCGGGAATATGTTCCCTTGGCCAAATTTCATCAATATCCATTCAGTAGTTTTTGCGTGAAAGAGTAACAAACATACATCCATACATACATTCTTACAAACTTTCGCGTTTATAATATTAGTAGGAAGTAGGATAAAGCTCACTTTAGCGCAACGAAGAAACGGCTGAGCGGCTACTATTGAATAACAAAAATGTATGACTTGCTCTAGGGCCGATCTCCGATGACGATGATGATCTCCAATGCCTACTTGTATGTTTGAAGTTGTACAATTTTGAACTTTATGGATCGTTTAGCTTGAAGTTCTATAAGGTCCACGCAGAACCCAAGGGAAGCAATAACTTACCTAATGTGCCAAATAAATCGCAAATAGAAAGAAAGAAAGAATATCTAATATTTATTTAGCACTTACATGAAACACGCACGGTACATAGAAATAAAAAATTAAAAAAAAATATACCTAGGTATGCTAAACCAAGTATGTGTCTCACGGCTGCACTAAAAAGGTCCATTTCAGCGATATGTTGCGCTGGTTTTCTAGTGAACCTTTTAATGGACGAGTGGCGGTTCATTTGAATCAATCTAATATATGTAGTAATATTTTTACATATATATATATATAGCATCTAAATAAAGTAAATAAAAGAATAAACAGATAGGTATAATTGAAACAATTTGTATGAATGTGTTTGTGTACGTGTAATGCGTTAATGAATACTTAGAGAGACAAATGTGTCAGTTTAAATTGTGTACCCATAACATCTGTACAAACCACACAATGATTTGATACTATTTATAAGTTCATATTGAATGACATGCCATTTGAGTTGATTACAAATAGTGCTATAAGATTCTGCAAGCAAAGAAAACCATTTCCCTCGCGACATTCCCACTTAATTTCGACCTGATTTTTACTACCCTGGCCTGTTATTCGCATAATCGATTACTAATAACTGCCATGCTTTGCAATTCTTTTATGTTATTGGATGAAAATTGTAATTATAACTTTGAAGATAAGTAGGTAACAAATATCGACGACTTTTACATGATCTTTTATGCTTTTATAGAGTGCTGAAGGCGAAGACGATGAAGAAACCCTGTCAGTAGACCCGTGCGGCTCGCCGGTCAAGATGATCAAGAATGACCTGAGCCCACAAACGTACGCCGCCGTCGGCTCCCTAAGACTGGACAACAGTCAACCGTCCACTAGTAAATCGTCTACCGAGTTCTTCGGGCTAAGCTTACAACAAACTAAAGAATGTTTCCATAAAGACATGCCATCAAGTAGTAAAAATTATAATCTAGATAACGAACTCAAACAAAAGGTTTCTAAGGAAAATACACAGTATATGTCCAATATTGATTCGCTTAATTTGCAAAGCAAAGATGGCAAAAGTAAAGTAAAGAAGAATGAAATTCTTAATAATGGCAGTAGAAGATATAGCGACAGTAGTGCACAAAAAAGTAACGTGAGTTCCCAAGCTACTGTGCCTGGCAGTCGATTCAAGACGACTTTAGTGACAGATGATCAGTTAAGGCCAAGCATGTCGACTGACAGTGCCAATAATGTGACAAACGAGCCGGGCATGCCGCTGGTGACCAAGGCTAAAAGTACTGGCGTTAAACCAGGCTTTACTATATCCGAATAGTAGTCATCAGCTCCTCTATACAGGGGTTTTTCCAGTAGTCCATTTTATTCAGAACGCGTTACCCCGAATGACATGGCTGAAACTGGAACGTGAGCTTTGCATGCCCCGAAAAAAATTCGTCGAAAATGTTCGCATGAACCGGCTGCATGGTGTTGAGATCTAGATAGACATGTGTTTTTAGTTCCAATAGTATTAAATGCATTCAGTGTAGTTTTATCATAACAATCTCATAAGCTCAGCACAGCATAGTAACTACTGTTTTTATTAGCCCTTTTGATATTTTAATCTGTGCATACAGTACCTACATATATTAATTTATTGATGAATCTTATTTTTTAACTCATTGTTGTGATTATCATAATGATTTTTCCTATTCTCATATTTTTAATGCTTTGTATATTTCAGTGTATAAAGATTTAATACATAGGATTTACAAATTGTGCTAACTGTCATAATTACTACGTATTTGTATTTTGTATATTCTGAGGTTTCATACAAATGTATTTTGTATCATGTTTTGTGTTCATAGATGTAGTTTAATTGAATCAGAGGCAATGTAGTGAATCAATAGTTTAATGTTCTGTAGTGCTCTCCGTTTTGCCTTACCGGTTCGCTTGATGTGCGCAAAATACAATTTTATAAAAATTATAAGATATTGATATATTGAATGTATTAGATAAGAATTTACATCAAATATAATAATTGAAAAATAAGTTGATTTTTTCATTTGATTGATCTATCATTTTGGCTAGTTAAGAATTACAAAATAATCTCTCGTTTTTCACCTATATGGTATAAAAGGGGTTCGAACTGTATTCTTTGGAGATTGGCGTACCAAAGCATTCATTGTTTTTTAGATCATTTTCCTTTTCTGGCAATGAAGATCACACAACGTCCAAATAAAAAGGCTTATTGTGGGTGCCTAAATTTTTTAAGTTTAAATAAACAGTTTTAAAGATATTTAGATGAAATAGTTGACGATAGACCATTCCTACCCTTGTCTCGGAAACTACCTACTGAACCTAACATTTTGAAAAAACTGCATAAAATAGTTCTGCATATCTAATAATATCTACATAGACACACATTAAAACCTGTTATGTACCAAGTGTATTAGTTTATGGTTTTAAAATAACATATTAAAAATAATTATTCGTTCGGAATAATGCGCTCTGGGTCCAACTCGCACTTGGCCGGCTTTTTTAAAACAACCTTGGATAGGATGATGAGGCAATAAGGATATATTCTCATAAATACCATTATCAGAATGATAATGCAATAGGCACTGTATAAAATGCCAGGTCATCGTCGGTAAGTAAAAGCATATCGGTAGTAAGGTACAGTCAGTTACTTACCACAATTAGCTAACCCACCTTTGCATAAATGGTTGAGATTTTTTAGAAAACAAATCGATAGATCTTTATAATTCTTTAAATATTTTATTTACTTTGCTGAAATGGTAAAAAACCAGCTAAGGCGATTAACACACTGCCACGCACCACGCAGCGTAGCGCGTGAATGCGTGTTCTAACGTTGTTTGTAAGTATCTCCGTTTGTATAGAAAACACGCACAGTCCAACACACAGAAAACGCATTCACGCGCAGTTTTTTTCTTCGTCCGCCACGCACACCGCTGCGTAGTGCGTTGCAGTGTGCCAATCGCCTAAGTGCGAGTCGGACTCTCACACGTAGGGTTCCGTACCAGAAACCGAAAAAAACACGTGCCTTGTACACGAGCCCCTATTAATTTTTAGTTTAAATTTAATTTTTATTATTTACTGTTGTAGCGGCAGGCAATATAAATACACACTATGGAAAAAATTCAACTGTCTACTACGGTTCTTGAGATACAGCCCGCTGACAGATAGATGAACTACTCTACTCTGGTTCCGTTGGTTACCCTTCGGGTACGGAGCCCTAAAAAGCACCTGTAACGATTGATGTATCGCTAGATTTTGACCCGTTGCTACAATTATCAGCAAGTTGTCTGTGTGGCAGTTACATACACACAAAGGAGGACTCTCTTTTGCTGGTTATACACGCGTATATTTATCTGGGTTAAAAAATACCTAGCACCGAGAGTTTTTTCCGTAATCGGAATACAACTTCCAGAGATCCGTCTCCCCCTCAAACAAAATTCTATCTCTTTACAATAATAATAAAAACATTTGATCTGACAATTTACGTTTTTTACGCTGATTTAATAATATTATGTTAACTAGCACTCAGATCCGCACTATTGCTAGAAATTACTCACACGGGATCTATATCTATTGTCCGTTTAAATAGTCGATAGCTAAGCGCTTCCTTGTCGGAGGTGGGACAAGTGCCTTAGGCAATGTATTAGCAGTGGAAAAAAATCCCAATCACTACAAGTTGAAAATATCTGTAAATAAGTGGTTTATAGGTAAGTACTTCTTACACTATCTTTTGATAACTGAAGTGCCTACATGAATACAAGGAGTAGAAGTAAATAATGTTAAAATAAAACCAAACATCAGGCTTTGGCTCTTTAATTAATATCATAACATATATCACACATACTGTAATTTAAAGCTCACAATAAGCTAAGCTTAACTTAAAACTTATGACCAGACCAATCACATATTAATATTAAAAGCTACGCATATAACAAAACCACTTGTTTTATTCAGATTTAACAGATTTAGGTGCCATGTTGACCATAGCCAAGAGAGTGTTGAAGGTGCCCCTGTGCCGAACACCTGGCGTGAGCAACATCACGGTAGATAGGACATACATCAGGAATATATTGTTGATGGAAGACGCCACCCATGCCAATGTTACCAAAAAACTGATGGAAAGTATGTAGTACTGAAACAAAAGAAAAGATCACGTGAGAATGAATACTTTGCACCCTTTTGATTAAAATTACAAAACTGTTCTTATATGGCCATTTTCATTTTTTTTTTAATTTCAAAGTTATAGTGAACACCAAATCTGAACTGGGTGTTTATATCGAGATTAAAGAACTACAAATTTGACATGTTAGCATCTTTTATTCAGTTTGTGCAGTTGTAGGTACCAATAAAATGGTTTATCATCAAGCAGTTATCCTCTTCCATTTTTTATAATCAATACAAAATCTAGTGGGATGAAGTCGAAAACTTGGAAAATAATAGAGCTTACCGAAAACTTGAAAAATAATAGAGCTTACCATACACGGGCTAGTTTCCCTCAATGAATAGAACTGGCGAACATTGTGCAAGCTTTTATTGTAAGTAGTTACAATACTTTTACAAACTTCTTCAAATATTTTTTCATGCTGTCCAGTCCATGCAGAAGGTCCATAAAGAGAATTACAGATTACAGGCACAATGAAGTCCACGAAATTCAAGAATAGGCCGATAACAGCGAATGTTGCGAGAGAATTGAGATCCAGTAGCCAAATGAGACAATAAAGAAAAGAGACAGAGCCAACAATAGCACATGGATGCCACTGTTGTTCCCACAAGATGATGGACTTCATTGGAAGAAGAGCCATACGCCAACCTTCCAGGAACCTTTTCAGCTTCTTCACCTGCTGCTCCTGTGGAAAAAATATGTATTCATATTATCTAGTTTTACTTTTAATAAGTAGGTAGACCTGCATTTTATTTCGTGGCATCATTATGTTTCTTTTTCATTAACCGAACACTGTCGGAGTATTTTCTTCAAGTAAACCAAAGAAAAGGATAAATCTTTGGTTTATTTTCTTGTTTTCAGTCATGAAGACGCAATTAATTTTTTTTTAATTCAAATTACGCATAATTTGCGCTTAAGTACCTGATTTGGGGAAACCGTATATTCAGCCATTTCGTTAATGATTAAAACTTGTTATTATCACTGTTGGGAATGTTGTGATTTGCAGAAATAATAGCCGCTCAACGCACTTTCAAAACAACAAAAATCAAATCAATCGGAACCGCATAAAGAATGAATAAAATGATGGTGCTATTTTTGATAGCGCTTGCAAACCGCTAACCGTGTTTGTTTCTAAGGTTATTGCTGCAAGATAGAAAAAGAAAGAAAGAAAATTCTACAACATTTGAAATTGGTCGGATTGATTGACGAATATGTCAAACTCAAGATCGCAAAAACGGTTTTATTTACGCCAGATGGCAGCACTATAAATTCGTGTTTGGACTACACAATTTTAGCACAGTCAAAAGTCACATACTAAGTGACTTCCGCCTGACTTCGCAAGGGTGCAAATGATGTACAAAAACCATTCTTGTTTTTCGCCCTTCTATTTATAATAACCTGAAAAACAGGAAGAGGCAGATAACGACTTAATTTATACTTTAAAGCTGTGGGGTGATGCAGTAGAAGTAGTAGTCGATTTATAACAAGACTTTTAATTCAGTGGCTTCAGGCTTGGCAATCTTCCAACGTTAAAATTTCTCCTGAAATTGAGAAATCGATTGTGAAAGCGTCTAAAAATTTGTTGCTCGTTTTTCTGTTTATTCTTGTTAAGAGTGTCCGTGGAGTTTCTTGCACGTTCTTCTTCATAGTGCAATAGCTTCCTCTTTGACTGACCAACCCGCGACCTTGACAATTCAAAAGTGCCTATAAATAGTAAATATTTTTTTTTTAGTTTTGAGTGCAGTAAGTTAGTAAGTTAGCTCCACGTAAAATACTGGAATACCAGTATTCCAGTAGTCAAACCGGATTCAGCTGAATACAGTTGAATCCGTTTTGACTGGAAGCCGACCCCGATAAAGTTGAGAAAAAGGCAGACGATGAGCGATGAGTGGAGTACCTACTAAGTCCGTGCGGGCAGTGTTAGTAATCTATGCAAAAAATTAAAATCGAAGTGTCTGTTTTTTATTCAAAATAACAGCTTTTTACTAATATGAAAGTAGGTAGGTACATAAGATACCTACGTAGTAGTAAAGTCTAAAAATTTGTGTCCCATTCATAATACATTAACTAGCTGTGTCTGAACTAGTGTGTCGGAAAAAATGTACGTACAGTTAACCTTGCAGTGTGTTTACTTTGCATATCTAGGATATTGGAATGGAGAGGTAGACATAAGTATTTTTAAGCGTGTAGCTTAAAAAATACATATGTCTACCTCTCTGTTTGTTCCGGCTAATCTACAGAACAGAGAGCTGGACCGATTTTCATGGGAAAAGTATTAGGGCTCCGTCCAAAAATAAAAACCATCGTTTTCACACGGAATCTCGAAAGCTGTTATAAGGAGCATCTGATTATAGAAAAAGGATTAGGGTTCCATGCAAAAAAAAACCATGTAGGTAAATATAAAACACGCGGGCGAAGCCGCGAGCAGAAGCAAAGGTCATTCATTCATTCACGGATTAGTCAAGAAAACTGCTTGACCTATGAGGATGAAATTTGGCACGGAGGTAGATAAGTACAAGACGTCACCTAAGAGAGGAGTTTAACTCCCCCCGTAAAGGATTGGGGGTGAAAGTTTGTTTGAATAATCATATTCCTTAAGTAGTATAATATACTTGAAACTTGGTACGGATACTCGCTAAGTGATTGACCAAATGATAAAGGATGTCATCATTCGTTTTCTGACTACCCGACAAAAGGCAATTATAGGGGTTTTAAAGTTTGGATGGAAAATCTTTGTTCTTAAGTTATATTTAAAACTTGATAAGCCCATAAGAAATATGTTTTAGGATTTTTCCAAAAACAACCCCTTATTAAAAGCTTCATCACATCACATATGATGAAGCTTTTAATCGAAGATGTGATTGCTTGCTTCAATTTATTTGGAAATTAGTAGGTACTCCACAAACTTTAACGCCCGCTTTAGTTTTGAAAAATTTAGCAAAACGATTTTCATGAATTACCCAGCCATTTCTGCTGCTGATTCTGTGGTCTCTCGATCAACGCAACTATCCACCCCGTCCACCTCGTCAGGGGTTGATTTTGCGAAAATTGTTATATCTGTTTCAATTATCCCACTTTTAGTTTGTTCATACCAATTCCCACGTAAATTGAATTAAGCAATAATGTCCTGCCCTAAAAACTTCATCACCCCTTTTCGCACCTTAAAGGGTTTATTTTGGAAAAATCCAAATATTTGTTATTCTTATTTTTTTTTCAAATCATTAATGCCGTGTTTCAACTTCATCGGATTTTTCTTACTTACCCGTCGTAACTTTGAAACGAAAGGTTCGATTTGAGTAATGTAGGTATTGTGTATTTTACATGTACATAATCAACCTTTAATTATCAAACTATTTAAATGGATACCTAAGGATTAATATCTTGATATCAAAATAATAACTTTTCTTTTCAACTGGGCTTTGATTGAATAATTTTAACAAAAAGCGGTCACTGTGACTTAACCATAATAGTTAGATATATAGCCTTGCGGATAGGTAATAATGAGTACTTTAATTATGTAATAAATTATTTTTATGTATCAATAGCTTTCGCAGCGCATGCGATGAAAGACATTTTATGTCAATTGTTTTACACCTTGGGTTACATAATTTAAGTTTTAGTAGGGATCCCTAATAATTTCTGAAATTAAATATAGCCTATGTTACTTGGTGAAGATGTAGCTTTCTCTAGTTCTAGTAGTTTTTGAGCCAAATCGTAACAAACAAATCTTTCCTCTTTATAATATTAGGTAAGAGTTAATATTGGTATCTAAAAGTGGATTAGTTGGAAACGGTTATAACGATTTTTGCATAACTACCCCCAACGGGGTGAAGGGCCCAATAGTTACGCTGATCCTGTAGTCTCGGCAGCAAATACGTCGTTGTGATTAATTTTCCAAAACCACCTTTTAAACGGAGTGGAGGGGGTTTGAATTTCGTGGGGTTTTTACTAAATCCATTCGGACGAAGTACTAGTCCGTAGGTACCTACATATTATATTTTTTATGGTCTTGAATTTCGCTACCACCGAGAGTGTTGGAGAATGTCTTCGTCATAAGAATTGGAAAAAAAACACACATTCGATTTTAAAGTTATCTAATATAATAAAGAATATAAAAGTATAAAGCAATAATATTATTATTTCCCTTGTCGCATTTACCAATTATATTGGTATCATAATAGAATGTATTTGTCATTAACGAAGAACAAAATTATGTCGCAATTTCATTTCGAAATTTCGTCATTATTGAACTCTGCGGAAGTAGCGTTTTGCAGGGGTTTTAGCCTTCTCGTGGGTTAAGGTCTGTAATAAAAATGTATCATATTACTAATAACAAATAATTTTAGACAAAAAACAAGAAACCAATAAGGAAAAGTTGTTATCAAAACTACAGCATGATTAATCAAATGTACAAATATTTGAACAACATATTTCTTGATAGTATTTGCACAAATAACAATGGCTAAGTATAAACACGTTTTAACCTATTTTAAGTGTAACAATGAGGCCTGATGAGGTAATTACTTTTTAAAGGAATCGTAATATTAACCTTTAAGTCTTCTTTCCAAAGAAGTGTAGGTAAGTATTTATTGTACATGCTTATAAAAAAACTAATAGAAAAGTATTTACTTCTATGAATTTATCCTGCCAATGATTTTATCAAAAACACTGGTTCACAAGCAATAACATAGAATTTTGCAGTATTACTTACAACAATGCACTCATCATCAGTGAAGTCATACTGGCGACCACAGTTAGCACCCGTCTCTTCCACCACTGACTGGGTTTGAATCTGTTTCTCATTTACCAGGGTTGTGACACTCTGAACAAAGACAAAGTTCAATAAAATAAAAAAATACATATAAAAGTAATGTTAATTCACATAATAAAGTCAATAAGTACAGTGAGTTTCAAGAACACAGTTGGAACTTATGATGAATAGTAAGTTCATGACAAGTCACACTTACTTTGATTTTGGCATTAGGCATGTTTTCCACATACTCTTCTCCTAATTTGAACTTATTTTCGACTGTGCGCATCAGTGAAGAGTTCTTGATTGTCATTTGTTCGCCATCCAAAGTTATTTCCATAAGCGGTGAAGACATTGACATCATTTTACGACCCATATAAGGTACACCTGAAACAACAATATATCCACATTATTTATTTATTATTAAATTATTTATTGAAAGGATACTATGTTCTAAAAAAATTATACCAAAGTTGGTGAAGTGTGTTGGATATAGATTAGAAAATTAATGGCATGAAACAAATTACAAAACATTTCCCAAATTTATTGTCAGTTGAGAACCAAACACATTTAGGTACCCACCTACTGCACTGAAATAGTCATCAATGTCTTCATTTTTGTAGTGTTGATATTTTCCAGAAATCGTCGTCATTTTTGGGTTTCTGAGTTTACTCTTTACCAGCAACTACCAACTTGAGATCTAATCTAAAAAGTTCAGAAGAATCCGAATTAATTAAAACAATTATCTTATCACTGTAATTTATCAATCACGTACGCTGCAAAAAATGATAATGCATAAAGTTTAAGATAAGTTGTAATAGGTACCACTAAGTAGTGCAAACAGGAGATGGAATCTGAAATGATGTGACTAACCACAACAGCCACTATCTGGGTAGAGCGATATTACGACCACACACTATACCCGTATACTATAAGCAGACTCAACGGAGTATACAGAATAAGCTATAAATATGTAAATTAATTTTGTTATTTTGAAAAACTCTTTTGTCCGCTCTTGCCTGTCAGATTAACTTAATATCATCATGAGTTGACCAATAAGAACTCCAGATAGTGATGCGTACGTGAAGATATCGATAACACCGTGACCTCAAAAATGACGTCATGACGTTTTTTCATATTGTTGTTAGGGTTGTTAGGCCAAATCAAAAAAATATTATTATAAAAATTTTGCAATTACAAAGCTTATCTAATGTTTTTTTGTTATTCTAGAACGCAAAATAATGATTCCTCATAACACAATACTGGTTTATGACACGTATCGTCAAAGCTTGATTCGTGGGGGACCCGGGACAGTGACTCTGGTTTCTGGAACAAAAATATCAACCCGTCACAAATTAAACCGAAGTCAAGTGATGCAATTGACTGTTGGAAGCTCATTAAGTAATCTCTTGTCACAATAGTTTTGTAATAATTTTCTTTCTAGAAACTGGGCCTAAGTAGTAAAAAACACTCGCGAGCAATAAACTAGAATCACTTCATCGCACGTTGCTTGAAACATTTTTTTACAATTTTTGTGCAATGAACTCTCCTCCACTGAACCTCTTCAATTTCATAAGATTATTCACCTTATGTCATGCAACGTAAAAACAAAAGACATCATATAAAATAAAACACCATTTTGTTTTGTAGTCCTGAAACTCTATAAAAAGTGGACGTTAATGAAAATTGGTCATTAGTTCAATGTTTCACGTCACTGGGAAGCCGTTCAAGTCGTCATCCTAATCCAGCAAGGGTTGTCTTGCTCAACAGCTTCATCTGAGCCAGTCTTGTATCTTGAGTCTGGAGCCTAGGACCTGAACGACAGCTATGCGCTTCGGTGAGAGATGACCGATTTATTGTCACTTCTTCTTTCCGAATTTGAGACCTGAGTGGCGTTGGCGTCTAACAGCAGCTCAGTTCGAGGGAGGGCTGTCAGCGAGTGGACAGTGAGGTAAAAACTCAAAGAAGCGAACTAGATCCCAAAACGGCTGGCCGTTTTGAGATCTAGTTCGCTTCTTTATATAAGGGCGGAGATTTCTATTGATGTAAAAACGGTGCTGATAATCGTACCTGGTGAAGGTCGTGGAGAAAGATACATCAACGACATTTTGCTAGGCCATGTGCTCCTCAACGCCGGGTTTATTTGCGAAGATTTCCAGTTAATGCACGATAATGCCCGCTGACACAACGCTGTAGTGGCTAGACAGTACCTGGAAGTCGGGATTGCCACGCTAGACTGGCCAGCCCTCACCCCTGACTTGAATCTGATTGAACATATGTGCTCCGTCGTCGATAGAAGACCTGAAAACTGCTTTAGTAGAAGAGTGGCAGGAAATCCCACAGGATTCCATCACTCATTCAGCCAATGAAAAACCGTTTAGAGACAGTAATTAGGGCCAGGGGCCAAAACAAAATATTGAAGGGTAAATAAAGTTGTAAATATTTTTAAAGTATTCAAATCACCAGACACGATGTTTTTTTTTGTATCGAGCTACTACGGGTACTAAGCAATTGACGTAGAGGCTTGAATTAGCTGATCCAATTTTGACATTCCAAAAACAGGATATCGTTTTAAGCAGGACTCTAAATAGTAAAGACACGCAAACAATTAGAAAGTGCAATTACTAATCCTGGTTGACCCCATAAATGTACCACCGTTGCACCGTTGTAAGTTCCCATCACAGCACAAGTGACATGAGTGCGTCAATCTAATCCACTTGCACTCATCATCATACATTGTTATGAGTTCATAGTTGTTTACACATTCATCTAAACATCCCAATCCACCCAAACTCCAATCTATGGCCATCCATTTAAATGGATTCGCGGCAGTGGGTATCCAGCTGTTGCTTTGGAAATATGGTGATCGCGTATTTGCACGATCATCGATTTCTTGTCCTTTGTACTAAAAACACAGAAAAAAAACTTGAGAGGTGTCAAGGGACACCCGGATGGAACGAAGTTCCAAATAAATATCATTTATCATTTAATATCTAAAGTACTCATCGGATTACCAACTCTTCTGCAGATCGAAAGCTTCAGTATCGCTGTGTCATAACTCATAGCACTCATTCTCGTAGCCTACTTGTTATCCTTGAAAAAACACCATCCCAAATGCCTTCAGAATTGTGACTTACTACGCTATGATATTGTTACAATTCGAAAGCATTTTTAGTATATTTTTTGTAGTTAAGGATGACGCGTCGTACAGACGCCAGCCAGCACATCGAGCTACAACAATCTCTCAAATTTCTTTAATAGATTTTCTACTTTAACGCTAAAGAATAAGGTTCATGGTTGATTGGGACAATTTGACAGTTCGGGTAGCTTAATGTGCTGGCGTTCGTACTAACAGCAAGCGATCACCGCGTTCATTTGTTTGGCAAATTCAAACGTGTCGTCGGGTCGTTAGGAGGCGCTTCACGGCATCTTTACGGTTTAGCCAGCAAACTATCGCAAGTATTTTGCTTTCACGCGATTATCGCTTTCTGTTGGAACGACACGCCGACGCGACACCTTTAATCTATCTTTTTGTACAGCATTGTTTTTCACAACACTAGTTACGTCAAATGTTCAAACAAGAAACGCTATGGAACGTGCTGAAATCGTTCTCGGTTCTCTGTCGAAGCCACTCGAAGCTACGCAGCTACGGCAGAAACTATAAAAAGTTTCGAATTGGCAAAACTAGATGGCATAGTGAACGCCGTGCACGTTCCCTCAAGTTTGTTCTGAAACTTTCAAATTCAATTTTGACTAATTCGTATAAAACTGTCTTCTAAGTACAGTTTTGTATTATATAATAAAAATAAGTTCAGTTAAAAGTTTAAAATAAATCCAGATTTTTTTTAATTTCATGATGAAACACGTCAACGTTAAATTCTTTTAAACTTATCACATGTTTCGAATGTCATCGGGTGTGGATTTTTTTTTGGTAGAACAGATAATTAATTTTATTGTAAATGGGATGTGACAACAAGAGCGGAGAAGTATGAGCGAGATGTGATTTTTATGTTTTGATCACAAATACAATTGAGATTAGTGCAAATATAAATATAAGTGATTTCTATAATGTGGTGACAAATTATGTTGTAGTGAAAGAGTGCGTCATATTTACTAAATAAATATATTTCATAGAAAGGACTCCGACTTTTGCTCCAGTTTAGCTTGTAATCATTTACAAGTGTTTGTTGATCGATTATTGACACGAAATTATTCAGTTACCTGATTAACTCGAACGAACAATCAAAAATGGGTGAAAAAGAGGATTATTTGACATCGTACCGAGTGTTTTTTGAAAACTTTGCCGCTACTGTAAACCCTGAGGACCAGTTGCCCGTTCACATAGCAGGGTACACCATCACCGAGTCGGAGCTGGCCGGTGAAGTTCTCTACTGGACCACTCAGTATTTGAGCGAAAAGTAAGTGTATTACCATTTTTCATACTAAGCAGGCTCCAGTGTCACTACAGTTTTTCAGCTTATTAGAAACACCTTTTAGATAAGACTATCACAACCGTAACTGCAATGTTGAATCATTGTGATAACAAGTTTGAAAGAAATATTTTTTGTTTATACAGTGTTTTTGTTATGCAACTAGGTACTTCAACAATTTACCACAATACCAGTTTCCTTCTACCTACTTATTCATTTAATTTAAAGTTTTGCAAAGTACTCATCATTTTGATCAATGAATCTCTCATTACAAGTATTTCTCTGCATGCAACATAGTTTGCCATGGTGCACAAATTCTTTACTTATTTAAGCATCTTTAGGTTGTAAAACAGGTTTTGGTATGTCTGACACTAATATAATTAAACTTAGCCAAAAATATGCAAAACCATTAACTGCATATAGTTATACTCTAGAATATTTTCTTAGTAACAGGTAGGTACTTATTTAATCTCTTCATGGTATAGAATAAAGTTGCTCCCTGCCTTGACCTGTTTCTATGCTTACTTTTCTGACAACACAAAAAAAAATCATATAAATGTGCACTAACAGAAAGAGCGATAAATTTGCACACCCAATTAGAACTACTTCTAAATAAATGCCTAAATATTTAAATTTCAACTCTACTTCATACTAAATGGTTGTGGAGTTTCACAGACATCTAAGGATAGAATCAAATATTGTATGATATTGTAATAATTCCTTTGTCCCATTCTGTTACATCTTAAAAATCACAGTTTTGCATTAATACTCCTTTGCATCATGCAGGTGTTTCAAAATCCTCAGAATGGAAAGAGGCAGGATTGTATGATATCACACTTCCAAATCATAAAAATAATTACAATGCACACTCCATTTAGAAATAGCTGTATAGTAAACAACTAGGTAAGAACTTATAATTGAAACCACACACACCTTAACAATTTCATTATTTATTAAGAATGATTTAACTCATGTGGTGCTATTGCAATGGACTCAAACATTTCCTGAATTTGGAAATAGATTGATTCCTCATTAACACTTTCGGTGTCCAGAACTCAGCATAGCAGTCAAACAATAAATTTGTTTGTGTGCCCACAAGGTGCAGCCGACTCATCCGAGTTGTGGGCACACAAACAAATAATTGTTCAACCCATATGCTGAGTTCTGGGCACGGAAACTGTTAAACATGCATAACTTTCATTCACCCAAAAGAGTCAAGTCCATGTGTTTGAGCTTTTCTTTTTGGCTGTTCCCATCAGCATAAATATAACTTTTACAATACTAATATGATTGTGACCCACTTTGCAGGGTAAATATTATTTATGAAATATTTCTATGTCTGTTGCATAAAACAGAATAATTGCCCTATTCTTCTTTTATTCAGGCATCTTATCTTATTACTACCTAATGCAAAACTAGTACTACCTTCTCCTGCATGTAACAATGAACCTGTCAATAGGCCATTAACCTTATAAGAATTCCAAGGGCCTGTGCCACCTTTTGTTCTTGACACATAAACTAAACATTTGAGCAGGTGTTTATTTTGTTGGTTGCCTTTGTTTACATAACATACAACAGTCAACACCGAATATTTTCATGATATCAGATGAATAGTAATGCGCCTGTCGCGGTCATAATTGCATACAATTATGGAGGTGAGTTTAAAAAATAATTCCTGCTTGCGTAACAGCTTTATGGTTGGCGGGTCATATGGGACGCGTTACTCATCCCGGCCGCGTGCTTGTGATCACACACTGACCACAAACGAGCCGAGTACCTGCTTACGCACCTTTACTAGTTTGTTATGCGGAAAACTACGCCGATGTGTCATATCGCTTCGGCGGTAGTCAGTCAGAAAACTTTGAGGCATGCATACACACATGTTTCATGTAGATGTTGGTAGATTTTGCAGCCCTTCGCAGTCCCCAAACACCAGTTCGAACCGTTGTATGTTTTCTTGCATCTCACACAATATAATTACTTAATATCTAAATTACCCGACGTTTAACAGGTCGGAAAGTAAACAATATTTCGTGCTCATATTGCAAAACGTATATTACGTGAATATGATGTGTTAATTTTTCCCTCATCTACGAGTGAACTAGACTAGAAAGATTTTACAATCGTCGCTGTAATAAGTTCGCATGTATTAGTTTATTTAGAGCCTGTTTAAAAATAATCATGCGAAAATAAGGAAGCGAGGTCTTATCAGCCGGACAAGAGTCCAGCTATCTGACGGATTAAATAAATTCGTTAAACCAAGTTAGTTTCAAAAGCCGAATCAATGATTCATCCCTGCAGAGGCCTTTACTTGAACCTAACAGACTGACTCCTTGTCTTATATTATATAGTTAACGTGTAATTTGCTGGACGCTCCATTTAACCCGGCGTACGCTGTAACACGGCGTAAATTGTGTGTTACGGTGCCGCTGACCATTTAGTCTTGCATAATATCTCGCACCGATACCAGCAACGTACAATTAGGTACCATATTTTTAAGCTTTGTTTTAGGTATTGCTTTGATTCCGCCGCATCAATACGTATATAATAATTTCGCCAGTAGTAACGATTTTTTATTTGTTTTATGTTGTATTTTTCTATCAAGAAAGGCTGTATTGATCAAACCTATTATGAAAAAGTTTTATAAGCCTTGAAACGATCAGACTGAACAACAAAAAGCCTTTGGGCTAATAAAAAGTCAACAGCTGCTCGATTTTTTATAGCCTGTAAAGTCTCACTGCAGGCCAAAGGCTCTTTCACCGTTTTTGCGGTCTGCAACTACCAGTGCCAAAGACAGTAAAAATAAATAATTCGCTGTGCCGGCTCTGCATTAAAAGATCTTTTTGGAAGTGTTTATATAATATGTATTTACACTTGAAGTCATTAAAAAATGCATCATAATCTGACAAACAAAAGAATAACGCCACAGGTCTGGAGACAGTAAACTCGTGAGAAAATCATTTGAATGTTGTACTCGATAAAGCGTCAGCGTTATTTATTATAAATTATAATACTCGTTCGTTAGGCTTTGTTGAAACCCTAAACTCGTGAGACGAGGAGAACAACAATGATTTAACTGACACCTGCCCAGTCTGCTAACCATATTTAAAATACGAAGGTGTGAAACTAGATTCGCATCGATTGGCCCAATATGTCTAGAACGAAGCAAGCTTAAAATAGATTTGCGAAACTTGGCACTCTGAAGACTGAGGTCATCAATTCGAGTCATCTGTCCATGATTGCATGGCACAGAAAATGTTATGATTGCATCTTTATTCCGCGTCACCTTGGGCTGAATGTTGATTACTTTCTCTCGGGGAAGATGCCGATTGTTACAGAGCGTATATTATTTCTCTAGGGCCTGTGGGTTGAGGTCGTAGGATTGGTACCCTCAATGCATAAATTGGCGCGCGAGACCGCGTGGGTAGATGCGGATGTTCATGATAGTAACGCGAAGCCGTGTCAACGCTCTGCGCACTGTTTACTCCTCAAATATTCACAGTTAATTACCGAAAAGGAATTTGGCCAAATTGTTTGTTTACCAAACAAACAAACGCCGCAACAGAGCGAACGCCTTACATCTGATTAATTTGGAAATAAATTAGCTAGAGAATTCATGTATATTTTTTTAATTACTGGCCCTTGGAAACCTTTATACGTTTGTGTAAATATGCCTACGCAAATATGAAAGTCAGCAATGCCAATGCATATTTGATATGATAAATTCTGCCGTCATAAGAAAAAAAACGTCTACACGAAACGAAGTAACCAATTTCCGACATAACGATATTAAACTTAGTTATTATCTTTATTTCGTAAATTGGTTAAGTACTTTGTTTTGTAGATACGTCCTTTTTTAGGGTTCCTTACCCAAAGGGTAACCAATAGAACTCTATTACTAAGCTGCTTGCTGTCCGTCCGTCCGTCCCTCTGTTAAGCGGGCTGTATCTCAAGAACCGTAATAGGTAGACATTACAAATTTTGAGTGTGTATTTCTAATGTCGCTATAACAACAAATAATTAAAAAAAAACTACAACAAACGAGTTTTTTTCTCGCGTCACGTCGCTCTGAACAAATGAATCTACGGTATTTAGTAAACGACAGTTATGTCTGAAATATTGTGTCAACGCAGAGAGAATGTATGTACATGCATTCGTTTTAAGAACGGGGTCAGCGACCCGTTTATGTATTGTACAGACAGACGTACACGTCCGCATTTTATTTTATAACTACAACGGCGACCAAACCGAGGGAAACTAACATATGTTTCAGCGATGTGAATGCCCGCTGGTTTGTTTACCAACTGTTTTCATTGATCCGATATTCTATGATGTTGTCTATCGTACAATGTATATCTTCTGGCTAAACTAACAGTTCGGCTGTTGCTAGTCTGTTTTACATCTCTAGCGCTCTCGAGTTTGCTCAATGTTGTCTTGATTACAAGGTTCATTGTAGCGTGTTTTCACGCGATTTCCATGTAAGGAACTACATTATTTCTTAACTCCACTGCACATGTGGCTGATTCCGATATATCTCCTGCATCCCGACAGTTCGATATTTAAATCAGACGACCTATTGTAGCTTTATGGCCCGACGGCCGTCTATACTCCGCAATCTTGATGAATAACAGGTTTTCGCAAAGTTAAGAAGGATTCTGCTTCGGGCTGGCTGTCTACCTGAATTCCTAAGTCGCCTTGGCCTCTTACGCCACCCACGGAAGAGAAGATTCGTTGCTCTATTCTTAGCAGCTTAGCAGGGTACCACACGGCACTATGTGCAATGACTTAAATACTATTTTAAACAAATTGGGAGTCATACGAACCTATTGTTTGAAAGCATGTTTGAGGTTGATAAACATACAGTAAGCAGTTGAAGTTTGCCCATTGATTGCCAACAGGTACAGACCATTTTAAAAACATGTTATCTTATCAGCATCATTCAATTGTAAACTAAGCATGTATTTACACTCATGTATTATGTACTTTACTATCAGGTTCACCTGTTTTATAAACTTAATATTGATTTAGTCACAAGAGATCTCTTTTTTAAAGCTTGCAAAGTTTGCATTTATGTATGTATGTTGGGTTCTTCTGATACTACACAGTTGAAATTATGAGTGTTAGTTCAGTTCCGACGACAATAAATTTCTATGATATTTATGAACCAATTCCTCAACGGTAAACGGTACTGACACAAAATGTTAAACAAGCGTTCAAATTATATAGCACGTTCTAAAATCCACCATGACGTGACTGCTGCGTTCAGGTGATTTCTTCAGCGGTCAACAGCATAGACACGAAATGTTTACATCAGCACAGAATTTTTATAGCCCCCTTCTATTGTCCATCATGACTTGGCTGTTGCATCTAGGATTGGCTCCAAATGCGAGATATCCTCAGTGGTCAATAAAACCGACACGAAATTTTCAATTCAATTATAATAGGCCGTTCTAAAGTCCACCATGACTTAGCTGTTGCGTCTATGTTCATTTGACTGACAAGAAGTTAGGAGGCGGCCGCGGTTGGTTAGAATTTCCCAGATTGATGGCGCTCTGGATAATAAGAATAACGAATTTGACCTGTGGGTAAATACGCTACTGTTGATAGGACTGGGTTAGGTGATATTTGAAGAAATAGAAAATAAAACTTACGATAAAGTAACTCTGTGTAACATTTTCTTAAAAGCTTGAGGCGTGAACGTCCACAAGCCAAGCTTTTACTAGCCAAGATTTAATTTAACGTAAGTTTTATTTTATACTTTTTAGTTCATTAAAAGCTTGTCTTAAAAAGATTTTTACTAAAATTTTCTTCAGGTTAAGCTTTGGTGGTTCATGAATAATAAATTAATGCGTTGTCTCGCCTAAAAGTGGAGGAGTGGGTTGCTCTACTTGACATTATACTTGCTGAATATCGACACGTGAAAACACCTTTCGAAATTAAGTCCAGACGCTACAGTTACTTATATGCACTGTGATTTAAAGTACTCAGGCTCATATTAAATTAATTGGTCTCACGTGTTTGAAATTCGGACAGTTTTGAAAATCTGTCCAAGCAGTAGTCCTCGCAATCAGAAACATAATGGAAAATTAAAACCTTACAAAATTTCCGCAGCTTGAAGTTTTTTCTGTGAGCGGAGATCCCAAAACCATTCAGCTTGGTTATTTGAAAGGTACATCAAACAAAAGTCGCCAAAAGAGTTTAATGTTCTTGAAGTCATTGCAGTTCCTTGTGGCACTACAAAAACGAATGTATCAATTAAATGAATGTAAATGTTTATAAATACCTAAAAGCATCCAAAGCACACAATAAAACGGTCAAAACAACCCATAGGCCTTTTTTGCCAAACACCGGCAAAGGTAACTCAAAGATTTTATTTAAATTTTCGTCAGGTCGGGCGGTCAAAAAGATGAAGCTATTTGCACGTTCACAGAAGAACGGTGACAGAAGAAGTCTATTGGATTGTGACAAAAATCTTATATTTGGAAAGCTTTGGAATGGCAACAGAGATGTAGACGTGATCATATGCTCTGAATTACCGAATAGGAGGGCTACCATATTTCTATGGCTACGCATTTAGCGGCTGTTTTTTACTTCTCACAGCTGTTAGCACTTTCGGCCATTGTTGGTTTCCCGGATATTCATGCAGCTGAATAAAAAGCCTATTGTATGCCGTAAAACTTTTATGCTGCAGTATGAAGTAATTTGCTGAATATAAACTAGTTTTTCTTTTATCGTCCGTAGTGATAGCGGTATCAGCTTGTCGCATTCGTTGTTATTGTTTTGTTAGATTTCTGTTGCCGGTATCTTGAGATTACCCAATGTTTTCTGCGAAGCCTGTCTGCCAAGACCAACCTTTGTTTGTTCCTTCTATGTACCTACTTAGTTTACTACATAGTAAACAAAGTTAAACTATTCCCGTAATATATAAAGACTATTTCATCAGTGTTACCGAAATGCTTTGCTAACATAGCCCATTTACGCTCAGTCCTGTCCGTAATTTTTAACAAAAAGCTTCCACTATCAGTTCATCTTGTCCTCTGTTCCATGTTCTAGATTTCCTGTTTTATTGTATAGGTCGGGAGAGGACGACCGCAATGATGATGTGACACGCTCTCATGTGAGATTGTGTAAATATTTTATTCACATCCTGTCTGACGCGAGTTTTCCGCAGAATGTGCCTACAGTGCTGTGTATCTACTGTAGGATGTGTTTTTGGCAATGTTTGTATATTTTTTACTAAATATTGTTGTGATTTGTTTTCAGACAATGTCCGCTGACACTGATGACTCCGCTGCGGCGGATCATACTTGACGAGGTGCGAGTAGCATCGAAGAAACAACCCAACGAATTTGGCTACAAATCTGACGATTCAGGTATGTAAATCGTCTTTCTGTCTTCACCTACCATTCATAGGATGCCTGTTATGGTTATGAATATTAACCCCTCCACCGACGAGAAATTACCTACTTTGGACTATTTGGAAACTAGCACTTTCGCAACATAATATCCTATCACGGTATCCAAGTATAGATATGGATAACCATATCTATACTTAGATAGATATGTTAACTGTATAGGAATTGTTAACTTGGGTTTTAGTTACTATTTGCTACAAAGTCTTTCTTTACATCTCCGCTTCGCTCCATTTCCAAAGAACAATATAATTCCTTTCATTTTAATAGTTCCTGAAAACATCCGCCACAGACAGATATAAACGCGTCCCATATTTTATTCCGTGTAGGATACGCTCTCTTCTTTATTTATGGAAGCTTCATGCGTTACTCCGTCCGATTGAATCCGCTGCGAAGTAATGGATAGGCGTCCTACTCCTACATGATATCGATCTATCACTTGTCCTACTTCAGGAGATTCCGTTTAACCCGTAGATGATCTCTTCCACGTATTCAAACTTACTATGAAATTACTACAAGGGAACAGTACAATTTTGTCTGGAGTGTATTCTTTGAACATAGATGTACCATTTTCACCAGAAAATTGTGCCAGTACTTCTCCTCCTAAACGTGTTCTAGTGTAACTCTATGTAACACTAGCCATTTATTGTCTATTATGGTTATGTTACGACTAATCAAATGTTTTGATGCTTCGACGTAATAACCATAATAGTATCGATTGAGGAATAAAACCTCTTGGCAAGAATCTTGTTTGTACTTACGTAATCTATTACATGCAAGGGGCCATCTCATAAAGATATGGGTTATGTGCGTAATGTTACTATTGTTTAGGGCACCGAGACGAGGACTATAGATAATGAAATGATAGAATCTCGTGTTTATTGTGTTACGTCATTCACGGCAGCTCTCGGTCCACTCAACTCTAGTCTAAATATAATCTAATTGAAATTCGCCCGATTAATTTTAAATGCACTTCAGCTCTATAGTGCATCGGTCGTAGTCTTGAAGAAAGAGGTCACATGAATATAGAGGAAGGTGTTATAGCAGGAAAGGGCATGAAGGCATGAATGTAATCTTGACTCATTGTTTATCCTGACTCTTACATTCATTGTTGTCCTGTTTTAATTAGCCTCATTTGTAAAGCTTCGACGTATGTCAGTAGTTGAAAAGGGTCCTTAGGTGAATATCAATACGCGTTTGAATGAACGTTTTAGCGCTGCATTAAAATACAGTATCGATAATATCCATGACGGCACGCGACACGCCGATACCTTTAATCAATGACAATATAAGTGAATAATACGAGTATATTTACCTAACGTCTATGAGCCGCATACAGCACACATGGTTTCAGGAAAATAATATTCTTTTCTTGTACTACGATGACGTGAGTACAGCTACTTATAGCTTTATGTAAGTGTTGGTTCATCTTTTGTAACTAGACCGTCTTAAGACATCTTGAAGATTATTGAAATATACTAGGGTACTAAAACAACCAGCAATACTGTATTCTATACATAGTTGAACTAAGAGCTAAAGGACTTTAAATCGTAGATTATTTTATGACTCATCAAATCTGTATAATATCGTAATAGTTAGTAGACACAATGGCATTTAGAAGCGTTGCGTTGGCTGAGGCGCCTCTACGGGCATCTCTAACCAGTTTGACCACTCTCTTTGGACGAAATTCGCACAGGAATATATTATTCAATCCTGTATTAAATCGGTTGGTTATTTTCCCTTATGAAACGTTGTCCTGGATTTCGTTTATAAATAATATGATTTAACGGTATTATTTTCCTATATTATTAAAGAGAATAGCTGACCTTGATTTGATATAGCTCCACACGCACCACAATGAAATTAATTACAACCAAGTACTTTGTACTATGAAATAATAAACAGGTTCATACGTTTCAATAAATTTTCGACGCTACATAATTATGTTTATAATCTTAGCAAAGGCTACGCAGGTAAGCAGGTCGTACTTTCGTGCATTCGACGGCCTGTCGCTTACTCGTGTTATAAAACATTTAGTATCTAACTAAATGTTTTATAACAGGTACGATGATGGTTAGCCATGGCCTCCAAAGAGTATTGAACTGAGAGAGTAAAGTCTCCGCTTCGGTCATAAACAAATAGTAATCCCAGCCCCGGTTGCAATCCAAATACGGATCCTCTTTGACACTTCTCAACAGCCATCTGACTCTTTTCCACTTCCGTTCCAGTGTACATAGCTCTTCGGCTAATGCAAGCGGTGACAGCTCGCGTCAACGATGTGTGCCTGCGATACCTGGACAACTCCAAGCTGGACACCCTGCCGCCCCCGCCGCCCCTCGACCAGCGCGACCTGAAGACTGTCTCATGTGCCACCAAGAACTCACGACGCGTCATGGAAGACCGACATGTGGAGATCGGGAATTTAGAAGCGCTTTTTGGAATTGATGTAAGTTTTTGCCTTTGCGTGTACGTGTTGTCTTCGCTGATTGTTAAATTATTGTCTGCTGTGTGGACGGTGAACCTGTTAATTTGTTAGCCTTCGCGGTATAGTTCTTGGTAAGAAGTATCAAAAATTCAGTGGATGTGGATAAAGATGACTTTCAAGATGATCAGCCGTAAACTTTTTCCAGGGGAGGCCAAGTAAAACTTAGGTGATGAATGGCCGGCATTATGGCTGCCTGTTTCAACTTTGTATGATAAGTTTGAATTACAGTCTTAAATTGAATTTTCAGACTTCTCAAAGAAAATGAACACCCACATTCGCGAAGATTCACAGCTTTTTATAGTATGTGTTTTCATATTGGGCACAGGAACACGCCTTGCATAAGTTTATGCATTCCTACTACTTATGAATGGCGCATGTTATGATTTTATATGAATAGGGCAAAGTACCGTACGGTGCCTTGTGGACGACGATGCCATTGGTATGAATTGTTACTTCCTCAACTATTTATTTATTAGAATGGTAATGGTATAGCATTGGGTTCACTCACTCATACCTACGTCATTTCATACGCCTATTTTATCATCCAACAAGGATGATAAAATAGGCGTATGAGATGACGAATTACGGCTTGCCGAATTACTTTCGCATACTTTCCATCGTTTCATGCCTTTCTTGGAAACATTAATTTGATCATCATTTAAACATCCGATCATCATCTTACTGCGGTTATCCCATGTTACTTACGAGTCGACGCAACACATTTTCGTCTTTTTTCTACTTATTTATCACGTTATCTGTCACTCCCCTTTCTGTTTTGTAACGGAGCTGTGTTGTTGAGATGGGTGTTTTCGTGTACTTTAAAGTTTATTCCATCTATTCATTTGTACAAGGTGTTACAGATTATACGTAAACCCTGAAATAGGATTAATTGTATGCAATTATTATGAACAAATTTTACTATGAGCTATCTAAAAATTGCGAAAAAATTTAGTATTGTTAAATGTGTTAAAAAAAAATCTTTGACCTCTCTTTCCATCCAGCCACATTTATATTCATTACACACACATGGCAAGGCATGTGCCTTTAAGACTAATTCTAAGAAATCAATTCCATCGTTTCAGACGACAGAGTCCACAAGTTTCTACGCGGTATATGACGGGCACGCCGGCTCAGCGGCGGCGACGTACTGCGCCGCCCACCTGCATCAGTACCTGGTGGAGAGTCCGCACTTCACCAGCGACCTGCGGCGAGCTATGAGGGACGCCTTCCTCAGGACCGACGCCGAGTTCATACGGAAGAGCAATCAGGAGGTAAACAAACATTTCAGTAGCCTGTCTTTTGAGACTTTTCGCATGTGAAATTTGCCAAAAATATTATAATATGGATGTTACATGGGTTAAAAAAATATGATTCTACTTAGTCCCTCAGTTACATTGTCGAAAAATATTGGATATGTATTTTTATTTTATCAAATCAATAAAAAATACAAAGATAAAACGCATCAAATATAAGGAGTGGGGGGCTTGTAACGTCATTTTCCAGTAAAAAGTGTACTCGGGAAGTGACGTCACACCAGTTTTCAACTCATTGTATCGTCTTCGTTTTTTGTTTACGTGACAAAAGAAAAAATCCGTGTCCAATATGTTTTGGAAATCTATCTGACATGTTTAAGTAAATTTTTTCAGATTTTATTAAGTCAAATTGTATTATTCTAATTGAGACAACGCTAAAAAACAGCTGTAAAGTGGAATCAGAATCCTGACCAGTACCGTATCCTACACAGTAAACAATATGAAAAGATTTGACTAATGATTATAAAATTAGCTGTGTAATTGTTTTCAACATGACAACTTAATTATTGGTAGCAAAACAAAATCATAGATACACAAAAAAATATGCAATCTCTTTTAAGCTATCGGTACTCTTTTATAAGAATGACGTAAATCACATGCCAGTTTGTGGTTTTGCTCTTAAAAGGCGGTAGAGTCTACCGCCTTTAAAGACTTTATACTTAGTCAATAGCTTATGTACGCGATGTGAATTTCCAATAACATAAATGCAGCGGAAACAATAAAAATAATTATAAATGCTTTAAAACGAAATCCCGAATACTTCAATGACCTTTTTCTGTCATTGTAAAACCCGGTTCATTCTCCGCTGAAATGCAACCATAGCAAAAACTTGCATAAAATTGATTCAGACGTCTTCTCATCGTATTTCTTAGAAATGAGTTTCGTAAGGTGTGTTTACATGGGTAACTAATATTACAATACTAGACAATTATTGTTTAATGTTTACTATGGACTAAAACTTGCTTGTTAAACTCTGTTTACTGCAGCTTCTAAAAATAATCGTTATCCAAGATTACCACTGTAAATTGCATGTCATCTCAGTAACAAATAATTTAAGTACACTGCAATTCCAAAATCTCACTATTACTTACTTCTTACTATTGTATAAATAACCCATATTTACAAAAAAATATTCAATTTTATTCTTAAGAATTGCGCAGTTTCATTCGCCAACAACCCGTATGCCCGGTAGGATTATCCATCGGCAAAAATGAAAGAGCTTCCATACGATCAGTATCTTCAGCTTTTATACCCAAAAATTTAAGGTGTGCATTAAATGGCATCAAAAAATTTAAGATTTTATTTTATTACATTTGCCTATGTAAGCACACCTTTAGCTTCGTCTTGTGATTGTTTTGTTTTAGCTGTTATTCTATGCTCGGTTTATTGTTGAATACATAAGCGTTTCAATAAGATTATCGCGGTCACGTAGAGGGACTCGGAAATGTACCTGATAAATATTGTTGTGGGTTATTATTATATTATCCTTAACTGCTTGTAGAGATCACGTGCCATGTAGAAATGTAGATATTGCGTTTCTAAAAAACTACTTTAAGTGCCTTACTACGTATTTATCGTAAAAAAACCGGCCAGTGCGAGTCGGACTCGTGCGCGAAGGGTTCCGTACCATTATCTATAAAAACGGTAAAAAAACACGTTTGTTGAATGGGAGCCCCCTTAAATAAATATTTATTTTTAGTATTTGTTGTTATAGTGGCAACAGAAATACATCATCTGTGAGATACAGCCTGGTGACAGTAATAGGGTCCCGTTTTACCCTTTGGGTACGGAACCCTAAAAATGGATGTACTCTAATTTCGAGTAATAGTATTTTATTAATCTACTTGGAATGATACTCGAACTTAAAAAGTACGCCAATAAGTAAGGAGAAGCACGTTCAAGAGTGAACTTCTTCTTTTTTTATAAAATTCACATCAACAACAGCAAATTAAAACGCAGTTGAATACACTTGCTCAGTCAGTTCTTACATGGCATAGGTTACCCTATTATAAGGTTTGATGGAACTGTCCAAAAAACAAGGCAAAGACTGTTTACATTACACACGCTATGATCACATTCGCCAAAAAACAAGGACCTAAACATGCCACAAAAAACACAGAGAATGCTGCTGCCCATTCTCTGGTGAGTCCCTTAGTCGCCTCTTACGACACCCACGGGAAGTTATGGGAATGGTGCTATATATCACGAAACATTTCGGCAACCCTTCAACCATTACACTATTAATATTCTAAATCAGCCACAAAAAGTCGTGAAGACTGAAAGTTTTCACGAGGGTTTGTAAAATCTAGGGCCTGTCTTTCTAACTTTTCACATTGACAAAGTTCGTCTGACTCATTGGATTATTAGACTTTTTTGATTTGAAATTAACACTCAATTTATCTTGCAGCGAGCATGTGGCGGCAGCACAGCAGTGGCGGTGGCGGTGCGCGGGCGCCGGCTGCTGGCGGCGTGGGCGGGCGACTCGCTGGCGCTGCTCGCCAAGCGCATGCGCCTCATGCAGCTCGTGCGCCCGCACAAGCCGGGCCGACAGGTATGCTTACAGCGAGCATGTGGCGGCAGCACAGCAGTGGCGGTGGCGGTGCGCGGGCGCCGGCTGCTGGCGGCGTGGGCGGGCGACTCGCTGGCGCTGCTCGCCAAGCGCATGCGCCTCATGCAGCTCGTGCGCCCGCACAAGCCGGGCCGACAGGTATGCTTGCAGCGAGCATGTGGCGGCAGCACACACGGGGTACTTAAATAGTACATTATTCTTACTTTGACCTTCGATACCATTGTATTTGCCGAACCAATGATTACCCATGTACGGTCTGAAAAAATTATGCCAGTGATGGGTACAATGGGTCTTCGTTATCGTTAAGGTCTTTTTACTCCCAATACATAATAAAATTAATCACAGACGTGGAAGAGAGAGGGGCGCCACTGTCAAGTTTCGGCCCAGGTTCGGAAAAATCGTAGATCCGGGGTTGACTTTGGGTTTCTAAATCTATATTTTGAGCAAAATATTTAGATAAAATTAGAAGAGGAGTAAAATCTAAAAAAAAAAATACCCCACGAAGGGTTTTGAAATGCCAAAATAGAGTCAGTTTGTGTTCAGTGTTCATCGATTTTTGTCGCTTACCGTACCTAATGCTGCGTTTTGGTGTAATTTATCACTGATTTACATACTTAGTAAGACCATTAATAGAAAATGCCCTACAGCGAGACACTAAAAGCTACAAATTGAAAACTTATGTCTCTTTTTCAATGCCAAACCACTGTATTGAGACGAACATTACAATAAGGCTACGTTTTGCAGGACGAAAGAGACAGAATAGAGTCGTCGGGAGGCACAGTCATGTACTGGGGCACCTGGCGGGTCAACGGACAGCTGGCTGTGTCCAGAGCTATCGGTAAGTGGACTGGTCCTTCAAACTTATAACAATATCAACATATAGTTCGATTCAAACTTAACAGCGGCTGTAAAGTGCAGCAGCACACTTTTTTTTGTCGATGGGATTTTAGAAAATGACTCAAGCGAGAGGGAGTGTCAGACTCTTACTGACTAAAACCCATCAGTGTTCCTCCAAATGCCCTTTGCGTTCTCGGGCCGCGGTAACTCTTTCGAACAATTCCGCAGCCCTGGCAGGACCCTCACCCACCCCTATTGTTGCAACTGCCCAGCTCTTCGCTTCGAGTGCCGAGCACCAATTTAATTTGAATAGTAGAACGTAGCAACAGGAAAGACAAAACTGTTACACGTCATATTATGTACTTATACCCGTACAAGGAACATTTCAAACAATTTTGTCCTCATTTTCTTGTTGCGCTTTTTTTTTCATGTTGGTACTACTTGTTTATAGTATTTTTCTTGTGTTGGATTTTTGTTTCCTTATCTAGATTCTGGTCACTTTCAAAACGGTTCTCGATTATGTTTCCCAAATTCCCACTCCCACTATGAATTTATTGAAACCACACTCTTCCTGGACCTCAGTACATTGGCGATCAGGCGCTTACGTGGCCAACTGCAAAAACATTTTTCCACTCTCATCCTTCCGTAATCCCGCAATCCACTCACATGTTAAACAAGCGAACAGAATGCCTGTTTTTACGTTGCAATAAGTTGTAAAAACTCCACGATACGTTCTGAACGACAGTTTCACGAGAGCGCGGCGCGTATTTAACTTTTATAGTCACCATAAACTTTTACTATGCCCGACGCCCGTATTGCCTTCCATGTTTCAATCGTCCTTTTTAACAAGAACTCGCACCAACCTGGTGTTCCTACCGCTGACGCAAATTACTCTCTGTACAATTACGAGCTTGTTTAATTGGCAGACTTTTCATTATTTTAATCATGTGATTTTTCTCATGCGGCTCTGCGGCAAAGGAAATTTATTTGCCGGAGATTTTATCATTTCGCACTAGTTGTTAGGGACAATTTAGCAGAATGGTAGTTAAATATCTAGGTATGTAGATTTGAAATGGATTGTTCGTGGGATTTCTTTTATTGTCGTTTCACTTGAAGAAACGTCATATAAAATACTAAACTTTATAGGTACATTGAATATTTGATGAGCGTTTGTATGTTGTTCCATTCCAGTAAGACTGCAACTAATGAATAGACGGCTCCCCCAAGTTTCTCTTAACCAGCCTTTTTCTTCTATCTTCAACACAATCACAAAAAACACCAAAAAGCTTATAAAAAAATATTGCCACCGTCAGGCATCGACGGATGGAAAGAAATGGTAAATTAATTGATATCTAATTCCTTCCAAATAGCAGATTGCTTAACTTGCTTATTGAGTAACAGCGACGATCGGACCAGCACTATTTTATAAAAGCTGAAAGTTTCTCTGTGTATAGCCAAATGTAGGTAAAATCAATCCCCGATTATGAAGTTTGGATCACGGTGGCTTGGTTTTTTTTCGATAGGAAATCATCAAATTACTCCTTCCGCTCTGGGCGGAGCGCAAGCGTGTCAGACTCTTAGGCGTAGTGCACGCGATTTACGCGCGTAATTTAAATACGCGTGATGCTTGTGGACGCGATGTATTGCCGCCCAGTATCTCGCCAAAGCGCGTAGAAACTTGCGCGTAACGATTCGCGGCAAATTCGCCCTTTCTGGACGAGGTCTTACTGACTAAAACCCATCTGTGTTCTTCCAAATGCCCTTTGCGTTCCAGGGCCGCGGTGACTCTTTCGAACAAATTCCGCAACACGTCGGCTTGACTATAGTAGGCGCCAGATAATCGTGGAATATCGGTCATTGACCCACCTACATTTATTGACATTGTTAATTTGAAAAACGGAATTAATAACACAAAACTGTCCCGAATCATCATCTCTCGTGATCCTTAACATTGTCTAATAATGAAAAACGATTCATATTTAATTGTTCAGGTACCTATGAGCAGTTATTAGGGAAAGGTCAATATACTTTATTCCACATTTATCTGGCGCCTACTATAATAACAGGTACTTCTCAAAGGTGTTTATTGTTGTTTCTCAAATAAGTGTACCTGTAATTAGGACGAGGACATACACAGAAAACTTTCAGCTTTTATAAAAAGACGAGGGTCTGATCATCGCGCTCTTGGAATATTAGTACATCTCTAAAAGTACAATAATGTTGACAGTGATATTACCAACAAATATCAAAAACAAGCGTGATAAACATTGAAAAGGGTTTCAGCTCCCTTGTAGGCGTAAAAGTGGAAAGTTAATAGGTCGTTTTATTGTTATCGGCGGGCGGGTGCGAGCCATTTCTCACGCCGTCGGGATGCGAGAGCGTGTGCCGATCATTAAGCCGTTATACGGAGCCCCGCAGATGGGACCAGCCTTTATTCGGTAAAACAACGCTAATGATGCTGCCGATTGCGATGAATAGGTTCGGGTTAATTTTTGGTGGTTCTGTTTAACAATGAAGTCGGTTTGTTGTTAACACGTTGGGGTTGCAAGAGGTATGGTCGTGCGTTGAAGGCTCTATTAAATTTCAATGTTGAGGGGACGGTTTGCTAAGTATGATAGATATTACGCCTGTATTCATATCTCATTTTGCGGATGATTCGTACTATGAAGGTCCACTCGTAAGGGGCGAGTCTTCCTATTTTTTTTTATGAAAATTAGAATTTGCCATCGCACTCCCCAAATATGTCTCGAACTAGGCTCAATGTAGTACCTATTGATTACAGTTTCGACGTGTTTTATTTATCTGAAGTTACCAAAACGGATAATAAATCAAAGCTAAAGCTACGCTGATTTATAGAGCGTAATAAAATTCTATTGTTTTGTCATTCTGTCTGTCAATTGATCTAGGTCGAACAATATTTTAGGCAGTACTACTTAGACAATGACTAATTATTATGATGTCAAGTTAAATACAGCAAGCTAGTAAGTACAGAGTTTGCAAGAAAATCAAGAATTAACACTTAAGTGGATATAGAAAGCTTTGGCTTTAGGTGTTGACCATGAATACACAGCGAGAACAATAAAATGTAGCGCTGGAAGGAACAATACTTAATAAATTATGATTCATCATCAAAATAATATCAATGTCACGCGTGTCATATTTGAATATAATTGCTAGGACCATTCATGACGAGTGTGGTAGGAATACTTATTCAGAGTTGCGCTGGTCAACATGGTAAACAAAATATCAATCTTATAACATAACATGAAGTCTGCTATAACCGGCATGGCGTTCCATCATACACAGGCGTCATTCGCCATTCTAGCTTCAGTTTGCACTTCTTATGCAGACCCATTAATAAAATGTAAATTTAGAAAGAATATGGGTCTTATAAACTGCAAAAGTTAAGCTTCAAGGTATAGTCAAGTTGCATACATAAAAAACTTAACTCATTGTACTTAGTTTACTAAACTTTTACTTAAGTTAAGTAAAATATTGTATACTTAAAAAATACGATATACCTAAAAGAGTCTTATAAGAGTTTTTTTATTCAAAGTTGCGATAAAAAGGGCGACCAAGCATTCCAAGTCAATAAGCAGCATGACTTAGCTTCATATAAGTTTCTAAGAGCATTCAATCGCAAATTACATGAGCTTCACCAGTTTCCATTTGCAAATGAATTGTTAGATAATTACAGTAACAAGGCTTTGTATCATTAATAATTATAAATCCATAGCTCTTTTAAATATTATCAGTTAAAGTATAACTTAAAAAATCCCACCTACAATCTACATTTTCCTATCAGGAGATTGGATTGATTTTTAAAGTCTGTTTGTTGGCTTTTTACCTCAGCCGTTCTTTATAACAATAGTATGAATGTCTGAGCGGTGGTGGCGCCGCGGTGTCGCTCCGGCGGGCCCACCCTCGCGTGAGGCACTCCCTTCGGAACAACCCCAGACCCCGCTGCACTACACCACTTTATCGATCACCTCGGACACGCACTGCCATAGGGATGCACGGGACAGCAAGGAGGTGCAGTGTCGATAAAAAAAAAAAAAAAAAAATCCTCCGACAAAATTTAAATTTATTTTTTATTTCTTTTATTTTTTTTTAAACTTAATTCAGGTTTTTTTTCCTTAACCTATTTTTTCCCACTGCTGGGCAAAGGCCTCCCCCATATCCTTCCAGACATTCTTTCGCAACTGAAAATTAAAGACAGTATTTTAGGTTCGGTTTGTGGCTCATGTTTCATACCTGGTTGTGCAATCTTTCTGCTAATTATAATATTTTATTATGCCAATTAGTAACTGAATAATAATTCTCGTCATCATTAAAAATAAAATAATTGTATGATTGATTAATATAATTAAAATTCTCAGTTTAATTGGCACATTAGATACTTAGGGTTTACTGATAAGTTTTAAGACCGTTTCAAAACTCGTATATTTTATTAATATTTTTTAATGGTAGATACTTAAGATATCTCTATTTCCTCATTTCGTATAACTTATCGACAAATATCGATAATCCCATCCCTACCAAGGACAATAAAAGGCGACGACGGCATAGTAACATAATAATGTTGACATTTTCTTCACAGCTCTGCCCGAGCCCCATATCCCCACGTATCGGGATGAAACTCATCGATTTCGCGTTCCATGGCAGATTAAGCTCCGAACGTTTACTCTATCCCCCTTCTCAGCGAAACTCTCTAAGCTATCCTCAGATTTTCACGCAAGATTAGTCTGGTACGGATTGACTTGTATCGGATGCTCATATATTGATAACATCGTATATTTTGTGAGGTGTGACCTCTTATGGTTGTAGAAACTGACCGTAATTAAGTGCACCTATTTGTGAAACGTACTATTTGATCACAATCACACGCCCATACATATTTTCATAATAGGCAATTTGAATATTCATTTGTTTACCAAATACAGCCCTTAGAATTTGAATATCAACTGGGGCACGACCCTTTAAAAATCATAATGGTCATTCCTTACCAAAGTATTTTTAAGGCTTGATAGTGTACTATTGTAAGTTAGTTACCATTGTCAAGTAAAGTCGTTACACTTTGACTATACTAACATAGGAGGTTGTTTACTATACAGGTGTACATTTAAGTTGTTAGTGAAACCATTACTGCGGTGCACGAAGGCGATAAGCTAATAGCAAGGTGTAACCTGTTGTTTCTTAAACCACTGACTTTGGTTGCATGTGGCTTTAACCTTAAATTAGCACATTTTTTATAACGTATATTGAAGAGCTTTAAATGTGTAGGGAAGTGGAATTAAGTATTGGGATACATTACGTTGCTTTAGCCTCGACAAGTCATACTACACAAGTACAAAGTTTGAAATGGGCGTTATGATTACAAGCCTTCAAGAATTACTTAACACAGGAATATCCCCATTTCACTTCACTACATGTTCCATTTACCGTCATCTAAATCCACCTCCTTTCTAGCCATATCAAGTGTTAACTTAGGATTGGAAACATACGAGGTCCTATGGATCCTAAGTGTTAATTCGGTCTCTGTTCGCAGAGAATGGCCAGCGTAATATTTAAAAACTATTTTGGAACCGTACGCTATCTTCCGCACGTTCCATACATCGATTACTTACCCATTCTTTCAATAATTCCATCACATACTATACAAACTAATTTTTTTGGACAGGTGACGCACAATACAAACCCTACGTGACGGCGCGACCAGAGATCGCGACAGTGGAGCTAGATGGTGATGAAGACTTCGTGGTAGTGGCCTGCGATGGCCTGTGGGACTTCGTCAGCGAAGACGACGTGGCGCTAGCGGTCTACAGACAACTGGCTGCCGATCCTGGTAAGTGGTAGTCAATGGCGAAACTTAATGGGTTTTTTGTGCTGACAGAAAAGACGGTCAAATAGGTGCATTTTGTCGTGTATGTCCTGCACAGTCAATGTTAATTACGCCATTTGGAAAATTAGCAAGGAAAAATGGTCTTAAATTGTGCAACAGCCGACTAATGACACCATTTATTTACATGGCTGCACAGATTTTATCTTGACTCCAATTTTGCGTTTGCTTACGCCAGGTGCAATTTGGCAAGCGTTGTGTGAATGCATTTACGTGTGCAATATTAATTACGGCTGGAACAGGTTCTTTTACGTTTATGCGGTGTTTGCTATCTATCAATCGCGCCGCCGACCTTGAGCTCATGCTTACACAATAACGTGACTCACTGCGACTCACTAGACAGGATAAAATGACAATTACCCGTCAAAACAAGCAACCTGCAAGGTTTTCAAGCGACTTATGAATACAGGCAGGCACATACGATTCGCGTCAGCTATTAGCTGAATGACAACAAATCTATTGTTGAAAAACGCCTAATGTGTTGTATTGTATTGACGTTGAATTTGTCGCCTAATGACAACAGATCAGGTAACAAATGGCTTGGCTGATGGCATCAGTTGGCACGTATCAAGTGTGATTATGTTGTCACAAGGGTCACATGATTATGACGCGTGCGCTCGTGAACCGAGTGCCCTCGTTGGAACATTCAGCCGAGATCTTTGACACATATTATCCCCCGTGTTTCTCCGTCCTCGGTCCTCCCGCTCGATGAAGCTCGTAGTCAAGGCTCGGGGAGGGTCTCAGTATTATGGTTAGAACAATAACTTTGGCACCCTCAAATCTCTGTGAAGTGTCTTTAACGCGACGCTCACGGCGATAAGAGCTTTCTCGTTGTTCAAAAGAATTTTCCTTTTGTTTTGTAAATATGAAAGTTTGTATTGTGCCACTGTCGAACAAAATAGGGTTTGTGTGATATTTCTTTTTAATAATTGTAACGGAGGGGAAAAGGTGTTTTCATCTCAATTTGTTCAGTAGATACTCACTTTTCAGTCTTTAAATTGTACTCAAATGTGTTATTTGTATTTTAAGTAACTTGTCGTACAGGAAACCTTTTATTATCAGGGTTGCTTACGATAAACGTCCACCTAACACAGATCTTAACTGTGAAATAGATCGTTTGATTTTTTTGTAGTATATAAATTTATTGTGATATCTTTTTCTTTACTCTAAAGTACTCTAACTAATGTTTAAATACAGTAAGCTGGATGTTGCTGTCAGCTTTGTGGAAAAAAAGGGTGCTCCATAATGCTCCATAATGTAACAATCCGACCTGTCAATGCATTATGTTATCATCGCATTTAATGTCGGAGGGATCCCTTCAGCCCACCAACTGTCGGGCTTCTATTGGCTTTGTACTCAACCAATATCTTAATTAATCCAATATTCTAGTTAACAGGTCATAGCATTTAACAATTCAATTATTTGGGCGACCCTCGTAGAATTTTATTGTTTTTGGGAGTGAGGTAACAGCTTTAAGAATAACCACACTTCACTGTAAAAAAGGAAATTCGAGAAAATCCCCGAGAAATGTTTCTTTGGTTACTTTTGTAAATGCTTACTTAAGCACACAGTTATTGTTTTAAAACGTTTCTCCTTCCTCTTGTCCAAATTATGAAGATTAATGTTCAGAGTCATTACGGCTGAGGTGTATTCAAACGTAAAGCAAACACCTGTAGAGCCGGTACTTAGGTACTCACAGGTTTCTTTGTTTGAATAGGCCTTGCGAAAAAACCAGTCGAACAATAAGAGTGTATTTTATGTTCCGTAACGAGATTGCTGCGGTGCCTAGATTTCAGGCGGGCTGCGGTCAGGCGCGCCGCCACAGCCCCACAATATTGTGTCGTAATTGCGTCGGAAGTGGGGAAGTGGAGAAATTGGATACTTTGTTTTGCCCCTTGCTGCAGCCCTGCCCGGCCGCGCCCCGCGCTCCCCCGACACCGATACGAAGCCTTTCTAATTATTACTATTCTAAATGCATGTAAATACAGCAGTTTCCAATTGCTTTAATATTATAAGAGAAGATTAAATCGAACGGGAAAATGCAACTCATGGTAATATGAAATCTATTTTCGTTATAATTAACTTTCCAGTACGGAAATCGATGATCTCACTCCTGCAAATTCTGGTTTGCTGGTACGCCATGTCATTGATTTGTACGCTTGTATCAAATCTCAAATCCTTTTCGTGTCCTTTCAGTTTTCCGCTTCGCTGGACAGCACACCCGTCTCATTGGATTAAGCGATTTAAATGTTTAAACTGTCGCGAGCGGCGTATTCAAATAGGGGAGGCCACTCGTCACTAATACACCCCGGGGCTTTGGATTAAGACCCTCAGTACTATGGTCATTTTAATTTAGCTCTTATTGCGAAATATCAAAGCTTACATTTGACCCTTATGGCCATTGAAGTAGGCTTTTTGTGTCATTGGTCAGATGGAAGTCCTCTCGTAACAGTTTCTCCGCTTGCAATATTATTTGCATGGAAACTTAATAGTCGACTGTCATGTAAGAGAATTTATGTTGACATTAGCTATTAGCGGGGCTGTATGAAGTTATGAGCTTATCATATGACGCTTTAAATGTGTTGTCAAATTGTTGTTTGGAGAGCTGTGTTGACAATGCATCTTAAATTGGGTGCAAATCGTGTGTGGTTGTTGTCGGGCCGCGGTCTGTTCGCGATGTTAGCGCGATAACATTGTGTGTAGATGTTGATAGAGCGATAAACGATTGATACGCTGGGTGGACAGGCACGCACCAGTGCGCTCCTACCTTTAGTTGTGCCGTAAACTAATTGAATAACTTAGAAAATAGTTGAAATTTTATCACGATTGGTGTTGCTAATGGGTTCAATTAGTCTAGAACACTCGTTCCATAATTTAATGCACCAGAGACACGTTGCTTATCTGCCATGTTTATCTTCTATTAAAGATTATTCCTCAAAGGTGCTACGATTAAAATATGAACAAGAAACTTCTTGGCTTTATGTTAGCTGTCTCATTATTTACTTTTATTCACAGCCAACCACGTCTGCGACTCGAAGCATGTTGAAAATTTCGAGAATTTCCAAACTAACCAAAGTTATTTGTTCTTGTAAATCACGAATGCGTGGACGGCACTGTTTTGTGTATTAGTTGGCAGGCCAGTCCACCACGCGGTGACCTTGACACTGTTGGACAAGTCTTCGTTATCTGCCAACTTTCATTCATTATCTTGTTAGGAATATGATACGGTACGGATGTCTTGTTTTATTTATTATGGCAATGTGTAGTGTACGGTAACCGTATGTTTTAGTGCTGCACTGAGATTTGCAACTAGAATATTTGCGATAATTCTCGTTCCAGAAACTATACTTGAGGTCTGGTAAAAATTATTATGTCAGCAAATATGGTGCAATATAATTCTAGTGTTACATCGGACAAAGTTGTGATTGCATCACAATCAGGAATTCGGAAAAAACGTCAGCTGCTAGTCATCCCATACAAATTGTAATGTCATAGTTGCAGATTCAGGGAAGGGGTGGAATTGTTCTTTTGTTAATATGCCAGAGGCAATCTGTCACTCAGCTGATTGTATCAGAATTCACACTGGACTGGACCCTACCTCGCCACCAGATACAGTTCAAATTAGTGACACGACACTTAAACCATAAATCTGTGAAAAAATTGTGCGTTTATTTGCGCATGTGAATTGAAAACGCCTAGAAGATTAACCAATCAAAGAGTAAAGTGCGATTTCATTTTGGACCATTAAAGCTTAAAGCAAAATACGAAATCCTATTATTTTCGGTAACGTGTATTCATCGAACACCTCTCTCCCATTATTAACAATTATATCCATTCTACCAAACGATCCTCTTCCTGTTTTACCAACCTTTAGTTTTACGGTTCAAGTCGTCGTGTCATTAACACTTACATATGCTTTAAGATGCATGTGTCTTTAAGGTTGTTACAGGAACTGCCGGCCTAAATACACTTAATAAAGATAATTGTGCTCTAAGACAATTACTGTACCTCTCTGACACACTAGCGGATAAAATTGTTTGGAATTACCAAAAGAAAATGGCAAATAAACGTAGCGTTTAAAAGAGAATGTGTATTGATTAATGAGAGTGAGCCCTAGTTGCTAAACAAGCCGTGGACTAGTGCGAGCTCATTAGCATTACGGTGGAGATTGTACTTTGTAGACAAGAACGGCCCTTTCCTATATCCTCTGTAGAATGTTAGTAAAATCACAGGTAAAATGGAAGAATTTATACTTAGTCTAAAGTACTTTTAATTCAGGATAGAAAAAAAAATGTGCAAGATTTTTTTAGCATGGAGATCATGTTTAAAAAGATTTGGCTACAGTATCTTTACCATGAAATTAAAATTCGCTATAAGATGAAGCATATTTATAGTCTATGGGATCTTTGCGACCCCAAAGTGTTTTTTGAATAACAGAGATAAAAATTCTAATGATGACAATTTGTTGCTACAAAATAAGTAGAAAGCCCTTCATCTAATTTCTTAATTAAACACACTTCATTATACTTTCTTAGTGGCAGTCGAAAGTGTATATGATTTGTTCGTTTGTTCCCTACGAAAGTATAGTGGGTAGTTGCGCTCCACATGCCATGTCGGCCGATTGGATGAGTTGCGCGGGCGACGCTCAGTGATTTGCATTGTAAACACGACGGACGGTGACCGGCGCATGCCTCGCTTCACTAATGGCCTGCTCATCATCACACCTACCACTCGATTATTTTTAGTATTCCAAACTAAAAATAGATAAGAGAAACACTGGATAAACTCAGTCTGGCGCTGACAGTTCAAAGAAAGTAGTATGGACATGCGTAGATCTAGAGCATATGTTTGCTCTTTTAGAAAGCAATGCCTAGTATAACTGAGCAAACTCACAATTTGCTAATTGGTAAACATGATTTTTTAAGGCTTGTCAGCAAACTACAATATCGTTTTCAGTATCTTTTTTGACAGACAATGTTTTGCAGCAAAACAAAATTGCAAAATGATTTTAAGGTTTCGAACTCCCAAAATAAAAATACCCTGACGCAATTCATCACCATATTAAAATAAAATTTTAATAATTCAGTGCACTTGCCACAATATTGTCGAAGGGATCCTTTATCTGTAATGATTATGTATTTCGCAGTCGAGTGGTCTCGCTGCAAGAGGGGTGGTTCGCAATAAAAGTGCAGAGTTTGTTCACGACGAGGGCTTGCTGCTCGCTCGTTACACCCGCCGTCTCTTTGACATCCGCACTTTTATTGTGCAACCCCCAGCGACCCAGCCCTTACCGCCGTAGTCGGCACTACACCACCACACTTGCGATCTTAGAATTACAAATGTATTTAGAATACATTAAGGACTCTTGATCAAGTTTGAATACATGCTTTTGTATCTATAACACAAAGCGCGGAAAGTTAGTTAGTTTTGTTAGTTTCTGTATTTGGATTTATGTGTTCGAATGATGACAATAGAAAACTTTATCAATACAAATCCCATGAATCATAAATGTTTGTTTTTCCCTCATGTACTTAGTTATTATTGTTTGATTTTGGTATTCCTGTTAGAATTTCCATTACAAATAATGCTCTTTTTAGATCTTATTGTATAATGTTGCTGAACTATAAATTTGTCCGAATATAAAAAATAGCATAGCTCCAGTTAAAATTAAAACATAAATTCCTTGTGAAAGAGAACTGACTTCCTCAATTTGTCTCTTTTTGTCATTACAAGCGGTCCCCTTCCGAGGGCTGATAAAGAACACCGTAATCCTTTCAATCGAATAACGGGGGATTACAGCGGCGCAATTTATGCGGGCTATGTGAATCCGCCAGCTTAAGCCGTATTCAGAACTTAAATAAAAGTGTGGAATCATCACGATGACTTCGTACATGGTCGTCGATGACGCGTTATATGGAAACATTGCACATTTTAATTTTACTTCGTCGTAAATCCGTTGGATCGCGGCCAAATGTTCAGCGTCTCATTCCGGAGTTCCGGGCCACGTGGGTGGCATAGTCGCTCGCTGTTTCATATCACTAACGATATCAGTGACAACAAGATTGCACATTATGATAGGCGTTTGTGATCATATGTGACAACCACTTTATGCGTGACATGTCAGTCGTTGACCTTATCAACATTGTGTCAACATTTTTAAATACATGTGGATTTTATTTTGAGGTTTAAATTTATAAATAGTACTGCTGTTTCTGTTGTTTACAGTTTCCGTTTTCCTATAATTTGTCTACGTATTTCTTATTCATTGCCAGTCATTTAGCAGTTCGTTTCGCAAAGATTGTTCATGAATTATTCCGAGGCATGTTCGCATTTAAAGGAACAGATTTTGGTATGAAGACAGAGTTGAGAGTATGGTATACATTGGCTGGTGGACAAGAGGACAACGAATCCCTCCATAAATAATGTAATGGAATTGCGGATCAGATACGGGCCGGGTCACGACCTGTCTCCTCCGGTTATACGATCGTTTTATCCGACTGAGTCCCTTCGGGCTTGCCGGCACCGCTGTCAGGTGGTTTGACCCTAATGACATGTGTTCTCCTTTCATATCCCTTTTTATTGTTTGAAATTCATTATCACAGCCTTGTACAACCTCATCTGTTATTACTATGAGAGTCGTTGTATAATTTAATGATAATGACGACAACGTTTTACTAGCTTCAGATGGCAAAGAAGACAGATCTACTACAATATTACAAATGGAAACCACTTCATCGTTGGAGCTTACTTATATTTTATGGTGTCCAACGTCGACTACCTATTTATTATCTGCAGCATACATGCAGCTCTGTGAAGTGTTGATTAGCACTCAGTTGATGTTTTAAGTAGAGGTACGTTAGTAATGTAAACACTGATTTGTATAGAGGTTAACGACATGTAATGTGTTGAAACGTAATGTAAGCTCAGTTTACATGTTGCAAGGGAGAAAGTGGGCGGGGTTACGGGGGCGTCTTCGTTGCTAGCTTACCAGTCTCCATCGTCGTATCACGAGGTTTCTTCTCCGCCAATTAGTCCTGCTATCATCGTGGTCGGCATGTAAGTCTGTCACGAACAGCGAAACTGTCTAATTGAGTTCACACATGAACAATGCTGCAGAATGCATCGCGCCCACTCCCAGCATAGCTGGGCTGCATTAGTTCACTTACGTCATTTTACTGTGCTTAATATTTTCAGTTAATTTATGTGCTATAGTAATGAGGTAAATTGGGTAATGGAAAAAGATAAATTTTTGAACTCAAATGTTTTAATAATTATTATACATGAGTTTTAATGAAGCTATTATTGGTAAAACATACTCGCAGAACAGATGGTCGATGGGGCCGAAAATTTCTAGAGTGGCGACCGCATACCGGAGGACGTTGCGTTAGAAGGCCTCCCACAAAGGAGACCGATGACCTGATGAGGGTTGCGGGTAGTCGATGGATGCGAGACGCACAGGACCAGTTGTTGTTTCGGCTGATATGATGATGATGATGATGAAAACTGATCATATGGCGTTGAATTTCCACGAACTAGAGTTAACAGATCATTCATCATTCAAAAATGTTTCAGGAGCCTTTCAGCAAGACAGGAAACCCTTCGCTAACTTGGATTCTTTTGAGAGGCTTGAAACGCCTTTTAGAGGCTCTACTCGTAAAAAAACAATGAATTCATCCATATTATGTGTTCAATTTGTATGTTGATTACTTAAAACACGTTCTATTCTCTCAGACAAATCTGTCAAGCAGAACCACACATTATGCCTCCCATGGCTAAACTTCAAAAGTAAACGCAGTAATGATTATACACTGCATGTCATGCGCCTTAACATGTCGCTCCATTCACAGGATAATCTGCTATAAATTAAATCTGTCGTCATATATGGTGGGCTTTTTCATTTTCGAATCTGCGACGCTGGTTTTTTGCCGAATAAAAATTTGCATGGAATGGTACTAGTTTGTTAAACAGTCTGTGTTTGTCGAGCTCTGTTCGGTTTGATCCATGTTTGCTCTTCGCCATTGTGCTGCCATGCCAGTGCCCAGACGGTGTAATCTGACAACCGATCCACCGGTGAAAGCCATTTGCGGTTTGTTGAATTTGGAACGTAATAATCTTGATTTTCTCAGGATGGATCTATGGAAAATCTGAACGATGCACGATGCGGTCAGTCCGGTCATGCTGAGACATTTTCACCTGTGATTGCATGTTTAATTTCTACTCGGGTTCATTTTTGGCCAGCTTCAGCATGTGTGCGCTTGCCACCACGACACGGTTCGTGCGACGCACTTCCACAATAGACTGTTGTTTTTGCGAACGCCAGTTGAATGACCGAACAATTTTTGTACGATTGGCCTCCAAATTATTACAGATGTAAAAGTCATCGCTCAGGCTACTGCCGGCCTATGGAACTTACAATAATAGTTTAAACTGGCTTATCGTATGCCGTCGATGTTCGTTAATACTTACACTTATTAGTAAATAACACACGCATGAGTAATGCCCCATAATTGGCGACAGGGGCTATCGCCACTAAATAAAGACGTCGTCCGTAGTGACATCCGTCCAACTAACTGTATAGAAATGTTATGATATAGACATGTACAGTATTGATTGAATAGCTTACAGTCCAATTTTATATTTTACTTCATTTTAATTGACAATAACTCATTGGTTTGGAAACATGTTTCCTGAGCTAGCTGCGCGCAGTGCATTCAAAGGTCTGGAAGAACTATGTTGCTCTATGACTCTGTCGCTGGATTGTGCAAAATATTGCTTTATTGAAGCAAGCATGAGTCATGTCGAGTTTATAATAGCTCCAACTAGACATTTATGAGGCGTGGAGCCGACTGTGCCGCGAGCATCGACGCCTCATTCGAAATTCAGCACGACCCGATGTGGACCAAACTTCGCCTTATCCGGTCAAGTCGTAATGTCTCCATTGTTCCCCAGATTGGTTAATCCACGAATACTTGATATCCACCATCGTTCAATAACCGCCTGTCAAATGGACATGGATCGTATTTCGCATGCTCCAAGACTTTAATTGATCTGAAATCCAAGTCTCACTTACGACTAATCATCCATGTCAAAACGAAATTTTATGCTTGTGCAAGAAACTGCTAACATTTATATTTTTGGATCTAGCGAAAGCAAGGCTTTAGAAAGGCTAATTGTTCCATGAGAGTCGACTGCGAGATAATTTAATGCAAGTTATACACGGCACTTTTTCATTTGCAAGTATTTTGTAGTTAGATGTTAATCAAGATTGGATTTTGCATGCCGAGCTACGGATGCAGGAAAAGTTGAATTGATTTTTAATACCTACATAGGTACTTGCTCTCTGCACATGTCTGTGATGACAAGATAATGATACAGATCTTACACCGAACAACTATGTATTGCTGTTGAAAATCGGCACTAAAATTATTATTCAAATTTTCGTACCTATGTAGTTTTTAATCTTTCTTTTATATAAAAAAAAAATTCAACAAAGGCCAAATGTCGGAATTTCTGCTGAACAAGTAAAATATGTTCAGGGCTCAGGAAATGTGATGTTGGCTTGGTTAGAGTTTTTGCTTACCAACCAGGAATATGATGATCACTACCACTGTAAAGTGTGTGATGAGGGTGACATGGATAATGCTGTATCCATAACAACTAGTAACTAAGTGAAAATGGACGGATATTGTTTTGGTCCATTTGGATCAAAAATTGATCTGACGACAGTGTTGGCAAATCATCTTTGGTTTTTGTTTTGGCTCTGCCTTCAATTGTTAATCGTAATGAAACTTGGTTTCTGTATTTGTGTTTGTACAATTGTTTCCGGCTGGTAGAGTGAAGTGACAGACGCCTGTAGTTACGTCAGTTTTGCGGTAATTTCACGGCTTGCGCCTTTGAACTGTTCCTTGTAGAAAAGTGAAGTGCGAAGTTTCGGCGAGCCGGCGCGGCGCAAGGCGCGGCGGAGCGTGGCCGCCGGGGTCGTCGGCTGATGGTCGCCATCTTTCAGCGCCGATGTAGCTATACTATCAGCGTCGCACAACTTATGATACTTCAAATTTATTCGAAGTTGCCCATAAAATGTATGAGAGAAAAAATGCCAAATCGTTCACACGGACAATAATGGTTATAACCGGAAAAATCGTTTCCAGTTACTAATTTTGAGGGTTTTCCAAACAATCATGTTTTTTTTAACAATTTGCCACTCCAGCAATGGGATTTGCAAGCAGTGGATTCTGGAGGTTTCTGTGAACGGCGACAGGCGGTAGCATCTGTAGGGCGCAATGCGCGGGCGTCGGGGGGGCGGCGGGGTGCGCTGGGGCGCTGCACCGGGCTTGCGCGGCACCACTCGCCAGTCCCCGAGACACCGGCCGCGCGAACGGCCACCGCGATACCGCACGCCGAGCGAGCCCCGTGACGTTCAGTTTAGTGACTCCGCCCGCCCAGGACCAGCGGCGCTTGCACCCCGTGCCGTGCTGACACATGTGAGTCTAGCCACTAGACCCCGCGCGCCGCTCCCCGCACTCCCCGCCGGTATCTAGCGCCGCCGGCCGGCCGGCTTTTCACATAACCTCTTTGTGGTGCTTTTTTTTTCAACTAACATTTTCAGTGATTGGTGATGTTGATTGTATTGTGCAATTCTTCGCACGTCTGCAGTGTTAGGGTCAACCCTTAGTATGTTTGACTGCTATTTAGCGGACTATAAGTTTAAGATGTTAAGTAGACAATGGTATTCAGCTTTTGAAATAAATATAATAGCTATAATATCTACTATGTATAAACACCGTAATTAATAAGGAACTGAATAAGGAATATGATTTTATGATGGCAAAATTGTGAAAAAAAGATTCAGATTCGAAAACAAAAGAGAGCTACTACATCTCTTTTTATATGCGTGTGCGCCTTCAGTTCTGTATGAAAAATTCAATTAAAATCACGAATGGTCAAGCATCAAGCGGGTGGTTAAAGCTTTGCGTGACAGCGTCTACTCATAGCGGCACGAGTGGCATGACTAATTAATTAAGCTAATCCCTAAGAGCAAGATGGTAGACAGCGGTGCCATAACAAACGTTCGCAGTGAATGGTTAGTTTTCGATTAGATTAATTAATGCAATTCCCGTTGGGCGGAGGCGCGAGCACGCAAGCGCCAAGTGGGTAGCAAGTAGCGCGGACACGATGGCCGGCCGGCGCGCCGCCGCAGCGCCGCTCACGCCGCGCCGCCCCGCGCCGGAGGTCTACGAACCTACCGTGGAAATGGGATTATTGCACGACGGACTTAATGCTATTTCGCGCTCGTTCAGCGTGGTTCTACTTCACAATGAATAACTGATTCTATTTCCGTACAATTTTACTTTATTTTATCCAAATCCCAACTGCCAACCCTGTTACTCACCACCCGAAGTAATAAAGTTTCAAGAATAGTTTCTCTAAACGCAGAAATCTTATAAAAGAGAGCCGCGTACAGCCAGCGGCTTGCGAATCGCGTGCTTAATTATGTTTGTGTACTTAATAATAAAATGTCGCGCACAAAAATCGCGTCATCTGGAATTCTGCTTCAGTTTTTGCATAGTAAAAGTTTCTACCTAATTATAAAGTCGTATCGTAAACATGCATAGCCAGCTAGCGGAAGGATTGGAGCCGTTACGATCAGCAACTATTCGCCAACACGTAACAACTTTGCACATGCAACCTGATTCTGATGTACATTATCATTATGTATTGTATGTAATTTCAATTACATACTGTAAACGAAAAACCAATTAGAATTATGTTTGTACAACTCGCGTAAGACCACATCACATTTGCTTCACATCGCTTCCCATTTACTTATCACCTCTGAGAGAACATTAATTTACTACATGTCGAATGATTCATTCAATTCATTAATAAAAGTAACCCCGACCCTCAGTGATAACTAGCTTTTAGAATAACAGATAATAGTAATTTATGAAAAAGAATGTTATCTTCAAGATAGGGCAAATGCCAAGTATTTGATAGTTCACGACACTTGACGCCAAAGAAAACAATATATGGCTTTATAGCTTTTAAGAAACTAAGCCCACCTTTTCAGGAAAAAAAGAAAATTGTAAAGCCTAAATGCCGTGTAGCTGTATTGTTATGTTGCAATGAGTTGGACCATTTCTGGTGACATGTGGCTTTCTAGCGATATGTCGGCGCTGGTGCAATCGGCCCCATTGCGGCCGGCCAGTCTGCACGAGACAGATGTATGTCCTATTGAGCTGTCGTAATGCAGACCACCTGATAGATCGCCGCTAATGCCTCCCGGTGCACTCCGAAACGTGTCTACCTAGTGCTATACTCTCATATACAATCGTCCGATATTCTCCTAGGCAATATTTAGAGGAAATTGCGCAAAAACTATCGATAGAATTCGATATAAAGCCATAAGGATAAAGACAACTCAGTGTCACAGTTATAGATTTAAATGCAAAATAAAATTATCCAACCTGAATCTGTCACATGAGAGTTATTATATCTTTTGTGTATTATTTTTTTGTGGGGCGCAGCCGCGCAATATGGTATTCAAGATGGCTCATCGTTCACAGTAGGTAATCGGCGCTATTACAAAAACAGCAGCCATGAATCATACAGTGGCGAGAACCGAGCTGATTCAAATCTTTAATAGGGACCTCTGTGAAACTGCAGTGCGATCATGTGAACGATTCACCGAGTGAGAGGGTTTTTGCAATATCTAAACATTGTTCTGTACCATTTGCATACCTACTAGTGCTGTTGGCCTGTACCTGTATTGTTTAGGCTATCTGTTCGTTATAATCTAGCATCTGCATGTTAAATACTTTGTTTGTGGGCCGGATTCCCAGACTATTACCGTTCGTATTCGTACCGTCATTAGGTACAGTTGCACGTGAAATATTCTCTATTCGAGAGCACAATTCGGTGTTACCGGGCGCGGGTGCGACGGCTCTCGCCAGTTATGATGAGAAATCACGGCAATCCCGCTAGGCACCGCTACGGTACTTTCTATGGCTGTTGATCTCCATTTAATGCGTTTCGTCTTGCCAATGCGGTCAATTAATCACTTACACACTGTTTAAGTATTGTACTGCGTTTTACTTTAGCAAAAATGATGACAGTAAAAGATGTTGGTAAAGCTAAGGTATTTTTACCGGTGCGGTTATCTAAATTGACTCTGAAATGGTAGGTAATGATTACAATTGCACTAACATAAATTTAACTAATCGAAGTGCCAAAAACCACAGCCGGTCGTTTCATCAGTTGCCCAAATGGAGATTAATAAAGTTCTCATCGAAACGCAAGTGTTCGTTTACGTCATGTGACTAAGTAACCACACGATATCGAATTTTAATATCATACACGAGGACATGTGGTAACCACATTGTTAGCTGATGCGAGATTGAATCATAAGTTTAGGGACTAGAACACGCTTTGGTTTGTTGTGACTGCGCGCAGGGCGGCGAGGTGACGTCATAGACAGCTGTAGGGCGGGTGACGTCACGTCTCGCCGCGGCCGTTGACCCGCTTCAACCCTCACTGCGCGGCGCACCGCGCCTACACAGTACCTAGTGCACCTCACTACCAATCATGAATAACTTATTGTATTATACGACCTGGACGCAGCGCCGACCTGGGGCAACGTGCACTGAAAATATTCGCAATTTTATTTTAAGTCTGGCTTTACAAAAAACTTTTTTCTTTTTTTCTTTTTGCAAGTTCCCTCGTTATCCGCAGAGGCACTTGTTCCGACGAGTATCTGGTATTTCACATTCTGTCACCGGCCTTTCAAAGTAGCGGTTCATGTTTATTTTCATGAACATTAAAATGTGTACTTTGTACATACTAAATGACACCAAACCGTTGCAATTTTAAACAAATTAAGGTACCTAGGACAATTATTTCCACTATGCAATGAAATTACATGACTGTCTGTCTGGACTTTCAGAGATGCGAGGAACTCTTGTTTCCTGCCTTTAATTGAATTTCGTAAAGTTTCCCCATAAAATAAAATAGACAATAAATAACTTTCCTGATATGACTACAATTTTCGTAGCGGATTCATTTCAGCAATGACTCTCACCGTTATCAAGCAATTACCTGCGATATCAAACACCTCATTGCAACTGATACCCGTAATACGGGGAACAGTTATCACCGCTATCGATTTTTACTGCAGTTTATGGAATTACCTTGAATACACGTTTTTGTAATGGCGATGGCGGTGTAATATCGCGACCCCTGCGTTTTGCCACCCCACCTGAATCCGGGAATTTCTCGTGGGAGTTCTATTGTAGTTAATAAGTGCGAAAATGCTTTACCTTCTTCCCTTGCGCCGCGAAAGAGATTGCTATGAATACTTTTAACACTTCCCCGCATGTGTAAAACTGACTCGAGAAAGCCACATCACTGTTCCACGACTTCTTACTGGTACTTGTTCAGCTTTAAATCACCATTATGCTAGGCTTGTTAATTAAAAACATCAGAGTAATTATAATTGATTGGATATTTCGATGTATTGTTTAATAGCATCTAACTATCGCGCTGATCTTAATTTCTCGTTTGTTACCATCCAGGTTAGTGCCGCGGTGTAAAATAAACAACTGTACTGTAATTTAGTATTTATGTAAATATGATATAAACTGCAATATGGCGCACACTTTTACCGCTTTTACAATGTTCTGTATTAAGCGTCACGCAAAGTGATCTCCACCCATCATACTAATTTCTACCACCTTTATGCATACTCTTTAAGATTATACATTATAGAGAGTATGTAGTATAATTAGATGCTTTCGTTTTTGTCATTTCACCGTACATAGTTCTTCGTAACTAACTTTCTCGTGTGTGGCTCAGAAACTGCTATGGAAATGATAAGATCTCTCCGAATGTCTTGGAAAATCACCAAGGAGCCGCAGATTTGAACTTTATCTTCATGAGCCTGTGAGCATGCTCTTACATGGCAAAATTTAGCTTCAGCATCTATATAATTGAGCTTCAATTGAAGAAGTATAAAAACAAAAATTGTTAAAAAAAGTACTTAGTCGTTACTCACATGTCCTTGAGAAGTATTGTTTGCTTCATTGCGTAGGCGGAATATTGTATTCCCGTCTGTTGAAGTTGCAAGCATAAAAGCTTTTAAATTCCAGAAATAGCATTTATTTTTCCTCACAATGTGTCACAATCACATTGTTTATTTAACGTCGGTATTACTTATCGAATTTATTGCGTCATTAGACTGTATGTAGACTGGCCATGGAGCAAGGCATGGTGCATATTGTAGTTTGCATGCACGTCGCCACCGTTCCCTGAATGAAGGCTGGCAATAGAAGCGCTACGTGAGGAAATGTCCCCCGACGCGGTCTAACTATTTCTATCGTTTATGAGCTCGATGTGGAGCTGCACTTGTTCGACTCTAACAGAATTACAAGCAAAAAAGATAATAAACAGCGGCTACTGAAGTGTTTGTCAAACAAATAGGTTGTGCGCAGAGAAAATATTCTCATAGTGAAGAGGATCGTCTTACTCGAGTCAACAGCACACGACCACACGTCGGAGTGGGCTGGCACGCAAGTGCGGCTTTCCTCTTTGTCTTAGTCATCGATAAACATTAAACAAAATGACAAGCTTTCTAGCATCTATTCATCTATAGCAAAGGTAAGTGGAAAGCAAGTGGCGGTGCCAACGTTTACATTAATTGGCTTTATAGCTAACAAACGAAGTCGAGTCAGCTTCGAAGTAGCGAGGGGAGGCTGGCTCTGCCGCTCATTAGTGTACTGAAGTGGATCACAGTTTTAATTGCTGCCGACAACTACCTGCATAACTACTACTATTACGTACTTATACTAACTCAAAGAGACTCGTAATTGCAGCATTTGCACTCGAAAATCGTTTAGACGGAATAACAATGTTTTACGATGTAGTAACGAGACTTTATTTGCACACACAGCACTTTGATTCTCTGCTTCCAATTTTTATCTTTATTTCATTATTAATTAGTTTTCTGATAGCTGTCGGCAATGTTATTTATATTGTATGGAGTAGTTCTCTTTATCCTGGTCTCGATCGGACTGTATACGAGTGTGAGTAATAGTGTCTGGCATAGCCGAGTCGTGACTGCGACTCCAGACTACCACGATATAAATTAACTCTATTTGTACATTCTTTTTTTTGCGGTTTTACTACACATGGACATGCCAAAACGTGATCTTGTAATTAAGAATAATTTTATGCAAATTACCAAAATTATATATCAGACCTGTGTAACGGTTTGTACATCATGAAATGCTTGCATGTGCACTGTTGAAATAATAGAGTAGATATTAACCAACAAAACTCAAATTGCTCCAGTAAAGTTAGATTATACGCTTATTTCCCTTCGCATGACAATCATTACAGAACTTGAATCAACAAACATGGAAGACATAACAATAAACAAATCGGGAACTGCCATCAACTGCTAACAAAACACTATATTTTAAGAATACCATTAACGTACTTAGCGCTTGTTTTTTTTTCTCAAAGCTTACAGTAGAGTCAACACAAAAGCGTGCCCCGAGAAAGTAAAAACCGTTTCCGATTTAAGGCCTGCAATCTAACTAATCTATCGTTATACAAAAGTGTTACATTCCTTAAAAATAGTCGTGCGTTCCACACGTGGTAACATGCTACTCGTACAACTCAGCGCCCTTCTATGCCACGCTTTATTTATCCGTACTCCGTTCTGCTCCGTAATAATTATGTAATCCGGTACATGTTAAGAACACGTTACTTCGAAATCCGGAAGAAATTCAAGCGATAGATAAAACAATATGATGCAATTAATTGTTATAACATAAAATCTTAATAGCTTCATTTGAAACAGTTTTCCGCAATCGGTTTTGTAAGAAAACTTACGAGGAAGTTTTCATTTTAAGCATTATATGTTATCATCAATCTTTCTTTTCCGGTGTGAAATGTCCAGAAGACAAGTCAGTACCTAACTGTTCGAACACTTGCACACAATAATTCTGAGATATTATTTATCGAGTATACCTTGTATTTCTTTACTAATTCTGTCTCGCAACGATTCTGTACTGTTTGGTCCAAATGGCTGGATACGTGAAGGCAAAATTTTGAATATTAATATTCATGTGTCAGGTTTATTAACGCGATCCGAGGTGTTGTTGCATGTGGGGCGTGCTCGCTCATACCCATATTTACATTTCGTGCACGGGAGCGGCTTGATTTACTGGCCCTCCGCCGGTCGGGGACTTAAATTAGTGCGCTGTCATATGTCACGCGATATTTTATTTTGTTTCTCTCGCACTGTACGCCTGCCGGCTTATTTCGCTCAAAATCTCCATTCTGGAGCTCGTCACGAGCTATTTATAAACGCACCATATTTAGAGGAGTTTCTTCACGCCCAGTTTTAATGCCGCTATGCATCTCTTATAGGAAATGTCAGCGTCTTCAAGATGTTTTAGGAAACGTAAAGGTTCTGTCAGTTGTTGGATGTAAACATCGCTTTCTACTAAACGTTTCGCCGGTAACAGTTCAGCAGCCTGATTTCATTTTGTCTGTCACTCGAGATGTTATTAGAAAGAGGAGAAGTGACAAGATTGATAGTAGCTACGTTGGTCAATAACGATTCGGGCGTGGGGCGCACTTCAAAAGAGGCGAGGGTGATTGATGTCTCTGTATCCCCTTGACGGAACACAGAATACCCACCAAGTCTACGCGTGCCCACTAAAGCCAATTTGTGTCGGAGCAAGACCGAGATTGGCACTCACTGACAAATTGATATCGAAATGTAAGTGTTTTAACATATCTCAGTTTTACTAGCGGAAGGCGTAGTTGATGATAAGTCTTGCTTCCTCCGAAAGATTGTTATCTGTGGTTTTAACCACAGTCTTGACCTTTGTCAAGCACAACTCAGAGGATAGTCAAGAGTTCTAGGTCCAATAGAGCCTCTTTCGTCCTCTTTGAGAAAAACTAACTAGAGAATGTGTTTTTTCGGTTTTGGGCTGTACCAGCCCACCGTTTTTCCATCAAACGCTGTCCCAATAATCGAGAACTGAAATTGATCAAAATAATAAATTACGCATATCCACGCGTCTCGGCTCTGAAAGCGACGAAGCGCGCGGCGCCGAGCGTCGCGACGACTGGTCGCCGTTGTTTTCAGCCTTCTTTTTGCCATGCAATTTAATGTTATTTATTCAGAACATGCTGATTGCTACTAGTAAAAACATAATATAAGAAACTCAACCGTCAATTAATTGATTCGTCCATTTCGTCCACGTGCATTTGTTTCCGAGCAAAAAAAATATTTGGACTAACAATAGAAAAGTGAGTAATAAAATTGTCTTATAAGGAACAATATAGTATAGCTGTGCCTATTTAGGTATACCTAATAGATAGACAATAGAATATCGGGCGGGTCACGTAGCAAGATGATGTAAGCGGCGATTTCCTGCGAGCTGCGCAAAGCACTGCTGGATGAGCGTGTGGCGTGCGCTTGCCTGCTAATTAGTCGCGCTGACGTCATCCGTGGGGAGCGTGGCTTCGGCTCGCCATTACCGGAGGCCTTCGCGCGGAAACGACAACGACCGACGCTTTCTCTGCGGCTGCAGCAACTCTGCACACTGCCCCCTGGCCCGCTATCAACCACCTGTCAAGGTCAAAACGGACTAAGGCAAGACACGATTGTTGTAAGACAAAAACTAAAAACACATTAAAGCGCCAATTTAAAATCTCTTTCAAATCTAATGAACAGCTATTACACGATACAAAGAACAGTGAAAGAAGTGTGCAGAGAGGCGTCGATCTAACGATCGCGTTTGATAAAATAGGCGGAGCTCAGGCGCGTCGCTAAGCGTGACTCATCTTAATGGCTGCAATTACGACAGCATGCGAAGCGACCAGCATCGCGCCGTCTACGAGGAGTCGTCCGTCACGTGCCTGCCGTCATTTACTCACCAAACGAACAATTATCAATAAGATGCGTCGAAAACTTGTCTTCATGGCTATACATCTCCTCTGGCCTTCTGAATATTGTCACAACTTGCTTCCGTATTATGTCTGACAATCTCAGGAACACTCGAGCCGGAATTTCCACCGGCAGGCGACACCGGTCTGCCGCCGTCGACACTATAGACGATTATCCAAATCTATTGCCAACAATTGAAGGTCATTCCCCAATTGTCGTTTCGATGCAGTGTTGCACGTCTAGATCAATCAATAAAGGAAAACCTTTTTATAACAGCTAATGAGGTCGGTTAGTATTGTAAGAAGTAATATAAAAAGTTTGTTATCGGTACGACTGACTAACCGCTAATTCCGTGAAAACTCTAGATTTTCTGTTTTTCTTATTAGAGATAACTTTTTCTTGTTAAGTATACAAAGTCTGAATTAGAATAAATTAAAGTAACACCAGTAATGTTTCTTTAGTGAATGTTATCCGTATATGCACATTCACGAATTTTTCGTAGACTGTGACAGAATAACATAAATATCCTATTTTTTTGAACATGCCTATGTTATGGTCGACCAGTTAGAAACCGGACTGGAGAAACCAGTGGTTGCTTACAAAGTCTAGCCTCAAAGCTAAGTTTCAACGTATTTGAAGTTCTATTTAGTAACTAAGAGACAAAATCGTGAAACATGTCACGGGTAACTTTAAATGTCACGTGCCTCTCTGTGAAAGGACCTACACTCGCTGCAGTAAATGCCGTCACGATCTTGTTTTGGAGTGTTGTAAAAACTGGTACCCTTGTGCTCTTATGTTCAGTTCACTTTGGGTATCTTCCAATTTTATTGATCCGTAAATAATGGCTGAGGATTTCTCCATGCGTTTGGAAATTCAACAAGCCTTGGATGAATCAGCCGAGTGACGTCAGGTTTGTGTACGATTTGCCCTCTCGCCCCATTTCCTACTTTCTACTACGTGGTCGCAGAACGCATCACCACCGCAATTTCAATTGCGATGAAGCCCACGTAAAAATATATACACATTTGCGACGAATCTTACTTTACTGCTCTATTCGCCAGCTCTGGGTCCGAGTAGTGAAACGTGATCCATTAAAGATTGCAGTCATTGCAGGTCTGCCCAAGTACAGCTTTCTACAACCAGTGTAGAAGTCGATTTATTTAGTTGATTTAAAACGTGTGTAAAAAGTCGACTGACCTACGTTTTCCTTTCATTCAATATATTGTATGTGTAACATGTTATTGTAATAAGATGCGAAACACTTGCATCAGATTTCATCGAAGTCGTTGACCGGAGTGGATGTACGGAATGTGTAGCGCATTTGGAACTTGGTTTAATAATGTGTTGGTATTTACACGTCGTAAGATGCGCCCTGAATACCAATCCTAGAAATGTTAACTTCTCTACATTTATGATCTAACATTATAATTTGTTATTGGTTATCTGTAGTGTTTTGTGGTAGTGCTTGTCCCCATTTCAAGGTTTACTCGATTCTGCACTTATATTCTAACAGGATTAGTCGAGCTGTTAATGGTATTAACTTAAGCAGTATCAAATTGCTATCTTATCGCCAATAGATATTCGCTGTAGAAATCTCGGATTCTGTTGGCTTAATAGACATATTGACTCTATTAACTTTAGGGTAAGAATCTTATTCAGTGTTTTAGCTATTATATTCCCGCAGCTCGATGCGTTACTTCGAGCCATCGCGCGTCGTCGTACAGGTTTCACAGAATTAAAATTAATTACATTAAGCTGGCATCAATGCAATGTAATCAGAAACTTGCATCTCACTTGATTGCTATTTCGACACAGAACAATGAAACTTTTTCGAAAAACAATGGACTACTAAATAACGCTCCTTGCTTAATGAAACGGAACTTGCTTTCAGTATCAATTTTGAACTCCTACATTCGGCCCACGATCAGCGTCGTTATTCAACTCGAACATTTTTGACAGTCTAAAGAATAGCTTTCATTATGAACGTTTATAAAGGCGGAGTTTTAAGTAGTAGTTTAATTGTAATGTATATGTTTAAGGAGTGGTATCGGCAGTGTTATCGTGTGGCTAGTTACTGCGAGTCTGCAGGATAACTCACGCTGTCCTCCCACGCGACACTCGCGGGATAAAGCTGGTGTGTAGGCTGCCTGAATATCTTACTGCACCACTTTGAAAGCTCGCCGTTAATTATTATCCGATCTTTGGCGAGCTTGTTGCGGTGAATGGGTGATAACTCGCTGGTGATATGTGTCGAACAAGAAAATCATGTTGCTAATTACCTACGAGTATGTATAGACGATTTATCACTAGTTTTGAGTCTAAACATTTTCTTACTAGATCTGTATGTGATGTGATACGTTAATCTATATATGTGCGGTGCGTTAATGCTTTAGGACATGATTGATGGCATCACTCACTGCATTACGTTAGTTTACATTACAGACACGAAGCACTCAACCAGGCTATATTGATATGAAGCTTTGCTAATCATTCACTTCTTATACCTCAAGGAAATTGCCGCGATGGTACTTTATTTATTAAGTTTTATAGACAACGCTAACGCGGTAACATGTTATTTTCCAATTACTATTTATCGTTTAATATTCCCTTATCTGTTCCAGTTATCTAATTCAATATAACGGTAACGTATATACTCATTGTTGGTGGTACGCCCGCTTTATTAGCGTTCGCCGTGTGATTTGTTTTTATCATCAAAGAAAAAGGAATGTTTAAAGAGATATAAATAGCCGAAGGCCACCTCCCGGTCTCGGTATATACATTTATGCCTGCATTTAGCCGATTGCAGAAAAGCTCGGGGATTTATATAGAAGCGCATGAGTTGCATGACCCAAACAGGTTCTGTTACAAGTTAGCTCCCCGCCCACATATTCGCCATCCTCCTGACCTGACACGTAACCCTCGCTGAGTCATTTTCAGTATTCACTGTACTTTCCATTCGGATCTGCAAAGTATGTTAATTCATACCAAATAAAAAACAACAATCACCAACCTGTGATTGTTGTTTCTGTGTCGAATGCATAGATATAATAATATTTCTATGGTCGAATGTATGTTTTCTATTTATGCTAAATGTTAGTTACATTATAATGTGTACTTACTCCTTAGTCGGTGAATCAACTTCGACGCTGACCATTTCTTGGGGTGCTAAAAATAACGCATGTGTTATCCTCAATAATTTTGCGAGAACAATGCATCATTCAGTTGGGCTGAGTTAACAAATAGAGTCGCGTGCTTAAGTGATTCATACGCATACGTCTTTAGGTCAGCAAATAAGCGAGGCGAATTTGGATTAAAAAGAACTTTTTAAATATATATATTGAGATTTCAGGATATCTACCTCTATGTGTTTGCCTTCTGTATAGATGATCTACTGAAAAATATATTCGGAAGGCCCGGTCTTAGGTCGTCGAAGCTTTTGTTGACTAGCGGCCTAGCGGCGCCGGATGGAACAATTATATATAGTTTATACAGCATATATCCAATTCTTTCGACATTTTAAAGATACATTATTTTAATAATGTATCTTTAAAATGTCGAAAGAATTTCTCAAATAGGTGGCTCCGGAGATTACCTTCTGCATACACAAGCATAGTACAAAATTCACTCTCTCTTTATAATATGAATATAGATACTCAACTCTGGATTGGCTGAGATCAATCATTATAATCAGTATGATGTGAATCATGTTGTGGTATGTTCAGTCCAAACATTGTTACAGTTTTTACTCCAACACGTCATTGCTCATTGCTATAGTGGTTTTAAACAGTAACAGACATCACCTGTTTTTATTGTTCGACTTCTTTTACAGGAAAAGTTGCCCGTTTTTGTTTAGGCACGTACTTTTCTTGGAATTTTTGATTTAACATGGACTAAAGGGAAAAACACATATATAAACCGGTATGTGTCCTTAAAGGGAAGTTTCCAAACCATCCTATATTGTTAATTTAAACATTCCGTCCTATATTGTTTCTGATTGCCTTAAAAACAGTTTTATTTCGAACTGAGTTACTGACGTTCATAAGCTTACAAAACACTAGGAATTAAGAAACAGGGCAAACCGAACTTAGGGTTTACAATGCGACAGCTCAACTTTTTACCATATAAGGGGATGTACATAGGTTACTTCAGATTTTTTATTCATTCACTATTATTTAAATGATAAAGGACATAAAAAACGGTATGATCCGAAATTCTCACAATGTTAAAGCCAGCTCTGGTCTGCCCATGATGGCGACAAACCGGTGGTTTGCAATTAACGTGCGGTTACATTTTTACATGTAGAGGCGAGCTCTCTCGGGTGTCGCTGTCACATGGTAAAATTCCTTTAATTAATCCATGACATCATCACGCGCTTTAACTATACCACATTTAATTGTGGTAAGGGCTTCAACACTGTTAGTGGAACAGAAATAATATAATTACTCTAAGATCGACGACCCGAAACCTTCAAATTGATTAAAGGAATGCGTTCAGAGTTCAAATCATTGAAGTGAAAATGCCAAGTGTGAATGCGTATTCGCGTATGAGTGAATTCAAATTTAGTTTGTTCTGGTATCTGTATAGAACAGGCGTCGTCATCAGAGCGGCAGGCGACGCATTCTTCCGTGATTCTTGTGGTCTTTTTGCATTCCACGTGTTTATATGCGAGTGGAAGCGAGCATCGAGACACGCTCCATTTGCGTCGCCCTCCTCCTGCTCACGTTACACTTGTATATAAATATTACCTCCATACTGGCTACCTTTCGTATATTTCAATTGTACCGAATACTTTCTCGCGCGAATGTTCCCAAGAAGTACTTTTATGTTTCTCGATTCCCTAGAAGGACATGATTTCTCATATTGAACAGTACCAGTTGGTCGGCTTTCGGCAGAAAGTTTTTGTTGGCACAGCATTGCATGCAGGTTTCGTAATGTACTTACCACCAGTGCAGCACAGCCTGCCAGGCTGTCGTAATTGCAATAACTTGTCCTTGATTTATGTGACGATAAAGACGAAATAATCGGTGATGCAAATCTTTACTTTTGGCGAAGTTTTTTAAAACCGGTTTGCACAAGATATTCCGGTGTCACTACAAAAAGCCTCCTCTTACCTGAAAAAAAGTCGTATGTTTACTTCCCTTATGCATTCTCGTTTTTGGAAATCGCAGGATGTCTGGTAATTTTTTGATAAAAGGACAAAAAGCTATAGCTGGCCATCAAAAGTTTATGGCTTCTATTTAGAAATGTTCAAAGTGAGCAGTTAAACTGCGCTTTGAAGTGCTCAACACTGGTGTGTCATTTTGTATTTTTAAGTGCGGCTGTTTTTATTCATTTCCATTATGTCCAAGGAAACTTGAGATTTCTTAACATTTTTGATGAAAATCTGGTGTATTTTACACATCTAAACTGTCCAAAGGTTTAAATCGCGACCGTAGCTTAGATCCATCTGGAGTGTTGCCCGTTGTCCGCAGCATGGCCGATGCTTCACAAGTTATGCCGGCCGTAATATCTTAGATGTTAACGACAGTTCTCGCGAAATGTACAGAAATAACCGCCTCCCCACACTGCGAACCCTTCGATAATTCTGTCAGTGCATTACCAATGCACTTCGCTGCTGGAGACGACGCCACAATTTTATTTAAAACCGGCTTTCAATATTGAACGCATTCAATCTTGCAACTAGATTATTTCTGTCTGTATGAGGTGTGACGAGAGACTTTCTTTTGTAATTTAATCGTTACGACCCGTGTCCGCTTACACTTTTGCTTCCATTTCTATTTAACTTTCAATCACATTTTATTAAGCCGTATCATGCAATTCCCCGTTTAAAACATTTTAACACAGAGGAAAGGTATCGTTTTACTAAAACTAAATATTTATGACGAGGTGGGACTGGTCAGAAATTCAGAATATTTTGAATTCAGACCTAATTTATAAATGCCTCATTAATTCAGACACGAATTATACTTTTACATTGAACCAATAAATCAAGTGCCGCTTAATGAATGTCCATTTTATGTTTTCCTGCGTAGTTTAGCCCCAATTAGGTGTATACCAAGATAAGCGTCTATCGAAAATCCATTCGTAGAGCTTTTAGCCTTAGCTAGATTACTTGGCTTAGTAAATCTTGATGCGAGGATATTTTTAACGTAGGAACTGGATCTGCAGGCTCGCTAAAGTGGCCACTCGCTAGATAATAGCTACGCTGACAACTTAGTAACTTCTAATCAAAATGGACGTGTCTGGCAACTGAATCACAACTGGCATGGTCGATATTATTGCAGACAGCTTGGAGAGCTGTTATTATGAGGTGACCAAGTACTTGACTTTAAATAAAGTCTTAAAACGATTTTTCGAAAACTTGACTATTTATCCCTGAAGAATTAAATAATCGGCCTATAAGCTCTCAAGTCGTTGTTTACTTATTTACTTAACGAAGTCTAAAGTAACTTGGCAACTGTTCTACTTGACTTTCGTCTGCTCTTCGTCGGACACAAAGACACGATTGAATTATGTAGTTACTAGAAACTTTGTTCTTATGACCTTGTAGTTGTAGGACGATTGAAAAAGGTACTTGCAGCTAAAATACGTTCACTGGGTGAACGGTTACGTTCCACTTCGTACGCTATTGTTTTATTTGCGGCAAACATTGAATTCCCGTGTCCAGTAGACTGTTGCGATTCGTAGAATTACAAATAACAACTTTTGAGGAAATGAGTAATCGAACTTTTTTATGCGAGTATAAAAATAATTTTGTTGTGAATTTTTAGTTTCTGGTTACGTGAAAGTTCAAGACTTTCACATATTGAAAGTAATTACTCAATAATTGTGAAGTCTGATGAAAAGTATTAAAAAGTATATTATTATTTTCAATATTTTGCATTTTATCTGACCCCAATGGAGCATTGTGATGTTACAATCGATTTCTCTCGGCCTCGGCCTTCTGCACGCAGTTGTCTGCATGCGTTCGTGTATCACGCAAAATACGTATCTGTTGATGCAGACTTTGTAAGAAGAATATAATCCGTATTAGGGTAGGGATAAGTCTGAGCTGAAAAACTACAAATATATTCATAAATAAAAAAAAAGCCTTAATTGCTTTAACTTTATAACATGCATAGTGTAACACTTTTTTAAAACTATATAAGGACATATTTTTTAATACTGTTTGTATTTTTTTGGTTAAAATTTCCATTATGGACCGTCGATTTATGGAGCGGAGAGGGGAGGGGGGGAGGGGGCTACCCCCCTGTACCATCCCCACCCCGCGGAACCCCATGGTTATGGAGATATCCATGGTTAAAGTTTTTGTTATTTTTATTAACTGGACCTATCAGCAACCTGGTTTTCTTTTATAGTTTGTACTTCGACAACGGCCTCTAAAACTTTCCATTTTGTCTTGTCCTTTGCAGTGCGTGTTCATTCTAGACCAGCCATCTTTTTCATGTCGTCTTCCAAATTTTAAGTTCGTCTATATTTGTTCCTTACCTATATTTCGATATATTCCAAAATTATCTAATACAGGCGAAAAACGCGCCACACGATCAGCAAAACGACACTTTACTACTGTTCCTTTCGTTTTGTTTTTTTCATTGTTCCTCTTCGATTTGTCTCTACTGTCCTTAGCCTTAGTACAAACTCTCAAGTTCCGAGCTACTCCTCGCTCCGCGCGGCCAATGTTATCAAAACATTCCATGAATTCCCACGGTCGGTTTCGATCATTGTGCTATGTAGACTATTATTACATCACGCTTCGTAATTACGTTATTGGATACAACTATGGGTTAACGACTTAATTACAATATATGGCGATGTACAACCGATGCTCTTAAAAGGCCGTCTAGTTCAATTCTTACCATGTTTGTAAGTAATTGGCTGAATCTTTACTCCTCGCTTCTTTTGATTGCGATTCGTCCATTTCATGAGTAATTTCTTCATTTAATTCTGTTCCTAGCGAATCTCATCCTTTGTTGAAGATCCAAATAATTAAACCTCATGATGAGCACCTATGTAGCACTTATCCACCTATATTTAGCGCCTATGCTAGCTTTTACATGAATCTAAAACTGTTTAATTCATAGGAAAAAAATCATATGCTCTACAATTTATAGCCAGATAAACTACATGATAAATGTTCAAGTGTAGGGCCTCTGAAGCGGATACCATCAACAATCCGCAGATGATTATGGCTACATCCCTTTGCGAAACCATTCTTTGTAACGGTGTGTGAAGGAACTCCATGTTCAGCACATGTTTATGAGCTCTTTAAATGATTGATTAAACTAACTGACTGATCATCAACAGTTTTCAACATTCTAATTGCTCATAGTGCTCATTGTGAAACCGGAAACATTTTTCATAATGCTCATTAGAAATGATTTGATTTATGAACTGTAATTACAGGAATCAACGCTTCTATTACACCAGTAATTTAAGATTCAATTAAACTATTGTTTTGTACAAAACAGTTAAATGGATTACTTAACTGAATGTAGGAAGCTCTCAATAACCGAATTTTCAAAGACAAAACATAAATGGATATTGTAACAAATAAAGTGAAATGATGATCACCAGTAATTCAATAACTCTAAATAATCTCAACCCGTGTTTATGAAAATGGTATGCATGATAGCTTTTCACGAACATGTGTATAACATGGATGATCAAAGAGTATTACGCACATAAAGGCCTATAATAAATGTTTATTTTTAGCGAAATCTTCGCGCCTGCGGTTGAGGTATAGCATGTATAATGTTATTTCATACAATTTGCGAGTGTACGTGCCCCGTCACACAGGATACTGGCGACAACACCTTGGCCGGCTTGCAGTTTCCGCTGCTAACTTTACAATCAACCATTTTGTATTGCAACATTTAAATACGACTGCGGCTATATTATTTTTTGCTACCCATTTCATCAGCTATGTTTAGTACAGCTTTAGCCTATGTACTACTAGGTATTTTACTTCTTTATTATTTGTTTTAATCACTTGTATTCCTTCTCTGAGGTTCTGAAACAAACACGTAATCAATCAGGACAGATATTTCTAAATTGAATAGTATAATTAATTGTCCGAAACGATACTTATTGTTATCGAACCTCGTTTTTGTGTATAGCAATTACGACTTGGCGGTGAATCACCACCGGTCTGCGTAATATTTCTTTAGCAAAAGCGTTTTGTTGAGTAACTTACTCAACAACTTACATTACCTTTATGTGTGAATATGTGGATACCTAATTCCGTTGCGGCTCATTTAATGTACAAGCTACTAGTGTGCTTCACTGGACCGTGAAGTAGTTGTGTGTGCTTCAGATTGAGACATTGATTTAGATAAATACATTTGTTCTTCTTCATGTATCTATGAACGACATTTGTAAAAGGCTTATTTAGGATCGCAACATGCTACTATATAGTTATTTTTAAAATTGTTTATTTATTTAAGCCGTATGAAATTCAACCGTGAAAATTTTCTAAATATTATGAAAAAAAAGAATTGCAGTCTGAAATATATTTTTAACGCAACATATTTTTGTTAAGACATGATCATACCAATACATTTCGTGAATTAAAAGTAAATTTCACAAACCCAGTTTCTGTTATTAATGGCATTGCCGAGATATCAAAATGCACAATTTAAATCTTGCCTGTCATTCGTCTGATCGTAAACTCTCGCTCGGATTTTGCAGTGGCTTTCGCCAATTAATGTATCAAATCCCTCACGGAGCGACTTTTGAGTGTGTTATTAATCTTATTGAGTGTAAACAAGCCCGTATGCGTCGCGGCGCCGCGCGGTGAGTCAGACAATCGCGATGTGGGCTGCCACAGGGCATTGTGCCGCGCTAGGCTGTGGGGCGCTTGCATTGTATGATTGTATGTAAAGGAGGTGCAGGCGGCGCCCACCGACGCACTCCGTCTACGAGAAAGCACCGCTTACTTGTCATTGTCAACCATTTGAAATTTAAACCCATCACTCGTAAACTCGACTCATTGACAGATATTCAATCCGTGCCTACTGCTGACACATTCGCTAACCCAAAATAATCCCATTGTTTCTAAAAAGTACATTTCTCTAATCGATCGGTTCACTTTCATTCAGTAACACAGTCCTGTTGTTTGTTTATCTGGTGAGTCGCGTCTTTCTCTCACGATTTGTGTCGTGATGAAGAGTCTCGCAGATCCACGAAATGATAACTTTCCTCCATTCGTGAGTAGATCTTAACATTTAAACTCCCGGCCAGGAATTAATGTTTATGTGTAATTAATTTTATTTTACTGAGATCTTCACGCTCTTCTTACCTTATAGGGCTACAAGAGAACAAAATTCTATAATATGGTTGATCAGGAAGACACTGATGCGGCTTCATACAAATAGTTGTATTGCATGTATAGATGCCACCTTTGACCAAGACATGTCTTTAATGTACGCAATCTCTAAAGAGTTTAGCGCCATTCATGTAATAAATTGACGACGTTATTAATACATACTTTAATAGTCAGGGATATGTCTAAAAAGATAGTTATAGAGCTGATGCTGAATAGAGAAAAGTTATAAATTCCTTATTTCTATATCTTGGTACTAGACCAAATCAGAAATGGTGATAGACTTGGTAGACCATCCACATATTGCCATCAAAAGACCAAGTTAAGCTCGTTACGGGCTTAAGTCCGTGATTTTAATGACCGCCGCGAGCCGGAGAAGAAGTTTAAGAAGCATACAGCATAAAATAGCGTAATACCCTTGACCCGGCGTGGGAGGGAGACGCGGGTATTTTTAACCGAACAGGTCAACAACCGCCGGCCGGTGTTCCTCCTGCAAGGTTGCAAGATTGCAATTTGAAGACGGTAATTATAAATTATCGCTATCATCATCAAAAATGTTAGCTGTAGGTTCTCATATTTTATGTATCCTGATAAAGACATCTATTTGCAATCAAACAAACCCTACTCATAATGTTTTTGTTTTTATTTTAGTACACAATGCGGACGTGTTATTTACCCAGCTGTCGTTGGTGCTACACTTCAATTTGTGTGCTATGTCGTAGGCGATATCGAGGATTGGCCAATCTTGTAACGAATACATCACACTGTTTCTTAAGCAATAAAATACTAATAAAGTGTCGTAGTACAATGGTACAGGTAACTGGTACACGAATTCGCAGTCATCGGTCGTGACTCCAACGATGCGTATCCGTTTATTTCTAGACGATGTTTGTTTATATCTTGCGAGTGGTCTTTGTACATCATCAAAGCAATTTCGATAGAACACCATCTCAGGCGCAACTGTTGTTTTTCTTGGTATAATAATAATAACTTGGTGTGATACTTACTGTCTGTTAGGTTTAATCAAACTTACTAGTAATTAATTCTGAGATGCGATCAAAAGGACAGTCAATAGATCGATTTTGATAAACCACCCGTGGTGCTCAATATGGGTGCACTGTACTCTTTCCAATTTGACGATTCTTTTGATCTTTATAGGGTCTTTAATTGTAATCAGGGTTGGGGAGTAGCCTGCAATTTGGTCGAGATAATTCGATAACCAGAGTGTATGTAGGATTCGGAAATTGCAATGATTGCGTCGAAGCTAGGCCGAGCAGCCGAGCAGATGAAGAGCCACGCAGTACGCCGCCCGCCTGGCGCATGTTGCCGATATTGCCAATGCAATTACTGATAGGGCTGTCATTTTCACACTTCGATTCACATCTGCAACTGCATTTGGAAACAGTTTATATTTACTGGAAGATTAGAAGTGGATATAGGACGTCATAATACGTACGACTTTAGCAACGCTTATAATTCAAACACCTACCTACGGAAAATCCAGTGCATATTTATAAGCTTACCTTCAAAACATTTGCGCATGTTGGGTCAATATTTGCGGGTAAATGAGGAGAGTGAAATATCGTGTAGCTACGAAAATAGTCCACGTCACGATTGAATTGTCAACCCTGTGGGTCCCCGCCTCGCCGCGTCTACACCTCATCCCTGCTGGTTTGCTACGCCCTCACAAATATTTGCCGCGCTACAAGAATTTTGCATTAGCACCTACCGGACTGACCGCTCGTAGCGTTTATTGAACTGTTCGTACTTTATCAATATACGTAATAGGTACGTACGTATCCGATAACTGGGCTGAGTAGGTATCAACAGTAACTGAAGCGTTCACCTGTTGGAAAAATCAATCAGCTTTAATGGGGAAAACAAGTTAAGAGCCGTGACTCTGGCTCATGGCTTTCGCTACACTTCGCATATGTCACCGGAAAATTGCAGACTTCGTAAGATTGTAATAAATCTTTATTAGATTAAAGTTTCTCCATATATTATGAAAAAATCGTTTTGTATGGAATAAATCCCATCCAAATTCAATAGTTTCCAATATATCCGTGTCTTATTAAGAAAAAATAGTTAACAATTTCACGCGATATTTTACAATCTACGGCGTTTGCAATTTTCCGGTGACACATATAAGAAATCGGGCCTAAACTGAACAGAGAGTTGAATATACGAATTATCACGTTCTCATGGATGAATCATACATGACAAACAGAGATGACCTCGTGGCAAGCCGTCCAAACAAATTATCTCCTTGTACAACTAAGCATTCATTTAAGATTGCTCGTGCACATGGTGGAGATAAATTCTTTATAAGTTTTCGTATAGCAAAATCTGAACACACAGATGCTTGTGGATTAAACTTATTTTCGGTGTTTTGAATATGGAATTAATTAGAGTAAACCAAACGGATGGAAGCAGCTGTTTGTCGCCACCTGTCACCTCGCACATTTAGGGCTTATAAAGGAAGGAATGAACTCAATGATAACCCCCGTTGGTGAAAGTTTATGGACTGGTACCCTAATTTTGAAGACATTGTCTCATTGTTTTTCGTAAAAGTAGATAAGTACTTCATTATCAAAAGAAAAAGGTGCAGCATACTGTTATTGTATGCAATATCATAATGAATCGAACTTATCAACATCAGATTGTTTCGTTTCTGATATTGCAAAATGCGTTCAGAATACAAAACAAAGCATTGCAGATTTTTTTTTCTTTTGAAGGATTTTCAAAAAGTCATTGGCCGACCACATCGGCTTGTGATTAGACTTTCGTGCATTATTAACTAATCTGAGCTAGTGCGTTAGCTCTCCAATTTCAGAACTGTTATCTGATTCACTGGAATCTAGAGAAATTATTACAGACTTGCAATGGAGAGATGTCGTTCTGCAATCAGCAGAACTAAACCATTCTTGCTTGGGCTGGTGAGGACATGTGTGACAATGGTTCCGAAATCCCGTGGCCTCTCTGGGAGTCTTATTTAGCAGTGGTTTCAGCTGTATGGGTCAGAACTGTCAAAAAATGGACCTACAAGGTCGTATCTTCCTTTAATTTGGTTGCGAGGGCTGTAGTCGCACCGTGACACTATTCATCTAATTAGATAGTATACACCTGGTTAACGAGAACTCAACCCTGGTATATTAGCAAAAAAGGAGTTACAAAAAGCCATTAAAAGACCGTGACATTATATCAAACGATTTCTGTACAGGTGGATGTGAAATTGTTTGAGACTATAGAGTATACAAAATGCCCGAGTATGTCCGTAGCGGGTGCATTGACACTTGGCGAGTGGAACAACGTGGTCGATGTAGAGCTGCCATTATTTTATCTGGTTATTAACCTGTAATGGGAATAAAGATGCGGAGCCAGCGTTATCAGATAACGACAATGCTCGTTTAATTACATAAAACTAATTAGTTACTTCTGCCTCTTTCCACTATTGCGTTGCCGCTACTTACCTGGTGAAAACAAACCTATCTATATGGCACCGGTATGATTCAAAACAACTGATAACTTCTCATTTTCCCTTGAAGTTTTCCGGTAAATTTTACCTGTTAACGCTATGTATGTTTTGATTAACCTCATTTCCTGAAATAGCTCATGCCTTTGATAGGTACCTAATCTACATAAATACCTGTAGTGACTAATTAATTGAGGAGGCGTTTGAATAGGACTGCATCGGGCAATATCGAGGGCGACAAGTGGTACTTGCTGCGTGGGATCGAAACTTTTGCATATAAATGCGATAATATGCAGGATTGCAGGCGTGATTTGTCGCCCCACAGCCTGCCCCAGTCGCCTGCGCTAAATGCTAAACTGTGTAATAACGTGGAAAACAGCCCATAACATAACTTGTCTGGGAATAATACACGATGGACATTGCTGTTACATGGTACAAAAGCAACTACATAAAGTGCAGGATTTATTTTAGTTCCCGTATTACGAACGTGCATCATTTTTGCAGCCCTAACAATGTAAACAGCTTCCTGGAACATAATGTTCAGCAAATTCAGCAATTGACACGATTCTCTTGTTTCACATCGAGTACTTTACATGCACCGCACTGGTTTAATATTTAGGTCGCTTTGTGTTTGAACGCAGCCCTCTGATCCACATTTCCTCTGTACGATTAGTGAAATTACGCCACATGTGGACAGGATGCCTGGAAGTGCTTGCAAATGTTGCATCCTTGCATCGTTTTATGTAAAGTTGTCTGCTTGTTCCCTATATATGTATGTAGCTTTGATTTGAGCAATGTCTATAAATAGAATGTTAGCGTCAATTTCTGAAAATACATAATGTTATTGAATGTCAATGTGTGTACCTACCTGGATATTTGTTTAAACCACGCACTCAGTCAAGTCAGAATATTTATTTTGTCTGTCCATCAATCTCTTCATCCGGCTAACCTCACTAACTGTATAATACGTGCTAATGTTATTTTAATGGGATATTCTTTCTTCTTTCATCATCACTTTTCAAAGGGTTCTCAGAATCAAGTGAAAATAACTGGAAAACTTTCGGAAGAGATGCGATACTTAATCTACGATAACATAGAACTTGTAAAGTTACCTTATTCAAATGGGAATTGGATTTAGATTCGATTTAGTTAACAAAAGTGTTGGAAAACCTTTAAGTGGTAGACGCGGCGGGAGATTACATGACAGTGGCGAGAGAGTGGCGACATGGACAGCCCAGCAGCCTTCCAATTACGAGAGCATTCGAACCGGGTGCTGCGAGCGTTAATTAGAAGGATCCCCGGTGGCACGGCCTAGTATAACTCCATATAACTCTTTCCGATGCATGCCTGTAAACCAATTACCGGGCAACTGATGAACGTTGAGCGTGCACGAAAGTTCCCACTCAATTTCATTACGCTTGGCTGTGCGCACTAACAATTAGAGAGGTTTCTATAAGCGCGATTAATTCATTGATTAGCAAAGAGGTGGCTGTAAATTATGTATGCATAAATCATTGCATGTATAATTATTACGTGAAATCTAAGAACGTTTAGGAAAAATCGTCAAAAGAATATTGATCAATTTTTTTTTAAATATTGTTTTCAATTTTAAGAACATATTGGCTGGTACCCTGTATAATTACCTTTATCCTTAAATGTGTCGAAGCTCTATCAAAAGCTTTTAGCGGCGATAGACGCTTTGTCTGATGTTTGTCGTATGTCGCGCCGTCTCATCGGAGCCGATTATACAGACTGAGTATTTCAAAGTCGTTCGTCTCTAAGTAGTCCTGTCAAGTTTGTTTGCCTACCATCATGCTTGTGTAAATAACAGCCAGCATCCTCCCCCCGCTGCTTTAGCACTCGACAGGCTTATTTACGTATACGTTTAATTAACACTTCAGCGGGAGTAGATCCAACGCTGCGTGCTGGAGTAAGCGGGCTATGAGTAGCGCAGATGCTGATATATTCGCAGGAATTATCTAAAGTGGTTTGCAATGTATAGCATTATAAAGTAGTGATGTAAGGCGTATCGACTGCACAGTTAGACCGCAGACGCCAGGGTTTTATTCCCGCTCCTACATTGCACAATGCGCTCACATTCCGCACGCGCTGCTCGTATTCTTCATTCCATAGGACGATCTATTCGATTTCTAAATCTTCTTGGAATCGGCTCTGTAGTAAGAAATCTTTGTGACCCATGTCCAATTGCAATGTATCATTCTTTAAATCGCTATCTTTCTCAGAATAATGAATGATTATTATATATGTTTTATAGTCTTTGAACATTAATCGATTTTTATCAATCGCATCAATGTTATATTGAAACACGTGACATGCAGCTTTTTGTCTGATAAAGAGCTCACTTAGAAAAGTAATTACATTCTCGTATCTATACATAGTTATTGTTGAATGCGTATTATTTTCTAAAGGTTGAATAAAATTTTAACCTGGAATAGATTTCATTTTGTGCAGTCTACCTCCCCATGAAATGGGGGGGAAATGGATGCTGGACTTTTTTGTTGAGGTTTGCCGGTGCACCTTGTATACATAGTTCAGCCGATATATTAAAATGCGGGCGAAGCTTTTAGTGCATCATAGAATAAAAAATACTACGTTGCTGAATTTTATTTTGTGTTCAGCGAAGTGTATAAATTTTTCAGGTCTCTAAATTGAATAAGCGATGACATTGGTTGCTTTTATTCACTTTATAATACAATGTTGCAATTTTTGTTTTGGCGAAGCTATGTAAGTTGACATGTTTGTTGTGAGCTCAATGCAAACAAAACCTATTTTACTTCTGTTCCGAAAACGAAACGTTGCCAAAATCTTTATTGTTGTTTTGCTTGTATTGAAGCATTGCGCTAGCCAGTAGGGCCATTAAGGTATACTATAGATATTTAGATACAGATTTAGATATGCAATCCGGAACCAGGAATGGTAATTTAGTTTTCAATGAGTACCAATAATAACTGTTTTTAACTGGGTCATAATCATAATAGAGGCTACGTTTATTGTGTAGCCAGCGGACATGGAAATAATCTTTGCCGTCTACCGTCTGCCGGCCGGCTTTGCACGCTGCGCCGAGCCTTGCTGGAAAATTGCACTTGATCCCTCCCCCTGACCCTCCCACCACGCCGTCTGCTCTCTCTGCTCTCTACATTTGATTTCCGACCTACTACAATTATCTATCTACATCGTGATACCATTAATATGAATGAGAATTCAGCTTCGCAAATACTGTCCTGTTTCAAACAGTACTTTGTCGATTTGACAACAAGTGAAGCCCCCAATCGCACCGCAGCAGCTTGCAGTTAGGCATTATCAATAACGGCTGCAATAATTATAGGAATTCCTCGATAACGTCCGCGGCAGGTGGCTCGCGGTCGCGGCTTAGTATGCGCCGATGGGCCGTGATCGGTTTTTGCTTCGAGTGGTAGTGTAGGGAACAATGGCCGACGACGTGCATTCCATCGGCACCACCGTTATCCGGCGGCAGTAATCGCCGCAATGATCACCTCGACCGCTGCGAGCTACTTGCGCCACGATCGACATGATACACCTAACTAATGAACATTTACCGCTTCTGCGCACCGTGAGGAAAAAAACATTTTTCAAACATTAACACTACATACTTTATACAAATTAGGAGGAGGAAACTTACTTCATGAACATGCGAAGTCCTGAAACTCATTTGTTACGAAACAACACTGTCCAAAAAGTTTTTATCGGTTTAAAAAAGCTCTTGTAGCATCTAAATATATTTTGGATCTATAAATCAAATTAACAACTTTCTACGGACTTAGATCGAAATAAGAGTAGACGGGGCGCGGTTGGCTTCGAGCCAGACCAAACAGGGTAAAAAGCAAGGGCGGCGGCGACGACCGCGCCCCGAAATAGCGAGCAAAGTCAAGGCGTGCGCTTAGACGACGAACTAACGGCCGCTTGAAGCACATCACTGCACGAATTGCTGGTACTGGGTTTTTAAATTCCAGTTAGACACACCCTGCCACAGACCGCGCCTACTGGTCGAGTTACCTTCTCGAAAACGGAACAACCCATGTAAACTAATTAAATTATGTGTGCTTATCATGATACCAACGCTTCAATAACTACCTACCATCAAACAAAATGACCTAAATGTAGCAAAAAATAAGGTGGAGCCGGTAATATATTCGCAGACATAGCGCAATGTCTGGCTGTTCTAAAATGACCTACAAAAATGTTTTCTATTAACGTTGTTGACGCGACGGTGACAATGTTCTCCTGAGAATTTAACATAATGTACACAATTTACCACTCGTATTTTCACGAATGTAATGAGGGTTGACAGAATACGTAGCTTGGTAGAATCAAGGTCACCTTAATTATTCTGCAGTGTCTCAATGCAAAATAAAAGGAATGGCGCGGCGGCTTTCATAACATCGAAGGCCTATCACGTACTGGTGTTATGGGGCACAATAGCGGTGCAGTGGCCAGTGAGGCAGTGACTCACGCGCACCAGGCTTGAGACAGAACAAGGACATCCTCACATACAGCCAGCGCTGTGGCAAATCGAAACATAAACATGGTTACTCCATATCCGTCGGAGCTATTCACCATTGTGCCGCAACAAATTGCAGACATAATAGACTTCGCAACACTTTAAGCTTTGTGCTAGATGACACATAGATATTTTAAGGATAATAACACTATTAAGAAATTCTGTCGGTCGTTAATGTGTTCTATGCGGTGGAAACTATGCCTAATAAGATTTTAATTGGTCGTTGTTTTTCTTTCAAGATAGTTGGACGGAACATGCTTATTCCAAGATGGTAACTGAGCTCATATGGGTATTTTGAGTGTGTGTGTTTTGTTTTGTGCAGATGACTTGAAAGCGGTGACGAAGCGTCTGATCGTGCAGGCCAAGCGGCAGGGTTCCGCAGACAACATCTCCATTATCGTGGTGTTCCTGAAGGACCCGCGTGACATTGCCGCAGACAACCGCCCGCCCATGGATCTTGGGTAAGCCTTATTTTATATCTTTGGAATCTTCTAAATGTAATGTACCATGCTTTTTGGTCTCAGTTATGAACGATCCTTATCGTCTTCTCCAATTCTGTGGCGGAGTCATTCTGAATATACTTGTGATTATAACTCTTCTTTAGACGACAATTAGGAACCTGGAGAACATTTTCGCCAAGAATGTATTTGCTTTTAAAACATTTCCCATTATCTCATATTTATAAAAATCGAAACATGTCTCTTTTACTCAAAAAAATATTCCAAAAATTTCAATTCACGTTCTTTTTATAAGACTAGAAAGAATTTTGCTAGCATTGACTCTGAAAGTATTTCGTCAGGGTCATGTTTTGCTATAATAATAGAACGCCAAAGCAATGCTTCGAAAGTGTTCACTTCTCATCTCCATAGCCCGTTACTATTTCATTTGCCTACTCGTAGTTCGAAAGACATAAACGATAAAATGCCTGACTGCGGAGTTGAGGACAATACCTGTTTTAGAACTTTTGTACGTGTTGCTAATGGTTTTACCATACCACATGTCACGGGCGAATATTAATAATCCCTATTTTTAGTACACGCTATCATTTTATGATGTCATGTTATGTTGGGTGCAGGCATCTACAATGTCAACAAATTAGCTAATAACGTCTACATTGGATTGGAAGTCTCGTGCCTATATTTTTTCGTCAAAAATACTAGTTCCAGAGATATTCGGCCGTGAACCGGTTTCAGATAATTCAAACATATGGAGCTCGTATAAAAATGTAGACGTACGAATGACATTATCTTGAACCAGACGACCTTGGATGTGGTTAGCCTATCTTCTAACACGAGTCTTGAAATTGAAAGTTATGTCACTTTCTTCAAAAACAAGCAGAATATTATTTTTGGGCTGACGTTACATGAACGAACTAAGTATTTTCGACATTCACTGAAAGGATTACTGGATACGCTCGATTATAAGATTCCAGATCGTAATTGGGAACTGAGAACTTTCTGCAATCTCTCCCTATCTGCAACGGCTTAGTGACATACGTTTTATTTTGTTTTGTGCTAACCAATATAATCCACATTTAGTTTGTAAGCCTGTTACAACATTATGGCTGAATGGACTGTGCAAGCCTGTTTTTAAATTGGCCTCTATCATAACATCTGTCTAGCCATGTTGGGAACGGCTTTTAAACTGACATCTTTACTAAAACTCAATCCAACTCAGGCTGGACAACGCGATGATGAACGCTCCGCCGTTCACCATCGAGACGGAGGCGTGCCGGCGGCAGGTGGACGCAGCCGCGGCCGCCGCCGACGCTGCGGCCGAGGAGTGCGCGGAGGCCGAAGCCGAGGCCGAGGCCGCCGACAACGGCGTCGATAACTCCGACAGCGACAGCGAGGACCTCGGTCCCGAGACCGCTGTCGACATCGACGCGGATGACGTAGACGCGGAAGCAAGGAATCAAGAGCCACTACCACCTACCCCACCTGCACATGCTGGTGAGTTATACATACATATGTTTTTTATGCTCTTTCTGTCTCATGTACTTGACACAGATAAAGAATATAGAAGATAATCATCTCAAGTAATGTAAAGTTGACAACGATCTTGACATGGAAACATACCTAAGTAATAAAATTCTACATCGGAAATATACATTGCTAAGTTTTGGTGGCTGCAGAAGTTGTTGGTTTTAATGATAACTTTGATATTGGTAGCACAGGATAGGATTTGCTTTAGTCGTCGTAGGTGCAATAGCCGAGCGTGAAGCTTATTAAATCGTGGGTTCGATTTCCGCGTTGAACAAAGTCTGAATATATGCGAGATGTGTGTCACCCATAAAAGTAGAAAGTGTAAAAAATAAGCTCCCCAATTCGGAGAATCTCACTGCAGTAACCCCGGCCCCTATCTCAATTGACCTAATTCCGGGACGGTCACGGGCGGCCTGTCGACCTTCCTGCCAAACCCTTTAGATATTACGAAATGTTTCCCCGAATTTGGAGCCGTGTCGACAGCAATGGTTAATTTTGGCTCGATTCGAAGCCGGAACGTGTCGGGTTAGAGATTATGACTCGTTACTCTGGACGAGTGACAGGTAGCTAGCCGGATAGCCTACGTTTCATAATAACCCACTTCCTCATGCATGACTCGACTGAGTCATACTCCGCGAGATTGAGCAGGATGACAAACAGTTTGTTAATTCGTTTAGCCTAAAAGACGCATGTTGATTTGGTTTCAAAATATTTTGAAACCAAATCAACATGCGAGTACAAATCAACTGATGTTTAATTAATGGCAATCAAAGAGCTGGCAGACGAAACCTATGTAGTTCAAAAACCTGTTACCACTGATTGCCAGGAAAATATGCCTGCTAGAATTTAAACGAGCGATACTTAAACACAAAATTGAAATAGGAAGCTAATCTCAAGCCACTCTCATGAGCCACATTTCAATAAGAGCAAAAGAAAAAGCAAGAAAGAACCGTGAGTGTCACGCTTTATTGATTGTTAGTCACCCACATCCATGCTGCGCCGTCCGTACGGAGCCGCCTGGCCGTTGTACATCGAGTACATTTTCTAGATGCGATTGTATGCAGATGAATCGATCGCTGATTCAGATTAGATTAAGAACGTGGAAGTTCGGAATGAGTGCTTTCGCTCCCCGCACGATGTAGGTACGCGCTGTGAAAACTTTTTTGTTTGTTTCTTGGGTTATAATAATTCCTTCAACTGATGATAAAATTCGCTTTTTACAGTAGAATGAAAAAAAAAACAAAATCTCTATTAGCAATTTAGGTGGTAATATAATACATTCTTCCGTTACTGACTGACTGACAGACAACGCACAGCCGAATAACTGGTCGTAGAAAGCTGAATTTTGGCATGTAGGTTCCTTGGGGAGTGTAAGGGAGCAATAATGAAATATTTTCTGAAAATCCTACGGGAACGGGTAAAAACGGGATAGATATATGCGCGTGCGAAGTAGCGGGCAAAAGCTAGTTAAGTAATAATGACGCAAAATTATGTTTCAAGTGGGTACCTAAGTGTCTACCTACGTAAATAAACCGTACCTAGATATATTTAGCTTGTCATTGTAATGATGTTTGTTTTCTTATAAATTAGGTGTTTACAACCTAACGATGTTACAAATGTTTACACATCATATCACAAAATAAACACTTTCTTGTTTGGTATCAATATTCAGGACGGGATTCTCGAAGTCTCAACTTTTTCCATAGGTACCTTCAAAACTTAATTTATTTAGCTTACTTATCTCTTTTGTACCACGAGTTACCTGTGTTTTGTTTACATAATATTAGCACTAACATCATACAAATATAGTTCTATCCAATACATAAACTGTCTACGAGTATTGGTGATGTCGTAATTTTTTATGTTTAAAACTAAGGCTAGGTAAATAATTGTAATGTCAAGGAGGATAATAATAAAATGGGAATTATTATAAAATGACACGGCATCCCTATCGGGTGCACGCGGCGGGTGCCCCGCGCGCCGCACCCCTCGCCCTCGCGCCGCTGCCGTCCCGCTCGCTCGCCACGGCCCTCTCGCAGTCGCTCATTGAACGTCCAACGGATCTGTGCTACTCCGAAAGTCGCTGCTATTGTAATCGGGGCTTTGTCTATATTTTTACGGCTCGAATATTACACCGCCAGTGAAGATAATAATCTGTGCAGTGAAATTACCGTTCACGGTATGTGGCTTTTAGCGAATGTTGTTGATTATTTTCACATACCGAACAGTTTGTGAAAGGTTATTTCTGTGTTGATTCATGCAGAGCGGTGTTCTGGAAATAGATCGGTTCGCCCGAAGGCGCATCCCTACGTGGTCGGTGAGCGCAGGATTCCCGGAGGTTCACTCACATGTTCTCGATACTGTCCAAGTTTGCTCTCGGGCGTGTCTCCGCTGGCCGTTCTTGAAACTTGAAATGGCGTCCGCGAATGTCTTGCGAGTTTGAAATCGCGACGACCGGTAAAATATCGTTGCTAGCACGCCGCTCGTAAACAACACCGGCGTTCATGGTTTATTACAGTGATCTCAAAAGCTGATGTTTTTGTCTCGAATCGAAAGAATGAGTTTTTTTTCTGTCAAGGGTGTGTCACCTGTTGATAACGTGAATTGCGAGAGGGGTGAGGTGAATGTTGCGTGCTCGCCAGGTGTTAGGCGAAATCCTATTGTAGTGTTATAAATATCATAAATACAGTGTGTTCTTGGTGTTTTGTGCAGTGGAGGAGGGCCACGTTGACGGTTCTGTGGCGGATAATGTAGCTGAGAGTGGCGAAGACTCCGAAGACGAGTGGAACTACTTCAAAGGCGAGGGTGAGCGTGAGGAGCACCCCAGCGAGGAGCCCGACGAGCTGCCGCGCTCGGAGACACCCTGCCAGGATAATGTGAGCTCCATAACTATTACGAAACTATTTCTAATCGATTAATGCATGTTATTACGTACTGGAGACCGTAATGTGTGTGTATTTACAGTGAAAGAAAAAACATCTGCATTCCGAAACAGATGAAACATTGATAGTTATGTATGTGTAAGAAAATAAAGTTCCTAACAGTAACTTTGTACATGTAGCTTGTAGATTGTTCCTGTAGATTAAGTTCATAAATTGTATTCCAACAACTTTCATAGGTTTCCTATAGTGATACATTATTCAAGTTGACCTTGAAATCATGATTCAATCCACATTACAAGTTGTGACTAAATTAGCAATTGGAAATTATATTCTAGGTTATGTTGGGAGGCCATTACTAATAGAAGTGTTGATACATGTTTCAGTCGGCTTGGGAAAGCAGCTCAGTAGACATGAACAGTTCACCACTGAACCCAGACGCCCCGGTGTTCATCCCTGGGAGCGTGGCTGGTGCCGACGTCCTGCTCGCTGAGTCACCTCGCAAGCCACTGCCGATGGATGACATTGAACTCCCAGATGAGGCGCAGTTCGACACAGGAGCTGTAGTGAGGCCAGCAGAATTATTAGACTTGGATAACTGTGATCAGCTTAATGGCCATCATGTGAGTATTATCTACACTAACATATAATGAGAAAAGATTTGTGTTTTTGTGTTTGTTTGTAGTGAATAGGCTCTAAACTTACACGACTGATTTTAAAAATTCTAACACCAGTAGAAAGCTTTACTATCATTGAACAACATAGGGTACATTTTATTTTCAAAGTGGATGGAGTTACTGGCAAAGTGCTGGTAATGATTATATTTCTGTACATACATGAGTTTCAATGTGTAGGTTGTAATTGTTAACAAAAAATGTTATATGTGATTGTTTGATTCATTCAACATTACAAAAGAGAAAGTATTATAAACACCTAAATAACTATTCATGTGAGAGTGTGTGAGAAAAATAGCTTGGCTGATGGATTTGTGAAATGATTCTGTGTGTGTTGGAAACAATTACAAAGCTTACAAAATTATATAAACAGAGGTTATGTCTCTTGTCCTGTACCTGAAACAGGTAGTCTCAGGGCCAGTTTTATAATTACAAACTAGAATTTTCTGCTAGTAATGACTTGCTTTCGTTGAAGTTTATGTATTTCTTATCAGCTGCTGTATTATCGCATTTATGCGGAATTGTGGGCTATTAGTAACAGTAGATTATTTGACAGGAGTGTAATAACCTTTAGTGGAAATAAAATGATTTTACACTTATCAAGAAATGTTCTTCAAAACAATTAGTCATCACAGTTACAAGGATTGCAAGGAAAATTGCCGAAACTGTGTTTAATTAGCAGTTTGGTTGCTGAGAATTCATGGTCTTTGTTTACATGAATTCAATTAATGTTCAGATAAACTGTGTACTCAATTAAAGTCATTAATGTACTGAAACATGAGTGTCATGGGAACTGTTGCAGTGAATACAGAATGAACTTTGTGTTTAATGTAAGTTTTCCTCCAAATGTTCAAACAAGTTATTTATGTAGTCAGTCACATATTGGTGACTAAATAAGACTATTTATCGCTTCTTTGCTTCAATAACGTGATAAGTCCGACATTTTTTTTTAAAACTATTTGGAAAAATTAAATTGGTCACGGCGGTTTCAATTATCAAATAAAAGAAAAAGACCGTCACACTTATCACGTTATTGAAGCAAAGAGGCGTTATGTGTATTTCAAAGTAATTTTAGACTTAGTGAATTCATGTGGTAATTAGGTATGAAAGTGAATTTTGAAATTGATTACGAAAACAGCTGTCTGTTTCATAGTTACATTTTGTACATTACTACTAAAGTTGTTAGGAAGCATTATGTAAAATTGAATAATATTTATTATTTCAGTAATTAGGTTATGGTTTTCTCAAATGTAATATTAGAGACTGGGAATAAATGTCTTAGCCTGTATTCATTTAACTTCCCCCTTTTTACAAAAAAGCCTTAAAACATCAAAATTTATCAAGTTAAGATGGTGATGTTATATGTCTGACTCATAATATTGTTTTGCAGAATGTATCACTGGAAGGAGCTGTTAAAGAACACTTGAATGGAAATGATAAGTGTAACATGGACAGCTTGGGCTTTGGATTCAATGTTGGCATTGAACCTGATAAAGTCAAGGATAGTGGTCTCATACAAGACTTTGAGAGAATACAAAAAGACACTACTGACTTTTGCAATATTCAGGTTAGTGACTGGTTTGTAATTTTATTGTAATTGAAGCCTTAAGCTAGGACATTGGACTGATTTTCGTTCTCAACCAAGTTGTTTTTTGCCTCTCAATGATTCTCAGAGAATGGTCACTGACCAATAGGCAGTAGGTTTTTCTGTAAAACAAGAACCAAACCAAATTATATGCATATGTCACTCGAAAATGGCAAACTCCGTAAGATTATAAAATAACTTGAGAGATTGTAAACTCTCGATAAATTGTCAACTGAACATTTGGAATACTTTGTTCCGCATCAAAATTTGATAGGTAATATCTCGAAGTCATTCCAAGAAATTGTGGAGTAACATAAAATGGCCACCAATCAGAGCATATGTCTTCAATTTATCCAGTTGACCATTTTATCGAGAGTTTACAATCTCTCAAGTTATTTTATAATCTTACGGAGTTTGCCATTTTCCGGTGACATCACACTAATATTTTAAAGGCGAAAGTTTGTGAGTGTGTGTATGTTTGTTACTTCTTCACGCGCAAACGGCTAGGTCGATTTAGATGAAATTTGGCATAGAGATTGTTTGAGTCCCGGGAAAAGACAGGATAGTTTTTATCCCGGGAGTATGTTCCCTTGGGATCATTTTCGACATTTACGCGGGCGAAGCCGCGGGCGGCAGTTACGGCTAGTATTATATAAAAGCGAAAGGTCACTCATTTTTCACGTACTAATTAATCACGACATCTCGAAAACTGCTTAACCTATGAAGATGCAATTTGGCATGGAGGTAGATTTTAAGCAAGAGACGTCAGCTAAGAAAGGGTTTTAGGAAACTCTCCCCGTAAAGGGGTGAAATGGGGGTTGAAGTTCATACGAAAAATCTTATTCCTTAGGTTTATAAACTTGAAACTTGGTACAAATATGGACCTAAGTGAATTATAAAGTTTGTCATCATGCGTTTTTCAGAACTACCCCAATAAGACAATTAAGAGGGTGTTCAAGATTGTATGGAAGAATCTTATTCCTAGGTGTTTATAAACTTTACTGACTGACTTAAATGAATAATAAATAACGTTATAATTAATTTTTCAAAACTACCCCCAATGGGATTTTAAATTTAGTATGGAAGAATCTTTACGCTTGGTCCTTTAAAGTTGAAACTCGGCATAACAATCTTGATATAAAACGAGAAGTACGTGTTTTTAGAAGGGTGATGAAGTTTTTAGTGTAGCATATTACTGTTTACCTCAACTTACTTGCATTATGGTACTTAAATAGTTTAAAAGTGAAATATTTGGATTGTATCTAACAATTTTTTCGTAATCAGGGGTTGTACCACAGGTCGGAATTAGGTAGTTATTTATGTACTCACACTGATTTCATGCAGCGAAAGAATAAAGTGGATATGCCTCAAATCCCGAGATTAATTTTAAAGAGCAAAAAATTGAGAAGATTTATTAAATAAAAAAGTTATTTATTTTTATACAATTTAAACCAATGAACGCGCGACGTTGCCAAATTTACATCAACGACATCGGGTGTCCGAAGTTGTAAAATTCCAATGCGCACACGCGCGATGTTGCAACACAATTCGCACAACTTAGCTTGTGAGAACAAAAGAAAAATTATTATTATTTATTTGTAATATTGTTGGCCACACGGGATTGTCTATTAGATTTCGATGCAAGTACATAAATAACTACCTAATTCCGTCCTCTGTTGGTTACAAAAAAACCGTTAAATCCGTCCTTCGGGTTAAAAAGGGTAAAATTGTAATGTATGCAAAAGCTCATTACTTCGATTTAGAAACTGTGCAAATAACTAATACCTACAGAATAAAGATCGCCTTTCAGTGTCCAAGTCGCACGCTGAAGTCTGAGACATACTCTAACCCATACAAAGAAAATAACAAGACAAAGTGAGGAGGTTTAGGATAAAGGCGCTGTTGGAATTTAAATTCTCATTATTATTTAGAGATATTGGATAGATATTTTTTTTTTTTTAAATTAAATTTTTCCTAGTTTGTGATGTTGTTAGGAATGAATTGATGTGATGTAAGACCTAAGACCGTTTTTAATCTAAAGCAATTTATTTTAATTTTTCAGGTATTCCAGACACATGCAGAAACCAATCCCTTTGCTGTTGAAGGCAATGAGGAACTATTTGAAAGGCTAAAAAATAAAGAAAGAGATCCAATGAGTATGAGCTTTTATCAAGAAAAAGATGATGACACTTGTGAGAGGCTCTCCAAAAACGAATCACATGTTGATCTCAATGCTGTGCAGCCCTTACCTGACAGCGATGATGAAGATATACAGCCAAACGGTGTCTATGAAAATGACAAAGAAAACATCTCCCCAGATCAACACACAGATTTGTCAGAACTAGAAAGAGTTATTCTAGAACCAAACAATGACATTATTAGGTTTGAAGACAGGCCTGGCCTCCCACAAAACATTGGGAACTTCGATCAAATAAATAACTTTGCAGATTTTAATGTCACTAGCTCTAACAATATTGAAAGTTATTCAAACATAGAATTTGAATCAAGCAACATCAATCAAGATACTGTGTTACAAACAGACACTCCCGAATCTCACAAGTTACTCTTTGAACAAATACCTGAAATACCTGATGGCAAGAGTTCAGAATTAGGATTTACAAATGATGATACACAAGACCCCTCAGAGAGCGAGAAAGACGTCCGGCCTTTCACACCTCAAGATGAAACATCACAAGACATTGACATGGAAAGCAAACTTGAAGATTCACCCTGTGTTGAAACAGAACCACAGTTAAACATTGATGACCTAAAGGATGATGATCAAGTGGAATCTCACCATTTGCTCGAGTCCGAGCAAGTGGCCTCTCCTGTACCTACTGACATTCAACACGCACATTCTACTGAACAGCTTCCAGTATCTCCTGCACTTGAGGACCCAAAACCTGAAGAGTCAAAATCATCAGAACCTGTTACAGATATTGATGAAATTGTTGCAGTAGAACATGCAGATGTTCAACAAATAGCGGACTCAGCATGTGAACAAGTGACAGTTTCAGTTGAAGTTGAAACTGAAGTTGAGACAGCAACAAAAGTTAGTGAGGAAACAGAAAGTGTTGAACAAATTATTTCTGAAATAGACACTGCACTTGAAGCTCCTGAAATTAAGCTCGATACTGACCACCTAACGTCTGACATTTCTCACGCTATCGACGACGAGCTGGCAGCCGAGTCTCCTCTGCCGTCCAAGTCGCCTCTTCCAGCTGAAGCTCTTCTTCCCAGTGAATCCCCCTTGCCGACGGAGTCCCCTCTACTTAGTGAGTCTCCGATTCCGAACGAGTCGCATTTACCGGCGGAGGAGCCGCTACTTCGCGACTCTCCTCTGCCCGCGGAGCTGACCCTGCCGACACAGTCGCCTCTACCAGAGGACACGCTGCTGCAGGCTGAGACTGTGCAAGTTAGCGAGTCCCCGATGCCAGGAGACTCACCGTCTCCATTACCGAGCGAAATCATTCCACCCAAGGAGTCTCCACTACCGGTCGAGTCCGAAGCGCCCAGTGAATCTCCTGTGCCCGTCGAGAGCCTGCAGCCGACTGAGTCCCCACTGCCTGCACACTCGCCGCTGCCTGCACACTCGCCACTACCCACAGAGTCTGAGTTATTGCGAGAGTCGCCACTACCGAGCAAATCCCCACTCCCCAGTGAGCCCTTGTTATTGAGTGAAACCTTGTTGCCGAGCGAGTCTGCGCTACCCCGTGAATCCCCCCTGCCGAGGGAGTCGCCGCTACCCAGCGAGTCACCAATGCCGAGCGAATCTCCTCTGCCGACCGCCGCGGAGCCGCCGCAGTCGATCGACTCCGAAGCCTTCGAAACTATCGCCGACGCCGCCCCCCCGCTCGTCGAGCCCGCCGCCTCCCCCGCGCCCCTCGTCGCGTCCCCGCTGCCGGCCGACGTGCCGCTGCCGCGCGAGTCGCCGCTGCCCGTGGACTCCCCCGTGCCACAGGAAGCCCCGGCGCGCCTGGACTCTCCCGCCCCCGCGCCCGCACAGTCCCCCGCGCCTGCGCAGTCCCCCACGCCTGCTCAGTCCCCCGCGCCCGTACAGTCCCCCGCGCCCGCACAGTCCCCCGCGCCCCTGGAGCCCGTGGTGTCGCTGTCGCCCGCGCCGGCCGAGCTGCGCGCTGACTCCACCTCCCCCGTGCCTCAGGATCGCCCCTCCCCGACCGCGCCACAGCCCGACCTGCTGCCCGAAGAGCCCGCGCAGCACTCGCGCCTCGAACTCGTCACAGACGTCGACATCGGTATTCCCGAATCGAGAGCCCAGGAGATCTGCGTACCCGTCACTAGTGAGATCCAACTCGAGGAGGCCGTGCAGCCGCCCGCCGCCGCCACTCCGCCGCCCACACCCGCCGTGGAGCCGGCCGCGCCCGCGCTCGACGCCGCGCCGCTCAGCGACACGCCCATGGCCGCCGACACCAGCGCGCCCGGCGCCGACGTCGCCGTGGCAGCCGCCGCCGTCGCCGCCGTAGGTGCGGCCGCCGCCGCCGGCGTAGCTGCGGTCAAGTCTAAGTCGATTGCTGCGAAAAAGTCACCTACGACACCGACTGCCAAATCAGACTCTCGTACGCCGAGAGCCGCTCCTAAATCTGCGACACCCGCGCGCACGCCCACGGCCACCACTCCTGCGCCCATCAAGAGGCCTTCCACCACGCCCGCCGCACGCACGCCCACCGGCAAGGTGCCTGCGCCCGCCACTAAGGTACCCTCCGCGGCCAAGACCACACTCGCGGCCAAGTCTGCCACTCCGACTAGCAAGCCCGCCACGCCGAGCGCTCGCACCACCACACCCGCATCGAAGGCGACCACCCCGGCCGCTAAGGCGCCCACGCCCGCGAAGGTGGCCCCTCCCGCGCGCTCCTCGCTCACAAAACCGGCGGCGGCCAAGCCGGCGCCCCTGGCAGCACGCACTACCAGCACGACGAGCCGTGCGGCCCCGGCGGCCCGGCCGGCACCCAAGCCCGCCACGACGACCGCGCGGCCCGCCGCGCTCAGGTCCGAAGCGAGCAAGCCGGGCGTGCCGCGCGCCCCCGCGCCGCGCCCCGCGCTGTCGGCGCCCAGGCCGCAGCCCAAGCCTGCCGACAGGAAGCCGCTGACCAACGGCGACGCTAAGGACGCCAAGCCGAGCGCCAAGCCCGCGCCCCGGGCCGCGCCCAGCACGCGGGCGGCGCCCCGCGCGCCCCCCCGCGCGCCCGTCGCGTCGGCTGCGCCGCCAGCCAGGTGAGCCGCGCTAACCACCAGTGTTGGATAACTTCATGTGTTTGGTTTATAGAAATGACATAGAGAGTGTATCTGTATGTGTCCGCAGCCGGCCGAGCGCGCCGAAGCCGGCGCCGCGCGCTCCGCTGGACAAGCAGAGCAAGGACCTCGCGAACAGACGCATCACAGCCAAGGCCGCGCCGCCCAGGACCGCTCCCCCGAAGGTGAGACTAACCTTCGTTTGTTCAGTATATTTTTTAAAATTATTGCTGCTGAACATTATAGAACGAGATCCCAGAGTCCCCAGTACTTATTTTCTCACTAACAAAATATGTGGGATAGAGTTGTATCTGCATTCTTGAATAACTTCAAAACTATTAATTTAAAAAAATATATATATTTAAAATCCTCGCAATAAGCCCTTGCATCTGAAATAACACACGGTACAGTTTGAAAAACTTTTTTTTGTATGTTTCTACTTTGTCTACCAAAAGTGAGCTCCATACTCAAAATTTATTTACGTAACGCATTCGTGTTTGGGTCACAGAAGTTCATATGTGTACTAAATTCAAAATTACAACAGAATCGGTCCAGTCGATTTGGAGAAAATGGGCTGAGACAGATATCCAAGTGATCCTTTAAGGGTTTTTTATTTCTTACGGATGTTGGGAACCCTACAAACAAGAATTGGAAATCATCAAATGACTCCTTCCACTCTGGGCGGAAAGGCGTGTCAGACTTTTACTGACTGAGACCCATCCGTGTTCCTGCCCGTTGCGTTCCAGAGCCGCGGTGACTCTTTCGAACAAATTTCACAACCCAGAAACTCGTACTCTACATGTATTTTTTAATTCTAGTCTACCAACACGGGCCAGAAGAAGGCCGTGACAAAGAGAACAGCGACGGAGGTGAAGAAGGAGGTGGTGTCGAACGGGCTGTCCAACGGCGACGCGGCGCTGAGCAAGCCGCCGCCGAGCCCGCCCGCCGCCGACAACGCGCTGCTGCCTGACGTCATCGCGTAGGCACAACACAACAAAACGATTCCTATTATTTCCGCTTGAATTTTGTGATTTTCTATAAGTGTATGATAGTTTTAACGTCGTTCGTGGCGGCGAGTCGTTAGGTGCGGGAGTCAGCTCCCAATTTTATATTATAGAGTCGCTTTTTATAGACGTGTACGTTGCCGATTCGTTGTACGCGGAGCGGAGCGAGCGGCCTCACAGCGCGGCCGCTCGCCCCGCTCCGGCTTTAAACGGTTATTATCCATTATAATGATTATAAGTCTGTTTTAGAATTTTATATTACCAACGAATGATTGATTAAATCTGGCTTTTAATTTATTTTCTTTGTATAACCGTATTATTTAAATAAAACGTGAGGAAGGACTGAGACATTGTTTTATTTATGAATGAGTAAATTTTTATTACCGGACACAGTGAATGATATTGAAACATAATTGGAAAAAATAGCATTGTTTACTTATTGCTAGTGCTTTCAATATCCATGTATACTTAAAATATAGTGTTACAAAGAAAACTGGAACATAGTATATTACTGAAATAAATGTTTATCACCCTTTTATGTTCTTTTCTTTCTAAACTAATATTTAATCTAATTAAAGTTTTTTCATGTTTGGGAAGCGCAGGTCAGTGTCTCGCAAGTTGTCTTCTATCCATTTCTCGGCTTGTTGAGTCATCTCGTCGTCAAAATGGTCGCGCCAACCGCCTGCTTTACCTGAAAAGAGAAATAAAAAAAAATCAAGTCAAAATCAGAAGTAAATATAATGAAAAGATTAGATACCATGTCTAAAACAATACCATCAATCAACTGTCCGTCTTTTCCCAGTGTGACTGACACTGGCTTGGCCACCATCAAGGATTTTAATTTTGAAAACAAAAAAATTGTCTCAGTCAGTTATGTGGATAATGTTCTTATTTCAAAAAGAGAGTCAATTTTCAACTTTACCTTTTCGGATGAAAGACTGTTCGCCGGGTATCAGGATGCCGAGCACCTTCATGACGTCATAGTTGACAGACTTGTTGTTCTTGAAGTTGTCGATGCTGAGGTGGTCGCACAGACGCTCTATCTGTTCGTCTGTGTAGTCTTTGTCGAAGAACTTGGCTACTCGGCGCACGGAAGTCGGTAGGTCCTGAAAAGCAAGTTGCACACATTTATGTAGGTAGGTACTTAAAAAACATCACTCTTGCCTGTGATTTCCGAAAGGATAGGTAGAAGTGCTAGAAACACCCACATATTGTCAGTTGTTTAACTCCAGTGCTATTACCTACATCACGGGGCAGCCTATTGCCAATAACACGGCACACGGCTCTTATTTAAAAACCCAGTAATAATGCCCAGCCTGGGAATCGATCATAGGATCAGATAGGTTACCTATACCTGCTTTCATAAAATGCTTATCAAATACAACAATACCTTTGAAAGTTCTTCGTAGAATAAGAACAGCATATTAGGGTGATCCCTCTTTTCCCAAGCTTCTTTTAGATGTTCAAAGAATGGTGTCCAGTGATCTAAAACAAAACGCTAACTTTTAATAAGACTTACCTATTAATGATTTTAACCTTGATAAGGGCCTACCCCTTAGAAGGTTAAAGTCCAATGTGACTATCAGAATAACTTCAATCTCGCTCAAATAAGTAGAAAGATTTTGCACTCTGTCTGGAAATCGAATGTGTAACCCTCGCGTTCTGCAGCTAGAGGTAGATAGATACCTGATAATAGCCATAGTAGCCACAGAATAATTAATTTAAATTACGGATGTGAATAATATCGATAGTTATTTGCAGTAATTAACTATTTCCTTGTAGCAGTCTTAACGTGTAGGTACAAACAATTAAATAACATAGTAATAGTACTACAATAAAACAAACACGAACTCACGCAAATCTTTAATGAAGAAGTTCCAATAAGTTTTGAAATCTCCTATGTACCCTTGTGTCCTCATCAGCCTGTTGAGGTGGTAGAACGACACAACGACATCCCTTGGGTCTCTCGCTACGTAAACCACTTTCGACGTATCCAGCAATGTTGGAGGCAGTAATGACAAAGGCATGTGGGACTTGATGAACCTCGGAGATGGCGTAGCATCCAACTGTTCGGTGCCTGGTTGAGTCACAGCTTCTAGTAACTCCAGGTTCTCTTTGCTGTGACTGTTCTCTTCTATAAATTTCGTTTTGTTTTCCGGATGCACGCATATTGAAAATCTGGAAGAGTTGCATTAAGTTGATATAATTTTTAAAGAATATTTTTTTCAAGCATTGGCAGATCTCCGTGTAGTAAATGTAAAATTGAGTATTGGCCATGAATATTTCGACTTTATGTATTTGGTATGAAGGACCACGACGTAGAACCACTAAACTTTAATTCTGTCACCAAGCATTATGCAATAGGCTTGATTTATAAAGAGAAAGCGTAAACGTCAACGTCAACGTTAAATCTTGTTACATAAACTCCGATAGGCATTTCACTACCGAAGTAAAAGACGGAACGAGAAAGTAGCAGCTGCATGGTCTTGTAAGTTGGCACCATTCCACGTACAACATTTCAACAGAACTTATTACAATATCATTTCTTTTCGTTTCATAGCCTAACATTACGCCTGTATGGCCTGAAAGAGATGGATAGAGGATAATTAATAGTACCTACAGCCAGATTTTGCTATGTAGTTGATAGGTACGATATGGGGGCTGGTTCCAAGGTTTGTTTAAGATCCTACTCAATCTCTTCTGTTCTGACGATCGGGCCTATCATGACGGCTTCGTGCTTCCGGTGTGGGACGGTGCCAAACAAGACGCATTTTTTTTACGGATGGGAAATCATCAAATGACTTCTTCCGTTCTGGGTGGTGCGGAAGGGCGTCTCAAATTCTTACTGACTAAAACCCATCCTTGTTCCTTCTAAAGCCCTTTGCGTTCCAGAGCCGCGGTGACTCTTTCGAACAAATTCCGAAAACAAGACGCATACCAATCTTTCTTTTCCACAATGGCACCATGATGACATTGGTACATCATAGTAGGGGACAGGTCCCCACTATCTGCAGCAGAAGCGACTATAGACGTTAGTTTCAAGAACTTACTCTAAAAAGGGGTAGCGTTCAGTCAGTGGCGTTGCGTTTGATTTTTCGTAGTCCAAATCATTTGCTACCATCCAAACCAACTCTTGTGTCCATGTAGTTCCTATAACAGAATAGAAACGATAAAATTATTCGCCTAGCTGAATGCCCGTATCCCTAATAACTGGCTCAAATGACATTACAGCTCAGCTTGATCGGTGGGGATAGCAATGTATCCGCGATGCCATCGATTCTTGCAAAAGTAATATATAACGGATCAGTTCGAAGCGAAAAAAAATTGAGACAACGGAGTGAGGGGTGGGGTAGGTACTGCGCAGCGAGTAGCGTTATACCGTACCTATGGTGGATAGTCTATGGTGAGTAGCTTCAAAGCTGCCATAAAGTGTGCATCGACCTGTATAGGAAGCCGGCTTGTATGTATTACATCACAAACAGAAAAATGGTTCTGGATCCAAATAAACATATTATGTTGTTCATGTAGGTACCTGATCGTGGATAACTGGTGACGAAAACATCGCTTGGTCTCAGCGGCATATTGTAGATTTTCGCAGCTTCTTGCTTGTATTTTTGAGGGAAGAAGTATTTCTTTGGGCCGACTCGGACGAAGCCTGTCATCTCGCCTGGATTTAGAAAAAATAACAAATATTTTAACGACAAAGTAGACACGTATTAGACTAGATAATAGTAGGTGCTAAGTACTAATAAATATCTAAGTATTACCTATGTTTACATAACATCAAGTATGTAATAATAATAATCCTTGACCGAATTTCTATTACGATCTTGCAGGTGTCTGAGGTGTCACACCACCTAATTCCAAGCTCCAGGCTGTTAACTACTAATTAATGCCAAACCTAATAAAAAACCAATCACACTTTTTGCCAGACCTGCGATCTGGGAATCGAACCCAGGACCCAACACGTGGCAGTCGCGTTTGCGAGCGCGACATAAATTACTTAGGTATTATATTTGTACAGTAATTAAAACTTATTTATTTTGTTTTCACGGAAATGTAGAATCGATTTATTGAATTGTTCTATTAAATTGGACCTTGATACAATCACTGCGAATGAAAATATTACCTACCTACCTATACGTCCGGGGAAACTAATTCGGTAGACCTTGCAGCCAGTTTCCGCAATTTAAGACGTGCTTAAATTGCATTATGTACTTATATTGGCAGAAAGGTACTGCACTCAAATAGTATCAAATTATCTTAAATTACCTACTAGTACTACCTATGTATTTTCTGCACTCTTGAGTTTGATGCCGTAAAAAGTATAGATAATTAGGTCCTACCTCTACAAAATGTTTCTGTCGTAATAACAGAGCACTAATTTTCTGCGGTAACTTTCTTTCGAGTAAGATAAGTAAGTACCTACTTAATAACTTTTACGAAGCAGATAGGCACGTATGAGAGACCAAATCGACTTAATAGGTATCACAGAAAACAAATTAAAAATGTCTTTCTATTCTATTCTATTGTCCCATTTAACAGAAGTCAATGAACTGATAAAATTGTGGCGTCACGTATTGTGCATATGTGAACGCACCTTAGATATAGGATTGTATTAGTTAATATTTAAGGGAAGAACGCATACTTGTTAAGAGGCAGCACAAGAGATTATTTTGGGGCTACCCTTAGCTGCCCTTAGCGTGTGACTGACACTGGCTTGGCCACCATCAGGGATTTTAATTTTGATAACACAAAAAATTAGTCTGGGGAGACTCTCTCCAGATCGGCCACCTATAAACCCCTAATATCTTTTGAACCAGTGACCGACAAATTCTGATATTTGGCGACAAATTTCGAGTAATTAGCGACAATTTTTTTACAAACACGCCCTTAGCGCCCCTCACTCCCTTAATTTAAACGCCGCGCGCCGCGAGTCACGGAGTACGTTAGTCCATACAGTTTTGAATAGTTATAATTAGATGAACATAAAATAATAGTGTTCCTAACTGCTACTGTAATTTACTTATATACTTATTCTAATTTATTTACTCAAAGTTGGACTTTTCACTCTGACTCCGATCATAAACCTCATCATAAGACGCATAAAGGGGACAGACAGAACACCTTCCGTCTGCGTCCCCAAAGATACTAATTTCTAGCGCTACGGCCTCGGCTTTATATGGTTACCTATGGCGTTATTTAATGTCAATCAATATTGGATTAAATCAAGTGATTTACTCCTAACTCTACCAAATGATTAAAAATAAATAAATAACAATCTATGTCGATATCACCGCACATACTCGTACATTATGTACTATATGATATCGACCCTTGTTAGTATCTCGTTAAGCATCTTCTAGATAAACGACGCTAAATTGTTTTAAATGGAGCCAACGCTAGCTCCCTGTGAAACCTCTGATTAGCTTCTTAAGGTCTATTGGAGCAACGAGAATCCCAACAACTATTGAACTCGGACCAAAGGGCGTTGCGTACTCTCGGTCATTACACTGTAGGTAGGTAATGAGATGATTAATCAGTATAATGCGTGTTAGTAAACAATAACTAAACCAAATGCGTCACAAAAAATACTGTCGTTAATAAGCAGGTATAATAACTAGTCTGTTATAAATAAACCCTTACTTATTCATATCTGAACGAATATTATTATATTTATTTAAAGCAAATAATAACAAAGCAATTCTCAGTATTATCGTAGATTCAAGCACTGCGGTTCTTTAAATGTCTATTTTATATCAAATTGAACTAACTGTACCAACAATTAAACCATTCTCTCATTTCTATTCGCAAAATAAATTCTTCCATATAAATTAGCTTACCAGTAAAATATTCCAACAATTCTTTGGTCAGTCCTGGCTCCACATCTTCTATCTCCAAAGGAAACTGGTTCTCCGAATCCATTTTAACACTTTCGAATGATCAAGTTACGATGTCTTTATATTATACCAAAGCTAGAAATATTTGTTTACGCGTAAAATAATTATTCCGTTCCAAATGGCGCGATAAAGTGAGTGTACACAAGCTGCGCATGCGACCGTGGGCGGGGTACTGCGAGATTCGAATCAATGGCAACCAGCGTAAGGTCCACGTTTTCCTTTGAGAATTTGTTTGCTTGTAAATATACAACTGGCTCGGCAGTGCAGCCGGTTTCATTTTAATATGCATCTCAAGGTGCTAGATCGGCGCTCGCGTCATATTCGATTGTATTGGAACGAGCTGCTTATTTCCTTGAGTGGTGCCCTCAGACCTTTCCACTTCGGACAAGCTCCAGTTAGGCCTATGTATTTACAAATAATGGCAGCTCGCAAATAAATAACGAGTAAAAACTGTTGTCTAAAATCTTACTTCTTATAACTATAATTTCAAGAAATAAAGTAGTTACGTACCCACTTGAATGAATTAAAAGTTTAGAATTTCTTTATTTTTGTTTGTTTTGTCGTCATCAGATATATTAGCAATAGTTCCAAACATATGCTAAGTTTTGTAAATTACCCTACTTTTTACTAATAACCGGTCTCGAGAGTCCCCGAATTCGTAAGCTTTACTATAATAATTAATAATCACACTAATATTATAAAGGCGAAAGTTTGTGAGTGTGTGTGTATGTTTGACTTCTGGACCAATTTAGATGAAATTTGGTATAGAGATTGTTTGAGTTCCGGTAAAAGACATAGTTTTTATCCCAGGAGTGTGTTCCCTTTGGATAATTTTCGAGATTCACGCGGCAGCTAGTAATATTATAAATGCGAAAGTTTAGATATTTGGTCGAATGGATGTTTGTTACTAAATCACGTCAGAACGGCTGAACGGATCTTGATGGAATTTGGCACAGAAGTAGATTGTAGTCTGGAATAACACGTAGGGTACTTTGTGTTTCGAGTACGATTAATGAAATTTAATCTTAAAGATAAAAAAAACTACGATTTTTATCCCGAGAGAATGTTCCCTTGGGATAGTTTTCAACTTTCACGCTGGCGGAGCCGCAGGCTGCGGCTTCTATTATATTTACTTTAAAAATAAGTTAGTCAAAGTCAAAGCATTTATTTCAAATAAACCATTATCAGGTACCTTCTTTTGAATTGTTAAAGTCAGTCCGTCAAAAACATGAAGCTATTTGCACGTTCCAAAGCGTAGATCTCTATGGAGAAGAACGTGCAAGAAACTCCACGGACACTCTTTCAAATCATTTTATGTTTACAAAAATCCTGGTTACATAAACCTTGTTGCTTCTATATATGAGAACAATGTAAAGAAAGAAAACACAATTTATAGTATCAAATATTAAAATGAGGCAGTGGCAACTATGGGATGACCAGTCCCCAGTGACGGCGCCCGTTCACGAACATGACGCGTGCATCAGCACCATTCAGCTCAACCATTTTGAAGGGAACTGAATGATCCGATACACGCGCCACCATCAGCGAGACATTGGAGTGAGCATGACACACCCTGAACTGCCCCTGCTATTTCATGTCAAACAAGGAAACTATCTATTAACATAATGGTCCATGGTCCTCACATTTACAGAACTTGAAATAGAAATTGCTTCTACATTGTATACAACTATGAATATCAATTTAACACAATATCCCATAAAAGAAGTGTGTACTTTATTGCCAATCTGAATCGGGGTTGATCTAATTTATTCCTATTTCTAGTATTAAAATTATGCCTATCACTAATCTTACTAATAAGATGAAGATTTTTCCGAACATACATAATGTTTTCGTATATGTATGTATTGACAAGGTACCGTCATGATGTTAATATCCTTAAACAGTTCCCATAAGGAATCGCGCCAACCAAGGTATATGGCTCTGATGGCTCTTTTCTGCAAAATAAATATAGACTTGATATCTGCAGCTCGTCCCCATAATAAGATACCGTAAGACATTATAATATGAAAGTAACTAAAATAAACCAGCCTCGCGGTATCTATATCAGTAAATTGACGGATTTTTCTGACAGCATTATGCTGCTGTACTTAGCCGTCCTGCAAGAGATGTTAAATGAGGACCCCATTGTAGCCTTGAGTCAAGCGTGATCCCTAGGAAAACCGTGTCTTCGACGAATTCAAGTTTCTCTTTGTTCAATACTATGTCGCAAGTACTACTTTTGACATTCGGTAAAGCAAATCTGATGCACTTACTTAGGTACTTACGTGAACCAATTTTGGACCTGCTGTAGCGCATTATTTACGTCGTCAAGACTTGTAGAACGTCTATCTATCTTAAAAATTAAGGACGTATCGTCAGCAAATAACACCATTTGTGGTTGATTTTTTAAAAGATGGAGTAGATCAGGGGTTCCCAAAGTATGCGCCGCGGCGCCCTGGTGCGCCGTAGAAAGTTAAGAAGGGGGCCGCAAGACGCTCCTGTTTTCCATTCTTTGGGAACTTGACTTACGTATTCGCGGGTACAAAATTTAATAAAAACAGTTTAATTCTCGCTTTTTTGTGTTTCAATATGTAAAAACTGAACATCATATTGTGGTTGTTTTAATTTTTGTGCCTAGTATAATTGTAACCTATTTTGGCAAGCTAGGGCGCCGGGACATAATACTAAACGGTATAAGTGCGCCACGGATTGAAATAGTTTGGGAACCCCTGGAGTAGATCATTAATGTACACTAAAAAGAGGAAAGGACCCAATATTGAGCCTTGTGGTTGTGGTTAATTCAAGGGGTTTAAAACTCAAAATGGGAGTCCATTTTGACTTTTAAACCTCTTGAATGAATACCGTTTATTTGAACTTGCTGCTGTCTGTCATTTAAGTAAGACTTCACTAAACTGAGTGCAAGTTTACATAGTCCGTAATGTTCTAGTTTTAGGAGCAAGGTTTCGTGATTTACGCAATCAAATGCCTTGGAGAGGTCACAAAAGATTCCTATGGCATCTTCCGCCTCTTCCCACGCTGTATATATGTGTTTTAACAACGTGACACCAGCGTCAGTCGTACGACCATTGGTAAAACCATACTGTTGATCGTGTAAGATTTTATTGATGTTAAAATGAATGAGCATTTGATTGAGCATCATTTTTTCAAATACTTTGCTGAAAACCGGTAATACCAGGGGTGTGTAACGATTGACATAATAACAAAATATCTAACGTTTACTTGACATAATTGTAGTTTAAATAATTTTGTTTAACATAACCATCAGTTGATATAATGAATTGTTGATATAATTTCATTTTACCTAATTTCATATGACATAATGAACATTTCCTGTAATGCACATTTCACATAATATTCATTTAGCATATTATTCATTTACTATAATATTCATAATCTGTAATGGACTTTAGGGCTCCCCGACTCGGATAGGTTAGGTTAGAAGGGGATGGCGGGGTTGTGTGAGCAAGCGAAGCTAGCGAATAGACCCCGCCATCCCCTTCGTGGTTATTTTTTTATAAACCACCCAGAAGTAGGAGCCCCGCGAAGCGGGGCTCCGTCGACCAAGCCCACCCTCGACCATGCATAGAATATTTTAAGGTTTGGTTAAGTGCCATTTGAGTTAGGCTAGAACTGTGCCCATTAAACCTGAATTTTAGGTCAAAAGAATATTAGGTTAAATGAACGTTATATTAAAAGAATATTATACATATTGAAAATTATATAAAATGAACGTTATACTAAATGTTAATATGTAAAATGAATATTATATGAAATGAAACATTAGGTCATATGAATTTATGTCATTTGATATTATGTCATATGAAAATTATGTCATAATGTCATATGAACGTTAGTTCAAGTGAAATTAGAGCATTTGTTATTATGCCAAACATTACACACCCCAATACCAGATACAGGTCTATAATTATTGGCATCTTTACTGTCACCGGATTTAAAAAGTGGTATAACCTTACTGTATTTCATTATATCCGGAAAGACTCCTTGGTCTACACATAAATTGAATATTAAGCCAAGTATGGTGCTATGGTCTCAATTATGGAGGTGCATACTTTGATAGACATTCCCCATAAGTCTCCGGTCAATTTGATTTTGATTTGCCGGAAGGCTTTAATAACTGTCTTAGGGTTGATATGTGTAACCGTACAAACTGGAACGTTTGCTCTTAATAAATTAAATGAAACCTCGGGTGAAGAATTTAAAGCTTCAGTAGTTCTTGATGGTATTTCGGTGAAAAAAATTACAAATTCTTGAGCTAGTTAGAACTAGCTCAAGAATTTGTAATTTAGAAATTAGAGCTTATGGTACCATGTGCAGTCTCCAGTAAAAAAATAAGTGTTTAGTACTTTATTCCTACTTGTTTCATTATTGATAACTTTCCAAACTGTCTTTATTTTATTATCTGCCGATTTGATCTTGTTGCTAATCTGAAAACTTTAGAATATTTGTTTACATACATATTAAAGGTTTCTGTGTTAATTTCTGGCTTAAGGCCATATAACTTATATAGTCTTTCCCTACTTATCCTAATACCTTTAGTCGCCCGGTCACTAAATATAAACTTAGGGAAAGTATTTTTAAGCTTCTTTTCAAAAGTTGTATGGAATTCCTTTAGTACTACTGAAAATAAATTATCATAAAACTTATTTGCATCCTCAATATTCTGGCCTAGAACATTCAACTTATTTTGTAAGGTACCATTGAATCTAGCTAGTTTGCCTATTGTAATTGGCCTATTTCGTAATTGGATTTTTTACATGGCTGCTTTAAACTTAAATGTTACCAATTGTCCGCTATGATCCGACGGAAGGGAATTAACTATGGCTTTATCTAAATAATCACAATCGCAGAATACATTATCGATACAGGTTGAAGAAGTTGGTGTTACCCTAGTAGGTTTAGTAAAAACATTAGAAAAATTAAACGATTTAAAAAGGCTTAAAAATCTGCTGCTATTTAAATTATTTTCTAAAATATTAAAATTAAAATCTCCACAAATAATCGCGGATTTGTTACCTGCTGCAAGTTTCGCAAGGATATCTTCCATTGTTGACTCAAATAAAGTAAAGTTTTGAGAGTTTGGGGGTCTGTACACGCACACTATAACATGCTTATCCAGCTCAACACAGGGCAGTTCAATACAATGTTCCACTGACAAGCTGACAATGTCATTACGTTGCTTAAATTTTAAGCATTTTTTTCTAAGCTGAGGGAACCACCGCGCAACATAGATTTATACCACACTATAATTTTCATAACTAATTAGCATCTGGTAATCTTTCAACCAATGTTCACTAAAACATACAATTTCAATCATTGTTTGTTCTAAAAACATTTCAATTTCTAATATTTTGGAAGAGATACCCTTTTGATAAAATAATTTCAAGGTATGCTGTTGACCCCCTTTTTGACATTTATCGAATTGAGAGCAAGAAGATACCTTAGTGTAGGTATAACTAATCTGTTATTGGTAACCTGTTGTCTTATAAACTAGTTTAAATTAATATTAGGAGTTTGCCCTAAGACTTCAACATCATCACTTGGCAGTGAGATGGAACTACATGTGGCCTACACGTTAACAAATGATTTTTCCATAGTTATACATGGAACCTCCTTCGTTAGTAGGATGCAGTTGTTGTAACTCATAAATTCGTCTTAACTGTTGTTATTTAGTTAGTACAATTTGTAGGTACTTATTTCTTATATTTTAAAATACGTGTTACGAATAACATCTGTTAATATTCCTATAATTCCTACTTACTAGGGGTTCTAACCATTCCAGAATCGCACTTTTGACCACCTTGCATTTGATGTTGCGAGTTACGATTATGCGTCCACCATGAGTGCGAATGGAGAGGTACGTAATATAGCAAACTCATTTATTATGGCATTGGTATGTAGTAGAAAGGATAACTATGAAAAGCTTTTCATTTTAACACAAGTCTCCATGTTATTCTGGGACTAAGCTACCTAGTCTATTACAGCATACAGTGCAGTCATACAACTACGTGAAATAGAATCGGCAGTAGCCTTGGAGCCAGCCTGACTGCTAACATTCACTTCACATTTAGTCGTAATAAGAAAAAAAAAAACCGAACCGAATCGTGCTGAACGTTTTCCTGTAAGAAATACTCAGTACATTAAAAAAATCTAATAATAATTAATTTTAATTGACAGTTAAATAAAACAATTATTTATGTTCATATAAAGCTGTTAATGTTTCATGTGTGAGAATCGCAGGTCAGTATCAAGCAGGTTGTCTTCGATCCATCGATCAGCTTCCTGTGTCATCTCCTCGTCGAAATATGTACGCCATCCCCCGGTTTTACCTGAAAAAGGTGAAAATACGACCTGTTAAACTATTCATCTCCAGGTACCTTTGCTGTCAATATGTAGTAGGAATTTTGGTTACTTATAATAATTACTTGATTTATTGTGAACAGATCATTTTGAAGTCAATAAATTTTGTGATTTTAATTTAACTTAAACAGTACGGCCGAAACCAATTACACTATTTAAACACAATTACAAGAAATACAGAATTACAGAAGGATAGCAAGACCTAATGTAAAAAAAATAAAAATAAATGTAGAACAGTTATATTGATACACAGCCATACATTCACAAAATTTCATACATTCTGACAGTATCGTCTTCCATTCTTTCGCAAACATATATCAAATGCTGTGTTCTTGTCCTGAGCGCGTGTACGGTAGGGACAGTCCTAGCCTGACAAATTGTTGCCGATCTCGTAGATAGACTGCAAGAAGCCGTAAAAAATAAATCCCATTCTAATTCAATAGTTTCCAACGATTCGTGTTTTTTTTTTAATGAGTTTTCAATTTCACGCGATACATTAGAATCTTAGGGTATTTGCAATTATCCGGTGATATGGTCATCCAAAATGATGATGATGAAGTCCGGAAAACCTCCATTAAAAAGGGAGGATCCTCCGACCAGTGTGTTGTGTTTGGTTGGCAACTACCTAATCGTTGATGTCGTCGGGCTGTTGTAGGTTGTAGGAGAACTTTTATAGCGCGATCAAGGGTTTGTTCGTGTGACTTTCGGATCTTATTTGTAATTCGAATGTGGCGATACAGTTGCCGCTATAATATAAATGAAGAAAACTTATCTTACCTTTCCTAATAAAAGTTTCGCCCTCTGCAAGAACTCCTATTTCCCTCATTTCTTCAAAGTTCACCGACTTATTTTTCTTAAAGTTTTCGATGCTCAGGTGATCGCAGAGGCAGTTCATTTGGTCTTCAGTCAGCTGCTTGCCGAAGAAGTCTGCGACACGCCGAATACCGGACTGTAAGTCCTGAAAGGTATGGCAGTATTTTATTTATAATGTTAAATAAGTACCTTCGTAATGGCTATGTTCAGTTTTCTTAGTTTTATTCAAAAGTTCAGACACTGAGTAACCACTATGAGCCCAAAAGCTCAGCAGCCTAGGTGATACGTCTTGTTGCTACGAACGAACGTATGTTCGTTCGTAGCAACAAGACGTATCACCTAGCCGACCTACCAATCCGCTAGCGGATTGGTTTATTTTATTGCATTTTATCATGGAATAATATATGAAAAAGAAATTGTTGCTTTGCCAAAGTCAAGGTTATGCTACCGACGAAGGTAAGTGTGGATTTATTTATTAATCTTTATTACCCACACACAATCTTACGTAGTACCTAGGTACAAACAATGACTGAGTACGTTTTCTTATTGACAACAACTGTTGGTACTGCACTTGACGCAGCCGATAACATGATATCAAAGATCTAATCGTGTTATGTTTGCATAACAATGAAACTTATATTCATTACCTACCTTTGATAGATCTTCGTAGAACAAGAACAGCATGTTCGGATCTTCTCTCTTCTCCCACGCTTCTTTGACGTGTTCGAAGTATGGCATCAGGGTGACTGTGAATGAACACACGTTATGCTAAACTTTAAAATTATCAAGCGTCTTCTACTTATGATCTGGAACGTTCAGCATTATATTAATACTTAGTAATATTGTCCTCCTACTGATAAGGTCCTCCGTATGATTACTGTACTAAAAAGTCGAGCTCGTTCTGTCATCTTCGACTAAGTCGAGGTCTACCGTGTTGTCATATGCCCTGAGGATTTAGGCTGGATCCATTTGTAACATAAGGACGTCATCATAACAAGCAAAATTATTGACAGCAGCATAAGCTTCCCCTACTTACACAAGTCCTTGCGGAATAGGTTCCAGAAGTCTTTGAAGCCTCCCTGGCAGCCTGACATCTTGAACAGCTTGGCGTGGTGGTAGCAGGACACAGCAACATCTCTGGGGTCCCGCGCCACATACACCACCTTCGCTGTCTCCAGGATTTTAGGGGGCAGCAGGGACATCGGTAGATGAGTCTTGATGAAGCGCCTAGCCTCCAATGGCGCTGCAGCCAGTAATGGAGTCACAGGCTTAGCCAAGAAACTGATCAGCTCTGAAAACTTCTCTATGTCAAAGTTTTCTTCTGTTTTTGCGATCGTGTTGACATATTCTTCTTTTGTGTCTTCGTCAAAGTACATGAAGCCGCTGTAATATATATAAGTTGAGATTTAAGTCTGAGCATTACATTATGTCCGTTTTTCATTAAATACATGTGTAAGTAGATGCTTATACTCACTCTATGAACGGGTATCGGTGGCTGAGGGGTATCTCAGCTGCTTTTTCGTAATTCAAATCATTTGCAATCAACCAAACTAGTTCTTGGGTCCATGTGGTTCCTGAAGAAAATTATTTTCAGAGGTCTTTTATCAATAGGCCAGCGGCGGATTCAGGATTGTCGTTTGGGGCAAAGTTGCAATGCTATATTAAAGCATCAAAAAATAGCTTAACGCAAAACAAGCCTCCTTGGATTACTTTTTGTAAAATTCTGATGCGCTCAGTGTAGCATGAGGCCATTGTAGGCAAGAGAAAATGGCTATTGAGCAAATTGGGATTCAAGAATATTATCATCAACTACTTAGGTGTCATGAAGGTCATGAAGGTGCTTACCAGATCGCTGATAGCTGGCAACAAACACGTCGGTAGGTCTCAGGGGCATGTTGTAGATATTCGCAGCATCTTTCTTGTATGGTTTGAACACCATGTAGCCTTTAGGACCCAGGCGGATATAGGTTGCAGGCATGGCTGGAGAAACATAGGTAGGTACCTCATTTAATCAATAAATTCATAGTTGCAAACCATTTTGGACAAACTTCGTTGGTATCTTTCAGGACAATAAAAACTTTTGATTACGATTTTCAGACCCTGATTTGTCTTTATTTTTAACCGACTTCAAAATAAGTAGGAGGTTCTTAATTTGATTGCTTTTTTTTTGCATGTTTGTTCAGCGATATTTTCGCCAATTATCAACCGATTTGGATGTTTTTTTTTTTTGGAAGACTATTTTTCCATACTGGTCCCATTGTAATTTGGTGAAGATCTGATGAAGAACTTTAAAGATAGGCAACGGAACTCTTCAGTAAATGATAGCAAGTGATGTGCACGTCCCTAATTTGTGGTATTCGATTTATTTAGTTCCTGTCTTCGAAAAAAAAAATCATTTTGAAAGATAAGGTAGAAAGTATATGGATCATTTAATATTAAATAACATATTATGTATCTTGTACCTACTTTCTAAACAATCTATTCTATTCTATTCTAAGATGTCATATTTCAAGACGTAGTAATCTGTTGAATTCGCAGTATACACTGACAAGTTGAGTCAACCACGTGATCGTGTAGAATAAAATAAAATTTGGTTGACCCAACCAAAGTGACATCTGTTGGTGGTTGGTTCCGACCGTGTAGCAGGCCTTTAATACACTTCAGTTTTTTCTGAGATTATGCATGGCAAAAACAAAAGAAAGACGAAAGATGTAGTTCTAATTTTCAACACGCGCACGTGGCGCCATTTGCAAATTCGCGCTAGTTTCGAACGTCAAACGAACGTCAAAGTTTGTTGCGACTTTCCGGTTGAAATATAAAACAAAAAGTTCGTTTCATTACCTATTGTACTGTTTTCTCGCAAATGTGTTGAAAAACGTTGTATGACACACGTGCTGAAATTGGTTTATACAAACTCGTGACTTTACATTCGTCTAGTCGTTTGTAAAAACCAACTTACCGCACTAGTATCATTAATAACTATTTCTTTAAGGGTTATTTGCTGTTATATCCAGTACCTACAAGAAAAACGTAATACAAATCACTCACAGCCAAAAGACGTTTTTATCAATTCCTCTTCTTGAGGCTTCAGCTCCTCATATTCGTAAGGAAACGGCAATTCATTCTGATCCCCCATTGTTAAAGAAGACAACACAACCTCAAGAAGTGAAGTTAAAGTAAAGACTACCTATTCCAATAAATTATCGTCAAAATGTTTTCTTTCCTTATCTATGCGATAGGTAGGTATATGCCACCCGCAAATATCTGTAGATAATAATATCGTTTTATTAAATGTAATGTATCTAATCTCAATTTTTTGAAAACAACAATAACCTACGATATTGTTGCTAAGGTTGATGTTTTTGTTTTATACCTAAGTGCAAGCCGATCGACAATCAATAGTTCCTACCGAGGATTAGGACTACCAGAAAGGTCCATAGCTATGTATCTAATGGAGATAATAAGCTACGAGTACGTAGCTCGTACCTATGCTTTTAGTAGATTCTATGAAATATTCATTGTTTACACTTTTGAATAGGAAGTCTATTTTGATGTAAAATAATGGTGTTTCTGTATGTATGGATGTATGTGTAGATATCATAATGGTTTTCAGATGAAAGTAATTCTACATAGGTATAGTTGCATCAGCTGAAGGATTTGATAAGATAAGATACACAACTGCAAATGGATTGATTGGGTTTATTTGCTGCCTTAAAAGGTTTACGTTACGAGATTCGACTAATCAGAGAAAGTCGATTGAATGATATGAGATAATATTTAATAAGTATATCTAATCAAATAGGTATCTACATGATCAGTGGAATTTTACAGATGCAAATGAAATTTCTGTTTAAATAATGGACGCCCTTGTTGTTGAGAACAATATTTTACTCAGAATTCGAGATACTTAACTAACAACATTTGAAACAACAAAATTTATGTTTTTACAATTTCCATTTGTTTTTTGGGATCGAGTACCTATTATAATAATTGAATTTCCTAATTTTGCATGAAATAAATTGTGTAATATACCTAATGTTTATTATTCCGAATATTCATTTAAATTAAAATTGTTAGTCGTAAAACATTTGTGAAACGAAATTATACAAATATTATACGTAACATTACAGACCCCTTTCATTGATTCGCATTTATAATATTTAATACTTCTGTTCTTGGAAAAACGGGCCGCAGTTCAATTTCGGAAACATATATTATTATAGTGTGAAAAGGAAAATAAAAGTCAAGGCTACTTCAACTGACATGTATCTTAATTTATTAAATCATATCCGTGTGCGGAAAGCGCAGGTCAGTGTCTCGCAGATTGTCTTTGATCCACTGGTCAGCTTGTTGAGTCATCTCCTCATCGAAGTAGTCACGCCAACCGCCCGTTTTTCCTGAAAATAGAACAAGTCGTTTTGAACAGAAGTTTCTTATAACCCTTAAAAGTTACGGTTGGCACGACTTTAGTGGTTCCGAACAAAACCTTTATTGCTATGAGTGTTTAGCTAAATGCTCCTAGCAATACAGATTTTGTTCGGTGCTGGTACTGCTACGAGCATTTGGCTAACGTATGGTCTGCTGTATCTTCGTCTTACCTTTCCGGACAAATGTTTCATTCTCTGCAAGCAGGCCGAATTCTCTCATGTCCTCGTAGTTGACTGATTTGTTATTCCTGAAGTTTTCAATGCTCAGGTGATCACAGAGCTCAGCCATTTGTTCCTCGTTCAACTGTTTGCCCAGGAAATTTGCGACACGTCGAATTGCGGTCGGTAAGTCCTGCAGGGGTACAGGATTAAGAACGTTATTGTTTAAAGTTATTTATTCTCGTTAAAATGTGTTGAAAAACGTTGTATGGCACACGTGCGGAAATTGGTTTTTACAAACTCGTGACTATGGTTAGCTTACATTCGTCTACTTGTTTGTAAAACTAACTTACCGCACAGCTCTTACGAATGACGTATTACATATGTCACCGGAAATATGCAGACTCCGTAAGATTGTAATAAATCTTTACTAGATTATAATTTCTCGATATACTTATTATGAAAAAAAATGGTTGTCTGTAAAGTTGGTTAACGGATGATAATTTTACGTGATAACGTCATAAGCCGAACGCTTAGGCCGATCGTGCCTCCCTATCGCTTGTTCCGCGCTCTCGCTTGCACGCTCAGCTCAGGCGGAACGTGACACTTTTAAAACGTTATCACGTCAAAAAAAAAAACATTTTGGCAAAAAATACAACTGACTTCCAAATAAAAAATTTAAAACACACAATAACTTTAATTTCGAATTTAACTTTAAGTTTTTGGCTGTTTCTTCATTTTTTTGAAAACCGACTTCCTAATGTTATACTTTGTAGTGTTTTTTTAAATTAATTTGGAAGTCGGTTGTATTTTTTTGAATAAAAGTTTTTATTTTTCACTTTTTAGTGGTATCCCACACCTAACAACACCACTGCAAAGACACAGAGAAGCATAATACGCGATTTAGATTACTTGGATGACATATTTTTTCCAGCTGTTGTGATTTGTAAACCAAACTACTGAACCGATTTTGATGAAATTTTATGGAACCAATCGGAAAGTACATCCTCACATAATAAAATAATTTACAAACCAGTTCATAAATGACGTAACAACTTAAAAAATATATAACTGAATTGAGAACCTCCACCTTTTGTAACGGACTCCAAAATAAGGACGTTCTTAATTGGGTTGAATGGTTTTTTGTTAATGTAAATAGTTTTGCATTTATGAATCGATTTGATTTTTTTTTTCTGTAAGGATTATTAATATAGGTACATATTCTTTACGATTTTTGAAAAATTAGTAGAGGGGCATTCTGGCTCTTTGAAAGAAATTACCTTTGACAGTTCTTCATAGAATAAAAACAGCATGTTCGGTTCGCGTCTCTTTCCCCAAGCTTCCTTGACATGCTCGAAATATGGCGACAGCGTATCTGAAAAAAAAAACAAAACACACAAATACAACAAACAATACAAAACCCAAGTGGAATGAAAAAGTGGTGACTTTGGTAATTAAATGGTTTGATAATTAAGGTTAATTGATAAATGAAATTTATTTTGCAAATAGCTTTTACTCGTCAAACATATTTCATTTTTATTTATAATAATAATGTCTGTAATATGAAATTAAATTCCGGAAGCAAGTTTCTTTTGCAGATGATACTGCCATCACTTTCTCCGACAGCTCGTGGTCTAATCTCCAGACTACAGCACAGAAAGAGTAGTACGTGGCTGGCTTGTGTCTCACTCACTTACCTTAAATGCTTCTAAAACAAAACTCATTACCTTCTCTCTCAACATCACTTCACAACCTTCGACTCCTACAACCTTGCAAGCTCACTCCTGTCAATTAATCCCACCCAACTGCAGCTGTCCACTAATTCGATCTACTGATACAATTAAATACCTTGGTATAACTCTCGATAAGCATCTCAACTTTAAAGCACATACTTCTCTTCTGACTGGCCGAGTCCGCAAACTGAAACTTTTTAAAACCCTTAGACACACTGCCAACGCACATGTTATACGGTCCGTGTACTACGCAATGTGCCAGTCTGTAATCTCTTACTGTAAGTAGGTATTACAAGTTGGGGTGGTGCTGCAAAATCAATTCTCAAGCCTCTCGAAGTAGCGCAGCGAGCAGTCCTGAAGGTAGCTACTTTTCGACCAATACTTTATCCTACCTTTGACCTCTACCAGAAATGCAAAGTTCTTACTGTTCGCCAAATGTTCATACTCAACACTATTTTGCAACAGCACACTTACGTTCCAGTCGCACATCGGCCGCCAATACCCAGAAGAAGAAACAGGGTATGTACTGTACCTCATACATACTTTACTTTTACAAAAAGATTCTTTTTTTATCAAGGACCATCTGTGTATAATAGATTAAATGCAATAATTCCACTGCAAACTTGTTCTAAAATGACATGCAAAAAGCGGATTACTGAATTCCTTTCTACCAAAAACTACGCGGATATCGAATCTCTTCTTGTAATAATAAAATAATTCATAATACACACTAACCATCAACACACACACGCACATACACAGATTTAAGTATTGGACTTTTATAAATTTAATTTAGTTGTTTTTTTTTTTTTTTTAAATTTAATATGGGTTTGCTCTTGACTCTAGTCTAGGTCATAGATGACAGAGACAAAGTCGACGATGGAGCGAGCTTACCCAGAAGAAGCCTGTTCACTCTAATTTTGAAGAGATTAGGGTTGTATGCGTTCGGAAACACAGACGCAGGCAGAGAGTTCCACTCCTTTGCTGTGCGCATTATAAAAGACGTTTGGAAACGTTTAGTGCGAATTGGTGGAATAGCAACAAGGTAGGGATGGTAACTTGCAGATGTCCGATGGTAGAAGGGGGCCGGTGGGATGAGATCGTGGAGTTCCTGGACACTCTCCCCGAAGTACAATCTGTAGAAGACCGACAAGCAGGCAACCTTGCGGCGATGAGCCAAGCTGTGAAGCTTGGCATCCACCAGTCTTACGTCGCCAATGAGCCTTTTAGCTCTGTGTTCCACCGAGTCGAGCGCGGCAAGTTGGTATTTAGCTGAGCCATCCCAAAGGTGGCTGCAATACTCCATGCAGGATCGGACTTGTGCTTTGTAGAGGGTTAAAAGCTGTCCAGGCGTGAAGTATCGCTTCACTCTATTTAGGATGCCCAGCTTTTTGGCCGCAGTTTGGGCTTTGTGCTCAATGGTGGCACCAAAGTTGAGACTGGTTGTCAACTCCATGCCTAGGAGCTCGAGCCGATCGGTTACAGGAACAGATGTACCCCGAAAAGTCGGAGTTAGGTCGAAACGACTCCTTTTCGCGGTAAAAAGACATGCTTGTGTTTTGGTGGCGTTAAAAGAGACCAGATTGTCATCACCCCACTGGGAGACAAGACTTAAGGTCAAATTTGTCCGCTCTACCATGGCCTCTCTCAAGGAACGAACTTCTTCCCCGCTGGTTTTTGCGTTAGACAAGTATCTCTCTGAAACCGAACTGTCATCTGCATACCCAACAATACCAGGCTGAAGCAGGTCATTGATGTGCAGCAGGAAAAGAGTTGCAGAGAGAACAGACCCCTGAGGAACTCCGGCATTAATAGCCATGAGGTCAAAGAAGCAGCCGTCAACGACTACTCGGATCGACCGTTCACTAAGGAAGTCTGATATCCAGCTACAAAAATCAGCTGGGATGCCATAAGCAGGAAGCTTGCTGAGTAGACTTGCGTGCCACACCCTATCAAAGGCCTTCGAGATATCGAGCGATACAGCAAGTGCTTCGCCGTGTTTCTCGATGGCTTCGCCCCAGCAGTGCGTGACATACACAAGAAGATCGCCAGTTGACCGTCCCCGGCGAAAGCCATATTGACGGTCACTGAGGAGATCATTGCCTTCAAGGTAGGTCAGCAACTTACTGTTCAGTAGTTCAGTTTGCTTTCTCACTTGCAGAGTGGGCCAGCGACCCATCAGGTTTCAGCATTGGTGGTAAAGTGGGCCGACAAAAGTTCATTTCAACCGCTTTCGAAAGGGACCAGAACAGTTTACTACCCGGAGGGTGAGATGCTAGTTTGGCCCCGATACGTCCGACATGGTCAAAACGTGCCCCACGTAGAACTTGCTTGCAGAACTTAGCGGCAGAATTAAAAGTTCTCTTCCTCGCGCGAACCCTGCGTGCTCTAACTTTTTGGTCGCGGGCCTTGACCCAAGCTTGGTAGGCAGACTCTTTTCGGGCCTCAGCGTGGGCGCACTCTGCATTATACCAAGGCCGGGTTTTGTGACCGAGCGGGATGTCGGAGAATGGAATGAAATATTCCATCCCCTGCCGAATCACGTTCGCAATCATGTCGGCACAACAAGACGGGTCACCCAAAGAAAAGCACACATGCCGCCATGGATAAGACGCAAAAAAGTGCCGCATCTCATCCCAATCTGCTGACTCGTATCGCCATACTCGTCTCGTGCCTCTAGGGCTCTCATCTGGAGGAGAGCAGGTCGACACGGATTTCACCAGGCAGTGGTCAGATGTTCCCAGCGGGGCTGAGACCGATACTGAGTGACTGTTCGGATCAGTTGTCAGCAGAAGGTCCAAGCAATTGGGTGTATGGCCGTCAACATCCGGTACCCGAGTTGCAACATTCACCAGCTGGGTTAGATCTAGCGTTAAAGCAAACTTGCGCGCTTCTAACCCAGCATGGTCAGTTCTCTGGTACGGGAACAACCATTCTTTGTGGTGGGCGTTGAAGTCCCCCAGAAAAATGAGCTTCGCTGTTGGGTACCGTTGTTGGGCTACGTCAGTCGACTCCACGAGGAAATTGAATAGTGCTGTTGTCTCCTGGTCACCACTGTGCGATCGGTAAACGCCGATGTAGAGAAATTTCTCCACGCCAGTGTCCACAAGTAGCCATATGGCAGAAAAACCCGATTTCTCAAAGCAACGGAGACGACGACAACAAATGTCATCGCGGACGTACACACAGACCCCAGCCTGCTTCTTGAACTTGTGTTCAAGAGAGTAACCCGGGTAGTTGAGGTACGCCACGTCCAACGGGGTTGCTATCTTCGTCTCCGTCAGAAAAAACAGGTGCGGCTTCTCGGCCTCAAGGTGATGATGGACCGGATCGAGATTGGAGTGCAACCCCCTGATATTAGTGAGGTGCACTTTAAGTGGGAGGAAGTGCAGCCGTTGTTTACCCTTTTTCTTCTGTTTAACTTTTGACATGTTATCGAGTAGTTGGGGGAAAAAGTCGAATTGTCGAGGCGCTGCTCAGTGAACCAAGTGGAACACTAGAGCTAATCCAACCTATGGGGAACTCATATGGAGACTGCGGGGACGCCCGAACCCCCCCGGATATGGCCACCGGGTCCTCCCATCCAGTCGCCGGCTGGCACGGTGGAACATACCGGGATTTTTCGCGAGTTGGCGGGGCAGCCTTTGGCACGTGGCTGGCGTGCTACTTGGGCCCCCTACTGACTGCGGTCGGCCAACGGCTGGCACCGTGCTTCGGATCCCGCTACCCTCCAAAATGAGTTACCCGGCAAGTGTTGCCAAGAGACCAAGACCGGTTTTGAACAGCGCAACTGACAACTTCCTTCTCCCCCCAAAGGCACTGGCACTCCCACACACCGACGGAACACAGCAAGCTGCTTGGCGCCGGAATCCGGTGGGATGGTGGTCGCGAGCCAGGCGGCTCCTTGCGGAGCCTACCACCGCTTAAGTGAGATCGTTCAGCCGTACCACAGGCAAGCCTGTGGTGCCGTTGCCCGGGGTGGACCGCTAGGAGGTAGATCCCAAACCACCCCAAATAGTTAGTTAGTTAGTTGTAAACGGTCTAAGCACTAACTTTGACCTTTTTCGGGAAATGAGAGCTGATTGTCCTTAATACAGGCTACTAAGTAACCTAGCTAGGACATCAGATTATAAAATTTGTATTGTTACCTATGTGTTAAATTATCCCTAAGTTATCATTCTACCTTGTAACACAGATTGTAGCACAATTTTTTATGAAATAAAATTATGAATTATGAAATAATCTAGATGAGGCCGGTGTTTCCTAGCGGACTACCCTGAGAAGAAAAAACACCGAAACAAACTCAGAGGTCATAGTCTATTTTAAACTCCATAAAATGGTCAAAAACATTTGAAAATGATGTAGGTTAACGTCTGAAGTGGCCTTTTGAGGAAAGCACCACGCAGGTTTGAGTGGACCTGTCCAGACAGTGCAAGCATTTGTCAGTTATCGTGTAGCTCAAACTTAGAACTTTAAGGACATTTGGGCCGCATAAAGTAATCAAACTGCCAGACATCATGAAATTAACCCGACATATAGCGACCTACAAAGTTCTCACAATCACAATACGTCATACGAGAATCGAGAGATAAGAGCCTGAGATGGTATTTTAAGGAAAGTACCATACAGATTTGAGTGGACCTGTCAAGTCAGTGCAAGCATTTGCCAGTTATCGTGAAGCTCAACTCAGGACTACTAGGTTGAGTATGTACAAGTAAATTACACTTTATTCAAATCGGACTTTTAGTTTAAAAGTTACGACGGGTATGAAAATGCTCTAAGTAAAAAATGTTGCGGTTTGAGCGAACGGGGGGAGAATCTTAGGTCCGATGAAGTTGAAACACGGCTTTTAATGATTTCGATAAAAAAATGAGAATAACAAATGTTGCGAGAAGGGGTGATGAAGTTTTTAGGGGAGGATATAATTGCTAGCTTCAATTTACGTGGAAATTGGTATGAACAAAGTACAATTGGGATAATTGAAACAAATCTATCAATTTTTGCATAATCAAGCCCTGACGGGATGAACATGGTGAACAGTTGCGCTGAGACCACAGAATCAGGAGCTGGGTAAATAATGAAAATCGTTGTGCTTAATTTTCCAAAACTAACCTTAAAAGGGGTTATAGGTGCCCTGAAGTTTGTGGAGTACCTACTTAATCTGCGCGGATGAAGTCGCGGGCGAAGTGCTAGTTTACGAATAAGTTAAGTTCTTACATAGGCATTTATGAAACAGGTTCCAGAACTCTTTGAACGTGCCACTGTAGTCGGTCACTGTGAACAGTCTGGCATGATGGTAGCACGACACCACAACATCCCTGGGGTCCCGTGCTACATACACCACTTTCACTGTTTCCAAGATCTTCGGAGGCAGTAAGCTCATCGGCAGGTGGGTCTTCACGAAGCGCGGTGATGGTGCAGAGGCCAGCAACTGAGTGGCCGGAGTAGCCCATAGTTTCATGGTTTCTATAAATTTGTTGACGTCAACATTGTCTTTTTTGACCGTGATATTTAAGTATGCGTCTTCTTCTTCCTCATCGAAGTACATGAATACCCTTTAAGCAAATTAGTAAGAATTATTGTCCGACTTAAGTGCTCAGCATATTCAATTTCGTATAAGTTGGTAGGCACAAATCTGTAAAGTAAAACGATACGATGTCTCTTACTCCAGAAAGGGATATCTTTGGGTGAGTGGGGTTGCTGCTGCCGCGCTGTAATCCAGATCATTTGCCAGCAGCCACACCAGTTCCTGAGTCCACGTGGTTCCTGAAATATGACGTATCAGATCATCTTTCAAATGAGAACACTTGTCCCATATTCTATTTCATTTCCTCAGCTAAACTAAATGCAATATAGCTTGTAATTAGAGATGGGTTATAACAGGTTAAACACTATATCTGTTATCACTGTTACTGTTACTCAAAAATAACAGATCCAAATATCTGTTATTAAATAACAGCCTGTTATTTTTGTACGGACGATACATACGTTTTAAATTCTCAATTCAAATCTTCTTTATTTCGTTTTGTTATAAGTTGAAAATCGTTTCCATAGTATTGAACAAGTCAACATTGGCTATAAAAGAACGACGGGGTAATGAGAAATGATAGAATCACGTTTATTTATATTTTTTTAGACATACTTATATATCATAGTAGGTAGTTGTAAAAGGCTAGGCAGGTTAACTGTTCTGAAGTGAAAACTTCTTTAGCATCGATGTGATTTGAAAGTCGATGAAACGAAAAAGCGACAGTAAAATGAGTCAGAAACAAATTCATAAGATTAAACGTGGGAGAAAATGAGATAGGAAGATTTTTGAAGGTTTCACTTCTACCACGTGTGAATTGCACACATTGCAAATATTTTCAAAAAATCAGTATTCACAATCTATCGCAGAAAGAAAGCAGAATTAAAAATTCAAATTTTAAAAATGTCAACAAACAAATCAGCCAAATTACTTTCAATTAAATATCATCTTTATCACTATTACAATAAAGTCGTACATAATATGGAACATTTTGCGACCAATCCCGTCAAACGTCAAACCAAAGACAATGTAGAAAAAAGGCATCCGTACACGATCACTGTAATTTTATTTAGTTGCATCTTTTTCTAAAATAACATTGCATTAAAAGAATTTTATGTCAACAAAAAAAAAACAAATCTGGCAAATTACTCTCAATTAAATTGATTTCATCTTTGTTCACTATAAAATCGTATAAACCTGGAATATTTTGCGATGAATTCCGTCAAACCAAAGACAATATAGGCATTCGGAGAAATTGCCATTAAGTTTTTTGTAATGGTAACTGGGCAGTAACAGGTAAGTAACACTATCAAATTTAAGAGTCACTTTTTAGAATATGTTGGTTCTTATCAGATCACCAACTGTATTTTACGGATTATAAATACTAAGAGCTTCTCTTTCTAGTGTAGTTTAACCGCTTTAGTAAGAGTGCGAAGTAAACATATTAGGAATGAAATAATAGGCGTTTCTCTTTCTAGCAAGGGTCTTTATTTAATGAGGAAGAGAGAAATTAATATCCTTGATATTTTCCTTCCTTTGTGTGTGTGAGTGTGTATGGAAAGTAACAACCATGGTAACATGACTGTGTGGACTGGAGACTGATGTATTGGAGTAACAGTAACAGCTGTGGTCACAGTATTTGAGGGTCTGTTATTTTAAGTAACAGGTAAGCAATATTGGTAGGAACAGTTGTTATCTGTTATTTTTAAATATCTGTTGTTTCTATCTGTTATGATAAATACGCCTCACTCCTACTTGTAATTCACTTATACTTATCATCAGACATAGGCCACCCCCAACTGTCGCTCCAGGCATCCAGTGGATACCCGATGGCCTTCATCAGGTCATCGGTCTACCTTGAGGGAGGCCGTCCAATGCTTCATCTTTCGGTACGCATCGTTTTTTTTAAATAGACGTCTCAGTCGATTGGAGTGGACGAACTTAGAATGCCTAATAAAAGATTTAGGTGAAAAGCCTACTCTTGAGTAGCCTGCTCACTAATGTATTGGGAATTGAGATCCGAGCAAGGAAGACAAGATTCAGAAAAATAAAAGCCATGTTAATTATCCGTGCCTGATCGTTGATAGCTGGCGACGAACACGTCGCTGGGTCTTAGCGGCATGTTGTAGATATTCGCAGCTTCTTTCCGGTAAGTTTCGTACAGTATGTAACCCTTGTGCCCGACGCGGACAATCTTGGTTGCGTTTGGTGCTGTAATACAGAAATCATAAGTGCAATAAATAAGTGCTTCAAAGCAAATATTTTTTTAAACACTTAGTTCGCGAAAGCTGGAAGGATCGGAAAGAAGGCCTTTACAAAGATGTGCGACAGAGCAGTTGTCTTTAATTGTATCACAATTAAAACAGCTAAGTTTGTACTTACCGTTATAAACTTTTTTGATTAAATCTTTTTCTTCATCACTGATCTCATTGAAATCGTAAGGAAATGGTACCATATTTTGGTCTTTCATTTTTATAGCTTATTTATTAATTATATTATAGGGTACGTGTTATCAGCTTCAATGGCACACAATGACAAATGAATAATCAAATTCAACAAACTTATTGAATTTATCTACTTATTTGATAAGACGAAGAAGATAATCCTTACATACACCTATGTCAAAACTTTGATGTAAATTGGTATGTTTGTTACTTATTTTTATCGACTTATAGAATTTAACATTTTTTTATTATATTATAATTTCCCGATATATTATGAAAAAATCGTTTTGTATGTAAAAAAATCATCTTACAAAACGATTTTTTATAGTTTCCAATATATCCCTGTCTTATTAAGAAAAAAATTGTTTAAAAATTTACGCGATATTTTACAGTCTTCCATTGTCTGCAATTTTCCGGTGAAATATATACGTGTATACTACTCGTAAATTTTAGTAGGCTACGTGTATCCTATATCTGTGTACCCTATATCTAACGGCCCTATATACCAAGTGGTATTAGATACAGGTGTATGTATTTACACCATGTTACAGAAGTAATGTATCTAACAGTTAGCCTGTAGTCAAAGTTTGTGCCTGGTTATACCTATTAGGTACTGGCTAAAAATAGTTATGTGATTAAGTTGACAAACAGCCCTCTAATGTTTTTTTCATAGCTGTTCATGTCAAATCGTAAAGTCTCAAGTGAATTGATTGCAGCACGGCCAAAATCGGGGGTAAATAATTGGGAACTTAACAGATAATGGCTGACATAACGACAAGCAATAGGTAAATGACACGTATGAATCTTAATCAGTTCAACCTTACTTAATAAGTCATCATCAGATTACAACACTACAGTACTCATCATGTCATACCGTAATCTATTGGATTTTTGGTCAATGCTGGTCACTGATGCTTTAAAACCTTTTTCAGGTGGACAACGAAGCGCTCCTTTAGCGATTGCTTCATGTCAGCAACATTAATATGCTTCCGACATATTCAAATACTTGTAGGTTTGGGTCGAGCTGAGGGATCTAATCTGTATGGATTTCAAGAGTTGAATTCCCTCAGATTCCCTCAGATTCCATAATCTCCCCTTTCTTTACATGCATAACTGCACATTTGTCCTCACCAAATTCCATCCTGATGGCATTATTGAAGGTTTCAGTTAGCTTCAGTAACTCCATTAGTCGCCAATTGTTGGGGTAAAGAGTTTCAGATCATCCATATAAAGAAGGTGAGATATGACCTGTCCACCTCTTCTCAACCGATAGCCTAGGCCTAAATCCTCCAGCAGTGAGCTTAGGGGATTCAGAGCTAAGTAAAACCAAAGTGGATTCAAACTGTCGCCCAGAATTAACCTTGCCTCATACATGACTCAAGGAAGGTGTGTAGAGTTGCATCTATTTTGTACAACTCCAACACCGTCATAAGCCATGTATGTGGTACAGAATCATAGGCCTTCTTATAATCTATCCAACATGTCGACAGATTCTTGCGGGATCGACGAACCAGTTAGCACATGGTCACATGTATGTCACCGGAAAATTGCAGACACCGTAAGATTGTAAAATATCGCGTAAGTAAACTATTTTTTCTCAATAAGACACCGATATATTGGAAACTATTGAATTTGGATAGTATTCATTGTATCCAAAATTATTTTTTATAATATATCGATAATTATAATCAAATAAATATTTATTAATTTATAGTTATATTATATTTATTTATTTGGTTAACCAACAATTGTTTACACATCACATTCACAGCTTCATTCTTCATTTCATTTCATTTACAAGTGCAACAATTAATTAAATGAAACAAACTACCCTCCCCTCCTCCTCCGTACTTAGCTCCTAATCCTAGATCCTTGAAAGGATACTCAAGAATTTTCTCGTTGCGTTTCTTTCTAAACACAAAATCATTGCCAACAATCAGTACGGTTTTAGACCAGGAATCTCAACGGAGGATGCTATAGCTGACCTTAACAACACATTAGTTAACATATCTTCCTTGACTTATCCAAGGCATTCGACACAGTTTCTGAGCTTGATCTCGAAAATGGAAAGCGTTGGGATTCGTGACCTCGCTTTTGACTTAGTTAAGAATATCTCACAAATCGTACTCAACGGGTTAAAATCTACACAGTGATGATAGACTTATCAGCTTTGGTGTACCGCAGGGTAGCATCCTTGGGCCCCCTCTCTTTTTGCTCTACATCAATGACCTGTGTCATGCAAATATTCCAAATTGCAACATATTTACGTGCGCCTATGACACAACGTTGATAGTTTACGATACTGACTGGGTCAGAGCAAGTAAAACGGCGGAACTGTCGCTTCACTTTGTGATGGATTGGCTCTCAGAGAATTTATTTACCCTAAACGGAGCAAAGACAAAGGTCATTCGATTTTCGCTACCAATTGCCTTAGTTCCTCCACTGGAATCAGGTCAAGTTAAATTTAACATTTGCTCAGGGTACCCAGTTGCAGCTGCCCATTTCTGTCCTTGGTTCCGGACATAAAATATTTAGGAGTCCACATTGATCATTAACTTAGTTAGCAGCCCTACGTACAAGGATCAGAAAATTAGTTTATATATTTAAGGAACTAACGCACTCTGGTGATCCCGATCTAGCTTCAATAGTATACCAGCCAATTCAGCCAGTCAACTATTTTATATTGTATCCGGATTTGGGGCGGAACCTACAAAACCTCCAAGCCTACAGAACCTACAGAACCTACAAAAGCTCCAATCCTTACTTAAAGTTGAAAGAGCTCAAAGGGCAATTTTAAAAGTCATGCACTTTAAGCGCAGGGACTTTTCGACCAATCAACTTTATACAGAAGCTAAAGTTCAGCTTTTCGTGCTCCTCGCTGTGCTGCAGTTTCACTCTGCGCTACATCTAGATCACGCTAAGCTGAAAAGACGCAAAGGCATTCCCGTGTGTGATTTAGTCCAATGCTGTTCCAAGTTTGCCAGCCGTCAATATGCGGCAACTTGCTCTCGACTGTATAATAGAACACATAAACTTGTGCCCATTTACCCCCTGACTAAACATGAAGTTACACGCCTTTACACTCCTTTAGTGGTTGTTTTTAGAAAAAAACAAAAAACGTACTTCGCATTTTTTAACAAGATTGTTAATGCCGAGTTTCAACTTTATTGGACCAAGCGTTAAGATTCTTCTATACAAACTTTAACGTTTGGGGTAAAGTTGAAAAATGAATGATGACATTATTTATTATTCATTTAGGTAAGTATTCGTGCCAAGTTTCAAGTTAATAAACCCAGGAATAAAATTCTTCCATACAAACTTGAACACCCCCTAAATCGTATTTTGGGGGTAGTTTTGTTAAGTTTCACTCTTCAAATGTCACGCGTACCGCATAAGTACGCTATCGAACAACGCTCGAAATGTCGCGCATACCTCATAGGTACGTCAGAAACATCGCGCCGACTCGCGCCATGGGTCGTTGTTTTTTTTACGTTTAATCGTAAGATATAAACCGGAGAGTAATCTCACAAGAGTTTTAAAAAGACTTACTGGGAAATAAATTTATATTTCCTATTGAGTGATAGTTTATCGAAAAGTGGTAAATATTTCAGTTGGTGATAAATATTATGTAAAAGTGTTTGAAATACACATAAGTAGCTAACCTATTAATCTGTAAACATAATTTAGCTAAACGCTGTTGATAATATTTCGTATTGTCGTCGTAATCGTATTTTCACAAGTATGATTCTTTCTGAAAAATTCTCGGTCATTTATCCCGCCACCAGTATAATATACGCGCGCGCGCCCGGTTTCTTATCTTTATTAGTGTTGTAAAAACAAACAGTTTTATGGTGCATTTATTGTTTCTAATTGGATCAAGTGGTTTCTAAGTGGAATTAGATATATTGTGTTGTCGTAATTAAGTGTTTTGTGGTGATTGTGGGATAATTTCGGTATATTGTGATAAAGTTTGGTGGGTATTCGGAGAAAATTCCCAAAACCGAAATATATCACATCGTGACGAAATGAGGTCAGTATTTATCATTTTTTTAAATTACGAATGGCGGTATATTGATACATTTTACATTTTAACGAAGGTCTACCCACAAAAATATCATTACATGACGTAATCACGTGATTACGTAACATTTTGCTGGTATATAGGTAAATAGGTAATATGCTATGGTAGTTGTTCGTTAAGAAAACTTAGTCCATAATTGCACAAACAAAACCCTTGGTTTCCCCGAAGAGATCACCGAAACGTATCCCGGCTACGGACACTAGGAAATCTACATCAGACCTATAAAGAGCCCGATAGAAGCGCCCGTGCCTTTCCATACCTCCTTGCGGTCATCTGTAATAAGTATCACAGGTTTGCGCAAGTTGTCTTTAGCCATGGATGGGGTGAGTCCCTTGTACACTGCGACCACTTCTCCGTGCATATACATAAGCTTTAAAAATATTCTCTGAGACTGTACATCTCGCGGTTGTGGACAGTCTTGGCATTTAAAATGCTTCGACCTCCACGCTTCCGCGAGATGATTCCCTGCATCCAGTTTGCGGTCAGCAGTGAATTGTTTTCGACTGTACAATAGAAAACATACACTTATGCCCGTTTACCTACCCCCTGACTAAACATGAAGTTAAAATCAAACGATTGGTTGCAGAAGTTATCGTATGACGAAACCGACAATCTCATTACCATTGTCTCATAATAAAACTAATATTGTATTTAAAATAAGGCGTGGTTGTTTAATTGATGTTTTTGTAACTATAAGTACTTGGTCGATAATTAATACCAGATGTATGCCATTATACCTGGAGGAACTTTGGCTCCTGAGACGGCCTTTTGGCCTAGTTTAAGAGGTATCAGTTCGCCCTTTGATGTTACTCTATTGTACAATATTTCCTTAATCATTGTAAACTAATATATGTTTTCCTATGTGTACAAATGAATATTTTATTATTTATTATTACAATCTTACGGAGTCTATAATTTTCCGGTGACATATAAGAGGAGTAGCTCCTTAATGCCACGGGACCCCTTCTGACATCCATTCTGAGAAGGGGAAATTATTATTATTATTACATCCAATTAATAATCTCACTCTTGAAGTTACGTCAATGTCTTATCCGTGTCTGATGGCATGGAAATTCCCCTAGACTTTCTAGACCATATTTTTTATGGCAACCCTATTAGGTAGCATATGTTCTGAAACATATTTAATTGGATATAATACAATTTTGATCCGGTAAGCAAGTGGGTGAAGGTCGATCTTACTTGGACCCTCTACTATTAGATAGATTGACGGCTCCCTTGATGTTCACTTCACTTAGGTAAGCAGTAGTTATAACAGTTTTGGAAGGTTTAGGTAGTATTAACTGTTGCTGGTATTATACACTTCTGGACACACCTATTGGCCCACCTTGTATTTTCAGTTTCGTTTGGTCCTAGCTAAAATTTTATATTAGGTCGAGCAAAAAGTTTTTATGCAGTTTTGAACCTGGCACATTCACAATTTCATTCAATAGTCTTTTTTTGAATTTCGAACACAGAATTTAAAGAAACAAAAGACAATTTGGAGCCTGTTTGTTGATATCAAACAATCGAATACTAAGAAAACTTGGTTTTATTGGTTTACTTGGATTTAATTCTTGAAAAAGTGATTGATATCTTTGGTTTTGCAACAAACATTACTTATTCTTAACATTAAGGTGAGGTTCTATCAATAATCTATGGATACTTAACCTGAAGTCGCCGCCCAAGCTGTGGCACTTATTCAGGCCGGACACAGCCAAAGAAACGTGAGTGCTCAACTTAATTTAAGTCGATCTGCGGTCCGAAATGTTTATCGGAGGTACCTAGAGACTGGCGGCTTTGTTCGTCGCCAAGGAAGGCCACGATCTCGGGTCACAACTGAAAGGCAGGATCGATTCATCGTGACGACCAGCTTGAGAAATCGTCACCTTACCTCCATTGAGATACAAAACCAACTTCGCGACTTCCACGGAGTATCTGTGAGCGCTCGAACTGTTCGGAGAAGGTTAAAAGAACGCGATATGGTACCACACAAGCCAGCTAATGGGCCCAAACTAACGCGAGCCCACCGAACAGCGCGCCTTCATTTCGCACGCAGTCATTTAAATTGGACACAGCAAGATTGGAGCCGTGTACTCTTTTCTGATGAGTCTAAAATTGTGTTACATGGCAATGATGGAAGGAAGAAGGTCTACCGACGTAAGGGAGAGCGTTTCGCACAATGCTGCTTTGAAGAGAGGGTTGCTTATGGCGGTGGCTCATGGACTGTCTGGGGCGGTATATCCGCGAGCGGCAAAACTCAACTTGAGGTTGTTACAGGACCACGGCTGCCAGAGCTCGCACAGGGAGGCAGCGTTGCTGGCGACGGCTGCGGTCTCACAGGTGGTGAGCCGCATACGGCGCCTCGGCCTGGAGGTGGCCCTCAACAAGTCGGAGGCCATTGTTTTTCATGGCCCCCGGCGAGCGCCGCCGCCGGGATCGCACATTGTGGTCGGGGGGGCCCGTATCGCTGTCGAGTCCACCATGAAGTATCTGGGATTGGTGCTCGACAGCCGGTGGGATTTCGGCCCCCACTTCCGGCGGCTGGCGCCCAAGTTGTTGGGCGCGGCGGGGACGCTGTCAACGCTGCTTCCCAATCTGGGGGACCCGAGCACCGCCTGTAGGCGGTTGTACGTGGGGATCGTGCGATCGATGGCCCTATATGGGGCCCCGATCTGGGCGGCTGACCTGACGGCCAGCACCATCACTGTTCTGCGGAGGCCGCAGAGGGTGATGGCCGTCAGAGTCATCAGGGGATATCGCACGATCTCCTACGAGGCGGCTTGCGCACTGGCCGGATCTCCGCCGTGGGACCTGGAGGCGAAAGTGCTCGCGTCACTGCACAGGTGGCGCGAGGACGCGCGGGCGCGCGGCGAGCGACTGACGCAGCGACACCTGGAGCTGCGTCGGTCGCAGCTGCGCGAGGTCCTGGTGGCGGAATGGCGGGACAGGCTTTCGAGCCCTACCGCCGGCCTCATCACCATCGAGGCCATCCGGCCAGTGCTCGACCTGTGGCTCGGGAGAAGGCACGGTTCTCTGACGTTTCGTGCGACGCAGGTCCTCTCGGGGCATGGCTGCTTCGGGAGGTTCTTGTGTCGCATAGGCAGGGAGCCGGACGCTCGATGCCACCACTGCGTCGACTGTCGGGAGGACACGGTGCGGCATACGCTTGCAGAATGTGCAGCTTGGGAGGAGCCGCGCCGTGCCCTCATCTCTGTTGTAGGCGGTGACCTCTCGCTGCCGGCCGTAGTCCATGCTATGGTCGGCGGTGAGGAGTCCTGGGACGCGGTGGTCTCCTTCTGCGAGACAGTTATCGCGCAGAAGGAGGCTGCGGAAAGGGAGAGGGAGATCACAACCGCTCTCCCGGCCCGCAGCAGGCGCATCGGGCGTCGGAGGAGGGCATACGCTGCCCTCTTCCGGCCCCCCTAACTGGGTCCAGGGGCGGCGGACTTGGGGCTGTCCGTCGCCCCCCATTCATCCCGGACCCGAGGTGGCGGCGCGTGGTGTTCCCGTGCGCCCCTCTTTGACGTAGCGAGGGGAGTCAAACACCTCACTCCCCTCGCCGACGCGAGGTGGCCCGCAGAGGCGGGCCGGCACCAGCCGGGGATTGCGGAAGTCGCATACGTTCCCGCGATCCCCGGCGTAGGTGGGAGATGGAACACCGGGGTGGTTTTAGTCAGTAAGAGTCTGACAGACCCCTCCACCCGCCCCAGGGTGGAGGATTTCCATGAGGATTTCCCCCCGAGATCAAAAAAAAAAAAAAAAGGACCACGGCTGCCAACATTAAATGCTGAAAGGTACATTCGTGAGTGCTTAGAACCTCACGTGATACCATACGCGGACTATGTGGGCCCAAATTTCCTTTTTATGCATGATAATGCAAGAGCCAATGCGGCCGGCATCTTCAGGGAATATCTTCGGGATGTGAACATCACAGTTATGGACTGGCCAGCCAGAAGCCCAGACATGAACCCCATTGAGCACATGTGGGACGAGCTAAAAAGACGTGTTAGGGCTCGTCAGCCAGTTGCCCAGACGATGCAGGAGTTGAAAACTGCCATAGAAGAGGAATGGGAGATGATCCCTCAAAATTGCATAGAGCGGTTGATAAACTCTATGCCTAATCGTGTGAGAGCTGTGGTAGATGCCCATGGAGGCAACACGCGTTATTAAATTAAACCTTTATTTGATAAAACATGTTTTTTATTCAAAAATCAATTGCCTTTAACAAGGCACATATCCGACTTGTTAGGCGTAGCTCCATGTCGTATGGTATTCTGAATTCAAATTTAAAACAATACGATCGAAAAAGATGGTAAAATGTATCAGGTTTAAAACTGCATCAACAGTTTTTGTTCAATCTAGCAATCATATTTCGGTAGGGGCCATCGAAATCTAAACTCTAAGGTGGGCCAATAGATGTGTCCAGAAGTTTATTACCCAATTTATAATGAGACTTCTGTTAGTCTTTAATTAACGTCCTTTACTGTCGAAAACATATTATAGTGTGAAGAGGAAAATAACTGAAAATCGAGGCTATCTTAGTAAAACATAACATTAATTTAATGTATTAATTAAATCAAATCCGTGTGCGGAAAGCGCAGGTCAGTGTCTTGCAGATTGTCTTTGATCCACTGGTCAGCTTGTTGAGTCATCTCCTCGTCGAAGTAGTCACGCCAACCACCCGCTTTTCCTGAAAATCGAATAAGTCGTTGCGAATGCAAACCTTAAATATAAGTTACAGTTGACTCCTTTTTAGTGCGAACGACTGCTAAAAGTATAAATGGCCAAGAATGCATTTGGCTAACGTTTTGCCTACTGTATATGTGTCTCACCTTTCCTGACAAATGTTTCATTCTCTGCAAGCAGGCCGAATTCTCTCGTGGCCTCGAAGTTGACTGATTTGTTATTCCTGAAGTTTTCGAAGCTCAGGTGATCGAAGAGTCCAGCCATTTGTTCCTTATTCAACTGTTTGCCCAGGAAGTCTGCGACACGTTGAATTGCTGTCGGTAAGTCCTGCAGAAGTAAAAAATTGATAAGGTTATTGTTAAAAGCTTTTTTTTCCGTTTATGGCAACTGAGCCGGTTTTTAAAAGTTATTTATAAAATTTGATTTATTGATGTGGATATTTGTGTGACTGTTTTAATAAAACTTAACTAACCATATACACTATAAATACAAATAAAAACTCCTAACTAGATTAACCCGGCGCCAAAAATTCATCCGCATCGCTGTCGAAGTGTACCCAAGACTGGCGGCATTGCCACATTGCATGGCAATGCTTATGCTTTGATAAAGGTATAAGCCAGCCCTTGGGTCACGCGAAGCGGCGAAGTGTCAACTAAGCGTCTTGAGAGTTCTTTAAACAAGTTATGCGCACTCGGACCCGAGAAAGAAAAACCGACTAAGTGCGTGTCGGACCATGCACAGTGAGGACACCCCACACCATGGGAAAGACGACAAAAAAATTTTCGCCGCTTTACATGTAGGAGGGCTACCCTAAAAAAAGTATTTCAAGATTTTATTTTACCACTTTGTCGGCTTGATTAATATATATACAGGGTGTCCCAAAACTCAACGTCAAGCCGAAACGGGGTGACAGGATTGATCATAACCATCACGAGAAAAATCTGAAAAAAAATCTATCCCATGCAGTTTGAAAATTATGGGCATTTTAAGAAAAACCTAGAAATTTGATCAAACTGTACCATTTTTCGGTTATTGTGGTTATTATTTTTTATTTTTGTTCATTTGAACTTTAGAAACGTAATCCTAAATAACATTTCTAGAATCCCAATAAAAAATAATGACACAATTGCCTCAAGTTCCCGAGAATTGAGACTATTTGTTAAACTACGAATTTAAAATTTTCAAGATTCGTCGACTTTGACAGGCCCTCCTATAAAAAAAATGTACTAGAGTGCCTTGGCAAGTAGCATTAAAAGTTGGCGCATTTAATCAGAATTCTAAAATGGTACAATACTTGTTAGTTCCATACAATAGAAAAGAGTAAAAAAAATTAAAACCTCAAGTAACCCGATTTTTGCTATCAGATTTTACTCAGTTAAAATGTTTTTAATTCGCACAAGCTCTAGGTAGGTTCTTAATTTTAAGGCAAAATGATGAGAGAGATGGATAATGGGTATGTTTGCCATGAGTGAGCGAGACAGATAGTGACGCCACGCATTGAGACGGAGATGCGTCGTTTAAACGAGTGCGAATGAAACAGATAGATGCTATGGCATCTATCTGTTTCATTCGCACTAGTTTCAGCCAAGCAAATGGCTACGCTACCAGTCCGACACCAACCAGTTAGTACGTTTCGCTCATTCGTCTACTGCGCACGTTCGTATTCGTATTAATTATTTTACTAATTTTACTAACTTTTTTTCACTTTGGTAAAAGTGGCGTCACTATCTGTCTCGCTCACTCATGGCGAACATACCCATTATCCATCTCTCTCATCATTTTGTCTTAAAATTAAGAACCTACCTAGAGCTTGTGTGAATTAAAAACATTTTAACTGAGTAAAATGAGATAGCAAAAATCGGGTTACTTGAGGTTTTAATTTTTTTACTCTTTTCTATTGTATGGAACTAACAAGTATTGTACCATTTTAGAATTCTGATTAAATGCGCCAACTTTTAATGCCACTTGCCAAGGCACTCTAGTACATTTTTTTTATAGGAGGGCCTGTCAAAGTCGACGAATCTTGAAAATTTTAAATTCGTAGTTTAACAAATAGTCTCAATTCTCGGAAACTTGAGGCAATTGTGTCATTATTTTTTATTGGGATTCTAGAAATGTTATTTAGGATTACGTTTCCAAAGTTCAAATGAACAAAAATAAAAAAGAATAACCACAATAACCAAAAAATGGTACAGTTTGATCAAATTTCTAGGTTTTTCTTAAAATGCCCATAATTTTTAAACTGCATGGGATAGATTTTTTTTCAGATTTTTCTCGTGATGGTTATGATCAATCCTGTCACCCCGTTTCGGCTTGACGTTGAGTTTTGGGACACCCTGTATATACCCATACCAAATTTAAACTTTCTAACGCTAAGCGTCTCTGAGCAAAACCGCGGATGGATAGACAGAAAGACGGACATGGCGAAATTAAAAGGGTTCCTTGTTGACTACGGAACCCTACAAAATGATGGAAGTACTTTAACTTATGCCAACGCCATGACATGTTTAAGACTAATGACAAAAAAAAAGAATAATCTCTTGACCCTAATGGGCGTGCTTACCCTGTAGACAAACAGGCAAAGCTTACCCTACCACATCAACGGATTAATAAAACAAATGCATTTATTACAACTATGTAGTGAAATAAAACAAAAGTATTAAATAACTTATAACTCCTAGTAAAATGCTTATAGCAACTTGTCGCGCCCGTGTGACGTAACTCACACTATTAATGTACTACGAGACGCTCCATAGGCAGGAATTCGAATAGCCTACTTGTCATTCATAAATTTATGCATGTGTGTTAATATTTTCGTGTGTATGAACGGCACACCTGTATAAATATGGGCGTTTCTTTTGCCCGAAGGCCCGGCCACCTTGTGTCGAGATTGGCTACGTCACAAAGTTTGTATGAATGAAAGAGAAGCGCTTAGCAGTGTGTGTTGCCAATTACACAAACACAGTTACCCACAGATACGTCAATTTCCTTAATCACTAATAGAGACAGTTAAAAAAAGGGTGGTATTGTCAAAGTTATAAATTTCAGAAGAAATTTTTATTTGTAAAGAATAGCAACAGCCCTCAAAAATAATTAAAAACTACAGGAATGTAATTTTTCTCCGCAGGAAAATAAGTATTTAGTATCGGCAGCCCTGTGTGTTACTGTCAGTATAGATTATTAGTATAATCCGACAAATTTTGTTAAATGCTGTTCTTAAAGATGACGATAGGACAATGATGGCAATTTAATTTGGAAGTGTTTTTATCGAGACATTATAAATTATATTTTTTAAGAGAAGCAATGTCATGTGACAAGCAATAATCGCGCGAATCTTTTAATAGTGATTGTTTTGTATTTTTTAATTACTTTTAATTTTATTATACCATAGTGAGTTATAAGTAATTCGTTTTGAAACACAGAGTAGTGTAAATATTAAAGTTCATTTTGTTTGTTTACTTAATAATGGTCCTTTTTTTAAGTATGGGAAATCATCAAATGACTTCTTCCGTTCTGGGTGGAGCGGAAGAGCGTGTCAGACTCTTACTGACTAAAACCCATCCGTGTTCCTTCTAAAGCCCTTTGCGTTCCAGGGCCGCGGTGACTTTTTCGAACAAATTCCGCAACCCTGGCAGGATCTGGCCCAAGCGGGCCCCGTCTTCTATGCTGACATCTCTTTGAGGCGCGCGTGAAACACAACGCGCCATCGACCCGGGTCTGGTGGTGATCGGACAGCGAGGCACCCAGCGCTCGCCGTCCGCACGCCCGCGCCTACGGTGGCCGGGGATCGCCCTGCGATTCCCGACGCCCGGGGCATCTTCTCCTGTAGCGGTGGTTGGAGCGAAGGCCTTGCCTTTCCCTCGCGCGGCCCTCCTCCTCCTTCGCTAGCATTACTGCTTCGCAGAAGGAAGTGACCGCTTCCCAAGCCTCTTTGCTCCGGACCATGGATTCAACCAGCGCCCGACGCGAGAGGTCACCGCCGCCGTAAAAATGGTTCTAGATTGTAAAGTTTGTGCTGACAATGTGTGTTTGCTAGAGATTAAAAGCAGTAAGTTTTCACAGCTATCGTATAATGATAAGATCCAAGTCGTGTCGGTAGATGTGATAATTCATCTCGTACTCGTCATTTCAATCCTCAGAGTTATGAAACATATAACTGGTTTGAGTTACTTTCTTCTGAGAATTTTTAGTTAATATAGAGAACAATTCCCTGAAGGGGAAATGAGAGAGTTCACTAATACTTAACTACTTAGAATTAAGTCCGCCCTTATACCACTATTGTACAAAAGTTAAAAGAAAGAAAGAAATAAATAAATACTTATCAGGCACATTTTAATTTTGATAGACTAAAAATGAAATGCGATGTATTTATAAATCGTCTGAATTTGCGAATTGTAGCATATGTGCTATGATTCAAAATTCGTATAAAAATAATTTAGATAAAGTTTCTTCAGAAGTGTTACATTTAGCTAAGTTTATTATTACTATCCCATATAGCAGCGCATCGGCAGAACGTTCATTTTCGTCCTAAACGTATAGACACCTATTTAAGATACACACAAAGTCAGCAACGACTCACAATTCTTTCTTTAATTTCTATAGAAAAAGAATTTATGGTCGAACTACGACGCAAGCCTACTTTTTATGACGAGGTCTTGAAATCATATTTGAAAAAGCATAGCCGCGTAGATTTAATTTATAAATGAGTATAATTTAAAGTTTTTTGCAGATTGCAAACCTTTAGTTATCTTTTTAAATATATGTATGTACATGCGATGCGAGTCACTTGAAATAGGGCCTTTTTAAAGGCCACATTGGATATCTTGCAAGTGACGCGTTTTGTAACTAAAACTCACTTGGAAAGATATTTGAGGTGGCCGAATCTTTCTTCTATTTGCATCGTCGGAATATAGTGATTTGAATCTGTCTTGAAATCTTAAGTAGTCTGGTTAGTTTTTGAAATCATAAGTTTTGAAGTGGACGAAAATTCGCACCGTCAGTATCGTGATTTCAACCCTGAATAATGTGGTGAGTTTTTTTTGGGCATTATGTTTGGGCTGGCTTACCCTTACTCTGGAACCACTGCACGCCACTGCTTGACCTCGGTCACGCCTGCTAACCATCGCTATGGATGGAGTCTACGATGGGACAAACGTGCACAAAAAATACATACTTAAGTACATCAAAGTTTTAAGTTAGCCGAAAACTAAATACATTTGAACAGCTCTGACAACTGTTTTATATACAACAAATCCCATCCAAATTCAGTAGTTTCCAATATATCCGTGTCTTATTAAACAAAAATTGATTGCAATTTTCAGGTGACATAAACTAGATTTTCGCCAACATCACAGCTCTATAGTAGGCGCTAGATAAATGTGGAATAAAGTACATTGACCTTTCCCTAATAACTGTTCATAGGTACCTGAACAATTAAATATGAATCGTTTTTCATTATTAGACAATGTTAAGGATCACGAGAGATGATGATTCGGGACAGCTTTGTGTCATTAATTCCGTTTTTCAAATTAAAAATGTCAATAATTGTAGGTGGGTCAATGACCGTTATTCCACGATTATCTGGCGCCTACTATAATAAACAGTCCGAACACTCCGGTCGATTCTGTAAACATGTCGAAGTGGCGGCTTGAGTTAAGTGATCACGAGGTGAGCTGTCAATCCATCTTAATTAAATGGATTGACAGCTCATCTCGTGATCACTTCACCCAAGCCTTTACTTCGAAATCGACCAGCTACGTTCGCGCATCCCGGTAGTTACCATCTTTTTATTTATGTCGTTATTTCTGAGCGCGGGTAACGCACACAAAGTTTATAATATGTCATTGGCTCTTACACCAACGTTCCCATTCGCATCTCAGTCGCCATCTGTCAAAACTGTATGAAAAATGAGGTTTTTATGACAAGTTGCGACAGAAGGTATAGATGAGATGCCAATGCGAACGATGTTTAAAAATTAGTAGAATTGGCACTCTAGTCCTTTGAAAGAAATTACCTTTGACAGTTCTTCATAGAACAAAAACAGCATGTTCGGTTCACGTCTCTTTCCCCAAGCTTCCTTGACATGCTCGAAATATGGCGTCAGCGTAACTGAAAAAAAGTGAAGTCATTTTTAGTAAGCATGTCTTCAAATTGTTATCTTTTTTGTTTGCATTCCTATTAGATTACTATGGCAAACCCTTAAAATAATTTACGAATAAGTTAAGTTCTTACATAGGCTTGTATGAAACAGGTTCCAGAATTCTTTAAACGTGCCACTGTATCCAATAAATGTAAACATTCTAGCATGGTGGTAGCACGACACCACCACATCCCTGGGGTCCCGTGCTACATACACCACTTTCACTGTCTCCAAGATCTTCGGTGGCAGTAAGCTCATCGGCAGGTGGGTCTTCACGAAGCGCGGTGATGGAGCAGAGGCCAACAACTGAGTGGCCGGAGTAGCCCATAGTTTCATGGTTTCTATAAATTTGTTGACGTCAACATTGTCTTTTTTAACCGTGGTCTTTAAGGATGTGTCTTCTTCTTCCTCATCGAAGTACATGAATACCCTTTAAGCAAATTATTAAGAATTATTGTTCGACTTAAGTGCTCAGCATGTTCAGTTTCGTAGAAGTTGGTAGGTAAAAATCTGTAAAATAAAACGATACAATGTCTCTTACTCTAGAAAGGGATATCTTTCGGTGAGTGGGGTTGCTGCTGCCGCGATGTAATCCAGATCATTTGCCACCAGCCACACCAGTTCCTGAGTCCACGTGGTTCCTGAAACATGACATATCTCATCTTTCCAATGAGACTTGTCCCATATTCTATGTCATTTCCTTAGCTCAACTCAATGCAATTTGCAGTATTAGCTTGTTATTTACTTATACTTATCATCTGTCATAGGCCACCCCCAAGTGTCGCTACATCGACCGGTCCTGTGCATCGGCATCCAGTGTATACTCAATGGCCTTCATCAGGTCATCGATCTACCTTGAGGGAGTCCTTCCAATGCTTCGACTTTCGGTAAGCATCGTTTTTTTTTAAATAGTCATCTCAGTCGATCGGAGTGTAGGAACTTAGAATGCTTAATAAAAGGTCTAGGTGAAAAGCCTGCTTTTGAGTAGTCTGCTCACTAATGTATCCGTATGGGATCCGAGCAAGGAAGACAAGATTCAGAAAAATAAAAGCAGTGTTAATTTTTCGTGCCTGATCGTTGATAGCTGGCGACAAACACGTCGCTGGGTCTTAGCGGCATGTTGTAGATATTCGCAGCTTCTTTCCGGTAAGTTTCGTACAGTATGTAACCCTTGGGTCCGACGCGGACAATCTTGGTTTCGTTTGGTGCTGTAATACAGTAACAATAAGTGCAATAATTAAGTTTTTCAAAGAAAATACAAACCAACATTAAAAACTAAAATAGTAATTAAAAATTATCGGAACAGAAAAACATAACGTTTTAATTTATCGTCGTAATATTTCATACAAGACTGGCCTGTTAAGTACAACGCAGCGCAAGCCGACGCTTGTAATTTTATTGCCACGAGTGTAATACCTGTGTCAAATGAACTGCTGGCGTTCCTGCTGCAGAAACTGAACGTGATGAACGAGGAGTGTCCGCCATCCAGATCTGTCCATCGAACTTCAGCAAAGACGACATTGCTGTTGTGAAGCTGCTGCTGTTCCGGTTGCTTATTAAAATCGAGACGGTGTCTCTCGGTGGCACGATGGGACAAAGAAAAGTGTGCAAGACATCATCACGCCGCGACGCGTCGTCAGGGTCGGCGTGGCACGTCGCGACGTGCCGACGCGGCGACGGTTGTGGCGAGGGATCGAACAAGTTACCTACAGTCACATTCGACCACGTTGACGTTACGAGTCTGTTGAAGGACATTGTGTCTTTGAAGCTGATGTGCAGAGGAAGTTGGAGACATCCCGGATCACTGTCGCAGACTTGCGCATAGAAATTGATGAGTTGCGCAACTCTGTGGCGTTAACTGGGTCACCGACGCGTGTAATTTAAGCAATATTAATACGCGCCGAGGTGTCGGCTGCCGCTTTCGTGGACAAGTACCACTGGAACGCACAAAGACTTAGTGTAATTAAGTGATACTAACATAGTTTTAAGTTCTATTTACTAATACAATTGTTATTATATGTTTACTTAGGTTAAGGTATTTATCTGTGGGTGGGTCGCGGGTGGGTCTTTGTAACCTGACTGATAAATGGTTTTTTGTTATTATAATATCATTGGATTTGATACTGTCGAGCTCAGTCTGAGGCGAATTTGTTCGAAAGAGTCACTGTAGCTCTGGAACGTAAAGGGTATTAGGAGGAACACGGATGGGTTTTTGTCAGTAAGAGTCTAACACTCCCATCTGGTCCGCCCAGAGCTGAAGAAGTCATTTGATGATTTTCCATCGGAAGGGCGGTTCAGTTATGGTGTGGGGAGGGATATGTTTGGAAGCTCATATGGACTTAGTGGTGGTCGATGGAGGGAATATGACTATGATATGCTGATCGGTATATCAGGGACATCTTAGAAGACCACGTTGTCCCATTTGCCCCCTATGATGATGGCTTTATTATAATGCAGGATAATGTGCTTGCTCACAGTGCTTGCTCAGCCCAAGCATAATTTAAACCATGTGGGTATGACGGTGATGCAGTGGCCAGCAAGATCCCTGAATATGAATCCTATAGAGCATGTTTGGTACTTGTTAAATAGAAGCGTTAAAACCCCCAACAACCTGGGAGAACTGCAAAACGCATTACTCGAAGAGTGACAGAGCTTGTTCCAACTCTCAAAACACAAATGATAACATAATTCTCAGCATATCCAGACGGATGGGAACGATGTCAGAGCACGAGGGAAACACTCGTTATCAGTAATTCATTTATTTAATGTTAAAATCTCACTATTCTTTAGTTTTTAACAGTGTTTGTGTTATCACAACGGATAGGAAAAGTGTACTTTGTTTTAATTTTGATTGTCTTCTAATATACAATTCTCGTGTCACAGTGTTTGTAACAAAACTTCTCCGAAACGGCTTGACCGATTCTTATGAAATTTTGTGTATATATTCAGTAGGTCTGAGAATAATTAATTTCCCCAAGTGATAAGGGTGGTCCAACCAAAAAAAAAAATTTTTGGACAATTTTTTTTATGATTTGGCATTAAAAAATACATACAACCCTAAATTTTCATCTTTCTACCACCAACCCCTATTTTTTAATAGCGATAGTAATTCAATGATTCTCTAGTTACCACTTGCTATCACGCAACGACCAATAGGAGCCGAGCATTCATGAAAAATGTGACGCAGACGAAGTTCCGTGGTCAGCTAGTCTAAACCAATATTATATATTTTATTTAAATTTAATTACTTAAGTCTTTGTAAAGTCGATGTTAAAAGATGTCAATTGGTTGCCTGATTTTTTTTTTTAATAAACTATTTATTATTAAAAACTCAGCCTTTTAATTCTGTTCCGCTAATTCTGCCGCGGTGTATATATTTTCTGTTCGGTAAAATATCTTGTAAAAGTATTTTTTTAAAGACTAGGTTCGCGAAAGCTGGGAGGATTGGAAAGAAGGCCTTTACGAACAGGTGCGATGGAGACGTAGTCTTTAATTATATGAAAATAAAAACAACTACTTGTGTACTTACCGTTATACACTTTTTTAATTAAATCTTTTTCTTCATTACTGATCTCCTTGAAATCGTAAGGAAACGGTACGATATTTTGTTCTTCCATTTTTATAGCTAATTCATAAATTATATAGTAGGATAAGTGTAATGAGCTTCAATGGCAAACTGACAATAAAAAAACAAATTCAACAAAATTATTGCCTTGATCTACTTATTTGAAAAGATAAAGAAAATAATCCTTACACCTTTGTCAAAATGTTGATTTGAATAGATATGTTTGTGACATCTTTTAATAATTTATACGTCGCTTTGGTAGTGAAGACAGTCAACCCAGACATAACCAGTTACGAGATAATGAGCAATTAGGTGGTGAGGTTAAACAAAAAGTAATAATTAGTCTATTACTTCCGTTACGTTACGTTAGCTATCTACACATATAATAAAACAGTAGAAACCGTTGTCTGTACATTAAACAAATTAACCAAAAATTTATAAACATAAAAAGATTTATAGAACCCCAAAAAAAAAAATGTAATTTGATAATCTGTCATTGATGACTGGCTTTTGTTAAGAATTTTAATGTATTGTAAAGTGGAACTGTTGGAAACAGGAACGAGCTGCCCCCCCTAGCTCAAATCCTGGGTACGCCCTTGCGTTAATCTCCAAAACTCCTGAACAGATTATCTTGGGGTTTTCGCAGTTAGGTTAAGCTTAGTTTTGACCAACATTTAGTCTTTTAACATTTAATTAAAATAGGCGGCGGGCGGGGAAAAAAGTTATAGTCAAAAATTTTAAAATTAAGAATCGTAAATTAAATTACATATTAAATCAAATGACGTACTAAATCAAATTACGTATTAAATCAATTAAGTATTTTTACTAAGCATTCTTAAGCGTTGAAATTTTTAGGGTTCCGTATCTCAGTCGGCAAAAACGGAACCCTTATAGGATGACTTTGCTGTCGGTCTGTCAAGAACGCGTGGAGGAATCAAGCTGAAATTAATATTAAATAGCCTTGGAGCAGTGAAAATAGTTATTTATGATACTAGTGCGGTAAGTTGGTTTTTACAAACGAGGGCTTACCATAGTCACGAGTTTGTAAAAACCAGTTTCCTCACGTGTGCCATATAACGTTTTTCAACAAATTTGCTAGAAAACAGTACATTATAGGTTTTGAAATAAACTTAGTTTTTAGATATCAGTCAGAAAGTCACAACAATCTTTGACGTTTCTTATATGAAAATAGAGCGAATTTGCAAATGGTGCCACGTGCGCGTGGTGAAAATTAGAACTACATTTTTTCTGATGAAGAACTTCGGAGACAGGCAACGGAACTCTTCAGTAAATGATAGCAAATCTCGCGGGATTGCTGAAATCGCCTGTCCGTTTATTGTTTGCGCAGATGGGGTACGCAGATGGGTACAAGTCAACTATGTTTTTAGGGTTATCTATTCGGGCATAACTTTATTATTTATGAACCGATCTTTATGATTATGTTTACGTTGGGTTTAGTTAGGTATAGTATTTTGAATTTGCATTGGACTTTGAACTTCAAAGATAAATGCTTTTTACATACAATGCTACGGCCCATCTTGGATTTTAAATTTTATTGAATACAAGTGGCTCGCCCCGGCATCGCTATTTTTTGTTTCAAAATTTTCTTGCTAATAACCTTCTCTACACAATAACAAACACAACAAAAAATAATTAGTCAAATCGGTCAAGCCGTTCACGTGTGATGCCGTGACCAAGGGAAATAGGGATTCATTTTTATATATTTAGAAATATATTAACATTTTATTGTCATCAGAATATCAGATCTATCTGTAAACAGGAAGGGGGTAAAATATCAGCTACTAAATTTGACCCAAATAAACAACAAATAGGACAAACTTCGATAATACCGTTCATTAACTGGAAGCGGACAGACGTGTGTCGCATCGCGCTGACGTGAATATTGACGTTTTTGTGATTTGTGGTGTTGTGATTGGTTACTTTTGCCATCTTTGAATCCTTGTTGCTCCTGCGGTGTTATTACCTGTGGTCTACGCCCACTGGGAGGAGTTAAGGCAGGACAGAACATTTTTGTCAGGTCCTACATTGAATGGGTGTTCAAATATATTTGAACAGCTCATTTAAATAAACACAAAAAGTTTTACAGTTAGCTGGGCTCGAACCTAGGACGCCGAGCGTCAGAGGCGGCGCGCGCGCACTGTGCTGATTGAACATCTGGCTAAACGGTCGAAATAACCAAGGTCTATTGACTGCAAGGAGCTACACTAAATTATTTTACTCTTGTTGTGTAGTAATTGCGTAGAACAGCAATGCCTCGCACTATGCGGTCACCCCCCATGAAATCTACCATCGCGTTGCTTGAGACTCAGTCAGAGCCTGACCTGTCCTCTGACGCATCTATTCCTGTATTGAATAGCGGTGATAAAATGGATAGCGTCACAATGCGGCAGAGCAAGAAACGCTTCAGGGGTGATGACGACTGCACGGAGACTGACAGATTCGAAGATTTGAAGAATATGTTGCAGTCATGTAAAAATGATCAAGATGTTGTCCTCAACAAAATAGTCGCGGAAGTTTCTGAGTTGAAACTTCAAAATCATATCATCAATATCCAAAAGTCATATTGTGAGATTGAAAAATCAATTCAATTTTTCAACTTGAACTATGTGGAGATGAAGTCTCGTTTGGAAAACCTGGAAGTTGCACACAAGGAGAATGTTAAACGCTTGAATGACATGACTGGCAGTGTGAATACACAAGCTGTGGCTACACTTGAGGCTAAGATTGAGGCAATGAAGCAGCAGGCACGTTCATGTAACATTGAAATCTGTAATTTACCAGAAAAGCGAAATGAAAATTTCTTCGCCATCGTGGATACCATAAGCTGCGCTATTAACTTACCAGTGTCGCATAATGATATCATATCGATACACAGAGTACCACACGCTCAGCAATATGATCGTAAACCTAAAAATATTATTATCAAATTCAGAACACGTATTATACGAGACAACATTCTTAGTGCCTATCGCCAGAAGAAGGGCCTAAAGTCTGATCAGTTGGGGATTTCTGGTGCTTCGGTACACGTTTATTTTAATGAACATTTAACCCTAAATAATAAAGCATTATTTCGAGAAGCTAAGAAGATTGCCAATGAAATTGGTTTTAAATACGTTTGGGTCAGGAATGGGACAGTACTTGTGCGGGAGCGGGATGGATTTTCATCAATTGCTATACGTTCTGGGGAAGATCTTAAAAGGATTGTTATCAGTAAGAAGAAGAGTACTGAAAACCCAGATTCATAGCTATACGTTCAAATATATGTTCACACATTTTTTTTGTATATTTATATTAAGCTTTGTCCTTATTCCTTTTCTATACGTTTATTTGACAGGTTCATAAGTTTAGTTGTTAGGTATATAAGTTTCAAATATTATACCTATCTCCTGCCCGCTAGCTTACACCATTGGTTGTTAACGCTTATATTTAAAAAAATCTTACATTTTATTCTAGGCTTTCTATTTTACATACGATTGAATCTTTTTGTGCCATTTAAACAATTATGTAAAATATTGAAAACTGCCTTGAAATACAAATACTGAGGCAAACTTATACTAATTTGTAATTCTGGCTTATCTGTAACTTATCATATAAATAATTATTGTGAACAACGGGCTTAAGTATTATCTATTGGGTGGTGAGCGAATACACATTTATTATGCTACTGTTATTTATGGTTACTAACAACATTACGTTTTACTACCAGAATTGTAGAGGTACTCGTACAAAGTTGCAAACGCTCTATATGAACATATTGAGTAGTTCTTATGACTTTATCATTCTGACCGAAACTTGGCTTATTCCTGAAATCTGTGATAGTGAATTTATTGATGAACGATATGTTGTCTTAAGATGTGACCGTGACCGTGTCGCGACGAATAAAAAAGATGGAGATGGTGTTCTAATTGCAGTGATTCGTGAATTGCGGGCGACAATATTGACAACTCAATTATTTAACTCTGAAATTGAGCAAGTATTAGTACAGATGCCTGCCACACAGCAGCACACACGTCATATTATTGGTGCCGTATATATACCCCTAGCGTCTCGTGCAGAAGTATGTGAGAAATACTTGGACATGCTGCAAGACTTAGCTAATAATCACAATTGCAATTCATATAATTTCTTTGGTGACTATAACTTGCCTGAGATCGACTGGGCGCACCAAGGCAACCATGCCACTGCGCATCACACCGACACCACGGGACGTACATATATTACTTAATTTTATAGATATAATAAATTGTTTACAATTTCACTACACAAAAAATAGTTAAGGTCGTGTGCTAGACTTGATAATCTCTAACGCTGGAAACTCTAAAACGGAAAGCTACTTATTAGAGTACCCTGCTAATATGTTTTACAAAAATGTTTCTTCCGATGACCCCAAGGACATATGCAATTTGTTTTCAACTTTCTTTTGTTCGGTATATGAACCCTCTACCTTTGAAACGAGCCTCTATCACTCCTGTGTACAAGAGTGGCGATAAAAGTAATGTAGAGAATGATCGGCCCATTTCTATTCTTTCTACTTTGTCAAAGGTTTTTGAACGACTAGTACATAGTGCGCTATATCCTCATATCCGTCATCTTATCACACCCGAACAACATGGTTTTGTCAAACGTCGTTCTACCACCACCAACCTGATGACCTTTGTGAACTATGTCTTTGAAAATATGGATCGTCGGGTACAGGTAGACGCTGTTTACACGGATTTTCAGAAGACCTTTGACAAGGTGGATCACACTCTGCTTATGGAAAAAATTGCCTTTTATGGTATACGTGGTAATTTACTCAGATGGTTTGCTTCATATATCTTCAACAGGACTCAAAAGATCGTCATTAATGGGCATGAATCTGACTCTATAGTTGTAAAATCCGGGGTTCCTCAGGGATCAGTATTAGGCCCTTTTCTATTTATATTGTTTATTAATGACATTAAACATTGTTTTATCAACTCAAATTTTTTGATGTATGCAGACGATATGAAAATTTATATTACCTGTAAAAATATTCGCGACTGTCATTATTTACAACAGGACCTTGATAGATTTTATGAATACTGCATAAAAATAAATTCTTTCTTAGCCTTTCCAAATGTTACAAAATCTCTTTCACTAAAAATAAAAATCAGATCAAATTTAATTATTCAATAAATACAATAATTCTTAATGAAGTTCAATTTGTCCGTGACTTGGGTGTTACACTTGACTCTAGTCTGCATTTTGATACTGATATTGACAATATAGTAAAAAAGGCCTTTCAGATGTATGGACTCGTGATGAGATTTTTAGGTAACTTTGTGCGACCCTCTACATTCTTAATAACTACTATATAAAACCCTGATTCGGTCGCAATTGGAATACGCCGTCCAAATTTGGAATCCTCTATATGATAAGTACAAGGATAGGCTAGAAATTGTGCAGAAAAAGTATTTGTGTACCATGAATTATAAATGTTATCGTCCTAAAGTCTCCTATGAACAATTACTGAAATGTTATAATGTTCTAAGTTTGGAATCTAGACGATGTCTTCTGGGTGTAATGATGCTGCATGGTATATGCAATAATAGATTCGACTGCATTCCTTTATCTTATAGTCTACATTATATAGTGCCTAGATCTGTCATGCTTCGTGGAGTACGTGTGCCTCGACTATTCCACACAAATTCGTGCAAGACTAACGCTGGGGTGTGCGAGCCTCTTCGTCGCCTCGTTGATGCGTACAACGCTTACTTTATGGAGCTTGACATATTTACTTTTTCCAAACATCGTTTTAAGGCAGGAGCAATACAGCTACTTAATTCTTAAGTATTTATATATATACATTTATGTTTTTTTTTGTTTCTTACTAGTATTTAACGATGCACACTACTTGTCTGTTTTCTTTTAACTTTTTTTTTGTGAATTCGTGGACAATTTTGTGGGTTTCATGTGTAGTAACATAAATATGTTATAGATTGTGTTTCATGTATTTCTAAGTATTGTACTAATTTTAGAATCTCTAGTTTAGCTTGGCATGTAACTGTTTTTTGTCCCTAACAAATAAAATAAAAATAAACTAAATAAAACCGTTTATTAAAATACTTTGTGGCTTTTGGCAATCTTCAAATCACAAAAGCGACGATTTATGTATAGTTACACGTAGGTACCTACCGACTAAAATTAACATGTAGGTACACTGTATCTAAAATCACTATATACCTAGTGCTATTAGATACAGGTGTATGTATTTACACCACGTTACAGATGTAGTGTATCTAGCAGTTAACCAGTAGTCAAAGTTTGTGCATGGTTATATTAGGTACTGGCTAAAAATAGTCATGTGATTTAGTTGACAATCAGCCCTTTACTGTTTTTTTAATAGCTTTTTTCATGTCAAATGGTGTCTCAAGTGGTCTCAAGTGAATTAATTGCATCACGGCCAAAATCGGGGGTAAATCATTGTGAACTTGACAGATGAAGGCAGAAATAACGACAAGCAATAGGTAAATGGCACGTTTTAATCTTAATCAGTTCAACCTTACTTTAAAAATAATAATAATAATCTGTGGCTCGACTGTCAACCAAGTGACACGAATTTTTTAAATCAAACCAAAATGACAATAACAATGAAAAACAAAGCAAATAAGACTGTAATGGTATGTATATTCCCACATTGAAGAAAACCGAAGAACAATGAAAAAATATGTTGACAAGAGCCGCAGCTCGACGAGCACGCCTACGACCTCCGGCCTCATCACTCAGCTCCGCCTAGCCTCCTTCGGAACTCAGCCCCACCGTGTGTGCTGTGATACCGGCCGTGGCAGTTGCGTCGAGCTCATGTGAAGAGTACTTCTCACCGCCCACGTCGCCACTACCTGCACGTCGACGAAAAGGACGCCGGCCGCCGGACGGCTTGGGACCTCGAGGCCCACCAGCCTCTGATATGGTCCCAGCTCCCAGTGGAAGTGTGCAGCGCATGTGCACGATGGACGCAAACCATCAATGAAAACGTCATGCGCTCATACTATGGGGCTACAGAGGGGGGAACTAACTTGTGTGCGTACCGTGGTCGGATGCTCTCTCTGTTTCAGGTGCTTGAGCCAGCTGTCAACGTATCAGCCCAACGACTATCGGATCAGGGTGCGGGTTATCCTGCGTAACCGTTTGTTGGCTGCCGTAATTGATATACTGCGTCTGGAACCACGGAGTGGCCGCATCTCACCTGCTTCGCCACCGGCCGCGGTGCAAATACAATCTTGTGTTTCACCGCGACTCAACAACGTCGGTGAAGATGATGATGATGGGGTTATATCCGTGAGTACCCATTGTTATGAGCGATTGAGGAGCGCTTAGGAGGCTGCTTTCCGAGAGTTTCGCTCCTCACCCCTTGAGCTTAGACCCCGTCTACCTCGTTTGCCCTTAATAGAAATAGGGCGCTGATGTGTGCTCTAGATTCGCAGCTAGCAAATTGTTTTGATGGCAGCGAAGACCTCGCCGATACCCACTCGATCTTGTACTGTGCGGCTGCAGTGGCATGTCGTGTAGCTCATGTCAAATTTCTCAACAGTGACAGAGCTACACGACCAGCTGTACCAGATTGGCAGTTCAGAATCGAGCGTCGTATCGGTGAGGCTAGAGCACACATCGGCAAACTTACTGCTTCAGGGAGGGCAACACTAGCCGTAGAGTGATGCGCTTAGTGAGGCGGGCGTTCTCGGGGACTGATACTAGCCCTCGGTATTATCTGACCCGCGTCACAGAGCGAATCGACTTCCTGAAGCAAAAAATCTATGCATGGGCAAACCGTATACGTCGGTACAAGCGGCGAGTGGAGCGATGCACTCAGAATCGCACGTTCCAAAGCAATGAGAGGTGGGTTTATAGGGCTTGGGAGCGACCGGACCAAGGTGTGACTGATACGCGCCTACCGGATGATGACGTCATGTGTCCATTCTGGCGCAACATCTGGTCGGTCCCTGTCAGTCACACCGAGGGTGATTGGACTCGGGAAATCGAGCACCCGTGCGATCCAATATCGGAAATGGGGGCAATTACCATCAGCCCACAAGATGTACCTCGTGCAGTCCATCCGTTGCCTAACTGGAAGTCTCTAGGGCCGGACGGGCTCCACAATTTTTGGATTAAATGGTTCAAAAGATCACACGCTCGCTTGGCATCTCAATTCCAGTCTGCCTTAAGGAATGACCACCTGCTCCATAAATCAGGAAGTACCGCGGAACCTAAAAATTATAGACCGATCCCTTGTTTACCGACGGTCTATAAAGTTCTTACATCCATTTTGAGAGCAAAGATTAACGATCACATTGAAACTAATTCAATAATGTCTGCCTCTCAGAATGGATGTAGGAACGGTATAGTCTGGCGATAAGTGGCGCATACACATACATACTTCACATACACTGACACACTCTTTAAAAACACACACATACACACTTACACAAAACACCCGCACACACGTATACACGCACATGTTATTAGGTTAATCGTTTTTGTTTGTTTAATTTTTTTTTATTTTTTCTTCTATTAGTTAATAAGTTACCAAATTTTAAAAGTTCATGTAAGCACATTTCTTCATACTATTGAACTAGTTTTAGAAGAGCGGGGCCTCCTAGCACAGGTATTTCTCATATTGTTGTGTCAATGCCTTATCCGTGTCTGATGGCATGGGAAGTTCCCCTAGACATTCTAGACCATATTTTTTATGGCAACCCTATTAGTATATGTTCTGAAACATATTTCATTGGATATAATATAATTTTGATCTGGTAAGCAAGTGGGTGAAGGTCGATCTTACTTGGACCCTCTACTATTAGATAGATTGATGGCTCCCATGATGTTCACTTCACTAACGTAAGCACTATAACATACGTTTTGGAAGGTTTAGGTAGTATTAACTGTTGCTGGGATTATATTCCCCTTCCCCTCGGACCTCGTTACGCTGACGCTACGCTGTTTTATTTTAATTATTAAACTCATTTTACTTCAATTTAAAATCGGATAACAAAATAGGAGTGCATAACTCTTGAAGAGCATACTCGAGACATCGTGCAGCGCACCGCCCTCCAGCGAAGACAAGTGAAGGTACGCGCCAATTAAACTCCGCCCTCGAAAGCAACGTTGCCATTGTACTACCGCTGCTGCTTCTATGTGCTCCTGGTACTCAGTAGTGTGTACACAACTCAAATAACGACGTAACCGGTGCTGGCACTTTTCTCTAGTCCTCATATTTGCTGCTACTTATAAGAAACCGGAGCCTGTAACCGTTTGCTTTGTTGTGTATTATTGAGCACTTGGCCGCCGAGTTTCATCTACTTTAAAAACTACTCTCCTGGTACTGGGGCTGAGTTCTGAAGAAACATGCCTTTTAATCGTATGCCTCCCCCGCCTTCGCCGCTGTGTATGATTTCTACCACTTCCACCGAAAGTTTAGCTCCGTTGCACGAACCTCCGCATGACTCACCAGTACATTTATCATCAGCGCCTGATTTATCCCAAATATCAACAAACGTCACTGATCGTAAAACAAATTTTCTTATTCGTTTTTGGAAGTTGGAAGTATGAAGGCGTAGATGAAATCTCGCCAGTAACTTTGACTACTTTCTCCGATAAGCAAGACAGACGTTTTGAAGACCTAATGGGAAAGATCAAGAAACCTGGATTTAATTAATGCACAGCGTCGAGGTCATGTCGAGTAAGTATGACGAATTTCTTGACCGTATTGCCACCTTAGAGGCGGAAAGGAAAGATAATAAGATGATTATTCATGAACTGGAGGAAAAGTTAGAAGTTTTGGAGCGTAAATCCCGTGCGACCAGTACAGAGATCCGAAACATCCCTAAAACGGATAACGAGACAAAGGAAGGCCTTTGCAGTCTGGTGCTCAATATGGGGACGTCATTAAATGTCGATATTGATAAGTCGAAGATAAAAGATATATATCGATTGAAATCCAAAGATAATTCCAATTCCATTATTGTAGATTTTAACACAGTTCTCACTCAAGATAAAGTCATCAGTGGAGTAAAAAAATTCAATAAATCCAAGACAAAAGGAGATAAACTCAATACATCGCACTTCAAATTACAGTCTTCAGTGAAACCAGTATATGTCTCTGAGTGTCTTACACGCAAAGCTCAGAAACTCTACTACCATGCCAATTCTGCTGGACTGCAAATGGTATTGTGTACCTTCGGAAAAAGGTCAATGAATCTCTTATTCGAATAAGTTCAGAGTCGGATATTGAAAAGTTAAACTGTACCAATTGACTGGACTCGGAAGTTCGCTCATCTTGTTTGTCTAGTTGTAAGTCCTATGTTATGCATGCCTCAAACTTTTTATTTTATTGTAACTATAAGTCCTTTTTGATTATATCAAACATAAATCATCAAACTACAATGATCAGAAAACAAACAGTTATGCAAACTTTCACACACACACTAAACATCACATCCTTTCAACAAAAATATGCGTCAATAAATCTTTAAATAAACTATTCTTCCTGCCATTACTTGCTTGTTCTGACCTCCTAATCTTTTTGAATTTTGTCTCTTTTTTTCCAAAAACAATGTGTTAACCTATAAAGTGACCAACGTTCCCAAAGTTCCCAACTTAAAATTCGATAGTTTCTTTGATATCAATCAAAATATTGACCAGTTTTCTATATCTCTAAATCAAATTTGCAGCCCAGAAGACTGTAAAACATCCCTAAAAATCCTAGTGAGCATTTCAAAATCCTATCTCAAAATATAAGATCTATTAGTTACAACTTTAACAGTTTTATCACCCTCTTGCATAGACTTGGAATAGACTGCGAAGTGTTGATTTTGACTGAATGTTGGCTCAAAAACAACGCGAATATACCGAACTTCGACACTTACCTAATGTACCATACTACTAAACATAAAATCTGAAAGAGCCTCGAGCACACAGTTTCTGAAGTCGAATTTTTGGCAGTACTAAAAATAGGTACCGATACAGCGATTGTCTGCATTTACCGTTCGCCATCTTTTACCAACACGTCAAATTTTTTAATGTCCTTGGATAACGTGCTACATTCATTGTCTTTTTTTAGAAATATTGCGGTAATTGGTGATATTAATATTGATATAGGACATACTCCGGATACTCCCTGTGATTCCCACGCCACAGAGTATCTTAACCTATCAGCTTGTCCTGGTTTATTGCCTGCACATACACTGCCCACTCGTGGCCCGAACTGCTTGGACCACGTGATGCTTAAAACTAATTATGAAGCACTAACCGTTGTACTTGATACGTCTGTTACTGATCATAGCTGTGTTTTACTTTGCTTAAGACAAAAAGAAGGATTCCGTCAAACTACAAATCGCCCCATGTACGGTAATCAAGGAAGGTGCGTAGAGTTGCATCTATTTTGTACAACTCCAACACCTTCATGAGCCATGTATGTATGTGGCACAGAATCATAGGCCTTCTTGTAATCTATCCAACATGTCGATAGATCCTTGCGGGATCGACGAACCGGTTGGCTAATGGCCATGTCTATGAGGAGTAGCTCCTTAGTGCCGCGGGACTCCTTCCTACATCCATTCTGAGAGGCGGACATAATTGATTTACTGTCAATGTGCTCATTAATTTTCGCTCTCAGGATGGATGTAAGAACCGTCGTGTATAGACCGTCGACAAACAAGTAATCGGTCTATAATTCTTGGGTTCCGCGGGACTACCTGTCTTATGGAGCAGGTGGGTAATGCCAGTTGTTAGAAACTGTGGTAGCGACCCAGACTCTATGGATGACTGGAATTGAGATGCCAGGAGCGCGTGTGAGCTGCTATGCCACTTAAGCCAGAAGTTGTGCAGTCCGTCCGGTCCAGGAGATTTCCAATTCGGACGGACTGCTTTGGCTATATTCAGTGTGGTTATAGTATTTTTTTCCATTTGTAGTATAGCTTCGCACACTTGTCGACATCGCGCATCCAGCTACCCTCAGCGTGACAGATGGGCACCGACCAGATGCTGCGCCAGAATGTACTCGTGGCGACATCATCCGGGCGGCACACGTCTATCACACTTTGTTCAGGTCGCACCCAAGCTCTGTATACCCACCTCTCATCGCTCTGGAACATGCGGTTTTGCGAGTATCGGTCAACCCGCCGCTTATACCGCCGAATACGGTTTGCCCATGCACAAACTTTCTGCTTCAGGAAGCCGATGCGCTCTGTGACACGGAACGTGTATTCTCGAGGGCTGATTCCAGTCCCCGAAAACGCCCGCCTCACAAAGCGCATCACACGTGGTCGCCTGTTGCCCTCCCTGAAGCAGTATAGTTTTCCGATGAGTGCCCTAGCCTCATCGATACGCCGCACGATCCTGCACTGCCAGGCTGGTGCAGCAGGCTTCGGTCGTATAGCTTCGTCACAACTAGAAAACTTGACGTTTGCTATACGACATGCCGCAACAGCCCCGCAAAACAGGATTGAGTGCGTATCAACGAGGCTCTCGCTGCTTTCAAAGTTCTGCAGCAGCGAGTCCAAAGCACACACCAACGTCCTATTCTTTTTGTGCATAGGTAAACGTGGTAGTCGGTGCCTAAGTTCGGTCGGTGTTAATCTATACTCGCGAAGCGCATCCTCCAGTGCGCTCCTCAATCGATTGTTGCACTGGCTACTTACCGTGACAACCCTATCATCTACCTCATCACTAACGGTGTAGGGCCGCGGTGTGATTGCGCCATTGGCTGGCGCCTGTACTACGGTCTGTGTTGGGGTGGAGATGATAATATTGCTCAGTACCTCTGAGCGCAGCCTATCAAGTGCGGCATCGTCCAACCTGTGAATACGTTGGATGACACGCAATTGATCCGACAATCGTTGGGCCGAGACGTTCACAGTTGGTTCCAGGTCCTGAAATAGAGACAGCATTCTGACACGGTATGCAGTGAGGTTAGTTCCCCCCTCTGTAGACCCGTAATATGCGCGCATGACGTTCTCGTTCATGGATGAGTTCATCTCATGCGCTGCGCACAACCACCGGTAGTGGGGACCCGGCTCGGGGCCGGTTGGCCCTTAGGTCCCAAGCCCCTCGGTGGCCGCCCTCTCCCCTGCCGACGCACAGGTGTTGGCGTCGTCGGCGGAGAGAAATACTCGTCGCTCGAGCTCGACGCAACTGCAACCGCCGGTGACAATGGTGACCCGATTTCCGGCGGCGGGGAGGCGGAGCTGAGCGACAGGTCCGGAGGTAGTGGGCGTGCGCGTCATAAAGCTGGTCTCATTATCATTTCATTATTTGTTTTTATTATTATTAATATATATATTATCATTTCATTAGGTAATTATTTGCGTCGTGTATCATAAGTGACATCTGTCACATGTCCGGGGTGCATTTTCTTTTTCTATTTTCTTCATTTCTTTTCGCCTTATGGTTATGTAAGTTTGTAATAGGTATTATTGCTTGTAGGAGGGTATGAGGGACTGAATTGCGTATAAACGGAGATCGCAAACGGTTTTCCTGTACTTTTTACAAATTGCGTGAATGAAAGACGCCTTGTCATGACACTGAGAGTTGCCAGTTTATTATTATATTACCCAATTTATAATAAGACTTCTGTTCTTTGAAACTCGTGACATAGTTTACTGTCGGAAACATATTCTAGTGTGAAGAGGAAAATAGCTGAAAATCGAGGCTATCTTAGTAAAACATAACATTAATTTAATGTATTTATTAAATCATATCCGTATGCGGAAAGCGCAGGTCAGTGTCTCGCAGATTGTCCTTGATCCACTGGTCAGCTTGTTGAGTCATCTCCTCGTCGAAGTAGTCACGCCAACCGCCCGCTTTTCCTGAAAATCGAATAAGTCGTTTCGAATACAACCCTGAAATATAAGTTACAGTTGGCTCTTCATTAGTGCGAACGACTGCTAAAAGTATAAATGGCCACGAATGCTACGAGTATTAGGCTAACGTACTGTATATGTGTCTCACCTTTCCTGACAAATGTTTCATTCTCTGCAAGCAGCCCGAATTCTCTCGTGCCCTCGAAGTTGACTGATTTGTTATTCTTGAAATTTTCGAAGCTCAGGTGATCGCAGAGCCCAGCCATTTGTTCCTTGTTCAACTGTTTGCCCAGGAAGTCTGCGACACGTTGAATTGCTGTCGGTAAGTCCTGCGGAAGTATAGAATTGTTGTTTTTTTTTTTTTTTTTTTGACGATGACCACTCGCAGTTCAGCACACTAAGGCTGGTTACTGCTTAACCGGACTATCCTGTGGTGGCCTTAAATGACTCTAAGGCGCCCAGCCAGGGCTTACAAACTAAATTAAAAACTACATGACCGCTCGCTAAGGGCATCCCCTGTGGGATACGTACCTCGGCTTAGCGGGGTCATTTTGGGAGGACAACAAAAGACAGGCTGGGGCGTAATTATTTAGGGAGTTTAGAATTACTAGCTCAGCGACACGGGCTGGCTCGGTAAACAAAGTTCGGGGAGGGATTTTACTGAGTGATCGCGACGGACCTCGAGGCGAGGCTGGGTTACGTAACGCGGACTGTGTTTGTAGTTCGAAACTTTCGGTTTTCCCTACTGTTTCCCTACATCTGGACATCTACATATTGACATCGGACTCGATGGTATGCCGCTAGCGGCGAAACCTATTAGACTGAGAGAATGTGATGGCATAAGCAGGGCTTAGGCCAGTTGGGTTGAAAGTGGAGAGCCCTATCCGGAGGACTTTCGGATTGAATTTACACGTTAGGGAACCTAACCATTAAGGGACGTGTAAATTTGTTATTGTTAAGTTTTTTTTTTCTTTTATGGCAACTGAGCCGGTTTGTTATAAGTTATTGATGAAATTTGATTTGTTGATGCGGATATTTACCACTGTTTTAATAAAAGCTTAACTAACTATAAACACTAAAAATATGAATAAAAACTCCTGACTAGGTTAACCCGGCGCCAAAAATTCATCCGCATCGCTGTCGAATGGAAGTGTACCCAAAAGACTGGCGGCATTGCCGCATTGTATCCTAACCTAGATCAGGCGGATCGCTATCTAAAATTGCAATTCCGAACCACCGTTAATTGCATGTTTAATAAAAATATCTTAGTTTTAGTTTATTTTTAGGCACTATAATTGTATGGAAAATGTTATTACTGTTGACTAAATGTACACTTTTGTAGACGTTTTTATTGGAATAAAATTTGAATAAAAATTTTATGACAATGTTTATGCTTTGACCAAGCCAGATCTTGGGTCACGATCTCAAGACGCTTAGTGTGAACTAAGCGTCTTGAGAGTTCTTTAAACAAGTTATGCGCACTCGGACTCTACGACCCGAGAAAGAAAAACCGGCTAAGTGCGTGTCGGATCACGCACATTGTAGACGACACCCCACACATTGGGGAAGACGATAAAAAAAATCATCGCCACTTTACATATAGGGGGCTACCCGAAAAAAAAGTATTTCAAGATTTTATTTTACCACGTTATCGGCGTGATTAATATATAAACCCATACCAAATTTCAACTTTCTAACGCTAAGCGCCTCTGAGCTAAACCGCGGATGGATAGACAGACAGACGGACATGGCGAAACTATAAGGTTTTTGACTCCGGAAACCTAAAAAATTATAAAAGTAATTTAACTGATGCTTTAACACAAAATACGACGAGAAAACTGGAAACCTGCCAATATGCAATGGAAAGAAGTATGCTGAATTTGAAAAGGTCGGACCGAATAAAAAACCATGTCCTCAGGAAAAAGACGAAGGTCATAGACATTACATCCAAAATCAGAAGACTCAAATGGCAATGGGCAGGGCACATGAAAAGAGGCCAAGAGAAATGGAGCAAAATTGTAACGCGATGGTACCCTAGAGAAGGGAAAAGGAAAAGAGGCAGACCACAGAAAAGGTGGGACGATGATATACGGCAAGTAGCAGGAGTAACTTGGAATAGAGTAGCCCAAGATAGACAGGAATGGAAAAGGTTGGTGGAGGCCTTTGCCGACTGGCAAACAGACCTGCAAAAAATAATTAAATATTAGAATAGAATAGATTAAGATTAGTAAAGCTACAAAAAAGAAAACATTTGTACATTCATACTCATAGTTCTAAATACTTTGTAAATATATGCTAAGTTGGTCTGAATAAAGGGCTTTATTATTATTATTATTAATTTAACTGATGACTTTTTGTCAAAAAAGAATAATCTCTTGACCTCGGTCACGCCTGCTAACCATCGCTATGGATGGAGTCTACGATGGGACAAACGTGCACAAAAAATACATACTTAAGTACATCAAAGTTTTAAGTTAGCCGAAAACTAAATACATTTGAACAGCTCTGACAACTGTTTTATATACAACAAATCCCATCCAAATTCAGTAGTTTCCAATATATCCGTGTCTTATTAAACAAAAATTGATTGCAATTTTCAGGTGACATAAACTAGATTTTCGCCAACATCACAGCTCTATAGTAGGCGCCAGATAAATGTGGAATAAAGTACATTGACCTTTCCCTAATAACTGTTCATAGGTACCTGAACAATTAAATATGAATCGTTTTTCATTATTAGACAATGTTAAGGATCACGAGAGATGATGATTCGGGACAGCTTTGTGTCATTAATTCCGTTTTTCAAATTAAAAATGTCAATAATTGTAGGTGGGTCAATGACCGTTATTCCACGATTATCTGGCGCCTACTATAATAAACAGTCCGAACACTCCGGTCGATTCTGTAAACATGTCGAAGTGGCGGCTTGAGTTAAGTGATCACGAGGTGAGCTGTCAATCCATCTTAATTAAATGGATTGACAGCTCATCTCGTGATCACTTCACCCAAGCCTTTACTTCGAAATCGACCAGCTACGTTCGCGCATCCCGGTAGTTACCATCTTTTTATTTATGTCGTTATTTCTGAGCGCGGGTAACGCACACAAAGTTTATAATATGTCATTGGCTCTTACACCAACGTTCCCATTCGCATCTCAGTCGCCATCTGTCAAAACTGTATGAAAAATGAGGTTTTTATGACAAGTTGCGACAGAAGGTATAGATGAGATGCCAATGCGAACGATGTTTAAAAATTAGTAGAATTGGCACTCTAGTCCTTTGAAAGAAATTACCTTTGACAGTTCTTCATAGAACAAAAACAGCATGTTCGGTTCACGTCTCTTTCCCCAAGCTTCCTTGACATGCTCGAAATATGGCGTCAGCGTAACTGAAAAAAAGTGAAGTCATTTTTAGTAAGCATGTCTTCATACTGTTATCTCATTTTTTGCATCCCTATTAGATTCCCATGGCAAACCCTTACAATAATTTACGAATAAGTTTAATGATAAATGATATTTATTTGTAAGTAAATCAATTTTTTTCAATCTTTTTTTGGACATTTTAAACTAGATGAGGCCGGTGTTTTTTTTTTTTTGTTGTTGTGTTGTGACTGTAAATGACTACCCTGAGAAGAAACACCGAAATAAACTCAGAGGGCTCTATGAAAGTCCATACAATCGTACTGGTCAAATAATATGAGAACCATATAGGATAATGTTTGAAGTGGTATTTTGAGGAAAGTACCACACAGATTTGAGTGGACCTGTACAGACAGTGCAAGCATTTGTCAGTTATCGTGTAGTTCAAACTTAGATATTTAAAGAGTTCAACGATTTGACGAACAATACCAAAGTAAGGACATTTGGCTAAGCCGCATAAAGAACTCAAACTGCCAGACTAAAATGAAATGAACCCCTAATATTGCGACCTACATGGTCCTCACATTCACAATACGTTATATGAGGACCATGCAGATCAGTGTCTGAAACGGTCTTTTGAGGAAAGAACCAGACAGATTTGAGTGGACCTGTCCAGTCAGTGCAAGCTTTGGTCGGCAGTCGAGTAGCTCAACTTAGAACCAGTAAGGAGCTCAACGACTCGACGAATAATGCCAATGAAAGGACATTTGGGTAGGCCACAAAAAGTACTCCAACAGCTAGACATCGTTAAAAAAATACTTGAAGAGAATAAAGAAAAAAAAGAAGAAAAAGAAAACCCATATAGTCCTCATTTTCACAATAATGAATTTAAAAAAAATTTAATACTTTAAAAAGTAAGTATTTGTACGATTGTGACCGCACGTCTTTAACTGATTAATAGGGATTAGGGATGCTGAATGATATTTAGTAAAACTATGTATTTCATTTGATAGCGTATTGAGTCCACGACCTTAACGAACGATTAATAAGGTGATGCATAGACGCGGTCCGAATGTGAACTGACTTGATGTAAAATGAGTGTAAATTTATTTCAATCCAATTTTGATGAGAGTGCAATTATGAAATGTGCGGTTGCACCGTACGTACTCCCGGGCGCAAGATGACTGATGCTGAGCTGATTGCTGGTGTTAGTATGATCTGATGATAGAACAATTTTACTTATGCTGCTAAATCGTTAGGTGATGTTTTAAAACTACATTTTTTGATAATGGGTGAAGTTGGTCTATCAGTTACGAAAGCACTTGACTTGGTTTTTCATAGTGTGATGTCATACGGCATTCTGTTGTGCGGAACTGCCGCCGATATTCATTCAATGTAATCATTAAATAACAAAAAAGAGCTATTCGTGCAATTTATAAATTAAGTCCTAGACACTCCTGAGGGAGTGTCTAGTACTTAATTTACACATACAAATATAAAGAGATTAATAAAATGACTGTGCCCTTTTAGTACATTTATGAGAATATTTGTATGCACATAAAAGTAATAATCTATTTAAAAGATACAGTGATATCCATAACTTAAATACAAGTAACAAACCCAGTTTTGTCATTCCTAAAACCAGACTCAAGAAAATAGGTGGTTCATAATATAGATGCCAGTGTATACGTTTTTATTGAATTCATTTCTTTTTTTTATTGAATTCATTTTCTTTTTTTGACATGAATAAAATGATGTGTGCATTTTTCATAATTGCAATTTCATCAAAATTGAATTGTAATAAATTTACATTCATTTTACATCAAGTCAGTTCACATTCGGACCGCGTCTATGCATCACCTCATTAATCGTTCGTTAAGGTCGTGGACTCAATACACTATCAAATGAAATACATAGTTTTACTAAATATCATTCAGCATCCCTATCAATCATTAAAAGACTTTTTGGTCCTTCGAGCATTGCTATCAGTGTCTATCAAAAATCTATCAGTGACTATCACTAAATTTAACATTAAATTCTTAACTCTAAAATGACAAGTGCCGTGTTCGATAACTCTAAAAGCGTACAGTACTACTTGCAAAAAAGGAGCACTATCCGGGGAGCTTAAGCAGCAAATACAAGTAAGATCGTTTTAGTTATAACTTCGTGAAAAAACTCCCTTCATCATCATGGAAGCTATTCACGCGAACCAAGCTGAGATTTATGAGGCTATGAACAAGCTCGCTTCCAACCTCAAGAAAGATAGTTCGAGTCGTAAGGTAGGTGATTACTTTATAGGGCATTTAGAAACGTTGGAAGCGTATTGGATTGAATTCCAATATAATTGCGATCGACTTAGTACTGAGGAAAGCAGGTCTCACCCATACTTTATACATAATGAATATGAGCGGGCAGCAGAGTTGTACAAGTCAGTTAAAGCATTAATCAATCAACAGCAAGTACTGATGAAAGCAGGGCAATCAGTATTTTCGGACTTGGAGACAAAGCCTCAACAGCAAGCAGGTCAATCATCAGGTACGTCTTCAGAAACAGCAGAATATTCATTTCCACTATTATTATCAAGAGGTACATCCAGCAAGACGGAATCTGAAGCGCAGTTCAAATCGCAAGAGAGGAATCATATGCAGCATCCCAACATCCAAGAAGAGTACCAAAAATTCATGACCAGATATCAAGAATTAGGTCATATGATTATTTCAAAAAACAATTTAAAGTCAGATTGCTATTTGACCCTTCATAGTGTACTGCGTCCCGATTTAACCACTACCAGTTTGAAGGTGTTCAACGCATCGGCTATATATATAATATTCTCACATTCTCTTGTGTTTATCCATCGTGGCACTTGTAGTTGATTTACACGATGAATGTTGGCTTTAATGTCCATCCATTCGTTTAGTATGTCTTCGGGCAGGGGATCGTCCCAATTGAGGTTGCGCAGCCATAACTTTTGAAAATTGAAATTATCTTAGGTGTTGTTCTCGGTTGGTATTTGTGATATATATAAATACTCGATGATAGGGATGCTGAATGATATTTAGTAAAACTATGTATTTCATTTGATAGTGTATTGAGTCCACGACCTTAACGAACGATTAATGAGGTGACGCATAGACGCGGTCCGAATGTGAACTGACTTGATGTAAAATGAATGTAAATTTATTACAATTCAATTTTGATGACATTGCAATTATGAAAAATGCACACATCATTTTGTTCATGTCAAAAAAAGAAACTGAATTAAAAAAAAAAAAGAAATGAATTCAATAAAAACGTATACACTGGCATCTATATGAACCACCTATTTTCTTGAGTCTGGTTTTAGGAATGACAAAACTGTGTTTGTTACTTGTATTTAAGTTATGGATATCACTGTATCTTTTAAATAGATTAATACTTTTATGTGCATACAAATATTCTCATAAATGTACTAAAAGGGCACAGTCATTTCATTAATCTCTTTAAATTTGTATCTGAGGGAGTGTCTAGGACTTAATTTATAAATTGCACGAATAGCTCTTTTTTGTTATACAAACATTGAATGAATATCGGCGGCAGTTCCGCACAACAGAATGCCGTATGATATCACACTATGAAAATAACTAAAGTATTCTAAACGGGCTGTCTCTAAATCAGTTAAACCACGAATTTTTCTCACGGCGTGTTCTGCAGAGTTTTTTGCATTTATCTATATGGGGGCCCCACTGAAGCTCTAAAAACTCTGTGCTATATTCGGGTTTTAAAGTTAAGTTAAGTTCTTACGTAGGCTTTTATGAAACAGGTTCCAGAATTCTTTGAACGTGCCACTGTATGCAATAAATGTAAACATTCTAGCATGGTGGTAGCACGACACTACCACATCCCTGGGGTCCCGTGCTACATACACCATTTTCACTGTCTCCAAGATCTTCAGAGGCAGTAAGCTCATCGGCAGGTGGGTCTTCACGAAGCGCGGTGATGGAGCAGAGGCCAACAACTGAGTGGCCGGACTAGCCCATAGCTTCATGGTTTCTATAAATTTGGTGACGTCAACATTGTTCTTTTGAACCGTGGTTTTCAAGTATGTGTCTCCTTCTTCCTCATCGACGTACATGAATTTCCTGTATCAAATTATTAAGAATTATTGTTCGACCTAAGTGCTCAGCATATTCATTTTCGTAGAAGTTGTTAGGTACAAATCTGTAAGTTAAAGCGATACGATGTCTCTTACTCCAGAAAGGGATATCTTTCGGTGAGTGAGGTTGCTGCTGCCGCGCTGTAATCCAGATCATTTGCGAGCAGCCACACCAGTTCCTGAGTCCACGTGGTTCCTGAAACATGACATATCAGATCATCTTTCAAGTGAGAACACTTGTCCCATATTCTATATCATTTCCTCAGCAAAACTCAATGCAATTGACAGTAATAGCTTGTTATTTACTTATACTTATCATCAGACATAGGCCAACCCCAAGTGTCGCTACATCGATCGGTCCTGTGCATCGGCATCCAGCGGATACCCGGTGACCTCCATCAGGTCATCGGTCTACCTTGAGGGAGGCCGTCCAATACCACGTGTTTCGGTACCAATCGTTTGTTTTTTTTATAACGTCGTCTCATTCGATTGGAGAGGAGAAGTTTAGATTGCTTAATAATAAAAGGTCTCGGTCAAAAGCCTAATACATTAGTGGGCAGGTTACTTAAAGTATATTCTTGAGTAGCCTGCTCACTAATGTGCAGCAAGGAATACAAAATTCAGAAAAATAAAAGGCATGTTAATTATCCGTGCCTGATCGTTGATAGCTGGCGACGAACACGTCGCTGGGTCTTAGCGGCATGTTGTAGATATTTGCAGCTTCTTTCCGGTAAGTTTCGTACATTATGTAACCCTTGGGTCCGACGCGGATAATCTTTGTTGCGTTGGGTGCTGTAATAAAGAAATAATAATGCAGTAAGTGCTTTACAGTAAATATTTTCTGCTTAGGCTATAACTTATAGTTTATACAATAAAAACCTCGAAGGAGTTGAACACAGCACACAACGAAAGACAGAATAGGTTACTTTAAAATTGAGGCAACTGTTGAAAATACATATGATAAAAATATGAAATTTAAGAAAATACAAACAAAAATACGTCATAATTATACATAAACTGCGACACAATATTGATGACTTACTTTCGCTTGGCATATTATCGGGTGCCTCGTGAGGTTTTGTGGTGGGCCCTTAAGGAGAAAGGTGTGCCTGTGAAGTACCTATGTGCAGTTGATCCGAGCGATGTACAGTCGATGCAGTACCCAAGTTCGGTCTGTGGTGGGCACCACTGATAGCTTCAGTGTGGCAGTCGGTTTGCACCAAGGGTCGGCCCTTAGCCCTTACCTCTTCCTGATGATAATGGACGCTCCGAAGTCGGACATTCAGGAAGAGGCTCCCTAGTGCATGCTGTTTGCTGACGACATTGTGCTAGTTGCCGAAAGTGGCCTAGAGGTCCAGAGCAGATTGGAGATGTGGTGGCAAAGACTGGAGAGTTGGCCTGAAATCGAGCAGAACAAAAACAGAATACCTGTTCTGCGTTTTCGGCGGTCTCTCCAGTCCTATACCTGTAGCTTTCATCGGAACGCTTATACCGATCTGCTCTGATTTTCGGTACCTCGGGTCGCTTGTCCGGGGGACAGCGATATAGACCGAGACCTAACGCACCGGATCAAAGCAGGTTGGATGAAATGGCGACAGGTCACTTGAACAACTTGCGACCCACGGATGCCCCTCAAGTTAAAGGGAAAAACTATAAGTTCGTGATAAGACCTGTCGTACTGTGTGGATCAGAATGTTGGGCTGTGAAAAAAACGGATGAGAAAAGATTGCATTTAGCGGAGATGAGAATGTTGGGATGGATGTGTGGAGTATCGAGAATGGATAAAGTGAGGAATGAGTTCATTAGAGGTAGCTTAAAAGTGGCGCCAGTAACGGAAAAATTGGGAACCGCTTATCTTGGTATGGTCATGTGAAGAGGAGGGATGAAATGCGCGTAACTAAAAGAGTTATGAATATAAATGTGGATGATGGACAGGGAGAGGGAGGCCAAAGAAAAGATGGATGAATTGTATTAGGAGTGATATGAATGAAAAGGGAGTTAGTGATAGCGTGACTGTTGACAGGACAGATTGGAAGAAAAAGACGTTTTGCGCCGACCCCAAGAAAAATGGGATAAGGGCAGGAAGATGATGACTTTCGCTTGACTTATATACAGTAACAATAATTGCAATAATTAAGTTCTTCAAACACACCAACACCGGTACAATTAGCGAAACAGAAAAAAAAAATACTATCGTAATATTTCATGGCCTGCTTGCAACTTACGTTTTTTTCTTGAATTCTCATTTAAAAATGGAACTTTAGCTGACAGTCACTTGTATCATCGTTTTTTTTTCTGCTAATACTGATTTGATCTATGTGATTTTACCAATAGAGACGTCAAACTTATTATAAAGATATAAAAATCGGCCAAGTGCATGTCGGACTACGCACAGTGTAGGGTTCCGTAGTTATCCGTCTCATTTTTTTGTAAAAAAGTTTTTTTTGTTTTCCACTTTTTAGTGAAAATACCCCACAACTAAGTGACGTTGTTCCCATAATGAGTGGTTGTTCTATTTGCCGTTAAAGAATTACTTTGTGTGCCTTCGCAGTTCAAGTACAGACCTCATGGTTAAATATCTCCCGACTTTGCTTTGGTACTAGATTTGATTGATTTTAAGTTGAAGAGGTCACCGGTTTATCTTTGAAGTTCACCGTCCAATGCAAATGCAATATAGCTGTAACTAAACCCAACGCTAAAATCATTAAGATCGGTTAATAAACAATAAAGTTATGCCCGAATAGATAACGCCAAAAACATGTTAATCCAGATTGACTTGTTTGCTTCTGCGTACCGGCGTGATGTTATATAAAACAATAAACAGACATGCGATTGCAGCAATGCCGAAAGATTTCCTATCACTTATTAAAGAGTTCCGTTGCTTCCTCCGAAGTTCTTCATCAGATCTTCACCAAATTGAAACGGTAGCAGTTTGCTTCTAAACAAAAAAATAATCATCCAAATCGTTTGACAATTGGCGAAAAAATCGCTGAAAAAACATTTCCCTGGGATCCCCGCATGAGATCCTGATACCTTCCATCATCAGCTTAGCAAGATGAGATGTTGATTACCAGGCACAATTATCTGAATTGCGTTAGAAAGTATATGAAAAACATTGCACATACAATGTTTTTCATATACTTCCTAACGCAATTTAGCCTTTAAAATTTGAGGGATGCCCTCGATTTCCCTAGGATCCTATCATCAGATTTTTGGTGCCAGTGGGACCACCTTAGGAGTATTGGCTTTCGAATAAAAAAAATAATCATCAAAATCCATTCATAGTTGGCGGAATTATCGACAAAAAAACATACAGTCGAATTAAAAACCTCCTCCTTTTTTTAAATCGGTTAAAAAGTCATCGTAATCACTAAATTTTTTTTTTAAGATTTTTTTTTCTGCTTTGTCAGCGTGATCAATATCTATACACGTGCCAATTTCAATCACGCCGACATCATCACGCTTCTGAAGGCTACCCTGACGACGTGCCGACGTTTGTTGCGAGGGATCTGAACAAGTTACCTACAGTCACATTCGACCACGTCGACATTACGAGTCTGTTGAAGGACATTGTGTCTTTGAAGGCTAGTCTAGCTGATATGCAGAGGAAGTTGGAGACATCCCGGATCACCGTCGCAGACCTGCGCACAGAACTCGATGAGTTGCGCCACTCTGAGGCGTTAACTGGGTCACCGACGCGTGTAAGCAATGTTAATACGCGCCGAGGTGTCGGATGCCTAGACACATCGGTCACGTGTTATGCGTCAGCAATTTTGTCACCGACGCCGACTGCTGAGTGTACGTTGCGCGCCGCGAGCGTGCCCCGTCCCTGGAGCTCCTCCCCCGCAGTGCTGCCCGACCGACGCGTCCATCTGACCCGTTGCTTACTTTGAGCATCCCCATTGCTCCCCCCGCCAAGCCCGTGCCTATAAAGGAAACGGACCGGACTGATGATGCCACCTTAGTGATGGTGCAAAGGAGGAGGCGCCGTCAGAGAAGCTGGAAAAACCGCGAGCCCAAAGGAACGAGTCACCGCCGCGCTGAAACGCAAAGGGTATTAAATCAAGATGGAATGACAGCTCACTTCGTGATCACGAGACACCTTGATTTTATGGATTAACAGCTCGTGATCACTTCACCCAAGCCATCACTTCGTCATGTTTACAAAATCGACCAGCAGTTATTCTTGACTATTTGTTTGGTAGAACGCGCTAATCCCAGGACCTATTGGTTCGAATTGAAAAAATCTTTTAGTGTTGGAAAGTTTATTTATCGAGGAAGGCTATAGGCTATATTACATCACGGAGCCGAGCATTCATGCAAAATGTGACGGAGACGCAGAGTAAAATTTAATTAAATCTTTGTAAGGTCGATGTTAAAAGATATCAATTGGTTGCCTGATTTTTTTTACAATAAACACTTTATTTTTAAAGACTCGGCCTTTTTATTCTGCTCCGCTAATTGTACCGTTGGTGTATGTATTTTCTGTTCGGTAAAATATCTTGTAAAATATTTTTTTAAAACACTAAGTTCGCGAAAGCTGGAAGGATTGGAAAGAAGGCCTTTACGAAGAAGTGCGACAGAGATGTTGTCTTTAATAATATGGAAATTAAAACAACTACTTATGTACTTACCGTTATACACTTTTTTAATTAAATCTTTTTCTTCATCACTGATCTCCTTGAAATCGTAAGGAAACGGTACGATATTTTGTTCTTCCATTGTTATAGTTAATTCATAAATTATATAGTTGGATAAGTGTATTGAGCATCAATGGCACACTGACAATAGAAAAACATATTCAACAAAATTATTGCTTTGATCTAGTTATTTGATAAGATGAAGAAGATAATACTTACACCTATGTCAAAATAGATTTGAATGGGTACGTTTGTGACATCTTTTGTTAATTTATACATCGCTTTGGTAGTGAAGAGAGTCAACCCATACATAACCAGTTTCGAGATAATAAGCAACCAGTGGTGGGGTTAAACAAAAAATAATAATTAATTAGTCTATGACTTCCAAACCGTTAGCTATCTATACATATAATAAAACAGTAGAAACCTTTGTCTGCACATTAAACAAATTTACCAAAAATAAATATACATAAATTTTTTGGGTTCTATAGCTCCTTTGTTCACGCTAATCTCCGAAAATTCTGAACAGATTATCTTGGGGTTTTTGCAGTTAGATTAAGCTTAGTTTTGTCCAACATTTAGTCTTAAACATTTAATTAAAATTGGTGACGGGGAAAAATAGTTATAGTTGACTGGCCTGTTGGTCGAGTGGTTAGTGACCCTGACTGCTTAACCGGAGGTCGTGGGTTCGATTCCCACCCAGGACAAATCTTTGTGTGATGAGCATGATCATTTGTTCTGTGTCTGGGTGTAATTTGTATGTAATAATATGTATGTATTTAGAAATATATAAGTATGTGATCGGATGACCGTGTGTGAGTTGTCCCAGGATATATTATTATTATTAATTTTTCAACAAATTTGCGAGAAAACAGTTTATTATAGGTAATGAAATAAACTTAGTTTTTATATATCAGTCAGAAAGTCGCAAAAATCTTTGACCTTCTTTGTATGAAAAAAAGCGCGAATTTGCAAATGGCGCCACGTGCGCGTGGTGAAAATTAGAACTATATTTTTCACCTCATTTTCTCTTTAGTATTAAAATGAGACAAACCTATTGAGCAAAAGCGTTTTGCGCGAATGTGACGCGATCTTCCCAATTTATGCAAGTTGCAAGAACTTTAGTAATTTACTTTTTTTCTTGTCGCAAATAAACTCTGTTTCTTTCTTTCTTCCAAGGAGGTTTGACCATTCACACATCAGAGACCATTTTTCAACAAAAAAGTTAAGTTTGTCCTTCAATCTTACCTGCCATATTTTTATCAGAGTAATGAGAGAGCTTTCATAGTTTATAAACTTCCGTAGGTAATGTATACTAACACGGAAAAAATCAAGACTCGATCGACACCCTCGCTGCGCGTGTCTGACTCGCACTTGTCCAGTTATTTTAAAGTAATTTCAACAATAGCACAATTCGTCCCATAGCCATTTTTTTTTAAATTTTGCATAGAACTACTAAAAAGATGAGACTAATTAGGTCTTATTGAGACCATAATGGTTTCGTTGATGATTTGTAACGGGTGCTCAAAGCAGACAGGACTTTGTGGGTCATAAAGCAAAATGACCGGCTGATGTGAGGCGTTACGGTGCTTTTCTATGGAGATTTCAAGCAGACCCTCATCATAATACCCCGAGAAAATAGGTGCCTGCTCTATGAGCTCTATTCTTTGGTGACATAAACATAAAATCAACACATTAACATATTTACTATAGTAGGCGCCAGATAAATGTGGAATAAAGTATATTGACCTTTCCCTAATAACTGTTCATAGGTACCTGAACAATTAAATATGAATCGTTTTTCATTATTAGACAATGTTAAGGATCACGAGAGATTCGGGACAGCTTTGTGTCATTAATTCCGTTTTTCAAATTAAAAATGTCAATAATTGTAGGGGGGTCAATGACCGTTATTCCACGATTATCTGGCGCCTACTATAGACCACTGACATGCACAGGATTTTTTTCGAATTTGCTGTTATAAATTTGTAATGGCACACACCATAATCTAGAAGATGGTGAGGCTACTTCTGTGAAGAGTCTGTATTGCCCCGTTGCTTTACAGCATGAATTCATTTCCCCAATGAACCATTTTGACCCATCGCAACGACTAAGCGGCAATCATCAATACCCATAATATTGACAAAGGTTTCTTGGAAAAGAAGGGAATATATTTTATTATCCGATAAAGTTTCATGATTTCGTCTCTTTCAAACTTTGCAATGGCACGCGGCTGAAAGTCGCAAATCTCCAACAAAATTTCATCGAAGCCGAAATACACAGGTTAATTATTTAGGTAATACAACAGGGTTGCTCTGGTGAAGTTGTTTTCATTCCCAGGATCCGTCTCATTCCCAATAATTAACCGACTTCAATGAAGGAGGTTCTGTATTTGACACGTTTGTATGACTGCGATTTTTTCTTTTTAGTTTCAAACGGTTTCAATTCCCAGTTAGCCTATGATTCGTCATGACCATAGAAATATAAAAAAAACAGGAGAAGTGGCAAAAGGGGCATGTCGGTGTCCGCGCGACATGGCCTTGTGGCCCATGTCGACGACACGGTTGGTGCAGTGGTTGAGCGATTGACTGCTGCGCTGCGTGTCGCGGGTTCAATCCCCGCACGGAACAAATATTTGTATGACCTACAAATAGTTGTTCCGGGTCTGGCTGTTTGTGTATGTGAGTTTATATGTTTGTGAACGCACTCACGATACAGGAGAAATTCCTAGGGTGGGGCAACGTTTTAAAAAAACAAAATGTCATAGCAAATGGCAAATGGCCGTCTCCGCGAACTAGTGCGCTTTCAACCGCGATCGAGACAAATTATTTTATTTGAACACTTCAAGTTGTGACTGTAAATCCGATTTTTTATAAACTAGGGAAGCGCAGGTCAGTGTCTCGCAGGTTGTCCTCGATCCATTGCTCAGCTTGTTGAGTCATCTCCTCGTCGAAGTAACCGCGCCACCCGCCTGCCTTCCCTGTGATGAAAAAAACATCAAATATATTAAGGAGTTATATAATCCTTTAGGGCTCGGTTCAAGACACCGACTTAATAGCCAACTTAGTTAGTTACTCCAATTACAGCCAAAATACAGGCTTCATCTCAACAATAGCTACCTCACCCTTGTCGAACTCTGTGCAATAAAACCTGCACTCTGAAAGCGAGGAAAACGTGATATCTATCGTGGAGGCTGAAGTAATTTGAGATCATGAGTACGACGAAACACAACACAAAAGAAAAAGGATTATAACAAAAGATTGAAGACCCACATGAAAGGACTTTAAGTCGATGGTACATTCTTTAATTACCCGCAAACAAAAAAAAAAATAGAATAAGTACTATATCATTTACTTCAACATGTAACTATTAAAAAATATAAACCTTTTCTAATAAACACTTCTTCAGGAGAAAGTACGCCATACTCCCTGAGCTCTTCAAAGTTGACAGACTCGTTTTTCTTGAAATTTTCAATGCTGAGATGATCGCACAGACGGATCATCTGGTCTTCTGTCAGCTCTTTGCCTAGGAAGTCTCCAACGCGGCGGATAACCGCTGGTAGGTCCTTAAATTATTGCAATGAGGCGTTTATTAGGAATAAAGATTCTGCAACAGTATCAAGGTTATTCTAGATAAGCAGCAATTTCAGCATCGAGAGTTCTTTAAGCTCTGACGTATACTTATTAATTTCTTGTAATACCTGTATAAGTTCTTCGTAGAATAAGAAGAGCATATTTGGATGATGTCTGCATTCCCACGCCTCTTTCACATGGTCGAAAAATGGTAGTAATGTAACTGAAACATAAGAATACTATGTAGGTATACCTACTGGTCCAACACAACTTGATAAATACGTCAATCGACACGAAGAAAAGAAGTGGCAGACTGAATTCGTTAAATGTAAAGTCAAATAGAACTGAGGCATGCCATACTCACATAGTCCTCTTTTAAACAGCTCCCAGAAGTCTCTAAACGGACTCGGGAAGTCAAGGACTCGGAAAAGTTTGGAGTGATGGAAGCAGGAAACTGCTACGTCTCTGGGATCCCTCGCCACATATACCACCTTCGCAGTGTCCAGGATCTTGGGCGGCAGTAGGCTCATAGGCAGGTGGGTCTTGATGAAGCGAGGAGATGGCGCCGCTAACAGCCTCCCTGTTACAGGTTTAGCTATTTTTTCTATCAGAGCTTTAGCCTTTTCTTTGTCTTCTGACCTCTCCAGTAAGTTTTCTTGCCATTTCTTGTTGAAGAACATGAACAGCCTGTGGAAAAATTAATCTTTAAAAGCACATTTTGAAATAATTGTGATTCGGTGTCAAAGTTAGATTTTACTCACTCTAAGAAAGGGTATCTCTCTGTGAGTGGGATCTTTGCAGCAGTTTCGTAGTCCAGATTGTTTGCCAGCAGCCATACTAGCTCCTGAGTCCAAGTGGTACCTGCAGGATAGAAAGGACTTCTGATAGCTTCTGAGGCTTGCCTGTGGTACGGCCGAGCCTACCACTGCTTAAGTGGGATCGCCCACTTAAGCAGTGGTAGGCTCGGCAAGGAGCCGCCTGGCTCGCGACCACCATCCCACCGGAGTCCGGCGCCAAGCAGCTTGCTGTGTTCCGTCGGTGTGTGGGAGTGCCAGGTGCCTTTGGAGGAGAAGGAAACTATCAGTTGCGCTGTTCAGAACCGGTCTTGGTCTCTGGGCAAGATTTGCCGGGTAACTCATTTTGGAGGGTAGCGGGATCCGAAGCACGGTGCTAACCATTGGCCGACCGCAGTCAGTAGGGGGCAAAAGTAGCACGCCAGCCAAGTGCCATAGGCTGCCCCGCCAACTCGCGAAAAATCCCGGTATGCTCCACCGTGCCAGCCGGCGGCGGGATGGGAGGACCCGGTGGCCATATCCGGGGGGGTTCGGACGTCCCCGCAGTCCCCAAATGAGCTCCCTATAGGTTGGATTAGCTGTAGTGTTCCACTTGGTTCACTGAGCAGCGCCTAACCAACAACTAACATGACAAAAGCAAAAAAGAACAAGGTTAAACTACGGCTGCACTTCCTCCCACTTAAAGTGCACCTTACTAACATCAGGGGGTTGCACTCCAATATCGATCCGGTCCATCAGCACCTTGAGTCCGAGAAGCCGCACCTGTTTTTCCTGAAGGTGACGAAGATAGCAACCCCGTCGGACGTGGCATACCTCAACTTTTCAGGTTACACTCTTGAATACAAGTTCAAGAACAGGCTGGGGTCTATGTGTACGTCCGCGATGAAATTTGTGGTCGTCGTCTCCGTGGCTTTGAGAAATCGGGTTTTTCTGCCATATGGCTACTTATGGACAGTGGCGTGGAGAATTTTTTTACATCGGCGTTTATCGATCGCACAGTGGTGATCAGGAGACAACAGCACTGTTAAATTTCCTCGTGGAGTCGACTGACGTAGCCTAGCAACGGTAACCAACAGCAAAGCTGATTTTTCTGGGGGAATTCAACTCCCACCACAAAGAATGGTTGTTCCCGTACCAGAAAACTGACCAGAGGCGCGCAAGCTTGCTTTAACGCTAGATTTAACCCAGCTGGTGAATGTGGTACCACTTGATATCTCGAAGGCCTTTGACAGGGTCTGGCACGCAAGTCTACTCAGCAAGCTGCCTGCTTATGGCATCCCAGATTTTTGTAGCTGGATATCAGACTTCCTTAGTGTACGGTCGATCCGAGTAGTCGTTGATGGCTGCTCCTCTGACCTCATGGCTATATACATATATATATGCCGGAGTTCCTCAAGGGTCTGTTCTCTCTGCAACTCTTTTCCTGCTGCACATCAATGACCTGCTTGAGCCTGGTATTGTAGGGTATGTAGATGACAGTTCGAATTCAGAGAGATACTTGTCCAGCTCAAAAACCAGCGGGGAAGAAGTTTGTTCCTTGAGAAAGGCCATGGTAGAGCGGACAAATTTGACCTTAAGTCTTGTCTCCCAGTGGGGTGATGCCAATCAACCAAAACATAAGCATGTCTTTTTACTCCAAAATAGTCGTTTCAACCTAACTCTTACTTTTCGGGGTGCATCCTTGGCCAAAAGCGCCATGGCCCGGGGCGGCAGGAGGTGGCTTAAGCCGCACCAAATGAGTTGTAGTTTTTGTTGTGTTAATTAGGTACGCTTTTTTAAATTTCTTCAGGCATATAATATCAAAAAGCTGGGTGGAGGACAGCTAGGGACGAGCTAGATCGAAACAGGATTTTTATTTAAGGGTGAGTTTAAGACTACAGGCTCAGCTCGGGTTGGCTCGAGCAAGGGTCGGGGTGGACATTGACGGGGACGTCGCCACGGGCTTCGGCGGTGAGGGCGGAAGGACAGCGGTCGTGGTTTGTATGCGGAAGAGAATGCGGGAGGGTTCGTATCAGGTGGCCAATGCGATTAGGGGGTTGTGGTGTTGCAGTGTCGAAGAAACGCTTCGTAAAGCGTTTCATGAACTGCTGTATGGTGAGCAATTCGAGTTCTACGGACGGTCTGCGGACATAGTAGCGGACATAGCGGGCTCCCGTGATTAAGATCACGGGAGCCCCCCTACTATGTCCGCAATGAGGAAACGGTTTTGGAACGTCCGCATCCTATGGAGGTGACGAGACTTTGCGTGAGCTAAGACAGCGCAAGCGTACGTCATGATGGGATGGGTGAACGCGGTGAAAAGTCACAATTAGCGCCTGAGTGACAACAGCCTTCTCTGAGCGAAGGCAGCGCGAGAACGGGCCTGCCTTATGTTCTCAGTGAAGGTGAGGTGGCTGTCCAAGATGACCCCAAGTATTTGGCTTGCTTCTTTCAAGGGATCGGCTTGCTATATTTGATGGTGGTAGTGGTGTGATGAGGCGGTTTATGCCGCGGTTTCGAAAAGAGAACCGCCTGGCTCATGTCGGGGTTTACTCGATTCTCCATTTCCCGAACCATCTGCCCAAGATGTTTGCGGATGTTTGGAGAGTGCAAGCGACCCTGACTGGTCGCAACCGGGATAGTAAATGGACATGACGTCGGCGTATAGGGCCTATTGGGTCTTTTTACTTTTAGGGATATTGCCAGTGAACAGCGTAAAGACTAGGGGGGATAGCACTGAGCCCTGGGAGACTCCTGCTCGGATGGGGTGAGACAACAAGGGTGCATCCTCGATGCGATAGCGAAAGGTGCGGTTCGACAAAGTCTCGCAAGATGAGCACGAGACGGTCTGGCACGCCGAGTTGCAATAGCGTATAAATTAAGCCATTGCGCCAGACTTTGTCGAATGCTATCGCTATGTCGAAGAACAAGGCGCCCGTCATCGAGCCACGCTGGAAACCAGCGCTTAGGTGCTCGATGATGCGGTGGACTTGCTGGATGCACGAGTGTTCGGTTCGAAAACCAAACTGCTCGTCAGGAATAAGACTTTTAGCTTCGGCAAAATGTTTGAGCCGCTTGTAAATAAGCCTCTCGTAGATTTTACCGAGAACGTTGATTAGACTGATGGGACGGTAACTGGCGGGATCAGACTTAGGTTTGCCTGGTTTGGGGATACCGATACCGATAACGGTGCCTGTTTCCATGCTTGGAGGAACATGTTGTTACCTAATGCGCCACTAAAGATGGCAGTCATGAGCACTATGAGTTGGGTGGGGAAGAGTTTGAACACCTTGTTGATGATGCCGTCGGAGTCAGTTTATGAGACTGAGGAGGAAGTTGAAGTTCAGAGTCGCTGCTGGCTCAGTGCTATTCATAAGTACGTACTAGGAGACCAAAAACATGTCGAAATATTTCCGTAGAGATAGTGTCAAGAGCTTTTGCTCTTGACTCTCCGCAGCAGCAGCACCACACCCACCACACACACACCACAACTAGAAAGATGGGATGGCGCAATAGTATCGACACAGGTTGCGTCCCACACTAAAGCCCATCTTCAATGGAAACAAACACATGACGTCCGGTCTTTTGCCACGGTCACGTCCAAGCCATTCAAAGTCAAAGTCAAAGTCAAAACGTTTATTTCAATTTTTGAACGTCATCGTTTACAGTTCAGTAAAATAATAATGTAACATTAATAAAGTGACTACTGTCCATTTGGAAAGGTAGATTCTTATGGAGAAGAACGGACAAGAAACTCCATAGAACAGTTACTCTTTTCAAATAATGATTTTACAAAATTTGGTATACAAACATTAATTTAATATTATGTGAGGACGTAACAGAGGTAAACTTATTCATTTCCTAAAGAAATTTAGGTAAATGGTACTCACATATTTACAAACATTGGAACCAGTGGCTGACGAGGCGGGCTGAGACTATCCGCTCAAACAGCTTTCCCACCTCGTCGAGCAGCACTATGGGCCGGTACGCGGACGGCGAGTCCGCAGGGCGCCCCGCTTTCCTGAGCAGGACCAGACGACCAGATTTCCACTGAGCGGGAAACTGGCCCTGCTCAAGGCACGCCGAGTAGAGTCCTCTTAGTCGGGGCTCCAGCTCATTAAACAACAGTGTGTGAGTCAACAGAAAAATAAAAACAAAAAAAGAAACAGTATATCTATAAAGTTAATACATAAATCAACCAGTTTGACCTTCACCCTTGATTGTCCTATGGAGCAGGACCAGCATGTTTCCAAGCATTCTTATCCTGAATGTAATCTTCTAATTTGTAATATGCTTGTTCACAAAGTGTACTTTTAACATGAGTTTTAAATTTTCTTTCAATTAGTTCTAATAAGCATTGGGTTCTAATGCGGCTGGAACGCCGACGGTGACGAGAGCTCGTCGGATAATGTCGTTCAAATTAGCGTGGCGCGCAAAACTGCCCGCACTGCGGCTACAAGAAAGCCCGAGGTGCCCGAGGCTGTTGACAACCTCACAACAGTGACAGCGATGAGGAGAATAACATGGGGCTCCTAAACGTTGGGAAGCAGCGAGGCGGAAAGTGGTATCGTCGAACAAAGTGCCTAGGTTCGACGACGGTAGGGCATGAAGCCAAAGACCCGACTTCCATTTTCCCAAAGCCAGCAGGCGTGCACAATCAGCAATAATAGCAGGCTGGATCAGTAAGTTGTTCTGAACTTCTCTGCAGATTGGCTCGTCCCACCGCCTCTGTGAAGATGATTTGTCAAGTTGGTCAGTATTCGGGCAAGCAATTTTCCAGGCATCGATAGCATCGGTGAAGCACGGCACATTAAAATCAACCATTGTGGAAGCCAGGATATTCCTGATTTATTTATAAGTGCCGTGGTCCGATGATATGAAAGCCGGTAAACTTATACTAGAAATTTTACGGCCTCCCATGCGCACGGGAAGAGAAGCTTGTGCCCAAGCTCGGTAGTCCAAAGCCACGTTCGAAATTAAAGACAAAGTTCGTCGGATAATTTGATCCATTTGGTCTAAAAGATGAGTGTGCTTCCATAAATGGGAAGCACGAAGAAAATAAGTCAATCTAGGGCCGAAACAGCAGAAATGAATTATGGTGATAGCCGAAAGCATGTTAATTTAGAGCAATCTTTCCAAAATTTCATTGATTTTTTTAATGTTTTCTATTTTTTTATTTTTTTTTATTTAATATGGGTTTGCTCTTGACTCTAGTCTAGGTCATAGATGACAGAGACAAAGTCGACGATGGAGCGAGCTTACCCAGAAAAAGCCTGTTCACTCTAATTTTGAAGAGATAAGGGTCGTATGCGTTCGGAAACAGACGCAGGCAGAGAGTTCCACTCCTTTGCTGTGCGCATTATAAAAGACGTTTGGAAACGTTTAGTGCGAATTGGTGGAATAGCAACAAGGTAGGGATGGTAACTTGCAGTGCGTCTAGATGTCCGATGGTAGAAGGGGGCCGGTGGGATGAGATCGTGGAGTTCCTGGACACTCTCCCCGAAGTACAATCTGTAGAAGACCGATAAGCAGGCAACCTTGCGGCGATGAGCCAAGCTGTGAAGCTTGGCATCCACCAGTCTTACGTCGTCAATGAGCCTTTTAGCTCTGTGTTCCACCGAGTCAAGCGCGGCAAGTTGGTATTTAGCTGAGCCATCCCAAAGGTGGCTGCAATACTCCATGCAGGATCGGACTTGTGCTTTGTAGAGGGTTAAAAGCAGTCCAGGCGTGAAGTATCGCTTCACTCTATTTAGGATGCCCAGCTTTTTGGCCGTAGTTTGGGCTTTGTGCTCAATGGTGGCACCAAAGTTGTAACTGGTTGTCAACTCCATGCCTAGGAGCTCGAGCCGATCGGTTACAGGAACAGATGTACCCCAAAAAGTCGGAGTTAGGTCGAAACGACTCCTTTTCACGGTAAAAAGACATGCTTGTGTTTTGGTGGCGTTAAAAGAGACCAGATTGTCATCACCCCACTGGGAGACAAGACTTAAGGTCAAATTTGTCCGCTCTACCATGGCCTCTCTCAAGGAACGAACTTCTTCCCCGCTGGTTTTTAATAATAATATAATCGGGAAACCAAGTCTCAAAGATTGGAGGCCCAAGAAGACGAAGAGAGCTTTTTCAATCATTTGGATTCCAGGTTCTATAGCGTTGAATTTTGAAAGTGTCAGTTGTCTGTCAGTTTGGTCTAACTAAAAATGTACCTGATCGTTGGTACGTGGCCACGAAGATGTCACGGGGCCGCAGCGGCATGTTGTACACATTCTCAGCATCTTCGCAGTACGGACGAAGCAATATGTACCTCTTGGGACCTATACTTACGAAGTCTGGTTCGGCTGATAAGAAAAAAAAATGTTTAAAACATATTTCATCTTAGAATTTCCAATACCTAACTACACCGGCAGCGGTCGTTGACTCAGTCAGATATCGTTACTTGAAAAAGTATTTTATTATTACCTTTCACTAATTCATTTGATTTATCTTTGAATAGCGTTATCACCTGGTAGGTCTGGTAAGTACAAATCTAATCTCATCAATCCCACTCTTGATGTATGTCAATACCTTATCCGTGTCTGATAGCATGGGCCCGAGATTACCGATCTTCATCTAAGTACATAATTCAAGGACCAACTATAGCTTTAGTGTTATCGCATGACAATTTAGCGCCTCACATTTATTGATATTTTTATTATTTACCTACATAGCAACAGTTTTGTCAAACATTTATATAATAACTACTTAAGTATTTTTAAGTAAAACTAACCAAACGTGTACCCAAAAATTGACAGCTATAGTTGCTAATAATAATGTTAGTGTTGTGTATTCTTTTTATTGTTTTTATATAAAGATTATAATTTTGTTTAAGACAATTATTTAATCATTAGCTATAAGTTGATTGCTGCGCCCTAACAGCGTAATGTACTCACAAAGTTTAGTTCAGTCTGTAACGGTGTGTACATTGTGCGCAATAAAAAAATTATATATATATTTTTTATTTCAAAAATGGAGATCCTATTCCTACTGTACTATCCTATCCTGTTTATCTGCGTAGGTAAGTGTGTGTTTGTGGGGTTCCTACGAAGAGTTTTTAGGGAAAGAGTAATAACCGCAGTTGCCAAGCTAAACAAAACCATCTTATGTAATTTGTATACCTATTAAGCCGTTACAATTCAATTGTATACCTAAACTTAGGTACTTAATTCTGTGAAATGTCGAAAATGTAGACCTCACTAAACTAAACTAGAGTCAAAAGAAGATTAGTTTGTAACAAAATGTAACGCCTGAATTCCCCGTTAACCCTACGGCGGGTAATTGCCTCCATATCAAAACGTCCTATTCGCTAGATCACCTATTAGCAAATCGCCCTATTCGCAAAATTACCTACTAGCAGAACCTCCTATTGTCAAAGTACAGTAAGAGCGCTTACGCACTACGTCCGATCCGAACCCGATCAGTATCCGTGAAAAGACGGTCCGGCGTAGTCTTAGAACGATTGGTATGGTAGCTTACGCTTATGACGGAGAGAAATCGGTTGACGGAAATCGGGTGTAGTACCCGATTTCCGTCAACCGATTTCTCTCCGTCATCCGAGAATACCCATTTCGGATGAGATTATTGACGGACCGAAGTGGCCATAGCATTTGTATGAACAGTTGCGCACTACGTCCGAACCGAATACGAGAAAAAACTTTTTTACAATTTTTTTTAAATAATAATTTTTATTTTGCACTTTTAGAGATGATACCCCACAACTAAGTGACATTATTCCCATAATGAATGGTTGCACTATTTGCCGTAAAGGAATTACTTTATGTGCCTTCGCAGTACAAGTCCAGACCAGCTCATATCTACTTTGCTCTGGTACTTGATTTTATTGATTTTAAGTTGAGGAGGTCACTGGTTTATCTTTGAAGTTCACCGTCTAATGCAAATGCAATATAGCTCTAACTAAACCCAACGCAATACGAAGACACAATACGCAACGCGATTTCAAGATCTGTTAATAAACAATAAAGTTATACCCGAATAGATAAACCCAAAAATATGATAATTCAGATTTACTAGTTTGCATCTGCGTACCGCTTTACAGCGTACCGGCGTGATATTATGTTATGAACTGGTGTAAACAGTAAACAGACATGCGATTTCAGCAATCCCGAGTGATTTGCTATCATTTATTGAAGAGTTCCGTTGCCTACCTCCGAAGTTCTTCATCTGATATTCACCAAATTGAAATGAAACCAGTTTGAAAAAATACTCTTCCAAACAACAAAAGGATCATCGAAATCGGTTGACAACAAACATTTTCCTGAGATCCTACCATCAGATCATGACTTATATCTTCCATCATAAGCTCGGCAAGATGAGATGTTGATTACCAGGCACAATTATCTGAGTTGCGTTAGAAAGTAAATGAAAAATATTGTTAATTCCTTTAAATTTGAGGGTTGCCCTCGATTTCTCTGGGATTCCATCATCAGATCTTGACTTGGTGCCTATGGGACCAGCTCAGGAGTATACTCTTTCAAATAAAAAAATAATTTTGAGAATCGGTCCACAAATGGGGGAGAAATCGGTGAACATACATAAAAAAAAAGAAAAATACACAGTCGAACATACTAGTCTTAAGTACAATTTGCCATCCATCCCAGCCATGATTCCTTATCCTTGATCAATTAAATTGTTAAAAGATTTTACAGTAAGTCCAAATAAGTATCTACTAAATGAGCCGAAACACGTCACCCCCCGGCCCCTCTGCCTCTTTTTAACCGACTTCAAAAAAAGGAGGAGGTTGAATTTAATTTTTGGTTATCAATCACGGTAACACTGATAAACACTATGAAAGTACAAGAGATAAGAGTAGGTGTAGATCAAAGAAATGAAGGATGAATTGTGTGAAGCCATATCAACTAAATGCCTAGAAAGGAGGTAATCACGGATTTGAATCGGAGGTAGTGCGTAAGTAATATCCGAGTTCGGTCCGAGTTTTCACGGACAGTATTTTGACGGATTCCGATCTGATTCGGATCGGGCGTAGTGCGCAACCGCTCTATGCTGAATAATTACTATCGGTTTTTCGTCATGGCTCATTGTTTAGTTTATTTTAAAATTTAAAATTACTAAAAAAACGACAAGGAGATAACTATTATGCCTCTGATGACTGATGACACAACCTGTGTCGAAAGCATTATACATACGATCTCACGTTCCAAGTACCTACAGAGGCTTCCAGAGACTGTGGTAGAAGCAGGAGTTCGGAGACGCGCTGAAAGTAGAGCGGTAAAGATTTTAACTACCAGGAGACTGGAATGGCTGGACCATGAATAAGACTCACAAACCACCACGAGATCAACAAAACCGCAAAGCAAAACCGGATGGAGTCGCGGGCAAGATATAAATGTCACCGGAAAATAGCAAACTCCGTAAGATTATAAAATAACTTGAGAAATTGTTAACTCTCGAAAAATTGTCAACTGAACATTTGGAATACTATTTTACGCATCAAAATTTGATAGTCTATAATCTCGCGAAGTCCTTCCGAGAAATTGTGGACCGGCACGGAGATGTTGTAGACTATCACATTTTGATGCGTAAAATAGTATTCCAAATGTTCAGTTGACAGTTCAGTCAACAAGAGTTTACAATCTCTCAAGTTATTTTTTAATCTTACGGAGTTTGCTATTTTCCGGTGACCTATATAATATTTTTATGCCTTAAAGCTAAGGGGCCATTTATCTACTTATATAGTCTTTCGAATTTTGATCAGCGGACTTAGGTACCTAAAGTTTTCTTTAATGTTTGAAAAAATTTGTGCTTCCTTCACTTTGTGGTAGAGTTAGTTTAGAAAATTATTTTATTATATACTTACTTGATAGGTAGACTATATTTACCTAATGTTCGTGGAAGTAAGTAACATATCCTAGTTGATAATACTTTCTGTAAAATCCCGGAATCATAAATGAAATCATTATAATTAAAACCCGGGATTATAAAAACATGAAGTGGACTTTGAGTATAGTTACAAATTATTGATTTGAAGAATCAAAAGAAGAAAGAGTTGTGCGAAAACAAAACTATTTAATTTAACAGTTTTAGTAGGTATGGAACTCTAAAAACATAATAAGATTCTTCAATATAATAATATTGTTCAAATGTATTCAAAGCGCAATAAGTACCTAATTTGCAATTTCTTAAATTCCGGGATACAATCGTCATGTTTATGATTCTGGGATTTTAGAGGAGCTATTATCAACTCTATATTACTTACTTCCACGAACATTAGATAAATATAGGCTACCTATTCCGATCTCTGGTGAAAACAGACCCGTGTTCGTAAACAATAACAACAGTTGAAACTGCGCCTAAAGAGTCGGCTTCTATTTTAAGTTTATTTCGTTTATTTCTTTTACAGCTGAAAAGCTGTTAGAATCTGCTTAAAAGGTGCTAAACATTTAATATATTTTTATGTATTCAAACTAAGTATTCATGATACACATAACATGATGATAAATACTTACAAGCAAACAGTCTAGCTAGTTCCTTCTTCTCTTCAGGTTTCAGCTCTTCAAATTCGTAAGGCAACTTGAAAACACTATTTTGTTCCCCCATTTTAACAGCAGCACTTTTTTTTATCCTGTCCAATAAATCAACGAATTGCACTTGATTTGAAACGCACTTCTTAACGCCAATTGATCAGAAATGTTGATAAGGCCAGTTATTTTTTGTTGTTTAGTAGTTGTGAAGAGTTACTAAATAGACATATATAATTTTATGTGTATTTGTTATTGAAATCCTTAGCCGTGAGTCCGCGCTCGGGCTAGTACCGACTGCCAATTGGAAGGTTCCTCCTGAAAATAATGACGCAAAAACAGACTCAGTCATAATAAGATGGACACACACGGTTCAGAACTTATATGATTAATTAAACTACCTATACGTATTAGGGCTGTTACACACATGACGAAATTACTTTCATTTACGTGGTTCTTCAAACTCTGTGATTCATAAAAAATATGACAAATCAACCAAAATAATAGCGTGGGCCGCCTCCAATTGAAACTAGAGCACCTGACCGATTTCGGCCATGGCGGTCACGCTCTCTTATTTTTTTAAATAACGCAGCATATGCTGAGATAGGGACCTTTTTGGCCTCGTACATATTAAATCCATGCTGCTCTAGCTTTTAATAATTTTTTTATGACTGTTGCAGTGTTTTAATTTATTTTACTTCTCTTTTTTTTTGTGCGAGTCCATTCTTTCTTTCTTTCTCCCAACCGAGACTAGCCATCGGCGCGGGACATATTATAGTGCACAAGTGTGTGCGCAAATACAGGTGCACTCCCTCTCCCATCACTCTTATATTCCGATGGGACGGCAACCCGACACGACCGGAGAGAGATCTGGCGCTGGACCAACGGCTTAACGTGCTTTCCGAGGCATCGGGGTGTCACACCACCAACTTAAAAACTCCGAGCTGTCACTGAGAAATTCTTATTGGAAAAGTCCAATGACACTATTTGCCCGACCTGGGAATCGAACCCAGGACTCCCAGAACCGCGAGACCAACGTAGCAGTTCAAAGCATAACATATACCGAGGGGATAAATCAGTGTCTGATGTCACGGGGGTCATATTGAATCCCGAACGCAATAAAGGATTCGAGAGTTTACTCCCGAGCGTAGCGAGGGAGTTTAGAGTTTAAGTCACGAGCGAAGAAAGGGAGTTAAGACAAGAATCCTTAATTGAGCGAGGGATTTAAGATAGCCCAAGGCAAATACACCTTTAATCGCTGAGGATAATACTCTACTTTTCACATCTACTGCGAGATAATTGTGCTCGCAACATAAAGAGAGGTGGCGTCAGCCTCCACTACTAGGAGCAGGTCGCGCGTCCGAAGCTGTGCCCCCGTCCACCGCGGCAATAATATTGTATTGAATTTCATTATGACCCGCCTTGCAATTTGAATTTTGACCGCGCGACCTGCACCTAGCAGCGGAGGCCGACGGGCGCCGCTCGCGGGCTATAATGACGTACTTTAGGTTAGGTTTGTATAGCATATAATTTGACGTTTTCGTGCAGGACGCAGGTGGTGTGAAAAACACTTTTGATTTCAATGAATAGCTAAAGCAAAAATCGTCAAAAGGCAGTTAAACCTTCTGAGAGAAGTCTTATCTTTCTTAGAAAACAACTCAAAAAGCCGGCTAACGAAATATTAAGTACTCAGGCAGGAGTTATTATACCTCCAACCAGCTTGATCGGCTCATATTTACAAAATATAAACTCAAAGTTGCAATATTCCTTTCTAATATTTTAGTATTATTATGGTAGGCAGTATCACATTTAAGTAAGTACTTAAATGTGATACTGCCTTTAGATAATTGTTGCCAATTATAATCGATAGGGTCAGAATGGGGCAAGCGCTCGATGATAGCAAGTTTAAATACCAAGTCAATGGCCTATGATGTATATAAATTAAATTAAGGCACTCATTAAAACATTAAAATACGATTGATTAGGTATACAATTAATGAAAATGAAGGAGTCTATTCTGAGAGTACAGACACCAGCACATCAAGCTACACGAAACTGTCAGGCTTTCCCAATCAACCTTGAACCTAGTTTTTTAGACATAAAGTTGAAAATCAATCAAAGAAATTTGACAGATTGTTGTAGCTTGATGTGTTGGCGTCTGTACAAATGACGTGAGAAAATAATGATAATGTTTTTTGGTCTTTTTCAGGAGCATCCTTTGTCTTACTACTTACATAATATTAAACAAAGTCGCTTCTCGCCGTCTGTCCTTCTGTACGCTTAGATAGATCTTTTAAACTACGCAACGGATTTCACTGCTGTTTTCACTATTATTTAGAGAATTTCTTTCAAAAGGTTTACATGTATAATACATTAAAATTAAAATTATAAATAGTGTAGAAAAATCAATGTTTTGCCAAGTGTCCAAAATTACCATATTACCAGTGTGAAGACGGGGCGGGTCGCTAGTAATATTATAAAATATGCAAACGTGTAGGTAAACTAAATTCGTGCGTCATTTAGCTATCTTATATGAGATTTATTTTTTGTTTTTAATATCCTAATTGTATTGTGACGCACTTGGGGTTCAGTAAAAACAGCCGACTAAATAACCAAAATTACACTTTAATTTAACAACACTAATGGCAAATTTAATCTCACTAATTATAAAACACAATAGCACTACTCATCACTTTAATAACCAGTGAAGATCGCTTTCAAAGCATTCGCTCGTGTCGCAAACCACCTGTTAAGTGGTCCCGCGACCCCACACTCCTCCATGGCTTGAAGCGTCGGTGCTGCAAAGTGTCAAACGTTTTTTGAAGTCAATGTAGACCACCACCACCTGCTTCCGTTGATCCAAACACTCTTTGACGTCCTCTGCGAACTGCGCCATGGCCGTCGCCGTGCTCCGCCCACGTCGGAAACCATATGTTGTATTTTGTTAGAATATTGTGTTTTTTCAAGAAAACACTTATCTAATTCACAATAAACTTTTCTACGATTTTATTAATGACTGACAATATGGCTATTGGCATAGAGTTAGCGTAATCACTATGAACACCTAAACCTTGTTTGAAAATAGGTCTAATTAATGCTTTTTTTAGTTTCTCGGGGTACAACCCTTTTTCAACACACAGGTCAAATAAATGAAGCTATTACAGGGCTCAACTTAGATTTTAATAATTAAATTTCCTTAACTCTTATTTAATCTACTCCGGCAGACTTGTCAGAGCTTATATTATTTATTATTTTGTCTACATCTATCGGATAAGCTTTCTGAAACCGCAATGATATATTTCCAGACTCAACATAGCTAAATCTTTCCAAAAATTTATGACTACATAGGTACATGTTTTATATCTATCATTTCTTTAGTAAATGTTGCTAAAAACTGATTACAAATATTATCAGCCGAGCATTCAATTTTTTCCAAGTTTAAATTTAGTTTTCCAAATTACAGAATCTACACTATCCATTGAATTAACTTTAGTCCAACTATTTCTAATATTTTTTTACATTTTTATTTCTTTTTGACGGTATTTATTTTTAGCTTTATTTATACATTTATTTAATCTATTTCTAAATGTAATAATATTGTATACGCAAATTCATATCATCTGGTTTATTTTTTAAATTTCTAAATAATTTATCCCTAATACCGATCATTTCCTCAAGCTCTTGTGTGTGTGATCCAAGGTTTACTTTTCCTTTTATTGCGCATTTACCAATACTTGAGTTTTATTATAAACATCAGAAAAAAAAATAACATAATCTGGCATATAGGTCTATTGGACATTCACAATTTGACGGATCACTCCATGAAACATTTTTAAGTTTTTCTAATACCTTGTTATCACAAATCAAAAGTCTTATAAGATTGCAACACATTTGAAACATCATCCACGACCGATTTATTACCGCGCTCTCCTTGGCTAACGAGAACTGGCGCAAACCTGTAGTATTAGATACTAATGATCGCAAGAAGGTATGGCAGAGCAAGGAGCTTCACGGGCGCTTTAATCGGGTCCTACATGGGCCCGATGTAGACTTTTTAGCGTCCGTAGCCTGACTGAGTTTTGATGACCTTCGGGGAAACCTAAGGTTTTGTCTGGGCGATTATGGACGAAGTTATGATGACGAGCAACTACCGGAAATATATTGTTAAGGGCGGTACGGTTTACATATGTCGGGCATGTCACCGGCCCGGGGAATCCACCCGCCATATTATTTCCTGTTGTTCTAGTCTGGTTAACGGAGACTATTTGCACAGGCACAACCTTGTAGCCAGGATTATCCATCAGCAACTTGCTCTTAAATACAATGTTGTAGAATCGGAACCAGTGCCGGATTAGTCATATAGCAAGAGTAGCAAATGCTACGGGCCCCGCGCCTTGGGGTGCCCCGCGCTTACAAAAACATTTCGTTAAAAAACCAGCACCATGGCTCTGTCTTAAACGCGGATCCTTAGTGGTAATGGTAGGAACCATACTCTGCGAAAGCCTATTTTCCCAAACTGTATAAGCCTCTTAGTTTGTTTATTTTTTATGGTCTTACTTCGCGTACATAAACACTTTTTCTTTCTTTTCATTCAAGCGATCTTAACGTATGAAATCTAAGCAGCAAAACCTATGGGCTCTTAAGGACCCCGCGGCGCGTGACAATAGAGGGGGAGATGGCACGGTTTTTGGGCACCGGTTTATAAGTCACAGAAGTTTTTTTTTTTACGAAGGTTTTACGTTTAGTAAAGTTTGCTACAGGCCCCGCGTTTGCTTAATCCGGCACTGATCGGAACCGTACTATAAGTAGGTATGTGCCCGACCCTGTTCTCGAAAATGGCAGTTGCACATTGTATTGGGATCGGTCTATCATCGCTGACAGGACTTGTTGCCAATAAGCCTGACATAGTGGTTATAGACCGGCTAGAGCGTCGCGCAATGATTGTTGATATAGCAGTCCCGCATGACGAGAACCTCGTGAAGGCTGAGAGTGTCGACATGTGGGATGTGAACACAACAGTCATTGTGCCGATGATCATAACGGCCAATGGCATATTTGCTAAGAGCCTCGACCAACATCTGAAGAGGCTCTCGTTGGGCAGCTGGATCAAGGGTTTGATTCAGAAAGCAATACTCTTGGACACAGTGCGCATAGTCAGGAGGTTCCTCTCTCAGGGGCCCTGACCACCGGTTTCTTGGACCCGGTTTCCGATACCGGTGGGCTACTATTTTTTATATTTTCATATATTTTATATCTTTGTATTTTAATATTTATATGTAATTTATATGTTATACTATGAATAAAGGAAATAATAATAATAGATCCTTTGTTTCTGGCAACTAAGGCCCATAAAACAGAACACAATTCTGAATTACCTACTTACTCTTAAAAAAAGTGTCAAACACTTTTTTCCACATTATCTAAGAATAAAATAATTCAGTAAAGTGAAAAAGAAGCTAGTTTATTGAACATTTTAAAAATCGAAATTTGCAAGCCAAAAAAAAAACAGATGTTACTGATACACAAAATAAATATGTTTTTGTAATTAGGGTAGGTAGGTAATTCAAAATTAGTAAGCACATTCCTTGTGGCAAAATCTTGTTGACTAGTGTTATAAAGGTATGCGGTACAGAGAGTAAAGTCCCGCACACCTCCACTGAAAAATGGGAGGCTCCTCCTACCCAGACGGTTGTTGTCTCTGGTAGGCAACTGCCTCATAGTTGAAATTCGGACTGTTGTATGTTCAAATCGCACGTAGAACTTTGCTTGCGCGATGCAGGATTTCGATGTTACTTCGTCGTAGATGGCGCTGCGGTTGTTTTTGTTGCCGTACAAATTCCGCTTTCTTAGTTTTTCATGTGGCGGCATTGATGCCGCTATAGTGTTATCAAAACCAAAGCATATTAAAATCTTTATTGAACTTTGCTGTAACGTCTACGAGTTACCTCATAACTTTTTCAGTGGAGCAAATAAGACTATCATTATAATGGTTTTGAACTAAACGTTCTCAGGTTCTCTGGTGTTTTTCGCGGGTGTGTGTGTGGTTTTTTGAGTATTTTTTATTATGAAACTGGGAAATGTTGACCTATAGTAGGTATAGTCTAAGTGCATCGTCTTCACATATAATTTTTGTACACCAAATGTTGTAAATAAATATTTGAAAAGAGTAACTATGGAGTTGCTTGTCCGTTCTTCTCTATAAGAATCTACCTTTTCGAATGGACCTTGAGTCACTTTATTATTTTATATACAGGATGTCCCAAGACTTTGCTACATGAAGGGAAAGTAGGTACCTTAAATACTGTAGATATAAAACTTTACTGAATTATTACTTCATTTTTATTGAAACAAAGTACAAACAGCATTCAAAGAATTTTAAATAATCGCCTCTCTGAACCGGGAATCGAACCCGTTAAATATGAAAAAAATAACCTGTAATTTTACTGTACCGATCGAAAAGCTTAATCAAATACAATTATTTCTTCCAAATTATATGGCATCTTAGGTAAAAACAAGACCATGACATTTAGTATTTAATTTAAAATTTTGTTCAGAATAATGAATAGCCTTTTCTCAGACTACGTCATGCTCTGACTTTATATACTACTTTCTTATTCAGGCTACACACTGAACTTTTGGCTGTTTGTGTATGTGACTTCGTATGTTTGTAAACGCACCCACGATACAGGAGAAATTCCTAGTGTGGGGCAACGTTTTTTTTTTTAAAAAAAAACAGAAATATTATTTTAAACATTCACCATGAAAAAAGAATAAATTATTGACTGACAATGAAGAAACATTTAGTTACAACTCACAATCAATTTAATTTATTAAATGCTCAAAATGTCTTTCTTACTGTTGCATATTTCACCGGAAAATTACAGACTCCGTAAGATTGTAATAAATCTTTATTGATTATAATTTTTCCATAAACCATCTATAAGTTTCAGTATATCCGTGTCTTATTAAAAAAAATAGTTTACAATTTCACGTGATATTTTACAATCTAACGGCGTTTACAATTATTCGGTGACATATGCAAATTGTAACTCTTTAAATAATTTTGCTTCCCGTTGATCAGACACAATGCGAACAATCGTTAAAGAATAAATTAAATTAAATGCTCCAATATTAAATACTTACATTATCTTAGGAAACTGTCTTTAACAGCGCATGTATAAGATATATTGTTAAATTAAATATACCTCGGGTAGGTATATTTGATTTAACAATATCTTGTAAGTGTGTCTTGTTAGTGTAAACCATGTACTTATTCATTAAAATGTATTTATTGAAGACTGTATACATTGTACCCATTGCAAATATTTTTCATTCTTCTAATGAATAATAATAATATGGTGGGTGCATAAATAATTTAAAATATTTGTCTAAGTAGCAGATAATATTGATTTTAGTGATTATCACGATGGCATGGTTTCCTTAGGTTGTGACGTAATTATGATTGGTGATACTTTGATGGCAAACGGGACACGTACAGCTGAGTCGTCAGTACTGCAGGACGTAGCAGCATGTTTGATCCTGCCGGCGCTGTCCCACACTGGTTTCAATAAGTAAACTTCCTCTTCTTTTTCTCCACCTTGATGAAGCCGTCCTCATCGCATTGGTATTCGCTGAATCCTGCTGTTTGTGGTCCATCACAGCGCCTTTAGTCGCGGAAAACCTTCCAGTCGTTATGAACAGGTGTGTCACAAGAGCGTCTTTTAAAAATAAAATACTTACATAAGTACCTATTCAATGTGTTTTGTCAAAGCCGTGATAATAATAAAATATAAAAACTTGTATTTTTGTGTGCTAGAGAAAAGGAGCTAAGGAGCACAGGAGAGGTAATTATTATATTGTTAACGATGTATTACTGTGAATATACACTTTTTTTTTTTTATATTGCGTCACTTTACTGTACTCAGAACCTTTCTCTGGCTTCTAAAAACGCGACAGAAAAGCATTTAGTTATGGATTAAAAAGTACATAAATGATAAGCTATCTTAAATTTAGCTTCATGTTCTTCGCATTGCTGGCACGACCGTAACTTAGAGTGGAGTGGTCCAAAACATTGCCACTTCCACGGCATCGTTGGTGGCAGGGTATAGGTCACTTTGGCTGCGTACATATATTGGGGCAGGTGGAGGTGCAGCATAGTTTGTAGCTCGGCTACACATCCACACCCTGCTGCTAATTCATCTTGTAATGCTAAAAGTTTGGGAAGCGCAGGTCAGTATCTCGCAGGTTATCCTCGATCCATCGCTCAGCTTGTTGAGTCATGTTCTTGTCAAAGTAGTCTCGCCAGCCATTAGCTTTGCCTGAAAAAAACAAACGCTTTTAGAACTTATAAATATGTGCACTTCACTGAAAATAAAATAGTTATTGAGGCTGTGTATTCAGTTTTGAGATAAGATCAAGTTTGACGCCTTGAAAATGCTTCCCTCATATAGCTGAGATTTAGCCAAGACAAAGTTTGAACTTTCTCTTTATTTGACGCGTTATATAATTAATGTGCTTGCGGTAAAACCCTCTCGCCTCTCAACGTAAACGCTGGTGTTCGAATCTCTGATGTATGTAGCGGTTCTGATCCCAACGATAAAAATAGGCTTTGACAGGTATCATTGGTGAAATTATTGTTTCAATTTTATCAAAAAAATCCAAAGTAAAATGTGGTTATACCTTTCCTGATAAAAGTTTCGTTGGGCGTGACAACGTCAAACTCCCGCAGGTCCTCATAGTTGACAGATGTGTTCTTCTTGAAGTTCTCGAAACTGAGGTGGTCGCACAGGCGAGTCATCTGCTCTTCTGGCAACTCTTTACCTAGAAAGTCTGCAACGCGACGCAGAACTGCTGGTAAATCCTGAGAGACAGAAAACATGATTATAAAACCTAGGTACACCAACATCTGTTGAGTGGTTTTATGTAGTTCCATTATAAACTATTGTAGTGTACCTTAGCCAGTTCTTCATAGAATAAAAAGAGCATGTTCGGATGATGTCTCATGTTCCAAGCTTCTTTTACGTGCTCGAAGTAAGGTGTTTGTATGTCTTAAACAAAATCAATCATGAACTTTCGTAGTGTCAAAAACACCGCACAATTTAAGAGTTCCTACTTACAACGATCACTGATGAACAACTCCCAGAAATCCTTAAATTCGCCTTTGAAGTCTAGTACTCTGAACAGCTTAGCATGGTGGTAGGACGAGACTGCAATGTCCCTGGCATCTCTAGCTATGTATATCATCTTAGCAGTATCCACTATATTTGGTGGCAAGAAAGACATCGGAAGGTGGGTCTTGATGAACCGGGGGGATGGCATCGCCGCCAATTTCTCCGTCACTGGTTGAGTCATGACTTCCAGCATTTTTAAGAGCTTTTGTTTCTTCTCCACGCTTTCTATCTTGTCTATGTTTTTCAGGCAGTCGTTTCTCCATTCGGTGTAGAGCATGTAGATTCTGTGAACGATAATATTGTTATCTTTTAGTATGCATTTGTTTTTGTAATCATTACTAATGTCCATTAGACAGAAATATAGTAAACAGTATCCTTATAATGAATGCTATATATTGTAATGCCGTGTAATTACACACACGGCATTACAATATAATAGAGTAAACTGTATCCTTTTAATGAACACTATATATTGTAATGCCGTGTTATTATATAGTGTTCATTATAAGGATACAGTTTACTCTATTTCTGTCTATTAGACATTAGTAATGATAGTTCTTAGAAGACTGTTGTTAGAACGCCTTATCTTTACTTATCTTTCGCAAATCATCCGTCCACGTATTCAATGTGATAATATCAGCTTTAGGTAGGTTCGCTGTTTAAATATAATAATATATTCTGTATAAGTCGTTAAAAAATAAAATCTAATCGAATCTTGACTTTTAACATAAAGGCATTTATATTTTATAGGCAACCAGAGGCTCACCCCGGTTTTGCATGGGTGCAATTGGATGCAATTTACTAGGTAATAAAGAAGGGCAGGAATGCCTACTTAATTATGCACAAACCGTCCTCGTTTATCGCTGTTTCAACCGAATTCAAAAAAGGAGAGGTTATCAATTCGGATTCATAGGTATGTTTTTTATGTATCGTCGGTTGGTCGGGCATAACTCCGTCAAAAATAAACGGATTGTCAAAATTCTTTTTTTGTTCGAAAGCAGTTTATTCCGAAATGGTCCCGTTTCATTTTCGTAAAGATCTGATAAAGAACTTCGGAAATAGATAATTAAATTGATATGGACTGGTTGGAATGTTGGGGGGTAACAACACTAAAAAGTGAAAATAAAAAACTTTTTACAAAAAAATATAACCACTAAAAATAAAAGCAGTAAATAACTTTAATTTTGGAAGTCGGTTTAAAAAAACAAAGAAACCACAGTAGAAACACCGAATTCCAAAATTAAAGTTATTTTGTACTTTGTAGTGCTTTTTATTTGGAAGTCGGTATTGTGTATATTTTGTCTAAAAAAGTTTATTTATTAATTAGTCAAATAAACTAGGTATATCAAAATCCACTGCGTGGTTTAGAAGAAGTAAAGAGACAGGCAGACAGCGACTTTGTTTTATACTACATATTTAGAAACTAGCTTTTGCCCGCGACTTCGTACGTGATTACCCCCCCGTTCCCGTGTAGCCTATTCTTTCCTCACTAATGTGGCTATCATATACAAAAATAATTTTCCAAATCCGACTGGTAGTTCCAGAGATTAGCGTGTTCAAGCAACAAACTCTTATGTTTATAATTAGTTTATAGATTAGTTTATCTATCACTGAAAGGTTTGCTGGGACAAAACTCAACTTTAAGTTAGGTTCGTCTTTGTTCTCACGAATTCTATAAATACAACCTGTTTTTTGACACCTCCATTTTTTTCAGACAAGGTAACATGTAGTTTTTTTTTGCGCTGGTTTAGCATAAATCGTGGCTTTGATCATGTAATGCCTAAAATGTTTTCGGTTGAGGTAAAAAATCAGGCGCTAGACAGTGCATTTCATTCTACTATAAAAGGTACCTACTGATCACGTGACATTTCGGCAGCGATTTATTTCATTTATTTTATTTCATTCCATTTTGACAATCACCTTTTTTTATATCGGGGAGAAATCCCCATTGACGTCCTCCGCCCTGGGGCGGGCGGAGGGGTCGGTCAGAAGACCCCTCCGCCCGCCCGCCGCGGAGGACGTCCATGGGGATTTCTCCCCACGGGGTCAGTAAGAGCAGACTCTTACTGACTAAAACCACCCCGGTGTTCAATCACCTTCGCTTATCGCTTTCATAAGCGCTATATTACTATACATGCTATTCGCTTATAGCTTTCATACGAGTTCCGAGGAGGTCCGAGTCCAAAAATGTGCAAAGACTACTAAACTAGTGTTTTTGCCCGGGCTTCGAAGGCAGAATGCTGAAGGCCAATCTCATTCGAATTGCTTGTAATTATTTATTTTGGAGCACGGATTATCTTTACCATCCGTTCAATATTTACTAAAAATATCTCGTCGCATGTAACGATCCCGACCCCCCCTGGACCCCCAAACACCCCCATCACATACGCCCATGACGCTACAGCTGACAGAATGTTACTTGTCTAAAACCTCTGCTGGTGGTAAATTATGTTCGTTGTAAGTACAATAAAAAGGTAGTACTTACTCAAGAAAAGGATATCTGTGAGTGATAGGAACAGCCAGCGCTGTTTCATAATCGAAGTTATTTGCTATCAGCCATACCAGCTCTTGAGTCCACGTAGTGCCTGTCAAGAAGCACAACAGAGTAAGTAATAAAATATGTTAACTCTATGTATGTATGATTGTAATAAATCTTTATTAGATTATAATTTCGCGATTTATTATGATAAAGACGTTTTGTATACAATAAATCACATCATCAATAGTTTCCAATATGTACAAGTCTTATTAAGAAAAAAATGTTCAAAATTTCACTCGATATTTTACATTCTTACGGCGGCGTTTGCAATTTTCCGGCGACGTCGGTTGGTGCCTAATTTCATTAAAACTTAGAAGCGTCTTATATGGGGCTTCTGCGAGTTGGATTCGGCCCCTTATTGCAAAGGTCCGGGTCCCCAGGGTCCCGAGAATTTATGTCAAACACGTTAAAATTAGGGAGGGATATAATTTACACGTAAGCGTAACCGTTAAAATAATAATTAAACTGCTTATAATTTGTCGACTTTAGACAGTAGCTGAAACGTCATGTTACAAAGGCAAACATGACGTTTCAGCAACTGTTGGTAGGTAATTTGACAGTTGGTTAAAGGTAGATACGTTATTGAGACGGGCCGTAAGTTGACTTTAGTGGCAGTTTGTTTGTCATGCCAACTTGACACTTTTTTACTATGACGGACATACATATTTTACGGTGACCACTGCAGAGCTAAACTGATCAAATCAATCAATCAATCAATTATTTATTTGCACAAACATAAGCACAATACATACAACAAAAGTGTCGACATGCAAGAGATGTTAGAGTCCCTTATTATTACTTACCAAAGATGGTTGGGTGTTATCCATTTTGTCGTCATCACTCACACAATCGATTCACCTTTTCTAAGCTCTCCTCTGAGTATCGTTACTGGCGATTCCTGATTATTTTTCAAAATTGGGTTTGGAACCAAAAAACAGCCATCCGAAATATAGCCCATTTGTTGGAGTGCCCCATGTGCCCTTATTTCTGCGCCTTTGAGGACCTAACGGATGCCACTGATGACTCTAGCACAGTAATAAATATGACTCTATTCTACCTACCGGTCACAATCTTTTTATTTTCAATCTGTTAAGAGTCACCATCGACTCGAAGAAGAGCCTCAAGGTTGGTACTCATTTGTTTTCAACAGATTTAACTCCAACCTACCTGCCCGCTGATAACTGGCCACATACACATCACTCGGCCTTATGGGTAAGTTGTAGATGTTCTCAGCATGGTCTGCATACGGTCTAGGCATCAGATAGCCCTTCGGACCCGCTCGGATCAAATCAATTTTGGGGTCTGAAATAAAACATCAAGCATATATCTAGGGTACTCAAAATCAAAATACCTATACAGCAAGTTTTGAAAACTCCAAAACATTTTTACAGTTTAAAATAGTCCAATTTATTTTAGGAAAGGTAGAGTGAAGAGTGATGAGAGTGGTGGTAGGGTGAGTGAGGTAGGGTGAGTGGGTGAGTGTAGGTGGAGTGATCTCTAAGGTTCGCTTGCTCCATCGTTGATCTCATCTTATCTATCGCTTCCCATCAGGTGAGATTATGGTTGGCTCATCACATTATCATCAGCCGAAAGACGTCGAGCCGAAGTGGACGTCTTTCGGCTTTCCCCAAATGGGTTGCCATAATCGCCACGCTTGGCAGGCGGGTTGGCGATCGCAGAGTAGCTGTTTGCAATGCACAATGAATGCTGCTACCCATTCTCTGGTGAGTCCCTTAGTCGCATCCTACGGCACCCACGGGAAGTGATAGGATGGTGCCATTCTTTTACGTCCGACACTATACAGAACAAATGAAAATAGCTCATCAGATCACGAAATAAAGAGAGAGTTCCTTCCACAATGCACGTCGAACAGCGTCGGTTATGGTCATACAAACTTTATTAAATCAATAGATGGCTACTTACAGTTGAACAACCTCTTAATTTCAGCTTTTTCTTCCGGCTCAATCTCTTTGAAATCAAACGGGAACCGTAAACGATTATTTAGTTCCATTATTTACAACTTTAAAACCGAACAGGATAATGAAAACTACCGTATTGAACGCAATTGAACGACTAACAACAAAAACAGCTGTCTGGACTTATAAAGTATGTTTTTTTTGTAACCCTGTCCTTGACTAGAGTTAAGATACCAATTTTTCATTATTATCTCATTATTCTTAGGTCTTATTATTTCTTTATTTCTTGAAAATGTATAGGTACCTACATATATTCGGTGTATTTTTCTGTTATTATGAATGACGTTATGATTAAAATTATAAATGTTGATGATCATGCGATATAAGCTATTGTCTAAAATTTAGAACTTTAGACAATAGCTTATATCGCAATAAAGGTATGACGAAAATAACTTTAGTAATAATCAAGTAATTATATCTTACAATTATTTTAGCTGTTTATCAAATATAGTGGAAAATAATTACAGGTTCCTTTTAAAACAGGTGTAAAACAAAATATTTAAATAAGTAATCTGCATGGGGTTGTATATCCTCAGTAGAAGTTTATTAGCTCGATCAGTCTGATTATAATGTCACGACTCACGAGTAGTGTGTGTAAATAAACAAGGTACTTAAGTTCTACAAGGAAAACGGATAAGTTCAGTTCTACTTGGTTGATCTCCGAACAAATCTAAAAGTCCCAGCCTCGGGGGAAAGTATAGCTCAATACCTTTAGGCTTCAGGCCTCATAGCTGTTCCACTTTTAAATAAAAAAATATGAAACGTGTTTCTGGGTTTGACTACCCTTGTCTCAAATGTCAGCGAGTTCGGGAATACAGCAGCACTGCACACTTCACCTTTTCTGGGATGATTTTAAGACGGTGGCATGACTCGAAAAGATTTAATAAGTAACGTTAAAATTAATCTTTTGGTTTAATTACTTTTGATTGACCTGCCTGTACAAATTTAGCCAGGTTTGGGGAAACCCTCTAGATAAAGTATGAGATATTTGATGGACGAACGAAACATGATGCAAGATTTATTGAATGAATTGTCTCGCAAAATAAGTTTCATCCAAAACAAAGTGCAAAAAGGCAGCCGACATGGCGACCGTGCCGCACCTCTAGGAATTTTGTACATTCATAACTGGTAAGAAGGTAGGACATATCAATCTGATGCAACATATGTTGTGCCATATTACTTACTTCTTACTAGCTAAAGCCTGCGACTTCGTCCGCGTAGATGTGGCCATCATATACTTTTATACAAAGTTCCCTCTCCCATTTACCCCACCTTTAAAGGGGGAATTATTAGTTGTAATTTCCAAAAATGCTTTATTAGCGGATGTTTACGTTATTATAAAAAAAAAAGTTTTACTTTCTTAACTTGGGTTTTTTGAAGTGAAAACTTCTTTAGGCGCGTTGAGCACTTTTTGGGTGAACAAAAATCATGGAACTCGCGTCATCGTCACCGAACGCTTTGGGTGAACAAAAATCATGGAACTCGCGACATCGTCACCGAACGCTTTAGCTTTCGCTTAGTTTTCACTTCCATCGGCAGTCCCCAAAGACTGCCCCGCATGTATTTTTACTAGATACTATTATCTTCCATGCTCTATGGGGATTTGTAAAGATCAGACACATTTTGTCAACTTCGTTTCCTTATAATAACATAGCTGACAAAATATTGTTAAAAAATAGAAGAATGATGTTCAGTATGTTCGCTTATCGTCTTTTCGGATTTTTGACAAAAATTATCTCGACTCTCCAAGATCTCGTCAATCACTAAAGTAATGTCAAATTTAAATATTTTGTTTTTATTTATTTCTCTACTTTATTTACCATTAGATACGAATAAAAACAAATTATGTTTATTGTTGTTTTTAAAGTTTCATATGCGGGAAGCGCAGGTCAGTATCTCGCAGGTTGTCCTCGATCCATCTCTCAGCTTGCTGAGTCATGTCTTCATCGAAATGGTCGCGCCAGCCACCTGCCTTACCTAAAAACAGAAAAGATAAGACCTGGTTAAAATATAAACTCAGGGCGACTCAGGAGACGAGACTCTTTTCATCAAGGCAGAGACGAATGACTTCCCAAGATACCCAAGCTGCCCCTATGCCAAAGTAGGTACCAGGTATAGTCGACATTTACATTTAACTATCGGCAAAAGCCTACGTTCCACGTGGTGTTTGCGTGTTGAAGTGATCACGTGGTAAGCCGTCAATCCATATAACCAAGATGTCACGTGATCACGAAGGGAGCTGTCATTCCATCTTGATTATATGGATTGACAGCGCACCTCGTGATCACTTCACCCAAGCCTTCACTTCGACATGTTTACAGAATCGACCGGCAGTTTGAGATTCAGCTCGTTAGTTTGTGTACCCTTCGGGTACGATCCTTGAAAAGAAGATATAAAAAGTTTCAACCTTTCCTAATATACGGCTCTTCTCCGTGGTTGAGCAAGCCCAGCTCGTCCATGATGTCATAGTTGACAGACTTGTTGGTCCTGAAGCTGTCGATGCTGAGGTGTTGGCTGAGGCGGGTCACCTGCTCCTCAGTGTAGGGTTTGTTGAGAAAGGTGGCCACGCGACGGATGACTGCTGGTAGGTCCTGAGATAACAAAATGTTTTTTAGTAATTCACAGTTATAGATTTCGTAGTCAAAAAAAGAATAAAGAAATAAAATGATGGTATGCATGGCAGTAATCTAGGGCCACAGTTATTTCTCCCTGGTTTTACAATTGTTTTATTTTTAGGGTTTTAACCAAATAAATAAAATCATGTTTTTACACAGGCCAATTGTGAGAAATGTAAAAGTTTTACACCAAAATAAATAACTTACATAGCTTTATGTACTTACTTACAATAACTCGGATACAATTTTATGTTTTCGGTACCTACCTGCTGCTACTTTTAAATTATTTTATGAAGACCCATAACATACAAAGTTTATCGAACTTATGGCAGTCATAAAATTTTCTTAGTACTTATTAAAGCCGTTTCCAATATTAGAACGCGATTCCCCTGCATTCGGTTGAATGGCCCGGCTCCATATTCATCTTGTGTTAAGTATTCCGGTTCTATGCAATAGGTAATAGGTACCTTCGACATTTCTTCGTAGAAAAGGAATAACATGTTAGGATGGTGCCTCTTCTCCCAAGCTTCTTTTAAGTTGTCGAAGTATGGCGTCCAATATACTGAAAATAGATAAAGATTATTTTGTTTATAAGTAACTTTGTTTTTATCTCGTTTGTTCCTGTAGGAATTTCGGAAAATCCTCTCTTAGTGCTCCTACACTCCCCAAGAAACCTACTTGCCAAATTTTACCTTTCTACGACCCGTAGTTTCGGATGTGCGTTGTCAGTCACTCACTAACGCTAGACTTTTATATGTAAATGTCACCGGAAAATGGCTAATTCCGTAGGATTGTAAAATATCGCGTGAAATTGTTAACTATTGTTTCTAAATAAGACACGGATATATTGGAAAATATTGAATTTGGATGGGATTTACTGTTTACAAAACTATTTTTTTTCATAATACATATATCGACAAATTATAATCTCATCAAGATTTATTACAATCTTACGGAGTCTGCAATTTTCCGGTAACATTTACAAAACGTTTTTTTTTAATATAACAACAAATTGTAATTTCATCAAGATTTATTACAATCTTACGGAGTTTGCAATTTTCCGGTGACATACACTGGTAAAATTTTTAAAGTGTGCGTGGATGGCCAAATCCGAAGCTATGAGAAATATCAAAAAACACTGAAAGGAGTCTCCTCCAAAGTACCCATATCTGGTACTGTACAACCTAAAGAAGTCATTGAGAATTTTACGAAAAGTAATCCATGTAGGCTTTTAAGCTAAATTAAATGTTATGTGCTTTTATACTGTTGCTACTTTGCTATAACCTTCCTTCAGCGACAATTGCAATTCAGGATCCGCCGCTGGAGTATTAGAATATTCAATAATGAAGTCACTAAGTGACTACAAGCACCTTCGATCAAGAATACACGTGTATTCTTGATCGAAGACAAACCCCTTTTAATTTATTACGATAAAAATTTGTACATTTGCAGATTGCCATTTAATTCGAAATCTTTCTTACTGAAGCTGCTGACGAAGAAATTCCAGAAAGTTTTGAAGTCTCCGTGGTATCCAAGCAGCCTGTGCAATCTATTCATGTGGAAAAAGGAGACCACCACATCCCTTGGGTCTCGTGCTACATACACCACCTTAGCAGTACCCAGCAAAGATGGTGGTAGCAGAGATATTGGGAGGTGGGTGTAAACGAAGCGTGGAGACTCTGCATGAGCCAGCCTTTGAGTCCCTGGGAGTGTTATTGTCTGAAGATGTTTGATCTTCGCAGCATCTGCGGTCTCGATCAAGACTTTATCCCTCATCATCGGATGTACGAGCGTGGGAAATCTTAAAATAGAATATTAATAGATGGTTAATATTTTAATTATACTTGGGGTCTGCATTTATTTTGAAAAATAAAAATTAGGACGAAGCTACGTATTTTAAGATAACAATAAACCTGTATAATTTATTGTCTACATTTGTTTCTTGTTTTTTTTAAACAGCCTTACAAATAGAACTCATTGTCAAGGCTGAGAAAACAATTTTACTTTTGCTTGCTAATATGATTTTAAATGGCGCCTTAATTGTCAAGCAAATGAAAGCGCCGACTTGATACAAATATGTGCTTACTCCAGAAACATGAACCTTCCAAACAAGGGCACGGTCTCCGATTTGGAGAAGTTCCAATCGTTGGCCACGATCCAAACTAGTTCTCGAGTCCATGTGGAACCTGCAGGGGTACCAATATTAATGGAGGCTTTACACGTCTGCCAAGTTTTGTTGAAAGAGATTTCTGAGCATTTGATTATGCATAGAAATATTTGCAGTTGGTAAGAGAAAGCTTAGGTCTGGAATAAAGTTATATGGCATATTTCTATTTTTTTTAAGATTATTTTTTAATACAGGTTGGCAGATTCTAAATTTAAATTCTTAGAATATCTGAATTAAGAATAAAAAGTTTTTTATAAATAAGACTCAATTATGATGAAGTTTGGTGTTTAAAAATAATCTTATACTTTAACTGTTTTGGTTGATTTGGTGTGGATTTATTACAATCTTATAGATTCACGGATTTTTACTAGATAATGAAGTCATATAATATCGTTTTCCCAACACAGAAAATAGAAATGTGAATATTCTGGACACGATAGCTCATCGAACCGCTAACTTTTTGTTGCATTATCTGATTGTGCTTCAACAACAATGGCTAATTACGTTTTCTTATTATTAAGCAGAAAACCAGAGCTAATTTAAGAGCTTGCGGTTTTATTTCAATGGTTCCAGATGCTTGTTCAGGTCTACAGCTAATCTAAATCTATTCTAAAAAGTTGGGTCTATCCTTAAAGTTTTATTTCAATATCCGATGAATATAAATGTTATAAATCTGCAAAAAAAATCACTATTTTAAACTTTCCCTTTCCTTCGGATGTTTAACTTTCAGTCGATTAGTCAAGGTACCTACACTTCTAATTACCTGATAGGAATGAACGTATTGTAAGACTGACCTGATCTGGGGTAACTGGCGACGAAAACGTCACTAGCCCTTATTTCCATGTTGTAGATGTTGGCTGCTTCAGTAGTGAAGGTGTTCGGGAAGAAGTAGCCCTTTGGACCCACGCGAATGTAGCTTGTGTGTTCATCTGTCGCAATAAAAAACAAAATACCTAAGAGATAATCGTCTGTCGGTGGATGCATTGAAAGCGCCTAAAGGGGCCCCGCCGCGAGTGCATCATTAATTCTTCATTAATGGTCGTAACAGCCTTGTTACCTACCGTGGCTTAGAATTTAAGATTCTGGAACCCGGTAAAGTCATGAAATTAGAATTGAAAGTAACACCTGGAATAGTCTGATCTAGATAATGAAATATGGCTTTCTCAAAAGACAAAAAAAACTTGAAGGCATGATTGGGTTTTTAAATTGTCAATTCTGCAAAGTATAAGTAATTTAAGAACTGAATGTTATAGTAACCAGGAATACCGGTTATATTATTATGTTCGCAAGTGTCTGTCAAGGTTCTAATTCGGACTTCAAAGTAAGGTTTGAGCAAGGATTATATTGGCCTCTGCAATATGCAATAAAATAGCAATTTAATTAAATCACCGGATACGAGCGGGTCAGAGTAGGTACTACTAATAAGATAAATGATGTCCGGTTTTCTAAGAAACCTCTCGATTTAAACGGAAGCTAGATAATTAGGCTTAAGGTAACTTAAGATGACTTAAAATGACATGGCGTAACGGAGAATTTCACGAAGTCATATATTAAAACCGACTAAATTGCATAAAATACCGGCTAAGTTCGAGTCAGTCTCGCAGGCAAAGGTTTCCGAACGATCCTTATTTTTAATTTTGTTATTTGTTTTTGGAGGTAAGGGGCCTAAGCATCGCCACATCAACCAGGTTTGTGCTTGAGGAATCTAGTGGATTTGTGCGACCTGCACCTTCCTTCATGACTAGCCTAAAATTGGTGAAAAGATTTCCCAGTCAGCAAGATTTGCACGGAAGTGACTATTTCTAATTGAATCGTCATGTGAAGGCTGCGAAGTGTGAAACCTTGATTCCACAATTTTTGTTAATAAAAAGACCCTTTTTGGGGTTTCGAATCTCTAATTATGGAAAAACGGAACCCTTATAGGATAACTCGGTTGTTGTCTGTCCGTCTGTCACAGCCGATTTTCTCCGAATCTACTGAACTGATTCTGTTGAAATTTGGTACACATACACCTATAATCTTCTGTGACCCAAACACGGACGTGTAACGTAAATAAATAAATTTTAAAAATGAGGTCAGTTTTTGGGGGGCAAATTAGGAATTTAAGAAAAAAGTTTTTCCAACTGTACCGTAGGGCTTATTAACTGTGCGAGGCCAAAATGGTCCCTATCTTAGCTATGCTGCGATATCTAAAAAAATAAATAACGCAGCGCTGGTATTCTGATAGGGCCAGTCAGTGGTGCCACGGATATACTCACGGAGTATATATAAAAGAAATATACAAATAAAACAATAAGTATAATATAATAATATGGGTAAATATGCAACAATTATAAATATATATATATAAATAATAAGTACCTAAGTATATAATAATCTGTTCATCAAACGGCTTCAGAAATGTAACAACTTGCAAGTTTTGCTCGTATGCAACATTTAAATATTTCCTAGAATATACTTACTTCATGTGTAAGTGTTTGAAGAAGACTTCTAATTATGCGAAAGAGCTCAGAGAATCGGTTTAAAATAAGTTTTTTTTATCTATGTAATATTTATTATTTGAATGGATAGTAGGTAGGTATAACTTTACAACAAAAGTACAGTAGCTTAACCCGAATGCATAATTAATGTAGTCGGTACCTAGCTGCTTATACGATTCGCTCGAATACAACAGTTTGTAAACTGGTATACATTTTACGGATTTGTTCGAAAGCACTAAGCTGGAACACAAGGATTGGCATTTGGAGGAACACGGGTGGGTTTTAGTCAAGAGTGATTTGATGATTTCCCATCCAAAAAGAACCGGCCTGCAAAGGGTTCCAGACGAATCTCATTTTTGTAACATGTTACTTTTAAACCATAGACTTCTTAGATTTTTCTGTCATCCGGGCAAAGAACTACTTATTATCTGTATTTTTTCACAATTTTAGGCTCAGTAGTTTCGGAGATAAGGGTAATTTTAAACAAAAAAACTCTCACAATACACACCTATCATATTAATACTTTCATTTAATTATTTTATTGTACTGTTTAGTTATTAATTTTATTTACTGGTTTGTTTGTCTTGCGCGAGTCCCAAATTAACATTTTTCTTTCTTTCTTTCTGTCTTTCAACTTAACTATAGGAAACGTGCACGGCGTAGACCGTGACATCCAGTGTGGCAAATTCGAAGCTTTTATTTTATAAATCATGACAATGTCACTTTGTCTAAAGCCTGAGGTCGGTGATGATCATGGCGTAGATACTATTTGAAACTTCAGTCTTTATATTTTGTGCCAATGCCACTTGGCCATGTCTGGTCATTTAGAGTATGCCACCAATGTTGTCTGCCCATTTGTCTGTCTTCGTGTATGTTAATAAACTCATTGAGGTAATGAGGTTTAGATGCGCAGTTTCTAATCAAAATGTGAACGCGATTCGACGCGTGAGATCGACAGTATTCTGCAGTTTTCGTAAAAGCGGATGCAAATTGAGCAATTTCTAAAGAAATAATATTTGTCCGAGTAAACACCATGAATGAATGAATGAATGACTCAATATCTACTTAAATTAATTAAGAATACGACCCTAAAACTTACTTTTAAAGTATTTCGCAAGTTCACAAGCCAGTTCTGGCTCGACATCACGACATTCCCAGGGAAAGTTATTTCTTGCACCCATTTCGAATTTTCGAGGCGAGACAACGATGGAACGTTATGTCTTGAATGCGCATTTAGTTTAAACGAACAATAGCTTACAATATTATACAATAAAGATGATATGATAGTAGGTACATCTGTTTTAAACACTAAATATTATCTACTAATGCAATGGGTGCAACTGTTTCATAAGTCGATACATTTGATTCCCGTTTAGCAGTATCCTACTATAATTATAAACGCGAAAGTTTGTAAGGATGGATGGATGGATGGATGTTTGTTACTCTTTCACGCAAAAACTCCTGAATAGATTTTGATGAAATTTGGCACAGTGGTAGATTATAGTCTGGAATAACACATAGGATACCTTTTATCCCGGGAATATGTTCCCTTGGGATAATTTCCGACAATCAACCGTCAATCAACTAGTAGTTAAATAAGTACGTACCTACCTAAATTGCTAAACTTCTGCTAATAATTCTATCTCTGGAAATATCTACTTATACCAAATTTGCATTAATCTTGTCCAACTATTTATCTGCCAAGATCAACATTAACCTTTTACGCAAACGAAGAATTATCGAAATTGCTCAAAAGGATTTGCTAGACACAATACTAATCAACAAAGTTCTTGTCTTATATAGAGCAAACCAGGAGCAAATCATAGTTACGAAAATACTCAGGTATATAATATCTAGATAAAGGTAAAATAAACCAACTCAAGAAATAATAATTAGATCAAATACTGATAGTCAGTGCATTCTTATCGGTCAGGTTACGAATGTACCGTGAAAGTAAACACTAAGTAATTGATACAACGCAGTTGACTAGTGGTGATATTATTATAAAATCATTTTTGTTGAATGAATTAAAGTGCTCTGATCTCAATATCAAGAATGAAAAATAACTCGAGTCAAGATAATGATTTTCTCACTATAAATACCATTAAATATAAGTAGAACAAAACAGTCTGCTCAAGAGAGCCATTGTACAAGTTGTCATCAAACACAAAGAAAACACATATCAAAAATTAAAACTTTTACTTAACAATTTAGGAATAAATAAATTACATGGCGAGCATTATTTGGAAATAAATTAACTATGATACATAAACACAGAGATCGGGAACTATGACGTAACAATAACAACTTCGGGCGCTTGTTCTGACTCTACTTTATCCTCCTTCTTTGTTAGCTGGTCCTGTTCAGCGCTCGCTTCCACTGGTGCTGCGTCCTGGCACATGAGGGTCACAGGGTCTCGCATGCGGTCGGGGCCACAATTTTCCGTTGCTCCCAACAGCTTGAACTCGTCTTGTTCGTCCGAGTCGGACTCGAGCCGGCGACGCCCCGCGATCACCACTTCGACGGCGCGCCCGTCGCTCGCAGACCTGTCTCCAGCGCCGATCTCAACGCGGTACGGCGTGCTCGGCTCTACGAAAGCTTCCATCACTCGAACATCTGATCTCTCCTGAATGTCGTGGTCCCTGTCGAGCGGCTTGTGGCTCTTGGAGAACATGTCAAAGATGTTGACCGGCAACTTCTTGGGTACGGCGACGAGGAACAACACGTTCTGCACGTCGGCTTGCACGTTGACCTCGCCATCCTGGCGCTGGTCGTAGAGGGCGGGCGCGGCGGCCGCGGTGGCGAACAGACAGGCTAGTGCTAGGAGCATGGTGGAGCGTGTGCGCGACGGGTCTCACATGCGCTGACTGCGCGCCGCATGCTCCCGCGCCGCTTTTACCAGCCACCCGCGAACCAGTCTGTCGCTCGAAACGAGCACACTGTAACGGTTAACACGACATGAATACTGTGTGGATCTAATTCAACGGATGATGCCTAAGTGTTAATTATCAATTTAGAATTTAATAACCACGACGAGCTATCAGACTATGATCTAAGTTTGCTAGCTTAGGTTGGGCATGAGTCATCAAAGTTCATGCTGGGTTTCATTGTCCCGATACTTTACTTTGTTACTGTTGGTGTAGGTAACTGTAAGGTGCTGTTTTGTTTTCTATTAATGGTGAATGTCTAATTTCAATGGTTAAAATACGGTCAAACAGTGAAATCTAGGACTTTTGTAAAGCATCGTGTTCTACATTAGCTGGGTTTGTATTGGATATGTCCGTCAAAACAAACAGGAAAGTAGTGAATGTCGTGTCGGAGCGGGCTGTGGAGCCGACGGGCTGGGCGTGTGACAGTGACCGCGGGTCATCGATACGATAACCGAGTTTCGCTAACACTCGATGTACGGAATTACAGACAGGATCTAAGCTCAGCTCAGATAATACTTCAACTGCGCAAAATACCAACACGGGCAACATGCGATATGATAATCAAACCACGCAGGATGCATTTATCTTTTGTCTCTGTCCCGTTATGTTTTGCAATGACGTCGTTTTCTCAAAAATGTTGTTCTGTTTTAAGAATACAGCTAACCTTTTAAAGGTGTACTTATCTACTTCAAGAGCTCGTTACATTTCCCTATAGAGAGCAGGTGACGCTAGCACGCCTTTAGGGATGCAGTTTATTATCGTTTTAGACTAGTAAGGTCGTACGGGTACGGACCTACAAGTTCATTAAATAAACCGTTTTTCGTTCATTGAACCCGAGCGCTTTTCGAATAAACAAGATCTGTTTACAAACATTACATTTATGAAACGTATGACCAGTTGAACTGGGTCTAGAAGCTGTTAACATGAGGATGGTAAAACTTTGCACTAGCAGTTTTCCCCAGTGAACGCCAGACAAATGAAATCTTTAACTTCACAAAACAATCAGAATTGCCTCATCAAAAGAACTAACGGAAAAGAGCAAACACTAAAGCAACAAGGTCTGAAATCAATGAAGTTCTTCAGGGTAAGATAGAAAATAAAGAATAAAGGTGAAGATGAAGACTGGCAAAGGTGGTCATAAGTTTATCATTACCAGGCTTATTCATAAAAAAATCTAGCTATATGATTAGATAAAAAGCATTTAAATTCTGTACTGAGGATAAAGGATCTAATAATTAGAATTCACTAATTTTAACTATTTTTAAGCACTTTTTATGAAGCCTGTTCGTGCGTATCCATCTAGGGATACCTAATTGAGGCAATTAGGGGAGATACTGACTGACACACTAGATATAGCTGCCATCAGTGTCCCAGGGTTATATCTATCTATGTACCAAAATTCAGCAAAATCGGTTCGGCGATTCAGTCATGAAAGAGTTACATACTGACTTTCGCATTCAAATATTAGGTATAATTAGGACTAGCTTTCTGCCAGCGGCTTCGCCCGCGTTAAAGTTGGAACTCATCCCAAGGGAACCCGCTCCATGTTCCTGGTATAAAAGGAATGCAATGTCCATTTCCGGGACATAGTCTACCTATGTGCCATATTTTATCCAAATCCATTCAGCCTCCAAGACATGAAAATGGTTACAGACAAACAGAATTAATTTTGCATTCATAATATTACTAGCTTTTGCCCGCGACTTCGTCCGCGTGGAATACTTACTTTGGGTAGCCATTTTTATTTTTAAGGTATTTATGTTTCATAATCGCTTGATTATATCTTTGTTTATTTATTTTTCCCAAATGCCTATTTAGGACCACAACGATACAAAGGTTCATGGTTTTATCTTCAATAATGACGGACTTCCATACTAACTTTCATTCCGTCTTTCAACCCCTTCAAGCCCTATGTCCCTATCCAAGGTCTAATCTATCTCTGTACCAAATTTTATCTAAATCGGTTCAGCGGTTTAAGCGTGAAGAGGTAACAGACAGACACACTAGCATTTATAATACTAGCTGCCGCCCGCGGCTCCGCTCGCCGAAAAAAAATATCCCAAAATCGAAAATTATCCCAAGGGAACATCCTTCCGGGATAAAAACTATATCCTATGTCCTTTCCCGGGACTCAGACTATTTCTATACCAAATTTCATCTGAACGATTTAGCGGTTTAGGCGTGAAGAGATAACAAACATACACACACACTCACAAACTTTCACCTTTATAATATTAGTGTGATGTGATAGTGTGATTTGTATGGATAGTATAGAAATGTAGATTAGGATAGTTAGGATTTTGCCTTATCATTAATCATTTGCCAATAATTACTCATATAAAAGACTCTATTGACCTTATGAAGTGCTCTATTGTTAGATATCATAAGTTCTAAGAAATTCCAGATGACGTATCAGTTAAGTTTAGAGTTCGATTGCTGATTAGTAGGTACAGAGAATTATTTATTACATTACTCATCGCAGATATCTACACGTTGTACCTACATGATTGAAACTAACTACGTTGCAGGTTAGTTTAAGAAAGAATACCTTAGGTGGGTATTATAATTTGCTGTTTTTAGGGTTCCGAACGTCCGGATGAAAACACGGAACCCATTGGGATCACTCGTGTGTCCGTCTGTCTTAGCTAATTTCTCTGTTAATCCTAGACCGAATAAATTGACACACATGTGACACATGAATATTCGAGACTCAAACGTTGCAGAGGTCACTGCCAGCCAAGTCACTAACATAAAATGTGGTATTATGACTTCAATATGGATAAGTCAAATAGCCGATGTAAGTAGTATTGATATTCGATAAATACGTAAAAACCACATAATTATCTTCGACGGCTTGGCAATCCAAAGTTAGTACAGTTACACTGAGAAGACAGCTTGCGCTACAGTTCTCAGGTTTGATTCCTTCACAGTGTCATTTGCACTATTCTGTGGCCTACTTTTGATTTTACTTCATACTCCTGCTCTGCTTCGAATTTTTATGGTGCTAATGGGGTAAGCAGAGTTTGTTCCTACTTTTCTATGAAAAATCCTTAAGTCGGGAAAAGCTTTTTATTGATAAACGACTGGCATAGAGGGTTACCTTTGCCCAGCATTGGAACAGTTCGGGCTCTAAAACCCTGAAACGCCGGCAAACAATAGTTTTTATTAATGTACTCAGGCTTACTTAAGTAGGTACAATAATATAAAGGTTTTCTGCAGACATAAAAAAGGAGAGATTAAGCGAACTCTATTTTTTTAATTCTCAATGGGTGATGGATGATTATTCCTAAAAGCTCTTTCTATGTTTGAGCTTTGATAAAACTCAACTGAAAAGAGTTTTTTCTCTTCGAAGAGTCTGTTAAAATATATATTTCAGGCTTTTTAATTGCCTACAAATACTTGCCGTACTCTCATCCGCACGTGGATTATTAGAAAAAAAACAGGGATTAGGGATTTTTCAATAAGAATTATTATTTATTTTCAACGAAACAATGTACACGCTTACGTACTCATATAATTAACTTACAAACTAAAATAAATGCATCTTTCCATGGCTATGTCTTCGTACAATATCGACAGTAAAATATAATAAATTAACTAACATAAACTGAAGATTAATTGTAACGTTAAACTCCCGATTCCTATTTATGTTGATACTAAAAATGTACTTTCACCTATAATGTGGCAATGTGGCGAACGTAGCTAGAATAAAGTAAAGTTTAGTATTAACACAATTTACCATTGGTATCAGAAACGATTCGTTTTATATAGGAACCGGGCATTAAACCACAAAACTATTAATTAATTGTTGATTGATCACATTTTTCCTCTTGTACCGTTAATGATGGCGGGTTTTTCTCAGCAGCGGCATCAGGAAGCTTGCCAGGCGATGTTTCAGTCTGTGAAATAAATAAACAAATAAGTAACAGTACCTAAATGATTACAGATGGACACCTAACACCTAGGGAACCTAGGGATCATTTTAAAATCGGACCAATTACAACTAGGACATCGTTTATCTTTGTATCTTTGGGAGGCATAAACAAAGTTACAATATAAAGTTCCTTAAAATTAATGAATGTATTATACGTTATTATATGGTATGGTAGTTTTGCATGATTCCAAATGAGCTTAACAAAAAAAGGTTGGGATTTTTACCTGAGAGCTATATTTTCGCGATTATCTGGGAATAAAAAGAAAAACACAGAGTGGGTCAGTTTTTTGCTTTCGAGCTAATGTTTAAAGAATCATGCACAACTACATATTAGCAGACACAAAGTCAACAAAACTTAATCAAACGGTAATTTATGCCAAACTTCATATGGAATTAGATTTAAAGTTTTTGAGTAAAAAGTTCCGTATTCATCGTACACTTCACTATAGAAGTTTTGCACAAGAAAATTGGCTTGAAGAGGAACATTTAGGTCAGATGTTTAAGTTTTTACCTTTGTGCTTTCTCCTGTTTCCTCAGCGACGCGTCTTTCTTCTGGATCTTCATCTCGTTGCCCATGCTGACGTCACTCAGCGCTGAAATAGGCTCGGCGGGCATGGCTGGCTCCTCAGGCTTCAGGTCTTGAGGCTTCTCCTCCACCGGCTTCTCCTTGTCGCCCTGTGGCTTCACCTCCGGCACCGGCAGAGAAATCACTTGGATTGACGGCGAAGGGGACGATGAGCCCCCCTGAGGGGGTTTGGGTTTGTATTCAGTGTTGTACTCCTCCATGGCGAGGTCCAGGAGATCATCCATGTCTCCGAGGGCGGACAGTAAAGACTCGGCAGGAGCCACGGCGATCACCACACCATCGATGTTCAGCCGGTAGTTCTCCGTGCCATTCTGCCGCTGGTCATAATGCTTCATGGTACAGTCGGGCGTCGGCGCGGCCGTCGCGACCGCCACCAGCGCCGCCATCAGCGCCACCTCGCACACCACTCGTCTGTAGTTGACCATCGCGGAAGGAGTCTGTGGGCGCACTGAACTTCGGTTGCGGCTGTGGGACCCGCTATGTACCCATTCTCCGCTGCATCTTTTATTTATTTGCCCAGATAGCGGTACAGCCAGACGCGGCTCCGACTAACCGCGCGACCCGTCGTAGTTAAACTGGTATTAACACAACAGAATTGTGTAATAAATACAGGTATACACAGGTATATTATAAATACCGTTATGTTAACGCGGACATTATTTTACAACTAACTCCCATAAACTACAATGATATCCGATGCCCAAAACTACAATGTAAGTATCTAATCCTGATATTCAGACGATATTTTGTTTACATTATATTTTTAGAACAGTAGGTATTGAAGATAATAATATCTTATGAGGCCGTCGACTTAACCTAATAACCCGTTAACCTTAGCTATCGAATACAAACGGCTAAAAGAATTGACATCAAGTTATTTTTGGCTATTGACGATTAATTTTGCCTTGAAGTGTGCTGTGTAGAACTATCGTAACTTAGATCTCTCTTAGATCTTTTTAATTATCTAATTACTATAGAACACAAAATAAAATAGACGAAAACAAACGAATGACCAGCTACGAAATATGGCTAGCTAATAGATGAAGAGGCCTTAAAAATTGTACGTCGTAGTAGGTCCCCCAACATTTTCACATTCGATGTAATTTTTATAATGCAGTATCAAATCAAGCTTGTTATTTCAGCAAAATTTATAATCAGAACTTTCTGAATGTCAAAAATACAGATGAAATGCCTTACGCTCGGTTCTCACTACTTCCTCGAGTTCCTCGTGTTTTAGCTGGGAAGAAGTGGAACAACTATCTCCCCTGCAAGCGCCGTATATACCTAGGTACCTACTTATTCAGAAAGGTGCTTCCATGCTATGCATATAGGTACTTATGAATGAGAGGGTTGCCGTATGCATTCAAGTTCCGGCAAGCAACAATATTTCTAGGGCCTGAAACAACATGCATCCAAGCAAAATTCTTCAGTTCTGGGTATGCTCGCTCCATCGTCGACTTTGTCTCTGTCACCTCTGACCTAGACTAGAGTCAAGAGCAAACCCATTTAAAAAAAAAAAGCTTCAAATGATAAATTATATTTATTTCGTAAGTAGGTTAAACATAACACTTTTACTCGTCAATATTTTTTGGTCATTTTAAACTAGATGAGGCCGGATGAAGCCAGCTTTGCTAGCTGACTTCTTTTAGCTTCATTTCAAACAGTCGAGCTTTTTTAGAACCAAACATTTCTTTATAACAAGACTCATCAATTAATAATAAGTTAATGGCGTTCGGTGGCACAGATCGGGAGCGGTGGACGGTGGACTAACCTGTCGCTGATGGGCCGCGGACAGCTTTCAACTAACTGTATCTACCACCTACTTGCACCATCGCATCGTCGCCGATAAACGGTAAAACGGTTACATTTTACTTTATTTGCCCTTTTCTAAGCTAATTGTTTGGGGTATCAAGATCAGAGGCTGCTATGAACGGGTCCGTCACAAGTTACCTAATGGTTTCGGCGACCGGTACTTAGTAACTACCATGTTTATGTAAAACAACATCAACAGCTTTCAATGACAAAGTTTCGCTTCGAAAATATCGCTATTTAAATCAAAAGTCATTTTTAGATTTTTTTTTAATTTATTTTTTATTTGAAACATTAACTATATTCTATCTTAAAACTATTTACTTAAACTATTTACATCTACTAAACCGAAATATGTACATATACAAAAACAAAGTACACTCAGGCGTCAAAGTATTCCTTTTTTGACTTATTCAAATTAGGATGAACAATCTTGTTTGTTTCTGATTCTCAAATTTCAAAAGCTACACGTGATTTTTTCTGACAAAATAAGAAGGATACCTAGAAGATGAACTAAGGTACCATAGGCACTATAGGAAGACTGGAAAACACACAAACACCTAAGAAGTGCATAACTTTCCAGGAGGAAGTTGTATTAACTTATAGAACATTCTATAAAAGTTGAGTGTCATTAATATCTGCATAAATCCATTGTCTACAACCTCGGGTTCCCAACTTTTCGTACGAGAAATAAAGTACCTAATATATTAAGCTTGGCGAATTTGTTAAAAATTAGCACTTTCCTTTAAGTTTGCCATTTGCTATTATTTCCCAGAATTTGATTCTGTAGCGACACTTTTGGATGGTGTAATAGTACAGGATGTGTTCTATTCATAATCAACCGGTTTGATTACCGGCTAGGAATACCGATTTTTTAAATTCCAATTATGCAGTTTTAGTTTTCTTTGAAACCGGCCTCGAGACTCCTTTCAGTGTTTTACGATGTTCCTCATAGCTCCGGATTTGGCCAACACGCACACTTTAAAAATTCACCCGGTATATCGTTACTTAACTATAATAATAATAATAATATCTTGGGACAACTCACACACGGTCATCCGATCCCAAACTAGGCAGAGCCTGTGCTATGGCAACCAGAAAACTGAAAAACATACTTATATATTTCTAAATAAATACATATTTTAGACAAATTACACCCAGACTCAGAACAAATGATCATGCTCATCACACAAAGATTAGTTCTGGGTTGGAATCGAACCCACGACCTCCAGTTTAGCATTCAGGGTCACTAACCACTCGACCAACAGGCCAGTCGAACTGTAATTAATATATCGACTTTAACACTCTTTTAAGGACACGCCAGGTTTCTAGACAACAGCTAGAAACTGTTAGCTCTTCTCGAACAGGTCTGGGTTACTTTCTACCACACCTAGTTTTATTTTATGTCGGCTCGAACGTCTTGCTGTAAAATAGCCGTAAAGCAGGATGTTGAATGAGTAGTTGGAAGACTTCAATGCTAAGAGTAAGTTTTTTTTTAATCTTTATTTATTTAGGGGCATTAATCTCCATGGACACGAGAAACGTGCAAAGTTGAAGAGGGCCTGGAGGGAAAGTATAGGTACTTCTGTGGTAGGTACCTACCCAAATATTGATATGACAAACTTTTAGTCTTAACCTAAAGAAACATTAAACTTCTTCTAAAATAAGTGATATTGCATTTTAAAATATTTTTAGACTAACTTCGTCCGCGTGGAGACTTTTAGCGTCGCCGTGGCCGGCCCAGAAAGCGTTGGCGAGATGATCTGGATGCACACCGCGAAGGCTGGTTCGAGATGGGGCAATAAAAGAATGTCTGGAAGAATATAGGGGAGGCCTTTGCCTAGCAGTGGGACACAATAGGCAAAGGAAAAAAAAAGTGGGGCCCCAGGTCAACGTTGAGGACCAAATCTCTCTACTAAAATAACTTAGCATCTTAAGGCAGGAGGCGGACATTACCGGGGTGGTTTTAGTCAGTAAGAGTCTGACAGACCCCTGCACCCGCCCCAGGGTGGAGGATTTCCATGAGGATTTACCCCCGACATCAAAAAAAAAAAAAAAAAAGGAGGCGGACGTTACCGGGTGGTTTTAGTCAGTAAGAGTCTGACAGACCCAGGGTGGAGGATTTCCATGAGGATTTCCCCCGACATCAAAAAAAAAAAAAAAAAAAGAGGCGACATTGTGTGAGCACTTAGTTAAATAAAGAAATGTAGATTTTCCAATCAATCTAAGCTGTAGACATTTTGTTTGTTTTGGTACAAAGGTGAAAGCTCTCCTTAACTTTTTTCTGGGTTACCAAGTGCCGTTGTGCAAAACTGTAGCCCTAAATAGATTTGCAAACTGGTTTTAAAAGTAGGTAAGGTGCAAAGTGAATTCTTTTTTCACCGTTGCATTCCCATGCAAATCGTCCAGTTTTCTGAGATAACAGGAACCTCGGCACAACGGTACCTACCTACTGCGGCTTGGTCGCCAATCCACTTGTTTTAAGCTCACATCAGATTAGTACGGGATGCGGGACTTAATTACTTATATATAGAAGATACAAGAAGTACTAACGACATTCATCAGGTAATTACCCACTTACACCTAACTATAAATAATAATGATGTAAGGAGGTACCTACCGTTACTTTGTAGATCATAGTCATCACCATAGCTCACCTTTTCGAGATAAGTTTTTTGGCTCTGATGATTAGGTACCATTTCTCTATCCTGGCTTTGGGTAGGTAGACAATAGGTACAGCTAGCAACCTACCATGTAGGAAGCTTAGATTTCAAAGAGAAGCTTAATCTTGTTGCTACCAGTAGAGCCCGTCTGTCCGCCTTCCAAAATAGGAGCTGGTCACACCTTTAGATGACAACAGTCAGCAACAAAAGTCAATTAATACATATGTTTTACAACATAAAGATGTTTTGTTCCAAACCTGTGCAAAGGCGTCCCCTCAGTTTTGTCTTTTGCTAGTTGTTTCTAAAGATGCTTGAAAAGTGCTAAATTCAATAGTACCAGCTCTTCTCTCTACTAACTACTCATGATATCAAAAGTAGGTGCTTGAATTTCGCACAATGATTATTTAGTGTCCATTTCTATCGTATGTAAAAGAAGCAGTGTTAACATTGTGTTTACTCTAAGTACCTACTTTTACTTCTAACCTTACCAGTACTTATAAGTGATGGAAAAAGTCGCAGGTTTCTTAGGGCATCCAAGTCCATGCTATGTGAACAACCAGTTTATCAGCAATTAAATAGGTCCTGATGATGATGACGACGCTTTTTTTTTAAGGATGGGGCATCAACAAATGACTGCTTCCGCTCTGGGTGGAGCGGGAGGGCGTGTCAGACTCTTACTGACTAAAATCCATCCGTTTTACTTCTAAAGCCCTTTGATATTTGAGAATACAATTACCTATGTGATTATATTATCTGCGCATAATGTAGTCCATGCTGTGCTTTTCTGTAAGTGATAAGGCGCTTAGACTTAAGTTTGCAATGTACAAATTATAAAGTTATAGTGTACCTACTCATTGTTGAGAAGCCTAATAATAAATAAATAAATAGCCATGTATACAGAAATCTTCGTACTCAACTTTAGATCGTGAGAATGGAAAACTCTGGGCTGCAGTTTACCAAAATACTGCAGCTGCAGCACCAATCCTCTGATTCACCTCAGTGTCGAGATCTCATCTATTGGTGACCATGCTACCAAGGCACCTGAAGCTCTCCACTTGCTTCAGTTTACTGCTGTCGATTAAGATGTCTGGTACTAACAGCTGGTCTTTTACGCCCATTATCATAACTTCGGTTTATTGTAAGAGCAAAATTACAGCAAACACGATTGAGATTATTTCAGCCCCTTTAAACCGTCGCAAGTGTCCGCTACAAAACTCAGGTCATCAACGTACATGATCTCTGTAATGGTGCTAGTTATAAGAGACTTTTGTGCGGGATTTAAGCCTCGAAAGATTAAATGATATGTTGCATTTAGTTCAAAAGCGAACCGAATTATTTCTGAAGTGTGCTCCAGGGTTTCCCGAAAGACGACAGCAAAGTATAAGGCAAAAAGTGTAGGCGCAAGTACATACATATCCTTGCTTCACGTCACAGGTGCCATTGAAATAGCCTGATTGATTGCCTCGCGACGCAACAGGATATGTCGTCATGCAGGGGTCTTATCATTCTTACAAAGTTTTCAGAACATCCAAGTCAAAAGAGCCCACAGAGCTTCTCGGGGAACACTATCGAAAGCCTTTTCGAGATCGACAAAACAGAGGTGTAGGGGTCTTTTTCTGCTCCGACTGATAATATAATTTATACACACACTTGCAAGTTCTATTCCATTTGCAGGGTCAATGTCGCATCTCTTCTTGTGTCTATTCTGAACATCCTTGAAGCGTAGAAACTATCCACCACGCGTTTCTCTTCCTGGAGTTCAGAATAGAAGATACGCTTCGCTAGTCTCTTTTCGTGCATCCTTAAGACACCACCATCTCAGTTGACTCCTAATCAAGTAGGCCTCTATGCTGTGGGCTTCGGTGTTCTTGACACGATCCGACCATCTGATGTACATAATGATTTGGAGGCATTTGAGAAGGAATTTCCAAGTTTAATCAAAAGAGCCCACAGAGCTTCTCGGGGAACACTATCGAAAGCCTTTTCGAGATCGACAAAACAGAGGTGTAGGGGCCTTTTTCTGCTCCGACTGATAATTTATACACGTTTGCAAGTTCTATTCCATTTATTTAATATTAAATCTCGAGAATAGTGCCTATCTTGCTTGACACTAATTTCTTCTCCCAAATTCTGTGTCGAAGCGAACCCGACTGTATTATTGTGTTGTGTTCTTGAATGGATATTATGTTTATTAGCGGAATCGACAGTTTAGTGATGTGTATTCACGCGAGAAGCGCAGATATGCAGTGATATTCTGTAAAAATATCACCGATGGAATCTCATAGAATAACAGTTCGCTTCATGCTCCCTCCACCTTTTTTTCAGGATGGTGAATCATCAAATCACTCCTTCCGTTCTGGGCGGAGCGGAAGAGAGTGGCAGACTAACTGGCCATCCGTGTTCCTCCTAATGCCCTTTGCGTTCCAGGGTCGCAATGACTCTTTCGAACAAATTCTGCAACTCTGGCGGGCACTGGCCTTACAGTAGCGGACCCCGTCCACTATGTAGACATCTCTTTGAGGCATGCGTGGAACACAATGCTCGCCGTCCGCAGGCTCGCGCCTACGGTGGCCGACGCCCGGGACGTTCTTCTGCTGCGGCGGCAGGGCATGAGGATTGCATGTTACCTCTACCGAAGTTAACACCGAGAGATGTTGACAGAATAGACCGGATGTACCGGTCCGGTCCCGGTGGATATGGTAACGCTTGGTGACGCTTCCAGCAGTAGACGTCTTTCGGCTGAAATGATGATGATGACTGTTGAAATAAGCTCATGAGTCCTCTGTACTGGCTTCAAACTGGATGTGAAATAATGATGATGGAAGGAAATATAGGAGTATAAATGATAATTAAGAATGAATAGTAAAAATACTTTATTTTATTTCAGCCTTCTTTTTGCTTTGACGAGACATAGGTATATTTTAAGTAAATAACAACAGTATTAAACATTTTGAAAAGACAATTCTGTGCTTAAACCTATGTAACTTTAATTAATGATTCTGTGGCACGACAGTCCGCAGCTAAGTAAGAATACAAATTAAAAGACTTACTTACACTTGTTTAACGGCCCGTTTCAATAAAGTATCTACCTTTAACCAACTGTCAAATTAGCTACCAACAGTAGTTGAAACGTCATGTTACAAAGGCGAAAATGACGTTTCAGCTACTGTTGGTAGCTAATTTGACAGTTGGTTAAAGGCACATACGTTATTGAAACGGGCCGTAAATCATGCTTCTATTCCTCGAAAGGATAGACAAAGATAAAATGTGTTTAATTACTGGTCAAATCATAATTACAGCCTTACTTAATATCAACACGTTTAATGAATAATATGTCAGGTTTAAGTATCAAACAAAGTAAATAAAACATTAACAAAAAAATAACCTTAAAGTAACACTATCTATAAGGCACTTACTTGGGAAGACAGGAAATTATTGTTGGGATTCGAACGCTCCGTGAGCGTGCAGACCGTCTAGTCTTGGCAACGTGCGCAGCGTAACCTATACCATCAAGTGTTACAGATACAAAAAAAAAATACAAAATACTTGACATTGACGCTTCTACGCTGCCACCTTATAGTTCCTGTACGCTCCCTTTAGATGAACGATTATGGCCATCTAGCGTTGTAAATTCGAAGCTTTTACGTAAAAAATACTTGACATTGGAGCTTCTAAGCTGCCACTTTTATTTGAGCATTAAACCGTTAAACCTTCGCCTTATTTCAAATTAAGTGCACTATTTTATTTCTAACACGAACTAACATTATAAAGGCACAAAGTTGTTTTTTATTCTAATTTTATTTTTTATTTTATATATTAATATCTTAACATGAGTACAAAAGATTATTTTAGAATTAGACACAATGAGTGACACGGTTGCGCAACCGCAAACCACATACATAGATAAACGCAACTTCGCAAAACTTAACGTGAATGCGAAACACAATAACGTAAATGATAGAAGAATCTAAGATAAATATTAACAAACATAGGTCGGAAATTGTTCAATCTGAACATTTGAAATGAAGGCGTTTCCGACTCTGACATATTTAACAACCGGCGAAAAACTGTTGAATCTATTTGATAAACAAGATAACACAATTATATGTAACTTACATTTTCAAATCATTTATAACAGGGAAATATCAAAACACCTTAATATCGATCCACACATCCTTATCCGATCTACACACAACCTAAGCCAATTCTTTTTAAACATATTACTACGAGATTCCACTGCTTGAATCCTTGCTGTAACCTTGCAGAAATCTATTCTACTAATACGGATCATTCAAGAAAAATAAGTTTCATAAAAAATCTGATACCTGCAAGATCCAAGCGGTGGAATCGTAGTCTAAGCCCTGGTCAAACAGGCAAATCCCGCACGCCGGTCGACGGGAATCAGGTATTTACGCGACTATTCGCGCCAGTCTGAACGCCTCGATACGAGAAAAGTGTACAAGATTCGTCTCAGTTTAGCCAGAGCATTTTGGCATTTCTTACTCCCAAAACATCAACTGTGTATCAAACTACAAATCATCCAATCTGAAATATCCTTCCTATTTTATTTAAAAATAACATCACATGTATAGGGAAACGGCTTCCCAATGACAGCATCGAATACGTTCGGTTCGCCTCAGTTTGGCCGGAGCTTTATGTTAGGACTCCCTCTGCTCTGAATATCAAAATACAAAACATTCAATATGAAATCTCCAAGCATCCAATAAAATTGCACTTGTACGGAAACGACATCGATCAAGATATTATTGATGCTAGCTGTCACACTTGTCAGTATACTCATCAGCGATGATACCGAGCACGTGGTTGAAGAAGCCGTCGTTATGCCGGAGGCGGTACAGCGCGGGGGTGAGGTAGCGCTGCACCGCGGCTGCGCAGCCCGCTGCCGGCACGCCCTCGCTGCACACGGAGCGGGAGGCGCAGCAGACTGTGACCGCTTGGCGCCAGATGCGCGTGCTCACTGGGGAAGAGGTCACAAGGAACATAGCACAATACTTTTTCAACACACCTTCTATCGCACCGATTTAATAATAATAATAGATTCTTTATTACAGGCAATTAAGGCCCATAAAACAAAATACATATTTGATAAACAAAACTTAAAAACTACTGCACACGAAGTGTCGTGTTACGCTGCGAGGTGTCGCATAACCGGCCGCGGAATAGCCGATACAGCACATCTTTCGGCCAAAACTCTTCCTTGAGGAAGGTCACCAAATGGTGAGTCGGAACACGCACCACGAATGACTTGAAATTGGTGTTATTGGCTGACTGTCCTCTGCAACGGAGAGGAGAGGAGCGGAGCTGTGCCAATATTAACCAATTGAATTGCATAAAATCTCCGCTCCCCTTTAGTGGACAGGTACTTGCGAACTAGTTTAAAAAGACGCGGAGCTAGAAAGCGGAGCGGGAAAACTGAGCGGGGAATTTGCACTCGTCGCGCTAAGTTGGCCTAGCTCCACACAATCCGCAACTCCGCTCTGCACTACCTCGCTATGCATCAATGGACAGACATAGTCTTCACCAACGTTACGCGTTACTCTCTTACTCCGCCCCGCTGCCTCGCTCCGCGTCAATAGACAGGCAGCCTTCGGCTGGTATTGCAGTGTATTTCACGCTTAGTTCTTTTCTTATACAATTTCCGCATATACCGCGGAGAAGTGCGGGCACGAAAGTTTTATGCGGCCTCCAGACTCTTCACGAAGAATGTGTTTTTAAATAGTTTGTCGTAGTCTCCTTGTCATTTTGTCTTTTCGCTCGATTTCTGGTGGTGAGTCTGGAAGACGCATAATACTATCCAAGACTCTTGTGATATTTTAAAGGTCAACAAGTGCCTGAGGCTACGTTAAAATGGAAAATAGTAAAAATACGTTGTAAGAACAGCATTTGCAAAATATAGTGTTTACTTACAAAAATGTTGCATATCTGCATCGCAGTGCTGCAACAACTGCTGTATCGATGAGGAGCCTTCAATGAGAGGCACATTGTTCCCCGTCACCACCAGAGAGCCTGGTATCACTGCTCTTCGCACTACTTCTTCTACTTCCGATGTCATAGCCTGTAATAATAAATACATGTTTTATATTTAAAAAAACCAGCCAAGTGCGATTTGACTCGCGTGTAAAGGGTTGTTACTTTGAAACCATAGAATTCTTATAGGTTTTTCTATAACCAATGGGTAAAGACGAGAGAGTTTGTTTTTTTTTTCAAAATTTTAGCTTTTAACTAGCTAGAGCTAGGTTGCGGAGATTAGCCCCCTTAACCTCCGCAACTAATGAGCTAAATTTTGGTGGTCAATTTCCATCTATTTTCTTTAGTAACTTAAGAATATTTTTAAATTATGAAAAAAATACTTTTAATCTTTTACGATGAGCACTTTCATTTGATATGCCATGTGTGTTAGGGTTCGATTCCCACAAGGAACAAATAATAATTATATCTTCGGACAACTCACACACGGTCATCCAATCCCAAACTAAGCAGAGCCTGTGCTATGGCAACCAGACAACTGATAAACATACTTATATATTTCTAAATACATGCATATTTTAGACAAATTACACTCAGACATAGAACAAATGATCATGCTCATCACACAAAGATTTGTCCCGGGTGGGGATCGAACCCACAACCTCTGGTTTAGCAGTCAGGGTCACTAACCACTCGACCAACAGGCCACTCAAATATTTGTATGGCCTACAGAAACTTGTTCCAGATCTGGCTGTTTGTGCTTTGTATGTTTGTAAACGCACCCACGATACAGGAGAAATTCCTAGGGTGGTGAAAATTCTTTAAAAAAATTACCTGAGTGTCAGGAGTGCCACTAGCAGTTTTTTTGTTATCATCTTTTATAACATGCAGCCAGTAAGATGTGGGAATGTGCTGTAAAATAAAGATTAATAATTTTAAAAACAAACGCATCTGTTACTTACAATGCTACTTAGAAAATTGCAGACTCCGTAAGATTGTAATAAGTCTTTATAAGATTATAATTTCTTGATATATTATGAAAAAATCGTTTTAAAAACAATAAACCCCATCCAAATTCAATAGTTTCCAATATATCCGTGTCTTATTAAGAAAAAATAGTTTACAATTTCACGCGATATTTTACAATCTTACGGCGTTTGCAATTTTCCGGTGACATATACAACCAATTTGAGCAGTAAGGAAAGATTTTTCAAGATTCATATATCCAAAAACAATTGAAACGAAATTTTAGATGCAAGTTAGTCATTTAAAATTGATGGGAAATCATACTGGGCACATGATAAGATTTTGTTACATGATAAGATCGGAAGACCCTTGATATAGCATAATGGAACTTACATTAGTATCAGCAAGCATCAGTATCCTATGCACATGTGGCTGGTCAGTAGTATCAGGAGATAGCCTGTTCACACAGTCAGGGTACATCTCTGCGAGGACCACGCTGTTCTCCCCACCCAGCTTGCGTTTGTTTTGCTCCTTTATTGCTAGCTCGTCCAAGCGGTCGAAGATTTGAGAAGCAACTTTTGGTTTTATTCCTGTAAGGGAATAAGATTGTGTTATGGGAAAGCTGGAGAGTTCATTACATTTTGTATATTAGTTGGAACTAGTGCAATGATTAAAAAAAATGCCAAAAAGAAAAGAAAATTGCCAAAAAGTATTAGAGAGCTTACGCACTACGTCCGTCCGTCGTAGAACAGTGGCTATGGTAGCTTACGCACTACACCTGATTTCCGTCATCCGATTTCTCTCCATCATCCGAGAATCTCCATTTCGGATAAGATTATTGACGGACCGAAGTGGCCATAGTATTATTTTTATGAACAGTTGCGCAAAACGTCCGAACCGAATCCGAGCTGCGTCCGAGAAAATAAGCAAAGGGGGCGAGGGTTGACGTGACTCGGCGATGTTTTTGCGTTAACGCACTTTATCATCTGTATGCCCTCGTGTGGTTTGTAGAACCGCTTTTGCAAAAAGGCAAACGCGTAGTACAAGCGCTAAACTATACAACGATTTGAATAAGAAACTTAATATCGTTTCATTAAGTAGATGCAATGTTAAGGTGAAAGTTACTGAATGGCTTCAACAACTTGACTATCAAACAACCGAAGACCTTCTTAGCTATCTAATATAAATTCCACTGATTCCAATTTATCCACTCGTACGCAAACACATACACTCCCTCACACATACACTCCCTCACACACACACTCACACACATACACACACACACATACACACTCCACGACACACTATCAACCACAGACTCATATACTCGTTTACTAACACAAATCTAAAGCGTATTTAACTTAACAAACAGCGACCTTATGTACAAATAGTATTGTGTACCTTTTGCTGCGACTGAACCCTGTCTCCCAAGATGCAGGCCCCTGGCCTAGTTTGGGATTCAGTATCAGTACATATATATTGTAATAAACATCCTAAGACTGTTCAAACTTAAGTACCAATGTTGCATTTTTTGTGTCAATAAACAATTTTTATTTTTTTATTTTATGTTAATTGAAAATGTTGAAAATAGACCCTATTTATGGGAAAAATTGTAGACGACTACAAAAACACAATACCGACAAGCGACCGAGTAGCGGCTCCGCGTAAAATGACGTCTGAATCACGGAATTGGATCGGAGATATTGCGTAAGCAATATCCGAGTTTGGTCCGAGTTTTCTCAGATAGTATTTTGACTAATTCTGATCGGATTTGGATCGGACGTAGTGCGCAACCGCTCTTACTATATGTACAGAATTGTAAATAACTGCTACCAAAAAAAAAAGTAAAAGCTCTTTTGGATTAAAAATAGACAGATATTGTTCCTACAATAAAAAGTAAGCAAAGCTACATAGAGGACAACATTACTCCACATGACAACAACATAAACTTACCTCAGACTTGGAATTGATAGCATGAAAAATTTGAATTAAATTATTGTTTCAAAATGTTTTGAATTATTTATTACTCCCCAATAGTTAAATAGACTGAAATACCCATTTACATTCATTTGAAAAAGTTAAACGTGTTCCCGTTGATCCTATACAACTAGAAAAAATCATGAAAACCATAAAGTAACAGAACATGTGAACCATTTCAGTGGTACCAAAAAGAATTACCTAACCAAAGAAGGTTAGGTAATTCTTTGTGTTACCACTGAAATGGTTCACACACACTTTTTAAAGCAGAGGGAATATATTTTACAGTTCATAACTGGATGATTACATTACCATTAGGTATTCTATTGTTTTAAAATGGTTATGATTATGACATATCAATAATTCACTAAATATTCATTTAGGATAAAAATGTGAATTTATAATTATGTCCTATCCACCAATGCCTTTTTTATGGATTGGAAATCATCAAATGTCTCCTTGCACTCTCTCTCAGACTCAGACTGACCCATCCGTATGCCTCCTAATGCGTTTCAGGGCGCAGTGACTCTTTTAAACAAATTCCGCAACCCTGGCAGGCACTGGCCTCAACGCTCACCATCCGCAGGCACAAGATGTTAATGCCTACCAACCTATGACAATTCTGGCATATTTTTTCGATTTACAAATTGTCATGCCCCTTAAACAGTTTAGTCCCAAATTACTAAGTAATCCATATAATTTACCAAAATGAGCTGCAGCTACATCAATCTCAGCATCCTCACTCCATGCCAGGATGATCTGCATAGTTTGCAGTATGGAACATTGTAAGCGGAAGAAGAAGGAACCTGTCCTTATTGGCAGCCTTTTACTGCATCCTTCACATATCCACTGTATTCTGAAAGAAAAACAAACTATTATGTAAAGGACTTGTACAATTTGGATAATAATATAACCTAGTAGTAGACATATTTTAATTGAATTATTTGTTTAATGTAATGACATGCCATCTGAATTGGAACTGTAATTGTAATTGCTTGTTTATGTAAATTTTGTACGCCATATATTGGCAAAACATAGCACATATATATTAGACAATGTACCATCTGTAACCATACCTATGTTCAACAAAATAAATGATTGATTGATTGATTGATTGATAGTGTGTCAGCTAGCACCTTAGCAGACAGGCATAAATAAAGTTGGCACCTATTAGGAATGTTACAGACTCCTTGCAATATCTCTTAAGAGGTCATTGTACTCATCATTATGAACAACTTTTATTATGGGACAAATAGGAATACCAGCACATATGTTACATTACTAACTACTAGGAAACATGATACCCCTTGGCAGGACATAAGTTGCCATGGGTATCAGAATAGCCCTCCAGTATTCAAGGCATGTTTTTTTTTTATATTAGTCAAACAATGCTTACCTGTCTATAACTCTAGCGGTCCTACAAACAACTTTGCAGCCAGATTTGTCTGAGGGGCATTTCATTGCTTTAGGCAACAGTCCAAAAGTTTGCAGCCTCTCCACCAGTTGGCACTCCAATCTCTGGTCACCATTGCTGGTTATAAACTCCTTGTACAGCTGTAGATTACTGAAAAAGAAAACAAGATTATTTTTTAAATATCCAAGGAGGTCCCACATTCAGCAGTAAAACCTCCTATTTAATTATAGTCAAAACATTATTTTGGTGACTACAACCACATGGTAGAAGCTCAGGAAAAATACTTGGAAATGTACCAACTTTTACAACTATTACAAATTCAAGTATTGAGAAGTGTCTTACCCAGGTAATGTATTAAATGGTAAAGTTGGTTCCGTTACTTCAGTCTTTGTGCTGCTCTCGTATGTTGTGGAGTCTGCTTCCATCACTGTAGTGTTTTATTACTAACAACTAATGTACACGCATCTGTAATATAACAAGTTTGCATCTAGTCATTTTGTGATCATTGGGCAACTGCTATCTAGAAAACAAGGCAGTTTTTAACTAATTTCTACTACCTTTGACACAATAACGATTCTTTCCACTTGGTTTGTATTCTTTCTCAAAGCACTACCTAATGTATTTTTAAAAAAGAGGAATGTAAGCAATGAAAAACGTTTGTTTTATAAGTCTATGTGAAAAACCAAACAGTTTAGAAATGTCACGAAAACGTCAAAGTCAAATTACCAAACGCTTGCAACACTGAATTTCAACGATCAAAAGACAAATAGTTCGACAGTACGATTACATTAAATAGAAAAACTAAACGTGGAGACTTTGTTCAATTCAATAGTTTAGTCGATTTAGAAATTAAATAATTAATCGTTCGTCTTATTTGATAATAGATTATGCACCGAGGGTATAAAGTCGTGTTTAATGTCAACGCAATAAAGGATTTAATACAAGAATCCTGAATGCAGCGATGGATATAAGCTAGCCCAAGGTAAAGACATCTTTATCCCTGAAGAGCATTCTCTACTTTTCACACCTACTGCGAGAAAATTGTAGTCAAGCCATGAAGAGAGGTAACTGTTCACCGCGAGCGGCGCGCGTCGGTCTCTACTGCTAGAAGCAGGTCACGCGTCCAAAGCTGCGCTCCCGTCCACCAACAATATTGTACTGAATTTAATTATAACCCACCGGGCAATAATGTGATTGGAATTTGGAACCTCATGACCGCGCGACCTGCACCTAGTAGCGGAAGCCGACGGGCACCGGCACCGCTCGCGGACTATACTGAAGTACTTTAGGTTAGATTTGCACAGAATATAATTTGGCGTTTGCGTGCAGGTGGTGTGAAAAGAAATTAAATGTTGCTTTAGTTCCTTTTATTGTTCTAAGGCTCTTGATTTTAGTTTTATGGAGCCTAACTGTGGAACATATGATTCTGACCAAGTGCAGTTTGAACTTACGCAGAAGGTACAGACGCCAGCAAAACAATATGTCAAATTCCTTTTATAGATTTTCAACTTTATCGCCAAAGCAAATGCTTTGGCGATAAAGTTGATTGATGATGGCGATAAAGTTCAAGGTTGATTGGGAAAATTGTACAGTTTCGGGTAGCTTGATGTGCTGGTGTCTGTACTAAGCTATTTTTATTTATTTTTTTACTTTCCGGTTATTAATTTATGGTTTTACGACCCTGACTGTCTGCCAGATAAATGCAGTTTGGCTTTGTTAATGTATCCCGCTGGTGCAACTTCTGGGTACGGAACCACAGAAATGAATGACACACATTTTAATTAACAAAGTTAAATTTTTCCAAAAAAAATTAACTTTGTCATCCGATTGATTACGAAGTCGATTCGCTTTAGATTAGTAAGTAACAGGCAACACTGATTATGCGTGCCTTTCAATTTGGAGCTTTCCGTTTTGTTATGTCAAAGTAATAAAGTGTCATGTTGCTTTGGTTTGGAATTTAAGTTTTTATCTTCATTTAAACACGCTGTGGGATTAATTTTTCTTATTTTATGTGATAAACTGTATTCGTTAATTAAGACAAAGTGATGCATTTAAGACTCTTCATGTGCTATGTAAGTATTGTTTAATTTTATTAACATTTTCTGTCAGCTTAATCGTATTTTTGGTTACCATAATTTCGACACTCAGTTGGAGTATAACTTCAAATGAATGAATTGATAGGATTTTTTTATGTATAAAGCATTAAGACGACCCACTGACCCATAAATAACCAGTAAAGTCAATATTTTTTAAGCATTATAGAGTTTAACTTACGTTTAAGGCGTTATTTAGATATACTTAGTTACTGTTGTACTAAAAAAATCAATAATCTTAAATTTGCTGTTTATTTCATCTATTTTTGTAACGAATGTTTTGTGTTCTATTAAATTCTTACTCAATGGAATTTAATCATTGCTCTGTTTTGATTTAACTTAGTTGTTATTTTACAATGATGTGATTTATAATGATTATATTAGACCTACCTGCAAACCAAATATACATGCATGATACTTTTTTAAATATGAAAAAAAATTGTCATAGACTGGAAGAATGAGTTCCTATTTGATCTTGTGTGATAATTGCCAGGAGTCTAAAAATCACTTAATTTTTTCCCAAAACCATTTAGGATTTAGGTATGTTGTGCTAGGTACCAAAATTTCACCCATTTCACACACTTAACTGGCCCTAGAAACATGTGTTTTGCCTGGTTGTACCATAAATAATTTGAGAATGGAACTGGTACTTTGCGGTCTAAATTACATATGAATACTCCTTAAAGTGTTTAATTAAATTAAATACAAAATAAACTACAAAGAAATAAATATGACCTTCAATTTAAATGAGTCAGTACAGTATCAGTATAATTAATAATTACTACAATACCTATGTTTAAACAATTACCTACCATGCACTACTTGGTATTGTTATTTCCTCTAATTTGATTTTAACAATATAATTGGAGTTCACTTCAGTAACAATTGCTTCTCTTTGACGCAAATTAAACAATAAATTGTTATTGGTAAATTAAGCAATAAAAATAAACTCCTACACTGTTTTTAAACTAACATTTACAAAATATATGTATGTTTATTTATTCAAGCTAAAGTAGGAAAAAACTTACAAAAATGTAGCAGATTCTATTCCATCTTAGTTGTCATAAAACTTAATATGGAAATTGTGATTAAGTTGACAAAAGTTTACCATTTTTGTACACAAAGTTGTTACAAAAAAATATATGTCTAGCTTATTTTTGGTTTGGGTTGGGTACATAGGTAAAAAATAAGCAAGAGGTAAAATAAAAAGTAATATGTTTTTATCTCAACCAAAAGTAATATTATTCGTCAAAAATCGACAACCTAAGAATTACCGAAACAGTTAGAACTCAGCTCCAGAAACTCCTTTTGTTTCATAGTTCCTTGCCACCAACCATTTGACATAAAAAAGCAATATTAAAGCTAGTTAAAATGAAGTAGATACAATAGACTCACAAACAAGCCCAGAAGTTCTCATAACATAATGTTACACAAACCTGAACTAAGTATACCATAAGGAGAATAAAGCAAACTTTATCAGATCTCCACAAATGTGCTCCCATTACCATCTGTACTAACTGGGAAGTAAGTAATAAAAACAATGCAAACTACTATTGCCGAGCGAGTTTCTGAAATGATAACTTGAAATACGTATTTGAGTATTTCACGTGTGGTTTCCGCGTGGCTGGCGTGATTAAGGGCAATAGTTAGTGCAGTGACGCAACACGCGTATTTTCGGCGTCAATATTAACGTATTTCGTCCATAACGGCCGTGCTGAAATGTGAGCCGACGCCGTCCCCGCCCGAACTTACGCTAAAACTTATACGTAACATACACATAGATATTTAGTTCACAGTTATTTAGAAATAGGCCATTTACGAGTTACGTATAAATTACTTTTATTGCGCTTCCCGGTGTATTTAAGTCATCTCTGTGAAAATCGCATAACAAACCAGGACGTCGTCGTAAAGCCAGCATATGGGCTTAAACAAGAAACATGCACTGCACATAGGTACCTACGTATCGTGATTTATCGAGTGTTCCCAGAAGACGTTCTTCTTTTGTCTCTGTAAAGTGAGTCGCAGTTAATTATGCGCATCTGTCTTTCGTTCTCGCGAACCGCATATTACGTGGTAATCACTAGTAGGACAGTTCTTAGTTAGTTAAGCCTAGTCTTCGGGTAATATAATTTAAATCGTAAACTTATTCCTCAGAGGAGTTACTGGGTGCTTGGCTGAATAATTACAGTGAGTTCTACAGCATGTTCATCCATATTTCCTGGATAATTTAATCATAAGCTTCGTAGTTTAAACGCAGAATATAGTTGGTAATTCTGTTGACACCAAGATTGTTCAAGATCTCATAAAGACAGAGTAGGAGATATAAATATTACGCAAATATAAGTTGTCCAAATGGGGGATTACCAGTGCGAATGCGGTTCCGACTATGCCCCATTTGTCCCAAATGTCCAATCAGCCTAGATAATCTGCACAATGAATCCAACATTTCTAACGCTGCAATTAATGTAGTCACGTTTTGGTTCTAAACAGTAAAATATTATGAATCGCAGTCGCCTCGAAAACAAAAAAAACCGGCCAAGTGCGAGCGGACTCGCGCACGAAGGGTTCCGTACCATTATCTATAAAAACGGCAAAAAATCATGTCTGTATAGGAGCCCCACTTAAATATTTGTTTTATTTTAATTATTTATTTTTAAAGTGAATAATAACTAAATATTCTGTGAATATTTCAAGCGTCTACCTGTTGCCGTTATCAATATCGAGCAAAAAAACACGTTTGTTGTGTTTGTCGTCCCTTAAATATTTATTTTATTCTGTGTTTAGTATTTGTTGTTATAGCGGCAATAGAAATACATCATCTGTGAAATTTTCAACTGTCTAACAATCACGGTTCATGAGATACAGCCTGGTGACAGACGGACGGACAGCGGAGTCTTAGTAATAGGGTTTCGTTTTACCCTATGGATACGGAATCCTAAAAAGAGTAGGAGTAACCCACCCTTAATGTTTTCCGTCAGAACCAGCTAGTAAATTAAAGTCACAAGCATTAATTAATTAGCCACATATGGCTAGCTATTAGAGCTTCCGTGGATGCTGTTGTCCATATTCAATTCTTGATTTAACGATGATATTTTTATTTCTTTAAACGAAAATTCGATAAAACGAAAACCTCTTCTCTTCTATCTTTCGCCAAGGTTAAAAGCAAGGTTAAAATAATTTTGTACCATAACAAATATTCCAAAAAGTCCAATTTCCCAATGAGTATCTAGGTTGAATTTAGTAAGTGTTATTTTCTCAACGTTGTTCTAATCACTGCGCTGGCCATCCATGACTGTATTTGTTGCGATTCTTTTGTTTTCCCATCAGCCAGTCATCGGCAGTTTGCGAATTATGGTCAAGGCCTGCTTCTACAATTACACGGGACATGAGGATTTTTTTAGCCATCGCTTAACTTGACGTTTAAGAACTACTTAGTTTTCTCAACTCATTACTGAATCATTAGACAATATTAAGTTAGCTGTTAATTGAACTGCTAACTTCTCATCAAACAAACAGAATAGAAGACTCACCATTAAAGTGACTGACTTTCTGATGACTGTATTTCCGTAGATATAGGTACTAAGTTTAATACTTTTATAGATCAAATACTGTTAAACGAAATGGGTCGCTAGAACTGTTAACATACTTTGTCACACTCCCGGAAGCTGTGAATGAACCCATTGGCAATTACTGGGATCGTTTGCCTACTTTGAGAAATCGCGATATTCCAGATTTATGTCCCTATAAGCTCAGTAAAAGCTTCGTCGTAACTTGCAAGCGACACATTTCCCCTACTGAATCCAATGTACACAATCGTGTTATTATAATTTGACGTGTCGAGATTGAGGTGTCGCAAGAGAAATGTAGATCTGTGTGTCACCTCCACGCAATTACATGCAACATTAGCGGTGAGATGCTATGTTACGTGGCACGGTGCAGCCATAACGATGTAACGCAATTTGCCAGCAAAATATTTTGGTACAAAACTTGTGCACTCAAAGTGCGATTACCTTTGCTTGTGCAATACGTTGCAGAAGATCCAAATAACAATGTACAGGGCATACCAGCGTAGAAACCAGTTTCATTCTATTTACTTGTTTCAATTTCGGATGGGCAATAACCAGATACGGTATTCGTTTTATACAGTAGGTGGAACGAATTTTTAACGCACATTTGCTTCAAAGACTCCTTTGAAACAAGGCAATACTGACGTCAGCTATTCACGTTTCCATTTAACCTTTCGCCATTCGCCACGTTTGCTTACATTGACGAAGCGCAGCCAATTTCGAGGTCGCCAGTCATGGACGCCGCATTCTAGACCAAAGAGGAGATATCTGACACTACGAGGACTGGAGTTCAAAGCCCTCAGTCAACGCTACAATAGCTTCTGTTCTAATCTATTACTCTGACACAAAAATGCCCACTCTTCAAGTAGGTAACTGTTTAAATCTTATTTATCTAAATAACTGTAGAAAATGTCCTATTGTTCCTAAATTAGACTTGGTTATCAAGCCTAATTCATGCGGTTCTCGGGCGTGGGCGAGCTGTGATTGTTTACTGAGTGACTCGACTCCTAAAGGCACCTCAACGACAGACGCACTTTCTACATGAGCACAAGTTTAAATCACGATATTGATATTATCTGTGACTATGTTCCTTTCCACAAAACGAATAAGGCTTGTAGTGTTCTGCATATAGCAACTGGTTTGTGCCTCGTCTTTTTACGAAGATAATGCTTTTTTTTCATAGCGAGATTGCTACTGAGATAAGTCGGCATACAATTTGATTAAGTATGAATGATATGGTGTATTCTTGTGACCTTGAACTGAAATGCCACGTGGAGTCAGTCGGCACGCTATTTTTCACCAAACACGTAGTCTGAACAGACGTTTCGTGTCTGTCCAGTCATCAGTGGCTTTCATGACAAATCAAATTTATTGCGTTTCAGAAACTTTATATTTCGCCTTTCTGCGAATAAAGCTCATTCCGATAATGGTCTACTTTAGATTCGCTCAAACTGTTTCACATTATTTTTTTGCAATCTTTCCTGGTATTGAGACATTTTTATGTAAATACTTTTTGGTCTCAATTGTCGAGACCTTTCTAGTGTAGGCGTCGCCAATGTGGGTGTTTTTCAAACTATTGGCGACCTAGATTTATTGCTTATTGGTAGAAACCATAAAACATTAAGTATCATAATGGTCGGTATGTTGGCTCTGACACCTTAGTATTTACTACTAAAAGTTACAGTACGCAGACTTTTCCTAAAATAATCCAACATTTCTTGTTTAGTGTTATATTGTCTTACTTACCCACACAAATATGTTAAACAAAATAAGTAGGTACCAGAAAACCACTGTTAAAACCACTACCTTGGCCAACCCTCAGGCTGAATCCCAAATTTGTAAGCCTTGTGCCAAACTTTGTTTCAGACATTTTCAACCTTTTGACGGCTACATTACACTACCCCTCACTCAACTGTAAATCCTCTCAGACGTCAAGTTATTATCTGAATCCCAACGATATTATATTTTGATACTCTTTTCAAACAAAATATTAAAGAACATATCGTATCATGGCCGTGAAATGTTTATTACAACCGCTACAAGGAAAACCTGCATCTATTTCTCTCATAAACACGTACCAACTACAGATAACCAGACATACACAAGTTGTAAAACATTGTAGTTATTCCAACTTCCCAATCACGTATGAATACTTCGGTAATGCTTAATTAAATACCAATCTTCGATAAACCTAACGTGTTGATAATCGTGATAGCCTTGGAACAATCCGATGTTTCTGAATATAGAAACATGAACTCGAATAAATCAAACACGTAAATAACTTTGCATCGACATAAATCGGATTAATCCCGACAGACCGACGTCATGCATTAGTTTGTCGAACACATATCAAATATACATAAATCAGTATTGTTTAGAATGGAGTTACTATCTTCAAAGGAAGTGACACTAGATCAACAGTTAAGGTAATCGGGGATCTAAAATTGAAATGGAGAATCAATGGGGCATTCATACCTTTTGAACTGTTTCGCAAACCGAACTAGCGCAAGCTTTCAGTTTAGCTAGAATTTCCCAACGATTTTCTAAATAAACTAATATAAATAAATTCTTCTATATTTAATAAACCCACAGAACAGTAAAGAAGAATAAACCAGTGACCAGCATATACTAATGAATTTAGTTAGGAAACCAATAAACACATCTGAATTCATTTGAAATTGCCTAACCCATGATTAGTATTAATAGTGGCTCTTGACAATTGATTTAAAACACTCTTCCTACGATCTAGCGGCTCTTAAGAGGCTGTAAGATGGATGCTTCATTTGCAGCTCGCTTGATTTGAAAGTTTATCTGACGTGAATAGATTCGAGTTGTTTTGTTGTGTGTCTGTCGGCTGGAGCAGCAGGTATGTGCGGAACGTCGTCCGCTCGGTTATAATTAGCAGTCTTTTGACACTCTAGCACTTTCTACGGCAGTCTTCCTGGAAAATCCGGTGACAGGCGATACAGGGGATGTTTTCACAATTTTTTGTCATATAAATCTCGTATAAACTCTGCATAATGTACAAGCGCTGTTAAACATGGGTTTATATCTGTAGTTAAGAAACGATGTAGAATTAACATCATGTTACTAACCATTTTGGTCTACATCTAACACGTTGTTGTCGCCATTTCAAACCGTAAAACATAGGTCTTATCGTAACCAGGGGCATGCATTTAAATGCATACTTTTGGATAGCAGACCAATTGGTATTCACTGCATAAAATAATTGAATTTAGAATCCCATCGAACGCTACCCCCGCCAGAGCAATGCCCGAATGTTTATTCGCCTCGAATTCTTGGTGTCGTCATTTCGGAATACTAGCATTACTTCCCCAATATATGTTCTGAAACGATCATTTATCTTGTGCTGCACACACAAATACTTTAATTTTAGTTCCTAGAAGATGACTATCACATACACATACTAGTTCTCAACTGTGCGTGCTAATCAGCAACCAATCACGAAATAAAGAGGTGTGAAAAAGTATGTTGACACAGTCCATTCAACTACAATTTGTTTAGCTCACATTTGATGTTAGTTGTTATACGATTGTCAAGGTTATTGCGACTGAAGTTCATGTTGAGGACACGAAAACAATGAATTTGATGGAAGCAGTATCACTTTTGAAATTTGTTTCTGGAAATGGTTTCAACGTAAACTTGGATATTCATGAATATAAGACCCTAGGCTAATGAAATTCCCAGGTCGACTGCTGTTGTCTGCAGTGAATTTAGAAGCAACTGCCGAAATATACCAGTTCACAGACATTTATATTGCAGATCTACAAGCGTTGTATAAGTTACCTGATAGAATAATTATTTGTGCTGGTAGATTACTCGGTGCTCCAAATATTCCCAATGATCTTTTCAAGGATGTTCTGGGTTCGAAGTATAGTCTTGTAAGTGTAAGGTTGTAGAATGCTGCATGCACATAACTCAGCTGATTTACAATTCCACCAGCAGCGAAGATTGCATATCTTATTCCTGAGTAAGGAAACAAGAAATTCTCTCCAACTTTTGGCCAAGTGTTGCTTAAAAATAGAAAGCATTCTATTGTTTTATGTGGGAATACTACGTGAAGACTTGCTAATCGCTTTCGCTACTGCCGATAAGTTTCCAAGGGAGAAAGACTGGTAACGTTGACAGTAATTATGCGTGTCAAATTGGACATAACACTTTCAAAGTAACTAATTCAATGGGTTGGCTTGAAGTTACCGAATTGATCGAAGATATTCCTGAGAAAACAGGAACTTTTGTTATCAATACCAAAGTTTTGCCAACTAAACCAGCAACAAAGTTTGTAAGTAGCGATAGCCTGCCGAAATCACAAGCACTGAGTAATTAAAAAAACAATTATTTATTCAGAGAACTTTATTAATATCGCAACTTTTCAGACCGTCAAGAGTTTAACATAGGTAAATGTTATTTCGATAACACATCTTTTCCAACGAGTATTTAATTAAAATTTTCCGAATGTTTGTATAATTTTGGGGCCACGTATTTGAGTTATTAAAAATAAATAGTCGCGTCACATGGCGGGTAGTTCGATCATCAACCGAAACGTTTCCTCGGTGGCAGGAAGATGTGTATGCCATAAACACGTACGAGTATATCCGCACTGGTTAATTGCCCCACAATCTGCACCCGCGCTGATTGCGCATCAAATTGCACCAGTGAAAGCCAGTGATACATTTAGTGATGACTCGCTGGAAAAAATAAAATCACTGTGGGAACATTTGAATATCATTCGAACGTGTTATTTGGAACTTGTTCTCAGTTTCATATATAATCTTGCTCACATAGACAATACTGACTTCTTTCAAACTGGCAAATAAAAAATATCTGCTTTATTGTTTATGCATTAATTAACTGATGCGGATGTAATGCTGAAACTCTTTATTAATATCGAATGTAACGAAGAGATTTAATCTCGGCTGAAATTATAGATGGAGCACTCTGTAATTGGGTGTAAGTGTGTAACACGATTCATATGCGGAACAAGATATTTTTTATTTGAACTTTCACCTACACAATGGGAACTGTGTAACAAAGCATATAATAGCTAAAAATTGATTTTTTATCCCACGTGAGAATTATCAACTGTCTGTCTGTACCATTTGTGCGTGCTCACGTAATATCGAAGAAGTAGATAGTACCTATCTATGGGAATTCATGTATTGGATTATGTATGAAAGTTACCAATTGGCTATTAGCAATCGCAATTACTTTTTACGTTATCTTTGTTGGAAGAAAAAAATCCGTTGCATGCTCTACTAGCTCATTTACGACATTGCCTTGTTTTGTTCAAGCGCTGAGGTGTATGTTCGTTGTTTCGATATACATAAATACAGTAACGCGTTATTTTGGTGTCACGGACTGGGCTGCGAGCTGCGTGCAACGCGCTAACCTCTCAATGCGGTGTACGCAGGCTCCGCCGCAGACCTCAGATCTGGGTCACTCGACCGCCGGCGCCACCCGAAAATGTCACTCAAAATACAAATCTCAATTCCCCAACGTTTCTTACAGAGCCACGTAGGCGTGAATCTCTCAAAATGTAATCATTTCCCAACATTTCTATTTCCTTTCCTCCTATTTCCGGGTTCTGAGCTATTCTTAGTTTAGCCGGAATTGCGCAAACTCCGGGTAAACTTTGCCGTAATGTGCAAATATAGGTCTATAGTCTATAGGTACTTCCAGTCACGTTGCGTTGCGCTACAAGTTAGATCGCATGAGATTTATATGATTGTGTGTCCGTATTATTCTGTTCAGTAATATCATGTTGCATTTGCATCGAATGTGGCGCGAATTCGTCACAATCTCACAATGCGTCCATTTACTCGCGCTAACGCCTTAGCAATTTCCTGTCATGTGCCACGTGTCCCAGCGTCACTTATTCACTATCCTTATTCATTTTATATTTTTATTTCTGTCTGTTTTATGTTTCCCTCTTCCAAATCAAGTAACTAAAGCTTTAAGTTTATTCATTGTTGAAATACATTTTTTTTTAGAATAGTTTGCAGTCACTGAACTAGTCATTAATCTAAAGTTATTGAAAAAACTAGAAGCTGGCGAAGCAATTAATTTTTTTGAGAGCCTATCCGCCGCACCGATCGCTAATCGAAGTTTTTGCCCCCGGTACGTTTGTATTAAATATATTTATATTGAACAAAAGTAACATGAAAGCTCGTTGAAAGCTTGGATAAGATCAGGTTTGGCACTTTCCAATATAGTGTCTGTAACAAAAGGAAACCAGAGCATGCTTTACGAAAGATCACGATTGGTTCCTGTCGCGAGGTGCAATTCACTGCAATTAAGTAATTTGAGAATTTCTTTAACAAAATTACCACCAATTGCAGATTATATAGGCACGAAGAGTATACAAATTCATGTTTGTAATAACAATTTAATATGAAAAGGAAATAAATGGCCAAGTTTATCAGCGTACATGTGGACCGACGTTCAATCTAGATACGGCCCTTCAAACGTCCGGGTAAAATTAGCTTGGAGCTTATTCCTTTTTGCTCTCCCTAGTTCAATATTATACAGTACCTTGTTTGTAAAGTCCCTTGATAACGTATCAGCACTGTATAATTCATACTGAAAGACTTCATTCGGGTCATATCAACCATCTGCGGTTCTTTTTTAAATATTTCAAATAGTCGTTAAAGATCGGCCCAAAAATTCGCATTTGCTCTTATCTTCCCTCAGTATTTTCTATTCAGCCTAGAATAAAACAAATTTGTTTGATTCATCTTCGTCTAAGTCCGTAGTTGCAGTCTAATTCTCTTTTGGTCGCATCGCTAGTTCAGCAGCAACCATGCAGTCACGTTCACCCTCGCGTCAGCGCTGGACGCGTGCGTTGTGGTTCTTACTTCACCTAATGTTTATAGTTTTTTCCGCTGTTCACTTCATGTTCTAAGGGACCTGGATCAGCTAGTTTTTGTTACGCTGTGACTTTATTATGAAGTGCTAACCGGATTTTAGACTGGACATTCTTCGTTTTCATTTTTGATGTCATGTAAGTACTTTAAGTTTATTTATGTTTCAGCGTTCTTATTATTTGTCTTTGCTTGCTTTTGCGGATATGGATTTATTTTCCTTATATTTATGAGTATTATTTGTTTGCTGAATACTGCGTATTTATGGTTCGTGTTTACAGATACATAATATACTAGGTTTGCAATGCCTAATAGTTAGCATAGCCGGCGCAAGCCGGGACGTGCGGCGCCCGTTTTGAGACCGGTTCGAAAGTGAGTGTTTTGTTGACGAAACCGGATCGGTAAATAATTACAAACATAATAGAAGCATGCATCTGCTGCACAATATTTTCCTACACTTTGATAAACATCTAAAATGTATATTCAAGAGATTCATCATCTGTAATAATAACAAAGAAAACTTTTCCATTAATTTCAAAGATTTCGTTGCAGGCAAATAAGTTGAGAGAGACGCAGAGAAATTATTAAATTCTTTCTTTGCTAGTATCAGTGTTCAATTCTAATAAAATAATCTAAATCGTTAACTCTTGAACATTTTATCTTTTGGAGAAAACTCCCGTTTATTTTGCACCTCGAAAGATATTTTTTTATAAACTTGTAATCAGAAATATCTTCAGGTACAAAATTATAGACTTGTTTATTTTTGCAGCACGTAGGTAAGAAGTTTGTAAACGAATAAACTCAACATTGACGATCGGGCGTCGAACCCGTTAGATCGTTTTAGAGCGACGACCTTGTGAGACTTAGCTTTGATTAGAATTTAAGATCTAAGGGACCTGTTTTCCTTCGGCAGTAAACCTTCCATCAACAAAATTATATTAGGCTTTAAGCAGTTAAATTTATATCAAAGACAGAATTAGTTTTCGATAAAACCAATGTGGCCACCGCCGAAGTAATCCATCTAGCATCTATTTATTTGTTTAATACGGACTTAATTCCTTAGGCATTTTCTACCAGTCAGAAGATAATAGTGGTAGGTGCAATGTGAAAAAAAAACCAGAAATGCGATTAATATTTAATTAATTAAAAGAAATATAAACTATACGTACAAAAAAATTACCAGATGTAATGTATGTACCTGCGTTCCAAAAGCCACATTGAGTGATGACGACATTCTCTTTGCCACCAGCGAGTCTAGATTTAGATCCGTGATTTTTTTGCTAAGTACGCGGTGTATTGTTAAAATTTTAATTGGATATAAATCAGTAAAAACTGCTCGTGATTCGGAAGAGCCGTTTGGTTTCGAGTTTATAATGCATCACATTCACATTTTATAACAGTCGTAGATACGGAAGATCGGTGCTAAAAATTCCTCATTTGTTACCACCGTGGGTTTCCGCAAGCTTTTTCCTCACAATTTCCCGTAGCGAAGTGTTCTCGCCGTTCTGTGGCCTATTTTCCATTGAAGTGGTGTCGCGTCTAGGGTAACACAGACGACGCCGGAGAGTCTGAAGCTTGTTCTACACTTACGAGCCTCGTCAGCAGCCACTTCGCTCAATGCCATATATTTAAATGTCACGACGCAAATTATCTTCTTAAGATTCTAAGATGGTAGGAAAGCATTCTCACGAGACTTGATTCCGCAACATTTGTCTCCGAAATATTAACTGAGTATATTTTTCGAACGATCATTCTATATGTAGAGAGAAAGCTCTCGAAACTTTTCTCTCTATAAATGGAGTGTTCACCATTCAAAATTTTAGGAACTGTGTAATCGATGCACTTATTTATAAAGCACTGTTGCCCACCGTTAGCTTAGTTTGATGATAATTTATTAGGACGTGCATAATACATAAGTTATATTATTATTATTTTGTCCGTCTGGCTCATTGTCTGAACTTTGTCTGTGAGAGTTGCTGCAATATTCATTATAATAATGAACGTTGCCTCCGTTTACATTTTCTAAGTATACTAAAAAAATATTTGCATCATCCACTAAGTGCTTGTTTGATGAATAGTGTATCGGCTTCCTACTTGCACTGGAATTGTGCCAACTCTCGATGATGTCAGATTGGGTCTATATTTTTGCAATGCATCAATATTTTTGTTTCAACTATAGTTTCAAAGTCAGGTCGAAGGCAACTTTGTTTGTGTTTAGGCGTGTATTTCTGTGCAGCATCTTGTTTTCCAGACGTACGGACTTGTTTATCGTCTAGTTATAGCAGTCGGATCGTAAAACGATAGCGGTTAACTGCCGAACTTTGGGCGTGTGTCTGTGTACTTTGTCTGGTATGGTATCAATATCCGTGTTATTCATAAACTGTATTTATATTTTCGTCCATCTTTGGTTTGACTATCAACATATGACACTATGTCACATATAACATGAATTTGCCCACCGCGCGACAGTGTCGTGTCGCGACTGTAAGTTTCTCGCAAAAAGTTGTATTAGCCCAATAGGTTATTGTTACGCGACCTTTTACGTCGAACCTCATGGGAACATCCATTTTAGGTAACCTTTATTCCATAACAAAAGCACAGGTCGGTATTCATGATGATATTTATGAGTCTACTAAGTTTATATTCGGTTGGATGCCCCGATGTATCAAGACATAGCTACTTAGGAGCTGTTGGAACGTGCGAGTTAATGAACCACGACGCTAATTCAATTTGGCCATTATTATCAATTCGTTTTTGTTTGTTGTATAATGTGAGTGATAAAGACGTTTTGCGGCAGGCCGATTGAATCGTTTCCCTGTCGGCTAACTTTCCCGGATGTAGTCGACTATTTTGCGCCTTTGGCACTTCCATTGTATGCAGTCCTCGTAACCGCCAATCATTGTGATCGTTTGTGATGTAACATTAAACGAGCTTAGGTGACCGATGGCAATTTAGAGTAAATAAACTTCGTGTCTAACTTACATTTTGTGTAGAGCATAAAAGCATTTACAGTATTGCACACGGCGGGTCAGTAATAACGGGACATTACTAGGTAATCGTCTCTTAAAAATTCGATGTAAAGAACTCGAGAAAAACAATTATAGATAAAAGATAAAAGATAAAGATAAAAGATAATTTATTTGTCAAACATGCGTTTACATAAACTGACTAATCAAATCAGACATGCAAGGTATTAATTACTATGTTGTGAGCGTCCATGTTTTGCCAATAACGGCGTACAAATTTTAGAGGTATAAAAATTACATTTTTTTACAAAACACAAGAAATAGATAATAATTGATGTCAAGCTATTATAGTACGTATAAGTATATTATAGTCAAAAATAAATTAAATTATGTCCAGTATATTCATTTTTATGCTGTCAAATAGTATCACTTAAAGTCAATTGATTTAAAATTCACATTATTAAATTGTTATTCAACCATATATATTAGAAGTCGGAATAGAAAAGTCCTTTTCATTCAAAAAATCTAAAACATTGTAGTACACTTTATTAACTAAAAAAAATCTCATTTTATTTTTGAAAAGTGACAAGGGTAGTTCTCTCCAACTTTTAGGCAATTTATTAAATATCGTTGGAGCCATGCAGAAAACACTTTTGCGCATGAGGGATGTTCTCGCAGTATGAGAGCATATCCTACTGTTGTCGCGCCTGTTACGTGGGACTACTTCGTTTAATCGTGTAAATCGGTCTGGATTTGTTTTGACAAATACAGCTACCTCTAAAATGTACAGGCATGGCAAAGTAAGCATTTTGTATTTTTTAAAGTAAGGCACGCAACTATCAGTAGGTTTTATTTTAAATATTGAACGAACGCATCTCTTTTGAGCCTTGAACACCCTGTCTTTATCTGTTGAGTTGCCCCAAAAAATGACACCATAGCGTAGATGGGATTCTGTTAAACCATAGTAAGCTGTAAGTAACGCCTCCACACCCATTATAGACGACAATGTGTGCAGAGCATAGGCAGACTTACTGATTTTCTTGCATAAGATTTCGATATGGGTTTTCCAATTCAGTTTTTTATCAATGTGGAGCCCTAAAAATTTAGTTGTATCGACCTCTTCTATAGGCTGGTCATCGTAGCGTATATTTAAATTACAGCGTATATTTATATAACCGAATGTTGCAATCGTCGGAACCCTGCAGAAAGAAAATAATATAAGAATCGTTGATCAATATGCAGACTTGGTCGCGGTACAATGCAAAACAAAGGAGCAACGAACTTGGAGGAAGAGTCCTTGCCATAAACGGTTCTCTAGCACCTTTTTCGAACAGGCGTGGAGTGATTCATGTGTCAGAAATTCTATTTCGGGAATTTATTGCTACAGGAACTGTTACATCATTACTATTTATTAACGATCGAGGTAGTCAAGTAGTAGACAGCCAAATTAAGTTTCATTCATAGGTAGATCTGTTAAAACAAATTAAAACTCAGCAGTCATAATCAAATCTGGAATAGGCAACGAAAATGTACGGCGAAAGCTTAGATAACTGGTGAAATAGATGGGTAGAAATTAAGCAAACATCTAATAAATTCCGACCACTATCTCGGACAATTTGCTCTGCTTAGCGTGATAAATGGAACTATATTTCTCGTAGTTCATGTTGAGCATTAGCGTGCCTTTGCAGCAGGGTCTTCTATAACTAAACCTTCAACTTTCGTAGCTTTGGGAATTGACCTTTTTATACGGTACAGTATAATGAAACTTGGTTCTTCTATCTACAGTTGTCGGTTGTTATTCAGGTTTACGCTTTTTTTAAGTATTGGAAATCATCAAATGACTTCTTCCGCTCTGGGTGGAGCAGAAGGGCTGTTCAGACACCTACTGACGAAAACCCATCCGTGTTCCTTCTAAAGCCCTTTGCATTCCAGGACTGCGGTGATTTTTTCGAACCAATTCCGCAACCCTGGCATTCAAGTTTTCACTAGGGTTTTGGTTGCGATTTACGCGTGTGTTATCCATAAAATTACGCATGTGATCCCGTACAGTATAGAAACTTTTGGTATAAAAGATAGAAGTTTTACTGACATTTAGTTTATAGAGAAATCGCAGTTGCGAACTTGAGAATCCTTCAAGAGTAGATACGGTGTCTTGTGCCTTGTTTGACTGTTCTTCATTTCTTGAAAAAATAAAATTACTAAGTACTTGAAGTCGACTGCTAACCTAACTGGTTTTAAACATATGAATCGTAAAGTAGGAGTGGCGTAATCTTTTTCATCTGCCAACTGAAATCTGCGTGTTACACAAAATCCCGCTTTCCTCACACTCCTGCGTCTATAACCCGAAAAGGGTTACTGCTTTCTCAAATATTTGTAAGCTTAATAGCGTTCCCTTCCAACAAGACTGCCGGTTTTCTCGTCAATGTTTTATCCGGGGTCACACGTGTGATGCCCTGGTTGTGTACAAAAAACACGTGCTCTTGACACAGCTGCTGGCCATCTATTTTGGTGGCGATAAATGAGTTTTTTCCCTCCATGTGTTTATTAATTATGTTGGATAGCGTAGCTTGCGTGTGGATTAATTTTGGCCTCTTTTGGTGGATATCGTTTTAGCGTTATGAGGAAGTTATGGGCTTTGTTACAACAGGAAACTTGTTAGATTTTTTATGCATCCCGCAACACATTCATTATTCAATTTTAATTTTGTTACACAGAAATCAATCATTAAAGTGAACAATATTTCGTAGCAATCGAGTTGCATCTAGAACTTTAACGTCAGTCACTCTGAAACGTAATGCAGTGTTATAAATATTCTTGAATCTTTTTTAAGACTACACTCAAACAAAAATATCTATATATATAATTTGTATTAAATTTTATAGTATCTCTATCAAATACTTGCATAAGATACAGCGTTGTAATTAACGTTACAAATTCTGTTGCAATTGATTTGTTTTGTAGGAAACATGTGAAAATTTAACTCTTGGCTTTAACATAAAGTATCGTTTAAAGAAAACATTTCTGAAAGTTACCTGACTGCATGCTTGTAAACTTAATTGGCAGTAAATAAACAACGTGAGTCTTTTCAAATATAGTGAGCAGGAACTCACTTTATTTGAAGAGACTCAAAAGCAATCATCAAGGTATTGTGTAATTCCTAGTTCTAATTGTAAATCATTTTTAGTAGTTCCGACAATCATTACATATTTCAAATAAAACGAAACGTTCGAGCGAGTGTTGATTACAAATGTATATTTTATATAAATATTATTATTTATTGTAGCAATTTGGCTTTCCTGTTATTGAACAATGACGCCATGGCTTTATATTTAGCTCATTAACATTTAATGATTAGCGCGACGGTTATTGAACGGTTCGTTCAGGCGGAGGAGAAAACTATTGACTGACTTTCCATTCACACGAGCTGGCCTTCCTATCTCTTGCCAAGTCGAAGTAATGGCTTGAAGAAGCTGTTTGTAACCAAAGACACTTCTGTTTGACAGGCGATCAATTTTCTGCTTGCTGTGACATTCTTTATCTTTATAGTGGGTTAATTTTCAAAGCCAAGTTATCAGACAAGCATTGGGATTCAATATGTATGTATATGCTTGCTAGCCCTATTTCCTCCCGATACATGTCTTGGCAACACCCAACCCAAACAAAATGCTACAAATTTATCTGAGGTGTAACCAAATGCATTTGGATACCGAATCTGTATTTGAACACAAACAGTTTATAAGGCTGATAGTAAACAATTGCTTACACGTGGTGAATTACGCTCTCTCCGCGGATAATATCTGCTAAGTGTCTATAATGAATAGATATTCGCGTGTGGTCGGTCCGCACCGGCTGCTATTGGCCCGGCGCTAACGGAAGTCGGTTATTTAGCGAATCATGCGCATTAGGGTGCTTGTGTACTGTAGTAGCGTAGCGTTCTTGTGTTGCTGTACAAAGTGGAACGTTTAGCTTGTCATTGTGTCTAGCAGCGGGTAGAGTTGGAGCATTGTCTCGTTAACTTATGTTATCTTGCTGTTTCAGTTAAGATACTGCTAAGTTGTGTTATGAATATGCTATTATTCGGCTCGTTCTTCAACCGCACAATAAACAACCTGATTAAATTGACCCACACCTAGTAAGGCAGAGCGGATATAAAGAATAGGAGGGTAATACAATTAAAAGGAAAGAGGAAAACATACTCTGTTATTATGTTACTATCCACGTGTATGCGTTTATCATGTCACCACGTAATAAGAGAGGTGATTGTGAAAACATTCCAGTGATTTCGTTCAGTCATGTAATCACTAAAGCAGATGCCCCAAACAGCTAATTTGAATGTTACATTGCACTCTAATGAGTATGGGGCTTTAGTATATCGCACCGAGTGTATTTATGTACCGCGGCTTGGGAGATTGGCCTTCACCCGACCGACACTGGTCAACGGCCATTATCCCAATTACCAGCAACTTCACCATGTAACGTCTTTAGCCTGTCATCTTTATGATAGGTCCCATAACTACGACATGATATGGTTATTTCTGGTTTCCCTTGTGGATTTCGTTTACTACTTGAGTTGAAGTTCCTTTGATAGCTGACTGCTGGTAAATCTATATTTGTGAATAGGAGTACTAACGATGATAGTTGATAGGCCATTAGTCAGATATTTTCTACGTATGGAACTGTTCGGATTTCCCACCTATATTTATCTAGTGACAAATTATAATGGCCATAACATAACATGGACTAAATAAATGACTATTTCTGCTCAGTAAACTCAAACTCCGAATTTTCACGGCTGCCATGATACTAATATATAAGCCCATTTAACGTTATGGCAAATGGCTAGTTGAAATATTAAAGTCCATTGTAAATCATCTCCTAACACGACGCTTTTCAATATAGAGCGGCATGCGGAAGTGCAGCCACATCCAACATGTTAGAGCATCGCCTTTTTAAAGTCCAGTCCAAACATGCCGAAATGAAATATCGTTGGGACACTAATCCTCGTCGTATCCGACGTTCCATAATGTTCATATTTTATTAGTTCCCGGACTAGCTTGTCCTACTAAAATGTAGAGACAGCGCCAAGATGAAGCTGCTACGGCAATTTGTTTTGGCTACGTCCTTATAAGCACTTTACTCAAAGAATGTTGAACATGTGGTGTCCCCACTCAACGCTCTTCCTTTTACAGCACAAATTCCAACAGGTGACCGTTAAAATCGCTTGAAGCAGCGTAATCGTAAAGTAGGTACAATAAAACGTGTTGAGTGTAAAATTGCACGAGTGCAAAATGGCAACTGATCGTAAAGCTATGCCTAGGAGCAACAGCAACCAGCCTTTCTCTGCTGATTCCTACAAATTGCATTAAGTAATAAATGGTTCATAACTTCGCCTTTCATTCCTTAAAGAACGATATACCGAAAAGGAGAGAAAATTCGAATAAGAGGCACCAATTTAAAGTTATAGAAAATGCAGTTAGTAAACCCGAAACTTCTGTCGGCAATGCGGACTTTTTACATCTGCAAAATTAGTTGCATTGTGGAGTTTTCTCATTGACATCTCGCAGACGGTTCATAGATATATTTTAACATGTAAGTGTCCCATCTTCAGGATTGGAACGCTAGGCACGCGACGAGACGACGAGATATTATTAGATTCAGCCGTTCCTGTAAATCCTTCTCCTTTTGGAACGAACGTTTTGCTTATTAAAGTAAAATATTCATTCAGTACTCGTGTAGAAATAAAGCGCTTAGAAATTACTTCGTTCTGCTACATTTCACATCAATTAACTAACATGGCCAATTATATTTCTTTACATTTTCGGTGTTTATGTTAACGCGATCTTACGTATTGATTCTTATTTATTGGACAGGCATTTCGTTTTGTAATTCTGTTAACTTTCATTGCAAAGCTATTTAATTAGTCTGCTGGAAGTAAATCAATTATTTTTCATAAGGCTTGAAGCCGTTCTGCGCAATTTCAAATTCAAGGGCTCAAGGCAATTTCAATGGAATTGTTTGAAGTTCAAGCATTATTAAGACGTTGTTTATACATGTACCTATAAAATACAAAGTCGCATACAAGGCTTCTCGCTCAAGATGCCTGGCGACGCTGAGAGCCCTCGAGGATACTAAGCGCCTCGGAAAAGGGTGGTTACGTAACCATTGCAGATCTTAATTAGCGATCTTTTTGTTACAAACACATTCAATAGAAGGAAAATTCTTAGTTAATTTGAAATGGTGGCATAACATTTAAGGTCAGCGAGCATTAAGAAAAAAATAAAATGTCACAATTATCCATACAGCTTGACGTTAGATAGCTGGCTCTTAAAAGGTCGCTTTATTGTTAGTAACTGGAATTTTAACCAAACTGTTCTGAAATGCCGGGAAAATTAAAAAGGCAAGAGCCGATGGGAATAATTTAGGTTACTATTGCTATTGTTGGCAAGCTAGCAACAGTAACAAGCACTCGCTGGACCGTGACTGTTTTATTCATAGATGCTCATGCATTCAAAATTTTTCATCCAGCGTTCTTAACAACAAACTTATAACTTGGAACAAAAGTTTTAACGTCGTATCTCAGCAACCTAGTTCGGGAAGTGTGCGCTTGTTCATCTCATACTTTTTCCCTTATGATGTTTGTGAACTAGAGAAGCAACAGTTACACACGTACGTAGAAGCACGCAATGGTACAAGAATACCGTTGCCTATAAATTTTAAAGGCATAAAGTCATTTTCCTTTATCGCCACACCATGGCATTCCCGTGTGAAGTAACCAACAATCTGGCTTATGAATCAATAGACGATTGAACTCGATACCCGTGAAGCTCGGTTCCGCGCCGTGCTCCGAGGATCTGATTGCAGGCGATGCTTTGCCCAGGTCACTTCACACAATGACACGGATGCAGGCCTGCAACTGGACCAACGTCTGAATGTCGCGTACTCGCGTGGTGCTTGTATCGAGTTCGTTCGCGAATCGACGCACTCGTTCCGCTTGCATGCAGCCAAGCGGTGACTCACTGGGGATTTGTTCTGTAACGAATAGCATTACACTGGTAACGAGTTTGTGTCTAAATAAACCAATAAAAACTTAATATAAAATCAGACACAATATTAGAAATCCACGTTTTGCTACTGCCGCTGTTTTCGAAGACTGTTATCCCGAAACGGCACAAAATAAAAGGACAAAAGTTTAATTTGGTGGACGACAGACTTGTACATTAGACAGATTTATTAGTCTGGACTGGAACACCATTAAAACATTCACAAACAACATTAAAATATTAAATTACATCTAAGATACTCGCAATGAACCCCATCATAGAGGTCAATGCGTTCTTAAGACTTACTACCATGCCTAATAAGGTCACTTTGATGCAAGTTAATTATAAAATATGTTTGATGTTGATAAAAATTATGTTTATAACACCATTCTTGGCAGATGGAGTGTCGGTGTAAAAATTCTTAGTATTTAAAATACAAAACGTTCTATTAACACAGATGTTCAACGTTATATAAGGTGGGGTTAATTAACTTTTGTAATAACTGCTATCATATTCGTCTCTCTTGCGTCACTCACGATAAAGAATGCTCTTGTTCTTGTGGTGATTGATATTTTGCTTCTAGTCCTGGCTGGTGATCGCATCTTGCAAATCATCTTTAGTCTTAAACCGGTCTGAAAAGATTCTGATCTGTAGTTGAGAATCTATCGCAATGTATCATCAATTAGTTTTAGCATTGAAGCTTTTGACAGCGATGCGATGAATTTCATTTGCATCTTGAATATATTGCAGCTATTCGTATTTTATTGACCAAATAAATTTTGGGACGCGGTTGGCCCAAAATTCACCTGATAGCAATTCACAAATACTGTTTTTGATTGTACTTTAAATTTCTCATCAGCACCTGACCTTATTCAGGGTCCGGTTTAACACCTCACGTGCAAGCAAGGTCGAACTGGATGATCACGAGTGGCCCGCCATCTATGGCAATCGTCTCACCAGTCGAGAATCAAAGCGCATACGCCATATGGCCGGCGCACCGGTCAAGGGCATCGATCACTCCAGCAAACACTTGAGGACTTCAAAGAAAATTATCAGCTTTGATAAATAGTGTTTCGTGTAAACGCTGTGACCCAGATTGCCAATAAAACTGCCAATGAAACTGCGTTAAGTGGTGTACTGAGCGTTTATTCTTGACTGTTGTATCGTTAAGCAATTACGTATTTTACTTCATTTAAGTAGCTTTGCGACATAACGTCACAATTTCAAATGTTATGATTTTTTCAATCACGTTCGCAGGTGATTGGAAAGCAATTCGTGATTGATTTCAAATCGATGCAGCTGCCTTTTCACACCGGCGATTTGTTATCCGCTCATTAAAGAGATCAATAAGCTCAAAGGTAGACAAAATCGAAATTGAATCGCGTCATGGCGAGCCCTTGATGGCTGCGATAGGCGAGGAAAATTAAATTACCGGCTAACGTTATTTGCGTAGGTTCGACTGGACAGGATATTGCTGTCTGAACAACTTAATGGACCTGTTTTAACACTGAGTTTAGTTAACAACTCCATTCTAGTTTGTGATTTTCATAGGGAAACTTGTAGTGAGTCGATTACATGCATAGATTTATAGAGAATTTAGATTGAGTGTCCAAAATGTTCTTGATTTATAACTTGGTTATCGATATAGTTAAAAATTGCTAGGTCTTCTTTTATGTAAAAACGTGATATAGACTTGTCCAAAATGTTGCGTCTTTTAAAATGTCTTGTCAATTAGATACAAGCACAACGTAAGTTTCACACATTATGGAAAACTATCTTACTTTCTAAAAGCCTCTTAAGCTTATTTAGACATTCAAACGATTCACTGTGCACAAATATAGCCTCAGTTATAATGCGTCAGATTCCCACGGTGGCGTATTTATTTAGCATAATGCTCTTGTTTCTAGTGATGTACAAGAGTGAATTAGCTTTCTTCCCTAATTAATGTTTATGCTGTCTAGGATAAATGTCCGGCACATACAACATTGCTATCAAATTTCATCAGCAATCACATTTACATTAGTTTATATGAATTAGTGAGTTTGACTCCTAGGACCACTGAATCTGCAGACTAAGTAAGGCATGCTTCTTAAACAAAAAGATCATTATTTAAATTGCTAATCAGCTACTCAAATGTAATCTCGATGTAATAATCAATGTAAACGTTAGCAGAACAAAGTATTTCGGATCGTTTTATGCAACTCGTTTACATAATCATGAATTTTATTTGTTTCAAGATCATCATGTAAATGTTTGCAAATATTACATGCAAATAAAGCTAGCGGCAAATCTGTTGTTGCATCTCAAGAGATCGGTCTGCGTATCCGATCAATCCTTGCTCATTGTGCTGCACGCTACTCGCAATTGAATCGTCCAAGCACAACAGATTGCCAATTTAAGATCATTACGACTTCAATAGAATTACACTTTGTGTAATGGCTTCGACAAGGTTAAAGTCCATCAAGTTTCCTGAACTTAAAAACATTTCAGGAGCTGGCTAAAAGTCAAACGATGCTCATGCATTTCTGACTCGGAAACTTTCTGCACTCAATTTTGAGCGCTCACGGCAGGTTTTTTTACTTAACATTCATCACGATTCATGACATTAAAATGTCACAAAAGTTAATCGCTTCCCTTGAAACATAACTTGGAAAGCTGCACGGTTTTATCAACATCGATTAATATAGGATTCAAGCACCGTCTACTTCGTCATTCCTTGCTATCTTGATGCGAATACTTGTTTTTATTTCGATGTCCACAGCTGCAAGGCTGATAACCTAGTGTGGGGCGTGCAGCTATAACGTTGCCATGTTATGTTCTGCTTGTTTAAAAATGGTAATAGAGAAAGGCACATTGTGTATTGTTGGGTTTTTAACATCGGCTCCATGTGGTGACGCGCCGCGCCCCTCCGGTCGTCGGCATTGCTCGCCCGTTTATTTGGTAGTTCCATTCGCGCCCGTCTCCGATATTGACGTGTTTACGATAAGATTTTCCTCCGAACTTGCTTTCAGTTGAATACTTGAAACTTTACTGTGGAACTGTTGTGCAGTTGTTTGTTTGTTTGAAACCGTTTGGCTTGATAGCTTAGCAGATAGTCTGGACTAAACTGCTTCTGTTCTATAAACTTTCAGGTAAGTTCTGTTTGAACTTTGTTTTCATCATTTAATGCTTTTAAATTAAGTTCTTTCATATCAACTACTTTAGTAGCAATGCTATTTATTAATGTTTCATTCATAATGTTTCCTGTCCACAATCATTAGTTATGTTATGAATAACATTGCCATCTCATTTTCAATAATTTTTGTAAAGTAGACATCGAAAATGGTGTTATCAGATAAAAATCGTTTATCAATGTCGGACCATTTAATTTGAATAGATACATATTCATAAAAGTTTCAAGGCCATACCTATAATATGACATTCGAGTTTAACCACCTTTGTAAACACACACTTTACAAAAATAAATAATAGACAAATAAAAATATTTTTGGTCCCAGTTAGTTTGCAACATTTGATAACATGTACTTGCTATTCAATAATTACTAAAATTATAAAAGCATAAACAAAGCGAATGTTATTTAGGTACATTTTAATACATGTTCTTTATTCTATTCTTCAATTTTGTTGCGGTCACATGTTTGTAACATACGGGCGGAGCATAAGGATAACGCTGCTGCTATCAAATGCTTGGCTGACAATTATTTGTATGGAAATATTTCGCAATAATTATGCACTATCACAAGTGACTTTAAGTACTGGTATCTGTGAAACGTGTGATCTTTGATGGCTCTTCAATGCATCGTTGAATAACACTGTCGTATCAAAGTTTTGTCCTAAACCAGCCTTTTCCCCAAAAATCAATGTGAATAAGCAATTTACCATTCGCAATGTGTAGTCAAAGAGCGAGGGTGGCTAAGTTAGGGGAATCAGTGTTTATGGTAACAATAAAATTGTTGGCTAGGACAACATTCGCGTTGTTCCGCGATTACACAAATATTTGAACTTGGCACGCCATGATTTCACCGATACAGCCTTCACCTTGTCTCTGCCACAGACTTTATGCAATTCTGTACTTTGTTTATGGTTTGTGGGATATCCGTGACTTCGGTTCTCTCAATTTATTCCTTTTAAAACTTTCAGAGGTTATTTTTCAAATTCGTATTATCACGAATATTTGAAAATCAGTTTAGCAATAAACATGTCTGCAACTTAAAAGTCACGTTTTGCAAATTTAATGACTGAACAACTAATGGGCTTGCCTATTTAGGAAGAACGCAATTTAAATTACGATACATGTTTACATCCTAACTCAAAAGATACTCATTCAAACAAAGAGCTTTTCCTGAATAAAACTAATGTTGTTTATTTATCTTTAGCAATCACAAGTTCGAAACTCTGTGTATTTTCTGTAGCCAGTCGACAGCCAGACTGATTAATTTTAACTCCATTATTTAAGCTGAATCAAGACTCTTCTCTTACACATTTAAAACTATAATGTTTAATTTTGATGGCCCTGGTTTATCACTTGTGGCGTCGAGTCACAGATCTTTTTATTAAATTCTACCCTCTGCACGTGTAAGCGGGCACACCCTTCATGTCTGGAGGCTTATTTAGTTTGATTTGATATTGTTTTTATGCTTGAGTTTGTCTGTTTATGCTGGCATAATGGAGTGTGCTAGCTTACAAGTAGCGAATTATTAAGTTTTATGTTTTTACGTGTTACCTTTGTTGTATTGTTTTCTTTGTAAGAATACTGACTACTTACATACCTTTGTATAAGTGATAGTTCTTATAACTCAACAGACAGATGTGTTGCTGGGGAGTTTGTTGCGCCACTTCTTCTTCCCAGCTAAAACACTAGGAAGTGGTGACGGGCGGGCGTTTTGGGGGACTGTCTTTATGTAGAACTTTGACGTTCAAAAAGTGCTGGCACTCAGCCTAATTTGAATAAATGACTTTTGAATTTTGAATTTTTGAATTTTATACTTTAAGCAACATGTTAATAAGATTAAAATTGAAACACGTTACATTAATATTCATAACCCTGCCATTTAGATTCTTTTACACTTTTTATAAATTATTATAATATCAAATTAATATTTCAAATATCATCTTCAATGCTCTTTCAAAATCAACCAAATAAAATTAATTGACAAGGTCGTTTCATAAGAAAAATACATAGTTAATAGGGGCGATATCAGATTCGTATAATGTCATAGGGGTCGTTAAATTGACACGGGCCTTATTATAGGGCAGACAGAGGGTCGGCAGAGTAGGACAACATTGCGATTTATGTGGGACAACTGAAAGAAGCCAATTTTCCATATAAACTCAACATGCGTGCGCTGCCAAAGATTTAATAAACTATATGAATACATAGTTGTATTTGAACCAAAACAATTTAATAATGGTAATTGATAACATGACGTATCACGCGATGAAAATTAGGTACTATTATTATCTACGATAAAATGGCTTCCATAATATTTCTATATCCAGATTCTAGATAATTAATTCATTAATATTTATGAAATCTATACGTTTATAAAAAAGTAAAATAATCAGACCAACACAGCTTTTATCTGAAATCAAACTGAAATTAACGTATATTGGAACGAAAATGATCTGAAATGCTTGAATTAATAATGAAGAACAAACATCCGCAATTCTTCCCAGAATTATACCCCAAGCTCTCAGCTTTGTTTGTGATCAACGTCACTAAATTTAAAAGGTTTTCAAAGAAGCTTGCAAATTGAGGTGACAATGTTTGACAACATGGCTAAAGGAACCGCGACTTGGCGCTGAAGGTTAACAATATTTCTACATCATTTTATCTCAAATGCTCTTCTCATCGCCCTTCCACTTGGCCCCATTTCTAATGCATTCATTTAAATTTTCCTTTTCCGGAAATCATTAAAAAGAAAACTATGGAATGGTTTCGTCTTGGAATCTGCATCAGACTGATTAAACCTGTCTTCTCCGACTGTCGTGAAAGTCAGACGACAGTCGCTCTGCCTAAAACCAGTAACTCGCTATACCAAAGACAAGGCTACCATTCCGGTATTGCTCGTTCCTTGGAAAGCGGCACCTGACAATAGGTGGAAAACCATGAAAGAATAAATTATGTTCTTTCTTCCTGTCGGTTCTTACGCCTTAAAGTGGGTCCACACCCAAAAATTCTATTACGCCGACTTTTGTCTGCGCAGACTTTGAACTCTAAATAAAAAATGGTATTGTATGTCTGCACAGACATAAGTCTGTATCGTATGGACACATTGAGAACCCTCCTCATCAATATTTGAAACAAAAGAACATCATCCTCTTGCTCCTTATCACAATTTATTCGGAGTTGCAGGCTGTCTTCTTTCATACATCGCTATTTGATGTCATCTCAATAGACTCCCATCTTTTTAGCATATCATCGTTTCTTTGGTCTTCTTAACCCCCCCAACTTCCACCGTCAATTTTATATTCAAAACTTTTCACACCATGCCGATGAAAAGTAAAGAACATCTAAACATTTGTTGATAGTCACTTACAGAGCCAAGAACGTGACAAAGTTCCGTGCACTTTTTCCATTCACTCATGTAATGGTACTTACCTGGCGCTAAACCGAACCCTATGTTTTCCGGTCCCGCCCTGTCTGATCCGCTAATGGCGAAACGAAGGGGTTACCACAATCAACCCATTGTTGTAGTTATACACTTGTTTTTGAACCGGACATGCTTTTATTCCCGAGGTAGGATAATGCTATAAAAATTATAGACTATCAAGCTTTTTCGTTAGAAAACAAAAAATGCCTGCTGCCTGCTTTGGTCGGTTAGTCATAGTTATAACTAATACCTACAGTTAGCACTAAATTACCTTTCTTCTCAGTGAGGAGCTTCTCAATCAACTTAAGTGAAACTTTACGCACTCACACTTTCCAATTTATTTACAGATTTATTCGAAGAAATCGTCAGACAAAAGATAAATCGATTGTGAAGCTTTTGGGTAGAGCTTTAAACTTGGAGATATCTGTTTAACATCGGGTCATAAAATGTGCATTAAAACGTATCGGTGTGTCAGTGATGGCAATGAACGACAAGACATTAGCTGTAAATGTGCCGAGCCCTAGGGGACGCGGGCCAAGCCCCAAGTCCTGTTATGGCCGACATAATAATTTTATGCGTGGCAACAGACACCGGTAATAAACTGAACTATCGGTAAATAGGCGGAAAGGGTGGGTGCCTAAAGGTCATTGCCGCAAATATTTTCAGTGTAACCAATTTGAATGAGGAGCAATCGACCGAAAAATATTTACAATGGCAGTATAATTTTGTTTGGCTATGTCAATGAATGTTGGAAAATTAATGTCTGGCATGATGCTATTGAAGCTTTAATAAATATTGTGATTTTCTTAAAAGAGACAAACTTTGAACGCTTTTAGGTTATCTTTAAAAGCTTTTCGTAGACTGAAAAGACGGCCAAATTGTTGCTGTCAATCATGTTTTCAACCAACTCAAAAATATCGCTAAAATTGGGACGTAGGTTTGGATACTATATTCTGCGATGATGTAGCATCGCTCAATTTGGCGGCCTCGGTCCATGGTTTATAAAAAGTTTGCCAAATCACGCGTCCGTTTCAAAGCCGGAGTAACGACCTTGCCTCGTCCACCTATGACACGGAAGGACGTGCCAATTGCATGAACATAAAATGGCCGCCCGTTTTGGTCTCCCGGTGCAATTTCATGTAAGAAAATGAATTTTAATTATAACATGCTGCGTTTTTGATCACCGTTAGGTTGGTTTGGTAAAGGTAGAATAAGTACTTGAACAGTTTACTAATGACAGCATTTAGTCAGATGAGAGGCTAAGAAGAAAATGTTAATTTCGCTCGTTTTCAATAACTTAAAACGAGAGAAATTTAACATTTTTTTCGTAGCGTTACAGCTGTAATTCGGGGACCTCACTAAAATTCGTAGACTACCGGGTCCACGAATTTTATTATGGCTACGAAATAGTACTTTAAGTAAAACAAACCTGACATTAAACTTTTTATTCTAAAAATCCTGTTTTTATTGAGGTCTATGGCAGGTGTCTATCTGTAATTCAAATCGAGAAATGACGGACTTAGCCATTGCAATCAAGTTCTACAAGTTATTTTTTACAAGATGTTGCAAGGTCTGTGCTATGTTGTTAGAATTATTTGTTGCTCTCATTTTGTCGTTAGTATTCTGTTTTAGTTTCAACGCACGCCACGCCAACCTATAATTTATCTACGTTAGTTAATTATAATATATGTTTCAGCAAAACTGTGTCGGTATGTAGATTTGTTACACTACTTCATTTGGCTAATGTGCTGCTTATTAATAGAGAACATACATTAAATTACGTTCACGATTCCTGAAGGTTTAGTGGAACTGTGTTGCGTGCCTTGGCACAAGTTTTTTGAACGAAAGCACTAATTAAACCGCATACGGAGCACTTGTAAGTTTAAATCGCTCTGCGTAGAGTTAAGTGGTCGGGCTATTTAATATCTAGCAACTAGCGCTTTATATTCTTTACTTGTTTTTTACGACACATTCAGTATAAAAAGCCGTTGATAAATTATTTTATTCCCAGACTACCATATTTATTCAGTACGTGTTGCCTAGATCTTCAGCCGATGTTAAGCACTGCGAGGCTCTTTATGCTAAGTTAGTGAGAACCTCCGTTGAATAACATGACATGTCACATGACTGATGACGACAGTATGTGTTTACTGTAGTGCCAATGATAAAATGTTTACTAGTACTTTCGGAGAAGAGCTTGTCAATGTGTCAACGGCAGGCATCAGCGCCATTTGCTCAGTCTCCCATGATACTGTCGCGACGTTGTTGTTTACCAATATTATCGACTGTTTTACTTCTATGTACGAACATAATATGTTTTACCTTCACGCTGATTTGGAAATAAAAGAATACCATACACAATGAAGCTGCGTCATGTCCCGTGTTAACCGTAAAGGTCGACGAGAAATATCAACTGTTCTCATGTATTTTCAAGTGTTACTTTCAAAACACATGTGGTAACATGTTGCTTTTTGGCCACTCGCTTTGTGAGCTTATCCCGTTTGAAAACTTCTACGAAATAAAACATTTTTACATAGAAACACACTGTTATGTAAATCTGTTGCGTCGTACCTCAAATTATCATAATTTCAATATCCTAAATGGAAAATCTTCTTTCATTTAAGGTAGCATTGTTAAACGAGTTTGATAAATGAAACTGTATAAGTTATTGCCTCGCAAAAAATATTCCTCGAGTGTAAACGATGCCGCCTTTGATTAATATTATTTCTTTCGTCTTCCACGTTTCTGCCTTCTGCTACATCTGAATAAGATATTGCTCCCAAAGGCATTAAGGCTGTAGTATTTACAAACCGTGCCCAAAACTGGAACTTTGATGTATTTTTAAACATTGTTTTGGACTAAATATTTATTTCAGTTAGAGTTAAACTGTTCAGAGAAGAGAAAAACCATTTATTTTAACGTTTCGTTTGTAAACGTTTGAAGATACGGCCACGGAGTTAAGACACGCATATTATTTAATTGTGACCAAAGCCATTCTCGTGCAACTAGTTACATTTTTTCCCATTTTACGTACGCTTTCAAAACAAAGTAATATATTGCTGATTGTACATTTGTAGGCAGTCGGTTTGTACGCGATTACAAATTGCGTGCATTAACCCAGATTTAAGTTAGGTAGGTACAATAATTGAACTGTGCCGGAGAACTGACGCCTAGAGATGGAATCTAGCCAAAATTCCTGAAAGGTCTGGATTGGGTATAGTCTGGTTTGGGAACATAAGCATAATGATATGTATTGAGAATTGAGATGTATCGATTGATGTCTCGTTTCGCGACAACACTTAATGGAACCCATAACGGACTTTTAGTACGGTAGGGATCATCAAATTTTACAATGCCACTATATTCTAAAGGTTATGATCATGTGTGGGCTTGACGTTCCCACGATAACCATTACTTTCGACTCGGAAAATATACGAATTCCCATAGTTTTAAAAAAACAACGGTTTGCGAACGAATTCAAATCTACTCTGCAATATACGAGTATATGCGTATAAGCTTTGGATTGGAAACCGAATGTAAATTGTAAATTGTTTTAATGGTCGACCACAATATACCAAAGACAAAGGTCTTATATCTGTACCTGGAGATTGAAGTGAAAATAAAGCCCTTCAGAGTTTGAATAATGGTAACCCATTATGCCAAGTCATAAAGATTATTTTCACTTTTATAACACATACGTTCTATCTTGGTAAGTTATGGCCCAATAGTGCATCAAAATAAAAATAATAATGAATCATAATATTCGTATCGTAAAACATTGATGGAGTGGTTATAAAAGTACTTTTACCTTCGCTACTAAAAGAAATCCAATGTTTTCTCGAAGAAAAAACGCGATGTCTACGTGCTCCGTTTCTGGCATGGCGCAATCAGCCCCCTCTAGAATATCAAGTAAAGCAATAGATAGCTTATTTGTATTTTAAACGTGATCTACAAGAAAGTCGCTCAAGTGGCAACTGACGATGGCAATTTTGATGAATGCTCATCGATTGTCTCTCGTTTTATAGTTATTGTGTCTGCATTTAACTTAGCATAAGCACTTAGCATAAGAGCTATTTTATTCATGCGCATTTTATTACCCATCTGTTGACTCTGCAGTCAACGTGTTTTTTTTTTCTAACGCGAGGCAACGACTTTAGACCTTCGCCGTGGCCTTTCTAGATTAATAAACGGCCAGCAACAAGTCTATTGTATCGCCGGTATAAAAATAAACCTTAGTAATGATGACCAATGTTTATAGGTGGGTGCGTAGACGGCGCGTCGCTAACATGATTACCGTGACAAATTGAATAGAGAACACGTTGTATAGGAGCCCATAGGCCCAGCTCAGTGTTTGAATAGTACGCCTTGCGTTGATGCCCCCCCAGCAAATCGCAGTACAATGACCCGTTCCCGTATCCCCATTGGGTTACACGTATCAATACCTATGTAGTATAGAAGGGAATGGTTCTATAGGATCTTAATGTTGAGTAACATGGTTAAAGCATTTTGTATCGCTGAATTGATATTCAAATATAAAATGTTTTAAACAATTCTGGCACTTGGTCAGTGGAAATAAACGTGATTTGGAAATAGAAGAGATTTTAAGTGCTTGATGTGACTCAAGTTGCACCAATGTCCTTCCTATTTTACTCATAAGTGTGTTAAATTCTTGCAAAATCTACAGCCGATAGCTTATCAAGCCCAAGTGGCTTGCTCTACTCAATATTTTCAATGTGAGCAATCACGTCAATGTTATCGGTCGACGTTTCAAATAAAGTTGGATATTTTTATACTAGAAATTGCTGTTATTGACGATTTCCACGAAGACAATCTATCTATAAATTAACTTGACTGCCTTTTGTCACGAATATTGAGGTATTATGTTATACATGGGACGATATTTCTTTCTGAAACCATGACGCAAAACGTTAGATTGCAGCCAGATAGGTATGAATAGGCGAGGCCGACTGGAGGCCCGTTCATGAGAACTATTCTTTACTCTGCCTAGTTGCTACACAATACGTCGATAGGTTTTGCTCATTGTTGCTCGTTTCACCGTTTGATATACCTAGCTTTTTGCCGAGACCACTACTCGGCTTTTATGTAGTTGAATGCCTTGTACTAGTACAAGTATTAAATGTGGCCGGACAAGTATTTTACGGACGCGAATGCGAAGTGAAGCCATAAAACTGTGTCGAAGCCGTGAACCTTGTCATATGCCGTAAGCTGTTGTTTATGTAAAAGTTTTACATCATAATACCAATTTAATCGCAACAATACAAATTTGATATATCTTTATTAGATTGGTAGTAATACTAGGATGGTTCGTTTCACAGTTATTTTAGCATAGACAGTACTTGAAAAGGCGACACCCGGAACAATAGCAATAAGCTCCCCCGAGATTGCGCCAGTGCAGCCGTGCCCAAGGGCCGGCGCACAATGGACTTCAGCCACAATACCGCTGCAGCGAACTGATTACTGCACCGATCACTTCGCTAACTAACAGTCATTACTCAACGGAGCCATTTATTTTGTTTCAGAACATGTGATATTAACTTGCCATGGACGAGGAGAGCTCAGCCTGCTCCGGCGAGGCCGGCCCGCCGATACAACACGTACAGCCTAATGAAGACGTTCCTAGCATAGAGACAAAGCCGGAAGGAGAGAACCTCGCTACTAGTGTTACAAATGTAGATATTAAAGAAGGAAGTGATAATAAGGATAGTTGTAATGAAGAAAAAGAAATTGAAAATAAAAAAGAAGAGAGCGCCGTTATTCTTGAAACTGTGAGTACGGATGCCAAGTGCCTAGCGCCAGTGGTGGTTAAGGAACCTTTTGTTGAGCATGAGCCCACCGAACCGAACGACGACGCAAGGTCACTGGGCGACCTAGACAGCTTGCCAGCAGGAGACGAACTTGTTCTTGGTGCGGCGGGCAGTGACAGCGGAGTAGAGGGCTGCGGCCGTGCGCTCAGCAGTGGCGGCGGCTCCCGGTCGTGTGCATCCAGTGTAGTGTCGTGCGGCTCCGGCTGCGGTTCCGAGAGCTCGTCACTTGCCGGCGCTCCGCCGCGTCCGCGACGTCGCGTCAATGTCAACGTCGCTGAGCCGAAACGCAGCTCACCTGTCGGCTCGGCAGCCCCGCGACCCGTGACGGCGCCGCGCGGCCCCAACCTGGCCACCCGTGAACGTGCTAGGAGTCGGGAGAAACCCACTCCACCAGAAAAACCTCGACCGCTTACACCGAAACCTCGCATCCGGCCTACAGCCGACTTGCCAAATCTCGTTCGCGAGAGCCCCGCTCTGCGCGCGAAACCTACCAAGACCTCGACAGCTCGGTGCCGGACGCCGAACTCGCCGAGTGAGGAAAAAAGATGGCCGTCTAACGGACCGCGGTTGACTACTGTGACGGACGCGAACGCGACGCGTGTGGCTGCAGACAAGTATGCGACTCTACCTCGCAGGAGGCGCGATGCGGAGCCCGAGGGCTCTCCGAAACACGAGGGTACTCCGCCCACCTCACGACGGCCCACCGTCACCCGCTCCTCTTCCTCTCGCTCCACCATCAAGACGCGAGTTCGCATCTACGCAGAAAAGACCTCGCAGACAGTGCTGGTCGGCACCGACATCGAGTCAGCACTGGCGGGGATTGTGCCAAATATTGAGAAGTAAGTCACTTGCCTATTCATAAAAAATAATGATGTCGTTTCGCAAAACAATCTAAATGATCGTTGCTCACTTAACCTAGCGTGACTGCAGGCGGATGTTTATTAGCTCATTTTATTATGATGAAATATACGTTTGAATATAATTCTAGTGCAAAATCATATTACAGAAAGGTACTGAACGTAGTATGGCTTTTCATTGCATTTATGTTTTTATTATAGCAATAAAATAAGCTTTGACGACCTAAATTATAGAGTATTGTAGAAGCAGACATGATTGACATAGACCCTAACTGAATTGATATAGGAGCAAGATAATGACGACTAAAACAAACCAGAAACTTCTTGTCTCAAGCCACTGATGACTAACATTTCTTCCAGTCGCGTAGAAGTGACTCGCTGCCACCGCGGCGTGCAGGCCAGCGCGCGGGACGCGGAGGCCACGCGCCTCGCCAACGCCCTGGCGGCGGCGGCGGAGGAACGCGAGCGGCGCCAGCGGGCGGAGGCGCAGCTAGCGGCGGAGCGGGCCGCCCGCCTCGCCGCCATCGCTGAGCTGGACCGCAACTCGCAAAGGCTGCTCGACCTAGCTGGCGCTGGTAAGTTTCACGGCTTTGAACTATTATATGCGTCCATTCGATGCCTTTTTTTTTTTTTTTTTGATCTCGGGGGGAAATCCTCATGGAAATCCTCCACCCTGGGGCGGGTGGAGGGGTCTGTCAGACTCTTACTGACTAAAACCACCCCGGTGTTCCATCTCCCACCTACGCCGGGGATCGCGGGAACGTATGCGACTTCCGCAATCCCCGGCTGATCCGTTCGATGCCTTTTTTTTTTTTTTTTTTTATCTCGGGGGGAAATCCTCATGGAAATCCTCCACCCTGGGGCGGGTGGAGGGGTCTGTCAGACTCTTACTGACTAAAACCACCCCGGTGTTCCATCTTCCACCTGCGCCGGGGATCGCGGGAACGTATGCGACATCCGCAATCCCCGGCTGGTGCCGGCCCGCCTCTGCGGGCCACCTCGCGTCGGCGAGGGGAGTGAGGTGTTTGACTCCCCTCGCTACGTCAAAGAGGGGCGCACGGGAACACCACGCGCCGCCACCTCGGGTCCGGATGAATGGGGGGCGACGGACATCCCCAAGTCCGTCGCCCCTGGACCCAGTTAGGGGGGCCGGAAGAGGGCAGCGTATGCCCTCCTCCGACGCCCGATGCGCCTGCTGCGGGCAGGGAGAGCGGTTGTGATCTCCCTCTCCCTTTCCGCAGCCTCCTTCTGCGCGATAACTGTCTCGCAGAAGGAGACCACCGCGTCCCAGGACTCCTCACCGCCGACCATAGCATGGACTACGGCCGGCAGCGAGAGGTCACCGCCTACAACAGAGATGAGGGCACGGCGCGGCTCCTCCCAAGCTGCACACTCTGCAAGCGTATGCCGCACCGTGTCCTCCCGACAGTCGACGCAGTGGTGGCATCGAGCGTCCGGCTCCCTGCCTATGCGACACAAGAACCTCCCGAAGCAGCCATGCCCCGAGAGGACCTGCGTCGCACGGAACGACAGGGAGCCGTGCCTTCTCCCGAGCCAGAGGTCGAGCACTAGCCGGGTCCATTCGATGCCTACCACAACATCGCGCATAGGTTGGAAAGCAGCAGATTCTAAACTAATTCGTGCTACATTGGTGTAGTTGCTGCAATGCGTTCATAGGAGAGGAGGCATCAACTGAGTTGCAACTGTTCAACTGTCGTTAGAACTGCACGATGCCTTCAAGTGGTCTACGCAATCGGTTGGCTGGTTCAAAACAGTTATGTCAACAGCACAAAACTGCATCCGAACTGCAGCTAAGCAGTTGGCGTGTAACAAATCCAGCCCGTCTGTATAGATACAGTCTTAATGTTCCCTCAAAGTTTTCTGCTGCTGGATTTGGCTTTCCCGTGGCCTACCCCACAGTGCATTTTTCCCGAACAAATAACTTATAGCACTCAGCGATAGTGTACCTTCCCAACAGTGTTTTTTTTTGCCATTGGATAAGTACTTTCATAGATAACCTCCTAACAAACAAACAATTACCTCCTTATAATATTAGTTTACAGCAGGTTAAGTTCTCTCTCGCTGATGTTCTTTATCAGCGTCCCACAGCGCTCATCCTACTGTAGCTGGTGCTCCTTTTAGGAGCCATCTCAACAGTTTATCCCTTTATCTACACATGTCACACAATCCGGCTCTCACTTCTGTACTCTCTCGCGTGGCTCTTTCATATGTCAAAAAACTACATTTTCATTTTCGCAAAGATTTTACAGCCCTGAAAACATTACTATTATGCTTGGAACAAATAACAAGTTTCTCATGTGACACGTCTAGACATTAAACATATCTGTGTAAGAAGCAAAAGGCCTTTGCAGACTCCGTGTAAAATGCCTGCTATGTAGCGCGCTTTAGATATTTTGTATTGTCTTGTATTTCTTTGTATTCAAACTGGGTCACATATCAATGAAAAAGAAAGGAACAATAAGCATTTTTCAGCATCGTCGACTCAGCAGATGAAAAATAAGCCCAACACAAAGTTATACTATATTTTAAAAAAAATATTTAGCATTCTTTTTTATTTTCAACAGTCCACATGGATTACGTTTTTGAAAGTGGAATTCAACCATTGTCAACGCTGATTTTTTTTTTTTTTGGTGCTGCATTCATATAAACACGGATATAGCCCATTTGTAGCTAGTAACAGCCAGTATGACTAAAGCCAAAAATAGATTTAACTTGCGTGTTCGTGATGAGCGATATCCGACCTCATTCATTCAAATTTGTTTGGAACATTCGAACTACGCACACATGATCTGCGAACATTATTTTGGCGACATTACTTTGTCCATTCCTTTGTCATAGACATAGAGGAATAGACTGAGCGTTTCCTATCCGGCTGTGATTTGAATACGGTCTCTTCGTATCGTAATCTCGTATCTTCCGCCTCGAACTATCTTTTGCCCGCCGCTCGCGTTATATAGCTTTTCGCAAAAATAAGTAGCATATATCTCCAGGGCCCCATCAAGCAAGCAAAACAAGGAAAGCGTTACAATGAAATAAACTATCGCATTTAATAAAATAAGTTGGGATTCTTAATTGTTCACGTCCAAAGGAAGGGGACAGGTATTGGTCGTTCAATCGCTCTGTCTCTTTCTACAGAGTAGTGTTCGTGACGGTATTGCTCAGTCCTTTCCTTTACCTCTTTGGTAATAAGGTCGCGTGGGTCAACACCTCGCACCACAGTATAATAAAAGTTAAACTCCGATCAATTCCGGTTCAATTCGCGCGTTAATTACCGATGCGACCTCTTTATATGTCATGGCGACCCTCGGTTTGCAGAAATCAGAAAATGATAATTACTTTTGTAAACAGCCTTTTAAAAGCAGTTTTTTGTTTATATTTTGTTGAATTTTAAGTGTTATCAAGGTAAATAAATATCCTTATCCTTTATTGCCACGATTTATCGTTATCAGTTGTCATATAATTATAAACATGCAATTTGATAAAAGGAAATAATGATGTATTGTAAAATCTAACTAAAGATTATTTCGACAGCATGTTATCAAATACAGCGCCACCTGTACAAACATATTTATTTCTAATATACCCTTTTGTTTGATTAACTGGTATGAAATGAACCCTATCTACTCAATATAACTACTACTCAATATAAAATAAAATAAAAATCACACTAAAACGGACAAATATCTATGGTCCTACTTTCTTGTTAGCGAATCGAGAAATTTAACCTTTTGTACGCCATTGTCATGTATGCATGACAAGCAAGCGCGTACCCTGTACGCCAAACGTCACAAATATGTGACAAAAAGAAGGTACGGCGAATTTGTGGCTTAGCGTCGGGGGCACGCCGATGCGTTTATGCTCTAGGGTTCAAAAGGTAAATAAGGATCAGATCATTGAACGTTTTATGCCCATTATTACCATACCATGTTAATTTATTTATTTTTTATCCAATTAACCTTTTGAACGCCATCGGCGTGCCCCCGGCGCCAAGCCACAAATTCAACGTACTTTTTGTCACATATTTGTGACGTTTGGCGTACAGGGCACGCGCTTGCTTGTCATGCATACGTGACAATGGCGTTCAAAAGGTTAAGTATCTTCAAATAACCTGTTTGTATAGATAGGTAACATTAATAGATTTGAAAGAAAAGAAAGAAAGAATAATATTTATTTAGCACTTTCATGAAAGACGCACGGTACATAGAAATAAAAAATAAATAAATAAATGTAGGTATGCTAAGAACAAAGTGTGTGTCTCACGGCTGCACTAAAAAGGTCCATTTCAGCGATATGTCAAACAGATGTATGAGTGCACGTGGTAATCGGGAAGACGGATATCAAAATGAGTTAATGATTCTATTAAACTTGAACAAAAGATCGGTCGAAAGTTAAGCTACTACACCAATTGAACGACATCGATCAGTATAATTGATCGATGGTTGTGACAACACCCAGAGTGAGGAGAATACTTTTGATTGTATCAAGTTAAGAATATACGTGTTCGGTGTTGGTTTCTTAATTCTCCATAATACCATCCCGCTGTTTATTTCACAGGCGCCGGCGCAGGTGCTGACGGCTGCCTGCGTGCATTGGAGGAGCAGCTACGTTCAGCCGGAGAGCTAGCAGCCAAGCAACGAGCTGAAATAGACGCGCTGCGGGAACAATGCAACAAGCTGCACGTTGTAAGTACCTACAAATACTTATAATTAACAAATAAACTTGGTGTGGCGACATCTGTACCGCCACAAATTGAACTGCCTAGTATAGTATTTTCCTAACTATTTTGGGTTTGGCTACCAGTCTAACCGGATGAGTACCAGTATTTTCCATGGAGCTGCGTGCATACATATATCCTGTAGTTCCTCCTGTAGAAACTACAGGATCTTCTCTATTGGTACGGTCTTGTCAGAGTGGTCGTGATCTTCATGTAGTGTTCCGAGCAGTTACGACCTTCGTCACAATTTCTCACCATTTAACCCATTAGCGGTCACCCTGGCACACTCATGCAATGGGCCGCCAACAGCAGACTTGATTTGGTCGGTCCATCGCATGGGTGATCTACCTCGCGGCCTGGTGCCTTCGACTCTGCCTTGCACAACGAGGCGTTCGATGGAGTCACTTTCCCGCCTAGGGACGTGTCCGAAGAATTTGAGGATGCGAGTTTGTACTTGAGCTGATAGGCGCTGTTTGGTGGCTAATTGTTTGAGTATGGATGCATTTGTGCGGAACTCGGCCAATGATATTCCGGGCATCCCTCCAGCACCACATTTCCAGAGCGTCTATCATCTATCTCTCGCAGCATCCACGTCTCCGTGGCGTATAGGAATATGGGGAATACTAGTGTTCGGACAAGCCGGGTCTTTGTGACCTTGGTGAGGTTTCGATTGTTCCACATTTTCCTCATCTTTTCCATTACGGTCCTAGTGATAGCCATGCGTCTTTTTACCTCATCGATGCATCCGCCATTGTTCGAGATTAAAGAGCCAAGGTATACATAGGGGTGGACCACTTCACAATTCGCAATTTGTGACTCTTCTGGCGAGTTATTGTTTGATCTTTAATCCGAACTCGAGGCTTACACGTTCCATCTCTCGAAGCAACTACACAATACTCTTGGGCGGGACTGGTGTCAGTGTCAAATGATTTTCTGGCTGCTGACTTATACACAATAATGATTAATGTATAGCGCTATATCGCCACATATGAACTACAAAATAGATCCGATGTCACGCAAACCCTGCAGACCTCCAGTCAAGTTTTTCGCGACTAGCACATTATTATAAAATAGCCCTAAAGCAATCTGGAAGCTGTTACATATTAACCTTTTGAACGCCATTGTCACGTTTACATGACAAGCAAACGTGTGCCCTGTTCGCCAAACGTCACAAATATGTGACAAAAAGTACCGTGTATTTGTGGCTGTGCGTCAGGGGCACGCCGATGCGTTTATGCTCTGGCATTCAAAAGGTTAAGGCCGCCACAGGAAAGTCGGCTCAACAAGGCGATAACCTCATATTATAAGTTGACCTGCGAGTGGGGTTGCCATCACCGAAATTGCCGACGCCAGACAAAATCTTTAAAACCCTGGACATTTTGGTGGAATGAATATTTTCCCCGGACATCCCCGTGAATAAAAATGTCGTTTTCAATAAAAAACATTTTAATAATCTATAACAGCTTGTTTGTAATGTAAAACAATAGCATCGACTATTTTGCTGCGCCGGATTTAGCTTGTAAGCACCTTACGATGACAAATGATTTTTTAAATAAGTTTAGATTTAATTTGTTGCTTATCTTTTTAATTTTCAATAAATCTAGTTTCCCTTGACGCAAAAAGTGTCCGGGTTTGACCAGGACAACTTCTAAAAACCCCGCCCGGACGCTCCCCGGACGCCCTCCAAACTAGGACAGTTCCGGGGAAACCCGGACGAATGGCAACCCTACCTGTGAGACAACACTTATAAAAAATAAACCACTGGCCAGTTGCTCACCAGACGCACCCATCTGAGGGCCTAGCACGAATGTTTTTGACGTATAGTAACGTAAAATTTTACTACAACTTAATACCCGTTTCGTACATAATATTTATTTGAATTGGATACTATAGTCATATTTTTGTATGACACAAATTGTGTACGTCGCATAAAATTAAACCAAAATACTAAGGGTTTGTAGTTTTTTTAATTCAAAATTCAGTTACGTTAATGATACTGTAACGTTACTACGTCAAATAATTCGTGCTAGATCCTCAGATCCAAGGATTCTGTCGGGGTACGTAGCAAGGTGTCGGTGTTTTTGAGGAGAAACAAATGTTATGGTTGAATACTATTTATTGAGTCATTCTCAAACTGTTCTTAATGTTAAAATGTTAAATGAAATGTTGACAAAATGTTAGAACACACCCGGCTAACGCGGTAGACCAAAGTGCACTGAATATAATGTAAAGTTGTAAGTAATAAGTGTGTTTAATAAGAAATGAAATTAGGTCAACGCGTTACGCCGATATTGCTTACTAAGAAATTCGGTGAAAACACCGAACAAATTCTGTCTTTCCTATGGAGGGTGTAGAACTTTCCTACCTACTCCACATTACTACTGTGACGCACCGAAATAGTTTCGCTACGAGAACAATGTAACACGCTGCATGTTGTTTATAAACACAATTATTGATAACACAACAACAATATAATTAAAAACATACATTCATCTAAGGCAAAGAAATTAAAACAGATTACAATATTGGAATGTGAAATGGTGCGTCAACAGTTGTTTACTATGTACCTATTTTATCTCAAACAACCACGGATAAGTCATAAGTCATTTATTTGCGTAAATAAGGTACAGAAAGTTCTTAAGCAAAATAATAACAGATCTCTTATTCTGCCTTTAATTTCGGCGTGCAAATTAGTCATAGAAGTTATTTCATCATTTCAAGTCAAAATTCGTGCAAAAAATTAATTGACATAAATTAAAAATAAATTAAATTGCCTTCATACATTGAAATATTAAATTTTAAGTATCATTGTTAGCCTATTTATCAATAAGTAGATTTGTAAAACTACGCCTAATTTTAAAGAATGGTAATGTTTTTATGGTACTCGGAATTTTAGAGTACAATTTGATGCACATAACATAGCTGTGGTTGGATGTTAGCGTGAGATTAGATTTTGGTCGATGCAACTTAATGTTATGTGATCGAGGGGCGTTATAACTCGTCGCATGCTCAAAAAGTCCCTAATGTTTAAAAACAATAATATACATGACTCCAAAATATAAATGCAAGTTAAAGTCAAAATTTTGTAATTTCGATGAAAATCATTTACGAAATCAGTTTTCCAGAAAATAAATTATTTTGCGCCGACCCCAAATAAACTAGAGGCAGAAGAGTGATGATTAACGGCTAGGTGATGTTTTTGTTGCGTAGGAGTCGTGCAGCGCCCGCGAGTGCGCGCGCGTGGCGGAGGCGCGGCTGTGCGAGGCGGAGCGCGAGGCGGCCGAGATGCAGGACTTCCTCGCCGCCGAGACCGGCGCGCTCAGCGACTCGCTGCGGGACGCCGAGACCGAGCTGGCCAGGGTTAATGTTGATCTGGACAGGAGGTAACTAAATAGGGTACTTCACTAAAAAAATCGAATTATTCCGTCAGATTTCCAAAAATGAAGACACAAGAAATGAAAAACTCGTGTGACGCCACTTACCAGTACACTTTTTACTGGAAAGTGACGTTACAAGCCCCCACTCCTTATCTTTGACGCGCTTGAAATATCGATTTTATAGAGTCTAAAGGTTAATCGACACATATCAGGTTCGTGTCTGGGATGGGGACAGACTTTGGTCCGTCAGAACTCGTTAATTACACACGTTCGTATCCAGGCCGTTACACGTACGTGAACGGGCTCATACAAAATTTATTCATTGATATTTTTTTTACGTCCTAACGGACCACGGTCTGTCCACGTCCCCAGCACGACCCTAACTTGTGTGGATAAACTTTTAATCAGAAAAAATCACCAAAACACCAATGCAAAAATATAACCCCAAAAACATGTTAATTCAGGTTGACTTGTTTGCATCTGCGTACCCCTTCACAGCGTACCGGCGTGATGTTATGTTATGAACTGGTGTAATCAATAAACAGACATGCAATTTCAGCAATCCCGGGAGATTAACTATCATTTATTGAAAAGTTCCGTTGCCTACCTCCGAAATCCTTCATTAGATCTTCACCAAATTGAAACGGGACCAGTTTGGAAAAATCCTCTTTCCAAACGAAAAAGGAATCATCCAAATCGGTTGACAATTGGCGAAAATATCGCTAAACATTTTTCCTGGGATCCCAGCATCAGATCTTAACTTATACCTTCCAACATCAGCTCAGCAAGATGAGATGTTGATTACCAGGCACAATTATTTGAATTGCGTTAGAAAGTATATGAAAAACATTGTATGTGCCTTGAAAATTTGAGGGTTGCCCTCGATTTGCCTAGGATCCCATACTTCTTCCGCTCTGGGTGGAGTGGAAGGGCGTGTCAGACTCTTACTGACTAAAACCCATCCGTGTTCCTTCTAAAGCCCTTTGCGTTCCAGGGCCGCGGTGACTCTTTCGAACAAATTCCGCAACTTTGGCAGGCTCTGGCCCTAGCGGGCCCCGTCTCCTATGCTGACATCTCTTTGAGGCGCCCGTGGAACACAACGCGCCATCGACCCGGGGCTGGTTGTGACCGAATAGCGAGCCACCCAACGCTCGCCGTCCGCAGGCCCGCGCAGTAGGTGGCTGGGGATCGCCCTGCGACTCCCGACGCTCGGCGCGTCTTCTGTAGCGATGGTTGGGGCGAAGGCATTGTCTCTCCCTCGCGCGGCCCGCCTCCTCCTTCGCTAGAATTACTGTTTCGCAGAAGGAGGTGACCGCTTCCCAAGCCTCTTCGCTCCGGACCATGGATTTAACCAGGGCCGGACGCGAGAGGTTGCCGCCGCTGATCGCCTCGACAAGGACACGGCGGTGCTCAGCCCAAGCAGGGCAGACCTCCACCGTGTGCTCCGGGCGAGGTCTTTTAGATATTAAACTCTGTTATTTGTTTCAGGCGCGCGGAATGTCGTCAGTTAGTGCGCATGTGCGAGCAGCGGCGCCAGGAGACGCTGGCGGCAGCGGCGCGTGGGCGAGGCGGTGCGCGCGCACTGCAGGCACTGGACGCGCTGGCGCAGCGCCTGGCCCGCCTCACGCGCGCCGTGCACCTCGCCTACCGCCTGCCCGGCGACCTGGAGCCCACTGTCTACCACAACGAGCTCTACAGGTAACCTATACTCAGACGCGCTGGCGCAGCGCCTGGCCCGCCTCACGCGCGCCGTGCACCTCGCCTACCGCCTGCCCGGCGACCTGGAGCCCACTGTCTACCACAACGAGCTCTACAGGTAACCTATACTCAGACGCGCTGGCGCAGCGCCTGGCCCGCCTCACGCGCGCCGTGCACCTCGCCTACCGCCTGCCCGGCGACCTGGAGCCCACTGTCTACCACAACGAGCTCTACAGGTAACCTATACTCAGACGCGCTGGCGCAGCGCCTGGCCCGCCTCACGCGCGCCGTGCACCTCGCCTACCGCCTGCCCGGCGACCTGGAGCCCACTGTCTACCACAACGAGCTCTACAGGTAACCTATACTCAGACGCGCTGGCGCAGCGCCTGGCCCGCCTCACGCGCGCCGTGCACCTCGCCTACCGCCTGCCCGGCGACCTGGAGCCCACTGTCTACCACAACGAGCTCTACAGGTAACCTATACTCAGACGCGCTGGCGCAGCGCCTGGCCCGCCTCACGCGCGCCGTGCACCTCGCCTACCGCCTGCCCGGCGACCTGGAGCCCACTGTCTACCACAACGAGCTCTACAGGTAACCTATACTCAGACGCGCTGGCGCAGCGCCTGGCCCGCCTCACGCGCGCCGTGCACCTCGCCTACCGCCTGCCCGGCGACCTGGAGCCCACTGTCTACCACAACGAGCTCTACAGGTAACCTATACTCAGACGCGCTGGCGCAGCGCCTGGCCCGCCTCACGCGCGCCGTGCACCTCGCCTACCGCCTGCCCGGCGACCTGGAGCCCACTGTCTACCACAACGAGCTCTACAGGTAACCTATACTCAGACGCGCTGGCGCAGCGCCTGGTCCGCCTCACGCGCGCCGTGCACCTCGCCTACCGCCTGCCCGGCGACCTGGAGCCCACTGTCTACCACAACGAGCTCTACAGGTAACCTATACTCAGACGCGCTGGCGCAGCGCCTGGCCCGCCTCACGCGCGCCGTGCACCTCGCCTACCGCCTGCCCGGCGACCTGGAGCCCACTGTCTACCACAACGAGCTCTACAGGTAACCTATACTCAGACGCGCTGGCGCAGCGCCTGGTCCGCCTCACGCGCGCCGTGCACCTCGCCTACCGCCTGCCCGGCGAAAAATAAAAAGTATTGCGTATTTCTCTGGAGTCATACTTGCTCTCGCATGTTCTTTTAAGTGATCCACGCTTTCGTGCATGCGAAATTCCGCTTTCTGAGTGACCGTTTCCTTGCCAATTCCAAAGTTCCTGTTTATAATTTACTAGAAATTAATAATTTAATTTTGAGTTTATCCACCATTCTGGATTTTTATTTGACTTCAATCTGAATCAATGCTCTCAAAATTTATTCAAATGTATAATGCATAGTTTGCCAATTTACATAGCTTCAATTTCTTCAATTTTAAGTTTGGTGTGACAACACTTACAGAAGTAAATAGCTGTTTTTTTTGACTATGTCAAACCGTGCAATTAGGTTCATCCATTGACCATTTCTACCACAGCAAAACTTAACAAAACATTTTGATTACAGCCGCAGCGACAGTGGCGAAGCATTATCCCCCGAAGAAGAAGTAGCAGGAGCAGGTCTTCTGGCCAACGTGGCGCGAGCACTGCGCTCCGTGCCTGCCCCCGCGACCGCAACCCCCGCGGGCGCCCCGGCCGCGCTGAAGGACGACGATCGCTCGCACGTGTCCGACGATAACGACAACTCTGCCGACCTGCTGGACTCGGAGACCGAGCCTTGTCTAGTCACCGACCCTGGTAAGCATAGGACTGTAGTTTTAGCCCACGTTTGTGGCACTCATAAAACTCGCACGTTTTATGACCGCATTTGCTTTAAAAGTTTGTCTTGATTTTATGGACTTAACAGCTTATTTATAAAAAACAATTTTTGCTCAGAATGCGCCGAGGAATGGTGGTCGGGTGCGGAAGGCGCAGGCGCTTGGAGTGGCGACGAACTGTCGCCTGAGAGAGACTTCTATGTGGACGATAAAGGTAAGGACGTAGATTTAAATTAATTAGGGTGCTATTGCGTTTTACAATCGATCTTTGATGTTAATTTTAAGTCTCAAATATTGAATCAATAACCAAAAATTGTTGTGCAAAAGCCCTGATATACCTAATCATTTGCAAGGTCAAGGTGACAGTTATCGCTTAGCATGACACTTCACTAATGGCAGGTTTCAATAACGTCGAAATTAACTACCACAAGTGGCTGAAACGTCATGTTTGCCTTACAAACATGACATTTCAGCCAGTTGGTAGCTACTTTGGCAGATTTTCAAAGGTAGATACGTTATTGAGACCGGCCGTAAGATATTATTTAAGCTTAGTACAGTAAGTGTGTCCTATGGGTATGACCTCCTATGGTATCTTTTTCTTTTGTAAATATACGCACGCTCCATAGATCTCGAGCTATAACTGTTTGTCATCTCCAGACGGCGAATCAGCATCGGTATCGGAACGGGAGTCTCTGCGCACACTGTCGGCGGCCATCGCGCAGCGCCAGCGCTCGGAGGCCGAGGCGGAGGCGTGCGAGGGCGCGCTGGAGGGCGAGCGCGGCGGCCTGCTGCAGCGCGCGCTGGCGCTGGACGCGCGGCTCTCGCGCCTGCTGCACGCGCTGCGCCTGGCCGCCGCGCTGGCGGCCGCACGCGGCGACCCGGACTCCACGCGCCTGGCGGCCGCGCTCAAGTAACTACTTGCATTATTTCTACTGTTGGCACAGCCTCGTCTATATATTGCGTCGAGTCTAGTTTAAGGTTGATCCCCTCATACATATCCAAGCCGTGCCCGGGTCGTAGACGGACGTGTGTGACCGAGTTTATATAAAATGCACGTACCGATTTTTTTTTGTGCTCTTGATGGACCACGGTCCGCCTACGTCCCGGGCAAAGCACGGATATGCGTGGATTAAGCTTTATTCGAGTCAGTATCTGCCATTACAAATATAAATGGATTTTCTTAACCTGATATCACGTTTAGCGGCTCCCAGGTTCATTATTACTAACCAAATATTCTTAGTATAATTGCGATCGATTGGTCTTAGCGAAATAAATCACTAGAGTATCATATTTTATAAAACTTGTAGTGAAGTCATCTCGACTAGAGCTGGCTTTAAATTCCAAGAAACATAGCTAATAATATTACTATGTAATTTTCCCCTAGTTCACAACGTATGAAGGTTCAGAACATAGTATAACTAGAACACCAATCATTATCATAAATAGCTAATTTTGTAGGTATTTTTTGGTAGCGTGTGCTAATCATTCGACATTAATTCGCTAATAATGTCTAAAAATGTATCAAAACGGATAAGCTCACCAAAATAGAAAACTAAGTACTATCCTTGCATCATTGACATCAAACTCCCTGTATCGCTATTTCAGAGACAAAATAGACATGACGGAAAAGAATGTAGCTGACGTAGTAGTGAAAAAACTAGCCGAGTTGGACGCCAGCAAGAATATGATGGAGCAGTACCGCCAGTCCGTCGAAGTGAGTACACATAGCATTTATTTATACACAGATTACATACTTCTAAAATCCTTTATTAATAATAATAATAAGATCAAAATTTTCACACCAACAATGAATGGCTAGAAATAGAAGACAATAATAAAAAACCCTGACTTCTAAACTAGGTGTATCTAGGTGTAACTACCTGTATCTTAGAAGCAAGTGCACCTTCGAAATTTGAGTGCATTATAAGCCTCTTCCTTTCTCTACGTACAATAATGAAAGGGAATACAAATGGTAGCTCTTCTCTCCTTGCGCACAAAGAGGTTAGAATGTGTGAGAGAGCATAGCCGAGATGTTGTTTTATAATCATGTTTTTCTGGTTTATTGTCGACACTTTAATATGATTAAATTAAAATATCGTAGTTTAATTTCAGTCTTAAACATATATTGTAACATAAATATTAGGTATGTAGTTATTGAACAAAACAAGTTCATAAAGCAACTTTTCATAATCCAATGTCTGTTCGAGAAAGCCTGTAATTTTTACCTTCTCTCACGATGCAAGTTAAATATACTTACGATACATTATATTATATCTTATGCGCACGCTATGATTGTTAACGTATAACGCACAGGTATTTTGTGTGACATCTGTATTTCGTATTTCATATAATGTTTATAGAAAGTTTTACTGCTAAATTAGTTACTATAATTACTCTTTATTTTTTTAACTTTTTAATAGTTTAAGTGTGTATGTATGTTTTTTACAAGTAAGATACCAATAAAAAACCAATCACCTTATACTGTCCAAATACTTTATAAACCCGAACACTGTTAACAATATCCTTATATTGTTAGTACCGTTAACTGGTTTAATATGAAACAGGTATTTACACCATTCAGGCCCTGCTTGGCGATCTCGAGTCAAGAATAAGGCGCCAAGGTTAATACATTTATACTCTACGCTGACCGCCTTCCTCACGGCTTATAGATAGCACAGCGTGTCTTATGTTCTCTCCCTGAAGCATATATAAAAAAATATAAAATAGAAAACACTGAAAATAATATAGCCTACATACAATGTCTCATACAGTACTTGAAGGTACCCGAAAACTTAAAGTATTTATCTGTTACCGCTTCTGAAGCCCATTCTCCTTTTTATTTTAATACATTCTATGTCGTGTAGGCTATATTTAATCGCATGTATTTAGAAAATATGTATTCATTTATTTTATTTTTCACTCATTCGGCCACTATTACACCAAAACTTCTTTTCCGACCTTGTATATAGGAGAGAACGTATGAACCTAATTCTGCATAGCTTTGCAGCAGCGTTGACGCGAGCTGACCCAGCACAACCTGTATATAGACACCGGCAGACCTGTATAAAGAACTTGCTAAAAATGTACATTATATTACTACAACAATTTGAAAGGGAACGTTGAAAATAAACATGTGTAACATACAATTTCGTGTAACGCAAAATTAACCTATGCTGCAATATCATCTGCAAAAGTATTTTAATCTTGCATTTATTATATTACTAAACGTTCAAGTTGTGGGAGTTGCGGTCATTATAAACGTGGGAATAGGATGGCAAATAAGATCAGCCGGTCGATTCTGTAAACATGTCGAAGTGAAGGATTGACAGCTCACCTCGTGATCACTTCACTCAAACCTTCACTTCGACATGTTTACAGAATCTACCGGCTGGATATCTCATCGGGGATATGGAGTCTCCTGTCATCTCGCTCTCACGTTTTATGACCGCGGCTGTCACGAATGTTGGCGCACAATAATGTGACGTATATGTGTTAATAATTATTGTTTTTGTTTTATAGACGCTCAAGAAGCAACTGGCACAAGCCGGTGAGGAGGATGATATAGAAGCCGTTGAGGAGGTGTGTATATCTATTTTTACCAAGGATATTTTTTGACGATATCTTGTAGATTAAATTAGAAATTTACTATTACAAAGGCACTTATGCAAAACAAGTTTTGGCTGAGTGCAATTTTAATTTAATAGACTCAGCAATAAAACACTAACTAATTTTATAGTTGGTAGCATATTAATTGGTATAGTAATTGGTAGCACAGTCCATAGCAACATATCCGTAAAGGGTACATGGACTTGGCAGATCGTCAGTTGAAAATCACATTATTATATACTTGTTATCTGTCACAGGAGTTGTCAGCATGCAGCGAGAGCGAGCGCCGCGCACTGTACGTGTCGCTGGACGCCGCACTGTCGGCCCTGGGCGGCGCGCCGGCGCGCTGGCCCCGCCTGGCGGCCCAGCGCGCGCGCCTGGAGCGCCTCGCCTTCGCCCTGGCCGCGCCGCCCTCGCCCCCCGCGCCCCCCGCGCCCCCCGCGCACTCCGCCGCACCGCCGCCTGTGACGCCGCTCGCACCGCCGCCACTGCAGAGCACGGCGTAACGTTCCACCGACATATCTACTATGGTAGACACCAGATATATGTGCAATAACGGTCATGGACACACATACATTTATTGAATCAAGAACATAAAGCTAAAATAAAGATATAAAGTCTGGAATCGTCTTCTATCAGGATCCTTTACGTTCTGTTAAAAACGTTCTGTTAAGAACGGGTCATAATTTCTTGTTCAGGTATCTACGAAGAGATACTAGGAAAAGGTCAATGTACTTTATTGCAAGTTTATCTGGCGCGTACCATAACCGAGTACTTTGCTCAATATCACGACAACTAGAGCCGGCTCAAGCAATCTTGAAATGTTTGAGGAATTTCCTACTCGTGTAGCTTAAGGGCCTACGCACAAGAGCTTTTGTGTGTTCCATTTCTACGTGAAATAAAAGCGTATGATTGATGTCAATGCGTTTAATCACATTTACGGCGCGTTAAAAATAACGCCTTGTGCATAATCCCTAACTGGTTTGAATCGATTGAGTTCATGCCGGCTCTAATTTGAGCTTCCTCCTTTACATTTGTTGATCGATGCAGCTGCAGTCACCGGATTCCGCGTGAACCCTGATAATACTTCCATTTTTGTCATAATTATTGTAGCTAAGGATAGTGAAAGACTAGTGTTCTTGAATTGTTATATCGTATTGTGGAGCTTATGTTTGCCCTCCGCGGAAGTACGTCATCCGTCCTGCGTAGTCTATGACTAGAGTAACGGACCGACGTGCATAGAGAACGTTGTTAAACTAGGTAAAGTACTGGCAATGAAGTTATTGCGGTAGAATGATTGTTGCCGTAGTTAACGATCTAGTCGTGATATCGTTCATGACTGAGTGCAGGAAATAGATACGTATGCAGGCAATCTTTAGCAGAACGATGTGTTCCAAATGTCTAAAGCTTCGTCGTCAAGCTTGTGTAATACCAAAATTAAAGTAGGTATTACGCAGTTAAACATGACATGTTGCCTGCGTACTTAACTTATCGCCGTGTGTACGGTAAACAAAGTAGGAATGTTTTACTAATACTGTTACGTGAAGTGTATGTAGTAATCATGCTCGATGGATCTCAGTACGCAAGGAAAGCGTGAGTCTTCAGAAAGTTGTTCCGCTAACAATGCAATGATCAAGTCTTTGACGATAGAACAATATAGTGTTATAATATACTTATACTTGCTTTTGTTTCTGTACAATTTTTAGACTAAGCATTAACATTTTCATTCCTAATTGCATTTAACGTTTCGTCTCAAGTCTACTATCATTGCAATTGCATTGTATTATTTTGATTAAAATGTACTATTTATAAGCTGAACTTTTCTAATGTTTTGTCCGTATTTTTTAAGTATTACGTTAGAACATTTCTGTTTACGCTGCACTATAAGCGAATTTATTGTTGTATAATACATCGCGTCCGGAATACTGCTGTCATCCGTTCCCGCTCCATGACTAAAGTATTTTAAGTGCCATTAGTGTTAGCTCTTGTAGTATATCGTAGTGCTGATCTTGGGTCTAAATCTATTTTTATTCGCCTAAGCAAACCATGTATTACGTCACAAATATTGAGTATAACTAGGTCACACTTGATCCTCCCACCTCTGTAAACGTTACTTAATGCACACATCGCTTTTACAGCATTACACTAATCGAACAATGCTGTTCAAGTCAAGCTGCGACCTAATATTAAAAACCGCTAGCATAGCCAGCCGACATCACAAAAACCATATTTTATATTAATTAAAATGTAAATAATATGGATGGTACACAAGTATATCACAATATTTATTTTTCTGATCTAGTCAATAACATTCGATACTTTAATTCGATTTACATTTAAAATTATATTATCAGAAACCTATTGTCTTGTAAATTAAATATAGAAATTTACTTCGATTCAATCCGTATGATATACAAATATTGTGTTGCCTTTTTTATGATAAAATTAGGCAACTAAGACACAATCAATGACCTATGTAGTATAGTATCGTATGCTATGCACACAGTTTAAGAAATCACAACGCGTTGCAAGTTAGACAAAATTGTAACAAATGAGACTGATATTGTATTTACGTTGAACGAATCGTTGACGGTCGTGTTAAAGTTTGGTAAAATGAGTGTTAACATATTGTTTTAGATAAATGACTTTTTATTGCGTCAAATCCTTAATATGCAACATTAACTATGATAAAAAATTCAAACGCTTTTTGTAAATAGTACAAAATCAGTTGAATCGCTTCGTCCATCCACGTCACTTGCTTCAGGTGCTAATGATACGAAATCATTAGGTATATACTAAACAAATTTATCGATACAGAATTTATTCCAACACCCAACTGCCCAAGTCAGTGGAATATCATAGGTGAACTTGAATTTATTTTGAATTAAATCGTGAAAATTATGCGATGTAAATACATTAGTGTATGTAAATATAAATAAAATATATTGAGCGTCATTTCTGCAGTTTCATTTACGATTTCCTTGCTATGAAGTATATCTATTTTTTTTTATAAATAGTTTGTGGTATATTGAGATTTGTGGTAAGTTCCAAAGTGTGTCCTTCGAAAACGATATGCTACTTGCTAGAGGCCAGACCAACAAAACCCATTAGCAAATAATGTCATACTGGGCAGCTCTGACTCTGCCAACCAAAGAAATAGAGGGCCCTAGAAATGAAGAAAAGTGCCCTTTCAAGCCAAACATAATCATTAACATATTCGGAAGCAGTACAACAAGGGACGTCTAATCAAAAGTTTTCTACAATCTCCCTTGTACAGTTACACAATTGGAAAGTCTAGTTTCGCCAAAAAGCCTGAAAGCCAGAATCAACAGTGGCGACCACCAGAAAAAAACGCCGAGTCAATGAAGCTCGACACGTCCCGGGAAAACGATTTAACTGTTATGGATCCCGCAACGAAATTAATTAGAAAAGCAAAGCGAAGGAGTAGGAAAAAAAAATATAAATTCCACGTCCCTCCATTCAAGCAGGAGACAGAATTGAACTAGGCCAATAGGCACCAAAGAACATTACAACTGGTTTAAGCCCAGTTGCCAAGCACCACGGATTATATATTAACACTATTACTAATGGCTCCTAAATTGTGAGCTACTTTTGATCGCAGTGCGAAATCGCTTGAATGCACGGAAATTAGTTTTGGTTTCTACAAGACCGTATAGTAAACAACTCCAGATGTAACCTGAATACTATCTAACATAATATTGAGTTCAGCTTGCCAAAGAATACACTCCCATAAGATGTGGTGAGCGGATTATTCCTAATCAATGTCAGATGTAGAACATTGACAAAAAGGCGAAGCCACAAGTTTAAAGAAAATAATTTACTATTAAAGTTACCATGACCTGTGAGAAATTGGGCAACACAGTGATCAACCTCCAGCCGCTCACGAACGGATGGGAAGAACTGGTGGAGTTTAATGGAACATTCCCACCAAGTTTCTCCCACACGTCACAGACGTCAGTCTGGGGTTTAAGTAATCTAGAGATCTTAGCACGGTCGCGTTGCGGTTAAAATTCTGGGTCCGTGATCTTTCGAGCGTAGTAGTACATTGCAGCACGTCGCTGTACCTCTAGATCGACTGGGAGTTCACCTGCCAGCACCAGTAAGGCTTCAGTAGGTACTAACCGTCCTACACGCTTTGCATAAGAATATCAAAGCCAAACGCTGGCTTTGAAGCAGTTTACGTCGTACCACACCTATGGTGGCCCTATCGGCCCAAACAGGTGCCCCGTAGCACATACAACCCAATTAAGTAGCGCCATAAATAGTCTTAAAGGTTTGAAATGACAGACCCCAAGTAGCTTTGGATATTTTCGCTTTTACACCTACTGTTTTTATATGATCAATAAATGAAAAGTTTCTTTCTGGTACCATACTTTTCTTTTAATGGGTACCTACGTTGTTAAATCTAATACTAGGCCAGGATTTCAGGTTCCCTTTTAGAATAAGTTAATAGGTTTTATGCTGTGCGAATGTCAGACGGTTTCGATCGCCCCACTGAGATATTAAACGTAGGCATGTGTCAGCCAAGTTCTTGAGACCAGCCCGAGTATTTGCCAGAATAAGCAAGCGATTGTCTGCATAACCGGTTAATGAACAGCCTCATTAGAGCGGAGCGGAAGCGCGAGAAAATCATCTAAACCGAAATTCGATGTATATCTATGGACCGATAACTGAGTCCGTGGACACCCAATGGTTAGAGACTTACAAATGGAATGATGTCCAAGTTTGAGTTTCGCGGAACCATGTAGAAAGTACGAATGAATCAGATTACAGATGTTTTTGTAGCATCCAATCCACGGGTTTTCATTTTAAGTAGTAGCATCGGCCACCATGCGTTATCAAAAGCGCCAGAAATGTCGAGAAAGATTCCAACAACGTATTTATGTTCCAGATGTGTTAACAATTTTACAGACAGAGAGTGCTGCATCGACGGTTGATTTTCCAATAGTGAAACCAAAATGATTATTGTTACGAGCTTGAGGTTCGTGACAATAAAAACAGCCGATTAAATAACCAAAATGACACTTTAATTTAAAAACACTAATTACAACTTTAAACTCACTAATTATAACACACAACTTCACCACTGATCACTTTATTCGCACTTGAAGTTCGCTTTCGAAGTATTCGCTTGTATCGCTAATCCAATACTGCCTCGGTCGCGGAATACGCGCTCCTTTTATAGGTCAGTTTATTCTAGAAACTTCCATTCTCGAAACATCTGGAAAGTACTCGTAACTACCGCTGCCGACTGACCAGATACCGAGAAGTGTAGAATGTTCTGGCAAAGAAATGTCTAGAAGGTACTTGACTCTACTAGTTCTGCTACTCGATACTAGATGGCGCTAGTAGTAACTTAATGTACCCGACATTAATTCTGGCGTGTAACACTGCCCCCTCCTAAGACATGCTCGTCCCGAGCATTATCGGTCCCATAATAACGCGCCAGTCGATCCACATGGACGATCTTAGGAGCACTTCTTGTACCTTTCTGTATACGGTAGGTCACGTCGTTAATTTTTGTCACAATCCGGTACGGCCCGTCCCATTTAGCTTGAAGCTTAGGAGATTTCCCTTTACTGCGAACTGGATTGTGCAACCACACTAGTGAACCTTCGTCGAACCCTTTATTGTTCATTTTACGGTCATAACGGGTTTTCATCTTTTCAGACATTTGCTGGCCCGATTGTCTGACGTGCTCATAAATGTCATTCATTTTGTTCCGCAAGTCATTCGCATAATCGGTTATATTGCGTGGGGCATCAGGTGGTATTCCGGTGATCAGATCTGCAGGCAGCCGCAATTCTCTTCCGAAGTTGGCGAAGGCTGGTGTCACCGATGTACTTTCGTGAACAGCACTTCGGTATGACAGCAAAAACGGTTGTATATGCTTGTCCCAATCACGTTGCCGGTTTTCCACGACTTTTGCCAGGTATCTCTCCAATGTCTGATTAAATCGTTCCACCATTCCATCCGATTGTGGGTGATAAGAAGTTGTTCTAGTTTTATGAGTACCCATAACTCGACAAGTTTCCTGGAATATTTGGGACTCAAAATTCCTTCCTTGATCGCTGTGAATCTCTAAGGGTACTCCAAATCGACAGAAGACTTCATGAACTAGTTTATCTGCAACTGTTGAGGCTTCTTGATTTGGAATGGCGAAGACTTCCGGCCACTTAGTGAAGTAATCCATTACAACCATGAAATACTTGTTACCACTTTCACTTTCCGGAAAAGGTCCCGCAACATCTAGGGCTATCCTTTCCCATGGTGCACCGACGTTGTACAATTTTAATGCACCTCTACTGCGAGTCTGAGGTCCTTTTACAGCCGCACAACTTGTACATTTGCGACACCAGTCCTCGACATCGTCACGACAGTGGACCCAGTAAAACCGTTCTCTTATCTTCAGTAGAGTCCGTTTTACTCCCATATGGCCTCCTGAAGAACCATTATGGTACAGCTGTAGGACATTCGGTACTTTTGCTTTAGGGACAACCATTTGCAAATGACAGCTGTCTCCCCGAGCATTTTCCCATTTACGGCACAGGACTCCATCCTGAATCACTAAGCTGTCCCATTGGGCCCAATAACTTTTTGTGATCGAACTCATCGCTGAGACGTCACTCCACGTGGGCTTAGGAGCACTGGCCTTCATCCACTCCAGAATCGGCTTGATGTCCGAATCTTCCTGCTGTGCACATTGTAGGCTTTCCTTCCACTCGCTGCTGATGTCTGTCTTGACCATTCTCACAGGTACGACTTCTTTACCCTCTTGCCTAGTACAATGCTTGCAGTCTTCAGGGCAAGGTCTTCTTGACAATGCGTCGGCGTTGCCATGAGATCTTCCGCTGCGATGTTCAATCACAAAGTCGTATTCCTGCAGTAGTTCAATCCATCTCGCAACTTGTCCTTCTGGAGTTTTGAACTGCAATAGCCATTTCAGTGCAGCATGGTCTGTACGTAAATGGAATTTCCGTCCCAGCAGATATTTGCTAAAATGCTGCAATGACTTTACCACAGCAAGCAATTCCCGTCTCGTGACACAGTAGTTCCTTTCTGGTTTCGACAATGACTTGCTGAAGTACGCTATCACAACCTCTTGATCGCCATTCCGTTGAGATAACACACCGCCAAGTCCGATATCACTTGCGTCTGTGTCAACTATAAATTCCTTGTTCGTATTAGGATACCCCAAAATAGGTGTTCTGCACAGACGTTCTTTTAGCTCCTGGAATGCGACGTCGCAACTTTCATCCCAGCAGAAAGGTCGCTTCTCCTCGGTCAGTTTGTGGAGGGGCTTGGCTATGTCCGCAAAGTTCTTGACGAATCGCCTATAATAGGAGCACAAACCCAAAAATGCTCTGACCTGCGTCTTGTCTTTTGGAATTGGCCAATCATTGACAGCGGCGATTTTCTCTGGATCTGTGCGGATGCCTTCTTCCGACACTACGTATCCCAAAAAGCTGACTTGACGTTTGAAAAGTGAACACTTCTTTGGACTCAACTTGAGATTTGCACTCTGGATCTTCATGAGCACGCGTTCCAGATTTTGGAGATGTTCTTCAAACGTACGGCCTACAATGATGATGTCGTCCAAGTAGACCAAACAGGCATCGCCAATTAACCCGGTTAGTACAAGTTCCATCAATCTTTCAAACGTTGCCGGAGCGTTGCATAATCCAAACGGCATAACATTAAATTGCCACAGGCCCTTTCCTGTCGAGAATGCAGTTTTCTCCTTGTCCTTAGGGTCGATTTCAACTTGCCAGTAACCACTTTTTAGGTCTAGCGTGCTAAACCATTTCACTCCAGTAAGCATGTCCAGCGTGTCATCAATTCTTGGCAAAGGATAGCTGTCCTTCTTCGTGACGTCGTTTAGACGACGATAGTCAACACAAAACCGCATGCTGCCATCCTTCTTTCTTACCAGCACTACTGGTGAACACCATGGACTGGATGAAGGTTCTATAACACCATCCTTCACCATTTCTTCAATCATGGTTTCCACTTCCTTTTCACGTGCTACCGGCAATCTCCTTGGTCGCTGACGGATAGGCAATTCTTCTCCTGTGTTTATTTTGTGTTGAACTAAGCCAGTCTTTCCGATGTCACCATCGTTTGAAGAGAAAACACTGGCGTACTTCTGTAACATCTTCTTTGCCTTGACCAATTCATGTTGAGACATAGCGCTGCGACAGTCGTCTAAAAGTGTGGTCACTTTCGTTTGTGCGTCCTTGCTGAGGGTCCCGGTCGAAAGATATTGGCATCGACGCAACCAATCCACCTCCTCGCAAGTACCAATCAGAGTGCCTTTTTCTATCATCTGTTCCTTATCACTAAGGTTCAGCACACGTACCCCTGAAATGTCGGTGGCTCTGACCAAAGTTCGAGCCACTTTCCATGGAAGGTCATTGTCTACCTTTTCCACGAGTACACAACGATGATTCTGCCCAGGATTCCGAGGAAGACTAACCGGCACAATCGTTTCCGATCTCGGAGGAAGAACAATCTTCTTAAGGCTGTAGACATTTCCTGGTAACGCCCCTTCCATGAAAAGTTCTTCTTGTCCACATTTCATAACTCCTTGATTAACGTCGATCTCACAACAATTCTTCCTCATAAAGTCTAAGCCCAGGATGCAATCGTCCATTATATCAGCCACGACAACATTATGCAGGTAGATTCCGTTGCCTAGCTTCAACTCCATCTCTCTCTCTCCTCGGACGGGTATACGCTGACCAGTGGCTGTTACCAAATTTATGCGGTCTCGGTTGTGTACGGAGTCCCCAGGGAACCGACTTACAAGTTGGGAACTGACAACCGTGCGAGAAGCTCCAGTGTCTATAGTCAGCTTACAAGGCATTCCGTTGACCTCGCCTTTGATGATTAGGCTATTCCCGTCATGGGTTTGTGAGATCGAAATCCTTGGGGCTCTTTGAACATCAGCCAGCACCCGCCCCGCAGTCCTGGCTTTCACTCGTTTCCCTGCTGTTGCTGGGCGGTGCTGTTAGCCGCCCTACCCACTGGAGATTGGCTACCTTCCCTTTCTGCAGTCCGCTTAGGGCAACTGGATCGAAGGTGGCCCCTTTCCCCACAGCCGTAGCACCTAGGGCTGTATCCTTTTAAACGGTCGCGAACTGTAGGCGCTGCAACCTCCCTGACGCGATGGGAACGATGATCCTGTCGCACAGCTTCCACCTCCAGTGCATGAGCCAAGGCGTCCTTTAGCGTCCCGTGGTGCCCGAGCCTCACAGCAGCTCTAACTTCAAGGTCGCGGATGCCATCGATGAATGCCTGCACCAGGTTCCCTTCAATGAGCGCAGGTACGGACTGGTATGCTTTTCGTACCAGCTTCTCCACTTCCAGGGGTCACTGCTGCAGGTTTTCACTGCTGCGTTGCACGCGATCCTTGAGCTGCGCACGAAACACATGTTCCAGATGAGCGTCGCCATACCTAGCTTCCAACGCCTCAAGGAGTTGTTCGTACGTCACTTCTTTACCGAGAGCTTCCAGGACAGTTAAGGCCTGGTCGCGCAGGCCGAGGGTGAGAGCAGTCATGGCCTGATCTTTAGTCCACCCATTCGCCTTCATAACAGCCTCAAACTGTATTTTGTAGGCCGACCAGGAAGATGTCCCATCGAACGGTGGCACTTTGAATCCACGTAGCGAAGGTGTAGAAGCTACGTAAGTGGCAATTCCATCCCCTACTTTAAGATTGTCCAGCGTTTTCTTCACGTCAGCAATCACGTTGTCAACTCGATCATTCATTTGGTCGATTCGTGTTTCGGCTTCCGCCAGGCGGTTCTCATGCTGGACCACCTTATCTTTTACAACACTTATTTCTTTGCCGAAAGTAGCGTGTAGATCCTTCATAATGAACATCTGTTCTTCCTGGCGGCGCGCCTGCTCCTCCTTATCACGCTGGAGCTGTTCTTCCAACCGACGGGCCTGTTCCTCCTGTCGGCGAGCCTGTTCCTCCTGTCGGCGAGCCTGTTCCTCCTGTCGGCGAGCCTGTTCCTCCTGTCGGCGAGCCTATTCCTCCTTGTCTCGCTGCAGCTGTTCTTCCAGCAGACGGGCCTGTTCCTCTTGCCGGCGGGCCTGTTCCTCTTGTCGGCGGGCCTGCTCCTGCAGCATCATCATCAGTGCAGCAAAGTCTGGTGCTGCAGATGCTGGAGCTCCTGTGGACGGACCGGCCTCCATGATCGGCAACTGGCCTTCCGACGTCTGCGGCGTTGTACCTCCAAAACGCCTATGGTCCGTCTCCTGCTGGCGTTGACTCCGGGTACGGATACCCTCCGTGTCGTCCTTTGGTAGAATCGGCATGATTTAAATATCCACTCTTCTGACACCAATTGTTACGAGCTTGAGGTTCGTGACAATAAAAACAGCCGATTAAATAACCAAAATGACACTTTAATTTAAAAACACTAATTACAACTTTAAACTCACTAATTATAACACACAACTTCACCACTGATCACTTTATTCGCACTTGAAGTTCGCTTTCGAAGTATTCGCTTGTATCGCTAATCCAATACTGCCTCGGTCGCGGAATACGCGCTCCTTTTATAGGTCAGTTTATTCTAGAAACTTCCATTCTCGAAACATCTGGAAAGTACTCGTAACTACCGCTGCCGACTGACCAGATACCGAGAAGTGTAGAATGTTCTGGCAAAGAAATGTCTAGAAGGTACTTGACTCTACTAGTTCTGCTACTCGATACTAGATGGCGCTAGTAGTAACTTAATGTACCCGACATTAATTCTGGCGCGTAACATTATTATGAAATTTAGGTCCGTTCGGTAGCAAGCGTGGAACGACTAGTCACTCTAGGAGTTTTCCCAAAGATGGAAGTAGTTATGGGCCGGTACGACTTAGGGTCGTCCGGGGGCTTGTCGTCACGTTTCGGAATTATACGTATAAATCCCTGTCGCCATATTCGAGGAAAAATACTTTCCGCAATGCATCGGTTTTATATGGATAAGATCGCGTCGTCCGCTGTTTTACACGCTTCTATAATCATTAGAATTTGATATTTTATCTTCACCGGATGCTTTGTTTAGAGGTAGTCTCTTGACTATGTTTATAAATTCGTCAGTGGATGGAAATTCTGACTCTGGTGATTCAGGTGGCACCGCTACACACGCTCTGGATCTGTTGGTGGTATTCATTGTCATTTACTGATGAATCGTCTGGTATAAAAGTATCAAGCAGAACATCAGTTGTTTCTTCAATGCCGCTGGTATGATTGTATGCTGGTATTTACTTTAATGTTCTGAATGTACGCAAGGTCGACAGTTCTATTAGCCTATATGAAGATTTATTTGCAACGTCAATGCGGAACCCTTGATCATTCAGCAGGTCGTTAATTTTAGTTAAATATTCCGACGCCTCAACTAAGTTGCAATAATCGGCACTGCCCGCATCACTAATGTTTAAATCGGCGAGGTTATTTTCATGGTTTCGGATGTCTGATGAAGCCGTTTTGACCTAATCATCGGGCGAAATGTATGATGGAGATTTCGCTAAATAAGCGGAGGTCACCACAGGCGACCTTTGACTTTTTGTATTTCTACGATCTATTTCTATATATCTCAGTACGCAGATGACTTTGTGCTATATGTAACTTGTAGTAACGTAGAAGAAGGAAGACACCAATTACAATTAGCTTTAAATCGATTTGTTAATATACTTTCTCTTGCTGGGTTAGAAATTTCAGGAATCAAAAGTAAAATTTGTATTTTCCAAAATAAATTTGTACAGGACCCTGTGTCTCTGGTTGTTGGTGGTATTTCTTTAGAAGTAGTTGATTGTGTAAAATATTTAGGTATTTGGCTAGACAGAAAGTTACGATGGTCTAAACAAATAAATGAATTAAGAGAAAGATCCTTAAAAGTGCTAAATGTTTTTAAAGTTTTAGCGGGGACAGGTTGGGGCATCCATCCAACTAATTTAAGGCAGTTATACATTTCGTGCATTCGTAGCAGACTAGATTATGCAAGTTTTCTTTATGGTAATAGTTGTAAGACACATACAAACAAATTAGATAAAATACAGAATCAGTGTATGCGGGTAATAGGTGGGTTTATTAAAACGACACCTATACACGTCATGGAATGTGAACTACATCTACCGCCTTTAAGTGTACGAAGACAATACCTTGCCGGAAAGTATTGGTTAAAAGCGAAATCCTTTTCTAACCATAAGATTATTAAAATATTGGACGAATTAATTCCTTTTTGTCAAAATTCTTACTGGAGGTGCAAAGAAAAACCAATTTTAATTTTAGTTCATAGTTACCTTAAAGATACTGCTGTACATGCTAGTACACAATTACATATGTTTGCACTTAATACCTGGGTCAGCAATGTGAATATTTCGAATATAATTAAGTTTAACATAGATGCCGTAAGTAACGCTAAAAGAAGTTATAATCCGTTGGCCTTACAACAATTGTGTAATAGTTTTATTAAAAACACATATTCAAATTATTATAAAATTTATACGGACGGTTCGAAGGAAAATAATTGTGGCGGATTAGCAATTTATGACCCGCAAGTTAATAGTTCGGTGAAACTACGTATTGATTCAAATATCTCGATAATGTTGATAGAATTGATAGCAATATCGGAAGCAATTTCATATATTCAATCTTTTCAGTCGGGCAAATACGTAGTTCTAACAGACTCCAAGAGTGCACTACAACACATTGCTCGATGCACCTCGAATAGTCAAGGCACACCGATAGCATACAGCATCTTGGAGTCACTTTCCACAATAGCCACTAAAAATTATACAATAGTATTGCAATGGATACCTTCACACATAGGCTTGGCAGGGAATGAAGAGGCAGACTATCTCGCTAGACAAGCCCTATCTGATGGTATCCCTATGGTTCGTTCACCGTATTATAACGACGTTTTTTATATGATTAAGAATAAATGTAGAAACTTGTGGAACGAGTATTTTGATGAGCGCTCTCTAGTAAAAGGCATATGGTATAAAACAATCCAAAATAAATTGTCCCGATCTCCTTGGTTTATTAATTCCGAATTGTCTAGACACACCATAGTAACTGCTATGAGGCTGCGTTCCGGACATATCCCACTGAATAGTTTTGCATACTTAATGGGTAAAGTTGCTTCTAAGAAGTGTACTGAGTGCGATTTTATTGAAGATGTTTTTCATATTTTAGTGGAATGTGTTCGGAACGAAGCTGAGAGGTTATCTTTTGGGCTTGCTTACGGCATTAGCTTACACGACATAGGTGTTTGTAATAGCATTCTTGCATTTCCCTTATCAGAGGAAGCGAGATGCATATATAATATGGTTGATTGTGCTTTAAAACGTAGATAAGATGTAACTATAACGTCTGTAACTATGGGGATGACATTATCATGCATGATAAAATCCTCTTTTTCCAATAAAGATTAAAAAAAAAAAAAAAAAAAAAACGATCTATTTCTCCGCCTCGATCTCGCGGATCATTTGGCATCGTGTTTGATAGAGATAACACTAAATACACGTATTAGAACACGGATCAATTAAATCAAAATTAAGGCGAGCATAGCCCGAGCGCCGTAGGCATTTAACGCATACCCCAGCCCCCGCAACGAGTAGCGATACGAAACAAACTACGAAGCGCGGAGACGCGCGGGCCCAGCGTGCAGCGCACCGCTCGCTCAATGAGTTCACGAACTCGAGTAGGTACTAAGTTGCGTCACAAAAAAGAGAAATGCAGTAAATCAACTCGAATGGATTTATAATTTTTTATTTTTTTATTTTTAACCCCCGACGCAAAAAAGACGGGGTTTTATAAGTTTGACGTGTCCGTGTGTGTGTGTGTGTCTGTCTGTGACATCGTAGCTCCCGAACGCACGAACCGATTTTGATTTTGTTTTTTTTTTTGTTTGAAAGGTGATTTAGTCGGGAGTGTTCTTAGCTATATTTGGTGGAAATCGGTCCAAAATGGCCGACGCCACAAAATGACAAGTTACATATTTTTTCACAACTCTCTCAATATAGGTATCAAATAAAAGGGCTTGAGTAGTAGAATACTATATGCTATGACAAATTTCAAATCCAAGATGGCGCAACCAAACAATGGCCATAGAATATAATAGTACAATGGCGAATAACTTTTTTATATATAATAAGTTGCGTCACAAAAAAGAGAAATGCAGTAAATCAACTTGAATGGACTTATAAATTTATTTTGTTTTATTTTTCTAGTATGTACTTTTTTAAGGTTGTTTATAGGTTAGGTACGTATTCTATGAACTTGAAAATGAATGAAAAAAAAAATGAATGAATTGAAAATAAGTAGGTACCTATACTTATTTTTTTTTTGTGAATGTCATGAATACAGAATAAGATTCAAAACCACGCGCCACCGCGTGCCATTTGACCCTACATAAGGGTGCGAAATCTTCATGCTACAGTATAAAAATCAGGCCGTAGGTAGGCACAATTACTTTAGAATTGTCTTACAATTCTTGAATTACAATAGTCAATATTGTAAGGCTTACAGGTATAAATGGTTATTTTGTGTAAAACGTTATGTGAAGCATGTTTTGTTAAAAAATAATAAAATATTTTATTTTGTAGTCAAAAATATGCTAATAAATGAAACACTTAAGAAATAAAAATAATTTATTTGCTTTATATAATAATTAGTAAAAATAAAGTAAGAGTCTTTGTATAAGTCTTATAATATTCATCAATATTAATAAATTCTTATAGTGTGGGCAGTTAAGTAGGGTAACCTAGTTATTTACTTAGTAGTAAATTCGCACTTTTATTTCGGTATTATTTTAGGACTGGACTAGTGTCCAGTCCTAAAATAATACCGAAATAAAAGTGCGAATTTCCTACGTGAGGCTCACGTAGATCCAAGATGACAGCTGCAATAAGTAAATTTTTTTCAGGTGCTAAAGCCGATAGAGAGCTCAAAATGTAAATCCAAGATGGCGGTTGCGATTGTCATGGGTGTCATTTTCATAGTTTTCGAGGGTGGTAAAGCTAATAGTGAGATCAAAATGTAAATCCAAGATAGTGGCTGCAAAAATTTTGTTTTGTTTTAAATCATACGTGAAAAGGAACTTCTTTCCTGATTGGGGTCCCCCAACGGCACATTTCATCTAAAGGCATTTCAGGGGCATAGGCAGCATTATTAGTCGTTCTGTAACAATATAATAAATGATGTTCAGTTTCAAATTTCAATATTCATCATCATCATCGGCAGCATTGTTCCACCAACTGCTGAGTATAGGCCTCCTCCCTTTTCTGCAAAGCTTCCCTAGTCTGTGCAAGTCTCATACAAGTCTTCCACACGATCTTCTGTAGATACCCACTTGGTCATTGGTCTGCGAACGCTCCTTCTACCGTTTCTCGGCAAACATGCCAACCATTAGGGCTCCGCTCCACCTGCCATCATTACGTCTAGCCAAGTGTCCTGCCCACCTCTATTTCAGAGCCTCTACCTGCTTTCAATATTCATAGTTATAAGAAAATTTTCATATAATTTAATATTTATGTTACTTACTCCTCAATCCCAGGGTTATTCAAATAAACAGGCTCTAAAGTCATCAATGGAGTTACGCCCTTCCGCGTGCTCTATTGACCTGTAACGCAGAAGTTGATTATGACTTGTTGGTAATAAAAAGTTATTTTTTAAAATTTTCTTTACAAAATATCTCGATTAAACCAGCCTGTTTATAAATTAGTCCATAAAATAAAATTAAAAACTTACTCTTTATCCACCGTATCATTACTTGATACATGCGTATTGCTCTTGGCCTGCAACTGCATTGCTCTAAAACATTAAAAACAGACGTAAACATTTTTCATACCATGGATAAAGTTTGTATAGCCTAACTACTTAACTAGACATACTTATAGTTTTTTTAATGAATTTAGAGCATGTCATAGTTTGATACAGTGCTTTCTGTAAGTAAGGGGTTGGCTCAGTTTTCCAATGACGTCCGTCGAGTTAGGATTTGATATTTTTTTACAGAAAAGTTACATTATTATAAGTACGCACGCAAAGTTTCAACATGCGGAGACACGTACTTTTTGAGAAAAAAATATTATATTATACCAAAATAATTATATTCGTAGGAAGTAGTCATTCTGTCACATTTCTACATTATGGCACTAGTAAACTGCGTGTTGGCATCTAGACGAGACCTACACAAACGTTGCAGATACCATAAATGTTATTATTTTTTGTGTTGTGGTTTGTGTTGTGACACAGAATAAAAATACTAACATGGTTGCTGTGGGTAGATACATACGAGCTACACTACCAGTATAAGCTGATCTCGCACTGAATATAATTTCCGTACAATGACAGGTCAGCTTATACTGGAAAAGTACAGAGTGATATGTGTGTACTGACTGTGTACCTAATTTGTAATAAATAAATAAACAGTAACGAACTAATATTACTTATCTTACTCCTAAATGAACAACTAAATATTATTACAATACACGTAAGAAATACGCGTTTTATTCTACAAAAACACCCGCACCAATGCCACGGGGTGACCTATGTACCTATTTGGTATTTTGCGCGCACTGGATTTTCAACTCTCGGTGTTGCAGAAGTCGGCTTACCTATAACTTTCGTGCGTGGCGTCTTTGTTTATATTGTCATAGGGGTTAAATTCAACTGTTTTACACATATTTGCGGTTTGTAAATCTATTCCGCGTAGGTACAAGCCTAGTAAATAAAGTAAAAATATAATATAGGTAAATAATAATACTGTCAAAGCATCCTTACCTTTTTTTTTTATTCAGTCTTCGTAGTGCCAGCGATGACAACTTCTCATATGTTTTGGTTTTGCCCATTTCGTTTCACAAAATTGCCACTAAGTATAGGTAAAGTATTTAAAACTAAACTCTCAGATTTTAATAAGGGTAAAGTATAGATAAGACTAAGGTACTTATTATTATTTTTATAAACAATTTTTGGCTCGACCGGTAACAGATTAGCGGGAGCGGCGCGCGGCGGGTTTGGAATAATTGGCGTGCGTCCGACCTCCATGACGTTCCGCTCGGGACTGAGGACACTGAGCGAGCGAGCGCGTAAATACAGAAAAACACTGGATTTTGGAATTAGTGTTATGGATATTTTGATATTTCACATTATTTTGGCCGTTTTCTATCCCATTTTTTATGACCTTTATTATGGTATAAGTTTTATTTTTCAAAGCCTCATATAACTGAAATGAAATCAAAAATAGATCATAATTTAGACCTGTCTTTGCGATTTAATTGGATGCAGTGAAGTGTAAGTAATCGTGTATCGCACGGCCGAAATATCTAGATCGAAGTCTGAATTATGATATATATTTTTTTCAACATTTAAATCTGTGTTATCTACGAATAAAACACTATCTAAAACGACGTTAATTCGGGTAACCCCGCCTTAAAAAAAAAACTAGTACTTAAACAATAAAAATAACTATCGATTAAATTATTTCGCGGTACCCACACACAAAGAAAATAAATGCACTTACCGAAGACTGGAGAAGTTAACTAATTACCAGAAAATAAATAAACAGACACCTTTAAAAACTTACAAAACACGCACTTAATACACTAGGGCACAGCTAGAAACAATTCACAAGCCTCAAAATAAACACAGAACACGATTTACGAATTAAAGTACCGAAGCGATATTAAGATTAGCACACACCGGCGAGAGTAAAGTTAGTGTTCGTATAAGGAAGGTGCGTCAAGACTATAGATGTAAAACAAACGATTTAAAACGTTTTAAATAAAATTTTGCCGTTTTAAACCCCAAATAAATCATTTTAAACGGTTGAAAACTCGCTTACAAAATAAAAGAACTGTGTGTGTTGGGTAGGCGAGCTAGCAATGTTGGTTCGAGTCACGAATGATAACGTCAACGAGAGCGCGAGAGTGTGAAAACCGAATCAAATTGAATATTTATATCGTTTGAAAACAAATAAAAAAATGATCATTTACCAACAGAGTTTTTAACTTATCAATAGAGTTTTTATAACTTGGTAGGTAATAGGTACCTTGGGCACGCCACAATTGCGGCGATAAGACCCCTCTTTGAGGAGTGGCTGGAGAGGCGCTACGGCGTCCTCACCTTCCGCCTGACGCAGGTACTAACCGGACACGGCTGTTTCGGGAGGTACCTGTTTCGGATTAAGCGGGAGGACACGCCCGGGTGTCAGCACTGTGAGGATCGCCCGGAGGACACGGTGGAGCATACGGTGGAGGTCTGCCCTGCTTGGGCTGTGCACCGCCGTGTCCTCGTCGCGGCGATCGGCGGCGGCGACCTCTCGCGTCCGGCCCTGGTTGAATCCATGGTCCGGAGCGAGGAGGCTTGGGAAGCGGTCACCTCCTTCTGCGAAGCAGTAATGCTAGCGAAGGAGGAGGCGGGCCGCGCGAGGGAAAGGCAAGGCCTTCGCCCCAACCGCCGCAACAGGAGAAGACGCCCCGGGCGTCGGGAGTCGCAGGGCGATCCCCGGCCACCGTAGGCGCGGGCCTGCGGACGGCGAGCATTGGGTGGCTCGCTGTCCGAACACCACCAGGCCCGGGTCGATGGCGCGTTGTGTTTCACGCGCGCCTCAAAGAGATGTCAGCATAAAAGACGGGGCCCGCTAGGGCCAAAGCCTGCCAGGGTTGCGGAATCTGTTCGAAAGAGTCACCGCGGCCCTGGAACGCAAAGGGCTTTAGAAGGAACACGGATGGGTTTTAGTCAGTAAGAGTCTGATACGCCCTTCCGCTCTACCCAGAACGGAAGAAGTCATTTGATGATTTCCCATCCTTAAAAAAAAAAAAAAAAGGTAATAGGTACCTAGCTACACTTGGTCGGACGGACCAACTAGTACTAAACCCGTTAAGTACCTACCGGGTGAAGCGATCACGAGGTGAGCTGTCAATCCATACAATCAAGATGGAATATCAGCTCACCTCGTGATCACTTCACCCAAGCCTTCACTTCGATATGTTTACAGAATCGACCAGCAGTATATCACACATTTTAAAAATCTTTACAGTTTTTAGGTACCTACTCCGTTATATCCCTACCTCGGTAAAATCAAGAAAATTTATACATAATTAAGTAAAACATAGTCATCAACACCAACCGTTTTAAATCGAAAAAAATGGCTTATTGCGGTTTTAAATGGTTTTTTTTTTCATTTTAACCGTTTTGTTTTACTTGGTTTTACATCTATAGTCAGGACGAGCAAGTGAATAATTTCGTTGAGAAAATGATTCCCAATACCTATACGAGCACTCGAGAAACACACATAGCGCGTAATGCCGCACTGCGAGGTTCGTAATTAGTAAGTACTCGCGTAACGTCAGGCCCAGACACGCTTAAGTGTGTTTTGACACACTGTCGTCTCGTTTACGCAAATTGTTTCGACTGACAATCAACAAATTGACTGTGCGGCGCACACACCATGTGCGTAAGTCAGCCATATTTGTGATCTCGGTAGCGATATATTTTTTCACATTACACCTACGAGTTACTATGGTGAAACTATTGAAAACGTTATCACTAGAAGTAAATGGGTGTTTCTTCGAGTGATAGTATTTATATTAGAGTAGTCTTACACCAAGAGAAAAGCTAGCACACGTCCATAAGTCCACGTTTTCTGTAAGAAAACAGTAATAAAAATGTCTATTTTCACTAATTTTCAATTTTGCTTCTTCCTCCTTGCGTCGTTTTCCCAAATACTGAGGGTCGTGATGACAACGGAAAATGGCAAACGCCGTCAGATTAGAAAATTATAAACTATTGATAAAATTGTCAACTGAACATTTGGAATACGTTTTTACGCATCAAAATTTGGTAGTGAGTGGGCTTTATTTATTATTATCACTTCATCCACTCGGCTTGTAAGAAGTCTGGGGTAGCTTATTGGTTAGTGTGAGTGTAGCGGCATCAATGCCGCCACTTGAAAAGTTAAGAAACGAAATTTGTGCGGCATCAAAAAGGACCGCAACGCCATTTATCCTTTCAGCGACGAACTACCAACAAAAGCCTGCATCGCTCAAGCAAAGTTCTTCGTGCGATTTGGACATATACCTACAACAGTGCGAATATCAACTATCGGGCAGTTGCCCACCAGACACAACAATCGTCTGGTCGTAGGATCCTCCCTTTTCAATGGAGGTATGCGGGTCTATACTCTCTGTACCGCATACCTCTATATGAGGACTCACTTGGCTCTAGACTGGCAATGGTCGATTTAATTGAGAAAGGGCTGCCATGGCTCGTAAGATCGCTGCGGTTTCTTCTATTGAGAATAGACTCACATCGGTCCCCTCTCCTTAAGGCCTATTCGGGCTTTGGGCGTTATTCACTGCCCAGAGCACTAGCGAAAGCCGTTGAGAAAGCGGTAATCCACTAACATGCATTTAATCACGGTTGAATAAACCAACGCTCGCTCACGATCATCGCGAAAAATTGTAAAGGATTTTTCCTATATCCTATTTTTTACTTCTCATGGTGAAATGAAGAGGTAGTCGCTGAAAAGAGAAAAAATAATAGACCACAGCATTATTTGTTGAGACATTTATTCGACGTAGTCCATTAATGTTACATTTTAAATAGTTACACAGTTTCCACTGAACATTAAATAATTATTAAATATGTTTTACAACCAACTTTACAATGAATTCTGTCAAAAAAGTTGTGTATCGACCTGATTTTTTAAAGTACAGTAAAGGCTTATTACTGCACATTTTTGCCTTGATTTATAGATTTTTGAAATTATTAAAAAGTGATTTCTGGGTAAAATCAAAATATACACACAAACGTTTTTTTCCCATTATGTGTTCAATTCGAGACAACGACTGATTGAAATTACTACGCTTTTGAAGAACGGTTCAATCCCACCAAAGCCGTGCTCAGTTTGCATCAATTAAACACTGATTAGTAATCGACTATCCTTGTTTTATTTTTATGAAACGGTTTACAGTATATAATAGACGCTAATTTAGCATGGGTGATGGGCATCTGTAGATATCGTGCTACTAATGTGTGGTGACTGGGTGGTTTCACACAAACGGGGGTGTCTAGAATTGAACAAGGAAAGGGAAATACGCCACACTGACAATAGTTGTGACGTATTAAGTAATTAATGTAACCTTACTAGAAGTTTATCAGTTGCTACGCGCACAATAACATTGATCAGTCAGATATATACATGTAATAGTAGCTTCAATACTATGCTCATGCATCGAGGAAGAGCAAACGACCAATTACATTTTAGCACTATAACAGAGACGTCTCTTACTATAGGTAGGAACAGAATTAAAGAAAATCGCGTGACAATCTGGGACTTCGGTAATTATTGCATAGTTGTAGAAACTTAACACGACGACTAACACATATACGATTCTCTATTTCATTCAATACTGTCAAGTAAATTGTTCCCTTGCGATAACTTTACAACAGTAAATTAATATTTTTATTAAAATTAACCCATTAATCCACGCACGTGTAAAAGACATTTTAATTAGATTATTTATTTTCTAGTATTCTTAGTGAAAATGTTATTTTTTAAACAAAAACCTCCTTAGTCGTAATTAACCTAACAGAATTTTGATTGCTTAGTTCATTTTGAAATTGTTAAAAGCTGACTTTGTTTGGCTTTTGTATCGACGTCGGCTTCGTAAAGCAGCAGAGTAAGCCCGTTCAAAATGTTAAACTTAAAATATACAAATATATCAGTCAGTGGGCTGTAAGCTAAATTCTATTTCCCTAACTACAGTACAAATAAGTCATCTCGCGCTATCACCACATTCACACTAACCTCAAGAATTTGTTTAACAATAAGTATATTTATTAATTACTAAATATAGATATATAAACTATATCCACTTGTTCGATTTCATGATATTATCCTTAATATACAACATCAATAGAATTATGTATCCAATATACATAAGAGCGCGAAATGCAAATTTAAATTCTTAAGATACATTTACGCAATGTAATTCATATTCAACATGGAAAGCTATTTTTAATACAAAAATAACATGTATAGACAAGGAATGAACATTTAACATTTAATTGACGTGCATTTGAAATTTTAATATTATCAAATATCTTCAAAAGCTTCGTCATTATTTCGTTAACCATTTTATTGCTATAAAGTTTATTGTAATCATACGAGTCATATGTTACAAATTAGTCACAGTTTTAGACGCATTTTTCTTCGTCTTTTATTTTAGAAAATATTGACTATCGTTTGCTTAGGCCCCGCAGACGGCTAGTTTATTACCAATATTTAATTGTAATATAGTATTTTGAACTACGCAAATTTCGGTATATGATTGACAAAGAATCATTAGTGCATACACTCAATCAATTAAAGTTAAATAGCACTCGACCAAACTGCCGTCGACGGGTGCTCTTATCTCAGAATATACTGTCCTTCTCTACACTGTTCTATCTCTAAACGCTCAATGACGTTAATAACTGAAACATTACATCAACGTCATTGAGCATAGTCATTTCGTCATTCTCACACAGTTCAACAGTTTCGCGAACTCGACATTGGAAGCTGGCACGCCAAGGACCGTTACAGATTTGGGCGTATTTTTGGAGCGTTAACTCTCACAGTTAGTGATATGTGAAAAGTAATCGCGTACGAGCGGTAGACACGATTATAAGCACTAAGGACTGGTAGCAATAGGTACACGCGAACATACTTGTTAACGCGCGTTTCCTTTTCAGTTACCAACCCATGTATGCGCGAATCTTACGAACATGCAAAATCCAAACTTAACGCGACGGAAATACGCCCCATCTGTGACAGCCCTACAACTTCGCCGCACTTACAGTACATCTCACAACCCTGTTCAATGAGAACATTCATTTTGTTCAATACTGCAACCATCTAATACTTGCCATACTTTGCTACAACACCGTGTACAGTAATCGGAGGTAGTCCTGAGATCATCCATCACATCACACTTCTCTTTCGCTATTTTGGAAGACGCCTATGTCCAGGGGGCTACTCTCTAAGCCCGAAGTCCGTAGTTTAAGGCATATTGTAGTCCGTATCACCTACGGACTTATGATTAGTTCTAGAATGAATGACAATTCTTAGTGGTTAGGTGATACGGAATAGAATACGTCCGCAACTAAGCCCGAAACTACTGACTTCGGGCGTAGAGAGTAGCCCCCCAGCAACGGACCGCAATACGCTAAAGATATCATCAACAAACTCGGATTTATATCTACGCTTTAGAAGAAGTCATTATTGTTTCGTCAATCTAAACATTGTATAATATATGCAATTAAATATAAATAGATATTTATCCAATCAACATCACACAATGTAAATATACTGTACACTATCAGTTAATAATATAAACTGTATTCGCGATCCTTTATCTATTATAATATAACGCGTTTAATAGCAGTTGTCAATTGTCTAATATAATAATAAGTATTATTTTATCATCACGCCGGCTTTTTTTCAAAAACATGGAGTAAAAATGCAAAGTGTAGCAAGTGTTAGATGCAAATTCGATTCTATAAATTACAGAGATCCCGAATTAAACACAGAAACATTTCTCTAAGTCAAATAATGACTGATATTGCTTGGCTTGCTGATTCGCAACCAAATGCTGCAACACACGAGGTTCGTCTTGCACTACTAGCACTCACGGCGCGAGTCTACGATACTTTCGATTCACCAATCTCCTTTGGCTAGGTACAATTGCACGTTTTTTTAAGTTGAGGCGGACTGTCGGACAGTGGCCTCTGTGATGAGAATAATAACAATAAGATCTAGTTCGACCGAGGAGTGTGTGGTACCTGCGGCTTAGGTGGAGAGGTACAGGCGGTGGTAGTCGTTGGCGCCGAACGCGGCGTTGCACTTGGGACACTTGCGCTGGCGCGTCTCGTAGCGCGTGCGCAGGCAGTCCCAGCAGAACACGTGGAAACATTTCGTTAGCACGGCGTCCTTGCGTTTTACCTGCGAAAGAAAAGATAGGTTAAGAAAAATCATAAGAATTTTTGAGTAGCTGCCACACGTGGCTCCACTCACGTTAAAGTAGGATATCATCCTAAGGGAACATACTCCCGGGATTTAAAAGTATTCTATATAAGGCTTGTCAAATTACTATGCATTGGACATTTTGACTGACTAAATGGTGTTAAATGTAAGTACTGTGGCATTAGAACTTCTTCTTTTAGTCTAAAACACTAGGAATTTGGGAGAGGCGTTTTGCAACTAAGCGTGCACTTCGATATAGGGATTAGGGAACGTGCAGGAACTATGGGTGGTAGCACAAATATGTCAATGTCATAACATGTATAAGATAAAAGTCCCGAATTTACGGTTGAATGTATGGCTGTTCCCTATTCACGGACAAAAACCCTAATCTAATGGAACATACCTTGCACGAGGGGCAGGTGAGCGTCTCCTTGTACTCCCGGATCTCCTCGAGCAGCACCTCGTCCATGCTGCTGCCAGCTTGCTCCATCTTCTTCATGCGCTCCGCCTTCCGACGGAGTATCGCCAACTCCTCCTGTTGGGGGAAAAGGTGCTTTGTCTTAGATACATAGAATATACTTTAGTGTACACTAACAATAGTTGCACATTTCTTTTGAAATTTCATGGGACCCTGAGGTCCCAGATCGTTTGAAGGCGTACGAGGGACCGAAGTCAACTCGCAGAGACCCCGTCTATCTATCTATTTATTGGGGTATGGTTTCCGCACTAAGTCCTGATGTTGGACCATTGTGCGTGAAACATGGCAGCCGTTATTCCAAATTGGAACTTCTATCTGCTTCTGGAACAAGGTTGGCTTATTGAATAAGCCAACCTTGTTCCAGAAGCAGATCAGTCCTAAAGAGTTCAGGCGGTCTGTAAGTGAATTCGGTGTCCCTATTGTTTGCGTCCGTATGTCGGCGAGGCCTGTGCACTGAAGGAGCATGTGCGATACTGTTTCCTGCTGCTCCATGCATGCTCAGAGGTTCCGTCACACGCTTTCAATGTTATGAGACACCAACCGACAATTATACATGTATGTACTATGCAAGTACATCCAAGAAAAATCCCCGGTTGGTGTAATACTATTTCATGATATGGAATCAAAGGTATCTGGTAATATATCTGGTTACCTAAAAGTATGGAAAGAATATTGGTCTCTGCCTGAACAATGTTATTAAACTTTGGGGTGGTATAAATGGCGAAAATTTGTGGAATATTAGATTTTTTTTTTAAATAAGACACACGAAAGTGATCTGAGAAAAGAACATTATAACAGGTGAAACATAACTACAAAAATCACAGGCCTTTTTTAAAATCGGTTAAAAACATAGATGCCGAATTCACGACCTTGATATTCTTGGTATTAGGTAGGATCATCTATGTTTCTTTCTGAAGAATCATCATATCAGCCAATTGTCGTCCACTGCTGAACGTAAGCCTCCCCCAAAGATCGCCAACCATCCCGGTCCTGAGCGGTCCGCATCCATCCGCTGCCAGCCACCTTCTTCAAATCATCGATCCATTGTGCCGCAGGGCGTCCCACACTACGTTTGCCCATACGCGGTCTCCACTCTACCACATGTCTGCTCCATCGACCGTCTGTCCGTCTACAGACATGGCCGGCCCACTTCCACTTCAGCATGCTCATTCTACGCGCAATGTCGGTGACTTTAGTTCTCTGGCGAATGACTTCGTTGCGAATTCTATCCGCCAGAGAAATCCCGAGCATTGCTCTCTCCATTGCACGCTGAGCAAACTTAAATTTGTGGACCAGGCCTATGGTGAGTGTCCACGTTTCGGCTCCGTAAGTCATTACGGGAAGGACGCACTGATTAAAGACCCTGGTCTTAAGCGATTGTGGGATCGACGATTCAAAGATACCACGTAGCTTCCCGAAGGCCGCCCAGCCCAAGCGTATTCTTCTGGTCGCTTCGTTCTCAAAGTTGTACCGCCCCAGTTGTATAATTTGGCCTAGATATATGTATTCTTGCACAACCTCGAGGGTAGCGCCATTTACGATTACAAGTCTCGGGGGGACATGACCATTGTACATAACTTTGGTTTTGTCCAGATTCATCCCGAGACCCACCCGCCTTGAAGAATCGCTCAGGCTGTTTAGCATCCCTTCCAGCTCCTGCAGAGATTCTGCCATGATGACAATGTCATCCGCAAATCGGAGGTGCGAGATGTACTGACCGTTGATATTTATGCCCCGTCCTTTCCAATTAAGCGTCTTGAAAACGTCCTCCAACGCGTTCGTAAAAAGTTTCGGAGAGATGACATCTCCCTGTCTTACACCTCGACGCAGTTGGATTGGTTTTGTGCTCTGTTCTTGTACTTGGACGGTCATTGTTGCGGCCTTATACAGACATCTCATCACCTCGACATAGCGGCAGTCGATGAGACATCTCTGCATGGCCTCCAGGACAGCCCAGGTCTCAACGGTGTCGAAGGCTTTCTCGTAGTCCACATACGCTAGGCACAGAGGCTGATTATATTCCTCGGTCTTTTGGATTATTTGCCTAAGGGTGTGTATATGGTCCACGGTGCTGTAGCCTTTTCGGAACCCAGCCTGCTCCGGCGGCTGGAAGTCATCAAACTTTTGGGCGAGACGATTCGAAATAACCCTCGAAAACAGCTTGTAGACATGGCTCAGGAGTGAAATGGGGCGGTAGTTCTTAAGGAGCGTGTTATCACCTTTTTTGAAAAATAATACCACCACGCTCCTGCGCCATGCCTCCGGTGTTATGCCAGTGTGGATGACGGAATTGAAGAGCTTTACAAGCTCTGTCAAGACAGGTGTTCCACCTGACTTGAGCAAATCTGTGGTTATCCCGTCATCCCCTGGAGCTTTATTGTTATGAAGTTGTCCGAGAGCTATTCCAACCTCACCCATGTCAATGTCGGGAAGCTCGTCTGTGAGATGGCGTGTAAGCCTCGCCCGTGGATCATCCGCGCCATGGGCTGCAGGTGGGCATGTTTTCTGAGCATATAAGTCTCCGTAGAACTTTTCGACTTCAGCGAGTATCTCTGGCTTCGAGGTGACGGTGGTGCCCTGTGACGTTCTGAGTTGATCAGGTGACAACGGGAGGTATTGGGCTTGGCAAATACTTTCGAGCCTTTGTTCTACCCTATGGCTTGCTCAAAGAATCGGGTATTTGCGCTCCGAGTGTCGCGCCTAATCAGCTTCTTGACCTCCCTGTTAAGTACCTGACGCTCAGACGGTGTTGCATTCAGGAGTTCTCGTCGTTTCCTCATCAATCCCAGAGTCTCGCTGGTAAGTACCGATTTGCGTCCATTACTCACAGGTCGAAAGTGTTTAGAGCCCACCTCGCGAATGACACGTACCAGGCTTTCGGCGGCATCGTTAATGTCCTCAGTGGTTTCCAACATGGCAAATCGGTTCTGTAGTTCCAACTGGAAGCTTTCGCAACCAGCTTCGACCTCAGGCAGCGTTGGTCTGACAGTCAACCTCGTTAAACGCGCTCTTTCGATCTTGACATTAATATTCAGAGTGCCTCTAACCAGTCTGTGATCACTTCCGGTATTTACCCTGTTGATTACAGATACGTCTCTGAATATATGGCGCTTATCGGATATAACGAAGTCGATCTCGTTCTTTGTCACGTTGTCGGGGCTTCGCCAGGTCCACCTCCTTTGAGGCTTCTTCTGGAAAAAAGAGTTCATCAGAAAAAGCCCCCGAGCCTCGAGGAAGTTTGCCAGCATTCGCCCCCTGTGATTTCTTTGCCCATAGCCGAATGGCCCTACTCTCGACTCGCCACTCTCTTGTACTCCCACTTTAGCGTTGAAGTCACCCATAACAACAGTGTAGAATGTTTTGGTACGAGACATAGCTTTCACTATGTCTTCGTACATGGCCTCGACTTCGTCGTCAGGGTGTGCGGACGTTGGGGCATACACTTGTATTATCTTTAAGGAGTACCTTTCTGATATCTTAAGTATAAGGTATGCTACCCTTGCCGACACACTGCCGCATTCCATAACATTGCTCCTCAGTGACTTGTGGACCATAAACCCGACGCCACCTTGGGATGGTTGGTGTCCCTCTCGGAAATAGAGCAAGTGGCCACTATCGAGGGTTATCGTCTCCTCTCCCTGTCTTCGGATCTCCGATAGTCCCACGACGTGCCAGTTAATACGACTTAACTCTACTTCCAATTCAGCGAGGTGCTCGTTCAGCCGCAGAGAGCGTCCATTAAACGTAGCCAGGTAAATTTTACGGTGTTGGTACCCTGCCGTAGCCCGGGGATTCTTAGCACCCCCCACCGCACCGTTACCGTGGCCGGTACCATGGCCAGGAATAGTGCAGCTGCCGGGAACTAGGGGCCGTAAATCTGGGTTGCTACTCATTTGAGGGGATTTGCCATAGAAGAATAGTAACTGGATAAACATGCTACTGGCACTTACATGTAGTCTTTTTGTTTTATACGCTTCCGCTTCAAGAGCGCTCGTCTTCTCCGCCACCACTTGTTGCGCCTCCTTCATTTGCGCGTGATATTTCTCTGTAAATGTACATAACTATAGTTAGTAAGAATGGCTACTAAAAATATTATACTAGACAAGAATAAGGAACATAATAAACTAGCGAAAAATTTGACTAAGAAACGATGGACGGATCGTGTTCGTGTCATAAAGGTCGAGTTTAGTAGGAAAGCGGTGTCTAATAAAACGACGAAAATAAAAGATTATATGGAAGTTTAAGACATGATGTACCAACACCAAATAAATTGTGAGGGCATCAAGAGAATAGAAAGAAAGCTAAAAACAGAGGAGGCTTTTCTGAGAGATTGATAAAGAAAACGGTTTCCTTATTTGTTTACTATACCTAAATGCAGCTTCAGATCAGCCGCCGACTGCGCGGACTCGATGGCCTTCCTCTTGTGCATCTCCATGGCCTGCTGCCTCAGCAGCAGTTCCTTCTCCACGGCTGACAGAGTCGCTTGCAGGAGACGTTCCTTCTCCTCCAGACGCCGCGCCACTGCGCCCATTGACTCTATCTGCTGGTCGCGGGTTAATACCTGGAAAAATAATTATTACAAATAATTCAAATAGAAAATGTGGTTAATAGAATCTTTTGTCGCCATTATTCGCGTGGCTACCGTGAAAGATTAATTTCCACAAATATATAATGCTATTGCCAGCTGACCCGCGTCAAAATACTAAACTGCATAATAGGTTGTATTTTAACTACTCAAATGGTTATTTTTTTTATGTAAAATCCCCAATCCTGCAATTTTTTTCCTGATCCAAGTAAAGGAGATGACAACAGCATCTACCCTCCCCTTTTGCCTTACATTCTTCGAAAAATAACGGCCGGTCGCAAAACTTAGTTCGAATGAGCTGTCATTTCAATTGATGCTAGAGAGATTGGTGGCTCACTTCACCTAAGTTATCATGGTGACATTGTTACAAATAAGCATGTTAAAAAGTTCTAAGAAAATTAGGGCTGCTTATGTTTTCCTGAGCTGACAGCATCTTCCCTTCCGTTACATCACATTGCGAACAATAGCCTACCTGTTCCTGCAGCAACTGCTTCTCTTCTCTCAGCAGCTTATGCAACGAGTTAGCCTTAATCCGCTCCGACATCAGCTTGAAGTTTGCGTCGTCCTTCTCCCTCAGCTGCTGGATGAGCCTAGAGTTCTGTTCCTGCATGTCCTCAAATGCTTGCCCCGTGACCTCCATTTCATTGAGGAGAGCCTCCTCCTCCTGTGCAGTGGAAAAATACTTTATTTTTTTATTATTCCGCCCTTTTAGTTAGTTTATTCCTGTTTTGGCAAGACCTAGATGGGAGAATGGAGAAAAGTCATGGATTAGTATGTGTTTGTTGCGTCATCGTCTGTTACGGTCAAACTCAAGTGCGTGGGTTCAGAAACCCGTCTTTAATACTACGGAATAGAGATGCTTAAACTTAAGGTTAACAAAGACGTGCTAATGACAGAAGAAGCGCCGTGTGAGCATATTTGGAGCCAAAAATAAACTAAATTGATGTTGTACAAAAAGTTTGGCCTATAAAGCGTCTTCATTCCGTAGCAGTTAGGACGATTATCATTCCGAGCCATACAAATTCGTATTAGGAGATTTGCAGACAGTACGAGCGATGACGCGACGAGTCAAGTGTATTCGGCCCAAGACGGTGTTCAATGCTGTCAGCGTCACAAACTTCAGGAGAAAGAAAAAAAAACAAATAGCTTTTTGTAATGAGCAGCACCTTTGTGCTCTTCTATCTGTTCTTTTCTCTTTTTAGTGTTTTGTGTGTACCAATAACAATAAATAAATACTTATGAACATTATTGAAAATGATTTAAACAAATAGCCAAAATTATGATTTCTAGCCAGAGTGAGTTGTGATTTTTTTATTGTCCGTAAAACACCGTCTTGGTCGTTAATACAGGGCTGTTCCTTTTTATCATGAACCACAAAAAAGACAGTCCTATTTATTTTATACAAATAAAATAAAATTTAATAAAATAAAAAAAAATTGTGTACATTTTTATTTTATAAAAATAAAATAAAATACACAAAAGTTTACCTGCTTACGAGTGTACCGTGGTTACCGTCGGTTTCTGGAAGCCTAATGAAGTAAAGTAACTAATCTGTAAATCTGCTGTCGAGTGATGTCAACATTAGATTTAACCTTTTGAACGCCATTGTCACGTATACATGACAAGCAAGCGCATGCCCTGTACGCCAAGCGTCTCAAATATGAGACAAAAAGTACGAAGAATTTGTGGCTTGGCGTCGGGGGCACGCCGATGCGTTTATGCTCAGGCGTTGAAAAGGTTAATAACAGATTAATTTAGTTTTCAGAAACCTAGTTAGTGAATGACTATATTTATTAAGGCTCATAGTAATAAGCCGCTAACATAATTAGTGTTTTGTGAATATGGGTCTTAGTCCCGGCACTTCGACAGTTTCCAAAACAATAGAAAAGTCGAAAACATTTACAGGTAAACAGAAATAATAGTAGGAGAAGTATACTAAAGATAAATACTTATAAAATCATTTGTCCTGACTTACTATCAACGCACAGCAGTCTAGAAATCCGTAATTTGGAATATAGGTTTATTTTATAACAGAGAGGCTTTTTGGAAATATCAACTTTAAAGGAGGGAAATTAGAACTGTGATAGCCTTTTCTTTGAAGCCGACATCTACGTGGACTAAGTCGCGTGCATCAGCTACTGTTGTATACAAACAACTTTACTTTGAACGGCTTTGAATAACGCTACGTCACAGAAGATGTACCCTCAACTCAACACACTTTCGACGAATAGAACAGAATGTTTTTATTTGCAAATAATGTAGGTATATACATAAAAGGTTACAAATATTAGGGTTCCTTGTACATTCTACCTTTAAGGCATGCAAAAAAACCAAAATAATAACAAATAATAAAAAAACTATATTTAAAAAAGGCGCTCCGAATTTTAAAAGAATCTCTAGACGCCGCAGGCGCGGCTATTCACATACTGTGATAAGAATCAGTGTTGTGCCTGTGCATTGACTTTCAAGAAGAACCGCGCGATTTCTTGACGCTACATTTTGGGCATACATAGGACGTACTAGAACTGAGCAAATTTTACACGTGATTGGTATATGGATGTCTTCGGGATAAGTCGTGTGCGCGAGACATTAACCTTTTGAACGCCAGAGCATAAACGCATCGGCGTACCCCCGACGCCAAGCCGCAAAATCGCCGTGTTCTGCCTTAGATTTTGATTTGAGGTTTGGGTTAGAGGTTTGGCGTACAAGGCATGCGCTTGCTAGTCACGTATATGTGACAATGGCGTTCAAAAGTTTAAAAACGCCGTATGTAGTGAACGCCTATAAGCAAGCGTTAAGGCGCCTATCTCTACTAAAATCTATGCCAGTGGCTACATGCTGTTAATATCATACCGGTGATCCGGCGAAGGGTCTCGAGAAGGCGTGCAGCGGGTCGGCGTTGGGCCTAGCACACGACAACTGCTTCTGCAGCTCATACTTCTGTTCTTCCAGTTGTTTGATCTTACGGAGGGCGTCTTCGTCTGCGAGGCGGCGCTCGCGTTTGCTCTCCTGGGTGAAGGAAATGTGTTGTTAGTTGTATAGGGGATATTTGTGGTCCAATATAAAGACTTTAGGTATATTATTAGCAGTGAGTAGTTCCATCATGGAACTGTTAATGGTACTATAGTAGGCGCCAGATAAATGTGGAATAAAGTACATTGACCTTTCCCTAATAACTTTTCATAGGTACCTGAACAATTAAATATGAATCGTTTTTCATTATTAGACAATGTTAAGGATCACGAGAGATGATGATTCGGGACAGCTTTGTGTCATTAATTCCGTTTTTCAAATTAAAAATGTCAATAATTGTAGGTGGGTCAATGACCGTTATTCCACGATTATCTGGCGCCTACTATAGTGGAAACGAACCATCTTTTCAGGTCTATCGCTTAAACGGTAGGCCTATACCATTCGCAAATAGTCCGGATGATCATATTTATGATCGATTGTTTTCCTAAAATGCAGATAGATCAGCCGGTCGATTTTGTAAACATGTCGAAGTGAAGGCTTGGGTGAAGTGATCACGAGGTGAGCTGTCAACCCATATTATATCTTGATTATATGGATTGACAGCTCACCTCGTGACCATTTTTTTTTTTTAAGGATCAAATGACATTTTCTGCTCTGGGTGGAGCGGAAGGGCGTGTCAAACTCTTACTGACTAAAACCCGGATGGGTTTTAGTCAGTAAGAGTTTGATTATTATTATAGGTTCCTTCTAAAGCCCTTTGCGTTCCAGGGCCGCGGTGACTCTTTCGAACAAATTCCGCAACCCTGGCAGTTCCGCAACCCTGGCAGACCGGTTGTATGACTAGTAAACAACTAAAAGTTAAATGGAAAGTTGCGCAATCCGGCAATACCAGTGACGTCTGTTTCCTAATACGGAAAGATGTCTTGTTCGTTTTGCTTTGGTAGAAACACAGATTAATCGATAAATATTCCAAGATACTGCAGAGAAGTAAGTGGGTATTTGATCGGCAGTATTCAGGTTGTGGCACTAATAGAGCAGCGTTGATTATAAATACCTGCGCCATCTTAGCCTTCTGCCGGTGGTCCTCCAGCTCCTGCCTCGCCTTGCGCTCCGCAGCCATCAACTGTACTTTGTCTCTCTGCTCCTTACTGACGCCTTTGTACATGTCCAGTAAAAGCTTCAGTTCTTTCTGCTCGTTTACTGCTTTTCTGTGAAATAAAAATAAAACTTAAAAATCCGATCGTATTTCATTATTTTAAATATTTTATTTTTATTTTCAACATTACACATTTATCAAGTCCGTTAATTAATGTTTAATAATAATTTAATGAAATTATAATTGAAATTGAATATATTATTTTGAATGATTTGATTAATTGTGTATTTGCACCAAATTTACTGTACTAACATAGTGTGTAAGTTTTTACTAATACACATGGATCACTGTTGTCCGAAAAAAAAAAAAAAAAATATTATTATACGATCGTGAACGAAAGCGTATGAGACTCCTCCTCCCCTCCTCCTTCGCCTTCTAATGAAGAAGAATTTTAATGAGTTTTTCTTACATTATCCTAATATCCCGCTTAGGTGTGTAATGTATGGTATAATAACAGATAGTATAAAATCACTTGATATAACCATCAGATGATATAATTTCCATATTCTATAAAAACAATCTAATTTCATGTGATCTAATGTTATAATTTATATAACTTTCATTTGCTCTAATAACATTTAGTGTAACGTTTATTTAATATAATTTTTAATTTGTATAATGCTCTTTTTATATAACGTTCATTTGACCACAGGCACACCTAGTTCTTTCTACTCGTCGAGCAGTTCCAGTAGTAGTCACCGAAGTAAATCTTCAGGTCACTCCATCTTGTCCGGAGGTAAGGTCTCATGATAACTAACAAAACGAGCCCATACTTGGCACACCTAGTTCTACTCGTCGAGCAGTTCCAGTAGCAGTCACCGAAGTAGTCCTTCAGGTCACACCATCTAGTCCAGAGGTAAGGTCTCATCATAACTAACAAAACGAGCCCAAACACAGTACACCTAGTTCTACTCGCCGAGCAGTTCCAGTAGCAGTCACCGAAGTAGACCTTCAGGTCACTCCATCTAGTCCAGAGGTAAAGGTCTCATCATAACTAACAAAACGTGCCCAAACACGGCATACCTAGTTCTACTCGACGAGCAGTTCCAGTAGTAGTCACCGAAGTACACCTTCAGGTCACTTCATCTAGTCTGGATGTAAGGACTCATCATAACTAACAAAACGAGCCCAAACTCGGCACACCTAGTTCTACTCGTCGAGCAGTTCCAGTAGCAGTCACCGAAGTACACCTTCAGGTCACTCCATCTAGTTCGGAGGTAAGGTCTCATAATAACTAACAAAACGAGCCCAAACTCGGCACACCTAGTTCTATTCGTCGAGCAATTCCATTAGCAGTCATATGATCATAAGAACTTTTGTTATTTTTTCAATCTTTACACAACCTCCGCTGGTAGGAAAGGGCTCCCCCATATCCTTCCAAACACTCGTCTCCTGCGCCGGCTCGAACCAGACCTCGTGGTGCGCATCCAGGTCATTCCTACACCGCTTTCTGGGCCGTCCTCGGCGAAGCGGTCCTCTAGTCTATATAATGAGTATAATATAATTATTTGGCTACGTACTTCAGTTGTTGCTTGAGCTCCTTGATGGTCTGCTCCTGCTCCTGCAGCTTGGCCCGCGCGTGCTCCTTGCTGGCCACGCCCGCGCACGCGCCGCTGCTGCCCTCCTCGCCCTGGGGACACAACCACTCCATCTTACTACCGCTAAATAAACAATACAACGTTTAACCAAATTAACGCAATACCTGCAAGGAAGTTACTGTACTCAACATTATAAACAATTTTTACTCAAATCCAACACTGATATCGCGAAAAAAAATAAACGGCTGGCTTACATTTATGTTCGGTTAACTCGACAAAATGTACTGAACAGCCTATTTTTTTCGCGATTTCGGTGTTCGTCCCTTAGTCAAAGTTGTTCCTAACGATGAGTACAATGACCCCTTTTCAGGTATTGCGTTCATTCTGTTTCAAGTTGTAAACAGGGTGATTTTTTAAAGTAAAGTGCTCATTTATATTTAAAACTTGACTCTTATCAAAAAAACCCGACCGCAAAAAACGACGAAAAGTTCTTCTGAAACGCTTATATTTTGTCAAGTAGTAGAATAAATGCGTACCTCAGGGTCGGGTTCTTCTTTCTTGAGCGCGTGCGGTTTCTCATCCGCGGTGTCACCTCCCAGCGACACGCGCGATCCTGCCTCCTCCAACTCCTTACGGACCTGAACAATTGTACCAACTATTATTAACATTCAAGTAATTCAGTTTGCCTGATGAGCATACTCAGTTATAGGCTCAAAAGAAAATACATTTAAGAGGAAAAAAGAATAAATTGAGCAGCTACTACACGGCTTCCATCCAAGTTCTTAAATAAAATACAATGAATAACATATTGCTAAATATCTGCAAATGATAGAGATTGCAACAAAGAAGATATAGCTTGAAAAGAGGTGACTATAGAGGAGGCGAATAGATATGTATGGAAGAAGACATGCTGCGCAGATGAGAGATGAGCGTGTTTTTATAAGATCAGCTTTGCAACACTGATCTTATAAAAACACGCTCAGCTTCACTACCGTATCGGCACGAGATATTTGAGGATAGAAAAATATACCATCACTTCAGTGATATTGCCACCCAGATGTAAATTCAGAAACAATAAAATTGCCACACCGCAATTCAATCTTCAAAATTAGAGTGAACAGGCTTCTTCTGGGTAAGCTCGCTCCATCGTCGACTTTGTCTCTGTCATCTATGACCTAGACTAGAGTCAAGAGCAAACCCATATTAAATTAAAAAAAAAAAAAAAAAAAAATTTCGGTCCCTCATGAGATAATACACAAACAAGCATTGTCATCATGGACGTAGGTTCACCATCATCTGCCAGAAAGAATTACCGCGGCCCTGGAACGCAAAGGGCATTAAGAGGAATACGGATGGGTTTTAGTCAGTATGAGTCTGACACTCCCTTCTGCTCCGCCCAGAGCGGAAGGAGTCATTTGATGATTTTCCGAGCAAATAAAAAAAAAAAAGCTACATCATCATCCGCAGCCCGACATCGCCCACTGCTGGGCATAAGCCTCTCTTTTCCTGTGCCAATTCAAACGCTCCTGTGCCACCCTCATCCAGGTTCTACCCGCGATGGCAACAATGTCGTCTGCCCATCTCGCAGCTTACGACTGTGGTAATAAATAATTTCCAGTCGGCATGGTTTTAGCGGGGCAAACTGCCCAGGGGGCGATAGACGTGCTTTTACGTATAAACTCAAGACATTTTCAGCCTTATTTTGAATTTAATAAAACCAAGATTAGATTAAATACTGAAACTGAACGTCGATTGGCGGAACCAACTTGATGGGTTCTTACTTCAAATTTTCCATAAAAATTTTGATTAAGGATTTTCTAACCAGTATTTAAACCAATCATAATGGTTAGATTTTTTCGAGATGAATAAGGCTGTTAACGCTTGCTTTTGCCCGAGGCTTTGCTACTATGGCCTACCCCTCAGGAACAGCGCATTTTTCCGGGAATGAAAATACCGTTGGCACTCAGGGTTAGTGTAGCATTCTATCAGCAAAAGAGTTGTCGTAATTGGATCAATACTTCCAGCTATTACCTCCTACAAACAAACAAACAATTATGTTAGTTTAGAGGAACCTCACCATCAAAAATCAGCTGATAATATGAAATACTTGCCTTATTCAATTCCTGACTAGTATCTTTATACTTCCTCTTGTAACGATGCACCTCTCCCTTCAGCTGTTGGTTATGGTTCTGCAGTGAAGTGATGAGGTGTCGCATCTCCCTATTAATGGGCCCTGTCTGCTCATTCGCCGCTAGGTTTTGTTCAAATTCTATGCGTAACATTTCATACTCTTTCCGAAGCTGCCCTAATACGTCTTCTAGTTGAATCATCTCAGCTCTTAGGGTCTTTTGTCTTGATAGTTCTTCGCTCTGAAAGCATTAAATTGTTAATTGATTTGCGTTTAAAATTACGGGAAAGTGTTGGTATATAGATAATTTAGTTTTCTACATAAATAGATTTTCAGATCCAGAAATGTTCTGAAGTCTTGCATCTCTTTAAAAAAAAAAAAACAATGGGTTGCACTCCGGGAGTACCGGCAGAAGTGAAAACTTGAACGTTAACGTTGTGCATTATTGATATTTTGGAATGGTTAGGGAATCATTTCGCACGAATTGCTTTTATTATCAGTATAAAAGTAAGTACTTATAATGTATGTGGTAAAATACAATATTCATTTATTGCGCTATCATACACAAACATGACAATTTATATTACATTAAAAATTTAATACTTCAGAACTTTCCCTCCGTTTTACGAATTTTTCATCAGGTCACGTGTCCTGACGCGAGTTTAACATTTTTTACCCATCCCAAAAAGTGCACAACGCCGCTAAAGAAGTTTTCACTTCAAAAATCTTTGCATAAGCAAAAATACTGCAATCAATTTTACTTCATATTGTGTGTATCTAAGGGAATTATGAAAAATATGGAGTTTTCGTAATTTTGCTTGATACTATTGAATAATCAATTCTCATCATCATTGACAGCCTTGTTCCACCAACTGCTGTGAGAACATACCTCCTCCATTGTATGTATACCATTCTGCCCTAGTTTGTTCAAATCACCGAAGCAAAATTATAATAAAGAATAGTACAATCCAACCTCCATCATCTCAATCTGTCTCATGTGCAAGTTCTTGGCGTTCTGCAGCTGCAGCCGTGTCTCATCCAGCGCTGTCTTCATCTGCATGGACTCGTTGTACAGAACAGAGAACTGACTCTGAAGGCATTTGTACTCTGTTGTCTCTACAATCACTGATTCTGGTAATTGGCGGATCTGGGGAACAAAATGAAATTATGAATTGATCTGTTTTTTTCCGAAGTTTAGCCGTCGCCTATTGAGGCCAGTTCAGATCTATACGGTATTCGTAACCCAGAGCGGTAGCGAAAATTTCCCGCTGGGTATTTTTTTAGCTAAACAGGCGAAACCAGTATTGCCATTCCATTTAGCTTGGCGGTATCTTTCCGCTTGCTTTGTCAAGTTTCGAAAGTAAGTCGCTTTCCACAGCGGCAGTGGTATCGGCTTTGGTTTGAATAGTATGATTACCGCATAACCACACGGCTTTCTGTGTACCGAATACCGCGTAGGTCTCAACAGGCCTTTACACCAGAACCGTGTATTTTTCCGGGATATAGGATATACACTCAGCGATGGTAGCTTTCTAACAGGGAAAGAAAATTGGAATTTGGTGAACTGTTACAGAGATTACTTCCTAAGTACAATCTACCTCTTTAAAATATTAGTGTAAAAATTGTTTTTTTTCAAGGCAAGCCTTGGTTCTGCTCTGAACCCAAAAAACTCAGATCATCAGCGTCGCTAAGTCAAGACTTAGCGCCGAAGCTAGGTTGAAGTCTATTGATCGCCTCCACACTTAAATCTAACGCCCAATCAGTCACAGAGCATGGAGTTACGATTAAACATCCATAAATCTGCTTGGCCTTTTTCAAACTAAATTGGGGTCGGCTTCCAACCCAACCAGATTTAGATGAATATCAGTTTTTACAAGCGGCGACGTCCGGTGTCAGATTTACGAAAGCTAACCACAGGACCAAGGGCTTCACGTGCATTCAGAGGCTCGGAGGAAACCAAATTAATAAGGGATTAGCCTTCAAAGTTAAAGTTCGCGAACACATTCGTAAGAAGTTGGCAGTAGTATCATCACATCGCTAATGTTTTCCAATTACCTATTTGTTCTAATTGTTTAAGTATTTCATAGTTTATATATTTGTATTATTTATTTAAATGTTTGTATGTAATTAAATATCAATCGCTTCTTATTCTCCATATTACACCTACCACCATTCTCTGCATCACTCAAAGGTTGACTGGTAGAGAATGCCTATGGCATTAAGTCCGCCTCTGTACATTTGTGTGCGTAAGTGTTAATTAATAAATAAATAAAGGTTACGATTAACATCAGTCAATCCCATCGCGTGATATGGACAATGGTTTTCCCAGTCATAGTTAACTTCGGCGTATACTTTGCTCAACATCTAACAAAAACAGAGACGTCGATAGAACGTGATACTACTACCATGCACTGCAATAAAACGAATCTAAAATGGCGACCAAACAAAAGGAGCTCATAATATGATTATCCACGCCATTATTTATTCGTTTCTTTAACGGCTAATCATAATTTTGTAAAGATTTAAATCATTCAATGCTAAGGTTTACACATGATTAATGCTACTCTAATCCTATTTTAAAACTACCAAAACATATTCTAAATCACACCAAGAAGTCTTTACTCATACTCACATCCATCTTCAGTTTCTCAACTTCCTTGAGCGTGTCCCGATGTTGTCGATGCAGTCTATCCAGCTCTGCCAGCCGGTTGTTGGCCAGCTCCCTCTGCTCCTCCAGCTCGGCCGCCACGTCCTCCAGCTTGGCGGCGGCGGCCGTGCTGTGCGGGGTGGAGCTGGCCCCGGACGTGGGGACAGTTGCCACAGTGGTGGCACCCGATTGATGATAACTTTTTAGTTTCTCGATAGCTTCTGCGAGATGGTTTTCGAGTTTGTCATTGCGGGAGCGTACCTGTGGAAGAAAACATTGATGTCAGTATGAAAATTATGTGTTCTAAAGAATGTTCAGACCTGTGAAGTCTTGTCTTGTTCTTGTGAGAGGGAGAAATAGCGTAGTTACATGCATTATTTACATATTCTATAACGGCTTTTACTGCAAAAAGCATAATCAACTTTGTCAGGCCCCAGTCCACCAGTAATTCAAGTGAGAGAATAATCTTTGTAGTAATGTTAGTCCAACAAACCTTCATGAGCTCATACTGCAGATCATCAATCTGGTTCTTGAGCTCAGCATTCTCCGTGTCCCGGCTGTTGACAGCGTCTTGCAGCTGAGCCACCCTCAGGGTCATGGCGTGATGGCTCTCATGTAAGGTGGTGCATAGAGCTTGGAGGCGCCTGTTCTCCACTGTGACCTCCTCGTTGGTAGCGCGGATGACGTCATCTAGTGCCGGGGCGGGGGCGGCTTCTGGAACGTATTGTGATAATGACCACAATGGACGACACGAGATCGACATCTTTCAAGCTTTGCATTCACCTATTTGGTTAGGCTGTTGGAAACAGGCTAACAAAATGTAATACCTTTATAGTGGAGCTTAAAAACTCGTTTCTTTTCATCAACATCCAGGAATAACACGATTGCGCGCGTTTGTTTTAACGACAATAACAAAACCATCCCGGAAGGAATAAACCCAGTAAAACAACATTTGTGTATTTTTCCTATGATGACATTCACATGCATTGTGCTGGTTGTTCAATGCACAAAACACCACACCACACTACGAATTTTCGGCCTTATAAAGTACATGCTGGGGTGCGCAAAATATTCGCTAGGAAACGGAGTTGAGGACAACAGCACGATATACGTACATGCTGTCTCTGATAGCCTTCTAAACCACTTGTATACCGCCCAGTATCATTTTCATTAACATACGATCATCATCATCATTTCAGCCAAAAGACATCTACTGTTGGACAAAGGCCTTCCCGAGGAGTCGCCACATCGACCGGTCCTAAGCATCTCGCATCCAGCGGTTTCCCGCGGCTCTCGCCAGGTCATCGATCCACCTTGTGGGAGGCCTTCCAACGCTATGTCTTCAATAAAATTCTTTAATAAAATTAATTACATGTGAGTAAAACTTAACTAACCATAGAGCTTACCCTCACTCTCTCCCTTGATGGCTCGCCAGATCTTATCGTTCCTCTGCTGAAGCCGGTCAAATGCTTGTAACACTTTGGCAACCGCTCGTTTGCTCACTTGAACACGGTTTGCAAGCTGAGCATCTAGTTCCTCCTTGTCCCAGGTCGATAGCTGCATCAAGAAGGAGGTTGTTGCTTCGTTTTCATCTATGGACACATTTTATTAATTTTACTCTCAGTCATATCACTTCTGGGTTTCCCTGAAAGGTTATTTTTAAGTTAAAATATCATTTTCTCGGTTCCATAGATTCCAGAACAAATTCAGAGCTTGCCAGCCCAAGCCAGGGCAGGTGTAGCAGGTGGAGATATTTCATATAAAACCAAGAAAAATTTGTAAAATCTGAAGATCAAACCTAGGTTTATTACACACACATTATTTTTTTTTACCCACTTCAGACCCTAAAAACTAGTTATAATTTTATATTTTTTTAAATTAATTTACTGTCTGGTAAACACAATGGAGTTGAGGACAGACAGTATAGGATGGCCTTAACCTAGTATTAAATACAAACAATTAGTTATTAGTAGTTATTTTCACACAGGTATCCTTGAACACATGAGATAAATTGCTGAAAGTATGTTTCATTTGAGTGTGTTTAGCTACAATATATTTACCTGGCCATCTAAATTAAATTTTGGATTCCTGAAAACCTTAACCCCTCTCAGGGATTAAAATTGTTAAAAAAATTGCATATTATGTAAAATGTAAAGAAATTATCTATTCTGGCACCCATGGTTTAGATAAAGTATGCTTGCATTATAATATGTAGCACTTGCTAATTAATTGACTAATAACAGACAAGTATCACGCTTACAGTGATTACATTATGCATTATAAAAGAACTATAGTAGGCGCCAGATAATCGTGGAATAACGGTCATCGACCCACCTACAATTATTGACATTTTTAATTTGAAAAACGGAATTAATGACACAAAGCTGTCCCGAATCATCATCTCTCGTGATCCTTAACATTGTCTAATAATGAAAAACGATTCATATTTAATTGTTCAGGTACCTATGAACAGTTATTAGGGAAAGGTCAATGTACTTTATTCCACATTTATCTGGCGCCTACTATAGCAATATATCCCAACTTTGGTCAGGAGAAAATGTTCCATTCTGAAGGTTTTCTCAACATCTAAATCTATCAAGTATACTAGAAGTACTTAACATAAACACATACTTAATTTATAATTATTTCAAGATGGATATTATTGAACCACTTACTTTTGTTCTCTGACTCATCTGCGGTCTCTGCATCAAAGCGTTGCAGGAGTACTCTGATATCCTCATTGAGTAGATTCCAGTAACGATTGACAACACACAGCACTGCATCATCTTGTGTCTGTCTTTTCTCAAGCTGTTCAATCCTGGCCCGAAGCTCCGCCTCACATCTATGACGTTGTTCTATTCTCTGCAAGAAACCATTTTAATGTGACTACTCAGGCAGAGATAAAAAAACACAAGATACTGGTGGCAGAAATGCTGGTATTCTGCTACATCTGGTTAAACTGCCAAACCCATAATTGCGGTTAGAGGGATGATCGTGACTTTGACCTGAAATAGGTGAAACTTGTAAGCACACTATCAAATGTAGGCACTATGTATTATGATTCTGAAAACAATATTTTTATGTTTTCATTGTGAAAGCTTTTATGTGTTTTTGGATTATAAGTCAATAATATAATAATTTGCTTAAAACAGTGCAGTTGCAAGGTCAATAATAATTGTTTGTACAAATGTCCCATGTATTAGATACCTTTAGGAAATTTTGGAGGTTATTTGTCTAAAGAAAAACTGCAATATACAGACAACCTACAGTGCATTGTGTTATTGAAGTCTCTAATAATATTATCAAACAAATGATACAAGTTCATCAACAAATGAACAGAACCAAACAAACTATCCAATAAGAAATAAATTCTATAAACAAGGTGTTTGATATACTTAGATCCTTTTCACTTGTGACCGTCAAAACAATATAAACCAACTCAATTAGCTCACAGTAACTGTAAGCTAATGAGTAGGTTTGGATGAAACTGTAATACAGTTTTATCTAGTATGTCAATTTACTTCATGAAGTTTAAACAATTTCCATTGAAATTGTTTGAATAACAACTTGATCAGTCAAAGGATTGTCTCATAGCACTTATTATGTCATCTGATAGAAATCATTCTCACCTTTTGCCTTTAGCCATGTTTTAATCAAAAACTGTCAACACAAAAGAAACCTAACAATGGTATATAATGAAGATCATTATCTTTCTGAAATGGATAAGCTTACAACACATAAGCTGAAAACTCTTCAATGCTTCAAAACATAAAACTAACATAATACCATTGTTGTCATTGTACATAAATGCTATGTAATTAGGTGTTGATAAACAGCTGATCATGACATGTTTCTCGTTCATTGAATCTGAAAATCAACATTCGGATACTAAATAATAAGTGATAAATCATGCAAAAATACTTCTGGTCGAGTACCTGGGCCAACTTTTTATTCTGAAACTGCAGAACTTTTATGTCCATTTCCTCCAAAGTGGACACAGGGCCGATAAGATGGGGCTCAAAGTGAACTTTCTTGATCGGTGGCTGGCTACTGCCATTGCCCCCGTCATCTGCCGTACGTTTAGACATTTTGACCTGAAATATAGAAAAAGAGAAATCTACAAATCCCAAAAAATTAATACTAGTCTTACGAAAACTATTGATCAATATAACCCGGTCAATTTATAAAGAGGTTATGAGGTGGTAAATAAGTGGCAACTGTGTTCTTTTTACTTTGGCTGGATTATATACATACCTGCTTGTCAATATTGACAATCTTGTTAATTGTTGTTTTAATTCAAGTATTCTAGCTGAGAATTCTTTATTTTACAATAATCTATTATAAATATCATTTTGCTAACGAGATTTGAAGAAAATAAACTAAAAACGCCAAGCTCCGCCCGAAATATTGCCAACCTACTCGCCTCGCACGTCCTCGTCCGAGCAGGCACTAGTGATGTGCAGACATGGCGTTCTGCGGATAGTTGATTTCTAACCGATGAAAAGTAACACTCACTATTTAATTTTTGCAATTTTTTTAATTCTTTGTGTTGATGGGTAACAAATCAGTGAAAGACAAATTCAGAAACATCTATCCCATTTTTTTCGATTATCCTTTATAATCGACTAAACTCGACACGCAAGTGTGCTGGGCGTGTTCAGTCCACTACCCACTCCCTTTCACAGAGTGCAAACTTGCATCCCAGCAGCAGAAATATTATGTTTAGGCTGAATGCGATTGAATGTTCCGATTTACTTTTTATATTATTCTTATGCCCAACTGTAGATGGAAGGCCTAGATGTAAGGAAATAAACCATTTTTTTTTCGGTTTAAAAAGGTTGGTGCTGATGACTATGTTTTCTTTATTATAACTACATTTTCTTGGATTTTACCGAGGTAGGGATATTACGGAGTACCTATAAACTATGTAAAGATTTTTAAAATGTGTGATATACCGATATTGATATAGGTACGGATTTAGTTCTAGTTGGTCCGTCCGACCAAGCGTAGGTAGGTATTACCTACCTAAGTTATAAAAACTACTAAGTTAGAAAAATTAAAACCAATTTTTTTTCATTGTTTTCAAACGATATAAATAATCAATTTGATTCGGTTTAAAACCAAACTCACACTCTCGCACTTTCGTTGACGTCGTCACTCGTGAATCGACGCAACGTTCCCAGCTCGCCTACCTTACACACACATGCACATAATCAGTTCTTTTACTTTTGTAGGTGAGTTTTCAACCGTTTGGGGTTTAAAACGGCAACATTTTATTTAAAACGTTTTAAATCGGTTGTTTTACTTACATATACTTAAATGCCCAACCCAGTTCAACCTCGAAGACTTGCTTTGCTTACATGAGTTTCAATTTCGGAAGCCGAGGAAGAAAAAAATAAAATGTTGCGGACACCCGGGGCGGGTAATGTGGTGTCACCCCACAAATGGAAAACACCTTCCCCCTCCCCCACCCCAAATAATTATGGTTGACTTTCATTCTAGAGACGGTAGTTACAACCCATTTTTCGGGGGTGCTTCATTAGAATTTAGAGTGCTACAAGAAGTCAAGGTTCATTGGCTAAAGCAACCATAATGTGGGTCCCAGAAAATGCCCGACGACATCGCGGGAGACCCAGGCGAAGATGGCGGGACGAGCTTGACGCCTATCGGCCAGATTGGTCCACACTTGCCCAAATCCGGGAGGAATGGAAGGAAGAAAGGGAGGCCTTTGCCCTGCAGTGGGACACAATGGGCTAAAATATTACTTAATATAAATATATTTAGTGGTTCACATGTGCTTACCCCGTCACAGCGTATCGGCGTGATGTTATGTTAGGAACTGGTGTAAACAATAGACAGACATGAGATTTCAGCAATCCCAGTCCATTTGCTATCATTTATTGAGGAGTTCCGTTGCCTATCTTCGAAGTTTTTCATCAGATCTTCACCAAATCGAAATGGGTCCACTCTGAGAAAGTACTCTTCCAAAAACTACCAACATCGCTTCAAGTGTGCCTATAAAATTTGAAGAGTTCTCTCTTTTTCTCCAGGATCCCATCATCAGATCCTGACTTGATGATCATGGGACCACCTGGAAAGTATACCCTTTCAAACAAAAAAAAAATCCACATCGTTCCAGCCATCTTCGAGTAATCGGGGATCATACATAAAAAAATAATAATAATAAAAAAAGGTTCCGACGAATTGAGAACCTCCTCCTTCTTGAAGTCGGTTAAAAAATCAAAACCAAACGAGTGTATATTTATAGTTTATATATTGAATACTTCTGCAATCGAATAAAACATAAGCTTACCTACTAAGTACTTAAAAATCACCCTGAAATCCGAAATATACCTATATGATTATTACACAACAACCTTTTGCTAAAGATTAGAACTCATGACAGTTTTATATTTCAACTGGTCCTGAAACATTCGTAGAAAAACTCGGTACTTCTTATCATGGTATGCTTTAGTGCTCATGTTAGGTGGTATGACGTCTGCAGTTCCTCCCATATTTTCTATAGCATCCTGAACGTTATTAAAATACTGGGAAGCACACGCTCCTAGGATTGCAGACCCGACCAGAACGGAGTCTTTTTCATGAGGTTTTAGAATGGGCAGACCCACGGCATCAGCTTGTATTTGGACGAAGAGTGGATCTTTTGTGATGCCACCACAAACCAAAAGCGATTTGAATGGCTCGTACCCTGCCAGAACCAGTGCTTCTATAATGTGCCGCGTGCCATACTGAAACAATGTATTAAATATATCAACCATGCATTACCACAAATTACTTACTTACGACCGTCTAAACCAGGGTTTAAATCGTTAAAAATCGTAGAAGATAACGCAGTCTTAGAATAAAGCGCACTGTACTGTATTTTTTCTTCTGCCTACCCTCATGGGTAAATTGTAAAAGGAGTAGGTATGAATTATTTACACACTACAACAAGGTTGGCAATAAAGATATGTGAATTAAAAGCTTATGATATCATCATTGCAATCTATTTTAATATAATATCGTACATATAGTTACAATCTGCATAAAAGTATATAGCTGAATAGCTCCGTGTGCCTGAGCAGTCAGCCTTGGATGATGGCCCATGTACGCTGGATATAGCATACATGAATTAAGTAACCCTCAGCATTTAAACAGCCCCCTAGTTTAAAGTCAGTGTGCATCAATATGAGCCACTTACCGACAGGGCTTGCAATGTGGCCAAGTAAAGGAGAGCCAGGTTCGCTTCACTATTGTTTATTGATAGCCCACAGATCATGCCTCGCATTGAAGGGTCAGCCAGCGGCGAGCGGTTGCCATGGAAATCAGGCCAGACGTGAACGTCCCTCGTCAAATTGCTGACGTCATTGTATCCTTCCAGTCTTGCCATTTTTGATAGTAGAGTTCTCAAGTGGTTGCGGGTACTGAAATGTTCATAGCATATTAGGTTGCATTCATAAAAAACAAAATCCAAAAGAGCAGCACTTTTTAGGCATTTACTTACTCGCCAGAAGTCATTACTTTCAGCAGTTCAGCCCCAGCAGGATGACTGGATATTATGTGATCTAACAACATCCCTGAAGCACTTTGACCAGCCTCATTCAACCACATACTGGGAACCATTGCACTGTAATATGGCCCCCACACACCTTGCACTAGGACAGCCTTTTTGTTTACAGCCATATGACAGGTTGAGGTCCCACAGATTAATCCAAGGCGGGAAGACATTTCTTTATCTATTCCTTCACCATGTGTTCCGATCATGCCCAAGCCTCCAGCATGTGCATCAATGATAGAAGTGGCTACCGGAGTACCTGGCTTCAGTCCCAATATTTTTGCAACTTCAGCTGATAAACCTCCACAGAACTCTCCAGGCATTAATACCTTATTGCCAATCTTTTTAAAGTTATCTGCAGCTAGGTCCTCTAATCCAATATCCCGCAGAAAGCCTGTGTTCCAACCTTTTTTTCCATCAATAGAGCATTCATAATTCCATTTGCAAACTAATGAGCATAAGGAACGGCTCAATGAACCGGTTGCTGTCCATGTGAGGAAATCTGGTAGATCAAAGAAGTATCCAAATTCATCCCATTTATTTGGAAGGTGTTTCTTTAACCAGAGTAGTTTTGGCATTTCCATTTCAAGACTTACTTTTCCTCCGACATATTTGAGTATGTCATGGTTAGTTTTGTTGATCAAATCAGCTTCAGCCTGCGCTCGGTGGTCCATCCACATTATTATATTTTGTTCATTGTTGTTTGTGCTCACAGATAGGGGCTTACCATTTTTGTCTATGGCTACTAAGGAACATGTAGCATCAAATCCAATTCCTTTGATACTTGCAGGATTTATGTTCGCAACTACATTCTGAAAATGAAGGTAAAGTTATATTTTTTTAAGGAACATGCAATCAATTTAAGATGTCTCAAATATTTAATTCAAGTTTTATTGCAGTGAAACATTAGAGACACTAATTATAATTTATTAGCTGCTACCCATTATTATTATTATTGTAAATATAATAATAAGCGATGCGAGGCCTGGTAAATGAAGTGACTCTAATGGTTTTTAACAAACACATCCCTTGCTATGCATCCTCACACTTCCCTGGTAGACATTAATGTAAAAGTGAGTTTGTTTGTATTTTCTGACCTCTTCACATATTATGGTAAGTACCTGGATGACCGAGCTTCGCTCTGTATTTTTCTTGGTAATTGTTTTCTAAAAATGAAACCTAGCTAGATTGATTTACCGCTCCCGAAACCCCCTGCATACAAAATTTCATGAAAATTATTGCAACCGTTTCCGAGATTCAGATTTGCTCATTCCCTATGAATGCAATAAAAATAAAAATCTTTATTGATGTTGATGTTGCCTAGACTGTAGTGAGGCTACGGAAATGAAGCAATATTATTGATTCTCACAAACACATCCCTCGCTACGCATCCTCACATATCTCTGGTGGAAATGCACCCTTACTGTCTGCTGTACTTTCAATAAAATTATTTCTCACAAGACACTTTTTTTACCTTAATGACAAACACACAACAATCCCAGATGTCTGTTGATGACTGTTCATAGTAATCAACTTTAGGTTTCCATGTTTGGATTTCCTTAACAGATGCATTTAAGACATGACCTTTATCATCAACCAAGGCTGCTCGTACGCTGCCCGAGCCCACATCAACACCAATGAAATAAACTTCTTTACTCATTTGGATGCACTGTGAAATAAAAAAAAGACAACATTAGAAAGAAATTAAATAGCCTTAAAACTTGTAAATAACAATAGAGTTAATAAAATAAACTATTAATATAAGTATTACAGATTCTATTAAGAAATGCAGTCAAACAATGCCTAATGAGTGAATAACAGGAATTAATGGCGCGGCGACGACTAAATCAAATTGATAAAACGGCCTTGATGTTGTAGATATAACATATCATGTAATAAAACCAAGTCTCAAGAGATAACCTTGCTGTCCTTTGAACTTTTTCAACAGTAGGTACAGCTATCATCTGTAATGATAAACACGGCAACGTCAACACGAATAACGTTTTTGTGATTCGACATAGTTCGTTCGTTCATAGGGAATTTGTCACAATTACCATGTTCCTACAAAGATACCTTCAAGATTATAATTCTAGTTATATAACATGACATAATTAATGTGATAATCAATTTAAATTGAATATTTATTTTGCTGAAAGGATTTCTTGGATTTCAGTTTTCAATTTTACCGCTTCATAAACATAAGGTACCCCACGTCAGTGTCACTGTCATGTCATATGAACCATGCATGAAGAATTAATTTACAAAAAAAAAAAAAACAATTGTGTTTCACACTGTAAATCTATTCTAGTAGACTAGGTACAGACGCCAGCACATCATGCTACCCGAAACTGTCAAATTTTCCCAATCAATCTTGAACCTAATCCCTTAGCGATAAAGTTGAAAATCTTTTAAAGAAATTTGACAGATTGTTGCAGCTTGATGTACTGGCGTCTGTACGTAGGTACGTACGATAGAACTCGCCCAGCATACTTTCATATATCTGTCTTTATTGAAAAATAGTACGGGCAGCGCTAACAAGCGAGTGCGACTGGTTTTACTAAAATAATGAAGAAATATCGCGTACGAATGCGAATTTTATGCCAGAGCCACACAATTGGCACTTGCCGCAAACTTTAACTTGCCGCAAACTCGTTTTACAAACAAATTCCCTTTGATTTGTACAAAAAACTGATAGTCGGGGTCGGCTACAAGCGCTTGCAAATCTATACAAACTAAGTCAAACTCCCTCCCTATTCAAACGTTTGGATTTGTGGTTTGTTGCGATTTGGCACGCGTGTGGTTCTGGCTTTCGATTTTGTTACGGGCGCGCCGAGCGGTGGTAAAGGGTCACGCGGCGTATAAGGCGCTGCTGCGACATTGCAAATCATGCAGGGCCTTCAGACTCGACATTATTACCGATAGCCTTTTTTTTTAAGGATGGGAAATCGTCACATGACTCTCGGAAGGATGAAGGGCGTGTCAGACTCTTACTGACTAAAACCCATCCGTGTTCCTTCTAAAACCCTTTGCGTTCCAGGGGCCGCGGTGACTCTTTCGAACAAATTCCGCAGCAGGCTCTGGCCCGAGCGGGCCCCGTCCTCTGACATCTCTCTCTCCTCGGGTCTGCAGCGAACCACCCAACGCTCGCCGTCCCCAGGCCCGCGCCTACGGTGGCGGGGATCGCCCTGCGACTCCCGACGCCCGGGGCGTCTTCTCCTGTAGCGGCGGTTCGGGCGAAGGCCTTGCCTTTCCCTCGCGCGGCCCGCCTCCTCCTTCGCTAGCATTACTGCTTCGCAGAAGGAGGTGACCGCTTCGTCCTCCTCGCTCCGGACCATGGATACAAGGCCCGGACGCGAGAGGTCACCGCCGCCGATCGCCTCGACGAGTACACGGCGATGCTCAACCCAAGCAGGGCAGACCTCCACTGTATGCTCCACCGTGTCCTCCGGGCGATCCTCACGGTGCTGACACCCGAGCGTGTCCTCCTGCTTAATCCGAAACAGGTACCTCTCGAAACAGCCGTGCCCGATAAGTACCTGCGTTAGGCGGAAGGTGAGGACGCCGTGGCCACTTCTCAAAGAGACCACCGCAATAGTGGCGTGCCCTATTACCGAAAACCTACCGACCGAATTCGGCCGACAAGACCTAACCGTTTAAAAATACTGATATTTTGGTAGGCATTCAAAGCCTGAATATCTTCGCTAGCAAGTGTCAAATTACTGAACTTAGTGTCTAATTTTGACATCCCGCTAAGCGTATCGATATTATTCGTTAGATATTACCAAAATCGCTACCAGACGGTAGTACTGCAGTCTGGATATTTGGAATCTGTGATTCACAGATTCCAAATATCCAGACTGCAGTACTCAAAATTAGACACTAAGTTCAGTAATACTTTTGTTTTCACAGACTGTGAAAACAAAAGTAGTAAACGAGAAGACGTGAAAATAAAAGCTATATTGTTTCTAGTTCTGCATGAAGGCGGACGTAAAAAAAGGCACCATTCCATCTTTTCCCGTGGGTGTCGTAAGAGGCGACTAAGGGACTCACCAGAGAATGGGCAGCAGCATTCTCTGTACATTGCAACAGCTACACTGCGATGGCCAATCCGCCTGCCATGATTATGGCAACCCCCCTCCCTTTGGGGGAGGCCTATGTCCAGCAGTGGACGTCTTTCGGCTGATATAAGTTGATTGTTTCTTGTTGACAGTAATACCCAATGATTATTTTGTTTTATACGCGTTTTTAAATGAATTTGGCGAATTTATTTATACAAAAAAGAGGTCCGCTATAATATAATAAAATTGTTGTAATTATATGTTGACTGTCTGTCAGTGTCAATCATAAATGACTAGTGTCAATGTCATTTGGTTTGCATGCCAAGTATATAATAGTCGCGGTTTGTTTTGATTTTTGGGATTTTCTTTCGTCTGTAAATAAAAATTAAATTTTGTCTGCAATAAAAACAACTCCATAAGCAATATTATTGTAAAATTGTTCGTCTAGCAATGGTTCGTTTCAAGAACAGGTGCGGTATAATTTAAGTTTTTTTACTGGTGTTAGAACTTTAGCGACGGTATGCTTTATGATGAAATAGGGACAGTCTTTGGCAGTCACTTGTAAACTAGTACAAGTAGAGGAACCAAACCGTTGAGAGAACGATCGTGATAGAGTTAAATTCAAGGAAAATGAGAGTACTGTGTTGACCCGAAATCCATAAGGACTAGCATATTAGGTTCAAGCTAACCTCTCTCAAATAATGCAATCTATTTTAATAATACTATAGTTGTATACTTCCATTCCACATTTTTTTTAATAGATCGCATTAAATGTTATAGCTAAGTATTATTACTAAAATAAGAAAAAAAACAATTTGATAGGAAAAATATTAACAATTACTTTTAGCATGTTTTAATCATAATAACAACTGTTAGCATTCAGCTTGTGATATTCTTTGTCTTTCAGATACATTACTGTTGAAATAGTTTGTCCATTTGTATCAGAGGATAAACCATTACACTTGAAGCCAAAAATATTCCACGACACTCTACTGGGTAAAATTCAGCTTCTACATGGTGACTTTGGTGTTGCTGCCATTACAAATGGATTTTTAACAAAATATTGTAATGAGAATACTAGAATAGCTATTATAAGATCAAGACATGGACCACATAGATTTGTAACAAGTAGTCTTCCTTTTATTACAAAGATAGGTAACCTAGATGTTAAGCTGAATACTCTACATGTTGGTGCCACCCTAAAACATAGTTTTAAGTTTATACAAAAGCATCAGAGGGCCTATTTAGATTCTATGTGGTCTAAACTAAAAACTGATGAAGAAAGACAAAAGCTAGAAGCAGCTGTGTTAGATTATACAAAAACAGATGTTGCCATAAATATAGAAAATATTGCTTAGATTTGTGTTTTTATTTCACTGGTTTGAGTACAATGTACAGTGAAAACCGTTTATTATGACTCCGGTTATATTGACCAATCCTGTAATGAAGTAAATACAGTTTCTTATTATGACCTATTTAAAGCAATTATGTCCAGTGACATGATTCCTAACACCTTCATTGGTTTTCCTGATCATTCCCAGCCCTTTCTGTATATTTATTGAATCCTTGTGAAAATTAAGTGCTTCCTTTTAGTTTGCCATGTGTTATTCTTGACGATGATGAGATGAATTTGATCCTAAAGTAGCAACACTTTCTGGATGGTGATTTTTGTTAAAAATCCACCGTATCCATTTCTGACTAGTTATTCATAGTTTCGGATTTGGCCATCCATGCACACCTAAAAAAATCACCCTGTATTTATGATAAACCAAGTAAGAAGTCAATACAATAGTCACTCATGTAAAAAATGTTTATTATTAAAAATAAAAAGATTCCAATATACCATCATTGCACATATTTTCAAATTCAGTTACATTATTTATATAAAATTGTATGATACACTAGTAGTTGGAATATAGGGTATTCAGATCACAAATCGTGATCTGAAAAACCCTATATTCCACAGTTTAACCATTCGAGTATTCCTATATTTCACTATTCGAAATGAGACTTTGACTAAATACATTGAAAGTAGTTTCATGTGAATGAAAAGAGCAGTCACTTCATATCAATCAATGGATCATTCAGTAATAATGGTCTATTCAGAATGAAAAGAGCAGTCACTTCATACCTATCAATGGATCATTCAGTAGGAATAGTCTATTCAGACATCAACGAGTTTGGAGTGGAATGTGCACAGATGTGTTCCTCCGACACCTTATATAGGGTAGCATCTAGTTACCTGTGTAAAATGCAGGCTTCATGTATAGTTATTGTGTAGATAAAATTATATTGTGTTCGAATTAACACACACTTCGTTGTGAAATGGCTCTTGTTCTCAAATCTTATTTGTTTATATAACATACTAGATTGCGTCCTAGTTTTGGTATAAGAAGTATATTAAGATCATGCAGACCAAATCGAGGTAGGTATTTTGTGTAAATGAAACAATAAATATCGTAGAACATAATTTATTAGAGGATATTTACATTGTTTTGGTCAATTTGCAGAACGCACTACACAACATTTAGCCTATCTTTGACAGCTGGCATCAGGTTTTTTGTCTTTCTGTTACACTGTTACAGTGAAGATAAAACGGTTTAAAAGAAAAAAAGTTCATTTCCTGGTTGAATCTGGTAGCATAAAACATCTTCTAAATCAGGTAGAGCTGTGTCTGCTGTTTCTGTTTTACTACTTTCACTAGGTTTTGGTGAGCTTGCATTACATTTTCCACGATCAGTCTGTATGTCGCTAACTCGAACAAATGTACGAACATCTTCATGATGGCCCTCAGTCTTGACTATAAGATACTGAATCATCTCTAGGTCAAATAACTCTTTTGTCTGGCTTGTATCACTATCCTTGTGATTAGATGAGCTTACATTCGGTATTTTCAGGTCAGTCTGCATATCTTGAGTAAATATAATTTCACCGTTAGCATTCTTGCAAATAATTTTACGAATGCCTTCTAAATCAGATTTTAATGGATTAAACATTGTAATGTTAATATTTTTTCGCGAGAACCTTCACACTACGAATTGTAAGAATGCAATGTCGTCTTAACTGATTGTAAGCTATTTATAAGTAACTCGGGCTTTAATGCTCATCCCATATGTAAACGCATCCATTGTAAATTGTCATTGAAGTTTATTCACTGTCCTTGTCCCACAAATTTTATTGAGAAGATATGGCAGGCAAAGTCATCGTATGTTAGTAGTTTACCATTAATCATGAGTTTTGCAATGTAAGTAATTCTTTATAAGGAGACCGATCAAAACAAAATAGCAACATAGACGCAAAGTAAATAGGTACAGGACGTTACAACTCCTACAGCGTGCGCAAACGGGCGCACGCACACATTGATGTGTACATAAAGGGATCTCAGCAATGCATGCCAGCCGCAACGAACAATCTCCACTCGCGCAAGTGCATGCGTCCCACATCTATGTGTGCGTGAGGTGAGGTATCGCTCGTTTTAGGAAGCTGGCGTTCTGTGTCTAATTATCATACTATTGCTACGCTCGGTTTTACTTACTATTTTATATCTAAGTAGTATTATAATGTCAATTAAAATACATAAATTCGTTATAACTGTTTATTATCTAGGTTTATATTAATACCTAATTAATTACATTTGATTTAGAATGATACATAGTTTATACATTACAACCATTATGTCTAATGTAAATTGTACATACGCAACTACATTTTCTTTTGAATTTTATTTATCATATCTTTAGCACAGTCGTATATATCATCAGTAAATATATTATCAACAATATGTTGAGCACATATTTTAGCTTTACAAGTGCATAATTTAGAACCATTGAGTTCTTCACCCTCAAAGATTTGAATACGTATTATTTTACGGTGTGGGCCCTTTACATACTTTCTAACATACGAATACATCATTTTGCTCCCTCGTCTTTTATCATTGACGGTTTTCCTGGTGGTATTGGCGCTGTTCAACCTTTCTTCTAACTGGGGTGATGTTTCTCTCTCCCGATTTTGATTCAATGGTGGGGAAATTGGAGAGTACGATATAAACGGTCTCTCTCTTTCCAAATAGTTCATCACATTTTGACGTAATTGTTGTGGTGCTGGATTCGGTGAGTATGACGGGGTTGAAATAAAAAGTTGCTCGGATTCCTGAAACATAAGAATGAATAAGATAAGTTAATATACAATTATGATTACTTATTAATATCGGCAGCCCAACTTCATTATTCATAAAAACTAAAATTATATTTCTATGTAAGTTATCATAGAAATTGCGAAAAAATAATTAATTTAATAAAAGTGTCGCTAATTTACTTACCGACATTATTGGTGAAGAAACGCTAGCGATGATGTGATTATTTTTTTCGAGATTGTACTGATTTTATACTTGTTCAGATTTATTTGATTTTTGTAATAAGGTTCAAAATTATAAGATAAAAACAAGATTATTCTTGTATACCGAAATATGAGATTCTGACTCGTCATATCTCCACTTCTCCACATGTCTAGGAGTTGCATGCGAGCGTGCAAACCGCAGCGTTTGTACCGTCGCCGTCATCGACGTCGAAAACATTCAGCAAAAAAACAACAACCTACAAACATTTTTTATAATTGTAAGTAGGTATGAGCTTCCCCTATTGTTGATTTAAGTGAGTACCTACACAAGATTCAAAATCGCTTTTTTATTTGTCTTATATAAAACGCTGTAAACTTAAAACCTTAACCGCTACGATAAATACGCTCGTGTACGCAATTGACAATTTTTGCAAGTATGCAGTTTTACAAATTTGGACTGAATGACGTGATTTTAGGCCTATAAAAACGCTTCGCAAATTAGTCTCCGGCACAATTCCTCTCTGGAACGAAACCTGTCTGCAAGGAATCAACGCTCCGAGCCCTAGAAAGTCAATAACCTGTCATAAATGTAAAATTGAAATACCAGAAAATCAGTATTCCTATCATATGAGAACGAATATACACAAAGCCAACTGTTTATTGAATACCAAGTTCACAGATATTCATATTATTGCAACAGCATTCAAAAACAGATTAATGACATACAGATTGAATGTCACTCAGGAAGACGAGTACCTCGGTTTAGAGGCGTTCCTGGGTGATCATCTAATAAATATAACAGAATTGATAAAAATGTCACTTAATGAACACAATTGCATAAAATTGAATTTCGAATTGTTTGCCTATTTTATGTTATCAAAATCAGACGAACAACAATTAAAGTCGTTTAATACCAAATATGAAATTATTTATAAGAACACTGATTTGAATGAATTATTAATCAAAGTAATAAATAAACTAAATAATAAATTAACCGAGTTCCAGCACTGTCAATCTGGTTGGACATTTGTTTCTATGAGTCATCTCGAAATTAATGTAAACAAGTATTCCCCTATGAGAGGTGGGTCTTATATACAACTGCCGTCAGCTATTAAGCAGTCTAAAAGTTGTATAAATATTAAAAATAAAGATAATTGTTGTTTATTATGGAGTATAGTTGCTGGATTATACCCAGCTAAAATTAATGTATGCAGAACAAGTTCATACCCCCATTATACCTCTGTTTTAAATATTGAGGGAATGTCATTTCCTCCTACGATTAATGATATTAAAACGTTAGAAAAAAATAATCCCAACATCAGTTTAAATATATATGGCCTACAAAATAATACTGTGACCGGACCTCTTTATGCAACGCAAAATAGAAGAAAAAATCATTTTAATTTACTTTATATCGAAAAAAATTCTATCGGACACTACTGTCTAATTAAAGATTTAGTACAATATTCTTCATACTTTACTTACAAGTTAAGAATTAGTTAAAAATAAAACATAGCACCTTTTAGTAAAATAAGAAGTATATATACTCGGGGCATGTCTTATTACCTCACATTTCACAATGAATTTCGTTAAGCAATCACATACTTTTAAAATAAATAATATAAAATTAGAAAATCATTCACAAAAAGTGAGACATAGCACACTCTTACCTAACACTATAAGATGTATTATATGCGGTCCATCTAACTGTGGAAAAACTAATATAATGCTTAATTTACTATTACATGAAAATGGAGTAAAATTCAAGCATATTTATTTATACTCGAAGACAGCTTTCCAGCCAAAATATTGTTTTTTAAAACAGGTCATCCGGTGCATACCCAATGCAAAGTTATTTATCTTCCATGATAATAAAGAAGTTATACATCCTAATGACGCCTTAACCAATTCAATAATGATTTTCGACGATGTCGCATGTGAAAATCAAATAAATATTCGTAACTACTTCGCAATGGGGAGACACAAACAGATAGATTGTTTTTACTTATCACAAACCTATTCCAAAATACCTAAACAACTAATACGAGATAATGTTAATCTTTTGTTAATCTTTAAACAAGACGACATAAACTTAAAACATATTTATAATGAACATGTAAATACGGATATGGAGTGGCTTCAATTTAAAAAACTTTGCTCTACTATATGGCAAGATCGGTTTGACTTTGTATTGATAAATAAAGATTGTTCTCTAAATGAAGGTAGATATAGACAGGGGTTTGACATATTCGTAACTTTTGAGCAAACATAATAAAAACCATAATACTGTAAAAAAAATATCAATCGTAGTCTACAATCTGTAAATAACGGTTGGATATTGTCGGGAATCATTATGGAGGTCAATATAAAAGAACAATTGATAAAATCCGTAGATAGTATAAAAAATAAAATTAAATCAATACAAAATGCAGAAGATGTCGATAATTTGAAATTTAAGAAGCTTTTTAAGCCAATAACAGATCCTCTAGAGACTTTAATTAAAGTTAATGATAAGAATAGAACTATATTGGATACGAGTGAAGGTGATAATAATATAATGAGAAGATGTAGCTCACCCGTAGATTTTGAAAATTTCAAAGGATTTATAGAGAAACATTCAAATGATGGTTCTGCATCCTTTAGCTGCACAGGTGATGATAGCGAGAACGATACATTTATGTCACTTAATAAAGAAGATATGATTGAAATCTATGATAATAACATGAATGTACCTTTCGGGATTCGAAGTGAAAACAAAAATTTGATGATGGGTAACTCTAAAGTATCATTTTCTTTTACAAACAACGTTAACAATTCCCTAAAATCAATTATAGCCACAGTTAATGACAAACATTATGAAATAACTCCTGGACTTAAAGAACTTTTACTACGTAATAGACCTGACCTCAGTCTGGTAACTGAAACTGATAAAATTGTTTACAAAGATATGCTCCATAATACAAATGCTCACAAACGTGACTTTAATCCAAACGGCCAATTAAAAGGTGATAAAGGTTTGAAATACCGTCAAATCATAAAACCTTTGTTTTCTGAACAAAATTACATTCAACATGCAGAACAAGTCATTAAGTCAAAAAGTGGTGGCTACTTACCTAAATTGAAAAAAAAGTATAAGAGTAATACAGATTATGTTTATTGGGATGACCCTAATGAATTAATCGATAGATTAAGACTATTAATGGCTTCAAAAAACGCTGGTAATACTAATCATGACAATGAAATTATATCAATTGTTGAAGAGTTAAAAGAAGCCGGTATAATAAAATAATAAAAAGCATTGTATCTAATTTTATATTTAGTTATTTAGAGAGTCTGAACCATGAAGGTTCATACAAAACAAACGTCGCTGTCTTTTAATGAAATAAGCTCTGAGCATATTGAGATCTTAGACAAATCAACCGAAACTGAATGCTGCAAAGATATTAATAAATACAAAGTTGAAATATTAATTAAAATAGAACAATTGAACAAATTAATTAGTGGTTTAAATAGCAGATTAAATAACATTGAAAAGACCATTGATTTAAAAGAAATAGCAGGGAAGTTAAGCAAGCATTATGAGCAAAATAGACGTCATAAATGAAATCCATAAAAACGCTAGAGTTAATTTCCCAAGAAGAAGTGTAATACTTAAAGATATAGATGACCTTTGGCAAGCAGATTTGATGGATATGCAAGCAATATCAAAAGTGAATGCAGGTTATAAATACATACTGGTGATTATAGACACTTTTTCAAAATATGTTTGGGCGATTCCACTTAAACAAAAAAATAAGCAACAGGTATCAGAGGCGTTTAAAACGGTAATAGAAACAGGACGAGTTCCAAAAAATTTGCAAACCGATCTTGGGAAAGAGTTTTACAATGATCAATTTAAAAGTGTTGTTAATAAGTATAAAATTAATCATTATTCTACTTATTCTACTAAAAAGGCCTCAATTGTTGAAAGATTAATAAGAACGTTAAAGAATAAACTATACAAGGAATTTAGTTTGAATGGAAATTATAAATGGTTTAACGGTATGTTAGAAAAAAAGTTACATGAGTACAACAATGATGTTCATAGAACTGTCGGTCAGTCACCTGCTTCAATAAATCAAAGGAATAAAACAAATATACTTCAAAGATACTTAGACGCAGCTCAGTCTCGAAAAAAAGTGAAATGTAAGAAATTTAGTGTAGGAGATTTTGTGAGAGTAAGTAAATATAAAGGATGTTTTGATAAAGGTTATTATCCCAACTGGTCCACTGAAATATTTAAAATAACAAAAATTCAAGGAACAAATCCAACAACTTATTTAATAGAAGATGGTAGATGTCGACCAATACTAGGCGCATTTTATGCACAAGAACTTCAGAAAACCAATCATCCCGACATATACCTCGTTGAAAAAGTTTTGAAACGAGAAGGAAAGCGAGTATATGTTAAATGGTTGGGGCTGCCGACCAGTGAAAATAGCTGGATTGATAAATCAAATGTATTATAACTCCTGAACAATATTTAAGCATTTTACAAACAATTATCTATTCACTTCCACTTTATTCTTAATGCAATAAAGACATACTTTATAATTCAGGTTTATGTAAAATAATTAAAAAATATAATAACAATGAAAAAAGCACGAGGACTATGTACAAGCAATAAAGAAATGGCTGGTTTATCATCTTTAAAAATGGATAAAGTAAGATCTGGAGCGGGGTTTAGAAAAACCCTTAAAAATATTGTATCACATACCAAAAAACACATCAAGAAACTAAAACCCACCTGTAAGAAAGCGTTAATGGAATTAGCCTGCGCTGCAGCTCATGAATTTGCATCTGATTTACCCATAAAATTACCCAGAATTATACCAGTACCTAAAACTGGAGGATTTCTTCCTTTAGTACCAATATTTGCTGGTTTATCTACCGCTGGAAGTTTGGCTGGGGGTGCTGCTGGGATTGCGAAAGCTATTAATTCATATAAAACAGCTAAGAAACAGTTGCTTGAATCGGAACGTCACAACAAGCAAATAGAAGCTTTAATTATTGGAAAAGGATTACATCTTAAGCCTTACAAAGAAGGTTTAGGAATTTTTGTTACAAAGAAAAAAAACTAAATGGTCGGCTACCCAATAGAGCTTTAACTAATATTGATATATTGAAGCATTCAAATAGTATCCCATTCTTTCGAGGTGTATTTATGAGAGATGAATTACCAGGTAACCCATTACCATTAGAATGTGGAGTGATTAATCTTGATATTTCTCAAAACTCTGGCACTCATTGGGTAGCCTATACCAAAATATACGATCACATTGAATACTTTGACAGTTATGGTAACTTAAAACCACCTAAAGAATTAATAAAATATTTAGGAAAAAATATTCAGTACAATTATGAAAATGTACAACATGATCACTTGTATAATTGTGGACACTTATGTTTAAAATTTCTTAAATTATTTTGGAAAAGTAATAAAAGGAATTTATTAATTAAGTGAGTGATTTTTATTTCTTACGTCTCCAAATTTCGTTAAACTATAAAAATATAAATGACATTGCTAGTTCATACGCATACATTCTTTCGTTGTTGGTGATAAAAGTCACTAGTGTTGAAAAAGGATTTTTTATTACCTATTTAAAGTAACCTCCTTCGTTTTATTCATACCAACATCATGCTTGTTCTTAATAAAACTCCTAATGAGAGAGGGAAATATAACATAAGACTGCCAATATCCAAAGAAGTGAGACGTGTCAGTGCAGTGAGAATTAATAAAGTTTCAAAGGAAAACAAAAGATTTCTTCAAGATATCGGTTTTAAAATATAATACCGTCAAACTAGCCAACTTTGCCCGTTTTTTTATGAAAATCTAATATAATACAAGTTTTTTCTATAGGAACATAAGTATATTTTTTCATTTACTACAAATATATGACCATATGCACGCATTAGATATGTAAAATGTTAAACAAATTCAAATTTAAACCAAGATTTGTTCGATTTTGATGGTGGGCAAAGTAATCCGGACTTTTCGCCAACATTGCCCACGTCGATTTTTGACGCAAATCTGACTCGTATAAGCACGTAAAAAGGACCACGACTACAATTTAAGGCAATCTTGACCTGGGTTTTAAAATACTGTTTGTAGTTGTAATATTTTCGTGATAAAAACAGTGGGCAATGTTACCTAGCGGTTAGTGCTCTTTTCCATACAAGGCCCAAAAAACGGTTTCAGATTTTTAGGGCTGTCACATTCCAGTTTAAAATGTTTAAATAAATTTATTTTCACTTTTCTTTTGTGGGTGTTAGATACATATGAATAGACGTTAAAATGGTATTTAAAAGAAACATTTTGCTCAAAATTAAACGTTTATTCTTATATCTGTTCTGTTCTGAACAATAAAGTCAGCTTTAAGCTGTAAATGCTATATCAAAAAATAAGATCAATAAACGCAATACCTCTTTAGGATTTAAAAGTTGATCTTAATGATGACCATCATTAAGATCAACTTTTGCTATGGGACCAAACCCAAAACCGCGAAAAAGAATCTGCTGTTCAGAACATTTTGTCGAGTTATGCGGACAGAAATGTATGGGGCAGTCGATTTTTTTTTTGCCATTTCAGTTTTGGCCCCATAATGAAAGTTGTTCATAATGATGAGTAAAATGACCCCTTAAGAGGTATTGCGTTTATTCTGTTACACGTTATTTGTATGTGCAATTGGCTGTCCTTTCTGGATATCTTACCCCGCGTCGAAATATACATTTAGAAGATCCAGGGCCGTCGGAGAGATTGGTCTCGTCAAAGTTAATAATAATCGTTGCTGGGACGTCTTTCAAAGTGATACTTAAATTCTCAAAATAACTAGCTATTTCTTGTGGTCCCTTTTCAGCTCTCGCTTTCGAAATATTTTGGGTGGTTCTTACACTCAATTCATCTGCGTGTCTAGCCAAAAAACCCTGCACCCATGCTTCTCCCGGAATTTTATTCTTGAATACAAGTTCTCGAGATTTTTTTTAAATACTCGTGGACCAATAGCTTTAGATCGAGTTTAGTTAGGGGGGACCCAAAATCACTAGAAGCTTGCGAGACTCTCACAATTTCTTTTTTCTTCTTTCCTTGATAGTGCCGTAGGAACAGAATTTGAATGTATTTTTTTTATTTTATTAACGTCGTGGGATACCAAATTGTCGTTCAGCATCTCTTGACGATATTTGCTAAGATGTAACTGCTTCGTATGCAAGCCTTAACATATCATCCGAATATTTTTTATATGCTCGGGAATCTATTTCACGTCTTGAGTTTCTTTGTCTTATTCTAGACTTGTGTTTGTTTTTCTGAAATTAAAAATAACAATTAAATTAAAGCTAAGTGGATCGACAGATGTATAATAAAACCTGCCATCTACCCGTATGAAATATACCCTATATACATATCCCATAGTATAGCTAGGTACCTATCCTATAAACAAACATACAATCACAAACTTCACCTCTATATACAACGTGTAACAAAATAAACGCAATACCTCTTAAAGTGTCATTGTACCTACTCATCATTATGAACAACTTTTACTCAGGGACCAACCCCGACATCGTGAAGAAACAAGCCTGTTCAGTACATTTTGTCGAGTTATGCACACATAAATGTATGGGGCAATAGTTTTTTTTCGCGAGATCATTTTTGGTCCCCTAGTAAAAGTTGTTCATAATGATGAGTACAATGACTACTTAAGAGGTAGAATAGAATAGAAAAGAATACTTTATTTGTATCGAATGTAGGTATTACAGATGAGGTGTATTGCTTTTATACTGTTACACGTTGTATAAATATAGAATGACTACTCGTTGGTACTATTTTTTTTTATAACGTAATTCAGTATTTTAGTTTAAAGTTCCTAAATAAACAACGTGTTAGTTAAGAAATATGTAACTGAGGTGTATGATCTTTTGTTTTGATAACTAAAAGTGACAACCCTGAGTGATTTTTGATACCGGGCAATGTTGGCATAGATGGGTCTGAATAGTTTAGGGTAACTTTGCCCACCGTCAGAGCTTTTGATTTATAAAGTCCTAAATAATTAAAATATATTTAAAATACTCAACAATTGATATTCTATAACATACATTAAAAACACTTACCTGTGTTTTCTCCATGAGGTACAATCACCAAACACTTTCCTCAATAAATTTGCCCGCAAAAACATACACCGCACTCGACAAGTTGTAACAGGTTACTAAATGAACTTTGGAACGAATGAGATAGATAGTGTTGTCACAAATATATTCAACTTTCCACCCAAATTATAAATGTTGCCATAAAACTAAAATTGTTTCTTATGTGAGCAGATTTCGTTATAAATTGCTTTTCGGGCAAAGATACCTTGCTTGGCAAAGTTGGCTAGTTTGACGGTATGCTTCAAATTACAGATTTACCACAATATGATACCTCTATTGAGGGTTATGAGATCCACAGTTACAATCCATACAATAATAGCTTTAAAGAAAATGATGAAATTAGAATACCCATACAACAGCAAGATTTATATGTATTGCCGTCAGGTAGTTCCATTTACATAGAAGGATATGTAAATGTGTCAACTAAAGATGCAGCCGGAAAATTAGTAAAAAAAGATGTTGATTTTATAAATAATCCCATTTCATATTTGTTTCAAGATATTAGATACGAAATAAATGGTGTTGAAATCGATCGGATTAAAAATGTTGGTATTACAACCACCTTAAAATCGTATATCTCAATGAATGAAGGTGAAAGTAAAGCTGCAGCAGTCTGGGGATGGAACTTAGGTGGTACGAAATTAAGAAACGAATATTTTAGTGTTATCGTGCCATTGAACAGAATACTGGGATTTGCAGAAGATTACAACAAAATAATAATCAATTGTAAACATGAACTTATTTTACAACGAAGCAGCTCAGCATTGAACTGTGTGCTTATAGACAAAAATGATAACGTAGAAATAGATATACAAAAAATACAATGGCGTGTGCCGCATATTAAAGTTTCTGATCGTAATAAATTGTTATTGCTCAAAAGCTTGGAGAGAGATCGTTCTATACAGATAGCATTTAGAAATTGGGATTTGTATGAATATCCATTACTTCCAAGAACAACAAAACATTCCTGGTCAGTAAAGACAACTTCCCAGCTAGAAAAACCGAGGTTTGTAATATTTGGTTTGCAAACAGCTCGAAAAAATAATAAAACTAGAAGTTCTTCTATATTTGATCACTGCAATGTAAGCAATATTAAATTATATTTGAATTCTCAATACTATCCGTATGACTCACTTAATCTGAAATTTGATGAAGGTAAATACAGTATATTATATGAAATGTATGCTAATTTTCGTCAGTCGTATTACAACTTAGGCATTGATCCATTGCTTAGCTTAGACCAATTTAAAGAAATTGCTCCACTTTTTGTGATTGACTGTTCAAGACAAAACGATTCACTTAAAACTGGACCAGTTGACGTGCGATTAGAAATTGAATGCTCTGAAGATATTCAAAATAATACATCTGCCTATTGTTTAATAATAAACGATCGACTGTTCGAATACAAGCCGTTGAGTAATATTGTGAGAAAACTATCATGAATGTCATCGTAGATGTTCAAGGGTTTAAGAGTGAAGAAAATGAGTTTATTCCAAAAGAAATAGCAATAATGTACAAAGGACACGTACAAGTACTGTTGATAAAACCACCACGACCATTTTATGACTTGACGAGGAAAGAACGGTTACAAGTGGCTTGGATTGAAAAAAACAGAGGAATAAACTGGAACGAAGGCTTTGTACCATATTTTAATTATCAAGCAATCTTTGGGGATTTTTTAAAAAATAAATCTATATTTACGAAAGGAAACGAAAAAGTGTTATGGATAAAAGATATATTCCGAATTAATAATGTATACAATTTAGAAAGTAAGAACTGCCCGAGTTTGTTGACATTATATAACAATTATTCAGATTCATCTGACATTATAAGTTGTATGTATCATACCAATATATGTGCCTTAAAAAATGTGTTTTGCTTAAATAAATGGTGTAAAGAAAATCAAGTGTTTTGTCAGTAAGATAAAATAAGAACGATCTTAGTTTTACGAATAAATGATTATAGAATGTTAAACCTACAAACTTACTTACACATATTCTATTATTTAGGTTAGTGAAAATGTAAGTAATAGTAATGTAAGAAATGTATCATTGCTTATAAAACAATATTTGAATAATATAGAAATAAATATTTAAACTTGACCTACTTGCGAGTTTTATTTCTTTAACACTAAAAATATTAATATAGTTAACCACCTGCCAACCACATATTATAGTTCGACATCGAAAGCAAAAACAGCTTGTTATAATGAGCAGTTCATACTGAACAGCTTGTTAAAGGTAATGAGCAGTTCATACTGAACAGCTTGTTAAAGGTAATGAGCAGTTCATACTGAACAGCTTGTTATAATGAGCTGATCATACTGAACCGCTTCTTATAATCAGCAGTTCATATTGAACTGCTCTGTTTATTTACACACTCGAACAGATGCTACTGATGAGTATGCGACTACTATACAGGACTTTAATTAAAAAAAAAAAAAATATATGTTTGAATAGAAAACTATAAATGTTATTAGTAGACCATTTTATGACTTGACGAAGAAAGAATGGTTACAAGTGGCTTGGATTGAAAAACAGAGGTATAAACTGAACGAAAATTTTGAATAATTAAGTATATTATGGGGTTACAGAGGAATAATCTGATACTCGAATGGTTTAACTGTGGAATATAGGGTTATTCAGATCACGATTTGTGATCTGAATACCCTATATTCCAACTACTTACACTTTATAACCTATCACAGTACTTAGGACCTGTATTACAATATTGCATCTCTCATAATCTTGATAGTATAAAAATCATAACATGAATGGCTATCAATATAAAACTAAACTAATATAAGTTTTTCTTTCATTCCAAGATAAATAAAATTCAGTTTAGTTTTATTGGGGAATTTGTAAATAAAGATTTTTTGTCAATGTAGATTTAGATAATGGTACTTGATCACACTTTAATTTTGCACAAAGTTTTGTTACTCTGTGGTTAACCTTAGTAAAGATGTCATTTACATGCTCAACTTTAGCAAACTCTTGAATTGTTTGACACAACATCTGAATGAATATTGATCCTTTATCCTCACTTCTGAAAGCTTCTAGTTCAGGTGCTGTTGCATAGTAGACAAGGAAATTACTTTTTTTTAAAACATAACCATCAGTAGGGCTGTCAGCTACTATGCCTGGGGGAAAATCTTCAATGACTTGGCAGGCTTGAACTATCAGCAGTTTGGGAATCCTGTGTATGTTCACTGCAGCTTCAGAGTCCAGCATATTTTCAATATCGTCCATTTTGACCTTCACAGAATCTGCTGCATACACATATCCCTTTACTCCGTGAGACAAAATGCACAACATGAAAACGCTGTCATCTTTAGTTATTTTATTCTTTACTACATCCATAATAAATTCTTTCATTTCCTTGTGATCTAAATCTGTTTCACTGAACACAGTAAAATTTAATGACCTCATAGTCCGTTCTAAAACCATTTGATCTCTGTCAGAGCCATTGCGCTTATCCAATATTGTTTTTGATCCAGTAAGCTCTATGCTATTCTTAGATGGGTAAAAATTAACTTGATTTATAATGACACAAGTTCCAACTCTTTTGTTACTCTTAATTTCATAACTGAAACTATCTAATTTCTTTCGGTCTGATTTGAAGTTTTCAACTGATTTGAAACTTTCATCATCTAACTCCAACTCATTTAGGTCTGCCCATAAATCATCAAAATTTTGATGGTCATACTTTTGATTAGGTTGGCCTTGTTGTGATTCATCTACCTTCATATGTAAAGATGGAGTGTTTTCAGTAACTTTAATGCCTGTTTTAGGTACATTATTCATTGACTCTTGTAACATATCAATTTCGAAAACTAATGTCCTTAGTCCCGGTAGGCTTTGCACAATTTTAATGATGATATCTACATCCACTTTAAAGCCCAACACCTTGTTATTGTACTGGTATTGGTTAATTGTAATATACTTATCACACATGAGTTTCAGAAAAACTAGTTCGCTAGAGTCATACTCTGTTGTGTCAATATTATATGTCAGAAGTGACTTTTTCAGTTTCAAAAGGTTGTCTGAGTTGATACTCTCACATAGTTTGTACAAGGCTTTTTTCATAGGGTTTACATACATTTTAACAGCAGTTGAGTCAGTCTGATAATACTTGCGTGCTGCAGGTACGTTAAATCCTAGTTTTCTGACTATGCTGTAAAGTTGGCAGATCAGGAGGGCCTCCACGAATTCGTGTTTCCAGTTAGGATTGTGCTTGGCATGTCGGAACCACTCGTGTAACATGTTCAGGTTCGTAGTGGTGGCTGAGTCGCTGGAAACTCGCTGGAACACGATCAGACGTTGCAGTGCAGTATCTGGGACATCGTACAGAAGAAACACGATGGATATCATGTCGTACGGATTGTCTAATAGCTCTTTTTCAATTTCTGCCATCATATCAAAGTTCATAACGTCGTTGTTTCCGATGATATTTTCTACGCCTACTCCCTGTGATTGAGACGTTTGAGAGTCTGGCTGCATCATTTTATTTCAATATTATCAACACAAATCACAAAAACAAATCTTAATGAAGTTCTGTGTCTGTAATAATTCTGGTATATTATTTTATTTAGATTCACTAACTGCTTGATGACTTTTTTTTTTTTTTTTTTTTTTTCTTCTTCTTTGGCTTCGCACGGTTTGTGCATTTAGCCAATGTCACGTTTAGTTTATAAAGGTAGGGAAACTTAATAAAAACATAATACTATTTTATTTTAACGGAATTTGGGATAAGACAGGACATAGGATCAGATTTATGATGGATGAGCAAATTACAATGACGAATAATTACAACTTAATATTATTTAAGGTTATGAATGAAACTATACATTTATATACAGGAAAACTATTTGTACAAAGTAAAGACAGTATTGACGTAGGAAAAGGAATATCAAGGGATAAGAGGTTACTGAAGAAGGAAGAACGGTCGTGTAAGGGACAGGAGAAAAAAATGTGATTTAAGTCGCCTACATCTGTGCCACACAAGCAAATGGGGTCGTCAAAAATATGAAATTTGGCAAGATGGGCAGGGGAACAAACATGACCCAGTCTCATCCGTATTAAAACAGAGGATTCCATTTTGCCAAATTTTGCCTTACCAAACCATGGTTTTTCCGGAATCTCAGGTTGAATAAGAGAAAAATAATGTCCCTTCGATCTGCTACTGATATCCCAAGCTACCTTCCAGGTGTCCCGAAGAAATCTCTTAGGCAACGTTACGAGGTCATAAGTAAAAATTTTATATGGGACTAAGTCCCCACAATGCACCGCATCACCGGCCAGAGCGTCAGCGACTTCATTGCCATGGATTCCAGCGTGGGCCGGAATCCATGCAAATTGTAGTATGTTACCCTCAATGATCATTCTGGATGCAAATTCTCTTATTGAATAAATTATGGACAGCTGCGACTTATCTTCATAAGGGGATTTATTGATGGCTAGAAGAGCACTTCGAGAGTCAGTAAAAATTATAGCTTTTTTGAGCTTTAAAAGACTAATATATTCTATGGCTTTTAAAATGCCGAAGCATTCCCCTGTAAAAACGGAAGTCTCCGGAGGTAGTTTTGTTTTTTGTACGATGTTGTATTGAGAATGGTAAGTACCTATTCCAACACAACCCGTCGGAGTATGTTTGGCAGCGTCGGTAAAGATGTGGTGGTATTCTAAATGTTCAGTCAGAAAATGGTTAAAATTTAAATGGTAACCGGGATCTGATTTACTCACACAGTCAAATGTTATTTTGGGACTGAATTGTAAACTCTCGTAACTACTGCTGAATATGGGGAGTTTATTGGAACTGTGAATAGGAGAAGAAAGTGAAAGGAATTTTTTGTAGCTGACAATTAAACAAGGAGCACGTTTATGGGACCAATAATCTGATGATTCCATCTGCAACATTAAAGTGTCCAAGTTAGGAATAAGAGGATGAGTTGAGAGCTGAAGAATCCGGAACAAGTATTTGTCAGATAGAAATTGTCTTCTAATATATAGGGGAGCTTCCCCGCATTCGACTTGGAGCGCATTAATGGGGCTCGACTTCATAGCACCCGAAATAATACGTAAAGCTTTAGACTGGATGCGATCCAATTTTTTAAAAGCCATAACACTGCCAGGTTCCAGAACAAACAATCCATAGTCCAGAGTGCTTCTGATGATTGCGTTGTAAATAAGTTTTAAAGAAAACGGATGAGCACCCCACCATACACCAGAGAGGCATCGAAGCATGTTTAAGTGTTTTTCACATTTGTTTACAATATAGTCGCAATGGGGAACACTGCTTAATTTAGAGTCTAATATTACACCTAGATATCTGAATTTATCTTTTACTGGAATAGGTCTTCCCTCATACATCAGATTTACTAAAGGAATATTTTTTTTTTTCCGGGAGAATAAAACAGCCGCACTTTTAGACGTGGATAAATCCAAGCCATTCAAATGTAACCATGATTCCAGAGTAGACAAAGCAGAATTGACTTTAAAGCTGGCTTGTTCAACAGAGTGACTTGACGAATACAGTAACAAATCGTCGGCGTATTGTAGAACCTTAACATAGTTAGTTAAGGACGAGTCCATATCAAAAGTGTAAATGTTGTATAGAAGGGGACTGAGCACAGAACCCTGTGGGAGACCTCTCCAAACAAGGCGAGATACCTCATGATCTCCTATCAGCATGTTAACTGAGCGTGCAGTTAGGATATTAATAATGAAATTAGATAAATTCGATGGAACTTTTAAGACTTTTAATTTATTATGTAAAATTGATAATACAACATTATCATAAGCCGCATTAATATCAAGAAAAACTGCTACGGTGGACTGATTTTTAGAGAAGGATAACCGAATATCTGATATCAAAATACTTAAACAGTCAGTGGTACTTTTACCTTTTCTAAAGCCATATTGTGAATCTGCCAAAAGGCCCTTACTTTCAACATACCATTCTAGGCGATTTTTAATTAAGTGTTCCGCTATTTTCATTAGAACTGAAGACAAAACTATGGGACGATATGAAGAAGCATCAGATGGAGTTTTATTTGGTTTAAGGAATGGCAACACCATTTGACGTTTCCATTCATCAGGGATGTGTCCAGTAATCATAATAGTGTTGACAAGCTTTAAATAATAACTGAGGACGTTGTCATTTAAATTAGCAAAAAAGGAATATGGGATGCCATCAATGCCCGGTGCGGAATCCTTAGTTTTATGAATAACACCCTTAAATTCATTGAGAGTGAATGGCATTGCTAGCATTACAGAAGTATCATGGTTATTGGATGCAAGAGGCAAATTAAGTTCGATAGCCTCAGGCACCCAAGGAGGAGCCAATTTATTTAAGAAGTCGCTGGCTAAAGAATCAGGAATAAGAGCAGGGTTATTATAGATGGACCTAAATCTGCGAATATTGCGCCAGACAATTGTAGGGTGAGTATTCGGTGAAATTGATGTGCAAAAGTTACGCCAAGACTCAAATTTTTTCTTCTTGAAAAGTTTACTAGTTTTACTAATTAGGTTAGTAACGATTTCAAAATTATCATCAGACATATCCAAGTTATAATTATATTCAGCCTCTTTACGTTTGTTAATCAATTCTGTGCACTCCGAGTCCCACCATGGAGGTGAAGGGATTGTACTAATATTTTTATTTTTTACCGGAAATACTTCATCTGCCGCTGTAATTAATAAGTGTGCTAAAGCTTCTGCACAAATATTTTCATTGTCATCAGAAATGACAGGCAAAGAGCAAAGCTTACTGTCAACAATGTCTCTGAATTTGTACCAGTCATTATTATTTCTATTTGGTACTCTATGTTTTAAATTTGATCTCCTTAGTGGTGCATTTGGTTTAGAAAGAGGATATGAAATAAGTATGGGAAAATGGTCACTACCATAAGTAGTGGTTAGAGTATTCCAAGTTAATGATGATGCTAAGCTTGGAGAACAGATGGAAAGGTCAATTGCACTTTGGTTTTGATTGGGAGCACACCGACGTGTGGCTTCACCTGAGTTCAAGATGCACAAGTTGTGTAAGTCTATTATATCTAGTAATTCATCCCCATAACTGTTAGATGTTGAACAGCCCCATGATTGGTGATGGCAGTTAAAGTCCCCTAATACCAAGAACGGCTTTGGTAGAGAAGAAAATAGATTATTCACCTCTTGAAGAACAGAAGAAGAAGGGTGAGGAATGTAGATAGAAACAAGACAAGTATGGTACACTTTAATGGCTACAATAGATACTTCCTCGCTATGAGGTGGTAAAGCAATAGTGGAGAAAGGGATAGAATTCTTAATAAGTATAGCTACACCACCATACCCATCAGATCTATCCTCTCTAATGGTTAAATAACCATTAATTTTAAAAATATGAAATGATTTAAGCCAAGTCTCTGCTAAAGCAAAGACAAATGGCTCGTATTTGTTTAATAGATGTATGACATCACTCTTTTTGTTTATTAGACTGCGACAGTTCCACTGGATTATTTTGGATTTGTCCATTATGAGTGAATTGAGGTAAATTGAAAGATTGGGCGGCGTTGGACGGTGACATGCTGAACTGGAAAAGAAGATTGTGTAAAGCAGAAAGAAGATCATTAATGGAAAAATTTGTGTCTTTTATTTCATTATTAACATTATTAGTCAGAGCACAGCCATTTGAAGGCTGAGGTATGGCAAAATCTCTAACAATAGCATTGTGGGCTTCTTTATTATATCCATGCACCTGTTTTGGAGGTGATCGTGGTTTCAGGAAGACAGTCTTCTTATAACTATTTGAAGGATTAGGGGATGAAATTAGTGGGGTATCTGCAAATTTTTGGGAAGGAGAGGATAAAAGAGTATCAGCATAGGTTTTAGTCACTGGAGGATGAACTCTAGCTGCTTCAGCATAGGAAACTGAACTTTGAGCCATGTATTTTTTTATAGATTTTTGTCTAGAGATTTCTGGGCAAGATTTATTAATTGCAAAGTGATATCCAGAGCAAAGACAGCAAGAAGCTGTATCTTGATCTTTTTCACAACTGTCCCCAGAGTGGCCTTGGCCACATTTATAACAGCGAGGTTTGGACCTGCACTGAATTTTGGTGTGACCAAACCTACAACAATTGAAACACTGTATGGTAGGGAAAATATATAATTCTACAGGTAAAGCATTATAGCACATAAATATTCTCTTAGGCAAAACCTGTCCATCAAAAGTGACAACTATGGATTGAGATGGTTTCCAGATGGTTGTCCCATCAACAGTGGTCTTAAAATTGAGTCGTCTGATTTTCAATATTGGACCGCATCCAACTGGTACTGTTATGTTGTCAATAACTTCCTCAGGAGACCATTCCGCAGGAACACCACGGACCAAACCCATTCGGGTAACATTAAAAGTTGGTATAAAAGCTTTGTAGCTATATTTTTGCAGACTCTCATGTGCAATAAAAGAATTTGCATCCAGGTAATTCGAAAAAGAAAGTGAAATCTTATTTCGTCCAATTTTTTTGACGCTTCCATTAATAATATTTTTGAATTCATTGTGTTTTAGGAACTTACCAAAAGTGATGGGGTGCAGTGTCGTACCTTCATCTGGAGCCGTAAATGTTTTTTGGACATGAATCAAAAAAGGCGCGCTATCTGATTTTTCATAATTTGTTCTGCCAATCTGAGTGGCAGGAACCAAAGAAGGAGCCGGGATAAGAGGTGTAATATCTTGAGTATATGAAGGCATAATTTTCGCAGGCACTGATTCATCAACTTTCGAATCACAGCTACAATCGGAAGTTTCGGAGCCATGATTTTTGCGGGTACGGCGACGTTTATTGCAATGCTTGCACAAATGTACCCGAGTCCTTTTTAAATTACGAGCCGAAGATGAACCATCGGTATCCATGCCCGATTCATTTGAATTAATTGTTACAAAAACGCCTGCCGGGGGAACTAAGTCCCCCGGATCGGGCGGGTCTTTCATACTTACAAACTACCTATGTATAAATATTTAAAAAAACTTACCACTACCGAAGAATAAACGACAAACTAAGTTAAAACTATAAATAAAAGAAAATACAACGCTAGAACTACTGCTACTGATCCTATATTACACGGTTTAATTTTCAACTTTCATTCAAAAAATACGCGTCCGCCAAGTTGAAAGTTTCCCGCGCTTTTTCCATCTTATGCTTGATGACTTTATGTTCACTTTCGTCATTCGGTGGGTTATTTTTATAAAAATAGATAATAAACATTAGTGTTGGCCACTGCCAAACACTGAAGAATCGATTTTTGAGATCGAGTTTAAATTTGTTTAAGGGCGGATCCAGGATTTTTCTCGGAGGAGGCACATGAGGCAGACGGGTAAAAATCAACAATAACTGTTTAAAATTAACTTTTAGTATGTATATAAAGGTTTATTAAAGTATGAAAACAATAGAAAAATTACATGTTTTCTTTTATGTTTCCTGCTAAAGATATCCAGATGTTCATTAGCGTTCATTTTGTCGCAATGTCTTGATGGATATAAAGCCAGTTCATTCAAACGCTCTTCTGTGATACTGCTGCGAACATATGACTTTTATTGGCGCAAGGTGGAAAAAGGTCGCTCGGCAGTGCAGTCACAGGAAAGTGCACAGCAATTTTATTGTAGTTGCTCTTTTGTAGGCATCTGCTGGAGACTTGTCTGGGCCAGTTGTAATACTGTAATTTTAAACGGCATTAAACGAAACCTATGTTTTATTATACAGTCCACTTGTATTTATCCCCAACAAGCAAGTCCAACAAATAACAATGCGTAAGTATTATTTGATAAATTATTCTTAAATATTTTTGTGATGAGGATATTCGAGTAGCATTTGCATATTATGACTATTAAATTAGAACAGAGCACAGATTCTATGGTTACTTAAAAAAAGAACTGCAACTGCTGCTTATAACTAACTATTATTACAAAGAATCAATAAAAAATACAGAAATAATAATTACTCTCTGACTAAAAACAAATCAAACTTTGTAATTTATGTTAATTACCTACGCTACAATCCGCTGACTTCAGTAATTCAACATGGAATGTAATATTGTGGTTGTGGTCTGGAGGCTTAGCGTGAGAGTACTGTAGTATCATTGAAATAATCATCTTCGTTATAATTCGATTCGATTTATTTTAAAGATGTTCTAATCGAAAACAAAGACCATCACTAGCCTCAAGTGTCACCATGTTGGCGGTTTCGGGGACTCCCAAGTACGAACCTAATAAAGGGAACGCACACGTCGAAAGCATTGCGATACTTGACATTGACACTAAAATGCATATATATAATAATATGTGAAAATAAATTGTTGCATTTCTGGATGCTCGAACACTTCATAGAAAAATAAAAATAAGTCAAATGGTGTGCTGTAGAATTCTATTACTTCCCCACAAATAGTACTCATTTCCCATGGTTATGTGATAACTGATAAACGACAAAAGTGAATAAATGCAGTAAAAAAACGTTAGTATGTAATATAGCACTTCGCACGCGACTTCGTCCGCGCGGATTTAGTAAGTACTCTAGAAACTTCAACGCCCCGTAAAGGGATAGATTTAGTAATCGAAATAATTTATAATACCTAATTATATTATAAAAAATCGTTAGATCCACTTCAATTATACCATTTTTAGATAGTTCACACCAATTTATTTATGTACAGACGCCAGCACATCAAGCTACAGGAATCTGTCAAATTTCTTTAATAGATTTTCAACTTTATCGCCTAACCGTTAGGTTAGGTTAGAAAAAGGTTGATTGGAAAAAAAAATCAGTTTCGGGTGTCTTGATGTGCTGGCCTCAGTACAATAGTGGTACATACATTTAAATGTATCAAGATACTATCTACCAGTCAACCTTTGGGTTATAAAGACTACGCTGTGTTAGGTGTACAACAAATAAAAAGAGTATTTGTTTCGAAAAGACTATATAGGTAAATGAAAAAAAACAAAAATTAATACTAACTAGTAGCCCGCACCGGCTTCGCCCGAACGTTTTTTTTTTTTAACTTTCTCTCATAAGAACCTCCCTGACAATAACAAACACAAGTCGCTCACGCGTGATGACGTGACCAAGGAAAATATGGATTCATTTTATAAATATAGATAAAATACTTATTGATGCTAAAATAATAAATATGATATATAATAATCTTACTGGTTATAAGATAACTATTAAAATTATTGTAACCTTACCCTAATGAAATGAGCTAACACGACATGACTCTCATATTTGTGTGTTGAATAGATTTTTTGGTTTCCGGCAAGTGTCAAGTGTGATACCGGCTTTAGGGATATATTACTTTCCTCTATGCTTTAGGGTTTGAAAACTGTCAGTGTGCATGTTATTTATGATTGTCAATTTGTCATGCCCTCAACCAATGTTAACTGTCACCCATCGCATTGCCAGTTTTTTAGGTTATTATTTGTATTTTTAACTTGTTAAACATAAATAAATGAGAACTCCTTTGCAGCCAGTGAATATCTTATAAATCGTCTAATATGCAAGTTACAAGAACAGAGATCCTGAAACTTTACAAACATCTCATATTGTATTCTAAGTCACTGACACTGACTGATCCGGCGTACTTCAAGCGGCGAGTTGCCACTGAATTTAGAAAAAACAAAGAGTTGACTAAACCCAAAGATATAACGTTTGCGTATCAGGTAAATATCCATGGTCATATTCATAAACTAGTCTTATTCACACTCTTTTATTTTGACAAAGTATGTGAATCATGTAAGTTTAGTAAATATTTTTAATCCCCAGAATTAATAACCTTTTACCAGGGCTTGACATTGCCCTTAAATCAATGTCAAAGCTGCCGTTATTAAAATCCAAACTTGGCACAGGTTCCTATTTAAACATCCAGACAGATAAAAGAAGTTGATCAAAACTAACAAAGTTTTCAATCTAATGAACAGGTCATCTATACACTATCGTGCCTGTATGTTATGAACCCCATTCTCATTTAGTCCAGCATGCATGGAGTATTAAAGAGTTTATCCAAACAAGTTTTTTAATATTTACAGAAAGGTGAAGCACTATTGAAACGCAGATCTGTTGTCTAAAATGCTACTCACTCGGCTGTGCCGCCCAAATGCAGGGCTTGTATCCCGTATGTGTGTTGCACACAAACACACCATAGACTACTCCAAAGTGCCTAAGATCAATGAGAGTGACTTAACTGAACAGTTTATACGAGGCAGTGGGCCTGGAGGATCAGCGGTCAACAAAAACTCTAACTGTGTGGTTCTTACACATGTTCCTACAGGTGATTAAATTGTTATTTTCTAATTATAAGATGGGGAACTTATTTATAAGTAAGATGATGCTATTATCATAGAATTTCCTAATACCGTCACTTTTTTAATGAGAATTTAAGAGGCATTAAAGCAAGGTTTGGAGCAGTTTGCTTGACTTATATCCACTCTATATTGTTCTATGCTTATTAATTTCTGACAGCTTTACTGCACAGAGCTCAAAACCAGGTAATCACTTGTAGAATTTATATGTCAAATTATTTAAACTACAAATTTCCCAATTTTAATCATACAAAGTAATATAGAATGATTATAGTAACATGAGCTAATTGGTACTTGGTAGTAAGTACAGTTATTTATTGTGTTACTTTTCCCATTACAGGCACAGTAATAAAATGCCACACAAGTAGATGTCAAGACGAAAATAGACAGAAAGCCCGTGAATTGTTAATTGCCAAGTTAGACGAGGTCCTGAATGGCGAAGATAGCATAACAGCTCAAAAAAAACGACTTGATAGTACTAAATACAAGAAATCTGAATATAAGAAAAAGAAGATGGCGCAAATGAAGAGTGAATGGAAGAAAAGAGAAGGCTTGGCTTAAATAGAATTTTATTGTAATTATAGAGCAAGTATTTTAATAGTTTTAGATTAAATAAGCAGTTATTGAAATCAAGAGGATTTTTTTATGTGGCGAATCTTCAAGCACCTCTTTTTTAGGGTTCCGTTGTCAAAATGGAACCCTCATAGTTTCGCCATATCCGCCTGTCTGTCCGCGGATTAGCTTAGAGACGCTTAGCACTAGAAAGTTGGAATTTGGTATGGGTTACATATTAATCACGCCGAGAAAGGGTAAAATAAAATCTTGAAAAAAATAATTTTGTTTTGGGCCCCTACACGTAAAGTGGCATTTTTTCTCATTGTCTATCCCATTGTGTGTAGGACATCCCTTGGATAGGTTGGTTAAAAATATAGTGGGTGTGCGAAAACTGTTTTTCAATGCAAGGAGTCGTTTACGAAATATTAAGCTCTAATGTTTGTTAGGGTCAACTCCTCTCCCCCTCTGCCAGCTAAACGGTTGTTTTTGGAGACGTGAAAAAAATCGTAGTAGAAGCATATTATAACGAATTTAACAGGAAAACTTCTAAGTAGGCTTTACAAGTTAATGAGTAATAGTCGACAAATTAATATTATTCGTAGAATCAAACAAAAAGCACCATTCTAAGTCGGCAATTGTGACGTGCAACTACGGAACGTGGTAGGTTTTTTAGGGTTCCGAACTTCTATGGAAAAACGGAACCCTTATATTACTCGGTTGGTTCTCTGTCCGTCTACCACACCGATTCAGTTGAAATTTGGTATGTATTTCTGTGCCCCAAACACGAACGTGTCACAAAAATAAAAGAAATGAAAATTGGGTCACTTTTTGGGGGACAATTCCACACTAGCGCGTCCTGTGATCGCCGCGATCACAAATTTGAAATTCAAATAAACGCCAGGATGGCACCTTTCTGGTATAGCCTCACGTGCTACTTGCTTTGTAAAGATGCAACATGGTGGTTCAGCATTTTCTGTATCGACATCAACTCCGTGCAAGCAACAGGTAAAAAATTGCCTTCCAAAACTACTTTCATGAGACCACGTGCGTCGAGCTTATAGTGATCTCTCTGGTATTGAACAACTGATAGCAGCTTACTAACACTCGCGAATGTTAAGTCGTTGTACGCTAAATTCAGATAACATAACACGAAGTTGCCGAAACAGCGAGGGTTATCAACCTTCATACTGCTAGGACAAAATGGGTCCACAAATGGTCCTACTATTTCTCTGGCTATTAATTCAGCATTCTTTGGTAAATCATCTTCATACAGAGGCAGGGTGCTCAGACTGTGGCTCTTCGCACTCTCTCTTTTCTTAGGTTTTCGTTTTATTTGCGAATGAGAAGAAGAAGCTCTTCTGGGTGGCAATACATGTATTTTATCATGTGAACGTATTTTGCTATTGTTGAAGTGAATACTCTCTGCTGATTTTTGAGGCAGACTAAGTTTATGTAAGCAATCCTTGTATACTTCTTGTTTCTTTTTCAAGTATACCATAAATCGTTGCCGTCGGTTAATGTTTTCGTTGCAAGTCAAGGGAAACTCTATTAAACTGTTAAATATATGTCTCGCACCTTCGTCGCTGATGAGGTTATCAGCTAAATTCAAGTACCGCAAGTGTCTATTACTTCTAAGAGCTTCTGCGAAATATTTAGCCCCCGCGTCCCCTACGCGGTTTGACGATAGATTTAAAGTTGTTAAACTGTGTTCCGCAGGCTCTAAATAGTGTAACGTTGCAGCTAGTCGTTCGCACACTGCATCGTTTATGTTACATCTGCACAGAGATAGATTTTTGAGAAATGTTGTGTTTTGTAAAAGTTCTTCATAATTGGCTTGTTTCAGCGGACAGTCGTCTAAACATACATCGGTGATTGTGGTGTAAGGGAGCACCTTGCCGAGCTCGTGTACCACGTACATGTCGATGCGGCATTTTTTTATCGTAAACTTACTTAGTTGCTGATAATTAGGGAGAATTAATGCTAGGAGATGGAGAGTATCTCTCGGTATAGTCGCCGCTTGAAATCTAGATATCAGTATGGCTGAAAGATGATTTTGTGTGTCGTATAAAGTTGTTATTGGTAAAGTGACTTCTCCAGTGTCATTGTTTATATCATTGACGGGTACGATTGAGTCCGAGGCCCCCGAGGAGGAAACAGTAGCAACACTACCAAGAGCTGCGTGTTTGTGTGATGTTTTAATTAAACGCGTCTTCTGAGTTCTGTTGTCTAGAAAAAGGAAACAAGGATTAAGCATAAGATGACGCTAACACACGCTATGCCAGTATGATATTTTACAAGAAAATATTGGGACACTCTTCAACGCCTTGATGGCTTAGTATTGGTGATTCCAAATTATATGAATTTGAACCAGAGTTCAACCACGTTGACAACGTTAGTTCTCATCGTGAACGGTATTTCAAAGTGCTGGTGCTATTGCACTTTACTTCGAATCTTTTCGTATTTTCGGAGAGTAGGTGCAAAAGAGTTGAGCATTATCTGCGATGTAGTTTCACAATCGCATTGTGGCTTAGTGGAGTATCGTTATCTCACTTAGTTGTGCCTATAGCGGCAGAAGGAGAAGAAATCTCAATTTAACCGACGACCGTCGTCAGTGTTAAAAGATATATACGGCCAACAAAAAATGTTGTGTGATCCCAACTATCATTATCTAGAGCAGGGATCACCAAATGGCGGATCGCGGTTCGGATCCGGACCGCCGATATATCTTGTGCGGATCCAGAACAAGAGACACAGTGAAAGAATAATTGCGATCTCGTCTTACCGATTATACCCTTTCCAGAATTTAATGACAATAACCTTGCACCGACTTAGCTCCAGGCAGATTGTTCAGGAAAAAAATGTATTTTTTGCATCCTCATATTAGGTTTCGTTGTTCTTTTTAATTTGATGTATCCTTGCTCAAAGAATATTCTGATTTCTTTCGTTGAACCTAATTAATAATTTTAACGAAATTATTATTGACATTTTTAATTTCGGTTTCAAGTCACCATCTACCGAACGGACCGCGACAGGTTTATATTTTGTTTACACGGATCCGCAGTGAAACTAATTGGTGATCCCTGATCTAGTGCCTGACCAGAAGGCCAGCTCTCGTAATTAAAAACGTGTTCAAATTTAAGTCGCAATTTCATGTCAAAAAATTGACAAAATAGACGGAATTTGGAGCTGTTTTTTCCGACAGATAGCCGACTAATTTACGAATGCGGACGCTTCTTAAAAATACGAGTAGGCCCGCTGACCATAAGTTAAACTTGCGGGAACTATGTATATCTTACCACGCCGTTCATATTCTTTAATGATGGTTACAGGAATTGGACTGTGATATCTTTTGAATATTTCCATCAAACAGGTTTCAAAATCTTCTTCACTATCAGGCCTGGACATTCGTGAGAGCCCGGATCGAGAATTTGATTTTTGATTCATTATAATTAGAGAATAAAAATAGTTAGAAAAAATACCTAATTATCAAAATCAATATTAATTAAAATTAAATTATTTCTATAAAATGACATAAATATTATCAAAGAAGTTTTTGACAGGCTACTTAAATCAGGAAGGCTCTGTCCATTGTCCAGGCGATTCAAAGGCACTCAAACGTTTCGTCCCTGCGGACGAAACTTTTGCCTTAAACTGGAGAAAAATACTGACCCCTGCCGACAGACAGTGCCTCGAGAAATAGGTACCTAGGTACAGGTCTGCCTACGTGGTGTAGTGAAATAAAAGCACTTCGCTATTTTAAAAACGTAAGTCTTGTACAATTTATTCCTTACCTACTTAGTAATAAAATTTCGAAAATTAGTACCAAGCACAATGAAGGGTTCCGTAGTTACCCGTGACGTAGACCATGAAAAAAAATAGCTTATTTTACTTTTTTGTAATCTACAAAGTTGCAAACGCACTTTAAGTAATATTCTATGGAATTATTACGACTAAAAATAGTTATCCAGTTACATTACATGTTGTGGGTTGGTCGACTACTACTTACTTGTTAACCTACAAGGTTTCCTTGTTGATTTCGGAACCCTAAAAAAGTTGTACGAATCCCTTAATAACTTATATACCGATACGACAGTTTTCTGATTTATGAAGGCAATACCTGCTATTATGAGTGAAAATGTCTACAATGTATTATCCTTGACCTACTTACGCTGAGGCTGCGTTCATCTCCCCTACCGCTTGCTAAAGTGACTTACAATCGATTACCTTATAAAGATGTGAGAACAGGTCAATTATCACGATAGCCAAATCGCTGAAGTCCGAAAAAGAGGTAACGATATGAGTCTATGTGATCGGGGTGGGCACAGCGGTCTGCGAATGTCTGCTAGGGCTGGTTAGAGGTTGCTAGAAGAAGTATCTATTTGGACAGATTTGAGAAACACTTGCCAAGCAATAAGAAAGTTTTGGTTAGTAAATAACAGCAGCCTCTTTGATGACCATTACCTGCGTAGAAACCCATATAAGTTTTGTTTCGGACTTTCCTTCAATCAGAACGTTCTTGTCACTATTATTTTATTGGCAAAAGAAAACTTCTATCACAAAAGTAAGTAGACTATCTCACGCCACGTGTACCTACTGGTCTGGGTAAGGGGTAGGAGCGGGCAGACTGGGTCACGGTCGCTGACGTCACGCGGCGCTCCAGCCTCCCTATGAGATGCGTTTCGCTGTTCTCCTTGGACAAACACTCGTAAAATTGCTGCTAATGAACAAAAGAAATGAAGAGGGATTATCAGTTTATCACACTACTATATAATATATACTACACATATTTTGCTTGACAGACATAGGTCAATATCTGGCGATACGTGGTTATAAGTAATGTGGGGGAACATTAATTATTAGTGTACCTACTCCTAAAATATAGGTATCCAAGGTCCCATTAAAATAGGTGGTCAAACGTTCGGTGAAGTCATTCAGACCATCAAAATAAGGACAACGGTTAAAATATTATACATATTAAGAAAAACGCATTAGATACTTACAGGAAAAAAAAAACAACTAACGAAAATACTCACACTAAAAATGTTGGCAGTTTATTATTATAGGTCAAAATAAAATCACTTTAATCAGTGTTTTTTTTGCTTGGATATCTTTGGCTAGACGCTGTGTTAAAATGTGTCCATCTATTTTAATGGGCCCTTATATATGGCTGCCAGACTTGAGGCGCTCACAAAAGCTCAACAAACCAAACTTCAAACTCATCAGCAAAGCATAGAACGAAGCAAGGGAAGAAAAAAATACATAAAACCATCCACAGAATAACTAGGAGAGCTACAAAGACACAAGATGTGGGATCACCCTATGTAACGTTTTCTTAATTTATCTTTTCTATACCTAACTATGGTGTAAGTCCATAATAAACAGTATTCTATGCTAATGCAACCTAATGATGACGGCAGGCTGGCGTCCATGAGACTCAGCCAAAACTAAAAACAGTACCTACCTAATCCTTGGTAATGTTTAATCTTGTTTTCTTCACATTATATTTCCTACCTATCGAATATATTGTTATTGGATTTTCCACCCAAAAAACCCTCACCTTGATCTCATTTGATCACTACCCTATGTAGGTAATAGAATTGTGTCCGGGCAGCGGGTAATAAGGGCTGACCTCTATTACCTACATGTACCTCTATACTAAGTACCTATAGGTATCTTCGTAGCAGTCTTGAGGTCGTCAATGATGGTTTTTATCTTGATATGGACATTTTATGCGGAAGAATACAGGTACGATACGACTGCTAGAAGAATACTTACATTGTGTGAAAGATGATATGCCTATAAGAGGTTAATTCTGAGATGACGTGGACGGTTAAAAGAATTAAGGTAGGTAGGTATAGTGGAAATCGTTTATTATGACTCCGGTTATTATTGGCTACTTACTATTAAGTAAATACAGTGCGAAGTTTGGTTTTCACATAAAATCTTCTATATTTATAAAAATGAATCCCTACTTCCCTTGGTCACCGCATCACGCGTGAACGGCTGGACCAATTTCGCTAATTCTTTTTTGTTGTGTTTTTTATTGTCAGGAGAAGGTCCTTATGAAATAAAATTTAAAAAAAAACCGCCGGGGCGGGCCACTAGTTCTTTATAAAAAGTTCGAATAAAATGACTTTGCTTATGGACATGTCGCTTATTCTGACCTATTTTTAAGGAATTATGTTCAGTTTAAGTGAGTGACATGATTCCTAACACCTTCCCTGGTTTACGTGATCATTTCCACCCCTTTCCTGCGACGAAATTTTGTGCAATTTGGCATTTGCATATTTTCTCTCTATTTCACTTAATTTCTAACAAAAATAGGCAGTTGTGTAGTTACCTTAAGACTATGCTTTGTATGACGTTCGCTTAGCATGACGTGTTTTTCACTTCCAATGTCATTATAAGCAGATTTTAATGTACCTATGTTCAGAACCTACGCAAGATTTGCTATTTACTACATTTATGCTCACATATTGTAAAAAACCTTACCTACCAAAAAATAGTAAAATGACGACTGAGAAATGATGAGTGGCGATGATGAAGGTGATTTGACGGTTTTAAGTCATTTTCCACGGAATTTGTATGACATTTTCCTTCTCCACCCACATTTCATAAGTTGGTCGAATATTATCTACTTGTTAACTTGTAAAGCCTAGGTACTTACCTATTATGGTTTTCCTTTTATATTCGTTATTATGCAACAACTATGATTTTTTTCGCGTGTCCGAAAACGACCGTTTAGCTGGCAGAGGGGGGCACACGTGACTCTAACAAAAGTTAGCATTTTAAAGCTTAATATAAGAGTTCCTTGTTGACTACGGAACCCTAAAAAGACGATCAGACAATCAGTGGTAACATCTAAATTCTCTGATAACTTCAAAAGGCAAGATCAGGGAAGGTATTGGTCATATTTGCCCCCCGTAAAGAGATGGTCCTCAAACATGACCAAGATTCTACTTAGGGCGAGTTTTTTATCCGAAGTTACCCATGCACCTAAATTTCGTTAATGTGTTTTTTGATCGGCCAATGGTCAAATAAATAACTTTAAGTTAAAATGTATTAGTTAGTAACTAAAAATTGGTCGCAAAACGCATTTTAACATGCCCAAAATTTTAAACCAAAAGGTAACTACGGATGAAAAAACTCGCCCTTAGGTAACTAGAACATTCGGTCAAGAAAAATTAATGAATCAAGCCAAACATAAAGGTAAAGGTCGAAGGTATCTAAAACAAACTCGTTATGAGTTTCATAGGCAGGCTATACCGTTTATTACCCGGATCAAATTGATATAAACGATAGGCACATTCCCTTCATAAAACCGGATCGAGACGGAAAGTGCGCAATATTGAGGGGAATGGATCTTCAAGGTAAAACTTTGCTACAGGTAGGTTGGAGCCCGCGAAATATTTCCAATTTTTACAAATATCTAATGAATCGGTAGGTATTATAGTCGACCACTGCTACGCAAGATGTAGTTTTGCTACGTTTAATTTGTTTGCCAGCAATTGTACGAAACAAATAAATATTTAACACCCGATTTTTTAAATAAGAATTCGACGGTTTGTAGGTATTTGTCAAATTCTACTTATCATAGCCTTTTACAATGCAATAGCCTTTTCAGGGTTCCGTAGTAAACAAGGAACCCTTATAGTTTCGCCTGTCTGTCTATCCGCGGTTTAGCTTACAGACGCTTAGCACTAGAAAGTTGGAATTTGGTGTATATGTCACCGGAAAATTACAGATTCCGTATGATTGTAATAACTCTTTATTAGATTATAATTTACCGAAATATTATGGGAAAATCGTTTTGTATACAATAAATACCATCCAAATTCAATAGTTTCTAATGTATCCGTGTCTTATTTAGAAAAAATAGTTCACAATTTCACGCGATATTTTACAATCTTACGGCGTTTGCCATTTTCCGGTGGCATATGCATATTAATCAGGCCGACAAAGGGGTAAAAATCACTTCCTACACGTAAAGTGGCGATTTTTTTTATCGTCTATCCCATGGTGTGGGTTGTCGTTGGATAAGTCGTTTAACAATATTGGGGGTTTGCACAAACCATTTTTCCTTCCAAGGATTCGTTTGCGAAATATTAAGCTTTAAAAGTGCTAATTTTTGTTAGAGTCAAGTGTCCCTCTCTGCCAGCTAAATGATTGTTTTTGGAAACGTGAAAAAAGTCATGGCAGTAGCATATAACGAATTTAAAAGGAAAACTATCACCGCTAAGTAGGTTTATAGACCCGGGTAGAAGCCTTTAAAAATAATGAAAAGTGAAAAAAATAACAGTAGGATAAAACCCATTGGAAAAGGAGGAGAATATTATAAAAATTAAAGGAAAAATAATTTACGGGCGATCTGAGGTCGAGAAGGGGAAGGGGGTGAGTTTTAAGGGTAAAAAACGGTTTATCTCGATTTCCGGCAAAACTAAAAGTCCTATGGAAAAAAGTCAAATTGCAAAGTTGTAGGTAATAAAAAGATCTAAAACTTTTGTATTTACACTTTTTTCACATAACTTCAAAATGTATATGAAAAATTCAAAAAACCAAGTTTTTGGTTTTTTATTTTTATCTTTTACAAACAATTTTTATTTTTTCACGAAATTTGGTGAAAACTTACCTTTTAATGTCCCAAATACGCTGTAATTTGTTTGATTAGAAATATTTATTTTTTCACCTTATTTTGTATTAATATCAAAAAAAGCACCCTAATTTTCAATCGAAAATTCATCCGTCAAAATATCAGCTTTTTTCTAAAAGTTAGTAGGTATGCTTTCTGTTCGTTGAAATCTCTACTTTCCGATGGTGGAAAAAAAATATTTTACTATAGTAAATCTTCTCAGAAAATGCAAAAAATCGAAAAAAACTCGAATTCGATTTTTTTTGTTTTTATTGCCGATTCTTTTCTTGCTGGACACCACTAAACGATTCAAAGCTGCTTTTTTTTATTTCATACACTTGCTTATCATCTGCCTTATTGCAGATTATACAAACAGATTCATCCATACTGATAATCTGAAAAGACAAAATCGAATTGATTATGCCTTTACAATTTTATCGTGAGTGTAACTAAATTTGTTTGTGCAAAATAAAGGAGATTATTATTTTTTAATCTTGTACCTACTAAAATATCATTCAATTTTAATTTTTTAGGTTATGTTACGTTAAGCATACTATTTTTGAAAGAAAATATTACTATTTTTATGTTTGAGTGGATTGATACAGATAAAAATAGAGATAGTATTTACCTTGCTATGCAGATTCAAAAAGTTTTTTTTTCAAGTAAATTTGGCACAATTCTCTTAAAGAAACTCAGCCTGCACGTGTATTTTATATACGATGTTGTACACTGCACTGTATTTCGAATACTGGCTAGGCTAACGGTTTTTACAGCTGCTACGAAATAGCAGGCATGTAGTAAGGCCCAGACCCACCTAGCCTCTTCCTCACTTCTCTCTACCTTTTGAGACTAAAATTTTTCGAAGGTCACTCAGGTATATAAGTTATCTTAAAATACTTATTAATAGGCATCTACGCCTATAATTTAAAGAAGATTCTACAACTTTCTCCAAATATTGTAGATGTCTTATTAAATATTAATTTTATTAACTTATTTGTTTGTTAATTACAGTTGTATATTTTGATTTGCAATTTTTTGGTTTATCAATGTAACATGTAATCTTACGTTTTTCGAGTAATTAAAGTGTGAATTTTAATAAATAGCTCAAAATTATATGTAATGATTGAAAAAAAAAAATTTCGAATGCGAGTTTTTTTCGATTTTTTGCATTTTCTGAGAAGATTTACTAGAGTAAAATATTTTTTTTCCACCATCGGAAAGTAGAGATTTCAACGAACAGAAAGCATACTAACTTTTTGAAAAAAGCTGAAATTTTGACAGGTGAATTTTCGATTGAAAATTAGGGTGCTTTTTTGATATTAATTCAAAATAAGGTGAAAAAATAAATGTATTTCTAATCAAACAAATTACAGCGTATTTGGAACGTTAAAAGGTAAGTTTTCACCAAATTTCGTGAAAAAATAAAAATTGTTTGTAAAAGATAAAAATAAAAAACCAAAAACTTGGTTTTTTGAATTTTTTATATACATTTTGAAGTTATGTGAAAAAAGTGTAAATACAAAAGTTTTAGATCTTTTTATTACCTACAACTTTGCCATTTGACTTTTTTCCATAGGACTTTTAGTTTTGCCGGAAATCGAGATAAACCATTTTTTACCCTTAAAACTCACCCCTTTCCCCTTCCCGACTTCAGATCGCCCGTAAATTATTTTTCCTTTAATTTTTATAATATTCTCCTCCTTTTCCAATGGGTTTCATCCTACTATTATTTTTTTTGGTTTCAAAAATTATCGACCTTGGTCTATTAACAAGTTAACGAGTAATAGTTGGTCAACTATTACTCGTTAACTTGTTAATAACCTATAAAATGTACTTGGAGACGTAAAATTTCGTACAAATTCCATTGAAAATTAGTTAGATAAAATTGTTAGTAACGTAAGATATGTAGGTCGTACATATAAATTTACGAACCATGTCAAATGCGCTTTTCTAAGTCGGAAATTGTGACGTGCAACTACGGAAGTTTACCTGAACCCTACACTACGCGTGGCCTGACACGCACTTGGCCGTTTTTTTTTTGTGGGAGGTGATGAGGAATCTGTCCTACGTTCAACAGGTTCATCCCGTACAATCTACTTCATCGCCCTGGGGCGGGAGGAGGACATCCATGAGGATTACACCCCGAGATAAAAAAAAGGCCCGTGGGCGTTAATTATATCGGACTACTTAGTTATGCCTAGTGGATGTGGCGACGAAGAGGGCCGATCATGGTCTAGCTGTGGACGCCTTTTGGATGGAAAGATAAGACCATCTTTCCAGCTAAATAACGTCCTCTGCTGTGTGTGAGTCCATAATTGGAAGCTTTATTTTACATTTATTTTCAACTTCTGTTTAATATGATAATGAGACTTTATTCTTCCCTTCTTCATCGTTTTGTGGGACTCAATGGGTCCTAGAAACTTTTAAACGAATATTTAGCTTTGATGATATTAAAAAGTTAGGGACATTACCGACTTACCGGCTCCCTTATGAATATAGAGAAGGTATCTCCATTTGGGAAAGCCAAAAGTCAACTTAATCAGGGTTAGGACGGCCCCAGTCACTCAGCGCCAGAAAGCCTCGAGAGAATTGGAGTGTAGCCGAGTCTGACATACGTATTATGGGTAGACATAACACCGGACTGTGGGAAGATTTGCTCGTAAGTATAATGATAGACTGAAGACAAGGACGATGTTGATGACCTTCTTATATTTTAAGGGTTCCAAACGTTCTTATATTTTAGGGAAAAACGGAACCCTATAGGTTCATTCGTGTAGGTAATATGTTGTAAGGGAAACATAAGCAAATTAAAAAAAAAAATTGGCCAAGAGCAAGTCGGACTCGCGTGCAAAGGGTTCGAAGGAATGTTATTTTTGTAACATGTTATTTTAACACTATAGACTTCTTATAAGTTTTCCTGTAATCAATAGGTAAAGAACTATTACATATCTGCAAACGGTTCAGTTCGAAAAACTTTTTGTTTTTAATTTTCTAGTTTTTCCCCCATAAGTGACCCTGGTAATCAAAATGTATTTATTTACGTAACGCGTCCATGTTAGGGTCACAGAAGTTCACATATGTACGAAATATCAACAGAATCGGTCCAGGAGATTCGGAGAAAATTGGCTGTGACAGACGGACAGACAGACAGACACCAGAGTGATCCTATAAGGGTTCCGTTTCTTACAGATGTTCGGAACCCTAAAAAATCAATTTTGATACTGTGGCGTTTGATAGATACCTACATAAAATGAAAGGACTTAGTCTACTGCGCAAGTTTTAAATAGTTTTTTTTTTAATAATTTAATACTGTCTAATGAATGAAAGAAAGAAAGAAAGAAAATTGCATTTATTGGCACAATAATAAAATAATAATAAAAAAAAAATAAAAAAAACACCTTACAAATAGAAAATATCAAAGCTTAAGTACATATAGCAATATTGTGCCAAAAGGGCCTCAGCTCAGCATAATGTTAGGTGGCAACAGTAGTTATTACCACCTAACGCTGATAAACGGTATATAATGTCTAATTCTTCATTACAGTTTATTGTTTTGATTTCATCCTGATATAGGTATAAATTTCCTTAACGTTGGATAATAAGTTCTCTTTTTACACGTCAGGTGCCTACCCTACAGCCCGTGTGAAAGTGATTTCAGTCGTAGATTTTTCAGGAAATTTACCGCATCGCTTTGCAGGTATAATCGTAATTCGCGTGATCCAATTCCACAATTCTCTTTCACCTTGACATAATATCTGGTAAACGTGAAATATATTGACGTAGCTTGACGTGAATGTGAGTTGAACCAAATTCATGGAACCTATTTATCGCGCTTCTTCACAAGAATCGCTTTTTTAGATATTTTTTCTAAATTCAATTCCTGGAAATTCTTCATAACTTTGCCATTTATTCTTTAGATACTTGAAATTACGGTTTATTTAAGGTGTAAATGGATTCCGTTTCTGGCGACTCGCGACAAAACTAATGACTTTCAGTTGTCTCAGTCTCCATCAATTATAAGGACACCGGACGTCTAGGTACTTTTTAATTGCTGTTTTAAGTGCGTACCTTTCTTTTGTCTTAGAGAATATTCGATTAAAACATTCTTAACGTCGGATCCACTTTGCCTCCTGAAAGTTGGCAGTTTATTTTTTAATTTTGTTCATTGATGTTCATTTTATTCGCTTGATTCGTATTAAAAATACACCAAATGTCAGAAACAATTTCCTTGTTTAGGCTCAATTTCTCAGTAGTGGCTATTTGCGACCTGTTATGCTAAAAACTGGCTAAAACATCACTACAAGGTAGGTACGCTCGGAAACAAAATCTATCTTGTAAAATTCCTAGGATGCGAGTGCCTATATGGCATTTGTTTAGGTACCACAATCTCACCAAAGCGATGATGTGGTCGACCACGCTTGCCTAGAAGTAACCTATTTGAGATATGTTGCACAACAAAGATCGAACGTCATAAAGCATAGCTATCTGGTAAAATCCATTTTGCAAGGATGAATTATCTTATACTGAATATCTCATAGTAACATAGCCATTCTAGCGCGTCGTGAAATCCTAAATTAATGGTCGCACACGATCCTTGACGCTGAACGATCCAAAAGAGCAACATGAACGTGAGGGCCAAGCGTTTACGTCAAAGCTTATGGATATCGTGGCTCTTGTGCAGTGCTCATCCATTTACCAAGTAACCATCCAATATCGTAGAACTAATCTTACCTAAACTAATATTCTAATAACTAAAATTGGCTATGATAGACGGGCTGACAGACAGACAGACATCCGTGTGATTCTATAACGGTTCCGTATGTTACGGATGTTTGGAACCCTAATAAAAAGGGCCCGTTTTTACAACGAATTGATTGTAAGAGAGAAATATTATCAACCAGTTTTTATCCATTTTCTTTTTATTATCGCATACGACCCTAAACCCTTTATTGTTAGGGCCTGTGGGCCCAATATCTGTAAAAGCTGTGAGTGCTAAAACCGATAGGAGCAACGAAAGGGTTGTAGTTTGCGGCAAGCTTTTAGATATGTACAATATTGTATAGCGAAGAAAAACACGTACATTTTACTTAGGTACCTACTATCCGCATTCGGCAATATTGAATCCTGCCTCATCTTAAGCGTTTTTTACGACAGACATTTTAATACAATTAGGTTGAATTTTTATTATACATAACTATTTTATTTTATACACATATTTTCCTTAGCAGAAAATTAGTTATTGATTTAAGAACACCGTGACAATAGCGTATTTTTATTTTTACGGAAATAATCAGTCATTTTGATTATCAAAAAATATAGATCACGTAGGTATTTAAGTATGTAAAGCCTAATATTTATTCTTAGTCCTCTACTCGACTCAACTTCGCCTCAGCCTCCTTCAGTCTCCCCCAATCGAGACTTTTTTCAGTTGTCATGCTGAATGAGTCGAGTAGAGTAGAGGAAGAGTTAGACAGAGACAGCTGACTCGCCAGAGTGCTAATTACCGAAAGTTCTAAACTTCGAACGCAGTTTTGTTTGCTGTCTGCAAAACTTCTAGTTCATTCGCAAACATATCACGCCTCACTTACTACCTACTTACCAAGTTCTGAATTCACAAGACACGAGAACTCGAAGAACTTACTAGTTGTGGTTGCAGTTAGTTTCCATTTTGTAACGAACAAAGTGGATTGGCTGAAGCGGCTAATGTGTAATGCATTTAATGTGGTTATCTTCAACCCTATCCCAAAGCTCCTCGCCTCGCTTTGCGTGTTAATTTTCGAATTAAATCATGTGTTCTCTTGAAAATACATTGAGTTGGAAAAGTGTTACATTTCTCGTTGAAATGACTTGTTTTAATAAACGCAATAGGTATTTAGATAAGGAGTGGGGGCTTGTAATTAACGTCACTTTCCATTTAAAAGTTTACTGGTAAGTGACGCCACACGAGTTTTCAACGCACTGTACTACATTGTGTCTTCATTTTTTTTGCGTGATAAAAGAAAAAATACGTGTCCAATATTTTTTGGAAATCTATTTGACGGACTAATTACATTTTTTTAGTCAAATATCCTATTCTGCTGGCACCCACTATAGTGCCAAAATCAAATCAACTTTCTAAATAATAGGTAGGTACAGTGCGTATAGCTGGTACAAGAATTAGTAGCCTAGGTACAGCTGAAAGAACTGGTAGCCTTAGATACTGCTCCATTTTTCTTTCTTGTCAGACTGATAGTCTACTTTCATGGAGTAGTTTAAGTATTGAACTCAACCTATATAACTATGATGTTACATCTTACATGGCTACATCAATCCTATCGAATGCATCAAATCCCATCAGCAATACATGTACGTGTACCTACAGGCACACCCTAGACCACCCTATACCCACCCTGTAGGCCTAAGCTTAATGCAATCGGCTAATGGCCGGCTCGGAAATTGGTTCAGCTATTTAGTGCAACGTTTGTATATGAATTTAGACGTAGCTCCAAACAGGTTTACTGATAGATAGGTCGTCCTAGTTTAGATAGATGTCTGATGTCTGTAGTCGTAACCACGGGGCGTTTTATGTGCCATTAGTCGTATTATCATTAGTTAATATACCAATTAATATTTTAAATATGTGAGTACCATGTTCCTTGCTAGCCAACTTAATTTTATCTCTGCTGGTGGGTATTGCTTTGTTGTACCTATTAGTATTTAAGTGTGTGCTGTATATTAGCGTAATGTTGGGTGCATTGTGCTCACATAATATAATCAATTGATCAATGTATGTATACATAGTATTGTAAAACTAGAGTCACTAATATTATAATTTCAAACTGTAAATTTGACGTTCAAAAGTGCCTTTTAATGGTCTAGTTGAAATAATGATTTTGTTTTTGAATTTAGGTACTTTGGAATCGGCGAAACATGTCTCTTCTTCTTCCATACTTCTTTATTAGCAGTCAACTCAGCAATCGACTTTCTTCCATATTATATTATCTTTCACAAAGCCCGTCCATCATATCTTTGGTCTTCCTCTATTGCTATAGCCATCTATATACATTCTCAACATTTTCATTCATACCGTCTTACGTTTGGATCCCTACAAGATAGCAGGTCTATCCATTGTTTTGTGTAGGTATCTGTCCTTTAAGATTAAGGGCTATACAATGTGAAGACATCGATAAAACAATAAATGAAAACACTGGCAATACTGGTTAATAGGAATGTTTTGAAATTATTATAAATCCTGTCACCGAAATTAAAAATAAACTTTCTAATAACATAAAACGTCAAAAAAAAACTCAAACTAGTCAAGGATAGTGACTACTATTCTGACGAAATATTCCATGCTCTGTTGCAGTTAGTGACATCAAGTCTGTGATAACAGACAACATATTCGTATGAACTATAGTAGGCGCCAGATAATCGTGGAATAACGGTCATTGACCCACCTACAATTATTGACATTTTTAATTTGAAAAACGGAATTAATGACACAAAGCTGTCCCGAATCATCATCTCTCGTGATCCTTAACATTGTCTAATAATGAAAAACGATTCATATTTAATTGTTCAGGTACCTATGAACAGTTATTAGGGAAAGGTCAATATACTTTATTCCACATTTATCTGGCGCCTACTATAGTATTGCCAGTGTTTTGATTTATTGTCGTATCGTCGCCCCATCTTGTATTGTCGTTAGTAAACTTAGATGTATTGTGTAGCGTTTGCCGGTAATTGTGGGTGTGTGTGGTCGATTAGTATCAGAAGGGTCGGCAAAGTAAAGTGCGTGTTCTTGGTTCGAAGTTTATTGAACGACTGTCTGACTCCAGTGAACTTAACAGTATATATACAGTAACTTAATCTAATGTGCCTAAGATTAACTATGATTATTATGCCTACCCGCTACAGTCCTCCCCCCTTAGTTGAAGCTAAATAAATCGTACCCCAATACTAAATTATAACTATTTATATCTACGAAAATAAAAGTACTTAAACGCTACGGTTGCACTATTAGCGCGCACTTTTCACTTTATGCTACACTATAAGCTGGTTTAAGATTGATGCGGGTGGTTTGTCTGCATGATGGGCGGTGCTATATCGCTGGCGTGCTGTGTGATAGCGCGGCTGATTCTTGTCTCTACGGCGCGCGGTTTCGACGCGACGTTTGCAGTATCGCCACCCCACGTAGAGTACGCAGAGGATTATGCCTGTGCTGATTAAGACGACTACGGCCGAGGACATCTTGAGGCAGTTGCTGTTTTGTGCTACGATGGTCATTTTGCTGTCTGGTTGGCCCATTATAGAGTCGAGGTGTTTTGACTTGGGTGATGCGTGCTTGTTGTAGTGTGGCGGTGAAGTGCTGGTGTGGGCTGTGGTTGACGACAAAGTGACGGTTCACATGTTGAATCTCACGGTCTTCTTAACGATGCGACCTGATCTTGTAACTTGTTGTGAATCGGGCTTTGTTGTGTCGGATGTCGTCGTATGGCTTGGCGGATGCGGAACGGTATTGAGTGGCGTCTTATCGCTCGACGTATGTGGCGCGTCGTTTTGAGTGGTTACGGTGCTCTCCGGGCGTGGGACCAACACGTCGTCATACCTTAATAAATAGGCTGGTTTCAAGCGATCAAGTGACACCGTGATTTGTTTACCTTTACATTCCAACGTATAGAATTTATTATGCCGCGATAAGACTTTGAATGGGCCCTCATACGGTGGCACTAGGGCTCGCTTTGCCTCGTTTCTAATAAATACATGAGAGCAAGCTGATAAATCTTTGTGAATGAATACGTTGTTGTTTGTGTTGCTATGTGAGCTTGAAAGGCTAAGATTTGGTACTGATGATAAAGATTGCGTTAATTGTTTTATAAATTCGCGATCGTTAATATTGGATGTAGGTTTAGATTGGAATATGTCGCCTGGAAGTCTTATATTACTACCATACAAAAATTGTGATGGGCTATATCCTAAGTCTATTTTAATAGCTGTACGTAAACCTAAGAGTATTAATGGCAATTCATGTACCCATAGTTTGCTATCTAAGCATTTTGCCATAATAGCGGCTTTTAAAGTACGATGTAGTCGTTCGACCATACCGTTCGCCTTTGGGTTGTACGCTGTTGTACGGATGCGTTCGATGCCGAGTACTTTTAATAATTGTCGAAACAAATCGGATTCGAATTGACGACCTTGGTCTGAAGTTATTCTTACTGGACAACCGAAACGAGCGATCCAATGTTCAACGAACACCCTAGCAACTGTTTCAGCTGTTATTTCTTTTACTGGTATAACTTCAGGCCATTTCGTAACTCTATCTATAATGGTAACGCAATATTTGAAATCCTCAACAGGAGGTAAAGGTCCTATGATGTCTATGTGTATTTGTTCGAAACGGTTTCCAGTGTTAAATTCCCCTAAAGGAGTTATTGTGTGGCGTTGAATTTTACTTTTTTGACATGGTATACACGTTTTAACGAAATTTTTGATATCGGTGTTCATATCACCCCAAAAGTATCTAGATTTAACTAAACTTTTCGTAGTAGCGACGCCGGGGTGACTCACGTTGTGCAATGTTTTGATTGCGAGTTCCCGAAATTGTTTAGGCAGATAAGGACGTATATCGTTCGTAGATGTTTCGCATGCTATTTTTATCTCGGTGTTGGGCATAGTAATTAATTTAAATTGAAGATTGTTACGTTTGCGTAGACTTTCTAATTCAGAATCACTTTTTTGTAATTCAGATAATTTTTGGTAATCGAATAAAGATGGCATGGTGATCTCTTCAATTCTAGATAAGGCGTCGGCTACTGTATTTTTATCGCCTTCTATATATTTAATACTATCGCAAAATTGAGAGATGAAATCTAATTGCCTCAAACGTCTTGGAGAATCTGATGGCGAAACTTTTTTTGTTAGTGCGAAAGTCAATGGTTTGTGATCTGTTAAAACGGTTAGTTCTCTACCTTCAATCATATGACGGAAATGTTTTATTGACATGTATATAGCTAGAAGTTCCCTGTCGTAGGTACTATATCTTGTTTGGCTATCCGTCAGTTTTTTTGAATAAAATCCGAGGGATTGTAATTTTCCGTCGACTTTCTGATTTAAAGCTGCGCCTACACAACTACCAGAAGCGTCTGTCATTAATACTAAGGGTGCGGTTGCGTCTGGGTGGGCTAGCATGACTGCATTGTTTATGAGTTGTTTACATTGACTGAACGCTCTTAACGCGCTTTCGTTCCATGTAATCTCAGTTTTGTCGCGTTTTTTTGAGTTGTGCAAGTACGCGTTAAGTGGTGCTTGAATCTCTGCGGCTTTTGGAATGCATTGCCTGTAGAAATTCATCATGCCGAGAAAACGTCGAAGTTCCTCAATTGTTTTCGGTTGCGGATAGTTATGAATAAGTTCTGTTTTTTTTGCACTCGGTTTTACGCCCTGTGAATCGATATGGTAACCGAGAAAATCTAATTCAGATTTACCAAATTCGCACTTATTTGTGTTAATTGTTAAACCATAGTTATTTAAACGATTTAATATTGTTTCTAGATGTTGCAAATGCTTAGGTTTTGATTCCGATCCGATAATAATGTCATCTAGATATGGGAATGCGAAATCTAGACCTTCCAGTGCTTTATTAATTAATCTTTGGAAGTCTTGTGCTGCGTTACGTAACCCAAAGTTCATTCTTGTAAATTCGAATAAACCGAATGGAGTTATGACCGCGGTCTTGGGAATATCTTCCGGTGCCATGCGAATATTAAAATAGGCTTTTCGCACGTCAATCTTAGAAAATATGGTTTTGCCTCTGAGTAGATAGGTGAAATCAAGTAGTCGCGGTAATGGGTAACGGTCGGGTATAGTTTGTGCGTTGAGTCTACGATAATCTCCGCATGGTCTTATTTCACCATCTTTTTTAGTAACACATACAAGTGGGTTAGCCCAAGGACTATTTGAAGGCCTACAAATACCTAGTTGCATCATTCTTTCGAATTCAGCTTTCGCTATTTTGTATTTCTTCGGATTGAGCGGACGTACTTTTTCATGAACCGGGGGACCGGTGGTATAAATGTGGTGTTGTACGTCATGTTTGGGGTCTGTCATAAAATTTTCTAGTTTGGTGATGTTAGGAAACTTTTGTAAGATAAGATGGTATTCGTCATTGACATCTATTGAACGAATACTCGGTTCGTTGGAAGATATTACGTTTGTGGTGCGCGATAACAATGTGACTTTGTCGACCAATTTCATACCATGTAGGTCTACCATAAGTTTGTTTGCGGCTAGGAAATCGGCACCTATTATCGAAATACGTACGTCGCCTAATATAAATTTCCATCTAAATGTACGGCGTAAGCCTAAATTAACCGTAATGACTTTTTCACCGAATGTCTTTATTTTTGTGCCGTTTGCTGCATATAACACATAGTCTGACGTCCTACACGAGTTTTGCTTATTTGCGGCTAATACGGAGACGTCAGCACCTGTGTCGATTAAATATCGCACACCTGTTGTAGTGTCTGTTACGCACAAACGATATGAATGTTCGACACCGGCGACGTTATTTATTCGTGCCGGTGTCTGAATTAGTTTTCCGAATTTTGTGTAGGATGTTTGCGGCAATTAATGAGATCTCCGCATTTGCGCGCATTATTGCCGTAGACGTAGTGATAAAAACACAGAAAATTTGAGTCGCCGGGTTTCGCGGATTGGTTCAAAAACTTTTCACGATTTTTTTGAGAGTTTTCGCGACTTTTAGAACGCGGTCGAGACGGGCCGGAAGCGTGTCGGTTTCGTCCTCGCGGTTCGTGATGATTTTTTTCGCCTAGTTTGTTATTTAATGCCGAAATTTCCATTTTCATTTTGTTTAGTTCACTTAAAATTTCGGAAGTATTCTTTTCTGAATTCTGAGAAGGCTTCGAAACGGAAGCTATCTCAGACGGTTTGGTATTCTCCATAATTTTATCAGCGATTTTGGCCAGACTATCTAATTTTACATCATCTGAATCACATGCCGTTAAGACGGCTCTAACAGAATGTGGTAGGCGCCCGGTCCACAATAATTTTAATGTTTCATCTGGGACTCGGTTTTTACCTAGATTTTGCATTCGTCTAAGTAGCTGTGACGGTTTTTGATCCCCGAGCTCTATCTCGTTTAAGAGTTGGTTTAGTTGTTTAGTTTCCGACTCCTCGTAAACGGAAATTAACCTGTTTTTTAGGGTTTCAAATTTGTTTGATTCGGGCATGTTTTCTAAAATATCACTAATGTCACTTAATTCGCTCTGTTTTAGCCTAGCTATTAAAAGTTGACTTTTGTGGAGGTCACTTGCCTTTTGAGGGTCCACGATGGCGCTGAATTGGTGGAACCAGAGCCTCGGCCGGTCTCGCCAGAAGTCTGGTATTCTCGGTGTGATGGTAACTGCCGTCATCTGCTGTGGCTGCTCTGGGGTTGGTGGTGCAGGCGTAGACATGGCTGCAGGCTGTGGTTGAGCAGCGGCTTGATAACGCGGGTCGTTTATCGCGCGCGGTTAGATTATGCGAGAGTTATGAGGCGCGCGCGTACACGTCGGGTCACCACTTTGCCGGTAATTGTGGGTGTGTGTGGTCGATTATTATCAGAAGGGTCGGCTAAGTAAAGTGCGTGTTCTTGGTTCGAAGTTTATTGAACGACTGTCTGACTCCAGTGAACTTAACAGTATATATACAGTAACTTAATCTAATGTGCCTAAGATTAACTATGATTATTATGCCTACGCGCTACAAGCGCAAACCAAACTACCACTACCAAGTACGAACATTTTAATTATTTATTCACTTCCATCCGTCCGTCCGTAGAAGATGTTTGACCTGACTACGTAAATCCAGGGTCAATGTACTCAGTCCCCGGGAAAACTTTAAGTAGGTTAAGTAAGTTTTTCTCTCGACAAATCCCGCAGTAATTTAATATATGACTTTGCACTGCTGCCAGGCAGATTAACGATATAATTAATGAATTCTGCCAAAACGAATTTACATTTTTAAAATAAACTGCCTGAACTAAAACATTATGAAGAGGTTAAATTGTTTGTTTATACGTTACGTTAGTGAAAGGTAATTTCTGGAAGTTCTGATCCGATTACTATATAACTATAACTGAGCTGAGCTATGCACTAAGTACTGCTGAGTACCGAAGGCTAGACTACTTTTTAGGGTTTCGTACCCGAAAGGTAACCAACGGAACCCTATTACTAAACCTCCGTTGCCGCCCGTCCGTCCGTTCGTCTGTATCTCAAGAACCGTAATAGGTAGACAGTTGAGTGTGTATTTCTATTGTCGCTATAACAACTAATAATACAAAATTAAATTAATAAACGTGTTTGCATAAAATAAACGTGTTTTTTTTTTGGTTTATGGTACGGAACCCTTTGTGGTAGAGTCCGACTCGCATTTGGCCGGCTTTTTCTCCAGAAAAAATACACAGCTCCTGTGAGATAGGCCCCAGAAGTGAAGCTGCTGACAAAAGGTCGGTAGGTAGATGTTATTTCATTTTATTTTATTTTATTATTTCTATTTTTAAATCATAAAATAGGTAGGTTCATTTTCTAAGAAATTCAATTACAGCATGTTTTGTAATTTCATTGCCTGCAATGTTTGTAGCTCGTTATTCTAACTGGGATGTCTATTTCTATAAGTCCGTGAATCCGTGTACAAACACAATTTAACGCTCCAGCATGTTTAATAAACTTCCAACTCATTTCAATTGTTTTACTACAAACCATTGTTTACTTCGCCCGTAGCGTTTCGTATTGATTCGGCCGGCAACGAGTTTGCGAGAAACTATAGGTATAAACTTTTTCTAATCATCTGGTTTGAATGCGAGATACCTGCTTCAGAGGGGCAATTCTCGCATTTTTATTCGCATCGCAGTCGCAAACTGCCAGCAAGCCTAATTTCCCTTTATTTTGACAAGCTTTTGATATTGCTTGTCTTGTCGCTAAGATGATATTACGACTTGAATTTGAGCGTTTTTAAGGTTCCGTACCCGAAGGGTAACAAACGGAACCTTATTACTAAGCCTCCGCTGTCCGTCCGTCCGTCTGTCAGCGGGCTGTATCTAAAGAACAGTAATAGATAGACAGTTAAAATTTTTAGAGAGTCTGTATTTCTATTGCCGCTATAACAACAAATAAAAAATTGAAGGAGGCTTCCATAGAAAAAACGTGTTTTTTTTCGGTTTTTGGTACGGAACCCTTCTTGTTCACGTCTAGACTGCACAATACTCTTCGGACCTCTTTAATGTGAACTGCGATCTTCGGCATCGACGAGTCACAACAAGGTACAGTTGGTGGTTGTTTAGAGCCAGCGTCTAGACGTGAATTGCTAGCAAAGATAGGGGCAAATAAATTTGCTTTCTTAGAGTGAGCCAGCGATCCATCAGGTTACAGCATTGGTGGTAAAGTGGCCGAGTAAATATCGTTAAAACCGCTTTCGAAAGGGACTTGCTGTGGGGTCGTGCTGCTGACATTGAATCTGTATTTATTTTGCAAAAGCGTGCTGTTAGAGCCATTTATAATCTTCGTCGCCGCGATTCTCTTAGGGAAATTTTTAAAAAGATTAATATTATGACAGTACCTTGTCAATTCATTTATGAGAATATTATGTATGTAAGAAAAAATCGACATCTCTTTAACAAAATTAGTGATAGACATCATTTTAATACTAGAAATAAAAATTATTTAGATCAAACATTTTATAGATTAGCCAAAGTACGAACATCTTTCATGGGGTACTGTGTTAAATGTTACAACAAAATACCTTGTGACATATTAGAACTAAATGAAAGAAAATTTAAAACTTACATTAAAACCACACTTTGTAAACAAACATATTACAAACTAGATGATTATATTAAAGATAAGAATCCTTGGAAACATGCTGGTCCTGCTCCATAGGACAATCGAGGGTATAGTAGAAAAAGTCAAACTTGTTTTATTTACTGGTGTACTTTCAGGTTTTTAATATGTAATTTAACTCACACACTGATCCATTGTTTTTAATTATATTGTAAATATGTGAGTACCATGTCCCTTACTAGCAAACTTAATTTTATCTCTGCTGGTATTGCTTTGTTGTACCTATAGTATATAAGTGTGTGCTGTATATTAGTGTAATGTTGGATGCATTGTGCTCACATAATATAATCAATTGATCAATGTACCTATGTATACAAAATATTGTAAAACTTATATTTGAAAAGAGTAACTATGGAGTTTCTTGTCCGTTCTTCTCCATAAGAATCTACTTTTTGCGAATGGACAACTAGAGTCACTTATATTTTAATTTTAAACTGTAAATTTGACGTTCAAAAGTGCCTTTTAATGGTCTAGTTGAAATAAATGAATTGACTTTGACTTTGCTTTGACTTTGACTTTGGACCAGAACTGTTTATTACCCGGGCGGTGCGATGCTAGTTTGGCCCCGATACGTCCGATATGGTCAAAACGTGCCCCACGTAGAACTCGCTTGCAGAACTTGGCGGCAGAATTAAAAGCTCTTTTCCTCGCGCGAACCCTTCGTGCTGTAACTTTTCAGTCGCGAGCCAAGAATCTGCCTACCAAGCCTTTTTTTTTTGATATGGGGGGAAATCCTCATGGAAATCCTCCACCCTGGGGCGGGTAGAGGGGTCTGTCAGACTCTTACTGACTAAAACCACCCCGGTGTTCCATCTCCCACCTACGCCGGGGATCGCGGGAACGTATGCGACTTCCGCAATCCCCGGCTGGTGCCGGCCCGCCTCTGCGGGCCACCTCGCGTCGGCGGGGGGAGTGAGGTGTTTGACTTCCCCCGCTACGTCATAGAGGGGCGCACGGGAACACCACGCGCCGCCACCTCGGGTCCGGATGAATGGGGGGCGACGAACATCCCCAAATCCGTCGCCCCTGGACCCAGTTAGGGGGTCCGGAAGAGGGCAGCGAATGCCCTCCTCCGGCGCCCGATGCGCATGCTGCGGGCAGGGAGGGCGGTTGTGATCTCCCTCTCCCTTTCCGCAGCCTCCTTCTGCGCGATAACTGTCTCGCAGAAGGAGACCACCGCGTCCCAGGACTCCTCACCGCCGACCATAGCATGGACTACGGCCGGCAGCGAGAGGTCACCGCCTACCACAGAGATGAGGGCACGGCGCGGCTCCTCCCAAGCGGCACACTCTGCCAGCGTATGCCGCGCCGTGTCCTCCCGACAGTCGACGCAGTGGTGACATCGAGCGTCCGGCTCCCTTCCTATGCGACACAGGAACCTCCCGAAGCAGCCATGCCTCGAGAGGACCTGCGTCGCACGAAACGACAGGGAGCCGTGCCTTCTCCCGAGCCAGAGGTCGAGCACTGGCCGGATGGCCTCGATGGTAATGAGGCCGGCAGAAGGGCTCGAAAGCCTGTCCCGCCATTCCGCCACCAGGACCTCGCGCAGCTGCGACCGACGCATGCCTACCAAGCCTGGGTCAACCAGGCTTAGTAGGCAGACTCTTTTTTCGGGCCTCAGCGTGGGCGCATTCTGCATAATACCAAGGCCGGGATTTGTGACCGAGCGGGATGTCGGAGAATGGGATAAAATATTCCATCCCCTGCCGAATCATGTCCGCAATCACGTCAGCTCAGCACGACGGGTCACCCGAGGAGAAGCACACTTGTCGCCATGGATAAGACTTACCCGGCTTGCCCAGAGACCAAGACCGGTTCTGAATAGCGGGGAGAAGGAAGTTGCACTGGCACTCCCATACACCGACGGAACACAGCAAGCTGCTTGGCGCCGGACTCCGGTTGGATGGTGGTCGCGAGCAAGGCGGCTCCTTGCCGAGCCTACCACTGCTTAAGTGGGATAGTTCAGCCGTACCACAGGCAATCCTGTGGTGCCGTTGCCCGGGGTGGACCACTAGGAGGTGGATCCCAAACCACCCCAAAACGACTACACGCTAAGGGCACCCCCTATGGGGTATGGCCCTCGGCTTAGGGCGTCGCTGGGAGGAGTACAGTTAGGGACGGGCTGGATCGAACAGTTGATAATTGAAGTAAATAGGCCTCATATTTATACCCCTAGGTCACGGTTCTTCGGAACCACCCTCAGCCTTTCAACTGAAACCAAATACCTGGGCATATATCTGGATAAGCAGTTGAATTGGGCGAAGCACACTCAATACACCACCACAAAAGCCAGTATATGCATGTGGCAATGCAAACGCATGCTAGGTAGGAACTGGGGTATTAGCCCCAATACAACCCACCACAGTTATCAGACCGATAATCACGTATGGCTCCTTAGTCTGGTGGCCCAGGACCGACTTGAGCACAGCACAGAAAGACCTTGAGAAGCTGCAACGGCTCGCCTGTGTGGCAATCACTGGCAGCATGAGAACGGCACCCACTGCGGCCCTTCAGGCTATGCTGGGACTGCCACCACTGCACCTTATAGTGCAGGAGGAAGCGGCCCTAGCGGCCTTCAGGCTCAGCACAGCTGGCACTTTAGGTAAAGACTCTAGAATCAAGCATACACGCATCATGGAAGATGCCGTAAAACGACAACCCATGATGTCATCACCCAATGACAAAGCTCAAAAGATGCACCATTTCCAAAAGCACTATAACATAGTGCTAACACAAGAATCGGATGACCACTCAGGTCCCAAAGAGCTAAGAATCTACACTGATGGATCAAAAACAAGTACCGGAACCGGAGTTGGAGTTTACTCCAGCGACCTCAACATTAGAATATCCAGACCACTAGGAAAGCTCAATACCGTTTACCAGGCGGAATGCGTGGGCATTATCCTAGCGATCCATGCCATAGAAGCCAGGGGAGTCACGGACACTCATATTCGTATACTCTCCGACAGCGCCTCAGTTCTCCAATCCCTAAATAGAGACTACACCACCTCGAAACAAATACAAGAATGCCACGATGCACTAGAACGCGTCACGGTGACAAACCGCAACACCGTGACGCTGCAGTGGATAAAAGGTCACAGCGGATCACTAGGAAATGACGCGGCCAATGAACTGGCCCGGAGGCGGTCTGGTACGATGGCTGTTGGACCCGAACCCATAGTGCCACTCCCTTTCACCCAGCTACGCACGTGGCTACAAGAACATACTCACACACAAGCAGAACGCTGGTGGATCTCGGCACCAGGCTGCAGGCAGTCCAAGGAGGCTATGCCACTCCTAAACAATAAACTTACCAAGCGCCTTCTGCGACTGGATAGGGGCAGCCTGCGAATGGTGGCAGGGACCATCACCGGACAGTGAGCAGTGAATAAGCATTTCCACACACTAGGTATAACAGACAGTCCTCTGTGCAGAGCATGCATGGAGGAGGAGGAAACGGTGTCGCACGTGCTCCTTGAGTGCACAGGCGTCGCCGATATACGTAGACAAACGATAGGAACACCAAATTCACTCACAGACACCCTGAACTCTTTAGGAGGACTGATCTGCTTCTGGAGGGAGGTCGGCTGGTTGGAATGACGGCCGCCATGGCCCACGCACAATGGTCCAACATCAGGACTAAGTGCGGAAACCATACCCCAATAGATAGATAGATATACCCCTAGGTAGGTAAAACGTGCTATATGAATTGTTAATATTCACCAATGAGTCATAGGGGGTTTTGAACTACAGGCGGCCGACCGTGCTGCTGTATAATGTACTAACTAATATGATGTGTGACGTGCTAAATTAAACTTTAAATTCATTATCCTCGCTACGCTATTGGGTAAAAATAAAGCGACTGGTAATAAAGGTTTGAGCAAACAGGCGCGACGCGACATGCAAGGCAGTTATGATGTGACATATTTTTGTATAGAAACTGTTTTACAGATATCTACTTAAAAGTACGGCTTTGTAGAGATTGGTCTCTGACGCTCGGGTTCTAGATAAAACATCGGTCAATTTGAATAAAATGAAACTCCACGTTAAGGGACGCTATTGGCCGTTGAACGCTATTCACAGCTAGATTACGCCCGTTTCACAATTTGTAACACTAATTTTGTGATAATATTCGGTTGAGACACTGGGCCTAAGTATTTTTATAATAAAGGTCCGATGTGTTCTTATCAACACCGAATACTGTCAGAATTTGACCTGATATTGTGCTAATAAGCGAATTTTCCGTTTTTCCCCACAAAGCGGGTCTTGGCGGTGGGCCAGGAGTCTGCCAGAATGAAGAATGAAGTGAAACATTTGATCGTGCCTTCACTAACAATGTATTGCATCATCCATCAGTCACACCAACGGCGATAGAGTGAAATAAGAATAAGAATAAATTTATTGAAAAGAAAAAATACCTAGGTTACAAATTGTATGTTATACAATAGTGTTTAGTTTCTTTAAAAATTAAGCATAAAAGAATTTCCAAAGACTTCCTGCATTAGGCTGGACCTGTCCCGCAGGAAGCTTTTAGGATTCCTATGCAGTTACAAATTATTAATAAGTATACACAGAATAACACTAATTATAATATTTCTAGAAACTATGGGTAGGTACAAGAATGAGCAATACAGGTTTTGTTTTTTTTTTTTCGTTAAGAACTTAGATTAAGTAAAACTAGATAATTGCATTAAATGCCTAAATTTATATAAAGAACTATGAGATCACAATAAGTGTTTTATAAATTTTTCTGTGGTTTCGTATGTCCAGTTTATTAACTCTTTGGTAATTTTAACTTTAGCTTCACGTAGTGATGGTTTTTTAAGCTACACAATTTAGTGAAGTTGTAAACGAGGGTTTTGATATAGGTGCTGAACCTTTTAGCGAATTCTCATTTAACAGGGATGATAGGTTACTTGACGACATGCCGCGCCTCCTTGCTGTGTTTTTATAGTCAGGTGAGTTTAGGACTTCTTTGTGGGTAACATGAGTGATTTTTAGTAGGTAAATTCTTCTAAGACTAAAGTAATAATTGGGTTCCTTTGTAAAGGAGAAAGGTAGGGAAACGGAAAAGCTTTTTCATCATTGTTTTAAGAACTCCCTGTTGTGATCTTTCTAAGCCTATGAGATGGGACGTAGCAGTGCCACCCCGGGCTAGAATACAATAAGATAAGATCGACTGACATAGTGTGGTGTAAATTGTCCTTAGAAGTTTTAATGGTGCTACATCCCTCAACTGTTTCATAACGTGTATAATCTTTCTTACCCTGGCAGATGTAGCTGCAATATGCTCACTGAAATTAAGTTTTTCGTCTATGATTACTCCTAGATATTTCGTGCACGTGTTACTTTATTTATCTGTTTGCATGTACATGATGGTAAGTTCGAGTTGAGATAGAGGTTGGCAGCTGAGATGGCAGTTTTATGAAAGCAGATGAAGTTTGTCTTTGACGTGTTTAAGGTTAAATGCTGTCGAAGTATTTGGTGCCTTTTATACATGTATATGTAGTGGGATTTATTTCAAAATAGTTTTACGTTTTAATAGCCATGTTTTTCCCGATAAGAAGTAATTTTGTATTCAATATAAATAATATTTTATCTATATTTTATGGTCGCGGATATGTTCGAAAGTGTTATCACGACACTGGAATCCAAAGTCTATCCAAAAAAATGTATTTCAGAAACCCGAAATTCCTCAGGTAACCAGGGATCAAATTCTACACTTGGATTTGTAATTCGAGATCATTTGAATCCACCAACTCAAGTATCGACGCGCTATTTGAAGTTGTTTTTGAAAGGCTCTAAGAAACGTTTGAGTTAAAATGGAATTTGAACTTTGTATTGACATAGAGTTTGTTGTTCCAAAATTTGATAATTATCTCATTTCATTGGTCATCACTAGCTTTGCAACATAAACACACTAACCGGTAATATGGAAGTCTTGAGAGAAAGAGAGAGAGAGACGGTAGGTTGTTCGGTTTCTTCCGGTGTTTGTCGGAAACACACGTTGGTGTCCCTACTCGTGAAATATCTGCTGCGCAACATGCACTTCTTATGGCACGGAAGACACACATGTTTTACGTAAGCTTGTCACGCGAGGTTTATGTAGTTGTTATTAATATATATCTGACTATTTTATAAATAGGTGACCTAGTTTTGGGGTTCAATAAATTAGGTATTAATGAGTGATCGTTTTGTTTTCCCGAAAAGAAGAAGAAGTGGCCATGGGCCGAAATTGTTAGGCATTATCATCATCATTTCAGTTGAAAGGCGTCCACTGCTGGACGTAAGTGTTCCCCAAGTGTTATCACATCGACCGGTCCTGTGCGTCTCGCATCCAGCCATCCATCGGGTTCTCGTCTCTTTCACCAGGTCATCGTTCCACCTTGTGGGATGCTTTCCAAGGGTGCATCTACTAGTACGCGGTGAAAATTCGCCACTTCCACAGCATCGTCAGTGGTATTGCAGGGATTTTGGGGCACAGAGGTATGATAGGACAGAAAAAGTGGAGCATATTATGTGACTCGTTTCCTCATTCACACCTTGCTGCTGTGCCGGCGAGGTAACCTCACATTGAGAGGTTGGTAGCTAAACACAAACAACTTCGTTTCAAATCAAAACTTTAGGGCGCGCTACAAATAAACATCGAATTGTTAGTAGGTATGGCATTAAATCAGCGGTCGTCTACACTGATCGCAGAAAATCATATTAAACTACATCTTGTTTGTAGGTCTGTTCTCTGAGCACTAAAATATTAGTTAGATAACTAATTGGTACTACAGGAGATAAAATTTCAAGAACAACACAACCATTATTTAGGTAAGTTCTTAGAGATAATATCAGTTTTCACAGAAATTACGAATATTGTTCTTAATTAATTCGGTTTGGTTATGAAAACAACTGGCAGGCCGGTAAAGTTGCCGGGTTTTGTACCCCGAGGGCTGTTGGTAAGAACAAGAGCCGATGTGACCTTCAGGGAGATGGAAATAAGTTTATTTATATGTTTGTTTGTCTTGCTGATAATCAGTCAAGGAGGTGACTCTTTAAAGATGTAAGTACCTATTTGATAAAGGGACTACTTAAATCTTTATCATAATTCTATATGAAAATGAAAGCAAACGAAAGTAAACATATTTATCATTTCAAAGTACAACCTTAATATTTTCTTTAAATGTGTTCCAAAGCAATTAAAAAGTTATGAGCACTCCAATATACCCTCACAGGCACGCATAAAGTTTTAAAGATAATTTTTGTGAGTAAATTCTACTTATTTTTTTATTGAACATAGCTCCATCCTGTCCAAATTGTTTTAAGCTCCATATTTGGCAGTAAGGCAATCGTAATGCTTAATCAAGTAGGTACTTACCAAGGTCCAAGTTGTGTTACTGTTATGACGATTCGACTGTAGTTACAACCTGGGAAATCAATTAGGGTTTCTGGAAATTACGTGCATTAGGTGGCAGCACAGAGACGTTCAGGCCCTGTCGAAGCTCTCACAATAGTTATGCGACACAGGTTAAGTTTGAGTTCAACGTCATGTTGACGTCATAGGTTACGTTATCAACATGGCATACCTCTTGCCCTAGTGGTCCCAAGTGGAGGCACGAATTTTTCAGCAAACCCTCATTATTGATTGCCACAATCTTCTACACTCCGGACTGTTACTGCGAAATTCCTAATAGGAAAAACCGGTTTTTGCCGGACCTGGGCTAAAGAACCCCGGACCCAGTACTCGGCAGTTCTCGGCCACGAGACTAACGGGGCAGTAAGAAGCAATAGAAATAGGGATGAAAGATCAGGTTGGAAGATGACAATGCAATATAATTCCATCTTGTTTGTATGGATTGACAGTTCACTTCATGTTCACTTCACCGATGTTTACAAAATCGTACTGCTAAAAACTTTTTAACTGCGGAAGCGAAGTCTTAGCAGCCAATTTATATGAAACGGTTTTGGTGGGATTGTTTCTAACTAAACACAAGTCTTTATGAAATACACTTGGAACTCTGATTTTTGCTTCGTTGCTACAAAAATATTCCGAAATAATTACAAGTAGATTGTCGTTGAAATACAGCCAATGGCATACATAATTTACTTAAAATATACATACAAAATATCTTATTAATAAATTATGTTAGTGAAATATGTTAATCATCTTAGATTTCTTAGAAGTGAAATGAAAGTTAGTATAAAAAGGACTGAGATAACTATTTGGAAATACATATGTATAGCAACAACTTTGACAGAATCTTTTAAACGAGTACATAATTTACTCCTTAAGCAAAATTAATGAATGTGTCTAATATATAATTTTATATTACGTATCTAAGGCTTAATATAAAAATATACAATATCTGTGAAATTTTAACGTCCATATTTTTTAAAACGCTTGCTTACATTCGCTTTTGTCGTAAAAGCGAATGTAAGTATAACCTTATTCAGATTCATTTCGATTTCTTTAGATCATCAGAATAAGGTTAATATTTCATTTTTTTTCCCGCCTTTCCAACCTGTCAAATCTCTTGGTATAGTCTACTCGGTGCGTGCGGTGAAATCGGTGCTTTCGAGCTATCATTTATTGTCGAGGTACGATCTTAAATGCTAAGCTAAATGAACAATCTCATTTTAATGAGACAGGTGAATGTAATGGTTTTAAAATGAAAAGGCTAGTTTAGGTGAAATAACAACCTTAAATTAAAAAATATCTTAATATTTCAACCTTTAAAAGTAATTGCAAGGAAACTGTTATACACACTTTCAACTTCAACAAAACTTGAGCTACTTAACAATAAAAGTTATAGTTAATTAAGTCTGAAAATTAATAAAGTTTTTACTTCCTTCTTTAACTAAGTACTTCAATACCAATTATAAACTTGGATGTTTGATTGTGACTCGTAAAACGTTGTCGGCTGCAGGAGTTGTAATCGTAACTTTTTAATAATCATCATCGTTTCAGTCCAAAGACGTCCACAGGTACACATAGACCAGATGTTACCAGCCAATCATCATCTGCCTAGCCTTTTCCCAACTATATTGGGGTCGGCTTCCAATCAAACCGGATTCAGCTGAATACCAGTATTTTACCTGGAGCGACTGCCTACTAGACCTCCACAACCCATTAACTGGGTAACACGGTACCTACTTCTTGACAAGACTGGAGTCAGATTTATTGGCTTCTGACAATCCGTAACGACAGCCAAAGATCTACAAATGACAGCTGGGACCAACGGCTTAACGTGCTTTCTGAGGCATGCAGGAAACTCAGTAAGTTAAGGTGGTCACCCATCCACAGATCAACCTTGCGAAGCGTTGCTTAACCTTGAAGATCGACCCATGTGGCCGTTATTCTTTAGCCACGAGCTCCTCACCAGCCAATCGATTCTGGAAAACCTGACCGTGAAAAGTTAGGTGAAGTGAGCGTGAAGATCAACCTCACTTCATCTAAGTTCACGGTGAAATGACCAGTCCTTTCGACGTGTATTCTTTTTAACAATAAATTACGTTGTATAAATCAGTGCAAGCATTAATTTGCTTGATTTGATGTCAACTATCAATTAGGGATCAATATAATACGATCAATAATTAATTAATGATCAATATAATTCTTAGTGTGGTTTATTTCGCATAGAGAAAGTCATAGCTATCTTTTCTTAGTTGAACAATTTAATTTAATACACAGTATACAAATAGTGTGTATTGAATTAAATGGTTCAAACTACATCTTTAATTTTTTAAATTTTTATCTCGAGCTTTGTTTATAACCCTTGTTTTTTCTTCGATAGAAAGATTTATAATGCTAATAGCTTTCGGCTTTAGGTAATATATAGGTCATTTCCATAACCTTATATTCCAAATAGGACCGAATAGCCGTTTGAATATAATAGCGAACAATAAATGACGCGAAACGAGAATGATAAATTACTTGACACACTTACGCTCCCAATGAAAGGGTTGTGGTGAGCCTACTACTGCCATACTTCGCTAAACCTTCGTCAAATCAAATTAAGTACTTATCTTACTTGCGGCTTGGCACGCTTTAATATAGGCTTTCGTTTTATTAATTAATTAGAGTAGCCAGAATCGCCTCCATCCCATGTATCCCTGTTTCAAAATTCAACAAAAATCGATTCAGCGATATGGTCGTGAATGCGTTACAAACAAACAAATAAACACGCTTTATAATAATAGTTAGGACATTCACCTAGCCTATTTTGTCTCACTGCTAGGCAAAAGGTCTCCCTCTCCTTTTTCCACACAGCTAGTAGGATGTCTAGCCAGTATTACTGCTTACAAATCATCATCATTCTATCAGCCGAAAGACGTCCACTGCTCGACATTTGCCATGCCACGGCGTCCTCATCTTCCACCTGACGCAGGTACTCACCGGACACGGCTGTTTCAGGAGGTACCTGTTTCGAATTCAGCGGGAGGACACGCCCGGGTGTCAGCACTATGAAGATCGTCCGGACACGGTGGAGCATACGGTCGAGGTCTGCCCTGCTTGGGCGGAGCACCGCCTTGTCCTCGTTGAGGCGATCGGCGGCTGCGACCTCTTGCGTCCGGTCCTGGTAAAATCTATGGTCCGGAGCGAGGAGGCTTGGGAAGCGGCCACCTCTTTCTGCGAAGCAGTAACGCTAGCGAAGGAGGAGGCGGCCGAGCGAAAGAAAGGCAAGGCCTTCGCCCAAACCACCGCTACAGGAGAAAACGCCCCGGGCGTCGGGAGTCGCAGGGCCATCCCTGGCCACCGCAGGTGTGGGCCTGTGGACGGCGAGCGTTGGGTGGCTCGCTGTCCGATCACCACCCATGAGGCTCGGGTCGATGGCACGTTGTGTTCCACGCGCGCCCCAAAGACATGTCAGCATAGAAGACGGGGCTCGCTAGGGCCAGAGCCTGCCAAAGTTGCGAAATTTGTTCAACAGAGTCACCGCATCCCCGGAACGCAAAGGGCTTTAGAAGGAACACGGATGGGTTTTAGTCAGTAAGAGTCTGACACGCCCTTCCGCTCCACCCAGAGCGGAAGAAGTCATTTGATGATTTCCCATCCTTGAAAAAAAAAGGGGGTTTCCTTAATCGCCACGTTTGGCAGGCAGGTTAGCGATCGCAGCATATCGGTTGCAACGCACAGAGAATGCTGCTGCCCATTCTCTGGTGAGTCCCTTAGTCGCCTCTTATGACACCCACGGGAATTGATAGGATGGTGCTATTATTTTACGTCCAACACCATACAGAAATAGCTTTATATTATATAAGAGAGAGATTATTTATATACTCGTAAGATAGGTGGAGATATCCTGCTCATCTTTGGGTCGAATTTCCATGAAATCAACATAGCAGGAAATTATATTTCAAGCGCTTCGCTTTCTGCAAATTGAAGCTTCCACGTCAAACCCAATTGGTTGTGTCTAAACCGTGAACAAAAGTCGCGATTGGACGACAATACTGTGGAATCTCAAAAAAACCTTAAAAACGTTTAACAGGTCAGCATGTTTTCAGGCAAAAAATACAAAGCAAAAAACCTGTCCCACCTTTATAGAACGCGTAGAAAGAGATAAAATAAAGATGGTTGAATTTCGCGATTCAATTTTATTTTTCGGGGTAGTGAATTTACAATGAGGTGATTTCTAAACGAGGCCGAGGATTAATTTACATGTGGCTGCCATGAAATTCGCTTTGTACGATACTGGCCGCGCAATCTGATCAACTGAGCGAAAAACGTTTTTTAAGTTATTCCGTGGATCGCATTTTAATATCTCTCATATTAATTTTCGTATTGAAAACCTTGAGCCCTCTTTTAGGTAGCGGCATAAAAGGTTCGGCGATATTAATACTAGCCCCCTTTTTCATAAAACTTGACTTTGGGAAGCCCTTATAGATCTTACTCGTTCTTTTGAATTCGAAGAAGGCAGGATTTGATTTTTCTCAAGTTTTATAAGGTCGATTTGTGAATGAAGGAGTAGATACATAGTAAATCTAGTAAAATAATGATTTAAAAGAGTGTCCGTGGAGTTTCTTGCACGTTCTTCTCCATAGAGATCTACGCTTTGGAACGTGTAATTAGCTTCATCTCTTTAGACAGACCGACCTTGACTATTCTAAAGTGCCTGTTATGGTTTAAGTGAAATAAATGCTTTGAGTTTGAAAAAATCGTATTGAGAGGAACATTATACTCGGTAAAATTCCAAAACGGATTTTCCGAAGCGTAAACATAAGTGAGTGTGGCGGAAAGCTTCCTTTTACTATGACGTTATGGAGCGAAACTAGATAGCTAAGAATAACAATCACACGGATTCTGCATAAAATACAGTTCAGACTATATCTTATAGCAGACCATGAAAATATACGAGCGTTTTACGACATCATTTAATTTTGAAGTGTCATCGTGTATTCATTGCGGTGCGCGGACAAAGCATTTGACTTGCTAATTCTGAACTCCGTTATTCGTTGGCCATTTGTACTGCCCTGTTACTGCGAATGGACATACGTGCACAATTTAGATGTCACTGCTGTCAGCTCAACTGTTCTGCGAAAATTGATTGTCAAAGGCTGGACAGTTCTGAATTTTTAATTGAGACCTTTTCATCTAACTCAATAAAACTCAAAACAATCATCATAAAAACTAAAATTAACAAATAAACTAAACTTACAACAGACTAAAATATAGTATCAAAAAATTCGTCCTCATCTCTGTCAGCTGGTAATGTGCCCAAGAGAAGAATTTCCAGGCATCGATAGCATCTGAATGATGATGAATTTATTTTATATTTTTATCACATTTTGATTCTTTAAAAGACTAATTGATTGGGAGACTGTTTCTAATTGGGTCAGATATGCTTGCTCTGTATATCCATAATCTCTTGATATGTTCTAAGAACTCGATTTACTAAATGCATGTAGTAAATCGAGTTTTTAGTACATGTTAAGAGGTTATGGATTAAATGGAGAGTTCATGGAATATTCATATGTAACTGTTCCAATTTAGTCCGCGGATTATGATTCGGTAAAAATTCTGCATTAAATTTAAGTACTAAAATTCAGTTTGAAATCTATTAAATACTCGTAGTATACGCAGTAATACTATTAAAGGCTTTGTGCCCCAATTTGTCCTCACAGGTACACATAAACAAAGAAAATAATCAAAAGTAAATTGAATAGCCCAAAATTGAAAACGTACACGTCCATCCAATTTAATAGAAACACAAACACAAAGCTTTGACGAATAAAATTGAATTCAGTGAAAATAATTGAGTTTTCATTGGGAACGAAGAATGTTTACGCGCAAGCAGTGGTGGTGGTAATGACAGATATTCAATATGTCTTAGCCGTCCCTAATGAGAACATGTCCCGTTTTACCTATTTATTCGTTACTAGCTGATGCCCGCGACTTCGTTCGCGTGTATGTTGGAAAATAAAAAGCTGTTGCAAAGATAAAATATACTAAGAGTCAATATCCTGCATTACCTGACCCCTCTTGGAATTTAGAATTTGGAAGAGTGTTATGCAAGAAATTGACTGTATCACCTCTTCCGTTTAAAATGCCGACCATTCCTGGTATTTATTAGAAATGAGAAACTTTTTAATGATAGCGCTTCTCTATAGGTACACGATGTTAGCGGCGAAATCGCCTGGAGCATACTCAAATACCGGCCAAGTGCGTGTAGGGCCACGCACAGTTTAGGGTTCCGTAATTACCCGCCTCGTGAGCTGTATGGCTCAGAGGTAGCCAGTTACTTACAGTTGAGTTGTTGGATGTGAGTTGACGAAAACCACAGACTTCACTATAATTTAGTTTATTCGTAAAAGTTACACGAAAGTTCTGTTGGATGCTAATCCGCGGTAATAGCGCTACGGCAGCTATTGGTCAACTAAAATCTTATTATTTTATAATTATAAAAGTAAATAAAACGAGTAGCGAAAAGTAGGTCGCGGCGTTAGCAATTTGCCTGTACGTGAACCGTACATGCTCCCGAGGGAAAAGTGGGATGAGCATCCATTACAAAGCAAATAATTGTGTAAGAAAAGTGTACAGAAAATAATTGAAGCTAAAGTAAACAATAATAAATGTGAAATAAGTATAAAAGTTAAAGTATAACTGTCACACTCAATTTAATTCGTCAAAGTGAAATACTTTCTTCGGCTATCTTGCTTCGCTGTAAACGGGCTCCGCTGCTGTCGAATGTATTTCTTGTAGCTCGATGTCTCCTCCAAAGTTATCCCTTCCTCTAGGTGTCACTCCTGTTTTGGCAGTGAGTGTTTTCACGCCTTTCTTTGTTTTGCACCATCGTTTATAGATAATATAGAGGGCAAGCACAGAGATTCCTCCCAACAACAAAGAAGTGACCGAGTAGAGATAGATGTCGTGTCTGGACATGTCAGACGCCTTCGGTAATTTTTCTCTGCTTTTCTGGAATTCCAACTGCTGGTCTAGTCTTCTTATTTCTACTGCAGTTGGTGTTTCTTGTTCTGATATATTTAATCTTGCATTCTTCCAGCCGAGGTCAAAGATGCTGTTAATTGTTGAATTTATGGTTGGTATTTCTATGTCTGGTTCCATATTGAAACTACTTCCCAGCTGATTGTGTGTAAATATTGTGGCGTCCTTTTTCTGCAGTAAGCATTTTGATTTCAAGGTAATCACTCCAGTCCCGTCAATGACCGCTGGCGTAACTTGATGTTCGATTTGTGAAGCTTTGTCCAGGTTTCCTTGCATATTACGTCATTGAGGACGCATGATAATGAGTCTTGTTGGTTGAAGACTTGGGCTTCACATGGTGCGTTTTTATCGTGCATGTTGTAGACAGGATTATGTGAGACGCAAATGAATTCGTCATCTCCGTATGAAGTACATTGGCGCATGTCTTGGTCTTCCATCGTTATGTAAGAGTTTTTTACAAAGTTGATTGCGATGAAGCTTGAACTTGGTTGTACGAGTTTTAAACGTCCTTGTCTCAGGAACGGTATTGGTATGACTCGATGTATCTTGTAATCTTCATCGCTCAGCAAGGGGATATGTATTTCAAATAACATATAGTTGTTTGTGATTCGAGCCTTCACATGGATGAGGTCATAGATATTTTTCAAATCCCTTTGAATGTCCTTTACTGGTAACGATAATCCTTGTGGCAACATTCCGGATATTATGTTTAGCTGTTCGATTAGTTGTTTAGCCGGAAATAGATGAGTATCTAAATGTCCTCTGTAAATGTTGGCGAGCGCGTTCATCAGCATTTCCAATATTCGATTTAAATCATTTAATATCAGAGTTGACGTCACTGCAGCGGAATTTATGTCATTCATCGTGAAAAGCATTTGCGCCCTGTTCTCTATTTTTGTGATTTCGCTGCAAGTTTGGTTCATGTAGACGCGCAATGTTTTGAATTGTTCATCCATAAAGGCCGTGTTTCTTTTTATAATGTTGTTTTCAGCCTCTACGATTAATGTTTGGTTTTTCATAAGTTGTAGTAGGTAGTCGTCATTTGCTCGTAAGTTATATATGTCTCTTTCGTACTTTTCAGCAAAGTCTGCGTCGAGCACTCCGAAAAGAGTTCCTGCTAATTTCCCAACTCCATCAAAGTAGCCTCGTTTTGATCTTGAGTGTTGAGTGAGCAGCATAGAGTTGTAGTCTTGTAGGTGACTCAGTTCATGACGTAGGTGGCTGACAATTGTTTCGCAAGGCGTGTACTCATGTGATATTCTTTGGCATAGTTTATCCATTTGATTCACATAATCATTGATCCGATCGGTTGCTTGCCAGTATGACGTTAAGTTGTAGTAAACCAATAGGGTCCATTCGTCATGTATTAGTTGTATTTTTCCAGCTTCATCGAAGTAAATCGGATGATTCCTCGGTATAGGTGTAACCTTGAAGTTATTCGTTGTTCGCGCTGATTGAGCAAAACCCGTCATTGCTGTTATGGATAGGAGAACAAGTGACAGCCAATTCTTCTTGCTTTTTGTTGTGCCTCCCCGTTTTTCAGTTTCCGGAGTAGGTGATCTTTTCTCTTCCTCTTTGTTTACTATTGGCTCTTCGGGTTTCAGCGGTAATGGTGAAAGCTTCGTTATTGGTCGTTTCAGTGACCCTTTCCTAGTTTTCAAGGTAACAACTCTTACTCGACCATCGGCACCTGGATGTAGTTCCTGGACTCTTCCTATAGCCCAGCGCCCAGGAGGTAAGTGTTCATCTTTTACTAATACTAGGCTTCCTTGTTTCAGGTTGTCTTTTGGGTGCTGCCATTTGCTTCGGATTTGCAATTGGTGTAGATATTCGTTAGACCAGCGCTTCCAAATGTGCACGTTCATTTGTTCAACAAGCCTCCATCTGTTTCTTAGATCGTGCTCAGCAAAATCTTGCTCTTCTTGTGGTAGTGATAGTAGGGGGCCGCCAATGAGGAAGTGACCGGGCGTTAGATATTCCAGGTCTTCGACATCCTCTGTTAATGGGCACAGCGGACGCGAGTTAAGACAGGCTTCAATTTGATTTAGTAAGGTAGTGAATTGTTCGAATGTTAGCTTCTGTTCCCCTAGTACTCGATGTAGGTGATATTTCATGGCTTTGACGGCAGCCTCCCACAGGCCTCCAGCTGTTGGCCAAAGTGGTGCATTGAAATGCCATTCAATTTGTAAGTGGTTCATCTCATCGAAGAATTCAGAAGTCTTAAACGTATTGTGTTGTTCAAATTCCTGTTGAAGTAGTTTTGCTGCGCCCACAAAATTCGTTCCGTTGTCGGAGAATACGTGTCGGGGTGTACCTCTGCGGGCACACATTCTTTTGAATGCGGCAAGGAAAGTTTGCGTTGTCATGTCCGACACTAGTTCCAAATGCACAGCTTTGGTCACCATGCATATGAAAATTGCAATGTAAGCCTTGCAAGTTTTAACTCCTCTTCCTTTGTTGATTTTCACATCAACATGTCCGGCGTAGTCGACACCCGTGTTTGTGAATGGTCTTGATGGAGTTACACGCTCCTTTGGCAAGTCTGCCATCAGTTGGACGTTTCGGTTTGGTTTGAAACGATGACATCGAACGCATTGACGAAGCTCCTTCTTGACTGTTCTGCTACCTCCAATGACCCAAAATTTTTGACGTATATAGGCCAAAGTGAGCCGGGCGCCTCCGTGGAGAGTTTCTCGATGAGCGTCTTGAATAATGAGCTCTGTTAATCTTCCTGTAGCCGGAACAATAATAGGATGTTTAGCTTCGGGAGATAAAGTTGAGTAGCCTAGTCTCCCCTTCACGCGCAGTATTCCACTGTCGTCAAGAAATGGGGTTAGCTTCAGCAAGTTGCTTTTTGTTGATATTGGTAGATTTTTCTTTAAACATTCAATTTCTCGGCCATAGTTTTCATTTTGAACGTTCTTGATGACCAATTCTGTTGCTCTCATAATATCTTGTGGTGACAAACACATAACCACCTTTTTGCTAACGCAGTCGGCTAAGTTATCAGTTGGGTTTAGTGTGCGTTTTTGCTTACGATTGTTGCTTAATCGTAAAATCCATCCAAGCACTCGTATTACGCGTTTATAATTGCTGTTTCTATTCAGTAATGTGTCAATTATTTCACATTTCTTGTACGTGACTACGCAGCAGTTTATTTCTTGCAACTCAGTGTTTGTTGTGTAGGTCAGGTGATCGTCTTGATGGATTTTTGGCATGTTTGTTTTTAACCAATTTGGTCCATTCCACCAAAGTTTAAATTCTAAGAGTTGAAAAGGTGTGAGCCCTCGAGTTGCGCCGTCAGCAGGATTTTCTCCTGACTTCACATAGTTCCAGCAATTTGGCGAGATAATGCTGTTTATTTGTTTCACTCTGTTACCTACATATTTCTCCCATCGGTTTATATCACCCTGCAACCAGGCTAAAACGACCTTGGAGTCGCTCCAGCACCTTATATGTAGGTTTTTATTAGAGAGAGTGTTCCGAACCTTTTCTAGCAATTTGGCTAAGAAAAGGGCTCCGCAAAGTTCCATTCTAGGTACAGTTATCTTATTGTTGATAGGTGCAACCTTTGTTTTTGAGGTAATTAGTGAATCTGGTATTCGCCAGCTTGATTTTTCACTCGGCTATAAATTACGCAAGCGTAAGCTTTTTCACTCGCATCGCAGTACCCGTTTATCTCTAGGTAGTTTTCCTGGCATTGTAACCATCGTGGTATGGAAAGTTTGTTTAGCAACGGGATATCTTTTCTTATATTTTCCCATTCCGTTGCTAGGTCGTCGGGTAAGCATTCGTCCCAGTCTATTTTGCTTATCCAGATTTTTTGGAACAAAAGTTTGGTTTTTATTGTAAGTGGCGATAGTAATCCAAGTGGGTCGTAAAGCTTGCTTATTTCGCTCAGTAGTACGCGCTTTGTCAGTTTTTTCTTGATTGGTAGATCCCATTGGTATGTGAAACTATCGTTATCTTGATTCCATCTCATGCCCAACATTTTTGAGTTTGTTGTTTGTTCTGGGCTAAAGTCGATGTTCATACTGCTGCTCTTTTGATCCTCTCGCAAGTCTTCCAATATAATGGGTTCGTTTGTTTTCCATTTTCTCAAATTAAATCCTCCTTTTTTCAGCAACTCAATTAGCCGTGTGACGAGTGTTTTCGATGCGTCGATAGTATCCTGCCCGTAAACCAAATCATCCATGTAGAAATAGTTTTTCAGGACGTTTCCAGCTTCCGGATAGGTTAGCAGCGGTTGGTTGCTGAATACTAGGTTGATTCAGGAGCGTGTTCATGTATGATGTGAATAGCAACCGTTTGTTGTCGTAGCGGTGGGTCAGTATTTCCCAGCAAGATGCGTAGTTCTCAGCACTGATGCCAAGATGCTGAACCAGTTTTTCCGCCTCACCCTTCAGTTTTGTTTTCAAATGTTGCATTTTTTGAGCCTTCGACAGTGTCGGATTGTTGTGTACGCCTTCGACGTAAAGGTCTCTAAAGGCCAACCACTGGCTATAGTTTCCATGAAAATCCGGTATTTGTATTTTTGGCGTAGATTTCTCATAATGTGCGTTGTTCCAGATGTTATGTTGTAGTTTCCTTTTCAGGTCATCATAAAGGTTTTCTGCTGTATTGTATTTCTGTTGATAAACTGGGTCCTCATCTTGCAGTATGTAGTCTAGTTCCCAATTTGCCTTTTCGATAAGCTCCCATTTAGTTTTCAGGGTGCTTAAGTTGTCTTCTAATTCCCATTTTTCCATCGGTACCGCTAATGCTATGTTTATCTTCTCCACAGCGCGTTCGAATGCTCTAAAGTTGCAGTATTGTTGACGCAAAAGATCTTGTTGCTTTTCCGTCGACTCGCTTGTTCCCCGAGGAGGTATGTGGAATTTGATATCGTCGAAAGAAAATTTCGATTGTCCCTTATCTTGCTTAGGCGTCGCAGGTGGTTGCTCCGTCTTACTGGTAGATGCAGACGGCAATTCCGATTTACGTTTCAACATATCTTGCAGCACTTCTTCATACATCTTCTTCGTACTGTTGAAAATGTCGTCATTGAAGTATTGAAGGTCTGACGCTCCAGACTCTTCAAGTAGTTGATGGTTGTAAACAAACTTCTCCCAGTTGTTGTTCAGCCGAGAAAGACGCTCCTCCAGGTATGCCAAGTTCTTCCTGGTGGGACTGTCCTTCTTGTAGTTGGTGCAAATAAGCTTCAAGTCTCGGAAGATAGTTTCTTGATGGCTTATCAGTTCCGTTACACTCTGAACCATTGTTGTTAGTTATTGGTTTGACCGTTGGTGGAGTAGAGTTGTATCACCGCAGGTACTAGTTCACCAAAGTTGCGAAGTTTCCGCAAGTTTTGGATGTTAAGTGCGTCGGCACCCCAATAAAGCAATCCGCTCTTCTGGGACACCAGCTAGATCGATTCTCTAACATTAACAGAGACGATACGCACCTGTTATATCCGGCTCGAAGGACCACTTTTATGTATGGCTCAGAGGTAGCCAGTTACTTACAGTTGAGTTGTTGGATGTGAGTTGACGAAAACCACAGACTTCACTATAATTTAGTTTATTCGTAAAAGTTACGCGAAAGTTCTGTTGGATGCTAATCCGCGGTAATAAGCGCTACGGCAGCTATTGGTCAACTAAAATCTTATTATTTTATAATTATAAAAGTAAATAAAACGAGTAGCGAAAAGTAGGTCGCGGCGTTAGCAATTTGCCTGTACGTGAACCGTACATGAGCCATGACAAAAAATTGCAAATTTTACTATGAAAGTTTTGTGTGATGAGCATGATCATTTGTTCTGTGTTTGGGTGTAATTTGTCTATAATATGTATGTATTTAGAAATATATAAGTATGTTTATCAGTTGTCTGGTTGCCATAGTACAGGCTCTGCCTAGTTTGGGGTCGGATGACCGTGTGTGAGTTGTCCCAAAATATAAAAAAAAAAGTACAAAGTTACAAATACACTTAGTTTTAAATCATTTTCTATGTGCTTACTACAAAATATTTACCTAATCAGTTACATTTTTTAAGTTGGTCGATTATTACTCGTTACCTTGTAAAGGCAGCCTACTTAGCTGTGATAGTTTCCTTTTAAATTCATTATGTATGCTACTACCATGAATGTGAAAAACAACGGTTTAGCTGGCAGAAGGAAGGGCACTTGACTCTAACAACAATAGCACTTTAAAGCTTAATGTTACGCAAACAGATCCTTGGATGGAAAAATGGTTTTCCGCACTCCTACAATATTTTTAAACGACCTATCCAACGACACCCTACACTATGAGATAGACGATAAAAAAAATCGTTGCCACTTTGCTTGTCAGGAGCGTATCATAAAATATTTTTTTCAAGATTTTATATTACCTCTTTGTCGGCGTGATTAATTTGTATACCCATACCAAATTACAACTTTCTAGAGCTTAGCGTCTCGGAGTTAAACCGCGGACTATGGAATGGTCCCGGGAAATCCCGGTCCCGAAAATCCCGGGAATATCCCGGGATTTTTGTATAGACTAAAGAACCGGGACGGTCACACCTCGTGCCGCGACTTTAGGGACCTTCGGGACTTAGTTGAAAAGTATAAACTTAAATTAAGAATTTGAGTTTCCCTATTCAGATATCATAATAAAAGGTTTCTTACTAAGATTTTATTTAAACTAGAGGTCCGCCTAGCGGTTTTACCCGCTGCTACACGTTTTTCTGAGCGAATGAGGTCAAAAGTAGCCTTTGTTACTTATGGATCTTGTAGCTTTTTAGTGGTGAAAGAATTTTTAAAATATAATCAGTAGTTTTTGAGTTTATTGGTTACATACCTAGAATACCTACAAAATAAAACAAATCTTTCCTCTTTGTAATACCTAACCTAATAGTGTAGAATCTACACTGTACTTAGATAGTGGTTCGCTCATCGGTTTACCCGGTGCTTGCTACAGCTGCCCGTTTTCCCGTCAGAATAAGGTGTTTTTCCGCGGTAAAACAGTCACTACAAAAGCAACCAGAAGAGAAGTTTTCCCCCACAACGGATGATGTTTGGCCCTAGGCTGATCATGACGTATCATAGGCTCACTGGGAATTGAACACGTTTGACACTAAACAGACAAAGGATTGCGCACATACAAACATACATACATACGGGTCAAATACAGATCCTCCTGTTTTAAATTCGGTTAATTATTGGGAATGAGACGGATCTTGGGCATTCCTAAGATCCGTCTCATTCCCAATGATTAGCCGACATCAAAAAATATTATGCAGTATTTCATAAAATAAAACATCATAAGGGCAACCTGTTAGTTTTTGGGCTTGGTTGACATTTTGTTGCAGGATTGTGACTTGCAGCCGTTTGCCATTGCAAAGTTTTAGAGAGCTTGAATATCAGAGAAGAAATCATAAAACTTTACCGGATAAACTTCTAACGTAAACTTTCGTCGACATTGTCTCTGTCATCTATGACCTAGACTAGAGTCAAGAGCAAATCCATAATAAATAAATAAAAAAATAAATAATAATAACGTATATCATTTCCTTTCATGGCCGTGTTCATGGAAATATATTCCCTACTTCCCCTAAAACATTTGTCAATATTTTGGATAGTGATGGTTGCCGCTTTGTCGTTCATGGGGTCAAAATATGTTCAATGGATAAATGACTTTATTCAGTGAAGCCCGCCCTTAATCCATTTTTGGTAAATTTGTTGAATGTACAGACACAATGGTTCCTACTGATTTATTATATGTATAGATTATTATATGTATATATTATTCTATGCCCAATGTTTTCAAAGCCTCAAACTTTGGTTCGAATGCCCAAACCGCCATCTTTAACAGCGCGAGCGCCATGTTCTGCGAGGGCCGCGCGGCCGGCGGGCCGGCCTTGCTGAGGAGCCGCTCGGCCGCCGCACGCTCCGCCATACATCGCTCCGCTAACTGCTTGGTGGCCGCGGTGCGAGACTGGGACAACAACCTTCTTCATCAAAGGTGGCAGTCCTACCATACGCCGATAACATGATTCGCGGCGTCCAGGTTTGCATTGGTCATGTTATTGCAGTTTATTGTTTTGTACCATTATTTTTTTATTGTTTATTCTTATATATGTGTGCTATTTGGATGTTAATCTGGCAATAAACAATTTCATTACATTTCATTTCAAAACCACCTCTAAAAATAACCTGTTATGGCGAGAGTTTGTCATAGCAGACTTTTATTAAACTGAAGTGCATTGTGTTTTCTTATCAAACAATATAAGCGTAAGTGAAGCACCTGAATGCTCTCCCAGCTTGTAGACTCCCGTGGAAATTTGCGCCGTGACATTGTGGAAGTAATGCAGTGACGCTTTTTCGTAGAAATTGGTCTATGAAAACACGTCATCGCGTCGGCATTGTTGCGCATTGTGGCGTCACACCAGTCAGTAGGGGCTGTAAATCGTTATACCTTATTACAGTAGCGAGAGTAGTGATATATCGTAAAATAAAGGGTTTCAAACAGGTCAGCACTAAAATATTGCTTTATAGTAGCTTTGTCCGAAGCATACTGGATTATTGTAGTGTCGTATGGAGACCACATTATGCCACTCATAAACTTCTCTTAGAAAGGGTCCAGAAGCGATTTCTATGGCACCTCGCTTTTTCCAAACGGAAAAGCAAGCAGCTGCCCTCTTATGTATCCCGTCTGGAAACTTTCAAGATGCTTTCGTTATCGACCCGAAGAGAAGTTACCTATGGATGCCCTATTTCTATTCAAACGCCGTAGAAAGCAAATAGACTGTCCTCAGTTCCTGGGTCTCCTCAAGTTTCTTGCCCCAACCAGCTTCCCTCGAGATCCCATCACTCCGCTTTACCCGCCCTTGCGTAGAACTGTCCTAGGTGCTAACTCACCAATACCGCGAATGTGTAAAATCTTAAACAGCTGCAGTGACCTGATCAACGTACACCACGATAGCATCGGAAAATTTTGTAAATTAATTATTAAATACTATTCGCATAACTAACACATGATTTATGAATTGCCAATTTGTTAATTTATATACTTTTTTAGCGTTATGTAATTTTCTAATATTTTTCTTTTTAATTATTGTCCGATGTAAACCGAATATCAATCTTAGTTTAGTTCAATTTATTTATCTGTTATATTATTTTATTGCCAATCAATATAATAATTTTTAATTTAATACGATAATCTTGATTTGTTGGTTAATTCACTAGATTACATTTATGCTTTGTTTTATATTATTTCTATAAATCACAATAAATTGCAATAATTTAAATAAAATAGTGTTTGTGGTGTTAGCCTGTAAGTAGATAATTGTTTCACTTATAAATGTATAAAGTGTACTTTTAAATGAAATGTAATGTGTAAACAATTTATTACATAATACAGCTTATTATTTAATACAGCATATTTGTAGCGGAATCTATAGTATAGATTCGGTGGTATAGATTCTATACCGCCTCATACGAACTACATAAAGGCTAACTACCCAACGTCATATCTATATCGAGCGATCCCGTTAACAACAGTCGGGCAGTTGCCCTGCCCTTAGACAAAACAAACGTCTGGTCGAAAGATCTCCCTTTACATGATAGGGAGCGCAAAACCGCTACCTATATGTTCTTACTTACAAGGTTTTCTAAAGTGTCTGAGACATCTTTGAAATTACTTTGCAGTATTTTCTAAAAACAGAAATTTCTGCCGCGTACTGAAGATATGTTGAAACACAAAGAATAAAAACCAGAATAAACTCTAGACGTCACAGTATCTTTACAAGTTCAAACACAATGGGTGGAGTCTCGTATGACTGTCTCATAATAATACACCTTTATTTAAACATCTTATGGAACCCACATTGGCATAAACCTACATACACAAATATTATTCTATTCAGGAGAAGAATTTATTAATACAACTTGGGCAACTATTTCTAGAATAACTTTATTCATAGAAAACTATTTTCTTCTAAAAGTATATTTTTAGAAACGTTCCCAACTTTCAATGGTGATGAATTTATCAACACACTCTAATATGAAAGCACAAAAATGAAAAGATACACGCTTACGTTCAAAAGGTTTTTCAATGTGGCTAGGCTTACTATTGGATCCGATTTCGCATCTCTAGTTCCGCGAAGGACGGATATTAGGGACACAGTGGGGCCCTTTCCTCCCTTTAATGGCAACAGAGATTTGGGCCGAAAGGCAGAATGTTCACTTAAGAGCTAGTCTTGTAGGCTCGTACTTCTATTGTTTGCCCAGTCTCTTTGGACGCGTAACGTCAAATTTTCCTCATATTTTTACTTTTATTTCATTTTTCAGCACGGAAAATTCTAATCTTAGCTTCTGGTGTCTTAGTAACAGTGCTTACATTCCATTTCTTATCTACTTATTACGATAAATTAATAATGTCTTCATAGAATATTTTCACAATAGCAGGAGCACAATGGTGAAAATACTAAGCCTAGGACTTTATCAGATCGTAATATTTCTGAGTAGGTATTTACGTATTTTACGAATCGTGTTTCAGTTCATTTTGATGGGTTGGACACTCCTTCAAATGTTGAAGTTGATTATGCCTTTAAATATGGTGACAATCTCCACAGGTCCTTCACTCGGGCGGTTTTGATATTCAGTGTTTTTGCGGTGTTTCTCCGCACACTGGCCCACCTTTCATCTTACGCCGCATGTTCTGTTACTTTTTCACGTTAGGACATTATAACTGGTTCAGCAGACAGCATTACCGTGACTAAATACTGGACCAGAGGCTCTAGACAAGTGACATTCTGTCAGCGGTAGCGTGGTGAAGGCGATTGTCAAAACGTCTGAACCTATCTAATACCTTTAAACGAGCAATTCTTGTGTATATATGTACATATGTTACGGCTAATACCCGAAGTGCGGCAAGTTTTAGTCGGCTAAAACTAGGTGCAGCCGGCCACATGCGGTTAAACATAGATGTATCCTCTTATCTTCGGTTAGACCTAGGTTTACCCTTCATCATAGTGGCTAGAACTAGGTGCAGCCGCACACCGGTGGCTAAAGATTTCATAGAATGACACTTTGTCTAAACAGAAGAATATGACAAATATTCTTCTGTTTAGACAAAGTGTCATCGACACGCTAAGAGGAAGAATATGGTAATACTGCAAACACTAAAACGTAAGAGTGTGTTTATTGGTTTTTCTTTCTTTCATGCAGCAGTGGAGCAACAGATGGCGATTTTTTGCAGGCATATTTACTTATAGTTGCCCGTTAAATAACAAAGGCTTTTAAAATCCTTCCACCGTTGTCCACGACCGAAGCCGGGGGAAAAGATAGTAGAATATAATATCCTGGTCGATATCTTAACTCTACAGCAAGCTTCTATCAACATATTTCAATTTCCCTATTGGCTAAATATTTACTTATCCTGTTTCGCTTCACTTTATTTTCACTATGTTTTCTTAAGAAGATGCTGACTTCGAGGGAAACGTTGTTGTATTAAACTCTACGTATTTCTGATAAAAAAATATGTAAAGCTTAGAATATGTATACATTACCTACCTATTGGAACTACAAGTGCTTATACAGAGTATGTAAACAGAAAGGTATGGTTATATTTTTTCAAAATGAGAGATTATGCCACCGAAACTCGTTTATCGTCCTCTACTGAAAGAGTCAAGCGTAGCTTTAGCGTAGTATAGGTAGGCACATATTTAGGGTGCTTTTTTAACGATGGGAAATCATCAAATTACTCCTTCCGCTCTGTGCGGACCGGAAGGGAGTGTCAGACTCTTACTGACTCAAAAAACCCATCCGTGTTCCTCCAAATGCCTTTTGCGTTCCAGGGCCGCGGTGAGTCTTTCGAAAAAAATCCACAACCCTAGCAGGCTCTGGCCCTTGCAGGCTCCGACTACTATGCTGGCATTTCTTTGAGACGCGCGTGAAACACAACGGACGTCGAGTCACCCAACGCTCGCCGTCCACAGGCCCGCGCCTATGGTGGCCGGGAATCGCCCTGCGCCTCCAGACGCCCGGGGCGCCTTCTTCTGTTGCGGCTGGGGCGTGAGGTTTGCCTCTCTCTCACGCGGCCCGCCTCCTTGATCACTAGTATTACTGCTTTGCAGAAGGTAGGATTGAACCAGGGTCGAAAGTGAAAGGTCGCCACCGCCATATTTAGGGTGCTAGATTATTTTTTTGGGGAATAGGTAGGAAATATCCATACCCATTCCGTTTGGTATAGAGAACTCTTTAAACACAAAAGGTAGGTAATAAGATAAGTGATTGTTATTTGTAAAAGTTACGGGAATACTTGTACGAAAGTACCTCATTAATAAATTGTTCATGTATTGTTTGTTAGGTTGGCGAGCAAACTGATAGGCTGATACAAGGAACTCATACTTACGCGCGATGAAAAGTGACTTACAGGTGGTTAAAAAGTTAAAATCTTAACCAATGCGTGGGCAATTCTTAAGGTAAGAAAGTTCTAGGGAAATGTTCATGCATTCTATTTCTATTCTGCACATGTGAGGGACACACTCATCAAGACACACGCCATCGAAGTTTTAAACGAATTGTTTTGTTGATAACAAACTGAAAATTCACTACAGGTGCTTTAAATACAATGTCAATAATGAATGAAATAAACCGCAGCGCGATTTATTTTAATTAAAAACGCAAACAAAAACCCATTTTTCAATGACGTTGAGAAATTGGTCGATTTCGTCTCAATCCTTAATTAATTAATAGATCGTTCGGATAACGTTATTCAATTAAAATTGATCAGAGGCACAGCACCATCGATATACTAACAAATGAATCAATGCCGCTTGCCGAGGCAGTATTTTGATTTATGTTTCGAGAAAACCGCTGCGGGCTGGCGACGTAATCAACAAAATGGCGCTACAGAACCAACATTTAATGTTTATGTAAAACTTAATCCATTTAATATGGTAATCTGAAACGAAAATTATTGCATAATAAACATGGCGAATAAAAACAACAAGATTAAACACGGTAGGTACCTATAGGGCATGGTATTCATAGTTAGAGCCTACCAACATCCTGATTAGGATCCTAGGATATATGGCACTGGCGCGTTGTGTTTCACGCGCGCCTCAAAGAGATATCAGCATAGAAGACGGGGCCCGCTAGGGCCAAAGCCTGCCAGGGTTGCAGAATTTGTTCGAAAGAGTCACCGCGGCCCTGATACGCAAAGGGCTTTGGAAGGAACATGGATGGGTTTTAGTCAGTAAGAGTCTGACAAGCCCTTCCGCTCAAACTAGAGCGGAAGAAGTCATTTGATGATATCCCATCCTTAAAAAAAAAGGATATATGGCACGATATATCAGAGCCTACAATTAGTAATAGCGCGCACGAGCTACTTTTGAGAGTTGCTCAAGCGCGTTATCTCTTAGGGGAATACAGTTGTGACATAACACTATATATAACACTTATCTACGTGTTTTTATTTCATGCATCATGTCGAACTGCCAATATCAAACTCAACTCAGTGTTTATACTCTTTCTCTTTTCGCCGATATGATCTTCCACACAATCTATTTTGTGGTCTCTATCTTTGTTTATGGTCTTCCTGCTTTCTTATAGTATTTATGAGAAATGCAAATATTCATTTATCAGGTGGTACCACATCACATAAGCCCGTAATATCAGGCAGGAAAATGAAATAGGTCTGAGCTTTTTTAATACAGGGTTAACATTGGAGGGCCCTGTAACATCCATCAAATAATTGTATTATAATTTTATTATACTAAGAAGTATTATGGCGCGTGCTCGCAGGCTAAATGTGTTTACAATCCATTAACTTCAAAATCGGCTAACATTGTAATGTAATTTACTCGTAGTTATGTACTAAGTTACATAGCTCACATATGTTATGCAAGCTATGATCCGAGAAGTTTTGTTGTTACGCCATGTAACTTATGTTGGTACAGCCCGCAACAAAACTCGATTAACAATTTGGTTTTCTAAATCTAAATAATTTAGTCAAACATTTTATTTTAATCGGAACAGAAGTATAATTGAAAGAATATGAACTCCTAGCTGTTTTATGAAATAGTAAAAACTAGACTGATGACTGTGTAAAAGTAGCAAAGTTAATCGATTTTTGTTGCTGACTGTACCTAAGTAATACATCGTGGTTACTTACACGTGGTTCGTTCACTTACAATGAAACAGTGCGAGGGAAAATGATGAAAAAATATTATAAATTGAGAGTTATGCAAGATGATTATGGGGTGTTTTGCTTGTATAACATTAACTTGGAAGGTTGCTCCCACACTGGCCACTTTTATGTGTGCTTTGCTTGCGCTGTTTTTGCGATCTATATTGTTCAATTTATACTATCTTTACTTTATATTATTCTATCCTAGTATAATAAAATAATAATCACACTTCACACTAATATTATAAAGGCGAAAGTTTGTGAATGTGTGTGTGTATGTTTATTACTTCTCCACGCGCAAACGGCAGGACGGATCTTGTTGAAATTTGACGCAGCAGTAGATTATAGTCTGGAATAACACATAGGATTTTATCCCGGGAGTATGTTCCCTTGGGATAATTTTCGACATACACGCAGGCAGAGCAACGGACGGCAGCTTTAAATAAGTTTATTTAAATAAGTTTATTTTTTCAAATCATTTTAGCTTAGATTACATGTCGAGGAGTCTCCATTTAGGCATAGAAGATGCCTGTAGTTGAAGGCTCCGCTCTTCTCTTACATTATAAACTTAAACTTATAGTTTTATAACAAAATAAACAAATAGAAAAAAAAATACAAGGAAGAAAATTTAACATAAAAAAAATAAATAATAATAAACACGATCAATTGTAGTTTATTGTATGTGTGTGTGTGTGTGTGTGTGGTGTATGTGTGGTGTGTGTGTGAGACTGGTGCTGAGTGTACATTTTCACATGTGTGTCTAAATAAGCGAAAATCATCACTTTACATTAGTTATTAAGTCACACGTTGCAAAAGCAATTCTGTATCATCATAATTTAAATTTTGCAACCATGCTTTTAACTTTTTTTTGCATTCATATTTTTTTTTATCGTAAATATATATTACTTTATTGATTTTATTGTATAGAAAGGCTGAGCGTTTTTTATATTGTCTGCTGGCAAATTCTTTTTTAGTGGTGGGGACGTTTACTATGTGGTGTTTATTTCTTTTTGCTAGAATTTTAGGATCATATGGTCTTTGTGCGTTTTAAGGATGATGTGAAGGATCAGGCAGCTTGTAATAAATACTTTTAAATTAGGTCAAGGATAAGGAATAGGCTGTTATATCTGCCATTTCCCGTCATCGATACTCTTTTAGAACCCACACACCAAAATAAGAATATCAGCTCACTCTAAAAATAACGTTCCTCATATCCATTCATTATTATTCGTGCCTGTCATCATTAGTTCCCGAATGTTCTCGAACTAGGTCACGACACTTGCGAGAATCGGAGCGGGATTGCGTTACGGGACTACAGCTCCCGGCGTCCCGGCCCTCGTCTCCAATAACGGGACCGCGTGACACCGACAAATGGCCATTATCTGTTATACAGATCTGCAAACATCCTGTGAACTGAACTGGACCGTGTTTGTGGACTGGGATCGTGTTACCTTATCGATTAATTTGTGTCCAACACTATGCATGACCTAAGTACTTATATAAAACGGATTATGTAAAAGATGATGCGCGGAACGAAGAAATGAACCATTTTTTAAAATTGATATTAGAAAATAAAACACAAATTTCGTCTCTTAAGTTGGTTGAAGTGCTGCAGAAGTGCTTACAATGTCATATGTATAGTACAATCAATCTGACTACTTTGACAGCTCTAACACCCAATCTAAAGAATTGTCTTTGTTGAGTGCGTATGGCTTTCTCACGTGGGCCCCATCTCTAGGGATGTGGGAGGCAAGAAAAACTGATCAGGGCTTTGAGGCGAAAAAAACCTTGGTACGTGATTACGCTCCATACTTTTGTTCCGACCAACAATGATTTCACGATTCCGTCTGCTTGTGTTGTTTTAGTTCTGCTGAAAAATAATTACGTTTTAGCACAAACTTTTACATAATTCATGAAATCGTTGCAAGTCACGTCATCACGTGAAATTTTTTTGTGATCTAAGAAAACAGCTTATTTCGCATGTTATTAAACAGTTATGAAGGATTGCTTATTCAGAGTGCTCTCCTGTAAAATTGGAGTTTGGCACATACGAGAATATACCGTCGTCAACCATCAACACTCCAATCATCAACACTCCTTGTGTTGATGATTGGAACAGCCGAAATTGTTCGCCTCCGAAATCCGCTTAAAGAAAATCTTCGCTTGAAATTGCGTCTGTGATGGATCGTAAATAAAATATTTTACTTATTTCGTAAATGTTCTTTTAAAAGCGTTCGTGTGGGGTGGAACGGTGTAGTACATTGTGTGTAGTTTACAGAGTAGGTTTAACGTTAGAGATTGAAATACAAAGCTAGGAGAACTTTGTGTTTGTGTTCGCAAGAATTCAAATTGCTTACAATACTTTGATTATATTAGGGTTTGAGAACTAAAGCTTTCACGAGTTTTGCGTTATTGGATTGGTAAAATAATAGAAAAATAAATTATTCTTCGTGTACCTACAATGTATTTCTTATAGTATTCACTAACTACAAGTACCTATATCGTATTATATTCCCTTTCTATCAACTAATAAGAGCTTCGGGTACGGAAAGATAATCTGTCACCTGATACCGTTGGATTACAGCCTCCCAAAACACCGTAACTTGTTTTAATCCCATTTAATTCTTCAGCCCTGTGGAACTGAAATTGATCAAATTATTGGATGAACAGGCTGTCAACCGAATGGTTTGGACGAAATTCGTCGTTACGAACGCAGGTAAGATATTTTATTTATTTTGTCCACCTGTGACCTATTTCTGTCGATACATTGGTCCGAATAGATACGCTTGGAGACAAATATATTTGGTCTGTGACACCTTACTCGTATGATCGAATAATATGGTTGAATCAGCAACACTTATTATTTGATCTTGTAATTGGTAAAGCTGGGGAGATATGTTGTGGACCTATACGAAATGGCTTTTGATTGATTTCAGTATTTAATAAGTAAATATCATTTCTATCCTAATAAAGTTATTTCAGTTAGTGAATGTGAAACTTTTTGTTGTTGTGGTTCTATGATTCACCATAATGGCTTTAAGAAGTAATACAACATTTGTGCCTTTAACGACTTTTTTCAAATCTTTCTTTTAAATCCTTATAAAATCCGGTTTAGGCTTTTAAAATATTTTTTTATTTTTTACCGATTTTATGGCATGTCTTAAATTTAACTCATGAAATAATTTACTCTAGCCTATTTGTTAATTGTGATTTAATTTAGTTAATGAAAAAATATTTTAGCCTATCTATTTATTGTGATCCATTTTTTTTAATGTTAAGATTTTTATATGAAAATGTAGTGGATGTAATGAATTATTATTATATACTACCTTGATTTTTAAATCAATAGGAACCAATCAGTTACATCCCCACTCAATACCTGTTTAAGATTCCTGCGACTGTCCGGATTTAGATGAAATTTTCCACACGTGTAGAACATGTCCTGCAATAGGACATGGCACATTAATCCCGGGAGTAAGTTTCCTTGGGATTATTTTCTACATACACGCGGGTGAAGTCGCTGGTGAATGCTAGTTAGAACCATAAACCGTGAGCGAATGCGAACATCTCCCTAATCTATGACGTCACAAGAAATAAGTTAGGTAAAGTAATAAATAACGAAGTTACGTGATAAGTCGCTGTGGTTGTTGTGTCCACACGACACATTAATACACGTACGTAATGTACTAATGACTGTACTCTAGTTAATCTCATTTATCTACAAATGTACTCAGGGGAATAATAAACCAATAATTGATCAATTGTTGTTGTAGCCTCGAGGTAAGTAGGTGCGTGTGATAAATGTTCATATTTACGAAGGTTTACCTACTAAGGGTGAGTCTTTGATCCTTAATGAACCAATATGCGAAGATTGAGGTAAAAACTTCGTTAGAGTTCATTAAAGTTATTTTTTTGACCATTGGTCGAGCTAAATATTGATCGAAAAATGCAGATAAACGAAATTTATGTGCCCATAATTATTAACCATTTGTTAACTGCGGATAAAAACTGACTCTTAATCGGGTGACATAATGCTATCTGTATATTCAATCTTTTTGCTGTGAGATTGCAGATAAATACCGTCGCCTTTATTTACTTGCTGACGCCTTTACAAGTTTAAAGACAAAGTTTAAATGTCTTTAACCTTTTGAACCAGAGCATAAACGCATTGGCATGCCTCTGACGCCAAGCCACAAATTCGCCGTATTTTTTGTCACATATTTGTATCGTTTGGCGTACAGGGCGTTTAAAAGTTTAAACTTTGTATCTTTAGTTATTACTAAAACTCTTAAAAAGTGCATTTCTTTCATTATCGATAAGTTGGAATTAGTGTGGCAGGGATATTTAATTGGAAAGGGAGCTTAAAATTAGAAATCTTTTCAAATAAGAAAACACGTTACAGCATCTCTCGAATCGTGACACAACAATATAAGAATAGGAACAGCAATATGCCTTATAAATCATACAATACACGATGTTATTAACTCGACGTTGATGTATATAACCTAGATCGTCCTAGAACCAGAACAAACCGCCTGCTCTAGTTTACTTAACGAATTCCTTTTGTTGATATATCTCTCAATCAATCATAGAGGTCGTATTACAGAGATGTGTACTAAGTCTTTTAGAGCTAAGTTAGGTATCTAGGCACTTTTATTGGTACCGTACCGTTAAGTGGGGCCAATTACTAAGGTAACTTTGAATACTTAAACTAAGAAAGAAAAAGTCGCAAGTTGATTCGAAATGTGGGGTCACATTTTGGCACGTTTAAATTATTCGGCTGCAGCCCGTACTCGGTCACCGTCTAGTGTAACAATTATTCGGTTGTCCATATGCGGTCACAGTACTCGAAGCCCGTATTTGGTGAAGAGCCCTCTGTCGCCCACCGCTCAGTTTAAAGAGCCAATAAGCAACCTATGTAAACAACCCAATTCGGTTGACTTATTCGGTTAAAACGAAAACGCCGGTATCGGTGGCCGACATAGTGTATATGGGCCTTTAGTGTTAGCTGGCGATACTCTGTTGATACCATAGGTAACGAGCAATGAACATTATGGAATTGAACTAAAACCACTTCCTACCACAGAGTTGAAATTCTCCATGTTGGTCCAGTTTGGATGAGTTATTTGCAGAGATCGGAATAGGTAGACTATATTTATCTAATGTTCGTGGAAGTAAGTAACAGAGATGATAATATCTCCTATAAATCTTGGAATCGCAAATGGAATCATGACAATTAAAACCCGGGATTATAAAAACATGAACTGGACTTTGAGTTTAGTTACAAATGATTTTGAAGAATCAAAAGAAAGAGTTGTGCGAAAACAAAGCTATTTAATTTAACAGTTTTAGTCGGAACTCTAAAAACATAATAAGATTCTTCAATATAATAATTTTGTTCAAATGTATTCAAAGCGCAATAAGTAACTTGTAATTTCTTAAATCCTGTGATACAATCGTCATGTTTATGATTCCGGGATTTTAGAGGAGGTATTATCAACTCTATGTTACTTACTTCCACTTCCGTTATTAGGTAAGTATGATCTGATTCTCTTCCTAAATAGGAGGGTTTGCTCTCAAGACAAAGCAAATCCTCAACAGTCAACAGAAAAGACACAATATTTTTTTTTTTTTTTGTAAAATTATTTAAAATAAGCCTTGATTTTTAAGCTGTATTAAATTCTCACGAAAACGACGTTTTCCTAAAATACCCCAAACGTAACATTACAACGTAACAATTATATAACCTTTCGATAAAAAATGTTACGCACAGATTGTCATCGGAATTTTAAAACTGAAGTTGAAAACTGTCTGAAGAGGCTGGCGTCGAGCCAAGCGTCGCCGCGATAGTATTAACTTAATCGGTAAGCATACAATGTTTATCACGGCTTAAGTTAAATTGACTGAAGTCGTGTTTAAATAAGATTTCTCTCTATAATGTGTTGGTCTCATTACACTTTTGAACGTTTTGTAGAACTTTGGCTACGTTGCTACGGCGTAGCACGGCGTAGCTTATAGCGTAGCGGTGTCTGCTACGATAACCATGCTACGCTACTTTACCACCTTTCCGATATAACTACTCTTGTACATTTAATGTGAGTAAGATTTATGTACAACTACCTATTACTATATATACAAATAAATAAAAAAAAATAACTAACTAAAAATAGTCTAGAATATGGCGTCGAAAAATTCCTCTGTGTCACTGGTTTGGATATGCAATAACTTCCAAGGAATAAAATGTGGTTTTTGTTTGGAAAATATTTTTATTTTTGGATAAGATAGATTGAACAAAGATCCCATTTAGAACAATCGGGATCTTTGGGATGTGTATTTATTGCTTTTGAATAATTAATATTCCTTACCAGAAGGGCAACCAACGGAACTCAATAACGGCCATCCTTTTGTCTGTCTGTCAGCGGGCTGTATCTCATGAACCTATAATTAAAAGGTGTTCGGTTAAAATCTTCACAGTGCGTATTTGTATTGCTATACAGCGTGGCAAACAAACCGTGAGATTATGGTACGGAACTACGGAACCCTTCGTGTACGAGTCCGACTCACACCCCCCCCCGCCCGAACGCTGTCACGAACGGACGTGTTATTGTGACTTCCCTATATTTTATTCGATAAAAGTTGTTCATAATACAGTAAACAGTGAAATCAACAAATAACTACGTAAACAAAGTGTCAACGTATAATTCAGTGAATAAACAATAACAGTGCACAAACAATTACTCGAGTTATCAACAAAAACATTTTAAAACTATTCAAAAGTGAACGTTAAAAGTGTGATTGTGTCGTGGTGTTGACCTTCAAGGCCAGACACAAACAGGTCACGGCACTTTCTACAAAACACTATCAACTACTCGCCTAATTAACCGTCTTACGATGAGTTCCTGTGGTCTAGAGGCATAACTGATCTCACTGTACGATGCGAGTCGCAAGTTCGAATCCGCGTAGAGACTTGAAGCACTTTTTGTATGTTAATTTTATTTAAATTACCCATCACGCCTAACACTTTAATATGTTTCAAACACCACCAAAAAGTTCTGAAAAACAACAACCCTCACGATCAGAGCCGGACATTCGAAAGGTATGTGCAGAAGAAGACATAACATCGTTGGACATAACCAACACCAACATTACTCGGCACGAGCGCGGTAATAAGCGTCGCCGAGCGCTGGGTGACGACTCGGACTCAATTAAAGAGCTTAAAAATGAACTCAAGGATTTAATAAGTGAGTTAGCAAGCTCTCAAAACGCGCGGCTGGACAGATTGGAAGCTCATATTATGGAGATTAAAGCTCAATATGCAAAAATAGAAGAAACGAATTTTGAAATCGAAAAATCTGTTACAAGTATTTCGGATCAATTGACCTCTCTGGAAGCAAAAATTACGGACCTAGAAACTGAACGTGGCACTTTGGCCAACAAAATCTGCATCCTCGAAGAAAAAATAGATTCTTTGGATCGTAACTGCATTAAAACCTGCATTGAATTACGTAATGTTCCCAAAGTGCCACAGGAAAATAAAAAAACTTTATTTACTTTTGTACAGCATCTTTCAAAGCAATTGGAGGCAGATATTCAACTATCTGACATTCGAGATGTGTCAAGGTTGCCATCTAAAAAGGAAAGCAAGACATCGAACATCAGTATTGAGTTCTCTAATACTCTTCTGAAAAGTAATTTCCTTATGTCTGCAAAACAATTTAACAATAAGAATCCCGGCAATAAAATCAATTCGACTCATTTGGGTCTTTCTGTACCGCCCATGCCTGTATACATCGCTGAACAGCTCACCTCGCTCTCCAGAAAACTGTTTTACGCCGCACGAAGCTTTACGAAGACTAACAATTTCGTCTTTTGCTGGACATCAAATGGACGTGTCATGATTAAGAAGAATGCTGAAAGTCAGCACATCATAGTTAAAAATGAACAACAACTACAACAGCTGTCGTCGCAATACAAACAATGACTAGTTTACTATAGATGTTTATCTTCTTTTTTGTTTTTTAATTTATTTTTTCATATGTTTTTAAATTGTAATATGTTTGTGTTCAACACTTTTGCTCATACAAACACACATAATTCACAAACTTATTTTTTGATCTCCTCATACCCAATACGATCACTCCAGCTTTTTACCAATTTTTTTACCCATACCCCTGTTATCATTAAAAATTGTTGATAATGCCAATACACTTATGGATAGTATAGACCAAATATCTGTATCGGAATCCTTTTCTTGTAGTCCAGAGCAGGCACAACTCTTCATTAAGCAACCACAGAACTATCTAAAAATTTTCACACAGAACATACGATCTGTAAACTGCAATTTCCTAAGTTTACAAACTGTACTTCAGCGAATATCCGTAGATTGTGACCTTATCGTATTAACGGAATGCTGGCTCTCATGTTCAAGTAATACTAACATTCCTAACTTAGATAATTATTCTATGTATAGTACCACAAATAATTTAAATCAGAGCGATGGGGTCGTCGTATATGTCAAAACTGACCTTAGATCATCCTGTAAAGAACTAGCCCTTAACAATTGTGCTACTGGGTTGGTGGTGGAGCTGGGAACAGATATCGCTGTACTTTGTATCTATCGATCACCATCAAATCAAAACACCGATCTGTTTACGTCTACACTTAACGATACATTACCCACGTTTTCTCAATTCAAATCAGTTGTTTTAACCGGCGATATCAATTTAGATATAAAACCACATAACCTTGATATTCGTTCACAAGATTACCTCAATATTTTGGCCTTTCATGGTTTTCTCCCTGCTCACACCTTACCCACTAGAGGTCCCAGCTGTCTTGACCATATAATATTAAAAACGAAATCTCCTACAATCTCACTTGTTTTCGACACAACAGCCACTGACCACAACTCATCTTTAGTGGGTTTACTTGTTAAAAAAACCAAACTGAATGCCAGTACCACGATCACCAAAATAGACTTCGACAAACTTGACAAATCAATGGAAGAAATAGATCTCACGCCCATCTACTCTATATTAGATGCTAACATTGCTGTGGAGATTCTAGTTAATGTTATGAATAGTGCTATTTCCAAGAATACCAGAGTCACTAAACTACCCGCTAAGAAAAAAATTATAAAACCCTGGATTACCCCTGGATTACTTCGGTGTATGAGGCACAGGGATTCATTACACAAAAAGGTAAAAAAATCCCCAGAAAATACTACCCTCGCTACTAGTTACAAACGATACAGAAACTTTTGTAACAAAATTCTAAAAAAAGTAAAAAGGCAGTTTGATACTGAAGAACTCAGTAAAGCTGGAAATAATTCTAAAGCTCTCTGGGACACAATCAAAAGAATTACCCACACTTCAAAAACACAAAATTCATCCACACAACTTCTATCACAGGCTGATTCACCCACTCAATGCTGTAACGCCATAAATAGTTTTTTTGCTAAAATAGGTGAGAATCTTGCCAACAAAATTACACAAAGTCGCCGCTTGACCCATCCAACTATCCCAAAAAGCACCTTGTCAACATCTTTCGTTCTGGATAAAACAGACCCGGTCGAGATTATTTCTACTATTAACTCTCTCAGAGCAAACGCAGCCACCGGATGGGATGGCATCTCACCACTCATCTTAAAAAGATACTCCTCAATGTTGGCACCTGTATTAAACCACATCTTTAACCTCTGTTTCCAGACTGCGACCTTTCCGTCACCATTCAAGAAGGCTATTATACATCCGATCTTCAAGAGTGGTGATAAAGAGTCTGTCAATAACTATCGCCCTATAGCGGTACTTACTGCATTCTCAAAGGTCCTTGAACGTTTGATAAATAAGAGATTGGTTGGCTATTTTGATAGATTTAATCTGATTTCACCACAACAATACGGTTTTAGAAAGAATAAGAGTACCACAGATGCAGTTCAGGAGCTAACGGGATATATTGTGAACAAACTTAATAGCCATAATAAAGTTCTCACTATATTCCTCGATCTTGCTAAAGCCTTCGACACCATTACCATTCCAACACTTCTAAACAAACTCGAAAGATTAGGTGTTAGAGGCTTACAGTTAGAGTTCTTCCGGAGTTACCTTACAAACCGAACACAAATGGTCAAAGTGGGCGACCACACAAGTAATGAGCTTCCTATTTGCTATGGTGTGCCACAAGGCAGTATACTTGGCCCCACTTTGTTTCTCGCTTTTATAAACGATCTCTGCAACTTACCTATCACTAATGCAAAAATTGTGTCGTTCGCAGATGACACTGCTATAACTTTCTCTGCAAACTCTTGGTTGGAACTTCAGAACCTAGCGCAGGGTGGCTTCAATTCTGCATATGACTGGCTTCTCTCTCATACACTCACGTTAAATACATCCAAAACTAAGCTTATAACCTTTTCACTAACATCTAAATCACAACCCAAAATTCCGATTCTCATAAAAGCTCACTCATGCCAGACATATTCTCAGATATCTCTACCCTGCCGGTGTCCTCTTATTACTCCTGTTGACAATATAAAATACTTAGGCATAACTTTGGACAAGTTTCTTAACTATAAAATGCACATTAATATCCTCACGGGCAGGGTTAGGAAGCTTATTTATGTTTTTAAAAATCTACGACACGTCGCCAATTCAACTATTATACGTAGTGTCTATCATGCTCTGTGCCAATCCATTGTTGGTTATTGTATTGCTTGCTGGGGTGGCGCCGTTAAAACCACATTGAAGCCGCTAGAAATAGCACATAGAGCAATACTGAAGGTAGCCACATTTAAACCCATTATTTACCCAACAACAATGCTTTACAAAAACTGGAATGTACTTAACGTCAGACAACTTTATATTTTGCAAACTGTTCTTTTACAGCACAGGCAGACCCCATTCATAACAATCTCGAGGCGACGTAAGGACAATATATGCACTATTCCACGGCCGTCATTCAGTTTCACCAAAAGATTCTTTTTCTATCTCGGCCCATATCTGTACAACCGACTCAATGCAACCCTACCTATATATGGCCTAACATATTTAAAGTGCAAAAGTACCGTTCGCTCCTTCCTACTCTCCAAAACCTATGATGAGACTGAGGCACTGTTGAAAATTCGCTCTTAACTTTCATTCACAGCAAAGCTTATTTATTTTTATTTTATTGGCCCAATTTTATAACATCAATTCATATTCATTACACACACAATCACTCACAGACAGACACGACTCTCTAAAACATTTTATTTTTATTTTTAATTGCATGTTTTCTTTTAGTTTTAAGAATAGTTATTTACAATGCTGTTAAAGTAAACAACCAAATTGAAAGGAATCAACACGTAGCATATTTTTATAATATAGTACACTTATGTAGGGAGGCAACTGTTTCTCCTTAATACAGGTTGCTCAGCAATCTAGCAAGGAGAACAGCAGCTCACCCAATAATTTGTAACATCTATGCACATTTTCTGAAATACCGTGTTTACTACAAATACCATTTTTAGCAATAAAGATATTATTATTATTATTATTATTACACTTGGCCAGTTTGCTTTTCAGTTACTATAAACAATCACACATTTATAAAAAGAAAAAAATTCTACAAATAATTGAAATAGTTAATTTAGCTTAAATTACGAAAACAAATAAAGAAAACACTCACATAATCTAACTAAGAAATTTGTACAAGTAATTACCACAAAACCTTACTGCGGTAAACACAATCAACTTAATGCCAGTTACACACATACACACGTAGATAAACCATCTCTATATTAATGAGCCTCGTCAAATGGTTTGTGTACTTACATGACCACATCTCGGTACATAGCACGGAGCTTGAATGTATCCGCATAGAGACTACAGAAGGTCAATATCGTACGGCGACGCGACACCGGTACATGGTGGACATCCCACTATAGGTGCCTATTATATGGGACTTGAAGATAACTTGCGAAGTGCATGTACTGTACACATACCTCTAGCTAACCCTTTTGGGAATAGAGCCGTGACGTTATTTGGGAGGCTTTTGTTAGTCTGTTTAGACCATTAAGAACCTTGTGGAAGTAGCAATAAAGCTCATTGTGAAAATGCTAATTATATGTACGAGTATTGAGTCGGAATGTTTTTATATTATGTAATCATTCATTCATATTTTTATTTATTAGATACTTTAGTTTAAGGCTTCACATACTCTTTTCTCAATTTCTTTTTCATTTCTCCTTCCGCAAGTCCGCTGGAAGAAGTTTCTTTAGAAATAAGTAGTACCTTTGTACTAATAATAATTGTGTTATATCTGCAAAAAAAAATTAAGTTAAACGGATGTATTGAAAATAAAGATTAAAATGATGTAGACAATGTACTAAAAGCTAAAAAATAATTCGGTAGATCCTAGGTACACACCACTCTCCTCATCAATCTAGGGCAGATTGATGAGAAGAGTCATGTGATGAAATTCTTAAATTTCCGAATTATTTAAACCCAAACAAATAAATAAACAACCAGGGCAAGCTTCATAAAACTGTTAAAAAAAAAATGCTCGTCCGGGGCTATCAACTAGGCCACTTCATCATCGAACTGCGATTAGTACGACGATACGACAAAGGTGGATGAACATGGTGGATATCCCACTCATGCGCGCAAAACGTTTTGAAAATTCTTTAATTAAGGTGTGTGTGTTATTCTTTGCCGGAGTCTGTGTTTCCAGGTAGCTACAATCTGGGGGGTTGCAGCTATCAGGAAACACATCTTTAAGTCAAGAATGAAGGGCAAGCGTGTGCCACCGTCAATCACATCATCGCTTACCATCATCATCATCATCTGCCTAGCCTTTTCCCAACTAAATTGGGGTCGGCTTCCAATCAAACCGGATTCAGCTGAATACCAGTATTTTACGTCGAGCGGCTGCCTACCAGACCTCCACAACCCATTAACTGAGTAACACGATATTTCTTGGCCAGAACGGTGTCAGATTTTCTGGCTTCTGACTATCCGTAACGACTGCCAAAGATCTACAAATGACAGCTGGGATCAACGACTTAACGTGCTTTCCTAAGCATGGAGGAGTCTCGGTATGTTAAGATGGTCACCCATCCGCAGACCAGCCTCGGCAAGCGTTGCTTAACCTTTGAAGACCGATCCGTGCGGCTTTTATTATTTAGCCACGAGCTCCTCTACCATCGCTTACCATCAGGTGAGATAATGTATTTATTTATTTATTTAACAGTTTATGTACACACATTTAACAAATAGAGAAGAAGAAGGGAACAGAAAAATAGGTACAAAGGTGATGCTTATTTCTAAAGAAATCTCTTCCAGCGTACCTGCGAAAGGAGAGTCGAATAAAAGAGATGTAGACATCGTGTGTAAAAGTTATGTTAACATAAAAAGACAAAAAAAAACTTTAAATATAACGTACTATAATAAATATGACTAAAATTAATATCATACCTACTAATACATACTACTTAAATAATACTATAAGAATAATAATAAAAATATATACTTTAAATATGCAACTATGATGGTACCGAAAGGTAGTGTTCTTTGATAGTGTTCTAATGATGAAACGCGAGCATATCAATAAATGATAAGAAAACAGTTTGCGTTTTTCTGAACCAAACGAAGCTATTTTACATAGTGTTTTTCAATCCCCAAGTTGTTTTCAAAGGCATCACTACATCTTTGTTTCTAAAATCACATTTAATCACTTATCTGGGTAGAGTTGTGTTATTTTTTACTTACACCAATAGCGACGGTTAATTAGTTAGGTAAGGCGCTGTTTCACTAATCCTTCTGTCCTTTCCCCACGGTTATCAAAATATCCAAGATGCTGTAACTCATGGTTGACGCGGCTGCGGCGCGTGACAACTGGCGTCTATCACATAGCCATGGGTACATACATTGTATAGTTATGTACTGTGTCATAAGTGTCGGGGTTACTCGAGGTCATTCCCGGCTTGATCTTCACGGACTATGTTATTACGATCTCTCCCGTTCCATTTATGTTTGCAAGATGTTATATTAGAGGCTGGAATTCATTAAGAATATCTGTTATACTTATACTACGCTATAGAAAGTACATAATAGACCCAGATATAACATATTATGTCATATTTTGGGTTGATAAATAAGAATAAAGTATTTTTGTTTATTGTAATACGTGACTTTAAAACAAACTTCCTTACTTAAAATGTTTTTTGTAACTATTGGGACGGTCAATTTGTTTGTGTGGTGGTCTCCAAACTTTGAAGAACCTGTTTCTTGCGGATAACTGCAGACGATAATTATGTCTGTGGAAAGGAGTGACAATGAATAGAGAATATGGAAGAGAGTGACATGTTCAACCAACCCAAAACAAATTGGGATGGGCCCAAATAAATGATAGGAACGATGACGATGACGCTGCCAAGTCCCAAATCAATGGAAAATGTGAAAGAACTACCTACACATTTAGGTTTTTACACCAAGAGTTCTTAAAACCTACCAGCTACTACCTACCTACTGTTCATTAACATTCGTTTTTAATTTTTAATCAAACTAATGAACTGTATTAATTAAATAGCATATAACTTAACAAGAAATTAATGCAGTTTAAAGGTTTTTATGAAAGGTTATGGCAGCAATATGCAAATTATGTTAGTATTGGTAATAATTACGGGCTTGCGGTCGCGATAGGGCTTGGCGGTCATTGACCCGCTTGTTCGGTGTAAAAATACGGACGTTTTGCGTGTTTGAAAGAGGTCTAAAGTGGAGTTTCATTGTGATACTTTATACAAATTTATATTCTTTCTCTAAAAACTGACGTATCATCAAGTTCTTTTACTGTGCTGCTATTGAGGGTGAGTTTTTTTTTAATCGTAGATAACTCAGTCAATAGTCAAAATATATTCTCAAAACTGCAGCACACAAATTATAAGTTAAACCAAAATTTTAGTAATAGGTACTAAAATAATGCCAGTAAAGACAAATATAAAGATTAACATTTAAGAAAAACAAAAGAAAGACAAAAGCTAGGCTGACGAACGTCGTGCCTGTTCTAAAGAGGCTCCTACTCAGCATGATACTGTGCCATGGGCGCTGATTTTCAGTGGTCACTCAAAACATGGCCATCCTATATTGCCCCACTGCTGGTCAAAGGTCTCAGTCATAGCCTCCCACTCTTTCGATAAGTAAACCTTCTTATTGCGAACCTTCGTTCATCAGTAAAACTAAAAGTAGTATTATCAAGTGTGCTGTTAAGTGGATATTACAGAAAATTAAGTACCTCTTAAATGGTTCTTTACGGGCTCCGAGCGTTGGAAGACAGATAAAACTCGTAAAGAAGAACATTTTATCCTTTATCTTTTCTTTAAAACCACAAAAAGACGAGAAACCATTCCAATTTATTCTCAGTACAATTTACAATGTTTGATACACTGCACAATGTACTGCAAACTTACTGTGTTTTTTTCGTTCTGCAGCAAATGAGGCACAAACAAAATAAATTAATTTAACTAGAATTGAACTGAAATCCTATAAAGGAGCAAATAAAAACTGCTCAGTCTATCAAAATACCACGCCTGTATTCTCTACTAGGCACAGGTGTAATTATTATAGAATACCGCCAATTCCCACACAACAGCAACGCCATAACCTCTCGAGGTTTCAATCTATCTCTGTACCAAAATTCATCCAAATCGATTTGGCAGTTTAGACGTGAAAGTTTAAAAAACAAACACAATTTCGCATTTAATTTATAATATTAGTTAGTATCTTAACTACTAACGAAGAACAAGGCAGTTACTGTTCGGGGCATTTACTGGCACTTATGAATTGTCAAGGAGTCGATCAGACAAAAAAGTCGAGCTAACTGCCCATTCCAAAGCGTAGATCGTTTCAACCTACAGATCGTTTTAAAAAAAACATAAATATCTTCCCTTCGTCCCTTTTACACAAACTAGGAGGAAGCGTAATGTCCCTCCAGATATTCCTGTGAAATCATCACACATATATAATATTCTTAATAAAGAAACTAACATATATTCTTTGACATACCACGACTGCCAAAAAAACCCTCACTCGGGCTGACAAACAAAAGTTACGATGAAATCGATTCTATGTTCTACAGACGTTCACATAATTAGAAACATACACACACAAACACCCAGTGCGCGAACTTATCTTTAATTATTTGAAACATCTATTTAAAGTAATCACTATTTTTTTAATTTATGTACCGTTACTATATTAGAAGAGCGGAGCTACCTACTACAGGCATTTTTTTGCTCAAAAGGTAGTTCGTAATAATGTATTGTAACTATATAAGTTGATGAAATAAACATTATTATTATTATTTTTAGATCTCTATCGAGAAGAAATTTACAGATTATATACTATGAAACAAATATACTTATGAAACCTATGAGTCGGGTTCCGTCAATAGTGCAGTGTATCGGAACTGACAGCTAGTCTCTAGCCAGGCTCAGCCTTGGCAGCTGCGGTTAACACCGCTTTGGGTCTGACCGCACGTATCAATAGCGGGTCAGGGCCGCGGCCGGGCCGGACCGGGTCGTTTGTTGGAGTCCCGGCTCCGGAATTGACACAGACACGTTAAAACGACTTCGTAGTGACGGCCGGGATATATGCGGTTGGACCTTTAAAGTTTGCAGCATTTTCGCCCAAATGAGTTGCCTGTATGTATATTGGTCAAAAGCGTGAAGGCTAAAGGTCGTTTGACAAATAGAAATTTCCCAGTAGCAGCCCAGCCCGGATTCTGGTTTTCTTGTTTGTTAATAGCAATAGGCTCTACCCTTATTGTGTCCTGTCGTACCATGCCAACTTCGTGCATGCTGGCATAAAATATTTCGGTGGGATTTTAAAAGGTTCATGCAAATATAGAAAAGGTTTTGAATGTGATGAGACAGAATTTGATTTGTTTAAAGTCGTCAGACTTGCATTGATACCGAAAACAAATATGAGTATTAATTTATCAGTTCTGTGAGATGTATTGTAAGGAATCAAAGAAGTCACAGGTACACAACATAATTCCCCCTGCGCGACAGTGATGCTTGAACTTAACAAGCTCCCCCAAGAGATCAAACAGTAGTTGAATTCACATCGAAGTTAGATTGTCACCGGACGATGAGGCTAACTTTAACTTTGCAAACTAGGTATTCAGCTTCTTGGCTCCTGTAAATCATTTACCACACTTGTTGGATAAGTTTTCTCTAGTAAATATTGAATATGGAGTTCGAGTTTCTTTTGAAACATGAGTTTACTACCTTATGTAGATACTGTTTTTATTTCATTTCATAATATTTTGCAGCAATTATTACTCTAGAAATTTTCAGTTTCATGAATAGCTTATTTATCAACACAATGAAGTCATATTAGCATTATTATATAAATGTTTCACAATAAAATGGACTACTGCAAAAGATTAATTTCAGCTGTAAGTCTAGAGGAAAAAAATCTCTTTAAATGTAACAAAACTATGTAAATATTTTAACAGTCAAGTTGGTTTGTTACGGAAAGTCAAACGAGCTGCACTCCATTTTGCTTATTACCTGGAGTCCCTTTTGTCATTTGCGCATTTTGCAAAGTAAAAGCGTTTCGTAGTAGTCTTTATTAAAGTTTATAACTCATTTTATACCCAGTGGCTGAAATTCTGGCAAGTCCTACAAAAGATAGCTGGAATGCAGTGCGCATTGCGGCAGCCATTTGTATGCTCCGGAAAGGATTTACACGGGCGATTAAATTAAAAGATTGTGATTATGTGGGCTGCAGCCGGCAAATGACGTCACGGCCGGATGTATGGCCACATACAGCGACATAGGACACAAAAGTCTATAAAAGACAGATAATAGTCTAATAATACTCTTTATTGCAGACCATAACATACAACATAGTACGTATTTACTGCAGTGATAGTCAGGCGAGTGTTTATGCTGATATAAAGTAAAACTAAGTACCTAGTAGAAGTATGGAATAAATTACTATTCTAGCAGTGAAACACAAACTATCGTAAACAATTCGGTTAGGAGAGGCACACCTGCATCCCAGTATCTACCATCTTTGATTGTCGACAGGCTTTAATATAATACTGTTAATGTCCTTTTCATAATTGCATCGTTAGGTATCATCGTCCGGAGGACACGGTAGAGCATACAGTGGAAGTCTGCCCTTCTTGGGCGGAGCACCGCCGTGTGCTCTTCAAGGCGATCTGCGGCAGCCGTGACCTCTCGCGTTCGGCCCTGGTTCAAACCATGGTCCTGAGCAAGGGGTCATGGGAAGCAGTCACCTCCTGCGAAGCAGTAATGCATGCGAAGGAAGAGGTGGGATGCGTGAAGTTAAGGCAAACCTCACGCCTCAGCCACCGCAACAGAAGAAGACGCCCCGGGCGTCGGGACTCGCAGGGCGATTCCCGGCCACCGTAGGCGCGGGCCTGCGGACGGCGAGCAATGGGTAGCTCACCGTCCGATAAGGACCAGGCCCGGGTCGACGGCGCGTTGTGTTCCACGCGCGCCTCAAAGAGATGTTAGCATAATAGACGGGGCCCGCTAGGGCCAGTACCTGCTAGGGTTGCGGGACCTCAAAAATAGTTAGCATATTTACTTTAGATTTTTTTAAAGATATAACTTTAATAAATTAAGGGACTTTTACGGGATTTTTTAAGGGTCTCACCAGAGAATGGGCAGCAGAATTCTCTGTGCATTGCAACAGCTACACTGCGATCGCCAACCCGCATGCCAAGCGTGGCGATTATGGCATACCCTCCCCCCCCCCCTCGGGGAAGGCCTATGTCCAGCAGTGGACGTCTTTCGGCTGATATGAATGAATCGATGAATACATGAATGAATTGATTTCTACATTTTTAGTTATAAATTCAATAAAATTAAAGTTTTTAGTCGGTTTAATTTTTTTTTATCCTTAGTAATCCTGACTTAATGAAAAGAAAGGTGTGAGTGGTTCTGATTTTCCGGCTTAATCTAATGATGTTCAGAAGAGGCTGGGCAGATAGTTCTGCCTAGAGTATAACCACCAGTTTTCTGTATAACCTTCCAGTCTGTTTTGCCGAGGTCTTGTACTCTGAGATTTTCCAAGTGGTTTTCTCTTCATAAGAAACGAAATAGGCTTTCCCTGTCAAAGTTTGCATAACAACTTTAGTCTAGTTTATCCATGCTACGTAAAGGTCTCCGACTTCCAAATAAAAACCACTACAAAGTACAATTTTAATTATGGAAGTCGGTGCTTATGGTGTGGTTTCTTCGTTTTATGACACCAACTTTTAAAAATAAAGTTTTTTTTGTACTATGTATTATTGTACTTATCAATATATATGAAACTCTTCCGTTACTGAGTGAGTGACTGACAGACAACGCACAGCCGAAACTGAAACTATAGGTCGTACAAAGATGAAATTTGGCACATTGGGTTCCTTGGGGAGTGCCCAGGGCTCTTTTACACGTAAGTTCTCCCTACCTGTAAGTTGTCTACTTAATGTGCGTGTAAAACGTAGCTAGCGGGTCTTTCAAACTACTTGTCAGTTAACTCAATAACTTGAGTTGTCTTGCCTGGTTCACAGCAAGGGATGCCTCAATTACAAATGCAAATGGGACAAAACTTCATCGGGGCACGTTCATTGTACCTGTAACAATATTTTTTCTTTGACTTGAATGTGCCCTGGCGGTTGGGAGTGTCATGCTCACTTAAAAGTCTGGATCTGCTGGATCATTTGGCACTCTTCAAAGTGGTGGAGCCGAATGGTGCTAGCGTAGGCGTCATATTATGTATGTATGTTACATATCACATACATAATTTTTACACGAATGATGTAATCATATCATTGTAAAAAACATTGATTTAAAAGAGTGTCCGTGGAGTTTCCTGCACGTTCTTCTCCATAGAGATCTACGCTTTGGAACGTGTAATTAGCTTCATCTCTTTGGACAGACCGACCTTGACTATTCAAAAGTGCCTGTAATGGTTTAATTGAAATTAATGCTTTGAGTTTTGAGTTTTAACATTCAGAATTTCATTGCGTTGCTACCTATACCTGTAAAAACACGGGTTTTCAACCATTTGGCGCAACAAACGTAGTTGACCCACCCAATTACCCTGCCCACCGTCTAGTGTAATTTTAGGCTCGCCATTACCAGTCGGAAAGTTCAGGAAAATGATAACATTTCGAAAAAAATCTTATCAGAGTTTCAGCGAAATGATATAACTTTAACTTGTCTTGAAGTTCGTTACACAAATAGGTCAAAGTTCGAGACGGTTCCAAGTTAACTAACACAATGTTTAAAATCACAGTGTAAGTTTTCTAAAAATTCTTTCTACTTTGTCGAACATTTTTTAGTAAATTGGGCTGTAATGAGGTCACTGTTTTATAAAATTTAACTTTATATTCTAAAAGTTAAATAGAAGTTTTATTGAAATCGTTCAGCCATCATCATTTAATATGGTATAGCCAGGTAGAAACAGAATATACCTATCCGTATATCCCATTTAAATGCAAGTCCCTACCTTGTTGCTATTCCACCAATTCGCACTAAACGTTTCCAAACGTTTTTTTATAATGCGCACAGCAAAGGAGTGGAACTCTCTGCCTGCGTCTGTGTTTCCGAACGCATACAACCCTAATCTCTTCAAAATTTGAATGAACAGGCTTCTTCTGGGTAAGCTCGCTCCATCGTCGACTTTGTCTCAGTCATCTATGACCTAGACTAGAGTTAAGAGTAAACCCATATTAAATAAAAAAATAAATGGACAAATTTTAACACAGCGTTCAGTGCGTCTAGCCAAAGATATCCAAGCAAAACAAAACTCTGATTAAAGTGATTTTATTTTGACCCAAAATAATAAATTGCCGGCACACTACAATTATGAGATAACAAAGCCTGAATTTTATTATGAGATAACAAAGCCATGGATGTGTTTATGCATTGGGTAACCAACATTTTCAGTGTATTTTCGTTAGCAGATTTTTTTTCTTGTAAGTATCTAATATAATGTCGTCGTTTTACACATTTTACACGTTTCACACGTACACTTCCAGTCGACAGCGATGCGGATCAATTTTTTGACGACATATTTTAGGGTTAATTTAGTTAGGAGTTTTTATTTTTATTTCTAGTGTATATAGTTAGTTAAGTATTTATGGAATAAATAAATTATATGCGTTTTTGTTTTAATATTATCTTACCATTGTCCTTGTTTTGATGGTATGAATGATTTCTAAAAGTTTGTCTATTTTAGTAGGACCTTATATCTCTCTAATACCTTTAAACGAGCAATTCTTGTGAATATATATAATCTGAATCTCGGAAACGGGCCAATGATTTTCATGAAATTTAATATGCAGGGGGTTTCGGGGGCGATAAATCGATCTAGCTAGGTTTCATTTTTAGAAAACGTTTACCAAAATAAAAGCCAGCCATCCAGGTACTCACTCACCTCCTTCTGCGAAACAGTAATGCTAGCGAAGGAAGAGCCGGGCCGCGCGAGGGAAAGGCAAGGCCTTCGCCCCAACTGCCGCTACAGAAGAAGACGCCCCGGGCGTCGGGAGTCGCAGGGCGATCCCCGGCCACCGTAGGCGCGGGCCTGCGGACGGTTAGCGTTGGGTGGCTCGCTGTCCGATCATCACCAGGCGCGTTGTGTTTCACGCGCGCCTCAAAGAGATGTCAGCATAGAAGACGGGGCCCGCTAGGGCCAGATCCTGCCAGGGTTGCGGAATTCGTTCGAAAGAGTCCCCGCGGTCCTGGAACGCAAAGGGCTTTAGAAGGAACACTGATGGGTTTTAGTCAGTAAGAGTCTGACACGCCCTTCCGCTCCACCCAGAGCGGAAGAAGTCATTTGATGATTTCCCATCCTTAAAAAAAAAAAGCCATCCAGGTACTATATTTTATGTTTGTACCTGTGTACTCAGTACATTTATGTTCGCATTACTTGTCAATACGTAAAGAATATCAGTTTTGTTTTCCGCGATATAAGGTTACCTAGTTACCTCAACAAATTTCATATTCACGAGTACCTATCTCCTTCCTGAAAGATTTCCAATGTAGTATGTGCCTTGTATAGATAGACACATAAATATATTATAGGTAGGTAATAGATTAGATATCCGCCACATAACTCGGCTTACCAACCAACAGAATGGAAATATACGAAGCTGTATCTGTAATGTTATTTATCTTACGGAGTCATGTGGTTTTGTTCCGAGTATTCAGATAATACAATATATTTTATTGGTAAACAGCGGCGAATAATAATATGGTCGAGAGTGGCTGGCATGTCGGATGTCTGGGTTTATTTCTTATGTTACTATGTAATGTAATACATTCCTTTCGAACAACAGAGCAGTGTTAGATATTATATTTTAATTATAATCTTCGTGACACATTGTTTGTTCTCACTTATTGATTTATGGATTTATATGAACGTGCTTGTTTTAGATTGAAAAACTCGTCGCTTGAGGAGCTCATTTCCTAGTGCAAGTATGTATGTGTGTGTGAAGTTCTCTTAATTCGAATGTTAGTTATTTATTAAAATATATTTATAACTATGTTTTCATTGGCACAGATAACCTAAACAAAACCAACTACATAATTTGTACACCTACTACAGTTAGTCCTCTTAATCCTAAGTTTGGCCATATGCCACTACTATACATATATAAAGTCTAAATAAATAATAAAATGTGTTCCATATGAGTTCAGCGCAGTTTTTTTGTACAAGAATTGGCTTACTACAGAAAGCCGTGTCACAATGATTACGTTCATTGTTCATTTAGAACATTTATTTTAATTTTCTCTGTGAGCATTATAAACTGAAGGTTATGTTAATATTCTTGGTAGTTGGCTGTGGCGGTCTATGGGAATTAGGGAGGCTCAGGCTGGTGGTGAATGTAAGCTATTTGGGCTAATAGAGTACCTTCATTACCTACAAACAATGATAATCTTCATGATATAATATCACGATTGTATTCCCTAAAGTGGTAAGCAGACGTACCAACTCGCCAGTTGTGTTTATGATTTATGTTATAAGTACCTAAGGAGTGAGCTTTAGTAACCAGACACATAAAAACAAAACACTGCGAACTGCTTATCAAAATATACAATTTATTATTGGTACCTATGATTTGGCCAAATTTTTTTGGCGCCATTTTGAAATATGGTTTCTTCGGCTGGGCTTGGAATTAAAAATTCAAATGCTCTTTATTTTTAAATAGAACCGAAGTTTTCAAAGTTCAAAGTGGCTCGTTTAGGAAAAACGCACATAAAGAATAAGGAAAGGACCTTATTCTCACCCAACCCGAGAATACAACCCAAGATCCAAGCTACTGGTGCTGCTAAGGCAACAGAGAAATACTACGTATTTTGATTGTTTTGAAAAGCCAGGTTAGAGCACAGTGAGTTTAAAAATAATAGAAACGATGAAAACCGGAGAACGCGCATCAGATCGCAAACAGTAGGTCCGTAGTTTATATCCGTATCTAGGTGTCAATACTCAGGGTAAAAATACAGTGTTTATTTTTGCACTTGCTTTAAAATGTTGTTATTTCTAAGTTTATCTTGGACAACACCGACATCGGGGAAGGAAAACATCGTAAGGAAACCTGGACTCAATATATGTATGTATGTAAGATGTTCTACCATTGTCTATAGAGCAACATTATTACCTTGCCGACTGACTGTAAAGTTTATACGGCACCAATATCCATACTGATATAGCAAAAGAACTTGTCTTGTTTTCGAGGTGGAATTTCGAAAAACTACATCAGTTTAATTACTAAAATCTCAGTGTTTTCCTTATTTGTATGGAGTTGTCTTTCATTTTGTGTAAGGAATTTTAAAAGAACTAATATACAGGGTATTTTTTTCAGACGGGAAAGTAATGGCAATGGGAAAACGTTCCGAAACATTTTGAACGGTATTCACAGATTTTGGAAAAAAATTACAGTCAGCGAAAAAAAAAATTAAGTATCAATATTTTTTTATGCCTATCGATCCTATTTCATGTAGGGATCGAAATATATAATATAAGAACGTTTTCGAGTAACTATTACGGTTAAGGGACGTGACCTTACTGTCCCGTCTCAAAAATCCACCCTGTATAATTTAAATCATACCGCCAATAAATTAGCTAAATTATGCAGAAAGTATACGACGTGCTATATATAATAATATATAATGACGTGCTAAACGTGCTGAATTATCAGCACGTTTAGCACGTCATTGTTCGCAAATTAGTGGCAATTTGCCTAAACTGTCGTAGAATTATTGGAAACTAAGTTAGGCCTAATTGTGTTCAGTTTAAACACAATCAAATTACCTCTTATTGTGTAGAAATGACTAAAATTCACTTTAGACTATTACAGTTGAACTATTTCGTTCTAGCAATATAACGTTTACGTCGTTAATAATACACAACCAACAATTTTGCAATATCGCCGAACATAAAAGAGTTCTCTCTTTACAAAGTACGAGTAAATCGAATGAAACGAGTTTGAATCGGAACCGGGAGGGGTCTCTTTTACCCCGGAGTAAATTTCGTCGTTTGCTAACAGCGTGGATGTATTAAATCGCTGGTAACAGTTTTCCATCACTTCACAGCACTTAATTAAAAATAAAGAATAGCGCTACGATCTGGCTACGCGCTACGACGCTACGACGATGGCTACGCTTCGTAGACCCCGATATTTGCAAGAAAAAGTTAGAAATAAAAGGTATTGGTAGGGTAGGTAACAATATAGATAATAGGTAGCACAAAAATAAACTTACTTTTAGTAGTTGTAATTGATTGAACTTAAAGCGTCTCAAGTTGATGGTGATCATCAACTTTTGCTAAAGGACACAACACGAAATGGCGAAAAAAATCAGCTGTACCTTAAATTAAGTTGCGAACGTATAGTATGTCAAGTAAGTGTGTTTTTTTCGCGATTTAAAGTTTGCTTCTTTAGTTATTGACTTTTGCCCCCAACTTCGTAGCCTTCCTCATGAGTGTGGCTATCATTTACAAAAATAATTTTCCAAATCCGACTGGTAGTTCCTGAGAACAGCGCATTCAAACAAACAAACTCTTCAGCTTTATTATATTAGTAGAAATAAATACATCTTGTAGGTATTTTGTGACGCACGTCTTTTTTTGGTTGTTTCTTCATTTGCCACATCTTGCTATGGCTGCCATGTGTCATCCCGTTATGGAGTGATAATATTAGATAAGCATAGAATATAATAGAAAACACCATTGTACAAATGTGCACCATAACAAATTACAATAGGAGCTTAAATAAAATAATGGTTTTGATAAGTCTGTAGGTATAGCAAAGAATTAAACAAAATAATTAAAAACAACTTTCTCAATTTCATTACTGACGCTAGCGGATAAACGGCTTTGTTGAAACACAAGAAAAGTTTCGCTGAACGATTTTATGAGGTTAACCAAGTGTGCAAATACAATAGCTCCGGCGCTTTGTTGCCTCTTAGCCGCTCAGATAGAAACAATAAAAACTCGATACTGAGGCTACCGAACCATTTCCATTCATCTCATGGATCTCAATATTTTTCAGTTAAACTAGTTATTGCCCTTAACTTTGTACGACAGAACCTTCAAGATTCTGTTTGAATTGTTTAGCTTGGTCTTACACGTGCCTCAAACTCACCCCGAGTTTGAGGCACGTGTAAGACCCTCTAAGGAATACTTTTGCCTTTAAAACGTCATTTTAGGAAAATCCGTGGATACGCGTATTCTTGTAGTCAGTCAGATATAGGGCTGTTTACTAATGCATATAATAACTTTTTCTGAAGGGGTTGACAGAAACTATAGGATGTACAAAGCTATGATACTCACATTAACCGTTTTTTTTCACCGGCAACAATTGTTGCCTAAAAAAAACTACCCTCAACAGTCCATGGCAACAATTGTTGCCAATTTCAATTATTTAAATGTTTGCGCCACGGTCATTTCTCTAAATTGTCAAAACTTTGAGAAAAAAGTTGAAAAATGTTTCTATTTCTATGTCATTCTAACAAACCACGGAATGCCTGCGTGTAAGCAGTACACTACTTGCTACAATTGTAGCGAAAAAAGCGTTGGAATGTCACTATTGGTACGCCGCTGTCGTGTTGTGGTTGACAGTGAAATGTTTGGTTTGTTTTTTGAATATATATCACACTGTTAGTACTTAAATTTAACATAATTATACACCAAAATGATTTTAAAGATACGGGTTTTGTCTTAATATTGTAAGATTGTGACTGCAAATAACTTATGATCGATAAAAGTTGCTTCAAAAATTGTAAACAAACTGACGTTGCCAGAGGCCGACATTCTTATGTTATTCATTGAGCAGCTAATTACAATAGTACTTAAAAACTCCCAAAATAAGATAATTTGAAGTTTTTTTCTTTATTAAGTCAGCTTTCCGATCATAATTTTTAATTCAAAGTATGAACAGTTTGCGAGATATAAGCATTTCTTCGACTTCGTTGCTATCTTGTCCCAGGACCATGTACTGTTGAGACTATTTATTCGACCGGGACTGGACTGTCCAGTTATTGTGAACAGGCTCGCGTTTGATCACAATCTCACCTGATGGAAAAGGACATGGTATGGTATCTTTTGCTTTGTTTACGCCACTCATCCAAGATATTGTCGATATTTTTAATAACAACAAGTACTTTTTCTGTCTGAATGTATAATTGTCGGAAAAATTCTAGCGGCTTAAATAAACAAGATTTTCTTCAAAGTAATAAGAGAACTATTTGATTGAATACCTCACAACATTTAATAGATTAGGTTCTAACCCAGTGTTCTGTTTAATTAAATACTTACTTAATCCTTGTTTATTCAGTCCTAAGCCTGAGTAACCTAATTACTAATCCTTTAATGCGAAAGTTTCTTAAGATGTTTGTTATTCTATCACGCATACACGGTTGAACGGATTTGAAGGAATATTTGTACAGAGGTAGATTATGTGTTGGGTTCAAGCATAGTTCTTTTTATTTGGGCATGAAATATCTTAACTACTATTTAAGTAAAAACGGCCAGGTGCGAGTCGAACTCGCGCGCAAAGGGGTCCGAACGATTTTTTTTAACACGTTATTTTAAAACCGTAGACTTCTTATAGGTTTTTCTGTATTCTATAGGTTTTATATGGAGGTAGAGATTATTCAAAATTTTAGGCTCAATATTTTCGGAGATAAGTGGGGAATGGTTAATTTTATTTAATAACACAAGAAAAGAGTTTTTTTTTTAATTATGAAAAAAATACATTTGTTATCTTTACAATAAGTTCTTTAATTTGGTATGTAACACAACATATTTGCATTAAATAAAAAAATATACGTTACTTGCAGCATAAACTATCAGAATAAATATACATCTGGTAAAGACAGATCTTGCCTGGTGTGAAAAAACCGGACCCGTTGCATTAAGTAAAAAAATACACGTTTTTTGCGGCATAAACGGCCGTATCTTTTTTTACGTTAACTTAGAAGTTTGATTACTTCACAGCTTCAAGGGACTGTAGACTTGAGTATATGGTTTTAACTAGGGTCTTGACAGACAGAAGGACGGACGGCTGCACAACAAAGTGATCTTATACTTATAAGTTTTTTCCCCATTTTTCCTTTTAAGGTACGGAACCCTTAAAACTAGTACATACCTAATAATAATGGTTGCAAATCCAGTCATCACTGATCAGTTAATGTAAAGTATAAATATTGGTATTCAGTTGAATCCGATTTGACTGGAAGCAGAGCAGATGATAATCAGTTAAAGTAAAGTGGGCAAGTAAGTTTTTTGTTACAAAAACCTTTTAGTACGTACTTCAGTCTTTAGTGATCTTCTTCTCGTTTCTACTTGACTGGACGAGAGAAAGCTTTGATGTTACCCACTGATTTTATATAGCGCATAAAGTTTGCGGATAAAATTATGTTGTAAAACGTTTGAACGAACTTGAAACTAACTTTTATATTGTCTACCGAAAGATAATTGTTAGGTTAGTGAACGTTTGAAAGAACTTTAACTTATTTTAGGTCTTCTATTGAGAGATAATTACGTATTTTGTCTGAAAGAAAATTGCTGAAGAATTCGTAACAAGGTACCACGTGGACCAAATAAACGTAAAACCTGAAAAGGGTCATTGAACTCGTCATAATGAACAACTTTGAGTATGGGACTATACCCGAAAGCGCCAAAACCAAAGTAAAAATCCTCCATAAATTTATGTGTGCATGCGACAAAATCTACTGAATTTACATATGTGGGATTTGTTTTTGCAAATCTATGGTTTTTGCCAGTAAAAGTTGTTTACAATAATTCCTTTTCAGGTTTGGTGTTCATTCTATTACGCGTTGTATAAAATTTATATCTGATAGTTAAAGCTTATCTGTATATGCCTAGTAAAACAAGCCGTCTATTAAAAGTCATTCCGCAGTGATGAACACTACAAAACCGACTTAACTGCTACAATTAATCCACGGTATGAAATCAAAGGCTATGCAAACATGAAGCGATATTGCAAGATACAGCCGATATTGAGATTGTACGTGGCTGTACACACACAGTCAGATTCAGGCCATGTGGGTGGATCAAGAACTTATTTCTAGGGAGGGCACGAAGGAGTGTTCCACGTAGTATTAAACAACGTGTAACAGAATAAACGCAATACCTATTAAGGGGTCATTGTACTCATCATTATGAACAACTTTTACCATGGGACTAACTCTGAATTGCTAAAAAAAGATCGACTCCCCCATACGTTTCTATGCGCATACCTAGCTCTACAAAATGGACTGAACAGCAGATTTTTTTTCGGGTTTTGTCCCATAGTAAAAGTTGTTCATAATGATGAGTACAATGACCCCTTAAGAGGTATTGCGTTTATTCTGTTACACGTTGTATAGTTTTCGCTACCAGCTTTTCGAAATGTGTTTTAAATTTGAAAATAATCGTAAAGGAACCGGGGTTAAAAAAAAGTATCCTATGTCCTATTTAAGGATACGGGTATAGTCTACGCATGTACGCCAAGTTTGATCCAAACCCATTCAGCCGTTTCGACGTGATGAAGTAACCAACAGAGTTTCTTTCGCATTTATAATATTAAGTAGTATGGATAATCTATATCAGTGACATCCAATAACCATAAAAATATTTATGTCAATGAAGCTGAATATAAAAATAAATAAATGTTATCAAACCAGTATAGCCTACTATCACTTTGACAACATTCAATTATTTTTTATTAATCTTGCAGAGTGTCAGATCCCGGTTTTATTTTAACAATTGGAGGTGGTTGGTGGTAGTGTGCATGTGCCCCCCTTCCCCCTGGATCCGCCCTTGCAGTCATATTGACTTAATATTTGAATTGTGAGGCGCCGAGGCAACTCTGTTGCAAACCAGAGAGAACTGATGTTAATAAATTCAGTGCGACGCTTCCACGTGTTCGTTGTTTGTTCGCTTCGGATGCAGGCTTGATTTTATTCATAACGCAAGGTTTGTTCTTCCAGAAGGGGTGTGTCGAAGTGTAGTACGTTTTTATTTGTATTTACGTGTTTCTGTGCGTTTTTTCCAGCAGAATAAACTGATTTTCTTTCTTTCTTTTTTGTAGTTTCGCCATGTCTATCTGTCTGTCTATCCGTCCGAGGTTTATAACAACAGTGGAATCCAATAACACTTTCCGTGTTCCGGGGATCGTGTCCAAGATTGCACGCTTAGCAACTATGTCCCCTTGATCGATGTGGCAAATAATCGTGATCGGGTTTTATCTAAGAGGCAATAGTATAACTGTAGGTCTAGCGAAAAAATATAAGAAGACATTTTAAATACATCAAAAGTGCATAACACTCTGCATCAAAAGTGAAACAGATTCAGTCCTATGCATAACAATGAAGAACTATTATTTATTTATTTCCCACAAACTATTATATTTACAGGTTTATCACCTAATGCGATAATGTAGACAACTACTATTACAAACTACAGTTACAAACTAATAATTACTTATTGCTACTACAACCACCATATTGTAACACCAGCGACGCGCTAGTTATTCGCTACGCTAGTTATTGATATTATTATAAAAATGATCTTTAAGATTTAAACTTTCAAATATATTTGGCGTCAGCCTTCAACGAGGGCTGGCACCGGAGTCCCAAACAAAAACAAAACATATTTTTATATTGCTATTTCAAATTCTCTTTTACTTTTCGCCAGACGCTTCCAAAGGGCTACCTTGTCTGCCAGAGACCTGGAGCCAAGGATATCCTTGTCACAATATCTATGGTCTCTAACTAATGGTCATCCAGTCTTATTTGAGCTTTCTGTACCTGCTTTCTAGCAAAGTTCCTCTCATGCAAAGTTTTAAGAGCAAAGCCATAAGGACAAACGATTTATTAAGTGAAGATAGATTTTTTCAACCGTTAGGTATTTGGATCGACTCGGTACTTTCGTCTAACCAAGATACAATGGGTACCTATACCTACTCTATTAACTTCGAACAGAGTATTGCGGTTTCAAAAAACAAAGCACATATTCTAGTCAGAAAGCTGAACAAAGCATCACGGCATAAAGACAGAACACACACAAAGGAGACTAGGTAATGCACAATAGAAAGAAAAATGTAAAGTAAAATACATGTTCTATAATTTCGAATAAGAAAGCTTCAGATGGTTTGCAGACAGAAATAATGAATATTTGCTTGGCTAGCGGTTTTCAAAGTAATTTTAAAATATTAAATGTGAAACAAGTACCTATGCTGCTGAATACAAATGAATTTATAAATTGAAATACCACCCTTTTATTCGTTTATCTGGAACAAATTGTTGCTTAACTTTACTAATATTGACTGTTATATTTATGTGGTGTAAATAATTTAATACGATTTCCAAATTAATGCTAAGTTAATTTACTTTATTTGTAGAACTAAGCTTATTTGTGGTCTTGTGATATCGACCGTCCAAATTGCAACTTGTTATTTATAATTTCAAAGCTGCAACTGTTTTTAATTAATAACTTACGATGTTTTTCATTCATAGTTGAACTTGTATTAAATTATACTCGTATGCTTCTGCTATTTCATTTCGACCTAAGATTTTTGTAATTTTTCATTTCAATAATTACTTTTTATATTAAAGGACGCGAAAGCCTCTTGCGTTTTATTTTAGGGGTCATTATATTATGAGTACAGTCTTATTTCCAATAACGAAATTTTCTTTTATAAGTATATTGTGTGTGCTATTAATAAAAAAACCATAAAGTCGTCCTGAATCGATGTTTCTCGGGAACGATTGGTGCATGCTTGTAGTTTAGATACGTACGGGTTCCTGCTAGATATTAGGAAAAGGCAAGGACCCCTATTGCCATTCTAAAAGGAAACACCTATGTATAGATAGTATTTAAATAACATATTTCTAGCTCACAGCTCGCTAACTCCATCACTTTGTAAAATCCGTATTTTAAAAAGTTATTCAGTGAGCTTCTCGTACATTTTATAAATAATAATCCGCATGATGGATGCTTAGATTCAGTCGACGTGGGTGTAATTACGAGTTCCGCAGCATAATCCCAAGACTGACGAGGGCTTCTAAATACTAGCTTGATAAATTCTATGCGCTAATTACGTGCTGGCTTAAAGGGGTACTGCAGACTGATTTAAACGAGAGCTTGATTCATTGAATTTATTAAGATTAAATTAGGTGCATTTAGCTTCAGATAGAAAGACAGTTTACTTGACGCTCACTTCACAAAGGTTTGATGGTGATATTTTAACGGAATAGACTGACTGTATGGCATCGACATGCGTTACCGAAATGTCAATCACTCTACCAGGGTTGCAGAATCTGTTCGAGTCATCGCGTGGAACGCAAAGGGCTTTGGAAGGAACATGGATGGGTTTTAGTCAGTAAGAGTCTGACACGCCCTTCCGTTCCACACAGAGCGGAAGAAACCATTTGATGATTACCCATCCTTAAAAAAAAATAGTGGTCAATCATTTTGACGATCGTTATTTCTGATAGAATGTCGAAATGTCATGTGATCGAACCCTCATATTTTGAACTTTTGACAATCGGATTCGCTGATAGAATGGCATTTCGTATAGACCCTTCAAACAAGCCTCGAATAAAGTACTTAATCTTTTTGTCATGTCGATGGTGTATCTATTTTAATATGGTTTGGGCGCAAAGCAAATAATATATATGTCACCAGAAAATTGCAAACGTCGTAAAACAGTAAAATATCGCGTTAAATTATAAATTACTTTGTCTTAAAAAGAGGACTATGTACTGTATCTACTGTATAATAGTTCTGGAGACTATTGAATTTGGATGGGATTTGTTGTGTACAAAATGTTTTATTTTAATAATATATCGAGAAATGATAATCTAATAAAGATTTATTACAATCTTACGGAGTTTGCAATTTTTTGTCAATTGCATACGCAAAAAAAGCGATAGCAAAACTATAAATAAGCTTTGTTTGGCTGGTTGCCTGAATAGTTCAAATTGGAGAAGAACTTAAAGAAATAAGAAACAGTTGAAACATTAGCTGGAACGGCACTCCGAGACATTATTTGACTACAAATCTACTGAAGGACGGCTTAATGAAGAAAGTTCAGGATGTAAGTGATAACTACACTGAACTATCAGTATATCAATTTGTGAATTCCAACGTTGAATATGTATGAACTGGACCGTTGTCGAATACAAATTAATATCCAGGCTGTACATACCTGACGATAGGGTTTATTTGTAAGCAGGATGTTACACACAGGTTAATTGAAAATAGTTTAGGAAAATGGTATAGGATAATGAATCTGCAAAAGTAAGCCTTGCGGAAATACATTCCTATAACATCATACTTATATTATAAAGGCGAAAGTTTGTGAGTGTGTCATATCAGCCAATTGCCGTCCACTGCTGAACGTAAGCCTTCCCCAAAGATCGCCACCCATCTCGGTTTTGAGCGGTCCGCATCCATCCGCTGCCAGCTACCTTCTTCAAATCATCGAATCATCCATTGCACGCTGAGCAACCATGAATTTTGGTTTTGTCCAGATTCATCCCGCCTTGAAGAATCGCTCAGGCTGTTCAGCATCCCTTCCAGCTCCTGCAGAGATTCTGCCATGATGAAAATGTCATCCGCAAATCGGAGGTGATGATGTGAGTGTGTGTATGTTTGTTACTTCTTCACGCGCAAACGGCTGGACGGATCTTGATGAAATTTGGTATAGAAATTGTTTGAGTCTCGGGAAAGGACATAGGATTATTATCCGGGGAGTATGTTCCCTTGGAATGATTTTCGACAGTCACGCAGGCGGAGCCGTGAGCGGCAGCTAGTTTTATCATAAATAGTACTTCGAAAGTGCAAGTTTATGGTCTTATTGATATAAATAATACGACTTTGACTGCTAAGCTGGTGAGTTTTTCATTCACATCGCCTCTCATTAGACAACTAGTGCAAGCAAAATTCTAAAAGTTGCTAGTTAGTATGATTTTCGCTAGACATTAGATTCGGATTGCCTGGTTCCTTGCATAACTAAAACTTGCATAACTGAATTTTATACACGCTGTTTCTCAAAAAAAAACACAAACTCTTTCATGTGTTATTAAAATAGTTATTCATGCAAAAATCACTCTGCTCGATTTTCTTTCACTCTATTTTTCTGACGTTCAAAGCCAGTTATTTTGTGCAAAATTATACGTTTAAATGGCTGCCCTGTCGAAGCTTTCCGCTCTTCCTAGCTCGGAATATAAATGAACAACTTTGCAACAAGTAATCTCTAAAGTGTTTTCAGCTATTTATTTGTGAAATTTTGTATTTATTTTGTTACTTTTAAAGCTACTATTAACTTAAAACCTCCGTTTAGTAAGAGGAAGTATATTGCAGTCGTTAGTTTATTGAAGACTTCTCAACGACAAAATGTCGAATATGTTCTAACTGGTTTCAGCTTTTCGGAGAAAGTAGTTATCGTGCTGAAAAAGTATACGTAAACTCCTGGATACCTTAACGAGATGCATTCTTATTTCAATTAATACGTATATTTTTAAGGTTTAGAGACTCGAGATGACCGTGACTCGTGGCTAAATAATAATAGCCGCACGGGTCGATATTCAACGCTTGCCGAGGTTGGTCTGTGAATGGGTGACTATCTTAATATACCGAGACTCCTCCGTGCCTCGGAAAACACGTTAAGTCATTGGTCGTTACGGATTGTCAGAAGCCAGAAAATCTGATACCAGTCTTGTCAAGAAGTACCGTGCTACCCAGTTACTGGGTTTTGGAGGTCAGATAAGCAGTCACTCCACGTAAAATAATGGTATTCAGCTGAATCCAGTTTGACTGGAAGCTGTCGCCAATATAGTTGAAAAAAGGCTAGGCAGACGATGAGAGACTCGAGAAACTTTATCATTGGTTCAGTGTTCGCCAATACTATTGCTGAACTTGAGCTCTTAGGTCTGATTCCTGATTCGGGCAGTGTTATTGGGGTTTCATCTGGATTTTTCGGTTGATAATATGCTCACCGCTGTAGTGGCATCAATGCCGCCACTAAATAACTAACGAAACGAAATTTGTACGGCAACAAAAAGAACTGCAACGCCATCTACCCCACCAGCGATGAACTACACGGTTTCAGAGTTTTCCGTACGATTTGAACATATACAAAAGTCCGATAAAAAACTATGACACAACAACCGTCTGGTCGGAGGATCCTCCAATGGAGTTGTGCAAGACTACTCTCTGTACCACATACCTCTATACCTCCTATTACATGGGACGAAATGTGGATGTAACCCTCCGGGAAATATAGGCGTTCTGTCCTACTTGTTCAGTAACTACGTCATCACCATTTCAGCCAAAAAAAATATCCGCTACTAGATATTAGCCTTCCCCAAGTGTCGCCACATCAAGATGTCCTGTGCGTTTCACATCCTGCGGATTCTCACGGCCACCAGGTCCACCTTGTGGGTGGCTTTTCAACCCTGCATCTTCCGGTACGCGGTCGCCACTCCAATAACTCTGTTTTGCGAGTACAGTCCTCTGCCTAATGCCACTTAAGTTTAGCAGTCGATAGCCTTGGTTCTCCTGCGGATATTTTCATTTCCGGTACCGGATTCCATTATGTAACTACACTACAGTAAATCAAATAGTCGCGGTACTGTAGCGCAATCGCTAGTGGTGTACGTTACCAACGAGTAATTTATCGATAACCGCTTTGTCAATTTAATCTCGAATCGCTCGGTTGAACTGGTGCAATAAACTGCACAGATAATCGAAAATTGATTGCTATTCCAAACCACGGTTTTGTCTGGCATGTATTAGTTCCAAACTATTTGCTAACAATTTTGATTGACTTTCTAGGTTCTATCAGTTTTGAGGTTTGGATCTCATTACATTGGGAACGTAACGTTACGGTTTGGTTTACAGATAATATTTAAAAAATGTACATATAAATAGAAGTCGAATTAGCGTGAAGAAGAACAACAAGGACAAAAATGGAAGGAATGAGAAACCTTATCTCAGGAGTTGGGACAGTCAGGACGACAAAACCCGGCCAAGTGCGAACAAATGATATATCGGTCAAATAATATTTTTTAACATGTTATTTTAAAATCATACACAAGGTTTTCCTGTATTTATAGGTATCCCTACCTGTATTTTTTTTCAAAATTTTAGGCTCAGTGGATTCGGAGACAACGGGTAATGGTCAATTTTCATCTATTTTCTTTATATATATAACTTTGAAATGGAATATTTTTAAGTTATTTTAAAATGATTTTGAGACTACGATGAACCCTTTCATTCGATATGTCAAACAGTTTGAAAAACTTTTTTTGAATTTTCTAATTTGTGTCCCAAAAAATTACCCCATTTTCAAAATGTATTTCTTTTCGTTACGCGCACGTGTTTGGGTTACAGAAGATTATATGCGAACCAAATTTCATGTACATTGGATAATCGACTGTGACAAGCGGACAGGCAGATAACCGAGAGATCCTATATGGGTTTCGATTTTCCTTACAGAGGTTCGGAACCCTAAAAAATAGGTAACTATAACTAGGTGTGTTAAACCTACCACCTCATAGTTGCTAGATCACGTTTTTTAAACAAAGTTAGCTCTGACTTTCAAGTTACCTCTAAAGCTTTCACTCCGTCATGCTTTCATATTGAACATATTTTCTCTTGCATTAGAATATGCAGTGGACTTAAAAGAACAACTCTCCAAATATATATTAATAAAACTCTTCCGTTAATGGTGACTGACTGAGTGACTGACAGACAACGCACAGCCGAAATTACTAGTCGTAGAAAGCTGAAATTTAGTATGTAGGTTCCTTGGGAAGTTTAGGGGAGCAGTCAGAGAGGATTTCCCGATATTCCTACGGGAACGGGAAAAAACCGGCCAAGTGACTGTCGTTCTACGCGCAGCGAAGGTTTCCGTAGTTGCTCGTCCCGTAACCACGGCCAAATAATCAATACTAATTTCACTGTAAGAATACAAAGTGACAAGTGCATGTAGTTTTAGGTAATTTTGAATGGAACCATTACGAAATATTTACTGATCCTGTTTCATTTTATAAGTTGCTACTTTTACTCATTAACTTTATGAGCCTAGCTGTGATAGTTGTCCTTCTAAATTCGTTATATATGCTACTATCATGAATTTTAGACGTCTCCAAAACAACCGTTTAGCTGGCAGAGGACACACACACACACTTGACTCTAACAAAAATTTGCACTTTAAAGCTTAATATTTCGCAAATGGATCCTTGGATGGAAAAAAGGTTTTCGCACACCCTCAATATTTGAAACGACCTTAGGTTGGAGGGGGACCCTAAAAATATTTTTCTCTTCGTGATTAATATGTACCAAATTCCAACTTTCTAGTGCTAAGCGTCTCTGAGCTAAACCGTGGACAGACAGACACACAGACGGACATGCCGAAACTATAATATTGTTGACTACGTAACCCTAAAAACGGGATATGCGCGTACGAAGTCACGGGCAAAAGTTAGTACATTATACGTCTCTAGAGTGTTGCCATGCTGAGTTAAACTACGCTAATTTATTAAATCCTCTTCGAGCCCTTGATTTAGTATTCTGTTCAAACAAGCTTTTACCTGCGGATTTACCGCCGTGTTGTTTAATAACATTGGAGCTCATGATTATTATTCTCGGAATAATTCGCTGCATCGCGGTCTGTGAATATTGTAAACGCCGGTAATTGCTATCTTCATTTACGATGCTTCGAGCTATAACAAAAACTTATAAGTAATTACGTCAGAACTTAATCCGACTTTACTAATGGTTTAGTTAATTGAAATTCAAAACACTGTTCAGCAATCCTTTCGGCTTTGTTTATAAAACGTTTGTAAGTAGGTATTTGTTAATGGCCAGTGCTCCGACCAAATTCGGACGACTAAAAGAACCTCCACTTAATGGACACATTAGTCCAATCAGAAATCGGAACCTGTTCTTTAAAAGCATTTGTGATTTTGGGATTGGCCCTTACGTCATCAATGAACCAAAAGGGCGAACGAAATAGATGCAGGTTTTTCTTTATAGGATGATGATTTATCAATGACACTCTCCTTTCATTGTATGCAATATGGACAGGGCAAGCTAAACTTGATAGATCCCACATAGATACAGGTTGATTTTTCTTCAATAACAAAGTGTCAATGTGATCTGCTGAATGGATGAACATTTCTGACATAAAGTATTATTTGAATTTACGATATGCACTTACCAAATACAGCGTCATAAAAGTTAGAGTGCATGTTATAAAGTGGTGATATTTATGATAACAAGCTTATAACTTGAATTACATAGTACAAGTGGGGACTTTCCATGTACACAAATTACGGCCCTATAATTTGTATTCATAACTACTTCTATTATAACATGGTATAAGGCATTGTTGCAACGCTATTTGAGCGTATATAAAACAACACAAGTATCGAACACTTCAGGTTTTGTGTTGAGACAGGAGCTCAGGGCTACATCACAATAGCAGTACGGATCGATTTAAGGGTACGTTTTCACCAGAGATGTGCGAGGATGCGTAGCGAGAGATATATTTGTCAATATATTCGGTTCATTTACTTAGCGCTGAGCGAGGCTCGCACATCTTTGGTGGAAACGTAGCCTTAAAGGAGCCGAGTGGCTGTGGTCTGTCCGTGGATTCGCGACCATCTATTACAAACCGAGAAAGGCTGTCAGTAGTACATCTCTGACAGTCGTTGCGGGTGTATGTCAACTAGTGATGTACCGGATCGTTAAAAATGTATATCCGCGGATACGGATCCGAATACGGATATTTGGTGTCAAGATTCGCTGATATTTTCTTACTCAATCGGTGTCGGCGCGCGAGACCTTTAAACGATAGTTGACGTCACGCCCGCCGCAACGATAAATGTTTCCAATTTAAAGATATTTGATTTTAAGAATTAAAAATTACTCTGAATGGAATTTAATAGTTTTTTAATTCTATCTAATCACCTATATATAACATTTCATCCTACCAATTGAAAAATAATAAGGTAAAAGATCCTTAAAAGATCCGCGAGAAAAGTAACGAATACGGATACGGATCTTTCTTCTTCCTCGGATATCCGCGGATACGGATACGGATATTCGGAACATCACTAATGTCAACCACTCTGGGTGCATCGTGTTACCCAGTAGCTATGTTGTGCGCCAGATACGCAGTCGCTTCATGTAAAATACTAGTATTCAGCCGCATTCGATAAGGCTGGAACTTCTCAATATCAATATATATGTCGCCGGATAATTTCAGACTACGTAAGAATAAAATAATTCTTTATTTGATTATAACTTCTCGATATATTATGAAAAAAATCGTTTTGTATACAATAAATCCCATCCGAATTCAACAGTTTCCAATATATCCGTGCCATATTAAAAAAAAAAAATACAATTTCACGCGATAACTTACAATCTTACGGCGTTTGCAATTTTCCGGTGACATATATAAAATTCTCCCGTTCCTGATGACTGACTGACGGAGTGACTGACAGACAACGCACAACCGAAACTACTGCCGTTCGATTCTGTAAACATATTTAAGCCTTCACCTTGGGTGAAGTGACCACGAGGTGAGCTGTCAATCCATATAATCGAGTTGGAATGACAGCTCACTCCGTGATCACGTGACATCTTGATTGTATGGATTCGTGGTCACTTCACTTCAGGAAATCCTGTGCTCCCCTAAATGTAGGGGAGCACAGGATTTCCTGAAATTCCTACGGGAACGGGAAAAACGAGATATGCGCTTACGAAGTCGCGGGCAAACGCTAGTGTCTTCATAATTGAGCCAGACAGATTCATTGCAGCGCTATTGAACGTATTTGAAACAAGCTTAAACATTATGCAAAGTTATGTTACACACGGGAATATGTCGCACGAACATTTCAGGTATTATATCGAGTTTTACGAAAGCTAGCTACCGAGAAACACATTAAGTCGTGCTGATGGTGATTTATAAACGCGAGTCGGCAAGCATTTCGGTACTGAATAATATTCCTGACCTCGTTACATATTATTACTGAAAGTTATGCATTACGCCGCTCCTATATGTAAATGAGGCGAATGTATGCAACCAATTAAAATATTGAAAGTATTCATTGCGGTTGTACCGTTCCATGAGCATGACCTTATTATGAACAGTCACGGGGTAATATTGCCCAATGCGCGTAATAACCTACCACGCATAGTTAACGGACATGTGATTCCGAATAATATGCCTCCTCTTATCCCACTGTTAAGAAAGAATATTTCAAATTGATTCAATGAATCAAAATAATTGGCCGTAATTCTTCGTGATTCTTATAATAAACCAAATTTATTTACGAGCAAAGATAAAATGGCAAATAATTTTTCGCTAATATTACGTAATCATTTTATAGACAGTATCGAATTTACATAAGGTACATAACGATCCATTAAATAATAATGAGTTTAAAGCCCGTCGCCTCGTCGCGTAACTAATCTCGACTTTTTGTTTCATGCTGAAATGAGGGCAAACGAAATATTACTGTGTAACGTAGGTATACATAAATCTTAGTTGCAGTTAGTTTTAAACTAACTATTTATGGTTACAGTCATATACATCTACTAGAATTCATGCTGATTTTTTTTAGGGATGGGAAATCATCAAATGACTTCTTCCACTCTGGAAGGGCGTGTCAGACTCTTACTGACTAAAACCCATCCGTGTTCCTTCTAAAGCCCTTTGCGTTCCAGGGCCGCGGTGACTCTTTCGAACAAATTCTATCGGCCGGTAAAGTGATTAATGACCGAGGTCTCTCGCATTTATAAGTGTCTACCTACCAAAATGATAACGACATTGACGCTTGCCGATATCGACGAGTTTCTAAGTGATATTTAAGTAAAAAGTTTCTAAGTATTTTTTGCTTCAGAAAATGCCTAGAAAGGTTTTAAGTTGTATTACATTTATTAATGTTATTCAACTTGAAACCTTCCGCTTCTGCGAGCGGCGAAAATTATCCCAAGGGAACATACTCCTGGGATCAAAAGTATCGTATGGCCTGTTCTAAGACATCGTCTACCCCTACGTAAAGTTTCATTCAAATTCGTTCAGCCGTTATGACGTGAATTGATTACAAACTTATAAACAGACTTGGTTACTTTCACATTTGTAATGTTAGTATGGCAAACATTTTATTTTCGTCCCAAGTTAAATGCGTAGCGAACCTCAGTGTGTCTAGTAATAGTTACAGACGTGTTTCGTTTCCATCCTCTAGCTAGCATTGTGTTATCATCAGTATTTCAAAATTATTTTCCTTGTTTTAATTCTCTCTGTATATATTCCCTAAGAACATTAGATACATGCGCACACAAAAACGTTATGTTTTATTGATTTCATTCAAAGCAAAAGTGAATGGTTATATTATGGACTAATGCGTCCCACCGTAGACCTCACCCATCGCTTTCCATCAGATGAGAACTAGGTAAAGATTGTGCTCGTTACAACACAGTAAAATAAAAAATATGTGTCTATGATAAACGAGTTACGACAGCAGACCACAGATATCTATGCAAGATTAACAATATACAACAAAAGGTTTGATTAAAATTCGCTTCGTTAAAATACAGGCAGGTATAATACAAAAATAAATTATAATCACGCTGGGTGTCCAACAAATCGAACCTCCGAGCATTCTTTTGAAATTAATGAAAAATGTGGTTTTATTAACCGCTTTTATTTATGTTTCGATTTTAATCAAATAATTCTCTGCAATATAAATTATGTTGAGCAATTACTGCAAAAATGCTTCAATATGAATTCCAACCAGCAACTTATTATTTTTTTCTACTGCAAGATTAAATTATGTTTGCAAATAATTTATTATTCTGAAAGTAGCCAAGCTTTATTTAGAGTTTCAATTCTTAATATTTTGTAAAACTCTCTTTGCCTAGCCTTATCTTATAACTAGCTTTTGCCCGCGACGGCGTACGCGCATATCCTATTTTACGGTTTTTCCTGTTCCCGTATAGCCTATAATAGCCTTCCTCATGAATGTGGCTATCATATACAAACATAATTTTCCAACTCCGACCGGGAGTTCCAGAGGTTAGTGCGTTCAAACAACCAAACTCTTCAGCTTTATTATATTGAGTATTGATTTGGGGTCAGTTCTCCTCGTCATCTATACTATTATTAAGTATTAAATGGGAAAGTTACTGTTTATTTGTCTGTTTGTCACCTCTTCACGTCATAACGGCTGAAAGAAGCAGGATGAAACTTGGCACACGGGTAGACAATGCCTATGATTAGGTCTTAGGTAGGGTTTTAGACCTGGATTATGTTCCCTTTGGATAATGTCTGACTTTGACGCGGTCGTAGTCGCAGACAGAAGCTATGTATTTCATAATTTATTTGCAACTCGTAAGAAAATAAAGCCTATTTATAGAAAGTCTAATATCCAAGCAATCCCTAGTATACCACTGTCTTTTGATCTCTTTACCTACCGATTAAAAAAAAAACAACATGTGCTTATTGTTTGTGGCTGTAGTATCTTAAATCCCACGCTAATGAGAAAATTTTGTAAAATATTCCAAAGAAGTGGGTGGTGAAAGTCGATTCTATAGAAAAAGTACCGATTTAATAATGTATTTTTTCTTTCACAGACATTTCACATTTCAATACTTTCAAAGAAACATGATTTAATGGACAGTTAACTTGAAATTGAAATTTAATAAGGTAGGAGTTTTTGAATTGTTCGAATGATTTAATATCTTATTTTGTTACATTGAGTACTATAACAAATTTGAAAAGCCATTTTATCGGTAGGTATAACAAGGATATTTTTTCATTGTTTTTGTTTTGTATCAGACAAACCATTTAAAAAAATATTTTTGGTGTTAAAAACCATGACCAGTACTCATTTAATAAGATATCCTAATTTAGTTAAACACTTTTGCTGATTTCGACTGCACTTACAATATTGTAAATTTTCATCCTTTTTGTACGTTGGCAATTATGTTAATAGATTGAGTTCATTTGCAAACATCCTGTTTCCTATCCCACTCCTGAACATGGACTTTCGTTCGCTTGTAAGTGGGATGGCTACACAATTTAGCTCAACCAATCAAGCTTCCATCGCCGTTAGAAGACTTCAAGATGGCGTCCCTTCTGAATTCGGATCGCGTGACGCGCGCATCTCTCTGTGTTCATAAATCGATGAGCTGGAGAAAACCCCTTAAATTGCATACGTATCGTCGCTCTAGGCTTCGCTCGCATGAAGTAAGATATTGTGCCTCCATTTCCTACGTACAAACTGTCATCTTATTGTCTAATCTCTTTCCAAAGAAGTATTGTACTTCATTCACGTATTGCAACTCACCGAAATCAATCGTTTCACAGCATCAGTCTGTCTGACATATCGTTGAAATTAACCTTTTTTAGTGCAGCTGTGAGAGACACACTTGGTTCTTAGCATACCTACATTTTTTTGTTTCCGTGCGTGTTTCATGTAAGTGCTAAATAAATATTATTCTTTCTCTCTTTCTTTTTATCGCTTTTATTCGCGTAAACACCAGCCCTGAGTAACCCCTTACCCAAAAGCAAGAAAATAACAACAAGAGATTGGGAACTTTGTAGATAACTTGTTTCAATCCCATTATCTTGTTTCTGTTCAGTTAAAATATAATTGGTCTTATATTTGTGACATGTTGTTTGTGATGTTTCATTACTTGTGCTATTATTGTTTTGTAGAGCGAAATGCCAAAAACACATGGCGAAATATAAGTTCACGTGAGGTACCAAGCTTGTTAGTCTCGTTATGATTATTACCTTTGTATCGTCATCATTATATAAGGTCCCATCAAAAACACTAATTAAAGTCAAAGTCAAAGTCAAATCGTTTATTTCAATTAGGCCATTAAACGGCACTTTTGAACGTCATCGTTTACAGTTCAGTAAAATAATAATATTACTGTTACGCGCCAGAATTAATGTCGGGTACATTAAGTTACTACTAGCGCCATCTAGTATCGAGTAGAAGAACTAGTAGAGTCAAGTACCTTCTAGACATTTCTTTGCCAGAACATTCTAGACTTCTCGGTATCTGGTCAGTCGGCAGCGGTAGTTACGAGTACTTTCCAGATGTTTCGAGAATGGAAGTTTCTAGAATAAACTGACCTATAAAAGGAGCGCGTATTCCGCGACCAGGTCAGTATTGAATTTGCGATACAAGCGAATACTTCGGAAGCGATCTTCGAATAAAGTGATCAGTGGTGAACTTGTGTTTAATAATTAGTGAGTTTAAAGTTGTAATTAGTGTTTTTAAATTAAAGTGTCATTTTGGTTATTTAATCGGCTGTTTTTATTGTCACGAACCCCAAGCTCGTAACAATTGGTGTCAGAAGTGGGATATTTAAACCATGCCGATTTTACCAAAGGACGACACGGAGGGTATCCGTACCCGGAGTCAACGTCAGCAGGAGACGGACCAGAGGCGTTTCGGAGGTACAACGCCGCAGACGTCAGAGGGCCAGCTGCCGATCATGGAGGCCGGTCCGTCCACAGCAGCTCCAACATCTGCAGCTCTAGACTTTGCTGCTTTGATGCTGATGCTGCAGGAGCAGGCCCGTCGGCTGGAAGAACAGCTGCAGCGTGACAAGGAGGAGCAGGCCCGCCGACAAGAGGAACAGGCCCGCCGACAGGAGGAACAGGCCCGTCGGCTGGAAGAACAGCTGCAGCGTGACAAGGAGGAGCAGGCCCGCCGACAAGAGGAACAGGCCCGCCGACAGGAGGAACAGGCCCGGCGGCTGGAAGAACAGCTGCAGCGTGACAAGGAGGAGCAGGCGCGCCGCCAGGAAGAACAGATGTTCATTATGAAGGATCTCCACGCCACTTTCGGCAAAGAAATAAAGGTTGTAAAAGATAAGGTGGTCCAGCATGAGAACCGCCTGACGGAAGCCGAAACCCGAATCGACCAAATGAATAATCGGGTTGACAACGTGATTGCTGACGTGAAGAAAACGCTGGACAACCTTAAAGTAGGGGATGGAATTGCATCTTCCGTAGCTACTACACCTTCGCTACGTGGATTCAAAGTGCCGCCGTTTGATGGGACATCTTCCTGGTCAGCCTACAAAAGACAGTTTGAGGCTGTTATGAAGGCGAATGGGTGGAGTAAAAATCATGCCATGACTGCTCTCACCCTAGGCCTGCGCGACCAGGCCTTAACTGTCCTAGAAGCTCTCGATAAGGAAGTGACTTATGAGCAGCTTCTTGAGGCTTTGGAAGCTAGATATGGCGACGCTCATCTGGAACACGTGTTTCGTGCGCAGGTCAAGGATCGCGTGCAACGCAGCGGTGAAAACCTGCAGCAGTGGGCCCTTGAAGTGGAGAAGCTGGTTCGAAAAGCTTACCAGTCCGTACCTGCGCTCATCGAAGGGAACCTGGTGCAGGCATTCACCGATGGAATCCGCGATCTTGAAGTTAGAGCTGCTGTGAGGCTCGGGCACCACGGGACGCTTAAGGACGCTTTGGCTCATGCACTGGAGGTGGAAGCTGTGCGGCAGGATCATTCCCATCGCGTCAGGGAGGTTGCAGCGGCTACAGTTCGCGACCGTTTAAAAGGATGCAGCCCAAGGTGCTACGGCTGTGGGGAAAGGGGCCACCTTCGATCCAGTTGCCCTAAGCGGACTGCAGAAAGGGAAGGTAGCCAATCTCCAGAGGGTAGGGCGGCTAACAGCACCGCCCAACAACAGCAGGGAAACGAGTGAAAGCCAGGACTGCGGGGCGCGTGCTGGCTGATGTTCGAAGAGCCCCAAGGATTTCGATCTCACAAACCCATGACGGGAATAGCCTTATCATTAAGGGCGAGGTCAACGGAACGCCATGTAAGCTGACGATAGACACTGGAGCTTCTCGCACGGTTGTCAGTTCCCAACTTGTAAGTCGGTTCCTTGGGGACTCCGTACACAACCGAGACCGCATAAATTTGGTAACAGCCACTGGTCAGCGTATACCCGTCCGAGGAGAGAGAGAGATGGAGTTGAAACTAGGCAACGGAATTTACCTGCATAATGTTGTCGTGGCTGATATAATGGACGATTGCATCCTGGGCTTAGACTTTATGAGGAAGAATTTTTGTGAGATCGACGTTAATCAAGGTGTTATGAAATGTGGACAAGAAGAACTTTTCATGGAAGGGGCGTTACCAGGAAATGTGTACAGCCTAAAGAAGATTATTCTTCCTCCGAGATCGGAAACGATTGTGCCGGTTAGTCTTCCTCGGAATCCTTTGCAGAATCATCGTTGTGTACTCGTGGAAAAGGTAGACAATGACCTTCCATGGAAAGTGGCACGAACTTTGGTCAGAGCCACCGACATTTCAGGGGTACGTGTGCTGAACCTTAGTGATAAGGAACAGATGATAGAAAAAGGCACTCTGATTGGTACTTGCGAGGAAGTGGATTGGATGCGTCGATGCCAATGTCTTTCGACCGGGACCCTCAGCAAGGACGCACAAACGAAAGTGACCACACTTTTAGACGACTGTCGCAGCGCTCTGTCACAAAATGAACTGGTCAAGGCAAAGAAGATGTTACTGAAGTACGCCAGTGTTTTCTCTTCAAACGATAGTGACATTGGGAAGACTGGCTTAGTTCAACACAAAATAAACACAGGAGAAGAATTGCCTATCCGTCAGCGACCAAGGAGATTGCCGGTAGCACGTGATAAGGAAGTGGAAACCATGATTGAAGGAATGGTGAAGGATGGTGTTATAGAACCTTCATCCAGTCCATGGTGTTCACCAGTAGTGCTGGTAAGAAAGAAGAATGGCAGCATGCGGTTTTGTGTTGACTATCGTCGTCTAAACGACGTCACGAAGAAGGATAGCTATCCTTTGCCAAGAATTGATGACACGCTGGACATGCTTACTGGAGTGAAGTGGTTTAGCACACTAGACCTAAAAAGTGGTTACTGGCAAGTTGAAATCGACCCTAAGGACAAGGAGAAAACTGCATTCTCGACAGGAAAGGGCCTGTGGCAATTTAAAGTTATGCCGTTTGGATTGTGCAATGCTCCGGCAACGTTTGAAAGGTTGATGGAACTTGTACTAACCGGGTTAATTGGCGATGCCTGCCTGGTCTACTTGGATGACATCATCATCGTAGGCCGTACGTTTGAAGAACATCTTCAAAACCTGGAACGCGTGCTCATGAAGATCCAGAGTGCAAATCTCAAGTTGAGTCCAAAGAAGTGTTCACTTTTCAAACGTCAAGTCAGCTTTTTGGGATACGTAGTGTCGGAAGAAGGCATCCGCACAGATCCAGAGAAAATCGCCGCTGTCAAGGATTGGCCAATTCCAATAAACAAGACGCAGGTCAGAGCATTTTTGGGTTTGTGCTCCTATTATAGGCGATTCGTCAAGAACTTTTCGGACATAGCCAAACCCCTCCACAAACTAACCGAGGAAAAGCGACATTATTTTCTGCTGGGATGAAAGTTGCGACGTCGCATTCCAGGAGCTAAAGGAACGTCTGTGCAGAACACCTATTCTGGGGTATCCTGATACGAACAAGGAATTTATAGTTGACACAGACGCAAGTGATATCGGACTTGGCGGTGTGTCATCTCAACGCAATGGCGATCAAGAGGTTGTGATAGCATACTTCAGCAAGTCATTATCGAAACCAGAAAGGAACTATTGTGTCACGAGACGGGAATTGCTTGTCTTTGCAGCATTTTAGCAAATATCTGCTGGGACGGAAATTCCGTTTACGTACTGACCATGCTGCGCTGAAATGGTTATTGCAGTTCAAAAATCCAGAAGGACAAGTTGCGAGATGGATTGAACTACTGCAGGAATACGACTTTGTGATTGAACATCGCAGCGGAAGATCTCATGGCAATGCCGACGCATTGTCAAGAAGACCTTGCCCTGAAGACTGTAAGCATTGTACTAGGCAAGAGGGTAAAGAAGTCGTACCTATGAGGATGCTCAAGACAGACCTCAGCAGCGAGTGGAAGGAAAGCCTACAATGTGCACAGCAGGAAGATTCGGACATCAAGCCGATTCTGGAGTGGATGAAGGCCAGTGCTCCTAAGCCCACGTGGAGTGACGTCTCAGCGATGAGTTCGATCACAAAAAGTTATTGGGCCCAATGGGACAGCTTAGTGATTCAGGATGGAGTCCTGTGCCGTAAATGGGAAAATGCTCGGGGAGACAGCTGTCATTTACAAATGGTTGTCCCTAAAGCAAAAGTACCGAATGTCCTACAGCTGTACCATAATGGTCCTTCAGGAGGCCATATGGGAGTAAAACGGACTCTACTGAAGATAAGAGAACGGTTTTACTGGGTCCACTGTCGTGACGATGTCGAGGACTGGTGTCGCAAATGTACAAGTTGTGCGGCTGTAAAAGGACCTCAGACTCGCAGTAGAGGTGCATTAAAATTGTACAACGTCGGTGCACCATGGGAAAGGATAGCCCTAGATGTTGCGGGACCTTTTCCGGAAAGTGAAAGTGGTAACAAGTATTTCATGGTTGTAATGGATTACTTCACTAAGTGGCCGGAAGTCTTCGCCATTCCAAATCAAGAAGCCTCAACAGTTGCAGATAAACTAGTTCATGAAGTCTTCTGTCGTTTTGGAGTACCCTTGGAGATTCACAGCGATCAAGGAAGGAATTTTGAGTCCCAAATATTCCAGGAAACTTGTCGAGTTATGGGTACTCATAAAACGAGAACAACTTCTTACCACCCACAATCGGATGGAATGGTGGAACGATTTAATCAGACATTGGAGAGATACCTGGCAAAAGTCGTGGAAAACCGGCAACGCGATTGGGACAAGCATATACAACCGTTTTTGCTGTCATACCGAAGTGCTGTTCACGAAAGTACATCGATGACACCAGCCTTCGCCAACTTCGGAAGAGAATTGCGGCTGCCTGCAGATCTGATCACCGGAATACCACCTGATGCCCCACGCAATATAACCGATTATGCGAATGACTTGCGGAACAAAATGAATGACATTTATGAGCACGTCAGACAATCGGGCCAGCAAATGTCTGAAAAGATGAAAACCCGTTATGACCGTAAAATGAACAATAAAGGGTTCGACGAAGGTTCACTAGTGTGGTTGCACAATCCAGTTCGCAGTAAAGGGAAATCCCCTAAGCTTCAAGCTAAATGGGACGGGCCGTACCGGATTGTGACAAAAATTAACGACGTGACCTACCGTATACAGAAAGGTACAAGAAGTGCTCCTAAGATCGTCCATGTGGATCGACTGGCGCGTTATTATGGGACCGATAATGCTCGGGACGAGCATGTCTTAGGAGGGGGCAGTGTTACGCGCCAGAATTAATGTCGGGTACATTAAGTTACTACTAGCGCCATCTAGTATCGAGTAGAAGAACTAGTAGAGTCAAGTACCTTCTAGACATTTCTTTGCCAGAACATTCTAGACTTCTCGGTATCTGGTCAGTCGGCAGCGGTAGTTACGAGTACTTTCCAGATGTTTCGAGAATGGAAGTTTCTAGAATAAACTGACCTATAAAAGGAGCGCGTATTCCGCGACCAGGTCAGTATTGAATTTGCGATACAAGCGAATACTTCGGAAGCGATCTTCGAATAAAGTGATCAGTGGTGAACTTGTGTTTAATAATTAGTGAGTTTAAAGTTGTAATTAGTGTTTTTAAATTAAAGTGTCATTTTGGTTATTTAATCGGCTGTTTTTATTGTCACGAACCCCAAGCTCGTAACATTACATTAATAAAGTGACTCTACTGTCCATTTGGAAAGGTAGATTCTTATGGAGAAGAACGGACAAGAAACTTCATAGTTACTCTTTTCAAATAATGATTTTACAAAATTTGGTACACAATATGTGAGGACGATGCACCCAGAGTATGCTAATTATAAGAACAAAGTATCACCAGCAGAGGTAAATTTATTCATTTTCTAAAGAAATTTAGGTAATTTGTACTCACATATTTATAAACATTGGAACCATTAATTAAAAAGTAGTAAAGTGATTTTATTTTGACCTAAAATAATAAGTTGGCAACATTTTTAGTGTAGGTATCTAATATGTTTTTCTTATTTTTGTATTTTATTAATTTTAATTCGTGTTGATTTTTATTATAGTAATTTAAATTAATTTATTTTAAACTCTCGAACTGTATTTGACATCAAATTATGTAAATTTTCATTAAGGAATAAACAAGACTAATATAATAAAATAATATAATTTTTTTTTTAATAACCAGTATCCTTATTTTGGTGGTCTGAATGATTTCTAAAAGCTTGTCCATCTATTTTGATGGGACCTTATATTATCATCAGCATCAGCAATATACCTAATGCTGGATATATGCCTCCCTTACTGGACGCCATTCATCTCGATTCTCGGTTATTCTCACCCAGGTCCAACTGAGTGAAAGCCTAGTACGTTGGCCGATTCGCGATCTCTACTCAAGAACACGACTTTCCCAATGTTCATCGGTCTTATAGCTACTTCAGCATACTTATTCTGTGAGGTATGTCGACAATGTTGGTTCTCTGTCGGATCATCTCGTTTATGTAAAAGAATATGAGCGCGATTCAATCTTTTAATCCATACTAATATTATTTACTAGCGAACGTCACGCGGTTTCACCCGCATTGTTCCCGTTCCCGTTAGAATACGGGGATAAAATATAGCCTATGTTACTCGCTGATAATGTAGCTTTCCAATGGTGAAAGAATTTTTGAAATCGGCACAGTAGAGTTTGACTTAATTCATTACAAACATACACACACACAAAAATACAAATTTTTCCTTTTTATAATATTAGACAAACATACACACGCACACAAAAATACATTTTTTTCTCTTTATAATATTAGTGTAGATATCAGTTAAAAATAAATCCAAGGTAAAAACCGTTTAGATTAGAACGCGCGAACTAAGATATTTAATATATCAACGCAATACCTTCTCGCTGTTTCATAAAATGTATTAAACTTGATAGATGTTTCAATTTAGACATTCATATTTCATAATATACAGCGTATTCTGCTCTTTACCTTATGAAATACATATATGTATGTATCTGTATGCACACGTCTCACAAAGTAACCTCAAGCTATTTCTTGTGAGTCCACAAAGGCGATTCGTTTAAGCGTACATGTTCAAGTTATTATCTTAGTCTGTGGTAGATATTTAGGTTTACCAGGGAATTTAGTGGTATGTACATATAAATAAGTAAATAAATAATGAATAAATAAATATACGTACATGTTTTTAGGTACACACTCGTATGTGCGAGCTTTCAACGGCAAAAACAAAACCACTATATTAACGTCATCACACAATTAGACTTAAATTAAAAAAATATATTTTAAATTATTGTAAAAGAATAGCACCATGCCATCACTTCCCGTGGATAACGTAAGAGGCGACTAAGGGACTTACTAGAGAATGGGCAGCAGCATTCACTGTGTATTGCAACAGCTACACTGCGATCGTCAACCCGCCTGCCAAGAATGGCGATTATGGCAAATCCCCCTTTGGGGGAGGCCTATGTCCGGCAGTGGACGTCTCTCGGCTGTTATGATGATGAGAAAAAATGTTCTTATGGATTGTTAAAATCTAATCTGGAAGTATGTAGGGTTTTTTGTATCCCTCAAGTTTAAAAGTTGTTATCTTTTTCCACTTATTTTTCTTCCTGTCGGTGCAATTAAATTGTAGTGGAAAATAATGAAAGAAAAACATTTACCTCTGAAAAAACAAATTAATACAAAAATAAAAAGAGGCATTCTTTAAAAACATACTGCCTACATAAAAATCCCTCGACCCTCAACTAAATTATATGTCATTTAGGCGCAACAACTTCATCCCGGCAGTTGCCATTTTGAATCGATCACGGCTGTCAGGCCAACCGGATTGATTGGCGGTCACCCGATGACGGTGGGGGGGGACTGACGCTGTGGACTGATGAGTTCGCACTACGGCGACAGGGGATAATTGATGCGTAAAGGAACGATGATTGAAAGACTTGTCTTTAATCAATTCAGGTTTTATTAAATATATTTTTATTTACACGGTAGCCTAAAAAAAATTAGGGTCGGCTTCCAGTCGAACTGGATGCAACTGAATACTAGGATTTTCGGACGGCCGGGACCAAAGGCGTGCTATTCAAAGCAGTAAATAATATCCGGTCACCCATTAACGGACCGATTTGGGCAAGCATTTTTTTTGATCCGGGGGAAATCCTCATGGATGTCCTCTACCCTGGGGCGGGTGGAGGAGTTTGTCAGACTCTTACAAACTTAACCTTCGGTCGACCCTTTTTGGCGGTTGATTTATTCAGCCATGAAACCCCTCAAGATCTGACAAACACCTCATAGATATTCATAGTAGGAGGGAGGTATATAGGTATAACGTATTTTATGATAACATGATACAAAGGTAGGTACAGAGCGAGCGATTCTTCCTATGTAAACATTAATAATAATTGTAGAACCCATGAATATTATAATAGCAAGCACATTAAGTAAACATGGCGAATTAACATGAAATACCTATTATGATAACTAATTTATACGCTGGCGAATATAAGGGGCCTAATAGGAAAATTATTTAGGTATTAATACACTTCTGGACACATCTATTGGCCCACCTTAGAGTTTAGGTTTCGATGGCCCCTACCGAAATATGATTGCTAGATTGAACAAAAACTGTTGATGCAGTTTTAAACCTGATACATTTTACCATCTTTTTCGATCGTATTGTTTTAAATTTGAATTCAGAATACCATACGACATGGAGCTACGCCTAACAAGTCGGATATGCGCCTTGTTAAAGGCAATTGATTTTTGAATAAAAAACATGTTTTATCAAATAAAGGTTTAATTTAATAACGCGTGTTGCCTCCATGGGCATCTACCACAGCTCTCATACGATTAGGCATAGAGTTTATCAACCGCTCTATGCAATTTTGAGGGATCATCTCCCATTCCTCTTCTATGGCAGTTTTCAACTCCTGCATCGTCTGGGCAACTGGCTGACGAGCCCTAACACGTCTTTTTAGCTCGTCCCACATGTGCTCAATGGGGTTCATGTCTGGGCTTCTGGCTGGCCAGTCCATAACTGTGATGTTCACATCCCGAAGATATTCCCTGACGATGCCGGCCGCATGGGCTCTTGGATTATCATGCATAAAAAGGAAATTTGGGCCCACATAGTCCGCGTATGGTATCACGTGAGGTTCTAAGCACTCACGAATGTACCTTTCAGCATTTAATGTTGGCAGCCGTGGTCCTTTTTTTTTCTTTTTTTTTTTGATCTCGGGGGGAAATCCTCATGGAAATCCTCCACCCTGGGGCGGGTGGAGGGGTCTGTCAGACTCTTACTGACTAAAACCACCCCGGTGTTCCATCTCCCACCTACGCCGGGGATCACGGGAACGTATGCGACATCCGCAATCCCCGGCTGGTGCCGGCCCGCCTATGCGGGCCACCTCGCGTTGGCGAGGGGAGTGAGGTGTTTGACTCCCCTCGCTACGTCAAAGAGGGGCGCACGGGAACACCACGCGCCGCCACCTCGGGTCCGGATGAATGGGGGGCGACGGACAGCCCCAGGTCCGCCGCCCCTGGACCCAGTTAGGGCGGCCGGAAGAGGGCAGCGTAAGCCCTCCTCCGACGCCCGATGCGCCTGCTGCGGGCAGGGAGAGCGGTTGTGATCTCCCTCTCCCTTTCCGCAGCCTCCTTCTGCGCGATAACTGTCTCGCAGAAAGAGACGGCAGCCGTGGTCCTGTAACAACCTCAAGTTGAGTTTTGCCACTCGCGGATATACCGCCCCAGACAGTCCATGAGCCACCGCCATAAGCAACCCTCTCTTCAAAGCAGCATTGTGCGAAACGCTCTCCCTTACGTCGGTAGACCTTCTTCCTTCCATCATTGCCATGTAACACAATTTTAGACTCATCAGAAAAGAGTACACGGCTCCAATCTTGCTGTGTCCAATTTAAATGACTGCGTGCGAAATGAAGGCGCGCTGTTCGGTGGGCTCGCGTTAGTTTGGGCCCATTAGCTGGCTTGTGTGGTACCATATCGCGTTCTTTTAACCTTCTCCGAACAGTTCGAGCGCTCACAGATACTCCGTGGAAGTCGCGAAGTTGGTTTTGTATCTCAATGGAGGTAAGGTGACGATTTCTCAAGCTGGTCGTCACGATGAATCGATCCTGCCTTTCAGTTGTGACCCGAGATCGTGGCCTTCCTTGGCGACGAACAAAGCCGCCAGTCTCTAGGTACCTCCGATAAACATTTCGGACCGCAGATCAACTTAAATTAAGTTGAGCACTCACGTTTCTTTGGCTGTGTCCGGCCTGAATAAGTGCCACAGCTTGGGCGGCGACTTCAGGTGAAGTATCCATAGATTATTGATAGAACCCTACCTTAATGTTAAGAATAAGTAATGTTTGTTGCAAAACCAAAGATATCAATCACTTTTTCAAGAATTAAATCCAAGTAAACCAATAAAACCAAGTTTTCTTAGTATTCGATTGTTTGATATCAACAAACAGGCTCCAAATTGTCTTTTGTTTCTTTAAATTCTGTGTTCGAAATTCAAAAAAAGACTATTGAATGTAATTGTGAATGTGCCAGGTTCAAAACTGCATAAAAACTTTTTGCTCGACCTAATATAAAATTTTAGCTAGGACCAAACGAAACTGAAAATACAAGGTGGGCCAATAGATGTGTCCAGAAGTATATTATTATCTACTTGTTTGTTAATGTACAGAATGATGTGCTCTGTAAGCTTTTATATGTCAGCATTACCAATTGCCGCACTATTCTGTTAAAATCTCACCATGCAAAATTAGTTAAAGTGAGTTCGACACGAACTGTCATTTCAAGTGTAGTGCTATTCTGTAACAATCTCACCGTGATCGGTGAGATGAAGTGAGCTCTCAAAACCTAGCATTAATTAGAATGACACCCCACTTCACTTAACTTTTCACGGAAAGTTTTTTTGCAGAATCCGGTTGAAGTTAAAGTTTGACAACTCATTTCAAGCTCGCTACACCTTTTTTTTTTTTTTTTTAGGATGGGAAATCATCAAATGACTTCTTCCGCTCTGGGTGGAGCGGAAGGGCGTGTCAGACTCTTACTGACTAAAACCCATCCGTGTTCCTTCGAACAAATTCCGCAACCCTGGCAGGCTCTGGCCCTAGCAGGCCCTGTTCTTTTATGCTGACATCTCTTTGAGGCGCGCGTGAAATACAACGCGCCATCGACCCGGGCCTGGTGGTGATCGGACAGCGAGCCACCCAATGCTCGTCGTCCGCAGGCCCGCGCCAACGGTGGCCAAGATCGCCCTGCGACTCCCGACGCCCGGGGCGTCTTCTCCTGTTGCGGCGGTTGGGACGAAGGCCTTGCCTTTTGCCGCGCGCGGCCCTCCTCCTCCTTTGCTAGCATTACTGCTTCGCAGAAGGAGGTGACCGCTTCCCAAGCCTCCTCGCTCCGGACCATGGATTCAACCAGGGCCGGACGCGAGAGGTCGCCGCCGCCGATCGCCTCGACGAGGACACGGCGGTGCTCAGCCCAAGCAGGGCAGACCTCCACCGTAAGCTCCACCGTGTCCTCCGGGCGATCCTCACAGTGCTGACACCCGGGCGTGTCCTCCCGCTTAATCCGAAACAGGTACCTCCCGAAACAGCCGTGTCCGGTTAGTACCTGCGTCAGGCGGAAGGTGAGGAAGCCGTAACGCCTCTCCAGCCACTCCTCAAAGAGGGGTCTTATCGCCGCAATTGTGTCGTGCCCAGCGCTGGGTTGCGACAGTCGCCGTTTCCATATCGCCATGGTATCCTGCCGGAGCTCCGTCCGCCGCGTAGCAATTTGCCGTGGCAGCGGCGTTTCGCCCCGGCGAAGCGCCTCCAAGCGCCACGCGTAAACGTGCGCGAGGGCTCTCGCCTCCAGATCCCATGGCGTTAATCCGGCAAGGAGGCTCGCCGCCTCGCCGGAGACCGTGCGGTATCCCCGGGCCAGCCGGATGGCCATTACCCTTTGGGATGCGTTGAGCTGGCGAGCAGGTCGCCCCTTCAACGTCAGTGCCCACACTGGGGCCCCATAAAGGGCCATGGACCGCACGATCCCCGCATAGAGCCTCCGGCAGGAGGCGTTTGGACCCCCAGCTCGCTACACCTAAGTATTACCGGTGAATTTTTGACAGAATAGGCCGTAAAATAGACTCATTTTGCACTTCGCTCTCGAGTGGTTAGTGACCCTGACTGCTAAACCGGAGGTCGTGGGTTCGATTCCCACCCAGGACAAATCTTTGCGTGATGAGCATGACCATTTGTTCTGTGTCTGGGTGTAATTTGTCTATAATATGTATGTATTTAGAAATATATAAGTATGTTTATCAGTTGTCTGGTCGCCTTAGCACAGGCTCTGCCTAGTTTGGGATCGGATGACCGAGTGTGAGTTGTCCCAAGATATATTAGATATATATTTTCATGTATCAATCCCAGGCGGAAAACTCGCATGGTCAATAAGCTTTAGAGTTATAAGAAATAATAACTATGTTATCAACAGCAATATTATTCTTCAGAAACTAAATAGCTCGAAATAAGAGTAGGTCCAATAGATGTGGTCCCGTGAAGTTTATTTATCAACAGACTCTCACAGATGCAGCGTTTTCGACGAGCACCTGTTTACAGCTTCACATTGTTCTGAGCAGTCCAATTAGTGTTGTACCACTTCAAAATAGTGCTGTACTTTGAAGTGTTTTGCGCAAAACAGTCGAGAATTCCAGGAAAACGGTGTTTTGGATCGTGTTTCTTATTATTTTCATGAGAAATTATGCTGCATTTAAATAGAAAAAGGCTAACCGAGAAGTTTTAACGTGTAAAAATAGGATTGTTGAGTACTTCTCTTAATACCTTGATGAGAAAAACATTTGCTGCGTTATTTGTGGTTAATTTATTTCTTGACTTACATAACGCTGTAACTTTACTGCAAGCAAATAATCCTACTTCCTTTCCTTTCCTTATAGGCCATTATTACATTGTTTGTATTAAGCCGGCCATTTCATTCCTAGCCACTGCAATTCCTGAGAATCAGAATCAAAAGTGGCAACCACCAGAAAACTCTGAGGCAATAAAGCTCGATAAGTCCTCGAGAAACTTATAATTGTAATTTCCACTTCCCTCCATATCACGCAGGGGACAGAACAGATCTAAAGGTGCCAAGGGACGTTTACAATTTCACAAATGTGAAAGTTTGTATTTGTCAATCACGCATTAACACCTGGGTTGGGAAATAGTATTAAAATACTATCCCGGTAATAAATTCCCGTATGATGATATTCTATACCATGCGAGCAAAGTCACTGGCAAAATTTACATTGTAGAATCAATTCAATGGTTGATTGATTGATTGGTTGATTGACTGACTGATGATAACGTACAGCAAAACATCAAACCGAAAACGAGCTACGCGGCTACGAGATTGCTACGGCGTAGCAACCGAGGGCTACGAGAACTCACAAGTCGCTATAGGTTTATTGGCTTTAAGAAATATTGTGGAAGTTGAAGTGAACATGAAATTGGAAGATACGTTCCTTAGAGAGTGTAGAGGACACTATACAAGAAAGTTTTTTCGAGACTCAAGGGATTAGGTAAAGTTTGTATCCGAAGAAAATCGCGGCCAATAGCTAGTATTATATATGTAGAAACATGTACAGATTCTTACTTTCACAATAGCTGCCAGGAAAATATTCTAATAACAGTTTTCCTGATAATATGCATGTCTACATTGTCTACCCACATCTCGTAGCTTATTGTGGAAAGTAAATACTAAGTAAATACTCTTTTGAGCAACCTGAGATAAGTCTTGTTCAGGTAAGTCTATTTCTATTTTAGCTGTCGTGTAGATAAATAGAAATCTATGGTTGCTACGCCGCTACGCGTGGGCTACGCCGTAGTAGGGTCTACGACTGCTCATAAATCTATCAGAAACCAGCTTCTTCTATCTTATTTACCCTTATGGCTCTAGGCAAAAGTATAGGTTTCTATCAGGAAGAAATTCTCAGAACTTCCCGAGATTATTATTCCAACAACTCTTTTGACATGAAGGCTATTAGAAATTAATTGAAGCTTATGAATGTATGATCAACATTTATTTATAGGTTTGCAAAGATGTCCAAGATGTTAAAATATTTAATTAGTCAATTGAAGGAGATCGAGTTACTATTTATACAGGCCATTTAAGGTATACACACATATCCAGTCGGAAAGGGATCGTCACCGTATCGCCTTTATCGCCGTATTGCCCCGAGGCGAGGCGATTACGTTATAATTCCGATAAGTGTGCGTTGCAGTAGGGAGTTTTATACAAAGAATACTGCACGGCTCGATTAGATTTGGTGACGATCCCTTTCCGAGTTGATACCAACCAACAATTAGTACCTTTAACCAACAATTGAACGAAATCAAAGTGAGCTTTTCTCATAGAAATCAATGAGAAATGGTAGTTTGGCAATAACTCAATTTATTGACGGCTCGACAGGATTTATGCAACAATTCTTCATCCCCAAACTATCGAAATGTTCGATTGTTAAACTCGTTCATTGTTAAAATTTAATTGCTTGGAAATACATTATAAAACAAGGTCTTAACTCGTATAAATTAAGGTTAAGATTCGCGTGCACGGAGTGCACGGCTTTCAAAAACTTTGGCATTGCACCGTTGTAGCATTGCGCCTGGATGGGCATGAATGCTCAAAATATACGAAACTCTATATTCATATTGTGTCCTTCGAAATTCGGATAACATCGAACGTTACGCCGTAAATATTGAATAGACCGTTTGGGTTTCGGATTACTGGTTTACGTCAATGTGGAATATATGACTATGAATATACACGGTGCCATTATAGTCGTTTTACAAAGGCGGCCCACATAATTTACCCGACATAAACTACCTCTAGGCGCGATTTTTTCTTTAATAATTCATTTATATAATAGATATAATAAAAATAAACTATGCATTAGGATTATGAAACACCCTGTTAATATTGTTTAGGTATCACAACAATGTCGCCGTTCCATTCCGCGCCGTCCTTGGAATAGAAGGCTCGGACTACGCTCGCTCCTGGATGTTTCGAACTATTTTTTTTTTTTTTAATCATTCAAATGTTCATAAATATCATTTTTTTTAAATGAATTTATAGTAGTCATTGGATAGATGAAGTGGGCTACCGTTTTAGACGACTAAAATGGCACCGTGAATAATGATATTGATGGATCTCACATAATGCAGGCTCCAAAGTGCACTGCATTTTAATTATAATTATTATACCAATACATATTGTTTTTGTTTATTTATTTTCAATAACTTTTCTAGCTACTTTGGCCGAAGTCATCGAATTCTGACTGGGCCAGATTGCCTGTCCCTGAAAACTAGCGCTGTGGCTCGGTCTCGCAATGAGTCCCAGAATTATGCTGAGCGCTTCCCGACCCGTATAAGTCACTAATTTGTTTCTTTTATTGATGCGTCGTCCTTGGTGTAAATACAATTTTCTAATTTCTTTCTCTGTTATTTGTTTTCTATATATGGGTGTCATTGTTTTCTAAACAGTTACCATAAAGATTAAAGAAGTAGTAAAAATGCTTGTTTGAATAAGCCAATGAACTAACAGCGATCCACGCTAGGATTAAAGACGTATGTACACACATGACGTAGATGTACAGATGCGAAAGTTACAGTCGACCACTTTTGATCTTTTCTCTTTCAGTAGTTACAAGGTTGAAAAGTAGTTGTCCGGAAACCGTAGCCCACGTTAACCTGACCCGAGCGCCATCTCAGATGAAATTAATTGGTTGTCTTTAAAAACTACGTCAATTTGCCGTGTTATTGTCATTTACGGGTAATTTAAGTTGGTTGTCAATTTGATAAACATTGAGTTTCCTTAATATAGCCAATGGGTAATTCAGGGAAATTAATGGCGGATATAAAATCCTTCTTTTCTTCTTTGAAACTTTCTTAATTTGTATGTGTAGGGTTGTAAAGTAGTACTCCAACAAATCCTTCCGCAGTCCAATTAGAGAATATTTGTAGATATGTATGTATATATATATGTTTATGTGTTAGGTATATTTATGTATGATTAAAAATATAGTATTGTTAAATTTGTGCACTGGATCCTACTCTCTATTGTGATCTCTCTCTATGGTAGAAAACTCATTTTTGAGTTAAGCTCGCCTTTGTACATGAACTATTTTAATGACTAAATTAATATAAGCTGTTATGGTGTACAATAAAGAATTAAACATATTTTAAGCCGTAAATCTTACACAGAACCGAGCAAGCACAACAAAGCACTAAATTATTCCCTATCCATTCGATAAAACGCCGCAAAAAATATTAGACAAACATAGTGTACTGGGCCGTTTACTAAACAAAACAATTTATTATCCGGAGAAACCACGAGGCGAATGCTTAAAAGACCCGTTTCAGAACAAAACGGAGGGATTAACATAAAGATTAATTAAAAGATAAATGATGGCTGTTTTTATGCGGACCCTCAGGGTGTTGTTTCACCAAAGATGTGCGAGGTAGCTAGGCGGTGCACGAGGAAAAAAATATGTAGTGCAAACATTATATTATGTAAACATTTCACCGTGATAACTTAGCTGGAGTGAGCATCATGCCTTAGTTTTTACAGTGGAATTGTTACAGAATATCAACACTAGTAGAAAAGAGGTACATGAAAAAAAAGTACTTAGAGATTTATATGCTTGGGACGCGACTTGGCAACCTAGCACCATTCAGCTAGACACCTTCGCGCAGTTTCGCTACGCATCCTCAACTCGACCTGCGGACGGCGAGCGTTGGGTGGCTCGCTGTCCGGTTACAATCAGGCCCGGGTCGATGGCGCGTTGTGTTCCATGCGCACCTCAAAGAGATGTCAGTATAGGAGTCGGGGCCCGCTAGGGCCAGAGCCTGCCCGGGTTGCGGAATTTGTTCGAAAGAGTCACCGCGGCCCCGGAACGTAAAGGGCTTTAGAAGGAACACGGATGGGTTTTAGTCAGTAAGAGTCTGACACGCCCTTCCACTCCACCCAGAGCAGAAGAAGTCAGTCCCTTCCATTAAAAATAAAATAAAAAAAGAGCTCCTCGCACAGCTTTGACAGCCAGAGTCACACATTTCCACAGCGCCGCAACCTCGCACATCCCTTGTTTAAAAGCACCCTCATTCTAAACGTTTTGCGATAGAAATTATATTTGAGTTTTTATAAACACTTTATGATGAGTTATGGTCGCTCGTTCATTTTCATAATGAGGCGGCTTTGTTCCAGTGTTTACTCATTGTAGAACGTGTTTGGTGTTCAACATAATATTGGAGTTTATATAAGGGGAATTTGGCGTCTCTTGTACGTACAAGCTAAGCAACGTTGTAACGTGAAGGAAACTTTAATTAACGTAACGTGTTTCGACGTTCATCGATTTTATGTTATGCATAATATACACACAGACGTTTAACTATTACAGGGAAGACATAGATGACGTCCGAATAGTTACTATAAAATGAATCCCTTCTTGCTAGTGCGTGCATTTTATAGTTGCGCTACTTGGTTAATTAGACCTTCAGCGGCCATAATAGCAGACACAATCACCTCACCTCCCTCTTTATATTATATTACTGTTTGGACCCTACCTAAATACCTACCGACTATCACGAATCGTGCGCCCCACAGGAAGGTCCAGACAGTGTACCACTGTGGGTAGCGTAAAAGGCGATTAAAGGATTACAGTTACGTTCGTACGACGCGACGGGCAACAATATCCTCTTACCAACTGACAACAATACCTTGGCCCGTCTTTGCCCATCGCGGTTTTTGTGGCAATTTCCTCTTTCACTGGCTATTATACCGGTTATTGGAACGGCCGATAGACAATAAGCTGTCTAAAATTAGGTCAATCCTAATTAAACTTTGCTGTGTGGAACAATAGTGGCTTTGTTGGGCTTAAAACGCAGCTAGTACTTCTCATTACGACATTAAAAACCGGCCGGAAGGGTTCCGTACTATCGTACAAGATTTAATATAATATACTTTTTAAATACCTTTTTATTACTAGTTGTTAAAGCGGCAATAGAAACGCACACTCTGTGAAAATTTCAACTGTCTACCTAATACGATTCATGCGATACAGCCCGCTGGTGTACGGACGGACGGGGAGCGGAAGCTTAGTAATAGGCCGTCCCGTTTGTTAGCCTTTGATACGTAACCCTAAAAAATTAAATCAAATTATTATTCATGAATAATTGACTCGCATCGTAAAGAAAAAAAAATCAAATTATTATTCATGAAGAATTGTTTCGCATCGTAAAGAAAAAAAAAATGTCTCGGCTTAGTAATTAACTTGAGTGCCTAAAAAACTAAAAGCAGGATTAAAACCGCTGCCTAAAACAAAGTTATGATTGGGTAGTTACTCGATATGACGTAGAAAATAGCAGGTTTTCTGACAATAATGGACGATACGTGTAATCCTCGTTCAGCCTGGGGCTAATCTTAGAAAGTTTCAAGTCGAGCTGTTGCCGGCCGGAGATAAATCTATCTCGGAGATAAATCTTGCGAAAGTATTGGGTATCATTTTGAAGGCCGCTTTCGATTAGACAATTTATAGATGAATGGATCTTTAGACAATCCGCTGATAAATGAGGCTTACGAATTTCGAAACATTGTTTTTATTTTTTTGTTTCGTTAAGTTAATCTTTTAAGTAAGAATTGCGTAAAGGATTAACATTTTGTCGTTTTCTTTTTATTGCAGCATTCGCTTTTTACTGTCAACTACTGGCTTTTTATTTATATTCTGTGTTGTCCCACTGGGCAGAGGTTTCCTCCATATTTTTCCAGCTAACTCTATTTTGTAACTGCTCTGCTGAAAACTAATCGCCAGCTAATATTTTTTCAAAACAGCGTTCGAAATAAAATATCTAATTCTATCACCTAACTTCTTATGGTGGGAAAAGGCTCGACATCAGTCTGCCTAGCCTTTTCCCACCTATATTAAGTTCGGCTTCCAGTCTAAGCGGTTGCAGCTGAGGACCAGTATTTTTCATGGAGCGACTGTCTATCTCACCTCCACGACCCAGTAAGTGAGGTTATATATGTAGTACCCCTTGGCAAGACTGGTGTCAGCTTTCTCCTTGGCAAGACTGGTGTCAGTTTTCCCCTTTGCAAGACTGGTGTCAGTTTTCCCCTTGGCAAGACTGGTGTCAATTTTCCCCTTGGCAAGACTGGGGTCAGTTTTTCCCTTGTTAAGACTAGTGTCAGTGTTCTTCTTGGCAAGACTGGTTTTAGTTTTCCCCTTGGCAAGACTGGTATCAGTGATGTCCTTGGCAAGACTGCTGTCAGTTTTCTCCTTGGCAAGACTGGTTTTAGTTTTCCCCTTGGCAAGACTGGTATCAGTGATGTCCTTGGCAAGACTGCTGTCAGTTTTCTCCTTGGCAAGACTGGTGTCAGTTTTCCCCTTGGCAAGACTGGTGTCAGTTTTCCCCTTGGCAAGACTGGTGTCAGTTTTCCCCTTGGCAAAACTGGTATCAGTGATGTCCTTGGCAAGACTTCTGTCAGCTTTCTCCTTGGCAAGACTGGTATCGGTGATGTCCTTGGCAAGACTGGTGTCAGTTTTCCCCTTGGCAAGACTGCTGTCAGTTTTCTCCTTGGCAAGACTGGTATCGGTGATGTCCTTAGCAAGACTGGTGTCAGTTTTCCCCTTGGCAAGACTGGTATCAGTGATGTCCTTGGCAAGACTGTTATCAGTGATGTCCTTGGCAAGACTGGTGTCAGTTGTCCTCTTGGCAAGACTGGTGTCAGTTTTCCCCTTGGCAAGACTGGTGTCAGTTTTCTCCTTGGCAAGACTGGTGTCAGTTTTCTCCTTGGCAAGACTGGTGTCAGTTTTCTCCTTGGCAAGACTGGTATCAGTTTTCCCCTTGGCAAGACTGGTGTCAGTTTTCCCCTTGGCAAGACTGGTATCAGTGATGTCCTTGGCAAGACTGTTGTTAGTTTCCCCTTGGCAAGACTGTTATCAGTGATGTCCTTGGCAAGACTGGTGTCAGTGATTTCCTTGGCAAGACTGGTGTCAGTGATTTCCTTGGCAAGACTGGTGTCAGTTTTCTCCTTGGTAAGACTAGTGTCAGTTTTCCCCTTGGCAAGACTGGTATCAGTGATGTCCTTGGCAAGACTGGTGTCAGTTTTCTCCTTGGCAAGACTGGTGTCAGTTTTCCCCTTTGCAAGGCTGGTGTCAGTTTTCCCCTTGGCAAGCTTGGTATCAGTGATGTCCTTGGCAACACTTCTGTCCGTTTTCTCCTTGGCAAGACTGGTGTCAGTTTTCCCCTTGGCAAGACTGGTGTCAGTTTTCTCCTTGGCAAGACTGGTGTCAGTTTTCTCCTTGGCAAGACTGGTGTCAGTTTTCCCCTTGGCAAGACTGGTGTCAGTTTTCCCCTTGGCAAGACTGTTGTTAGTTTTCCCCTTGGCAAGACTGTTATCAGTGATGTCCTTGGCAAGACTGGTGTCAGTGATGTCCTTGGCAAGACTGGTGTCAGTTTTCTCCTTGGCAAGACTAGTGTCAGTTTTCCCCTTGGCAAGACTGGTATCAGTGATGTCCTTGGCAAGACTGGTGTCAGTTTTCTACTTGGCAAGACTGGTGTCAGTTTTCCCCTTCGCAAGGCTGGTGTCAGTTTACCCCTTGACAAGACTGGCGTCAGTTTTCTTGACTTTTTTACAACCCGTAACGAGTGTCAAAGATGTGATGACAGCCGGGACCAACGGCTTGACGTGCTTTCCGAGGCACGGAAGAATCTAGGTATGATAAGACGGTCACCCATACACGGACAGAGCGCGGCAAGCATAGCTTAACCTTGAATATCGACCTATGAGGCTATAATTAATTAGCTTCGAGCTCTTTTAATAATAAATATTTTTATTATTATTAAAAAAAAAAACGTTGCTCACACCAGGAATTTCTCCTGTATCGTGGGTGCGTTTACAAACATACAAACTCATATACACAAACAGCCAGACCCGGAGCAACTATCTGTAGGCCATAGAAATATTTTTTCCGTGCGGGAATCAAACCCACGACACGCAGCTCGTCGATGTAACATACATCTAGCTTCTTAAGTAACATATAGGTAAACATCATATCAAACAAGTAAATATTTAGGTAGGTACTCTGTTCTCTCTAGGTACTCAAGAAAACACTCCGTTGTTAATGAATATATTATAGTAATTAATGAATGTAGATCCTATTTGTCTCCCAATTCGGGATCAATGGTAGAAGTACAAAGGAATATGGAATTAACTGAATAATCTATTAATATAAACATGATAGGTGTACCAGGGTAGAATTTGTAGACACATTTTCAATTTTCATTTCAATTTTCGACGTTCAAATTTCAAATTAAGTTCAAAATTAAATTTGAATTTTGAACGTCCAAATTTAAAATACCCACGGGTAAAATGTCAAAACATCGAAAATTCGATCGATTGTATCGAAATATCGAAAATTCTTAAACCTAAGCTCAAAATGTCTAAGATTCAAATACAATCGGCATTTGAATCTTAGACATTTTGAGTTTAGGAGATTTAAAATATCGGATGATTAAAAATGTCGAGACTCAATATTCTTAAGTTCATGCAGGAATTATTGTTTTTGAACCACCCAGAAAAAGGAGCCCTGCTGAACGGGGTTCCGTCGGCCGGGCCCGAATGTAAAATTTGCTTTTTAATTCAAGGAAAATACTCTGTTAAAAGTGATTCTTTCGAAGAATCACTTTTAAACCGACTTCAAAAAAGGAGGAGGGTATCCATTCGGTTGTTTTTTTATGTTTGTTACCTCATAACTCATAAAAGAAAATAAAATAAAATAACTCCGTCATTTATGAACCGATTTGAAAAAATCTTTCATGTGAAAGGATATAAGTTCCGATTGGTCCCATAGATGTTTCATTATAGTACTGAAACCCACTTAGTATTTTTTTTATTGAATGGGCCATAAATAGCTAATTGTAGCTCGTTGAACCGTCACTTCTGTCGCCCGCGGCTCCACCCGCGTTAATGTCGAAAATTATCCCAAGGGAACATATTCCCGGGATAAAAGTATTATATGTGTTATTCCAGACTATAATCTACCTCTGTGCCAAATTTCATCAAGATCCGTTCAGTAGTTTTTGCGTGAAAGAGTAACAAACATCCATCCATCCATACTTACAAACTTTCGCGTTTATAATATTAGTAGGATGTATATTGATAAACGATCGTTTACAATATTGCAGCCCACTGCATTTTCCAAATATTAAACATAAAAGATTACCGGCAATAAATGCCGCTGGATAAACTAATATATAATACAATCAAATTATTATAACGTTTGTTAAAAATTCAAGATACATTTGATAAAAATTAATAAAACAAGCAAAAACATGCATTAAATTAAATTATACATTGAATTAAATAATAAAATGGAATAAAATAAAGCTATGTTGTTGCACGTGTATGTTTGCCCCAATAAAAGATTTATAAAAATTAATTCCCTAAAGAAAGGTAAGAAAAGTTATGCAGAATAGTCATTTTTAATTAAACTAGACACTATTTTACCATAAAAAATCCATGTGGTCGCTCTCAAAGAACCACAAAACAAGGTACTGGCAATAAAACAGCAGAAGCTCGAAGCTCATCTGTCTGAGCACACACCGGTCCCCTGGACTAATACCCGGTGCTTCGAGCGCAGCTCTGTTTGACTGAGATTTATTAAAGACTAGGTTCAGCCCGCGGCTTTGTTCATGCGTAGTTGGGTTCACAACAGATACTAACTTTTAAGACGCAGGTATCTTTATTATGCGCACTAGATTTCATTACGATCGGTTCTTTCAATGCCAAGATTAAAATTTAAAAGATTTTTCGAAACACCGTGAAGAACAAAACACAAAACACGAAACACAATTTATCTATAATATAGATAAATTGTGTTTAATTTCGTAATTTTTGTGACGGGAACCTCCTTAGCCGAATAAAGACCTATCCTTGTAAGTTATCGGTTGACTGATTGTAGATGACTCATTTTATCCACTTGAGACAAGGTTATTCACAGCTCAGTTCCCTTATCCGTAACAAGAGGCTAAATTCAGCAAAAGACACGGTACAACAATCGGGCACTTGACTACTATCAGAAACCTCTATGAGTTTTCATAGAAAAATAAATAAAATCGGTGTAAACATAGAGAAGTTATTCTTTTATCATTACCACGCAATACATAGTTTGTTCTGGTTGAGGCAAATTCACTATGGTGTCAATCGCAGTGACGTCACACGCAATTAATGCTGTCTCTGTTCATCATAGATTTTATATTAAAACGCTCACGACTCCGCCATTTTTTTAGGATTTTCATTCACTAAAAGACAAGATGTACTTGTCTTTAAAAATACTGTAGTAAAGTTACAGTACATACATACATCCCTATCCATGATTATTATACCATTTCATAAGTGAATACTGTTATCAAACTCCATGCCATTATCTTTTAGTATCGTCTCACGGCCCCCATGGGAAGCGCCTGGCCCTACCTCCTCGCAACTGGTTACCATGTGGAGGAAATTACGCATAATATTAGGGAACGGCTTTCGTCTACAGATATGATTGTTTATGGTTACGTTATCTGTATTCTTTCTACCTTCTGTGATCATCATTGTTTCATTTCTTTGAATTGTTTCTTTTTACTCCGGACCCTTTTATCCTGCACGTCTTTTACATCGTTCTCAATGTATAATTTCAACTTTGTAAAACATATTATTTTTAAAAGCGTGTCCGTGGAGTTTCTTGCACGTTCTTCTACATAGAGATCTACGCTTTGGAACGTGCAAATAGCTTCATCTTTTTGACCGACTGACCTTAATCATTAAATATTGCCTAAAAATAGTTTATTTGAAATATAAATGCTTTGAATTTTGAAATAATTGAATTATTGCACATTTAATTATTATTGCAAATTGAATTATATAAAATAATGGTCATACCAATAAAAATACATCTGCAATTTTCTAAAAAGCCTCAAGGCGGTGTAAGTTCGTTGTTCACGCTTCAAGCTTTAAGCAAATGTTACAGGTGTATTTTAAGTAAGTTTTATTTTGTGCTTTTAGCATTACAATTTCTTTAAATATCACCTACCTCTGTCCTATCACCAGTAGCGTTTTTCCCCACAGGTAAAATTCGTCATCACCCATGGCAGCAGCAATCTGAGATGTTCTTTTATCCAGCCGTAACCTCATGTCAGTCAAATGAACCTAGACGCAACAGCTATAATAATAGAATGCTGATATAAAAAAAATGTGTTCGTGCTGTTGACAGCTGAATAAATCTCGTATTTAAAGCCAAACCTGAACGTAGCAGGCACGTCATGGTGGATTTTAGAACGCGCTATCAAAATTGAATGCCTATATTCATTTTTTTGTGTCAGTGCCGTTGGCCGTTGAGAAGTTGGTTCGTCTGGAGCCAATCCTAGATGGAAAATCTAGTCACAATTACCATTACAAATACCACCAAAAGAAATCCTCATCGAAACGAAACCAACCTTTAAAATTTCAACTCTGTTGGATGAAAGCAACTTGTTCTTCAGCCTTTTTTTTTTGTTTTTTTTTTATCTCGGGGGGAAATCCTCATGGAAATCCTCCACCCGCCCCAGGGTGGAGATCTCTCCCCGTTCGTATTGGTGGGCCAATACGAACGGGGAGAGATCAGACGCAGGACCAACGGCTTCACGCGATTTCCGAGATTCGGAGGTGTCATACCACGATCTTCTAAACTCTGGACTATTACTGACAAATGACTTATGGAAAAACCCAATCAGACTTTTTGCCCGACCTGAGAATCAAACCCACTAGACCAACGAGCCAACGCACTAACGGGTTAATGTATCCTAAGGCTAAGTACTCACGAAGCGGTTATCACCCACGCTCAGTACGGTTGCTGGCCCGCAGCTTAAAATTAAAGCACATTTCACGACGCGTTTTACGCCCGCGGTGTGTTCGATTGTTTGCGGATCCCGCTGCACCGGCGGGCAACTAGTAGAATCACGCAGGTGGCGGTAACCCGCAGCATCGGTAATCGCAACCGCGAACTCCGGAACTCTGGTCTCGTGAGTTTGGAAATAAAACGACTGTTACTCCACCGCGGCGGGCGCGGGTGAAAACCGCTTCGTGAGTTCTTAGCTTTTGTGTTTATCCAGGTTATGGTCCACCGTGCCCCAAATTTCATCAAAATACGTCCAAAAGCTACAAGTGACCTTTCTACTTGTTTCCTTACCATTGTCTTATTTTCTATTTACGATGTCTAAATGAGAAGCTTGCAGCTATTTTCTTAATCACTCCAGAAGATTAAGTAAATTCCGTCTCTGGTTCTGTGGAGCCAGTAATTGAACAACTAGTTGCCATGACAACTGGAAATGGCTCAAAGGGAACCCAACACGGTTATAATTACACTAATACTGAAATAGACAAAGTTATGGAGAATGTTCGTGAACTAAGTTATTAGTCCTCAATCCCACTTCCTGCTAATATTATAATTGTGAGTCTGTACGATTGTTATTCAATCCCTTTTATTATTGATTGGCTCACGTTTATTGGTCGGAGAGGGCAAAACACCGAAAAGGGCTGGCGGGCTTTGGGGCCAGCAGGACAATATATGTAGGTTGATAAAAAACCGGCAGGTGCGGGTCAGGCTCGCGCACAGAGGGTTCCGATCAAGTCTTGATTTTTCCGAGTATACATTATCTACGGAAGTTTATAAACTATGAAAAGATTCTCATTATTCTGATAAAAATATAGCAGGTAAGATTAAAGGACGAAAATACAAGTTTTTAATCGCATAAAATGGTTTTTTATATGTTTAAACTACAAATTCCCTATTTTCAGACTTTCCTATACTTGTACTCTTACATCTATCTTCTTGCCAAACTTCACGATTCTAGGTCAACGAGAAGTACCCTGTAAGGTTTAGATTCCTTTGAGAGCGTCAAAACATACTTTGTATACAGGTAGATCATGACTTGAATGAGAACACAGGGTACCTAACAAACTACTTTTATCCCCTAATATATTTTAAACACGGGAGAAACTTTCCGTGCTATAAAACCTATTTTAAGAAGAAGTTTAAAGATCTCTCGAGACGCTTATACGCTTAGACGCATATTGAAATATGAATATAAAATACAGGTACTTAGTTAGCTACATCCAGTTAGACTGGGAACCGACCAAAACACAGTTTTCAACATTGATTGTGGGATGATTTCATGGAAAACCCGTTAAATGAAATCGCCCCACAATCAATCCGAGCAAAGTTGCATAATCCTTGCCTACTGCTTATTCCGCGAAACGAACCTGATTCAGTGCAACATTCTAGCAATTTTCAGATCATTTATATATAATTCACGGAAACAGATGTAATAAACGGGTGCCGCTCATTTAGTATAATTTGCTTATTTTTCCATAGCTACTATAACAATCGACAAACAACAAATGACATAACGTTTACTTCATCTAACAACATTTTACATAATTTTCACTTAATACAACGTTCAGATCTGTTAAAATTAAACTTTCTCTAACGTTCGTTAAGTACATTTTTATGTTTTAATTTTAATTATTATTTTGTATAATTAACATTTGAACTTACCGCTGAACAAACAGCGCAAGGGGCCAGCTCGGGAACTTAGGGCACTCCGACACGTACTTCGCTTGCTCACTATAGCTCCCGTCATACCATTCGAACCTAACCTATCCATGTCAGGGTGCCCTAAGCCCTATGCCCTATGTCCCGCTACTTGGCTAGGCAATTCATTAAACGACCAAGTCATTTGCCTAGCTCTTCAATTAAATACCGTAATATCACTTAGGCAGCTAATTAAACGGTGCCGTTCAATGAACTGGCTAGTCAGGCAATTAAAGGACTGATTAAGATAGTTAATAATAATAATATAATATATCCTGGGACAACTCACACACGGTCATCCGATCCCAAACTAGGCAGAGCCTGTACTATGGCAACCAGACAACTGATAAACATACTTCTATATTTCTAAATACATACATATTATAGACAAATTACACCCAGACACAGAACAAATGATCATGCTCATCACACAAAGATTTGTCCTGGGTGGGAATCGAACCCACGACCTCCGGTTAAGCAGTCAGGGTCACTAACCACTCGACCAACAGGTCAGTCAGTTGGCTGCGGAATAATAATATATATATAATGAATAGCTAAAAATACTGTCTTAAAGGAGTCCCGAGCCCGATTTGATGAACACTTTAAAATGTAACCTGTTTCTATGTAGTTATTTAGTGACCCGTCCGATTCGCATGGACGCGTTTAATTAAAAATCTCAACTCCAGAAAATATACATACCAAAGTACAGTAAGGTTCTTTCGCCAGACCTTTCACAAAGTCAAAAAGATTCTTGCGTTAATTACTACGACGAAGGCCGCAAAGAAATTACGTATGTAGGTCTGTACAGAAAAATGTTCTTTTATATATCAGCACATCAAAGGCGGAAAAGTTGAAAAGAAGTTACTTTTTATACGGCCAGTAAAAAATCGTATCTGATATTTGGATACCAATTCTGAAATCGAAATGTATTGAAAGTTACATCAAAGATAACACTTTAATATCTAAGTTATTAATGACATGCGAAAGTAATTTTTAAGTCCACGAGGGTAATTTAGGTAGGTACCTATCGTGATAACGTGATTGATATCCTTAAATGGGCTGCAGCATCCTTAAAATGTCAGCTGTTCAGTACATTTTGTCGAGTGATGCGCACAAAAATGAATGGGGCAGTCGGTTTCTTTCGCGATTTCTATGTTGGTCCCAAAGTAAAAGTTGTTCATAATGATGAGTAAAATGACCCCTTTTCAGGCAATGCGTTTATTCTGTTACGTGTAAAAAATACGTAAGTTGTATAATATTTAACTTCCCATGAACCGTTTAACTTTATTTTATAACGACCGACCGACCGACAGACCGATTTTATAGACCAGTCATATCGGACATTTAAATCGCAAACTAACGGCTAGTTCTGTTTTTTTAATATGTTGTTAGAACTACTACCAGTAGTGTATATCTGTCACTGGAAAATTGCAGACTCCGTAAGATTGTAATAAATATTTATCAAATTATAATTTCTCGATAAATTTATTATGAAAAAAATCGTTTTGTATACTTACAATAAATCTCAATTCCAAATTCAATAATTATACTACTACTCTACCGGGATTTGAGGTTGATTAAGAGCCGGTCAGACCGATTCGGGGTGGCAGTTAACCCTTTAAAGTGTCAGGCTATCATAGTTGGGAGTCCCCAAAGCTTGAGAAAGCTGAATGGCTTAATTGTACCATCCGTAATCTTTGACAACACAGTCATTCCTTTTAGTTCCGAGGTTAAGGATCTTGGTTTGCATGTCGACCCCTGTCTTGTTTGGCGAAAGCAGGTCACGAGTGTTAAAGGTTAAAGTTTCCGGAACGTTGCGGTCCCTGTATCGATTAAAAAAGTCAAATTAATTAATCTTCTCCCAGCTCACATAAAGGCAATGCTAGTTCCTACAGTCCCTAATTTTCCCCATGATTGACTATGGTGATGTGTGCTACTACGATCTGAATGCAGATCTCCTCAATAAACTTGACCGACTTCTAAATAACAGTATTCGATTTGTCTTCAATCTCCGTAAGTATGATCATGTATCCGCGCATCGTTCACTATTTAAATGGTTACCCATTCGTCAGCGCAGAGGGCTGAGGGCCTTAACTAGTCTGTTTACTTTTCTTAATAATCCTTCGTGTCTCTCTTATCTAACTTCACAAATTCAATACATTTGTTTTGCCTACAGTCAAAAACTTCGCTCTACCAATAATCGCCTTAACGATGTCCCTCACACCGCTCTGGGTTTATCCGCTCCTCTTTAATTCTTTATTGTACACTATAACAGCTTATATTAATTCACAGTGATTTAAATAGTTCATGTACAAAGGCGAGCTTAACTCAAAAATGAGTTTTCTACCAGCAAACCTTTGAGTGATAGAGAGAGATCACAATAGAGGGTAGGATCCAGTGCACACATTTTACAAAACTACATTCTGTATCATACATAAATATACTTACATACATAAACATATAAATATATACATACATATCTATAAATATTATGTCATTTGCTCCTCTTTCTTTTTCCAGGCGATTTTCCTTTCGAATGCGCTTCCTCGTCATCAGGACGTCAACAAGTCGGTTGTCCTTTAAGGTGAAGGCACGTGAGCACATTCGCAAGAAGTTGGTAGAATTATCACAGCGTTAATTCGTTTTTCTTAATAATTTTAAATGAAAATATAAATAAATAATAAATCGTTTATTCTGGATGAATGTAAATGTATCAAGGTATCTATCTATAAATGTTTTTTTTTCTTCTCTCTGTCTGCACTTTTTTGGTACTCTCAAAGTAAGTCCTAAATTATGCGTTTTTGGTAAAATATTTTCCATACATTTTTAAAGTTGACTAAAATTGTTTTTTTTTCCAAAAAAGTGAAATTTTAAGATTTTCTTGGCGGACACACTCATTTTAAACTCGATCTATTTTATACAACAAGGCGCAGACAAATGATAGTGCGTTCATCCGCGACTCCGCCCTCGTGAAATCTATTCTATGATTCTCTGATGTATAACGAAGACATCTTTGAAGAGTCAACTATAATAAAAATGACCCAGAAGACGTAATTGGCCAACTCTGAGCCCCGCTTCTCCCCAACCGGGTTTGCAGGACTGTATTAGGGCATTATGGGAGATGTATAGGACAAATTTTCAGCTTGCCTGAAACACGAACCCAAATAAGTCTACCAGCTTACCAAAGTATAGAATTTACAGAATTGTTTCTGGTCTCAAATGGTAGCAATTTTAGTCTAGTTTAAAATCGTAGAAAAAATATTTTATAAAAAGCGTAAAGTTTAGGACTTAAGGTAAGTAGTAAGTAAGGTAAGTAGTAAGTAAAGTTTAGGTTATATTGAGAATACTAACCAAAAGTGCGACAATTTCGCGGATTTTCGAGTGCTGCAAAGTTAGCACAGGTCTTTTAAAGCCCTCTGTGGTAGGCAGAGACGTCTTGCTGCTGGCCGTAGTTCATGTTATGGTCGGTGGTGAGGAGTCCTGGGACGCGGTGGTCTTCTTCTGCGAGACAGTTATCGCGCAGAAGGAGGCTGCGGAAAAGGAAAGGGAGATATCGACCGCTCTCCCGGCCCGCAGCAGGCGCATCGGGCGTCGGAGGAGGGCATACGCTGCCCTCTTCCGGCCCCCCTAACTGAGTCCAGGGGCGGCGGACTTGGGGATGTCCGTGCCCCCCATTCATCCGGACCCGAGGTGGCGGCGCGTGGTGATCCCGTGCCCCCTCTTTGATGTAGCGGGGGGGTCAAACACCTCACTACCCCCGCTGACGCGAGGTGGCCCGCAGAGGCGGGCCGGCACCACCCGGGGAGTACGGAAGTCGCATTCGTTCCCGCGATCCCCGGCGTAGGTGTAGGTAGGAACACCGGGTGGTTTAGTCAGTAAGAGTCTGACAGACCCCTCCGCCCGCCCCAGGGCGGAGGACATCCATGAGGATTTCCCCCCGACATAAAAAAAAAAGGCTTTTTGAAGCTACAAACTTGGATGTTCGCTACTGGTAGTGGTCCTGAAAACATTTTTAAAAATCAGAACTAGCTGTTACTTTGCGATTTTAGAGATTTCTAGATATTACTGGCCTATCAGGCTTGTGAGTACCTTGACAATTTCATTCTATGTAGGGTTCGGTAACCAAAGGGTAACCAACGAACAAGGCTTAAATTCCGCTTTCCGGCAGTCTGTTTGTCGGTGGTCTGCATATCATAAACTGTAATCTATAGGTAGGACTTTTGGAATTTTCAGTTTGTATTGCCGCTAAAACAACAAAAAATAAATTCTAGGAATAATGTTGGCTAGGATAAGCCAACATTATTCCTAGACCTTGTCTACTTGTTTAGGTACTGGTCGAGTGATGAAATGAAAATTTTCAGTAGTAATGTAATGAACTTATATTGCACATCAAAAGCCAGTCACAAAGATTATCACAAATCCCAGAAACATATTATCAGAGATAGAACACACCACAGATCACTACTACATCGGTTTATTTACAAAGTTCACAAGCAATACGAATAAGAAGTTCGCGCCATGAACAGAACCTGACCACAGATAACTAATACTCGCCCGAGATCTTGACAGGCAACGCGATAACGGGGAGCAGAGCGCGGGGAGCCGTGCGCGTTTGTCCATTGTGGCCGACTCCGAACTATCGGTGTTCCAGCAAAAATATGATTGTGTATGTTTGTGTTAGATATTATAAGTTAAATGTATGTAATAGATGCATTATGTAATGAGTAGGTATGTGTCGCTACAAATGAAATAAAAAATTAAAAGCCCGTTTACAAAAAACTTGTTTTTTTTTTGTTTATGGTAAGAAACCCTAAGTGTGCCCGTCCGACTCGCAACTTGGCCCTGGCCACGTTTTAAATTCTATTCAAAATTTGCATGACACTTCAAAAGCGGTATTTGTGCCAGCTAACATGTTGTAAGGTTCGTTACAGCTACTTTCACGTCTATAATATAATAGTAGGTACCTACCTACTTTTTATTTGTTTAAACGGGCGAAACGGCACTAATAAAATAGGTTTAGGTGTCTGTCTACCATAAAATTGGGACATCAGGTTTACAACAAAGGCCATCAAAAGAAGGTAATGGTCCCCAACTATTTATATTACGATTGAGGGGTCTAATATTGCCGACCGGAGCGGCCTTCGATCCAGGGCTGTTCGATACCGAAATATCTCAATATTTTCGAGTTTCCACATTTTTTTACACCAGCAATCATTATGTTTCCGTTGATTGATCCTATGAAATAACAATTTGGAGTAACATGGTTAATTTTTCACTAGGTAGATAAAACATACAGTAACGCTAAAAAAAAGGAAAAAAAAACACCTATCGCCACGTTAATACGTACAATTTGTTCAATTATAAAAATGCTCGGAAATTATAAACAAGAGTATAAGTTATACTCTTGTTTATAATTTCCGAGCATTTTACTGTATAACAAGGTAAAAACACTTGATTATTTAAATTAAAAAACCGGCCAAATGTGTGTCGGCTCACGCACAGTGAATGGTTCCGTAGTTACCCGTGTCGTAAACCGTGACAAAAAATAAATAGCTAGTTAAAAAAGTTAAAATAATAAAAAAATTAAGTAATTTTCTATGGAATTATTGCGGATTTTTTATGTAATAAGTTATGCAGTTACATTTTATAGGTTGGTTGACTTGACTATTACTCGCTAACGCCTACCTAGGATTGAAAATGTTTCTTTTAAATTCGTTATATATGCTACTACCATTAATTTTTTCATGTCTCTAAAAACAACCGTTTAGCTGGCAGACACATTTCGCACCCGTCAGCGGAATATAAGCTTGAAAGTGTTAATTTTTCCTTAGATGGAAAAATGGTTTTACACATCCCAAAATTTTTAAAGGACCTATCCAAACTCACCACACACCATGGAATATCGATAAAAAAAACATCGCCGCTTTACGTGTGGGGGTTACTTGATTTGCGTTAAATTCGCGGGGCAGCACGAACCACACACCAGAAGTAATTCCATATTAAAATGTCATAATTTTCTTTTATAAAGTTCCAAAGAAAATTCATTTCTGCTTCCTGTCACTGTTTTTTCTATAATCACTTTTTGAACTAAACTATGACGAATAGTCTTTTAGCAAATATTGCTACATACGTAGTAGGTATATCTATAGTAATAAAATAATAAAGCTGTAGAGTTTCCTTGTTTGTTTGTTTGAACGCGCTAATCTCTGGAACTACCAGTCGGATTTGGAAAATTATTCTTGTACATGATAGCCACATTCATGAGGAATGCTATAGGCTATACGGAAACAGGAAATTCCTACGGGAACGGGAAAAAACGGGAAATGCGCGTACGAAGTCGCGGGCGAAGTGCTAGTAGCTACACATATCGATACTCAGTCCGTGTCAAAAGGCATCGCAACATTCTAAATAAAAAGAGGTTCCAGATTATATAGGTAAAGAATCGAGAAAAAAAACTCGAGGCAAAGCTTCAATTGTTATGCGAAAACGGTTTTAGCAAATGACCTAATAAAAAAATGGCGTGTACGACTCCGAACCATTTTCGTCAAGTGCCCGTTATAAGACTTTTGTCTTAAGTCCCTTTAGACGTTTCTCTGTGCTTTACATTTTCCTAATAAACATGAATATTCATAGCCTTAAGTATCGGTTTGGTAATCTCTATAGGCCTGAGGTCGTTATCTGTTCCAATATGAGGCTGGGTTGTTTGTTATTGTAAAACAAATAAGGTATTCGAAACAATTTGCTGTATTGGTCCATATTTCAGGTCATGTCCTCAATGATCCTACTAATATTACAAACGCGAAAGTTTATATGGATGGATGGATGGATGGATGTTTGTTACTCTTTCACGCAAAAACTACTGAATGGATTTTGATGAAATTTGGCAAAGTGGTAGATTATGGTCTGGAATAACACAAAGAATACTTTTTATCCCGGGAATATGTTCCCTTGGGATAATTTTCGACAGTCACGCGGGCGGAGCCGCGGGCGGCAACTAGTATTATATAAAAAAGAGATAGAAATCGCACTAGGGCGCGCAAATTGTTGCAGACAAATTAATTCAGACAATTGTAATTTCTGTGGCAAATGATTCACTAGTGTACTTCAAGCGCTACACACTACATATTGCTGTCTCTTTCTGTATCATACGTACGTTCCGTATTATCTGTCGCAGTCGTAGTTGAATCACCTACATCTATACTAAATAATAAATCTATACTAATAATAAAGCTGAAGAGTTTGTTTGGTTGAACGCGCTAATCTCTGGAACTACCAGTCGGGTTTGGAAAATTATTTTTGGGTATGATAGCCACTTCATAAGAAATGCTAAAGGCTATACAAGAACAGGAAATTCTTACGGGAACGGGAAAAAACGGGATATACGCGTACGAAGTCGCGGGCAAAAGTTAGTATAAGTATATTTCAATATTTATAACTAAAACGCAACGATATCTGAACGCGACTCGGTATGAACGTTATAATAATCTTTCCTTTATAATGTATATAGTCCTCCTGACCGATTTCGGCCACGGCGGCCAATCTCAACGGAGACAAGCCATCGGCGCGGGACAAATTATAATGCACAAGTGTGTGCGCAAACACAGGTGCACTCCCTCTTCCATCACTCTCATATTCCGATGGGACGGCAATCCGACACCACCGGAGAGAGATCTAGCGCAGGACCAAAGGCTTAACGTGTTTTATAATATCATTGTCATGTCCTACAATTCGACTCCACCTCTAATCATCAAATCAAAACTATAAAAAAGCATTTATAGTTTGTAATGGATTAAAATTAATCGAGAGTTTTTCCGTTGTCATGGCGACTGAGTCTTGAAGGTCTGGGGACTGAGTCTTGGGGGTTTCTGATTAGAGTTAAGATCGTGTGAAACTCCATGGACTAATATCCCGGAGCTGCCAGACCTCTTTTAGCTTCTCATTAACAAAATTTTCGGGATAAAGTAGTGTAAGAATGTACTTTTAAAATACGCGTACCTGCTAGTTTGGACTGACGGCAACGGCCGATTTCCAGTTATCAGGTGCTAAAGCCATTCAATCTCTTTTTATGTATTTTTACAAAATATTGTTAAATAATAAATAATTAGTAATCACACTATCACACTAATATTATAAATGCGAAAGTTTGTGAGTGTGTGTATGTTTCACGCGCAAACGGCTGGACCGATTTAGATGAAATTTGGTATAGAAATTGTTTGAGTCGCGGGAAAGGACATAGGATAGTTTTTTATCTCGAGTGTTCCCTTGGGATAATTTTCGACATTCACGCGGGCGGATATAATTAAATAATATTTTAACGACTGATTAGTCATTGTAATAGTCTAAGAGCTGCCTCCTCGAATGAGATTCACAAGGCTGAAATTTGGGCATAGTTTATTTAAAAGTGCAAACAAAAGCTAAAGTCTTACAGGATTTGGGAGGATGTGAAAGCCTTCTTGACTACTGAAATACCTTTGATACAAACCAAAAATAAATTGGCCTTATGAAAAACTACATACTAACACTACTCTATCCCACATATTTTGTTAGTGAGCAAATAAAGGAGGTCTGGCAGCTCTCGGATCTCATTCTACCACTTTAATGTCAACATTTTACAGATTTTCAGGCTAAAGTTAGACAAACACGCAACTTCAATTTCTTCATACAGAAATTGGAAGTTAGTCCTTTTGAAGGAAATTTGTTTACTCAAATCGGTCTCTCTGTCACCATGTCCTATCATAAATCACCCTGTCTATAGCTGTGAATGTTATTGAGTCGATTGGAGGAATAAAATAACAAGAACATACTAGACTTGATTCAAATTATAATAATTTACAGGAACTTTAAAATTGACAGTTTTTAAGTAACTCCACAATTTTCCCGGAAAACGCTAGCTCATTTTTGAATTTTATGCGATAACACGTAACCAATTCTTCTTTTGAATATTTTTTCCGAGCACTTTTATTTATAACAAAGGTTCGTTCCGCCATTCTTATATCTTTGTGAGTCAGGAAAATATACTGAGTAATAATAATCCCTTATATTGTGATAAAATCGCACTTTAACATGGTGTACCTTCTATTACGTATTTCCGGTAGGTAAATTTTACAGAAAATACAGAACCTTATTAAGTTAGCTTAATAATTTTCAGATTCTGTTATTGTTTTTCAATTTGTTACATGCAGGATGACTTTTAATCCATCAGCAATCTTTCAAGACGTCTCCAAAAAGAAATTAAAAAATTGGCTGATTTATGATCGGACAAGAAAGCATTGAATGTATTCTTGTTCGCATTACTTGACAAAATGTAAGGATTTTCGTCTTTCAATTTCTAACCCCATAGAAAAAAAAACATATTGATGTGCGTGTGACTTTCACCGTTTGAAAGATTGCCAATGTACTTATTAAAAGTTCCCTAAATACCTATCATCCTAAACTTTGCAAGTTTGTCCAAAGCGCGATAAAGGACTATAAAACAGCAATAATAACATTAGATTCGATTTCGTAAACAACATAATGGAAAAACAAAAAAATACGAAAGTGGTCAAACGCCAGCCAATATAACGTTAGGTAAAGAAAAAAGGAGTTAATCGAAATCTAGTGGGTTTTTTCCCTAGAGCATGGAACCGCCCAGCCGGCAGCGACTAGAAAGTTGGAATACAAAATTTTCCGATGACAAAACTCTGTTAAAGCAGTCGTTGGTTCACAATTATCATGACGAAAGACCTAATAATCTCGAGTTAAAAGCCCAAACACAGTTGTCATTCGAAGGCCTCTCTCTACACTAGCGCCTCTAGCGGCGAATTCAAACGCGATAACCCTAATTGTCACGGGCCGTCACCTTCTATGGGTATTCACTGACACACTTGGTTAATAATAATAAACCATATTTTTAGGGTTACAAAGACCCATAGATCAATTCTCAATTCTTTATTGCGTACCATGATCCTCCTGAGACCGTTAAATGAATATCGTAGTGCTTAATTTTCCAAAATAAACCTTCAAAAAGGTTTGGGGGGTGTTGAAGTTTGCGGAGTACCCACTTAATCACCGCGGACGAAGTCGCGGGCGAAGTGTATGTATATAGTTGGTAGGGAAATAGTTATATAAGTCACAATTACGGTTCCTGTCGGGCACAGCATAGATTAAGTAGGAGAGAGGAGGAAGAACACTGGGTGTTTAATGTGATAACTTTCATTATTAGCTAAGTAGGTAGTTTATAAGTAATACTTTTTTATGAATACATAATTGAATTTAAGATAAAGTTATTGTTTTATAAATTATATACATTTATTTATTTAGTAATATTGCAAAAACCCATTTACTTTTTTTATACCTTAACCTAAGTATACATATAATAACAATAAATTGTGTTAGTAAATAAAACTTAAAACTAAGTTATCATTACTTAGTTGCACTAAGTCTTTGTGCGTTCTGGTGGCACTTATCCACGAAAGCGGCGGACTAAAAAGCTTAAAGCTTTTTTCCAGGTAGCATGACAATACCGACTGAAGCAGTGTCCGCACCGACGACTCTCTCTCTGGTCTGTGGGTTTCCTCTCACAATTTCGTCGCATTTTACTCGAGTGTGTTCAAGAAGGTTTTCATTAAATTTCCATAAACTCCTTTTCCATTTATCCGTGGAAAGTTTCATCGGAATAGGAGGACCCTTGAGAGCCCGCTTAACAGCCTTTTAGTTGTCAATTGATTTGTTTTCGATTATTGTTTGGGTAAATAAAGAAATGTGGATTCTGACTTTGACGGCGAGTCGAGTGTTTTTAAATGGCCTTGAATTGACTATGTTTTTAAAGCTTTTAATAGTTCAGAACTGTCCTAGACTGCTTATTTATACATACTAGACTTAGTTGTTTTAAGGACCCATTTTACAATCGTCAGAATACCTATAGCCGTTTGACATATTTTACAAACAAAAGTTATCAAACCGCTATTTTTATTCCTCTAATAAAACCTCCACCAACTGACTATTTAGAAATAGCCATTTAACTTAAAACAACATAAACTTGATGATAGGCTTAATTACAGTTGTTATTGTGCGACTATAGAAAATCATATTTATGACTAGCGGACGTCACGCGGTTTCACCCGCGTAGTTCCCGTTCCCGTGGGAGTACGGAGATAAAATATAGCCTATGTTACTCGCTGATTATGTAGCTATCCATTGCTGTCGTAATCGGTTCAGTAGTTTTTAAGTTTATTCGTTACATACAAAAATACAAATCTTTACTCTTTATAATATCAGTATAGATATAGAAATGTAACGAGTGTAAAAGCTATGCGTTGGTAATACCGAGAGATATTATTTCATTGAACACCGAAATTAAATTCAAGTTAGTTGATACCGCCCCCCACCCTTCACTTCTTTGTTTCAAATCTTTAGATTATTAAAGATTCAAAGTTTATTAATATGCTGTCTAGATTCTCGAAATCAACCAGAGTAGACTGACTTTGAAGATTAACACATCACGTTACGTGAAAGAGATTACTTGAATGAAACTTCAACTTTTTAAACATTTTGAAGAAAAAGATTTAACTAGCTAGAATTAAAACTTTTCAGACATTCCATTAATTTTTAATATGTTTCAGTTCTCTCTGCTTTTATTTTAGTTATTTCATTTTCTTGATAGCCTAGGAATATTTTTCATAAGTATTTATTTTGTTCATTTTTGTAAATTACAATAAATGCACATAGCTAACTTAAAACTATTTACTTAAACTATTTATATCTACTAAACCTAACTCTATTTACATATGAATATACAAAAATCAAAAAGCACTTAGGCGCCGAAGTATTCCTCTGTGTGTATTACACACTACATCAAAGATGAAACTGACAAAAGATTAAACGCGTTTGATACTCGATGGCCAGTTGGGGCATACATAATTATCAAACAGTCTCTTAACTCAAAAAAGAGTCGAAAGTCCCTGACTCCGCTTTAATTATTCCCGAATGTGCGCCACGTATAAATTCGGGGGAGTGCGACATAAAAACTGTTAATACCTCTCTAATTTCCGGACTTCCTAATTAAAATGCGAGTTATTGTCTTGAGGGAGGGCTGAGGTATTCGTAATAGGTATTGCGCACCTTCCAAGATACTACGGGAAAGTAAATCTATAAGACATACTGTTCAGTAAAGTACATAATATAACATGGCGCTTGTTGTGTTTAAGTTTAAAGTGTATTAGCGGGTAGTGTGCAGTCATTGCTATGTCTTTCAAATCAGTGAAAAACATCGTGAGGGAACATCGTGAAGAGAATAGCATATCCTAGAACTAAAATTCGCTTGGCCTGCGGACGGCGAGCGTTGGGTGGCTCGCTGACGGTCACAACCAGGCCCGGGTCGATGGCACGTTGTGTTCCACACGCGCCAGAGCCTGCCAGGGTTGCGGAATTTGTTCGGGCTACTCTCTAAGCCTGTAGTCCGTATCAACAACGGACATACGATTAGGTCCGAACCCGAACTAAGAATGAATGACAGAACGATTTGACAGAAACTGTCAAATCGTGTTGTCAGTAATTCTGTTAGTGGTTAGGTGATACGGACGATAGAATACGCCCGCAACTAAGCCCGAAGCTACGGACTACGGGCTGTAGCCCCCCTGGAAAGCGAAGGGCGTTAGAAGGAACACGGATGAGTTTTAGTCAGTAAAATTCTAACACGCTCTTCCGCTCCACCCAGAGCGGAAGAAGTCATTTGATGATTTCTCATCCTTAAAAAAATGAACTAAAATTCAAAGACATGTGACACGTCATGTCCCACACTGGGACCGACTTGTGAATTACGGCCCATTCCGTCTTATCGAGAGGACAAGTGCCCCAGCAGTAGCAACGTTATAGACTAATTGTAATATATTCTCTAAAAACATACATACATGAACCCTGAAAACATAACACTCCTTTTTTTGGGCAGTCGTGTAAAAAGGCAACCCATTTTCCAACACGAGCAAATCATTCGCCGATGTCACACACAACTGCACACGATGAATGACGCACGAAATATTTAAAACGTCCAAATGTACAAAACAAAGGGTTACCGCAATCTGAATTGAGCGTCAGGCAGCTTTTATTTCGAACCCATAACGTAACGTAAACGTAACGCAGGCAGTTACGTAAATATTTCGCGAACCGTTTCAGTTTTGTGGACCGTGATTGCATTTGGAAAGCTCGTTCGAACTAATGTTCGTACGTCCCTATTCTACTATATTTCGGTAAGGAATTTTCGGGAACAGAACGTATTGGTTACATTTTACCAGGTCTCAAGGACTGCTATTATCTTGCTGAGCAGCGTATCTTTTAATGGTCCTCCGAAACAAACGAAATTAAAATTATATTCAACATTCTAACTTCTAAAGATTGTACAGTCAGAATAAACGAAAAATGCACAAGCTACGTCAGCAATAGCATGTTGCTACGCCGCGGTACGCGAACTCGCTTTTCATTACGCTGCGCTACGCATACTCGCTTGTTGCTACGCAGCGCGCTACGGCGTAGCTCGCATTAATGACGGTCTCTATTTTCACAAGCGTTGCCACGGGCACAGTTAGCATCATGCTAGTCAGCAGTTTAACAAAATAATGTTTCCATATGCATGATCATTTTATAGACGGACGGTAGAAGATATTTATGTACTTCGTAATCGTAAACATGTTTGATGTCTGTCTTAAACTTAGATTAAAATATTTCATTTTCTGAGTAAGTATTTTTATCTTGCCTTTGCCGAGAGACTGAAATATATTCGAAGGCGACTTCTCTCATTGACAAGTCAATTGATCTCCCTAGCGTTTTCCCAACAAAAATATGTTTGAGTCGGATTCCAGTCCAACTGGATGTAGCTGAAGACCAGTATTTAACATGAGCGATTGCCTATCTGATTTCCAAAATCCTGTAGCTGGATAACACGGAAGACTTGTGACAGATTATCTGACTACCCATAACGACTGTCTAGATGTTGTAATGACAGCCAGGCCCAACGGCTTAACGTGCTGTCCGAGGTAAGGAGGAAACTCGGTATTCAACGAATGGTCACCCATCCACGGATTGACCTCGGCAAGCATAGCTTAACCTTCAAGTTTCTTCTCTTCGTACCGTGCGATTGAACCGCAAAAACGGCAAAGTTATGGCCAGATTGTTAATATGATTTTCAAAACATCAAAAGGAGTTATTTACTGTTAGTGGATTCTGAAAAATGGCGGAAAGTTGTATCCGTAAACACAGGATCACAGGTCTATCTGTATAAGACAATTTACACCGCCTAAGGGTGTTTGGCAGGGTTCTGAGAAGCTGTGTTTATACTTTGTTGAAATTATCTCGATCCTTTCATCCGAACCCGCGAAGGTATGGTTGTAGGGCTTGCCTTAAAACTTATCTCTGCCTTTTGACTTTGCTTGTTTCATATAAAACCTTAGAATAAGAAACAGTATGATGAAAGAAAAATAATGTTATTATTATTTATGAATAGAATTTTGTATGTAATAAAAAAATATTTTGTCTTTTGGCCAATATTTTCAATCAAAATAGATTACGTAGCTTTATTTTATTTGTATGAAAACAATAATATTTACGCATAGGTACACAAACTGTTCAATGTGGCGATGCTTAGATGAGGTTTATACGTTTATGTATCCAGTTATATAATCAGTAGGCGAGGTTGAATGATGATGATACTCTGGGGTTTACTGCCAAGGGTTGGGCCACCACGTAAATGCTATTATGTTTTAGGTAAACATACAAGCCATTACAAAAAAACATAACAAAGTCCCACAAAACCGAGTTAGCGGGTACAGTAAAACACGCTTGAGTCAATCAAATAAAATAACAAAACGAGTTCTCATATTATTTTATTATTTCCATCCACATGCCTACGTAAAAAACCCAGCCAAGCACGAGTCGCCCTCGCATTCAAAGGGTTCCGAAATGTATTCTTGTTTTTTAAAACCTACAACATCCTGCTTATATACGTTAAAAACGACTTTTTGATAAAATCATTTTTTTTTAGGCTGAGTAGGTTGGTCTATTTTCATTTGTTAATCTCACGATAGAGTTTAAAATAGGAATGCAACGAATAGTGATTTTACCGAATACCGAATATTCGGCTAGCTCTCGGCCGAAGCACTGAATATTCGGCAACACTTAGTACATTTCGTGGGTCAGAGGTTCCCTCCAGTATCATTGAAATACGTGCGGCAACTACGCCGTGGGCGCATTTGTTTCATTTGCGAGTAGGTCGTATCCCAACATGCATTATTTGCGATTGTTACATCAAAATGTGTGACTAATAGTGTGTATACCTTAGAAAATAAAATCGGTTATCATAACTGATAGATTTTAAGTATTACATACGAATATGTTGATTTTTTGTTGAAATATTTCTTGTGATTTGGTATTCAGTATTTAGTTTTTTGTTTTATGTATATTTATTTTAATTGAAATTTAATGTGAATGTTATGATCTAAAATTGATTGAAATAAATGAATTTGAATTTGAATTTGAATTTGATATTCGGCGGAATACCTAATAGTAAAAAAAGTCATCAAATAGGTAGAATACCGAATAGTCGCCTAATATTCGTGGCATTATTAATTAATTATTGGCTCTGACAGACAAACGAACACGAATAATCCTATAAAGATCCCGTTTTGTTCGAACGTATGGAACCCTAAAAGCCGCCGCAAACTAGATTCTTTCGTTCTACAATTTTAAATTTATGTTTTTAAATGGTATGTGAGATGAAAAACATGTTAGATTCAATTCTATTAGCAATGTGATCGCATAGTCTCGTCTATCAGTCGGCACGAGCGAGCACGAACTTATCGATCGAGTACGTAGGTAACTAAGAGAAATACTGAAAACACGAAGCATGAAATAGTAGTACAAAATGGTGGCTGAATTAATACCTTTTGGTTTTGTTTGTTCATTATTGCTTTCTATGTTTGCTATGCTCTCGTATTTTGGAATAGCTTTTCCTCGTTGCCCATCGCACCGAACTTAGTCCTTAGTGCGAGTTTTTAAACGTACTTGATCGCGAAAACCTTAGCAAACGTTCACTTACGACAATTTGAATAGAAAAGAGATTTATAGGTTATTTCACCAAACGGCGCTTATCCGGTTTAATACAAATTGACGGAAACGTTAACGCGATCGAGTACGTATAAAGCTGGTAAGTATTTAGGCTATTGTGCATTTATCCGGGATAAAATTTTCTTATGGCACTCATCGGTGAATTTTCGTAATCGGATCAGCATTTCCAATTCCAGAGAACCTTAATGTGTTGGCACTGCAACACAAAAGTATAATTTTCGTTTTTAGACATGACTTGATACAGAGGTAATAAGTTATACCCACATACCAATCCTTTTCTGAAGGTTTCCCAAAACATTTAAAATGAATAGTTGATAGGTACTTCGCAGCAGGTAAAAACACACTTCTCAGCCGCACTTTAGTTTAAATCGAACTAAATTTACCTACAGGTAGACAGTCGACACATAGCCTGTTAAGAAAAGACGAACATTTTAATTTGGCATAACTCATGTAAACTACAAAGATTTCTCTCTATTAAACAACCTAAGAAATCTGAAGTTTAGGCATTAAACTCCACCACAGAAGGTAACTAGGTACTTATGCCAGCGCTTCGCTTTCTTTATGTATATTCATAAACTGCGACAAACATCTAAAAACTTGTTTCATTTACGAGCGACGCGTGCTTAGATACTGCTTGCAAGAATAAGTGCTGACTCTGACGAACAAGCAAAAACATTTATGTGCGACGAGCCAAGAAAGCTGTAAAATACGAAATATTGCTAACTAGCGACCCGCCCCGGCTTCGCACGGGTGCAAATTTTTATTCAGCCCAAACTAACAAGGTAAACATCTTATTTTTATCTTTTCTATTTTAATTTTGTGTATTTTATCTATGGGCCTTAGTTGCCTGATAATAAAGAATTATTATTATTATTCCGTTTGTTCATTTTCTAAAACTTATTTCTTAAATTTTTAAATATTTCTTAAAAAAAACATTTAAAATATAAAAATAGTAACCCACCGGTATCGGAAACAAGGTCCAGGCTACCGGTGGTCAGGGTTCCAGAGAGAGGAACTTCCTAACAATGCTTTCTGAATCAAGCCCTTGATCCAGCTGCCTAACGAGAGCTTCCTCCTCCTCATTATTATTACCAGAATCAATAATATTGTGGTTCAGGCAGAATGTAAAAAGTAGAACGACGTCTGCTCTCAGGGTGCCTACCAGTTCGGGACACTATCTATACCTCCGCTATAATTATTTGAAGCGCTAGAATTTATTTTGAGATATATCCAAATGGCACTTTTTAAGGTAATTTTTTCCGACCTCTTCAATAATAATCGTCATATTTCAGACAATTTACACAAAACCTTGACAAATTATATGCTTAAATCTTCCTCATGAATCACTATCACAAATATCTATTGGTGGAAACCGCATTAAAATCCATTCAGTAGTTTTTGAGTTTATCGCGAAGATCCAGACAGACGCGGCGGAGAACTTTGTTTTATAATATGTAGTGAGGATATAGGTATATTTATGTTTTTTTGCGTAACCTAAATTCTAGATATAAGATTTATGAGCAAAGGACATACACTGGGTGATCGAACGAAACTTGGGAACATATTATAACTAGCCGTATCTTTTTGGCCGGCTACTTGACAGTTCAAAAGTGCCTTAAATGATTTATTGTTTCATTGAAATTTTGGTTTGAGTTTATTATTTATTACTAACTAGCTTTGCCCTTGGTTCCGCTTGTGTTAAAATAGATTTTCGGAAAGTTGTCATCTATCTCTGTACCAAAATTCGGCAAAATTGGTTCAGCAATTTATACCTGAAGCCGTAACAAACTGAAATTTCATGACAAACAGGAATTCCGATTCCTTACTGTAATATTAAACATGCGAAAAAATAATTAACGTTTTTTCTCTACTGACACACTTCTTTCCAAATTTTCTTATCTCACTTTTTCCCAAACACAAAGTGTACAATGTCGATCTCATCTCAACGCACAAGGCAATCTCTACAACTTTAAATCTGACCAGCCATTATATAATTTTGATCTGTTACTTTTCAGTTACCCGTGATTTTGGTATTCATGTAATGAGATATCTAACAATCTCCGCAGCCATTGTATTTTTCTAGCCAAAATAACACGTTATAAATCTAACATGAGTCAAAACATAGCGAGTAAGATAGATATAATAAAATTACAGCCTTATTCGAAGCCGCGTTACCCGAGGCAATCAAATTACTCTCCAAATTAGATATTTTTGCTGAAAATGTTAATGAAATTGAACCAGTAAAGTGGACCTAAACGCTGTGTCGAAAAATTCGTTAAAATTAATTCTGATTTCATTTTCGCTGAAAGCTAACAAAGAATAACATTGACCGTGACCGCGTTACTTGAGTTCGCATTTATTAATCGAATATTTCATAAAGGGAGGCTACATAAAATGATTTTGCATAGTTGTTTGTTATAACGTTGGTTCTTCAACGTAAAACAAAATGTAAAAAAATTGCATCGACCTGTTTATCGTTGGTTTCCCATTTCATGATATTTTCCTCGTGCCGCTAGATTTACTACTCGTTGAAATTGAGCCTTTAATTAAGCTAAGCGTTCCCAAGACCACCAAGCCGAGCGAAACGATTGCATTACTGCGCTGAGCTACGCCGCCGCCGCTACGAGGCTACGAAGCGCGTAGCTTGTAGCCCGTAGCCGTGCTACGGATTACGTCGATATTGGAAATGCAATCCCAGTGTGAAAACTATTTCGCCCGCAAGGGGAAATATGAGGATTATTTATATCTGACAGATATTGAAAATGCGGTTCTAAACAAACACGTATATTTGAATCCAGTTGCATTCAATTGGGAGACTGGAATCGAAGCCATGTTTGAATTGCTTGTGCTAGAACAAGAGCAAATATCAATTATTTTTGGTTTATGGATTTTGTAAACGTAGCTCTGATTTATATTTGGTTTGGGCGATATAAATGTGGGTGAAGGGACATAAATATTTACCGGCCTTAGTTACGGAGATGGCTACTCGGAGCACGTCTCGCGGGCGTCATTTGTGGCTTCTTAGAGAAGATATCAGGAGGATGGATAGCATCGGGCAAGCAACAGGCAACGTGCCAAGTGTGATGATAGTGACAGTATCCAATCATATTATTTAAAAAAAACGTGACGTTGAATTGGTACGTAAACGTAACTACCTTTTAGGTATGGTCTCATACGACAGAATAACAAAATATGAATATATTAAATATAAATCGATATTTTGCTCCATACAATTATTTATAGTAAGACGCTTAGCTACATTTTTAACTTGTAGCTAGCGCCTCATAAATGGGCACCTAGTAGGTGACCTCAGAATAAAGAAAGAAAGATACGCAAAATGGATAAAATCTATATTTTGTTAGAAGTTTCCACCTAATAGAATGTCAGTGTGTGATGAATCGATGAATGGCAGCCGACGACGTCGCAGCTCTACGCTTTGCCGAAAAGTTGATAGTGTTGGTCGAAACACAATATCCAATCTGGATTTTCCATTTATTTCGGCAGAGATGGATAAAGGTCTGTTATTTAGGTCAAACGGTAAATCGGTGCAGATAGGTACGGTTAGCTTTTGGAACTACGTAGGTACAGTAACTAGCATGAATACCTCTTTTTGGATGGGAAATCATGAAATGATTTATGTCGCTCTGCGTGGAGCGGGGCGAGTGTCAGACACTTACGGACTACCCGCACGTGTTCCTTCAAATGAATGCCCTTTGCGTACCAGGGCCGCGGTTACTATTTCAATTCCGCAACATTTTTTTTTTTTTTTTTTTATTTAATATGGGTTTGCTCTTGACTCTAGTCTAGGTCATAGATGACAGAGACAAAGTCGACGATGGAGCGAGCTTACCCAGAAGAAGCCTGTTCACTCTAATTTTACATCATCAATTCGCTACATTCAAAACCAATTTCCTCCTACAGAATTAAGACCCTTATTTATAAAACTCTCGACGCGGTTTAGCAACTGAGAAGCAAGTTCAAACTTTTTTAATAATTTAATTAATGAACTGCTTATCAGTAACTAAATAACGTCGCAATTTTTTGGTTCCGATGTGGAAAAACGGAACCCTTATAAGATCAATCGGTTGTCTGTCACAGCCGATTTTCTCCGAATCTACTGAACCGGTTTAGTTGAAAGTTAGAACACATCCAACTGTACCGTGTGACTATGTTGTGGGGGTTTTAAATATATTTTTTCTTATTTTTGAAATAAATGGTTTTGAAGTTATTCAAGAAATTAGATGAATCCTTATGTCCGAAACTACTGAGTCTAAAATTTTGGAAAAAATACAGATAACAGTTTTTTGCCTACAGATTACAGGAAATGATATTTGTTCGGAACCCTTTGCTTGCAAGTCCGTCTCGCTTTGCTTTTGTATTTTCGGAATGGTTCACAAAGTTGCTTTCGTTATTGAAATTTTCGTAAGTAAGAGGGTTTGATATTAATAGAAATGATCAAGATAGGACTAAGTTGCGATACAACGAAATCCGGCTGGGTACAGAAAGGAAACGGCGAGAGGACTTGGATATTTTCTTTGTGAAATATGGAAAAACGCGAATGACCAAAGGAAGGCTTTATTCAGTCGTACGACTCCCAAAAACTGATAATAACCGCCTTTTTTTCTGCAGCTGCTGAAATACCTTCTTTTTCATAACTACCTGATGTAACGGACGCATGCTGTAACTGTTAACTTTTATTTTACAATAATTTAGATAGATAGACTTGCTTGCGGCTAATCATGATCTCATTTGAATAAAACCCCGAGATATGGTCGACGATGACCTGAACTGCAGCCTCTTTAAAAAACTATTCAAGCCACATTGAAAGTTAAACAGAATCTTGTTCCTAATAAATGAAGTCAATCAGTGTTTCATTTTCTTTCTAAGCTTTAGCTGGGTACCTGTTATGTCGGTAGGCAATGTATCTTTCACCGGAAAATAGCAAACTCCGTAAGATTAAAAAATAACTTGAGAGATTGTTAACTCTCGACAAATTGTCAACTGAATATTTGGGATACTTTTTTACGCATCAAAATATGATAGTACATATATAATCTCTCGAAGTAATTCCGGTAAATAGTGGACTGACATAAACTGGCGAGCAATCAGCTCTCTGGTCTACAATTTATCTGTTTTGGTGTGATAGTTAAATTGGAAACTTGGCACCTCATTGTTCTTTGTTGATTATAGACTATCAAATTTTGATGCGTAAAAAAGTATTCCAAACATTCAGTTGACCATTTGTCGAGAGTTTACAATCTCTCAAGTTATTTTATAATCTTACGGAGTTTTGCTATTTTCCGGTGACATATCCATGCGATGTGAGACCTACAGTCGATTATATATTGATGTTTCCGTCTTCTCTAAACACACAATATGCCTATAACAAATACTAAGTCCCTGCGTGCGATAGACAAGTCAAAACAATCGGGGACCCTATTTATCACGTGGCATTGTCTGTTCAAGTGGCCACATCGCTTTGTTTCACCATTCCTAGATAATATGAGAGAGTTGAAAGGACTCGGCACCATGCTGGGGGAAATATTACGGCTATTTCATCATAGTTATTGGACGCTGCGATTTTATGGAATCACGTCATCCTAACCAATATTATAAAATGCAAGTTTTTTTTTAACGTTTCCCGCCTAAAGTTACTTAATATATCACACTAATATTTTAAAGGCGAAAGTTTGTGAGTGTGTGTGTGTGTGTTTTTTACTTCTTCACACGCAAACGCCTGGACTAATTTTGATAAAATTTGGTATGCAGGAAGCTGACACCCTGGATTAACACGGGGCTGCGCGGGTAACGCCGCGAGGCGCAGCTAGTACATAATAACATAATATTATAAACGCGAAAGTTTGTATATGGATATTTGTTACTCTTTCACGTCGGAACGGCTGAACGGATCTTGATGAAATTTGACACAATGGTAGATTATAGTCTGGAATAACACATACAATACTAATCATCCCGGGAGTATATTCCCTTGGGATAATTTTCGACATTAACGAGGGCGGAGCCGCGTGCGGTATCTAGTATACAATATATCTTAGTAGATGCAGGCGAAGTGCTGGTGCACTTCGCCCACGCGTATTTTGTAGAAACCTCTTTAAAGGGTTGTTTAGTAATATTAATCACTAGGTATGTTTTTTTTCAATTATCCAGCCTTCTATCCAGCCATTTTTGTAAACTACCTACGTAAGTGTTTCGCTCTTCACCCCGTTTGAGGTTGATTATGCAACTCTTTGAATTTCAATTATTCCACTACAAGATTCTGTAGCATATGCACCAAAGCCGAAATAGCAGGGGTGGCTTTCTGCTACTAGGGAACTAAACGAGAACGAATAAAAGACGACGATGTTCAAAAACTCCACAGAATGCCAATAGCAAATACAATGCACACACGTACCTTGGTTGGACTACTACGGCACACGCTGAGCCTTCCACCTCCGATTGTCCCAGGAACACAGGAATTCCGGGATGCGAGTAGGAGACACACGTAGAAGTAGAAATACGATAATTTGTCCAGTATTGGGACTTGAAAACTATAGGCGCGAAAAAAAAGATGTTCACACACGCGACGATTGCGCCAGTGCTTTCGCTCCAACTTTTGACGAGTAACGGTGTGCACCACAGACTATATCACTAGATCTGCGTTTTGATATTGCAAACTGATGGAGCATTGAACATCTAAATGATATTTATTTTGTAAGTAGGTAAAACATGACACTTTTACACGTCAATCTTTTTGGGTAATTTTAAACTAGATGAGGTCGGAGAGATTAATCGATACCGAGGATTTGTTGAATAAATTAGATATGTTTAGTTTTTACGATGACGGAACAGATTGGTATATTTACCAACCTCCATGTTATTTGAAGCAAGCATAAATATCCTCTTCTGAAAACTTCATGGCCCCTGTACACCCGTTCAGGGGTTGATTTTCGAACACGTATTTCTTCTTTTTGTATCAACATTGTCAATGCGGAGTTTAAGATTCTTCCATACAAACTTTAACACCACCATTAGAGAGTAGTTTTGAAAAACTAATTTGAAGTTAATAAACCTAGGGAAGAAGATTCTTCCATACAAATTTTAACACCCCCTAAATCGTCTTGGTTTTGAAAAACTAATAATGCCAACCTATAAAATTCATCTATAGTAGGCGCCAGATAAATGTGGAATAAGTATATTGACCTTTCCCTAATAACTGTTCATAGGTACCTGAACAATTAAATATGAATCGTTTTTCATTATTAGACAATGTTAAGGATGATGTGGAATAAAGTATATTGACCTTTCCCTAATAACTGTTCATAGGTACCTGAACAATTAAATATGAATCGTTTTTCATTATTAGACAATTCTAAGGATCACGAGAGATGATGATTCGGGACAGCTTTGTGTCATTAATTCCGTTTTTCAAATTAAAAATGTCAATAATTGTAGGTGGGTCAATGACCGTTATTCCACGATTATCTGGCGCCTACTATAGGCGAGTATTCGTATTATGCCATTGTATAATGACCCTTATAGATATAGACAAAAGATTGAAATTTTTGGTAGGTACCTACTATTGTTTTTTCTTACTCCTTCGCTACTATATTTTCTGATTGATTTCGTTGCAGGACCCAAGACACTCGAATCATTACTCCAGGGACTCGGCGAGGTTCATTGCCTAGCCGCTTTTCTGGTGGTCGGCGCATTCCCAGACGCACTTTTGATTCTGATTTTTAGGTCTTGCAATTATTGGGAATAGTCGGCGAGGTCGTCCCATAAAAAGGTCACGTTATGTATGAAAAACTAAATTGCTCGTGCAGCATTATTCTCACAATCACACCTCACACTGTATTAACTGAGAGTGCTTTCAAGGTTGTTCGTCTCTTTCAAACTGAAAGTGAAATACCAACGCCACACAAATAATGAACGTAGGGACAAAAATCCTAATTGCGACACCGAAAAATAAAAGGCACACAAATTAAAATTACGTCCCTATTATAAGCGGGCAACGGTCGGTATTACACGGCACGGCTCGGAAAATATAGCTCACGTACGTAACAATTTCATTTTCACGTTGAAATTCTCTAATGGACGACATACGGGCAAACACTTTAACGTTGGGTAATATTGCAACGAGTGAAGGCTTTTCAAAATGTATTGTTATCCTTTATAATTTCACTTTTTGGTTTGAGTTTCCACTAGGTATTTACGGTTTTGATTTTTGCAAGAGCTAGTGAGATAAGCTGGTTTCTTTCAATTAGATATGGTGCTCAACAGCAGGGCCGCCTGAAGTGGGTCAACACAGGCTTCTAATAAATAAACACTATTTGCAGATTAGGTAGGTAGGTATAACTGACTATAGTAGGCGCCAGATAATCGTGGAATAACGGTCATTGACCCACCTACAATTATTGACATTTTTAATTTGAAAAACGGAATTAATGAACCAAAGCTGTCCCGAATCATCATCTCTCGTGATCCTTAACATTGTCTAATAATGAAAAACGATTCATATTTAATTGTTCAGGTACCTATGAACAGTTATTAGGGAAAGGTCAATATACTTTATTCCACATTTATCTGGCGCCTACTATAGCTGCAGATCGAGGGAATATCTACCTACCATATGTCGGTACACTAGCCCACTTTTTTAAGCATTAAAAAAACAAATGTTGCAGGCACCGCTATGCAAATCTAGCCTTTGTATCGTTAACTTTAATAGGATTCTATATTAAGTGGAGTGTCTTGCAGTTTTCTCGGTATTTACCTTCTTTACTGGGTTCCTACCTAAGCTTTAACAAAACGGAATTCTACGAAACGCTAAGCTTCAAAGAGAAAAGAACTACCTAACAATTTAAATGGAACTCCCATCTAAATTTTTAGGTACTTTTCTCTTCTTTGCGTGTTTCGGAATTAAATATCGTTAAGAATTGTTAAGTTGTTTTGTACCTAAACAAAACTGGTTGAAATACTTCCTATTCGCGTTGGCGCCCGCGACAGGCGCGAGTGTTTAGCGAAACTTTGCCCATTAGGAATCGTTTAAGCTTCGGATCAGAGTTGATAATTCGATTAAGCATTTTCCTTGAATCAAAACTTTGGAATATCATAGACAGAGATGGATTGAGCTTTTAATGGGTCATTAGTGACCACTATTTTATAGATAGGTTTAACAACCATGACGCTATGCCTTACGATCGACGTGCTAATGAAAGGGTTGCTGTCGTTAACCCGGATTTAAGTACCGCCTTAGCCCTAGTTTCTAATTCAGTTTTATACCTAGGTAGGTACCTACTTAACGAAGTTCGTGATGTTTTTGATTAAATACGTTTGTAAACAAAGGGTAAGACAAAAGCTACAAAATTACTTTAATCTCTGAAAAAGTAGGTGAGCGTCTACCGCTTTCTATCAAAAAAACCTCTAAAAAACTTTATTTTTTTTATAGTCCGGCTGATGATCCTTCGCCATCACAGTAAAGAGACTAGTGACGAATCGTACACTCGCCGTACTAAAAGGAAAAAAGGTACAATAATGCTTACATCCGAAATTCCAATTTCAAGAGTGGTGTACTGTTGCGGAATTTGTTCGAAAGAGTCACCGCGGCCCTGGAACGCAAAGGGCTTTAGAAGGAACACGGATGGGTTTTAGTCAGTAAGAGTCTGTCACGCCCTTCCGCTCCACCCAGAGCCGAAGATGTCATTTGATGATTTCCCATCCATAAAGAAAAAGAGTGGTGTACTGTACCTCCTTAAAGCAAAGTTTGTCAAAAATAGGTAGGTAAATCTAGTTAAAAGTAAGGGATCTAGTTTAAACAATTACATCTTCACGGTAGTATCTTGTTCCAAATAATCACAAATTATTGTTACTAGTAACCTGATACCTAGTTATATTAAAAGCCAAACTTTTTAATTATTTCATCGTATTGTTCAAGTCTCGTTATATCTGCGGAGTTCGTTACCCGCCGTGTACTCCCCGGGCGTCGAGGCGCCGCGGGTACTTCGGAACCCCACTAATTAATGTGAAAGCATTCCCTACTAGTTCTAAAAGCAATTTTTACTCCATTAAACATCGCTGATCCATTCCTCGACGCATTGAACGGCGCTTGTAGCAACCCGTCGTGTTTACTTTGTACTTCATTAGCATATTACTGTTAACCTCTTCTACCTTTCTCGCTGAATACAAGGTTGAGACCTTTCGGGAACAAATAAAACAAGTTACCTCATTTGATTTGATTTATTTTCGTAATATTCAACTGTTGACAGATAACAAATGATCTTACAATATCCAATTTGTACATAATGACTTAAGAAAATATGGCAACACTCATATTTTAACAATAAATACGTGATTGTAATCTGGTGTTAAGATGTTCAGAGGTTGTATAGAAACCTAACTAGCAAGGGAAGTCACATGTGTTACTGGAGAGACATTCAAAACGCCCATTTCTCCACATTTTCATTAATTCTTCATGTTAACTTCATTTTTGAGATACTTATTTAAGTATAATGTGGTGAAATAGGTTTAATTTTTATTGGCTTTATATTTTCAACCATTTTTAATAACATTTTAATAAATCGATGTAATTTCGTCTAGTATATGATGCTGTTTTTATTAAACTATAGTTGAAATATGCGTCATGAGATAATCTGGGAACAAGGGGTCGGATATCGTATTAGAGAAGTTTTTACATGACGGTACTGGTTGATTTTAACTGACGTTTATCCAAGAGCTGAATCGGTATAACCTATATTTGATTGCTACACGGACCACATACCTTTCGGGCCTTGATTTAATTATAATATCCATCCTTTGCTCCTAGACATTTTATTATAGGTATAATCTAAACAATGAAAACATTTAACAAGTTATTTAGACAGTCAGTGAGACGATTTCCACTTAGTTAAAACACTAGTTACTATAAATAAGCTTGTCTTTTTACAAATCATTGGCGTACGATCTAAAAATACAGTTGATATTACATATTCCCAAGCGTTTATGTAGAAATTAGAAAAAGAACTGTACAAATAGACTTATTGCCTCGCAAAAAAGGTATACTTTATTTTGGTTTTAGTTAAAAAACACTCGATATCATGTCGATGGAACAGTAAATGCGGTATTATTCTGACGGGGCTGTCACGACACTCCCGGTGGCGAGGTCGGGGCAACTCACGCACAAATTGAATTTTGTCGACAAAACCGTTGTTGTTTCTGGTCGAACTGTTTTGATTACATCAAGTGCGGTTATGCTCCATGTTTTGGAATCAATTAAGCATTAAATGCACCTAAAACCGTTTCGGCCGTGAATGTTGTAACAACCGCGTAAAGCGATGGCTTTTACATTTATACAACACTTAAAACATCTCAAGATAACTCTCGAGATCGAAGGTATGTTTTCGTCCCACGAAAACGCGTTATTAACTGTAATTTAAAAAATAGAATGACAAATATTTTGCAGCTAAAGTCTCTCTAATACTTTCAACAAACAACGGTATTCAAGTCTTAGTACTGAAGTAGATCGATCGGCCGACTGAGTGACCGCACAGTGCCCGCCACTGCCTGGGCTCGATCCTAACAACATCTTACAGACAATAATGAAGTTGTAACAATAGACGCGCCCCGGCGCCGCCTGCGTCGCGGCGCACAGCGTCGCCCGCACCCGTTCGTTGAAAAACTTGATACGGCGACCTCATTAATCGCACACCCATCAACTTAATTTTAATCTATAAACATCTCTTTAAAATATTTGATATGAAGAATAACTATACTAAAATTATCTTGTGCGCTAACATGCAAATACAAGGAAGACGATAATTATTATTACAAAATCATTGAAACACGCAAGTTTTCCAACGAACACCTCGCTCGCTAAAGAGAAAGTACATTTATTCGTAAGTAAATCACATTAGAATGATGAATAATAACGCGGTGCTTGAAATTATTACTCGGTGACACTTTAAAATACATTTAGTCGAAATGTAAAAATATTTACATCGGTCGTCCGTTACCGCTAGCTGTCCACGTTGGTTCCCGTACAACTGTGGCGCGGTGTCAGTGCGGCGTCGTCCCAGACGAGCAGGAAATTATTCCCGCCGACTATGCGGTCCGGCTCGGCTCGCACTGATACGCGCGTAACATTTACATAATTTATACACTCTCTACAATTCCATCTCTCCCGTGCGGAGTCCGACTCGTGTGTGGTGGCACGCTACACAAACATTGAATGCCATTCTGAATCCACTTGTATTCCCTCAGATGTCGCGGTGTCGTGTGCCGTCGATGTCTCACGTTGCTCGATCGACATGTAATACTGCAGAATACCTACGATGCCATCGATCCCCGTCAACTCAATGATTGAACATCACAATTTACAACTTGTACGACTAGGTATGTTTAACGTTTATAAATTTCAGAAAAGACCTATCTATTATAATATAAGTTTGCTACGCATTAATATATACCTATTACAAGTACGCTCTGACCAATCATACCGATTTGATATTCCCGAACACAAATCTACGTTCAGACGTCGTTTCCAAATAATCTTTGAATCATAATATTATAGTGAAGCGAGAATTAATGTTTATTACATATTTTGGCAGTTTTAAAATAAGAAAAAATATTATTATGCATTACCGCCACAAAAATACTTTATTGATCGCCATTGAAAGCGACTACTCCTAAGAAATTAAAAGTAGAGACTGCGCTTTGAAAGCCACGTTTCAAACGTTGAATACAAACATTTGGATGTATCGTATTTTTATTTTTCAAGTTGGGCTCAGAGTTGGGACACGTTCAGTGACCGAAAAAATAGGTCATAAAAGCACTGTAGCGTACAAAATGTTACGTTCATGAGACGAAGCCATGTTCAAATCTGAATTTACGTTTTACTGCATACGGATAAATATACAATGTGTAACAGAATAAACTCAATACCTAAATGGGGGGTCATTGTACTCATAATTATGAACAACTTTTACTATGGGACCACCCCGAAATCGCGGAAAAAAATCAGCTGTTCTGATACACGTTGCATAGAAATAGGAAGCTCAATTGTCAACTGTACGTTCTTGACTCTGAGCCTAACAGTCATAATTTAAATTACATAACATACTGCATAATACAAAAAATACGGAGTTCCCAAAACAAGCGAGTTCATGAATCGCTTACCTAATGAATGTAATATGACATGTTGGTTAACTATTCACCTTTGGTTAATCGAGTACGGCCGAGGCGATGAATATATAACTTGAACCACATCATCTATATCCACATAATTAGACCTGGGTTGCGTCACATCTGCATGCGAGTTCTGTTTTCCTGTTACTATATAATGTTATAATTATCCTTAAAGTTACAACATTCAACAAATATTCTTAGGAATTATTCGTAATTGGGTTAATCGCGAAGCACTGTTAAGATAAGATAGAGATGTCGATGATGTAATGTATGCTGGTGACGTGTCCCGCCATTGAGCTGGAGTACGGACCTCGCATGCGACGAACAGCTTACCCGCCGGTCGCCGTGACGCAGCGGTGCCTACGCGTCTTCGTTGAGTTTCTTGAATAGTAAGGTCTCCTCAAAGATGTACTTCTTGAGCGTCTCCTTGGGAAGGTCATCGAGCTCCATCGCGAAACGGAACGGCTCCTCGGCCACGGGCTGTAATTGAAATACGTCTTTAAATGGTGTTTGATAGCGTTCCTAATTTTGTTCCTTAGTTTTAAAATAATGGAAATATGATGATAATGATGATGATCAATGAAGCTTGATTGAAAATAACAAATCATTTAGTTGTTTTCTGTGGAACGGCCACCATGTCTATTAAAAAAACAACAAGTACTATGTTGTGTGTATGAAAAAAGTTGTTTGAAATGGACGTTGCGTTGGTGGCGAAAAATATCAAACGAAAATGGCAATTTTCTTTTTTTTTGTTTCAGATATGTATTGTATAACATTGTTTTATTAAACTAATGATCACGGCTAAGTAACAGAAATAAAAGTAGTCACAGAATTGAGCTGAGCGTGCCCGCCCATACCAAAAATCGGTACAGACTAAGGTTTAAGGTCCGAAACACATAACCGCGTTGCGGTGCCGCCACGCCGAAATCGGCGACACCACCTGCCGCAAAACAGTTTGAGGTGTGTTTTTGGTGTGTGGTGTGCGGCGCGTTGCGTTATGTGTGGGGTTATGTGCTTCGGCCCTAATATGACTGGCAAAGACAACACAAAAAGACTTAGGGTCGGTTAGAAACATGTCAAGCCCTACTTGAGACCTTTAACAAATATGTAGGTCTGGAGTTTCTTGCCGGTTCTTCTTGAATGTCTGAGGCTGTCGATTTTTCTTCGCGATTTCGCGTTTGGTTGGTCCCATAGTAAAAGTACAATGGTAAGTACAATGATGGTTCTGCTATTCTGGTTTTGCTTTTATTCTCTTACACGTTGTGTATGTGCCCACGTTGGATTATTCTTCTACTGATACTTATATAAAATCAGTTGCTGTTCGTAAGTCTCGCTGAAACTCGAAAACAGCTTCACCGATTTAATTTTCGTAATTTTGGTGTTTGCAATTGTCACGACGAGATTTGTATGAAACAATTTTTTTTTAAATGCACCTGGGCGAAGCCGGGACGGGTCACCAGTATCAAATATTTTTTTTTAAAATCTAGGATTCTCAATTTAAACATTCTTAACCCAGAAACCAACCATTATCAACCTCCACTCACCTCATCATTAGGGTCATAGTACTGCTCGAGGTAGGGGTGAGCGAGCGCCTCCTCCACGGTGATGCGCTTGTGCGGGTTGAAGGTGAGCATGCGGTGCAGCAGGTCCAGCGCGCGCCCGTCGGCGCCAGGGAACAGCTCTGCCCACGGCACGCGCGGCTTGTACGGGAGAGACTCCAGGTAGCCCCGGGCCTAGAGAAAAGTAAGTAGAAATAAAGTTAGGGTTTTTTCTTTTCTTATAACAGCCCTTTTGCACACCAAAACAATTGATAGTGCAGTGATAATAAAGTTCATGTACAAAGGCGAGCTTAACTAAAAAGTGAGTTTTCTTCCAGCAAAACAATGATTGATAGAGAGAGATCACAATAATTTGCCAGCCAGGTTTGCAGGTTGCCAGGTTTTCCATCGATTACACTTCGGGGAGTGTGCGTCGGAATCGCACAATTTAATTCTTCCTAACCCGTTCCATCATCGATGCGCCACCAGTACATAGTGGACATCCCATCCATACCCACATAACGTTTTGGATATACTTTCATTGTGCGTAACGCTAAGGAGTGGAATTTCCTACCGGAGTCTGTGCTTCCTGATAGCTACAACCTGGGAGCCTTTAACGGCCCGTCTCAATAACGTATCAACCTTTAACCAACTGTCCAATTAGCTACCATCAGTAGCTGAAACGTCATGCTTGAAAGGCAAACATGACGTTTCAGCTACTGTTGTAAGCTTACTTGGCAGTTGGTTAAAGATAGATAAGTTATTGAATCCGGCCGTAAGTTAACAGTGAATAGGTTATTTCGAAGCAAGCGTGGTCCATCGTCAACCTCATCATCGCTTTTCATCAGGTGAAATTGCGGTCGAACGTGGGCCTATCAATAACAAAAAAAAGGTCACCTAGGAAACGGAAAGATAAATATAGACATTTCAAAATTGTATCATTCTTTTTCCGTACGGCGGGTACTTGTGATATGTTTAAAACTGCAAGGAAAAAATTCCCATGAAAAATAAATAATGTCTGTTTTAATACATGAACCATGGTTACCCTATTATTATTTTTAAACCCGGGAAAATGCAACGATTCTAACGATTCTAAATCGTTCAAGCCGTTTAGAAGTTATGGTGGAATAAAGAAACCCACAAACATGCATACATACATGAACCCTGAAAACATAACACTCTTTTTTTGGGCAGCCGTGTAAAAAGCAACAAATTACTGACAGCAACCGTTTCATTATTTGTACATAAGTTGATCTCTGGCCAGTCGGAAGTCGGCACTGCCTGCCATATAATATGAGTGGTTTATTCTTCTGCAGCGGAACGAGCTATTATTTCAAATTGATGTCGAAAAGAGAGCACTCATTCTTCATAAAATTTCAGGACTTATGTTAATAGAACAGCAACAGCTCTAGGGTAATGAAATATGTATTTTGTAGTCGATAAAATATTCGTTTCCGACATGTTTGAACTAAAAGGATTATGAAAATCAGGCAGACGTGTAGTTTAAAATGTAACAACGCTTGTTAATAAAATCGTAAGCCCTCTGTTCCGAGAAAAGCCTTGGATGAACATAAATTAAAGCACACACACGCTTTGTGGTTTCCGCTAAGTATTACCTATCAACCTTTATAAGATATAACATTTATACGATCAACATATCCCAGAAGTTGATTCTGAGATTAAAACTAAGCTACTGATGAAAGTATTTACGCTTCATGGCGATTCCGCGCACCACTCCATTTAGAACTGCAAAAATCCCTGCTGAAGCTCTTATACATCCTAATATATAAAATTCTTCCGCTACTGACTGACTGAGTTAGTGACTGAGTGACTGGCAGACAACGCACAGCCGAAACTCATGGTCTTAGAAAGATGAAACTTGGCATGTAGGTTGAGGCTCCTCCTTGGGGAGTGTAGGGAAGCACTAAGAGAGGATTTCCCGAAATTCCCACGGAAACGGAAAAAAACGAGATATGTTCGAACGAAGTCGCGGGCAAAGGCTAATAAATCAACACAAAAGGATTTTGTGAAAAGAAAATAAGGGTCACAAAAAGCGGTCGTTCCGCCATTACGAAAACTCGTTGCGTTCGACTTGAATTTAATCTATGGTCAAAGTTCATATCTTATTCAGGACAACCTCACAAGAAAAGGATCGGAAAGTTTCTCGATTGGCCCATTGAATGTGCCCGACGAACGCTACCTAGGAGACAATGTGAATAAGTAATGTTATACGTCCGAAGCTACAGTACACAGTAAACATAGTCGGTACATAATATAGTCTTTGAGTACACGTTACTACGTACTAGTAATAGAATACTTGAATAATTTATGTACCATTACTGAAAAAATCACGCGGAAAATCTAGACATTGTAAAAGTCCTGTTAGCTGCATAGTGAATATAGTTAAATAAATACTTCGTCTTCCCTTCTCTAAGCTGACTTGCCAAAGCTTCTGGATTCTTTACCTGGATTTTGTCAATAAGAGGAATACGTGTATCGAACGCCCTGAAGCAGTAGGCTAATAGCTAATAGCGCGAATTTAAACGTATTCGGAGCGTATGATGCGTTTATTTGTTCACCCAGCCATGTTTGTACCCGGTACCAATCCTGAATGATTTAAATGATCGTATGTCCGAAAACTAGGGTAATAGTGATGGGCTAATATATATAAGTGTGAATAGGTTTTAATTCTAGGCAAGCGTGCTCCATCTTCGACCACATCATCTTTTACCATCAGGTAAATAGTGGTCAAACGCGTGCCTATCCATAGTAAAAAAAAACACAGTATGTACAGATAACGATAAGGTGGAATTCCCTGGCGGAGTCTCCTGATATCTACAACCTGGGGCCTTTAAGTCGAGAGTGAGTAGGTTACTTCTAAGCAAACATTCTTCATCTTCGACCACATCATAACTGTCAAGATTGGGGTCAAACGCGAACCTATCAATCATCATCTGCCTAGCGTTTTTTTTCCAAGTGTATTGGGGTCGACTTCCAGTCAAACCGGATTCAGCTGAATACCAGTATTTTAAGTGGAGCAACTGCCTATCTGGCCTCCACAATCCAGCACCTGGGTAACACGGTAATAATAATAAAACAAACTGGCACGAAGGGTTCCGTACCATAAGCCGAAAAAAAAACATGTTTCTTGCATGCTCCCCCTTTTATTTTTAATTTTTATTATTTGTTGTTATAGCGGCATCAGAAATACATCAGCAGTGAAAATTTCAACTGTATAGCTCTCACGGTTCATGAGATACAGCCTGGCGACAGACAGACAGACGGACAGTGGAGTCTTAGTAATAGGGTCCCGTTTTTACCCTTTGGGTACGGAACCCAAAAAACGAATAATTTGCACTTGGCTTAGTAGTTGGCATCGTGTGGCGTCGACCCAATACAATACGCGATCGTCGCGTTAATTTGCGCTTTGGTATTAGAATGACGCCATCATGATACAAACTACTAAGCCAATCGCACGTATTTATTCGCCTCAAATAATAAACAAAGGCTGTGACGATAAATTGTAGCCCACCCTTTGTTTGATGCTTTGACTTGGACTCAAACAAAACAGAGGTGATGTTTGTCTACGTATTTATGTCTAGTGTGTATCTCACTGTTCCCGCCTACGGGCAAAATGAACAACGCAGGTGTACTCAAACACCTGCGGAATTGTCTCGACCATATTCAATGTAAGGATATTCTTCTGGCATTATCCCTATTTATTTAGGATCGAAACAGTATGACTTGTTCAAAAAAATATTTGCTGTAATCTCAGTATTCATCTCCTTTATTATGGATGGGAAATCATCAAATGACTCTTTCCGCTCTAGGCGGAGCGAAAGGGAGTGTCAGACTCTTACTGACTAAAATCCATCCATGTTCCTCCTAATGCCCTTTGCGTTCCAGGGCCGCGGTGACTCTTTCGAACTCATTCCGCAACCCTGGCAGGCACTGGCTCTATTGGGACCCGTCTCCTATGCTGACATCTCTTTGAGGCGCGCGTGAAACACAACGGGCCATCGACCCGGGAGTATTCATCCCCTACCACACAATCTTCAATGCATCCAATATGGCATTTCTTTATTCTTCAGAAAGTCCTGTTTTCCTCCATAAGTATAGACTTCAGATAAAATAAAAATGTTTTTTTTTGCTAATACTAATAAGTCTCTTCAAGTTTTTATTTCAACACATAAAAGCGGAGACTGATGGAATTATGCGTCAATTTCCTGTCCTCAATTTAATAAGGTTACTCGTTTTACATTTTCTAAATCTCCCTACTTCAGAAATTACGAAAATATTTTTTAGTCTAAATTTTCCTCTTCGAAAGGCTACGACTCACTAGCGAATGATTTACGACAAAATTGCCAAGTACCTACGTATAGCCACGACCTCACGTGCGACATATAAGAGGAACCTAAACACACATTGCCTGGGCCCGGAAAGTTTTAACACAAACCAATTTAACCGGCGCTGCGGCGTTGACATAACTACATTTATTTTTACCTAGCTTTTCTCGCGACTCCGCTCCGTTCCCCACATGTTTACATTTGAAATTACGTATACCAGTATGTGTGGAATATTGTATTCCCTGCGGGCTTAAACTCGACACTCTGTCACAAATAGTCTTCGAATAAAAAATATAGGCAATAATACTAGCTTTCTACGGCCAATAGTTCCGGCTGTGCTTTGTCTGTCAGTCATTTAGTCACTCAATCACTCAGTAACGGAAGAGTTTTAGTACGAGGTGTGATCTCAGCTTCTATATGTACCACTGCTTCAAAACAAGGAAGTTTATATGAATAATTCACGGGGACAAAGTCTCAGACAAGAGCAACGAGCTCGTAATAGAACTTTGACCTGGACTCGCAGAGTTTCAAATCACTTTTCTTGTTGTTCGCACTGCCTTACAAGAATTCTGGTCTACAAGATTTACCGTGTTAATCGTTTAGCAAACGAAGCCAGGTCAGATGGAAAAATTTATCAATGTTCTCCTTGGCATACCGAGTTCTTACCCTTAGTTCGAGACAGTTGTATTCAATCTTGGTCAGAATATTTTGATAATAGATCGTTAGCGAAAGGTATTTGGTGCAGGACGATTTAACCATCTCTTCCACGGACTCTTTGGTTCAGCGAGGGAGGGATGACTAGACAGGAAGTGGTGACGTCTTTGAGGCTCCGATCTGGACACATACCGCTCAATAGTTCCGGATTCATGATGCGCAAAGTTGATTCTGCCAAATGCGTTGTCTGTGGAGTTGTAGAAGACGTGCATCATATCCTGTCGGAGTGTGTTTGTGTTTGTGTCCAAAGACGTCAAGCTTTTGTCACTAGCTTTAATGTAGGCATAGCATCCTGGCCTCACCATTATCGGATGAGGCTAGAACACTTTATTATATTTTTACTATGGGTATAGGTTACGGGTAGGCAGTTAAGAATATTTTTGTATTCAATCATCGGGGTTACATATTCTTTTTAGAAAAAAACCCTGTAAACAAAAAAAGATTTAAAAAAAATACCGTTGGAAATAGTCGCTTTTTCATGGGCTAAATAAACAGTCTTTCCTTGTTCGGCCCATGAAAAAAGCTAGTTCATAATATATTTCAACATACCTTCTCATTGATAATGCAGTCCAGATCCTCCTGGCTGGGCGAGCCGAGAACTCCCAGGATATGGTTCAGCTGGTCCAGGTAGTGCTTGCCCGGGAAGATGGGCCGGTTGCTCAGCATCTCCGCCAGGATGCAGCCCACCGACCAAATGTCTATCGACTTAGTGTAACCCTATGGACAAGGAATTGTGTTACTTTACTTATATTTCATCTATCTATAAATGTGAATGGCTAAATGTGTTGCGAAGCTCAAAACTTGAGATCGGCTGGACCAATAGAGTATTTTACTGAAAAAATCTAATTAGTCCGTCAGGTAGATTTCTAAAAAAATATTGAACGTGTTTTTTTTTTTATTTTTTCACGAATAGAAAAAATTAAGACGATACAGTGCGTTGAAAACACGAGTGACGTCACTATTATGGTACCGTTTTGAACGTCATGAGTGTTTAAAATACGTGAAAAAAATATCAGACGGACTTATTAAATTTTTTCAGTAAAATACAATTCGGATATTTTTTTTAAATATTCGTTTTAGTCCTAGGAAGGTTTTTACGAAAAGAAAAATTGCACGGTAAAACAAAAAACCACCGGGATACAATTAAGATTTTTGTAACCTTAAGATGTATTTTAATTCTGAAGTCCACGCAGACAAAGCCGCGGGCAAAAGCTAGTTTAATATAAAATCACGACTATATTTCCCAAAGGGTTATGCACAGGTGTACCTATAGTACATCCAAAGCTATGTTCCATGTTACAAGGAGCAAATCAAATGTTTTCAGCGGGGTACAAAACTTAGTCTTGGGGCTGCCACTAGTTTCGATAACGGCTATAACAAACTTGAAACCAAACCTCAAAACGAAGCTTAGTAGTAGCCAATCAGTTCTTAGCAAAATATGTCAATAAAATTATAGATCCAATGGATGCCTTATTAAGTATTTTGTAACGTCAGCCTGAACTCGGGTATTTTACGACCATCTTTTTTTTTATAAATGCGATCCTACTCGTTCTCCTGCAAAGAGGAGAGGAGACACATACATCTGCGTTTATTTCACTTTAACAGTAGTATAAACGCAGATATGTACATATGTCTGTGAGACTAATCACAGCAGTATTTAAAATGGTTAATCTTTGAAAGGATCATCAGGATATAGAGGCATGGAACGAGAAAGGGAAGGCCTTTGCCAAGTTGTGGGACACAAACAAGGCTATTAAAAAAAAAACTTTGAAAGAAAGGCATAATACAGTATATGAAGGTCCTAGGGCCCATTATATAACCCTTAAGAAAATTCTAATTTCTTAGCACGGGTTTCAGATCTCAATCTCGTCTCTTCGGGTGAGATAACCGATCTCAATTTGCGAAAAATACTGACGCACTTTGCAAAGGGCGCTCATCTCAATATAATCAATACAGACGCAGAAAGAAGTCTGAGGCTATTTAGACATTAGAATATAGAGTGTGGTATCTTAGCTTTGTTAAACTCGTCTACGGTACTTTGAAACAAGTATTTTATATAGTACATTGCATTTCCAATCGATATTATGTGCGAAAACCGCCAGACCTTCATTTAGTCAGCCATTTCCCAAGTCGTTCATACACATTTTCTCACGATAACATTCCGTTGCTACGCGGTTTTTGCAGACATTAAAGACCAACTTAATGTCCATTCCGAAAATATATTACAGATGGACTTTTAGAAGTTACTTAATGTATTAAATGGTATTTTAATATTCATAAAAGCGGGTATTTATTCGTCCTACTTCGCTGAATGGTTCGTCGCTTGAAGGGGCTTCACAAAATGATGGTGAATAATCACGGAAAACATGGAAAAGGGGACTTTATAATGAAGACAATGTTTTATTGTTCGGTCTGTCAAAAGCCTTAAAGGTCGGAGGCACAGCAGACAGCCTGGATTCCTCTGTGATGGTAGGCTTTTGTTGTCTGAAATAGCGGAGTATTATCAAAATAGCGCCAACAGTGAGACGGTTCTGAATGGCGCAATATATTACAAACATAAATTGAAATCTAGTGCTATATTTGGGTATTTTACTGCTTACGATTTTGCCGTTTAAGGTTTTGTTAGCGCTTCATATTTATGGCGATAAATATTACTTGCATGGGTGATGGAAGATTTGCGTAGTCTATTGATAAGTAAGTATATATTTTTTCATTGTTTTCGGCGTAGGTAGGTACTATAATCCTTGTGTACGCTAATGACTAGTTTACTGCTTTCAAAGCTTGCAATAAACTACAAATTAAAGAGGGTTCCGTTTCCTGAAATACAAACATACAAACATAAACTCACGCCTTTCTTTCCAAGATGGTTGACAAAGGCTACAGAACGCCACGCGCTCGTTTCCCATACACCTTTTCCTTCGTCCTGAAATATTGTCACATCCTAGCAAGTGAAACAAAGGACACTGGGCAAAGTTGTATGGGAAGTTGTCTATGAACCAGTATTATTTTGGCTAATATTTTCTTAAAGCAGTCGTCCCATGCCAATCATTTTAAGAGTATCTCGGTCGTAATTCCGAACTAAACCCGACAAGCACATTTCAGCTATAAAACGGTTAAGGAGCACATCGTAAGTAATCGCCATCTGGAACCGGAACCAGAACTATCAAAGCATTTTAGTCTTACATCTACATCTAATTTGCGCACGCGGTTTGACAAATTAAGTGTCAGAAAACCAACCGGAAAATAATTAAATTCGCAATCATGATTCTTTGACGTACGTTTGAAACAACAGGCAGTTGTATAACATAGTTAATTGATATAGTGTGCCAGACAATTAACTTGTCTAACTGTAAGTACTTATCGTTACTGGTTCATAGGCTAATTTTGCCCAGTTTCCTTTAGGGTTAATAAATGGGAATAATATTATTATGTTTATATTAATAACGCTAAATGATGCTGAACCATGCGTCATGTGGTGGCTATGTGAAAGGGTGGCTTCAATAAATTTGGGCTGTTCAACTCCGGACCGCGAAGATTAATGTTTAAATTGTATTAACTACTCTCTGCACATCATGCGTTTACATAATTTCATATATAACTTTCTCACCGGGTTTTTAAAGATTCAAAAGTACCGTTTAAATTTGAACTGATTGTTATGTTCATTTCGCGTTCGTTTCTTTGTAAGTAATGATCTTTTTGAGGGCACAATAATACTGGTCCCAGTTGCGCTTCATATATCTTAGTATCCAAGGTTAATTACAGGGTATATACTCAGTGACTAAAACTTCATGCAAAGGCACTTGAACGGGCAACATAAACATTGCAACTAAAGTGAAGTAATAAACGTTGGCAATTGCCCCCTGGACAGAAATGAAATGTAGTGTAGTGAAACTACTTAAAACATTTTCTCCCAAAATAGATCATTTCACGACGGGACACTAAGAGCCTATAAACGTGACGACATTAAAACTTCTATTTTGTCATGATGTACCTACGTGCCTAATCAAAACGCGCTGACGCGGCGTTAGCGCGAGGTATACGTTTGACGAAAACCTGCTTTAGATGCTGTGTGAAAACGTCATGCCTTAGATATAATCACAAATACATGGATTTTAATAGTAAAGATACCACGCGTAGAAGCAAACGTTAGGACGGCAAACGTTTGCTTCTACGCGTCCACTGTACAAGAAACAGTTCCCACACACGGCTGCTCCCGAAGATTGCCGACCGCATGGCGAATTCGCTTCGGCCTAGACGTGCCGATTACAGCTCATTTTTTGGCGTCAGAAAAATATGCTGTCTGCCCTGATAAGTCAATAGACAGATAATTATAAAACAAAGCTCTAGTAAGAGTGGTGTGGATAACGTACCTTAGAGTTAAGCATAATCTCCGGTGCCCTGTACCACCGGGTGGCCACGTACTCGGTCAGGAAGCCGGTGTGGTCGTGGTCAGGGTCAGCGACTCGTGCCAGCCCGAAGTCGCAAATCTGTCAACAAAATATGTTATTAAAGAAATATCTTGGTTGCTGTAGGTTGTTCCGAGACCAAATTTATTAATTATAGGCTCGCTTTTCACCACAATCTAACCTTATGGAACCCCCAGGTTTTAGCTATCAGGAAATACAGACTCCGAGAGGTTCTTTTTATTTACTTTTTATTTAATATGGGTTTGCTCTTGACTATAGTCTAGGTCATAGATGACAGAGACAAAGTCGACGATGGAGCGAGCTTACCCAGAATGGTTAAGGTTCTGGTTTTCCAATGACGTGACCTGCGGACCCTGAACCTTCAGCTAGCTTATCTTTTAACCACGGCATGGCATGAACCTATGCTATACACACATATTGACTCGAGCCGAGACACTGGAAGAAAACACAAAAAGGCGATTCTCTCAGTGCCTCACAGTCCCATTTCTGATAGACCTTAAGGCAAGGTTTTTTATATAATCAACCCCATCACTTGCCAAGGCAAGGGAATTGAAGATCGAGCCCAATCTTATAATATGTATTTTTCGAATTAAGTAGGTAGGTACTTCAAAAGGTTTTCCTGAAAGTCTCTTCAGTTACCATTTGAAGTAAGTTCGAAGAGGGCGGTAGATATTTCGCTCACTTCGTCCGATCATAATGACACTTGAATAGGTGCCGGAAAATCTACGCAGAGGAACGTAAGCTCAATTCTTTGCTGATTATGGCAGTGGTTTACCTTACACAGACATTGTTAAATATTACGGGAATTCCGAAAAAGGCTGCATAGGTAGGTATATTTCTCTGCGACCTTTTTAGATTATGCTTTACTAAGTACTACGAAATGTTATCACAATATATTAATGAAGGCAATAGCCTAACAAACTGCTTCGTATTTCCAACATTACAATGTAGGGATTATCCCTACTTCCAGTGCGATGATAATGAAATATCAAAGCAAATATTTCGCTTGTCGATTGTTTGTCAACGACACGGTCTTGTTAATTGGTTATTACGCAGTATTTATTTGTATTTTGTCATCGGTGCGAGCATAACAAATACAAGCGCACAGGGTGTGACAAGTCATCGGAAAACCGACGAGTTAATACTGTGCAATATTGACTCGAATCAGTTCAGGCCGGAGGCAGGAGGAGTAGCGAATTTTTAGGGGTTACGAAAATAAAGCAGTATATATTTCCATACGTCTCACTCAATATCGATTTCAAAACTACCCATTGTTAAAAATGGATTTTGAGTGTCCAAATACTTATCTACACTGTTATACAAGTCCTTTTAAATCTCTGTTCAGTTTAAAAAACAAACGTGAATAAATTCAAAATATTCTGCGAACTTTACTGCAAAAAAAGTAATGAAAGCGCACAACTCTCCTCTCCTGCTGTTTGAGCAAATAAGCCGCCATATTGCGCCTACCGCTATTAATGATATCATTACGGGCACACCGACCGCAATACTGCGGTCGCTTCAGCGTTACAATTCCGTTGAGTTGGAGCGACAGAGTGACAATACACTATCCGAGGTTTTGTTGTTACTTATTTACACTGTACCTGCTAGAACACTGTACGGTCGGGGAATGAAAAGTTTTACCACCAAGGTCCATTTCAACTGAGTGAAAATTATGTTTAGAACATCGGGAAAATTTCTACTGTCATTATTATGAACTAGTTGCCGCCCGCAGCTCCGCCCGCGTGATTGTCGAAAATTATCCCAAGGATAAAAAGTATCATATGTGTTATTCCAGACTATAATCTACCACTGTGCCAGATTTCATCAAAATCCATTCAGTAGTTTTTGCGTGAAAGAGTAACAAACATCCATCCATCCATATTTACTTACAAACTATGGCGTTTATAATATTAGTAGGATGGAAATACTAATTAACAGTTCGAATAAAAAAGTTACAGTAGATTTTGATTTAACTTCATGTCTGATGATTTTTTTAAGTACATCTTAATGTTTTATTTATTTTGTTTTGTCTGTGTATGATTTTATTTATATTTCAATTTTTATAAGGACTTTGCATAATATGTCGTGGCCCTATCGTTGAATTCTCCATTTCATGATGTGGCCGACCGAGGTTATTTCAGTTTAGGTTTGAGGGAACTTAGAGCACCCCGAAACAAATAGGTTCGAATGGGATGACAGGAGCTAGTTCTCGGCATCCCATTCATGTAAGGTTCCTTTAAATCCTACAGACAAAGAAGCCCCGCAGCAAGCTAAGTCTGGGAGGGTAGGATTGAGATGGCCATTTTATGATATGAATAAATATTAACAACAATAACACCGTAATGCGGAAAATGAATGTGTACGTTACTGTTTACGTAACTACAAACCTAATTAACATTATAGGTTGGTATGTACGTACGTACAACAATATGTCACACTTGAGTTTTGTCACGTTTATAACATTGTTCTCGTGTGTGAGAAAGATTTATTTACAAAATCGCTACATATTTACGATTTATGTGAGTATTTGTAAGTTTTAGCTGAAATTACTGTTTGGAAAATTTATTAGGATCAAAAATTTAAGGTCCAATTCTTCGCAGTTATTATGTTTCGGCAAAGTAATAAGCGGGAATATTCCAAAGTACTTGGATTTAGCAGAAATAGCAGATGGCTTCAATTATGATATTTTTTTTCAGTTTATGAAAAAATTGTGGCCTAAGTTGATTAGTATTGTAACTTTTATAATAACTTTCATAATAAGATTTTACACAAGATTACTGATATTGTAAGGTGTAATATAGGTTACATTTAGGTAAGAAAAATCATAGGTGGGATGTGAATACAGCAGTCATTGTGCCGATAATCGTGACGGCCAATGGCATAATAGGGAATGTGCATGAAAAATATTTATTATCTATACAGTTTAGCTAAAAATATACAAAAATATAATACTAACAGTGAAATGAGAATCAAAATTGATCGAAAAACAAACGAAATATAACTATTTTAAACAAATAATATCTGTCTCTCTCGCGAATACGCCGTTTTCTATGGCAGCTGTAGAGGCGACATAGTATTTGACGTCAGAGTTCGTATCGGACTTCTCTTTCTAATTGTCATCTTTGAAGCTTTATAACTTCAACGTTGATGAAGGTATTTTAAAATTGATTTCATAATTGTTTACTAGAGCTAATAAGTGTTTCATATTGCAAATAAAAAAATGCATGCATATTCCCTATTGCCAAGAACCTCGACCAACATCTGAGGAGGCTCTCGTTGGGCAGCTGGATCAAGACCTTGATACAGAAGGCAGTACTACTGGACACGGCGCGCATAGTTAGGAGGTTCCTCTCTCAGGGGCCCTGACCACCGGTAGCTTGGAACCTGTTCCTGTCAGCGCGCAAAAAAAAAAATGTTTTTCGCTGCCTGCAGCTAGGGTTGCCAGGCGTCCGGATAAAGCCGGACATAGTCAGGCTTTTGTTAGGCTTTAAATATTTTAAAAGATTTTTACTGAAAATTGCAAAATAAAGAAAATTGATTCATCAAATTTGGTTTAAGTCTGGATTTGCTTCTAATAATGCTTTTTATATCGTGAAGACACATTCCTGAATACGATAAGTTGTCTGGCCTTTTTATTAAATTTTACCCTAAAAGTCCGGTTAAATTAGCTGGTAACAGACCAGCTAATTTAACCGGACTTTTAGGGCATTTTAGTTTTAAGACCTGGCAACCCTACCTGCAGCTAATCTATAAATCTTCCCATCTAATATTATAAATTATTTATATATACATTTTTATTGTTTGTGTTTGTAAAGGAGCAAGATCACAAAAAATATTTCCCTGATGAAAAGCTGCACTGACACCGAGTGGCAAAATTAAGCTTATTATCCCAAGAAAATGGACGGTCCCTGTGAGAATGGTACGGCAGCGAAGCTAACAGAAAAGCTAGAATTTTATAATCTTAGTATTAAATCCTTATCACGGGGCGAACCACTATGCGACTGATAGTCATGCACGTGCGGCTTCAGTGTCGCCATAGCGATAGGCGATAACAAACTATACGCTGGGTTCGTTTTAAAACTTAGAACAAACGCCTCGAGCAAGGCACCCGCTTATGACGCTCCTTAATTATGATCCTGAGTACTCTGTAAAGTAAACGTCAAAGCGCTACCAACATTTTGAACTAGATTTTTTTCATTTCTTTTAATTTTTGTGCTTGGTAGTTTCATTTTATTTTGCAAGCTGTGGTCTCCTCTAAGTGAAGGGGTATACCAACTGAATACTTAAATATGGAGATCCTAAAATAAAACCCACAGGAACTGTAAACTTTTTCCGGAATAAAAAGCACTCGGCGAGTGTTGCAGCCTTAGAATAATAACGCATAGAAACCTAGTACGAGTTCAAAAAGTGAGGCCACTAAAACTTTGTCATAATGGCTAAGTTCCCTCGGCGAGCCGTCAGTACTCAAGGTCACAGGTTCCGTCGAACACAGCTCGCGAGTAAATAATTGAAACTGACAGTTAGTAGCGTGAAGGGATGTTATAGCACTTTAGGGAAACAAAAAAAATGTGATCAAATTACATTTCACAAACTAGTAGCTACTTCATTTTTTATATTATCTCTACGTAAATCGATCATCAGACAAAAATTCTTATTACCTTACTTATCACAATATAGTGTTGCTAGTTGTGAGGAAAAACATAGGTAAGCAATTTTGTTCTTATTTTTGTTTAGCATAAAAACTTTTTTGATATACCTACTACCTACGTTATTGAATAAGATATAATATTTTGCCATGAATGGTTGATAAATTTCTTTTCATTTTTGAATAAATTGAATTTTTACCTTCCCTAAAAATATGTAATATTAATAGGTACATGAAAAAAAAAATTATTAAGTACATGAAAAATCATCTTCATCTTATCCAATTCCTAATAGCATAAAATATTTGTTTTGATTTGATCCAGCAACATTTCCAGCGTTTTCCTATATTTTGTGGGTAACGGCCTAGTGATGGTATCACTGAAAGCTATATTTGTGTACGATTGAGGAACGTAGACACACTCGGCTCACGCACACAAAGAAAATGAAGTGGACACATAATTTCGCTCGTGTTTTGTTGTAGACGCGACTTCTATGCGTTATTATTCTAAGGTTGCAGCCTTTTATCACTAAAATAATATTAGTAATCGAACCACTAGGGAGACTTCCAGGGATTCCTCCTACAAACAAATTCTTCCTCTTTATAATGCTAGTTTAGAATTAGATCGGTATGCACCCTTCACTCGTTAGGTACTGAGTCTCGAACGAGGACAAGAAGACTACAGAAGGCTGATCAAAAGGTGCCACTGAAACACATAAGTAGGTACATACTCCTCATAACGTTCCCGATATAATCCAAGACGGTTCAGCAGATTTAATATTCGAAAGTTCAAATGTGAGTACACACATTTGAACTTTCGAATATTAAATAGGAGAAAAGGAATAAATATTTTCCTACCTACAATTTCTTTATTAAAATCTCTTCATTTCATGTGGACGAGACACCGGAGACACGTACAAAAATAACTTAATAATACCTACGTTTTTTTGTACGTGTCTCCGGTGCCTCGCAAGCTTCCTTTCAAGCAATATTGACGAAAGAATCGATTTTCAAACCAACTTTCCTTTTAAGCCAAAGTTTAAAAAGAACCTTTTGTCGTATGTCATACGACCTCTCCTATCTTGAACAGAATATAGTGTAGGTATATTTATATCGTACCTTCAAATCACATGTTGTGTTAAGTAGCAAGTTGGAAGGCTTCAGGTCTCTGTGAAGTACATTCGCCGAGTGTATGTACTTCAGCCCGCGGAGGATTTGATACAGGAAGTAACAGATGTGATCGTTGCTTAATTTCTGAAACAAATAAACAAACTGTAATAGGCATCTCACTACTTACCAAAAAAGGTCAGATTCCTTTGAACCGAACGGAACCCTTCGGACTAATTAATTGAAAATTTCAATCAGACGTTTTTCAGGTTTTTCATGGTTTTAGGTATTACCTGTGTTTTTAACAATTTGTAAAGGTCTGTTTCCATTAAACATTGTACGATGTAAACGTCCTTCATTGAGTCTATTGTTTCAGCCCTTAAAATGTCTCGAATGTCGATTATCTGAAAAAGAACAAACATTGTGAAAATTGCTAGTCTATGGCTAGACTCCATATTTTCGTTTATTTTCTATCAGTAAAAAGTGAATGATGTTTAAACGTGTATAAACAATAATGGTTTCTCTGATGAGATAATGATAAAACCAGATAACTTGAAATTACAAACGGTGGGCATATTGGGTTGATCTTTTGACTTCAAAGAAATTAGCCTTAATATTGGAAACAAAACTTACATTTTCATGCTTAAACCGTGTTAAGATTTTGATTTCCCTTAGTGTCCTCTGACAGTACGTCTGGTGCTCGAACGGTGATATTTTCTTGATGGCAACTTTTGTTTTCTTTATATTGTCGTGCGCAGACCTGAGAAATAATAACAACTATAAATTATTAGGTTTGACAAGATTTGGAAGGCGCTTGGGGACCTTGTAACATAATTCATATCGATAAATGATGACATTACAACGATTTATAGACCTTTTTTTCGGAGTATAAATTATACTTTCTTTTTAGTAAAGTAAACAATAATAAAACAGCCTGTTCGTATAACAGTAACTGGTTAACTTGAAAGTTTCAAAGCAGACAAACAGACATGAAAATAAACAAATTAAAGGCTTGTAAAAAACATATTTAGATGACAGATAGGCAGACGACAATTGTTGTCATCGAAGAACCTCGATGAGGCTGGCACAGCGTGGGGTTTGGCACAAGGAAAGAGAGGCCTATGCTTAGCCGTGAGCGAAATAGGGTTCCGGGATGAAGATGATGATGGAAAAATCATGCAGTTCTGGCGGTTCAAGTGCACTCTCATTAAGTCAATCGTTTTATAATACGTAAAATATACATTCTTGTTTATATTAAAGTAAAGCTAACTAGGAACCTAGTTAAGTAATCATTAAATTAGAATTTAAAAAAAAAAAACTTTGATAGAGAGGAACTCAAAAGAAATAGCCCAAATGTTAACGAACAACACAGCCATATATGATCACGGCTAATCGTACACGTAACCTAATGGCTAATGATATGGCAAAACATGTGCGAAGCATAACATTCAGCCGGCTGAAAAATTATTCCCGATTTTGTAACCAACGTCAAAGCAGAGCATATGTTCTTCCAGTGATTCATTATCTTATGAAGAAAATAATCTGTCAAGACATCATTTCCTTCATTATTAAATTCCCATTAAATATTACGATACCGGGACTGGCTGTAAGGGCTGTAAGAGGTGTGGAAGACCAAAGAAACGATTGATAAGACTGTCTAAACGATGCTATGACTAGAAAGGGGGAGGGGGGATCTATCTATATCTGTGGGGTGACTATTTAGGTAACTACTATAGTAGGCGCCAGATAATCGTGGAATAACGGTCATTGACCCACCTACAATTATTGACATTTTTAATTTGAAAAACGGAATTTATGACACAAAGCTGTCCCGAATCATCATCTCTCGTGATCCTTAACATTGTCTAATAATGAAAAACGATTCATATTTAATTGTTCAGGTACCTATGAACAGTTATTAGGGAAAGGTCAATATACTTTATTCCACATTTATCTGGCGCCTACTATAATAGAAATTTGGTGTGCATGTCTCTAGGATGCACGAATGGAGACTAGCATATCTTCTATTCTGAACTCCAGGAAGCTAAACGAAAGCGTGGTGGACAGTGTCTACGCTTCAAGGATGTGCAGAATAAGACACCTTAAGAGATGCGACATGGAATCCCAGATTTGGGAGGTACCGGTACAAAACCAGCCCGAGTGGAAATCGGTTAGATGGCATGCTCATCATTATCATCATCAATAGATTATGGAAAAAGAAAACGTATTGAACCGAAGCTAATAAATTTGGGTAAGGACAAGCGAATGATGACAAATCGTAAAACCAAACATTCATATTTTTACTCAGCTGGGTTAGGCAATCGAATCAGTGCGATGTTCAAAATCATAAGTGATGGGCACGCACTCGTAAAGCTGGCAACCCAGAAAAGGTGGGCCTTAATACAATAGTATGAAAGGCTATAAAATGCTGCAGGGTAACTTATGGAAAAATATTTTGAACATGTTCGAAATAAAATGGGGTTCTTTTAAAAACTTTTCACATAATCTCATCTAAAACCCAACTTGGAATGGATGGTCTTTTGAATAATGGCAACATAATTTAATAAAAGTTCGTAACGTTTATCTTACGCCCTTCTTTTTCAGTCTTTTTGCCGTTGTTATGACTGCTTTGATAAATAGTATTTTTTTACGGACGAGTTTTGTTCTGAAATATCAAAAGAGTGTCCATTATTTTATTGTCCAGTTTTTCAGACAAACCTTTCTTTTTGCATGGTCCTAAAATAAACGTTTGTGAGATTTTTATAGGAAAACAAAACAACTAAAATAACATGAAAACCGAAAGGTATGTATGAAATTATTTTTTTCAACAATTCCTTATTTTCTCATAATTTATCACTATGACTCACCAAACTTACAGTCACAAAAAAAATACTAGGAAAAATAATCATTTCGCTACTGTCGTTCAAATTAAAAAACTTACAATGCGTGTCGCTTCAGAATATCTACAAGCTATATTCAAATTACCAAGTCAAATTACAAATGAAATTAATTATCATGACAAGTTTGAATTATTAAAATACAACATGCGAATGAAAACCTTTTAACGTCGCAAACGTCAAGCGTGAACTTCGATATATTTAATTAATTTCTTTCAGTTCTAATTACTTCGAAGCTGCATTTATTTTAGATGTTGGTTTCGTGCCGTTTTTGTCGCCATTTCTAATTAAGATAATTAAAAGGCTCTATCATTCATAATTATAATCAGTTAGTATAAAAGTAATTTCATGTAAATACAGACGACTATAGTAGGCGCCAGATAAATGTGGAATAAAGTATATTGGCCTTTCCCTAATAACTGTTCATAGGTACCTGAACAATTAAATATGAATCGTTTTTCATTATTAGACAATGTTAAAGATCACGAGAGATGATGATTCGGGACAGCTTTGTGTCATTAATTCCGTTTTTCAAATTAAAAATGTCAAAAATTGTAGGTGGGTCAATGACCGTTATTCCACGATTATCTGGCGCCTACTATAGACAGATAACTTTAAGTACAAGATGTGCTCTACTAAGTATTAATGTAAAGGCTTTTAACGTCGAAATGGTCCCTTAGTTCCTTACATTAAAACTCTCCACGATTTTCCCCATTGTCCCGGATATAATATTATATAACAAAGTCCGTCATACGTCATCTCTTTTATCCGGGCTAAGCCGTAACGGGCGGCTACAATTCATTTCGCAGAATCTCACAGAGGAATAAAATATTATTACATCAAGAGCAGTTTAAAAACTTAAGCTGCAGCACTTTGTACGGATGAATTAGCGACTTCCGCGCACTGAGCCGCCATGCTACTTCCAGGCACTGTACCAAGATAAATTTGCAGTTCTTTAAACGAGAAACTAGACTCTATTGCAACTGATTTCAGTGTTGACACAACGGCAAGATAATATTTGCAGCACTATGATGCGAACCACTGAAATAGGGTATTTTACTAAAAAAATCTATTAGTCCGTTAGATAGATTTCCAAAAAATATTGGACACGTATTTTTTCTTTTCACACGTTAACAAAAAATGAAGACGGTACCTACAACGCGTTGAAAACGAGTGACGACTCATAGCTGGGAAAAATTATACCATCTCAGTGACGTCATGCGTGTTTTCAACGAACAGTCATCCTAAAGTGAAAAAAAAATGTGTCCAACATTTTTGGAAATCTTTTTGACGGACTAATTAGATTTTTGCAATAAAATACCCTATTGCTACTTCAAATATAAACCGATCGCTTCAAAAAGGAAAGTTAACTGTTCAACGATTTCTCTTATATTTTCGATATACGAGTAAGCATCTGCTCTAGCGATGAACCACGTCCTAACCAAATATTTGTACGTAAGAAGAGTTTGTGAAGTTAATTTCAGTCCAATAATGGTGGGAAACTTGAATCAGTTTTGATTAAATTATTAAGTCATCCAACGAACTCGGAAAAAGGATTAAATCGATAAACCGTGGATACAAGGCCATGCAGCTTTTTTTAAATAAATTAGGAGAGCAAGGTGTAAGCTAGTGCACCTATGAGAGCCAGCGCCAGGATTTCCCTCTGGAAATCTACACGAAAGCTTCAAAATCGAACTTTTTTGGTCAAACTTTTACGTCTTGGTTTAAAATATTACTGTGCTGTGAAAGCAATATTTTTGCACACTAGAGCAGTCAGGCACAAGTTTTGCGCATTATCGTTAACTAAGATTGACTGCAAGTAGCAAGAACTCTCCTAACGTTGAAACTTTGCAAATGGGTTTCTTGTTAAAATATTGCCGTGTAAAAATGTTCGATAGATGGTGACACGAGATAGAAATCAATCATGTCTCATCACTACATGCTTTATAAGCAGCTGGACGTAGGTCTCCCTCAAGAGTCGCCATATCGAGTGGTTCCGAGCTTCTCGCAAATCTCGCATCAGCAAGCAACCTGCACTGGGTCATCATCATCATCACAGTTAGTGGGGGCCATATTTTTTTTTATTTATTATTATTTAAAGCCAATTTTGTCCCACTGCAGGGCAAAGGTCTCCCTTTGCCACCTTACAATTCTAAAATATACCTACATCAGATCTAATTTTGATCTACTTCCACTCCTCTTATTCCAACCTTGAAATAAGAGCCGTGGAAAATCTTATCCTTAAAGAAATAAGGTCATTCATCCCTTTAAACGGAAATACGCTTAGTACGACACGTGTGTGGGAAATTCGTTGAAATATCAAGTGTGTTTTCCTTCCGATATAGTGTTGATTTCATCCTTATCGAAAACTTGATCCAAGTGTTTTCCATTCTTTTTTATTATTATTTGCCTTTGTGTCATCGTCGCGACGAAAATGTTTTATTGCAAGTAGGTAGTCGTTTTACAACTAAAACAAAGAATTTAGGTGAAAACTATTACATCTAGATTCTCGTAGAACGACTACTTAGTACTTTCTTCTTAGGGCTCCGTAGTCAACAAGGAACCCTTATAGTTTCGCCATGTCCGCCGTCCTTTAGCTCAGAAACGCTTAGCACTAGAAAGTTGGAATTTGGCATGGATAATTGGATATACTATACATATTAATCACGCCGACAGTGGTAAAATAAAATCTTGAAAATATATTTTTTTATGGTATCCCCTACACGTCAAGTGGCGATGATTTTTTTTATCGTCTATCCCATAGTGTGGGGTATCGTTGGATAGGTCGTTAAAAATATTGGTGTGCGAGAACCATTTTTCCATCCAAGGATCCATTTGCGAATTATTAAGCTTTAAAGTGCTAATTTTTGTTACAGTCAAGTGTCTCCTGCCAGCTAACCGGTAGTTTTTGGAGACGTGAATAAATTCATGGTAGTAGCATAAATAACGAATTTAAAAGTAAAACTATCACAGCTAAGTAGGTTTTACAAGTTAACGAGTAATAGTCGACCAACCTATAAAATATACTTGGAGAAGGAAAATTTCGTACAAATTCCTCTTCAGTTACCGTCGTCCTATGGCCCGTTTGTGGGAAACGTTTAGAACCGTTAAACCGTGAACTCAATTAATAAATTGATAGAATCAAACAAAATGCACCATTCCCAGTCGGCAATTGTGACGTGCAACTACAGAACCCTACACTGTGGGTAGCCCGACACGCACTTGGCCGGTTTTTTTTTATTTCGACTACCTACTATAAGATTACCTATATTTATATTTTATTGTAAAAAAAACACAACACGACCGGCATCAAGATAATCATCAACTTGCGGAGTTTTTGGCGATATTTGCCTTTGTTTGCCAAGCAACACCATCAATTCGTTCCATATTTCTTAATGGCATCATAAAAATATGGCATTTGCCACCGAGCCACCGTGAACCCTAATGGGCCGTTACTTTTACTTTCGTCTGCCACACCCCTGGCAGTGTTTCAGACACGCGATAAAGGAATTTATACGTGCTCCAATGTTCCACGTCATCGGCTTTTATCTTATCAATAACGATTAGCCTAAGATGGTACTTAAAATTCCCTTTTACAGTAATTTTCCTGTAACCCAAGTGTTACATCGAGTTTTGAAGAGTTGAAGAATTTTGTTACGAGAGGGGAGTATTTTTGGAATTCAAAGCCAAGTTCTGGCAAACCCGACCGGGCGCGCTCTCTGCAATATTTACACGAACTTTTTCGAGTCCCTTTCGACCCAGTTTATCTCTGAAGCGGGTAGTATCACAAGCCGATGTTTTTTTGAGTGTTAAGTCTACAAAAAGAAAAAGATATTACAAATTCAATACGTCTAAATGGAAAAATCATTTATTTTTGGGAGCCCTATGACTGGGGAGATCATCAATCATGCTAAGTCTACATCCAATCAAGATAGAGCTTTGTAATTCGGAACATACTGATACCACAATAACCCAAACTATAACGATAATTTAATAAACCAAACTCTACCATGAATCTAACGGTAATTAATGAATTAATGTTGTATTACTATCTCCGTGTTTGGACGTAAGACCCGCATCAGACCCTTGTCGGGTCCCAGTTGGTAAACCCGCGTAATTTTACTTACAAGCGCAGTGTGTCCCAACATATTTGGACGACATAATTTAATACTCCTTGATAAATTAATATTTGTTTACGTACACATTCTTATTTAATAAAGGAACGGAATAAAATGCTCTCGGTTACCTGTTTATTTCCCTTTCTGTTTCCTTCCCTTTGTTTTCCTTATTTAACGCGTTTAATATGTGAGAGGATTTGCACACAGGAGAATCTTAACGCTCAATCTGTTGTAAGTGCAGTCTTCAATCTACACTGTGGTAAAACCCACAGAGGACAATTTCGGTACATTGGACATTTAATGAAGACCCAGATACAACGATTCCTGTACCTAAGTTTTATAAGTGGGTTAGTTGTAAGAGCAATCGCCAATTTTGGCAAAAAATTTGTATCATCCTGCGCCGCATAAAAGGTCATTTTGTCTAATTCCACAGAATCCTTCACAATCTGACTAAACAGCCGCGTTCCAGCCACATACTAGACGAAAATAATAAAGAATGAATCATCGAACTTTACTATTCGTAAACAATGCCCGTCACAGACGATCGCGCTTCATGCACGTAACTGACATCCGTCATATCGTACAGCAAACTCGAAACAGGAAAATTGAATAGCCCAGCAAACGAAGATCCGCGATAAATGATGTAACTGCCAAATGAGACACACAACATATTGACGCGGGATTGAAGTTACGAGAAAAAGGAAAATTGTATTTCGGAGAAAAGCTTTTATGACCAAAATATTGGGATTATAGTGCTAATCCTATTTGAGTTATTAGGTAGGTATGGGTGGGTAATCCGTATAACATGTTTTATTGATGATAATAACGAAACATCGGTCATAAATATATATTGTTTTGGTTAAGTTTTCCTTGTATTCAAAGTGGGTGTTGGAATAGTAGGACAATCAGTTAGCCTCCGTTTTGCTATTATTTCTTAATAGTGCTACCTATCTCCTAAACTATGTATCACTACTTTAGTATGCCAAGCAGTATCGACATTTAATAAACAATAGGTAATTAATTGATTTTTAATCACTACTAAACATATCTAACGCTGATCATTACATCACCCAGTTCCTAGTAAACATTCAAACTAGCAGAACTAATGTCATAGTCAGTACAATCTGCATGAGTCATGGTATTACGGCCAAACGCACGACGCGACTTCCGTAAACGGTGCCCGTGCGCACACCGGTCCCTAAATACTGTCACTAGTGTCAGTGCTGTTACCCACTTACTAAACACGACCTCGTTTTGAATATGTAATCATAGTTATCAAAACAATCCATGAAGCTGTACTAGCAATTAATTAAATGTCACTCGTTGTCTCTGGATTCCAGACATCAATTTCATAGAGAACAAAAGGCGGTCTCGGCGCAAAACCTTTTCATAGGCTTAATAACCAGCCATCAGCGTTCGAATGGCGGACATTAGCCGTCACAGCAAGGAGGACGCGGACATTCCTCGCTTAGGATAATTAAGGCTAATTTATTGTACGGTAAAAAGTTAGTTTACAACGTTTGTAATGATTGAGGTAAATGCTGACAGAAATAATGTCTGATGGATTGTATGTCACGTATGAACCACGAACCAGTCGTGTGTTGGCTATGAATGTTTTATTCATATCGAGCTTCGAAATCACTGAGAAAAAAAAATCGGTCGACCCGCCCAGCTAATGAAATATTGAGCGTCTTTAGAGACAAGTGCTGGGCAAGGATAGGTCAAACGACCGATCGCTTGCCCGCACCTATTAACCTTACCTTTATTGGGCCGTTTTCTACCTATCCCAAATAAGCCACAATTCCTGTAACAGCATTCAGTGGTTCACGTTTCGAACAACGTTCAATCATTTCGGTCACATTGATTTTGCAGAACGGAACGAATAAATTGAATGTCATTCGAGTGTCCCTTCTAATTATTTGTCTCTGGTCAATTTAAAATGTCTGTAACGAAATCCTACTGCTTTATTTTCGAATTTCGAAGCCCAATTCTATTGTTTTGTATCGATCCGAGATAAAATCTTAGTCATTCAGGCCGGGTTTTCTCACTAAAACAGTAGTAATTTAAGATAGCCTGTGTGAGTTATGATTCTAGCTAGGTGACTGTATCTATTCTTTAAAATTCTAAGATTTAAAAAAAATAACTTAAAAATAGCCATAACTTAGTTACTAACTTTAATAACTAAGTATGTCACGAGACTGCTTTCTATACAAACACATTGTGTAATAAGTGGTCAATGGGTCAATACAATACTACGTTATGGAATCCGGAAACACCCACGCGTATCTCATCAATGAAATTGCTACAATTTATTGCTCAGACGAATATAATAATATACAGTTACACAAACTTTGAGATTTGAGGTTTTATGTCCGCCGTAAAATAGTAGGCAATGATATCTATGTAATTAAATTATAAATCATGTCATGAGGTGGTTTTTACCACCCCAATAATAACCATTTTTAATTTGACAGCCTAGTCATTATTTAAACCCAAGCTGCTCGTTCAAAAGAGTAGAATCCAATAAAGAAGATCGGTCAAGAAACTCCATGGTTACAATTCCTCCTCGGTCCAATCTCCAAACAAAATTAATTAAAAATAAACAATGGTCCGCAGCAATTGAAGGCGTGAGCGTGAATTCGGCTATCGGCCACTATTGTCTGTCAGTGTGGCAGAATAAAATAATTACAAGGCAGTTCACTACGAGTACTACGACTAAATCCAAACAGCCGAGCTAACGGAGTGAAAAATTAATTAGAAGAGTTCATGCCTCGTTTAGCATTATGAGGGACTGGGCTAGTCTTTAAACTTGCCAACGAGAAGCAGCGTCGTGGAATAACTAACATGAGTTCGGTGAAACGAGAGACCAACCAAATGCAACCATTCAATTATATTCGTCATACCAAATTACACAACAACCGAGTAAATACATTCATTACAACAAGGGGAACTGTTTTTCCTTGTTATCAAAACCTTATTGAATCAAACGAAAGCGTAATTTCGACCTTTACTTCATCCAACCCGCCATTGATGCTAGCTTGCACATTCTTCTTACAGAAAGGATCTCGCTATTTATTCATCAACTTATATTCAGTTGAGAAAACAACAAAGCAAATACAGAGTTCAGAGACGAGAATGGCCATGAAACTTTCGTTTAAAAGGATTGGCGCGAACGACGACAGACGAAATAAATTAAGCACTTTGTCCTTAAAAAGTGCACCAACTCAATTACTGTTCCCAAATAGGGGAGAAGTTTGAAAGAAAAGTAATGTAAGTTTATGCTCCGAGTTTGTTTACCAGACGAAAGCTATCAAAAGGTGGGCGACAACATAAGAAGAGCCAAGTTTGTTACAGACTTCTGGGAATCGCTGAATTTTTATACCAACACCGCAATGACTAACAAGATGTTTTCGATACCGTGGACAATCACGACTATTCAAGCTTATCGCTTGGCCACAAAGTTTTCCGACTAGAACCCTTACGCCGCAATTTGGCGTAAGGAACACGACACCATGCCACGCATGAGTCACTGTCTATCAATATGTATGCAGTAGATCAGCACTTGATTGTCTTTATTTAATACGTTAGCTTTTGCTCGCGACTTCATCCGCGTGAAATAGTTACTTTGGGCAAACATTTTATTTTTAAGATACTATTTTATCAAAACCACTTCAAAATATTATTTTTTTAATCAAGTGCCTAAATACAAAGGTTCATTCATGATTTTAATAATGACAGAGTGCCATACAAACTTCCACCTCCCTTTTAACCTCTTAAAGGATGATTTCTGGGATAAAACTATCTTTTGTCCTTTCCCGGGACTCAAACTATCTCTATACGAAATTCCATTTAAATTTGTTCAGCGGTTTAAGCGTGAAGAGGTAACAGACAGACAAACACACTTTCGCATTTATAATATTAAGTATGGATTTGGATTCGTCATTTTATCCACAAACAAAGATGGAAACCAATCTTCAATATTAAAAAGGGCAGACATTAGATGAAAGCGTAACATTCTGAATCAAAGCCTAATTTAGGACTGGAGCAATTTACGGCATTAAATTGCTTTAAGCCATTGAAACAGCAACCTCATCAACGCTTTGATGGAAAGTTGCTCAATACGCGACTGTTACTAGGCAACTTAATTTTGTAAGACTAGAACCTTACAAGACGGCATCTTTACGCAGGGCATCATTTGAAGAGTACTTGTCCTTGTCCCAGACCTTGGATGTTCTGAAAGGCTATGTTGAATTTTGGTAGGTATAAAACTGAGAGAAGCTGAAAATGATTTTCTTTTTATGACGCTATGTTTATAAATGTTTTGATGAGACGAGTAAGTTGGCAACAGGAATCCTGACTACAAAGTACAATGCTGACAAACCATTCTAAGGTAAGACATTTAAGGGTCCTTTGTAGTACTTTGAGAAAACTTTAGAGCGTAGTTTCTAAGGAATCGTCTTTGTCTTCGAGGCTGAGTACATTTTCACAGCAAATTCTAAATGACCCGGAATATTAATTAAAAAATCCACTTGGCAACAGGGAACAAAAGAGCTTTACTACTATGATAATTATTTATTCCCCGTGTAATCGCTAAAAGGAGTCAGTGACCGATAGGTGCGGTAACACAGACCAAGAGTTATTTCCTTTTTATAGAAAAATAAACTTTATGCGCAGAGAAAATATGCATTAGTAGGATTTAAAAACGGTTTCCAGCAAGTCTGTTTCAGTGCAACTTTTTAAAAAGCCGGTTTAATAAGGTTCCACGTTCTTGTATTATAAAATAAATATGTTGTCTGTCTGGCTCTATCTCTGGCTCTGTCAATATCGAGGCCATATTTGATATTAATATGGCACCATAGCAAACAATAGAATTCGTTATTAGGAGATGATTATTGTGGTGAACTGAGAGATACGTGACCGGAATGGACATAATAGCGATGATTCCGTGATGGACACGCCGGACGCGGGAACCCCACGAGACAACGAATTGAGGATAAAACTCAAGTTTTCTACAATCAATATCATAAAATGAGAAATGGATGACTTACAAACTATTTGCTTACGTTATTAGCTTGTAAACGGCAGAGAAACCAGCTGCTGGAAAATACAAGACACATGTTCGAAAAATAATGTATTTGTTTATGTAAATTGAATAAGTAATTTGCCCAGACACTTACGCTCGAATTCTGAAAAGCCGGTCAAGTCTCTGCATATCGTATACTCTTGTCTTTCATAGTGTGAGTTGTGATTGGTGGGCAGAAATGACAGCCATTCAAATAACTTAACAACAATTTATGAACTATACGTATATATTATACGTATATATATACCTTTCAGGATATCATTTCAAACATTCGTGATTTGTAGTCAGACAATCAAAAAGTTTCATGGTCGATTAGAACCTAAAATTTCAGCAAGTCGATACTGCTGACGAAGCCAGAATCCGCAAATATATCGTCTAGGTTACCTAGTTATTCACAACATCCGACTTATGCCTTCCAAATGGCTAAAATCTCTTTTCCAAATAGTCATCATCATCATATCAGCCGGAAACGTCTACTGTTGGATATAGGCCTCCCCCAAGTGTTGCCACAACTACCGGTCCTGTGCGTCTCGCATCCATCGGCTACCCGCGACCCTCATCAGGTCATCGGTCCTCCTTGTGGGAGGCCTTCCAACGCTTCGTCTACCGGTACGCGCCTACGCGGCCACCACTCCAAAACTTTTCGGTCCCATCAACCATCTGTTCTGCGCCCTGTTATGTGCCCTGCCCACTGCCACTTGAGTTTGGCGATCCTTCGGGCAATGTCGGTAACCTTGGTTCTCTTACCTAAATGTCTTTTCTAAATAGCATAAAACAAATCACTATCTGCCTCTGTTCTCTGTCTCTACTTACTTCTTCAAAACCACGCAACAGATATTGATACGATTTTCACTTTGATTTTAAACAAGTATATAATCAAAGGGTTTTCACTAATAGAAAGAAATACTACTATGAGACTATACTATTACGAGTAAACGAGAAAGGTTTCTGTGTATAATTTGTACCCGTGCGAAGCCGGCGCGGGTTGGTAGTTTGGTAGCTAGTTGGAACGGAAACCTTGAGACTGACATCAGAGGACCAATACAACTCATTTTTAAGCAGTGTTCGCATTCGTATCTCAATAGCAATCTGTCAAAAAAGCCTCAATTTCCATACATTTTTGACAAATTGCGACTGAGATGGGAATGGGAATGTTGTTTAATAATTTTATTAGTAGATTGGACTCTGAGCTTTTTGAACAAAACTACGATGAACAATGATGAAGCTGTTAGACAAAATTGTTCCAGTTGTATGTATCTTTAAGCTGATATTTATTAATAAGTACATAATATCGTTTTCAGTCCCCAGGGTATAATGTTGTAGAGATCCAACCCGACCTAAGTTAATAACTGTTTCAATACTTGGTCTTCACCTGCGGTTTTCTGCCTGCACATTGTTTTACGCTTTTGCGGGTAAAATTCCGAAACTCCTCGGATTTCAGTCGGTTTAGAAACGATCCTTTGAATTTAAGGATTTTTCGAATAACATCCAAGTAGGTAGGTACTTTCAGCGACCTTTTTCGACACTTCAGCGAAGGATAAAAATGCGAGTTTGCTGATATTTCTCGCACATTTCCGCAATTACTCTGCAGTTGGTTACTTTACGTAAGTGATCCATCTTATAGCACCCAGTGCGAGTCGGTCGTTTTAGTAGGAAACCAATATTTTTATCACGTAATTATTATCAAAGTAAACACAGATGTGAGAACGATACACTAACAGACAAACATTGAAATTGAACCAACACGCTATCATGAAATTCACTCGTAATGCAAACAGACTAATCTTATCAAATAATATTAATTAATGACTCATAAAGGTGTAAAGCTGCAGAGCTCTTGTTTACACGTCGTAACTCGTAAGTAGGTAAGGGGGCTAAATGCAAGGTCAAAACCAAACCCCAGATTAGCACTATTTGTAAATGTCCTTATCTCTGTGACTGGTTTAACTAAATTTATTTGGCATGTGACCGACACGAAATTCGGGCATTTATTACCGCTCAACCAGCGCTAACACGATTGTGTTGTGATGTGCTATTTTATACTTTTAATTAGCTATCTGCCAACGTGTTAATTCTGCAATAATCAATATTTTTTTATGAACTTTGGAACTTATGGTGTAGTTGAGTGTACACTCAAGCTGGACATGGTCTATGGACGACGAGCCGCCGCCATTTTTTAGGCGTGTGTGAACTTGTGAATTTGTTACAAACCGGGAAATTTGACACAAGGTCATGATCGCATCGAGACAAGGTCAAGTTCTGAAAACCATCGACCCCCAGGCTGGGCAAAACCCGCTCCTAAAATTCGCCAAATCTAAATTAACCATTTCGCCGGCTTCTTAGACCGACTTCTATCTTACCAGCCAGAAGGATTTCACACAAGGAGAAATAGCCGAAACCCCTTGAAGTACTTCGTTTTTAAGCAGTGCAGAATTTCGCCAGTATGTCGCTGTCATCGTCATAGAGAAGATATGAGCTGATGTAGTCGCAATTGTTCCCAGCGGCTCTAAACCAAATTGCGTTAGGTCAACAAAACACAAATTGCTGACATTCATGTTATCATTTTGTGGTAAATAGTTGTATTACATAGGCAGTCACAAATCAATCTTTCTTATTATGTACTTATGCCTATTGTAAAATAGAAAAAAATAATCTCACAATGCATGGGCGCAAGGTGAACTATCCTATTTTGCTATTGTGGATGGACATTGTGGTACCCTACCACAATGTCCATCTACAATAGGGTGGGGACGAGACTAAAATTATGGAGTGTCTGGGAATAAGCCCTCATTCAAAGTCAAAGTCAAAACATTTATTTCAATTAGGTCATTAAACGGCACTTTTGAATGTCATCATTTACAAATAATAATATTACATTAATAAAGTGACTCTACTGTCCATTAGGAGTAGTGTCCTGGGTTGTAATTGTCCACAAGTCTTTCAGTATGGATGTCACTAAATGATATAGTCATCTCGGTCTCCATGCCAATGATTTACAACCAATCTAATACACAAACAATCACATTATATTTACAAATATGCAATTGTATGTATGTTTCACATTAGTTTTGCATGTGATGTAGTAGGTATATGACTCATGTTTATATGCATATCCTAGCTTTACTCAGTAATTATTGCAGAGAGATGACAATGATGGTTTACATAAAGTCCTCCTGACCGATTATGGCCACGGTGGCCAATCTCAATTGAGACTGGCCATTGGCGTGGGACATATTATGGTGCATAAGTTTGCACAATCACAGGTGCACTCTCATATTCTGATGGGACGGCAACCCAACACAACTGGAGAGAGATCTGGCGCAGAACCCACAGCTTAACATGCTTTCCGAGGCACAGGGGTGTCACACCACCAAATTCTTAACTCCAGGCTGTTACTGGGAAATTCTTATTGGAAAAACCCAATTACACTTTTTGCTTGACCTGGGAATCGAACCCAGGACTCCACGATCTGCAATCATTAAAGATTATTTGCGGATACACAATTAGGTGTTTGAACAGTTCATTTCCAACAATATAGGTCACATCCTTGATCTCTAAAAACCCGTTCTTGTGTAATATTTCCTCATAAGATAGGTACAAAGTTTAGTAGTAAGTTTTTTCCAACATATGTCTATTACGGGTTTGCCCGTGATAGATATTATCGTAGTTGTAGTACAACATGAAAAGGAGTGCCTGGCAATATTTCCATATTTATAACATTGTGCATTGTGTGCATTATCTACAGAGATAATACATATTTGAAATTGATAAACTGATAGAATGTAGTACTGTTCACTTATATCTTCATATTATATTGTCTCTTCTTGGCATCCCGTTCAATTTTTGGATTTGTGTCTCTGTGGCTTAAGTTTATTTTCATGTATTTCCTTGACTGAAATTATAACCTGTTGAGGAATTCTTGGGATCCACATCTATTATAGAATTGAATGATGAATCATTTAATACATTTTTAGGTAACTTTGTGTTAATCAGTAATGACTGCTTTGAAATATGCAAATTAATCAAGGATTAAATTACTCAGTTCAAATTTGGAGTGGGTCATATTTTCTTTGTGATCATTTGTTTAAGATCACTTTTTATACATTTTTAAATGATAAATAATGCATGGTCAAATTGCTCAAGCTGTACCTAAAGACTTAGTTTTGTTTGTCTATTTGCCGGGTTATAAATTTAAAATATATTTGAACCCATAAGGTGTTAGGGAAAAGGTATCAAACTAATGCTTTAAACAATTCTATTAACAAATTCTACAGCTAAACAGAATGCTCAAAGCATTACTTTTATGTTTTATGTCATACAATAAACCAAGAATACAGAAATATGCACCTGCTGTCAATCTACAAAGTTTACTTTAACTGAAAAAAAAAAACAAACTGTACTTTTATATTACATAAAAAGTTATTGTAGCTTGGTGCAGTGTAACACTTTATAAACTCACAAGCTTCAGTGATTCTAACGTAATCCAATCTGTACTTACACAACCATGCCATAGGCTCCTTCGCCAATGTATTGTAGATTGGTGTATCTGGGCCCCACTTCGAACACCTGGCCCCGAATGATCTCCGCGTTGGGATTACTGCTCGCGGCACCTGCAGCTTCGGCCATCGTGACACAGAGGGAAGCCACTTAACCAACGGTAACAATACTGAGTTCAGCATAAATTGTATACACACACGCGACACTTGACTGGCGATTCCTCAGTCCACAAAAGCCAAAACAAATTACTAATCGACCTACATTATCCACTATCCGAACAAATCGTCCACTTGTCACTTGCTTATCATTCTCGCGCTAGCCTGTTTGCCCGACTTTTCATGGACACTCCCGCATAGACGCAGTACCGTTACAAAATGAACTCGATTTTTTCTTCATCTCTACAAGCGTGTTCCATGTTGTATTATTTTAGCATCATTTATATGATATGTTGCTGTTTCTCTCCTTTGACATGTATCAGACCGAGACAAAGCTCTTCGAAATTGAAAGGTTAATGCTCAATTTAGCTACAAAAGTTTATTGAACACATTACTTGAAATTATTTCAATAGAATTTAATTTACAGATCAATCCTTTTTAACGTTACATTATATTTTTAACGTTACGAGCCAAAAAATCTAGAAAATATAAAATAATAAGATATTTTTAGCTATACTGCGAGAATACCATTCCCTAGGAAATAAGAAAAAGTCAAGTTTTGACAATGACATTGACAGGTTGTTGTCGGCATTGACATTTGTTAATGACGTTTACGGTTTTTATGGAAATGGAATAGCAGTAGTTTTTTTGTAATTTATAAAATAAATATTACTTATCTTTTATACTATTTCAGCGATATATTTTGTGTTCAAATTGATGAAAAATGTAATGATTCTTTATTTAACCCGTTGTTTACACGGAGCAAAGACATAAAGGCCCAGATTGACCTCGTCGACTGAATTCGAAGGACTATTAGGCAAATAATTTACTTAGGTATGTCGGTTTGGTCAGCCAGTACAGCTGGAAATAATTACCACTCCGCATTGCCAGGCGGTCAATACGGTTCCTCTAATAACTGGTGTCCAAAGTTAAGCAAGGTATGATATAACTTTAGTTGCATGTAGTGTTACATTTGTTTTGCTTATACATAATTTGATTGCAAATGACAACTATAATTACTGTTTCCTAGTAGTTGTTCTATTGGAATATCAGTCGTGTGGTAGTGCGGCGCACTTCACACGCTTGTGTAGTCGTTAAGCATTAATATTCTCAGTAAATTTTGTTTTAACCAAGTGACTATACTGATTTAATTTGGACTGTATGGAAATATTCACAGTGATGCACAGTTGAAATTGGTTTTTTCCAATATTGTGATACAGTTTGATATTCATTTTTTGAAGGGTATGATGTTATTGTATCTTAAATTAATTTAGTGATATTCCACAGTCACAAGCTTATCTATTTATATTATATCCTAACTATGATATCTGCTGTTATAATTTATTTAATTATATTTCAACAATATTTAATTGATTGCAAATATTTTTGATTAAATAGTGTTCTTATTCATCAATATTTGAAACATTAGAAATATTCATTTATTATAATTCCATTAACATTTCATTTAGTTTATACTTTAATTTATTATTATTGCATGCAGTGATCAAGTTTGTGTTCTAAATTAAATTTTTTATTGATTATTTTTTATTTTGTTCCACAAAGGAGTGGATGACAGGTATTTTGCGCGCATTTTGATCAGTTTTCTGGCACACAGAAGCAGAAGATTGTACTACTTATCATTATCTAACAAGAGTGAGTTGACAATGGTTGTTATTGGAATCAGGGCTTCCGTCATGCATTGGTTTGGTAGAGGCATCCATATATCACATTTAACTAAACTAATATCTAAATAAATAATAATATGTCCATCTATTCATATAGCCAGATCAGCTTAAAGCATATTCTTCTTGACTTGTCTCACTTGGTAAACAAATATAGTGATTTAAAACAAATGATTGTTCAAAAATTTTTAAAGTCAAAGTAATTTTTATTCATAACTTTTGTGTGTCATGTAAAGATTTAGACATACATAAACAGTGTGATTGATGTGTAAACTTGTGATAATCGTGCCTTGTTTGCTTACAAAATTAAAAAGGTAAGAAAAAAACACTGGGCATACTGAAAGTTCACCAAATAATAATATGCATTAATATTATGGATAGAGTGATTGGCCAGAGTACAGCTTTTCTTATCTCAATGCTAAACAATACCTTATCAAAGCATAAACATACTATAATATGTAATCAGTTGATATAATGACAATATGTATTGGCCAGTACATATTTTTGTATGAAACTTTGAAGTTGCTTTTGGGGATTCTTATCATGTTTTAGCCTCCTGCAAAATTATTGTTAAAATTGTTTTAAAGCTCCGCTGCTAGCAATTTATACTGTTAAACTTTGAATATAATCAATTTATTATTTGTCTGGTGTGATATATGGATGATATTTTGGCTGTTGTTAGGGCTTGGTGAAACTGCTTTCTAAATAACCTTTAGTGGAATTTGAATATCCTAATTGAATTAAACATAGTTATAAGGCTTACTACTATGCAATGTACCTACAGTTTAAATTAACTTTAATACATTTGACATTCTTTATTAATTTGTTTGTAAAAAGGTTTATGGAGGACACATTTAAAATGCTCTTATAAAGACCAATTTTTTTCCGACCAGTCCGCAATCATTAATTGACTTCCTATTTATGGCAAAGCGTAATGTGTCATAGCTCCACAAATCTAGTAGCATAGTAGTGAGTTTGGGCCGCTCAAAATTGGCTAAACGCTGTTTTAACTGCCAAAGAAATAGCAAATCTGCTGCAGGTGAGATAAAGTCCAAATGTATAAAGTACAGTCAGTTACACAATTAGCTGACCCACCTTTGCATAAATGGTTGAGATTTTATAGAAAAGGAATCTATAGAATTTTATAATTCTTTTATGTTTCATTAGTTTTGCTGTAATGGTAAAAATATACAAAAAAAAATATAAAACTATCAATTTGTATTCTAAAAAATCTCAACCATTTATGCAAAGGTGGGTCAGCTAATTGTGTAACTGACTGTACCTCACAGCATCAAAACAGGCCTGGGGCTCGCAGTTAAGTTTATTAATTATAGACTTTATTTCAAAGAAGGTAAAGTTGATAAGCTTAGCAGAAAAACCGCGATTCGTCAAAAGCGCGCCAAAGGGTTTGCGTGTGTTGCTAAGGTACGATAATTGTTTAGATGCTTTCTAAAATACAGTGCCTGCATTTTAAAGGTTTCAAATTTAAATAATTATAATGCAACGGTATAAATTGGTTAATCTTCAAGCTAATAATTATAATTCGTGGTAGTTTAAGAGGTTGTTGGTATTTCAAATTTGCATTTATGGGATCTTTGGTCTTTGGATCTATGCTATTGTCGGTAAAATTGGGATTGTGACATTACTTCATTAGTGACTGTTCCGTTGCAAAATAGGAATAGTGCTCTTTCTCTTTTTCGCACAGGAATAATATAGACTTGGTCTTTTTTTGATAAAACTCGGCTAAAACTAAGTCGTGTCCACTATATGTCAATTTTGTAATTATCTTTAATTAACTTGTTTATGTGTACAAGTGGGATTTACTGCTTTGGTTTTTATCACGGTGGTTTTGTCATAATAAAATTATTGTTAGCACAAATCACGAGTAAATCACTCTTTAGTACTTATTTGTTGTTTTTGTTTCATGTATTTATTTGTAAATAATCATACTTATTTTCCTAAAATTGTCTTTAAATATTTATGTATCTATTGTATTATTTTGATGTGCAATTTTTGTGTTATACATATATTATATTGTATTTGTGTATTATTATTTTATAATCTGATAAAAACCCACATTTCGGGACTTTTTGCGGAAATCACCGGGTTTTATCAATGGCTATGGTTATTTTAAATGAAATAATATATTTCAGATATTATTCTTTACATGTGATGTGAATAAGTACCATTACCACCATGTACCTACTTACAATGCCTCCATAACTGAAACATGATTTTCGCATTAAAAAGCCATTGTGCGATTTATAAGTCGCTCTTACCACAGAGTACACAATCGCCACGACGGCAGAGTCTAAAGGCGGCAGTAATTTGGAGCCAAAATTGCAAGTAATTTCTGTATCGGACCGCTTGTCAATACTGTCAGTTTCTATACGTTATTTTTTTTTATATGGTTACACGCTAGGTTTTTAGGGAAAGTATTTACTACACCGCCCTAGCTGACGCCGACGCCGAGGCGGTTCCGTACTCTGTGAGCCTTAACAAGGTGACGGATTATTTAGCGGATTTTTAATGTTAATTTGTTATGTTATTGGCAGCAGCACAAGTGCGTGATGTCGGGCGAGAGTCCGATCCAGTCGGCGGATGCCCTCCACACTCCTGCGTACTTGTCATGGAGGAAGCTTCAGCTCAGCCGAGCCAAACTCAAAGCCTCCAGCAAGACTTCAGCACTGCTCTCCGGATTCGCTATGGTACGTCAATATATTGATCCTGTTATTCTATTAATTTAAAATATTTGAATCGACTTTGACCGCGATTTGACCCTAGAGGGGTTTCCCGCGGTACTTATTTGTTTCCTTTTAGGGTTCGATTCGAACCTATATACATATGGAAAAACGGAACCCATAAAGCGGTTGCGCACTGCGTCCGATCCGAATCCGATCAGAATCCGTCAAAATGCTATCTTAGAAAACTCGGACTGAACTCGGATATTTATTTATTTATTAACACTTTACGCACACAAGTGTACAGAGGCGGACTTAATGCCATGATATTGCTTACGCACTACCTCCGATTCAAATCCGTGATTCCCTCCTTTGTAGACATACAGATGATAAGGCTTCACACAATCCATCCTTCGTTTCTTTGATCTTCACCTACTCTTATCTCTTATAATTTCATCGTGTTTATCAGTGTTATCGTGTTAACCAAAAATTAACTTCTAAAGTCTTAAGAACAATTTAAATTGCCATCCATCCATCCCAGCCATGAAACCTTATCCTTGTCCAATTAAACTGTTATAAGATTTTTGCAGTAAATCCAACTAAGTACTAAAAGGGCCTAGTCACGTCACCTACCGCCCCCCGGCCCCTCTGCCTCTTTTCTCGGACGCAGCTCGGATTCGGTTCGGACGTAGTGCGCAACTGTTCATACAAATAATACTATGGCCACTTCGGTCCGTCAATAATCTTATCCGAAATGGAGATTCTCGGATGATGGAGACAAATCGGATGACGGAAATCGGGTCTACGCCGGACCGTTTTTTCGCGGATATTGATCGGTTTCTGATCGGACGTAGTGCGTAAGCGCTTTCAGAGCGGTTACGCACTGCATCCGATCCCAATCCGTGAATGTACGTTCCAAAGTAGTCATAGAACTATTTGTAGGTGTAACTATGTGTAGGTTTGGTAGTTTTACTAAATCCGACTTCCGATTTCTCTTCATCATCAAGTCTCCAATTCGGTAGAAATTTTGACGGACCGACGTAGCCGTAGTAATATTTTATTCCGAATTCGGCCCGAGTTTTTTAGACTAGGTAGATCCATATTTTTACGAATTCGAATCGAATGTAGTGCGATAAGCAATATCCGAATACGATCAGAGTTTTTTTATCCGTATTTTCACTGATTTGGATCAGATACAGTGGCGTAGCTCGTTTGTCTGACTGCCCGTCTGGCATATCAGATTTTTCAGGATCTGGTGCAAACGTTTATTATATTTTTTTGACACTGACCGTTTTTTGACACCGACCGTTATTTATCTTTATTTTTTCTTTGTAATGCATACTTTGGTATGACTAGGTACAAAACAAGTGAAATTTCAATCACGATTGGCGATTTGGTGGCTCAACGGGTCTGAAAGTTTGGCATACAAGTTTTCTATGGCCTAAATTAACATACAGGGTATCTTGGAGCATGGAGTGGTCTAGAATGCAGGTGAAACCGCGGGCAACGACTAGTTATAAGCTAGAACCCGTTTCGCTTGTAACTTGTTTATAAACTACCGACTCATGCACATTTATCGTTAACGTTGTTAGTGCATTTACTGCGATAACGTGATGGATGTGGCAAATTAATCTAGGTTCAATAATATGAAATAGTCACAGCCCATTTAAAATAGGGTTTTTATCTAGACGCATTTGGTTACAAGAAGAAGAAGCATCGTGTCACCCAGTTGCTGGGTTGTGGAGGTCTGGTAGGCAGCCGCTCCACGTAAAATACTGGTATTCAGCTGAATCCGATTTGACTGGTAGCCGACCCCAATATAGTTGGGAGAAGCTAGGCAGATGATGATTTGTGTTAACTTCCACTTCATTCTTTCTCCTTAAAAATCTCTGACTTCGAAATCTCTGTTGAAATTTTACCCAAGAAATATAATGTTGAATAATAAATTTATCAATTACATAATGTTATGACATTCAAACTATAGCCTTATCGCGTCTACGATCGAAGACGAGCCACCAAAATATTTCCATAACATAATCAAGATAACGAAAAGTTAATATCGATATCGAATCTAACGAGTCATCGTTGTCAACAGGTAGCGATGGTGGAGGTGCAACTAAATCCGCCTGAAACCACAAAAGTGCCGACCGAAATGCTAGTAGCTTTCACTGTGTGTACGACCCTCTTAGTAGCTGTACACATGCTAGCGCTCATGATAAGCACATGTATCCTGCCGAACATCGAAGCCGTTGGCAACCTCCACAGCATATCACTCGTCCACGAATCACCGCACGAACGACTCCACTGGTACATAGAGGTAGCGTGGGCCTTCTCAACTCTCCTAGGCCTCATACTGTTCCTCATAGAGATAGCTATCCTCTGCTGGGTGAAGTTCTACGACCTGAGTCCGCCCGCGGCATGGTCCGCTTGCGTCGTGCTCATACCAGTCATGATCGTGTTCCTTGCATTCGCCATACATTTCTACATGTCCTTAGCGAGGCACAAATACGAAGTCACAGCCACAGGCATCAAGGAACTTGAATTGCTCAAAGAACAGATCGAGATGGGCGACCACGACGCTCGTATGAATAATTTGACGCTGCTTGACCAAAGTCGCATCGTGTGATTGTCAACGTGTGTGTCCTACTTATGTCCTTTTTGGAATGTTATTATTACCTTTTGTTTGTGAGTGTACACCATTGATTATTTAGGTAAGTTAATGTACTTAGATTGTTAAGATTGTACTTATTGAGTGCCAACTTACAGGTTACACATGAATAACACGCTTAAGAGCGCTATTTATGCTCAAGTTTGTTACAGGGCTTATAGAAACTTAGCGTTGACCAAGCAAAATCATTTCACTAATGAGAATGTCCAATGTTTTTGCTGTAACGTAATTGCTCGCATGTTTTAGCCCTTGAGCATTGTTTTTTTTATATACCTAATTATGTTTTGCGGTATCAACGTGTATTTTAGCCTTGTAACTTGGAGGCTGATTAACGTAGTAGGAAAAAAAACTCGGCCACGGGCCTGTAAACATGGAACTAAGTGGCAAGACAGTTCTTCCGTACTCATGTTCAAACATCAAAATGAGTCCTGCCTGTCTCGTCCTCAAGGACTCCTAAAATCCTCATCTTCCGAGGTTGTTACCGTGATTCATCCTTTCCGCTTATGACCAGCCGATTAAAGTCACATGTTCCAATTTTATTTTAAAGGTCATGCGTTTATGTTTATTCTGGCAGCAGTTTAAAATGATTTCGATTTTATGTAAAGTAATATCTCATGTATTTTAATTTTGTCTGTCTTTTACATTTAATCTCATTTAAATACAGGTAGTAGAAAATCAGACTTATAGAAAACTAGTTTTTATGAAAACGAATCTCTGTAAATACAATCATATAACATTTTACGTATAGTGGACGTTAAAAACGGACAAAGCTCGGTAAAGACTCATGAATCTGATGTTGACCGATGAATGTGAAACGAACGCCAATCGATTATACAATCAGTAATTAATACCGGATACATGGGATTCATTAAATCCTCGAGGTACCTATAGAACACTACCTATATCCTCCAATTGCAAGCTGGAAGAACAACTAATTAATCATGAACTTTGTTTTTAAAAATATAGTAGCAACAGAGAGGTCAAAATGTCTGTTTTTAGGTCTCGAAATTTAAAGTCTGTCGTACCCGGTAGATGCAAACATGTATAGTATCTAGTTTTGTACAGTATTCGTTGGTCGTTATAGTTGATTGGGCATAGTTTTCGCATAGATCGATGAACTGAGTTTGTCATCATATTTTGAGCATTGACGTTTAATATGTATCTTTTTAGGTAGACTACTGACTACTTAAAGTTCAAGTTGTCGCAGGCAAGTATATCTCCAATCCTGCCGCACCTTGGCTAGTACACTCTCCGCCCTAAGCTCTATCCAAACAGTTTTAGATCAGTAACTGGGTTCTGGCACATCTGTGTTGATGATCTGGGACACTTCCCCTCTAACGGTATACCCAGAGCCCAGAACACCCTGACTCCAATGGCGTGGGTAGACCTTTATTCATATTTTATAATTGTCTTTTATTATTTTCTCAATTGTCTTCTGGACTATTCTTTCAGCACAACTTTTTTAAATCAATGTTTCAAATAATTTATTACTCCGAATATATACAAGAATGGACAATGAAACGTGTTGCAATATTTTTTGTAGTAGATTGGTAGAAATTAATGTAGGTCTAAAAACCTACGTGTTTAGTCAATTTCAGGATATATTCAGACAACTATAAGTCGTGCTATTTAACTTTATAAGTACCTTAATTGTATAAGAATAAGGGTTGTTCTATATGGTCAAACTTTTTTACTAAAACTTCTGGGTAATCAATAAATTCTATAATATTTGCCACATATTTATCTGTTACATTTTTTTGGGAATATATATTTTAAGGACTAGACAATTTTATGTTCGAAGCATACTTTGTTTGTATTTTTGTCGATGGTTTAATTTCAATCGCTCACAAACTCGAGAAAAAATTAGGTAAATAAAATAACCAAAACGTGCCGTAAATGCTTGAGATGTTAACCGATTCTTCGCTGTATCATTTGACTTGACATTTTCCAGTGTATGGAGGTACTTACCTGCTTATTTTTATGCATGACTGACTACACATTTGAGTCAAACGTGATCGCTCCAAGGCTTCACATCTCATCGAAGGGGCTAATGTACCGTAAATGTCACGGGAGTTGTGTTTCAACCACAGGCGAAGGTACGAGGTGAATTCTATATAAAGTTATGGTTAAGTATAAAAATGTATGGGCTTCCCAGTTTCCGGTTATTAAATAACCGGTAACTGGGAAGCCCATAAAGTCATTCTCAAAAATTTTTTTCGGACATTCAAAAATAACCACTTCTACAACCCGGGATACGTCAGGGTTTCAATTCGACTCGTGTTACGATTACCTTACTTACTTAATTAGTGAAAACCTAACAACACAATTTTGTAATTTTAACTCGAAAACGTTAGATAAGTCTCACGTTTAGTGAGTTAAACAGTAAACGTGCTCAAATAAAAATTGTGATAAAACAGGAGTCTAATTTTGTAATCGTTCAGCTAATTATATATATTTACAGCTGTACTTGCTACATTATTACAAAATAATGCTTGATTATAAATACCTACTGCAATTAATAGTAACATATTCAACTGTATATATTGAAGCTGTGAGGCATTTATCTTTTTTCGTGGCCAGTCTCGGGAGTAGTCTGGTGCTAAACATCCCCACAGCAAATATACATGTACAATGTACATATACAACCTATAACAGAATAAACGCAATACCTCTTACTCATTACTCATAAACAACGTTATTTTGTCGAGTTATGTGCACATAAATGTATGGGGACGTCGATTTTTTTTTTCGCGATTTAATTGTTGGTCCCATAGTGAAAGTTGTTCATAATGATGAGTACAGTGACCCCTTAAGAGGTGTTGCGTTTATTCTGCTACACGTTGTATATTAGGCATGTGGTGTCCATAACACCATATTTTGTCCCTAATACCATTTTGTGTCCATAATACCAGTTTTTGGGGCTCAATGTTTGATTCAGCATTTTAAAGTAATGAATTCGTAAATAAAATGTATCACAGAAGGTGTGATGCGAAGTCGTCAAGTCATTAGTGTTGAATCGGTGAACTCGATACCAGTGCACCTTATTTTGATTAGAAACGAGTTGTATACAGTATATTAATTATAGGCCGATAACGTAGGGCAATAATATGATATTGACTGTATTTATTACTTAATCCAATAAGTACTGTGATATAATAATGAATGACATTAATAAATCTGTTAATATATAATTTTGGTATTAAGTATATATAAAATGTTCATCTAAAAGTGACCTGTAGAATTTTGTATGGTAAATTTACAATGTCGTTATTTTTAATGAACTTGTGAAACACTTATTACATTTGGTCGATGCAGAATTTGAGGTTTTTGTCTATATCTCCTATTTTCGCCTTCATCCACAACTCACTTTCCTCCAGAAGTGCTCTTGGGGACTTCAGATGATTCTGTAATATAAAATTTAGTTTTTAAACATGGAAGGACACAAGGTAGGTCCAATGACCACTGACTGCTGACTGGTCCAAAGACCACTGACTGGCCTGTTGGTCGAGTGGTTAGTGACCCTGATTGCTAAACCGGAAGTCGTGGGTTCGATTCCCACCCAGGACAAATCTTTGTGATGAACATGATCATTTGTTCTGTGTCTTGGTGTTATTTGTCTATAAAATGTATGTATTTAGAAATACATATATAAGTATGTTTATAAGTTGTCTGGTTGCCATAGCACAGGCTCTGCCTAGTTTGGGATCGGATGACCGTGTATGAGTTGTCCCAAGATATTATTATTATTATTGACTATTATTTAACTAAACCTACAGACTGGTTGAAATTAAAATTCGGAACAAAACAAAAAATAGTCGAAGAAGTCCCATATGGTCAAAATGATCTGGGTAGAAACGGGGTGACTATTGCCACTGGGTCTGACGACAAATAAATGGTGTTCCAGAACTCGTTGTTCAAGCCGTTTGTAACAGTTGGTGGCACTTTGGTTCAATCACAGATTTGATGTCGTCAATTGCATCATACTGCTTGAAAAGTCATTTGTTCGGAATTTCCGAGTCGTCTTTTGTGGTCCATTTTTTTGAAAAAAGTATTTCTTTTTGTTTGATATTTTTTACTTAATGTACATATATTAGCTACCCAACATCACCCTTCAATATGACTATGCACTTCTGGAACATCCTGTACAGAAGTAGGAAGAAGACATGTGGGTTGACCGGTTGACCCTAAATACATGATTGTGATAATGGCAAGTACCTAATGATGAAAAATATTATAACGATGCCGTTTTTCATCAAAATCGGTTCCGACTTTCCGAGACTCTTTTGAGATGAACCAAAGATTATTTTTAATGAAAATGTTATTTTTTTATTTAGTCTCATTCTATAGGTAAACGGCTTTCCTGACGAGATCGATCGCCCGCATACATCCGAAGAAGAATCGTCCTTCAAAAAGTTAGCAATCAAGTTTAACACCAAAACTTGATTTTGCTGCGCTCCGATGATGTCATCAATTAGTTTAGAAACAAGGAAGTAGTCGCTACGATTTCTTTAAGTCACCAGTCATAAAATTACAGAATTCAATTAATATTACGGAACCCATCATTACACCTGTGTTCCAGGAGTGGCAGAGGTGACTACCTACTACTTGTGTGCACCTGTTTCGGAACATAACTTATCTTGTGCAAAATATTAGAACGTGGGAATAACCCAGCCGGACCATTTTGAGATACCTACCGATACCCTACTTTTTCATGGTCCTTTTTGTTCCCATTGCGGGGTATAAGTGTATACCTTAGCCCGAAAACAAAACTGGCGAAAATGTGGGTGTACCTACCTACTATAGGTTCTGTTCACATCATTTTGTGACAAAAGCTGTTGAGTGACTATTGATTTTATAGGTGTTGACGACTTTAGATTCTTTGTAGGTACTTGATCATCAAATATTGATCTAATAAGCTAATCCTTCGTAGAATACTGGCGTGATTTCATGTTACCAAAGCCATTTTTTTGTGCCAGATGGTCGTTTAGTTTCCTTGTTCCTAATTATTAGGTCATCGACACATCTTGCCACAATCGGTCAAGCGAAAATGAACCTTAATGAACACATTGCTCGTCTCACAGATACCTAGGTGAGTACCTAATTGAAATGTGTGGCTAAATAAATATTATTGTATCTACATATCCGAGCCATGTTTTTGTGAGCATTCAACATTGTAACTGCGAGTCTGCGAAGTTATTGACTTTTCGCGCCACATTGTGTTCAAAGTCATTAGGTAAATAACCTCCTCTTACTGTTTGATTGGACTTATAAAAGGCAATGTAGACCCACTGCATTCCTTGTGATACCTACCTACCTAAGGCTACGTCATACCTGTAATATCGTCGACCCATAGACAGGGAAGATCTGGAAAGCCTGAATAGGGTCAGAGTAGTGTGAAAGAGACAAAGCGATCGTGCAACGTCAAACAATTGTGTTTTTCTAGAAAAGCTTGGTCCACGGCACAAACTCAAAGTGACGTCTTCGACCCTTCGCCACTTCACTTATACTACTACACAAATAACAGTGGCCTCTGTTATTTTTTTTTAAACTCCACATTATGTCCTACCTACCTGTCCCAGGTAGGACATAAGTAATAAATAAAAAACGAAAAAAATTCAGCAATTGTGCAAACGTACATATGTATAGAAACTCGAAAAACCAAACCCTTCTGGGGAAGTCGGGTAAAAAAGACATCGCCATATTCGCTTTGTCCATAGAATCGTCAATTTTGTGACGTCACCCAATGCTCAGTCCAGTTATCTATGCCTATACCTGCGTCTACCTAGGTACCTTGTTATTGACATGTCATAAAATCCATAATTCACACTGTAATAGGTGATAGCATCAAACCTGTCAGCCATCACTTTTAACACCTGCCTATAACCAGCACTTACATAATTTGCAATCACTCATTGTGTTTTGATAACAATACCTACTCAAGGCGCGTATTGTTATGACAACAGTCGTCTCGCGGTTCCATATTCCTACTATTCTCTGGCCGAATTAAGATGGAATATTAATTAAGCACATAAGCAGATACAGACGCCAGCAAATCAAACTACCCAAAACTGTCAAATTTTCCCAATCAACTTTGAGCCTAATGCTGTATTCAGTGATAAAGTTGAAAATCTATGTACCTAAGAAATTTGTCAGATTGTTGTAACTTTATATGCTTGGCGTCTATACAGAACAAACCATTCATAGTTCGGGTTCGAAACTAATCGTAAGTCCGTAGATTACGCCCGCAACTAAGCCCGAAACTACGGACTTCGGGTTTAGAGAGTAGCCCCCCAGAAACCGTCAACGAGCTCAAACGTGAAGTGGTGTAAACCACCCTAATGAGAGAATAAGATTCTTCAATATAATAATTTTGTTCAAATGTATTCAAAACGCAATTTGCAATTTTTTAAATCCCGGGATACAATCGTCATGTTTAAGATTTCGGGATTTTACAGGAGGTATTATCAACTCTATGTTACTTATTTCCACGACCATTAGGTAAATATAGTGTACCTATTCCGATCTCTGCTTAATAGTTATTATTTTGTCAACGAAAATTACGCGTCCATTTCGTGAGGTTGCCACAGAATAAGAGAATAGTACCCAACTTTTATTAGTAACATTTTATTGAATTATTATTGCCTATAAAAAATCACACGTTAAATGCCTCTTAAGGGGTCATTGTACCCATCATTATGAACAACTTTCACTACCTATCGGACCAACACTGAAAACACGAAAAAAAATTCGACTGCCCCATTAATTGCGACTGCTCCATGCAGGATCGGACTTGTGCTTTGTAAAGGGTTAAATGCTGTCCAGTCGTGAAGTATCACTTCACTCTATTTAGGATGCCCAGCTTTTTGGCCGCAGTTTGGGCTTTGTGCTCAATGGTGGCACCGAAGTTCAGACTGTGCGCAAAACTCGAGAAAATGTGCTGAACAGCGCATTGTTTTTCACGATTTCGGGGTTGGTCCTATAGTAAAAGTTGATCATAATGATGCGTACAATAATGGGTAGGTTTAAAGAAATAGTTAAGAACTATTGCGAAAAAGAGTTTAGGAGATAGAGCAATTTCAGTTTTTTTTAGAAACTGAAAAACCACTGTCTCTTTGCTTCTCTTTTTGGAAAAAGTGCTTAACCATCTTTTTAGACATATGTAGGTACAGTATGCGTACATACCAAGTTGGTATCATTAAAGTCGTTAATTACAAAGTTTGCATGAAATATCGTGGGGATCGTGGGGAGTTCTTAAACGCTCATAAGCTCAGTTGAAGGGGTTACAAAAGATTTCGTTTTAAATATTTTTTGATTAGGTAACATTAGAATTATCTGCTCGTTGACGTCACGTAATAATCGCTTGGAGACTGTTTGCATAATTTATAAATACATCAACTGCACAGATAATTTTGTTTATTTACTAATTGAAGTAGGTAATCGGTCTTCGCTAGATTTGATAGTAAGAGGCAGGTCTGCCTGACAGACTCCTTTGCCCCCTTTAGGGCAGAGGACATTTATGGCCATGGAATCTTTACTATAGGGTTTACACTAGTAAAAAAATGAGACCCTGGTACAGTTAAGCCTATTTTTTTTTGCTACTAACCGGTGGTATTGGATATGGTGTAGGCATCTCGCAGGCTTGTCTTATAATAATGTCCGCCACCTTAGACTTGACACACACGTCTTCTACCCAGCATCCCTCTTGAATCTGGCCAGTGTTCATGTGGAAATATCGGCCGATACCGCTTTTGATGCCCTTTTCCCAATGGCCTTCGTATCTGCACCCGTTTGCTGTTTGCGGCGAGATAATGTCATAACTTCGTAAGTAGGTAAGGACACACAAAATAAACAAGAATTAAAAGTGTGTATGGTGAGCAAAAGAGGTAGGTATGCAAAGAATAAGCAACATTTTTTTAAACCACACAGTCGACCACTCAGCGCACATGATGTGTGCTGAGTGGTCCACTTTGACATAGGCCACTTCAATCACCCGGTATTTATTCGTAGTGCAAATACATATAGGTAGGTACCTTTTTTATGGATGGGAAATCATCAAATGACTTCTTCCGCTCTGGGTGGAGCAAAACTCTCTGACTCTTACTGATTAAAACCGTTTTCCTCCTAATGCCCTTGCGTTCCAGGTGACTCTTTCCAACAAATTCCGCAACCAAATATTATTATAACCTACCTCTAAACCTTTTTTGTCTGACTACATAGGTAGGTAGCTAGCTATTTACCAACTCTTGTTGACTGTAACAAGAACAATGTGTGTATCGTTCTTATCGTGGGAACTTTATAAAATGTTCTGTTTATAGAACAAAAGAAGGCAATTTTAAAGTAGGTAGGTATGGTTGCGTTATAAAGCCGTCACAGCTGTAGCCTGTATAGGTCGCATGTGGTACTACTTCCGGCGTTTACGAAGGATTCAGGATATGAACACATGGTTGAAAATGGTTGTTCAGATTACTCTTCGCTATAGGTAGGTAGATAAGTAAGTAATATTTCTGAATCTTCGACAATCTAGGGTAATCGAAGGCTTTTATAGGAATAGATCTATTTGACGGAATGACTCATTTTTGGAGCCTGTAGCTATGTGGGATTTGCTTGAGCGCTGTGACACAGGTTCGATTCCTATATGGTAGATACTTTTACGCCTATGACCAGGGTCAAAATTACGACTTTTCAAAACTACTTTTAACGGTAGGCAACATGGATAGATTCAGAACTCACCTAACAGGAACAAGCCCAACCCATCTTTCACATCATTCTTCCAATAGCCGGCGTAGAACGTATTGTCGACGTACCACATATTGCCGTAACCACATTTCTTGTCCTTCTTAAAGAATCCTAAGTAGACATCTCCATTTTCATAGTACATCCAGCCAGGACCTTCTTTTTTACCACGGACCCAATCGCCGTGGTACACGATTGCAAACGTGCCATTTGCCTGTCGCCTACTGAGCAGACCAAAGCCGTGTCTGATGGAATATTGCTCGGTTAGTTGTCTACTTTTGATCTTATAAGTAATGGGTTGTCTTGTCCAATTAATTTGACGATTAAAGCCTAAATTTGCCACGGTTGACCGAGTAATTAATTCAATTCAATTCTATTTATTCGCAATAAGTGTTGGTACAATTTTGATCTATAAATAATTACAGATCCATAACACTTAGGTACCTAGTCATAATAGTGTGACATGCAAACATTTGGGTTAATAATTATAAATAAAATTGAGAAATTGATCATATTAGATTAATTTAAAAAAAAAAAAACAAGAAAGTAAATGCATTATTTATGTCCGCGGGTGATTGTGATTATTATGGTATTATTACGTTCCTAGGCTGTTAATGTTCTATAGGAATCTTGCCAGGCGCTAGAGAGCGCTGCCATTTATGATCATATACCTAGGTATAGGTAGGTACGTATTTTCTCTCCAGTTATACTTTAGTTATGGAGCGGGACCCGAGGCCTCTGCCGGTCCGAATAGAAACTAATCAAGCTACTGAATACATAAAAACTATGTAGGTAGATATTTGGGTACCTAGGTATCAATTTAAACTTAGGACAGCTGCAGGTGTTTCATTAAATGGTAGGTACTATTCACTTACCTATAACCCTGTAACCAATCGCCTTCGTATAACATTCCTCCGATCGTGAGAAACCTTCCCTTGCCTGTGGACATTTCGTTTCATAATCGTCGTATCGTCAATACGCATGTGTCGTATACCAAAGGTTCAATTTAATTTTAAATGGCCAAAGTGGTATTATAAGGTAACCTAATAGAAAAATATGCTGACATAATGAGCTTCAGTGTCGACGGAATTGACTGTGCAAATTTTTGCGAATAATGACCACGTAGAAGACTCCACAGTTTTAGGCCTGAAACATCATGCCGGTCTGTTACCATTTCTACTGTGGTGTCTAAACCAGGCTGTTTCACCCTGATATGTGCCGTGACTTTTAGGAACTCCAGGTTCCCCTTTCTATGAAAGACAAGAACTTTAAAGTCATGCCAAAGCCATACCGTCCTTCAAATCGTTTTTCCAGTCGCCAACGTATCTGTCGAACTTCGACGTAAAGATAGCGTGACGAAGACCATTCTTTCTAGCCTTCTTGTCGGCCGCTACCGAAAGAGGTGTAAATGCTCGGGGGTGGTGATAATGTGGCATGGTTAAATAAAACTAAGATATAAATTAACAATAAAAGACTGCACTGATTGCAAGTGTGATTGTGTACAAAAGTGACACTGACGGCGAAATTATTTTTTTCTGCAGCAACACTTTTACAGCAACTTTTTCCTTCAAGGAGGTCTGTTATATTTTAAGGATAACCGTAAAACACAAATTCAAACTTAACTATTCCTTTAATTACATTTAATATACATTAGTTCACTACATAAATGCTTTACTGTTTGCCGTGTGCCTTCTGTAAGCCTCTGCTGAGCTCAATAAGTTGTTGGTAATGCTCCCTAAAGCCTTGCAGAGCTAACTCCTGCTGGCTTTTCATTGACGAGTTGCTGACGATGTACTTTTCTATACATTCCAAACATTTGCTGTCCAGCTGGATGTCTTCTTCAGTGAGAGTCTCGGGTTTCGTAAGCTGCACTGGTGTAGGTAGTATCTGTAAATAAGATTTTTTGTATGTGTTGAATAAAACACCCATCCAATCAGAGGAAAATAGATAAGAGCAGTATTTTATGACATTGAAAAATTTATCTTCAGTGACATAAAGTGCAAAATCGAACAAGCAGCGCCGCAGATACGAAACAGTCCACCGGTAGTCCTAAGGCGCAAACATTGTCAAGTGATTTATTTCCTGATGTCATTTCCGCCAGCTAACAACAGCAGTCAACTAAAGCTTGTTTGATTTTCAGCTTTCAGTAAATCTCAACGAAAATTTTCGAAATACACTCACTTGTTGTACTATAGTCCGAGCTACATCGCCGTTAGCCACATCCCCGTGTATATCCTGCCTCAAAGCAGTTAGAAGAACTGCCTCCCTGATGGCGCCGCTTTGGATCAACTCCAGCATTAGCTTGTCCATACTTTGGTGCCAGGTCAAGTAGAATACTAGTGGACCGAAATGGCGGGTTGATCTGAAATATAAGATAGTAGGTATATTTTTTATGGATTGATGTTCAGCAATATATTGTTTTATGAGTTTTAACTTGTAGACCTATAATTGGTATGTGTGGTGTAAACTGTATAGTTACAGTTTTTAGTAGTTGGTAACAATTACAAGTAAAACAGCAGCAAAAGTTTCTTCTGTGTTTGGTTTGTACAAAACTGACGATAGTCTGAGAATCAGGATAAGGGTTTGACATCATAATTTGTATTGTTGAATAGGAATAATTTGATAAAGTTTAACATCATTCTGATGTAAGTGGCTCTAGGTTGGTTGTTGTCTTAGGTGGTGGGATCACAACTACAACACCAAGTTATTGCGCATTACTGCAATTGTTTGTGTTTGTTGTATTCCAAATATCACAATCCTCACCTCAAAAGCTCGTACTTGCTCTTATTATCAAGATGCTGGTATGTCATGCTAGTGACCTTCTGGTAAGAAGGCTCATCAGGTTCGTACTGTACACATGCACGGTCCAGCACAAACTCATACTGCTCTCGATCCAGTAAACTGTTGAACTTCTCCAGGTCACTGAACATTACTGGCTCTCTCAGTTTGCGACCGAGGAGTGGGAAGTACACCTGAAATTGATAAAGGGTTAAGTCAGAACACTTTGTATGCTGTTGGGTTGGAATAGCAAGTCCAGGACATTAGTGGGAGGCAGAGCTTTAACTTTGAATGACAAAGAGCCGAAAACTCAACTAATAAAGTTATTTCATGTGTCTCAAAACTTTTGTAGTTATAGATTTCTAAATAGGTAAAAAATAAATATACCTGGTTCAATCTTTTTCTGACATCATGATCACAGCTACGAAGATAGCCATCAGGGTCTCTATAAAAGTTAATTTAGACAATTCAGAAGATATAAAGACAAAAAGAAGATGGAAATTATTTTAATTGAATTTTAAAGTCTGATTTTCTTTGAAACAGTGTTACATATTGGCTTGTTTTCTTAAGGGACATTAAGCTTACCGTTCAACAATAAACCTATGTTCATTAGCCACACCAAATGTGATGTCAGTAAATATGTACTTCGCTGTATCATACCCGACCAGAGCCGGGTCTTTAGACAGAACATCTTCAATATGTTGTTGGATCTGCAAATGACAAGCAATACCTTGGAGAACCAGTGCTAGGATTAACATATTATTATTCTACACATTCTGAAGGACAGTGAAATCATCTCCTTATTATTCAAGTCATAAAGATTTTGTTTTAGCATGAAGCATAATAAAATTAATAAAATAATCCTTTTCCTGTCTTACCTTCACAACAGGAGGCATCTGTAGCAACCTGTCAGCCCTTTCATTGGCTTTAACAACTTCTTCTTCAAGTTCCTCATTCGTTAAGAATTTGTATTTTGGTGTCTTTAACATGGTTAGTCCTTGGTTGGTTCTTTTACGAAATACTTTATTGAAGTCGGGGCGAGTCAATCGCTTCAATAAAACTTGAACATTTGATGAGAAGAACTTTGGTGCTGGGTCTTCTCCATCTGGAAAAAGGGCAATAAGAGTAGAAATAAATGATTTATTTTGGACTTTCCGAGCTCTGCTAATGTTCGATTATGGGTTACGTGAGTGAACTTACCGTAAATGGATGGAACTATGCTCAATTTGCGGCATGATATAACGAGTATTCGAGCATCTGTGATTATGTTTCTTGGATTGTTTAGTGCTAGCTTTCGAAACATAAGCGACATTTTAATGTTACGCGAATCTCCACTCAATCCTAACCTAAAATAATGTTTATTTTATTTTTCTTCTTTTCGAAAATGTTCAGTGTTTGGATTCAAGTCTTTTGTATTTTCTTTCATTCTCGCATCTCTTGATTATGATTTTTATGTAAACCACAGACAACTTAGCGCCTCATCCAGATGTAGAATAATGTTTTGAACAACGGTTGTCGGTCAAAAGTGTCGGCATTACTCGAAACAATTTTTTGTAACCCTACAGTTGCGGACATTGTTTAGTTGGTCAAAATTACGTGGAAAGAGTCTCTTTTCTTTTATTAGTCTGTGGTCAAAATAATACCTACCTATTGTCAAAGTCAAAATATTGCTGTTTTGTGTAGATTATTTTACTTTTTTACTTCATTTTATGAAAAGATAGTGTAATAAACTATACTTCGAGAGTAGAACAACATCTTGATGACTTATTCTTTACATAATGGCCAAAAGGAAAGCGGCTGTAAATGATATCATTTATGAATTGGACAATGAGGACATCGTACTCAGTAGTGACGACGAGGTTAAAGAACCCAAAATAAATCGTTTGGAGACGGTAAACAGTACAAACGCTACCTCAACTGACAAAGAAAGTACTAAAGAAAATGTTTTAGAAGTAATTGATGTAGATAAGTCAAGCGAGGACATTAGTGATAACACGACTCCACAGACGATACTTAATGGAGGGAAAACGCCGAGCGACGTATCTATTGAAAATACTCCAAAAGATACCAGCTCTCAAGAGTCCGTTGATGAAGTTGATAACGTCAAGAAAATTGGTAGTGATGCTTCAAAAACCACTATACTTAACGAGGATATAGTGATAGATTCTCCCGGTAATAGCGATCTTGGTGTGGAGGGCTGCGAAAATAGGACACCCCTAGTGACAGTACGATTTAAAGATAGTAAAATGGCAAAAAGTTATAAGGAACAGGTGAAAGCATTTATGTTAAACTTGATCAAGCTTCATGAAGGTGACAGTGTTGAGTCTGAATCTGAGACAGACGTAGAACTGGACATTTGGCCTGAAGATTTAATTGAACCTGAATTACGTGAAAACATTGTGGAGACGAAGGAAGAAAGTAATTTGTTCTTTGTGGACACTGACCCCTGTGCTGACCGGCCAGTTATTATTCCTAGATATAGTCAGGTAAACCTTGCTTTCTTATTATTTGTAGTAGATTATTATCAATTTAATTTTTAGGGTTCCCAACATCCGTGAAAGACGGAACCCTTATAGGATCACTTGGATGTCTGTCAGTCCGCCCATCTATCACAGCCAATTTGTTATGAATCTACTGGACCGATTCTGTTTAAATTTCGTACACATATGAACTTCTGTGTTCCAAACACGGAAGCGTTACGTAAATATGTAAATCTTGAATATGGGGGTCACTTGGGAACAAACTAAAAAATTGAAAAAAAAATGTTTTTCAAACTGAAATACATGTGACATTTAATGAATACCCTTTCATTAAATGTCATTATGAGGGTTTCAATTATATTTTTTTTATAATTTATAAATAAACAAATTAAAAGTTATCCAAGAAATTAGATGAAAAATGACCATCCCTTATCTCCGAAACTACTGATCTTAATATTATGAAAAAATTTTAGGTAGTAGTTCTTTACCTACAGATTACAGGAAAACTTATAAAAAGTCTAATGTTAAAGTAATGTTACAAAAATAAAATTCGTTCAGAACCTTGCATGCCAGTCCGACTTCCACTTGGCCAGTTTTAATATCCTACTTCGTACCTACCTAATCCCACTTCTTATAAATATTACATTATACCGTGAGGCAACACATTAACAACTAAATTGCAAAATGTTTTTCTCTGAATCAAGCGGAAGATCAAAATATTCAAATACTGCAATCTGTATAGTTTAGTATTTATCAAACTGCATTATAATGACAGCATAGTATAATGAAGGGTAACTATGTTATCTCAAGTGTTACCTGGTAACAATCTGTACTCATGCTCATATTATACTTGGTTGTGATTGTGGGTGTAAAACTGACTCATTGTTATGATAAACTGACTGCTAAACCGGAGGTGGGTTCGATTTGCACCCAGGACAAATCTTTGTGTTATGAGCATGATCATTTGTTCTGTGTCTGGGTGTAATTTGTCTATAATATGTATGTATTTATAAATATATAAGTATGTTTATCAGTTGTCTGGTTTCCATAGCACAGGCTCTGCCTAGTTTGGGATTGGATGACCGTGTGTGAGTTGTCCCAAGATATTATATTATGTTATATATTATTATTATAAATTTAATCTTACTGGTATTTATGCTCACATCAGTGGTTCTATTTGTATGATAAAACTAGCACTTGTGATTTCACATGGACCCTGGAGCCGTGTTCAACCTGAAATTAATTGACTTCAAAAGCTTCCATTGTTTAACTTTTAGATAAGCAATAAAATAGAAGGAGCTTCAGGCTAAATAATAACAGCCACACGGGTCGATCTTCTAGGTTAAGCAACGCTTACCGAGGTTGGCCTGTGGATGGGTGACTCTTCTGTGCCTTGGAATGCATGTTAAACCGTTGGTCCCGGCTGTCATTTGTAGATCTTTGGCAGTCATTACGGATAGTCAGAAGCCAAAAAATCTGACACCAGTCTTACCAAGGTGTACCATGTTACTCAGATAATGGGTTGTGGAAGTCTGGAAGGCAGGCTCCACGTAAAATACTAGTATTCAGCTTAATCCAGTTAAACTGGAAGCCGACCCGAAAAGGCTAGGCAGATGATGATAAGCAATAAAATACTTTCTACAAACGTTTACCTCCTTCCCCCCTCTCAAGGTTTGATTTTCACAAAATCCTTTCCTTGCATGATACCTATAAAACGAGAAGATAGAAATTTGTATTTTGGCCAGTAGTTGTACTACTGGCCAAAATACAAATTTCTATCTTCTGCGTTTTGGGCTGTGGACTGTGGCATTATCTTACAAATTCCTTGTCTAGTGTTTTGTTTAGCTAGAGTTAGTACGGAATTATATTAATTTAAGTAATTATTAAGTTGTTTCTTTCTTAATTAGGTCAACTTCAACTTAAGGTCCAACTTGCAATTTCAGGCATCATCAAAGGTAATAACAAATGCTCCAGCGAAGGAACCAACCCCTCCGCCACTACGGCGAGGGCCATGCTGCTTCAACTGTGACGGTAGCCATCAACTCCGAGAGTGCACCTTGCCAAGGGATCACGCTAGAATAGCAGAAAACAGAAAAGCCATGAATTCACTTAGAGTTGGGTATGTTATCTAAGACAGATATCACAAAATGTTCAACTGAAAAAACGTACATTCCAAAAGCTAATAATTATTATTTGTTACAAGCACCCTGCCCGAGCCCAAAAAAAACAAAAAAAAGTTTTATCTTCTTAAGATAGCCTATGTTTAGTTAGATAGATAGATACTGTAAAATTTGATCAGCAACTGCGTCTGAACAAATTTTCATAGCATTTTTTTCACTGACAGACTGTATATTTTTTTTTATGGATGGGAAGTCATCAAATGACTTCTTCCGCTCTGGGTGGAGCGGAAGGGCGTGTCAGACTCTTACTGACTAAACCCCATCCGTGTTCCTCCTAAAGCCCTTTACATTCCAGGGCCGCGGTGACTCTTTCGAACAGATTCCGCAACCCTGGCAGGCTTTGGCCCTAGCGGGCCCCGTCTCCTATGCTGACATCTCTTTGAGGCGCGCGTGAAACACAACGCGCCATCGACCCGGGCCTGGTGGTGATCGGACAGCGAGCCACCCAACGCTCGCCGTCCGCAGGCCCGCGCCTACGGTGGCCGGGTATCGCCCTGCGAATCCCGACGCCCGGGGCGTCTTCTCCTGTTGCGGCGGTTGGGGCGAAGGCCTTGTCTTTCTCTCGCGCGGCCCGCCTCCTCCTTCGCCAGCATTACTGCCTCGCTCCGGACCATGGATTTAATCAGGGCCGGACGTGAGAGGTCGCTGCCGCCTATCATAAGACTGTATCTTACTGATAAGTTTTAGCAAAATAAAACAATAATTTTCACTACATGTTTATGGTTACAGACGATACCACGTAGAAGATGAACAGAAATACGGACATCTAATACCTGGTAGAATATCTGGGCAGTTACGGCATGCCTTGGGACTAAAGAGGAATGAGTTGCCGCTACATATCTACCGCATGCGGCTACTAGGGTACCCACCTGGATGGCTTGAAGAAGCCAGGATATCTCACTCTGGGATCACTATGTTTGATTCAACGGTAAATATACTAAACCTTATGTCAATGCTGTAGAATGCACATAAATGGCCTGATGGATGTCCAAGCAATATAATAAAAGCAAATAAAAAAAGATAAATACTATTTTAATTATTGCTTTAGTTCGCCCTTACCCAATAATGTAGCCCTTATTATAAAATTACATAAGACATGGCAATTATAACCTACCAAATAATTAAAGGTATACAATAATCCTCTACCTACTTACCAACTCTTCGAAGATAGCGTTATGATTTTTTTTTATTTCTTCCATTACAGGGTACTGCCATTTTAGAACCTGAGGACGAAGAGGGCGAGATTTGTGAAACTGGCTGTAAAGACAAGTTCGACATCAAAAAGATTCTAGACTTCCCCGGGTTCAACGTCCCCGCCAGTTCGCGGTACATAGATGTAAGTACTAAAGTTGTTGACATAGCCCTTAGGATAAACAAATTTATTTTCAACTCTATTGTCATGATCTGTTGCCACCTATACCAGTATACACGAATTACGTTCATCGTATTATAGGTAACTCCAATACGCGTGATATTTGTGGGGTTCGACGACCCGGACAGACGAAGGGGTTACCTGAGCAATGGAAAGAATTACCGCTATCACTGTTCAAAAAGAGGCTCCGGCTTTTTAACGCTTGCTTAGTATATTATGTCACCAGAAAATAAATAAAATGAATTTATTTCAGGCATAGCCCATAATTATCACATAAATACATTTTATAATCACACATTAAATAATTACAATAGGATTGGATATGGCATGTCAAATTAAACCAGCTATATTGATTAAATCACAATTATAACAGTGGTATTATATTAAAATAGCAAACGCCGTAAGATTGTAAAATATCGCGTGAAATTGTAAACTATTATTTCTTAATAAGACACGGATATATTGGTAACTATTGAATTTGGATGGGATTTATTGTATACAAAACGATTTTGCTGCAAATCTTCAACAATTGCTATTGTCACTGCCATATTGATCCATTGACGTCGCACATAGATAGGTTTTTAGGTTTTATGCGGCCAAAATTATTTTAATTGCTATAACTATTCTAAATGACATAAATGATAATAAAAAACCACTTTCTGTTGAAATTTTAAATATTTATTCAAGAAAATATCATATTTATGAAAAAAAAGTCAAAAACCTAACGTCACAGACATAAAAAAGTATATTTCATAAATGTACATTTTAAACGTTAGTGAGTAATGAATTGACGTATCCCCTCCGACAGTCGACACATACTCCATGCCAATTCGTTACTCCAGATCCTCATCATCCGAGGATTCTGGTGAAGCGGAGTCTGGTTTGGTGGGTAAAAGCATATCTAAAGTCTCCGGAGAAAAGGATTTAGATATTTTTTTTCTCCTTCTTTGTTTTATACTAATACTGCTAATGAGCGGATCAGAGCTCAATAATAGTCGATTATAGATGTCGCGGTTACACTGTTCGCGGGAAAATTTTCTTGCGTAATTTTCTCTATACATGCGAAAGTGCTTATTTCTGGCCTCTTGAGCCTCCTCCGACAATTGGCCTATTGGGAGAAGTGAATTCTCTATTATGGCAGCACCATGTATGAGCACTTTGTGCAAAGTAGGGGTCATCGGGTGCCACCCATAATGCTGCACGTATAATTTGGCGGTATCTAGTGCATACTCATCATATTTCTTGACGTCAATAATGTATCCACTTGAAATCGTTTCTAAAATGACTTTCAGTCTGTAAATTAAATCGAAGTTCACTCCAGTTATGTCGGATGCCAATTGGGGATTCTCGAAAAATCTACGGCTGGTGTTTCCATCATTTGTATTCCCATAGTTGGACTTAGGCATGTCAATGAGTAACCCGGTTTCAATTTTAAATCTGTCTTGGATTTTTTGTTTAGCGGCCAATTCCAAATCTTTTTCTTCCGTCGTTTTTTTCTGTCTGTATTTTTGAACTACTAGTTTATAGCCTAAGTGCAAAATACTCTCAAAAATTCTGATTCTGGCATGCAGCACAGATATTCCAAAGTCTAAAGTTTCAGGACTTACATCATATTTTTTGCTTAGATTGTTAAAATCTTTTGAAGTGGCTTTACAAATAAAGCATCGACTGGTAGACTTAGTGTCGGTTGCAGCATTGCAAACCTTGCCATCAATCATAGTCATCTTGAAAATGTGCTTATAGGTAAATTTATTTCCATTTATTTCGATTTCGGTAGGAACCAAATTTTTTACCGATTCTTCAACGTAACTGATTTCTTCTTTGGTCACATCATTGCATTCTTTCAGAAATCTGAATCTTATAGGCCGGCAATACCGGGGAGATGATGGAGAAGGATTCTCCCAAATAACTTTTTTGTTATCCTTGACACAAAGTATTTGTAACGGGACAAATGAGCTCAAAAATATATTGGCGTCCGAATCAGCAGGATTTTCAAACTTTTGTTTATATCTAGCTTGCTGAGAGCCATCACATCCCCATTTATTTATAATAATTAAAGTCTGTCTCTCTTCTTCACTAATAGATAAAAGTACTTCCTCTAAGTACATTGAAAGGCGCATAAGAGTTATGTCAATAAGACTTAGCAAAGTACTCTCTGCATACAGACTCGTCACTTTTATGTGTTGTTCAGGTGGATAGCATTCTTTTTTGGCCTCTAATAATCTGTCGTAGCAAGGATAGAGCGACTTATTTGTCTTACGTATGATTTCATATTGCTGTCGTGTAAGGTCGGCCTCTATAAACATCGCCAATGCTTCTTGAGGTGTTAATATATTGTGTTTGTCGGGTTCACTCGATGACTTGTAAGCATTTCTTATTTTTTTTGCCCTTGTTGGCGATTTAGTGATTTCTTTAAGGATTTCTGATGCATTTCGAAGTCCCTTAGCTCTCAAAGTTGACTGAGCAGCATGAATGATAACAGAATCGCCTACGGCCGAGCGAACCACTTCAGTTTTGCGACGCTTGCTTCTCTCACTTGACTCTTCAAATGATTTTGAAGGGCGGCCTGGGCGATTTTGGGCTTGGAATGGGATTTCAAACGTCCCATTTAACCATGAGTGGTTAGATTTTAAGAAATCCTCTTCTTTTCTTTGTGCTTTAGACCATTTTTTCTTTATGGCAGTCTTGAAGTAAGCAATATTTCGCTTTAGTTTTTTTATATTTTCCTCTGTGTCACCGTAAGATGAAAACAGGTAATTTTCTAAATAGGCCAATTTTTCATCCATTGTTAATAAATATTGGCTTTTCATTTTATCGTAGAGAAATTGACGGGTGACTAATTTTGTTCCGGATGAGCCAGGAGAACCTACGACGAAAAAGAAAAAAATATATTTTTTGGAACATTTTTCAACATAACTTATTTTACCCTACCTGCACCTACCTGCAACTGATTTTTATCAGAATTATAAGAAAAGAGTATTAAGTATTATTATAAATAATAATTTTGAGGCGAGAGGAAGCGATAATATAACTAAATTACTAAAACTGAAAAATCAAGAATATTTTTTCAAGAAAACGTACTAAGTTTTGAAGGTTTAAAATAAAGGTTTTTTAATTATACTAGGTTGACAATTGCTATAATAAATAATAGTATTTACCTGAAGCACTCGAATCCATATTGTTTACTTTGAAAACTGTCTTTAAATCAAAAATATTGACGACGAAAAACAAGTCACTTTAAAAGCGTAAAGAGCGAAAGCGCGTGCGTAGCGGGAGACTAACAAGTTCCGACTACCTGCATACGTACCCCGCGCGGGTATTGAAGCCGAGAAGACCGGTTTATTATCGTCTGTTCTATTGTTAACGTAGAAAGATATTACATTTTGTATTTGTAACTAGTTTAAAATCTTCAATTTTGGCCGCATAATTATGCAAAATCTATGTTAGTGCGTCGATTAAGTTGGAATCGCTAACTATACCTTAACTAATCAGACTATATAAACACTGTCTATCCGAAGTGGCGTATTTTATTATTGTATCGCACGTCAGTTAGATGATTTTCCCTATTTTTCTTAACCGCCCCTGGATAACAATTTTCCGGTGACATATATATAAATATATAGATTAGTTATGCAATCCCGGAATCCCGGGATTTATTTTTAATCATAATATTCTAAGGTGCCGCCGCCGCCACCTCCATCAATGTTAGCAAAAAATAACTAGGTAATTATGCATCTGATTCCGATCTCTAATTAATTATCACACACATTTGACTAATTGCATCGCGTAAAAAGTGGAGTTTTTTGCCAGTTCTCTTCTATAGGAAACAACCAATTTGAACCACGCACTAGCTTCTGTCATTTTATAAGTGCCCATGTAGGCCCATGTGAAAGAAAGTACTAACTTTGCCTCTCAAACTTCCAGGAGTCCCAGGAGTTCGGTCTGCCGCCGATGTCAGAGCAGGACAGCAAGATGTCCATGCTGCAGTTCCTGGCGCCCAACGCCATGAAGGCCTACAAGCGCAAGAAGCTCACGTTCTTCCCCTCCGCCTCCGTTAACAACACGCTCGAGGGACAGGCCGAGATGGAGCTTGATAGTGGGGACGGTACGTTGCGAATTGAAAATATTATTTACTGATCTTGGCAAACTTCAAATAATTAATGACTCAATTTTGTTCAAAAACCAAAATTGAGTGATTTATTCAAATTAGGTTGACGCACACACCCAAAACGCCCGCCCGTCACCACTTCCTAGTACTTTAGCTGGGAAAAGTGGCACAACAAACTCGCCCGTAACACATCTGCCTGTTAAGTCATAATTGAGGGAAGGAGGTAGCCCGACGCTTCCGCAAGCACATCAACGGGTGCATGACGAAATTGCTGCCGGATGCTCAAGCAAGAATAATATCCATCAATCAGTCGCGCTCGTTCATTGCTGTTAGTACACAGCAGGCTAAAGCGAACGGTCTTGGTGCAAAACGTCATGTTGAAAAAAACTCGAAAAACGTTCAATGTGCCGAAGGACCAATTCGCACTACGTCCTGACTAGATTGGGCAACTGCTGAGCATGTGGTTCGATTCCCCGGTCAGCATTTGTGAGTCATGCATTAGGAATTTATTTTTACTTAACATTAAATAAAGCCTCGCGCAACCCCGGCTACTGTAGTCAAAGTCAAAGCATTTATTTCAAATAAACCATTAACAGGTACTTTTGAATTGTCAAAGTCAGTCCAAACCGTAGATCTCTATGGAGAAGAACGTGTAGAAACTCCACGGACACATTTTGTTTTGTAGTGGTAGGAACTTTGGGACATTATTCACTACAAAACCGACATAATCATCAGTTCTCCCCAGACGCAGGGTATCCATGAGGATTTCCCCACAACAATTAAAAATCTGATAAGTGCCCAGTTGCTGGCAATACAGAAGTGTCAATGTCAAGTATGCGTAAGGTAAAAGTTCTGAATGTGGAACGTTAGATGGCACTGTCTACACCGTGCACGTTTTCTATAAACGGGAGATGTGATGTACTTAGTGCGCCCCTTATGATTTCAGAAGTAGCAGAATTCCCATCAAACCCACCACTGCCGGACGAAGCCCCCCCGCCGCCGCCCCCCCCTCCCGCGCAGCCGCCGCCCCCCGCGGACGACAAGCCCGAGAGCTCCGGCGATGATGTGGAAGTTATCGAGGTCATCAAGGTCGGAGACATACCCATCCCTGTCGCTGATCTTATCACTATTGACGAGGTTGATGTAAGTTAAATTAAAACTATTTTTACCCCATCCTTTCCTTCTCAAAGGAATGTCCAAACGGGATAAAAAAATCTATAGAAATGTATCCTTTGTCGTAATCCAGGCCATATTCTACCAGTGTTCCACATCTAAATTAAATCCATACAAACTTTAGAGCACAATTGATTAAAAAACATTCAACCTTTCACATTAACCTTTTGAACGCCATTGTCACGTATACATGACAAGCAAGCGCGTGCCCTGTACGCCATACGTTACAAATATGTGACAAAAATACGACGAATTTGTGGCTTGGCGTCGGGGGCACGCCCATGCGTTAATGCTCTGGCGTTCAAAAGGTTAATAAAATAGTAGGCTAGTGTTAGGATTTTCGACTTTAGCTTTCTTATGGAATTTCTACTGTGATTGAAATCAAGTTGTAACTAGACTTTTACTAAAAATCACACAAGTTTTGATGTCTGCTAATAAATATCTTTGTATTTGAGAGTTATTGTGTCATCAATTAATCATACAATAATTCTCTTATCATCTTTAAGGACAAATCTCAAATCAGCGGTCGCGGCAGTCCATCCTTAGACGATTTAGAAGAAAAGAAGCGACTGCTATTAAATGCACTAGAAGGTGACACGCCAAACACATCCATCATTAGTATATTAGACAGCACAGAGGAAAATATAGAGGACAAGACTAGTGAAGATATTGAAACAAACATGGACACAGCTAATGTTGAAGAAAAACAAAACGTGGAAGTTGACAATAAAGAAGAAAATAATCACGCTGAAACTAATCAAAATACAAATTCTGATGAGAACAGTACGACAGTGTCGCAAGAAGAACCGCAGATTGACGCTACGAGGCAAGATACTCCTAGTGAATCAATAGCAGATCCAACAACTATCGCACAACCTTCCAAAATGGATGTTGAAGATGAAAAGCCGGCTCCAGCAACCATCCAAGAAGTTAATGACAACTCGGTTAAGAGAAAAGACAGCGTATCGGATGTCGTTGGCACACCAGAATCAAAACCTGGCCACGTGAAGGGAACACTATTCGGAACACCAGTCATGAACATCGCTTCCTCATACCTCAAAGTACCCACAGACGACAAATTTGCGAAAGACATCTGCGACGTCATAAATTTCGAGAACCTACCCAATTCGACAGGAAAGTACAAGCAAATAAGTGCATTACTCAAAAAAGTAAAAGGTGAAGTAGATAGGATACAGGAATCATGATACTCCTATACCCTCGCAGACAGAACTGTTCTAAGTTTTAGAATGCTAGGTGTATGCACGGAACTGTTGTTAAAGAGTAATTGTAAATTGAGATAATGTATTTTTTATACAACTCAATAGGATAACTCCATTTTTGGATGAGAAGCAATATTTTATAAGTATGTTTTGATTACATAGTCTTTTTAAGTTACCAGTTGCTGGTGCGTAATAGCATAATTTGTTGCAAGTATAATGAAATTTAAACCATGTTTTAGCTAGACCACTTTCTCGCGTCATAATGACAGATTGCATATTCCAGTATTCATTTTTTTATCACCTAAATACATACAGTTTTTATATGATTGTGTACTTTATTCAGTTTATGTGGTATTAACCTACTTTTCACTATGAAAGAAAGATTTAAATTATCTTGTTGCAGCAAATCTTGGCAAAAGAATGAATGGGTTCAATGTAGGAAATAAAAGAACTTGTTTTTTACAGTTATATTTATTTCTCTTGATAAATATAATCTCGATCGGTTTTATTAAAATAAAAATACATAATTGTGAAAATGTGTAGTTGTACAGTAACTCAGAAATTAAATATGGTTGAAAATATAACCCAACCCAAGTGAAATTAACTAAAACTAATGGAATATGTTATAGTTCAACTCGAAAAATAAAAATAACAAATGGTGTTTGTGGAAAATAATCTCCTTGTTGTGTTCATATGATATGACGTATATTAATATTTTATTTTTCTCATCTCACATCTAAACTAAGTGTAACTCAAGCAAAAATAATAAGAAAATTGCAAATTCTTGTTTGCATTAGAGGCAAAGTTATGAAGATATGAACTAAGTAGGAGGTTTTATCACGATTGAGGAGAAATCTTATTTCCCCATTTATATATGTTATTACGATCTCGTTAAATGAACTCTTTTATATACCATAAACACTTTTTTTTTCTCAGTGAACGGCCTGCGCAATAGAGTTTATTATATAATTCAAAAACAATAGCGGGCAGCGAATTGCAGCTCTAAACATGTAACTGCAACTACAAAACATTTCTTATTGATAACAAATTTATGTCGTAATTGTCTTTTATCGCGTCAGGTACTTTCAACGTCTTTTTAGCCAACATTTGACTCACCATATTAATACTTATAAGTCAGATCTTGATTACAGTTCGAGATTTTTAGTTATTGCACTTACTGTGATGCTAATTAGTACAAGAGCTTATTGTTCATTTGAAAGTCATTTTATACTAGTTGACATTATATTGACACTGATAGATTTGTATTCTCACCTTCATTTCAGGTGCATTAGACTTACTTGTTTTTAAAGTATGAATCGGCCGGTATAAAATAACTAGACAAATTGCAGCAATACCTCCCGTGCTGTATTTTCACGTTGTAATAATTATAAGCATTTCTTTCAAGTGCATTGATAATTGTTTAAATATCAATGTTCCTTTGCAGAATATATAAAACAAAGAAACACCTGTTTTAGAACAAATATTATTGTAGTCTTATAGAAGTATACGACAAAATATAGCACCAAACGATAAATAAAAAGAAAAAATAAATATATTATACCAATTGATTCTTAAACCGTCATAAATCCCGCGTTCATAAGAATTATTATGTGACGCCTTTTATTCTAAGTTTAATTTCAAAGGCAAGGCAGCAACAGCGAAAGTAAATAGTTATACTTTATCGAAACTTTCCAATCGTTTACAATAACCTTATCAGTACATAATACCTATACAAGATCTTATACATCTACCTACACTTAGTTGTGATGACGCTCTTGAGTCCACAACACGGTGCGGTACATTTTACTATATAATACAATTACTGGAATTCATTGTAGCGTGACCCTATGACGATGGACTCCTTGGATTATATTCTTGGAGGCGTCGGAGGCGCGCCGTCGTGGTCCTGGGAACAAATTAACGAATACTTAAATTTATTTAATATTTTTTTATGCATTGCAACGGTGGCCTCTCGCAGGTCAACCTATGAGGTCGTCTGCTCAAACGGACTTGCTCGTGGCGGCCTTAATAAAAATTAAAAACACCAGCTAGGGCTACAAAAAAACTTAAAATTAAACTACTACACGCTAAGGGCACCACCTGTGGGTTGCCGTTGCGGAATTGTTCGAAAGAGTTAACGCGGCCCTGGAACGCAAAGAGTATTTGGAGGAACACGAGAGGGTTTTAGTCAGTAAGAGTCTGGCACTCCCCCCCGCTCCGCCCAGAGCGGGAGGAGTCATTTGATGATGTTCCATCCAATAAAAGGGGGGAGAACAAAATTCATGAATATTCGACTACTGCGGCAGTTATTTATTTAAGGAAAACTTACAGCTAAACAAATACAGTAAGTAAAAGTTTAAATAAAATATGGCCAATTACAAGTTTCCACATGTGTCACATGAAACAGAAAATCGAGAAAAAAAGAAAACTAGGTACATATTACACAAAAAATGTATCAATTTGCGGTGTATAAACCAAATTGATCAGCGAACCAGTCTAGGTTTTACGTATAAGAGTGGACAAACCTGTAGCCACTCCAAAAAAAAAACTGAATGCGCTTGTCTTTTTTGCTTTAGGACGTTATATGAAGTGGTTGTGTGTGTATCTGAATAATCGAGTTTTAAAAAGTTAGTACAGTTTTAAAGGTCATAGATCAGACGCGCATGGCCGAAGAGATTATACATTTTGCGTTTAATATATGATACAAGTTCTGAAACAGTCGAGCCAAACAATAATATCGGTTGCTTATCGTCTAACTACATTTAGTTCCTGGTTGAATCTATTTCGCAATTGTAATGTTACTGTCGTTATTTAAATTGGGGAATAATATTACATTTCCAAGTGAACACGGCCTCAAGATTTATAAATTACTTGGTAGGTTTGCCATTGTTTGGAAGGGCTTTGGAAGAAACACGGATGGGTTTTAGTCAGTAAGAGTCTGACACGCCCTTCCGTACCACCCAGAGCGGAAGAAGTCATTTGATGATTTCCCATCCTTAAAAAAAAAAAAGGTTTTCCATTGTTACTGACTTAAAAAAATTAAACTGGTAATTACTTATGTTATTACAGGCATCTATTATAACAATAACTATTTGAAACAAACGTCAAGGCTTGCGGGATTCATAAACCTAGTGCAAGTAATCAAAATAGTGCGCAAGCGCAAGAGGTACCTTTTTTGCTCACGACCGGTTGACGGGTACAGAAATAAACTGAATTTCATCACAGCCGAAGATGGTAGATTACTTGTATTTCGTGTCATATATGTATTAACTAATGCAGGCAGACAAGAAAAAAGTAATTAACTGACAAATAAAAAAACAAGTTGGTGGTCCTGGGTTTTATATTTTTGGTAATATATTATTTATTTCCATAATACCATGAATGTATCTACATAACTATCTTAAAACTATTTACATCTACTAAACCTATGTATGTACATATACAAAAACAAAGTACACTAAGGTTTCAAAGAATTACTCCGCATCGCTGTCATCCAGAAAACTGGCAGCATTGCCACGTTGAATGGCAATGCTAATTCTTTGAGCAGAGAATGAGCCAGCCCTCTGGTCACGCAGTGTCGATCAGTCGGCAAGATATGTATGTCCATGAAAAGGAGACGCGCACTCGGACCCCATGATCCAAACGTTTCGACCCTAAACGGCTCAAAACTGTAATTCCCAATAAGGTTACAGTATCTGTTATATATGCAAAAGCTCTTCTAAAATATGTTGTGGAGGGATAGAAGAAGCCAATAGAAAGGATTGATGTACTGTGTATCATACACAGATGGCTAGTAACAGAGTGAAACTATGAATACTAACTGGGACGGCTGATAGATTTGAAAATTGCTCCATTAAGCACCGACTTAAAAAAAACTGGGATACATACATGACAATAATCAGTAAGAATCGATAAACATTGGCCGCGGTGGGTCAATGTTTATTATAAAATGTCGAATTAAACTGTGTCAGGCTCATGGTTAGCATCAAAATATCCCGTTATTCTAGAAATAATTCAAGGTCGGTCAATTTCAATCAGGTTTCACTATCGGAACTTGTATCAATTCAATTATCGTGTTCTAAGTTTATATTAATAGTTTAACTGGTTTTTTTTTATTTGTAATTACGTAAGTATATTAAAACATAATTAAATCTACATTTCGAAAATGAGTTGGTTAGGAGTCCGTCCATTCATCACTTTAGACTCAAGGGATCTCAAGGAGGAGAGGGGGTGTAGTGAGGTTATCACGTGTATTTATTTTTGCGTTGAATGCGAAATTTTCAGAATTTAATTATGTAGATTAAACATGTATTTGAAGATAATGTTCTGTACTTTTATTATAAACCTCACCACGATTCACAAGAGAGGGGAGGGGTTAAAACATTTGCAAATATAATACATTTTTAACGTGAATTCATACATTTTTAGCGTGAAATCATACGTTTTGTAAGCTGAATAAACAGGAAATAACAATAGCCATTATTTGCTCCGTTCGTCCTTCCGTTATTTGTTTTCGCTGTTATTTACCCACCTTGTTCTGATATTTTGAGTGCAGAAAAATGGAAATAACGACTTACTATGTAGCATTTTAGAGGACACGACAAGACACACATCAAAAGCTGTCTACTAACAACTGATTTATAAATACATAGGTAATAGCTCTGCACTGTCGCTGTGACAGTTTTGGCCATTTCGTTTCGATACTGTATTGTATTGCTTGTATTGAACACAATAGTCGCGTACGGTGCATTCAAGGTCCAATTGAATTAAATTGCCTGGTTGGGATTTATATAAGCGGTGGGCGATTGCTTGTATAGTGGACAGTTACACTAGACAGAAAATTATAAATATGCCCATTTATAATTTTCAGTTTAAATGTTTATTAATCTGGCTAGCCAAAATTTGCCTTTATTGGAGTAAAATTAAAATAGGGTGTAAAATAGGAATATTTTTTTTTTATTTAGATGAGCGGTGTAATTAATTATATTATTAAGTAATACATAATTATCCAGGTGAAATGAAAAGTCAAAAGGTGGCCGACATCATTCGATTTCATCAGACCGTTTTGTCTGAGGTGAGATCATCGATCGACATTTGTGCAGGGTTATACCTACTTAATTGAGTATATATAATTATACACATGAGTTACATGTAATGCTGATAACACGATGTGACTGTGGGTCAGTATTATTAAATGCTAGGCTTGGACAGTATTGGGCAATATGAAATCTAACTACTGATTACTAACTACGGCTAAGTACATATGGTAGTTAGTAATCATGATTACAAATTACTTGAAATAATCGTAAGATGTAGTTAAACATTTTGACTACTAACTACTAATTGTAGTTGCAATCACGATTACGAGATTACTTTTTATAAGTAAACTTTTAAAAGAATGGTGCGTATTTAAAAATAGCAAATTACGAGCGCGAGTCGTTCATTTACCGACTTGTCGTTTGCTGGGTAGGTAGTCAAAAAAGTATTCATAAAATAAAATACTCTTTTACATTCTTCGGCTCCAGTGGAAAAACTGTTATCATACGTAACTATGATAAAATTGATAAACCACACCAAATACCGTAATCTGTCGGATGAAATGTTCGAAAAACGTGTTTCGAAAATTGATTAAGTATCCCAATCGACATTTTTTTTATTTTATTTGATTCGCAAATAATTTGAATTAAGTTGATGTTTGCTGAGTAATTTTGATTTTTTGATTACATGTCAATGTAATACACACATCTACGACTTCAATCCTTGCTTTTAACAATTCATAAAAATAAACATACGTGAAATAAACTGAAGTGTTTTATGCAGCCGGATTCCAAAACATAATAATATAGTAGGTACAACACATTACATTTTTATTTAATTGCAAAATTCAAGTTCTTGAAACTCAAATAATCAGTAATTACAACTACTAGATTGTAGCAATCAAATTAACAACTACTTCATGTAGTTTGATTACTATAGTTAAGTTACATGACGTAATCATAACTACATGTAGTTAACTACTATTAATCATAACTAGTAACCAGATTACAAAATAGTAGTTAACTACGCCCTACACTGGGCTTGGAGTATTGGTACATTTATATCATGTTGAAACTATTCAAATGTATGGCAAGTGAAAATATAGCTGTTAAATGCTAGCCTACATATAAATTTATAAAATTGCGTAAGTATAAGGAAGAAAGCTGAAGCGAGGGGCCTTTGAGGGAAAGTAAGTACTTTATTGTTGGTTTACAAAAGGTTTCATAAAAATTCGGTGTGCTTTGATTGCATTTGAATTGTCTAATCAACTCTTATCTAATCACCCCTGGTTTTATAGGGGACTTTAAAAAATCTTTGAATGCAGTTTAAGTAAACAGTCATATTGGTCATATTAATGTTTAGGGTAGGCACTTCCCTCTAGGATCCGCATTAATTTTCCATACATCCTAGTCAACAAGGCAGTCGACCAAGGCAGTTCCTTCAATGCCTAAAAAGAAAACATAAGAATTCTTACTTGAGAATTGCGCGAAGGCTTCGCAGCGTCTTGTATCTGGTTGCGGCGCGGACGCATGGCGTACATGGCGAGCGCGAGTGCCATCATGAGGAACATCACCATGAAGCTGTTGGCCGAGGACTCGGGTTGCGGGAGCCCCGGCATGGTCTCCAGGCATTCGCTGTCTGTGCAGTACGACTGGCCTTGACGGAGCTGGGGACAACAGATAAATTTTTGTAAAAATATAAAAATATAAATCGTCAAATATTCATCATCAGCTTGCTGTGATTGGCTTTACAAGTAGAAACTTTAATGACATGTGTAAACAGCATGATTTTGATCCTTTCTTAACGGGTGTGTCCTCAGCCAGAAAGTGTCTGAGCCGTAGCTTTTTTAAATAAGATTTTGGTTGTTCGGGTTTCTATCCTTGTAGTGAATATGACATGTGAATTTAGTTTAAGGTTGAATGTTTTACTGTTTTTCCTTTTTTGGTACCTGTGTTGTGTTTTTCACACTCTTTCTTTCCAATCTGTTTTATAGAAGTGATGACTTTTAATTGGCTGTCAGTCTCACATGCTATTTTTTTTCTGTTTGTTTTACCTGTAAGTCATCCATAGTTGGTAAATAAATAAATAAATAATAAGTTTTCAATAGTCTATCGCATCACCTGACTTGCGTTTATTTTTGTGACGGGTCGATATCTTTTCTACAGTAACTGGAGGTAAGCATTCTACATATTAAATATTGTAAAACCTTGTTCTTCACTTAAGTATAGTAATCATGAATATCGTATTGTTTTCACAGATGTTTCGTGAGCTTGCATCGTAACAAGTCTACATTTTTTATGAGGTCTCCAAGTATAGTTATTTCTGATGAGTGACTCACAAACAGGTTGGCTACAGCCCACGGGCATTTTTTGTAAATATTATCGAATACTAATAATACAAATACTTTTTCGGTACCTCTCAAGTCTCAACTAATGGAAGTTGGACATCAAGTTCGAATATTTTTGTGTTTGTCCTATACGAGGTGGAAAACTGTCTTCATTCTCAACATTGTTCATACGAAGCAAGCGGAAGACTTGTTTTTGTTGATACGCTTTTCAAAAATAAGTTATTATGTATTCAAAAGTGCATAAAATACCGTTGAGCACATAACCATTACGTCACAGAAAATCTAATAAAAATAGCTTCAAGCTGATATCTTATAATTGAAATTTACGTAAAGGCATTAATTACGTAAACGTTTAATTATTTTAGAATCATCATCGGCGAAATCCATTTCCTTCGTTTGTTTGTAAATAAGTTCTTATATTATGTGGGTAGGTATTTGTTGGTGTCATGGAATATTTTAAAATACATTTGATTTGTTGATAAGTGTACTAGACTTGGAATGGCGTGAATGACTGTTAACATTTATGATAACTGTAAATATTAGGTTAACTTAATTAACCTTTTGAATGCCATCGTTACATATATGTGACAAGCAAGCGCGTGTCCTGTACGCCAAACGTCACAAATATGTGACAAAAACTTCGGCGAATTTGTGGCTTGGCGTCAAGGGCACGCCGATGCATTTCATGCTCTGACGTTTATAAGTTAATTAATTAAATAATCTGGTAACAATTGCGGTCAAAGTTGGTCAGAGATCGCTCAGGATAGAGAGGTAGGTACATAAACAGAAAGAGGATCCTTTGTCCTGCAGTGGGACATAAATTAGGCAAGCAAAAAAATAAAATAATAAACTTCAGATGTTACTATTTTATAATTATGAATTCGAAAGAGGTCAACCGTCGAATCCGACTCGGCTGGGCGGCGTTCGGGAAGTTGCGTGGTATCTTCTCGTCTCAGATACAATAGTGTCTCAAGACAAAAGTCTATAACCAGTGCATGTTTCCAGTAATGACTTATGGAACCGAAATGCGGTCGCTCACAATTTGCCTCATCAGAAGGCTTAAAGTCACCCAACGGGCAATACTCGGAGTTTCCTTGCGTGATCGAATCAGGAATGATGATATCCGCAACTGAACCAAGGTAGCATAGTATAGTAACATAGCCCGAAGGATCGCCAAACTGAAGTGGCAGTGGGTAGGGCAGACATATTGTTCGCAGAACAGATGGTCGATAGGGCCGAAAAGTTCTGGAGTGGCGACCGCGTACCGGAAGGCGTAGCGTTGCAAGGCCTCCCACACACAAGGTGGGCCGATGACCTGGTGAGGGTCGCGGGTAGCCGATGGATGCTAGACGCACAGGACCGGTTGTTGTGGCGACACTTGGGGGAGACCTATGTCCAGCAGTGGACGTCTTTCGGCTGATATGATGATGATGAATGATTAATTATTCGTTTATATTCGCATTGGAACGCCTTGCAGTAATTACACCAATGGAGTAAAAATAACTTCAGAATCTGCTGCTTTTCAACATCGCGGTTAGAGACAATTAACATCGGTACTAGGGTAGAAAAGCCTACTTTAGTAGGTTTTATAGTTTAAACTATTGCATCCTAGTACCTAGAGATGTGGCCGCAAAACGAAAATTGATTATGTGCATAGCGTATCGAAATAGCCTGTTGTTACATTATCGAGAATACGCGTGTCTGACGGATACTAATTATAAATTATCCGTTATTGCTTACAGAAACAAGAAACGCAAGTCCATAGTTTCCTAAAATATCTTTGCAGAAGGAGGTTTTTAGGTACCTCCTTATAAGATCGCAGTACCTTCAAGGTTCAAACGGAAGAACATTCACTCGTGTAGCAGCATATTTATTGGTTATTAGTAGTATTTTTGTCGTATAAAAAAAACAGCTTTGCCAAAAGGGATGAGTCCTTTTGTCTTATTTGTCCAATTTAGGCATTGTCATTTGGCATTTTGGCCGCGTTCATCTTTTGTTTTGTCATTGCAGCTGTCTGTCTGAGTTATTTACATGTGTGATGCGCGACAGTGCGATTATATGTATGAGTGAATGTAATTATTTAAATTGGACGTCTACACGTGCGGTTGCAGTGCGAAGAAAGTGTTTCGTGTACCCGTTACTAAATAATATAATAATAATATCTTGGGACAACTCACACACGGTCATCAGACAACTGATAAACATACTTATATAATTTCTAAATACATACATTTATAGACAAATTACACCCAGACACAGAACAAATGATCATGCACACCACACAAAGATTTGTCCTGGGTGGGAATCGAACCCACGACCTCCGGTTTAGCAGTCAGGGTCACTAAACCACTCGACCAACAGGCCAGTCAGATGGTAAATAGCGTTATGACAAATATATAAATTAAAATTATTTTAAATAGTATAAGTTCGGGGCCCCGCACGGGTCTAGCCGATATCAGTTCGTGAATAGATGACCATCCATTACAAACCGAGACGAGACTCCTCCGTGCCTAGGGAGGCACGCTAAGCCTTTGGTCTCGGTTGTCATTTGAAGATCTCTGACAGTCGTTACAAATACATCGTGTAACAGAATAAACGCATTACCTCTTAAGAGGTCATTGTACTCATCATTATGAACAACTTTTACTATGGGACCAACCCCGAAATAGCGAATAAGAATCAGCTGTTCAGTACATTTTGTTGAGTTATGCGCACAGAAATGTATGGACCACCACTGAAATCGCGAAAAAAATAAATAAAAAAAGCTGTAAAAGTTGTTCATAATGATGAGTACAATGACCCTTAAGAGGTATTGCGTTTATTCTGCTACACGTTGTATGGAGTCAACAGCCAGAAAATCTGAAGAACTAATACAGCTGATGATGTTGAAAATATAAGCACAGTTAGATAGGTTACTTCTAACACCAGTGCGTGCTCATAATTAGAACACGTTACAACACAATCTTATCGGTCACATTATCATAACATTACCAGATATTATCGCTCTCGATACCGATGTTCTGCAACTACTCGTTAATTTGTAGTTTAAAAACTTTAATATACCTATATATTTTTTTCATAACATCACACTGTCCTGGTCCACGAAGAGTAAGGTTGCTAACCATGGTGGTACTGGGTTGTACTTAAAGTACATCCACATTAATTTCGCCATTTAAATAATGTCACATGTAAATGTAGGTAATCCATTTGTCCCGGCGACGGGCTACTACTGAAAACTTCTTGGTGGAAAAACCACGGAGCTTGGGATCACTAGACCAACGAGCCGCTCAAAACTTTCGCTCGAGATAAGAGCGACATCGGAATAGTTCACGATGTTGATGTTGCAAAAGGAATTAAACTGGATGCGCATCCTTACGATTGGAAGGCGACTTGATTTTCACCGAGAAATGCATCATCTTATACTAATATAATAAAGCTGACGAGTTTGTTTGTTTGAACGTGCCCTGGAAATACCAGTCGGATTTGGATTTTTTTTGTATACGATAGCCACATTCATGAGGAAGGCTATACGGGAACGGGAATAAACGGGATATGCGCGTACGAAGTCGCAGGCAAAAGCTAGTGCATCATAAATTTCGTAAAAGTTTGTTATTATTTCATTAGAAGACGCATTTATGACAAAGGATCAACAATAATATTTAACGAACACTCGAAGTTCTTAAAAATTAATGACTTCCTCGTTTTGTCTTAAAAGTACAACTAATCTGTTCAAATACTTATTCAGTTTAAGGACCTGAAAACCCTGAATTGTAGGTCTTCCAAAACGTTTATCTTGATTCTTCGCCACGGAATTGGATTGATTTCATACTATGTCTTATACCCTTTCACGTCTAAACCATTTTTGGAGGCGCAGATGGAAGGTATTTATTTTGTCCCCTTTAGGCTTACGATGGGGTTGATATAATCGGAGGCGGAGTAAAAGTATAATTTGCGGTAAATAATATTTACTGGCACACAGTAGCAGTTATGGTTATGAATATTAATATTAAGACAAGTGAGAGAGGGACGCTAAGGGTAGCGCCCCGAAGTCTCTTGTGTTGTCACTTAACAAGGTTGCGTTCTTTCTTTAAATATTAACACATGCAATCCTATATCTAAGGTGCGTTCACATATGCACAATACGTTACGCCACGATATAAATTTTGATAAATTTTGGTAAAGTAAAGATATAGAACGTGAACAGGGACGTGGGGATTGGCACAAGAGAAGAGAGGCCTATGCTCAGCAGTGGGCGAACTCGGGCTGTGGATGATGATGAAGGAAGACATAGAATGGACATCGGAGAATGACACTAGGATATTATTTTTTCAAGGTGTGTACTGTGCGTTCTCTCGGGACGATTTCAAAATTTCACGCGGGCATTGCCGCTGGTAGAAGCCAGTCTTCAATATTTATGACAATCAGCGAAAGAACACACGTCGTTGTTTGTCATTGTCCTTAGCTCACTCACAGGCTGCAGGAGCAAACAATGTTCATTATTGTCTTAGGTGGAGTAACTTCCGGCTTTGATTTAGTAGACCACCAGACTTCGTTAACACGGATGTTGAAAAATCACACGAGAAGTTGTTTATTTATTTATACTTATGTACAGTAGTGGTACATAGACTTAATGCAACAAGGCATAATCAGGCATTGCGTGGTATGCAAGCAGTATTTAACCTTTTGAACGCCAGAGCGCATCGGTGTGCTCCTGACGCCAAGACACAAATTCGACATACTTTTTGTCACATATTTGTGACGTTTGGCGTACAGGGTACACGCTTGCTAGTCATGTATACGTGACAATGGCGTCCAAAAGGTAATAGAGGACCTAAACATGGGTTCGCACCAGAAACGAGGCGCGTAGTGGCGCGCAAAGGGGCCAACAACCCGAGCAGTGACCTGTGTGAGTATCCAAATCATGTTAGGTAGGTACCTACTTGACGTTATCATTTGCTCACAGGCATGGAGTGGCGTAGTGATTTCAGACGAAAGATGTGAGTGAGGTTGAAAACTACATAGGCCGTAGAAATGCTGGCTACTAGAGATTATCTAACCAGCCTTTTTGAAAATGCGTGTTAGTCGACGCTTCCACGTAAGTTCACCGTGAACGGTGAACCCATGGGCGTGCAGTAGAGTACAGTAAAGGTAGGCCAGTACATAATGCCCATAAACAAAAGCTCACCACATTATTCAGGGATGAGATCACGATACTGACGGTGCGAATTTTCGTCCGTTATGAAAGCGGGCGAAAAATTTTTTTTGGGCATTATGTATGGGCTGGCCTACCCTTACTGTAGCCTTCTGCACGCGCATGGGTGAACCTATCTACTCGCCTGCAAATAACAGCGTAAAAAGATGTCCAGGTCCAGACAACAAAAACGCTGCGCAACAGATTTTTGTCGACATTTTTGCCGCTTTACGTAACACAAGATTTGAACCGGAACCTGACCGATTACTAATGCGTAACAGACACCGTCACTCGTGAATAAACTAGTCTTAGGATTAGAAATTAGAAGTTCGCAGTGCCTGTGTACCTACTGAACATTAAATTGAAATTCTGGCAAATTCTGGTCAACCTACCCATCCTTAAAGTATTAGCAACACGTTGGCCTGGGAACCGAGTGAGGCTGTCACGATTCTATTGTTACCCGTAACCTAAACAACTTCTTATCAAATTCTACAAGAGCTAGAGGAAACAGTATAGGCGGCTATAAAACATGGTTTTCAATTACAAGCATGAAACCATTGGCAGGTTTATCCGTCGCGATAAGGGACTCAGTTAGCGGTTTAATTGTTACAAGAGAGATTTGCATGCTAACTGCTCTAACACAAACGCCTTACTATGATATGATGGCCTTATGGCTTTCTTTAAATTTAAATACAACCTAGATAGATTTGAGTAACACCTAGAAAAATGATTAGATTAATGAATTTAAAGAAATATTAAATTCTATAAGACCTATGAAGGAACATGCAGTACATTTTAGCATAGAATTTCCTAATATCACAAGCTCTCTAAAATCTTGACTTTATGCCCAATTTTAATTAGTTTAATTAAAGCACAAAGAAATAATTTTGAATTGAGTTAATGCCACACTCATTTAAGATTAAATTTCTTGACAAGGTTTGTTTGTCACTACTAAAGTATTTTTAAAGAATTTGATACTTTCGCTTTAACATGTTAAAAGAAATACAAAACTGGCGGTTTCAATTAAGTTATTTTCTAAATCTCATTTTATTAAATACTTTTTTCTCGTTATGCACAGAGAAGAAAAGTAATAATTAATGGCAACATTGTCTACAAATTGCACCATAGTCAACACCTATAAACTGTGATGGATGTTTGTAACATAATTGTGTTATCTTCAAAATGGTAACATATATACTGTGGCTTGGCATATACCCTCTAGACATTTATTTTTATCAATATACTAGCTCTTCGCCCGCGTGAATTAAGTATACATTCCACGAAATTGAACACCCCTCTGCCTACTTCAAAGGATAGTTTAGGAATATAAATTTCAACAATCTCCATTAATTACCCAGGCTTTTCGCTGCTGAAACTACATGATCAGCGCAACTGTTGCGTCCTTCATTCCATTGGGGGTTGATTATGAAAAAATCGGTTTCAGCCATATATATACACTCATTCAGGGTTTGATTTAAGAAAAAACTAAAAACACGTATTTCTCATTTTTTAACAAGATTGTTAGGTAATGCTGAGTTTCAACTTTATTGGACCAAGAATTAAGATTCTTCCATACAAACTTTAACACCCCCTAAAAATCCATTGGCGGCAGTTTTGAAAAATGAATTATGACATAATTTTTATTCATTTACTTAAGTATTTGTACCAAGGGTCAGGTAAATTGACCTAATAGGAATAAGATTTTCCATACAAACATCAACCCCCCACTTCTCCTAAAATCCTTACTTAGCCGACATCTCCTGCTCATAATCTACCTCCATGCCAAATTTCATCTTCATGGTTTAGTAATTTGAGAGATTTCGTGATTAATCAGTATGTGCATAAAAGAGTGACCTTTTGCTTTTATATATGTTACGGCTAATACCCGAAGTCTGGCTACACCTAGTTTTAGCCAGCTAAACTAGGTGTAGCCACACTGAAAACCTAGTTCTAGCCGATGATAAATAGGATACACCTAAGTTTAACCACCGGTGTGCGGCTGCACCTATAGTAGGCGCCAGATAAATGTGGAATAAAGTATATTGACCTTTCCCTAATAACTGTTCATAGGTACCTGAACAATTAAATATGAATCGTTTTTCATTATTAGACAATGTTAAGGATCACGAGAGATGATGATTTGGGACAGCTTTGTGTCATTAATTCCGTTTTTCAAATTAAAAATGTCAAAAATTGTAGGTGGGTCAATGACCGTTATTCCACGATTATCTGGCGCCTACTATAGTTCTAGCCACTATGATGAAGGCTAAACCTAGTTCTAACCGAAGATAAGAGGATACATCTATGTTAAACCGCATGTGGCCGGCTGCACCTAGTTTTAGCCGGCAAAAACTAGGTGTAGGCGCACTTCGGGTATTAGCCATAACATATATATATAATTATGTTTAGTTACATTTATTATTTCAATTTTCTTCAAATCTCACATCAACTTATTTATATTTCTAATAATATTATTCAAAGCCAATTATAAATCAGAGTTGAATATTAATCTAGGAATGTTCCCAACCAAATACAAGTCAAGGAAAACAAAACTTCCTCATGTACATAAATTATTATATTGTTCATTTAATTGTTATAATCAAAGTGGTTTTTATCACCACCAGGACAATAGCTACCACTGAAGTGAGTAAAAGGTCAGCAAACTCCGCCCTTAAGACCAACCACTGACCATCAGCAATAGTGTAGTTATATAGGTGAAATGTTTTTTAAATCCAATAAGAACATCCACGGATTACACTTTGTAATATTAGTTTTGATGTGAATTCTTAAAGTTTGAAGTCTTCATCCAACAAAATAGTTTGCACAATGGGTGCACTGTACTGAATAGACTTATAAGTACTCAGCGATAGTATAATTATTTAGGTGAAGATTTTTGAAATCCAATAAGAACATCTAAGGATTACACTCTGTAACACAATCTGTGCAATTTACTGCAATATGTGTGGGTAGAACAGCTGTTATGGCAATAAACATTGGAAGAATTTGTTTTAGATTTCATCATAAATATTTACAATATATACTTGACATTATTGTTTTGAAACTAACATGTGGCTGTTTGATAGCAAAAGCTACTAGAATTACATTATTGAACAATGAAGTAACCTAGTAAACACTGGGATATTAAAAAAAATATTAAGGCATTATGAACCTTATGGTTGGCAATTATAGTGTTAGTTCTATATGTCATTCAATAAACGAAAGTTACATAAAATGTATGCCTTTACATAACTGTAATCAATTGGCATTCTGTTGAATTTAATTGGTACAAAAAATAAAATGTAGGTGTGTAGTTTCTTCAATAGGTAATATTTCAATAAGTTAAGATCTGTATTTATAAACACCTATGTTAAAAAAAAAAGATTATTATGAATTTAGGTCAAATCTATCAATATCTATTATGTACCAATAATGCACAAAAAAACATGTAAATGCAACATGGTATTTCGTATAGAAAGAAACAATCTGAGTTATGGAAATATTCCGAGGGTAATGTATACGTGGATGTTACATACAAGGCGGTCCACGTACTTTAATAATATCTCATCACACAACTTCCAAGGGCAAATAACTCACCAGAGAGATGAGCCGACGCATCGCCAATTCATGGTTCCAGAGGCACTCGCAAGGATCCATTTCATCAGCCATATCTAAGCAAAAAGTTTACACTTAGAAATCGCTCTCTCGACACAATAACTTTCGTTCGCCCAATTTATTCTCAACGTGATCGTCAATAATCAGCTGACAAGTAAACAATAAACCCAAGGTGATTACGTCAACATAGCACTTTTCCTCCTTATCGACGTTAGCAGTAACCACCAAGTAATAATAATCTACATCTTTGTTTTTATTTACAAATACAAAAAACACTGACCAAGGATTAGCTGTCACGGGTCTACGATACAAGAGAAAGTAATAAAAAATCATTGGCGTACCTGCAACAATATCTACTTAGCAGAATAGAAAACACAATAAATTATTTCGCTAATTTTACTAAAAGTGAATTCTACTGCGTTTGGCTTGGTAAATGATAGGAAAATGTTTAAGTGTCGAACACTTTATTACACTTGCGACGACATCTTTTCTACTACGAGTGCTTGTAGCTTTGTGATTGGCAGTTCATTTACGACAGACGATTGGGTGGCAAAATCCAATCAACGACGAGAGACAAGATAGTTGACAGATTTAAAAAAATTAATGTTGCCATATGTGATATTTCTTTTTGAATAGTAGTATTTCAATTAGTTAGGTAGTAGATTTTGTGATATTGCCAGTTGCCTTTGTACTGAAAGTAACAAGTTGAAAGCTACATTCTCTAGAAAGCTTTGCTTACGACACTACTACTACCTACTTGATGCCCTAAGCAATCCATGCTTGTGGTTACCCCCCTCTCTCCTTCCCTTATCCACTATATAGTCAACTAGTACCGGTCGAATAAAAACCAAACTACTAAAACATATTTTTTTTATTTATTGAAATCACAAAATACATTTTATTAAATCTTACTTAAAACAGAGGTTTTAATCTTACTCAGAACTTTGTTAAACAATAACATGAAATAACTGGACTGTACGAAGTCCGGGCAGAAGTTCCTCAAGGCAGTGTGATGGGTCCCAGTCTTTACCTTTTTCATACAACTGATCTCCCCGTGTCAGAAAGAGTAGTGTTTGGTACATTTGCCGATGACACTGCTACACTAGGAGTGCATGAAGATAGATGCCTGATCGGCATTTTCATGCACACCTAGTGTAGCAGTGTGATCAAGATACCTACTACAAACAAGATTAGATGAGATTTCGAACTGGCTAAAGTTAAAGAGTTTCTTTGTTTGAACGGAATCTCTGGAATTACCAGTCGGATTTGGACAATTATTTTTGTATATGATAGCCATATTCACGAGGAAGGCTATGGACTATCCCTACGGTAACGGGAAATTCTTACGGGAACGGGTAAAAATGGGATATGCGCATACGAAGTCGCGAGCAAAAGCTAATACACTACAGACGCCAGCACTTATAGCTACAAGTTTAATAGATTTTTAAATTTCAATTTTTGAACATTAGGTTCAAGGTTGATGAGGAAAATTTGACAGGGATTTAGAAAATTATTTTTGTATATAGTAGCGACGTTCATGAGGAAGGCTATAGGCACTACGCGAACGGGAAAAGAGATATGCGCATATGAAGTCGCGGGCAAAAGCTAGTGGAGAATAAAGGCAAAAGGAACCAAACATAACGTTCATGACAAGAAGAGATACATGTCCACCTGTACGACTAAATAATGTTGTGTTGTGTGTGTGAAGAAGCTAAATAATACCTTGGAATATAATGAGACAGGCGACTAACCTGCTCTCCCTGGAAATTAAGCTTAGGATTTATAAGTGTATCATAAATACATATAGCCTATCTGGATTTAAGGAATACATCTGTGGGGCATGGCAGCCAACTCATAGGACATTGACATACCTACCTATGAACTGACTTACATTGACTTACATACTCCAAAGGTTCCAATCAAAAATGCTAAAGATTATTTATAACTAATGCACCATGGTACATTACATGACTAGCATGACTAAATAATATCTTAACACAAAAGTTGCAAAATTTTAGTAAATGGACAGATCACATCGCATCACAAATTCGAAAAAAAAGAAAAATGCGAGTTCAACGTTTTTAGCGTTTATGCCTCTTATAGGTATATTATAATAACATTGAAAAAGCATAAATCTCTCTTGATCTCCGTGACTTCCGGCTCTTGTAACACCGTGCTGACTTTTTGAATGTTTGCGAAATTTCTTCCCACTTTACCAAAATAAGGTAACAACATGACAGAAAAAAAATCAAAAGTCATTTATTCAAATTAGGCTGAGTGCCAGTGCCAGCACATTTTGAACGTCAAAGGTCTACATAGACAGTCCCCCAAAACACCCGCCCGTCACCACTTCCTAGCGATTTAGCTGTGAAGAAGAAGTGGCGCAACAAACTCCCCAGCAACACATCTGTCTGTCAAGTTTTAAAAACTTGAATTTATACAGTAATATGCAAAGTAAGTTTACAAAACATGACACAGAAAAATAATAGATAAGTATATCTAATATGTTAATGATTTTTTTACACACGAGTGGATGTGGGATCACATCCACTCTCACACAAGGACTCTGCTTTTTTTTCAGACATACAGGGCCCTAAAAATAGGCTATTATGCGTCACACTTTAATACTCGCAAATAAATCAAAACATAAATGGTACTTCGATATAGTGTAGCTATCTGTGTAAATAATATGTATTTAGTGAAAATAATTTCGAGATCGAAATATCGGATCTATTTTCAGAGATTACCTTACTTATAACACGTAGGCGAATAAACATACAATCTTATCTCGTTATGCTAGTGATAACTCTTACTTTAGGCTCGATAACTGACGAGGAATAATATTGAATAAAACCTGTTTAAGGAAAAAACCTAATATTAAAAAATATCACGCAAATGAATGGTATGTTAATATGATAACAACTACTCACGGTACCTACTCAAGTTGATAGCATTGTGTGTTGCGTTGATTGGTGCCGCGAAACGTTGATCACAGCCAAGAGACACGTATTTAAAAAAAACGTGCCCATAAAAAAAGCCGACCAAATGCGAGTTGGACTCTCACATGAAAGGTCTGTACCATAAACCCAAAAACACTTTCTCTCTCAAAACTTGTGCATCCTATATAAAAAAAAAAAGCGCTAATATCAAATTTTTGCATCCTATATATTTACACCGGCTAAGACGAGTTTCTCGTCAGGTAATAAGATTATTTTTATTGTTCCAGATTCTAAAAGTCATTGGTTGTTTCCTTATGTTGTACCGTCTCAGAATATTCTTAAAAGGAGCTATGTTAAAGAAGGAGGTACCACTGGCCAAAAAAATTAAAAACTTTCTCTGTAATGTAAATTATATCGAAAACTGTCAAAGTGTCGTTCTTAGACAGCTTCACAATTTTGACACTAGATGCGCTAGTTAGAATCTTTGCATCGCAAATAAAGATTGGCTTTCTCCGTAATATTCTGTCACACAAACCTGCTGCTGCATTGATTGCGGCAAGTGGGTTCCGTCGTTTTTGCTATATACTCGTAAAATCCTAGTTTCATTCGTTTTTGCGAAAACTCTTAAGATCTTACGAGTCACGGTACTTCATACAAACTTCAAGCATAAATCTTGGGAACAAATATACCGATTGCAATGAATGCAATTTATTACCTTTGAAACGGCTTGATAATGACCTTTATATCCCTCAACCATTTTTCGAAAAAGTCATATGACAAAGACTGCTACGACTCGTAGAGTTTATCATGCATCGTACTACGCTGTAGCAGATGCCATGGACCGCTACGACTCGTAGAGTTATACCACGCATCGTACTACGCCGTAGCAGAAGGCAAGGACCGCTACGATTCGTAGAGTTATACCACGCATCGAACTACGCTGTAGCAAATGGAATGTACCGCTACAAGACATAGAGTTTTACCACGCATCGTATTATGCCGTAGCACAAGGCAAAGACCGCTACGACTCACAGAGTTATTACACGCATCGTACTACGCCGTAGCAGATGGCAAGGACCGCTACGAGTCGAAGAGTTTTACCACGCATCGTATTATGCCGTAGCAGAAGGCAAGGACCGCTACGACTCGTAGAGTTTTACCACGCATCGTACTACGCTGTAGCAGATGGCAAAGACCTCTACGACTCGTAGAGTTTTACCAGGCATCGTACTACGCCGTAGCAGATGGAAAAAGACCTCTACGATTCGTAGAGTTTTACCACGCATAGTTCTACGCTCTAGCAGATGGCAGAGACCGCTACGATTTGTAGAGTTTAACTACCCATCGTACTACGCCTTAGCCGGCAGCGTGGTCCGCTTCGACTCGTAGAGTTTTACCTCGCATTGCACTACGCCGTAGCCGGCAGTGTACTCTTATACTACTCGCAGTTTCGCATAATTTAAATGGCACTCCAAGAACAATATTTATGCGTTTATAGTTGCACTGCCGCCCGGTAGCGGCTTAAGCTGTGAAATTCAGTAGTGAACTTATCATAGATCGTTAGGCGTCACTACGTTATGTAAAAATAATATGATCTGCCATAGATGATGAAGTACCGGCTTAAGGGTAGGGCGACCGGAGCGGCCACCCGGGGCGCCGACGACTGGAGAGTGCCGGGACATACAGGGCACTACGGGTGCCAGCTTAACTTAACCACTTAATTTAAATACCTATATCTAGCGAAATAAAGAAAACTTAATTCAGCGGATTTACGAGGTACGTGGGTACGCACACACTTAGTTCTTAGCATGTATACATTTCTTTTTTATTTCTATGTTCCGTGCGTGTTTCATGTAAGTGCTAAATTCATATTATTCTTTTTTTTTTTCCTTGGTACCTATATTGTACATATTACCCTTTCAATAACGAAACAATGTAGGTATGATAGGTACAACTAAACAATGCAAAATACGGTTTTAGTTGTTTTTAATTCTACGTTTCGTGATTAAGTGACACACAATATACCTGCCTATATTGTACATATTAGATACTCTTTCAATAAATAAACAATGTAGGTATGCACATTGTTTAGTTATTGAAAAGATAATACACACGTTTGTAAACAAAAAATATGATAAAATGTGGTGTGGTATGGTGGTTAATAAATCAAGGTACAACATTGAAAATAAGTGTTATAAATTATAATGAAAAAAAGGGCGCCAAATGCATGACCCACCCGGAGAGTCTAAATGGTTAAGGCCGGCCCTTGTTATCCTGTCTGGTTATCAGGCAAATCCAATTTTCATCAATATAATATACAATTCTTCCGTTACTTTGTGTTGAGTGACTGACAGACAACGCACAGCCGAAACTACTGCTCGTAGAAAACTGAAATTTGGCATGTAGGTTCCTTGAGAGTGTATGGCACTAAGAGAGGATTCCCCGAAATTTCTATGGGAATGGGAATAAACGGGATATGCGCATACGAAGTCGCAGGCAAAAGCTAGTATAATATATGGCTGGGAGAAGTGGCAACAGTTAGCCATTGATTAGGTCTTCAAAAAAAAGGTAGTCTGCCTTGGCCGAAGTTCTCGGCAGATCTCTTTGAATGTGCCCAAACGATACCCGTATACTACCTCATCAAATATATCAATGGGACTAGCGTCAAATGTTTGCTTTAGTAGACACGTTACTTCACATAGACATAACACATGAAAAGTTGGGCCTTTGAGTTTACAATATTTCTGAGTTTCTTCAGAAATGTTGTAAACTTTACCTATTTTGAAAAATCTACCCTTATGCCAAGTCTCATCGAAATTCGATCAGTCGGTGGCATGATTGTGATTACAAACACGTAGCAGAAATACAATATTTTCTATGCTAACTTGCCACCCGTTTTCTCCCCCCTTGGGGGTTTAGTTTCAAAATTTCCTTCATTATTCTTTGTGAACAAAGGCAACCTTTGTACAAAATTTACCAGAACAAACCCGAATGATTGAATACAGGCTAAAGTAGGTTCAATTCACATTTAATATTTTTCTAATGTCTAACTTCCATATAACTAGGTAATCCCAGTTATATGGAACTTAGACATTAGAAAAAGAGCTTTTTACAAACACCGGGCACAATTCAACTCTTGCCTTGTCTTTATGAGAAGTTGCCACTGCCTTGCAGTAAGACGGTAGAAGGCTGGTGGTATTTAAGCACAATAAGAACGCACAGGGTACAATCATGATATCAAAGCCGGGTGAAAACTAAGATGAGGCGCTCAAAATCTTTGTTCTCAACAACAATAGGGAATATGCATGAACTTTTTTTATTATCTTAACAGTTTATCTAGAAGTATACAAAATATAATACTAACAATAAAAAATAATCGGAATTGACCGAAACACAAACGAGATCTAACTATTTTAAACAAATATACATATCTGTCCCTCTCGCGAAAACGCTGTTTTCTATGGCAGCTGTAAGGAGTCATAGTATTTGACGTCACAGTTTGTATCGGACTTCTCTTTCTAATTCTCAACTTTGAAGCTGAATAACTTCATCAGTGATGGATGAAGGTGTTTTAAAAATTCTTTTTTAATTATTTACTAGAGATAATAAGTATTTTATTTTGCAAATAAAAAAATTGCATGCATATTCCCTATTACTGGCAATCTACGTGTCAATGAATATACAGCAAGTTGCTTTATCGCTTTACATTACCTCCATTGGCTCTGTTCATATTCGTATGATTTAATTATAAAATTTATTAGCACACTATCCTCTGTTGTAAGACGGTGCCAGAGCCTGCCAGGGTTGCGGAATTTGTTCGAAAGAGTCACCGCGGCCCTGGAACGCAAAGGGCCTTAGAAGGAACACGGATGGGTTTTAGTCAGTAAGAGTCTGACACACCCTTCCTTTCCACCCAGAGCAGAAGAAGTCATTTGATGATTACCCATCCTTAAAAAAAATATCCTCTGTTGTAGGAGATTTATTTTATTTTATTTAATATGGGTTTGTTCTTAATTCTAGTCTAGGTCATAGAGACAAAGTCGACGATGGAGCCAGCTTACCCAGAAGAAGCCTGTTCACTCTAATATTAGCTTCGATGTTAGAAAGATCGATAGTCACGGATTGTGAAGTTTGCCTTTACCCCTGATGTAATGACCATTACCACTCCGCCAAGAGTGTGTGACGAAAAAGAATTTATCTTTTCAAACCTTTTTATATAGTAAAAGTCTTATCCTGCGAATTTAATTTTTAACAGTTTTTTTATAATGAGCATAATAAGCCTACAATGCAGGGATGCAAGCCTTCTGTCTGAAGACACGCGGGCCAAGTGCGGGTTGATGGGTGACACATTTCTGCGAATTTTTGGTTGTGGCAATGCCGGTTTCGTCACGAGGTTTTCCTTCATTATTTTGAAAGCAGTTAGTACGATTTTTTTTCATACAAATCATACCTCTTTTTATGACTTTATTCCATGAGAAGAGAGTTTGGTAGAATCCGCATTAAGGAAAATTATCCCAGTAATAGAAGCACATACATCATACATATTGACAAATCATTTTAAGTGGATTCTTGGAAGTGTTCATGTAGAGCGACAAGTCGTGATTGAGACAGGTGGGCGGTAGTCTAGTGGGGCGTATCTACCCAAGCCCCGCCCATCGCTAAGTAGGGCGGCCCGCCCGCCCTCGACTAATTGATTACTTGTATTAAATTGATAAAAAGAAAGTATAGCCAATAGTTATATATTATATTCAATCAAAGGCCTATCCGATTAGCTACTTATTTTAGGGACGCACTTATGCAGTAATTAGAATGTCTGAGTTTCTTAAGGGAAGGTATTAAAAAGATAAAAGACCCTGAAATTTTTGAGGACTAATGGGGCTACGACCAATTTCTGAAGAGCCTTCATAATGATTTCCGCCATGTTTGTCTCTTGAACACGTTACAACTTGTTATAACATTGACGGTGCAATTACACTTGGTTGTCAGCCCGTATGCGGGCAACCGATGTATTCATTTCACTGGTCAACAACAAGTGGTTGAATGTAGCAGAGAAGCTGTAGCTGAATTAGATTTTCCGAAGACGGACGCATTCCACCCCGTTAATTTACCTTACATTTGGTAATTTGCTCGAATTCGGGAGAACGACCAAGTGTTCCTAATTGCGTCTTAAGACATGTACGCTGACGCCAGGACATCAAGCTACAACAATCTATCATACATCTTTAATAGATTTTCAACGTTATCGCTAGAGCATTAGGTTCAAGATTGATTGGGAAAATTTGACAGTTTCGGGTAGCTTGACGTACTGGCGTCTGTACTCAACTGGGGGCTCCCCATGACAACGAAGTTTAAATAATAATAAAAAATGTGGAAATTGCAGATTGATGGTTGATGGAAATTTACGTTAATAGAAGTCATTCTGTGTTGACGTGAAACTTAAACCTTTCATCATTCCCGTATTCAACGAGATGCTTGTCAAGTAAGAATAATGATTTCAACAATTTCCTTGAAGAAAAATCTCAACTCAAAGCTTTCAATAAACTTTGCTGCCCTACTTTCAGGCTCGTTTGCATAAGTCCCGTTCTATACTGAGCAGAGGTCCTGGGCGTGGTTTGTGCCGGTGCACGCCCAGTTGTCTTCGAGCTCGGCGAGGCGCCGTCACTCTGGCCTAGGCACGGCGCCGCGCGGACATGGCGCCGGCAATGCGACCGCCGACACGCAAGTGAGTAACACGCCTTAATATATTTTTTTTGTAGATTATCAGGTACGTACAAAAATCTTTAGTTTTTAGTATATTGACCAATAGACAAAAAGGCTCAAACCTTTTGATGGTTTGCTCCTATTGAAGTATGGTTCTCATAAAAAGTTTTGCGGGTTATTTTTTTTTCTTTTACGTTTGTTAAATTATTTAAGTAAGCGCAGTTTTATATCTATGCGGAGAACGTTTTCTCTGCATTTCAGAGAGAACTTTACTAAAGTTTTCCTATCGCTATCGCGCAAAAAGTTTCCAGAACTTTGTAAGAAAATTAAATAAGGTTGAGTGGTCTAAAAATACACCGAAAATTAAGATAAATGTAGAAGATTAATATGAAATGATATGATTGTACTTGGACGTTCACAAAAACTTTTTATCTTTTTTTAATTTCGTCACCACATTTTTTTACTTACGTTTTAACTTGTTAAGTACCTATTCTACGCGGATTTATAGCTTTTATTTAATTTTATGATCCTCGTGATTCAAAAGCCATGCCTTTTCAATATTTTCCGAATTCGCATCGCAAGGTTTTCCCCATTTAAAATTTATAAGGAATTTTTCTTTTTTTCCGATAATGTAGCGAAAAATTGTGTCGAATGCGGAACAAAACGTGTTTTTTTTATTATTTGCAAAACTCATGATATAACGTATTTACTTATTCTTTATGTTGTTTGGATATCTACTTTTCCGTCGTACTAAATTCTTCTTGGATAGGTATTGATATAAAATTCTCACATAAATGCGAGCAGTTTCAATTTTGTAGTTTTTTAGCTAGCTGCTGTAACTATTTTTGACAGCAACATCGCCCGCATGAAAGACGAAACTTATCCTTTGGGATTGTACTATCGGAATAAAAATAAAACCGCCTAAGTGCGAGTTGGACTCGCTCATAACGGGTTCCGTACCATCGCCATTATTGTAATCCACTATTTGCCGTTAAAATCGAACAAAAAACTCCAAAAAATACGTCTCTTGTATGGAGGTTCCCATACCCTTTCATTTTTAATTTATTTTTATTTTTGGTTGTTAAAGCGGCAACAGACATACACATTCAGTGAACATTGAAATTTCTACTCATTACGGTTCACGAGATACAGCCCACTGACAGACAAACGGACGGGCGGACAGCGGAGGCTTAGGCATAGGGTCACGTTGGTTACGGAACCCTAAAAAGCGTCCTATGTCCTAATCTACGGCACGGTCTACCCGTGTTCCAAAATTCATTCAAATATATACAAGCTTAAATTTTAATGGCTGTTTTCCCGCAGCGAAATGAGTTTGTCTTGGTAAATACAATCCATTAATGAAAAATAATAAATTTAAAATCAAGATATTACAGAATAACAATTGTGATACACTAAAATAAAATACTACGCGCGAGAGCTTATTTTCATCTGAACATTTATGAATCGCTTTTCACTTTGTCGGCGCGCCGCCGCTTTGCCAGTAGTACCAACGTCATGTTTAGCGAGTTACTATTGCTTTTCACTGTTTCGAGTTTTTTTTTATTTCTTTTTATTTCATTTTTTTTTATTTTCCTATTTTCTATTTTTATGGCTAATCGTTCTGCTGCGGTAAAACAATCATTAAAATTTCAGCGTGTATAATTTCTGAGGGTTAATTCAATATTTTTTTAAGCAAGGTTGCATTCGTATCTCAGTCGCAATCTGTCAAAATGTAGGGAAATTTGAGGTGTTTTTGACAGAGTGCGACAGAGGTGCGAATGCGAACGTTGCTGAATAAATAATAGAATTGGCGCTATCTTGATATGTGGCTTTTTTCTGCGTTAATTCTATAGCGTTAATTAATATCAGAACGATACCAAGCATCTAAAAAATCCAGTCATTTAGAAGCACCTTATTTATTTTTCGTAGATAATATCTATACAAACTTAGTTATTCTCTTTATTTGGGATATACACACAAAAAATAGGTTATTATTTTACCCGTACTTGGCCCGCGAAAAAAAATCAGCACTTCAGTACATTTTGTCGAGTTATGCGCACATTTTTTTTTTCAGATTTCAGTGTTGTTCCATAGTGAAAGTGGTTCATAATGATGAGTACAATGACCCCTTAATAGGTATTGCGCTTATTCTGTTTATACACGTTGTGATGGTCCTTATGACCATGAAGTGTCTGAAAGTATGTAGTAGTGTCTGAAATGGTCGTTTGAGGAAAGTACTTGATTGGAGTGCCTTAGGATGCAGTTTACTGAAAGTTTTGAGATGCACCAGGCCACACTATGTATGCCGATACATAGTGTGGCCTGGTGCATCTCAAAATTTCCAAAAACAAAGATAACGATATTTTGTGATAACGATTGAATATATAATATGAATTTCCGTTTTTTTCTTTTATCACTACTACTTTTTGGTTTTTACAGGTTAAGAAGTTTTGTAACGATTTTTTGGTAAAGTGCTGATACAAGCGCGAGGGAGGTGACCTCGAAAATGTTTAAATTTTTGAACCTCGGTAAGGTCCAATTTTATTTTGATAAACAAATCGGCAGGTTATCATGGGCGACAGTTACCGCTCCTCGCATTCTGTCGCCCCGGGCCATGGCCGTCTTTGCCTAAGGGTAAAAACGTTACTGTGATCATGGTTCAAAATGATTACGGTAAATATCCGAACTCTAAGCTGCTCTGTATGTTTATGTAGCAGCAATCTTTCTGTAGCAGCGACATTGAAAGTAGGTTGAAATAACTTAAAGTCTTTGGCCCTGTGCCTGATTCCGCCTCGGTCGTGTGTCGGATTGTCGTTGCATCGGAATATGAAAGTAAAGGAACTAAGAATGCTCCGGGCGCATACTCTTTTTCGCTATACCTAATCTCCCGTGCGTACTTGCTAAATCTGCTTTCAAAAATCACCGAAAAATGTGTGAACGAAACTTGGTCGAGAGGAATATTGTTACCCATCGCAGCCATTTCGAATTAGATATTCCGAGATTAACGTGTTCTAGCCCATGTAGATAGGCGCGAAGCGATATTGGGGCAACGCGTTTTCATAAAAATTGTGGAACCTTTATCTTCAAATGGTTCATATATAGATGTTGCAAATCTTTGAATCTCTTCTCTTGCTTTAATTATCTTTTAATATTAGATTGTGAGTACGACATTCTCGCTAATGGCGCTTCCTCGAAAGGAGAAGTTTGGGAATGAGTTCATTAATTCCCAAACTTTTCCTTTGACAGACTTCCCTTACCTATACCGATGACTAACTGTCCCTTAATACTAGCATCTATTCGGTAATTTAAACTTTTCCTGAAAAAATACTTTAATAATCTATTAAATGGCGTTTCTTGTTACTAAAATTTTCTGAAAATTTTTAACATTTATTTACTCGTGGGATCATTATAGCAAGAGGAAAGCAATACAATGTTGGTGACTTTATTTTAAAATCGAGAATAGTATATTTTTTTGGGTGTTCGTTTTCTTTTCCTCACTAATAAATCCAAAGAGTCACCCCCACTTAAAGACTCGGAAACATGAAACATTTCATTTTCGCGATTGAAAATGCAACGCATTTCTCTACTCCAATATTCCGCGTAATAAATGTCCGTCGTATTCGAAATTCAATTTGTCGACTAGTGGTGCGCAGTAGCGATGACACACGATTTTTCGTCGCTAAATCGACCATCGGTTAATCGGACCGCTAGCTGGACGTGACAGCCACTCGGGCGTACCGGATAGAGAGCTTGCACTAGGGCTGCCACCGCGGAAATTTTATGCAGCCACGACTCTATGCAGGTAGAACCAATATTGTGTCAGCTTATTTAATGGGGAGTTTGTTTCGCCACTTCTTCTTTCCAGCAAAAACAATAAGAAGTGATGAGGGTTCGGCTTTTTGAGGGCTGTTTTATGTAAAACTAAGGTTCAAGAAGTACTGGCGCTTAGCCTAATTAGATTTTTTTTCTCACTGTTAGTTATAAATACCAAGAATTGCAAATCTTCCGCCTGGTGGTAACGAACCTTGTTGCAGTTAAAGCCAAGATATGTTAAACCTTCTTGAAATTTGTCATCGCATATGTAAAATGTAATTGTTTTTTTATTCGTTACCTTTTTTCATGAGTTTTTATTCATTACCTTTTTTCATGAGTTTTTATTCATTACCTTTTTTCATGACTTTTTATTCATTACCTTTTTTCATGAGTTTTTATTCATTACCTTTTTTCATGAGTTTTTATTTCATGAGTATGACCATAGGTAGCTATGGTCATACTATGTCCGTTTCAACCGCGCGGCCACCTCATAGTATTTGATGAAACTTTGCCAGGAATTAGCTATGAACCTTTAAACCACAGTCCTTGGCAGCAACATTCGTCGTTAAATGCGATGTCAAATCTTGTAATTTCAAAGACAATTTACCAAAAACAAAATTCTTAAAATAATTTTAAAAGCCGCGTCAACCCTGCGTTAAAGCCGCGTGGTCAGCGGTCAGCGCGCGTGAAGTGTGCCCCTCTGTCACGCGGCGCGTCATAACATTGTCACTTCATTATGTCGTGTCGTAATGGAGGGCCACGACTCGACGATATTTCTGCTTCCAATTAATTAACACTTGGATGAAAGGTCAAGTGGTGTAGTTTGGTTGGTGCGTTGTTTAAATTGGGATTTGTTGACCGTTGTATGAATGGATTTGGAAGAAGTTGAAAGTGAAGAAGTGTCAAATATGTCAACCAAACACTGGGTTGATACGTTTGACTAGGAAGAAATGCTCCGATTTTTGTTGAGATTGATTGCTACGTTACTACATGTATGTTTCTAAACCTGCGATCATTGCAGTGTTTTACGCCCACCACTACGCCAGATAAAAAATCTCCTCGATCGATGCAATAGGTCGAAAATCTGCAATTATCACGCAATAGCTAAGCTACAAAAATTGTAGCACCTTGACAAATTGTAGCTAAGTAAAGATACAAACTCGTAGCATCTTGACAAGCTACGAAAATCCTGGGACTTTCACAAGTTATACTTAAGCTACGAAACTCGTAGCACCATGACAATTTGGCGCTAAGCCACGAAAATCGAAATCTTTGACAAGTTGTAGGCAAGCTTCGAAAATATTGGCTTACCTTGTAAATGTAACTAAGCTACAAATCTCGTAGGCCCTTGACAAGTTGTAGCCGAGTCACTAAATTCCTACCTCCTTGTTCTCAATACGTCTGAATATCTTATTCGTTGTATGTTGATTAGCAATATTTTCGCCAATAGTCAACTGATTTTCATAATATTTTTTTGTTAGAAACAGAATTTTCCCGAGATGGTTAAATCATTTTTCTGCCGTGAGGTATATACACTATGTACGTGAGGTTTAGCTATACAATGAGAACGAGTTTACCATTCTTACTTCATTCGCAGGGTGTGGCGGGTTCCTGTGGTCGGGCAGTAGGATGGCGCTGAAGACGCCTACGCCGGGCGTCGGCGAGCGCGAGACATGGGGCAAGAAGGTAGACTTCCTGCTGTCGGTCATCGGGTTCGCCGTCGACCTCGCCAACGTGTGGCGCTTCCCTTACCTCTGCTACAAGAATGGCGGCGGTGAGTACCTACATATTCATATTATTTTCACCGTTATTAATTAAAATCTTGATAATTAATTAACAATCTGCTAATCAGTCGTTAAACAGTACAAAAAATTCCATAAATACGGCTCTGTCTTGTTTATTCATGTTAGTATTCAAAATATATTATGTAAAGGTAAACGAAAGTAACTACTAAATACTAATAATGCGGGTCAATACCTGGCCGGGGCAGCGTGACGAAATGCGCAAGCACCGCCAAAGGTAACTGAAGGACACCGTGTGGTTTTATTCAGTACGAGCCTGACAGACCCCTGCGCCCGCCCCAGGGTGGAGGACATCCATGAGGATTTCCACATTAAAACTAATAAATTCGCTAAATTAAGTACAAAATTGTTTAAAAAATCAAAAACCCGTTGAGCATAAAAAATCAATCTACGTCGCTATCAGTGGATAAAGTGCCCAGGATATTGGTACAATAAGGCACTAATTTGAATCTACTTCTTAATTACAAAAAGTCCGGCAGAACTTCAATCCATATCGTCCATTGACTTGAATCATCAAACATTCATCTCCAATCAACCATATTTTGACCTCCATTATCAATTACCCTAATGATCTATTCTAGACGGTCTAGAGCTTGGTGTCGGTTTCTAGAGCGTATATTATCTATGGTCTAGAGTGGCGCGGTTGTGCCTTGAATGGCTCTAAGTGCCTCTTGCGTCGCTAATTGTGCGCCTCGCGTCTCGCCGTCGAGTTCCGTCACGTCATAAATGCTCAGACGGCACACTTGGTGATGTGTTTCGGTTTTGTTTCAACTTTACTGAAACTTCGGGAAATAACTCCATAGTTCTAATTGCTTATTGCTGTAGAAAACTTACAAACTTAACTTAGGTAGCTGATATGGAAGAAGAATTGGAGTGGAATTTTTAAAACTGAATTAATTTCGCCGCCGTCGGAATGTGTTTATCGTGGTTGAAATTTCAAAAAGTGTTGAGAACAGATATTTAATCTACAGGGTCTATGTTGTCATATTTAAGGGTGATGTTGGGTAGCTGATATACATTTAAGGAAAATATACCTAACAATACAAAAAAAGTGACTTTAAAAAAAAAACGACGACAAATGAAGACTAAAAAAATTGTGAGCCGTCACGGGACGCCTGGCAAATGTGAAACATCGAAATTATTTTGTACAAGTAATATGCATCAAAGAACAGATTACGACAGGGACTAAAAATATGGCATAATGAAAAAAATACATATAGACTGTATATACATATATACCATCGTATGTATATATACATCGTATATATATATCATCGTCGCCACGCCAACAATCGGTTTTCGGCTATAGATGTTTCACATCAAAAACTTCCGAAGAAATTACTTTTCAAGCAGTTTGTTACATTTGCTGGCATTTACTTTAGGTCAGTTGAGTTTAGTTCTGTATGGTGTCGGACGTAAAAGCATAGCCCCTAGCGACTAAGGGATTCACTAGAGAATGAGCAGCAGCATTCTCTGTGCTTCTGTGCATTGCAACAGCTACACTGCGATCACCAACCCGCCTGCCAAGCGTGGTGATTATGGCAACCAACAAAAACCGGAGGGGGGGGCATCTCTTAGGGGAAGCCTAGGTCAAGCAGTGGACGTCTTTCGGCTGGTATGATGACTTTAGTTAAATCACAGATTTGATGTCACCAACTGCATCAGACTGCTTGAAAAGAGATTTATTTGGAACTTTTTACTCGTATTTATTGTTGATTTTTTTGAAAGTCATTTTTCTTATTTGCTATTTTTTCCTTAATGTATTATCAGCTACCCAATATCACCCTTAAATATTATGACCACGCACTTGTAGAGCACCCTGTATACTTTCCCAATAAATTTAGAAAAAAATACACCAGCGTCAAACACCAAAAACCATTTCATATCATTTCTTATGATGAACACGATTCGTGAATTCATTCAAGACTACTGTGTGATTGCGCGCTAACGCCGGCTGTAGGGCACTCGAGGCATAATAGGCGGTTAACAATCGTACGCCTTGTGCGGCTAGTGCCTCGCCTCGCCTCATGCAGCGCCTCGAGTGGCCTGCACTACGCTTACACCTGCGGCTTGCTAATTGAAGCTTCACATTCGCGCAGTATGCGGTTAAGTACTCATGTAATAGCGTTATACACTCAACAGTACTCAACAAACAGTATAGCTGCAACTAGCACTATGCGAAAACAGAAAAGCAAAAAGAGAAATAGATAGAAAAAACAGACTGGCAGGCACACGAGTGATCTTATTAGGGTTTTGATTTTCATACGGACGTTCGGAAACCTAAATTTCGAAGATTGTACTAAGTGTTGTCAAAAAACTGAGATAAATTCTTAAGATTGGCTTCCTCCTCTATCCATCGTGCTGAACGACTAAGATTTTTATTTAATATTTACAAACCTATCACGCGTAGCACTTATCGATTCGAGTAAAAACAAATGAAGATTTGAATTCTAGAGCTGCGGAACTTGGCGTCCATTTCCGTGAAGTTTAGACAAACCATTGCAAGTGACAAGCCCCGATATGGCGAGGCTCGACTCCACACGTCTTTGCAGAAACGGAAATGAAGCGCCTCAAGCAAGAGGATGGAATGGGCAGTCAAAGCCCCGGAAATGACTAAATGAGATTTGTTTGTATGGTATTTCAATATCATTAGTTGTTTATCTTCCGGAATCTTCTTATAATAATTTCAATTGTTCTTCTACTCAACAACACTAAAAATATTATCAAGCTGCGGGAATTTTGATTTGTATGCACTTAGACACCGTAAGGCAAGTAAACCTGAGTTTCTAAAAAAGTTAATCTCGAAATAAGCGCCTGAAAACCTGTCCTCACAACAAACTTCATGACCTTATTGAAAAACCTGTTCACTGAAGACCACATCGAAAATACTTGCGCTCATAACAAAGTTTGAGCCACATACTTAATTGCATCCGTTGCTGCTGCTTTGATCGTCCGTGGCACCATCCTTTGGCGTCCAAGAGTCAGTAATTGACAATCAAAACGCGCCCTTTACGCCGGGAAAACTTAGTTAGCTCCTCGATGTGCAGGAAAATTAGTAACGTAATAATGGGAGAGGGTAATAAGATAATGGAGAGGGGGGTCATCCTCTCTCGGCGACGCAAAGGCCGATCGGGCCGCCTCTGTCCGTGATCTAATTAAATGGCAATTCTCGTGAACTGTTGAAATGTGATCTTGTCTTTGAGCCGTTCAAGCTGAGAGGAAATTTATTTAGAGTCGATGAGATGCTGTAATGGTGCTGGCGTGTCGCTTCGTGTAATTAAGTTGGTGTAGAATCTGAATGCTACTTCTACCTATATTTTGATCTTACTCAAAATTAACTGCTATTCTACCTAAATTTATTTAGTTCATCGTATACATCATCAACATACACCGCATTTTTAAATTAATAGTTTGTGTTGTGTCTGAGACTTTCTAAAAGGAATTCCGTTTGATATAATTAAAGATTTGTAATTTTGTTTCTAAATCTTTAGGTCGGAATAAAAGCCACATGTACTTAAGTAAATCCCCACATAACTATTTATTTGCTACTAGCACATCTAAGATATAAAATAATGTATCTACCTATTATTTGGCCACAACATTCCGATAGCCTCAGCCAACATTACTAACCCTTCCGAATGCCCCTGATTTATAGCCGTGTTCGGTCATAGCCGTGGTCCCGTACTAATTGATTGGGGCGCCACTTCATCATGTAACCCTCGCAATCCATCATTGCGAACGTAGACTGTTCAACTATACCTACACTATTATGAAGGAGTAATTATTTCGTGATGTGACAATTTTGGTTATTGTGTTGATTTGATTGCTTTGTTTTGTGGGGATATTACTCTATTTTTTAAAAAGATTGAATAAGTGGTCAAGTGAGATCAACTAATCGTCGATAGTAGAAGATGTCTATTTACTCTTCTTGCTTTAAAAGCTGACGGGGTGGTGAAGATAATTACAAAACTGAGGCAATTTAGATTTATCGTACATTAAATTCAGATCTTGATCCAGGTACCTACCTAATTATAGGTTTTAATATTGATAGTACTGTCTCGTTACGATGAGAAACTCTATCCACACACATATTTTGTAAAATGAGAACTCTATTACTTTGAGCAAACTCCTCCGGCGTCTGTTTTATGTGTTGTTTTATTTTTAAACCGATTATTTAAAAAAATAAAGGCCGAACAACTGTTCGGCCTTTATTTTTTTAAATGATCGGTTCTGGCCCATCTTTAGTAGGTATGTACCTGTAGACATACATATGTGAAGACGATAGCTTTGCCAGTTTTGTTTCAATCTAAACCAGTTACATACTTTGATGCAATTTGCATGATGATGATATCCGTATCATTACAGTTACGCGCTACGTTGTCCTTTATGATTCGCCAATATTTGAAAAAAATACCAGGAATTTCAAAATTGAAAATATGAATTTATAACCAGAGATCGGATATTCGGATGCATATTTATCAAGTAATTTTTTAGGGTCACATAAATTATGAAGGCAGCTTCTTCGAATATTTTTATTAAAATAAAATCCCGGGATTCCGGGATTGCATGACTAATCATACCCAAATAACAAAACGTAAATTAATACGGTAGTAAATTTGTTGATCCCGGAACGGCGGGATTTTTTCGACAAAAAAGTGCTTTCCATAATAGCCAACCGAACCATAGATATGCATCCGAATATCCGATCTCCAGTTATCACAAACATCTACACAGCCGGGCTACTCACCACTCTTAATGGAAATCAAAATACAGCTGCCTATGAATCACAAATCCATAAATATTTCAGAGAAACAATTCCGGCCGGTGTGGATGATTTACCGGAGCCCTATCGGCGGTAATCTCGTAATACCCAATCATCCGCCGGGCCTTCGGTCCGCGGGGACCTCCCGGCTCTTCGGAACTAAGGCGATTCGATTACCATTCTAACATCTGTATCAGATTCGAAGAAATGAAGCTCTAAATTAAATCATCGTGAGCGGATTAAGTTTTTCTTTTGCCGCGATTTTAAAAGAAAATTAGTGACGCTAGGTTAAGGATTTAAAGTTTACTGTTTCAGTATAGACTGGAATGACTAGCCGTCGTGCGATGATTGCAGTGTTTTGTTTCTTGGATACTTTTGAGGGTTCCGAACATCCTTAAGAAACGGTTCTGTCCGTTTGTCACAGTCAATTTTCTCCGAACCTGATGGACCAATTTTGTTAATATTTGGTATACACGTGAACTTCAATGCCCCAAACACGGACGCGTTAAGTAAATGGATATTTTTGAGGTTACTTTTGGGGGACAAACTAGAAAATAAAAAATGGTTTCCTAACCGTACCATCAAATAAAAGGGCTTATTGTGAGGGTTCCGATTATATTTATTTCATAATTTTAAAGTAAACAGTTTTGAAGTTATTCAAGAACTTAGTCACAACATTTCCATTCCCGCCCCCCCCCCCCCCCCCTTATCTCCGAAATTATAGCTACTACACTATACTATAATATAAAAGTTATTCTTTACCTATAGATTACAGGAAAAAATAAGTCTATGGTGTTAAAATAACATGTTACAAAAATGAACGAACCGTTTGCACGCGAGTCCCACTCGCACTTGGACAATTTTATTTAAGAAGAGTAAAGTGATTTTAATGTCGAAACCTTCTACGTCTTCGAATTCAAAAGGAACTTTCTGCACAAAGACATCTTTTATAAGACCCGCAGCGCAACAGTTAAAATTAAATCACCCTATCATTGCGAAAAGCCGCACTATTCCATAAAGCCCCATTATCCCCTCACTTAAGAGACACGAAGATTCACCGAAGTCACTTCTCGGCGTCGTCGACTTACAGAAACTTGGTCGGAATGTCCTCCATTCCCCTCTTATCCGCGACCTGTTGCATCCGGCAATAAAGTAAATCCTCGCCATATTTCTCCCTTGCCTCCCCTTAAGAGGTTTTAAGACGTATTGCTTTTAGTCGTTGTGCTTATACTTTTTCTTCGGCCTAGAATTGTCTTGGCTTTATACGAAGTTACTCGCTTTAACTTTTACAATGAAGTTGCGGCAAGGTTTGGGCTTTGTTAGCAGCAGCGGAAACATTTTGATACCAGATTTTGACGCGCACCTTGCACGATGATACTTACTGGTAATTCTACTAAAGAATTCTATCTCAAATGGTGTCCTTAAAATATAATTATGTCACCGGAAAATTGCAGACTCCGTAAGATTGTAATAAATCTTTATTGGATTAAAATTTCTCGATATATTATGAAAAAATCGTTTTGTACCTATGCAGCTATGCTATAATTTCCATCCAAATTCGAAAGTTTCCAATATATGTGTGTCTTATTAAAAAAGAATAGTTTAATTTCACGCGACATTTTACTATCTTACGCGGTTGAAATTTTCCTGTGATTTATATATTTAGAGAAAAGATGTGGGTCATTGATTTTGCTTACTCTAATGTAGCTACAATCATAGGCTAGATCCAGTCACCAAGTCGTGTACATAATCAAAGCCTTAATTACCTACGGACGCCATATTGGTTTTTTCAGCGATTTCTGAACCTAATGGGAAAGAAATATCGAATATCTCTGATGGTTTCGATCATCGGTCCATAAAATAATGGATTCCTATTTTAGTTAAACTAGTGCGTACCTAGTTGAGTAATGTTCGTGTGGGTTCTGTGGATATTATACTTACTTACCCAATTATAGAGCACGGAAGTTCGTCATTTAGCAATTGTGTTCGTCATTCATTACTGTTTACTTGGAACCCGTCGACACACATGCAATCGTGCATGAGACAGTTTACTTCATCCTTTTACTGACCTCGTTTCAACACTGTTTCGAGGAACCCTAATAGAGTTTAAGAGAGTACCTAGTAATAGTAATTTCGTTGGTTATTTAGTAATGCTGAATTATACAAACGACACCAATTCTAGTAAATTCATAAACGATAAATACAAACTCATACACCGAGTAAAAAACCAGCGAGTCGGACTCGTGCATGAAGGGTTCCGTACCATCGCTATTATTATAATCCACTATTATGCCGTTAACATAGAAAAAACACGTCTCTTGTATGGGGATCCCTTTAATTGTTAAATAATTATTATTTTATTAGCGAATATAGCAATACCAACTCTGTGAGCATTTCAAGTGTCTACCTGTTGCCATTATTAAGATCGAGCCAAAAACGCTAAAAATAAACACGTTTCTAGTAGGGGCTCCCCTACTAGAAACGTGTTTATTTTTGGCGTTTTAATTTTTAATTTATTTTAATTACTTGTTGCTATAGCGGTAACAGAAATACCCACTTTGTAGAAATTTTCAACCTCTTTCGGTTCATGATATACAGCCCGGTTACGACTTTAGACGGACGGACAGTGGAGGCTTAGTAATATGGTCCCGTTGGTTACACTTTGAGTTCGGAACCCAAAAAACGACTGATGAACATGGATAGTTGTACAAAGCTTTTTGGAAATAAGTACAGAGGTCGATTAAAAATATCATCAATAGTGATCAAAATCAGAAATTGGATGAGGCGATCAGATATGTATGTATCTGATAGCCGGGGTTTTGTTTTTTGATCAGATAATAATTGCTTATTGAATGATTAAAAACACTTAAAGGTTGCAAGTACATTGCCTGTCCAGGTTCTGCCTGAGGTATGAAAAATACTTTTCTAGAACAATGTTGGCGTTCTACTTATAAAACCTGATTTATTACATTACCAGCACATACCTACATAAATAATTAATCTACCTATATAAATGAGCACGAACATTGAACATCTCAAGTTTCATAAAAGCGTACCTATTGGGAGTAAATGCGAGAGCCTTAAAAGGCCAATTACAGGACAATTTGCGTCGCCTCGGGGCCGATATGAAATTATTGCGAGTATCTCAGATTGTGATGGAGCTCTTCGGAGGCAATCGACTGAAAAATGTACATTATTACTGGAATATTAGTTGAGATTTGTAAAACAATTGGAGGGTTTTATGGGAATCGTTCCTATTCATGTTGTGGTTGATTATTAAAATGTTGCGCGATGGATGAATTTGTGAGTTTTCCGGAATTAAATTAATTTCTTTGTAAAGTAGGTCAGCAATAGCACAGTAAGCGTTAAAAACGTCCGCATGATTGACGAAATAGCTGTAGGTTGTTGGAGATTTTTCCTTTTTAAAAGACAAATTAATTAGGTATATATTTTTCAAGAACTTCCTAGCATCCGATTAACCTTTTGAACGCCAGAGCATTAACGCATCGGCGTGCCCCCGACGCCAAGCCACAAATTCGCTGTACCTTTTTTCACATATTTGTGACGTTTGGCGTACAAGACACGCGCTTGCTTGTCATGTATACGTGACAATGGCGTTCAAAAGGTTAAACACAAACTTGGGATGCTCATATAACATTGGAGACAATGCAACAAAATGGTGCTATGAAGCTGGTCTGATTATGTAGCCAAAAAGTGGCTTTAGTGTGCTCATTGGATATGTATTGAGAAATAACATTACATTAAGTTCTCGTTTTTAAACATTTCACCTTTCGCCTATTTATAAGTCATTAGTCTCAGAATTTATAAAATGAAAAGTTAAAAATCGTGTTTGTATCGAAATTCGTGAGTTTGAACTCATGAATTTAATCTGAGTCGTGTTTTCTCGTACAAATTTTTATGGTGAGTAATTTTCTACGTTTTTTCCCGTTGCTTAGGCGCTTTTCTGGTGCCGTACTGCATCATGCTGGTGGTGGGCGGGATCCCGCTGTTCTACATGGAGCTGGCTCTGGGGCAGTTCCATCGGAAGGGTGCCATCACCTGCTGGGGAAGACTAGTTCCACTCTTTAAGGGTAAGTGTTATTTCATCCAATTGTTTTGTCCTAACGGCTATGGATCACAAATCCGAAACAAAGGACCAAAACTTTTGTTTCGGATTTGTGACGTCTTTAATACAAAATATTTGAAACTATTTTACTTTTGTTTAGGAAAGTCGTAAATTGACAATGACTAGTGGTCGCCCAGTGGTCGAATTTCGACCATGTTTTTAATTAAATTAATGTATTTTTAGGCGTTATTATATTAAATATTAGCTCCCTGCACTCCTCAATATTAACCTTAACTGTGCCAAATTTTATACTCCTCCGTCAACATAATTTTGGTAAAAAGAGGTACAAAGTTTTTGCTTCACGTATTAATTATATAAATAAGCGAACGTTCCAAAATTCCATACATACCTGACAAACGTAGTTAAGATGGCATTTTTTACTGGTGATTTAATGCACTATCTGAAAATTATTTGCATTTGTTATAAATATTCTTCGTTTTTGTAATAAATTCGTAGGACCTAGTTTATTATATCTATGGACATAACCAACATCGTTCAAAAACCTACGTCTAAGTGGGTTTAATTTTAAATTAGCACGATTTCTCTTTACTTGGCTCAGTTTTATGGGGTCACGTGCGACTCATACGCCAGATTTATTGCGGCCCGGTCACGTCCCGTCGGATAATGTCATCGGTATGGTGGAAGCCGCATTTGGCGATCAAGACTTATAGTGCCCTCCACTTAACTTTCCGACGGCTTTTGTGGCTAGCTATTGGTCGTGTCTACATTTATGGTTTTAAAAAGATGGAAAAAATATACTGATCTTGAAAAGAGTTATTTCAATGAGGTCTCAGATTTCTTTTGTCTGCTTTCCTATGATATCAATTAAAACAATTACTTATGCCACTATGATCAAATAAGAAAGGTCGAGCCTGCTCTGATTAACAATTTAAAAGTTATCTGTATCAATACTTTCTGTGTTAAAAAGTTCGATAAAATTTCGATCAGATTTCAACTTCATCCGATTCTTAGTGTAAAATGGTTGCAAGTGCTTCAATAAACGGCGCTGAGCAGCCAGCCAACTTTTACGTGAACTTTTAAATCATTTCGAAGAAAAAATACCACATTCATACATCGTTTTCACGACTCACGGACTCAAGGACCAAAAATCGCACGCTCCAATAAACAACTCACCCGACTTCAAGACTTTTATGCAAAACATGGGACATGTCATTTACAAGATCGCGGTCTAGTCGGACGTCCCCCCGCACTTAACGCCCATAATTGACACCATTCTCGGGGCTCCCCTTAAGTGCTCGTCCCATACGGTCTCAAAAGGCTCCGGTAGATTTGCGAGCCCGGCTTATGCCCGTTGATTTCATTTCACGCGATTGTCACGTCTCGCGCCCTGAGTGGCTCCCGCTACGATATGATTTTTGAAGAGAAATAAAATTGGTAATGGTCCGGAAAGGTGCTGGAAATCCGCTTGAGTGAAAGTATTTTTTGACGAAATGAATTAGGAACGTTCGCGCGTGAGCATTGTTTAGGTGAATTGCTTTTCTTCTGGACCTTGCGAGTATTTAAGACTTCGGTAATTCGTTATTTAGGGTCTGTAAAGAGCTTTTTAGAATTATTAGGGTAGGTAAACAGTTAGTATTCAAACTAAAAACAATTACTGGATTCCTGGTCAAGAATCTTTATAATGTAGATAGCTACTATGGTATTTAACTTTCAAGAGTTTGCAAGATTACGTAGCTACCACAAATGTATTGATGTTCTACTGTAGTCTACTGCGGACATAGCCTTCTCTCAATTTAAGACATTTCTCTGGCTTCCACCTCCATTTCAGTGTAGCTGAACTTCTTACCATAACAACAAGACCTTTTCGCATAGGTATCGGATACGCGGTAGTTCTGATAGCATTCTATGTGGACTTCTACTACAACGTGATCATCGCTTGGGCGCTGCGCTTCTTCTTCGCATCCTTCACCACCATGCTGCCCTGGACCAACTGCGACAACGAGTGGAACACCCCGGCTTGCAGACCTGTGAGTATTTAACCGTAAAAATAATTTAACAATGTTTTCTTCTCTTTATCTGAGCACGACATAATCTTCTTTTTTTTTTTAAGGATGGGAAATCATCAAATGACTTCATATCTTGGAAATTCTGAAACAACAAGTTTCAAGTTAATTATTCTTCAAATTCCATTTATCGCAACGAGTTTTTTTAACACTTACATGTATTGTCTTCCTTATAATAGTGCGTTCACTTATCTCTTTCGGACTACCATTTTCGTCTCACTGTTCTTCAAGGACTTTTGGTTAATATCTAGTGGAAAGTTTAGGTGCCTACTAATTTTCTGAGCAGGCAGCTAAGGCTCCAGGGTTGCGGAATCTGTTCGAAAGAGTCACCGCGGCTCTGGAACGCAAAGGGCTTTAGGAGGAACAGGAATGGGTTTTAGTCAGTAAGAGTCTGACACGCCCTTCCACTCCACCCAGAGCCGAAGAAGTCATTTGATGATTTCCCATCCTTAAAAAAAGCCAGCTAAGGCAGCAGCGAATCTATTTCTTTAGATGAAATTAAAATTGAATAGAACTTACATTATTCAAAGTGTTTAACTTCTTCGCAGTTCGAAGCAATATGGGAAGCCTCGAATAAAACTCGAGTACGCAACAACAGCTCTACAGGATTGTTCCCTCCTCCTCAAACAACTCCCTTTACATCTGCTGCTTCTGAATACTTCAAGTAAGTTTTTTTAAAGAACAGAAACAGTCATCCCTTCAGCCTTCATCCCTTAAAGCAGTTATTTCTAAATCAGTCAGATTTCAAATCAACATATTATTTTAGCCGAGCCATCTTGGAACTGCAAGGGAGCGAAGGTCTTCATGACTTGGGTGCCATAAAATGGGATATGGCCCTCTGTCTACTGGCGGTCTACATCATCTGCTACTTCTCTCTTTGGAAAGGCATCAGCACTTCTGGAAAAGTAACTGAAACTCTTCAATTATTAATTCGTTTTAGAGAATTGACAACAAAATGTTTTAATATGTCGACTGGCACTTTAAAATATCAATAACAAAATAGATATCATGCTAGTAAATTAACTATTTAGTAGCTATGTAGTCGGTCTCATAATACTATCAGGATTTAGTGCACACCTGAAACGCAACCAGTAAAATAGGAAATAAATAGATAGTTACTGTAATGCTTTTTCTTCTTGCAGGTGGTTTGGTTCACGGCTCTCTTTCCCTACGCAGTTCTCCTAATCCTTTTAGTTCGTGGCATAACCCTCCCTGGCTCCGCTACCGGTATTCAGTATTACCTCAGTCCTAACTTCGAAGCTATCACACAACCTCAGGTAAGATATCCAATAACCACACACTCTAGATGTTTACCTACAGTGTGTGGCCTAACGAAAATCATGATTTGATTTCTTTTTCCGTTACAAGGTTTGGGTGGATGCAGCGACTCAGGTATTCTTCTCTTTGGGACCTGGATTTGGAGTTCTTTTGGCCTACGCGTCGTACAATAAGTATCACAACAACGTGTACAAGTGAGTTCTCAATCTAGGACCACATAATAACAAAAGGTAAATCTGGTCCTTCTATACGCAACTTAAAATCTTTCTCAGGGACGCCATCTTAACCAGCGTGATCAACTCAGCGACTTCCTTCATAGCAGGCTTCGTAATCTTCAGCGTGTTAGGCTACATGGCACATGCGTCAGGCCGGGATGTGCAAGATGTGGCTACGGAAGGACCAGGGCTTGTGTTCGTGGTGTATCCCGCGGCTATCGCTACCATGCCCGGATCTACCTTCTGGGCGCTGATATTCTTTATGATGCTGCTTACTCTGGGTCTGGATAGCTCTGTAAGTAGAACGTTAATACGTTGTTTCATTTGATTATCGTGTATGGTTCACAGAGTTTTAGAGTACTTCTTTGTCTGACTTTGCAGAATACGGATGTTTAGATTCATAAATTTCATAGGAATTAGCCGAAAAAAAAAACGTATTTTTAGCGGTAATCAAAAAGTTTCATCGGAATTAAATAAACAAACCTGCGATATCAAATGACAACCGAAAACTTTTGTGAATTCAGGGCCTGTTTTACTACGTTTTCGACAAAACAGGCCATGAATTCAAATCATAATCAATCTTGCAGTTAATTTCAAACAAATTTTGAACTGCGACCTCTGGTTTTATATGAAAGCTTGTATCTTACAGTTCCAATCGTTTCGAACTGGTCACTGTGAAATAAGGACTGAATGTTTCTTTTCCCACTCAGTTCGGCGGCTCCGAGGCAATAATAACTGCCCTCAGCGACGAGTTCCCGCCGATTGGTCGCCACCGTGAGATCTTCGTGGCGTGTCTCTTTACGCTGTACTTCTTCGTGGGCTTGGCTTCCTGCACCAAGGGAGGCTTCTACTTCTTCCAACTGCTCGACAGATATGCTGCGGGGTACTCCATTCTGATCGCCGTGTTCTTTGAGGCTATTGCTGTATCTTGGATATATGGTGAGTCTGAGTTTATGATGAGTTCTGTTTCAACGGTCTTTGTGTCTCAAGTTTTAATTCTGACAGCAAGTCCTAAATACGAACATTTGGTCAGCAGGTTTATGTATCTGTTTTCAGTACCTTCTCTTACATGGATGTGAACAGTTGGATTACCGCATACTCACTCGTCTTACGCTACCCCTCAAAGCGAATACCGCGTAGCTCGGACTAATCCTTTAATCATAGATAAACAAATACTATTTTATTGATCAACCGGCTGTGCCTTTGATGATGTTAACATCGACTAAACAGTTGATGGAACACTCAAACTCAACCTCCTTCTTATGTTTTTTTTGGCATCGCTAGGTACTGAACGTTTCTGCGAGGACATCCGCGACATGATAGGTTTCCGGCCCGGTCTATACTGGCGCGTGTGCTGGCGCTTCGCGGCCCCTGCCTTCCTGCTCTTCATCACCGCCTATGGACTTCTGGACTACGAACCGCTGCGATATGAGAACTACATCTACCCAGCCTGGGCCAATGCGCTGGGCTGGGCCATTGCTGGCTCCAGTGTAATGTGCATTCCAACCGTGGCCATCTATAAGTTGCTTACGGCGAAGGGAACTTTTGTTGAGGTATGGATGTTGCTTATTCAGATAGTTTAATGAAAGCAGATTTGCTCCCTAAATATTCTGGATTAATCTTTCCTGGTAGTTTAAGCTTTCCTAGTTAGTACTTGAGGGGTGTTCCTATCTACCTGTGATTGGTTTTCAGCAAAAAACGAATTGGATTTTGGAATCTTCATCCTTAGCTAATTATGTAACTAGCCTTCTTCAACAGGATGCGCCTTTGAAACTTTTTACGTACTTAACTTACCATATGAAAATCCTTACAGCGTCTACGCCTCCTAACAACTCCATACGCAGACACAGAAGGCAACGGCACAGTTCACAACGGAGTGGTAGTATCGGAAAGCGGTGGCGTCCGCCTAGCATCAGCAGCTGTAACGCCGACGTCCCCCCCTCCCGCCGCGTCCCTGCACACCCCTCCCAACGGCGCGCCGCCCCCCGCACTCGTCTGAGCTCAGCTCTCCTTCGACGTCTACTACGTCTAGACGTACAGCACACGCCCGTAGTGAAGCACGTGGAGCTTTTAAAATAGACCCACTTTTCAACGTATGAGTGACAGAAAAGGTGTTCTACAAAGCTGAAAATTTTTGAAAACTCCGTGTGCCATCAACGTCCGGGTGCTGTACACATGAGGAAGAAACAAGGAGTGCTGTTTCACCCTAGGGTTCGCTTCTGATGTCGTGGGAAACGGATTAGTTAAGTCGCGTACAGACATCGCGAGACATCCTCAAGCTGCATGAACGGGCCGGCAGGGGGCAACCTGTGAACTTTCGACACATCGACGAATCTTGCAAAGTCTGGACGTGGCTCAGAACAAATGCCATCGGCGTCGTAGGACTGCCAAACGACGACCCTTAGTACTCCATGTGTTTATTACTCCGCGTAGGCTCTCCCGAGTCTAGAATTTTCGTCTCGTTCTTTTAACAAGCTTTGAACGTTCGTGATGTAAGACTTTTTGGAAATAAATGTTAGTTGTATGATTGTTGCGTGGTAAGCTTTGAAGGCGCAGTCGAAAGGGTCAGTAGTGAAGGGCTTAATTTATAAGAATTAAGAAAATAATACTCGACGTCTATAACCAAAAATATAATGTTAAATTATTTATGGGCATTATTATTTGCTTGATTAGTAGAACAGGTCACTGAGCAAAAAAGTTACTCAGTTAAATGTAATGTAGTAGGCAGGTACCTAAGTATCTAAGTATCTAGATACATATTATTATTCACTTATTCCACATCAACATTTCTTATAATCAGTAAGGTTCTATAATTAATAGGTATATAATACATGTATGGTATATATGTAGGTAAGTTATAAAAAAAAGTTTAAATATTTTGTATGTCTAGACGTATGAAAATATGTTTATAGAATAAAAAAAAAGTTAGAATTAAGATTTCGCGTGTCAGTTAAACACGCCTGTAAGAAACCGACTATTCAGCAAACCGTCGATGTTTTAGCCGTAGTTTAGATATAGACCCATCAAGCATTAAGGTTGACGCTGGAACAATTTATTATTATGAAAGAAAATGCTTCTTGAACGCTTCGAGAACTCATCGTTAGTTTTACAACTTAAAATAGTAATATGATCATGGTTCTTTATTATATAAATCCCCAGATTGTAATTTATTTGAACTTTGGCACACAAAAGAATTCCATCAGAACGCTAATATGGTAGCAATTTTGTTTAATAATCTGGCAATCACAAGAGTGTTTCGTGATTGCCAGTGCTGAAAAAAGCAACCGAACTTACTAATCGACTACTTTTGTGTATGAGCTTCAAAATCAAAATTTATTCTAAGTACCACCTCCCCGATATAGTTAATAAAATATTAAAATTATGAATTTGTAAATTCGAAATTTGAAAACGTGTATTGTAGCATTAATAACGTAGGATTTTACTTTAAATATTACTAACTGTAAGCCAAATATGTGGCTATTTATTAATAATATTTATGGTAAAAAAACAATTTAGATCTTTTTGAAATTAAGTGTTAGACAGTTTGAAGTCTTTGCGCAATACATTTTAGCGCAAAATAAGAAGCCATCTAAGTAGCAAAATGTATTTTTAATGGATATTTATAAAATTAGCGACTAAACTAGGACTAAGAAAATGAAATGCTGTGTAGATAATAGAAACAATAAAATAGTAATATAATCAAACGTAGTATCTAAATTAATAATTGTATTGGAACTTAAAGTTCATGTACCCACATACTTTGCTTTGGTTGTAGGCTATGACTATTTATGCACAAAAATATATATATTAGTATTAAATCGTGAGTGTATCTTCAATTGTATCTCTAAATGTCGTAGTTGAATTCAATGTTTATGTGCTCCATTTTTTATTAATGTGTTTCAGATGTTTTATTGTCTCTTTAGTTAAATTTACTATTCATCACTCCGTCCTGGGCAATGCGGACTGATGAATTGTACTACGTTTTTTAAGTAAATGATTGGATATCAATGGATCTTCCATTACTTTAGGAATGTGACATGCTCCACAGGCGCTACACTTCAGCTTACTTGATGTGTAGTATAGCATTTGATCTGTTTCATACTCTTGGTGTTAGAATAAGAACATTATAGTTTTTCGATCTTTTGAATTATGATTAATATTTAGAGTGTTTAGAAACATTTAGTCAAATCATTAAACTTTCGCTTTTAATAACTTCTTGTGTAATTTATGAGGTAAATACATTCACTGTTTAGCAATTGTAGCTTAAAATAATCTGTATGTTAGTGGCGTATTGATCGAAGTATCAAAGATGTAACACATATTTATAGTTGTTGATGTTATATCAATAGTCATACCAGCCATTATGACTATTGATTGTTAGAATAAATTTATACTTACAATAATCGACTTTTATTCCAAATGACTCTTCCTACCTCTTTTTTTTCTTCATATTCTTCTATCAATGATGAAAATATTAAAAGAATGCAGTTTTCTCCTATCGTAAATACTGTAATACATAATTTACTAACTTAAAAACAGTGTTATGACTTATGTTATTAATAAAGTTATCAGTACCTATTTGTGGAATTAAGCTTAATCCAAATGATAGATGCCTGAAAGGTATCATAGATAGCAATTAAACTTCCGTTGGTTCTTCTGAAAACATAAATAAAATATAGGTTGAATAAAAATAAACTGAATCAAACCCACCAAGACAAGTAAGACATAAATGATCCATTCTTTACCCTAGTAGCATAATCCATTAATAACGATTTAAATGACGTCTCACTGAACTGTATACCTGTAAGGATTGTTTCTTTGGTTATTTTGTGTGTCTAAGTTCAAGGCCTAATAAACGAACTTGTTTAGTGTCATTACATCTTCTAAGTGGGATTAAAAACTTTTGGGATGCAGTTGATAATTATGTAGATAGTTAAATGATCGTCATCGTGTAGCTTAAAAACTTTAAGGAGCTCAACAAGAGCTCTTTAAAGTTTTTAAGCTACACGATAACTGGCAAATGCTTGCACTGTCTGGACAGTTCCACTCAAATCTGTGTGGCACTTTCTTAAGGCCACCTCAGAAATAAACCTACATGGCTCTCATATGATTTGGCAAGTACGGATTGGAATAGACCTTTGAGTTTGTTTCGGTATATCTTCTCAGGGTAGTCAGCTGGGAAACACCAGTCTCATCTAGCTTACAACGACCAAAAAGATTGACGTGTAAATGTGTTATGTTTAACCTACTTACAAAATAAATATTGTAAAGAGGATATCCTTGTCTGCAGGTCTCTGGCAGACAAGATAGCCTTTGGAAGCGTCAGGTGAAAATTAAAAGAATTTGAAATACGAATGTGAAAATATGTTTTGTTTTTTATAAGAGACTCTGGTTCCAACGTTCACTAAAGGCAGATGCCAAAATATATTTAGAGTTATAAATCTCCAATATCGTTTCATTTATTATAACAATCACAATAAGTAACACTAGCGGAGTCCCTGGTGTTACAAATGGTGGAGGTCCGGTTTTCACCCGCGTGTGCAAGGCGTGACATTGCATGAAGAAACCCCCATATAATAAAAGCATCTCAGAGGATTGCTGTATGTTTTGATGATCAGGCGATATCCACGCCTGGAAAAGGAATAAAGCTAAGTGGTTTTGAATAAAATGATGATTTAAGTGTGAAAAGATTTTATTGAATGAAAACGTGAAAATGTTAATGTTTACCGGCATAGACCGAGTTTGTTTTGAAGATTTTTTAGTAGAGTTTAGATTCATCGCCACCGACGGTGAATGGCGAGAGAGCGATTACGCGCTCATATTAGGCGCATTTTTGCAAAGCGCAGCAAAACATTTTTATAACTACACATACCATGATGGTATTGATTTTGATGTGTTGTGTGATAAAATTAGAAACGAATTCCCGTGCAAATGCATGTCATGTAAACAACGTGCACAAAAGGCATCTTATGTTGAAACGACGACCGCCGTTGTATTGGAAAAACGCGAACGACAAGATTTTATAGATGTTGAGAATAATACACTCTTACATTCTAGCGTGATGACGAACGTCTCACAAATTGAAATTGAGGAACCACACCATGATGACCATGATGACAATTGTGACGATGATGAGCAGAGCTGTGGAGAAAGCAGCCTACTCCATGATAATGTACATTTGACGGATGAAGATGATTTGACGAATGAAGACAAAGGAGCGGGTGTGTCTATTCCAATATTTAATAATAGTTTGATTCCAGAAAATCAAGAGAAGTTATTGTCGGAACCTCTTTGTAATCCAAACAACGAATCCAATGATTGCATTAAAATGGATGACATTTTTGAGGATAATGGAGTCGAAGAATTCGTTGTATTGCAGACCGAACCGAAGGAGATGGTCCAATACGAGGTTCAATTCCCCATGATGTCCAAGGATTTAGATGAATCAGACATTCTCGAGGGCTTAGCTATTGAGTCAAATGGTTGTAATACAATAATCTCAAGTAATTTGATTTTATTCGACGGGGACAAAGCAAACACCCATGCCACATACACAAATATGTCTTTGAATATTAAAATTAAATTTTCTCTTAATGCCCGAGCTAAAATAAATAAGATAAGGGTAAGAAGAAAGACAAGGAAACATTCCACATATATTTATACAAATAAAATAAAGTCGTATTCATCAAATCATTCAAAATATTCCATTAATGATTTGGTAAAACAATCACTTGAACTTAAGTGTTTACTTTGGAAAGGTTTTAGAAAGAAATTCGAAACAATTTTATATAATTACAAAGTCAGGAAACGTAACGTTTTGAGAATTTTATAACTATTTGAGTTTCCACTTTTTATACTAGGTAGATTTGGTATGTTAGATATTTTTCCAGATTTCTGCTGATCTCTTAGCATTATATTTTATTAAGTTCGACAGTGTCGACACACAAATAATTTTATTATTTAATTTCATTCATAGGTTGTCATAAAATGAAAAATAATATGTCATGTTGTGCTATAGTTAATATAAAAAGCACAGGTTGAACAGAATTCCATGTATGTAAGTGATGATTTATACTTCTAGGCGACAGACAGTTAGGAGTATCAAACTACGTAGGTTGTATATGGGCCTTTTAAAAAATATTTGTTTGTATCCGAAACTATCATCGGATGAGTTTCAAGTTCATGTAAATAGATACATTGATTAATGTAAACAGACCATTATTTTAGTGTTTTTTGTTAAATAGTTTATTAATCAGTTTATTCTTTTTCATGTGGATACTGAAAATGAACTCGTACGTGCGTGAGGGACGCAGCTGGGCGAGGAAGAGAAGGTCACTTGTTCAAAGATGAAGACAGAATGTTATGGTCAGATAGGCTGAAGTTACTCCAGTTTGTAAAATATAAGTTAACTATAGGGAACTATGGCCCATCCTGAACAGAGGGGAGTAAGAGGGCGCCATGGAGGTTGATGCCAACTCTGCTTACGGGGCATAGCCTTTCGCAGAGGGTGACTAGTTGTCACCATTGGTTCAACTGATATTGGTGACCCACAGTTGTTGGTTAATGTCAATTAATAATGTATATTTGATTTTCTTTGTTATGTGCGGATCGCTGGAGTAGGTTCAAGAGTTAGGTATATTTATATTAGTATGACCTTCTTTTTCTCTGACTCGATAGCGTCCGAGGAATTTAAAGTTATAATATTATAAATTATAGAAATAAATCCCATCTGGAGGAATGTGAGTTTTCACATTATTTGTTAAAGCAATCGCGATGTGCCGGAGCTTTTCTAGCGGTTTTGCCCCGGCAGGGCTTCGGTATGACTGCGTTGTTGATAAGCACAAGTGGTGCATAGTAAATTTTAATAAGATTATTGATCGCAGGTCATAGTGTAAGCTGCTTCTATAGAAGCATACGCACCCCTGTTCGTCCACATCCGCTTATAGGTAGGGACATCTTATTAGGTATAGGTAGGTTACGCTTGACCCTTCCAAAGATTTGGAATAGATGATTGCGAGGCATTTCCTCTTATCCTCTATTCGTAGGGGCGTAGCTCATGTAAAGAGGATATCCTTGTCTGCAGGTCTCTGGCAGACAAGATAGCCTTTGGAAGCGTCAGGTGAAAATTAAAAGAATTTGAAATACGAATGTGAAAATATGTTTTGTTTTTTATAAGAGACTCTGGTTCCAACGTTCACTAAAGGCAGATGCCAAAATATATTTAGAGTTATAAATCTCCAATATCGTTTCATTTATTATAACAATCACAATAAGTAACACTAGCGGAGTCCCTGGTGTTACAATATCATTTAACATTATTTAATGTTAATTTTCCATTTCGGAAATATTTTTTCGACAAATTACTATTTGTCGAAAAAATGTGTATGTGTGTGTGTGTTTGTGTGTACCGTGTGCTATGTAAATAAGCAAGTTTATAAATGTTATGTTCTTATCTTTAGAAACAGCATCCTCGCGAGTTTTCATGTATGTATCTAAAAAGGTTAAGTTTATTCAGACAAAGTGAATAAGGTAAAGCATTGATCAGAGAAACAGTCAATATTAGTTTAATTTATTGACGAATTCGATATATTTAGCAGAAAGTAAATATTGTTTTCAAGACTTAAAAAAGACACTAAGTCACTTAGACTATGTGTCTTTTTTGAGAATAAGCATTTTCAAACTAAATTCAAAACTAAACAATGGTTGTGGCTCTAAGAACAGTTTTTTAGAAACTCTCGCTTTTTTGACACTCCTTCCATGTCACTAGCTACTAGCAGCTACCAGTGAATATTCATAGTTGCCAAAGAGTCAGCTAATTTAAATCGCTTTAAATAAACACGACAGACCACACGCCGTGTTTCCATCAAATTATTAGTGACTCGCCGATGTGTAATGTCGGCGCGTGTATCGGCATACAGAGAGCGTTTAGAAAATCAACCGGGGTCAAAAAAGTAAAAAGACTAAAGTAATCGACTAAAACTTCTTTATACACTATTGTAATCTCTTTGGCAACCCCACTTCACACAGTCTTGGTACAGCCCTACAACTGTCAAACTGTCTTTGACATTGACAGTCGACTTTATAGGTTGTTTGCTTCTGGTAGCATCTTTCCGTTCGATATAATAAAAGTTTTCAGAAAATCGATATGGAGGCGAAAAGTGAAGAAAAACCTGGTGCTGAAAAAACAATATTTGATGCCATAGCGCAAAATGACTTGACAGAATTCAAGGATATCTTGGCCCAACACAAAGGGACCGTCGATTTCTTTGACGAAAATGGTATGACTGCGCTACAACACGCCGCCTATAAGGGCAACAAGGATATGGTTCAATTGCTACTTGATAGGGTACGTAACTTTCATTGACATTTTTGGAACGCATGAGTGTTTGGTTTTCGTTTGTCTAATTTGTTTTTCAATCGTTTTTTCCAGGGTGCCGACGTGAACTCCGGCAAGCATGAGTACAACTACACGGCTCTACACTTCGGCGCACTATCAGGCAGCTCTGAGGTGTGCAAGCTGCTCTTAGACGCCGGAGCCAACTCGATCGCCACTAACTCGGTTGGGCGCACAGCGTCGCAGATGGCGGCGTTCGTAGGTAACCACCACACCGTCGCGACCATCAACAACTACGTGCCTCGCAGCGAAATAGCCTACTTCAGTGTCATACAAGGACAACAAACAGAACCATACTTACCTGCGGCCTTAGTTGACTGTCTTCACAAGTTTGTGTTGGGTGTCAACATTCACCCTGTGCGACTGGCACTAAACCTTCAACACATACCTACGTTACTTGACAATGCTGAGAAAGTTATCAAAACCCTTGAGCTGTTGTGTAAGAAGGAAATGACACGAGGTGGCGAAACAAACGAAGTAATGGCATTTAAGTATCACTACCTAGCTTACGTTCTTAGAGAAATAAACAACATTAGAGATAAGAAAACAAATACTGATAAAGATGATAAGAAACATGATGTGGTTGAAGTATTCTCCAAGAAATTGTTGAAGCCTGGCAAAGATGGTGTGTCTCTGGACTTGATGGATACATTCTTGAAAGATTGTGTGAGGGAGTTCCCATTCAGAGAGTGCACTACCTTCCACCAGATGGTGTCCTCCCTTACTAGTAAGGATCCTCCTCCGGCACTGTCGGTGATCAACTGCACTATCAATGGTCAACGCGGGTTTGTGGACGCCATCCCTTACTGCAGCACTTGTGGTGAGGAGAAGCCAGCCAAGAAGTGCTCTAAGTGCAGATCTGTGCAGTATTGTGACCGGGAATGCCAGCGCCTGCACTGGTTCGTGCATAAAAAGGCTTGCAACAGAGAATCCAGTGCACCTGCACTCGCTTCCATTGCTAAAGTCAACATTGATGCCAATGAATTAAGTTCCGAGCTTCAAAACCTTATTGCTGGATAGGAGTAAAACTTACCATAGTGGTTGGTGTTGTAATGAAATAAGAATAAATTAATTCCACTTTTAATATCTGGATGTATTATCTTATAATGTAGGTCATTACATGTTTTTATCTCGGACGCAAAAATAAGGTCTTCTATATTACATAGGAGTGCAATATTTTTCTAAACAATCACAAATTAATATTATTTACTATCGCTGCTGTCTAGTTAATATATTTATCTATTATTGGTTAAAACATTGTTAGGTGCAATTGTTGTACATAATGATTGTGTTATTCCCTCTTCTGTGTGTATGTATCCTATACAGTCAAATATATCAAAATTATAAATTGTAAACTATATTTTATTTGAATTGATACCCAAGAGATGTTTTTTTTTTTTTTATGTGTGGCTTCTCGCAGTTCAACCTATAAGGTTGTCGACTGCTTAACCGGGCTTGCCTGTGGTGGCCTTAATATAATATTAAAGCCTCCAGCCAGGGCTTACAAAAAACTTACAAACTAAGCGACTACACGCTAAGGGCACCCCCAGTGGGGTACGGGCCTCGGCTTAGGGCGTCGCTGGGGAGAGGACAGCTAGGGACGGGCTGGATCGAACTGGACCCAAGAGGTGTTGCACACAATAACATGTTTATGATTATGAACCCATCAAAGATGTTATATTATTCTTATTAATTTAAGTAAACCTGGCAATGGCAACCAATTAATTTTTGATGACAACTAGACTAGCTGAAATGCAAAGGACATTTGGAGGAACACTGGTGGCTTTTAGCTATTCATATATAATTAGTTTCCTACCTGGGATCCAAATTGAACTGTTGAATCATGTCGTAAGGCCAAGAGTAAAATAATTCTTCCATAATGCCATAGATGGCGCTACTATACACATGGGAAGACGAAACTAGGACGAAGTTAGTTTCCCGTCAGATGGCACGCGCGTCTGTAAAATTCTTATATTGTCGATGAAAAGCGCGAAAATGAATTAATCTACTGGATGGTTGTAATCTATCATGAACTAGTGACCCACCCGGCTTTGCACGTGTACATTATTTTTCAAAATTTCCTCTCATACAAGCCTTGTCCTAATATTTACAAACAGCAACTGATTTTTATATATCTAAGAACTAGCTTTTGCTCGCGATTTCATTAGCGGCTATCCCGTTTTTTCCCGTTCCCTTAGGAATTTCGGGAAATCCTCTCTTAGTGCTTCCCTACATTCTCCAAGGAACCTACATGCCAAATTTCGGCTTTTACGACCAGTGTTTTCGGCTGTGCGTTGTCTGTCAGTCATTCAGATACTCAGTAACGGAAAATTGCAAAATAGCGCGTGATATTGTAAACTGTTTTTTCTTAATAAGACACAGAATATATTAGAAACTATTGAATTTGGATGTGATTAATTGTATACAAAATATTTTTTTCATACTTTGTCGAGAAAGTATAATCTAATAAAGATTTATTTTCCGGTGACACAAGCGAAAGGTCACTCATTCATTCACGTATCTACTAATTAATCACGAAATCTCGAAAACTGCTTATCTTATGAAGATGAAATTTGGTATGGAGGTAGATTATGAGCAGGAGACGTCAGCTAAGAAAGGGTTTTTAGGAAACTCCCCCCGTGAAGGGGTAGAAATAGGGGGTGAAACTTTATAGGGAACTATGTTGTCTGACAACACGGTTGGCGCGGTGGTTTAGCGCTTAGCTGCTGTCAGCTGCGCTGCGTGTCGCGGGTTCGATTCCCGCACGTAACAAATATTTGTATTGCCTACAGATATTTGTTCCGGGTCTGGCGGTTTGTGTATGTGAGTTTGAATGTTTGAAAACGCACCTACGATACAGGAGAAATTTCTTATGAGGGGCAACGTTTAAAAAAAAAATGTTATTCATGGGTATAGAAGTATGTTTGTCTAAGTTGGTTGTTGAAAATTGTAGTCAACAATTCTAAATGAATTATCTGTTTCAACATTACAAACCTTGAGGGGTTAATATGAGTATGAATGTTTGTATTGGAATATCGTCATTTTTGAAGTTGTGAATCTGGCAGTTGGCTCTACTCTTAGAAACGAGTGAAGGGAGTTCGAAGTTCGTAAGGGTCAGAACGAAATCCACGCGGACGAAGTCGCGGGCAAAGTGCTAGTTATTAAATAAAGAAGTTAGTAGGTACGCCTATCGTTTGAGCACTGCTGAACCGATTTGGGATTTGGCTATTTTTTATTTGTAAATCTTTGTACTAGGTAGTTCAGTAAAAGGCTCTGGGTGGAGCGGAAATTAAGGCGAATCAGACTCTTACTGACCGAAACCCATCCGTGTTCCTTCTAAAGCCCTTTGCGTTCCAGGGCCGCGGTACCTACCTACCCGATAAATCATAAATTGGTGGAAAATAACTAGAAGTGCTACTTCTGTCGAGTCAGCTACTACTTAGTCCTAAATAAGATACTAATATACAAACTATTATTATTAATCCCACAGATTTGATTATTATGGTGTTTTACTTTTAAATAAGACTAGCTTTTGCCCGCGACTTCGTACGCGAATATCTGTCAGTCACTCAGTCAGTTACGGAAGAATTTTATGTATTAAAATGCACATTTGTCACAATGTGCATTTTAATTGGATAAATCATGGGAACGAAGCCTCGGGAAAAAGCTGGAATCACAGAAAACCGTTTACTGTACAGACGCCAGCACATCAAGCTGCAACTATCTGTCAAATTTATTTAATAGATTTTCATTTTATCGCTATAGCTTTTTTTTTTTTTTAAGGATGGGAAATCATCAAATGACTTCTTCAGGGCGTGTCAGACTCTTACTGACTAAAACCTGTTCCTTCTAAAGCCCTTTGCGTTCCAGGGCCGCAGTGACTCTTTCGAACAGATTCCGCAACTTATCGCTATAGCTAGACTGACTTATTTTCCCAATCCTCCTCCAACCTTGAACCTGATGGTTCAAGGTTGATTGGGAAAATTTGTCGGTTTCGGGCAGCTTAATGTGTTGGCGTCCGTACATTTAAATTGATTTATTTAAGTACTTACCTGTATATTTAACACCTCGCAAAACTTATTTACATTCGTACCTACACTTCAACGTAAGGTTCAGTTAAAAACCAGCGTCAGGCAACTTCTTGTTGTCTGGCATTTTGCTGAACTGGACCTATTTACTACACAATATCATTGTTTCGAATTAAGTATTCTTATATAATGTAACATTATGTGTGCCAAATAAACAAGTTTTCTTTCTTTCTTTAAAACGGACCAGTCAGTAGGTAACATTATCTACGTGTATCCAGGGGCGTAACTGGGGTGGGGCAAGTATGGCTCGAGCCCTGGGCGCCTATCAAAAGGGGGCAAAAAATCGGCAATTATAAAATTTTAAAATCATAATGTACCACAAAGCATTTCATTCTTACTGTTATATTTTATTTTATTTATATTTAATTCGTGATTTCAAATCAGCGAGAGGAAATGAGTGGTGGGCGTCCCGGTGAGTAAACTTCGCTCCCTCTTGAATTCTACGGTCTCTCAGCTTTCAACCTTTCCTAGACGACTCAAAAGTCACTTTTAGTTGTCTATGAATGGCTTAAAGAAAACTATCCGGGATGGTGTGCGAATTCCAATTTTATTTTAATGTAAAGGTTTTACGGACTTACTTTACTTTCATTTTAAAAAAGGTATATTATAATGTTAGGCACAAATATGTTTTTAATGTTTAAGATGTATGACGATTTATTTAGCGTAGGTACCTATTTTTATTTTTTATGTTTGAATAATTTACGAAGGGGCGAAACAATGATGCGTGCGTGCCCTAGGCGCCATGTCCTATTGCCACGCCCCTGCGGGATCAACAACAGCTTGCGGATCCGCAAGCTGTTGCGGGTAGCAGAAGCAGTAGTTCGCTGGCCAAATCTTAGCCAGGCCTAGCAATTAGGTATTACGAATTGTATTTACAAGGTAAAAAAACAAGGTAGAGATGGGCGACATGGCTGTTCGCAAGAGAGTCGAATTATCTCGCATTTTTTTTACAGGGCGGCTTTCTATGTTATTCGCTTTATATGACGTTACGGAACAATCTCTGTGCACAACATTGTAAAAAACCGGCCAAGTGCGGGTCGGACGTGTCGATTGAATTGATTTGTCTTTCGAAAGAACAATTTTTGCTACTTTGAAACCATACTCTTCTTATAGGTTTTTCTCTAATATAGAGTTGCATAGTAAAGAAATAATATTTGTATATAGGTAGGGGATAACTGGTGGGGGGAAAATCATCTACCTAATTTGTTTTTTAATAACTTCAGAACTCAATATTTTATAGGATGAGCCCTTTCATTTGATATGTCACACAATGCAGTTGAAAAACTTTTTTTTCTAATTGGCCAAAAGAGTCTTCATTTTCAAGATTTATTTCATTCCGTATTTGGGTCTCAGAAGTTTATATGTGTAGTGTGTACCAAATTTCAACTAAATTGGTCTAGTACCTATATTTGGAGAAAGTTAGTTGTAACAGACAGACAGACACCCGAGTGATTCTATAGGTATTAGTACGTGTTCCCTTTTTCTTTCGGAGTTTCGGAACCCCATATTATATCGTACAGATAACAATAAAAAGCCTTGATTTCCAATAGTAGTGGCGAAATTTTTTTATTTTTTTTATTGTGTCCCACTCACAGTTCAGCACACTAAGGCTGGTTACTGCTTAATCGGACTCCTGTAGTAGCCTCAAATTAATTTAAGGACCCCAGCCAGGGCTTACATACTAAATATTTGTGATTGGTTCGATACTGTATAATATAGGTAACCTACTTTCAAATATGTCAATGAAGCTGAAGAAAATTGTGTTGGACTCTTGTATCTTACCTTCTATCACCTACGCATCCCAAACATGGATTTTCAACAAACAAACCAGAAACAAAATATTAACAACCCAAAGAGCCATGGAACGGAGCATTCTAAATCCAAAATTGAGACACAAAAAGAGAAGCATGGATATAAGAAAAACACCAAATTTGATTGATGCTCTGGAACACTGTTAAAGACTGAAATGGAAGTGGGTTGGCCATATTGCACGTATGAAAGAAGACAGATTGGCCAAAAAGATTACGTCATGGAAAGGACCTATAGGCAAGACAACCAGAGGTAGACCGGCGGAGAGATGGCTCGATGAAATTTTGAAAAAAGCGGGAAAAGAATGGACTAATAAAGCGAGTGACAGAATTATGTGGAGGGAAATGGACGAGGTCTGTACTCTATGGAGAGGTCCTTAATAAACAAAGAAATATTTTGTCCAATTATTAAATTAAATTAAGTCAAGAATTTTGTACCTTTTAGTTATGGAAAGGAATTTTATGTATTTTTTGTTTTGAATTCTATTAATACCTACTATTGCATGCAATTGAAATCGTAATATACATTGTAAATTGTATTTTTATTCAGTAAATAAAAAGGCTTAATTATTATTAAATATAACTTACTTTCCTGATGTTATTTTATATTGTAAATTAGTTTTTTCTTCATTTTAAAATCCTTTGCATTTGTTATTCAATAGTTAAAATACAGGAGTGGCCAAAAAAACGCGGGCTAAAGAAGGCCCATTGTGCCACAGTGGATACTCGAACGAAAATTAAAAATAAATGTGAACTTGATTTTCGAAATTAAGAATAAATAGGAATGAATATGATTGACTCATCTTATGAAGAAGTCGCTGAAATTGAAGCTGGTAAACTGCCGAAAACTGTTGCAACACATTTTTTTGAAAGTTGGTTTCAATTTTTAGGTATTTGTTATTTATGTGCGCTGTTAATGTGAGCAGAAATAGAAAAAGGAGCTGTTAACGTGAGCAGAAATAGAAAAAGGAGTTAGCAATCAGAAGAAAGGAGAAAAGCATTGACATAATGTACTCATTACAATTGTTTTTATAATGAGTTGTATTGCAACATATGATGAACTAGTATTGTCCTATAGCTGTTTATATTATTCTTGCCTGGACAACCGGCAGCAAGTTCGTCATGCTCCCCTAGATGTCACTGCTCTTGCGGTAGCGTCGGGGTCGGGTTACCTCCTTTCCTCAAACATGGCGAGGGGGTAATGGCTGATCTTTGCGTTATGCTCGTGAACGGGTGCTGCTTGTGGTTTCTGGTCGTCTTCTGGTTGGTCATGTTTTTTTTTTATTATTGTTATAACAATAAAATTACAGTTTATTATAATAACTATGTTAGCTCTAGTTCATCACTTGTGGTTCCAGTCATAAACATATTGTTACATTATGCACGCCTTTTATGCCTGGAGGCTTAATTAGTTTGATTTACTTGTGCTTAATGCTTTAGTTTGTTTGTTTTTGATGGTATAATGGAGTGTACTAGCTAACAAGTGTCAATTAATTTCATTTAAAATTTGATTTACATACCTATTAGACATATTATATTTCTGTCATGTTTTGTAAACTTACTTTGCATATTACTGTATAAATTCAAGTTCGGGGGACTGTCTTTATGTAGAACTTTGACGTTCAAAAAGTGCTGGCACTCAGCCTAATTTGAATAAATTACTTTTGATTTTTGATTTTGATTGGTCCCTATTTAGTAGGACTGATTTTTTTTTTTTTAATTTTCCAATTTTCATTTTAAAAAGAGTTTTTGATGATTTATAAAAAGAAATAGCTATTTCGTTAGACTGTTAAATTGGTAAACTTCAATATGATTTTTGGTTCAATATTATTTATTCACTTTATCTAACTTGTGAAACAATTGCAGCTTGCAGCTTGCGAAGCCCATTTACATGATGCAAGTTTCTTGTCTGTTGCATAAAATTATATTGAAGCAATAAATGACTTGCATGGTCTAAACAACACGTACCTTTCTTGATCTGTTATACAAGTTTTTTCTCAAAACTTTTCTTGGTGTAAACAGCACGTCATACAATAATTTCTTAAGCAATTCTTATATTTTCTTTTGGCTTTTGCAAACATGAGTGCAGTGAGAGAGGGTGGTGGTTTAATTGTTGTTTTTTTTTTGTTATTTCCTTAGTTCCAAAACCATCAGCTCCAAATTCCTGTGCAAATGCTGCTAGTGCAGCATTACTTGCATCACGATTCTTATAATTATAATTTTCAGTATCCCATAAACACCCACGATTGCAATAAATCTCAATGAACTAAAGTCAGCAGAATCGAATTTTAACACTTTTTGACTCATATATTTTAATGAGCACAGTACCTAGCTTTTAAAACACACAGTTGCTTACAATTCTTGAAGGTCAATTTTTCGCTTAATTAATTGCATTTAATTATTGCTTTTGTATTTACAAGGAAAAGCCATCATATAAATAGGCCATGTTTGTACAGTTTATTGTACCTTTTATCTGTCTGTTAGTGGGAAGAGGGTAAACAAATAAAATGCCATATTAAATAAAATAAAAAAATATATTGTAATTACTTAACTGTTGACTGATATTATTTACAAAATGTACAGTTTACATAGAGATATTTTAATAATTAAATATCATACATAAGTATCTAGAACAAACAAAGTAATTTTGATACCTTCACGTCTGAGTAGGCATACATTATTTTCACATATTTATGTAATAATAGGACTAATTAAATTATTTATTTAAGCATTTATACAAACTTAAGGCACTGCTATCACAATACAATATTAATTACTTATTTTAACGAGGTAGGTATAAAGTAGAGTTTTTATTAATTAATAATAAAAAAATATAACTATGTTGAAATTATAATTATTTACATTAAATTATGGTAAGTAGGTATTGCGAATATCCCTGTCGCGTTAACATTCATAGTTAATATTTTAAATTAATTTAAGTACTATATAGAATAGCAACATGGCTCAAAGTAACATCCATCCGCGGAGGGACATAATAATATTTGTCAACACTTAACATTCTAGTCATTTATATCCAGAAGAAATGTGTAAATATGAGCATCAGCCTTCGCCTAGCAAGGCACTGATCGTGAAGCTTTTTACCCGTCGGCAGGGCGCCGGCGCGGCGGGTGGCGAGGGTACAGCGGGAGGGGGCGGCGGCAGCGCCGGGCCCCACGAGAACCCGCCGGGAATGGGGCTGCCGGGCCACAGCCCTAGGTGCATCGGCATATGAAGAGGCCCTAGGTACGGCAGCTCTGGAGGATAGAAAGCAGGTGGTGGCGGTGTGATATTCTCTGGCGGCGTTACTAAAGGCGCAGGCGATTCCACTAAAGGCGGGGACCTAGGTGACGACGATCTCAAGCTTCCCTCCTCTGAACATGAAGAAGCAGCATCAGAGCAAGGTCTCTTGGCCTCGCTGGGCTCTGCGCTAGGTTCGGGGTTGCCCTCGCTGCCGGAGTCAGGGTTCTTCCGCTTGCACTTGGACTGGCCGCACGCCCGGAAGCCTTTGGCGAAGGGGTTGTTGTCGATCTTCAGTTTTGTTATGCGGTCATTCTGAGGACAAAGGCAAAAATTGCGTTAAAAAATGTATAGGTAAAAATAAATTTTAATTTTTAATCAATAAGTAAGGAATTATTTCTCTAGATTGATCTACGAGTATCAACTACGTGTAAATCGTTAATCTGTCGCTCTCACAACTGAGTTATTCATCCCTAAAAGTTTGTGGTTGACGCGTCACACGGAAACCTCCTTATCTCATTTGGAGAATGCAATTTAAACATCCGTTTCCGCATACATCCCGGCGTCGCTAATAGCTTGTAAGGGATAATTGTCGCACATGTGGCATGGACTTGGCGACAAGCCAATTAGCATGGCATGCTCGCGTGTCGCCGTGTCGCCGCGACGTCGCCCGCCCGTCGCGCGGCTGTTACGCGCGATCTACTCTACTAGGCGCCTTTACACGCGACAAAAACACTAAACACTACCGTTACAAGAAATCTGATACTACAGGACCTACGGTGAACGAAGTGACGATGACAGCTAGATCACATATAGGTATAAATCACCACAACATTTCCTAATTGAACAGGACGTTCGAAATTCTACATGATTTTTTTCGCGTCTCGCCCGAAAATGTGTTTGCAATCGAAAGTCGAAATTATCTAGCGAAATCCTGAAGGCAAATAGTGAGTTCGAGATACGTGAAGTCACTTGTGACGACTGTTTACCCGGCGTGATAAGGCGGCGCCGGCGGGAGCCCTGCGCTGCTCCTCCAGATAACCGCCACCCGGCGAAGCTCCGGAGAGTGCTAAAAGCCTGTTATTAGCAGAGCAAAGTGCACTTTTTAAGTCGGTCGGTTAGCAAAACGTGATGCTCTCGAGTAGTAGGCGCCGCCCCTGGCCCGCCCTGTCGCCCGTGACGTCACCACACAAACTTGCCGTCGCGCGTCGCTCTTACTTTTTGCGTGACTATTTCACATATTGGCGACTGTCGCCAGTTTTTTAGAACTGTGTAATTAGGGTCTGAGTAAATTTGGTTTATTTATCTAGCAGATAGGACCATAATTTATCGGGTGGACCAGCAAACACGCGATGACAGGCTGGAACGATGACGGTGCGGTATTGAATTCACAATATTAGTGCATTGTGTTGTTGTAATTGCACCGGTGTGCCACCTAGTTACGCTCTCGGATAAAGAGGCGGCATTTGCAAAGACGATTTCTAATTCGTTGATAATTCGCAACAATGGTTTAGTCGTCGAGCGGTCGCCTGTCGAGGGATAATGCGCAATGATACACCGGCGAGCATTGTCGGGGAGAGGGTCCCGTTAGCCGGACAATCGTCGGATAATCCTACAAAGCTTCCGATGAAATGGACGCGAGAAAACTTTCGCGCCTGGTTGCAGTCAACTTGAAGGACGCCGCGGGGCAAAGAAAGCCGCTGCTTAATTACGAGCGGGGATTATGCAAGGGATGGCCACGCTGCGATGAACGCGAAAGCCAGTAGTTAGTTTGGGATAACAAACAGCGGGGGGCTGTGTCTCGGTGCTTGTATAAAAGCCTTGGGCCAGATTTAATAAATGGAATTAAAGTGTACCGCAACTTTATCGCCCGGGGCAGATGCAGGGAGATGTTCTTTCAAAATTGTATTGGTTTAGTTAGTCACGCAACGCTCATTCTGTCTGGCAACCCAGCGAAGGTACTTTATCCGAATCGTGTGACTTTAATTACAATGGGCAATTCTAACTGAGCGTCTGCGCACCTCGCTGCTCAGTCTATTGTTTTCCATAAAGCCATGATATCATTGGGTACCGTATTTACCGCTTGAGTTCACTGTTCAGCTTCTTCAGAAAGTAACTGTAGTGAACCTGATACACTTCCAAGATTTACCGCGCGTCCCACAATGCTTCACAGACGCCGCTTGAACAAAAACTCCAAATTAGTCGGTATTGTTTCGTTAAGAGTCCTTACACAATACCCGCTCGTCGCAATCTTATTTTTTGTTGATGTAACTGGCACCAACTTATGTTCGATTTTCGTAAAAGCTTTGGCGCCTGTTGTAGCGAAAAAAATGCCGACGTAAGTCCGTATGTGCGAATCGACGGCGACGGGGTTCGTAGAATCGTAGTGCGGATTCGGAGAATTAGAGGTGCGATCGTATCATGTGAGGTATTCCCTTGATGTCCTAGTGATAGTACCGTTTAATATGATTGATTTACAGGTTGTAATCTTGTGTTGGACTTGTAAGTATTTTTTTTGTCTTAGCGGACGTAACTCGTAGCAGATAACTAGCTAGGTACGCAAAAAAAACAAATAACATGATTTACCTAGATAATATCAATATCGACTAGTTGGCCTTATTAAAAGGGCAATGCTTAATTTAATATTTAATGAGTTTTTAGAGTTAAATATCTACTGGAGTTTATAAATTGAAAATGTTTAGCTCTGTTTTGCCGCAAAATGATTTAGGTAGAGCTGTAACTTTTCCACAAAAACTAAATGTAATCAATACCCTTGGTTTCTAAAAGCTTATGAATTAGGTATTATTTCATTGGTACTATTTTTATTACCCTTTTAAACATTGCCTGACAACAGACTAATTAAACATCTAGTTTTTAATATGCCTACAGTATCGTTATTAAAAAAATATTATTGTAACAAACCTGGTAAGCAGTGACAGCAATGAACTCCGTCTCGGGGAACGAAAAGGATGCATGGGGCGCGCCCCAGGCGAGCGCGGCGGCGTCACGAGCTCGCACCACGAGCACTCGAGGGCGGTACTTGTGCATGGACGTCAGCACCATCTGAGAAAGAAAGAGGATATTAGTGCTGCCCAAAAACTCAGCAATTTCAGTGTGAGGATTGTCGATTGAGGTTGTGGGTTAGTACAATATCCAACTCGCAGTGGGCCAGCAATTCAAGTTTACTACCTCCAGCTTACAATGAGGCTTGAGTCTGGGAAAATTACGTAAAGGCTGATCACGTCGCTAAAGTCACGATTTATTTCTACAGCTCACTTTGGAAATACAATTTTCTATGTGAAACAATAAAAAAGATTAGGGTTTATTATACACATATAAAACTTCTATTGTTTAAAAGTGTTTTAGATATAAAATTGTTTCTAAAACAAAACAACTTAGAAGTTTATATAGTTGTTACAACATCTCACGGCCGCGTCTGTCTGTAAAACCATTTACTCGAAGTATTCTCAGGTGGTTTTCATCTTTCCATCATCATCCCAATAAGTTATCAAGAAAAGTTTAGAAATTTTGCAATTTTAGTTGCCATGTGAAGTCGGGACAATCTGTTATAAAAAGCTCCCTGAAAAAACATTCCCAAGCTTGCACACTCCTTAGAGAATTCTACAACTTGCTAAAACATCAAATCTAATCTTCATCCCAAAGAACAAACATGGTAAGGTCTGCCAGCGTCTGGCGACACGACTGTCGCGTCTTTCAGACGTCGGTCGCTGTTGTGTAAAGGGCCTTATCTGCCACTTGACGCGAATAACGCTACCTGGGGTCCTGGGCGGTGCGCGGGCGCCGATCAACCACTTCAAACGTAGAAGGGTTTGCTCTCTATTGTCTATACATTTTTTGAAAGGTTAATCTTAACAGTTAAAAGAGGATTTAAGCGAAAGTGTGATAATGGTAAAAATATTGCTACTTTTTTAGATTTTGTTTGTTACTTTTGAATGCCATTGTTAGTAGTTCTGTAACAATGCTGAAATATGAAAGTACTACAATGCTAATTTTATGTACCTCGATTGTTGTAGTCTATTGTAATGGTGGAGAATAAAGAGTACTGGTCGATTTACACAATTGCAAGTATTCAGCCTATTCTTACATAACGACCATTATTAGCAAATGTGGGCTTTAAAAGAAAGAAGTTGTGTTAATTCTTAATCCAATACGCTCAATGAAAGCTAACGGTATATATTTACGGTAAATGTGATTAATTAAAGAATTGTTAATCATAACCGAACATTATTGATAATTACCTCATGATTTACATAATAAAAATGTTCGGAAAAAATGCACTATGATACTCTACACTCGGAACTCCCATGAAAATATAGGACTTTCCAAACATCTTTCTGCCTTTACCAATGCAAGCTATCCATTGTCAGTCCCGGAACTGCCTCAAATAATATGATATGAATAGTTGATATGACGAGAAATGATATTAGAAATATTCCCACAATGTCTGGATGTGGCACGAAGCCGGGCAGACTGACAGATAGACAACACAAAGTTCGCCGCGTTCGGTAGCTCGTCCATCATCGAGGAGTGTTCAATCAAACTGATACAGCCTTCAGATAGTCTGGTCGCCTGGTGAAGTTCGGGGGTTTTTTGCGACACATGTAGGTAGGAGGATTTTGATCTTGTTTAATTGATAGGGCTTAGATTAAAAGTGATAAAAGTGTTGTTCGTTTACACTCTTCGAGCTTTGGAAGAGCTCGCCGTGGGAAACTAAAATCGTTTATCGATTCCATATTGTATAGGTATAGATACTATCCGTGATCTAAATAAACAATGTGCAATGTCCAGTTTTGAGGAGGTTACCAATTTTCTAGCAAAATTTGACCTTTGGTTACTTAGGTAAATAGGTTCATGATGAATAAATCGATAACCCCGGCTTCGATCGCAAATCGGTTAAATAACGCCAATCGGCTTAAAGTTCAGGGTGTATTTATTTACATAGATAATTGCAACTGTTTTAATAAATACTAAACTAACTAGAGGTACTTAGAAATAAAAATAAAACTAAATGAACCCTAAAATATTGCGTCAAAAAATCATTCGTTTATGTTTTAGTATTTGAGTATCAAATAATTATAATTAGGATTCAGAGGTAGATATTAAGGTTAAAATTTATTAGTAGGATTAGGAAACAGTAAAATTCCTGCGTAACTACAATATTAGACCACCTTTGAGCACAAAATACTTCGGTCATAAATAAAAACTAGTTCTAATAAAATACTGTTTCTTCAAAATGGCGTATTTCAAACCACACACAGTTTTAAGCAGAGATTCGATAAAGTTAGCCTGTGATTAAATCTATGGGCGGCGCGAGGAATATTATTGATTCACGAATAAACATTTGAAATCATGCCGGGGGCAGTAATGTGGATAAATACCATCTATAAATAACTGAATTCGAGTAAGATATCATTTTTGAGAACGATAAATAATTCTGTGAATTAGAAGGAGTATACTACCTACATACATTACCTACGGTACCTACTTATTTCTTATAGTTAAATCATTATATATTTTTAAAGAAATAAAATAATAATAAATATGTCTGTTTAAATTTGTGTTTTAAAATAAGTATATTATCTTTTTGCCTTATTTATTGTTACAAGTTTTCTTTAATTTAGTTTGGCTGAATCTATGGGCTGTGCTGCCAAAAAATATGTTGACGCCTAACACCAATAAAAAAAAAAACAAAATGTCCCTAGACGCAGGGTGCCGATTTAGAATAGTGGACTGTATGGGGGTGCGGGGTTTGTAAAGTACGAAGGTATGATGCACATGACCTTGCAAATGCTATGCTACGTTGCTTGAAAATTAAAAGACTACCAACCTGGCCCGGGTTCCCGCTCGTGCAAATACATTAGGCCTCTATCTTTGTCGTGTGTGAAAACCGTTGTGTGCATTTGAAGAAGTAAGCATAGAAACTTCAGAGGTAGACAGTGACTTTACTACTTAAAGATTTCTTTGCCTGTGATTTTCTGAAAAGTCCAAGAAAAATGTACAGAAAATATCTTGTATTATTGAAGACAATCGGATCATCGCACAAAATTACCGTTTCTAAAACACTAACAAAAGATTTTAACCATCGAACAGGCAAAGGAATCAACTACCTACACCAACCACCGACGTTTCCAGTCCATCAAAAACATGTAATCTCAACATACATCATGTTCCATCTCCAATCTCTCATAAACACGTGTCTATCTCTAATTAGGGCACGATCGTGTCACGCTACAGATAAGGGGTTGGTATCCGCACGGGGCTCGAACCTCCTGCCTTCCGCTCCGCTAACCCGATCGCATGTACTGATAAACCTAATGCGCCATAAAACCTTGGCGTTTAGCAGTTTTTGCTGTAATTTTTGTTGGTATAAAATCTGTTTTTTAGCTTTAAAAAATCTCTAAGGGCAAAAATTCTCAAAAAATGGTGCCTGTTGTATGAATCGCAAGGCTTTTTATACCGACGGCTGCGATTTTAATAACAGTATTTAACTGACGCAAATACCGTGTATGAAAACGTAAATAGTATATTCACTACTAGCTTTTGCCCGCGACTTCGTCCGCGTGGAATAGTTACTTTGGGCATTTTAACCCCTTCAAGCCCTTTTCTCGCGACAAAAGGTATGTTTTCTCCAAGGTCTATCTCTGTACCAAAATTCATCAAAATCGATTCAGCGGTTTAAGCATGAAGAGGTTACAGACAGATAATCAGACACACTTTCTCATTTATATCAAATATTAGTATGGATAGTTTTGAGTTTTTATAATATCAATCTAGTAAAATCATTTTCAGTCCCCGACAATTTTCTTTGACTGATATTGGAGATACGACCAACCGTTAAAATAACATGATCTTTATATTATTTTATATCTTTCGATCGTATATGAGAAATAGCTGTCTGACGCGATATCTACGTATCTTGAGTTTAATGTGGCTATAAAATATCTACCAATTTAATCACCTTATTACCCCCAATTTTCTACATTCGGTTCTGGTTCTTAGAATCAATATGAAACTATTCCTAATTGCGTGAGAATAATCTCTACGTAATCCCTAACCTTCAGAGATTTTCATAATTAACTCGTTTAGAAATAGCTAGACATGTAATCCTTTCACTGTAATAGTCTTTTTAAGTTTTAATCCGTTCTGAGCAGAGCTGTACTCTTTCACACGGCGAGCTTCTGAAGTTTTGTCTAAAAAACAACCAACAAAGGGTGTGGACACAATGTATAATGGTGGGTTCTTTTATCACAGGTGGTAAGTCCTCAAGTGCACATTGCACGGGGATATCTTCCACGCGAATTGGTTCGCTCCTCGTCTCCCAGTAGCTGGTGCATTGTTAGGGTAGGTGCACAAAGACGCCGCGCCGCTCTCCCGCGAGCCGGGAACCCGGGTCCCGGTGCCTCAGCGAAGCGTACGCGCGCACTGATGCGTACCCGCCTACAGTTTTTGCTGTCCCTACCCGTCATAATAATGTGTGTTATGATGCTTTGTGACTGATAGCCATGAACGATGTTTGTTTTGATAGACAGCCAGCGTTTATGTAGGTAGGTCAGGTTAATTGAAATGTTTTATCGAAGGTATTCGCCTTTTGTGATTTCGATATTCTCATCTCATTCTTTCTAAAACCAGTTCAGCTCTGTATATCTTTGTAAACATTGTAACAAATCTTATCGCTCTGGAATTACGGCTGTATAACTTAAACAGTCAAACATGCATTAAGAGCAGTCGTAAACTGTCACTCCGACGCAGTTTCTACAAACAGCCCGCGCAAACATTGTATAAAAATTCTGAAACCTAGGGTAAAGCATCATAGTCGTCATTAATCGAGGCGTCAACCGCTCTGTCTAAACACGCCGCCCGGATAAAGGAATACAGTTAGTTGCCGCTACAAAGACATCATACAATGCCTTTCAGCGTATTTGTTCAAGTGACGAAATGCTTATAGACGTCTTTGTGCGCGAGCTCCCGCGGCGCGTATGAACTCGCACCCGATAGTCTACACTCAGCTTTACAACAGCTTCGTAAGATCGAAATTCGAATGAGAAATCGCGAAGAACTATCTTTTTTACGTCATCGCAAAACGGGTTGTTTGCATTCGAATCTTATTTCAACAAACGTAAGGTTGAATTCAGATTTTATTGAACTTTTTATGGGAAGTGGTTGGCGTGGTTGCGCGAGAGGCGTTTCCTTTGAAAAAGGCGATATATGAGGCAGAGTCACGAGCGCGGGAATGCTCGGCGCAGGCTGTTTCATAACTGTACCGATATTGTAACTTTTTGTTACATTAAAGCCAATGTTTGCCGTTTGCGTCAGACTTTTATTAGTTCGAACGACTTTTTGTTTACGGACTTTCAATTAATGCTTTCAATTGCTTCGTGATAGATTTTCTTTGAGGTGGCCATGATCATTATTTTTAATAATTTTATAGACATAGCACGAGGTACAATAAATCATTCAATCAATCTGCCTAGCCTTTTCACAATTGTTGGGGTCGGCTTCCATTCTATACAATATCGACGTCGCAGCCAAATAGCTTAATCAGCCGTATAATTCGTTGCCTAGCCTTGTCATTGAACTGCGCCGATTTTACAGTGACCTAAGTGACATCTTTGGTTCAATTTTGTTTAATGACTTGCCTGTGTCACTTATGTTGTTGATTAAATGGCGCAGTTCTATGAAAAGGCTAGGCTTTTAATGAAACGGCTGGTTAAGCTAATTGGCTGCGACATCGATACCGAGATACCACTAATTAATACTGAAAATTATGAAAATCTTATGATCTCTACTCCAAACGCTTAAGAAAATGTAAATAAAGTTTTGTCTAACCACATATCTGCTAATGATTCAAACATATTTCTAAACAATAGTATCTCTTCGTCATTACCACACATTCCTAGATGCCAATGTTGCAAATCATCGCGCCCCTTATCTTAGGGGTGACTAGCGCCTTGTGACGTCATATCGCGATAATGGCGCGTCATGGTTCTACTGACAAATTGCAGTCTATGTCACATGGAGACATCATTTGTTATCGGTTTTAAACATGTCAAAAATGTGCTATTTATGGTAGCAAAGTTATTGGTAATATATTTATGTGATAATGTGTGTCTTGTTGTTTGAAAACAGACGACTATTTGTACCTATAGAGTTTTATTATAGAGAGAGTCTTTTTTAGTGTGAAAGTAAATCGGGAAACGGACCTTTAATGTCCAAACCAGGGGGGCTACTCTCTAAACCCGAAGGCCGTAGTTTCGGGCAAAGTTCGGGCGTATTCTACTTCGTATCACCTACGGATTTACGATTAGTTCCGAACCCGAACTAAGAATGACAGTTACTAGTTAGTTAGATTTGACAGTTACTGTCAAATCGTGTTGTCATTAATTGTCGTTCTTATGATTACACGAGTCACACGCTACCTCGTGCATAAGTTGATTTAGATTGTCATTACAGTCAATATACAATCTTATGTTAATGTTACCGGACGAAAACATGAAAAAAATCTCTACAACGAAGGAGTCAACAGTAACTTCACAATCGATCCTGATCACAGTACAAATGATAGTTTACTAGCGCTCGAACCTTTCACAAGTCTTATTGCTCCACAATTTAATGCGTTTATGTAAACACAGCAACGTTCAAACAGTGAACCAACCGATCTGAATTATATATAACGTACACGAACGTTGCAATATTAAACGCAGTTTCTTTGACAAATTACCACCTTCTGCGAAGCACTGTTGTAATGCAATTACGCAGGAAAGTCATGTTCTTTCGTCAGACAATAGATAATTGATTAGTCTAGTATCGATTTCCCACTATTACAGTTGATTAATATCTAATTGACTGTTTTTGCCATGGACATTAAATCTCATATGATTTTTCTAGACGTCTAAGAAACGGTTTTGATGGTTCTGTTTAGATTATTTATTAAAGTACCCACTATTAATTGGTAAATAATAGTAATAGTCTCGTGGTTTTACCTGAAGGTTCATACTTAGTTTTAAACTAATAAGTTCTGATATTAAGCTAGGCCAACGCTCACTATTTTAACATTATGAAATCCCATTTCATCTGAATCTGAATACCTTTGAACTAGCAATTCTTGTATATGTATATATATAATCTGAATCTCGGAAAGGGCTCCAACGATTTTCATGAAATTTTGTATGGGAGTTTCGGGGGCGGTAAATCGATCTAGCTAGGTTTCATTTTTTGAAAATGTTTAACAAAAAAAAGAAACGAGCAAAGCTCAGTCATCCAGGTACTGGTTTATAATCAGCACTTTCCGCAATATGAAATTGGAGCAGATATTAATGTAATCAGCCCAGTTGAGCCCAGCCAACACACAAAGGTAATGTCATAATTTCAACAAAAAGACGTCAGACGCAAGTAACATTACAATTCACACCCCACGACGACTGGAGAAAATACAATGTAAAGAAAAGTAACAAAAGTAAACACTTACATGCCCCTGCGCATCCATAGTATTGTTCGTCAGCTTCAGTTTGCTGAACGACACCGGGTTCGCAGTCCAATGATGTCCTGGCGCCGGTGAATCAGGGTGCAGCATCAGCCGCCTCGGGGACTGGGGCTCGGCGCCCCCAGCAGCCGCCCAGGCGCCGCCCGCCCAGCGCCAGCGCCGCCGCCCTACGAGGGAGAGTTCCAACAAGACGCAGTACTCCTCGCGAGGGTCCAGCCCGCCCAGCGAGATGCGGAGAGATGGGAACATGCGTCTGTAAAGAAGAAAGATGGGTTAGGATCGGTTTCTACTCATAGGTTGTTTGACTTTTATGAGGTGAACAATTTATAAATAACTAGCTTTTGTCCGCAACTTTGAACGCGCATATTCCATTTTACCGGTTCCCGTAGGAATTTTGGGACGAATTGTACATCTAAACCTTCCTCATGAATAACCCCTTCCATTGGAGAAAACCGCATGAAAATCCGTTTAGTAGTTTTTGAGTTTATCGCGAACAGACAGATAGACACGGCGAGGGACTCTGTTTTTAACAGACTTCCAAAAGGAGGTTCTCAATTCGACTGTATTTTTTTTTTTAAATATGTTGTGATAACTATTAGTTATTGTATTTTTCTGATCTTCTATTCTTTATACTGGCGTACGTTTGTAAGTCAAAACGGTTGCATGTTTAGTTCATCATTTCGATTACATTTTACTGTCACACCCAGTCACGTAGTAGCTCGCTCCAAGCAAAATATCGGATAGTTGCGTATGAAACATTGATCGCCTTAATCGAACATTTCGCAATAACCAATTAAACATACCAGACAAATTATTATCGACAAGCAACACAGTTTCTACCTTTGAAACATTTCATCAAAGTGGAAAAGTGCAGATAACAAAATCACAACTCAAAGTGTGACGCTCACCGGTAGCACTCATACGCATTCCTTCTTATCAGCTTTATAAAAATGTGATAGGGCTAAATGTGTGACCAACGAGGGCTTTTGGCACCCGTTTGTTTCCTCCATAAAGAGTGTCATAAAGCCAGATACTCGTGGCGCCATCTTTATCGGCGATCGCCGTGGGTCCTCCGATTTATACCTTGATGTAATTATGTCGATGGGGAACTATGTCTGCCTACCGCGGTGGTGGCTAATCTTTGACAGATGTGTTCGGAATAATGCGTGGTTCATTTGGATGGAAGTGTAAATTAAGTTGGAAGAGCCTTTTTAGTTGCTCGGTAGTGTAAAAAAGTGTCGTGTTGTATAAGTATGGTTACCCTAACTGAAAGCAAGAAAGAAAATTGTGTTTATTGGCATTGTAAAAAACAGAAACACCATAAAATTAAACAAAATAAATAATGAAAACCAACAATGCCAAAGGGATTCATTCAGCTCAACATGATGCCAGATGCCACCTGACGCTGATTTTCAGCTGCAGCCCACGAGTGCCATATCTATGCTCGAAAACATACTGCCTATTGATATTTGTGGATAAGTATACTTCTAGGCGTCATCCTCGACCACATCATCGCAGTTCCATAAGGTGAGAACGTGGTCAAACGGGAGCTATATAACCAATAATAAAAACAAAAATGCAATCAGTGGTCAAAAGTTTTATTAAAACTTTGATGTCCTTAATAAATATTTACAGTTACTCAGCGACAGAATTTAATTGCTAAAAGCAACATTCGTAAAAGCCAAAATCGTTACAGTGTGTAGAGTACCTACGCTAATGATTTTTGACCTTTTATTGGTTTACAAAACACAGCTAACAAAAAATTTTACCGTCCATTACGAAGACAGACACAAAACAAACAAGCTTGCCTTATTCGCGTATCACATAGAGCCGCCATCAGTCATAACAGCGCTGTTGGCTGTTATCAGTGGCTCGGAGGCTGCGCCCGCGCCGCCGGCCACTAATGCAGCCGCAGATAACGCGCCGACAGAAGCTCAATTAACAACAAACTAAATTAGCCTCCATTTAAAGTTTACGATCGCCGCTACCGCCTTACGTGAGTAGTGCCCCAGTACCGACAGAGCGACAGGACAAATACTTTGTTCAAACAAAGTATTTGTATCAAGAATCGATTGAAAACTTCTATGAAACCTGGCGATCTAATTAAATAATGTTTGGAGCTGCGGTAATATAACGCTGAACATGGCAGCAATATGAAGCGAACTCAAATAAAATTGAATTGATAAAAAAATATATATTTACTAACATTAATTATGAGAAATTTACTAACTCTTCTCTTCTGATCTTATGTTGTCGGAAATAAAGAAATTATAATTATTATTAATATGGGTAAATGATGAGTTGCGAAAATTCAGAAAAAAAACGTAACTGAAAAGGAAAAGCTAAGTAGTTTTCTAGAATTAAAGGCGCGATTGAATAATACAAAATATAGTATTGTATGAAAATTAAGTATTTCTTTACAACTTGTAATGTTTACTAGATGTAATGTTATTTTGGTTTGTCAATAGGTATTAAATATTGAAAAACTAAACTTCGTGGGTACCAAACAGTTTTTAATGTCCAGTTTCCGCTTTAAGAAACGATCTCCCATTGAAATATAAACATGTATAATGATATAGTTATAATAAGTTTGGAACAACGTAAATTTTACATATAATGTGTGTCGGATATTGTAAGTGGTCCGTCCACCAACGCATCTGCCCACACGGCGTCCAAACGTCACCGCCGCATGAAATACACGTAAATCATTCAGTTTTGATGCGCGCGCTCATCACACGGTATTAAGATCTCCTCCACGATTACATTCTTAGCGGTTGATTAATAGGCAACAATGTTCGCTAATTTATTACTTTCTTTAACACTCGTGAATTATTAACGTCATTAAAAAATGTTTAACTGGACAGATGAGCTGTTTTTCAAACAACTGTTGCTGCATCAGGTAATGTTCAAGCCACTCGGCCCATGTTTACATCAGTCCTTATGTCGTCAAACATGGCGAGACAAGAGACAAGACAGACCAAATACAAATATGTGCTCACAATATTGTTGGGTATCGACGTCGCGTGTTGACCGTACGTTGACAAATCCCTTCACTCGGCTACCGTTCGTTCGTAAGATGCGTGTTATCAGCCGCCGTCCACTTATCGAGCCGTTTGAAAGCTCCGCGCGCCGACAAAGAGGTGACGATCCACGCGCAAAATATCATGAAAAATTTGCCGCCTGAACGCACTATCTAAATCGTAATTTCCACAACTAAGCGATACAACCTACTATAGCGATTCCGGACCATTTAACGTTCGATAGCCGTGATGACGAATTAAATCAGGATTCCTGACATCCCTTTTATTTTAAGTGTTTTATGTTATGGAATTTTGTTTACGATACAGTTTAAACGAGAATGCAAATGAAATAAAGATACTATAAAAACGGGGCGGCCATAAAAGGCCTCTCGAGAACGCTAAGCCGCGGCTTCGGCGGTGGGAAGGGACTTAGGGAACACAATGGGACCACCAGAATCGCGTTGAATAAACTTTAGAGTGGGTCGTAAATCGGTAACAACTTGCCAATTGCCGCACGGAGGCGCTAACAGCGGCCAAAGAAACTGTCATATCCGCCCTAGCATCCGCACTGGAAACGTCGTGGCGATGGCGGCCGATTCGATGCGGATTGTTTAGCGCGGCTCATGCGTTGAACTTTTATTAACTGCCAGGCCACAACGTAACCCATCGTGTCATGATGATGTACTGAACGTTCTTTATGATTAGTAGCTCACACACGTCAGCTGACAATCGTCGTCTATAAACTTTAATGCCCCGATCACTGTTTAACGTCGCCGTCACTAACCTACCCCTCTCGCCTGCTAGTTATCTTTACTGCTAATTTCATTAGTTTTTTATCGTCAAGTTCAATGTTAAGGACTGGTAGACAGTCGTTAACGCACAAGCGACACGTTGTTTGAGCCATCTGCGCTGCACTTCGGAGTAATTCGAAGGATAAACAACTGTGGAGTGTACAATACTAGTGTTGTGTATCCAGCGCCTAACCCGCGCTTATTAACGCTCTTATGAGAAGTCCGGCCGGTTTTTTCGTGTGCCCAGATGTGGGCCTGGGTAAACACCTCCGCCATTGTCTGGACACATAAAAAATCATACACCTGGAAGTGTCAAATTGTTCACTCTGACTGTGAGAGCGGCCCGTGTGAATCTCGCTCGCTTCGAGCTCGGGCTGGCTCGCCCTCTACATATGTACACAAATATTTGTATTTAGCGTTCTTTATCCTGCTGCTAAATCATCAAAACGCGATTATCTACAATCTGCAACTAAATTATAGTTAAATGGTCAACTGCTTAGGCGTCGAGGTCGTTTTTTACAACTTAATCTTCTGAGAATGAATAAAATGAACGTGATTCTATGTATTTTTTTAAGTCTGTGCGTAATATTTCTGAAACCTATAAATGTAATTCACATTCTATAACTACATAATTATATGTAAATTATCGTAATGGTTCGGCAACGCGATAGGCGGTTGACGTGCGCTCAGATAATGTACTGCGACTGCTAAAAACCTTTTACTGCGTGATTATAAACGCGTAAACGGCAGCTTACGACGCAATCGAGCATCGCTGTAATGAGCCGTGTGTGTGTTCCAACTAGCACGACTCTAGTCCGCCGCGAGAGACACTCTTGCGTAACCAATTGATGGCCGCGCATACGCAACGCTCGCTCATTGTTATCCCATTTAAGTGGGCAGTTAAGACAACAGAACTTCGTGAATCAGCAATAACGCACAACGATAACACATTAGGGGCGGTCAGGATGAAGCCGCTACACACAATACAATCAGACCGGAAAGTATCCTGCCGACAAATTCAGAACATACCGTTGTTTGCTCTAAAATTCACAAATATTTTCAATGTCATCACAAAAAAACATTCCCGCACCACTCCCATATGCTACGAGAGCTCGCCTCCGCAAACCAAACAAACTACACTTATAAAGAAATACACTGGCAACAAAACAAATAAACCAATTTGGGCTCGACCACAAAAAAGCCTCGGAATCATCTCGGGAGATGTAACGACGTATTAGCATATTGATGGCTACCTCTATCTGTCGTCCTTTGTTTAAAATCAGCGACAGCACCTTCAATCATAACGATCGCTTTCAAAAAAACATTTATTTTATTGACTAGTTTTTGCCCGGGCTGCAGGTGGTGGCAAAAAATATTGCACCGGCTACCTTGCTCAACAACCCTTGTTTTATAACAAAATTGATTAATCCCCTTGACTGTTTCGCCCGCGTAACAGTTATCGCTTTCGTGTTATATCAATACCTAATTTGAAAATTATACAATCTTGACATCTCAGAAAGAATGAAGTTGAATGAATCAGTTAGCGCAAAATGTACGGAAGCTTACGTCATCATTGATAATGATTCGTGTTGGTATGTGTAGTAATGGTAGAGAATAGCTATATTTCAATTGGTCCTAGGATCCGCGCAGTGCACAGCGCAGGAGAGAGGGGCGGGGCGGCGCGCACAAAGCACGCCCGCGGCGCAAGCGCACCTGCGCGACATGTTTATGCGCATCTCGTCGCCAAATTTACAACCGCCCTGAACAAGGGCGCCGATCTTGCGGAAATTGGAAATGTTTAATCACCACATCGGCACCCTTTTAGCCAGTAACTTGCCGTCCAGCATAGTTTCAATTGCACCCATTTCGCTTTAGTGCACCGTTCGCAGATTGTAAACGTATCTGCAAAGGGTACCGCCTCAATTAATATCCGATCTTTCGCCAGTCGACGATTGGTTTTATTACCGCATAAGTAAATGAATTCGCCGGCTGGTTTATCTCAGTGTGTTTATTTTGATAATGCTGCAGTATCAATTTTCTGCAGAACTGCTTTGGAACTTTATCATTCAAAGTCATGTAAGATTCATTACTTTTAAACTACCTACTTGATATCAGGCGGTTTCATTACATAATTAAAGTTGTTAGTAGGAAACTAAAAGTATATTTAGTACGTGAACATAAAACTTTTGTAACAGAATGTCGGTTTCAAATTCCAAAACTTGGCATGCCAAATAATTTAAAGTGGTATTTATTGACCTCTTCAAAGAAACCATGTAATTTTTTTGCATAATTAAATAAAAGAGAACAAACGAACACCACATTTGGACACCTCATAGTATGGGGCTTACGTAAAAAAGCTCAAATTTCAAATGAATATGGATGTTGTTGCGGTGAAAGTACTGAATTAATTCAGCACCTTTTTGGGCGCCGGCGCTGCGGCATTCACGCGTGGCACAAAGCTTGTTGCTCGTAAATTGCGAATGGAAGGACCGACAAACGCGCAGTAATTTAGTTGACAGTGGGTACCAGAGCTCGGCGACGAGGACAGCAGACCGCCGCCCGCGCAGCGCGGGCCCCATACAAAGCTTATCTACCGCCGCATCTAGAGCCTATTATGAGCTGACGCCGAACTCAACACAACAGATCGTTAAGATTACGTTTCGCCAATACACCGTTCGGTAATTCATGCCGAATAAACGATTAAAGAATTCGCCGACAATTAAAAATTAATTAGAGATATAATACCGACCCAAAAAACTGTACGAATAACTTCGTCGATGGAACGTGGCATTGATGAACGATTCGTTATTGTCCAAAGCTTTTTCCTTACCAAAATCGAGTGCTAATTTGGATTCGTATAACAAAGTGAGCTAGTCATCAAACTGAAACAAAACCAATTCGAGCATTAATGAGAACCATTCGATTACATTACATGTGGAGCTTAATTGTCCGATCAACAATCGTTGGACCGATACGCTGGGTATGTTTCTAAACTGGTCCTTATGTGCGCGGAATGCAGTTCAAGTTCCTCTGGACGGATGCGGGTCGTGGTGTGCGCCCCCAGTCCGGTGGCGATCGCTCGTTAGCTCCCGAGCCGGCATAAATCACACCGTTTTATGAGAACTCCCAATTTTTTAACATTTTGAGTTAATGAAATGCGAGCGCAGTATGGGACCCGACTAGCGACATTAAAAAGGACAACCCAAAAGAACGGACAGTTTCTAATTATAATCCTGTCAAAGTTGTGATATAAGCAAAGAATTGATGATCGCCACAAACGCGGTGATTTTATCTAAGATAATAGCGATCTGTTGATAGTAGCGGTTGAATTTTAATATTTGTCATATTTTTTATTTGTTCTTCTCGCAGTAAACCCCTGCCATGAAAGCTCGTAAAACTACCATCGGTTTATGTTCTTAATTTGCTTTGGTTGCCGTTTAGCAAAAGATGCTGAACGTCAATTATTGAAATATATTACTGTATTCACTGGCGTTCAGAAGAAAGCCGCTAACGAAAGAGACCTATACACACATCGATTATAGAAAGTTAAAATCCAATCGGCTGTTGTATTTTCCGTCCGGTTTGTTGGGTCTCGGATCGCCCAGCGAGCCCCTATGCCTTGCAACTAATTTGCAGTAGTTAACAAGAATAACAAGAGCCATTAACCACAAGTACAATAAGCGAACACGGTAGTGGCAGTCAAACGAGCAGCGATCAATCAAGCACAGGATCTTCGCTCGTCGTACCGTGATGCCGCGGTCCCTAGAACCACTATCATCCTTAATGGAAACCGTATTTCATAGTACTAGAGATCATTATCCTTTAACGGAAGTCGCTGAGAATGGCGCCAGTATTTTAGGATTTTCGAAGAAGCGAAAGGGTTAGGCTGCGAATTAAAGCAGCGCACACGCACGGAGGCGCGGAGGGGGAAGAGGGGGAAGGGATCACTAGCGCCGACAAAGGCACCGCCGCACGCGAGCTGCCCGATTCACAATTAAGCCCGCGTGTGTTAATTGATATTAATTCTGTGTGGATGGTACAAGCAGGGAACGGCTCGCGTATTAGTCTAAGCCATTATTTCTATAACTGTTCGCGAATCTACGCCATTATCTTCTAGATGCTTTTGATTGAGCATGACGTCACCCTGTGCTATTATTTCGCTTTGATTAATGATCGGGCGAATTCGTGTCAAAAAGTATTCATTATTGCTATAACTGTAACGCCTGAAGAAATACTGTCTCTCAACGTGTTTAGTCATAATATCTTTAATACGTGCGCAGAGCAGTTTGCTATATCGAGAAGCAGGACTATCATTATGCCCGCTCCGATTCCATACTTGGTCCGCATTGCAACCAGTCAAGTCTGATGTCGCTCGATTGGTCCTTTTGCGCCAGTGTCGCTAATCGCTCCCACAAGATCCACATGACAGTCATGTAGGTACCGGGAATCGCGCCAAGGCTGGCGTAATGTGTCGGGTTCAAACGCGCCGCGGCCGCGTCATCAACGCAATTAGTGGGCGTTGCGACATCCAGCACACTATTGACATTGAACCCTTGTTACATATTTCACAGAAATGTGTTTTGATGTCGCCTCATCGTCACGTCTCAACTAATATGTGCGGACTTTAATCTCGAACGCTGCGCTCGCCACTAATTGCAGCGCACGCAGGCGTCGTACAATTCTCATGTACGGTATCATGCACTGACATTTTTCTGCGAACACTATGATTGATATCAATGATGCTGTAGTTAGATGGGTATTTTATAGATTGTAATGCGAATGACGATTGAGCGAGAGTTAAATTGTTCTTAGTAGAAAGTTGACAGAAGACATGCTGCCACAAGGACCAAATTTTAAGATGCAGCTACAGAATTCTACGCTCGAGCTGTTACGAAACAAACTATCTGTGAGCATCTCGTCGCCATTACGTATTCTCGTCAACATTCGGGACCAAATCAGTCATGTTCACTCAGCGTGCACTTAGACGCCGAAGCGACACATTTATTCGAGAATCGTGCGTCCGTCTGCACCCAGAGTCGCCCATTGCGCTTATCTGAGGTTTCGGTAGCGGTCGCCGTGCGCGATACACATCGGCGCGTGATGTCGCGATGCGCGGGCGCGGCCGGGCGGCGGCGCGATGCTATCGGCGCACGAGCACGCGGGTGGCGAGCATACCTCCCTCCTCCCGTAGTCCTCTCAGTCGACAGTCTCGTTCACTTCAGAACGTCCCACGTCATTGTCGCCACGGTACCACCTCTTTGTAACAACTATCCGAGTTAGGTACTGTCATTTAGAAATAAGCTTTCTGTATTAAGTTTAAGAAGGAATTTAGATTATGCTTGCCGAATGATAGATTTCAAAACGTAGCAGTATAAATTATGGAATCTCTAATGAAATCAGTTGGACACGCATTAAGATATCTGCCCGAGCTCTGCCGTAGCTCACTAACACGCATTACTGTAAATCAAACATTCTAAAGAACAGATCACACGGCTCGTTGACGACAAATCTTGCGTGAAATTTAACAAATTCATATACATCACAACATTTTTTTCTGACCGCTACCAGTGTACGTGGGTTCCCATGTTTTTACGACCCAGTTATGATAAACGACGCACCCTCAACAACTGTCGGGCCATAATCACCATGGGTTCTAGGAGACGCATTATGAACACGTAGGACCAAGCACGTAACACACTGAATGCTTTCATGTCCTCCAATGTCAGATGTCATCTCAAACAACGTAACCCGGTGTCTATTGATAGATAGTAAGCAAACAAACCACCCTTGTATCAGATCAAGGAGACGAGAACCACTGTTTCTTTTAGATCAAAAGAACTTGCCCAAAACATGAACTCACAAAAAACTAATGGCGTATCGGAACACATGATTACTTTTTTCTGCATCAAAGAAGTCATTTACAAGAATGCAAGTTGTCTCATTCGCTCACATTACAATTTGTTGGGTAGCGAAGCCAGTCCAAGTCCGTGAGAATAATTCCCGAGTTTCGAGTAACATGGGTTAAACGCTTGTATCGAGAGATACCGATCTAACCCGAGCTGCTCGTTGGCGCCATAAAAACAAAACATCTTCAACACGACCACTTTCTTCCCTAAATTATTCGTGGAATTTACGACGTTTCAACCGACAAAAATGTTATAACCTAATGAGAAATTATCATCAGAGCCGCTGTCTGTCGCTCGGCAAAAAACGAATCATGCGCCGCTTCACGATCCACGATGATGCCCGGACGCATATTTTTTATATTCTAAATTCGAATTATCGTTTTCGTGTTTGTTTTTTACCTCGATCGTCGATTGTTTTAGGTCATGGTGGGACAAAAAGGCGCGGGAGCCGGCGATGACTGTGCCATTCTGTTGATCGCTCAACTTTGGGTTCGGCGGACGATGATGGATCTCTCGCAATGCGCGAGATACAACGATGGTTCAACAGCAAAACTTGGCTCGAACACACACCTGATGCCGACGATGAATATCTCGTTTTTCGAAATGTCAGGAATGGTGTGTGGTTGTTCCCAGGAGATATTGCGATATGATCGCTGGAAGGCGGCGCGACTATTCGGCGCGTGCTTCAAATTCCTGGTCCTTCTATCCGGAATTACCCATTACATACAATGACAGTACGTTTTTAAAGCGACAATTTCTTCTAAAGGTTTCATCTAAGCCTTCATTACTGTAAACGTTTTCTATCAACTTACAATTGTACAAACAAGTCGTTCTGTAAGTTAAAGGGCTCTAATGTTTACCGTAATTGCATTTCACTTCAAAACTGTAATCTTTTTGACGTTTAGGAAGTTAGGAACTTTTAATCGACACCTGGGCACTCTAACAAATTACTGAGTTGGTTCAAATTATAGTTTTTGTTTACCTGTTGATAAATGGTTGTTGGTTCAGAAAATTCTTAGTAGTTAATGCCTCTTTTTGGAGAAAGGGTCGTAGCAGATGGCGTTGCATCAAGCTATTGTGAACAATTGTATGTGACCTATCACTATTGGCATCCCGTGTAATATTTCAGAAGCTACGAACACATACAGAACAGAGATGTGTGCTTAATTAATAAGCAGAATATATGTCATCAGAACCTGCAGGTAGGGGCAAAGGTTTAACAAATTTTCGGGCTAACTGATCGGACCTTCATTAATTTCCCACTGACATTCAGTAACCTCCCGCTGCTATCGAGTCTAAAACAAAGGGGCATTATGTCAGTTCCGTCGCAGCGCAGGTGTGCAGTGCTAGCAGTCGCGATATCTCTCAATCTGGCGCGTCGAGCAGTGAGGAGAGCACTAACGTCAGCCGCTGGCGAGAGCTGGAGGAATGACGAGTGGCAAGGAGAGCTCGGAAGAGGGCGACTGTCATAATCTGATTATTAGCGGTGCGTGGTGGGGGCGGGGCGCGCGGCGGGAGGCCGGCGCGCCGCAGGCGGTCGGCGCCCGCGCCGCCTGCTCGCGCGCACCGTCCGCGCAGGGCGCAGGCGACAAACGACCCGTGGTAAAACAAAAGGAATGTTGCCGGCGACGCTTTGAGGCGCCGGCGCCGCTCCCCGCGCAACCTAATCACCCATTTTAATTACGACACAGATCGAATCAATTAATCGGTATTTCTGTTAAAACAAGCGACGGAATGAGCTTACGCTCGTTTGTTAGATATGATTTCTGGACGTAGATTTGAGATGCGATTAGACTTTTATCTCGTAAAAGTCGGCGGTAAACGTCAATTACTGGCGTAATTCACGTTCACGAATCGACTGTGAGCAATGTGAGTCCATAACGATGGGCTCCGAGCTCTGACGGGCGGAGAGCGTTGCGCTAGTACCCGCGACTCGAGACTGAGCAGACGTTTTTAATTATAACTTATGATTTTTTCAAGCGAATTCGGGCGCGCCCTTCCCGACGAATAACACAAGAATAAATAACGAGTTTTTGTGTTGTGTGTTTGTTTTTAAAATGGCGGGAGGTCCGCGCGACGACACGCGAGCGATGCGCGCCGGCCGCCGCCGGCCCGGCCGACTCGCCCATTTGTCATATTTCGGTTTTGAGAAAAAATAAATAACCTACTCTATTCCAACCAGTGTTTGTTTGTACGCCGATTATTGAGGGTTAAGTATTATCTCTGAACATGCAGTAGAACAGATGGGACGTGTCGCCGACAGCACATCTAGCCAGTTTGTTATAGTGTGAGCGCGCGACCGGCTGCATGTGGGCCTACACTCCACTCGATCATTATTGTCTTTTAATAGCCGATGTATTTTAATTATGCATTTATAATAATTGGTTCTCATTTTTATGCGAAAAAAAGCGTTTGTTTCCAAAATGTTGATAATGATATTCTGAACATTTGAGCAAGGTCGGAAGCTATTAGGCCTAAAGTCGATAGATGAGAACTGTGGATAAACCTGTTGAAAAGCAAACATTGAAGTACATGCTGCCGCATAGCCTTCCTATATACCAAACAATTTACAGTTCCTCACGGCACAGGTGGTAAAATTGAGATGGCTGTTCGGACAGATCCGAAGTTAACACATAAAGCTGTTGCATGGCCGCCGAGCGCGGCAGGTGTTAACTTCGACTACACACGCCGCCTGCCCCGCTTGCACAAACGAACCGCCCAAATCCACTGTTTGCGCAACCAATTAACCCACCAAACCCAGCCCCACTCCGTGAACCAAACCAGATAAAGCACAGAAAGAACAGCTTTTAACACTGTTTGAACAACAACTAAAAGCATCAAGTTACTCTGTCCAACGCTGCCAGTTATCCGCGCTGCTCGGACGCTCGCTCATAGAATCACTCAATTACTGGCGCACGCACACTCGACTAGTGCTCAATACGAGAAATGCATGAAATATTTTTGACCCATTTCGACGGGCCTGGCGCCAGCGCCGGGGTCGGCGCCGGCGCGCCCCCGGCCTCTCTCACGCGGCATCGTTATACAAAACAAACAAAAGTGACCTCTAGACGGGCGCGGCCAGCTAAGCTAACGAGATTCACCAACCGCTGGATAAAGCGGTAAATTATCGGAATGTTAGCCGGGCGGCGGCGCGCGGTGGTCTGCGCCGGCGGCCGCGCCAAAAAAACGTGTAGGAGATGACAGGAGCACAGATGAACCCGGCTAATTACCGCAGCGCAAAAACCGGGACAGTGCACAGGCGCGCCGCTACAGCCATCGCGCACGACAGCTATTCGTTTGCGAACAGCGTCTAGTTTTTACCGGTCACTTTAATAAGAGAGTGGTCGACGACGCGATGCGGTCCTCGAACGCTAATTACACGCCATTAATTACGGAATATTTTCATTTTTAATTCCGGCAGAAGTCGAACGGACGTGATGCTCATTATTGATCGAACTTTCTTTTGGCGGCGCGGCTATGGTGGTCGGCCTCCGTTCTTTACCGTGAAACAATTACGTATCCAAAAATATTATTAATATCTAACGAGTCAATTTGCTGTTGATTGTAAGAAACATAGACAGTTGTAAGTATTACGCGTAATGTTCCGGTTCCTCGAGCCGGATGAGTCCGAGAGCCCGAGGTAATGAGTGCTGCGCGGCCGGAGTGCCTCGTGGTGGGTCGCGGCTCTCGCTCGCAGAAGGGCGGAGGCGCCGAGATCGCGACGACTGTGTAATTTCTTCACTGCTCGCACCCACATTATCGATCACGAAAAAAATATAATTGTAGGGGTACCATCGTAAAGCAAACAAGCTTATAATAAGGTGTAATTTGTGCTCGTCCATTTAGAGAAATGCACAAATTGCCGGGGCAGCTGTTTGTTTTGTCTATGACGGAGGTCCGGCCCCGTCTCCCAAATTATCCGTTAACAAGCCTCGCGTCAGATTCAGCAGTCCTAATGGGTTTTCGTTAAGTTTTTGTTATTATTTTGTAATTTATTACGAGTTGTTTTTGTGTATTCGATTCTTGGATTCCGACAGCTGCAACGTTTAATTGAGTCGATAGTTAGGCGTAGGTTTTTTTCAATAAATTGTAAATGTCGCGGGTGTTGAGGTCGCGTTGTCGCGCCGCGTCGCATAGCCGGCACACGCGCAGGGCGGGCGGAGGGCGGCGCGCGCTGCGTCAACACTTCCCACGAATCGCCAATAATAGCCGGGACAGGTGCAAATTATGAAATATCTCTCAATTAAATATCTATAACAAGTATTTGTACATGGAAGACAATTATCAACATTATTATTCGCCAATTACATGGCAAACAAATTACAAGAACTGAGCGATGTTTTGTGGAAATTAAAGTGCTAGGAAACTACAAATACCTCAGTATTTGTGTTGACATATTTGTAATAAGGAGTAATTGCGAGAACAAAAACGTTGCTGGTACGTTACTTCGAAAATAAGCTGATAACTTAGAACATATTCCCCGCAATTTAATTAGACTTATTGCTGCATGCTAACCGACACAGGAACTACTACAGGCGCACCGGACCACCACACAATTCACTTAATTTCGAAGAATTTATGTTTTAATAATCACTTGCCCGCGGCGCTACGTGTGGCGTAAAATGATTTCTGAGTCCCTTTCACATAGTTAAGTGTTGTTTCACGTTTGGCATATAAAGCGAACGAATTATTACTTGTAAACGATTGTCTCTAATTTTAGAACCACATCACTTGGCCAGCTTTGCTCAAGTAAATTATTCTTCAAATACATTGCGATGTGGTAACGAAATTGCCTTTTAAATTTAAAAACTGACTGAATTACTTTAATATTCAATAAATGAATTCTCAATCGAATGATAATGATATTTATATAGTGACCAGCTGCGCCCCGTGGTGTTACCCGCATATAAAAAGTATATGTGTTAGCCTATGTGTTAATCCAGGGTGTCAGCTTCCTGCATACCAAATTTTATCAAAATTGGTCCAGCCGTTTGCTCGTGAAGCAGTAAACATACACACACACACACACTCACAAACTTTCGCCTTTATAAAATTAGTGTGATTTAGCACGACAATTCTTTTTTTTTTAGCCTGCACTTGTGTCCCACTGCTGCGCAAAGGCGGGGATGCCTTTCTCCTTCCAAATCTCTCTCTCTTGGGCAATCTCTGGCCAAATCTGCCCTGCAAACATGATGAGATCGTCACACCACCTTCGTCGGGGTCGAGCTCGATGACGACGTCCTTCCTCAGGCGACCAGTGAGTGACGACCTTCGCCCACCTGTCCGGGTGCATTCGTGCGTAACTTAAACTAGATGAGGCCGGATCAGAATCAGTCGTATAAATCATCTCTTTAATTCACGTTAGGTATTACCAGATTCGTAAACCCTACAGCATCCTTCATATTTTTGGGCTTTTGATCAGACGAAAAAAAATGCCTGAGTCACTTGTTCAGTTCACTGGATGCGATTTTGCATGCTACAGACATAAAAAAAAATCCTAAAACTGCCATCTTTACCACCTTTAAAACCGCGTGTTTCACTTTTTTTTGTCCTTTGGAATACCGGCTTAAGGAAAATAAAGTCATGATCAGAGTTCTGATTATCCAGCTCAATCTGATGACAATAGGAAGAAGCTGGGCAGATAGCTCTGCACAGGTCATTGATTACCTCGATGGGATCGGCTTCCAATCTTAACCTTTCAGCCTATTTTTGCGAGGTTATGTATTCTGTGACTTTTCCAGTTGTATTCTTTTAAAAAAATAAAAAAAAAACAATATTTTCACGCTACGTTTTCCCTACCAAAGTTTTTGAAGAAAACTTTGGTCTTATTTTCCGATGCTACGTGAGTGACTACCTACAAGGTTTTGAAATATTTTTTTAGTTTTGTTATAATAATGGTATAGTAGACTTACCGTCCTCCCTTGGTGATGATCATCTCAGTGCCGATGTCGTGGAAGCGCCTCCAGAGGTCGCCGTTGAGCAGGCGCGCCTCGCACGCCGGCGGCTCGGCGTCCGCGCCCACGCGGTGCTCTGCGAGGAAAATGTGGAGATTGTTATATGTGTCAATGTGTGTACGAATTACGATGAAATTTACAGTATTTTTTATTAAGTCAACATTTCTTGCAAAAATACCTGCTTATCAGCAAAAATTATAGACCATGGCAAGTCTGCTTTGAAGAGGTTGAATTTTCATAAGATTTTTCTTTTTGTTTTAGGCCGACGGCCTTTACCTTACTTATTTACTATAAGCATACTGCATAGGGAAACATTTTAATAACTTATTTCTCCTTTATAAAAACATACGTAATTTGTTTTTTATTCTAAAGTACACTATTTTCAAACACTATTTTACCATAAAAAGCTCATAAAAGATGTTTTGATTAGCAAAGTTATAATAGCTAGGTCAGAAGCGTAAAGTGTACAGTTAAATTAACAAGCAAATCCTACTAATATTATAAACGCAAAAGTTTGTATGGATGGATGGATGGATGGATGTTTGTTACTCTTTCACGCAAAAACTACTGAATGCATTTTGATGAAATTTGGCACAGTGGTAGATTATAGTGTGGAATAACACATAGGATTTTTATCCCGGGAATATGTTCCCTTGGGATAACTTTCGACAATCACGCGGGCGGAGCCGCGTGCGGCAACTAGTACTGAATAAATTATAAAGATATTTGTATCTATTAATACCAACTAGACTCGCCAAGTCACCACGACACCGTGGTCCTTCCCACTTATGTACAAATATAAATAAAACTGGATACATAAGAAATTCGAAGACGTTTATTTCGGACATATTTGGAGATTAGATAAGCGCTTAATAGATTTTGGATTTTATTTATTTTGATGCTTTAGAGATATTAAGACCAAACTTACAAGTTCTTGAGATTTTCTTTGGGTAAAAAATAATTTATTGAAATACAAAATCTCTGTAAAGAATATGTTTTAGGGTTCTAAAAATGCTAAAAACTCTTTGTTATAGTCGCAGACTCAAAGCAGAAAAAATCATTACCCCTACAGAAAAAAAATATCGCATTTACACAGTTAGAATGTCAACTAACTTTTTTTGACGTTTAAAAAACTGTTTGCACTTTATTTTACAATATAAAAAACCGGCCAAGTGCGAGTCGGACTCGCGCACGAAGGGTTCTGTACCATTATCTGTAAAAACGGCAAAAAAATCACGTTTGTTGTATGGGAGCCCCCTTAAATACTTATTTTATTCTATTTTTCGTTTTTGTTGTTATAGCGGCAACAGAAATACATCTGTGAAAATTTCAACTGTCTAACTATCACGGTTCATGAGATACAGCCTGGTGACAGACGGACAGACAGCGTAGTCTTATAGAGTCCCGTTTTTTTACCCTTTGGGTACGGAACCCTAAAACACCTTAAGGGCTTAAATAATAGAGTGTAGCACTGTATACTACAATCTCACAAACATAATAAGGCTGCGACACGGTGTAACTTAAAAAGATAATTGTACATTATATCTTTTGCTAATTAAGATACAAGATAAAAAAATGTTCATACATTTAATTGTGACTTGTATGATAAAATGATAATGCTTGCAGGAAATATAAATTTTCGATGGGGAAGGCTACTGAGGTACGAATAACCATGAAAATATGCATATACTTATCCTCGTGCTACATTAAACAACTTTAAACTGCTTGTCAATTATTGTTAAAAAAAAACATAAATAAGCTTTAATATTTTTAAAGAATTTTCACACAATGGTTGTGAATCTGGATTTCAGAGTTGTTTTCTTTTGATAATTACTTTATGTAATATACATAAAGTAATCTTCTGGCTTCTTCTGGGTTAGCTCGCTCCATCGTCGACTTTGTCTCTGTCATCTATGACCTAGACTAGAGTCAAGAGCAAACCCATATTAAATAAAAAAATTAAAAAAATATATACATATATTCAGGAGTACAATTAAATATATAGAATAGCTTTTGCCCGCGACTTCGTCTCGCGCTTCGATAAATTTTAGCAGGGTCTCCAGGGTCACATCCATCTCAGTACCGAAATTCACCAAAATCGGTTCAACAAACGGACTCACTATCGCATGTTTCATATTAGTTACCTATAATTAGGATTTAGTATTAATGAATAGGCAGACAGTTATAATACCATCACGTCAGGCATATTTAAACCAATAGGCATTAGAAACAATTTTGCTGTCGCTTTGATTATCCTTGACTGCCAGTAAAACTGTCAAAAATATTGGAATGACATCCGAGGTTATTTCGACCATATCAACGACCTGATCCAAAATCCATTTCCTTTTTCAATATTTCTGTATTCATAACGTCAAAATAATATCCGTTCATCTTTAATTATAAACCGATGACACGGTATACGACATTTCAAGTAATCAAGGCATCATCCCGAATAATACTGCGAAAAATATTCATTCATAAACTTAAATTGTAATTTATGATCGGCGTGGGCGGTTCTTTTGATGTACCTGCCCTACAAAACTTACAATATATGATGGGTATATGTCGTATATAATATATTTATTAGCGGACACGGGTACTGGAAAGTGGTTCCAAGTTATGGTTGGCTTGAACGAGTGCTAACGATTGGAATACACGCAAAATATAAGCATGAAAAGGCAAAGAAAAAGGGAATACTCAGCAGTGATGATTTTGGGCCAAAATGATAATAATGACGAAGTTTAATGTATAAGGAATGGCCGAGCTGAATATAATAAGCAACAAAGGTACTCAAAGCGTAAAATTATCATAAAGAAAACAACTTGTACCAAAGGGCCAAGTTTGAAATCAAAAGTTGGTCCTTTAATAATAAGAAGCTTAACTAATGCTTTTAACAATCTAAAGAGTTACAAGATTATTGTTCCCTTCTCTGTGATTGCCGACAAATGTAGGATTCGTTTCGTCAATTAAAACATTTCTGATTGTAAGTAATGTTGAACTAACAAGGACGTACTTACGTCTGACTTTTGAGCAGGCTTTTTAGGAAAAGATGATTTAATTTGTTTAAAAATGAGCCTATTATGAATTAACTGTAGCTTTATTAATATCACAATTGGAACTAGGTTTTTCTCATCAGAAATCTTAGTTCAGAAACGTAAGAACTAACATCCTTAGATGTATATGACTACAAAGAGACAACTTAGTTTCTGTTTTTTATTCACACAAAGGTATTAACATTTATATTAAAAACACTGTGAAAATGTGAGCAATGGTGTTGTTAATAATACAAATTACTCAATTAAACACTGTCAAAAGCAGACAAATTAAGACAAAACTGCACACATCTATCCAGAATTACCGTTACAACGATATTCAATAAACTGAGCTATGTAACAGTCCGTGACACTGCAATCATTCACGACTTTATTAATTAATAAACACTCGTTAGTTCAGCCGGACACGCTCGTATAATCGACCGTATTCTATGGAAACATCACTAATGAGGTAAAATGACGAAAATGCTCAAAAAACCAGATATCATCTCAACAAATTACAATTGATTTCATATCTTATTTTTTGGAACATAAAGTTCAAATTCAAGTGTAGATATAATTGGTACGATGGTGTAAGTTCTTCTTTACATTTGATGATGTTTAATATTGTTTTTTTATGAGTGAAGTTTTGGCGACGGCGCCGTTCCATGCGCGGATCAAAGGACCGATGTAAAAGTTATTGAATGCGTTTCTTGTGTCGGCGTAGTAAGTTTTAAATATCGGAGTTTATGGAGATATTTGAATGCGATATTTATTTACATGTCTAAGTATAAATAAATAATGTAATTCTAATGAATGTTTAGTCCACCATGCGTGACGTGCTTTTACAATTTGTCGGTAGTAAGAAGTTGTAACTTCCACATCTTAAGTATAAACCTGGATGATTATAGAGGTAGAGGAAGATCAAATGGCTAGAAAGGAGGTGTTGAAATGACTATGATTGGGTGACACAGACATGCTGCGAAGACCCAAAATATATTGGGATGAGGGCAGAATATAGTCTGCGACAGACCGCGAGGAAGCTGGCGGAACGCCTTTGATGTCTTCCTTAGGCATTGGCAAGAAGTGGCACAGAACCGGGAACAATAGAAGTAAAAGAGAAGTATAGTATATAATAAATAAATAGAAGGAATTGAGGGAAACGTTTTCCCAGCAGTGAGATAGTTCAGGCCAGAATTAAACATAAATAGGGCCGTATGTGATGAGAAGGCTATGCTAACATTCAGTCAGATGTCATTCAAAATTCCAATACACAAAAACAGTGCATCAAAGTCAATAAAAATACATAAATATCCTTGGCTCGAACAAAAAGCTAACGTACGAGGTTCTGATATAATTTGATGACGCGACATTGATGGGCCTTGATGGCAGCATCTTTGGGCCGCTTAACAAGCAATTATCTTCGGGTTGAGGAATATCATCTCGACTCGTGCTGAATGGATTGAGATTCAATGAAATCTTATTGTAGGGAACATGTACGGGTTTTCGTCCTTTGGTATATGTTAGAAAGTTTTCGAATATTAATATTTTAAAGCACATAATATTTGAATCATTTTCATGATCAATTTTTTTTGCGTTTCACATTTACTGGTATGGGGTTGTTATACATTTTAAGATATGTAAATACTACTTATTATCGTTACATTACCTGAAAGAAAACTGTGTCATCTTTTGTTTTCTAAAAAGTTACAGAAAGACTTGATGATTGATGACACAGTATGATTTCCAGAAAAAAATATTAAAGAACTTTGGACACTAATTATTTTAACATTTACTGCATGATCATTATTATACTAGAAGCTAATTATAATTTATTTCGAGTAATAATAATGTAAGCTTACAACACTTATCAAGATTATATACAAACTGTTAAATAGCGTGTCTTGAGATAAGCCAGTAAGACTCAACAATTTAACACCACAAGTCAGACAAAGGCAGGTGGTATTATGCAACTTGATTAAATGGCCAATTGAGGGGAGGCAAACGTGTTCATATATAGCCATTTTGCTGTGAAAAAAATCTGCTGCCTATGTAAAATATTGCCATTCGATTTTAAGCTATAAACCGTAAGAAACTGGGTCTAATGTCATATGTAACTTGATAGCAGGTGCGCTTCCATGTTCTAGGTAAAGTGTGACATATTGGATATGCCAACCTATTATACACCTTATTGGATTGTTATATTTAAGTAGAAAACCTATTGTGACGAGCCGGTCGACTAGCAAGAACTCGGCATTTATAGGAATCTTAATTATTTTACAAAAATAAATTAATGGACGCCCTTTGCACCATAATAGGCAAAATTACGTTGCGGTCTTTGTAGGGGGAAATAAAGTACGTTTACTGCGTGCCAAGCTTTAACTTAGAAATATGTAACTATTTTAAAAAGTATACTATTAGAAGAAAACGAGTAATAATTATTGGTTTTGATTTTATAGTTTAAGGAAAAGGCAATAAGAAAGTAAAGAAGAGAAAAGGAGTTTATTTGATCCAAGTAACCAAGTATGACGCATACCATAAAAAAAAACTTTGGAAAATTAATTTTCGTAGCGGACAACAATTTTCATCTTTATCGCTCTAGTATTAGGTTCAAGGTTTATTGGGAAAAAATTACAGTTTCAAGTAGCCTGGTGTGCTGGCGTCTATACATAGGCAGAAAGTATCCTGATGTATAATTAAATACAAGAGTATAAGGAGTTCTGAACTCCTTATTTTGCAGATATATCCACATGGTCATCATCATGGTATGCTAATATAATAAATCTGAAGAGTTTGTTCGAACGCGCTAATCTCTGGAATTACCAGTCTGATTTGGAAAATTCTTTTGTATATGATAGCCAAATTCATGGAGAAGGCTATAGGCGAGATATATGTATATACGGGAACGGGAAATTCCTACGGGAACGGGATATGCGCGTACGAAGTCGCGGACAAAACCTACTCTGAAAACCTTAACTCTCCTTCTGGGTCACCGGGTCAAAAGAGACCTTTACATTGTACGATTTGAATACTAGCAAACTAGTTAATATCTCTGATAGGTACCTAATTTAAAGAATTATAGATAAATTGCCACATTTCTAATGTGCGTACAGCTAAGGAGTGGAATTCACTGCCAGAGTCTGTGTTTCCTGATAGCTACAACCTGGGAGGCTTTAAGTCAAGAGTGAATTGGTTACTTTTAGGAAGCATGCTCCATCTTCGACCACATCATCGCTTACCATCAGGTGAGATAGTGGTCAAACGCGTGCCTATCAATAGTAAAAAAAAGAAAAATAAAATTTTGCTGACTCCAAAATAAAACCGTAAATATTAAAAAAAAAATGGTATCAGCCAAAACAGTATTTTATTACCTGGATGACCGGTTTTTTTAGGTCAATGTTTTCTAAAAATGAAAACTAGCTAGATCGATTTATCGCCCCCGAAACCCCCTGCATACAAAATTTCATGAAAATCGTTGGAGCCGTTTCCGAGATTCAGATTATTAACGGCTGAACAGATTTGGATGAAAATTGGCACACATGTAGATTATGATTTGGATTAGGATATGAGATACTTTTTATCCCATGAGAATATTTTGTTAGGAATATATCCGACTTTGACGTGGGCGAAGCTGCAAGAAAAAGATAGTTAATAAATAAATAAATATATGAGGTGTAGCAATAAAGTATATAATAAAGAGCAGTTATGAGCCGCTGGCAGCTGTCTAAGGTCTGCAGTAAAAATGAATATGTCTTAGACCACTTTGAATTGATTACTAATTCCAACCACCATCATGATTCCCATAAAACAACCCTTTGAGCAATATTTACGTAATGTTTATAGCAATAATAGACTACGTTAGCCACAGACATGAACTACTCCCGTCACCCTATAGGTTAAGCCGTTAAGGGCAGAAATACAGTCGTTTTTTAATCCTTAGCTCAGACAATGGAGTAAAAACGTTATGAATGAGTACATGCCTGCACGGTGAGAGGGGGCCATTATGTGTGTTACAGAGTGCTCGGTGTCACTTGGACCTTAGCACTTATATAATGCGTTTCCTTTGGGAGGTGTGCAGGTATGTCTTTTGTTAAGGATTATCGCAGGCTTATTGGAAGAGAAAGGATGAGTGAAAACGGGGAAAATAGATTCTATTAGTATGGAAATGTCTGTTCGTCAATATTTATGCTGAATGATTGCAAATACTCGTAAGTGCGTAACAGGAAAATGTAATTTATGTTTTTAGCTAACATTTTAGTAGTTTGAGTTTACTAATAATTTAAAAAACAACTGTTTTTTTTTAAATAATATGGCATGACAATTTCTATACTAATAATCCGTAAAATATTGAATTTTATTAATGTTTTTTAGTCAAAGAAAGTTCTTATGTATGCGGAGGTATGCGACTACGCTTCACGATTACCGCGACCATAGAAAAGACTTCAACGCGCTCAACAAACAATAAGTTTTTTCTAGCGCTTTTGTTATTTTATTTGATTCAATTTAATAAACATTTTGCGTTGCCTATATTCGTTGTACAACATTACAATTACAATATTAGATAACGGTTTATATAAAAATTTATATTTTCAAATTCAATATTTTTGGTCACCATATTTTATTTACCTAATGCAATTCATTTCCAATATTAGGTTTCTATTTTTCTAACAATTTAATTTATGGTATGTATGTGTTTCAAAATGTTTAAATTATAAAATAGGCACAACTAAACATTTTGGTAAATTAACATAATATTTTAATAATAGAAAACATATTTTGTACATCACAGATTCATAAAGTTGAACCACCATTTTGATAAAATAATTTAAACACATGATTTTTATCGGAAAAACTTTTTATTTCTTTTCCGTCAAACCGAACGAATGTGTCCATTGTTTCCGGCAACTCTAAACAAAGTTGTTAACCAAACGTTTTGTTATTGTGTGGCGTTAATCAAATAATTTGTTTAGCATGCACCATTGAAATATACCCCAATTCTCTTACACGGTTAGACCACCGGAGCTAGGCTATTTGTTGTTCTCATCGCGCTTCTTTAATGAAAGATAAGGTTTTTCTTTATTTTCCTGCAAGATTGTTACCTTTAAGTAGTAGATAAAAAAGGTAATTATTTTCTTAACAATGTATGTAGGTGTAATTTTTAAATGTGTCGCGTGTATTGTTTTCCGTAGGGATAATGGATTTTCTTAGAGATTATATTTTGCTCAATAGAATTATCTGCAATACTTAAATGGGTAACATTTTTTCAAAAGGTATTGGGGTGGCCAGATAGGTAGTTCCTCCATGTAAAATACTGGTATTCAGCGGCATCCAGTCACACTGGAAGCCGCTGAAAACCAAGAGTAAGTGTAATAACAAGAGTAATTAGTTCCTGTTGCTAAATAGGTAAGTAAATTGAAACATAAACCGTATCATAAATCAAGGACTCCGTGACATTATTTGTCAATCTATTAATCAAAATAACGCATAATATTTTATATTTTGATTGCCTTATCAACTCTTATTAAATAATAAATGCAAAACATAAAATTACTAGACCAATAGGATTCTTAGAAATATTAAGCATGTATTAATACGATAATTATAATTTTGTGTGTTAACAGCTGACACTTTGTTTTAATTGGCGATTAATTAGCATATTCTAGCGTTTTGTTAATTAGTTCATACCTCGTTATCGCAAGTTTTAGAGAATATAAATTTCTTACAAAATTAAATGTAATGAAGTGATAAGTTCAATGAAAGTAATAAAAAGGTAACTTAATTTTATGTGAGGTTGTTAACCGGAAGGTTAAACGATATGTGTCGGTTAAAGAAAAATGTACCATAGCTTTTGGGTAAAATAAAAGGTTTTTTTTTAAATTGGCTTTTTGAAAAACACATAACGATCAACTAGGTAGATATTACAGTTTGTGCAAACGACAGAAAATACCTAGCTAGATGATTTTCTTGCGCTTTTATTGTTTCAAAATTATATTAGGTAGAAATTGTTTCTTCTCTACGAGTACACAAGATTATCTACTCTTACACATAAAAACAACGTTCAAAACTAACATTTTAGTACACGTTCAATCTGCTTATCGCAAAGTATGATCAAAATTATACATGGTTATGATATTATTTATGCTGACGGCGAACTTGGACGATTATAGTTTGAAGAAACGAGTTCCGAAGACCTCAGAATGTGACAAGTGTGACGACATAGTGACCTGCGCTACAAGTGTGATATCGTTATGTCTCTCAATAATCTTGTTAATACATTTCTTGGATGTCGTTGGAAAAATCGGGAAAAGTTGTCCGTTACCTTTTCTACTGTTCTGATCCATCGCGATCGTAAATAAGGATTTTCCATTTCCTTCTAAATAAGCATTTAGTTAATTAGAATACAAAAATATTATTTTATCTCCATTAAAAACCAACCAAATGGCTACAAAGAAAATTAAACTTACGCAAGCCGCTGAGCGACGCCGCATGCAACATTTGCTGCCTCAGCAAATACTCCCCGAAGTGAGCCTGATCCATCATCATCTTGCAATTGAACAACAAACACAATAACAGTCACCGCGAGTCACTTCACAATAACATCATCTAATCCGTCTCTAAAAATACATAAAACCTCCTTACAAAGTTCAACACAAGTACACACCCGAGTCTCACAAAAAGTTCATAATTAAAAACAAACGAAGCAGGGAAACGAGGACAAATATACGTGGCTACGGAGCGACAGCTGCGTTTACACTGAATCGGTTTTGCGTGGCGGGCGGCGCGTGCGCATGGCTCCGCCCTTTTCGCCTGATTGGCGGAGGATGGACTAATGGCGGCGGCCGTCAAAGCCTTCACAGTTCAAATTGGCTTGTGGCGCTTTCCTCGAGCTTTCCGCCCGCCTTTATCTGTCAGGTAATCGAGCTCGATTGTTACGATTGACATTCGAATTCGATGCGTAGGCGCAGTATCGATGAAGGCCTATTGTTGCTCTGAATGGATCTGACTTGAATATATGCGTGTGAGATGTTTTATATTATATTGAGTGGGATTTACATAACGCTTTTTGGTCTACTTGGCTTTATTATTGAAGAAATGAAACTTGAAAAATACACCTGTGTAACTTACAATGTCTTTGACTGAACTTGAATCTGGATTTCATATTTGTTTCCCAAAACATGAGTCACTGATAATAAGCTAAGTTAGTTTATAGTAGGCCGCCTTCAATAAAGGTTGTTTTCACGATATTTATACGCGTGTTGGCCACAGTTCGGGGGTGCCCAAGAGGCGCCACTCTCCAGGTGGTCCCGTATAAATTTCGTGAGAAACTGACGACACCTAATGATTATAATAGGTAGGTGAAATGTTGAGCTAACTAATTGAAAATTTAAACTGTGGATTTTGGTGATTTTTTACAAAGAATAAGGCTTTTTAAACCTATTTTATTCTGAAAATAAGATTAAAAAAAGTATTATAATGAGTGATCAAGTGGCATCAAAATATTTAACCGCTGTTATATTGTTTTTTTTTTAAACCTGTGCCTTTAACAAATTACTTATCTAATGTTTAATACTTAAGTAGGTACTTAGTTTATTGATAATTATCTATACTCATACCAAGTACCATTGCCTAATTGGTTATTGAAGCAATTTTTATTTATAATTAAAGATTAGCAACCATCGAAGCTGTTTAATTAGCAAAAACTTAATGACAATATCTGGAAATAATGTCATTAAATTTTAATTTTGCCTTTTATAACTGACTTTTCAAAAAAGGAGACGCCATTTTTCTCCTGCAGGTGGAAATCAATACGTTTATCGATATTTCATCTTGTTAAAGCATTCCTTCTACTGAATGATGAACAAAATTCCGAAACGTACCCACCTAGATATGTTGTGCCACTTAGGTATATACATACCTATAAACATACCTATATATATAGGGCAATTACTTAAATACGCCATGCATGCTAAGGTCTAGGAACAAGCAACAGGTTTTAAACCATGTCACCTGTACCCATTTGTTAATTAAATTAATTAATATGTGTTTTTGAAGCATTTTAGACAGGCGAAGTGTTGTTGAGATGTCAGTTTCTTTGAAGAATTTTATCAAATTCTTTTGTAGTTAGTAGATAACACAAAAGGACTGACAGTTGACTGTTGGAATTGAAACTGACTGGGTAAGTTCTTGACATTAACTCAATCATTCAGATGTAAGTAACCAAATTCTGATGTCAGCATAGAAGACGGCGCCCGCTAGGGCCAGAGCCTGCCAGGGTTGCGGAATTTGTTCGAAAGAGTCACCGCGGCACTGGAACGCAAAGGAACACGGATAGGTTTTAGTCAGTAAGAGTCTGACACGCCCTTCCGCTCCACTCAGAGCGGAAGAAGTCATTTGACGACTTCCCATCAAATGACTTCTGGGAAGTATTTAGGTACCTACCTAATAGAAAGGGGATTTCGGAGTGCTCGTTTAAGAGGTAACGGGCCCCTTTCATGTGTTGATCACGGGGGTGGTTTTAGTAAGGAAAAAACGCACACCCCCTGGTCTTTCTAAAACTTCTTTAGTCGCTTTGAGCACTTTTTGGGTGAACAAAAATCATGGAACTCGCGTCATCGTCATCGAACGCTTTCCATAGCTATATGTATGCTGTGTATATATGTGTCCTTTTTGGGTGAACAAAAATCATGGGACTCGCGTCATCGTGTTAAAACGCTTTGGGTGAACAAAAATCATGGAACTCGCGTCATCGTCGCCGAACGCTTTAGCTTTCGCTTAGTTTTCACTTCTATCGGCAGTCCCCAAAGACTGCTTCGCATGTTTTTTATAATAATATTTTGGATATAATGTTTTGTGAATCACTTAATAGTTTTTTTGGCATTTTATGTGATTCATTTATGCTGCCTGCAAATACGGGTAGCAAAACCAATACCTTTGTTTAAAAGTACATTAACTGATGTATCATTATTCCCTCCTCACGTACATAAGCATGTGTCGACAAAATGGCTCTTCAACTAATAAACAGCTGTCATTTAACACCGCCAGTTTTTGTGTAGGTACTTTACCCGACTACGACGAAGCAAAAAGGAGGGTTAAACGATGAAGCTGTTCTAATTAAACTGACATTCTTAAAAGGTAAAAGGTAAATACATTTTAATTGATTAATTTTAGATGTTTTGCTGTAGTTAGGCGGTTACTCGTAAATTCATTTATATGCAAGAATTAAGTAATGAAGCCGTTTTAACGGTTTTCAATATGTTTAAATGATAGTTTCTAATAATCGTGGCCAGTAGGTAATATGGCCTTTGGAATAGTTGCCGTTGGGTGCAGTACCTACTAGCCATGCCAAAAAAACAAGGTTGTCTAAAAGAGATCGCCGATTGTACACTATATAGGTTTGTGTATAAATTACTTTCAGTCCAAAAAAATAGAAAATTTAGACGAGTCATTAATTTTTAAGGGTTCCGTACCCAAAGGGTCCCCAACAGAACCTATTACTAAGCCTCCGCTGTCCGTCCGTCCGTCTATCCGTCTGTCAGCAGGCTGTATCTCAAGGAACGTAATAGATAGACAGTTGAATTTTTACAGAGTGTGTATTTCTAATGCCTCTACAACAACAAATAACAAAAATTAAATTAAATTATAAATTAAAGGGGGCTCCCATATCAGAAACTTGTTTATTTCGGTTTACGGTACCCTTCGTGTGAGAGTCCGACTCGCACTTGACTGTTTTTTTCCGACGTTATAAATATAACTGCGCTTAATTAAGATAAGCAGCCATTATTAAACATTTAATTTATTTTACTTGCAGTTGTCTAGTTTTCTAGTCGTGCTTAGAAATTTGTAAAAGTATCATTAAATTTCATATTACTTCAGGATACATTATCGACTCTCTCGGCTCTCCGCTACAAAGGGCGTAAATACCACTTTGGGGAAATTTACTCTTTTGATGCATTCTTACTAAGTTTTTCCAGTTCTTTTTATCTGACGCTGTGGTGAAAAAAAAATGTTTCTACCCAACATTCCCCTTTTTTTGTGGTTGGCGTCTGACTCTAACCTGGCTTGCCTGTGGTGCCTTTAATATAATATTAAAGCCTCCAGCTAGGGCTTATAAATAACTTACACTCTAAGCGACTACACGCTAAGGGCACCCCCTGTGGAGTACGGGCCTCGGCTTAGGGCGTCGCTTGGGGGAGGACAGCTAGGGACGGGCTGGATTCGATCCAGCCCGTCCCTAGCTGGCCTAGAATTATTATTGAGGGGCGAATTTAAGACTACAGGCTCAGCGGCACGGGCTGGCTTGAGCAAGGGTCGGGGACCCAACATTCCCTCAAAACTCAAAACCGATAAGATTTGGAGTTACGCCCTTGTAACGGTAAGGGTCGATAAATACCACATAGTAAAATGAGTATGCCAAGGCTATTTTTATCGGACTGGAAAACACAGTTTGCATTCCCTAAAACCTGTCCTGAACCAGATTTTTGTTGGGCCATTATATAACTTCCCAATGCGAGTTTTTACACTAAAGTATTTAGAATATGAAATTCACGGTTGGCGTAGTAGCTGAGCGGTTGGTTTTGCTCAGGAACGCGATTTTGATTTGCACTCAAAACAAACTACTTATATTTATATATTGTTTTTCTGAAAGTTTTTTCTGGTTAGGAATATTCAGAAAAAGAAAACCTATAATTAAACAGTTTAATAACTTTAATTACCAATTCAATAAGACTTCAGTAATGAAGCCGTTTTAACGGTTACGGTTAAGAAGTAAAATGACGCAGAGAGTTTCCCAATAGTCAGATAACTTTGATCTGAAGAAAAAATATGATGGTTTGATCTTTTTTATAAAAATATGACAAATCGCCATATTCATTCAAATAAAATTCACATTTATGACCATAGAAAAATCGGGCCGTTAAATTTTTGGAATAGCGTCCTTGATACTACCCTTCCAGGCTCTACCAAACGTTTTCAACCTTCAAGCAGTATGACGGGGCCATTTATTAACATAACGGTGTATAATATTTTAAGGTAGCATAATTAGCAAGGCCATATTGGGGCAGGGCATTGTGCCGACAGGTGTACCAACCTTCCGCTGTGAGAAGCGCCTTTGAAAAATAACCTTAACTTAAAAAAAAAGTTGTTTGTTATGTAATAATAAGCAGCAGTCAATTTCTGGTACGATTCTATTGCAGGCCTGAAGTCGTAATTGAATAAAACACTGGTCGTTCTCCCGAATTCGGGCAAATGACTAGATGTAAATGAACGAGATCTTCAGACAATTAGTCCAGCTTCTGCGATCCAACTTTAAAGTACTCGTAGTCGCAGTTCCATCCAGTGCGATGACCAGTGTACTTAATTAATCGGGTGCTCAAATTCGAGTAGTTTTTCGAGCACCCGAATTCGGGCTGACGACCAAGTGTTATAATTGCGCCATGAGTCGGTAAAGTTTTATAAAAGGAGTTTAGTTTCAGAAGTTTCAATTACTAATGTTAAGCAAGTGTAATCAATTTCCGGATGTAAAGTCTTATCTACTAAAACAAAAATATTGGCGGACTTAATACATCAAGGCATTCTCTACCAGTCAACCTTAGGGTTCTATCTCTAAACAACGTTGTTGAATTAATCTCTTAGTTACGCGTTTATTCTCACGGCTTAGATGGTAATTGAATTAGGTAAGTATATTGATTCTACAAACATTTATTTAGGTAGATACAGTAGACCTTTTACCTATTTGAGAAAAAAATATCATCGGCATAAAAATACGTAACTCGGAAAACACAACGCGAACAAAAAACCACATAAACAACCCATTCTCTATAGTTGACACTAACAGCTTGTGAGCGAAGACAGGCGGCTAATCGATGCCTTTGTTTCCTCCACCAGCGGCTCGCAAAAAGAAATATCTACAAAAAAATGGAGAAAGTTAACGTGCCGTGACCAAAGCGTTTTATTTATTGACTTTCGTGATTCGATTCGGATTGCTTAGCAACGTTGTTTAGAACTGTTGCCAATTTTTTTTTGTTTTTAGGATTCCGTACCTAAAGTTACCCTTTAACGGGACCCTATTACTAAGACACCACTGTCCGTCTGTTTGTCACCAGGCTGTATCTCATAAACCGTGATAGCTAGACAGTTGAAATTTTCACAGATGATGTATTTCTGTTACCACTATAGGTACCAAAAACTAATAAACATGAAATAAAATTAAAAAAAAAGGGGTCCCCAATACAAGAAACATGTTTTTTTCGGCTTATGGTACGGAACCCTTCGTGTGCACGTACAACTTGCACTTGGCCAGTTTTTTAAAACGTTGCCCAACACTACGAATTTCTCTTGTTTCGTAGGTGCGTGTATAAACATACAAACTCACATACACAAACAGCCAGACCTGAAACAACTATCTGTAGGATATGTTTGTTCCGAGCGGGAATCGAACCCGCGACACGCAGCGCGGCAGCCAATAACTCAGCCACGAAGTTGCGTTTAAGGAATTAGAAGCAGCTTGAGGTCACCTAAACAAAAAGCGATATACTCTTACCCAGCCGTACCTACTCAACCGGACTGTATGTGTCCCACCAAGCTTTTCTATGTAGCCATGTAGCCTAGTTCATTATTGATAGGAACTATAGGTATTTACTCAGTGTCCCAGAAATCATTTTAGTGAGTACAAAACTACGAGTATTTATAAATACTGTATAAATCCGACCCCAATATCAACAGGAAAAGGTTGGCCTATGTCATAGCATGGGTAAAATCGAAATCTGTTCATTTCTCACAAATACAAAAATCCCACTCATGTGTTGATACTACTATGAAATGCTATAGAATTGCGGCCCATCATGATGACTGGTCCGTTGGTCGAGTGGTTAGTGACCCTGACTGCTAAACCGGAGGTCGTGGGATCGATTCCCACCGAGGACAAATCTTTGTGTGATGAGCATGATCATTTGTTCTATGTCTGGGTGTTATTTGTCTATAATATGTATGTATTTAGAAATATATAAGTATGTTTATCAGTTGTCTGGTTGCCATAGCACAGGCTCTGCCTAGTTTGGAATTTAATCGGATGACGGTGTGTGAGTTGTGCCAAGATATTATTATGATAACACGTAGTAGAAGCGCCATGCGGCCCAAAGAGAAAAAGGTCGAGTATGGCTGCTTTAACCTAATTAATTTTATAATAGCAGAAAGCCTAGGTCCCTATATTTCCAACAGTAATACCATTAGTAGACATTAGGAAGGTTCTTGCTGTATTGTTTATAAAAATAATCAAATTATTCAGGTTAATGTACGTCTACATACGTAAGACGATGAAGGTGATTTATCTGTATGATTACCTAGATGATTACTCCTGAACGCTATAAACTATTTGGATAAAACATAACACACTTGTAGACCGTAACTTGAATTAGGTCCTTTTTTCCCGGCAGTACCTACGTTATCTTGCGATAATGAAAACAAATTTAACAAGGGCGTAGCCCTGGGCAAATTCCAGTTAAGAATAATAATGTCAAAATATTCTATAGTTGATAGACCATTCACCAGTAACATCTTTACCCTAAGGTAAATAGGTACAAAATCCACCTGCTGCCATATAATTTTTCCACCACCTTTCACTAGCCCCTGAGGCATATTAGTCGGTGTATGTGTTGCGTACTTAAAGTTTATTAATTGGTACCTACCTAAAGAGATCTAAGTTCTACAATGACTGAATCTGAATGCTGATGAGCTCATAGCAACCGTAGCTTGAAAGCAGTAGGATACGTTATAATTAAGGCACACATATTCATTGTTCTAAAATTGCTGTACAGACAGATTCCTTTCTACTAAAATCAACGCTGCTACGTTTGACACCTCTGTGGGATCATTCACGATTCTATATCGCATCCACACCACACCACAAGAGTTTACCGCGTCGCCAAAACTAATTATTTATTTACTTTGTGTTTTCAAGTCTCCGATCCGATTAATATATTCTGGTTCGTGAGGCTGTAAAATCATCTCCATTTACTTGGCTGCTAATCCGGCTCCTGTGGTACTTCAAATGGAGTTCATATTCTATAAATCTATCCGATCATTCTTTATCCAATTGGTTCAATATCGCATTTCTGAGAACTGAAGAATGTTTACTACAGCTACGTACACATGTATGTCGACAATTAATTAGCTACTGAGAGTTAATGTGAGTATACCTCAGAAACCAGGCAATAGAAATGCTCTGACACCACAAAAACCACTGAAGTCAAGAAATACCTACTCGTAGATGACCTACCTAGTGTTCCTTAGAAAAAGGAAAGAAAGATCCCAAAAGCAGGACCAAAGATTTATAGGTAGAAATCCACACAACTAGGGCCACCAAATAGGCAAGTGCCTAAGTTTATATGGATAAACGCGGGAAATGAGTTACTGGATATCCACCTAATAAAATAAATAAAGTTCTTTCCTTCCCATTCAATTAACTTATCATTTCAAGCCCATTACCGAAGTCAAGCATTCCCCATGACTCCTCCACTTCCTGATTAATCACCCTTATCATTTCCAAGTACAAAGCTTACATAGGTCCCACATGCCAAATGCCAATCCTTATCACTTATCAGATTATGCAAGCATTGTCCCCATCACCGTCGACAATGCCCGGTATTACTCATTGCTAATCACCGGATACTAATGAATTGTAGGATTCAGATAATGAGTTATGAAGAACGTCATGACTAAGGCAATAGGTACCTCATATAGTCTAAGTGTATGTGAGAATTTTATTGGACACTGATTGGTTCCCACACTTTCATTAAAGAGGAATGAAGAGATTAAGGTGTTACGTCGTAACTTTATCAATTTGATGGGAATTGGGAATTAGGGGGAGCCTTCGGACTTAATATGGTGTTGATGTATCCTCTACTTTTTGGGTTCCGTACCCCAAAAGGAAAATACGGAACCCTTAGGTACCCTCGAGTCGCTCATAACGAAACTGGGCTCGAAATTATTATTTTCTATCATGGTTTCGGGATCGAAAAATACGGAACTCTACACTGTGCTTGGCCCAACAAGATCTTGGGTTTTTTTTATTACAGGTATGATGAAAATAAGCATGCAAAAATCCGAGACAGCTCTGCTAAGCGAAAATTCTAAGAACTTCTACAAAGAAGTTCTTTATTTGGAATGCATCATACAAATGATGCATTCCAAATATCAAACAAAATTGGCAAAGACCGAGTCGGACTCGACCAACCAGATTTCCGTTTCTTGATATGAATACCCACTTAATAGTTTTGCTCTTCCAAAGTTATGTAGATACCTGCCACTCTGTAGATAGTACATAAGTACATACCTACATAATTAACAACCAGTCGTGTCGGCCAAATTGCACGTACCATCACACAATATTAAATATATAACCTACTTTGAACGAATACAGAAAAGCAAAAAAAAAAAGATAAATCAAGAGCGTACGAAGTAAGCTCCCAAATTTTAGCAACATTTATTGTCAGTAATACTTTATTTTGTCCATTCATATAAAAATAGGAACTACTTATTTTAAGTTATGCAAAAATATTTTATAAGATAGAGAATGCTGAACCTTTGATATTAGAGAATGCTGATTTTTTTTTTTTTTCGAAAATCACGCACGCACGCACGTTTTCTCGTATAGGAAAACTTTTCTGGTGCCGTATTCACATGGTCGGACTGGGCCGGAAGGGCCCGGTATGATGATAGATGGGATAATTCAATTCAATTCAAATATTTTATTTCAGAATTACTTCCATATATTGTTAGTCGTTGTACAACTTAGCCTAAAGTTAGTATTCAATTAAATTTACAATAATAAACAACAGTGTACACCAGTTTATTTGGATAAGTGTGTCTGAACATTTACCCACCTTTGTAAGAGGGGAGAGTCCCACCGGTCCGCAAACACATTCAGGATGCTATTGGAGGAGGAGCGCCAGCGCGCCATCATGGAAGCGCATCGCTTTCGCGTGATCGCTGCAAACCCGTCTACGCACGCTTCCGCGAACATCCCTGACGCGCTACATCGCCACGGCAACCCCAAAAGCACCCTGAATGCGTTATGCGTCATAATATCAGTAAATAATAGTAATAATAATACCCCGAGAATCCCCAATATCAACGGAGATTAACCAAGTCCGCAATGTGTGCGCAAACACAAGTGCACTGTCTGTTCCTTTACTTTCGATCTAAAAATATTGCAATATACAAATGACTCGTTATTTTGTTAGCACGGTTGCCACTTTTTTAGAGGGAATAGAAATGTATGCACCCCACCTCGGATAGGTCTTTTGACAATTTATACTTAAATAGAAGAAACTTCTTTGACTAAAACTTTAGAAGGAACACGGATGGGTTTTAGTCAGTAAGAGTCTGACACGCCCTTTCGCTCCACCCAGAACGGAAAAGTCATTTGATGATTTCCATTCGTTAAAAAAAAAAAGGCCTGACCCTCTAACTGCTTCCGGTTGTCCATATAGCAGAACACATCAAGTGGGATTTGACTCTATTTGGAAAAACTATCCGTGTTCTTCCTAATGCCCTTTGCGTTCCAGGGCCGCGGTTACTCTTTCGAAGAAATTCCGCAACCCCCTAGTGCTATGCGCCCGGGTTTTTTACACCCCTTTTACCCCTAAGTAAAGATGGCCGTGCCCCCAAAATCTATTGAATAGTAGGTATTATAGTTAAGTTATGAATTTATGATTATGATGCACCACCTAATATTAATCCTGCTGGCAACCATAGTGACCCCTCGACATCATGGCTGCGAGTACACCAAGTGTTTAGATTGGGCAGCCCAGCTTCGTTGAGGTTGAGCTGTAGGTACGTAGGTTATTCCTAACCTAACCTAAGTCAATAAAATCAATAAAATTACTACCATTTATGCATCAAATAATTTTGATGTTAAAAACAAAATAATTACCTGGCTTAAAAACATCACATACGATGACAGAAAGTCCTCTTGTTGTTACTAAATAAACTCCTCTTTTTAATCATATTAGGTACATTCACACTGTCCCTGCTCCACTGTACCTACCTACTGTACTGTGTAGGTAAGTGTAGGGGTCGAATAGACTCTACCCCTATACTAACACGCATAACTGTCCCTAAATAAATAAATTAAGTTACCATTACTTTGGATTATATATTTTTTCTTCAACTTTAGTAATAGGTACTACTCCTGATATAATGATTCTGTGAAAATTTTGCTTACTGACAATGACTTTTTGAAATCAGTGTCGAGCTTTTGTTGTAGGTAATTGGAGGAATCACTGATTCTGATAGTCTAGTGATAGTACACTAGTACAGGTTTGCCTTTTACTTTGCTCTTGTACCCATTTTAAGTATACCTACTTATAAAATTTAGAATAAATAAATACATGCTAATTGTCTTGAGCAGCTGAGACAAGCTTACATATTTTATAGTGATTGTATAGTGTGTGTTATTAATATGAGTCATTTTCGTATCATACTATGTCTATCAAAATAATATTATATTTATTGTTTTAATTACATGGCAATATTGAATTCTTTTGCTCCACAAAAATTAAAACTAAAGTTCTGAGTATTGCCAGAGAAACCAAAATACCCTTCTAAGAAGGAGTTATACGTGGTAGTTGCAGCTTAGAAGCGTATATTTTTTTCACATCCGTGAAGAGTAGTTTTTTAAGCTTGCTCATAATATCCGGAATAATGTCTCATTTTGACTTTTGTTATTAAAAATCCTTCTACATATTTTAAAGCATTGAATATCTGAAGCAAACGAAATTTCAAAAAAACAAAAGGGGATCTATTTAAGGGAAAAATCATAAAACACCTTGCTACACTGTAATGATCCAATGTTGCTATTCAAAAATATCGAAATGTTTATTTGCTTTTTTCTTAGTTTTACTCAATCCAACAATATATGAATTAACAATATTTTGAAGTTTAGGAATCATAGTTACGTATATTTTATTAAAACAAATTAATGTTTAAAATTAAACCAACATTTTTACGTCGACGATTGTGCAAATACTGGGACAAAATTTCACGCGAATGACAACACTGTAAGAAAATGTCAAAATAACAAATTTCTACCCGAAGGGCTTCTCTAAAATAAACCATAAATCTATTGAAATCAATTATTATTTTGCAAATATGATTTAAATAGATAGTTCAGAGTGCTTTACAGTTAATAACAATGCTTACCGTGCGATAGCTTTGCTTTGAACGATGCGTTTGTACAGCTTTATGTCCTGACAGGTAGTCCGAAAAGGGAAACAAAGCGAATTATTTGTGTAGTGAACGATAGGGTTGAAGATGTTCTCCAAGTCTCTGACGACCAAGGACTCGTTCCTGGAGCAGACGAAGGCGGCTCGCGAGGAGCGTGCGCTTGAGAAGAAGCGGGACCAGTCGGCTGTTACTGTTCAGGCAGTTATCAGAGGATGGCTCGCAAGACAGAAATTCCTCAGACGTATTCTGTGAGTTATTAGCTCAAATCTTTAAAAAGTTTCTTCATAATTTTGTAGCATAACCTGTTACCTATCATAATTCACAACAAAAACACGCGAATTTTTATCATTCTATCTTCCTCAAAAAGTCAAAATATCCATTTACCATTCAAACCTAACAAATTATTTAATTCCAAAAACTAAAAAGTGCAACAGCATATTGAGCAATCTTTTCTACTTTTCTAGGAATGAATTCGACCAACTCCTCCCGGAGCCAGCAACTCCACCGGAAGAACCACCGCAGCCAATAGAACTGATTCCAGCGTTAGAAGTCTACAAAGTAACATGTAGACTGTTTCTAGTCTTCAAACAGCAGAGAGACCGGAAACGGTTTGAAAAACTTTGCAAGTATATAGTACAGAGCCTGCATTCTGAGTCAGTCAAAATGTCTTATGTTGGTGTCTTCCTGAATAAAGAATACAGGTATGTTTACTTTTTTTTCTTTCGTTAAAATAACATCACTATAGTTCAATATTATATCTGTTAATGTCATGTCTTGAACAGAGAATGGAAACTTAATAAAACTACACTAGATATTGTTCGGTCGGTCTGACCGATGAACTGGTGTGGGTCGTGGGTGGACCTGTTATTGTGGTGACACTTGGGGGAGGCCTATGTCCAGCAGTGGACGCCTTTGGCTGATATGATGATGACGAAATATTTTTCCTATTATGCAATGTTTTTTTTTTAATAAAATGGAAAGGCATTAAGTTAGCAATAAAGTGTAACAGGCTACAAAAACAGAACAGGTTCATATTTAGTCTTGCTTGACAACATGCATCTTGTTATGCTAAACAACTAGTAGACTTGGCATCATAAACACTCCCCTCTTTAACTTTTATTGATTAGTTTTGCTTATAAATCTGTTCTTAATAATTACTGAAGTGTTACTAATAGAGAGAGACTAATTACATAATATTTTGTGGGTGACCTAAATAATATTGTGTAATTATGTAAAATCTTTTAATTTTAAATACATATTCAGTGTAGTATTCATCAGTAACACTTTTGCACATGCAATCTGCTGGCCAATTAATGAAGAATATTAATTTAGGTGACTGCGAGAGAGATGAACCACTAATGTACATTAAGTTTTCAATTAATAAATCGCACCCTTAGAATGAATTAAAACTAAAACTCAAAATTCCGGTTACTTATAATTTTGATATAAACTGATCTTGAAAAGCATAACTACTCTAAAACCCTGTGGTGAAAAAGAGTCCAAATTATGAGTGGGAAAGGGCAGCTTATACGTAGGTCAAGGGAGAGATTTTGGTTTTACCTAACACTACTTTTTTAAGATTTTCTTGCTTGTCGCAATTGTCGCATTAGGTCACTGTCATTCTACGGGTGCAAAATATTAACTCACTATGGATTTGTACACAAATAAATGTTGTCATCACCATAAACACTGTACAAATATTGCTTATGTCTTGAATAAGTATTTCCTTATCAAAGTTACCTACTCTTCTAAATCGAGTAGGCTATGCTAAAGTAAATTAGCTTGTTTACCAAAATGTTACATCTTATTTAGCACCTAATTTGAATATGTGTGTTAGATATTAATAAGGATAATGTAACATTTACTTGCCAATTGTTCTTTATAACTGATGACTGTATTTTATGAACAAGATATGAATCATATGGATTTAAACAAGGTCATTTCTAGCATACATAATAAATAAAATAAATACTAGGTAAATCTTTCATTCCGTGGAGAGTTCACTAATGCCTGTGCAAAGCCACAATTATAAAATCCTCCCTTCTTGACCGAAAATCTGTAAATAAACTTGATTGATTGAACTGAAGCAAATTTAAAATGATGGCCTTTTAACATCTTAAAATAATTTTCAGTCTCCGATGGATAGCTCACATCAAGGATCTCCTGTACAAATGCTGTTTATACCTTGAAGAGCTAAAGCCAGAGTCTCCCATAGACATGCAGAGCATCCTGATCCACCTGCACACGTTGGTAGCGTTCACTGCCAACAACACATGGGCGCTCACACAACTGAAGAACTTTGAGAAACTGCGGGGAGGCATGACACAGTTGTGTGCTAACGTCATGGGCTCGCTGTTTCATAAGGGATATTATTTGACTTTGAAAGTGAGTAAACAGTTATATTCTATGCTACAGTGGAAAACTATAATAGGAAAACGATTAATTGAAATGTTTTAATGAGTGACTTTTCTCTATTCTACAGTACACACTGTAGAATAGAGAAAATCTTATCTCATTACCTGATTAATCAATACTCAAGTAAAAAAAATGAAATCATAAACAATTATTTCAAATATAGACCATTTACAAGCACTTTTTTTCAAGGCCGGAAGATAAAGCTCATTCTAAAAGTCAGAAGTCTTTTCCAAATAATCAGTGAACTGTCGGGGGCTACATTCTGGATTTGAAATTATAGACCAGCCTACAAAGTACCAAATAACGTTGAAAGCTGTGGTTACCTATTTCCATGAGTGCCGTATGCTTAATTAACTCTAATCCCCTGATGGAACAGTGTCACTTACACTAATTGGATAATTTGCCTGACACACATTGTTTCTTGTTGCTTCTAATTTTGTGAGCAAATACATAGAACTCCAGCCAGCAAATAATATTCGCACCCAGTCGAAATAATGACTTAGACAATTAATATTAAAACTAAATATTAAACAAGTACCGACATTTTTTTTTATGTAAAATGCAACGTTTTGTCTTTCTTCAAACACATGCAATAAAAATATTTCTTATAAAATCAGTTTATCCTAGCATGTTATACATTTGTTAGTCGGGGTGTTTGTTAAAACTAGGCAGGTAGATAGACGTTGTCTGGATTTGGCCTTGTTGGGATACTTTATTTTCGACTACGATTCCTCAACAAAATTTCGAATATAACCTTTTCAACGCCAGAGCATAAACGCATCGGCGTGCCCCTGACGCCAAGCCACAAATTCACCGTACTTTTTGTCACATATTTGTGACGTTTGGTGTACAGGGCACACGCTTGCTTGTCATGTATACGTAACAATGGCGTTCAAAAGGTTAAAAGCGTAACAATGGCGTTCAATGGCGTTCTAAAGTGAATGAAACTGCTACCAGACACTAGTTTAACATAAATGTCTCGTATGCAAGTCTCGTCATACTGTATCAAATCAATTCAAACTAAGCAATTGCTTGCGTCGCGACCATTTCGTGTCAATTGACGATTCCTCCTCGTCAATTTAAACTCTGTTACCATGCAAATTGATGCCGTACTGTAGAATTTATAGTACACAAAGTTGCAATAATATTTACGCAAGTATTATCAGTTACTGGTATGAATAGCAAGTCATATTATTTCTATTTTATATGCAACATGTGTAACTGTCTGGTCACAAGGGTATTATGATTGTTTACGGATATTATTGATTTGTTTCTTAATGAAGAAGCTGTTTTGTTACTAATTAATAGATAGTTTGACGAGTAATTGGTTGTGTTATTAGTTGTAAGGTTGCATCTTATCTATGAATGTTTTTTGTTATTAATGTATGCGTTCATTATTGTGGTTTATGGTCTGATAATGACCTTAAAAACAAATACTAATTTAAAATGGTTTTGATAAAAAAAATACAGAAGTGTACCACCTTTTCCGTATTCCTTTAAATACTTACAAATAACTTAGCACTATTAAACACATGTATTCTTAGGGTTCATTCACTTGGGATTCAGTTTCCAGTATAATATGGTAGAATAATTTTCCCTTCACTGGTACAAACCAGGTACAGGCGAACTTTTAGGGTTCCGAATGTCCGAATAAAAAAACGGATCCCTTATGGCTTATAAGATCACTTGTGTCTGTCTGTGTGGGTCTGTCTGTATATTCTTCTGTCACAGCCAATTCCCTCCGAATCTACTGGACCGACTCAGTTGAAACGAAGACGTCTTTAGGCCGATGATTTTAAATGTAATACGTTTATAACCTTTATATTCATTTGTTCCAGTCCCTCTTACTCCGAGGTCTATGCCGCGAAAAGATCTACCTAAAGAACATATCGCTGACCGCTATAGTGACGCTGTCGCTGCGGCCGCTGGTGTCGGCGCAGTTCTCCGAGAAGCTGCTCACCATGTACATTATACAGATCCTGTCGGTGCCTACGCTAGTGTATCATATGCAGCAGATATCCCCTGAGGTAAGGATATAGAGCGCGAAGATCTAGCCGAAGAACATATCGCTGACCGCCATAGTGACGCTGTCAACGCAGTCATTTTAGTATTTTTTTGAAAAACTATAAAACGTCTTTTACCATTGGGATGTTTCAAAACTTTTCATGCTTTTGAGCAATACTCAATACTCAATACTTTTATTGCATTCCACATGTATTCTTAGGTGGTAAAATAACAAATAGGTTCATATGGACCCTGTCGGGCACAGCAAGATAAGTACTAGATACTTATCTTGCTGTGCCCGACAGGGTCCATATTAGGAGAGAGGAAGCATTTTATGAAATGTAAAATTACTTAGGAAACTGTTAATATAGTTATCTATTGAGAGATGTAAATAGAATTAACAAATCAAATACAAATTTAGGACATGAATAGGTACTTCAGTTATGAGTTATGACTTTATTAGTCTATCACCTAGAAATTCGTTTACCAAGTAGTAGCTTTTATTGAGTAAAAATTGTCTAAGTTTTCTTAAAAATATGTTAATTTTCTCTTCTTTTTTGATTAATGCGGGTAGTTTATTATATAATTTAATGGACATTACATAGGGACTTTTTGAGTGCATTTTTAGCAGGTTTGGCATAGTGTCTGAAAGCATCTGGATTTGTGCTTTAATTAAGTAACGTTTTACTCCTGTATCGACAATATTATAAATAAATTGCACATGCCGTGTAGAAGATACTAGCCAGTCAGCAAAGCTGTAGCGTAGCGTACCACCAAGGGTGCATTCGATGTGGATTAAGAACTCCATTTGATGCAATTCAGAATATATTTGTATTTCTGATTTGCAATTTCAAAACTCAAATCATTTATTTCAATTAGATCATTTACAGGCACTTTTGAATTGTCAAGGGCGGTCGGTCAAAAATGAAGCTATTTGCACGTTCCAAAGCGTAGATCTCTATGGAGAAGAACATGCAAGAAACTCCATGGACACTCTTTTAAAAATAATATTTTTTACAAAGTTATGGTAACATCATTAATGTTGAAATTACATATATGTGAAAACGATGAAAAAGACTAAATCATTATGTATTTTTCCACAGTCGATGTCCTCCTTCCGGTCGTACTCGATGTTCGATAAATGCCTGGAGTTCCTGAGCACGGACCAGAATATGCGCATCGTGTTCAACACGCTCGAAGGAAACTACGCGCTGTGCCTGCTAGCCAACTTGATACAACTGGCGCATTCCGAGCGGGAGTACGCGCAGAGCGAGTCCTTCTACCCGACGTTTGTGGTAAGAAAAATTATGGGTGACTTGTGTTATCTGACCCCCCTTAGAAACAAAGAGAGGGAAAGAGAGGAAGGGGGTATAATGATAATGCTTCTTGGAGGTTGGCCATAAATCACGTTTCTGAAGGGGTGGAAGAGACACACACACACACACACCACAGATGCCTACCTACATGGCTTTATTTATTGTATACTTTTTTTACACCTTTAGCACAGGACACGCAGACACAATAATATAAAATACTTACATGCTTGATCCGGAGACTTGATGATTAGGAAGAGTATAAAGATTAGAACTGAAGATGGTTAAGTGGTCTACGGACTACCTGAGTGTTTTTATATTGTGTGTATTTTAGTTAAAAATACTTTTATAGCACTACATTAAAATCTTTCACAGCTCGTAGTAACCCGCTTCCTCGACTCCTGCCAACAATACGTGGTCACCAAGAAGGGTAACCTCAGCAACTGGCACCCGATCCTCGGCTGGTTCTCTCAATCCTTCGACACGTACCTGCCTCCGGCGATGGGCAACCTCCGGAGCCAGCTTTCCCTGTTGTGGGGGGCTCCGATGCTGAAGAAGGTGCTGGCTCAGCCGCTGAAGGAGATGATAGACGCGGGGGTCACGGGCGAGGAGGGTGCGGGGCCCTCGCAGCCCTCCACGCCGGTGCAGAGCAACAACCCTGCTGCTATTATCAGGAGGGCTATTGAAGCTAGGACTAATAGGTCAGAGTTCCATTTGGTGCTTGTTATAGTGTTATCGGAAGATATATGTTGCCAAAACTTGCCGAGATTTTTAAAAGTAGCGCAAAATCTAAAAAGGTCTGGCCATACTAATAATGATTGAGGTATTGTATGATATATCTGATGTATTGTTTTATGTGTTTTATATGTAACTCAGTTATAACATCGCCTTGGATGTATCTGTGAAGGTATTATAATAATTAATTAATAAATAAATAAATAATAATAATTGTGTATATTGCTGGGTACTCTTGTAATCTATGGCGAAGGCCTACGGTCAGTTGTGCACATCATTCGGTTGATATAGTGACTGTGACTAAGAATACTGCTATCAGTTTACCGGTGGTAAAAAAATTCTTCATCATCATTTGTCTATAAATATCCACTGCAAATAAGGAACTCTAAAGGTATGTTGCCCTAGGGACCACGGGACTTTTCTGATTAAGTAATTGCAGTACCAATATTTCAAAAAACGTTGCATTTACTTTTCAGGAGTTTTTGCTAAACATTCGATTGTGTTACCAAATAAAACCAAATCGGTCCAGCCATCTTCGCGTAATCGGGGAACATACATAAAAACAAAAATTAAAAAGAAAGGTTCCGACGAATTGAGAACCTCCTCCTTTTTTTGAAGTCGGTTTAAAATTGACATTAAGTTTCAATTAGAATGATTGGCTATAATGGAATTGTGTTTTTCAGATCAAACGCGAACAAGCACTACAGAAAGTTAGGATCTCCAGACTGTACCAAAGCAGCTTTAATATGTTCGATGTACCACAACGCACTACAGACCATGACGCAAGTCAAACTTGATATACTTACAGGTGCGTTTAATCCTTAAAAATCAAAAAATGAAATATCTAAAAAAAACTGTCCAGCTGCGAGTCGGACTCGCGCTCATCCATTCCATAAACTGATAGTTATTTTATTTGTTTTTTTTTTATTATAATTTCGTGTTATAGCGACAATACACATACGCACTTTTTTATTTTGGATGGGATCAAATGACTCCTCCCGCTGGTCGGAGTGGGAGGGAGTATCAGACAGACTCTTACTGACCGTTGTCGACTCCGACTGACGCGTACGTTCCAGGGCCGCGGTAACTTTCGAAAAATTCCGCAACATCTCGATTTCCTACGTCATTGAGGCGTAATATATTGCAAAATGTCTGGAGTTTTATACTTTAAATATCATTTTCAATGTCGCTTTCCAGGGTTATGTAATCAAGATGAGATATTATACTCGTTATGGCAATTCTTGTGCACGCTGGGACCAAACTGTGGCTTGAAGTCGTTCCTCGATCTCTTAGCTGTAAACACGAAGACGTCTGCGCCGGAGTTCCAGATGTTGATACTGTTCGCTGACTGCATGACGCATTATGTTACGTGAGTATTAAATTTGATTTTAAAAAAAAACAGTGTTTATTGCAGTTGAAAAAAAACCTTTCAAAACAAGATATGTGATGTTTTTTTGGAATCCTACAAAAAAAAAAAAAATCCTATCCTAACTGCTAAAAATATGTAAGTGAGTTAATATGTTTGTTTGTTTATAATGCTTTCACGCTTAATAATCGCCGAACCGATTTAGATGACTTTGCTACAGAGATAGATGGGACCCTAGAGGCGAATATAGGCTACTTTAAGGGTGCGTTTAGGAATGTGTTTTTACGAACCAATAGAATGATTTCGTTTACCTAGCCAGTAGTGAAGCTAGGTAAATGAATTGATTCTATTGGTTCACACAAACACATTCCTCGCTACACATCCTCGCACATCTCTGTTGGAAACGCAGCCTTACGCGAGCAAAGCGGTTTTGCAATGAATCCCTATAAAGTGGTCCTACGAAGATAATTTTTAAACTATTATTCTATTTTTCCACCCCAAAACAAATTTTATAGTAACGATTTTTTTTTTAATTTTTCAGAATATTAGACGATATGGAGATGTACGAGCAACAGAATCCATTCAAGTTACAAGACTTTATAAACATGTCGCAGTTCCTCAACATGTTCGTCTACAAGTCCATAATGGGACAGTTATTTGGTAAGTAAAATCGAAGCCATCTACCAATCTGCACAGGTGCCGTTTTTTGGAATACGGCCCACTCCCTCCCACAGAGAGGGGGACGGTGGCCCAGCTGCAGGGTTCTGGGTGACTAACAATAATAACATAGTTTCAACTTTATCATATAATCTGTAACCTTTCCTCTGACTTTCCAGATCTCAAAACAATCCAAAGCAACGAGCTGTTCAGCTCGCTGCACACGCTGCTGCTGGTGCTGTACCGGCGCGACTGCCGCCGCAGCTACTCGCCGCCCAACCACTGGCTCGTGCGAGACATCCGCGAGGGACAGTTCATGGCCGACCTCGAGAAGGGCAAGAAGCCTCAGCAAGTTAGTTCAACTTTTCCCCCTTTTCAAAATTGACAAAATCAAGAGTTTTTAAAGTCGTCAGATTGGGGAAAGCCCACCATTTAAATGAAAATTAATCATAATTTGAAAGTGGGTTCACAGCTGAAACTTTTCACAAGTATTCTTGGGGCCTTTCAGCATACTGCATCGACTCCATTCTTCGCCTCTATATCTAGATCATTTATTTGAAATCGTAATTTTCAATCTGTATTTATTATTTCCAGGTGCTAGTACAAAAAACGCCTCACATGATAGCGCACGGAGAACGAGTCAGATTGTTTCGACGCGCCGTCGCTGATGAAAAGGTTTGCAATTCTGATTCAGATTTTTACAATAAAAAGACAAATTTAAAAACTAAAGTAGATCTTGAATGCGGCTTTACATTTAATGTCCATGTCTTTTTCAGCCAAGAGTATATAGTAAGCAATAGGAGGTGGAATATTTGTATCGAGTTCGCTCGCCACGTTAAATCACGAGTCGCGCTGCATCAAGCACACTCACTCGAGAGAGCGCCAGGCGCTGCGCACACGCTATTACAAGCCGCCTCGACTTTTGTCTCGTGCGACTCATGATGTTATGAACCATCGAAAGCCAGCTTTATCAGCAGTAATCATGATATCTACCTCACTACTACAGGTGGTGCTGGGCCTGACAGAGCGTGCATGCGGCGGTCGTAGTACCCTAGTTACAGTACGTCGAGCTCGCCTCGTAGAAGATGGATACCGCCAGCTAGCCGCACTGCCGTCACGCGCGCTGAAGGGCTGCGTGCGCGTGCGCTTCATCAACGAGCAGGGGCTGGACGAGGCCGGCATTGATCAGGATGGCGTGTTCAAAGGTATGGTCATGCTTGTAACATAACGGTTCTTATCGGCTTCGGGTCGACAATGAAGTATCTGGGATTGGTCCTCGACAGCCGGTGTAATTTTGTGGAGCATTTCCAACATTTGGTTCCCAAAGTGGGGCGGGCCGGGCTGCCTCCAAACAGGGATCCAAACGCCTCCTGCCAGAGGCCTCAGGCCCCGTAAAATATAATTGTTTCCACCCACACTTAGGGGTTGTCAAATGTCGACTACAGCCAAGAGTGACACGTTAATCTGTCAAAAAGCAGGATACTCGTAAAGAAATATTACTTTTTGTTGCAGAATTCCTGGAAGAAACAATAAAGCGAGTGTTCGACCCGTCACTGAACTTATTCCGCGTGACGAGTGAGGAACGCTTGTACCCTTCACCCACGTCCTGTCTGCAAGAGAACCATCTGCAGCTGTTCGAGTTTATTGGCCGGATGCTGGGGAAGGCAGTCTATGAGGTCAGTGGTAACATAGATACCAATGTGCACGTAGATTATCTATCGGCGTGGCACATATTAAACCCTTTAAATTCCATTTGAGCATAGCGCCCTTCTTACCCTTCTGTTCTCATTTTAGAACGCAGCACGGTTTTTCAAACTCTGTCCTGTCTTGTCATAATCTTCCTGCCCTTATCCCACGTTACTTGGGGTCGGCGCAACACGTTTTTTTCTTCCATTCTATCCTGTCAGCCGTCACGCTATCACTAACTCCCTTTTCTTTCTTATCACTCCTAACACAATCCATCCATCTTTTATTTGGCCTCCCTCTCCCTGTCCATCCATCCACATTTATATTCATAACTCTTTTAGTTACGTGCATTTGATCCCTCCTCTTCACGTGACCATACCAAGATAAGCGGTTCCCTTTTAACTTTTCCGTCTTTTAAGCTCTGCCCTGTCTTGTATTTAAGTAATAATATTGCGTTTAACAGGGAATAGTAGTGGACGTGCCATTCGCATCGTTCTTCCTGAGTCAAGTGCTGGGCCAGACTCAGCAGGCGCTGTACAGTTGGATCGACGAGCTGCCCTCCCTCGACCGCGACCTCTACCGGAGTCTCACGTATATCAAACATTTTCAGGTATTTAGAATGTTATTCTAGCAATAAGATAATCGTAAATCTTTGTCAAATGTGAGGATTCGTTCACATATCTATAGAAAGTAATTGCAAAACCTGTTTGAACTCATATTTCTATAGATTACTACGATATAAATACGCAGTTAATGTTAAATTGCATCCACGAAAAAGCATTCAAAAGCTATGTTGTTCAATGTTTTTCATCTAGCATTACTTGTAAGATACCAAACAAGAGGCCACTTTTAAATATTATTTTCTTTATTTCAGGGTGATATATCGTCGTTAGAGCTTACGTTTTCGGTGGATGAAGAGAGATTAGGAGAAATAGTCACTCACGAGCTCGTGCCGGGAGGGAAGGCAGTACCAGTTACTAATGAAAACAAGTAAGTGAGACACGGCAACCCAAATTTACTCTAAATGTAACAAAATCTAAGGTAGGTATTTATTTTTTTGCAAAAGTTATCTGGTACTTTAAAGTTGCCTGAAAATAATGTGGATGACTCGTTTTCTTTTTCAAAGTTGTTTATTACGGTGTGTTGTCTTTTTATATTTCAGGATAAATTACATCCACTTAATGGCCCACTTCAGAATGCACACACAGATCAAAGACCAAACCAACGCCTTCATCAAAGGATTCAGAACTATCATAAACCCAGAATGGCTATCGCTGTTTTCCACACCAGAGGTAATTGATTCCGTATCACTATTTCAGAAAATATTGCTGTACTTATACTCCTTATTTCCCGTACTATAAAAATATTATTTATCGCGAATGTTCCGCTTGACTGGCGTTACCTTTCCATGAAGCCGCTGCATATGTGTGCAGAGATGGCTGGATACATTTGAAAAAAGAACGACGTTAATATAACGTTTGCTGTGCAACTGGCATGCCCGCTTTGACGTCACTCTGGCAATTTTAGGTTGTTTGACCGTAGTTTTGACACCATATAACTTCTATATTATGTATGTCTATTTTGCAGCTCCAACGTCTAATAAGCGGCGACAACGTGCCATTGGACCTGCGTGATCTTCGCCGTCATACTCAGTACTATGGCGGGTTCCACGACTCGCACCGCGTGGTGTGCTGGCTGTGGGACGTGCTGCAGCGGGACTTCTCCGAGCACGAGCGCGGCATGTTCCTCAAGGTGACGCACACAGTAATGTGACATACTCAGTACTACGGCGGGTTCCACGACTCGCACCGCGTGGTGTGCTGGCTGTGGGACGTGCTGCAGCGGGACTTCTCCGAGCACGAGCGCGGCATGTTCCTCAAGGTGACGCACACAGTAATGTGACATACTCAGTACTACGGCGGGTTCCACGACTCGCACCGCGTGGTGTGCTGGCTGTGGGACGTGCTGCAGCGGGACTTCTCCGAGCACGAGCGCGGCATGTTCCTCAAGGTGACGCACACAGTAATGTGACATACTCAGTACTACGGCGGGTTCCACGACTCGCACCGCGTGGTGTGCTGGCTGTGGGACGTGCTGCAGCGGGACTTCTCCGAGCACGAGCGCGGCATGTTCCTCAAGGTGACGCACACAGTAATGTGACATACTCAGTACTACGGCGGGTTCCACGACTCGCACCGCGTGGTGTGCTGGCTGTGGGACGTGCTGCAGCGGGACTTCTCCGAGCACGAGCGCGGCATGTTCCTCAAGGTGACGCACACAGTAATGTGACATACTCAGTACTACGGCGGGTTCCACGACTCGCACCGCGTGGTGTGCTGGCTGTGGGACGTGCTGCAGCGGGACTTCTCCGAGCACGAGCGCGGCATGTTCCTCAAGGTGACGCACACAGTAATGTGACATACTCAGTACTACGGCGGGTTCCACGACTCGCACCGCGTGGTGTGCTGGCTGTGGGACGTGCTGCAGCGGGACTTCTCCGAGCACGAGCGCGGCATGTTCCTCAAGGTGACGCACACAGTAATGTGACATACTCAGTACTACGGCGGGTTCCACGACTCGCACCGCGTGGTGTGCTGGCTGTGGGACGTGCTGCAGCGGGACTTCTCCGAGCACGAGCGCGGCATGTTCCTCAAGGTGACGCACACAGTAATGTGACATACTCAGTACTACGGCGGGTTCCACGACTCGCACCGCGTGGTGTGCTGGCTGTGGGACGTGCTGCAGCGGGACTTCTCCGAGCACGAGCGCGGCATGTTCCTCAAGGTGACGCACACAGTAATGTGACATACTCAGTACTATGGCGGGTTCCACGACTCGCACCGCGTGGTGTGCTGGCTGTGGGACGTGCTGCAGCGGGACTTCTCCGAGCACGAGCGCGGCATGTTCCTCAAGGTGACGCACACAGTAATGTGACATACTCAGTACTACGGCGGGTTCCACGACTCGCACCGCGTGGTGTGCTGGCTGTGGGACGTGCTGCAGCGGGACTTCTCCGAGCACGAGCGCGGCATGTTCCTCAAGGTGACGCACACAGTAATGTGACATACTCAGTACTACGGCGGGTTCCACGACTCGCACCGCGTGGTGTGCTGGCTGTGGGACGTGCTGCAGCGGGACTTCTCCGAGCACGAGCGCGGCATGTTCCTCAAGGTGACGCACACAGTAATGTGACATACTCAGTACTACGGCGGGTTCCACGACTCGCACCGCGTGGTGTGCTGGCTGTGGGACGTGCTGCAGCGGGACTTCTCCGAGCACGAGCGCGGCATGTTCCTCAAGGTGACGCACACAGTAATGTGACATACTCAGTACTACGGCGGGTTCCACGACTCGCACCGCGTGGTGTGCTGGCTGTGGGACGTGCTGCAGCGGGACTTCTCCGAGCACGAGCGCGGCATGTTCCTCAAGGTGACGCACACAGTAATGTGACATACTCAGTACTACGGCGGGTTCCACGACTCGCACCGCGTGGTGTGCTGGCTGTGGGACGTGCTGCAGCGGGACTTCTCCGAGCACGAGCGCGGCATGTTCCTCAAGGTGACGCACACAGTAATGTGACATACTCAGTACTACGGCGGGTTCCACGACTCGCACCGCGTGGTGTGCTGGCTGTGGGACGTGCTGCAGCGGGACTTCTCCGAGCACGAGCGCGGCATGTTCCTCAAGGTGACGCACACAGTAATGTGACATACTCAGTACTACGGCGGGTTCCACGACTCGCACCGCGTGGTGTGCTGGCTGTGGGACGTGCTGCAGCGGGACTTCTCCGAGCACGAGCGCGATATGTTCCTCAATGACTTTCGCACCGCGTGTGCTTATTGAAAAGGCTGTTTTTAACCAATAAAAATCACGCAAATACTTATTAACCATGAATAGAAAACAATTTGGAAGTTTGTTGTCTTTTTGTAAAAAAATTGTTTATTTTACACTTTTTAGTGCTGGTACCCCCGAAAATTCCAACTAGTCCGTATCTATTTAATTGTCTGTCTCCGAAGTTTTCATGAGACCTTTACGAAATATAAATGAGACCACTCCGGAATAAATCTTTCGAACAAAAAATAACTTTGCAAATCAGTCTTATATGTATATGATGGAGTTATGCCCGAACATAGATCAAAAAAATATATACACTACCTTTTGCCCGCGATTTCGTACGCGCATATCCCGTTTTTTCCCGTACTTAGTGCTCCACTAAGCTCCTCAAGGAAGGTTCCGTCAAAATCACAGCTTTCTACGTCGAGAAGTTACGGCTGTGTGTTGTCTGATAGTCACTCAGTCAGTCAGCAACGGTTTTTTTAAATATATTTTGATTATATATAAACATCCGATTTGAAAACCTCCTTTTTTAAAGTCGGTTAAAAATATTTTTTTCCGTTTACAGTTCGTGACGTCTTGCTCGAAACCGCCAGTCCTTGGGTTCGCGCACCTCAAACCGCCATTCTCAATCCGATGCGTTGAAGTAGGCGACGATGAAGACACGGGGGATACAATCGGTAAGATTGTTTAAAAATTACATTTCACTGCGCTTGCTCACCTAGAAAGGCCCCACTTTTTCCCACACCAGACAAAAAACCAGACCTCGGACTGCTACTGACAATAATTTCCTCACAGGAAACCTAGTACAATTCAGTTTAAACAAAATATTTTTGATTTGAAACTATCGACTTCCTAAAAATATGTAAGTATTTTTTTATTAATACAACTAAAACATGTTTACTCCCAACAGGCAGTGTAATCCGAGGCTTTTTCACAATAAGAAAGAAGGATCCTCTGCACCGTCTGCCAACATCTTCCACCTGTTTCAACCTCCTCAAGCTGCCAAACTATCAGAAGAGAAGCACACTGCGCGACAAACTGCGGTACGCCGTCAACAGTAACACTGGCTTTGAACTGTCCTAAACAGAATGAAAAGAAACGGATCAATATTTTACGAAGAATGTGGCCAAGTCCTGAAGTATTGGATGTACCAAATTTGCAAGGATGATATCCTTAGGCTGTGTGCAGATCTAGGCAAAACTATATAAAGTCAGGGAAGCGATTAAATTTTATGACCTACATTTTATCTCAGCAAAAATGTGTTTTTGACATAAATCTTCGCTAAGATGAAAAAGTGACTAGATATTGAACATTTTTAATGATGAGTTTGGGCCTTCTGGCGCAAAAGAATAGTCTTAAAAACAAAACAGCGTTTTATCAATGCAAACTAAACCTGGATTTTCTGTAATTTATGGCAGAGTTGTTGTTGCAGAAATTGATAACAATCTCGAATTCTGCATTCAAATAGCTAATCCGCTCCGTCTCGTCGCGGTAAGTGCTCGCCTTAGCCATTTAAGTATGGACTCCAGCGTAGATTTCATGTTTGATACATCGCCTCCGCCGTCGCCACAGCGTCAGCCCCTCACACTGTTTGAGGCCTTTTGAGTAGGTTTGCGCACAGCCAAAGCCAGACAGAAGTCATTAACGAAACCAAATCGCAGGGTAGGAGAATTTTATTCGCAAAGACTTGTCCTAAAATGAGGCCAGTTATAATGCATAGATGTGCGTTTTCCTTTTATTACCAAAAATAAAGAAGCTGGTCTTCTACTTAGCCAATAAGGCGACATTTCAAAACAGGTACAAAATATAGAATACTCATGCGTTCTTAATACATTTGCACGGATTTGTGGCAATTTTAAAAACATTTTTTAACTTTCGTGACACTGAGTTTTCAATGTCACGTTCACTGCACTTTTTTCACATTTTAATCATATTTCAAAGAGTTTGAAACGAATATAATAAACCTGCGGGCTATGGTGACATTTAAATAATTTCGTATCAACATAAATATGTGCTCAAATTCGCAATAATAACTCGCTTGCTGTACCCGGGCGTTCGAGCCTTAGAAATATACTGTTAGAGACAATGCTCGTCCAAACACTATGTTCCATATTTTCGACCGGGTACTTAGGCTTCGTCCTAAAACAAAGCGTTAAATTATTCGACAAAGCCGGAAGGCAATCTAGTGCGTCGTACAAATGAACGCAACGAACGATCGCGTATTCGCGCGATCATCGCTTTCGATTAGGACGACGCCTTACAGTTTCTTCACAAGAATAAAATTAACCAAAGAAAGCACCGTTCACTTACAAAATAGATTGAGTAAAAATGTACTAACTTCATTCTTTGGAGTAATATAATGATTACTTAATCGCAAGGCAGCAGAACTGATTATTCAAAAGCTGCTCTAAAACAACTGATGCTAACATGTTAACGACGATCTCAAAAAAATATTTGTCTAAGAGATAACATCGGCAAATGCATAAACGGAGTACATTGAAAAGACTAAGAAAATTGGATTTAGTATATGTGTGAAATTATGTTGCATATTCATAGGTTAAGCTTTTTCAAAATCGAGTGTGACTGCTGCACCATTTTAATGCAATTTCTTTACCTGTATAGGCCAGTAACTTAATTTTACTAGCGTCTATTGAATGTATTCGATTTTTGTAATATTTCATAGTTACAACCTAGGCCAGGCCAGTTTGTTTCGGGTCCTATATTTACCTGTAATACAGATTAGGCCTAAACAAAGAACTATACGAGTTATTTCGAAGCCTACATTACTGATACGAATTATTTATAACATTGTATGTAGAACGAATGTACGTCTGTAACCTAGATCTCGTTATTTACCCATATCGTGTATAGTTCACGGTGTAAATCGGTATCTAAAGTAAATTCTAAATAACCCAGTCCAATGTATGAATAGGTGTATATAGACAATAACGTATTAGAATTGTACTCATAATGAATTTTATTTAATTTACCTATTTATGTACAGTACATACCTTTGGCGTTATATTGTCATTTTAAAATCAAAATTCATATTCTGGATCACAGTTTTTAAGAGGTTAGTTTTGGTGTTTACAGTACATACTTAATAATGCAATCTAAACTAAGTTATTGAGGTAATGCAACAACTAAGACACATCAGAAACTTAGTAAGGTACAGTATTTTGTTATAATATATGTGTGCACATAGAATCTGCAACCAAATTTATTGTTTTTGTTTTTTAATTTAGTTTTTTTTTTTTCAGTTTCTCTATGTGTAAGCATATTATTAGACGGAACTGTACAATGTTTTATATTGTTAGGAATCTAGGTGTGACTTTAAGCCTCGTACTCATGGTAAACAAAATTTAAGCAACACTGGTAACGAGCGGCAGACCGCGAAGGAGATGACGGGACGACCTAGCTAGCTTCCAATTACGAAGGAAAAGGCGCAAAATAGTGAAACTTGGAAATAATGGAGGGAAGCCCTTGCTCAGCAGTGGGACAGTAATAAGTGGGCTTGTAATAACTGGCAACAAGCCAGCTATGGTGTTGTCATCCGCTGCGTCCTGTAAAACCTATACTAACATAATAAAGCAGAAGAGCTTGTTTGTTTAAACGTGCTTATCTCTGGAACTGCCAGTCAGATTTGGAAAATTATTTTTGTTTATGATAGCCACATTCATGAGGAAGGCTATAGGCTATACGAGAACGGGAAAAAATATAGTCAAAATTAAAATCTTGATGTTTGGATGTTGGTTAATTAATCACGTCGCAATAGCTGAACGGATGAAACTTGGCACCTAATATCTACATCCCAATAGCACGTTTCTTTGGAAAATTTCCGACTATTACGCCGGCAGACCACTGGCAGACGCTGGTACAAAATCATTTTGCTGACACATTGTTGCCCAAGTTTTGTTTACCCTGAACATGGGCCTTTATTATGTGTCAATGTAATCTACACTTTAGTATCGCACTATAATATTTTATATCATCATATTTTTACAATTAAGGTCTTCAATAGTTATACTTTGCAATATTAACATAGATTTTGTGTCCCTATGTGTTGTAATTATTTCTCTGTAGTCTATATATAACAGCATATTTTATTGTATAAAATTTATATTTCGTTGTTTATTTAGTGCAATTACTTTCAAATATTTTTATCAACATTGTATACAAGAAAAGTAGTGCAGAGAAGTGCTTTTTTTAAAGAACACATGCAATATCAAGAAAGTTTTTCAAATGGAATGTCACTTTGAACTCTTTTTTTCTGCACTTGGTAATTTAACAGTTGAACAAAGATAGTATTTTGTAGTAGTGTTCCCATTTTAATTGAAAACTTTTAAATATTTACTAATATATGCATAGACAAGGATCATTGTAAGGGATATTTTGTACTAGCCACGTAAATATGTTGTATAACACAATGTGATTCTCTGTGATAAAATAATTGATATTTATTATTGAGAAGTTTTATTTAAACCTTTTATTGTATGTATAAGTATTCGGTACCTTATTTACTGTTATACATGCGAAAGTTTGGATGGATGTGTTACTCAATCACGCCAGCCAGAACGGGTGAACAGCCGCTATATTCTGTCAGCATCTCGCTATGGAAACTCAAGTGGAGTGGGCATGAAGTGAACTGTCATTCATTCTTGTTTGTATTGATCGACAGAACTCTTCACGTTAACTTCACCCAAGCTTTCACGGTCAAACGTTAACAGAATCGCACTACAGATCTAGATGAAATTTGAAAAGAGATAGTCCGGAATAACAAATAGGCTACTTTCAACACGGGCGAATTTCGGAAATTATAATTTCCGAAATTTGCCCGTGTGAAGCCGCTGGCAGAAGCTAGTGTATTATATTATATCATTTATCATAAATCAGGCATCGACGTAGAACTTCTCTGAAAAACAATTGAGGTCGAGCAGGGCAAAATAAATCAATTGACCCAGTATAGGATGATTAATAATTCAATGCATTTCTTGTAAGGTCATACGGGTAGGTAGGTACCTAGTTTGTAGCAAACGCTAGGTTTTCATTATGTGCTTAATTTTGCGTTGCGACTATAGATATAAACAACCGATTTAAAACGTTTTAAATGAAATGTTGAAATAAATCGTCTTAAACGGTTGAATACACGCCTACAAAAATAAAAGAACTGTATTCAGATTGTGCATGTGTACCTACCTATGTAGTCACAAGTGACGACGTCGACGAGAGTGCGAGAGTGAGAGTTTGGTTTTAAACCGAATCAAATTGATTATTTATATCGTTTGAAAACAATGAAAAAAATGTTTATTTACCAACACAGTGTTTTTAACTTATCAATAGAGTTATAACTTATGTAAATAATACCTACGCTTGGTCGGACGGACCAACTAGAACTAAACCCGCTAAGTATATCAATAGGTATTCGTTTAAAAAATCGTTACACAGTTAATAGGTAGGTACTCCGTTATATCCCTACCTCGGTATCATCACATCTATAATTGCGACGCCTTTCTCAATTTATGTAATTATTATATTAGACATGAAAAAAACAGATATCATGTGTGATACAGCGTTTTTGTCCTGTCTAAATTTTTCTAAAAACTAAAATGTTCGTAACGACATCACTTTTGCAATGTGATGCAGTTGCTCGCAGCTGCATCCGACTGTGTGACCCGTGTGGCCTTGTTTAGATCTTTTTTGCAAATGGGATTTGCTTCTTTTAAAACGTATCGTTTAGTTTTGAAATCCCACAGCACTATGTCACTAAATAAATAAGACCAGGTACTCGTATGACTACTCTAAATGGGGGCCGTGTGACTGACACTGACATCGCCACCATCAGGGATTTTAATTTCGATAACAAAAAAGTTGTCGCTATTTTTTTTTTATTTATTTAATAAGGCAAAATAAATCTTGATAAAACCCTACATGCGCCGGCCGGATAGGGATGCAATCAAAGGTCGCAGGGTAAACGGGACTGCATTCATGGTATTATAGTAAAGTGATTTAATGGAAAAAAGAATAAACTAAAATCAATATGTAATCATGATTTATAAAAAGTTTTATTTTTAATTAAAATATGATAATTGATAAAAAGAAAGTTAACGACAACACTAAACTTATTTGACACTGGCCGATCTTGTCAATGTCAAGCACTAACGCCATAAAAAAAATAACAAACGTCAAGTTTCAGCTAGTACTTAAAATTGTTTTAAATATATTCGCGAGGTATTATAAAAATATTCCTGAATCCAGATATTATTTAAAAATAATTGTATATTTACCCATCAAAAGGCGTTAATAGTCGTTTATCCGTAACGGAATTCAGGTTGCCTCTCAAGCACAGCTGTTCACCGCGCGTCGTCGCCATTGTTATTTTCCGTCTCTTTTTAGACCGCGTCCTCGCGGCTCCCCTCTCCCCCTCACTTCCAACCAGTTTCGCTCGATTTTCGTGGCGTGTGGACGTCTGTGTGTGGCGCGGACTAAAATATTTCGGTCTCATCCTTTGTCCAGGAAGAAGCGAAACTCCACAATAACTCGCAACCACGACTGAAACTCCCCGCTCAAACGTGAAATAACTGGTGTAATCTACAGGTGTTTCATCGTCCCGTGTGTTGTTTAGTGATTCCCGCATAGTCAATCGAGCATGAATAATAAAGAAGTAACCGGTGATATTGTCGAGTGTCCACTGGGAGGCGAGGTCTGGTGATCGGGCGTAGTGTCGAGGTCGTAGGGTTCGGCGTGTGATGAGTCTGCGGTGACGGCTCGCCGCTGAGCGGTTGGATGGCGGCTGTAAGCGGCCCCGCGCGGCACTCTCGCGTCTCCATGAGTGTGTCCATGTCGCTGATGCAGGGCGGTACGCAGAGCGCGCCCCAGGGCGCCATCCTGGCGGCAGCGGCGCCCTACTACCAGACGCCGGCCATCCCGACCGACGTGCAGCCCGACCGCCCGATCGGATATGGCGCCTTCGGTGTTGTATGGTGAGTCAATTTTGTTGTTGTTTATATTTTCAAATTGCCCGCGTCACATTCAAAACTAATTGATGAAGTATATCTATCAACTCTGTTCGCGCTTCTAACTTTTAAACATGTGTCACTTCGGGGGATTGCACTACTAGTCTGTGATTGCGCTTTGAACATTGTTTTAGGTTGGAGACTGTAATTTATACCTACTCATCTTTAATTTAATTCGGCTCACGTTTTCTTCGTTTTATCTAATCGCATTGTGATAGTTGATCTTTGCCTATTGTGTAAGTTTAACAATGTTCACTCAATACGCGTTTTTAACAGACTTCAAAAAAAGGGAGGTTCTCAATTCGGTTGTTTAATATGTACTTTGGACTCACTTAAACTTAGCACTGTGCCTTTCAACAAAGCTGATTTAATTTATTGTTGCTAATTTGAACAATTAACAGTTAGGTACTGAAATGAACTGATCTTATTAACTTGTAAATCCTATGAGAACCTATCAAGACCTTGATAGCAAAATTTAAAAGTACAATAAAAAGTTACATTTTTGTACTTGAGGGTATTTTTTCCTTCAATGGAAAATCCTAACAAAAGCTATAATAAATAGCTAGCTTTTCTTAGGACTAGTTTTATTAGTATACACTTTTGTTTACAAACATAACATTTTATTTTATTTGTCATACTCATAGAAGTAAGGAATCTATGACAAAATTTGATAAAACAGAGTGTAATTAGAAATAATACTAGGTTGGTACTATGTTCTTACAACCATCTAAGGTCTAAAAATACTTAGTAATTTAGTTTTTTTCACTTAAACATTACTAATGCAATTATAACATTAAAAAAGTAGCAGCACCACAAAAAATGTTTTTAGGGAACGGTCAGCATAATAATTTGTTTACAGCTAGGACTTTTTCACCAAAATGTCTTCTTTCATTGAAAGTAAACTTTAACACTTATTTTTAGTTATGAAGCCAAATAGCAAAAAAAAAGAAGTATTATTTAGCGTTAGGTGCAAATAATATAATACCTTTCTACATAACAATGGCCATTACCAATATTCCAAATACAGTTTGGAAGTAAAAAAGCTTTTTAACTTAGTTAATGTTTGGACAGATGTACTGAACAGAGCCCTTAAGGCTCTTTCAAATGGTTACAGTTCCCAAACATAGAACAGAAAAATATTCAGTGTGTACAACAAATGTGGTACTTACCTATTGTTAGTTGTAAAGTAGATAAAAATATTATTTCATGAGACATTATGCAAATTATTATTTATGAAATAACTTTGTCATTCTGAATATATTACCTATTTTAGAAATAGTCAATAAAATCAATATTTACTAAGCTTGCCCCAATTATTACCCATTTTTTAATTATCTGTAACAAATAGCACTTATTACAACATTAAAAAACTGAAATGTTAACTATAGTTGTTGACTACTGGATTTGAAACTTGATGGAAAAGTACACTAGACTTTTCCACCACAGGAAAAGTCTAGTGTACTTTTCTATCAAGTTTTGTGGCTTGAATTAATAGGTAAATAGTTTCCATACTATGCTCCCTAAGAAACTGCAATATCATTTTAGCAGATGTGACCATATTTCACAAACTGACTTCTTACCATTGTCGTTCTTATCGACTCCAATTTTACGATCTACAGCTCTGCCACACTCACAAGTTTTATACGACAATCCCATAAATCTCAGAGTGAATGTAACATACGGGAATTTAGAACGTAAGTGCTGCCAAATGTTCACCAACATTGTTTTCGGCTACAAAAACCTCAAGAGGCACTTCTGGCACTGTAAAGGGCGTATTCTCACGTTCGTAACTAGCTGCCTAAGAACAAATGGCTTTAAGATACCCGTCTACAGATTCCTACACAGTCTTCCAGTCGCGAAGCAATTTCAAGAAACAAAGACCATACCGTTATCCCCAGTATCGTGTAGTCGCTACCTACTCGACTCGTCGATAAGTAAAGCGCACTAAGCAATTATTACTAGTCTCTACGACCTACGTTCGTTTTACTACCTCTGAACACGATGCAACCGTTAAACCTAGAAAGCTACGATTCCATTTGAAATCTTCCATTTTTAACGAGCAGGACCGCTTTATGAGTACAACAAATCTTTCTCAGCTTTTATTTACATCAGTTGTCGAACTAAACAAGTTTTGAAAGTTTTCCAAAAGTTTACATTGCACTGAAGTTAGGCGGTTCTCCAGCCTAATCTGCACCAGTTGCCTTCTGTAAACACGTGGAGTTTGTATCGCCCGGCGACGGGCATTCGATTTAGCGTGAACGACATAAGAGCGGTTTTCAATATTCATGTTGCCCGCAATCGAATGCACATTGCGTCTGACGGCCGAAGTCACTTCTCAAATGAAACTGTGCTTTGTTGCTCACACCTTTAGCTAGCTTTTGAAATAATGGCTCGGATATCTGTTATTGAAACGGAGGTAGAGAATGTGTGGTTCTCTCTTGTAAGCGAAATTCGCCCTTAAGTCGATGGGAGTAGATACGAGTTGAGTTGGAGAACAGTTGGAGCGCTCTGAAGTAGTGCAACGTTCGTGCATCGGGGGTAGCGGTTGTTAGGTATGGGTGGATGCTTTGTGTCGAGTCGTCGTGCGTAGGTAGGTCCCTCATGGCGCTTGCCGCGTCGATTGTGTGTGAACGACCGCGACGAGGGGAGGCACGCCTGATTATTCCGAGCCCGCGTCGATCGCCGGTCGAGAGCCCTAAAACCCGGCTCTGCTCTGCTCCTATCCCTCCTTCCTTGTACTCGCCCGTTGAATGTAAATAGGAACTCCTTAACATTAACATTTTAGTTATTTTCTCTTATTTCTGAGTGTTTTAATTTATTCTGGTCCCTGCTTCTGTATTTAGATATCTTTGTGTTCATCTAATGAATAATACGCCAGCTTCATATTATTCCTACTTTTTAGTGAAACAATGCAGTTTTACTCTCATTATGCTCATCTTCGCATGTACCTAGTCCGTTTCGTCATTGCTCGGCGGTGACAAGACAATCACGATAGCGCGCTGTCATAACAACTTGAGCCTAAGAATAACAGCATACGCAGTAGAAAGCTACAATCAAAGAAATTCTGCAAGAGAATTTCATTCAATGCACACGAGATGTTTAATTTTCTGTTGACCTGAAATTTTAAAGTACAAAAATGTCGAGGACCTGGAATTATAAATGCCAACTACAAATAGGCAACTACCTACTTTAGCTTGGTGACTTCGATGTCGAGGTGACTGAAGTGTGAAATATAATTTACGAATGTGTTAAAATGTTAACAAACACACTTATCTGCTGCTACACAAATAACGTTCGAAAACTGCAAACTCATAGAAATTCGCCTCGAGAGAATATACATCGGTATCTAACTATCTACACAAGAGAAAACAGAGAGCATTGCATTGCGTCCTTGCATACGCGTTCACATGTAATTTAATAACGAGCAGAGCAATATCAGACGATAACAACTTGATATTCGGCGCTCGCTACCTGCATGCCAATTGAGGACAACCGGCAATTCAAGGTGATGAACTTATGGGTCGGGAGGAGGCTCAGCTAGGATGGGCCTGGCCTATAGTAAATTAATTACAAAGCGTGCGGACTGATTGATCGGGCTGCGCGGGCCCGCCGCACCTCGGGTCGCGCCTTCGGTCTCCACCCTGTGACCGTGGCTAATTGCACCGAGCCAGTTGAAAAACTTGATCCATCCGCCTATATGGCGAACAGGCGAACTCTCTCTCAAATGGAGTTTTGAACGCATTTGTGGAATACTTGATTTAAAGTACGCTCTTGATGGAGAACACCATCCTACCATGCCTTTAAGCGCAAGTAAGATAGGAGCAAGTATATTATTTTAAGCGATGATATTTTCATTACGGTCAAATGCATCTTAGTTATTATAATCCTGTAAAAAAGGGAACCTTTTCATGTTTTCAGCATCAAAAGATTTCTTATTGACGGTCTCACAAGGGTTCTTTACCTGCTACGATCGCATGAATAACTATTCGATTACCTGCCTAAGTCAGACCTCGACGCTTTAGGAAGTTCAAGTATTTATTCTTGAACGTTATAAGTTGGCAATCTGTTCAAAAAAGTAGTTCAGAAACTAGTAGTACTCTCGAATAAATTGGCGTTATTTGAATGTACTTACGTGCAGTTACCTAGGTCAAGAAAGCATGACAGAGGCGAACGGTATTGTGCCGAATCGAGACTATTATGACAGTTTTTGTTATGTTGATTTCCGTTGGAATGCTGACGTCGAGTTTCAATCCGCTTTATTCGATCATACGCTCACATCACTATTGTTTTGCTCGTAATCTTTACCCTATTATGATATTAGAATTTCACAAAAATAACTGAATAGATCAGTTTAATCATGCTTATTGCTTAAATAGTAAGGATTCACGCAGAAACCCGACGTAAATTCCTTATACTATACATCTCTAAATCCTAACCCATTTCATTGCCACATCCTTCTTTGTATAAAAACGAGCGCGTAATCCGTAACGCTAGACAAAAGAAGCAATAACTTTGGAAACCTTTTGCTACTGAACACAATGGAATCCATTTTTGCTAATCTCGTTACAACACGCTTGGCAAGGAGATCTGATAAACTACGGATTGTACGTTTATCGGCACCTAAGTTCCTAATCTAAAGGCATTATGTGAGTGTATAGTACAACAAAACTGTATGGATCCATCGTCCAAATTAGTTTAATGGGACTTTTTCTAACTAGTGCGAGTTGAAACCAACTCATGCAGGCATTAACACTTTCAGTGCCCAGAACTCAGCATATGGGTCGAACAATAATTTGTTCGTGTGCCCACGAGTCGTCGCTACATATAACGACGACTCGGATGCCGAGTTGTGGGCATACAAACTCGGCAGCCGAGTCGACAAATTATTGTTCGACCCATACGCTGAGTTCTTGGCACTGAAAGTGTTAACAGAGTCAGGGGCCCTAGTATGATGTGCCAGTGCCAATACCATTATGAATCCATTGTGAAAAAGGGATAGGGTTTTTGGTATCGGTATAGCTTCGGCTCCCTCCCACACCGGAATTGGTGGTTTTAAGACAAGACGTCATAGTAAATAACCTGGATCGAAAACTCGTGGTGGACCAAGAAATGTCGATTTTAGCCATTCAACTTGGCTGTTCAATGCATCGATGGTAGCTTTGAGTTGGGTAATGTACAGATGTGTGAAGTAGATGAGATAACGGCGGCATCGCGACGCGAGTACCGGCAACGAACTGGCCTGCTTACAGCCTAACCAGGTCACAGGGAACTTATAGTCCGTCTGCCTGCTATGGTGCGTGTATTAAGTGACGTCACGTAATTCTATTGAAGGATTTCTAGCTTAGATGCATCAGAGAATTGCAGGGTTATGGGTGAAAACGTATGAACCAAGTTGTGAACTTTTTCGAGTTTTTGGAGCACTGGGGACGACTTACCGCCGCGTTCTTCTTTGCGGTTTTGGACTTCTAAAAAACAACTCGTCGCTGAAGCGCAAGTTGTATCGTTATTTCGATTTGGTTTTTGTGAAATTTCCTATGAATATTTCTGTTGGAATGTTTTGTTCCTCTTCGTTGTTTTTGGAGGACATCATTTTGGAAATTCGTCTGTCTTCCAGCTCTTCCACAACTTTTCGAAGTGACACTGAAACATTGAAGTTCTCGAGACTCCCCGCGTTGTGTGACCTGAGATACCACTTAGTTGCAAGTCAGCCATTAACCACACGGGTTTTTTGCTCCATCGCAGCCGAGCGATAATTGGTGTCGTGGGAAGGGAGTTGAGATTGACTGATATCGGATTAAGATTTTAAGCTGGCACTGATAAAGATATTGGAATATTCTGAATAGATATTCGAGACTCGGTGTCAGCTCACAGCAGGCTAATCACCTGTTGGATAAATTGAATAAACATCAATATCTGTGTCCCAGATAGATTAAGTAAACACCAATTTTTGATCAGTAACTGTCGTATCTCGCACATTTATACAGGGTGTCCCAAAACTCAACGTCAAGCCGAAACGGGGTGACAGGATTGATCATAACCATCACGAGAAAAATCTGAAAAAAAATCTATCCCATGCAGTTTAAAAATTATGGGCATTTTAAGAAAAACCTAGAAATTTGATCAAACTGTACCATTTTTCGGTTATTGTGGTTATTCTTTTTTATTTTTGTTCATTTGAACTTTGGAAACGTAATCCTAAATAACATTTCTAGAATCCCAATAAAAAATAATGACACAATTGCCTCAAGTTTCCGAGAATTGAGACTATTTGTTAAACTACGAATTTAAAATTTTCAAGATTCGTCGACTTTGACAGGCCCTCCTATAAAAAAAATGCCTACACTAGAGTGCCTTGGCAAGTGGCATTAAAAGTTGGCGCATTTAATCAGAATTCTAAAATGGTACAATACTTGTTAGTTCCATACAATAGAAAAGAGTAAAAAAATTAAAACCTCAAGTAACCCGATTTTTGCTATCTCATTTTACTCAGTTAAAATGTTTTTAATTCACACAAGCTCTAGGTAGGTTCTTAATTTTAAGACAAAATGATGAGAGAGATGGATAATGGGTATGTTCGCCATGAGTGAGCGAGACAGATAGTCACGATAAAGTCTAGCGGCAGCACTTGCGTTGCATCTGCATTCCCCATAAATGAGGTGCATGTTCGCATATTCTTGTGAAGTGTAGCGCGTAGGCATGGTAGATAAAAAGGATGCCAACACAAAAGTCCAGAGAGAAGCCAAAGTTGCCGGTATGTTATCAACAAGTCCAATTCACAAAGATTCAAGTCCAAAAAGAGAAGCCAAAGTTGTCAGTACTAAATCAACACAAGCGAATACGAACGTGCGCAGTAGACGAATGAGCGAAACGTACTAACTGGTTGGTGTCGGACTGGTAGCGTAGCCATTTGCTTGGCTGAAACTAGTGCGAATGAAACAGATAGATGCCATAGCATCTATCTGTTTCATTCGCACTCGTTTAAACGACGCATCTCCGTCTCAATGCGTGGCGTCACTATCTGTCTCGCTCACTCATGGCAAACATACCCATTATCCATCTCTCTCATCATTTTGCCTTAAAATTAAGAACCTACCTAGAGCTTGTGCGAATTAAAAACATTTTAACTGAGTAAAATCTGATAGCAAAAATCGGGTTACTTGAGGTTTTAATTTTTTTACTCTTTTCTATTGTATGGAACTAACAAGTATTGTACCATTTTAGAATTCTGATTAAATGCGCCAACTTTTAATGCTACTTGCCAAGGCACTCTAGTACATTTTTTTTATAGGAGGGCCTGTCAAAGTCGACGAATTTTGAAAATTTTAAATTCGTAGTTTAACAAATAGTCTCAATTCTCGGGAACTTGAGGCAATTGTGTCATTATTTTTTATTGGGATTCTAGAAATGTTATTTAGGATTACGTTTCTAAAGTTCAAATGAACAAAAATAAAAAAGAATAACCACAATAACCGAAAAATGGCACAGTTTGATCAAATTTCTAGGTTTTTCTTAAAATGCCCATAATTTTCAAACTGCATGGGATAGATTTTTTTTCAGATTTTTCTCGTGATGGTTATGATCAATCCTGTCACCCCGTTTCGGCTTGACGTTGAGTTTTGGGACACCCTGTATATTTCGCCTTATCACGTTATTTCTAGTTGCGAAAATTCCCGCTATATCCACATTAACGATGTATAAGTATTTCGTGCAATGGAAAGGCCATCCCCTCGGCTATTCAATAAATTCTATGCCGTGGGTGCCACGCAAAGCGAGTAAGGAATTGTGTCAAAAGGATGTCAGAAATTCTCCTTTGCTCTTAAAACATGCTGAAATTAGCATTCCATTTGCTAAGCTCGGTAATTACGTCCATATTTCTATAGGAAGGTTCTGTGAAGGACATCCTTGTTTTTCATTTGAATAGCGAGATACCTTCACGGGGCTCCTGTTTATTCCATTTGCCGTTACAACGTACAAATTCCTACTTTATGAAATCCAGTTTTCCTTATCTGTTCCCCTAATCCAGAGCGCGTGGTACGCAATGACGTCACGACTCACGCTGTGTGTTCGCATAACAAGTTTGTTTCCATCTAACATATCTATCTTTACTACGCCGCATTATTGATAAGCCCTGTTTTGGTGATAGAAAACACAAACATTTTTTCCCAGTAAAATTAATATTGCCTCAAAAAAAAAGAAGTCCATTAAAAATCTTTATTATTGAATAAGAATATATTATTATACTAGCACATGTTCCCATTTCAGTATTTAGGTTTATTTGCCGATAAAAGGGTGTTTCTGAGAAATGTTGAAAGTCATTAACCTGAATTTCGCGTGCAGCTCCTACTAAGGGGTAGATTTGGCCACATTTTAACTACCATTGGTTTATTAGTATAAATAACCTACTATATGATGGCCTGTTATGAAGCAATGGACGAAGAACAGTAGCCAATATAAGTATTGTTGAGGACATTTATTCTAATCTGTGAATTGTCAAATTCCAAGTCAGGACAATCGTTATTTTATTGCTAAGATTGATGTCCCTTTCATTACTTCTGGTTCTGACTATGGAATCACCTTTTGACATAGCAACAAGGATTGGGTACCTAGTAAATTATGGGTGTACAAATACTCGCCTCGGATCCTTTAGGAACAAAAACGAGGCGGCCATTACTTCTTTATTTATAAAACAGGCGATGGAGTTTCTATTGGTACTCGTAACTTGACAACAGACACGTGTATCGTGTTTCACTATCCTGTTTTATCTTTGTATTTTTCTCACGCACTCGAAGCCACATTTGATAACATTGTCTACCACCAAATTAGATCGCTGTATTCAAATCAGTGTCGTCAACCGAACTTCAGTAGCTTCAAAAATCGTCGGTGATTAAGTAAATGAACCAACATTTACTTCAAAAACAGGACAAAACAACAATTCAAAGTCAAATGTAGTCGTATTGCCTCTAATGTCGAGCTATTTCACAAGTTTACGCTTCTTTGTACAAGTTTCAATCTATAAAGTCAGACAACGACTGACAAAACCGACTGTTTTGTATTTGTTCCGTAATTGTACTGTCAGTTTAATACCTCTACAAATTGCAGTATTATTCCAAGCAGTAGTAATACCTGTTTTTAAAAACCTTATCTGCTTAAGGAGCTATAGGATGAGGCCAAATGAGCGTTATTTTTTTAGTTAAATGCGTAAAATGAGTCGGGGAATTTAAGTTGCGTTCGGTTTCACGGCGCACACACTTTACATGTAATATGTATTAATTTTATTTATAGTTATTGTTTAATGTTTATGAATTTTATTGTATGGGCCCTGGATGCCTGAAATAAAGCATTAAATAAATAAAAGTAACTGAAGTTACGTCCGTCCGTCTGGCTGCCTCACTGGATTTCAGTTAAACGTAAATTGCGCAACTCAAAATACTCACGTCTCACAAAATTACGCTCGTTGGCCTCGCCCTTAATCGCCTAAATAGGATAAAACAACGTCACTGTCTGTCTCTTTCTGTTTTCCGTTTACTTCTTCTAAACAACGCAACGAATTTTGTTTATTATATAAATAGAAGATATAGAAAGAATACGTTTTTCGCCAATACAAAGAGCGATTGAAAGTGCACCCGTGTGAAGCCAGGCCGAGTCGTTCGTTGAAAATAATCTAGAATACGTTTAAGGAAAACTGGGTCTGAAAAAGCGAAACAACAATGCCAATGATTTGGCTGCACGTCAAAACGTTGGTACCGCGTATCACACGGTATCTAATGAAGTCGTCGCATCGAGATTAATTGGCAACAGTTTACTGGACACGGCTTCCCCGTGGTTCCGCGGTTCACGCAGGTCACTCAACCTCGCAGTGTTTATCAGAGATTCTCAACATTCGGCAGTACGCCGTTAACGTGCCATTGACATTCGGGACTCGGTTTGGAATCGGAAATAGCACACGCGAATATTATTATTTCCCGACGATACAGGGGGACTTTATTTTTATCGTGGGTTCAATTAGCGAGAAAGTGCGCAGTTCATGCCATTCGGTAGTCCGGTTTTAGCTGGAACTGTCGATGGAACGTATCATGCGTTCTGCGCTAGTTACTGCTTTATTACACCATAAAATGCCTAATGTTTGATCACTATCGGCAGAAGCCCTAAAACTGTTTTATTCCGCGCTCTCATTCAGATTTACTACGAGAATATAAATAGTTTTGGGTTATCGACTTCAATATTTATGTTACCATTCAGTTTCCTATGAAAACAGCCGATATAATCGACAACCAAGCTCAAAATAATCATATATTTACCAATTCAAAATCGTCTCACGTAGTTCTTAAATGGCTATTCAGTGTTATCTGAAAAAATGCACAATTAACGTTTTTAAATCATTAGTGCCTTTTTTATCACAGTTTACTCACAAGGCCGTGACTTAAATGTTAAGAAATTGGACTTCTGCCTATTCCGTAATACAACACTGTACTAAGAATAGTGCAAAACTAACAACAGTTTAACATAATTTACGTTTCGCTATCGATTTTACTTACAATAGTTTCCTATCCGAGCGTTTAGGCAGAGTAAGCCAGAAAGGGGAAATTTGGAAAATATCGTCAACAATTAAACCGTCATTACGTTTCATTTCGTTCACGGGTTGCAAATTACCCGCCTGCCTCCATGGAGGTGGAAGTTGGACGCGGGCGTTGGGATGGGCGCCTACTAGATATTTTATTGTATCCAGTCTCACCCCGGGGGCTTTAGAAACTGCCGCACCGCCACGTACTTTGGGTGCCTTTGCTAACTTTGAATAAGATATATTCTGTCTTTTTTGGATCGTTATGGTTGCATATTAAAAGCGTGTTAAGAGGCAAACACTAAGTTTCTATCAGGCTACTCAAAAATCTTTATGCCATGTTGCAGTTTCGCATTACACAATGCAGATTTTTCCCACAGCCGGTAATTTATCGCAGATTTCCGTGTTTAATGTTTCACACTACTATGAAATGTGTGTAAAAAGAGACAAGCATTTGACGAAACTGCGAAAAGGCCAACATGAAATTCAATTTTTCAGCTGCGTGATATCGATCACACATGTGGTTCGACCCACGTCGCTAGTTTCCTCCCGGACTCATTGTGCGTGTGTGACGCACGGGGACCGCACACGGCGTTCCAGCCCTTGCCTGCCAGTACATCAATCACTTCCTTATCGAATTTATGAACGTTTGAACACTGCCTGCCATATCCTGTTGCCCTGGTATTTACACTGACGACTCACTACCGTCTATTTAGCGATGCTACAATTACATTAACAATGTCGTCTACACCTCTACCACTTATAAGGTTTATCTTGTCGTGTCTTTTTATATATTCCTAACCCTGGAAAATGGTGTTGACTTCACACATATTACATCATTGGCTTACAAATATTCCGGGGTGAAGTTCTACCATGTAACATGTCTGTTTTTATAACTGGATAGCATGGTTTTGATCTGACCTCATATAAATTCAGATCCTTCGACTTCGCAACTTCGACAAAACTATTTCCAATGTATGTTAGAGTTATGTGATTCTAAGCGGCTGGACTGCTAATGAGGTAACAGCTCGTTAATTTTGTTTGTTCAGTCGCTGTTACAGGACTCCATATACGGCATACCTCGGTAATCAAAGACACAATTAAATCACTTCTTTGTCTACTTACTTTAATGAGATGCTGCCATTTTGTATTCTGCTTACAAACATTAATATTCGAAAACATGTTTTTGAATTAAAAAGTTAGGAAGCTATGAATTAAACAAGGCTTGCTGCTCATTTGTGTTTCTAAATTAACTTAGTTGGTAATGTCGCAGCCCTGGAGAGTGGGGCCCGCAGTTTTAATCATATTCTTTGGTCGAGGACTGTTCTAGCGCGTTTTGTATGCAAGGAGCGTGACCCAAGTTTCCGTTTTCGGCCCCCATGTGAAAACGTTTACACAATGTCAAATTGTCTACCTGGCCACTTGCAAAACACGGCCTTCCTGCGGGGCCGGGCATTGTCGACGAATGCCCGATGTTAATATCAACGATAACTGTATCTGACTGCTCATTGTTCGTAGTTTTTGTCTTTGGTAATTGTGAAATTTCCCATTTGTTAGTACGCTAGCGGGCAAATGAAGAATTCATATGGTTTTGTGTCAATCGGTGTATTGTTACGCCGTATTTGCTGGAAACAAAGGATTTGACGTTTCTCGCATTTACTGGTAATGTAAACGATAAATTGTGCGGTTATACTCATTATAATTATTATGGTGATTAGTCAAATAAAAAAATTCAAACCAAATTAATTTTCATTTCAATCCATGCGAATGTACGCCATGTTACCATGTATGTATTATAAGTTTATAACACATTGTTTAAAGGCCTTCTTCAAAGATAGCAGGAAACCATTTTCCTTGGAACGTAAAACCATGGATTTCCATTACATTTTAGCTATTGCACCATAAAATTTAACAACTTTAATAATCCACGCTGAGCTTATAACGCTATGTTTAAGTGTGTATTGTTAATATTTAATATGTTTCCCTCATAACTCGAGGACCGTTACACGCCCGGATACAGTTGGTCACTGCGGTGTTAGCACTATGACATCACTCGTGCTTCCCACCGAATTGTACTCATTAGTTCATTGACACACATTACCTACCTCCCAGAGTTCGCTGAGCTAATTTAGCTTAATGCATGTTATTACGAATTCTGTTTGAATTTGAACTTCACACAAAAAGAAATCCTTTTTAAAACCGCGCTGTTCGAATGATACTCGCATGTTTCGCTCGATTATACGTTTGTGTACTGAATTAAGTACCGGATTATATTCAGCTTGTATTATTGTATTCTAAATATATTTGCATCGTGTCTTCGTGTCCCCCTGTCGTGGGGTTCTTTCGGAATAGGTCTTATTCTAATTCCCCACAGAGGAGCTTTCTCGTTGATTGAATATTCCACGCGCGACACCGATCTCTTTTCCACTCCTGCACCGACTTTAAAAGCGACTTCATCCGGAGTTAACGGCGACTGGTTTCTGTGCTTTATGCAATTAGTCAAGTGATTTTAAACTTGGGATCTTTAAGACCTCTCGATGTTTTCTTGTTCAATGCTTGGACTAAGTTATGAATCATTCCATTTTTCTAAGCCACCATCAAGTGTGGTCTGAGCATAGCAACGTAGCACGTTGCACTTTTTCAGCAATTATTCTTCTAAATGTGCAACATCACCCAAAATCAATACAACTCCGGTCGAGCGACTTCTACATAAAGTAACTTCCAGAACTTACTGACACTATTCAAACAATTTAAAGAGTTCCATATCGTGACAGTATCACCAGCCAGCTAGTTCTGAAACGGATGTAACGCCCATATACGTCTCGCGTTGTAAATTCGCGCGATGACATGGCGGGCGCATTCCAATGCGTCGTCGCCTCGGTACGTTCGGAATCCTTAATTTAACTGCTCTCGATGCAGGCAGTGCCGGAGATGCAGCCGGAATGAGCTTCCCGCCTGTGATTGCATTCACACCCGCTCCGTGACTCCAAATTAATGTCGCGTCTTACGTCCCCTGACTGCTGCGCGGCCCCATAGATTTTGTGTCCTGTCGCGTCTAAGTCTAAGCTGGCTTTTATTGGATGGCCTGCTATACGATCTAGGTTGTTGTATATACTTGGAGTGGAGATGTATTTTTAAATTTTTGGTCCTTGGGTTCTAATTAAAACTAATCTGTTTTTTTAATTGTTTCAGGTAAGCATCCATGGCCAATAAAAATGCGAGTGGGGGTCATAACAAAAGTGAGTGATTATTTAAAAAGTTTCGATTGCATTACATTTATTAAAGTTCGAAACAAAATTGATTGGTTTCACATAGCGCCAACTCATAACTCGAAATCCGATTTCGTATTTTGCAAAAATACAAAATCATTTTTAAGCGATGAAAGTCGAAACAGTTACAGGTATGGGACAGATATTAAAAAAATACACCTTTCAGTCGCATTTACGTCGGTGAGAAATGAGAATACACGTTTTATACTTTTTAAATGTCTTTTTTTTTATCGTTCTGTTAAATCTCGGTCGCCTGCAGTCCTTTTAAAAACACCACGCACCTTTGTGAACGTGATTGAAATAATTACTGAACGCGTTTTTATAACATTTTATTGTTCAAAGCGTTAGAAATATAGAAATATGACCCTCCCTAACTCGAATTTAATAGTCGTGCAGGTGTTAATTAATCATTTGTTTCGTTCTACGAATAGTTATAAAAGGTGTCTTTTAGAAAGTACAATAAAATACAGGGTGAATAATAACGAAGTGTTGAAAAGCTGGTTAAACGGGATCCTATTCTGGTCTACCTAAAGAATTGTAACCGGCTCTGGTGATCAATTCCAGATCTGTGTAGCTCGCTATCTAGTTACTGGGTGTAAAGTTTCCGTGTCGCCGCGGCGCGTCTCTCACAATGAGAATTCTCACAATCAAGTTCTACTCGACGTAACTTATACTAGAATGTGGAGTCGTAGACCATGATACTGAACACGGCTGCGGACGCCTTTTATGACCACATTAACGTCGATTTTACGACGCCAACTGGCAACTAAAACTAATTTTGAAAGTTATTCCTGGCAACAAAGTTCTAATTTCTTGCCCAATTAATAGAATGAAACCATGTGGCATGTTTTCGAGGAATCTGGGTCCATAAACATGGAACTTACTTTTTGGTAGATTTTGTTGAGATCGGTTACTTGCGGATCTTAATTATTTAAATATTAATTGGAAACAAGCATAATTTATATTTAATTAAAACGATAAAGCACAACAGGCTTGCCAAACAATGTTTTACTCACTCACAATAACTTAGTTACTCAATAACGTCGCTGTAACTACTAAGTACTTAATAAACTGTAACTACTAGATAAACTTTAGTGATCAGATATTATCTGAAGCTAGATTTACATCTTAATAACTTACTTCATGACTCCCGTCACTGAACAGTTATCTACCTGTCGAAAGTATACTAGAATTATATCTTTAATGGATCTTCCTTCCTCAAGCCCGAACGATATGTATTCGTTATGCTTCTATTGAAAGATTCTTTAATGTCAAAGGCGTCACGTCCCTTCACGGTTACAAAGGAAACACCGGCTGACGAACCATTTATAACAATAATAGTAGGGAAGGGACTACACTGGTTGGCCACTGCGTTTGATTGATTGAAACGAAGCACGACTCAAGGGCTTCGGGATGAACAGGTTTTGTTGGTCCTTATACCGTAATAGTAAACTAGAAAAAAATATATTGTCATAGCTTGAACCCTTAGGAAGTCTAGAAGGTATATCTTAGATACACTTATTCAATTTTCTTAATACAAAGGGAACACCGGCTGACGAGCGTATTTATAAAAATACAGTGTAGTAGTAGAGAAGGGACTACACTGGTTGGCCATTGCATTTGATTGGTTGAAGCGAAGCACGACTCAAGGGTTTTGTTGGTCCTTTTACTCTAAAAATTTATTAGTGGATTAACTAGAATCCTTAGGAACTGTAGCAAGTGTATGTTAGATACGCTTCTGCGTACAAAAGAAGCATCGGCTGAAAAAACAATTCATAATAAAATCGAATAGTAGAGAAGGGACTACACTGGCTGGCCACTGCGTTTGATTGATTAAAACGAAGCATGACTCAAGAGCTTCGGGATGAGCAAGTTTTGTTGGTCGTTTTACTGTAGAAAATTTAATTATCATAGTTCCTTAGGGATCTGAAGCCCTTAACAGGTTTAAAGTTCGTGTATATCTTGGATTTTTAACGCGTATCACATCTTGATCCATCGAATTATGATAATAGAATAGTCGATAGTGAGTACTAAAGGCTGCGTTAAACCCTTTGTTAAATTAAATATTGAATTCACGAGATCACAACACGTTTCCCTGATTACGTCACTGCTGCTAAAAATGTGACGGTTTTCCTTGTTTGTTTACACGTCGAAACAACTGACTAGTTCTATAGTTAATAAAATATAAAATTACAATACGGAGCAATGAGCAGGGTAGATTTGTGTTTGATTCGTGTGAAGTGAAGCCAGGCGGCAGATGCGGTGGAGGTCACCGCACTCGAGACCAACGCAGCTGGATATTAAGCCCGATGCGAGTTTTTGTGCTCCCGGACTCTCCACCGTCTAGGAACGAAATGAAACACTACTAAGATAACGTCTTCCATGGAAAAAGATCCGATCATCACACACTACCCAGCTCAAATATTCTCGAAACATTTCATTTTTATATCGCCGCCTAATGCGTTACGAATTTAAAATTCAAGATTTTTTTTTTTCCTTTTCTTCACTGAACAACTTCGTGACTTGCCCGGTCTATGTGGTCGACGGCGTGGCGTAATTTTCTCGTTTTAAGTGGTCATTAGTTCCACAGGGACAGGGACTTTGTCTGTCGCACGACCATTAACTATACACGCATACCCGCATGCTTGCCCTAAACCACTCGAAAACTTCGTTCTTAAATTATGACGAACGTGGTAAAGCCTGTGAAATATATTAATAACGAAAAACGCGTCTCAAACGCTTTGAGAGAGCGCAACTATGTTTGGTTGGTAAAGCGGAGATACTTTATCATTAGTTGGGCGAGGGTTTTTGCGATGTGAATAACGTGCCCCTACGCTGGCGCTGCTCGCCGGCTGCGCTGCTCCGGGTTTGGGGTGCGTTCACCGCAGCCACGCGATCGATGCCCGGCCCCAGGCCAACTTCGCACAAAGACCCACCTACCAGAGCTCTTTTTCATTTAATAATATAAATTAAGCCCCACACTGCTTCCAACGTCACAGCTCTCGAGCACCACACTTACCCTATCATAATCGTCACGGGGCTGTATTGTTTTTTTTTTTGGCGCTCTAAACTCAACAAAACAATTGCTATTAAACGAATTTATAGTTCCGCTCCATAGTGGCTGGCTGCTTGGAAACCGTTTCCACTTACATTTTCCCACAGTCTACGTGTTGTACAGCATCCATTTATCGATAACATTGTGGTTTTGGTTCATAGTATTTATGGTCTAAGTGAGTTCCGTCACGCCAGAGCGCCCAGACGCAAAGTTTCATTTTCAATAAGTGTTGCGTGCAACAAATAATTCCTAAAATTGCTTACTCATCGATATGAGTCGATACCGGATCGTCGGGGCGGAGGTGTGAACGCTTTCATGTATTTTAATTTGATGTTATTAGTTAATCTTCGTAATTTTAGTATAGCCGCCGCGAACAGAGGTAATTGTGAAGGGACCGAGATAAGCGAGTAACTACCGATGTCGAGAGCTTCTCTGAACGGACGGCCTACAAACTGGTTTGTCACAGGTACACGGCTAAAAATTATACGTAGACAAAACCCAAACCCGAATTTCGACACCGTAGGATGGTCCTTTGAGGCGCATTCCGGAGACCTCCTGAAGTATTAAAGTGGCGGAGGCTGGTGGTATGTGCTGGTGAGACAGGCTTTGTTGTTACTGCCCTGTCGAATAAAGTACGATTAGTATTTTTCGAGTTTCTTTTAGCAGGTTTAAATTTGGAGGGCTCGAAAATCACAAGTAAGGAGCTGTTTATCCGCTCACGATCCCGTTGGCCTCCCCTATATTATAAGTACGGAGGGAATCGATATACCACTCCTGTCGTGTGATCGTGTCCCACGAGTCACGCTCGCTATCCATATTTTTGTCCGTTTCATTTTGATCTCGGGTTATTATTCTTTCCTTTAACCATATTGCAAAGTAAACTCACTTAATTTATGTATGACGCTAGAGACCGCCGACATTCAGCTTCGCGAACAAGATACGAGTTAAGTACTTTACAACTTATCATACAAACTCGTGTACTGACAAAAGCTTCAGGAAGACGATAATGTCGTAACTCCTATTCCGAAGGGAACGCTTATGGTATGTGTTTTGTAATTTCCGAAAAGCGCCTTACTGATACTAAAAACTCGCCCATCGGATCTTCAAAGGCTAGGTTTGTTTAATAACTTTCGTGCTCGCTCGTAAATTGTTTCTCACCGGCCTCGATTTAACGGCCCTTTACACCAGTAAAGTGCACTAAGACTATGAAGAAATTATTATGCTTTACTGCGCCGTTCGCCTTTTGTATTCATTAGTTTCTGAACTTACCACTTTTAATTCGGGCAAATAAACTTGAATTTATAGAATGTGCAGTATGTTGCTTTTATATTTTTTTCAATTTCGTTTATGGGAGTTCAAATATAAAATCTATGATGCGATCCCATTCCGAGGTTCGGCGGTCCCGAGGAGTGATTGGAATGCCCGCCGGAAACCGCATCAGGTAAAGCGATGCGATGAACTCCGTCTGTGAAATAAAGCTCGACTCACACTGCTCCTCGCCCGTCCCGCGGTCCCGCCCATGCGCCTTGCTGCGAAAAAGGCACATTAGAATAAATTAACTTAAAATGATGACGAACCGGCGCGTCCGGTTGTGTTTTATTCGGGCGATGGTCTCGTAATAATTATAGGTAGACGTACAGCTGAGTCGGCGGATGAATTTTACGTTTTGAGAGCGGAAGCGAGATTTACTGTCACGGTCCTTGACGGCGTCGTTAGCGGCAATGACAACTTAAACTGGAGCATCATTTGCTCGGTGTACATTTGCTAATTAAAATCGTTCTCTAAAAACCTTTCTCGGCGTCCGCTCAGCTTATCTTGATTAAGGTTTCGGGGTTGTTGATCTGAGAAGTGGGGTGTGAGCGTAGGTTCCCCCGCGCGCCCCGCCGCCCCCCGCCCGGGCCTTTATGGCCCTGCTCATTCATCGGTAACTGCGCCCTTCAAGTTTTCGCGACCTTTAGGCAAGAATGGAAGCAAGGACAGATGTTTGCACAAACATTAAAATGCTTTGAGCACCAATTTAATGACCTGCCCTTTTAAATAGGCCGATTTGAAAAATATACTTTTCTCGATGAAATTTCGATGTTAAATTCAAGGCACATAACATGTTCAATTAATTATGTAAAAATTACTTACAATAATTAAATTAACTGCGTGCATTTCTTCTATGGTTTAATCATTTGGAATCTTTTGTCTCGTAAAATATGTTCATGTTCAAATAGGCGTTGTTTAAATATATTTCTAAATTAATAAATGCTTAAATTTTGTTCAAACACGTTCGATTGAAGTTCGAAGAATAGGTATACATACGACTGGCCCAGGTATCTCCTGGGCCAGTCGTATGTATGTACAATAGGAGTTCGGTGATTAACCTGCCATTGTGTAAAATAAGCTAAGGTCATCATCACCTATAAATATAATTCTTAAGCTATAAGAATAACGACTCCCAATTTTGAACAGTAAAGGAGCCTGCCCTACAGCCTAATCGAAAATAAGTAATCGATTTGATTTCCTCGATTCTCGAATGAATTGTGAGATGTAACTCGTATCGGCCGCAATCGATTCCAACTTCAAATCGATTTTATCTATTTCAATAATCGGTACTACCACGCGATTATTCAGTCCTGGTACCTGAAGGTTTTTTTTCTTACTATGTTTGTTTATTACTTAATTACTTTGTCTTTGATTAAAGTGATTTATGTACCGGAACGAACGTGTACTTGCTTTTAATATTCATAAACATAAAGTTAATCTTCCGTAGTTAGTAATTCATACGATCCGAGGCTGACTATGTGTGAATGATAAATATAGTGTGAAGATGTGTTTATTTATGTATATGAAGAGTTACATATAGTTTTTTCTTTAAAAAATGGGAAAATGGTTTTAATTTAATCTTAATATTTTCCTTTCCTGGGATTTAGCTGAATCCGACCCCAATATAGTTGGGATAAGACAAGGCAGGCAGATTACCCTTCCCTTAAACTAAAAACTATAGGTATTGCCAGCTTTTTGTATGAACAAATTTTTTTTTAGTACCCAAGGACCAACTTATAAAATATATTTATCATGAAAGGCTGAAACCGCGATAAAATACGTTTGATACTCTTTGGCTTCAGCGACTAAACTTTTTGACAGTTTGGAAGAAGTGAATCTTTAGCAAGATAACATCCAGTTTTTCACTAGTTTGCCTTGAAGCGTTTTAATAATGAATTTCCTTCCTTCCTTCCTACTTCCTGCCGTCTCTGAAAGACAGAACAATTTAGATATTATTTTTTCCTTATTATGTAAAAAATCTGTCATGAAAATTGATGTTTTATTTTGTTGTATCAATAAATTCAGGGAAGCAGAACACATTTCTGAAAATATTTTTCTTTGTGACGGCACTTACGGCACATGACCTTATATCAACCACATACCAACTATGTAGTAAGTAGATATTTCGCTTAATCGAATATAAAATCTAAGCAATCCCTGTTCTCAATGTGAGTTGCACCAAATATCTTACGAGATGCATACCTGCAACCGGTCAGGCAAACAAATAAAATATATTTTGAGTGAGTCACCCTCATCCACAATAACTGATCGAGCTAACTTTAAATTTCGTAAGTGCTGTTGAAATTGGGCTCGAATAATCTAAACATTAGTCATTCGTGAGAAATTAATTATAACGAACTTATTACGGAGCATTGTGCAAGGTAGGCTATTTATAAAATACCTACTTAAGTTAAGTGATTTGTTTATCGATAAGTACCGGAATTTATTCTGTTTAGGTATGTAGGTAGTAAAATTGAATTGTTCGAAAGAGTTCCCGCGGCTCGGAACGTAAAGGGCAGTTGAAGGAACACGGGTGGATGTTAGTCAGTAAGCGTAGCCAAGACTGGAAGAAGTCTTTTTTGATAATTTTTGTATCCAAAAAGAATGAGATAGTAAAACAAAACGATTAGTGAAGATCTTCCTAATAACGAAATCCATTTATAAGACTGACTGAGTTAAAACGAAAGATTTTCATATTTGATTTCGTTAATAAATCAAAGAAAGTTACAGTTTTAATTTAATTATGTTTCGATCTCAACGTCGAAAAAATTTGCACCGTTCATATTTTTTCGCTCGTGAAAACTTTTTTCTTTCTACTACAATCATTTGAATAATTAGAAAATAATACACGTCAACAAAGTTTCAATTCTTTTCATATAATTGTCTTTAACATTGTCTTAGACATGTATTTTTCAAATACTTCCGTGAATTTTCTTCCTATTTAGTTTTGTGTCTATTTCTACCTCGTATGTGGTGTATCAATGTATGTAAGGAAGGAGAGATTCCCAAAGAGGCACAGGGGTGTATTTTGCATACAATCATTATAGGCGCAATTCATCTGCCAAATGTACGCAGTAGGATGTTTAGGCACGGGTGCTATTGCATACCAAATACGCTTACAGCGGTTGCGCACTACGTCCGATCCGAATCCGATCAGAATCCGTCAAAATACTGTCCGAGAAAACCGACCTCGGATATTGCTCACCCACTACCTCCGATTCAACTCCGTAATTACCTCCTTTCTAGACATACAGATGATATGGCTTCACATAATACATCCTTCGTTTTTTTTATCTTCCCCTACTCTTATCTCTTATACTTTCATCGTATTTATCAGTGTTACCGTGTTAATTAAAAATTAACTTCTAAATTCCTAATAACAATTTAAATTGCCATCCATCCCAGCCATGATTTCTTATCCTTGTCCAATTAAATTGTTATAAGATTTTTGCAGTTAATCCAACTAAGTACTAAAAGGGCCGAGTCACGTCACCCCTCGCCCCCCGGCCCCTCTGCCACTTTTCTTGGACGCAGCTCGGATTCGGTTCGGACGTAGTGCGCAACTGTTCATACAAATGATACTATGGCCATTTCGGTCCGTCAATAATCTTATCCGAAATGGAGATTCTCGGATGACGGAGAGAAATCGGATGACGGAAATGGGGTGTAGTGCGTAAGCTACCATACAAATTGTTCTACGACGACGCCGGACCGTCTTTTCACAGATACTGATCGGGTTCGGATCGGACGTAGTGCGTAAGCGCTCTTACTGTTTTAAAGGAAGACGCAAATTCTGAGCTGTCTAAACTACCTGTCTTATATAAAATACGACGTCCTACGATGCAATTTTGATATTTCTATATTAATCTTATTTACTTTTGATCTAAGATCAAATGTGCGTCACTAACGTTAAGCACTTCCTGGACACACATGCTTCCGTCAATTTAAATTAATCTACTTCCATACTAATTTATAAATCCGATACTATCTCTGTCTGTCTGTTTGTTACCTATGCAAATGCTTACACACGGGTAGACCATGTCTTGGAATATAATATTTAACACTTTTAACGCAGGTGAAGCCGCGGACACGAACCGGTCGATTCTGTAAATATGTCATGTGATCACGAAGTGAGCTGTCATTCCATCTTGATTATATGGATTGGCAGCTCACCTCGTGATCACTTCACCCAAGCCTTCACTTCGACATGTTTACAGAACCGTCCGGCTGCTAGCTGAAATATATTTTCTACGTTCAGTTTTAACTTATTGAAATCTATGCTAATCAATAGGCACAGCGCAGCGGTGACTCGGTCCGCGATCACTTCCGCACTGGGTGCTGGCAATCGATGTAGGTTAACTGCCGCCTGCCCAGCTAGCTGGCACGGCCGCCTAACTACAATGTTATACATGTGACCGCGTGTTTTGCATCGCGCCTCCTTTTGCTAACCAACTCTTTGTTACCCTTGCTTAGCAACCCACTAATAGAAATCAGCGTCACCAGGCCATTTCACTTCATGCCTTGCGCGAATCGCTGTAAAATCTATCTTCACGAATTTCGCTTTGTCACCTATAACTGTCCAATGCACCGATAGCTTGATTTTATAGCAAAAACTGCTCTTTAACCTTATCCGTGAATGTGATTTGTAATTTGCTGAACATCAAGAATTTGCGAAAGCAGGAACTGATGATTTAACGTTCAATCAACGTTTTTAATATTCCATTAAGACAGCAGACGATAACGTCGATAGTTTTAGTGTTGCTGTGATATATGAGAGATTTTACGTAACGCGATTGAGTTTGAACCTAATGGTATGTGGCCACTGGGCCGGCGTGGTTAGACCGCGAGGCGGTAGGCGGTCTTTTGGTATCGCATTATTGTGAAGTAGGTCGGGCCGTCGTGCTGCAGCGGTGCCAAGTAGCCGAGAGCCGCTCAGCTGATCGCGATACCGCTTACAAAGGTCTCTGGGTTAATCGTCCGCCACCATTATACACTTAATTGTACCCATTACATGCTTACCTGCCGCACTCTTACTTATTGAGCCCCACTAAACGGATCATTTCACTTTAATACACGTTATTAACCCAGTCTCGAAAAATTAAACTTTTTCTCTTTTACCCCGTTACCGCAAGCAACTTTGCAGAAACCAGTAAGTGCTCCACGAATAGTTTGCAATTCAAAAAGAGTTTCTTTGTAATGTATTTGAATCGAGGCATTGCTTTGTTGAACTTTGGAGGCGGTTCTGACCTTCAGAGCAATTAATTATGAAAAATTAAGAATAGGTACGGTACCTAATCGGATTACATAATGAAACAATGTTATGAATTATAACTTTCTCGTATTATTTATTGCTCCCTGGTGAGCTCCAATTAAGTCTGTATCCACTGAATTAAACGTAGCGACCAGCTGCGCGAGATAGCGAATAGACGGCTGTAGTAGGACTAGGGACAGGCCGGAGGGATCTTGTGAAAATATCGCCATGGCCGGGCGAGCGCGAGTGGGCGGGTCCGCGGCGCTAAGGGGATGAGATGATTGATAGCGGCGGCCGCAAACCACGGAGTCTGCACATGCAACCTCCATGGACTATCTCAACAAATGAATTTAATCATAACAACACTTTTCATTACATAATAACAGCTGCGTTAATCAGATCTCTCAATACACTTTAAATTACTGTTCACCGCTCACAAAAGAGCCGCGGGCGCCACCAATACCCGTCTCCAATACAGAATTATTATCATTGTTATTACTTGGAAACTGTAGAGCCAACTCAAAAATTTTACTAATTGATAACGTTGTTTTAAAATGTATTTGGATAAAGTAGTTGTGAAAGTTTAAGTAGCAATTAATGCGTGGGAGATAACTGGTTATCGCGGAAGTCATAAAATGGTGTGACAAAGAAATGGGGTGGTGTCGTGATATGCTTAAATTGTCAATGTTCATGTGCAGGAGCTCTTTAATAACTGGACTGGAAAGATGCCATATACAAAAAGCATACCGTACATATAAGAAAACCCATAAAATAAAATGGAACAGAGAAAGTCCTTTTAGCGAAATTTAAAATAGACTGGTCGGTAGGCAGAATAAGTGAATAGAGATGTTGACTGGGTTAAAAAAAAATTGAATATATTTAGTCCGTGTGTTAGATTATCGAAAAATATTGGAAACTAATTTTTTATTTTATCAAATCAATAAAAAAATACGAAAATAAAACGCATCAAAGAGAAGGAGTGGGGCTTGTAAAGTCACTTTCCAGTAAAAAGTGTATTGGTAAGTGACGTCACACGAGATTTCAACGCACTGTATCGTTTTCATTTTTTGTTAACGTGACAAAAAAAAAACACGTGTCCAATATTTTTTGAAAATCTATCTGACGGACTAATTTTGATTTTTTTAGTGAAATACCCTATTGGTTGATAAGGGTAGATATAATAAGACTGCCTTAAACTAATTATTCGAAAAATTTCCTAAAATTCGATAAAAATGCAGGAAAACGACCAGCTTAATAATACCCACGTAGTTACATTTTATTATAACTAGGCATGATTCTGCACCAATATATTTAGGTACATTTGACTGATATGTACTTGAAAAGGTGAACAATATGTCGTGAGAAACTTTTTATCAATAATTCATGTTAAGATAGTGTGGCATATGATTCATATTATTATTTTGTTTTTCGTGTAGCTATTCAGCTACTGATATTCACGCTTATTCATTCAAAACTGCTTAGTTTAAATACTAATTAACAGATTCCTTATTCAAATCTACGTACGGAATTTGAATTTAGAATCCGCTCACAGTATAACTAAGCATATATATTATTAAAAAAATAAGCCTGAATGTGTCAGTGTAAAGATACCTACGTACATTTTTTTTTTCTTGTTTTATTAATATCGTAGTGAACATAATCAACATTACGTCTTGTGCATGTAGGTAATTGTTATTTTCAATTCTATGTGAGCTTTTATTATGTGATTTCATGTTAGTGGTCCTTGTATACTAAGGCCCAGTTTCTCGAACGTTTCACAATTTTTTTGTGCAAATTGTCAAACGCACGTTATGTTGTTGTGATTGGCTGAATTAGTTTTCAACAACCTATCGCATCAATCGTCTTGCGTTTAATTTGTCACATTTGCACTTCGTCCCATTCGCAGTTCGTCCCATGCAAGTAGTTTTAAAAGAAGAGGTAGGTTTATTTTATGGCCAAAGTGGGTGGGTATTTTAAGAAAGCATCCAAATTCGACAAGTTGGCTATGTAATAATAAGTAAAATAATGAACACACTTCTTCAACTCATAACTGTAAGTTTACTCGCAGTGAATATTTCAAACATGGATAGGTACAGTACAATGAGTATGTAATTCATAACTCTCAATGTAATCTACAAGTCACACTTAAAAGTTACTCTGTAAAATGCTTAATGCTATTATTTTATTTATTAAATTGCTAACTTATCGAATATGGATGTTTTATTACTAAATGAACCTACCTCTTCTTACAAAATACTTGCATGGGACGAACTACGAATGGGACTAATTGCGAATCGAATGAAGTGGTAATGTGACCTATCGCGAACGCGGGACGTAGTGCGCATGACACGTTAACTGATCAAGAACTTGTAACTTATTAAGTTTTCCGATTATTTTGGTGTGATTAATTGAAATAAATTGACGTGTTTTATTCAGACCAAACTCTTATAAATAATCTGTTGCAAGGCTAAATATTTTACCAAGGTCTACGCTAAATTATAAATTGCATGTGTTCAAAGGTTTAATATTCACGTTTCTTTAAATTGTAATTTACTAACTTAAACTGTGTGAGAAATTAAAGCTAAGTAGGGCAGTGTTACAATCTTATTGTTAAGTAAGCTTACGTGCAAAGAAGCCTGTAAAAGTTAAACTTTATGCTTTATAAACATATTTTTAATTTTAATACCGCCGCTAATGTTATGGTTACCCCCTACACCTAATTTCAACTTAATGTACAAAGTTTTAACTGTACTTAGGGTTGTCAACCGTACTCTAAAATAAAGTATTGTACTCTGTTTTGCGTAAAGGTACTCCATTATCTACAAAAGCAATAGAGTACCTTAAAATACTCTTTTTATTTTGACTCTTGTCTTTTAATTAAACTGAATAAAATCTGCCATTTCAGTATTCCGCTGAAGGAGTTTTTGTATTTTTGGTCATAATTGCAAATTGGTGATAAAAGAAACCCGTGGCTTCATTTGAATTCTCTTACTATTCAAAAAACAAAAACATTTTGGTTTCAGCTACTCTTTTTTCTACGACTGTACTCAATTTTGCCCTTCCTAGAATCAGAAATACTCTCTCTTCTAAAAAAAGTTGGCAACCCTGGCAGTACAGACTGCAGCCTAATTTTATTTAGTGTGTATTATTAGTGCTACGTATAACTCAAAAACGGTCCGCTTAGTTTGTAGTTTGTTAATAACAATATTTTACGAGTGGGTTTAACTATTGTGGTTTTTCTTGTTATGTTTTAACGACGAACATAGATTATTTTCATTTAACTGCTTGCGTTCTGTTTTAACTGTTTTGTTGTTTCAACAATATTGCATTACTTGCAGTAAAATGTAGCTCGTGATAAAGTAGAATTATTGAAGAGAATTACTTTTAAAGTGATAAAGTAGAATTATTGAAGAGAATTATTTGTGATTTTAAAACTAGACGAAAGTATCCTGTAAAATATCGAATAATTTTCTGGTAGAAATTATGATTGATGAATTACATAATAGACCTATTTTCTGCACATAGTCATTTATCAAATATTAATTACTTTGATAGCCAACTCAAATACTAAAAGACCGATGAACGCTAAAGTGTAGGCAGTCTACGAATCATAGTGCACTTAGCGTGTAATCAGAACTGAATTGAATACAACTTGCAATCAATGACAGTCAAACTTATCAAAACCTCGTATTTGATTCCATTCATTTAGCTGACGGTATCTTATCTGTAATAGTAACGACTTTCAAACAATATTTCCTGTTGGAATGTACCTACTTTCATATTTTCCAGTCGTGTCGGTTTTTATTTTATTGAAAACTGAATATCTTGACTTTTTATTGCCAATCAAATAATTTTCACTTCCGAAGGTAAAACATATCTTTACTGCCTACTTGAACTGTATCGGTAAAAACAGTCTCCACTCTTTCTCGATAAAAACTACTTTCTTGATCGAATTTTAATGAAAATATTGTGGGTCAATATTTTCGGCCTACAGTGAAACTTTGCCTTCGATTGTAGGTATATGGGTGGCTTCATCATATCAGCCGAAAGACGTCCACTGCTGGACATAGGCCTCCCCCAAGTGTCGCATAAGGGGGTGCCTTAATCGCCACCAGGCGGGTTAGCGGGATTATAACCATGACCATATTTTTTACGGCAAACCTATTGGTATAAGTTCAGAAACATATTTTATTTGATAAAATATAATATTCATCCGGTAAGCAAGTGATTAAAGGTCATCTTAATTGGGATCTTCTACTGCAGTGCGTATGTAGATGTTAGAGAGATTGTTTACTTTCCATGTAACTATAGCCGTTAGAGAGGAAGTTTTTATTTGTTCACTTTAAAAGGGCTACTAGGCGCCCCTCGAGCCCCCAGCCCGTTTCCGCTCGAGTGCGATGAACCCCCCAGTCCCGACCGACATAGTAACCACCTCGTAATTATCTAATTAACGAACCAATACACTCGGTTACCGAGTTTTACCTGTTATACGTACCTTGTAGTGATTGGCACACTTGTTCACTCTGAATTTTCGGCTGTTATTTGCATTAACTAGCTGTGTTCGCGGGTCTGCGCGCGCTAAATCCTTTCCCGAAAACATCTTTAGTCGAAATCTGATAAATGGTTGTTGAGGTTTTTTTTTTAATGTTTTATTTAATATGGGTTCGCTCTTGACTCATGTCTAGGTCATATGACAGAGACAAAGTCGACGATGGAGCGAGCTTACCCAGTAGAAGCCTGTTCACTCTAATTTTGAAGAGATTAGGGTTGTATGCGTTCGGAAACACAGACGCAGGCAGAGAGTTTCTTCGGGAGGTACCTGTTTCGGTTCGGGAGGTACCTGTTTCGGATTAAGCGGGAGGACACGCCCGGGTGTCAGCACTGTGAGGATCGCCCGGAGGACACGGTGGAGCATACGGTGGAGGTTTGCCCTGCTTGGGCTGAGCACCGCCGTGTCCTCGTCGCGGCGATCGGCGGCGGCGACCTCTCGCGTCCGGCCCTGGTTGAATCCATGGTCCGGAGCGAGGAGGCTTGGGAAGCGGTCACCTCCTTCTGCGAAGCAGTAATGCTAGCGAAGGAGGAGGCGGGCCGCGCGAGGGAAAGGCAAGGCCTTCGCCCCAACCGCCGCAACAGGAGAAGACGCCCCGGGCGTCGGGAGTCGCAGGGCGATCCCCGGCCACCGTAGGCGCGGGCCTGCGGACGGCGAGCATTGGGTGGCTCGCTGTCCGATCACCACCAGGCCCGGGTCGATGGCGCGTTGTGTTTCACGCGCGCCTCAAAGAGATGTCAGCATAAAAGACGGGGCCCGCTAGGGCCAAAGCCTGCCAGGGTTGCGGAATCTGTTCGAAAGAGTCACCGCGGCCCTGGAACGCAAAGGGCTTTAGAAGGAACACGGCTGGGTTTTAGACAGTAAGAGTCTGACACGCCCTTCCGCTCCACCCAGAGCGGAAGAAGTCATTTGATGATTTCCCATCCTTAAAAAAAAAAAAAAAGGCAGAGAGTTTCACTCCTTTGCTGAGCGCATTTTAAAAGACGTTTGGAAACGTTTAGTGCGAGGTTTAAGGGTGTTTTCAATTTAGACGGTTGATGTCGGACTGCCGCTGTACGGTTTTTGCCGCCATACTGCTGTGGGACCAGAGCAGTACGTACGATACCCGGACTGCAGTCCGGCACGGCCGTCTAATTTGAAAGCGCCCTAAGCGTATAATTTATGACGTATAATTATGTTTCAATGGCTGTCTAGCCTTTCCAGCGCAGACTTTTCAGCGACCTATGTGAAATCTTTTGTTCAATATTGTTTAATGACTTGACCTGTCACTTATGTCGCTGATTAATCGGAGCAGTTTAATGAAAAGGCTAGGCTTTTAATGAAACGGCTGATGTGTGAGGACGCAGCTGAAAGTCAGTATTTAGTTCTGCCTGAACCAGCACCTTTTGTAAGACTAGAGGATGGCCTCAACATACTTGTATGAATGACAAAGAGACCTTGCTTCTGTCAACATAATACGTTGTCACTCATGTCGCAGGGAATATGATATACAAAGGAATATCCTTTACCTAACTTTTAGCCTTATTAACATTTTATAATAACATTAAATAATAATTATTAAATAAAAATAAAATTAATATATGGGAATGGTCCATCACTACCATAATATACTAATTTTATTTCTATTTAATAATCATTATTATCTTTATTCATTTTACTTACACACTTATTACATTTTTAAATATTTAAAAATGTAATAAGTATCTAGCTACCGGTGGTTAGGGCTCCAGAGAAAGGAACCTCCTCACAATACGAGCCGTATCGAGGAGTACTACCTTCTGTATCAATCCCTTTATCCAACCGCGTAACGCCAGCTTTGACAGATGGTCGTCGAAGCTTTTGGCCATCAGGCCATTGGCCGTAACGACAATCGGCACAATGACAGCCGAGTCCACATTCCACATATCGACAACCTCGTTATTTATTATTAATTACCTCATATATAAATGCATGTAAAATATTCCTCCGTAGCTCTATTTTCGTAACAAATGCAGCCAGTTTGTGAAATAACTAACTATTTCGGTAAAGAAAGGGTAGATGAATTAATGGACGGCCGTCATAATCTCCTTCGCAATATTTATCAAGGTCTAGCTACTGGCTAGTCTTTATTATGTAGTACTTAGAAACAAGTAATACTATCTACGTTTTATACTCTAGTTGAAAAATAAATGCTTGCCCGCTAAATCTACATTTTCATATTATAAATGCGAAAGTAACTCTGTCTGTCCGTATGTCTTTTTGTCTATTTGATACCTCTTCACGTCATTGCTGAACGGATTTGTATGAAACTGAAACTGACACACGGGTATGTAGATGGTAGAGAGATTGTTTACTTTCTATGTAACTATACTATGTATGGTTTTAGTATCTCCTGGAATAGATATGGCATAGGACGTCTTTGACGCGTGCGAAGCCACGTGCAGAAGCTAGTCACAGAATATACATCATGTAACAGAATAAACGAAATACCTAAAAAGGGATAACTATAATCATCAATCATTATGAACAATTTGTACTATGGGACCAACACCGAAATCGCGAAAAAAATATCCTGAACAGCTAATATTTTTTTGCAATTTCGGCTTTGGGAGGCTTCCGGCGACTGGCACCGCAATTAACTGGGACCGCGGTCCCAGTTCCCGGATCCATTTAATTTTAATATCTCTTCCGGCGACTAGGATCACCTATAAATTATAAAAATATCTATTGTTCAAGCCAAAAACAGTACAGTCAAAGGAATAAATGTTTTAAAACTCTTTGTTATGTTTTTTTTTTAATGAGTGGCCTCGCAGTTCAACGTAGGATGTTGTCGACTGCTTAACCGGACTTGCCTGTGGCGGCCTAAAGTATTACACGTAGACCTCAAATTGCCCACCATTCGTTCATGAAACACGACAAACCAAGCGTTTCCTCGACGCTGCTGTGAAACACCGCCGACTGGGACCTCCCATAATTGAATAAAAAGAACTATTGTTCAAGCCGAAAACAGTACACCAGCGGCCGATATTATGAACAACTTTTAATATGGTACCAAACCATATTAAAAGTTGTTCATAATGATGAGTACAGTGACTTCTTTGCAGGCATAGCGTTTATTCTGTAACACGTTGTATATTGTACTATGCTAATTGAGAACACAAGGCTACCGATTGCAGAATGCAGCAGACTCACAAAAAACTGCGTGTTCACTTTTCAATTTCAAACATATTAACTGTTTGACTGACACTTCAACGCTAGTTTTTTTACACTGTGTTACAAGACTTCACCTGTCATCCTATTATGTTTCCGAAACGTTTGTTATTTATTGTTTTATCAAGAATGTTCAAATTTCTTTTAATTGCTTATTAAGTACAGTAAAACGTGTTCTTCCTTCGAGTGTCGATAAAAAGTCGCTACTGTTTCCATTCTAATGTTTTGTTACCTTTTTGTTTCAGGTAAGATGGCGTTTTGGATCAGATTTCATCCATATTAAGTCGTCCATTCGTGAGTTTAATTAGCCAATTATTAATTAATCCGCAACACTAAAACATTTATATTTATGCGTCGTTCTCGTTCCATTGATTCATTGGATATTATAGAATGGCACGTATCAAGTAGAAAATTAATTAATTGTTTAACAAGTCTTAAGATTATTCTGAGAACAGTTAAATTCCCCGGTGTAATTGAATGAAATGATTTTATAAGAATCTCTGAAATTCTCGCTCTGTTTGCTGTTGCGAAATGTAACAAGAACCTCTTTTCGTGTTTATTCGAGACAAGCTGTGGTTCGCGACAAATTCGTGAAGCACTAAAAACAATTTCATGGGATTTCCTTTTTTTTGTGTGGAACCCTAATTCCTTTTTTAAAATAAAGAGTTCCTGTTTTACTCCCTATAACAACAGCTTTATCTCAGTGGAAGTCCCGTCAAAATCGGTCCAGTCGTTTCGGAGATGAGCCGGAAAAATCAGACAAAAATGTTAAAAATTGAAATTTATAAATTTGTCATATACTTTCACATTTAGTAAAAAGATATTACAAACAGACACTTCAATACATTGTTGTTCACGTTACATACTGGTTGGTTTCCCTCGAGGGGCACAGGTGGTGCGGTGGAAGAGAAAATCGCCGTGACAGCTGGCACGCGTACACCTGCCCATCTGCCACAGTGCCACCGCTCCGCTCTATGCCTCCTTATTACTTATATCCTGTCGGCTGAACGGAAAAGACGTGTATTATGTGCACGACTCTTTAATCTTCATAATTTCTATCGAGAAATATGGGGAATTATTAAAGTATAAATGCTAATGTTTTCATTATAAGGAATGTCGCTTGATGGCCGATATCTCGTGTTGATTTACAGCTTGTAGTTTTGCCTATTTTTATTATACGATATAATATCAATTGTCGCTTTTACATATCTACAGGGTTAATTTTTAAAGTATGCGTGAAACTATGGGGAATTACTTAAAACACTGAAAGGAGTCTCGAGTCCGACTTTGTCGAGGTTAGAATGTTGAAATTGTATATACTTCGTTTCGTTACTTGCTATTACACAATTTCTCGGAATGACTTCGAGAGATTATAGACTGCCAAATTTTGATGCGTAAAAAAGTATTCCCAAATTTTTAGTTTACAATTTATGGACAGTTAACAATCTCTCAAGATATTTTATAATCTTACGGAGTTGCCCATTTTCCGGTGACATAGATATAGATAGCGTATTTAAATTCAGCTCTCGACAAAACAGATTGTTTAACTTCATCAAAGAATTTTGTTTACTTACCCCTCACAGCCGACTAGAACAAAAGCCAAAAGTTGAAGCTGCTCTCATACCGGTGGCGGTGGTAAAACCTTCTCAGAGAATTCACTTACTTCGTAAACGGCTCATAAAGGCAAGACAAACATATACACTGCAATGTGCAATGTGCCACGTAGCAACAAGCAACGGTGCGATTAACCTGTTTATTATTTAATTTTATTGAATGACTTAAACGATTTAAAAAAGAAAACTAAAGGCCACCACCTTTAGTTTTCTTTTTTAAATCGTTTGGTTTAGTTGGAGTATTTGGCAGCAAATACATATCGAGTCAGCCTTCTCGGCAAGCTTCGCGGAGGTAGTCTATACTACAATAAAATTATCAGCTCCACTTTACCGAGATCGCGCCTGTTTCAATGATTCTGATGATGATAATGATCCAGTTGCGGTAAAAACGGTATAGTTTTACAAAAATGCTCCGTACAGCAAAACATCAACTAAGAATAAATTTGCGAATAATTAAAACAGTCTCGAAACTCGTTAAAATCCCGTCAAAAATTTCCGATTTACCCGAACTGTCTATTTCCTCATCAGTTTACACGGACTCTCGTCCTTTTGCATTCTCCCTCGATTTCGAATTTTGAATCCACTTTCGCGAAATCGATGCGTCAACTTGTGTGATCAGTGTGCTCAAACAAACATCCGCCTGCCCAAACAAAAACGCATAATGCAATTAACAGTCCAACAAAAATAACGAACTGCTGCCGTGTAAACGGGTTTCAATTTACTGATGGAGAACTACCCTTCAGGTAGGGTATCGATACCTGGGAATCGAGTCTTTTTAACATGGGCGCCCCATAAACGTGTTGCGTCGTCCCGAAGTAACATATGACAGGGGCAGGAAGATTATGTATGACAGTTAAAGCACAAATTCGAAAATCAATGCATAGTCTCAAGAACTATTATGTGTCGAACCTCCCACACCTCACTAACTAATCAGTTCCAATAAACGTTTTCTCAACATGCTAACAAGAAACAACCTTCTGAACTGAAACAACGGCACAACATTAAAAGTACCGAGTATTTGCATAAAGTTCCGATACCACTCGAATATCGCTAGACAAGAATCGAGTATAAAATATACCCGGTATCGATACTCTTTCGTATCCCAACTCGTAGACCGTAGTTTACATTCTTTTTGCATTAACATTGAATTTAGTGCCGCGTTCAGTATAAATTCTTACGATCATGTGTGTTATTGTGCAGGTCTAATGGTATACCATTTATGTTATCTACTTTATGTTTATATACCCTTTAATGGATTTAATGTAGTGCTACGTACCTTCTTGATTATCTGTTATAGCCGAGGAAATGCCTGTTATGGCAGTTATCAACTTGAATTATGTTACATATTTCGAAATTAATAAGGGTTTTGGAATTCAATTCGAAATGTCTTGTTTGTTTATTGTTTTATATTTACAATCTACACTTAAATAAAGTTGAAGAGTTTGTTTGAACGTGCTAATCTCTGAAACTACCAGTCGTATTTGGAAACATATTTTTGTATATGATAGCCACATTATTGAGGCAGGTTATACGGGAACGGGATATGGGCGTACGAAGTCGCGGGCAAAAACTAGTAAATAAACAAAAGTTGTAGTTGTTCAATCAGCAATCAAAAGAATAAGGTCTATTTATATCAGTAGTTCTAGCTAAACTAACTGTACTATCATTTCGGCTACTGTACCACATCCGGTTCGAGTCTTTATCAATATCAATGTTAAATCATTTAGTATCAGGCGCCAGTATTTCACAACCGGTCGCTACTAACATTTAGTAACAGTTATTTCGTGAAGCTAACTATCTCACAGTCCACAGAGTATATCTGGCTTGCTGTTCACACGGAGGCTCACGGCCACCCACACCACAATCGGGATTTGCGAATTTGCCTACATTACCTCTGATACCTCTTGGCCGAGCTCCATTTACTTTGCCATCCATCTTACCAAACCAATCTATGACTTACAACACCCAAGATAAGACTCAGTTTTAAACAATGATCAGCAAATAAGGATGAAATAGACATGTAGCGGTACCGACTGTTTCCCCAGTGAAATGTGTTATTTAAGTACAGTATTGCGTGCCGAGGAAATATCATATCGTCAAGATATTGGTATTGCGATCGTTTTGCAAACGCATTATACAAGTTACTCAATTTTAGGAGGCTTTAATGGCATTTTTTAATGGGACTTTTAGTGTGCGGGACAACAGTTTTGGCAGACATGTTATCGATTTTGTTCCTACCATGAAATGCAATCCCCATTTGGTGCCATGTCGCTCGAGGCACGAACGCCGACTGTTGTGTTTGGTGACTCATTCTCACGCCGACCCTATAAAGCGCCCGTTAACCTGACTCATATTAGACCACTAGCCTATTTCCAAGTAAGCCAACCAAAAGGACCAAATATCTCAAGGTATTGAACTCCTTTACTATGCAATAGAGTTAGTACACTGGGGTTTTAGATTTCAGTTACGAAATAATAATCCAATGCTCGGTATTGTTTTGGCAGAATATGTGAATAAAGCCTTTAATTACTAAGTTTGAATGTTAAGTGACACATTCTACGATATCATGCGAGCGTCATTGTAAGTGAGGATAGGTTACACTGGTTGACTGGTTAATTGTTCCATTTGTTAAAACAGTTGAATGTGTCTGATAGAACTATTCCTTGTCTACGGGGCACGTTTCATTCTGTTTCCGTCATTTCGTTTCATTCAGGGCAAGTTTTTTATCGATGGGTAGAAAGATGGGAAAGAAAGAAAAAGTATTTTATTGCCACAAAACGACATACCTACCCACATACCATTATATAATTAATATAGTTTATGATGTTTGTACACTGACCGCCCTAAATCTATCTCCTTTCGTTCAGTCCATCCAAAGGTTGTCTGTAAGAGATTGCCCTGTGCGATAAGACCGCCCATTGTACACTTGTTTTTTTAAACGTTTTTACTGTGTTTGTTATGAGATGTACAGAAAAGTATTTAATAAATAAATACCATACACAATTGGATACCTATGTGAAGTAATATTCATGTATATCTTAAAAATATGCATAGAAAATCAAGGAATCGCTAGGAATCTCAACTTTGATCAAATAACATGTACGGAAACCGTAACTTCCGATCCGCCTTCGCACTGCTGCGTTTTTGCCGCGCATATAACGGAAAATTTTAAATTCGTGCGATTTTCCAAGTGACAGACAATCGATTTTCCACCTTACTTGATATTTTGATATTCCGAGAGATTCAAAGTATGAAACCGCAAAAGTATCCGAAGCGATTAAATTGTAATGATCAGTCAGGGTTATATTTCTTTGGAAGTGTTTTTAAGATGCAGCCATTTAGTTAGCCTTAAGTTTCTTTGACGAATTTTATAATAGTTTTACCAGCCTTGTAAAAAGTTTTATAAAACGGTCGTTCTTTGTTCGCGGATATTGGAACAATTAGGAATCCGAAGTGTTCTAGCGTGGTGTCGAGTTCCGATGACCTCCAGGAACGTGAATACAGCAAGAAGTATTTACAGTAATTTTTTTGCTGCATTTTATTGGCGCCGAGCCGTTACGTAGTTTGCGAAACGGTACAAATTTGTTTAGAGCAAAGCAACACGCCACGATAATGGTAGATGAACTTGAGATAAAACTACCTGGCCACCGAAATAATAACGGCAGGTAGATAAGTCTGTGACTGACGATGAATCACACTATCATAATATATCACACTCTATCACACTAATATTATAAAGACGAAAGTTTGTGAGTGTGTGTGTGTGTGTATGTTTGTTACTACTTCACGCGCAAACGGCTAGACCGATTAAGATGAAATTTGCGAGATTGTTTGGAGTCCCCGTAAAGGACAAAGGATAGTTTTTATCCCGGTATGTTCCCTTGGGATAATTTTCAATGTACACGCGGGCGTTAGCTAGTGTTGAATAAAGTTGAAGATTTAAAACATGCAAGCAAAATGGGGAACCATTTTTTGTTCAAACAAGTTATAAATTCACGGAACACCGACCGTTAATAAATGATAATTATTACTTCTGTCTCGAGAGGCGGACTATTTACTATATTTTGTCATTGCAAAACTGTCAGATGCCGTAATTAAGAGCCTATTTGCTGCATAACCAGTGAAGTCTAATAACTAATTGATATCGCCAGCCAGTCGAACAGATGTGCTCGGTTTTCGGTTTCGTTTCGTATCTCGATCTTATTAATGGCTACTTTTACGTGAAACATTGCCCAATGTTTTGCAAAACATCGTTCTTGAGTACTGTATTGCGATAGGTTTTTTATAATAGCTTTTTTTGGTCTTCATACAATACATACTCTATCATTTCGATAGTAATCAATTAAAGAAGTGAAAAGGCCCTCTTCTTGATCTTTCTAAGAGCTGAGGCATTGAGATTTGTGGATACAAATATTTGCAGTAATTAAGTATGACACGTAAAGATGGTGCTGCCTGTCATATTAACATAATCCATATTTTCAATGCCCACGCAAAAATAAATGGAGGGTCTAGTTCTCGGGCTACGCGACATAACGGTGGATTCATGATAAATAATGGATCGTTTAATTTTAGGATAGGTTTCAGAAGGGTGCTGCTCATTTAGAACAAGCATATTTGCTCTATTTTCAAAAGATATAGCGCTAAATGACGATAACGTTTACTTCATCTTACAAAATTTTACATAATTTTCACTTAGTAACGTTCAGTTTGTATAACAACATAATAATATGTTATAACAACACTTCCTATAACGTTCGTTTAGTACCTTTATTTATATTGAGTATAACGTTCTTTTGATCAAATTATATGTATATTATTTTGTATATATGATATTTATTTTGCAAATAAGTTACGAGTATAATAATTCTTATACGTCAATTTTTTTTGAACATGTTAATCTAGCTTCCAATAAAAAACTCCGAACAAACTCAGAGGTCCAAGTCTCTTTTGAAGTCCATGCAATGGTCAAAAACATTTGAAAACCATGTGGTTAACATCTAAGGTGGCCTTTTGAGGAAACCACCACGCAGCTTTGAGTGGTTCTGTTCAGACAGTGCAAGCATTTGTCAGTTATCATGTAGCCCAAACTTAGAATTTTATGGAGCTCAATATAATTAACATTTGATCTAAAGAGCGAGAGGGGCTAGAATGAGCGAGCAAAGCGAGCGAACATAGCTCCCGTGATCATAACATATCATTCGTTATTAAATGTAAATACTTAGACCAAACATAACACACCCGTTTCAGAAGAGTTCTATTTTATAATGAAATGTTAGATTTTTACAGAACCAACCGAATGAAGTGACATTGAGTGCTAATAAAATCAAATAAACTCGTCACGACTAGTTTTATGTTGATGTTCATTAAGATTTATAAGTCTCAAGTCATTTGCATTATCGCACTCCGTAGCCGTCTCTGATGTAATTTAAACAATTAAGCATCTGTGAAACATCTCTTTTAAGAAATCGGTTGAGTTACTAATGTAATTGCTTGAGGTAATTCATCGTAAAATAAAAATCTTTTTGATTTCAGAGCTCCAGAGCCAACAATAAAAGCTCGAAACGCGAAAAAATTCTGAAAGAATTCTGTGTTTATACAAGTCCCTTGTAATAATTAAAGCGTGTCCGGTGTGGGTTTGCCCCTTAATCTTTTCTCTTAATTACATCGCTCTGTTTTTATATCGTCCTGGTACCTTGCCGCGTAAGCCATTCACGATAAAAGAGGACATTTTGCGTTAGAGGAAAAAAAATACCATTGTTTTATTGGTCCTTTTATCCGCATGCTGTATTTTTGTCCTTTGCATAGACTAGCGATTAAGTTATTAAGATGATTCGCTTGAACTGGGGTCGAATATGTTTTACCATTCAAGGAAAGCAGGATTTTTAAATCTTGCAGTAAGTGTGTATGGTCGACGCCAAATAAATTTGAAATAAAATGGTCATTCAACATGCGTCGACCATAGTTCCTTTTCGCATAGTTAAGTAGTCATTATGAGAACTGAATATCATTGCGAGAGTGTACAAACGTCCTTACTTAAATTAATGTTAGGTCGTAACACCCGTGCCTAAGTGACTATCCTTGTTTTGGCAAGGGGAAAGTAGGTAGAATCTAATACATACATTATCACAAATTCATAAGCGAGATAAACAGAAACAAATAACACATTATTGTGCGTAAATGTATGTTTTGATAACTTAAGATTAGCTAATTACACAGCTGAATATCAAACATCGTCAATGTAAACAGTTGTGAGTACTTATGAGCTATTAACTTTTGCCTAATTAATCTATTGTGTAGAAAAACATATTTAAAACTTTGTCACGAACACAACACTCGATCGAACGTTGTCGCCCCTACCCTTATTTCGGTTGCCGCTAATCCTGCTGTAATGACGTTCCCCATCATTTCACGTGGAAATGGAGATTCTCGCTTATGTGCACATTTTAACGATAATCTACTTTCGGACAGCGAGAGTAGTGCGACCCGGATCACCGAATTTGTACGTCGATTTTCCCCATTAGGTTGACGTTGCGTCGCGGCTGGTTGGATGGCGGCTGGCGCCGAGGTTGCAAATTTCACGGCGCCCCTGCCTCGCTCCTCGTGGCTTGTTTGCGAAAATGTCACGTCGCTGAGTGTACCCCCCCCCCCCCTACACCACCACACCCTGCCCCGCACTCCCCAGCTAGCTCGACGACCGCGACGTGTTCTTCTGTTGGTAACTTGACTCCGCTTTGTGAGTCGAGACGAGCGGGGGCTGAATACGTGCACCACAAACTTATAGGTGCTCCCAACACTTCTTTCTATTGGTGTTCTACCCATAAACACGAGATCACGGGCCCGATGTTATGCAGTCGTTAAAGTAGAAAATGGTAACTTTATAGGCGGACTGTATTTTTCTCATCCACTTTCAATATCTCCCCTGTTATAACTTTACGAAATGTTGTTTTTATATCGACTTCCGTCTTCCATTAAGTTCGCAGCAGGACCAAGGAAGTACAAAGAATATGAATGTAGAAATTGAAAAAATATTGAAATGAATTCTTGGTTGTTCATCGTTTTCAGAACACTATCTACATTAAGGTTTTTCAAAATTAGTGTGCCTAACGATTGCGGAACGAGGCAGTTTTTCATTCTTTTCTTTTGTATATTTCTAAGCTTTATACTATGATTCGAATGTCGCTTCATTTGTTACATTTGGGAACAGTAAAAGCCTCTACCACATCTACCCAAACGTAGTAGGTACAGAGCGTCACCCTAAAAGCCAACGAGCGAAGGCAGTCATGTCACTCAAAGCCCCCAAATTCCTCACACAGTGATATTTTCGAAGGAGGGGGCTTGCCACGAAAGACGTTGCGTTCGGCTCCTGATATTTTATTTGAGGATTCCTACCCTTGGGAAATACAGACGACTGCTCGCATTGCGTGGCCACTGAAACTTTTATCCTTTCTTTACAAATTCGTGTTTTATAAATCATTTAAATACTTATTTGCGTGGGTATCGATTGACATAAAGTACAGCACGTTTGGAATTAATCTGTTTAGGTCGACGTGCTTGGATTTACACACAATGGCAGCTCGGGCACGTCTGCGTGTGTAAACGATGAAATATTAGTTAAGTACTCATTGGATTGGACGACGTGGTTATCGAATGACCGTGGTCAGCGCGCGCATGCTCCACATAGCAACCATTTAAATTTTAAGCTTGTTAGTCGCCCCGAAAACTCGGCTATTCTTTTGTGCCAACTAGGCCTAAGCTCCCTTTGAAACGTCGAATGCCAAAGAGCGTCCGTGCGGACTCCCGACCCTCGTCGAAAACTGCCCTATCTTTGACGGGCAGCGGCTTGCGGATTATCAAACTTAAATCGAGCTTCCTTCCGCATTACTTCCATCGCATCAAGGTCTCGTGAAACCGATAATGTTCTACAGATTTCCATTATTCAATGTTTTATTTATTAACAGGCTGGTTGGATTCGACCGTAACGAGAGTGTGTAGAGAAATCTCTTAGTGGAGCCCACTGTCACGCACGTGTGTTATCTAACGCACACGAATGGCAGCAGCCGTTCGATTACACGTTATAATTTACGCCTGCCTTCTGTTTCTGCATTAATGTCTTGTTTGTTTGTTTGTTACATTGTAATAACGTTAATGAAGAGTATCGAAGGGGAATAACGATGTTCGTTTGTTAGATTATTACAGTCAGGCGTGGCGAACGGAGTCGAGGGGAGTAGTTGGAATATAGGGTATTCAGATCACAAATCGTGATCTGAAAAACCCTATATTCCACAGTTTAACCATTCGAGTATTCCTATATTTCACTATTCGAAATGAGACTTTGACTAAATACATTGAAAGTAGTTTCAGTGAATGAAAAGAGCAGTCACTTCATATCAATCAATGGATCATTCAGTAGGAATGGTCTATTCAGAATGAAAAGAGCAGTCACTTCATATCAATCAATGGATCATTCAGTAGGAATGGTCTATTCAGAATGAAAAGAGCAGTCACTTCATACCTATCAATGGATCATTCAGTAGGAATAGTCTATTCAGACATCAACGAGTTTGGAGTGGAATGTGCACAGATGTGTTCCTCCGACACCTTATATAGGGTAGCATCTAGTTACCTGTGTAAAATGCAGGCTTCATGTATAGTTATTGTGTAGATAAAATTATATTGTGTTCGAATTAACACACACTTCGTTGTGAAATGGCTCTTGTTCTCAAATCTTATTTGTTTATATAACATACTAGATTGCGTCCTAGTTTTGGTATAAGAAGTATATTAAGATCATGCAGACCAAATCGAGGTAGGTATTTTGTGTAAATGAAACAATAAATATCGTAGAACATAATTTATTAGAGGATATTTACATTGTTTTGGTCAATTTGCAGAACGCACTACACAACATTTAGCCTATCTTTGACAGCTGGCATCAGGTTTTTTGTCTTTCTGTTACACTGTTACAGTGAAGATAAAACGGTTTAAAAGAAAAAAAGTTCATTTCCTGGTTGAATCTGGTAGCATAAAACATCTTCTAAATCAGGTAGAGCTGTGTCTGCTGTTTCTGTTTTACTACTTTCACTAGGTTTTGGTGAGCTTGCATTACATTTTCCACGATCAGTCTGTATGTCGCTAACTCGAACAAATGTACGAACATCTTCATGATGGCCCTCAGTCTTGACTATAAGATACTGAATCATCTCTAGGTCAAATAACTCTTTTGTCTGGCTTGTATCACTATCCTTGTGATTAGATGAGCTTACATTCGGTATTTTCAGGTCAGTCTGCATATCTTGAGTAAATATAATTTCACCGTTAGCATTCTTGCAAATAATTTTACGAATGCCTTCTAAATCAGATTTTAATGGATTAAACATTGTAATGTTAATATTTTTTCGCGAGAACCTTCACACTACGAATTGTAAGAATGTAATGTCGTCTTAACTGATTGTAAGCTATTTATAAGTAACTCGGGCTTTAATGCTCATCCCATATGTAAACGCATCCATTGTAAATTGTCATTGAAGTTTATTCACTGTCCTTGTCCCACAAATTTTATTGAGAAGATATGGCAGGCAAAGTCATCGTATGTTAGTAGTTTACCATTAATCATGAGTTTTGCAATGTAAGTAATTCTTTATAAGGAGACCGATCAAAACAAAATAGCAACATAGACGTAAAGTAAATAGGTACAGGACGTTACAACTCCTACAGCGTGCGCAAACGGGCGCACGCACACATTGATGTGTACATAAAGGGATCTCAGCAATGCATGCCAGCCGCAACGAACAATCTCCACTCGCGCAAGTGCATGCGTCCCACATCTATGTGTGCGTGAGGTGAGGTATCGCTCGTTATAGGAAGCTGGCGTTCTGTGTCTAATTATCATACTATTGCTACGCTCGGTTTTACTTACTATTTTATATCTAAGTAGTATTATAATGTCAATTAAAATACATAAATTCGTTATAACTGTTTATTATCTAGGTTTATATTAATACCTAATTAATTACATTTGATTTAGAATGATACATAGTTTATACATTACAACCATTATGTCTAATGTAAATTGTACATACGCAACTACATTTTCTTTTGAATTTTATTTATCATATCTTTAGCACAGTCGTATATATCATCAGTAAATATATTATCAACAATATGTTGAGCACATATTTTAGCTTTACAAGTGCATAATTTAGAACCATTGAGTTCTTCACCCTCAAAGATTTGAATACGTATTATTTTACGGTGTGGGCCCTTTACATACTTTCTAACATACGAATACATCATTTTGCTCCCTCGTCTTTTATCATTGACGGTTTTCCTGGTGGTATTGGCGCTGTTCAACCTTTCTTCTAACTGGGGTGATGTTTCTCTCTCCCGATTTTGATTCAATGGTGGGGAAATTGGAGAGTACGATATAAACGGTCTCTCTCTTTCCAAATAGTTCATCACATTTTGACGTAATTGTTGTGGTGCTGGATTCGGTGAGTATGACGGGGTTGAAATAAAAAGTTGCTCGGATTCCTGAAACATAAGAATGAATAAGATAAGTTAATATACAATTATGATTACTTATTAATATCGGCAGCCCAACTTCATTATTCATAAAAACTAAAATTATATTTCTATGTAAGTTATCATAGAAATTGCGAAAAAATAATTAATTTAATAAAAGTGTCGCTAATTTACTTACCGACATTATTGGTGAAGAAACGCTAGCGATGATGTGATTATTTTTTTCGAGATTGTACTGATTTTATACTTGTTCAGATTTATTTGATTTTTGTAATAAGGTTCAAAATTATAAGATAAAAAACAAGATTATTCTTGTATACCGAAATATGAGATTCTGACTCGTCATATCTCCACTTCTCCACATGTCTAGGAGTTGCATGCGAGCGTGCAAACCGCAGCGTTTGTACCGTCGCCGTCATCGACGTCGAAAACATTCAGCAAAAAAACAACAACCTACAAACATTTTTTATAATTGTAAGTAGGTATGAGCTTCCCCTATTGTTGATTTAAGTGAGTACCTACACAAGATTCAAAATCGCTTTTTTATTTGTCTTATATAAAACGCTGTAAACTTAAAACCTTAACCGCTACGATAAATACGCTCGTGTACGCAATTGACAATTTTTGCAAGTATGCAGTTTTACAAATTTGGACTGAATGACGTGATTTTAGGCCTATAAAAACGCTTCGCAAATTAGTCTCCGGCACAATTCCTCTCTGGAACGAAACCTGTCTGCAAGGAATCAACGCTCCGAGCTCCTCATCAAACTACCTGTCTAAGCATCAATCAAGAATGTAAGTATTTATTCAATAATTCATTACCGTATCTAACTATTGAATGGTCAGAATAATGTATTAATTGTATTTTGAATGGTTAGATATATTGAATGGTCAGAGTAATGTATGAATAGAACCAAGTACCTATTACAATGCTTGGCTCAGAGACTGAGTGATGCTTTTCTGTGCTGCAGGTTCGATTCCTGCACAGATGCTATGTATAATATTCATCGGTCGGTGGTTGACTGATCGACTTTTCAGATTCGATTTCAGCACAAATCAAACGATATTTATATCTGTTAACTATTTATCTTCCTCACGATATTTTGATTGCAATGCACTAATATGTACATTTATATTTTTGTTGACAGGTCGACACTACTTAGCAACGACCTTTTCCTCTCTAGCGATGACTCTGAGCAAGAGGCGAAGCCGAAGAGGAAGACAGAGGAAAGAAAAAAGAAGCGGGAAAGGTCCATCAAATCGAGTGAAGAGTCAACAAGCGCAAAAAAATCGAAGCGAGTTACGGCCAGTGAATTATTCGGTGAAGACAGTGATAACGAAGAAAGCGTCACCCCAACACAGAGACCCCACAAAACTGGTAATATACCCCCACTGTACTCATATTTTACTAGAAGGATGGCTAAGGGATATTCACGACAAATAAGCGAGACTAAAGAAGGAAAATATTATGTAGAAGTGAAAATTTACAACACAGAAGAAATTAAAAAAATAATGCCCATAAATAGATGGCGCTCGGCCATAACTACCATCAAGACGAAATTAGATGAAAATAAAGAATCTTGGCCCCACTTAAAGGAGTTTGTTAAAGCAACTCAAAATGATTTTAAAAATTGTCCTATCACCTGCATAGGTGCTTATGATACTTAAAGACTATTTGTTTAACTAGGTGTTCCCCAATATTTGTTTAACTAGGTGTTCATCAATATTTTCTTCTATAGGTACTTACTTTAAATTGTATCTTGTTTTAATTGTGTTTACCTACATGAAATGTCTTATTATTATTATTTTGTACTGTATTTTATAAGTATGATATTGTAGTATTAATTAATATAATATAAGTAAGTAATCTAGTAATTGGTTTTCTTATTTACAGTTACACACCTCAACAGCAAATCGAGACCTAGAAAGTCAATAACCTGTCATAAATGTAAAATTGAAATACCAGAAAATCAGTATTCCTATCATATGAGAACGAATATACACAAAGCAAACTGTTTATTGAATACCAAGTTCACAGATATTCATATTATTGCAACAGCATTCAAAAACAGATTAATGACATACAGATTGAATGTCACTCAGGAAGACGAGTACCTCGGTTTAGAGGCGTTCCTGGGTGATCATCTAATAAATATAACAGAATTGATAAAAATGTCACTTAATGAACACAATTGCATAAAATTGAATTTCGAATTGTTTGCCTATTTTATGTTATCAAAATCAGACGAACAACAATTAAAGTCGTTTAATACCAAATATGAAATTATTTATAAGAACACTGATTTGAATGAATTATTAATCAAAGTAATAAATAAACTAAATAATAAATTAACCGAGTTCCAGCACTGTCAATCTGGTTGGACATTTGTTTCTATGAGTCATCTCGAAATTAATGTAAACAAGTATTCCCCTATGAGAGGTGGGTCTTATATACAACTCCCGTCAGCTATTAAGCAGTCTAAAAGTTGTATAAATATTAAAAATAAAGATAATTGTTGTTTATTATGGAGTATAGTTGCTGGATTATACCCAGCTAAAATTAATGTATGCAGAACAAGTTCATACCCCCATTATACCTCTGTTTTAAATATTGAGGGAATGTCATTTCCTCCTACGATTAATGATATTAAAACGTTAGAAAAAAATAATCCCAACATCAGTTTAAATATATATGGCCTACAAAATAATACTGTGACCGGACCTCTTTATGCAACGCAAAATAGAAGAAAAAATCATTTTAATTTACTTTATATCGAAAAAAATTCTATCGGACACTACTGTCTAATTAAAGATTTAGTACGTCTGGTGCGACGTCAAGTGACTCGTTCTAAAGGAAAACATTATTTATGTGATGCATGTCTACAACTATTTAGTAACGAAAATAGACACAAGACTCATAACTGCTCTAAGATTTTGACTATATTACCTGAAAATAATTCTGTACTAAAGTTCAAACATTACGAGAGGCAGCAAAAAATCAATTTCATAATTTATGCTGATTTTGAATGTATGTTAATAGACTGTAATGAAAGTAGCTCTTTGAATACACAGAAACTAAAAACACATCAACCTTCATGTTTCGCTTATTATATTTGTTGTGCACATAACGATCAATTAAACAGGTATATTACATATCGAGGTAAAGATTGTGTGAAAATATTTGTTAAATATTTAATAAAAGACGTTAAAAATATACATAAGATTTTAAGTAGTAAAAAGCCAATGACCCCATTATCGGCGGAGCAAGAGATGGACTATCGAAATTCGACTACATGTCACATATGCAAACTATTATTATTGAATGATAAAGTCCGAGATCATGATCATATTACATCTGAGTATCGTGGGGCAGCGCACTCCCATTGTAATTTGATGTATAGAGTTTGTTCATTCATTCCTGTTGTCTTTCATAATCTGTCTGGATATGACTCACATTTATTCATTGAAGAGTTAGCAAAGTATGAAGGTTCTATTAATATAATACCGAAAACTAAAGAAAAATATCTTTCAATAATAAAAGTAATTAATACGGAAAAACACAATCACCCTATACAAATAAAATTTATTGATTCCTTTCACTTTCTTAGTTCTAGTCTAGATGCACTAAGTCAAAGTTTGTCAGAAAACGATTTTTTGAACTTATCGAGAGAGTTTACTGATAAAAGACAATTTGATTTAATGAGAAAAAAAGGTGTTTATCCATATGATTACGTTGATTCTTGGTCTAAATATGATGAGACGAAACTTCCCTCGAAGGATCATTTTTATAATAGTCTGTGTGAAAAACATATAACTAAAGAAGAATATTTACACGCTCAAACAGTTTGGAATATTTTCGAAATAAAATCTCTTGGTGAATATACAGATTTATACATAAAATGTGATGTGCTTTTACTATGCGACATATTTGAAAAATTTAGAAAAACAAGCTTACATTTCTATAAGTTGGATCCGGCTTATTATGTAACGTCACCGAGCTTAAGTTGGGATGCAATGCTTCTATATACCGGCACTGAACTTGAGTTGATAAGTGATTTACGAATGTACGAGTTATTAGAAAAAGGAATTCGTGGTGGGCTTGCACAGTGTTCTCTACGTCATGCTGTAGCAAACAATAAATATTTACCACATTTTAATGAGTCTGAATCAAGTAGTTATTTAATATATCTTGATTGTAATAATCTATATGGCTATGCTATGATGAAGAAACTTCCTATTAAAGAATTTAAGTTCTTGAGTCTGAAAGAAATTAGCAAGTTTGATGTAAATGATGTGTCAGATGATAATGATTACGGTTATATTTTGGAAGTAGACTTAAATTATCCAGATTATTTACATAATAAGCATAAAGACTTGCCTTTTGCAGTTGAAAAAATAGTACCTCCTTATGGAAAATCAGTGAAATTGGTTGCAAATCTTTATGATAAGCAAAATTATGTAATTCATTATGTTCACTTGAAAGAATGTTTGAAAAACGGTTTGATTTTAAAAAAGATTCATCGTATACTTAGCTTCAGACAAGAATTCTTTCTCAAAAAATACATTGATCTGAATACTAGTCTTCGTCAAAATTCCAAAACTGCGTTTGAGAAGGACTTTTTTAAATTATTGAATAATGCCATATTCGGAAAAACTATCGAAAATAAACGGAAGCAAGCAGATGTAAAATTAGTAACAAAATGGACTGATACCAGAAATAAAACAAATAAACATCTTGGCGCTGAAAAATTGATATGTAAACCAAATTTAAAAAGTATATCAATTTTTTCAGAAAATTTCGTAGCTGTGGAATTATACCGTGAAAAGGTCGTTTTAGATAGACCTATTTATATTGGATTTACCGTTTTGGAATATTCGAAGCAACATTTGTACCAATTTCATTATGACGTTATGAAAAATAAATACGGAAACAATGCTGAGTTGTGCTATACAGACACTGATAGCCTATTATATTTAATTTACACAGATGATTTTTATCATGATATGCATGATGATCTTTCAAAGTTTGATACTAGTAATTTTGAAATGAATAATCCATATCACATACCACAACTTAATGCTAAAATTCCTGGATTATGGAAACATGAGGTTGGTGGCGATTTAATTATAGAATTTACCGGTTTAAGAGCTAAATTATATTTTATTAACAGTGCGAAGACTGAAATTAAAAAAGCCAAAGGTGTTTCTAAGTCTGTAACTTGTAACCTAAAATTGAATGATTACAACAATGTACTGCTGACAAATAAAGCGCATAGATGTAAAATGAATATGATAAAATCAATTAAACATGTTTTATACACTCAGCAAGTAGACAAACAAGTTTTAGAAAGAAACGATGACAAAGTTCAAGTATTACAGGATCAAATTCATACATTACCCTGGGGGCATTGTGATTCTACGTTTGTAGATTATTCCAGTGATGTGTAATCTGTAAAAACTAGAAGTTCTTCTATATTTGATCACTGCAATGTAAGCAATATTAAATTATATTTGAATTCTCAATACTATCCGTATGACTCACTTAATCTGAAATTTGATGAAGGTAAATACAGTATATTATATGAAATGTATGCTAATTTTCGTCAGTCGTATTACAACTTAGGCATTGATCCATTGCTTAGCTTAGACCAATTTAAAGAAATTGCTCCACTTTTTGTGATTGACTGTTCAAGACAAAACGATTCACTTAAAACTGGACCAGTTGACGTGCGATTAGAAATTGAATGCTCTGAAGATATTCAAAATAATACATCTGCCTATTGTTTAATAATAAACGATCGACTGTTCGAATACAAGCCGTTGAGTAATATTGTGAGAAAACTATCATGAATGTCATCGTAGATGTTCAAGGGTTTAAGAGTGAAGAAAATGAGTTTATTCCAAAAGAAATAGCAATAATGTACAAAGGACACGTACAAGTACTGTTGATAAAACCACCACGACCATTTTATGACTTGACGAGGAAAGAACGGTTACAAGTGGCTTGGATTGAAAAAAACAGAGGAATAAACTGGAACGAAGGCTTTGTACCATATTTTAATTATCAAGCAATCTTTGGGGATTTTTTAAAAAATAAATCTATATTTACGAAAGGAAACGAAAAAGTGTTATGGATAAAAGATATATTCCGAATTAATAATGTATACAATTTAGAAAGTAAGAACTGCCCGAGTTTGTTGACATTATATAACAATTATTCAGATTCATCTGACATTATAAGTTGTATGTATCATACCAATATATGTGCCTTAAAAAATGTGTTTTGCTTAAATAAATGGTGTAAAGAAAATCAAGTGTTTTGTCAGTAAGATAAAATAAGAACGATCTTAGTTTTACGAATAAATGATTATAGAATGTTAAACCTACAAACTTACTTACACATATTCTATTATTTAGGTTAGTGAAAATGTAAGTAATAGTAATGTAAGAAATGTATCATTGCTTATAAAACAATATTTGAATAATATAGAAATAAATATTTAAACTTGACCTACTTGCGAGTTTTATTTCTTTAACACTAAAAATATTAATATAGTTAACCACCTGCCAACCACATATTATAGTTCGACATCGAAAGCAAAAACAGCTTGTTATAATGAGCAGTTCATACTGAACAGCTTGTTAAAGGTAATGAGCAGTTCATACTGAACAGCTTGTTAAAGGTAATGAGCAGTTCATACTGAACAGCTTGTTATAATGAGCTGATCATACTGAACCGCTTCTTATAATCAGCAGTTCATATTGAACTGCTCTGTTTATTTACACACTCGAACAGATGCTACTGATGAGTATGCGACTACTATACAGGACTTTAATTAAAAAAAAAAAAAAATATGTTTGAATAGAAAACTATAAATGTTATTAGTAGACCATTTTATGACTTGACGAAGAAAGAATGGTTACAAGTGGCTTGGATTGAAAAACAGAGGTATAAACTGAACGAAAATTTTGAATAATTAAGTATATTATGGGGTTACAGAGGAATAATCTGATACTCGAATGGTTTAACTGTGGAATATAGGGTTATTCAGATCACGATTTGTGATCTGAATACCCTATATTCCAACTACTGAGGGGCGTTCATAAGCGCGATACGCTCCGGTTCCTTATCTCGATGTGCAATTCTTTGTTTGCTGTGTACGCAATTTCCCAAACGGCGTCGAGTCGGGCGGAGATAAACCGCACAAGGCCTAGCCTCGCTTGGAGATGGCAGATATCTTGTGCGTAGTTCGCAGCCTCGCCGCCTTGCCGCCTCACGCCGAACCAGCAATATTTCTTCGGAGCCTGTCGCCTCGCCTTCTTCGGTCGCCCTCGCCACTACGCCCGCCTCCGCTAAAATATGATTTGGATTATGAAATATGACGGCAACGTTCCCCGGATAGGCGTTTACCAATTTATTCGCTGTTACGGTTACAGAGTAGTGTAAAATTTTTGATGCTAAATATTTCATGCTACAACATTCTTCACGCTTTTTTGCTTGTAATTATATCAGTGACTTCCAGTTGGCTAAGCATGCAACTGATGGAATATTTTTTCTATAGCGACAGTATGCGGCTGGTCGCTACTCGCAGGTGTGCGGGTGTGGTGACCAGAACGGCAGGTGCGCTTCGTCCTCGTCCAACTATTTGCTCTGTTTATTTTTCAATTCACGTTGTTTCATGTTGCCCACTCGCTTATCTACTGTTTTATGGCTCCGTTATTCACTGTACTCTGGTACCATAATTAAACTAATTTGTTCACGAATGGTGACTGAACTTTTACGCACAAATTGCCTTACATTGTACGGAGACGCCCCTGGTAATAAATTGTATTAGCTAATTAGATATTGGAGTTCTTTCTCTAGAAGTAATGTAATTGTGTCTTGGATTGCCGTCGTCATGTGTGGCAGAGATGTATTGTAGTCAAGGGGTTATACAATGGTATTATTTGCCTAAGTTAATTGTAAGGTAGGTAGGTACGTAATAGCGCGTAATAGCATGTCGGTCTGTATGCAAATGCAACGTCCGCAGCTCGAGGGAATCACGGTCGGCCGCGGTTCGACGGGGACCGGCAGAATCGTAACCATGCTCCATGATGCTCCGACGCAGTTATAACGCTCGCTTTTTAATTTGTACCACGTTTGTTAACATGGAAATACCATTAGTTCGTTAAATGTTTGAAAGTAAAATGTTAATTTAATCGCCGAACTCGGCAACAGTTCTAATTTGTGAACAGATTTCGGATTCGGACGTCATTAAATTACCTGTACCTATTTTTAAATACCTTTGCTTCATGTTTCAGCTACTAATTACACGCTGCCAAATACCATTACATGTTTTTAATTAATTTATTCTAGAACATCAGGATATTAATTAGTCTATCGTTTTCGGAGATTAATGAACCGATGACCTTTAAAAATTTTGTGTTAACATTTTTTCTCGCTAAATAATTTGAAATGTGTAGTAGTATACCCACGCGCTTCAATATGTTTAGGTTCTCTATTGTGTTGCTTGGCAAACGGTATATCTAAACCATCTATCCGCCATATGCAAACCAACTGGTAAACCTAAATATCTAACAATAAGTTGTTTGGACCACTAACGCGAATGTCGACGCCAGGTTACTGTTGACCCCGTTATTAATCACTAATGACGACATTTTTTGTTACAAGCAAAATATAATGACCGTGACCGGTTTGGGAACCTATAGCTTAGATAATAATCACACGCGAAATAAATTTAAGACAAGTTAAACGAGCTACAGCGTCGAGGCGACAAGTTACGTCGACGTCGGTTATTAAATGTCGAAGTAGGCGACAATTGATTGATACTGCAATATGTCACGAGAACTGAGAAGTTTGTCGGCTTTCCACATAATTGGTAACAAGATCCAAGTGATTAATTCAGTCGCGATTTAATAAATATAAATGCGATCTATTCAGCTTACGCTGTGTCGTATAGGTGTAGTCGCGAGTGGAGCGTGGGAGCGTTACTATGATTTGTTTACACTGGTCGAGTAGTTGCGACGTGCGATCAGCTGTCGCGTGACGTCGATAGGCGTGCGCGGGCGCCGGCGTCATTGTGACGTCTGCGTCTTGCTTGGTCTTGCCCATTACAGCTTTGTCAATCATAATAAAATCGCGATTGAGCCGTTCAATGCTCTGTAGTCTGTACATGTACATTCTTATTGTCTATCGTTTTGAATAGTGTTATCGTTTGTATTATTAGGATATGGTACCTATTCATACCGCAAGTTTATTGCCCGCATTATTTTTTCCATATATTTTCGGTGTGCAATCAGATGCCTCAATCAATCTGATAAAACAGTTTTGGCTTCAACTTCACACTTCAAAGTATTTATTTTAACACCTGTAATCGCTGTTGCAAATTAAATGCTTAATTAAATTAATTAAGTATTTCCAGTACAGTACGCTGGTCGCAATGTGGATTGGCACATTTATAATGTGAAACATAATTTACTGCCTTGAATTCAATATTGCTACTGAATGTCAGTTTGCCTAGTCTGATATTTATATGTGCTGACATTAAGTATAAGATCAACTACTGACATAGAGCGGTTCCGCACTGCATCCGATCCGAATCCGAGAATTGTCGGTCCGAAGTAGCTGGAGTACTACTTCTAGGAGGCGTTACGTACTAGATCCGAACTCCGTCCATCCAAGTTCGTTACATTTCCAATCAGGATAAAACTCGGAACTCAAATTCGGATTCGGATTGGATTCAGTGCGCAAACGCTCTTAAAAGAACTATCAAATTGTATTGGAAGTAATTGATTTTAACACAAAGTGCTTACTACAAAAATGTAATGCTTTTCTTGATATTCGAATATACCTCAAATTTACATAACTAAACTCACGCCTTCCCCGAAGGAGGCAGGCAGAAATGTCTACGAACCTTACAACTTTCGTTTTGCTATCTCAACATTCAGATATCTGCAGCCTCTCGATTGTAAAAGAATATGCGATTTTGGTCATACAGGTTATGAGCACGCATCTGACCTTTCTGAAAAACATCACCAATAAGCCTCCTGCCAAAAAGTAATCAGATATAATAAGTTAGCAAGCGACAGGCATGGCCCTCAAGAACTTACTGTACTCAAACCACCTATGTATGTATCTATCTATACATATAAGTGCTGTAGAAGACGTCCTTAGCCAGCTAGTTGTAACCGCAGTCTTCAGATCAAGTTTCTGGTTGTCTTCTGGACCGTGAGGATTCATAAACATATTACATACATGATACCTGTATTAACGAAGGTAAACATGGAAGTAAATCTAATACGTGTGGGTTCTGAGTGGACGGCCACTAAGTATTCTGGAACTAGCTACTGCTAGTGGGAACGCCCGCGTGAATGTCGGATATTATCCTAGTGCAATGGATACCGGAACGGAACCCGGCTAAAAAGTCGTAGGTCCTAAACAAGGGCATGGGCTACCTGTGCTCCAAAATGTATCTTGACTTGCACATTTATATTAGTAGATTAATATAGTGGAGTGAGCTTGAACTCTTGTAGTGAACTGTCATTCCGCATTGATTGTATGCACTTCATTTCACTTCAGTTGTCACGGCGAGATTTTTACAGAATAATACTTTACTGGTCCTTTTGTACGATTGGTCCTTAGCGCGTAACGTAAAGAAATAAATAAAATATCTAGTCTTCACACATTCACACCTAGTGTATTTGCACGGCTTAACTTGCCAATATACAATGATAAGTCTAGCTTATCAACACCATAGTAAGTGACCCATTTCTTGGAGTTGACATCTTGTTTGAAAAGATAAACTGCTCAAACACTCCCTTAATACCCAGATTATTGCGAAATTTCGTTTATCAACCGTATATTTCAGTTTTGCTCGAATTCCTCGCGGCGAATATACGGAAGGCCAGTTTCAGCAGTCATAGTATTTTTATTGATAAAACACAAAATACCAAGTTCTTTAGTTTAATGGGCATTGAGAAACGTGCTCCATTAACGGATCTATCCCTCGGATGATATATCTTATTGTATTTACCGAGGATATGTCTTGTCTTTATATTTATTCACTAAAGCTGACGTGTTTTTGTGAAATTCTAACGCAGAATCTACACACGCTTTCTGATCTGCTGACAACAATGTACTTAATGGATCGGAGGAAAATACTGTCATTTTATTATACTTGGTAGAGCTGTTTTCGGGCTACATAATGTATGTTGCGGTTTTTAGATAACATGTCTGAAATTAATCACAGATTTAATTAATGTTTAACTAGTTGCTGTACAGTGCATGCATTTCTAAAGACTACCAATTTTTACACTGGACTTTTACTGGACTGGACTCATTGTTTGAGAATAGGCTTATTTGAGGGTTGTCTTTTGTGGCCATGTAGTTCATAAAGCACTAGTTTGGGAATACAATAATTAATGGATCAACGCCACGAAGGAAGTTTTTCGGCCCTTTTCAAGTAGAGTACCTATCTTTTCCGCGAACTACGAGAAATTTGTGCAGTGTTCGGTGTTCGTTAATGGGTTCATAATGATATAAGTTCTTTCTGAAACAAATCATTTCACACTTTTAGCAAGCAGCAAAATTCTAAAAAGCATAAACTTCAGCAAGATAACGTGTTTAATCCATCCCCGGACTTTTAATTACCATCCCGACTTCCTAATTTGTATCTGCATTAGCTTCGCAACATTTCTTACTTAAAAAATTAGGATTTAATCCATGTTCCACCTTGGAACATGGACTAAATCCTAATGTGTGTTAAAATTAAACTGTTGACAGTTCCTGTTTTATAATTACAGCGGCTTCTGTTAATATTTACATAATATATGAAGAGATTTATGAGTGTGAAGCGACAATGGCCCTCCGCTCGGGGCGTACCGTCTAAAACTCATGAATAAGTGCCTATAGGTACCTGTCATATCCCTCGCTGTGGTGAACCCAGTTCTAGCACAAGATATTTTGATTACAGTGAGGATTTCATATGAATATTAGTTAAATTCTTGCTAATATGCCATGCGGTGTGTCTGAAATTATGAAGAAGACTTTCCATGAATTTTAGATAACAATGTAGCCTCACGTTCTGTGTTTTCCTATTACGAGTTCCATTTAGCAGAGGAATACTAAGTGCTACATTTCTGTACTGTCGCACCAATATTACACAAGTGCAAGACAGCATATAACCGATGGTATTATAAGCATGTTACTTATGCATGCCCCATATTCCGTGGCATCCAAGGATCCTCTCTGTACCGTCACTTAAGCGTCTTATACGTTCGCGTGAAACTTTCGGCTCTCAAGATTAGCCGTTACCAACAGACAGGCGGTTTTTGGGGAGTATAAGGGTAGCGATTAGTCGATTACTTTTTGCCACCCCCTGTACTCAGCGAAAACGTTTCTCGTCGAACTTTTATATCGAAGCGGTTTTTAAATTTTGTTCGTAGTATGGCTCGGTCTTTGTCTGCGATATTGAACTCGCTAGCTCGAACATTATCTTAACATATTGATTAAAGATGTCGGATTAATAAAAGAAAAGAAGATTCAAGGTATAGTTAGTAAATAAAATCACGGCTAGACGTGGGCAGCCTCGCATCTTACACCGCTTACACGTGCCAGTCTATCAAGCAACTTTGTATCGTAACCAGATACATTCCCTATTGAACCTTGGTATTCAATCAGACGTACACGTGTGGGAGACTCGGCGTTACTATGCAGTATACAACTCTATAGGGACATGTACCAAACTAGTTTACTTCAGTTATTACTGTAACTCAGTTCTCACTACTTACCGGCTTCAGAGGCCTGGGATAAGGGATAAAACGAAGAAATATAGAGGGGGCTATAGCCCAGCTACGTGCGTAATGTCGGTCGGCTGGAATCGAATCGCGAAGCCCCACGTAGAGGTGGAACGAGGGCGTGCGTTTGAGTCCCGCACCCATTTGAACTGACATACGGACGGAGGTAACGCCCGACGTACTTTTCATCCGTTTACGTTCGACCTGGAATAATAAACTGGGGAGCTAAAGGACCAGAATTAAAACTAAAACAAGTAACCGCGGAAGTTTGACATTTATTACTCTTTATAGTTCTGCTTAATGAGAACTAGTTATTAAATGGTTTATGAAATAACAACCGCGTTCTGAACACAACAAACGGACATATTGTTTAAACATAATAATGAATACTAGTCTCACTTATCCGTCTTTGCTTCAAACTTATTTTGTAATTAATACCAATCTACACAGTTTCGCATGAAAGGGGCGAAGTGTTGATCAACCCCAGGCGAAATTGGATGGCTCATTGTTTTCAAGCAATTATTCATGCATAATAGGTCAAGCAGCGATGTACTAACGACTTCCGGGCGGTGCCAGGTTCGAGTGCCACGGTACACAGCTAAATATAAACTGGTATTTGTGTTAGTCATACACTTACACCGTAGATAACTAAACACCGAAATAGAACAAGCCCAGCGAAGGGCCTTGGTGTGCGTCCCTTTTTTTTTTGCGTAATACCTCAACGTTCCCCGGTTTTTGTCTACCGCTCACTACATAAAGTTTTTTAGAATCGTGAAATCTTATGTAAATCTTCTCCAGACTTAACAACTCCCTACACTCTATAAATTACTCGTTTTGTTTCCAATTTTCTCCAAAACATGTTGGTCCGTTCGGACATTTAAGCCCACCTTAACCCAATTGATAAAAGGTCAAGGAATTACTGCGGTTATTTGGAAATACAATATCGTTTCTTTACATAAGTTTTTGCGTCTTGGAGCTACTTCATGAGCCTTTTTTGTTGAGGTCGCAGGCGTTACGTGATGCCCGTGCCGCCTATATACTTGACATGCTTTACGCGCGACAGTGACCAGGGCTCGCTGTACAATAATTCACCGAGACCGAGTAAAAAAGCCCCCGATACGCTGACATTGACACACTTCCCCGCGTGGACTTCCTGCCGGCTCCCACTCGATACAACATTTTGTTTTTGTTGTTTTTCTCCTAGTTCCAGTTCGCTTTCAAACCGCTTTTCGGTCGTATTTTGCGGAATTTCCCTTTTATAAACATTTTTTATTTATGTTTTATAACTGGTTTATTCTGCGTCGCTTTTCGGCACATTCGATTGATGGCTTTTTAATTTTGTTCGTTTACCGAGTGCGAGTGTTCGATTGCAGTTTGCACTTTGTAAGTGGGAAACTTTTTGTTGTGTGTGACTAAGTTGTTGGTTTAGCATTTATGGTCTCCGGCATTGAACGTTTGACATTAATATCTCATGTTTTCCGTGAGAAACGAATGCTTATACAACTACAAGGGTAACGTGACGGATATTTAAATTGTTGATTAATATTTGTCCTTTAAACAAGTTTATCATTTATCGAACATTTTTGGGGCTACCAGCAAAAGGTTTCGTGTGATAAGCGGTGGCTCGCGTGTGCCCAATATTTTATGTGGGTACCGCATGGCTATATTTGTTCAGTACTGGGGCTATAAATATTGCAACCTGATCGTCAAACCGCCCACGGGAAATTGGCTCCTCCCTATTCTCTGTATCATTATTGCTAACCTCTTTACTTTATTAAAAGTACCAGGTGTTTTACTTTTAAGGAGCACTTCAAGTTTTACACACGAAACAAACCTCATTCGGATTTTCGATCAATCATTTTGCAATTTCAACTAAACCAATTTATTGAGTGCGGTCAACGAAGTAGTACCTCAGTACTAAGTGGCTTTTTAAAATTGTGCATTATTATTATTATTATTCCGTTAATCAATTTTCAATACATATGAATTTACCTTTTCAAATATTTCTTTTAAAAAACACACATGACAAAAAAAATATAAATATATATATTTTTTTATTATTAATATTATTTTACATTTGTTTTACTCGGCAAGCCGGGAAGAATTGATGGCACGGGCCTAATCCAAGTGTTCATCAATTGGGATAAGAGTAGATGCAGTAGACTGTACGATAGATGGGGGTGTATTGGTGTGGATGTCTTGGTGCGGGTTATCGGGTTCACATTGCAGGAATATAATACCTAAATAGGAAAATAGGTTTTTAAATTCTTGAAGAAAAAAATACAGCACAACGTTTGAATATCGTATTGAATGAAAGATGCTCGTCCCATCCTTACGCTAGCCTTTGTTTATGCTTCCATCTTTATGCACAAATACCCAGAGATAAAAGACGTACCTTCTTATTGTCGATTCACAAACCATTTCTCCTTTACAATGGACGCAAAAAATCCTATCGATGGATTAAGAAAAGCTGGTTTTATTTCAATGAAATGTCGAGATTCTGCCTGGGCTTTTAGATGTTCATTGTGAATTATTGCTTAACTTCAACAACTTTCAATGTAAAATTTTATTGCTATACCGCGATTTCTGACGTTAATTTACCTGTATTTTTTTAAGGTTACCGCAGCAGTAATTTGGTGTTTTAATCTTAATTTAGGAATTAAACATTTTGAAAAATGCTTAACAGTAGGACTCAACTAAGTTGTATGGAAACTACAGTCATCTAGAACTGAAACTGCGTCAAACTGCACCTGTCTGGCAACATTGAATTGAATTTTTTTTTGCACAGCCGTGAGACATTTTTTTTTTTTAAGTTTTTCACCGGATTAAGTGGCGAATTTTTATTTAATTTTCATCCTTTTCACAAATCATAAAATAGATGTTGTTAAGCTTTCCTTAGATATTCCACTTTCTTCAAATAGTCCACTCCAGACGTTACAATCTTCATGTCATCGGCCCATGGATCCACTCCAGTTTTGTCAACTTGCCTCTTTTTAGTAGCACTCGTGAGGTCCCGGCGACTATCGGTCTTCCGCCAGACGACCCGCCTACATCCACTTCAACTTACTGACTCTGCAAGTCTGCACACTATATCCATTGCCTGTATATTGTAACTAGCTGCTACCCACGACTTTGCCCGCGTAAATTCAAGCACTTGCCAGTGAAACTGACCCTTGGTTCAGATTTTGTACACAATTTGGCGAGTTTTATTTTTTATTGTGCGAAACCCTAATAATTTTTTAAAATGAAGGTAGCCTATCAAAATCGGCCAATTCGGAGAAAAGCTGGAACAAACAGTGATTTTTTTTTTAAGTGGTGTTCATTATTTTTTTGGTGTCGGTGCCGTGTCAATGTGACCGGAACATTGCAAACGCCGTAGGATTGTGGAATTTCGCGTTAATTTATACAATTTTTTCTTAATAAGACACGGTTTTATTTGAAACTATTGAATTTAAATGGGATTTATTGTATACATAACGATGTTTTCATAATATATCGACAAATTATAATTTAATAAGGATTTATTACAATCTTAAGGAGTCTGCAATTTTCCGATGACATCAACATTCATTATGCATTTATTTTATTTATATTGTAACTTCGTACCTACAGACGATAGATGGATAAAGTTTACAAAAACGTGTCTATCGGAATATAGATTATTAGCACGGCTAGTAAAATAGTATCCCCAGGGAAGCAAATCCTAGGGGATTTATACTACCTAGAAAATAGCTGCTACTTTATCGACATATTCGGTTCAGATACGCACGTTCGTCTAACATCCCTAGCACCCATCTCGATAACGACTTCTATTTAAGTGGACCTTCCCGAAGACGTAATACGGTTTTCGATAATGTCCGTCTCTTAGTACTAACTTGTAACACTTAAAAGTTTGCCACGTAAGGCATACGCTTTTTTTTTTAAGGATGGGAAATCATCAAATGACTTCTTCCTCTCTGGGTGGAGCGGAAGGGCGTGTCAGACTCTTACTGTCTAAAACCCATCCGTGTTCATTCCAGGGCTACGGTGAAGGCATATGCTTAGAACCTCCATTTAGGCACGTAAGAAATGTGACGATCGTTTGACTTTATTAAGAGAAGGAAATTGATGATTTGATTAAGTTGAATCATAAGTCATACATAAGAGTTAGGAAAAATGGTCCTTCGTTACGTATTCGTACTGCGAGGCCTAAAGATGATGTTGATTATGAATATGAAGGAAGCACGAATTGTGGAAGTTTATGGAATGGAAATAGTAATTTACAGTTACGTTCCAGACATTCCGTACACTTGATATCATTTCACGTTGCTTTGAATTTCAGATAACACTCGACTACATTTGATTGGAATTTCAGTGGAAACGTGTTAGAAAATTGTAAATTATTATTGTATACAGTAGGCAAAAAAGGGGCGTATTTATTAAACGCGAGACATTAAACGGGGGATGTAGGGAGGGGGCGAGCCGGGCGACGAGTTACAGGGCGGAAACGAAAGTTTTGGCGCCATGACGCCTACGCCCCGAAGCACGCCATTTCAAATTCTGTACTTGCGTATTTTCATAATAACATCTAACATTAAAATAAAGATTAATAGACCTCACACCACGTCAGCTTAGATCAATCGTGATAAATTTTTTAAAACACGAAGTAAATACAACCTCAATTTTAAAAGTAAGGTCACCTACTATGTCAATTAAAACTATTCAAGACTAAAATTCACAGTTTCACCTAACTAAAATATGAGATATTTGCAGTTCCGGAATCGGCAAATTCACCGTCTCAAATGAATGGAGTGAATTCCACCGTAATATTCAATTCGTCTTCATCAAAACTGTTTCCAATGAACTCGCGTTGCTATAGGAAACGTAGGCGGGTTCGCCTGGCTTATCGCACGCCACCGTCCATGGATTCTTACTCGCCAGAAAAATGAATGAACGCGTTCAGACGATATCAGTACTTACACAGCACACGCTGTTTATGTACGTAGTTATGTGAACGAACCCAACGCGGCGGGTATGAGAATTTAGCGCTCGACGCCCGAGCTCGAATTTCGAGGGAAAGTGGAAATTATTATACATAGCACTTTTTGTTTGGGTTTTCATATGGATTATGAGGTAGATTGCGCCAGTACTTGTTGTAAGAGAAGTAAGGGAATAACAAAGAGTTGGATTAGTCAGACTTGCGGTAGTTATTTCCGGCCGGTAATACAAGATGTTTCCGGACATGAGGTCATAAGTTGTGACGACACAAAGCATCCTTAGTTTATCTTCCATACCCTTGCAAGTTTCTGGCTTATTGCCAGGGTCGTGTTGAAAAGAACTGCTCGTGCGTTCATAAGGAACCGCACGCGACTCGAAAAACCAGAAAACACGTCTGCTAACCAGTTTTTAAACAAAGCTACTTGAAGCTATTGTTCAAAGTCCCTTTACAATAGCCAGGAAAAACATGGATAGGGAAGACTGTACGTAAGTCTTGTCCTCCGTAAAGTAATGCAGGCGGAGATAATATCCATATCTTTTGAGCCGGAGACAGTAAAGTAGTTGGGTAAAAGTTAGTTCCAATTTTTTTTAAAACCAGGTCTGAGTCCGTTATCAAATCCCTTTTAAGGCCCGCCTTATCTTTTTGACATAACTTTATTATTTCGTACGTTATCATGGCCGTTCTTTTTCACTTCTCTCGACCGTTTTGAAGTTCAGATAATAAGAACTGTTAACTTTATATCTGTCTTCGGAATGAGTTCAGTTGTCATACTTCTGGAATAAATAAGAATTGGACAAAAGTTTTTATGTATTTTTATCAGTTATGGGTATGGGAAGGAACTGATACGGTATGGTAATAGTAGTTAGAATGTTGACATAGGCCACATTTTTTAAGGTAGCAGTGTCACCATACTTAGCACGCGTTTATTTTCTCCGTAAACAAAGAATAACAAAAAGAAACGAATTCAGAATAATCATACTCATCCATCACCACCTGTTTTTGTTACATTGGTTTTTGACGTTTTTGATTCTGGCGTTTGCATTTTCGGGCAAAGCTCACGCAGTCATTCATTTTTTTTTTTCTTAGCCTATTGTGTCCCACTGCTGGGCAAAGGCCTCCCCCATATCCTTCCAGACATTCTTTTCTTGCGCCAACTCGAACCAGTCTTCGCGGTGTGCATCCAAGTCATCTCGCCACCGCTTTCTGGGCCGGCCTCGGCGACGCCGTCCATCCTCAGGCACCCATTGCGTGGAGACTTTTTTTTATTTACTTCATTAATAGTCATTATTTGAGCTGTGAAGTTTCAACGCGATTGTGTGTTGATTGTGTCATTTCTTTCGTAATTAAGTTAGGCTATGTTACATGTATGGTAAGTAAGAAACCTATATATTTCCAAACTTAAACATAAATTACACGTAATCACATACCCCGACAAACTTTTCAGAGCCTCGCGTAAGCTAAACGTAAATATGTTTGTCTACACAGGCGCCTCCACTCATTGTCCCGCGGATTTCGTTAGGCTGTGCCCGCCGTGTTATCACAGTGTACTTGTACACCAGTTTGGCCATTCTTTTTGTTTGCCACCAGGTGCTTCGTGGCTCTGAATATAAAGCCCTACATTTGCCATGTTTGAAGAAGTGTTTCGGGTACTTGACGGTTTGTACATAAAACATACTGTATTAAGTATGTACATACTTTCATATAATTTGGTGGCTTGTAGTAAAATATTATGGCTGTTCCAAGAAGCCAAACGTGACATTCTTGTAGACGCATCAATTTACATACAACTGAAGGTAAATATTAAAGTGCACCTACGCTTTACGGACCTAAAAATCTCATCAAAATATGACATATGATGCTCAAAGATCATCGTAGTTAGAAATGCTTTCATTCATTCAAATGTCAGCAATTTAATAGTCTAGTAATGTCTCAATTTTGTTCTCATAATAAGAAGACTATACTTCACTACCAAAAATAGTTACCCAACTCGTTTACACAAACTTAATTGTATAGCCTGCCTAGTAATCAAAACCATAGCCCAGTAATCCTAACTCGGCTAGCACAAAATGCAAAGCACACTGCACGCCACATATAATATTTATTGATAAGACGTCCGCCCGTTTCGTAATTGTGGTAATTACGAAACGGGCGGACGTCTTATCAATTTACAATAGAAACAGAAGCCCACCCCCAGATGTCGCCACCTGAGCATTAGGCTGGCCGCAAACGAACGGTTTCCTGATTAGGAATTCAGATTCAGAATTCCGTGAGACTAACTTAGACGTTCGATTTTCCGCTCTTCTGAGCCGAACGTACGGCTTGTTTTCGAAAGGAACGTCACGGTTTTTTCCCATTCGGAAAATATATAAATATGTGCGTCTAGGGCCTAGGTGAACATTTTGTATGTTATGTTCGGTACACACGATACAGACTTACCATAAACTTCTATAGAATTTTATCAGTGCAATAAAGCAATGCAGACAAATGTCGGTGTGATAATAATATTATAATAATAGCCTTTATTCATTAATCTTCATTATACATAAATTAAATTTTATTATTAGGCACCAGTTTCGCGAAGATTTTCTTGCTTTCATGCGATCATGTGTTTTCCTTCTCCACAGTCTGTCGGTGTGATAGATTTTTTAAATTCAGAATTTTATTCAAAGTTGTTCAGACAAAAGTCTGTATCGTGTGGACCGAATCTGAATTCCATATTAGAAAACCTAATCAGGAAACCGTACGTATGCGGCCAGCCTTAGAATACCGGATAGAACAGAAATGCACCATTTAGTTGCTTTTTCAAAAGGAATACGAACATCGTGTGGTGCTCGTTAGGGAAATATTCATGTTAACTAGCCATTCCGAATTTTCGAAGCTTTTTGTTTAAACAAGGAAAGGGGAACTGGGTGGGTATAAGTTTTATGCTTGAGGGTGTTATCAAACATTTAATTATTAGTTTCCAAAGGTAATTTTAGATTATTGTTTAATGAGTTTGCTTATTCTGACATTTGATTTTTTCATCAGGTTTAAGAGTGACTACTTATGTATTTGTGTATTTTCACTTAGACTTGTAACCCAACTACACTAATTAGCTTGTCCCACGCAGTTTTAAAAATGTGTTCCTAATCTTCATAATACCGTTGCACAACATAACTGAGAATGAATATAAATTAAAGGCTACGTGATTCTGCCGCAAAAGTTAGAATTATAAAGATTTATTTCAAAATTAGAAATTGCCTTTGCCTAAAAATTTAACGCATAAATCATTCAGTTTACCTACCCCATCCCAACTATGTTTAGGGGTTCACTCTATCCGGGAAAACGCGTAATTAAATACAGAAATTGCAGTAAAATTGAATCCCAAAAGATAAAATTCTTCCGTTACTGACTGATTGAGCGACTGACTGAGTGAGTGACTGGCAGACAACGCACAGCCGAAACTTCTGATCGTAGATAGCTGAAATTTGGCATGTAGCTTCCCTACAGCTCCGTAGGGAGCACTCAGAGACTATTTCCCGAAATTCCTACGGGAACGGGTAAAAACAGGATATGATATGCGCATACGAAGTCAAGGGCAAAAGCTAGTTTCAAAATATGGCTAGTTAAATACAAATTAATTGCTAATCTGATAAAATAATATTTTATTCTCACAGTTGGTATTAAAATCCTAACAAATATTAAAAATGCGAAAGTCAGTTCGTTGGTTACGCTATCACGCCTAAATAACCGCACCAATTTTTATGAATTTTGGTACAAAGATAAATGGGATCCTGGAGATGTTTATAGGCTACTTAACTCGGACGAAGCCGCAGGCAAAAGTTATTTATTCATCAATAAATCTTTGCAAACTTTATCATATTAAAACGTTATACAAAATTAATCAAAACCTTATGCAGATCACAAAATAATTAAGTATAACAACATTCTTACTGGTCCTTTGATTCGAAAGTATTTTACACTGTGACATAACTTGAAAAATGCTTGGCATAATAATTTAATAGATTTAAAAGTTGATTTCATCGCACTGCTGGTATTGGCGAGCTGCCAATACGTCGCTTATCAGTTTCAGACCTATAACCTCGAGGATTTCAAAATGGTAATTTTAAGCGGCAAGTCGACATATTTGTCCAAAACTGTATTTACCAGAATCGAAGCTATCATTGTGTTAATCGACGTACTGAAAAATTTTCCTAAAAAACTTCTAAGAAATCACACTAACATTTTTTTTTTGCCTGATTTCTCTGATGTATACCTTATTTCTGAGATATCTCATTCACCGAGCCACCTAAGTTTAGCTTGAATTACCTGAAAATATCCAATAACCTAGCCTACAAACACGCAAATAGTTAATCCTTAACACTACAGTTCAGTTCAGACTATTAGTCTCACGTTATTGGATTATAGCCGGTTAACTGTCCGTGTTTACTAATTAACCGAAAGCACAGGGGCCGTGCACAATTATATAGAGCTTGTTTGCTTGGCCCTTAATCTAGTTACACACACGATCGAATGCTAGACCGCAGAGTAAGATAGACAGTAGGTCCATCGCAATATCGTATGGTAGATGGAACTGAACATTCGCAAAAATTAACTGAAAAACAAAATAATGCCTTACTTTTACACAAACGAAGAACCAACGATTTTTTGAGGATATTTGACTAGAAATAATATGGTCCTAATCGGTTTTATTTACATTACTTATGGGGTAGACCGTAGACTGTAAGAATCGATGCACCCATAGATAACATATCATATTTACGACTTGTTAGTCCCACCCCGCGTTTATCTCAATGGAGATCCAATAGGAACACATATTTTTCGCCACGATAACAGTTAAAGTAATGGACCTTCGGGCCGGATCTTGTTCATGGCTCGCCGTGGATGTGGATATGGGCTTAGACGACGAGTCGACTAGTCCCACTAGCGACAACACATAACTACATTACTTAGTACATACATCCAATTTGCAAGGGATGAAAGAAGCGGTCGACTTGTTTCTTTTTAATTTCTTCTTGTATCGCTAAGTGAACGAAGGAAGGAACTTTTTAACTTTCAGCTACAGTAAAAAGTTTCTTAGTTGATTCTATCAAAGTTGTTGAGATAGCTAATTGTTTCCTGTTCACTTAGGTGTGATCTTTTGAACAAGATATGATTCTGAAAAGCTGACTCTGGTGTACTGTAGACTGTCAGAGACTGTATATTCCATTAATTGGTAAGTATGTCACTGTGAAGAAAATCAACAGAATGACGTCACAAGCCACAATATTGCGTGTTAGACCGCCTAATACAGATGTAGAGAACATAACGACTATTTGCTCGATAACAGAAGGGAAATTCTCGGTGTTATATTTGAGGGGCAGTGAGTAATGTGATTCCGGAATGACCGGGCGACCGCAGCGTAATTGTCTAACTTAAGTCCTATTCCGAATCCGTACGGACGATATGTTACAAATGTCGGAGAAATGGATTCCCGTTGTTCGAACTAATATGACTATGGCCACGGTCATTATAACTTGTTGTTTATGAGTATAATTTACTTGGAAATTATGTACCCGGTAAATGTCTAATATTAAACCAGGAATTTCAATTACTTAGAGCGAATGAATACCACCGAGATGAAAACCACCGTAGAACAAAAGCATGAATGATGTGATCGGTAATAAAATAACAGTTGGAAATTATCAAAACTAGTATAGTTGCTCGGGCATCCTCTTCCATTAGTAGGTATGCTGACATCCATTAAGAGAAAATGGCTTGTTCTATTCTATGTCTGACACCACGCGAGACAACACGAGTATTGTCTATAATTAGCTTTTGATAACTCCATCGACGTCTCTTTTTACTGTCTCTTGGCAGACATGACAGCGACATGCAAGACTTTCAAACCGTTATAAATGTCAAGTTTTTATTAACACCTTACCTAATAAGACGCACATATAACTCGTTAATAAAGAATATTCTTTACGTTCGCTGCCAGAATTAACGTCAGCTATTCCGTATCTGGCGTAGCAATTAATAACCTTTTATAGATCTGTTTTTACTCGCCCAGAGCAAACGGTAGTACGAACTTTTTAAATAGCAACTTGCTCAATTACTGTCAAAGTTGTTCAGCAGAAGCAAGTTACTGTTGTGAACTAGTACCTGTAAACGAGGCATTAGGGGTGTTACTACTCGAACCTTTATTGGTTGAATAATGGGTACCTTCGACCCAATACTTAAAGGGTTCTTTATTAAACAACTACTGTTTAAGCAACACTGTGTCTTGGTACTTAATTCTGTTTTGCGTGGAAAGAATTCTAAATCAGTTATGCTAACTAAGCGCTGATTGTATTATTTTATTAAGTGCTTAGTTTTTTAAATAAGTGAAGCAGTTAATTAATAGCTTCATTGGTTAACTAGCGGGGTGATCCGGCTTCACAGACAGGCAGATAGTGACTTTGTTTTGTACTATTTAAAGTTTAGAGACGAAGAGATAAAATTAAAGATGTGAATGATGAAAGGAAGAAAGAATAATATTTATTTAGCACTTACATGAAACACGCACGGTACATAGAAAAAAAAAAATAGGTATACTAACAACTAAGTGTGTGCCTCACGGCTGTACTAAAAAGGTCCATTTCAGCGATATGTCAGATAACTGATGCTGTCTGACGCTGGTTTTCTAATGAACCTATCAATGGACGATGATGCTTCATGTGTCATGGTAGCCTAATCTAATACTTCACCTAAAATTCAGTCGTGTAGTTTGATTTGTATATGCAGCGGTTACAGGTTATAATCAAATAATGTGGTAACATAGTCTCCATGTTTGGCAATCATGCACAGAAATCTAATATTTTACCACCACAACATAAATCTCAAATAGTTTATTTTCACATTAAAAACGTCTAGACTTCCGAAAACGTTGAAAGCAAAACGTACCTTGTAACAATGCCAGAATTAATTGCGCACGTTACTTAGTTTACGAATACCTATCTACTGCCCCCCCTTTGTGCCAACCCACTCGTTCCCAACATTTCACCATTACGTTTCCCTCGTTTTTTTTCCAAATACTTGAAATTCACGGAGGTTAAACAGGCCTGAATTATTTGTTTTGCGACTGGGAGTTGGGAGTTGGGACAGTGCGAGCGTTGCCCCTGGGACTGCTTGTCAAGACCAAACCATTACTTGTAACTGTGCAAAATGATCGCTAAAAACCATAAAAAGAAACGACACGTCCAGGAATTTTAGAGGCCGTATAATGTTTAATTGCTCTTTTTGGAATTTGTCGTGCTGTTAACCATAAAATTACGATTTGAGCGCATTATTTTTAATATCTGTGTTGCTACTAGGATGGATGAGGCTGTCAAGGTGAGACGACTTTTGGTCATCGCCCATCATATCCCTGACATCACAGCTACATGAGGGAAATATGGAAATGATCCCTGTGGTTCAACTGGTAACTTGGCAGGTGCTAAAATATTATTGACCGATATTGCTCCATTATAGCTCCCACCAATCAGTCTGTAGCGGCATCAATGCTGCCACATGAAAAACTAAGAAGCGAAATTTATGCGTCAACAAAAATAACCGCAACGTCATCTATCCTGACAGCGACAAACTACCAACGAAATCCTGCATCGCGCAAGCAAAGTTCTCCGTGCGATTTGAACATATACAACCGTCCAAATATCAACTATCGGGCTGTTGCCCGACACAACAACCGTCTGGTCGGAGGATCCTCCCATTTTCAGTGGAGGTATGCGGGACTTTATTCTCTGTAACGCATACCCTTATAAGTTTTCATATCAGATATCTAAAAATTGCCCATAAAACAGATTCTTCACGTCTTCATGAGTCCTCGCTCCACTGATTTCGCATGTCAAAGTTCCTATATAAATGTTGTTGAACTTGCAGAACTGTTATAGCATAAATAAAAAGTGAGTAAGATACTCGTGGAGTCGCGGCCACTGTTTCATTCAATGAGGATACTTCCTGCCTTTGTTTACAACTGCTTGTTCAGCTTGCCGAATTGAACGTCATGCGACATAAATAATATCGGCTTGTGTGCATGTGCACCCATATCAAAATCATATTGCTTATTGAACAGTTTTTCATAACGTATAAAGCTTACTCGTAAATATTTTGGGGAAGTAATTATTTTTGACTTAAACAATGTTTAACAGCGGCTTGCGGAGAATATTTTGTGTAATGATATGCTTAATCGAAGGTTAATTATTTTATTCAGTATCAACATGGTTTTAAATTGTTTTATTTTTATTATTCAAAAAGATGGCTTAAAAGGTTCTTTATTTATTCGCTGCATATAAATTGCTATCTTCAGGTTATTAACGCACCACACAGGTCTTTCTTGAAATACATCCAGAATAAATTCACACAGTGCTTAACTGTACTACACTTTATCATTGTCAGGTACGCACTACTTAACCGTATAAAAAGACCACAATAGAATTCCGAAAATCGACCGAAACGTGTAGGCGCGGACAAAAGGAATCAAATTAAACCGTGGTCTAACTAAACGATTGCTTGTATTCCGTATTTTCATCTATTTCTTGAATTTCAGAGGGCGATAAATCAGTGACATCCGTAATTTGAAATCGTCCAAATGTTTCCCGGGGCCAGCTCGCCAGGGTTCGGTCGTTGCTCCCAGGGCCGGTCGGCATCCCTGTATCCCTCGCGACGGATATTATCGGGCCTGGCGTTCCGAACGATAATAATCGCAAGGGCAGATCTAACGGGACCCTGTAATGCGAGGGTACGTTTCGCAGCCTCCACAATACAATGCATTTTCAAAGCGCCGTTTTTGTCAAAACAAGTTTTCGCGTAATTATATTTCATATCAGAGAGCTAAAGTTCCGAACGGTTAAGTTAATTGTTGTTATATCGAAAACACTGCGGTTGTTTGGATTTAAATAGAAAAGTTTAATTCGAACGTAGCAAATAATCTAACTACCGTTAGGTGCAGAGAGATTAAATAAAGAATGAGTAATATAAATACGGTACGGCACTTTATTTAATATCTTTATAGTCACGCGGATGACGGTTGCACCTTCTAGGGGACGAACATTTTGTTATGCAAATTTTGAACTTTGGATTCCTATGCTTATGTCAATACATGTCACGAACCACTGGGTAAACTCATAAAGTAAGTAACCCGTATTGTTATGATAATCGGGTATTGTTGAAAACCGGACCGTCTATAATGGGGAGATAATGCAATTTCGGAATGTTAATGTTTGTGAACGTGTCTTTGTATCTTGTAAATTAATCACAGATTTAGTATTGATGGGACGATTTGTAGACCAAGCGTGCTGTTAATAATTTCAACCTAGCCCTTCTATGCGTTGCGGATTTTGTTCGAAAGATTCACCGCGGCCCTGGAACGCAAAGGGCTTTAGAAGGAACTCCGATGGGTTTTAGTCAGTGAGAGTCTAACACGCCCTCCCGCTCCACCCAGAGCGGAAGAAGTCATTTGCTGATATACCACAATAAAAAAAAAAAAAATCCTAGATATCTGATATGAAAACTTATTTTCCAGTTGGTATTTTGTCAAAGGGAATGAAATAATTTAGTAAAATAAATAAAACGACGCTTTTTGGTGTGTATGTTTTCCTTGCATTCCCATTACCGCAAGGTGAACAAGTTGACGCAATACTACTACTTTATTAATATTTACATGTAGCCTGCTAGCTTTTTGTAAGTTATTCCTACTGTAAAGCCTACAAATATTAATAAAACTGTAAAATTTCCAACTTAATATCAGTGGTGTCTTCAGGAAAAAGTTAAAAAATTGGTGACAAAACGTCATAAGTCTGTAGTGAGAACGCTCATTATAGTTGGTGGTTGACCATGGAATTTATATAATCCTTGTCCTCAATTTAATTGAAATTACGTTTATATTTAAATTATCTTCATTACCTAAATGAACTGCAAATATGGCCAGTTTATTTATTTCAATAAGGATACCCAAGAACCTATAGTGACTGGAAGGACCAATTTCAACACTAGCGTTTGACCACTATCTAATCTAATGTTAAAGTCGATGTGGCTATGACGCATGCTTGCTAAAAAGTACCTCACCTATTCAATCCTGACTCAAAGACGCATCCCCAGGTATCAGGAAACAAATATTCCGATTGCTGAGCATGATAAACTGAATACTGAAATAATCTTGGTCTCTCCTCCCGTTACTCCTAGGTTTAAAGCAACTAGGAAACACAGTCTCCAACAAGGATGCTCCTAAGCTTCATCAATCGAGTATTACAATATTCTTTCTTCCTTGTTGCAGGGCGGTGACAGACCCTCGCGATGGCCGGCGGGTGGCCCTCAAGAAACTGCCCAACGTGTTCCAGTCGCTCGTCTCCTCCAAACGCGTCTTCCGAGAGCTCAAGATGCTCTGCTTCTTCAAACACGAAAACGTAAGTATCCAAACCTTTTGATTTTTTTACTACTGCCAGCTGCTGCTCCGCCCGCGTGAAACTCGGAGATCATTCCAGGGGAATAAAACTCCCGGGAAAAAGTATTGTTTGTGTTAATCCAGAACGTGTATGCCAAATTTCATCCTAGTCCGTTCAGGAGTTTTGGCGTGAAAGAGACATCCATCATCCTTCCTAACAAACTTTCACATTTTTATAATGTTAATAGGAAGGGCAGGATGTGAAATTGTTTTTCTAAATAATTTGAAAGACTTGGTTGTGAGGATGTTTGCTTATCAGTCACGCCTCAACCTCTGAATTACATTCGATGAAACAACACACGAGTAGACCTGGATTAGTCGGATCTTTTTTGAGATTCACGCGGCCGAAGCTGCAGGCAAAAACTAGCTATATGGAAAGTTAGTTGTGATTGCGACATCTCTGACGGTCAATAGAGGACTTTTCCTCGTTTGCTCGCTTGCAATAAACTAAGCCAGGCATGGGCATCGAGATTGAAATTTGAAAAGTTGGGCGTTTTATGAGGAGACCTCTATTGAAGTTCGTGCAAATGAAGTTGATCGAATGGTTTAATTAAGCATAATTATGTTGATGAGGGATTTGTCTAGCATTAAAGTAAATATATTGACACAGTTGGAAAAACTATAGCAGTCAACTGTGCACTGCTTCGTGAAGCAAATCAAATCTTGGTTTTCGATTGATATCTGGCTTTGCCAAGCTTTGAAAACCTTGTACGAGGCAACCAACATTATTTGGTTTTGGTTCTAATCCTGATTAACGTAATTAATGCGGTTTGAGATTGCAAACTATATATCATAATTCAGTTATTTCATTATATGCAAAAACAGGATAAAGGCAATGATTATTATTATCACGGTACTTAAATTAAATATTTTGCCGACAAACTATTTAATCAACATTATAACTCTCAGCATTCACGTGAACGTGGAAATTGACTTAGTTTTCAAGTATTTTATTTTATCAATTTCACGTACGCTTGAAGTTTTGTGTTCAGATATTTAAACTAGACATAGTTGAAGCCAAGAGTTTCACCGTATGATACCGCTGGATGTACAGAAAGTTACTTACTACGAATGTATAGGTAAATCTTGACAAGCATGTGTGACAGCCTAGATTCAGATATTAGTCCCACACATCCTCTATAAATAAAATCACACATCCCGATATCAAGAACATACGCGAAACCTTTTAAATGGAAGCCCAAAAATACATTTCAATATTTTGCTAACAAATACTTTCCGACCTAATAAACAATTGCCAGATTCCTTCATTTCTTCGACATAAACTTCACCAGCTTTTCTTACACTAACAAACTTGTTTCCAGAACAGCCTTCTGGTCTACTAGTTGTTCCCACGAAGACTTATTAACAACGACTAAATTGGAACACCCTATGGACGCGTTTGTTTTACATTTCTCATTAGAGTACCTTCCACAGTCAGGCCTTACTTTATGAATGTTAATTGAAGCTTTTACATTCACACCTGCGCTTTATAATTACACTCTAGGTGATTATACTAAGAATATTTTCAATATATCAGTAATAACACTATTCGATACCTATAAATTTACCTGACTCAGACCTCTTTATTATTATAATAGGGTACGTATTGGACATTATCACGAAATAATTATAAAACGGGGTGCGCTCTCTTCATAATTTATTCATTTCCACTGTGTTTTATCGATCAACGTGTTTTGTTTGCGGTTGGTGCGCGTTTGTCTCCTCGTACAAACATGCATTGAAACGTGTTACCGTTGAACAGTGTGCGACCACTAATAACGTGTCAGCGAGGGGCTGATGAGGGCTTGGAGGGACTGGACGCCCAACTAATGTGAGCTTTTTATCTTTGCAGGTCTTATCGGCGTTAGACATCCTACAGCCACCTAGCCTCGACTTCTTCCAGGAAATGTATCCTTTTCACTGATAGTTGTAGCATTACTTAAAAGTGTTGCCGTAAATGATCATCTGACGAGGTTTGTAGGCGCATTGACCTCACACGTGAGTCCTTTAAGATTGCATTTTAGTTTAGAATCGCCGGAACTTCAAGCACCCAACGAACGGTCCAGTGTTTTATATTTTTCCTACACTGTACGTTATTGAGTTTCAACCGTTGAATTGTCAGCGCTTCAGCGGCTTGATACTTTATCTTTGTTGGATTTCTATCTGTAGCCAAGATTTATGGCGGCGAATTGAAAGTTTTGAATTCTTATTATTTATTGTGGATTTTCGTGTGCCGTACCTACTTACGGTAATTTGTCACGTCTGACATGATTTGACATTCGTATTTGCGTGTAGATAACGACGTGCCAAAGGCGTGAGGCATGTTAACGGGTGTTGGTTCTCATTTACTTTTCAACGCCCATTTTCTTTTACTGTATTGATACTTTTTATTTATTGTTGCTTTTGACTCATTCTAAATGTGGACCATGTCCACCCAACCTTTAAGCAAATACGTAGTTTCGTAACTTCGTCGAAACACAACTAATTATAATACTTTTTTTTATGGCTGGGGAGTACTTCAATTTCACGCTGTCAAATCGAATGACAGGAGAGGTTGATCTTCTAAGTGTTAGACGTCAATTTTCAGCGGGTCTCGCGTTACTACCTATTTCGTCATAGATCGATACAGCCGCAATTTATCTTTCTCAACTGCCATATAAATATCCAACCGAGTAACTGTTGGTTTTATGTTTCAAATTTTATATCGCGTACTCTTTTGTGATTTTTTATGACTCGGTGGGATATTTACGGCTTAGTTGTTCTTTTTCAAATATACTTAATGCTTTTTAATTATTTATTATTTAAAAAAAATATTAAATATTTGTTCTACTTCCCTGACTTTTATTCATGGATATCGACTAATTTAGTAGTTTAGAGATCGGTCTAAGCTTCCCCGTTTATGTTCAAATATCTTAAATAATTCAATCTAGGCGTAGACCTAAAGCGAATATCTAGTAGGCTACGGCCTGTGACAGCTTCGAACATGAATATTTAAACGTCATTATTTTCGCCAATTTCAAAATAAATCATAGAGCCGAGAGAAAATAAATGCGGCAGCTTCACGGTTTACAGTGGCGTTTATTATTGAATAATGATGGCAATTATATTAATAGATGTTTCAATTGATTTTAATTGGTAATATATGAATGGCAGATGTGTTTTGAATCAACACTGACAAATGTGTTCGAGAAGTGCAATTAGTGCCATAATGGCGTTTATTATTTTTCGGGTTCGTATGCGTCAGCTGGCGGGAACACAATATCTCGTCGGTGCCACCCTATACCGATTTATTCCCCTTCAAGTTTTATTGAAATTCGAATGGCTCTCGTTCGCCGGCCGCGCTGCCTGGCTGGCTGCCTCGTTTCAACCCAATAGTAAAAGAAAAACACTCGGTACGAGTTGTAATACAAGAAACTTGCCTTTGATAGAATCGTCAAGTTTAATTGAATGCCAATGTACCTACGTGTTTGATGAACCACGTGAGAATGTGTGACGTAGACAAAAGACTGGTTTTGATCGACATTGTTAAGAAAAAACATTTTTTTTTGCTTAATCCGTAACTCACTGTGACTCATCTACAACGATATCAGAAATTATTGAAATATTTTCTCTAACTGTTAATTTGGTCCTTCAGGTCGAAAAAATATTTCTTAGTCTCCAGCTGCCATATTAAATAAGCGTTAGGTAGCAAAACGAATTGTAAAAGGCAAACGAGAAAACGGTGATGGAACCTAGCATAAAAAAAATCGGACCAAGTTCCTTAGCAGGTAGAGAAATCAAACCGAAGTTTTGGAAGAAAGACAGGCGGATCGAAGATTTGACAAAAGGAGTTATGTGGATAGGTATTAAATAGAGTACGTAATATTATGTTTATTTATTCTAGGCGTCATGTTGCTTACTTAAAAACGGAAACCTACTCCTTAGCCTGAAGAAATACGTCATCACTCTATTTATCCTTTTTTTCTGAAATGTATCCTAATCCACACATAGGATTTTGAATAAAAATCAATTAAATGAATACTTAATAAACGGTAATTGCACGGTGTCGCTAGATTAACTTTTCAGGGAAAATATTAGTTAAAAACTACTGACTAATCTTCGTGACATCAGCACACAAATATTTATTTCCTATTTCCCGGAGTTACCTTGATTGATTCACCTATCAATTGGTAATGAATTAGTTGATAATACAAATAGATATAAAGACACTGTACTATTTGATTATCGGCCGATAAAAGAACTCCGAAGTAATTTCATATCTACATGTCTGTCTGCTAGAGTTTTCGATAATAATCAGCCATAACTTTACTTCCAGTAAACATTTTGTTTTCCCCTGTATTTACAAGCGATAGTGTAGAAGTGCCGAAATCGTAGAGTAATAACGAACGAGGATCCATCGGAGTACCCGATGAGATGTTTATATTCCACTCCGCGAGATTCGGGAGCTTCCCCATTACAGAAATAGAGCTAAGTGCTTCCGTGGAGTTACTTACGTGCTTGAGTCTCTTTGTGCTTTGTTCTGGAACCTGGATGCATGACATGCAAGGTTTTATTACTTAGGTACTTTAACTTCGGGATTACTCCTTAGGATTCGGAAACTAGGACGTGGGACGCTCACAGTCGCCAAAGGGTCAAACAAAGGTATTGTCGTACGTTTCATGAAATAGAGGGTGTACTTTTTGTTCAGGAGCTTTTATTAGACCAGATAATGGGGCTAGGAAATGAGGTTAATACCGTTTATTATACTAGTGTTAGTTAACTGGTAATGCATGCCCACGTATCCGTATAATTGGTACATTTATGAAATCCGCATGCCTTGATAATAATATCTAGATCGCCCGACATGACTAAGAAGCAATATAAAGCGTGCAACGGCATAATAATGACGATAATCGCCAACCAGTATGGTTTTTAATGTGAGGCTTAACGCACTCAATTGCTGAGTCAGCCCCTCGCATGCGGTCTTCTCAGAAGCCTTACATTAAGCTACCTGTAATCACCTCATCTACACACGCACATCAAACATGTTAAGTGACGACGGAGACACATTAAAACATCCACATCACAATGAAACATGACAGCTGGAATGACGGCTTCAAGTAATGAATTCCAACGTCGTTTCGTACAAACTCAACAGCCCGAAAACAAAGAATGGAAAAAAGGAAAATTGGCACCCGAGCGACGGAGATTCGAACTAAAGTATTTCTTGCTCCGCGCGGATGTTCCCTATTGTAACAGTTTTTATTGAACATATATTCTATTCTGAACTTCCTCGGTTTAGAATTGACGCGTTTTCCCTATCCTTAATCATTTCAACGTCAAAGTTTCTTGAAGCGTTCCGTAAGATTTATAGCGTCTCATAAGGAAGTTTCTTCTATAAATTCTTTTTATGGCTAATAGAATGCAAACACACAATTCTTGGCGCTCGTCAGTGTCGGACACGTCAGAATTCGTAACGAAACATAATTTCACACAACACCCTTTGTGCCTCAAAACAAGGTGGCATACTCCTCGCGTTTCCTCCGCCACGCCATTGTTTTTGTTCTCTGGCCATTTCTTTTGTTACATGAGCAGTTTCTTTTGTTGGAATGGTTGTTTCTTTTGTCCGGCGGTGGTTGTCTTTGTTTCAGCGGGTGTGTTAGTCGCCTGCGCATCGTGCGCGCGCGGTGCAGCGCCCTTGCGCGTGCGCTTCCTAATTAGCGGTTTTGCGTGGGCCGCCTGGCCCGATTTAACCTCGCCGCGTCACGCCGCCCGTGCTCTCGCGTCGATATCGCCCCGCTAACTACCACTTTATTGTATTGTGAAGTATAAATTGAGATTGCTGTCTAGATTACAGTTATCTAGACACGCTATCGCCTATTTACCTACATAGGGATGCTGTATTTGCATAATTGACGATTCTTTAGCAATTGATAATCGCTTTTAGGTTGCACCGCCCACTGGTACTGGTATCCTCTTAATTAGACGCTGAGAATGGCAAAGTTCCAAACACAAGTCACACAGTTAGAAAAATAAGCTTCAAACATAAACCAATTTCACGTAGAGGTTGCGCTACTGAACAAGTTACTGAAACTTTTATCGCACCCTGTCACTCATTTTCAGTTTATTCAACTTTATTCTCTAATCATTATGACTGGCATGTGCCATAAATTACGTTACGAACACACATCACACATTCATTTTGCTCTAGGTTTATTTGCGCACAGAATGTACCGCTTTGTGAAAAAGAATCGCACGACTACGGAGTACGGGTATCTACCGAAATAATCGCAACTGACGTCTGTCTGCCTGTTATCTATTATACTTTATTAGGCGCGCCAGTCCACGCTCTCATAAATGGGCGAAAGAGAATTGATTGAAAGTCAATAGGTCACGTCTCGTCAAACGACGTGCGTTTCAAAGGTTTCATCGTAGATACTCCATGAATGCCCAAATTAAGGGCTTCAACTATCCTATTTGTTCGAGGTCTTTTATGAACAGTTGTGACGTGCTTACTGCTTAGCTTGTCGTTTTAGGCCAGATTTATACGTTTTTTCATCAAGTCCATACGACAATCTAGGTCTCACAGTGGCCGTCCTTGTTTTAAGGGCAACCACGACTCCAGGGCCACACGTTATACAAATCTCACATCTGACATTTACAGAAACAATGGTGTTGTGTGAATATTGTGTGTTGTAAATTATTCTAGCTAGGTTTTTAGAGTACTCTATAAACTATCTCGCGAATACAGACGTTTGTAGGCAGGTAAGGCTCTTTGCGCCGTCACCTGGGGGTCGTTACAGGAGAGAAACTGTCGCGCGTTTTAACGTGTTCTATTTTATTGATGTAGGAGCATGAGTCCGCCCTGATTCACACATAGACGTACAAACGAACAGTCGTACACTCCCACAATGTGTTTATGATGAAGCATTGACACGTGTGACGTCAGAGCACTTCCAAGGATTCGGTGTCGAAGTGTCGGCGCACCGTGTGTCCTTGCTTTGTTCCAAATTGCGGGCGAATGTTAAGATTAGATTTTTATTGTTTGCACATCGATATTTTATTGCCAATCATATAATTGGATCGGGCAATTAGGATATTCCAATTCGCAAACAAAAATAACATGTAGATAAGGAATGCTGTGATTTTAGAAGGGTCGTTGAACTTTTACGGCCTCGGTGCTCAAAGGACCTCATTATAAAAACTCTTCTTTCTAACGCGGGTTTCTAGCATGACTCAGGTACCAACGTACTTCAATTAAATCAAAGAATGATAAGAATTCATATTCAGTTTTTATTGTCTCTCATGTCATTCGTCACAAGAACGAAAAATTAATCGCTATTGACCACTTAGCTTTTATCTTGTGAAAACGAACATGAGCAAAACTGTTTATTAACAGATTTAACTGACCAATTTGTACAATCGTTGAAAGTAATAGCGTTTCAATAGTAAATTGGATAAATAAAGTAGCCTTCCACTGCTAATCAAAAGCCTCCCCTGCTAAAAGTACTACAGACCGCTAAAACGGATCATCCTGCACAGGGGATGGCATAATGCAATTATCGGAATGCTTGGCAAAGGGGCTGGTGTCCAGTGTGTCCACTATTGGTTTGTTCAAACATGTAGGTGACGAATTGACAATGATTACCGCAACACATGCTCATGGTAGCTTCTTTTCGTATCTTAGGACCAATTTTAATATAATTTTCGATAGAAGCACGCTCAGCATCATCATTTTTTGCTCGTAGTGAATCAGTCACTGTAGTGCCTTTTTATGTTATGCCACAAAATCCAACCCGGACTTGGTTAATTCCCTTCTCTTCTGCAATTTTTCTTTATATCGTAAATCCAACTCAGGGCCTTCTACTATGTATGCAGCATTACTGTACCGGTTTTTATTATGTAATTTATTTAGATTTGCCTTATAAAATGTGACAGTAGCGCTTAATTTAAAGTTTACTTAACTTATATCGAAAGTTCAGGCAGGTTAAACATGTGCAATAAATTTACTATGAATGTCTTGTTTAAAATCATATTAATTAATAATATAATCTGAATTAACATTAAATTATGTCCGAGCGTGGGACGATAATTTTGTTCAGGATTTATAGTGTCGTGAAACAGAAGTTTGGCAAGATCTGTGCCTTGTCATTTCCTCTTCATGATTCTTCACAAACAATTGAAATCACAACTTCTTTGAACATGTTTTTTTTTTGTTTTCTCGTAAATTGTGTTCCTTCAGGTTCCATTATGTTACATGACATGAAAAATATGAAAATATAGCTATTTCAATATGTTCTGCTGATATGCCAATTTCCGAAGTAATCTTCCATAGCCGTGGTTATAATTTCCCACAAAACGCCTATATTCTGCTTTTCGTTTATATCTTCTATAAAATATGGTCCAAGGTTCACCATTTATAAACTTTTTCATACATTTCCAGTAACTTTTATTAGGTTCAGTATTCCCAGTGCCTTCAAAATTGCACCCATTTAAAATAATTGTACGACTTTATTTCCTCCATTTCTATGTTAATGTTTCCTAAACAAACATTATGTCGACTATAACTTCTTATTAAAGCCCGGGAGTTCCGTACACAGTACGGGATTCTGTTTTCGTTGGATTTTCCTTGCAATTGTTCTGGCTTTAATATCAGAGTGGTCGTTGCAATGACCGGAGGATATATTGAACTAGATCGAGTCTTGTTTTGCTTGAGTTTTGTTATATTTCATGTTGAATTCGAATAAAACAAAAACAGGACTATCACGTTTTACTGCAAAATTAGATTTACAGCTATACGCGAGCACGTCGAAATTAAAGATCCATTTCAACACTACATTTCTATAATTTATTATCTCATTCCATATACGAATATATCCATAATCCCCCCTATAATATCCACACTAACGGTTTATTGCATTTCGCAGCCATGTGTATTATTTATATGAGTATTTAAGAATTTATCACCAGATCACTGTTTATGGCGGTCGCATTCGGGCTCGTACACCGTTAACGCCCGGCCGGCACGCTTAATTGCTCCCCAATCGATGGAGAGCCATCATCTGTTTACCTATAATACGCAGATTAGCCAGCCTTTTATAAGCTTTTCATGGCACATTAATGCTGAGTTTCTAGTTCAGCAAGTTTAGGTTGTTATCCATGTCAGCATCGTAAGTAGCACTGATATCAACAGTGTTCGTGTCAAGTTCAGCTATTCTTCAAGATTTAGTCGGTAATCTCTTTATTGTTTTATCTTTTAGTTTCATTGCGATGAGCCTTGTATTTGAGTAAATCCTCATCTTTATTTTCATCGTTTCCTAGCTTTATCACTTCTACAGATCAGCTGCTTTCTGGCTTAGCTTTTCCTTTGCTTTGAAATGAACCCTTAATACAAATTGTATTCCAATTTCATCATAATGCATGACTTTTGGTCCTTCAGCGTTCGTGTTATGTTTGATGCATGCCTTCATATAAGTTACAATACAAAACAAACCACTAAGGTTTCATGTTCTGCCTACAGCATCGTAATAGATATTTGTGATGTCCTTGTCAGTTGTAGTAATTCTGTTTGCTCCTAAAGTGGATGGGCTCGTAACGGAGACTTGATATCGAGTAGACAGGTACGGTAATATAATTTATGTTTGGCTACACTCGCAAACTTGTGCTCTGAGAGGCTGATCGATTTACTTAGACATCTGGATGCTTAGTAATGTACGACTATCGATTCGAGTTTATTTACTTCTCTCGCAAATATATTAGATCCTGCTCCGATACTGCTTTCTATTCACGAGATAAGATTTAATTTTATTTCATTCAAGTTCGATTTGCAGGCGACCGCAGTGTAACTTATTTAGATTTGGCTAAGATATATCGACGTTCGACGGATTTTGTATGTAGGATCAAATTAACTGATTTTGCAAATACGGTAACGTAAAGTCGTTGCTTTCACAAAACATGCCAGTCATACTCGGCCCTTAAATATTTAATATTCATGACAACATCGTGATTTTTAAAGAAAAGTGCAAAATTATGTTTAAAAACAGGCGCGTTATTTGTGTAAGTAAAACGAGTTGCGGCGGTCATTTTGAAATATTTACAATCCAAAATATAAATGAATAATAATTGCTTACGGGTACGGGTATTTGTCACATCTCGAGCTCATTGTGTGGGTGATTTTTCTCAGCACTCTGTTTCGTCTGCGCTTTTGTGGGCGGACTCATAAAAGAAAGGCTATACTGCTAACAATAAAGTCCAGAAAATCATTAGAGCTTCTGCTGCATGCTCAGGACTCACTCGGTAGTTTGTTGAAGCAACCGTACGTTCTTTAATGTATTACTGTTTCCATCCATCCCAATATACAACTAGTATCTAGCTATATCGTAGCTGTAATCTGTCGTATAGTCAATAATAAAATTATTCATTCAATTGAGTCAGCGATTATTACAGCTAGTGATGTTATACTTGTAATTGTACGCTTCATCTGGTTTGCATCGTGTCTTATTGAATAGTTTATGAGCAGCATACATACATACTTACTGTATCAATTCTGTTTATGACTTCATTCATGTCACTGCGTTCATTTGATTTTGTATCATTCATTCCTGTTTGTTACTTTCTTATCTAATAGTTTATGGCTTGAATACACAATTCATTGCATGCGTGGTGTGTGTAGATTTATGAATGTAACTATTTCACGTGTTCATCTCATTTGTATTAAACATTCAACATCAAATTAGTGTCCTCAATATATCAATATATCTCAAGATATCTTTGAACTTATGTTGCCTTCACTTGACTGGTGATAGTTCATAGCAGTGCAGTGTGGTGCTCCTAAGCTATTCAATTTGAAATTCTTATGTTGCATGTCTGCCAGCAAATCGTATACTGGTATCGTTTTAAATTCGGAAGCGAAGCCTGTAGGTACACGGAAATCCTAGTAATTTCACCAACATGAATATATTTTAGCTGCGGTATATATATCTATGCTTCGTTTCTTGATTATGCAGCTATTCATTTAATTTATTATCAGAAGCAAGCTATTGTAACACCAGGGACTCCGCTAGTGTTACTTATTGTGATTGTTATAATAAATGAAACGATATTGGAGATTTATAACTCTAAATATATTTTGGCATCTGCCTTTAGCGAACGTTGGAACCAGAGTCTCCGATAAAAAACAAAACATATTTTCACATTCGTATTTCAAATTCTTTTAATTTTCACCTGACGCTTCCAAAGGCTATCTTGTCTGCCAGAGACCTGCAGACAAGGATATCCTCCTTACATGAGCTACGCCCCTACGAATAGAGGATAAGAGGAAATGCCTCGCAATCATCTATTCCAAATCTTTGGAAGGGTCAAGCGTAACCTACCTATACCTAAAAAGACGTCCCTACCTATAAGCGGATGTGGACGAACAGGGGTGCGTATGCTTCTATAGAAGCAGCTTACACTATGACCTGCGATCAATAATCTTATTAAAATTTACTATGCACCACTTGTGCTTATCAACAACGCAGTCATACCGAAGCCCTGCCGGGGCAAAACCGCTAGAAAAGCTCCGGCACATCGCGGTTGCTTTAACAAATAATGTGAAAACTCACATTCATCCAGATGGGATTTATATCTATAATTTATAATATTATAACTTTAAATTCCTCGGACGCTATCGAGTCAGAGAAAAAGAAGGTCATACTAATATAAATATACCTAACTCTTGAACCTACTCCAGCGATCCGCACATAACAAAGAAAATCAAATATACATTATTAATTGACATTAACCAACAACTGTGGGTCACCAATATCAGTTGAACCAATGGTGACAACTAGTCACCCTCTGCGAAAGGCTATGCCCCGTAAGCAGAGTTGGCATCAACCTCCATGGCGCCCTCTTACTCCCCTCTGTTCAGGATGGGCCATAGTTCCCTATAGTTAACTTATATTTTTCAAACTGGAGTAACTTCAACCTATCTGACCATAACATTCTGTCTTCATCTTTGAACAAGTGACCTTCTCTTCCTCGGCCGGCTGCGTCCCTCACGCACGTACGAGTCCATTTTCAGTATCCACATGAAAAAGAATAAACTGATTAATAAACTATTTAACAAAAAACACTAAAATAATGGTTTGTTTACATTAATCAATGTATCTATTTACATGAACTTGAAACTCATCCGATGATAGTTTCGGATACAAACAAATATTTTTTAAAAGGCCCATATACAACCTACGTAGTTTGATACTCCTAACTGTCTGTCGCCTAGAAGTATAAATCATCACTTCCATACATGGACTTCTGTTCAACCTGTGCTTATTATATTAACTATAGCACAACATGACAGATTTTTCATATTATGACAACCTATGAATGCAAGAAAATAAAATTATTTGTAAATCGATAATGTTCGAACTTGATAAAGAATAATGCTAAGAGATCAGCAGAAATCTGGAAAAATATCTAACATACTAAATCTACCTAGTATAAAAAGTGGAAACTCAAACAGTTATAAAATTCTCAAAATATTACGTTTCCTGACTTTGTAATTATATAAAATTGTTTCGAATTTTTTTCTAAAACCTTTCCAAAGTAAACACTTAAGTTCAAGTGATTGTTTTACCAAATCATTAATGGAATATTTTGAATGATTTGATGAATACGACTTTATTTTATTTGTATAAATATATGTGGAATGTTTCCTTGTCTTTCTTCTTACCCTTATCTTATTTATTTTAGCTCGGGCATTAAGAGAAAATTTAATTTTAATATTCAAAGACATATTTGTGTATGTGGCATGGGTGTTTGCTTTGTCCCCGTCGAATAAAATCAAATTACTTGAGATTATTGTATTACAACCATTTGACTCAATAGCTAAGTCTACTAAAATGACCGATTCATCCAAATCCATGGACACCATGGGGAATTGAACCTCGTATTGGACCATCTCCTTCGGTTCGGTCTGCAATACAACGGATTCTTCGACTACCTTATCCTCAAACACGCGATCCACTTCAATGCAAGCATTGGTGTTGTTGTCGGGATTACGTAGAGGTTCCGACAACAGTTTCTCTTGCTTCTCTGGAATCAGATTATAATTAAATATTGGAATGGACACACCCGCTCCTTTATCTTCATCCGTCAAATCATCTTCATCCGTCAGTTGTACATTATCATGGAGTGGGCTGCTTTCTCCACAGCTCTGCTCATCATCGTCACACTCGTCATCATGGTCATCATGGTTGACGTTCGTCATCACGCTAGAATATAAGGGTGTATTATTCTCAACATCTATAAAATCTGGTCGTTCGCATTTTTCGAATACAACGGCGGTCATCGTTTCAACATAAGATGCCTTTTGTGCACGTTGTTTACATGACATGCATTTGCACGGGAATTCGTTTCTAATTTTATCACACAACACATCAAAATCAATACCATCATGGTATGTGTAGTTATAAAAATGTTTTGCTGCGCTTTGCAAAAATGCGCCTAATATGAGCGCGTAATCGCTCTCTCGCCATTCACCGTCGGTGGCGATGAATCTAAACTCTACTAAAAAATCTTCAAAACAAACTCGGTCTATGCCGGTAAACATTAACATTTTGACGTTTTCATTCAATAAAATCTTTTTACACTTAAATCATTACTTTATTCAAAACCACTTAGCTTTATTTTCCTGGCGTTGGTCTCGCCTGATCATCAAAACATACAGCAATCCTCTGAGATGCTTTTATTATATGGGGGGTTTCTTCATGCAATGTCACGCCTTGCACACGCGGGTTCGGCCCTCCACCATTTGTAACACCAGGGACTCCGCTAGTGTTACTTATTGTGATTGTTATAATAAATGAAACGATATTGGAGATTTATAACTCTAAATATATTTTGGCATCTGCCTTTAGCGAACGTTGGAACCAGAGTCTCCGATAAAAAACAAAACATATTTTCACATTCGTATTTCAAATTCTTTTAATTTTCACCTGACGCTTCCAAAGGCTATCTTGTCTGCCAGAGACCTGCAGACAAGGATATCCTCCTTACACTATCTTCAAACATTCAAGTTTTAGACTTTCAATTCTACTTTAGTCACGTTATTTGAAGTAAAACCTCGAAGTTTAACTCCCAAACAAACGACGCCAATTCCAAGTCGTGTAGAGAAAATAGCGCGCCATAGTTTGTTGGAAATTTTGCCGCGTGGGGCCTCCCCACTCGGATTACTAAGTACGCCTTGCATGTTCTCACCATATGTTTTAGTTTCGCACATGTCCGTGTTTTAGACAGCTTTCAATTAACTTATAATGCTCTTATTTATCATTATTGCCACTTGCGACTAATTTGGAAGTGAAAGAAAAACAGAATGTCTGCTGGTTATTGTCCCGCGCTAATTGAAAAACTCAAGAGAAATGGTTACTGTAGCGCGGCGGGGCCGGCGGGTATATGAGATGGCCTTTTCACTATATATGGCGGCTTTTAATCAACTTCCAATCCTTTTATGCCAAATATGGGTTTAAGTAGCACTTATAAATCTACTTACCACGTTAGGTATAATTACCGTGATGTTTTGTATGTATTATGGGGATTCTTCATGCTCAGTAGCTTCCATCATGTCTGTCAGTTTTTGTTCAGTTCAATGTTCGATAGTAAACATTATTGCTAGATATATTGCTTTAGTCTACAATGGCGTGTGTCTATCACCAGTTTTATGTCAATGTATTCTGTCGAATAACATATTTTATCGTTGATAGACTTTTTTAAAATTAAATCATTTTCTTTGAGTCCTAAATAAATGTTGTCTGTAACGAACACATTAATATCCAGTATACTGAGAGCGTCAAAACGAATCAAGGCAAAATAAATAAATAACATAACGCCAAACCTCATCAAACAAGTTGATAATCGGAATATGACCTTATCAATATGCAGGTAGTACCTGCCGATCCTTTTGATGTACCCAATAAAATATTCAGTAAACAGAAAGAACTTAAGCACTTACCGACTTTGAAAGAGTACCTGATCAAATAAATGGTTTCTGGATGTTTGCATTCCAAAAGTACCAATATAAAATGAAAGTTAGTTCCCCGAAATGGTATTTGTGTGGTTCACGAGTCGTGTACTGGTCGGATCGTCAAGGGTACGGTAACCCGTAACACGTTTTATGTTTATGGTACATCGTAGTAGCGTTATTTATGTAACGTTGCTGCTCTTTATTTATCCTTTGAAAGACGCACTCAAAAGGCGTTATATTATAGGTCAGAGAAAAATGAGCCAGTGTGGACCGTGACGCCTCGGAAGCCTAGGCGCACTGAACAAAAATCGTAAAAATTTGACGTCCATATAAAAACGGCACTAAAACTTGTAGGATGCGCAGTAAAATCTGTTGCCTGGTGTTAGAGCCTTCCTCGGTGCGTTCGCCATTACAAAAGTATTCCGAGCAATATAATTTTTATTTTATAGACGCTTTGAATTTTGAGGTTTCTCTTTCAGAAGCGTTTACCAGAAGTATTAAATGTAATTTCACGCCTGACGATTGAAAACACGAACTGGTTTGCACTTAGCGTCGCGATACGCCAACTGTTACTGCCAGTCGTGTTACAAAATATTCGACAGTTCTTTACTTCATCATACAAGTGTGAGACATTGTAACAACCTTATCGTGGATACACAAAGAACAATGCAAACTGCCAACAAAAGCATGCTAAAAATGACGTTACGCATATAACATAACGTGGAGGCCTTCGTGAAACGTTAAACCTTGATTTTATTTACTGCGCCGTCGTTTAAGGTAAAGGAATCTCGCCGTAAATAACAGCTTTATGATATTTCCACGACTTCATTAAGTCTTTCAATGATATAATTCTGAGAGTTATTGCCTCTCAGTCATAATCGTAATACACGCTCTTATTGTGTACGCAAAATAGAAAGTATATTAATTACACTTGAGCACGAATGTGAACGATAAAAAATGTAAAAACCCGTTCTGTGACCAAAATTTGCGATTCAGAGAGATTTTGAGTCGTAGCTTAGTTGCAGGTTGTTGAGATAGGGCGGGGGCGACCCTTCCCGTTAATGTATTCTGGCAATTTCGCTAACGCCCTCCCGGGAACTCGAGCCCTGGCTAGACCCTAGATTAAATTTGTACTCTTCTGTTTACCATTACTTTTTGTTACTTATCCCGTCAGCTCAGCTTCTATAGATGCTTAAGCCGAGGCTATCAACTAATCTATAGGCACAATTTGAGTTACCGTTCAAAGTAGTATCTGTGTGTCCGTATCTCCAAATTTTCCCGCGGCGTATTGTTTTAACGTTTATCACGATTGTGAATAAATATTGCGAGTGTTATAAGCTGGGAATGTAAATCGAATACGCAAGAAGAATTCGGGATAAAATGTTTAACGAGCCAACGTTTTAATATCAACTGTTCGGAAACCCTTATCTGTTGTACATTTATGTCCTAGACGTCTCATTTGTCCGGTACAGTAGGTTTTATGATTAGTTGCCCCCATCTGATTTCTTATTTTGCTACAGAATTAGTAATGCGTCAAGTTATACGTATTACGTTAAAACTGCTACTTTTGGCTCTGGTCGTATCCTCGTGGGACTGAGAGCGGTTTCGTGTTTTCGCTCGCAGTAACAACAACTCCGGACCGTTTCGTATGACGCCGACATTCCCCCCGAGCCCGACCTCTTTCGTACTCGTGTGCGCGCCATGTCCGCCCTCACATCCAAACAAATCCCAAAACAGTTAATCAGTCATCGATTAAGGGAGACTAGCACTTCCCGACTGACGTGCTCCCTTTGATGATTAATCGAGCTACAGAATTAGTTCTTTTCGTCTTGTCACTAACTAGCCCAATAATTTCTTACAGCTACAAATGAAATGATGGTATAGATATCTATACTAATATAATAAAGCTGAAGAGTCTTGTTGAGTTGTCTGAACGCGCTAATCTCTGGAACTACCGGTCAGATTTGTAAAATTATTTTTTGTATAAGATGGCCACATTCATGAGGAAGGCTATATACTATACGGGAACGGGAAAAAATGGAATATGCGTGTACGAAGTCGCGGTTAAAAGCTAGTTGTTAATAATCTTGAAAGTTACTGCGGTGGTTTACCAAATGCGCTACTCGACTCTATAGCAAAGGCTCTGCCAAGTAGCTGCAATTATTTTTAACGCCACCTCCAAGCCTCCAATCCATGTCAGTAAAGAGCGTTCGACTTCTTTTACGTTTTGGAATAATTTGAGGCAGACACCGCTAAGGGTTCGCAAAGCCGGCGCTACTTGGCACGGGATGACCGAGGGGCTTCTTGGCTCGCAGGCTCGAGATCAGCGCTGGCGTAGCCCCTTGTGCGGCCCCGTCTCGATGACGTCTTGGAAGCTTGCCCGATAGGCTTTAGATAAACGCTACCGTATTGCGGTTCCCCAAATCAACTTTTTCCGTTCCCAAAGCGTTAAATCCATTATAAAATGCAGTGCCACCGCTAAGTGTATTCAAAATTTGTACTTCCACGGAAAACAGACGTCTCATTCGCAATGCAAATGTATTCATGTACCGGTAATGAAGAGTATCATGTCGCATTCAATCTCCACCTGCCACCTGTGTTCGTTAACCAACGCAAGTTTTTTATATTTTTGCCTCGCGCATTTCGGAAGCGCTGCTGAAGTTTTGAAATGTTGGACGGTATATTTCAGTGGCGCAGACTTCGTTACTCGGAATTATTGCGGGCGGCGCTGCTCGCAGTTCTCGTAAGTGCTCACTGCTCAGATACACAGGACACGATGTATGCTCGCTGCATGTTTGTCACCGACAGCTTACGCCGCCAATTTACTGCCTAAGCTGCGTTAACTGTTTCTGACGTACGTCATCTAATTACTCTCTACAGATTCAATTTACCTACAACTGTTATTAAAAACAGTTACTGTTACGTTTGTAATCCCAGTTTTCTCAATTTGCATATGTGTATTAACCCAAAATTCACTTTCTCTTCGCTTTTATTGTTCGTAAAAGTCACGACTTCGAAACTTAGGGAAAACGTTCTCCGTAGGTTTTACCAGAACGTTATGCTCTAAATATTTAGACTCAAGATATAACATATTTCTCACAGTCCTCCAAATTACTTTGCTTATTCAGGGAGGGAGGAGAAATCCACCATCTTATTCAACCGATCGTAATTTGGTTTCATTCGCGAAAGTTTACACTGAAAAGTTTTAAGGTCAAGTTGTAGCAAGCTGCTTTCACATTAAGTTCTGTCTTGTTTATAAATGGAAATGAGATTTGTAATGTGGGCCTTTTTCCTTTGCCAGTTAATTTCCATTGTGTAGATTAGCATCCTGCGGAAAATCCCGTTGTGAGAGGAATAAAGAAACTGCGGCGGAAATTCGTTGAGTCCCGCGATCGGCGCGCCTCCCGTCGTCTAATGGGGAGCTTCATTGACTATTCTGTTAGAAACTTTGCCTAATACGCTAATGCAGTACATAATTGGGAAGCATCACGCTGTGAACTAATCATGGTGTTATTACCACGTTAACATGTTCCACCGGACGTCACGTCGGATCAGAATCGCGTGCTTTGAGGTTTTATTATTCATCGGATTAGTCGCATTCGTTTCACTAAAACATTTGTTTTTATGACAGCATTTAGACGGAATGTGTGCGCTTACTTCGTTCCCATAGTTTTGTGATTTTGTGTGCTTATCTCGCTTGAACAGAAGTTGGTAGACATGTCGAATTAATATCGGGTGGCGTATGAAGCAAGCACTTTATAGGCGCGGAGGCTTGTTCTTAATAAAGTATCGTGTAATCCGACGCCCGCCGCTTGTCCGCCTTCGGTAGAGGAGACTACTGAAGATAGATAATGTAGATATTTGGGAACGGGTTTCAAAGACGCATTTTTTTTTTTTTTTTTTCGCTCTTTATTTAATTAGGAACTTTTGTACATAACTACATGGCAGTCCCATTGTACCTTATATCTTAAACTTATACAAACAAAATAATCTTAATATCTATTTTACAAAACGAAGACCTGCAAAGCTATACAACTTTTTGGCCGCATCAGATAAAGGAGCAGATAAAATTTCATTAAATAATCCTATATATTGTTTTTAATTAAACATAATTCTTTAATCAATATATCTCTCTCAGCCTGAAACCGGCCACATTCCGTTAAGAGATGAACAACATCTTCCACCTTATCACATTCCTCACAGTTAGGAGAGGCACATTTTTTCATTAAGAATGCAAAGTTGTTAAGCGGCATGTGTCCGGATCTCAGTCTGAGAGCTGTTACCAACAATTTCCTACTCATTTTACAATTTGAGAACCATGGTATACGAGGAGGTTCACAGACTATCGTTTTATACCAGATAGCCTTAGTTTTTGATCGTAAGTTAAAATACTCTATCCAAATCTGATGACATTTTTCCTTATATTTTGGTAAAAGTTCGGAATAATCTGGTTTGATGTTCAGTTCTTTGCCTTCTGAGATTCCCTTCTTCGCTAGACTGTCAACCTTCTCATTACCACTTATGCCTATATGTGACGGAACCCATTGCAACTTTACTTTTTTTCCAAAACTAGTTATTTCGTCCAATTTAGAAATAATAGTATAAGCTATCGATACACCTCTGATACCAGAGGCGCATCGAGCTATATGTTGCAAAGCACTTTTGCTATCTGCGCATATTAAAATTTTGTTACTTGCAATAGTTTTAGCATAAGATAACGCTTCCGAAATTGCAATGAGTTCCAATGACATAACATTAAAACATTTATTCAACTTATAAGAATTGCTATGATTCGGTTTTAAAGGATCATAATATGCCGCACCTCCACCTTCAGTACTTTTGGATCCATCTGTAAAAATTGTATAGTACTCTGAATATTTTTCACGTAATTCATTGACTATAGAAAAATGAAGATAGGTGGGATTATATGTTCTCTTAGGCATATTGACTATATCTAAATTAAGTACTATCATCTCTTTAATGTTAAAATTGGTTACCCATGTACGTAAACTAAACATGTCTAGGGAAGGTTTTGACTCAATATTATCATCCTTCACTAACTCGAATGTAGTAGCTAATAATGGCATTTCTTTATTTGACCAATATCTATTGTGACTAAGTGTACATTAAATGAAGATCTTGGTTGATCCTTCTGCTTATTACAGTATCATCTACTAAATCGATTACATCTAAATTTGTTTTCAAAATATTTATATTGAAGTTCCCAACGTTTCAATAAAAAGAAAAAGAATTCCATTCTTCAGGGTGTCTAAAGTATTGCCTCGTGTTTTCTAACTTCCATTACTTAAGAATTAAGCTTAAGCTCTTTAAAAAAGTTTGACATGAAAGTGTCATCACTTTGAGCGTCCCAGGGGATTAGTGAAACCTCTTTCAGAGTCCAGGCAAAAATAACAACATACGAGCAGCTAGACGCGGCGCCGGACCGGTCGCTGTGCCGTCGGTCCGGCCCGTCCAGCCGTCCGTAAGCCGCTATTCATCAACGTCCGACCTTTGCCCGCTTTTACGTCTACTTGGCGTGTTTGCCTCGAACTTACCCGACGTGTTTTAATATTCATTTAAAATTAAGCCACACAGAAATATGATTATATTTTTTCCGTTTTGATTAACAATCGCAGGGGACGCAATGTAAATAATGTGAATTTCTTCTTTTACATTCGTGTGTAACATTAATTGTGAGTTCGTGTTTCGTGACCTCTTTTTGCTGTAATGATTTCGTCGGTAAACTGAATTATAAGCTTTCGGTATTATTTTTCCGGGTATTTTCTAATTTCGTTGTATGTTTGTGGGGCTACATTCTTGACATATCTCATCATATTTCTTGAGGGTTGATAGAAAAATGGGATTTGTTGAACTGTTTTATTTCATAGCCTTTCTACTAATTGAAACTTAGTAACTCACCTAAAAAATACGTTCCAAAAATTGTATTTTTTAATCCAAACAAGGGCTTTGAAAGCTTTATCACAGCACAAAATCACAAAGCCTCTATCGCCACTATCTCTGTGTTTAAAAAAATAAACCAATTGCGGACATCCCATACGGGATCAACTCGTATCAGTTGACGGACGATATGCGGTGCAAACGTCCCTGAATCCCACGCGACGTTGATGTATAGTGGCCGAAGTACCGAAGTACCCGGGGAAAAGAGGACGCGTGGATTACCCCCATAATAACCCAAATATCAGGCCCGACACCAATCATACTCAACGACGGCACAAACTTGCCTTGTTTATCGTGTTCCTATATATTTTTCTGTTCACACTAAACTTGCTAAAGGAAGATTTGTGGGAACATGGGTTTGGCTGGGTTTGATCCGGCCGCACGGTTTTCCTCATAGGATGTCGTGGAGGAAAGATTTAGAGATAGATAACTGTGTAAACAATGTTTCTCAATTTCACAAAGTTTCAGTTTCCCTAATTTAGATTCTCAAACAGTAGCTTGTCGATTTAAACTACGAAACTTTTGGAAATATGGAATTCTATGTAACCATTTTGAGTTCACGCAGTCATGAATTAGTGATTTGTGAGCCGGATAGTATAAACTATATATAAAACATTATGTTTCCTGGTCGCGATGCTCAGACACATTCTTGAACTATCGGGAAATTCGTTGCCCTGCAGACTTTGTATTCGGACTCCATTTTGGTTGTATTTCTTTGTTACAATTTCTTGTTTCCACCGCCCCAAATAAAAACCATCTTTATTCATTCCGCCACGTTATCTATTATTCATATATCTACTTTTTTATTGACTTAACTGGTTCTGCTTTCGCTTCTATATTGTAATTACAACAGTGAATTAATCAAAGGTACATATACAACTAAACGCAGCTGTTGTCATCTTTAATAAATATTACAGTGGACTTAGCCAGAGTTTTAAGAATTCAAGTTCCCAAGAATTTTATCATTTGTGTTTGGAGAGAGCTCATTACTCATTCATGTTTCACAAAGAAGCCTTTCACATCATTTCATATGGAGTAAAATGTATTCTGATCAGTACGTTTGTCCAGCAAACATTACTGAGAACGATTTATCAACGTCTCCCTTCCACGTACTGTCTTCAGAATGGTCATTTGCACCGACATTGCTGGATGTCTTTCGACGCATCTTAAATTTCCGTGATTTACTTACTTCTTGCGACTCTTCCGTGGGGCACTGTCCGTTTACTGATTATATTTCCTCCATTCCGTGTCATCAGCTCATTTCAGTCTTCAGAAATGTGCAATTTTCGCTGAAATATCTCGCGATAAATTCACGGTTCGTCCCCGAATATTTTTGTATAAATTTCGTCGACAATTTAGAAATGTACCAAATTGTTTTACGACTAACAGAGTAACAGCTATGCTCTCGCATGTTGCTATCTTAGAAAATTATTCTAGTCACGAACAAAACGTTTTCCATATTTCAAGTACGTTCTATGCAAATATGACGGGCAACTAGTGTCAACCGGTTTCGTTCAATAAACCGGTGTCGATGATCCATCAATGTCACATCTACCTTCCCAATCCGTAAAAAGGATGAGGAGAAAACATAATGGCGAGCTTGAAATTGCGACAGAACTGTGTTACGTTTGTTCCACATAATATGCACGTGAAGAGAATATTCATAAATTAGACACGGCAATTAGGAGTGACACACCGAAATGCAGCGGCGGCGTGTGCATTGTGCAGGGCTCCGTCCTGCCGGACTGCGCAGCGAAACAATGCCTGAAACATACTCTAACCGTAATGTGCGTTTAAACGGGCCTTTGCTACGCTTTCGTTAACAGTAGGAAACTCTTAAGTATTGTCCAAGTGAATATTACCATCGATGGGTGTAATGTTACCACACAAATGCAATTTCTGCAAATTACCTGAACGATCCATAATGCATCTTACATGTTTTTGTACAGTCATGCACTATAAGTTATTCCATTGATTTTGTACCAAACAAAGACGAGTTTTTGTTGTAGAACATAAAATGTTTGAAGGTAAACTTGTCTGCGGAAAATGTTGAAATTTATTTTTCATGTAGACCGTGTCACGCCCACGACTTATAGCCCGCGCTGAAGATTGACTAAACAAACGGCTTTGTTTTTATTATCATTTTATTTAAAAACGTGTATTATGTCCACATTGTAACTGGTCGTTATCCATAAAGTAGAATAGAAACCACTTTTGGAACCGCAGCATCCGTGAGTAATCAATTTCGGCGACTGATCGATATAAATCGAGCAAACAATTACAAAATGCATTAATCTGGAATAGTATAATTGAAATTGCACGCAGTATAAATTAAAAACAAAGAGAACATAAAATAGGCACAATCGTGAACACAGTTATCAAAAAGGTCGATTGCATAATATTTTAATGTATCGTATTAATATTTAATGCCGGGCACACCGATACTAGTGACACGGATTCCGCATATGGATTTTAATAAAACAAATTAATGAATACGTAATTTTGCAGCGGATGAAAAGCGTTTTATGGCTTATTAATTTTTCAATAATCCAGTGACGCCCTTTCAATGTTATGCCTAGGGTTATAATGATTTATCAGTCGCGAACAGAGATGTCTGATAACGAGTTGTTTGACTAATCGATGCTCGGATGATTTTTTTTTTTTTGCTATGGATCCACTTTGTGTTGTAAAGGATTTTTTGTGTCTACAAACGTATTCGCTTGTCGGGTTTGGGTGCACAGCTGCACGACATCCGGGCCCACAATTTATATGTATGCCTCTCCGCCTTATGAACACAAGTGTATTTCACTGTTTCTTCTTGTGTGTCTACCCTAAATACCTTTTACATTCGTTGTTCCGGAATTCAATGCAGTTAAAAGTAAACAAGAACTTTTTTTAGAAGGTTTTCCAATTTTATGGACAAACTGGCCCATTTATTTTGATCCGATAACATAGCAGGCTGTCTACAGAACTTCTTGTGGCTATCTAATCTTTCAACAAAAACCAACTAAAAATCGCGACCGCGAAAAGTTCTTGTTGGCAGTTAAAATGTCAGTACTTTCAGGCTCTATTTTCTAAGTTGACAAAGTTTCTCGTTGCAGTATAAAGGTACCTATTAGTCTCACTCCAATTTTATTTGGAATTTAGCTTCGCATTCAATCAGATAACAACACAAAAATAATTCGTGAAACTATGAAAAACGAAACTAAGCCCGTATCGTAAAAGTGTATCCTCCCATATACGGCATCCTGCGTGTCGTGTTTGATGGGGCGGTAAGGGGTGTGCGGGGGTAGCGGGCGCGGGGGCGGAATCTCAGCCCCTCAGTAAATAATTACCGCCCCGGCACAGGGGTGTAGCCCCAAAACCGTTCGTGAGCCCCTGGGCCCGGCCGGCTCTTCCAGCGTTCTCGTTGTTGCCAATTCTTATTGTGCTCACAATCTCACGAAAATAAATTGATATGGCAAGCGAATACGTAATTTGTTGGAGGTACTTACTGGTTAGTTATTCTTGCAATAAATTGGAGAATTGGTTGTAATGTCTCTCAGAATTTCTCGGGACTGTTATGAATAGAATAGGTCGGTCGAGTCGAGCTGCCTAGCAAGTGATTTTAATTTCAAGGAATTTGAATATTAGTAGGAGCGTGAATATTGAGTACTCCTTTGTGCGTTTGTGTCTGTTAGATAGCCTTATTTACTATGACGTCTCAGTAGGGATACGTTCCTGTATAATTGTCTAGATAGCCAAAAGCTATGTTGAAAAATTCAGTAGAAATTATTGGCAATAGTAAATTCGATTCAAACTTAATCTAGGCTGACGCACGTCCAATCATGCAATTTTGCGCATATTGTACGCTGTTTTCTATGTCAAGGAGCCATTAGCCACTCTTTCCATTCAATAAAAGTATGAATGGGAATCAATTGCATAACAAAATATCTATACGTGTTCAGTAGTACTTACATGAGTACTACTAACCTTACAATTTGTTCTATTTCGCATATTTTGCTTTCACTGCACAGTCCCAAAGGCACAGCAAAAATAATCATGGACAATTTTATTATGAACATCCTGTGTCATACCGCGCCCTCGCATCAAGTTCTATGTCCGTATTCATAGTTCAAGCTTTACTAATACTGTGTACCTAAGTACTTTTCTTTTTTTGGTTTTCTGATAATATTCCGATAGCTATTATCTTGCGTTAATGACGCGTTTTACTCCATCTCTATTTGTCACATTATTGCGTATACTTGTAGACGTCTTATTTATTATGATTTGGAATTTATAGTTGTAATTGCAATACATTTTCATTATAATTGAGGCATTCCTATTGCGATTTACGTCAAAGTGAATTCTAATGATTTTAAGTGAGAAGAAGCATGTGCCCTTCAGCAAGACATTAATTCTCTCTGGTATTATTATTTCGTAAAAATAATTGAATATACTTCTCGAAAATGACCCTGTCACGTGGTACTGGGATCGGTCTATCATCACTGATAGGACTATTGTTGCCAATAAGCCTGACTTAGTGGTGACAGACCGATTAGCGCGCCGCACAATGATAATAATCGATGTTACCATCCCGCATGACGAGAAGAAACTGAGAAAGAAAAACAAATCAGGTATCTCGACTTAGCACACGAGGTTGTCGACATGTGGAATATGGACTCGGCTGTCATTGTGCCGATTGTCGTTACGGCCAATGGCCTCATGGCCAAAAGCTTCGACGACCATCTGTCCAAGCTGTCGTTGCGCGGTTGGGTAAAGGGCCTGATACAGAAGGCAGTACTCTTCGATATGGTTCGTATAGTGAGGAGGTTCCTTTCTCTGGAGCCTTGACCACTGGTAGCTTGAACCCTGTTCCCGACAGCGGCGGACTACTGCTTTTTATATGTTTTATTGTTAAGAAATATTTAAAAATGTAAATTTGTACATACTAACATTGATTATACAATACGCTCAAAGTATAGGAAGAGTAGTAATAGGTTGTACTATAGATAGGGTAATACAGACTCGATTCAGTGGGGTCTCGAATAGATACAGATTAGGCAAGCGACCGCAGCCCGGGACGTGACCGGGACACCCGTATTCAAATATTTTTGGTCCATTTCTTTGATCGCACCCATTATTATACAAGTACCTTCAAATGACATTTTGCTTTTCGTAAGTGCGGACTAATCATAGGGGAATAGGAAACGAAGTACGTAGATTTGGTTCGCGTTGCTTCATTTCAAGATTTTTTACTTCTTAGTACAAGTTTAGCATGTCGACGGCTAACCGCCAGGACTTAACTCAAAATGTCAAAAAGTTAACACTTCGTTTTTTGTTTGAGTGTAGATATGATTTAGAACTAAAGTGTAGTTAGTTTTTTGTTTTGTATATTGTGTTACAGTTTTTTGTGCAGAATCAGTAAACAAAGCAGTTTGACGAAAAATAGCCAGATATGACGAGCTTTGCTGTAAAACATTAATCTTTTGAACGCCAGAGCATTAACGCATCGGGTACCCCCGAAACCAAGCCACAAATTCACCGTACGTTTGTCACATACATATTTATTTATTTATTATTTAGGAAAAGTGTCTCTAGGTACCTAAAATCTCTGAAAAGAACTTTTATAATCTAGACTTTCATTAACTACCGAGAATTACTTGAGTATTAGTCTTTGCCTACGTATTAATTAAATTACATCCGCTCGCAAATGGCTACCATATTTGTCTTAATACTCTCCAATATTACCTCCACTCTGTAATCTTGCCAGTAAGTTAAATACATACGTGTCGTATATTCACACCTCATTGAGGTTCCCATTCGGTCCAGGTAATAGGGGACGAGTACATCGCATTTCTGGCTCGCACTAACGATATTAAAAGGCATTCTATGGTATATCATTTAAAATAAAAGTAAACACCTATTAGTAATGGATATATGCTGGCGAGCAATGCGAAAAGGGAAGAAAATAAATAACAGCAAAGTTCTTCATTCAACCTGATTAAACTTCTTTGTATGAAGAATGTTGCTGTTATTTTTTCAGCAAAGTTCTTCATACAATGAAGTTTAATTTCGCTTCAATTAAAACGAGTTCAAAACTAAATGTAAAGGGTTCAACTTACAAATTAATTCATTCATCAGGTACCATAATTTTTGTTCTTCATTGTAATGTAAATAATGTAAACGAAACACAATGTGCTAAAAACTTTGGAATTGTAATGAAATACGACGAAAGTTTTAAAGAGAAACATGTTTTCATTGTTCTCTTCTAGTATATTGTTCGTATTTATGCGATTACGTAGATGTCCAACGCTGGGTATGAGGCCTCCCTCGTCGACCGTTACAACGACCGGTCCTAGGGGAGATAACACCATAATAGCAGCACTTGGCAGGGTGATTGGTGATCGCGTGATGTTAATAATACCAGTAAACTTCGCCTATCCTCATTTTTGATCCCTTAATCGACTGTAAAGCTTATTTCACACGCGTGTATATCTATTGCGGCATAGCTAACGATCATTTAGGCATTGCTTTGGTAGCAAATACTCCAGCTCTTTCAGTTCTCCAAACCAACCTGTGCGCACGTTACCGCCAATCTTTGCAAACATTTGACACGCTTTTATTATGCGCCCGGTTCTGTGGGTTTACTACAGAATCGATAGGAATACGTGAGCATTTCCCTTTTCTTTTGTTTTTTTTCTTTACTCATAATAAAAGCAAGGCTCGGATACCATGCACGTGACTCATATAACATAACCATTAAGGCTGTGGTGCGAGGGTATTTCAGAGATATATTATGAAGGAGTTTCATCATGACGCTATTTATTATTTGATACAGACCTATCTTATCGCGTGTCCTTTACAATGTGAATGACTTTTCTGGCTAAACTTGTCATGTTATCATGTATAGGAATTTCGAGAGGACGAATTATCGTACTATGAGTAATATAATATCATCATCTGTCTAGCCTTTCTCAACTATATTGGGGTCGGATTCAGCTGAATACCAGTATTTTACGTGGAACGACTGCCTCCACAACCCATTAACTGGGTAACACGGTAGTGTTACCCAGTTCCCAGGCAGCCGAATCTGACTCCAGTCTTGCCAAGAAGTACCCTTCTTGGCAAGACTGGAGTCAGATTTTCTGGCTTCTGACAATCCGTAACGACTGCCACAACAGATTTACAAATAACAGCCGGGACCGACGGCTTAAAGTGCTTTTCGAGGCAAGGAGGAAACTCGGTATGTTAAGATGGTCACCCATCCACAGACCAACCTTGGAAAGCGTTGCTTAACCTTGATCGACCCCTGCGGCTGTTATTCTTTAGCCACGAGCTCGGTCGTACTATGAGAATAGATGCTTAGAAATCTGACTGTCTAGAATCTGAACCCAGTTTCTGGGTTGTGAAAGTCAGCTAGGCAGGCGCTCCATGTAAACTGGTATTCAGCTACATCAGGTCAGACTGGAAGCCGATCCTAACGTAGTTGGGAAAAGGTTAGCAAGAGTAGGAAGATTGATTTCATGGCATTAGAATAATGGGTACGGAAAGAAAGCAGATCATTATAACCAAGCCAGAAATATCTTCAAACGACGATAATATACATGAATAGTACTGGCTAGACCAGCCATCAACAATAACACTTAACGAAGTGACAAGAGATTACCGCCACCTGACAATGAGCACAACGGTACAATAACTATATTTCGAGCCGAGAGTAAATTCCTTTGAATGGCTGACTCAGGGTCTTTGACAGAAACATAATGATTCAATAGTAAGAGAAAGTCGGTTGTAAAACCATAGACGAATTCCGAAGTAGGTAGCTACGGGTTGAGGGATGTGGTTTACCGCATAGAATATGGCAACACTTGTGTTCAATGAGGGATAGTAAAGTCCAAAGGTCAGTTGAAGTAGCTAAAAATACTCAAGGGCTAGATTTAATAGTAATTGGAAAAAAAAAACTAAAGCAACAGACAGTGGCTGAATTGAATGATAGATGTTTTTATTCTTACCTTAGTTATATAATGCTGGAATAAGTGTTTTTCTGTCTAGAACTAAATATACAACACGGAATTCCAGAAAAGGACAACCCAATCCGTCAAGTTGTTCCCAAGATAATCTTACATCTTTTCTTTCGTACCAGGTATCAGCTTCAAATTAATGTTCTCGGTAGCGGCGTGTAGAATGCCGTGAGCATCGCCTGCGTACATACATACTAATGGTACAAACGCGAAAGTAAGTCTGTCTGTCAATCTATCTGTTTGCTTGTTACGTTTTTACGTTTATACTACTGAACCAATCTTGATGAATTTTGGTATATAGATAGATTGAAGCTAAAAGAAGGACATAGAATATACTTTTTATTCCGGGTGATTGTTCCCTTGAGATAATTGCAGACTTTTATGCGGGCGATTCCTAAGGCTGAAGCTAGTTTTGTATAAGTTGATGTACACGATAGTTTCTATATACAGCCCCAGCGTTAATGCGTCAGCTCTAAGGTCGAATGTAGGCTTTATGGCCGTTATTCAAGACGCTTCGTGCTTCACGACCACAATATTCATCGCTACGGATTAAATAACTGCCACTTACACAATTTTATAGCCAGTGCTATACGCCGATATTACTCTTAAACAATTTGTGTAAGAGTTTGTATAATCTTACGCAGCAATTTGCTAATTGGATTATATTCAACTGACTTAGTCACTTCAGGGAATACGAGTCGTAATGTAATGTAGACTTTAAATGCCTACGTTATGTGAGTTACATTTTTAACTTTAGCTTGAATACAGTGGGTCCGTTCCCAAATTACAATTCGTTGAAATTCCACCCGTAACGTTGAAGTTGTAATGTAGTTTATCGGCAACAAGTGTGCGGAGCGTAGCACGGCCAGCCTGTAATTTTGATAATGGTCACGAGGGGCGTGCTGCAGATAAGCGAGATAACGGGCGAGACTGCTCGGCTCCGGCCGGACAGATCGCCGGACCGGTCCTCCGGCATGCGGGTGGTAGGACGTCCTGTAGCAACCCTTTTGGTCGGTTGAATAACGCATAGTGCCAGTTACGCGGCTCCGACTGGAATTTTGGGATATAGTACACAAATGTTTACTAAAGCCCTGTCTCTATGTAGACGGCGTAATCTGCATCTTGTCATGAAGAAGATTCATGTTTCAATTAAGTTTTTGGCTAAAATCTTGTTTATTTACATTCTGAAATTCAATATTCTTCCAAGAGTTCTAAGTCTGCGCTGAAGTGTTATTTAGGAGACAATGATTCTCTTTGTTCGGAATTCTTATACTAATGTTTATCTACTTCGGCATCGATTTCTATGAGTTCTTCTTAATTTTGCCTTCAATGTGTCCGAACAGTAATTTCCTTGACCAGTCCATATCAGTTACGTGATCACCGAGCTGCTGCAGAGCGACCTGCACAAGATCATCGTGTCACCGCAACATCTCTCCGCCGACCATATCAAAGTCTTCCTCTACCAGATATTAAGAGGTGAGTCAACATCAATATTAATTTTATGATACCTTTACGAGCTTGGGGTTCGTGACAATAAAAACAGCCGATTACATAACCAAAATTACACTTTAATTTAACAACACTAATTACAACTTTAAACTCACTAATTATAAAACACAACTTCACTATTGATCACTTTATTCGCACTTGAAGATCACTTCCGAAGTATTCGCTTGTATCGCAAATTCAATACTAACTCGGTCGCAGACTACGCGCTCCTTACATAGTTCAGTTAATTCTAGAAACTTCTATCGTCGAAACATCTGGAAAGTTCCCGTAAATACCGGTCCCGACTGACCAGATGTCGGAGAACTCAGAATGTTCTAGCATAGAAAATACTAGAAGGTACTTGACTCTACTAGTACTGCTACTCGATACTAGATGGCGCTAATACTCACTAATGTCGATATGTACCCGGAATTAATTCTGGCACGTAACAATACTATCCTTAATGATAACGTGCACAGCGTTAACGATGCCATCTAGTGTTGCAAATTCGAAACTTTTTCCTTTAACCTTTTGAACGCCATTGTCTCATATACATGACAAACAAGCGCGTGCCCTGTACGCCAAACGTCACAAATATGTTACAAACAGTACGGCGTATTTGTTGCTGGGCGTCGGAGGTACGCCGATGCGTTTATGCAGTGGCGTTCAAAAGGTTAAACTACTTGACGTGCTGCTACGTATAGTTCCTGCACGTTCCCTATCACAGCCATGATATTTTTGTACCGCAACTATGTACCACCTTGCTGCGAAGTAGTGGTTAAAGAAGCCAAAGCCTATCTATCTTAATTCCCGTTGGAATTTTCTTTTAATCGCCTTTTACTGTTCCCACGGGTTAGACTTCGTAGCTAGGATACTGGAAAACACACAGTTGGGCAAATAGCACAGTTATTAGGAATGTAACTTTTCCAGGCGTAACGCTTAAACATTGGTAGGACAAAATAAATTTACCTTTGTTTGTTCTCATTTCGTTCAAACGGGATTGCCAACAGATGATAAGTTTACGTGTCTGTTTACTAAATTGTAGCCCGCTTGGGACTCCTAATTTTAATATTATAAAATACAAGGTATCATGTAAAAGTTCTAAATCAAGTGAGCTTTTGTGTTCTCTTTTTCTCGGTGCTAAGTTACAAGCTAAAATATACCTTTTTAATTAAATAAACTAACATACATAGCAGCAAGTAGGTACCAATCATAAGTGCACGTGTTAATAATTCACACAGTATAGATACGCCGATACACGTGCATAGTAGAGATACCTACATACGCTCTGCAGTCGTCATGGGAATCGAATGCTAATGAGTCGAATATAAACTTATTATAACTTCTGACATTTGTTTATTACAATTATAAACCCCGTGGGCGACTGTTGGCCACCAATAGCAAATGAACTGTGATGTTAACGAAGTAAAATATTCACAGAACCGTTTCACTTATTACCGATAAATTTTAAAGTAATTCACGTATAAAATCTAAGCTCTTTGTGCTGAAACATTTACATAGCGTATCACAAACAAGGAATATATTTCTTTTATGGTCTTGTGTAATAATGGTGGTGAAAGGGTGAACACTTATACACTCCAAATGGTCCATTTGGAAGGGTTGCGATACATATCGGCTTTGGCTGAGACTTTCACAATTACAGGATCTGAGTAGGGACCGGCTACCGGCAACCCTATCCGTAGTTACTAACGAGAAAAACTCCGACAGCTTTAAAATGTTTCAAACAATACAAATTATTTCTTTGAGAACTTTTTAAAAGAACAGCTCCTTGGCACGTCAAAGCGAGGGATTTTGTATCACCGGAAGCCCAGTTATTATATTTTTTTTTTTTTTATAATAACTGGGCTTCCGGTTGGGTGAAGTTTTTGCGTTTTTCGACAGCCCTAGATAGTCGCATACTGCTACAGTCGGTACGGGGCAATAACATTTGGCTCGCCTGATTCGTGCTAGGGGTGGTCACAAACCGTACATTTCAGCCCATTGTATCATGGCTCATTAATATGCGAACCCCGCCCGTTATTTTAATACTTAAATATTATATTTTCGGCTTCGTAATTTCAGATCTCGTTACACGTTTCATTGTTCATTGGGAATTTGGGGGTTTTGTTGTTATTTCTGTATATAGAGAATGGGGGAAAAAAGGTATTGGGAGTTATCTCTTTCACCGGAAAATAGCAAACGCCGTAAGATTGTAAAATATCGCGTGAAATTGTGAACTATTTTTTCTAAATAAGACACGGATATATTGGAAACTAACTTGGAAACTAACTGAATTCGGATGGGATTTATTGTAAACAAAACGATTTTTTCATAATAAATCGAGAAATTATAATCAAAACAAGATGTATTACAATCTTACGGAGTCTGCAATTTTCCGGTGACATCTCCATTACCTAAGTAGGTTTAAATTCAGTTCCGAATGTCGATATCTACTTAGGTAGGTTTTTAATGTATGTAGCCCACAACTTCACTCTATCGGAGAAGTACGTCATTATTGGCGTGTTGCAAAACCGAATCCATAGTACCTATCTTAGAATGACTTTGCCTGACATAGAGCTGGAATCCAATAACTGAAGGGCGTAGTTGCACTTGCTGGACTAATGATATGTAGTAAATAGCTATCATTATTCATGACATTAATTACCCAAAGCGAATATCCATTGCAATATCCATCCATCATTAATAAGCATCGATCACGATTACACTACCGCCCATATAAACGACACACCGCTATATTATTCAGATTAGAAGATCTTCCCTCAACCAGTTTCGAATTTAAATATGTGTAGCACCTGTCGCTGTTTTTTTTTGGTCCTACACGCTTTGAGGCTTAGCGGTGTCGTCGCAAAATGTCAGAATGTGAAAATATCACGAGCACACCGGCTTTTCGAGATGACATTAATATATTTGACGAGCTGCACTTTTAACTTCAAAGTTCCCGCACAAGTGTAGAACATTGCTCCAGTAAATACGATTTTATTTTTATTTGCTTTCGCACTGTTACGCGTGCCGGTATATTCCGCTTCCTAGGATGCTTTTATAAGATAGAGTTCTCTTTATGATCGAATGCGTTATGGAAACTTCTCTAATGGATATCTCGTCCAAAGTATCCAACTTTTTCCATTAGCACACCATCAGTTACTGTTCTATCCGATGTACTTATGCCAGTTAATGCAAGATGAAACTTGACGGAACAATAAACACTTTATTTTAGTTCAGTGCTCTATATAAATTAGAGAATATGCTATAAACAAGTCCGGAGGCGGATGAAGTCGGGTCGTTTGCCCAGCAGCTTAGTACACAGAGGCGGTTGATTGCGGCCGAGCTCGGACTGTGCGCGCCGATAAATACGAGTTTAAAACAAACCCGAGTTGTGAGCTCCTCCGAGACCAGCTCGAGCTCACGCCGAGACAGCGCCGCCGAGTCTCACAGTGCGAGCAAGCACACGCCCACTTCCACCTGCCGTAAATCAATTAAAACTCCCAAGTGCTACCAACTTCCAGCCAGTTCCAGCCTCTCCGGACGAACGGTCAGGCGCCACAAAAACTAGTACATTACCTTTCCACCGCTCAAAAGACACTTTATGACGACTAATTCCGCCACCATTAAGCTCACTTGAAACTTTTAAAACCGTTCACTATGTATGCTAATGTAATCCACTTTCGCAGATGAAAAGAATCGCTTCGCAGCCGTCGCCTCGTCTCCCGATTTCGTATTATTAATTTGTGCAATTATTCGTGCAGTGCCAAGAGATTTCCCGGGAGTAGAACGCGCGAAGGGAATCTAGAAAAATGCGGTCGTTAAGCCCCCACCGCCTCGGCTGGCGCGTTTAATTAAAAACTTTATAGTTGCACCGCCTTGATGGCTCCGCTCTAACTGAAATCACATAGACAACCGCACTCCTGTACTAAATGGAACTCCTTTAATCACGATACAGCTTGGAGAAACGTAATCGATACTCCATCAGCGTATTTGAATGCATCAAGTGATATTTTCTACGGAAACGGTTACTAATATGGGTAGTGTGCGTGTATGTGAACGCAACCATCGCGATTAGGGGTGACACGCGACTCGGATAGTTTTAATATTCTGCGCGCTCTTTAGATTAAACTTGCTCGTCGCTTTTTTCTCATTCAGAGTCCAACGAACAGGGGAAGCGTTTTAATGAAACCCACGTCTAACCTGCAAGTAATGAGGAATGAGTGAATAAAAAATACATTATGTTCTACATTATCCCGAAGCATCACATTTGTTGCAATTCATACTAAAAGAATAAAAGTTTTTATGCTGAGCCACGTCAATTATTCAGGAAATGTGACTCAGACAGATGACACTTCATCTAATGGCACCAAGGAGATGTCGGATTCTGCAGAATGCAGTTTGACTTATATGTACGTAACAAATGCATAGTAAGCAGTTGTGCATATTTCGCGCGTCTCGGACATGCACCATTGTGCAAGGGCGCGCAGTGCACACCGGCCAGCTATGCTAATGGGGCGAGCCCGGCCGCCGGTCCAGTTGTCCTGTCCGATATTAATTATGTATGGATTGTGGTGCCACGGCCCGGCGTAGCCCCATATCTGCTGAATACGACCACTTCGAATGTAACACTCACACGATTCTCATCTGTCATCGTTATTAACACTTTTTAAATATTATTAAGTAACTCGCCTTGTTATTTTGAGTATAAGAGTGAGGTTTCGTAATAAGACATTCAACAATGGATCATTTGTTCATTAACGAGCGGATGATGATCGATGGTTAATTAAGATATCCACAAGTTATGAAAATGACTCACAAGTTGTATGAAATCCATACGCAAACTGCACATTGAGTAATAATGTTAACAAGATTTGAAGGTTCTTTATTGAGAACAGACATCTAATTAGATTTTATTGCAATTTTATATCAAGAAACCGTGCCAATTCTACCAAAAGGCGTTTAATTAATTTTATTTACGTATCCAACGAAAAGAACAGATAAGATCACAAGCGGCTGCGGCTTCCGCGCGGCGGTAACGAACAGAATTATGGAAATGCGCCGCGCTGCTCACGACCTACGTCTACACTCTAATATTATTAATACGCCAGGCTTTCTTCCAGGAAATCACCACGCACACCCCTGTAATGTAAGCTACCGAGGATTTGCTCTGATAAATAGCCGACTTCCGTTCTGTCGCCACCTCCTATGACTTTTCAAAAGAATAAATTTAAAAATTCAATCACGCCGGCTGACCATTCTACGGTCGCTTGCGGAAAATGTTGAATAGAATTTCTATATTTGCAAAGAAAGTCACGTATGAACCGAGTCTGATGTCTGCACAGAATTAGATTTGGAAACATTTTCGAAAATAATTGCTACGGTAAAGGAATTGGCAGAAGAAAGTAATGTATTGATAGAACACGAGGGAACCGAAGGCGACGACGCCGGTCGACGGAAAAACCCTTAAGTGGGAAGGCCTGCCGGTGTCTCGTTCGCTCCCTCTAATGGAATTTACTTCAGGCCGTCTTGTCGCCATCTGCGAAATAAGCCCCGTTTTATGTATGAATGTGTACACACTACTTAGGAAATTAATGTTATTAAAACATTTAGATGCGTCCTTACTTCTCTATGTAGCGTTAAATACGTTGTAATATGTGAGGACGGTTTCGTAGCAGGATGCGCATGACATGTATAATCTCCGAAAACATGTTCCCCGAAATCCCACTGTGTCAGTCCTGTGATCCGTATAATTCGACAGAGGACAGCCAAACGGCTACACTGACATAATTGTATCGGTGCTCATCCTTGACAGCATTACTACATTCGTAATCTCTTCCTGGAGCTTCCGTAAATACACCGCATAAAACTTTCTAGCGACCACAAGCTATTTCTTTATCTACGTTAGATGCAGTTATGGCGTGATTTATTCCAATAACTTATCCCAAGGAGTTTGCTTCCAGGAAGCCTATACTTTATCGTAGTTGACTGAGAGATAACCCTAAGCTTTTGCCCATCGGCATGTTTAATTTATACGAGGCAACAATAACAGTACCACTGTCACTAAAGTTTCATATCAGAAATAGCTTTTTAGATTACGGCACCTTTCTTTGTGATAAATAGCGGAGGGCTGATAAAGGGAGATTCGTAATTCCAATTTGGTTTCATAATTGATGGCGACCGCGGCGCTTTGATGAGCCTCTTGTCTTTGACGCCGGCTCCCTAACGGTGCGCACCAGTTCCGTCGTGTTGGGGCGTTAATTGAGAAAGCTTCATCCGCCACCGGAGTCGGGAGCGTGAGATCGGGACTCACGCGCACACAACTCGACTCTTGTTTGTTCGACGTCACCGCGCGTGAACAAACATTGCGGTGTGAAGCGATTTACTGTTAAGTGTTACTATTGTACTTGTATCTCCGGGAGCGTTGCTTTTCGGTTTGCTTATAACGCGATTCTCAAATCGAAGCCATTGACTCCTCGAGAGTCAGTCCTCCTTTGTTTACGAGAATTCCTTCACGCTATAAATACACTTTTATTGGATATTTAATAGGGTCTCCTTTACACGAACTTTATGGTTGCGGTGAAAGAGAAAGAATTGAACGTAGCGAACGAGCAGTCATTAATGTTGGAGTGGCGGAAACTTTGATTGGGTGCCATGGCGGGGTTACATTTAAAGTGTAATGGCGATGGTCAGTGGTGGTTGGCGGAGCATTGTCCCCTGGCGTGGTCGCGGGAGCTAGGACCACGTCGCGGTCGGCTGCGCGGGCGCGTGCGGCCGTCGACCTGCCGGTAATGGACTTGCCTCTCAATAAACAACATTTACGCGCTACTTTTCTCGCCCCCTTACATTATTGCTGCTTTGTTCTCTAAAGTTTTTACGCCCTCCTTGAGGCAATATTATGAAAATTTTGTGGCAGACTCGCATAAATGTGAGTAGATTATAGATTGTGACTTGCAAGCTGTTTCGCTTCGCTTGGTTACGGACAGTTTATCTTCATGGTCTCTTGTTCTGCATAGGAAATTTGCAAACGAATGGATAAAAAAACGTCACATGATAATTCCTTTCGAGTGGAATCATAAAATGTAGCATTTAGATTTCATTCCCCGTTAGCTTTTACGTCAATACATTGCTAATGAGCTCAAAGTGTTTCATCACGTTGTTTAATACTCGGAGGTATTCGTGAGATAATGTGTGAAATTCGGGGCTCACTTTTATAATTATAGTAACGGTATTTCGCGAAGTTAGGTAGCTCATTTCGTCCAGGTTGCGTGGTTTTATGATAAAACTCGGCTCAGTTGCGTGTACGTGAAAACTGCGGTACACCCGCTGGGAAATTAAACTCGTTGCGACGCGGCGAGGTGTCGTTAATTTGTTTTGGCACAGACAGCGCTGGGGGGCGTCGCTAGCTTCCTCGTAATGGCCGACTGTCAGACGCTGTCCTGCAGAAATTGTCCGAATGTTGCGGACCTCAGCTCTGATTTGATAAGTTGTAAGAGGTACGACATAGTTTGTTGATCGTTGAAGATTCTCCGAGTTCCTTATATTGTCAAGTTGCTAAGTGATATTGATATTATTTCTATTAGTTATTTACTTTGTCATATTGCTAGTATAGTAATGTTACTAGGGAGGATAAAGCTAAAGCAACAGGTTTTAACTCGTGAAGATTATATTTGTTTCTTGTCTTCCTATTCGATAAATACTCATTAATTATCCAGGTCCTTAGCATCCTGACCATCAGGTGGTTTTTGCCATGAGCTAAAGCTCAGCCTGGCAAGTTTTATTGGGATCTTTAATATGGATTGTGTTATATATGTGCAACAAGGTATAGTGAACTTTGAAATCCTATAATGTGGCATAACTATAGCGTTATACTTATTTAAAGAAATTATTCGGTTTTATATGTCAGATATACTTATCTCTCCAATGTTTCTGAGTATTTAATTGGGGGCTTATGGATTACCTACGTAAGAAGGCTGCCCCTAAATACCGGTATTTCTGACCAGTGAAATCCGATTTACCTTTACCTACTAAGGTAACATTATTTTCTGGTTTAAAGCGGCAATCTTGTCGATTATACCAGGAAAGAAAGATTTAAAGAACAGTTTAACGTTTATTGGCATATTCAATCGAACGATAACTTTTTACCAATCTGTCTAGCCTTTTAGGGTTCCGTACCCGAAGGGTAACCAACGAACCCTATAACTAAGCCTCCGTGGTCCGTCCGTCTGTCTCTCAGCGGGCTGTATCTCAAGAACCGTAATAGGTAGACAGTTGAAATTTACAGTGTGTATTTCTATTGCCGCTATAACAACAATTTATAAAAAATTAAAGGGGGCTCCCATACAAGCAACGTGTTTTTTTTTGGTTTATGGTACGAAACCCTGCGTGTAAGAGACCGACATGCACTTTCCCGGTTTTGACAGCGAGAGCTTAGCGTAATGTCGGGTGGCAAGGATAACACAGCAACCACCTAACGTTGATTTTCAGCTGCAGCAGGAGATAAAACTTAAAAATATGTACTGTTAAATTTCCCATGTTAGACGACTCTAAATTCTCATATTTTACTCGGGATAAGTTTCAAGTTTCAACAGTTCCATTCCATGACACGTTCGAGAAAACGCAATGCTTTGCGAAGCGAGCTATGTCGTGTCTAATGAGATGTTCTACAACGGACACAGCATATTTGTATCTCCTAGTTCTTGTGTACGCACAAGCTTTATGAAAATAATTCATGTGTCAATAACGTGGTGTGCTTCAAACTCAAGTTCGTTGCGAACTATTTGGGACTGATTTTCCTGGATCTGCCAAACGTATCATCATATCAGCCGAAAGCCGTCCAATGTTGGACATAGGCCTCCCGAATTATGGTAACCCCCCCCCCCCCTATAGGTTACCATAGACATGCACAGAGAATGCTAATGCCCATACTCTGGTGAGTCCCTTAGTCGCCTCTTACTCCACGGGAAGTGATGGAATGCTATTCTTTTACGTCCGACACCATACAAACCAAACCGTGCCAAACGTATATTCTATTCAAATCTAAATTGACGGAATATTCTTCAAGACAAAACATACAGACACAAATATAATGGGACAGCTTTTTAACATGTCCCATTAACAAGCTTTAGGCTCTTGTCTCACCGCGGACAATTAAAGCTAGAAACTAGAGACGAGTTGGCGAGTAGCGAGAAGCGAGTGTATAATTCCGATAGTTTTGTCGCTCAGCTATAAGTGAGTGCGCTTGTGCGTCGGGCTATTACTCGCACCAGTCGATCCGGTCCGCACTATAAGTAGAAATGACCGCTGGTTGGTCTCGGCGTGATTTCTGATTTCTGACCGCCAAGCGAGCACCGCTGAGCGAGTATCGATGAGCGATAGCTCTTGTCACTGCGACAAACTAGTTTTAATAGAGTTCTCGCCGGCAGTGTGAACATCCAGCTATCGACTATAAATGTTTGCGTGTCTTTGTGTCTCTTTTACTCACACGGGATCTATATCTTTTGTTCGTTTCCTCAGCGAGAAAATAGTAGATAGCAAATTGGTTCCTCGTTGATGTGAGACAAATGCCTTACCCACATTTGGTGTTTTCTTACAGCAAAACCTCAGTGTGATAGTGACATTTGCAAAATAGGACAGTATACCTCGGTGCACCATAAACCAACTTTAAATTTAATTCCAGACTTAAATAAAGGTAAGATCAAAATAAACAATATGGGGCCAATCATGTGTTTAAAAAGTTTAATCGCTTTAATATTGATTATACAAAAAAGGATGTAGAAATATAACACTTGCGGTTAATGCCTTTTTGAAAACCTGACTGCCAACTTTGAAAAGGGTAGCGTTGTAGCGTTCAGTTCACGGATATAACTTATTAACTGCGTTCGGATCCGGCGTCCAGTTTCGTTTCGATTTATTGTCCTTTTTCAACTGCAGCCGTCATCGTCATCCTGTGCTTAAATTTAAATTAATAATTAACTTTGTATTTTATTTGTACCAGTAAAAAACAAAATCCAATTTAATGTATTTTAATATCCACTGTTATCAAACGATGGCATGTAAAGATTATCTCTGAGGGCCAATTCTCGTAATTTTAAGGTGTTTTCGTACATGCGAGTATGAAACCTATAATTTCTAATTTCGACGAGATTTACACGTTGATAATTGCGACTTGAAATTGATCGCCTTTTAAGTACTACTCGTAGAATTAGCCTTTAGTTATTTTTTGGGACTGTCAGTCCCTTACTTCAACCAAGTAGTGACGTATTTGTACCATAATAACATAATATTAACGTCAAGGAAAGTCTAAAACAACCCGAAACACGTCATCAGTAGCTTTGTCTATGAACTCTTTCTGTCAATTCCAGCCCCTGTTAGATTTGGGTCAATAAGCACAACGCAGTTTCACGTGATAATCGGGCAGCTTGACATATCTTCCTACCGGGCTAGGAACATGGATTGGTTTAGTCAGTCGGTAAGAGTCTGACACGCTCTTCCGCTCCACCCAGAGCGAAAGAAGTAATTTGATGACTTCCCTTCCCAAAAAAAATAAGACAGATATAGGAAGAATATAAACGGAATTGGCCGCTTTCTGTTGCATAAGCAGGCGAGAGGATACTGCTGCTTAACTTCTTGACGTAATCCTTTAGGTGTTAAACAAAACCCATGTATAAGAAGGGTAACATTTGCCGGAAACCGCAACAAACTGCCAACAATTACCAGCCGCAAAACGTGACCTAGTAATATGATAGGTAGCCTAAAAATAACCATGTAGGCCCCTAGGGGATCACTCCAGCCACATCCCATCCCATGCAGAATAAACCGGATCCCCTAGAAACAAAACATTTGATTAGAACTAACTCTAAGCGGCCAAAATGTGGATATTAGCAGTTATGATCTCAAAACATTGAGCTGGTCGTCTCTTCAATACAATGGACAATAAATTCATTGATCTTTCTCTCGTATCCATTTTCAATGATGTTTACGTGAGAACAAGGTATTCGGACACGAGATTAATGCGATACTGAAATTGAAATCAATTAATCGGTCTTGCCTTTTCCAAATAGGTTGGGGTCTAGTAAGAGTTTGTTATATGGAGCTACTGTCTAGTCTATGTTATCTTTACAACCCAGATACTGGGTAAGAGTAGGGCTGCTGTCATCAAAATTGGCGACGCCTGACAAAATCTTAAAAACCCCGGACATTGGGGTGAAATTGAATATTTTATTTTTTTCGTCGTTTAAAAAAAAAAAACATATTTTAAGAAATTATTACAACTTGTTTGCAATATGAATAAACTACAGCTTCGGCTATTTTGCAGCGCAGGATTTAGCTTGTAAGCGGCTTACGATTACGAATGATTTTTTTAACCAAGTTTATTTTCAATTGATGCTGATCTTTTTAATTTTCAATCAATCGGGGTTCCCTTGACACTGAAAGTGTCCGGGTTTTACCAGGACAACTTTTGAAACCCGCCCGGACGCTCCCCGGACGCCCTCTAAACTAGGATAAATCCGGGGAAACCCGGACGGATGGCAACCCTAGGTAAGAGGGTAATACGGTACCCTATGAAAAACTGGTGTCAGATTGTCTGGTTTCTGATCCGTAACCACTGTCATAGATCTACCAATGGTAGCCGGGACCAACGGTTAGACGTGCTTTCCGAGGCACGGAGGAGTTTATATAATGGGTGGTCACCCACCCTATATATATACTTAACCTCCAAGATAGAACCGTTCGGCTGTTATTATGTAGCAACGAGATCCTCAGATGTTGTTATATAAATACTATGGTTGAGATGTTTATTACTAACGGTCCGTTTCAATAACGTCAGGATATACTGTAAACTGCAAGACCACTAACGGCCGGTCTCAATAACGTATCTACCTTTAACCAACTGTCAAATTAGCTACCAACAATAGCTGAAACGTCATTTTTGCCTTTGTAACACGACGTTTTAGCTGCTGTTGGTAGCTAATTTGACAGTTGGTTAAAGGTAGATACGTTATTGAGACCGGCCGTTAGTGGTCTTGCAGTTTACAGTATATCCTGACTGAATTCCTGTTCACTTTGCTAATATGAGCACGCGATATTCTCTCTCTTTAGCGCATGTATGGCAAAAATGCACTTTGAATTGTGCGATTTCCATTTTATTCCCGTGTCGTTATTTGAGCATGGCTTTTATACAGATACCTGCTCTTTCAGTTTAGAAAATATGTATTGATTTCTTTCATGTTTCAAAACGAGAAGTTTTGGAATATCTTGCAATAGTAAAACTCTGAGAGCTTCCTTTTGTATTATGTGTTGCATTATGAATTGATATCTATCTATTCAACGTATTTATTACTATCAAAAATCTACATATTTATTTGAAAGATGTTACTAAAATTGTACGAATTGCGGAAAAATGAATAAAAGATGGAGTACTTTCACGCTTTTTAAGTTATTCGTCTATCCTTGTCGTGCAAAACACCGTTTGTTCTGGATGCTCAAATTCACTATGGCGTGCCATGCGAGTGATGTAACACGCATTTTTTTTTAGGATTTGAAAAATGTAAATAAAATCTACTTCAAAACCCTATTGCGTAGATGACATCGGTTTAATTACATCACCCAAGCCACACATGAGCAAGTCACATCGTATACCAAAGACAGCTTCTACAAACACCATTCTAATAATTTCAATCCCTATTGTCCCCAGGTCTGAAGTACTTGCATTCAGCTCGCATCCTCCACAGAGACATCAAACCTGGCAACTTACTGGTGAATAGTAACTGCGTGCTAAAGATCTGCGACTTCGGTCTGGCCAGGGTTGAGGAGCCAGATGCCAGCAAGAACATGACGCAGGAAGTCGTTACGCAGTATTACAGGTATAAAACACAGCTTTTTTAACACGACTGCCGGTAATGGCTAGTTTACACAGTGCGAGCTAGCGTGCGAGTTAGTTTGCCGAGTAGCTGCAGTGCAGTACTCGCATCGTTCGGACGTATCTTATGAGTTACTGTCACGTGCGTGTTGGATAGTAGCTCGCATCATTTAGTTCTAACCAAAGTTTTTTTACTCGCCTGCCCACTGACAGTAACTCGCAAGCAGCAGCTCTGACATCACTCGCATCGTTCGGATGCGTTTGCCAGTAGCTTGCCTCGCCAGTGTCAGCCTGGCAGTTGCGATCAGGACCTGTATTTGTTGTGTGCTGCGACTCGTAAGAGACTGGGCTACTATCACCGTGTAGACAGCTAAGGCGAGCCGAGCTACTGGCATACGACGATTCGAGTGTAAACTAGCCATAAGGGTTATGTATTTAATAAATATCGAAGTTGTGACAAACGACATGAGTCAGTTGCAAAACAATTTACTTATTAAGGGTTGAATTATTTAATAGTCATAACTTTTTCCGGAAAAATTAAGATGGTAAGTTGTCAGGTTTTGTGTTTAAATTATGTTAAAAAGCCAATCAGCCCTCAAAGACGTTACTCACCATATGTGTGTAACATGTCACATTTTGAGATCTTTGAACTAGAAGATTATAGTGAGTAATGTGTGTAGAAATGTATTTAACAGTATGATCAATTTAAGTTTCTTACCAATTACAACAATTAATTGTGTACAGTTTCATACGAAAGATTTTTTTTTGTAATTTGATTAATTACACTGAATTAGTGTTATTCATGAAATTGACCAATATAGTACGTCTAGCCACTTACTATAATTAACGATCAAACAAATACTCGGTTATCAATACAATATTAACTGGTCAGGGTACAAGTACAATTTAACAATGATCGCTTTGTTTAAATTGTTTGACAATATAATTGAAATTAACTAGATATAGTTACTATTCTATTCTATTTTTAATATTTGGCAAACAAAGCCGATGTCGACTATTCTGCCAATGTCCCAAGTAAATTGGAGAAGCAAGTGTGCAATATTTTAATGATTAGGAGGAAACGATATAGTTACTCCTTTTATTCAACTAATATGACAGCTGTCACATTGGCATTGTCTAAATCTAAACGAATGTTCTAAAGCGATGATTTGATCTCTGGATTTACTGTTCCGATTAGGTAGTGCTTTTACTGTTTGAAAGCAGAAGCTCTTTTTTACTGTAACTGAAAAAGAAAAACACGGTTCCTGAGGAATGCACAGGACAAAGCTGGTTATGTTATTTCTTTGTATTGACTATGAATTGATCATGTGTTCAACATAAGTTATGGATTGTAAAACGAAACGGTTTGGCGAAAATGGTGATGTTTTGCTTTGAAGAAATGTTGGGTAAAAAAAAAAAAAATTTTTTTTTACCGTAAAGCACTTTTAAATATACAGATCCGAAGATTGTGAAAAAATGAGTAGGAATGTCAATTTTGCCAAACTAGTATTTACACCCTTGTAGTTGTATCTAGGAATCACCCAGCCAGTCTCATGAGTTTCGCGGGTAGACAAAGAATATTTTTTTAGTTTCTATATTTTTAACTTTAAGAAATAGTTAATAGTAGTAGTGGTAACAATATTTTTTGCTGTGTCATTATAGGGTCTACAACGGCTCTAAGCTCTAAACTTTGTAAACATCTCATTTTTACCTTGTGAAACGCAATAAATGGATATGAATATGAATCTCCCCGGAAACTATCCAGACCACGTGACAAAAAATATCAAGTAAAGATAAGTGCCATATTTCATTAAAGCCGGGGTTTAGTAGCAAAATTTTGACTACATCAAACAAACTACTGAGTCAACAAGACGCGGTTAACTTTATCCAAACTTTGTTGTAAAGGTTGAAATGTATGAAGGTTTTACACCAAACTACCTGTGAAAATGAGAATTAGTTTTTAAACGGATTGGTACACGTAGGTGTGCCCTCCATTACTATAACGTTGAGTAACCTAGGCGTGAGAGCAACTGTCATTAGCGAGTACGTTTCTGGGTTGGCCCTGGAGTGCTGTCAAATGAGGACAGTATTCAGGGTTAAGTACTATTTTAAATGATATTTTCTGTTTCTCAAGTTCAAATGTGTTCAAATCTTTGCCGTTTCTGTCAAACAATTCAAAATGTATCTTTGTTAAAACATCGCATCGTGTTCCGTTCTTACTTTTCTCAGAAATTAGGAACGTTTAGTTCTTTATTGTTCACGTCTATTTAATTAAGCAATAAATAAATCCAATATCGGATAAAATAGTGCGCATAAGGAGTTTTTAATAAGTTTTCAATTATCTCTAAACAATCTGCTGGAGAGGAGTTCGTGCCATGGTGAAAAGATTCGCCGGCCTGGTTCGTAGCGGCACTGATTGTTCAGGGTCCGCTGGACGCACTTAAGTGTCATCATTCGTACCAGCCCTTTTTTCAAGTCCATATTTGTTGGACGTTTGTTCTCTGAAATCGTTTACGTCGATTACTTTTGCACTATTCTCACGAACTGTTCGAAACGTGCGGCGAAGCGTTTCGTCGTTTTGAATGAATAAAAAGTGAATGAATGAGTGACCTGTGCTCCGTTGACCGCAGTTTTGAAAGTAGAACGCTGCAACCGCGTTTGTGCCCAAAACATCAAGTACGTGCGCAGCGGTTTCGCCAACGTTCCGCCAAAATAGTTCACTTGCATATTAAGTCGACGTTATAGTAGGCGCCAGATAAATGTGGAATAAAGTATATTGACCTTTCCCTAATAACTGCTCATAGGTACCTGAACAATTAAATATGAATCGTTTTTCATTATTAGACAATGTTAAGGATCACGAGAGATGATGATTCGGGACAGTTTTGTGTCATTAATTCCGTTTTTCAAATTAACAATGTCAATAAATGTAGGTGGGTCAATGACCGATATTCTACGATTATCTGGCGCCTGCTATAGTTGCAGGAGTCACGGTCGCTGACTCGCTGCCCACATTTCATACGCTTACAGAATACTATACCATATTTTAACAAATACCCTCTTTTGCCCTTGTTTGCCTACGTGATCCCGTGTGCCATTTCCCTGTATTATGTTTTGTATTTCATTTGAGCTTATCAAATGAATGCGGTTTCCTACCGCATGCAAATAATATAAACCAAATGTACTGAAATATATGTAAATTGGTATATATCCGACATCTCTTACACATGCACAGTTTGTTTGTCACGTTTTCAGGGGACGGATTAAATTTTAAATTGGAAATTGTTTAGCTTTATTGAAAACACATAACGTGGTATAAAATGGAATGGCTTTGTTTACTCGTCTCGGTGTCACAACCAGTTTATTATTCATGCGCTTGTGCGGGCAAATGAACGTTTCTTGTAAAATCTCGTTCTTTATCACGCTACTCTTATAACTAAGTTACACGCGACACACGTCCACTGACGCTAGGGATTTCTTTACATCGCCAACTTTAAGTTGTCGGTGAAGTATTGCCAATAAAAGTCCTCGTGCTCCTAGATTTTGTTCATTATATCCCAAGATCTAATTCAACTCCCCTTCATAAAGCTGTTTTCTTTCAATTGGAATATCGATGAACAAAATTCTTGGTTTCAAATATACAATTTCTGCGAAAATCTCTTTAATTGTACCGAAAAGTCTTCTTAAAATTAGAAGGAAAATGCTTGTTGAATGTTCAGATTTAATTACCCAAGTGCAAATGTTTGCTGGATTTATTGTTCGAACGTAATATTTTATCTCCGAGATATTTACTTGACAAATAAGTCAGTATTCCCTTAGCAACAGCAATTCTCTTTCATCAAATCGGATGCTTTCATAAGAGAAATGCTTACTTATGCAGGCAATAAACGATTCGTGATTATTATGTTTGATAAGGAAGGGTAGAAATAACTTTTATAATTATTTATTGGTGCTACACATCGATATTATGGTCTTAAAAATCTTGTTATATGGCACACAGTTTAATCTCACTTCGAAAGTAACATGATAATTGATAAGCGTTTCAATACGTAACTTAGCAATGCAAAAGTAAACAACACAACACATACATACATTGAATTCAGAAATCTAGAAAACTATCAAATTTCAGAACAACAAATAAACACACACACACACACAACACAACAACACAACACATACATTGAATTCAGAAATCTAGAAAACTATCAAATTTCAGAACAACAAATTCTATGTCATACATAACAAAGTTCGAAGTCCATTGCGACCCATGCTTTATTAATTAAGGCCTTTTTAACAGAAATGGTCACTTTAAAATTAACTTAAAATTCACAACGCTAAAGTCGATAGCTGAGTTGGTGGCGATGGATACAAGTATGGGGGTGTTGATAGATGATGCTTCTTTTCCAGAGCACCTGAGATCCTGATGGGCGCGAACCACTACACGGCTGCGGTAGACGTGTGGTCGGTGGGATGCATATTCGGAGAACTGCTCGGCAGAAGGATCCTCTTCCAGGCGCAGAGTCCGGTACAACAGGTATGTGTTACCACCAACCATACTTTACGCGACCAACCTCCCACAAGGTGAACCGATGACCTGGTAAAGCTCTCGGGAATCTGGATGGTCTCTGGGAGCTGCATGAGAAACGCATAGGACTGGTCGATGTGGTGACTTTGGGGGAGGCCTATGTCCAGCTGTGGACGTCTTTCGGCTGAAATGATTATGATAATACTGCACCACACACATGCACATAACATCAGGCTTGTATTCCCCGAAGGGTTAAGCAGGAGTGCTCTTGTAATCTCATCTTCATGCAGGAGTGCTCATTTTTCGTCAGTTAAACCACATGCTTGAACGCACGGCTTTTTCACATGCTAGTAGGCAGATGTCTTACACATTGCGATTGACCGGGTTTCAAGGTAACCGGCTCATCGCACAGGAGATGTACATCTGGGCCGGAAGATCAAAATCAATGATCAGGGGGGCTACTCCCTAAGCCCGAAGTCCGTAGTTCCGGGCTTAGTTGCGGACGTATTCTAGTCCGTATCACCTAACCACTAAGAATTAATAACAACACGATTTGTCATTCATTCTTAGTTCGGGTTCGGAACTAATCGTAAGTCCGTAGGTGATAAGGAGTAGAATACGCGCAGCTAAGCCCGAAACTAAGGACTTCGGGTTTATAGACTAGCGCCCCTGATCCGTGGATTGCGTTTGAGATTGACTATGTGCCTTAGGACTTATCGACCGAATTCGGTCGGTAGGCGATCGGTAATTATATCGAGACTTCCCGCCCTCGAAAGACAAATAGTTGAGCGCTGTAAATAACACAAATGCAATTGATTAAAATTGGTTTATTATACTGTTATAGCTTCTTGATTGTAGAATAATGCAGTCAAACATGTACTTTTTTATAAGGAAAATAGAAAAGTAAAATTGCTCATGTAGACTTGGTTTAGTTTGTTCTAGAACATGATATTTTATCAATAATTATGTCCCTCGAGTTGACCTTGCTCTTAAAAGCTCGTCACAATATATGTATATCATCATCATCAAAAATAAAAGTGAAGTAATAAAGCTGTAATTAATTCCGTTCTGTAAAAAAGTTTTGTTTGAAAACACGTGATATTTCCCCAACATTCACGTTTTAACAAAACACGGGGTTTCTTTGATTTGACCTTCTTTTTGCCAACAACGTAACTTTCATACAATGTCGGTCGGCCGATATGGATGGTGTTATAATTTGCGATATAATTGTATCTTTGTGAATTTAATGTAATTTGTTTGTGAATGACTACTTCACATAATTATTTGCTGTCATTAGACGTGACTTTTGACAGCGCCCTTAAAGTATACATGGTAAACAAAAGAGACATGTTTTTATCTAACTGCGATCATGATTTTAACGACCATACAGTAAATAATCCTTTTGAAGTTATGACTCTCAAGCAAGAAGCTCAGGATCGGTCGATGTAACGACCGGTGCCTATGTCCAACAGTGGTCGTCTTTCTGCTGAATTGATGAAGATGATGACGTAAAGTCCCGCAAACCTCCATAGAACGGGGAGGATCGTCCAACCAGATGGGTGTTGCCAGTAACTGCCCGATGGTTGTATATGCTTGAATCGCGCGGAGAACTTTGATAACACGATGTAGAATTTGTGAAACGTCAGGTTTTCTTCATACAGTTTCTATGTGTGTTCCAGCTGGAGTTGATAACAGAGCTGCTCGGCACGCCGTCTCTGGAGGACATGCGGCACGCGTGCGCCGGCGCGCGCGCACACATGCTGCGCCGCGCCCCGCGCCCGCCCGCGCTGGCGGCTCTCTACACGTTGTCCGTACAGGCCACGCACGAGGCCGTGCATCTGCTCGCACAGGTAACTGGGCTTAAAGATTGACAGCGGCCAGGGGTCCATTTAACTCTATTCATATTGGCAGTGGCGTAGCTAGCGGGAGGAGCGGGGGATGCGGCCCGTACGAGTGTCACACCCGTTGAGGGCTGATATCCAAACGCAACAAAATTAATTTACGCCAATCATAACATATATGATTATCAACGAAAGATTGAAGCCTTTTCTCAAAAAGGTTAACCTTAACAGCATTCCCAATTCTCAATTCCAGATGCTAGTGTTTGACCCAGCCAAGCGAATCTCGGTAGTGGACGCTCTCGCGCACCCGTACCTGGAGGAGGGCCGCCTGCGCTACCACTCGTGCATGTGCAAGTGCTGCTACAGCGCGCCGCCCGCCGCACGTCACTACTCGCCCGACCTGGAGCCCGTGGCGCCGCACGCCTTCCACGACGGCTGGGAGCGCAAGCTCACCAGTGTGCACCAGGTTAAAGGTACGCCACTACTCGCCCGACCTGGAGCCCGTGGCGCCGCACGCCTTCCACGACGGCTGGGAGCGCAAGCTCACCAGTGTGCACCAGGTTAAAGGTACGCCACTACTCGCCCGACCTGGAGCCCGTGGCGCCGCACGCCTTCCACGACGGCTGGGAGCGCAAGCTCACCAGTGTGCACCAGGTTAAAGGTACGCCACTACTCGCCCGACCTGGAGCCCGTGGCGCCGCACGCCTTCCACGACGGCTGGGAGCGCAAGCTCACCAGTGTGCACCAGGTTAAAGGTACGCCACTACTCGCCCGACCTGGAGCCCGTGGCGCCGCACGCCTTCCACGACGGCTGGGAGCGCAAGCTCACCAGTGTGCACCAGGTTAAAGGTACGCCACTACTCGCCCGACCTGGAGCCCGTGGCGCCGCACGCCTTCCACGACGGCTGGGAGCGCAAGCTCACCAGTGTGCACCAGGTTAAAGGTACGCCACTACTCGCCCGACCTGGAGCCCGTGGCGCCGCACGCCTTCCACGACGGCTGGGAGCGCAAGCTCACCAGTGTGCACCAGGTTAAAGGTACGCCACTACTCGCCCGACCTGGAGCCCGTGGCGCCGCACGCCTTCCACGACGGCTGGGAGCTTCTACGACGTATTCTTCCATATCAAACGCCCCAAAACTGCTGGCGAAATTTTCGCTTCTACAGTACTGAGGCAATAAAGATTAGAAGGAATTAAAAAATCTTAATAATATTCTCGACTTCAATATCGGAATTGTGGTGCAAATAAGAGGACTGCTACCAGGTATAGACAACTGTTGATTGGAACAGGCTTTCTATTACTTAGCTGATTGAATGTCATTGTATTGAGGATAATACTTTAAATTTTGTTTCAGAAACAAAACCCATTCCCATATCGTACATAGTATGTCACTCTCCTATTTTTCCCTTGCACCATTTCTTCAGCTAACGGTTCCTACATACGAATGTTTCAGAGGAGATACACAAGTTCATAGCGGAACAGCTGCAGACGTCTCGGGTGCCTCTGTGCATCAACCCACAGTCCGCGGCGTTCAAGAGCTTCGCAAGGTAAGGCGCCGCAACATCAACCAACCGCAACCAACCGCAACCAACCGACACTAGGTGATTTCTTTGCGATACGTAACCTAACACGCCTTAGCAACCACCCGCACCCATATGGGCCACGCCAATTGTAACCAAAACTCGTGCAGACAACACTGCGTAAGATTTAAATTCGTCAAACCGCGATTCGTCTCGAAGCGTCGTTTTAGAGCTGCAACTTGGTCTGTGGCCTCTAAAATGTAGCTTCCTTCTTTGCAGCTATTTATTTTAGCCGTTTTGTATTATAGTAGTTTTGTCGGTTTTGATAACTTTTCAAAGGTGTCCAGTGTTGTCCGCACGGCTGGCGATGTTTACGATAATAAATCAGAGAAAGCAAACAGTCATCACAACTGAGTGTGGCACGGTGCGAGTCTGTTAGTGTGTGCACGTGTGTCGGTGTACAGTACTGTACGTGTACTAGTGTACGTGCCTAGCGCGTAGTGTCGCGTGTGTCGCGCCGGTGTCGCACACGGTCGCGTTGTCGCATTGTCGCATCCTCCGCCCTGTCCCCCGACTGTAGTGTCGCAGCGTAGCTAACAGTTGTGCCTCTTTGTGTACAGTAACACTCACTCACGGGTCGATTTTGCTAGAGCCCGACTTGTGCATGGGTTGTTTTACCGTTTTATATTCCTTACATAACGTTCCGTCTCTCCCCGCGCTTCGAGCGCCCTCTATGTACATACGCCGCTGTTTTCGAGCAAAATCAACCCTCTTGAAATGGTGGTGTGTCCTGCTTCATTAGCACCGCTGTTCACTCCCGTACGGTAGTTTTAATTCTGCTTTTTTGTGTGTTTTGCGACAGCTCTAGGGCGGGTTCGAAAGCAAAAGTTTGTTCCCCTTTCAAGACGGCGGCAAAATATCTACTGCTATCGCCGGTGATATTTCTGTGCGCCGCTTAGGCGGTCCGTGGAGCTAGCGTCCCAGTAAGCGTCCGCACGCGTATGTGTTGTCCTCTGCACGCCGACGTCGCAAGTCTCGCACTCCCGACGTCAGCGGGGACGCGATCAAGGCAACACTCCTCACGCCTAAGTCTAAACTGAGACTGCGCGCCCCTCCACCTAACTTCTATCATTTAAAATTACCTTCAGATTTTGAAGTTTCCACGTTCATAACAGTAACAGAGCCCAACGATGGCAACTCATTAGTGTACTTTTCTCCTATTCAAACTCTTTGTTGCCAACTTGCACAAACCAGGGTTGTCTTTAAACTCCGCGATGGTTGCGAGGTTAAATTTTAAAAAAAAAAATCCACACCTGATGACCCTGTGTTAGCAAGTAACGCTAAAAAATAGCTCTGGTTTATGCAAGCGGGCCTAAACGTGCCATGGAGGGGCCCGCAATAGGATATTTTATTGAAAAAATCGAATTAGTCCGTCTAATTGATTTCCAATAAAAATTGGACACGTACTTTTTCTTTTTTTAACGTAAAATGAAGACGATATTGTGCGTTGAAAACACGCGTGACGTCACGTCACTGGTAACAATTGTACCATCATAGTGACATCACGCGTGTTTTCAACGCACTGTATCGTCTTCATTTTTTGTTTACTTGAAAAAAGATAAAAATAAACGTGTCTAATACTATTTGGAAATATTTGTCACCCGAAAATAGCAAACGCCGTAAGAATGTAAAATATCGCGTGAAATGGTTAACTATTTTTTCTTGATAAGACACGGATATATTGATAACTGTTGAATTTGGATGGAATTTATTGTAAAAAAAACGATTTTTTCATAATATATCGAGAAATTATAATTTAATCAAGATTTATTACAATTTTACGGAGTCTGCAATTTTCCGGTGACATATATAACGGACTAATTTGATTTTTTCAGTAAAATACCCTAATTAAGCTTAGACGATCTAAATCCTTGTTGATTTTTACGTTTAAAATTTTTGTAGAAGAGGCGTTGTTGCCTTCGACCGTCGTCTCGTTTCAAAAGGGTTGATCGTTAAATAGTGCTCGCTCCGTCCTAACGGTTCGGTTGCAGTGCATGCGTTTGTGAAGGCTTCGTACTTAAGTTCGGTTCCCGATTGTGTTTGTTATTGTTTTTCCGCTACAAAAAAATACTTGAATTGAAATATGGCTTGCAATAAAACCAAAACTTACCAAGCAAGTTGATTATGATTGTTAAAATATCTGTTTAATTAACAGTTCGACTTTCATTTACCCGGGGCAGGGTTATTCCTTACTAACCGAACTCAAGTATGAGGCCATATTTCCTCAAAATCGACAAAAAACAGTAGTTTCGATTTTGATGAAACAGTACTGAGGTTGAATTTGATTTTGTATGATTAGTGGGTTTTGACAGCTCTAGCAGAAAAAAATGTCTTTCAAATATGAACTTTATGTCCTGGATTTAAGGTTGATATTGAGAAGTGAGGTTGTTTTCTGTTAGGGTTGCCTCGTAGTGCATGCGTAGTATGAGATGAGCACTGTGCCAGGCACATGGTTGTGGTGAATTTTCATTACTTTATTCAGTAGTTACTGTAGCGTTTGATTTGTGATGCAGTTTTGCTCTAAGATTTCTCTTTTATTATCATAGATTTTGTTCAAAAATGATAAATGCATGTTGGTTTGTATGTTGGATTCATGGTATGGATTGGCGAAGCGAGATTTAAAAAGCGCAAGACACATTATTTACGTAAAATTTTAATGAAACCAAAGTTGTGGATGTGTTACCAAACAACTTCATGATAGATGTTCGACGCTCAATAATCTTATATTTCCTTATATTAACGCAGCTTTTCTATCTATAAATGCCCTTTTGCTTATATAATATTACGCATAACGCAGTTCGAAAAGAAAAGTTTATTCAAATACTTTTGCATATACAAAAAATATTATTTGCGCTTTTATTCTTAGCTTTGTATAACTCAGTGGTATATAAAATGCGCTTCAGGTTTTGACAGAAGAGACGCGGAGAATCTTACACGAAAAAAAAAAATTGTTCTCGTTCTTTGCCTCGCTCTAATCTGATAAAAGTGAATCCAGCACGCAACCAAGTGGCGTGGGTGTGGGTCTCAGCTCCAGCATCACATGACTGACCCGGCCGACTCTTGACGTTGCAGCTCCACAGTGGCGCACCCGTCCGAGCTGCCGCCGTCGCCGCACCAGTGGGAATGACGCGAGCGTCCGCGCGCACTCGCCAAGCGCCGCGCCGCCCGGCCCTGCCAGCGATAGCCGACACTACAGGCTCCACCAGAGTGACACGCTGAGACAGCGCTAAGGCGGGCAAGGACCATCAAACGTATGGGACCGCCGTTTGCGTCCTTACTGAACGTGACTGGCGCGATTAGACGGAGTGGATGAGCTAGATAGCGATCGTCTTTTGTTTCACCTTGAGAAAGCCGTTTGCGTCCGTACTGAAGAGACTTGAGGCGGAGCGGCTGAGTAAGGGAGCGATCGTCTTTTGTTTCACCCTGCGGCGATGTGGCGGGGCGGCCGAACTAGCGAACGATCGTCTTTTGTTTCACCCTGAGGAAACACGTCTATGCTCTACGAGAAGTCACTCGGCACTGCGGATGAGCTAGCGAGCGATCGTCGATTGTTTCACCCCGAGGAAGCACGTCTACCACGCACAGCCCACAGGAGCAAGTGGAGATAGACTGGACACGTGCCCGCTCCCGCCTCAGTCACGTAGCGTTCACTCTGGCCAAAGCCTATAGGCCGCACTCGTGTTGTAGCAGCCTCGGTGGTGCGATAGTCGACTCTATAAAAGTTGGATAAAGTCGATTATGGATTGATGGTTGGTCGAAGCGATTACGCGCCTGATTAACCTCTGATAAAACGATATTTGACTTTATTTACGGCAATGTAAGGTCGGTTATGGACTGGTGGTTTGGCGAATTCGTATGTATTGTGGCTTAAATACCTTATGAGATGGTTTTAAAAATATTTATCCCACTAACCGCTTTAAAATGTAAATGTAATTAGTATTATTCAAGTAGGTGACTAGGTATCAATAAAATAATAAATAAAAAGTGATGTCTATTTCTAATTGTATGAATATTTTTAAAATCAATAATTGAGGTAAAATTTTATGAAGGAACCCCTTCATAAAATTATCTCTGTATAAACTAATGCCATTTGTAATGTAAATTACATACGAATTCACTATAACACGCAACAGTCACAACTCAACTGGAATTTGAAATCCAACCTTATACGTTCTCGTCTTTGTACACATGTACAGTCAATATTTACACTTATTTCTAATAGCTTAGAGTTCAGATTCCAGTTGTAGGTAGTCCACACGTCACGTCGGGTCTCTTCCCAAACTGTGTTGTTTTGCTTTTATTTAAATCAACTGTGAATGTATTACATTTTTGGATTGTATAAATACCGCACCATACCTCATCGCTGTAACTAGAAGGCATTAAACTTATGCGCATCGTATAGATATGTATACCTTGTGGAGAATTTATTATGGTAATTGGCGAAAAAACTGAAATGACAGACATGCTTTCTAAACTTTGGTACTTTGACTACCACGAATTTTGACAGAATATATTTGTATAATAAGAGATCCCAAAAGTGTAACCTACCCAAATTCCAAAAAATGCATTTCGAGCGTCTCCACAAACGCGCATTTTTGACGTAAGCAAGCAAAACAGCGGATTCGCGACGTCACTACCAAATCTATTCATTTTGATGTTTACTTGTATTGTAGCGTGTAGCGAATGTGTGTAGCATAGTATAGTTGGATGGTCACTGTGAATACAATCGATAAGAGAAAGCAAAGGATCGGGAACGATAGAAATGTTGACAGCAACAGAGTTTTATACAACGAAACGTGTCGCCCACGCGACAGAATGTAGCTAGGAAATGTTTTGGAGTATGACGAGCAGATATATGACGGATAGGCGTGGATAAGATGGAGAGGCGAGGTCGCTGACCCCCTCGGCGCGACATATACAGTAAAGAGACGCTTCACGTAGTAATTAGGTTATGTTTCATTTATCTCCGCAATTCCATGTAATTGTAAGTGTGACGTAGTGTCAAAGTGTGCCTGATTGTGTTTCGTACGTACGTTGCAAGCAATAAACGTTGCAATATTATATAACGCGTATTGACATTCTAATTTTTTAACTACGGATTTATTGATTTATATGTGTTCTTCTATTAATCTCCTTTTTAGGACGTCTACAGACGATAGTTTCTGACTTAAAACGGATTTCAGTTGTGTGCCAACACGAATCTCTTGCGAACTATCGTCTTTAGACGGCCTATACTATAAATACTAAGCTTAATCGTAAACACCATTGTATGTAACATCGACTGAACATTTTTACGTAGATAGGTTAGAATAGTACTAGATAAAATTAAACTACTAATTAACTCGATGCAATGAATATAAATAGTAAATAAAACAAATGTATGAGTAATATTCACATACTATCATTGCAGTAGTGAGATATTTTATAGCAAAGTGTTTGTAAATGTAATAAATACATGTGTATTTCACGCATTTAATAGTTATATTAGAAGTTTGACATTATTGTACCGGGATGTGTTAGTGTGCGTGAGTTACGTCTTTTTGTCTAATATTGGCATTCGTAATCTTAAATAATATATTACAAGGTAGGAATATAATCTTTTAGTGTCTTAGTGACTCGACAACATCGAAATGGATACATTTTTCAACATACATGTTGAATTCGATTTTTCAAAAAAGCCAATAATGCAGTTTTAGTTTTCATCAAAATCGTTTCCTTTGATTATTTTCCGCGATTCCTATAATTTTGAATTTGGTCAACCACGCCCATTTAAAAAAAATAACCATGCATAAATAAGTCCTCACGTTAATTGACCCACTCTTAACCAATTGGTCTGCCTTTTCCGGCAAATCTGCAACAAAAATATTAAATGTTAATATCCCTTCACCGTTGTCAAGCAACAAGATACTTCACGGTTACATTTCCACCATGTATCATCCAAAATTGATGTTTCCATTTAATTTGTAAGTAGTATTACTACTGTATCACGCTACTAACATATAATCTAGCATAGAGAGACTTTGTGTGAATGTCGCCAGACGTCGTAGCCTTAAAACTAGTTCAAAACTATAAAACGTAAAAAATCTTTGTAAATAAATGCATAGTATTAATGTTAGACTAGTTTGGTACGGGATGTAAACCAATGTAGCAAGTCCACAACAAGTAGGTTAGTCTCCTACAAACCGCTGCAAGACTTATCAGAGATCGGAATAGGTAGACTATATTTCCCTAATGTTCGTGGAAGTAAGTAACATAGAGTTGATAATACCTCCTCTAAAATCCCGGAATCATAAACTTGACGATTGTATCCCGGGATCTAAGAAATTGCAAATTACTTATTGCGCTTCGAATACATTTAAACGAAATTATTATATTGAAGAGTCTTATGTTTTAGAGTTCCGTACCTACTAATACTGTTTAATTAAATAGCTTTGTTTTCGCACAACTCTTTCTTCTTTTGATTCTTCAAATCAATAATTTGTAACTTTACTCAAATTTAATTGTCATGATTCCATTTATGATTCGCGAGATTTTACTGGAGGTATTATCAACTCTATGTTACTTACTTTCACGAACATTAGGTAAATATAGTCTACCTATACCGATCTCTGCTTATTATTATAATTATCTCCTTTTTCTGGATAGTCAGATATTATAGTGACGTATTTACAGTATTTGCGTTGTTTAGTAGTAAAGATTGTATATAGTTATGAGGTCGGGCAGCGGTTTGTTTGTGACTTTGATGGTACAAAGAGGAGCGCTCGGTATTGCGTTGGTATTAGCTGCCACACACTGCTCTTTGAATATGGAACCAGCCAATCATTGATCTTTAATTTCTGGGCCTTTTCAATCAAATAAAACAGTTATCTGATCTCACGTCATCTTATGATTGAGTAATATTATACAGTGAAACCTGGATAACTGGGACACCTTTTGAACGCCAGAGCAAAAACGCATCGGCGTGCCCCCGACGCCAAGCCACAAATTCGCCGTACTTTTTGTCACATATTTGTGACGTTTGGCGTACAGGGCACGCGCTATCTTGTCATGTATACGTGACAATGGCGTTCAAAAGGTTGAAGGGACCTGCTAATTTGTCTTACTTAAATAGGTAATCCACTTACCAGGGTCTCAGATATCCAGGTATAAATAAATATCTGTCTCATTTACGAAGGATTCCATTATACCGGTGTGAATAAAGGTTATTTCGGAAATTTATAAGTCCAAGTTAGAGAGGTAATAAATTGACGTTATCTCAGTAACAGAGGTCATACCTATAAAATTCAGAGAAAATAATTTAACAAAAGTTTTGTTTAATATTATCTCAGTAAAAGAGGAAAAATTAGCCCACTAACAAGTTTAACTGTATTTGTCAACCAAGTAAAAAAAAGTATTATTTAAAAATAATAGCAGATTTACTGACAGCTTATCAAGTTTTCAGAAACTGAGATAATGTACCTAAATCAGTTGTTCAAATACGCAAACATGTTACTAGGAATTACCAGTCTACCCTTGACTTTTCTCTGGGTTCAACCACGACCAATGTAACTGGTTAATTAATTTCTTCAAAACTTGTCTTATCAAAATATTTGCGTCACTTGTGCAATACAAAATTAACATTATGTCCTAAGTTATAAGGTATATTTTGTATTGCACAAGTGACGTCAATATTTATGTTAAGCCAGTATTGTGTCAGCTAAGACCACGTAAGCGAGCCCCGACGGACCCACCTTGCCTTAACTCAGATAACTGTCACTGTGATCCGTAACGCATAGTTTTTGAAGCCCCGCACCCCTCACCCCTCACGTGTAACTGTACTATGTACTGTATATAATATCTATACAAGTGCTCGTTAGGTAATTATTCATTAATTATCGTCATTGGTTTATTAGAAATTTGCTTAATTATATAACTGCTGTATACTACATGTCCTCCGATGTGAAAAGACGTTTGAATGTATGTAAATAAGGATATAATAAGTAGACGAATATTGTAAGGTTGGGGTGTTCAGTTGCGAAGTTTGTATGGAAGCGTACATACTATATGGTGTACTGCGTGTATACTATACATTAAACAACCCAAGAAAGAAATAGCAAAGTATGCAGGCAAAACATTAACCTCCTTCTAGTTAGTTGGGTAAAAACTTAAATATTAAGCCATTAAACAGGCAACTGTCGATTTGGCTCTTTTGTCTATGGTATTACCAACGTAAAAAATCGTCAATATTAAAATTTTGGTAATTTTTGAAATAGCTATAAAAAAAATCGAAAATAAAATAAATTGACATTAAATTGGATGCAGAATAAATTTGTCATCTATAACAATGACTTATTCCATTCGTACTTAGCGTACTGTTCGCCCCGGCGGAGGACGTAAGGCCGTGCGTCGAGCACACAGTATCGCGGCGCCTAAACGAACACGCTTCTTATTTTATGTAATTGTACGTATTGCGTTTCCAGACTTTCAGAGATCTCGTATTATTTTAAGTTTTAAGTACACGACTGTTCATTTTACACGCAAGTGATCTTTAGTTGTAAGACATCACGTTTGTATTCTATTTTAAACCCTGCGGCCAGTCAGCCAAGGCTCTTTTTCTTTTTTAACTTTTAAGTGATCGCACACTCGAATGCTCCGTACGAGCGGACGAATTCACTTTGTTTCATGTAAATATTAGTGTAATAATGCGGTAAGAATCTTAGGTTTCGTGTTAACAATTAGATCGCCTCAGTTTTTAGTTTGTGTTCAGTAATCCCACATTAATTTTGTATTATAATTTCGACAATATATAAAAAAGTAAAAAAAAAAAACAAAATAATATGAGAAAATAATTGTATTCTTCGTTTTATGATTATGACATTTGATTTAATTACTATTATTACCAGTCGTAATGTAAATAGGTACTTTGTGCACTGATAGTCGTGTTTAAGTTAACTTTAGATATTAATATCAAATGGCTGTATCGATTCTCTTTATGTCAAGCCCAAGACAGAACTTTGACAACAAGACTTAGTAGAATTGTTTCCTTTGCGATATTGTCCTGTAACATTTTGCAATGTAGATAACGGTTTCAGTTAACGTGTCACGAGGGAAATTAGTATCGTGATTTAGTTTGTTGACATGTACAGCGACCCAGAAACGTAATGTAAATATAAGTGATACATGTTTCTGTCGTGTACTGAGTTAGTTGCATTTTACCATTGTTGCGAACTGCCAAAACTATTGTAATAATTTTGTAGCGTGATACGCCATTGCACCACATTTGTAATTCTGTCACTGTACTAGGAAATTGAGCGATGGGAATTTTGATAATATTTTTTCTGTATTAATACTCTTGCATTTGATAAGTTTTGTACTTGTAATCCAAAGCGCTGCTCAACTGCTATAAATATTGCTATCAACCAAAATTTCTGTCGTTTTTTTTTCTACGTTTTCTTGAGTTAGTAAAACTTTAGTATAGTTTTGTATTCCTGACTAAATTATAGGTGAATGTTTAGTGTTAGTTGCGTATGTGGTGCGTGGCGTGTGCGTAGATTGCGCGCCGGGAAGCGACGAGGACCGGCAGCGACACTGTAACAATAAACTACTGCATAATTATATACCTGATTTTCATTTACAACAACCCTTCAGATACAAAACACTGTTCACCTGTTTCTGATTTGAGAGTTTAAATTTAAGCTTTTTCATTATAACGTTGAGTTTGACCAGTGTGACCAGACTATTTAACTATTGGATTTTGCTTACAGTAACCCTGTTAGCAAATGCTAGTAGGTAGTCACACGACTGTTAAGTTTCCCCCTGAGAGAAATCTAAAGGTACAGTCAACAAAGCTATACCAAATAGTTTTGACGACTGTACCTCTAGATTTCTAAACAGATATACCTACAGGCAAAAATATTATTTTTTGCACTGCACTGCCAATATTTATTTCTTATGAGAGCATTATAACTTTTTAAGCGTATGACACTTACGAGTGTGATGTACAATAGTTATCTACTCAGCACAATCACAACATTGTTTAAAAGTAGTTACAAAGTTAGCTGCCTGCATACCAAATAGCTTTTTTGACTGTACATCGGTGTTACGGGGCGTAATGTAATGTGTTACAAAACGAGCATTCGTGCAGTCAGTACGTGGAAACGAGCACGAACATGATGCGTATGTGTGTTGTTTTACACGGATTTTAAGACACGGCGTAATATAACATGCTCGCTGCGAATGTTACATTACGGCTCGTAACACCGGTCAGGGGGCTACTCTCTAAGTCCGAAGTCCGTAGTTTCGGGCTTAGTTGCGGGCGTATTCTACTCCGTATCACCTATGACCTTCGATTAATTCCGAACCCGAACTAAGAATGAACGACAACACAATTACACAGTAACTGTCAAATTGTGTTGTTAGGTGATACGGAGTAGAATACGCCCGCAACTAAGCCCGAAACTACGGACTTCGGGCTTGGAGAGTAGCCCCCCAGTACCCAGTTTACATAACCCCGTCATAACAGTAACTGGGCTAAAATCTATACGCTACTGATTACTGAAAATACTCTTTTTAAAGTCGTTCAATATGACGCAATTTGGAAACATTGTCTTAGCAGTCGAGGCGGAATAAACACCCTAAACCCAAAGCCGTGCCTGTTATGGAGCCGAGCCGAGAGACTAGTGACAAATGCCCATAAGTATCAAACGACGCTTGGTGTCCAAACTTCACTAGTCGGGGATTTATCTTACAGGTTTGATACTTAAGATCAACAGCCTTAATATCAGCAGTTAAAACATCAACACCGTAAGACCAACGATTAAAAATCTCAACACTTCAGAATGTCAGCAGCTTAGTACTTACTAAGTACTGAACTTGGAGGAACTGGTGAACTGTTGACTTCAACAGTTCACCAGACCAAAGTTTAAATTCTCAACTTGGAAAGTATTAGGTAAGTGCTAATTAATGTTATACATGTTTTATTACAAACAAAACACGTCCAGTAAATCTATCTATTATAGTTTCGATATTAAAATAATAATTATTCATGAATCATATTGAGCTCAAGTAATAGGAAAAAGTGAGTAGGTCATACCAGTTGTGGGTAGTTGTAGTGCTATTTTATTTTTATGTAGGCAGGTAGTAACGCGTAAGCATTTTGTATTATTTTGAAAATGAGGGTAAAAGTATATTTGAATGACAACTATATTACATGTTACGCATTACGGTTATATAATCGTTCTATAAAATGTTACGTGCTGCAAAATTTGTGAAATCGCAGGAAAAACGTGACTTATTGCATATTGATGGTTATTTATATATGAAAAACAATGTACGCAAAGATACTACCTACTGGAAATGTACGCAAACAAAGGAAATGCATTGTTGTACATGTATTGGGGTTTTGGACATACCCAGAGAGAAACATTCAGCTTTTATAAAATAACGAAGGTCTGATCGTCGCCGGCTCTTGGGATATTAAGTTCAAATTATTCAGTTTCAATTAAATTTTTTAATTAACTTGAGTACCTACTCAAGTTAATGAAACAATTAAATTACCTAACTTAACTAGATCCCTAAATATCTAAAAAGGCGTAAATTAAATACATGATCAATATCGAATCTTTATTCCAGTTTCAGATTCCCTGTAGGTAGGTACTGATTTGCTATACTACTGTTACATACTTACTTATCTACCTATTTCTATGATTACTATCTATATTTTCTTATTCAGATCGCGATACCTATAGTCTCGCTAAAACTCGAGAACGGCTTGACCGATTTGGCTAATTATTTTTTTGTTTTGGTCGCCAGATTACAGGGAAGGTTTTAAAACAAAAAAAAAGGGAAGTAGGGTAGGTATGTAGGGTAGGTTAGGTAATGGTTGACGGTTGTTGGTGAAGGGAGCGAAGCCGCGGGCACAGCTTGTCATTTATAAAGATTTGAGTTGCTAAATATGTGATTGTTTGTGTATTTGTCTAGGTAATTACAAGATACTACCTAATACCGATTTATGTATTCGAATATTCATGAAAAAACAAGTTTAAAAAATAACTTTAATTTCGGAAGTCGGTGTTTTTGGTTGTTGCTTCGTTTTTTGACACCGACATCCGAAATTAAAGTTATTTTATAATTTGTTGTGTTTTTTATTTGGAAGTCGGTTGTATTTTTTTGTAATGAGTGGTTGTGCTGTTTGCCTTTAAAAGGAGTTACTTTGTGCACCTTTGCAGTTCAAGTCCAGACTAGCTCATAGTTAAAGATGACGTACTTTACTTTGGGATTGACATTAACCTAATAATATCCCACTTTACTGGATTTTATTGATTTTATGTTGAGGAGATCCAGACCGTCTCAACTCTAAGATAAAACAGTGTTTATCTTTGAAGTTCAACGTCCAAACATTGTTGACTTGTAAATATCTGGCGTAGGTAGGTACTGGCGTGATGAATAATAAACAGAGATACGATTTTAAGTAATCCCAGTCTATTTGCTATCATTTATTGAAGAGTTCCGTTTCCTATTTCCGAAGTTCTTCATCAGATCTTCATCAAATTGAAACGGGACCAATCCAGTAAAATGCTCATCGAAACAAAAAAATAATAATCAAAATCGGTTGACAATTGGAGAAAATATCACTGAAAAACACACACAAAAAAATAAAAATAACATTCAATCGAATTGAGAACCTCCTCCTTTTTTAAGTAGGTTAAAAGAACTACTAATAATTTTCGTAAAAGAATATGAATTGGAAACGAAATCTTTTTGCACACTGTACTGCACAATCGTTATTCTAGCCAGGTGTCAAGTTAACTCGCGCGAGTAGTAGGTAATATTACGACCATCGATTCGTTATGCACAAACCCTTTTAATAATGAATGCACAAATGATTTTCTTTTACAAATCTAAAACGATCATTTGGTTTTGGTTGTTACAATTTTTGGAGATGTTTAAATAATTATGACAAAGGAATTCTGATTCAATTTCCAGTTGAATCAGAAATTTCGTCAAGATATGAAGTGCGAGAGTCGTTTGTCTTCAATTTAGCTATACACGAATAAAAATCAACGAATAATTTTCTGAACAAGGAAGTAGGTAGTTCCGGCGCAAATGGACGAAGCTTACTTCATATACAAAAATAGAATTTCTCAGAATCCGTGAGTATTACGGTACTATTAACGGCATTCTGGAAGCTAGCGAAACGAAAAAGCCTTCGGGAATAAATCTTGAGGCATAAGTCTTCGGGCATAAATCTTTAGGCATAAGAGATCAGGCTGCCTGATGACTTTTTCATAAGACTTCAGCCATAGCTCTTCAGGCACAAGTCTTCAGCCATAAGTATTCAGGCATAAGTCTGCAGGCATATGTCATCAGGAATAAGACATCAGGAATAAGTCTTCAGAAATAAGTCATCAGGAATAAGTTATCAGGAATAAATCATCAGGAATAAGTCCTGAGGTTGAGGAATTTGAGGAAAAACTCTTCAGGAATAAGTCTTCGGGAATAAGTTACCAGGATTAAGTCTACAGTCAAAAGCATTCAGAAATAAGTACTCAGGAATAAGACTTTCGGAATAGGTCTTCAGGCATAAGACTTCAGCCATGAGTATTCACGAATAAGTCTTGGGAAGAAGTCTTCAAGCATAGGTCTTCAGGAATAAGGCTGGGAAATCGTCAAATGACTTCTTCCGCTCTGGGTGGAGCGGAAGAGCGTGTCAGACTCTTACTGACTAAAACCCATCCGTGCTCTCCCCGTCTTCTATGCTGACATCTCTTTGAGGCGCGCGTGAAACACAACGCGCCATCGACCCGGGCCTGGTGGTGATCGGACAGCGAGCCACCCAACGCTCGCCGTCCGCAGACCCGCGTCTATGGTGGCCGGGGATCGCCCTGCGACTCCCGACGCCCGGGGCGTCTTCTCCTGTAGCGGCGGTTGGGGCAAAGGCCTTGTCTCTCCCTCGCGCGGTCCGCCTCCTCCTGTTACTGCTTCGCAGAAGGAGGTGACCGCTTCCCAAGCCTCCTCGCTCCGGATCATAGATTCAACCAGGGCCGGACGCGAGAGGTCGCCGCCGCCGATCGCCTCAACGAGGACACGGCGGTGCTCCGCCCAAGCAGGGCAGACCTCCACCGTATGCTCCACCGTGTCCTCCGGGATGAATGTACCTTACTTCCTCTTCCTAGTAACTAATCAGACCCGGATCTACGACCTATCCGAACCGGTGCAGAAACTTGATAGTGGCGCCCCCATCTCTTCCATGTTGGTGATTAATTTTGTTATGTACCTATACCTAGGGGATAAAAATACCCTTAACGATAACGAACACCCATTGTATTCATAATTGGCATCAATTTTTTTTTCTAGGTCATACATGGTTATCCATTGTGTCTGGAGGATATTGGAGGTCAAAGTACCTATTCTTTATTTTTTTGACTTTTTACAAAAACTAATTTCAAATAAACGTGATCAATATTTTCGATGTTTCTTAACAAATTCTGAATTTGAAGTTACAAAAACGCTATGAATATCAAACCCGCCGCAAAGCAAGGGCCGCCATATCATTCAAACATTTGAATAATTTGGCGCCCCTTGAACTTGCCGCCTAGATCCGGGGCTGTAACCAATCATTCGCAGGTTGAAAATGTAATAATTAAATACTAGGTTGGCAGATTTTGTTTTAAGAATAAGAAACGATAAAAAATATAATGTATCTGTTATACTATGTAACTTATTTACTTGACGCGGGTTCAATTACAAGAAATAATTACAAGTTAATCAGTTTAGATAATGCGGATGAACCGCATGGAAACGAAATTTTACTATTACTAAAGACTACTTCGATAATTTCATAACCAACATCTTTCGGGACTCAACCTCACCTGCAATTGGTGACTGGCCGAAGGTGCAGTGTTCCTGCCAAGGTTGCTGATGAGGTTGAGGATGATGAGAGGCTGAGGATGCTGATCAGGAATGCGCGTCTGCTGCATGCTGGTGGTCAGGATACTCGTAGAAGCTGTGGGTATTGGCTGGCTGTATGAATAGCTGCTCGAGAGCTTGAGGTCAGGATGAGGAGTGATGATGATGACATAACGCTGAAGTAGTTGCACGAAGGCTGCGCTGACGGTCAATGTCGAGGGTCACCAGTTTAGAGGTATGCGGTACAGAGAGTAAAGTCCCGCACACCTCCACTGAAAATGGGAGGATCCTCCGACCAGACTGTTATTGTGTGCTGGTGGGCAACTGCCCGATAGCTGAAACTCGGACTGTTGTGCCTATATGTTCAAATCGCACGGAGAACTTTGCTTGCGCGATGCAGAATTTCGTTGGTAGTTCGTCGCTGACAGGATAGATGGCGTTACGGTTCTTTTTGTTGCCGTACAAATTTCGCTTCATAGTTTTTTATGTGGCGGCATTGATGCCGCTAAAGTAACAATAAAAAAATATTTATATTCGTTCCGAACCCTTTGCATTCGAGTCCAACTCGCACTTGGCCGGTTTTTAACTACGAGTGTGTGCTTATAAGTTCCGAGTAACAGTAATATCTAGTGTAAATAAACTGTAACTATTTGGTTCCCACTATCTTTATTACTTGCTTAGAAAATTAATTATCGGTGGTCCGGGTATGTTATTTTGGTTCCTAAAGTATTTTGAGAGCGGTCGGATTCTAAGATAAGATGCAGAAATACGTGATTTTTGTGCTCTGTATTGTTCTGAGTAAGTTTTTCTTTCTTTAAAAATACTACAGATGTAGGTACATACGTACCTATATAAACTGCAAGCCGTTCCATATACATATTTTGGTCATGTAGGTACCGCACTTTTGTATGACCCAGCTGATTTGTAATTTTTTTCTATTTTGCTCGTTAACTACTTAAGGTTTTTTTAAAAAAATACGTTAATATATAATTATTATTAATTGGGTACCTATCTCTAAGTTTGGGTAGGTATTTTGCTATTTGCTTCATCTATTTGCTAAAAAGTCTATACCATTTATGCAAAGGTGGGTTCAGCTAATTGTGATACTGACTACCTACCTTAGATACATTAGCGGATATTCATTATACCATGATATAGTAATGTAGTTAGGTATTCAAATTGTAAGGAATATTCTCCGCCCACCCATCTACATACTTATAGTTAACTCATTCATTCTCCCATAACAGCATCGACAGTGGCGACACCACCGAAGATAACAAAACAATACCGCACAGACTACGTATATAATAGGAAAACTGATGCTTTCTACAAGTTCCACATTGAGAAAGTCTTGTTCTGGCAGACGTCGAGCATATGCCAGGTGGAAGGAGCAAAACTGATGATCCCAACCTCAGATTATGACATCATGCAACTGCACACCATGTTCAAGAAGTATCCAGATTTAGGGGAATATGCTTGGGTGGGAAATGACGGGCACAGGCATGCATCTGCTGAGGAGGATCCTATTATTGATTGTAAGTATTATTTATTTATTTATCTTTTCTATTTGGAACTGCTTATTTCGAGTGTTATCACTGTAAGTATTCTATTAGGTACATTTCGTTTTTTTAAACCAGTTTTTCTGTCCTTTAATTCTCACTGCTACAATATAGATCTGAGATAGCAGTATAAGGAGACAAGTGGAAGACAACGAAATCATTCCAAATTAAGAATAGGCGAACACTTGCAGTGGGCACGTGTTCGCCCGTTTGGAGTGGGATTCTAAGACTATCCGAAATCCTATTACGATTGAGCTGTATCATCAAGTTCTTTTATAACTTCTTAATAATGATTCCAGTGACACCAACAGGCAAGAATGCGATGAGCTATGACAATATAGAAGGATGTGAAGTGGTCACTCGGCGTGGCGACATCGAGAACATGATGTGCTTAAGTAGTTTTCTGCCGTTCATCTGCAAGGTGGCTGCCAAAGATGCGCCTTATGACAAGCACTGCAATGTTTTTGTAAAAGGTAAATGTGAAAGAGATGGCGAGACGATCTGAGGCCTTAGACAAAGTTCCATTCTATCAGCGAATGGCGCGAATGCGGTTGTCGAAATGCCAAAATGGATGCCATAAGGGATTGATTGACATTTCGACAGCTTTTGCCATTCCCATACATTTTCACATTTTGACAATCGCCTTCAACACGCTACCGCAAACAGAATGACACTTGTCTAGTGCCTCTAGATGCGTACTGTGGGGCCTGGTACGAGGTGGCTCGGGCAAAGAATTCCGGGAAGGATTTGGGGAAACATTTGCCCAGTAGTGCACGCATTTAAAAAAATTAAGTCTTGACCATACTCAGTTATTTTTATGTACATTAGTAGCAAGTTAAGCAACGCTTGCCGAAGTCGGTCTGTGGATGGGTGACTATCTTAACATTCTGAGATACCTCCGTGCCTCGGAAAGCACGTTAAGCCGTTGGTCCCGTCTGCCGTTGTAGATCTTTAGCAGTCGTTCCGGATTGTTAGAAATCAGAAGCAAGACTGATTGTCTTGCCAAGAAGTACCGTGTTACCCAGTTAATGGGTTGTGGAGGTCTGGTAGGTAGGCAGCCGCTCCACGTAAAACATGGTATTCAGCTGAATCCGGTTTGACTGGAAGCCGACCCCGATGTAGTTGGGAAAAAGCTAGGCAGATGATGATGAGTAGCAATTTTTTGCTTTATTCTCTCGATGGTATTTCTCTATGACTGAAAGAATTGTTAGAATATTGGAATACTTAGAAGCGTAGTAGGTACAGTACCTATAAAATTTAAAGTGTCACCGACCCCTGATGCCGACCGTACTTAACGAAACAACTTTTTTATTTTATTTTATAAATTTATGCGTTTATCACCAGACCTAAAGAAATTTCGTCCGAATTTACAGGCTACAGATATGTCTCCTCCGTTGGTAGCTGCTACAAGATTTTTCAGACATATTTCACCTGGAGCCAGGCCTATTCTGAGTGCCAGGCTGAAGGGGCCCATCTGCTAGTGATCAACTCTGAAGCTGAACATGAGGCTATCTTCCACCTGGTGAATTCTGAGGAGAAGGTTACAGGAGGCAGGGCCGTCTTCTACTTCGCTGGATTCAGAGCTGCTGAGCCGGTTGGAAATGCTGCCGTGGTGTTTAAGACTATCTTTAGTGAGTTATTTACTTTATCTTTGTTATTCGAACTCTTGAACGTGATCTGGAACATGGGCTAGGCAGATTTATTTTGACTTGGCATTGGGGATTGGCACAAGAGAGGTCGGCATAATAGGTGAATGAGCTTTTCGTGAAAAATGCAGCCTGTGTTCATGTGGCTAACTTTGTAATCTCTTATGCACTAGGAACAAGCTCTATGAAAGTGTAGCGTCGAGAAACAATAGGTACCTATTGCTTGCTAGGTTTCAAGTGTCTTTCACGTTAGTGTCTTTCGGGCAAGTGTCTTTCACGCAAGCGTCTTTCACGCAAGTGTCTTTCACGCAAGTGTCTTTCACGCAAGTGTCTTTCACGCAAGTGTCTTTCACGTAAAAGTCCATTCATAAAAGAGGTTCCCCTTTGAGGGAAACCGACCTTAAAACTAAAAGTATCTGCATATCTGTAATTCAGGACAAAAACACACATGTACTGTTTAGATTAGTTTACAAACAAAAAACATTTTTTCAGATCAAACATTAGAAGAAGCTGGCTACAGTGAGTGGTCTGAAAACGAGCCCAACAACGCCGAGGGACGAGAATACTGTGGCTCCATTTTCGAGACCGACGGGAAATTGAACGATCTCGACTGTACTCGTGGTAACCACTTCATTTGTGAAAAGGAAGTCTCTTAATCTTCGTAATTACTTATCATTCGGATGCTGATATCATACCTTCACTAGCCATAAGCTATGGCCTTATGGCTTGTATAGCTCTAGCTCAGCCCTTATGTATCACCGTCTAACTAGCTCGCACGTCTCTGGTGGAAATGCCGCTGATGTATTAATTTTTAGCAAGTGTCATCCTTTTTTTTTTAAATCGTTAAAAAATTTCTTCCGCTCTAGGTGGGGCGGCAGGGCGTGTCAGACTCGTACTGACTAAAACCTATCCGTGTTCCTCCTAAAGCCTTTTGCGTTCCAGGGCCGCGGTGAGCTCTTTCGAACAAATCCCGCTAACCTGGCAGACTCTGGCCCTAACGGGCCCCGTCTTTTATGCTGACATCTCTAAGTGTCATATTTGGTACTCTATTTATGTAAGTCATTCCTAACGTAAATAGTGTATCGGAGATGAAACTCAATAAAAAGAAAAAAAAAAGCCATTCCTAGATTAAGTTAGTGATATAGGAGATTAGCTATAAATTAATTAATTTATTAAAACTTTATGCACTAGTAAAAACACTGTACAAAGGCGGACAAATCTGTGCGGGGCATTTGTAACTCTGCTCTGTCACTAAACTAGGGAATTGTAGATGAAAATTTTGAAAATAAATTACCCCACCAAACAGAATATGGACAGGTAATTTATTTTCAAATTTTTCAGATAGATTTTACAGATCTGTAATCATAATCCTTCATTTATTAAGACTTGTCATCCTTAGTGCTGTTTAAAACGCCTTAAAAATTGCTAGAACTTAAAATTTCTGCGTGCTTTCTACCTCTTCATGTGTTAGTAAACTTTACAGTACTTTTGAATTCCTATTGTAATTTGTACTTGAATATTTGGGGTTGATAGTTACTTATATTGTGTGCGCCTAAAAGGACCGGCCAGCGATACTATGTAACCATAAACTACTGCATAATTATATATGAGACTTTTATTTACAACAACTGTGGAAATATACACACTATTCACATGTTTCTCAGTTGAGAAAGTAAAACAAGTGGAGGAGAGTTAAAGCGTTGGGAAGATGATTCCAAGAAAGTATCAGGTCCAGAATGGATACGTCTAGCAATGAACAGAGTCAAGTGGTTAGCCTTTTTTGTAGGATGGGTAATCATCAAATGACTCGTTTCGCACTGGGCGGAGCGGTTGGGAGTGTTAGAGTCTTACTGACTAAAACCATTCAACCACAAAAATAAACAAATTCCGCAACCCTGGCAGGAAGTGGTTAGCCTTGGAGGAGGGTATGGAAAAATAAGCTGGTACTAAGGAAGGATAGTTAGGTGCCGAGAACGAAAACTAAAAGAAATTATAAAAGTATTAAGTATAGGTCAAAGGTACTTATACATTTAATATTAATTAATATTGTTAGTACGAATAAAATATTGTTACATAGAAAAAGCAATAAATACTTATTTTATTTTTATAATTTAATAAATACTGATAATTTTGTATATGTTTAATTTATTACAAACGCGTAGGAATTTTATATGCTCATCCAGAGTGAAAGCACAGTGACAAAGCCGGAAGCGGGCGAGCTAGTGGGCGCGGTTGACTGACACAGTACACCGCCAGTATTGGTGCTGGCACTTGTTTATACAGAGGTTACACACAATGGACGAAGATTTATTGATGTTATTATACAGGTAAATTTTGCACTTAGTGTTAAATACTCGAGACTACGTTTACAAATTAAACATAAATAGAGAATGGAGTAGTGTTTTTTTTTTTAATTTACTCGCTTAGCTGTGATCATATAATTTATATTATTCATCGAATATACTCGTAACAATAAAAAATAAAATTGGAGACTAGACACTTTCCAAGAAATTCTCGATTTAAAATAACAAAAACAAACACGAGGTTTTTTTTGCTATCCCTACCACTATGCTCAGTGGCTCTAGACCTGCCAGCGTGGCCGCAACAATAGGATAAGACGTTTGACATATCCGCGCGTTCTGACGCTAGGTGCCGCTTGTCCCGGCAGCAAGCAGCGATTTCCTTCGTTTGAAATATCGCGCCCGCTATCGCCCCCGCGTTAGCCCCTCACTCTGTTCGAGGCCTATAAGTTCCGAGTAACAGTAATATCAAGTGTAAATAAACTGTAAATGTTTCCTTCCCACTATCTTTATTACTTGCATATAATAATAAATTCTTATCGGTGGTCAGGGTCTGTTTATTTTGTACCTAGAGCATCTTGAGTGCGGTCGACTTTTAAGATAATATGGGGAAATACGTGATTTTTGTGCTCTGTGTCATACTGTGTAAGTTTTTTTTCTATCTATTCATAATTTAGTAAGTAAATTACAAAAAAGGCGATTGTATAGTTATAGATATAATAATAATAAGCTGGTTAATACAAAAGTGCAATACAAACATGATGGAAATTTAAGGAACAGCGATTAAATTCTGATTTTTACACACTAATCAGTAAATGTTTTGGTATTTTTGCTATTCAAATAATTTATTATTAATTTTGCTATTTGCATTACTAATTAAAATATAAACTCCTTACTAAGTTAACTTACTATACTAAAATACATATGGCGTCAAGAAATTATTTGTTATTGTTATAGCTGCTACTAAGTAGCTACGTAACCTGATTGACATACCTTTATTCCAATTGCCTTACTTATTATTTTATTTTGTATCATCTCACTCCGAAATTTTTCAGATATCTGTTTTTTTTATTGTAATGTAAACATGACATTTATTGAACAAAATTTGACATTTATAATTTTTATTAGCGTAACCAGTTCGACATTTTTATTTCCTTATTGTAACCCTAACATGACATTTATTTAACTAAATCTGACATTTATAATTTTTGTGATTTAAATTTGTATAGTTAATTTGTGAATTCAATATTATTTGCATGCTCTTGCGACGGTAAAATATGGAGAACTATACTATGTAAAATAGAACATGTATGTACCAATACCCATGTTTGCAAATAAATAAAGATTGATTGATTGATTGAAAGACCGGCGGTATTGCCACGTTGTATGGCAATGCTTATTCTTTGACCAAGGTGAAAGCCAGCCTCTCGGTGACCCTAAGTGTCTTGAGAGATCTTTAACCATCTACATTACATAGATCCTACATTTACAAATAAAATATGTTTATTTTGGTAGATGTATAAAAGTTAGTCTAAGTATTTAGAAGGAATCTTATTATATTGCCATACCAAAACATGATTCATAAAACTAAGAGTAAAACTGGCCAAGTGCGAGTCGGACTCGCGTGCAAAGGGTTCCGAACAAGTCTCATTTTTGTAACATGTTACTTTAACACTATAGACTTCTTTTAATCTATAGTTAAAGAACATATCTGCATTTTTTTTTTAATTTTGGCTCAGTAGTTGGAAGATAAGGGGGAATGGTCAATTTTCATCAACTTTCTTTAATAACTTCGGAATGGAATATTTTAAAATTATGAAAAAAATATAGTTAAAACCCTCACATTAAGCCCTTTTATTTGATATTATTTGACACGGTACAGTTCGAAATACCTTTTTTTATTAGTTTTTAATTGAAAAGTGACCCACTTTTGGGGACCTAACCAAAAAATAAAAAAATACCATACTCCAAATTTATTTATTTACGTAATGAGTCGTTGTTGGGGTCTCAGAAGTTCATAAGTGTACCAAACTTCAACAGAATCGGTCTAGTAGATTCGATGAAAATTGGCTATGACAGACGGACAGACAGACACCCGAGTGATCCTATAAGGGTTCCGTTTTTTACGGATGTTCGGAACCCTAACAAGCACTATTTAATAATTTAATAAAATGAGATACTATTAATTAATAATAATATTTTGTTTAGGTATTTTGAATAAAAAATCTTCTAATCATTTTTTAAACCAATCATATATTTAGATCTTTATGAATAATCATCTTAATTTTTTATCAAAATCACTACCTATACTTATTCTTAAAATTTTCAGCCATAAACGAAGAGCTATGCGTGATGGTGTGTGTGTATGTGAATGAGTCAGTGATAACAATCGAACACAGTACCTAGAATCATTATATTAACTTAGGTACAATTATTTTTTAATGATTTGCCCGACATAAGGAAAGTCACCAAATAAAATGGAAAACAAGGCAACTGTAATAGTCGCAATAAATAAGTGAGATAGGTATCTTACTTAGTGATATGAAAAATATACATAATCTTGGAGAGAATACATAACCTGTCCTATTAGTCATGAGTTTATGGTGTGATTTACATATTATATGACTATATACCATTTCACACATTATTATAAACGTTGGTAAAGATCAAGGTGTTTTGGAATTTGCGGAAAACCCGAAGTATCACCGTATCACCTATGGACTTACGATTAGTTCCGAACCCGAACTAAGAATGAATTGACAGTAACTGTCAAATCATTTTGTCATTCATTCTTAGTGGTTAGGTGATACGGAGAATATGCCCGAAACTAAGCCCGAAACTACGGACTTCGGGCTTTGAGAGTAGCCCCTCCTGGAACGCAAAGGGCTTTAGAAGGAACACGGATGGGTTTTAGTCAGAGTCTGACACGGCCTTCCGATCCACCCAGATCGGAAGAAAAGGTCAAGGTTCAGAGTACTGTGTTTATTATTATGAAGGAATTAAATTTATTGTTTTTAGAATATCTGCCTATTTAAAACATACATACCGCCTTTGTTACCCGAAGGGTTAGGCAGACAAAGATTTTCCACCTACAAAAACGCTTGGAACCTTTTTATTTTTGGGTCTCTTGTAATGTCCTATTACAAGAGACCCAAAAATAAAAAGGTTACAGGAGACAGCACATTAATGCCGGGCAAAAATTTAAGCACCGGCTTACTGAGAGGTTCCTCATGGAAAAACTAAATAACACTTCTCGATTCGGGAATCAAGCTCAGCAGTAGGTAGGCCTTTATACCACTAAACAATTCACATATATACTATGAACTGTCTCGCTTGTCTAGTGGTATCTATACTTACTATTTATTAAAATGTTTTATAGGAACCACATTTTAGATAAGATACTTTGGCCGACCTAATCTACTTATGGCTTTTGCCTATTTACGCTATAATAATAAAGAAATGGGCTCGTAGGTTCCAATTGTGAGGAATATTCTTGAACCAAACACTTATCCCATCTAGCAGGATCCTTAAACCAACCCAATAATTTTCCCATTACAGCATCGACAGTGGCGCCCCCACCAAAAACATCAAAACAATACCGCACAGACTACGAATACAATAAGAAAACTGATGCTTTCTACAAGTTACACATAGAAGCGGCCCGGTTCCGGGAGGTGTCGAAACTATGCGAGGTGGAAGGGGCACAAATCATGGTCCCATCCTCAGATCATGATATCATACAACTGCACGCCATGTTCAAGAAGTATCCAGATTTAGGGGAATATGTCTGGGTGGGAAATGATGGACACCAGCACGAATCTGCTGAGGAACAGCCTATTATTGATTGTAAGTATAACAAACTCGAGGGCGAAGTATGCAGCGCATGCGTTACATAGAGGGAAATAATCTGTCCGTGTACCGTGTTCGGATGCTCTCTTTGTTTCAGGTGCTCGAGTCAGCTGTCAACGCCTCGGTTCACGACTGGACAGGATATTTTCTTGTATAGAAAAATATTGGACTCGTATTTTTACAAAGATAAATCGCATAAACATTCAAGAGCGGGGGCTGGTGACGTCAGTTGTTTTTAAAAAGTGTACCAGCGCGTCGTCACGTAAACATTCAACTGTATCGTCTTAATTTTTAGTTTAGATACATGACAAAAGAAAAACAAGTGTCTTGTTTGGTTATCTAACTGACGGACTACCTTAATACCCAAAAATTATAAACATAATCAGTATTAATAATGACCGACTGCATTATCCAGTTATTTTAATTACTTCTTTAAAATGGTTCTAGTGACTCCGACAAGCAGTAGTGAGATAGACTTCAACCACATAGGAAGCTGTGAAGTGGGCACGCGGAGTGGTGCTATCGAGACGGCGATGTGCTACAGGAACCTGCCGTTCATCTGCAAGGTGGATGCCAAAGATGCGCCTTATGACGAGCACTGTCATGTGTATGGAAGAAGTGAGTTTGATAGAATATTATGGTATAGAGGTAAGCGGTACAGAGAGTACGCCGTAGTCCCGCAAACCTCCATTGAAAAGGGAGAATCCTCAGACTAGACGGCTGTTGTGTCCGGTGGGCAACTTTCCCATAGTTGATATTTGGGCTGTTGTACATGTTTAAATCGCATGGTAAACTCTGGTACCGCGATGCAGGATATCGTTTGTAGTTCATCGCTGGCGGGATAGATGGCGTTCCGGTTATTGTTGCCGATACAGTGGTGAAATCATTGATTGACAAAGGGTCAATTGACAACCACTAATTATCTAAACGAATGAATGAAAGTAAAAGTGATTACTTAAAAATTAAACAGGCTTTCTTAAAAAGTTGATGGTTCTGAAAGCGTACGCACCATTTCAACTGTGAGACTATAATTAATATAATCAACGTAATTACGTATTGATTGAATTACTTCTTATACAAACATTACATAATTTTAGAATTTTAGGACTTCAAATTGATGAAAGAATTTTATTAATCGTGTGAGCAGTACCTGAGATAATCTCCTACATACCAGTCTACCTCTTTATAATACTTACTTGTTTACCGTTTCCAGACTACAAATATCACTCCTCCGTTGGTAGCTGCTACAAGATACCCCGGATCCCCTACACCTGGAGCCAGGCCTACTCCGAGTGCCAGGCTGAAGGGGCCCATCTGCTGGTGATCAACTCGGAAGCTGAACATGAGGCTATCTTCAACCTGACGAATATTGAGGAGTCGGTTCCAGGATCTAGGGCCTTCTATTTCTTCTTTGCTGGTTTCCGAGCTGAGAAGCCGGTCGGAAATGCGACCGCGGTGTTTAAGACTATCTTTAGTGAGTTAAGATTTTTCATGACCTAAATGCTGTAACTCCTGAACATGATCATTCATAGATTTTTTAAATGTAAACTTTGCAACTAGAATTTATTGTTACCTGATTTTACAAAGATTGGTAAAAATTTCCATTTGAAAAGTTGAGGGTAGAATCTCCAAACAAGTTCAATGACAAAATTTCAAAACAAAACGATAGGCGATTCAAATTCAAGTAGTTTTTAAAGCTCGCCTAGGAAAATGTACTGATACGCTTACTTGTACTTTATTTAAAAATATAACACAAAAATTATGTTTTTGCAGATCAAACATTAGAAGAAGCAGGCTACAGTGTATGGTCAGAAAACGAACCAAATAACGCTTTAGGACGAGAATACTGTGGCTCCATCTTCAAGAACAACGGGAAACTGAACGATGTCGACTGCACTCACGACTTCGGCTTCATTTGTGAAAAAGAAGTCTCCTCAACTTCGTAGTAACTTATCTTTCGGGTTATACATAAGGGCTGAGCTAGACCTACACAAGCCTTGTAGCAATCTTGAGCGGAAAAAGATAATCAGGGGAAAATGCGACATCGGGCGAATAGATCTGGCTTAGCCCTTATGGATTGTGTACTTACTTTTTTCCAATTTTAATTCGTGTCATGTTTTTGGCAGTATTGTTTAAAATTTTGGCCTTGAAATCACATGAGTGTGAAGTAACAGGGTGAATTTTAGAGATAACCCTAATTGTTAACACATAGGTTATATAGTTATAACCTTTGTGTGGAAAATTAGGTTTCTCTTTCACCAAAGTTAGCACGGCAATGCCCGAGGAATCCGCCAATGAGATCACTTCGTTGTCCTGGCCTGGTTTAGCGCAGTTTTGGTGGAAAAGAGTTCGCAGAGCTAGGCATTTTTTCTGTGTGGATAATACAATTACTAAATCATGAAAATACAATTAATAAATCAAATAAATAAATTCCTCTTTGACAGTTCTGCTGGAAGAAATGTCGTTAGAAATAAGCGGTTTGTTTTTCTACTTATAATTATGTTATTTATTATCTACTATATTTCTTACATTAATAAATAAATAAATAAAGCCCTATGCGCGGCATACAGCGTAAGTTAGTGAATTTGAGCCCTGAAACACTATTTTTGTGACCCATTATTGTGGACTGACCTGTTGGTCGAGTGGTTAGTGACCCTGATTGCTAAACCGGAGGTCGTGGGTTCGATTCCCACCCAGGACAAATCTTTGTGTGATGAGCATGATCATTTGTTCTGTGTCTGGGTGTAATTTGTCTATAATATGTATGTATTTAGAAATATATAAGTATGTTTATCAGTTGTCTGGTTGCCATAGCACAGGCTCTGCCTAGTTTGGGATCGGATGACCGTGTGTGAGTTGTCCCAAGAGATATTATATTAGAGATATTATATTTTAATTTCTAGCATAAGTTGGTGACATTCAACTAAAAATATGTAATATTGTGAAGTTATTTATTTAATAGACATTTTCAACTGTTGTAATAAATAATTAACTATCTATATACACCAGAAATAAAAATATAAATATAAATAATAAAAATTGTAAATATTAAGCAAAAAATAAATGCGTAAGTTATTTGCGATTTAGTATTGTTTTAGCCACCCATTGCCCCATTCCACCCATCTATTAAAGAATGGTAAACATTTAAAATCTATTTTAATGGTGCCCTGTGTAGTCACAAAGTATTTTCAACCGACTTCCAAAAGAAGGAGGTAATCAAATTCGACTGTGCTGTGTGTGTTGTTTTTTTTTGTATGTTTGTTATTCGATCATTCCGTCAATTATGAATGGATTTTGATGATTCCTTTTTTATTCGAAAGCCTATACTCCTGAGGTAGTCCCATTGGCACCAAGTCAGAATCTGATGATGGGATCCTAGGGAAATCGAGGGCAACCCTCAAATTTTAAAGGCACATACAATGTTTTCCATATACTTTCTAAGGCAATTCAGATAATTGTGCCTGGTAATCAACATTTCATCTTGCTGAGCTGATGATGGAAGGTATAAGGTATAAGGTTAGGATCTGAAGCTGGGATCCCAGGAAATATGTTTGATCAGCGATATTTTCTCCAATTGTCAACCGATTTGGATGATTTTTTTTTGTTTGGAAGAGTATTTTTCCAAACTGGCTCCATTTCAATTTGGTGAAGATCTGATGAAGGACTTCGGAGGTAGGCAACGGAACTCTTCAATAAATGTTAGCAAAGCTCCCGAGATTGCTGAAATTGCATGAAACCAGTTCATAACATAACATCACGCCGGTATGCTGTGAACGGGTACGCAGATGCAAACAAGTCAACCTGAATTAACATGTTTTTGGGATTATCTATTCGGGCATAACTTTATTGTTCATTAACCGATCTTGATGATTATTTTTGCATTGGGTTTAGTTATAGCTATATTACATTTACACTGTACTGTGAACTTCAAAGATAAACCAGTGACCTCCTCACCTTAAAATCAGTAAAAACTAGTACCAAAGCAAAGTAGATATTTAACTATGAGCTGGTGTGGACTTGGACTGCGAAGGCACACAAAGAAACTCCTTAACGGCAAATAGTACAAAATCGAAGTTATTTTATACTCTGTAGTGTTTTTTATTTGGAAGTTGGTTGTTTTTTTTTGTAAAAAGTTTTCATAAGTGAATAAATAATAATAAATAAGTGTCGTTCATGCCCCCTAAAACAGCACACTAATATTATAAAGGCGAAAGTTTGTGAGTGTGTGTGTGTATGTTTGTTACTTCTTCACGCGCAAACGGCTGGACCAATTTTGATAAATTTTGGTATGCAGGAAGCTGAAACCCTGGATTAACACATAGACTTTTATTTCGGGAGTCTATGTGTTAACTAACTATCAAATTGTGATGCGTAAAAAGTATTCTAAATGTTCAGTAGACAATTTATCGACAGTTTACAATCTCTCAAGTTATTTTCCGGTGACATTTTTAACGCATTTATTGTGTTGTGTACTTAGTAATTATGTAGTAGACCAAGTAATTATTAATTAAACTAACAGATAGCGCTAGGCTCCTTCAATTGTTTGAAAATAAAAATGATTACAAAACAATTTCGACAATGTTGTCTCGTCTCTACTCAACTAAAATTACGAAAAGTCCCGGGACTTCCAGACACGAGACGTCCCGGGTCCCAAACCCTAGCAGCCATTTTAAAAACGCTTGAACAATGTTTATTTATTTTTAATCAAGTGCCTAAATACAAAAAAGTTCATAGTTTTATCTTCAATAATGATGGCCTCCCATTGAAACTTTCATCCCCTATTTCAACACCTTCAGCCTTTTTCTCGCGACAAAAGGTAGCCTATTTCCAGAAGGACATACCAAAATTCATCAAAATGGATTCAGCGGTTTAGGCGTGAAAACGTAATAGACAGACAGACAACAGTACGACAGAGTTATATATTTTTTAAATTATGAACAGAATATTTCTTCTACTATGTACTCGTAGGTACGTTTCTTTTTCTAGAACGCATCCAAATTCTTTTAACAAGATTCCATGCAACTACAATATTTAGTTGCGCCAAAATCTTAAGGAGTTGATCGTTCAGGTTAAGCAACGCTTGCCAAAGACGGTCCGTGGATCGGTGACCTCCCATTACTTACCAAGACTTCTCCGTGCCTCGTAAAGCACGTTAAGCCCGGTTGTAATTTTTCATCTTTGACCGTTGTTAACGGATGGTCAGATGCCAGAAAATCTGACACCAGTCTTGCTAAGGGTTATGGTACCCAGTAACTGGGTAAAGTTACTGGGTTATGGTAGTCAGATAGGCAGTCATTCCATTTCACCGACTCTAACATAGTTGAGAACCGGCTAAGCAACTTGAGTTTTTTTTTTAAATGATTTCTCTTTCTAACGCAAAGCGTATTTGGAGAAACTCGGGTGGGTTCTAGTCAGTAGGAATCTGACACTCCTTTCCGGTCTCCCCAGTGCGGGAGAAGCCATTTGATGATTTTATATTCAAATAATGTAAAAAACCCCCGACATAAAAACTTTAAAAAGGTAAAATAAAATGTATTGATCTTTTTAGTTTGATTTAGGTACGATTGGCTCAAAGAATCGAACCTATATTAAACCAAGAAGATCAATTCACATTTAATTTTTTACTTTTTAATGATTTTTTGTCGGAGGTTTTTTAGATTTTTAATTTAATTTTCTATTTCATGCTTTTTAAACTTAATTTACCTATAATGTACTAAAAGCTAAATAAATAACCCACATGACAAATCATCTTTAGCAGAATTGCAAAGACTGAGATGTAGTAATTAATACTCTCACTTGACAATCGGATTTCCATGTCCCAATTTTTCCACCAATAATTTTCTCACCAATAATTTTCTCACCGCCAATTTTCCCACCAACAATTTTCCCACCAACAATTTTCTCACCACCAATTTTCCCACCAACAATTTTCCCACCAACAATTTTCCCACCACTAATTTTCTCATCCAACGAAGCTAAGAACACTCGATTAAGTCATCAATATTCTCTTTCAGTGAGCTTTCATTTGAGTGCACTCGAGTATATTTGCAGACATTCGGTTATTCTTCCCCACTTTCACCCCCCACAACTTTTTAACGGCTCAACAGATTTTCATCAAACATGTCTAAGAACATTCGCACATAAGTCAACTTTAATACAAAACAAACTAAATTGAAATCGCTTCATCCGTTCGGGAGCTATGCTGCCACAGACAGACAGACAGACACACACAGACAGACACGTCAAACTTATAACACCCCGTTTTTTGCGACGGGGGTTAAAAAAAAATCAAATGAGTTTTTCCAAAATCTAGATTCAGAAATATCCTAGTGATCGCTCAAAGGCGTCCGCTTGCCGCGCGTTTGAGCGATCACCTGGCCAGCATGTCCTGATGCAGGGAGGCCCTCCTCGCCGCCGCCGCCGTTACATGTACCAAGCTGCGCGCGCAGCGCATAGCGGACTTCCCAGCCGCCAAGTTTGCTATGCGCTGCGCAATACTCCATCCCCCACTTCTGCTGTCAAATAAATTTGCCGCCATTACGAACTATACAGCGGGGTAATTGGGTATTTGCATCATAAGAAAAATAATAATTAATTTTATTTAGCTCGTTCGTTAGATTTTCAAAAAATATATAATATCGAAAAATCTGTGACTATCCTAATCTATACCAATATTGTAAAGAGGAAAGATTTGTGTTTTTGTATGTAACGAATAAACTTAAAAACTACGAGACCGATTTGAAAAATTCTTTCAGCAATGGATAGCTACTTTAGCAGCGAGTAACATAGGCTATATTTATACCCGTACTCCCACGGGAACGGGAACTATGCGAGTGAAATCGCATGACGTCCACTAGTATAATTTAATCAAATTTCAAGAGCGTGGGCTTAAAAAGTGTATTAAAATGTGACGTCACGCGTGTTTTCAACGCACTGTATCGTCTTCATTTTTTGTTTACGTGAAAAACTAATAAAACTTGTGACTAATCCTCGTAACGTCACATAAATGTCTAAACTATTTTTTTGGAAATCTATTTTTAATTTTTCCAACAATAAATCATTAAAATTCATTGCCTGATTTACGTTGTTAAGCAGGTAATTTTTTAAAACCAATGACGCAATGGTTTGGAAAATTCCTTCAAATAACTTTTTGTGCAACCTTCTACATGTGTATAGGTAAGTATTATTTCTACCGCGGGCGGGAGAATGTTGATGCACTCTGCAAGCAGATTTTTTATTATCATTGATAGACTGGCGTTTGACCACAATCCCGCCTGATGGTAAGCGATGGAGCACGGATGCCTATACAAAAAGAACCTATTCACTCTTGACTAAAAGACCCCAGAATTTTGGCTTAATATTGAAACTGTAAAACATTTTACTGTCACAGATTCCCGTGACTAATTTTATAAAAAAACTTTTTCACAAAAAAAAAACCGACTTTCAAATAAAAAACACTACAAAGTATAAAATAACTTTAATTTCGGAAGTCGGTGTCAAAAAACGAAAAAACAACCAAAAACACCGACTGTTAAGTTATTTTATACTTTGTAGTGTTTTTTATTAGGAGTCGGTTTTATTTTTGTAAAAAATTTTTTCGTTGACAATTTAAAGAAAAATTACCTTCGAAAAAACATGATTTATTTGAATGGATAGCTTTTTGATGATAGAATTAATTGTCAGCAAAATTTTAATTCGAAAAATATCCAATGTTCAAGCTTTTTGACTAAAAAAGAACTAAGTTATTATTTTGATGAAATCGGGTCTACAATACGACCCAATAGTCTAGTCCCAATGCCAAATAATAAAATATGCGAAAGAAAAATAACGGTCCCAATTCAGTATTCATTGTAATACTGTATTGGGAACGTTTTGGAATATTGGAAGTGCCTAAAATAAAATCAAAAGTAAAGAGACAGATATTTTAGATTAAGCGAGACGTGTCTGTGTTTATGTCTGGAATAGACACTGTTGCTAACGACCTATTAACGAGCCTGAAACATGTTCGAGCATGTACATGTTTTGCGGCATACACAGAAAATCCATCATGGCAACTCGACGGCTCCATTATCAGTCGGCGGGCTGTCCCTAATTGAAACACTCCAAACAGTTAATCTTTCCTCGTGTCGCCTAAATAAGATTTAAAGTTAGCCGGACCCTTGTAATTTCCTTTCTGTTAGTACCAAATTGAAACATATACACGTACGCCTGTACCAATCTATACCCAGCGAATGTGGGGGCTTAATTAAATTTCAGTGCCTCGGTGTACGTATCCGAAATTTAGAAAAGTTTGGGTCCTTAATTATATAAAGATTATACTAGAATATAGACGAAATTTTCGACTGTGGGGTGGGCTTATTAATGTTATGCTTAACCTTTATACGAATAATGTTAGGCTTGTTTTGAAAGTTATCTAATTTCATACAAAAACAAAAACTTGGTGAAGTAATTCATAGGGTTTTACATTGTTGTTGGCTTCGTTTGATAAAGGACCGATTTCTGTGATTCTCCTAAGGTATCTTTTTGCGGCGGCCTGTCGGCTTGTCCGTTGAGCCGGGAAATCGGGCCCTTTCATTATGTCGGCCGTCGGTCGATGTGACATTGTCACGGGAACAGTTTGGGGTGAGATGCTGATCACGCACGGGGCATGAGTTATAGTGGGGCGAGTGACGCGTGACGTGGGGAAGTACTGTCATACGTGTTGAATAGTTTTTTCATGGGCCTCGTTTTGTATGTGCGATGCGTTGGGATTTTGACAGTGTTATGGCTGGTTTCTTCTTCTGGGCTTAGGATTTAGGTAAGATGGAAACTGGAAATACTTACCAAATGATTCGGTCTTTGGGCAAACTAAGCAAGTGGGTATTAAGGTATCTACTAAAGTAACTAAACTCTGAAAACTAAAGTTTTCAAGTTAGGCTCATAAACAATGCCAAAACTCTCAGTAGAACGGCGGAACAAATTGAGATTTTAATTAATATGAAAAAATCAGACTCACTATTTCACCAACCGCTCAATTTACGAGTACCCGGGGGCAAAATTCGCTTCACTCCACAAAAACGGAAGGTGTTACAATAAGCACCGTTATAGGAAATTCTTGAGGTATTTACCCAGTTTGCCTCATCCGATAAGCGTTGACCCTTAGATATCGCCTCGTACGCGACACATCTGAACTAGCGGGGGGTCACGACCCGCTGGTTGTGTTATAATGATTTCCTCGACACAATAGGCCAGCGGAGCGTTTCGCCGTTCTAATTATCGTTGTTAAAAGTCTCACTCAGTCATAAGCCGGAGTTTCATTCAACAATGGTGACACGTTTCAGTTTCATTGTTCGTTAATACGGCCGCAGACTTCGACTTGATTAAGATGGGCGTCGTGTACACCGAAGCGTGTAGTTGAAATGCGCGGCGAACGTTAATGAGAGCCGACGAGCGACTTCCAGCATCTTCAACTGTTCAACTTCTAGTTATGAACACATAGAGTTTTCTAAAGTTCCTTTATGTGCGGAAATCGTGCAGTTACTGTGATAACGGCTTGCGGAGTGGCGGAGGTAATGTATGCGGCGCGATGTGATTTTCTCATTTCACGGTCGGCTGTTCTAATTTACGGTGTAACAGGTAGCCATATTTTGCGAATAATAACGTTGCGTTCATTGTAATGTTGTGAACAAAACAGTATTTCTTATATCTTTTTGGACGCATCGGGGGATTTTGTTCTTTCTCTTTTGAGAGAAAAAATAATTACGTATTTATATTAACGTAGACTTCCTACGTAGTATTACTTGACCAACAAAGTTGATGTACATAAATATAACTACCTACTTAATGTTCATACGATAATGAGAAAATAGTGACACGTTTGTTGTCATTAAAATGTAATTAAAAACAAAATCGTGTTATCCATGAACATCATTAGTTTAGAACTGAAATCATACAAAAAGTTTCTGTACTAGAACTGTTCTTCAACCTGTTTGTATCAGGGATGTACACTACCGCTCAAAAGTATTTGGTCACCTGTATTTTGTGAGTGAGGCCAAAGCGTCGTGACCATAGAAATATAAAAAAAACCGGTCAAGTGCGAGTTGGACTAGCGCAGGAAGGGTTCCGTACCATTATCTATAAAAACGGTATAAAAATCACGTTTGTTGTATGGGAGCCCTCTTAAATATTTATTTTATTCTGTTGTTTTACTGTTTGTTGTTATAGCGGCAATAGAAATATATCATTTGTGAAAATTTCAACTGTCTTACTGTCACGGTTCATGAGATACAGCCTGGTGACAGACGGACAGACGGACAGCGAAGTCTTAGTAATAGGGTCCCGTTTTACCCTAAAAACAGTATATCATGGTCGTGACGCATTCAAAACAAAGGTGGACACAGAGATGAGCCTAAAATTCAAAAACAGTTTGGTGATGGTGTTTTAATAATTGCTATTCAATAAAAAATAATTAAAATTACTATAAAGTCGTCTCATTTAGGTGATCGAATTTTTATAAAATACATTTTGGGTGGCCAAATACTTTTGAGCGCCAAATAGGTACCCTGGGGCAAGTTTTAAAAATTTGCTTAAAACATAATATATTTCACATAATATCTACAAATCTGCTCCTATTTTCGAGGGGTTAGTCAAAAGAGTAACTAGACTACACCCACATTTAGCAACTAAATATATTTTCCCAGTGTTCCAAATCCAGTTGCCAGCTACAAAAATAGGCACATCCGAATATCAGTGTTGTCATGTCACTGTTTCAGTTATTGATGAGGTCTCAAGGCAGCAGGTCGACACCTGCCGGCATCAATCACTGCTCTAATCAGATCAGATGCTTTCGATCCTCGACGTTGACTGATGCGGTTTTTACGAATGCTCCTACAATCAGGATATTGTGATTCGGTGTTTATTGGGGAACAAGTTTAGATATGAATAGATTGTTAGCCTTTTGAACGCCAGAGCATAAGCGTTACCCCCAACGCCAAGCCACAAATTCGCCGTATTTTTGTTACATATTTGTGACGTTTGGCGTACAGGGTGAGCTTTCGTTTGCCACAAATATGTAACAATGGCGTTCAAAAGGTTAAAGAAAGTTATGTTGTTTGCCCCGGGTTGTTACGAGTATGGCTGTTAACCTACCAGAAGTGACACGGGATTCTGTTTGCAACTAGTGGGAACCGAATTCGGGACTGCTTGCTCGATAGCCCGCACTTAACAAACCTTAATGGCACTGGTCTTTGTCTATTATTTTCAATGATACGGTACTAGTACCAAAAGCATGGGGCATGGTATCAAAGGACTGGAAACAGGAATGGCAGGCGGAAGGCTTTGTAGCCATCATAGGAAGGAACTGTGTGAGGCTGGCCTATCCCTTGCAGGTTTAAGACTGGCTGTGAAAGAAAAGCCATTACCTCTTTATAGAACGACTCAAACAAAGCGGCCGGCAAACTGTTTAGAAACTTTAAGGTCGTTACGTCGTAGATTCTCCTTAAAAAGGGAACGGGGAAAAGCAGCATTGCTACATTGAATGGCAATGCTGATTCATTGTCCAAAGAAAAGGCCAGTCCTCAGTCCTCTGGTCACGTGAAAAGTGGACTAGTGTCGATTTTTATTTGAATACAAGCTGTGCCCGCGGCTTCGCTCCCTTCACCAACAACCGTCAACCGTTACCTACCCTACTTACCCTACATACCTACCCTACATACCTACCCTACATACCTACCCTACATACCTACCCTACATACCTACCCTATATACCTACCCCACATACCTACCCTACATACCTACCCTACTCTACCTACCCTACATACCTACCCTACTCTACCTACTTCCCTTTTTTTTGTTTTAAAACCTTCCCTGTAATCTGGCGACCAAAACAAAAAAAAGAATTAGCCAAATCGGTCAAGCCGTTCTCGAGTTTTAGCGAGACTAACGAACAGCAATTGATTTTTATATATATAGATTGAGCCTCTCGCATGCAATTGATCATTAACGACGCGCATTAGAGCCATAGGGTGTGCGCTTTTTTTATGATGGGAAATCATCAAATAACTTCTTCCGCTCTGGTTGGAGCGGAAGGGCGTGTCAGACTCTTACTGACTAAAACCCATCCGTGTTCCTTCTAAAGCCCTTTGCGTTCCAGGGTCGCGGTGACTCTTTCGAACAAATTCCGCAACCCTGGCAGGATCTGGCCCTAGCGGGCCCCGTTTTCTATGCTGACATCTCTTTGAGGCGCGCGTGAAACACAACGCGCCATCGACCCGGGCCTGGTGGTGATCGGACAGCGTGTGCACAGGGTGTGCACTAAAAGGTTAATTTCCAAACTATAATTTTGTGGAACATTCCAAGTTGCCACATGGTAGGTGTTCGGCATTAGAAAACAAAACACGTTCCTTTGAAAGTCCTAGCTGAAAGTTTATCCGACTAATTAATGGAGAATTAAAACTTACGGACTACTCCTTAACAAACTCCAACGTGTTATACAACTCTTATAAAACTGGGTAAAGGAGGTTCTTGTGTTAAGGGTCCGTCTTTATTCTGAAGTGTTTTAAGTGTTAATTCACTATTTAATTAAAGAAAATAGGTTCTATGCAATGGTCAGTATTTAATTGGAGGTAATTAAGTCCCTTGTAATGGTTCAGGCCATTACTAGTTAGGGTATGATTCTAAATAGGCATTTTTTAGGGAATAAAGGGCATTTGAAACTAAATTGAATCGAACAATCCTCGCGTAGCCTGTGTACTACGGCGTAGTCCTCGTAACGAAGGCTGCTACGTCGTAGCTATGTAGTGACAACTTCAATACTACAAAATATTTTTAAAGCTGTTTTTCAATACTTTTATTTTTAAAAGGTATAAAAATTACCGTTTGGAAGCTTTCTACAAAAAAACCCATTGTGGTTGGTGTGATTGTAAAATATCGCGTGAAATTGTAATACATTTTTCTCAATAAGACATGGATATATTGGAAACTATTGAATTTGGGTGGGATTTATTGTATACAAAACGATAATTTAATAAAGATTTATTTCAATTTTACGGAGTCTGCAATTTTCCGGTGACAGATATATTAGAAACTAAATGGATGGAATGTATTGTACTTAAAAAGATCTGTTCACAATGTATCGAAAGTTCACAATCGAATTATAGTATTTTTTAATTTTACGGTATTTGCAACAATCCGGTGTCAGTGACTCAAAAAACAAGACGAGATTACTGATAAGAATTTACAAGGCTAATGTGCAAAAGTACTCAACATTGAAAGTAACATAAAACGACAATTTCTTACATAGAATTATATTTACACAAGTAGATTCTAAAACATAAAATGTATCGGCTGCATATCATCCCGAGCGACTCGTAAAACTGGTCTCAGTAAATGGATTACTGCTGTACGTATGGTCACTTTATAGATTTTATAAGTTACGTGCTTACCTTACTGTAAAAGTGTGAGGGCGTGGTGGCTCGGAGGCTGGTTTGCTGTGCCAGCACGATGTTGCAGGTTCAAACCTGAAAAGAAGACATGTTACAATTTAGAATGTAAACGAGGATAAAACATCCAGATCATTGTGGCCTTATGACCAGAGATCGGTATAGGTTGACTATATTTACATAATTTTCGTGGAAGTAAGTAACATAGAGTTGATAATACCTCCTGTAAAATCCCGGAATCATAAATGGAATCATGACAGTTAAAACCCGGGATTATAAAAACATGAACTGGACTTTGAGTATAGTTAGAAATTATTGGTTTGAAGACTCAAAAGAAGAAAGAGTTGTGCGAAAATAAAGCTATTTAATTTAACAGTTTTAGTAGGTGTGGAACTCTAAAAACATAATAAGATTCTTCAATATGATAATTTTGTTTAAAATGTATTCAAAATGCGATAAGTAATTTGCAATTTCTTAAATCCCGGGATACAATCGATCGTCATGTTTATGATTCCGGGATTTTAGAGGAGGTGTTATCAACTCTATGTTACTTACTTTCACGAACATTATATAAATATAGTCTACCTATTCCGATCTCTGCTTATTACTATAATTATCTCCTTTTTCTGGATAGTCAGATATTATAGTGACGTATTTATAGTATTTGCGTTGTTTAGTAGTAAAGATTGTATATATGTAGTTATGAGGTCGGGCAGCGGTTCAAGTCTGCCTCTATGCTTTTGTGGAATCACCAGTATGGGGAATACAGAAAAAAGGCAGAAATTTATACGCTTCTTGGCAAATAATAAAGAACCTATTTAATGTTGTAACAACTAGAATACTGTGTAAATCAACTTTTGTTTACAAATGAAAATTTTGATGTAACTATTAAACACAATTCTCCAAAAACTGTCCTCTTTTCCCGATTTACTCACTATTTAAATAACTATCGGTATAATAATACTAAGAACGAACGGTAATTTCAATTCCATTGCTTAATTTAAAAGAAAAAGAAGAGATACCTACGCCTAACTTCAATCAAATACCAATCGTTTTCCACTTTGAAACAAAGAGGGATTTTTATCGGTAGAATTTATTTTATCGTTATAAATCACATGGTTTTACAGTACGAGGCAGTTCTATTCTTTTTGTCACAGAGCACTGAAACATCTTGCCGGTCATAATTAGGGACATTGTTAAAACTTACTATGGTAGGCGACAGATAAATGTGCAATAAAGTACATTGACCTTTCCCTGATATCTCTTCGTGGCTACCAGAAAAACAAATTATGATTCGTTTTAAATAAAATGTAAAGGATCACGATATATAGGTTCAGAACAGCTTTATGTCTTTCTTTATGTTTCTGAAATTAAGAATGTTAATAAATGTAGGTGGGTCGATGACCGCTATTGCAAATGTAATTGTCGCCTACTATTTATACTATATTATTCTTGAAAAATGACGACCCATCGATGTCCATTCTAGCTATCCTACTTATACTAGTATGAACCCGAAAGTTTCTGAAAATGTATGGATGTTTGTTACTCTTCCACTCAAAAACTACTAAATGGATTCTGATGAAGCTTCCCAGTAATACAGCACATACATCAGAATAACACAAAAACTATAAATTATGAAGGAGGGGAGTACTTATTCCACACGAGCGCAGCCGCTGGTATCTATATTCTAACCCCTATATTATAAGTAATTCTCTTCATTTTACTTATTAAAATTGCATGTATTAACATCAATCGTGGGCTTATTATCGTGGTCACTTAATCGACTACGAACCTTCAGAAAGACTTAGAATATAGGTCATTTCAAATAAGTCATTTCGTCCATTTGACTCAGCCTCCCGCAATCAACATGATAGGAAACTACCCATAGCTTGTTATTTATTGGCATTAACATCATCGACTTGCAATTTTTTTTCTGGCTACTGTGTCATACGAAGTGGAAGAAGTTTCTTTCAAGAAAGAATGTGAGTGCCAGGACCATGGCAGCCGAAACTTGAGCTTAGCACACAAAACGCGCGCATGAATATCTAATCTCTATACATTGTACTGGAAAATAGCAAACTACGTAAGATTATAAATTAACTTGAGAGATTGTAAATTCTCGATAAATTGTCAACTGAACATTTGGAATACTATTTTACACATCAAAGTTTGATAGTCTATAATTCATTTTCCGGTGACATATGTATATAAAACAAAGTCGGGTTAGTTACACCAATTATAACTCAAGGACAGCTGGACTGATTTTGAAGATCTTAGGTATGTTGGGTTTGTCTTTGCCCCGAATAGCAGAATAACTATTAAAACATTGAAATAATTAAGAAACAAAAATGTACAAAAAATATACCATTTCTGACACATGAAAAAAACAAAACACGATAAAAAAGTATTCTGAGCCGGAACGAAGTTCGTCGGGACTACTAGTATTTAGATAAAAGATAATGCTATTCATAGTCGCCGTCTACTGGAGATTTTTTACTCTGTGCTTTTTATCTTCAATGAATTATTCGATAACGGGCTTCAGGGAGCTCAGAAAATGTTTTTGAAATCACAGGCACGTTTTAAAGCCTGATTATTTTATCTACGTTTTATTTACGACGTCAAAGGCTAAGTGAAATATAAATGTTATTCTACTCGTAGCTTATGTTCAACGAGTCACATTGTAGATTAAATTACAAATGAATTAGATACGTTATTTTATGAACCACTAGCTTTCGCCACTGGTTACGCTTGCAAAACAGTCGTTAATTATCCCGAGAGAACAAAAGAATACGATAAAAAGAATACTACGTTCTTATCCAGTTCATGGTTTTAATCCAATAGCTATTGATTTGATGGATTAAGAAACATCCAATCATACACACATTTATAGCATTAGGTAGTTAGGTGTTTTATCACCGTCATTTGAGTGAAGAAAATAATTAACTTGTAGCGGCATCAATGCCGCCACGTGAAAAACTAAGAAGCAAAATATGTACGGTTACAAATAAAAAGAACCAAAACGCCATCTATCCTGTCAGCGACGAACTACGAACGAATATCAAATATCGGGCACGTATATTTCAGTGGAGGTTTGCGGGACTTTAATCACTGTATCGCATATCTCTATAACTATAATTGAATTTATTAATTGAATACACAATTTTGATAAATCAGATTTGAAATAAGGATGTCAATATTGTGTTTTCACTTTTAAGTTTTATTAATTGATATAAAATCATTTCGAATAGCGACATAGAAAAACGGACTACAACAATAAGAAAAGCTACAAAAAGTCGGAAAACATGGTATACTAAAGGTAACTTATACCTACAACATTATAAATAAATAACAGTCAAAGATTTGGCACACCGGCAGACGATATCAATCATCCTTTTCCGGACTATGGCGGTCAAATAAATAAGTTCTACATATAAGAATATTATGCGAAGGTCAGGGGATCCTTCCGGAGCCTATCAGTCAGCTTTTACTTAGATCAAAGAAATAAATATGAAAGGAACGAAGGGTATGGATTGCCGCTTTGTATGAAAGGTGGTCTGACCGTATAGTCAGAGTAATGACGTAGTGTTTGTTAAACGGTAGCAGTTTTTAGCAAATATTTTGATGCGACGAATGAACCTAAATTATTACGTAATCTCCGTAATCAATCGTCAATTTTTAAACGATTTAAAAAAAGGAAGAGATTCTCAATTCGGTTGTATTTTTTATGTTTGTTACCACATAACTAACATAGTAAGGGGCGCGGGTAGCCGATGGATGCGAGAAGCACAGGACCGGTTGTTGTGGCGACACTTGGGGGAGGCCTATGTCCGGCAGTGGAGGTCTTTCGGCTGATATGATGAGGATTATGATGACCGCATAGCTCCGTAATTTATGAACAGATTTGAAAAAATATTTTTTCATCAAAATCGGTTTTGAAGTTTGATATTTAAATCAAAGTAGCTAGATAAAATACATATGTCGTCCAAACGAAATTGCGTCTTTTGTTTTTGAAAAATAAACACTTTACAAAAAAATACAACCGATTAAAAACACTACAAAGTTTTTTCTTGTTTCTTCGAATTTTAACACCGACTTCTGAAATTAAAGTTATTTTATACTTTTTAAAATTGCGACAAAGATAGGACGGTAAATAAAAAAATAAAAAAAAACCGTATCATTGTCGCAATTTATCAAAAAAAAAAATCTAATCTCCCGAAATGATGCCGTAATGAAATTGCGACTTGTATTAGCTCGTTTTTTTAAGGCAGTACGTGAATTGTTCTTCTGAGAGTAGGTATAGTATACACACTTTGTAAATATAGTATATAGATACCTACATGTGATGAAAAAGAAAGTGTGAAAATAAAAAACCGAATGAAAATTAAAGTCAGCATTGAAAGCCTATCAAATGAAAACAAAATCATAATTATTATGTTTTCTTCCATTTTTGAATTAAGTATTCAAAAATGGAATGGAATAGAAGTCAGCACATATTCGTAGAGTGACTGGCCAGAGCAGTGGCATGGAAGACCCCGATAATTTAACCCAAAAACAACTTTTATTCCCGAATTTTCTCTTAAAAAATACGTAGGGATTATTATATCACAATATTGGCGTGTGAAAAAGGTTCTCTGATGTTTATTCAATCATTTGATGGGTATTGTTAAAAGGCACATGTTCGGTCTCTTTGTGAGAGCCCAGAATAGCTTTTCCATTTCATCTGTTTTTGTAGGTACGAATAAAATGAGTTCGTGAAGCAAGTAGGATACATCTGAGTGGTAGATATGTAATGAACAGAGACCGGAATAGGTAGAGTATATTTCCCTAAAGTTCGATGAAGTAAGTAACATAGAGGAGAGCCTCCTCTAAACCATGACAATTTAAACCGGGATTATAAAAACATGTATTCAAATTACAATATAATCAGGTATATTACAGAAGAACTTTCAAGAGTTAATTTTGAATGTAAAACAAAGCTCTTTAATTCAGCAGCTTTAAGTAACGAACTCAAAAAACTAAGATTTTTCAATATTATAATTTAGTTCTAATGTGTTCAAAGCGCAATAAGTGATTTGCAATTTCATAAATCCCGGGATTTAATCGTCATGTTAACGATTCCGGGATTTTAGAGGAGGTATTATCAACTATATGTTACTTACTTCCGCGAACTGTAGGTAAATATACTCTATCCATTCCGATCCTATCCTATCACTGGTAATGAATGATAGCGGTTTCATTCGCGTAGTCTACATCCGGTCTATTTTTTAGGGTGTTTACACATTACCGTGAAGGCTCATTTGAAGAGAACAAGAAGTGAGCTGCTAATTTATAAGTTTTCACCGTTTGGTACTTATGTCGTAGCCAAATAGAAGAAACAAAGAAAGAAAAAGAGTTTATTTCCGACAAGCATGACGCATGCCAAAAAATAAAATAAACAAACTTACAAAAGTTGTGCTAGTTGCGAAGATATGCGTCAGATTCGCGCAATACGGCCATCGCTCAGCGTAAGGCTGGGACTCGTGTGCGAGACAGAGCCACAGCGCTGGTTCCGTAAATTTCGCAGCCAACTAGCTCAATCAGCCGTTTAATTGATTGCCTAGCCTTTTCATTTAACTGCGCCGATTTTTCAGCGACCTCAGTAATATCGTTTAATGACTTGCCCATGTCACTTATGTCGCTGATTAACACTTTCAGTGCCCAGAACTCAGCATATGGGTCGAACAATAATTTGTTCGTGTGCCCACCACGACGACTCGGCTGCCGATTTCGTGTGCCCACAACTCGGCAGCAGTTGTTATGTGTAGCGACGACTCGTGGGCACGAACAAATTATTGTTCGACCCATATGCTGAGTTCTGGGCACTGAAAGTGTTAAACGGCGCAGTTCAATGAAAAGGCTAGGCTTTTAATGAAACGGCTGATTAAGCTAGTCGAACAGTATAGTACCTAAAGAGAAATTTAGCATGGTTTGTGAACCTAATTAAATATACTTTTTTTTTGATCTCGGGGGGAAATCCTCATGGAAATCCTCCACCCTGGGGCGGGTGGAGGGGTCTGTCAGACTCTTACTGACTAAAACCACCCCGGTGTTCCATCTCCCACCTACGCCAGGGATCGCGGGAACGTATGCGACATCCGCAATCCCCGGCTGAATTAAATATACTTGGGCTTACCATAAAAAATGCTAATTTCAAACGAAGTTTTAAATGATAATTATTTTGTAGATAGGTTAAAAATAACACATTAACACGTCAATTTTGTCTTGTTATTTTTAAACAAGATAAGGCCGGTTTTTACGTGGTCATTTATGACACAGCTCGTCGTTTAAGAGTATTATACATACTCGTCTGAAATAACAAACAACGTTACTGGAATACAATAAAAACAAAAAAAATAATTTACCTACCCACTTGTTTAAATATTTATTCCATATTTTATTATGTGGGGTACAATAGAGTAATTAATTATCTAAATAACTGTAGCGACGTCAGCCGTGGTGATCGCTTGTTTTTTTTTTTCAATAACATCATTAATATTAACCTAATTAGTGCGAATTAAAATTACTGTTTTTGTAGCTCTTATAAACATGTTTTAAAATTCTAATCTTAATGGTTTTGAATAACTTTAATATCTACCGATTGTTTTCTAGGTAATTAACTCCACTTGACTCTATTACATGGAAGAAGACAGTTATCAGTAGTTTATTTAGCAAACATTATTATTGATATGATATAAATTGTATATTTATTGTTATTATTATCGCGGGTTTTTTGGCTGGCCTGTTGGTCGAGTTGTTAGTGACCCTGCCTGTTAAACCGGAGGTCGTGGGTTCGATTCACACCCAGGACAAATCTTTGTGTGATGAGCATGATCATTAAAATTTGTTCTGTGTCTGGGTGTAATTTGTCTATAATATGTATGTATTTAGAAATATATGTGTGTTTATTAGTTGTCTGGTTGCCATAGCACAGGCACTGCCTAGTTTGGGATCGGATGACCGTGTGTGAGTTGTCTCAAGATATTATATTTTTTTCGTTGCCAAGACACTCACTCGGATTGAAGCGTCCCTTCAAATGGGCTTAGAAAATAGGTACATCATATTCCAAACGCCATGCCCTGAGCTGTAGCTAAATCCTTTCTTAACTCAAACCCCTCCCCGCAAAGATCCCTTTCAAAATACAACAAAAGATACAAATTAACGAAGTTGAACTCCAATTTCCTGGGCGAAGTGAACACGACCGTGGGCAAAGTTTTCTCCTGCTGCTTGTAGAATGTTGGCTCATTTGCGGTATGATAAGTAGTCGTTGTTCGCCGATACATGGCGAGATTGCCTGGCTGGCCTCCAAATTAGGTAACTAATGTACGCAGTAACTGGTTTGAGCGGCTGCAGGGTGGTAGTTTAGGATTAAGTATTCTGTTCCTGATGTTTTTGGATTGGGAAATAAGTTTTTTACAAGTAAGAATTATATGGAGACGATATTATGAATGTCTTCTTTATATTATAGCGCTTATAACGATAGCTCTTCTATTTCTTCCAATACTTTTTCTGATGCAGGTATTGTAAAGTCAGAGTTTAAGTACTCGAAAAAAGCTATCAATCTTGAAGTTTTGCGTATAATGCTCATAAAGGATTTTCTTTTGACAGAAAATGTATTATAGAAAACTTTTTGAATCAATAGCTATAGAAACATCGTAAGATTTATGACTGAAGGTTTATTAGGGGCCTCAAAATCTGGGCATAAATCGTCTGTAAAGTAGGTATTGAAAGATTTATAATACGAATGAAACATTAACATTAGAATGGCGTATTCAATAAAAAATAAAGTGATCATCATCATCTGCCTAGCCTTTTCCCAATTATATTGGGGTTGGCTTCCAGTCAAACCGGATTCAGCTGAATACCAGTATTTTACGTGGAGCGGCCGCCTACCAGACCTTCACAACCCATTAACTGGGTAACACGGTGCTCATTGTCAAGACTGGTGTCAGATTATCTGGCTTCTGACTATCCGTAACGATTGCCAAAGATCTACAAATGACAGCCGGGACCAACGGCTTAACGTGCTTTCCGAGGCACGGAGGAGTCTCGGTATGTTAAGATGGTCACCCATCCACAGACCAACCTCGGCAAGCGTTGCTTAACCTTAAAGATCGAACGGCTGTTAAAAAATAAAGTGATCAATGTCGGTAAAAGTCTCAAAAATAATAAAATAAATTCCAGTGCCCCTTCACGTGAGCTCCGAGTTCCCAAAATTTATGTTGACAAGCATTTACATTAAAAAAACGTACATAAGTACGTTACCTGCAATCTGTTTTTTCAATCGACACACTCCAATATGATGTAAAAGCCTTGTAATCCCCGTGGGAGACACCGCCTGCCACGTATACCGTATACGCAAACATTGTACTTATACCATATACATTGGAATATCGAAATACATTAACAGAATAAATATCGGCGGCGCCCAAGTGAGTCACATTTCACTAATATCTCATATTATTATTTCTTTATTTATCTTTGATTCAGGGACACAGGCCTACTATAAGTTTTTACTATAGGTATCTAGTTATTAATCTGTCGAGCCTTTTCCTAAAAATTACAGAATGGGCTTCCAGTCTATCCGGTTTCAGCTGAATATGGTGCACGGAGCGATGGTCTTTGTTTATAATATGTAAGCTTATATAAAAAAAAAACTGAAATCTAAAAAAGAATCCATTGCCTTTTTATGGTGGCAGTTCCCGTATTTTTAGGTAATGTTCGTATTCGAATCGCGGTCACAAACTGTCAAAAACACATTTAAATTTCCCGCCGTTTTGACAAGTTGTTATATTGATTTTCGCTGAGATGACATTGAGAATAGAATTTAAACGCTTTTGAAGTACAAGAATTGGCCTTCAGATTCGTTTTCACAATGACCCAAGCATGATTGTTATTGTACTGCTAAAATTAAAGTTATTGACGAATGATTGTTACAAGTAAAGGCGTAGGACGAAATGGCGCCAATTGCCATAGAGAAAAACAGAATAGAACATAGAGGTGAGTGTAGGTAGATTAATCCAAATTAAATTTTAGATTCCAAAATAGACTTAGGTAGGTAGGTAACTTATATATATCAACTTTTGTAGTTTAGAATATCCACCTATTCCTGGAAAGTGATAAATTGTCTATGCATAGTGGAAATACACATTAGTACACGTCCGGGCATGAAATAACATCGTTTTCGCTTTCCTTGCTACAAAACGTTTTTTGTTGCGCGAATATTTAAAAAAAAATATGCGAGTTTGTCTAAAAGTAAATCTTGTCATATTTTTTCAGGTTAAGCATTTCTAAGGTGTTTTGTCAACATCAATAACTGTTTATTACATATTGTTTTAGAAATAAGTCGTATTTTTTATCATTTGACTGGTCTAAACAAAAGAGTGGTTAACACACAAAATGGTGGAGATATGTCAAAAATACTATAATTATGTTTTCGATAAACTACACTATAAAAAAATTAGGTGCAATAGACACATTGGTCGCAGAAGAGATAGTCGATGCGGTGGAAAGGTTTTAGAGAAGTGATCGTGTACCCGAATCTATGAACCTATGACCGGAGGCAGCGGAAATCCGCTGAATGCAAGGGAGATGTGGCGACTCTTTGGGAGGCCTATGCAGGCCTATGCTATTTGGGAGGCAATGGACGACTTTTGGTTGAAATGATAATGACGACAGTATATTTGAAAACCTCTTTTTAAAAGATGGTAAAAAATCTCAATAAAAGCACAGTTACATTTTCTGACCGTATCTATGAAGATCATCACTCACAATAAAAAGGCTTTTAGTCCAAACAAAGCCGGTGTTCTACTAAAATAGATCAGTCCGGCTGCAATTCTGCAACGTTGCATTGCATATGAACGTGAAATACTGGCGCTAAAGTAAATATATGAACCATTACCGTAACATATGGTAGGTGCCCGATCTACGTGTTTGTTCGTCAGAATGATTTTATTACTGTTTCATTAGTAAAATGTTACAAAGTTGATAGATACCTACCGTACCTATCATTTCGGTATTTTGGACGTGCTAGTATTTTTTTCATATTTTATGTGAGTAGGTAATTTATGTTATTTTTTTTTTATTAGAGATGAGTTTGCTTTTGACTCTAGTCTAACTTTTGGATTGTTAAGATCGTTAAATATTATTCGATGTTTATAGTACCTTTTCATAATTGGCATACCTACTTATTAACATTTCATAGATTTAATTGTTATTTACTTTCAGTTCAAAACAAGAGAGCTCGTCTGATTCTGATGGTGTTAGTACACACCATTCCTATTCCCTGCTACTGAGGCATTATTTTATTCTTACAAGAATTCTAAACGCTAAGTTATTTCTTTGTTGCCCTGTGAGATAGGCCACTCTAATATACATATAAGTAGGGTTGCCAGGTCTTCAAAACGAAAAGCCGGACAGACCAGCAAGTTTAGCCGGACATTTGGATAAAAAGGCCGGACACGGGACAACCTTATTTTTTTAGTCTAAGGGCGCGTTCCCTCTATGTCGTGACGATTTTATCATTGGACGATTGTTACATACATTTTGTATGGAAAAAGTCGTGGACGACGGTTAATCGTGTCGTCTTATATGTGAACATCTCCATTTAAATACACAAGCCACGACGCTTTAAACGACACGATAATCTGTCGTCACAACATAGTGGGAGCGCGGCCTAAGTATAACACGACAATTTTTTTTCAGAAAAACTAGTAAAATTTACCTTCAATTCTAATAAATCAACAATAATATTGTATGAATCAGTCTTCTTTATTTGTAATCATTCATTTTAAAATATCTTTATTTAAAATATTCATTTTTATCATTGCAATAGAAGACAGTAGTAATACTATTGCAATTATAGAAATTAGCTAGCGATACAAGGTGAGATAGGCGGAGCGGAAATCAACACATAATAATAATAATAAATAATAATAATAATATCTTGGGACAACTCACACACGGTCATCTGATCCCAAACTAGGCAGAGCCTGTGCTATGGCAACCAGACAACTGATAAACATACTTATATATTTCTAAATACATACATATTATATACAAATTACACCCAGACACAGAACAAATGATCATGCTCATCACACAATGATTTGTCCTGGGTGGGAATCGAACCCACGACCTCCGGTTTAGCAGTCAGGGTCACTAACCACTCGACCAACGGGCCATGAAAAACATGAAAAATAATAAAGCCTAACTAAAGCCGGACAGACCGAACACCGTCTAATTTGGCCGAACACACAACCAAAAAGCCTGACTGTGTCCTGCTTTATCCGGACGTTGCATATAAGACTAGTTTCTGTCTTAGATTTAGTTCGTGTTGACTTCAGATTGGAACAAAATGATTAAAAGACTTACTGCATCATATGCACAAGAAAGAATTCTCAGATTTGCAAACAGAGCAACAGATAGTAACGTTGCCCTGTTTACAAATGTGAGAATTCCGCACTGCTGCGAGCTTCCATTATGCTATAGTAGGCGCCAGATAATCGTGGAATATCGGTCATTGACCCACCTACATTTATTGACATTGTTAATTTGAAAAACGGAATTAATGACACAAAACTGTCCCGAATCATCATCTCTCGTGATCCTTAACATTGTCTAATAATGAAAAACGATTCATATTTAATTGTTCAGGTACCTATGAGCAGTTATTAGGGAAAGGTCAATATACTTTATTCCACATTTATCTGGCGCCTACTATAGCTGGTTTTTATTGACCTCATTTTTAAAATCAATCATCGGATTTCCCTTTATCGAGAGTTTTCTCAAACAAATTATGAAGTTGAAATATATATTGACATTGCAAAACAACGTCAAAAGTCAATTAAGAAGCGCCGAATTCGATTGCGAAGCTCTACTTTTGTTTCACTAACTGGATTCCAATCTCTGCGGAGTTTTCTGTTTTTGTTTGTTAGGGTTCCGCGATGAGTAAGAGGAAACCCTTCGTTATTGTCGTGTTTATCGGTTTATTTTGTTGTTATGGGATATTTTTTTGGGGTGTAATGGAACATGTTTGTACAGCTGATCGCATGTTGATGGTGACACTTTTACTTTTGTCTAGCTTGACGTAGTACCCAGTTTCAATAGAATAAGGGGTCACTTCATACTAGATATAAGCGCCGCCGTCACTATGGATTTTGAACTCCGGTCCGGTAACTCAGCAAGCTATAGAAAATGTTATGCTCCGAGGGATTACATATTCACAGGGTGATATCAGCTGGATAAGAGTTCTCGAGAATGGAGATGAATGAAAGGCAGTTGGAAACGCCATGTTCGCAATGGACTGCTGTAGACTGACGATGACAATGAGGGGCACAGCCCAAATTAAATTTGCAGAAAGTTTTCTTTTTTATGACTTCGCGCCGCCCGACATAAGAGTATTTTCTTTATAAGGCAGCCAAAAGAAGCGCTCCTTCAGCGATTGTTTTATGTTAAGTATGAGCGCCGCACCGCCGTGCCGCCGCCGCCGAGGAAAATTTACCTCCACGCCACCGCCGTCAAAAGTCGCCACGGCGTTCATATCTACTTCATACGGGTTGTTTAACCACCGAAGGGCGACCTACTGTAGCGACATCTGTACCACCACATGCAAACTACAAAAAGATATAACGTTACACAAATCTTACACCGAAGTATCAAAGTTCTTCGTGCGATTTGGAGATATACAAAAGGCCGACAACAATCGGATAGATCAGACACGAAACCCGTGTGGTCTGAGGATCCTCCCTTTTTAAAAGAAGTTGCGGGACTTTCCACCCTATTTCACATACCTATAGAGGTTGTTCTAGGAGTTCGTAGTCATATTTAATGGTGATGTTGGGCAGCTAATTATAAAAAAAAATTAAAACAAAAAAGTGACTTAAGAAAATGTCACCAACTGCAGCAGACTGCTTGAAAAGTCATTTGTTCGGAACCTTTTGGTCGTTTTTTGTGGTCGAAAATCTTTATTTTTTGTTTCATCACCGTTAAATATGACCATGTAATTCTGGAAGAGAGAGACTATTGTACGTGATTACCTAATAGGTACTGTGAACGACAAACGTGTAACAACATAGTAAACTTTGGTAGTCGTTTAACTCCTCCAAAACATGGTTACGACCTTAACTAAGCGCAGGAGTGAATCACAAACTTCAGTGTTAAAGTCAACTGAAGACTGAACTGCTCAAGCATGTAGTACCGGTCTTTATAACCCGATCATTACTTTTATAACTCTGATATTGTATATTATTGCATCTGTATATCTATATCTTTGTATTTTTTATTGATTTGATAAAGCAAAAATACGTGTCCAAAGTTTTTTGATAATGTAACTGACGTGTCCATCATGTCAAAAGAAAACAGAGAACTATAAAACTATCTAAACAGAACAATTATTTTCTTATTTAATTTTATGCCACTTTCAAAGTCAATATTTTTGTTAGGTACCATAAATTTTCCGAAACTATTGAAAGTTTGAAACCACTTTTCAAGAGTCGTTTTTCGAGAGAGAACGGAACCCATCTTCTCATAAAAATAGATTAATCCATTTTTTAATCCCGCAAGAGGAGTCTGCTGATTCTGCTATATTTACTTAGTTTGCACATGAAGGATGGCTCGACAGGGTGACTTTGTTTTATTTTATAGTTGACTAGCTGATGCCCGCGACTTCGTCCGACCGAGTTATTGAACTGGTAGGTAATACTTTGTTCCTCTATATCCATACTCTGGGTGCATTGTCCTCACATAATAATATATTAATTTTTAAATGCCAAATATTGTGAGACCATTATTTGAAAAGAGTAACTAGGGAGTTTCTTGTCCGTTATTCTCCATAAGAATCTACCTTTCCAAATGGACAGTAGAGTCACTTTATTAATTTTATACTATTATTTTAACTATAAATGATGACGTTCAAAAGTACCGCTTGGTAGCCTAATTGAAATAAACGCATTGAATTTTACTTTGAACAAAAAGTTGCCTCTCACATTTCCCCCTTATATTATTTTACTTCTCTTTTTAGTGTATATTGTAACACCAGCGGACTCACGCTAGTGCTACTTGTGATATTATTATAAAATGAAACTATATTTTATATTTAAACTTTCATAATATATTTTACGTTTGCCTTCAACGAGGGCTAGCCAGATGCTTCCAAAAGGCTGCCTTATCTGCCAGAGACCTGGAGCCAAGGATATCCTCGTCACAATATCATGAGATATAAAGCGTTTGCACTGAAGCTGAGTTAATTTTCCAGGAACCTTCCCAAACAATTCGGGAAATCCTGTCTTATATCGCTCCCCTACACTCCCCAAGGAAGCTACATGCCAAATTTCAGCTTTCTACGACCAGGAGTTTCGGCTGTGCGTTGTCTATCAGTCACGCACTCAGTCAGTAACGGAAGAATTTTGTATATTAGGATGTAGATAAATGTAGTCTGACCTTTGTAGCTATTACTTAGCGAAGGCGAATCTTTGGACCTATCAGCGAAATTATTTGATAAAAATAAGGAAAATATCCCTCGGGGCAGCGAATTATTTATCCATTTTCGGAACTTATAGAGTGAAAATGAAAAAAAAATTGTAATGATAAACGCGTTTTCGGTAGTTTTTATTTGTATAATACTAAGTACTTTACTCTAAATTGTTTTTTTTTTTGTATCATGCCATTATTAAACTGGTTTATTTCGGTTCCGGCGAGCCGCTAGTTACCATTATAGTAAAATAAAATATGTAATGATCGTTGTGCTCTAAAATTCAGAACTACTTTGACTGAAACTACTAAACATATTCATCATAGATTCTCCCTATTGTTTTGTTTACATTGTAAGCAGGAAATAAGGTGTGGTCTCATCCTCTCATCCCACCACGGTGTCAGGAAATTGTGAAACAGATAAAAAAACATGGCGCCTACGGGAAGGTAAAACTACATAGTTTTTATAAAGGAGTTTGGTACGTGCGTGCATTATTTATATTATGCTTAGAAATAAATTTAAGGAAAATGGTGTACTTGGCGGATATAACGGTATAAGCTTGGCAATTTTGGCATATTTTTTGCACCCTGCGAAACGATGGTTTGAAGTTGTTTCTACCTATTGAAACGATAAACGTATAGGTATATAAGCCTTTGTTCATTGTGTACACTAATTCAAATTTTGAAGTAAACAATGATTGCCACTAATAAAATAATAGGTCTATTCATCCCAAAACGAAAACTTTCAAAAGTGGGTACCTAAAGCTCATTTAGGCTTGGTCCAAGTCTACGTTTCTAGGTGGAGAAACGTGCTGAAAATCTAGATGACAACCATGCATAAGTTTGTCTGCATTGTGCAATCATTACTATACAGGTTGTTACATATTAAATGCAAAACCTGAAAAGGGGTACTCATTCTTATGAAGAACTTTTACTATGGGACCAACCGTCAAATCGCTTTTAAGATTTTGTTTAAGGTATTTTGTAGGCGACCTCTTTTATATTTTTTTTTACTGTTGACAGGAACTCGTTTGACCACTATCTCACCAAGCGATGATGTGGTCGAAGATGGAGCACGCTTGCCTAGAAGTAACCTAATCACTCTTGACTTAAAGACTCCCAGGTTGTAGGTACCTACCTGTCAGGAAACACAGACTCTGTCAGCGAATTCCGTACGTCTTGTGATTTAATGATGGAACGGGCTTGTCGGAATTAAACTATGCAATTTCATCGCACGCTCTCCAAAATGGAACCAAATGGTCCTAACAGGACAGGCTAGCAAATCGGCGTCGATGCTTAAGACTGGAGCTTCGACTCGACGAGCCTATCATTGCCGATGATCCTCTTCATTAATACCGATGTTGAAATAGCATTTCTCTTGAGCAAAGCATGACTGCACTATGAAAACTTCCCTCCTTAACCCATGACCACCAAGAGTAAGTTAAACAAAGGGAGCGCGCTTCTCCGGAACAATACAAAACTAAACATTAAAGCGATTATGGTCGACGCCAGATAAACTTGCAATTATGGTCATTGACCCAACAAGATTTATTGACATACTTTGTTCCGAAAACAGAAATAAAGACGTAAAGCTATCCTGAATCGACATCTATCGTGATCTTTTACATTTTCTAGTAATTAAAAGCGATTTATAATTTATTGTCCACCTAGGAAGAGATATTAGGGAAAGGGCAATGACCTATATTACATATTTATATGTGGTCAACCATAATAAATACAACACCCCGAATATCAACCGTTGGGCAACCTGCGGCGCACCAGACACAACACCCGTCTGGTAGGAGAATCCTTCCTTTTCAATGAGATTTGACACCGTGTTCTACATACCGCAATATTAATATAAGAATAATACATTTCAAATGCAGGTACTCGTACCTAGCAACATAAAATTGTTGCTGGGCACACACTCCGTGGGATATATGAGATAGTTATTTATGATACTAGTGCGGTAAGTTGGTTTTTACAAACGAGTAGACGAATGTAAGCCCGTTTGTAAAAACCAATTTCCGCACGTGTGCCATACAACGATTTAGAACACATTTGCGAGAAAACTGTACGTATATTATAGGCAATGAAAAAAACTTTTAAATTTTAGATATCAGTCAGAAAGCCGCAACAATCTTTGACGTTCCTTGCATGAAAATAGCGCGAATTTGCAAATGGCGCCACATGCGCGTTGTTAAAATTAGAATTACATTTTTCGCCTCATTTTTTCTTTATTAATAAAATGAGACAAATGTATTGAGCAAAAGCGCTTCCAAGGAGGTTCGATCACTCAGCTTATTTTTTCAGGTCATGTGAAACTCCTTGGTGGAATGCTTACATTTTTTAATGGCTATTAGAAAAAACCCGTAATGAATACGCACGGCGTTAGACACCGAGGAGTGCGGTAAAATAGGTACTTAGATGAGAGTGCGTAATTTTCAACTTTCGAACAATGTATACAGGCGTCGTAAATGCATTTTTTGAGCAAACGTGTTGAAAAAATAATTTCATATTCATAGCTATTACAAAAGAAGGTTTTATAGCCTACGAAGTGTTTACGGGACGTGAGGGTAAACCGCGGCAGCGGATACAAACCTATGTATCATTGTTTGTAATCGTAAACTCAGTAAACGCAATTAAGTTGTTCAAACTTGAGCTTTATACGGGTTAAAGAAACACCATTAAAAATACAATGTACTGTTGTAAGTGGTGGTTCCTTCATTCAGATTGGTGGAACAGAATTTTTTGAAAAAGGAGGCACTCCATATACAATAAACTGTTCCCAAACACTGCAACTCTAGAACCAGAAATTACAGTAGCGACCACACATCAGATTCGACTGTCTTGGATACCACGACAATTTTTTTCAGAATAGCATTTAAATCAGATAATAACGGCAGAGGATTAAGACAGTACATATTATGTAATTTCCTCTTCCTCCCTGTATTTAGTTAGAGCCAGTAAAGAGCTACGCAAGTAGGCGGGGTTGCGGAATTTGTTCGTAATAGTCACCGCGGACCTGGAACGCAAAGGGCATTAGGAGGAACACGGATGGGTTTTAGTCAGTTAGAGTCTGACATTCCCTTCCTCTCCGACCAGAAAGGAAGGAGTAATTTTATGTTTTCCATCCACAAAAAAAGACACCAAAAGACATTTACAACAGAAAGAAAGAAAAAGAGTTTATTTGCGCCAATCAAGACGGATTAAAAAAATAAACAAAATTACAAAAGTTATGCAAGTTGGGAAGATATGCGTCACATTCGCGCACAACGGGGTTAAGCTCAGTTGCACAGCACCATGGATTAAAATTACACCAATATTAGCTGTTCCTGTTACAGTTGATTTCAATAATAGGCAAGGCAAAAACGCTTTAGTGTGACGCTTTAATTAAGTCATTTTATCCACTTGACTAATTCTCCCTCCATCTTTATCCCAGTGGGCTTTTTACTGGTTTAAGGGCAGTGGTGATGATAATATTGCACATGTGAAGTGTGTGCCTCGATAAGATTTTTTTATTTAAGAGGAACATTAAACAGCCACAATATAAAACATAGAAAACTAAGTTATACAAAACATATCAAAATATTGTAGCCCACAACGCTGTTCACAGATATGATACATCGATAAAATCAGAATTTAGGAAGTAATTATATATCTGCGACTATACTGTACTATGATCGAAAGTGCTAACAAAAACAACGATACGGTATAAAAATAAACATCACGCAATACAATACATAATCATCTAAATATATTCCGATACACGGACTAAATAAAGTCTCGCAGGCAGAAAGGTGCGACGTGACAATGCGACAACCATTTTTCAGAAAAATTATACGAATCATGTTTATGAATATGGACTCGGCTGTCATTGTGCCGATTGTCGTTACGGCCAATGGCCTCATGGCCATAAGCGTCGACGACCATCTGCCGAAGCTGGCGTTGCGCATTATACAGAAGGCAATACTCCTCGATACGGCTCGGATTATGAGGAGGTTCCTTTCTCTGGAGCCCTAACCTGACCTAACTTATCCACCGGTAGCTTTCCTTTTTTTTTAGGGATGGGAAATCATCAAATGACTTCTTCTACTCTTAGTGAAGAGGAAGGGCGTGTCAGACTCTTACTGACTAAAACCCATCCGTGTTCCTTCTAAAGCCCTTTGCGTTCCAGGGCCGCGGTGACTCTTTCGAACAAATTCCGCAACCCTGGCAGCCTCTGGCCCTAGCGGGCCCCGTCTCCTATGCTGATATCTCCTTGAGGCGCGCGTAGAACTCAACGCGCCATTGACCCGGGCCTGGTTGTAACCGGACAGCGAGCCACCCAACGCTCGCTGTCCGCAGGCCCCCGCCTACGGTAGCCGGGGATCGCCCTGCGACTCCTGAAGCCCGGGCCGTCTTCTGTAGCGGCGGTTGGGGCGAAGGCCTTGTCTCTCCCTCGCGCGGCCCGCCTCCTCTTTCGCTAGCATTACTTCGCAGAAGAAGGTGACCGCTTCCCAAGCCTCCGGACCATGGATTCAACCAGGGCCGGACGCGAGAGGTCGCCGCCAAACCTCCGATAGCTTGGATCCCGCTCCCGGACCGGCAACTACTTCAGTAATAACATTTTTATACGAAAAAGGGCTGTCGCGTCGCACCTGCCTGTCAGTGCCTTTCCATGCCTGAACAACTTCTACACAAACACACATAGGTATAGTAAATTACCGGTGTCGTAGTTAAATTAAGCAGAGATTAGTTCACTATCGCAGTGCTTTGTTTCATTCGCGATAATCTTGCAGTGACGTAATATGTAGATACTGCTGTGGTAATCGAGATTGCATAAGGGTAAGTTTTATCCGTAGTCAACCAATGGTTTAAAGTAATAGGCAACTAAATTTCGTTAATGTGCGTTTCTCGAACCAACGACGGTCAAATAAATAAACATAACTTAATAACTAACAATTCAAAATAACAAAAATAGTAATATAATTCATAAAAAACGCATTTGAACGACGTTTTTCATAACATTTTACCATTGGCTGTATTAACTACGGATAAAAAAACCTGCCTAAGTCAGAAAAGGTGGTTTCGAGGAAACAGCAGATATAGTACCTACCTGATGTCCCAATATTTTATTGTTTTTGTATAAGCTATGCAAAACTGCTGTATAACTAATCGATTCTATTATCTATGCAAAATGAGAATTGTGTGTAGTTTATTTATTTATTGTATTATTTATGTACCGATATTATTTGTGTATATTCAGGAGCTCGTGGCTAAGAGAATAACAGCCGTACGGGTCGATCAAGGTTAAGCAACGCTTGCCAAGGTTGGTCTGTGGATGGGTGACCATCTTAACATGCCGAGTTTCCTCCGTGCCTCAGAAAGCACGTTAAGCCGTTGGTCCCGGCTGTCATTTGTAGATCTTTAGCAGTCGTTACGGATTGTCAGAAGCCAATAAATCTGACTACAGTCTTGCCAAAAACTACCGTGTTACCCAGTTAATGGGCTGCGGAGGTCTGGTAGGCAACCGCTCTACGTAATGAACTGGTATTCAGCTGAATCCGGTTTGACGGAAAAGGCTAGGCAGATGATGATAATTATTTATGCATAGTCAGAAAAGCAGATATGATAATATGAGCACAGAAGAGTTAAGTTTTACTTCAACCTAAAAAAACTACTTAACGAGATGTTTCTCGAAACCCCCTTTTCTGACTTATTGCTGTCTGGAAAACCAAGGCAGTATAAATATTGACTTTAAAGATATTTTGTACTTTTGTAGTTTTATTTGGAAGTCGGTAAGTTTATCTGCCTGAATATGGTCGCTCAAAAACCGTGCTAGCTCCCCCTATCTTGGTGGAGATAGCGGAGCAAAGTTAGACCAAAGCAGAGCCCGTTTATGAGAAGAGAAGTTGGAAGATAAACAAAAAGATGCATTATTTCATCAAAATGTTCTACAAAATATTTTGTGGATCATTGTTGGGATCCTTTGTAAAAAAACACTAAAAGTCAGAGTCCTTATTGCTTTCATGTTAACGGTATACGTTAAGTAAGTACTTTGACTTTGATCACATAAGAAGTACCTTATAAACTTCACCAATAAACTAACTACCAATCAAAATTAAACCAGTCACAGAATAGAATAGCATAGAATACTCTTTATCATGTACACCATATAAGTTACAGAAAATATAGATGAGGAAAACATTACATAGCGTGACACAATGGGCGGCCTTATCGCTAAAAGCGATCTTTTCAAGACAACTTTTGGATGGATTTTAGAGAGAAAAGGAAAGACAGTACTGTAGGTAGTCTTAGGTGTACCATGTGTATAAAATAAATTCATAAAAGATGCAGAAAAGCAGAGAACTCTAGTAAAAAAATGATTAAAGAGAGAGGTAGTGGAATTGGACAAAGATTGTGCACGCCTTACCGACACGGGCAAGGCATTCCATAATCGCACCGCTTGAACTGTAAAAGATTTGTCGTAGAAGCTGGTGGAATGCATCGGCATCTCTAGTCTCAAGTTTTCCGATGACCTCAGATATCTATTATGTGTGTCATGAAGGAACTTGAAACATTCTTTAAGGTAAGAGGGGGTTGTAGGATTGAACAGAATACTGTAGAGCAGAAATAAAATGTGAGAATCCCGGCGAAGTCGTATGAGAAGCCACTCGAGCTTTGCGAGGCCAAATATAAATCTTATGCAAAGGTTTTTTACAGATTTTTTTCCACTATGAATATACTACTGTGGAATTATGAATAATTTGACACTTACATTTTTGGACGAGACTCGAATAAATTATAAGTTAGCCGGTACACGTAAGGACCTCGTCGAGAGATTGTCTTGCATCGTCCCTTAATGTCTCTCGTGACGTGATGTGCAATGATCGCCTTTTGAATAATGGTAAAAACTAATTTTGGGAGCATTAAGTTTAAACTGGATTTGATCTTGGGCCTAATTGGGACGCCAGGTGGTTAAGGTCAGAGCGTAACCTCATGCATATCCAAACATACCTGACCAGAGTTACCATCAGGTACTATTGTAGTTTTAGCAAATTACGGTGTTTAAAGGTTTTAATTTGAGTTTATTTCAATCCTTCCACTGAAACGATCTGTTATGAAACGCTAAGCAAAAAGTCAAATAATTCCTTATGTATCTTATTTATTTATTTATTTATCTTGTAAGCTAAATAAAGAATAGGGATAACAGTGCCCCCGGAAAAAGGAGGAGGTTCACCGATTTCTCCCCCATTTGTGGAATGTAATTTATTAGAATAACAAAATTTTAATTCAGTGAAGAAATTTAATTTACTAGAATAATCTTAATTTAATCTAATGGAATAATTTAATTTATTTTTAAAAAATTAATTTAATATAATGGAATGATTACACCCTATTTCAACCCGGCGTCATTGTGGCTACTAAACAGAACTTGGCCGTTGTGGCCGGGTACCCATGTACATTACTATACACTAAATCAAACTTATGTCTATACTAGTTTACTACATGGGAGAAATAGGTATAAACACATTTAAAAAAAAATAAACATTTATTTATTGTAAAATAAGCTCATTACCATAAAACATAAAAAAAAACAAAACTTTTCCTCCTGAGATCAATTTTTTAGAACATAACTTAAAAAATATGTTCTAAAACAAAAAAATAATAATCATTTAGTTACAAAAAATATTTTCTTTAACGTGTAGTGACCTACCTTATATAATCTATTAAATATAAATTATAAAATTGTATCAAATTAAAATCAAAATAATTTATACTTTACTTTATTTCTTCATCCTACCTACATATACAGACACGTCAGCCATCTACATTGGTGACCCCGTTCAGGAGCACGAGGATGACTGAGAACAATGCACGCAGTCAACAAGATGTCGGCGAGTCGGCAGCGGAAACTTTTCGTGTGGGTGTGCGTGTACCGCCATTCCACCCGGAGAAGCCGGGATTATGGTTCCACCAGATGGAAGCGCAGTTCATCCTGGCCAATATCAAGTCGGATGACACCAAGTTTTATTTTGTTACCGGCAACTTGGAAACGCAATATGCTTCGGAGGTCGAAGATATTATCGACCACCCTCCAACCACCGGAAAGTATGAGAAGCTAAAGAGTGAGCTCATAAAGCGACTTTCGGCAACGCGTGAGAAGAAAATTAATCAACTTCTCATGCATGAAGAGTTGGGCGACCGAAAACCTTCCCAGTTTTACTGCCACCTCCTCAACCTCGCTGGTCCAGGTGTTCCAGAGGAGTTCCTGAGGACCATTTGGACGAGCCGCCTGCCCGCAAGTACACAGGCGATCATAGCTTCCCAGTCCAAGCAGGACCTGGGTGAGCTGGCTGAGCTGGCAGACCGGATCCATGACGTCGTCGGCACCCAGGTGGCATCAACATCTGCCATCACAACAGCTGCAACGTCGAGTACCCCGGGCAACAGCGTGAACTGCGAGATCGCCGCCCTGACCAAGCAGATGGAGAAGCTGGCGGAGAAGGTGGAGCGATTGTCTCGTCCCAGAGGACGATCCCGTAGTCGTACGCGTCAGCGGTCCAACTCCAACAGGTCCCAGTCCAGTTACAGAAGATTCCCCCAGTGCTGGTATCATCAGAATTTTGGGGACCGGGCTAGGAAGTGCGTGAAGCCGTGCGACTACCATACGTCGGGAAATGTGAGGGGCAATCAGTGATGGCGACCGATGATTGTCCGAGTGCTGGTCGCTTATTTGTCACCGATCAAAGGTCAAAGGTGCAGTTTTTGGTCGACACCGGTAGCGACCTCTGCGTCTACCCTCGGTCGGCATTAACAAGACGACTTGAGAAAACCAATTACCAGTTGTGTGCGGCAAACGGGACATCAATAGCTACGTATGGGTTCATAAATTTAACTTTAATCCTAGGGTTGCCGCGACTTCGCTTGGCGATTTATTGTAGCCGATGTTACAAAGGCGATAATAGGCGTGGATTTTTTATCGTTTTATGATTTGGTTGTTGATTGCAGGAACCAACGCCTCATCGACAATCATACTACGCTCTCCACCCCGGCGTCACCTGTCCGTCGTTCTGATGTCGTCTCTTCGGTGAAAGTACATAAGTCTTGGTGATTCTGCATACATACACATACTACAAGAATTTCCAGACATCACTCGCCCACATGGTATACACCGCACTCCAAAACACAATACTGTACATCACATTCGCACTACGCCAGGGCCACCAGTATCGTGTTCACCTCGCAGGTTGGCCCCTGACAAATTAAAAATTGCCAAAGGGGAATTTGAGGCAATGCTGTAGTGTGGCACCTGTCGCTTGTCCGAGTCACCGTGGTCGTCGCCTCTCCACCTAGCACCTAAGAAAGACGATGGTTGGCGTCCCTGTGGTGATTACAGGATGTTGAACGCGCGAACCATCCCTGACCAGTACCCCATCCGGCACATCCAGGACTTCGCTCATAGCCTGTCTGGCTGTACCGTATTTTCCCAAATTGACCTTGTAAAGGCTTACAACCAGATCCCTGTTCATCCAGACGATATCCCGAAGACTGCGATCACAACGCCGTTCGGTCTTTTCGAATTCCCTTATATGACGTTCGGGCTACGAAATGCCGGACAGACGTTTCAGCGCTTCGTGGATGAAATGCTCAGGGGTCTGGACTTTACGTACGCATACTTGGATGATTTTTTGATCTTTTCGAAAGACCAGAAGACCCACGAACATCACCTGCGCCAGATTTTTTCCAGGCTCCGAGATTACGGTATGGTCATCAACAGTTCTAAGTGCGCCTTTGGAGTGTCTGAGGTAAATTTTTTGGGCTACCACATCTCAGCGAAGGGCACAAGACCATTGCCTACCAAGGTCGAAGCCGTGCAGAATTTCCCGGCGCCTAAGACCGTGAGAGAGCTGCGCAGATTTCTTGGGATGCTGAACTTCTACAGAAGGTTCATTCCAGGTGCAGCTAGTCTCCAAGAACCTCTGAACACTCTGCTCACTGGATCGGTTAAAGGTTCACATCCCGTCAATTTTACATCCGAAGAGTACGAGGCATTCCAGAACTGCAAAGATAGCCTTTGTCAAGCAGCACTGTTGGCTCATCCTGACTGCAACGCTAAGTTGGCGTTGGTCACGGATGCGTCAGACAAAGCCATAGGCGCGGTCTTGCAGCAACTGAATGCGGGGGCTTGGGAGCCTCTTGCCTTCTTTTCGCGAAAGCTGACCTCGGCGCAGGTTAAGTACTCACCTTACGACCGCGAGCTGCTCGCCATTTACGAGAGTGTGAAGTATTTTCGGCATATGCTGGAGGCTCGTGACTTTGTGATTTACACAGACCACAAGCCTCTTACATTCGCCTTCCACACTCGTAAAGATAATAGTTCCCCACGACGGTCCCGTCACCTGGATCTTATAGCCCAGTTCACAACGGACATCCGGCATATATCCGGGAAGAACAATGTCATGGCGGATACCCTCTCGCGCGTTGAGGAGATTACTCAACCTGTGCCCGCTGAAAGAATCGCTGCAGCGCAACTGGAAGACCAGGAGCTGAAGAAACTGCTTATCGGGGATAACGCGTTACGCCTACAACAGGTTAGCGTACCAGGATCGCAGACGCAACTATACTGCGACGTCAGCACCCCTACACCAAGACCTTTTGTGCCCAAGGAGTTGCGCAGGACAATTTTCCTCAGTTTGCACTCCTTGAGTCACCCAGGCACCAAGGCATCAGCAAGATTGGTTGCTGACCGATATGTGTGGCCTGGCATCAGGAAAGACTGTCGAGAGTGGGTACGCTCTTGCCTGGCTTGCCAGCGCTCGAAGACCACACGACAGGTCTTTGCACCACTGGGAGCTTTCAAATTACCGCAATCGAGATTTTCATTCATCCACATTGACCTCGTAGGACCTTTGCCATTGTGCCAAGGTTTCCACTATTGTCTCACAGCCGTCGATCGCTTTACGCGATGGCCAGAGGCAATACCCTTAGCAGACATAACTGCAGAAACAGTGGCAAAGGCTTTACTGAGTGATTGGATTGCTCGTTTCGGCTGCCCATCGGATATCGTAACCGATAGAGGTAGGCAGTTCGAATCAGCACTCTTCAAATGCCTGTCTGCCATTGCTGGGTTCCAACATCGCAGAACAACTGCGTACCATCCAGCCTGTAACGGACTGGTGGAACGATTCCACCGTCAACTCAAGGCTGCGATTACCTGCCACGCAAATGACAGTTGGGTGGACTCTCTTCCACTAGTCCTGCTAGGTGTTCGCAGCGCGTACAAGGAAGACGCTCAGGCTTCATCCGCCGAATTAGTTTACGGCCAGCCAATGCGCCTTCCAGGGGAATTTTTTGACCCTCAGTCTGACGAGACCGTTGACATGACCGCTTACCTGTCAAGGCTTCGGAGTATTATCCGGAATCTGCAACCATCACCAGCAGCCAGGCACAACAGCAACTTCAAAACTTTTATTTACAAGGATTTATCCTCTGCATCTCACGTGTTCCTTAGGGACTGCACTGCCGGTGGTGGTCTGAAACCGGCATACTCTGGTCCTTATAAGGTCATCGAAAAAGGTGACAAGGTGTTCAGAATAGTGGTAAACGGTAAACAGGTTACCGTATCGATAGACCGCATTAAGCCGGCCTTCATACTGCGTGACCCTGACAACACATCATACTCACCACATACCACTAACATGCACCCTAACACACCACAGTCACCACTCAACACTAACACTCACCACTACACACCCAACGCGGATAACCAAGACTTGCCTTCGGCTGACGATGACGTCATCAAGACGACGCGGTCGGGACGTCGCGTAAGGTTTCCCGACTATTATCGCCCTTGACGGTCTTTGGAAGGGGGTGATGTAGTGACCTACCTTATATAATCTATTAAATATAAATTATAAAATTGTATCAAATTAAAATCAAAATAATTTATATACATATTTACAAAGTAACCTAACAACTAGTATTATATAAATTCAAAAATCAAAATCAAATAATTTAATGTTACTAACATTCAACATACAAACAGATATTTTGCATTAGTAGATAATTTCTTATCAGCTAACCGGCGTAGCTATGACGCGTCTTTTGTTATAGCGGCCGGCAGGCCTGCTACGTCACACAAACCGGTTGCGTGAGCGAGACGGTACTAACAGTGCGTTGCGCTCGCGCAAGTGCGGTCGATGTGAGCTACGCGTAGGCAGTATGTTCACTGAGCCGATACCGACCATTGCTGTAAAAATCATAGCTTCGCCGCGCTAAACTATAACTGTACTTTCGCTTGTTTTCGTGCATCTATCATCTAAGCTATATTTCTACCACTCCTTCTTACTCTTCTTAGTGGAACTCTTGTGTGTGAACTGTAACCTGTGTCTGTGCAATAAACTTTCTTTCTTCCTCTTGTGTACTTCGGACCTTTACTTTATTTCTTCATCCTACCTACATACATATACACACACGTCAGCCATCTACAAACGGGTTAACATATAATTATGAATTTATATAAAACAAAGCTTATTTATTACTTATATACAAAGTTGACTTCGCTCTGAAACTTGGTCAATTTCCCCTTCGTCGTCTGAACTGTACTGTTCATTGTCACTGACGTAAGCTTGTTCAAACAAGGATAGGGAGTCGTCTTTGTTCGTTTTCGTAAGACATAGTACGTAAACTGTGAAAAACGATATGCAATTTATTAATAAACAATAAAAAACAACAAGCACACTGTCTGTATTAATATTACGTGGCCATTTTGGCCGGGTATAACTTACCCGCGCGCTCTTTTCAGACGTGTATACTCCGTCGTAGCCGCAGCTACACTTAAAACGAGTAGTTAATACGCTCAAAGAGGGCGAGGCCCGCCGCGACGTCCCCGTCAAAATCCGCCCCGACCCTTGCTCAAGCCAGCCCGCGCCGCTGAGCCTGTAGTCTTATATTCGCCTTAATAATAATTCTAGTTCGATCCAGCCCGTCCCTTGCTGTCCTCCCCCAGCGATGCCCTAAGCCGGGGCTCGTACCCTACAGGGGTTGCCCTAAGCGTGTACTCGCTTAGTTTGTAAGTATTAATAAGCCCTGGCTGGAGGCAAGACCACCACAGGCAAGCCCGGTTAAGCAGTCGATAACCTCATAGGTTGAACTGCGAGACGCCACTCACAAAAAAAAAAGTTCGAAGAGGTCAACGAGCGTAGCTACTGTGAGTGGCTGTTAACGCCCGAATTTTGTTTTAAAGTTATAACGATTTTAAAATCCGTCGGGTATTAGATACCCGACAACAATGACGCCTAGTTAATTTAATTTTGTGAATGTATTATTATTTTGTTTTGTAAACTTCGTTATATGTGCATGCTGTGGTCTCCTATAACTGAAGGAGCACACGTAAATGAACCACCTGTATCACTGTGACGTACATAATAATATGTTGTTCTGTGTATCCTTTGTTGGAGATCCAAATAAATAAATTAATCAGCCAAAGCTACCACACCAATCGATAAACGTCGATCGATGCCATCGATTGACGGTCGATCAATCGTTTATCGCCTGGTAAGCGTCGATCAGCCAAAGCTACCGAACCAATCGATAAACGTCGATCGATGCCATTGATCGACGGTCGATCAATCGTTTATCGCCTGCTAAGCGTAGATCAGCCAAAGCTACCGAACCAATCGATAAACGTCGATCGATGGCATCGATCGACGGTCAATCAATCGTTTATGGCCTGGTAAGCGTTGATCAGCCAAAGCTACCGAACCAATCGATAAACGTCGATCGATGGCATCGATCGACGGTCGATCAATCGTTTATCGCCTGGTAAGCGTCGATCAGTCAAAGCTACCGAACCAATCGATAAACGTCGATCGATGGCATCGATCGACGGACGATCAATCGTTTATCGCCTGGTAAGCGTCGATCAGTCAAAGCTACCGCACCAATCGATCAGCGTCGATCGATGTCAAATCAGCGCCGTGCTGTGGGTCCCCCACGGCACAGCATTATGCTGAGTGGAAGCCCTTTTGCCACAGCCACGACATGCATCCACTTTATTTATACCTACTCACTTTGGTTATTTTTTTCCTTATTTAGTTCTTAACGTGTCTTTACTAATATAATTTAAGAACAACTAACACTATTACTACTCACACTACTAATTAAATACTTTTTCTATCTTTTTCTTTCATTCACGATCGATCGAACCCTAATGCACTAATCCGATCTCTGATCCAAATCCACCCCATGCCACCCCGCTGTCAAGCGCACGGATATGTCCTATTTGAATCTGCGTTCATACTTTGGTACAAACTTCTGTCCGTCAATATTTTTGGATGACGGAAGTCGGATGTAACGCGTAAACTACTACTACCAATAGTTCCATAGGTACCTAATTCGGGTCGTATTTTCACGGATTCGGATCGGATGCAGTGCGGAACTACTCTTAGGCACTGGGCTGCTATTAAGAAATTCCAGTTGAAAAAACTAAACTAAATTTTCCGGACCATCGAACTCAGGATTATTTAAGCATCTTCTATTTTACACATGTATTTGTAACAATAGTTTATTTTACTCTAATAAAACATATCTAATCAAACTGAAAGCCTAATATTTTTTGTCATAACAATACAAGGAAACGCGTACCATAATGAAAATGAGAAATAATATCTCAAAACGATAATAAGTAAACAATTTTAATAGTTGATACTGTCAGTTTTCGACAGGTAGTTTTACTATAATTGAAGATCTATTTGACAAGGTTTTTCTAGACGGACCACAATATGTTGCTGCAATGTTATCAACTATCGCGGCAAAATTTTGCTGTAGAATATTATTAATATTTTTGCCCATTTTTTGTGTTTATAGTTATGTGTGTCTTAAGCTGGTGAAACCGAATGAATTAAGTACAGTTAATTAAAAATATGTTAACTTTTCCATAAAGAGTTTTTGTAAAATTTAAAAGAAAGAAAGAAAAATGTTTATTTGGGACTCTCACAAGACAGACAAAAAAGTAAAATAATTTTAAAACTACCAGTACTTACATCATAATTAATACTTAAATCACGCAAACAACATCAATTTCATAACTATACCTACCATAAAGTGCAAATTAGATTTCGTCGTTGAAGGCAACGAGTGAACGTATGAATTGAAGTATCGATCGAAAAATCTACACTTTCCGGTTTTTCATCAGTAAAATCATGAATTTTCGCTTTTTCAATCCAAATTAGATATAGGCAAAATAGTCGAAATCGGCATTATCAGCCAAAAAAAAAAATAGAATAGAACATATGAATGTTGCTGTCATTGGTGACACAATATGCAGTAAAGATGTAGCCCGTTTAAAAGCACCTTTGTAATAAACTTTTACACATCATTGTATTATAAAAAGAAACGTAGTATCCTTTTGACTCCTAACACTAGAGCGTATATCTTTGTTACATAATGGCAGCAATAGAAGTTGTCAATATGTTAATTAAAACTGAAAGTATTATGGGAATTTGCAGAAATTATGATTCTCTATCCAAACGCCGTCAAATATTTAGTAAAATACGTATCGCTATTGATATATCTTTGACAGCTGTGGTCCTTGCACTTGCCTGGAGCGGTCGTTCAAAAGTCAGCAATCGTATAGTTTACATGATGGGAGCCTTCCAGTGTATAAACCTCTTTAGTGGCCCAGTTATAATAATAAGTGGTATTCTAAGTTCGGGTTCTTATAAACTGTTCATAGAAAACTTCATTTCCGTGCATAATTACTTCCAGTACGAGTCCACTTATATCAAACGTTCAAAAAAGTTAAAGATTGTTTTTGTAATCACCACAGCAGTTTCTTGTATTGCAAGTTTATCAATTTTGGTATTGTATTTGTATTTCGAAATTTGTGTACGAAATAATTTAATTGTGAATGCCTTTATAATAACTTTATCAAATTTATTAACCGAAGAACGTTTTATAATGATAAACGCAATAATGAACATTTCCATATCAACTATTCAAAACCTACTGAAATGTTTGAACAACTGTATATTTGATGTTGAAAAAAAGTTTAATGTTATCGAAAAGACATACTCGGATAGCAGTGAGTGGAATCATCTTCTTACGGTTGAACAAGTGGAGCAGTGGGCTACACAGTTTAAATGCTTATTAACTTGCAGCAGAAGTCTGTCGGCCTGCTTTAAGGTTCAGGTAAAGTCCGAGTTCCCGCGTTCTATACATGTTCGAAGGGACAAAGATGATCTTGACTGACTTTCAATTACTGTTTTCAGATGGTATATTCATTGGCCTTGTCTTTAATACATTATATTACTACTTCGTACGTGATATTTATTACAGTGACATCGGTAAATATAACCCTCTCACTTTTTTTTCATATTATTACTAAATGGCTATAACACTGATTTTCTTTTAACAGGTTCATTTTGTGGAACGTTATCAGATCGTAACCGCATTATACTTTGCGTCAAGTTCCATATTTTGCACATATTTTCTTGCGGTTGCTGGGCAAAATCTTCTCAACGAAAGTTCTAAAACAACTAGAGGTCTATCGAAATTATATAGCACGTTGACGATAAGTAAGTAGTCATCAATCATCGTAATATATAAAATTCTTCCAATACTGACTGAGTGAGTGACTGAGAGACAACGCACAGCCGAAACTACTGGTCGTGGAAAGCTGCATTAAGAGGATTTCCCGAAAATCTCACGGGAACGGGAAAAAACGGGATATGCGCGTACGAAGTCGCGGGCAAAAGCCAGTTTATTTATAAAGTACTAGCTTCTGACCGCGACTTCATCCTCGTGAACTTTACAGCTGTCTCTAAAGATAAATTAATAATGTGTAACCGTGATTGTACTGCCATCTCAGCAGCTTTAGGAGGAACAGGGATGGGTTTTAGTCAGTAAGAGTTTGACACTCCCTTCAGCTCCGCCCAGAGTGGAAGCAGTCATCTGATGATTTTCCATCTTAATTTTATTTATTATTTAATTGACAGACATCCATTACTTTGTTTTAGGTTCACAAGCACCGGAAACTAAAATGTTGAAGAAGTTACTGCTCTTCGTACAAAAACATCCCATTCAAATAGAATATACTTCTAAAATGAATCTTGGAATGTATTTAATACCTGTGGTTCTTTCTCTTTCTATAAGTTACATAATAATCGCATTGCAAATGAACAATTTCATATAAAAAGTGGGGCAGGGTAGACCACGTCACACAAATGCACTCGGAGGGAAGGGCGAATATTGTTTCTCACTCGGATGCCAGAAAACATTATCGTCGTGGTGCCACCATGGCGAAGGCGGTGAAACGATGTGATTATGGTTTAGATATAGAAAGAGGAACCCACTGCTTAGGTGTGAAACAAAGGTGTCATCATTATTATCATCAACATATCAGCCGAAAGACATCCACTGCTGGACATAGGCCTCCCCAAAGTGTCGCCACAACAACCGGTCCTGTGCGTCTCGCATCCATCGGCTACCCGCGACCCTCACCAGTCAAGGTCCACCTTGTAGAGGGCCTTCCAACGCTACCTCTTCCGGTACGCGGTCGTCACTCCAGAACTTTTCGGTCCCATAAACCATCTGTTCTGTGAGCAATGTGCCCTGCCCACAGCCAGTTCAGTTTGGCGATCCTTCGGGCTGTGTCGGTATCCTCGATCCTCTTGCCTATATCACCATTTCTGATTCGATCACGCAAGGAAACTCCGAGCATTGCCTTCTCCATTGCCCTTTGGGTGACTTTAAGCCTTCTGATGAGGCCCATTGATTCGAGGTTTAGACTAGCAAAAAAAATACTAACGACTTGGCACCATTTCGCATGTGCGCAATTATATTTCCTAAATACTCGTAGATTAACCTAAAATTGTCATTCACACGAACCTTATGTTGATAATTTCCGAAATATAATTTCCGAATACAACAAATTCAAGTTCTCAAGTGATATTTTAAAAGATCAAGATCTCTTTGTGTATGTCTGATGACTTTTTTGTCATTGTTTGTTCGATCCTTGGCAAATTCGTCATTCTCTTATAACTTGATGTAATGTTCAATGTTATTTGATACAAAATTATAAGTCTTTAGTATTTCATGTCTGCTTGACGAAAATTTATTATTGTAGACTGTCTTGTATCTCATCAAATCATTACAATTTTACAATCATATTTTCATATAAAATAAAGTTAAATAGGGTTCCATTTCCTGTTAATTTTTACATGTCTAACTTTCTATGCATTCGTTTTGGTTTATTCTATTTTTTTTAACGTAAATGTATAATGTATCTAAAAGGTACTATAATACTATCTACTGTTTTCTTTGTACTTACTAAGTAATACATATAATCTCATATAAATTTATATTTATCTCTTACTAATTTATTTGTCTAAATCTACCGGAACCCCAGAATGGGTAAAAGACTCCTCCAATGATGCCCATTTGACTCTGTCTTGTGCTCTACCAGTTTGGACCAGCTATTATTTTAATATCGTCTTCCCATCTTGCAATAGGTCTCTCTCTTGTTCTTTTCCCTAGTTGGCCGTTCCAGAATGTTACTTTTTTGGTCTATCTAAGATCAGTTAGCCGCGCAACATGACCTTTTTCATTTTTGTGCGTAACTCCGAGCGTTCGTTGCTTTAGTTATTTTCCTTATATTAGTGTCCTATTTTATTCAGCTTCTTTATCTTTAGCATACTACGCTCGAGTCTTCTCTAACAGACGATGGTCTTTGTCTTTATTTCGGCAGTAAATTTCCACGTGTGGCACACATATGTCAAACATGGCAAAAAGCTCGAGTTCATGAATTATGTTTTAATAACTTGTGGCATATTACTTTTAAAAATGTCCTTGAGACTGCAGTATTTGTTTCATTTTACCTGGATTCTTCTTTCTATTTATTTATTTATTTCATTTCCAATCTATTTGTCTTTGTCTTTTTAATATTCATTTCTAGTCCAACCTTAACACTAGCTAGGGATTCTACCATGATCTGCAGCTGGGTGAATGACTCTCATAAGAGTACTAGGTCATCAGCGAATCTTTTATAAATAGTCCCTGTTTGCTCCAGTATAGCTTGTTTATGATCGCCTCGAGGACAGCTATAAATATTATTGGAGAGAGCAGATCTCCTTGTCTAACTCCCCTTTCTATGAAAAATTAGAGCCTAAGGTTTTTAGCTTGTACCCTTATTTTTGTTATGTATTGATTTGATGATTTTATATATATTTTCTCTACTCCTTGTTCCTTCAGGCCTTTCCAGGTGCTTGTATGTGTTACCGTATCAAAAGCTTTTTGGTTAGCGATGAATGCTATATAAAGTGTTCTTTGTTTTTCCTGATATTTTTCCATAATTAATTCAAGTGTGTATTTTCATATATTATTTAATCATTTGTATGCCCAATTGGCTGATCATGGAATGAACATTAGAAGTACATAATTATGTAATGAACACCTTTATGTAACTCATGTATCACAAATAAACGATTTGATTTATTGATTGTACATCTTAATACGAGAAGCAAAAACTTTTTGAACTCTTTTTTGCTAAAATTACAGGGCTTGAACTTTGTCGCAGTTAAAGTTTATATGGAGGAAAAGTGCAGAAAACAAAAAAAAAAAAAAATACATAATTGTAAAAAATACATAACATTAATATACAAAATATGATCGAATTCTGACCACTGGGCGAATACTAGTATAACTAATTCCATGGTTTGCGTAGGCAACGGTAATGTTATTATTAAAAAAATCGATAATGTAATACCACGATTGCCTAATACATTTGTTTAGTCTTCTGAACTTACAAGCTCACGGTCATCCGTGTGTTTATAGCAACAAGATGGTGACAAAAAACATCATAAAAATTTTAACCACAACTGAAAATATAATTGGTGTTAACAGAAATTACGTTTATCAATCGAAAGTAAAAAAATGTTTAACTTTTATTCGTATTATTTTAGAAATGGGTTTTATATTTGCTGTGGTTGCCAGTATTTATATTTATACTGGACAACAAATTCAACGAATTATGAACATGATGAATGTGTATCAATTCGTGAACCAGCTTAGCACTCCAGTTTTCATCTTGAGTGGTATTGTAAGCTCTGGTTCTTACAAACTGTTCATAGACAACTTAATGTCCGTGCACCACTACTTTCGGAACGAACCCGCTTACATCAAATGTTCTAGAAAGTTGTATAAGGATTTTGTGATCATCACAGTAGTGTCAAGTACAGCAAGTGTATTACTTTTTATATCAAGTTTGCTTTCCAGAATGTATATAAACAAGAAATTTAGCATAAGCTTTCTTGTTATACTGATCTCAGATATGTATATAGAACAACGTTTTATTATCTTGAATGCAACAATGCACGCTTATATAACAATGATTGGGAACCTGCAGAAATGTTTGAATAATAGTATATTTGACATTCAAGTAAAGTATAATGATAATGAAAAGAGGTTAGACACAGAAAGGAGGGAGTGGAATGATCTTTTAACGGTTGAACATGTGGAACAGTGGGCTACACAGTTCAAATGCTTATTGGGTTGCGGCAGAAATCTATCGGTCTGCTTTAAGATTCAGGTACTAGGTTTATGTAAAATACAGTTATCAACAGCTTTCTAAATCGATCCTTTTAACATTTCTCTCAATAGCCTGAAACTAAAGCTAAAAAGTAGATATATCACCTAATTGAAACTTACCTTTAACCAATAATGGCATATGTTTCAGTGAACTCATGTTCTGATACAAAAATGAATATGTATTTCTAACGCGTCTTTCCTTATTTGGAGTTTATTGTACTTATTTTTACCATTATATCACATTATCGGCACTATAAGGTCTATTGTAAGGAACCAATTGTCTTAAGAATTATATTGTTTGTATATGACTGTTTGATGCCAAAATAAAACAAAAAAAAAAGTTCAAATATTTCAACAAATGAATAATAATTTATTCATAACGTAAGTAGTGGAAACCACCATTACTAAGTTCCTGTGTTTTTTTCCAGATGTTATATTCAATACTTTTGTCTTCAATGCATCATCTTGCTTCAATCTATGTGTTATTCTATGCAGTTATATTAGAAGTAAATATTAATTTAGTATCATCCTTTATTGTATCATTGGTTCAAATTGCCCGGGGGTAATTATATTGTTGTTTTTTACAGGAATCTGATCTTATCGTTCCTGCTATTATTTCAATATATTTTATCTCATGTTCCTTGTTTTTTACGTACGCCCTGATGGATGGGGGGCAAAATATTCTGAATGAAGGTTCGATAGTGAATAGAAGACTGTCAAAGTTATACAGCACGTTGTCGATAAGTAAGTACATTTCTCCTTTTTCTGTCCAGTTACAAAACATGATGGTTGGATTACTATTTTTAATACGTTATTCACATTTTACCATAGTGATTCGGCTCGAAGGACCATTGGACGTTGTCCTTATTCCAGTGAATATGACACAATATATTTTTAGTAAATGTTGGTTATTAATATTGTTCTAGACCCACAAGCGCCCCTAACGAAGGAAGTAAGAAACTTATGTCGCCTGGTAAAAAACAATCGAGTCAAAATAGCATTTACTTCTAAAATGAATTTAGGAATGCATTTAATACCTCTAATTTTGTGTCTCACTGTGTATTATGTAATAATTTCATTGCAAATAAATAATTTTATTTAATATGTTATAGCAAAATTTTATAAAATACAGAAAAAAGAGCATTTAATGCTAGCTTGTCACGCTTTATTCCAGTGTTTGCATTAGTTTTAGTTGATAGGTAAATAATTACTTACGATTCTGAAATGGTTAGTATAATGGTGATAGACCTTGACGGATCTACACTTATACTTATGTACATATGTATAAGTGTTTAGTACTTTTGTTTAAACAAGCTTTTTATTAATATAATGAGACCACAAACTTTCAATTATTTTTTTTAATTTATGAAACCTTTTATATCTTTCATCACTTAATTTTTGGTCTCTTTGTTATAAAACTGTCTTGCTGTTTTTTTTGTTGAAATGAATTTATTCAACTTATTTATAGCAATTAAAAATGCAATGTGTATCTATAGAAATTATATGATAATGCATACATTTCAGAAAATATTAATAATTACTCATGTAATTTTTGAATTTTGTGTTTCTATAACTATTATAGCAAATAATATGTGTAAGGGTAATTTTGCAGATCAGCGAGTTCAAATGAATATTGTCAATATATTCATACCAAACTTCTTTCAAGTTCTGATTTTTATCAAATGCCTTGTGGTGATTTCTGGAGCTATTTTGAGATCGGATTCATTTATAGTTTTCTATGAGAATATGCAAGTTCTCGACAGCCGTTACAAAAATGAGTCCACTTATTTGAAATCTGTGAGAACGCTTAAATTAAGATGTTGTTTGGCTTCTGTATTGTTCGCAATCTTTGTGATTTTGATTATGATGACCAGAATTGGTAACATGTACTCCTCCGACGATCATAATTTACTAGACGTCCTGATTCGTGTACTGTTTGAAGGATGGATTGACATTCGCTATATGTTCGAACATGTGGTCATTCATGCTGCAATAATGTCAATTTATATTTATCTGAAATGTTTGAATGACTCTGTATACGAGGTTTTGGCGAAGTACAATGAACAAAAGGATAACAGACGAGCAATGCTGTTGGACACTGGTGAGGAAATTTCTGGAATATCCCAGAATGTGGCCATTTGGATGGATGTGTATAAACAGGTTGTATCGTGCTGCAAAAATGTGTCAACAGCCTTTAGGGACATGGTAATTACTTATTGAATATTTTTCTTCCAAATGTAAGGTTCTGTAACCACACAATCTATCTATCTATACATTTCTATACATTTAATAAAAATTTAACGGATCGTCGTTTGTACATGGAAGATATATGAGAAAAAATATTATTATGACCTATATCAACGCAAATAGCACCCAAAACAATGATTGTTAGAATTTTTATCTGTTTATCTGTTTGTCTGTTTGTCAGTGCGTTTGTGCACGCTAATCTCAGAAACGGCTTATCCGATTTAGATGTGGTTTTCACTAATACATTGTGGTAAGCTTCACTTAACATTTAGTGTCTGTTTCATGTCAATCAAATTTATGCCAATTTAAAGAATCACGTCGAACATTTGTTAAACTATCTATATATTTTCTTTCTCTGTTCAGTAGCATTGACTGAAACTTTACTGACCTTTATAATCTTAAAATAAAAATGTCTGCTCCAAGAAACTATTCCACGCCGACGAAGTCGCGGGCAAAAGCTAGTATTTTATATATTCCTAAGCTGAGTTTATTTTATATGTTAAATACTAAACTTAGATACTATAAACACTGCTCACTAAAATGTGGCGTCAACAAATTCGTCCGCACCGCTTTCGACACGGATTTTATTTATAAGTGACAATAGATTATATTTGCAATAGATTATACAGGTTCTCGAAGTCCGTGGTCACATTTAAAAAAACCCCTTTTTCAAAAAATCGATTTTAAAAACAGCTAAAAAATTCCGAACAAATGACTTTTCAAGCAGTTTGTTACAGTTGGTGGCATTGCATTCGCCATGTCCGTCTGTCTGCCTCTCTGTCCGCCCGCAGTTTAACTTAGACGCTAAGAGACGCTTAACGCTAGAAAGTTGGTACGGGTATATTAATCACGCTGACAAACTGATACAATAAAATAAATAAATAGGAACCCTACACTATGCGTGGTCCGACACGCACTTGAACGGTTTTTTTTTTTAAATTGTGATATTCATTTTTCCAGATGTTTTTATCAATTGCTGCTGTATTACAGGCAACTGTATTTTCAATGTACGATCTTATCGGCATATTGTTTACCAAGGTAATAATTGTAACACCAGGGACTCGCTAGTGTTACTTATTGTTATTATTATAAAACAAACTATATTGGAGATTTAAAACTTTAAAATATATTTGGCATCTACCTTCAACGAACGTCGGAACCAGAGTCTCAGATAAAAACAAAACATATTTTCACATTCGTATTTCAAATTCTTTAGTTTTCACCTGACGCTTCCAAATGCTATCTTGTCTGCCAGAGACCTGCGAGTTAATAATTTTAATTTTCTTCATATCTGGCACCAAAAAGCGTTGCATCAATTACGGAAAAAGTATTTATGATTTGGCTGTGTAGAGGAATGATAATTCCATGCCTCAGGTAGCACATCATCTACTTGGCCCTGAACTATCTTCGGTTATGACAGGATTGCTGTTCTATCATAGAAGAGAGAGTGCATTTGTTTTGTGTACATTCTTTTGCACTATTATAACACCTGCGTTGTGGTTTAGTATCTCCTAAGATAAGTTAAGGCGACCAAGGTCGTAAAGAATATTATAACTGTAGGTAGGTGCTACCGTTCAACTACCAACAGAGGGGCCACCGGTTAATTTGCTATACCAATGTATACTAATATACATCATCGGTAATGTTTTCCAATTACTTATTTGTTGTAATTGTTTAAGTATTTCGTGTACCTATTTATCTTGTTAATTTGAGTATTTATTATATATTTATATTTTATGTATAGTTTATATATTCGTATTATTTATTTAAATGTTTGTATGTATTAATTAAATATCAATCGCTTTTTATTCACCATATTGCACCTACCACCATTCTCTGCATCACCCAAAGGTAGAGAATGCCTATGGCATTAAGTCCGCCTCTGTACATTTGTGTGCGTAAAGTGTAAATAAATAAATAAATAAATAAATAAATAAATAAATAAATAAATAAATAAATAAATAAATAAATAAATAAATAAATAAATAAATAAATAAATAAATAAATAAATAAATAAATAAATAAATAAATAAATATACTAATATAATAAAGCTGAAGAGTTTGTTTGTTTGATGATTTGAAAAATTTATACGGGAACGGGAAAATATGGGATATGGGCGTACGAAGTCGCGGGCAAAAACCAGTTTGCTATACAATTAATTTGACTGCTTATTATTTACAGGTCTATTCTGAACATTATGATACGAGACACATTGTGTATGTTCTAATGTACCACATTTTATCCACCGCCCCTCTTCTCATCGCTGGACAAAAGCTACAAAATCAGTTTAATACTCTCCGAAGAGCATTAGTGAAGCTATCTTACAAAATATCTATACGTAAGTTTATAAATTTTTTATTTACACACATTATTAAATATTTATTATTATTTATTTCAGATAAAAAATATTATATTAAAGATAAATTATATTATATTTATTTCAGATGATCAAGAAACTGAAACGAGACCGTTAAAAGATTTTATTCGTGCAGTTTTCAAAAGTCCCATAATCATAGAATTTGGTACTCTTTCCGTAGGAATGTATTTGCTTCCTTGGATATTATCACTGTCGATCACGTCTATTGTAGTTTTGTTACAATTTAGTCATGTTATTTAAAACAGAAAAAGACATTAAAGTTTCGGTTTTATTTCATTTTTTTTTACCTTTCTCGTGCATATTTCATTTATTTTAATAAAAATCTTATACTTAAGTGGGATAAATCTTCCATCAAAATTTGCGTCAAAATGTATGTACTTTTCATTGAATAAAGCACGATTGCTTCAGACCGGGAACTTGGGGCACTCCGAAGCGGATAGGTAAGGTTCGAATGGGATAGCGGGAACTAGAGTAAGCGAGCAAACTTAGCTTCTGTGATCCGGGCTCCGTCAACTTCCCTTGGTCACGACCGTAAATTAAGCTGAATGTATTCGCTAAGTGCAGAGTGGGTGGTGGAGACCGTCAATCGATCGCAGCGCGCGATGTGACAGAAATGTGAAATAACTCTGGACTGTCATGTGTCAAATTGCTATATATTCATAGAATTCCATACTAACGTTATTATGTATTTTCAAGTAAAAACGTTAAAATTCGCGATATGGGTGTGTTATAAAGTGTAGTAACAATGGGAAAGGGAGTTTGTGTCACAGACGTTTGTCTTATGATCTGAGCTCTCGTTGAAGCTTTGTCCGTTGGTTCTAAGCTCTTCAACGTCTCTCACATGCTATTTTAATACTATTTTTCCTTTTTGGCACAGTTTGAGGATGGAAATTTATATCATGTTTTATCGATTCGAATCCCTTACGTATTATAACTTTCATTTTGTTTTAGAATGAAAATCACTTATTATAATATGCACAAACTTTTAAGATATTGAAATCGTTATCAAACCATTCAGTTGCCATAATTTGACAGATCTCAAGTCCACAATAATTGTGGTCACTTTGGGCGCTGTCATCGCGCACACAGCGAGTTTTCGATAAAATAAGTGATAATAAGATCTTTGGCGTTTCCAAATGTCACATCTTATTTGAGACGGCAACTTGACCATAAGTAAACAGGACGCATTTACTAATTCCGTGCATGTCATGTTGACGGTTCGAAAGAAATCATAAACAATATGAACATTAGAAAAAAAGCGCGGGAAACTTTCAACTTGGCGGACGCGTATTTTTTGAATGAAAGTTGAAAATTAAACCGTGTAATATAGGATCAGTAGCAGTAGTTCTAGCGTTGTATTTTCTTTTATTTATAGTTTTAACTTAGTTTGTCGTTTATTCTTCGGTAGTGGTAAGTTTTTTAAAATATTTATACATAGGTAGTTTGTAAGTATGAAAGACCCGCCCGATCCGGGGGACTTAGTTCCCCCGGCAGGCGTTTTTGTAACAATTAATTCAAATGAATCGGGCATGGATACCGATGGTTCATCTTCGGCTCGTAATTTAAAAAGGACTCGGGTACATTTGTGCAAGCATTGCAATAAACGTCGCCGTACCCGCAAAAATCATGGCTCCGAAACTTCCGGTTGTAGCTGTGATTCGAAAGTTGATGAATCAGTGCCTGCGAAAATTATGCCTTCATATACTCAAGATATTACACCTCTTATCCCGGCTCCTTCTTTGGTTCCTGCCACTCAGATTGGCAGAACAAATTATGAAAAATCAGATAGCGCGCCTTTTTTGATTCATGTCCAAAAAACATTTACGGCTCCAGATGAAGGTACGACACTGCACCCCATCACTTTTGGTAAGTTCCTAAAACACAATGAATTCAAAAATATTATTAATGGAAGCGTCAAAAAAATTGGACGAAATAAGATTTCACTTTCTTTTTCGAATTACCTGGATGCAAATTCTTTTATTGCACATGAGAGTCTGCAAAAATATAGCTACAAAGCTTTTATACCAACTTTTAATGTTACCCGAATGGGTTTGGTCCGTGGTGTTCCTGCGGAATGGTCTCCTGAGGAAGTTATTGACAACATAACAGTACCAGTTGGATGCGGTCCAATATTGAAAATCAGACGACTAAATTTTAAGACCACTGTTGATGGGACAACCATCTGGAAACCATCTCAATCCATAGTTGTCACTTTTGATGGACAGGTTTTGCCTAAGAGAATATTTATGTGCTATAATGCTTTACCTGTAGAATTATATATTTTCCCTACCATACAGTGTTTCAATTGTTGTAGGTTTGGTCACACCAAAATTCAGTGCAGGTCCAAACCTCGCTGTTATAAATGTGGCCAAGGCCACTCTGGGGACAGTTGTGAAAAAGATCAAGATACAGCTTCTTGCTGTCTTTGCTCTGGATATCACTTTGCAATTAATAAATCTTGCCCAGAAATCTCTAGACAAAAATCTATAAAAAAATACATGGCTCAAAGTTCAGTTTCCTATGCTGAAGCAGCTAGAGTTCATCCTCCAGTGACTAAAACCTATGCTGATACTCTTTTATCCTCTCCTTCCCAAAAATTTGCAGATACCCCACTAATTTCATCCCCTAATCCTTCAAATAGTTATAAGAAGACTGTCTTCCTGAAACCACGATCACCTCCAAAACAGGTGCATGGATATAATAAAGAAGCCCACAATGCTATTGTTAGAGATTTTGCCATACCTCAGCCTTCAAATGGCTGTGCTCTGACTAATAATGTTAATAATGACATAAAAGACACAAATTTTTCCATTAATGATCTTTTTTCTGCTTTACACAATCTTCTTTTCCAGTTCAGCATGTCACCGTCCAACGCCGCCCAATCTTTCAATTTACCTCAATTCATTCATAATGGACAAATCCAAAATAATCCAGTGGAACTGTCGCAGTCTAATAAACAAAAAGAGTGATGTCATACATCTATTAAACAAATACGAGCCATTTGTCTTTGCTTTAGCAGAGACTTGGCTTAAATCATTTCATATTTTTAAAATTAATGGTTATTTAACCATTAGAGAGGATAGATCTGATGGGTATGGTGGTGTAGCTATACTTATTAAGAATTCTATCCCTTTCTCCACTATTGCTTTACCACCTCATAGCGAGGAAGTATCTATTGTAGCCATTAAAGTGTACCATACTTGTCTTGTTTCTATCTACATTCCTCACCCTTCTTCTTCTGTTCTTCAAGAGGTGAATAATCTATTTTCTTCTCTACCAAAGCCGTTCTTGGTATTAGGGGACTTTAACTGCCATCACCAATCATGGGGCTGTTCAACATCTAACAGTTATGGGGATGAATTACTAGATATAATAGACTTACACAACTTGTGCATCTTGAACTCAGGTGAAGCCACACGTCGGTGTGCTCCCAATCAAAACCAAAGTGCAATTGACCTTTCCATCTGTTCTCCAAGCTTAGCATCATCATTAACTTGGAATACTCTAACCACTACTTATGGTAGTGACCATTTTCCCATACTTATTTCATATCCTCTTTCTAAACCAAATGCACCACTAAGGAGATCAAATTTAAAACATAGAGTACCAAATAGAAATAATAATGACTGGTACAAATTCAGAGACATTGTTGACAGTAAGCTTTGCTCTTTGCCTGTCATTTCTGATGACAATGAAAATATTTGTGCAGAAGCTTTAGCACACTTATTAATTACAGCGGCAGATGAAGTATTTCCGGTAAAAAATAAAAATATTAGTACAATCCCTTCACCTCCATGGTGGGACTCGGAGTGCACAGAATTGATTAACAAACGTAAAGAGGCTGAATATAATTATAACTTGGATATGTCTGATGATAATTTTGAAATCGTTACTAACCTAATTAGTAAAACTAGTAAACTTTTCAAGAAGAAAAAATTTGAGTCTTGGCGTAACTTTTGCACATCAATTTCACCGAATACTCACCCTACAATTGTCTGGCGCAATATTCGCAGATTTAGGTCCATCTATAATAACCCTGCTCTTATTCCTGATTCTTTAGCCAGCGACTTCTTAAATAAATTGGCTCCTCCTTGGGTGCCTGAGGCTATCGAACTTAATTTGCCTGTTGCATCCAATAACCATGATACTTCTGTAATGCTAGCAATGCCATTCACTCTCAATGAATTTAAGGGTGTTATTCATAAAACTAAGGATTCCGCACCGGGCATTGATGGCATCCCATATTCCTTTTTTGCTAATTTAAATGACAACGTCCTCAGTTATTATTTAAAGCTTGTCAACACTATTATGATTACTGGACACATCCCTGATGAATGGAAACGTCAAATGGTGTTGCCATTCCTTAAACCAAATAAAACTCCATCTGATGCTTCTTCATATCGTCCCATAGTTTTGTCTTCAGTTCTAATGAAAATAGCGGAACACTTAATTAAAAATCGCCTAGAATGGTATGTTGAAAGTAAGGGCCTTTTGGCAGATTCACAATATGGCTTTAGAAAAGGTAAAAGTACCACTGACTGTTTAAGTATTTTGATATCAGATATTCGGTTATCCTTCTCTAAAAATCAGTCCACCGTAGCAGTTTTTCTTGATATTAATGCGGCTTATGATAATGTTGTATTATCAATTTTACATAATAAATTAAAAGTCTTAAAAGTTCCATTGAATTTATCTAATTTCATTATTAATATCCTAACTGCACGCTCAGTTAACATGCTGATAGGAGATCATGAGGTATCTCGCCTTGTTTGGAGAGGTCTCCCACAGGGTTCTGTGCTCAGTCCCCTTCTATACAACATTTACACTTTTGATATGGACTCGTCCTTAACTAACTATGTTAAGGTTCTACAATACGCCGACGATTTGTTACTGTATTCGTCAAGTCACTCTGTTGAACAAGCCAGCTTTAAAGTCAATTCTGCTTTGTCTACTCTGGAATCATGGTTACATTTGAATGGCTTGGATTTATCCACGTCTAAAAGTGCGGCTGTTTTATTCTCCCGGAAAAAAAAAATATTCCTTTAGTAAATCTGATGTATGAGGGAAGACCTATTCCAGTAAAAGATAAATTCAGATATCTAGGTGTAATATTAGACTCTAAATTAAGCAGTGTTCCCCATTGCGACTATATTGTAAACAAATGTGAAAAACACTTAAACATGCTTCGATGCCTCTCTGGTGTATGGTGGGGTGCTCATCCGTTTTCTTTAAAACTTATTTACAACGCAATCATCAGAAGCACTCTGGACTATGGATTGTTTGTTCTGGAACCTGGCAGTGTTATGGCTTTTAAAAAATTGGATCGCATCCAGTCTAAAGCTTTACGTATTATTTCGGGTGCTATGAAGTCGAGCCCCATTAATGCGCTCCAAGTCGAATGCGGGGAAGCTCCCCTATATATTAGAAGACAATTTCTATCTGACAAATACTTGTTCCGGATTCTTCAGCTCTCAACTCATCCTCTTATTCCTAACTTGGACACTTTAATGTTGCAGATGGAATCATCAGATTATTGGTCCCATAAACGTGCTCCTTGTTTAATTGTCAGCTACAAAAAATTCCTTTCACTTTCTTCTCCTATTCACAGTTCCAATAAACTCCCCATATTCAGCAGTAGTTACGAGAGTTTACAATTCAGTCCCAAAATAACATTTGACTGTGTGAGTAAATCAGATCCCGGTTACCATTTAAATTTTAACCATTTTCTGACTGAACATTTAGAATACCACCACATCTTTACCGACGCTGCCAAACATACTCCGACGGGTTGTGTTGGAATAGGTACTTACCATTCTCAATACAACATCGTACAAAAAACAAAACTACCTCCGGAGACTTCCGTTTTTACAGGGGAATGCTTCGGCATTTTAAAAGCCATAGAATATATTAGTCTTTTAAAGCTCAAAAAAGCTATAATTTTTACTGACTCTCGAAGTGCTCTTCTAGCCATCAATAAATCCCCTTATGAAGATAAGTCGCAGCTGTCCATAATTTATTCAATAAGAGAATTTGCATCCAGAATGATCATTGAGGGTAACATACTACAATTTGCATGGATTCCGGCCCACGCTGGAATCCATGGCAATGAAGTCGCTGACGCTCTGGCCGGTGATGCGGTGCATTGTGGGGACTTAGTCCCATATAAAATTTTTACTTATGACCTCGTAACGTTGCCTAAGAGATTTCTTCGGGACACCTGGAAGGTAGCTTGGGATATCAGTAGCAGATCGAAGGGACATTATTTTTCTCTTATTCAACCTGAGATTCCGGAAAAACCATGGTTTGGTAAGGCAAAATTTGGCAAAATGGAATCCTCTGTTTTAATACGGATGAGACTGGGTCATGTTTGTTCCCCTGCCCATCTTGCCAAATTTCATATTATTGACGACCCCATTTGCTTGTGTGGCACAGATGTAGGCGACTTAAATCACATTTTTTTCTCCTGTCCCTTACACGACCGTTCTTCCTTCTTCAGTAACCTCTTATCCCTTGATATTCCTTTTCCTACGTCAATACTGTCTTTACTTTGTACAAATAGTTTTCCTGTATATAAATGTATAGTTTCATTCATAACCTTAAATAATATTAAGTTGTAATTATTCGTCATTGTAATTTGCTCATCCATCATAAATCTGATCCTATGTCCTGTCTTATCCCAAATTCCGTTAAAATAAAATAGTATTATGTTTTTATTAAGTTTCCCTACCTTTATAAACTAAACGTGACATTGGCTAAATGCACAAACCGTGCGAAGCCAAAGAAGAAGAAAAAAAAAAAAAATATGAACATTATAACTTTTCTTAATTAGGTTAAGTGTTGTCAACTGAAGCTTAAAGAAAATTAAATTATATCTCTTGGATTTATATTATCAGTTGTGTTAACAATAGATGATTATAACAAATGAAGATTATATTAAACGAAATTATATCGTACGTTGTTATATAAAAATAGTTATACCTTACATTACCTACACACAATACAAACCTAAATCCCGTATATATAAGCATTCGTTATCACTGACACAATATCCTTTTGTCAGAATCTTATGCTGCTTGCTTGGAATTGTATTAACCAAACAATCGATTGCTAATTTAGTACTTAGGAAATACGTTTAAGTTGACGCTACTGTGATGCCACATAATTTTTATCCGTATTATAAATCATCTTTTTTCTTGTTAATTGTCAAATCTGTTATATTGAAAATTCACTTGCCAAGATTAAGTTATTTTTACAAGGTTTCATAAAAAAATTACAGGCGGCTAAGTTGTGGCGACACTTGGGCCTATTTCCAGCAGTGGAAGTCTTTTGGCTGATATGACGATGATGAATATGATGATGGCTCTTCCTTTGCATAGCACAGGCCTCGTCTTATATTGAAAAGGAACGAGCATAATAATTTATTACTGTATCGATTGCTTTTGTTCATGCTTTCTAAATAGGATTTTCACTGTCATAGTTGACATTTAAAATTCTTCTTCTTCTGCCTACGATACCGATGGTACATTAAATACCGTTGAGATCCAGTAGGTTATGTTTATTGCCGTGTCGCCACTAATTTTCACAGCTTTTCTTATAAATTGACATGTATTCTACGTTGATTTTGAGCTTTTGACCATTGTTATTGCCGATGTTTGTCTAAGCTCTCAAGATTGGCTAATGCTGTGAACACTTAGCAAATGGCTTGTCCCAATTTGGTTCGTCTGCCAGCCAACCTGTCCAGCTAGATACAATAGGACGAACAGTTTTAAAGGATGACACAGAATGTGCTTTTAAATATACACCAATACAGTTAATGGATGCTATCTAGCGCCATTTATAGGTCAGAAATTAAAAGCAAAGTCACTCAAGTCATTGCAGATTCACTCATGTGCCTGATACTCACTATTTAAATCGAAATCTTCATAAGTAATGTAAGGGATACCTAATTGCATATATTTTTATTGTTCACCCCATGTGTAAAATTCTGGTGTACAATAAATCTACATACATCTTTCTGCGTGCCCAATGCTGTACCTAGATGAATTACTCGTGGTCATTGCTCGCAGAAAAAACAATCGGTGGGGTCGAAAGTTTCTGGACTCTACCGCGTGAGCTTCCCGCCTTCTAACGCTGCGTCTTCCGATCACAAGGTGGACCGATCGCTTGGAGAAGGCTGCGAGAATCCTCTAGTTGCAAGACGGAGAGGACGTTACTTTGGGGGAAGCCTATGTCCAGAATCGATGATAATGATGATATTGTTGAACTATCTAATGTGCTATAGCCGGTCGATTCTTTAAACATGTCGAAGGCTTGGGTGAAGTGATCACGAGGTAAGCTGTCAATCCATAAAATCAAGATGGATAGACAGCTCACTTCGTGATCACGTGACATCTTGATTATATGGATTGACAGCTCACCTCGTAATCATTTCACCCAAGCCATCCCTTCGACATGTTTTCATAGAATCGACAGGCAGTGACTCTCACTGACTTACTTGGTTTATATGGAAAGTTTTAACTATTCCGAAGGTACCTAGCAGTCATCTAGATGCTCTGTGCCTTAACCTAATAATTACGATAATAGTTGCATGATATTATCATATCATTTTGATTATGGGCCTCATAATGATGCATTGACCGATTAATTAAGTTGCATACAACTTCCCAGGGCAATTATGTTAATGTAAATTGATTGATATTACTTATTAAATATTTGAGCAATGAAAATTGTTAAGGAGTCTATGAGGATTGTATTTATCAAATATTCAATGATGAGAGCTGATACTGGTATCAATAATTACGTGCCGAAAATAAAATAAAAATGACCTGACGTGCGCAATGCTCGAGGAAGATAGTCAAGTGTGTGCCCCCCTTCTTTGTTTTTTTTTTGTGTGTGGTATCTCGCAGGACTTGGGGGCCTTAATATAATATTAAACCTTTTTTTTTTTTTTTTTTTTTTTTCTCGGGGGGAAATCCTCATGGAAATCCTCCACCCTGGGGCGCGGGTGGAGGGGTCTGTCAGACTCTTACTGACTAAAACCACCCCCGTGTTCCATCTTCCACCTACGCCGGGGATCGCGGGAACGTATGCGACATCCGCAATCCCCGGCTGGTGCCGGCCCGCCTCTGCGGGCCACCTCGCGTCGGCGAGGGGAGTGAGGTGTTTGACTCCCCTCGCTACGTCAAAGAGGGGCGCACGGGAACACCACGCGCCGCCACCTCGGGTCCGGATGAGTGGGGGGCGACGGACATCCCCAAGTCCGCCGCCCGATGCGCCTGCTGCGGGCAGGGAGAGCGGTTGTGATCTCCCTCTCCCTTTCCGCAGCCTCCTTCTGCGCGATAACTGTCTCGCAGAAGGAGACCACCGCGTCCCAGGACTCCTCACCGCCGACCATAGCATGGACTACGGCCGGCAGCGAGAGGTCACCGCCTACAACAGAGATGAGGGCACGGCGCGGCTCCTCCCAAGCTGCACACTCTGCAAGCGTATGCCGTGCCGTGTCCTCCCGACAGTCGACGCAGTGGTGGCATCGAGCGTCCGGCTCCCTGCCTATGCGACACAAGAACCTCCCGAAGCAGCCATGCCCCGAGAGGACCTGCGTCGCACGAAACGTCAGAGAGCCGTGCCTTCTCCCGAGCCACAGGTCGAGCACTGGCCGGATGGCCTCGATGGTGATGAGGCCGGCGGTAGGGCTCGAAAGCCTGTCCCGCCATTTCGCCACCAGGACCTCGCGCAGCTGCGACCGACGCAGCTCCAAGTGTTGCTGCGTCAGTCTTTCGCCGCGCGCCCGCGCGTCCTCGCGCCACCTATGCAGTGACGCGAGCACTTTCGCCTCCAGGTCCCACGGCGGGGATCCGGCCAGTGCGCAAGCCGCCTCGTAGGAGATCGTGCGATATCCCCTGATGACTCTGACGGCCATCACCCTCTGCGGCTTCCGCAGAACAGTGATGGTGCTGGCCGTCAGGTCAGCCGCCCAGATCGGGGCCCCATATAGGGCCATCGATCGCACGATCCCCACGTACAACCGCCTACAGGCGGTGCCCGGGTCCCCCAGATTGGGAAGTAGCGTTGACAGCGCCCCCGCCGCGCCCAACAACTTGGGCGCCAGCCGCCGGAAGTGGGGGCCGAAATCCCACCGGCTGTCGAGCACCAATCCCAAATACTTCATGGTGGACTCGACAGCGATACGGGCCCCCCATTTAATATTAAACCTAACCTAACCTAACCAGGGTTTATCAACCTTTTGAACGCCAGAATAGAAGAAAATACTGAACTTTTAATTTTTGATTCAAAAATCGACCACAAACATGTCGTTAAAACTAATGTTAAAATGCGTGACTTGTAAGATACAAAAGCTGTCGATGTGCTTATTTCTAAAATTAAACGGATTACACTTAAAATTTTACGGTGTTTCGTTAAAATTTAAAAACTCAAAAAAAAAAGTTTAGAAAGACACCACACCAATAATTAATTTATTTTGTATTCTGCTCAAATGGGCACATAGTGTTAGAAATCTAGTCATCAACCATAGAATCTACATCTATTTACAGGTAAGAGTTAAAAAATGTAAATGTTTATCCTTTACTATATCACATAAAGTCCCCTCGACTCATTAAATCGTGTAAACCAATTCTTCGTAACTATTGGAGAAACACTTGCGGAAGAAATAATAACCCTAACTGGACAAGCATCTAGACCTATCAATAACTTAAGTTCACTATCTCAAATTAATTCGTTCGTGATGCTGGAGACAGATACAGCGGAAGTGGATAACATACTTGGGGTGCTTGACTCAGGAAGTGCTTCGGGGTAGGATCGTATACCTATGGGTTTCCTTAAATTATATCAAAAAATTGTTGTTCCTCTTATTAACCAGTTAACTTTCCTTTCCTTTCGAAAATAATAGACAAAATATTAAATAAAAGAATTTCTATTCATTTAAATAACTTACTAAGTTATTTAAATGAATAGAAATTCTTTCCGATTTACAATACGGTTTTAGACAGGGACGGTCAACTCAGGACGCAGTTATTGCGCTAACATCTGAAATCACTGACAAGGTTGAAAAGGGTTATAAATGCGTTATGGTGTTTCTAGAACTGTAAAAGGCTTTTGACTACGTACATAGGGTACGTAGTCAAAAGCCTTTGTGCAGAGACTTGAGGCTATAGGGATAAGAGGTAAGGCTCTTTCCCTCTTTGATAGTTATCTCCGAGGTAGGAGACAGCAAGTTAAAATAGGTAACTTGTATAGTGAGGAGGAAAACATTGTTTTGGGTTTCCCACAGGGGTCGGTCCTCGGCCCATCATTGTTTCTGGTGTATATTAATGAACTCTACAACCTACGAAACAGTGGGGCGGAAATCTACTCCTACGCGGATAACACGGCCATTGTCTACTTTGGGGACACGTGGGAAGCCGTGCGCAATAATACCAAGCAAGAATTAGTTGCTATAGATAGATGGCTCAAAGCCAATCTACTAACTGTGTTACTAAAACAAAATACATTTGTTTTTCTCCTAATATAAGGACTAAACCAGGCCTTAATTTTAGAATTAGAATCCACACGTGTATAGAATACTTCGACCAAAAATGTATTTGTCATGCCATTAAACATGCAACGTCTACAAGATACCTGAGAGTTATAGTTGACGAGTGTTTAACTTAGCATTCGGAAATTGAGATTGTTACGTCACGGGTACAAAAATGTATATAGATTTTTGACACTCTAAGATACGTTATGTCTCAGAAGATACTTAATAGCATCTATATTGCGCTTATGCAATCAGTTATTACATGCTGTTTGCCAGTCTGGGAAGCCACTAAAACTAAATTCCTTGAGTTAGAAAGAGCCCAAAGGTCACTTATAAAAGTTATGTACCATAAACCATACAGATACTCCACAGTCGATCGATATAGAATCAGTCGCTTACTTTCAGTAAAAAAACTACGTTTCTTAATTACGACCTTTTATTCACAAAAAACAATTCCATTTAACCAAGGCAGTAAGAAGAAAAGGCGAAAAGATATAGTGGCTTACTCCCCAAGGGTCCGCCGTGTAAAGCGGTTGCTTTTGCACGGCGTCAGTAGGCAACCCAATCAGCATTTATGATAAAATAAACGTAAAATTAAGATTTGACTATTTCACACGTATGCAAAAATCTAACAACCGAGTGGCTAGAAACCTTAACATACGAGGAAACTTAGTTTTAGTTAGACTTGGTTAAACAATTTCTATTTCTTTTTTATCAATAATGTAAGTTCTCACCGAGTTTAATCAATCAATTGCGCTTCAAACACATCAGCACTTCAAAGAAGACATACACATTCTCACACACTAACACATAAACACAGACATACACGCACCATAACACAAACCCTGTTTAAAAATAAGACACACATATAGTATCACATAGGCATACAACTACAGTTACACAAAGAGCTGCTAATTAGTTTATAAGTCATTTTTATCTTTATGTTTTCTTCTTAAATTTAATTTTTAGTCATCATTTGTAAGCAATGGTCTTAATATTGTTAATAATTAAGGGAAAGAAATCAATTATTTTATGTTCTCATAGATATTCGCATAGGATATTAAATGAATTTTAACTCATCACAATCTATACAATTTTATTTGAACAACCTTTTCAAACATGTGTACTGTTGAAAATTATTTACATTTATTTTAGTTCTATAGGTATAAATATGCATAAACTAAATTTCCGCAAAACCAACTACAGATATACATAGCAAAAGCAATTATGATGTCAATGTCGACTGTCAATATTTTCGCCTTCTTGTCAGAAGAGAAATTTTGACATTTACAACATGAGCATTTCGTACGTAATTTTTGAACTTGCTGATATTTGTTATCACTTATGGAATAGAATGACACCTGAAGACATAAACCAAGTAATCCGTTAAATTATTTAAGCGACATAGTCAAAATGTGCAGGATTGACATGCGTTACCAAAATATTAGGTACGTAGTTAATATCAAACATTTTGTTCTTTTCGCTTGTTGTCTTACACATAATCTGTATCTTACAAATCCATCTACATCTCTCTAAATTTGATATTAATTAGCTCAAGACTACCCCAAAAGTCTTCAAGTTATAACTTATTTGATAAAATGACACTTCATAAATCTTAATAATTTTAGTTTTAAATATTTTTTTTAAAACGTTGTACATAAGTACCTATTAAGATCAGAATAATATTTAGGAACAACACAGAACAGAAAACACTTTGATCATTGTTAAAGTATTGCAAGGTCTTCACGTCATTTATTTTAAATAAAATGATTAAACTGCAATGTAACTATGATATAACTGATAGACAAGGACAGTAATATAGGTATTAGATACATTCCCTGGACCACACTACCAATATACTCTATTTTAATGGGGTTAGCTTTTACTAGGAAGTATAAATTCTTGATAGCTTTTGATTTCGATGTCGGATCTGAAAGAATACAATGGGTACTCATTCTGGTGAGTCTAAATACATTATATATATATATATATATCTGTATTTGCTTCTTTTATTAAAAAAAAATTAAATGATCTTTTGTAAGCATACTTACAAATTGAAAATTTGTTGTTTAATTTCAACAAACCCGTTCTTGTTTTTGCAGCTTCATTAATAAGTTTCTGTCCCGCAAGAAGGACCAAATGCGTACCAAACAAAGAATATATCAGAACAAAAAAAGTTTGGGAGAAACCAAAATAAATGTATGCGTCCTGAAAATAAAAGGCAGTTTTAGAATACTAAAACAAAAGTTACAGGTTTAGGTAGCTTGGTAACATCTTATTGATACTTACGTGTGAAAGGATTAATTCAAATAATCTGGATACTGAATAAATATAATTCATTGACGATAGAGCCAGTGAGAATATCATCTGGAACCAATTAATTTAAAAATTTCAGTTCCCAGTAAACAAGGAGATAAAAATAAATTGAGGCGGGCGTTTTCAGGGACTGATATTAGACCTCGAGCTGCTTCCTCTGCTATCCAAGAAATCAACATATCGAGGTTCGAGCGAGGTGTATTTCAGGGAGATAGTTTGTGTCGCCTTGAATCTTCTTGCACACTGCTCGAGAATTCAGGTTCTCCTTGGGAAGAAAGAAGTGGCGCAAACCTGTAATGCTTAACACTAACGATCACGGGAATGTATGACAAAGGGAAGAACTTCATGATGGCCTCTGGGCCCTAAATAGGTACTATGTGGTCCAATTAGCGTTGCCTGGCTGCGTTTCGGTGATTTATTCGGGGAAATATCCCACCTATACGCACAATACGTTTTGGGAATACTTTCACTGTCCGTATAACTGAGGAGTGGAATTCCCTGCCCGAGTCTGTGTTTCCTGATAGCTACAAACTTGGGGTCCTTAAGTCAAGAGAGAAAAGGTTACTTCATCAAGTGTTCTTCATCATCAACCACATCGTCGCTTTCCGTCAGGTGAAATTGTTGCATAATGCGAGTCTATCAATAATAATAAAAAGAGCGAAAGTTTAATCTGTGCAAAAAAGAAGTTATCTTGACGACTAACTAAAACGTAAAGGAAGGCACGGTTGACTTCCGTCAGGAATGTCACCGTTCAATAGGTAAATCCGCCACATTATCTCTAGTTGTTCTGGTCTAGCTAACGGCGTGTACTTGAATAAGATACAATCTTGTAGCCAAGATTATTCATCAGCGTCCTGTGAAATTGGAACTTTTCTCGATACTGGCAATATGATATTGTACTAGGATCAGTGCGAAATCACTGGTAGGTCTATTGTGGCCAATGAGTCTGATATACTGGTGCTTGGCCGCAACCAGAGGCGTCAAACACCTCTCGATTCAGCCCATCTACGCAACGCTAGTAATTAACCGACTTCCAAAAACGGACGAGGTTCTTAATTCGGTGGGTTACTAAAAGTTTTTTGTGTATGTACACCGATTACTCCGAGTTTTCTGATACTATTTATGTGATTTTTTATTCGTTTTATGCGGCATACTTGCCATTTGGTCCCGTAAAAATTTTATTCAGTTTGGCTCAGCATTTTTTATTTTATGAGCATTTGGCTTACTTGTTACAATTATCCTGCCTATAATTATCCTGTCTAAGTTAGCAAAATGACGTCGGGTACTTAGTATTACAACTAAAAAAAAAGTGAAAAAAAATCTTTTTGCAAAAAAATACAACCTACTTCTAGATAAAACACTACAAAGTCTAAAATAACTTTAATTTGGGAAGTCGGTGTCAAATCGAAGAAACAAAACTAAAAACACAGACTTTAGAAATTAAAGTTTTTAATTAAGAAAGAACAGCGCCAAGATATTTACCTGAAAACTAAAGCACGCCGACAGTTCCTTGCTACAAGCAACTAGCAACATATAATTTGTTGCCCACTCATCCAATCGTTCCACCGTCAGATGATCGTTCCTTTCCTCTCTCCCAACACTCTCTCTTTTTTCTTGGTCTTCATTATAATTTTGAAGTTTTGATACATAACCGTTCAGACATTTCAGTAAACAATTGATCATACTTATGTAAATGTAAAATATAACATGTTCTATAGAAAAACGAAGTTCAGAAAACATTTCAGTTATATATAACACAACGTAGCTTAGAGAAGGAACTGCATTTTGCAAACGAACTTTATAAAGGATCCTCAAAGGTATCACACATGCACCACATAAGCTCAATACTACAGTAGTCGTAATGAAGAAATTCTTCATTTTTCTTGATTTTTTTTTAGTTTGTTCATTAATGAAACACTGGTGGACAGATATTAAGTTTTGAATGAAAATTTTGTAAGAGCATGAATTTTGAATAGCGCAAATCATTATTGTAATAGTACTGAAAAGCTTCGCGTAATGGATTACGAATGGTATGTATGTATGATACACATTAATTTTACTAGTATGTGCCACAGAAAAAACTCGAATAGTGTCATTTAACAATATTACAGCATAAATCAGTATCTCTAAAACAACACGTGCGATTTGAGTTTTTTGATGACTAATTTGAGAACTGTAATTTCTGTAAACTCCCATTATATTTTCTGCTTTTATTAACATGTCTAATGTTGTGTGTTTCATTTTGATCTTGAAAGTATGCACGTCCGAAGTCTAAGGTTGCTTAAGGGAGTGGGTTCATTTTTCAATCTACAGAATAATAAATCTATTTGTAGATAATTGAATTACAAAAAACCTGCCAAGTGCGTGTCGTACTACAGGCGGTGCTGTAATCAGGATTCATATTTGGGTACTACAGATTGGTTATACCGACTACAAAAAAAATGTAAAATAGCAGTATTGTACACTATGCTTTTAAAATTTACTTTATTTTTAAAGTTTTTTTTTTGTCTTTTTATGTTAGCATAACTTTTACACACGATGTCTACATCTCTTTTATTCGACTCTCCTTTCGCAGGTATGCTGGAAGAGATTTCTATAGAAATAAGCATCACCTTTGCACCTATTTTTCTGTTCCCTTCTTCTTATCTATTTGTTAAATGTGTGTACATAAACTGTTAAATAAATTAATAAAATGATATGTATGATAAAGAATGGTAGGTATATAATTTCCAAATAAAATAGCTGTCAAAAAAACGGACAGAATGAAATTAAAAGGCTTCCATTTGGCCATTTGGCTACAGAACCCTAAAAGCGCTTATATATAGTGAATTAAGGTCAAACTTACTAGAAGTTTCTTTAATTATATTGACTGTCAGCCACTTGATTGATTTTGAACTTCAAATGTAAGAATCTCGAAACAAAGAAACATGATTAATATAACAAGTGCTAAAAGCTCTAATCTGTGTGGTGTGGTATGTTTCTCATATGATTTGACCAGTACGATTGTATGTCAAAAGTCAAAAGTCAAAAGTAAAAAAGTCAAAACGTTTATTTCAATTAGGCCATTAAACGGTTCACCCTTGTTTGATAGAACAACGTTTGATATAATATTACTAAATCGAACAACGTTTAAGAAAATCATCACTTTGTATAATATCGTTTGACAGAATTTTCAGTTCATCGAATATTAGAGAGAGGCTCCTACTTCTGGGTGGTTTATAAAAAAAATAACCACGAAGGGGATGGCGGGGTCTATTCGCTCGCTTCGCTCGCTCACACGACCCCGCCATCCCCTTCTAACCTAACCTATCCGAGTCGGGGTGCCCTAAAGTCCAGATTGCATCCAGTTTCTCCTGGTAACAATAGTTGAGGGTGGCAGGTGTATAGGGTATAAAGAATAAAATTAGTGCATTTGAAAATTCGGCGAAATGAAATTAGTTCAAATAAATAATTACGCTAAATAAAAATTTACCAATGAATTATTCGGTCAAATGAATAATTCTTCGAAATGACTTTATTGCAACTAAAATTCGATTTAGTAATATTGTATCAAACGTTGTTCTATCAAACAAGGGTGAACCCCATTAAACGGCACTTTTGAACGTCATCGTTTACAGTTCAGTAAAATAATAGTGTTACATTAATAAAGTGACTCTTCTGTCCATTCGGAAATGTAGATTCTTATGGAGAAGAACGGACAAGAAACTCCATAGTTACTCTTTTCAAATAATGATTTTACAAAATTTGGTATACAAAAATTAATTTCATGTTATGTGAGGACGATGCACCCAGACTATGCTACTTAAAGAACAAAGTATCACCAGCAGAGGTAAACTTATTAATTTCCTAAAGAAATTTAGGTAAATGGTACTCACATATTTACAAACATTGGAACCATTAATTAAACAACAGTGTGTGAGTCAACAGAAAAATAAAAACACAAAAAAAGAAACAGTATATCTATAAAGTTAATACATTAATCAACCAGTTTGACCTTCACCCTTGATTGTCCTATGGAGCAGGACCAGCATGTTTCCAAGCATTCTTATCCTGAATGGACGAAATGGTATGGACTCTCAAAGAAACTTTGACCCCTGAGTCTGTTTCGGTATATCTTCTCAGGGTAGTCAACTAGGAAACACCGGCCTCATCTAGTTTAAAATGACCCAAAAAAATTGACGTGTAAAAGTATTATGTCTAACCTACCAACAAAATAAATATCATTAATCATTTGTATCCGATTCCGATATACACCAAAGAATTTAATTTTTATCGTGATAACTACATATTTGCATTTCATCGACAAATTTTTCTTTCAAACTCATCTCGTTTCCGCGTCTCGGCATTTAAGGAAACGGCCACAAGGCGTGTGAAAAAAATTCATGATGAAGAAAAGTCTACATTGAAGAAAAGTCGTGATCCATTCTGAGTGTTTGGGTGTTACACATACATATATACTAATCATATAATCTAACTAAAGACCACCTACCTCGTCCCCAAATCCCCAATCCCTAATCTACCTTGCCTGTTGTGCACTTCTTACACTATCGTGTGCAAACGTCACTGAGCGGGGAGAGGGTTCGTAAATTACCTCGAGATTCACTTTACGCGACCTCAGGATCATTTGTAATTTCCTAACCGCAAATGTAACGTGAGTTATGAATGCATCGTAATTGAGGTGCTCTCGGACGTTTTCATCCATCCTTATTTCATTTATATTTATTTCTTCCCATGCACATCCCACATTTTACAATATCTTGATTGCGGGTTTTTAAATATAAATCCTGTTAGGGCACTGCAAATTAATCAAAGTTTGGTGTGGATTCTGAGATCTACATTCACATAAATTGGGCTAAAGTTGAACAAGCCAGAGTGCCAAAAACTCGTCATTATTAGTTAAAACAAGAGTACATACATAACTTAACACAACATCGAGCCCATATTCCCAAAAGGGTCAGGCAGTGGTGCACCGATAGTCCAACTATATGTTTTTTTTCCAGTTATATTTTTAAATTCCTAAGAGTCGAGCCTAATGCCATCACAATCATATAAATATACATAAATATATGTTTCATAGCAAGTCAGAATAACACGTACAATACAGAAAAACAAAATTATAGTATATATATTATTATTATTATATATATATATATAAATAGTAATAAGTTAAGTTATTTATGTAACTTATCTTAAATAAGATGACTAAATTGCAATGCAACTATAATATAACTGATAGACAACGACAGTAATATGGGAACTAAATACATTCCCTGGACCACTCGACCAGTATACTCTATTTTTATCGGATTAGCTTTTACTAAAAGGTACAAATTCTTGATAGCCTTTGATTTCGATGTTGGATCTGAAAAAATAATAAAGATTTTTAAAGAGGCAATCTGGCTTTGTGTGGTCACAGTTCTAACCTAACTTAGCAGCTGTTTCGAATGGGAAAACTGTTTATTAATCATAATATTTATTTGAACTCCAATTCACACCATAATTACTAAAAATAAACCTAATCTACCATGCATGCTTGCTTTGTGATTTTTATAGTGTTAAAGAATATACTGAAAAAAAAGTAATAAACAAATATGGTTACTGGTTACTTTAATTATTCCTACCTACTTAAATTGGTTTATCACATATTGTTATAATTTCAAATTATTACCTATTATAACATATTTAGTGTAACCATACAGATGCACCTGAGAGACTTGCTAGTGTAATTGAAATAGAATTCATATAATAACTTAATTATTGATTTTTGTGAACAATTTCTCAAATATTTTTGTGCCAGTAAATGGTAAAACAAAATTACCCAGTCTGATTATAAAAATAAGACCATATACCATGTTTTAAATGCAAATAAAATATTCTTATTCTTTGCAAAAGAGGAAATCTGGCGATCGGCGGTCGCTGCCGCGGCTTAGACTAATGCTAACAATTTTCTTATATCTCAACGTTGGTTCATAGCACGCTCCTTCTATTACTGCTTGAAACTATGACGATAAATCAAACATGGGTCACGGCATGAACTCGATTTGGTACACAACTAGAATATTAATATTATTATTGCTTTTCATACAGCCAGGAATAGGACACAGTTTTTTTTAATCATTGGTTCATGTTGGATAAAAATATATATAGAACTCTTCCGTTACTGAGTGACTGAGTGACTGACAGACAACGCACAGCCGAATCTACTGGTTGTAAAAAATAAAAATCGGGAAGTAGGTTCCTTGGAGAGTGTAGGGGAGCCTTTAGACATTTCCTGGAATTTCCACGGGAACGGGAGAAACGGGATATGCGCGTACGAAGTCACGGGCAAAAGCTAGTTGGATATAAATTACATACTTACAAATTGATAATGTGTTGTTTAATTTCAACAAGCCAGTCCTTGTTTTGGCGGCTTCGTTGATAAGTTTCTGTCCCGCAAATATAACCAAATGTGTGCCACACAAAGAATACACCAGAACATAAATAATCTGGAAGACTCCAAATAACTTGTTTGAATCCTGAGAAGAAATTGCAGTTTTGAAGTATTAAAAAAAACAATAATTACGATGGATTTTCGGCCTTGTCGAAAGCCCATGAAATATTTCTGCACAGTGAGGTGTATCCCTTTGTTTATAGTGTTATTGTTCCACAACATCACGGTATTGTTACACAGATTTTAAGAAAGCTTTCGATAAGGTCGACCACGAACTCGGTATAAACGGTTTCAATCGGCAAGTACATTCGTGACGTCAAGTGTTTCGGTTCAAGTCGTCAAGGATCGATTTTGGTTAATATCATGTCTTTTTTCCAAGTAATGAATAGAAATGAGTTAAAAGAGTTGCTTGCATACGAAATTTGAAGTTTTCACTGTTGTGGGAAACAAATAAAATAAAATTATTAGCTCATGAGGACCAACCTTGATTTCAATATTTTAAGGTAAAAAAATGCCCTTTTCCGGTTTTTTCCTTCAATTGTAGCCTAAGAAATATCTTCATACTAAATTTGAAGTTTCTAGCATGACTAGGAAGTGCCCTATAATTTTGATGAGTCAGTGAGTCAGTAGGAAAATTTTCACGTTTTGGTCCCCTGTATCTCCTCATTGGTTTAACTTAGTGATTTGAAACTTTCCAGTAAACTTAAACTAGTAATAAATTGTCCAAGTTTCATCAAGCTGCGATCATTACAAGCAAAGTTAAGTAATAAACACATTATACATTAGGCCGGAACATGGTGCAGTACCGTGCGCCTGGATTGTAATATTGAGAATGATGTGCATGCCTGTAAGTGACTTGTTTACACAGGATCGTCTTGCAAATGATGTTATAAAATATTGTTTTAAACGAGTCCTATGTAAAAATAAATAAATTCCAGTTTGTTGCTCGCGAGTGTATTAAATAAGTATTTTCTCGACACTGGTTTAATCTGCACTACTCCCGGACGATTTGGGGATTCCACTATACAAGGAATATAAGGGTAATAGTAGATTCACTTGGTTGCAAATTATTCACACGCAATTCGGAAACATCTTACTGATACTTGATACTTACATGTGTGAGGAATAAATAAAATATATTGTACACTGAAGAAATATAATACATTGATGATAGAGCCAATGACAATATCATCTGAAACAAATGAATGAAGTATAATGTCAGTTGAATTAAGTTGAACAAGGATATAAAAACAAATAAAAATCGCTTTTTGGGACACGGGTTTGTGAAACGGGTGGTTTCGGAGACTTACATCAACCCTAAATATTATATTTCCTGCATCATAGACCGCATCAACTTGCTAAACCAGATTGTGTATGCATGAGCAATCCGTATTTGCAGGTGGAAGCGGCGAGTAGAGTAGTAATAACCAGGATCGCACATTCTAGAGTAATGAAAGGTGGGTCTATGGGGCTTGGAAGCAACCAAACCAAGTTGTGGCGGATGATGACGTCATGAGTTCGGCGCAATCAAAACCAGTCCCCTAGATGTAGTCCCCATGCACGGACGGACTGCACACTTTTGGAATAAGTGGCTACAAAAGCACGATCCTTACAACAGGTTTTACCGTTGATCTATATCTAGAAGAATTTTACATCGAAAGGCCTACAAAATATGTGTTTACCTGGAAACTGAAGCACGCCGCCAGTTCCTTGCTGCAAGCAACTAGCAACATATAATTTGTTGCCCACTCTTCCATTTGTTCCTCCGTCAATTGATCGTTCCTTTCATTTCTCCCAACTAACTCCTCCTTTTCTTGTTTATCATAATATTCTCTAATTACTGATACATGTTCGTTCAATCGTTTCAGGAAACAATGGATCATGCTAATGTAAATGTAAAATATAACATGTTCTAAAGAAAAACGAAGCTCAGAAAACGTTTCAGTTACAAATAACAGAACTAAGCTTACAGAAGGAGGCGCCTTTAGTACAAAAATTTTGTTAATGATCTTTAAAATTAGCACACATGCGCCACTTAAAGACAGTACTGCAGTGGTGGTAATGAAGATATTTTTCAATTTTCGTATATATTTTTTAGTTGCGCCAGTATTGAAAAACTGGTAGACGGCTATTAAGTTATGTACGAAAATTTTATAAGATCGTGATTTTTGAATAGCACAAATCATTATAGTGATGGTACTAAAAAGTTTCGCGTAATGAATTGTGAACATAATGTATTTACGAATCGCAGTGGTGTTATACACAGTTGAAAAAACTTCGTAATTGCAATATAACAATATTACAGTAGTAATCAGTATCTCTAAAACAACACGTGCGATTTGAATTTTACGATGACCAATTGGAAAACTGTAATTTCTGTAAACTCCCAAGATATTTTCTACGTTAATTAACGCTTTTAATGTTGTGTGTTTCATTTTGATCTTGAAAGTATTCACGTTCAAAGTCCGAGGTGGCTTAGCAGTGAGTGGGTTTATTTTTCAATCTACATAGTAATAAAATCTATTCATAAGTAATTGAATTAAAAAAATATCTACCAAGTGCGGGTCGTAGTTGGTATAGACTGATTATATCGACTACAGAATAAGATAATGAGACAACTTTTTACAATATAGATTAAAACAAAAGTATATTAATTATAAAATTGTTCAATAGTCTCCGAGTAAAATAAATATGAATCATTGGGACAAACGGACAGGATAAAATAAGAATACCATGTTACCATTTGGCTACAGATCCCTAAAAATAGATGTAAATGTATATGTCACCGGAAAATTGCAAACGTCGTAAGATTGTAAAATATCGCGTGAAATTGTAAACTATTTCTAAGACACTGATATATTAGAAACTATTGAATTTGTATGAGATTCATGGTATACAAAATGTTTTTTTCATAATATTTCGAGAAATTATGATCTTAAAAAGCTTTATTACAATCCTAAGGAGTCTACAATTTTCCGGTGACATATAAAACGCGTTCCATTTGATATCCCATAACTCCAGGGTATTAATCCACCTAAGAGAATCGAATTGCATAAAATATTTTCAATTCAACATTTAATTTTTATTTTTTACTAGTTGCCGCCCGCGGCTCCACCCGCGTGATTGTCGAAAATTGTTGTTCGGTATAAAAGTACCTTATGTGTTATTCCAGACTATAATCTACCATTGTGGCAAATTTTATCAAAATCCATTCAGTAGTTTTTGCGTGAAAGAGTAATAAACATCTATCCATCCTTACTTACAAACTTTCGCGTTTATGAAATTAGTAGGATCTTTCCTATATAAAAATTCGACAAAACTGCGACTGTCCATGAGCGACTTTACCTGAAAAACAACAACGTGAAATTTTTACCTCAATTAGTGGATGACTGACCTTACTTTTCAATGATATTTAATTAAGGTACTTAAATACTTATTATACTGGTGTCAATTTTTGAATTGTTTTAGTTAAGTTTGGTGTAAGCTGAGTAACTGTGCATTTCGGAACCCATGTTTCTTAGACCTTTAACATTATTTTTATTCATCTATGTATTATTATATATAAAAGCGGAAGGTCGCTCATTCATTCATTAATTCACGAACTCATTAATCACGAAATCTCGAAAACTACTTAACCGATGAAAATGAAATTTGGCATGGAGGTAGATTACCAGGAGAAGTCAGTTAAGAAAGGATTTTAAAAAAATCCTAGAAGAGGTGAAATAGGGGGTTGAAGTTAATATGAAAAATCTTATTCCTTAGGTTATTTATAAAGTTGAAAATAGGTACGAATACGGACCGAAGTGAATTGTAACGTTTGACATCATTCGTTTTTCAAAACTACCCCCAAAAGACGGATGGACGAATCTCATTCCTTGGATTTATTTGATTAACTTGAAACTTGGCACCATAACTGACCTAAACTAATAATAAACAATGTCAATTTATTTTTCATAACTACCCGCCAATGGGTTTTAGGGGGTGTTAAAGTTTGTATGGAAAAATCTTAAGGTTTGGTCCGTTAAAGTTGAAAACGGAATTAACAATTTTGATAAAAAATGAGAAGAATGTGTTTTTGGATTTTTCTAAAATCAACCACTGAAGGACTGTAAAGGAGTGACGAAGTTTTTATTGAAGCATATTACCGCTTACCTCAATTTACTAGGATATTGGAAACAATTTAAAACTGGAATATTTGAAACGAATTTAACAATTTTTTTGTAATCAGGGGTTGATACAAAAAAATCGTTAAATCCGTCTATAGGGTTACAAAGAATAAAAATGGAATGTATGAAAAAGCTCATTACTTCGATTTAGAAACTTAGTGCAAATAACTTTGTAGGTACCTACAGAATAAAGATCGCAACTATTAATATTGCAAGATTACCCTTCACTCTTCAAACGAGGTCGGGGTAGTAGTAGAGTTGAATAGAGTAGGGACTCCATTTTCCGCACTTAGACTCCCATTCGGTCCGTTGTGTGTACGCCTAGCTCCGCTCAGAAGCACAGAAGTTTCCTGGGAGCTGCACAGGCTTCCTCACCGTTCCAAGGATTTGTTCATATTGGGTAGCCACGGCCTCGCGTTCCAGGATGACGTGGGCGGCTGTTTCTTCGGCATCAAAGCAGCCCCTGCAGAGAGGGCTGTCTGTGGCGCCTTTGTTAAAAAATGTTTGTTTAGGGGGCTTAATTGTCCCTATTATTGTTCTGAGGTTATTTCTACTTAGGCTGAGTAGTCTTTTTGTTTTTGGCTGCCTGCGGTTTGTAGCGCGTGACCATTTGTTGTTGTGTAGTTTAGTGGATCTCTGGCGAATCCATGTACGAAACTGCGAGAACGGTAGGGAAAGGAGTGGGTACGGGCCTAGCACTACCATCTCGGAACCTCTATGCAAGTTCGTCTACGGCATCATTACCTAGGGATCCACTGTGTCCCTTGATCCACTGGAGGGTGATTCTGTTACACAGCGATATACTCTCCAGGGCCAGGTGACACCCAAAGATGAGTTTGCTGTTGGTTTGTTTGTTCTCTAGGGCTTTGAGCACAGTCAGGCTATCAGATACAAATCTTATTGCGTAGTTATGTATCCCTAGACGCTTTACGGCTTTTGCGGCTTGTGTTAGAGCGACACACTCTTATTGGAATATCGAGCTGTGTTCGCCTGGTGGTAGGTGAAAGTTAATGTTGAGGTCTAGGGAGTGTACGCCAGCCCTTGAACCCTTTGGAGTTTTAGAGCCATCTGTGTAGGTGCGTACTTCATCGACTCCTAACTGATCCCTTTCTTCCTCTATTATTTGTATGCTATACATTTTGTTGAACATAGGTTTATTCGGTGTCCTATCACACGGGGCAGCGATGAGAGGTTGGTACTCAATCGCCCAGTCCAGGATACCAGCGTGCGGACTAGTATGGTTCTTGCTACATATGCCTAAGTGCATACGCTATGATAGCTAGTGCTGCCTCCTGCTGTATGTACACGTAGTTGGCTGTATGAATTGTAGGGCCATCTCCATTGCTGTAGTTGGGGTTGTCCTCATGCAACCAGTAGCTGTTCTACAGAGCTATGAACGGGGTCGGGGTGTGGTGTGTCGAAGTTTGCAGAGGAAAGTACTAACTCTGCGCGGACGAAGTCGTGGGCAAAGAGCAAGTAGAATAGGTACAACTTACAAAGTTATGGAATATCAAAAGGTACAAGTTGTATAGTTAAAGGTCAACCTTGCTAGAATATTTTTTAATTATCTGTATTGTCAGCCACTTGATTGATAATGTAGTTTCAAGAGAATGAACCAAAACAAAGAAAAATGATTAATTGAACAAACGCATACAGTACATAAATTAATCTACTAGAAAAATAGAAGTCGGGTCAATTTTGAATTACATTTCTCACAACCAAAAATATATTATTTCGAAATCTGGAAATAACAATGATGTTGGAAATCTACCATTCCGAAAAAAAGTTTCATATCTACTAAGCTTATTAAATTGATGATGATGACCTACATGTTGTCGCGCACTTCAGTGGTCGACACCCGAATGCTTCAGAGCTCTAATGTTTTTAACCAATAGTGAACAGGCAATTTTTAAATGTTGGTTATCACGTGACAGGTAAAGGTATAAACTGCAGTCAGTATGGTATTAACAAAATAACAATATAGTTTACCATATTTTGTTAAAATACGAACTCAATTTTCTAATAAAAAGGCACGTTTCTATTAGTCGTCTAAATACACAACTCTCTCTCTCTCTTCCTATAACCTGCAAATCTTTATCTTGTACTATTAATACGGTTTTATTTTCATCTTAATATATTTTAATAAAATAAAACATGGGTATTAAATAAATCTTCACATAACACAGAAAATATTTATTTTATTACAAAAACTTTTTCAAACGCAGGTATGTGCATTTTTTAAAATGAATTGTAGTAGAACACGTCAATAACATACATTTATGAACTTTTTAACATTCTTTATACATATCACTAATAGATTGACAGCCAAACAAAGCAAAATTCTATAAGTGACATGCGTTACGGAGATGTACGTAAAGTGCTCAATTTCAAACATTTTGGAAATTCGACAATCGCTATGATCGACAATTTGTCACTTTGTCTAAGCTTCTTAAGCTTTTGGCATCTGTTAAATGATGACAATAAATACAAAAAATTACCCGTAGTTTGCAAAATAATAGACTCGTCAAATTGTTAAGTCGTTCACCAACGAGTCATCCGTTTATCATCGAGTTGTCAACTTGTTCACAGAAATACCTGATTTGCAATTTGAAATACATGACACCTATAGTCAATTTAAAATGAATAAGAAAACCTTTATATTTAGAGTTTGAGTCATTAAATAATGAAAATTATTTTGGTTACTCGCTTACATAATATTATAAAATATCAATGTTCGTCCACAAAATTTGTGAATCGTTAAGGGAATATGCATGAAAAAAATATTTTTTGTCTAAACAGTTCATCTAGAAATATACAGAATCAAAATTGACCAAAAAACAAACGAGATATAATTATTTTCAACCGACTTCAAAAAAGGAGGTTCTCAATTCGGTAGTTTTTTATATATTTTTTTATGTTTGGAATAACTCCGTCATTTATGAACCGATTTAAAAAAATATTTCATATGAAAGGATATACGTTCCGATTGGTCCCATAGAAATTTTATCAAAATCGATTCAGTAGTTTGGTTTTTAAATGAAAATAGCTGGAGGAAATTGAAAATATATCATCCAAGTAAACACAGTGAATTGTGTGTTTTGCTTTCCTGTGACTTTCCAGTGTTGTTGTTAGGTGTGGGGAAGCACTAAAAAGTGTATAATAAAACAAACTATTCTACAAAAAAATACAACCGACTTCCAAATAAAAAGAAACACTACAAAGTATAAAATATCTTTAATTTCGGAAGTCGGTGTTAAAATACGAAGAAGCAACCAAAAACACCGGCTTCCGAAATTGAAGTTATTTTATACTTTGTAGTGTTTTTTTTTTAAACAAATGTACCCCTCCGTAAAGGCGACATAGTATTTGACGTCAGATTTGGTATCGGTTTTCTCTTTCTAATCGTCAACTTTGAAGCTTTATAACTTCATCGCTGATGAAAGTATTTTGCGTAGTCAACAACCCTTATAGTTTCACCATGTCCGTCTGTTTGTCTGCCTGCCCGCGGTTTAGCTCAGAGAGAGAATTTAGTATGGGTTATACATATGAGTTACGCCGACAATGTGGCGAAACAAAATTAAAAAAATAAGATAGAGTAAGATGGCGAAGTGCATTTTATTGTCTAACCGACAAAAAAGTAAAAAAAATATGAAAAATAAATTTGGTGAACTTTGTGTCTTCTCTTACAGTGAAATTCGTACTGATTTTTTGCCATTGTTTACGCGTGGCTGACATGCACTTGTTTGATTTTAATGCTTTGTTGATAATGCGTAATGCGTGCGTTAGAAATATGTTCACGCCAGCCCCGGACATATGTATGTATAAGTTATTGATGTGTCGTCGTGTGGGTATGAGACCACGTGCTTTCAGACATTATTACGCAAAAAAATACAATAGTGTATCATGTACACAATCAAAACACAGAAAAAGACACTTATTGTAACCATTTTTTTAGTTAAGTTTTTAACATTACTTATTTTATATAAGATGACTAAATTGCAATGCAACTATGATGTAACTCATAGACAAGGATAGCACTATGGGAATTAAATACATTCCCTGGACAACTCTACCAGTATACTCTATTTTGATAGGATTAGCTTTTACTAGCAGATATAAATTCTTGATAGCCTTGCTTTTTCCTGTTGGATCTGAAAACGAAAAATTTAAGGACGTATTTTTAGTGTTATAAAATATAATGAACACCAATCATAATAAATACTTTGAGTCTTGATACTGAGTCGATCACAACTCGAACCTGACAATTCACAGACTTTTAAAAGTCATGACTAAATTTGTATATGAAACATGCTAAGTGCAGTACTCACTGACATGGTTAAAGCATTCAATTACATAAACATGATATACTCTTGAGTAAACTTAACGATTACGGTATAAGAGGCCACGCACTAAATCGAATAAAGTCATACCCTACAGATCGAAACCTACATAGAAATAACGAGTATTATGTTCTAAAACTAACCGTGAATTCAATATCTTACTACTTGTAGAATACTTAAATTTCGGGTTCCGCAAGGTAGTGTCTTTGGGCCATTATTATTTATACCTTACATTAAGGACCTACTACGCCAAATTCATAATCCAACGACGTTATTTTCGAACGACAGCACAGCTATAGTTTAATGCATGGATAAAGAAAACCGGCCAAGTGCGAGTCGGACTTGCGCACGAAGGGTTCCGTATCATTATCTATAAAAACGGCAAAAAAAACACGTTTGTTTTATGGGAGCCCCCTTAAATATTGGTTTTATTCTATTTTTTAGTATTTGTTATAGCGGCAACAGAAATACATCATCTGTCAAAATTTCAACTGTCTATTTATCACGGTTCATGAGATACAGCCTGGTGACAGACGGACAGCGAAGTTTTAGTAATAGGGTCCCGTTTTACCCTTTGGGTACGGAACCCTAAAAACACGAAAAACACATACAAACCATATATTGGGCCATTTTTCTTCTTGAATGAATAATGCTTAACAGCTTGTACAATTAGCAACTTTAAAATTATATTTTATTGTATTTTTTCATGGGGCATTCTTTTCGTTTCTTGTTATGTTTTGATTATTTAACTGTCTTTAAAATTCTATATGTATTGAGTGACCCCCACTGAGTTGTTCCGTAGCTTGGAAGTGTTATTGGGTTTTTCAATGGGAATTTCTCTGTGACAGCCCGGATTTTGAAAATTGGTGGTGTGACATCCCCGTGCCTTGGAAAACACGTTAAGCCGTTGGTCCAGCACCTAAACTTTCTCCGGTCGAGTCGGGTTCCCGTCCCATCGGAATATGAGAGTGATGGAAGAGGGAGTACACCTGTGTTTGCGCATACACTTCTGCACTATAATATGTCCCACGCCGACGGTTAGTCCGGATTACCTTTTGTAATTTGATGTAAAATAGGTTTATTCTTGAATACTTACAAATTGATAATGTGTTGTTTAATTTCAATAAACCCGTCCTTGTTTTGGCAGCTTCGTTGATAAGTTTCTGTCCCGCAAATAGAACCAAATGTGTACCACACACAGAATATATCAGAACGAAAATGGTTTGAAAGATAGCAAAATACTTGTATGTTTCCTGAAAAAAAAACACAGCACTATAATTTTAAAACAATAATACAGACCTAGGTGACTTGGTCCCACCTTATAGATACTTACATGCGCAAGGAATAAGTGAAATATTGTGTATACTGAAGTAATATACTGCATTGACGAAAGAGCCAATGAGAATAACATCTGAAACAAGTGTATTGAATAAAATGCCATTTACCAATAATAAACAAGGCGTGAAAAAATGGATTTATTTCTATTCCTTTCCAATCATTCAACAGTATAATTTTTCAATAAAATTAAAGTCGCGGAGAATTTGCACATAACACCAAGAAAAACTGAATAAAGAGGTGGAGGAAACGATGTGTTGGGGTAGGCCGCTGTCCAGAAGTGGGAGAGTTCTATAGTTAATAAAAATGAAAAAAAAATTGCAGGCATAACCGTAACTACATTATATTTGGATAAAATAAGAACAGAGCCAAGATTTACCTGAAAACTAAAGCACGCCGAAAGTTCCTTGCTACAAGCAACTAGTAACATATAATTTGATGCCCACTCTTCCATTCGATTCTCCGTCCGATGATTGTCCCTTTCCTTTCTTCCAACACACTCCCTCTTCTCTTGTTCGTCATAACATTCTTGAAGTTCTGATACATAGTCGTTCAAGCGTTTCAGTAAACAATGTACCATACTTATGTAAATGTAAAATATAACATGTTCTATAGAAAAACGAAGTTCTGAAAGTATTTCAGATATATATAACACAATTACGCTTGGAGGAGGAAGCTTCTTTGTGATAAGGTTTTTGTAAAGAAGTCTCAGAAGTAACACACATGCACCACAAATGCATAGTACTATAGTGGTGGTAATGAAGAAATTCTTTAATTTTCTTGAATATTTCTTAGTTGGGCCAGTATTGAAGCAACGGTGGACGGTTATTAAATTCTGTACGAAAATTTTGTAAGAGCATGAATTTTGAATAGCACAAATCATTATAGTGAGAGTGCTGGAAAAATTTGCAATGTGAAATGTAAATGAAATGCAATGACGATAAGGAGAAATATAATCTGGATGTGCATTGAAAACATATTTAGAAACGCAATTTAACACTATTACTGCAGTAATCAGTATCTCTAAAACAACACGTGCCAGTTGAGTTTTACGATGACTAATTTGAAAACTGTAATTTCTGTAAACTCCCATTATGCTTTCAGCTTTTATTAACATATCTAATGTTGTGTGTTTCATTTTGATCTTGAAAGAATGCACGTCCGAAGTCTGAGTTGCCTTAGCAGGAAATGAGTTGATTTCGATCTACTGAATAAAATAATCCAGTTATTAATAATTGAATGACAAAAAATATGCCAAGAGCGTGTCGGACTATGCGATCAGAATGATATCTGAAAGGATTAATTTAATTAACTGCATTTTTTTATGAATTGTTAAAGGACAAAAGAGGACAGCAGTGGTGGCCCAGTGGTTACGGCCTCGACTAATGACTTTAAGGTGGATTTGACACAAGCAGGCCAATTTTTTTATTATGACTATAATCAAAAACTAAAAAACGACGGCATTGATTTAAAAGGGGCAGTTGTATATTGTAGAATTGGTAAGTTAAAAATTACAAAATGCATGTTCATTAACAAGTTCAGCAGTTAAAACTGAGCAGTAAACTAAATAGATAATATTAAAGTGGGCAGATTTTTGACTGAACGGACAGTAATATGACTGAATGGGCCAACAGTATGACTGAGTGGGCATTTTTAGTGGTCAGTTAACAAATCGGAATTAGTCGGTAAGAAATCTAAATTCAAACAAGTCAAATTCAAACAAGTCAAATCAATTTCAACATTCTAACCTCGTACCATTCGAACCTAACCTTTCCGTGTTTGGGTGCCCATCATTTAACTGCCCATTCCATCATTATATAATTGCTTATTTCAACTAATCATAATAACATCTCTAATGTTTAAATAACAAACAGTTGTAATTATTACTCAGAAATAATAAGCGAAACAAATCACTGGGCTTGTGTAGTGGATGATACTCCATTCTCTCTCACAGATAGGAAGCCCAGCTGTATACAGTTGTGCCAACAATAAAGGCTGACTATGGTTGTAATTTATATGACTATACTGTATGTTAACTAGCTTTGCCCGCGACTTCGTACGCGCTTATGTAATTTTTTCCGGTTTGCGTAAGAATTTCGGGAAAGCATTTAGATTAGTATTTCTTAACCTTTTAGTAATAAGGGATCATTTGACAAGATATCTGTCTTCCCATGGACCACTAACTTTTTAGGGTAATAGGAATAAAAAAATTGTGACTGTCTACTCTGTACTAGCTTCTGTATCCGAATTAAGCAAGGTTACGTAGTTACTTACTACGCCAACAGGCTTGACTGCCCTTGTGTCCGGCATTGTTGTGGCAGGCATGTTGCTGTTCAAATGTCGATCAGAAAATTATAATTGTTGTGTTTATTTTATTTAATTACCAATAGTGTAAATGGGAATAAATCTAATTTAATTGAATTCCTTTAATGTTTATATTGTCATTGTAACTGTGTGTCTAATATTAGTATGAGTCTTGTAACTTGATTATAAATAAATAATAATAATTTCTATGACTTCCTCTTTTCGGACCCCTGTATTTTAATTTAAGTTTCAATTTATTCATCTGTGCGAAAATATCGCATTATACGATGGATGCGGACCACTTCAGGTGCTGCCAGGGACCACCAGTGGTCCGCGGACCACCGGTTAAGAAACACTGATTTAGACAGTCAGACACAACGGACCGGACGAAATTAAAAGGATTCCGGTTTTGCCAATATACTACGGAACCCTAAAAATAATAAATTGAATATTGTTTTATATATTTTTAAAATAAATGTAAATAATGTTCAATCATACTAGAAAAAATTCTAATTATTTTGAATGTTTTTGTAAATTAAAGTGTAAGTACATCAAACAAAGAATAGTTATTTATGATACTAGTGCGGTAAGTTGGTTGTTACAAACGAGTGGAAGTCGCGGGCTTACCATAGTAACGAGTTTGTAAAAATCAATTTCCGCACGTGTGCCATACAACGTTTTTCAACACATTTGCGAGAAAACAGTACATTATAGGTAAGGAAATATATTTTAGATTTAAGATATCAGTCGGAAAGTAGCAATAATGATGTTCCATGTTTGAAAATAAATAGCGTGAATTTGCAAATGGCCACATGTGCGCGTGTCGAAAATTAGAACTACATCTATCGCTTCATTTTCTCTTTAGTATTAAAATGAGACTAAAGTATTGAGAAAAAGCGCTTCCAAGGAGGTTCGATCATTCAGTTAATTTATTCTAGTTATGTGAAACTCCTAGGTGGAATAGTTATATTTTTTAATGGTAATTTAAAAAAAAACGTAAAGAATACGCACGGCGCTATATAACGCTATATAACTCTCATCAGTACCTATTTTACCGCACGCTCCAATGTACGATGCGTTATTTTTTTAATTTCGAATAATGTATATAGACTTCGTAAATGCATTTTTTGAGCAAATTGTCCTTAATATAATATTAAAGCCTCAAGCAAGGGCTTATACTAAACTTACAAACTAAGCGACTACACGCTAAGGGCACCCCCTGTGGGGTACGGGCCTCGGCTTAGGGCGTCGCTGGGGGGAGGACAGCTAGGGACGGGCTGAATCGAACTATGCCCGAAATGTTTCGCGTAATATAACTCACGGCTACATTGCCCTTTTTCTTTGCGAACTTGGATGACACACTGCCGTGTATTTAGATAAACAATAAATTTGTTAGAACTACCGTTGTCTATTCTAACATATAATAATAATATGATTTTGAATGAATTTTGTTAATCTGATAGATTCTACTCAGAATTCTAGCCACTTAAAAATATTACCTCCTACTATTAACTGAATAAATACTCGTGTTACTTTATCATTAAATTGTCTAAATAATATGATTTAATTGCAAAGCAAGAATCACGTAAGTCACAGAGAAAGATAAAGTTATCGGAACTAAATACAGTCCTAAGGTGATTTTCTTGGTGTACTGTATTTTAATTGGATGTATTTTGGTAAAAATAATTAATTTTTTTAAATGATTTGTTTCTGGAGCCTCTGGATCTGAAAAACACACAAAAGAATAAAAAAATCGTACCATGGCAGCGCTGCGTTATTTTTAAATAAGAGCCTTTCTGGGGTCGTAAAGGGATTTTCATATAATTCGTTTTATTATCAAATCACTTAATTTTATTTATTTATTAAAACTTTATGCACAAGTAAAATCACTGTACAAAGGCGGACTTAATGCCTTAGGCATTTAATTTAATTTTTTGTTTGTTTATATATTTTTTTAAGGAACCGTTTTTTGAATTTTAATCCTTTTTTCGACAGTATTACTATCAAAATTCAAAAGTGGTGTGACGGTTGAACCTGAGTATATCCTTAAAACTCGTTTTGTAATGAAACGCAAAAAAGTCGGGAAATTAGAAGTGTTTTTGAGAGATTGCGACTGAGATGCAAATGCAAACGTTGCTTAAAAATACGTAGAATAGGCTCTCTCACAATAAGCAAGAAAATTTACTTACTAACTGACCACGTGGTGTACAATCTAGCCAAACTTCTTCTGAATGTAACTCCTTCATTTCGAAGACGCTGACCGATAGTTAAGATGAAAAATGTACAACAGCATGAGTATAATAAACTTTGTAATGTGATAAAGGCACCAATGTAGAATTTTGCTTCCTGGGGAGAGAAATAAACGTTAAAGAATCAAGAAGAAAAATGTTTTTTTTATAACCAGATGTGATGCAGATGATCTTGAATAAGTTACAATTTTGAATAAAAGTGAAATAAAGAAAAAGAGATGAGCTTTGTGATTCCGTGTATTTGTAAATCATTGGCAGTCTTGCCAAAACTAGCTTGTGGATGTCATATACGTATAGTCATTATCATTATCATAATATCAGCCGAAAGACGTCCACTGCTGGACATAAGCCTCCCCCAAGTGTCGCCACAACAACCGGTCTCGTCTCGCATCCATCGGCTACCCGCGACCAGGTCATCGTTCCACCTTGTGGGAGGCCTTCTAACGCTACGTCTTCCGGTACGCCGTCGCCACTCCAGAACTTTTCAGTCCCATCGACCATCTGTTCAGTTCAACTTCAGTTCGGCGATCTTTCGGGCTATGTCGGTAACCTTGTACCGGTTCTGTTGCGGATATCATCATTCCTGATTCGATCACGCAAGGAAACTCCGAGCTTGCCCTCTCCATTGCCCTTTGGGTGACTTTAAGCCTTCTGATGAGGCCCATTGTGAGCGATCACGTTACGGTTCTATAAGTCATCAATGGCTACAAACACTGGTCATAGACTTTCTTCTTGAGACAGTGTGATATGTGAGATGAGAAAATACCCCGCAACTTCCCGAACGCCGTCCAGCTGAGTCGGATTCGTTGGTTGACCTCTTTCTCGAAGATAGCCCTACCTAACTGAACCGCTTGTCCCAAGTAGACGTACTCGTCTACAACTTCAAGTGTAGTCTCTGATCTTGATAGGAGTGGGTGCTACATGGGTATTTACCATGACCTTGTGATGGGGGTGATTTAGTAGACTTTTGTTAGCTCTGTGTCAATTGATTTTGAAATGAAATGCGTCTGTTTTATACGAGATTTATTGGCAACTAAACAATTTAGGTCATGAGTCTCTTTATAAATATGAAATTTGCACCTTGGTTTTGTCCATGTTCATTTTAAGACCCACTCTTTTGGAAGCTCTTCTGAGATCATAGAGCATTGTGAGCTCGATCGAATCGAAGGCTTTCTCGTAGTCCAAAAACGCTAAGCAGAGGGGCAGATTATGCTCTTCGGTCTTCTGTATAACCTACCACAGTTTATGTATGTGGTCTACGTTGCTGAAGCTTTTTCGGAATCCGGCTTGTTCGGGAGGTTAGAAGATATCAAAAGTACGCATGGACGGTTCGTGATGTGTCTGGAAAACGACTAGTAGACATGTCTCAGAAGTCAGATGAGCCTGTAATTCTAAAGCAGGGCATTGTCGCCCTTCTTAAAAAAAGTACCACCAAACTTCTGCTCCATGCGTTTGGCTCTTTCCCCTCGAATATGACGGAATAGCCAATCCCGCCTTCAAGAGTTCAGCCGTAATTCCGTCCTCACCCGACGCTTTTGTTGTTTTTAAACTGCTTCAGAGCCATCTTAATCTCCTACAGGCTGATGTCCGGGATGTCTTTGGTATAGTGCCGTGTCAATCTAGCTCTTGGGTCGTTAGCTAGATTTGCAGCGGATTTAGTAATTGACATGTATAAAACTGTCTATATTAGGTCTCCATCTCCCTATAGCTCTGCCCAACAGACAGATCTCTTGCAAAGACCTTGGAAACCTTATTCCGTTCTATGGTGTTTTTTAAAATTTTCGGTATTAAAGCGCCGGAGGTCGCGTTTCAAGGACTTGGAAATCCATCTATTGAGCTGCCGGTATTTGCATGCATCGTCTGAAGACTGCTAAATCATCTCCCACCGCTCCTTCATGAGCTTGAGAGTAGAATCAGAGAAACTCTTGTTATTAACTATACGGCGAGTCTTGAAAAACTTTGATTCGACCGTATAGAGCTGTATTCATCCACGGGGGAGCTCCGTAGGCACTCGAAGCGACTTTGAAGTTCGAGCTGAAAACTTTCTAATTTTCGGATCCGGATCTGTGCTCGACGGAGCGTAGACTTCATCAGACGAGACTCTTCCAGCTTGATACCCAGTTTAAGCGTTAAAGTCCCCATTACCACGGTGAAGTGAGTTTTGTGACCATGCATGACTCTGATTCATTTATCCTCATACATGGTCTCTATTTTGTCGTCGGGGTGTGTCAAGGTTAGGGTGTAAACCTGTACGACTTTCAACGAATATCTTGACGATATTCTGGGTATAAGGTACGCCACCGCCGATAAAAGTCCCAGAGTGTTGTCAGGTTTATCGTTCACAGGTCGTGAACGATAAACCCGACAACACTCTGGGACTTTTATTCACCCTCCCGGAAATAGAGCAGATTACCGGATTTGAGAATAATCGAGGCCTTCCCCTTTCTTCGGACTTCAGACAATTCCACAATACTCCATCGTAAAGTACTCAATTTCTCCACAAGTTCGGTGATCTTCTCGTCGGTCCGGAGTGCTCTTGTTTTCAGTGTTGCCAGGTCCAGTAGTCGATGTTTGTTGGGGTAGCCGGATCCACTCCGGCCTTGACCGCTACCGGAGTCAAGGGCAGACGGGCTGACATGGCATCATATGGGGGGTTTGCCATAATCGCCATGCTTGGCAGGTGGCTTGGTGATCGCAGTGTAGCTGTTGCAAAGTACGTAGTAAGTAAAGCTGACCATTTTCTGGCGAGTCCCTCAGTTGCCTCCTACGACACCCACGGGAAGTGATGGGATGGTGCTATTTTTTACGCCCGACACCATAGAGAACGTATATGTATATAGGCAGAAGCGGCACGTAAACTACTGGTATTCAGTTGAATCCTGTTTAACTGGAAGCTCAATACAGTGTCGAATAGGCTAGACAGACGATGAGATGAGCTGTATGATAGATGATTATGTAAAAGATTTGTATGGAAAAGAGACAAATTGGTACCTACTATGCAATTATGGGCAGAAGGACGATTTGTTTATTTAGTGCAATAGTTATACTTACATGCGTGAGAAATATTCTGAATATCATATACGACGAAAAAATATAGTGCACCGATGACAAAGCGAACAAAAATAACATCTGAAAAACAATTTATTAACTTTGACATGCTGGATGGTTTATTTTAGTTTGAGTTATAATTTAATTTGAATTATATATTATAGTAGCGGCATCCATGCCTCCATATACAAACTATAAAAATAGACTCAGACAAATCCTATTTCGCGATATTATTTTTTTACAAAAACCCGATATCAACCTTGATCCACCAGACACAAGCTCCGTCTAGTCGGAGGATGAGGAGGGACTTTACATCCTGTTTCGCATACCTCAATATTATATTAACTAATGTATAAGAACAGTAAGCGACAAGCAGACTTTCTATGAGCGATAACGATCGTCAAAGGACCAAAGAGTATAGGATTGACATGACACGTTGTCAATCCTAAACTATTTAGCATTTTGACATAAAAGTTATCGCTAATAGTATGTCTGATTGTCTAGCAGCCCTCGTTACCATAGGTAATTATATTCACCTGATTACTGAAGCAATCCGATAGTTTATTGCAGCAACTCTCCAATCTCTGATACTTTATCGCCCACTCTTCAACTTGCTTAACCGTCAGGAAATCAGCCCTTTGATTGCAATGAAACTTGTTTCTTCTTTCCACAACAGCATACTTTTTTTTTACGTCACACATACATGTGTTTATAGATTTCAAGAAATATTCTAATATAGAAATATAAGTGTGCAGAATAACATTTTGTAAGATGTAACGTATTTCAATGTACAATTCTAATAGAAACAGCACTATGTAACATTCTTCAAAATGCTTCGACGATCGCTGGACTCTAAAAGTTGCCAAAGTTATGTATACAACACTAAATGATGATGAGGCTAACGTGAAGACAATTATAAACTGCTTAATATATTTTTTGTGAATATTGATATTCCGAAAGCAATACTGGACTTCAATGAAATTACTCATAAATAATTTGTATGAATGCGAGCTTTGAACAGCACACGTTATATTGCAAAAACCGTTCAAAAGAAAAATTAAGTGAAATGCCATCATCGCATACAAAATACTTTCACGGAGTCTGATACTTGGAGAAAAAATAACGAAGCTTTGACAAAAAACTGCTATATATATTGCAGTTTCTAAAATAATACGAATTAAAATCCAAATTTTCAGATGTTTTTCAGCAGAACTATAGTTTCTGTGGACGCCCATAATGTTTTCAGCGGCTATCATAATATGGTTTTGTAACATTTTGACCCATCACTACTCGGAAAATAACGAGAGAATGCTCACATCAAAAACGTTTATAAAACGGTCCCCAATCATTGAAATGATCCTAATGTGCATTATCATTGATAAGTATCTTGATTGATGACTTTTTGAGAACAGAGTACCCAAAATATAGTAGCAGTGAAATGAAAAATTGCTTTCTGAATTTGTACCATAAAAATTTTTTAGAAAGCGACTAATTAATCAGAAACCTCTGGTATATGTTATCGAGTTTATTCATCGATATTAAGGAAAAGCAATGTTAATGTGTGATATCTTTTGATATCATGTAGAAAAATAACCTACACAAATTATATTTAAATCTGTCGTAGGAGTTATTTTTATTGCCCTGTATGAATTTTTCAAGTGGGCGTGGATGGCCAAATTCGAAATTATGAGGAATAGCGAAACACACTTAAAGGAGTCTCGATCTGAAATTTTGATGAAAACTAAAATTGCATCATTGGATTTTTGATAATATTTATACCTAGCCAGGAATCAACCTGTTAATTTTGAAAAAAAAACAGTTAGTATTGTTACACCATTCAAAAGTGTCGCTAACACGGGTCAAATTCCGGGTAATACAAATTATTTGGTTGAAAATGAGCTGTTTCCATTAGTTTGCCATGTATGATTTCTTTCGGACACTTTCGGGCATTGTAATAATACAGGGTGTATTGTAGACGTGCACCCTAAAGACTTACAGGATTCCATGCTGAGGATCCGAGTAGCGGCCAGCTGAGGCATTTGACATTCTCCATGAGCTCCCTACGACACGAGGCCGCGAGTCAGCGACAACCCTGACGCAAGTATCTTGCCGTCCGCTGGGACGGGCACTCTCTACATGTATAATTATTATACTAGTTGGCAGCATCTACCTACCGGGCGTCACCACCACGGGAAACCTCGAATGGAGTACTCTCTCCTTTCTTCTCAAAACTTTGTTCGTGAGTGTTAAGTGCAGACCCATGTAGAACCCACGACTTAGATATAAGTACGACTACTACGACTAAATATTAACTTGTAACGCTAAAAGTTATGTCTTTTATCTCTTGAACCTACCTATTTAGCTCACGGCATGAGCCCCCCAGCTCAGACCTCACAAGTACACATCCGACGCGACGGTTGAGTTCATTTCATTTCAATATCCCACTCTTGTTTCCACAATCCAATAAAACTATCGAAACATACTGAACATTTTTTATTGTTGTGATTTATGATTTCCAAAATATGGTGAATAAATACTATTATAAAATACGAACGCACACAAAAAGGAATTATCAAGTCACGGTACACACTACACACAATATTACAAACTTTTATGGCTCAGCAGATGGACCATACAGCAGTGGTTTAGATATATTGAAGGGCATTCGCGCAGATGCCCTTAACAACACACCTTTGGGCCTAGTCCAAAAAAAACGGCAGGCACGTGTTAATTGACGTTACCTTTGGACTTCTTGGTAATCTTTCTCGCTAAAAGAATGTTAAATTTTCTACGCCCACCTAACGTTATTTTTTTTGTAATACTAGCTTTTGCCCGCGACTTCGTACGCGCAAATCTCATTTTTCCTGTTCCCGTAGGAACTTTGGGACGAATTATACACCTAAATCTTCATCATGAATAACCTCATCTATTGGAGAAAACCGCATGAAAATCCCATCAGTAGTAGTAACCCATCAGTAATAATAAACCATCGTTTGTCGACTCGGAGAAATTCGCGACGTCCCCGCAAGGGTGCGTGACAGGCGGGCATAGGCTATGCCTTTAATCCCGCGGGATCGTTATTTGTGCCCGTAACTACGGGCACATCGTTGGGTTGCCATATAGGCGCAACCTATGGCAGGCGCGTCTCTATGTCGCTGCGTGCCTATAAGTGTATCTGTCATTTGTGTTGCAGCAGGAGCGCCGCGGCACCGTCCCACAGTGCCGCATCTTCACGTGCCTACGGCGGTCTGTCCCCGCCAGGTGAGACCTCCGGTTGCCCGGAGGAGGACCGGCGAGAGACGACCAGCGACGTAGGTGCCGACTTGAAAATAATGGTTCAAAGTCAAAGGCCAAATCATTGGAAGTGACCACGTGATGTTTCAGTATCCTGTTTTATTTTATTTTATTAGGGATAACAAACGATTGTTAATTTTGTCTTACATCTGAGCATACACTAAAGTACGTTAACGTACAATCAACAAGGTTTCTACATATTACTATAACTATTATTTACTTACACACAGTATGGATGAAAGGTTAATTTTAATATTATACTTAATTATTAGGTTTTAAGTATATTAACTAATTCTTTTTTAAATACATTATGAACGCAAATATGTCTATTTTAACAAAATGTTGGTTGTATATTTTGACTAATCTGTGGAGAGGACCCACTCACCCGTATTTGTACGACTAGTGGTCTTAGCAAAGAGTGGATAAGCGCGTGCCTCTCGTCTTATTACAGTTCTGGGTACGATGTAAAATATATTATTCAGAAGTTCAACAATCAAATTTGTTGTGTATCAGTCCACGGAGCATCATGGTTTGGAGTAACAGACGCCTTGAATGTAGTGTTAATAACTTAAATTTCTGCTACGACTCGTCATATGGCAGACGCTCCAAGTGACATTTAAACTGCAATGTTTTCAAAAGCTTGCGCTGAATTCGCACGCATACTCTACTTGTGGTTGCACTAAAAAGTTGAAAAGATGTAGATATGTGACTGGGCGTTTGAAATCGGATGACGATCTCATAACAAGATTGTACATTTGGAAAGCTTTGGCTATTATCTTATCAATGTGTAAATTAAGATGAAGTTTGCAATCCAAAAGCACACCCAGATCACAAATATGAGTTTCTTTAAGAAGGAATGCATCACAGAGACAATAATTGTAGTGTTAAAGTTAACGTATTAACATTTATAGCTGATGCTTGTTTTTTGTTTATTTTTGATACAGTAATTAGATAATTTATTTAAATCATCTTGAAGCAGGTAACAATCGTTAATCGATATAGTTTTCTTAAAAACTTAAGGTCATTAGCGTATAACAAAAAATACTGTTTTTAAAGCAATTACTGATATCATTACTCTAAGTAATAAACAGCAAAGGACCCAAAATAATTCCCTGTGGAACTCCAGATGTTGCCAACAATGTGTTAGAATGGTACCCGTTACTAACTATAAGTTTGATTGCGATTACTAATATATGATTGGAACAAGCGCAATAGATTGCCCCAGATGCCATTAAATGAAATTTTGTTTAATAGTATTTTGTGGTCAACTCTATCAAAGGCTCTTTTAAAGTCAGTGTAAATTATCTCAGTTTGGGCTCTGATTTCCATATATATATTATTTAACTATTCGTTCATAAATATCATTAAGTTTGTAACAGTACTTTTTCGTTTCACAAAGCCATGTTGCCACTATAAAATGTTGAATTAATGGATATAGCTCGTGGTGAACAAGTTTTTCAAATATTTTATCCAATGTACAAAGAAGAGAAATAGGCCGATAATTCTCTGTTTCTCTGAAACCACCTTTATAGACAGGAATTATGTTAGACATTTTCCAGACGGCAGGGAACGAATCATTGCTAATACATTGACTGAAAATCTTAAATAATTGTTTGCATAATGTATTCGCTGACCATTTCAAAAAGCAAAGAGGTGTCCCATCCGGTCCAGTTCCTTTATTTAAGTTTGACATCTTTAATTATTTGCAAATTAACGGAAGGCTAAAATGTAATCTACAAAGAAATGTATCATTGACAATAGATTGATCAGGGGCTGGGCCCCAGCCAGGTGTTAGACTAGATGGTTTGTAAACAGATTAAAAAAGGTTGAGAAGAGGTTACATATTGTATTGGGATCACTAGATGTTTCATCTTTATGATACATTCTGGAAGGAATCCCAGATTTGCCCTTGCGATAAGCAATGTATATCCAAAAGTTTTTGACATTTTTGGGAATACTTTCCTCGACACTATTCATATAGATACGATAGCATTTGATACACTCACTATAAGTGCGTTTGGACTATATTACAATCCTTATCGATCATAGAGTGTCATTTTGTCTAGGTTATCTTGCTCCATAATTCCTATTAACCTGGGGACTTTTTTATAACAATTTATAATGTATATTTTACAACACGACCCATACTCGTATGAATTATATATAAACAGGTGGCTTATGACACTACGCAACACTCAGAACAACTGATTCTAAACAATTTCAAAATTATCTACATTCCATCTCTATAAATTCTAAATAAGATGATTGAATTGCAAACCAACTATCACGTAAGTAGCAGAAACCGATAAAATGATCGGAATGAGGTACATCCCTAGGATTATTTTATTGGTATATTCTATCTGGATGGGGTTAACCTGCACGAGAAGGTTCAGATTTCTCAATCGCTTAGTTTCTGGTGCTAATGGATCTGGAAACAATAGAATTATTAAAATTGATTAGAATCATTTTTACACCTCCCTTTATATTATATCTATAAAAAAAACTTACTTATCGACCACGTGCTATATATTTTCGATAGGCTTCTTTTAATTAAAGAACCTTCGTTTAGAAGATTTTGACCCGCAATGATAACAAAAGATGCACAAAATATTGTATAAAGCAGGACATACATCACAACGATTGCAAGAACGACGTTTTGTGTCATCTGAAAGAAAAAGATATTTCACAATGTAGCCACGAACATGCAAAAGGAAAAAATAAATAAATTAGGTAATTTAAATAAAACTTACGCCTATTATAAATACACCGAACAGCCCATACACTGAAATAACCAACTGTATGGATGCTAAAGCCAACGAACACAACATCTGAAAAGAAATGAATTAATGCTTTGTGATAGTTGAACCCAGTTATTTTCTAACAGAAAAGAATAATTAGTTAGTGTTTGAATCATGGTTTCTTCAAAGCTTATTAGATGTAGAGCTTCTGGTGAAAAGTTCTCCCACCACGGCTATTTCTGTCACCGAGTATATTGATAAGTTGCGGCGGCTGATCCTGGATATATGTAGATGCAATAACAGGCGCTTAAGATATTACAGTGTTGTCATGGCAACGCAAATGCGATGTGTCGAGTATTAAAGATGAAGAGGGCACAAATCTCGTTCAGAGCAATTCTGGTGATTAATGCACCTTCTATGTGTCAGAAGATTCCTTGCAGTGGGCAGCAGCTAACTGGTATAAATAAGGAACAAATTTTTACCTGACTACTGAAGCACGCTGATAGTTTCTTGCTGCATCTGATTATATACCGATACTTTATCGCACATTCGTCCAGCTGTTCATTCGTCAAAATATGATAATTCTTCTGACTTATTTCCGAAATCAAACTCTTCTCTGTTTTATCATTTCTCGTTGTTATATTCGAAATTCTATGATTTACAGTTTTCAAGAAATAGTGTAGCATAGTAATGTAAGTGTATAATACAATATTTTCTAGAATATGGCGGATTTCAATGTAAATCTCTAACATTACAATCAGTAAGTATTTTATTGTTAATCCTGTGCTCTCTATATACATCTTATTGAGCGTTTTTGTTGCAAAAATAACCGTGCTGCCACAACAATGTAATGCAGTCGTTATAATAAGAACATTTTTCAGTTTCTTGACATATTTTTCATAATAAGTTGATTCTCCTTGGAAGCAATGTTGCACGACCCTGAGGTTGGTAATGAAATTATTGAAAGACTGTGAGCTTTGAACACCAAATACCATAATAAAGAAACCACTTGTAAAATTTAAGCAATAAAATATGCCCATCACGGCTGGAGACATCCTTCTACGAACAAAGGTGAATGATCTATACAAATCTATATTAATTATGAACACATATGCATATATTAACACTTCAAAAACTACACGAAATACAATAAGAGATTTCTTTAATTTTCCAAGATGGTTAAAATTTCTATAAACACCCATCATATTTTCAGCTACCATTAACATGTTAATCATTTTAATGTGAAGCGAGCTGGGCACGTGTGAACTTCAGAAAAGCTGGCAGTTATTGATGACATTATCCAATTGTTTCAATTATAATAAAGGTAAAAGTGTCATTGCTTTGATAATATCAACGATTCCTATCTTCTGGTGACGGTTAAATTTGAATTTGTTTGCACATTGTGTAAAAGTAATGGCATTAATTTGAATGAATGGCTTCAAGTTTTGCTTACCTGCATAGGTATATATACCATAATAAGGAACATGCATATGTCACCGGATAATTGCAGACTCCGTAAGATTGTAAAATATCTTGATAAATTTATAAACTGTTTATAAATATTGTCAATTAAATATTTCTTCTACAAAATCCTGTATTATATTATCTCTCCGTGTCGTTCGAAGAAATTGTGATCATAAACTACTACGACATAAACTACTGATCAATCAGTACACAGATCTACAATTTATCCACTTTGATGTGATAGTAAAATTGGAAACTTGGTTTCTCATTGGTCTGTGTTGGTTTGAGCAGTGTGTTTCTCTCAGGTGTGTTTTGCGGAATATGCAATTATCCAGTGACATGTATATATCTGCCAGGTATTGCTAAACCTATTACAACACAGTCTCGGACATCAAATTAAAATTCTCCTTGCGAAGCAGTTTATCACTTTTGTATTTCATCAATGAAACATAACTCAGAAGGCTTTACATTGATTCATTCAAAGTAACTGGATTCCGAGGTCAAACTCCCGGGACACTCCACTTGTATGAGAGAATAGTCATACAATACTCACAGTCACCTGCCGGTCGATTCTGTAAACATGTCGAAGTGAAGGCTTGGGTGAAGTGATCACGAGATGAGCTGTCAATCCATACAATCAAGATGTCACGTGATCACATTTATACGGGCACGGGAAATTCTTACGGAAACGGAAAAAAAGCGGGATATGGGCGTACGAAGTCGCGGGCAACAGCCTTTTTTTTTTTTAAGAATGGGATATCATGGAATGACTTCTTCCGCTCTGGGTGGAGCGGAAGGGCGTGTCAGACTCTTACTGACTAAAACCCATCCGTATTCCTTCTAAAGTCCTTTGCGTTCCAGGGCCGCTGTGACTCTTTCGAACAAATTCCGCAACCCTAGCAGGGGCCCTCCCTATGCTGCCATCTCTTTGAGGCACGCGTGAAACACAACGCGCCATCGACCCGGGCCTGGTGGTGATCGGACAGCGAGCCACCCAACGCTTGCCGTCCGCAGGCCCGCGCGGGCAATAGCTAGTAATCAATATAAATAGAAAAACTTCAAATTAAGCTTAACAGTATTTAATGTTAAAACAACCTGACTGCCCCATAGGTACATTGTTCGCGTAATTTGACAAAATGTACTGAACACTGTTTTTTCGCTATTTCGGGATGGTTTCCAATATTATTGTATTTATTATGTTACACATCGTATAATTACAGATAGCAACGTAATTCTCAAAAAACATATTTTGTGAGTGGCTTTTCGCAGTTCAACCTATAAGGTTGTCGACTGCTTAACCGGGCTTGCCTGTGGAGGCCTTAATATAAAGTCAAAGTCAAAGTCAAAACGTTTATTTCAATTAGGCCATTAAACGGCACTTTTGAACGTCATCGTTTACAGTTCAGTAAAAATAATAGAATTACATTAATAAAGTAACTCTACTGTCCATTCCGAAAGGTAGATTCTTATGGAGAAGAACGGACAAGAAACTCCATAGTTACTCTCTTCAAATAATGATTTACAAAATTTGGTATACAAAAATTAATTTAATATTATGTGAGGACGATGCACCCAGAGTATGCTACTTATAAGAACAAAGTATCACCAGCAGAGGTAAACTTATTCATTTTCTAAAGAAATTTAGGTAAATGGTACTCACATATTTACAAACATCGGAACCATTAATTAAACAGTGTGTGAGTCAACAGCAAAATAGAAACACAAAAAAAGAAACAGTATATCTATAAAGTTAATACATAAATCAACCAGTTTGATTTTGTCTACACCCTTGATTGTCCTATGGAGCAGGATCAGCATGTTTCCAAGCATTCTTATCCTGAATGTAATCTTCTAATTTGTAATATGCTTGTTTGCAAAGTGTACTTTTAACATAAGTTTTAAATTTTCCTTCATTTAGTTTTAATATGTCAGAAGGTATCTTATTGTAACATTTAACACAATACCCCATGAAAGAAGTGTAGACTTTAGCTAATCTAAAAAATAGTTGATCTAATTTCTTTATTTCTAGTATTAAAATTATGTGTATCACTAATTTTATTAAAAATATGACGTTTTTTCCGCACATACATAATATTTTCATAAATGAATTGGCAAGGGACTGTCATAATATTAATCTTTTTAAAAAGTTCCCTAAGAGAATCACGGCGACGCAGATTATAAAGGGCTCTGACAGCTCTCTTTTGTAAAATAAATACGGATTCAATGTCAGCAGCCCGACCCCACAGCAAAATACCGTACGACATAATGCTGTGAAAGTAACTAAAGTAGACCAAACGTGCGGTTTCTACGTCTGTTAACTGTCTTATCTTTCTAACAGCATACGCGGCTGAGCTTAGACGACCCGCAAGAGATGTTATATGAGGTCCCCATTGTAATTTCTCGTCCAATGTGATACCTAGGAATACCGTCTGATTAATGAACTCAAGTTTTTCTCCATTCAATATGATGTCACATTTGGTAAAGAAAATCTAATACATTTAGTTTTTTTTTTATTTAAAACCAAGTAGTTTGCCGTAAACCAATTTTGGACCTGATGAATAGAGCTATTGACGTTGTCAAGATTTTGAGGACGTCGGTCTATTTTAAATATTAATGATGTGTCATCCGCAAATAATACCATCTTTGATTGATTTTTATGTAATTGGGGCAAATCATTTATGTAAACCAAAAAAAAGGAATGGACCCAATATTGAACCCTGAGGAACGCCCATTGTCGTTTCCGACCCTATTGAGTTTACACCGTTTATCTGAACTTTAACCTGTCTGCCCATCAAGTATAAACTAAGTAAACCAAGGGCTCTATTCCTAATCCCATAGTGCTCAAGTTTCAACAAAAGCGTCCCATGGTTAACGCAGTCGAACGCTTTCGAGAGGTCGCAGAATATTCCAATGGCATCTTGCGACTCTTCCCAGGCGTTAAAAATGTTCTTTATTAGGGTGACACCAGCGTCAGTTGTACAACGCCCTTTGGTGAAACCGTAGGTACTGGTGTTCATGAAAGATGGAATTTTTATTAAAGTGACGTAACATCTGACTAAGCATTAACTTTTCAAACACTTTACTGAGAACTGGCAGAATTGACACCGGCCGATAATTGTTGGTTCTTGAGAATCACCCGATTTGAACAATGGAATGACTTCACTGTGTTTCATGAGATCCGGAAATACTCCTTTGTCTACACTAGTGTTAAATATGACAGCTAAGTAGGGAGCAATAGTTTCAATGAAAGATCTACAAACTTTTGCAGATATTTCCCAAAGATCTTCTGTTGATTTAATTTTAAGATCTTTAAAAGCTTTTATAATGGCCTGGGGGTTTGTATGTTGAAACTTAAACTCCGATGGGCATACCTTTACATTCTTTCTAAGTAAGTGAGCAGCGAGCGTGGATGACGAGTTGAGAGCTTCTGTAGTTTTAAGAGGAACATTGGCAAAGAAGTTATCAAATTCCTGAGCTACCTCTGCGTCCGAGTTTATTTGGCCATGTACAGTATTTAAATTAAATTTAGTTTAACGCTGTTTTTTCCTACCTGTTTCGTTATTTATTATTTTCCAAGTAGTTTTTATTTTGTCGTCTGCTGATTTTATTTTATTGCTAATATGCAGAGCTTTTGCTGTTTTGCATACACTTTTATATGTTTTTGAATATTTTGCAACATACTTATGAAAACTTATATTATTCATATGCTGCTTCAGGCCATACAGTTCATATAGCTTTTCCCTGCTTATACGAATGCCTGGAGTTGCCCAATCGCTAAATAAGAACTTAGTGTAAATACTTTTAGATTTTAGAGGAAAAGTGTCATTAAATTGCGTGTTTAATATAGAAAAAACTCGGCATAGAACTCATTAGGGTCGTCTATGTTATTAAAGCTATGAGCACCTAGTTCACTAGCCAAAGTATTTTTAAGTTTCTCCAAACTTTTATCTGTAATTGGTCTAAATTTTATTAGAATTTTTCGTAAAGGTATGTAAGTGCAAAACGTTATTGTTTGTCCGCTGTGATCAGATGGTAACTTATTTACAATTTCTTTATGTAAGTAATCACAATTACAAAATATATTGTCAATACAAGTTGAAGTAGAAGCTGTCACACGGGTTGGTTCAATAAAAACATTTGACAAATTAAATTAATTAAAAAGACTCAACAACCTGATAGTATTCGAGTTTGTTTCTAATAAGTTAATATTAAAGTCGCCACAAATAATTATTGATTTACTACTAGTACTTACTTTTTTTAACACTTCTTCCATTACAGTATCAAAGACAGGTAGATTCTGGTAACTCGGAGGTCTATAGACGCATACCACAACATGCTTATCAAGCTCAACACAGGACAATTCAATGGTGTGCTCAACCGACAGTTTAACAATATCCCTTCTTTTTCTTTGATTTAATCGAAGTTTTAATTAAAATTAATGACCCACCATGAATCATGCGTTGTCGGCTAAAATGACTACCTACACAATAATTTTCATAATTAATGGAACTTACTTGGTGGTCTTTTAACCAATGTTCTGTTAGGCAAACTACATCAAACTTGGTTTTTTCTAAAAACATTTCTATCTCCAGTAATTTGGAATAGCAACCTTGAATGTTTTGATTAAATAATTTTAAAGTGGGATCTTTACAATGAACTAAATTGCCAGAAGATACCTTGTTATTATTCACTAATAATAATTGGTTATTTGAAGGGGTAACTTCTGTTGTCTTGCAGTTCAGTTTAAAGAATTATCCGGAGTGATCCCCACAGCTACAATTCAGGAGTCTAAAATGTCTGTATGGGTTCCATCAGGAAGAGAATACTCTATATGATTGGTTGAGGCCTCCAAGAATGTTGGTATTACAATTGGGTCCTCCTTCGTACACAAGGAATCATAATAATTAGTCACTATGTTGTTAGTACAACTAGACAACACAGACTCGTCACTTATCCTAATATTTGTTATATCAGCTATAACGTCATTAATATTGTATGCTATCAACATAGCAATCAAATGTCTACATCTACCAGACAGGGATAAAGCTCCCTGAGTTAACTTAAAACCACTAACAAACTTATTAGTGTCAAAATACAATAATTTGTCACTATGACGACATGTCAACAAGTGAATAAAAAAAAAAAAAAAAAAAAAAAAAAAAAAAAATGTGTTTATTAACTTAAAATCTTTACAATTAAGTTGCCGGGACTTCCCAGGAAGTAATCCGAAGATACTTGTGTTGGGAAAAGCCTCGCTCTCCCTCGATTTACAGATCGTTAAAAGTTACACATTTTATATAAGAACCAATAAAGAAAAGAAAAGTATAGTGTAATAAAGAGTGTGGTGCGTGTAAGTGTGTGTTTATGGCGAGTTTATGAGGGTGTGTGTGTGTGTGTGTGTGTGTGTGTGTGTGTGTGTGTGTGTGTGTGTGTGTGTGTGTGTGTGTGAGTGAGTGAGTGAGTGAGTGAGTGTGTGAGGATGTGTGTGTGTGGGTGAGTGTGTGTGTGTGCATATGCATGTGAATGGGTCTCATACATACCAACTAATTTATTTAGTGTCTGTGTGTATGTATGAAGTTCAACCTAGAGTAACCAAAATATCCTCCACGCCATCGTACTTAAGTGTGAAGAGCCATTCAGTCAAGGTCCTCTTACACTCATACAGCTTCATAGGGTAAATATTGAGGATGCGATTAAGTTTGTTATAAACGCGTGGCGCTTGAGCTACATTTTGGCGGCTAGCAAAAATTGAACGTGATACGTATGTAGGGGCTACCAGATCACACCGTCTTTTTTTGAGTTTGGCCTGGTGAAAAGGTAATATTTTATGATGTCTTAGCACCATGTGAAGTATATATAGTTTTCTGACGGAGAGCAGCTTAGAGCTAGCATATAGCGAATCAGTAGAAAACCTATAAGGCTTACGGTACATGACCTTAATCAGAGATCTTTGTGCCCTCTCTAGATCTATAAAGTATGATTTGGCTGCTCCACCCCATACCGAGATACAGTATGTGATTACCGATTGGGCTAGCGCAATATATACTTGCTTCTGAAGCTCGGTACTCATAACTTGTCGCAGGGATTTGAAGACCCATATGAGTTTTCTTACCCTCCCTATGGTCACTTCCAGATGTGGGTACCAGCTTAACCGCTGATCCACAACAATACCCAGGTACCTGACCGATTTTTCCTTCTGGATTGTTGGACAGCTACAGGAAGTTTGGGTTGGAGTACGACAGGAGTGGATTCTAATGTTAAAGTCAGGCGCAGGCTGAGAGTTTACGTATTTTGTGAAACAGACGTAGTTTGTTTTTTGGGTGTTTAGCGTAAGAAGATTCTCGCTTAGCCAGTGACTAACTCTAGCCAGTCCCCTCTCAGCCTCAAGCCTAACTTTATCCCAGGTCTTCGCAGAGAAGATAATAGCGGTATCATCCGCGTAGGACAGTATTCTCGCACCGTTGATAATAAGGTTGCAGAGCTCATTTATATATATCAAAAATAGCGTCGGGCCGAGAACACTGCCCTGCGGGACGCCAAATGTTACCCTCTCGTCATTACTAAGGTAGTTTTCGATTTTTACCCCCTGGTGTCTATTTTGAAGGTAACTGCTGAGAAGAGAGAGAGCAGAACCTCGAAATCCTAAGTTCTCCAGCCTGTGTATAAGTTTGGAGACAGAGACGGTATCGAAGGCTTTCTTGAGGTCAAGGAAGACCACTAGGCATTTGTTCCCCTTATCTACTTCCTTGGTTATAACAGATGCAAGTTCTTCAGTAGCATCCTGGGCTGACATTCCCCTCCTAAAACCATATTGAGAAGACGATAGCATGTTATACTTAGTTAAGTATTTTACGATTCTATTGTTCAAGAGCTTCTCAATGATTTTAGAAATGGAGGTCAACACAGAAATTGGCCGATAGTTGTTAACGTCGTCTCTATCTCCACTCTTATACACAGGGGTAACAACGGAGCGCTTAAGAAGGTAGGGGAAGGTACCTGTGCGAAAACATAGGTTGGCCAGGTCACAGATCAGAGGGACTAAGACTTCTTTGCAAGTGCAAAAGCACACAACATCAGCTTTCCTATGTTTAAATTAAGTAAGGAGTCAACACCATCCACTATGTCCTTTCTGGTAATACCAGTACTATTTCCTAACAGCAAAACCATTGAAGAATAATTATCTAGATTTGAATTTATAATTCTTTTAATCATTTGTTTAAAAGTTATATTATGATAACTATGATTGGTAAAACTATGGCTTAGGTAGTTGTGTACTATTTTTCCAAAGCCAGAGCCCAATTCATCACAAAAAAATATAGTTTTTTTTTCCTGTGTATTGACACAGGTTTCTGCTGGAAGAGTCAGCACTGGTGGAGATAGGTCAAGTTGGGTCTGGGGAGATGATGGATGGTTGCCACAGCTGCATGAGAGATTATTTGTCAGGGACTCGTATCTTTCAGCATATAATATTAAAGCCTTCAGCCAGGGCTTATAAAAACTTACAAACTAAGCGACTACACGCTAAGGGCACCCCCTGTGGGGTACGGGCCTCGGCTTAGGGCGTCGCTGGGGGGTGGACAGCTAGGGACGGGCTGGATCGAACTAGAATTATTATTAAGGGGCGAATTTAAGACAACAGGCTCAGCTGCGCGGGCTGGCTCGAGCAAGGGTCGGGGCGGATTTTGACGGGGACGGAAGGACGGCGGTCGAGGTTTGCGAGAGTGCTGGTCTCTTTGCGACTCTCTTGGAGGAGAGTGTTAGAGTCGTCGGGCGTGACGAGGGTATGCCTCGGTCGGCGTACCTTGGAGATGCGGGAGGGTTCGTATTGGGCGGCCGATGCGATTAGAGGGTTTCGGTTTTTACAGCAGTGTCGAAGAAACGTTTGGCTATGCGTTTCATGAACTGCTGTATGGTGGGCAATTTGAGATCTACATGTAGAGTCTCATTTCGGACATCGTAGGGGGCAAACGTGATTTTGCGCAGGAACGGGTTTGACAGTGATATAATTGATCGACAACGTAAGTATAATTGGCAGTATGCACTTCCTAGCAGGAATCTTGGACAATAACTTGATGTCTACCGGATTGTTCTTCATCCGACGTATAAAATCTTTTATCAATATCATTTCAGCTTCATTAAAATCTGAAATAAGTGGACATTTTATTTCATAATCTGCCGTATTAGGCTGACATAATTGACAGGCAAATTTAATATAACTATGTACATCCCAGCAGGAATTTGGACATTAACTGTATATCTATTGGATTCTTCTTTATCAGACGTATTAAGCCTTTGATAAAATTCATTTCAGCCTCACCAGAATAAAAAAACAAATCACTTAACATAATTTTTCAGTATAAATCAATTATTAGTTATAACAATAATCGCTTCAATTTATGATTACTGAGAGACTAGCACGAATGTTTTGACGCATTGTAACGTTACAGTGTCGTTATCGTAAGTGAATTTTGAGTATTAAAAACTACAACAGGCCACCACCCCGTGGAACTTCACTCCTTGATAACAAGTCATATGTCCAGTAACGATTGGAAACCTCATTGATAAGATATAAATACAGACAAATAAAATTTTCTTGAAGTCGACTTTCTTGTATCGCCATCATTTTCTTGAACTCGCTCTTCTTGTATCGCTATTCTAAAATGATGATTAAATTAAATTTTGGGTTTAGAAATGTTAGCACAGAATACGATCAATTTTTACAATAGAACTTAAATTAAAATCAAAATATTACTTTCAAAACGATCTAGTTACACATTTGGTTTGTTAACAAAACATAGCTTGTTATTGACATTGCTGGCGTGAACAGGAATATATTATTCTTCTATTTTCATAAAACAAATTTGGCCTAAAACAACAGCAGAATGATCATTCTTATTGAAAATGAATACCTGGCGTCCAAAACCTAGCGTCACTTTTTCACAGTAGTTTGCTAAATCGCGATACACATACTACATTGCTCATCCCATACCCCTCCCTACCCTTTCTTGTACGACTGATACCAATGAAGTGAAAGATTTGAATTAATACCTTATAATGTTTGTTATTATCATGCTGGAAGTAATCCAGCATGATAATAACAAACATTATAAGGTATTGTAATAATATATTAAGTCTTGTAATTTTTTGTGATGCCAATATAGTTAATAATAACTATGGGTCCGCAAGGTAGAATATTATTAGAATCTCCAAAGATCTGCATGCAACGAAAGTGATTGAAAACAAAACAAAAGTGAAGCTGAACCAGTACATTTATTTTTTATTTTTGAACCACCAAAATATACGTCTGATACGTCCGCATTACCCTATCGAAACACGGCGGTAATAGAGGCCAATCACGACGGACGATACAGTATTTTACACACGCTGAAGTAATAAAACTTCCATAAATCAAGTTCATTTGGTTAAACTAGTTAAAAACTCTTTCTAGCACCAATTTTCACAATAGAATGCAACAATTACAATTTACGTAAATGTTTCGAAGATACTTGTTTATGTTCGTTATTGGTTACAATAATTCCTGTATATTCCTAATAAATTCTCGATAAACAATAAATGGTTCAACCACTGCATTGGAGACATTTTCTTTTATGTCGTACACCTTAGCGACAAGGCTATTTAAACAAATGATTGGATTCGTCGGAAGTAAAACATTTAGTGGTTTGAATTTATTATTTCGGAAGTAATGAATAAAACAATTGTTTGTCAAACATTTTGATTTGAGTTGTCATATTTTTGTGTTTTACAAAAATAAATTCCAGTTATTTATCTTCACCCTTCATAAATATAGTAGTCTGTCCATAACTTTGATCATGTTTGTACTCTAATAGTAACTATGTGCAATTTAATAAGTTGTCTAGGTGTTCAATAGTGTCATTGCTTGAACTCTACGTAAATATTTTTTTTTTTTTGAATTTGATTACCAACAAATTCATACCTAAAATATTTAAAAACACTTGCACCAAATCTGCTTCAGAAGTTTTAATGCCGTATTAAGTAATCATGATTGATATAAAGATGACACTTGAAGTTTTGTGGAACACGGTCCGTTGTTTGACAAAAGGCCACGATGATGTAGTCGGGGCAATAAATGTTTATTAAATCTGGACAGCATAACACCATAGCAACCACAAATATCCTAGTGAAGAGTTAAATGCATTGTTAAGAAGCCTAAAAACTGGGTAGCCCACCAATTGTGGTCATTCGAAGAAAAGAAAGAAATAGAAATCTAGGCAGTAAATGACTTCGAACCGAGATGATAATGATGACGTATTACATGGTAATATTATACTAAATAATATTGTTGAACTGGAATATAACAATGACATAGTTAATAGACAACGTGAGAATAACAGGCAGCATGTACATCCCAGCAGGAACCTTGGATAGTAACTTGATTTCTAGTGGATTTTGCTTTATCAGTCGTATAAAGTCTTTAATCAATTTTGCTTCAGCTGCGTTTGAATCTGAAATTAAAAGAGACAATGTTAAAGCTGCCACAAGTTTTGCTGCCCGTTAAATTAAATGGTACGTTTTTACTTAAATCCTTACCAAATACAATTATTGTATTATGAAGCCGCGCTAAAACTCGATGGAAATTCACTCCTTGGTTGTATGAAAACTGGACAGCAATAATAGGTAATACTGTCAACGACACGTAACTTAATATAGCAATTATTATCCTTTGGTATTCTGCCTGAAATTGATAAAAATAAATAATATTATGTAATTTTCAGGATTTTAAATTTTAAGTGGTGTCAAGATTATTCGTCAACATGTGATTACAGCGAACGTAAATTATTTGCAATTAACTTTTCCATTCCTTTATTGTCTCTTATTGAAAAATGTTTTATTTCCTAAGAAACTGTTTATGAAGTCGTAAACTTTCTTTGCCAGTTTTCAAATAAACATTATCAGCCTTATCTATATCCCCTCAGCCGTAGACCCCCGTTTACCTAAATACTCGAAAAATGTTACGTAATCACGTGACGACGTAATTTTTTTTTTAACGATGTGAAATCATCGAATGACTTCTTCCGCTCTGGGTGGAGTGGAATGATGTGTCAGACGCTTACTGATTAAAAGCCATCCGTGTTCCTTCTTCAGCCCTTTGCGTTCCAGGGCCGCGGTGACTCTTTCGAACAAATTCCGCAACCCTGACAGGCTCTGGCCCTAGCGGGCCCCGTCTTCTATGATAACATCTCTTTGAGGCGCCCGTGGAACACAACGCGCCATCTACTCGGGCCTGGTGGTGATCCGACATCGAGCTACCCAACGCTCGCCATCCGCAGGCCCGCTCAGTAGATGGCCGGGGATCGCCCTGCATCTCCCGACGCCCGGGGCGTCTTCTGTCGGGGCGGTTGGGGCGAAGGCCTTGTCTTTCCCTCGCGCGGCCCGCCTCTCCTTCGCTAGCATTACTGCTTCGCAGAAGGAGGTGACCGCTTCCCAAGCCTCCTCGCTCCGGACCATGGATTTAACCAGGGCCGGACGCGAGAGGTCGCCGCCGCCGATTGCCTGGACGAGAATACGGCGTTTCTCCGCGTAAGCCGAGCAGAACTCCACCGTGTCTTCCGGGCGATCCTCAGAGTGCTGACACCCGGGCGTGTCCTCCCGCTCAATCCGAAACAGGTACCTCCCAAAACAGCCGTGTCCGGTGAGTACCTGCGTCAGACGGAAGGTGAGGAGGCCGTGGCACCTTTCCAGCCACTCCCCAAAGATGGGTCTTACCGCCGCAATTGTGGCTTACCCAACGTGATTACGTCATGCAACGATAAATTTGTGGGTATCCCTGCGGTAAAATTTGAAATTTATCAATATACCGTCATTAACCAAAATCCAAAAAAAAAGAAGTTGCTCGCCGCACTGACAACGCCTGGAAGAGCTATTGGTCGATGAAGGCTCTCATGACCTCCTTTCATGAGAGCCTTCCAATTTGTCATAAGCGCAAATTGATGAACATGTGCATTCTCCCTATCCTTACATACGGTGCTCAAACCTGGTCTTTGACAGTTCAGCAGAGGTTCAAGCTTGAGGTTTGTCAGCGAGCAATGGAGCGCAGCATTCTGGGAGTCCGATTAATGGACCGCGTTAGGAACACAGTGCTGTGTTCCAAAACAAAAATCGCCGACGTCATACAAAAAGCAGCCAAACTAAAGTGGGACTGGGCTGGCCACGTCTGCCGTATGTCGAAAGGTTCATGGGCTTGTGTGCAACCACAATGTGGGTCCCAGAAAATGCCCGAGGACATCGCAGGAGACCCAGGCGAAGATGGCGGGACGAGTTTGACGCCTATCGGCCAGATTGGTCCACACTTGCCCAAAGCCGGGAGGTATGGAAGGAAGAAAGGCAGGCCTTTGCCCTGCAGTGGGACACAATTGGCTAAAAGAATATACCGCCATAAACACAATATATATTATATCTTCCTGGCTTCGTATAAAAACTGTCGAAAACTTTATATAAAACTTTTCTCGCCATGATGTGATATTTTCCAAGTAGAAAATTTTTGCTCGTATACCCCCAAAACTTTATCACAATGTATCGAAATTACCCACACATTCACCACAAAAACACTTTATTACGACAGCACAATATGCCTTATTCCATTTCGAAACCATTCTTTCCAACTACACACAATAACTACACCATAAAAACTGTTTCTTTACACCGCACTAACTGACTAGTGACTGGCCTGCTGGTCGAGTGATTAGTGACCCTGACTACTAAACCGGAGGTCGTGGGTTCGATTCCCACCCAGGACAAATCTTTGTATGATGAGCATGATCATTTGTTCTGTGTCAGGGTGTAATTTGTCTATAATATGTATGGCGTCACGCGTCACTGAACCACGGACTCATTTTATTTTCATTCCTTTTCGTTCGTTCTTGTGATGTCTCCTTCCAAAATATTACTAATACCGGCCAAGTATTAGTTCATTTGACGAATGATACAACCAGATCGTGTTGCAAGTGCAAAAATTCCATATTTCATGAACACTAGTACGGTTTCACCAAAGTCAAAGTCAAAGTCAAAGTCAAAACGTTTATTTCAATTAGGCCATTAAACGGCACTTTTGAACGTCAGCACCAAAGGGCGTTGTACAACTGACGCCGGTGTCACCCTAATAAAGAAAATTTATAACGCCTGGGAAGAGTCGCAAGATGCCATTGGAATATTCTGCGACCTCTCGAAAGCGTTCGACTGCGTTAACCATGGGACGCTTTTGTTGAAACTTGAGCACTATGGGATTAGGAATAGAGCCCTGGGTTTACTTAGTTCATACTTGACGGGCAGACAGGTTAAAGTTCAGATAAACGGTGTAAACTCAATAGGGTCGGAAACGACAATGGGCGTTCCTCAGGGTTCAATATTGGGTCCATTCCTTTTTTAGTTTACATAAATGATTTGCCCCAATTACATAAAAATCAACCAATGATGGTATTATTTGGCGGATGACACATCATTAATATTTAAAATAGACCGACGTTCACATAATCTTGACGACATTAATAGCTCTATTCATCAGGTCCACAATTGGTTTAAGGCAAACTACTTGGTTTTAAATAAAAAAAAAACTAAATGTATTAGATTTTCTTTACCAAATGTTAAAAGTAGCGAATGTGACATCATATTGAATGGAGAAAAACTGGAGTTCATTAATCAGACGGTTTTCCTAGGTATCAAATTGGACAAGAAATTACAATGGGGGCCTCATATAACATCTCTTGCGGGTCGTCTAAGCTCAGCCGCGTATGCTGTTAGAAAGATAAGACAGTTAACAGACGTAGAAACCGCACGTTTGGTCTACTTTGGTTACTTTCACAGCATTATGTTGAACGGTATTTTACTGTGGGGTTGGGCTGCTGACATTGAATCCATATTCATTTTACAAAAGAGAGCTGTCAGAGCCCTTTAGTTGGGAACTTTTAAAAAGATTAATATTATGACAGTCCCTTGCCAATTCATTTATGAAAATATTATGCATGTGCGGAAAAATCGACATCTTTTTAGTAAAATTAGTGATAGACATAATTTTAATACTAGAAATAAAGACAAATTAGATCGACCATTTTTTAGATTAGCTAAAGTCTCAGTCAGTCTCCTTTCGACAAAAAATCGACATCTCTTTAACAAAATTAGTGATAGACATCATTTTAATACTAGAAATAAAAATAATTTAGATCAAACATTTTATAGATTAGCCAAAGTACGAACATCTTTCATGGGGTACTGTGTTAAATGTTACAATAAAATACCTTCTGACATATTAGAACTAAATGAAGGAAAATTTAAAACTTATGTTAAAAGTACACTTTGTAAACAAGCATATTACAAATTAGAAGATTAAATTCAGGATTAAATTATATTGGGGTTGGCTTCCAGTCAAACCGGATTCAGCTGAATACCAGTATTTTACGTGGAGCGGCTACCTACCAGACCTCCACAACTCATTAACTGGGTAATACGGTAATCCTTGGCAAGACTGGTGTCAGATTATCTGGCTTCTGACTATCCGTAACGACTGCCAAAGATCTACAAATGACAGCCGGAACCAACGGCTTAACGTGCTTTCCGAGGCACGGAGGAGTCTCGGTCTGTTAAGATGGTCACCCATCCACAGACCTACCTCGGCAAGCGTTGCTTAACCTTAAAGATCGACCCGTGCGGCTGTTATTATACTAGCCACGAGCTCCATCATTAACTTTGTAGATATACTGTTTCATTTTTTTGTGTTTTTATTTTTCTGTTTAATTAATGGTTCCAATGTTTGTAAATATGTGAGTACCATTTACCTAAATTTCTTTAGAAAATGAATAAGTTTACCTCTGGTGGTGATACTTTATTCTTAAAAGTAGCATACTCTGGGTGCATCGTCCTCACATAATATTAAATAAAATTAATTTTTGTTTACCAAATTTTGTAAAATCATTATTTGAAAAGAGTAACTATGGAGTTTCTTGTCCGTTCTTCTCCATAAAAATCTACATTTCCGAATGGACAGTAGAGTCACTTTATTAATGTAATATTATTATTTTTACTGAACTGTAAACGATGACGTTCAAAAGTGCCGTTTAATGGCCTAATTGAAATAAACGTTTTGGCTTTGACTTTGAAATAAACATAAAAAACCAACGTCCAGTGGCGCGAGTCGGCGTGACGTTGATAGTGTACCGATGAGGTACACGCGACATTAAATAGTAAGCGGTGATAAGGATCGCATGGAGGAATCTTAACGCTTCGTCAAATGAAGTTGAGTTTCAACTTGATATTTTTTAATAAAAAATAAGAATCAGTTGTTTTTGATGTATCGAAAATCAACGGAACAGTTTTTGGGTAAGGACATTATTACTGCTCGCTAATTAATAAAAATCATTCTGCAGCCCTACTAAGACGTGCGAATGCGATGTATAATAATTCCGATGATGTAAACGGGATAGTGCTATTCGATATGTCCGCCGTGCTCCGTCTCCCTCTTAGAGCGGAATCATGATCATTTTAAGACTTCATAGTAGGGCCTCTGATTATTTTCAAAAACGACCCGTTGGAGGGAGCGTTAAAGTTCGTGGAGTACCTACCGACTAAATACGCGCGAACTTTTTTATAATTTAACTATTTATTTATTTACAAAACACTTTTAGTAATACGGTAAGTTTTTTTACTAAACCTGTTAATCCAAAGCAGATCTTATTCATATTACTTACATTTAAAATGCTTTCAGTGAACATTTGGTACGACAGCAAAACGTAGTTCAATATTAACATCATCACCGAAAAGAGAAACTGAAACACAAAACATATCGATGGAGTCCATTATAAATAACGTAAAGGTTGTTACTTATGAACGCGTGAAAGGCTGGCAATAAAACGATCAAAATTGTATCTGGGCGTGTAGTCTCAACAAAATCCCTAAAAATATATAAGGATCATCACTTAAAACGCTATCGTCGACTTTGTCTCTGTCATCTATGACTAGAGTCAAGAGCAAACTCATCTCAAATAAAAAAGAAAAGATTCCTTCAAATCGCAAGCACAAGAACCTACCTGGCGCCCGAAGAATAATGTTAACTTTTCACAGCAGTTTGCTAAATCCCGGTATAGTCCAACCCATTCTTGAATCTGCTCTCTTGTGATGTCACATTGCTCATCCAAACTACTGATACACCCTTGGACTACTGATATCACTAAACTCAAACTTTTGCTCAATTGAACCACTATCATTATAACGAAAAAAAACATGACATTTTGATTCGCCATGGAGATTCTTATTATTGTTTGTGATGTAATGTAATAGTAATCAAATAATGTCAGTTGTAAACTTTTAGAAATCTCTGATGATTTGTAGATACTAAAAGTTGAAGAAAGTACAATTAAAGTGATGCTGAGCCAATATATTTTTTTATATGCGTCCTTTAGTTTCTTGTCATTTTTGAGGCATTCAGAAACACGGCTGATGCTTCTATAATATGACATGAAATCGCGGCTGTAACAGATGCCAGTGATGACGGATGATTCAAAATTAAGAAAAGATGAAACAGCAAAACAACACTGAGTTAAAGTTATACTACTATAGTCATTTTCTAACAATAAATATAGGTGAATATTTAGAGCTATAATATGCAATAAAAACTGGACGATTACACAGGCAATGGTAAAAATTTTCTTAATTTTCTTCTGGCCCGAATAATCACGGAATGTGCCTAATATATTTTCGACCAACATCAAATTGTTCAAACACTTTTTTATCATTTCGGTTACTTATGTTGTACCTTGGCAAAGACATGAAAGAAATAGGTAAATTTATTGTAAAACTCCAATAGTAACACATTATTTGACCACTTAAAATATTTAAGTGGTTATTTAGGTAATTGACCATCGATAATATTGACATGCCATTGTCAATAAAATTGTTATGTTAATTTGTAATGTGTCTGACATAAATTACTTCAAATTTAAAAAGAAACCCCGTACAAATAACTTTTAAAAGAAAATTGGTTCAATGTAAAAAAATTTATTCCTTTTAATATCATCAAAAGCATTGTAATCACAAATTAAGATTCCTGCTAACCCAACTGTTAATATAAGTAAACCAAAACTTTTACCGTCTATGATGAATGACACAAATTTAAGACAAATTAGGGATTAGGGGTCCTGCCCTTCAGTGGATAGCATCCTATTTAAGTAACAGACAACAATGTGTCATTATAAATGAAGTTAATAACAAAAATAAAGAAATGATACCCTACACATCAGAATATATGCATAATAAATATGGTGTTCCGCAAGGAAGCGTACTAGGCCCAATATTATTTCTCATATACATAAATGACATCATTAGCATAACCAAGCACAAATGCGTCTTATTTGCCGACGATATATCTATTATAGTGACATCTGATAAAAAGAAAAATACCATTAAAGATCATGAGCTTGACATTAATAACACTATAGATACACTACTCCAATGGCTTAATATAAACCGTCTGAAAATTAATCTAGATAAATCCGTTTACATTCAGTTTAATCAATCGAATAATTATAAAAATAACATCAAACTTAACATTAATAAAATGAAAGAGGTAACACATACAAGGTTTTTAGGCGTAGTAATAGATAAATTTATTAACTGGAAAGAACACGTGGATAAAATAAGCTCTAGGATTAATAAGTTTGTTTATGCACTCAAACAAGTAAAAAATGTTACTAACATAAAAACTGCCATTACATCGTACCACGCTTATGTAGAATCATTACTACGCTACGGTCTTGTACTGTGGGGTAATAGCGTCGATCTGAGTAGAGCATTTGTTGCTCAAAAAAAGAAAAAAAACTTGCTTTGCTACCGCTGCCTTCCCTATATATTTATGAAACATGACGTGTGTTCGTAGCCAAGAATAAATAGCTATTCAAAACAGCTAACGATATTTGCCCACGGAACAGACGAGATCCTCATAAATTAGTATTTAATCATTTGCCAAGGCTTAGCAAATACAACAAAAACTGCCTAGCAATGTGTGTGCGTATTTATAACAAAATACCAAACCATTTCAAGGAAATAAGTACATATAGTAGGCTGTTTAAGATGAAATTATATAACTGGTTAAACGAACACGGTTTCTATAATTTAAAAGAGTTTTTGGAATATAAATGTTGATACATTTAATTCCTATTGTAGGTGGTTTCCTTAAAATTTTTGCATGCTATAACTTAGCAAAACATGCTTGTGCCTTTTTTTTACTTTAATACCATTTTATACCATGTTTTATGCAAATAAATGATTATTATTATTATTATTAAAAACAATCAGCTAAGGATCTTAGGCACTTCATTATATCAGCCGAAAGACGTCCACTGCTGGACATAGGTCTCCCCTAAGTGTCGTCACAATAACTGATCCTGTGCGTCTCGCATCCATCGGCTACACATGACCCTCTTCAGGTCATCGGTCTACCTTGCGGGAGGCCTTCTAACGCTCTGTCTTCCGGAAGGCGGTCACCACTCCAGAACTTTTCGGCCCCATCGACTATTTGTGCTGCGAGCAATGTGCCCTGCCCACTGCCATTTCAGTTTGGCGATCCTTTGGGCTATTTCGGTAACCATGGGTCTCTTGCGGATATAATCATTCCTAATTCGATCACGCAAGGAAAATCCGAGCATTGCTCTCTCCATTGCCCTTTAGGTGACTTTAAGCCTTCTGATGAGGCAATTGTGAGCGATCACGTTTGATTTGACTTCCCTTTTGAAACACTGTGGTATGCGAGATGCAACTTTCCGAATGCCGCCCAGCCGATTCGAATTCGACCGTCAACCTCTTTCTCGAAGTTAGCCCTACCAAACTGTGGCCATATTTCAAAGAAACAGTTTCAAAGAAATGACGTCTCCCTGCTTCACACCCCGCTGGAGAAGCATAGGTTTCGAGGACTGATCCTGAAGTCGGACTGACATGGTGGCGTTCTCGTATAAAACACTTCAAGCACCTCGATGTGTCGATAGTCGATATGGAACCGTTGGAGACATTGCAGCACAGCTCGAGGCTCGATTGAATCAAAGGCTTTCTCGGAGTCCACAAACGCTAAACAGAGGGCTCGATTATGCTCTCAGTCTTCTGTATAACTTGCCGCAGCGTATGTACATATGTGGTCTATGGTGCTGAATCCTTTTCAAAATTCGGCCTGTTCGGGAGGCTGGAAAACGATATTTCGAACTTTGTATTTTTTTTTATCGAGAAAACTTCTACGTATCGTGTATTCCTTCAGTTTGAGACTTGGTCATGTAGTCAAAAAGCATATACCACATTTTCAAATTCCTGTTCCCGGACAGGAATTTGAAAATGTGTGGTAAGTCCCAGGTACAGTCATCATACCACTCTCCTCATCAGTTTTTGTCTGATCAAAGCCCTAGGTTTTCATCAGAGGGTTGTAGGGTCCTAGGGCACACGACACGTAAAGTGGCGATGTTTATTTATCGTCTATCTTTGCTGTTTGGGTCATTTAAAAATATTGATGAAATATTTTAAGAATATTAATGGTATGCAAAGACCATTCCATCCAAGCATCCGTTTGCGAAATATTAAGCTTAAAATGGAAAATTTTAAAGAAAAATTAAGTAGGTTTTACAAGTTAACGAGTAATAGTAGACCAACCAATATTTATTGTAATAACTGGATAACTAACATTTTCGTAATAATTCCATCATCATCTGCGTAGCCTTTTTCCAACTACACTGGTCATCACAAAAATCGGCCCATCCTGTTTTGCACTATTACTTGTTATGGGTTCATAAATAACAGGTTTCGAACTGTTCCATTTATTTCTAGGGTCAGATAAGATGTTTGACATATGGGTACCATAAATCTTAGTGCATTTGAGGGTACTTAAACCAATTTTTTTATCATAAACTGTTCTTAGTGCTATTTTGCTTGTTTATGTAGAGACACAGTTGAACATTATTTCTCTGCCAGAACAAAGTTTAAAACGGTGAATTTGTTAATTACGATAATTTTACGGACTAACACTGTATTTTTGATCGATTTTGTTTGAAAATTATGGATACTACTGAAGCTGAGGCTGCTCAAGTTGTGGTCCTACTGCAACAAGGCTTAAGTCAACGTGTTGTGGCCCGCAGTTGAAATCTGAGCCGATCAGCGGTTCGGCGAGTATACCAAAGGTTTCTGGAGACTGGCCAGTATCGGAGAAGACCAGGATCAGGAAGACAAAGGTTCACAAATGAGAGAGATGATCGATTTATAGTGACATAAGCTCTCAGAAATCGTCACCTTTCCGGTGTTGACCTTCAGCGACGCTTACGTGAAGTGCGCGGGGTGGCAATAAGTGACAGTACTGTGAGACGGAGACTTCGTGAACAGAATTTAAGACTACATAAGCCAGCAACTGGACCACAACTGACCATCGACAAGTGAGACTTCAATTTGCGCGGAATCACCTCAACTCGACTATAGACCAATGGGCATCAGTTCTCTTCTCTGATGAGAGCCGCCTGACTTTATACGGTTCTGATGGGCGTCGCAATGTCATGAGACGACCAGGAGAGCGTTATGCCCAGTGCTGCATACAAGAAACCGTCAGTTACGGTGGAGGCTCGGTAATGTTTTGGGGTGGTATTTCTTTGACTGGGCGCACCGAGCTTGTTTTTATCAGTAGGGGTGCTCTAACTTCTGCACGTTACATAACGGAGATCCTGGAAGATTATGTGATGCCTTATGCTGGTTATATCGGAGAAGAATTTGATAATGCACGGCCACACGTAGCGCACATTGTCACTCAGTACTTAAATGATGTCGGCATTAGGGTTATGCAGTGACCAGCCAGAAGTCCGGATCTCAATCCCATAGAGCACATGTGGGACACGCTAAAACAGAAGGTGAGAGATAGAGATCCAGCCCCCACAACCTTAGGAGATCTGGAAAATAGCCGTTTCCAGATTCTCTTAAGGAAGAATGGGACCGAATTCCTCAAGGGACCGTTAAAATTTTAATCAGATCCCTAACACGGCGAATGCAGGCTGCCCTAAAGGCAAGAGGAGGAAATACAGAATATTAAAGTGAACGATTTATATCCCCATAAGTTTTAAGAATTAAAAATTACAGTGACTTGAAAACCAGTGTAAAAATCGGGTAAAAATTATCGATTTTAATTTTATTGCTGAAATTGTTAAGTTTCATCTTGTTATTAGATTTTTTATGCGTAAATTGTAAAAATAAACAAAATGAATTAAAACAAAACAGTTGTAAGACAATTATTTCATTCAAAATGAAGAAAAGTGGGAATATCGAAAAACATTCGGGTGGGTCGATTTTTATGATGACCAGTGTATATTGGGGTCGGCTTCCAGTCAAACCGGATTTAGCTGAATAACAGTATTTTACGTGGATCGACTGCCTAACAGACCTCCACAACCCATTAACTGGGTAACACGGTACTTCTTGGCAACACTGGTGTCAGATTTTCTGGCTTCTGACTATCCGTAAAGACTGCCAAAGATCCATAAAGAATAATAATAATTCCATAGAAAATGAATAAAGGCTAAGTGCGTATGTAGCTTCGCAATCTTGTAGTAAAATTAGCTATTTATTTTTGTCATGGTTAACGACACAGGTAACTACAAAACTCTTCGCTGTGTGTGGGCCGCCACGCATTTGACCGATTTTTTATTTGTTGTTTTTCTGTGGAAACATGAATAATAATTTAACAATTTATGTTTTGGACGAGAGTCGGATTAATTATAAATTAGTCAGTTCACGTGGGGACCTCGTCGAGAGGTCGTCGTCGCTAAATGTCTCTCGTAACGTGATGTGTAATAATCGCTTTTTGAATTCATATTAAAACGAATTTCGAAAGCGTTCGGTTTAAGCTGGATTTGATCTTGGTACTAATTGGGACGTTCTCAGAATTGGTCGTTAAGTGGAAAAGGTCTGATCAAAACCTCAGACATATTAGGACCTGTACAGACCTGTCTGGGGTTTTCTTCAGGTAATAAGCGGTTTTGGCAAATTACGGAACGTTGAGTTCCGTCGGCTATAAAGCTTTGAATGGGAAGTCAAATTGTTTCTGTTATCCTAACTTAGTATATTGTAAATGTGAAAGTGGGTATATTTGTTTCGCTTTCACGCCTACATCGTCGAACCGATTTTTATGAATTTAGGTACAGAGATAGATGGGTTACTGGACACTGTTATAAGTAACTTAAACACGACCGAAATAGCAAACAAAATCTAGACGGTGTAAGAGTTAAGTAAGGATAAGGTAGTTTTTACTTATCTTGCAGGTAAATAATACTAATTAAACAGATAATGGTCCACTTCTATGTCGGGTAAAAATCGATCGGGTTGCTTATGTTAGGTAAGTAGCTATTTAAGTTTAAACAAAAATTAATTTTTTTCAATCCCAATCATTCGTCATCGTTGTGTAGTCGTTTACAACGATATGCCACTATTTTTTAGAATCCACCGCCTGCCAACATCTTTTTTTTTTTAAACGTTGCTCCACAATTTCTCCTGTATCGTGGGTGCGTTTACAAACATACAAATTCACATACACAAAGAGCCAGACCCGGAACAACTATCTGTAGGCCATACAAATATTTGTTCCGTGTGGGAATCGAACCCGCGCGCCGCAGCAGTCAATCGCTCAACCACTGCGTCAACCGTGTCGTCAAAATCGTCACATCTGTAATACCAAAAAGCATTGCAGCATCTTATATCTATATATATAAAAATCAATTGCTGTTCGTTAGTCTCGCTAAAACTCGAGAACGGCTTGACCGATTTGGCTAATTCTTTTTTTGTTTTGGTCGCCAGATTACAGGGAAGGTTTTAAAACAAAAAAAGGGGAGTAGGGTAGGTATGTAGGGTATGTAGAGCAGGGTAGGTATGTAGGGTAGGTAACGGTTGACGGTTGTTGGTGAAGGGAGCGAAGCCGCGGGCACAGCTTGTGACTAATAAAAACGCTAGTGAAATCCAGAATACATTTCCTCATTTCCCTATCTCGTTGAAAATATAAATAAAGTCGTTACTATTGAATGTGAGGACAAAGACGAAGATGTATGCTACATAATGGATCAATACAGCAATAACGGCTCGGAATATAAAAGAGCACTGAGGTCACGTATTCAGACGGCGTCCGGACAAAATATGAAATACGTTGGCCTAGTCTTTGAATTTATCATTCAGGTTTTAGTAAGTTATTGTTGGCAAGTTTTAGTATCAAAGAAAAGTAACGTATCTTCAGTCGCCGTTATTTTTAGGGTTCCGTACCTCAAACGGTAAAAAAGGACCCCTTATAAAATCACTCTCTTGTCTGTCTGTTTGTCCGTATGTCACCACCGATTTTCTCCGGAACGGGTGGACCTAGCAAGTTGAAATTTATACCAGATACTGAGGTCTACAGTTCCTACTAGGTGTATTAAAAGTAAATTTAGATTTTCAAGAAAAATTGTAAGTACAAAATTTTTTCTTAATGTAGGTACAACGTTTTTAATTTTCGGAAATTTCCCTTTACTTGTGCTCTAAGTCCTTACTTTTTTCAGATTGATTTCACTAACAATTGCTTCTATAATTTCCCTCATACATTATTATTATAACACTATACACCGCAGACTATGCCCTTTTTTAAGTCCATTAATTCCATTCTTAGGATGTCTGGGATATATCGCTGTCAGCGATAAGACTGCAACTCTATCCCATAGAATTTAGTTTGTGTAAAAGAGTTGAACAACTGTGTTAGGTGTTTAGTAAATTATATTTTATCTATCATTACGCCGATATTCCTCAAAGAGTAAGGGTACAGCTGTACCTAGTCAATGGAGCATAAATCCCAATATCCGGCTGCGACTTAGAAATCCCAGATGGAAAAACAAACAACATTATTTCCGGCTACCGAACCCAGGATGATTGAAGTTTTTTCAATTTTATTTACAGACTAGTTGCCGCCCGCGGCTCCGCTTGCAAGATGTCGAAAAGCGTGAGATCCTATACGTTATTCCAGACTATAATCTACGTCTGTGCCAAATTTCATTAAAATTCGATCAGCTGTTCTTACGTGATTTGAGAAACAAACATCCATCCATCCAAACTTTCGCATTTATAATATTTGATAATATTAGTATAGATTTATTTGTAACAGTAGCTTACTTTACTATAATAAAACATTTACAATAAAACTAAATATATTTGTAATACAAGCAAAATCGGGCCATAAATATAATTATAATTAAAAATAATAACGTAAAATAAATAAACAATATGAATTTGATTCTGTCAATTTCTGACAAGTAGTTTTTACTTTAATTTAAAAAGGTTTTTCTTGACGGACCACAATATGTTGCTGCAAATGTTGCTGTCGAATATTATTAAAAATCACTGCCCATGTTCTTGTGTTTGTACTTATATAAATGCTTGTCAACGCGTAATAGTGATGCTGCTTTAAACCAAATAACTTGAATACAATTAGAACTGTATGAATTTTATTCAGAAAGTGTTTTTTTTTTGTATTGTAACCCAATGGCATATCGGTTTGGAATGAAAACTTGTCAAGATATGGGACATGGGTACTTTCACGCAAGCGGAGGTGTTTGGCAGAAGCTAGTCATACCATAAAGTGAAAGAACATTAGAGAATGTTGCTGACAAAATATAAAAGCCACAAAATGTGGCCCGTTTAGAAGCGTCTTTGGAAAAAAACTTCAAATTGGATTGTAAGAAGAGATACAGTATCCATTTGATTCCCAACAATACGAGTAGAACGTGTAACAAAATGGCATAAACAAAAATTTTCAACATGTTAATAAAATTTAAAATATTATGGGAATTTGCAGAAATTACGATTCTCTATTCAAAAGCCGTAAAACATTTAGTAAAATACGTATCGTTTTTGATATTTCTTTAACAGCTGTGGTCTTTGAACTTGCCTTGAGCCTTCGTTCAAGAGAAGGCAATCGGATGGTTTACATGGTGGGAGCCTTCTAAATTATAAAGCTGTTAAGTGGCCCAATTATTAAGATATGTGATATTCTTAGATCTGGTTCTTACAATCTGTTCAAAGAAAACTTCAAGTTCGTGCATTATTACTTCCAATACGAGCCTACATAATATCAAACGTTCAAGAAAGTAAAGGACCGTTTTTGTGATCACCACAATAATGTCAAATTTATCAATTTTGGTATTATATTTGTATTTTGAAATTTATATGCGGAATAATATTTTTAATGTGAGGGTTGCGGAATTTGTTCGAAAGAGTCACCGGAACGTGAAGGGCTTTAGAAGGAACACGGATGGATTTTAATCAGTAAGAGTCTGACACGCCATTCCGCTCCACCCAGAGCGGAAGAAGTCATTTGATGATTTCCCATCCTTAAAAAAATAAAATGCTGAGATAATTAAGGTCAAAGGTAGTGTAAGCGTATCGACGTAACGATTGCAGATCGTAAATAAGGAGGTTTCTTGCGAAGGCGAAGTTATGTTACAACTCGAGACAACATTCAATTTGTAAACTTTATTATTTGTTCTCTCCCACGTTTTGATGTTTACTGGTAAAGTAATCAAAAAGTAGGTATTTTCTTTTATCTCTAGGCGGACAACATTTTTCCTTCTTACTCTGATGGTTCTTGGTCATCATTTTTCTGCGTCACACATCCAGGTGCCATGTCTGGGTATAATAAAAACCCTTTTTTCGGTAGCACTCTCACTGTGATACGACGTGCATCTGCCATTAAGAGAAAAGTGGATGTAAAGCTGGGGTTGCACTGAAAGATTTTAGTTAGCTTTTAACAGGATTCAGTCATGCTTAGAGTAACTATGTGAAGTAGATCAATACATTTTACATAAAAACTTAGCCGCCTATGACTTTAGTATAAAGTATTATTTAATAAAAAGCGTGATAGGATAGGGCAAAAATAACTCAGGATTTAATAATAGATATATACCTAGATAATAATAAATTAAAATTGGCAAGTGAATGTGGCAACACAAGAGACTAACCGGGGTACTACCCTTACGAAATTAATAGTGTTCAAAACCATAACTGCCACTGTGAACCGCTACATATTATTTACCGCAAATTGGACTTTTACTCCGTCTCCGATTTATTACCTCATTGCAAGATGCATCAAGAGGACAGATAGAATACTTTCCATCTGCGTCCCCAAAAATCGTAATTATCGCTCTTTGAAAGTCATTTTATCTCGAGATCTAGGATCACCAAATCTGTTTCTGTCTTTTTTCTTAAGCATTATTATTGTGATAATTATTATCATATTTTTTTTATTTAAACTGAGTTCGCTCTTGACTCTAGTCTAGGTCATAGATGACAGAGACAAAGTCGACGATGGAGCGAGCTTACCCAGAAGAAGCCTGTTCACTCTAATTGTTCAAGAATTTATTTCCCGTTATCGAACTCTTTAGAACCCAAATCTTGCTCTTGGTGTACTCTTGCCTTTAGGACTCTAGTCACAAGACAGCATTTATGTGGCATAATGACTGCAATACGTAGTGAAGTAAAAACAGCAAGTCAACTCAAATGATCTGCGAGATTGATTCGATGCGACATGCTTATGTTGCGATCCTTTTCTTTGTAATAATGCTTGATATACGAGGAAGGAAAATCTCATTTGAAAACATACTTAGGTGTTTTGGATAGTACATAGTGAGTCAATATAAGCGCAGGTGAGTGAGCAGACCAATGGCGAAGTTTGAGTTACCGAGTACAGACGCCAGCACTGTCACACACCCGAAACTGTCAAATTTTCCCAATCGACCTTGAACCTAATGCTTTAGCAATAAAGTTGAAAATCTATTAAAGAAATTTGACAGATTGTTGTAGCTTTATGTGCTGGCTTCTGTACATTAAATATTCAATATAAATGTTATTTATGATAGCACTGTCATAATGCCGACAAAAGGGAAAGAAAAAAATATTTTAATAAATTAAAAATGATAGCTACATATTTTAGTACGTTAAAAAGAACTGCCTTTAAACCATATAATCCTCACTTGTTTTACTGTTAAACTCTCAACTACGGTTACCACTAATGGAGACCGTACAATGGTATGTTTTTGTATTGTTCTGTTTACTACAGTTATTTATATAAAATCCTAATGGATGCCTTCAAAATCCTCATTGACCTTTGAAAAAGTTAACAAGTAACTAAAAAATATAACTGAACAATTCATTAAATAAGTCAATTAATTCCAAAGTAGCTAGGAGAAACCAAGATGAATAACAGTAATACGTATTTGGACTACACGCACGTCAAAATACTAGTAACAGTTATATTTTATTTTATTTCTTTGGGACAAAAAGCAGTTACACGTTACATTTTAACACAGGTGTTTAAAAAAATAGAAATAACAAAATCAAAAGTCATTTATTCAAATTAGGCTGAGTGCCAGCACTCTTTGAACGTCAAAGTTCTACATAAAGACAGTCCCCCAAAACGCCCGCCCGTCACCACTTCCTAGTGTTTTATCTGGGAAGAAGAAGGGGCGCAACAAACTCCCCAGCAACACATCTGTCTGTTAAGTTATAAAAACTTGAATTTATACAGCAGTATGCAAAGTTTACAAAACATGACACAGAAAAATAATATAATATGTAAATCAAATTTTTACAAATTAATTGACACTTGTAAGCTAGCACACTCCATTATGCCATAAAAAAAAAACAAAAAAATTCAAGCATTAACAAGTAAATCAAACTAATTAAGCCTTCAGGCATAAATGGTGTGCCTGCTTACACGTGCAATGGTATAATATAACAACAGCAGGACAAACATGTAACCCACACTATTGTCCGCGAATTTGCAAAAGAGACAGAGATTGACCAACGTGCACATATTGCTCATTGGATTAATTTAACAAATATATTAATGATTTTATTATATGTACATATATGTAGATATAATTTAAATGGCATGATTATATTGCAAATGTGCATACAAAACTTTGACATTTTAAAATGACTTATGAAATGATTAAAATAAATAATATTTTATAAAATAATCACAAAATATTAGGAGGCCATTATCATAAAGAAGTATTTCCGGGGCTGTAATCATAAGCCTCAAACTGTCTGTGGTGAAAAAAAGCACCTGGCAATGGACAAAACCACAATATTGACATGATTCTAACCCTAACAATATGTAAGTGCCATTTTTCGAGTAAATTTATTGAAAAATAATTTTGAGTTAGCGCTAAACATTACACAAACATTTCAAAGTCTACGTAATTATTTGTTTAGGGCTGACTTTAATACCTACCAATACTTATTAAAACATATAGGAGCTTAGTCAGCTTACTGAAATAGACTACTACAGAAACTAGGCCTAAATATGCCCTAGAAACTAGGTTCAAAGTGGCGGAACCAATTCGGACATTAATGTCATTAGTTTGTTCCTTGTCTGGTATTTATATTTTACCTTCATTTATAACTTAATAACTACGGCAAGTACTTACCATAATTGGAACCGTTCCACTTTTATATTAATACGAGTAGCAATGGAAATTGGAGCTGTTCTACAAGTAGTCAATTTATTTCTCATCTACTGAATTAAGTTGATCGTTAAAATGGCAGAAAATGAAATGATAAATATGTTACTCGTCACTGAAAATATTCTTGGTATTTATAGAAATTTTTCGTACCTACCAAAAAGAAGCCAAGTTTTGATTGCAATTCGTACGGCTGTGGAATTTATTGTCACTTGTTCCTTGTTCTATAATCGAGTGTACTATATGACTGAGCGTCTTGAGAGTGAAACTCTGATGCCCCACGTCATGATCATGCTACACTTCATTATTCTCGTTAGCGGTACTTGCACCATACTCAGTTGCATAATGAGCTCGTGCGACTACAAAATTTTCATAATAAAATACTTGACCGTTCACACCAGCTTCGGAAACGAATCGTCCCACACCAAATCCATGAAAAAGCTGAAGATATTCTTCATAATAGCGTCATTAATATGTCTTTTGACTAGCACGAGTAACTTGATTTTAAAAGTTACCACGAAATACTATTTACAAAAGGAGAACTTTATATTATCATACTTTATGCTGATTTTGGTAGAAATGATGCATGAAATTAGATTTATGATGGAACATGTCGTCTTGTACATTTACATTAATATGTTGCGATCTTTAATGAAATGTATAAACTATTGTATTTCGCATACTCAAATTCAATATGATTACATTGAGATGAGATTATATAAAGATAGAAATCAAAGTAATGAAATTTTGACCGTTGAAGAAGTGCAACATTGGGCTAAGATGTATGACTGTTTGGTGATTTGCAGCAAAAACCTTTCGATATGCTTCAGAATGCTGGTAAGTATCTCAAGTTTCGCGAAAAAAAACTGAAAACTGAAGGTACCTTCATTAGTCAAAGATCTGTGAACAATATAATTGGTTTATATTTTTTGTAAGTTTAATTTTTTGTGTATATTGCAGATGAGGTTTACATTGGTATTTTCATCAGTACATTATGCTACTTCAGCGTATGGAATATTCAGCATAATTTTAACCAATGTGAGTATTTCACCAAAAAAATCATTCAATTCTTTTAGACTCGTCATTATTTTAAAATTAATTTTTGGTTTTCACAGAACGTAGACCAATATCTCAGCGGTGTTAACTTATCGTATGGTTTGCTATTTTCATTAATATTTACATATTTTGTTATTTCCGCTGGTCAGAATATATTCAATGAATGGTCAGCAACACATAGAAATCTGTCAAAATTACACAGCACTTTATCGATAGGTAAGTTGCTTAACATTTTAATTCAAAATAGCACGTCGGTACTACCTAAAAATATTTTCCGACCGCCTCCTCCGAGTAACCTCTTAAAAAATAAAAAATATATTATGAACTCAATGTAGTGGCATTGAGTTCATAATATATTTTTTAAGTGGATACTATTGTTTATTAATGATTCGGTATCTTGCTTAGCTCGCTTTTAGTTGCCTACAGATAGCTTTGTATGATATGAGACAAAACGCACACAGTTTTGTCCAATATCGGACAAAATAATATTTTATTTAGATAAATTATTTATTTGGTACTTATTCTTTCCGAGGTTTCTTTGAAATTCTCCAAATCTAGAGTACCTAGTTAATTTTTAGTTTTGTTTAAATAGAAATAGGTAAATATTCTTTTCTCAATCGAATCGGCGCGTAGCACCCAGTCGTAGCCGATTTCCCACAGGAGTGGCCCCAGAGCCGAGCCCTGTGGAACACCGCACGACATCTCTCGCCGGTTCCATTCGCTCTGGTGACCGGGGTAACAGCCATCTATTACTGTTTTATTGTGTTAGCCACAAACAATCGTTTTTGTTCTATAATCGTCCAATGTCTGATTTCAGAGCCTGCAGCACCAGAAACGAAGGGTGTAAAGAATTTGAATTTGCTTGTACAAGTAAATCCCATCAAAATTGAATATACCAACAAAATATACATTGGGATGTACCTGATACCTATAATGTTATCTCTTTCTATATCGTATGTAATAACGTCGTTGCAATTAAATCATATTATTTAAAATATACAGATACTAGCGTCTGTGTGGACATCAGAATTGGATCCAGAGAGAAATAAAAAAATTGTATCGACTATATCTAGTCGATACAATTTTTATTATAATATTAATGTAAATAAATTGTATCGTGCAGAAGTTAGCCCAGGAAATTTTACTACTTCATCATTCTGATGTTCCACTAATATTATTCTGAAATTCTATTTGTTTTTTCGAGTAATTGTATTGAAAAGTGTCATTTGATACACATGGACATTTGTCATTACAATACCTCGGCTTTATACTAGCCTCGCCTGTTAATGTACTTTTTTTGTTTTATAGTTTCTTTTGTCAGCAGTTCAGTATCTTGCTATTTCTTTTTTGTCAATATCGACTATTAAAAACGAATACCTTCCGTATCCAAATCATCAAATGACTTCTTCCGCTCTGGGTGGAGGAGAGGGGCGTGTCAGACTCTTACTGACTAAAACCCATCCGTGTTCCTTCTAAAGCCCTTTGCTTTCCAGGGCCGCCGGCCGCGGTGACTCTTTCGAACATATTCCGCAACCCTGGCAAGAATAGTAACTTACATTCGCATTTAGTCGCAATCTGTTGGGAAATTTAGGGTTTATTTGACGGAAAATTGGCCCTCAGACCTCTCAATTGTTTGTTCAAATGATTGAAATATGCACGATTAGCCCTTATTTATAAAGCAAATACTGTCTGAATATCGTCGGCATTTCCCAACAAAAGCACGTATGACATCACACTATGAAAATAGCTAAAATATACTAAATGGGCTGTTTCGAAATCAGTTAAACCACGAATTTTTCTTACGGCGTATGCTACAAAGCCAAGTTTTTTGGATTATCTAAACTAATATTATAAAGAGGAAAGATTTGTTTGTTTGTTACGATTTGGCTCAAAAACTACCGATTACGAGATACGAAAGAACCGATTTCAAAAATTCTTTCACCGTTAGCTACATTTTCACCGAGTAACATAGGCTATATTTATTTCCAGCACTGATTAAAGATCCCTATTAAAACTTGAGTTATGTAACCCAAGGTGTAAAAAAATCGTCATGAAATGTATTTCATCGCATGCGCTGCGAAAACTATTGATCATACATAAAAATAATGTACTACATAATTAAAGTACTCATTACCTATTACCTATATTCAAATTCACATTTACCTAGGAAAGAGGCTATATTCAAATTCAAATTCAAATTCATTTATTTCAATCAATTTTAGATCATAACATTCACATTAAATTTCAATTAAAATAAATATACATAAAAACAATCGAATGAATTACTTATTAAAATTTAAAATACAATATTGGAAACAAGTCATAAAATTAAATTAAAATCACATTTATACGTCTAACTATTATGGTTAAGTCACAATGTTCGCTTTTTATTAAAATTATTAATAATAATAAGGTTGATAATGTAAATGTATATAACACTTTAAATGATTCAAATCGAACCTTTCGTTTCAAAGTTACGACTGGTATAAAAATGCTCTAAGTAAGAAAAATCCGATAAAGTTGAAACACGGCACATTAATAATTTGGATAAAAAATAAGCATAACAAATATTTGGATTTTTTGAAAATAAACCCCTCAAGGGGCGAAAGGGGTGATACAGTTTTTAGGGGAGGACATTATTACTTACTTCAATTTACGTGGGAATTAGTATGAACAAACTAAAATTGAGATAGTTGAAACACATCTATCAATTTTTGCAAACCCCTGAAGAGGTGAACATGAACATGGTACAGCCTGCGGGCTTTTAAGATGAAGTATGCTTGGACGTAGAAAATAATTGATGACATGTAAATAAAATATATTTTAATGTTTCAGTTGGTTTTTATTTTAAACAACAGAATAACCAACAATAATAACACCTACAACAAAAAACAACAACGACAACATAAAAAGAAACAACATGACTCCGAATTTCTACCTGGGGGTCTTCCTAAACAGCTATCTTACCTTCGCTGAGCACATAAGGCAGGCCCGGTCTCGCGCCGCATTTGCTCCGGGAAGGTTTCACTTTATCAAGACCGTAACTCAGATGAAAATTGCGATCATCCGTCCCATCACGTACGCTTGCGCCGTCTTTGCACATGCAAAACCTCTTCACCTCCACAGGATGCAGACGCTCTAAAACCATTTCCTCCGTAAAATCATGTCCGGAATGAGACTCTACATGTAGATCTCAAATTGCCCACCATACAGCAGTTCATGAAACGCATAGCCAAACGTTTCTTCGATACTGCTGTAAATCACCGTAACCCCCTTATCGCATCGGCCGCCCGATACGAACCCTCCCATCTCCAAGGTACGCCGACTGAGGCATACCCTCGTCACGCCCGATGACTCCACTACTCTCCTCCAAGAGAGCCGGAAAGAGACTAGCACTCTGCGCAAACCACGACCACCGTCCTTCCGCCCTCGCTGCCAGGGCCCGTCGCGACATCCCCGTCGATGTCCGCCCCGAGCCTTGCTCGAGCCAGCTCGCGCCGCTGAGCCTGTAATTTTAAATTCGTCCCCAAATAATAATCTTAGTTCGATTCAGCCCGTCCCTAGCTGTCCTTACCCTTTAGCGTGTAGTCGTTTGGTTTGTAAATTTTTCATAAGCCCTGGCTGGAGGCTTTAATGTTTTATTAAGGCCGCCACAGGCAAGTCCTATTTAACAGTACTGCAATATATGTATATAAGTAACTGCAATTGCCTCCTAGGTTGAACTGCAATAGGCATTTACATTTTTGTTGGCTCTATGCTATAAGGATTTCTGGCCCTTTGGTGACGTCAAATGCTTATTATAATTAACCCATTGGTACACATTTCGTTCTTGTCGTTTCTGTGGTTTTTGTCCATACAATTTGGGTTCTCCTTTTTTACAACTACCGTTGTTTAATCTGACAAATAATATGATTTTAAATGAATTTGATGAATCTGATAGTTTCTGCCAGTTTCTATTCCGAATTCTAGCCACTGAAACATTTTACCTCCTACTATTAACTGAATAAATACTATAGTTACTTTATTATAAATAAATTATTATTATTATATTATATCATTATTAAATAACATTATTTAATTGCAAAGCAAGAATCACGTAAGTCACAGAGAAAGATAAAGTTATCGGAACTAAGTACAGTCCCAAGGTTATTTTCTTGGTGTACTGTATCTTAATTGGATGTATTTTTATGAAAATAATTAAATTTTTTAAATGAGTTGTTTCCGGAGCCTCTGGGTCTGAAAAACAAACAAAAAATAAGAAAAAACGTACTATGGCAGCGCTACGTTATTTTATTTCTTATAATATCGCAGCACACGTTTAAATAAGAGCCTTTTTGGCCTCGTATAGGGGTTTTCATATAAGTAGTTAGTTTTTTTCAAATCACTTAATTTTATTTTATGCCTTGTGCAAATCCCATTTTTTAAAGGTTTTTTTTTGTTGTTTTTTATTGTTAACCTCTTGTCGACAGTGTTACTATTGAAATAAACCTCGAATTTCAATAAAAGCATGTCGGTTTGAATCTCGGTCCATCCTTATAACTCGCTTTGTAATGACACGGTAAACCGTCAAACATTAAGGGAAATTAGAAGTGTGAATTAGAGACTGAGATGTGAATGCGAACGTTGCACAAAAATAAGTGGAATTGACCCTCACTCAGTATGCATGAAATATACTTACTTACTGACCACGTACTGTACAATCTAACCAAACTTCGTCTGAATGTAACTCCTTCATTTAGAAGACGCTGACCGGTAGTGAAGATAAAATATGCACAACACCATGAGTATAATAAACCATGTAATGTGATCAAGGCACTTATGTAGTATTTTGCGTCCTGGGGAGACAAAAAAACGTTAAAGAATCAAGAAGAGAAAGAAGAAATGCTTCTTTTATAACCAGTCATGTGATGTAGAGGATCTTGAATGAGTTACAATTTCAAATGAAAGTGAAATAAAGAAAAAGCGATGAGCTTTGTGATTCCAGGTGTTTGGAGATCATTGGCAGTATTGCCAAAACAGGATTGTGGAAGTCAGATAATGATAATAATAATAATGCATTATTAGTCACAATAAAAACCAGTTATAGGATTACAAAAACGTCTTAGGCACAATCACATTTGTTTCGAAGTCACGGAACGTATCGCAACTAGCATCTTAGCTAGGTTACATAGTAACCTGCGTTAAAGATACCAGTTCTATTCCCCAAAGAGTTACAATATCACTATTATAAAATAATCCTGTTCAACTATACCTTATATAGTGTCGAATTGGCTGGGCAGATGATGACATAAGCTGCATGGTAGATGATAATGTAAAATATATGTACGGAAAAGAGACAAATTGGTACAAATAGGGGCAGAATGACAACGAAAACGTTGGTAATTTAGTGTTATAGTTATACTTACACGCGTTAAAAATATTGTGAATATCACATACGACGAAATAATATAGTGCACCGATGACAAAGTGAACAAAAATAACATCTGAAAAACAATTAATGAACTTGTACATGCTGATGAGTTATAGTGTTTTCTTTTTTATTATATTTCCGTTTATTAATTTTCTTTACTTATTTCATACATTTCTAAATATTTTCTAAAAGTACATTTAAAAAGCTACTAACAGTAGCCCACCGGTAACAGGAACAGGGTCCAAGCTACAGGGTCAGAGCTAAATGACTCGCATTGTTAGGAGGTTCCCGTCTCTGGAACAGGAACTTCCAGCCATCCAGCTGAATCAAGCCCTCCCAGCTAAATCCAGCTGCTTAACGAGAGTCTCCTAAGGTGCTGGTCGAGGCTAGTGGCTATTAAGCCATTGGCTGACACAAGAATTAGTACAATGATTGCCCAGTTCTGCAAAGCTGTTTCACATCTCACATGTTGACAACCTCGCGTGTCAAGTCAAGATATTTCAACTTTCCCGGCTTTCACGAGGTTCTCGTCATGCGGAACGGTTAAGTCTCCAATCATTGCACACCTAACCATTATCGAGAGCTGATTCGGGCTTCACATACCTATATAGTACAGCACTTCCGATTCCACAAGAGAGTATTTCAGAGCAAGTTGCTGATGGATAATCCTAGCTACAAGGTTGTGTCTATGCAAATACGCTCCGTTAGCTAGACGAGAACAGCCAGAGATAACATGGCGAAATGATTCTCCCGGACGGTGACAGCGGCGTCGGCGACATATGTCCTTCACAATAAATATCTGGTAGTTATTTGTCATGATAACTTTGCCCATAATTGCTAAGATATTAGACAAATTCTTTGGTTTCTCCGAAGAGATCACCGAAACGCAGTCAGGCTAAGGATGCTAATTGGTCTACATCAGGCCCATGTAGGGCCCGGAAAAAGCGTCCGTGAAGTTATTTACTCTGCCATATTGCCCTGCAATCGTTAGTGTCAAGCACCACAGGTTGCGAGGTGAGTCCCTTGTTCACTGCCAAGACATATGTATCCTGCTTATGCGAATGAAGTTTGATAAAATCAGTTAATTCATTACGAAAAACAAAGACTTGAAAGTTTGTGTAAAATGCCGTACGTAGAAAACGCTCATAATTTTTTACAAAAACCTGATATCAACCTTGAGGCAGTTATCCACCAGACACAAGCCCCGTCTAGTCAGAGGATCCTCTTTTTCACCTCAATATTATTTTAACTAATGTATAAGAAAAGACAATATACAGAATACATAGTATAAATAGAAAAGGTAGTAGACAAAATGACTTTCTATGACTGATAACGATCGTCAAAGGTCCAAAGACTGTAAGGATTGACAAGACTCGTGGTCAATCCCAAACAATTTGGCGTTTTGACATCAAAGTTATCACTGATAGAATGTCTCTTTGTCTAGAGGCCCTCGTTATCCTAAGTGTGTAATTATATTCACCTGAATACTGAAGTACTCCGATAACTTATTGCAGCAACTCTCTAATCTCTGATACTTTACCGCCCATTCTTCTACTTGCTTAACCGTCAGGAAATCAGCCCTTTGATTGCAATTAAACTTGTTTCTTCTTCCCATAATAGCATACTTTTTTTTACGTCACACATACATATGTTTATAGATTTCAAGAAATATTCTAACATAGACATATAAGTATGCAGAAGAACATTTTGTAAGATGTAGCGTATTTCAAAGTACAATTCTAACAGAAACAGCACTATGTACCTAACATTCTTCAACATGCGTCGGCGATCGCTGGACTCTGAGAGTTACCAAAATTATGTTTACAATACTAAATGATGTTGAAGCTAATGCGAAGACAATTATGAACCGATTAATATATTTTTTGTGAATATCGATATTCCAAAAGCAATACTGGGCTTCCATGAAATTACTCATAAATATTTTGTAAGAATGCGAGCTTTGAACAGCACACGTTATAATGCAAAAACCGTTCAAAAAAAAAGTTAAGTGAAATGCCATCATTGCATACGAAATATTTTCACGGACTCTGATACTTGGAGTAAAAACAACGAAGCTTTGACAAAAAACTGCAGTCGAAACCGCAGTTTCGAAAATAATACGAATTAAAATAAGAATTTTCAGATATTTTCCAGCAGAACTATAGTTTCTGTGGATGCCCATAATGTTTTCAGCGGCTATCATAATATGGTTTTGTAACATTTTGCTACCTAACCTATCGCTACTCGGAATATAACTAGAGAGTGCTGACTCACATCAAAAACGTTTATAAAACGGTCCCCAATCATTGAAATGATCCTAATGTGCATTATCATTGATTGTATCTTGATTGATGACTTTTTGAGAACAGAGTACCCACGAAATTGTCGCAGTAAAATGAAAAATTGCTTTTCGAATATGTTTGATAGAATCTACTAGGTTGTTCCATCATAATTTGTTAGAAAGAGACCTATTAATCAGAAACCTCATGTGTATTTTTCTCAGATTTTTACTCTATTATGCGGACAAGAATAGCATCCCTGATGAGGTGAGTGCGCGATAGCTCCATCAGCTTGGTAGCGATTGTGGCCGACAGATTAGATAGCCCAATGATGTGGCACTGCATGGCGATACATTGTACGTCATTTATTTATGTGCAGTAACACTGTTTTTGTAAGTATTGTTTAAATATTGTCTTTAATTTAGAAAAACTTAAACATAGTTTTGTAATGTTTTTAAACTATGAACTCCGATCTGATATAAATAAATAAATGTGATTATTATTATTCCACTTATTATTTGTTTACACTTATTTCTTAAATATTTCTTAAAAAATACAAAAACTACATTTAAAAATAAGAAAGATCATCCATTTAAAGGAGGTGAGATATAACCTGACCACCTCTCTTTAACCGATAGCCGAACCCTAAATTCTTTAGCAGTGTGCTTAGAGGATTCAAGGCTAGGCAAAACCAAAGCGGACTCAAACTATCGCCCTGAAATATACCCCGCTTGATCTTTAACGGTTCGCTATTCCTCTGGATATTTTGAAGTCCTGGATAGCGAAGGACATCAGGAATGTATGTTGCGTTGTCTCAATTTTATACAATTCTAGCACCCTTATGAGCCAAGTATAAGGCACCGAGTCATAGATAGACCTTAAAGTCTATCCAACATATTGACAGATCCTTTCAGAAACACTGAACCTGTTGGCTAATGGCCATATCAAAGAGGAGTAGCTCTTTAGTACCGCGGGACCCATTCCTACATCCATTTTGAGAGGCAGACATGATGTCATTGCTGTTAATGTGATTATTAATTTTAGCTCTTAAAATGGATGGAAGAATCTTATAAACCGTTGGTAGGCACGTGAACGGTCTATAATTTTTGTGTTCCGCGGTGCTACCAGATTTGTGAAGCAGTTAAGTGTTAAGTGCAGACCCGTGTAGAACCCACGACTTAGATAAATACCAAATATTGACTTGTAACCCTAAAAGTTATATCTTTTTTTCTCTTAAACCCACCCATTCAGCTTACGGCATGAGCCCTCCAGCTCAGACCTCGCAGTTACACATCCGACGCGACGGTTGAGTTTATTTCATTTCAATGTCCCTCTCTTGTTGCCACAATCCAATAAAACTACCAACATACTGAACATTTTTTATTTTGTGATTTCTTTCCTTAATATGGTGATTAAATACTAATATTTCTTATCATTGTTTTGGATAGCGAAATACAAACGCACACAAAATGAAATTATCAACCCACGGTACACACTACACACAATATTACAAATTTATATTGCTCAGCAGATGGACCACACTGGTATATATACAGAATGACGAAACTCTGCGTGAATGCCCTTAACAACACCTTTGGGCCTAGTCCAAAATGAAATTCGGCAGGTACGTGTTAATTGACCTTACCTATGGACTTCTTGGCATTCTTTGTCGCTAAAAGAATGTTACATTTTCGACACCCACCTAACGTTTCTCATATATTTTTTATGTAAAACTAGCTTTTGCCCGCGACTTCATACGCGAATTTCTCATTTTACCTGCTCCCGTAGGAACTTTGGGACGAACTATACACCTAAATCTTCCTCATGAATAACTTCATCCATTGGAGAAAACCGCATGAAAATCCGACTTTATCGCGGACTGACAGACAGGCGTGGCAGGAGACTTTGTTTCGTAATATGTAGTGATTTCCAAATAAATCAATTATCAACATATGTATTTAAAACTCTTCCGTTACTCAGTGAGTGACTGACAGACCACACACATCCGAAACTACTGGTCGCAGAAAGCTGAAATTTGGCATGTTACTTTCCTGCACGCCGCCGTAGGGGAGCATAAAGTGAGGAGTTCCCGAAATTCCTACGAGAACGGTAAAAAACCGGATATGCATGCACGGAGTCGCGGGCAAAAAGTCAAAGTCAATTCATTTATTTCAACAAAACCATTAAAAGACACTTTTGAACGTCAAATTTACAGTTTAAAAATTAAAATATTAGTGATTCTAGTTGTCCATTCGCAAAAATAGATTATTATGGAGAACAACGGACAAGAAACTCCATAGTTATATTATTATAAAATTTTACACACTTATATACTAATAGGTACAACAAAGCAATTTCAGCAGAGGTAAAATGAAGTTTGCTAGCAAGGGACATGGGACTCACATATTTACAATATAATTAAGAACAATGGATCAGTGTGTGAGTTAAATTAAATATTTAAAAGAACAAAAAAGGGAAACAGATAGTATACCAGTAACATAGAAAAATAAATCAACAATTTTGACTTTGTCTACTACACCCTAGATCGTCCTATGGAGCAGGACCAGCATGTTTCCAAGTATTCTTATCTTTAATATAATCCTCTAGTTTGTGATATGCTTGTTTACAAAGTGAGGTTTTATTCATTTAATTCTAATATGTCACAAGGTATTTTGTTGTAACATTTAACACAGCGTCAGTTTTACAACGCCCTTTGGTGAAACCGTACTGGTGTTCATGAAAGATGGAGTTTTTATTAAACGTAGTAACATCTGATTAAGCATTAACTTTTCAAACACCTTACTGAGAACCGGCAGGATTGACACCAGCCTATAATAGTTGGGTTCACGACTATCACCCGATTTAAACAGTGGAACGACTTTACTATGTTTCATGAGATCAGGAAATACTCCTTGGTCTACAAAAGTTAAATATGAGAGCTAAGTAGGGAGCAATAGTTTCAATTATAGATCTACAGACTATTAAAAGTTTCTGTCGTTTTACGAGGAATATCAGCAAAGATGTTTTCAAATTCCTGAGCTACCTCTGCATCTGAGTTTATGGGGATGGCCCCATAAACTACAGTACAGTATTTGAATTAAATTCAGTGTCACGCTTTTTCTTCCAGGTAGTTTTTATTTTGTCATCTGCTGATTTTATTTTATTGCTAATAAACAGAGCTTTAGCTGTTTTGGATACACTTTTAAATGTTTTTGAATATTTCGCAACATACTTATGAAAGCTTATATTATTCAAATGTTGCTTTAGGCCATATAGTACGTATAGCTTTTCTTTACTTATGCGAATACCTGGAATTGCCCAATCACTAAATATAAACTAAATAAAAACACTAAATATAAAAGCTAGTAAACTAAAACGTTGGAAATAAAAAAAAACCGTTCACGTGCATGGCGGGCCACGCGAACCGCGCAGTGTAGGGTTGGGATAGTTGCTCGTCGACAACTACCGACTTAAAATGGTACTTTTTGTTTGATTCTATGAATATATCAATTGAGTTGTCTCGGTTTGACGGTTAAAACGATGGTAACTTAAGAGGAATTTGTACGTAATGTTCCTTCTCCAAGTACATTTTATTGGTTGGTCGACTATTACTCGTTAATTTGTAAAGCTTACATAACTGTAATAGTTTTCTCTCTAAATTAGTTCCATATGCTACTAAAATGATTTTATCCACTACTACAAAAACAACCGTTTAGCAGGCAGGGGAAAGATGCCCTTTTTGTTAGAGTCAAGTGCCCACTTGTCCCTAACAAAAATGAACACTTGAAAGGTTTATATTTCGTAAACGGATCCTTAGATTAAAAAATAGTTGTCGCACACCCTCAATATTTTAAAACTTATCCAACGAAACCTCACACCATGGGATACCCTATTTTATTTTACCACTTTGTCGGCGTGATTAATATGGTATACCTATACCAAATTCCAACTTTTTAGTGCTAAGTGTCTTTGAGCTACACCGAGGACAGGCAGACAGACAGACAAATGAACATGGCGAAACTATAAGGTTTCCTTGTTGACTACAAAACCCTAAAAATTAACATGGTCAGTTACATATTTATCTGTACAGCTATAGTAGGCGCCAGATAATCGTGGAATATCGGTCATTGACCCACCTACATTTATTGACATTGTTAATTTGAAAAACGGAATTAATGACACAAAACTGTGCCGAATCATCATCTCTCGTGATCCTTAACATTGTCTAATAATGAAAAACGATTCATATTTAATTGTTCAGGTACCTATGAGCAGTTATTAGGGAAAGGTCAATATACTTTATTCCACATTTATCTGGCGCATACTATAAAACACACAACACTAAAACTAATTTAACGGAACATTCTCATTTCTGAACACTCTTATTTCCTCCAAAAACCCTTAACTAACATGATTAAGTTGCAAAGCAACAATCACATAAGTGATGGCAAAAGACCCAATTACCGGAATCAGATACATTCCCAAGGTATTTTTTTTTGTAAACTGTATTTGAATTGGGTGTATTTATTTATAAAACCATTAATTTTTTTAAATTAAATGTTTCTTGAGTATCTGGATCTGAAAAATATATGCGTAATATTAAATGTGGTAAGTAAGGCCGCCAATCGTATATTTTGTTTTAGTTTAAGGTTTTCTTCGTTTGTTTTATCATTAATTATATAAATATGTCACAGCGAAAGTAATAAATCCGGATATTATATATACTATCCAGCCTTTCTACATATATTATATCTACAAGCTATAATATAAAATAGCTAAATAATTTCATTGACTTGGATAAAGTAATAAATAACCAATTTTAATACTGTTACTAGGAGAACTTAGGATACAAGAAAGAACAAAGCGAGTTCGGGACTTGGCGCACCCCGACTCGGACAGGTTAGGTTAGAAGGGGTCTAGTGAGCGAGCGAAGCGAACAAACTCAGACCCCGCCATTCCCTTGGTGGTTTTTTTTTATAACCTTAGACTATGCCAAGTGTAGTAAGACTATGGCAAGTTATTAAGCGAGGCTGTATTTAAAACTTTGGCCTTTGACCAGCTATTATAAATAATATCCAGAGAAAGTTATTAATTTATCACATTTTCTACGTAATTTAGTCATTGTATATAAAAGCCATGTAATCACTTTGACTATAACATATCTAAATAAATAACAATTAATATTTATATTTCCAATCCTACGTTTCGTGATGCGTGCCTTCTGAATGTTTGTAAAGAAGTCATATAAAATTCATGAAAACATATTAATGTTACTTACTTGTTGACCAAGAGCTATATAATTTTGACAAACTTCTTTTGAATTTAGTTGCTTCATCTAGAAGACCCTGACCAGTGCTGAAGATTAAAAATGTGTAGAACCAAGAATATACTAAACCCAGTATTGTCAACAAGGCATTGAGGTAAAATCTTTCTTCCTGTGCAAAAAAAAATGAAATTAGAGAAAAAATCTGGAAAAGAAAAACATTCGGATGGCCATGATGAAGAAGCATAATTGATACTTACACGTATTATAACTATTTTGAATATCGCATATGTTGAAACAACATAGTTTACTGATGACGAGGCCAATAATAACAACATCTGAAACACGCAGACTCAATTAAAAAGATAATATTTTTAAAAGAACATTTCGCCCGTTGCGGAAGTGCTAATAAGATTAAGTTGTTACTGAACATTCTTTAAACGTTTAATAAAAGTCAGCACTTATTGAACATCAAAGTTCCACACAAAGACTGTCCCCCAAAACGCCCGCCCGTCACCACCTCCTAATGTTTTAGCTGGCAAACTAATTGAGCCTCCAGGCATAAATGGTTTGCCCGCTTACACGAGCTTAACGCAAAGAACAGCCATTACCCCCCTCGCTATGTTACATGTAGGGCAGCATGATGAACTTGCTGCCGGTTGTTCAGGCAAGAATAATAAAAAAAAGGTTCCGACGAATTGAGAACCTCCTCCTTTTTTTGAAGTCGGTTAATAAAACACCTATAGGACAATACTAGTTCATCAAATGTTGCAATACAAGTCATTATAAAAACAATTGTAATGAATGGATTATGTCAAAAAATAAAAAAAAAGTAATAGATCACTGACCAATATGGCCGGACAAAATTATAATAAAATATGTATATATTTATAATATGAACTCATATAACCTGTCAACCAAACAAACAACAAAACAAGGCCACCAACAATTCTTGTCGTCTAAATAGTCATTAATAGAATAGTATACCTTCGAACAAAGGTAAGATTTAACTTTAGCTTTAAATGAGTTAAAAGGCAGGTCACGAAAAGAAAGTTTATTGTAAAAGCGCATACCGAGCCCCACAAATGAGATGGTGGGAAGGAGTATGTTGCTTGTGTTTGTTTCTGGTGTTAAAGTTGTGGATGTCGCTCATTTTAGTGTATAAATGTATGTTTTGCCTAATATATAAAATGTTCGCAAAAATTAATTGAGATGCTACCCTGAGAATTCCAATCTCTTTAAAAAGTTCCCTTAACGAAATTTTTGACCCAAGCTGATATATTGCTCGCACAGCACGTTTTTGAAAGACAAATATATTTTGTATATCAGCAGCTGTTCCCTACAATAGAATACCGTAGGACATACCGTAGGTTGGGCTGTGTCAACGTCAGTATATTGTCTCACTTTTCTGACAGGGTAAGCGGCAGAGCTGAGCCTTCCCGATAAGATAGATATATGGGGGCCCCATTTTAGTTTGGAATCAACAGTTACGCCTAAAATACTGCCGAGACCACAGTTTCAAGCACTTCGTCAATTAAGATGATAAAATTTTAACATTTGGCAAAGCAAACTTTATACATTTCGTTTTCGTAAACCAATCCGTAACCATTGAGAGAGCGTTATTTACGTTATCGAAATCTTGTCTATTCCTATCTACTTTAAAGATAAGAGAGATAACATCTGCAAACAAAACTACGTCACAGATACCCTTTAAGAAAAATGGTAAATCGGGTACGTAAACTAGAAATAAGAATGGACCCAGTATTGAGCCTTGAGGCACACCTGAATGAACCGGTAGCCCGGAAGTCTTCACACCATTAATATCAGCACATTGGAACCTATATATAAATATGAATCAATTACGTTAAGAGCTTCGCTGTGGAAACCGTAATGACGTAGTTTACGCAAAAGCGTGTCATGATGTACGCAATTCAAGGCTTTGGAGAGATCACATAAAACTCCAATTTCATTTTGCAAGTTCTCCCATGCGTTAAATATGTGTTTTAGGAGAGCAACACCCGCATTTGTAGTCGATCGTCCTTTTGTAAAGCCACACTATTAATTATGGAGTAGTCTATTTAAATTAAAATGTTTTAACAAATGCTTGAGAATTAACTTTTCAAATATTATGCTAAATGCTGGTAAGATGGAGATAGGCCAGAATTTGCCTATGCCATTTTTATTACCTGTTTTAAATAGAGGTATGACTTCATAAGATCAGGAAAAGTTCTTAAATCCACGCATTTTTTAAACGCGACAAGATAGGGCGCTATTATGTCTATTATATTACTCAAAAGTTTAATGGAAATGCCCCAGTAATCACCTGTGTTTTTAGATTTAAGTACATTAAAAACGTTTACTAAATCACGTTTTGTTACGTGCTTAAAACTAAATAATTGATTTGACTTAGGCAAAGGTTTCAGCTTTAGAAGAGGACGATCTCTGATAGCGAGTTGTAGTTATAGGTATATTGGCAAAAAAACTCATTAAGTGCCTCAGCTACGTCAGCAGCTTTACTTATTAATTTGTTGTCGACTATAATCTATAACTGATTTTATCGTTTAACTGATTTGCCTATTACATTGTTAATGATTTTCCAAGTTGCTTTTACTTTATTATTAGTATGTTTAATTGCCTTCTTAAAAAAAAATATTTAGCAACAACGCAATTCTTTTTACATAATTTAGAATATTTTTTTACGTACTCTATAAAATGGGTATCAAACCTATATTTTTTTAAACCATAATAACTCGTATAATCTCGCTCTAGTTTTATATATACCTGCAGTTGCCCATTGGTTGAAACCAACAGAGGTACCCGTAATGTTTATCGTTTTTGACTTAAAAGTGGATTGATACTCTTTTTGCACAAAATCGAAAAGGGCTCCATAAATTTTATTAGGATCCTCATGTTCTGTCAAAGATGGTCTAATTTTATAAAATTATATTTATATTACTTGATTTTATTTTATTGAGTGAATCCTCCATTACCAATTAGAAAAGACCAAAATCACCAGAGGGCGGTCGATAAACGCAAATTATAGCGTATCGCTCGAGTTCAACACAAGACAACTCAACAGCGCGCTCTATAGATAGATTTACTAAATCTAAACGTGATTCACCTTGAATAGCATTTTTTCTTACAAATGCACTTTGGACGGTAAAATAATATGTTGACATACCGGGCCCCCATCATCTTAAGAGAAAGAAAGATGAAAGGGATCAAGGGACTTGTTGTAAAGGTTACCTGAGTACTGAAGCACTCCGATAGTTTTTGACTGCAGCTCGCTAATCTTTGATACTTTATCGCCCACTCTTCTATTAGTGCCACCGTCAGGAGACCATCCCTTTCATTTGTGTATAAAGATTCTCTCCGTTCGATTTTTTTATATTTAGCTTTAATGTTGCATATATTCGTGTTCATCGTTTCCAAATAACATTATAACATTGAAATGTAACTATATACTACTATATTTTCTAAAATGTATCGAACTTCAATGTAAGTGTCGATAAGGAATAAAAATAAATAGTCCAAATTATTTTCTGATAAACGACGCACTTGAAAAATTATCAAAATAAAACTTTCTAAACAATATACTGCAGTTAATGAGGTGAAGATTGCTGTGAAATATTTAATACATTTTTTGTATACTTCGACATCCCCAAAGCAAAAATGCACTTTCGACAAATCACTTTTGAATAATTGATAAGAACGTGAGCTTTGAACAGCACACGAGGTAATAATAAAACCATTTAACAGGAAAGCAGAGTGATATAATACTACCAGTGGTGTTATATTCTCACGAAATCCAAAAATGGGAGAAAACACGATCAAGCTTTTTAAAAAAAAAGTTAGTGAAACAACAGTTTCAATAATACCACGAATCAATATTAGAATTTTCCGGTATTTTCCAACAGAATTGTAATTTCTATGGACGCCTGTTATATTTTCAATGGTTATCATAATCTTATCATCAAACATGTTTTTGTGAATTTTCGTGTCTACTTGGAACGTGTAGTTAACACTTGATTCGGGAAGTAACTATTACTGATATTACTATTACCTACTTTTATACAAACTTCCCGTATCAAACAAATGTTTTGTATTTATGAAAATTATTGATATTGATCTTGATTGACAACCTTAATGACAACAGAGGGAGAATATTTTTGTGGCTATATTAATTTCGATTTAGTATGACTGGTACAAATACTATAACTGAAGTTAAATGATATAACTAAATTGCATGGCAATTATAACGTATGCCGATGATAAAGATAGAACATTTTTGGAATCAGATTTGAATGTGGTGTATTTTCACAAAAACAAACAAATTCCTTATTGTTTCATCAGCTTCTGAATCTGAAAAAAAAATGTGATTTAAATGTTTGATATAAGATAGCAGTCAAGAGCGAGTTGGTTCTTGATTTTTTTTCTTCTATTTGGTAATATTAAAGAGTTACAAATTTAAGCGGACGTGTTTTGTGTTAATAATAATGAATTACCAATAAATAATTACGGATAATAATATTATAACAATTTGCAGAGTCAGTAGATAATATTGAATAAAGTGTGCCGCGCGTGCTAATCGTGACGCAGCTCTATTGTTGTGTAACTGTCAATCGTGACGTCCACGGCACAGTGACAGTTGCGTGATACAGTTGATCTCGAAACAAAAAAGTGCAACGATGAACAGTATATCCGTAAAAATCGAGCCCATGGGCAAGGAGAATTATATATAATAGCTGGAAAATTCGGTGTCCTGTCAGTTTAACGAAAATTAATTTACAAATTTTTACTTTACAAGGATCGGTTTGCAAAAACATGATTTAACATTTCATCACTATACAACTAACATTTTACCAAATAACTCACTTAAGAAAATAATTATCCGAGAAACTTTTTTTAAACGGAAGTATTCTTTGACAATTTTTTTTTTCTCGTAAAGCAACATTTTGAATAAAAAAGGTTTTACATACTTGCTTGCACGAACGAATGATTAATATAATGTTTTTTTAAGATATTGGATATTTCAACTATATATGAAATACCTAATGGACGACTCGCCTACAGTTTATTAATACTGCGCGCTCAATCGAGCGCGCAGTATTGCATATTGCATATTGCAATATGCAATACTGCATATTGCATATTGCATAGCAGTTTCTAGTCACCAATACACAAAATAGCATTTTTAACACTAAATTAATATTAAAGTATTGTCTTAAAAAGTCAATAATGTTGTGCTACAAAAGTTTGTGTCAGAAACGAATCGCTGCAAAACCGACTTCACGTAGTCTTGTCTGCCCTACCCCTAGAGTGAAATTTAAGCCCGTGTAGGCGCGGAGGGGCGAGGCGGCCCGCAAGCTCAGGAACAGGTGGCTGTAACGCCTGCCGCCACGGCTGAGGCACGGATGAGGAATTCGAAACTGCGGTGGTGAGCATTAAAACCATCTGCGACGATAAGCTCGCGTGGGACCGCCGGAGCCCCGCAGGGCCGGAGCCGTGACAGAAACCATGCCTGCTGCATGTTGCATGCTTGCTTGCATGCTGCATGCATTGTGTATGCTTGTTAGCATGTTGTGATGGTTTAGAAAATGTATTATAAAATTATATTTAATACAAAGGTGATTTTCCAAAAATAATTTAAATATTAAATGAAAAATGAAACATTTGCGGAATAAGTTGTTTGTGAAATTAATTGTATACGAAACGTTGGTTGTAAACTAAAAATATGTCAATGGTGTTTTGGTGAAACATTAGTGAACCCACACATTTCTTCTATCCGACATTTTGTTATATCAACCGCTTTAACAGCGTTGCCTTCTTGGCAGGCCCTTTCGAAGTGTACATATAAGGACTCTAGCTTTAGCCAACCCTTCTTATGTGTCGTAGTTCACTTCCGTTCACCGCGAGAATCAGGTCAGCCTTTGCTCTTTCATCCTCTGCTTCCCATTTTTCGACATCTCGAGCATTTTCTGGTCCCAGTACATTTCCATTTATCTTCCAACTTTAATTTTTAACCAAAAGTGCTCGCACCTGAATTTTTCGCTTCATCAACATTTGAATTCTTTTTTGACGCTGTAGACAGACTAGCCGTTATGGATATGTTACGGTAAGTGTGATTAATTGAAAATCATTAATAATTACCGAACATTATTAATAATAAATATTATCTGAAATGAGAAGTCTAGTGGAAAAGGTACATGAGAAATCGTGAAAAGACCTTTGAACAGAAACATCGTTGGTTGCCGATATGTTTTAACGACCAAACAAAATGTTAACAAGTCTTGGAAAATGAAAGCAAGTCTTGTAGCTCAAGGTTTTAGCCAGCAATATGGTGTGGACTTTGAGAAAACCTTTGCGCCTGTTGCTAGACTTGACACTGTCAGATTATTGATGGCTCTTGCAGTTAAATTGGACTTAAAAGATTCACCTATAAGACATTAAAACGGCTTATTTGAATGGTTCCATGGATGAGAAGATCTACATGGAGATTCCAGAGCTATCGAGAGAAAATTTAATGAAGCTTATGAATCGTGAGGGAGAAGATCCAATAGCCAAAGCACGTGTACAGATCATGCTCAATCGATTAGAGAGTGGTTGCGATTTATGCTTATTGCGGAAATCATTATGTGGTTTGAAGCAAGCTGGACGTCAATGGAATCTTAGACTTAACAAGAAACTCATTGATATGGAGTAGAAGCAGAGCCAAAATGAACAATGTTTGTATTTAAGCGGAATGTAAATACTGTTAGGTTAGGTTAGGTTAACAACAACAAAAACAGCCGCTTTAATAACCAAAAATAGACATTTATAACAATAATAGTTACTACTTTAAACTCAAAAAATATAATACACAAGTTGACTACTGATTACTTTAATCGCACTTGAAGATCACTTCCGAAGTATTCGCTCGTATCGTAAATACAATACTGGCTCGGTCGCGGGCTATGCGGTTCCTTAAATGAGATCTTCTTAATTTTGTTTCTGCCTTTTTTTAATGTTTTATTTCAATTTTTAGTTTTCAATTTGACTTGAGGAGCCTGATTGTTCTCTATGTATTTAAATACCCTCTAATTGTTAGTAGCCTTTATATAATTTCAATTTAACCAGTATGTAATGCATGATGTGCTTACCTGTAAGGGATTGATACACTAGACCCGAATTTGATTGTATGTAACCCATAATTGTATGAGTGTACTCAATTGTTGGTGAGCCAAATAAATAAAATAAAATAAAATAAAATCATAATCGTGACTTCTGTCTAGATATGGCATCTTTTCAATTTGATTGTACGTCCACTACGCAAGTCGTCACAGCCTCTAGAATATTTAAGCACAGTAATAAAACACACAGTATAACATTTTCTGTAATCTTCGTATTTCAATGAATATTTCCAGTATCACTATACTGACGTAAACAGCCTTCGTTTCTCTTGAACTACAGACCAAAGCATTTAGTGTTTTTACGTATACTTAGGGCATACTGAAAGTTTCTAGATTCTGATAAATAAAACTAGATATAAGACTTACGATACATTTATTGTTGCAATTTTGCATTCGCTGAAACTATTGTACAAATCAGTTAGAACAGTCTTCCTTAGGAACCTATTCAATGGCTTCATGGAACGCATTCAGTGCTCGTAAAACGTGTGCCTCTAAGTTTGTCTTTAATTTTTGGAAACAAAAAGAAGTCGCAGGGTACGAGGTACGAGCGGATGCGTCATCAGTTCCACATTTGAAACCTTCTATTACGCTTCCGTTACCTTAGCGGAATGCGAGGACGCTTTTCTCAAACTTTTTCGAAGACTCTGGTCAAGCAAGTGTTGACGTACCAATCTGCAGTCACTGTCCTTTGATCTTCAAGCGATACTGAATTGTAATATCCTGATTTGCCCAAAAAGGAAGCAACCACTTTTCTCCCAATGCTTCGACTTTCTTAACTTTCGTCAGCAAATTTTCAAAAGGAAAGACCCACTCTGCCGACTGGCTATTTATTTCGGGTTCAAAGCAGGACACCCAGGTTTCGTCACCTCTCACGATATTATAGTCAGCCAATGACTGGCCTACCTTTTTATCATTTTACGGCACCACAGGACATGCAGTCGTTTCTGGTCCTCCGTTAAGTCATGCGGTATCCATCGAGTGCAAAGCTTTCGAACCTTCAGATACACATATAAAAATGTTTTGCACTTGACTCATTCCAATGCCGAAATACGAATTTGCTGACAAGTTTTTTTTTGTCAGTTTCAATAAGTTATCGTACGGTTTCAATTTTAGATTCTGTAACCGTAGTTGCCAGCCGACCTTCAAGTACCTCGTCATGGAGATGATCATGTCCAAGTATAAATTCTCTAAACCACAAATACACAAAGCTGCGTACTTCATCACTAAATACCAATTGAAGTCTCTGGCAACTCTCTTGTTGACTCAAGCTACAGCGAAAATCATAAAAATCATTGAATGAAAATGTTCGCAAGTTAAATTCATTTTTATAGCGACAAACAATTTTCGAAAGGACGCCAAAATGAAAAAACAAATGAAAGTCTTGCAAATTAAAAAGTAACATGATCCCAAAGAGTTCCACTTTCGAATTCCACAATTTTTTTTTTCATAATTTTATTGTAAGTGGCCAGATCCAGAAACTTACAGTATCTTACACTTATAATAACTTACACTTATAAGAAGAGATAACAGAATAACAAAATGTGCAACCGTTGGTGTGACGAATAAATTCAACTTTTTCATGCTTTTATGCTTTTATGCGTTGGTGTATTCTGAAAGTAGCGATAGGACAATCATGAAATTGGTAATAAATAGTTTGTAAGAATTCGAGTTCCGAACAGCGCACAATATGATCACTGAACCACAAAGAATATTCACCCCGTGGCGTGGTAAAGAACCATCAAAAACAAGAATTTAAGTCCTCAAAACATTGGTAGATAAACAAAAAGTAAATAAATAAAGACAAAATGATTTCAAGAATTGTTCGAATTATGACTAAAATTTTAGATAATAATGTCTGCGATAAATTATAATTTCTCTATAATTTGTAAACATCCAATATATTTTCGACTTTTATAAACATTTTGATATTATTATCTTCCATTTTGTTTGGAATGGAAAGGGAACCTGTCTGCTCCAATACTAATTTGAGCACTTAATAACTGACTCAGTACTTAGTACCATCACATTTGCATTTTTAGTAAGTCGTGTAAAATTGGTTTTGTAAAGGTGCTCCCTCACTTGAAGCATTCGCCTGTAATGTAACGTAACAGAGTCGAGCATTAAATCAGTGAGGGAGGAGAACTGAACATTACAGTGCGCAACCTGTAATGTTACAGATCGAACATTACGTTGGTGAGGGAAAAGAACCGAGCATTACAGAGCGCAATTTGGTGTGTAATATTTAGATACAACTTGTAACATCAATGTGCACCACTTGTAATATGAACGTTGAACGTGTCGCGGACGCTAAGCATGCGGCCCTTAAGAATCCTCAACACTTTAATAAGATAATAAACAACGACTGCTTCGTCTGACATTGTTTAAACAACTAAATGCTCAAAATCAAATCGGGAATTTTACGAACACTTCAGTTTAGGAAGCAACTTAATGTAAATAAATATGAAACTGTAAAATTTCATCTCTTTATTAAAAACCAACTACGTCAAGTGCACAAATACAACCAGTTATAAAATCTAAGTCACAATATGAGTAATTTGATGAAATGTAAATCGAAACAGTTACTCCGGCTTAAGTCGTAGGAAAGACGACACCAAACCAATTTATAAGAAATAGTATCAATATTGTATTTCAAAATGAAATACAGTATGAAATCATAATATTGGCAGATGAGGTACAGGGGGTGGCCTTGGTCTCAAGCCAAAGTAACATTCTGGTAATGATAATAGTAGTAAGTATAATAATAGTTCAAAGTCAAAGGCAAAATCGTTGGAAGTGACCACGTGAAATTTCAGTATCCTATAAGTGCATTTGGACTATCTCACGATCGTTATCGATCATGGAGTGTCATTTTGTCTAAGCTCTCTTGCTTCATAATTCCTTTTAACCTGGAGACCTAGTTATAACAATTTATAGTGAATATTTTACAACACGACCCATACTCGTATGAATCATATATCAACAGGTGGTTTATGACGTAACGCAACACTCAGAACAACTGATTCTAAACAATTTCAAAATGATCTACATTCAATATCTCTATAAATCCTAAATAAGATGATTGAATTGCAAACCAACTATCACGTAGGTAGCAGAAACCGATAAAATGATCGGAATAAGGTACATCCCTAGGATTATTTTATTGGTATATTCTATCTGGATAGGGTTTACTTGCACGAGGAGATTCAGTTTTCTCAATCGCTTAGTTTCTGGGGCCAATGGATCTGGAAACAATAGAATTATTTAAAATTCATTTGAAGTTCTTTCAAACGCATGTTTTACATCACCCTCCATTTCTATATCTTAAAAAAACATACTTATCGACCACGTGCTATATATTTTCGATAGACTTCTTTTAATTAATGAACATTCGTTTAGAAGATTTTGACCCGCAATGATGACAAAAGATGCACAAAATATTGTATAAAGCAGGACATACATCACAACGATTGCAAGAACGAAATTTTGAGTAATCTGAAAAAAAAGATATTTTACAATATAGCCACAAACATGCAAAAGGAAAACAAATTTAAATTAGGTAATTTAAAATAAAACTTACGCCCATTATAAATACACCGAACAGCCCATACACTGAAATGACCAACTGTATGGATGATAGTGCCAATGAACACAACATCTGAAAAAAAAGTAAATAAACGTTTAGTGATTGTTGAACCCAGTTATATATTACGAAAGTCATCATATTCTGTTTTGTTTTTTTTTCATATTTGATTTGTTTGTTTCATAGTTTCTTCAAAGTTTATCGGATGAAGAGCTTTATTTGAAAAGTTCTCCCGCCACAGTTATTTCCGTCACTAAGCAAGTTTTGCTAAGTTCCAGTGTCCTGGGCGGCTGATCCTGAATGTAGATGTAATTACTGTCGCTTGAGAATAACAACGCAAATTCAATGCGTAGGGGCATACAGATTGGGCACGCCACAATTGCGGCGGTAAGGCCCCTCTTTGAGGAGTGGCTGGAGAGGCGCCACGGCATCCTCACCTTCCGCCTGACGCAGGTACTTACCGGACACGGCTGTTTCGGGAGGTACCTGTTTCGGATTAAGCGGGAGGACACGCCCGGGTGTCAGCACTGTGAGGATCGCCCGGAAGACACGGTGAAGCATACGGTGGAGATCTGCCCTGCTTGGGCTGAGCACCGCCGTGTCCTCGTCGAGGCGATCGGCGGCGGCGACCTCTCGCGTCCGGCCCTGGTTGAATCCATGGTCCGGCGCGAGGAGGCTTGGGAAGCGGTCACCTCCTTCTGCGAAGCAGTAATGCTAGCAAAGGAGGAGGAGGGCCGCGCGAGGGAAAGGCAAGGCCTTCGCCCCAACCGCCGCAACAGGAGAAGACGCCCCGGGCGTCGGGAGTCGCAGGGCGATTCCCGGCCACCGTAGGCGCGGGCCTGCGGACGGCGAGCGTTGGGTGGCTCGCTGTCCGATCACCACCAGGCTCGGGTCGATGGCGCGTTGTGTTTCACGGGCGCCTCAAAGAGATGTCAGCATAGAGGACGGGGCCCACTAGGGCCAGAGCCTGCTAGGGTTGCGGAATTTGTTCGAAAGAGTCACCGCGGCCCTGGATCGCAAAGGGCTTAGAAGGAACACGGATGGGTTTTAGTCAGTAAGAGTCTGACACGCCCTTCCGCTTCACCCAGAGCGGAAGAAGTCAATTGATGATTTCCCATCCTTAAAAAAAAAAAAAGAAAAAAAAGGGGCATACAGATGAAGTGGGCACAAAGCTAGCCCTGAGTAAGCCTGGTGATTAATGCACCTTCTATGTGTTAGAAGATTCCTTGCAGTGGGACAGCAGCAAATTGGTATAAATAAGGAACAAATTTTTACCTGACTGTTGAAGCAAGCTGATAGTTTCTTGCTACATCTGATTATATACCGATACTTTATCGCACATTCGTCCAGCTGTTCCTTCGATAAAATATGATCATTCTTCTGACTTATTTCCAGAATCAAACTCTTCTCTGTTTTATTATCATTTTTTGGAATATCCAAAATACTGTGATTTATAGTTTTCAAAAAATAATGTAGCATAGTAATGTAAGTGTATAATACAATATTTTCTAGAATATGGCGTATTTCAATATATATCTCTAACATTACAATCAGTAAGTAGTTTAATGTTAATCCTGTGCTCTCTATATACATCTTATTAAGTGTTTTTATTGCAAAAATAACCGTGCTGCCACAACAATGTAATGCAGTCGTTATAATAAGAACATTTTTCAGTTTCTTTACATATTTTTTATAATAAGTTGATTCTCCTTGGAAGCAATGGTGTACGGCCCTGAGGTTAATAATGAAGTTATTGAAAGACTGCGAGCTTTGAATACCACATATCATAATAAAGAAACCACTTGCGAAATTTAAGCAATAAAATATGCCCATTACGGCTGAAGACATTTTTCTACGAACGAACGTGAATGATCTATACGAATCTTTATTAATTATAAACACAAATGCATACATAATCACCTCAAAAATGACACGGCAAACGATTAGAATTTTCTGAAACTTTCCAAAATAGTTAAAATTTCTGTAAACTCCCATTATATTTTCAGCTATTATTAACATGTTAATCATTTTAATGTGAAGAGAGCTGGGCACGTGTCAACTTCGGAAATAGCTGGCAGTTATTGATGATATTATCCAATTATTTAAATTATAATAAAGTTATAAAAGTGTCATTGCTTTGATAATATCAATGATTCGTATCTTCGGGCGACAGCTGTATTTGTTAATGTTTGTATATTGTGAAAAAGTAATAGCATTAATTTAAATGAATAATGTAGCATTTAGCCGACCTTACTTATTTATCACATACATAGGAACTAACATATATCATAGTATAGTCACGGGCATAAATGAATACCTGACTGGTAACACCTAGCGGAGCAGCTATCGAGGCAGTAAAGAAAAGCTTAGGACTGTTTCCGAAAAATGGCTTTCAGACAGCACAATCACTAAAAACTATTAAAACAAAACTACACAACACTGAAACATTAAATTAAACCAGATTATATAACATGATTAAACTGCAACATGACAACAATGTATGTAGCAGACAGAGACAACATCATAGGAAACAAGTACATTCCCAAAGAAAAGGTGCCGAATTTGATGACGATAGGATTTGTCGTAACTAAACGATTAAGATCCTTTAGCTGCCTCGTTTCAGATTTTGCTTGATCTGGAAAGATAAGTAAATTGAAATTATAATACTTTATTAATTAAGGAAATCATTTTTTGATACCATATTGAATATTTATTTATTTGCTCTCATGCATACATGACATGTTACAATTTAATGATTGTCGATTTGGCACATAAACCCTGTTAGGGCACCGAAAACAAACGAACGATGGCTCGCTGTTCGAGTCATCATTAACATAAATATAATTTATTACATTTCTGTAATAAATTATATTTATGTCAAAATTTGATACAATATGTATTATCAACATCATGCATATTGTATCAAATTTTGCGAAATGTCAAAATGGAATCTAAATAACATAATACCATAATTGTTTAGGTCCGAATAATAACAATAAAACAGTCAAGAAAAAAATACAACAAAAACAGCACAAAAGAAGAATTATTATTAATAAAATGTCATGTAAAATTATTGTTAAAGTACAAGTGAAACTAAGAATAAGAGTAGAAAAAGAATAAAACAAACATTAGATTGACTATATTTAAGATAAAGGTAACTAGAAAGGAAGTTACTACTACAATAACGACTAACAGTGACGAGTGGAAAAACAAGACCCAAAAATATTCGGAATCAAAGAAAATTAATGATGATGATTTAAATCGCCATGTATTATAAAAAAACGGCATAAATTTTTCAACAGGAGAGATGTTCAAACATGAGCCGAAAGCTTATTTTGCGTGAGCTATATTTCATTCAATTCATTTCAACCCTAAAATATATAAACTGTAAATGAACTTACAAGAGGAGACTTCGCACGCAAGCATTGCCAAAGCCTTGTTGAATGTATTGAATTCATTTTGCAACTTCTGACCAGCAACTAAAAGAGTAAATGTGGCTGACATGTGGTATATCAGAGCATACACGACGTTTGCTGTTCCAAAACTTTTTTCTGTGCTCTGCAAATAATATTTATCATTTGAATTATTTCGATTATAGCTTCGTTGTCTACGTTCATAAGCGGGGAAGTAAAATAATCTGAGGATGATAGTCCTGGTTCAAAAATAATGTTAGAAACACATAAATCATTAGTAAGAAACATTTAAAACAATTCATTACCTTTTTAATAATAGCGTTAAAAATGCCATACATTGAAGAAATACACTGAACCATGGCTACGCCGAGTGAAAATAACAGCTGAAAAGATACTTTAATAATTAAAAATTACTATTTCATAATATTGATGAAGAAATAATATTTTATCGTTTTAACACTTCGTGTTGTCATATCAAATAATATGTATCTGGCTACGTATGTGTTGTCCACAGTATAAATAGTTCGAAAAACGAAGGGCCTAGAATGCTGCCTTGAAGAACTCGTATCACATGTTTTTATCGAAATATATATTGCTGATGATATTTGGAAAAGAAGGTTTTGGTGTCATAGTCTTGGTTTTTGGTTAGGTCTACAGAAAAAGTTAGGTAAAAGATTCATAGGTTTAACGAAATGGCTTTTATACTGCAATGAAAGACAGTAGAGCATCTGAAGTCGTTCGTGCAAACCCCATCGAAAGCCTTAGTTAGATCAAAAATTCATATCAAAGCGTTTTATTTGTTCACCTTAACCCACCCACAACCACAAGTTTTCAGAGAAAATCATGTTTATAACTTGGGGAACAATAATGTCCTGGTCATGAGTTTGTATGTTGGTTCAAATAAAAGCAGATACTCACCAGCTCTTGATAACATAAAGAAATATTTTTACAGCACGCCATGATGTGTTGGTACTTTTCTGTCCAGCTGTTAACTTTCTCAGGCAAATTAATGCATTCCTCGTTCGCATCTAGGCTGATTTCATTATTTTCTTGCTCATTGTACTTTTTCAAAATATCATTTACTGCGGTATTCAAGCATTTCAGGTAATCGTAAGTACATGCAATAGCGCAATACACAACTAAATGTTCTAGCGTGTAGCGAACATCTACCCACAGTTCATAAACGGCCAACACAACAATTTCTCTTAAAAGGTATGTCTCCATTAAATACCAACTGATGAGCCTTACCAGCAAAAGTATTATTGCCATCACAGTGAAAACCACGAAGCCAATGCAGCATTTGACCTTGAGTTTTTTTTCTGAATTTTTGTAATAGAATTCATCCTTGAAACAGTTATGGAGCTTTCGAAGATTTTCGTAGAATTTGCTGAACGATTCCGCATTCGCAATACCACCAATTATTATTACAAGGGTCTTTAAAAGAATCAGTAATTGGAAAAGGTCCGTCACCAACTGACCTTTATCGCTGTAGTCTAAATTAATTAAACTCGTCAAAATTACATTGTTTACAGTAATGGCTAAAGAAAGGGATAGTTCCACGACTATGCGAATTATTGCAATAATCTTTTGACTTTTATTTAAACTGAAGTAGTTTCTGTAGACACACATAAAATTTTCGGCATATATTAAAGTGTAGAATAAATTCATGTTGGTGAATAGATTGACACTGGATCTAGAAAGGTACGTTTGATCAAATGGTGGAATGGAACGTGTTACTTGTGACCTCGTTAAGCTTAATGTACATTTTCCTAATCATATTAGCTACTTGTCCTTTTGAAAACACAAACACATCATAACTTGGTCTTCGTTAATGCTAATAAAATGTATAAATTATGTTACTATAACTTGGTGACACTTCAAGGCTGGACAAATGAAGATTAACGTTGTTACCTAAGGTTCAATATTGAATGGCACTTGTTCATTAATTAGAAATATACGGTTTTACCTTGAGCACCGAAACTTTAGTTAATGAATCGTTTTAACAACGAATGGAAATTTTATTAAGCTAAAATATAAAACGATCAGTTGGAAAGATAGGTTAATAACTAGTAAACCTTAATTGCTACTATGTATGACAAAAACGCTTCTCAAAAGAATCCATTTCATGAGAATAAAAATATCTTATATCCACATATTTTAACCGCCACGTTCGGATTTAATTGACAAATGAAAACGTGCAAAACACGCCAACGTCGTCGGCTAAAGCCTCCAAGGAAACGACATTTTTAAAGTGATACAATAAAGTAATACTATTTCAAGTTTTCTTTGTTTCTTTTTCCTATTATTCCATTTCCATCATCATTTAAAAACATTATACTTTTAGGTGATATTAACATTAACATTGCTTCCGGGAAAATCGATACTAATGCACATAACTATCTGAACATATGCACATTTCATGGACTTCTACCAGCTCATTATTACCCGACGCATCAGAGCGGCTCATGCCTTGACCATATCATCATAAAGACAAAAACACCGTCCAAAACATTGGTTACTAATACGTCACTTACCGACCATCAAGCCATTTTACTAACATTGCAAATTCTTTCACCTAGAAAAAACTGCATGCGCAGCTATTCTAAACTCAACCTAACTAAGCTTGAAAATGACGTACGAGCTATTAATTTCGACTCCGTTTACAACAATTCGACTGACCCCAATATTTCGTTACAGTGTTTTATTGATTTATTACAATTTGCGATTGAGAAAAACACTTCGTCAAAAATAATACCTAAAAAGTACAACAACATTAAACCGTGGATTACGCCCGGACTTGTTCGCTGTATCAGACATAGAGACAAACTACACCAAAAATGGAAACTTGCTCCAAACAATGAAATACTCTCAGTCACTTATAAGCGATATAGAAATTTCTGTAACAATCTGTTGAAAAAAATAAAAAAACAATATGACAAAGACCAGCTACAGAAGGCAGGAAAAAACAGTAAGCTTATCTGGAAGTTCATTAAAAGTAACACATTTAGAACTAAAAAATCAGAGCCTGCGCTCGAACTTTTATCAACCGAATTGAACCCATTCGCAGCGACTAATAAAGCAAACAATTTCTTTATTAACGTTGGGAAAAATCTGGCAGAAAAAACTTTATCACACAGAAATTCTTCTATTCAAAGTCCATCTATGACTCATACTACATTGAACTCTTTTGCCCTTTTAGATACGGACGCGAATGAAGTGATAGGTATAATAGACGGGTTAAAGGACGTCTGCGCCGTCGGTTGGGATGACATTCCTAATACTGTACTTAAAAAACTTAAATACCTAATTACTAACTCACATTTTTCAGGTATGTTTAACCCAAGGAATATTCCCAAAATTGCTTAAAAAAGCCGTGGTCACCCCTGTTTTTAAGTCTGGGGACAAAACCTGTGTGACCAACTATAGACCTATTTCAGTACTAACGGGGCTTTCAAAAGTTTTGGAAAGAATCATTAACAACAGACTAATAAAATATCTTGAAAATAACAAACTGCTTTCAGATCAACAGTTTGGTTTTAGGCCCAAAAGATCAACGAGCCAAGCAGTGCACAAATTGACAAATTTTATAAGTAAAAATCTCGATAATAGCTTGCATACCATTGGGATCTTTTTAGACCTTGCCAAAGCTTTTGACACCATTTCTTCTTCTTTACTATTACTTAAACTGGAAAAAATAGGCATAAGAGGAGCGCAATTAAATTTGTTATCTGATTATCTTAGCGATCGTTACCAGTCTTTAAAAATAGGTCAGTACACGAGCTCTGAACTTAAAAATAGCGATTATGGAATCCCACAAGGTAGTATTTTGGGGCCTACGTTATTTTTGATATATATAAATGACCTTTGCCGCTTACAACTCCAAAATGGTTTAATTATGTCATATGCGGATGACACAGCTCTACTGTTCTCAGGTAAATCAAGAGCTGAGGTATATGAACTTGCTCAGAATGGCTTTGATATTGTGTGTAATTGGCTACATAATAATCTTTTAACGTTAAATTCAGATAAAACCAAATTTATTTTATTTACAATGAGAAATACTAACGCGACTCCGCTTAACCAAAACATTCACGCGCATAATTGTAATACATACGCTGACGCAGCATGCACTTGCCCCACTTTAACTAAAGCCGACCATATCAAATACCTCGGCGTCACGATAGACACAAACTTAAATTTCCGCAAACACATCGATTTATTATGCACTAGAGTGCGTAAATTAATATACATTTTTAAAAATTTACGGGACATAGCCAACTTTAAATTAATCAAACAGGTTTACTTGGCTTTGTGTCAGTCTATTCTTACCTACTGCATAACTTCTTGGGGTGGTGCCGCAAAATCAATTTTAGTACTCCTAGAACGTGCTCAAAGAGCAATTTTAAAAGTCGCCACCTTTCGCCCATTCAGATTTCCCACACACCAGCTTTATAAGGCATGTGAGGTATTAACAGTTCGACAACTATTCGTTCTAAGTATAGTTTTACTGCAACATACTGAACTAGATTTTAAAACAGGACCTTCAGACAAGAGAAGAAAGGACATGGTTTGCACTAACACCCAGACTAAACATGCATTCACTAAAAGATTTTACTTATTTCTAGGACCTTACTTATATAATAAATTTAACAAATTGCTAAAGGTATATAATTTAAGTTATAATAGGTGTAGTATAATGTTATCTGATTATTTAGCGAAACTTAATTACTCGGACACGGAAAAACTACTAGAGGTGCTGAAATAAAGTAGCTGACTTAACTGTATTTACCTAACCTAATATTATAATAATTTTAGTTTTAGTTATAAATACATACCATAAGCATAGTTTATCATAAGATAGCGCAAAACATTGTTCCTACTTGGATATTGAAAATATATGTTAATTTAATTAATTGACTGTCCTATTTAAAAAGTACCGTCGTAGAGAGATGGCCTGAAACACAGGTTTAAATAAACCTAGATCGGGCAACGCACTATATTGCCTTCAGAATTTTATTTTTGTAACTGTAATGTTATACTTGTCATACCATAGTTTTTATCCAGATTATTATAATACTATTATAGGCCAATATAAAAATATATAATATTGAACCATATGTACACTTTATGTAAAATTATTATTATTTCAATAAACATTATTATTATTATTATTATTATTATTATTATTTAAAACTAATTCATCATAATTATTTAATGAAATATTGTAAAAAGGCACAAAGATATAGCCATTAGTTAGGCACATTTCACTAGAAAAACAATAATCAAAACCAACCAAGTACATGTCGGCCCACGCACAGTAAAGGGTTCCGTAGTTACCCGTGTCGTTAACCATGACAAAAATAAATAGCTAATTTTACAATAAGATTACAAAGTTACAAACGCACTTAGTCTTTAGTCATTTTCTATGGAATTATTAGGTAATTTTTAGTTATCCAGTTACATTTTATAGGTTGGTCGACTATTACCCGTTAACTTGTAAAGCCTACTAATTTGTGATAGTTTTCCTTTTAAATTCGTTATATATGCTACTAGCATGTTTTTTTTCACGTCTCCAGAAAAGTGGTATAATATTTTTTTTTATTCAAAATTTTATTTTATCACTTTTTCGGCGTAATTATCTATACCCATACCAAAGTCTAGCTTTCTAGTGCTAAGCGTTTCTGAGCAAAACCGCGGACAGACAGACGAACATGGTGAAACTATGAGGGTTCCTTGTTGACTACGGAACCCTAAAAATGCTAATCAAAATCCAAAAAGAGGTGTGTTTCTACACTCCACAGTCGACAAGATACGTCAGGTACTGATGGGTAATTATATTTAATTTTTTTTATGAAATACTCGCTTTGGCCCACGACTTCGTACGCGCATATCCCGTTTTTTCGCGTTTCCGTAAGAATTTCCCATTCTTGTCTAGCCTTTAGTATTCCTTATGAATGTGGCTATCAGATACAAAAATAATTTTCCAAATCCGACGGTTCCAAAGATTAGCTCGTTCAAACAAACAAAGTCTACACTTTATTATATTAGTATTGATTTGGGTCAATATTTGTGCCAAGTTTTTCCTAACGACGAGCTGTTAAAAATGGTGTGAGTCTTACATATATTTGTTCCTTGCGGGGATCGAACCCGCAACACGCAGAGCATCCGTCAATCGCTCAACCACGGCACCACCCGTGTCAAAATGCAGGGAAAGACGTTAAATATACGCCCACATGTACCGATAAATAACGATGCGGTATTAAATAGTCAACTTTATTTTGCTACTGATAAAAGTATGTCAAATAACTTTACTAATTGTTCGGTGTTATTTCGGCGCCAGGAGTCGTCAGCTCTATGAAATTTCTTACTAAACTTAATAAAAAAAAAAAAATACTCGGGATGACACTTAATATTTTTAAGTACCTAGATTTCTAATCCAATCAGTGGTTTTTGCGTGATGATTCCACAAACATATAGACAAGCAGACAAACAGTCGTGTGTTCTATGTCTTGTTCCTAATGTTTCTCTGTTATTTTTGTGCAAAAATATTCAATGGCACGTAACACGGCAAGTCTACGACTGTATCAGAATCCAGGCTTTCCCAGGTAAGCCGTCGGGTGCTCGGGAAAGACCTGGCAAGTAAAAACATTGCTTTTCTAAATACTTACATACTAACATACTACTTGAATCATTGTGTAATTTTGGACACAGCATTTACGACAACTCATACGTAGCTTAGACAAAATACATACACCCACAGTCATCTATTTAAAAAACTTGGCATAATCCTAAAAGTGTTTTCAGACAATATTTATTTACTAAGTGTCGTTCGTATTTCAAAGGACTTGAAAGGAAATTAGTTTTGGACCTTATTTCCTTTTCTTCAATCTAGACACTTCGATATTGCCTAAACAGCGTAACATATTTAGGTTTCCTCTAATAAATAAGTATTTTTGTTGAGCTAAAAGAAAATTTAAAAGCCACTGTTTTTAAGTGTTTTAGGACGATAGGATTTTTAAGACCACACGAAAAAATGGCTTTGTTGTCGCCTCAATTATGAGCATATTGGACGGAACCTTAAATATTTGGATTTTTTTTGGAAAGAACTACACATTGTAAAGTATTAAATACTGAAACACGTTGTGTATGCAATTATAATCACAATGGGCCAAATCTAGACTATAGGGGGTTCAGAGTTTCGAAGCCACACTCGTGAAGGCAGCCATTGCAACATGACTCTTGTGAACGGGTGCGTTGTCGTGCAAAAGGAGCACACCTCGAGATCACTTTCCCCTTCTTTTTTCTTTGATTGCATTTTTTAATTTTTCTAGTAGCGTAGCGTAGTATTGCCCCGTGATACTGACACCTTTATATCTATAACAAATCAACAAAATCCCTTTGAATCCAAAAAAACTGTAGCCACTTATAATCTTACGATTTTTAGATATTTTTTAAAGATTTGTGTTGCTGTTTTATTTTTGTTTGTATATGTCACCGGAAAATGGCAAACTCCGTAAGATTATAAAATAACTTGAGAGATTGTAAACTCTCCATAAATTGTCAACTAAACATTTGGAATACTTTTTTACGCATCACAAATTTGATAGTCTATAATATCTCCGTGAAGGTCAGAGAAATTGTGGTTTGACATAAAATGGCGACCGATCAGCACTCTGGTCTACAATTTATCCGTTTCCGTGTGATAGTAAACCTGTACACAAAGCTCGCATTGTTCTGTTCAGATGTGTGCTCACATCAACAAAGACCAATGAGGGGCTAAGTTTGACCATAACAGAAAAATTGTAGACCAGAGTGCTGATTGGTGTCCTTTTTATGTCAGTACATAATTTCTCGGACCGGCACGGAGATATTATAGACTATCAAATTGTGATGCGTAAAAATGTATTCCAAATGTTCAGTTGACAATTTATCGAGAGTTTACAATCTCTCAAGTTATTTTATAATCTTACAGAGTTTGCCATTTTTCGGTGACATTTATATCTTAATATATATAAATCTCGTGTCACAATGTTTGTCCTCAATGGACTCCTAAACCACTTAACCGATTATAATAAAATTCGCACACCATGTGCAGTTCGATTCAACTTGAGAGATAGGATAGTTTAAATCTCAAATTATAGTCGCAATTTTAATTTATTGCTAATTATTTGTCTGTTATTATTTGACAGTCACAATTATCTGTTAACTCCAATGATTCTAACAGATGTCGATACCTTTCGACTGGGTTGAGTAAGTAATCAATAGATGACGCTGCTATGGTAAATCTACGAACGTGTCATATAAGCTACATTTTAACAGCATACTTACCACGTGTTGTTGACGCTATAAAATTAATTCTACTCTCGGCGGTCGATAATTGATCATTTACCACTCGATCAGTTAGTTATTCTTGACTATTTGTTTGGTAGAACGCGCTAATGTGGTAAACATAGATCGGGGATACCAGTTTTTTTTGTTTTTAAAGGATGGGAAATCGTCAAATGACTTCTTTCGCTCTGGGTGGAGCGGAAGGGCGTGTCAGACTCTTACTGACTAAAATCCATCCGTGTTCCTTCTAAAGCCCTTTGCGTTCCAGGGCCGCGGTGACTCTTTCGAACAAATTCCGCAACCCTGGCAGGCGGGGATACCAGTGAGGGTCGCGGGCGTGAGCGACCCCACGGATATAGCTAATGTTTTTCAAAAACATTTTAATGTAAACTCGCGGTTTTGTGGCTATGGCAAACCGTCAAATAGCGGCGCGGGGTTGGCCGTGACCTGGGCTCCTCCTGTCAGGTTCTCCACTAACGAAGTTCCGAGAAGTATACAGAACATGGTGAGGGGAATGTCCCCCGGTCACGACGGCCTCAGCGTCGATCATCTTAAAAACGCTGGGGTACACTTACCGCGAGTACTTGGTATGATTTTTAACCTATGTATAAGTTATAGTCTGTGGACCAAGTATACCCAGCGGTTATACAGCGACTTGCGCGTACAGTACAATAACGCATTCAGGGTGCTTTTGGGGTTGCCGTGGCGATGTAGCGTGTCAGGGATGTTCGCGGAAACGTGCGTAGACGGGTTTGCAGCGATCATGCGAAAGCCATGCGCTTCCATGATGGCGCGCTTGCGCTCCTCCTCCAATGGCATCCTGAATGTGTTTGCGGACCGGTGAGACTCTCCCCTCTTACAAAGGTGGGTAAGTGTTCAGACACACTTATCTAAATAAACTGGTGTACACTGTTGTTTATTATTGTAAATTCAATTAAATACTTACATTGGGTTAAGTTGTACAACTACTGATAATATATGGAAGTAATTCTGAAATAAAATATTAGGATTGAATTGTATTGAATCCTAGAAAGTCTATTTATTGAGGAAGGCTATAGGCTATATAACATCAAGCTACGACCAATAAGAGCCGAGCATTCATGAAAAATGTGACGCAGACGAAGTTGCGTGGGTCAGCTAGTGTATTTATATATTCCTGGTATTTAAAAAAATAATATGTTTTGGAGTGTTTGATACTATCGAAGGATGAAAGGAAGAATCGAAATGAGATGTTACATAACAATACATAATTTCTATACCTATTATAAAGGGGAAAAGCACGTTCCGTTTGTTTTATTAATTTGGTAATTTCAATATAATTATATTATTTCAAACTTTTCGACACCGATTTTGCACCTCATTTCTTACGAGTATGTAAGTCATATGAAATGAGGTGCACACTGCTCGTTTGCCATCATGGTCCCTTAAATTATAATTTAAGAATATTTTAATTTTATTGAATTATTTTCGGAAAACTTACAACTAAGTTCAAGGCATGCTTACTTATTCTAATATAATGAAGGCCAATTACAAGTTTTTACTTATAGTACAAACGAAAAAAAAAAAAAATGCGACTGCATGCATTTACACTCAAAGTCAAAGTCAAAGTCAAAGCATTTATTTCAAATAAACCATTATCAGGTACTTTTGAATTGTCAAAGTCAGTCCGTCAAAAACATGAAGCTATTTGCACGTTCGCAAGCGTAGATCTCTATGGAGAAGAACGTGCAAGAAACTCCACGGACACTCTTTTAAATCTCTCTAAAAATATCATCATCTTCCTGCCCTTATTACATGTCCTGTCCTGTCAGCCGTCTCGCTATCACACTCCTCACACAATCCATCCATCTTTTCTTTGGCCTCCCACTCCCTCTCCATCCATCCAAATTTTACATCACACATCACTTACACTATAATTTTTATAGTGTAAGCGATGTGTGATGTAAAATCCAAAATTTTACTATCAACTGAAAACAAGTTTTTAAAAATGTTGCGCGAATAATATTTTATACTTAAAGATTGATTAGTCTTTGATTCATGGATATGTGTAAGTTGTCATGTGCCAATTAGTGTTCGAAATTTATCCGGATAAATTCCAAACACTAATGCTGGATAAATACTCACACATATCCGTTTATACTCGAGTATTTATCCAAAAAAGTAGATCTCTTGACGTACGAAAAAAGGTATTGGATGTAAATTGTCTGTATATTTATATTTTATCTTACTTTTATCAATTCAAATGTATCAATTCCAAATCTTATAACAACAATAGTTATAAATAAAAACATGATTCAATGAGGATCAACATTTATTTGTTTTGACAAGGTTAGCCAGCCATTTTCAGAGCTCAGACTCTGAAAATGGTGATAAATTAAAGTCCAAGATGACGCCACCGTAAAGAAATGATATGGGTATCATTTTCATGATTTTCGGGGCGCCTGTTGCAAATATGGACTCAAAATAAATATCCAAGATGGCACCAGCAAAGTTTGACAACTTTTCGTCATGGGTGTCGCTTTAATGGTTTTTGGGTAGCCATGGCGCCGAGAAATTTCGTCAACTTTGCGTCATGGTTGTCATTTTACTAGTTTTCAGGGCAGTTAAAAAAGAATATGGACTCAAAACCAACATCCAAGATGGCGCTGGTTATGTTTGTGACCCTTTCGTCATGGGTGACATTTTCTTTGATGTTGATATTGAGCCCCAACTTGTTTTTAGCCACCCCAAAAACCACGAAAATTACACCAGTGACGAAGATTTGACAAAGTTCCTCGGTGCCATCTTGGATGACATCAACATCCAAGATGGCGCCGAGGAACTTTGTCAACTTTTTGTAATGTTCTTACATCTTTGTTGATTATTTATTATCGTCATTGTTGATCCGTTAGTTTTAGCTATGTTTATATTGTTTTATGTATGTTGTTACATAAGATTTCTTAAGTCTCACCTTTAACCTAAACACAATCTAGCACCAGTACCAAAGTAATATTTTGCTTACTATTACAAAGCTGCAAATAAAGTTTGCATTCACAGTATTAATAATTATTAATTTTAAAAACCTTCAAAACCTAAATAAATTGCCAAAAAAATGCAAAAAACTTTGATTTAAACATGTTTAACAACTTAATATATTTTGTATTTAAATTGCTTGTGATTGGTTTAAATAACGTGATTAAACTGCAGCATAACAATGACATAATTGACAGCCAAAGTGAGTATAACTGGCAGCATGTACACCCCAGCAGGAATCTTGGACATTAACTGAATCTCTATCGGACTCTTCTTTATCAGACGAATGAAGTCCTTGATCAATTTCGCTTCAGCTTCACCGGAATCTAAAATTAATAAAAGACTTAATATACATAATGACAATAATTCTACTAAAGTGCTATATTATATTTATGTTATCATAAATCGTACCAATTATAATTACTGTATTGTAGAGTCGAGCCACCTCTCTGTGAAACCTCACTCCTTGGTTATGAACCATTTGACCAGCAACGATTGGCAATATCATTAAAAAAATGTAAATACATATGATAAATATCATTTTCTTGAACTCATCGATATCGTTATTCTAAAATGATATTAAATATAAATAACTTTATCAGAAACTTCAGCATAGAATGTGAGCCATATTTACAATAGAACGAAGAAAATCAAAATCTTACATTCAAAACAATGTTGTAACACATTCTATATGTTAATAAAACATAACTTGATATCGACATTGTTAGCGTGAAGAAAAACTGAAACAGGAACACATTATTCTGCTATTAAAATAAAAATTGGCGTGCAACAGCATGATCATTCTAATTGAATTGCAAATACCTGTCGTCCAAAGCATAGCGTCACTTTGTCACAGCAGTTTGCTAAATCCCGATACAATTCAACCCATCCTCGAATCTGCTCCCTTGTGATACCACATCGCTCATTCCAACTAATACCCCTCCCTACCCTTTCTTGTACCTCTGATACCAATGAAGTCAATGATTTGAACGAATTTACCACTAGCATAATAATAACAAACAATATAAGGTGTTGTAATAGCATGTTAAGTCGTGTTATTGTTTGTGATGCCAATATGGTAAATAAAAACAATGGGTCCGCAAGGGAGAATATTATTAGAACCTCCGAAGATCTATATGCAACAAAAGTGATAGAAAATAAAATAAAAGTGAAACTGAACCAGTACATTTTTTTTAGGGAGTTAGCGAATTTCTGGTCATAGACGAACCACCAAGAAATACGACTGATACTTCTATAATATGACATGAAGACACGGCTGTAATAGATGCCAATCCCGACGGATGATATACAGTTTAAACAAGCTGCAGTTATAAAACTTCCATAAATCAAGTTCATCTGGTTAAACTCATCTGCTTCTAGCACCAATATGATAACACCAATTATTCCAAGAGATAGCAAAATAATTTGCGTGACTGTTTGAAAAATAATTAAACATTTCTTTATTTTCGTTTGGTTACAATAATTCCTGTATATTCCTAATATATTCTCAATTAACAATAAATAGTTCAACCACTTCATTGGAGACATTTTGTTTAATGTCGTACGCCTTAGCGACAAGGTTAATAATTCTACTAATGATTAAATTCGTCGGAAGCGAAACATTTCATAGCTTAAATGTATTAGTTAGAAGTTAATGAGTTAAGTAATTGTAAGTCAAACATTTTGATGGACGAGGTCGCCATGTGTGTATTAAAAAAAAAAATTCCGGTTTATTAACTTCACTCGTCCTAGTAACACTAATTTGCCCATAACTATGATCAGGGTCATAACAATATGACCCTAATCATAGTCCTAAATGCCTACACAGGAATGATGTAATTGTAACTAAGTGCAAATTAATGTGGTATCTAGATGTTCATAAGTGTCGCTGTCAACATGGTCCAGTATGCGAACTCTGCTTAAGAAATCATTTTAGTTTTGAGTTTGAAGACCTTCAAATTTATATCTATAATGTTTGTTAATACTTGCACTCTTTGCTTAATGCGCTATCAAGTAATTATGATTGGTAAACCGGTGCTTCGTGTGTGTTGAAGTCAGAACAGAACACATTTATTGGATCTGGAAATCATAGCAACCACAAACATTCAGGTGAAGAAAATGCATTCTTAAGAAGCCTAAAAACTGGGCAGCCAACATACTGTGGTGACTGGAAGAAAAAAAAAAAGAAAAACAAATCTTGGCAGTAAGTAAATGAGTTAGTTTGGACAGAGATGATAATGATGACGTATTACATGACGATATTACACTATACAATATTATTAAACTGCAACCAATGAAATAGTTGAAAGTCAAAGTGAATGTAATAGGCAGCATATAAATCCCAGCAGGAATCTTGGATAGTAATTTTGATGAATGATTTCTATTTTCTAGTGGATTTTGCTTTATCAGTCGTGTAAAGTGTTTTATCAATTTGGTTCAGCTGCGTTTGAATCTGAAATTAAAAGAGACAATGAACTGCTATCAGCTGCCACCAGTTTAGCGGCCAATGAATTCAAAATGTTTTTTTAAATATAAAATCAAGTGTATCTGCTTACCAAATAAAATGATTGTAATGTAAAGTCGTGCCAAATCCGCAGCTTTTGCCTTTTTATTCTTTAACAGATGTACCACCCCAGTCAAACTCCCCACCTGGCGGAGTCGCCACGTCGCCCTTCTGCATGTTTGGAACGCAAATTACGTGTGCTCATCGATATAATCACTCGCGCATAGATTCTGCCGAAAAAAAAAGTATTGCTTTTTCACCTCTCATGTCTCCTTACAATGTCGCATTAGAGTCAAGCTTAACAATTACTCCTTTCCACACTTGTTCTCCTTAACCCGTACCCTCGACTGTATAAATAAAAGAAGTTATATTTAAACGACTACAGATTACCTACAATCCCTCAATCAAATAATAGAGAAGTACACCGAGTTCAAAATCCCTCTCTATCTAGCGTTCGTCGACTACGCCAAAGCGTTCGACAGCATCCACCACGATTCACTATTCAATGCCCTCCGCAACCAAAATATAGATACCACCTACGTCAACTTATTAAAAACTATATACCGTAATAGTACAGCAGCTATAACAATTACTACCACTGGACCATCCTTTCCTATTGAAAGAGGTGTCAAACAAGGAGACTCGTTGTCCCCCAAGCTGTTTACTGCCACCCTTGAATAGGTTTTTAAAAACAACCTGGTCCGATAAATATACGTACGTGTATGTTTAGCGTGCACGAAACGTCGGGACACAGGTGGAGGCGATCACGCACGTGTGTACTGCATAAGTCAGAAGTCATTTATTTCAAAACAACATACATTGTGTTGAAATTTATGAAAATACTAGCAATTCGCCCGCGACTTTGTCCATGCGGGTTTACTGGGTACTCTACAAACTTCAACGCAGGGAGCGTTGCGAACCTACCCCATTTAAAGATTAGTTTTGGAAAATTAAGCATAACGATTTCCATTAATTACCAAGCCATTTCTGCTGCTGATTCTGTGGTCTCAGGATCAGCGCAACTGTCCACCCCATTCACCCCATCAGGGGTTGATTATGCAAAAATTGTTAGATCTGTTTTAATAATCCCACTTTTAGTTTGTTTATACTAATTTCCACGTAAATTGGAGCAAGGAATGTCCTCTCCTAAAAACTGCATCACCCCGTTAGGAGTTTATTTAAAAAAATAAAACAAACATTTTTTATTCTCTTCTAATATCAAAATCTTTAATGGCGTGTTTCAATTTCATTGAAAAAAGCATTAGGATTCTCCCCAGTTCGCTCAAACCGCAACATTTTTCTTACTTACTGCATTTTTATACCTGTCGTAACTTTTGTATATATAGTTATTTATATATAAGATACTTTAAAGTGTAATTTACATGTACGTAATCAACCTTCACTATCAAACTAATGAATGGACAAAAATTAATATCATGACACTTAAATCACCACTATCCCATTCCACCCGGGTTTTGATTGAATAATTTGAACAAAAAACGATCATTGTAACCATAATAGTTAGACATATTCCCTCGCAGACTTTTCTATAAGTAATAATGAGTAATTTAATCCTGTAGTATAGCAAAAGGGCAAAAGCTGGCTTGATCAAGATGTTCAGTACGCATAGGGTCTGCGAAAGCACGGCCTATCGATCTTGTTATATAAAGATTTTTTGTGGCAGAAAAGTTACCACAGGGATAACTGGTTTGTGGCAGCCAAGCATTCATAACGACGTTGCTTTTTGATCCTTCGATCTCTTCCTATCATTGTGAAGCGAAAATTGCAAAGCGTTGCATTATTCACCCTAACAGGAAATATGAGCTGGGTTTAGACAACAGGTCAGTTAAACTCTACTGATGGCGAGTTGTTGCGATAGTAATACCGTCTACGTCCTCAGTTTAACCACGGTGTCGGACAATTGGTTCATGCACTCGGTCGAGCGCCCGGTGGTGCAAAGCAGATATACCGTCCGCGGGAATTATCCCGCGGACGGTATATCTGCTTTGTACGTACATGTAAATTACACTTTAAAGTATCTTATATATAAATAACTATATATACAAAAGTTACGACAGGTATAAAAATGCAGTAAGTAAGAAAAATGTTGCGGTTTGAGCGAACTGGGGAGAATCCTAATGCTTTTTTCAATGAAGTTGAAACACGCCATTAAAGATTTTGATATTAGAAGAGAATAAAAAATGTTTGTTTTATTTTTTTAAATAAACTCCTAACGGGGTGATGCAGTTTTTAGGAGAGGACATTCCTTGCTCCAATTTACGTGGAAATTAGTATAAACAAACTAAAAGTGGGATTATTAAAACAGATCTAACAATTTTTGCATAATCAACCCCTGATGGGGTGAATGGGGTGGACAGTTGCGCTGATCCTGAGACCACAGAATCAGCAGCAGAAATGGCTTGGTAATTAATGGAAATCGTTATGCTTAATTTTCCAAAACTAATCTTTAAATGGGGTAGGTTCGCAACGCTCCCTGCGTTGAAGTTTGTAGAGTACCCAGTAAACCCGCATGGACAAAGTCGCGGGCGAATTGCTAGTATTTTCATAAATTTCAACACAATGTATGTTGTTTTGAAATAAATGACTTCTGACTTATGCAGTACACACGTGCGTGATCGCCTCCACCTGTGTCCCGACGTTTCGTGCACGCTAAACATACACGTACGTATATTTATCGGACCAGGTTGTTTTTAAAAACCTATTCAAGGGTGGCAGTAAACAGCTTGGGGGACAACGAGTCTCCTTGTTTGACACCTCTTTCAATAGGAAAGGATGGTCCAGTGGTAGTAATTGTTATAGCTGCTGTACTATTACGGTATATAGTTTTTAATAAGTTGACGTAGGTGGTATCTATATTTTGGTTGCGGAGGGCATTGAATAGTGAATCGTGGTGGATGCTGTCGAACGCTTTGGCGTAGTCGACGAACGCTAGATAGAGAGGGATTTTGAACTCGGTGTACTTCTCTATTATTTGATTGAGGGATTGTAGGTAATCTGTAGTCGTTTAAATATAACTTCTTTTATTTATACAGTCGAGGGTACGGGTTAAGGAGAACAAGTGTGGAAAGGAGTAATTGTTAAGCTTGACTCTAATGCGACATTGTAAGGAGACATGAGAGGTGAAAAAGCAATACTTTTTTTTTCGGCAGAATCTATGCGCGAGTGATTATATCGATGAGCACACGTAATTTGCGTTCCAAACATGCAGAAGGGCGACGTGGCGACTCCGCCAGGTGGGGAGTTTGACTGGGGTGGTACATCTGTTAAAGAATAAAAAGGCAAAAGCTGCGGATTTGGCACGACTTTACATTACAATCATTTTATTTGGTAAGCAGATACACTTGATTTTATATTTAAAAAAACATTTTGAATTCATTGGCCGCTAAACTGGTGGCAGCTGATAGCAGTTCATTGTCTCTTTTAATTTCAGATTCAAACGCAGCTGAACCAAATTGATAAAACACTTTACACGACTGATAAAGCAAAATCCACTAGAAAATAGAAATCATTCATCAAAATTACTATCCAAGATTCCTGCTGGGATTTATATGCTGCCTATTACATTCACTTTGACTTTCAACTATTTCATTGGTTGCAGTTTAATAATATTGTATAGTGTAATATCGTCATGTAATACGTCATCATTATCATCTCTGTCCAAACTAACTCATTTACTTACTGCCAAGATTTGTTTTTCTTTTTTTTTTTCTTCCAGTCACCACAGTATGTTGGCTGCCCAGTTTTTAGGCTTCTTAAGAATGCATTTTCTTCACCTGAATGTTTGTGGTTGCTATGATTTCCAGATCCAATAAATGTGTTCTGTTCTGACTTCAACACACACGAAGCACCGGTTTACCAATCATAATTACTTGATAGCGCATTAAGCAAAGAGTGCAAGTATTAACAAACATTATAGATATAAATTTGAAGGTCTTCAAACTCAAAACTAAAATGATTTCTTAAGCAGAGTTCGCATACTGGACCATGTTGACAGCGACACTTATGAACATCTAGATACCACATTAATTTGCACTTAGTTACAATTACATCATTCCTGTGTAGGCATTTAGGACTATGATTAGGGTCATATTGTTATGACCCTGATCATAGTTATGGGCAAATTAGTGTTACTAGGACGAGTGAAGTTAATAAACCGGAATTTTTTTTTTTAATACACACATGGCGACCTCGTCCATCAAAATGTTTGACTTACAATTACTTAACTCATTAACTTCTAACTAATACATTTAAGCTATGAAATGTTTCGCTTCCGACGAATTTAATCATTAGTAGAATTATTAACCTTGTCGCTAAGGCGTACGACATTAAACAAAATGTCTCCAATGAAGTGGTTGAACTATTTATTGTTAATTGAGAATATATTAGGAATATACAGGAATTATTGTAACCAAACGAAAATAAAGAAATGTTTAATTATTTTTCAAACAGTCACGCAAATTATTTTGCTATCTCTTGGAATAATTGGTGTTATCATATTGGTGCTAGAAGCAGATGAGTTTAACCAGATGAACTTGATTTATGGAAGTTTTATAACTGCAGCTTGTTTAAACTGTATATCATCCGTCGGGATTGGCATCTATTACAGCCGTGTCTTCATGTCATATTATAGAAGTATCAGTCGTATTTCTTGGTGGTTCGTCTATGACCAGAAATTCGCTAACTCCCTAAAAAAAATGTACTGGTTCAGTTTCACTTTTATTTTATTTTCTATCACTTTTGTTGCATATAGATCTTCGGAGGTTCTAATAATATTCTCCCTTGCGGACCCATTGTTTTTATTTACCATATTGGCATCACAAACAATAACACGACTTAACATGCTATTACAACACCTTATATTGTTTGTTATTATTATGCTAGTGGTAAATTCGTTCAAATCATTGACTTCATTGGTATCAGAGGTACAAGAAAGGGTAGGGAGGGGTATTAGTTGGAATGAGCGATGTGGTATCACAAGGGAGCAGATTCGAGGATGGGTTGAATTGTATCGGGATTTAGCAAACTGCTGTGACAAAGTGACGCTATGCTTTGGACGACAGGTATTTGCAATTCAATTAGAATGATCATGCTGTTGCACGCCAATTTTTATTTTAATAGCAGAATAATGTGTTCCTGTTTCAGTTTTTCTTCACGCTAACAATGTCGATATCAAGTTATGTTTTATTAACATATAGAATGTGTTACAACATTGTTTTGAATGTAAGATTTTGATTTTCTTCGTTCTATTGTAAATATGGCTCACATTCTATGCTGAAGTTTCTGATAAAGTTATTTATATTTAATATCATTTTAGAATAACGATATCGATGAGTTCAAGAAAATGATATTTATCATATGTATTTACATTTTTTTAATGATATTGCCAATCGTTGCTGGTCAAATGGCTCATAACCAAGGAGTGAGGTTTCACAGAGAGGTGGCTCGACTCTACAATACAGTAATTATAATTGGTACGATTTATGATAACATAAATATAATATAGCACTTTAGTAGAATTATTGTCATTATGTATATTAAGTCTTTTATTAATTTTAGATTCCGGTGAAGCTGAAGCGAAATTGATCAAGGACTTCATTCGTCTGATAAAGAAGAGTCCGATAGAGATTCAGTTAATGTCCAAGATTCCTGCTGGGGTGTACATGCTGCCAGTTATACTCACTTTGGCTGTCAATTATGTCATTGTTATGCTGCAGTTTAATCACGTTATTTAAACCAATCACAAGCAATTTAAATACAAAATATATTAAGTTGTTAAACATGTTTAAATCAAAGTTTTTTGCATTTTTTTGGCAATTTATTTAGGTTTTGAAGGTTTTTAAAATTAATAAATATTAATACTGTGAATGCAAACTTTATTTGCAGCTTTGTAATAGTAAGCAAAATATTACTTTGGTACTGGTGCTAGATTGTGTTTAGGTTAAAGGTGAGACTTAAGAAATCTTATGTAACAACATACATAAAACAATATAAACATAGCTAAAACTAACGGATCAACAATGACGATAATAAATAATCAACAAAGATGTAAGAACATTACAAAAAGTTGACAAAGTTCCTCGGCGCCATCTTGGATGTTGATGTCATCCAAGATGGCACCGAGGAACTTTGTCAAATCTTCGTCACTGGTGTAATTTTCGTGGTTTTTGGGGTGGCTAAAAACAAGTTGGGGCTCAATATCAACATCAAAGAAAATGTCACCCATGACGAAAGGGTCACAAACATAACCAGCGCCATCTTGGATGTTGGTTTTGAGTCCATATTATTTTTTAACTGCCCTGAAAACTAGTAAAATGACAACCATGACGCAAAGTTGACGAAATTTCTCGGCGCCATGGCTACCCAAAAACCATTAAAGCGACACCCATGACCATAATAATATTGGTCGTATGTAATAAGGGGTGACTATTGCTTAACCTAAATTACGAGTTGCTAGTAAAACTGGACATAATTTAGACTTGAGGTAAACTAACAGGTCGCCCCACTGCCTCATCGATTCAAAGGTGAAGTAATGTGTTTTATTCTTACCATATATAATCATTGTATTGTAAAGTCGTACCAACTCTCGCTGGAACTTCGCTCCTTGATTAGTCGCCTTTTGCCCAGCAATTAAAGGCATTATCAAGACGGAGAGGTAACTAATTATATAGATTACAAGAGTCCCATACTCATCCTTGCTTTCACTCTGTAATTTATAAATTTTAATACTATTAAATACATATAACTGTTAGTTGACTGCGTTTTACTTGTTTTACGCCCGAATTTAGTTTACCGGGAGCACTTATTTTTTTGGTATTTAAAACTCCAAAAATTTATCTTTTTAAAAAAAAAATTAAATACTTACATAGGAAGGATTAATGTAACAGATTTGATAAGTTAATAATACGTAATATATTATAGCCGATATCAGCAAAAAGAAAAACTGAAACAAAAACGACACGACACATTATGCTGAAGAAATAAATGAATTAAAGAAAAACTAAACATAGACGCTAAAAGGCAACGCAATCAAATTAAAGTACCTGGCGTCCAAAGCATAGTGACACTTTTACACAGCAGTTTGCTAAATCGCGATACAGTTCAACCCATCCCTGAATCAGCTCCCTTGTGATATCACATTGCTCACCCGAACTAATTTCGTGGCACCGTACCTTCGTATGAACAGCTGATATCAACGCAGTCAAGCGTTCAGACAAAATGAAGACTATCATAATAACAACAAAGAACATGAGGTACTGAAAAAGAACTGTAATTCTTAGAATACTTTGGGATACCAGAATAGGACCCACAATTACCAGCTCCCAGACGACATTGTACTCTCTTAAAAGTGATACTGATCTGTAGACAGAAAATACAATAAAGAATAGCATAGCAGAAGCGCTTAGCACGTATGTCTTTTTAAAAGAACTAATTAATTTCATGTCATCTTTAAAAAAATCAGAAACACGATTGATACTTCTTTCATACGATTTGAAGGCGCGGCTGTAACCTATACCCTGAAATAGCATAACTGCAATAAATTAAATTTATTTGACCACTGGCTTCATTTCTCTGTAACACAAAATATGCTTGGACAATAACGAGCAAGGTGTGGAGCATTGTCTGAACGGATATTTGAAGTATAATTAAACATTTATTGAGCTTTTCCTGGTCGCTATAACTTCTGTATATGCCTAAGAGATTCTCCATAAATAATAAATTGTTCAACCACTTAAACGGGGGCATTTTTGTTAAGATTATGTGCTTCGATATGGAAGTTAACACGGACTGACGGAACACAAATTGAAATTTTAATTCTATAGGAAACAGTTACTTGAGACATTGTGTGTGTCAATAATTTTAGGTACACTACATTGGTTTATGGTGCGTTTACACGGACAATTACAATTTGTCAATTATAAGTAGTACTGGTCGATTGTGACGTCATAAAGTAACAAGCAATTTACGGCTACGAAAGCACGCTTCCATTTGGCAAAATATTTCATGGCGGAACTCTAAGAAACTAGGCAATACGCGAATAATTTAATTGAAAAATTAATAAAAAAAAACACAGAGAGAGCAATATGGAGCAATTGGAAACAATATTATATAAGTTACTTCACATTGCTCCACTAATTGCTCCAGATTGATTCATGTTTGTTGCCGAGCAATAAATGCTCAAAAAATTGCCCGTGTAAACGCACCACTAGAGTATACGTAAAATAAACAATACCACCATTATGAAATTTATTTATTTTGGTCAGGCACGACTTTTCCAACTCTGTTAATTGTAAGAATAGACGAAAGAGTAAAGTTTATACTAAACTAGTTCATGGAAAAGTACCGGTAGCTTAAGTTTAAGAACTAACAGTCGAGTGACTGTGAGTATATATGTATATACAACATGTAACAGAATAAACGCAATACCTCTTAAGGGGTCATTGTACTCATTATACCAACCCAACCAACCCTGATCATGAACCGGTCACCAAAAATTGCCAACTAAGCGATAGCTGGCCATTTTCTGAAGTCTTCTCTAGTTTATGTGTTCAGTAAGTTTCCAAGACAACCGCGGCATTAGTGGCTTAAGTGCAGGTGTCTAGAAATGAACACACGCGATATGTCGACAGGGTCTATGATACACCGATAGGCTAAAGTATGCTAACAGCGACCTACTGGGCTCCAAAGACCTACCTACCTAATTAATTCAAAGACTGGAGAGGGAACAGACTGATTTGATAGCGTGGTCACATAATGCCAATCATCGTGTTGTATACTTGCCCACCTCTTGATTTGTGCAAGCCATGAACGGCAGAGATGGGGACATTTTGAATTAAGAGGATACGTCTGATGAACCCTCTGAAGGGCTAAAATGGGTTTATTCTCCGGTAGGGAAAGGAAATATTCCATTAATGCAGTATCTAGTTACTAGGTACAAAGCAAGCTTAGAAACGAACTATATCTAATACTACTTTCGTATCTTTTTGTCATCTACTAAGCAAGGTTTAGACGATGATAGTATACGTAGAGAAATATTCATGAAAAAAATAACGTCCGTTTTTATTCATAAACCATGGCTACCCTTTTATTATTTTGTTAAAAATGTTCTAGCCCCGTTCTAGTTACCCGGGATAATGCAACGGTTCTAACGATATCACGCACATCGAAATCGGTTTAGGTGTTTAGAAGTTATGATTAAATAAAGAAACTCACAAACATCCATACATGAACTATGAAAACATGGCTTTTCTTTTTTTAGGCAGTCGTGTAATAAGATTCATTCGGAACCATTTGCACGCAAGTACGACTCGCACTTGGCCGGTTTTTTTTTTCAATAATTTATTATTTAAATGAAATGAATGAAAGAAAGACAATTGCATTTATTGGCACAATAATAAAATAAAAAAACACCTCACAAATAGAAAAAAAAAAACAAAAAAAATAATAAAAAAGACAAAAAAAAATGTAAATAAAAATGTATGTAAAAATAAAATACAATGACAAACAACAACAACAATGTACAATGTATGTGTATGTAAATATGTGTCATGCCCCTTTTATAACCGAGATGTATATATGTGTGTGGGGTTTATAAACTAAAGCCTTCTTGACTATTCTTGAGTAATCTAGTTTGGTTCGACTCGAGGTCTTGGGATCAATTCTAATAATTTTTAAGCAACGTTCGGATTTGCATGTCAGTCGGATTGAGGCTTTTTTGACAGATTGCGACTGAGATGCGAATGCGAACGTTGCTTACAAATGAGTAAAATTGGCACACTGCAAATTGTATAACATCAAAAGCTTTATAAGATTCTGATCCTGATTTCACTTCTTTTTTTTTAAGGATGGGAAATCATCAAATGACTTCTTCCGCTCCGGGTGGAGCGGAAGGGCGTGTCAGACTCTTACTGACTAAAACCCATCCGTGTTCCTTCTAAAGCCCTTTGCGTTCCAGGGCCGCGGTGACTCTTTCGAACAAATTCCGCAACCCTGGCAGGCTCTGGCCCTAGCGGGCCTCGTCTTCTATGCTGACATCTCTTTGAGGCGCGCGTGAAACACAACGCGCCATCGACCCGGGCCTGGTGGTGATCGGACGGCGAGCCACCCAACGCTCGCCGTCCGTTGGCCCGCTGATTTTACTCTTAGCAACCAATTTACATGACATGTGAGATACTATTTTTCTAGGCAAGTGAGTAAGTAATTAAGTTAGTTCAAGCTCATGTAAGCAAGATCAAATCAGCTAGTTCAAGCTGTCGTTTTGTTTTTAATTACAGAAGCAATGTTTACATTCAATTCTTTTTGTTCTTTATTTTGGTATCTATAGCAACTTGCTCTACATACAACATTATACAATTTCGCCAAAAAAGTCATTGTATTTTTAAACATTCACGTATAATTAATTGTTAATTGTTCTCTCTTTACTTGGTTAGCCATTGGACTTACTTAGTATTGAATTTGAACTATCCAATATGTTATTAGGAAAACTAAGTACGGTAATATAAGGTAATAAACTAAGTGAATAGAAATGCAGGAGTTATAAAACTTTGAACGAGATAGTCACTTCAATTTTTAAGAAACTTATAATGTAGCATCAAAGTGAACATAGCAAACAAAGTTTTGCACTCTGTTTTACCTGATGGTATATTAAATTATATGATTGAGCTGCAGGATAATAATGAGATAGTTTACAACCAATGTGAGAATAACTGGCAGCATGTACATCCCAGCAGGAATCTTGGGAAGTAACTTTATCTCAAGCGGATTCTTCTTTATCAGTCGTATGAAGTCCTTTATGGATTTTGTTTCAGCGTTGTCGCCTGAATCAACAACAGAAGTTTAGAAGTGTTACATTTCTTTTTGTTATAGAAATATTATTAACAGGTAAGAATGAATCGTCTTACGGATAATGATTGTATTGTATAGTCGAACCAACTGTCGGTAGCACTTCGCTCCTTGGTTCCTCACCTTTTGTCCAGCAACTAATGGAGTTAACATCAGAGATACGTAGTTAAACAAAATGAATAGAAGCTTCTTATACTCATCAGAATTCCATGCCTGTAATTTATTAAAAAAAAACATTAATTTCTGCGTTGAAGTATTTTTATATTCAACTATTCTCGTTGACCCCTAAAAGTTCAGTAATTTCAAAATGCTCTTCGTTGAGATAGAAATATGTTGTAATTTTGCAAAGGAAACTTAAAACAGTTCGCTTCATACTTACACTAAAAATATGCAAGTAACAAAACTGGTAGGTTAACATTATGAAGTAAGTTAGTAGCAAAATCAGCGAATAGAAAAACTGAAACAAGAATAATATCATATAAATATTTATTATATAACAAAGGTCCTTGATGTTCATAAACATTATCTGTGGAACCTGACACCTGCCAATTCAACTGGATTTAAATCAAATATACCTGCCGTCCAAAACATGATGACAGTTTATCACAGCAGTTTGCTAAATCTCGATACAGTTCCACCCATCCTTGAATCTGTTCCTTTGTGATGTCACATTGCTCATCTGAACTAATATCACAGCTTTTCACGCTCTTCTGAACGGCTGATATCGTCGAATTCAAACATTTGATCAAGTGGCCAACGATCATGGTAACAACAAAAAATACGAGGGACTGTAGGACTATTGTTATTCTAAAAGTAATTTGTGATACCAAAACTGGAATTAAAACCAACGGATTGGTATAAGCCAATTTTATGAGGACCTCCACAAATCTGAGGAAGGCGAATACACTATATGTTAACATCATAATTGTGCTGAGCCAATATAATCTCTTTAGAGAATTATTTAATTTCTTGTCATATTTAAAACATTCAGAGGTGCAACTGATGCTTCTATAACATGACATGAAGGTACGGCTGTAATAGATGCTAGTCAAGATGACTGGCATTGCAGTGACATACGCAGAAACGGAATAAGCACAATAAATGATATTAATGTCACTAAAGCCGTCATCTCCCAACAATAAATACACTTCAGCAATAATGATTATAGTGTACAACATAGTCTGGATGAATACATGGAAAACAATTAAACATTTCTTAATCTTCTTTTGAGTGTAATAATTCCTGTATACCCCTAAAAGATTCTCCAGAAACAAGAACTTATCCAACCATTTTAATGGTGACATTTTGTTAATGATGTCGTGTGCCACGATTACGTCGGTAGTTTTAAATGGCCGATTGGCGACTGCACTAAGTTATTTCTAATTTTCTAGATTATAATTTTGTTATTCATAGACAGAAAGTCAGTAGTTTTGATGAAATTAATTTCATAATTTGCAAAATGAAAAAAAAAAAATTGTATGTAGGTATGAATAATTTTATTTGATCTAACTCGACTCCTTCCAGCAATTAAATATAGTTATACCAATTACGAAAAAATATTATGATGTTTTAAACAAACTATACTAACTCTACTTTCGAGTTCTATATGATTTTTTGGTGTTCAATATATTTGGTGTACAATTTATTTATTTATTTATTTTATTATTTTTAGCCAATTGTGTCCCACTGCAGGGCAAAGGCCTCCCTTTCTTCCTGCCATTCCTCCCGGCTTTGGGCAAGTCTGGACAAATCTGGCCGATAGGCGTCAAGCTCGTCCCGCCATCTTCGCCTGGGTCTCCCGCGATGTCGTCGGGCATTTTCTGGGACCCACATTGTGGTTGCGGTGGTGGACGTGGCCGGCCCAGTCCCACTTTAGTTTGGCTGTTTTTTGTGTGACGTCGGCGATTTTTGTTTTGGAACGCAGCACTGTGTTCCTAACGTGGTCCATTAATCAATTAATAATTAATTAAAATAATCTTTATGTTACGACTCTACATTTCATTTTTTTCGGGCCACTGTATCTTTGGTTCCTACATAATATCAATGATATTGCGCATCGTTTGAAACTTATTGTTTATAATACCGATTTTGTAAAAGGAATGACATAGCTTAAATCTAAACTTTATGTTAATTTATAGTTCCAACCGTTAGAAATCATTATTAAATCACGAGCATCGGGTGGACTGTCATCAAAATAAATGCTTTTTCTTTCTTTCTTTCAATCAAAGTTCAAAGTGGCCCATTTAATAAAACGTCAATCAATTTTCTAAACAATATTACTAAACTGCAACATGACAATAATATAATTGACAGTCGACATGAGCATTACTGGCAGCAGGTACGTCCCAGCAGGAAGGTTGGATAGTAACTTGAACTCCATGGGATTCTTCTTTATCAAACGTATAAAGTCTTTTATTAATTTCGCTTCAGCTTTGCATGAATCTGAAAAAAAAGTTTAATTACGGAATTATCTTTGACGAATTAGAAAATAGCTGGGCGCCCTGCATCTAGTGGCTTGATCATTTTGCCTTTGTACAAACTTTTAATTAACTTGCTTCGTTGCACAAGCACTTCCTGGGGTCCATTGGCCTATTCTGTGAACGCTATCAGTCCATTCAAACAAGATGGAATGACAGTTCACTTTATGCTCACTCGATCTACGTTTACAAGCACCTCAATGCTTACATGAATCACACTGCTCATCATGCTTAAACTAGTGACACTTATATGACTTTGGAGACTGCAATAATATGTAGGTATGGAGATAGTCTGATGATGCTACCACCAGATGGCGATGTTTGGGCATTTTTGATATGTAATGACGGGTGATATTAGTACTATAGTAGATATTTCGAGTTTTTTAGTTAGTTAAAAGCTTGTTTTAAACGGATTTTTTATTATACTTATCTATTTAAACATAGTTCCTGTCAGAAACATTCACGACAGGTAGAAACTTAATTAAAACAATGAAACAATTCTTATGCTAGCTTTTCTTACCAAACATAGTCATTGTATTGTAAAGTCGAGCCAACACTCGGTGGCATTTGACTCCCTGGTTATGAACCAACTGTCCGGCAATTATAGGAAACATAGTCAGTAACACATAAATAACTAAAGCAACCGCTATTTTCTTGTCTTGACTCTGTAAATGATTAAAATTAAAAACAACCAAGAAGACTAATAAAAAAATTCTAATGAACATTCGGGACTCAAAAATATAATGTCTATAGTAGGTTAATGTCCAAAATGTGTGGGTCGAGGTGTCGTGCTAAGAGCTGCACTCTGCCAAACAAAACAAAAGCAAATTTGTGAAGATAAAAGCTGTTAAAACACGCATGCTGTAATTTGAATTTTTAAATGAATATATACAACGTGTAACAGAAAATACGCAATACTTCTTCAGTGGTCATTGTACTCATCATTATAGACATTTTTCTATATGGGAGCAACATTAACAGCTTAAAAATGTGACAGACAGAAAGACGAACAATACATTTATTATTCTAGACGAGTCAATAAATAGGCGAGCCAGAATACTAAAACCTGTCGTAAATTACTCACATTTAAAACACTCAAGTAACACATTTGGTAAGTCAGCAAAATGTAGTATGAAACTGCCATTAGTAATGAAAAGAAAAACTGAAACATACAAATAACATAACCAGATAATAATTAAACTTAAAGATACATATTAAATATTATATCCTACCCTCTATTATGGTCTCTCTTTAGATCGCTCAATAGTTTTTGGGAGAAAATTAAACTCAAGCTCGCCATGTGTACATGTCCTATACTGGTCACTGCATCTAATATTATATTTTTTTACAGTAAAACATTTTGAAACAGCCCACCAGAGACATTTCACAAAGTATTACTCTATTAGCCAGAATTATTGTCAAAAATGTGGGATGAACATGCGCTACCGAAATGTGAAGTGGTCAATCTCAAACATTTTGTCATTTTGTTCAGATCCCCAGGTTATAAAAAACCGTCCATTTTGGAATCGGACTTGACTGCCAAGATTCCAAACGAATTAAAACCGGCCAACTGGGAATCGGACTTGCGCGCAAACATTCCGAAGGAATCATTTTTATTTCAATGTACCATATACCCCTAAAACAATTAAAGCAAGTACCTGTTGTCCAAAGGATAGTGTTACTTTTTCACAACAGCTTGCTAAATCCTGATACAGTTCAACCCATTCTTGTATCTGCTCCTTAGTGATATCACATTGCTCATCGAATGTAATACCGAGGGTAGAAACCCTCTCTTGAACGGACGACATAAACGTATTTAAGCATTTGCATAAATAAACTACTATCATAATCAAAACAAACAACATAACTTTTTCGAATAATATAGTTATTCTTATTAAAGTTTGAGATATTAAAACAGGAATACAAATATATTCGTACGTGGCATAGTCTTTGGGCGTAAAATTTACTATGATATCATAAGATCTCCATGCAGCGAATATAATAGCAACTATGATAATAAATATGGCAAAACGATACAGTTGCTTTACTGAAGTAATATATTTCGTATCGTCTTGAAACCGATTAGATACACGATTAATGCTTTCAACGTATAAAATAAAAGAGCGGCTGTTACTAATGCCAGTCACTATGGATAACAAACCCGTGATAAAAGACGACATAACAAAATCGCAATAAACATAAGCAATTTGATTATATACATCGTCTATTCCCAATAAATATAGTTGACCAGTTACTATTATTAAGTGCAAAATGGTCTGAACGAATATTTGGAATATTATCAAACACTTCTTAGTTTTGTCTTGGCTAACATAATTTCTGTATATGCCTAAGATATTCTCTAGTAACGAGAAAGTGTTTAACCACTTTAAAGCAGACATTTTGTTTCTAATGACATGTCACGGCGACACCGATAAAATAATGCCGTCTTCTTTGACTGGACGTTTGGTGGTTCCATTTTGAAATTAAATTACATAATAGATAAGTGATGCGTTAGTAATTGACTTTCAATAACTTTGATCACATTTTAAAATATTCCATAGTTCCTGCCAAGGCATTTTACACTATAGTCAACTCATATTTTTAGAAAGAAAATGGAATCGCAGGATATTAGGTTCTACCAGGGTTGCGGAATTTATCGAAAGAGTCACCGCGGCCCTGGAACGTAAAGGATATTTGGAGGAACGGATGGGTCAATAAGAGTCGTACACTCGCTTCCGCTCCAACCAGAGCGGAAGGAATCATTTGATGATTCCCCATCGTTAAAAAAAGGATATTTGGTTAGCAGTTCTGAATTTGTTAGGGAACCAAAACAGTTAAGAACTGCCCACCATTTTACAGTATAAAGTGAGTAAGCATCGATATTCAAATTATTTTTATAGAAAGCGTGTTATTTAGAGTGCCTCAGGGAAGTCCGCTAGGTTCTCTTCTTCGTTCAATTTACATCGACGGTATTCTCACCCATGTTTATCTAATCAAATTTAAGTGCCCTGTAATAGGGTAGGCAGCTTCTTGATCATTATGATAAATCATCATCTCTTATTTCTGTCTACATAAATAATAAAATGAAATCGAATCGAAGTTACGACGGTTATTATTACCACATATATACATTAAAAAAAAGATAAATCAAATTTACTCGTTTATGGATAATCCAGCATGTAGGTAGAAAAAAAGGACGTTCAAGCTTATGTCTAGAAGCTTGATAATAAATAATTAATTTATAGATGCCATCTTTCTGTCCTTGTCTTTTCATGATGTGAAGTATAAAACAACAAATAATAGAACAGTTTTATTTTTAATATATACTTTACTCAATATTGATGGATAACTTAAAAACCTTAAGTCGTACGATATTAAATTAAACAATATTATTAAACTGCAACATAACAATAATATAGTTGACAGACAACATGAGTATAACAGGCAGTAAGTACGTCCCAGCAGGAATGTTGGTCATCAAATTGATCTCCAGTGGATTCTTCTTTATCAGACTCATAAAGTCCTTTATAGATTTCGCTTCAGTTTCCTTTGAATCTGAAAATATATTTTTTCATTATTAACCGACTTTCAGACCAACCGATTGTGAGAAGCCAGTAAATTTGACTCCAGTCTTGCCAAGAACTACCGTGTAACCCAGTTAATGGGTTGAGGAGGTCTGGTAGGCAGCCGCTCCACGTAAAATACTGGTATTGAGCTGTATCCAGTTTGACTGGAAGCCGACCCCAATATAGTTGGGAAAAAACTAGGCAGATGATGATGATAAGGATATTTTTTTATGTATGTTGTATAGCTCCGTATTCCGAAATTAAAATTTCGTAAAGATCTGATGAAGAACTTCGGATATAGATAATTGATAATTGCGAATGCCACGGGTAAGTAATAGATGATATTATAACGACAAAATCTCTAATATTTACAACATATAACAACGGAAGCTATAATTTAATTTAATTAAATGATTAGTTAAATAAACGATTGATATAATATTAAAATAACTAATTTTTATAAGCATAACATACATTATATATAAAATCGTTTGACATAACATACATTAAATATAAAATCTTTTGACATACCACCTAAAAGATATGAAAACATAACTAGTAACTGATTACCACCTGCGCTAAGATTGTTCGATGGCTCCTATTTCTGGGTGGTTTAAAAAAAGTCGGGTACTCTGAGTCGGGGTGTTAAACCATAATGGCGTTTTTATATATATTAAACGTTAGACCAAATGAGTTTATACGTTATGAAACGCACCCAATGCCACAGGTATCATTCGGAAATGTTCTGGTGAGCGCTCCACGAAGTAGTATGTTACTCATTGACAACCACTAGGTGATGGTGATTTTTGGCTGTAACTGTCGTGCAGAACGCAGTTTCGGGTTTTCAATGCAACATCAAGTTTTACATCCATCAAGATGGTCCACTTTTAGATCGCGCGCATGAGCACCTTTTAGTTAACACATCTGCGATGCATATGCATGGGGCTCAAGGCAGATGACAATTACCCTTTGGCAATAATGACAACACAGTTGGCGCAGTGGTTGAGCGATTGATTGCTGCACTGCGTGTCGCAGGTTCGCACGTATCAAATAGTTGTAAGGTCTACAGATAGTTGTTCCGAGTCTGGCTGTTTGTGTATGTGAGTTTGTGTGTTTGCAAACGCACCCACGATACAGGAGAAATTCCTAGAGTCAACGTTTAAAAAGAAATAAAAGTAAGGAGTAAATATTAGTTTTTTTTTCTTTGCAAAAAGCTCTTCCATGCATTTTGAAGAAGATTAGCAACCTCTTTCCCTTGCTTTTTCAACCAATTTACCTGTTATTGTTGGATTTCTGAACCTTCACATTACAAATTCAAACTATGCGCGTCGTGTATAGTGTTGTACTAATGCCATTATATGCCGCATTGTCGGTCCGAGCTAATTTACTGACCCGCCGGTTCTTCCGATGTACGGCGGCGGTCAAAATAACGCTGTTTAAAGCATATTACATGACGCTGTACCCGGGAAGCCTGTGGTTCACCTACACCCAAAAGGCCTACAATACTCTGCGGAATCAGTAAAACAACGCATTTAGAGTGCTGTTGCGTCTGCCTCGGTTCGGTATTTCGTCATCTATGCACATATAGCCTGGAGACATGATAGCCCGTTGGTCACTTGTCACCTATAACATTGTCGGTGTTATTAGTTAAGTACTAACTCTTAAGATTATTGTTACTAACCCAATGTATCTTTGTTGTCTTTAAATAAATTATTATTATTATTGTTATTATAATTCCAGTACGACAGACAGACGAAGCTGCATCTAACCGATTTTTCTTTTAAATCTTCTTCGGCCTGAAACCTAAATTTCAGTCCGAAGTGAAACCTAATTTAGCATTAAAACATACATGGTGGTTCATTTAGCACGTATTGCTTCGATACCTCTAATGTAACCATAGGTTTAATATCTTACCAAAAATAATCAATGTATTATAAAGCCGTGCCAAAATTCGATGCAATTTAATTCCTTGGTACTGCACCATCTGTCCAGCAAAGATTGGCAATATCGTCGATAGTATATTATATATCATAAAAATTCCTATTTTTATGTCGATTAACTGTAATTGATCAAAAGTCCCTTTTAAAAGCAACACTTTAAAATAAACACAATAGAAAAATGATGATCATTGATCAATTCTCGTAGTATTTACATCTTAGTCTAAATCCTTAAAACTTACATTCAAAACAGTGAAGTAACACATTTGATATGTTAGCAAAACGTTATAAGATACTGACAGTATTGACGAAACAGTTATCTGAAACATAAAAATAATTTTGAAAAAAAAAAAACCAAGTTAAAGTAACCAACCCAAAATAAATATACAAAATATCAGACGTGTCGGTAATAATTTAAAAAACAGCAATCTGTTAATAATAAATAATAATAATAAATCTTTATTGCAAACCACACAAGGTCCATATTCACATTTCAAAAGAATAAATTTGTTTAAACAATAATAATGATAAAAAATACCTGGCGTCCAAATGATAGCGTCATTTTTTCGCAGCAGTTCACTAAATCCCGATACAGTTCAACCCATCTGTGAATCTGTTGCTTTGTTACATCACATTGCTGATCCGAACTAATATCACGACTCCCTACCCTCTCCTGAACGACTGACAAAAACGAGTGAAAGCATTTAGATAATAGAACCACTATCACGATAAAAATAAACATCATTATTTTCTGAAATAATATAATGAAATTTTTTAAAACTTCTGATAAAAATATAGGAGCAAACATAAACATATACGTATCGCGGTCCATTTGCTTTACAGTTAGTACAATATCTAAAGACTTAAGAAAAACAAATGCAAAAGATAGTACACTACAAATAATGCCAAACCGAAGCAATTTCTTGAGATCATTTATTAATTTCTTATCATCTTTAAAACATTCAGTAACGCGATTGATGCTGTGGATATATGATGTTAAATCTTGACTGTAGCAAATGCCACACACTACGTTTAATAAACAGGTAACAAAAGATAAAACACTACAATAACAATATACATAAGTTAATTTTATGTGATGACTGACATTTACATACAACAAAAAATAAATTTCACCGAAAAAAATGATAGTTTGAAACAAAATCTGAACGAATATATGAAAAACAATGCAACATTTCCTGATCTTGGACTGGCAACAATAATTTCTATATATGCCTATGAGATTCTCTATAAACAAGAAATAGTTCAACCATTTTATTAGAGACATTATTTTGTAGTGTGGGGTGCCTCGGCGACGGTAAAGTAATAAGTTTAATGGAAGTTGGCTGGAGTTTTGTTATTTTAACAAAGCATTAATACATTTCTTTATAACTATCCTGTCACAAATTAGAATGACATGACATTTAAAAAACATTGAGTGAATTCATAAATCTATATTAGTAGTAGGTATAACTAAGAATAAGATATTTTCTAAAATAATTAAACAATATTTTTAAACTGCAACATGACAATACCCAGTTAATGGGTTGTGGAAGTCTGGTAGGGCTGCCTACCAGACTTCCACAACCCATTAAAACGCTCCACGTAAAATACTGGTATTCAGCTGAAACCGGTTTGACTGGAAGCCGACCCCAATATATGTAGTTGGGGAAAGGCTAGGCAGATGATGAACATGACACCGGAACTTAAACCGGAACCACGAATTTTGTGCCCGCTATCTAACATTCAGCAAAAGCATTTTTGATGCAAATATTTCTACTTATATTAAAGGTATGCAAAACGAAGGAAGAGGTTCTTAGTCAAAACAAACAGCTGTAGCAACATATACTTGTACGTTCATAAATAATTTTTGGAGGGTAATTCTTTCTCTCTAAATCCCATAATATACCGTTGGAAACCCTGCAGAAGAGTCGTCATTATTCAGTCACGCGACGGATTCAGTGCGACTAACTTGTGCCTCTGTATATTTTATATTATTGTACCTTGTATTAAATAAAATCTCGTTTCAAATAAAAGCACTTTTCGTCACACTAGTGGCTTATTTCATTGGGGCCGTTAATATTTCAGGGGTAAGGTCCCGTTCCCACTTAGACGGATTGCTTTCTCGGTGACAGATGTAAGTGACAGCACAATTTGTATAACAATATTCACTTTTAGACAAATCCGAGAAAATGAACGGATCAGGGTTTTTAGACGGACGTTTTTCCACTGCGAAGAGCCGTCTAAACGCCCAGATCGGATGTAGTGTGAATGAATCCGCCATCGAGACAGCACTAATGTGCCACCCACCTCCTCTGGGAACCGCGTCCCGCAGCTTTCGCCGTCTTCCGTTTAAGCATACGGTCCAAGAGTGAACACGCACGTCCAGTCGCCGTCTTCCGTTTAACCAGAAGGTCCGTTTAAGTGTGAACACTCACGTCCGGCCGCCGTGTTTTTTTTTTTGTAATTGGATGAACACATACAAAACGACACGCAAAGTTTAAGAAATCCACACACATTTGGACAGTTATGTTTTTAACCCTACATCTACTCTAATATAATTCTAATTATCCCATAATGTGCAACGGCTAGACAGGGGCCACCTCTTTCTTTTCGACACATTCTTGTCCTTAACATTGCGGGTCAGCCTCTCGGTAAGAGTCAAGTTCATCTCTCCACTTTCCTCTTAGTCAACCGCTATTGCTTTTGTCGCTGTGTCTTAATAATTCAACCCAATAAGTGGTTGGGTGGCAAACATTGTTAAGACCAACAAACAGTTGTCGTGCTAAGAATACTGACTACTTACATACCTTTGTATAAGTGATAGTTCTTATAACTCAACAAACAGATGTGTTGCTGAAGAGTTTGTTGCGCCACTTCTTCTTCCCAGCTAAAACACTAGGAAGTGGTGACGGGCGGGCGTTTTGGGGAAATGTCTTTATGTAGAACTTTGACGTTCAAAAAGTGCTGGCACTCAGCCTAATTTGAATAAATGAATTTTTGAGTGACACTAAATCTACGGAACAGTTACTGTTCGCCACGATAGGTCTTGGTGAAGTAAATGAAAGCAATAATGAATATGTAAGTATAATGATTAAAATTAAATTACAAACGGTACGGTTGGTTCATACGTGGATAAATCAAGTTATGGAAATTTTAATGCGCGAGCGCAGCCGTGCTTGGAGACGTTCAGCAGCTGACTGGTTTGGCGCGGGGCCTGCGCTCGGCCAATGCCTGATAGCAAGACATAGAAAACTAGAGAAGGGCAGGCCAGAACTCGCGCATTAGAAAATTGTACTCAGCGTGATTCTCGGCTTAGTTCACAATGTTCTCGCATTGCAATTTCTCGATCTTACGAGAGTAGCCACGAACGCGAAGCGCGTTTTCGATAGATAGAACGCGCCATGTATTGTCGCGAGAGTCGAAGACTTACATTATCTGATGATTATCTGGCTTATGTTATTTTAATTATTTTTCTTTACAATGTCCTCACATATTGAAGCAACAAAGATAATGTAACCAATATTTTTATAATAGATACATAATACAATTTAAAAGAGTGTCCGTGGATTTTCTTGCAGAACATGCAAATAGCTTTATGTTTTTGACTGACTGATCTTGAAAAATGCCTTTAAATGGTTGATATATTAAATTACTAATAAAAACTTTTTTTTAAGTTTTATATTTTTCACTTTTTAGTGGGAAACAACACCATTGGAAAGAGTCACAGGAAAGCAAAATACGCAATTTCGTTTACTTGGATGACATATTTCTCTAGCTATTTTGATTTAAAAACCAAACTACTGAACCAGTTTTGATGAAATTTATGGCAAAAAGATTCTATGGTACCAATTGGAAGGTATATCCTTTCAGATAAAAAATATTTTTTCAAATCTATACTAATATTATAAGAGGAAAGATTTATATTTTTGTATGTAACGAATAAACTTAAAAACTACTGGACCGATTTGAAAAATTCTTTCAGCAATGGATAACATTATCAGCGAGTAATATAGGATATATTTTATCCCCGTACTCCCACGGAAACGGGAACTACGCGGGTGAAACCGCGTGACGTCCGCTAGTCGGTTTATAAACGACAGAGTTATGACTGAGGTAACAAACAAGAAAAAAAATACAACCTAATTGACAACCTCCTCCTTTTTTGAGGTCGGTTAAAAATAAACCAGAAGAGTTTGTTTCTTTGTTTGTTAGAACGCACTAATCTCTGGAACTACCTGTCGGATTTGGAAAAGTCGTTTTTATATGATAGCCACATTCATGAGGAAGGCTTTATGCTATTCGGTTACGGAAAGAACGGGATATGCGAGTACGAAGTCGCGGGCAAAAGCTAGTTTGAAATAAGTGCTATGGATTTTGAATCTACCGCAAGCTACTAACGAGATAAAAAATAGTATATGTGCTATCCCAGACTAAATCTATCTCTGTGCGAAATAGCATCCAGATCCGTTTAGCCGTGAAGCGTGATTTAGTAACAACCATCCATCCATCCATTCAAGTTTCGTATTTTTAACAGTAGTAAGAAGTAAGATAATAGGCTGGCATAGCTCTCAGGTCAATATGCTCTAAGTTGGACTTGTTCTTAAACAGTTTTAACGAATTTAGAAATTCTCTGTAAAATTTATGAATACAAAAATGACTATAATTTATAATTTTTGTGATTTAAATTTGTATAGTTATTTTTTATTTGATTTTAATTTGTGAATTCAATATTATTTGCATGCCCTTGCGACGGTAAAATATGGAGAACTATACTATGTAAAATAGAACATCTATGTACCATACCCATGTTTGCAAATAAATAAATGATTGATTGAACACTGTCATTAAGTAACTTTTCCATATGATTTAACCTTAACTGTCACTAATGAAACATATTAGGACATTGAACGCTGTGTACAGTGATAATTGGACTTCAGATTTATGTACTGTATATTTATCTTAGCTGTGCTGAATTGTCTTACTTTATAACTGTACTTATTGAAATAAAATAGATCTAAGCCCACACGGACGACGGCGCGGGTACAGCTACTAAAAATAAATCAGAAAACATTATTGAACTGCATTATAACAATGACGTAGTTGACAGCCAACGTGAGTATAACTGGCAGCATGTACATCCCAGCAGGAGTATTGGACAATAACTTGATCTCTAGTGGATTTTTCTTTATCAGGCGTATAAAGTCTTTTAACAATTTTGCTTCAGCCTCTCTTGAATCTGAAAAAAAAACCGAAATGTCACCTATATCATGGGGATGCAAAAAATAACTGTTCCACCATCTTTGGGAGTCCGCCATATTGGAATTAGAATGATGTCATTAGCTAACCGTGCATTGTCATTCAAATTAAACGTGCATGCAAAACAGTTGAAACGGTTGCGAATAACTGTTTATAAAATGTAATTGCAAAATGTGATCCTTTTGTTGGATGAGAAATCATCTTCTCCTCCCGCTCCGACTATCACCGTGTTCCTCTAAATACCCTTTACGGTCCAGGGCCGCGGTAACTCTTTCGAACAATTCCGCAACCCACTTTCAACGTTGTTTATGACCCTAGTTACTAACAAGGCACTATGATGGTACCTTTCGGTACCATCATAGTTGCATATTTAAAGTATATATTATTATTTAAGTAGTATGTATTAGAATGATATTCATTTAAGTCATATTTATGTATAGTATGTTATATTTAAAGTTTTTTTTGTCTTTTTAGTTAGCATAACTTTTACACACGATGTCTACATCTCTTTTATTCGACTTTCCTTTCGCAGGTATGCTGAAAGAGATTTCTTTAGAAATAAGCATCACCTTTGTACCTATTTTTCTGTTCCCTTTTTCTTATCTATTTGTTAAATGTGTGTACATAAACTGTTAAATAAAAATAAAAAAATAAGGCAAGTTAATGAACAAAAAAATAAAAATAACGATTATAGAAACGGTCTCACCAATTATAACAATTGTATTATAAAGTCGAGCCAACACTCTGAGGAAATTAGTCCCTTGGTTATGAGTCCATTGTGCAGCAACGATTGGCAGAATCATCAGTGAAATGAAACTCATTGCCACAAATAATGTTTTACGATTTGCGGCCGGATTCTGTTATTTATAAAATTCATTATTAGGAGGTGTTAACTAAACAGCCGGTCGATTCTGTAAACATATCGAAGTCAATGTCGGGTTGGGTGAAGTGATCACGAGTTGAGCCGTCAAACCATATAAACAAGATGGAATGACAGCTCACTTCGTGATCACGTGACATCTTGATTATATGGATTGACAGCTCACCTCGTGATTACTTCACCCAAACCTTCACTTCGACATGGTTACAGAATTCAGCCGGTCGATTCTGTAAACATGTCAAAGTGAAGGCTTGGGTGAAGAGATCACGAGGTGAGCATTAGTAGCACCCAAACGACACGACAAGCCTATCAAGGGGCTTTAGACTAGTGAAATTCTTTCAAGGGTAGCGAGGTAAAGGCGATTGTCGAAACGTCAAAAAAGTATGGCATTTCGAAAATCGCCACTACTAATTGAACTTCTAGCTAGAGGAAAATTTTCTGGTATGCGTGTTTGAATGATTCAAATCCCAATATTTAACATTTTGAACGCCATTGTCACGTTAACAAACAAAATATGCTTACATTTGAAGTATTCTTGTTACACATGTGTGTAGTCAGCAACATGTAGTATGAAACTGACATTATACATGAAAAAATAAACTGAAACAAAAAACAGTAATTAAAACAAAATAAAGTGGGCAAAAAAACGCTTAACACAGCCAAGGCTGACAGATGGAATAGAGTCACATATTCAACAGAAAATAACTACATATTACAACATATTATAATAAAATGTACCTGCCGTCCAAAACATAGAGTCAATTTTTCACAAGATTCAGCTAAATTTCGATATAGTTTAACCCATCCTTGAATTTGCTGCTTCGTGATATCACATTGCCCATCCAAACTTAAAACACATCTTTGTAACCTTTCCTGAACGGCTGATATTATTGAATTCAGACATTTGGCAAGCTGAACCACTATCATGATAACAAAAAATAACATGATTTTCTCGAATACTAATGTAAACCTGATCAAACCTTGGGACACAAAAACGGACACCAAAGTACTCGTAGATATATTTGTGTTACCGTCTATTTGCGCGTACGTTATCAAAATCTGATTTGATCTGTAGAGGGAAAACGCAATACATACTATTGCAGAAGTGATGCTGAACCAGTAAATTTTCTTTACATCATGAAGTAACTTGTAGTCTCGAAAACATTCGGAGACGTCTTGGATACTTCTGGTATATGACATGAAGGTGCGGCTATAACAAATACCGGTCACGACAGATGACAAAGCGTTTGCAAAAGATAAAGCCGAAAAACCACAAAGAATAAGTTTAATTTGATTAGATTGATTTCTTCCTAACAAGAAATTTATTTCATTAATAAGGGTTATAGTGTGCAGCAAAGTCTGAACAAAAATTTGAAAAATGAGAAAACTTTTTTTGATTATCTTCTGGGTATGGTAATTCCGGTATATGCCTAAGAGATTCTCCATCAACAAAAGATATTTAAACCACTTGATTGGTGACATTGTTTTCTTGTAATATTAAGTCACGGTTACGCTGATAAAGAAAATAAAATGTACGAATGGATAAAAGTGATATTTTTAATGTTGGTAAGTGGTTTACTTACGATAAGTAAGTATGCAGCCATCTATCTATCAATCATTAATCATTTACAGGTAATAAACAACTTAATATAGTAAGTAAGAGCCTACACAATTATATGAATTAAGAATATTTAGAAATAAAGACCGATGACACGCTGCATGGAATTTGAAAGATGAAGATGGCTACATAGGAGATTATTATTGAGAAAGCAAAGAAGAATATTAACGAAGAGTACTTCCAGCAACGTCCCCAAATAAATTGAGATAAGGACGGTGATGTACCAACGACACAAAAGAGAAACTAAAAAAAGAACGTCACTTTATTTATAAAGCCAAAAATCAAAAGTTAACCGAACACAACAGCGAGAAATTAAATAACATTATTAAACTGCAATATAAAGATGACATAGTTGACAGCCAAGGAGAGAATAACGGGACATAAGTACATCCCAGCAGGAATGTTGGACAATAATTTAATCTCTATTGGACTCTTCTTTATCAAACGAATCAGATCCTTGATCAATTTGGCTTCGTCTTCTTTTGAATCTGAAATGAATATTAAAAAAAAAGATTATGTTGCCAATAATTTAAGCAGCAACTGATAACTGAGGGATAATTCTCGTATTTTTAAGGAGCGTTTGCACTCGCATTGTTGTCGCGAACTGTCAAGTTTTTGACATTGATACATTTGCAATATTATCTCAGTAGCAAGATGATGTTGTGACTTGAATGCGAACGTGCAAACGTTTTAAAGTACAAAAGCCAGCACATCAAGCTACAACAATCTGTCAAATTTCTTTAATAGATTTTCAACTTTATCGCTAAAGCATTATTGTTCAAGATTGATTGGGAAAATTTTACAGTCTCGGGTAGCTTGGTGCGTTAGCGTATGTACAACAAAAATTGGTCAGCTGTATGCTATTTTTATTAGAAAAGTAAAACAAAGTGTTGTCTCACCAATTACTATCAATGTATTATAAAGTCGAGCCAACAGTATGTGAAACTTTGTCCCTTGGTTTCTTATCAATTGTCCAGCATAAATTGGTAGCATCGTTATTGTAACTACACTCAATACTACAAACACTGTTTTTGAATCTCCCCTCTGGAAATATAGAAAATAAAGCGATTGAATTTTTAACATAAATATTGTTAATCGTTATGTGAAAGTGCTAACATACGAGTGATAATCGCAGAACACACGGCATGATACAGCACCGCCAATAACTTATTCGACTAAAGTATCAATACTCGTCTATTACTTTAAAAAGCAACTTAGAATAGAATAGAATAGAATAGAATAGAAAACATTTATTCGATACAGACACAACACAACAGCAACAAAACACAAAGTAAAAAAGAGAAGAAAAAAAAAAGAATTTCATTTTTCTCAGCATAAAACAAAACGAGTCAAAACGAACTTACATTTGTAGCATTCTTACTGCTCAAATAATTCGTCAGCAACATGTAGTATAACATTGACAGAATTAACGATAAGGTAAACTGAAACATAAGAATAACATTAGAATACTATAACAAAATTTAAAGGTATAAAGGTGAGTCACATGTTGTATATATAACTTATGCTATATAATACATTATATAAAATTGCTAGATAACATATATGGCCCCTTAAAACAAGACTGCACCATGTATATCGTCCACGCTAACAAAACATTTCTTATAACTGTGTTTTATAACATGTTTTGTAATATAACATATAGTCTGGCCTGCTTAAAAGACTACCGTATCATCATCACATCATCATATAAGATGAAAGACGTCCAGTGCTGGACATAGGACTCCCTCAAAGGGGGCGCTTACCATAATCGCCACGCTTGGCGGGCGGGTTGGCGGTCGCAGTGTAGCTGTTGCAATGCACTGAGAATGCTGCTACCCATTCTCTGGTGAATCCCTTAGTCGCCTCTTACGAAAAAAAAGAATACGATATTTACCTGACGTCCAAAGTTTAAAGTTAATTTCTCACAGCAATTTGTTAATTCTCGATACAGTTCAGCCCATCCTTGAATTTGCATCTTTGTGATATGACATTGCTTATCCGAACTAAAACTGCAAACCCTCTCCTGAACGGCTGATATCAATGAATTCAAACATTTGGTCAAATGAACCACTATCATGATTACAAAAAACAATATTATTTTCTGAAATACTATTGTTATTCTGATAAAGGCTTGTGACACAAAGATAGAAGCAAAAACGATGATTTCCGTATCACCGTCATTTTGCAAGTAATTTATTAAAATCTCCGCGGATCTGTAGACACAAAACACTATAGCTAAAATTATGATAGCACCGCTGAGCCTACAAGTTTTTTTTAGAGACCGGTTGAATTCATCTTCTGTGAAACATTTAGAGAGACGAGTGATGCTTTCAAAATATGACATGAAAGCGTGACTGTGATAGATACCAGTCACGACAGATGATACAGAATTTAAGTACGTTAACACGGAAAAAATCGCATGAACGAATTTTATTTTCGAACCTTCATTTTCTACTCCTAACAAGAAATGTGCTTCACCAATAACGACTGAGGAGTGTAAAAGATTCTGAACGATTATTTGAAAAATTATGTAATATTTCGCTGTCTTCTTCTGGCGACAATAATTCCTGTATATTCCTAAGATGTTCTCCATAATCAATAAGTAATTTAACCACTTTAATGGCGACATTTTTGTTTCTAATGATGTGTGTCTCAGTGACGAAACTAAAAGTTTTAATGGATGGAAACGTTTTATTTTAATTATTTAAATGGTAGGTACCTACTTACTAAAAAAAATACTTAGTTATCATTAAGTGATCACATTATATTAATACGAATACGTTTTTTTATTATGTGTACCATGACTGTAAGAATATATTTAACATCATATGAAACCCGAACATCATATGACTGCTACGCTGCGTGTTGCGGGTTCGATTCCCGCACGGAACAAATATTTGTACGGCCTTCAGATAATTGTTCCGGGTTTGGCTGTGTATGTGAGTTTGTACGTTTGTACGTAACTCGCACGTTTTTCAAAAGAAAAAAACACCACCAATCAATGCCTCCCTGCTTTGTAAGGAATGGGACGAAGAAGTGGGATTAAAATATTATCTTTTGTAGTTAGCTTTAAGAAAACATTTTTTTTTTCACTCACAATTATGAACTTGCAGGCACACAAGCTTGCAGGTATGCGTATGTTAATAGTACATACTAACACCACTGTCTCACACATTTTTTTAGTTAGTGAGAAAATAAGAGAGGTCTGGTAGCTCTGGGATCTTATTACATAAGTATGTTTTTTTTTTATGAGTGGCGTCTCGCATTTCAACCTATTAGGTGGTCGACTGCTTAACCGGGCTTGCCTGTGGTGGCCTTAATATAATATTAAAGCCTCCAGCCAGGGCTTATAAAAACTTGCAAACTAAGCGACTACACGCCAAGGGCACCCCCCGGGGTACGGGCCTCGGCTTAGGGCGTCACTGGGAGGAGGACAGCTAGGGACGGGCTGGATCGAACTAGTACATTAGTATGCATGAATGAGAACGCATGAATGTGAATGAGAACAGTTAATACAAACTGTATGAACTCAATGTAACGGATATATTACCATAATCTGCGAGTGAAAATAATTAACTGCAATAATTAACTGTTCAAAATGTTTTCAGTATTATGATATTTATGAAATGAAATCACACAATATGATTAATTTGAAGCACAAAAATGACATAGTTGACAGCCAACGTGAGTATAACTGGCAGCATGTACATCCCAGCAGAAATCTTCGGCAGTAACTTTATGTCTATTGGATTCTTCTTTATCAAACGTATAAAGTCCTTTATTAATTTCGCTTCAGCTTCGTTTGATTCTGAAATAAAATTATGCTCCTTTTAAAAATACACTCTTACGAAATCGTACGGCATGCATATTAATAGTGCAATATTTTTTAACATTTACTATTACCAATTGTTATTATTGTGTTATAGAGACGTGCCACCACTCTGCGAAACTTCATTCCCTGGTTCTGAGCCAATTGTCCAGCAACGATTGGCAACATCATCAAAATTACGTAAGTAATTAGAACAAAAATCATAATCTTTCCCGCACTTGTGTCGCCTTTCTGAAATTCATAATGCAATTCATTTAGTTTAAAGCCTCCAGCTTTCAAACTGTAGGTCGTCAAGAACAAATCGTTCTCAGCCATGCTTTTGAAAAAACTGGTCAAGTGCAAGTCGGACTCAAGCGTTGGGTTCCGAACGAATATCATTTTTGTGACATGTTACTTTTACTTACCAATAGACTATACTGGGTAGGTAGGTATTTCAAAATTTTTGGCTCTGTAGTTAAAATAACTTCAAAATTGTTTATTTTAAAATTAAGATAAATAAATTTGACCTCATAATAAGACCTTTATTTTAATATGTCACACGATATATGTAGATTGAAAAACTTTTTTTAATTTTCTATTTTGCCCCCAAAAGGTACTCCATACTCAAAATTTATATATTTACGTTACGCGTCCGTGTTTGGGTCTCAGATGTTCATATGTGCACCGAATTTCAACGGAATCGGTCCAGTAGATTTAAAGAAAATTTTGCTGTGACAGACGGACAGACAGACAAACAGACAGCCAGACAACCAAGTGATCCTATAAGGGTTCCATTTTTTACGAACGTTCGGAACCCTAAAAAAGGTGGTAACATTTGCGTACTTACATTTAAAACACTTAAATAAAACATTTGGAAAGTCAGCGAAACAAAATTGAATGTTGACACTATTAGTGTGAAGTAAAACTGAAACATAAGAATTATTTCAAGTTCTTAATAACAATACATTTGCCAATTTGAATTGTTTCCAAATACAAGTATCTACCAGGCATCCAAAGCAAAGCGTCACTTTTTTACAGCAGTATGCTAAATCCCGATACAATTCTACCCATCCTTCAATTTGTTCCCTTGAGATATCATATTGATCAACCGAAATAATATTACAGCTCCCTACTCTATCCTGGACAGCTGATATCAACGAAGTCAAAGATTTAAACAAATGTACCACTATCATTATAAGAACAAAAAGCATCACCTGCTCAAAAACTACAGTAACTTTTGAGATAGTTTGTGATAACAAAGTGGGAACAAAAATATACATTTTCGTGTACGTAAAACTTTTAGAAAACTCTGTAGATCTGTAAGTTCCAAATGCAGCTGCAAAGAATATCAATGTAATGCTGACCCTATACAGTTTCTTAAGGGCAGTTTCCAAATGTTTGTCATCTTTAAACGATTCTGTGACACGGTTGATTCTTCTATGGTATGACATGAAGTCGTGGCTGTAACAGATTCCGGTCACGACGTAAACCAAATTGTTTACACAAGCCGCGACGGCAAAGCAACAACGGATCAATTTTATTTGATCATAGGTACCTCCCCCTAACAACAAATTTAATTCAATTACTAAGGCTAGTGAATGCAACGTCGTCTGGATACATAATTGAAAATATATACAATATCTCATCATCTTCTTCTGGACTGAAAAGTTTCGGTATATGCCTAAAACATTTTCAATCAATATCAAGTTGTTGAAAGACTTTAGTATCGACATTTTCGTTGTATTATCGAATGCTACCACCTAAGACGGCGTATTACAAAAGTATAAACCATTTAAGTAGCAATCTTTGACGGATACAATAAATTATTGAGGTCTTTCTGTTGGCTAGACACATAATCATGTTAAAATTTTTACTTGTGGTCATCGATAATGATACATTATAAATGAACCCAAGAAAAATAATGAACATTTCGGTTACCTACAGTATTAAGAAGGTCGATTTATAATTGAAATTATTTAAAATTATTTATAGATCCCAAATTATCTCAAAAGTTAGTGTAGTTTTTTAACACGGGGTGCTTTTTGTTCTTGTTATGTATAGTGGTAGGTACATTTGTTTAAATCCTTGGCTTCGTTAATATCAGCTGTCCAGGATAGAATAAGGGCACTGTAATGTTATTTTGGTTGGTCAATGTGATATCTCAAAGGAACAATTTAAGGATGGGTTGAATTGTATCGGGATTGCCAAATCCCGATATATTTCAACCCATCACTCACAAAGCGTCAATTTTATGCCAGGTAGATACTTGTATTTGGAAACGATTTAAATTTTGCCAATTCAAAACGTTTCCATATACAAGAGTCTGTAAATACTGTTATTAAGAACTTGAAATAATCCTTATGTTACAGTTTTACTTCTCACTCATAGTGTCAACATTCAATTTTGTTTCGCTGACTTTCCAAATGTTTTATTTAAGTTTTTCAAAAGGAAGTACGCGAATGTTACCACTTTCTTAGGGTTCCGAACATCCGTAAAAACGGAATCCTTATGGGGTCACTCGGTTATCTTTTTGTCTGAACGTCTGTCACAGTCAATTTTCTCGGAATCTACTGGACCGATTCAGTTAAAATTTTGTACACATATAAACATCTGTGACCCAAACAAGGACGGGTCTTTTGAAAAAGTCAATATTATTTATTTTGATATTGTTTCATTACTCTACAGCAGTTACAGAACCAACCCTTTAATATGACCATCCTGTATTTCTTAAAATAGTCTGTGATACCAAAACGGGAATCAAGCAATACGGATAACTATGTAATAAAAGAAAAAATATCTCATCTTCATCTACATAGGTAGATACTTTTTCTACCTATGTAGTACATACGAAACAAAAGAAAATTAAAACTATGCTGAGCCAAAATGTTTTCTTCAGAGAATTGATAAACTTTTATCAATTTTCATATTTAAAACCATACAAACACACGACTGATGCTTCTATAATACGGCATGAAGGCGTCGCTGTAACAGATACCGGTCACGACAAATGTCACAGAGTTGTTGTTGTTGTCGTTGTTGAGTTTGCATTTAAAGCTAAAGCAGAAAAACCACCATGAATGAGTAAAATCTGATTTAATTCGGTTCCGCCAAAGAAGCATTCTTAACAAATCAGGGGATTATAGTGTGTAGAATAGTTTGAACGCATATTTGAAAAACTATAAAATATTTATAAAGGAGATAGAACCTTTGTGGCATAGCCCGCCGCTATTTAGATTTTTTTTGATGTGATACATCTATAGCCGCGGGTAAAACCGATTGTTGGTGTTACGATGGTATACTCGTATATACATATATATACAATTATACAGTCTATATGTATTTTTTCATTATGCCATATTTGGTTCCAGTCGTAATCTGTTCTTTTATGCATATTACTAAGCCGCTCCACGTAAAATACTGGTATTCAGCTGAATCCGGTTTGACTGGAAGCCGACTCCAATATAATTGGGAAAAGGCTAGGCAGATGATCATGACTTGTACAAAATAATTGTACACATACCATCTGCCAGGCGTCCCGTGACGGCTCACAATTTTTTTTTCAAAGGTGCGCTGCACGATCTGACATGCATATATGGGTAGAGTTCAAATGTTCGAACCCCTTTATTCTGGCTCGAAAAAATCCTGTATATTCCTTAAAGATTTTCCATAAACATCAAATATGAAACCAATGCATTAAATACATTTTAAATGACGTGTAATGCGATTCGGGGTTGTCAGTTATTCCTACTGAACGGGACTCTTACCGTTGAAGGCTGAGACAAAATATCTGCAAACCTAGGGATTGCCAATATTTGCTGAAAATCGTGCAGCAAAGACAGCACCAATGAGATTGAATGGAAATATAATTAATAACAATGAACGAAAACTTAATAGCTTTAAGACAAAGATGCTGTTAACAAAATGGCATTCCACGAACGCCGCTTATGGTGAACAGCCACCTCGCTTCCTGGCTTGAGCACAGATTTCTCGAAGTAGGTGTGAAAAACAGATTATGCTCCTCAGGGATAAAGATGTCTTTGCCTTGGGCGCTTCGCTCGTAAGTTAATGTAAATGCCGCGGTGCATAATCTACTATTACACGATTCCCTAAAAAAGGAGTGTGTTTTTTGCACTTATAGATTTGACTTTTCGAGAATCGCAGTCGCTGATAGAACGTCACTGTCTAGAGCAGGGATTCCCAAACAATTTTGGGCAAGAGACCCCTTTTCCAAAATGAACTGATACCTCACACCCCCACAGCCAAATTACTTTAAAAACCCTATCTCTAGTTTTTTTTCTATTAATAAATACTAACCAATTTCAAAATTTTGCGGGTGGTTAAGTGAGTAAACTTAAAATCATTTTCTCATCAAATTTTAACAAAATAAATGGACATCAAATTCAGTAAATATCAAGTGTAATTAATAATTATTAAATTACGTAAAAATACTTAAAGATAAAAAAATATGCGTCAAATATAGAGCAAGTCAAAACGTGCTTGAAAAACTTGTACACTCAAACACATTATCTTACACGAACTTGTCCACGTTAATTGACTTGCCAGGTTTTTCATCTTGTACGAACTTGTGCAAGCTTTTCAACTTGTGAAGTTTTTTAAAAGTACAGCAATGATACTTCCTAATAAAACATTAGTTATTCTTATAACAAGTTGGTACACGTAACACAGCTTATACACTATCTTGAAAGTTTAAAAAAAAAACTTGTGTTAATTAATAGGGGTCGATTTTAAGACCTCGTCGTCCCCCAAAATCAGTTGTCGCATATGTCGACCCCTGGGAAACTGATTTCGACCCCAAGGGGTCGATATCGACCACTTTGGGAATCCCTGATCTAGAGGATAAGGTTTACTCAAATAACATAATACTATTAAGTTGTATGATTACGTTTACAAGCTTAGATTAAACAATATTATTATACTGCAACATAATAATGACATAGTTGACAGTGAACGTGAGAATCAGTGGAAAGATGTACATTCCAGCAGGAATCTTGGTAGATAACTTGATCTCTATTGGATTTTTCTTCATTATTCGTATGAAGTCCTTTATCAATTTCATTTCAGCTTCGTTTGAAGCTGAAAAATTACATAACGATTTAAAATAAAATTTTCAGACATTCAGCGATAGGCGTATCGATCATTAAGTTGAAGAATTTTGTATTTTACCAATAATCATTGTATTATAAAGTCGAGCTAAAACTGTGTGGAGTTTTGTTGCTTGGTTACGACTCATTTGGGCAGCAATGATTGGCATCACCAGAAATGATACGAAATTCATGACAAAAAATACTGTTTCCTCGGAAAAACTGCGATCTCCTTCCTGTAAATATTAAATTAAAAAACAAATGAACTGAGATAAAAATTTGAACATTGAGTATTTGCTACAATTATTTTCTTATGACACGAATTCGCTGAAAAATGAAAAATCCGTTTTTTTTAATCAAATATCTTAAATAATCTCATGGTTGACTAAGATGTACACAATAGCATATAATCTCCTGCCCTTCTATAAGCTCTTGAGTTTTATCAATTCCTAAGCACGAATAACATAGCGTATTGTGTGGGGATTTAGTCTAGAATCGTACTTCACTGTTTTCTGCAATCAAAATATATAAAGACTTACACCCACAACACTGTCGTAAACCGTTTGGTATATCAGCATTATGCAATGTGTTATTGAAACAAATAATGATAAGCAAAACTGAAAAATAAAATGGATTAATGTTTTTACTATAACAAACTGCCATCAAGAGAGATAAAAGCTTTTTATGCCTGACTTTCAAATATTTTCCGAAACCTACCTGGTGTCCAAAGCATTGCATAACATTTTTGCAACAGTTTGATAATTCCCGATATAGTTCAATCCAAACTTGAATTTGATCCTTTGTGACATGACAATGCTCATCGAAACAAATATCATGTCTGCCTAAATTCTTCTGAATGTCTGATATCATTGAACTCAGACATTTTAACAAATAATCCAGTATCATTATCACAAAAAAAAACATGAGGTACTCAAATGTTATAGTAAATCTTAAAATCGTTTGTGATACGAAAATGGGAATTAAAATACATGTATGTGTTTCTGAGAAACCCCTTAGAATAAACCATGATCTGTAAACTGCAAATGCGATAAAATATATTATCAACGTTAAACCAGTATATTTTCTAAATTTTTTAAAACGTTTGGACCCCCTAGATTGGGCAGGAGCCGCTTGAAGGCAGCCCCGGCCCGCTCCAGTCTGGGAGCCAAACGTCGGAAGTGCTCCTCGAAGTTCCACCGGCTGTCGAGAACGAGCCCCAGATACCTGATCGTCGACCCGACGCCGATGTGAACCCCTCCTACCGTTAAATTCGAAATTACTTAATGCACTCAGCATTAAGTAATTTCTTTTCCTTTTTAAACCATTCAGAGACACGACTGATGCTATTATAATATGACACGAAGGCACGGCTGTAACATATACTGGCCACGACGGATGACATAGTATTTATAAAAGCCGTAGCTACAATAAAACATAATTCTTTGAAATTGACACGTCTCACAAAATGAATATCAGTTATTGCAGTCATAACGTGGAATATAGTCTGGAAAAATATTTGGAAAATAATACAATATTTCTTGATCTTCGTCTTGTTAGAATAATTCCGATATATGCCTAAAATATTCTCAATCAATATCAAATGATTGAAGCATTTTAGAATATTCATTTTTGGTATGTTGTATACCGTTGAAGAAAATAGAAGAATAGAATAATTATATGAACACTGGTTATTACAGTAATTTAACTTAACATTGTGGGGATGATCGAGTTGTGTGGAGAAATGAAAGCCGAATGCTGATGCTAAGACTTAAAACTTTTATTGCTGGTTCTACATCATATCGTCTCATACTGCTTGGTACATAGTGGTTGTAGTCTACCTCGAACAAAATAACACAGCCAATCAGTGCGCGCCATGCGCGACCTGCAACATTTGCTCCTGCTGTCTTGAAGCAAGCCCGCGGTGCCAGCGCCCGTCCACATAAATATCGGAACGGCCTACGCGCGCGCTCAGTGACTAGCCTGCTCCCGCGCCGGCATGTTGTCCCTCGATGAACGGTGCGCCAAGCGAGACTCCGAGCCGCCGCAGGTGGCGCATGTACGACAGGTGCGCGGCCTCCGCGCCTCGCTGCTCTCGGCTCAGTCGCGCTCCCAGTACACGGCCGCGAGCCGCAGCGGTCGGACGTGTTGATGCAATGAGTATGAGGTCACTACACATGTACATGCCACCGGTGGCGCGCGCGCCGCGCGCCAGTCGACCGTGCGCCGCTGCGCGGGCACGTTGTGCGGAATGCTCGTGGCTCCCATATCACTCCCCCTCAAGAGAAGCGTACGTTTTTCTTGACCAATCTTCCGCTTCTCGTGATGTAGGGTTGACTTGAAGGTGCAGTGGAAGTCGTCGAGTCACGGTGAGCTGCCGATGTATGGGAGTGTACCGGCGGCGGCGACGTCTTGGTGCTCGTAGGACTTGCTTCTGTTTCGTCCACGATGTAGGCTGGTTTGAGACGATCCAGTGACACAACTGTAGTACGTAATGGTAACTGGATTTCGTAGTACTTGTCGTTACGCTTTAGTACTTCATAGGGACCATCGTATGGTGGTGTGAGTGGCGCTCTCGCGGTGTCGTTGCGAACGAAGACATGCGTACACGTCGATAAGTCCTTGTAAACAAAAGGTTTGTCAGCTGTTTGTGAGCGGTGCGGGGCCGGCGAGAGTGACGTCATCGTGCGTGCGAGGCGGCGTACTAGCTCTGCGTCGTCGATCCTTGTAGTTTGTGGCTCAAAGAAATCAGATGGTATGCGGAGTGTAGTTCCATACGTCATTAGAGCTGGGCTGAGGTTATTGTCTTGTCGCAGCGCTGTGCGTAATCCCAATAATACGGTTGGAAGTTCCTCTGTCCATGTCGTTGTTGCCCCGCGAGCCATAAGCGCTGCTTTCATGGTTCGGTGCCATCGCTCCACTTGTCCATTCGACTGTGGGTGGTAAGCCGTAGTGCGAATTCTATTGATTCCCATTTTCTTCATGAGCGCGTTGAACAATGAAGACTCGAACTGGCGTCCTTGGTCTGTGGTGATGCGTAGCGGGCAGCCGAATCTCACTATCCACGTTTCGTATAGTACTTGCGCGACGACCTCCGCTGTGATGTCACGGACTGGAACTGCCTCGGGCCATTTGGTGCATCGGTCAATTATCGTGACGCAGTAGCGGTATTCATTAGAAAGACGCAGCGGACCAACGAGATCGAGGTGTAGGTGTTCAAAGCGTTGTGAAGGCGGGAATTGTACTAACGGCGTGTTTACGTGCCGATGTATTTTCGCTCGCTGGCAGCTTATGCATGCGCGCGTCCACTGTGCTACTTCTTTGTTCATCGCTGGCCAGAATAATTTTCTTGCTATCAATTCCCTTGTACTGCGTACGCCCGGGTGACATAACTCGTGTAGCGCTTTGAAGGCTGCGTAACGGTGTCTTGCGGGTAGATACGGTCGAGGTATTGATGTTGAGAACTCGCACGTGATTGGTCGGTTACAACCGGGTATTACTGTTTCTTCGAATATTAAGTTTTTTTGTTTTTTTAATGTCTTGAGTTCTTGGTCTTGTTGTTGGTCGATGCTTAATTGATTATAATCGATAGTTGATGGACAAATAATCTCTTCAATTCTTGACAAGGCGTCGGCGACTGTATTTTGTTCTCCTTTTATGTATTTTATGCTTGAACAAAACTGACTTATGAAATGCAGTTGTCTCTCGCGTCTCGGTGTGTCTGAGGTACTCTCCGTTCTTGTAAGGGCGTAAGTAAGCGGTTTGTGGTCTGTAAATATCTCGACGTCGCTACCCTCTATTAATCGGCGAAAGTGTTTCACAGCTGTATACATGGCAAGTAATTCACGATCGTATACACTGTATCGGCGTTGTGTTGCGCTCATAGCTTTTGAATAAAATGCTAGTGGTTTCCACACTTTGTTCACTTTTTGTTGGAGAACAGCACCTAGACTGTGATCCGAAGCATCTGTCATGATGGCGAGAGGACTTCCTTGCACTGGATGTGAGAGTATTGTGGCCTCTGTGATGCTTTGGCGGCACTTCTCAAAGGCTTGCTCTGCGTCTATTGTCCACTCGATCGGTGTGTTGTCATTGCGCTTTTTGTTATGTAGGTACTTGTTGAGTTCGTTCTGTAGTTCGGCTTGTCGAGGGAGACAGTCTCGGTAAAAGTTAATCATTCCCAGGAAACGTCGAAGTTCGAGAATGGTTTTTGGCTTTGGGTAGGTTGATATAGCTTTTACTCGTTCCGTTGTTGGTTTTATGCCGGTCGCCGACACTTGATAGCCGAGGAAGTCTATAGTTTCTTTACCAAATTCGCATTTTTCTATGTTGAGTGTCACACCGTTTTTATTCAACCGTTGCAGAATTTGATGAAGGAGTTGCTTGTGTTTTTCTTCGTTTTCTTCGCAAAGGAGTATATCGTCGATGAAACAGAAACAGCCGTCTATTCCTCTCAGTACCTCGTGCATGAATCGTTGAAATGTTTGACTGGCGTTGCGAAGTCCGAACGTCATGCAATTAAATTCGTACATTCCAAAAGGTGTTGTTATCGCCGTTTTCTGTGCGTCGTCCTTGGCGATTGGTATCCAGTAGTACGCCATTTTTAAGTCAAGTTTTGAGAATATTTTCTTGTTATGTAGTTGGTATGTGAAGTCTTGTATGCGAGGTACTGGATAGCGATCTGGTTGAGTGACTGCGTTTAGACGTCTATAGTCGCCACACACGCGTAGTCCTCCGTTTTTTTTCTTTACTATGTGAAGAGGGCTGGCCCATGGGCTTTTTGATGGCTTGCAGATCCCCATTTCCAACATGCGGTCAAATTCTTCCTTGGCTGCCTTATACTTGTCTGGGGGCAGTGGACGGGGGCGCGCGTAAATTGGGGGGCCGGTGGTTTCGATGTAGTGGACAACGTCATGTTTCGGTGGTTGTTTCAGTGACATGGGACGCAGCACATCAGGATATTGTTTCAAGATATCGTAGTATACTTGATTGCTGCTTATGATGTGAACTGATTCGGTGTTTGTTGAAACTTCTAATGCGTCGATCGATAGTTCGGTCACTTTGTCCACTAACCTTTTCTTGTCCAGGTCCACCAGCAGTTTAAAGTGACTGAGGAAGTCAGCTCCCAGTATGGACGTTTTGACGTCTGCGACGACGAATGACCAAACAAAGTCTCTTCTCAATCCAAAATTTAGCCTGATAGTTTTCTGCCCATAGGTCTTGATTGGTGTACTGTTTGCCGCGTATAAATTGTATGCGCTGGCAGTCTTGTTTTTTTTATGATTAGCGGCCAACACGGAGATGTCTGCGCCCGTGTCCACGAGGAAACGTTCGTGAGTGTTACGGTCGTGTACACAAAGGCGATTACTGGTGTACGGGACACCGACGTCCGCCACGGTCGGTGTCGGCTCTAGTTTTCCGACGGCTTCTTCCTTCTGCAGCATGGAGATTCACAGCGTTTCGCCTTGTCGCCGAAACGATGGTGGTACCGGCATTCCCAGTTGGCGTCTCCAGGTTTCGGTGCAGGTCCACGTTGCGTTGACTGCGAGCGTGATCGGGATCGAAAACGAGGATTGTACGAGCGGCGGTGGTGTCTATGTGGTGGCCGTCCTCGACGAAGCTCGGCGATTTCTAGAGTGAGCTTCTCCACCTGCTGTGCCAGAGTTTCTAGGGGTGTCATGGGCGACGACGTCGAGGAAGGTGCTGGTGCTGTGACTGCGGCGATGCTGGGGCTCTCTGCGTACTCCACCATTTTGTCCGCCATCGCTGCTAAGGTATCCAAAGACGATTCCTTGTTCACGGACAGGACGACTCGAACTTGTGCGGGTAGGTGGTTTAGCCATTCTATTTTGAGCCCTTCTTCGGTGATCATGCCGCTTGCGAGTTCGCGCATCTTCCTTAACAGCTGGGAGGGCTTCTGATCTCCCAACTCTAGTCCGCTGATAAGTTTTTGAAAATTCTTAACGTCTGATTTATCGTAGGCTTCGAGTAGGCGTTGTTTTACCTTTTCGTATTTCCCAGTTGCGGGTGGATTGTACAATATGTCGGTCAAATGTTGTAAGTCGACCGCTTGCAGCTGTTGGAGTAGATACCGGAACTTCTGGTCATCTGAGGTCTTCAACGGGTCAATCACGGCTTCGAATTGGATGAACCAGGCACGGGGAATTTCTCTCCAAAAGGGTAAAAGTCGCGACTGCACGGATATTGCGCCCACGTCGTAGTTCATCTCGGTCTGGATTTTTGTTTGTTGCTCCTCAGACATGGTTTGCTCCACACCAAAGCGTCTTCTTGCACGAGCTTCAAATAAATCACGTCGGGGTCACCAATGTGGGGATGATCGAGTTGTGTGGAGAAATGAAAGCCGAATGCTGATGCTAAGACTTAAAACTTTTATTGCTGGTTCTACATCATATCGTCTCATACTGCTTGGTACATAGTGGTTGTAGTCTACCTCGAACAAAATAACACAGCCAATCAGTGCGCGCCATGCGCGACCTGCAACATTTGCTCCTGCTGTCTTGAAGCAAGCCCGCGGTGCCAGCGCCCGTCCACATAAATATCGGAACGGCCTACGCGCGCGCTCAGTGACTAGCCTGCTCCCGCGCCGGCATGTTGTCCCTCGATGAACGGTGCGCCAAGCGAGACTCCGAGCCGCCGCAGGTGGCGCATGTACGACAGGTGCGCGGCCTCCGCGCCTCGCTGCTCTCGGCTCAGTCGCGCTCCCAGTACACGGCCGCGAGCCGCAGCGGTCGGACGTGTTGATGCAATGAGTATGAGGTCACTACACATGTACATGCCACCGGTGGCGCGCGCGCCGCGCGCCAGTCGACCGTGCGCCGCTGCGCGGGCACGTTGTGCGGAATGCTCGTGGCTCCCATACATTATAATGTTGTATGTATGTTATCAAAATTGAGACATTTAGTCAAATAACTGTGTCTTTTTAGTATATTATTTTTTATTATTTAGTCAAGTAAATGAATTAATTTAATGTTAATTAAATACATTTAATTTTGTTCTATCTTTCTACTTCTATAATATTATCTCTAACAGAATTAATTAACTTTCTTTAAAGCAAAACTGTCTGGCGGGAATTTTGCTTAAAATATATGTTAACCAGTTATTTTCGATAATATATTGATAATACATAAATTTAACACAGCCGAAGAATTCAACACCTAAACATAACATACAAAAACGAAATTTAATCAAACACATTAACATTATCAGTTATTTAATGTAATTATTTATTACTAGCTGTTGCCCGGGACTTTGTTCGCGAGTATGTCGGAAATAAAATAATGTAAGTGTAGTTATTGAAGACACTGACTGTATTATTTAAAACGAAGGAGTCGTTTAACCTTTTGAACGCCATTGTCACGTGTACATGACATGCAAGCGCGTGCCCTGTACGCCAAACGTCACAAATATGTGACAAAAAGTACGGCGAATTAGTGGCTTGGCGCCAGCCGGGGATTGCGGATGTCGCATACGTTCCCGCGATCCCCGGCGTAGGTGGCAGATGGAACACCGGGGTGGTTTTAGTCAGTAAGAGTCTGACAGACCCCTCCACCCGCCCCAGGGTGGAGGATTTCCATGAGGATTTCCCCCCGAGATCAAAAAAAAAAAAAAAAAAGGGTGCACGCCGACTGAGAGTCCTGGCGGAGGAAGCAGTGTCGCGGGGCGGTGTGTTGTTGGCGGTATCCTTGGACATCTCCAACGCCTTCAACACCCTGCCCTGGAGTTGTATTCGGGAGGCACTGCGTTATCATCGAGTGCCTCCCTACCTCCGTCGTGTCGTCGGGGCTTATTTGGCGGAAAGGTGTGTCACCTATCTGGGACGTGATGGCAGATACCAGCGCCCCATGTCGTGCAGTGTTCCGCAGGGTTCGGTCTTGGGCCCGCTCCTGTGGAACATCGGGTACGACTGGGTGCTGAGGGGCGAGCTCCGGCCGGGAGTGAACTTGGTGTGTTACGCTGACGACACGCTGGTCACTGCCCGGGGGAGCTCGCACAGGGAGGCAGCGTTGCTGGCGACGGCTGCGGTCTCACAGGTGGTGCGCCGCATACGGCGCCTCGGCCTGGAGGTGGCCCTCAACAAGTCGGAGGCCATTGTTTTTCATGGCCCCCGGCGAGCGCCGCCGCCGGGATCGCACATTGTGGTCGGGGGGGCCCGTATCGCTGTCGAGTCCACCATGAAGTACCTGGGATTGGTGCTCGACAGCCGGTGGGATTTCGGCCCCCACTTCCGGCGGCTGGCGCTCAAGTTGTTGGGCGCGGCGGGGGCGCTGTCAACGCTGCTTCCCAATCTGGGGGACCCGAGCACCGCCTGTAGGCGGTTGTACGTGGGGATCGTGCGATCGATGGCCCTTTATGGGGCCCCGATCTGGGCGGCTGACCTGACGGCCAGCACCATCACTGTTCTGCGGAGGCCGCAGAGGGTGATGGCCGTCAGAGTCATCAGGGGATATCGCACGATCTCCTACGAGGCGGCTTGCGCACTGGCCGGATCTCCGCCGTGGGACCTGGAGGCGAAAGTGCTCGCGTCATTGCACAAGTGGCGCGAGGGCGCGCGGGCGCGCGGCGAGCGACTGACGCAGCGACACTTGGAGTTGCGTCGGTCGCAGCTGCGCGAGGTCCTGGTGGCGGAATGACGGGACAGGCTTTCGAGCCCTTCCGCCGGCCTCATCACCATCAAGGCCATCCGGCCAGTGCTCGATCTCTGGCTCGGGAGAAGGCACGGCTCCCTGTCGTTTCGTGCGACGCAGGTCCTCTCGGGGCATGGCTGCTTCGGGAGTTCTTGTGTCGCATAGGCAGGGAGCCGGACGCTCGATGCCACCACTGCGTCGACTGTCGGGAGGACACGGCACGGCATACGCTGGCAGAGTGTGCAGCTTGGGAGGAGCCGCGCCGTTGTGACCTCTCGCTGCCGGCCGTGGTCCATGCTATGGTCGGCGGTGAGGAGTCCTGGGACGCGGTGGTCTCCTTCTGCGAGACAGTTATCGCGCAGAAGGAGGCTGCGGAAAGGGAGAGGGAGATCACAACCGCTCTCCCGGCCCGCAGCAGGCGCATCGGGCGTCGGAGGAGGGCATACGCTGCCCTCTTCCGGCCCCCCTAACTGGGTCCAGGGGCGGCGGACTTGGGGCTGTCCGTCGCCCCCCATTCATCCGGACCCGAGGTGGCGGCGCGTGGTGTTCCCGTGCGCCCCTCTTTGACGTAGCGAGGGGAGTCAAACACCTCACTCCCCTCGCCGACGCGAGGTGGCCCGCAGTGGCAGGCCGGCACCAGCCGGGGATTGCGGAAGTCGCATACGTTCCCGCGATCCCCGGCGTAGGTGGGAGATGGAACACCGGGGTGGTTTTAGTCAGTAAGAGTCTGACAGACCCCTCCACCCGCCCCAGGGTGGAGGATTTCCATGAGGATTTCACCCCGACATCAAAAAAAAAAAAAAAAGGGTGCACGCCGACGCGTTTAGGCTCTGGCGTTCAAAAGGTTAAAACACCGTTATTTTTTCATTATGAAAAACGTTTTAATGATAATGCCCAAACTTGTTGGGTCCAAATAATACATACTTCCATTAATGTTTATAGAATTTGGTCTGTGCAGCAAAACAATGCAGACAAATGTCGGTGTGGTAGATTTTTTTATCCAGAGTTCATGGTCTATACAAAAATCTGTATCGCGGGTACCCAGCATAACACGCGAAGGAGCTAAATAAAGTAGGCCATAGGAAAAGCAATCAGAAGAGAAGTCTACCCCCGCAATGGATAATGTCTGGCCCTGAGGCTCTAGACAAGTGACATTCTGTCTGCGGTAGCGTGGCGAAGGCGGTTGCCAAAACGACAAAAATGTATGGGATTGACAAACGCTGTTGAAATGTCACGTGATCAATCCCTTATATTTTGGCATTTCGAGAACCGCCATCGCTAATAATATGGCAGTTTGTCTAGAGCCTCTGGCCCTCTAGATAAGATGTCAATCGACTGACGCTAACGCCAATCGAAAAGTCCAAAATGTATGGGAATGACATTTTGAATCGAAAAGTCACGTGGTCGATCAAAAGTGGCTAGACAAAGTGTCGTTAATCACAATTCGCTAAGCGAAACGATAGCGCCAGGCCTAGACAAAGCAACAGTCAGCCGTCGAAAACGCCTGTCAAAATATCAATTAATGTATGGAAATGACATTTAGCTAACGAAAAGTCACGTGGTCAAGCGATCGTTGATAGACAAAATGTTCCATCAAACAAAGCGATAGCGTCGAACGCTTGTCAAAATACGTGTCATAGGATTGACATTTCACGTAACGATTAAGTGAATAACACATTTTTGTTGCTATAGCAACGACAAACCACAGAGTTTATAGAGAGCATACGAACAACATTCACAAATGAGGGCTGAATTCAGTTAGTACCTACTTAGAAAACGTTCTTAAAGATATTATTGCTAAGGTAAAATGGTAACGCACAGTCGCACACAAACATGTGCACACTCCTTTGTCTACATATGCTAGCTTGAGAGTGAACAAAAAAAAGGGCTGTTGTGTTTTGTAAGTTTGGTTCTAGTCCAGTTTTACCTATGGACGTTGGAGTCCAGTTGTTAGTATCAGTCATCTTAATCAGCAGAAGTAATTTGAAGCAAGTGCAGAGCCTTAAGTATCTACGTTTACGGCTGCAATAGAGGATGTCTTCAAGGTTTGGGACTGGAGAAGGCTAGGCATCAATATTAATGGCGAGTACATTACTCGCCTTCGATTTGCCGACAATTTAGTCTAGTGATGCAACGGAACTGGCATAACGGAAGCAGAAACGGAAACAGATGTCAAAAGTAAATCTTAACGGAAGCGGAAACGGAAACGGAAGCGGAAACGGAAGCGTTAACTAACACAATGAAAAAAAAACACAATTTTACATTTAATTTTTTTTTAAAATTAAATTTTTACTTTAGTAGTAGTCAAAATTAAACAGCGGCAAGTTATATTTAAAGCTGTAGTTGTGCGGCCTTTTCGCACTTTTTCACAAAGTTTGCATTTGGCACTCGAGTCGCCGATTTCATCAAAATAGTTCCAAATGGGACTTGTTTTTGGTTTCATAATTGCACTCTTATTGCACTAAATACAACTAGGTATTAAGCAAACAATAACAGAAGAAAAAACAACTGAAAATGTCACTACTCAAAGTCACGAGGCGCGGAGATGCGCATAGTGAACTAAAAACAATAATTAAATAAACGAACTCGTCGTTACACGTTTGTCGTTTGATTACCGCGCGCCCCTCCCTCGCAAAATACGCGGAAGGGATTCGGCAATTATCGGCAGCACGCGCGCCTGGACGCTCGACGCTCGTGTACATTCGTCCACGCGCGGCACCCGCAACCGACCGCGCCGTGCCGCCGTCGCGTCTGCTGCACCGCTCCTCATCGCTCTCTCCCCGCTTCCGTTAAGAGTTCTGTTATAAAGTTTGCGGAACCAGAAGCAGAAACAGAAGTGAAAAAACATGCGGAACTTCTGCAGTTGCGGAAGCGGAAGCAGAGTTCTGTTGCAACACTAATTTAGTCGTCATGGCAGAAACTACGGAGGACCCCAATACAATGCTCAGTGGAGCTTCCGAAAAAGTGGGTCTTAAAATGAACATGGACAAATACCCATGTAGCACCTATTAAGATCGGAGACATTACACTCGAAGTTGTACACGAGTACGTCTACCTGGGACTAACGGTCCAGTTAGGTAGGGGTAACTTCGAGAAACCGGTCAATCGTCGAATTCGACTCCGACCTGACGACAAAGTTACGTGGTATATTTTCGTCTCACATACCACAGTGTCTCAAGACGAAAGTCTACGACCAGTGCGTTTTGCCAGTGACGACTCATGGAACTAAAACGTGGTGGCTCACAATATTGGCCTCATCAGAATGCATAAAATAACCCAAAGGGCAATGGAAAGGCAATGCTCGGAGTTTACTTGCGTCATTGAATCAGGAATGACGATTTCCACAAAAGAACTAAGATAACCGACAAAGCCCGAAGGATCACCAAACTGAAGTGGCTGTGGGCAAGACACATTGCTTTCAAAACAGATGGACGATGGGGTCGAAAAGTTCTGGAGTGGCGACCGCGTACCGGAAGACGCAGCGTTCGAAGGCCTCCCTCAAGGTGGACCGATGACCTGGTGAAGGTCGCGGGTAGCCGATGGATGTAAGACGCGCAGGACCAGTTCTTGTGGCGACACTTGGGGGAGACCTATGTTCAGCAGTAGACGTCTTTCGGCTGATATGATGAGGAAAAGGTGGACAGTTTCTGCGTTTCAAGCATGTTCAGAAGAGTTACATAAAGATAGTTAAATTTACCCCTCGATTTGGCAACCGGTCCAAATTGAAATTGTGCATTACAGATACAGGCCTGTAAGAAAACAAAGAGCTCAGTATTAGACCAAAAAGTTAATACGGGACGATGGATGAAAACCAACGAACGAAAAGCTTTTTGTGTGTGATGAAGCCGTGGAGGCAGGAAAATTAATATTCTACTTTGAGGTTGTCTATGTATTGCGCCATAAAGTTATCTACCGCTGTGACAGGGCGTGTAAAGATTTGTTCACTGCATGGGATTATTAAGTACTTAGTCCCAAGCGTTGGCGATTGTCAAAAGTTGAAAATGTAAGGGAAGGATCACGTGACTTTTCGATAGCGCTAACGTCAAATGTATGGGACCGACCACGTGATTTTTCGATACCGCTTGTCAATCTCATACATTTGAAGTTTTGACAGTCGCTATCGCTTATAGAATGTCACTTGGCTGGCGCCTACTGACATTCATCAGCGAAAACGATTGTAAAAAGTTCAAAATGATGTAAATAAGTAAAAACTGGTATGAAACTAATCGCAAACACAGAAATATAAGTATTTAATACACAGAATTATAAATACGTTGTTCATAATATTATACTAAGTTGAATTTGCTTCGCTGACGTAGGGTTTTTCTTGTAGACGAGTTTTTCCGCTGAAGCTTTTTTGTCATCCAGAGAGTAGTTGTCTTATCGGAATCGGTGCAGCTTAGTGGTTGGTGTGATTGAATGTTTCCTTTAGCTGACGATGTATGTTTTTGACCATCCATTGAAAGCCGGTTGACTCAATGCTGTAGGACGACGCTGAGCCCTTCCGGTCGTTTATCACTTGCTTTGTTTTTAGTTAATTACTTCACTTTTGAGTATTGGTAAAAAATAATAGTATTTTCTCAAAAAATCAAAATATCTTTGGAATTTCTGCATTTGCATTGACAGAATAATTTTGACATTTACCATCAAATTCAATAACTATGACAAAGACAATATTATGACAAAGAAATTACTCTTTGTGGTTTTCTCCAAAAAGTATTTTACTGAATAACTGTTACGTTTCATTAATTGAGGCTTAAGTGCAACAAACGAATGCATCGTTTGTAGCACGTAAAATCGTTGCGTTTTGGACTCTTGTGCCAATTATACCACGATTCCTTTGCACCGTTTGTCAACAATAAAATAATTAGAACTATAGATTTACAGCTATGGAAAAACCTAATAGTACCTACATATAATTATAAACTTATTTTTGGTTTTCCTATTGTGCCCTACTTTTCTAGTTAAAATATAGACTTTATTCTTTTTCACTTCGGAAATCTTCGGAATCTTTCATGGAAAAAACCCACTAGCTACTAAATAAGTGTTTTATTTGAGGTTGTATGTGTAAAGCGCCATATATTGACCTCGCTCTATGAGAGGTCTGCTAGGTTTTAATGACCGTATGGAATTATTAGTTACATAAAGGATGTCTCAAAATTTACGCAGGATTTGATTATAGAAAACATGGTTATTCTTCATAAAATTGTATTTATTTTTCTTAACCTAGTACACTGGATGGGGTTAAATATCAAATCACACACATACGCACTATTTTATCTAAATTTGCTGAATTTCATTGATTCAGCGTTGAATCTCCTCCTTCAATGCTCTGGTGGTTGTGGGCTTGTTTGCGTAGACCTTTGATTTAAAAAAAATGTGTGCGTGTACACTAGGTACACACGTAAGAAGTTAAACTTCTTTATGACCTTATTTTTCGAAAAATGATCATGTAAACCAATTTTAGTGAGATTTGCCGAAATATCAATTACATGATTGATTTTACCGTTAATGAATGGAGAAAAACTCACTTACAAAAAACCTAAAAGGTTGTAGCGGCATCAATGCCGATGAATTAAATGACATGAAAAACCAAGAAACGAAATTTGTACGGCACCAAAAAGTACCGCAGCGCCATCTACGACGAACTACCAACGAAATCCTGCATCGCGCAAGCAAAGTTCTCCGTTGGGCACGCCACTATTGCGGCGGTAAGGCCCCTCTTTGAGGAGTGGCTGGAGAGGCGCCACGGCGTCCTCACCTTCCGCCTGACGCAGGTACTCACCGGACACGGCTGTTTCAAGAGTTACCTGTTTCGGATTAAGGGGGAGGACACGCCCGGGTGTCAGCACTGTGATGATCAGCCGGAGGACACGGTGGAGCATACGGTGGAGATCTGCCCTGCTTGGGCTGAGCACCGCCGTGTCCTTGTCGAGGCGATCAGCGACGGCGACCTCTCGCGACCGGCCCTGGTTGAATCCATGGTCCGGAGCGATGAGGCTTGGGAAGCGGTCTCCTCCTTCTGCGAAGCAGTAATGCTAGCGAAGGAGGAGGCGTGCCGCGTGGGGGAAAGGCAAGGCCTTCGCCCCAACCACCGCTACAGGAGAAGACGCCCTGGGCGTCGGGAGTCGCAGGGCGATCTCCGGCCACCTTAGGCGCGGGCCTGCGGACGGCGAGCGTTGGGTGGCTCGCTGTCCGATTACCACCTGGCCCGAGTCGATGGCGCGTTGAGTTCCACGCAAACCTCAAAGAGATGTCAGCATAGAAGACGGGGCCCGCTAGGGCCAGAGCCTGCCAGGGTTGCGGAATTTGTTCGAAAGAGTCACCGCGGCCCTGGAACGCAAAGGGCTTTAGAAGGAACACGGATGGGTTTTAGTCAGTAAGAGTCTGACACGCCCTTCCGCTCCACCCAGAGCGGAAGAAGTCATTTGATGATTTCCCATCCTTAAAAAAAAGCAAAGTTCTCTGTGCAATTTGATATGCATATACAACAGTCCGAATATTAAATATCGGGCAGTTGCCCACCATACACAACAACCGTCTGGTTCAGTGTTCAGTGGTACTTTACTCTTTGTATCGCATACCTCCATAAGGTGTGGTAAACTTTTTCAAAATTTTTGATCTCTGACGCAAGGAGAAAATAAGTACATAGTACCTACTATTCAATTTTTCTCAGTTTCTCTATCGAGTCCTACTTTTCAAGTTAATTAACCTTTCATGAAAAAGACTCGCTTTAGAGTAGTTTTTAGGGTTCCGAACATCCGTAAAAAACGGAACCCTTATAGGATCACTCAGTTGTATATCTGTCAGTCTGTCACAGCGAATTTTCTCCGAATCTACTGGACCGATGCTGTTGAAATTTCGTACACATTTGAACGTCTGTGACCCAGACACGTACGCGGTACGTGAATAAATCAATTTTGAGTACTGGGTAACTTTTGGGGCTAACTAGAAAAGTTTTTCAAACTGTACCGTGTATATATCATATATAAAATCAAAGGGCTTATTTTGAGGGCTCTAATTATATTTTTTTCATCATTTTAAAATAAATCGTTTTGCAGTTATTCAAGAAATTAGACGTAAAATGACCAATCCCCCTTATCTCCGAAACTACTGGGCCTAACACTTTGAAAAAATGCAGTAATAGTTATTTACCTATAGATTACAGGAAAGCTAAGTCTATAGTGTTGAAATATCATTTTGCAAGAAATAAATTCATTCCAACCCCTTGGCACGGGAGTCCGACTCGCACTTGTCCAGTTTTTTATAAGAGGTATTTACTCGAAAAGAAGTAGGACATGGTTGAAAAACCAAGAAATAAGTTAATCGTAGGTCCTACTTATTTTAACCATGGCTGTTAATCTATGTTTCTAATTATGAAACTGTTGGCATACAGAATAGATAATAATTTAGGTACATTTTGCCTCCAAAGTGCCAAACGCAACGAATTCGGAGTAGCATGCATCTGTAACACTGCAATTTAATTAAACGTAATAGTAATTCAGAAAAATACTTTTTGGAGAAAAGCGAAAAGAGTAATTTCTTTGTCAAAATATTGTCTTTGTCATGGTTATTGAATTTGATGGTAAATGCCAAAATTATTCTGTCAATGTTAATGCTGGAAGATGTTTTTAGATTTTGAGGAAATACTATTAATTTTTGCCAATATTAAAAAGTGAAGATAATTAATTAAAAACGGAGCAAGTGAAAAACGACCGGGAACGACCGGAAGGGCTCAGCGTCGTCTTGTAGCACCGTATCATCCGGCTTGCAATGGTTTGGTGAAAAACAATATTAATTGGATTGTTGCCTTTAGCTGACGATGTACGTCGGCTAAAGGCAACAACTCAATTACACCAACCACTAAGTCGCACCTATTCCAACAGGATTGCACTACTCCATGGGTGCTGGAAAGCTTCAGCGGTAAAACTCGTGTAAGAAGAAACCGTACGTCGGCCTCCTAATTTAACTAAAGAAAATGTTATAGATACATAATGCATTTATAATTCTGCGTATTAAATGCTAATATTTCTGTGTTTGCGCTTAATTTCATACAATTTTTACATATTCAAATAACATTTTGAACTTTTGACAATCGTTTTCGCTGATGAATGTCAGTAGGCGCAGCCAAATGACATTCTGTCAGCGGTAACGATTGTCAAAATATCAAAAATGTATGAGATTGACAAGCGCTATCAAAAAGTCACATGGTCAATCCCTTACATTTGACGTGAGCGCTATCGAAAAGTCACGTGATCTCTTAGATTTGACAGCGCTATCGAAAAGTCACATGATCCCTAAAGGTGGGTACTGACCAGTTGGTTGGTTACGGGCCATTATGGTGTGTATTCACTATGTTCACGCACCTCTTGCGCTCCGCGCTCTAGCAACTATTACACATAGTGGATGTGTTTGCGAACTTGGTTCGCACTTAATTCGCAAACGTATCCACGATGTGGAGCAGTTGCAGGAAGGAGCGCGGAGCGCAAGAGGCTCGCGAACATAGTGGATATCCACCAAAACGTACCATTCTAGGCGAGCATGTAACATTAAGCCGTGTCCTAAAATCCGTGCAACATGCTCGTTTCAAACTCTTTGCTCGCCCATGCTCATGATTCGCAAGACACTGGCAATCACGATGTTTGGCGAAGAGGTTGTTGGGATCTTTGATTCTACTAAATTATTGTTAAATTTTTCTTTGTCCTACTCTATAATTTACAAGAAATAAACACAATGTAGCCAAATATCGATGCGTGTGGCTCAAGTTGCACTCGTCACGACTTGTCGCAGTGTACTGACTAAACCACGTAACACTCGAAGAGATTTGCCAAAAAATCGACAACAGGCGGAGCACTCAAAACGAGCCACGATCGGCTCTTTGCTCGCATGTTCTTGCTCGTTTCCACGAACTGACCTCACAAATGCTCTCTTTGTAACATATGCATTACATTACGCCCCGTAAGACTGGTCAGTACCCACCTTTACATGTTGAAGTATGGATAACGTTTGACGTATGTCACCGGAAAATGGTAAACTCCGTAAGATTATAAAATAACTTGAGAGGTTGCAAACTCTCGAAAAATTGTCAACTGAAAATTTGGAATACTTTTTTTACGCATCAAATTTGATAGTCTATATTATTTCCGTGCCGGTCCGAGAAATTTTGGACTGACATAAACTGGCGACCAATCAGCACTCTGGTCTACAATTTATTTGTTTTGGTTAGTAGTAAAACTGGAAACTTGGCGCCACATTGGTCTTTGTTGGTGTGAGCTTATATCTGAACAGACCAATGAGAACCTTGTTTTCAGGTTTACTATCACACCAAAACAGATAAATTACGAGACTATCAAATTTTGATGCTTAAAAAATTACTTCAAATGTTCAGTGGACAATTTATCGAGAGTTTACATCTCTCAAGTTATTTTAAAATCGTACGGAGTTTGCCATTTTCCGGTGACATGGACATTTACTGACATTTATGGGATGTGGGTTTGTGTACGTCGCGCGTCGTGGCCATATCGAAGAATTGGCCACTTCATTGTATGGCAGAAGTTAGTTTAGGTTACATTTGAGGGAACTTAGGGCACCCCGACACGGATAGGTTAAATAGCTTCAAATTGGATGGCATCATACAATTCATGTTAGGTTCCTTTAAACCCTGTGTTCCAAGTTAAGATTGAAGCGGTCACATCATGAAATTGTCAAATTCTACGATATGGCGACGACAATTAATATCTGTATTTGTTGTCGCGATATCGTAGAATTTGGCCAAGTTTGTGGACCGCTGTGTTCTAACACAGCGGTCCACAAACTTTGTTGTCGCATTGTACGCTTGGAGAATTTTCTATTTTGAGTGGACCCCTCCCCGCTGTTTTAATGTTAATTTTACATAGGTACATATTGTTTAATTCGGTTCTATACTTCTAAACAAATACATATATAGGGTAAAACCAGGATAGTTGCGCCAGGGGTATAGTTGCCTCGATTTTAATTACTCTAATTTCGCGGATGAATAACATGTTATTTTATTTATCAATCGTGACACTCTACAACAACCACTAAGTAGACCGTGTTGCATGTGTCTGTGCGATGGCATGGGAAGGCAAGGTGCGATCAAAGTTTTTGCGCGTTAAAAGTCCTCTTTCTCGGCGGGGCACCTATCCTAAACGTAATTAAATGGATTAGGCAACTATCCCCCATATGGGATAGATGTCACAAAATTTAGAGGTCGACAAAAATCGCCAATATTCTGGAAATATGAAAAATAATGTTCTTTACTGTCACAAATTTGAAGATAATAAACCAAAGTACCTACCCGTTTTATGAATAAAGTGACAACTAACTAAATATATAATAATTATATATTTTTACAAAAAGTGTGGCAACTATCCGGCTTTTACCCTATAAGAATATTATTAAGTGAGTGTCGAACTGCATAAATGGGATCCAGTATCGTGGCCCCCATTTATCTGTCACGCACTCCGATGCAAATCTGTGTAGACCCCTAGAGGTCCAGGTAGACTATTAAGGAATGACTGAACTAGATTGAATGTTGAATGGAATGATTTTTTTATGGACATTACAAATAACTATGCAGCATGAATAAAATTAAACATTTATTTTTTTATATTTATTACAAAATAATAATTAAAAGGTATATAAAGTAAACCCTTAATATCGAGGTTTTCTTCAAGTATCCACTTCAAATGCATTGTATGAAAAAGATTAGGTTTCCAGGAATGAGAAACCTGTAGTTTCTATTAGAGGTTATTCTTGCTGTCATTAATAAATGTTTTTTCACGATATTTGTAATAGCACTAGTATCAGTTACTGACTGGCTGGTGTACTTATGGTAGAGATGGTTGGCACGATTGGTTCAGGTGATGGAGGCGTACACCTGAAAAACAATACAATTTTACAAAGGTTCTTCATGTTCAAGGTTTTTCGGGAAAATGGTTCTGAGATGCATAGCTGCAACACGGAAGGAAAGACAGAAACGGTTACAATTCGGAAGAATGGGATTCCTGACTTTGCAATTAATCTAATCTTTAAAACTAGCACCATTTTACAACTTGTTTAAATAGTACATAGTTACGAAGGTAACGGAACGCAACCGTTATTAACTTACCTTTCCCCGAAGGGATCATCATCATCATCAGCAGTGTACCAATAACACGCTTTACACGTACCTACTATGCGAATCAACACTGAATATACGATGAACTATTGCGTTTATAAAATTCACTTACATATATTGGGATAGAACCAGCAACTTAAACGTTTTACCTTCCAGGCTTCAGTGAAAAGACAAAACCAGGCTCCAGTAGATTAATTTTACGAATTGCTGGCGCGTACTTTATATTCCTTTTCTTTCTATAAATAAACAGGCAGAAACTTAGAAAAAATTGGTTTCACAATAAAAGTTTAAGCACATGTACCGCTTTTAAATTATGCACAAACGATTCACTTACCTAGATTATTATATTTAGTATAGGATTTTGTAGACAGTCGGTTCAATTTTGCCAATAAAATTATCAATTTCGCAATATAAAATAATGTTTTGAACAATATTTGACATGTCCGTCATCGAAAACCATAAACTAGAACAATAGTTTTTATTGAACAAGCGCAATCGCCAAAATATTGACAAGCGGCATCGAATCGAAGCCGAAGCGATCCTTCGTCACGCCAACGCTATCGAAATCGAAACGCTTCGTAGCGATTGACACTTGTCTAGAGCCCCTGGGCTGGTCATTAAACTCGTTTAAAACTAAAACAAAACATATATGCAATTATACATACATGCAAACGAGTCGAATACAGAACCTTCTTATTTGAAGTCGGTTAATTATTGGGAATGAAACGGATCCTGGGAATGAAAACAACATCACCGGGGCAACCCGTTAGTATTTCGGCTTCGATCACAGTTTGTTGGAGTTTTGTGACTTTCAAACAATTGCTATTGCAAAGTTTTAGAGGGATTAAATATGGGAAATTATAAAACTTTACCGGAAAAATTATATTATTTTCTTCCATTGCTGTGCTCATGGAAACATATTTCCGACTTTTTCCAGAAATATATTTCAATATTTAGGATTTTGATAGTTGCAGTTTGGTTGCTTTGAGGGGTCTTCAAAAATGAAAATGATTCTCAAATTAATTCTTTCTGTTAAGCAACGGGACAACACAGGCTCTCTCTAAAATAGCGTAACCATCATTTTAGTGTGTGTGTCAAAATATTTTAACAGACATCCGAAAATACTGGGCTACCCTCAAAATAAGCCACTGACTCCAATCTGACGTCTCGTATAGTTTTCTGCTTAATTAATCAATTATTATTGAAAAATCTTCGATAAGGTGGATTTTCAAGGACAGGCAAAATAAAATTACAGGTTTACATGTTAAAATCAGTTTTTATTTGAATCGAATATTTCGAACCAACACGAATAAAAATTGAAGTTGTTGATTGAAAAATGTTATTGGAGTACTTAATCGTTATTTATTCAACTTAACATATACATAAAGTCGGGATCATAATCCCAAAATTATTCCAGTAGAGCTTTTGGGTGATATCAGATTATAAAGCCGCATTTACATGTAATCTTAGAGATTTTATGACAAGTTGTCATGTCATATCATCACAGCATATGACTAGTTTGATGCTACATTACATGTAGCATACATAGCATAGCATACATACATAAGTTTATCAGAAGCATCAGTCATAAAGTCATGATGAAAACTAACGATTACTTGACTGACTAATTGCTTTTTAGTCATGATTATGAATAAAATCTTCAATCATGATTAAATTAGTCATAACAACTGACGCTGGTGTAACGTTATTAAAACATAGCTTTAATGCATGGGAAGAGGCACAAGATGCCATAGGGATCTTCTGCGACCTGTCGAAGGCGTTTGATTGTGTAAACCATGAAGAGCATTACGGATTTGGCAAAACCGCCTTGAACTTATTAAAATCGTATTTGAATGATAGACAGCAGCTAGTTCATATAAATGGCAACAAATCAATAGGATTAAACGTGAAAATGGGGGTACCTCAGGGCTCAATTTTAGGTTTCTTCTTGTTTCTAGTTTACATAAATGATTTGCCATATATATTACAAAATAGACTTAATATGGTGTTATTAATTTGCTGACGATAGATCTTTAATTTTTTAAATAAATAGACATGCAAAAAATCTGGATGACGTAAATAATGCCCTACTGTAGGTACACAATTGGTTCACTGCTAATAATTTAGTATTAAATGAAAAAAAAAACGAAATGACATCGATTTACTTTACCAAATGTCAAAAGTAGTGATTGTGAGATAGTATTGAACAGGGAAAAACTAGAATTCGTCGATGAAAAAGTTTTCCTGGAGATAACGCTTGACTCAAGGCTGCAATGGAGTCCTCATTTAACATCTCTTGCAGGAAAGCTAAGATCAGCAGCATATACTGATAAAAAATCCGCCAGTTTACAGATGTTAAAACCGCGAGACTAGTCTATTTTAGGTACTTTCACAGTATCATGTCTTACGGTATTTTATTGTTGGGACGGGCTGCAGACATCGAGTCTATTTTTATTGTGCAGAAAAGAGCCATCAAAGCCATATACAATATCCACCGGCGCGATTCTCTAAAAGAACTGTTTAAGAATATTAACATCATGACGGTACCTTGTCAATACATTTACGAAAACATTATGTATGTCAGAAAGAATTTACATCTTTTTAGTAAAAGAGGCGACAGACATAATTATTGTACAAGAAATAGAGACCAATTAGTTCAACCTGGTTTCAGACTGGCTAAAGTAGTCATCTTTCATGAGATACTGTTTAAAATATATAGTGAAATACCTCGCCATATAACGGAGCTAAATGAGACAAAATTTAAATCTTGTATTAAACGCAAACTATGCAGGCAAGCATATTATAACTTGGAGGATTATTATTATTATTATTTTATTCATAATCAAGTTACAAGACTCATACTAATTATTAGACACACAGTTACAATGACAATACAAACATCAAAGAAATTCAATTAATTATTATATTGAAGAAAAAAATTCTTGGCTCAATGCTGGTCCTGCTCAACAGCCACTAGGGTGCGCAAATTAATCTGTTAGCATTTGGAAACATTGTTAAACCGGCTGAAGATTAAGAACACAAAATTTTAATTTCATGCATTAACGGCACATGTGTGAGTACTGTGTACTGTGTACCTTAAACTTAAAATATAACTATCACTTTTGGATATCTTGACCTGAATGTACCGTGTGCTGTTGGGAGTGTCATGCTCACTCAAAAGTCTGGCTGATGGTGGTGCATGCGTTGGATCGTTTGGCTCCCTTCAAAATGGTTGAGTCGAATGAGCGGGCGCTGTCAGCTTGGACTGGTCATTTCTCGGCGGGCACGGTTTATTTTAATTGTTTCTTTGAATTGTTCTTTTACATCGTTCTCACATATGTATAATTTCGTTAAAAATAATATTTGTTAAAAATAATATTTTTAAGATAGTGTCCGTGGAGTTTCTTGCACGTTCTTCTCCATAGAAATCTACGCTTTGGAACGTGCGAAGAGTTTCATCTTTTTGAACGTCCGACCGTGACAATTCAAAAGTGCCTGTAAATGGTCTAATTGAAATAAATGCTTTGAGTATTGAGTCTCATAAATTAACAAATTACATTTTCGTAATTTTATATCAACATAAATTGCGAAATAAATCAAATATTTATTTTGTAAGTAGATTGTAAATAACACTTTTACACGTCAATCTTTTTAGTCGTTTTAAACTAGATGAGGCTGGTGTTTCCTAGCTGACTACCCTGAGAAGAAACATTGAAGAAAACTACTAAATTGTACTGGTCGAATCATAATTATGAAAACAATATATGTAGGTTAATGTCTGAGGTGGTATTTTGAGGAAAGTACCACACAGTGTAGCTCAAATTTAGAACTTTAAGGAGCTCAACGATTTGACGAACAATACCAAAGAGCAAAAAGAACTCAACCCGTCAGACTAACATGAAATGAACCCCTAACATAGCGATCTCACAGTTACAAAACGTTATATGAGGACTATGCAGATCAGTGTCTGAAATGGTCTTTTGAGAAAAGAACCACACAGATTTGAGTGGACCTGTCCAGTCAATGCAAGCCTCGGTCAGTAGTCCATTAGCTCAACTTAACAATAAGGAGCTCAACGAAAAAATTAAATAACATGATTAAACTGCAACATAACAATGACATAATTGACAGTCAAAGCGAGTATAACTGGCAGCATGTACATCCCAGCAGGAATCTTGGACAACAATTTGATCTGGATTTTATTCTTCTTGATCAGACGAATAAAGTCTTTTATCAATTTCGTTTCAGTTTCACGCGAATCTGAAAACAATGGTTTATAGTTTTTAAAAAGTTGTAGATCGTCTGCTTAAAGATGATAGGAAGAGTTAGTTCATTGGAAATTGAGCGTATGAAAATTGCGAAAAGTAAAGGGGATAAAACGCCACACTGTGGTATCCCGGCAGAAGTACGACACCAGGAGGACGAGGTCTGTCCGATGCATATACGTTGCCGGCGTCGGAACAGGTAACTACGAAACCAGTCAATCGCCGATGGAGACACATTAAGAGAGCATAGGATGCCAAGCAAAACATAGAAATCAACAGTATTACAAACATTACTGAAATCAAGCCGTGACCGTTAGATACCTGCTCTCGATGACTGACCTCATATCTTCAGTAACGTTCAGAAGCGCTGTAGTGGTACTATGACCCAGGACGGAAGCGGGACTGGAAGGGGTTGAGGAGATTATTTTAGGGTTTTCAGTATTTTATAAGAAGCGACTGCCCATCTGACCTTTGCATCCCAGTAACTGGGTAACACGGTACCCCTTGGCAAGACTGGTGTCAGACTCTTGCCACTGACTACTCGTAACAACTGTCAAAGATGTTAAAATGACAGCCGGGACAAACGGCTTAACATGTTTCCCAAGGAACGGAGGAAACTCGGTAGGTACTGAACTTTGCTGGCGTTGCTTAGCCTTGAAGTTCGATTCTTACGGCTTTTTATTTATTTAATCATTTACACATACAAATATTTTTACAGGCAGAACACAAGGTAATAAAAGTAGTCATACAATGAGACACCCAGAGACGCCCCTAAAAACTGATCACACTCCGACTCGCATCCATGATTGACCAGTACCAATTATCGTTTAGCCTCGAGTTCAGTTTCTATAATGAATATTATTAAAATACAGTCTCTTACCAAAGATAACCATTGTATTGTAAAGTCGAGTCAAAAGCCGGTGAAACTTCACTCCTTGGTTTTGTACTAGCTGCCCAGCCACTGGTGGTGTCACCATCACTGTTATGTAACTTAATATGACATTAACAATCCTCTTATTGTCATCGGTGTCTAAAGTATTCTGCAATTTAAAATGTAGTTTTTACTTGAGGTTTCTGCGCTTCATTTAAATTTACAACATGCGCGCAAAAAGCTTAATAAAATCAGTAAAAAAAAACACTTTTAAATTACATAGGAAAACCAAAAACAGTGTTTTTGTTCACAAACTGTTTCTAATGTCTTCCAACAACAAACGTTATCATCTGCCTAGCATTTTCCCAACTATATTGGGGTCGACTTCCAGTCTTACCGGATTCAGCTGAATACCAGTATTTTACGTGGAGCGGCTGCCTACCAGACCTCCAAAACCCATTAACTGGGTTACACCGTACTTCTTGGCAAGACTGGAGTCAGATTTTTTGGCTACTGACAATCCGTAACGACTGCCAAAGATCTACAAATGACAGCCATGACCTTATCGTGCTTTCCGAGGCACGGAGGAGTCTCGGTATGTTGATACCCATCCACAGACCGACCATGGCATGCGTTGCTGAACCTAATTGAAAATCCGTGCGGCTGTCTTCAAGGTTACGCGCGCTTGCCAACGACAAACACATTAATTAAATATAAACATTAAAGTATATTAAAGAATCAATCAAGCCAAGGCTGACTGGTAGAGAATTCTTTGTTGCCATCCATGTATGTACCACTACTGTAAATAAAGAAAGAAAGAATAATATTTATTTAGCACTTTCATGAAACTGTATATTAAGTTTAAATAAATAAATACCACATTAGCCCCAAATGCATTTAATGCATTTGTGTACCTACTGAGTTAATTATATGAACTGTTCCAAACTCGTAAAATACTTACATCTACGAAGGCAATCGAATACAAAATTTTGTACAGCATAAAAATGTAGTTTGAAATTGATAGTGTCAACGCTAAGAAAAACTGAAATAAACGAAAATGAATGTGTTATTTACATATATCAATAGACATACAAACAACATACATAAAAAGAACATTGTTTAAAGTTTGTCTATACTTTAACACAATACCAAAGTACATAGATTATAATCGGATTAACTCAATACACTCATAGTTCAAATACCTGGCTACCAAAGCATAGCGTCACTTTGTCACAACAGTTCACTAAATCCCGATACAGTTCGACCCATCCTTGAATCTGCTCCCTTGTGATATCACATTGCTCATCCGAACTAATAGCACAACGCCCTACCCTCTTCTGAACGGATATCATCAACGAATTCAGGCATTTAAACAAATGGACCACTATCATAATAAGAACAAATAACATGACATACTGAATTACTGAAATAGTTCTTAAAATAGCCTGTGATACAAAAACGGAAATCAACAGTAACGAATTTCCGTTTTGTTTTATTTGTATTAGAACTTCCACAGATCTACTGATAGCAAACGTGAGCAAACCTAAAATAAAAGTAAAGGCTAACCAGTACATTTTGCTCAAAGAATGAATTATTTTTTTGTCATCTTTAAACCATTGAAAAACACGACTAATGCTTGTATAACATGACATAAAGTCGCGGCTGTAACAGATGCTAGTCACGATGGCAAGGAAAGAGGTAGCGTAGGCGGATATCGAAAAATATCGATAAACATAAATCTTTTGATCGGAGACATCTCCATCGAATAACCAAAACTGTTCAGCAATACTGACAATAGTATGGAACATAGCTTGGGCAAATAAATGTAAAATTATCAAACACTTAATCTTCTTCTGGCTACAGTAATTCCTGTATATGCCGAAGAGATTTTCCAGGAACAATAAATGGTTCAACAACTTCATTGGAGTCATTTTCTGTTAATTTTATGATGCGTGCCACGGTGACAATGTTAAAGTCTTTTTGAAGTGTATGTATTTTATACACTTACTAATCGGAATTAGTAATTTGGTAATTGTCAATAGTCATAAATAATAAACTATGTAAGTTTGATGACATTTTCACATTGAGTTGTCTGTTTAATCATTGACAAGTTAATCATCTTATTACCTAAATGCTACCTGTAATTTCATTTTACTGAAGTTATTACGGAAACAGAAGTTTTTTGTTTTTTAACTGACTTCAAAAAAAGGAGGTTCTCAATTTGGTTGAATTTTTTTTTTGGATGTTTGTTATGTAAGTACCTCATAACTCCGTCATTTATGAACCGATTTACTGACTTTCCGATTGGTCCCATACAAATTTTATCTAAATCGGTTTTGGTTTTTATATCAAAATAGGTGGGAAAAATATGTCAAAGTAAACGGAATTGCGTATTTTGCTTACCTGTGACTTTTCAGTGGTGTTTTTTGGTGCGGGGTACCACTTAAAAATATATATACAAAAAAATGCAACAGACACTACAAAGTATGAAAAACCCTACAAGGTATAAAATAACTATAATTTCGGATGTTGGTGTTAAAAAACGATCAACCAAAAATACTGACTTCCGAAATTAAAGTTATTTTATACTTTGTAGTGTTTTTTTTTATTTGGAAGTCGGTTATATTTTATTTTTTACAAAAAGCTTTTTACATTCATGTTATAAATACTATTTATATTTCTGCCAGTCGCTGCCAAAGTTCCGACGGCTAACTTGTCTGCCAGTGACCCGCAGCCAAGGAGTTACAGTACAGTACCCTTGGCAAGACTGGAGTCTCATGGTCTGGCTTTTGACAATCCGTAACGTCTGCCAAGACCTACTAATGACAGCCGAGATCAGTTCAAAGGCACGGACGTCACGGTATATAGTAGCTGGTCACTCATCCACGGAGCGACCTCACCAAGCGTTGTTAAACCTTAAAGATCGAATCATGTGGCTGTTATTACAAGCCTATCCCGGGAATTATTAAATATACACTTTAAATTATAGACTAGTACTTTGCCCGCGAGTCCGTCCGCGCGGATTTGCGGAGCGCGGAGAACTGATCGGTACTCCAGAAACTTCAACGCCCGTTTACTTAAATGGGTAGTTTTTGAAAATTAACCGAAACAGTTTATTAGTCAACCATTTTTGCTGCTGATCCTGTGGTCTCAGGATCAACACAACTGTTGTGCCCTTCGACCCGTTGGGGGTTGATTATGAAAACATCATTTGATCCGCTTAAATTATACAATTTTTAGATCGTTCACACCAAATTGAAGTCATAGTCACAGTCATTTATTCATAAACAAGTAATTTGTATCTGAATTTACACAAAAAAATACACAATACAGTATTTACAATATAATATCTAACACATTTGAATTTTATGAATTAAATCAACGGTTAGAATTAATTGTATTTTTTTTTCAAACAACTTAACTCTTTAAAATATAAAGAAACAATAAAATATTTCAATAAAATTACATTTCTTCTACAGCAAATAGACACTTCTTCAATAGGATTGTTTTTAGTTTTATTTTGAAAGCGCTACTGTAGACAACACTTTTTATTTCTAAAGGCAACCTTTTGAATAATTTTACGGACTGTTATCGTGGACTGTGTTTAACAATTCTTAGGTTTTGGTTAGCAACATTTTTGGTCTTCAAGTCCAGTCTACGGGTGCCTTCCCTTATCTGTCGTTCTTCTACTGTCTCAAAATATTCAAAGTAAGTATAAAGACTTGGTACTGTAAGTATGCCTAAATTTATAAAATGTTGTCGGCAACTGTCCCTTTGTGAGATGCGGACCATGGTACGAATTGCACATTTCTGTAGTATAAAAGCTCTTCTGCTATTATATTCATAGCTATTTCCCAAAACATAGTTAGTAGAGTTTAAAATTAGATATAGTAATTTTAGACTCTACTAGCGCCAAATATACAATTTTTAGCGGTTCTATGCTTATTTTTTTTCTCAGGGCTCTCAGTGCGTAACATGCAGACGATACCGATGCATCAATCGCTTTTAACTCTGGTTTCCAGTTTAACAGTTGGTCAATATATATACCTAAAAATTTTACTTCAGCAACATTTTTCATTTCAACATCATTTAAATTGTCTTTGTTACGGGCTGTAGTTTTAAATAACATTATTTGAGTCTTTTCACTATTAATAAATAATGTGTTTGCCGAGAACCACATAAAATTTGTAACGTAGCATTTATACTTTCTGTCAACTCTACAATGTCATTAGCTGCCACTATGGCATTTGTGTCGTCCGCGAAAATGACTAATTCAATGTCCGGTAAAATTGCGTTAAGATAATTAATCAGGTCATAAATAATAAAAATAAAAAAGGGCCTAGAATAGATCCCTGTGGTACACCCGTTGATATGCGTACAATTTTAGATTTATAAATTCCGAGTTTTGTCAATTTCAACGTACATCATCCTATTTTTTAAAAAGGAAGAGAATAGTCGCAAAGCATTTCCTCTTATTTCGTAATGTCTTATTTTAGTCAGCAGTAATTCATGGTCAATTGTGTCAAAAGCGGAGCTTAAATCTAAGAAAAACCCTGAAACTCTCATTTTATTATTTATTTTGCTTATCACATCATCTAACAACGTATATATGGTCCGTCTGAAGTGCCAACACCCTTTTGATAGCCAAATTGTCTTTTATTTAAAACTTTATGTACTCGCAAGTGAGCTAATAGTCGAATTTTCAGTATAATAAAATTATTCGAGTAAAGCTTTTAGGTGACATCAGATTATAAAGCCGCATTTGGCAATATTTCAGGTTTATTCTGTATACATATGCCACCGATAAAAAGAAGCACCGATCTTTATCAATTCTAGAGCAACTAATCTATTTTGTTCATGTAAACTTAGAGATATTATGACAAGTTGTCATGTCATATCATCACAGCATACTACTCGTTTCATGTTACATTACATTTTATAATTCATAAGTTTATCAGAAGCATCAGTCATAAAGTCATGATGAAAACTAACGATTACTTGACTGACTAATTACTTTTTATTCATGATTATGAACAAAATCTTTAATCATGATTAAATTACTCATAACTAAATTACTCATGATTTAAGTAGCCAGAATCTTATATAAGCTATACTAACTTTGTGAGGTCCTCTCAGTGAGACAGTTGTTCGTGCTGCACACAGTCCTCAGAAAGCACCTACTTCTCCCTAACGAACCTCAGTCAGAAAACTGACCAACTGGCTTAAGTGTTTGTCCTATGACGAAATTGAACAACTTATGGTGTCATAAACGCGGCAGACACACTCACACACACACACACACACCTCATCCCCATCTCCACTCTACATATATACAATATAGTGATCACATAGTGTACAATATTTTAATTATTATTTTTTATTAGTTGTATTGTTTTTCTTTCTTTTTGTTATTCGTATTTTATAATTTAACTGTTTTTAGCTTAATGTGGAAGAATGTCTAAGATTGTATTTATTTTGAATTGGGCGTTGATAGCTGCGCCACAGTATTATACTTTTGTAGCTATCTTCGTTTTTCATGTGTAATGTGTAAACTTAAGTTGTTCCAAATAAACTTTATTATTATCTCATACGGGGGAAAATTCCTCCCAGGCAATTTGTGTGTTCTCCTGGGTCGCAAGATGGAGCTATCACGCTAAACTTAGCGCAACAGACCATCTTGCACTCCGGGGAACTCTCTTCAGCAAAGGTGCTGAATTTTTGAATTTGGATAGTGTTGTCCAAAGTGGTTCTAAATCAGTTGATGTTTGGGATGTGGCTGGGCTATGGGGGCAAAAAGTACACTATGTGGCTTGTGAACCTTGCCATAGTGTTAGTTTTGATGATGATTTTTATGATTGAGGGTTTGATGATATTAATTTTATTTTTAATGAATTGATAGAAATATAGGTAGTTTTACATTAAATAAAGGACCGATGTTTTTGATGAATTAATATAAGCTGTTATGGTGTACAATAAAGAATTAAAGAGTAAAATGTACTAAAACATGGCGATGAAAAAATCCTCCGCATCGTTGGCCACTGATAATGTGCCCAAAAGGCATTAACATGAAATATGTCATTTTTGTGAAATTAATAAATGCCATTAGCGTAATTTTATAAATGTAACTTGAGAAATTAATCAAATAATTATTTTGTAAGCAGATTGAAAATAACACTTTTACAAGTCAATCTTTTTTAGTCGTTTTAAACTAGATGAGGCTGGTGTTTCCTAGCTGACTACCCTGAGAAGAAACATCGAAGAAAACTCAGAGGTCGAAGTCTCTACTAAATTGAACTGATCAAATCATAATTATGAAAACAATATAGGTTAATGTCTGAGGTAGTCTTTTGAAGAAAGTACCACACAGTGTAGCTCAAACCTAGAACTTTAAGTACTCAGCGATTTGACGAACAATACCAAAGTATGGACATTTAGGTAAGCCGCAAAAAGAACTCAACCCGCCAGACTAACATGAAATGAACCCCTAACATAGCGATCTACATGGTCCTCACATTTACAAAACGTTATATGAGGACTATGCAAATCAGTGTCTGAAATGGTCTTTTGAGAAAAGAACCACACAGATTTAGTGTGGACCTGTCCAGTCAATGCAAGCCTCGATCAGTAGTCCATTAGCTCAACTTAACAATAAGGAGCTCAACGAAAAAATTAAATAACATGATTAAACTGCATCATAACAATGACATAATTGACAGTCAAAGCGAGTATTACTGGCAGCATGTACATCCCAGCAGGAATCTTGGACAACAATTTGATCTGGATTTTATTCTTCTTGATCAGACGAATGAAGTCTTTTATCAATTTCGTTTCAGTTTCACGCGAATCTGAAAACAATGGATTATAGTTTTTAAGAGAAAATATTGTGTTGTTTCTATTGTATCAATCTGTCGTCATCGAGTTCATTTTCTATAATGAATATTATTAAAGTACAGTCTCTTACCAATGATAATCATTGTATTGTAAAGTCGAGTCAAAAGCCGGTGGAACTTCACTCCTTGGTTTTGCACTAGCTGCCCAGCCACGAGTGGTGTCACAATCACTGTTATGTAACTTAATATGACACTAACAACCCTCTTGTAGTCATCGGAGTTAGAAGTATTCTGCAATTTCAAAATATAGTTTATACTTGAGGTTTCTGCGCTTCATTTCAATTTACAACATGCGCGCAAAATGCTTAATTAGTAAAAAAAACGATTCACGTTTATAAATTATATAAACCAACAGCACTGTTTTTGTTCTCAAACTGTTTATAATATCTTTCAACAACAAACATTATCATCTGCCTAGCATTTTCCCAACTATATTGGGGTCGGCTTCCAGTCAAACCGGATTCAGCTGAATACCAGTATTTTACGTTGAGCGGCTGCCTACCAGATCTCCACAACCCATTTAGTTAATGGGTTGTGGTACCTAGTTACTAACACGGTACTTCTTGGCGAGATTGGAGTGTGATTTTCTGGCTTCTGACAATCCGTAACGACTGCCAAAGATCTACAAATGACAACCGAGACCAACGGCTTAACGTGCTTTCGAAGGCGCGGAGTAGTTTCGGTATGTTGATACCCATCTACAGACCGACCTTGGCAAGCGTTGATTAACCTTGTAAATCCGTGCAATTCGACAAACACACTAATTAAATATAAACATTAAAATATATTAAAGAGTCAATCAAGCCAAGGTTGACTGGTAGATAATTCTTTGTTGCCGTCCATGTATGTATGTAACACTGCTGTAAAAAAAAGAAAGAAAGAATAATATTTATTTAGCACTTTCATGAAACTTAACATAAAGTTTAAATAAATAAATACCACGCTAGCCACCCTTGATGCAAATGCATCAAGGGTGGCTAACGGCCTACTAAGTTAATATATGAACTGTTCAAAACTCGTAAGATACTTACATCTACTAAGGCAATCGAATACAAAATTTTGTACAGCATAGAAATGTAGTTTGAAATTGATATTGTCAACGCCAAGAAAAACTGAAATAAACAAAAATGATGATGTTATTTATATCAATAGACATATGTACAAAAGAACATTGTTTAAAGCCTGTCTATACTTCAACACAATACCAAAGTAGGTTTTAATCGGATTAAATAATAAATACCTGGCGACCAAAGCATAGCGTCACTTTGTCACAGCAGTTCACTAAATCCCGATACAGTTCGACCCATCCTTGAATCTGCTTCCTTGTGATATCACATTGCTCATCCGAACTAGTAGCACAACGCCCTACCCTCTTCTGAACAGATATCATCAACGAATTCAGGCAACTAAACAATTGGACCACTATCATAATAAGAACAAATAACATGATATACTGAAACACTGAAGTAATTCTTAAAATAGCCTGTGATACAAAAACGGAAATCAACAGTAACGAATTTTCGTTTTTTTTAATTTGTATTAGAACTTCCACAGATCTACCGATAGAGAACGTGAGCAAACCTAAAATAAAGGTAAAGGATAACCAATACATTTTGTTTAAAGAATGAATAATTTTTTTGTCATCTTTAAACCATTGAAAAACACGACTGATGCTTGTATAATATGACATGAAGTCGCGGCTGTAACAGATGCTAGTCACGATGGCAAGCAAAGAGGTGGCGTAGGTGGGTATCGAAAAATATCGATAAATATAAATCTTTTGATCGGAGACATCTCCATCGAACAACCAAAACTGTTCACCAATACATACAATAGTATGGAACATAGCTTGGACGAATATATGTAAAATTATCAAACACTTAATCTTCTTCTGGTTACAGTAATTCCTGTATATGCCTAAGACATTTTCCAGGAACAATAAATGGTTCAACAACTTCATTGGAGTCATTTTCTGTTAATTTTATGATGCGTGCCACGGTGACAATGTTAGAGTCTTTTTCGAGTGTATGTATTTTATAAATTTACAATAAGGAAGTGGTTATTTGGTAATTGTCAATAGTCATAAATAATGTTCTTTTTAAGTTTGATGGCATTTTCACATTGAGTTATCTATTCAATCATTGTCAAGTTAATAATCTTATAACTTGAATGCTACCTGTCATTTATTTATTGAATTTACTGGAAATGTTGATGATGTTTTTGTTTATTTTTTGTATCTTTTGTGGTCCGATCGTGATGAAATTCGATATGGAGACAGTTTGAGCCTATGTAGGCTATTTATGAACTACGTCCGCATCTGCGATAACCGACATCCAAGCGGAAGAACTCGCTGGCAAAAGCTAGTATTCAATAAATTTAATGTACTTTATTACATACGATACAATTTAAAAACCCCCTTTTAAAAGTCGGGTGCTGTCCAAGATTAACGTTCGGTCGAAACTCTCCGACATAGCTATCAGGAAGGTAATGAGTTTTGAAATTACCTATTTTACTTTCGAGAACCAATATTAGTCGGTTTTTGTTGCGTTTTTTTTTTAACATGGTTGCCCTGCTGCTCCCTCATTCAGTGTGTTTAATATGGATACTAAAGACCACTTTGTTTATTTTTACCTGATGGCCCCAGAAGAAGGGTAATGTTTTTCGAGAGTGTAATATAATGTTTGTATGTTGTCATTTTGGTCAGTTTTCATCTATATTCTGAAATAACCTTTTTTGAAACCCCCACAATAAGCCTGTTCATTTGATATGTCGCAAGCCCGTTTTTTTTCTTGTAGTAGATTCGGAAAAAATTGACTGTAACAGATAGGCAGACAAATAGACATACAGACGGCCAGCCGGACAGACACACGAATGATCCCATAAGTGTTCCGTGTTATATTCGGACGTTCGTGACCATGAAACGAACGTTTTTTGAACACGATGAAGTCTTGTGAACACAAGACTTGTGAACGTGCTCCAAGGTATCTTGTTAAGTCCATCGTCAAATACATTTAATGGAAGCACACAGTCTAGCAGTTAGAGCATGTTGTACGAGGCTTAACGGCCTCTCTGTAGAAGACAGGATATTATCTAGATGATAAAGTGCAATAAAAGTGGAGTTACAAGCTCCCTTGAATGGCGCATCTTGCGGCGGCGCCATTTTCTCAGTGAAAGCGAATGTTTAGTGCTGGAGCTGAGACTTTATGGTTCATGTTAAGAGCTTATTTGCTTGCTAGTGATGTAGACAATAAAGCTGAGATGTTGTAAAATAATAAGGATTCTCTTTATAGGTAGGAAAGATCGAGTGGATACGCTAATGCTAAGTTTGAATAATAAACCATGCTTTTAAGAATAGACATGGTCAGTAACAATAATAATTGTATTGTTAAGCAATATTCGTACCTATCGTATTCGTCTTGTTGAAAAATTAACTAAAATCAGACTTAGCGATAAGAAAATCCAGAAAACATCTATAAAATTATGAATGTCCTAATCTAGACCATGATTGTGATTAATTAACAAATATTCATTCATACACTTTAATATAACATAAAATGTACTGTCAGCAAAGCTATTTGGTATACAGGCAAAAATATTATTTCTAATGTGTGCATTATAACTTTTTAAGCTTTTAAGTTCTAGTAGTTATAGTCTTCTAAATTGAGTTACATCGATATAAATAATTTTATTCCATAAATACTTAACTAACTATATACACTAGAAATAAAAATAAAATCTCCTAACTAAATAAACCCTAAAATATGGCGTCAAAAAATTCATCCGCATCGCTGTCGACTGGAAGTGTACCCAAAAGACTGGCGGCATTGCCACGTTGTATGGCAATGCTTATTCTTTGACCAAGGTAAAAGCCAGCCCTTGGGTCACGTGACGTGTCAACTAAGCGCCTTGAGAGATCTTTAAATAAGTTATGTGCACTCGGACCCCAAGACCCGAGAGTTTCAACCCCAAACGGCTCGAAAATATAACTACCAACAAGTTTATTATATTTCCGCCGCTTGAGGTTCTCTGCAGCCGCAGCAGCAGCGCCAGCACAGCACGAAGAGCTAGGAAGATGGGATGGCGCAAGAGTATCGACACAAGTAGCGTCCCACACTAATGGCCTACCCATCTTCCATGGAAATAACGACATGCCGTCCGGTCTCTTGCCATCGTCGCGTGCCAGGCCATTGGGTTCTAACACAGCCGGAACGCCGACGGTGACAAGAGCTCGTCGGATGATGTCGTTAAGATTCGCGTGCCGCGCAATGCGACCCGCGCTACGGCTGCATGACAGGCCGTGGTGTCCGAGGCTGTTGACAACTTCACCACAGTGGCAGCGATGAGGAGAACAACAAGGAGCGCCAAGACGCAGGCAGGCAGCGAGGCGGAAAGTAGTATCGTCGAACATGGTGCCAATGTTCGACGACGGTAGTGCGTGAAGCCAGAGACCCGACTCCCACTCACCCACAGCCAGCAGGCGCGCACGCTCTGCAGTAGTAGTTGATGTGGCAATAAGTTTTTCCTGAACTTGCCTGCAGAGCGGCTCGTCCCACCGTCTCTGGGATGAAGGGTAGTCGGGCGGATTTGAATTCGGGCAAGCGAGTCTCCAGGCCTCCACAGCCTCGGTGAAGTACGGCACATCAAAATCAATCAGTGTAGAAACTAGAATATTCCTGATTAATTTATCAGTGCCGTACACCGAGGATATAAAAGCCGGATAAGCTTATGACATACTTACGAGTGTGGAGTACAATAATTGTCTACTCAGCACACTCACAACATTGTTTAAAAGTAGTTGAAAGTTTGTTGCCTAAGACATATCAGCGTACAAACGGATACCATGGATTCAGTACACGATTATGAACCAGTCGGCTTTCCCCATTCCTTTATCTGCTTATTTTTTACTTTCAACTGTTAAATCGTCCTGTTTATTTATCTCAGTCACATTTTTATTTTAGTAAATATTTTTTCAAAAACTAGAAAGAACTAGTTGTGCTATTGATTTACATTGCGTTTTTAGTAAAACATATAAATTAATTTCATCAATCCATGGAATCTTTTTGTGCATCAATTTGTATATCATCCTGGATTTATTTGCTCAAGTATGTGTACACGACTACACACATAATGATATATACATAAACTATAGATGCGTTACCCGCACTCTGAAAAGGCAACATAAATAGAAGGTTACTATCGCCACGCGCTTGGTACCGATTGTGCCCAAGCATCAACGAGCTGTTTTTAGAGCATTGCAAAACGCGTCTAAATGTGTAATAGTAATACGTCATTGTACACATACAAGAATAAAAACATGTATTTGTCAGCGAAAAATTTGCAAATGCCGTAAGATTGTAAAATATTGCGTGAAATTGTAAACTATTTTTTCTTAATAAGACACGGATATAGTGGATACTATTGAATTTGGATGGGGGATGTATTGTATACAAAACAATTTTTTTCATAACATATCGAAAAATTATATTCTAGTAAAGATTTATTACAATCTTACGGAGTCTGCAATTTACCGGTGACATATGCAACATGAAAAATGCTCTCACATTTAAAATGGTAATATAATTAGGAGTACTTATTAGGAAGCCCACCATAGAAGAATAAAATAATGCATTACCGTTCAATTATTATAGGATGTTTAATATAATAACCCTCATTAGCGGTCAGTTTTCATTACCAGGTAACTAACCACTAACGAGGCTTAGTAGCATTAGCTATCGTTTAGCTAATTAGTTAATCGTCATGTTACAAACAAGAAAAGCATCTTGTCATACTTAACTCAACCCGTCAAAGAAAAGTATTTATGGTATCAGCGTGTCCTAGAATCGAAATAACTCTGTCCACTTGTGGTTTGAGACTCTACTTGACAAACAAAAAAAAAATAATTCTGTAGAGAGGTAGCTCCTTGTGATGTTCCATACAAACTTGCTGGTACAGACAACAAAGCTACTTGGTATGCAGCAACTTGCAACTACTTTTAAACAATGTTGTGAGTGAGCTGAGTAGACAATTATTGTACACCACACTCGTAAGTATGTCACAAGCTTAAAAAGTTTTAATGCACACATTAGAAATAAATATTGGCAGTGCAGTGGAAAAAATAATACTTTTGCCTGTATTCCAAATAGCTTTGTTGACTGTACTTACACACGTACCTGGTCTTAAAAGTTAGCTGAAATCTTTTTCTAAAAAAAAAGTTAGGGAGAGACAGTGATTTTTCACTTAGCTTAAAATTGTTCTAACTCTCCCTTTTTTGACTCTCTCTTTTTTTGTATTGTGCTCTTTATTTATATTTTCACTCATTTCTTTTTTCTTTATTTATTTCGTTATTATTACTTTTTACGCTGCTCCGGTCGACGTCATTCTGTCAACACCGGTTGTCGCTGAAAACCAGTGCTGTGGCACGGTCTCGCATACCAGTCCCAGCATTATGCTGAGTGATGGCCATTTTGTGCGAATGTGACGGATATCTTCCAACTTGTATAACTTTTTAAATTTTGTTAATAGTATTTTTTTGGTATACGTCATGCTTGGCGTAAATATACTCATTTCCTTTTTTTCTTTCTTCTTTCCATGATCAAAATAACCTAAAACAAACGCAATACCTGCGTCCCTAACTCATTTCTTAAACATAATTCTTCAATACCCTAAAAGCTGAATTCCAAACACCAATTTCAAGATAAAATATAGGAACATTTATAAGCGGCTTAAGGCCAAACAAGCGGCCTACGCAATCTCGACATCTAAGTACCGAAGTGTGATTTCCTGAAGACTTACAGTGTTAAGGCCTCTGCGTCGACGAGAGCATTTTAGCAAATTAATTAAGTCTCAAGTTATCTCTCCCTCGGAGGAAAGAAGACGGATTGCCCTCTGTCTTCATATAAATTGTTGGAACGCACCAACCACTTAATATATTGCCAAAAATTTCATATTAAAACGGTGTTGCGGAAACTGAATTTTGCGAAGTATAGAGAGATTTTCAGTGTTTAGCATAAGTGTGAAAGTTTGAGTTCCAGCGGTGTAAAATGAATTTCACTTGTCAGTTAGAGTTTTGGATGTTTCAAGCGATTTTGCCTATTCTATATTATTCTTTTCGTGTCGATTAATTTATATTAAAGAAAAATGTAAATAAATAAATTTTGAGTCACTTCAGTTCACTCTGTAATAAAGTGACACAAAATTTATTTATTCACGTTACGCGCCTGTGTGTCGGTGTGAAATTTTTACTGAATCAGTCTTATAGTTTCGGAGTAAATTGGCTGTGACAGACAGACACACATACACACGAGTGACCATACAAGAGTTCTCTTTTTTTCAACAGACATTCGGAACCCTAAAAAGAATAAAATAACAGTTACAGAATAAGGACACGCGCCTGACTCCTCGGAAACATTACGTAGTTCTTAAACGCTGCTCAAGTCGAGGACCCTCAACGCGAATAATGTTTGAGAGGGGTAGATTAATAAAAGTCCAATTGACCTTTCTAGTTATTTTTATTACTGTGACAGCCCTGTTTCAGTAATAGGAGCGTTACTTTTCTTCCTATTCAGTGTTAAGTCGTAGTTTTTTTTTATGTCTGTAGCAATCCTTTTTTTAAGGATGGGAAATCATCAAATGACTTCTTCCGCTCTGGGTGGTCAAGGGTGTGTCAGACTCTTACTGACTAAAACCCATCCGTGTTCCTTCTAAAGCCTTTTGCGTTCTAGGGCCGCGGTGACTCTTTCGAACAAATTCCGCAACCCTGGCAATCCTAATCCTAACTTAACGTTATTAATGCGAAAGTAAGAGTTACTTTAAAATTTGATAGTCTAAAAGATCTCGAAGTCATTCCGAGAAATTGTGGACTCACATAAAATAGTGACCAATCAGAGCACAAGTCTACAATTTATCCGTTTTCGTGTGATAGTAAACTTGGAAACAAGGCTCTCATTGGTCTGTTCAGATATGAGCTCACACCAACAAAGACCAATGAGGGGACAAGTTTCCAATTTAACTATCAAGATAAATGGTAGACCAGAGTGCTGATTGGTCGTCAGTTTATGTCAGTCCACAATTTCTTGAACCGACACGGAGATATTATAGACAGTCAAAGGAGACGGGGACTTCTGGGCCTAATTGTAATAAGTTGAGGTATGGCTTAAAAAAAAAAGGTTATATTTTTCTATTTCAAAATGTGAAAAATCAACTCAATTTACAATCTGGAAAATGAGAAATCCAATAATTAAGTTAAGGTGTAATTGGAATATCGATTTTATTATATCGATAAACGTTACAGAGTTCATACTATTTATGAAAATGCTTTCACCAGATGATGAATCGAATTATAATAATTAAATCTATTAGAATTAAAGTATTATGAGTTTTAACTAGTTAAATAGCTTCGTAATTAAAATAAATCGATTCACGTTTACTAATCGATTATTGTAGTTTAATCTGCGCTAACTCTGACTTGACATGAAGCGAACTAAAAAGACGTAAACAAGAAGAAAATCATGCTGTGCAGTCGAAGGATGCTTCTGGTTTATATTTTTGAAATCACCTCTTTAAACCCTTTATTTTGATACCCCACACGACCAGGTTGGAAAAAAATAAAATAATTCCCCCCCACACAATCCTAAGGCACCCAAAATCCGTCATTTTTCAATTTTAATGTAGCCAGTGACACTCGCAAGGTTAAGACGAGTATATCGACGTAAGAATCATCAAAATCGGCTTACGCGTTTGGTATCTAGAACGCTACAGAAGAACAAACATAAACACATACAAATATACATACGTATACCGATAAACCCATTACCCTCCTTCGGCAGTCAGGTAAAAAATGACAAATAGACAATCGCCCTAGAATAATAAGACAATCACACTTCAAAAATCGGCTGTTAAGTATAGATTGTCTTGGCGCAGGGGGGGTCGCACCAGGCGGCGGCCGAAGTGATGACACGCGGGGTTGCGACAGTTGTTGAGAGGATCCGGCAATTGGGTCTCGAGGTGGCCCTGCACAAGTCCGAAGCCATGTGTTTTTATGGTTCTCGGAACAGGCCACCAATGGGATCCCAAATAACGGTAGGAGGGGTTCACATCGGCGTCGGGTCGACGACTAGGTACAGTGACTTACAAAAAAACTAGAGAAGAAAACTAGAACTTACAAAAAGTCTGATCATGCGTGGGATTTGAACTTACGGCATAATGACAACTTGAAAATAGAAGGTCTTAAGTCAAACTAAACGTCAAGCTATAACTTTAAGAGATTGCTTATGCATTTTTGGAAGTTTACTGTACCTGGGGCTCGAAGTCGACAGCCGATGGAACTTCGAGGAGCACTTCCGACGTTTGGCTTCAAGACTGGAGCGGGCCGGGGCTGCCTTCAAGCGGCTCCTGCCCAATATAGGGGGTCCAAACGCCTCCTGCCGGAGGCTCTATGCGGGGATCGTGCGGTCTATGGCCCTTTATGGGGCCCCAGTGTGGGCACTGACGATGAAAGGGCGACCTGCCCGCCAGCTCAACGCATCCCAAAGGGTCATGGCCATCCGGCTGGCCCGGGGATACCGCACGGTCTCCGGCGAGGCGGTGAGCCTCCTTGCCGGATTAACGCCATGGGATCTGGAGGCGAGAGCCCTCGCGCACGTTTACGCGTGGCGCTTGGAGGCGCTTCGCCGGGGCGAAACTCCGCTGCCACGGCAAATTGCTACGCGGCGGACGGAGCTCCGGCAGGATACCATGGCGATATGGAAACGGCGACTGTCGCAACCCAGCGCTGGGCACGCCACAATTGCGGCGATAAGACCCCTCTTTGAGGAGTGGCTGGAGAGGCGTTACGGCGTTCTCACCTTCCGCCTGACGCAGGTACTAACCGGACACGGCTGTTTCGGGAGGTACCTGTTTCGGATTAAGCGGGAGGACACGGTGGAGCATACGGTGGAGGTCTGCCCTGCTTGGGCTGAGCACCGCCGTGTCCTCGTCGAGGCGATCGGCGGCGGCGACCTCTCGCGTCCGGCCCTGGTTAAATCCATGGTCCGGAGCGAGGAGGCTTGGGAAGCGGTCACCTCATTCTGCGAAGCAGTAATGCTAGCAAAGGAGGAGGAGGGCCGCGCGAGGGAAAGGCAAGGCCTTCGTCCCAACCGCCGCAACAGGAGAAGACGCCCCGGGCGTCGGGAGTCGCAGGGCGATCCCCGGCCACCGTAGGCGCGGGCCTGCGGACGGCGAGCATTGGGTGGCTCGCTGTCCGATCACCACCAGGCCCGGGTCGATGGCGCGTTGTGTTTCACGCGCGCCTCAAAGAGATGTCAGCATAAAAGAAGGGGCCCGCTAGGGCCAGAGCCTGCCAGGGTTGCGGAATTTGTTCGAAAGAGTCACCGCTGCCCTGGAACGCAAAGGGCTTAAGAAGGAACACGGATGGGTTTTAGTCAGTAAGAGTCTGACACGCCCTTCCGTTCCACCCAGAGCGGAAGAAGCCATTTGATGATTTCCTATCCTTAAAAAAAAAGTATAGATTGTTACGTAACCTCACTTTTCCTAAATCTCTTTTATCTCGGCTCTCAGATTGCCAAAATCTGCAAAATTTTCAGTGGTTGATTGTTAATATAGTAGCTATCAATTGACACTAATTTCATCTTTTTACATCTAGGCCCAAAATTGTATGAAAACGTATCCGTCTCCTTTTGATGCGTAAAAAAGTATTCCAAATGTTCAGTTAACAATTTATCGATAGTTATTTTAAATCAATCTCTCAAGTTATTTTAAATCAATCTCTCAAGTTATTTTATAATCTTACGGAGTTTGCCATTATCCGGTGACATATTCATCACTGTTTTCTTTTCCACCTAAATAAACAACTATATGCCAGTGAAAGTCCCGTCAAAGACGGTCTAGTCTTTTTGGAGATTACCCGAAACAAACACATGAACAGACTAAATTTTTTTTTGGTTTTCAAACAAGTAAGACTTTGACATTCCAAACCGACATTTAAGCTCTTTTTTTTGCATGGATACTATCGTGTTTTTAGGACTGTTTCGTTGGTCACAAGCGATATTGCTGAGCATGAAGTGTTTTTTTTCCAACTGGTAGGTATTTCTATGTGGAAGTCAGGCTTTGTGCCCGATTGATAGCAGTGACTGTCAACTAGGACTTTCACCAGTTACGGATAAGTCCTCTATTAAAAGGGAAAAAAATATGACAGGTGTAATATAGGTTCAACTACGCCACACCCTTCGGAAAATACATGTTTTTATATGCTGTATGTAAGTGAATTGATGATTTTTCTACGTAAGCATTTCATCAAAATACATCGGCATTTAAACCTAATCGGGTAATAATACAAAAAAACGTAACATTTCACTGTTAAAACATTTTTGATCCATTTCGCTTTATATTAATTGCAGATAAATTTCGCGATACCCCAAAAGTGAATCCACTGGAAAATTTCAAGGTAAGCATTTTGCCACCATTTTTTTGCGTTTGAGACTTTCTGCGTAGCGTTAAACGCTTAATGTCATTAATGCTGGTGGCGATTCGGCAGTAAATTCCGAAAGCTAGGCCAACAAAAATCAGGACTTTGCCTTGATTTATGGACTTGGAATCGCAGTTCAGCTTATACTTTGATGGTTTTCAACTGAGAGCTTAATAGAGTAATAAACGACTCGTTTCTGTAACGTTTTTATTTAGTGATGCCTTGTCCTACCGATTTTATTATTTTTTTACCACTTGACTAATTAAATTGAAAGTAATTATAGCTTGTCAGACGTGTGTAGAAAAGGGATAGGGGCCTTTTTCCAGCAGTGGAAATAACATGCTAATTTAGATTCGATTAGATAATAGCTTATTATTTATTGACATTAATCTAGGGCCTAGATTAATTTCAATAAATAATTAGCTATAATCTTGGAGAAAACAGTCGTCATGATAGCGAAAAATACCCTAGATTCTAGGGCAGACGACCAGGTGATCATAGTCGTCGTCGCTAAGTCAGATTACTTCCATCAATTAGAATAAAAAATATAATTCTTATCACCATAATTCAGCCGAAAGACGTCCATTGCTAGGACATCGACCTCCGTCAAGCACGGCCACAATTACGAAGTCCTATGATTCCTGCATCCAATGGATTCCCACGACGCTTAGGAACAACCCTCTTTTTTTTTAAGGTTGGGAAATCATCAAATGACTTCTTCCGCTCTCGGCGGAACAGAAGGAAATGTCAGCCTCTTACCGACTAAAACCCATCCGTGTGCTAATGCCCTTTTCGTTTCAGAGTCGCGGCGACTCTTTCGAACAAATTCCGCAATTTTACATCGAACCTGAAATTTAAAACATCGAGCGTTTTTAATTAAGTAGTAGGTACTTAATTAACAACGCTCGATGTTTTACATTCCAGCTTCGATGTACCATTGCGGTTTTTTGTGGGCAGTTTTATGATATTTATTTTGTTTATAACGAGGCGATACCCTCATTAGTACTTAATGAGGGACATGCTGGGTACTGTTTTCATTTTTGCGTCAAAATGGATACAGAAGGATTAACAGCCAAATGTTTGTACCGCTAGGTATTAAAAATAATTAAATAAACCCCAGCAACAATGGGATTAAAACCGTATTTTTAATCATGTAATATGTAAATGGCTGTTACCGTGACTACACTTCTGTGGCGTTTAATTTTTCACGGGTTCCTACAGTGCATTTTTCCGGGAGAAAAAGTAAGGAAAGTGGAGCTTCTCACTGTTGTACCTAGTCGGATAATTAGTGACATTTGTGGACATGTCATTAGTGATATTTTATAATGAGTGACATTTGTGGACATGTTATTGGTGACTTTTGATGATCATTAGTGACATTTGTGGACATGTTATTGGTGAAATTTGATAATAAGTGACATTTGTGGACATGTTATTGGTGACATTTGATAATTAGTGACATTTGTGGACATGTGATTCAGTTAGATTAGTTTAGACACGAGTCTACTATATTTGACATAAACCAAAATCTTTTGAAAATTGCCGTATGGATGAGTGATCATTACTTGTGAATCTGTCACCGGAAAATGGTAAACTCCGTAAGATTATAAAATATCTCGAGGGATTGTAAACTCTAGATAAATTGTCAACTGAACATTTGGAACACTTTTTTCATTCCGAGAAATTGTGAACCCCACATAAACTGATGACATGTTGGCTATTATTATCATACTTTGCCCCACATGTGGGGTAAAGTAGATGGACAACATTCTTGGAGATTACTCTACCCCACTAACTGATTTTAGTGGATCAGAATAATTTTGCATGAAGGCCTGGTAAATTTTGACTGAGACTTAGCTACTGGGGACTGTGAGGAAAATAAGAATAATTCATGATTTATGTTTTCAAAATATTCCTTTCAAAATCACCCTTCCAGTAGCTTTTGCATACCTACATTTTCTCGTTCCATAAGCAACCAAACTAAAGCATTCTATGTACCGTAAAATGGGGATACTTTGATCAATTTTTAACTTTTTAAGACTGTAGCATTCTCATTTTTAGCGAGATTATTATTATTTAAAAGTATAATAATCGGTTTTTTGTGTAGATTTGAATGGGCTAATTTTAAAATGCTAAATTTTAATAATTTAAGAAAAAAAAATTAAAAAGTAAGTGATCAAAGTTAAACCGTGAGTGGGGATACTTTGATCACCCATGTTTTTACTATGGAATTCGAAAGTAGACCCAAAACGATACAGCGGAAAAAAATTATCAAAAAATCGACCGGTAATTTTTCATTTTATAAGCATTTTAATGCTTTAGGGTAACTTTGATCATATAAATAAAACAGATTTTACTCTAATCAGTCTTTATTTTACGACTTAGAAACATAATTTGTTTTTACTTAGAAAAAAGCAATACTTTATCTATCAAATCACAGAAAATTGTATTCTAATCAGTTCTTTTCTTATTTTTAAATTAAATTATTAAGTACAATGTCTACTGACTAAACAACAATCAACATTCCCTATTAATTGGACTGTATTTCGACACCTGATTGGCGCTTATTATGAAACTTATCTAAAAAAAAAATATAACCTCTGAGTAACAAATTAAAGGAACTATTAGACGTTGAACATGATAAATTTATAAAAAACAATAACCAATATGATATCATCACTTTAACTCTAGAATGTCTACATCAAACGGGAATTCTACTTTAGACGTTGGCTCTTCCTCATTTAAAGACTTTGGTTCTGGAAGAAATGAAATTATATCACATTTTTCTATATCCGAAATGTCACTTCTAACTAATTCAAACACCTTTTTATTTTCTAATGACTTATATCCTATTACCACAATGTGCGGCGATGTATCAATAATCCGACAAACATATTTAAATGTTTTTTTCCCACGAGGAGTAAAAAATTTTGCAAGTACGTATCTGCCAACACAAATTTCATTTTCGTTTCTTTCAAAATCAGCTGATGTAGACGAAGGGCCAGGTAATTCTTCATTTGTTTCAGAAGACGAAGGGCCAGGTAATTCTTCATTAGTTTCAGGAGATGAAGGGCCAGGTAATTCTTCATTTGCTTCAGGAATTGTTGTAGAAGCGCTAGCACCTGGAGCTAAGTTTAAGCGCGTTCTTCTGCGTAACTGATGAAGAAGAATCACCAAATCTTTGTGTGCGTAAATAATCAGTTAATAAAACAGACTCTACCGGCGCATCTGAGTTTTCAAGTGCATTGTTATCTGGCACTCTTAGGGTATTTAACACCCCGCTTGAAGATACCTTGCTTTTTTCCTGGGTCGTCGCTCAAATTTGATTCGTCGTAATTAAAAATATTAGATCCCGGAAGATCTTTGATAAGTGGCTCTAAATTATCAAAAAATACATTTAAACTTTCTCTTGAAACACCAGCCCTGGATCTTTTTATATTTGCGGCGACTCTTGTCGAATATTCGTCCTTGTGCCTTTTTAATATAGAATATGCCCAATCGGGGCCTGGGAGATTATTTTGGAATCTAGCAACATGTCGGCCTTGTCTGTCTAAATAAGCTTTTGCTAAAAACCTCAAATCAAGTGCGGTTAAAAGATAACCCCAGTCAGAACATTTTGCTGCTGCCTTCAACAGAGATTTTTCTTCGGTATGGCTAAAAATAGGTTGTGCACCTGGAGTTCTAGTAAAGTTTCCTTTATATTTATTGTACAGAGTTCCAGAGGGAATATCATATTCTCTGGATGCAGCCCGTAAACACATAGCTCCTGTCACTACTCTTGACAAAGCTTCATTTAATAATTCGTCACTGTAGTTTATGTATCTTCTCGTTCCGGGTTTTTTTTTGTAATCTCGCGGCATGATGTTTCTGAAGCAATAGATTAATAATAATATATAAAGAATCATAAAAATTGGATAAAAGTAGTTAACCACACCCTTACTTTAAAACTTAGGGTTACTTTGATCACCGATCAATCTCACCCAGCCTGTTGATCAATGTCACCCCGCGTAAATTTTTTGGCAATAACACAAGCAAATTTTGAGGTTAGGAAATCACAATATTTTTTTATAGTTCACAAATTAAAGTTAAACTAACCGAATATAAATTGCATTATGCCTATACACAAAGCGAATTAGTTACGGACAAAGTTTTGCAGGCTAAAAAAAGATATTAATATGTAGTTACTCACCTTTTTAATTGTTTTATAAAAAACGAGCCACCGCACTTGCCTATGCTTCTAAGGGAAAGATGGCTGACGATCAGAGTTGCCAACGCGAAAAAAAAAATGGGCTAGTGCGTTCCGTTTTCTCAATATTTGCACTTAAGTTTCTAAAAGAAGTTTCGATCAATGTCGCCCCGCGATTTAAAGTAACCCCATTCTACGGTACCTGACTGAGCCTAAATAATTCCCCCACAATACCCCAGCCTATACATTACATCACACACACACATCACAGACGGCTGATTGTGAGAATACCTTTGAAGCTGTTCCAATTACTAGGCGGCCATTGTACTCAATAGCAATTACATACTATACAATACAGTAGTATTGAAATTAGTGGCTAGACATACGGTTATTATTTATTAAGAATTCCTGTTAGTTTCGAGTCGACTCGCATAAAGATGGAGACATAGAAAGGGAGTGGAGGGCGATTGCGGTCCGCTGTAACATGTTGGCACGCAGATTTGCGAGTGTAGTTTTGAAAAAAAAAACACTCTTAAAGCATTCTGCCAAACTCTCTACACCTGCAATCTGTGGGTCAACTACACGCAGCGGGCCATCAACGCTCTCCAAATACAATGTAATAACGCGTTCAGGGTGCTGGTTGGGCTCCCGCGCTGCTGTAGTGCGTCTGCGATGTTTTCGCACGCGCAAACAGATGGCTTTCACACTGTGCTGCGACGCCGCATCGATTCGCTGATGTTCCGTACGCGTGGGAGCGCCAACACCATCCTGAACGTGCTCAGCCACAAACAAGCTCGACAGCCCTCTTCTGTGGCACTGGGTTCAAGCACAAGTGCATGTGCCCGGGGCCCCAGAGTGTGGTAAATACTTAAATTAATTTCTAAATTTAACTTAAATGGTTTTTAAGTTGTACTACTAACAATATTATGGGCCTCCATTCATCTTTCTGTGGTAGTTTCTCACTATCACAGTTAAGGAGATCATTCAGGGGTCGAACATTATCCCCTTTTTGATTCTAAGTTCTTTCAGCCCATCCGAAGATGCTCTGGTAGATACCAATCGCTGTCAGCTATTAATTAAATAAAATTTCTTTAAACAAAATGTGTTACTGTTTTTGGTGTTAGAACAAATACTCTTAAAACAATCACCCACTCTTCAAGTACCTGTTGCATACATAAAAGCTATATTCTCGTTCCAGGCAGCCAAACTACCTGCCAGGGTTGCCGAATCCCTGCCAGGGTAGCCGAATCCCTGCCAGAGTTGCGGAATTTGTTCGAAAGAGTCACCGCGGCTGGAACGCAAAGGGTTTAAAAGGAACATGGATGGGTTTTAGTCAGTAAGAGTCTGACACGCTCGCTCCACCTAAAGCGGAAGAAGTCATTTGATGATTACCCATCCTAAATCAAAAAGGTAACCAAACTAATGCATTCCGTGCACGTGAGTGAGCCTAAATAATTCCCCCACAATACCGAGCCTCTACATTATATCACAGACGGCTGATTGTCAGAATACCTTTGAAGCTGTACCAATTACTAGCCGACCATTCTACTGAATAGCAATTATATGCCACACAATAGGTACTGTAGTAGCGATATTACTGTCTAGATACGGCAACGTTATTGTTAATTAAGAATTGCTTTTAGTTTCGGGGTAGCTTGTATAAAGACGGACTAGTAATTAAACATGTAAAGGCAAAGCCAATTTTGAGGTCTTGACTATCACAAAGAAAAAAGAGGACACATTTTGATCCCAAACACGAATGTGGCGGCTAGAAAACCAATGTTTATTATTTATGTAACAGAAGTATTTTTGTCTGCAATGTTTCAAGCATCAGAATTACGTTTAATAAAATTCGACCAAGTGTAATAAGGCATTTGTAAAATTATACTAGGCACACAGTTTGATATTAATTTATCAATAATTTATCAAATCAATAATTTATCAAATCAATAATTTTATCAATAATTTATGAAATCAATAATATTATCAATAATTTATCAATTGACATAATCATTAATTTAATATTATTTAATTGATTTCAAAACTTTGACATCTCATACCACGTTTTTCGACATACTACTGACTACTGTTATAAGTGTGATTTAATCAATGTATTTGTGAGCTGGTTTAATTTGACATTTACTATGTGATTTTAAAGTGTATTCATGTGATAATTATGGCTATGCCTGGAATAAATTAATTTAATTTATTTAAAATACCCATAATTTATTATTTATTTTTGTTAATACCCGACATCTGATTGCCGCTTTTGTTTTCCCGCATAGTTCATCTAAAGGTTTATATACCACTAGCTTTTGCCCGCGACTTCGTACGCGCGTATCCCATTTTTCCTGTTCCCGAATGTGGCTTTCATAGGTATACAAAAATAATTTTCCAAATCCGACTGGTAGTTCCAGGGATTAGCGCGTTCAAACAAACAAACCGTTTAGCTTTATTATGTTAGTTTAAATAGTATAGATAACTCTTTGGTAGGTGCTTGCGGAGATTACTTTAATTAGTTAAATTTGTTTCAATAATGCTCCCGTTACATTCTTTAAAAACCAAACGACTATGAAAAATAGAAAACAATACTTTATCAAACCGGCCCTAGTTTATATTCCTTGTACAGACAGACAACGTGGGTGGTCTTATAAGGGCTCCACTTTTACTTATGACTCCCACAGTCAGTCTGGAAAGTTTGGTGCCGATCGCCGGATACAAACACATAGCCAGCGGGTTGCTGGCCTAAGGCTAGTCTTCATCTTCCAAATGAACGTTTGTGAATCAGTAGGTATATTTATTCTATGGTTTCTAAAATATAGAACTCAGATTCAACGTTGAAACGAGTTCGTGGCTAAATAATAACGGCCGCACGGGTCGATCTCCAAGGTTAAGCAACGCTTGCCGAGGTTGGTCTGTGGTTGGGTGACCATCTTAACATACCGTGCCTCGGAAAGCACGTTAAGCCGTTGGTCCCGGCTGTCATTTGTAAATCTTTGGCAGTCGTTACGGATAGTCAGAAGCCAGATAATCTGACACTAGTCTTGCCAAGGAGTACCGTGTTACCCAGTTAATGGGTTGTGGAGGTCTGGTAGGCAGCCGCTCCACGTAAAATACTGGTATTCAGCTGAATCCGGTTTGACTGGAAGCCGACCCCAATATATGTAGTTGGGAAAAGGCTAGGCAGATGATTCAACGTTGAAACTATTCGGTTTAAAGAAACTTTATTCCCAATAAAGACATTTATGTCACTTACTTGAGAACGATACTAAAAAAACATACATACATATATAGATTACAAAAAGTTCGTCAGCAGCGTTACAACTTTATGGTACTCGTCCAATGCATTCATTTCTCCAGAAGTGACTGATCCGCAACTATGTGCTGGCTAAGTTGAGTTTTGAACGCATTGAAAGAGTGTACATTTTTTATACAGGAAGGTAGTTTATTATAGAGTTGTTCTGCCTTCCATTTGTAATTGCCTAAAGGTCAAACCAAACAATAAAAGAAAATAGCTTGACATTCTACATTATTATGCTAACACCCTCGAGTCTAACACGACTCACCAAAGCGATCCAATTCCGCATAACAACGCCGAACCGGCGAAACCATTCAAAAGGAAATAGACAAAATAAAAAATCGAAATATGATGAGATATTCAAATGTTATGTAAGTTCGGTGAACAACATTAGGGAAATCGGTCCCCACGGACTTAGGAGCCACAAAACAGATAGGTACAGAAGACCAGCTTCATACAACGAGATGATACACATGTACACATAGACACGCGTGGCCACTTACCTAAAGTCTTACTCATAATCTTATTATGTAGTTCATATTTTTTCCAATTTTTACCACAGGATCACTCTTGTGTGTGGCATATCCCTTTGTTGTTTTTTCCGGAATTAATTAGTAGATTATGCACAGTGTCAGTGTCAATTATTTGTTCCTTGAATTGTTGCTTTTTTTTTTTACTTCGGACGCTTGATCTTCCAAGTTTTTCTACATCGTTCTCACATGTATGCCGCATGTATGTATGTATGTTGTATAATTTTCACACGAATTATGTAACCATGTCTTTGTATAAAACATTGATTTAAAAGAGTGTCCATGGAGATAATTGCACGTTCTTCTCCATAGAGATATACACTTCGGAACGTGTAATTAGCTTCATCTCTTTGGACAGACCGACCTTGACTATTCAAAAGTGCCTGTAATGGTTTAATTGAAATAAATGCCTTGAGTTTGAGTTTGAGTTTCTTATGAAACGGGCGCCATGTTGAATCCCGACCGTAATGAAGGATTCCAGAAAGCCTCGCTGTGCACAGCAGCATGTGATCACGCCTTTCCTCGGATCACTGAGTTGGCGGACAGAGTTCACACTTCACAAATTTTTACAAACGCTGTTTTTATGAATCTGACCTTCTGTACATTATCCTCCCAATGTAGCATCCGTCGTCTCAAGATATGTAGGTACTATGTGGAAATAGGGACTTGGAGACTGGACGTTATACTCGGACGCGGGGCGCAAAGTCTGCGGCGACGGCTAAACGTGCTCAATCGAATAGCAAAAGCTTCCCAGATTATGTTAAAGGTTTATTCTTTAGGTATATTTGAGTTCGGAGTGTTTATTCGTTTTTAAAAGCTTTAAAAACGAATGAACACTAGAACTAGAGAAATATTTCTCGAAACCAAAGAAATAATTTTTTTATGTTTATTATATCTATGCTCGAAACTTTTCGAAATGTCTGATGAAAAGATTTTGAAAATAAGTACTTAAAAATACTGAACTGTGTGAGGTGAGCTGTCAATTCATATAAGTAATCAAGATGTCAAGGGATCACGAAGGGAGCTGTCATTCCATCTTGATTATATGGATTGACAGCTCACCTCGTGATCACTTCACCCAAACCTACCCTTCGACATGTTGACAGAATCGACCGGTAGTTTTTATAGCACCTCCCTAGGTACCTATTTGGTTTTCGAAGATATAGATTTGCCTGTAGAGGGGAGTCCCTGGTGTCCTGAAATACAGTCACGGCTTAGTTTAGGCACCAGTCTCCCACAAATGAACATTGTCGTTGTCATAATTGTAATTGTTTCCTTAAATATTAGATTATAAACGTTATTTGTGGAAGAAAATTAACATTTTTATTATTATTATTATTTATTAGATGAGGCAATGACATATTCAACTACCTATGAACTTAATAAAAAACCCAAGAATATCCGTCAGGGGATGCCATCACTATTTTAAATTTCAACATAAATATAAATAAGTATAGCAATAAAATATCTCCAATTATTCACATTACTGGAAAAGCTACTGGTCCATGAAGACGCTAATGAAGGGCGATCTCTCGATGTCCCTGAAGCGCAAACTCATCGACATGTGCATTCTGCCCGTCCTAACCTACGGTGCTCAGACCTGGTCACTCACTGAGTCGAAAAAGTTCCGCCTTGGGGTATGTCAAAGGGCAATGGAGTGCAGTATTTTAGGTTTAAAAAGAATTAATAGAGTATGGAACACCACGCTGCGCTCCAAAACCGGTATCATTGACGTAGGCAAAAAAGCTGCCAGGCTAAAATGGGACTGGGCGGGTCACACCAGCCGCATGCATAATGACCGCTGGGCAAAAGTCTCCACGCAATGGGTGCCAGAGGATGGACGGCGTCGCCGAGGCCGGCCCAGAAAGCGGTGGCGAGATGACTTGGATGCACACCGCGAAGGCTGGTTCGAGGTGGCACAAGAAAAGAATGTCTGGAAGGATATGGGGGAGGCCTTTGCCCAGCAGTGGGACATAATAGGCTAAGGAAAAAAAAAAATTCACATTACCATAAAAGTGCATAAAAAACTAGTTGATTTAATGACAGCCCCGGACGGATATTCTTGGGTTCTTTATTAAGTTCATAGATAGTTGAATATGTTTTTGCCACATCTATAATAATATCTTCGAGAACCAAATAAGTACGTAGGGAAGTGCTGTACCTAAAACTGAAACCGTATATACCGTCTCCCTCCCGTCGTTGGTAAAAAATATAATAAGAAATAGGTACCTACCTAAATTTAAAGACCGGAAAAACTTTTCATTTTATTTATTTTTTAAATTTTCCCCTTTCACAAAGTAGAGCATCTAAACCTGAAGTTGCAGAATTTTCGAAAGAGTCACCGCGGCCCTGAAACGCAAAAGGCATTAGGAGGAACACGGATGGGTTTTAGTCAGTAAGAGTCTGACACTCCCTTCCGATCGGAAGGAGACATGTGATGATTTCCCAAAAATAAAATCTCGATAGATTACAACTTACATGGGAACCTTTAATATTATCTGGAACACAATTTACCTCATACACGTGAAATTCAATGTTGTGTACATTGAATTTCACGCATATTGGGGAGTGTCGCTAAGCGCGGCACCAATACTCATATATGTACATAAGAATAAGTTTTATTTACATTTAAATAGCTTTGCCTGTGAGCCCTCCGCTTTAGTTTACATGGTTTGTTTGCTCCAACCTTTATGTATGAGTTGACTCGATTATGTATAAGGAAATGTTTATTTATAGGGCAGGTACAAATGAAAATAGAATAGAGACCGTTTAGGTGATGTTCGTTTTGTAAATTGGTTGTGTTTGAGGCATCCGGGCATGCTGCAGAGTTTTTGTTCTTTCTGAAAACGTATGTTTTTATTTATTTATTTATAAGGTTTTTGTAAGTAGGTATTTTATTTATATTGGGCCTGATTTTTCAATACTCAGATAAACCTGGTGAATAAACATGGCGGTTTGACAGCTTTTGCAAAGAAAATATGTCCACTGCTGGACATAGGCTCACCTAGGTGTCGCTACATTTTTTTTAGGTTCCGTACTATGTGATATTAATTCATCAGTAATTGTACTGACGTCTCTTTGAGGCGCAAGTGGCCTGGTTCTTATCGGACTGCGAGCTACCCATCGGTTGCTGTCCGAAGGCCCCGAAGAATCAACATTTTATTTCAGTCAGTTATCAAAGTAACTTTAGGTTCACAGAAAAAAAAAACATGCGGGACAGTCTTTGGGGACTGTCGATAGAAGTGAAAACTAAGCGAAAGCTAAAAGGTTCGGTGACGATGACGCGAGTTCCATGATTTTTGTTCACCCAAAAAGTGCTCAACGCGCCTAAAGGACTTTTCACTTCAAAAATCAATTTTTTCGTCCAGATTTTAATTCAATATTGCCACATTCATGCTTTTTATCATACATTGCAAAGAGTCCATTTAGATGTCGATAATATTTTGTTTTAGTTCACTTTGTTACAGTTCAGAAGTACCTAAACGTCTGCTTTTTGACCTACTTAGTTAATCCAGGTTTATATTAAGCGGGGTTTATGTACCACCTGTTCGTACAAGTTGAGTTCATGTACAAACCGTTTAGAAGTTACGTGTTTTGAGTTTCCACCTCACAAGTTATTCGTTGAATGTGGAGTCAAGCTGTGTAGTTAACATTTTAGTTAAGTTTAAATATTTATACTAATACTTACTTATTTATTAATATTTTAAATGGACAGTGGTAAATGATAGTCTGCAATAACACAGGATACTTTTTATCCCGGGAGTACGTTCAGCAGCTTAAATAATAATAATAAATCTCTTTATTTTCAGGCTACTTTGGCCCATAGAAATAAGTAGCTAGTATGAAAACGCAAACAGGCGTAGTGTGTTGTCAGTTCTTATTGGAGAGTTCTTTCTGCTGCAATTATGAAGAATGGACGGAGCAAATTTCAGAGGAGCTCATGTCTTAATAATAACCGCGGTTCGAGTCGATCTTCAAGCTTAAGCTACGTGTGCGGCCAACACCTGACGATTTTCAATCGTTCTATGCTAATGTAGTGAACTCATCCTCTTCTAAAAGCCTGGCAAATCGAAGTTCAAGAGAAAGACAACTACCTGCTGGAGACACGACCTTCCTATCTCACTTCTGCATTTTTCACCACTACCTATGTTCACTTAACCTGTCTGATCAACCATATCAAATTCTCAAAATACAGCGGAAAAACTCAAGTATCTCAAATCAGAATTCCGTCCACCACAGTCACAACCTTTAGAACTATAAATCTATGACTTTTGTAGCTGCCATATACCAAATTGCATTACGACCTACATGTTATTACGTACCCAGTTCTCATAAATGTGACTCGAATCTCTGCTTGTTCCCAGGAGAAAACTGTGCATTTCGTACATAGGTAATGTACTAACGACAAAATGAATTTGTATACAGACTACTCTCAAATTTCATGTAGAACTTATTTCCTTGTCGCACACTTACTCTAGTAAAACTCTAATCTAAGAAGTAATTAAACCTTTAAAGATAATGATTTCTTCTCAAAAATTAGATGTATCACAGAAATCTTGCATAAAATCTAAGAAAATGCAAAAGGCTAATTTTGTTATCATAACGACCTCCCACGCGTCGCCACATCGAACCTGGTCGCGCATCTAGAGAATTCCCGCGACTTTCACCTGGACATTGGTCAACTTTCAACGTTACTCTGCCCTAGCTGAAGGCTTTAATATTATATTAAGGCCACCACAGGCAAGCTCGGTTAAGCAGTCGGCAACCTTATAGGTTAAACTGCGAGACGCCACTCACAAAAAAAAAATCAACGTTACTCTAATATTGTCACGACTGGAAAGAATCTAAGTTATTATTGTGTTTAAAAATTTTTGCACAGAAATTTTTATTTTTTTATTTCTTTCTTATAATGCAAGCTGTAAGTAACTAAACAGTTTCACCGTGAATACAACGTCACTTTGAATGTATTTCGTTGCGAATGCGAGCGCGTTGCGGCGCACTGAGGTAAAGTTGTACACAAATGTTGCAATTTAGTTTAATTTGTGTGTGACAGGTTTAAGTGGACGGGTTTAACGATCCTCTATTGTGGAATTAACTTAACGTATTTTTGTATGGTTTTAGTGGGATTGAAAAATGCTAATATATTTAAAAAATACGAAACATCACAACAAACTTTGTCATTACAGCTGCGGTGAAATAGACACCCGAGACAATGGCACCTTTTTTTTTTTTTTTTAAGGATGGGAAATCATCAAATGACTTCTTCCGCTCTGGGTGGAGCGGAAGGGCGAGTCAGACTCTTACTGACTAAAACCCATCCGTTTTCCTTCTAAAGCCCTTTGCTTTCCAGGGCCGCGGTGACTCTTTCGAACAAATTCCGAAACCCTGGCAGGCTCTGGCCCTAGCGGGCCCCGTCCTCTTTGCTGACATCTCTTTGAGGCGCGCGTGAAACACAACGCGCCATCGACCCGGGCCTGGTGGTGATCGGACAGCGAGCCACCCAACGCTCGCCGTCCGCAGGCCCGCGCCTACGGTGGCCGGGGATCGCCCTGCGACTCCCGACGCCCGGGGCGTCTTCTTCTGTTGCGGTGGTTGGCGCGAAGGCCTTGCCTTTCCCTCGCGCGGCCCGCGTCCTCCTTCGCAAGCATTACTGCTTCGCAGAAGGAGGTGACCGCTTCCCAAGCCTCCTCGCTCCGGACCATGGATTCAACCAGGGCCGGACGCGAGAGGTTGCCGCCGCCGATCGCCTCGACAAGGACACGGCGGTGCTCTGCCCAAGCAGGACAGACCTCCACCGTATGCTCCACCGTGTCCTCCGGGCGATCCTCACAGTGCTGACACCCGGGCGTGTCCTCCCGCTTAATCCGAAACAGGTACCTCCCGAAACAGCCGTGTCCGATGAGCACCTGCGTCAGGCGGAAGGTAAGGACGCCGTGGCGCTTCTCCAGCCACTCCTCGAAGAGGGGCCTTACCGCCGCAATAGTGGCGTGCCCTGAAACAATGGCACCTACATGAATATTTGAATAAGATTATATAACTATAATAGGTATTTTGTATAAAAACGGATTTAATTGGCTTGTAATTATTTTTAAACCCGTATTCATTTTTTGAAGGATATGTTAACTGCCAAACAACCATTAAAATTAAAAAAAAAAACGGAATGTTTTTGAACGTAGTTAGAACATGAATAAATATTATTTTTTAGATAGAAAAGTTAACAATTGATGAAATACAAGGTGGAGACAACTATACGACAATAAATCTAAACACTGGCAATACTAGTTAATGTGCATACTAGGTAATGGTCTACCCGTGTCTCAAGATTCATTAAAATCGTGAGTGAAAACGTAATAGAAAAACAGAATTACTTGCGCATTTATGATATGAGTGTAGAGGTAAGGTCTCAATGGATTGCACCCCTTTCCTGAGGTAATACATTATTTGAATTATCAGATAAGTCAACATGTCAACAACATGTGTATGAACAACTGTCGCTATGGGACTAACACTGAAATCGCGAAAAAAATCGACTGACAAAAATCGACATTTATGTGCGCATAACTCGACAAAATGTACAGAACAACAGATTTTTTTTTGCGATATCGGCGTTGGTCCCGTGGTAAAAGTTGTTCATAATGATGAGTACAATGACCCTTAAGAGGTATTACGTTTATTCTGTTACACGTTGTATAGAATATCTTGTTGCGTTAATTCCGCATATGTACCATTACTGTACATTAAGTTTAAATACCAACCTAAATAAATAAATCACCAGGTACTTTCACCTGCAAAACAACCTTACTCACTCACTACTTAAGTCCCCTTTTAAACAATTTAAAAAAGTCATCATCAGTCGTACCATGTTTTCCTTGTTACTGTAGTGTAGCGCATTTGTTCCCGGGGCACGTTGCCGTAGTCCCGGCCTTGTCTCGGGATCGTCCCCTCCCTAATGCATCAAGTGTGACGGGAACCACTTGCGATGTTGTTTTCCGACTCTATTTTGGTTAGAAGTTACGGTTTACCTGTTTTAGTAATAGTTGGGAGTTTGAGTTAATTTGTTCTGCTTTGTTATGTACATATACATATGCTTGCTATTGTTAAGTTATGTATTTCTGAACTTGTAGCGTTCTTGAAATGTTCATGGTTATGATGTCCTGGTTCTATTAAAGACTGGATTGTTTGTATGTTTCGCTCCTTTTTAGATACTTTTAGGAGTGAAAAATCGTCATGATTCTCTTGCTCTCATACTAAGTAAAGTGCTGTTAGCGCTATTTGTCTTCTTCTGCCATACTTTTCTATTTTTCATCATCTCTTCCTCAATAGAAAGGGGGTAACCTGTTCTAGCCATATCAGCCCTCACACAGTCCATCTAAAGATGGGTACTGACCGGTGTTACGGGGCGTAATGTAACATGTTACAAAGCGAGCATTCGTGCAGTCAGTACGTGGAAACGAGCACGAACATGATACTTATGTGTTTTGTTTTACTCGGATTTTAGGACACGGCGTATCATAACAATCATGCTCGTTGCGAAGCATTCGCAGCACATTACGTTCCGTAACACCCGTTAGTACCCAGCTAAACATGTATTTGCTCTTCCCTTAGATTAAAATAAAACTACACTATATGTATACTAAAAAGCAATTGCCGTGCGTTAGTACCGCAAAAACTCGAAAAAGGTTCGATCGAGTGCCTATAGGCCATATCCTCTGTATGGGATGGATATCCCAATATTTAGAGGTCAGCAAAAATTGCGAATACTCTGGAGATATCAAAGATCATATTTTTCAACACATTTGCTCAAATAATGCATTTACGAAGCCTGCATACATTGTTCGAAAGTTAAAAATTATGCACTATACATCTCGTCATCGTATCTAAGATATCCTTGGAAGCGCTTTTGCTCAATACGTTTGTCTCACTTTAATAATAAATAGGAAATGAGACGACATCTGTAGTTCTAATTTGCAAATTGGCGCTATTTTTACTAAAGGAACGTCAAAAATTGTTGCTACTTTCCGACTGATGTCTAAAAACAAAAACTTTGTTTCATTACCTATTGTATTGTTTTTTCGCAAATGTGTTGAAAAACGTTGTATGACACACGTGTGGAAATTGGTTTTTACTAACTCGTGACTATGGTACGTATGGTAAGTATGGTTCGTCTACTCGTTTGTAAAAACCAACTTACCACACTAGTATCATAAATAACTATTACTTTTTAATCGCTTTACGCTCATGCACTTTGTCCAATCACGGACCTTTATTTTGCGACACTGTGCGCCATCTACGATGGTGCGTGTGTAATTTCTCCGGCGAACGCTTCCCATGTGCGATCGCAATAAATCTTAAATCTAATGGTAGCAAATCTTGGCGGTTAAAGGTGACTTGTGAAAAGTTATAAAGTGCATTTCGCGACTCAGTCCCGAGAACAAGAACTGCTGGACAAAATGTACGTGGCCTAAGGTAAGAGCTTTCTTTTTGGTTGCCGACTCTTAATCGTTGCAGCCCATTCAATTCCATATCAGTGGCTGCTCCTAAATGTGCAGGTGACGCCTTTCTGACACAGAAGGTAAAAACTATGTGCTTTATTATACTTCAATTTTATTATACTTCAAGAGTCATCAACTTCATAAATCAAGATGCCAGACACAAACACATACTCAACCGGTTTAATAAAAATACAAAATAAAATCAGTCAAATAAGGCTGTTCGAATAACTACTAAAAACATCCCTCGCGCTTACAGAAACTAATTACAACAGCCATTTTGTTTACACGTCAAGAAAACTTGATATAAGAAAAAGAGTAGAGTATTCAACAGAGACTCAGGATTATTAAATCGCGCTATCATAAATGTACTTCACCTGACGCAACCAAGGTTACTTAAAACCGGCAAGTATAAGGTATTTCGATAAAAGGCGGGGCACCAAGACTTATTAAGGTTTGTGGCTTAGAGTTTAAATGATAAACGCTTTCAGGGTCCCGATCACTCTCTTACTAAGCCTCCGCTGTCTGTCCGTCCTGTCTGTCAGCGAGCTGTATCTATATTGCCGCCATAGAAATATAAAAAAAAATATATTGTTTGGTTTGTTTATTACTATGATTGCCGCTAAACAACTTATTAAATGATGGAGAGAAACGTGATTGATTTTTTCGGTTTCGATTCCAAACCTTCGTATACAAGTCTGACTCGCACATGCCTGTTTTAGTATAACCAAGGTGTCTTGTGCGATATACGAAAGCCACATCAAAAGATCGTCCTCAGATCTTTTGAAGTAACAACTTAAATAAACCAAACCAGAAAAGCAAAAAGGGATTATGAGAGACTGCAATTTGAAAAAGCAGGTAGAAATTCTAAGCAGCTATGGCGTGCTATCAAAAGTGTCACAAACATGGGTCAACAGAAGTCTCCAGCCCATGATCTCATAGCAAATAGTCACGATAGGCAGGACACTATAAATCAAATTAATGATTATTTCGCAAACGTAGGGAGAAATCTAGCGGACAAAATACAAAGAGATCCTCGATTGGTTTCGTTATCCGACCCCCCGAAGGAATCTCTAGTCCTACTTAGGACAAATGAACAAGAGGTGGAACGCTTAATCCTTTCACTTAAAAACGATTGTGCAGTCGGCTGGGACGACATTTCTTCTAGTTTTCTTAAAAAACATATAAATATTATTGTACCTCCACTGACATATGTTTGCAATCTGTGCCTCGATTCTGGTGTCTTTCCCGACTGGTTTAAGAAGGCTATTCTTCACCCTATTTTTAAGTCTGGCGGCCGTGACCGTGTCGAAAACTATAGGCCTATATCAGTTTTGCCCGCGATGTCCAAGGTACTGGAAAAAATAATAAATGCAAGGCTAGTTGCATACCTAGAGGCACGCAATCTTTTGTCGGTTAACCAATTTGGCTTTCGAAAAAATCTATCCACTGCTGATGCTGTTCACAAATTGGTTAATCATATAGCTCAGGAACTTGACAACGGCAAGAAATGTGTTGCATTGTTCCTGGACCTCGCGAAGGCATTCGACACGGTCTCGATTCCCATCTTACTATCTAAGCTCGAATGCCTGGGAATACGGGGCGCCCAGCTGTCCCTGTTTCGGAGCTATCTAACAAATAGAACACAGAGCGCCAAAATTGGATCCCACTCCAGCTCGGATTTAAATATAGCTTTTGGTGTGCCGCAGGGCAGTATTCTTGGCCCCAGTCTATTTTTAATCTACATGAATGATTTGTGTAGCCTCAGTCTAGAAAGCGGCACAATGTTTTCGTATGCAGACGATACAGCACTTGTGTTTGCCTCGGACAGCTGGGAAGATGCATATCGCCTTGCTCAGAAGGGTTTCGATACGGTCAGCGAATGGCTTAAGAGCAACTTGCTTACCCTGAACGTATCGAAAACGAAAATAATAAATTTTTCGATTCGAAATACCAATGTGTCTGTTGTAGGATCACTGAACGTTACCGCCCAGTCGACACCGTCTTTTGATTGCAGCGTCGGCACTAGCACCCATGTTCGCTGTGACATTGAACGTGTCACCTCGATAAAGTATCTTGGCATCGTCATTGACTGCAACCTTACATTTAAAGAGTACATAACACACTTATCAAATAGGGTGCGCAAATTAATGTACATCTTTAAACAACTACGCAGTTCTGCAGATGCTGGTGTCATGAAAATGACTTACCAGGCACTATGTCAGTCAATTTTAGTTTATTGCATCTCGTCCTGGGGAGGTGCAGCCAAATCTAATTTTATCCAGATCGAGCGAGCGCAGAGAGCGGTCCTTAAAGTATGCTGTTCCAAGCCAAGACTTTATCCCACCGTTAAGCTTTACGAATATTGTCAAGTCCTCACGGTTAGGCAATTGTTTGTTCTGGCCACAGCCATTAAACAACACGCCATTTCCAACTATTCCCCGCGAATAAATCGCCGTAACCATATAGTTGCTCTAAATACGCCTCTTAAAACTTCCTTTAGTCATAGATTCTTTATTTTCCTTGGTCCGTATCTCTACAATAAATTAAACCGAATTCTTTCCCTGCACCCATTGAACAAACATAATTTTAAAGTCACTTTACAAGCCTGGCTACAAGGCCACACATATACTGCCACAGAAGCTCTCTTTGACGTATTAGTCTAGTTATTTCATGCACTAACACACACCACAACAAATATACACTGTCACACACACATTATCACAAACACACACCTTCACAAACATCACACTCACAAAAACCTCCCAAATATAGGTATTTTTAATTATTTTTAAGTCTTTTTCAAATTAAATTTAATTTAATCTCACTATAATTCTAAAATTAATGTAATCTGTTATATTATAATTGTAAAATTGCTTGAAACTGCTATTTACTGTGATATCAGATGAAAGCTATCAAATGTGTTAATCTATGACGGGGTGGGGACCTGGTGACCTGTATTACAGGTGTTACTACCTACCACAGGCACCAGCGATCCACAACCAAAAATTACTAGCTTTTGCTCGTGTGTAAATTCTGTTTGTATTTTTTGGCTTGTGGTGAGAAATAAACAATTTTTATTATTATTTATTATTATTTATTAAAAAATTAAACTGTAAAAGCCTAACGAAAGCTGGATAGGCTCACCTTTGTCAAATATAGCTGGACAGCTGGCATCTAACAAGCGTCACTTTTTCAGGCTTTACCCGAATGCTTGGCAAATACTACGTGCAGTAGCGATGCAATATCTGCGTGCCACGTGTACAACTGGTCAGGCCACGTTCATCCACTAATCGTCAAAGTCGTCAACGTCAAACGTTTTGAAACGAAACGGTTTTTAACTTTACTGCCTTTGTATTTTATATTGGGCTGATGTTCGCAGCTTCACATCCAAGCGCGTTTTTTGCGTAGAAATGGAGTTTTTTTTAATATTCGATCCATACCAGCAACAAAGGCCAACCACCACTCGGATTTACTGGGAAACATCGATCTCACAACACTATAAAGGTAATCAGTGGCGTAGCTAATCTAATAGGGATCCCTGTTTCAAAATTGTTGAGGGCCCTTTTTATACGGCTCTTACGAAGCCTAAAACGACGCTAATATTTCTTGGAAAATAAATAAATTGGTAGTCTGAATGGAGTTTTATTTGGGTAACTTAAAAGAGAATCATGAACAAGGACGAAGAACGACCAAAACTAACTTGAAAAAATAGAGAATCTTGACTGGGCTATGTAGCCCAGTCAAGATTCTCTATCATTGTGATTTACTAAGAAAATTTCATTTTGTGAATTAGAAAATTGTTGGCATCCTAATTCGGAATTAAACTGTTATCATAAGCAAAGGCAATTCCTCACTCAAAAATAATTTGATTTTGTGAATAACATTTTACATACTAGTTGCCGCCCGCGTGAATGTCGAATATTATTCCAAGGGAACATACTCCCGGAATAAAAAGTATCCTATGTGTATTCCAGATTATAATCTACCTCTGTGCCAAATTTCATCAAGCTCCGTTCTGCTGTTCAATCCATTCATCCAAACTTTCGCATTTATAATATTAGTATAGATTTTTGACATGTCTGAACGCGTGTAACGTGGAGGCCCAGTCATGCATTGATGCAGTGATAAAATCAAAAATAATTTATTCAAATTAGGCTGAGTGCCAGCACTTTTTGAACGTCAAAGTTCTACATAAAGACAGTCCCCCAAAACAGCTACACAACACACAAACAGCAACACTACAAAACAGCTACGCCCTTGTAGGTTATAAAGTGTGTAATGAGCTCTGCATTATTCAATATCATATTTTTGCTAGAGTGTGGTCTCTGCTCATTATTTACTCTTGCACCCTAGGATCGTACAACGAATTATGATAGCCGACACGTCTACCATCATATTCCTCGGAATTATTATTAATCTACTGATATTAATGAAGCCAAGCTGCAGCAAGGAGTTTAATACATTCTCTGTCGTATTAGTGTTGCTAATTTAGTTAATATTGACTGGTTTCAGTCTAGCCATTTTACATGTAAGAAGAGTATTTTGCAGTTAAAATAACAATAGTCAGAGTATGAGAATGTAGGTCTGCGACAGACGCACGTGATAGATTATTCGGATAATTTCAGTTTATTTATCACAATAATTCACGTATTTACCTAATTGGACACGAGTAAAAACATCCCTATTATAATTATTACCTTGTTTACATGTGATACACAACATTCAACAGTTTTTCATCAAAATCTTATCAATACTAGTACGAAATACTGTTCTTTCATTGTTGTTTTGTGTCATTTAACCGTTATTTACAAAAATAACGTAAATTGTTTACTAACTATGCCATTGTAAGACCATGGATGTGATTGAAGTTATTAATTTCAGCATATTTACTGTATTTTATATTATTTTATCATAGTTTCATAATTAAATGCAAATTATAACAAATCTGTAATGGAATCGTACGATGTGACGTCACTTGTTTACCACCGGCTAGAAAGGCACATCACGCCCGACGACGCTACTTGTCTCTTCCAAGAGAGTCGCAGAGACCAGCACTCTTCGCAAACTACGACCGCCGCGCGCGATAGTCGCATGCGATAGATCGCGCGGGGCTGCGATCGGCCGCGATGCACGGAATTGTACCTTTAATGTTTTAATAACCAGTGAAAAGAGATGTTTACTGTAGTTTATGGAATAAGGATAACTGCCACGTTGGTCTAGTGGTCAAAAACGCTATTGCTGAGCATGAGGTCCTTATTTGGCCCAAGTCCGGTAAAGTGTTTTTGGACTTTTTATCTGGAATTTCTTTTAGTTGATAGCAATTAGCTCGCCTCTATAGAGAGACTTAAACATAATAATTATGTAAGTGGCAAAATGTGGATGAATTTTAAGATACAATGTGGATAATTTTCGTGAACATTCGGGTAGCACAGCCGAAACTACTGGTCGTAGAAAGCTGAAATTTGGCATGTAGCTTTCCTTCACTCCGTAACTTTTCAGACTGGCTGTAGAAGTCATAAGCTGACATCAGAATAGATACACTATATTTACCTTATGTTCGTGGAAGTAAGTAACATAGAGTTGATAATACCTCCTCTAAAATCCCGGAACCATAAACATGACGATTGTATCCCGGGATTTAAGAAATTACAAATTACTTATTGCGCTTTAAATACATAATATATGAATACAATTATTTTATTGAAGAAACTTATACTTTTAGAGTTCCGTACCTACTAAAACTGTTAAATTAAATAGCTTTGTTTTCGCACAACCCTTTCTTCTTTTAATTTTTCAAATCAATAATTTGTAACTAAACTCAAAGTACAGTTCATGTTTTTATAATACTGGGTTTTAATTGTCATGATTCCATTTATGATTCCGGGATTTTAAAGGAGGTTTATCAACTCTATGTTACTTACTTCCACGAACATTAGATAAATGTAGTCTACCTATTCCGATCTCTGGTCATAAGTAAAAGCGGAGCCCTTGTAAGGCCACTAACGTATCCTACTGTCTGCCTGGATAAGGAATATATAGGTACTAGAGTTGAGGGATTGACAAAGTCTTGATTTCTATTTTTCATAGTCGTTTGGTTTTCAAAGAGTGATTATGGGAGCGTTATTGAACAATATTTTACTATTTAAAGTTATCTCCGCAAGCTCCTACTAAAGAGTTATCTATACTATCTATACTAATATAACAAAGCCAAGAAAATTGTTTGTTTGCACGCGCTAAATTCTAAAACTACCACTCGGATTTGATTTTTTTTGTATAATGTGAAAGTGTAGCCTTTCTCATGAATGTGGCTTTCATTTACAAAAAATATTTATGGCTATAGATACGGGAACGGGAAAAAACGCGCGTACGAAGTCGCGGGCAAAAGTTAGTACAATATGTAAATATAAATTGTCACATGTATGACGTAGCATCACTTGAGTACGACTCGATCGATTTGGCCAATTGGTTGTGTACGTAGTTATCAGGAGAAGGTGAATGAACCCTTGTGAAGCTGGGATGGCTAGATAATGATAAAATGATAAGGATAAATTCTTTGCGTGGTCACGAACATAAAACACAAACAAATAACGGCTGCTCGGGTCGATCTTCAAGGTTAAGCAACGCTTGCCAAGGTTGGTCTGTGGATGGGTGACCATCTTAATATACCGAGTTTCCTCCGTGCCTCGAAAAACACGTTAAGCCGTTGGTCCCAGTTGTCATTTGTAGATCTTTGGTAGTCGTTACGGATTGTCAGAAGCCAGTAAATCTGACTCCAGTCTTGCCAAGAACTACCGTGTTACCCAGTTAATGGGTTTTTGAGGTCTGGTAGGCAGCCGCTCCACGTAAAATACTGGTATTCAGCTGAATCCGGTTTGACTGGAAGCCGGCCCCAATTGGGAAGTAGTTGGGAAAAGGTTAGGCAGATGATGGTCACGAACACTCTCGAAGCAAAATTCGTCAAATCGACAATTTTAACTCCCATTAATTTAAATGTTCAACATCGCTTTGTTGTTTCAACAAGACAATTCAAACTAGATTATTTCCATTGTCTAGTTTTGCTCACCTTTTGTTTTGATTCCTTTTATAAAATCGAAAACAACGTGGAATTTAAATTATGTATTGTCACACCAGACTGGTTTAGAAAGACAAATATAATTAATACAACAAACAATAAAGAGGTTTAATATCTGCGTTCAAAATATTAAAATTTATTAACCTTAAAAACAGCGTTTTCGTTTACGGGTAAAAGGAACCACAATTTTATAGGAAGAAAATAATTTAATTAATTCTGTAATGGAAATATGGTAATTAAGCCCTAAAAATGCACCGAAATTTTAATTAACATAACTTTACTTATTCCTCTTGTTCAAAATGATGATGCAATTTTGATGTAAACCCCAATTATTGCATTTAAAGAAAACAATATGAAATTGATTAAGTAAATAAAATAATCAAATAACAATGTTTAAATAATTAATTCACCGAAATGAAAGCCTGACTCAAAGGAACTCTACGAAAAGGCGAAGCTCAATAAAAAAGTAAATAAAAATTTGAAGATTCCACCTTCAAAAAGATACACATGAACATCAAAAGGCAAAGAAAACATTACTTTCAATATGGATAGCCTCCTCAGTGATGTCATAAAAAGAAAAAAAAAAACTTAAGCACTCTACACAGGTCGTCGGGACAAGAGGGGAATCGATTGACCAATCCTGCCGAGGGAAATTAGACTTTAAACTTCTGAAAATAGAGTTGAATTTCTCATGTCGGATGCGGACCATAAGCAATTGTGATTTTTTTAATATCAGCGTCCGAAGCTGGTAACAATGAGACAGACAAAGCGCGGCAGGCCGCATCAATCTCCTCCTATACCTAATATTGTTGGACTGAACGACATTGACTGATGGTGGCTGGAGCCGATATTAAATATCGTGGCAACCGTCTTCATTTAATTACAATGTAATGAATAGCACCAGGATTTTGTTGGGTTGTAGAGGGAAGCGGGTTGAATAATGAGGTTGATGTTGTAATGGATTTTCTTTAGGATCTGCTGTTTAACGAGAGAGTTTACTGGCGAATTGATCGTATTAACTTGATGAGGTGACTTTAATACACGTTTGATTATTTATTTAAATAAAGGTTTCACTTGAAATCTCTCACATATCGAAGTTGTTTGGGAACTTTACACTAGTTAGTATATCGTCCCTTGGTGCAATGATACAAATATGTTAAGTAGTTTCCACCTGGTTACAGATACCCGATCTACAAAAATCCTACTAATATTATAAACGCGAAAGTTTGTGAGCATGGATGGATGGATGGATGTTTGTTACCGTTTTACGTCAGAACGGCTGAACGGATCTTGACGAAATTTGGCACAGAGGTAGATTATAGTCTGGAATAACACATAGAATACTTTTTATACCGATATTCCCACGGGATCGGTATTTACGCGGGTGAAACCGCGGGTCTGCCATAGTACAATATAAAAAACAAACAAAATTTTTATCATTTTTGTGTGCTCGTTTGCTCTTCAAAAATGTCAAAAAAACTTTTTAACACACAAACGAAAACAAAATTTCATAGGTATTCCAAATTTAAACGCGTCCCACAAAAATCCAGACCGAATATCCTGCTAACCTATTATTGCCAGTCTATTGTAAAAACGACAAAGCTATCCGCCATTACCTACAAGAAAGGAAGAAAATAAGACCAAGCCACCTTTGTCACACTTGTATCAAAGATGCGACAAATTGAATAAAAAGTCTCGCTCTTTGTGCTGGAATCTTGAAAACAAGGCGAAGTCGTAATGTAAACGTGTTGTTTTGTTTCTTATTTTGCAACAAATGAGGTTGGATAGCTGAAATGTGGAGAGAAACAAATAAAAGGGTTTTTGTTTCGGGAGAATTTGAATAAATCGATATGTGAAGGACGTTGATTGGTTTGTGATATTTATAGTTCGTAAGCCTATAAATATTTTCTTAAAGGGTAATTTTATTTTGGGAGTTTTATATTTTTAATTGCCAACAACTTCATATTAAATGATCAGGGGATTCAGAAAAAAAACAATTAAAAAAAAAACATAAATACCTAGGTATGCCAACTTAAAGCCGCGTATCCTCTAGGCAACATTTGACGCGCAACACGCGACGCTCAACCTGTTCGGTAACGTTGCACAAAAGCGCCAGCTGGCGCACAATATGAAAGCTATACTTAATAAGGGTTGCTCGTTGCCGTTAAACATGATAAGCAACATGTCGCGCGTCAAATGTTTCCAACGTAACAAATACTCAACTTTCCATCGCCCCATTGTAAATTACCGCTACTTTTCCCCCTCAACCACTTAAAACCGCAATTTACGGTTATTTCCACCAACAATAATAACATCGATAATCTAATCTCGATTACGGTCACGGAATTAGAATAGTTTGCAGAATGGAAGGGGTTAAATGATCCAGTTAAAGTTTCCCGCTTAGTTCCAGCCGCGGCGCTTCCAGTTCACAACGACTTTTATAGCACTTGTGATATAAAACTACAATTAACTACAGACCCCGCTGTTTTCTAAGTAAATTCTTATAGATATTGGATTAATTTAGCTTTGCTTCGAGTTTGTTGAATTAATTAGGTTGTGGAAAGAATAATTTTCCTTTTAGTTTTTAGTTTCTAACAGGGTTTTTTAAGCGGTCAGGAAATTAAAAATGGATGGAGGATGAGAAGCTATTCATTTTTTTCAGACAGTATAACCATGTTCACCATGCCCTTGTCCACGGTCAGGTTTTTTCTCGGGTGAGGGAATCGGTTTTGACGGAGACGGATGACGGATGACGGAGACTGATCACGTTTGTCCACTGCGCCCGGATCCGATTCGATCTCGAACGAAATATCACTCAAATGCGGTGTAAATAAGATAACGTGTGCACGTGCATTTAAGATAAAATTCGTAATAAACGTAAATTCCACGTTTGAACGACAACTTCTTGCCATATTATTGTACGTAGGAAGACGCAGGAAGAAGTTTTGGGTTCACCATCTTCTGCAAGAGAGATACCTCGAAGGAGCATTTTATACCCTTTACGATAAATTACGACGGCATGAAGATAAATTTTTCAATTATTTTCTTTGTAGTGTTTTATATATTTGTATTACATGTACTCCTGATTGAGGCTCCGGTTTAGCGGTTCATCCATCATCTGCCTAGCCTTTTCCCAACTATATTGGGGTCGGCTTCCAGTCAAACCGGATTCAGCTGAATACCAGTATTTTACATGGAGCGGCTACCAGACCTCCTCAACCCATTAACTGGGTTACATGGTAGTTCTTGACAAGACTGGAGTCAGATTTACTGGCTTCTGACAATCCGTAACGACTGCCACAGATCTACAAATAACAGCCGGGACCGACGGCTTAAAGTGCTTTCCGAGACAAGGAGGAAACTCGGTATGTTAAGTTGGTCACCCATCCACAGACCAACCTTGGCAAGCGTTGCTTTACCTTGATCGACCCGTACCACTGTTATTCTTCTAGCCACGAGCTATTCCAGGTTTAGTGGTTCATCCGATCAAGCAAAATCCCCGGAGCCCGTCAAAAGAACGGATGACGGATCTCGGACGTCGGACGTCGAGTGGAGGATGTATGTAGGTATGTCCGATACTTGCGTACAGGATGACGCTACCAACTGCATCAGGTTGCGTGAACAGTGATTTGTTTGTGCTGTTGGTCATGACGCGTCTATATAATTCGTCATTGTTTCTTTAGTATGTATTTCTCAACCATTATTAAATTTTGGGTCAGTGCGAATGAATGTGGATCATTCGTTCGCACTGACCCAAAATTTCCCTCATTACTTTTCTCATCTATCTATCTATCTATTGGGGTATGGTTTCCGCACTTAGTCCTGATGTTGGACCATTGTGCGTGGGCCATGGCGGCCGTCATTCCAACCAGCCGACCTCCCTCCAGAAGCAGATCAGTCCTCTTAAAGAGTTCAGGGTGTCTGTGAGTGAATTTGGTGTTCCTATCGTTTGTCTACGTATATCGGCGACGCCTGTGCACTTCAGGAGCACGTGCGACACCGTTTCCTCCTCCTCCATGCATGCTCTGCACAGAGGACTGTCTGTTATACCTAGTGTGTGGAAATGCTTATTCAGTGAGCAGTGTCCGGTGATGGTCCCCACCACCATTCGCAGGCTGCTCCTATCCAGTCGCAGAAGGTGCTTGGTAAGTTTATTGTTTAGGAGTGGTATAGCCTCCTTGGACTGCCTGCAGCCTGGTGCCGAGGTCCACCAGCGTTCTGCTTGTGTGTGGGTATGTTCTTGTAGCCACGTGCGTAGCTGGGTGAAAGGGAGTGGCACTATGGGTTCGGGTCCAACAGCCATCGTACCAGACCCCCTCCTGGCCAGTTCATCGGCCGCGTCATTTCCTAGTGATCCGCTGTGACCTTTTATCCACTGCAGCGTCACGGTGTTGCGGTTTGTCACCGTGACGCGTTCTAGTGCATTGTGGCATTCTTGTATTTGTTTCGAGGTGGTGTAGTTTCTATTTAGGGATTGGAGAACTGAGGCGCTGTCGGATAGTATACGAATATGAGTGTCCGTGACTCCCCTGGCTTCTATGGCATGGATCGCTAGGATAATGCCGACGCATTCCGCCTGGTAAACGGTGTTGAGCTTTCCTAGTGGTCTGGATATTCTGATGTTGAGGTCGCTGGAGTAAACTCCAACTCCGGTTCCGGTACTTGTCTTAGATCCATCAGTGTAGATTCTCAGCTCTTTGGGACCTGAGTGGTCATCCGATTCTTGTGTTAGCACTATGTTATAGCTTTTGGAAATGGTGCATCTTTTGAGCTTTGTCCTTGGGTGATGACATCATGGGTTGTCGTTTTACGGCATCTTCCATGATGCGTGTATGTTTGATTCTAGAGTCTTTACCTAAAGTGCCAGCTGTGCTGAGCCTGAAGGCCGCTAGGGCCGCTTCCTCCTGCACTATAAGGTGCAGTGGTGGCAGCCCCAGCATAGCCTGCAGGGCCGCAGTACTTTTCTCATTCATCTACATTAGATGCCCAAATATTTTATCGATACCTACTCCTAAATTCAAACCTATAAAATAATAATGCGAATGCCTTGCCCGTGTCCCTTTTAAACAATGTCCACTTTTAAAACAATGGTCAAAAATCACTACTTACTATGCTATTCTATGCTATTTGTTTCATAATTATTATTGTTTATATTTATTTATTATGTATTTATTTTATATATAAATAGTACACCTAAGAAAAAAACAGTACTGTCTTTCCTTTTATCATTAAAATCCATCCAAAGGTTGTCTTGGCCACCCATTTTTTGTTAACCCACTCACTGCTTAATTAATGGTTCCAATATTTGTAAATATGTGAGTACCATGTACCTAAATTTATTTAGAAAATGAATAAGTTTATCTCTGCTGGTAATACTTTGTTCCTATAAGTAGCATGCTCTGGGTGCATCGTCCTCACATATGTAATATTAAATTATTTTTTGTATACCAAATATTGTAAAACCATTTTCTGAAAAGAGTAACTATGGAGTTTCTTGTCCCTTTTTCTCCATAAGATTCTACCTTTCCGAATGGACAGTAGAGTCACTTTATTAACTTAGTATTATTATTTTGACGGTAAATGATGAAGTTCAAAAGTGCCTTTTACTGGCCTAATTGATATAAACGCTTTGGTTGGTATGGTTTACATAATAAAGTGTTTATTCTATTCTATAATAATTCAGTAATAATCAAATTCCACGCGAACGTTTAGATCAATTTATAAAATATGCAATATCGCATAATCAATTTCGCCTCACAAAATATTTCAAAGCTTGCAGCGCACTAATTACACAATATTAAAACCACTAATACTGAACCCAATATTTTGGCTAAAATTCAACAATGTTTTGGATTGGAATTCAATATGCAGGTTGAGTGGGTAAGCGTGGGACATAATATATTGAAAGGGTATTCAAAAATTTGGTTTAATACCTAGGTATTAGATTCTCGTTTCAAATAGAAGCAAATATGATTATTAAAAAATAATTTGAAAAAACAAGCTTTTATAGAAAAATCCAACTAAAAAACAGAAGATAAAATTTAATAAATTTGATTAAGAATAATGTAAAAAAGAAATGAATATACATTATTGTAATGCACCCCCATTTAAAGTGAAGATATTATCAAAGTGATGATTCTTCTACTCATTATCTGTCAATAAAATGTTTCTAACTATTGACACTATGCACCCCGCGCTTTTTTACAATAATGTACATTAATTTCTTTTTTACGTTATTCTTAATCAAATTTATTAAATTTTATTTTCTGTTTTTTTTTGGATTTTTCTATAAAAGCGTGTTTTTTTTAATTATTTTTTTTTTTGTCAAGGGTTATTTAAATAGAATATGTGTGTTTTTGTGAACAATAAAAAAGTGTGTATTTATGGATAATGTTTTGCTATGTTAGAATATTTTTTAATTTTAATTAATTAATCCTGGCGAATCTAATTAGAATAATCAGATATTTTAATTGAATTCTTGCATTGTCATCGATCCTTGACAGGTGTGCAAAGTTTGAACTAAATCTGATCGTTCAAAGTAGGGCAAAATCGAGCTGAAAAGGGTCGTTTACATACATACAACAGGTGAAGCTAATAAAAGCGTGTTAAAAAGAGGTTAAATATGGTTATTCGTAGAAGGGAATCCCTGGCAAAACTTACCTTATTATCAGCAAATGCGCTAAGCTACTTTTAATATTTCATAAAAACTAGAAAAAATGCGCGGTACCTACCTATCTGTTGGCCACGCCCACGGTGCGAAGCCAAACTACACTTATGTGTATCTACAAGTTTGGCTTCTTATAAATAAGATGTTTGGCTAAGATAAATAGTTATCTAATAAAGGTACCATTCCGTGCATCGCGGCCAATCGCAGCCGCGCGCGATCTATCGCGTGCAACAAAAGTCAGAGTATGAGAATGTAGCGAGAGTACGAGCGCAGCCGACTTCGGAAGCGGTGCCATAGATTTCCATACTCCGACTATTGTCGCATCAGCCGCGCGCGACAGCCGCACGCGACTGAGGTGCGCGGCTGCGATCGGTCACGATGCACAGAATTGTATCTTTAAACACAGTGAAATCAAAAAGTATGTTTGTCTGCCTGGCTCCGATCGAGTGAAAACGTAAGTCTTGACTAAGAGTCATTTTATCAGCGATAACGACTGTCGAAAATATCAAAATGAAGGGAAATTGACTACTGCACTACTACTGTCACTAACTATTACTGTTACTAACTAATCCCATACAATCGCTTAATTTCTTATTTTTTCTATTTGAGATGGGTTTGCTCTTGACTCTAGTCTAGGTCATAGATGACAGAGGCAAAGTCGACGATGGAGGGAGCTTACCCAGAAGAAGCCTGTTCACTCTAATTTTGAAAACATTAGGGATGTCGCTGGGAATGTCATTTTGCCTAGAGCCCCAGAGCATGCGAATTTTTTTATAATTTTTTGAGATTTTGTTTTTGTTCTTGCGAGGAAACTATCACGACATGACGTGTCCCCGATATGTCCCTCGTTTATCCGGTCATACCGTACAGTAGATATTATTTACGAACCTAGTACGTTGTGACGTGGACCGTACGATAAATCTGCGATGATCCTCTAATTAAGAGCATTAATGCAATTTCAACAAAATTTACTAAACACTCCATTATTTTGGACAACAGTTAAAATGGCCGATTAGACACGAGTGCGGTATTTTAGATTTTGAAATATCGAATATGTAGAATACTACTACGCAAGTCAACAACGAAAAAATTTACATATTGATTCAAGCGGGAAAAGTTTTCCAGTGCAATGACAAATCCTTATGCGTGTCAGACAACGTTTTTCAATACCATCACGCAGAAACTGTAAATGCTTGAATAGCTTATACAATTTTGTGAGAAATGTTTGCTTTATAGCTCTCGTTATTTTTTGTTCGCCGTGGCACCAGCTTTCAACCAGCATTATTTTAAATATAGTAAACTGCAAAATAAGATTTAAAAAAAGGAAAACGGTTAAATAGGAGTGAGTGAAATATGCGTTGCGAGTCTAAAAGAAGTACAATAAAGCCATCGAATGCAATTTTTGTTATGACCAAGCCAAAAATGATATTGCCTTCGCTGCAATGTGCCTGCCCATTCTTAAAGAGATACAATTGTCAAAGCCACACAAGATAAAATTGTTTATTATCTATGGAATTGTACTACGCACATCTGGGTCGTGTCTTTGGTACGACGAGTATTGAATTTGACAGCTCCGTGTGGCGGGAAAATAATAATACAGATAAAAAATGTGTTTCTTGGTAGTTTGTTGTTTTTGCATGGAAAACTACTAACCATGTTTTCTATGTTATTGTTTTCAACACTTTAAAAAGATTCGCTTCAATCTGTTGATGTTTTGGGGAACAGTAAGCAAGTGTTGTGTCTTTTAAAATTATGATGGGTGGATGTTTCATGGAAAGGTCTCATAAAATGTGTTAAACCTTAAGTGGATATGTTAAACCTTAAGGAAAAAAAATGTAAGAAAAACTTGTATTTGACGACAGTTCATTTGGTATACATTAATAAAACAAAATGCGTAGTGTGTCTTCATGGCTGAGTCAAAACGGTCCATTTAAGCAAACAGATTCTGTCTGACGGTGGTCTTCCAATAAACCTTGAGTGACAAGTGATGGAACAAACGGTTTCAAACTTAATGTTAAACCTTATATTTACAAACTAATAAACGAGTATTGAGGCTTGACATAAAAAAACTTAGATCGATTTAGTAGATTTAATAGACTGTGTGTGTGTATAGATCCACAGAATACACTATATTTTTATCACTGTAGCTGTAAAATATTTTATGACTGAATGGAAACTATTTGGTACCGATGCTTTATTGTATTTCAGTAATTTGTGATGGTATTCATACTAAACTAAACAAATTTTATTATATTTTTCTTTATTCCGTAATCCATATTTTTGAATTCAGTAAATTAAAATGTTCGAATTTCGTATAACATTCCTTTTTCCATTTAAATATTACGTAGATATTAATTACAATCGGTTCATGAATCTCATACCCAGCAAAATACACAATACATCAAGCACAATACATATATATCGAGCTTTTTAAGGTGCGGTATGAAATCGCCTCAAAAAAAAACATGCGGGGCAGTCTTTGGGGACTGCCGATAGAAGTGAAAACTAAGTAACTTGTGAATTGAATCGTCCAGCTATTAGATTTTTATTTTTGAATTTAGAAAGCGTTCGTCTACGATGACGGAGTTCCATGATTTTTGTTAACCCAAAAAGTGCTCGACGCGCCTAAAGAAGTTTTCACTTCAAAAATCTCGTTCGCTATCACCGCCAAAATAACACTCTTTCCAATAACGTACTTGCCAATTTCGTCTATTTATTAGCAACATTAAATACACCACACCTTTTTGTTGCCGATATCTTTTATGACGTCATAAATGCCTGTGAAAGGCTCCTAGTTGGTCTAAACGGGCAATCATGGCCGTTCCATGGCAGACTATTAAAAGTAATGGGCAGGTGTATCGAGAAATAATATTTAATTAGATACTATAGATATGCTTTTTATGTGATATTTGTAATGGGTGATAAATATGGGTTATTGATTTCTGATTAGGTCGTTTTCCTTTGGTTGATTTTAGTAGGAGGAACTTTTGTAACGATATTTCCAAGCTAAAGTCATGCAGCATAAATGATACCTAAATAATATTTATTTTGCAAGTTGAAAATACACTTTTACACGTAAATCTATTTAATACCTTTCAACGAGTAATTCTTTTTTAGATGTAGGTATATTTATATCATCTGAATCTCGGAAACGACTCTAACGATTTTCATGAAATTTAGTATGCCGGGGGTTTCGGGGGTGAAAAATTGATCTAGCTAGGTTTCATTTCTCGAAACCATAAAAAATCATCACGGTCATCCAGGTAGTTAAAATTAAATGAAGCCGTTGTCCGGTCCTAGCTGACTACACTAAGAAGAAACACCGAAAACAACTCAGAGGTCAAAGTTTCTTTCAAAGTCCAAACATTAGTAAACAATGGTGTAAGTTATAGTCTAGCTCAACTTAGAACTTTGAGGATCTGAACGATTTGACGAATAATGTCAAAACAAAGTCATAAAAAGACCGGTCGAATATAATTTTCATCGAGTCTTCATTCAGCTTATGTGGGTTTCAGAAACTACAAAATTCTGTTTCATGTCATAGAGCTGATTTGACAATGGAGAAAGCTGGTATTATACAGTTGGAATTGCAATAAACGCAGACGATGAACGAACGTCTCATCTTGTGAAAAAAATATAGGGAATTTGAGTAAAAATCTAATGAGTCAGTCAGATAGATTTCCAAAAAATATTGGACACGTATGTATTTTTTTCTTTTGTCACGTAAACAAAAAATAAAGACGATACAGTGTGTAAAACTCGTGTGGAGTCACTTACCAGTACACTTTTTATTGGACAGTGACGTTACAAGCCCCCACTCCTTATCTTAACTCGTTTTATGTTCTTAATTTTTTCTACACTAATATATAAAGAGGAAAAAATTGTATTTCTGTGTGTCTATATGTTTGTAATGAATAAACTCAAAAACTACAATGCCGATTTCAAAAATTCATTCACCATTGGAAAGCTACATTATCAGCGAGTAACATAGGCTATATTTTATCCCCGTATTCCCACGGGAACGGAAACTACGCAGGTGAAACCGCGTGACGTCCGCTAGTATTGAAATAAAAGCGGGTCAAACGGGCTCGCGCATATTGTCGGCGCACCCGTAAATTCGGTCAGGCTTCAAACTGAAATCCATGCGACTCTCCGTTACGGGACTCAATATTTTTAGGATGCTTAACGGTCGATTACATTATTTTTCATACCATTTAATGTGATATACTGTATTTGTAGAAAGTTTCTTTATATTTTCGAACTTATTATTTTTATGTGGTAGTATTAGACCTAGAGCGGGCACTTAGGTCCGAGGTGACCATTAGGAGACTGGACCAGGATATCGTGGTCATTTGATGCCTTCCCATTCAACAAGAAAACGGTGACCTGCTGTAGTCAACCACGTTCCAGTGTACGATCATTCTTTAGCAAAAATACGTGTTTACTAAATACTTTTATTACTAATTACTTTGTAGTGTTTTTTTTTGGAAGTCGGTTGTATTTTTTTTAAAAAAAAGTTTTTTAGCTTTTATATTGTACCGTCTTCACGTACATGTTTAATTGTGGAAATACATTTTGTACAAACTAGCGTTTTGTACAAGCCATTTGTGCGGTTTACCGTTTTGCCATCTTAACGCACATGTTAGCTTGTACAAACAAGAATTGGTGCAAAAACGATTGAGCGTGTAGCCAAGGTTTAACAGATAACAAAGTTTTTTTTACTCAAATACCCTTTTATTTCAGTAGCTGCAGTTCCACATGTTTAATTTAATGTGTTCTTTAAAGTCGCAAGAGTGACTGTGGATGGTTTGGTATGTTATTAGGTTGGATTGTGGAAAGTGTCACCCTGAGAAATGAAAATGCGCACAGCAAAGGAGTGGAACTCTCTGCCTGCGTCTGTATATCCGAACGCATACAACCCTAATCTCTTCAAAATTAGAGTGAACAGGCTTCTTCTGGGTAAGCTCGCTGTATCGTCGACTTTGTTTCTGTCATCTATGACCTAGACTAGAGTCAAAAGCAAATTCATCTCAAATATACAAAAAAAAAACTTGGGGTAGGCCTATGTCTTTTTTTTTTTTTTTTAAGGATGGGAAATCATCAAAATTACTTCTTCCGCTCTGGGTGGAGCGGAAGGGCGTGTCAGACTCTTACTGACTAAAACCCATCCGTGTTCCTTCTAAAGCCCTTTGCTTTCCAGGGCCGCGGTGACTCTTTCGAACAAATTCCGCAACCCTGTAGGCCTATGTCTAGCAGTGGACGTCTTTCGGCTGATATGATGATGATGATGATTACATCACGCAATGAAACCGGCTGTCCAAACTGTAACAGAAAAACATTGATACAAAGTCTTGTTTTCAGAACCCCGTTTTGATTAAGATTTCCAAAAAGATTATAATATTATATCTAACTACATAAGCGCCAAAGTGTGAAAGTCTACGCCAGCGTCTGAGTTTCCTTCCACATATAACCCGTCTGCCTTCAAAGCATCTTCTGGGCACGCTAGCTCCATCATAGACTTCATCCATCAATTTCTATTAGGCGTGATCGAGGTCAAGATTAAGCCCATTCCTCAATAAAAAAATTATAAGCTGATAAAGGATGACTTCAAAACGATGCTCCGTCTAAAGTTCAAACTATTCAAGCACACAAAATATCCATGAAAAGGAAGTTTACACACGGGATAAAAGTAATTCGCACCACAAATATACGAAAACTAGACATTTATACGATTACAGTGGGTGTTAAAACGAGCATACATTATATCCAGCCCGTATGCTTTTGTAGTTTAAAAAGCTGGCGTATATTTCGTGGCGCAATTTGCGAAGCGACGCTCCCCTTGATTTATATACCTAGAGAGTACGACACCTCTCCGTTTTTTTAACATAAATTCGTGTTACTAAAACAGGGAAATGCGAACGAAGAGATTTTTGTAAATTTGATTTTTAAAAGTGCCATTTTTACGGTAGTGCTGAGTATTTCGCGCGGAAAAATAGTAGGACCCAACAATCGTGTGAATAGTGTAGTGAACTGGTAAATGCTGGAAGTGGCACTTCTGAATTGGATCAGTGAAACCGTTTGATTTGTTTTTAAATTTTTACTGTGATTCGATTCTTTTCGTGTTGGTTCGGTAAACAAAGCCGGAAGCACATTAACTTAAGACTCTTATTGACTAAAACCCATCTATGTTCCTCCTAATGCAACGGGCATTAGGAGGAACATAGATGGGTTTTAGTCAATAAGAGTCTGACACTGGCTGCGGAATTTGTTCGAAAGAGTCACCGCGATCCTGGAACGCAACGGGCATTAGGAGGAACACGGATGGGCTTTAGTATCAGTAAAAGTCTGATATTCCCTTCCACTCCAGCCCGCCTAGAGCGGAAGGAGTCATTTAATGATTTACCATCCAAAAAGAGGGTACGCATAATGGATTGTGACTTCATGAAAAGATGCGATGTTATGTTAGTTGCTATTTTAAATAATTGTATCGCTCTTACTATTTCATAGTTCCCATAAGGTCTCCCCTTTTTTAAATTAAACTATGTAAACGGTATTTAGAGATATGCGAAACAGAAAGTAAAGTCCTGCATACCTCCAGCGAAAAGGGGAGGATCCTCCGAACCAGACGGTTGTTGTGTCTGGTGGGCAACTGCCCGATAGTTGATATTCGGACTGTTGTATATGTTCAAATTGCACGGAGAACTTTGCTTGCGCGATGCAGGATTTCGATGTTAGTTCGTCGTAGATGGCACTGCGGTTCTTTTTTGTTGCCGCACAAATTTCGCTATCTTAGTTTTTCATGTGGCGGAATTGAAGCCGCTAAAGGTACGTTCAAGCCTGAAACGACGGCATCCCACGCAAGTTGATAAAGTTATCAAACTAGATGAAACACGAGTGGGTGACTGGTAGATTATTCCTTGCATAACAATGGTTTATACTCATTGAGTCCGAAAAAAAGTTGACTGACTATTACGAAAAACTGCGACTTAATTCTCTATTTCTCTATTAAGCCATATCATAGGTACTCCGTAGCTCAGGCTTTTGATATTGACATTATATTTACCCAAATATACGTACATATAATTGTAGATATGTCACCGGAAAATGGCAAACTACGTAAGACTATAAAATATTTTGAGAAATTGTCAACTGAATATTTGTAATACTTTTTACGCATCAAAATTTTATTGTCTATAATTTCTCGAAGTCATTCCGAGAAATTGTGGAATATAAGTACAATTTGAAATTCTAACTCAAAGACGGAGCTTCGCTATGCGGGTGTTTAAAGGAACCTAACATGAATGGCACACCATTCGAACCTAGCCTATCCGTGTCGGGGAGCCCTACACTCCCTCTGCCCTATGTTCCGCTACTTGGCTAGGCTAGAAAATCCGATAAATTGTAAAACCGTACACTGATTGGTCGCCAACATGACATGTTGGCGACCAATCAGTGTACGGTAGTAGTAGTAGTTCGGTGTAGGAGAAGAAAAATTATGAACCGACATAAACTGAAGACATTGTCTTCAGTTTATGTCGGTTCATAATTTTTCTTCTCCTTTACCAAATATTTATTAGTATGTTGTTTAGTATTGTATGTATTTACTTAATTTTATTATGTCAAATTAATATTATTTATGATGTTGTCTGTAAGATATTGCCCTGTGCGATAAGACCACCCATTGTTCACTTGTAAATGTTTTTCTTGTACTTGTTATCAGGTGTACAATAAAGTATTATAATTAATAAAGCTTTGATAAACCATTGGCTGCCATTTCAAATAGCAATGAAGGCCATTCCATAAATCAACATGAAACTTGGTTTCTGGAAACCTATGGACAGCGCCTAGTCTTCTTCAGGTTCTTAATTGTTTGCGTTCCAGGGCAGGTGACTTTTTCGAACAAATTCCGCAACCCTGGCATGCACTGGCCTTCGTGGCCTCGTCTACTATGGTGACATCTCTTTGAGGCGCGCGTGTAACACAACGCGCTGTCCACCTGGGCCTGGTTCTTATCGGACGTCGAGCCACCCAATACTCGCCGTCCGTAGTCCCGCGCCTACGGTGGACAGGCATCGCCCTGCGACTCCCGACGTCCGGGGCGTCTCCTTCTGTTGCGGCAACTGGGACGTGAGATTTGCATCTCCCTCACGCGGCCTGCCTCCTTCTTCGCTAGCATTACTGCTTCGCAGAGGGAGGTTTCTTTCCTTCCCATGCCTCCTTGCTCCTGACCAGGGAATGAACCAGGGCCGGACGCGATAAGTCACCGGCACTGATCGCCTCGACGAGGACATAGCGGTGCTCCGCCCAAGCAGAGCAAACTTCCGCCGTATGCTCAACCGTGCCCTCCGGGCGATCCTCACAGTGATGACACCCGGGCGTGTCCTCCCGCCGAATCGGAAACAGGTAGCTCCCGAAACATTCGTGTCCGATGAGTACCTGCGTCGGGCAGAAGGTGAAGATGCCGTGGCGCCTCTCTAGCCACTCCTCAAAGAAAGGAGTTATAGCCACAATAGTGCGTGTCAATGAACCATAGATAAAGGCCCGCGACATGGACAGGCATTACTAACTAAAATCGATAGGAACGTGATCCAGCATCAATGCAGTCGCGATTACCCGCAATAAGGAACCTACCTATTCAAACCAATTCAAAAACACGTCTAGAATTCTAGACACACCGCAGCATTTGAATACATTATTCAAATCCAATCCAATTAAAACAATATTAATTTATATTTATACTAGCTGTGCCTGCGAATTCGTCCGCGTGGAATAGTGTCTTTGGGTAGATTTTTAATTATTTTACAAATAAGACACATACGTATAAATACTTTAATGAGCTATATGCAGTGTTTCACTGCAAAGAACTTATAAAATTATTTCAATATAAAAGTACATAAGCGCACTCCCCCCCCCCCCCCCCGGGGCTGCATTGCGCTCATTGTGTGCGGCGCGGTGCTTGGCAAGTTTCTTACTCTCGTTAACTTCAGTTTCACATTTGTAATGCATCCGTAAATGTTACATCAGAATAGCTGTAATATTTTGTTTCTTATCGTAAACATTTAAAGCATTCACATAAACCTTGCATATTTCCATACATACTTTCATCCCCTATTCCCTATGTTATTTTACACCTTTGAGGGTAAAACTTTTACAAACTTTTAATGTCGTATTTATTTATATCGGATCAACAGCCTATAAAATAAGTTACAAGCTTCTAGCTCTAAAATGACGATACTTCCATACAACTTTTCATCCCCCCCTTACAACCCCTTTGTCACATTAAGAGTAGCCTGTGTCCTTTCGCAGGCTTTAGACTATCTGTGTACCAAATTTCATTTAAATCGGTTCAGTAGTTATGGCGTGAAAGCGCGACAGACAGACAGACAGAGTTACTGTCGCATTTATAATGTTAGTAAGGATTATAATAATTCAAGTATCATTTCAACAACAATGAATGTCAAAATATAGTGCAATTGAAGTAATTTTGACAGTTAGCGATGGCGATCCGAATTCTAACGCTTCTTAAAAATATGAAAGCTTGCCCTCTGCATTAAGAATATGAAATTGAAAACTCAAGTGCAGTTGAGTTTTCAATTTCAATTTTTTATGCAAAGGTTCCGTTTTTTTCTTAATACATAAATAAGTGCATAAAACAGAATAAATGCTGTAGTAAACAGAATAAATTTTATTGAAATGCGTTCCCATGAACATTTTTTGATTCCCTAACGTTCAACGGGTTAAATCAAATTTTCATTTTCACCATCCGAGTTCTCCTACTATGTTCCTAGATGAACCAACCCGTTACCTAAATGCAAGGTATAATAACAGTACCTAAACACACTTCAACAATAGCCCACACGACACAGCACATTCCCACAGACATTAAACAAGGTGACAGTCGTCGCAAGGCAAATAAATTAGCCTTGTCGAGAGATGTCGTGAGTCGGCAAATATTGGCCAAATGTTCGTGACACATGTTTCTCCGCCTTAACAGGTAAAGGAAAATACTTGATGGTGGTTTCTGTTAGCAGAATCAGACATCATAATTATCTCTCTCTTGAATTTATCCAATGATAATTTATTCCGTGATGACGAGGCGCAATATTATTATGTCTTCTTCCATGCTTCTCATTTTTGTCTTAACTGCTCCATTGGTATCTGCTGAGCGTGAACTCCTCGGTTGGGTTTCCAGGTTGGACAGTTTTATTGGATTTTTTTCTGTGGCAGCCCGGAGTATGGAAGTTGGTGGTGGGACACCCACGTGCCTCGGAAAACACGTTAATCCGTTGTTCGTTCTTTCGGTCATGTTGGATTGCCGTTCCATTGGACTATGAGAGTGATGAAAGAGGGAGTGCAACGGTGTTAAAAAAAAATAAATAAAAAGGTTTATTCAATAACAACAAAGTTCGTTCAACAATTTTGAGGTTGACCTCTCCTTTTAAGTGTGAAAACACCTGTGCCAGGAAAGGCCGCTCTCCCTTAACTTGATCACATTTATGTATGTTAAGTTAAGGGAGAGCGATGGTTAGTCTCCGTTGAGATTGGACGCCATGGCCGAAATCGGTCAAGTGGACACTACTATTTAGTCGCGATCTTAGTTATAATCGGGGCTCTTTCTAGACATACTTTACGCTGTCCATTCATCGTTTCTTTGAACTGAAGCAGTCAGAGACAAACAGTTACATATTCGATTTTAAACCACAGTAAAACCCGCTTAATACGATTACGCTTATTTTACGCTTAGCTGTCATACATTTTATCACTGCATATATGATTCGTCATCCCATTTAATACGTCAACTGTATACGCTTGCTATCAAAGGTGGTACTTGCCAGGGTCGCAAAGAGGGTTAAGAGCGTTTGAGCGTCCTGGCCTGTGTCAATCTGTGTTCTGATGCGTCGGAAAAGTTAGGTATTTGTAAGGAGAAAAATCCTCGTTGCTTCAAAAACGTAAGATCGCTCCCGGTAAAATGATGCACAATCTCGACCTTGGACTACTGGCTTTCTTTTCATCGACTGGTTAAAGAATTCCAGATTAAACGTAACATTATAATAACTTTTTAAATGCATATTCTTTTTCTCCTGTCCCGCTTTATACGGTTTCCCGCTTTTTATGGATGGGAAATCATCAAATAACTCCTAGACTCTTACTGACCAAATTCCATCCGTGTTCCTTCTAAAGCCCTTTGCAAGAGAAAAGAGGATATTCAAAATCGAGTAGTATAAATGTGGCTGAAAGATCGCCTGAGGCTCTGCCCAATAGAAAGTTTTCAACACCTACAAAAAGAAAAAAAAATTTCGTAAACATTTTAACAAAATAGGTTTTGCTTGGGGCGTCACTGAAAAAAAACAAAAAAAGCCAGACACATATACTAACGCTAATGTTAGGAGATATTTTTAACATTTTTTTCCAGACGAATAAAGAAATTAAACAGCTTTAATATCACTGAAACCTTCACCCTTTCAAGACCTACTTTCCTGTATAAAACCTTCTTTGTTGTTTTTTTCTTAAAGTCGTTGGAGACGGCAATAATCTAATCTGACGAGTCACTTGGTTGTAATAAATGAGGGAATATTTTACTAGAACTCGCACTGCGGTGGTTAAGCTTGATAATGGTGGCTTGTGTTCATTATTTATTTACTTTAGATGTTTTAAAGCTCCTTTGTTTACTTCAGCAGTCTTATTTCGAGATAATTTTGATCCATCGCCACTAACCTCTAACTCACTTATCAACTTTAGCGTTGTCTGTTCTAAGTTGAATTTTAAGGGCCCATATTTAAATATAAAAGGTTATATAATTTATAAAAGAAAAAGGGGAATTTGTTTGTTTGGTATGGTTTCACGCCTAAACCGCTGAACTGATTTTGATGAATTTTGGGCACAAATCTATCTCAGCGCGAGTGGTGTCGCGAGCAAAAGCTAGTTTGTAATAATAAGGCACAAAAAGTATTGCCTGCATTGTAATGTGAACTCAGTTGTGTGTGACATAGGGTTTGTTGTTCCAAAATTTGAAAATGACGTCGAATTGTATATAAAAACTTCTTTGTTTTTCCAGCAGCTTGCTAAAGAAAAGGGGGAGATTATCTCTGCGAGTATCGCCATGACACGATGACATTTCCGGCGCGAAAACATTTGAATTTCGAAATTAGAACAATGAAACTTTGAACCGAATTCTAAATTCGTCTTTTACAGAAAATGTAAATGATTTTTATTTGTTTTATTCAAATAATCAATAGAAACGCTTATCTTTTGTTTATTCGTTTTAGAATATTTTATGAAAAAGAAAAAAAACTAAAGAAAAATTTAAAAACTCAACATCCCGTATATGGAACATTCGCATCGCAGTCGCATACTGAGGGCCAATTCTCGGTCGTAATCTGTCAAAAAGGCCTCAATTCCCATAGATTATTGACAGATTGCGACTGACATACGAATGCGAACGTTACTTAAAAAAAATACAACCGACTCCCAAATAAAAAAAAAAACACTACAAATATTACATTTTGAAAGTCGGTGTTTTTGGTTGTTTCTTCGTATTTTAACACCTACTTTCAAAATTAAAGTTAAGGTACTTTGTAGTGTTTTTTTATTTGGAAGTTTCTAACTTTTTAGTGACACCTACACCCAACACAGGAAAGCAAAAAACGCAATTTCGTTTACTTGGATGATAATTATATTTTTATTTCCTCCAGCTATTTTAATTAAAAAACCAAACTACGGAACCGATTTTGATAAAATTTCTATTGGACCAATGGGAACGTATATCCTTTCACATGAAATAGTATTTTTCAAATCGGTGTGTTCGTTCGGTAAATGACGGAGTTATGAGGTAACAAACATAAAAAATACAACTGAATTGAATACCTCCTCCTTTTTTGAAGTTGGTTAAAAATAGTAGAAGAGATTCTTGTTTCCTACATTTTGACAAGTGTTTGACATTGTCATTTTCGCTGAGATGGTAATGAGACTTGAATTTGAACGCTTTTTTAGTTCGAGAAGTTGCCTTCAGATTTTAACTCAGAAATCGGGGGTAGATTGGTGGATCAGTATGTTACTAAAATTGAAGAAATAATAATGATATAGCCTCTTAATTTCCATAATGAATGACTCACAAAATTCAGAAAATATTAAATTATTACAGCGATTCGTTTATAAGTATTAGATTACAATATCATTAATTAATTTAATGTTAAGTATACAAATTTCTAATTTTTTTTTTTAAGGATTTATACAAATAAGTTTCAGTTTTTAAATCAATAAATAATTAAATAAAAAAGATATATATACCTATTTTAGTATTAGATTAAAATACCATTAATTAATTTCATGTTATACATATTACTAAATAATAATTTTTTTTAATCATTTATACAAATTAGGTTCAGTTTTTAAATCAATTAATAATTCAATTGAAGATTATTACTTACTATCTTTCTTCAAGAATACATTTCATATGGTGACAAAAAATACTTTTAGAGTAAGAAAATGCGAAGATTTATGACGGCGAACTATCTGAATACATTTCGCGAGACGCTTTGAGATGGAGCAGCTCAAAACTAGTGTAATTGTTCTACTTCAGAATATTAAGTGTTTCTTGAGAATTTCATCAAGTCTCGAGTATTTGAATGACGAAAAATTTGCCCATATCTTTTTATCGTGTTAACTCAGGACCTTGATTTTTATACACCTACTAGTAACTATAAACCTCAGTCTTTGGTATAAATTTCAAGTTGCTAAATCCACCAGTTCCTGAGAAAATCGGTGGTGACGGACAGACAAACAACAGAGTGATCTTATAAGGGTTCCTTTATACCTTTTGAGGTATGGAACCCTAAAAAGGTAAGTATCTACACGTGCGGGCTATAAAAGTTCCATATTTGTAAGGTTTTTCAATCGCGGAAAAAATGATGAAAAAAGTTATGACACTCTGATGAAAATTTTCATCGTTATTTCAGTTTCTTTGGTCACCTTTCAGCATCATCATGTAAAAGTCTTTTTAGCAAAACTCTGAGCGAGCACACATACATACATTCCATCAGGAACCACCTATGTCAACCACCTTTGCCCAGCAGTGGGACACAATAGGCTATGGGAAAAAATAATAATAACCTATTGCATTATTTCCAAAATCCCATAAGCATGCGAAGTTACCGCACAATTGAATGTCGAGAAAATTAAAATTGGATTACTAAATTGACAGCAGACGCAGAAACAAAAGAAGCAAGTTAATAAAAAGCTTGTAATAAAAACTAGAACAATCTAGAATTCTAGACTCTCTCCGCTCCGCCGTCACTGGAAGTGGACGTGTGTCGCGTGTGCTCGGACCGTGTACAAATAATTAATTATACTAAATTCCTATTGGTCAAATTCCTTAAAATAAATTCTCGTTTCCTCCTACGGTCTTTTTACGGAAGGTCTCCGCCCCTCGAAAGGGATAGAATTGGTTCTCGTTGTGCGTCGCCTGCGCAATAAAGTGCGCCTTCTGTGATGGGTGTTTGGTGAGGTTTGAACCCGGGACCGCCGCGCGGCGGGCGCTTGTCTGTTGCCTCGAGCCACCGTAGCATTAGCGCAGAAGCCGAATTTGCACGATACAACGCGCGGTGACATCCCCACCACGGGCCGCTCTCTGACGCATCGCCTACGAACTGAGTCACTGATCCAGTAAGCGGCTACGCGGCTACGAATCAGAAGGTGTGCTACGTTCTACGCGTCGACCGGTTTGCTGGTATTTATTGTCTTATTATAAAAATTGCTCCGCAATGCCACGGATTCAACGGTCACCTCCTGCAGGCACGGGTATGGATACTCAGCGGGTAATGTCATCGCCTGATATTTCGAGTACTGGTAGCGAGCCAGAGCATGCAAATAGCAATATAACTTCAAGAAGCAAGCGTCCTCGGCCAGACTTTTCGCCGGGTCACTCCCCGCAAAGTGAGTTCAAGACATTTGAGGACAAAATAATGAATTTATTGACTGCCTGGAAAAGTGATCAGGATAAGTTATTAAGTAAATCAACATCCGATATCAACGAGGTAACGCTTCAAAACAAGGAAATACAAAAAACAAACGCCGAGATTGAGAAATCCATCGAACATATAAATTTGGCGTATGAGAGCATGAGACAGTCAGTACTAAAACTTGAAAAGGAGCGACAAGAACAGTACTCTTATATCTTGGAACTAGAGAAAAAGGTGTCTGATCTGCAGAACGGTTCACGCTCCTCCTGCTTCGAAATAAGAAATATCCCGATTACTGAGAAGGAGACAACAGAAAACTTGACATCCTTAGTATTGCAAACATGCAACGTTCTTCAGGTTCCTTTAAAAGAGACGGATCTGCGAGATGTCTATCGTATGCCGGGAAAAAAAGGATCAAGTAGGCCAATCGTTGCAGAGATGATCACTGTTCCTATTAAGACAAAGATTCTCGACTCTATCAGGGCTTTCAACAAAGACCGCCCCCCCGCGGAAAAATTAAATAGCACTCATATTGGCATAAGTGGTGAGTCTAAGCCGGTTTACGTGACCGATCATCTGCCTAATAGTCTGCGACAATTATTTTATGAAACTCGTAAGTTCGCCAGCGCTCACGATTACAAGTTCTGTTGGTCGCAAAACAACAAGATTTTTGTTCGCAAGCGGGAGGGCATGGACTCAGTCATCGTCTCCTCAATGTCATGTCTGGCTAAGCTGCCCAAAACCTTGCAGCAACAACTCTGATCAACACTTTATAACTGTATCTTGTTCTATTCCTTGGGCTATGGCCTTATTTTATATTTTATTATTGTTTGTTTTTGTTTACCTTTTAATTATCACACCATGTAAATGCTTATCTACATTTTCCACACTCTCACACTACACCTTTACTGTGACACAGTTTCTTTTTATCAAGTGTGCGGTACGGTTCCCGCAACAGTCACTTTGTCCCAATATCGACAACGCTAAATATGAAACTATTTTAAGAAAGTTATTTATACGACTTCACTCTTTCCTGGGCTATTTATTCAAGGTTTGTTTTAGTGACGCGTCTTTACACAGTTTCGAAATAACTACAGTGTGCCAATATGACGTGTTCTTTTGCTTTACTACAAAATGCTGGACTTAACATCAATATCTGAAGAGCTGGATGCCATCGGTGCAACCCAGTCTTATATTTGTAAACCAGAACAGTGCGCAACCATCCTAAATGATACAAGTCATACAGTAAATATATTACATGTCAATATACGCAGCGTAAACCGAAACATGGACGAACTTACTGTGTTCTTACATACCCTGCGTATACTACCAGAAGTGATTACCCTAACTGAATGTTGGCTAAGTAAAACACCACATATTCCACCTCTTGATGGCTATGTAAGCTATCATACAGGGAAAAATATCAATCAAAATGATGGTATTATAATTTACATTCGCTCTTGCATAATGCATACCGTAACTGAACCAAACATATTGGATTCTAATTGCATGTTATGTAAAATTGAATCCATAGACCTGATAATAATAGCCCTATATCGCCCGCCCTGCAATCGCAATATTGATAACTTTATAAACGGTTTAGACAACGTTTTGACATCTATTTCTAACAATAAAAACACAGTATTAATCGGAGACCTCAACATAAATATTATGCCTGATCACTTAAGTCAGCAAGCCAATGAGTACCTAAACTTAGCCGCACTTCATGGCCTTTTACCTACTCATAAGCTGCCCACTCGGGGTAAAAACTGCTTAGATCATATCCTCCTGAAATCAGAGTTAAAGAATATTACCCTGATCTTTGATTCCCACATTACTGACCACGCGCCTATTCTCCTAAATATTAAAGCTAACCAGAAAATAGTTCAACATAAAACCAAAATTGCAAAAGTGGACTATCCCTCAGTTTTTACTGCTATCTCAAAGACTGACTTCTCGTCAATTATGGATAATACAAATGCTGAATTGGCAGCTGAAATGTTAGTTTCGATTCTTGGTTCCATAATTAAAAAACACACAATAGCTAGGTCTATTCCATCAAAATGCAGAATTCTTAAGCCATGGATAAGTAATGGTTTACTTCGTTGCATCCGCAATCGAGACGCTATGTGTGGACGGTTAAAGACTAACCCTGACAACTATACCCTTAAACTCACTTTTGTACGATACCGCAATTTTTGTAACAAACTGTTAAAACGACTGAAACATTCTTACGAGAAGAATGAATTTGAAAAAGCCAAAGATAATCCTAGAGCAACTTGGAAAATAATAAAAAATATTATACATTCTGACAGCTCCAAAAACCCACCAACTGAACTTCTGAAGATAGGACCCGACAAAACTACATCTGTAAACATGGTAAACAATTATTTCTCCAGTATAGGTAGTCAACTAGCAAAGAAACTTCTGTCCACCACACAGACCCCGGCCCACTTGCTAGATGATAAAACTGTCACCAACTCCCTCGTTCTCCTGCCAACGGATGAATGTGAGGTGGAGCGAATTATTCTCGGTCTACGTAGTGACACCGCTATTGGATGGGATGCTATCCCTACGCAGTTGTTACAGAAGTGCTCCAATGGTCTAGTACCGGTGATTACACATATTTGCAATGTCTCCATGTCAAGCGGAATCTTTCCCAAAGTTTTCAAAAGGGCCATCGTCCACCCAATCTACAAGAGCGGGAACAAAGACAGTGTAAATAATTATAGGCCAATATCCGTGTTGTCTGCATTATCAAAAGTCCTTGAGAAATTGCTTAATATTCGACTGCAAAATTTTTTGAAAAGTAATAACATTTTAGCTCCAAACCAATTCGGCTTTAGGCATGGCAAATCTACGGAAAATGCTGTGGGCTCTCTTGTCGATCAATTAGTTACTATCCTTGATCAAAAACAAAAATGTCTCGGCATTTTCCTGGATCTCACAAAAGCTTTTGATACTGTCTCTGTTCCACAGCTTTTGTTGAAGATGGAAAGGATGGGAATTCGTGGATATGCCCTCCGGATTTTCAAAGATTATCTCTCTGATAGAACTCAGTCTGTTCAGATCGACTCTTTTGTAAGTGAAACTACTTCTTTAAGCTTTGGGGTACCACAAGGCTCGATCTTGGGTCCTACTCTCTTCCTCCTATATATCAACTCCCTCTGCTTGCTCCCCCTTTCCAACTGTGCCATTTTCACTTACGCTGACGATACAGCGCTTCTCGTCTATGACAAGAGCTGGGCTGAGGTTTTCACCAGAGCCGAACGGGCACTAAGTCAAGTTTTGCATTGGTTGTCAGGCAATCTCTTAACCTTTAACCCAAGCAAAACGACCTACATGACCTTTTCACTGACATCTTCCTCTCAACCATCTAATGAAAACTTTACTCTCAAAGCCCATAGCTGCGACCCAATAACTTTAAGTGGCTCCTCCTCACCTTGTGATTGTCCCACCTTAATCAGGTCTACACAAGTAAAATACCTTGGAGTATATATCGATCCATTTATCAGCTGGAAAAATCACCTAACGGTTCTCACCGCTCGAGTTCGTAAGACTATCTACATATTTAAAAAACTTCGCTATTCTCTTGAACTCAACACTCTGATGATGGTATATTGTGCCCTATGTCAGTCCATCCTGACATATTGTATAACTGTATGGGGAGGTGCCGCAAAGACCCTTCTACTACCTCTAGAACGTGCACAGAGGGCTGTGCCAAACTTTATCGGTGAGACAGCTATTTGTTCTGGGAACGGTTTTGAGAAAGCATAGTACTCTAGTGTACGACAAAGCTATAACAGCAAAGCGCCGATCATACGTAGTGTGTGAAACCCAGCGGTATCGTAGCTCCCTGGCTGCACGGCACTACAATGTGATTGGATGTCATTTATATAATAAAATAAACAAATATTGCAACATCTACCCACTCACCAGATTCGAATGTAAAAGGAAGGTGTCAATCTGGCTCCTAAACAAAGCATATGACGAAACTGAGAACCTCCTTAAATTATCAATAGCGTAATGGGACCCCTTGCCTGCATTATCACACACCTCAATCACGTACACTCATCATCTACACGCAAATTTACACACCCTCACACATCACACACACCACTTACACACATACACACCACTTACATAAATTACTCACTCCTACATACCACATACTTTATTTACATCTAGTTTTTAATTATTTACTTTATTTCTCTTTTATTTACAATTGCAAACAGTTTTTTATTATTTGTGTACAACTTTGCTCACGTGAACACGTTCCGCTACCTAATATAATATTGTAATAGATTAATAAGTGCGAGGGCCCTGGTACCCATAACACAAGTTAAATCTTAATTTGGGTACCAGAGTTCAACTAAATTAGCATTTAAATTGTGTTCTCTATAACTATTGTGTTTTTTATGTGTCCTTATTTGCAAATAAATAAATTATTAAATTATTAAATTATTAAAAAAGATAGCAGAGTCAACATGTTCGGAACAATTCTCCGCTCGATGTACTTCGAGCTAGCCGCTGTCTATCATTGAGGTCACGCAGTAAAGGCGAGCGTCCATTGTCTTCTTTTATTAATTTTAACACTTTTACTCGGCATAATGCAGAGTTTTTCAGACGCAATGCGTTTATATTTCATATCAGCACTCGTGTGGTAAAGTACGTAACTGGTCGCTCCCGTTCCGTTCATTACATTTTTTTTATATTTAGTTGGTTGGTGGCTCCTGTAAAAATTAAACATGACACACAAGAAAAACTTCTACTATGACTATATTCCGGCTCCATCGTCAGACCTGCTCCATAGCACCATATTTTTGCGATGTCTCCAAAGTTACACAAGCATGCCAAGTTTCAGCTTGTGATAAAAAACTAGAACAATCTAGAATTCTAGATAGCAGAGTCAACATGTTCGGAACAATTCTCCGCTCGATGTACTACGAGCTTGTCGCTGTCTATCAATGAGGTAACGCAGTAAAGGCGAGCGTCCATTGTCTTCTTTTATTAATTTTAACACTTATAAGTACTCGGCAAAATAGCTTTTATCGTACCACTTTTATGTTAATAATGCAGAGTTTTTCAGACGCAATGCATTTGTATTTCATATCCGCACTCATGTGGTAAAGTGCGTGTGGTAAAGTTACACAAGCATGCCAAGTTTCAGCTTGTAATAAAAAACTAGAACAATCTAGACTCCTAGATAGCACAGACAACATGTTCGGAACAATTCCCCGCTCGATGTACTGCGAGCTAGCTGCTGTCTATCATTGAGGTCACGCAGTAAAGGCGAACGTCCATTGTTTTCTTTTATTATTTTAACAGTTTTATTCGGAAAATAGCTTTTATCGTATCACTTTTAAGTTAACTCTGCATTATATGCAGAGTTTTTGACATGCAGTGCGCAATGCATGCCTTTCCGTTCAATTCCGTTCATGATAATTTATACTAATAGGCTTGTGAAGGCTCCTCCAAAAATTAAACACGACATACGAATAAAAAGTGCCTCGGCTGCAATGACAAATTTGCCCACTTGGTTAACTAGAAAATGATTTTTTTCGTATTTTTCTGTTTTCTTTGTAAAATTACTTCGCTGAATTTTTATCAGACTGCACAGAAGGTTTTTTTGGCGTGCGTAGTGGGCGTGTGTGTTTGTATGTGCTGTTTTTTAGGGTTCCGTAACTCAAAAGGAAAAACAGAACCTTTACAGGAACACTTTGTTGTCCGTCTGTCTGTCTGTCAAGAGTCATTGTTGACGGGAACGCGTGGAGGTATCGAGTTGAAATTAAAACCATATATCAAGTCTACAGTCCCTTGAAGCTGTGAAAAAAATACTCTTCTAAGTTAACGTAAAAAAAAAGATATAGCCGTTTATGCTCCGATTATTGCACATTTTTGTCGCTCACAGGGATTCAAAACCTGTAGAGTACTTCCCGTTGACCTAGAGTCATGAAATCCAAGTACAGGAAGAAGTCCGTAAATTGGGAATTAGTTATTTTATCATATAAAAAATATTTTTTTGCGATTACAAACTTATATTTTCGGTTGAAGAATTGACCGTGACGTACATTGATTCAAATTCAAATTCAAATTCAAAAGTCATTTATTCAAATTAGGCTGAGTGCCAGCACTTTTTGAACGTCAAAGTTCTACATAAAGACAGTCCCCCAAAACGCCCGCCCGTCACCACTTCCTAGTGTTTTAGCTGGGAAGAAGAAGTGGCGCAACAAACTCCCCAGCAACACATCTGTCTGTTGAGTTATAAGAACTATCACTTATACAAAGGTATGTAAGTAGTCAGTATTCTTACAAAGAAAACAATACAACAAAGGTAACACGTAAAAACATAAAACTTAATAATTCGCTACTTGTAAGCTAGCACACTCCATTATGCCAGCATAAACAGACAAACTCAAGCATAAAAACAATATCAAATCAAACTAAATAAGCCTCCAGACATGAAGGGTGTGCCCGCTTACACGTGCAGAGGGTAGAATTTAATAAAAAGATCTGTGACTCGACGCCACAAGTGATAAACCAGGGCCATCAAAATTAAACATTAAGCATATAATCGTTATAACAATAGTAAAATCCATGGCTAACAAGACGACCTTTCACCACAAGCAGCACCCGTTCACGAGCATAACGCAAAGATCAGCCATTACCCCCCTCGCCATATTTGAGGGAAAGAGGTAACCCGACCTCCGACGCTACCGCAAGCAGTAAAATCTAAGGGAGCATGACGAACTTGATGTATCTGTTGGTAATGTATACTCGGAAAAAATCAAGACTCGATCGGAACCCTCGGTGCGCGACTCTGACTCGCGCTTGTCCGGTTTTTTTCATTCAATTTAGTCTTATATTAAATTTATTGCCACGCAAAAGGGACCATTCGCAGAGGGGTATCGCTAGCATAAATTAAATACGGAATCAATAGCTATGGTTCGTAATTTTGTTGATAAACTACAGTCATTTACCTACATTTATTTCTCAGCCAATGTGAAACCCGCCTATAAGCCATTCTAAGCCGATTGTCCGGACAAATCACGCGGTAAGCCTCGAATTTTGAATTACGAAATTCTGAATTTGAATTGGAATTAGAGCTCTTGTTATTGTAGCACGTAAACTAAATTGAGAGCTTCGATACTGCGTTGTGTGATCACCTATATTTATAGGCTTCAAATTATTATTGAGCGTTACTTTGGTTAGATAACAATGAGATTAAATAGGAAAAGGAAGATTATAAAGAAATGTCCGTAAATAATGACAGCGGCACGAATCGATCTTCAAGGCTAAGCAACGCTTGTTAAGGTCGGTCCCTGGATGGCTGACCATAATTACATACCGATACCCCTCGGTGCGTCGTGTATCCAGAATTGTATATCCTCTGAATAACCAACGCCGATCCGTGGATGTGACCATCTTTAAATACCGAAATTCCATCGTGCCTTGTAAAAGAACGTTCAGCTGTTGGTACGATTTCATTTGCAGATCTTTGACAGTCATTATTACAGATAGTCAGAAGCCAGAAAATCAGACAGCAGTCTTGCTAAGGGGTATCGTGTTAATCTGTGATTTTGTATGGAGGTCATATACGCTGACGCCGGATGCAGCTGTGTACCAGTGTCTTATATGGATATGACGCTGGTACACAGCTGCATCCGGCTTGACTGGAAACCCAACATCGTTCTAAAGCTGGGTAGATTGATCGAGTAGAGCTCTTAAAACTGAAAGTATTACATTGTAAGCCATCAATCCAACCTAGGCCAATATTCAAGTTACTAATAGTTGCCATGGCGTCCCAGTAAGTAATGGTTACAGTGGATTAATCAGCTGGTCGGTTCTGACAGCTCACTTTTTGATCACGTGACAGCTGATGGAATGACAGCTCACTTCGTGATCACGTGACATCTTGATTATATGGATTGACAGCTCACCTCGTCATCATTTCACCCAAGCCTTCACTTCGACATGTTTACAGAATCGACCAGCTGTAAAATTACTTGAGCGATGTTGATGCTAAGCGGCGATACATGGACTAGTACATAGATCGTATTATAAACATCACATTATGCACGCCTGTGGCCACACTGTCATTTGTTATCTATGCGATTATGGCTGTGTGTCGGATTTGTTCGCCTAAGGGTGTGGGTAGATAAGAGGGTTGCTATAGTTTGCTTTTGAAAACAGCTAGTTGATTCTGACAAAAATTCAGGGTACAAAAGTATCGATAACAACTTTACTCGTAAAGTTGATGGGCTAATACATTGCTTGCCTTTTAGAGGCTTTTTCCGGAGCCCTTATTGAAATATGATCACTTATTTGTCTGCCTGTCCGTCTGTCACTGTCGAATTTCTCTGAATCTAGTGGACCGATTTCGTTCATACTATTTTTAAAATAAATAGTTTTAAAGTTAAGATAATAGATGAAAAAATACCATTCCCCTTTATCTTCGAAACCTTACTTAAACTTTACAGTACAGCTTATAAGAAGTCTACGGTTTTGAAAGAATATGATTCATTCGGAAGCCGTTGCACGCGAGTCCGACTACCAATTTTTTTTTTTTTTTTATACCTATATATTTATATTTTATTTATCGCTACAATACACATTACATTATACAGGTTTTCCAAGAAACAATAGTACACAAAAAGTATATTGTGGGGGATTGGAATTAATTTAATATCTTATAGTGTTAGTATGGTTATTATAGTGTGGGGATGAAGGAAAGTGTCGTGTAGGTTGAGTGTGTGTTTATGTAGTGAGTGAGGATGTATAATGATTTATTGCCTTTACATAGGTATTAAATATTGAAAAATAAAGTATACAGTTAAATCAATAATTAAATTAAATTACAAATCAAGAACTACACAGAGACAGCAAATTTTTTTTTTCCGTTTCAAGGTATTTGAATTCCTGTATCCAAATAGTTAATTTCATTTTACATTTAATTTACTTTAATTGGCCGGTTTTTTTAATTTATAATAACGCTCTGGAAAAACAAATGCTGAAGAACCTTTGAGCAATTGATTTTCTAGAGCAAACCAAACCAAGAATAATAAACTTGTTTCTCAGAGCAATAGCGTAATCGCTTCAGCAATAGCTCGGTCACGACATCGTCGTTATGTTGGTACCTTTATCGTTAGAACAATTGCTTATGTTGGTAACTACAAATCTAGTTTGTGGTGTAATGGTAGCTTGGCCCAAGCAACTGATGAATAGGGAGAGACTCAAGTCCACGAATGGCTGAAGCGACTACCGTCGCTTCAGCGTATGCGCGGTCTGCCAATGATGTAGGTAGTTGTGAGAAATATAAGACATGATTAATGAGAAGATTAAAAGAGGATTGAAGTTGAATAAAAGGCGACTAATCGCTAGTTTACACAGTGCGAGCTAGCGTGCGAGTCAGCCTAACGAGTAGCTGCAGTGCAGTAACTCGCACCGTTTGGACGTATCTTACGAGTGACTGCGTCGTTCAAGTTCGATAGTAGCTCGCATCCGAGTTACTTCAACATTTTTTGTTTACACTCGCCTACAGTAGCCGCTGACAGTAACTCACACATGGCTGTAGCTCGAACATCACTCTCATGGTTTGGACGCGGTCGGCAGTAACTCGCCAGTGTCAGCCAGGTAGTTGGTGGAATCTGTATTTATTGTTTACTGCGCCTCGCAAGAGACTAGGCAGCTACAATCATCGTGAAGACAGCTGAGGCGAGTAGAGCTACTGGCATATGAGTAGGCAATCCGAGTAGCTATCCACTGTCTAGTCAGCAGCTTGCACTGTGTAAATTAGCCATAACAAGGCAGATGCGAAAGTAAAGTGGAAAGGGATGAGTATAGACCTAAATAGTGATCTTCTTCAGACAGATCAGCAGCCCTACTATGACGTGCTAATGCCATCCAATTGCGATGATGTAAACGGGATAGAGCTATTCGCTATGTATAGCTCCGTCTCCCTCTTAGAGCAGAATCATAATCGTTTTAAGACTACATAGTAAGGCCCCTGGTGTATAGTACCTACTCTCAACCGAGGTGCGTGTATAACTAGATGTTTGAACTTAAACGAAGCATAGTTATATAAATAGGTATAAGCAGGGAGTGTGTTAGGACCGTAGTAGGTGTCATTCAGAAATTAGATCTCGTCAAGATCAAGTCATTTTCTACCACTTGCCATGGCGACGTGACAAGTTCATTCTCAATCGACAAAACTCCATTAAAATCACTCACAAAAACATCCACAAATCACTTTAAATCATGTCTGGCTAACAAACAAGTTAATTCTGAACGACATCGATTCATCAATTAAGTGAGGGCGCATTAACTCGCGACGTGACATAAGCCGGTTCGGAGGCAGATTTGCATTAGTACCGATAGACGAACAAATGGCCTCTAATTACACGCCCCGCGGTTTATGCTCGCCTGGTAGTTGCACTTTACATTGGGTATTGATGTGGATTTGGAATAGAGATTTTAGTAGCTGTTATTGTGACATTTACAGTTATATCTACTATTATACTATGCATAAAAAAAACAAATTTTAAGTCGACTCTCAACAAAAATCATTAAAATATATCACAAAATCACCCTGTTGGCCAGATGTGATCTGCAGTGCTTTGTATCGCTTTAAATCCACGCCTGGTTAACAAACAAGTTAATTTTGGACGATATCGATTCATCAATTAAGTGGCATTAACTCACGACGTGACATAAGCCGGTTCGGTGACAGATTTGCATTTGTACCGGTAGACGAACAAATGGCATCTAATTACACGCCCCGCGGTTTCTGTTTGCCTTGTAGTTGCACTTTATATTGGGTGGTATAGTGGAAACTCATTTTAAACCTGGCTATTTAAAAAACTTAAAAAGTCGTATATAAATCCTCAGTCCCTATTTTTTTTAGGGATGGGTAATCATCAATCAAATGACTTCTTCCACTCTCGGCGGAGTGGAAGGGCGTGTCAGACTCTTACTGACTAAAACCCATCCGTTTACGTTCCAGGGCCGCGGTGACTCTTTCGAACAACCCTTTCCGCAACCCTTGCAGGCTCTGGCCCTATTCTCAGTCCCTTGAGATTTGAGTAAACCAGGTTACACTACATACAACGCTGCGTATTCCGGGATATGCATTCCCGGATTTTTTTGCCGCATCGGTCATGCATGTGTGTGCATGCGTCGTACTAAACTCTTATTGGTAGTATTGTGATTGGTTATAAATGATAGCATTGTCCAAACAGGTTTACGTTCAAGAATATATCCTACATAATTCCCGTCTGTTTTGTTCAATAAACATAAAACATTGATCCCCTAACTTCACCCATTCGCCGAGTACATAGACTGCATTCTAACAACCAATCCAATTTTACGATTGTACACCGATTGCGAGGATTTTTTCTCGCTTTTCCGAACGTCATAAAAGAGAAATTGTTTTTTTCCCCATCTTCCGATAGGCACAAGTATAAATATTTATTGGAGAAAAGATAGTAAGATGTCAGTAACCTACTTATTTCGTCGTTTATAAAACATTCCGTTAAGATAATAAAGTTGTTTTATTATTCAACAACTTTTAGTACTTTTCCGTTTTGTTGTTCGAATATTGGAAATATTGGTTTTATTCTACGCTTTTATATTAAGTTACTAGGAAGGTATGACAAAAATCTTTTTGAATTTTACCTAAAGGTTCGTCGAAGCTGCGATACAGCTCGCGATAAGTTTTTCACGACTCAAGAATCGTAAAAATTGGTACCATCCCAGGAACTCGTCAGCATTTCGAATTTTTTGCCGTTTTTTCTGGTATTCATGTGGACTTGGGATGGTCGAAACCTAGCAAATACCTATACCACTACAAAATTTAATACTACATTTTTTATATTTATTGAAAGATATACCAAACATGATGCACAAGCTTTATAGACTGAGATCCCAGAGCTACCAGACCTTATTTTCTCACTAATAAAATATGTGGAAGTAGTGTTAGTAATGCTAGCGAAGGAGAAGGCGGGCCGCGCGAAGGAAAGGCAATGCCTTAGCCCCAACCGCCGCTACAGGAGAAGACATCCCGGGCGTCGGGAGTCGCAGGGCGATCCTCGGCCACCGTAGGCGCGGGCCTGCGGACGGGGAGTGTTGGATGGCTCGCTGTCCGATCGCCACCAGGCCCGGGACGATGGCGCGTTGTGTTTCACGCGCGCCTCAAAGAGATGTCAGCATAGAAGACGGGGCCCGCTAGGGCCAGAGCCTGCCAGGGTTGCGGAATTTGTTCGAAAGAGCCACCGCAGCCCTAGAACGCAAAGGGCTGTAGAAGGAACACGAATGGGTCTCAGTCAGTAAGAGTCTGACACGCCCTTCCGCTCCACCAAGATTGAAAGAAGTCATTTGAAAGTGTTAGTTTATTTTTTTTGTGTTGTATCAAATGTATTTCAGTAGTCAAGGAGGTAGTTCTGGCAGACTTTAGCTTTCGTTATTTGCACTTACTAAATAAACTATGCCCAAATTTCAGCCTTGTGAATAAGATCTGACTCGAGGTGGCGACCAGCTTTTAGACTATAACAATGACTAAGGAATCAGTCGTTAAAATAATATATAAGTAAGTACTAATTATTTAACAAAATACTCTAAAAAAAACTTTAGCACCTGAAACCTGGAAATCGGCCGTCGGTCCAATCTAGCAGGTATGCGCATATTAAAAGTACATAACCCTGCTCTAAAAGTAAGGTAAGTATATTAACACTACTCTATCCAACACATTTTGTTATTGAAAAATAATAGAGGCCTGGGATCTTAATCCATAAGCAGATAGATGCATCGCGTTATTGTGACGGCAATCATTCTGCCTAAACTAACTCAACTAAATTGAGGCTAGCTTCCAGTCAAAGAGGAGCGATCGATGTCGTGTCGATCTGAGCTCTCTGAACTTAGGAGCGCGGCGGTACACGGTACCTCTTAGCAAGGTGGTAACAAACTGGTGGTTTTCTGATTACCTATACGTAGCGACTCATAGCGTAACGAACTTTTCGAGGCACGGACGAGTCTCGGTTTCTAATCCTCCTTCACAGACAAAAATTGTTCTCTTTCTCTGCATATAAAGACACGTTAAAAAAACGTGTTATCACGCCAGTTTGTGAGAGCCTCCATATTAAAACTCAATCAATTTAAATTAAGTACACAACCAAACATTTATAACTTATCAATAGTAAAGTGGCCACGTCTGTTTGTGAAAAAAATATGCGATGGCAAGCCAAACTCCCGGCGAGATGCCCGAGCCCTTACCGCCAACTTATCGTAAGCGACATATTTTTGAAAAACTCTTTTTGCATCTTAAACTGTATTATTTAAGATATAAAAACGTAATTTCGGCTAAATTTCGCTTACGATAAACCGGCGGTAAAGGATCAATGCAGTACGGGTCCGTCATCCATTACCTATTTTATGAGCACCCTTGACCTTAGGCCCGAGTCTGGACCTCGTATAGTGGATCGTGTGACATGGCCTTTATAAATGTTCGTCCCAAATCTTTTAGCTATGCTTATTTATTGCGGTACGGATTTAAATAAAGAATTGCTTGGAAGGAGATTGTTAGTTTTTGGTAGATTTATTAATGAGTAGCTTCTGCATGTGGCTTCGTCCGCGAGATCTTCGAATGTTAACCCAAGGGAACATAAAATATTCCCGTGATAAATGTATCCCATGTTCTATTCCAAGGTCTGCATCACAATTAGCAACCCCTTTTCACTATTTAAAGAGTAAAATTTCCGAAAATATCGAAAAAGGTGTGCGATTAACTATATTAAAGAGCATTAAGATCCTTTCAAGATCACAAGCATAAATGTTCCATACAAACTTAGCATTACCTTTTCACCGTTTAGAGGTTAAATTTACGAAATATTACTTCGTAGTCCTTTGACACAAATTATGAAGCTCTCTAGGTCCATGGGTTTCGAGTTCGACTAAAAACAAGTAGGACTACTTAGGAAAAACGAAAATTTTATCAGCCTGGCGAAATGTAAGAGCAGTCATGTGCAAAGTTTTAAGTTTTTTAATCGAAAGAATGCAATAAACCTAATATAAACCAAATAATACCTTCCATACAAACTTTGACCAGCCGTAAATCGTCTTTTGGGGTACTTGTAAAAAACGAATAATGCCAACTTTTATTAATTACTTCGGCCAGTATTAGTACTAAGTTTCAAGCACATTACCCTAAGAATTAATTTTTTCCCTAACATACTTTAGCACCTCCTAAATCGGATTTTGGGGGTAGTTATGAAAAACTAATAATGACAATCTTTATAATTTACTTTGGTCATTATTCTTACTAAGTCTCAAGTATATCGGCCCAAACTTAAAAAAAAATCCTTTATTATTGGATGCCTACATACATATGTACGTCTAAGGCATACGTCCTCCAAATTTCACGTCTCTACGACCAGCGGTTTAGGCTGTGCGTTGATCCATCAGGCAGGATAAAGCATTTTATATATAGAAAAGATTTACTGGGGTTTTTATTAATTATCATCATCATCATCATATCGGCTGAAAGACGTCACTTGGGCGTCTTCTGTAGCATATATGTATGTATATATATTTAAAAAAATGTTACCTTATGCAAAAAAAATAACAAAATGTCTCGAATTACGGTGAGCCTCATGGACTAACAATTTCCATTTCGTCTGTCGCGGGGTACCCTCCTCCTATTTGGACCTGCTGTCAGCTTTATTTCCATGTCCCATAGGGTAAGCTGTCCTCCCCGATTTCCTCACTTTCCTTTAGTGTCTCGCATCATGAGGCCTGTCCACCTCCACTTTTGTTGGTCTATTGTTAGAATGTCGTTCAGTTTTGTTTTGTCTTCTCTGTGTTTCTTATTCTATCTGAGCGATTCGGTGAGTACCCATGTCTCACACCCATATTATGTTAAACATGTGTACGGGACAGGGGAGTATACATGAGTGAAAGTTTTTCTTCTCAAAGTCATACCTAGGTCTTTACACTTCATTATCTCCTTGGGGGACCAGTATTATCTATTTATTTACTTATATACATACATATATTCAGCTTTCCAGGTACCTCCAAATTGCAACTGCGAGCAAACACCTTTGAAGCACGATGCATGAGTAACATAAACAGAAAGTAACTAACTAACCCCCAAGTTATTGATTGGCTACTTCAAGTACATCTGTAAGTTAAAGTTACTAACTTAGCTGTAGAATTCATAATCGTGGCTTCGTTTTCGCGGCAGCTTAACAACTTAAAGTCGACAAAATTGCAACTTGGTAAATAATCAAAGTAAACTAGAGCGGAGCTGTACAACTTTATGCTTGCGTTGGACAAATAGAAATTTCAATTCAGTTACTGATACTAAGTTACTAGTTAACTTACTCGCAATTCTGGCAGAAGAGGGGATAACTTAATAGAATAAAACATAATATAATAGAACAGACCAGGACGGAAATCAATCTCAAGTCCGATGGGGCGAAAATCCGACGCAACCAGTGATTAAGCGCAGAAGAAACGGCTTTACGTGCTTTCCGAGGAACAAGACAATCACCGACTTCCGAACTCTACTACCGAGACATTCCTAGTAGGAAAGCACAATAACACTTTTTGCCCGACCTGGAAATCAAACCCAGATTCCTACGCTTGGCAGTTACGTTAGGCACCATGAGGTCAACGGGGCGTAATTGATTAAAAAAAAACTCAAAACTCAACTCAAAGCTCAAAGCATTTATTTCAATTAAACCATAACAGGCTATAGTCAAGGTCGGTCTGTCCAAAGGGATGAAGCTAATTTCACGTTCCAAAGCGTAAATCTCTATGGAGAAGAACGTGCAAGAAACTCCACGGACACTCTTTTAAATCAATGTTTTTTTACAATGATATGGTTACATCATTCGTGTGAAAATTTTACAAACATACATATATGTGAGAACGATGTAGAAAGAATTGCACGATCAAATAATAATGTTATGAACAAAACTCAAAGAACAAATAATTAAAATAAACCGTGGCAGCTAAGATATGACCAGTCCTAGGTGACGGCGCTCGCTCAGCAATATGACGCCTGCGCTATAGTAGGCGCCAGATAAATGTGGAATAAAGTATATTGACCTTTCTCTAATAACTGCTCATAGGTACCTGAACAATTAAATATGAATCGTTTTTCATTATTAGACCATGTTAAGGATCACGAGAGATGATGATTCGGGACAGTTTTGTGTCATTAATTCCGTTTTTCAAATTAACAATGTCAATAAATGTAGGTGGGTCAATTACCGATATTCCACGATTATCTGGCGCCTACTATAGCACCATTCGGCTCAACCACTTTGAAGAGTGCGAAATGATCCAGCACCATCAGCCAGACTTTTAAGTGAGCATGATACTCCCAACCGCCAGGGCACATTCAAGTAAAATAACATTATAGTTTAAAGTACACAGTACTCACACATGTGCCGTTAATGCATGAAATTATACAATGCTAAATTAATTTGGTCTATACAATGAAAATTAGATGTTCTTACAATATTCAGCGAGTCAAACAACTGCTTAAAGATTAGTTTGTGCGCCTTAGTGGCTGTGGAGTAGGATTCAAAATTCAAAATTCAAAAGTCAATTATTCAAATAAGGCTGAGTGCCAGCACTTTTTGAACGTCAAAGTTCTACATAAATACAGTCCCCCAAAACGCCCGCCCGTCACTAGCATTGAGCCAAGCATTTTATGTTCAATGTAATCTCCCAACTTATAATATGCTTGCCTGCATAGTGTGTGTGACCTTGAAGATCGACGAGTGCGGTGGTTATTGGCATAAGCTCTCAAGCTCAACCCACTATTAAACATATTTCCAAATAGTTGGAAATTCATGTATAGGTACACTTCATTTTGTCTATTTAAATAGTGTAACGCGCCGAACACATCAGCATGCCGCCACCACTCCTGCGCAGGCCGACCGACCGCCGAGACCACACCTCCTCCCCACACGCGACCCCGCCGCGGCCATGACTGTCTATAAAACCGCTCGCAGAAGCCAGCAACGGGAGTTCAGGTTCAGCACGCTCCGAGTGTACTCTCCGCATCGACTTAGGTCGGTCACGATTACCTCCCCCCTTGCTGGATTTGAATTAGTGGCGTGTATTGTTCGTTTGGCTGCGTAGGTGCCGTTAGCGGACCGCTCACCACTCGGACGATACACAACGCGAGTAGGGATTCTTTATTATTTTACCTGCCCTAATACCTAGTACTAATCTTGTTTGTTAAGTCATAGTTCTAAATAAATAGTTGTTATTGTATATTGTGGGTTTAGTTTATCTCCTCACACATTTCCCAGTTACATCTGGCATCCCAACGTAGGGGCTTTCTTTAGTTTTACGTTAATATATACCCACGTAACTATTAGGTTCTTTTCCTCTGTTTGTTTTGTTTTTAGTAAAATTAGTTTTAACTATCTACCCCCAATTTTTTTATTTCTTATATTTTCTTTTTACTTCGTCATTTCATAGCCGCTATTCTTTTGTTTTATTATCTTCACGCTAGGTCCCTTTAGGGGTAGGCAGAAATTTACTTGATAGGGTAAAATAGTTAGTTAACAATATTGAGTTTTATAACATATTACCAAGGCGTAGCCGTAGGAATTTGGGAAATAATATGTCGAACGTCAGCTTCTCTGACGATCAGTTTCGCGACCTGTTAGGGGTCTTGGCCAGTCGGAATGATCAGGTCCTGCAAAGATCTGGTAGTTTTGCGTCATGCACTGCTCGCTTCAACGGATCTCGAAATACGGCAGTGGTTGAGGCATTCCTATCAACCATCAGCACGTTTAAGAAAATAGAGGCAATAAGCAATGATAACGCCATTGAAGGGCTCACATTGCTACTGGTTGACGAGGCATCCATCTGGTGGCTAGGAGTAAAAGAAACAATCACAAACTGGCAGGAAGCTGTGTCTCTGATAAGGACAACGTTTGCGCCAAAGAGACCAGCTTATCTGGTATATGATGAAATTGTTTGCGATAAGCAGCAAAGTCCTGTGGGCACGGAATTATTTGTTGCCAAGAAGCGAGCCCTTATGGCGGAGTTGCCCAAGCCTTCACTTACACCATCGCAAGGCCTGGACCTCTTGTATACTTCCCTACATATAAATATAAGAGATCGAATACCAAGAGATTCTGTTGCGACCTTTGATGAGTTCTTGTCGAAGGTACGTCAAATTGAAGAGACAGTCGCTGCACGATCAGGACCTAACTCAAGCAACAGCTCTGCCACTCCATCAGGGAAACGACCCAGGTGTACCTTTTGCCGTGCTTTTGGCCACAACGAACAGGAGTGTCGCAAGAAAGTCGACAAAGGCAAGACTCCAGCGGTAGATGGTACGGCAATTCCAGCCGCATCCAGGCCAACGCCTAGTCACAAAATCACCTGTTACGGTTGCGGCGAACCCGGCGTAGTCAGGAGCAAATGCCCCAAGTGCAACAAGAACAAAGTTGGCGCCGTAGACGTCGGATTTTATTCCCTCAACACCACCGTGGCATCTACAGCACGACTTAGGCCAATTGTCAAGATTTGCGTCGCTGGCGTCAACGGACAAGCTCACATCGATTCTGGGGCCAAGTTAAGTGTCGCGTCTACATCATTGTACGATATGCTAAAGCGAAAGGGAGTCGAATTTAAAACTGAAAATGCGACGATTACCCTTGCTGATGGCTTACGGCGAAGACAACCTATTAAGACAGCTGCAGTGTCAGTCACATTATGTGGTCGGATAATCCCCACAAATTTTATCGTGTTGCCTGAATCACACGATAACCGAACGCTCCTAGGAGTAGATTTCATTCAGGATGCAGGCATCGTGCTCAACTTACCGCAGTTAATATTCCATTTCTTGAATGACCCTGGCAAGAAGTACGAGCTCTACAATGAGGAAGAAGTTGATGCAACCGTGTCCACGGTGCAAACGGAACCCGAGGAAACCGAGTCAGTGATTTCTAGGTTAGCCAAAATCACATCTCTGGAACCGATGCTTAGCCCGTTGCCTACAACACCGTCCTCTACTTCGTATGTTCTTGAGGAATGTAACATGGCAGATTCGTACGGACCACCTGCATTAATTGAGTTCCATACGCCGCCGCAATCGCCCTCGCGACCAGAACCCAAGCTGTCCGGCTACTCGCCGAGATTTGTCGGGTCAATGTTCCGAGATGCGCAATCAATCATAAATGGTGCTGAAGTAACACTCTCCCCACACAGCCAGCAGCTATTTGGCCCTAACATCGATATTGCTATGGTTGCAGTATCTGATTCTGGAGACACGACCACTGAAGAGAGTATCCAGCTGAATACCGTGTTGGAACGACATTCTGCAGTCTTCATTAGTAACGGAAAACCAGCTAGCCTCGTGGAACATAGTATAGAAACTGGGAACCACAAACCGATAGCCGTGCCTCCATATCGACTGTCACCACAGCGTAAAGAAATTCTACATAAGGAGGTAAATCAGATGCTAGAAGAAGATATTATCACGCCATCGAAATCTCCATGGGCAGCACCTGTTGTAATGGTCCCCAAGAAGAACGGTGATATAAGAGTCTGTATCGATTACCGTCAGCTAAATAGTATAACCGTGGCTGACGCGTATCCCTTACCTAGAATAGATGACTTACTACACGAAGCTAAACCGACACCTTGCATGTCATCTTTGGACCTTAGAGCAGGGTACTGGCAAATTAAAGTACGTAATGAAGATCAGGAAAAGACGGCCTTCGTCACCCCGTTCGGACTTTACCAATTTAAACGAATGCCATTTGGATTACGCAACGCTCCAGCGACTTTCCAGCGGTTTATCGATAGATTGAGGCTGCAACTAGACGGAGTGAAGTTACTGGCTTATTTGGATGATCTGATCCTTCTCTCTCCATCATTTATACAGCACCTGCAAGACCTGCATAGACTATTTCAACTCCTGCGAGAAAATAATGTCGTTATCAACCGCATTATGGGAGTGGGGAACTAGCCAAAGGGACGCTTTCAGTGAGCTCAAACGTTGCCTAACCAGTGCACCAATTCTATGTCAAGCGGATCTGAGTAAACCTTACATAATCAAAACAGACGCTAGTGATTACGCCATTGGAGCTGTTTTGGTGCAGGGGGAGGGCACAACTGAGCACCCCGTGGAATATGCAAGTCGTTTGTTGACTAAGGCGGAGCGGAATTATTCCACTACGGAGCGGGAAGCATTGGCAGTAGTATGGGCGGTAGCAAAGTTTAGAGGCTACATAGAAGGCTCTTCGGTTATAATTGCCACCGACCATCAAGCACTTAAATGGCTGATGTCTATCAAATCTCCCACAGGGCGACTTGCTAGGTGGGCATTACAACTCCAACCGTATAATTTGGCAGTGGAATATATCATAGGGAAAACTAACGTGGTTGCTGATAACCTTTCAAGACCTTCGTACTCTGAACTGCAAGAGAATTGTGGAGTATGCATAGTATCCATAGATATGCCTCGCCGCTCTGCTGCCGAGATACGACAAGAACAACTGAAAGACGGCTATTTGAAGACAATCATGCATGCACTGGAGAAACCTGTGCAAGATGAAGATGCTGTTTACTGGGCGAACAAGGGGTACATCATGAATAATGGACTGCTACACCGCTATATACAAGATAGTGACAATGATAGCGCTCAATTGGTCATCCCTGAACATGAAAGAACGACCATACTTTCGCAATATCACGATGATCCTACCGCTGGCCATTATGGTGCTGACAAAACTTTTCATTGGAAATGAATGCGAAAGGAAATCGAACGCTACGTCCAAGACTGTATCAAGTGCCAACGCTATAAACCTAGTAACTTAAAACCAGCAGGGTTATTACAGACTACTGCAATAAATCAGAGATGGGAAACATTATCTTTTGACTTATTCGGACCTCTTCCTCCGACCCCAGATAGTAAAACCTGGATATTCATCGTCGAAGATGTCGCCACTCGATGGGTTGAATTATTTGCCTTAGAGCAAGCTACCGCTGAGACTTGTGCGACTGTATTGCTCAATGAAGTCTTTCTGCGATATGGAGTTCCCCGAAGACTGATAAGCGACAATGGTACGCAATTTGTTAGTTCGGTAATGCAAAAACTTGCTTACTGCCTAAACATACAACTTGCGTTCACCCCGGTCTACCATCCAGAAGCAAACCCAGTCGAGAGGAAAAACCGAGACCTAAAGACTCAGCTTGCAATTTTGGTGGAAGGCGATCACCGCGCTTGGGCAGAAAGGCTGCCGAGCATCAGATATGCCATGAACACCTCAAACTGTCTTAGTACAGGGCATACCCCAGCATATCTCACTTTTGGCAGAGAACTAAGGACATATGATGACGTTAAACACGATCTTCGTCAGATAGTCTTAACAGAAAATTTTATACCCGAAATAACCCCTAAACTAACTCTATTAGCAGATACCCTAAAGAGAGCGAGAGAAGTGCAAGAGAACAAAGAAGAAACAAGAAAGAAATGGATGGATGAACGTCGACGACCGGCTCCTGCCTACCAACCCGGCGACCTCGTCCTGGTTGCGGCCAATGTCCTGAGCAACGCAGGCCGCTACCACACGGCAAAGCTGGCTCCACGTCGCGACGGGCCCTACATCATCCTGCGACGGCACGGGCCCTGCTCTTACGAAGTGGCAAACCCGGAGGACCAGAAAATTCCCCTGGGTATTTACCATTCCTCCGCGCTGAGCCCATACCAAGGCTCAGCCTTAAACTTACCTAACCCAGAAAGACCTTTGCGCAGACGCGGTAGGCCAAAGAAGCAGCAGCCAGCCACTTAAGCATCACCTGGTCTCCTCGCCGGGACGACTTCGGGACCAGAGGGGGAGACTGTAACGCGCCGAACACATCAGCATGCCGCCACCACTCCTGCGCAGGCCGACCGACCGCCGAGACCACACCTCCTCCCCACACGCGACCCCGCCGCGGCCATGACTGTCTATAAAACCGCTCGCAGAAGCCAGCAACGGGAGTTCAGGTTCAGCACGCTCCGAGTGTACTCTCCGCATCGACTTAGGTCGGTCACGATTACCTCGCCCCTTGCTGGATTTGAATTAGTGGCGTGTATTGTTCGTTTGGCTGCGTAGGTGCCGTTAGCGGACCGCTCACCACTCGGACGATACACAACGCGAGTAGGGATTCTTTATTATTTTACCTGCCCTAATACCTAGTACTAATCTTGTTTGTTAAGTCATAGTTCTAAATAAATAGTTGTTATTGTATATTGTGGGTTTAGTTTATCTCCTCACACATTTCCCAGTTACAATAGTTATTTCATTTACCTACCTTTCCAAAACATTCTAATTTACCACAAACGTTAATAGATTACAATGAATGAGTATCTCTTAATGAAGTACTTGGTCAATGATCCGGTAACTAATCTGCGATTTGAACCAAAGTTCGGTGACACTAACTCGGATCCCCTCTAATGTATAAACGTCACATTCATCATGCTTAATATTAAATATAATAGTAGAAGATAAAATATATTAGTATTAAAAAATGTAAATAATATGTACCTATGTATATGTATAAAATAAATAAATGGAATAATATAATATAATATAATATAAATATCTACACTAATAATAAAGCTGAAGAGTTTGTTTGTTTGAACGCGCTAATCTCTGGAAGTACCAAACGGATTTGGAAAATTATTTTTGTATATATTTGCTACGGGAACGAGAAAATTCCTACGGCTTCGGGAAAAAACGGGACATGCGCGTACGAAGTCGCGGCCAAAAGCTAGTCTATAGAATAAATGAAACTTAAGTGTCCGTTTGTGATAACGAAATAAGAGTTTTACTAAATGCATTTGAATGCTTCGGTGTACGGTACTTATACCAAAACCTATTTTTTAAAATTTTGTCTATCAGTCTGTCCGTATGTTCCAGCTTATCTCTTAAATGGCTCGACGGAATTTGACGAGAATCACTGACATTTAAAAAAAAGAATTAGTAAAATCGTCGTTTTGTCTGAAAAGGCAGGAGTGAGGACAGAATTCAACAAGACTTTTAAATGAAAAAGTAGGGTTATCTATGAAGTTATTTGGCTAAAAAAGTCTTTGTTATCTACTATTACTACTTCTTCTATTCGTAGCGGACTCTTACAGGACATTGAACATATTTTCATACTTATTTTTCTCCCTTCAATCAACCAAAACAAAATACCATTTCCATAAACAAAACCATCAAAATACAATTTCACCGAGTATAAATCCGCCATCCCACAATAACGATCTATCACCACCATGAAATCCCAGATTAAATTCTTTATTACAGATTTGGCCAATAATTTGGCACAGAGGACGCCTAACCAAATAATGGCGGTCATCAATAAAGGCCAACGCTGCTCCTCCCCATTCGTTATTAGGGATTTTTCATCCTCCTCTAAGGAAATGAACAAAGGATATAGATAGTTTAAGGGTGGTTTCACTGAACGCGAGAAAAACTATTTAAAAAAAATTAAAAAATTCTAGTTGCTACTGACGCTTTTTAAACTTTTGACGGTTTCAAAATACGAACCCTCAAAGCAAAGACTACTTTCCATGCCTGAAAGCAACCCAGGTGCCATATTTTTAACCCCTAACCAAACAGAGGGGTGTTATAAGTTTGACATGTGTGTGTATTCGTGTGTCTGTCTGTGGAATCGTAGCTCCTAAATGGCTAAACCGATTTTGTTTAAGATTTTTGAGTTTGAAAGGTATTTTAATTGAAAGTGCTGTGTTTCAGCCGTTTGAAGATCATCAGCTCTTTTCTAGTTGATGAAGGGATGTGAGCAACTTCTATAAGTTTGATCGATTCGAAATTTAGTATTCTGTTACTTCAATGATATTGTAAAATCATGGTAACCTTGACTTGATGCTCCAGCATAACCTAAGGTCTTCAGAACACCCAGCTCCTCATTTAGTTACAGCAGAAGTATCGTGTTTGGGCTTACTGGAATGGTTCCAATGAACAAAATATAACTAGATCAGTAACTTTGACTTGATGCTGCAGCATGTTCTGGAATCAGTGGGATACGTTCCGGATCCGTTTCGTGCTTGGGCTCATTTTTATTAAAATTAAGTTGCCATTTTGGTACCTACATTGTGTGTATCGCCGAAAAAACTAGTTTTCTTTCTTTCATGTTAAATGGTCTGAATGTTGTTGTTAGGTTATAAAAATATTGTGATCAGGGTCTGATGATGAAGCAAAAAAGAGACATGAGGAAATACATTGGTGAAAGATTCTAAGCTACTTTCACTCTTTCAATCGAACGCTAATAAATAAAATAATGCTAAGTATATACAACAAACGCTTTTTTTAAGGATGGGAAATCATCAAATGACTTCTTCCGCTCTGGGTGGAGCGGAAGGGCGTGTCAGACTCTTACTGACTAAAACCTATCCATGTTCCTAAGCCCTTTGGTTCCAGGGCCGGAGTGACTCTTTCGAACAAATTTCGCAACCTTGGCAGGCCCTGGCCCTGGCGGGCCCCGGGTCAACGGGCCCCATCTTCATACAACAAACGCTAGTACCTAAATATTTGTTAAACTAAAATGATGAACACAAGTTATTTTTTTGAGATTAGTTTTGTTGTTAAAGCTGGAAAGTAGAGGGGAAGGTTATTCTATAAGTACTACATACTTTAATTTGGGGGGCTGGAGATGCCTAACTTAAGTATTACTTTAATAGCACTAGGTACCTACTGGTTGTTCAGGGGAGACCCTTTACAGTCTCCCCAGGGATGTGCCATTACAGGCATTGCACAGAGGGGGTTCCGTAGTGGTCTTTTAAAAAGTACCGGGGCCCCTTCAATGTGCTGATGGTGATCACCGGGGTGGTTTTAGTGAGGTAAAAAACCCCCACTCCCTGGTCATTTTCTCCAAAAGTCCAGGCGCCTTTTGAAGGTTTCCCCCCGAAAACAAAAAAAAAGGTGCCTACTGGTAGTACTGGTTAACCTATAATTTTTATTCTTGGACTAGTTTTTACGTGCGACTTCGTACGCGCATATCCTGTTTATTTCCCGTTCCCGTATAGCCTATATAGCCTTCCTCATGAATGTAGCTGTAATATAGAAAAATATTTTTCCAAATCCGACTGGTAGTTCCAGAGATTAGTTGCGGAATTTGTTTAGTTGCGGAATTTGTTTGAAAGAGTCACCGCGGCCCTGGAACGCAAAGGGCTTTAGAAGGAACACGGATGGGTTTTAGTCAGTAAGAGTCTGACACGCCCTTCCGTTCCACCCAGAGCGGAAGAAGTCATTTGATGATTTCACATCCTTAAAAAAAAAAAAAAGTTCCAGAGATTAGCGCGTAACAAAAGCAAACACACTCTTCAGCTTTATTATATTAGGATAGGTATAATAGCGAAAAGAAAGCAACTTGCGCTGTCCAGCCTACTATGATGTGCCAGTGTCAATATTATTCCATTGCAAAACAGAGATAGTACTATGTGTCGTGTATGGCTCCTTATCTCTTCCACACCGGCAGTACGTTCGTGCGTTCTCACCTTCTTACTTATACGATAGGCTGTCATGGATTAGTAGGCACAGAATAGGTGAGGGAAGAAAATGTTCCCAACAGCTTTCTATTCCCCAGCATAAGTCGGCGGCTTTTAGGGGCAGTTTTCGTTACGCAGCTACCAAATGCTGGAACAATATCCCACCTCCCATAAAGTATAGTAAAAGTTGCTCGACATTTAAATTAAAATAAAAGTTGTTTTTATTAAATCACCAAAATAAATTTCAAGATGTTCGTGCTGACATGTCAGCGATTTGAAAGTAGGTAGGTATTTTGAGTAAGTGTATCATTGTTACAACCTAATGCATTTGTTATTAAGTAATTTTATATAGTAATTTTATTTATCTTGTCATTTTTACTTTTTATTATTGTCATTTTTTTTTTTTAATTTTTGTTTTATAAATTTTAAACAATACTTATTCGTAAAAATTATACTATTTTCGATTTGATAATTTAACATTTATTTTAATTTTTACAATAATAACTGTTATTTCTATTTAGTTTTGAGCACATAAATTTTTATTTATATAATAACATTTTATTTTAGTTACTTTTTGTACAAAATATTTTAGTTTCTGTCTGACTTGAATATTTTAGTTTAAGTATAATTTATGTGTGTCTATGTTTTCGAGCGTAGGTATGGCACTCGTGGGCTGCAGCTGAAAATCAGCGTCAGGTGGTATACCTTGTGTTGCCATCTGGCATTATGCTGAGCTGAGGCCCTTTGGCATTGTTGGTTTTCATTTTTTTTTTTTTTTGTTTAATTTTATGTTTCTATTACAATGCCAATAAAAACAATTTTCTTTTCTTTTTTTTTTCTTTCTTTCAGCATGATTTTAACATGTCATAATAAAACGCAAAATCAAAACTAAATCTTTCAAAAATCGCGCAGTGAAACCAACCCCTAACAGTTTGCCAAATGGATTCCTTAAGAAGTCTCTCCTATATAATATGGTCTATTTGGTAAGACACTGCCATATATTCCGCCGGTGAGCTACCTAACTCATTGACTTAGCAAGGAGGTCAATGTTTCATGGTGTGATTTATCCTGTGGTTGAAACCGGTCGCCTTAAGTGGATGATTAATTTTAGATTGTTTATTGAGCAATTTTGTATGCGTCAACGCCTTTGCACAATGGCATAAGATCCAAAACACGCGTTATTATTTAATCTTATTTATGTGTGCTATTTGGGTGTTAATCTGGCAATAAAAAAATTCAATTCATTTCATTTCGTTGCCGGTTCTTCGGTAACGGTTGAAGGATCAAACACGTTCTCACATAAAAGCAAGTAGGTACGGATAATACACATCCGCGTGGTGAAACCAACCACTAAGTTTGTGAAATGGATTCCTCAAGAAGTCTCTCCTATTTAATATAACTGCCGCAGAGCTACCTAACTCATTGACGCATCAATGTTTCATGGAGTGACTTGTCCTCTTGTTAAAACTATGTACATAATGCGAAAGTTTGAATGTTCGTCACTCAATCACACCAGAACGGAGTTCAGTGAGATCAGATTGTAGTCTGTAATAACAGCTTTACCCCGGGAGCATTGGCGGAACCAGGGCGGGGGGGGGCGGCTAAGGGGCTCAAGCCCAAAAAGTCCGACATATCTTTGGTACCTAGTCTGCTCCCTAACGAGGTCAATCAGGAATTTACGAAAAGTAATCCAAGGAGGCTTGTCATTCTTTAAGCAAAATAAAATGTTATTCGTTTTTTTTAGTGTTTAGGTACTATTCTCAAACCTACCTTCAGCGGGGTAAACCCGACCCGACAATCCTGGATCCGCCCCTGCCCGGGAGTATGTTTCCTTGGGGTAATTTCCAACATTCACGCGGGCGTAGCCACTGGAAGAAATTAGTTTCATATAAATTCTGTTTCAATTTCTATACAGTCTAATTATCCGTAAGGTAGTGCCTTTTCGGACAACAAAACAGGGGCCTGTATGGCTGGTGCCAAACCGCAGTGCTGATTAAAAATAGATACATGTATCGCCCTATGATAGTGCGAACTATCAGTAATTCGTTGTGAGGTAACAGTGCCATAACGACTACGTATTTGCCAGGCACGGCAATTTGAACAATTTGGCCAATCCAATCCATTTGGCCTGGATTTGATCGCTTTCAATGATAGTGATTCGATTGCCAGTACGTTGTTATTAGTGAAAACTGAGGGGCAATTCTAGTATTTTAAGGAGCATTCGCATCACAGACGTGAATGACGTTTACTGTTGCTGAAATGATATTGCGACTTGATTTTTCATAATTATTTGCCTTCATCTTCAAGCATAATTTCAATCTGTTGGTAAATGCCGTATCTTGATATTTAATAAAACCACTAAAAAACTTTTTACAAAAAAATACTTTCGGCAGTCGGTGTTTTTGTTTGTTTTTTCGTTTTCGACACCGACTGCCGAAATTAAAGTTATTTTATTTTGGAAGTCGGTTGTATTTTTTTGTAATAAGTTTTTTTTTTCACTTTTTAGTGGTTCACATGTGCTTACCGGCACAGCACACCTGCGTGATTTTATATTGTAAACTGGTGTTAACAATAGACAGACATGAGATTTCAGCAATCCCAGTCCATTTGCTATCATTTATTGAGTGAGGAGTTCCGTTGCCTATCTCCAAAGTTCTTCATCAGATCTTCACCAAATTGAAATGGAACCGCTCCGAGAAAGTACTCTTCCAGTAACTACCCAAATCGCTTCTACTGTGCCTGTGACCACTAGGGAAGCATAACCTTTAAAAAAAAATGCAAATCGGTCCAGCCATCTTCGAGTAATCGGGGAACATAAATTAAAATAAACAGGTTCCAACGAATTGGGAACCTCCTCCTTTTTTAAAGTCGGTTAAAAATAGAAGAAATAACAATTATTTTATGCCAGAAACCATACCCTACGTAATTTCAATAGTTTTTATTTCAGTCGATAATTTGTATCTTTTTACTTCAGGGACAGCGGCCAAAATTTACGAGTAGCAGCCCCACAACGGGAGATTGTTCTTCTATAAACCAGGCACGGACGCGTTATGTGAGTTTTTTTTTTACTTTTCACCCCTAATCACCTCTAAGGACAAACAATATACCTGCAACACTTCAAAAATACTAAGTTATCCTTCAAACCAAGATGGCTGCCTTAGCAAATACCGGAAAAATTACGGCTGTATTAGTTTTAATCACGGTTCGGATCGAGCATAAACGATGATAAATACTGAATCGCTGTACAGTGCGTTGATATATCCCTGTTTAGATCCCGAATCCTCGGTGAAATATAGACGTTCCGTGTGGATCGAGGAGTCTACTCGCCATTGGAACAAACATTGGTCCAGTCCACAGATGTTTGTCTCGTGACCGTATGTTTGTATGCGTGATTTGTGTGTCCACTACATTGTGTGTGCCGTGTACTTTGGTGTGGAGTTGTGACTGTTTGCAGCCGTAACTTCATACTTCATCTTGTAGTGTTGACTAGTCTAGGACTCTATAAAATGAGAAGTTCTAGTTTTAAGGGCTAAAATAAAATCAAATACGACAAAAATGTAGCCTTTATGATAGATAAACGTGATATTCGAAACAATAGTTTTCAAATCAAGCAAGCATATTGTTACGCGCCAGAATTAATGCCGGGTACATATCGACATTAGTTACTACTAACGCCATCTCGTATCGAGTAGCAAAAGTAGTAGAGTCAAGTACCTTCTAGTATTTTCTATGCTAGAATCTTCTAGCGTTCTCGACATCTGGTCAGTCGGGACCGGTACTTAAGCGAACTTTCCAGATGTTTCGACAAGAGAAGGTTCTGGAATTAACTGACCTATATAAAGACCACACAGCTCGCGACCGAGTTAGTATTGGATTTGCGAAACAAGCGAATACTTCGGAAGCGATCTTCAAGTGCGATTAAAGTAATCGGTAGTGAAGTTGTGTTTCATAATTAGTGGGCTTAAAGTTGTTATTAGTGTTTCAAATTAAGGTGTTATTTTGGTTATTTAGTCAGCTGTTTTTATCGTATCGTATAGCGAACCCGAAGTTCGTAACAATATTAACAAACTGTTGTGTCAGTTTTTTTTTGTATACTTATTGAATATGTCTAAATATAGAAAAGGTCACATCCCTCAGACCCTTCTTTATTATATTTGATGAACGACGAAACTCATATAAAAAATAAAACTCACTTTTATGTAAAATACCGCAAAATGCATTCACTTTGAAGAGGTAGGTAGTATAATAACATGCAAATGGTTCAAGATGAGTTTGAAAATGCAGCCCAAAAAAGTGAAATGAACGTTACTAAGACTTAAGACTTTGAAACCCATCCAAAGGATTACGTGCTCACTCAAAGACTTTTAACTTTAAAATTGAAAGCTTTACTTGAGGATGTTTTCACAAGAATATGCTGTTAGTGCTGCCAAGTTTTTCAAAGATCCTTCGTCTAGAGAATAATTACTTTTGGAAATGCCACAAAAGCTCCGTTTTAGGGGTGCATTTTAACGCATATTAGTAGTTTGGTGCAGTCGCCGTAACCAGCTGATGAATATCTAAATATTACTATTTAAAAAATATTTTTTATTGCCATTGCGAATTTATGAACTGAAAACGAATACTTACATACAGTAAACGAAAGCATACTCATCCATACTATACATATTTATATTACTAGCTGACCCACACAACTTCGTCTGCGTCACATTTTTCATGAATACTCGGTTATAAAATAGGCTTCCCAACCAAAAAATATTTTTTCAATTCTATTTAAATTTCTAATAAATAGTCAAGAATTGATCGAGTGGTAAATGATCAACTTTATCGACCGCCGAGAGTAGAAAATAATTTAAGTACTAATATCGCTATTAAAAATAGGGGTTGGTGGTAGAAGAGTAAAAATTTAGGGTGATATGAATTTTTTAAGGCCACATTATAAAAATTAGGGGTGAACAACCCTTATCACTTAGGGGTATGAAAAATAGATAGTAGCCGATTCTCAGACCTACTGAAGACGCATATTATAAAATTTCATAAAAATCAGTCAAGCCGTTTCGGAGGAGTATGGTAACTAACATTGTGATACGAGAATTTTATATATAAGAAGAAGATATAAATTCGAATGTGTGTCTGTCTGCGTGTCTGTCTGTCTGTTACCTCTTCACGCTTAAATCGCATAAACAATTTAGATGAAATTAGTATAGAGATAGTTTAGGTCCCGGGAAAGGACATAGGATACTTTTTATTTCGGTAGTATGTTCCTATGGGATAATTTTCGACATTCACGCGGAAGGAGCCGTGGACGTCAGCCAGTATGATTATAAGTAAAACAGAGCTAGTGTTCAAAACACTGTAAAATAATCGCTCGCGCTACTAAATAGCGACTACTCAAAGTTAGCTTTTTATTGTGCAAAAACTTTGCATGTGTATTGCAGGATAAATTATTATGATTTACTGCAAAAGCCTTAATAGGGATGGCAAAATTTTCAAAACAAACTTGTAGCTTCTGTAAGTATAGACTTGAGAATAAACATTGTTGGCAACACGCAGTGCACTATTTAACTTTTTAGTTTCTGTATTCCAGCCACGTATAGGTAATTCTACCTCCAAACACATTTAGATTTATTAGGTACCTATACCTACACAATTCGAGGTGTAACGCGCGTAACAGAAACCGTTATGGCACCCAGGCTCACCGTGAAATTGAGTTAACTTCAAACAAAATAAATGGGCTCCTGGCATATCGTCGTAAGAGGGAATTCAATGCAAATTAATATAAACGACAATGACAAACGACCGCGGGAGACGTGTAATAGAATGTTCGTGGTGAACTAAGACCTAATTGAATTGGAAATTTTGTTACATTTTTTCAACCAAAAACTTCGACTTTTTTGCGTGTGGTATGATGATATGGTGTCGGACGTAAAATAACAGCACCATCCCATCTCTTCCCGTGGGTGACTCACAAGAGAATGGGCAGCAGCATTCTCTGTACATTGCAACAGCTACACTGCGATCGCCAGCCCGCCTGCCAAGCGTGGCGATTATCTCAAACCCCCTTTGGGGAAGGCCTTTATCCAGTAGTGGACGTCTATCGACTGATATGATGATGATGAGCTCGTAGCTAATTTTATTAATAACAGCTGCACGGGTCGAACTTCGAGTTTAAGTTACACAAGCCGAGCTCAATCAAGGGATGGGTTGGACTATGCTATCCATTAGAGAGTTTCTACTACACCAATTGATCGATCGTCGATCAATGTTATCGATCGATGGTAGAATGAATTAGTCGACGTCGATATATAATTTTCTAATTCTTTCTTCGATCAGCCAAAGCTCCAGCAAGCAACGTCCATCGATGTCGGTCAATGGCATTGATCGACGATGGATCGATTGGTGTAGTAACATCCTTACATGCCGAGTTTGCTCCGTGTCTCGGAAAGAACGTGAATCCGTTGGTCCCGGCTGTCATTTAAATATCTCTAATGGTAGTTACGGATAGTCAGAAACCAGAAAATCTCACACTAATCTTGTCAAGAGGTTTCGATTGGACAGTTTCTTGGTTGTGGAGGGCACATAGGCAGGCGCTCTGTCTAAAATACTGGTATTCAGCGGCATCCAGGCAGACTGGAAGCTAATCCCGCCATAGATAGGAAGGGGCTAGACAGATTGATGAATGATTATATTAATTAAAAGGGATGACTCTAGGTACTGAGATGAGTGAAAATTTATAAAGATTGTGGAAGAACAAGATATGTTATGCCGACCTCAAATAAATTGGATGGGCAATAGAATGATGAACTTCGTAACTTTTTCGCCGACCTTACCGGTGTTATTGTGTACAGTTTTAGAGGTAATTATTTTAATATTCACGTTACATGTATAGTAACGCTTTCAACAGTCGTGTGTTTAACTTAATCCTAATGGAATCCTAATGGTAGCTTAGCTGTAGCTAGTGGAGACAACAACTCGCAAATGGGCTAAATCAGCCAACCCATTCGGTCCATTTACAAACAAACACTGTCGTCGGGCTATAAGGTCCCCCTTTTTTTTTTAAAGATGGGAAATCATCAAATGACTTCTTCCGCTCTGGGTGGAGTGGAAGGGCGTGTCAGACTCTTACTGACTAAAACCCATCCGTGGTTCCTGCTAAAGCCCTTTGCGTTCCAGGGCCGCGGTGACTCTTTCGAATAAATTCCACAACCCTGGCAGGCTCTGGCCCTAGCGGGCCCCGTCTTCTATGCTGACATCTCTTTGAGGTACGCTCGAAACACAACGCGCCATCGACCAGGGCCTGATGGTGATCGGACAGCGAGCCACCCAACGCTCGCCGTCCGCAGGCCCGCGCCTATGGTGGGCGGGGATCGCCCTGCGACTCCCGACGCCCGGGGCGTATTCTTCTGTAGCGGCGGTTGGGGCGAAGGCCTTGTCTCTCCCTCGCGCGGCCCGCCTCCTCCTTTGCTAGCATTACTGCTTCGCAGAAAGAGGTGACCGCTTCCCAAGCCTCCTCGCTCCGGACCATGGATTCAACCAGGGCCGGACGCGAGAGGTCGCCGCCACCGATCGCCTCGACGAGGATATAAGGTCCCCCTGACGTACCTACACAGTGATATATCTTTCCATAATTAATTAAATTCGTACATTCCTATTCACCTAACTAAATGACGTGACGTCCTCCACTATTTCTTGAAACGAAAATCAAAGGGAAGACATTTTCTACCTCAGGACGTCCACAGAATTCTATGAAGTTCTAAAACTAGATTTAATTAAGCAAACCCCAAAATGAAACGACGAAAAACTTTGAAAGAAGCTCTGAAATTAATGAGGTGCTCGGGAATTCTGCGCCACTAAAATTTGAGGGTCGCCTCCTCACGTGGCCAGAGTATGTGACCCCTCTGTGGCCATTTAATGTGCTTATTTCTCCGCGAATCTTAAGTATCCAAAGTAATAGAGAGGTCTTTTTATTTTGGCTCTGCAGTGTACTGGCGGTTGTACGCGAAAACTTAAATTAGTGACTGGAATACAGGTTTTTATATAGGAGCCATAGAGGTCACGTTTTAAGGGACTTGTGTTAGGTTTTAAGATTTTGGGGACTACGAGTCTTTAATTTTAAATATTAATGTGATGACTTATTTAAATAATTATGTGAAGGATGTTTTAGTCAAACCAGACTCTGCCTCGTTAGTTAAGTGCTCGAAAATGCGGTGACTAAGTGTTCCAGGTCAGGTAAAAATTGCTCCAAGTTTTCCATTCATTTTCAAAAGCACGGTAACTGGATTTGTGAATGTTTAGTAGCAATAGGCTCGCGTTTAGATGAGATTCAGTACTAATAAACCCGGCAAACTTAAACGTTTCCCGCAATTGTTTTGCTGGGATTCCCTCAACAATCTCTACTGGTAATCTGACAAGTTTGCTGGGAGTTTGAAAATGTATGATTTTATAGATTTGACGTGCCTTTTCCAAATTTTCACTCTGTCACCTTTTTAAGGATGGGCAATTATCAAATGACTTCTTCCGCTCTGGGTGGAACGGAAGGACGTGTCAGACTCTTACTGACTAAAAACCATTCGTGTTCTTCCTAATGCCCTTTGCGGTCCAGGGCCGCGGCGACTCTTTCAAACAAATTCCGCAATTTCACTCTATCACCTATCATCATCCTTGCCGCACGCCCGCCATATTTAATAAAATTGCTCCCAAAATCAGTATGAGTGTATCTCTTTTCCGACCTTTTTGCGATGAACAAAGTATTGAAATATATGAAACTAGAGAAAATTACCTAGTTTATGTTATAGTCTTAGTATACGAATGCGGCAAAGTCAAAATATGCTCAAAACGTTGTTGATGTATCAACAACGTTTTGAGCATATTTTTGGGCGCCATTTTTAACAATACGATTATGGCGGCACAAGCTGCAAAAATACGGGGTGACAAAGTAAAAATTCAAAAAGAGGACACTGAATTCTATAAAATCACCAATTTACGAAACTCCCGGAAAAAAAACCTAGTACGGAAAACTACAAAATAACTGGAATACGAGTTTAAAAAGAAAGTAATACAACATAAAAACCATTACCGTAATGATAAATAAAATAGGACTCTCTTGATTTCCGGTCCCGCTGGTAACGTTTACACACACGTTCGCGTTAAGCCGATGACAAACAATTGCCGTCCATTAATAAATGTAATGAACATGATGTACGGACTTGTATTGTTTGCGTTACGTTTAATATTGTGTGTTGGCAAACATGTAATTGCTGTGTCACTTTGTTAGGGTTTCGGGTAATATGTTAAATCTATTACGGGTTTTGTTCCCATATGACAGGGATGAAAAACGTTACACATCCCATAAAGCCAGTGTCATTATTCAACTGAAATTGAAAAAAACTCCGTAGCTTAATAATAACAGCCTCACGGGTCGATCTACGACTTTAAGCAACGCTTGCCCAGGTCGATCCGTGGATGGGTGACCATCTTAACACACCGAGATTCCTCCGTGTCTTAGAAACCACGTAAAGATGCTAGTCCCGACTGTCATTTGTAGATCTTTGACAGTCGTTACGTGTTGTCAGAAGCCATGAAATTTTACACTACGATACAGAAGGTATCAATAAATAAAGGACATTTACCCAAAATGCCAAAATGCCCCTACGTCAATTAACGTAAGGTTCATTTACGCAAAATGCCAAAATGTCCCTTACGTTAATTTATATTTCTAGTATCGACTAATCCTGTCAAAGATAATCATGTTACCCACTAGGGTATTTGGCTAGTAAGAAAAATCTAAATGAATGAATACTTATTTGATAGGTGATATTAAAAAATTACGATTTGTAAAAAATAAATAAAAATGGTAAAAAAACAGAGAAGGTATATACTTTTGAAGTTATTCTTCTATCCTTGTCAACCTTCTAACCTAGTCACAAAATGTCATTTGTACTGGATGACATCAAATCAAAATGGCGGGACTTGTGAGTGACGTCATGCGCAAATAGTGCTGTCTCCGTTTATTACAGATCGCTGACATAGAGCGGAACGCTGACAACACCGCCATTTTTTGAAATCTTTAACTACATCTTGTCTGCTCTCTAGGTTTTGAGAAATGTAATATTAAAAATGGTAAGCCGTCACGGGACGCTTGGCAGATGTGAAACAACGAAATTAATTTGAACAAGTAATATGAATAAAATAACAGATTACGACAGGAACTACATATGGCATAATGAAAAAATACATGTAGACTGTATACCATCGTATAACGTGGCGACGCGGCGCCACGGCATGCGTCGTCGCCACGCCAACAATTGGTTCTACCCGCGGCTATAGATGTTTCACATCAAAAATCCAGTCAAGTACCCTATTACTATATTTTTGTGGATGTCGGGCAAGCTGAACTCCATATAAAATACTGGTACTCAGCCGCATCCGGTTAAACCTGAAACCGACTCCGATATATTCGGGAAGGGCTAGGCAGATTGACTATTACAAAAAAAAAATACCCGTGCATTAAAAAGCAGGAAAAAATGTCGTTTATGTGTGTGCCTAACTATTAATAAAATGCGAAAGTTTGTCTGTATCTTTGTTTGTTACGCTTTCACGCCTAAATAGCTGAATAGATTTTGATAAATTTTGGTAAAGAGATAGATCTGATCCTAGAGACGGTTATAGGCTAATTTTTGAACATCTACATATATTAACTAAATGATGCATAAAACTTATTTATTTTGGACATAAGTTTCAGGTAATTACATAACTCATCAATATTTTTAGTAATCTAGATAAGACCTAGCTAACTGGATCGAAGTCGAGGGCAAAAGCTAGTTCTAAATAGTCCAACCTCTTCATCATATTCACCTTCTACCCAACTGAGAAGGAGTTCAAAATGCACTGTCATAACGAAGTTTTGACAAGTTAATGTTTTAAGCACCTGCTTACTCGAGATGAGTGTTAATGTCTATGTAAATTATACCAACGACAAACTCAACTCATGTGCTGTAAATTACGCGTAATTATGAGCTATTAAGGAACATGTTTGACTGATGTTTATGCTCAAACAAACTTATTTAGTCATTGTGACCTTATAGAAAAAAAAACTTCATAAATTTTAATATAGTTCGGAAAAGGCTAGGCAAATGATGACCATGATGGCCAGCATCTGCCTAGCCTTTTCCCAGCTATATTCGGGTCAGTTTTCAGTCAAACCGGATTCAGCTGAATAAGTGGGGCGGCTGCCTACCAGACCTCCACAACTCATTAACTGGGTAACACAGTACTTCTTGGCAAGACTGGAGTCAGATTTACTGACTTCTGACAATCGGTAACGACTGCCAAAGATCTACAAATGATAACCGGGACCAACGGCTTAATGTGCTTTCCTAGGCACGAAGGAACCTCGGTATGTTAAGATGATCACCCATCCACAGACCGACCTTAGCAAGCGTTGCTTAACCTTAAAGATTGACCCGTGCGGCTGTTATTATTTAGCCACGAGCTCCTCATAATAGCTGGGCTTAGGTAGTGTTATAATGTTGTTAAATTTGATTGAAGCTACGATCTTAACTGCTAAATCAAAAGGAGAAGTTTGTTTGATACCGCATATCCCTATGATTCCAACTGATATGCCATTTGAGTTCAAACTATTACAATATCCTGTGCGTTTATCATTTGCGATGTCCATCAACAAGGCCCAAGGGCAAACACTTCACGTTTGCGATGTGAATTTGGAGGAATCATGTTTTTCACATGGCCAACTTTAAGTTCCAGAGTCGGTATCCCCAGCCGTTTGTTTATTCATGCTCAAAATGGAATAACAAAAAAATTTTTTTATCCAAATGTTGTGCAATGTGTAGCCCTTAATTAAATATTGTTTTGTTTGAATAAATTAATTTGATGTTCTAATTCTCTTTTTATTATTTCATCTAATACGTAGTGAAGCAAGTACCGGGCCGCTAGTATGTTACAAAGGACCGGACCAATTACGGAGCCCTGGGGTACTCCGGCTGTGCAGCTATAAAGAGAAGATCTTGCGTCACGGAGCTTGACTTGAAATTTTCTGTCACTGAGATAAGCGAGTCCATCAGCAGGTAGTAGGAGTGTGGAAGGTACTTTTTAATTTTACAGAGCAGTCTTTTATGACAACCCGATCGAAAACCTGTTGTATATCGCGAAAGGCAGCCGAACAGTACTCTTTATTTTCTAGTCATTGTTTTATTGTAGAATAGACTCTATGAACCTGCTCTATAGTTGAATGGTGCTTCCGAAACCCAACTTGGTGGTAAGGTCAATATCTAGGCAAGGAAATAATCGTGCAAGGATGATCCTTTCCCACAATTTTAACAACACAGGCCTCAGGCTAATAGGGCGATAGGATGAGACTTCGTTAGGCGGCTTACCAGGCTTATGAATTTGAGATGTTTTCCAGAGTGTAGGAACTTGTGAGGTTTTCATTGTGGCACTGACAAGGATGATCAAAAAGACAATGCACTTCTTAGGGAACTCTTTCAGTAGCCTATGGGTAATCAGATCAAATCCAGGTGCTTTATTAGGGTCAATTTTGGCTATTTCTCTAGCTATCTCCCTAGGTGAAGTAGGGCTCAACGCAGGCATAGTTAATAATAATAATAATGCAAATAAAGTGTGCAGCGCATGCGATGGACACAATCCATCAATGAAAATGTCATGCGCTCATACTTTGGGGCTACAGAGGGGGGAACTAACCTGACTGCGTACCGTGGTCGGATGCTCTCTCTGTTTCAGGTACTTGAACCAGCTGTCAACGTTTCGGCTCAACGACTGTCGGATCAGGTGCGCGTCATCCAACGTAACCGTATGTTGGATGACAGTGTGCTTGATCGCCTCCGAATGGAAATTTGTGGCCATGTCATTACTCCTTCGTCGCAGACTGTGGCACCACCGCAGTCGCAAATGTCCAGCCCAGCTGACGAGGAGAGTAATGACAGGGTTACAAACGTAAGTACCCAGTGCAATGAGGAATTGAGGAGTGCTTTAGAGTGTGCTATTCGGGAATATCGCTACGTACCGCCTGAACTAAGACCACGCTTACCTCGTTTGCCCATGCATAACAAAAATAGGGCGCTGGTAGCTGCTCTGGATTCGCAGTTGTCAAATTATTTTGATGACTGCGAAGACCTCACTGATACACACTCGATTATGTACTGCGCGGCTGTAGCGGCATGTCGTGTAGCTCATGTCAAAATGAGTAATGATAGAGTTACACGACCAAAACCAGCCGTACCGGCTTGGCAGTGCAGGATCGAGCGTCGTATCGGTGGGGCCAGAGCGCTAATCGGCAAACTAATCTGCTTCAGGGAGGGCAACACTCGCCCTAGACTGATGCGTTTTGTGAGACGGGCGTTTTCGGGGACTGATATCAGCCCCCGAAATTATATGTCACGTGTCACAGAGCGCATCGACTTCCTGAAGCAGAAAGTGTATGCATGGGCAAACCGTCTTCGTAGGTATAGGCGGCGAGTGGAGCGATACACCCAGAATCGCACATTCCGAAGTAATGAAAGGTGGGTATATAGGGTTTGGGAGCAACCGGACCAGGGTGTGACTGACACGCGCCTGCCGGATGATGACGCCATGTGTTCGTTTTGGCGCAACATCTGGTCGGTGCCTGTCAGTCACACCGAAGGTGATTGGATTCGAGAGGTCGAACGAGCGTGCGATCCATTGCAAGAAATGGGGGCAATCACAATCAGCCCCCAAGATGTAGCCCGTGCAGTCCGTCCGTTGCCTAATTGGAAATCTCCAGGGCCGGACGGACTGCACAATTTTTGGATTAAGTGGCTACAAAGGTCGCACGCTCGTTTGGCATCTCAGTACCAAACTGTCTTAGAGTCCGGCTCGCTACCCGAATTTCTTACTACAGGAGTTACCCACCTGCTCCACAAATCGGGTAGTATCGCGGAACCCAAAAATTATAGACCGATCACGTGTCTACCGACGGTCTATAAGGTTCTTACATCTATTTTGAGAGCTAAAATTAATAATCATATTAACAGCAACAACATCATGTCTGTCTCTCAAAATGGATGTAGGAATGGGTCCCGCGGTACTAAGGAGCTACTCCTCATTGATATGGCCATTAGCCAACAGGTTCGGCGTTCCCGAAAGGATCTGTCGACATGTTGGATAGACTATAAGAAGGCCTATGACTCGGTGCCTCATACATGGCTCATGAGGGTGCTAGAATTGTATAAAATTGATACAATGCTACGCACCTTCCTGATGTCGTGTATGGGGCAATGGAGGACAGTTCTTCGCTATCCAGGATGTCGAAATATCCAGAGGAACAGCGAACCGGTAAAGATCGAGCGGGGTATATTTCAGGGCGATAGTTTGAGTCCGCTTTGGTTTTGCCTAGCCTTGAACCCTCTAAGCACACTGCTGGAGAATTCAGGGCTGGGCTATCGGTTGAAGAGAGGTGGTCAGATTTTATCTCACCTCCTTTACATGGATGATTTGAAACTCTTTGCCCCCAGTAATCTGCAACTGATGGAGCTACTGAAGGTAACTGAAACTTTCAGTAGTGCCATCAGGATGGAGTTTGGTGTGGACAAATGTGCGGTCATGCATGTAAAGCGTGGGGAGATTATGGAATCCGTGGGAACTCAACTCTCGGATTCCATAAACCTCAGATCCCTCTCTTCAACTGAAACTTACAAGTATTTGGGTATGTCGGAAGCGTTAGGTATCAATGTTACTGACATGAAGCAATCGTTGAAGGAGCGCTTCTTTGGCCGCCTGAAGAAGGTATTCAATAGCCTTCTATCAGGCGGAAACAAGGTGCGCGCCTTCAACGGTTGGGTCATGCCGGTATTGATGCACTCTTTCGGCGTACTCAAATGGACTCAAACGGAACTTGACGCCCTGGATAGGCGGGTCCGTACACTGCTTACTGCATATCGAATGCATCACCCACGGTCGTCGGTAATGAGACTGTATATCCCGCGAAAGTGTGGAGGTCGAGGCTTCTTAAATGCTAAGACTCTCCACAATCGCGAGATATGCAGTCTCAAGGAATATTTCCTAGCTGTCGACGTGGGTATGCATCGAGATGTAGTGGCGGTGGACAAGGGACTCACCCCGCTCTCTTTGGCAAATGAGAACTGGCGCAAACCTGCGGTGCTAGACACTAACGATCGCAGGGCAGTATGGCAGAGTAAGGAACTTCACGGACGCTATTTCCGGGCCCTACATGGGCCCGACGTAGATCAATTAGCGTCCGTAGCCTGGTTGCGATTCGGTGATCTCTTTGGAGAAACCGAAGGTTTTGTCTGTGCAATTATGGACGAAGTTATCATGACGAATAACTACCGGAGATTTATTGTGAAGGACGGCACGGTTGACATATGTCGGGCATGTCACCGTCCGGGAGAATCGATTCGCCACATTGTCTCTGGTTGTTCTCGTCTAGCTAACGGAGAATACTTGCATAGGCACAACCTTGTAGCCAGGATTATCCATCAGCAACTTGCTCTGAAATACTCTCTTGTGGAATCGGAGGTGCCGTACTACAGGTATGCGCCCGACCCAGTTCTCGATAATGGCAATATCACATTGTACTGGGATCGGTCCATCATCACTGACAGGACTATTGTTGCCAATAAGCCTGATATAGTGGTGGTGGACCGAATCGAGAGGCGTGCAATGATTGTAGACATAACCGTTCCGCATGACGAGAACCTCGTGAAAGCCGAGAAAGATAAGCAAATCAAATATATTGACTTGGCTCGCGAGGTTGTCGACATGTGGGATGTGGACTCAGCAATCATTGTACCGATAGTTGTGTCAGCCAATGGCTTAATAGCCACGAGCCTCGACCAGCACCTCAGGAGGCTCTCGTTGGGCAGCTGGATCAAGGGCCTGATTCAGAAAGCGGTACTTCTGGACACGGCTCGTATTGTTAGGAGGTTCCTCTCTCTTGAGCCCTGACCGCCGGTAGCTTGGACCCTGTTCCCGATACCGGTGGGCTACTATTTTTATATTTTTAAATGTTTTTTATTTTTGTATTTTTACCAAATATTTAAAAATGTATAAATAAGGAAAAAAAAAAAATGAATAAACGAAATAATAATAATATGGTTTATTTCTCTCATAAAGGTACATTGTTACAGTAATTTATTTTTCTTATTCTGCCTTATGCTAGAACCTTTCTGAGAGCTGGAGTCTGTACTAGGTTTGGGACCTGTATGACAGATCTCCAGGCTCACACCCCTATGAACATGGTCATATTTTACGGCATCTTAATTCCGATTATACATAAACTGTTGCTTAATAACAATTCTGAAAGAGAGGTACCTTAATCTATAATAGAAGTATGGTTATATTTGTGAAGTGTTATTATTGTAGGATTGTGTGTGTAGTGTGTGAATGTGTGAGGATGTTTTGTGTTAGTTGTAGATGTTGTTTAAGGACTTGATCTATTTCTGGATCTTCAGGACTATCCGAATCGTTGGGTTTGATGATTCCGGCTGGGTATGCCTGAGATTTATCTGGAATCCTGGAAATCCTGGAATGCATATTCGGCTTATTGGTGTAGTGTGCGTATACTGCGTAGTGACAAATCATTTTCTAAGCTTAGAGACGAGAGTAGTGATAAGACTCACTAGTGAGCCTATTTGTTGTATTGGGGGATCCATTTTCTCGCTTTGTTTCATCTTCCAGTTTGTTGCAGGATTGTTGATTTGATTGGGCGTTCGTAATTTCAGCGTATGTACGTTGGTGAGTGGGTCTTACGGTTCCTTCGGTTATTGTTGAGGTGGAACAGATTGGGTTAATTGGCAGTGCCTTGGTGGTTGGGGCGGGTTGAGTTTATCTTGGGGTTATTTTTTTGTTTTTTCGGGAAAGGATTTCTTTGTATATTTCACAACCTTTGTGGTTAAAAAATAGAATAAACCAAAACGAATGCATAGAATGTTAGAAATTTAAAAATTCACAGGAAATAAAAGCCTTTTTTTTAATATTAATACTATAAGTCACGCATGACATACACAAGACAGTCAACAACAATAAATTATCGTCAAGCAGACATGAAACACTATAGACTTATAAGTTTGTATCATTCCACATTATATCAAGTTATAAGAGAATGACGAATTTGCCAAGGATCGAACAAACAATGACAAAAAAACCCTCAGCTATACACAAATAAAGAGAACTTATTCTTTTAAAATATCACTAGAGAACGTGAATTTATTGGTTGAAGGTTTGTATGAAAGACAATTTTGGGTTAATCTGCGAGTATATAAGAAATATAATTGCGCACATGCGATATGGGGCCAAGTCGTTAGTATTTGTTTTTGCTAGTCTAAACCTTTGATAAATGGGCCTCATCAGAATGCTTAAAGTCATCCAAAGGGCAATGGAAAAGGCAATGCTCGGAGTTTCCTTGCGTGATCGAATCAGAAATGATGATATAGGCAAGAGAACCTAGGTTACCGACACAACCCAAAGGATCGCCAAACTGAACTGGCAGTGGGCAGGGCACATTGCTCGTAGATCAGATGATTTATGGGGCCGAAAAGTTCTGGAGTGGAGACCGCGTACCACAAGGTGGACCCTGACTGGTGAGGGTCGCGGGTAGCCGACGGATGCGAGACGCACAGGACCGATTGTTGTGGCGACACTTGGGGGAGGTCTATGTCCAGCAGTGGACGTCTTGCGGCTGATATGATGATGACACCTAAGCAGTGGGTTCCTCTTTCTATATTTAAACTATAATCACATCGTTTCACCGCCATCGCCATGGTGGCACCACGACGACAATGTCTTCTGGCATCCAGTGAGTAACAATATTCGCCATTCACTCCGAGTGCATTCGTATGACGTGATCCACCCTGTCCCATTTTTTATATGAAATTGTTAAATTGAAATGCGATTATTATGTAACTTATAGAAAGAGAAAGAACCACAGGTATTAAATACATTCCAAGATTCATTTTAGAAGTATATTCTATTTGTATCGGATGTTTTTTTACGAAAAGCAGTAAATTCTTTAACATTTCAGTTTCCGGCGCTTGTGAACCTAAAACAAAGTAATGGATGTCTGTCAATTAAATAATCAAATTTTTAAAGATGGAAAATCATCAGATGACTGCTTTCACTCTGGGCGGAGCTTAAGGGAGTGCCTGACTCTTACTGACTAAAACCCATACGTGTTCCTTCTAATGCTTTTTGCGTTCCAGGGCCGCGGTGAGACTTTCGAACAAATTCTGCAACCTTGGCTGGTACTAGCCCTAGCGTCCCGCCTATTATACTGACATCTCTTTGAGGTGTGCGTGGAACACAACAGGCCGCCGACCCGGGCCTGGGTCTTATTGGACAGCGAGCCAAAATTGGCACCACCCTAGATTTCAATATGACGTAATTTATTAAAACATTTTGTGAATGGTTCTGGATCCATGTTACCAATAACTTGGGTGAAGCCTTTGCTCAGCAGTGGATGGATTTCGGTTGAAATAATAACAGGGGGGCTGTACGCGGTCGTGAATGTGGAAGATCGAGGATTATCCAAAAAAAAAGTCATTTAAAAATTAAACCGACTTCAAACTGTAATTTTATTAATTAATAACTAAAAAGGAAGAAATCAAAGTTTTATCTTTTAGAAATCTAAAGCAAAAAAACAGTCTGATTATTCACCAATCTAGCCAGAAAATAAATATTATGTGGTTTTTGTTAAAAATCATGATAATATTGATTTCACTCGTAGTATTCTGTGTTTTAGTTTGAGAATGTATCGTAGATTTGTAATATACGGGGCTACAGAGACAAATAACCTTTTGAAAAGATTTATTTAATAATTTGCATCCAATATATTTATCGGCTTTTACCCAAACGTAAAAATTGGTTGTCTGTAAAGTTGGTTTACGGACGATAGTTTAACGTGACAACGTCATAACAAAACATTGATGAAATGATCGTAACGTTACAATGAGCGTAACGTTACAAGGGCGTAACGTTACAACGAGTCATCCTTTTTCGTGCTGCCGGCGTTCATCGATTTATCAGACGTTGTCACGTAAAAAAAATGTCTCTGCGTGGTACTTTGATCGACGTTGGCGCAAAAAACGCGCAGTTATTTCTTACATTTTATATCTACAGACATCCTAAGGTTTTTCCCCAAAGTGGTTTCAAAGCTGAACACTATGAAACAAGTAACTATTTTTCTGGTTAGTCAAAAAGTATCCCTAAAAAAAATACCCAATAAAACCTTAGTGACGAGTTATAATAAATATTTAAAAAATAAAAATCGTTTATTTTCAGGCGTCGACGGCCCATAGCGTGTTAGTTTACCAAAAAATAACTTAAAAACTATGTTAGTAGTAACACTTAGGCACACATGAGTACAAAAACAATATTTATACGCAGCCTTTACTTAGAGGAAGATTTATCAAGCCCCACATTTAGCTTGATAAACCTATCCATTGTAGGCCTTTTTAGCCTTTCTGAAAAAACCTTCAGAATGCTATTGCTGCTTCCCTGCACCCTGCGCATCACTGATGCCACTTTTTTGCGCATGATCGCGAAATAATCGTCCGTGTGCGCATCCGCGAACATCCCTGACGCACTACAGTAAGGCGGAAGCCTCAACAGCGCCCTGAAGGCATTGTTGTATTGAATGCGCAGTGCGCTGTCTGCTTGTTGGGTATGATTAGCCCACAGACTGCTGGTGTAAAAAAAAATACAAAGGTTATTTGTACTGCTCATTCTCAGTACCAACTTACTTGATTTATTATTGCCTGTGGATCAGCAATATCAGCAAATTTCCACCAGATTTTCATAAAGTAGATTGTGAACAATAAATAATTTGAGATTCATATGACTTTGAAAATTTGATTATTGTCTCGATAGATCGGCTTATTCTCATACTGTGCCAGCCTTAATATTTGGAATTGAACTTTGTCACTTGGTAGTCATATAGTAACTCATCGGACTCAACGACCTTCAAAAAATTGGAGCCATATTTGCTTTAGATTTTTAAAAGATATTTTTTTTATTTCTCCCTTTATAGTTATTAATTAAATAAATTATCTTTATGAAATCGGTTTAATTTTTAGGGTTCCGTACCCAAAGGATAAAACGGGGAAATATGTGAAACAAAATACTATAGAACAACGTTGTCTATTAAACAACGTACAGCCAGTTAAAACGCAACAAAGATATGGGGTGAGGGCTTGTAACGTCAATTTCCACTACACTTTTAAGTCAAATTAAGACGATACAGTGTGTTGTAAACTTGGTTGACGTGTGACACGAGTTTTCAACGCACTGTATCATCTTATTTTTTTTTACGTGACAAAAGAATAAATACGTATTCAAGATTTTTTGGAAACCTATCTGACGGACTAATTAGATTTCTTAGTCAAATACCAGTAGGCCAGAAACATGTTGAAGTATTTATGTGACTGGAATTGTGAGCGTTCAAGATTCAAAATTACCAGGAGAGCAAAAAAATGTCGAATTATTTTCAGGGCTGGAATTGAGGGCGGTCAAGATTCACAAGTACCAGGAAGAATAAGCTCAGTGGCGGCCAGTTTAAGACCTACCGGAAAGCCGGAGCTGACGGATCATCAACGCCAACAACACGCCCACTATGTGGTGTCCCAGCAAGCTGCTGAGATGGCAGTACAATCACTGTTACACATTATTACAGCTCTAAAGTTCACGTCGATGAAGTTGCGGTCAGAAGCTAGTACTTTATAAATAAACTAGCTTTTGCCCGCGACTTCGTACGCGCATTTCCCGTTTTTTCCCGTTCCCGTAAGAATTTCGGGAAATCCTCTTAATGTGAGAGCATTAGAAAGCGTAGGAAAGCTACATGCCAAAACTACGACCAGTAGTTTCGGCTGTCCGATGTCTGTCAGTCACTCACTCAGTCAGTATTGGAAAATTTTATATATGTACATATTAGGATGATTGATGACTACTTACTAATCGTCAACGTGCTGTATAATTTCGATAGACCTCTAGTTGTTTTAGAACTTTCGTTCAGAAGATTTTGTCCAGCAATTGTAAGAAATATGAGCAAAATATGGAACTTGACGCATAGTATATTGCCATTACGATCATATAACGTTCCACAAAATGATCCTGTTAAAAGAAAATCAGTGTTATAGCCAATTAGCAATATTATGAAGAAAAAAAAAACGTGAGAGGGTTAAATTTACCGATGTCACTGTAACAAATATCACGTACGAAGTAGTAAGATAATGTATTAAAGACAAGGCCAATGAATACACCATCTGAAAACAGTAATTGGAAGTCAGCCAAGATCATCTTTTCCCCTTCGAATATTTATAGAACGCGGGAACTCAGATTTTACCTGAACCTTAAAGCATGCCGACAGACTTCTGCTGCAAGTTAATAAGCATTTAAACTGTGTAGACCACTGCTCCACTTGTTCAACCGTAAGAAGACTATTCCACTCACTGCTATCCGAGTGTGTCTTTTCGATATCAAAAAACTTTATTTCAACATCAAATATACAGTTGTTCAAACATTTCAGAATATTTTGAATAGTTGATATGGAAATGTTCATTATTGCGTTTATCATTATAAAACGTTCTTCGGTTAATAAATCTGATAAAGTTATTATAAAGGCATTCACAATAAAATTATTTCGCACATAAAGTTCGAAATACAAATACAATACCAAAATTGATAAACTTGCAATACAAGACACTGCTGTGGTGATTACAAAAACAATCTTTAACTTTTTTGAACGTTTGATATAAGTGGACTCATACTGGAAGTAATTATGCACGGAAATGAAGTTTTCTTTGAACAGTTTGTAAGAACCAGAACTTAGAATACTACTTATTATCATAACTGGGCCACTAAAGAGGTTTATACACTGGAAGGCTCCCATCATGTAAACTATCTGATTGCCGATTTTTGAACGACCGCTCCAGACAAGTGCAAGGACCACAGCTGTCAAAGATATATCAATAGCGATACGTATTTTACTAAATATTTTACGGCGTTTGGATAGAGAATCGTAATTTCTGCAAATTCCCATAATATTTTCAGTTTTAATTAACATATTGACAACTTCTATTGCTGCCATTATGTAACAAAGATATACGCTCTAGTGTTAGGAGTCAAAAGGATACTACGTTTCTTTTTATAATACAATGATGTATAAAAGTTTGTTCCAAAGGTGCTTTAAACGGGCTACATTTTTGATGCATATTGTGTCAGCAATGACAGCAATATTTATATGTTCTATTTTTTTTTTTGGCTGATAAAGCCGATGTCGTCCATTTTGCCTATGGCTAAAGTGGATTGAAAAAGCAAAAACTCATGATTTTACTGATGAAAAACCGGAAACTGTAGATTTTTCGATCGATATTTTAATTCATACGTTCACTCATTGCCTTCAACGACGAAATCTAAATTGCACTTTATGGTAGGTGTAGTTATTAAATTCATGTTGTTTGCGTTATTAATTAATTATATACAAGTATTGGTAGTTTTTAAATTATTTTATTTTTGTCTGTCTTGTGCAGTCCCAAATAAACATTTTTATTTCTAACTAACTCTTTATGAAAAACTTAATATATTTTTATTTAACTGTCCTCAATTCAGTCGGATTAACCAGCGTAGACAAGACACACATAATTATAAACACAAAAAAATGGGCAAAAATTTTAATAATATTGTATAGCAAAATTTTGCCGCGATAGTTGATAACATTGCAGCAACATATTGTGGCCCGTCTAGAAAAACCTCGTCAAATAGGTCTTCAATTAAAGTAAAACTACCTGTCAGAAACTGACAAATCAACTATTAAAATAGTTTCCTCATTTTCGTTTTGAGATTATTATTTCTCATATTCATTATGGTCCACGTTTGTTGTATTGATATGATGAAAATATTTGGCTTTTAGTTTTATTACATACCTATGTTTTATTTGAGTAAAATAAACTATTGTTACAAATACACGTGTAAAATAGGAGATGCTTAAATAACCCTGAGTTCGATGGTTCAGAAAGTTTTATTCAGTTTTTTTAACTGGAACTTTTTAATAGCAGCCCGGTGCCTAAGAATAGTTCCTCACTGTATCCGATCCGAATACGTGAAAATACGTCCCGAAGTAGGTATAGAACTATTTGTGTGGTAGTTTTCGCGTTATATCTGACTTCCGTCATTCGATTTCTCTCCGTCATTGGGGAGACTCCAATTCGGAAAAAATATTGACGGACCGAAGTCTGTACCAAAGTATGAACGCTTTCGGATTACCTCGTATTCAAATCGGACATATCCGTACGTTTGACAGCGTGGCGGCGTGGGGTGGATTTGGATCAGAGATCGGATAAGTGCGTTAGGGTTGGATCGATCGTGAATGAAAGAAAAAGATAGAAAAAGTATTTAATTGCCACAAAAAAACATACCTACACACATAAGTAAACCCTAAACGATAGTGTTAGTAGTTGTTAAATTATATGAGTAAAGACACGTTAAAATCTTAATAAGAAAAAGAAAAAAAAGAGTGAGGGAGTAGGTATAAATAAAGTGGATGCATGTCGTGGTTGTGGCAAAAGGGCTTCAACTCAGCATAATACTGTGCCGTGGAGGACCCACAGCACGGCGCTGATTTGACATCGATCGACGCTGATCGATTGGTGCGGTAGCTTTGGCTGATTTATTTATTTATTTGGATCTCCAACAAAGAATACACAGAACAACATAAGTCACAGTGATACAAGTGGTTCATTTACGTGTGCTCCTTCAGTTATAGGAGACCACAGCATGCACATATAACTAGGTTTACAAAACAGAATAATGTTACATACACAAAATTAAATTAAAAATAGGGTAAATCATTCCATTGAATTAAATTGCATCACTGAATTAAAATTTTGCTATTCTAATAAATCACATTTGTTTTATGTCAAATTTAAAATTAAAGTTAAAGTGAGATAAAAAAGTCAAGTTATAAGTATAAAAAGTACATACTTCGTTATTTCGCTGCGGCTAAGGTCTTTTTGTATTTTGAGATCGGGACGGTTATGTCCAAGTTAATACGTTTTGACAGATCGTTGTATTGCCTACAGAGTCTTGGGACAGTGGCGAAGCGACCTAGATTCGTTTTAGATCCTGTGACATAAAATAAATTATAGCTGATTTTCCGCGGTAGACGAGATGGCGCGTTCAAGTTTATTTTTTCTAAAAGTTCGCTGCAGTCTATAACCCCGTTAAATATTTTATGCAGAAGTATCAGGTCTGCCGTCTTCCGTCTGTCAGCGAAGTCAATTTTGTAGTGTTCTATCTTTGTAGCTCGTAATTTTTTTGACTACTCGGACCAGTAATTTTAATCCATTGTACTGTGCAACTGGGCTTAACCCAGTTTTGCGCAAATGTAACGCATATCTTCCCAACTTGCATAACTTTTGTAATTTTGTTTATTTTTTTTTATATGCGTCATGCTTGGCGCAAATAAACTCTTTTTCTTTTTTTCTTTCTTTCTGTTGTAAATATCCTTTGGTGCCCTTTTTGTGGATGGGAAACATCAAATTACTCCTTCCTCTCTGGTCGGAACGGAAGGCAGTGTCAGACTCTAACTAACTAAAACCCACCCGTTTTCCTCCTAATGCCCTTTGCGTTCCAGGTCCGCGGTGACTCTTTCGAACAAATTCCGCATCCGTGGGTCCTTAGGTGCCTACTGGCCTAGCTCTTCACGGGCTCTAACTAAATAAAGGAGGAAGAGGAAATTACATAATATTTTGTCTTATTCCTCTGCCGTTATTATCTGATCAAAATGCTATTCTGAAAAATTTGTCGCGGTATCCAAGACATTTGAATCTTTTCTCCGAGACTCGTCGAACTTTGTAATGTGTAGTCGCTACTGTTATTTCTATTGTAGAGTTGCAGTGTTTGGAAACAGTATATTGTATGTCGAATGCCTCTCTTTTCAACAAATTCTGTTCCACCAATCTGAAAGAAGGAACCACCTCTCACAAAAATACATTGTATTTTTAATGGTGTATCTTTAACCCGTATACAGCTCAAGTTTGAACAACTTAATTGCGTTTACTGAGTTTACGATTACAAACAATGATACATTGGTTTGTATCCGCTGCCGCGGTTTACCCACACGTCCCGTAAACACTTGAAAAACCTTCTTGTGTAAAATAACTATGAATATGAAATTATTTTTTTATGAAGTGTGCCAAGCAACAATTTTATGTTGCTAGGTACCATTTGAAATGTATAATTGTTATACCAATATAACGGTATGCAGAACACGGTGTACAATCTCATTGAAAAGGAAGGTTTCTCCGACCAGACGGGTGTTGTGTCTGGTGAGTTGCCGGGTGGGGATATTGCCGGGTGGGAAAAATTTTGATATTGCGTTTTAGGATTTCTGTGTTGTCGGTTCTTTAGTTAGTTCGAATGTGGCGGCATAGAAACACAAAATAATGCCACATTTAGAAAGTTGATGACTTTTGATGCACCACGTTTCTGCGCCGCAAATTGAAAAAACCGTAGGACCACTCATATTTTAGTATTCCTTTCGCAAGCCACGATTTTTCCAAATATTGCCTAAATTGGCTAAAAAACAAAAAGAAAAATCTAAAATAAAATTTAATAAGTAGTAAATCATTTATTACTTACAATTATTTTAATAATGTCTTCACAAGACTTTCAAAGTTTTACCTACTGATACTTTTCATCGCTTTGAAATAGTTATAAAAATCACAAAGAAAACGTTTATTCAATGTACATCAAATCAAAAGAAACTGAAAGTTATCAACTCACACCTACTTACTTTATCGAGCTTGTATTTGAATTCGTTTGCGACTTACAAAGTTTTAACTTGACGCTTGTACTGTATAACTTGCATAGAAAAGTAGGTTATACAGGATATTCTAGAAGTGCGAGGTCATATTTAAGGGCGATGTTGGGTAGCTGATATACTACTGAAAAAATAACAAAACTTTTAAATTTGTTTTTTTTTTATTTCGACCACAAAAACGCCTAAAAAGTTCCGAACAAATGACTTTTCAAGCAGTCTGATGCAGTTGGTGATATCAAATCTGTGATGGAACTAAAGTAAATGCACCTAATTGTAACAAAATGCTTGAAAAGTCATTTGTTTATTTATTTAAACTTTATGTACAATAGTGGTACATGGGCGGACTTAATGCATCAAGACATTGAAAGTCAAAATCAAAGCATTTATTTCAAATAAACCATCATCAGGTACTTTTGAATTGTCAAAGTCAGTCCGTCAAAAACATGAAGCTATTTGCACGTTCCAAAGCGTAGATCTCTATGGAGAAGAACGTGCAAGAAACTCCACGAACACTCTTTTAAATCATTTTATGTGTACAAAAATCCTGGTTAGATTAACCTTGTTGCTTCTATATATGAGAATAATGTAAAGAAAGAAAACACAATTTATAGTATCAAATATTAAAATGAGGCAGTGGCAACCAAGGGATGATCAGTCTCCACTGACGGCGCCCGTTCACGAACATGACGCGTGCATCAGCACCATTTTGAAGGGAACTGAATGATCCGATAGATGCGCCACCATCAGCAAGACATTGGAGTGAGCATGACACACCCTCAACTGCCCCTGCTATTTCATGTCAAACAAGGAAACTATCTATTAACATAATGATCCATGGTCCTCACATTTACAGAACTTGAAATAAAAATTGCTTCTACATTATATAAAACTATGAATATGAATCTGAAAAGACAGAAAAATAAAAGTTTATTCCAAACATAATATAAGATTATGTGGAATAGTATTATTAATAGACATAAAAGAGGGTGAGCATCTCTTCCAAATATAAAACCTAATTAGTGGAACCAAGCGGCTGAGGCTGTGGAGCAGGACCGGCCATTTAGCCAAGCATTTTTATCAAGGATGTAATCTTCCAGTTTATAATATGCCTGTCTACATAGAGTGCGTTTTATGCATGTTTTAAATGGTATTTTATTATAAAATTTAACACAAAATCCCATAAAAGAAGTGTGTACTTTAGCCAATCTGAATCGGGGTTGATCTAATTTATTCCCATTTCTAGTATTAAAATTATGCCTATAACTAATCTTACTAAAAAGATGAAGATTTTTCTGAACACACATAATGTTTTTGTATGTGTATTGATTTTGTTTTGATTTATTCTCTACCAGTCTATCTTTGAGTTATAAAGACTATACTGTGGTAGGTGTACAAAAAATAAAAATAAAATGTATAATTGAATTTGAACGTTTCGGAAAGAATATGCAGATAATATAAATAATACTAATAAAATATATATGTATATATGCTAAAATAATAAATATGATATATCATATCGATTAAGAGAATTCATAATAATCATGAGGAAGAACATCTAAGAATGACAAGGTTTGTTCGACACTTTTAAAGGGCTGATTAAAATATTTGGCTCGCTAATTTATATCTCATAGGTAAAAGTTGAGAAACGATGGCGGGACATAAGATGCCAAAGTTAGTATATTTTAAAGATGTTTCAACTTATTTTAGTAGTTACTAATCGAAATGAGCATGGTTCAGACGTGGTTCCTACTTATATTACATTATAATCAGGAGATCAGTCACAGTAGAACCTTGTTGCCGTATTGATTTTTATTTTTTGTATTTATTCACACAACCTAGATGAATGAAAATAAAAAACACGTGCAACGCAAGCATAAAGAAAAATACTTTCAATAATCTGAACTGCCTTAAGTCAAATACCCGAAAACTTGCTACCAAAATAAGGGCTGCAACTAACTTGTAACACGACTTCTAAACTTGCCAAAGGTTTATTGTACCACAGCCTTTGTATTTCTGATATATGGCCCCTAAATTTTCCTTGAACAATAAGTATTGGCAGCTCGGTATAATCTATGCTTTGCAATACTAAGTGACCTGCTAATTTCTTGAGTATCAATTTTGCTTGACTTCGGTAACCTTTGAGAATGATTCAGCTCTTTTCAAGACGGTATCTTGAAGATAAATTATGGAAGTTGCTGTTGTTTGAGTCAAGAATTTGTGGTGATATTCTGACAGTTTTGGTGGCAGAAATTTTAGCTAGACATCCGTTATTTTGGGGTGAAGTTGCAATTGTTTACTGACCTTGGTGGCATTAGGTCTGTGTAGTAATTTTAATTAATTAAGTTAGCACTTTGTCCTATTCTTATTTGTTTGGTGTCGGCACAGCATGTCCTATACATAGGTACTCTCTCTTAACAGACATCTCAGTGTTTTGCCTTTTTCCAGTCTTTACACGATCCATCTATCATTTATTTAGTATTTATAATATAATTGTTATGGACAACATTCATACGTAAACTTCTCTTTACATTCAACTTACCGTATAGCTACGTACGTTCCACCACAGTCTCAAATATTATTACAAGCAAAAAAAAAAACAGAATCTGTGTACCTAGAAAATAATCATATATCATTCTATACTGGGTATACTAAAACCACTCAAGCACTTCAGTCTCAGCTTATCTAAAACAACAAGAATCTAGACCACAAACATAAAATAAGCTACAATCGCCGGTTGAATGGCGACCTTCTGAAATCAATTTCCGAAACAGTTGACCTTTGTGAGTGGCCAGTATTTTGTCTCGATTCTTTCCCTGAAATATTATGGGATTCACATGTAAGATGAATAGTTGCAATTGTTATAATGGTTTCCAAGGTTGTTATGGTATCCTCTCTCAAAAGTTGTTAAAGGTTCGTGATCAGTTGACACTTCGTTTAAATATGGCTGAATATTTGCGAATATAATAATTAAGAATATTTGCGTGCTGACATGCTCGCATTTGGATTACAGCCCTTTTTATCTCACAGAGAAGAGGGCCGTGCCCCAGCAGAAGGAAGATTAAAAAAAATGATGACGCTTATACCACGTAGGTACTGGTAAAGCGTTAAATAGTCCGAGGGCCAATTTTTATTCTACTATTTTGTAAACATCGTTCGCAGTCGCAGTCTTTCAAAAATTCCTCAATTTCTACACATTTTTTACAGATTGCGACTGACTGTACAGATGAAAAGGTGATTTGAACTTTAACAGATGTCATTTTGATAGCAAATTTGAATGGCATTATTTACGTTTCACTTGACCGAAATACAGAGTGGAGACGACAATAGGACAATAAATAAAAACACGGGCAATACTAGTTCATACGAATATGTGGCCTTTATCACAGAATTGATGTCACTAACTGCAACAGACTGCTTGGAATATTTCGTCAGAATAGTAATCACTATCCTTGACTAGTTTTTTGACGTTTTATCTAATTTAAAAGTTTTTAATTTTAATTTCAAAATATTCCTATAAACCAGTATTGCCAGTGTTTTCATTTATTGTCGTATCGTCGTCTCCACTTTGTATATCAACAAATGGCCAGCTTCCTTAAAAGCTATCCAGCTACATAATATTTCAATCTCCTATTCCAACAAAAACCCTTTATTATGTCAAGGTTATGGCTTTTTCCATGGGTAGCTCTCAGATAAGGGTTGCGTGGGTCGGTGACATATGAGCCCCATAAGTGAATGACATAAGAGTGACGTGCGGAACAACCCCGACGGACGGGTGCGATGAGTTTACTTGTAGGTCATGGTTACGGGTTTTGAGATAGTCGAGAAGTTTCGGGAGAATATTTGCTTTGAAAAATAAGGGGCTATTGCGTAGGTAGAGTTTAAGATGAGTAGGGTCATTATTAGGGCAGGGGCATCTCTGGGGCGCAGGCTCCGGGCCACCTCTAATGGCATCCTGAGAGCATTGGCGAACAGGTTTGATTGTCATTACATTGATCATTGTTATATGATTAATTTGATGACAAACAGACATATGACTCAGGCTTTTATCTAATTATGTATATTATTTTTGTGTTCGTCTTATCTTTTATCTTGTGAATTTTAATTTATATGTAAATGTGATTTAAAATTTAATTTAATGACTTGTTTCCAATATTGTATTTTAAATTTTATTAAGTAATTCATTCGATTTTTATGTATATTTATTTTCATTGAAATTTAATGTGAATGTTATGATCTAAAATGGATTTAAATAAATGAATTTGAATTTGAATTTTGCTGAAAAACTGAGTAGTAGATGCAGTCCATAGGTATTTGTTTTACGATTATTTTGGGAACCAGACTCACAAATGTCGAGATCAAATATTAATATTGCAATAATTTTCGTAATTGTTTTTTTAATTAATGTGAATTACTGGCACTCAGCTGCAGGTCGACACAAACTTAGACGGGAAAAGGCTAGATAAACTAATTGACTTATGTTTCACACTCGTTTTAACATACCTATATTATAAATATGTGTGTTTATTATATACTCAATATATTTATGGCTTCCACGTGTGAGCTTAGGAGGTAGGTTTTACAAAAATGTGATCATTGTGGACCTTGTCGGGCACAGCAAAGTAGGAGAGAGGAAGAGTGTACTTTTTAAAATAAATTTTATATTGCAACTGTACTATTTATAAAGTAATTAAAAACATATGTTCTTACCTAATTTAAAACTTATTATTTAAATAACATTAATATTATAATAAGTAAGTCCCGAAGCCGCGGGAAAAAGCTATAGCTTTCATATAGTATATAATAGTTTCACATTCATGTCAATTTCGAAGCATTTTAATTCTAATAAAATGGTATTATATAGGTATTCATAGAATAGAGACGATGAAAACTCAATCCAATCAAAACTTTTAAGTGTGCATCACAGCTCATAAATACAGCACTTCAGCTGCATTTTTAAAGTCCAATATGAAAAGTACGTCTAGACAAAGCCATAAAAAGAAAAGGTGCTAAAATAAACACTCAAGGTTTATATTTAGTATGTGTGTAAATAAGTTTTTATAGATATCTGAAAGTATACAAGAAAATGCTCGTTTTTATAAGTCGCCGCGTCGTTTCGAGTCGAATATCATTTTAAAATTTCCAGAAGTTACTTTATGTAAAATAACATTATTTTAATATTATATCTTAACTAGTGGCCCGCCCCGGCTTCACCCAGATGTTTTTTTTTTAAATTTTCTTTCTTACAAACCTCGCCCTGACAATTACAATTACAATCACAACAAAAAAAAATGATTTTAAAAGTCAAAGTCAAAGTCAAAGTCAATTCATTTATTTCAACTAGACCATTAAAAGGCACTTTTGAACGTCAAATTTACAGTTTAAAATTAAAATATAAGTGACTCTAGTTGTCCATTCGCAAAAAGTAGATTCTTATGGAGAAGAACGGACAAGAAACTCCATAGTTACTATTTTCAAATATAAGTTTTACAATATTTTGTATACATAGGTACATTGATCAATTGATTATATTATGTGAGCACAATGCATCCAACATTACACTAATATACAGCACACACTTGTATACTATAGGTACAACAAAGCAATACCAGCAGAGATAAAATTAAGTTTGCTAGTAAGGGACATGGTACTCACATATTTACAATATAATTATAAACAATGGATCAGTGTGTGAGTTAAATTACATATTAAAAACCTGAAAGTACACCAGTAAATAAAACAAGTTTGACTTTTTCTACTATACCCTCGATTGTCCTATGGAGCAGGACCAGCATGTTTCCAAGCATTCTTATCTTTAATATAATCATCTAGTTTGTAATATGCTTGTTTACAAAGTGTGGTTTTAATGTAAGTTTTAAATTTTCTTTCATTTAGTTCTAATATGTCACAAGGTATTTTGTTGTAACATTTAACACAGTACCCCATGAAAGATGTTCGTACTTTGGCTAATCTATAAAATGTTTGATCTAAATTATTTTTATTTTTAGTATTAAAATAATGTCTATCACTAATTTTGTTAAAGAGATGTCGATTTTTTCTTACATACATAATATTCTCATAAATGAATTGACAAGGTACTGTCATAATATTAATCTTTTTTAAAATTTCCCTAAGAGACGCAGCACGCTTTTGCAAAATAAATACAGATTCAATGTCAGCAGCACGACCCCACAGCAAAATACCGTACGACATAATGTTGTGAAAGTAACTAAAATAGACCAAGTTAATCGTTCAAGTCGTTCTCAAGTTATGCGCGTACATACATTTCACTGATTCATTTTTATTTATATTTGTTTTTTCCGTAAAAGCCTTTTTCAAAGTATTAGAAAACTTAAAAAAAAAAATTAACGAAATCGGTAAAGTCGTTCTCAAGTTATGTTATTGTCCTGGCCGAATAGCGCCACCTATCTGGTCCATTTGTGAATCTAAACCATTCTCGAATACCCTTGAACACACATAAAAAATGTCATCAGTCCAGCCATTTAGGAGGAGTTTAGTGACATACACACGTACACAAGAAATATATATTAAGGTTGACATATCTGTTCTGTAAATAGAAACTGTAAACATACATGCTAGAAGAGGAAGATCTAAGAGCCCCCTGAAATAACTTATTTTCTCAGTAAGAAATTGTGTGTGATAGTACCTATGTATTTTGTAGATACGCATACCTGCAAGCTTGACCACAACAGTTATTGTTTGGTACAGTTAAACATATTTTAAGTAATTCAGTAACATCCATGATACCCCTGATTATTTTGAATACCACAGTTTTCTGGTCGCATGACCGTCTAGCTTTCAAGGAATTGAATATTCATGCTGAAATTTTAATGGTTGTTTTCCCGCATAGTAGTACAATCGAAACATAAAGTAAAACTTAAAAAATAAAAATGTTTTTGTTTTCAAATAAGTAAAAAAATATTCATAAACTCGAAAGCGAGACAAGCAATAGTAACTCACTAGACGTGACGTAGGTACTACTCGAAACCACGGCGAACGGCGGCACGTGCGTGACGCGCCGCCGTTCGCTACGCCACAAAGTGAAAAGCGATTCATAAATATTCAGAGCAAAATAAGCTCTCGCACGTAGTAATACGGCATTAGCTTGCAGGTAGCAAGTACGCGGCGAGTGAGGCGCCGCGCATCACGCGCGGCATCCTTTTATGTTTACTTATTCAGTATTGTGTTTCATTAAAACAGGAGTACGTACCTATCAGCTGGTTGATACGCGAAGGGCAACGACTGCGACCGCTTTGCTTAAAACTATCGCGATATAACTATTGTTTCGAAGTCACTATCGAGTTTTATTTATCACAATTGTTATTCTGCCATTTCTTGACTTTAAATTTATTATTATTCGTAAATCGAATGTATTACCAAGACAAACTCATTTCGCTGCGGGAAAACAACCATTACAATTTGACGATATATTATCACGATATATCTATCTGCATTTGTAACAGTAAGTACCTACGCCAATCAACAATATGCACAGCACCAATGGATAGGTAACTGGAAATTGTTACTCCAGTATTATCTAGCGGGACACCCGAGCCCGTTACCGATAGGGTTGTGGTTAACAAGGATCAGGCAGTGTTTATTCGACCCCAAAGTGGATTTAGTAACTGGACTGTGCTGTATACAGAATGTATGTTAGCTCTAGATAGATGACACATCAACATAACACATCAACTGCAATCAGCGAGGCAGAGAATCAAAGGGGCAGGCAGATGAAGGTATTATGTTATATAAGGTCAATAAACGATACTAAACATTTATCTATACTAATATAATAATGCTGAAGAGTTTGTTTTTTGAATGAACGCGCTAATCTCTGGAACCACCAATCGGATTTGAAAATTATTTTTGTAAATGATAGCTACATTCATGACGAAGGGCTATTCAGAAATGGGAAATTCCCACGGGAACGAGAAAAAAAGTCGCGAAGCTAGTTTTTGATAAAAACACATTTATTCGAATTAAGTATCCTGTTTTGAAGTAAAAAAGTAGGATATAATACTTAATATATTTGCTTCCACATGATTAAACGATCCGCTTTAGGCATTGACTGCCTATTAGTGTTTATTTATTTAAATATACGTGCCATAAAGTACCTAGTGTGCCATCCGTATAGCCATATACACAATATTATAGGTTTGTATTATTTTATTAGAATAATGTATTTAGGTAAATCCATTTTTGTGTATATTTGTTTGTATGTACATTGTTGTTCGATTTATATTTATTAACTAGCTACCGCCCGCGGCACCGCCCGTGTTAATGTCGAAAATTATCCCAAGGGAACATCCTACCGGGTTAAATACTATCCTATGTCCTTTTCCGGGACTCAGACTATCTCTATACCAAATTTTTGTATGTAACGAATAAATTTGAAAACTACTGGACTGATTTGAAACATTATTTCAGCAATTGATAGCTACATTATCAGCGGTTTTATTTTATCATTATAACGGGAACGGGAACTACGCTGGTGAAAGCGCGTGACGTCCGCTAGTAAAAAACTGAATAAATAACCAAACATCAAAATAAAGGTCCTGATGAAAAAGGTTAGGTTCCACCTTCAAATTCAGGATCATCTGACCACAGACACCTTTAGGGACAGGTGTCTGTGGTCAGATGTGTGTAGGATGGTGCATTACCTTAATTATGGAGTCTAGATTTATAAAAGACCTTGATTTAATCAGTTTAGATTTATAATTTACTAACTAACAAAGAACTTTTCAAATGTAAGATTAACACTTACTTTGCCCAAGGTCTGGCTTTTATCTTGGTCACAACGCGGTTGGCCACAACGTGTTTTTTGGACAAATTTCCAACACTATGAGATCGAATTCTTTGAGGTATTGTAGATATTTTATAGGTTTAGTTAGTTAAGAGTGAACTCATATACTATTTATTTACATATGTATTTACAACTGTTTTAACAAATACTTAAATATGATATGGCGTCAAAAATTCGTCTGCATCGCTATCGACTGGAAGTAAGCCCCAAAGACTGGCGGCATTGTCACGTTGTATGGCAATTTAAGAGTTGTTGACGGATATATTTATAGTTATTTAAGTATTTATTACATTTCAAATGATCCTATTATAGTAGCGCCTAAATATAAGAGCATGATTAAAAACATTGAGAGGTCAGTACGTTAATTCCTGTAATTAATAAACTTTTTTATAAAAAAATATAATAAAAAAAGTGTTGTTGGTTGTTTTTTCGTATTTTAACACCAACTTACGAAATTAAAGTTATTTTACACTTTATAGTGTTTTTTTATTTGGTAGTCGGTTGTATTTTTTTGTAAAAAGTTTTTTATTTTTAACTTTTTAGTTGTACCCCACACCTAACAACACCACTGGAAAGTCACAGGAAAGCAAAATACGTTTCCTTTTATTTTCAATTTCTTTTACTTGGACGACATTTCCAGCTACTTTTTTTATTTAAAAACCAAACTACTGAAACAATTTTGATGAAATTTCTATGGGATCAACGGGAAAGTTTATCTATTCATATAAAATTATTTTTTTTTAAAAGGATAAAATATTACGGAGTTATGAGGTGAGAGGTGAAAAAACATACAAAAAGTCATACAACCGAATTGAGAGCCCCTTCCTTTTTTAAAGTCGGTTCAAAAGCATTTTAATTCAAGTCGCAATATCATCTCAGCCACAATCAATGATAAAAACCTTTCAAAATGTAGGGAAAATATCGTTTACTTAAAAATACAAGAATTGAACCTCAGGAATCACTTAAACAAAGAATTAAATAGGTAGTACAATAGACTTTTAAACTCAATAAATAAACTTTAAAATACAATGAATAGATCGTCAGAGAACTTAGGGTGGCAACAGAACAAATTCAACTTATTAATTTGATCAAGGTTTTACGCTTTGTCTAAGTCTTTATGTAGGTAAAGTTTTGTTTCAATAGTAAGGGTTTGCTTACACCGAGACGGGACGCGGCGGCGTATTTGCGCGCACTGTTAGATTGCTATACAATAATAGTAGATTATGCACCGAAAGTAGTATTGTAGTGGCATCAATGACATGAAAAACTAAGAAACGAAATTCGTACGGCAACAAAAAGAACCGCAGTGCCATCTACGCCGAACTAACATTGAAATCCTGCATCGCGCAAGCAAAGTTCTCCGTGCGATTTGAACATATACAACAGTCCGAATATCAACTATCGGGCAGTTGCCCACCAGACAAAACAATCGTCTGGTTCGGAGGATCCTCCCCTTTTCGGAGGAGGTATGCGGGACTTTAGTCTCTGTTCCGCTTACCTCCAAAGTATCTTATGTCAAGGGCGCCATATTTAATCCCGAGCGTAATGAAGGATTCCAGTGATCCTGATCAGAGCAAGGATGTTTAGAGTATTACTCACCAGCGCATTGCAGGAGTTAGATTGGTAGAACTCTGAATGCAGCGAGGGATTCAAACCAGCCTAAGGCAAAAATCACAATGAAAAGTCATTTATTCAAATAAGACTGAGTGCCAGCATTTTATGAACGTCAAAGTTCTACATAAAGACAGTCCCCCAAAACGCCCGCCCGTCACCACTTCCTAGTGTTGAAAAATACATCTTTATCTCCAAGGGGAATACTCTACAATGACACCTATAGCTAGACAATTGAAAGCAAGCCACAAGGAAAGGTGGCTGACTACTGCTACTAGGTGCAGGTCGGTTGGAAAAATTTTTCAAACGAATGTTTAGTACACAAAAATGTACAGGTATTTTAGTGAGAATTTTCCGAATAAATACATTCCGTGGAATTTAAAATTCGAACTCTCTCACTGATATTTGTACTTTTTTGTAAGGCAAATAAAGTTCTATTTTGTATAGATATCTGTGCTTTTACTGATTGAAAGGTGGTAAATAGAAACACTGGGTATTTTATGTAGTAAAAAGTATTCTGTCTATTTTTGCATTTTTTTCAGTCCCGATACATAACAAAAACATATATTTTCATACTAAAATCATTAAACTTCACTTAAATTTAAAATCATTCAATTCCATTGCGCAACAGTAACCCTAAATCAACAAGGTACCCAGAACAAGCACCTTCAAACATTGCCATTACGATGCGAGGGGCACTTAACCCATCTCGACTGAGAAAACAACATCCCAGTAATTTAATTTCTCATGGACTTGTTAACTTTTTCCTTTTTGCTTGCCCGATTGGGTGGTCGCTTCCGCAAGGTTGATAAGGCGATGTGTTTTCTTAAAAACAGCGCTAAGCAAGATAAGGCTTTAAGGCTGCTGAAATTACAATAAAACTGTATTTTGAACTGACTTCAAAAAAGGACCTCCTCCTTTTTGAAGTCAGTTCAAAATACAGTGTTGTATTTTTAGGGTTCCGTACCCAAAGGGTAAAAACGGGACCCTATTATTAAGACTCCACTGTCCGTCGGCCCGTCTGTCACCAGGCTGTATAACTAGAAAGACAGTTGAAATTTTCACAGATGATGTATTTCTGTTGCCGCTATAATAACAAAAAAAAAACAGTTAAAAATTAAAGGGCATATTAAAGGGCCCATACAAGAATCGTGTTTTTTTTCGGTTAATGGTCGGTTCGGTTAAGTGGTTAATCTTTCGTATGAGAGTCCGACTCGCACTTGGCCGTTGTTTTTTTTTCACTTTTTATGTTTGTTACCTCTTAACTCCGTCATTTATGCACCGATTTGAGAAATTATTTTATTTTGTAAAAGAATTTACTTTCCGATTAGTCTCAAATAAATTTCATCAAAATCGGTTCAGTGGTTTGGTTTTTAAATCAAAATAGCTGGAAAAAATAATTTCATCCAGGTAAACGAAATAGCGTATTTTGCTTTCCTGTGACTTTCCAGTGGCATTGTTAGGTGTGAGGTACCACTAAAAAGCGAAATATAAAAAAAAATGACCAAAAGATATAACCGACTTTCAAATTAAAGTCATTTTGTAGTCTTTTTTATTTGAAACACAACAAAACACTGTATACAGGCTTCGTAATTGCGTTTTGTGAGCAAATGTGTTGAAAAATACTTTATTGTACGTACACCTATCAACATTATAACAAAGCTCATTTACAAAACCAAATATTTATCGAAGGCAGGTTGTTTTTTCTTCTATTTGATACATATTTAATTACTGTTTACAAAATTATTATCTGTTTCAATACAATAAAATAAAATGGTATTTTATTCAATTGTATTTTACAAAATCATTTTGCCCCATAATATTCTGCATGAAAGAAGGGCGATGGAACTACCCCCTAAATGCCGTCCGGGTTTCCTTAAACACGGTGTGAATCTAAACCAACGAGATGTGCGATTTTCAAAGAGTTCCTTTGCTACAACGTAAAGAGTTTTTAACTTGATTACTTTAAAACAGTCAGTGGTTAAGGCAGGCACTAAAGCGCCTTTTTAAATTAACTTTCTAAGTTGAAATTTGGTAATCATTGACATCGGTGAAGGAAAATCTGGTGAGGTATCCTCTTTTACTTTTATAATGTACAAACGACCCGAAGAGGCTTTCCTTCGCGTTGAATGAAAAGGCTAGGCTATTAATGAAACGGCTGATTAAGCTAGTTGGCTGTAACATATACACAAACTTTTCTCATTTATCGTTTATCTTTTAGTGGAAATCGTATTAATACCTGTTGTTTTGCTTCATACTATTTAGATATTTGAGATACTCGTAGATCACATGCATGATAGAAGGCTTAGAATTGACAAAGTGTACTTGACTATAACAACGCTTTCAGGGTGCTGATGGGGCTGCCACGGTATTGCAGCGCATAAGAGATGTTTGCTCAAGCTAAAGTCAACAGCTTCTCAGCTGTCGTGCGCAAGAAGAGTGCATCTCTTCTCGCCAGATTGCGTGGCAGCGGCAACAGCCTTCTGAGAGTGATTGCGAATAAGTTTGATGACAGCCCCATTATGAGGCATCTCATCAAGACTACAATGTCTCTCGTGGTATATAAGTACTAATATAGGGTATAAGCTGTTTTTGTTACTAACATCTTTTAAGTATTTTTTTCGTTGTTGTTGTGCATAAATGTATGGACTATCATCATCTTCCTGCCCTTTTCCCATGTTACTTGGGGTTGGAGCAACACGTTTTGTTCTTCCATTCTGTCCTGTCAACCGTCACGCTATCACTAACTCCCTTTTCTTTCATATCACTCCTAACACAATCCATTCATCTTTTCTTTGGCCTCCCTCTCCCTGTCCATCCATCCACATTTAACACACACACATGTATGGACTATGTTGTCTAAAAAAATAATAACATAACCAAAACGGAAGACTTTTGTCATAAAGTGAATCATTATAATTTCCACAACTAATAGCAACTTATATTCCCAAGAGACAATAACACAATAACAAACAATTAATCGATCATTTACTACTCTCACCTAACTCCATTGTTCCACCCAACTTTGTTCGTGTATCTAAATAAATAATTAATTAGTTACATACTTGATACCGAAGTCTTTTCTTTGTTTTGGGAACATCATCTACATCCACACTTATATTCTAAAGTGCAAAGATGTGTATTTATTATATGTTTGTTTTGGCTTTTAAACTACCGAACAATTTAAGCAATTATTTCATCAGTTACAAGCTTTATTATCACTGAATATAGTAGGCTGTATTTTATTTTCAGAAAACGAAAGAAGTCGTGGGCGAAGTGCTAGTCATTGATATGAACAGAAAATTTATAAACAGAACGTGAGAACAATAACTCTACATTCTCATAATAGCAAAAAATGGGCGTGCCTTACACTCTTGCCTATCCCTTTGGGGAATAAAGGTGTGACGTCATGTGGTTTACAAATAACTGGCCAAGTGCGAATTGGACTCGCACATAAAGGATTCCGTACCATAAAACGAAAAATCACACCGGTCGATTCTGTAAACATGTCGAAGTAAAGGCTGGGTGAAATGATCACGAGGTGAGCTGTCAATTCATATAATCAAGATGGAATGACAGGTCTCTCCGTGATCACGTGACATCTTGATTGCATAGAATGACAGCTCACCTCGTAATCACTTCACCCAAGCCTTTACTTCGACATGTACACAGAACCGACCGACAGGTCCTTATAGATGCGTGATTCGGTCTCTTTAATTTATTTGTTTTATATTCATAATGTTTGTTACAGCGGCAATAGAAATACACAACATGAGATACAGTCCGATGATAGATAGACGGACGGACGGACTTTGAATAGGGTTCCGTTGATTACCATTCGGGTACGGAACCTTAAATTTACTATAGCGCGTAAGCGTTAGGAAATTTAATATTAATTGGTCTATTGTTGGAAAAACATTGCAATACAGGTCGAAGTATTTATAACTCCCACGTGGAAAAGTTTACCTAGAAAAGTAGGTTTTGTCACAAAGTAGTAATAATCCAGAAGTTTATGTATTATTATTATTTTTCTGTAAAAGAGTTATGGAACTATTTTCGGTGATCAAAAAATTATACAGGTTGTTCCAGAAGTGCATGGTCATATTTAAGAATAGTATTCTGTAGGTGCTATAGAGTAAAGAAACCATATTAAAACCATGAAAAACTACAAAAAAGTCCATAAAAACCACTTTTCAAGCAGTCTGATGCTGTCAGTGGCATTGAATCTGTGATTGAACTAAAGTAAATAGCACTAACTGCATCAAACCGCTTTAAAAGTGTTTTTTTCTTAACGTTTTAGTCGTTTTGTAGGTGTTTTTTTTTTTTAAGTCAATATTTTTTCCGTATTATTTAGCAGAAACACCGGCCTTAAATATGACCACGCACTTCTGGAACATCCTGTATTGTTATCTTAACTTATCTTCTAGAGCTTGACTCCATACACGCAGCACACAACAAACACACAAACAAGCGCACGCACGGTTGCAGGCAATATAAATCGAGCGTGTTTGTAAGTATCACTCTTAAAGCAAGATCGCAGAGCTAGACGTTACTTGTTTTCTCGGTAGCAAAATGTGTGAAACAGAGTACTGTTAGTATGTACTTTGAATGTGCGTTTTAATATTTTTCAACACATTTGCTCAAAAAATGCATTTACGAAACCTGTATACATTGTTCGAAAATTAAAAATTTTGCACCATACCTACAGTGGAATGTGCAGTAAAATAGACATTCTCATATAAGTACCTATTTTACCGCACTTCTCGTTGCATAGCGCCGTGCGTATCCTTTACGGTTTTTTTTTTAAATTTCCATATAAAAATATAAGAATTCCACCAAGGAGTTTCACATGACTAGAATTGATAAGCTGAATGATCGAACCTCCTTGGAAGAGCACACCGATCACAAATTAATCATTCACTAGTCGTGTGATGCAATTGGCTGTTGAAAACTCATTCAAGTAATCACGGCTATATTACGAGCATTTGATAATTTGTCACAATAATTTTGAGACCATTTTCTTAAGATTAACTGTAGGTATCTAAAGAGATGTTCTTAACATTTTAGTATGTATAAAATGCTCATCCCCTGTTAAAACATACATTTTTTTTCGAATGGCGTAGAGACAAAACAAGCGAAGACACAATCTAAATTGTTGTGTTTCCGCTAGTTTTTCACCTCAATCTAAACTTACCTTCAGCAGAATGTCAGTGTACAAGTGGGCCTGAGTTTTCAATCGTGTGTGGAGTTGGCCTACTGCAGTTAGTACTATACTGTGGTTCTTCCCTGCAGTGGGATTGGCACAGTTATATTTTTACTTATTAAAAATAGTGTTTGCCTTGTCGTAGGACAGTAACATACGGTTATTATTATTATCTATTAATAAAACAGAACACTGATGGCCAAAACATTGCTTATTAATTATATATATAAACTGAAATGTAATGCTTATATACGGAGTTAGTGGCTCAAAGTTTTAATAACCCAGAATTTTTCACTGAATTTCATTGAAATATACGCCAATATAATTTTCCTCGAAATACATGAATGGCAAAATGCTTTTTGTGTTTCGAAAGTAAATTCAATATTGACGATAAAAATATTTTTGTAAATATAATGTTTTAATAAAAACTAAACGCATTATTAATAGCCCTTTTCAAATCTCCGAATGAAATAAAATGTAATCCTTTTTAATCTATTGAAAATGGATTTAACGAATTCCTGGGAAATGGCGCGGATTTTTTAATTTTTGGCTTTGGGAAATTTATCTTCTATACATATAATAAAATTGTAAACTTGCCTTGTAATATTCAATGTTTTTGCATAAAAATAACAGAGTAATTAGGAAAAAACAGAATACAAAAAAGCTATTTTAAATTTTTGTCTGTTTATCTGTTTGTCTATATGTTTGTGTGGCTGCATCACGCAAAAACCACTGATTAGATTAGAAATCTTGGTACTTACATCGGGGCACGTTATCGGATGACAGCAATGCGGAGAAACACTTCGAAGCCTAAGTGTATTTTGTTTTTGCATATTCATATGTATATAGTTAGGTTTCGTAGATGTAAATAGTTTAAGTAAATAGTTTTAAGTTAGTAATGTACATTCTAAAAATAAAAATCCGAGTAACATTTAGCGTTTTTTTATCATCAAAATCGACCTACAAAATAAAATGATATTGAATTTTTAAGTTTAGGAAGAAACTTCATAGAGCACTAAGCGTCACGCTGACTGACTTCTAGTACCATCTATTGAGAAAAAATCAAATGGTTGAGTTATTTGTGAAACTTTTAATACGTATCATCTGCCTAGCCTTTTCCCAACTATATTGGGGTCGCCAGTCAAACCGGATTCAGCTGAATACCAGTATTTTACGAGGAGCAGCTGCCTACTAGACCTTCACAGCCCATAAACTGGGTAACACGGTAGTTTTTGGCCAGACTGGCGTCAGATTTACTGGCTTCTGACAATATTAACGACTACCAAAGATCTACAAATGACAGCCGGGAACAACGGCTGCTATTACATACAGTGTACAATAAAGTAAATAATAATTAATTAATAAAACCAATTTATTGATTTAACAAATTATTTTCTGTGCTGGTATGATTTAATGATTTAATTAATACGACAAATCGTATTGCTTGACTGGCTATTCATTTCTGACGTTTTTAAAGAAACTGGCGGTAAATGAACTTTTATAATGCTTATATGTCATTCCATTCACGGTTCATGCCCTAAAAATAATAAAAATATAATACTTTTTCACCTACTGACAGTCAACAAAAGAAAGCGACGATGAAAATCACATTTCATGAACTCCAATACAGTAACTCAATTCCGAACTTCCCGAAAATATGTTTTTCACGCTACACTTAACAAAGTAACCATATTAAGAAAGTAGTACTGTCATAATAACCTCATATTCCTCCATTATTACGCAAGTTTAATTATTTATCATCGAACGAAAATCCTTGTTAATGTACAAAGTTTCATACCGAGAAACCAAACGAGATGAAAGTTGTTCTTTCCTAAAGTTAAAAAAATATTAGATATAATGTTCAAGTTATTATAGTTTCGCTAAGTATAGCATCAGTCACCGGCTATGGAGTAGCATTCCGTAGCAAATATCATGCGTAGCACTCAGTCGACTTCTGGTGGCGTAGCGCGCTACACGTTGTTCGTAGCGGCGTAGTCGCGTAGCCGGGTAGTTGGAAAGTTGTGCGCGGGAAAGATTCAGTGTTGTTTTGTGCTGTGTGAACGAAAAGTTGTTGTTATATTTAAAGGTAAGTGAATAGTTGTAGTTTTTTTTAACTGATATTTTATAATAATAGTTGCAGTATATTTCGCAATGGTTTAGAAAGTTGGTGTATTATGAATTATAATTTTATTTCAGCTAACTTTGAAGTGTTTCTAATTAAAAAATAACAGAATGCATAAATATAAATGTTTATACAAATAAATTTAAATAAAAACTCTTAAATCTCTTCGATTTAGTAAGCCTAAAAATAATCTATAATATAGCGTTTTAATAATTATTACGAGATTTAAAAAAAATCTTTACTGAAACATTTGCATAAATTTAATCATTTAAAGTATTGATTTAATTTTAATTATTTCCAAAAGTGAGAATAAGTGATCAAACGTGAGAACCATAAAGAAAACCTCAAGCATCCACTCTACATTTTAAAATAATTAAATAAAGTAAATACTTATAATTGTGTCCGCAAACATACGTTTGGCAATTATACGGTAATTAGTGAAGTCACAGTTGAACAAACACACCTAGAAACCGCACGCGATTGTCCCATATACATTATTAGTATTAATTAAGTAATTTAAAACAATTACGGAACGCAAAGGTGGATATAAATCGGTATTAATTTATCAAGCTACACCTTCCTTTGTTCTGAATTTTTTTGATAACCAGATTTATCATATAAATCAATTTACTTATGATTAAAACATAAACGATGACCTGATGAGGGCCATGGGTTGGACACACCCATCAGATCATCGTGTAGGAGTAATATGGGTTTATTCTACCCAGTAAAGATAAGATAAGATAAGATAAAAAAAAATATTTGCTAGAACATGTGTATGTAAGAAAGACGTGCATGCAAGATGGTAACAACATTATTAGATTCAGACATGTTTGTCACATGATGTGACGTGCAAATGTCAGTAATTATTATTAGTTAAATCTATTTCTTAAAAAAGCGATAAATTAAATAATAACATTGCAATAAATTTAAAAAAAAAACAACAAATAAAATAAGTTAAGACTTTTTTACAATTATCATGTCAACAGTAAAAATAATAATAATAAAAGATCCAAATATAATTAAATCTATGTCATCGTAGATTATAAAATACAAAAATATTAATTAATTAATAATTTCAAATTACGGGTGTTGGTCGGGTGACGGAATAAAAATCTTCAGTAGTAAATATGACCTTTAGTATGAGATTTAGTATGAGCTTATTATATAAAAAATGCTCTATAACACATTCACTCGTGAGAAGCACATTATCGGTCGATGTGACGATATTTAAGAGACCCTACCTTTATCAAGCAGTGCCATGCCTATTATTGATGGCCTTCTTATATATACGAGTAGCAGTAGATGTATCTTGGCTGAAATAATAATGATGATTCAGTCCAATTAAGATTTTGATAAGGTCAAAAGTTACGTTTACTGGCTTAGAATGTATTGCCCCACAGCTGGAAAAATATCTTCTTAAAAACCTTAGTTTAGCAGGAAAATAATCATCTTCATACCAGTAGCAGGTTGATGATGATAATTGTGAGACCGTACACTCGTACGATTCTTTTCTGTTTCGATCGTTCCCTTTTTGTACTTGCTATTAGATATTACAGATGTTGAATCGTCAAAACTGTTGTCTCTTAATACTTGTAAAAACCAAATACATTTTTTAAAAGAGTACCTGTGGCATTACTGTGACAGACGGAGTGGCAGAGAGACACAAAAGTGATCCTACAATGGTTCTGTTTTTTTATAGGGAATCCTAAAAATGCAAGATTACTGTGAGAAAGGCTACCTACTCTAGTAAAGTCGCGAGGAAAGTGTTATACGTAATTATTAAGGATCTATTATATATGTATATACATATATAGGAGACAATGTAAAGGGGTCTTATTTATTTATTAAATAAGGCACACCAACGACATATTTACAATTTTAACAAAAAACAGGAAATTATAAGTATTAAATTCTGTGCAAATACATCACTTATACGTATAATAAAAGATGTCAAATATAGGTATGTCACATAGCGAATAAGTCAAATTAATTACAATAAAATACATAATTTAAACAATTTCAAAAAAACAGTTATATGAAATTAAATTAAATTCGAAACAAAAGGAGTATTTTGTTTTTAAATTTTGGTAGCTTATAGATAGAGCAGGTTCTATTGTAGCATTCCAACATTCTATTTAGGGGAGCATGTCGACCCAGGTTTGTGCGACATGGTTTTGTGAGAATGGCGAGATACGTCTAGGTTGATTTTGTCAAGAAGATCTCAGTCAAAGTCAAAAACGTTTATTTCAATTAGGCCATTAAACGGCACTTTTGAACGTCAGCATTTACAGTTCAGTAAAATATATTAATAAAGTGACTCTACTGTCCATTCGGAAAGGTAGATTCTTATGGAGAAGAACGGACAAGAAACTCCATAGTTACTCTTTTCAAATAATGATTTACAAAATTTGGTATACAAAAATTAATTTAATATTATGTGAGGACGATACACCCAGAGTATGCTACTTATAAGAACAAAGTATAACCAGCAGAGGTACTTATTCCTTTTCTAAAAAAAAATTAGGTAAATGGTACTCACATATTTACAGATAATCTTAATAACCATTAATTAAACAGAAAATAAAAACACAAAAAAGAAACAGTATACCTATCTATAAAGTTAATTCACAAATCAACCAGTTTGATTTTGTCTACACCCTTGATTGTCCTATGGAGCAGGACCAGCATGTTTCCAAGCATTCTTATCCTGAATGTAATCTTCTAATTTGTAATATGCTTGTTTACAAAGTGTACTTTTAACATAAGTTTTAAATTTTCTTTCATTTAGTTCTAATATGTCAGAAGGTATTTTGTTGTAACATTTCTTGTGATCTGGAATTGATGTTAACCCGTTAACAATGATGTCGGTTATCATGGACGCAGACGAAGTCTAAATTCAAATTATCATGTTTTTAACTTCAAAAACCCCAGAGTTTCGTTCAAAATTCCCCTCAAAGTTGAAGTTTCCAAAAATCATTTCTTGGCTTTATTATTTTATTGGGATTTATTTAAGGTATAACTATTTTTAATATAACAACGAATCATATAAGTTCTTTGATATTATCTTCATGTGTTACAATCATCTATTATTATAGCAACTCATAATATACAAAAGATTAAAAATCATTTCATATAAGCTTATCACTTATATGTATACTTATAATGATGAAAAGATATAATTTTCATATTGTATACCATCATACATGACATACCAAAACGCAAAGTCCTGAAACTTATGCACGGAATTAGTAAATGCGTCCTGCGTATTTATAGCCATGTTGCCGTCTCGAATAAGATGTGGCGTTTGGATACGCCACAGATGTATATTGAGCTGAAATAGCCGAAATTTAAGCCGAAAAAATGAATGTACTTTTGGCTTAATTACGGTCATGACCAAGGGAAGTTGACGGAGTCCCGCTGCGGGGATCCTATTTCTGCCTGCAGGGTTTAAAGGAACTTAACCTATTCGTGTCAGGGTGCCCTAAGTTTCCGAGCCAGCGCGGTCGTTCTTTGTTCAGTGGTTAGATCAAATGTCAATTATACAAGATGATAATTAGATCAATAGAACGTTGTACTAAATATAATATAAATACTAAAATCTAAATACTAAACTGACTTAGAAAAAGTGTTATTATTATACATGTGTTGTTATATATACTGAACGTTATATTAAATGAAAATTACGTGGAGTGTTGTGAGATTAAGTAAACGTGAAGTCATTCGAGCGTTACAGCTTTTGAAAATAAAGCAAATGCTCTTATATTAAAAGGGCGGCACCCGATTTTGTTGGTATAGATTTATAAGACGAATATATTATATTATATTTGAACTCAGAATTTATACTTACATGAAAAAGTTGAAATTTAAAAAAAAAAAACATTTCGTGACTTTTATAACAAATACATAACAAACAACCGATTTCCAAATAAAAAATACTACCAAGTATAAAATAACTTTCAATTTCGGAAGTCGGTGTCAGAAAACGAAAAAACAACCAAAAACACCAACTTCCGAAATTAAAGTTATTTTAAACTTTGTAGTGTTTTTTCATTCGGAAGCTGGTTGTTTGTTACGTATTTGTTATAAAAGGACCTATTACTGTACTATTTTTTGTAAGAAAGTTTTTAATTTTCCACTTTTTAGTGATGATAGCCCACAACTATGTGACATTATTCCCATAATGAGTGGTTGCACTATTTGCCGTTAAGGAATTACTTTATGTGCCTTCGCAGTCCAAGTCCAGACCAGCTCATAGTTACTTTGCTCTGGTACTAGATTTCATTGATTTCAAGTTGAAGAGGTCACTGGTTTATCATAAAAGTTCACCGTCCAATGCACATGCAATATAGTTATAACTCAATCCAACGCGAAAAGAATCATCAAGATCGGTTAGTAAAGAATAAAGTTATGATAATCCTAAAAATATGTTTAATTAAATTTACTTGTTTGCATCTGCGTACCCCTTCGTAAAAAATAAACAAACATGCGATTTCAGCAATCCCGGGTGATTTGCTATCATTTATTGAATAGTTCCGTTGCCTACCTCCGAAGTTCTTCATCAGATCTTCACCAAATTGAAACGGGACAAGTTTGTAAAAATAATCTTTCAAAAAACAAAAGAATCACCCAATTCGGTTGATAATTGACGAAAATATCGCTGAACAAACATTTTTCCTGGGATACCAGCATCAGACTCATACCTTTCATCATCAGCTCAGCAACATGAGGTGTTGATTACCAGGCACAATTATCTGAATTGCGTTAGAAAGTATATGAAAAAATCTTGTTAATACCTTTAAAATTTGAGGATTGCCCTCGATTATACCTAGGATTCCATCATCAGATCGAGATTTGGTGCTAATGGGACTACCTCAGGAGTATACTCTTTCAAATAAAAATTAATTTTGAGAATCGGTCCACAAATGGGGGAGAAATCGGTGATAATACATAAAAAAAATACACAGTCGAACATATAACCGCCTTCTTTTTTTGAAGTCGATTAAAAATACAAAACACTAAAGTCTATACTTGAATTGGTGGCGATGGACTGAAATTTTCTCGAATAATCTTTCCAAGTATTATCATATATCAAGTATTATCATATTTCATTACTTATATTTCATGCTTTAAGGTTCAGGTAGGTTAAAGTAGGGTTTGATAATTGTGAAATTAAACCAAGTCTCCCTTTATTTATTTATTACATATTCTTTATTAAACACTAATAAAAATAGGGAATTAACGATGGTTGACTAATTTCTGACCTTTGTTTTTTCAGATATTGTATTCATTGCTCATGTCTTCAGCGCAATTAATAATAACGGTTTCGGCGACTATCAATTTGGTTCAATCGAATGTAATGTGCATATTAATCCAAAGCTTAATTAAAATTTTGTTCCAGTTTATTTATCATCTGCTTTATTTTTACAGGAAACGCAAGCGCAATTTTTCCTTGTTATTTTTACCTTATTTATATGTTTGTTTATTCATCAACATGTACATGTTCAATCATGATTGCTGGTCAAAATTTAGTTACTGAAAATTCAAGAGTACGTAGACGACTATCGCGATTATACAGCACTTTGTCGATGAGTAAGTTTATGTCTTACTGAATAGGTGCTATTTCGGAACATTTACACGTATTGTGATCACTTGGCATACCGGGTTTAAATAGTTTGTATGGTGGACAATAAGTGACAATGTAGAAATTAACTATAAGTGTAATTTACTTTACCCTTGCAAGGCTTAGCGTGTGGAATGTGTAATGTTTATACGAATATTGTTTTGGCTTAAATCATCACTACCCATAATATTTTTTTTTTAGATCCAAGCGCACCTGAAACAAAGCGTTTAAGAAAACTTAATCTCCTTGTTAAAGTTAATCCCATTCAAATGGAGTATACTTCGAAAGTCAGACTGGGAATGTACCTTATACCTGTAATTTTAAGTATCTCAATTGCTTACATAATTACAGTCTTACAATTCATTCATGTTATTTGAAATATTTTATAGTGGCATTACTGTAAATCTAAGCCAGACGTTGCGTGGTTCTAAGTTTTTTTTTCTAGTAGTTTGCTGCTTTTCACAAACGATCAAAGCACTGGATAGAGCTTGATGAATATTATTGCATTAAAAAAATATATATTTTGAGAGCCATGAAATTTGTTTGTTCTCATTTGATATGTCCTGGAGAGTATGACTTTATTTCTAATTTATTGTATCAATTCGTGCATAATAAGAGAAGTTTCTTTAAAAAAAACTATCATCTGCCTAGCCTTTTCCCAACTATATTGGAGCCGGGTCCTAGTCAAACCGGATATTTATTACAAACGGTATTTTACGCGGAGCGGCTGCCTACTAGACCTCAACCAACCATCACGGTACTTTTTGGCAAGACTGGTGACAGATTTTCTGGCTTCTGACAATCCGTAACGACTACTAAAGATCTCCAAATGACAGACGGAACCAACGGCTTCACGTGATGTCCGAGGCATGGAGTTAAGATGGTCACCCATCCACAGAACAACCTCGGCAAGCGTCGCTTAACCTTGAAGATTGACCCAAGTGGCTGTTTTTTTTTAATTAAGCCGCGAGCTCTTCCTATATTTTTAACAAATAATGCTTCATTATGCTAATAAATCTGTTAGGATCCAGTAAACTCTAAATCAAATCACTTTTATTATCAAAGCGTCTTTGAAATTTAAACCTGATTCAACGCAGTAAGCCAACTGATGGCATGCCATCAGTTGGCTTACTGCGTTGAATCAGGTTTAAATTTATATTGCAATGTAGTGGTCCCCTAAAGTACATACATAAGTACAATACATGTATTGACAGAGTAAGCGTTGCTTGTATCACTAACGGCCGGTCTTAACGTATCTACCGTAACGTCATGTTTGCCTTTGGAATTTAACCTTGAGGAACGCTCATTTTAAGGGTTTCGTACCCAAAGGGTAAAATGGGACCCTATTACTAAGACTCCGCAGTCCATCCGTCTGTCTGTCAGTCACCAGGCTGTATCTCATGAACCGTGATAGTTAGACAGTTGAAACTATAATAAATACTAAAAAACAGAATAAAATAAATATTTAAGGGGGCTCCCATACAACACACGTGATTGTTTTGCTCGTTTTTGCTCAATATTAATAACGGCAACAGATAGACGATTGAAATATTTACAGAATGTTTAGTTATATATTAACTTTAAATATAAATATTTAAATACAACAAACGTGATTTTTGGCCGTTTTATAGATAATGGTACGAAACCCTTCGAGCGCGAGTTTGACTCGCACTTGGCCACTTTTATTATAGATCTAATGAGTTAACGCCGTTCACCAAAACTCTAATCTATCCATCTTTCCGATATGATCTAATATTAATAATGACAATTATAATCAAACAATACTTGCGTATATTTATTCAGTGCGTAGGTTTTTATTAATTCATTTAATTAATCATACAAAGAGCTTCAGTCATTTCTATAATTCAAAGTTTTAGAAGCGCGCACATTAGGCTTTCAAGATGGTAGCAGAAAAAATTATAGAATCGTTAATAAAAGCCGAAAATTTTAGAGGTGTTTATAGAAATTATGAGATTTTGACGAGACATCGTAAAATTTTAAGTAAAATACGTATCGTTTTTGAAATTGCGTTTTTTTCATTTGTTTTATATAATAACTTATACGTTATATTTGAAGTCACTCAAGAACGAATTCAGAAAATGGTACTAATATTTAATATTGTGGATTTCCTCGGTTGTCCAGTAATTATTATAAGTGGTATTCTAAGTTCTGGTTCTTACAAACTGTTCATAGACAACTTCATGTCCGTGCACCATTACTTCCAGAACGAACCCATTTACATCAAATGTTCAAAAAAGTTGGATAGTGTTTTTCTGATAAACACAGCAGTATCGACTGTGACAATTGTAATACTTCTTATAACAAAAACGCTTTTAAAATTTTACGTAAAACACGAAGAGCTCAAAATAAACGTCATGCTGTTAATAATATCATATTTACTACTAGAAGAACGCCTTATTTTTGAACAATCAGTAATGTATATTTACATAACTATGATTAAAAACTTGGTAAAATGTTTGAGCAATAATATATTTCACATCCAAGAAAAGTACAACGAAATCGAAAAGAGGTTACAATCAGATAGTAGGGAGTGGAATGATCTCCTTACGGTAGGACAAGTGGAGCAGTGGGCTACACAGTTTAAATGCATATTAAGTTGTAGCAGGAATCTGTCAGTCTGCTTTAAGGCTCAGGTAAATCCTAAATATATATATTTTTTGACTTCAGATGTAGTAAACGGATTTGCAGTCAAAGAAATAAATCACACTATCACACTTCACACTTATCACACATATATTATAAAGGCGAAAGTTTGTGAGTGTGTGTATGTTTGTTACTTCTTCACGCGCAAACGGCTGGACCGATATAGATGAGCTTTGGTATAGAGATTGTTTGAGTCCCGGGAAAGGACATAGGATAGTTTTTTGTCCCATGACTATGTTCCTTTGGGATAATTTTCGATATGCACGCAGGTGGAGCCGCGGGCGGCAGCTAGTAATAGATAAAACTCACTCACTGTAAGAAGTATTCCAAAAGACTTTTATGTTATAAATAGACTAACTTTGTGCATATTCTTGCAGATGCTACATATATTCTTTGGCCCTATCTTCAGTTACATGTATTACATCGGCATTCGGGATATTCAATGCGTTTATAAAAAATGTAAATATATATTTTTTTTATCTACATAATTATTACTTACAATTGACTTACATATGCTTCTTATTCCAGGATCCAAGACTACTCATTGGAATCATGCTAATTTTACATTTAACCGTTTATTTAATAGTTTATACGTATTTCGTTATGGATGCGGGTCAAAATCTCCTTAATGAAAGTTCAATAGTAAATAGAAGGCTTTCAAAATTATACTGCACTTTGTCGATAAGTAAGTGTTTTTTTTGTTATTACACTTTATACTATTTGTAACTTGTCAGTGACATTTCAATAGTATGTAGGAACTAATAGAAAAATAACTGTTTAAATTTTTTTACCCTGACATGTCGACACTTAGAACTTCATTTTCTCATCTGCTTGACTAGCCCCCGGATTTTAGAAAAAAAAATCACCCGTCACTAATTAAAATAATAAATATACGAATGACTATTGAAAACTCATTCAACCAATGACAGTTTGATAAAATATGTTTGACAATTTATTAGCTATTCTGTTTTTTAGATCCACAATCACCTGAAACGAAGATTATAAGAAGTCTAAATCTTTTGGTCAAAAAGAATCGCATTCAAATTAACTATACCTCTAAAATTAAGCTGGGGCTGTTCTTAATACCAGTATTACTATCTCTTTCTATCACATACGTTATAACTGCCTTACAATTTAATAATTTTATATAAAACTTCTACACAGACTAGACCAAAGACATTAAGCCGGCAAATATGGTAATTGGAAATTTCTAAGTTTCACAGTTATTTTAAAACATATTATTTATTTTTATTTCAATACCGTTTTTTTTTAATGTATACTAAGATTTATTATTTACAGGAACATATTACATTAAAAAAATGATGTTAGTTTGACGCTAGTTTTACTTGTAAATATCGATGTTTTTAATATACTATTTCAAAGAGGTGGTTTTTTGTTCAGTAAAAAGCGTTTCTTTTTTAATTTATAGTTAAATTTTCTAAAACAAATAATATGTTGATGACTGGTACTGACAAAAAGCTGTCCCGCACGATTCTAGTTTGGTCGATGAAATCCCTGCCAAGATCTTGATTGCGTTTGTCTAAAAAAACGATGTAATCAATATGGTTATGCCATTAGGACCAACATATATATAAAATAAAATAAAAACGGGCCCAGTATTGAACCGTGGATTATACATAAACCATCCATCTTTTCGACAATAAATTATTATTATAATCGTATCGTTATATCGATTATTATCAAAAAACGTAAGTAGATTACATTTTTTTCTCTAATAAACTAGGTGCCCATGTCATTTCTATGCTTATACTTATTCTTAGTACACACACTAAGCTTCAATATGGTGGCAACAAAAATTATAAGAACGTTAATAAAAGCCGAAAATTTACGAGGTGTATACAGAAATTTTGTATTTCTCTCAAAATTTCAAAAAATTCTTAGTGTAATACGTATTATTTTTGAAATTGTAATATATTCAGTTATTTTATTGTGTAACATTAGCGTTGTTTCTGAAGTTACCAATGATCATACTTCTATGATTATATTTATTCTTCACATTATGAAATTTCTTAGTAGTCCAGTAATTATTTTAAGCGGTATTCTAACTTCTGGGTCTTACAAACTTTTCATAGACAATTTCACGTCCATCCACCATTACTTCAAGGATAAACCCACTTACATCAAATGTTCAAGAAAGTTGAAAATATATTTTGTGATAAGCACAGTAGTAACTACTATTACAACTTTATCACTTTTAATGGCCAAATTGCTTTTAAAGGTTTTTGTAATAAATCAAAAACTAAAAATGACCAGCTTGTTGATAATAATTTCACATATAATACTTGAAGAACGCCTTATTTTTGAAAATTATATTATATACATTTATATAAAAATGATTCAAAACATGCTTAAGTGTTTGAACAATAGCATATTTGATATTCAAGTAAAGTACAATGAAATTGAAAAGAGGTTACACTCAGATATCAGGGAGTGGAATGATGTTCTTACGGCTGAACAAGTGGAACAGTGGGCCACACAGTTTAAATGCTTACTGGGTTGCAGCAGGAATCTATCGGTTTGCTTTAAGGCTCAGGTATATTCCTTAAGATTATGGTTCGTCAAATGTATTTTGAAAACGATTATAACTTAACTGATTGTGTGTACTCTTACAGATCCTCTTTTCCTTGGCCCTGTCATCAGTTATATATATTTCATCAGCGTACATGCTTTTCCATGTGTATATAAACAATGTAATTATCTTCATTTTCCACTTTAATTTTTAGTTCCGTGTTTAAATCACCTGCAACATCATTTTCCTTTGTGTTTACAGGATCCTCACCTACTCATTGGCATTATGCTTATTTTACATTTTACGGTGTATTCTATATTTTATACATACTTCCTGATGTCTGCAGGTCAAGATCTGTTCAATGAAAGTTTAACAGTAAATAGAAGGCTAACAAAATTAAACTGCACTTTGTCAATAAGTAAGTGAACTTGCATATTTTCTTTTTTGCAATGTCATCTATAAAAATTTGCTTAAGGAATGGCATCTCACCTTGTTTTTTGCGCCTAAGTGACACGACCTTACAGTGTCGTATCGTGTCATTTTTCAGATACCTTTTTTGTTAAATTATACCCTTGCGTTTCATTTACTGATATCCTGGCATTTTTAGGTGTTTAATTTTAATAATATATTTCACAATTTTGTTTTAGATTCACAATCAACGGAAACAAAGAGTATTAGGAATTTAATACATTTGGTTAAAAAAAATCATATTCAAATTGATTATACTCCTAAAATAAAACTGGGAATGTACATCGTACCTGTAATTCTGTGTCTCTCTGTCAACTACGTTATAATTGTCTTACAATTTAATCATTTTATATGAAGTAAGGTAACTGATACATTTTTAGCAATTAAGTACAAGCGTGTTTTTTTTGTAAGCTGTTACCGTAAATCCGATGCGATGAACACAGTATGTTTTCCTAAGTCGATCTTTACCTGTGAAGAAGTTTGTAATAAACCAAAAATTATCACGTGGAGCGGCAATTTAAATCCGCTCTAGAATACCGCTCAGATGAAATTAATATTTTCCACAATAGCGACGTTGCCGTCAGTTAGATTATCGAAAAATATTGACTGTGTATTTTTTATTTGATCAAATCAATAAAAAATACGAAGATAAAACGAATCAAAGATAAGGAGAGGGGGCTTGTAACGTCACTTTCCAGTAAAAATTGTACTGGTATGACGTCACATGAGTTTTCAACGCACTGTATCGTCTTCATTTTTTGTTTACGTGGCAAAAGAAAAAATACGTGTCCAATATTTTTTGGAAATCTATCTGACGGACTAATTAGATGATTTTAGTCAAATACTCTATTGTCTAATAGACTGCACCAAATGTACCAAAAAGAAAGTTGTGAAACCAAAATGCTTGTTTTACCAATATTGATGTTCTTTATTAAATGTTTTAGAAGTACTAGGTTTTGTTTAATAACCTGTCCTTCATTTCTCACTATTCTTCAAAATAGTCAGCCAAGTCCCTAAAAATACATGTAAAAATAATTTATAAAATTTATTTGAAAAATAAGATATATTGTAGGAATTACTTATCTAAATATTATGATATTTAAGTATATGTCTTTATATAATTATTTTAATATTAAAATTTGATATTTTTAATCTATACAACCTGTAACAGAATAAACGCAATAGGTACCTCTTAAGGGGTCATTGTACTCATCATTATGAACAAATTTCACTATGGAACCAACACTGAAATCGCAAAAAAGAAATCAACGTCCCCTTAGATTTATGTGCGCATAACTCGACAAAATGTTTTTTTAGAGGTATTGCGTTTATTCTTTTACACGTTGTTTATTAAGTGACCTCAAACACGAGTCGTCTTTGTGTGACGTCTTATAGGCAAAAACTATTAGTTGTCATCTGTCAGTTCAGTCTAAACGGCTATCATTAGTGTATGGATTAATGTTGAACGAATGCCGGTCGTCAACGACCGATTTTACCAGTCGTTTCGTATTCAATTTTGGTTACGTACATATGACATCATCCAAATAGCGCAGCGTTTTTGGTGGAAATAAAAAAGGTTTAAATTTTAATGCAATTTTATGGCAAGAAAGCGTGTTTATTTTGCCGAAGTATTTTTTTGTGGCTCTTTGTTAGGTAATCAACAATTTGAAGTACTTTTTCAAACAAAGTTTTCAAAAAATACTTTATTGCTGACTAGTGGACGTCACGCGGTTTCACCTGCGTAGTTCCCGTTCCCGTTGGAATACGGGAATAAAATATAGCCTATGTTACTCGCTGATAATGTAGCTTTCCAATGGTGAAAGAATTTATGAAATCGGCACAGTAGTTTTTGAGTTTATTCATTACAAACATACACACACACACAAAAATACAAATTTTTCCTCTTTATAATATTAGTGTAGATAAAGTTATTTTGAAGATGAAACTACGGTTTTTATACCAAAAACCCAAAGCCGCTCTGGGGCCAACATGAAATCGTCCCATTTTCGACCCCAGCTCAACAACCGCAACTAAAAAATAGTGCCGAAAAACCTGACGCCGTGACGCAATCGAATTCAATTTGCGGTAGTTCCCAATGGGGAGAGTATACTCTATTTTTGGGAAGGACTATAAAATTGCTATCTTTATTCCTTTTTCTTGTTGTTTTTTTTTGTAGCTAAGTGGTCAGGGTTTTTTTTCGATTGTTGGTGGGTGTTAGTTCTTTGCAAGTTATCCAAGCAAGGCCTTGAATGTAGTCGTACCGTATAATAGTTATTAAATTGAATCGTAATGGGCGCTGCAATGTAAACGGTTGAGTGATTTAAACATTGTGACATTAAAGTCTTAAGTTTTTTTTTATGATTTGATTTAACTTCTGTGACATCCTCTAAAAACTTAAACAGATAAAATGAAGTTCCTTTTTCCAAAAAAATGGACGTATGAAGTTTATAATTAAAAACTAAAATGCTGTTTCTAGGTAATCGCATCACTTGAAAAGGTTTATACCGATAAATCTTGTTTAATTTACGTGATAAAAAAAAAATGGAACCATACGGAAAAAATGTAAAACCGTCCGAAAAGATGTGAAATTCGGAACAAAACTGGATTTTAATTTTTTAACCGACTTCAAAAAAAGGCGGAGTTTCGCAAATCGGTTGTATGTTTTTTTTGTATGTTTGTTACCTCATAACTCCGTCATTTATGAACCGAATTGTTTTTTTTTTAAAGGATATATCTACTTTCCAATAAGTCCCACTCATCAATATCGGTTCAGTTCTTTGGTTTTTAAATCTTTTGTTTTGAAACCAAACTACTGAACCGATTTTGAGAAGAAAATAAATGTCATACAAGTTAACGAAATTGCGTATTTTGCTTTCCATTGGTGTTGTGGGATACTACTGAAAATTGAAAAATAAAAAACTTTTTTACAAAAAAAACACAACTGACTTCCTCGGAAGTCGATATTTTTGGTTTTGTATAACTTTGTAGTGTTTTTTTGTTAGCGAGCACACTCCATTGGTACCATGAATAGTGACGACTTGATGCGCCTGAACTGTAATGGCTTCATATTTTTTAATGTCTGACTTTGACAATTCAAAAGTACCTGTAAATGGTTAATTTCAAATAAATGCTTCGACTTTGTCTTTGTCTGCGTTAAAAAGTTCATACCAAATAAGTGCATGATTTTTTTCCGTTCCCGCCGATATATTGACGGGGCTCTGACCTGGAAATGTGTGAATAGTCCTTAATACTTAAACGATGACTCGGCTGCCGAGTTCGTGTGCCCACAACTCAGCAGCCGAGTCGTCGTAATATGTAGCGACGACTTGTGGGTACAAGAAACAAATTATTGTTCGACCCATATGCTGAGTTCTGGGCACTGAAAGTGTTAAGGTGTACGCGCACCGTAACGATCAAAGAAGCATTAGAAGGTATGTATACTGGGGTCGCTACCTTCAATTTGATATACAGTATTATTTGAAATTGACTTTCAAGCTTTTAATTGCTAGAAAACCGGAAGAAAACCTTTATTGTTTTTTTCCTCAGTTATTACAAAAACAATTCTTTGTATTGTATTGTCTTTAATGTTTTTATTTAGATACCAATCTTTTAATAATCAAAACGTTCAAAGCTAAATTTCCCGTTTTTAGGGTTCCGTACCCAAACGGTAAAACGGAACCCTATTACTAAGACTTCATTGTCCGTCTGTTCGTCTGTCATCAAGCTGTATCTCATGAACCATGTTGTATTTCTGTTGCCGCTATAACAACAAATACTAAATACAGAATAAAATAAAATTTAAGGGGGCTCCCATACAACAAACGTCATTTTTCTGCCGTTTTTATAGATTATAATAATAATAATATCGTGGGACATCTCACACACGGTCATCCGATCCTAAACTAGGCAGAGCCTGTGCTGTGGTAACCAGACAACAGATAAACATACTCATATATTTCTAAATACATACATATTATAGACAAATTACACCCAGACACAGAACAAATGATCATGCTCATCACACAAAGATTTGTCCTGAGTGGGAATCGAACGCACGACCTCTGGTATAGCAGTCAGGGTCACTAACCACTCGACCAACAGGCCAGTCAAAAGACCCAAGCTTTATGTTTTTTTTACTTTACGTAACTGCTTAATATTTTACTTAAAATTATATTCACGTAACCACCTACCTACTAGTACTTAAAGGTACAGGAAAGATAACATTCAAACATCTGAAAATCTATACGAAATATATATACTTAACTATTTATATATAAAACTTCCTAATCTCCTGTTATTGAAGGAAGGTAGCTAAAATATATTTCTGTCTCAAAATAACATTATTTGTATTCACAAAAATAATTAGATAGCGTCGGTTCCGCAACAATGAACCGAAAAGATCCATATTTCATAAATAAACCATTACGCATTGACGTACAGAATAATAATATTTTTGTACCTCTACAAATATCAATAATTTATTCTATTCTATTCAGTAGATACATTCAGTTTATCGGTCTCTGTGGAGATAGGCTCAGTTCTCTTTTTGTGTAGACTTCAAGCAATGTGGTAGTCATTATTTATTCTTCTTCTTATCAGAAGACGGAAGACCTTCTGGCAAATATTGCGTAACATATATCATAAACACACTCACACCATACACATTCACGCACACACACACATCCACACACATCTGTAAAACTTAAATAAAATTAAAAAAAAAGATAATAGAATAAGAATTACCGAAAGTTATCCTAAGAATATTGTAAGTCTATTGTAGCGACATTCAAACCAATGTATTCGTAATTTATTTTGTGATACTTCCTGCGGCAGAACACTGTTTCCCAAAATACAAGCTGAAGCTTAGCTTGGGAATCAGTAGCAGTACCTTTTGTGCAATACATTAATACGATGCATATGTAAGATTAAACTAAGATTTTTTTTAAATCATTATTTTATAGAGGCTTTTGGTTATCACACATAACCATGACAACCACATCATAGCTCATAACAAAATATATTTTTATGAACTAAGAGGCAAGAGACGCTCTATTAGCCAAAGAGCTGCATGTAAAATAGCAGCATACAAAACCATAATTTTTCTTAGCCTCCTCACTACAGGATTTAGACAAATACATTAAACAGCACCTACATCTAACTTACTAATTTTAACTCTGCCAATAAAGCATCTCTTTCTCTGCGATTACGGACACATTCCACCAACAAGTGACGCACATCCTCCACAGACTCGCAGTATTGACAATTGTCAATACTGCGAGTCTGTGGAGGATGTCCAATTGGACTACTCACTTTTTTCATTAGGAAGCCAAACTTATTGAGTGGCATGTGTCCGGTCTTTAACCTATGTGCTATTACAATATATTTTCGACAAAATTCTCATATCGGCAAACTACCCTAAGATGAATGTATTAACTGGCGACAATAAAGACATTTTATTCATTTACTAGTGGCCCGCTCCGGCTTCGCCCGAACGTATATTTTTTGTCAAAATTTTCTTTCATAAGGTTCTTCTCCTAACAATGACAAACACAACAAAAAAAGAATTAGCGAAATTGGTCCAGCCGTTCACGCGTGATGCCGTGACCAATGGCCATTCATTTTTATATATATAGATTTTCTTAGGGTCCCGAACGTTTAATAAAAAACGGAACCTATATGGAATTGTCGGCCTGCCTGTCGTGTGTTTGCGTCTAACAACTGCCACGGTTTGTTTTAATTGTTTCTTTGAATTGTTGTTTTTACTCCGGACGCTTTAACATCGTTCTCACATAGATATTTCAACATCTATGATGTAACCAAACTATGCAAAAAAAACGGGTTGCACTCCGGGAGTGCCAGCAGAAGTGAAAACTTGAACATTAACGTTGTGCATTTTTGATATTTTGGAATGATTAGGGAATAATTTCGCACGAATTGCTTTAATTATCAGTATAAAAGTGCTATCATTTATGTGGTTAAAATAGAATATTCATTTATTGCGCTATCGTACACAAATATGACATTTTATATGACATTAAAAATTTAACACTTCAGAACTTTCCCTCCGTCTTACGAATTTTCGATCAGGTCACGTGTCCTGACGCGAGTTTAACATTTTTACCCATCCCAAAAAGTACACAACGCTCGCCGCTAAAGAAGTTTTCACTTCAAAAAAATTATTTTTAAAAGAGTGTCCGAGGATTTTCTTGCACGTTCTTCTCCATAGATATCTATGCTTTGGAACGTGCAAATAGCTTCATCTCTTTGACCGACCAACCTTGACAGTTCAAAAGTGCCTGTAAATGGTCTAATTGAAATAAATGCTTTGAGACTTTGAGTTATTGTCAATTTTCTCCGTATCTATTGGACTGCTTTCATTCAAATTTGATTCAGGTATGAACTTCTGCGACCCAAAGAAGGATTGAACCGGATGAATATGCAGATTGACAGCTTACTCCATGCTCACTTCACCTATGTTTTCACAGTGATCTATGTTTACAGCCAGTCAATTCTGTAAACATGTCGAAGTGACGGTTTGGGTGAAGTGATCACGAGGTGAGCTGTCAATCCATATAATCACGATGAGGCGTGATCACGAAGTGAGCTGTCATTCCATCTTGATTATATGGATTGACAGCTCACCTCGTGATTACTTCACCTAAGCCTCCACTTCGACATGTTTACAGAATTGACCAGCAGATTGACAGCTCACTTCACCTAAGTTTTCACGGTGATCTATGTTCACAGAATAGCACTGCTGACACAGCTGACAAGTGCGCCGCGACAACAATGTGACAATGCGCTTCATAGAAACGGTAGTTCTATAATGTGAAGTCCCATTGTCGCGCCTAGCAAGTCTGCGGGCACCTCAAAAGAATAGCTTCTTGAAACCTGAACATAATCACAAAACAGAAAATATAATAATAGGCTCAGAGTTATGTAAACGCACGATTCAAAACTTAAGTCTATTATTTGTTATCTTGTTATAAACTTATTCTGCGGATTACTAAGTACCTAGATACAATGGTGAAGTTTTCTCGTTAGTCTCAATGTTTGCAACAGTTATTTAACTGTTAATATCAAGTTGTGGTTGTTTTATTTATTTTGTTGGAACATAGTTTTGAGAGTCGCTCTTGGCTAAGCAATAACAGCCTCACGGTTCAATACCTATTTGTGGTTAAGGCTGTGTTTCCACCAGAGATGTGCGAGGATGCGTAGCGAGGGATGTGTTTGTTAAGAACCAATAGAATCGCTTAAAAATAATCGAAAGTCCCACGCTCAGTACAGCGGCTTGTCACTGCGAGAAAATATTCAAAAATAATTTCCTTAAAGTTTAGTTAAAAGAGGATTTCAAAAAAGTAAAATTATATAGGTCTAGCGATAAAACTACAGCAAGGAGGTTGCCAACTGCCATAGTGCAGACAATTTATCGCCATTGTTGCCTGTATCGGCACAGGTATTGCAGAAATTCCTGGGCATTTATTTACAAGTTTTTCGAAGTAAAATACTTGTTTCTCTGTAAGAAATGATTATTTATTTAACACTTTATCTTTATCATTAAAGGATATCCCAAAACGATAGAGTGGTACTTAGTTTATACTTATTTTAAAAATTGTAACATAAATGGTATGCAGTTATTCTTGCGAATTCGTTCAATGAACAGGACAATATATCAATATTTTCGGTGACTTCATTGAGTATACGTAAGGCGCGAGTAATTGGCGCTTTTTGAAGCAAATTAGTCTTGCCGCGCGTCACAGCCCACAGCTGTGGCCGTCTCCGCCTCAGCACGTAGTTGTCGAACACAGATTCACCTTCATTGATTAATTTAAAATTATGAAATAATTTCCTTTTCCAGCTCAAAATTTGCAGAAAACAAAAGCTTCAGCTGGCCACCTTGTTTTCCAGTTAATCATTTTCGTATCTGTTGAAGAAAAAAATCTGCTACTGGACACAGGCCTCTGCTAAAATGTCGCCATATTATCCAGTCCGAAGCTTCTAGCTTCAAGTGGACTGCTGAGGTCTTCACTAGAATATCTGTCCGCCTTGTGGGAAACCTGCCAAGCAATGTAGCGACTTCTGCTGCGCGGTCGGCTCTCATCCATCGGCATTCCATTTTGATCTAACAAAAACTGGCCAAGTGCGAGTCGTACTCGCGTGTACAGGGTTCCAAACGAATCTCATTTTTGTGACATGTTACTTTAAAATCACAGATTTCTAATAGGTTTTCTTATAATCTATAGGTAAAGACCAATTAATTGCCTGCATTCTTTTAATATTTTTTGACTCCGTAGCTATGGCGATAAAGGGGGGGAATGGTAATTTTTCATCAATTTTTTTAAATAACTATAAAACTATTTATTTTTAAAATTATGAAAGAAAAATTGAAAACTCTCATACTTAGACCTTTCTTGTGATTTGTCAAACGTAAATTTTGAAACACTCTTTTTATTTTCTAATTTTTGGCGAAAAATTTGAAAATAAAAAAGTGTTGTAAAACACGGAAGCGTTGTGTAAATAAATCAATTTTGAGTATGGGGATACTCAACATTTATTTATTTAAATAACGCTTCCGTGTTTGTGTCACAGATGTTGATGTATAAGTACCAAAATTCAACAGAATCTTAAAAAAAAACTTTTTATATAGAATTAAATATAGTCATCATCATCTTCCTGCCCTTATTCCATGTTACTTGGGGTCGGCGCAACACGTTTTTTTCTTCCATTCTGTCTTGTCAACCGTCACGCTATCACTAACTCCTTTTTCTTTCATATCACTCCTAATACAATCTATCCATCTTTTCTTTGGCCTCCCTCTCCCTGTCCATCCATCCACATTTATATTCATAACTCTTTTAGTTACGTACATTTCATCCCTCCTATTCACATGACCATACCAAGATAAGCGGTTCCCTTTCAACTTTTCCGTTTGTAACGGAAAAGTGAAAGTAGTAAAATGAACTCATTCCTCACTTTATCCATTCTCGATACTCCACATATCCATCTCAACATTCTCATCTTCGCTACATGCAATCTTTTCTCATCCGTCAGGTCTTATCACGGACTTATAGATTTTCCCCTTTAACTTGAGGGGCATCCGTGGGTCGCAAGTTGTTCCAGTGACTTGTCGCCATTTCATCCATCCTGCGTTAATACGGTGCGTTACGTCTCTATAATTAAATATAGTGAGTTCCACTAATAAAATAATGGATTCTCTAGCCGTTCAATAAAAAAGTATGGAAAGCTGTTCAAAGCTTATTTTTTATCAATTTTATTTGCGTTTTTATAAATGTTACAGATGAAAGTAACACAATATTTTATTGTTGTTTTGTATTTCAATTGAACCATTGTTTGAGGGATTATGAACTTGTAACAAAAAGCTCTGTTTACCTGATATAAAATAAATTGTACAAATACAGATGTCCGTATTTTGTTAAAGCATGGATTTCACAAAATTATCGTTTGGTAGGTACAGTTTTATCATTTAAAGTTTTTGAACACTCTAAAACGCTTCTTCTTAGTACGCTTTTGCAAAACCCACAACGCAATTGTGGCGTGCGCTGGGTCGCAATAGTTGCCGTCTTCATACCGCCATGGTATCCTGCCGGAGTTCCGTCCATCGCGCTGCAATTTGGGACGCGGCCATGACCATTTGGGACGCGTTGAGCTGGCGGGCTGGTCGCCCCTTTAGCGTTAGCGGTTACATCGGGGCTCCATAAAGGGCCATGGACTGCATGATCCCCGCATAGAGCCTCCGGCAGGAGGCGTTTCTACCCCCTAGATTGGGCAGGAGCCGCTTGGCCCGGCCCACTCCAGTCTGGGAGCCAAACGTCGGAAGTGCCCCTCGAAGTTCCACCGGCTGTCGCGAACAAACCCAGGTACCTGATCGTCGACCCGACGCCGCCGTGAACCTCTCTTACCGTTACTTGGGATCCCATTAGTGGCCTGTTCCGAGAACCATGAAAGCACATGGCTTTGGACTTGAGCAGGGTCACCTCGAGGCCCAATTACCGGATCCTCTCAACGACTATCGCAACCCCGCATGTCATCACTTCGGCCGCCGCCTGGTGCGACATCCCTTGGGCAGACTACGCTGACGCCGCTAGGGAGATCGGCGAGCAGCACCCAGTCCACCAGAAACACCGCACGACTTCTCTCGCTAGTTCCATTTTCCCCGGTGACCGGGGTAGTTACAAATGTTAACTGAATCGGTTCAGCAAACACACGAGAGATATCAAAAAGGTTCCACTTTTTCATACGGACGTTCGGAACTCAAAAAAATATGTGAATATGTCTATAACTATTAAACTTAATGAAAGAGCTGGAAATTATGATAATAATATCGAAAAGCTTAAGCGTTACTTTTCCCCTACGATAAACAAATATGTGTCAAATCTTAGTAAATTATATTGTTCTTTATTTTTAGCTTTCGGTAGCTACGAAAGATAGACACGTGAGTGCCTGAAGCACTTACAAACTGGGACACTTCCGGGGACCCACGAACGGACGGACGGACGGACGGATGGACGGATCGTCTATTCTTACAATTTTAGCTACGGTTTTTAAGCACAAAATTATTTCAGATGTTCATGTAACAATTATATTTTCTTGCAGCTTCTCCCTTTCTTCTTCCTCTCCTTATCCTATTCATTGGGATAAAGTCTAAATAAGGAGTCCCGTTTTTCGCAATAAGGGTTATCAGGAAAATTGGCACCAACAGTTGTTGCAACTTTTCTCTTTAAAAAACATGACTTTGATGTGAACTAATTTCAGAAAATATAAGGCGTCAGTCTCAGGTACTTATAAGAATATACTGGAACTGACGCCTCATTGATGCCCCCTGATGTACGTCATTACAAAAACCCTAATTGTGATTTCTCTCTTTTCTTGTGTAAAGGTTGTTAGGTTATGTACCATATTGGTACTGTAAAGAGGATATCCTTGTATGCAGGTCTCTGGCAGACAAGGTAACCTTTGGAAGCGTCAGGAAAAACTAAAAAAATTGAAATACGAATGTGAAAATATGTTTTGTTTTTATCTGAGACTCTGCTTCCAACGTTTTTTGAAGGCAGATGCCAAATATATTTTAAAGTTTCAAATCTCCAATACAGTTTTATTTATAATAATAACAATAAGTAACACTAGCGGGAGTCCCTGGTGTTACAGTACCTAGTGTCCCTTGGTTATGTATGTCCTTTAGATGTAAGAAAACCATTTGAAAGTAATTTACCTCTATACATATTTTCAGAATAAAAGATCGAATCGTGGTGAGAGTTTTGCCAGTTCAATTTAAATAATCTGTTACAAAATTGAGTAGTTGGAGTTGATAAAATCTTATGAAATCCGTGAAATAATATTAGTTACCCAATATAAAAGTTTAATACCCAACTTCTTTGTAGATGTATAATCCTTCAGTGTAATAAATATTAATAATCCTTCGCTCTTATAACTTAACTATTGTGTTCTTTGGAAACGGTTATTAAGTTATTTCATTGTTACAGATTCATGTAATTTAAGTAACAGTGTAAGATAATAAATAATAAGAAATACTGACGTAAAATTTTGGAACGTTTAATTATTACCATAATAGTGTGTTTCTTATTATTCATTGTATTTGTTTATGGTACTTTTTGTTATCCAACCATTTTTTTTAATGAGTTACAAATTCTATACAAAATCTAATACCTTTAAACGAGAAATTCTTGTATATCTGTATATATGTATATAATCTAAATCTCGGAAACGGCTTCAACGATTTTCATGAAATTTGGTATGCAGGGGGTTTCGGGGGCGATAAATCGATTTAACTAGGTTTTATTTTTAGAAAACGTCAGCCAAAAAAAAACGGTCATCCAGGAACTATACATATATTATGGGAAAATAAACCATAGCGACGGATTAAAATAGGTAAAAAGTTACAAAAATTCTTTAAAAGAAAATGTTTTATGGTCCATAAATAGTTGTCCAACGTTTGCCGCCAGTTACATACATCGTTTATCAGCCACCGTGTAAAACGTTGCCGACGGCGCGAGTCACGTCACACAATAAATGCTGTCACGCTGTTGTACAAAATGTTCATACTCACTGTGTAAATTGAACATAAGATTTTCAATAAAAAATTCTATGCTGGTAACACTTTTTTAGGTTTTCCGGAGAAGAACGAACGTTCCTTCTTATATCAAACAGCATTGCTGTCATCATCATCATCTGCCTAGCCTTTTCTCAACTATATTGGGGTCGGCTTCCAGTCAAATTGGATTCAGTTGAATACCACTATTTTAAGTGGAGCGGCTGCCTACCAGAACTCCACAACCCATTAACTGGGTAACACGGTACTTCTTGGCAAGACTGGAGTAAGATTTACTGGCTTCTGAAAATCCGTACGTAACGGTTGCTAAAGATTAACAAATGATAGCCGCGAACAACGGCTTAACGTGCTTTCCGAGGCACGGAGGAAACTCGGTATGTTAAGATGGTCACCCGTCCACAGATCGGTTACTGCGGCTGTTGTTCTGTAGCTACGAGCTGTAAAAAAACCGGCCAAGTACGAGTCGGACGCGCGCGCGAAGGGTTCCGTACCATCATCTATAAAAACGGCAAAAAAAATACGTTTGTCGTATGGGAGCCCCTTAAATATCTGTTTTATTCTATTTTTTAGTATTTGTTGTTATAGCGGCAACAGAAATACATCATCTGTGAAAATTTCAACTATCTGACTATCATGGTTCATAAGATACAGCCTGGTGGCAGACGGACAGACAGACGGAACCCTAAAAACTAGTTTTTTTGGCACGCACAGATACACACAATGTAGGTACAAATAAGAGACAACTTAATTTTAAAACAATAATAATAACTTTGTGTGCCCCATGGCAAATAGGTCCATTAGGATTTGGGTCCCAACTGATTACAGGCACTAGGCACGAATGTAGTAAATATCGTAAACTACGGACTAACTAAAAACTTAGGACAATAAAAGATTTTTATTAATGAATGAATGAGATTTGAAAATTCAGGAAAGCACCGCTGTATATTTTATCGAATCTTCACCAGTCACTAACAGTAATCAAATCAAACAACATAACGCAAGCAGTCCAACAGGAGGAAAAACCTGAAAACCAGGCAAGTGCGAATTAGACTCGCACACGAAGGGTTCCGTAGCATTAAATGAAAAAAATACAATTGTGTAGAGGAAAGTAACCAAACATGGAATAGTATCCTAATATGGAATCCCATGATTTCTCCGAAGATTAAACTTGTACACGAAATACATGACTATCTTCTATTTCAGTAGCACATCTTACTATCGCACACCCACCACCGTTGCAGTGACAGGAAAGGTTTGCTTGTGACAGGCGTGTTTTTTTTTGTCTTCACCGAATAACTTTAATGGGTATGGTAAAAAACACAAGTCTTTATGGTGCTACCTATGTATTTCCATGTGTTACCCTATAAATCATATCGTTTAAATATTTGTTTTTATAATAAGGAAAATCTTACTATTGATGTAATTGTAGTTTGCAAAATATGAGCACATTATGGAACCGATGCGAAAATCCAAATATGGACCAAGTTTGGAATTTGAAGATAATACCCTGAAGAGGGGATGCTATACAGCTTGACACTGACAGTGAACTTGATTAATTTCATGGAGCGAGAATCTTTAGACTCGGATGATGCTGAATGTATGTTTTGCCAAAAACTACATTTTCCGAGGGTAGTTGGAGATAAACTTAAATCAAGTGTTGAATGTGCGGGCTCTGGGAAAATAACGATTTCTATGGTTCAGAGTTCAACATATTCTAAGTTTGTTATGTTGAAAAACAAGTAATTTATATAATTGACCATAATTATCAGATTCTCAAGCCCGTATTTCATTTTTGGTACCCTATTCCATATTCGGTTTCTCATTTGTTACTTTGGTAAAATGGAGATATTACTTTGTTAATTAACAGATTTAACATGCAAAAATATCAATTACTGACTTCGAATAAATAGATGACTGATTAGGATTTCAATCAGACGCTTCTGATTTGTGATTAGTTTTTTTTTGCCCATAAAACAAAATGGTATTCCATATTTGGTTACTTTCCTCTATTTGTTGCTATAACGGCAATAGAAATACACGCTGAAGATATTCAGTGTGTCTTTTGTGTGTGTTTTTTTTACCTACTACGATTTATGAGATACACCCTGAAAGACAGACGACCGGACAGCGAAGACTTAGTAATATAGTTCTGATGGTTGTACTTCGGGTATGGAACCGAAAAAACAAAGGATACAGTCTCATCATGCAATATCCTCCAATCATTCCAAACGCCATGTAAACAATACATCTAAACGAAGTCGTAAATTCTACATCAAGTCACACAAAGACGTACAAATATTTACGGAACACTGTAACGTGAAACCGCACGTCATTTATTAGTCACGGCGCGAGCGTTGCGGACGCGCACGTCACGTCACGTCACACAAATAACGTTGTCACGCTGTTGCACTCGGTGACGTCATGTAACTGTTTATTTAACAAAGAGATACGTTGTAATTGCATTGTTTTGGTTGGGTTATTGCTCGCTATTGTTTTGTTTAGGGTTCCGTACCCGTAGGATAACCAACGGAACCCTACTATTAAGCCTCCGCTGTCCATCCGTCTGTTTGTTAGCGGGCTGTATCTCAAGAACCGTTTCACGAAGTATGTATTACTATTGCCGTTATAATAAAAAATTATAAAACTTATATAAAATTAAAAGTTAAAGGCTCCCCCGCTACAAAAAACTTGTTTTTATCGGGTTATGGTACGGAACATTTCGTGTGAGAGTCCGACTCGCACTTGACCGGTTTTTTAGGTACTATGTAACTAGCCCGCAGTTTTATTCGTGTTAAAGTAACCTATAACCGTCTCCAAGGTTCTATCTATCTCTGTACCAAAATTCATCCATATTGGTTCGGCGATTTAGGTGTCAAAGCGTAACAAATAAACAAAGTAATTTTTTACTGTTGTAATATTAAGTTAGGACTAGCTTGGTCCCTTGGTCCCTTTTTCATATTGTCAGTGCATTTTTCCTCGATCAAAAGTAGCTTATGACAGGAAAATAGTTTTCATAATTGATGCAAAATTTCCAAAGATTTAATTTTACGAAACTCACGCAATTAGGCCTTCTCTGTCTAAGACACCGTCGTGTCTTTATATCTAGGAAGATATTAGATTTATAATAAATACCAACGCTTAAAATGTCACGCTGTTGTACTCGATTGTTTGCTTAACAGTTTTTTTTAAAGGGATAACTTTCGATGAATAATAAATAAGAAGATTATAAATAAAAATATTTCTTCCTGTCACGTCGATGCACTCGAACACATCAGGTCTCTGTGTTTGCATGTTAACATCAATAAAATGAGACGGAACAGAGCAAACGTTCTCTGAAAGCCGTTTTCTAATTTAAATAATGATATTCACACCAAAAAGCGCCTCAAAGTTATTCTACTCAAAATTTATAACTTCCACTTCCTTATTATTAATTACAATATTATTTAATACAAATCGAGGGCACTCAAGATTAATATTTAACTTAATTGTCTTTATAATTGAAATGTTAATTTTAATTAATTTTAATTTTGCCGTCCATGGCAAGTTTTATAATTTATTGACTGGCTATGGAATCTTATGTTTAAATACCTACTATTTAGGTAATTTCCAGTGACAGCTTCTTATATCGTCATAGTCAAGCTATAATGTTTCTACTATTGGGACACAGGGCTCTCTATGAGAGTGACTAATCCGCAATTTTCCACGCGGGCTCCTGCATCCGTAATCTTTCACATTTCACATGTGTCCAAATGTTTGCGTGTAGGAAATTAATGCTGGTTTTAATACGATGATATCCTTTGCCGTTTTGATGACTCCTTTTTAGATTTGCTAGCACGACAGTGATTTAAATTTTTAACGTGACAACGTCTAATAAATCGATGAACGCCGGCTGCACGCACGAAAAAGGATGACTCATTGTAACGTTACGCTCATTGTAACGTTACGATCATTTCATCAATGTTTTGTTATGACGTTGTCACGTTAAACTATCGTCCGTAAACCGACTTTACAGACAACCAATTTTTTCATGACGATACCCTTTGCCATTTTGATAACTCCTTTGTCGTGTCGATAGCATGTAACAGTGATTTAAGTTTTACGTGGCCAAAACTTTACGACTTCCACGGCAGCGTCAGTGGCAGCGCAGGAGCACTTTGAATGTACGTTTTACTGCACAGACTTTAGGATAAGAAGTGAACCGAAATTTGCAATAGCGTATTTTACTGAAATAATCGAATTAGTCTGACTTTTTTCACTTAAACAAAAAATGAGGACGATAGAATGCGTTAAAAACACGAGTGTCGTCACGTCCCTGGTAAAATTGTACTATCGCAGTGACGTCACGCGTGTTTTAAATGCACAGTCTGTTGCACGCCAATCGTCCTTATTTTTGGTTTACGTGAAAAAAGGAAAAATACTTGTCCAATATTTTTCACTCTCTGCTACTGTTCCGTCAAGGAAGCACAACTTTACTAAGTTAAAGCTACATTGTTCTACTTGGGGTCTGAGGTGGGAAGTTATTTCTACGTAATAAACATGTTCTTTTTGCCGAGAGTAAAATTGTTTTGATTCAAAATCCAGTACAATTGTGGGGTCGTGTTAATTTTATAGGAAATTTTACAATCAACTTATCATGAAAAACTCCTGGTGGAAACAAATAAAAGTGTAAATTAAGATTTTAATTACGTATTTACTAAATTCCTTCGAAACGCCATTTTAAAAGAACAGTCAAATTTTCCCAGAAGTAGCTTTTAATGAAATCTCTGAAGCCATCTGAAGATATTTTTTACAAAGGAGGCAAGAATTGTATTCCACTGAAATTTCCGTTTTCCCATTTATGTTTGCCTTTGAAACTCTTTGACAGGCAATATCACGAAATACACTGAAGACTGATATAATTTAAATTTAATTGCCAGTGAATGTTTGAGTTGAGTAAGTCAACAGTGTTATCTGTTGATCTCTCAGTAGAGTTGGCAGTCAATTTAAATGTGTTTATCGCAACAGTAACTCTCAATGAGTATTGGGTAATCCATTGACACGGTGATGTAACATTGATTTTGGGCTCTACTTAAAACAGCATTCTATTAGCGATAAGAATAGGATTTTTGAATGGATTTTGTATTACATTGCTTCTAAAGAACAGAGCAGTCAGTATAAAAACTCTTTAAAAATGGTTGAGTTGAGATGGATGAGTTGTTATGTATGATGAACAGAGACATAATACACCAAACTACGTTACGCATAAATCACACCATAATAAATTGGTGCAATCCAGTATAATTCACCAGGTATAGAACAAACTTCTTTTATTTTTCCACCGTTTTCAGGGTTCCGTACCCGAAGGGTAAAACGGGACCCTATTACTAAGACTCCGCTGTCCGTCCATCTGTCCGTCTATCACCAGGCTGTATCTCATGAACCGTGATAGTTAGACAGTTAAAATGTTCACCGATGCAGATGATGTATTTCTGTTGCCGCTATAACAACAAATACTAAAAAATAGAAGAAAAAGGGGGCTCCCACACAACAAACGTGATTTTTTTTGCTCGTTTTTGCTCGATATTGATAACGGCAACAGGTCCACTCTTGAAATATTCACAGAATATTTAGTTATATATTTACTTTAAAAATAAATAACTAAATTAAAATAAAACAAATATTTAAGGGTTTAAGGGCTCCAATACAACAAACGTGTCTTTTTTGCCGTTTTTAGATAATGGTACGGAACTCTTCGTCCGACTCGCACTTGGCCGGTTTTTACTAATTTTACTCGCTACATAATCGAACTGCATGACGTAAGGTGACTTATAACCACCACCGGTACAGAGTGGACACCCCTCCCATACGCACCAAACGTTTAAGGAATACTTAATTTGCCTGTGCTTTATTTATTTATTCAAATCTGTTTACACTATAACATTCAACAATTCCACCAACTGTTAAACATTTTTAACAGTTTGTCGGTAGTAGTTCTCGTTTCACAATAGATTACACATTTTGGTGATATGTGCGTCAACCACTTCATTACTTCTTATTGGGTGAGAGAGTGGGCTAAAAGCAAGCCTCTCTGATTATAAATACCTTGGAGAGCTTTAGTTTCAATTTTTTGAATATGAATATCTCTTAATATTTTTTTTTGAGACACAAGTTGGACCGATAACCCGGTGAGCGTCGCGGGTAGCCGATGGGTGCGAGACGCACAGGACCGGTTGTTGTGGCGACACTTGGGCCACATGTCCAGCAGTGGACGTCTTTCGGCTGATATGATAATGATGATATCTTTTTATATATGTATTTTTTTTAAGCGTTACCTTCTCTAGGAATTTCTCATGTATCTCTGTTTGAGTATGTGCGTTTACAAACATATAAACTCACATACACAAACAGCCAGACCCGGAACAACTATCTGTAGGCCATACAAATATTTGTTCCGTGCAGGGATCGAACCCGCGACACGCAGCGCAGCAGTCAATCGCTCAACCACTGTACTAACCGTGTCGTCGCTAAGTCATTTTGTTTGAAACATTTTTAATTTCCTATGCAGCAGTTGGTCCTTGTTAAAATAACATTGCATTGTTATGGGTAAATTAAAGTTTTATAAAGAAACAAGTTCAAGTAAATTCCTATATTTTCATTTGCTCCTCCAATCCTTAATGAGGTTTTAATTTCTCATTTACGCAAGAACGTTTAATACTGACACAGACTTAAGTTAAACATTTTTCACTTAAACAATGCCCTGACATAAAGTTTACATTGTAAAATGTAAACAGTACTAACTAATGTCTAGACTTGCCAGTGTTTACATTATGGAAAATGTTTACATTCTATTATAACTAGTAACTTCGCAGTAAAGAGGTTGTCACTGATCCTACGTAATATTTATTATGTGTTATACCGCACAAGTAGGGCTATAGAGCTTAATAAAAAAATAAATGACTTGTCAAATGAAATATTACGTTAATGGCTTCTTTTTTTTTTGAAAGAAAAAGAGTTTATTTGAGTCAAGCATGACGCATACCAAAAACTTAAATATACAAAATTACAAAAGTTATGCAAGTTGGCAAGATATGCGTCACATTCGCGCAAAACAGCCATCGCTCAGCATAATGCTGGGACTCGTGTGCGAGACAGCGCCACAGCGCTGGTTTTCAGCGACAACCGGCGTTGAAAGAATGGCGTCGATCGGGGTAGCATAAAAAGTAATTAAAACGAAATAAATAAACAAAAAATAAATATAATATGGGTGAAAATATAATAAATATAACGTCTAGAAAACGGCTACAGATTGTTGCGCAGACGATGGAACGTCGCCGACAAAAAAGTGGCGTGCCACACTAAATAAGAAAAACTAATGTTATCTGTGCGCTATCTGTTCTTGTAGGTAAGAAGAATATTTAACTTAATAAACTGCCTGATCTTTTCTAACTATATTGGCGTGGACTCCAATTCAAACAGGATGCAGTTGAATACACGAAACTACTGCCTACCGACCTCGCAGTTATTTATTTATTGATTAGGATCGTCATCATTGCATACACTGTAAGATTATCAAAACATTATTAATAAATTTTTCTAATCCTTACAGACAACCACAACATTATCATGAAAAAAAAATTAAAAGAAAACGCGTTAATGAGAGATTAATTGGAATACGAGATAGCAATATGAATAAAAGAACATGTAAAATATGATTAAAATTAAATAGGAACACTGTCAGAGTAAAATTAAATTAAAAACATATTAAAAATGTCAAAGATCACAACAAAAATTTAACAATTAAATAAAAAAGAATTATTATTAGGAAGACACACAAAATATTGAATTGGAGGCAATTAAATAATAGGGCATACAATTAAATTAGATTACATTACATAACATAAAATAAGATTATTAGAAATAACGATTACATTTAAAATTTAGAAAGTACAAAAACATTATAGAAACAAAATCTTAAAAAAAGAAACAACAATTTGAGGTATGGTAATTCGGTAAAACGGTACTGCTAGGGTTTCCCTTCCTTGGGTGTCGGATGGTAACAGTACTTCCTGTCTATTTATTTGGTAAGAAATGGAAATGTGTTATTCATATGGTAAGGTTAGATGAGAAATTATTGAGAGGTGCTCGTGGCTAAATACAAAGTGGAGACGACGACGATACGACAATAAATAATTAATCAAAACACTGGCAATACTAGTTCATACGAATGTGTTGTCTTTTATCACAGATTTCATGTCACTAACTGCAACAGACTGCTTGGAATATTTCGTCAGAATAGTAGTCACTATCCTTGACTAGTTTGAGTTTATTTAACGTTTTATATTAGTTGAGAGGATTTATTAGTTTCAAAATATTCGTATAAATATTGTCAGTGTTTTAATTTATTGTAATTTATATATGTCCACATTGTGTAGAAGCCCCAAGGGTTGAGCTTCGAGGTTTTACAATGCTTGCCGAGGTTGGTCTGTGGAGGGGTGACCACCTTAACAAACCGAGACTCTTCCGTGTTTTGACAAGCACGTCAAGCCGTTGATCCTGGCTATCATTTCTAGATCTTTGGCAGTCGTTACGGTTACTCAGAATCCAGAAAATCTGACATTCAAAAAGTCAAAAAAAGTCAAAACGTTTATTTCAATTAGGCCATTAAACGGCACTTTTGAACGTCATCGTTTACAGTTCAGTAAAATAATAATGTTACATTAATAAAGTGACTCTACTGTCTCTACTGTCCATTCGGAAAGGTAGATTCTTACGGAGAAGAACGGACAAGAAACTCCATAGTTACTCTTTTCAAAATAATGATTTTACAAAATTTGGTATACTAAAATTAATTTAATATTATGTGAGGACGATGCACCCAGAGTATGCTACTTATAAGAACAAAGTATCACCAGCAGAGGTAAACTTATTAATTTCCTAAAGAAATTTAGGTAAATGGTACTCGCATATTTACAAACATTGGAACCATTAATTAAACAACAGTGTGTGAGTCAACAGAAAAATAAAAACACAAAAAAAGAAACAGTATATCTATATATGATTTATGTATTAACTATACATAAGTCAACCAGTTTGACCTTCACCCTTGATTGTCCTATGGAGCAGGACCAGCATGTTTCCAAGCATTCTTATCCTGAATGTAATCTTCTTATTTGTAATATGCTTGTTTACAAAGTGTACTTTTAACATGAGTTTTAAATTTTCTTTCATTTAGTTCTAATATGTCAGAAGGTATTTTGTTGTAACATTTAACACAATACCCCATGAAAGAAGTGTGGACTTTAGCTAATCTAAAAAATGGTTGATCTAATTTGTCTTTGTTTCTAGTATTAAAATTATGTCTATCACTAATTTTACGAAAAAGATGTCGGTTTTTCCGCACATACATAATATTTTCATAAATGAATTGGCAAGGGACTGTCATAATATTAATCTTTTTAAAAAGTTCCCTAAGAGAATCACAGCGACGCAGATTATAAACGGCTCTGACAGCTCTCTTTTGTAAAATAAATATGGATTCAATGTCAGCAGCCCGACCCCACAGCAAAATACCGTACGACATAATGCTGTGAAAGTAACTAAAGTAGACCAAAGGTGCGGTTTCTACGTCTGTTAACTGTCTTATCTTTCTAACAGCATACACGGCTGAGCTTAGACGACCCGCAAGAGATGTTATATGAGGCCCCCATTGTAATTTCTCGTCCAATGTGATACCTAGGAAAACCGTCTGATTAATGAACTCCAGTTTTTCTCCATTCAATATGATGTCACATTCGCTACTTTTAACATTTGGTAAAGAAAATCTAATACATTTAGTTTTTTTTTTTATTTAAAACCAAGTTGTTTGCCGTAAACCAATTTTGGACCTGATGAATAGAGCTATTGACGTCGTCAAGATTTTGTGAACGTCGGTCTATTTTAAATATTAATGATGTGTCATCCGCAAATAACACCATCTTTGGTTGTAATTGGGGCAAATCATTTATGTAAACTAAAAAAAGGAATGGACCCAATATTGAACCCTGAGGAACGCCCATTCTCGTTTCCGACCCTATTGAGTTTACACCGTTTATCTGAACTTTAACCTGTCTGCCCATCAAGTATGAACTAAGTAAACAAAGGGCTCTATTCCTAATCCCATAGTGCTCAAGTTTCAACAAAAGCGTCTCATGGTTAACGCAGTCGAACGCTTTCGAGAGGTCGCCGAATATTCCAATGGCATCTTGCGACTCTTCCCAGGCGTTAAAAATGTTCTTTATTAGGGTGACACCGGCGTCAGTTGTACAACGCCCTTTGGTGAAACCGTACTGGTGTTCATAAAAGATGGAATTTTTATTAAAGTGACGTAACATCTGACTAAGCATTAACTTTTCAAACACTTTACTGAGAACTGGCAGAATTGACACCGGCCGATAATTGTTGGGTTCTTGAGAATCACCCGATTTGAACAATGGAACGACTTTACTGTGTTTCATGAGATCCGGAAATACTCCCTTGTCTACACTAGTGTTAAATATAACAGCTAAGTAGGGGGCAATAGTTTCAATGATAGATCTACAAACTTTTACAGATATTCCCCAAAGATCTTCTGTTGATTTAATTTTAAGATCTTTAAAAGCTTTTATAATGGCCTGGGGGTTTGTATGTTGAAACTTAAACTCCGATGGACATACCTTTACATTCTTTCTAAGTAAGTCAGCAGCGAGCATGGATGACGAGTTGAGAGCTTCTGTAGTTTTAAGAGGAATATTGGCAAAGAAGTTATCAAATTCCTGAGCTACCTCTGCGTCCGAGTTTATTTGGCCATGTACAGTATTTAAATTAAATTTAGTTTCACGCTGTTTCTTCCTACCTGTTTCGTTATTTATTATTTTCCAAGTAGTTTTTATTTTGTCGTCTGCTGATTTTATTTTATTGCTAATATGCAGAGCTTTTGCTGTTTTGCATACACTTTTATATGTTTTAGAATATTTTGCAACATACTTATGAAAACTTATATTATTCATATGCTGCTTTAAGCCATACAATTCATATAGCTTTTCCCTGCTTATACGAATGCCTGGAGTTGCCCAATCGCTAAATAAGAACTTAGTGTAAATACTTTTAGACCTTAAAGGAAAAGTGTCATTAAATTGCGTGTTTAATATAGAAAAAAACTCGGCATAGAACTCATTAGGGTCGTGTATGTTATTAAAACTATGAGCACCTAGTTTACTAGCCAAAGTATAGTTAAGTTTCTCCAAATTTTTATCTGTAATCGGTCTAAATTTTATTAGAATTTTTTGTAAAGGAATGTAAGTACAAAACGTTATTGTTTGACCGCTGTGATCAGATGGTAACTTATTTAGAATTTCTTTATGTAAGTAATCACAATTACAAAATATATTGTCTATACAAGTTGAAGTAGAAGCTGTCACACGGGTAGGTTCAATAAAAACATTTGACAAATTAAATGAATTAAAAAGACTCAACAACCTGATAGTATTCGAGTTTGTTTCTAATGAGTTAATATTAAAGTCGCCACAAATAATTATTGACTTACTACTAGTTCTTACTTTTTTTAACACCTCTTCCATTACAGTATCAAACACAGGTAGATTCTGGTAACTCGGAGGTCTATAGACGCATACCACAACATGCTTATCAAGCTCAACACAGGACAATTCAATGGTGTGCTCAACCGACAGTTTCACAATATCTCTTCTTTCTTTTGATTTAATCGAAGTTTTAATTAAAATTAATGACCCACCATGTATCATGCATTGTCGGCTAAAATGACTACCTACACAATAATTTTCATAATTAATGGAACTTACTTGGTACATACATTAGTCTTGCCACCTCTTCCGGTGTGAAATAAGCACCGATTACTCCAACGTGAGGTTACAATTCGGTGTGAGAGTCTCCCTAGAGAATGCTACAAACTGTTTAGTTATGTTAACTGCTGCCGTAATTTTAGTTACAAGTTGTTTAAGAGCTTGTTGGCACAAGCTGCCCCATTATGGTAATTAGTGAACGTGTGATTAAGGATGTTAGGGGTGGCGCTGTGTGTAAGAAGATTTTTAGTGGGTTTCGGTTGGCAACAGTCCTGTCTATTTATTTTGTGACATATGGAGGAAGTCATTATTATACGGTTACATAAGGATAGAAATAAATAAGAGGAAAAATAAAACAGCGGTTAAGCAAAGGGGTGGGTTAGAAACATGTAAAATTATCTATGTTTTCAATGATGTTTAAGTAAACTTGAATCACTTTTTATATGTCTTAATTTTAAGTTTAATGACTTTTGGGCATTATAATTTTATTTTTGGAACACAACCATAAATTACAGAGTCTTAATAGCTAGAACAAGGAACAGTTAATTCAACAGAAGTACATAGCATGCTGTCTCCCAAACTAGGCAAAAACCTGTATCTTGGGAGGCAGTATATTAAAAAGTATACGTTCCTTGGTTTATAGCCCATGTAAGACAGCGTGAACTCAAAAGGAAAAAAAATAAGTAAAAAATGAAAAATGAAAAGTAAACAAATACAGAAAGGGTTACAAAAATTAAAAATAAGTTTGATATTAATAATAATAATAATAATAATAATCAATTTATTTCAAGTATCAAGACTCAATTACAGAAAAATAATACACACATTAGTCACAATTAAAATGTCAGCAGCATTATTAGGTCATCATTATAAATTACATAATATTACAAAATTACAATTATTATATTAACAAGTCATATGTGTCGCCCACAACAGTATAGTAGTATTTAATAGTAGTAGTAGTAGTAGTATTAAATAGGTACGATTGCCATCAACCAACTTGCATGGTATGTGTGTGTGTGAGTGCGTGAGATGGTATGTCAGTGTGTTAATGTGTTTGTCAGTGCGTGAGATGGTGTGTCAGTGTGTGTGTGAGTGGGTGCGTGTGTACAGATGTGGCATATTATATTAGAAGTGCTCTGTATCCGTTATTAATACCGTTGCATTATTTCTGTACTATATTCAATAAACAGTCTGTATATTTGCATGATGTTGGTTAGAGAATACAGTTGAACATGTTTTTAACCCAAGTCAAACCGAAGTAGAGACTTAGTTCAAAAATAAATAATAAATACCTAATATATCCAAACTACGACTGAACCATACCTATTTGCGACATACAACATTCTCAGAAACGACACACCCACACAATAATTACGATATAGCATGTACAATGAGGCTATTTAAATCCGTGAAAATATAGGGACCCGAACGTCATATGAATCGTTATAAAATTTGAATAATAACTGTGTTATGTTCGGTTAATATATTTGTTATTGTCTAAGTTAACATACATTATTATGATTGCGCACTCATAATAATGTATTTTAAGTTATACACAACATACAACAAATTGGAATAGAAAAGCGATTTAGCATTGGCTAATGCTCGCTTCTAATACTACCTATTGAATAACTTTGTTGAACGATTGTAACTTAAAGCAACGCCCTGAAATTTCCCCGAATTTTCCCTTGAGTTGTCGTGAAGATGATCCGTTGTTTTTCTCGGGTTCCGTACCCAAAGGCCATCGGGAGCCTATAAGTCTCCGCTGTCCGTCTGTCCGTCCGTCCATCCGACTGTCTGTCAGTGGGCATGTATCATCATGAACCGTAATAGGTAGACAGTTAGAGTTTTCACAGAGCGTGTATTTCTAATGCCACTATAACAACAAGTACCTAATAAAATTGAAATTATTATTATTAAATCTTGTACGATAGTACGGAACCCTTCTTCCGAGAGTCTGACTCGCACTTGGCCGGTTTTTTTGTATAATGTGTTATTAACACAGTAGATGTTTTACTAAAGTTTTATGAGTCTTAAAAAAAAGATACACAACAAAGAGAAATTCTATTCAATTCTACAAATAGGACTATAAAACTGAGACAAACACAACTATAATTCAACAAAGTAATACATTAATTTCTTATGAATATAGCAGTTTTAATAACAAGTAGGTACTTAGCATTGTCCACTTTTTGTTCGCGAAGAAACTTGCGAATAATGACGAAAGTTTTGAAACTGGCGCAAGTGTTACTATGAAACTGAAACAGATATCTTTTGAAGTAAATAAAATAGTTTCTTACTGCAATTGTTACCGTCAAAGGATGAGTTATATTCCAAGTTACATAGTTCGTTAGAACCGGTACAAAATTATGAGGAATCAAGAAAGTTATTCGGGTGCCAAGAACTAGAATTTTCTGAATCTTGTCAATTTTGTGAAAATAATAAGTTAGGAATTCAATTTGCATTTTAAATGAAGGTTTTTATAGAAACGCCTTTGAAGAATTGAAAATATCGTTGTTGTTGGGTGTTTCATTGGTGATTTGTATTTTGTACTTATATAATTTACTTTAAAAAAGTTGAATATATAACTGAAATTTTTATTTCAGGAATGCAAAAACTTGTCGCATAAATGCTCCTGTAGACAGCTGCGGCACAACAATTCGACACAATTTTGCAGTATATTTATCTTGAATCCAACAAAACAAAATTTGGAAATTTCAGAAGCTTTGTACTCTCTATATGCTAAGCTCTCTATATGTTTTTTTTTTCTCTATTTGATTTTTATTTTTTTATATATTTTTTTTATATTTATTATATTGTATGACGTAAATTAATAAACAAATCACAGCAGCTAACTCGCGTTTTAGAATCACATTAATTTTTCGATGTTTTTGTGCCAAAAACTGGATGCACGGCAGGCCCAGTGACACTCGCAGCCCAGTGAATTCTAGGCCCATAGACAGAGCCTTAAAACCTATGGGAGCCTTAAAACAGACAACCTTCTCCTATAACACGCTAACCACAATCCCATAGAGTAATTTACCTAGCAGTAGGACCTACCTACACTCCCATTATATCAAATTCTATTAAAATAACTACTTCAATAAACTAAAAACATCCCCAGTCACCAGTACAGGCACTAATTACTAGTGTACTCTACCAATTTAGGGTGATTAGTGGAACGGGTTGAAACTACCCGCCAGTCGCCACGTCCACAGTTGTTCATAGTTGTTACTCGCAATTAGTTTAGTGGAATGATATTAAATTGTGACGTGCGCGGACTGTTAATATAAGGTATTACGCTGTGTAACAATGGTAGCATAAGTAATTCTACGGCACAGGAGGTGGGTAAGGCAGTGGCTGTAGCGGTGTTTTTTGAGCTTCATTTTATACAAATATTAATTCTTTATATACAGAAATCTTGTAACAGCGGTTCTGCACTGCATCCGATCCGAATCCGAAATAGAGCTATTTGTTTACGTTAGTTAGTTGTTTACGCACTAGATCCGATTTCTCTCCGTCATCCGTGAGTTTTCAATTCGGAAGAAATATTGAACGCTTTCGCATTACTTTGGATTCAAATCGGACATATCCGTGCGGCTCGGCTTTTTGGATCACGGATCGAATCGTGTGGTAGCATTGGCTGATCAACGGATACCGGACGATTAACAATTAATCAAACGTTCGTTTCGGTCGTTCGGTGTGGTAACACCCAAGCAATATCCGAATTCGGTCTGAGTTTTTTATATCCGACTTTTTAGCGTTAGCTTTGGCTGGTCGAAGACAAAAGTAGAGAGAGAAGACAGAAGATTGATGGCATCGATTGATGGCATCAATCAATTTTGCAATTTCGGAAATACAAACTTTAATTACACGAACTACATCTAAAAAAAAATGGATTCAAATAAATTGATTTATTAGTATTCCATCGACTCGGAAAAACAAGAAAGAAGGAGTTTCCATTGATGTAAAAGTCCTGTTGTTCCGTGAGGTAAGAAACTGAACTTTATCTGTTATTTTTTCCCAAAGAACTTCGTACTTACCTCGACTCTTGGGGGAGGCATATATCCAGCAGCGGACATCTTTCATCTGAAGTAATGATGATGATGACTTACCTAAAAGTTCTAAGTTTAAGTTACACGATAACTGACAAATGCTTGCACTGTCTGGACAGGTCCACTTAAATCTGTATGGCACTTTCCTCAAAAGGCCACCTCAGACATACCCTACCTACATGGTTGTCATATGATTTGACCAGTACAGATTGTATGGACTTTAAAAGAGACTTTGACCTCTGAGTTTGTTTCGGTGTTTCTTCTCAGGGTAGTAAGCAAGGAAACACCGGCCTCATCTAGCTTAAAATGACCAAAAATATTGACGTGTAAAAGTGTTATATTTAACCTACTTGCAAAATAAATATACATAATTTATCATTTTACCTTTAAAAATTCAAACAATGATTTTCACTCAAAAACTTTGATTTTAAATAACTCCATTGCCGCTGAAAGTCAAACGTATCAGAACAAAGTTTTCGTGGGAATGAAACCAGGCTTACATATTAGTCAATCATAAGTTTGTGTAGCCACAAACTCGTGAGAGGTTTATAAACCGCTGTACCATCCCTTGTAAAGGTGTGTTTCACGAAAGTATTTCCCGGAATTCATCAATTTAACTTTTAAAAGCTTGTTTTATCAACTTCTGAATAATTGTTTTTGCTTTTGTACATTTAACTATTTGTATTCGATAGACGATCAGTTAATGTGAAACTGGGTAAAATTGGTTTATTATTGTTTTTTGTTGCATTATTTTATTATAAAATACTTAGGCATAACTCTGGACAAGTTTCTTAACTATAAAATGCACATTAATCTCCTCACGGGCAGGGTTAGGAAGCTTATTTATGTTTTTAAAAATCTACGACACGTCGCCAATTCAACTATTATACGTAGTGTCTATCTTGCTCTGTGCCAATCCATTGTTGGTTATTGTATTGCTTGCTGGGGTGGCGCCGTTAAAACCACATTGAAGCCGCTAGAAATAGCACATAGAGAAATACTGAAGGTAGCCACATTTAAACTCATTATTTACCCAACAACAATGCTTTACAAAAATTGGAATGTACTTAACGTCAGACAACTTTATATTTTGCAAACTGTTCTTTTACAACACAGGCAGACCCCATTCATAACAATCTCGAGGCGACGTAAGGTTAGTATATGCACTATTCCACGGCCGTCATTCAGTTTCACCAAAAGATTATTTTTCTATCTCGGCCCATATCTGTACAACCGACTCAATGCAACCCTACCTATATATGGCCTAACATATTTAAAGTGAAAAAGTACCGTTCGCTCCTTCCTACTCTCCAAAACCTATGATGAGACTGAGGCACTGTGGAAAATTCGCTCTTTACTTTCATTCACAGCAAAGCTTATTTATTTTTATTTTCAATTTTATAACATCAATTCATATTCATTACACACACAATCACTCACAGACAGACACGACTCTCTAAAACATTTTATTTTTATTTTTAATTGCATGTTTTCTTTTAGTTTTAAGAATAGTTATTTACAATTCTGTTAAAGTAAACAACCAAATTGAAAGGAATCAACACGTAGCATATTTTTATAATATAGTACACTTATGTAGGGAGGCAACTGTTTCTCCTTAATACAGGTTGCTCAGCAATCTAGCAAGGAGAACAGCAGCTCACTCAATAATTTGTAACATCTATGCACATTTTCTGAAATACCGTGTTTACTATAAATACCATTTTTAGCAATAAAGATATTATTATTATTTTCTATAATTTATTGTTGAATGTGTTAGTTTTATAATTTTAATGAATGTTTTTTTATTATTCATTTTTAGACTAATTTCAAACACAATGTAAATTGCTCCTGAATTAAATTAAATTGAAATTGATAACAAAATGTGTAAATGAAAAAGTAGACTTGTACGCAGTATGTAGACTATTTTAAACGACTTATTTTAAAATATTATTAAGTTCTCAATTCAGTTGTATGTTTGTTTTGATGACCGAAACCGATGCTGCGATGGTTTGGTGACGTGAGTGTACACCACATGTTACTTGTAGTGCCCTACCATAGTAAGTACCTACCTGCTATGGTAGTACACTACAAGTAACATTTAATCAAGCGAGGAAAATTACGATGAGTTAGGCCGATACCAGCGGATCATGCAGCAGTGGCGGTATTACACGGTTCAACCAAAATGATTCACTTTGGTTGAAAGGCGCAAAAGTGAAAGATAATGCTGTTTACATGTATCTTTAAAGTGAACTATTTAAATTATAAAGTGAACCATTCCATTCACATTGCTCATTCAGATGTCTTTGAATGAGGTGGTACGCTTGAGAATTTTCATTCAATTGCGTTGAATGATGAACGACAAAAGTGAAAATATTGAGCAGACTCAATTCTTTCAACACGGTCGAATATGATTGAGCATTGACATTGAGTGATTCACTTTTTATGTTGACGAATAAATCCATGGTATCCGATTGTGCGCCAATGTGTCTTATGTGTACATGATTCTGGACCCCCCAGCGGTGGACTGTTTCGGCAGCTTTCACTAATTTTTAGGGTTCCGTACCTCAAAAGGTAAAAAAAGGAACCCTAAGATAAGATACTATAAGATCACTCTCTTGTTCGTATGTCCATCTGTCTGTCCGTGTGTCACCACCTCTGATTTTCTCAGGAACGGGTGGACCTAGCAAGTTGAAATTTACGAGATACTGAGGTCTATAGTCCCTATTAGGTGTATAAAAATCAAGGGCGTGAGTCAACACAATAAAAAGATAAGGGCAAATTTAGATTTTCGCGAAAACTTGTAAGTGCCAAAATTTCAGAATTTTCCCTTTATTTGTGCTATAGGACCTTGCTTTTAACAAAAATTGGGGTCGCAAACCTATATGGTATTTCCCGTTGGCACAGAATCACGAAATTTGGCAAAAAGCCAGGTGGTGGTGGTTTGCTTTTTGCCAAATATACGTACATAGTTGACGCCTGCCACCAATAATTAAAATGATACCAATTTTATTATGGCGGTATAATGGGTAGGTACGGAACCCTCGGCGCACGAGTTCGACTCGCACTTGACCAGTTTTTTATTGCATTAACCAGAGCTGGACGCAAGAGCTCGCCGCCGCTGATCACCTCGACGAGGGCACAACGGTGCTCCGCTCAAGAAGGGCAGACCTCCACCGTATACTTCACCGTGTCGTCCGGGCAATCATCACATTGCTGACATCTGGGAAATCACATGATCTAGGGTGCTAATTCTGATCACCGAAATGGTAGCTTTTCTGAACTTTGACCACCAAAAGTAATGTTTTTTTTAAATATTCGACAAAAATCGCTCTCGAGTAGGACCACATTTTTACTAACCCTGAACTATCAGCTAAACTGTCGTATTTTTGGGGTTGCTTTACTTAACTTTACCGCACAAATGGCGGCAAACTCAAATCTGGCGTTAATTTGTGACACACATTATTTGTTTTTTTTTTTAATTCTGTACCCATTACGGGGCGACATCGTTATTGTTGACCAAGTCCCTTTAAATGAAGATAAAAAAAGTTTTCGTACCCTTATGATCGGATTGGTTTATGTAAATACTATATTGACAAATCTCAATTTTGTTTTCAAGATTTTATTTTACCACTTTGTCGGCGTGATTAATATGTATACATATCCATATCGAGTTTCAACTACCTAGTGCTAAGCGTCTTTGAGGTAAACCACGGCCAGACAGATAGACAGACAGATACACGGACATTGCGAAACTATAAAGGTTTCTTGTTGACTACGGAACTTTAAAAATTGAATGGAATTAAATGATTTTCTAACCAATGGTGCGGAACCCTCTGTGAGTTCGCCTCGCTCTTAACTGTTTTTTTGTGCGTACTTATAATTATTATTTTAGAAAAATATTTACCAAGCCACAATATTACATCAACTGAAACACGGCAAAGTTTTCCGTAATATACTTGGGAATCATGAATAACAACAACGGAATATTTTGAACACGAGTTGAAGTGCTTTTGTTACCCTATTAGTACAATATTGACTGTTTGTACCCTTTGGAATAAGATTTTAGTCACCCGTATTAGTTTTGATGGAATCGCAATTTTTTACCAATCATTAGTAGATTCTCAGAACGTTGGGTTATAATGGATCCGATTGGTTCCGAAGCGCTATTCTGCAAAAAATCTCACCGTGATAACTAACGTGAAGTTACTGTGAGATGTTTACGAAATGGGCGTGTAATGTTTGGTATGAGTATTTTTAATATAGCAACGAATCACAACATTTCGATTTATATAATTTTAATTTTTTATAATCTATTGACAACGTGTAACAGAATAAACACAATACGTCTTTAAGGGGTCATTGTACTCATCATTATAAACAACTTTTATTATGGGACCAACACTGAAATGGCGAAAAATAATAAAAATAATACTTGTAGTAATTTTTAAAATAATTTTAAATAACGAGTACTAACGTTTATTGCTAAACGTTAGTACTCCATTACTATCACAAAAGCCTGACAAAATAATGTAGGCTGGATAAAAAATATCCAAAATGAATTTCAGGTAGCAAAAAGATTATTTTTTAAACTCTATACAAATATAAGTACAAAACCTTTGTCGGGCGTTAACGACCCTTCGATAGGAATTACAATCAAAACGAAAAAAAAGATGGCGGATGGTAGGTACCTAAATAAATGAAACACAAAAGTAATTTTAATTTCTAAAGGCCTCTCTCCTAACAAAAACATTTAGAAGAGGCAGTGAACTTGTCAGAATTCGTTAATAAGGTCCTGAATTAATGAATTTTGATGAACCAAAGGCCGGTAAATATGTTTCGATGTATTTTTTCAGGTGTTGTTTCCTTCGACGTTTAAAAACTGTTCGTAGAATTTAGTGTTTGATATTTTATACCTAGTGATTAACATGATTAAGTCTGTTTTTATGTGGTAATCAGAAATTACTCTACGAGTACCCATCCTACATCGCAGGAATTATTTATTTTACCTTTTCAAAATAGGCACATTATCAAAAGGTCCTCATATTTTAATGAAGGGAAAATACAAATTCTATTTTGACTTTTTCATTTAACGGAGCGGAACCTAAAAGGCCAGACGTAAGTATAAAAAACTTTTTAATGTTAGAACCTTTTTAAGGATTTTTGCAAGTCAGTAACAAAAGAGGGAAGTTGCCTGAGTTAAAAAAATATGATTCTATTTAGTCCTTTAGTTAGATTATGGAAAAATATTGGATACGTATTTTTAATTTTATCAAATCAATAAAAAATTACGAAGATAAAACGCATCGAACGCACTGTATCGTCTTCATTTTTTGTTTCCGTGACAAAAGAAAAAATAGTGACAAAAGAAAAAATACTGAGTCTAAAATTTTTTGGAAATCTATCCAAGGGACTACTTAGATCTTTTTAAAGCCGATTTTGCAATAGTCGGATAATTTTTACCGAGGGAGTAAAACTGGTGGTTTGACAGCTTTTATATAGAAAATATGTCGACCAGTCATAATTATTGTTTAGTAAAAAAATAATATGACTTTGCTACGAACGTTTTTTACCTTATAGTACAACTAGTATCTATACGTGTATAGAGAAAAGGTTTTCCGGTCCACTTTTCTGCAACGGAACCACCCGCTTTTTACCTTCCGGGCCCTTAAGCTAGTTGCTCCCTTTCGCTCTACCGAGTGTATTGATTCTTTTTCTGTCCATTTTATTCAACCCATCTGTGACCATCTTTTTTCATTGACGTAAAATCGAATTTATAATGGCCCAATGAAAAGACGTTTTACTTATAGAAAAACGATATTTCTTTTTTTATTAGCCTTCGTCACTTATTTTTTGTTGGTAATTCAATATCGTCGTGCCAACCTTCCGGGTGGAAATAATTTCTTTTAATGGTTTAATTAATCGTCAATTTTGTACTTTTCTACTTCGTCCGTTTGTCTATAATGTGGATCTGTGATTATAGGCCTATTTTTGTTTCCGTTTTCGTGAAGGTAACTTTGATTTACGGAGTATTATTTGATACGTCGCCTGAATAACCTTGTTATAATAATATGATATTCTGTCAGTGATAATAATCAGTTCTACTAATATTAAAACAAAATTATATGATACTGCAATACCGCGAAACTACACTTTGCTGTAAGGCCTAACTTTGAATAAAATAACATCGAAAATTAGACCTTATGGCAGAGTGTAGTTTTGCAATTTGCTATAATAATCATACATGATATTTATTTTGTGAGTAGGGTAAATTTTTTTTGGTCATTTTTAAACAAGATGAGGCCGGTGTTTCCTAGCTGACGACCCTGAGAAGAAATACCGAAACAAACTCAGAGGTCAGTCTCTTTTAAAGTCCATACAATCGTACTGGTCAAATTATATGAGAACCATGTAGGTTAATGTCTGAAGTTGTCTTTTGAGGAAAGTACCACACAGATTTGAGTGGACCTGTCCAGATAGTGCAAGCATTTGTCAGTTATCGTGTAGCTCAATTTAGAACTTTAAGGAGCTCATCGATTTTGACGAACTGTACAAAAGTAAGGACATTTGGGTAGGCCGCATAAAGAACTCAAACTGCCAGACTAACATGAAATGAATCCCTATTGCGATCTACATGGTCCTCACATTCACAATACGTTATATGAGGACCATGCAAATCAGTGTCTGAAATGGTCTCTTGAGGAAAGAACCACACAGATTTGAGTGGACCTGTCCAGTCAGTAATATTAAATAATAATGGAATAATAATAAACCATTTATTTTCAGGTTACAATGACTCACCTACCTAAGCATACATATAGTAATATACGTATAGTAATTGTGTTAGTAAATAAAACTTAAAACTCATCACTCATATATGCACTAAGTCTTTATGCGTTCCGGTGGCACTCGTCCGCGAAAGCGGTGGAATACCACATCCTGTGGCCAAAAGCTTTCTTCCATCACCTGATGCAGGTAGCGTGGTGGTATGCGTACCACAAACGCCTTAAAGTTGACGTTGCGATGCGACTCCAGCAGCTGCACTCTCGGCGCGAACTTCAGCCTCTGGCGCACGTACTTCAAAATGTCTTCCGTGTCAGTGGTATCCTGGCGACGGGAAATATTCACTGGGGTATTCGGCTTTGCAGCACGCAGTTTTTCGTTTGGCTCCGTGGGAGCCTTGCCGCAGCGGATTTTCGATACTGCAATTCCTCTAAACTTCACTTTGCTATAAGGCCAAATTTTCGAAAATTAGACCTTATAGCAAAGTGTAATTTCGCGGTATTGCAGTATTACCGACGATTATACTATAAAAGTTTCTGATGATGGAGCGATGGATAGCTGAATCGATGTTTTTTTTATTTAAAAAAAAAAAAAAAAAAAAAGTGGCTAAGTGCGAGTTGGACTCGAGCACGAAGGGCTCCGTACATATCTATAAAAACGCCAAAAAAATCATATTTGTTTTATGGGAGCCCCCTTAAATATTTATATATTTTATTCCGTGTTTCAGTATTTGTTGTTATAGCGGCAACAGAAATACATCATCTGTGAAAATTTCAACTGTCTAACTATCACGGTTCATGAGATACAGCCTGGTGACAGACGGACGGACAGCGGAGTCTTAGTAATCCCTCATTCTACCTTTTGGGTACGGAACCCTTAAAAGTACTGAACGGATTTGGTCGGTATTTGCCACGCATATAGATTACTCCCTGAAAACACAAACACAACAGAATCCTATTTATACCGGGAGTATATTTCTTTGCCATAATGTTCAACTTTTACGCGAGAGAAGCTAGTCTGAGATAGCTAGAAGTACACTACACTAGACCCTCTAGTGTCCACTTCTATTCTAACGCAAAAGCAGTCGAATAATAATATTGCATAGAGCAAGTGCCTTTTGATCTCAAGAAGTCATTTCCTGGTTTCTACTGTCCAAAGACGTACAAAGGGCTTCGTTGCGGTCGGCTTCGACTTGTCTTCTTACCAATTGCACCTGGGTTAAGTATCTATGTATCTGAAATTGAATGGGAAGGAACATAAAATCGATATGAATCTTTTACAACGGGAGGACAATTAAATAGTGCTTTGTATTTTACAATACTAGATTGATGATACTTCAAGTTGAGACAAAAGACAAAGTGCAGACAGCAAAAAGGATTAGTGAGATGCCAAAATGTTAGAGAATTATCACTTAAAATTTCGGAAGAGTTTGTCATTCAAATTTTGGACTTATTGGCAATTTGTTTCTGCTGAAAGAATTTCACCTTATCTGGAGCCCTAGAACTTATAACTTCTAATGTTGATGGTAAGTGTCTGAGGGGTCACAGACCTCTTAAATGGTCGGACCATATGTCATGTGCTACATTTACTTGTAATGTTGAATTTATTGCATTATAAAAAATACCGAAAATTAGACAAACAAATATTTATAAAAAAACACTTTATTCTTTCATAGAGAAAACTGTCATTTTTTGGATAATATTAATTCGAAACACCGGCATGGCACAAAAACTTAGATGTTAAATTCACTTGAGTTTTTTTTTAACAATTTATTCCGAATTAAAACGGCTGTTCAAACTATGGTTGAAACCAGTTTAAACTAAGCGTTTGAAAATTTTATATAACATATCATATCACCACACAATTAACGGGTTAATATGGATAAAATTTAAATCAACTAAAACAGGCTACGTGGGTTACTCTTCGAATATTCGCGACTGGAAGGAAAGGAACCCCTTCCGTGATACCACCAACCTTCGGTGCTATCTTTTCTAGCAAGCCTTGTTGCTGGCGGCCAGAGCGCAGTAACTCTCGAGACTTTCAGAATCAAATAGGTAATATAAGAACCCTGGCCTCACGTTCGTAAGATATACACGACGGTCAGCCCGTACGGGAAAACCGGAGACCGGTTTCTACAGACAAAAAAATTACTAATCAATCATCACTTCACAAAGATAGTGTGAGAAATCAAAGCAAACGGAACTCCAAAGAAAATAGAAAGTATTCTCATACCGATCTGCTTGCTCAGAACCTCATCATAATAGAGGAACAGCATCATCAGTTGATAAATAATTAATAATTAATACTTCACTTAAAAATTTCTGCAAAAAATCGACCAAATTAAAAATCCAAAATTTTGTTTTTCTTCTTGGCAATCGAACTTTGAAAGTTTAAGATTTTTTAAAACCAGCCAGACTGATAACTTAAAAAAGGTTAAGACAAAAATCTTGTGGCGTATAACGCTGTAATAGGCACTGATGGCGTAATATCTTCAAGAAAATGACTTTACGTAAGGAATCATGAATCGTGACCCTCAGTAATGAGGAATACGAGGCGAGAAGGAGGAGAGCCAAAGGAACCCTTACAATAATCTGTTATTCCAAAGTTTCCACGGTGGCCTACAAACCGTTTACATTATCGAGGTATCGTCCACTGGGGTTCGACTGTTCGAGTTAAAAAGGTCTGAACGGCGGCATCTAACTTATCGACAAGTTAGACAGGTGCGAACTAGTTGGAGGACTGGTTATGTTACTCTGTGGTTATCGCTGTTGTTTCCCAATGTTCCCTGTTGTGGCGCAATACCACAGAGAACGGAATCCGCTCGGTAACGCCATTATTAATAACTAGCTTTTACCCGCTACTTCCTACGCGCATATCTAGCCTTCATGAATGTGGCTATCATATACAAAATATGTAATAATTTTCCAAATCCGACAAGTTGTTCCAGAGATTAACGCCTTCAAACAAACAAAATAAGTTAGTACTTATATAATATTGGAACTGAACTGACCTGGCTTTTACCCTCGACTTATATATCCCGTTTTTTCCCGTTCTCAGAGTTTGTTTGTTTGGTTGACTGAACGCGTTAATCTCAGGAACTTTGGGTTCGAATGGAAAAAATCTTTTGTGTTGGATAGCTGTTTTATTGAGGAAGGCTAAGGAAGAAGGTAAAAAGAGCGGAGCAGTCCGGAGCAATCATGAAAAATGTGACGCAGACGAAGTTGCGCGGGTCAGCTAGTCTATTATAAACAGAGACAACACTAATTGTTTGATTTTTAATTGATTCTAGTTTAATACCCTACTGCCACAGGCTGACAATGTTAATGAGCGTATGGTGAAAATCACAGGCAAGCTTGGTTCACATATAAAGTTTTAAAAATGCCGTATAGCAGTGGCCCCTGAAGTTTTTCATTACTCTGTGCAAAATATCCGTGTTTGTATCGGCACGTGCTTTGTGTGCGTTCGATTTTCGAATGTGTGCGATCTTACACGTGTCAGAATTTAACGCTTCAATTGCGGTTATAAAAGTTTTTGTTTACTTGTGTTAGCGTAAAGAGGGTAATTTCATTGATGTTTAACCTTGAAGATCCGATTAGAATTTAATTGGACTTCACAGGCCTCAGAGGTAATTTTATAGACGCAAGAAACGGCTAAAATAATATAGATTTAGGTATTTGTTTGACAGGTACTTACAAGGTTGTTTATTTAGAAAGAAAACTCCTTTTGAAAAAAAAATAGACTAGTTTTTACGGCTCCTTTACGTCCGAATGTTGAGACATCTGGAGTTCTTGCATAAATTAGATGTTTATATTAGATGAAAAATTAATTAAACTAACAGTTAATCTAAGTTGTCGTGGCTAAATTATAACAGCCGCACTGGTTGATCTTCAGGGTTAAGCAACGCTTGCCAAGGTCCGGTCTGTGGATGGGTGACCATCCTAATATACCGAGACTCCTCTGTGCCTTGGAAAGCACATTTAGCCGTTGCTCTCGGTTGTCATTTGTCAGTCGATACGGATAATCAGAAGTCAGTAAATCTGACACAGTCTTGTCAAGAAATACCGTGTTACCCAGTTAATGGGTTGGAATTGGAGAATGGGTTGTGGAGGTCCGGTAGGCAGCCACTCTACGGATTTTTTACTTTTATTTTTTTTTTTTACGTCCGAAAGAAAAACCGGCAAGTGCAAGTTGGACTCGAGCGCAAAGGTTTAAAACCATAAACTTCTAATAGGATCTTCTGTTATCTATACGTAAAGAACTATTTCATGTATTTTTTTCAAAATGAGTAGCTCAGTAGTTTCGAATATTTAACCCTCGATCAAAAAGAGGGATATTATTTTAAATAACTTCAAAATTATTTTGATATTTAAATGACAATGTTTTTGGTTGTTCGTTCGTATTTCAACACAGTCTTCCGAAAGTAAAGTTATTTTATACTTGGTAGTGTATTTTTTTGGAAAAAAGATTTTTAATTATCTTTTTACTGGTACCCCGCACCTAACAACACCACTAGAAAGTCACAGGAAAGCAATACACGAATTTCGTTTACTTACTTGGATGATATATTTTCTATTTTCTCCAGCTATTTTCATTGAAAACTAAACTACAAGACCAATTTTGATGAAATTTGTATGGAATCAATCGGAACGAAAATATCCTTTCACATGAAAAAATAATTTTGCAAATCGGTTCATAATTGACGGAGTTATGAGGAAAAGAAAAAAATAGAACCGAATTTGAGAACCGCCTCCTTTTTTTGAAGTCGGTTTAAAATATGATTCGCACCGAATTCTTTGTAGGCGAGTCCGACTCGCACTTGGCCGATTTTTTTTCGAGTACCTTGGTTTGTGTTTACATCGGTAAAATTCTCGGTGTGCAGGTGGTTTTTATTTGAGTACCTACTCATGAAGGGTGAATGCTGTAAATGTTTGTTTTTACGAGAAAAGTAATATCGTACACGTGGCGAAAAGGTAAATGAACTTTATGCATTGTTCTAAGTGCTGTTTAAAAGGGTCTTGGTGAAAACCGCTACCTGAATATTTTTTGAAAATAATTTTGGGTGAAGGAGGTTACATTTATTCAAACTTTAATATTTGATAGTAGTTATGTTACAGTACTTCCTAATATTATTGTAGTGGCCGCCACATGCGAATTACAAAATTAGACCTAACGTCGCACAAATCTTAATGCGGGCCATACACGTTCAAGTAATTTGATCAAACAGGCTTGTTCAAACTATTTGATCAAAAGATACCCAACCAATTTGCACTAAGCATTTCCAAACGTCTTTTGTATTGCGCGTAGCAAAAGAGGTGGAGCTCTCTACCTGCGTCTGTGTTTCCGAACGCATTCAACCCTAATTTCTTCAAAGTTAGAGTGAAACGGCTTATTCTGGGTAAGCTCACTCCATCGTTGACTTTGTCGTTGTCACCTCTGACCTAGACTGGAGTCAAGAGCAAACCCATCTCAAATAGAAATGAAAAATAAATACGAAATTTCACATTTCTAAATGCCATTTGACAACTCTTTTTTGATCAAATTTTCTACAGACATTCATGCCAATTGTATAAAACTGTTTGAACCAGCCTGTTTGATCAAATTACTTGAACGTCTATGGCCCGTATTCATCGTGATATAATATTAAAGTTGCCCGCGAGATTTGATCATATACCTACAGTATATGGTGTAGGTACATAATGAGGAGTATTCTGTTCTGTTCTGTATAATAGCCTCAACCAATAATCAGTTGTCCACCAGAAAACCCATCTGGGCCGAAGATCCTTCTTTTTCAATACAGGATGTGGATTATTGGAAAGTGACCTAACGCAAAAATTGCAACAAGCAAGAAAATCGTAAAAAAGTAGTGTTACGAGTAGGTACAAGAAAAATCTCTCCCGTGACCTATGTATAAGCTGCCCATTTCCATTCATAATTTGGACTCTTTTTCACCACAGGGTTTTAGAGTATGCTTTTTAAGATCAGTTTATATCAAAATTATAAGTAACAGGAATTTTGAGTTAGGTCACTTTCATTCTAAGGGTGCGATATAATAATCATAAGTATTGCCAATCTATGTATATTAATCAATTATTGTCATACATTGAGCTACATTAAATAAGAAATATAACAAATTTAACCAAATAAAATATTATTATATTATATTATATTATTTGACTGGCCTGTTGGTCGAGTGGTTAGTGACCCTGACTGCTTAACCGGAGGTCGTGGGTTCGATTCCCACCCAGGACAAATCTTTGTGTGATGAGCATGATCATTTGTTCTGTGTCTGGGTGTAATTTGTGTATAATATGTATGTATTTAGAAATATATAAGTATGTTTATCAGTTGTCTGGTTGCCATAGTACAAGCTCTGCCTAGTTTGGGATCGGATGACCGTGTGTGAGTTGTCCCAGGATATATTATTATTATTATATTATTATTCCACCCATACATGCTATAAGTATCAGCTTAAAATACCTAAGTTTAAAATAAAAAAGTTAAATATAAAATATTTATTTGCACGTTCTACAATACATTTTATTCCACATTGTTCGTAAGACGAATAGGGAGAATATTTAGGACGTGTTTCGATTGTGTGATTTCTTCCCTTTTTTAGGCTTCAGGAGATTTTTACGGCTTCTGTATTTACGGGAAGGTTTATGTCGAAGCATAATCCTATTGTCAGGCTCGTCTATCATGAGGACGTGTGACCTTTATTCTTTTTGGTTTATTGCTTTTGAGTTTTTACAATACCTTTTACAATTTGATTTCTATGTAAGTTTGCAAGGGGCATCAATGATAGTCATGACCTTAAAGCCTTTTTTAGGAAACTTACACCACTTCACTCGACCGTCAATACCATTCCTGGACATTAATGTCAATATGTTTAAAATTGTTTTCTACTCTTCAAGCCCTTTCGTTTGATATCCAAATTAAGGGGATTAAAAAAAACCCTGATTTTGATAAAATTTCTATAGGACCAATCGGAAAATATATCCATTCTCATATAAAAGAATTTTTCAAATCGGTTCAAAACAACCTACAACCGAATTGAGAACGTCCTCCATTTTTGGAAGTTGGTTAAAAATTTAAAAATCTAACACCATTGCAATCACTCGGAAAACTAGCCCTCCATACAATATTTAAGGTTCCCGTCACTGGTGACTGAAACCGTATAAAAGCGGGTGAAACGGTCTCTGAATAATATACGAGGCAGCGTTTATGGCCATCTGTCCCGGTCGCTGTTTGATTAGTATGACGGAAAGGGATGGAAGATGTTTAGAAGTGTTTTTTTTAACTTGGTTTTGTATATTGTGTCATAATTCATGTTCATTTCATTTCAGTTTATAACCGAAACATGGCCGTTTTTACTCATATTCAATACTTATTTAAATACATTCGCACTGTACGTAAGCAAAAAGTTTGAAATAAAACAGTAAATAAGTAGTCATTGACATCACGAATCCGTTGTGAAAAATATGTAGTGCTTTTCGTCCTGCATAGCTTTGATTGATGATATTAAAACATTATGATTTGTAAAAAATAAATAAAATGGTCGAAAAACAGAAGAGTTACACACTTTTGAAGTTATTCTTCTATCCTTGTCACACAAAATGTCATTTTTAATGACTTCAATTACAGTGTTACCCAGTTATTGGTTGTGCAATGCTTATTCTTTTATTAATTAAGGTAAAAAATACCTTTGGTAGAAGTCAATCGGTTCTAAGAATGTATTTCCTAAATCAGCCAGCCTCAATTTGTAGGTAGATAGGTACGTCTCGCTGAAGGCTGTCATATCCAACATGGCGTCATGTCATGCGGCAACATCGACAAATTGAAAATCAATCACCTGCCGAACCAGTCAGTATCAAAATCGGAACCACAAGTGACACTTGATTAACCTGTATCACGGGGAAATTATAGTGAATTTCGAATCGAGTAAGATTTGCCCTTAAAATAGCTACGAATATGTTGTAGGGGTTATACCTTGCCAGGGTTGCGGAATTACTTCGAAAAAGTCACCGTGGCCCTGGAACGCAAAGGGCTTTAGAAGGAACACGGATGGGTTTTAGTCAGTAAGAGTCTGACACGCCCTTCCGCTGCACCCAGATGATTTCTCATTCATAAAAAAGGGTTAGATATAATAAAGGCAGTCAGATGTATATAGTGAGATTTTTCTATATTTAGCCATATTTCAGGTTGTGATAAAGGAACTAATGGGAAAATGGGAACCAGTTTCGGTAATATGAAATAAAAACAGCAATGTCCACATAGGATCAGCATTTTTTTTCATCCGATTTCATGGTTCGTAATTTCCGGAGAATATACTATAGAATCCGTTTCAATATGGTTGAAACACTAACCAGATGGATATGTCACCAGGTTATTTATTACAAAATCAAGTGACAGTTATAATACAATTCTGTATGAACACAATTGAACACTAATGGACCAGACAAACCAAACCAATCCCATTTACCATTATAATCCGCTCTCGCATTCAGTTACAAAATAACTGGCCAGCAACAAAATAAAGGTCAGCGTACACTAGCGAGTCCGCTATTAATTTAATCTCATACCGTTAAGTCGCAACAAATCACGGCTCTTTACCGCCATTTTATTGCGTTTTAGCCACGAAGGCACTTTGCACGTATGTAACTAGGTTAACACTTGGCCCGCCTTGACTTCATGTTTATGCAAAACTGACTTCCTCAGGACACTGCGAAGGGAAGATAAGCTTTGTATGAATAATAACGGTGTCCGTTTGAATACATTTTCTAATATACTTAGAGGCGTTAAAGTAGTTATGGGTTTGAGGTGTTTGCGTTTCGTCAACCCTAGCAACGGGGTTATTTTTGTGTTTGCTAAACATGATAATGCTTCTTGAGACCAGGTTTATCTGTTAGTTAGAGGTTTTGAGTCTAGTATTTTAATGTCTAAAGAAGTTTAAACTGAACTATCATAGCCAAGGCATGTTTTTTGCACAGTAACAACTCACCTGACCTGTTGCCGAAAATGTTAAGCGGTCGACTTAAGGTGATATACATCATCATTATTATTTAACTAGTTGCCGCCCGCGGCTCCGCCCGCGTGGTTGTCGAAAATTATCCCAAGGGAACATATTCTCGGAATAAAAAGTATCGTATGTGTTATTCCAGACTACAATCTACCACTGTGCCAAATTTCATCAAAATCCATTCAGTAGTTTTTGCGTGAAAGAGTAACAAACATCCATCCATCCATCCATACTTATAAACTTTCGCGTTTTAATAGGTATTAGTAGGATGTTTGCTCATTCTTTTACTAATAATGCTCCGTGATAATCGTAACAATTTAACGACTATAATATCAAGATATTTTGGGAAATACATTATAGATCCGTCTCCAGATTTTAGCTACCACACTGGTTATAAAATTAGGAAAGAATGGAAGAACAAAACGTGTTGCACCGGCTCCATGTTATATTGAACAAGGGCAAGGAATTGATAGGTAATGTATGACTGGTTTTACAATTTCGAGGAATTTGCATTAATGTCAAATCTCGGAAAAACATCCCGCGGGACTTAATGCGGTTCAACAAACACGTCCCAAATTCCAGTCTTGCAGCGTTCAAATAATACCAAGAAATGCAACTACTGGCAGAAATTCAGTGCTCCACCTGCAATCCCCTTGCACCAAATGTGTGCGGCGACCCACTTGGGCATTTGAAAGGGAAATCTAACGTTACTTACATTTAAATTTCTTAGAAATTCCAGTTTAAGAGTTAACTTTATGCTCTCTCTTCTTAGAAATTAAACGAATCCTAAATTTACTCCGGATAGGTCAAAGACGAGTATCTGTCTGCAGAGTGTTGCAATTTTTATTAACAATATCATATTGCCCGAAAGCTATCCGGCAGCATTGAAAAACTTATGATTACCAGAAAAATGGGAGGAAAGATACCGAAGGGATGGAGCCCTAATGATGGTCTGACAAAGTGAAGTAACACCTGGGGGGCTACTCTCTAATTCCGAAGTCCGTAGTTTCGGGCGTATTCTAGTTCGGCTTCGGAATTAATCGTAAGTCCGGAAGTGATACGGAGTAGAATACGCCCGCAACTATGGAAAACTACGGACTTCGGGCTTAGAGAGTAGCCCCCCGGATCACGAAGATCTCCGAAGCACTACAAGAGGCCAGTCATTTTCAAAATTAGAGACAGAGATCATCAACACAGTTAGGTCAGTTATGAGCAAACTACATAAGACGGAGATTAAAAAAAAATATCGATCACAGATTGCAAGACAGTAATCTAAAATATCCTACTTGATCTTAGAATTTTCTACAGTTCTAACTTCAATTCGAATGTCTTTACCATTTGCCTAAAAAGCCCAAATCGAAAACGATTCCTATCAAAATATAGTAACGTCACGTTACAAGATAACACTGAGCAATATGAGCATGTGAAAACGTTGTTAGGGATACGCTCGCTGAATACGAATCGTTGGTGTTACCTACGCATGCTCGTAGGTAATTACCTACTAGTACGAAGGAACTAGGGACGGGGCTAACCAAATTCTGTTTTGGTATTCGATTAATCGAATAAGAGACTAATTACTTCGGGCCGTATTAATTAAATCAGAATAATTTATGAGGGAGCCCTTAAATGAGAGTGGTTCGGTAGGTGGATTTAGGATACTGGGTTAAAAAAAACCTCAGTATTTTTGTAAAAGACCGATTTTCCGTAGTAACCAAGCGTCTTAATAAGTGCCACCATTTAATGAAGTGCGCATATACCTGCAGTTTAAAGGACTTAATGTTACCGATGCTGCAATTAATTTAAGTAGGTAGTAAGTAATCTAATGAGCTCAAGCAATTTAAGGAGTTAACCATCGACTTGGAAAGAAAGAAGAACGTTTAATCATAGTAATTTACGACCCTTTTCAACTGTTACTATAGTGGTGCGATTATTTTACCATTAATTAGTAATTTAATGCCTTTTACAGGCACTGCTAGCTCATCGATATCAAACTATATGGCTTTTCTGAAGAGATTCATGAGCTTAACGTGAAAAAACACTGCATGCGGTAAGGTTTCTTGATTGAAAATCACACAGCCAAAGGCCCGTATAATATGACCTTGATAAAACTCAGTGAAGAATCTCACTCTTGACAAAAAACTGCCTCAAACCACCCAAGAAGACGTATAAATTGTGACAGATATCATCCGGAACAACCAAATTTATGTGCTGCGAAATTGTTATTTCCATATAACATGGAAGGGATCGAGTCGTTTAGCATAATTTTGTTCCTCCCCTCCCCTCCGCATACGACACGTAATCGGGACGACTGTCAATATTTTTTTCCAACCCTTATAATATAGTCATGGAAATGCTAATCGTGTTTCCGGGTGTCTGATTTCGGGGTCGCATGGATTAATTAATGTTTGATTACTTTGGAGTTTCATCGGTGTGGGATTTGATATTGGAAAATATTGAGGGACCCCAAAGCATGTTTAGTAAACTGGATCATAGTATAGTTTCACACAGATGAAACTCTGAAGTCATCAAACACGACCCGAAATGGATCGGGGGCAGGACAAACGCCTTTTTGTGCTCTCCGATGAACGGTGGTGTCACACCACCGACTTCCAAGTTCCAGGGTGCTATTGACCTGCCATGGTTGCGGAATTTATTCAAAAGAGTCACCGCGGCCCTGGAACGCAAAGGGCAGAGTGGAAGGAGTCATTTGATGATTTCACATCGTTGAAAAAAAATACTATGGACCAATATGGGCAGCATATCCTCACAGATCGAAGGAAAAGAACCGAAAAATAAAATGCTGTTCATATAATTCGTTTAAAACTCTGATCTTGGACTGATTCTTACTTTTAAAATCGATAGCGATCGTTTCCTCACCACACACTACAGAGTGGAAGGTGCTATAATATCTATCGATATAAAACTCGAACGGCACCTCACTAGCAATTATGATTACGTCACAAACACCCCCACTGATATCAAAGTGAAAGCTACTGAATTTACGTGCTGTGAAATTATTATTATTTTCAGTATAAGGGCGCGTTCAGAGGCCTCGTATATTTTTCAACTACCCTTTCATAACTACAATAATTTGTTAGCTGTTTTTACATTTCTTTCACTACCAGTTTTTATTGGGCTAGTCGACCTGAGGGAAAATCCCCGTTTTTATAGTGGAACTTTAGCACTCAGTCGCAATCTATAATTTCATCAATGTGGACAGATTGCGAACGTTCGCATAAAAAAATAATGAGAATTGGCACTTTGTTATAAATCTTGCCAACCAACTAAAACTGACACAATTGTTATCTGTCAACAAAAGCTTCACAACTACAAAAGATCTTAATTGACAATTGAATGACATTTACAGGAACGTTGCTGGTGCCTAAACATTTCAGAAATTTGTCATAGCATCTTTACTGTGGTTGCGATAATGTTCACAAAAAAAAAATCAAGATAGTGACAGCTGTTTTATTTCTTTTATTTATTTATTTTGATTTATTTATTTTGTTCACCAACAATTGTAAACACTGGTATAAGCAAATGAAACAGGAGCTACAAATCAGAAAAGAGTGTAAAGTTGAGGTAAACTCTGCATGCACACAAAACGGCGTCGTAACTTACAAAAAAAAAAAAAAGTTACTCTTAAAAAAAAAAAAATTATACTAAATTAAAACAAATTAAACGAAATAAAACTAGGTAATCAAAAAAACTGTTAAGTGTAAAAGGTCTTCTGGCAAACTATAACACACTTTAGAAAGTTTGCCAACGCCACGACTGTTGAAGGTAGAGCAGACCTTCCAAAAACTGTGAACAAAAATTATTTCTGGCAAGCAAAAGGGGATCGTCGCAGGTATCTTTCTATAGTTTCTGTGTACGCATATGGGAAAAGGCGTGACCTACCTACCTACTAGTACGAAGGAACTAGGGACGGGGCTAACCAAATTCTGTTTTGGTATTCGATTAATCGAATAAGAGACTAATTACTTCGGGCCGTATTAATTAAATCAGAATAATTTATGAGGGAGCCCTTAAATGAGAGTGGTTCGGTAGGTGGATTTAGGATACTGGGTTAAAAAAAAACCTCAGTATTTTTGTAAAAGACCGATTTTCCGTAGTAACCAAGCGTCTTAATAAGTGTCACCATTTAATGAAGTGCGCATATACCTGCAGTTTAAAGGACTTAATGTTACCGATGCTGCAATTAATTTAAGTAGGTAGTAAGTAATCTAATGAGCTCAAGCAATTTAAGGAGTTAACCATCGACTTGGAAAGAAAGAAGAACGTTTAATCATAGTAATTTACGACCCTTTTCAACTGTTACTATAGTGGTGCGATTATTTTACCATTAATTAGTAATTTAATGCCTTTTACAGGCACTGCTAGCTCATCGATATCAAACTATATGGCTTTTCTGAAGAGATTCATGAGCTTAACGTGAAAAAACACTGCATGCGGTAAGGTTTCTTGATTGAAAATCACACAGCCAAAGGCCCGTATAATATGACCTTGATAAAACTCAGTGAAGAATCTCACTCTTGACAAAAAACTGCCTCAAACCACCCAAGAAGACGTATAAATTGTGACAGATATCATCCGGAACAACCAAATTTATGTGCTGTGAAACTGTGAACAAAAATTATTTCTGGCAAGCAAAAGGGGATCGTCGCAGGTATCTTTCTATAGTTTCTGTGTACGCATATGGGAAAAGGCGTGAGTTCATTAATGTAGTACCGCCCTAACTGGATTATTTAAGTAGCTACTAATAGTAGGTACCTAACTTAAAAAAAAACAACGGGTTGCACTCCGGGAGTGCCGGCAGAAGTGAAAACTTGAACATTACCGTTGTGCATTTTTGAAATTTAGGAATGGTTAGGGAATAATTTTGCACGAATTGCATACATTTTCGCCGCTCGGTAGAAAGAGAGGGGGATATTACATCCTCTCCTACGCCGCGCGGGCGGTCTACTCTCCCTCTGTCTTACGAATTTTCGATCAGGTGTTCTGACGCGAGTTTAAAATTTTTACCCATCCCAAAAAGTGCACAACGCCACTAAAGAAGTTTTCACTTCAAAAATTGTTACTTATTATGTGCACCCAGCCTTACAGTAAGATCGACTCGTTTAGCATAATTATTTGGCCTCCCTTCGCGATCGGAATGAGATCGCACCTACGTGCTTTACAGCTTGTAATAACCTGAATGAACATTTTTATTTATTGTTTATTCACAAAACCCTTTGGAGTTGTAAATGGAAATATTCTGACTTACGTGCATAAACAGAAAGCACTGGAAAAAAGGAAAAACTCGTGGAGGTGCACGGCTGTATTTTTTCAAATGAAATCATATTTAATAGACAGAACTTGTAGGAACTAAACGTTATTAGACGTTTGTCAAACTGTCATTGTGTCAAATGTCTTTCAGCTGTCACCCTTACGTCAGAAATAAAAATGAGATTTGATGTAATTGAGAGGCCTTCATTAAAATCCTGATAAATATCAATATAAATCGTGTTATTAAAAAACTAGATACATATCTACATAAGCCCGGTCTCTTTATACTCGGTTTCCGAAAATATAATATTTAATTTGATTATTGAAAAAATATTTTATCTAGGCCAGATTGGTTGGTCTAATAGGGAAGTTGGTTGGGTTTAAAAAATATGATTATATTAAGTCCGTCACAGTTAGATTATCGAAAAATATTGGATACGAATTTTTATTTTATCAAATCTATACAAAATTACGACGATAAAACGCATCAAAGATAAGGAGTGGGGGCTAGTAACGTCACTTTCCAGTAAAAAAATGTACTGTTAAGTGACGTCAAACAAGTTTAAAACGCACTGTATCGTCTTCATTCTTTGTTTACATGACAAAATAAAAAATACGTGTCCAATATTTTTTGAAATCTATCTGGCGGACTCATTAGATTTTTTTAGTCAAATAGGTACCCTATTAGTACACTGCTCAAAGTATTTTAAATATCCAATAGAGCTTTCAAACGATTACATTTTTTTTAACTATCAAACAGAATTAGGGATGAAATTTAGATACATCTGAGGATGTCTCGTGCAAAAACATGTTTTTTATAAAGTTTTCATAAGATTTTCCGCATCTGAATTGCACTGTGAGTTGTGACTTTTTATTCGTTGCAACATATTTATGGTATGTGGGAAGAGGTACTTTGGCTGGCCATGCTATCAGCCAAAGTACCTCTTCCCACATTTTTACTCATTTACATGCCAACTGCTACATTTAAAGAGAAATATCGCCAAACCACAGCAATCCAAAACGTTTTTTTTATTCAAATTAACCGCAATCCGGTTTTAAGCGTGAAAATGAACATTAATACCTTTCTCTAAAAAAAGATATTCAAAGGTAAAGATAAAAGATTCTGCCTTTACAATTTCAAAGAGATGTCGACACCTCTTGAGGATATTAAACGGCTTGAGATTTTGTTTTTTTTTAACATAATTAATAAAAGATGGCGGTTTTGTCTGGTGTTAAAAAGTCAAAGTGAACGGCGCTTCTGTAGGTATTAAAGACGTTTCTTAAAGGTACTGGTGCGGGGAGAGTTTTTACAAAACTGTGACAGAAGGTACCAAAGACAATGTCGAATATTTTTTGTTCAATTTTTTTTTGTTCCGTTGATACCAAGTGTACACGCATTACCGATTTACCGATTTAGTGTTTCATAATGCCTTTGTGTGTGTGTGTGTAATGTGCATGTCTGAGGGTGTGTGTTCGTGTGTGTGTGTTCTGAATGACACTCAGATCCAAATAATAATGTGAGTTTTGGAGAAGGGTTCACCTAAATTGACCTTTCTTTTCAAGTTCTGTGTTCAGTAACTAAGTTGTAGGTAGGGACTACTAGTACCTAGAAGTCTCTTAAGTGTCGCAGCTCAAAAGAAGTGTCCTGTCTTGTTATAGAAAAAAAATGAAAACTGATGGAGGTATACGACTCGACTGTGCCTAATCCGTACTGGAGAAAAGGCTTTCCCTTTTCTTACCTCCGTATTCTATTTAGTTATTTAGCGTCAAAGTCTCATGACATAATAAAAGAACTAGGTTACAACCTATCTGACTGGGCAGGTCTTTGACGTCATATAAGGGTTCCTCATTTATTTATTTATTTTTTGCACACAATGTACACACAGTTTGACTGGCCCGTTGGTCGAGTGTTTAGTGACCCTGACTGCTAAACCGGAGGTTGTGGGTTCGATATCCACCAGGACAAATCTTTGTGTGATAAACATGATCATTTGTTCTGTGTCTGAGTGTAATTTGTCTATAATATGTATGTATTTAGAAATAAATAAGTATGTTTATCAGTTGTCTGGTTGCCGTAGCACAGGCTCTGCCTAGTTTGGGATCGGATGACTGTGTGTGAGTTGTCCCAAGAGATATTATAGTAGGCGCCAGATAAATGTGGAATAAAGTATATTGACCTTTCCCTAATAACTGTTCATAGGTACCTGAACAATTAAATATGAATCGTTTTTCATTATTAGACAATGTTAAGGATCACGAGAGATGATGATTCGGGACAGCTTTGTGTCATTAATTTCGTTTTTCAAATTAAAATGTCAATAATTGTAGGTGGGTCAATGACCGTTATTCCACGTTTATCTGGCGCCTACTATAGACATACATATATTAGTTACAGACTCAACTAAACTTTGTGAGTACATTACCCTGTTAGGGTGCAGCAATCAACTTATGGCTAATGATAAAATAATCATCTTTAACAAAATAATAATCTTGATATAATAACAATAAAAGGGATACACAACACTGATATTATTATTAAGAACTATAATAGTTGTCAATTTTTGGGTATACGTTTGGTTAGATTTCATGAAAATATGATGGAAGTAAACCTTATTTGTGTAGCTCTAAAAAAATTGAAAAAAAAATAACAATGTAGACAGATTGTCGGGATAATAAACTATGTTTAGTGCTACAGGAAAGAAAAGTGCAGAAACATGAAAAAAACATCGTCAGCAGTTTAAAAGCCATACAAAATTGGCAGGTGACGTTTATTCGACGTCCGCAAGAAAATGACGGTAATCGGATGATTTATTTAGCAAAAAAGTCCAAGTGTGCGGACCGTACCCGAAAAACTGAAGCATAAAAATGTATTGGACAATTTCCCTTTATCGTAAGTACTCCATACATCCGAGACTCCTGGGATATGTGCCGTGATATAACAGAGTTGGGGGCTTGCAAAGCGGGGTCGACGTTAAGAGGAATTTCGAAAGTTATCAAAGAGATTTCAGTGCTTTGTAATTTTGTAACTTTTTTATCGACGCTGATATTGTTGGCTTTGTTGAAGAGCAGCCTGGATGAGACAATATTTTACACGAGGATGGCGATTGAAAAGTCGAGACTACAATAAATCTACGACAAACGAGGAACGCTTTGTGATTTTTTGTCTGAAAACTGTTGAAATTTAGTGCAAAAGTTGTGCACAATGTGATTGGAAAATAGCTTCGGAACGGTCTAGAAAAGGGTGGATTGATTGTGATTGAGAGGTGTCTGCGTTCTGGAGGTCGGATACTCAGTTGCTCTATGTAAAATACTGGTATTCAGCTGCATCTGCATCTAATTGGACTGAAGACCGGACTCCAACAGTTGGGAAGTGACTTTGTAGATTACTGGGGAATTTGTTGCTTAAACTAAAACACCAGGAAGTGGTGACGGGCGGCCGTTTTTGGCGAATGGTTTTTAGGGTCCCGTACCCAAAGAGAAACCAACGGAACCCCATTACTAAATCTCCGCTGTCCGTCTGTCCGTTTATCCATCCGTCGGTCCGTTCGTCCGTCCGTACGTCCGTCTGTCTGTCAGCGGGTTGTAACTCAAGAACCGTAATAGGTAGACAGTTAAAATTTTCAGTGTTTATTTCTATTGCCGCTATAACAACAAAATAATAAATAAAATAATTTAATTAAAAATTAAACGATTTTTTTTCGGTTTATGGTACGGAACACTTCGTGTGGGAATCCGACTCGCACTTGGCCAGTACTTTTGTAAAATTTTGATGTCTGGCTCCCAACTTAATTTAAAGATATGACTTTTGAATGGTTTTTCAATATAAAATGTGTGACATTATTTAATAGTACGATCAAATAAATACGTTACCTTTAGGTAGCTCAATATAAATGGCTGGTTCCTACGACTTTATTCACAGGCTCCGAGCGAGATACATAATGTAATGGATTTAAAAATTTATGTTCACTGCGGAACCACGCAGTTTAGTCGATTGACTTTACAAAGCCTGTTTGCGGAAGTTAATCGGTTCAATGTTTAGAGTGAGTCGTTAAAACAGGTGTAGGGTTAACTTTAACGGTTTAGAATGGAATGGGCTATATAAAACATACTTAACTATTTAATTGGTAAGCAATAAACTGTTAAACTCGCACTCCTGTCTCCGTTTTTTCCTTTGAAGGGTTCCATAGTGTGACTCATTGACGAAACAGCGCCTCCCGGTGCCGAGAAGCGGGAGCAGTTCGTCGATGTACATTAATTCCATTGATAAATCGTTCATAGATGCTATCGCCCTCTAGTAGTATGTAGCAGAACCAGAATGATTCCGCACTGCACTGCCTCCGCCACGCGACAGCAGAGGATGCTATTCTGTATTTCAAAGTCAAAGTCAATTAATATTTCAACAAGTCCATTAAACGGCACTTTTGAACGTCAAATTTACAGTTTGAAATTAAAATATTAGTGACAGTTGTCCATTCGCAAAAAGTAGATTCTTATGGAGAAGAACGGAGAAGAAACTCCATAGTTACTCTTATCAGTCACATTAAGTCCTCTGTCCTCAACATATAGTTTTCAGATGATCGATAACCGTGTTATCCAGTACTGGATAATATATAGAGCATCTACCTAGAAGCTCCATATAAAATACCTGCTGGACTTTAACTGCATCCAATGAGACTGGAAACCAATCCCAAATAGGGTATTTGACTAATAAAATCTAATTATTAATAATAGTTTTGGACACGTATTTTTTTTTTTGTCAAAAAATGAAAACGATACAGTGCGTTGAAAACTCGTGTGACGTCACTTACCAGTACACTTTTGTCTGGAAAGAGACGTTACAAGCCCTCACTCCTTATCTTAGATGCGTTTTATCTTCGTAATTTGAGGCCTGCCGCGACGTCCCCGTCAAAATCCGCCCAGACCCTTGCTCGAGCCAGCCCGCGCCGCTGAGCCTGAAGTCTTAAATTCGCCCCTTAATAATAATTCCAGTTCGATCCAGCCCGTCCCTAGCTGTCCTCTCCCCAGCGACGCCCTAAGCCGAGGCCCGTACCCCACAGGGGGTGCCCTTAGCGTGTAGTTGCTTAGTTCGTAAGTTTTTTTTAAGCCCTGGCTGGAGGCTTTAATATTATATTAAGGCCACCACAGGCAAGCCCGGTTAAGCAGTCGACAACCTTATAGGTTGAACTGCGAGAAGCCACTCATAAAAAAAAAACATAGTAATTTTTTATTGCTTTGATCAAAATAAAAAATACGTATCCAATATTTTTCGATAATATTACTGACGGACTAAAAGAATCATATGTTTTCAACCCAGGCAACATCCCTATTTGGTTACTACACCAATCGATCGATCGTCAATCGATGCCAGCGATCGAAATCGATCAACGTTGACCGATTGGTGTGGTGGCTTTGGCTAATCGACGGATACTGGCGATAAATAAAATTGGTCAATCGCCAGTTTATAGAAATTATCTATCGACGTCGATATCCATTCTACCATCGATCGACGATATACGACGATAGATCGGTGTGGTAACACCCTTATGGTGTACTTAGATATCTCTTAAGTAATCTCGTATTCTAGAACTATTTCTATTTAAGCATGAAGGAGTAGAATTCCCTGCCTGCCTGAGTCTGTGTTTCCGGATTGCTACAACCTGGGAGTAATTAAGTCAACAATGAATAGGTTACTTCTAGGCAAGCGTGCTCTATCTTCGACCTCATCATTGCTTACCATCACGTGAAACAGTGGTAAAACGCGTGCCAATAAATAGTAAAAAAATGGATTTCCATCCAAAACTGACCAATGTCGTATGTACTAATTCCATCCAAACGGGACAGCGTTCTTTTATATATGGGAGACTAACCAGAGATTTCCTAATTTGATTAGCTCGGTACAGCAGCCAGAATATTCATTCGTTGTTTCTACAACACCGCGACGCAGCTAGTGATTTAATTAGTACTATTTCCGCCATACCATTTTTGTTCTGTCAAGTTTTGTACGATTTACAGTTCGGAACCTTTCGTGTGAGATTCGAGTCCTACTCGCATTTGGCTGGTTTAATTTCATTATTATTTCACTCCACATGTCCAAAAAAAATTGTCCTATTGTTTACTGAGAACTCATGCGACTTTTACTCGTAACAAAAAAGTGCTATATTCTGTACGTTCGTAAATAAAGTCATGACCTTTGAGAGCCGATGACCATATTGTGCCGTAACCGTACATAAGGACCACATGTGTGTTTTATGTATTTCATGAACGAAAAAATATATAGGCCCGGTCCCAGAGTATTTCTTCATTGAAATACGTCTATAAGTTGTAGAATTCTCATATTTTTTGGCTGAAATTCAAGTATGTGGGACTAGCCAGTTAGGTTTTTCATGGAAGTTCCAAATTATTTTATATTCTGCCACAAATATTATGTATGCTGTGATAAGAGCAGATTAAAAATATTTTTTATATCTACCCTGGTCGGCTTAGAAGAATTGAGATTATATTTTATTTACAGTAGTGTTTAATTTACACAAATAATCATTAATTAATTCACAAGACTAAATAAATTAAATTGATTGTAATTTTTTTCTTGTTTTTTTTTAACAAATCTTTCCTTTTTTCTTAGTTTTCCTTTTGTCTTAGTTATTTTTCATTTAATCCAATAGTCCTACAATACACGTATCCCTTTTCAAACCAACAGGATGTGGATTTGCTTACCCTCTGGGGAAAAACGTATGTAAAACAGAAGTTGGCATACCCAATAAGCTTCTTTAGAAAATACCAACCCAATTTCTGTTGATTGGACAATGGACAGTTTCAACCTATTGTCCTTTGGCCCCTTGGCACAAAAGGCCTAGTATACACTGTACCAATCAAGTTGACATCAGCGGGCCATGAGTTTTTCGCGAGTGATTTCCCTGAGTTCGAAAACTTGCGCCCCATGAGTTTTGCAACGAGTGATGGCTTCTCATTTGACAGCTGTCAATTTGGGAATTGTGTATTACAAGAGGTTCGTTAGCGACTTTCAGTCCTTACTTAATTTTTGATTTACCTTTACCGATCAAAAATTTTAATGTACATATTCTAGCTATGAGCCGTAATAGTTAAAGTTATGTCAAAGGGAGAGGGAGGCCTATGCCCAGCAGTGACACAAAATAAGCTAGATAAAAATGTGAGGTCGCTCACTCCTTAGCGACTAGCAAGAAATATTATTTGCCTTTTTTATTTTAATAAGTTTACTTCCAATAAAGCTAGGATAAGAGTCAACTACAATGCTGGCTGTCGTTGACACGGCACTTCGAAAAACTAATTAATCGACAAATTATTTGTGTCACGCTACTTCTAAAAAATCATCTAATATTAATTTTATGAATAACAAAACGTGCTGGTCGGTTTTTTTAGTTTATCACGCAGTAATAAGTAGACGAACTGTATGGTGTCGGAAGTAAAAAAGAGCACCATCCCATCACTTCCCGTAGGTGTCGTAAGAGGCGACTAAGGGACTCACCAGAGAATGGGCAGCAGCATTCTCTGTGCATTGCAACAGCTACACTGCGGTCGCCAACCCACCTGCCAAGCGTGGAGATTATGGCACTTTCGGCTTACGGTCTTTCGGCTGATATGATGATGAGAGGTTATATAGAATGAAAAGCAGTCATTGTAAAAAGGGAGATTTTTCTATGTTTAGTCATATTTCAGCTTGTGATAAAGGAACTAATGGGAAAATGGGAACCAGTTTCGAAAATATGGAAAAAATCTTCTTGGGCCTTTGAGGAAGGCCTATGTCCAACAGTGGACGTCTTCCGGCTGATATGATGATGCTGTTGATGAATAGATAGATTGAGTGTATCCAAAGATAAGATAGGTAGCCCATTTTTTTAGATAGGAAATGTCTTCTCTAGGCGGAGCGGGATGTAGTGTCAGACTCTTACTGACTAAAACCTACCCATGTTCTTTCAAAATGCCCTTTGCGGTGCCCGCGGTGACTCTATCTAACAAATTCCGCAACCCTGGATCTTATTCCACACCTATTACTTCTAACTGGTCCGGTATAATTGATAACTAGCGTTAGCAGGTGTTTTCTGTCATTATGCTTAACTGGGCCTTATTATTAAAGCAGCGTGAAGTACCTATTTGGAACGGGACCTATTTGGTAACCCTTTCCAACAATTTCACAACCCTGGAGGTGATCTATAAACTGGAGTCTTCGAGAGTCACGCATATTTAAAATTATAATTAGAGATTATAATCTACATCTACACTAATATTATAAAGATTAATCATTTGTATTTTTGTGTATGTGTGTATGTTTGTAATGAATAAACTCAAAAACTAAAGTGCCGATTTCAAAAATTCTTTTACGAAGAAGCGAGTAACATAGGCTATATTTTATCCCCGTATTGCCACGGGAACGGGAGAAACCGCGTGACGTCCGCTAGTTACAGATAATTTCAATCTAATCATTTCAACAACTCAAGTTTAGACTTGAGAGTTGTGCAAGTTGATTTTTCTAAGTGTTTCATCAAAAAGTATGGGTTTCAATGGAATTTGGAACTGAGACATTGTATTGCATAGACTTTGTTGCTCCAAAATTTGATAATTATCTTAATTTCTGCATTAAAATGTAGGGTACGTACTTCTTATCCCGGGAAAATAAAATTCTAGTAGAATAAAATAATTAAAAAATCTGCATTGAAGCTAAACTGAACGTCGTACCTACACGTCCGTGTACAAAAGTAGGTCATATTATAGAAGCTTAATTAGTGCTACCTTGTTAATTAAGTAATGCGAGGAGGCACTTGATTTATTTTTATCGTTGCAAGGATTCTTTAAGCATGAGCTAGTAACCGGATAAATGAATGAGGATCTCGTGGGTAAATAATAACAGCCGCACAGGTCGATCTTCAAAGTTAAGCAACGTTTGCCTAGGTTGGTCTGTGGATGGGTGACCATCTTAACATACCGAGACACCTCCGTGCCTCGGAAAGCACGTTAAGCCGTTTGTCCCGGCTGTCATTTGTAGATTTTTGGCAGTTGTTACGGATAGTCAGAAGCCACAAAATCTGACACCAGTGTCTCCAAGGAGTACCTACCGTGTTACCCAGTTAATGGGTTGTGGGGGACTGGTAGGCAGACGCTCCACGTAAAATACTAGTATTCAGCCGAATCCGGATTGGAAGCCGACCCTAATATACTTGGGAAAAGGCTAGGCAGATGATGATGAATTCTAAGTTTATCATGTCTTTGAGGAACGTTGTTTGTGTACTTTGATGTTCCTCTATTATGAAAATTTGAATTGATTACTGGTTTCCTTTAGTAACTGTATAATTATGTGTGATAATAATCGCTATTATAATGTATGTGGTGAAAACAGAGGGTGTGTTCCTTTAATTATGATTTGTATCCATATTGACAACCCATAAAATTACATACCTACATACCTATATTTCACTAATAATTATTATGTATCTCAAATCTGTGTGGCACTTTTCTCAAAAGGCCACCTCAGACATTAACCTACATGGTTCTCATATGATTTGACCAGTACAGATTATATGGACTTTAAGAGACTTTGACCTCTGAGTTTGTTTCGGTGTTTCTTCTCAGGGTAATCAGCTAGGAAACACCGGCCTTATCTAGCTTAAAATGACCAAAAAAGATTGATTTCCGATTTTCACGCAGGTAAAAACTGGTTAAGAAAAAAATATTTGCTCATCAACTGAACCTATCCGATCATATTAATCAAAGTAATTTAATATAATAAAAGTGCTATTAAATAATTCGTTCTTTTTTTGTGGTATCTCGCAGTTCAACCTAGGAGGTTGTCGACTACTTAACCGGACGTGTCTGTGGTGGCCTTAATATAAATATTAAAACCTCCAGCCAGGGCTTATTAAAAACTTACAAACTACGCAACTGCACGCTAAGGGCATCCCCTGTGGGTTACGGGCCTCGGATAAGGGTGTCGCTGGCATGAGAAAAGCTAGTGACGGGCTGGATCGAACTAGGATTAAACTGCTTTTTTACTAACACCTTGACTTTTATAATAATTTATTAAACGACCAATATAAAACCGCAAACATAAACTAAACGTTTAACAGTAATTATAGAACAAAACTAAACAATAAAATGCTTGAAATAATTAAAGAATTTCGTTGGCATAGTGCCCAGTGTTGTAACCCAAATGAAGAAAAATGCTCCACTGCACTTATAAAATTCTTTCGTATGGAACAAAAGTTAATTGCATACTAGTACGCCTAACTATTTTATTAAAATATATTTGACTGGTCCTGAATCATGTACTTTTTATCATGAAATAATAACTTATGCAAAATTGTTTATAAGCTGAATAAATAACACCAGCATTAACTCCTCTTGTAATTTTAACAAAATCAAAATCAATTGTCAAAAGTCAAAAGTTATTCAAATTAGGCTGAGTGCCAGCACTTTTTGAACGTCAAAGTTCTACATAAAGACAGTCCCCCAAAACGCCCGCCCGTCACCACTTCCTAGTGTTTTAGCTGGGAAGAAGAAATGGCGCAACAAACTTCCCAGCAACACATCTGTCTGTTGACTTAAGTACCAACTAAACTGAATAGAAATTCAATAGAAAAAAAATCGTCTTTTATAAGGACGGCATTCAGCAATTTACAAACCTCAACGTCTTACAAAAATTTCCTTCAATATGCAGCCTTATCACCAATTCTAACTGTATTAACTGGTAAGAAAAAATGATACAAAAAACTCCCAATCAACACTTCTGTATGTTATTCGTAATTACACAAGTTATACAAAAATAGCCCTAACTGTAAGTAAAGGTAGGTACTGCAAATATTTAGTTTCAAACAGCAATACTTCAACCAAGACTACCCAAGGTACATTCAACGTAAAATTGCTTACCCGTCCTTTCAAACTAAATAAGGGAACCTGATTGGCCTCTGAGCAAGCTTCACAACTTCAACCAAGGAACTAACACAACAAAGTTATTACTAACATAAGCACTTACATAAATACTACTCATTTTCTCCTACTTTTTCTAGCTTCAACCATAACTTTCAGCTTAACAAAGCTAATCTTGCATAAAATGCTTATTTAATTTTATCATATCGTAAAAGACGACTTACTGCAAAACAGTAGCTGAACACGGAAATGACGTAAGCGCTGCGTCGTTTTTGTTACAATGGACTTTAGTGCTTGGAGTTAAGTTTGAGTTTAGTGTGGGGAGTGATGCAATTAGCGATGTAGACTATACAGGATGGTATAAATAGGGGATTGTATGTAGAGTAAGCAGATGGTAAGGATGCATCGAGAGCTTGCAGTACGGAGACGTGAATTTATGTGTGGAGATTGAATATTGCTGATACTCTAATCACAAAGTCAGTGAAGATATCTACTTCATTTAGTATGGATATTTTTGTGACAATCTTCGGGAATCTACTAGTTCATTTTAGGTTATAAAAACTGAAATTAATTGGGTTACGGGGCGCTGAATGAGCTTTTGTACGATTGCTAGGTTTTTGGAATGAAATAAAAGTCGAATCTTTTTTTTTTTAAACGTTGTCCACACAAGAAATTTCTGGCAAACAAACATAGAAACTCATATACACAAACAGCCAGACCCGGAACAACTTTCTATAGGCCATACAAATATTTGTTCCGTGCGGGAATCGAACCCGCGTCACGCAGCGCAGCAGCCAATCGCTCAATCATATCTCTCTCGACAGAACATATCATCACGCCTGTACCTATTTTACGAAATTTTCGGCATACATGCGAGTGAGGGGGGGGCGAGGGGGGGTTAGTGGGGGCCAAGTAAGGTATGGTCACATATGGAATCCACTGCGCCCACCGGGTCGTCGTATTTATGATTTTTACACAAAAATTGCACTATTTCTGTAGGGCAGGTCATGGAGGCTAAGGGGAGCCTTGTTCTACAGAAATAGTGCAATTTTTGAGGAAACAATTGTATGAAATATTTTTTTCTAACCGTATCAGTATATCTATAGATAACCTCTTACAAAGGATACATTATTATTATATCACTTTACAATATTAGTTTAGATTTTAATATTAATAATGAGTCCTTTAACAACATCAGCATTTAACGTCATAACATCGTTATCACTGTTGAAATATAACTATGTGTACAGGCTCAAGACAAGTGAAATTCTGTCAGCGTGATCTTTGCATTACAAACATGACGTTTCAGCTACTATTGGTAGCTGATTTGACAGTTGGTTAAAAGTAGATACGTTGATGACACCGACCGTAAGTCAAATACATATGTATAAGATTGACAAACGCTGTCGAAATGAAACGTGATCAAACACATGTTCTGGCTTGCTGATATTATGACACTTTGGCTAGAGCCTTAAGCCCTGGTCGTATTATAGGTATGTAATGCTGAGTTATTTCCCACAGAAGGGACGAGATTCATTCTTTACCTGCAGAGACTCCGCTTGCATGATACACAGACATTGCACTATTTTCCATGCATATTCTATATTTGAATTTAAGCTCCGCTCGCTACGTCCCTAGCCGTATTTCGAGCGCTTCCGGTGGACGTGACGTAGGCGTTTGTTAGCTCCTTCCTGTTTAAATATCCTGTACAAATACGTCTGTGATACACTCGAGTGTTGTCTTTGTTTGATTTTTCGTGTTACAGAGAATTTATTTTGACGTTTCTACTCTATTGACTTTTGTTTCGTGGAACAGAGTGATGAGATTTTCGTGAATTAGTAATTGTGTTTCGAATACGCTTAAATATTGATAGTTAGAAAGATTGACAATGGTTATAAATACTCGTATAATAAGATTGCCCGCGTGACATTTCGGTAGCGTATATCAACCCCAAAACATTTTGAAATTTTTGACGATCGTAATCACTGTTAGAATGTGACTTTGTCTTGGTTTCCTGGATGCTTTTTTGATCGTGGTCTGACTAGCATTTAACTTCATCATCATATCAGCCGAAAGACGTCCACTGCTGGACAAAGACCTCCCCTAAGTGTCGCCACAATAACCAGTCGTGTGCGTCTCGCATCCATCGGCTACCCGCGACCTCACCGGGTCATCGGTATACCTTGTGGGAGGCCTTCCAATGCTGCGTCTTCCGGTACCTACGCGGTCACCACTCCAGAACTTTTGGCCCCGTCGACCATCTGTTCTGCGAGCAATGTGCCCTGACCAAATGAAATGGCAGTGGCAGGGCACATTGCCCACTGCTACTTCAGTTGGGCGATCCTTCGGGCGATGTCGATAACCTTGGGCCTCTTGCGGATATCATCATTCCTGATTTGATCACGCAAGGAACTCCGAGCTTGCCCTCTCCATTATCCTTTGGGTGACTTTAAGCCTTGTCATGAGGTCCATTATGAACGACCACGTTTCGGTTCTATAAGTCGTCACTGATTGATTATTCACAACATTTAACTTGTGGATAATCAATACTAGTACGATTAACTTTGACAACTTCATCAGAGAATAACCATTGTTCTTAATCATTACAGTTTCAAAAACTTGATATTCCCAAAATGAGATAAGAATAACCTCCCACACAACCACATTTAAACTAACAACAGAACCAAAGAAAACCGTATTTAAATACGATTCGTATTTATCGGTATCTCGAACACAATTTCCAACTCGAGTTATCCGACAAAACATCTCGAAGGCGAATGGAAGCGACAATTTACATCTTACAATGAATCTCCATTAACGCACAGTTTGAAGTTCAATTCAAAATTACTAATAGATACCTATCCTATTTACTGCTTCGGAAATTCTATTGAATGAGCTCCTTGTGAGGTGCTGCGGAGAATTGGAAATTCAAGACTTACATTTTGGGTTGTTCGGAATGAAATTATGATCTGATTTGTTGAATTGGTTGACGTTTTTTCTTCAAAAGTCGAAGAGTTTATCATAACTTTTTTTTTCATTATTAATAGACTCGCGCGTTTGACTAGAATCTCACCAGATGGAAAACTATGAAGTGGTCGACGATGGATCACGCTTGCTTCGAAGTAATCTATTCACTCCTGACTTAAAGACCCTAGGTTATAGGCATCAGGAAACACAGAGTCCGGCAGGGAATTCTGCACATTTCTTGTACATTGATTTTGCGTAAGTTTACCGCTATGAAATAGGCTACAAATGACTGTGCAGAATTATTTAGGCTAGCACTAAATCAGCAACGCCCCATTTTTTTTTTAAGGATTGTAAATCATCGAATGACTTCATCCGCTCTGGGTGGAGTGAAGAGCGTGTCAGACTCTTACTGACTAAACCCCATCCGTGTTCCTTCTAAAGCCCGCGTTCTGCGTTCCAGGGGCTCTAAATTCCGCCTCCTTGGCAGAACGCCCCATGCTATTATTATTTATTCAAGCCTGTGCATGTGGTGCCTCACTGCAAGATAAAAGCCTCTCTACTCTGTTCCCATTCCTTTCATTTATAAGAGCAGAGGACCAGTCCTCTTCTATTATATGTCTGACGAAAATGTTTGACGTCTCTCCGCGCACCCGCGACGCTAGGGCCCACTTGCGCTACTCCGCTTAGCATTGGGTTAACGGCCTTGTCCAAGGCACTGGCTAACTATCACGGCAATTATGTACAAAACAGTTATAACTGAGAAAGTAAGTTAGAACTGGGGGCTCTGGGACCTTAGACCATAAGAACTTCTTATTTTCTTCAGTAACAAAATGTGTAGTATAGAGTAGTGTTAGTATGACAAATATGTAAGCGAAATGCTAAATAGTACCTTCTTTATTGTTACGAACAAGAAGTAGTAGCACCTATTATAAATCAGTTTTGCACTTTGAGATTATATGCAACGGGCAGTTAACTTATTACTTGTGGAGATGTATTTATTTTATTTATTATTAGCCTGCCATTTTACTAACCGGGTTACAAAATTGTGATAGCTGCTTCGTATCAGACATTTATAAAGATCCTTTCTGGTTGAACATTAAAATAATAAAATATTAGAAAAGTCATATCCTTGTATGTTTTTGGCGTGTCTTTTAGGCCAACCAAATAGTTAACCCGGGCAAGTTAGTTAGTTTATTTTTGCGCAATTCGCCCTTAGTATATTTCGTTCCTTTGACGCCATACATTTTATCTTCACTGAACCCTAGCCGCGCACCCGCCACGCGCCCTGTCCGTTTTGTATATCAAGTCCCTTATTGAACAATTCTCCTTCAAAAAGAACCTCTTCTTTCTTCTCGTTATAAGTTCTATGTATATCTTTTCCTTTCTTTCCTGGATAACAACCTAAAAGAACGGAAGTATTCTTTTTTCTGGCAAACAAGCAACCGAACCAACTGTCACTAAAAATAAAACCTTACACGAGCGAACTCAGTCAATTTTTCCGAAGCAAATACGACCCGGAAACACTAAAAATACAAAATTGCGAAGGAAATACATGCGGCCATCTGTTATGTTACCTAACACAGTTAACTATGAGTTATGGCCCTTAGCCCGGGGCACGGCTCGAAAAATAGACGAGAGTTTAGACTTTGAAAATTGAACAAAATTTTTCAGCCGCTTCTTGCTTTCGTAAGTGGAAAGTCAGTTGCTAAGCGGTCTTGGGTTTTATGTGAGGGTTAAAGGTTTCATTTGGATTACAAGTTTGGAAATTATTAGGATTACTAATTGAGTGCGAATGTTTATGTGCCTATATGGCAATATTTATCGAAGTTGCAGACTTCAATATTGTTTTTTCTCTATATTTTAGTTACGTACTCTAGAAACCCGACCCGGCTTCGCACGGGCAATATTTACTGATGTGTAGAAAACTGCTTTTTGGACACTTGGTAAAACATCGACTTTTCTACACTGCTTATAATTACAAAGAATACTTTATACACATTTGTCATTTTAACGGATTTAATGCGGTTTAACTATCATTTAGTCATTTTTTCCCGGAAGGTTTATTCCTGGAAAAAATGTCTAAATGTATAGTTAAACCGCATTAAAATCTTTTGCGTAGTTAAAAAGTTCTAAGAATACAGACGTAGACGGCAGGAATCGACTTTGTTTTATACAATGAAAAAAATACGTGAATCTAGATAGGTTGAAGAAGATACCTACTTAAGTCTCAAAACAAGCGCTTCATAATTTTAAGTTTTAATCCATAGATTTCATTAGAGATAAAACCACCTTTATTTGCTAACTTCATCACTGCTTTGTGTACTTCATAAAGTTCATGATCTTTGAAATATTTCTGTTTCATGAATCAGTATGTCGTGGTTATATCGTAAGCCATTTCATAAATGAGGTCGAGGTTAGCTTTGAGGGAATTTAGGGCAAGCCGCCACGGATAGGTTAGGTTCGAATGGGATGACGGGAGCGAAACGAGCGAACTTATCTCTCGTCTTACCGTACGTTCCTTTAAACCTTGCAAACAGAAATAGGCTCCATCATCGAAGTTAAGTTTGAGGTAGCCATTTCATAAATTGGCCGACCACTTCATGAAACGAACATATTCTGCGAAATGGCCACGAAAAGTATGACGTTAGAAATATACCAATCTTATAAAGATTAACTTTTAGCTGCGAATTAAATATTAAGTACAAGCTACCGCCCGCGGCTCCAACCGCGTGATTGTCGAAAATTATCCCAAGGGAACATATTCCGGGGATGAAAAGTATCCTGTGTTATTCCAGACCATAGCCTACCTCTGTGCTAAATTTCATCGAGATCCGTTCAGCCGTTCTGACGTGAAAGAGTAACAAACATCCATCCTTACAAACTTTCGCGTTTATAATATTAGTAGGATTACTAATAACAGTTAGCATAATATATAACACTCAGCTATAATAATAATAATAATAGGCACAACCTTGTAGCCAGGATTATCCATCAGCAACTTGCTCTGAAATACTACAGGTATGCGCCCGACCCAGTTCTCGATAATGGCAATATCACATTGTACTGGGATCGGTCCATCATCACTGACAGGACTATTGTTGCCAATAAGCCTGATATAGTGGTGGTGGACCGAATCGAGAGGCGTGCAATGATTGTAGACATAACCGTTCCGCATGACGAGAACCTCGTGAAAGCCGAGAAAGATAAGCAAATCAAATATATTGACTTGGCTCGCGAGGTTGTCGACATGTGGGATGTGGACTCAGCAATCATTGTACCGATAGTTGTGTCAGCCAATGGCTTAATAGCCACGAGCCTCGACCAGCACCTCAGGAGGCTCTCGTTAGGCAGCTGGATCAAGGGCCTGATTCAGAAAGCGGTACTTCTGGACACGGCTCGTATTGTTAGGAGGTTCCTCTCTCTTGAGCCCTGACCGCCGGTAGCTTGGACCCTGTTCCCGATACCGGTGGGCTACTATTTTTATATTTTTAAATGTTTTTGCTTAGTTTTGTATTTTTTTTAAAATATTTAAAAATGTAAGAAATAAGTTTAAAAAAATGAATATACGGAATAATAATAATAATAATCACTAAAATTTTTGTATTCTAAACTTCCAGAGATGACTTCCTACAAACCTACAAATCAATAAATAATTTTACCATTACCTCTAGCTAATATTAGTTAAGATCTGAAAAATGAAATTTTACCTACATATACACCGTATCTATCATAAGACGGTCTAAAGTAAACATTGGAGCCTACTGCCCCAAACTACTAGAAACGTGTAACTCTAAAACACAACTACTAAATACGTGACATCAACATACACGAGCATTCAACTAATCCAATCTACATTAACAGTCTCTCAAGATAATTAATTGTTTATCAAGTAGATGCGAACTAAGCTGTTTGATGGGGCAATAAAATACTAACTTAAAATAAACTTGATCACGACTTGTTTGTTTAAGTTGGCGTTAAGTTTAGGGGCTCAATTTGTTTGGGAAAACAAACGGTAGGGAATTTTGAATTCATATAGGAGAAGTTGTCGTTTATGTTCTAACACCGTGGATGTCAAAATCAAAAGAGAGCAATAAACAGAACCTAATGTACTCCTGGTAGGGCAATAAAACTGAGGTTATTTATTTATATTGCTGTGGCTATCCTCCCCGACCCTTGCTCGAGCCAGCCCGCGCCGCTGAGCCTGTACTTTTAAATTCGTCCCTAAATAATAATCCTAGTTTGATCCAGCCCGTCCTTATCTGTCCTCCCCTCAGCGACGCCCTAAGCCGAGGCCCGTACCCCACAGGAGATGCCCTTAGCGTGTAGTCGCTGTGTTTGTAAGTCTGGCTGGAGGCTTTCATATTTATATTAAGGCCACCACAGGCAAGTCCGGTTAAGCAGTCGACAACCTCATAGGTTGAACTGCGAGAAGCCACCCAAAAAAAAACAAATTGCTGTAGCTGTACAAGCAGTATATTTTTTGTTTGAAAAACGAATTACCATTGGTTCCAACTCTTGGTTTGATTTGTCAAACGATTAGTCTTCCGATGAGGCGATTCCGTAGGTACGTATTAGCATACGAAACCTTTTTTGTTCGTGATGATTATGTGTGTTAACAGCTTCAAAATAAATAAAAGGAATGACAGAACCAGTGCTGTTTGTAAACTTCAATTTAAAAAACAAATGATTGAACAATGCGTTTTCATAGAAATAGTCTATCTGTAAAATTTTAGAACAATTTGTATGAAAACGAGTTATCACACTGTCGCAGCGCAACTACCTGAATATTCAGGCAGGTTTTTAGTTTTGCGTAGAAACTGAAATATTTTATTTTTTATTTTTCGAAGACCAAACTTTTTAAACATTCTATAGGCAGCGTATTTTTTTTCTTTTTGCCAATTAAGCCAATGTCGACTCGTATATTTTTCCACCCAGTATTTTGAAATACTGTGCATTGTGCAGAACTATTCTCCATTTATCACAATACCCTACGAACTAAACTCTCCCTTAGCCATATCATGGATGACCGACTAAAGACTGGAACTACTAATGAGAACACTTAGAACTTATGGCCCGCTTCACGACGAGATTAGGCGAAGCTACATCTACGACCGACGTACGAGGACTAGTTACGACTATGTATGACCGACTAGGTTAAGCTTGCTTTCATTAGGTATAGTAATTTATTCAGGGTACTTACTTCACTTTATTTTTTTCTCGATTAAGGCTTCGACGATGAACGTTCGATGATTTCGCCAATGTCAAAGTATAAGATAATAATCTAGCTATTAATTGTTATGAGAAAAAAATCTTTACCAGAGAGTATGGCAACAGCATGGCGACGCATGCCGTGGCAACGCGTCGCCACGCTATACGATGGTATTTTTTTTTTTTGACGGGGACTACTCGCAGTTCAGCACGCTAGGGCTGGTAACTGCTTAACCGGACTATCCTGTGGTGCTTTCAGAGAGTATGGCAACAGCGTGGCGACGCATGCCGTGGCAACGCGTCGCCACGCTATACGATGGTATTTTTTTTTTTTGACGGGGACTACTCGCAGTTCAGCACGCTAGGGCTGGTAACTGCTTAACCGGACTATCCTGTGGTGGCCTCAAATGAATTTAAGGCCCCCAGCCAGGGCTTACAAACTAGCTAAATTATACTAAATGATCGCTTAAATATACAGTCTCTATGTATTTTTTCATTATGCCATATTTTTACTTTATGTATATTACTCGTACAAAATAATTTCGATGTTTCACATCTGCCGCGCGTCCCGTGACGGCTCACAATTTTTTTCTTTTTTCATGGATGGGAAATCATCAAATTACTCCTTCCGCTCTGGGCGGAGCAGATAGGAGTGTCAGATTCTTACTGACTAAAACCCATCCGTGTTCCTCCTAAAGCCCTTTGCGTGTTATATGTCATTATGCTTAACTGGGCCTTATTATTTAAGCAGCGCGAGGCAAAACTATTTGGATTGGAATACCTAATTGAGTATTTTTCTCTTTATTTCTTATTTCTAGTTTAAGAACGAATGGATTCATGAAGTTGTGGTATGAAGTGTGGCTGTCTAACTTAGAGGCTTTAACTTCCAAAAAAGATAAAGAAAAAAGTTATTATAGTCAATAAAATGTTCCTACCAGCACTAACATTGCAAATCCACTTTTAAATCTTACCTATTAAAGCGTAAAGTCGAGTTAAAAAATATAATATAGGTAGCTAAGCCTTCGTCGCAAGCTTTACCGTCTAAGCGACTTCTTTAAACCTCATTATGCACAGAAGCAAATGGGATTATGTGAGGTGTAATGCGTCTTCGAGTTGAACCGTCTAAGGTGGCACTAAGGTTTATTATGCTTTGAATAATTTATTTATGGTAATAGAATTTTTTGTCGTCTCCTTCAGTTTTGCCGCGTTGTTTTGACGTAATTTCTGCATATACTTTGTTTTTACGGTCGGTTTAACTTTGATGAATTTTAAACCTTTTTGAGATGGCGTCGAATGTTGTGGAAATTTTTATTTATGAAGATACTGTTATGAATGAAGTCAAAGTCAATTTATTTTACTTAACGTGTTTGTACAAAAATTCGCGTTGCTTGTGCAATACAAAATCAACCTTATTTCTTATTTGTATTTAACCAGTGACGCAAGTATTTGGCCAAATACGCCAAGTAAAGTGGCAGCATTGAAGATAACGACTGTCAAAAACCTAAAAATGCTGCTGGGACTCAATACTTAATACCTACTCAATTCTTTATTGCATTCCACAATGTAGGCTTAGGTGGTACACTTTTAAAGCCGCTAGGGCCAGAGTCTGCCAGGGTTGCGGAATTTGTTCGAAAGAGTCACCGCGGCCCTGGAACGCAAAAGGCTTTAGAAGGAACACGGATGTATTTTAGTCACTAAGAGTCTGACACGCCCTTCCGCTCCACCCAGAGCGGAAGAAGTCATTTGAGGATTTCCCGTCCTTAAAAAAAAAAGGTGGTACACTTTTACCAAAAGAAACAATCGTAGGCTCTATCGGGCACAGTATAGGAAAGATATGTGAAGATTAGGACTTTTCATTTAAATATCTTATAATCTAACTCATTCTAATAACGTTTTTGTTTATTTTATACTTATGAGTTTTAAGGATCAACGGCTTAACGTACTTTTCAAAGTTCGAAGGTATCTCTGAAAACCGTAATTAAACAATGTTTGAATTCTCAGCTAACAACAGTAAAACATTTGGAATGGACAGTCTTGATCTACTAAGAATGGTTATCCATCTACAAACATAACCCCACACGAGAAGTCGATTCAAGCGACTTTCATTTATACAAGAGTCCCTGAACCATTGTACCTATCTACCGCTATCTGAATAAAATCCTGTACCTACGTTTTCTATACAGACCCGACTGTAAAGAATCCTGTTCAGATCAGTACCTAGAAGCTTTTTATCTTGGAATTGAATCCGGTCCCTGAGGTACGCGCACAATCGATCACAGTTGCTCTACAGAGCATAGATAGACCACGCTTTTAACCGACTTCAAAAAGGAAGAGGTTATCAATTCGGATGTTTGTACACGGTGTCATTTTAGTCATCTTACAAAGGCGGCCCACTTTAAATGTACGCGACATAAACTACATCTAGGCGCGATTTTTTTTTTAATAATTCATCAAGTTAATAGTTAGATACAATACAAATTTATAATGCATCAAAATTATGAAACAGCCTGTAAATAATGTTTACGTATCGCAACAATGTCGCCGTTCCATTCCGCGCCGTCCTTGGAACACAAGGCCAGGACTGCACTCGCTACAGGATGTTTCAAACTATGTCATGCGTAATGATAATAAATAATATATATATTTTTTTAATAATTGAAAATTGTTCACAAATATCATCACAATGACTGTGTAGTAGTAATTGGATAGATTAAGTGGGCTGCCGTTATAAGACGACTAAAATGGCACCGTGAATTTATAAAAAAAAAATATGTTCGGGCATAACTCCGTCTTACAGACGGATTTGCAGAAATCTTTTTTATTCGAAAGAGATTTATTAAAATTTCGTAAAGTTCTGATGAAGAACTTCGACAGTTAAAAAGATCTGGACTGGTTGCAATTTTTGGGGGGTAGCACTACAAAGTGAACATTTTTACAAAAGAAAATACAACTGATTTTAAATAACCACTAAGTACCTATATAGTACAAAATAACTTTAATTTTGGTAATTTGTATTAATACAAACTATTAGATTAGATTTTATTTTACGAACGTATTAGATTTTATTTTATACGACGAGAACGTATTAGATTTTATTTGGAAGTCAGTTGTATTTTTTTGTAAAACAGTTTTTTTTATTCATTATCAGAATAGTACTTAAGTTAGTAGTAGATAGAAACCACAAATCTTTACTTATGAAGTTGTCAGTTTTAAGCTTCCGTTGAAAAACGTGGAACGCTTACAGTTTCGCTATGTCCGTCCGTCCGTCCGTGCGTCTGTTTTACTCAGAGACTATTGATGCTACGGAGCTATTATTTGGCATGTATAAACATATTAATCACACCGACAAAGTTGTATGACATCACCAAGAGCATCAGTATTTTTATTGTTTTATATTGCCACATATTACACAAAAACATTATTTTCGCTTTCTGTCTCTTTTAAAATTTTATTCTAAAAATGTAAATGATATATCTTTTTTTTATTTAAGTTGGTACTCTATGATGTGTCTAGGATAAACTCATAAGCTAGTACCGATATAAATATTTTGTATAGCTTTGTTTTCTAGATCTGATAAAATAAAAGCAGTAACACAAGAGGCGCTAGAAGTGAAAAGATAAGTTTAATCGAATGTCAGCCGTTGGCAACAAATGTATCAAAAAGAAATATGATATTATTTCGTGTGTCTAGTCATCTCAAGACGCAGTTGTGTTCTTGTCTATTACTGCTTCCAATTTATTCTGTGCTAATATTTTGAAATTCGAATGGAGTGGAAGTCTGCATTTCTGCTCAAAAAACAAATGAGTTTGATTAAAAAGTGTGTGCTGTCACTTGAATGAGGTTCTATATTCAAATAACATTGCACTAGTGAAATTATTTTACTAGACTACCTCATAAAAGTCGAGTTTTAAATAATCATGGTGTAAAATATAAATCCATAGCCTTCATATTTATGCCACTTTCAAAATTACGCGTAATTTCAAGAGGCTTTGCAACCACTTATACGAACAAAGCCTTAAATTAAATGAGACTACCTATTTCGTAATTTATTACCGTTCAGACGAGAGTCTATTGTAACTAAATCGTGTACCTACAACACAATATAATTTAGCGTTCTACGTCTTCAGGCTGTCGAAATCTAATATTGTATTCAGGTTCTCGACTGTCAGTTGTTCGGGAACTTTTGAGGACTAACTTGTAAGGCCAATTTGGACAAGCATGGTCCAGTGTCGGCCAAGCTTTTAAGTACTGGTGGCATTTAATTAACACTTCGCAACATTTAGTGAGGAACAACTTTGTTGGTACTTGGACAGGCTATTATTTTCTTAAATGAGTTAATTATTTGTTGCGGTCGTTGGAATGATGTTTTAATTAATGTTGCTGAAAGATTTGAATGCAATGTTAAAGTTTGAACATTGACGTTTTAAGTTTTGGATCATTTTATTTGTCGCCTTGGGTACAGCTGTTGATACGGCTGTTTTAAACATAATCAGCTTATAAAGTTCCGTCTGCTAGGTCACAGGCTGCATCCTTTGTTTTTGGATGGGTAATCATCAAATGACTACTTCGCAATGCTCTGGTCGGAGTAACAACCCTCTCGTGTCCCTCCAAATGCTTTGCATTCCAGGGCCGCGTTAACTCTTTCGCACAAATCCACAACCCTGGCAGGCACTGGCCTTAGCGGGCCCCGTCAATTAAAGACCTTATTTATACAAAAATGTTAACCATATGATCAATTTAAATCCCGGTTAGCAGTTTCGTAATTAAAATTACATATTGAGAATTTTATTTACAATCAGCTAATCAGTAATTAAACTAGGAAATAAAATGGTTAGAATTATTTAATTCCTCGATTTACTGAGTCAACTTCAGGATAATTATTGTGAAGAATCGATCTTTGTTTTTTTTCGATAACACTGTGCACTCAGAAAATGCAAAGCAATTGTAGTAAGTGCAAACCACGTAGAAACACCTGGATGGAATGGAATTGGACGGTTCGAGTTGAAGCATGAAACACTTTTCGAATGAGTATGCGCGGTGACACTCCCGCGAGATATTGCTCCCTGTGTTAGCCTTTCAACTCTTCATCCTTGCTGACAGTGCCATTGTCCCTTGGACTGGAGTGAATTTCAAATAATTGTCATTCCGTCTTGTGTATCACCAGTTGAGATTATAATACACTAACGAAATTCCCTGTTGGTGTCTGTCTTTCCTGCAGTGCGATTCTGTAAATATGTCGAAGTAAGGGAGCTGTCGAACTATTCAAACAAGTTGGAATGACAGCTCACTTGTCGCTCACTCCACCTAAGTGTACACGGTGATATGTCGACAGAATAGACCCGCTGATAGCTATAAGTGCGATTCTGTAAACGTCTCACCGTGAAAGCTTAGGTGAAGTGAACATGAAGTAAACTGTCAATTCTTACTAACAAGATGGTTACAGTTAACTTCATTGTCACTTAACCTAAGTGTACACGGTGAGATGTCGACAGAACAGACCGGCTGATAGCTAGAACCTGGAAATCTTTAAGTCAAGAGTGAATACGGGAACCTTGCTCTACCGTCGACCACGTCATTGCTTACCATCAGGTGAGATAGTGGTCGAACGCAGTTTGAACTATTTATAACTTTAAATATATTTGAATATCCACTGTTTTTAATTAACTTCATCATACCTTTTTGCTCCCCAACTGGACAAAGAACATGTAAATAACGTAATTCATAATAATTAAAAGTGTTTTGTTTTTCGCAACAAAAAGTCCATTGCCTTTGTGCAGAATTTATTATAATTTTGAATAGAACGGGTATGAGAAGATTTCTCCCAAAACCCTAAAACAATAAGATAGGAAAATGGCGGAGGGTAAAGTTTTCATAATAAGCCCTACCTTTCCAAAGATATTATTATGCGCCAAAAATCATGGACATGGATGGAATAATTATTTTAGGTATATTGCTGTGTTTTGACGGGTTATCTAACCAAGGTTTGGTACCTACGCATACTCCTTGCTTGTCTAAACACCCGGTGTCTGCGAAGGAGTTATCGACGAGTCAAAAAAAAAAAAGTTACGTGGTGCTATTGGATGTTGGAAATTCAACCTAATACAGCAGCGAACGCGTATTATTATTTATCAGTGATAATCGAACTGCTGCATGAAAGCATACTGCTTATGACTTCTTCCGCTCTGGGTGGAGCGGAAGGGCGCGCGTCTCTGACTGACTAAAACCCATCCGTGTTCCTTCTAAAGCCCTTTGCGTTCCAAGGCCGCGGTGACTCTTTCGAACAAATTCCGCAACATGAAATCATACTGCTGCTCGTACGAAAATAAATGTGATACTTTATCGCATTCATTTACGTACCAGCAGCAGAACGATTCTATAATCAACTCCCCGTGAAAACTTAAGTGGAATGACAATGAAGTGAACTGTAACCATCTTGTTCGTAACGATTGACAGTTTACTTCATGTTCACTTCACCGAAGTGGTAAATAGACCGGCAGAAATAGCAGTTCGATTCTGTAAACGTCTCACCGTGAAAGCTTAGGTGAAGTGAACATGAAGTGAGCCGTCAATCCATACAAACAAGATGGAATGACAGTTCACTTCACGCTCACTCCACCAAAGTTTACACGGTGAGATTTTGACAGAAAAGACAGGCTGGAACGAGTGAAGACCGAAATGAAGACACTTAGCTTCCCTGCCCTTTAAGCTCGAATGAAAGAGCTCGTTCCAACGAGTGTTTTAAAACAAAACGAACCGCGTTCCTCGATAAGAACCGGAGATAAAGAGAGGGAAAGCTATGAAAACATAATAAAATCGCGTCTGAGTATTACTTGAAAAGGATAAAAGCATGCATGGGATTTTCAATACTTGATGAAAAATCTGTACATCAATATCTTTCTTTTAAAAAAATAAGCAAATCGGTGTAATAGAATGGCTGGACGGACTCGTAATAGATTTCATAAATTCTTTTATTTTTCGAAGACACGACGACACTAATTTAATCACTGATCTCTCAAGGGATCGTCATTGAGAAAGGTTGGACTTAGGCCTCATTCACGGAGACGCAGGGCGTCGTGCGTCGCGTTCGATGACGCGGCTCGCACTAAATTTAAACGTTAAATGAGAGCGTTTACAGAGCGGGAGAAGCGATTTTACATGCGTTTGCTTGAAATGCAGGCGGAGCCCGGAGACCTTTTTGATGGCGGCGCACGCAGCGTTGCGACCAGCTGTTCCTGCAATACTCCGTTCACGGTAAAATGCGGCGAGGCCCGGGCCTGCATTGCCATATGTTTTTGTTTGCGCGCGTGTGATGATGATGGCCGCTGCACGAGCCGCCAGTCTATAAGCGGAAAAAAACGTCCAACGGGACGCGAGACTCCATGCCGCATGCGATGCGCAACGCTCCGCGTCTCCGTGAACAAGGCCTTAGCCTCCTTTCGCCACAGTAACCGATAAAAAAAGCAAAACCAGCCAGCCATTTCCACATGGTACTAGTCTGTACTTTGTATTAATAATGCCACCGCGGAGGTTGTACGACACCGTCGTTCCGTGTACCTAAACAAAACGTATACCCAGGAAATCCTTAGGGATCTTCCCAAATCCCGCTTGTTTACGAAAAAGTTAAAAGGTATTGAATCTCGTACCTACAGCTAATAAATTATTCAGAGAGCGTTTTTTTTGGGAAACGGAAACGTAAAAGTCGAAAGTACTTCTGAATAATAATTGCAAGATATAAAAGAAAAGTTTGGGAAAATGTTATTGTTACCTATGGTCAGCAAAAATTTGTACCTAAACTATTTTTTTTTAAAATAAACTTGATATAACTAATTACGGGATTTGGTTGTTCACCTGGGGAACCCTACGTTTTTTGAGGGGTATATCCCGTATTTCGCACTTCATCCTCTCCTCTATATAAACTATAACTTTGATGTGCCTGACAGGGTCCATAATTGGTTCTACTTTAAGACTTACCAACTGGTGTACATTACATTATGGAATGCAATAAAGTATTGAGTATTTATCAGAGTTTGCATACTACTCGTATTTCCAGCCTCAACCATACCTGTTTCAAATCCAATCAATTTACGTACATTCATTTTTGGCAGTGATTATAACTGAGATGAGAGGCTCGCAGGTGCCTTGTTTCCCGAAGAATTAAAGCTATCTATTAAATTTTTCTTACCATTACCATTTTCTGATAATGGTTTAAATTGTGGGTAGTTCGACAGGGTCCTTATTTAATAAATAGGTAATTTAAAAAATATATCATTATGGGCCGTCCACTGTCTCTTAAGATACAGGTATACCCTAGTTTAAGAGACAGGGTAACATATGTATATTGTCAACAGATGTACCTTGTACTTACATCAACATGTTCTACCATATAATGTAGTTACATAACATTGTATATCTTGCTTGCAACTATAGTAGGCGCCAGATAATCGTGGAATAACGGTCATTGACCCACCTACAATTATTGACATTTTTAATTTGAAAAACGGAATTAATGACACAAAGCTGTCCCGAATCATCATCTCTCGTGCTTAACATTGTCTAATAATGAAAAGCGATTCATATTTAATTGTTCAGGTACCTATGAACAGTTATTAGGGAAAGGTCAATATACTTTATTCCACATTTATCTGGCGCCTACTATAGTTCAAGTTTTGTTTTCTCACCATCTGTACCTTTTTGATCAATAAACAATTATTATTATTATTATCACTAAATCCCTGTTTGTCTTACATTTATATTGTAGCTTGAAGATTGTTGTTTTTCAAATATTGAATTTGTTATATTTTGTTACAGAGTCAATGATGATGTAGCAGCGATGTGCCCGCCGGCCACTGCGGCGCTGCTGCTTGCCGCACTTGCTGCACTGCCTTGTCGCGGTAAAGATTATTTCATTTTGACTGGCCTGTTGGTCCAGTGGTTACTGACCCTGACTGCTTAACCGGAGGTCGTGGGTTCGATTCCCACCCAGGACAAATCTTTGTGTGGTGAGCATGATCATTTGTTCTGTGTCTGGGTGTAATTTGTCTATAATATGTATGTATTTAGAAATATATAAGTATGTTTATCAGTTGTCTGGTTGCCATAGTAAGGCTCTGCCTAGTTTGGGATCGGATGACCGTGTGTGAGTTGTCCCAGGATATATTATTATTATTATTCTCTTTATTCATTTCACTTACATACTAATTTATATTTTTAAATATTTCTTAAAAAAACACACACACACACACATTAAAAAAAAACATTTAAAAATATAAAAAGCAGTAGTCCGCCGGTGTCGGGAGCAAGGTCCAAGCTACCGGTAGTTAGGGCTCCAGAGAAAGGAACCTCCTCACAATACGAGCGTATCGAGGAGTACTGCCTTCTGTATCAGGCCCTTTATCCAACCGCGTAACGCCAGCTTCGACAGATGGTCGTCGAAGCTTTTGGCCATCAGGCCATTGGCCGTAATGACAATCGGCACAATGACAGCCGAGTCCACATTCCACATGTCGACAACCTCGTGTGCTAAGTCGAGATACTTGATTTGCTTCTCTTTCTCAGCCTTCACGAGGTTCTCGTCATGCGGGATGGTAACATCGATTATCATTGTGCGGCGCGCTAATCGGTCTATCACCACTATGTCAGGCTTATTGGCAACAATAGTCCTATCAGTGATGATAGACCGATCCCAGTACAACGTGACATGGTCATTTTCGAGAACTGGGTCGGGCACATACTTGTAATACGGTACTTCGGAATCTACAAGTTTGTATTTTAAAGCAAGTTGCTGGTGGATAATCCTGGCCACTTGGTTATGCCTGTGCAAGTACTCGCCGTTAGCAAGACGAGAACAACCAGAGATAATATGTCTGATGGACTCACCCGGACGGTGGCATGCCCGACACACGTCAACCGTCCCGTCCTTCATAATATGCTTCCGGTAGTTGTTCGTCAAGATAACTTCGTCCATAATCGCACAGACAAAACCTTCGGTTTCCCCGAAGAGATCACCGAAACGTAGCCAGGCCACGGACGCTGAGAAATCTACATCGGACCCATAAAGAGCCCGATAGAAGCGCCCGTGAAGCTTGCCTTTCCATACCTCCTTGCGGTTATCTGTAGTAAGTATCACAGGTTTGCGCCAGTTCTCTTTAGCCATGGACAACGGAGTGAGTCCCTTGTCCACTGCGACCACATCTCGGTGCATACCCACATCGGCTTTGAGAAAATATTCTCTGAGACTGCACATCTCACGGTTGTGGAGAGTCTTAGCATTTAAAAAGCCTCGACCTCCACACTTCCGTGGGATGTACAGTCTCATCACCGACGATCGTGGGTGATGCATCCGGTTTGCGGTCAGTAGTGTGCGGACCCTTCTATCCAGGGCATCGAGTTCGGTTTGAGTCCATTTGAGTATGCCGAAAGTGTACATTAATACCGGCATGACCCAACCGTTGAAGGCGCGCACCTTATTTCCACCCGACAAAAGGCTGTTTAAAACCTTTTTCAGGCGGCCAAAGAAGCGCTCCCTCAGCGATTGCTTCATGTCAGTACCGTTAATGCCCAACGCCTCCGACATACCCAAATACTTGTAGGATTCGGTTGAGCTGAGGGATCTAACCTGTATGGAATCCGAGAGTTGAATTCCCTCAGATTCCATAATCTCCCCTTTCTTTACATGCATGACTGCACATTTGTCCACACCAAATTCCATCCTGATGGCACTACTGAAGGTTTCAGTTACCTTTAGTAGCTCCATCAGTCGCAAATTGTTGGGGGCAAAGAGTTTCAGATCATCCATGTAAAGAAGGTGAGATATGGCCTGACCACCTCTTCTCAACCGATAGCCTAGGCCTGAATCCTCCAGCAGTGTGCTTAGAGGATTCAGAGCTAAGCAAAACCAAAGTGGACTCAAACTGTCGCCCTGAAATATTCCCCGTTTAATCCAAACAGGCTCATCACTCCCTTGGATCGGTTGACATCCTGGATAGCGAAGGACTGTTTTCCATTGCCTCATACATGACTCAAGGAAGGTGCGTAGGGTTGCATCTATTTTATACAACTCCAACACCTTCATGAGACATGTATGTGGCACAGAATCATAGGCCTTCTTGTAATCTATCCAACATGTCGACAGATCCTTGCGGGATCGACGAACCTGTTGGCTTATGGCCATGTCTATGAGGAGTAGCTCCTTAGTACCGCGGGACCCCTTCCTACATCCATTCTGAGAGGCGGACATAATTGAGTTACTCTCAATGTGCTCATTAATTTTCGCTCTCAGGATAGATGTAAGAAGTTTATAGACCGTCGACAAACAAGTAATCGGTCTATAATTCTTGGGTTCCGCGGGACTACCTGTCTTATGGAGCAGGTGGGTAATGATAGTTGTTAGAAACTGTGGTAGCGACCCAGAATCTAAGGATGACTGGAATTGAGATGCCAGGAGCGCGTGTGAGCTGCTATACCACTTCAGCCAGAAGTTGTGCAGTCCGTCCGGTCCAGGAGATTTCCAATTCGGTAACGGACGGACTGCTTTGGCTATATCCAGTGTGGTTATAGTATTTTTTTCCATTTGTGGTATAGCTTCGCACACGCGCTCGACATCGCGCATCCAGCCACCCTCAGCGTGACAGATGGGCACCGACCAGATGCTGCGCCAGAATGTACTCGTGGCGACATCATCCGGGCGGTAAACGTCTGTCACACTTTGTTCAGGTCGCTCCCAAGCTCTGTATACCCACCTCTCATCGCTCTGGAACATGCGGTTTTGCGAGTATCGGTCAACCCGCCGCTTATACCGCCGAATACGGTTTGCCCATGCACAAACTTTCTGCTTCAGGAAGTCGATGCGCTCTGTGACACGGAACGTGTATTCTCGGGGGCTGATTCCAGTCCCCGAAAACGCCCGCCTCACACAGCGCATCACACGTGGTCGTGTGTTGCCCTCCCTGAAGCAGTATAGTTTGCCGATGAGTGCCCTAGCCTCATCGATACGCCGCTCGATCCTGCACTGCCAGGCTGGTGCAGCAGGCTTCGGTCGTATAGCTTCGTCACAACTAGGAAACTTTACGTTTGCTATACGACATGCCGCAACAGCCCCGCAAAACAGGATTGAGTGCGTATCAACGAGGCTCTCGCTGCTTTCAAAGATGTTCTGCAGCAGCGAGTCCAAAGCACACACCAACGCCCTATTCTTTTTGTGCATAGGTAAACGTGGTAGTCGGGGCCTAAGTTCGGTCGGTGTCAATCTATACTCGCGAAGCGCATCCTCCAGTGCGCTCCTCAGTCTATCGTTGCACTGGCTACTTACCGTGACAACCCTATCATCTACCTCATCACTACCGTTGTTGGGCCGCGGTGTGATTGCGCCACTGGCTGGCGCCTGTACCACGGTCTGTGTTGGGGTCGAGATGATAAGGTTGCTCAGTACCTCTGAGCGCAGCCTTTCAAGTGCGGCATCGTCCAACCTGCAATTATGTTGGATGACCCGCACCTGATCCGACAATCGTTGGGCCGAGACGTTCACAGTTGGTTCCAGGTCCTGAAACAGAGACAGCATCCTGACACGATACGCAGTGAGGTTAGTTCCCCCCTCTGTAGACCCGTAATATGCGCGCATGACGTTCTCGTTCATGGACTGAGTCCATCGCATGCGCTGCACACAACCACCGGCAGCGGGGACCCGGCTCAGGGCCGGTTGGCCCCTAGATCCCAAGCTTCTCGGTGGCCGGCCTCTCCCCTGCCGACGCACAGGTGTTGGCGACGTCGGCGGGGAGAAATACTCGTCGCTCGAGCTCGACGCAACTGCAACCACCGGTGACACTTGTGATCCGATGTCCGGCGTTGGCGAGGCGGAGCTGAGCGACGAGCCCGGGGGTGGAGGATGTGCGCGTCGGGCAGCTGCTCTTGTTATCATACTCCAAGTTTCATTCCATCATTCCTCGTAGTACGTACGTTAAACGTAGGTATCTAGGTAGTCATAGTCATTCAATTTTCATAATGACATATGTCATCAGTCTGTACCGCATATTTTCTTCTATTGTGGCCATTTTATTGGCTTTATGATGTAATAAAGTTTGTATTGTAAATAATCTGTTTGTTTTTGGAGGTTTTGGGCGAAAGAAATGTGCATAAATACAATCAAAAACTGTTATTTTAAATTTAAATTTGCTTGTACGGAAATAAAACTTGTGTTGACATCGGGAGTTGTTATTATTATTATTATTTATTTTTTGAAAATTAAATGTAAAGAACAAATATTTTTTGGGACTCGCACAAGACATACACATAAGTTAAGTAAAAAAAATGAAAAACTAACAGTAATCAAATAAATAAAAAGCCAACAGTAATGAAAAATACTAACAATGATAAAGGTTATATAAATAAAAGCTAACAAAATGGTTTTTATCTTTCCGAGACCAAAAAGGTCCCTATCCCAGCATATGCTGCGATATTAAAAAAAAAATAACACAGTGCTGGCAAAAGCAATCCAACGCTCCACAACAACAACACTAACAACTAAAGAGTAGAATTCCCTGCCGGAACCTGTGTGTCCTGAAAACTACCTCCCCAAGGTTGTAGCAGGTCTAAAATCAAAAGAAAAGGTTCCTTCCAGGCGAACGTGCAAACGCGAGCCAAATAAAAAAAAACATAACAAGCACCATTAGCCGAGCAAAACTATTCCCAATAATAAGTTATTCGAAAACCAAATAGCTTTTAACCATCTCAAAGAAAGCATAAAACGCAGCTCCCCTTGGAAATAAAGTTGTCTTCGTTTCAGGTAGGCCCGAATCCCTTCGCCTTCCGCTACTAAACTCTCTCGCTGCTATCAGAAGTTAGTCTTAGAAACCCACGTTATGCTCAGCATTCTAATTGGCACCCGTGACATAAGTATGTGTTTTATCCTTTTGAATAATCGACTGTTTAGAAAACATAAGTATTATCAGCCTCTAATGTTCCTACTCCTTGACATGGACTTCCATTCCAAAAATGGAGTTTCTTATCCGTTCTTCTCCATAAGAATCTACCTTTCCGAATGGCCAGTAGAGTCACTTTATTAATGTAATTCTATTATTTTTACTGAACTGTAAACGATGACGTTCAAAATTGCCGTTTAACGGCCTAATTGAAATAAACGTTTTGACTTTGACTTTTGACTTTGAAAAGAGCCAGCGCGCTTTTATAATATATAATGTAATATATAATATAATATCTTGGGACAACTCACACACGGTCATCTGATCCCAAACTAGGCAGAGCCTGTGCTATGGCAAGCAGACAACTGATAAACATACTTATATATTTCTAAATACATACATATTATAGACAAATTACACCCAAACACAGAACAAATGATCATGTTCATCACACAAAGATTTGTCCTGGGAGGGAATCGAACCCAGGAAACCAAATTCGAAGACCATGTAGGGTGTTAGCCCTACATGGTCTTCGAATTTGGTTTCCTGATGATGTTTCAGTAATAAGTATATTCTGCTAGTAATTTTCCTATTAATTGTAGAAGAAAGAAGGACTAATCCTTATTTTTCTGCGTGGGAGTGGCGTGGATGTCACAACATTTCTTATGTATACGAAGAATATATCTTCGTATATCAGCTTTTGATTAATGTAATTACTATTTTTCTTTTTTGCTATGTTGATTTAATATTAGACTGATGGCAATTATATTGACATGTTACTATATCAATCCAAAATACTTTTCATTTCCCTCGTTCCGATCTTGAACGTGATTTGATGTAACAAAACATCTTCCTTTTCAATTCTAACGAACTTTATCGTGACCTGCCATTTCCTGATTTACATACAATATTTCTCCAAATTGAATCATTCCGGATTGTCTTTTGTTTGTATTTCATCTTTCTCAACAGCACTTCGCAGACATAAAGCCAAGATTCCAAATGACCCTCGAGAGCATTACAAATTCATCGCTGTCCAAATTTTGTTTATTCTGAAGTCAGCATGCTCAAAAGGTCCCGTTTCATAAGCTGTAGACCGTTTAAAAATTATTTTCTTTACGCGTCGTCTAACAAATTAAATTGCAAATTCTCGGGAGCTTTCAACTTGTATTCCTAAGTACCCTTATTATATTTTAATTCTAGAGGGATTTAAAATAAACTGTGCGGAAGTCTCTTTGAGGGGAAATTGCTAGGAGTTTTTAAAAGTAAGCTGTAATGGGATTTCGCATATGTTGCAGGATATTATTGCATTTAATAGGTTGAGTTGGTATCTGCTCATAGATCATAAGATATGTTTTTTTAAATCGCAGTGAAACAACAAAGATAAATATGAAAAATTCATTCCTGTAAGTTAACCACACTTTTATACAGTTGTATATAGGCATTTACCATACTCACCTCGCAAACAATTTCATGCAAGATTGAACCATGTTTGCAAAAACACCTTATGTTGAATGTTTTGAGAGGCAGCAAACAGAACCTAAAGTGGTTACAACCTAATAGAAAACTTCTAGTTTACTTACCTACAAAAAGGTTACAGTGTACCCAGACAGGCCAAAATAGTTGATTGTTTATCGAGTCTAAAATTTACATTTCCATTTTCAGGCACCGACGCCGACGCCGCCTCAAGGATATTGAACGAAACCAACAATTTTCAGGAGACCGGCTCTCTCCCAACTATAAACAAACTCTATCAAATGTTACATACCAACTCTGACCTACATAATCAGAGCAAGCTTGGCGAGAACTTTAATTACTCCAGTGTTAATCTAACACATAGTTTCGTATACAACAATCTCAAGTATCCGACTAGTGTAGATAAGAATCACGTTGAGTGTTGCCTGAATGTTGATCAGGTTGGTGAAAGCAATGTTAGTATATCTAATGAGGGCGCTAAAGTAGTCGTAGATGAAGTGAAAGATAAAAAGAATAGGAAGAGAAGAGTGGTGAATGTAGTAAGAACATTCATTGAAGTGACGACAAGTGACACGAGAAGGTATATAGAGGCGACGGCAATGTCGCTGTTGTCGAGCCACTCTCCGTCGATTATGGAGAGGAGGAGAAAACCAGGGGAGACCGGATCTAGTGCTCCACTGCTAAATTACATATTCGATACGTATTCTAATACACACCAGCACAGGAATGAGAAGTAAGTATGATATAAATATTTGGACACTTTTCAAACTCAAGCAAAAATGAAACGGTTTTGCGAGTAAAGTGATGTCTAAATTAATGTTGGGAAGAGCACAGCTTTTTACAGTACCGTAACTTACAGACCGAAAGAGCAAAATGGTCGTTACGAACTTTGTTGCGGAGAGAATCGATATATGTAGTCTCACGCATTGAAATCTTGCTCATAAATTACAATGATATCAAAAAGATATCTACATATGTGTTATTTAAGGAAAATTATGTTTTCTTTAGTACACATTGAAACATTGATGAACTTATTCTCAAAATATTGATTTTACTCAGAATATCCAGTCCTGAACAAACACATTAAAATTATTCACCTCTAGAACACAAACTGTCCTTACTTAGAAATTTGTTAACAGTAAACAATTTAATATGGTAATACCCAAATTGTATTTCGTAGAATCTCTTAAGTCTGAACAAAACACTGTATAAGTACTTCATCAACAATACAATATGTTTACAATGGAATTGGTGAACCAACATAAATGTTTGGCCGACATTTATAACACAAACCTGTTTGCCTACGCCTAATGGTTGGCAGAACGGCATTACCAACATTCATTCAATTCTATTGACTTAACGAAGAGCAAAACTTTAATGATGAATTTATATAATTTTAAACGTCCCAATTCAACTTTGCGAATATAAAATTTGGTAAACACGGAACTCCCAAAAATATTTTCATTGAAAGAAAACTTCCTCGAGCATAATTTCCTTCTATGTGTCTATTGCCGAGGGGAAATTTTTGCGGCATTTCAATTTATTTCATAATTCGTAAACGGATTTAAAGGTAACAGTTAAGAGTTAAGAAGTTTGGAAACACCTTTGATATTTCTGAGAGTAACTTTTGGGTTACTTCGAATGAATATTTGGGTTGAAGATGCCATTAATTACAAACAATTTCTGTCTAATCAGGGTCGGAAATGGGAATAACATTTATGCAGCGGCAGCGCCAGAAATTGAAGCTCTAGTAGGCTCCACTGCTCACTTAGACTGTAAAGTGGATGCCCTTCATGATAAACTGGTAATAAGTATGTTTCTTGTTACGTTTCATTCGCTTTCATTTCTTTATAATTTCTTTCAATTCTTTTCTTTAGTTTCATCATCTATCATTTTATAATTTGCTGGTTTTCTTCAACGGACTTTAGGATTTTTCTGCACACAATGATTAATGTTGTTCAGGTATCTTGGGTACGGCGGAAAAACGATGAAGAGCCGATGGAACTGCTAACGACGGGCACCCAGCAGTACACTGCGGACGACAGGTAAAACTTCGCCAAGTTTATAAAACAAAAACACTTACTTATTGCACTCAATTATCTCGACGGCTTCCTTAAACTTTTTAATATATTGCTCTTGAATAAACTCCGTACAAAGTTGGGGATGTGAAAATATAAATAAGCGTAGTCTTTCCCTCCTACAGGATAAGCAGAGTTTCGTATACTTTTCAAACTGTGTGAAATTATGTATGGTGAAGAATTTTAGAGCGCTCTTTGAGAATTCTTTTGGAACTTTGTTTATACGGTGTAAGGAAAAGTTTTGTGAATGATCGGAGCTACGTGGCGAAATGTTAAAATAGTGTCGAGTGCTATTATTATTATACATTTTTTGTGACGAAACTTTTGGAAGATTTGGGAATAAAATCGAACCAGATGACTAGTTTAAATTAATACTGATTGGCAGATTTGCAATTCAAACTGTACAGAGAATTCAAATTTAGAACTCATGTGGTTAGTTTTCTTTAATCAAAAAGGCTGTTCATGTTCTCCAGTAGACTTGAAAGCTATGAACTAATGAAATTGATTGACATCAACAAGTATGTTATGTAGTATGTTGTCCATATTTTCAGCAGTTAAAATTATTACATAACTTAGAAAGCACTGTTATAATCTCGCCAATCCAATTTGATTCTTTCGATGTGGCGACATTTGGGGGAGGCCTATGTCCAGCAGTGGACGGTTTCAGCTAAAATCATGAAGATGATGATTAGCCATTTTGGTAAGAAAGTATATCTTTTGTTTTTCTCAGGTACTCAGCCCGCTTCATTCCTCCAGACATCTGGAGGCTAGAAGTAAAGGAGGTACGACCAACTGATGCAGCTCACTACGACTGCCAGCTGTCTGCCCATCCTCCTCGCACAGCAAGGGTGACGCTACGGGTGCCTGGTTAGTTTCCAGATTAAATTTAAATTAATGGACTTTACTGTTCTGTTTCTGTATGGTGTCGGAGGTAAAACAATAGCACTATTCTATCTCTTCCCGTGGGTGTCGTAAGAGGTGACTAAGGAACTCTCCAGAGTATGGGCAGCAGCGTTCTCTGTGCATTGCAACAGCTCACTGCGATCGCCTACCCGCCTGCCAATCGTGGCGATAATGGCAAACCCCGTCCCCCCTTTGAGGGACGCCCATATCCAGCAGTGGATGTCTTTCGGCTGCTGATGATGATGATGATGATAACGATGGTGGTGACTTTACTGCCTAAAGGTCTTCTTTACAATTTGGATCGAGAACTACAGTACGATTATTTTTAAACTCTTGTGGAAGTTTTAAATGTGTATTGATATATGGCGGAGCACACTGATTCCTATAACACAGGTTCGCCTAGCACGGGAGTCAGGGGCTTCACATGTTTGGTTGTAATATTTTTTCTGTCAATAAAGTTATTATTATTAAGTGCTCGCGGCTAAATAACAACTGCCGCACGGCAACGCTTGCCGAGGTCAGTCAGTGGACGGGTGACCATCAATTACCAAAACTCCTCCGTGATTTGGAAAGCACAGTAAGGCATTGGTCCCGGCAGTGGCGTGCGAAGGCTTTTTACAATAGGAAGCCTGAAAAATTGTACCTACTACTGAAAAATGTTAAAAATTAGCAGAAATCTTTTTTAAGATCAACGAAAACTTTTTCAAAATCCGTTTCACGTTAGTTCCATCGAAAACTAGTAGATGGCGTCAAAATGATCGAATTTGTTGTTTTGTTTATAAATATGACTACTATACACTACTGCTACGGTGCTTTAACTTCACAATTGTATAGAATTATGTAATTACTTAACCAAAGTACTACAAACGTATAAGTACTTTTTTTTTACCAAGAGAAGATTGTTTGATTTGGAGGTCACAAAAACTACAAATGGGATGAGATGAAATCATAATCACTTGTATTATTATAAAAAATAGATCTTGATCCTCGGCACCAGCTAAGTTTGTCATAAGTTAATATCAAACAACCGAATGATGAGGTTTTATTAATATCTTTCGAGTTTTTGAACCTATGGGGTGCAAGCGATATTTTAGTACCGGTTTTTGCCCGTTCAAAAGACATACTTATCTCAGAAAACACACTTTAGAGACACGTAAAAGTCCTTTTCGACCAACAATAAGGAACACATGACAGTTTACTTTTAAATACATATAATGTTGTTTTGTTAGTCAGGAAATACTCATAATGGTATTTCATTTTGATCACTCACAAACTCGTAGATTCATCGGAAAATGCTGCAACAGTAATAAGTATCACATTCAGATAATTTTAATAAAAAAACTGCCATAACTTCAGCACCACAAAATATTGTTCCGAAAATATTAAATCTGCTGACTTACGTTGCGTCATCGCATTGCGGTCACTGCACAATACAAGTTCAAAACTCACTTCACGCAGGTTTGAACTTGGGCGAACTTCATTAGTTACGCCTGGCTTTAAAATTTAAAGAAATCGTCGTATTAGTACCTACTTACCAATATATCAACAAATAATAATTTTTAGGCAATAACTGAGAGGTCCGAGACGCCGAATGGAAAAGCCAATGTGTGCGAGAGAGAAGGCGCGCTTGGTCCTCGAATTGGCGACGGCGAGCGTTTCGCTCTTCCGATATCTATGGCAAGATTGGCAAGGATGCGCGCCATTTAATTATTTTAAAATTTTGTTATGAATTTTTGAGTTCATTGACCGCGCGGTGAATTGCTTGCGAATTTTGAAATTGAGATTGATCATTACATTTATTTTAGTTTTGTAAAATTGTGTTCTTATGACAAGCGTTAACACGTATCTACGATTTCATAAAACAAGCCAGGTTTAACAGCGTCATACATGCAAGTAGATCTTTGTCAGTCGTTGCGGATAGTCAGAAACCAATCTGACACCGAGTCGTACCAAAGGGTACCGTGTTACCCAGTTACTGTGTTGAGTCGCTCGATGTAAAATACTCTTCTTCCGCTGCGACCTGTTAAACTGGAAACCGACTCCAACACAGTCTGGTAACGGCTAGGTAGATATTAATATTTGTGAAAGAGCTCCTCCAGACCTCACCATATATATAATATAATATATATAATATATTATATATATTATATTAACCTGACCATATTAGGTACACCCGTTTGCAGGTTTTCAGCTCCAATTTCATTGAAGTCATATCAAATACAAGCGTTTGCCCACGACTTTGTACGCGCACATCCCGTTTTTTTCAGTTCCCCTATAGCCTTTATGAATGTGGCTATCATATTCAAAAACAATTTTCTAAATTCAAGTGGCTCCAGAGATTAGCGCGTCCAAACAAACAAACAAACTTTACAGCTTTGTTATATTAGTAAAGATGGTATATTAGTATAGAATTATAGATTTCAGTTTTGTGTCTAATATCATTGATCGGATAATCGGGCGCTAATATACCTAAACTTCACTTTTATTCCCACAAAAGGATACGGACACGGACACGGACATGCTTTTCAGAATCCCGGATCCCGGAATCGTTCGAAATTCCTGAGATTGCTAAAAATGCCCACATACAAAATATGGTTACAACTCGTTGTGGACTATCATTGTAATTTTTTACAGGTATTCCATTTGTTTTGAATAAAATAAATATACTAAATCAAAATAAAACTGCTATAATTTCATTAAGTTTATTATAGTTATTTTAACAAAATTGTTCAATCCCGGGAAACCGGGATTACTTATTTATTCAGAAAGAAATGTCCATATTCTTCTTTCACGGGAAGAAGTTCAGGTATATAAGCGCCCGATTATCCAATCACTGCTAATAATGCAAGTGAAAATTCTTCGATATATTCAGAGCTTCATAGGTTCTTGCTAAGTGTTGATCTCTAAATAGAACGCACCAAAGTTTCATATTTTTTAAGTTGGCAAACTTTTCAGCGTTAAAGCCACTGAAAAAATTTAACGAAGACTTCAATTGAGTAACCAACAAAGAACTTGAAGCAACAAACTGTTCTCGAACTTCCTCAAAAGTTTTATTTTTCATAATTACTTGCCAAGGTTTTCGTTTCATAAAAGATGGTTAGGTATAAAACTCTGACTGCAGCAATTTGTTATCAATCATCAATTTTATCTAATACCTTTAAACGAGCAATTCTTGTATATATATAATCTGAAACTCGGAAACGGCTCCAACGATTTTCATGAAATTGAATATGCAGGGGGTTTCGGAGAGACGGGGCCCGCCAGGGCCAGAGCCTGCCAGGGTTGCGGAATTTGTTCGAAAGAGTCACCGCGGCCCTAGAACACAAAGGGCTTTAGAAGGAACACGGATGGGTTTTAGTCAGTAAGAGTCTGACACGCCCTTCCGCTCCACCCAGAGCGGAAGAAGTCATTTGACGATTTCCCATCCTTAAAAAAAAAGAAAAAAAATGGGGGTTTCGGGGGCGATAAATCGATCTAGCAAGGTTACATTTTTAGAAAACGTTAAACAAAAAATGTCATCAAGTACTTGTTATTTATCTACGGGACATTATGTAGGTATGATGTGCATGACCAAACATGAAGTATGACACTCGATTAAAGGAAGTTGCTAGGAAACATGCGGCACTAACCTTTCAATTCACCGTCTTTTGTTGGCAGAAGGTTCGAGTCCTGCTGGATATTGCAGGGCGACGCTCAATGGGACGTACTGACGCTATTCACCACACATACACATATTTTCCTTAGTGTTTTAAATGATAAACCGCTGCTCGAGCAGTTTTACAGAAGGCGATTCGTATTACATTGTTCGCAACAAAAAAAAGAACAAGAGACAACGTTCCGGTAACGCACTGCTTTTCATAGTGATCTAACGATCACTATGAAAAGCAGTGCGTTCGCACCGTCGGCGATGATAAGGACGGTGATAGTCTTAGTGCGCAAGTAGGAAAAGGATGGGAGATGGATCGAGAAAAGCATTTGCAAGACATTTATACTTCTACCCTACAATAAATATTATAAAAATACGAAATTCAACAAATATCTTTAAATCTTTATCCTCACAGAAGTGTCAGTCCGCATTGTGGACGGCGCGGGCGCAGCGGTGTCAGAGCAGGTGTGTGAGCTGGGCAGTACCGTAGCGCTGCGTTGCGAGGTCAACGGCCTGAAGATGGAAGGAGGCCCGTCTCTGCTGTGGTATAGAAAAGACGACCTACTGAACGATGACACCACAAGAGGAGGTATTAGGTATGTAGAAATATTAATCTGTAATTGAAATGCAAGGCCAGAAAGATATGACAGGGTGTAGCTAGTAGTGGCTAGTCTTTCTCAAAAAAAACCGGCTAAGTGCGAGTCGGACTCGCGCACGAAGGGTCCCTACCATTATCTATAAAAACGGCAAAAAAATAATGTCTGTTGTATGGGAGCCCCTTTAAATATTTATTTTATTCTGTTTTTTAGTATTTAGTGTTATAGCGGCAACAGAAATACATCATCTGTGCCAATTTCAACTGTCTAACTATCACGGTTCATGAGATACAGCCTGGTGATAGACGGGCAGATAGACAGACGGACGGACGGACGGGGCCTTAGTAATAGGGTCCCGTTTTACCCTTTGGGTACGGAACCCGTTCGGGATGGGGAAGCTCAGCGCCATTTCACTGTGTATTCTGTACTATTATTTTCTTTAACTCTTTTGATGTGATGTTGTTTATATTTTCTATCCCATTCAAAGGAATAGATTAGAATCGGATAAGACGACCAGGAAAAATTGAAAGAGGGAAAGGAGGCCTTTGCCCTGCTATGAACCAGAACAGGAGAAGTACAAATGCTTCATCATTGGTTGCTAATAACTGCCCCCAAGAAAGCGGAAGATTTGAACACTTTTGATTCAACTTACCTACATATACGTATACTGAACATTGAAGAAGTATAAAATACTTCTTCGACTTGGATCTTCGATCGATACTGTCGGCAGACGCATATTATGTTTAGGGATTTTATAAGCAGTTATTTGGTTTTCTAATGGACCTTTTTATACAACTTATTATTATTATGAAGCAATAACATCGAGCTGTATTTATACTTCACTAATTAATGAACTGATTGTATTCAGTTCTTTGTTATAATAAAGAATGTCGTATTTAAGTTAGTGAACTTACGACAACGTAGTGGCAATCATTACGTTGTCGTAAGTTCACTATTTAAAAACGTTAGTAACGTTAGGGTAGTTCAAATATTTAAAAACCCACTTTTGTGTACGTCAATCTACATCGTGGCTTACCATAAAGTGCACTTGCTCCGTTTATTCATCAATTTTACAACGCATTTTCTTCGACAGTGTACGAACCGAGTTCGGCTCAAACGGCGCAAACTCGATCCTGCGAGTGGCTCGCGTGCGCGGAGACGACGCGGGGCGCTACACCTGCGCCATCGCACGTGCCCCGCCCCCGTCGCCGTCGCCTGCGTATGTCATACTACATGTTATCAAAGGTACATACAATTCCTTCGCATCTTTATCATCCAGTTATTGAATTTTGCCTTAATTAACAAGCTTATCACATTTTACAAACATTTTGTACATGTTATCCATCGGTTGGGAATTTGTTTTGCTTCTCACCCTTACCCTATCGGTTTAAAAGCCGGATCTGCTAACTATATAAATGTTCTGGATCGTTATGTTAAGGCAACTCTTGCATTTATTGCAACAGTTCACTTGTGAAACCTCTTCCATCAGTTTTAATGAAAGTTAGACTTTGCTAAGGTTTAGTGTAGGTACCTAGGTAGGTATAAAATATGGCTATAATTTCTTTTAAATTTTTAAACAACAGAATCATAAATAACATAATGCTTAGCTCCTCCATTTTTGGAATTGAAATATTTGAGATTGTCACATCTGCGCATATGTCTTCCCGTGGGTGTCGTAAGAGGCGACTAAGGGATTCACCAGAGAATGGGCAGCAGCATTCTCTGTGCATTGTAACAGCTACACTGCGATCGCCAACCCGCCTGCCCAGCGTGGCGACTATAGCAGCACCATACCCCCTTCGGGAGAGATGGATAACACAGTTACTGGGCGTTTCTTACTTTCATTTGTTCATCATCCATTCTTACATCTTTCTATTTTTCTTCATCAGGTGAGAGCCTAGCTGAGCTGCATCAGGGCGGCACTCCATCATACACTTCCGCATCTTGGATGCTGATAATGGCGCTGTGCGTCCTTTTACAAGCCTACTATTAACATTTGTTTATTAATAAATTGTTCGTATTTACTTTGGTGTTTAGTTTTTCTAGTTACCTAGCTTCCCGAACTTATACCTTTTCAGTTTCTGGAACGAAATTAGCGACGAGTGAGCGACGAGCAAATTAGACACAGTGTAGTGAAGGTTAAAAATGAATCCCTCGAAAATCACGGCACCTAACTCGCTTTTAACAATTTGTCACGTAAAATATTAAGAGTCAAATCAAATACAATCAATATTTGTCCAATTCGCACTAAACGTTTCCAAACGTTTAGTGCGAATGCTTTTATAGTGCGCACAGGAGTGGAACTCTCTACCTGCGTATGTTTCCGAACGCATTCAACCCTAATCTCTTCAAAGTAAGAGTGAACAGGCTTTTACTGGGTAAGCTCACTTGACTTTGTTTCTGCCACCACTGACCTAGACTAGAATTGACTCTGTTGAAAACAAACCCATCTCAAATAATAAAATAGTACAGGCACTTTTATATAAGTTAAGGTTAAGATCAGTCAGTCAATAATATAAAGCTGTTGCACGTTCTACAGCATAGAGAAGAACAAACAAGAAAGGAGTTTCTTGTGTGTTCAGAAACTGTTTTATATCGTAAGTAGCTACACTAAAAAAATAAGGTAACGTTCTTTTTGTAATAATCAATGCATGAACTAAAAATATTGAGCCTCAACAATGCGTGTACAGTTTTAGAGTTATTGTTAGAGATAACTTCCTTCTCAGGTACATGGCGCTGAACTAGCTGTAGAATAGAACAAAATTAACAGAATAGAACAGAACAGAACAGAATAGAACAGATTAGGACAAATTAGAACAGAATAGGACAGAATAGGACAGGATAGAACAGAACAGAATAGAACAGAATAGAACAGATTAGAACAGAATAGGACAAATTAGAACAGAATAGGACAGAATAGGACAGGATAGAACAGAACAGAATAGAACAGAATAGAACAGATTAGAACAGAATAGGACAAATTAGAACAGAATAGAACAGAATAGAACAGAATAGATCAGAACAGAATAGAACAGAATAGATCAGAACAGAATAGAACAGAATAGAATAGAACAGATTAGAACAGAATAGGACAAATTAGAACAGAATAGAACAGAATAGATCAGAACAGAATAGAACAGAATAGATCAGAACAGAATAGAACAGAATAGAATAGAACAGATTAGAACAGAATAGGACAGAATAGAGCAGAATAGAACAGAATAGAACAGAATAGAACAGAATAGAACAGAATAGAACAGAATAGAACAGAATAGAACAGAATAGAACAGAATAGAACAGAATAGAACAGAATAGAACAGAATAGAACAGAATAGAACAGAATAGAACAGAATAGAACAGAATAGAACAGAATAGAACAGAATAGAATAGAATAAAGCAGAATATAATGCATTTATTTGTGAGAACATTGTACAAATTTCTTATGTGTAGTATTTCGATATTTGTATTTCGATTATAATATTCTGCCGTTTCCGGTGAACAAATATACTGTAAAATTAAGGGGTGTATGACAAGTATGATAACAAAGTTATCAATCAACTAGCTTTTGCCCGCGACTTTGTACGCGCATATTCCGTTTTTTTCTCTTTTTTTTCCCGTTTCCTTATAGACTACTATAGCCTTCCTATAGTTTTCCTTGAATGTGGCTATCATTTTCAAAAATAATTTTTCAAATCCGACCGGTCTTTCTAGAGATAAGCGCGTTTAAACGAACAAACTCTTCAGCTTTATTGTATTAAGTATAGATAAAGATATGGTTTAGATTGCACCGTTGCCAAACCAATAAATCGTCACAAGCACTTTTCCATTTATACCAGGATCGATAACCTACGAAGTTATAAGGTAGCCTGCATTTCGAAAAAACTAGGTCAACGGGAAGTACACTATAGTGTGTAGTTTTTTGATGAAGGGTACTATTTATTATACCTTTTTTGCGGCATAAACGGCCGTATCTTTTTTTTAAGTTAACTGAGAAGTTTGTTTTTTTTCACAACTTCAAGGGACTGTAGACTTGGGTATATGGTTTTAATTTCAACTCGATACCTCCACGCGTTCTCGAGATAAAGGGTCTCGATAGCTAAAGAGACGGACGGACAACAAAGTGATCCATTTTAAGGGTTCCGTACCTCAAAAGGAAAATACGGTACCCTTTTCCGTATTTTTCTTTTGAGGTACGGAACCCTAAAAATGGCGTGAAAGCCTGATTTGCAAACTAGGACGGGGAATTACTATTGGTTAATATTATCAGATATCACGCAAACAGGAATTGAAAAGGTTCTTGGAAAGCTTGCTATCTATACCTGCGTTTAAAGCGAAATACGATTTATCAGTAGTAGGAAATTATTAAAATGCATCCATATCCTATCCTAAAATCTTCAAAATCTCATAAAATAGCTCTTCTGGCACACACTTATCGAATTTATGCGTATCACCCAAAATTGGACGAACAACCCACTCTCGGTACAATGAGACCGCCATGCATAATCTGAGTACTGATGTCTATATATCAAGCTATATATACCAGTTTAAGTAGACCTTGCACTGTATAAACTTTGCTTAAAACGAGAGATCAGCTCGTACTGGAGTTTCAAGCTGATAATGTCGTTGTGTGTACCGGACCTAACAAATAAAACGGTCATTGGACCAGACGGTAACGTTTTTCTCGCATTTCCCTGACCCATTATGCACGAATGGATCATGTAAATAACTGTGATGACGGGCAGAGTGGGATATTTGGTGTTTTATTACTCATATCTATGGTAATCACTATAAATTGGGTGAGCTTTGTCGGGGTAGAATGGAAACATGCAGTGGACGCTTATGCAGATGATCTTTAAATAAAGATGTACATGACTTTTGAAGGTGGGTAGTGCAATATTATATTCACATAACTAACATTAGACCAAAAAGTCAGTTAAACTATTCAGAGTAAAAGTTTAACAGCGATCAGCGATCGAATACGATAGTAAAAGAGGATAAAATGTATGGGATTGGCATTGATTGACAAATGTTACGCTTAGGCCGCATGCACACGGGATCCATCATTGACGAATTCATTCACATAATTTTCACGATTCGTCTAAATATCCGAATTGGTGTTCACATTCGTTTCCTGGTTCAGAGTTCAGTCTTGGATGAACTACCTATTACTACTTACTACCTATTGAACTATGCGGGCCCAGGTGGGCGGGGCTGAATCCGATTCATGTTTTTTGACGAACGAGATTTTTAAAAGACGATACGTGTCCATCGTGTAAAAGCATATCCGCCGTCAAAAAAAGAAACGAATCATGAAAAAAGACGAATCGTTCTCGTAGGAATGAGCTTTTTTTAAGGGTGGGAAATCATCAAATGACTTCTTCCGCTCTGAGTGGAGCAGAAGGGCGTGTCAGACTCTTACTGACTAAAACCCGTCCGTGTTCCTTCTAAAGCCCTTTGCGTTTCAGGGCCGCGGTGACTCTTTCAAACAAATTCCGCAACCGAGGAATGAGCTCTTACATTTTGACTTTTGATGAAAGTGGAAGTACAACCGTGATGGTATAAAGCTGCCATACTTAATTACATTTTTCTACGTAAGTATAATTAGAAAAGAGAAAAGACAACATTTTATAAGCAACGAGATTCGATAAATTGAAGATTTCTCAACAGAGGCACTAAACAAATATTACGACGTAGAACCCAAATTCTTTGATGTTATGAAGCTACAAAGCCAACATTTTCAGATTTACTGAGAACCCATTAGTATGCGTTGTAATTGAAGTGTTACCAATTACTAAAACATACCGAAACTTTACAGTTGAACAATCACTATGAATATGGAGATGGCTATCCATATTTATGAGGGAACTTGCTAAGCTCGTCTGATATCGGATAAACTCGTTGTATGATAACTAGAGGAGTGGTTGTAACTGGCCTGAAGTGGGGCTGTTTCGGAGTGGGGCTACATTTGAATGTGTTGTACGTACGAACACTGCCGCTCAAGAGTATTTAGCCACCTGAAAAAGGTTTTTGTAAAAGTTTAAATAAATGACTATGGTAGTTTTAAGAAATTTCTTTAACATAATCCAGTCGGTCGATTCTGTAAACATGTTGAAGTGAAGGCTTTGGTGAAGTGATCTCGAGCTGAGCTGTCATTTCATCTTGATTTTATGGCTTGATAGCTCACCTCATGATCACTTCACCCAAGCCTTCACTTCGACATATTTACAGAATCGACCGGAATCTTTGTTAAAATGTTCAATGGAGAATTTCAATTTAGAATCTACGATGCTATCAGTACCTATTTAACGAAGCAAATGGTTAAATAATGTTTTAAATTAGTGCTGAATAAAAATAATCGAAGTTTCCACCTTCATTTGTAACTAGTGGTCCACTCCGGCTTCGCCCGGATGTATAATTTTTCAAAATTTTCATTCATAAGAACCTTCTCCTGATAATAACAAACACAACAAAAAAAGAATTAGCGAAATTGGTCCAGCCGTTCTCGAGTTTTGCGCTTAGCAACACATTTAGCGATTCATTTTTATTATATAGATGACGGCCTCACAAAGCTTTGGCGCCACAAAATTCTGAGGGCCAATTCTGGTAACTGGGTTCCGAACATCCGTAAAAACGAAACCCTTGTAGGATGACTCGGGTTTCTGTCTATCCATCTGTCACAGCCAATTTTCTCCAAATCTACTGGACCGATTCTTTTAAAATTGAGCGCACATATGTATGAACTTCTGTGACTCAAAAAGGACGCGTTACGTGGACAAATAAATTTTGGTCACTTTTGGAGGACCAACTAGAAATTAAAACAAAAAAAAATCTTAAACTGTATCGCGTGTCATTTCAAATAAAAGGACTTATTGTGAGAGGTTAAATTACATTTTTTTCATAATATTAAAACAAATAGTTCTGAAGTTATTCAAGAAATAAGATAAAAATTACCCCTTTTTTCCGAAACTACTGATCCTAAAATTATGAAAAAATGCAGATAATATATCTGTAAGTACCTATAGATTACAGGAACTCATCAAGTTTAAAAATGACCAAAAGAATGACGTGTAAAAGTGTTACGTTAGTTACCTACTTACAAAATAAATATAATTTATCATTTGCATTTCATTGAAATAATCGTAAATTTTCTAGATAAAATATCTCAGTTCATCGTAACACCAGAAGAAAAATAAAGGACTTCATGATTTGAACGTTGTTTATCCAAAGCTTCTCCAAATAATAACTTTCCTCGTTGAGTAACAAACTTTGCTCATCCCTCGTGGATTCTGACTTTCATTTTGATACCCATTACTCCTCCTGAACTAAAATAACTTGTTTTGTTACGACAACTTCTACCGGCGTTGATTCGTTACTTTGATTGTATTTTGCTACTACATAAATGCGAAAATTTGGTTGGATATTGTAACACTAGCGGACTCACGCTAGTGCTACTTAATATTATTATCACACTTCACATCACACTAATATTATAAAGGCGAAAGTTTGTGAGAGTGTGTGTCTATGTTTGTGACTTCTTCACGCGCAAACGGCTGGACCGTTTTAAATGAAATTTGGTATAGAGATTGTTTGAGTCCCAGGAAAGGACATAGGGAAAGGGCTTTTCATCCCAGGAGTATGTTCCCTTGGGATAATTTTCGACATCAACGCGGGCAGCGCCGCGGGCGGCAACTAATTATAAATAAAACTGTGTTTGAGGTTAAAGGCAGATGCCAAATAGGCATTTGCCTTCAACGAGCCCATATAAAAACAAAACATATTCTAAATTCAAATTCTCTTTTGCCAGACGCTTCCAAAGGGCTACCTTGTCTGCCAGAAACCTGCAGCCAAGGAGAGCCTCATGACAATATGTTTGATACTCAATCACGCCGGAACGGCTGAGCAGATGTCACGTGATCACAGAGTGAGCTGTCATTCCATCTTGATTACATGGAATGACAGCTCACCTCGTGATTACTTCACCCATCTAAATACCTAGAGAAATGTGTGTTCCGTTCCATAGGCAGATATCTTTCAACCACAAAGATGTATCCACAACACTATCAACAAAACACAAAAAGTTTCCTCCAAATAGTTCTGCAACAAACAATTCAAACAAATGGGTAGACAGTACAGCTTAAAAACTTTGCCCGAGTTTTGCCCAGATGGATTTAGCAGCTCGTATATTACTTCCGGCGTATCTTTTTCTCGTGTTAACGGACGGATTTAAAAGAAGGCTTTTCGGTGTTGCTTTTTATTAAAAAAAAACTGTGAGATAAATCGTTGCTTCGAATGCCTACATTTTACAGTAAGAATATATTATTTTGTTTGGTTTTCTCCAGTACGTAATAGGCTGTGGCAAAAGATGGTAAAATAAACACGATTAAAAGGGTTTTACTAGATCAAGGACCAACTTATGATATTATTAGTAGTCTGTCGGAATATTAATCAGGTCTTTGGGTAGAGTTCTGAAAGATTAAATGAATAGATAGAATTAGCCTTAATAACGAATTCACAGTCCTAATACACATCTAGATTTGATGAACGCAAACCAAAAATCGCATCGTTATCTCGTACTATCGTTTGCCAGTTAGGAAGACGCCTTCAAGTCCACTAAAATTGTTCATACCTTTACAATAAAACAGCTCATAATCAACTTACAAACAATTAAAAAGAATAAAATAACTTTAGCAGGTCAGGCACCTTACTCCAATCCAATAGGGATTCCGTAATTTTTCTTTCCGAAGCAATTGCAAAGAAAACCCATTAATTCCCAGTTAGGTTTCCCCGTGAGTCGGAAACTTTGTCATTAAAAAATGTGCATGCGATATATCCTTAGAAGTGGGACACTGTGGGAACTAATCTAACTTTTGTTTGCAAAGTGGCTTCGGGTTTAAACCACACTGTTTTATAAACCGATTTAATAAAATTGTTTAAAGACAATGGGTGGTGCTCGTGGCTAATAAATGATAGCCGCAGGGGATAATTTTCGAGGGTAAGCAACACTTGCCGAGGTCGGCCTGTGGATGGGTGACCATCTAAAACGTACCGAGACTCCTCCGTGCCTCGGAATGCACGTATAGCCACTGTCAGTTGTACATTTTTGTCAGTTTTTCGGGTTGTCAGAAGCCAAACAATCTGTCACCAGCCTTGCCAATAGGTATCGTGTTGCCCAGTTATTGGTTTGTGGGGGTCAGTTGCAAAGTTCCACCAAATAAAATACTGGTACTCAGCTGCATCTGGTTAGGCTGGGAGTCGACCCAAATATTATATAGGTATGTAGTTGGGAAAAGGCTAGGCAGATTGAAAGATATCCACTAATTAACGCATTTAAATAAACGACTGCGGTCTTAACTAGAAACAACTTGTTTGTTCTATGGTCTATATTCCGTTGTTGCTGTATTTAATTGGATTGGATTGAATGAAAAATCTGATATTTGATATTTTTTTGGGCAACAATGCATGCTATTTTCTCAAAGTTCGTTTGCTAAAGAAGGCCAACAAAAGTTAAGACCGATACCGAATAATCTAGTTTAGTAAATACCTGGCGTCTTTTTGCATTTAATTCTGTTTTGACGAAAAAAGGACTCTAATTAAAGAAAGGAAGCCTGATTCCCAGCAATGCAACAACTAGCAAGACAACATATTTTGTTAACACGATCGACTACATTTTCAAATTCGCTTTGAGGCCACTGATCGGTCTTCGAAAATACTTTTATTGATCGAAGCTACACTATGGATGACACATAGGCTACTTTTTTATCCCGAAAATGACATATTCATATGGAAAAGGTCACAAGATAATGCTTGAAAAATATAATTATAATTTTATTTAAATTTTATAATATTTATTTTTTTATTAATAATACTTACCTATTTAATTATATTTTTTATTTCATTTATTTTAAAAATTAAAGTATGTTAAACTGACATTTTATAATGTTATCTGCATTATAAAATATCAAAGTTTTATATACTTTCATCGATCTCTAACTTGGTAGGTATCTACCAAAGCCTGGTTTGATTGACTCATGCCCAAATCCATTTCATATTGCAAAGCAAAACTAAATGCACCGAAAACGCATCAAACTGTCGTTACCTCAATCTTTATATCTACAGTTGAATCTTTCAAATTCTGTTTGAACGTTTTAAAGGCATCGTAAAATAAAGCATTTGAACTTATATTTATTTCATTCAAAAGAATAACGTCATGTTCTATTATGTCCAAAATTGGCTTCGTTGAATAGATCGGTATACAAAGAAATAAAGAAAAAGCTTAAAGACTTTTACAAAAAAATACAACTGACTTCCAAATAAAAAACACAACCTTCTCCAACTTCGACTAAAAAAAGAAGGAGGTTCTCAATTCGTCGGAACCTTTTTTTATATACGTTCCCCGATTACTCGAAGATGGCTGGACCGATTTGGATTTTTTTTTTGTTTGGAAGGGTATACTTTCCTGGTGGTTCCATGATCATGAAGTCAGGATCTGATGATGGGATCCTGGAGAAATAGAGAAAACTTTTAAAATTTTATAGGCGAACTTGAAGCGATTTTTGTAGTTTTTGGAAGAGTACTTTCTCTTTCTCTTTTTTCATTTCAATTTTGTGAAGATCTGATGAAGAACTTCGGAGATAAGCAACGAAACTCCTCAGTAAATGATAGCAAATGGACTGGGATTGCTGAAATCTCATGTCTGTTTATTGTTTACACCAGTTCATAACATAACATCACGCCGGTACGCTGTGAAGGTGTAAGCACATGTGAACCACTAAAAAATAATCTTGTTTGTCCCCCAAAAGTGACCCCCGTGACCGCGTCCGTGTTTTGGTCATAGAAGTTCAGATGTGTACGACATTTCAACAGAATCGGTTCAACAGGTTGGAAGAAAATTAGCTGTGACAGACGGACAGACAGACAGACACACTTTTCTGACGGATGTTAGGAACCTTAAAAAAAAGAAAACAGAATGTTGTAAATTTCATGTTAAAGATCATCTGCCATTTGCGTTCTAGATAGGTACCTTATTTAATTTCGGAAATCATGAAGGCTATTATTTTTTCTGGGTAAAAGTAGCCTATGACATTGGATTACTCCCTCCGGAGAAATCCTTTTAGGAACTTAAGTGACAAACATACATTTAATTGAACCTCTTTATAGAATTAATATATTAAGTTAGATGAGCTCGAATCAAATGCACACCCAAGTAGTTCACACGCAAACACAACATCGCCAAATGAGGTTTTATAGCCTCGTCGGATATCCAATGTGGGTGCGGTGCTCATGTTCAGTATATGATCCACACATACTATGTGTTTTTAGTGCCTACCTTTTAGGAGACTGAATGAATATCGAGGATGCTGCAATTAACGCAGGCACTTACAGGGCCCAAATTCGAAAAGAAGAAATTAGATGAGAATAAAACCCAAGACCCTAAGAATCCGCACTTGAATTCGCTAGATGAGTGAAATTTTTTAAATTAAAATATCCAGAATTTACCACTAGACCCAAGCGCCAACAATACAGGTTGTTTCAAAAACTTAAAACCACGCTCCCCTTGAAAACTACATTTACTTCCTCCAAGCTCGCATAGACAGTGTCAATTTAACTTTTCTAGAACAATCGACAGTGTGGACATTACGCAAACTATGGACTAGAAGTGTTGTTCTTTAATAGCTGTATTCCACTGCTGGGATCCGCAAAATGTGTATTTTCTAGAAATAAACGTACTTTGTTGTTGTGTTTTAGTGTTAGGATTTATACAGAACTAATGTTTCGAGGTACATAACGTCCACAATCTCGCAGTCAATATTAAAATGCTGGAATATGATTCAAAGTTTTTCCCCGAATAATAATTCTAGTTTGATCCAGCCCGTCCCTAGCTGTCCTCCCCCCAGTGACGCCCTAAGCCGAGGCACGTACCCCACAGTTTTTTATAAGCCCTGGCTGGAGGCTTTAATATTAAATTAAGGCCACCACAGGCAAGCCCGGTTAAGCAGTCGACAACCTCATAGGCTGAACTGCGAGGCGCCACTCACAAAAACTACTAACTTCAAAACTTTTTGGTAAAAGACTAGGCATATGAATACCTACGTCAGTGTACCTCTATAGGTACTTGGCAATTTTATTACATCATATTATCTCGCAATTTTCTACCTTGTAGTTCAGCATTATACAAATTGAAACAAATCTCATCACTCCGCACAACACTACTCTCATATTTAAACCCAATCACATTCATTCATCTCAATAATTCTTAAAGCCCCGTACTTTAGCCCCACCCATCTATTTTTCGTCCACTCGACACCACCTTCATCTCATTCGAAGAGGTGTCAAAGACAGGCCCACTTCGTTAGCCTGGACAATGATGATGGCTGTTGAATGGTTCGATGTGACGGCAGCCGCTGAAACGCTTCAGTGTGGTGTAATTTGCGCTGAACTATTTTGGGTAGTGAAAGTTGGGGAGCTTGTTTTATTGTGGTTGGAGTGTGAATTGATAGCATGATTAGGCGTTTATTTATTTGGCATAATTCATTAGTGGATATTTATTTGAGACCAAAAATAAACATGGACGAAATTATAACTTTTAATATGGTGGTACGTATCTATCTTATTTAAATCTTATATTTTTAGGGGTCCGTACCCAAAGGGTAAAACGGGACCTTATTACTAAGACTTCGCTGTCCGTCTGTCACCAGGCTGTATCTCATGAACTGTGATAGTTAGACAGTTGAAATTTTCACATGTATTTCTGTTGCCGCTATAACAACAAATATTAAAAAACAGAATAAAATAAATATTTAAGGGAGCTTATGTGGGAGCCCCTTAAATATTTATTTTATGCTACAAACGTAATTTTTTTGCCGGTTTCTTTAACATGATATGAAGCGAAAGCAAATACAAAATGTCTGTTTTGATAGTAGAAAATATTTATGTAATTTATATTATACCAGGATCTATAACTGGTTCTATAATAATACTGTTTCCATAGAGGAACGTTCCTAACTTGTGAATAGTAATCAAATATTACCATCCTTTTAGTTCATACAACCCAAAAAACAAAACAGAACTGTCCAATGCACCGCTGCCACTTCTAACAAAAAACGGTTGAAAGTCTCAAAAACGGTCCATTACACCTAAAAACGGGTCCAAAACGAAACGAAATAAATCATTGCCACATGTTTTAAACTACAATTTTAGCTGTCAACCGATAATCGGGCTTTTGGTAACCGCTGCGAGATACTTCAAAATAACGTAACCGCAAATGGGACTTGCTATGTTCATAATGGTTGAACTTAATGATAAATACCTATTAAACCTACTAAACGATTGCCTCAGGACATACCTGTTTAAAGGCTTCTGCAGACAGGCGCAACGTGACAATGCGACAATTTTTTCATTAAAATTGTTCAACTCAATCAATCTGCCTGGCCTTTTTCCAACTAGGTACTTATGCTTTATTCTTTTACAATTATTTTTAGGATGGAATCATCAAATGATTCGTTCCGCTCTGGGTGGAGTGGCAAAGACTGACACTCCCTGTGTCAGACTTTTACTGACTAAAACCCATCCGTGTTCCTCCTAAAGCCCTTTGCATTCCAGGGCCGCGGTGACTCTTTCGAGCAAATTCCTCAACCCTGCCAGGTTCCAACTATGCTGGGGTCGGCTTTAAGTCTAACTGAAAGACAGCTAAATACCAGCGTAGAACATAGAGCGACTGCCTATCTGACCTCTACAACACAGTAACTGGGTAACACGGTAACCCTTGGCAAGAATATTGTCAGCTCAGTTTTTTTTTTTCTTTTTATGACAGTGATAAATGATATTTATTTTGTAAGTAGGTTAAACAACACTTTTACGCGTCAATCTTTTTTGGTCATTTTAAACTAGATGAGGCCGGTGTTTTTTTTTTTTTTTTTTTTTTTTTTTTTTAAGGATGGGAAATCATCAAAATGACTTCTTCCGCTCTGGGTGGAGCGGAAGGGCGTGTCAGACTCTTACTGACTAAAACCCATCCGTGTTCCTTCTAAAGCCCTTTGCTTTCCAGGGCCGCGGTGACTCTTTCGAACAAATTCCGCAACCCTGGCAGGCTCTGGCCCTAGCGGGCCCCGTCCTCTTTGCTGACATCTCTTTGAGGCGCGCGTGAAACACAACGCGCCATCGACCCGGCCTGTTGGTGATGGGACAGCGAGCCACCCAACGCTTGCCGTCCGCAGGCCAGGCAGGCATGGCGCCTACAGTGGCCGGGGAACGCCCTGCGACTCCCGACGCCCGTGGCGTCTTCTCCTGTAGCGACGGTTGGGGCGAAGGCCCTGCCTTTCCCTCGCGCGGCCCGCCTCCTTCGCTAGCATTACTGCTTCGCAGAAGGAGGTGACCGCTTCCCAAGCCTCCTCGCTCCGGACCATGGATTCAACCAGGGCCGGACGCGAGAGGTTGCCGCCGCCGCCGGCGGTGCTCAGCTCAAGCAGGGCAGACCTCCACCGTATGCTCCACCGTGTCCTCCGGGTGATCCTCACAGTGCTGACACCCGGGCGTGTCCTTCCGCTTAATCCGAAACAGGTACCTCCCGAAACAGCCGTTTCCGGTAAGTATCTGCGCCAGGCGGAAGGTGAGGACGCCGTGGCGACTCTCCAGCCACTTCTCAAAGAGGGGCCTTACCGCCGCAATTGTGGCGTGCCCAAAAGATTGACCCATGCGGCTGTAATTACTTGGCCAAACAATTTCAATAAAAAGTTTTGTCTTCCTTTATAATTGCGTGATTCATATTTTAATGACACTTTTAAAGGGATTAAACTCAGTAATTTCAATCTGATAATATTCTCATTTGTAGATAAAGCATTGATGACGTTTACGATAGTAATTGGTTGGTTAATATCAGAGGATGCTGCGAGCAAAACGATATTTACCGTGTATGTACCGTAATATTAAAATTTCAATTATCAATATCTTCCTGTTTTTTGTTGTCGGATACAGCAGTTGATTATTTATTAAATTAATGGATTTTGGCTCGGAAAAACCATGGAACGGTTTTGAATGAACTTTGACACACATCTAAACTAATATCTTAACCTTCTAAACTAAAATTATAAAGAGGAAAGAATTTTTTGTTTGTTTGTTACGATTTGGCTGAAAAACCACTTAACGGAAAAAAAACCTTTCACCATTAGAAAGCTACATTATTAACTTAAAATTAAAGGTTACATTTTATTCACCCGAGGTGGCCCGCAGATGCGGGTCGGCACCAGCCGGGGATTACGGAAGTCACATTCGTTCCCGCGATCCCCGGCGTTGGTGGGAGATGGAACACCGGGGTGGTTTTAGTCAGGAAGAGTCTGATAGACCACCCCGCCCGCTCCAGGGCGGAGGACATCCATGAGGATTTCCCCCCTTAAAAAAGGCCTATCTCCAGCAGTAACCGTCTTTCGGCGGTAATAATGATGATGATGAACAAAAATTCAGGCCAAGAAGAAAAAAAAAGACAAAATCTATGACATCGATTTTTAAAACCAGCCAAATCTTCCACAGATTATAAACAATGTTACGTCTAAGATTAAACAGATAGTTACTGATTCCTATACACCAAGAATTCCCCGAAGTATGTTACATACGAGTGGGGTGAATAGGTATTCGCTTACAAGCTGCTAATTAATCTTAACTGGAGCAATTACCTCGGCAATATATCAGTCAATTTGCCTAACACTGCCATCAAGTGACGTAGGCTATCATTTTCTATTATACCTACTAGAATCGCTAGATAATGTGTGATGATCATTGTAGGATTTATTAGTCATATTAGTCGGTCGTAATGCAGATCATTGGTAAAACTATTGGTGATTTTAAGAAAGGTGGTGAATCAGTAAGAAAGAAGGTAAGGGTCATCTGAGAAGAGTGATCATAAACATCGTTGGATTGGCATCCAGTCTTACCGCACGCAGCTTAATACTAGTATTTTATGGGGCAGCTTCTATAGCTGACCTCCACAACTCAAAATCTGTATAACACGATACCCTTCGATACCCCACGATGTTCGAGTACGTAATTTTTATCTATTAACCAATATTGATAATAGACTAATAGGTAACTATATGTTCAGAATATAAGAACGAAACATAATTTACTAAAAAAAATTGTCATATTGAAATAAAAATGAAAAATTCAAGATAAATTTAAACTAACATTTTAAACGAAGAAACTTTACTTAATTACTTACAAAAATACTATAAATAACATTAGAATCTATGTAATTTTTTTTGTGTTTGATAGAAATTAAAGGCTTTTTTTATTTTTCACTAGCTGTCGCCCGCGGCTCCACCCGCGTTCATGTCGAAAATTATCCGAAGGGGACATAATTATTCCCGGAATAAAAATATCCTATGTGTTATTTCAGACTATAATCTACCTCTGTGCCAAATTTCATCGTTCAGTGGTTTTTTCGTGAAAGAGTACTAACTAAACTAGTTTCGTGTAAGTGATACTTACAAACTTTCGCGTTTATAATATTAGTAGGATTTTATTGTATGTTTAGAATTCTATGCATAAGAAAACGTACCTAACTGTCCGAAATAAAGAAGTTACAGCCTACTAATCAGAACAAAATTCCACTAAACGTGAGTCTTACCGCTGTCCCACGGATTAATCAGTGGCTTCTTAGCCTTTTAATAAACGAGAATGGTCCTTAAGCGTCCTATTTTAGTACAACGAGGTCGCTATTCGCTGTCATGGCCGCGGGGGGCTATTACAGCCATTTTATCGGCCACAAGGGAGCTATTACATAAAACGGTCGATCAGGCACGCGGTGGTCGCCAATCTGGGATATTTAAATGGTTTTATGAATTGTGATGTTAGAAGCTTAAAATGCGTTATCCTGTTGTTCAGGTGTATGCCATTGCCAAACCACTATTTTGGCTCCCTTATAACATAACATACAATCACAATCCGAAGGATTTTGAATGGATGTGAGTCAGGTATTTAATGAGGAGCTCGTGGCTAAATAATAACAGCCGAAGGATCGATCTTCAAGGTTAAGCAAACCCTTGGCGAGGTCCGTCTGTGGATGGGTGATCATCTTAACATTTTGAGACTCCATCGTGCGTCGGAAAGCATATTAAGCCGTTGGTCCCAGCTATCATTTGTAGATCTTTGGCAATGGTTACGGATTGTCAGAAGCCAGACAATCTGACACCAGTCTTGTCTAGAAGTCAAAAAATCTGACAGTGTCGGAGCCTCCACAAGCCGGTACAGTGTCGGACAGCTGTACCGGCTTGTGGAGGTCTGATAGGCTAGTCGCTCCACGTAAAATACTGGTACTAAGCTGAATGCAGTTTGACTGGGAGCTGACAGCAATAATTGGAAAAATACTATGGAGATGATGTTTAAGAAACCGGAAAAGAGCGAGTCGAACTCGCCCACCGAGGGTTCCGTACAAATTTGTAGGTACATATTTAAAAAAAAAATTAGGTACATATTATAAAAAAATGTAGGTACCTACACATTATAAAAAAAAAAAAAAATATTTAGTCGTATATTTAATTGCAACAGTATAGTTTTATGATTTTTCCCTATACTTGTAGTATAAGACGGTATTACTTGCCAAATTTAATAATTCTAGGTCAACGGAAAATACCCTATAAATTATGATTCCCTTGAGAGTGTCGAAATAAACGTTTTTTGCGGCATAAACGGTCGTATCTTTTTTTTTTACGTTGACTTAGATTGTTGATTTTTTCACAGCTTCATTTCGATACCTTCACGCATTCCCGAGATAAGGGGTCTTAACAGACAGACCGACGGACGGACGGACAGATGGACGGACAACAAAGTGATCCTTTAAGGGTTTCGTTTTTCCCTTTGAGGTACGGAACCTTAAAAATAGTAAAATAGTAAAATTTAAACTTGTTGACAAAAGATTTCATTACATTTCACCAGTTAACAACGGTGATTTCAATATTAGTCTACTACTAAAAATATTGTAATGGCCCTTCATTCTGACAAGAAGGCACTATATTATTAAAGCAAAAAATTATTAAACCAATCATACTATACGAGTCGCCCATTTTTTAATTCCGATGAAATATTTGGTTGAAGAGTTCTTCAAGAAGTACTAACTACAAGTGGAAAGAAAAAATATTTTTTGACTAGCTTTTGCCCGCGACTTCATACGCGCATATCCCGTTTTTGCCCGTTCCCGTAGGAATTTCCCGTTCTCGTATAGCTTATATCCTTCCTCATGAATGTGGCTATCATATACTATAAAAATAATTTTCCAAATCCAGAGATTAGCGCGATCAAATAAACAATTTCTTCAGCTTTATCATACAAGTCATTATCATCATCGTTATATCAGCCGAAACACGTCCACTGCTGGACATAGGCATCCCCCAAGGAGAGGGTATTTTATTAGTTTAAATAGATAACATAACAAGAAGGAGCTCGTGGTTAAATAATAACAGCCGCACGGGTCGATCTTCGCGCGAGGGAAAGGCAAGGCCTTTGCCCCAACCGCCGCAACAGGAGAAGACGCCCCGGGCGTCGGGAGTCGCAGGGCGATCCCTGGCCACCGTAGGCGCGGGCCTGCGGACGGCGAGCGTTGGGTGGCTCGCTGTCTGATCACCACCAGGCCCGGGTCGATGGCGCGTTGTGTTTCACGCGCGCCTTAAAGAGATGTCAGCATAGAAGACGGGGCCTGCTAGGGCCAGAGCCTGCCAGGGTTGCGGAATTTGTTCGAAAGAGTCACCGCGGTCCTGGAACGCAAAAGGGCTTTAGAAGGAACACGGATGGGTTTTAGTCAGTAAGAGTCTGACACGCCCTTCCGCTCCACCGAGAGCGGAAGAAGTCATTTGATGATTTCCCATCCTTAAAAAAAAAAACGGGTCGATCTTCAAGGTTAAGCAAAGCTTGCCGAGGTTGGTCTGTGGATGGGTGACCATCTTAACATACCAAAATTCCTCCGTGCCTCAGAAAGCACGTTAAGCCGTTGGTCCCGGCTGTCATTTGTAGATCTTTGGCAGTCGTTACGGATAGTCAGAAGCCACAAAATCTGACACCAGTCTTACCAATGAGGACCGTGTTACCCAGTTAATGGGTTGTGCAGGTCTGGTAGGCAGACGCTCCACGTAAAATACCGGTATTCAGCTGAATCCGGTTTGACTGGAAGCTGACCCCAATATAATTGGGAAAAGGCTAGGCAGATGACGATGAGATAAGATAACACGTAAAAATAAAAATATCACCAACTCGGTTTTCCCTGATGAGGTGAATTATATAAAGAACTGGTTCAGTTACTTTGTACAGGTTATTTTTGAAGGCGAGCGTTAGGTAGTAACATGGCTTCTGTCTTAAATTCAGTACTTGAGACTGAAAGATTCTTCGTAGTCAAAAATAAAGACAGAACTTCGCAAAGGCGATGACGAAATTCTCAAACAAGTCACGCACGCTAAGAAATTACGGAATGCTCCCCAGGGTAAGTTAACGAGCTGAAAACTTCAGGTTCCCGGAAAATTTCATACACGAAAAGAAAAATAAATTATTAAGTAGAGAAAACAGGGCATTTTGCTGATGGCGCTATCAAAGAAAGACGCTGAATGAAAGCATTTTGTAAATGCGATGATAATCTTGTGGCTTTTTTTTCACTTTTAGGGGCCTATGTGCTCACGGGTAAATTTGTGAGAATTGGGTACCTGTAACACTCAGAAATGATAATCAGTAAAGTCCAGTGTTTTTTTTTTAAATAAGTAATCGAATTCATACAATAATGCGGTTTTCTATGACATTGTCACTGGTAAATCTTCGTTTACACCTACCTTTCGAACAATATTTCAAATCCCTTTGAGCTTTGACTGGTTCGTCCTACCGATTGATTGGAGGCACCATACATGTTATAACGATAGAATTTCCTGCACCAGTACGATAAAGGTTGCAATCTTCGTTTCAAATAGAGCTTTGAGGTCTAATCGATACCACACTGTAGCAAAAAACGTTAGCAGGAATAGCGGACCAGCACAACAGACCAGCCGGCCAATTCCGTATAAAAACCGGACACTGAAAACTTCGATGAAGTGATTATCGTTCCAATGAATGCTAGGAATCACTTCAAGATCACTTCACCTAAGTTTCTACGGTGAGATTTAACAGAATATCACCAAAAAAGAGAGAAAGAAGAATCATTTATTTAGCACAAACTTAAGACAAGCAACACGTTCACAAAACAGAGTGGAGTGAAATGAAGTGAACTGTCATTCCATTTTTTTCATGACAGATCTTGAAGTGAGCTGCCAATACATAGGTACCTATTGACAGTTCACGTCAAGACCTCTTCACCTAAGTTATTACGGTAGGATTGTTATAGAATGAGACCACAGGTCAACCGCCCCCAGCCTTTGACCCGTAAAACAAACATGAAGGATGATTACAGTGAAACTTCTCAACGTGTTAACCAAGTTTGTGTGTAAACCAAGGTTGAGTTAGACAGTAACCTACTCGGTAATTGGATAACGTACAAACCAAACGTTAAACTGAAGTCTGTTTTCTATTCCCAGGGGTTTTGATATTGCCTTGTTTCTAGTTGATTGTGTTCGGTGAGATGGAGAATAAAGCCGGGGAACCAATTGGTTTTGCGGTGCGAACAAAACCTCTTTGGAACGAAGTTTGGTGCGATTGCTTTCGTAGGTTTCAAAATGGTTGGGAAAACGTAAATATGTATTTGCTTGATGATGTCAATGTCATAGAAAATCGGATTATTGTGTGAATTCGATGATATTGAAGTGAATTTTATGAATTTCCACTAATTAGGTTGGTCCTTGTAGATATCACCGGAACATTGCAAACGCCGTAAGATTTTAAAATATCGCGGGAAAGTGTTAACTTTTTTTTCTTAAAGTGACACGGGATTTATTGTATGCAAAATGATTTTTTCATAACATATCAAGAACTTATAATCTAATATGGTTCATTACAATCTTACGGAGTCTGCATTTTTCCGGTGATATAGATATTAATCAAAAAAAAATTCACTAACACAACTGTACCTATTCAGTAAAAATCTCAACGAAGCTTGGATGAAGTTAAAATGAAGTGAGCTGTCAATTCATCCAAACAAGGTAAAATGACAGTTCACTCCATCAAGTTGAAAACTTTGTTTTTTTTTAAGGATTGGAAATCATCAAATGACTTCTTCCGCTCTGGGTGGAGCGGAAGGGCGTGTCAGACTCTTACTGACTAAAACCCATCCGTACTCCTTCTAAAGCTCCCTTTGCGTTCCAGAGCCGCGGTGACTCTTTCAAACAAATTCCGCAACCTTGGCAGAACAGGCCTTAGTAATTCATTTCAAATCATTATTTTCCTCCGCAACCTAATTTAAAACCTTTACAACCCAAACTTTCTCAAACTTTAGTCCTTATTTTGTTTAAAACAAAACTTAGGGTCGCAGAATAAGATCATCTTAGGAAATATTTCTGAATTATTGATAAAATCTTTGCGGCGTTGTGTTGAGTGCGATGTTATTAAAGATCGCCTTTTTGTAATAAGTATTTTACTGTAAAACTTTTCTTCTGCTCCGTTAGCAGCCCAAGATTTTTTAAAGAAATACCTTATACCGAAATATGGAGTTTTTTGAAGGGTCTGGGATGAATTAAGGGGAAGGAAAATTGTTTGAAATGGTTGGCACCATCCATTTCAAACAATTTTGAGATGTGAAAAATTACCTTTAGAGTTATAAAAAGCAAAGGTTTAAGATATTTAAGTATGCCAAGTCAAAGTCAAAAGTCAAAGTCAAAGCATTTATTTCAAATAAACCATTAACAGGTACTTTTGAATTGTCAAAGTCAGTCCGTCAAAATCATGAAGCTATTTGCACGTTCGAAAGCGTAGATCTCTATGGAGAAGAACGCGCAAGAAACTCCACGGACACTCTTCTAAATCATTTTATGTTTACAATAATCCTGGTTACATTAACCTTGGTGCTTCTATGTATGAGAACAATGTAAAGAAAGAAAAAAACAATTTATAGTATCAAATATTAAAATGAGGCAGTGGCAACTAAGGGATGACCAGTCTCCACTGACGGCGCCCGTTCACGAAGCTTTTAAACATTATTTAAAAGCTCAAAATAATTTGTTTAAATCATGCAACAAAATGATTAAAAATTGAAGATATAAGTAATATTTTAAATGCGAAAACTCTGTGTGTCTGTTTTTGACCTCTTCGCGTCTTAATGACTCGACGGGTATAGATACATCTCGGCTCCTATCGCGGGAAATGTTTGACTTTCACACGGGGGAAAGCTCGCTCGCTGGCAGATACCAGCAGTGCGATTCTGTAAACATTTCCCCGTGAAGGCATGGGTTGAAGTGATCACGAAGTGAGCTGTCAATCCATGTTATCAAGATGGAATGTCAGCGCACTTCGTGATCGCTTCACCCAAGCCTTCACTTCGACATGTTTACAGAATCGACCGGTTGTATTTTAGTAGTCCTAAAATAGTTTGGCGGTAGACGTAACTAGTAGGTAAATCAACAAAATCTCGTCATCAGAATTAATGTTCAAACGAATATTACTCCTCGCATCGAACAAAGTATATCCCAGCACACCATTACATTATAGTAGGTACAACTGTTATCGACCAATATAATAATATGTATACGGAAAGGCGAAAAATCACTCGAGCGATTATTCAGTCCCTTGGAGAGATCCTTCAGGGTTTACTTTCGCGCTAAAAGATGGAAATTAATGAAAATTTACACACTTACACGTTTAAGAAATATGATGGAGAATGTCTATATTATAAACATCAGCATTTTTTTTTTAATGTCGGGTGAAATCCTTATGGATGTCCTCCACCCTGGGGCGGGCGGAGGGGTCTGTCAGACTCTTACTGACTAAAACCACCCCGGTGTTCCATCTCCCACCTACGCCGGCGATCGCGGGAACGAATGCGACTTCCGTAATCCCCGGTTGGTGCTGGCCCGCCTCTGCGGATAATCATCAGCCTTTTTTTTTTTTTTTTGATGTCGGGGGGAAATCCTCATGGAAATCCTCCACCCTGGGGCGGGTGGAGGGGTCTGTCAGACTCTTACTGACTAAAACCACCCCGGTGTTCCATCTTCCACCTACGCCGGGGATCGTGGGAACGTATGCGACTTCCGCAATCCCCGGCTGGTGCCGGCCCGCCACTGCGGGCCACCTCGCGTCAGCGAGGGGAGTGAGGTGTTTGACTCCCCTCGCTACGTCAAAGAGGGGCGCACGGGAACACCACGCGCCGCCACCTCGGGTCCGGATGAATGGGGGGCGACGGACATCCCCAAGTCCGCCGCCCCTGGACCCAGTTAGGGGGGCCGGAAGAGGGCAGCGTATGCCCTCCTCCGACGCCCGATGCGCCTGCTGCGGGCAGGGAGAGCGGTTGTGATCTCCCTCTCCCTTTCCGCAGCCTCCTTCTGCGCGATAACTGTCTCGCAGAAGGAGACCACCGCGTCCCAGGACTCCTCACCGCCGACCATAGCATGGACTACGGCCGGCAGCGAGAGGTCACCGCCTACAACAGAGATGAGGGCACGGCGCGGCTCCTCCCAAGCTGCACACTCTGCCAGCGTATGCCGTGCCGTGTCCTCCCGACAGTCGACGCAGTGGTGGCATCGAGCATCCGGCTCCCTGCCTATGCGACACAAGAACCTCCCGAAGCAGCCATGCCCCGAGAAGACCTGCGTCGCACGAAACGACAGGGAGCCGTGCCTTCTCCCGAGCCGCAGGTCGAGCACTGGCCGGATGGCCTCGATGGTGATGAGGCCGGCGGTAGGGCTCGAAAGCCTGTCCCACCATTCCGCCACCAGGACCTCGCGCAGCTGCGACCGACGCAACTCCAGGTGTCGCTGCGTCAGTCGCTCGCCGCGCGCCCGATCCGGCCAGTGCGCAAGCCGCCTCGTAGGAGATCGTGCGATATCCCCTGATGACTCTGACGGCCATCACCCTCTGCGGCTTCCGCAGAACAGTGATGGTGCTGGCCGTCAGGTCAGCCGCCCAGATCGGGGCCCCATAAAGGGCCATCGATCGCACGATCCCCACGTACAACCGCCTACAGGCGGTGCTCGGGTCCCCCAGATTGGGAAGCAGCGTTGACAGCGCCCCCGCCGCGCCCAACAACTTGGGCGCCAGCCGCCGGAAGTGGGGGCCGAAATCCCACCGGCTGTCGAGCACCAATCCCAGGTACTTCATGGTGGACTCGACAGCGATACGGGCCCCCCCGACCACAATGTGCGATCCCGGCGGCGGCGCTCGCCGGGGGCCATGAAAAACAATGGCCTCCGACTTGTTGAGGGCCACCTCCAGGCCGAGGCGCCGTATGCGGCTCACCACCTGTGAGACCGCAGCCGTCGCTAGCAACGCTGCCTCCCTGTGCGAGCTCCCCCGGGCAGTGACCAGTGTGTCGTCAGCGTAACACACCAGCTGCACTCCCGGCCGGAGCTCGCCCCTCAGCACCCAGTCGTACCCGATGTTCCACAGGAGCGGGCCCAAAACCGAACCCTGCGGAACACCGCACGACATGGGGCGCTGGTATCTGCCATCGCGTCCCAGATAGGTGACACACCTTTCCGCCAAATAAGCCCCGACGACGCGGCGGAGGTAGGAAGGCACTCGATGATATCGTAGTGCCTCCCGAATACAACTCCAGGGCAGGGTGTTGAAGGCGTTGGAGATGTCCAAGGACACCGCCAACAACACACCGCCCCGCGACACCGCTTCCTCCGCCAGGACTCTCACTCGGAATATCGCCGTCACAGTGGAGCGCCCTTGCCGAAAGTCGTACTGGCATTCGGCCAGGTCCGGCCCCTCTCCGCACATGTGGCTGACGAGGCGGGCTTAGACTATCCGCTCAAACAGCTTTCCCACCTCGTCCAGCAGCACTATGGGCCGGTACGCGGACGGCGAGTCCGCAGGGCGCCCCGCTTTCCTGAGCAGGACCAGACGACCAGATTTCCACTGAGCGGGAAACTGGCCCTGCTCAAGGCACGCCGAGTAGAGTCCTCTCAGTCGGGGCTCTAGCTCCTTCAGAGCTAGGGCCAACGCGCAGCCGTGAATTCTGTCAGGCCCCGGGGCAGTGTTCTACGCCCGGAGCCGTGTCACGGCCGCCCTCAACTCTGGTTGTGTCACCTCTGGGACGCTGGCGTCCTCTTCGGGCTCTGCGGCTGTGGGCAGAACCATCGGCGGCGGAGCGTGCTCCGCTCGTGCCGGGAAGAGGGCTGCTACCACGTCCTCCAGCAGCTCGGGTTGGAGACTCTCCGTAAGCGGGGGCGCCCATGGTCCGAGTTTACTTCGGACCGAGCGATAAGGACGCCCCCACGGATCCCCGTTTAGAGTCTCCAACATCTCCTCCCTGGCTCGCGTCTTCGCCTCGCCGATGGCCGGATAATCATCAGCCTAGCCTAGCCTTTTCCCAACTATATTGGGGTCGGCTTCCAGTTAAACCGGATTCGGCTGAATACCAGTATTTTACGTTGAGCGGCTGCCTACCAGACCTCCACAACCCATTAACTGGGTAACACGGTATTTCTTGACAAGACTGGAGTCAGATTTTCTTTTTAACGAAAGCCAAAGGTCTAGAAACGACAGCCGGGATCAACGGCTTCACGTGCTTTCCGAGGCACGGAGGAGGCTCGGTATGTTAAGATGATCAGCCATCCACAGGGCGACCTCGACAAGCATTGCTTAACTTTGAAGATCGATCCATGCGGCTCCTCATACTATACTGTACTGTATAAAAGGCAAAGCCGACTAACTGACTGGCCTGAAAGAAGAAGAATATTTAACGGCTGGTCTGATTTCGGTTTTTTGCTTGGATATCTTTGGTTAGACGTACCTACTGAACGCTGTCTTAAAATTTATCCATCTATTATGGGACCTTATACTTATAAAATTCGAGGAGCTCGTGGCTAAATAATAACAGCCGCATGGGTCGATCTTTAAGGTGAAGCAACGCTTGCCGAGGTTGGTCTGTGGATGGGTGACCATTTTAACATAACGAGATTCCTCCGTGCCTCGGAAAGCACGTTAAGCCGTTGGTCCCGGCTGTCATTTGTAGACCTTTGGCAGTCGTTACGGATAGTCAGAAACCAGATAATTTGACACCAGTCTTGCCAAGGAGTACCGTGTTACCCAGTTAATGGGTTGTGGAGGTCTGGTAGGCAGCCGCTCAACATAAAATACTGGTATTCAGCTGAATCCGGTTTGACTGGAAGCCGACCTCAATATAATTGGGAAAAGGCTAGGCAGATGATGATACTTATAAAATTCCACGCGAATGAAATCGCGGTTGATGAAAGAATATCACTTTATTGCGAGCTCTAGCTTACTAACAACTAATAAGATGCTGATTTACCAAGTAACTAACAACAACACAGCCCCAACTTCTTAAAAGACATCAGAGAAAAAAAACAATTAATTTGCATTTGAAGAATTTTGTGATTTGCCAATGAGGACATCCAGGCAAAACAATAAGAACAGATCACGATAATGATGATGGTAACGTGACGTATCGTGAACTTCCCCGTTTTATCACCACTACACTTCAATAGCAGCACTATGTCTCGTCGCATCCCACTGTCCACACGAGATTTAGACAGATAATGTACAAGAGTGACGTTTACCCATGCAATACTTTTTTGTGTTCTTATTTATTCAAAAGTTTTAACCCTTTAACGCATATCAGGTAGCTAATTTGACAGTTGTTTAAAGGTAGATACGTCATTTAAACCAACCGTTAGACGTTATTTTCATAACTATACCTACTACTAGTACTTAATTATTTCAAACTAAATAGAATCACTCACTATTAGCCCTTTAGTAATAAAGCAGTCTTTATTACGGAGACTAATATGTAAATATGTTACTCACATACATAGTCACAAATTCATATTTGTTACACAAAATTAATTTTCCAAGAAACCAGTCTATTTTCATATCTAATTTCATTTAAATCTCTTGTTACAAACAAATAAAGTAAATACTGTCGAAGGCATAGAGGTGTAGGATTTAATTAAATGTTTTTATTTTATTTGAGACATAGATGATGGCCAAAAGCTTTGACGACCATCTGTCGAAGCTATCGTAGCGCGGTTGGGTAAAGGGCCTGATACAGAAGGCAGTACTCCTCGATACGGCTCGTATAGTGAGGAGGTTCCTTTCTCTGGAGCCCTAACCACCGATAGCTTGAATCCTGCTCCCGACACCGGCGGACTACTATTTTTAATTGTTTTTTTATAAAAAGAAATATTTATATGTAAAGAAAATTAAATAAACGAAATATTTCAGAGAATTATAATTAAGTTTGTTATTAATATTTTAATACAATCAATTAATTTCACATTATCCTTTCATCCGCATATATCATTGACAGCCAGTCATATCAGGGTGCACCTACTTGACTGGATTTTTTTGAGTAAATTTCTCAATACCTATAGAAAAGATCAGGCAAAGAATGAAAAAGAGAAAAACCCAAAAAATTACAGTTGCGAGTGTTTAAAAAGAGACAGTACTAATTGCGTGTGACGTCAAACACAAGCATCGCCATTATGAATTTGCGCCATCCAGTACATACATTTTGCTTGACAAGGATAGAAGACTATTTTCAAAAGCTTGTAACTCCTTTATTTTATGTCTTCTTACACAAATCGTACAATTTTAGAGATAAGTATTCATTCATCTCGATTTTTGAGAGTTGTCAAATAGCCTATTTAAATACGTAATCTTATTTTATTCATGTCCCATTAAACTTATTTAGACTTCGAACGAAGTCTAACTACAGAGGTCAGCCTACTCTCACAGTAGGTACCTATCTACTATAAAACTTCAGTAGGTTTGAAAGGCTTCTATAAACTGGAGGATTGGGTAAATCTAGACAGTTTTATTGTAGGCATTTCGTCGTAGAATCTCTTGATTTGGTATCTCTAATCTGGACCTAGAATATTAGCCCTGTCTGAAATATGACGGACAAAAAAACGGTATTCAGCTAGTATAATGGTATTTAGCTGAATCCGGTTTTATTGGAAGCCGACCCCAATATAGTTGGGAAAAGGCTAGGCAGATGATGACATATAGAAAAAAAAAAACTTGCCAAGTGCGAGTCGTACTCGCGTGTTAAGGGGGGTTCCGAACGAATTTCATTTTTGTAACATGTTTTTGTAACACTATAGACTTTTTATAGGTTGTCCTGTAATCTATAGGAAATGAACTGTGATCTGCATTTTTTCAAATTTTTGGCTCTGTAGTTTCGGAGAATATCTAAGGGGAGAATCACCATGCTACTGACCAACCTCTGCAAACATTGCTTCATCTTGAAGCTGTTACTATTTAGCCACGAGCAATAGTTTTGTAAGGCTAACGGTCTAGTTCAGGGCCAACTTTACTAACTTGCAGAATGGTATTTCATGAGAGGCTAGTGAAATAATTAAAAATATAGTTTAGGCCAGAGCTACGTTTTCGTATGTGTACAACACCATTCTACAAATTTGTAAAGTTAGCCCTGGACTAGACGGGTAGCCCAGTTTTAAGCGGAACAGCGCAAGTGGGCCTTAGTATAGTAGAAGTAATACTGCCTCGTTGGTCGCGTGGTCTCAAACGCTATGCTGAGAATGAGGTCCAAAGTGAGATTCCCGAGTTGGGCAAAGTGTTATTTGGTTTATCAGGCTGGAATTTTTCAGAAGCATCCCGGAGTTGGATCGGGGGACATTTGATAGCAATATAGTATAAATAAACGGGACTTTAACAATATTATCGAAGTGTAGGTGTACCAAAGAGATGTCAGCAGAGGAGACGGGGCCCGCTAGGGTCAGAGCCTGCCAGGGTCGCGGAATTTGCTCGAAAGAGTCACCGCGGCCCTGGAATGCAAAGAGCTTTAGAAGGAACACGGATGCGTTTTAGTCAGTAAGAGTCTGACACGCCCTTCCGCTCCACCCAGAGCGGAAGAAGTCATTTGATGATTTCCCATAATTAAAGTTAGGGTGTACCATACATAGGTTCTGTCTAACCCTTTGGGTAATAAAGAGATAATATTATTATGTTAGGTAATGATTTAAGACAATTATTTTTCATGACAGTTAGCTTTTTGCACGAGATATAAGATTTCTGACAATTTTAGTCACGTACAGTCGTACACTTAATCATTATGTACGCCATACACATACTCCACTGGCTGGAGACAGCAAACCCTAAAATACCCCAAAAAAATATAACAGAAAAAGCACGACACGGCATTTTACGTTTTCAAAGTGCAATCACCGCGAAACATTTTAACGTAATCAGCACAAAATGGCCGTCTGACGTCAATTCTTACATCACATCCACCCGAATAAACCTTTCTCAAAAGAAATGATGAATACACGCATCCAGTCCTCGTATTTCCCTATTTACATTTCGAGGTTTTTCACAATAAAAGGTTACTGAAAATGTATTTTCGTTTTCTGTCTACACTCTTGGGAATTGGCGTAAAGCCTGCATGCTACATCGAAATAAGAGCCCATGGGACGTATGCATGTACGAGCCAAAAATATAGTGTTCTTTTTTAATGTGAACTCTTCCGATAGCCATTGTTCCTTCATTCGACGATGGATATTGATATGAAGCCATATACAGAGGGGAGAAGGGCTATTCTCGTATTTTAAGAAGTGTTCGCGTCAAATTAGTATTGTTTTTGACTGATTACGGCTGAAATGCAAAACGTTGCCGTAAAATGAGTAGAATTTCCCTTCTAATGTAGGTGTTCGTCACTGCCAGGGTTGCGGAATTTGTTTGAAAGAGTCACCGCGGCCCTGGAACGCAAAAGGCTTTAGAAGGAACACGGATGGGTTTTAGACAGTAAGAGTCTGACATGCCCTTCCGCTTCACCCAGAGCGGAAAAAGTCATTTGATGATTTGAATCGTATGTATACGCTGCAAAAACGAGACGCTGACGCAGACGCTACGCAGACGCTACGCAGACGCTACGCAGACACTACGCAGACGCTAAGCAGACACTACGCAGACGCTACGCAGACGCTATGCAGACGCTACGCAGACGCTACGCAGTATCTAAGCGTCATCAACCAACGCTAAATACTTACGAAAGTTAATATTACAGTTTACAGACAGTAATAAATACTGAGAAAATAATAGAGGTTTTTGAATATTAGTCATATGAAACTCATCAGTCTATGTTAGCTATACGAGATAACTGGAACCAAAATAGAATAAAGATAATTTAACTGGCACGAGAGCTTTTGTATGTAAATATTTTACAAAGAAAATGCGGGATGCCTGACGTAATTAAAACGAATTGGGTTTCGAGCTAGATGAAAAATGAAATTCAGACTCATAATATATTGTGCTCGAATGATTTAAGGTAGATTGTGACTTTCGCAAAGTGTATAGGAGCTCGTGGCTAAATAATAACAGCCGCATGGGTCGATCTTTAAGGTTAAGCAATGCTTGCCGAGGTTTGTCTGTGGATGGGTGACCATCTTAACATAACGAGACTCCTCCGTGCCTCAGAAAGCACGTTAAGCCGTTGGTACCGGCTGTCATTTGTAGATCTTTGGCAGTCGTTACGGATAGTCAGAAGCCAGATAATCTGACACCAGTCTTGCCAAGGAGTACCGTGTTACCCAGTTAATGGGTTGTGGAGGTCTGGTAGGCAGCCGCTCAATGTAAAATACTGGTATTCAGCTGAATCCGGTTTGACTGGAAGCCGACCAAAATATAATTAGGAAAAGACTAGGCAAATGATGGTGACTTTCGCAAAGTATGTAAATTATTTTTATATGTTGCTTAGATTGAGATTTTTCTCTAATTTCACAGAACGCTCTACAAGTGTTAGTATAATATTATTAATATTAAGGCTACGTTTCCACCTGCAATCAACTCACATGCAAATTGCATTACATTGCGGGCTACCCAGATATAATGGGAACAATCGCTCGATCATGCCCCGCAATGAAATTAAAGTTGCATGCGAGTTCCTTGCAGATGTAATCGGGGCCTAAGACAGTTACTCTTGGAACGGCTTGGGATGGCATCGCCGTCGATGGCAACTGCGGCAAACGTGTGCTCGTGTTTGGAATATAATCCATTGTTTTCCCCGCAAACATGAGCACACGTTTCACTATCCATAGTGATAGTACAAGACCAAGAGGTTTCGTGAGAAACAAAATAAGCTAACACAAATGAGTGAACGACCGGAATGACAGTAATATAATATCAATTAAAATTAAACCGGCCAAGTGCGAGTCAGACTCTCACATAAAAGGTTTCTCGTGTGAAAGGATTCCGTACCAATAACCGAAAAAACCGGTTTCTTCGGAAGCCCCGTTTAATTTTTTATTAAAATATTTTTATTATTTGCTGTAATAACGGCAATAGAAAAACACACTGTGAAAATTTCAACTGTCTACCTATAACGGTTCTTGAGACACAGACAGCTGACAGACAGACGGACGGACGGACGGAACCCTTAAAAAATGGTTTTCTCCAAGCCACTAAACTGAGGAGCGCACAATTCAAAGACCCATTACGAAACTCGCAAAGAATCTTTAATACTTAGCCGAATTATAAGCTTCACCGCTGAAAACACAGTAGATAAGGGTAACATCAGCAGGCCACACTTTTAAACAAAAATATCTAAACAATTGCCCGACTTTCATCTGGGACAAAATTGCCTCGTGGCTTCGTTCAAAAATAAAAAAAATAACGTATGCGAAGCTTGGAGATTGCTTGCCATACATAATAAATGTAGGGAATATTTACACTTACATATGAACGAATAGAGGTAATTTTGAGATTACATTTTCTCATAGGTTATGCATAATAATGTTTACTCAGAGCGTTGTTTGTATGACCCAATTTTTGCGGAACCTAACTTGGAAAAAAATAATTGGTTTTGTGCAGTCAGTCGTCTTCTTCCTTTTGGAGTTTGTGTTTCCCTCGTGTGGTCCGCTTTTTAATATGGTATGTACGTTATTTCAATTTTTTAACCGACTTCCAAAGGGAGGAGTTTCTCAATTCGGTGGTTTTTAGGGTTCCGGTACCTCAAAAGGTAGAAAAGGAACCCTTATAAGAACACTCTCTTGTCCGTATCTCCGTCTGTTTGTCCGTGTGTCACCACTGATTTTCTTAGACACGGGTGAACCTAGCAAGTTGAAATTTATGAAATACTGAGGTCTATAATCCATATTAGGTGTATAAAAATCAGGTCAACCGGAAGTACCCTATAGGTTTTGGGTCGAAAACCATGTGGTAGTTCCCGTTGACCTAGAATCACGAAATTTGGCAGAGAGGTCTTACAGTAAAGGGAAAATTTAAATTATTCAGTTTGGCCCAGCAGTTTTTATTTTATAAGCATTTTGCTTACTTATTGCTTACTTGCATGATGTAATTATGTCGTCCAAGTAAGCAAAATGACTTCGGGTAGGTAATTAGTATCATTATTAAAAAGTGAAAAAGTAAAGAAAAGTACTTATAAAAAAAAACAATAACTTTAGTTTCGAAAGTTTTTTTTTTATGGAACTACTGCCTATCTGAGTGTCACAACTCAGTAACTGGGTAACACGATGCCCCTTGGCAACACTGCTATAGTTTCACATCTGCCAGGCGTCCCGTGACGGCTCACAATTATGTGTTTTAAGAAATATTTTAAAATGTCAGTAAAGAAAATTGAATTAAGGAAAATAATATATCAATTTTTTTTTCGTACCTCTACTTACATATTTAAAAAACCACAAAAATATTAATAGACTATTGGACTCGAATTGACGACGTCATGTTGCGTTACGTATTGTCGCATAGTCTTCCGCGGAATCGCCGAATCACAACATCCAACGGCCAAAACTCGTCCTTGAGGATGGTCTAAATATGTTGGTCTAAAAGTAATGCATGATCACGTATCCACGCTAACACTAACTTTAACAATCGTTGCTTAACTTTGAAGATCGACCCGTGTGACTGTTATTATCCAACCACGAGCTTGGCAAGTCCGGTACAATACATAATGTTTTCAAATTTACGGATTAGTACGCATATTTGCTGATTAGAGTCTATCTAAACGTATACGCACCGACGACGCGAACGCGCTTTTGCTGAGCTGTAAACGACCAAAATGCAGATTGTCGCAATTTATATCGATACAAACGCGCGTACAACGCAACACAAACGCGTGCGAGAAGCGCGTTCAAAGCTCGCCGTATCGCGTTTGTTTGTCGGAGAAACATAATAATATCAGAAACAATACATACGCGCAACTGCAGCGCGTCCATATCGCCGTATCAGGGCGTTGGTATCGATACAAATGCGCCACTAAACTTTTGTACGTGTGTAAAGGTTTACTGTCTGCGTCTGAATTGCATTTGAAGCGCGTTTGCGCGCGTCATCTGCGCGTCGTTGGCGCGTAATAAAAACGCCGTGTGGAAAGACCCGATAAAACCACTCATTATTGAGTAGGTAGGTACTGCTCAAACTGCCAGGGTTGCGGAATCTGTTCGAAAGAGTCATCGCGGCCCTGGAACGCAAAGGGCTTTAGAAGGAACACGGATGGGTTTTAGTCAGTAAGAGTCTGACACGCCCTTCCGCTCCACCCAGAGCGGAAGAGGTCATTTGATGATTTCCCATCCTTAACAAAAAAAAAGGTACTGCTCAAAGTGTTTCGCAAAATGGCGAAAACGATCAAGGCAAATTAGAATCATTTACAATTGCTTATTAGCCCTACTGCATGGTTTCTAATTCGCTGTTATTATTATTATTCCGTTTATTCGTTTTTTATAAACTACTCCACTTACATTTTTAAATATTTCTTAAAAAATAGAAAAACAGAAAAAAAAACATTTAAAATATAAAAAATAGTATCCCACCGGTATCGGGAACACGGTCCAAGCTACCGGCGGTCAGGGCTGAAGAGAGAGGAACCTCCTAACAATACGAGCCGTGTCCAGAAGTACAGCTTTCTGAATCAGGCCCTTGATTATAATAATAATAATAAATAGATAATAATAATAATAATTATTATTATTATCAGCCACTAGCTCCTCACTCACACACAGACATTGTATACCTACAAATGGCTGAGTTTATCTATGCCCTACACAAAAACTCCCAGTAGGCCGTTTCGTCTTGTTCAGGCCACATTATTCATGGCCATTAAACCCCAAAGGCGCGAATTAGTTTTTTTATTTCTATGCTCAAGAGCTAAACTTTATGAATAAAATTGAGATTTGTATTTGGAACGAATGCTTTAACGTTTATAATGCGTCTTTTGAAACTCTTTAAAAGTCCATTATGTGCGAACTAAGAAATGTAATGTAATGTACCAACAGGCATTTAGGCATTTTATCTCAAAACAATATTTCCAACTTAGAATAATTTAATCTAATGTTATTTTCAACATAAAAAAATTCTGAAAATATTATCTACACCGCAGAAGAAAACCTACTTTGCGTCCCCGAATAATCCAAAAAGAAATCTATTAATAATCTAGGCGCACGGTAGTGAGCCAGGCCAAGTTCCGGCCTAACGCACGCAGTGATTCCACGAAACATTTTGAGCTGCTTTTACCCCACTCATAACTTGAACCATTTATTATTATCACCTAGTTGAAGATCACTGGAAAGTTACAAAGCATTATGTTGAACCGTTGAGGAGTTACAGGGGTCCAAAAAGTGAAGATTTTTCTACTGACTCATGCAAATGATGGGGCATTTCCAGTCATGCTAGAAACTTCAAATTTGATGTGAAGATAAGTCTTAGGCTAAATTGGAAAAGGGCATTTTTTAAAGCTAAATGTTTGAAATCAGAGTCGGTCCTCATGAGCCAATAATTTTATTTTATTTGTTCACCGTGATTTCCACGACAGCAAAAGCTTCAAATTTGGTATGCAAGCAACTCTTAAGAACATTTAAAGAATTAAATCAGAGAAATGAAATGAGAATTCTTAATGAAAAAGGATGAAATCTGGAGGGACCTCATGAGTTTATAATTTTATTTTCTTTGTATCCCACGACAGTTAAAACTAAAAATTTGGTACGCAACCAAATCTTGAGAATATTATTTTGAAGGAATAAATCAGGGAAATCCATTACCTACTCTTGATTTAAAAGGAATTTGACATCGTCTTTTGCCTGTTGTATTTAATTTGGAATTTGACATCGGCTCTTGTCTTGCCTTTTATATTTAATCTTGGCATGAGTACTCGCCTTTTATATTAATCAATTTGGGCGAGTACTCACAACATCGCTAATTCCTACATTGAGAAGGACTTGTTTTGACCTGCATATATTTGCGTCCTACATTCAAAACAATCGCCTGCTTTGACCGACGTTTAACTGGTTCATTTACCTATATTTAAAAGAAGCGCTACTAATAAAAATGCCCGTAATTATTATTATTCATTTACTTAGTTGGAAAAAAGACTTGGTATCCCCCAAAAAACAAAAATGTGAAAAAAGGCCAAGTTCCTATCCCCAAAAATTCGGCGTATAAAAGTAGTGAGATCAATATTAGGCCAAACATTTTAGAACTGCAGAATAATCCATGACTCTAACATGTGTCTTTTGAGAATACCAGTGAACAGAGAGCTTGGATCTTTCCTGACCGTATAAAAATTATAATCCACTCGAAAAATCGTTTTCTTAAAAAGATTCCCTATTATCAAATTGGCAAGGTTTTTTCTTCATTACATTAATTGTAAAATTTTACAATTAAAAAAAATCAAAGCTGGTCACTGGTCTTCTCTAAATGCTAGGCCTATTATTGGTCTCACTACTTTTATAGGCCGAATTTTTGGGGATAGGAAATTGGCATTTTTTCTAATTGACACTATACACCAATAAAAGTACCCCCATACACTAAAAATACACTAAAGACACAAACATTTCACAGACACAAAGTTAACATTAACATTTAGTTCTCAGTAGTTTTAGGGAAAGGGAACTATCCGCCCCGCATTCGATTTCAACAATTTATGCAAAAAGTTTCTCAACACGAACGTCATGCTAAAGCATTAGACCTAGTTTCTCGAGGCTAGAAAGAAGTGTCTATAATCCACTCCTTTAAAAGCAATAATAATTCATGTTAATTAATTATTAATGCTAGCAATAATGATTAATGTTGTTAATTACTAAGCTGCATACGAGATAGGGTGGGTACCCTATCTGGTATGCAAACCACGCTAAAAAGGGTTCATTTTTCAAAATAATTTTGATACGCTTCGATACGAGTCACTATTAGTACTGTTCCTCGTCAGTGTTCACTCGAGCCAGCCAATAAAGGCAAGCCAGAGATGAGGAACGAGGCTTCTCCCGGGAGATCAGGTCCGTGGGGTCGCTACTGCCCAACAGTTCGCCAAAAAACTGCCCTGCGGATTTATTATTATTTCATTTATTAATTTTTTTAAACTTAATTTTTACATTTTTAAATATTTCTTACAAAATACAAAAAAAAACATTTAAAATATAAAAAATAGTAGCCCACCGGTATCGGGAACAAGATCCAAGCTACCGGTGGTTAGGGCTCCAGAGAGAGGAACCTCCAACAACGCGAGCCGTGTCCAGAAGTACTGCTTTCGTAATAGAGCCCTTGATCCAGCTGCCTAACGAGAGCTTCCTGAGGTGTTAGTCGAGGCTCGTGGCTATTAAGCTGTTGGCTGACACGACTATTATAATTATTATTATTATGCTGCACTGGCTTGCAATTTTGGTTATAAGCTATAGTCCAATGATTATTTAGGTAGTGATTTCATTATTCAGCGGTATTTTACAAACCTAATTATTTTTATTAAATGAGATATGGATTTTCCGTGTGTCAAATTAAGCATTGTGGATGCCATTGAATTTGTACCTATTAAAAATATTGCTATAAACATGAAGTAATTTTTCTGTTGTTTTGATCATAAATAATGTCATAATGTTTCCTGTGTTTGTTTTATGCTGCCAGTATTCTGCAGAGTTCTGGAAACCTTTCATTGACAGCGATATAGATTTTTTTTTTTTTTTAATAAAACCTTGCCCCACACTAGGAATTTCTCCTGTATCGTGGGTGCGTTTACAAACACACAAAGTCACATACACAAACAGCCAGACCCGGAACAACTATCTGTAGGCCATACAAATAATTGTTCCGTGCGGGAATCGAACCCGCGACACGCAGCGCAGCAGTCAATCGCTCAACCGCTGCGCCAACCGTGCTGTCAAATGTTGGTGCCCAATGATTTATTTTTTATATGCATTTATTTATAATTTCGGGAATACATTATCCTTGTTGATCATTAATATTAAGTACTTACCGGTTAGGTACTTTAAGTTACATCTGTACATAATTTACATCTTTTTTTTAATCTGTTTATCTTTTAAAAAATCGGCCAAGTTCAAGTCGGATTCTCGCACAATTAGCCACACCTCATTTAGTGTTACATTCACCTTATACCAAACTTCCATATTTTTTTCTGTGACTATTCTTCCAGACACTTCTAGGACTACACCTTGACTAAACCTAAGTACCGTCCCAGCCGCCAAAAATCAAAGTCACACAGAATACTAAAGTGATTGAGGGTAGGTTCTCCGTTCAATACTGACAATTTGAATAACAGAGCACGGAACGTTGCGCCAACAGCGGTAATGGAGCAATTTTTAACAATATTATTTTGTGATCGTAATCGCAGACAGCACTAGTCGCGGCTTTCATAGTCATAGTCAAAATAGGAATACTACCTTGATGAAAAAATATGATTCACTGGCTGCGGCCCGCGACTCCGCTCGCGTGACTGTCGAAAATTATACCAAGGGAACATACTCTCGGGATAAAAATCCTATGTGTTATTCCAGACTACACTGCCTGTACCAAATTTCATCATGATCCGTTCAGCCGTTCTGACGTGATTGAGTAACAAACTTCCATCCATCTAAACATCCTAAGTTTTGCAGTTACGAATATTATATTAAGTATTTAGGTCACGTCACAAGAAATCATCGAAGTTAATGATTGCAATTTTTTTGGCCTTATTCTCATAACTGGATATGTTTCCTCTTTATTACCGGTCGGTTTCAATAACGTATATACCTTTAACGAAATGTCAAATTAGCTACCAACAGCAGCTGAAACGTCATGTTTGAAAGGCAAACTTAACGTTTCAAGTAAGTACTGTTGGTTCGTTATTGAAATCGGCCGTAAGAGATGGACTCCTACTTTGGGGGAACTCTACAAATTATAAATGATGCCTTTCGTGTGCAGAAAAAGTGCCTTCAATCTATGGCATCAGCCCTTTAATATCCTGCAGACCTATATTCAAAATAAATAAAACACGTGTGCGTCTCGGGACGCCCGACAGAAGTGATAACTTAAACTAACTAATTTGAAATATTTAATATGGGAAGCGTCTGTCCGAAATACGACAAGCGCTGTGGGTTAGAGTGAGAGAGGAAGAGCCTGCCTACCGCTGCCGTATGCGTGAGAGAAGGGGAAGCCAGACAGACTGGCGCCGTAACTCGTTACGTTACGAAGCGGTTTACCCACCCATAAAAAGTTATCACTTCAAAAATAAAAATTCTAACCTAACTGTGTAACTTAAGACACGCAAACCTTTTGCGTGTCTTAAGTTACACAGTTCGACATAAGAAAAAATGCTCCAAATGTCTTAAGTCGGACAGTTACACTTAAGGGCTTGGTCAGGATTGGACGATAAAAATCTGTGGTTGTGTTGCAAGTAGCAATACGTTCTGCATTTATATGAATGAAATGGTTCATTCACTCTCTATTTTAATACTTTTCAACAGCAGCAACATCGTTTTGAACGAACTAAACAATAAATAAATTCATCTGACATTCCACCGTTTGACATTCATTCTGTACATTTGTGTGCGTAAAGTGTAAATAAATAAATAAATAAACTGGTGTTTTTGTTAAAGAGCTCTCAAAGTTTTTCACAGCGTGTGAACTACAATCAAAATATCCCCGTCGAGACCCTGTACTACTAAGAATTCCCACATATATACACATGAAATCACGTTATGCCATAAAAACAGCTTCATCACGTCAATAAAAAAAAAATGCAAAAATATTCCAAAATAAATTAAGGTTAAAACATTTTTAATCCAAATTAAAAAAATGGCTGAATGGTAATTATTTTTAAATTGTTAAAGAAAATATAAAAGTAACAGACAAATGTGGTTGACTGATTACTTTAATTATTACTCTCTACTTAAATTGGTTTATCACATATTGTTAAGATTTCAAATAAGTACTATACCTACCATATTAAGTGTAAGCATGCAGGTGTACGTGAGAGACTTGCCAAATAGATGTTTCAATACACTTCAATACACTTAGTCTAATTAAAATTAAATATATTATAATAATTTAATTAGTGATTGTATCACGAAACATTAGTTCTAGATGTAATAATAACCAGTGATCGGATAATCGGGCGCTTATATACCGATACTTCTTTCCGTGAAAGAATAATATGGACATTCCTTACTTCCCGGGATTGAAAAACAAATGGAGCCACAGATAAAATTACAATTGTTTCGATTCCCTAAGTAGTTAAGGCTGCTATCCTGTTACTAAACCAGTTCTCATAAAAGCTTTCATTGTAAATTAAAAGTTCCATTAGAATCAGCTTTTTAATTAAAAAATAATTAAATGAGAGTTCAGAACGAGTTCTAACCATATTTTGTACTGGCATTTTTATCAATCTCAGAAATTTTGAACGATTCCGGGATCCGGGATTCTGAAAAGCATGTCTGTATTATACTTTCGTGGGAATAAAAGTGAAGTTTAGGTATATTGCACCCGATTATCCGATCACTGATAATAACATTCGTTATTTTTGTAAACAATTGCTCAAATATTTGTATGCCAGTAAAACACGTAACTTAAATACATATAACTAAAATCGTCCATAATATCAACGGGCTGTCAATAACACGCTTGATTTGTATGAGTGGCCGCGTGGAGTCTCAGTGCTCTGTGCTTTGGATCAACTCAGTTCGAGTGCCTTGTGCACTCAAAGGAAGCATGCGGAACCAAAGAGGTATCCATCGTAAACACTTTTTTTTTTTTTTTTTAAGGATGGGAAATCATCAAATGACTTCTTCCGCTCTGGGTGGAGCGGAAGGGCGTGTCAGACTCTTACTGACTAAAACCCATCCGTGTTCCTTCTAAAGCCCTTTGCTTTCCAGGGCCGCGGTGACTCTTTCGAACAAATTCCGCAACCCTGGCAATCCATCGTAAACACTGAGGGACGATAATTCAAGTTGATGTTAATTTTATCTGTTATTGTTTTTATTTCGTTCAATTCTTGATTAAACAAAAAACCAATATCAAACTGAGATACTTTGTGTATCTCAATCACAGGGAAACTTGCTCATAAACAACTGGTTTTAATAACGTATCTACATTTAACCAATTTTCACATTAGCTACCAATAGTAGCTGAAATGTCAAGTTCGAAAGCCAAACATGACGTTTCAGCTACTGTTGGTAGCTAATTTGACAGTTGGTTAAAGGTAGACCAAAGAGTACCGGCCGTTGTTGGAAACAGTGTACTTGAAAGCAACTAAACACTGGAATTAGATTTTTGAATGTTTGTAACCATTTTTCTACTGTGCAATAAAACCCAATAGAAGCTTCAACTTATCATTAGAGTGTAGCGGCATCAATGCCACCACATGAAAAACTAAGAAGCGAAATTTGTACGGCTACAAAAACTACCGCAACGCCACCTACGACGAACTAACAACGAAATCCTACATCGCGCAAGCAAAGTTCTCCATGCGATTTGAACATATACAACAGTCCGAATATCAACTATCGGGCAGTTGCCCACCAGACACAATAACCGTCTGGCCGGAGGATCCTCCCATTTCAACGGAGGTATGCGGTACTTTACTTTCTGTCCCGCAATACCTTTATAAGGCAGCATTGGTGATTGGTGTCATAAAAAACAAAAATAACAGGAATAAATCTGATTACCAGACCCAAGATTACCAGTTTCTGTTCAAGGAAGTATAATGTAAAGGTATATTGGGTTTTTTCGTATGAGTTTTAGCCTCAAAACAACGCGGACAAACAATACCAATAGTAGTTCTATTGTAGTAATATCTATAGTAGCTAAGCGATTAAATAAAACCACCTCTAATCCGCCAAGGCTTGGCACATCGCAGCCAATTTAACATACTTGTCGGGTCACGTCCCTAGAGTAAAATAAAGTCGTAAAAAAATTCTACACGAACTACGACCCTACACCATTGCTAGAAAAACACGGCTTTTTACATGTACCAAATTTTCTCACTAGCTTGCGCTTTTCAGCACTCTTTTTAAATTTTAGAGTGAATAAAATACGCTATGAATGTAAAAAAAATATTTTCGTCGTTTCAAAAGTTTTTTATGACTGAAAGTCTGTTTTAAGTAGGACATTGCCCTTAAATGTCAAGATTCTTCATGTCATTGAGGGTCTGGGAATGCAATCTACAAAATTGACCAATGGGTTGCTTCTCTGCTGCTGGGTCAAGGGTCGGACAGTAGGAATATATGGCCAGTTTTAATAACAATGAACGTTGACCCTAGTAAAACCTTCTATTATTCATAAAATCATGATTCTTTATTGATATAATGTAAAATTCTGTTCCACTGATAAAAGAAAGCACAGTTTACTTATTATAAAGAGGTGAAATTGTTTGTTTGGTAATTTATTTGATTAAAGGTGGTTTCTGAAAGTCCAAATCTTAACACGAAAATTCTACCATACAAGGATTAATTGTACGAGTTTATGAGTGAGAGAGTCAGTGAGTGCAATGGGCTTTTCTTCCTAAAAAACTGTTGCTGTAGAATAGGCCACATGAGCCAAGTTACTGAAAAATATTAGTTCTGATAAAATTCCAGCTTTCGCACTTAACTGTATATTAGAGACATGCATTACAATAATATGTATTAATGTTGATGTTAATGTGTTATGTTATGTGTTTGTTTTAGATTTATATGTATTAGTTTATTTAATTTTTTTTAATGTTTAATTTGTGTATTTTATCTATGAGCCTTAGTTGCCTGACAATAAAGAATTATTATTATTCTCTTTATTTATTTTCCTTACGTACTAATTTACATTTTTAAATATTTAAAAAAAAACCACATTAAGAAAAAAAATAAAAAAATAATTATCATTTATATTCAGCTTTTGTACCTAGCAAGAATAAAACTAACATCCTAAACTGAAAATGGCTCTCACGATCATGATTCCATATTAAACTGCTCGTAACATTCCATTACCCCTTCCAAATAGGGCAAGGCATGACCCGATGAGAAAAAAATAAATCTAGAACACTGAAACGATCTGCCATTTGTATTCAAAGCCACGTCTCCTCTAACAATTCATGAAAATCTGTAAAAAGCTGTTCAGTGTTATTCAGTAATAGTCCTGCGTATAGAAAATGTTATTTAAGTGGGACTTGAAAGTGATGGCCACTAAAATTTTGTAATAATATCTCTGTTTACGATGTTTGCCGTAAAAAAGATATTTTAGCCGTTCGTGTAAGAAGCACTTTTTCTTTTTAAGACCGTTTTTAGTTTGTTCTCTGTAAAGTAGTGTTTGACGACATGTTTTAAGGGCTACTTCTCGACTTCTTAATTTTTCTTTTAAGAAAGTACACGAATAATATAAAGTAGGTCTTTGTCGGCCTATGGAATTACTGGTTAAATACAAGGGCCACTTTGAATTATGAATTTTTTTTTATGATTTTCAGTTATTTTCTGTGGGTTTTGTTTTTCTGATAAATCGCCATAATCCTTTCAACGATAATAAAATATGACGAATATCAATTCCATAAGGACAAGTTTGGAAACAGCAATTTTTCGCATCATTTTGCATCAATTCGGAGAAGTGTATTTAATCCTCTTTCGCAATTGACTTTTAATAGGGATTGTAAAGGATTGCTTTCGTTTTGAGTGCATTTAAAGCATTTTATCGGCACAAATTTTTATCAAAATCGCTATAATATGCATGAAGTGAAGCGTAGCCAGCGACCATCGCTTTATCTTCATATATAAGGTCCCATTAGAATAGACTGAGTTAACAAATTTTAACACAGCGTTCAGTACTTCTAACCAAAGATATACAAGTAAAAAAAACACTGATGAAAGGTGTTTTTATTTTGACCTAAAATAAAACATTTTTCGGCACACTAGAATAAACACATCCATTATGGGTAGGTACTTGACTTGGTCACATATGCTTGCTCATTTATAGAATCAGAATGATGAGATAACAAAGACATGGACGTGTTTATGCATTGGGTAACCAAGAATTTGCGTATTTTGCGTTTTTTTTTTTTTACCATAGTCCTTATCTATTTTGTTGGGACCTTATATATTAAGGATAAAACGATGGTCACTGACCACCTTCTTTCTATTAATGTTCGAAATGTGATGGTTTGTGTGTTTGTTAGTGAAAAACAACTGGATGGATTAGGATGAAATTACACTCGGGTAGACGTTATCCTGCATTGGCACTTTTTAATCCTCTTGTACAGTCAGCGACTATAATCGATGTCGAACACTTTGTTTTTCTAAACCTAAAGATAGAGCAAAATATTTCGTTAGCAAAAATTGGAACAGAAGTAACATTTATGAATACTAACTAGCTGCGCCCCGAGGTATTACCCACAGTTAAAAGTATAGCTTATTTGTTAATCCAGGGTGTCAGCTTCCTGCATACCAAATTTTAACAAAATTAGTCTAGCCGTTTGCTCGTTAAGAAGTAACAAACATACACACACACACTCACAAACTTTCGCCTTTATAATATAATGTTAGTGTGATTATAGTGTGATGTCAATTTAGATGACACGAAAAAACATGTACCTAGTGTTAGTAAATTTTTGTCGCTAACCGATTTTATCGAAAATTTTGCCTAGAGGCAAAATTTCCCCGTGTATGCTAGCAAAATTTAGTACAATATATTAAAGACCAAATCAACATCAAAACGTAAAACTGACCAATGGCAATGGAAAATATAAGACTCAGTTTATATTACAATACAACTGAAGAGGAAACTATTGACAGTGATATCGGACTATACTAGAATATTCACAAAGGAAATGATATAGGGAAACATTGCAATTAATCTAAGTAATCTTGAGGAAAGAGAATCGATATCCCGCACGCAACATGGACCACACTGAACAGTTAATTCTAATGAATACAATTTTATTAATTAACAATTCACATTGTGTTTGAAATAATGCTATAAAATAAGCATTAAAAAATACACGTACAGTTACAGTTTAAAAACTGACAACAGACAAATTTTAACATTAACAACAATATTATTCAATGTCGACTCACTAAAATTAAAAATAGAAAAACATTTCAAAATTGAATCTATGTAAAATGGTCCTTTGTCAACTTAAAAACACACAAAAAAAGAATAATAATATATTTGTCATTTAAAAATAATGTCCAAAACATTAACAAAAATTTCAGTCAACTTTGGTAATATACTACCTACCAGTTGACAGGAGAAAAACGCATGGTCATAAAATTATAAATCGTCAACAGAGTACAGACACTTATCTAGTAGGAATTATTGAAGCTTCGTTTTAAATGAAGATGTATGAACAAATTATTAAAGTGAACTTGTTATATATTTGCACTGCTTGACATTGTGAACTGTGCTTCACTATATTGAAGTGAGGACTTATCTTACTTCTCAAATCCTTCCTACGTCTGCTCTCCCTAACCAGTTTTTCCTCATCTGTCTCATAATCGTGTATGTATTTCTTCTTAAGAAGTCTTCTTTGTTAGTCAGGAGTACTAGAACGTAGAGACTTGGTTCTGTAAGGATGTTGTGACATCTTAATATAGATTCAATTAGCGTAGTATACTATTTTTAATTGTTTAATGTCAATTTCGTCTCAAAAGTTTCTTAACGCATTACATGCAGATGATATAGATGCACCTATGGTGGCTAAGAATTTAGCTTCTCTCACGAGTTTTACTGTCTTATTTCCATGTCATCATTTAGTCTTATTTCCATGGTGTCTTTATTACGAGCAGTTGTTTTAAATAGCATTATTTTGGTCTTTGTACTATTCATTTTATCTTATTTACAGTAAACCATTAATAAATTAATGTAACTTATAGCTGCATTTACTTTTTCCATAAGTTCTTTTGAGTCATTTGCCCCAATGATGGCATTCGTGTCATCCGCAAATACCACAAGTTGTATGATGGGAAGAAATTTGTTTATATAATTCATGAAATCTTTGGTAAACTAAATGAACAATATGGGCCCTAATATCGATCCTTGCGGAACACCGGAAGAAATATTAAAAAAGGTGATTTATAATTTTGTTCATGTCCATCTTGCATCTAACTGATTTCTACGAATATTTTCCTATTTTTTAGGTAGGAAGACAAAAGTTGGGAGGTCTTGCCTCTCACTTCGTAGTGGTTTAGTTTTGCGATGAGTAGATCGTAATCGACAGTGTCAAATGCTGAACTGAAATCTAAAAATATACCAGTTGCTTTGATTTTATTATTTATTTTATTGATAACATCATCAACAAGAGTATAAATAGCGTCTCCTGTGGCAACATTTTTTTAGTATTCTTATTGTCTTCTATATAAGACTTTGTTTAAAGTTTATATGAAGTACAAGTCGAGATTTAATCATTTTTTCGAATGTCTTTGAAAGCGTCGGTAGCAAAGAGATTGACCTGTAATTTTTAGGATCAGTCTTTGTGCGGGTTTATAGAATTGGTATGATCCTCGCTATTTTTAGTTGTTCTGGGAATATTCCGTCGTTTCTACATATAATTTCGTCATATCCACAGGAACGTTTATTGACCATCTTTTTGACTATATTAGAAAGTTCATTTGGAGTGGTAAGAGTAAAACAAAGTTCGCTTTCGACCCGTTGCGTATTCTGCTGTAGTAATAAAGTCGCTTCTCTATTTTTATTTTCACTAGTGACACATTTGTTATCAAAATGTTTTGCTAGGATATTAGATTCTTCTTCAGGATCATCAACTATTTTGTTGTCAATTTTAAGTAGTAGATATTCCAATACATAACTTCAGATTGGTTTGTCCAATTGTTAACAGTTTGCCAGATTTCTTTGCTAGGGTTTGTTGAATTGTTATATTTTTCCCTTACCGTTATATCTTACTTTCGTGATAACCGTTCTATAAATTTTAATGTATATATTTATGTAATTTAGAATCTAGATTCAAGATTATTACAATTATTAGCGTGTAACATCCGTTTCATTTTTCTAGAGATTGACCCATTATATTTTGGTAGGTACTCTTAATAAGGTTTATTTTACGTTTCTTGTTTTTGTAACTATTTATAAAAACCTCTGAGAACTTCGTTATAAATGCAATAATTCCCATGTTGCTCCTGTTACGTCTCAATATTCCCTGCTCAAAATATGTGGTGTTATTAGAATTGAAAACTCTCTTAATTATAATGTGGCGTAGATTAATAACTAGGTAGATAGTAATTACTGCTTGCGTACCTACCTAGTCTCCTAAAATATAAAATAAATAATTATGTTTATATGCGGACAGACAAGAAAACCATGTTTGTTATTAGTGATCAAACCGGTCGGCCGCCTGACCGCTCCATTGTTTAATGCGTGAGGTGGGGGCTCGCATTCGAGAACCGCGCTCGCGCATCAGTACAGACCGGCGGCCCGCCAGTCAGCTTATCGCTTACCAATTGACCACTGTGTCGCTCGATCCGCTGTCGCGCTTCCGCTTAAGAGCTTTTAATATTTCACTGTGCTTTCTATCTGTCTACTCCTTCTTTCTATCATTTACTACTCTTCAATCTTACTGTGCTGTGGACTTTAAACTGTGTACCTGCTGTCTAAGTTCTTCCAATAAACTATTAACTTTATTGTGTCAGTGTACAAACTTTTATTCACCTCCGCACACACGCATTCCTCAAGAAGAACACCAAATTGGTGACCCCAAATAAGAACGCTACAATGACAGACGAAAAAGAGCGCAACGTGGCCGCGGCAGGCCAAGATAGCGGTGAGAAACACCTAGAAACATTTCGCGTGGGTGTGAGGGTACCACCGTTCTATCCGGAGAAGCCGTCGCTGTGGTTTTCGCAAATGGAAGCACAATTTGCGCTTTCCAACATAAAGGCAGATGACACGAAATTTTATTACGTCACAGGCCACCTGGACCCGCAATATGCTTCCGAGGTCCAAGAAATAATTGAAAACCCTCCAGCAACCAACAAATACGAGAAGCTCAAGGCAGAATTAATTAAAAGAATGTCAGCCTCGCGCGAGAAAAAAGTCAAGCAGTTACTTATACATGAAGAACTCGGCGATCGTAAACCATCGCAATTCTACCGCCACTTACTAAACCTTGCTGGACCGGGCGTTCCTGAGGAATTTCTCCGCACCATTTGGACGAGCCGTCTACCAAGCGGGACGCAGGCCATCATCGCCTCGCAGTCCAAGGCCGAGATGGAGGAATTGGCGGAACTAGCAGACCGAATCAACGACGTCGTCGGGCCCCAGGTAGCATCTACATCCGCCATCGCCAAGGCAACATCCACAAGCAGTGCGAATCCCGAAATAGCCGCACTGGCCAGGCAGGTTGAAAAGCTGACCGCAAAAATCGATCGCATGTCACGACAGCGGCAACGATCGAGCAGCCGTTCCAGTCATCGCTCGAGTTCGTCGAGATCGCAGTCGAGCTACAGCAAGTTCCCGAAATGCTGGTACCACCAAAGGTTTGGAGAACGTGCAAAGAAGTGTCAGAAACCGTGCGACTACAAATCGGCGGAAAACTCGAAGGGCAATCAGTAATGGCGGCCGACGATTGTCCGAGCACCGGTCGCTTATTTGTCACCGATCGACGATCAAAGACACAATTTTTGGTCGACACCGGCAGCGACCTTTGTGTCTACCCACGATCAGTATTACCAGGGCGACGTGAAACTAAGGATTATCAACTGTGCGCGGCAAATGGTACACCCATTAAAACGTATGGTTATATTAGTTTAAGTTTAAACTTGGGGTTGCGTCGCGACTTTACTTGGTCATTTATTGTAGCCGACGTTACGAAAGCGATTATAGGAGTGGATTTTTTGTCATTTTACAATTTAATTGTTGATTGCAGGAACCAGCGTCTATTAGACAACTATACAATGCTTGCGACCCCGGCTTCACCTACCCGTTCATCAGACATTATTTCCTCGGTTAAGGTAATTATTGGTGACACCACATACCATAACATACTACGGAAATTCACCGACATTACCCGGCCACATGGCATACACCGTACATCAACACATAATACAGTCCACCACATACAGACTACACCTGGACCACCAGTTTCATGTACACCACGACGCCTTGCCCCCGACAAATTAAAAATAGCAAAAGACGAGTTTGAAGCGATGCTGAAAGACGGCACCGCCAGACCCTCAAGTTCACCATGGTCATCGCCATTACACCTGGCTCCTAAGAAGAACAGCGGATGGCGACCCTGTGGTGACTACCGCACACTAAATGCCAGGACAGTACCTGACAATTATCCAATTCGTCATATTCATGATTTTACACATAGTCTGTCAGGATGTTCGGTTTTCAGTACTATCGATCTGGTAAAAGCGTATAATCAAATTCCTGTAAGTCCAGAAGATATTCCAAAGACCGCTATCACCACGCCGTTTGGCCTGTATGAGTTTCCTTTCATGACATTTGGTCTGCGCAATGCCGGACAGACTTTTCAGCGGTTCGTCGATGAGATGCTGCGAGGACTAGACTTCTGCTACGCTTACCTCGACGATTTTCTGGTCTTTTCGAAAGACCAGAAGACCCACGAAGACCACCTACAGCAACTTTTCACCCGTCTACAGGAATATGGCATGGTGATCAACACTGCTAAGTGCACATTCGGAGTGAAGGAAGTGACTTTCCTAGGTTATAGGATCTCGGCCGAGGGCACCAGCCCGCTACCTGAGAAGGTGGAAGCCATCACAAAATACCCGCCGCCAACAACTGTCCGGGAACTTCGCAGATTTTTGGGAATGTTAAATTTCTACAGACGGTTTATACCCGACGCAGCGCAACACCAGGCTCCCTTAAATGCTCTGTTGATAGGGTCTGTAAAAGGCTCTCATCCAGTGCGTTTCACCACTCAAGAAACGGAGGCCTTCAACACCTGCAAGGAAGGCCTGTGCAAAGCTGCAATGCTCGCCCATCCCGACTGCGAAGCCAAACTAGCAGTAGTGACGGACGCCTCAGACACAGCAATAGGTGCAGTATTACAGCAGTGCAAGGACGAAGAACCATGGCAACCGCTAGCATTCTTCTCCTGCAAGCTAAGTACGGCACAAAAGAAATACTCGCCTTACGACAGGGAATTGCTAGCGATCTACGAAGCGATAAAGTACTTCAGGCATATGGTCGAAGCACGAAACTTCGTCATCTACACAGATCACAAGCCCATATGTTTCGCGTTCCACAAGCGAAAGGAAAATTGCTCACCAAGACAGTTCCGGTATCTGGATTACATATCACAGTTTACGTCAGATATAAGGCATATATCAGGCAAGAACAACGTTGTCGCTGACAGTCTCTCAAGGATCGAGGAGATAACCCAACCAGTAGACCTATACAAGCTAGCTGAATCACAGAAGCACGACACTGAACTGGAACAGCTGCTTGATAGCAACACGCCCTTATGCCTCACTAAAGTAAAACTGCCAGGAACAGATATCGAACTGTACTGCGATGAGAGTAGCAAGATCCCTCGACCATATGTCACGAAAGAACACCGTCGCAGAGTATTCGAGAGCGTACACTCGTGGAGTCACCCTGGCACAAACGCAACAACCAAAATGGTTACCGAACGGTACGTTTGGCCAGCAGTAAAAAAAGATTGCAGAGAATGGAGCCGTTCTTGCTTAGCATGCCAGCGATCTAAGGTAACCCGTCACGTCTCATCACCAATGGGAACCTTCAAGCTGCCGAGGGCTAGATTCAACTACATCCACATCGACCTTATAGGCCCACTGCCGATTTCACAAGGATTTCGTTATTGCCTCACAGCCATCGACCGATTCACACGTTGGCCTGAGGTAATACCTACATCCGACATAACAGCGGAAACAGTGGCAAAGGCCCTAGTAAGCGGCTGGATTTCTCGATTTGGCTGCCCCGTCGATATTGTAACGGACCGTGGTCGACAGTTTGAGTCAGCACTTTTCAGGCACTTATCAGAGATGGCTGGGTTTCACCACAAGCGTACCACGGCTTATCACCCCGCCTGTAACGGGCTCATAGAGAGATTTCACAGACAATTGAAAGCTGCTATTACCTGCCACTCAGCAGAAAACTGGGTCGTGTCTTTGCCACTAGTTCTACTAGGTATTAGGAACGCGTACAAAGAAGACTTAGGTTCTACGTCAGCTGAACTTTTGTATGGTGAAACACTCAGGCTGCCAGGGGAACTATTTCAGCCTCAGGTCGATGACACAGTTGATGTGTCAGACTATGTGGCACGGTTAAGGGCATTTGCAAGAAAATTGCAACCGTCACCAGCATCCCGACATGGTAGCAGATCAACATTCGTGTTCAAAGAACAAGGAACATCGAGTCACGTTTTTCTCAGAGACGAGACATCAGGCTCCCTAAAATCACCATACACGGGACCGCACAAAGTCCTGCAACACGGGGACAAGACCTTCAAGCTCCTCGTCAATGGCAAAACGGTCACAGTCACTATTGACAGGCTTAAACCTGCCTACATATTACACGATCCAAATACACTCACAAACAACAACACAACAATACACACAAACACGCCATCACCCACACTACATATACCTGCACCCACCACCAAATTACCTGGTAACCCAGGAACTAATGTCAGAACGACTAAATCTGGTCGTCAAGTCCATTTTCCAGACTATTATCGCCCGTAGCGACGGTCTCTGGAGGGGGGTGATGTGGCGTAGATTAATAACTAGGTAGATAGTAATTACTGCTTGCGTACCTACCTAGTCTCCTAAAATATAAAATAAATAATTATGTTTATATGCGGACAGACAAGAAAACCATGTTTGTTATTAGTGATCAAACCGGTCGGCCGCCTGACCGCTCCATTGTTTAATGCGTGAGGTGGGGGCTCGCATTCGAGAACCGCGCTCGCGCATCAGTACAGACCGGCGGCCCGCCAGTCAGCTTATCGCTTACCAATTGACCACTGTGTCGCTCGATCCGCTGTCGCGCTTCCGCTTAAGAGCTTTTAATATTTCACTGTGCTTTCTATCTGTCTACTCCTTCTTTCTATCATTTACTACTCTTCAATCTTACTGTGCTGTGGACTTTAAACTGTGTACCTGCTGTCTAAGTTCTTCCAATAAACTATTAACTTTATTGTGTCAGTGTACAAACTTTTATTCACCTCCGCACACACGCATTCCTCAAGAAGAACACCAAAATAACAATGTACTGATTGTTGTTACTTGACTTGTTTTCCAGATTTTCCAACCAAAATTGAACTAAAAGACCTCCATGTACTTCAGCCAGACCATTGTAGTCAATTTCACATTCCTTTATATAATTTTCAGGTAGATTAGTAAGGATATTGTCGATGAACGAATATGAGTCGTTGCGAATAAAAGTTGCAGTGTTAACAAGATGCCTAAAATTGTACTTTTACTATTGACAAATTCGGTGCGTTTTTTAGTATCGATATCTTTAACAACATATTTCAAAGCTATCCATCAGATAAAGTTTGTTAATAACATCTACATATGTTCTCTACTTTTCTATCCACATGCCCCAGGATCAAACTACCACCTGTATTATTTTTACTTCTGGTGTTGTGGTTATCTAAAGAAAAATAAATTACGGACTTATCGTTTAAAAACTGTTCACTAATACATATTTAGTCTAGCTTGATTTCAAGACTTTTCTGTATACTAAACTAATATTATAAAATGCGAAAGTAACTCTGTCTGTCCGTCTGTTTGTTACCTTTTCGTCTTAGCGGATGAAAGGATTTGGATTAAATTTGGCATACTGGTACCTTTTGTAATCTATGAGTGATTGTCGTAGGAGGAATCGTTTCGATTACAGTTACTACTAATTACTGTATGTAAACTAGAGTCCCCCATTTTAAATACTACGAAAAAAAATATCATCAGCTTGCTGTGTTGCAATGGCACAAGTTTGAGTACATGAAGGTTCTCAAATTGTAATTGGCATTGGTTTAGGAAAAGATTGGAAGTAATATTGTAATAGTGCCTTTTGGGGGATATTTTTATTGCTTCTACTAGAATATTTTGCGGCCTTCCAAGAAATTATGTTTTTGCGCACTATGTTATTACAGTATTTAGATATAGAATTCGTATTTTTTCTCTTAAAACTAGAAGTGACTTTATTATTGTATTTGGTTTATATCCACTGTCAATAAATTTTACATACTTCAAATTATCGCTTATAAAACTAAGAATAGAATTAATTTTTGACGTGTTGATGTATCTTGCATTGTGTATATTTCCAAGTGGTACATTTGTGTGTGCGATTTTATATAAATAATAATGTAAGAAGGATTGTGTGTGACATAGTAATTGATAATTAAGATTGTCATCGTTTGTGTCTGTCAATATTATTACAAAGTCTCTTTGGTCTTGAGGAAAGAGAATCGATATCTTGCATGCAACATGTACAGCACTAAGCAGGTCTAAACTAAATATGTCCGTTTAGTGTGGCATCGTTGCACGCATGGCAGACAGTTCTATTGGAGTAGTGTTGTGGCTATAAGCCCGAAGACATGCCCACAGCGGGTGTGTCTAGTGAACTCCCCGTTTTAAGGAACAAAACCGGCCAAATGCGATTCGTTCTTTAAGGATTTCTTACAAATCAAGTAAATCAAGTTCTTGTATGGTGAGGCCCCATTTTATTATTTTTTGATACAGTGGCAATAGACATACACACTCTGCCAAAAATTCAACTGTGTACCTCTAATACGTTCATGAGATTCAGCCCGCTGAGGGACATATGGACGGACGGACAACGGAGGCTTAGTAATAGGATTTCATTGCTTACCCCTCGGAAACCAAAAACTATGCAAGCTAGACAGAACTCTAATCACAGTCGCTTTTATTCACATATTTGTCTAGTTAGGTACCTTTTTTATTTTTTATATCCTCGAGATTAAACTTCCACAATCTAGTTTATCGTAACTATTAATGAAAAAAGTTATAGCATGTTTTATAAAGGTCGTAAGTTCGCATTATTATGTACATTTATAAGCCTTATTAAAATTCAGTACCTACACAAATATAACAGGGATAGTGGGACAAGTTCTTCTTTTTTCCTATGAAAGCAAAACCTCTTTGTTCTTTAAGATTTCATTGCAAACTAATTATAGAATTTGTATGTATTGCAATTACTCTGTTACTGATAGGTACTGTAAGAGCTTTACCGGCTTAATTTTTAGTTACCGGCTTTGAGAATAATAAGGGATTAAAAATGTATATTAGGGTCTGTAACCATGAAGTTGCCGTTTTATAAACAATACACTTTGATCTGTGATAACTAACTTCGGTTTGTCTAGGAATTTTGAAAAAATGTCATGCGTTCAATATAAATTTTGCTTGATTTAAAAATTCTAATTCAAACCAAACTTATCACAGTTCAAATTGGCCTAGTTAATAAAACGGCAATTTAACAGGAAAAGAGACCCAATTTTGTCATTAACAAACCCATAATTTATATTTATAGAATTCGGATTTCTTGCTATAATGGATAGCTATTTATATATCCTGCCCTGCCACGACGCCTCACAGCCAACGGATGTATGTCTCCATCGCATATAGCTACATCACTAGTCCTTCGACGCAAATTATGTCTGTATGTACGCGATAAACTCGTAAACTACTGAACGGGTATTCATACGGTTTTTACCAATCGACGGAGTGATTCATGGGGAAGATTTAGATGCATAATTAATTATTGTTTTGTTTAAATTAGCTGAAATATGACGATAGTTGTTGAAGGTATCGGGAAAAATCATGCCGATTGGTAGTTTATATGCTCTCCCACCCCGTGCGAAGCCTAGGTGAGTTGCTAGTATTTCTATTAAAACTTCTTAATCTTCAAGAAGGCCTAACTAACTCTACAGTAGGTACTAACTGTAGGCAGACGAGAGTCGTCCCAATTAAAAATGAAAACTAACTCACTTAATTTATTCAGTACAATTTACTTTTTAGTACAAATTAAACAGTTTGAAAAGTTTAAACGAATTGTCTCTCGCAGGATTAGGGTAAAACTTTTCAGACATAGCGACTTCATTTAATTTTACCTCTCGATATATTTTAGAGACATAAGTTACTGAACGAAATACGTGACGGAGAGGTGTTTCATAATTAAAAGTTTCGTTCGGAAACGTGTTTAAAGGAGTTTCAATAAAATTTAAAGCTATGATTTGTTTTGCGTGTTGGATGAATTTATATGTTCGCAAATCGTGTTTATTTGTAAAGAGGGATTTTCATTTGAAAGTGGATTAAGGCACGGATTTACTAACGATTTAATTTATGTGTTTTGTCTAAAATCGACGATACCTTGGTTGAATGATTGTTCCCAATTGATAGAATAGAGACATAAAACATAATCAACCAATCTGCTTGGATTCCAATCTAACCGCAGCTGAACACTGGTATATTTAAAATGTAGTGATTGTCTATCTGACCTCTAAAACCCAGTAACTAAAACCCAGAAACGCCACAGATATAAGATTAGAAAAAAAAACACACACACACAAGACACACTCACACACACACATTACACACACATTGGGGACTGCAAAACCCTACCAGTTTTTAAAAGAAGAGTGAAAGAACACTAGCTTTCGCTACCATCATAGTTGCATATTTAAAGTATATATTATTATTTATCTTATATTATTATTTAAGTAGTATGTATTAGTATGATATTAATTTTATTCATATTTATGTATTGTTTGTCATATATATTTTTTGTCTTTTTTTTATGTTAGCGTAACTTTTACACACGATGTCTACATCTCTTTTAGTCGACTCTCCTTTCGCAGGTATGCTGGAAGAGATTTCTTTAGAAATAAGCATCACCTTTGTACCTATTTTTCTGTTCCCTTCTTCTTATCTATTTGGTAAATGTGTGTACATAAATTGTTAAATAAATCAAAACAATTTTTCTCTAAACTTCTACTTCAAGTAAGTAAGTACCTTTTTTTTTTGATGTCGGGGGGAAATCCTCGTGGAAATCCTCCACCCTGGGGCGGGTGGAGGGGTCTATCAGACTCTTACTGACTAAAACCACCCCGGTGTTCGATCACACACCTAGGCCGGGGATCGCGGGAACGTATGCGACTTCGGCAATCCCCGGCTGGTGCCGGCCCGAAGTAAGTAAGTACCTAACTGTGGTTACTTGTTATACCTTAAAATCAAGTAGGTAGTGGATAGATACTAACACTAAACAATCTTTAGTTATTTAGTTTTAAATGTTTTTTTTCCTTTAACTGTTCATTTTTGTTGGTGTATTTACGAACGAGTACCGATGTCTACTAACACATTAATTTTAAATGAGCTGAAAGTTCGACCCAATCTCACTTACTTATTTGGATAGCCAAATTATTGGTTAATTTGAGTAATATGTTGATTATTCCCATGATAGTTTTATTCTAGGATTATATATGTATGTCAACTTTTATCTAAATCTATTGAGTTATGACGTGAAGAGGTTACAAACAGACAGACATTATATTATTACATTATTTATAATATTAAATACGTATAAAATAGATTGCGTCTCTAGTTGCTGTCTGCGCGATAACGCGAAACAGTGTATATTTATTCAATCATCAGTTGGATTAGGTTTTCCTCAACTTAACTGTACAGTAATAGATAAATTACGGTTTCGTGAAAAATATATTTTAAACATGACGCAAACACAACCATTTATTAATGTTGTTACCAACCTGACGATGACCATAACCAGAGATCGGAATAGGTAGACTATATTTACCTAATGTTCGTGGAAGTAAGTAACATAGAGTTGATAATACCTCCTGTAAAATCCCAGAATCATAAATGGAATCATGACAATTAAAACCAGCGATTATAAAAACATGAACTGGACTTTGAGTATAGTAAAAAGTTGTTAATTTAAAGAATCAAAAGGAGAAAGAGTTGTGCGAAACAAAGCTATTTAATTTAAAAGTTTTAGTAGGAACGGAACTCTAAAAAACAATAAGATTCTTCAATATAATAATTTTGTTCAAATGAATTCAAAGCGCAATAAGTAATTTGCAATTTCTCAAATCCCGGGATAAAATCGTCATGTTTATGATTCCGCGATTTTAGAGGAGGTATTTTCAACCATAACAGTCAAGTCAATGTACATATTCTAGCTTGAAACAATCCCGCTAATCATATTTATTTTTATTTTATTTGTATTATCAATTTACTTTTACTTCTACTCTATCAAAATATCCGCCCATCTCTTATGATTTAATGTTTGTTAATCATCACATCTAAAAAGAAAAAAAGAATATATTCAAGGAATGGCAGAGTGTAGAACTGAAAAGCGTTAGTTGAAAAGTTGAAAAAAAGAGTGAGTATGATGTTGTAAAGAAAAAAGATAAGAAAGCCGTTGCGATAGCGATAGAAAAAACTCATAACAAATTGTGCTATAGACTGGACAGTCAAGCTGGCAAAAAAGACCTGTATCGGCTTTCTAGAGCCAGAGAGAGGAAGGCGAAGGGTATTAGTCGTATAAAATGTGTAAGGAATGAAGCTGGAACACTTCTATCGGAGAAGAAAAAGACTAAGAATAGATAGAAGGGATATTTTGAAAGACTGATGAATTAGGAAAATATCTAGAGTGGTGTTTTAGAGAACAAAACGGTGAATGAGGGGTTTGTGGTCAGTGTGGATAAAGTAAAGAATTTGAAGAATGGTAATGCTATTAATCCAGACGGAATACCAATTGAAGTGTGAATGTCATTACGGGTAGGATGGACGTGGTACTATAGAGCAATAAAGCTAATGTTACATAGTATGAAAGCTTGGGAAAAAGTAATTGAAAGACGGTTAAGAATTGAGAGTGAAATCTCAGAGAGCCAGTTCGATTTTATGCCTGATGGGGGTACAAGGGATGCCATTTTCGCTTTCCGTCAGCTGTGCGAGAAATACAGAGCTGTGCATAAAAACTTGCACATGGTGTTCGTTGATCTCGAAAAGGCACATGACCGAGTAAGGTTTTGTGGTGGGCCCTTAAGGAGAAAGGTGTGCCTGGAGAGTATGTGTAGTTGATCCGAGCCATGTACAGCTGATGCAGTTTCCAAGTCCGGTGTGTCGGTTTGCACTAAGGATAGGGCCTTAGTCCTTACCTGTTCCTGATGACAATGGACGCTCTGACGCCAAACATCCAGGAACAGGCTCCTTGGTGTATACTGTTTGCTGATGATATTGTGCTGGTTGCCAAAAGCGGCCTAGAGATTCAGAGCAGATTGGAGACGAGGTGGCAAAGACTGGAGAGTGTTGACTTGAAATTGAGCAGAACAAAACAAAATAGCTGTTCTGCAATTTCGGCGGTCACTCGAATCCCATACTTGTAGCTCTCACCGGAACGATTATATCAATCTGCTCCGACATTCGGTACCTCGGGTCGGTTGTCCAGGGGAATGGCAAAATAGACCGAGACGTTACGACTCAGGATGGATGAAATGGCGACAGGTCATTGGAACAACTTGCAACTCATGGATGCCCCTCAGGAGGGGAAAATCTGTAAGTCCGTGATTAGACCTGTCGTACTGTTTGGATCAGAATTTTGGACTATGAAAAAGACGGATGAAAAACGATTGCATGAAGCGGGGATGAGTCTGTTGAGGTTGTGTAGAGTAACGAGAATGGATAAAGTGAGACATGAGTACATATCAGGTAGTGCAAAAGTGGCGCCAGTGACGGAAAAATTGAAAGGAAACTGCTTGTCTTGGCATGGTCATGTAAAGAGGACAGATGAAACGCATGTAACTAGAAGAGATATTAATATAAATGTGGATAGATGGAGAGGGAGAGGAGTGATATGACAGAAAAGGGAGTTATGGGCCCCCGGTAACATAAGATAGGGGCAGGAAAATGATGAGTCTATCACATCTAGGTTAATCAGATTGGCATACATATGGAGAATGCGGTGTTTATGGAGAATGTAAATCAGAAATTATTCCAAGGGAACATACTTCCGGGGTTAACAGTATCCTATGTCATAATCCAGGGTATGTTCTAACCAAGTGCCAAGTTTTGTCTAAATCCGTATAATAAAGAGGGACGGATACAGTGAAGAGTAGCAAACAAACAAACTCACTTTTACATTTATAATATTAGTTAGGATTAATACGAAAATCTTAAATGAATATCCTGGATGATAATTATCAATTGTATTCGCCAAACAATTGTCCCTTTTAAAGCGCGAATGATGACTGCATAAATATACCCATCAATATTTTTCCTTATACGGTATTTATTTGTACATTTCAGAATTTTACTGGTTTAGATTTCCTTTTATTTGGTCTTTGGGTTTTTTTTCGCGTTTTCCTTCATCAACTTACGGTTAGTTATTATAAAAAAATCTACTGCAAATTTTAAGGTTTCCCGCCTTCCAAGAATATACGGTACGATTCGACACGTCATGGGCTTCAAAGTCGTTTTTTCACTCTTTTGAATAGAATACTTAAAATAACATGCGTTTTATTTTTGGCTTTATCGCTCCTCTTCACATTAAGACATTAGAAAAACGATCCCCTTTCCATTTTTTTGTAACTCGCACCACTTTCAAACTTTCTTTAATATCGTCACTATACACATCCGTCTCAATATTCTCATCTCCGCTACATGTAATTATTTTGTCATCCACCGACAGATCTTGTCACGATCCCGGTCATGCAGATTTTGAGTTACGTTTCGATATACTTCGCAGTTCTTGGCAAAGTGACTCAAGATACTGAAAGTCGGGATAGATCGGTATTGGAGAGACCGCCAAAATCGCAAAGTATACTTGCTCAGTTCTGCTTTCTTTTAGGCCAGCACTATCCAGTCTTTGCCCCCACATCCCAATCAAGTATGCCAGCATGACAGCCATCATTATCTGCCTTGCCGTTTTCCAACTACGCAACGTGTAACAGAATAAACGCAATATCTGAAACGGGGTCATTGTACTTATTATTATAATGAACAACTTTTAAAATGGGACCAACTCCGAGATCGCGAAACAAACAACTGTTCAGTTCACTTTGTCGAGTTCAAATTTCCATACAACACAAATGAATGGCGAAGTCGACTTTAAAAAAAAAAAGTGTTTTTTTTTTTTTGTCTGTATAGCGGATACAGAACACCACCCCCATAAATATGACCATGCACTTCTGGAACATCCTGTATATTGGTTTTTCGAAAACGAAGTACAATTTGCTAATTGAAAGGTACTTTGTCTTGTGCCTCCGGTTTTCCTAGTGGTCACAGTACACACGTAACAGTTCACGTCTTGAAAACTGAACCGATCTGCGGAACCAATTTTGATGAAACTAACACTATTCTCTAAGTTGAAATGCACTTAATCTAATGAAATAACAATGATTGTCTTTTGTTTAGTAATTTAAAAAATACATGAACAAATATAAACACATGCATATTTATAATTGTGTAATTCCAAAAATATTACATACAAGCACATACGGGCCAAATTGATTGATACACTTTTTTTTTTTAAATCATAATTAATTATTGTGTTAAAGATAATTCTATTACTAACGACTAAAAGATTTATCCATACATTCCACACTAACGGATGCAAAGTGGCGTTTTCCGTCTTTATAGCTTATTATATGGCTTATTTATCCTCCTCATGACCGTTAATTATTTATGAACATTAATTTGTTAACGATGTGAGACTCTAAGATCCATTTATTTATTTATTATTTATTTATTTATTACAGACATACATACAATCATTTTATTGAGGTGTAGGTACAGGTAAGTTACCGCTGTTATTGTGTAATACGGCACACTTTATATTACCTAGTATCTTGTATATAGGTTTATTATAATGGAATTTATTTGAGAAATATACTGGAATTCGTGATGGATCCAGACCCGTCTCCTATTGAAGATGGTATGATATCCTTTTTTTAGAGTTCCCTTCAACCGAATGAAAAACCTAATCTTTATAGGATCACTCCTGTCTGCCGGTCCATCGCAGTAATTTAAATCTGAATGTATTAAAGCGATTCAGTTAAAATTTCGTACTTCTGACCCAAAACGGAAAATACAAATATTCTTTTTCTTTGGGGAAAAATAAAACTAATAAAAAAACGTTTAAAAAGCAATATGAAACATATGAAATGAAAGAAGTTACTTTGGGAGTCACAAAAATATATATGTAATTTAAAATAAAGTAACTATAACTATTACGAAGTTATTTAAAAAAAAAATTAAAAATTGGTCCTATGTCCTGTGTCCCATCTTTAAATCAATAAACGAGGCGACATACTTAACTATGTCACTAGAAACAGGAACCAATTAGTTCAAACAACTTTCAGACTTGCTAAAGTAGCCACATCTTTCATGGGGTTCTATTTAAAATGTTACAATAAAATACCTCCCCAGATATTAGAACTGAATGAAACAAAATTTAAATCTTATATTTAACACACACTATGGAGGCAAGCATATTATAAGTTGGGAGATTACATTGAAGATAAAAACGCTTGTCTCAATGCTGGTGCTCCATAGCCACTATGGCGCACAAACTAATATCTATAAAATTCTCGTGTCACAATGTTAGTTACCATACTCCTCCGAAATGGCTTCACCGATTTTTATGATTTTTTATGTACATATTCAGTAAGTCTAAAAATCGGCTACTATCTATTTTTCATACCCCTAAGTAATAAGGGTTGTCCACAATGTCCACCCCATTTGTTTTTTTTATTTTTTGGTCAATTATAATTGTTCATAATGTGAAATTTTCACTCTTCGATCACCAACCCCTATTTTTGTATAACGATATCAGGGCTTTAATTATTTTCTACTCTCGGCGGTCGATAACTGATCATTTACCACTTTATCAGTTAGTTATTCTTGACTATTTGTTTGTTAGAACGCGCTAGTCCTAGGAAGTCTATTTATTGAGGATGGCTATAGGCTATATAACATCACGCTACGACCAATAAGAGCCGAGCATTCATAAAAAATGTGACGCAGACGAAGTTGCGTGGGTCAGCTAGAAAACTATAAAAATAACTTTTAGAAGTTGTTAGACCCGCTGAATATTGTAAAAACATCTAATTTTCATTGTATAGAGTCAATTAATTTAGCATTGGATAATTCCATGTATTAACAGTACATGTGTGAGTACTGTGTACCTTAAACTATAATTTTCTTTGACTTGAATGTGCCCTGGCGGTTGGGAGTGTCATGCTCACTTAAAAGTCTGGCTGATGGTGCTGGATCATTTAGCACTCTTTAAAGTTGCGCTGCTTGTCCGAATAAAAATCTACCCGACAACCCATCATACCAGACACGGTGGGATAAGCCGCTCTGCAGTGGAGTTCAGAAGAACCTAATAGCCACTTCTGCTACTTCTAACTGTGGGTGAGTGAGAGTGCCCGACTCTGGCTTCAGTAGCATCATCGAACATAGGCACCTTGTTCGACGATACTACTTCACTTCGCTGGCGCATCCTGTTGTTCTCCTCATCGCTGTCACTGCGGCGAAGCTGTCAACAGCCTTGGGCACTACGGCCAGTCATGCACATAGCATGGCACGCAAACATCAACGGCATTTTCGACGCGCTCTTGTCGCCGTCGGCGTACCAGCCGTATTAGAACCCAATGGCATGGCACGCGACGATGGTATGTCTTTATTCCCATAGAAGATGGGTATAAAGACATACCATACCTTTAGTGACCACCATGCCTTTAGTGTCGATACTCTTGCGCCATCCCATTTTCCTAGCTCGTCGTGCTGTACTGGTGCTGTCGCTACGGCTGCGGAGAACCTCAAGCGGCAGTAATATAATAACCTAGTTGGCAATTATATTTTCAAGCCGTTTGGGGTTGAAACTCTTGGATCGTGGGATCCGAGTGCTCATGCCTTATGTAAAGAACTTGCTGAACTCTTAGTTGACACCTCGTGTGAACCAAGGGCTGGCTTATACCTTGGACAGAGGATAAGCATTGCCATGCTACCTGTTTTTTGGGCTCACTTTCAGTCGACAGCGATGCGGACGAACTTTTTGATGCCATATTTTAATAATAAGAAAAACGTTTTACAAAAAAAAAATCTTTTTAGTGGTACCCCCCTAACAACACCATTGAAAAGTCACAGGAAAGCAAAACATGCAATTTCGTTTACTTGGATGACATATTTCCTATTTCTATTTTTAAAAATCATACTACTGAACGGATTTTGATGAATGACGATTTTCTATGGGACCAATCGGAACGTATATCCTTTCACATTTCACATTTTTTCAAATCGGTTCCCTAAATGACAGAGTTATGACTTATGAGGTAACAAACATAAAAAATACAACCGAATTGAGAACCTCCTCCTTTTTTTGAAATCGGTTAAAAATAGCATTTAATATATATAATATGTACCTACATGATTATTAATAGATATGTTTTATAAATTTACCTGTTTGTATGAGTATGAACCAGTTATAATATCAACTTTTTCCTGAACGGACCCCTTTGAATAAAGTGGCAAAACGTTATGCTTGATAATTAAATGTGTAAAATAGTTTAGGTGTTTTTGTTTTATTATAGATTAATTGATAAAAGAATTAACACGAGGAAAACATGGAGGGTAAGTGATTATAATTATCATATTCTATAAGATAATAAACGCAAATCTTTAACCAGTTTCTTTTAAGTACTATTTTTCTTGATGGCATTATTTTTTTCATTCTTAACCAGTGTTTAAAATTTTGCTGAATTTAAATATCGGCAAAATATAATACTTATATTATATTTTTTGTTACTTGTGATTATTGTTTTGGATATGTTCGTGTTGATTTTTTTAAATCCTAGTTATTGACATTTTCAATTTTATCAAATGACATTATCATTTATTGACGATCAATTTTATTTAATTCAACGACTATCTCAATTAACCGTCAATTTTTTTGTTTTTTTTTTTGACGTGACAAGGTCTAATAAATCGATGAACGCCGGCAGAACGCACGAAAAAAGATGACTCATTGTAACGTTACGCTCATTGTAATGTAACGCTCATTGTAACATTACGATCATATCATCAATGTTTTGTCACGTTAAACTATCGTCCGTAAACCGACTTTACTGACAACCAATGTTTTTTTATTCAAAAATTTTATTTTATTTCATAATACTGCCGAAAATACCCGTTTTAATAGAATTATTTGTTACATCATATTTGAATTGATTTGAATGACAAATTAAAAAAAAAAAAACTCACTACAAAGCTGCCTGTGGCTCAAAAAAAAAGTAACTTCTTCTTTTCATGTGCTCTATGGGCTCCCCCTAGAACGGTTTTTGAGCCAAACTTGCTAAAACGACATGCCGACAGAATAACGACCCAGAGAATATATAAATGTGAAAGTTTCAGAAGCCGCACCCGATTAAATCTGTTTTTAAACGACTTTTCTGGTCGATCAATTACTGTATCACCAAAATTCACAATAATAAATACTTTGACTTTGACTGGTCAAGTTAAAGTTTTCTTTTTGGAAATCTGTTAGTGGGCCCCTGTCCACATGGCTCCTATCTGAAATCCAATAGCTGTAAAATCAATGGATTGTTTACAATTCCTGAAAATTGAAATACAATATTATGTAAAGGAGACGATTCATGGTTCCTGGAAATTTAACCCAGCTCCGGCGCAAACGTTTTATATCTCAGTACTTGGATGACCGAGCTTTACTCGGTTTTTTTTTTTGTTAAGGTTTTCTAAAAATAAAACCTAGCTAGATCGATTTATCGTCCCCAAAACGCCCTGCATACTACATTTCATAAATATATATATATTTAATATGTATATTGTATATATGCACTTCTGGACACATCTAGTGGCCCACCTTAGAGTTTAGGTTTCGATGGCCCCTACCGAAATATGATTGCTAGATTGAACAAAAACTGTTGATGCAGTTTTAAACCTGATACATTTTACCATCTTTTTCGATCGTATTGTTTTAAATTTGAATTCAGAATACCATACGACATGGAGCTACGCCTAACAAGTCGGATATGCGCCTTGTTCAAGGCAATTGATTTTTGAATAAAAAACATGTTTTATCAAATAAAGGTTTAATTTAATAACGCGTGTTGCCTCCATGGGCATCTACCACAGCTCTCATACGATTAGGCATAGAGTTTATCAACCGCTCTATGCAATTTTGAGGGATCATCTCCCATTCCTCTTCTATGACAGTTTTCAACTCCTGCATCTTCTGGGCAACTGGCTGACGAGCCCTAACACGTCTTTTTAGCTCGTCCCACATGTGCTCAATGGGGTTCATGTCTGGGCTTCTGGCTGGCCAGTCCATAACTGTGATGTTCACATCCCGAAGATATTCCCTGACGATGCTGGCCGCATGGGCTCTTGCATTATCATGCATAAAAAGGAAATTTGGGCCCACATAGTCCGCGTATGGTATCACGTGAGGTTCTAAGCACTCACGAATGTACCTTTCAGCATTTAATGTTGGCAGCCGTGGTCCTGTAACAACCTCAAGTTGAGTTTTGCCGCTCGCGGATATACCGCCCCAGACAGTCCATGAGCCACCGCCATAAGCAACCCTCTCTTCAAAGAAGCATTGTGCGAAACGCTCTCCCTTACGTCGGTAGACCTTCTTCCTTCCATCATTGCCATGTAACACAATTTTAGACTCATCAGAAAAGAGTACACGGCTCCAATCTTGCTGTGTCCAATTTAAATGACTGCGTGCGAAATGAAGGCGCGCTGTTCGGTGGGCTCGCGTTAGTTTGGGCCCATTAGCTGGCTTGTGTGGTACCATATCGCGTTCTTTTAACCTTCTCCGAACAGTTCGAGCGCTCACAGATACTCCGTTGAAGTCGCGAAGTTGGTTTTGTATCTCAATGGAGGTAATCACCTTACCTCCATTGAGATACAAAACCAACGATTTCTCAAGCTGGTCGTCACGATGAATCGATCCTGCCTTTCAGTTGTGACCCGAGATCGTGGCCTTCCTTGGCGACGAACAAAGCCGCCAGTCTCTAGGTACCTCCGATAAACATTTCGGACCGCAGATCGACTTAAAATAAGTTGAGCACTCACGTTTCTTTGGCTGTGTCCGGCCTGAATAAGTGCCACAGCTTGGGCGGCGACTTCAGGTGAAGTATCCATAGATTATTGATAGAACCTCACCTTAATGTTAAGAATAAGTAATGTTTGTTGCAAAACCAAAGATATCAATCACTTTTTCAAGAATTAATTCCAAGTAAACCAATAAAACCAAGTTTTCTTAGTATTAGATTGTTTGATATCAACAAACAGGCTCCAAATTGTCTTTTGTTTCTTTAAATTCTGTGTTCGAAATTCAAAAAAAGACTATTTAATGAAATTGTGAATGTGACAGGTTCAAAACTGCATAAAAACTTTTTGCTCGCTTTGCTCCTTTCAGCTTTCATTTCCGTAAATAGAATAGGAAAATTATTGTAATAATACTGTGAATTACAACACGAAGTCATACTTCAGGTTTTTAACTGTAACGTCTTTCAGTAGTTATCACGGTACTTTATGGTAAGACTGGTTGGCTACCTTCAGGTGTCTGACTAACTGTAACGTCTTTCTTATCTATTTATTCAGGAGTTACCTATGTATGTATAATTTTTTTTGCCTGCATACCAAATAGCTTTGTTGACTGTACATATTCAGTACTATATTTATGTTCAACTAATTATTGAATTAATGATTATTATTGCACCAGCTGCAACCCCATTTCGTGTCCATTCTAAGAGTTCGTGGAATACCATAGAGCCACCAGTTGTATGTTTTTTCTTAAATGAAACAATGGAATCCTTCCTGACCACTCGTGTGTTTTTCTGCCCGTCACAGCTAATTCGCTCCAAATGTCCTGGATCGATTCATTTAAAATTTAGTACACATTTGAATTGCTTAGACCGAAACACGATCGTGTAGCGTAAATAAATAAATGTTGAATAGAGGATCTCTTTTGAGGGACTGAGTATCGGTACAATGATTGTCCACTGTCTTCTTCATCTTCGTGTGCTTGGCACGGCAGTATCTCAGATTTGAGAGGCCCAAAACATTGGCAGTTCCACGGCATCATTGATGGCAGCCCACAGGTCACTTTGGCTGCCTTTTTAAGGCACAGAGGGCAGAACAGGAGTTGGAGCGTTGTTTTTGCGAAGTTGGCGTCACACCTTCTTACTTGCATTATGAGACGATTTGGGACTTCCAAGTGGATCACAGAATGGTAAATGATTTTTATGTTATTTACAGATACAAAAATGTTGGTGGTTCTTACTGTAGTTCAAGCAATGCACTGCGCTACTGCAATGTTTTTCCATGAACCATCAAATCTTGTCGCCCAAGGATCGGGTGCTGCAAAAAACTCAGACTTCGGTTTTGCGATGGCTTATCGCTATAACTTAAGAACTCTAGGTGAGAAACATTGTATTTTTAATTAAGAGCATTTACACCTCACGGAAAACTCTTACTCTCTATCAATGCATATTTATTTATTTCCAAGAGACTTGCAAATTCGAATTAAATACACAAAACTACGCAAGAAGCTCTCAAAGTGAAATTCTATTTAATTGTTTGGCTTTAAGACAGCTATACTCAACCTGCGGCCCGCGGGCCGCATGTAGATGTGGCTCGCCTAGCTTTTCCGTGTGGCTCTGTAGCACATTATTGATGATTTAGAGATTGCATCAATGGGTGGGTGGTTTATCTATACTGTACTGATGCACTTCTTATCGATGTGCCGACACTATTCTTCATCCACTAACAACGTGAAGAAGTCTGACTTTCGGTTATTGCCGCCAATCATACATCATACGACAATAGTAGAAGCGCAATGTGGCCTTGAGAGAAAAAAGGTTGAGTACGGCTGCTCTAAGATCAGACGTAGCGATAAGCTAAATTTTATATGGAAGGTACATTAGGTACACCTTTCGGCGTGGGCACGCACAGCGCAATTCTGTACCTACTATTTTTTTTGTCTTTGCTGCTGGACGTTTGTGTCTGTGCCGAATAAATGTTTTCTATTCTATACTGAAGGAAATAAAGTTTAAATTTTGTGTTTGATTGTGGTTCTGCATAGTATTCTTAGGTCGGGCAGAGCTTGATTTAGGTTTCTAACTCATGTATATATTTTTTTGACAGTTGTTGGTGCTCCAAAAGCGGACCAAATAGGAAAAGTATTCAACTGTGAAATTTATGACAAGCGAAAAATTTTATGTGGAGAACAGTACATTGATTACGCCGTATCCGAATATAATATTGGTAAGAATTACGTAACACAGTACAAAACTAAGTACAGTTCAGTGTACCCTAAGTGGTACACGTGGCATGGTACTGCCAAGTCTGTGTACCCTATGCAGTACACGAACGTTAGTTAGTGTGTAATTGCTGAATCCCTGTTAACGTGTTAAGCCTTTAATTTTGTTATTTTCTAAAATAGTTCGGTATCGGACGGAAGAAAAATAATGAATTTACAAGTTTTTATTCCACCACTTGCTTATTTATTCAATGTAATCTTTCAGAAAAATTTCGTGATCAACGCTTTTATTTGGGCTCTTCGATAGTTGCTACGAATGAATACTTTTTTGTAAGTATGGTTATGTTTTTATTTTAACTTTTATTTTTTTAATTTAATATGGGTTTGCTCTCGACTCTAGTCTAGGTCATAGATGACAGAGACAAAGGCGACGATGGAGCGAGCTTACCCAGAAGAAGCCTGTTCATTCTAATTTTGAAGAGATTAGGGTTGTATGCGTTCGGAAACACAGACGCGGGCAGAGAGTAGAGTAGGGACTCCATTTTCCGCACTTAGACTCCCATTCGGTCCGTTGTGTCCTGGCTGCATTAGCCAGCCTAGCTCCGCCCAGAAGCGCAGAAGTTTCCTGGGAGCTTCACAGGCTTCGCGGAGCGACCTCACCGTTCCGAGGATTTGTTCACGTTGGGTAGCCACGGCCACGCGTTCCAGGATGACATGGGCGGCTGTTTCTTCGGCATCAAAGCAGCCTCTGCAGAGTGGGCTGTCTGTGGCGGCTATGTTAAAAAGATGTTTGTCTAGGGGGCAATGGCCCGTAATTGTCCCTATTATTGTTCTGAGGTTATTTCTACTTAGGCTGAGTAGTTGTTTTGTTAGTCGTAGATGTAGACTCGGCATTCCCATTTTTGACTGACGCAGGCAGAGAGTTCCGCTCCTTTGCTGTGCGCATTATTAAGAGACATTTGGAAACGTTTAGTGCGAATTGGTGGAATAGCAACAAGTACTACTACTACTTACTGACTTTTTTTTTCATTCTGAACAGTCCCACTCTTGGGTAGATTCCTTCTACCAAGTTTAGATGTGGTGTGTTTTTTTTTCAAACGTTCATGAGATTTATATGTGATGCTGTGTGTTGCTAGGGAAGTTGTAAAACAGTTTAAATAAATAATGGTCCATTACTTTTTGGTCCAATACTTTTTTTAAGGTCAATGGGGAAGAAAAATGCCTGTAGCGGCTAGTAGCGCTGATATTGCTTGACTCGTAACAACGTTCATGTTACATCGATGTGAAATATTTCTTTTTACAAAAATGCCTCATTGTGCTGCAATAGGGTGCAATAATAATGGTAACCATTCTTTTCCAAAGAATTTGCGAATGAGATGAAAATTTAAAAATTAATTTAGTTGTTATATGTGAATTTATGTTTTGTTTTACATACTAAAAACAATCAAACGAGACTGAATTATGGTAAAAAGTTCAAGAATTCGATGTGACAAATGTGAAGTGACACATATTTACTTAAGCAAACGAGTCAAGCAAGCGCAGCGACATCTACAATTAGCTTTGCGATTTGTTCCCCATTAAGCCAAAAACAACCAAGTTTGAGTCAGATTCGCGCACAAAAAGTTCCGAACGAATCATGTTTTAACGTATTTCTTTAAAATCATAGACTTTTCGTAGGTTTTCCCGTAATCGAAAGAAAACATTCTGCAGAAAGGCTAGATTCAAATATATTGTTTGGCCTTTTTTTCACAGACCTGCGCTCCTTTATGGACCACAAACATAAATGCTACAGATGAAAAGGGCAAAAAAGTTTTAATAGCGGATACTTTCGGGACTTGCTTCAAACAAGATCAAGATACAACTCGTTATCAAGGCCTTTTAGAATATTACATCAAATCCCGTGCAAAAAAAAAAGGGTTCATACCCATACGATCCCCTTTGGCTGTTGGTAAGTGTTTTCAAGCTAGACCAGTGGTCGTTAAACTGCGGCCCGCGGATGACATTTGTGCGGTCCGCGAACAAGCAAACAATTTTAGTAGGCAATGATTTTAGTTGACACGACCTTACAGGTTGCTAATACATTAATGCATCTTACATATTGTATTTATATACAAATATGGGGCTATTGCGTTTACACATCTCATGAGTATATTATGTCAATTGATTGGTGGTGTGAACTACCCAATCCACGAATGTGCGGCCCACATGATACACATTGTCCTATGTGGCCCTTGATCAGAAAAGTTTGACAACCAATTGAGACTAGACACTGTGAAATTATATTTTTTTGACATTAAATGTATGGATTATGACAATCTTTATAGTGTCACATAATTCTTTATTTTGCCTGTATGATGCAAGTAATTTGATTTTCAGAAAGATTCACCGGTGGAACGGGTTGGTCCACGTTACTTGACGAGAAAAATGACCTGTTGCTAATAGCTAAGACGTCTTTCAAGGGAGATATTTCATACGTACCTGCGTCGAATGCCACTCATGATGTCAAATCATTAGTAGAAAAGTATAGAAATGACTTTGCGAAGCGTTGGAACATAGGTAAAGTTAATCCATATTACAAATTTATCCTGCACGTCTTTTACATCGTTCTCACATATGTATATGAATAATTTCAACATGAATGATGTAACCAAAACTTTGTAAAAAATATCATTTTTAAAAGAGTGTCCGTGGAGTTTCTTTCAAGTTCTTCTCCATAGAGATCTACGCTTTGGAACGTGCAAATAGCTTCATCTCTTTGACCGACCGACCTTGACAATTCAAAAGTGCATGTAAATGGTCTAATTTAAATAAATGCTTTGAGTCTTTGAAATTTTATTGGGTCTAAGACTGGTTTACCATCAAAACAGTGCGAAGAAGCTTAACAATGAGCGTGGAAAAATTCACAAAGAGAATTTGCTTCATTTTTTAACCGACTTCAGAAAAATAGTTGAATTTTTTTTATGTTTGTTACGTCATAACTCCGTCATATATAAACCACAACACAGAAGGGAAATAAAATGATGGAATAAATTATTGAATTTTTTGTAAAACGTTTTTTGTATATAAAGTTCTGGTAGAAGCAATCCTAAATGCATACCTAAGAGTTAATCAATTTTGCTTTGATTTTTGAATATGGTTTTTCGCGTGACATCAATTAAATAAAGTCACTTTTACTTTAATTAGATAGTGGAGATGGCAATGTCAAGATTGACAGTAAAAAAAGTAACTACATCGTTTTTTAATTTGCGAAAGTATGTAGATTTTGACGGAGAATATTTTGTTTAAATAAAAAATTCACTACATTAATAAATTTATTCGATTAAATTTTTATTGGAAGTAATCTCCAATAATCATAAAAACAATTTGTCCTTTTTATAACAAAATCTAAAATCTTTCATATAATTTGCTTCAGTGTTTGTAACTTTCATTCGTTATTTCATTACAGGATTTGGCCTCGCTGCTGGAAAATTCTTTTCAAATGAAACAGTGTATGCATTCAGTATGCTACCAAATAATATGGAAGGACTTGTAAGTTATTAAATCAAATTGGAAAATAATTGAGTCACTCTCGAGACTTCTTTGAATGTTTTTGGCTATTTAAGCACACAATTAAAAAACATTCTATAGGTACAGGTAAATTTAAAAAACACGCCAAGTATGAGTCAGACTCTCACACGAAGGGTTCCGTACCATAAACCGAAAAAAAATGTTATTGTTGTTATAGCGGCAATAGAAATACACACTATCAGAATTTGTACTGTGTACTTATTACGGTTCTTGAGATACAACCCGCTGACAGAGAGACGGACCGACGGACGAACAGACAGACAGCGGAAACTTGGTAATAGGGTTCCCTAAAAATATGTGTCGATCAATGAGGTTAAGCGACACAAACTGAGGTCGGTTTGTGGGTGACCATAAATTACAAACTGAGACCCTTTGTGCCTTGGAAAGCATGTTAAGCCGTTGGTCCTGGCTGTCATTTGAAGGTTCCCGACGGTCGTTACGAATAGTCAGAAACCTGACACTAGTAATGCTAAGAGGTATCGTGTTACACCATTACTGGGTTGTGGAGGTCAGGTAAGCAGCCGCTCCACTTAAAATACTGGTACTCAGCTACACTGCGGCCTTACTATGTCATGCTAATGCCATCCAATTCCGATGATGTAAAAGGGAAAATGCTATCCGCTATGTATAGCTGCGTCTCCTTTTTAGAGCGGAATCATGATCGTTTTAAGACTTCATGGTAGGGCCCCTGGTATTCATTTATATCTGGTTAGACTGGAAGCCGATCCCTGTATACTTGGAAAAAATACAAAATACACAAAAAATATAAAATGTTTTCGTAACATAGGCAGTAAAATTGATGTGTGTTAGTGATCGAATTAATTTAACATAACATTACGACTGTATTTCCCTATAGGATATATATGTTACTGTAAATGTGATTAACTGAAAAAAACATTTATTATTATCGAACATTATTAATAATTACCTCATGATTTGGTAAATGTGAACATAAAATTGAAATTCATCACTTTTAGCAGTTATTATAAATAATTTACTGCTCTCGTCGGTAAAAGTAATAAAATTAAATAAACTACCCACTAATATGAGCCCCATCGACCGGCCCCCCGTCAACTACGACCACATTGAGTGGCATAGAGGTGGGGGGTATCTTTCTTCCCCCCATAAATGAGGTTTATGATGTCTAGTTTTCGTAATAAGTGGATCTTCCACTTCAGCAAGACGCTTAGCGTACGTTATTATAGAAAATGTATTTATTTATTGTACATTTATCGGTACTAAGGATAAATTATTAATAATAACCTACAAAAGTGATTAATTCCTTACTTTTACCTCGACTTTCGGTGATTATTAATAATGTTCGATATTTAATCACACTTACTGTAAAAATTATAAGGATATGTTAGAGGTGTTACAATTCCTGCCAGGGTTACGGAATTTTTGAGATTCATCGCAGCCCTGGAACACAAAGGGTATTAGGAGGAACACGAGTGGGTTTTAGTCAGGAAGAGTCTGAAACTCCATTCCGCTCCGCCTAGAGCAGGAGTCATATGGTGATTATTATACTTAAAAAAAGAGGCGTTACTATTAGTATAGCCTCACTTTTCTAGATAGGATTTCGTTTCCGTTTAAGTTAGTTATGGAATAAATAAAACTATTACTTGACATCGTATTTCAGATATCGTTCCTCGTATATAAACGCCGATCAAAAGACTTTTCGCTCTCAATGCTGACCACAAAGAAAGCAGATGCCAATAATAAAAAGGTCGTCATCGTCATCGAGTTGACGAGTCAAGCTGTTGGAACAATGTTCGGGTACACGATGAGCTCTGCCGACCTCAACTTCGATGGCTTGGACGAACTGTTAGTGGGTGCGCCCGCGCAATCCGAGGATGAATGCTATGAATGTGGAGCCTTACATATTTACACAGGTGGTGATATGGTGAGATACATAAAATATACTTCATTCTTTCTCTCATAGCCTAACCCCGTTATTTAGGGTCAGCTTTCCTATTCAGTATTTCCCAGATGTGTCTGTGGTGCTCTTTAAGCTATATAAGACTTCGACTATCAGTTCGTTATTATTGTTGTACACCGCTCTTAACACGGAAATGTTTTCATGTGACAGGATCAAATATGTACTTAAGTTACTGGAACAGGGTGACTTTTTAACTCTCAGACTCGATCTGGCTTTTTTAACAGTTTGCGACTAACATTCGAATCTTCTCATCTCACACACGAACAGTGTCTCAAGACGAAAGTCGACGACCAGTGCGTGTTGCCAGTGATGACTTATGGAACTGAAACGTGGTCGCTCACAATGAGCCTCATCAGAAGGCTTAAAGTCACCCAAAGAGCAGTGGAGAGGGCAATGCTCGGAGTTTCCTTACGTGATCGAATAAGGAATGACGATATCCGCAAGAAAATCAAGGTTACCGACATAGCCCGAAGGATTGCCAAACTGAAGTGGCAGTGGGCAGGGCACATTGCTCGCAGAACAGATGGTCAATGGGGCCGAAAAGTTCTGGAGTGGCGACCGCGTACCGGAAGATGCAGCGTTGGAAGGCCAAAGGCACAAGGTGGACCGATGACCTGGTGAGGGTCGCGGGTAGTCGATGGATGCGAGACGCACAGAACCGGTTGTTCTGGTGACACTTGGGGGATGCCTATGTTCAGCACTGGACTTCTTTCGGCTGTTATGATGATGATGATGATGATGAATGCGAACGTTGTTTAAAATTAGTAGATATGGCCCTCTGGTCTTATGATGTTGTCTGTCAAAATTCAACTTATGCTTCATTATGGTGGCATTTTAAGGTACCGCATCATTTCCCTTGCTTTTTCCCAACTATGTTGTATTTGTCTTCCAGTCTCACCGGATACTGCTGAATTCCAGTGTTTTTCTTGAAGCAGCCTCCCAGAAGCATTACCAACCTGCATAGTTCGGGTTAAACTTTGTTCATACTTTCTGGTTTTTGAGTACCAATATCGACTGTCGAAACATTTGAAAGTTTTTACAGGAGTTTCCCTATTAATAATTCTATTGTTCACTGTTGTTCTCAGAAAACTATTAACGAAGCGAAAAGGCTTCGTTCAATTTTTGGCACATCTCACTTTGGCCGCTTTGGCAGCGTAATTGTTGCAAAAGACATAGACGGTGATGGTAGACCAGGTTGGTATTCAATTGTTAAAGAAAAACGCTAACTTTATTACTTGGGTTTAGTAATTTCATCAGGGTCGTTAAGTAACATAATTGCCGAAAAGTCTAAAAGCGTATAGGATTGGTATAAGCTTATTTGCTCTGTCTCGCACATGAGTTTTGCTCTGTCTCAGCATAATGCTGAGCGATGGCCGTTTTATGCAGATGTGACGAATGTTTTCTTTTTATTGTGCTGTCTGTCTGGCTGGCTGTCTAGCTGTCTGTCTGCCTGTCTGTCCTTTTGCGACAGGCAATTTTCTCCGAATCAACTAGAGCAATTCTATTGAAATTTGGTACACATATGAACAACTGTGACCCAAATAAGGACGCCTTATGTAAATAAATAAATTTGTGAAAAAGTCTCAGAATGGTGGTCACTTTTGGGGGACAAAATATAAAATTTAAAAATAAAGTTTTTAAAACTGTCAAATTTATTATTTCATAATTTTAAAATAAACAGTTTAAATAAGTTATGTAAGAAATTAGATGAAAGATGGCTTACTTGTTTCTGAGATAAGGGGGGGGCCTTATCTCAGAAACAAATAAGCCAAAAAATTTGAAAAAAATGCAGGTAATAGGTATTTTCCTATAAATAACAGGAAAACCTATAAAAAGTCTATAATTTTAAAGTACATGTTGCAAAAATGAGATTCGTTCGGAACCCTTTACACTCCACGCGGCTTTTGCACTCCGGCTCGCACTTGGCATGTTTAGCGCAAATAAATGCTTTTCGTTATTTTATTCTATGTATGGACTCCTTAGGAGTATGCAAGCCCTAATGTTTAAACGAGTCTTAACTTCACAGAACTGGTAGTAAGCGCGCCATACGAGAACCATGGAAGTGGAGCCATTTACATACTATCTGGTTACGAACTCTACTTCACCCTGATGAAGACCCAGGAATTCAAGAGTATCCAGTTGTCCGATCTGAAGCTGACGCAGAAGCTTCAGAAGGAGTCCTATAGGACCCTCGGCTTCAGTCTCCAGTTTGTTGAAGACGTTGACGGCAATGGGTGTGATGGTGAGAATACGAGCGTTTTATGCGAAATCTTAATTTAGTAGTGGCCCTCATCCTATTGAGATCCTTCACCCTTATGGAGTTTCTTATCCGTTCTTCTCCATAAGAATCTACCTTTCCGAATGGACAGTAGAGTCGCTTTATTAATTTCATAATTTTAACTGTAAACGATGACGTTCAAAAGTGCCGTTTAATGGCCTAATTAAAATAAACGCTTTTACTTTGACTTTGACATCCGGAAAATGCACATTATACCGTCTTATACAGGGTGAAACTCTCTGGTACCTACTCAATGTACCAAGTATCCCATTTATTTTTGTTTGCATAACTCAACAAAATTTAGTTTTCTTCTTCTTGATGGTTTATATTTTTTGACAAAATGTATTGAACGGGTTTTCCAGGTCATTTACTTCCTCCTTTTAAAGACTTTTAGAAACCACCATGCCACCAATTGGTTATTTCCAAAATGATATTGATTACAAAAACGATAACCAAATAAAATTGTTTAAACCAAAAAGCACCTCGGCACCTGCTTCCGTTGCAAGTTTTGACTCTAGCATTTTCAATACTCTGTGAGTGTCACCGCGAAGAAATACACGACCGATTCTGATAAAACTCAGACTCAGTGAAATTGCGTGGTCACAAATATTATTAACAATGGTGGCTTAAATCGCTGCTGCCATACTCGAACCCGTTAACGTAAAAGTCGATTTGTCCTAGAATAGCTGAATAAGCACCATCTAGTGGCAATAACAGAAAACCTTCTTTTGTCCTTTCGATTTGTCTTGAACGTTTACGTAAACGCGTTCGAGTGCGTTAAGATACCCGCAATACCCTCTGATTTTCAATCCACTCTAGTACATAACACACATATTGTTCAACAGAATTAGCAGCAGGCTCTCCGGGCTCTAGTACAGTGCTCATATTCAAATGCGTGCGCAAGATCAACGTGACACTGTCTACCGAACTAATTGGCGAACAGGTATGTCTGTTTCTGTCTTGTTAGTGACACGACAACACGTGGACACGCCGAAGAAGAGACCATTCTGATTAACCATGTTTCCCTTAAGGTTCCCTTTTATCTGCCTGTCTTGTAAAATATGAATGATGGACCGGATAGTTACCATTTGTGTGGGACTAGTTGCCAAAACGACCAAGTCCACAGCGGGCCCATCTCTACTGCAAATCCACTTGAGCATTGCCAAGAACAAGCCTTAAATTGTGACTCCCAAAGCCCGGTTTTGCATCCAATCTATGCTTAAATATATGTGGCTAATGTTTCATCGTAACAATGTCTTTTTCTTATATTTATGTCTCCAATTTGGTTTCTTTTTTGGAGGTCCGAATGTCCGTAATAAACGAAAACCTTATAGGATCTCTCGGTTATCTGGCTGGTTGGCTGTCTGTTTGGCTATGATTTTGCGGAATTTATTGATTTAAATGTTGTGTTTTTCCTCTACTTAAAATCCGTGGATTAATGAAACAAGAAACACAAACTATCCCTAAATTTACCAAACAAGAGTTTTATTTTACAGATAGTAAGAGAACAAGATATGAACTTTACTGTCAAAGTGTGCGCTCGAGTAGAGTATCCTTTACTACCGGATGAAATTGTCGGAAGTAAGTTATGGAACGATTCACTCTTTCGTTATACAATAGATGTGTTTATTTATTCATTCAAAGTTGTGGGAGGTGATGTGTTCCGCATTTTGTGTAAATCAAACAAAAAGATGCTACACTCAAGAACGACGAGATGCTAGGACAGCTCATTGCTACTCCCTTTTATTTTAAAATACCAATGAGAGTATTCCTATTCTAAACTACACTTTCTCCTTAGGTGCCTGACAAAATTACAATGTATCTGAGATGACCAATTGCAAAAAATCCGAATCAATAAACCTGGCCCTTTCTTTGCGGCCGGTTATTATTTGGCCATGAGATCCGCAGTAAAAATTCCAAAACGTCAGAGATAAACTCCGTGATATTTCGGTTGCGCACGTCAATTCCATGCACTTGGACTATTTGATCAGTGTGTTTAAGTTTATGATTGATTGAACGACACTTTATCTAGGCCCTCAAAGGGACTTTAAATATGTCACCGGAAAATTGCAGACTGTCATAAATCTTTATTAGATTTTTATTACTCGATGTATTATGAAAAAATCGTTTTGTTTATAAGAAATCCCATCCAAATTTAATAGTTTCCAATATATCCGTGTCTTATTAAGAAAAAGTAGTTAACAATTTCACGTGATATTTTACAATCTAACGGCTTTTGCAATTTTCCGGTGACACATACTAAGCGTTCCGGGCGCGTGGCGGGCGCGCGGTCAAGGTGCTGTGACGAAATTGTATGACGATCATCCGCGTGCCCGCGAAGCTAAGTATATTTCGTTCCTTTGACGTCATATATTTTATCTTGTCAGCGCCCTGTCCGCTTTGAATATCAAGTCCCTTATTCTTCAATAAATAAGATATTGATGGTGTATGTTCGGCTTCCAGATGTTACTATTGAAAGCAGCATTATCGGCGAAGCAGCCGTCGTTCTGCAGCCCGATATTGTCATCGACATCTCTTGCGACAGCTGCTTCAATCAAAGTACAGACTATTGCGAGAATGTCACTGTGTCTTTGGTAAGTAGCTGTTAAATGTTAATATTTGATTTGTAATTTGCTTTGTGAAATTGTCACTCACATCAGGCTACAACAATCTGGCCAATTTCTTTAATAGATTTTCAACTTTATCGCTACAGCATTAGGTTCAAGGTTGATTGGGAAAATTTGACAGTTTCGGGTAGCTTAATGTACTGGCGCCTGTACATATTAAATTATTACAAAAAAAACATTATTAATATAGAGGGGGCAATTCTCTTATTTTTAAAGAGCGTTGCAATCGCAAACTGTAAGAACAAATATCACTTCCATACATTTTGAAAAAAAAATTGGCATTGATGGACGCTTAATGACATAAAGACTTGAATTTTCATGTCCTGCAACTAGTTTCCACATCTTATCGACGATTATAACTTATAGCTTTTGATACGCGCATTACCGTATAGCCATTAGCATTCCTCATGAATGTGGCTAACAAAAATAATTTTCCGAATCCGACTGATTATGCCAAAATCCGGAAATCGAACGTCTCACGGAATTCCGAATCTGAATTCCTTATCGGAAAACCTAATCAGTTTTACCATCGATCGTAATCGTTGGTAAAACTGAATCGATCGATCGATAGCATCGACGTCAAGAAACCGTAATCGATCGATCGATATCTTAAAATTATTCAAAAGCGCCTGCAATGCCTATCTTTTTCAGAAGTATTTGAGACAGATAGCCCCAAATAGGTACGACAATTTCATTGGTCTATTTACGAGCTATTTATTTTATGATTTAAACTTTCCAAATCAATTGAAATGAATTTCACGTGGAATAAAGTCAAGTAGCAGAAAAAATACCACTTGGGAATTACCATTGTTTTTAATTATATTGTAAATATGTGAGTACCATGTCCCTTGCTAGCAAACTTAATTTTATCTCTGCTGGTATTGCTTTGTTGTACCTATAGTATACAAGTGTGTGCTGTATATTAGTGTAATGTTGGATGCATTGTGCTCACATAATATAATCAATTGATCAATGTACCTATGTATACAAAATATTGTAAAACTTATATTTGGAAAGAGTAACTATGGAGTTTCTTGTCCGTTCTTCTCCATAAGAATCTACTTTTCGCGAATGGACAACTAGAGTCACTTATATTTTAATTTTAAACTGTAAATTTGACGTTCAAAAGTGCCTTTTAATGGTCTAGTTGAAATAAATGAATTGACTTTGACTTTGACTTTGACAGAAAAACGCCTAATAGTGAAAATAAATAATACATTTTACAAAAACTTGACAAAAATGAAAATCTCACTCAAAAAGTTTAAAATATCTATCCACTTGCAGAATAATAAAATTGGGGGTTCCACAAGGTCCTTGAACCGTTATTATTTCTACTTTATATTAATGACCTACCTCGCCAAATTCATCATCTAATCACAATGTTTGTAGACGACAGAACAGCTTCAATTGAATGCGTGCCTAGATAAATTGATATAGAAGACATAAAGAATACACTTAAAATAATAATAGATCGGCTTAATAAAAATAATATTGTTATTTTTATTAAGCTGATCTGTCTATACTTAATATTTAATATACTTAATCTATGCTCATATTATAAAGAGGTAAAGTTTGTAAGTTTGTATGTAGGGGTTAATCTCTGAAACTACTGAACCGATTTTGAAAATTCTGTCTGTATATGATAGCCACATTCATTTGAAATGCTATAGGTTACACGGGAAATTCCTACGGGAACGGGAAAAAACGGAATATGCGCGTACGAAGTTGCGGGCAACAGCTAGTAATATTATAAAGAGGAAAGATTTTCTTTTTGTATGAAACGAATAAACTTAAAACTGGACTGATTTGAAAAAATCTTTTAGCAATGGATAGCTTCATTATCAGCAAGTAACATAGGATATATTTTATCCCCGTTCTCCCACGGGAACGGGAACTACGCGGGTGAAACCGCGTGACGTCCGCTACAAAAAACCATAATTTGCACGATTTTGGTTTTTACATCCAGATAATATAGTGACTGAATCTAAAAATCAAAACATACCTCAACACAACCTCAGTACTACATTTCAGGCTGAAAATTTGTGCAAAAATTAAGTAGAACGGCCAATCTACTCTAACCTTTCAAAAATGGTAAATATGTATGTATGAGTGCACTAGTGACCAGATATCATGGTTTACATAGTTGCTTCTCTATTAAGATTCGGTGTGATATATTAGGGTAACTTCAGTGAGAGAGAAAATATACCTATTTAAGTCCCAAAAACGTTGTCTTAGATCAATTGTACAGGTCTAAGAGTACAGAAAGCTGACAACCAGTATTTAAATCCTCAAAAGTTTTAACATTACTATCCTTTTACATAATTATTAGAAGAAGCCTTATTCGTCGGAACGAACAAACGTCTATTTACGTTCATGGTTGACATAATCAATTTTGCGTGAGATTAATTAAAATGTATTGGGATTGTCTACAAGAAACCATTTCATTTGTATGCCTACATTATTGGAACATAAATAATTTCTGTTTCTATTTCTGGGGTTCATCAAACTTGTATCGGGGTGCTCTATAATATTATATCTTAACTTTTTTTTAATTTGTGTTGTCAGCGGTCATTAATCGCCTAAGATTTTTTAGACAAGCCTACAGAAACTTACGTTTATTCTACTTTATTCGTATAATATTTAAGTCAGTGAAATTTAAAGTTTCAGATTTTGGTTTACTTGCATTAATCAAGGATTTACCTTCAAGGAGTTGCCTTTAAAAGAACATCGAATATAGGTGTTAAGCATGGTACTAAAATTGCGTAATTAATTGACTATTCCATAAATTTTATTTGCAGAGTGACAAGGACCCAGGCGATTATATTTTTAAATCCACAGCAGAACTACAAAACAGTTATCTCTCCGATAGAAACACGACAGGTAATAGATTTAAATGTTTAAAAATTTCAAATACTAATACTGATAATAATACCTTAATTTTTATAATAAACAAATAAACAGTTAAATAAAAATAGTTACTGGTAAAAAAAAGTACAGGTATAAAAGGAGGGTCCAATCAAAAACTGTGTTTATACTTGTTTTTACCAATAAACTATTTAGATATATATATTATTTATTATTATTAGTTGTACAGTTCATTTCTGTTCACATAACTTGACAAAATGTATATTTCTTTTTTGTCAAGAGTTATTGTTCCCTTTTTTTATTTTAGGATGATAATCATCAAATGACTTCTTCCACTCTGATTGAAGCGGAAGGGCGTGTCAGACTCTTACTGATTAAAACCCATCCGTGTTCCTTCTAAAGCCCTTTGCGTTTCAGGGCCGCGGTGACTCTTTCGAACAAATTTCGCAACCCTGGCAGTTAGTTATTGATACTCTATGTATTGAAATATGTGGGATGGTGGTAAAAAATGCGTTGTATAGAAAATGTCTCTCTTTTCTGTACAATCTGCCCAGCCTTTTCCCAACTATGTTAGGGTCGACTACCAGTCTTACGGAATACAGCTGAATACCAGTATTTCAAATGGAGCGGCTGCCTGTCTGCCTGGGTAAAATACTCCTTGGCAAGACTGGTGTCAGATTTTCTGGCTGTAAAAGTGTAGATGTTCAAATGACAGCCAACGGGACCAACGGCTTAACGTGCTTTCCGATGTACGAAGGAAAATCGGTATAAAATAGATCAGCGTTTCCCATTTGGTTGGTCCCGACCCGGTACTGGACCATGTAAATAAGATACGGGGTCGCAGCATCGTAGCCTTGTTTTAAAAATATCACGAAATAGGTGATACCGAACTATTAGTAAAACATTTTTAATTGTAATACTTCTAATAACAATTAATGTGTATTATTTCATCAGCGGGGGAGGTTTAAAAGTGTTGAGTGGGTCAGGAAGGGGCAGTGTGTAATTTACCGGGCCATGGCAGAAGAATGTTTGGGAAACACTGGAATAGATGGTTGCCCATGCACAGACCGACCTCGACAAGTGTAGCTTAACTTCGAAGTCGAAATTGTGACTGTTATTATTTAAGAGCGACCACGAGCTCCTCTTTGTATAGAAAATGTAATGTAGAAAAATAATAACATTATTTTTCAACAGTATTCAACAAAACATGGGTTGAGGCGAGCTTGTACAGTAAATTGAACACAAGTTTAAGGGTGTCCCGACATTGTAAGGGTGACGACTGCATACCGCGACTGTCTTTCAGACTAGATTGGTCTGGCAGGTGAGAGAAATAAATATAATTGCAACACATATACGATTTAGCTCTACATAAAATGGAAATTTTAACAGTATACCTTGCTCTTCAAGTCATTAATTACATACATTAACGAGTTTTTTTATCTTTATTCTGAAAACTGTAACCATCAATAGACAATAAACGATGAAAGAAAACAAAAAGCTAGAAAAAGTTATTTTACAAGCATGACGCAAACCAAAAAAAAAAAACTAAATTACAAAAGGTATGCAAGTTGGGAAGATATGCGTCACATTTGCGCAAAACGGCCATCGCTCAGCATAATGCTGGGACTCGTGTGCGAGACAGAACCACAGGGCTGTTGACTTGAAAAATGCGTCGTACCTATAATAAAAACAATAATACCAAAATCGTCTTAATGCTGCAGCTTAGAACCACATTGCAATACTATCTCAAAATTTTATTACAGTGATCCGTACCTACTGGGCTCCTCTGCAAACGAAACGGTAAAGATAACAGTCCGAAACGACGGCAACGCATCTTATGGAGCATGTGTTTGGTTGCAAGTGTACGGTGCCCCGCTTGGCCTGGTCGGATGCGAGAACTACAATGATGGTTACAGGTGCTCCCTACCGACGCCACTGAAAAGGGGCTCAAATGTAAGAAATAACCGTTATTATTTGTAGCTACTTTTAAACAAATTCTTCATCGCTATATGAAAGTTTTCCGCGAGATATGAACTTAAATTACAATCCAACATCAATCATTGGGCAGTTGCCCACCAAACACAGCGCCCGCCTGGTTAGAAGATCCTCCCTTTTCAGTTTGTCGGACCCTGTTCCGTATACCTCTATAGTTTTTCAGATTGTTTTATAGCAGTCTCATCTCAATGTAAAAACACTTACACATTTCAACACAATAACACCACATTAGACTTTTTATTTTTCCGTTTAACATATGACATTTTGCAATTACGTTCCTTATCTAATTACCATCAACAAAAACATAAAACGCATTATCTATGACTAATCATAATTATTAATAAAAACATCACATATCACATGATTTAATTTGATCTTGTTTACATCACACAATTTATTTTATGGTATAAATTAACAAAAATAGCAACTATTTACACTATACAAATTATAATAATAAAATGATATGTAAATAGTACGCTACTAGATTCTTCTGTAATTGCACGCCAAATCTTGCTCGCAAATCTAGACCTAAGCGTAAAGCCTAACCCTATAAATTGTTGTGTGTTGTGCTTGTAGGTATTAAATAAAACAATGCTTATTAGTTTCAATAAACGTATTTACAACATTACATTATTAAAGAAGAGACGTGGTAATCTTAAAATATAAAACCTGACACCTTCGCTCGTTTAAATCATTTTACCCCGTCTACTGAAGTGTTGTTTCATCATCTTCACTTGAACTGTGTGAAATCTAAAACTTCTCCATGGGTGTAATGTTTATAAAAAAAAAAACATTCGGTTTTTAGGTTGAAGTCTGATGATGTTTTTATTACAGTTCTCCTTAGACCTTGAGCTGACCATGACAGACCCAACGAACAATCAAAAATTTCTTCGAGTAGTAGTTCATCTATATGAAAACTGTAACAAAGAAAGTGTCTACAGAAGCAATAGCCTTAAAATTGAATATGTTTTGACTTCCGATGGCGTCTCCAATGATGGGTAAGTGATTATTAACCAACATGTATTTATGAATATGAACTGCTTAACACTTGCCAAGCAGCATTCATACACTTTCGGACCAAAAGGGGAATGCCAAGACGCCATAGTGATTTAGGCCCTGAGTACCCACAAGTAACATCGAATGCATTGGGACTATAAACAAAAGGACAAATAAATAAAGTACAATATGTGTAAATGTCAAATCAATGTTTTGCAAGAAATCTTTATTTTTTCCTGGATTTTAAATTGGCAACCTAGCAAATGTCTGTGTATTTCGTTGTATCGTTTCAATATTTATTAAAAAATGTTACTGACTTGTATCGCTTCGTGAATAGAAGAGTTAATTACGTGAAATTTACATTGTTTTTTACTAAATTAAATTTCTTGGGCATCGCAAGGCCTAAAATCGGGCATTCCCCTTTTGGGGTTAAGGTTAATGGGATAAAAAGGTATCAGGAGTGTAATGGTCGCTGAGTCAAGTCAAGTCAATTCATTTATTTATTTCAACTAGACCATTTAAAAGCACTTTTGAACGTCAAATTTACAGTTTGAAAACAAAATATTATAGTGACTCTAGTTGTCCATTCGCAAAAGTAGATTCTTATAGAGAAGAACGGACAAGAAACTCCATAGTTACTCTTTTCAAATACTTTTAACAATATTTTGTATAAATTAATCAATTCATTTATTGAAATTATTCATGCATTAAAATTATAATTATAATACTAAAGACATTGAATTTATACAATGCAATTGTTAAGCTGCAAGATCACCATGTAGGTTAATGTCTGAGGTAGTCCTTTGAAGAAAGAGTCACACAGATTTGAATGGACATGTTTACTGTTTAGGCAGTGCAAACATTTGTCAGTCATCGTGCAGCTCAACTCAGAAATTTGAGGAGCTCGACGATTCGACGAACAATACCAAAGTAAGGACATTTGGGTTGCCCGTATAGTGTACTCAAACTGCCAGACAATCATGAACGTAATCAAAGTCAAAGTCAAAACGTTTATTTCAATTAGGCCATTAAACGGCTCTTTTGAACGTCATCATTTAGAGTTTAGTAAAATAATAATATTACATTAATAAAGTGACTCTACTGTCCATTCGGAAAGGTAGATCCTTATGAAGAAGAACGGACAAGAAACTCCATAGTTACTCTTTTCAAATAATGATTTTACAAAATTTGCTATACAAAAATTAATTAAATATTATGTGAGGACGATGCACCCAGAATGTGCTACTTATAAGAACAAAGTATTACCAGCAGAGTTAAAGTAATCCTAAGATAACAACCTACATACATAGTCCGCATTATTTGATTTTGGTTGTTTGATTTCTCTTAGTTATTGGTCGTGCACAGTTAGGGCGCGTTCATTATTTTATTTATATTATATTTTTTTTTTATATTTTTTAGATATCGCAGCATAAGCTGAGATAGGGACCATTTTGGCCTCGCACAGATAATTATTTTATTATACTATTTAGTTATTAATTTTATTTTACTGGTTTGTTTGTCTTGTGCGAGTCCCAAATAAACATTTTTCTTTCTTTCTTTTATTATGTTTTATAAGCTCGAATAGCAGGAAATTGTTCGTACAAAAATCGGAAATAACGTAACCATTGATATATTTGCAGGGATAATCACAAGCTTAACATCACAGATAAGCAGATTTTGGAAAATGCAACTGTTTATGACCATCACGAATTCCCGGTTAGTTTTTTACTTATAATATTATTTGACTTTTTAATTTTTAGAATTCCGTGACCTAAATGTGCCTGTGAAACTTTTTACTAAATTCTCGCTGTCTGTGTGTCAGTCAAAATATATCTTTAAAACTGCAAAAACCAGCCGTGCAAAATACTTTTAATTTACATCTTACAGACTACCTAAAGGAGAATACCCCCTCGTATTTCTTTTTGAAATTGGCAGTTCACTTCACCCACATGCTTACCATGTATTCAATTTATTAATAATATTTTCTGTTTTTTCTCAATCTAGATCAGGAACAACGGCAGTATAATATGGTCTCAGGTCAAATTTATTGTTTCAATGGAAAAGAAACCGTATATTAATTCTTTTAACGTAAGCAAATTTTTATCATTATTATTTATTTTTTATGTTTTTTACCTTTAGTTTTATGAAAAAGCTTTGTAAACTGTACGATATTTGGCACTTCTTAAACAAATTACTCTCCAAACAAAGTAAAGTAATAACCATTGCAACGAACCCAATGTCAGATCATTGTTTCATATAGTAGAAAAATATTGACGAGGTATTATTAGTGTTGTATGATGTCATTGTAAAAGCCTATACTACAGTAAATCCTAGAATTTGCGGGAAAAAAATAAGATTTAAAAAGTCTTACTGACAAAAATCCATCAAAAGATTTTATTTTTTTTATTTTTCAAATACAAAGTTTATAAAAATATGACCTGTGATATTGAAACTTTCACGGCAAATCATAGGATTTACCTCCGACAGTAACTAGTCATGGCTATGACACACAATAATACAAAATGATGAGAACAATTAATTACCAAAGGTTGACTAGTAGAGAATGCCTTGATGCATTAAGTCCGCCCATGTACCACTATTGTACATAAAATTTAATTTAAAAAAAATAAAAAATAATTTTGCAGCAACATTATACTTTGGTAGATATGAATTGGCATTCAAACGAAATAATCACGTCATACTATCGTCATGTGATTGTCAATCAGAAACTTCGAGACGAACCTTATCATCTATTTTATAGTACCTTACATAAAAAATAAATTAAAAATTTAAAAAACCTCCGACAGTAAAAACTTTAAATATTAAAAAATAAAATGTATCCTCGTAATATAGGTACAATTCTTTGTGCCAAGCGTTAAGCGTCATCAATCTTAAGCCTCGTATCCACTAGGCAACATTTGACGCGCGACATGATGCACAACATGTTGCTCATCATGTTGAACGGTAACGACGAACTTTTATTTAGTAACATTGTCAATGTTGCGCGTCTGCTGGCAACGTCGCGCGTTGTTGTGCAACGTTGCTGAACATGTTGGGCGTCATGTGTTGCGCGTCAAATGTTGCCTAATGGATTCGAGGCTTAAGGCATTGATCAGACAAATAATATTAGTATAGACAAATTATGTAACATACATACATACAAATCTTTTTACTTTAATTTCGTTACTTAATATTCCTCATTCCGGTTTAGCGGTCAGAGTTCCGAGTTCAGCGCTCCGCGTTCACTGTAACGTATGCGGTGGCTTAGGAATAATACACACACAAAAGCAGTCCCACCCCGATGGTCTTAGTGAGCGTGCGTTCTGTCGGAGTTCCATTTTTTGCAATAGCTCACAATAGGTCACAATGTCTGACGAGATCGAAAAGTTTATTGAATTAAAGAAAAACGTTTTCTTAATGATTTGCGTGACATAATTTGGTTGAGAGTGACATTAAGTTTTCAGTAAAAAGAACGTGTGACGTGTTATCACGTGCAACCACCATACTACCACCACCACCCTACCATCGTTCCTCCTTCTAGATTACTGAATTCCAGATTTCTAGACCGTTCGCTGTGTGTGAACGCGGAACGAAGAACTCGACCGCGGTGCGGGCCTTGGCGGTGTGTTCGGCTCCTTATTGGCGTTTCGCCAGTCGAATTCTCTAATAGAATTTCACTTTTTCTAGAGACTCTGAAAGATTACAATTATATTGAATAATCACAATCGCGATAAAAATCGCAATCGCCTTAAATTTGAATATATACCATGATTGCTGAGGGTCCAAACTAAAAATACATGCTTTATAAATTAAGATTTCAGAGGCATCCTGCAACACAAGTAACGAAGATTCAAACTTTATCATACATCATTGCACCTTTACCAAATTACTGCCAAATACAACGAACACGATAATCGGTACTACTGAAATATTGGCAGGCCGTCTAAGTAAGTATATACCATCCCTATCATCTTTTAATATCCTATGTCCTAGGAGACATCAGGGATTCCAGTCCATGGCCTGTTTGGGAATATGATAGAAATCCCTCCGAAACGTGTGATCAAGGAATTTCCAATTACGACGCTTGATTTGGTGGTTAATCGGGCTCTCGTGCCATTTTTCCAACAGCTCTAAGTTAGAGTTGGTCTCAGGCAGTAAATTCCGAGGGTACGAAAGACATCCGTTGATAAAAACCTGAATTTGACAAGAGATGACTTTTGTTACCTTCCACGTTCCGCACCCGATGAGCAGCATAAGATTGACATTGGACACGAAGATTTTGATTTTTTTCCCTCGGCTCAGTTTCCATGATTGCCAAACAGGTCTCAGTTGCGCAAAGGTACTCAGGCTTTGGTGATCCTTGAAGTGGTAACATATTTAGTTCCTCTAGTCTCCGAAACGAGACTCCCGAGGTAAGTAAATTTGTCGAAGTGTTTTTCTGCCTCCACTTACCTCCTTCTCTATCCCTATTACTTGGGACTCAATCATAAAAAGGTAAACTGATATGTCTCGTCGCTCTTCTTGACAGAGCAGTCGTGATCATCACGTAACGACTTCTGATTCCCCTCAGGATCATTCGCCACTTGCCCATGCTGCATTTGCGAGTGCACCAGGATGATCTCTTTAGCAGACGATCGCAATTGTGACCTTCTTTTCCCTCTAATGACCCCTACTTCTTTCGGCACGATGAAGTAGATACTAATGATTACTGTTAGGATAGATACTGAAATACAAGCTTGTGACCACTTTGGGTTTTTCTACAGTGGTCAACTTTCTAAGATATAAGATAAGCTGATTTGATTTCACATTTGTCACGTTAGAATGAATTGATTTGGCACATGTTGATCGGTTAATATTTTAATTTCGTCAAAATACCTTTTTGTTACTCGTGTTGTTACAGATGGCTATCGCAACGGGGCAGAAATAGAGATGAAAGTGTCGTCAATATTACATCTGTCTGATGGAGTCCCGGATTTAGCTGCCACGTGAGTAAATTTAATATTCTCGATCGAACTAGCCTATACGTAGGCCTTCCTCTCACAATTTTGTTTTTCGCTAGTTAGAGCAGACCTTTCGGTAGGAGTCGAGCTCATCTCGCCATCTACGCCTCAATCTGTCGCAATGTTGTCTGGCGTTTAATGGAACCCATTTAGTAGTTCTTTAAGCCCATTACTCCTGACATGCGACCGTCAAATATTATCTTCAACCACAAAAACTTTGAAAAAGAATGCTTTTTTTAATTACTGAAGAAATTTGTTTAATGAAGGAGTTCGATAGAGCCTGTGAGTTTTTTTATATGAAAGTTCATATTCGTGAAGATATTTCTTTTTATGAGTAGATGTCACTAAGTAATATCATCGTTTTTTGAATACTCATCCACTAATACATTATGCTTCAGAGAAATTGTCAATAGGAAATCCCATCTAAAACATGGCTTATTTCAATATTTACAGTTATAAAATACAGTAAGTAGGTTAAAGAAAAAGCGCCATTCTATTCGTGATGGCGATTATCAGAATGACAAAATTTAAGGGATTGATCACGTGACAAATCGACAGCATTTGTCAATCTCGTACAATTTAACTTTTTGTCAATCGCCATCACCACGCTAGCACTGACAGAAGGCCATTTGAGTACAGCCTCAGGACGATGGCTTATTTCAATAACGGCATTACATTTCACAAACACAGAGTAATGAATAGTAAACTTTAAGAAATGTGGCACACAGCATATTTTTGAGAAATGTGTATTATTATTTTTAGATCGGTGACTACAATAACAATTCAAAAGGAAATCACATGGGCCAGTAGAAAGTGGCTGATAGCTGTGATTGCTGGCGCAGTCGCGTTTATCATACTGGCGATTCTGACATTTATTCTTTGTAGGGTAAGTTCGTTTTCACCTAATATACAACGGGTAACAGAATTAACACCTGAAAAGGGGTCATTGTACTCTTACTTATGAACAACTTTGACAATGGCACCAACCCGAAATCGCGATAGACTCAACTGTTCAGTTTATTTATTATTTATATTTATTATTTTGCATAGCTCCGTCTCTCTCTAAGAGCGGAATCCTGATCGTTTTAAGACTTCACAGTAGAGCCCCAGACCGCCCATTGTGATACCCTTCTCTTTTTAAGCTCCTATTATAATTTGCTATGCTTCTGAACTTCTAATGTTGTAGATAGCCTTATAGGGAATCGAATGGAAACCCTTTACCTACAATGATTTGGGCTATATATTGCCTAATTTCTACTTTAATAGTTTGAATAGTTCGTGTAATAATTTAAACTCCTTTTTCAGATGGGATTCTTCAGAAGGAAACAAAAGCAAAAACTAATCGTCATGCAAGAGAGTGTAAGACGAAAGAGTGTTGTGAGTATTAATTACTTACTTCAAACCTACCAATACATAAACCATTCTTCGTAATTCGAAGCGATTTCAAATGTGATTGAAATAGCACAATTGCGATTTCCTTGTTTGACATGAAAGGCAGGCAGACAGGGGCAGTTGAGGGTGTGTCATGCATACTCCAATGTCTCGCTGATGGTGGCGCGTGTATCGGATCATTCAGGTCCCTTCAAAATGGTTGAGCTGAATGGTGCTGATGCACGCGTCATGTTCGTGAACGGGCGCCGTCAGTGGAGACTGGTCATCCCTTAGTTGCCACTGCCTCATTTTAATATTTGATACTATAAATTGTTTTTTCTTTCTTTACATTGTTCTCATATATAGAAGCAACAAGGTTAATGTAACCAGGATTTTTGTAAACATAAAATGATTTAAAAGAGTGTCCGTGGACTTTCTTGTACGTTCTTCTCCATAGAGATCTACGCTTTAAAACGTGCAAATAGCTTCATGTTTTTGACGGACTGACTTTGACAATTCAAAAGTACCTGATAATGGTTTATTTGAAATAAATGCTTTGACTTTGACTTTGAATTGAATTGACTTCGATGCAATGTTAAGGTATATCTATCTATCTGTTGGTTTCCGATTTTAGTCCTGATGTTGGACCATTGTGCGTGAGCCATGGCGGCCTTCACTCCAACTAGCCAACCTCCCTCCAGAATCAGATCAGTCCTTCTAGTGTGTTCAGGATATCTGTTAGAAAATTTGGTGTCCCTTTTGTTTGCCTCCGTATTTCGGCGACGCCTGTGCACTCAAGGAGCACGTGCGATACCGTTTCCTCCTCTTCCATGCATGTTCTGCACAGAGGACTGTCCGTTATACCTATAGTGTGGAAATGTTATAAGCAGTGCCCGGTGATGGTCTCCGCCACCATTCGTCGGCTGCCCATATCCAGACGCAGAAAGCACCTGGTTAGTTTCCTGTTTAGGGATGACATAGTCTCCTTGGACTGCCTGCAGCCGAGGTTCATGAGCGTTCTACTTGTGTGTGGGTGTGTTCTTGTAACCATTTGCGTAGCTGGGTGGAGGGGAGAGGTACTATGGGTTCGGCTCCAACAACCATCGTACCAGATCTCCGTTTGGCCATGTCCTAGTGATCTGTTGTGCTCTTTTATCCACTGCAGCGTCACAATGTTGCGGTTGGACACCGTGCCGCATTTTAGCTCATTGTGGTATTCTTGTATGAGTTTTGAGGTCGTGTAATTGCAACCTAGGTATTAAAGAACTGAGGCGCTGTCGGAGAATATATGAATATAAGTATCCGTGACTCTCCTGGCTTCTGTGGCATGGACCACTTGGATAATGCCCACGCATTCCGCCTCATAGACGGTGCTGAACTTTCTTATCGGTCTGGATATTTTGATGTTGAGGTCGTTGTTGTGTTGGCACCATTTCCAAAAGCACTACAACACTTGCTTTTGGAAATGATGCAACTTTTGAACTTTGTCATTGGGTGATGTCATCATGGGTTATCGTTTAACGGCATCTTCCATGATGCGCGTGGTCTTGATTCTAGAGTCAGTCGCTAAAGTGCCAGATGTGCTGAGCTCGAAAACCGCTAGGTCCGCTTCCTCTCGCACTATAAGGTGTAGTGGTGGTAGTCCCAGCATAGCCTGCAGGGTAGCAATGGGTGCAGTTCTCATACTGTTAGTGATTGCCATGCAGGCAAGTCGTTGCAGTTTTTCGAGGTCTTTCTGTACCTTGCTCAAGTCGGTCATGCAACTTCCTCTTTTTGGTAAAGACAACAAGTTCAGTTTTTGTGGGGTTCACTGCTAGCTGAGAACTCTTCACACCAGGTCTATACTATTCTTAAGGCTTGGCGCATGAGGTTGCATAGCGTGTTTTATAATAACCGTTTAATATTATGGTTATTTCATCAGCGTAGCCAACATTAAATTATCCTTTATCGTTTAAGTCTTTAAACTAGGTTATCTGCAACGAGGTTCCATAGTAGTGTCGAAAAGACGTCCCCTTGGGGAAACCTTTTGCCAAGATGACCCAAAATTGGCAAAAGAGAGACTACTCAAAGTGAAAATGACATTCTATCACCGATAACGACTGTCAAAAGTTTGGAATTGACAACGTGGCATTTCGGTGGCGCATGCCAATCTACAAACAAAATTGATATTTTGACTATCTTTATCAACTAATAGATTTCCAAGATTATTATTTGTCTAAGTAAACCTGTACATTTTTTTTCTATTTTGTTTACAGAGGCGAAACACTCATGTTTCCGCGATGGATGGACCGATGGAAGGCGTAAGTAAACCGCAATTTTATACTAATTATCAATACTAAATGATTGGAATAGTTGACGTATCAGTTTCTTTGATCTGCCTTCACACTGCCTTCACTTCTTTCGCATTCACATCTCAGTCGCAATCTATCAAAAATACCTGTAATAGTCTACTTTTTAGTGCAGTTAAATCAAGTTAAAGCAAAAACTGCTCATTCTCTGCTCAAACTCATCCTTAACAACCTACTTTTCTTTTCCAGTTACAAATAGACGTAGGTGACGACTGTCCATTCGAGGACACTCGAACAGGGACGACCAAAGACAACGTGGGATTAGTAGAACACAATGAACCTTAAACTTCTATTTTTGATGGAAAATTTCCAAAAAGAGATTCCATAACGACCGATTAAGCGACAACTTCTTTTTTTTAAGTTCTTTGTAGGATATTTAAAGTGTTCAGTAACTTAATTAATAAAATAAATAATAAAATGTAAATGATCTGGACGTTTTTATTCTTCTAAAAAATATTTTATTGAATTAATTTGATTATTTTTTATCGCTTATTAACATTAGCGGTGAAGAAGAATTTCATTGTGAGTATGAAATTCTTCTCCATTATGAGTATGAAATTCTTCTTCTTCGGGGCGGCAAAAAAGATCATCCAGGTATTTACTTCAAAACCAGATAAGGTGAATTAACCATGAATGCGCGCTATTGCCAGCTGTACAAGGCTTGAAGTGTAAAGCCTTAAGGGCATTTGCTGAAAAGAAGCTTATGAGAGGTTTATGTATACATACAGTGGATTATATTTCGTCTGAGATAAAAATAATGATGAACTGGTGGAAAGCGTTTACGACATCCAGCATCAGTTCAACAGCACCAATAACAGCCGGACGTTGTGTTATTAAAATAATAATAAGTACAGTAACAATTAATAAATGTATGCTGTAATATGAAAAAATTGAACGAAACTATCAAAATATAAAATTTTATTTTTCAGTTTTAAATAAAGTGATATTTTCGTTACGCTTTTTATCACACTAGTTCAGAAGAACTTCGTATTTTTTTTGTAAACGTATTTCAAATTGTTGGCTTGTTTAACTAGTCCAGCCATCATTTGTGTGATCTCATCTTCCTGTTCGTGAATCCTACTGGGAGACCAAGAGAAAGTATACTACTCGGGGTATGAACCCCGAGGAGTGTACCTTCTCTTGGTTTCCCACGTACATGTGTACGTGGGAAAGCAAGAGAAGGAACTTCCACCGTGTCACGCCTCTCATGTATGTACATGAGAGGCGTGACACGGTGGAAGTTTGCCCTGCTTGGGCTGAGCAACGCCGTGTCCTCGTCGAGGCGATCGGCGGCGGTGACCTCTCGCGTCCGGCCCTGGTTGGATACATGGTCCGGAGCGAGGAGGCTTGGGGAGCGGTCACATCCTTCTGCGAAGCAGTAATGCTAGCGAAGGAGAAGGCGGGCCGCGTGAGGGAAAGGCAAGGCCTTCGCCCCAACCGCCGCTACAGAAGAAGACGCCCCGGGCGTCGGGAGTCGCAGGGCGATCCCCGGCCACCTTAGGCGCGGGCCTGCGGACGGCGAGCGTTGGGTGGCTCGCTGTCCGATCACCACCAGGCCCGGGTCGATGGCGCGGTCTATTTCACGCGCGCCTCAAAAAGATGCCAGCATAGAAGACGGGGTCCGCTAGAGCCAGAGCCTGCCAGCGTTGCGGAATTTGTTCGAAAGAGTCACCGCGGCCCTGGAACGCAAAGGGCTTTATAAGGAACACGGATGGGTTTTAGTCAGTAAGAGTCTGACACGCCCTTCCGCTCCACCCAGAACGGAAGAAGTCATTTGATGATTTCCCATCCTTAAAAAAAAAGCCCTGGGTGTGACGCAACCAGTCAATACTGCCTCCTGATGCCTTTTCTGGAATAAATATCAACAAGTCATGTAGTACTAGTTACTGTGAGAGCCGACCGCTTTCGTTTAAACACCATTATGTTGTAGTGCTTTTTTCATTGACAACGACAAAAAATCGTACATAAATTCGGAAAAGTGTAAAATCCTCTTTCGTAATTGACTTTGGATCGTACAGGATTACACTCATTTTGAGTGCATTGCTTAAAGTGAAACTTAGTCAGTGTGACCATCGCCTTATCTTTACAATATCCTGCTTACGACTAATACTATACATAAATGTGATATTTGTATGTTTTACACTTTTAATCCTCCTGCATGACGTTTAGATGTTTCAAAATTAAATGTTTCGTTCGGAAACGTGTTTCCAAGAGTTTCAATATAATTTAATGCTGTGAATTGTTATGCGTGTTAGCTGAATTTATTTGTTCGCAATGTGTTTATTTAAAAAGGGAGATTTCCATTTGAAAGAGGATTAAAACCCGGATTAATTAACGATTGAATCTGTGGGACTAAAAGTGGTGGTTTTTAAAAAAAGTTTTTTTTGTTATCAAAACTCAACAGAAGTTATCGTGTTCATGAATAGTCACATTTTTGAAAAATGCAGGTAAGTCTGTTACTAAACTCATGTCAATCTTCAAAAAACTGCGCTATAGTGCATTCCCACGGACTGGCCTGACTCTGCCTCAACGAGGGGTTCATCATGAGTCCCTTCTGTTGCCACATGGAATTCGTCGTCTTCCTCGTTTGATGTACCAGCCGGTGTTTCTGTGTCCATTATTCCTTTTTTCTCACTATTTACCTCCCCTCCTGTTTCTGACTTGTTATCGTCCACTGGGGATGTTGGGTTTGGTGGTGTAGTTGCTTGTGGAGTAATGTCTTCGACTTCAATAGGGCAATCCTCTGATTAGTGGGAAATTGTTGCTGTACCTTTATACGATATTAATTGATTTTTATGTTTTTTTATCTAGAAGTTACGCAGTCCTTTATAATATATTACTTTTCAGATTTTTTAATTTATCACAACACCTTTGTTCCATGGCCCTTGCTTATTTATGTTTATTTTTTTTATACATAACATAGTGTCATTTAGAACTTTAGACTGCGAACACTGTTTTCGTCCTTTCGAGTGAGAGTGACAGACGCCGCACCGGTTGAAGTGGGTTTGGTTTGATTAAATCTAATCGCGATCGCAATTTGTGTCCGAATACTAACTGGGCAGGTGAACAGCCCGTTGCCGAATGAATGGAATTTCGATAGTCAAATAAATATTTAACCTTTTAAACGCCAGAGCATAAACGCCGCGTGGAGGCGCTTCGCCGGGGTGAAACTCCGCTGCCGCGGCAAATTGCATCGCGGCGGACGGAGCTCCGGCCGGATACCATGTCGGTATGGAGACGGCGACTATCGTAACCCAGCGCTGGGCTCGCCACAATTGCGGCGATAAGACCCCTCTTTGAGGAGTGGCTGGAGAGGCGCTACGGCGTCCTCACCTTCCGCCTGACGCAGGTGCTCACCGGACACGGCTGTTTCGGGAGGTACCTGTTTCGGATTAAGCGGGAGGACACACCCGGGTGTCAGCACTGTGAGGATCGCCCGGAGGACACGGTGGAGCATACGGTGGAGATCTGCCCTGCTTGGGCTGAGCACCGCCGTGTCCTCGTCGAGGCGATCGGCGGCGGCAACTTCTCGCGTCCGGCCCTGGTTGAATCCATGGTCCGGAGCGAGGAGGCTTGGGAAGCGGTCACCTCCTTCTGCGAAGCAGTAATGCTAGCCAAGGAGGAGGCGGGCCGCTCAAGGGAAAGGCAAGGCCTTCGCCCCAACCGCCGCTACAGGAGAAGACGCCCCGGGCATCGGGAGTCGCAGGGCGATCCCCGGCCAGCCCGGGCCTGCGGACGGCGAGCATTGGTTGGCTCGCCGTCCGATCACAACCAAGACGGGGCCTGCTAGGGCCAGAGCCTGCCAGGGTTGCGGAATTTGTTCGAAAGAGTCACCGCGGCCCTGGAACGCAAAGGGCTTTATAAGGAACACGGATGGGTTTTAGTCAGTAAGAGTCTGACACGCCCTTCCGCTCCGCCCAGAGCGGAAGAAGTCATTTGATGATTTCCAATCCTTAAAAAAAAAAAAAAGTATCATAAACGCATCGGCGTGCCCCCGACGCCAAGCCACAAATCCACCGTACTTTTTGTCACATATTTGTGACGTTTGGCGTACAGGGCACGCGCTTGCTTGTCATCCATACGTGACAATGGCGTTCAAAAGGTTAAATAATTTGTTGATCTTTGCGTTTTTTTGGTTTTTTATAACGATGGGAAATCATTAAATGACTTCTTCCATATTTTTTTATTCCAAAACCCATCCGTGTTCCTTCTAAAGCTCTTTTGTTCCAGGGTCACGGTAACTCTTTCGAACAAATTTCGCAACCCTGGCAGGTTCTGGCCCTAGCGGGCCCCGTCTTCTATGTTGACATCTCTTTGAGGTGCGCGAGAAACACAACTTGCCATCGACCTGGGCCTGGTAGTGATTGGACAGCAATCCACCCAACGCTCGCCGTCCGCAGGCCCGCGCCTACGGTGGCCGGGGATCGCCCTGTGACTCCCGACGCCCGGGGTGTCTTCTCCTGTAGCGGCGGTTAGGGCTAAGGCCTTCCCTTTCACTCGCGCGGCCCGCCTCCTCCTTCGCTAACATTACTGCTTCGCAGAAGGAGGTGACCGCTATCCAAGCCTAATCGCTCCGGACCATGGATTCAACCAGGGCCGGACGCGAGATGTCGCCGCCGCCAATTGCCTCGACGAGGACAAGGCGGTGCTCAGCTCAAGCAGGGCAGACTTCCACCGTATGCTCCACCGTGTCCTCCGGGCGATCCTCACAGTGCTGATACACGGGCGTGTTCTCCCGCTTAATCCGAAATAGGTACCTTCCGAAACAGCCGTGTCCGGTAAGTACCTGCGTCAGGCGGAAGGTGAGAACGCCGTGGCGCCTCTCCAGCCACTCCCAAAGACTACTAGACTACCGCCGCAATTGTGGCGCTAGTGTGCCTTAGTATTGCTATTACTTAACATACAAGATCTAATTCCCTTTTTCACTAATTCACGTAGCTTTCTGCCTGCCCGTTACTGGCCGGATGATAAGCCGGTGACGCCACATGCGATATCCCGTTTGATGTACAAAACATTTTGAATTCTGCAGAAGTAAACTGTGTGCCAACTAACTAACTTTGGTATGCGGTAAACCAAATTTTGCCATATATTCGTACGATTTATTAATCAGCGAACACGATGACGTACTTGTCCCCATATCATAGGCTTCTACTTACTTTGAGTACGCATCGACAATTACTAAATACGAACGATTATGTCTTTGGCAAGCGACATAACTTATATAGGAGTGGATGCAACCACCCTCATATTAACAATTAATATACAACATATAAACAAGAAGATCGCCAGTTGACTGTCCTCAGCGAAAGCTATATTGACGGTCACTGAGGAGATCATTGTCTTCAAGGTAGGTCAGCAACTTACAGTTCAGTACCCTTTCCATAACCTTGCACAGAATGTAGGTAGTGGCGATCGGTCGATAATGAGCAGGATCTGCACGGTCGCCCTTTTTTGATACAGGTTGTACATTCACAAGCTTCCAGGATTTTGCCACCGTTATTTTTTCAAGAGAGAGGCGGTACACAGGAGACAGTTCAAGCGCACACTGGCTCAACACTCGCTGGAATGCCGTCAGGCCCGTTGGCCTTGTTCACATATAGACTGAACCTTCGGACCTCTTTAATGTGAACTGCGATCTCCAGCATCGAAGAGTCACAACGAGGTACAGTTGGTGGTTGCTTGGAGCCAGCGTCCAGACGTGAAATGCTAGCAAAGAGAGATGCAAATAAATTTGCTTCCAAAAAGTGCTCAACGCGCTAAAGAAGTTTTCATTTAAAAATGCAACCTAAACATTCATTTACATGTTCAAATCGTATGAGTGTAAAAATAAACTGACTAAGTGGATCACTACAATCATACTCACACGCAGACATACTTCAGTACACAAACATAAACATTTATTAATACGGCATTTAGAAAAAACGACATACGAGTAGATTTTTCCTAATGTTTTTTTTTAATATTTTTATTTTATATTTTTGTTTCATTGCACACCGAACCATATTTAAATCATAATTACTTAATTATTGTTAACTGGCTATTGAAGAGAAACCTTAAGAGAGAGCCCTGCACCTATAACACAAGTTTAATCTTAGCTTGGGTGTCAGTAGTATAAAACCTTGTGCTCATGTACAATTTGTAAATCTCTTCATAGCATTAACTAGTAAATAAGACACATGAATTATAACCTGGAACATAAAAATGACGAATGTTTTTTTCCAAACTCAAGAATCAAATATGTAGGTCACGTAACTTTAAATTATTTGTTTTACCTTTAGGTACTTCAATTCATGGTGCAGGAACAAACATCAAACAATCTGTCATTGTGTAGTTTTTATTTTTATTTTCCTTTTACCGTTAATTTATGTACGCACGTATGTCTACTGTATACTAGCCAGTATACTATAGTAGTCTTTGCTGTATACTAACACATTCATTTTAAATAAGCTCAAAATTAAACCTAATATCAATAACTAATTATTGGAAAACCAATTATTGGTTAATTTTACTGAACACGTTGAATATTCCCATTTTGGTTTGAATAGACGTCCGAAATCTAAAACGCACTCACACAACAATTCACAGTCACTATTTCTAAAACTTATTCCAGGGTTCAAGACAAGCTAGGGCCGGTCTGCCAGGATTGCAGAATTTGTTCGAAAGAGTCACCGCGGCCCTGGAACGCAAAGGGCTTTAGAAGAAACACGGATGGGTTTTAGTCAGTAAGAGTCTGACACGCCCTTCCGCTCTACCCAGGGCGGAAGAAGTCATTTTATGATATCCCATCCTTCAAAAAAAATTAAAAAAAAAGACGTGACAGAGAGACAGAAATTTCATCAGCCATGATTGCCGTTAGTCCAAAATAATAGGATTGATCACGTGACTACAATTCATTTTTTTTTGATGGGAAATCATCAAATGACTTTTCTCGCCGTGGGCGGAGCGAGACTCTTACTGACTAAAACCCACTCGTATTCCTTCAAAATGCTCCTTGCGTTCTAGGGCCTATTCCGTAACCTGGCAGACACTGTCCCTACTGGCGCACGTCTTTTTCAGACCCGCAGCCACCTTTTTATTCAATCTATCAGGGCCATTTGAGTAATATTTAGACGGCCCACTGCGGGGCGAATAGATTTATCTTTCTAATTTTTGCTGTGTTTTGCCTGGAAAATTATATGTAACAAGAAATATTGTCACTAATATTAACATTGTTAGATCTAGGCGAATAAGTGAATAACAAAAGTAATGACTTTTTCGTTATTACCTACATAATACCGTACCGCACCGTACAAATTTCGCTTCTATGTTTTTCATGTGGCGGCATTGATGCCGCTACAAATGTATGAAATATATCGTATAATCGTAGTACCTTCTATCGTCGTCGTATCGTATTATCATACCATAGTGTTACCTATAGGTCGTGGTTACCATACCATACACTTCTGAATGCACTAGCGCAGGGCATTGCTTGAACTACAGATAAAACCGCCAACATGTCTATATCTGCCCAATAATAACACATCAACAATAATTAAGCAGACTGTAGTACACTGTACACTTGGAGTTCACTTGTAAGTCCCTGAATCACCTCAAAATGCAGGTAGGATAGTGTTATGTCAACCTCGCTAAGTGGGGCTACCTTGATGGATCAAGCAGGGTGTAAGTCACAAACTACGGTACACCTCCTATTCTGCCCTCTGTGCCCCAAAATATGCAGCTAAAGTTACCTATGCGCTGCCGACAGCTATCGCTGCAATGATTGACCAGATCCCCTATTCGAAACACCACCTATACATTGTATAAAATGCCGCCTATAAAATAGCTGAAATTGTCATTATTGTATTATTATTATTGATTTGTCATTATTCAAAAGTCAAAAGTCATTTATTCAAATTAGGCTGTGTGCCAGCACTTTTTGAACGTCAAAGTTCTACATAAGGACAGTCCCCCAAAACGCCCGCCCGTCACCACTTCCTATTGTTTTAGCTGGGAAGAAGAAGTGGCGCAGCAAACTTCCCAGCAACACATCTGTCTGTTAAGTTATAAAAACTTGAATTAATACAGCAGTATGCAAAGTTTACAAAACATGACACAGTAAATTAAATGTCTAATATGTAAATCAAATTTTATGAAATTTATTGACACTTGTTAGCTAGCACACTCCATTATGCCATCAAAAAAACAAACAAACTCAAGCATTAACAAGTAAATCAAACTAATTAAGCCTTCAGGCATAAATGGTGTGACAGTATTACCAGGAACTGGGAAAAACACCATTAATTCTACGTACATAATGACACAATCAGTGGTGTTATGGTTTTGGACTCGGCCAACATATTGTGTTAATGGGCGTAAAACCATTATTTGTTATGATTTTGTTTGATTATCTTGTATTTAACTTGCGTATTGAATTGGATTAATATTACTGACTGGCCTGTTGGCCGAGTGGTTAGTGACCCTGACTGCTAAAGAGGTCGTGGGTTCGATTCCCACCCAGGACAAATCTTTGTGTGATGAGCATGATCATTTGTTCTGTGTCTTGGTGTAATTTGTCTATAATTTAGAAATATATAAGTAGGTTTATCAGTTGTCTGGTTGCCAAAGTACAGGCTCTGCCTAGTTTGGGATCGGATGACCGTGTGTGAGTTGTCCCAAGATATTATAGATATTATATAATGGCGTTTCCATTTTATTTTAAAACTATTGTGTTTAGTTTTCATTTGATCACAGTTTCCGTTTTAATTATTTTAAGCATTGCAATATCCTGTTGAATTTATATGGATTTAATTTGATTTAACTTCCTTTCTAATTCTATAAAAGTTTAGTAACTTCCTGTTGATTTTTATAAGGATTTAATTTGATGAAGCTGATTTTTGTTCCTTTAAATAAGAATTTACTTAACCTGTGCCATGTTTTTTTGCCATTTCCAAAGATAAAACTGATAAAGATAAGCACATCAATGTTGGTGAAAGAGTAGGGGCTGCTGGTGTCGTCTCGTTTTAGTAAAAGGTGTACTATTGCGTGACGTCACGGGAGTTAGCAACCCACTGTATCTTTTTTTTTGGAAATCCTTCTGATGGACTATTTAGTTTGAAGGGTTCCGAACCTCTATATGGAAAAACGGTACCCTTATAGGATGACTAGGTTGTATGTCTGTCTGTCCGTCTGTCACAGCCGATGTTCTCCTAATCTATTGGACCAATTCAGTTGAAATTTGGTACACATATAATCTTCTGTGACTCAAACAACGAAGCATAATGAACATAACTAAATATAAAAAATAGGGTCACTTTTTAGGGGGCAAATGAGAAACATTTACAATGAAAGGGCTCATCGTAAGGGCTTCAAAAGTATTTTTTCCATTATTTTAAAAGATTTCAGACGTTATTAGTGAAAATAGACAATAATTGGCCATTCGGGGGGCCTTATCTCCAAAACTACTGAGCCTAAAATTTTGACGGATGAAATTATCGCCGGCACTTCAAATTGTTCAGAAATTATATTAAATTGCTTGTCAACAAATTTAAATTTCATTAAATTTATGTTAATAACTTAGATATGAATAAAAATCAACACGGACATAACAATAATAAGACATTTCGAAGTGAAGGCTTGGGTAAATTGATCACGAAGTGAGCTGTCAATCCATGTAATGAAAATGTCATGTGATCGCAAAGTGAGCTGTCATTCCATCTTGATTATATGGATTGGCAGCTCACCTCGAGATCACTTCACCCAAGCTTTCACTTCGAAATGTTTACAGAATCGACCGGCTGGTTATTGAGATTAAACGTGGTCGAAGCAAACTCACTGATGACTTGCGAGAAAGAGTTAGAATGATACCAGTAATAAAGAAGTTTAAAAAGAGTCTCCATGATCTGGTAGTGGACAAGTGCTACTACTCTATAAAAGACTTTCTTGCAGACAAATCACTGCTCCAATATAGTAATCCTCAGTCATGAAGCGTTCAGTGGCCCACTCATGTACTTTGATATTAATATATATCTTTTTTTTATCATTGTTTTTACTCCTAATGTAACTATTGTGTGCCCTATGGGCGGGACATAGCTGATCATTATTTAATTTTTAAGACCTGTATTATGTACTAACCTATGATCCACAATAAAGATATTGAATTGAATTGAATTGAAAGACGTCCTTCTATGGCGGCTAATGATAGAAGCTGATAGAAGGGTGACATATCAACAGATTTCAGCAACTTCAGGCAGTTGTATGAGTCAAGTAAGCATGACGATTGTATCCCGGGATTTAAGAAGTTGCAAATTACTTATTGCGCTTTGAATGCATTTGAATAAAATAATTATATAGAAGAATCTTATTGTGTTTTTAGAGTTCCGTACCTACTTAAACTGTTAAATAAAATAGCTTTGTTTCCGCATAACTTTTTCTTCTTTAGTATCTTCAAATCCATAATTTGTAACTATACTCAAAGTCCAGTTCATGTTTTTATAATCCCGGGTTTTTTTGTCATGATTCCATTAATGATTCCGGGTTTTTACAAGAGGTCATCAACTCTATGTTTCTTACTTCTACAAACATTAGGTAAATATAGTCTACCTATTCCGATCTCTGTTCATGACACACATTAACAGCAGTAACTTACCTGTACCTACACGTCAACAAAATAAGTGGATCTTTGGTTTCCCACTATTAATAAACGTTTCTATATAAATAATAAACAAGAGAAGGAAAACATTCTACCCGACAAAGCTATATGATGACGCCATTTTACAATTCGTTAATGTGTGATGGATAACCTTTTACTCAGTTGGTAATATATTTATCCTTAACACAAAAAGGGACTGTGATAAAAAATGAGGTATTTTTTTTGTCTGTATATGAAAAATATTCACACAAATTTCATAAGTGTATGTATGTTTGTCCAGGTATTTTTCAATAACTCCTAATCGAATTACAATCATTCTTATTTCAATGGATAAGGTGCATTTCAACTGAGTTTTATCAAAATTGGTTCCACAGATCGGTTCAGTTTTCAAGACGTGTGTAATGCGTACCACTAGAAGAACTTCCAGGTTTAATGTAAAAGCCCTTACTTCTTCCTAATGATGTGGAAGATCAAAAAGGAGGCTACCTGAACCTAGGTATATCTTGATTTCCGTATATTGTGCTGGTGATGAGGGGTTCGTGGCTCAACAATAATAGCCGCACGGGTCGACCTTCAAGGTTAAACTATGCTTGCCGAGATAGGTCTGTAGATGGACGACTAGCTTAACGTTCGAGGTACGGAGGAGTCCTTACCTTGAAAAGTACGTTAAGCCGTTGGTCCTGGCTGTCATTTGTAGATCTTTAGCAGTCGTTACGGATTGTCAAAACCCAGAAAATTGATCTTGCTAACGATGGTCTTGCCAAGAAATACCGTGTTACCGTGTTACTGATGGGCTGTGGAGGTCAAATAGGCAGTCGCTTCACGTAAAATACTGGTATTCAGCTGAATCCGGTTTGACCCGGTTGAGGTTACTGCACTATGCATACCACATCTCTCTTAATGACCATTAGAGACTTCATTTACAAAGTGGACAGGGCGCGCGGCCAGGGCGCTGATAAGAAAAAAAAGTATGGCGTCAAAAGAACGAAATATACTTAGAAAGAAAGAAAAAGATTTAGGTGCGGATAGACGCCATACATTTTCGTCGCAGCACCTTGTCCGCCTGCCCTGTCCTCGCGCCGTATACGCGCGCCCGCCGTCCACCCTGTCCGCTTTAAATATCACGTCCTTTAGACTATTAGTACCTACCTAGTGGCTTCGCAGTGCGAAAGTCATAATTATTTCAAGGGAACGTACTCTCGGAATGAAAATATCTTATGTATATATCCGATGTCCTATTCTAGGATATGGTCTACCCCATGCGCGTGCAGTAGGGTAAAGTAAGGGTAGGCCAGCCCACATACATAATGCCCAAAAAATTCGCATCGTCAGTATCGTGATTTTAACCTTGAATAATGAGGTGAGTTTTTTTTTGGCCATTATGTATGGGCTAGCCTACCCTTACTGTAGCCTACTGCACGCCCATGGTCTACCCCTGTGCCCAGTGCACAGACAGACAGAGCACCTTTGGCATTTATAATATAGATGGTGTCGCTAGTCGCCGTCTTAATTTTGTACAATCAACAGTTTGAATAGTTTTACCTCAAACGAATTCAAAAGTAAAATATAAATCTCGGTAACGAGTTTCTTCATAAATCTACTTTAACGCATTCAAAACCGCAAATAACTCAGTACTACTATTTATGTTTAAATGGTTTTACCAGCCTTACGACTCATAACAGTCAAGTAAATTTTATTAGTCTAGTTTGATCAAATAAACGAAGTCTATGATTTCAAAGGTGCATTGAATAGATGTAGCTAAAACATGATTAATTCGAAATCCTTTGAGCGCGAGTCCGACTATCAAATATTCTATTTCATTTAAAAAAAATACTCACAAATGTTTACAAGGAAAAATATCAAATTGTATACTTTACAATCAATTAACCAACTGTAAACTTTACCAGTGACACATACACATCACAGTAGGTAGGACATTTGCCTGTTGGTATGATGCAGTTGTTAAACTCATGTTTTCCTGAATAGTTTCTTATGAATAAAGGTGGCAAAATATTATGCTTAATAGTAAAATGCGGATTGTAGTTTAGGTGTTTGTGTTTAATTATAGTTTTATTGGTAAACGAATTAACAGAATCAAACGAGGCGTGAAAAATATGTGTGGTAAGTGATTTTAACTTGTCCTTATTTTCTTAATTTAAGCAAGTAACAAAATCTTGTACCACATTTTCAATTTTATTTTTGTCGAAGGCATTAATTTTTAAATCTTTACCAGTGTTATCAATTTGACCTGAATCTGTGCTTGCTATCTACAAAGTGTTTATACAAAGAACATTGTTATAATTAAATAATAGATTTTTATCTTACTTGACATTTTAATTAATTGACAAGTAATTCTATTTAATTCAGTGACTATTTCAAATAACCGATATCAAATTCATTGTTAATTTAAACTTTGTTTGTATCTGCTTCAATAGAATAGTTTGTACTATCATATTTATATAAATGTAAGTCATATTTATACCGTACTTAATACCTACTAATGAATAAGCAGTAACCATAGTATTAAGTGCAATTAACACCTATTCTGGACCAAAAGCTGGCTATTTCTGAATAATTATTTATTATTTAATGAATAAACGGAATATTTTATTTCATTATAAAGTTGCCTATGTAATGGGCTCACGATAAAGTAATTTTTTATGGTTGTTTTCCCGCGGCAGAACGATATGCCATCAGTAGTACTTTGAAACATAAAGTTAAACAAAAAATATAAACTTTTTTTTTTCAAATTTTTCAAAAAAATATTCATAAATACCAGGTGGGGTATCGTGTGGGTATCACGATGCACGATGCTTCGTAGCAAGTCTGGTTGGCAACTTTCAGGCTTCTGTCTACCTGTAACGTCCGTTTCTTGCATAAATGTTTAGTATGTACCTATTTATGTATTTATTATGTACCTTTTTAATATAGGTAAAAACTAGGGGGTAATAAAGTAGGGGTTTTTAAAATTACTACTAAAACTAATTTTTAAATTTCATTTGTATTATGGATCAAGTAATAAATTGGGACATTTTTCATAATGCCCGGGCATTTCAAATAACGACAAGTTACTCAGGGCGATGTAAATACTTATAATTTGAACTTCCTTATTTATCAAATTGTCTAGACATGATGAATATTGTCATCATGGTTTTCGGGAAATCTGATAATACACAAGTACATTGCACGGGGTGCGGGTAGAACAGCGCCGGTTAATCAGCGGCCTAAGTGACATCCCGGCATTTAATTGAACAGCTAGGCAAATGACTTGGTTCCACATCGTTTCATGATTTGCCTAGCCAAGTAGCAGAACATAGGGCACAGGGAGGTTAGGGCACCCCGACACGGATAGGTTAGGTTCGAATGGTATGACGGGAGCTAGAGTGAGCGAGCGAAGCGAGCGAAAATAGGTTCCGTAAGGCCATTCATATTAGGTTCGTTTAAACCCTGCAGACAGAAATAGGAGCTCACCTTCCGATAAGAACAGGCCCGGGTCGACGGTGCGTTGTTTTCCACGCGCGCCTCAAAGAGATGTCAGCCAAATAGACGGGGCCCGCCAGGGCCTGTGGAATTTGTTCGAAAGAGTCACAGCGGCCTTGGAATGCAATAGGTATTATGAGGAACATGGATGGGTTTTAGTCAGTAAGAGTGACACTCCCTTCCGCTTCGCCCAGAGCGAGAGGAAAAAGACAACAAAATTAAATATTTAATCTATTTTCGTAACACTGTTCTACGAGTATGAATGGCCACAGCATCTGCCGGCTATAAATTATGGGCCTGATTATTATTGACATGGTAAAGTCCTTTTAATTTAAGTTTTTAGTATCATAGGTCAGTAGAGTACTTATGAAAGGATATATTTTATTTGTTTTATTGATTCTACGTTTGAAATAAAATAACAGTAATAAAACTTGGTTTTAATTACTCTGACCCATTGGTGATAAGCATTATAAATAATGGCCGGACGATTTGTTTATTTTAAAGTAAAGTTGTTATCACACTGCCCTCTCATATCGGGTATTTTCAAACTGCTCTGGAACGCAAAGGGCTTTAAAAGGAACACGGATGAGTTTTAGGGAGTAAGAGCCTGACTAGCCCTTCCGCTCTACTCAGAGCGGAAGAAGTCATTTGATGATTTCCCATCCTTAAAAAAAACCCATTTCGTGTCCATACAATCTCTGTCCATTTCAGGTTCTGGAAGAGATCTGGAACGTTTTTTTCGAATGTTTTTTGGATACCGTACATCCAAATGAAACAACGGAACCCTTATAAGATCGTGTGTCTGTCTGTCCGTCACAGCTAATTTACTCCATATTTACTGTCATTCAGTTAAAATATACACATACCATACATATTATGAATATGATCTAAAACGAATGCGTAAAGTAAATAAATAAATTAAAGTTAAATAGCTAACATTCTTTTTTGAGGAACCAACTATAGGTACAATGATTTTCCACACTCTGATGAATGATATTTTTTGATTACAGATACAAAAATTTTGACTATTTTAACCGTAGTGCAAACACTGCAATGTGCTGCCGGAATGTTCGTCCATGAACCATCAAGTATGGTCGTCCAAGGATTGGGTGCTATAAAAAACTCTGACTTCGGTTTTGCTATGGCATACAGAACTGAATTAAAAATTCTAGGTAAGAAACTTTAGAGATGAACTGACATTCTATCATTGCCTATTATTTTACTACACTTTAGTTTCTTAATCGTTATTTTTCGAAACAAGGTATAATTTTGTTTGTTTGACTGGCCTGTTGGTCGAGTGGTTAGTGACCCTGACTGCTGAACCGGAGTCAGGGGTTTGTCCTGGGTGGGAATCGAACCCACGACGGGTTCGATTCCCACCCAGGACAAATCTTTGTGTGATGAGCATTATCATTTTTTCTGTGTCTGGGTATAATTTGTCTATAATATGTATGTATTTAGAAATATATAAGTATGTTTATCAGTTGTCTGGTTGCCATAGCTCAGGCTCTGCCTAGTTTGGGATCGGATGACCGTGTGTGAGTTGACCCAAGATATTATTATTAATTTGAGTTCTTGTTGAATGTTGCTTAGAAGTAAGTAAAAAATAAACTTTCGATGATGGCGGCCAGGCATGACTTGGGCTTCTAGACGATGTAATTTTTTTTTTTTACAGTTGTTGGTGCCCCAAAAGCGGACCAAATAGGAAAAGTTTTCAACTGTGACATTTATGACAAGCGAAAAATTGTATGTGGAGAACAGTACATTGATTACTCAGCATCCGAATTTAATATTGGTAAGAATGACTTACGTAGGTACAAACGTACCTAATTTAGTTTTATATTTTTTGTATATTATTGATAATCCCTAATTTCTGAATGAAGAATTTGAAGTCGAGAGTCTAGTTTAGCCTGAAAGCTAGCCAAACTTTGGCATAAAAGTATGTTTTGACATTTTATGTATTCTTAGCTCCAAAAACTCCATTCAGAAAACTATGTTATATTTTAATTCAGAATTCGAGACAATTATTAAAAAAAAACAACGGGTTGCACTCCGGGAGTGCCGGCAGAAGTGAAAACTTGAACATTAAAATGGTTAGAGAACAATTTCGGACGAATTGCTTTAATTTATCAGTATAAAAGTACTATCATTGATGTGGTAAAATACAATATTCATTTATTGCGCTAACGTACACAAACATGACAATTTAAATTACATTAAACATTTAACACTTCAGAACTTTCCCTCCGTCTTACGAATTTTCGATCAGGTCACGTGTCCTGACGCGATTTAACGAAACTGCAGGCAAACGTTAATTAGGATTAGGGTTATTAGGGTTCGATTCCCACCCAGGACAAATCTTTGTGCGATGAGCATGATCATTTGTTCTGTGACTGGGTGTAATTTGTGTATAATATGTATGTATATAGAAATATATAAGTATGTTTATCAGTTGTCTGGTTGCCATAGTACAGGCTCTGCCTAGTTTGGGATCGGATGACCGTGTGTGAGTTGTCCCAGGATATATTAGAATATTAGGATATTAGGAATTAAATAAAACCAAATTAATAGCCCAAAAATATATGCGTCACATTCAGGCAAAAAGGCCATCGCTAAGCATAATGCTGTGACTCATGCGCGACACAGAGCCACAGCGCTGGTTTTCAGCGACAACCAGCTGACTAGATGACGTCGACCAGAGTAGCGTAAACAGTAGTTATAACCAAATATATAAACAAACAATCCACACATTCAATTGCCAACAAACCGTACTGTTTTTGGCAGACGATATGTGTATTTTTTTCCATGTTTTTTTCTTGAATAAATATTTTTTTTTTTTTTTTAGTGTTGGTAGGAATTAATAATGAGTTTATGAATTTTTATTCAAAAACTTTATTCAATGTAATCTTTCAGAAAAGTTTCGTAAACAACGCTTTCATTTGGGCTCTTCGATAGTGGCTGCGAGTAAATACTTTTTTGTGAGTATGAATATGTTTTTCATTTTTACTAACTTTTTATTTCAGTCTAAACTGTCCCACTCTTGTGCCGAATCCTTTAATAAGTTTAGTTGACATTTTTTTTTCAAACCTATTGAGATTTGTATGTGATGTGAGTAGCGACGTCACGGACGCTTTACGGTACAAATCAGTTGTTCGTGTTTTCACTTAAATCTATACATATAATAAAAATGTAACGGATCGCTGTCTGTTAATGGAAGATATACGAGAAAAAATATTATTGGGACCTTTATCAACGTAAATAGCACCCAAAACAATGATTGTTAAATTTTTGTCTGTTTATCTGTTTGTCTGTGCGTTTGTGCACGCTCATCTCAGAAACGGCTTATCCGATTTAGATGTGGTTTTCATTAATACATTATGGTAAGCTTAACATTTAGTGTTTGTTTCATGTCAATCGGTCATAAACAAAAAAGTAATGCCAATTTAAAGAATCACGTCGAACATTTGTTAAACCATCTATATAATATCTATCTATTCTTTCTCTGTTCAGTAGCATTGACTGAAACTTTACTAAACTTAAAATAAAAAAGTCTGCCCCTAGTAACAATTCCACGCGGACGAAGTCGCGAGCTAAAGCTAGTAAAATAATAAACTTAAGTGAAATTAAGTAAAGTCTAAATTTTAACTTCACGATAGTCGGACTTACGCGCTAGTTCGTTTACAAGTTTAACAACAGAGTTTCGGTGGTGTAAATTCTTAAAAACTAAAATTCATTTTGGACTTTTTTTCAAAATTGAAGTCACTTGTTCATTTTGTGTTGTGACCGGTACCTCCAAAAAGTTTAATTTTCCAACCATGAAAATAAAGTGTTGCTACTTTTGAACTTTTGAATCATCTTGCATTTGGATCAATGTTTTTGCGGAGTAGATGCCATCTAGCGCCGCCAAGGTAAAAAGTTCGAAGGATGTGTGCGCCATCTAGCTCATCTTAGTCGTACTATGTGGAGCAAGTGCAGCATGTAGTAAGTTCCTGTCAACAAAAGGGGGCGCTACTTGTGGCAACTTCGCTTGCCACAATAGATATCTCGCTTGCTCGCGATACAACGCAGGTAAGCAGCGTCTGGCTGTGCCCTAAGTGCAAGAGCAAAGTGCCTAAGGGCGAGAATAGCGCTGCACCCGTGAGGGACCTGGGAGATGGTACCTATACTATTTGAGCGGTTGCAGCAGGCTCAGCAATGGCTGCGACCGTGGTTTCTGCACCAGACCAGGGCGCTACAAACAGGTCGCCGACAATAGTAACCCAGGTTCAGGGCTCCTTGACCAAGCCCCCATTGCAGTACCTAAAGTAATATCTCGGGCTGGGAGCGAGCAAGGTACTGATGGAGAACCTTTGCCTGACACACAGCTCCCCCTACGTGAGGAAATTAGGCTCTTCAGGTCAGAGTTGCGGGAGGTAGGTGCAGGATGAAATGCGGGAGTTTCGTCGGGAGATGGCTGGCTTTCACTCATTAATGGGAATCTGTACCCAACGTGTTGACAACCTGGTAGTCAGAATTGAAGCTCTGGAAAGCAAGCAAGGTATGGCTTTGCCTGACAGCAAAGTCAGCCACCTCAAGCATACTTTGCTGCTCCAACTAGAGATCAATGCCCGCGAATATATGCTTAGCGCCGACTTAGAGATTTCGAATATCGTGGACATCCCTGGCGAGAATGTGGTGCACTGTCGAGCTGGTAGAGGCAAAGCTTAGGGTGACCCTAGAGGAGCGCGAGGCGCATGCTACTGTTGCGGGCACAGGAGTCCAGCGGGCGTAGCGAGTTCAGCGGGCGCATCGTGGTGCCAAGCATTCTTATCTTGAATAGAAACATAGTTTGTAATATGTTTGTTTACAAAGAGTGCTTTCAACATAAGTTTTAAATTTTCTTTCATTTAATTCTATTATGTCATAAGTAATTTTGTATTATAAAAAAAATTAACACAGTACCCCGTGAAAGATGTTTATACTTTGGCTAATCTATAAAATGGTTGATCTTATTGACTTATATTTCTAGTACCTATTGAAATTATGTCGTTACTAAAAAGATGTCGATATTTCCTTACATACTCTAACCTACATTATATTTTCATAAATGAATTGACAAGGCACTGTCATAATATGTATAATTCTTTTTTAAGAGTTCCATAACTTAGAATAAATGACTCTGAGGGCTCGATTTTGTAAAAAACGAATGGATTCAATGTCAGCAGCCTGACCCCACAGCAAAATACCATATGCTGTGAAAGTAACTAAAATAGAACAAACGCGTGGCTTGTATATCTGCTAACTGTCTAATCTTTGAAATAGCATAAGTGGCTGAGCAAAGGCACCCCGCAAGAGATATAAGGTCCCCATTGTAATTTCTCATCTCGTCTCGTATTTTCGGAAAACAAAAAATCTTTACATTTCAATTTAAAGGATATTTACATTTAATTGTATTTTATATTTCTGTTATTACTAAGTTTTTTTTTTTGCCGTAAACCAATTTTCGTCGTTTATTGACGTCGCATCGTCAAGATTTAGTGACCGTTGGTCATCTTAAATATCAATGATGTGACATCAGCAAATAACACCTATTTCTTTAATTGATTATGAAGTAATTGGGTAAAACATTTTTGTAGACTTAAAAGAGGAATGGACCCAATATTGAGCCTAGAGGAACTGCCATTGTTATTTCAGACCCTAGTGAGTTCACACCGTTAGTTGTAAAACAGTTGCAATAAATAATGGTACATTTTATTTTGGCCCAATATTTTATTGGACACCTTCAAAGTTAAGCTTAAATTAGTATAGTCATCATCATCTGCCTAGCCTCTTCAAACTTATATTGGAGTCGGCTTCCAGTCAAACCGGATTCAGCTGAATACCAGTATTTAACGTGAAGCAGCTGCCTAGCAGACCTCCACAACCAATACTTCTTGGCAAGACTGGAGTAAAATTTTCTGGCTTCAGACAATTCGTAACGCCTGCCAAAGATCTTAAATGACAGCCGGGACCAACGGCTCCACGTGCTTTCCGAGGCGCGGAGTAGTCTCGACATGTTAAGAGTGACACCCATCCACAGACCGACCTCGGCAAGCGTTGCTTATGCTTAAAGATCGACCAGTGTGGCTGTTATTCTTTAGCCACGAGCTCCTCTTTAAGCAAGTTTAGTCAATTAAGGAAACAAAACGGCCAAGATCGAGTGGGACTCGCACGTAAAGGATTCCGAACGAATCATGTTTAAACGTGTTCCTTTAAAATCATAAACTTTTTATAGGTTTTCCAGTCAATCAAAAGGAAATATTTTGGGAAAAGGCTTTGGATACATTGATTGACTTTTATTTTTCAGACCTGTGCGCCTTTATGGACCACAAACGTGAATGCTACTGATGAAAAAGGCAAAAAAATGTTAGTAGCGGATACTTTCGGGACGTGCTTCAAACAAGATGATGATACAACTCGTTATCAAGGCCTTTTGGAGTATTACATCAAATGCGATGAAAAAAATGAAGAACCTCCTTTCCCTGTTGGTAAGTATTTTTCAGCTAGATAATCTCAAATTTTATTTTTGTGACATTATATTTGTGGGTTTTGACAATTTGTATAGTGTCACTTATTTCTTAATTTTGTCTTTATGATTTAAGTAACTGCGACTTTGTGAGTTGAAATTTGAAAACGTCCAAAAAATAGTTACATATATCAGTAAATTCTTAAATAAAAATATGTTTTTTAGAAAGATTCACCGGTGGAACGGGTTGGTCGACGTTAATTGACGAGAAAAATGATCTGTTGCTGATAGCAACAACGTCGTATAAGGGTGATATTACATACGTACCTGCGTCTAATGCCACTCTTGATGTCAAATCGTTGGTAGATAAGTATGGACGTTACTTGGCGGGATATTGGAACATAGGTAAAGTTAATCCATATTATGATTTTATCGGGTCTAAGACTGGTTTACCATAAGAATTGTGCAAAGAAGCAAAACGATGAGCGAGGAAAAAATACAAAAGAGAATTTGCTTCATTTTGTATACCAAGTTATTTATTTATTAAAACTTTATGCACTAGTAAAAACACTGTACAAAGGCGGACTTAATGCCTTAGGCATTATCTACCAGTTGATCAAGTTCTGGTGGAAGCCAACTTAAATACGTAAGATTATTTTAATTTTGCTTTGAGTTTTGACTAAGCATGACAAATTTAAACATTTTACGTGACTTCGTTCCCGTAGCCAGAACTATCCAAAAGTAAAACAAAGTCAAATATTTTTATTTTAATTAGAGAGTTAAAATGGTTTCCTGGTAGTATCTACCAGGAAATAATTTTAGTAATCGGATCAATTCTTCCAGGGATTATCTCCAACAACCATTAAAACATTTTGTCCTCTTTATGCCAGCTTAGAACTTTCGCATCGAAAAATAAATAGAATTCAAACTTTGCTTCAGTATTTGTAACCTTCATTCGTTATTATATTGCAGGTTTTGCCCTCGCTGCTGGAAAATTCTTTTCAAATCAAACAGTGTATGCATTTAGTATGCTACCGAAAAATATGGAAGGACATGTAAGTTACGAAATCAAATTGGTAAACGGTTATGTCGGTTTTTGCATAAAAAATTATAAAAAATCAACCTGTAGAGGTATAATTTTAAAAATAACATAAATGGTTGAATAATAGCGGTTACATATGTCGATCAATGAAGTTAAGCGACCCTTGCCGAAGTCGGTTCTTAGATGACCATCCATTATAAACTGAAAATCCTCCGTGCCTCGGAAAGCACGTTAAGCGTTGGTCCTGGCTATCATTTGAAGATCCTCTGACGGTCGTTACGGATAGTCAGAAGAAATGATGGTAATAGTTTTAAGTGATTAATATCATTTACCCACACTTTGCCAGATAGAATTCGGTTTATCGTACACCATGCGGTTAGTTATCAAATCAACAATAACTTAACATTGGTTTTCAGATATCGTTCCTCGCATATGAACGCAATAAGGACACACACGACTTTGGGCTCTCATTGATGACTACAAGTATCGAGGGAGACAAACATGCGAGGTTCATCGATGTGACGAGTCAAGCTGTTGGAACAATGTTCGGAAACACGATGAGCTCTGCCGACCTCAACTTCGATGGCCTGGACGAACTGTTAGTGGGTGCGCCCGCGCAATCCGAGGAAGATCGCATTGAATGTGGAGCCTTACATATTTACACAGGTGGTGATATGGTAAGATAGATAATATATACTTCTTTCTGTCTCTCATAGTGGAACCGTTAGCCCGATATTTGGGGTCGGCTTTGCTCTTCAGTATTGCCCAGATGAGTTTGTACTGCTCTACAAGCCATTTAAGACTTCGGCTTTCAGTTCGTTATTATTGTGGAAATATGTTGTGGAACTATGTAATACACCGCTCTTAACACGTCATCGTCTCATGTGACAGGAACAAGTATGTACGTGGGTCACACTGAAAGTTTTAAGACAATTAAAAACTAAATGATGTAGAAGCCTGTTGATATTTTTATTGCCTTTCGAAGTAGTCTCCGTTTCTTTCTAAGCACCGTCGCATGCGATGGAACCATTGACTGAAGCAGTGGTCCCAGTCTTCTTTAGGAATCTATTCCATATCTTTTCCACACGCAGCCACGGCATCTTCAGGGTTCATAAAACAAATTTTTCTAAGTTTATCTTTTATTTTCGGATATTAATAAAAGTCACAAGATGCCAAGTCAGGACTGTAAAGAGGATCACCCTTGCGGAATTTGTTCGAAAGAGTCACCGCGGCCTTGGAAAAGAAAGAGCATTAGAAAGAACACAGATGGGTTTTTCCGCGCAAGGAAGGAGTCATTTGATAATTTACCATCAATAAAAAAGGACGATGACTTACTAACTCCACACCTTCGATAGACAAATCTTCGATAGTCTGTTTGACGGAGTGAGCTGAATCGTTATCGTGGTGGAGGAGGATCCTGCTTCTTGGGCGCTGATGTCTAGCATTTTTCAAGACAACTAGTAAACAATGAACGCCATACCAATATGCAGTAAATGTCCTATTATCTTCTAGGACAATTGTTGCGAAATGACCCGTCCGTCCAAAGATTGAGGCAATCATCTTTCTCCCTAGACTTCTGCCCTTGTTTACTTTTGTCGGCAAATCTTCGAATGGAAACATTCGTTGCGCAGATAACTTCTGGTTTTGGGTTCGTAACAATTATCCAGCTTTCATCCCCTGTGACGATGTCGCCGTAGAAGGAGGTCCTTCTCGCGAATCATCAGTGAGTTTGCTTCGACCATGTTCAAACTCATTAAACCAGTTGTAAACCACCGTTTAGAACTGTCCCATCCTGTGTCACTACACAGGACGGGACTCGATCATGAAATGCTAATCGAAGTCTATCGTAACATTGTTTTTGAGTAAGACCGCAACGGAAGTCGTAATAAATCGTTGAGCGAAAATTTCCTATAGTCAAAACCATTTTAACGCACGATAGACACTTTTTGCCGCCTTTTTCCTAATTCGAAATTTAAATTAATGTTTCATCAGCTGTTTTTCTTTCACATTTCTGGAGCTAGTATTATGATGCTCAAAGTCAATGTATGCTTCTTCATGGTGGCATTTAAAAGTACCGCATCATCTACCTTGCTTTTTTCCAACTATATTGGGGTTGGTTTCCCGTGTCACCGGATGCGGCTGAATTACAGTGCTTAGGGATCAGTTTGCCTAAAGCAGGGGTTTCTATGTTCACACTTTCTGGCTTTTGACTACCTTTCAAATGCTTGGACAGGATATTGGTAATGTCCCTATTAGTTATAATATATCGTTTGGTTCTCAGAAAACTATCGACGAACCGAAAAGGCTTCGCTCAATTTTCGGCACATCGCACTTTGGCCGGTTTGGCAGCGCGATTGTTGCAAAAGACATAGACGGTGATGGTAAAGCAGGTCAGTATTGAATTGTTGGAGAAATGCTTAGTTTTCAACTTGGGTTCATTAATTCTCTCAGACTAACGTGGTCGTTTAGTGACAAAAGGAATATACAAAGTGACATTCCAAAAGTCCAAAAGTATTGGCATGCGTATATTCGCTCTGCCTCGCACATGAGTTCCAGCATTAGGGTGCATTCCCACCGGAGATGTGCGAGGAATATGAGTGGCGCAAGGATGCGTAACGAATCTGTGAAACGATGTGAGCGTTTCCAACAGAGATGTGCGAGTTGGCTAAGTAGCGCGAGAATGCGTAGCAACGTTGTGAAACGGTGCGCAGATGACCGGTGCGAGGATGTGAAGTGGACTCTTTTCGGATGCAATGCTAGCAGTTTCTCGCTCGCGTCCATCCCCAGCACACATCCCTCGCACACATCTCTCGCACACATTCCTAGCACACATCCCTCGCACCCATTCTTCACTTGTTCTGTACATACAGAAACCTCGCACCGCTAAGCCGTATCCTCCGCAGCTACGAAGAGCGAGGCTAGTTAAATGAAGCGATTCTATTGGTTCTTAACAAACACATCCCTCGTTACGCATCCTAGCACATCTTTGGTGGAAACGCATGCTTATGCTAGTGATGGCCGTTTTGAGCTGATGTGACGCATATTTTCCAAACCTGTATAAGTCACTAATTTTGTTTCTTCGTATGCGGAACGCAAATAAACGCTTTTCGTTCTTTTTTGCTATATTTGGACTAATAAGTATGCAAGCCCAAATATTTTAACGAGTTTAACTTTACAGAACTGGTAGTAAGCGCGCCATACGAGAACCATGGAAGTGGAGCCATTTACATACTATCTGGTTACGAACTCTACTATACCCTGATGAAGACCCAGGAATTCAAGAGTATCCAGTTGTCAGATCTGAAGCTGACGCAGAAACTTCAAAAGGAGTCCTATAGGACCCTCGGCTTCAGTCTCCAGTTTGTTGATGATGTTGACGGCAATGGGTGTGATGGTGATAATTCAAGAGTTTTATTAAAAAGCTGAATTTAGTAGTGGGGCTCATCCGGAAAATGCGCATCATACTAAATAAATAATTAATAAAGAATAATCGCAAAACCTTAAAAAGGATCACTAATTGTACTCGTTACAAAGAACTATCACTAAAGGACCCTAAAATCGTGAGAAAAATGTCTATTTGTTTACCATGACAAAATGGACTGAATCGATGATTTTTGAACAAATAGGTATTCATAATGATGACTACAAGTGACCACTTATAAGTTTTTAATTTATTCTGTTATTTCGTATTTTGAATGGATATACCAGAGACAGTACAATTTATATAACGCTGTTCACATTCAGACGGATCCGAGAAAGATAATAGTTCCGTGTTTTTAGACGGACGTTTTGCCACTAAACTCTCATATCGGATATAGTGTGAATGAATCTGCCGATCGTGGGCCGCCATCTTCCGTTAAAACAGACGGCCCGTCTAGTGTGAACACGCACGCCCGGCCGCCGTCTTCCGTCTAAACATACACATTCATAGTGCGTACAGCTAAGGGGTGGAATTCCCTGCCAGAGTCTATGTTTCCTGATAGCTACAATTTGGGAGTCTTTAAATTCAAGAGTGAATAGGTAACTTCTTGGCAAGCGTGCTCCATTTTCGAGCACATCATCGCTTACCATTAGGTGAGAAAGTGGTCAAACAGCCGGCCGGCTGAGTAAGAATGGGCCCTTTGTCTCACGCCTCAAACATTCAACGTTTACCAGTGGTCTTATTGCTAGTTTTTAACGTACTGATGGGAAACCTTATGTTTGTCTTACGATTTGACATGAGCAAATGTTTACGTAAACGCGTTCGAGTACATTAAAATACTAGCACTATTCCCTCTGATTTTCAAAAAAAAAATACTATAATATACATTTTGTTCAACAGAATTAGCAGCAGGCTCTCCGGGCTCTAGTACAGTGCTCATATTCAAATGCGTGCGCAAGATCAATGTGACATTGTCCACGAAACTAATTGGCGAACAGGTATTTATGTTTCTGTCTTGTTGGTCACACGACACTAGACCAACAATGCTCCTACGAAGCCTGCTTTGACGTATAAACATGATATTTCGAACTTTAGCTGCATAGTAAAGAAGGCCCGACTAGTTATATTTTTAGTCGGCGAATTCTCAGCCGACTATTCGGCCATTTGAGCGCCATCTAGTTTTCAAGTCGGCCAGATTCATAGTCAGGCCATCACTATTAAGTGATCATCACTATTAGATGATAGACTTGAGCATTACCAAAAGCTAGCCTAGCCGAAATCAAAATGAATACAATCATGATTCTACTGAAGTTGGTGATTTAAATGTAGTTTTTCCTCTACTTACAATCCCTGAATTAATTTTCAGTCAAAAGTTGAAATAACACTCCTTTTTTGGGCAGTCGTGTAATAAAATAAGACATTATTTGTTGACAGCTAGTAAGAGAACAGGATTCAAGTTTCACTGTTGAAGTGTGCGCACGAGTCGAGTTTCCTGCACTGCCAGATGAAATTATTGGAAGTAAGTTATGAAACGATTCACTCCTTCGGCGTTAAAAAAATTGTTGATTAACACAAAATTTGGTAGGTATGCTTTTTAGGGTATTACATCCGAAGGGAAACTTCCACTACCAAGCCTCCTTTTGCCCGCGACTGCGTACGCGCATATCCCGTTTTTACTGTTCCCATATAGCCTTCCTCGTGAATGTGGCTATGATATAAAATAATTTTCCAAATCCGACTGGTAGTTTCAGAGATTAGCGCGTTCAAACAAACAAACTCTTCAGCTTCATTATATTAGGATATAGATGTTTGTTCCACTTTCAGACGTTACTATTGAAAACAGCATCGTCGGCGAGGCGGCCGTCGTTCTACAGCCCGTTATTGTCATCGATATATCTTGCGACAGCTGCTTTGATCAAAGTAGAAACTTTTGCGAGAATGTCACTGTGGCACTGGTAAATAGCAGTTAAATTTGTTAATAATTTGTTTAAATTAATCTTGCATTCTCTGCGAGAACGGGTGGTTAAGATCACATACAGCATTAAAGTTTAATGAAGTTTTTTTGACATCAGATGACCAATTATTCTTCTAATTATAATCAAGCGACGTTCACATTGGTATCTCAATCGCAATCACTCAAAAATTTTGGTAAATTTGAAGTGTTTTGACAGAGTGTGATTGTTGCTTAAAAAATTGTGAGTTAACACACAGAATACAGTCTTTAATAAAGAATGGTGTCTGAGGTAGGGGATTCTGAAGGCCATACCAAGGGATGTCGTTCAACTCGACTCCACCTCGAATCATTAAATTGACAGTTCATCATATCAGCCAATTGCCGTCCACTGCTGAACGTAAGCCTCCCCCAAAGATCGCCAACCATCCCGGTCCTGAGCGGTCCGCATCCATCCGCTGCCAGCCACCTTCTTCAAAAAATAATAATATAATATGTTAATTGACAGTTACAGGTTTTTATTTCGCTGTCATGGCGACCAAGTCAAATGAAGGTCCTTCACAGAGATCTATAATATTCGCTTAGTTTCAGCAGTAATATTTTAAACCTACCATCATAATACATATCCATATAAAGACCGACTTTCTTTATTAATTCTCGATTTTATATCGACTTCTCATAACGATTGTCTTACTCAATTGTTTTCCGATACATTTATTTCGTTACGATCCACTTTGAAAGATATCAAATAGTCGTAGAATTAATTTAGAAATTTAAGTGCCACATCGATGTCAAGAAATATAAGATAAGTGGACACGTCATATTGTTTCGGTAAGCTTTTTGATTTTCTACCTTAGTTTATTTTATTTGTGAAGTCAAAGGCCACTTATCGCCTAAGCATTTAAGGCAAGCCAACTAATAACAAGAGACTTATGGCTATCCTATTAAATATTCTAAATTGGTGAAATTGATAGTTTTAGACTGGTAATTTACTCATCATTAATCTAGGATGTATATCGTTGTCATGGCCACTGAGTGGAGTGAAGAGAATTTCCTTCAAAAGGACTTCGAATATAGGTGTTAAGCTGTGGGCAACGAAAACTGCTTAATAATTGACTAACCCTTACATTTTGTTTTATTTATTTATTTGCAGAATGACAAGGAGCCAGGCGATTACACTTTTAATTCCAGAGCAGAACTACAAAATAGTTTTCTTTTAGACAAAAATATTACAGGTAACAAATTAATAAATCAAGCCAGTTTATGGCCAGTCATACAAAATATTTTATTAAATACTCATCATCTACCTAGCCTTTTCCCAACTATAATGGGTCGGCTTCCAGTCAAACCGGATTCAGCTGAATACCAGTATTTTATATGGAGCGTCTACCTACCAGTCTTCCACAACCCATTAACTAGGTAACACGGTACTTCTTGGCAAGACTGCAGTCAGATTTTCTGGCTTCTGACAAACCGTAACGATCCACCGAAACCAAAGATCTACAAATGGCAGCTTGGACGTACTTTCCGAGGCCCGGAGGAATCACGATATGTTAAGATGGTCACAGGTCTCGGTATGTTAAGATACTTCAAACAGCTTACATTTTGGTTAGGTTAGGTTAGGTTTTTTTTCTCTTAATCCGTTTCTTTGAATTATATCTAATGCCTAAAAATACTGGATGGTCATAAAAATATTACGATGTATAGATATTGGAATAAAGAAAATAATAACATTACATTTCAACAGAATTCAACAAAACATGGGTTGAGGCGAGCCCGCACAGTAAACTGGACACAAGCTTAGGGGTGTCCCGACATTGTAAGGGTGACGACTGCAAACCACGGCTGTCTCTGAAATTTGATTGGTCTGGAAGGTAATAAATATATAATAATATATTTTCCCAAACATACCTACTATTTAGTTGAACATAAAAAACAGTACACGTAACTGCTTACCCAGGTCTTCAAGACAAGAATTACAAAGGTTTATTGTTGAAAACTTTTTAAACCTTTAGAAAAAATTTTTGTAAATTTTTGATAAACTTATTCTCAATAAATACAGAGTGATTTGAATAAACAGGAACTGTTTTGTGATAAACACTTTGCTTTTATTCGGGGTCTCTCAATAACTGATGCGTGTGGAACTTTTAGGACACATTTATAATGCATAGAAGATTAACGCGATGCTTTGGCCATTTTTCGACTTGTCTAAGGCATTCAATTCCGTTGTCCATGAGACATTACGGAACGGATTCCATAGTAGTGCACTTTCCTGATTAAATGCGTACCGGAAGACGCCTTTCTGGATCTTCTTAATTCATACTTGTGTGTTAGGATTCAAAGAGTTGATGTGAACCGTACAGTTCTGTAATAAGGATGGGGTACTCCAGGGCTCAAATTTTCTGCTTAACGAGAAAAACCTAAATGCATAAAGTTCACGTTGTCTCATGTTAGACAAGTGAAAACTAAAGTATGTCAATAAAAAGGTGACGAGCTAAAACCCGAAGATACCACAGTGTTCTTGGGTGTAACTTTGGATGCGAAGCTTCAGTGAGACCATTTATATAAATTGTCTAAAAGTCGTAGCTCTGCAGCATACACTGTGTGAAAAAAACATGTTTCAACTGATTTAGAGACAGCCACGTTCAGTATTCTTTACTCATTTTCATAGTGTGCGATTTGATTTTGCGTTGATTGGGATTGAGCTGCTGCAATTTCCTGATGAAGTGCGTACATGGGCTGGTGGTTATGTTTACGTGTATTCATAATCCTTTTCCTTTTTTTAAAACATTAACATTTAATATTCTGTTAATTATAATTTTTTGACAAGAATATTTTTATTTAGTAGAGTATATTTTTATATAACCATATCTGGAAGTTTGAGTATTTTTTTGCAGCCTACCCAAATGTCCTTTCTTTGGCATTGTTTGTCAAGTCGTTGAGTGCCTTATTGCACAGGTCCACTCAAAGGTTTATTCTTTAAAAGACCACTCCATACACTATTTAGCATTTTCTTCATATAACTTATTGTAAATGTGAGGATCATACATATCGGTATATTAGGAGTTAATTTCATGATAGTCTGACAATTTGAGTTCTTTATGCGGCCTACCCAACCCTACCCTTTCTTTAATCTGTGTGTGTGGTGATTTCTTAAAATTAAGCATTGTAAAATCATGACACAAACCACTGATTCTGCAGCGTTTTTTGTAAAATCAAAATCCTATTACAGTGAACCGTACCTAGTGGGCTCCTCTGCAAACGAGACAGTGAGAATAACAGTAAAAAACGACGGCAACGCATCTTATGCAGCATGTGTATGGTTGGGAGTGTACGGCACCCCGCTTGGTCAAGTCGAATGCGAGAACTACAATAAAGGATACAGGTGCTACCTACCGACGCCACTGAAGAGGGGCTCAAATGTACGTGAAAATCATTATGATTAATATTATTTTATATTTAGTGTCCCACTGAAGACAAAGCGTTGGAAGGCCTTCCATAAGGTGGATCGATGACCTACTGAAGATCACGGGAATCCGCTGGATGCGAGACGCACAAGACCGATCGATGTGGCGACTTTTGGGAGAGACATATGTCGAGCAGTAGACGTCTTTTGGCTGAAATGATGATTATGATGATGAATGTCCCACTGCAGGGCAAAGCGCCCCTTCCTTCTTTCTATTTTTGTCTATCTTGTGAAAACTGATCCCAATCCTTCAGGTAGGAGTATAGCTCCTCTCACCATATCTTTTTGTTTCTACCACGATGCCGGTTCCTGATTTTCAGGATTAAATCTGCGGCTACTTTCAGACAAATTTAAAAAAATATAAATTTTCCACGCGATTTGCACGGAACATGGACAACAACCCAACATCAACCATCGCGCTGTTACCCACGAGACACAACGACCGCCTGGTTGGATCCTCCTTTTTCTGTGTTGGTTGCCGGGTAACACCCTGTTCCGTATACCTCTTTCATTTATCAGATCGTTTTATGATCTTCACTTGAACTATGTTGTATGTTTATAAAAGATTTTTCACTCCGTTTAAAGATTTAGTTTTTGGTCTTGTTTTTCTCACAGGTTTCCATAGATCTTCAGCTGGCCATGACTAAGCCAACAAACATTCAACAATATCTTCGAGTCGAAGCGCATTTATATGAAAACTGTAACAATGAAAATGTTTACAGTAGCGGAACTCTAAAAATAAAGTGTGATTTAACTTCGGACGGCGTCTCCAATGATGGGTGAGTGATTAATACCCAACATGAATTAGACTGAATGTCTTAGTTATAAAATTTCAGAACAGCCACCTGCCAAGTAGCATACAAAAACACCATCGGATCGAAATTGTTTAGTTTATGGTTAACGATTAAAAGTTAAAAATAAAGAAAAATTGTAGTTTCGAGAGTTTTATGGTCTTTGATTTTGGTTAGTTTGATTCCTTTAAGTTATTTGTTGTGCACAGTTAGGGCGGGGGCATAATTATGCTTTATAAGCTCGAACAGCAGCAATATGTCTGTACAATCGGGAATAACTTAAAAATTGTTATCTTTGCAGGGATAATCACAGGCTTAACATCACTGACAAGCAGATTTTGGAAAATGCTACTGTTTACGACCACCATGAATTTCGAGTAAGTGTTTCCATTTATTATTTGCCTTTTTAAATTTTAAAATTCCGCGACCTTAATGTGCCAGATAAAATTTTTACCAAATTTTCGCTGTTTGTATGTTTGTCACAGTGTCTCTTTAAAGAGTAGAAGTAGCTTTCCAACATATCTTCATACATATTCTCATTCATCTTCATTTTGCTATTCTGTAAAAAACCACCGTGAAAACTTAGGTAAATGAAGTGAATTGTCAATGCCTAGCTTCAAGCGAAACGATGTGATTTTGACGGAATTAACCAGTTTTTCAACTAAAATATTTTTTGTTTTTTCTCAATCTAGATCAAGAACAACGGTAATACACAATGGTATCGTGTTGAATTCGGTGTTTCAATGGAAAAGAAACCATATATTAATTCTTTCAAAGTAAGCAGTTTCTACTTATCTATATACATAATTACTCGCGAGCAATAACGCGTTGCTCAAAACAATTTTTTTACAATTTCTGTGCAATGAACTATAGATTGTGGTATGTTTTGAAAGGTAATTTTGTTCGATTTCAATCTCTTTATATCATAATCAAAGATTACTCACATTATGTCATGGAACGTAAAAACAAAAGACATTAATTTTAAAACAAAACAACATATTGTTTGGTTGTACTAAAACCCTTTAAAAATTGGCGTTTATGAAAATGTGTCATAAGTCCAATGTTTCACGTCCCTGGAAACACTGAAGCTAAAAGAAAATGGAAACCTTACCTATAGAAGCCACTGAAGTCGTCATCCTCATGCAGCAAGAGCCAGTCTTGTCCCTCGAAGGCTTACAAGAGGTTCAGGGAGACTGGAAACTTAGTTCAAAGATCAGGATCTGGACGACAGCGATGCAGAAGTTCGAGAGATGGCTGTCAGCAAGTAGACAGTGAGGCGAAGACTCAAAGAAGCGAACTTGACCCCAAAAAGGCCAGGCACGGGACCCTAATTGTCTCCAGCCCACCGACAATCCCAGCTTCAGTTTACCCGCGATTACTTAGATTGAACATAGAAATGAACATGGACAAAACCAAGGTTATGGTAAATATTCATGTAGCACGTGGGTGCTACACTCGAAGTTGTACACGAGTACGTCTACCTGGGACAAACGGTCCAGTTAGGTAGGGCTAACTACGAGAAAGAGGTCAACCGTCGAATCCGACTGGGCTGGACGGCGTTCGGGAAGTTGCGTGGTATATTTTCGTCTCACATACCACAGTGTCTCAAGACGAAAGTGTACGGCCTTTGCGTGTTGCCAGTGATGACTTATGGAACTGAAACGTGGTCGCTCACAATGGGCCTCATCTGAAGGCTTAAAATCACCCAAAAGGCAATGGAGAGGGCAATGCTCGGAGTTCCCTTGCGTGATCGAATCAGGAATGACGATATCCAGAAGAGAACCAAGGTTACCGACATAGCCCGAAGGATTGCCAAACATTTTAATGCTAACAAAAATTTATTTCAAATGATGTACCACAATCTATGGTGACATTGTAAAAAAAAAAAACTGTCAAAATTTATTTCGACAATCGCATTGGCTAATAGTCGCGCCTTTTATATCCGAAGATAGACTTAAACTAAAATGATGTGTTTTATAAAATTAAGATTTCAGCGGCGTCCTGCAAAACAGATCAAGAAACAGATTCAAGTTTCATCATATATCACTGCACCCTGGAGTTACTGCCAAATACAACGCACATGATAATCGGTACTACTGAAATATTTGCAGGCCTTCTGAGTAAGTATATAAGTCCCTCCCCTAGGTATAATCTTTTAATATCCTACGTCCTAGGGGATGTCCCCTCCCCCTGTCAGTCGCAATCTGTAAAAAGCCTCCATCTCAATACTTTTTTGACAGATTGCGAGTGACATGCAAATGCGAACGTTGCTTAAAAATTAGTAGAATTGGCACTCAGGTGTCAGCTGCGCGAAGGCAGCTCAGGTTTTGACGATCCGTAAAGTGATGTTCTTTTAGTTTCCTCCAGTCTCCAACACCACGCTCCCGAGGTATGGTACAGGAGGTTAATTTGTAAACGCGTTCTTCTGCCTCTACCTCCCCTATCACATGGAGACAAAATCATAAATAGCTGAACTGAAATATCGTCTTTATCGCGGCACTCTAGACAGTCGTGATCATCATGTAACGACTTCTGCAGGGGCATCTGTGATTCTTCTCAAGTGTACCTGCTGCCCTGCATCCTGGTACACTCGCGCAAGAAACCGTCCACAGTATTCTTAATTTTATCAGTCCATACCAATGGTGACCGTCTTTGACCGCTGGTTCCTTCCACTTGTCCCTGCACGAGAAGGCAGATACTAATGATGACCCATAGAATAGTACATTCTAACTCCAACAACCTACTTTATGGCGTCGGACCATCTTGCTGTTCTACACTGAGCGTGTTTTCCTTCAACCTGGTCCAGTACCATGAGCCTTTCCAGACTATGCGTAAATGAACGCATAATATGTATGTCCGAAAAGGCTAAGGGCATGCTCCTGGCATATTACAGAAAGTCGTTTGGTGATGTTGAGTTCTACCAATATGGACTCATTAACATCAACTAATTAACATAACATTAACTAACTGATAAAGAGTCGAAGTCCGCCGTGTCCAGTTAATTTTTGTAGTCTTCAATTGAGTTTATGAGGTTCATCCCAAATCAATTAAACTTCCAGCCTTGGCAGTACACAGAAAATCAATTTTAGCTATAACTATAACCGTGAGAGGGTTCTTCTTGTTGCAATCTTACATACTCTTACAATTCTGAGGTCCTGTGTATCCATAGGCATAACATGCCTGCTCAGGTACCACACATAGTGGTCTTCTCGCCTTCTGCGTTCGCATCGGTATCGTGTCGACGTTGAAGCATCTGGGACTTGTCCTCGACGGCCGATGCGACATCGAGCTGCACGTTTAGCAGCTGGTATACAGGTTGTTGAGTATTGCAGCTGCTCTTATTTATTTATTATAAATACTGGTGCGGCTTTTAACTTTTACCCAATTTAGGAGAGGCTAACGCCTCCTGCTGGGTTCTCTATTTGGGAATTGTCAGGTTCATCATCTTGTATGGAGCGCCCGTGTCGATGAACAAATTACAGCCTGTAATGACGCGATACTGGAAAAAAACAAAAGAAGTGATGGCTGTAATATTAGGGTGACAAGGGGTTATCGCACCATCTGGATGAGAAAACTCCTGTGTCTCTATGTCGCTGGCAAACGCGTTGGAGGTAGAGGCCAGTTTCGCGGGAAATAGAAGCACGATAAAGCGAGATCCGTCAGATCCTAATGGTCGAATGGGGGAGTTATTTGCGTCACATGCCACAATAGTGACGTAACCGTTACTTTATGGCCCTTTTGAATAGTGAGGTTTCCGGCTGACGCAGTTGCTAACTGGACACGGATGCTCTGGAAAAAACCTGTGTCTCATAGGGATGCCCGTATGCAATCAGTTCATAACTGCTTGGAATGCCCTGAGGACATGGCGTAGCATATAGCGTTTGGGCGTCCAAACGCTATATGCGCGCGCTATAGAAGCGCGGCGCGCCGCTTTAAAAAGAATTTTTAAAAATCAACAAATTGTCTTGTGGTTTTTACATATTTTGCATAAATACGGACATTCTATAGAAGTCGTGTTACGGTAGCGTAAAAAGTATTAGAAAAGATTTATGTTCGCATTTGTCTTTGGTTTTGGATTTTTTTTTACAACTCACACACGGTCATTCGATCCCGAAAGAGGCAGAGCCTGTGCTATGGCAACCAGACAACTGATAAACATACTTATATATTTCTAAATACATACATATTATAAAAAATTACACCCAGACACAGAACAAATGATCATGCTCATCACACAAAGATTTGTCCTGGGTGGGAATCGAACCCAGGAGCTCCGGTTTAGCAGTCAGGGTCACTAACCACTCGACCAACAGGCCAGTCATGATTGATATTGGCACACGTTGATCGGTTAGTATTTGAATGCCGTAAAAATACGTTTTGTGATTTTGTATGTTTTTTTACAGATGACCATCGCACCGGGGCAGAAATAGAGATGAACATGAAGTCAATATTACATCTGTCTGATCGAGTTGCTAATTTACCTGCCACGTGAGTAAATTAAATATTCAAATAGAACTAGCCTATACAAAGGGCCTACCTCAGTCTCCCTTTCCCATACTATTCTGTTTCTTACTCCTAACAAAATAACTATATTTTAGTAGGAATCGAGCTCGTCTCACCATCTATCCTCATTCTATCACGATGTCATGTCAAAAGTTAAAAGTCAAAACGTTTATTTCAATTAGTGCCAAACGGCACTTTTGAACGTCATCGTTTACAGTTCAGTAAAATAATAATGTTACATTAATAAAGTGACTCTACTGTCCATTCGGAAAGGTAGATTCTTATGGAGAAGAACGGACAAGAAACTCCATGTGTCGGTCAATTCTGTAACAGAAATTAAAACAGGCTAGTTCAAACTGTTTGATCAATTAGAAGTAGTTACAAAATTTCGTATTTCCTCATGCCATTTGACAACTCATTTTTTAATTTTATAAAACTGTTTGTTTAATTTACTTGAACGTCTAATGCCCGCATAGGTGAAGTAATCCTGAAATAAAGGATACATAAAGAAATAAATATTACAGTTCTCACACGACATGAATGAAAAAAACATGAATTTCAAATTGTGTAACACGAAGAATAATTTTCAGTAATCTGTATTATTATATTTTAGATCGGTGACTACAATAACAATTCAAAAGGAAATCACACTAGCCAATAGAAAGTGGCTAATAGCTGTGATAGCTGGCATCGTCGCGTTTATCATTCTGGCGATTGTGACATTTATTCTATATAAGGTAAATTCGTTTTCACCTTATTTGCGACATTTTATTTATTGTATTGCGTCTCTGGGATGGTAACTCATTTGCAATGTTTCCAAAGTTCTGATGAATGAACCCTTAACCTACCATTATTTGTGCTACAACCTAATTTCTACCTTTACTCCTATTTGAGGTTTGAGATATCTTTATTTCCTATAAGAATTTTTTCACTTACATGAGAAATTTAAAAAATAGTATTCATTTTTTATTGTTCTGGCAAAAATTGTAACTTACAATAAATAATATTATACTATTTCAGGTCGGGTTCTTCACGAGGAAAGAAAAGCTAAAACTAATCGCCATGCAAGATAGTCTAAAACAAAATAATGTTGTAAGTATTGACTTCTAACTTTAGGGTTACAAAAAAACATGACGGGGCCCGCTAGGGCCAGGGCCTGCCATGGTTGCGAAATTGTTCGTAAGAGTTACCGTGGCTCTCGGACGTACACAGGTTTGTTTTAGTTAGTAGGAGTCAGACATTCCCTCCCGTTCTACCCAGAGCGGGAAAAGTTATTTGATGATTTCCCATCACGAAAAAAAATATCCTACCAATATGTAAATCATTCTTCGTAATTTAAAAAATCCTCGTACTATATGCCGCCACAAGAAAAAACTAACGAAGCGAAATTTGTACGGTAACAAACAAATACTGCAACGCCATATATTCTACCAGCAGCGAACTACTAGCGAATCGCGGTATCAGAGTTTACTGTGCGATTTGAACTTAAACAACAGTCCGAATATCAACTATCGGGTACAACGACCGTCCGTTCGGAGGATCCTCCCTTTTCAATGGAGGTTTGCGGGACTTTAGACCCTGTTCCGCATACCTCTATAGTACTATAGCAATATAATGCAATATGAGAGTCGATATGAAAGTAACTTTCCATTTGAAATAACGGTTGTCAAAAGTAAAAATGTTTGGAATAACGTCACATTTTGCTAGAACATGTCAAACAGCTTATTGATATTTTTGTCAATCTGCATCGCTAAAACAATATAAATTTTATTACATATTTGTCTAAGTCCTCTCTCACACAAAATGGGCCGATGACTTGGTATAGGCCTCGGGTATCCGCTGGATGCAAGACGCACATGCCATGGGGGAGGCGTATATCCAGTAGCGGGCAGTGGCGTCTTTCGGCTGAAACAATGATGATGATGATGATGATGACGAAACCCTCTGAAATAGTTGATCCTTCTAATGCTTTTCTATTTTTAAACAGAGTCAAATCCCTCAAGTTTCTACGATGGATGGAACAATTGAAGACGTAAGTAAAGGCCCAATTTGACACTATATGTCAATATATGGTACCTACCATGTATTGACATATAGTGTACGTGTGTGTTTACGGCTGACTACCTAGTCAGCCGTCTAGTCAGTAGATTGGAGAACAATGTAATATAGGTATGTGCTCTCAATTCACTAAGCCTCCATTTCTAGAATGGGTCCCGAGTGCACTTAACTTCAGAATTTTGGCGATTCTTAAGGTAAGTGCAATCGGGTATGATGACTTTCCTGTTTTAGGGTTTTTTCATTTCCAAATTACTCAGAAACGCAGTAGGGTTATTAGTTTTTTAAATTATCCTTTTTTTATTTTTGTTAGTTTTATTATTATTTTTTTTATATACCCAGTATCACTCCCACAGTAAATACAAATCTTACGCCTCAAGCTAAAATCCATCGAGCCGTCCAGGCCGCAGAGTGTGCCAAACATTTGAATATGGCGCCAAAAATCCGCCATTTTGTTTTTTTTTATTTTGATATACCCAGTGTCACTCTCACAGTAAATACGAATCTCAAGCTAAAATCCATCGAGCCAAACAATTATACATACATACACACATACGCTCGAAAAACATAACCCTCCTTCTGGCACAGTCGAGTAAAAACACCTTTAATACGCCAAATTTTGGAAACCAAAAGACAACAGACGATATATTTAGGCTATTAATTGAACCTAAGCAAAACCGCTCATTTTTCACTCTTGCTCATCAACAACAACCTGCTCCTCTAAAGATTAAAGAGTAGAGTTTAAAAAAAAAGATTTCTTTTCAGTTACAAATGGACGTAGTTGACGGCTGCCCATTCGAGGAGGCTCGACCAGTGACGACCAAAGACAACGTGGGCTTAGTAGAACACGACGAATCTTAATTTTTGAAGGAAGAATTGAAGATATTCCAACGACTATCAAACATTTCGACTTTTTCTTTTTTTTAATATTTTGTAGGTTGTGTAGAGTTCAGTAAATTAATTAATAAAGTAAGTAATAAAATTAAAATTTCCTGGACATTTTTAGTAACCTTAGTAATGAAGTTAAAAACTCATAATAAAAACAAAATAAAACCTTGCCAGTATTGCTAGACCATTAATAATAAAAAATATAAATCAGTATCAATACTATAATCCACGTTTTCTTCTGATATAAATATGACTACAATGAATGATCGAAGGAGTTCGTGGCTAAATAATGACTGCCGCACGGGTCGATCTTCAAGGTTAAGCAACGCTTGCCGAGGTTGTTCTGTGGATGGGTGACCATCTTAACATTCCGAGACTCCTTCGTGCCTCGGAAAGCACGTTAAGCCGTTGGTCCCGGCTGTCATTTGTAGATCTTTGGCAGTCGTTATGGATAGTCGGAAGCCAGAAAATCTGACACCAGTCTTGCCAAGAAGTACCGTGTTACCCAGTTAATGGATTGTGGAGGTCTGGTAGGCAGCCGTTCCACGTAAAATACTATATTCAGCTGAATCCGGTTTGACTGGAAGCCGACCCCAATATAGTTGGGAAAAGGCTAAGCAGATGATGATGAATGATCGAAGAGAAAGCATCTAGCAAAATCAAATTCCAGCTGTTTGGGTGTAAGCTTCCCTTTTATATTATTAAAACTAGTTGACTCATCTTAGAATCAATAAATGCCATGTTCATTTTTGTCCGTGTTTTGTTTTTCGCATAAAGAATACAAAAAAATACATAAAATTCCTGTCCATAACTAAAAGGTACAAAATTCTTGACTAAATTTAAATTTATATTTTTTTTAATTTACATAGATATTTACACCTGTTTTTATCAAAACTTAAGTAATTATATACACTAGAAATATAAATAAAAAGTCCTAACTAAATTAACCCTAAAATATGGCGTCAAAAAATTCATCCGCATCGCTGTCGACTAGAAGTGTACCCAAAAGACTGGCGGCATTGCCACGTTGTATGGCAATGCTTATTCTTTGACCAAGGTAAAAGCCAGCCCTTGGGTCACGCGAAGTGTCAACTAAGCGTCTTGAGAAATCTTTAAACAAGTTATGTGCACTCGGACCCCAAGACCCAAGAGTTTCATCTCTTTAATTTAATAATTGGAAAAAATTTTTTTTTTGTTTATTAAGGACCTCTCTATAGAGTTAAGACCTCCTCCATTTCCCTCCACATAATTCTGTCCCTCTCTTAATTAGTCAATTCTTTTCCCGCTTATTTCAAAATTTCATCGAGCCATCTCTCCGCCGGTCTACCTCTGGTTGTCTTTCCTATAGGTCCTTTCCATGATGTAATATTTTTGGCCCAGCTGTCTACTTCCATACATGCGATATGACCGGCCTACTTCCATTTCAGTATTTTACAGTGTTCCAGAGCATCAATTAAATTTGTTGTTTTTCTTATATCTGTCACCGGAAAATTACAAGATTATAAAACATCTTGATGGATTGTAAACTCTCGATAAATTGAATTGAATGACTTCGAGATATTATAGACTATCGAATTTTTAGGCGTAAAAAAGTATTCCAAATGATCAGTTGACAATTTATCGAGAGTTTACAATCTCTCAAGTAATTTTATAATCTTACGGAGTTTGTGTGTCTTAACTTTAGATTTAGAATGCTCCGTTCCATGGCTCTTTTGGGTGTTAATATTTTGTTTCTGGTTTGTTTGTTGAAAATCCATGTTTGAGATGCGTAAGTTAGAGAAAGTAAGATACAAGAGTCCAACACAATTTTCTTCAGCTTTATTGACATATTTGACTTAAGAATTTCTTTCAGGCTCCAAAATATATTCCAGGCCATGTTTACGCGTCTCGTTAACTCATCTTGGTGTCTAGATTTTAATATGGGTAAGATGATAATATAGGTGCAATCAAAATTAAAAAAGTATCTTACGCTCCTGATGGTACTTTAGTCTGGTATAATCAAACAACACCATTAAAATGTAAAATTTTAATGATCACACTATGTATATTTTAACTATTCAAATAAGTAATTTTGTAACCAAAACTTATCATAAAACTGGTTCAGAAAAACATGGTAGCTGTTTATTTCTAAATGTACCCCAAATTGCGGGCCTCCTTAACAAGTCCGACCATCATTTGTGTGACCTCGTCTCCTTGTTCGTGGATCCTGCTGGGAGGCCAGGAGAAGTATACTCCTCGGAGTTCGTACACGTACACGAGAGGCGTGCCCTGGGTGTGACGCACCCAGTCGATACTGCCACCCGATGCCTTGTCTGGAAGAAACATCAATATGTAGTACAGGTAGTGTGCGAGTCGACCTCTTTCATCAGGACCTTTTTGGAAGTTTGACACAGAATAGCACATTTAATAAATAAAATAAAGAGAATAATTCTTAAGTTCTTTTTTTTAAGTTGGTTAACTTGTAAATTCTACTCAGCTGTGATAGTTTTCCTTTGAAATTCATTATATAGTATGCTACTCCCATTCATTTTTTCACGTCTCCAAAAACAACCGTTTAGCTGGCAGAGGGGGGGTCACTTGACTATAAAAATTTGCACTTTAAAGCATCCTTGGACATCGCATCGCAAACGAATCCTTGGACGGAAAAATGGCTTTCGCAAACCCTCAATATTTTTAAACGACCTATCCAACCATATCACACTATCGGGAAGACGATAAAAAAATCATCGCCACTACATCTAAAAAAATGTTTTTCAAGATTTTATTCTAACACTTTGTCGGCATGATTAATATGTAAAACCATACCAAATTTCAACTTTCTAGCGATAAGCGTCTCTGAGCTAAACCTCTCGAGGGTTCCTTGTTGACTACGGAACCCTAATAATTATGTATAAGTAATCCATTATAAAGGACTAGCTTTTGCTCGCACCTTCGTCCGCTGGGAATAATTACTTTGGGCAGCCATTCTTTTAAGATACTAATTATTCAAAAACGCTTGAACTTATGGTAAAAGGTTCATGATTTCATCTTCAGTAATGACGGACTCCCATACAAACTTTCAACCCCTTCAAACCTGTGTCCTTCTCCAAGGTCTAATCTATCTATGTACCAAATGTCATCTAAATCAGGTCAGCGGTTTAAGCGTGAAGAGGAAACAGACAGACAGAGAGACACACTTTCGCATTTATAATATTAGTATGGATTGTATCCTCTATCAGATCTAAATATCGCCTTCCCTCACAGTGCCTACCGATGCCATTCTTCCAAGTTGGTCCTGATTCCCACACTTTATCATAGGTACAGGTAAGCAGTAGGTATACATACGTATATAAAAAAAATACAAAATCAAAATGTTCATCAAATAGTCTTACATAAAATTTCGGCGGCTGTTCCCGGCCCATCATATTTTTCCTTGTTCACTGCATAGCCGTAACGCAGAGATGTCTCACCGATTTTCTTCTACAAAAGGAAATAAAAGATATTGACTGAAAATAAATTAAAGGCAGGAGAAGATTTAGAAGATTTTTCGAAATTCTTACAGGAACGGGAAAAATGGGATATGCACGTACGAAGTAGAGATAGAAGAAGAGGAAGAAACGATTTCCCCTATATACAAGCTAGCTTTTGCCCGCAACTTCTTCCGCGTGGAATAGTTACTTTGGGCAGCCATTTTTTTTAAGATTCATTTTTCAAAACAAGCTTGAACTTTTTTTATTATTTTTATCAAGTGCCTAAATACAAAGGTTCATGTTTTTAGCTTCAATAATGACTAACACGAAGTGCTCATTCAATATGGCGTCTTTATTTTAGCCGAACTGAAATCCTGCTGAACGTGACGTAGTCGCATTCCATTACAGCGGCGTATTTTAATTCCGGTGCGCCTTTTTGTGACACGGCGTGTTCTACAATGTCCTAAAATGAATCTTTCAAGTTGACTTGGCTGGCCAAACCCAAAATAATGAGGCTAAAACACTCAAAAGAAGTTGCGGGGCCGATTTTTATGAAAACTAAAACTGCATCATAGAATTTATGAAAATTAATAATTCATTCTTTAAATAACAAACAGAATCTAAACATACATACCATCCCATAGTGTCGCTTATAAATATTCTATTTCGGGAAGTAATACATACATATTTTTATAACAAACGAGCTTTTTTTAGTTACCTACAACCTAACTTGCAAGAATAGTTTTCAATGTTGTGTTTATAATAATATTAAACACTATTCTTTATTTGATAAAAGTAATTCTTGCTAAATATAAGTCATAAATTATTATAGTCATATATTATATTTATATATATTATAAATTAATAATACATAATAAATTTGAGTAACTACCTACATTTCTTATGTCAACATATTTAGTATTTAAGAATAACTTGTATTACTCATATTAAGTGAATTGTATTCTTTTTGAGGAATAAATGTCTAAAACCGTAAATCATCCAAGCATAAAATAAAACACGGGGAATCCCTGCAAAGCAGTACAAGTCGTGTTGTCGCTATATTCATTATTATGCATTTATTTAAAGAAAGGGGATTCCCCGATTTCGTGACTGAATTCGTAATGGCAAATTTCCATTAAATGTTTATGGTCCTTATATGTCACAGCCATCTAGATTATTCAGCCGTTTAATTGGCGGCCTAGCCTTTTCTTTAATTGGCGGCCTAAGTCAGCGGTCTTGATTGCTGAAATTGATTGTTGTTTGAATTTTTCATAAATTTTCGTAACAGTTTTCCTATTCTATGAACGGCCTAAGAATCTGCTCATTAAATGTTGTATTAGACGCATTGGCTGTATGCCATTTAGGCTACATTAATAATTAAGATTGCATTCAGAAGATTAAGCGGCGACGTTCAATAAAAAAATAAAAAGGGTAGGCAGCCTATTAAACGGCTTTTTTTTTTTTTTTAAGGATGGGAAATCATCAGATGACTTCTTCCGCTCTGGGTGGAGCGGAAGGGTGTGTCAGACTCTTATTGACTAAAACCCATCCGTGTTCCTTCTAAAGCCCTTTGCGTTCCAGGGCCGCGGTGACTCTTTCGAACAGATTCCGCAACCCTGGCAGGCTTTGGCCCTAGCGGGCCCCGTCTTTTATGCTGACATCTCTTTGAGGCGCGCGTGAAACACAACGCGCCATCGACCCGGGCCTGGTGATGATCGGACGGCGAGCCACCCAATGCTCGCCGTCCGCAGGCCCGCGCCTACGGTGGCCGGGGATCGCCCTGCGACTCCCGACGCCCGGGGTAAACGGCTGATTAAGCCAGTTGGCTACGACATATACATATATGCATAGATGATTGCAAGCTCAAATAATTGATATCTTAATACATTTTATAATTATAATTAATTTAATTAATATTAAGGACATGTTTCAAAATTGTTAAATGATTAGGTATTAATTTTTTCAAACATTAATTGTATACTTTTTGACTGGCTTGTTGGTCGAGTGGTTAGTGACCCTGACTGCTAAACCGGAGCTCGTGGGTTCGATTCCCACCCAGGACAAACTTTTGTGTGATGAGCATGATCATTTGTTCTGTGTCTGGGTGTAATTTGTCTATAATATGAATGTATTTAGAAATATATAAGTATGTCTATCAGTTGTCTGGTTGCCATAGCACAGGCTCTGCCTAGTTTGGGATCGGTTGACCGTGCGTGAGTTGTCCCAAGATATTATATTATATATTTTATATACTTTTTGGTGTCCGTAATTGCACCTTAGCTTTAAGCCCATTAGAAGATCTTCACACATTATGGAATGCAAATAAAGATAATTATGAATATGAGATTCCACGCTGATGAATTCAAACAGACAAAAGCTAACTCATATTAAATTCTTACCAAGTCATCATAATTATCAACATGTTCAACAGAGTCGGAGTACGGAAGAAGTAACGTTTGCGCTGTGGAATGGTACGCGATATAACCCAACATGTTCTCTAGTCCTGATATGTACTCAGAGAGCGTCCTTGTCTCTATCTCTGAGAACGGTTTTGATCCAGCGTATAACTGATAGTTACATGGGTTGTTCGATGAGCTGTAATCTGTAAATAGAAGATAAAAATAATAATACACAGCTTATTTGGCTTACTGAAGGAAGGAAAGAAGAAAAAGTACCAGATTTTGGATTTACATTTTTTTTGTTTGCATGTGTTACAGTAATGGTTATTAGAACTACAGAGAAATGCAAGGAATGGGAAAAGAACTTTGTCCAGGAGTGGGACAGATATATACTGTGGATTGACTGTTTTTTTTGCCACCCTGATCACATTTAACCATACAGGGTGTGCAAGCAGTTTGTTGTAGTTGGTGACATCAAATCTGTGATTGAACTGTAAAATACTGCTAAAAAACTCATTTCTTCGGAACTTTTTAGTTTTTTTCTGGTCGTTTTTTTTTTCGAATATAAAAGTTCTTTTTTTATTTTGATATGTTTTCCTTAATGTAAATCAGCTACCCAACATCACCCTAATATGACCATGCACTTCTGGAACGCTTTGTATAAACCTGCTGGTTACGAGGTGTCAATCCATATAATCAAGACGGAATGACAGCTCACTTCGTGATCACGTGACATCTTGATTAAATAAATTGACAGTAAAGTCATAGGTCAGGAACACAAGAACACCATTTATGCTGCGATTATTCTGATCTCTTACTGGGCAACAATATTAGTCATAATATTGTAATTATGACTAATATCGATATTAGTCATAATATTGTAATTATGACTAATATCGTTGTAAAAGAACAGGAAGAATAAACATCATACTCATCCAGTTATAATCCCAATTCCTGTTAGGGTCAGCACCATAGCATCCATTGGGGGAGCGTGATCGAGTTTTCCTCCACATTCGATCCTACAAATAAAAATAACAAAAATGTTTATTGTTGCTTCAAATTGGCATTTTCCTGTTTCAGCATCCTTATTCAGATTTAATTGTTATGTACTTGACAATACACCTCATGACAAGCACAGGAAAAAAACATTTAAAAAACATTGAACAATGGGCGATCGTATTTTCCGTTTATTAAAACCGGATTTTGTAAATTGGACTGATGTAAACATTCCTTGTTACAAAGGTCATAACGTTTTAGTTTTAAAACTTCTTTTTTTTTTGTTCCCAACTTTGAATCAGTCATTTCAGACTAAGACCCTTTTATCGTTGAAGATATCACGCCGTAACCATTATGTTAGAGGCGCTGGCAGAGAACTGGATGCCACAAGTCCAACTAGATTTCAGGATTGTTTTTATATAAGCAGTTTGTTGTCCAAAGACAGTTTTGAGTTACGTCCCAGTAGCTAAAAGAGACCCTTATAAGTAAGGTTAATTTCATCACATTTTGTTCGAACATGTTTTTTCCCTGTAATTCTACGGCACCTGGACCGTAATACCTTACTGTGTGTTGATGTGAAAGTCAAATGACATTTAAGCTGACTAGAGAGTAATCTTCTTTTCGGAGAGTGAATGTTATGTGCACTGATTTGGGTACACTGACAACAATCCTCCATTTGGCTAGCCATTTTTCAATTTCATTCAGACTGTTTTGCAAGACGCGAAAAGCCTTAGTTGGACATTTGTTTGAAGTGAGTAAGGCGGTGTCATCAGCGAAGGTTGCAAGTGTAAATCCTGGACTTAGCAGTAAGTCATACGTGTACAGGAGAGGTCCAAGCAAAGATCCCTGTGGCACTCTTGCTGAAATTTCGTAGAAGTTGCAGGTACAGTTGTTCTCGCTCGTTCTTGAAAAATTCTATCAGACAAATATGATTTCAGGATTTTGTACAATGTGTGTGGTAATGTTGTTTTTATTGTGTACCTACAGTAGACCTTTGTGCCTTACTCTGTCGAAGGCCTGTTGGAAATCCAAAAAAAACCGATGAACAGTATTATTATTTTTCTGCACACTCTATGCATAAACTTCTAAACTACATATATGTCGCAGCCAACTTGCTTAATCAGCCCTTTTAACGGGCTGCCTAGCCTTTTCATTTAACAGCGCCGAATAATCAGCGGCCTAAATGACATCAAGTCAGCGCCTATACAACATTTAATGAACGGGCTGGCAGATGTTTAGGCCGTTTATAGAATAGATTAACTATGTGACGAAATTATATGAAATGAAATATTTAATTTTGGTAATTCTAATTTAAAACAATAATCACTATCAACATTCAAAGTCTTCACAACATTCTACCCGATACAACGGAACTTAACCTATCCGTGTCGGGGTATCCTAAGCTACCTTTGCCCGATGTTCCACTACTTGCCCAGGCAAGTCATTAAACGATATTGAACTAAGTCATTTGCCTAGCTGTTAAATCAAATGCGGGGATGTCCATGTTCAATGAAAAGGCTTGACCCGTCAATTAAACGGCTCATTAAGCTAGTTAGCTGTGACATAATTATGTATATATTGTTTGTTTGGGTGAACAATCACACATAGTAAATACAAAAACAATAACATAATGTTCCGCGCGGCTGCGCGAAATAGGTCCAGTTCAGTAAAATTCCAGATAACTAGGAGTTGCCGAACCCTGGTTTTCAACTCAACCTGACGTTGAGTGTATGGATGTAAATCAGTTTTGTGAGGGCTTATATATACAGGTAAATAAATAAATTTTAATGTACAGGAAACGAAATCTGTTCAAATTGTTAAATAACAAGGTGTATTATTCTGTTGACGAATATTTAAATGACAAACTTTAATCTCAATTCCTTTTTAATTTAATTGAATCTGTCTTTATGTTATTTGACATATTATTTGCTCTTGATTATTGTTGTATTATTGAATTAGTGACATTATTATTTTTATTTCGTATTCTTTGGTTCCTTTTACTTTATTTTAATTGATATCAATCATTTCTAAATTTGACATGATTTATAATTATTTTGAATTTTTAAAATGTATGTTTGTAAAAAAACCTTTGAAATTTTGTATGCTTTTTGGCGGAACACAGCTCGGAGCTTATTTATTATTGTAATATCTATTGTATGTACCCTGTGTTCACGAAATAAATGAATTTGATTTGATTTGAACGACACATAATATTAGTGATATGATGAATAAGCTTGTATAAGTAATAAGAAAAATATTGAAACAACAGCTAGGTACTATAAATGTCATCAAATTCATTGTAACACGAACTGTAGTGTAGGTTAGGTACGTACGCAATGCGAACCCTATAAGGAAGCAACGATGATTAGGTTTATGACGGAACTACTTAACATCCTTAAATAATTTATGGTTACAAGTATTAATTACAGTAAATGGTGTTAATTTTCCCCTAACTTGTAAATAAATTAGAAAACGTTATTTGTTTCCCATTGCTAATAACTACTGTAAAGCTTTTAATGATAAATAAATGGTTGAGCATGGAAAAGATAGGTCACATTAAGGCAAATTATATTTTTTGAAATAACATATACAAACATACCTATTTTGCTGCAGGATTTCAAATCCTATGTATATTTTTTCTTACTGACCTTGGTATAGCTATAGTGGTATCCATCTGGATTGACAGTCGGGAAGATATGCCAGTCAAATGTGTCTCTCATAGACGTTATCTCTGGATCAGAACTAGTTAGTAACTCGTTGATGAAATAAGTCGTCGTGGCCGGAGTGATCCATTCTCTAGCGTGGATGCCTGTCGAATTAAAAAAAATGCTGAGTTACTTTTCGCGCCTCTTCCGTTATACATAGTTGGCAATGTTCCAAAAGAGGTTGGATAATACAGCGAATGTGATTATGATAATACTGGGCGATGATCATGCTCGAAAAGAAAATATTTTTGAATTCGCTGTGTTCTCCGATGGTGTTTTGTTCTTGAGGTAAACAGACACTCTAGACTAGACAAAGTGACGTTCTGACAGGGGAAAAGATAGTTGATATATGGGAATAAACACTGTTGTTGTTATTGTCCTCAGTTTGTTGTATGCCCCGAATATCCAGTTGCATTTTATTGTCATAATTTTATTGTTATTTTTATTTATTTATTCATTTACACATACAATTATGTTTACAGGCAGAATCCAAGGTAATAAAAGACAATACAATGCGACACCCAGAGACGCCCCTCAAAAACTGATGATACACCTACTCGCGTCCATGATTGACCAGTCCCAAGTAAACGCTCCGTGTGCCGGGCCCAAGTTACATACAGGACAAACACTAACTGTCACTCTCTGGAGTTCCGCCAATGAGCAGGAAAAAAATGTCTAACCGCTGAGAGATGCTATTAATAATTTTAACTACCCGACACACAGGTGCAAACTTAAATAGGTTTGTACGGGCTACCAAAGTTTTAAACAGTCTTTCCCTCGGCCCCAGCCGCAGCCTTCTATTTGGAACGAGTAATCCTAACGATTCCAAAATTTGCGGATTGTTTAGGATCTCACGAAACACCATAAAACATATTTCGCCAGAGCAAGATTGCGCCTTACTTCCAACTTATAGTACCCACTTGTATTTTTAGGTATCCTTGATGGCCTGTCGTCAGATATATGGTCAATGATCTTTATGATCCTGAGGTGTAGTTTGTATTTTAATTTTGTGTGTGTGACTTGGCTATCGCATTAGGTAATGATAGTTTTAAGGCATTTAAATAAAATAAATAAAAATGTTTTTCTTTTATTTACTTTAAAAGTGTATTGTGCAAGGTGAATCATTTTTAGATATCTTTAGTGTTTTTCAAAAGAGAATTTCAAATGTAGGCAAATAGACAAGTGAGAAACGATAATGATTTTTTAATGTTGTTTCTTTGAAAACGCGTACTTGCATATTAGCGTAGCGTGTGTCTGCTTAGCCTAAAATTTTAGTTTACATTTAAATTTTATTTATAGTTGCTTTTGAATTGTCAGGATCGGTCAATCAAGGAGATAAAGCTATTTACAAAACGTGCATCTCTATGAAGAAGAACGTGCAAGAAACTCCACAGTCACTCTTTTAACAAAATCGTCGAATACAATACCGCTGATGAATGAGAATTATGAATAGGTCTACAGCCTGTGTAACTTACCTGATTCAATGAACATGACTGGTTTTTCCTCATCCGTAGGTGTATTTATCCGCAACCCTAGGATCTGTCGACCTTCATAACTTTGTCCACCTACCACTACTTGAGCCCACTCTGAGTGTTGTTTACTCATGTTTTGAAGGTAGCCGTAAATCTGTTGGATAACACATTAGATACTCTTAGTGTATCGATTTATATCTCGACTTCTATAGGCTTGGTTACCCTTGACTTGGAAATCCTAGTTTAGAGGAACGTGGCTGTATTCTCACAGGCCAAGTGATATTAAAAGCTTCGTATTCTTAAATGTTCTTCGTCATGATTATTATAAATTCTCTTAATCGGTATGATTATTATATATCATATTTATTAGTTTATTATTTTAGCATATATATTATCTGTATATTCTTTCCGAAATGTTAAAATTCAATTCGAAATCTTATATTTATTTATTGTACACCTACCACTCAATATTTGGGTTATAAAGATTATCTTTATAACCCAAAGGTTGACTGGTAGAGAATGCTTTGATGCATTAAGTCCGCCCATGTGCCACTATTGTACATAATGTTTAAATAAATAAATAAATATTGGTTTGTTTACGGCCGGTTTCAATAACGTATCTCGAACCAACTGTCAAATTAGCTACCAACAGTAGCTGAAACGTCATATAACAAAGGCAAACATGACGTTTCGGCTATTGTTGGTAGCTAATTTTGAGACCATTATTGAGACCGGCCGTTAGTAGCGAGTAAGACCTGCTGGTTTGGTGGATAACAATCCTAAAAAAATATTCGCCGGTCTCGACACCGTGCCCACATCTGCCCTAGACCTCTAAACAAGTGACATTCTGACAGCGGTAGCGTGGCAGAGGCGATGGTCAAAACGTCAAAAATGTACTGACACCAGCACATCAAGCTACAACAATCTGTCAAATTTCTTAAATAAATTTTCAACTTTATCGCTAAAGCATAAAGTTCAAGGTTAATTGGGAAAATTTGACAGTTTCGGTAGCTTGATGTGTTGGCGTCTGTACCAGTGTACCTACATTGTTTTCAGACGATTTGACCAGTACGGACCAGTATGGACGTTAAAAGAGTGTCACGGAATACATTCAACTTATTATGAAATCATTCATCATTCAATTGAACATCAATTAAAATTAATACAGTTATTATTTAAAATACTCACGTTATCAACATCGTAGTAAGCGGTCCAGGAGAAGCCATCATTGAATCGTCTATTATTTTTTTCGTTGCGTATTAATCTTAAAATAGGAAGTCGGTAATTAAAAAAAAAAATTGCAATTGATATAAATAACAATTTAGGAACAATTTCTAGTCGTTAAGGCATTTTCTAGTCGCGCCTTTCTGCTGGTGCCTTAAAATGTTTCTGCACCTTGATGGCAATTCAGGTGCAACTGATATTCACTATTTGGAAATTGATTGCACACTTAGTGACAAGTGGTAATGATTATTTTATCTAAATGCATGAAAATACCAGCATATATTCTAGGTGCTTACTCAGAATAATCATCGAGGATCACTTTGGTGCTTAGACCTTCGGTTTTTGCAATATCTTCTACAATTGGCACCAAGGATGGCGCCACCAGCATATGGCAACCATGTGGTGTATTCGAGTGATATGGCAACTCCTAAAAACAAAACTATATTAATGAATCAAGGCAAATAGGTATCCCTCTTCCTTTCATTGTTTGACGCCGATATACTTAATTAATTATTTACTTAAATGAGTCAGGACCATAATAAACTATAAATAAAAGTAGTTTGTTACATAGTCGCGTCGACTACGAAAAAATACATACAGTAGGTGAATTAACTCACGCCCCTTTTTCATGGGGTTGGCAGAAAATATAATACGCCACCTGCTGCGATCTTTAAATACATATTTTGCTTCGTTTACGTATCTGGTCACACACGCGAGTTGCGGGTACTATCCATCATCATCATCATTTCAGCCACAAGACAACCACTACTTTGCATAGGCTTCCCTGGAGCGTCGCTACATCGACCAGTCCTATTCATTTCGCATGCATCGGATTCCCGCCACCTTCACGAGGCCATCAGTTCATCTTGTAGGTGGCCTCCCAAAACTGCGTCACAGTATAGATATCTACAGTATTCTATCTTCATACAAACGGTCAGAACGCGAGTCATACCTACGCTCCTCGAGTTCGGTATACGCTCGGTACAGTGCGGGCAGTGGCGTGTTTACGTACCCCGCGGCTGTAAGTAACCATTTTAAGGACAAGGCCGAGTCTCAATACCGATAGATATCTATACTGTGGCTGCGTCTTCTGGTATGCAGTCGCCACTCCTGAACCTTTCGATTCCATCTATAGAATAATAGTTACTTACATGGTTCTTTTCCAGGAATCCCATCAGTTTATCCATTCCTTCTTTACTGCCCTGTATATGATACATTTTGTGATTGCTATATAAATCGAAATTATCCGTCAAACATGTTTGCAGTAAAGCAAAACTAACAAACATACGAAATATTATCATTTTGCTGGCTTACAAGTAACTAATCGATTGCAGCCCGCACTTAGGGTTTATATTTGAAAGATAACAGCTGTTTACGTAAATAACATTATTGAAGAGATTCCTAGAATTGTTTGTTAATGCGAATGCCTTGTAAGTTTGATAAACCCCAATGTTACTAGTATAATGATGCGTGATCTGCGATATCTACTTAATCAATATATTTTTACTGAACCCGACCTAGTAGTTTAGTAGTCTGTACGTAGATGTCATCCAGAAAGATGAAATTTTGTTCAACAGTTTATTTATCTATATCGGAAGTAATCGCTTCTAGCGATAAGGCCGCCCGTTGTGTCACCCTATTTTTTTTTCTTCATGTATATTTTCTGTAACGTATATGTTGTACATAAATTATTGTTCTATTCTATTTTATTTTAAGTGATTACAAAATTTCATGTCACCATCTGCCTAGCCTTGTCCCAACTATATTGGGATCGACTCCCAGTTAAACTGGATTCAGCTGAATATCAGTGTTTTACGTGGAGCGGCTGCCCAGCAGACCTCCACAACCCATTAATTGGGTAACACGGTACTTCTTGGCAAGACTGATGTCAGATGACTTCTCCCGCTCAGGGCGGAGCGGGAGGGAGTATCAGAGTCTCACTGACTAAAACCCTCACGTGTTCCTTTAAATGTCCTTTGCGTTCCAGGGCCGCGGCCCTCTCTCGGCGCTTTCGAAACGTTATCCACGTTAACGCAGTAATTCCGCAACCCTGGCCGGCACTGGCCCTAGCCGGCCCCGTTAATTATGCTGCCATCTCTTTTGAAGCGCGCGTGGAACACAACGCGCCGTCGCATCGCCCCGGGCATGGTCCCTAAAGAAGGGTGCCCATACCTAATAGTTAATTAATTTGCTCTAGTCCTGAGGCTGAGGGAATGTAATTATTGAAACGTAAATGCGTAAACCTCGCTTCACCGATGACAGTAACCTTCTCTTCCAATTTACTGTCCATATCTGAAAGACTTTTTCCAGGATACTTTTGAACAACTTTGGGGTCAGTGAGCCACTATGTTTGAACTTGATGGCAGGTATGCTATAAAAATAATATAATAATAATGTTTTGCAGTAGTAATATCTTAGGTCGGTTCTACCTGTTGTTGTGTAAGAGTATTGAAAATTGCAGAACGCGTAATGCTGCCAAAGGCTTTAGAATAATCAACAAATGTAGAGATTGAAAAGAAATGATGGTTCATACAGTTTTCACCACATGATTCTTATTGGCTGAGTGTACCACTCCAGATACAGGGATACATTTTTGAAAAATGAGTACCTAGATATTGAATAAGAACTTGTTGATTTGTTCTACGTCTGTGCTGTTTTTTTGGGCACCTAGAATTGGGTATTACAATAAATCATGAGATGTATTGTTTCTCATTCGTTGCTTTGCTATAAAAGAATGTGTTATAACAAAATAATTCAGAATGACTTAAAAAGGACTCGTTCACTGAAATTAGCAAAGCAACGAATGAGAAACAATACATCTCATGATTTATTGTAATACCCAATTCTCAATAAATATTCTTATTGAAAAATAATTATTATTAAATCGTTTATTTGGACCTGACTCTTTTCACAAACAGTTAGAGCCATGCCACTGCGCAACAGTTTGTCAGTGGGATTAGCGCTCGTATTAAACAATAATCTAAATTCATATAAAAAAATAAAAAAAAACTCTTGATAGACTCCACACTCAGATCGGCCGCACTAAAGACAACCTCCTCAGGTGGGGGTTCTCAGATGGCACCGATCTTCAGTGTTTGTGTGGTGTCTCTCCGCAGTCTATAGCCCACCTTTCGTCTTCTACGGCACGCATGGCTGCGAATGGTGTTACTGTTGCTGAGTACAGGGCTAAACAATGTTTTCAATTACCCTATTTGCAATCGACATTCTAAGAAAAAGTAAATTTAAATCTAAATCATTGCATCTCCCGTGCACGTGACAGTGCAAGGTTTATAGTATCTACAATGAGTACTACATTAACTGCACGTATCCATGGGCCTATGATCAAAACTAATTTAAAACTTGAACATTGACTGGAAGAATGCCTTGCTGCATAAAGTTTACAAATAAACATTATTATTAATTGTTTACTTTTTGGATGAGGGAATATAATCGATTTAACTTGATGTCACTGTTTTTTTATTTAATCATAATTTTCGACGCGTGGGTACATTTATGTATTATTAAGTTACGTTTAAAATACCTTCAAATACCGTGTCTAGGACATGATTAGCTCGTTACAGATTATTTCAAGTATGTCAACTATCTGCATTACTCACAACATACAGTACCTACCTATTAATGTGTGCGGGTTAACAGAGTCACGTTTTCTAAATATTCATACCCATACATGCTTTGCTTATCATAGTGAAAGTAGATAGTATAGTATGTCAGTGTCACCTGTTAAGCAAGGGCACTTTTGTTTAATTTTTATTCCCAGTTTTTCAGGTAGGTATTCCATCTCTTCCCGTGAGTGTATTCTATTCATAATTCTCATTCTGTATTACCAGGTTCCGTATGGTGTCGGACGTAAAAGAATAGCACCATCCCATCACATCTCGTGGGTGTCGTAAGAGGCGACTAAGGGACTCACCAGAGAATGGGCAGCAGCATTCTCTGTGTTTCTATGCATTGCAAGAGCTACACCTCGGTTACCAAACCGCCTGCCAAGCGTGGTTATTATGGCAACCCTCTCCCCCTTGGGAGAGGCCTATGTCCAGCAGTGGACGTCTTTCGGCTGGTATGATGATGATGATTCTTGACAGGATAATAAGGATATAAGTATTCGATAGCGCTATTGTATAACTATAATAATGATAATAACAGATCCGTTATTTCAGGCAACTAAGGCCCTGCCCATAAAAAAAAAAATATAATTATGTTTTTATTTATTTTTTTATTTGAGATGAGTTTGCTCTTGACTCTAGTCTAGGTCATAAATGAAAGAGACAAAGTCGACGATGGAGCGAGCTTACCCAGAAGAAGCCTGTTCACTCTAATTTAAGTATAAAACAATAATTATAAACTATTACATATATTTTGATAAACAAAACTTGAAAACTACTGCACACGAAGTGACTAGTCCAGTCATTTAAGCTAAAATTAGGTAAGAATCTCGGAATTCGAGATACCCAGCTGTAAGTCTGTAGATACTTGTATATTGACACCCTAAAAGTTGTCTCAAAACCTACATATGGTACGGTGTATGCAACTTTTAAATTTCAAGGTCAAAGGTCACAAAAATCGGTTTTTTGCGCTTTTTTTGTAAATATCTCATTTTCTATGGGTTTTTGCTATTTGAATTTATTATCAACATTGTAGAATACAAAATTCTCTACAAATTTTGTTTAAAAAAAAAATTATGCAGTGAACCGTTTTCGAGATAGAGGGCGGAGAGCGCGCGGTCACAGCATCACTTCAGGTCAACCGGTGCCTCCGGTCGAAAACGCGCCATGTATAGTTGATGAACTATCGATAAATCAATGATTATAAATATTTGTCAATTTTTATTAACTATTATATTATATTTTATCATTTTCTTCATGGATTAAATCTATATCTATTCAATAAAACTGATAACCGTTTCCTAAAATTAAAAAAATAATAAGGGAAAAACTTAAATCATAATATAATTATATTCCCATTTACAGTAATGACATTTTAAATAGAAAATAATTAAGTGCATCTTCTTTAAAATCTGTAAATTTTAAAATCCTTCCACTACGTCAAAAATTATACCTGGGAATTATACGGGCCCCTATTATACACTACGGACCTTTCTATGTAGAGCCAGTAAGGACAGATGTTCAATTGTATTGTATAGTTACGACCGTCTTCTCTTTCTTTCAGTTTGAATCGTATCTTGGTAACTACGAACGTACAATTTCAAGAACTATGGCTGATTTGTGTTTTCTATGTAATAAGTCACATTCGGGAGGTGAATCGCTTATTGAAGTAGTGCGCGGTATGAAATCTCTACGAACTGCAAGTGTCGAACGAAACGACGGAAAAATTGATTATTTAAAATCAGTAACCTCTGTTAAAGTGCATGAAAAGTGCCGAAGTGTTTACATTAGTAAAAACTGTATCCAAGCAGCAAAACGGAAACAAGAAGAAGGAGAAAATATAACTTCTCTATCAGAGTGACATTAGCGAAGATGGAACCTTTGACCCCGAAATCATGGAAGAACTTGAGACAAATGTCGTTGAAGACGATAATGAAGACCAGTTTGAAATTTACCAGCAGCCGGAAGACGACGATGAAGAGGAAGAAGATGATTAAAATTATAAATTGTAGTTTTTGTAACCTTTATTCCATTTATTTACTTTTAATAAAAATAAATGTATTGAATGATATTTTTTAATAAAAAGATTAATTCATAATTCTTTTTTTTTTTTCATCATGTAAGAAGTTATTAATATTAATTAGGTTGAAATTCAAATATAATTCCTGTATTTTCATTAACAATTCTGCAATTACATGGGCAGGTAAGTGTTGTTAAATAAATTAATACTGAATAAAAAGTGGATAGGTTAGGAAAAAAAAGATAAAATATAATAAAAATTTACAAATATTTATAATCATTGATTCATGGCGCGTTTTCGACCGGAGGCACCGGTTGACCTAAAGTGATGCTGTGACCGCGCGCTCTCCGCCCTCTATCTCGAAAACGGTTCACCGTATAAATTTTTTTTAAACAAAATTTGTAGCGAATTTTGTATTCTACAATATTGATAATAAATTCAAATAGCAAAAAACCCATAGGAAATGAGATATTTACTAAAAAAGCGCAAACAACCGATTTTTGTGACCTTTGACCTTGAAATTTTTAAATAGTTGCGTACACCCTACCATATGTAGTTTTTGAGACAACTTTTAGGGTGTCAATTTATAAGTATTTACAGACTTACAGCTGGGTATCTCAAATTCCGAGGTGAACTTACTATAATGACTGGACTAGACGGCGTCGTGTTACGCTGCGAGGTGTCGTATAGCCGGCTGCATACAGCAAAACTCTTCTTTGAGGAAGGTCACCAAATGATGAGTCGGAACGCACACCACGAACGACTTGAAATTGGTCTTATGGCGCGCCTCCAACTTCTCCACCCTCAAGGTCCAATTGGTCTTCACCCGTATGTACTCTACGAAGTCCTCAGTCTTCGTAATGTGGTGCAAACGGGACACGTACAGCTGAGTCGTCAGTACTACAGGACGTAGCAGCAAGTTTGATCCTGGCAGCGCTGTCCCACACTAGTTTCGATAAGTAGGCTTCCTTTTCTATCTCTCCACCTTGATGAAGCCGTCCTCATCACATGTGTTCTTCGGTGGATCCTGCTGTTTGGTCCATCACAGCGCCATTTGTCGCATAATCAAACTGCCTAGCCCTTTTCCAAGTAAATTGGGATCGGCTTCCGGTCTAACTGGATGCAGCTGTGTACCAGTATTTTGCATGGAGTGACTACCTGATCTCCACAACCCAGTAACTGAGTAAAACGGTCCCTCTTGGCAAAATTTGTGTCAGTTTTTCTGGCTTCAGAATATCCGCAACGACTGTCAATGAGCTTCGAATGACAACCAAAAGCTTAATGTGCATTCCGAAGCACGTAGGATCCCGGTATGTAATACTGATGGTCACCTATTTACACATACACAGCAAGCGTCGCTTAGGGGTCGAACACACCGCCAAGGTTTCTGCATTCTGCGGTCGAGTTCCGCGTTCACACAGCAAACGGTCTAGAAATCTGGAGTTCAGTAATATTTAGCAGTGATGACACGTGACACACTCCTTTTACTGAAATCAAATATCACTTGTCGCACTTGGTCTCGATAGTATAAAGAAAACGGTTGTCTCTCACTAATTCAATAAACTTTTCGATCTCGTCGGACAACGTGACCTTCTAGATTTTGCAACAAATGGAACTCCAATAGAACGCGCGTTCTCTTTGACCGTCGCGGTCTGGCTGCTTTTGTGTGTAAAGTATTCTAAGCTTCCGTATAGATTACAGTGAACGCGGAACGCTGAACTCGGTACTCTGACCGCTAGACCGCGCGCAGTGGGGCGCCTCCAACTTCTCCACCCTCAAGGTCCAATTGGTCTTCACCCGTATCTTCGAATATAGACCTGTGCGGCTGTTATTGTTTAGCCAGGTCAACTATGATTCATTCCTTCAATAATACCTTCTCATAACAAGGAAGAATTCGCAAATATAAATACATGAAGTAACTTGTTATGAATAGTTTATCTTACAACCTCTGAATTCGGATTTAGTAATAAGGATTTAACCTGGGTTAGACAATCTTTTCAAAACCGAGTTCGACGCTCTTTTTTATTTCAATACTAACAGGGTGTTCCAGAAATACGTGGTCATATTTAAGGGTGTTGTTATGTAGCTGCTATGGAGTAAAGAAACAATATCAAAATAAAAATAAAATAACTTTTTTATTAACCGGACCTCGAAAATCATCTAAAAAGTTAACAAAAAAAACACTTTTCAAGCAGTCTAATGCAGTCGGTGGCATCGAATCTATGATTTAACTAAACACAGCTTAAAAAAATATATTTTTGAAGTGAAAACTTCTTTAGGCGCGTTGAGCACTTTTTGGGTGAACAAAAATCATGGAACTCGCGTCATCGTCACCGAACGCTTTGGGTAAACAAAAATCATGAAACTCGCGTCATCGTCACCGAACTGTTCTATCGGCAGTCCCCAAAGACTGCTCCGCATGTTTTTTCAGAACTTTGTGATTTGCGGTCGGATTTTTTGAAAAAAGTCATTATTTTTTTTTTTTTCTATTTTTCCCAAATTGTATAGCAGATATAGAACACCACCCTTAAATATGACCACGCATTTCTAGAATACCCTATATATTACCGTAAAATCACCCTACGACTATTGAAGCGAAAGTTACCAGAACAGTAGCTACTGTCTTAAAGACAAATTAAATCAAACACTTATCATAATCTATCATTTTGAAGAGCTGTTACATCACTTGAACTGAAACATCAGTCAAATGAACAATGTTTCACCATGTTTGTTCACTGATAAAACACTGTTTGATAGCTAGGAGTTCGATGATTCCTCCAAGGATGTATGTACCCTTGATAAAGGTTTTGTTAAGGAATCGAGTGGTGGAACCTTAGCAAAATAAGCAAGTGTCAATTTGTTTTTTTAGACTATAGATAATACTATAGCAAACAGTCCTTGTCACACCCATCGACGAGGTTAGGCAGAGGTGTAAGTTACAACCTCTAAATTTGACAAAGACTGTTTTTTCGTGTTTTTTCACCATTCCATCTAACTCCCGACTGAAGTAACGGCCATACGGCTTTTTATTGATTGATAATACTCAGCTACTGAAATTGGTGACGCAGAAACATTATATTTTTTTTAAATACGACGGTTTAAATGACAGAGTGGACAGACCTTACCAGGCATGCCGAAGGCCGGCCTAAGGGGCCGGGGCGGGTAAAGGGGTTTTTTTTTTCGAAAAAAGTCATTAATGCTGTGTTTCAACTTCATCAGACCAAGCATTAATATTCTCCCCAGTTTGCTCAAACTGCAATGTTTTTTTACTTAGAGCATTTTTATACTCGTCGTAATAATTTGAATTGTAATTTACATGTCATGTCATGCCTTATTTATCAAACCATTTAAATAGATAAGGATTAATATCATGATACCAAAATCTCCACTATTCCATTCTACCCGGGTTTTGATACAATAATTTGGACAAAAAGCGATCATTGTGACTTATCCATAATAATTAGACGTATACCCTTGCGGACTTTTTGTAGGTATTACTGAGTTTTGAGTTCTTTAATCATGTGGTAAATTATTTTTATGTATCATCAATAGCTTTCTCAGCACACGCCAAATAATGAATTTATTAGGCAAAATTTTGCCAGGGTTACATTGCAATTTTCGTAGGGATCTCTATTTTTTCGAAAATAAAATATAGCCTATGTTTTAAGTTAATAATGTATCTTTCTAATGGCGAAAGAGTTTTTAAAATCATTTCAGCAGTTTTTGAGCCAAATCGTAAGAAACAAACGAATAAATCTTTCGTCTTTATAAAATGATGTTATTATTATAAATGTATATAGATTATTTTCTTATTATTATTTATTAATTATCGTGCATGACGTAGTTTGAAAAATATCCTGTCGCGAGCGCAGTCCGAGCCTTGTGTTCCAAGGACGCGCGGAATGGAACGGCGACATTGTTTTAATACGTAAACATTATTAACAGGCTGTTTTATAATAATTCTGATGCATTATTTATTTTAATTGTTCCTATTATCTTAATGAATTATTTTTGAAAGTTATCGCGTTGGAGGTAATAATAACATACCGAGACTCCTCCGTACCTCGGAAAGCACGTTAAGCCGTTGGTCCCGGCAGTTATTTGTAGATCTTTGGCAGTCGTTACGGATAGTCAGAAGCCAGATAATCTGACACCAGTCATGCCAAGGAGTACCGTGTTACCCAGTTAATGGGTTGTGGAGGTCTGGTAGGCAACCGCTCAACGTAAAATACTGGTATTCAGCTGAATCCGGTTTGCCTGGAAGCCGACCCCAATATAATTGGGAAAAGGCTAGGCAGATGATGATCGCGTTGGAGGTAGTTTATGTCGGGTAGTTACATTGAGTGGGCCGCATTTATAAGACGACTAAAATGTCCCCAATGTATGTTTCCCGTCTCCACTACACACACCACTGACGCGGAAGACATTGTGAAGTACGTGCGCCAGAGGCAGAAGTATGCACCGACAATGCAGCTGCTGGAGTCGCATGGCAACATCAACTATAAAGCGTTTGTGGTGCGCATACCACCACGCTACCTGCATCAGGTGATGGAAGAATTTTAAGAGTACTACCATACTCTATTAATCATTGGCATACATTGTGTCGGCTGGAGATGTCGAAACATCATCAAAGACTTCATCATCTCTTTCCGCTTTTCTAGCATGCGAGATATTTGCCGATCTAAGTCTAAATAATTCATTGTCTACAAAAGATGCGTAAGAACGCAAACACAAATAAAAAACACGCGCGCATGCGATGATATATAATGCGATTCTGTAAACCTAGGACCGTGTAAGCTTAGGTGAAGTGAGCTGTCAATCTATACAAACAAGATGGAATGACAGTTGATTTCATGCTCACTCCACCTAAGTTTACATCGTGAGCCGTTAATAGAAAGGACCAGCTGATGTTCTAATTTAAAGTAAAATTACTAAAACGCTGCGAACTTAGAGTCACCCGGGAGGTTAAGAAACAAACCCGACAATGGGTTAAGGGGATTCCTGACACAAAGAGCATATATTTCTCAAATAGAAAAGAGCACATATTTCTCAAATAGAAAACAATTAATGACAATGAAACGCAGACTTAAATTTTAAATATAAAAAAGTTATATACCTATCAAAAAAAAATACGGTGTACCTCAGGGCAGCGTCTCATGTCCTTCTCCTCCCCCTAAATGCATCAATGACCCGCTCAAAGCCATAGACTACTGCATAACACTCTTCGTCGATACATACAACAATAGCTCGTCATAAACCTGACACACACGAATCTGTTGTGTAAGTCAGGTTTGTCAAGTTTGTCAATAAAGAATTATATTCAACTAGCTTATTCCCGCGCTTTGTACCCGCATATCCCGGTTTTCCCCGTTCCCGTAGGATTTTTTTGGAATCCTCTACGGAGTGCAGGGAAGTTACATACCAAATTTCAGCTTTCTACGACCATTAGTTTCGACTGAGCATCGTCTGTCAGTCACTCAGTAACCAGTATAATTTTATATGTATGTATATTGATTGATTGAGTGATACCTATACTTTTGGCTGGATAATAGTTAAGAAAACTTTGTGAAAATGGACGTTGGAACAATGTTACAAGAAAGGATCACATTGCAGTGCATTTGCAGCTCATCTTGTGCCTTGCTAACTTGCTCCAACAATTAACACAGACGCACTGCTCACACCCTACTTCATTCTTGTTATATCTGTATTAAGATGCAGTACCATAATATGGATAACTTTACAAACAAAGGGCAAATTTTTAGAAAGTAAATATTTTTATGAAATAGGATACTTATAAAAGGTTGATGATGTTTTTAGTAGGTTAGTTAGAAGTCGTGTAGTGTGGGTATCTTATAACTATTTGTCTATGTTGGTATATGTTCTGACTTGAGGATAATTGTTTCGACTAACCATCCATCAGTACTTCCTTATAATTAGTGATTTATTCATACCACATATTCATATTCATACATTAATATTTAACACCACACAAACACTGACTGCATTGCTAAATATATTTTATTCCCATAAAATTAAGGTCCAAAATTAACGGAAGCAGTAGGTACCTATTACGTAAGCAAATTTTTATTGGAATAACAGTTCAATAATCGGCAGTTACAACTCAAAGTGTCGAGTTTGCGCGAGCAGAGGCAAAAGGAAACATGAATTGTAAGTGTTGTATATTTAAATATAAATATTTAATAATATCATTGTAATAAGTATTTGTAAAGGTCAAAATCATAGTCTTTCAATTTAACCATTCGGCGCCAACAAGACGTTGCCTTACCTTCCTTGCTACCTCACGTTCTAGCAGCAAGTCATGGACAGGTTTGAAACTATCTACTTGTATGCGTTTTATTGCAATTTGTCCACATTTTATACTTAATCAAGCGAGATTTGAAACATTGTTTATGCAATAGTCTGGGAACTGATTTGAATATTGAATATTATTGAGACTATAGCGCCGTACTTTAATTTGTGTGTTAGCTTCAATATTTAATTTGAGTGTGGATCGAGAAGTCTTTCCGGACCTAACAAAATTCAGTAAAGTGATACAGCTTTTTAAATCCGGGGGCGGTAAAGATTCAAATAATTGTATCGACCAGTATTCGTGTTTAGCAAGGCATTTGAAAAGGTGATTATAAATCCAATGGTTAATCATTTTAACACAAATAACATCTTACACGATAAATAGTGTGCTTTTACCAAAAGACGTTGTACAAATGACGCTGGTGCTACTTTATTAAAGCAATATCTTCAATGCGTGGGAAGAGGTAAAATATGCCATAGATATCTTTTGCAACCTGTCTGAAACATTTGATGGCCTTAATCACGAAACTGTACTCTTGAAGCTCGAGAATTACGGACTAGGCACACAGCGTTAAACTTAGTCAAATCTTATTTATATGATAGACATCAATTAGTTCAAATAAACGATTTGACACCGTTTTTTTCTTCGGCACTTAAAGTGAAAATGGGTGTCCCTCAAGGTTTATTGTAGGGTTCTTTCTTATTTTTGATATATATAAATGATTTACTCAATTTATTATAAAAAACAAGCTACAACCCGTTTGCCTATGAAACGTTTTTGGTTTTTTTAACAAATATTCGTAGTAATCATTCATTTGTCGACGTAAATCTACTTTCTGTAGAAAATTAGTCCACTACTAGTAAGTTTTAATAGGAAAAAACAAAGTGCAAAAGATTTGCCTTAACAAATGTAAAGTAGTAATTGTAACACAGTGTTTAACCAGGAGAAACTGAAATTCATCGAACGGTTTTCCTGGGGATTACGCTTGGCTCAAGGCTACAATGGGGTCCTCATTTAGTATCTCATGCAGGACGGCTAAGCTCAGCAGCATATGCTGTTAGAAAAATCCTCCAATTTACGGATGCTGATACCGCGAGACTAGTCTATTTTTGTTACTCTCGTAGTATCATGTCTTACGATATCTTACAATGGGGCAGGCTGGAGAAATCGATACTATTTTTATTATGCAGAAAAGAGCCAAAACAGCCATATAAAATCACCACCGAGGCGATTCTCTAAGGTAACTGTTAAAGGATATTTACATCACGTGTTAGAAATAATCTACATCTTTTTAGTAACCGAGGCGACAGACATAACTTTGTCACTAGAAATAGGTATTTCATGAGGTACCTCATGAAATATATGGCTACTTTAGCAAGTCTGAAACCTGGTTGAACTAATTGGTTCCTATTTCTAGTGACAAAGTTATGTCTGTCGCCTCGGTTTAAAATGTTTGAACAAAATACCTCCCCATTTATTAGAACTGAATAAAACAAAATTTAAATCTTGTATTAAACGCACATTATGCTGGCAAGCATATTATAAATTGAGGGTTTATATTGAAATGCTGGTCCTGCTCCACAGCCACTAGGGTGCACAAACTAATCTTGTAGCATTTGGAAACTTTGTTGGACCTACTGAAGAATGGAACATGTTTTTATTTCATTGTATACTCAATTAATTTAGCATTGCATAATTTCATGCATTAACGGCACATGTGTGAGTATAGTGCACCTTAAACTATGTAATGTCGGTTTGATTATTATCTCTTTATTCATTTTACATTTTTAAATATTTCTTTTAAAAAAAACACGTAAAAAACTTTTAAAAATATAAAAAACAGTAGTACGACGATGTCGGGAGCAGGGTCGAAGCTGCCGAGGGCTCCGGATAAAGAAACCTCCTCACAGTCCTCCTTCTGTACCAGGCCCTTTATCCAACCGCGCAACACCAGCTTCGTCAGATGGTCGTCGAAGATTTTGACTATTAAGGCATTGAATAAGGGCAATCAATAATGACAGCCGAGTCCACATTCCACATGATTATTTTTATCATTAAGAGTATGTTAAGGCATTGCACTGGTCGTTAAAACCACCCAAAGTAAAAACTTCGCTAAGTGATTTCTATCGGCTTTCATTTGCTGTCACCAAATCTGTTCACAGATTATCCTAGCATGTTAAGTTTTTGAGATACCTATTACATCAGTATCTCTATACATATTTATATTTTTAAAATACAATTATTTAGTAGCTAACAATGTTACAATTACAAATTGTAACAATAACTGTGTTACAATAACAGCGACCTACTAATTAATTGTATTTTTAAAAGACAATTATTTAGTAGGTAACAATGTCAAAATTACAAATTGTTACAATAACTGTGTAACCTCGGAAAGCACGTTAAGCCGTTGGTCCCAGCTGTCATTTGTAGATCTTTGGCAGTCGTTACGGATAATCAGAAGCCAGATAATCTGACACTAGTCTTGCCAAGGAGTACCGTGTTAATGGGTTGTGGAGGTCTGGTAGGCAGCCGCTCAACGTAAAATACTGGTATTCAGCTGAATCCGGTTTGACTGGAAGCCGACCCCAATATAATTGGCAAAAGGCTAGGCAGATGATGAATTACAGTGACCTACTCAATAATTGTATTTTTTTTTGTCGTCGCTTCCTTTTATAACTTTTATGTGCAGTTCCTCGATTGATTTATCAGCTAGCATTGTTAGACAGCACTTGTCGTTATACATTTTTTCCTTGTTCGCAATTTCTTGGTGGAATCTTTCCTCATGCTCATTAGAAACGATACCAAGATTTTCTGGAACAAAATATAAATGCGAGAATGCAAGATCGAGATTAAATGATGCCTTATCGCGAGAGATTTAATGTTACGTTGCATCCGAATCGTTGATTTTATGGGTATGCTATATCGTGGGTTCTTGTACTAGGTCTTTGTTATTTTCAGCCTTTTTATTTCCAAGTAAATTGTGTGTGGCGTGTGTGTTGTTGTGTGTTGTGATTGTTGTTATGTGATTGTGATTGTTATTTATATCTAGGGTTCTGAATCATTGAATGTTGGATTAATATTCTTTTTATTTTTTTAGTATTACTTTGGGTGTACCTGGCTCTTGCAATATGCCCAGACGCGTTTGGAATGTACTATACAGGAAAAAAGGAACTATTTCAACCACCAGTACACCGCCATCTTCGCAACAATTCGTATTTCGGCTACAGCATTACTTACGATGAATTTTCCAAAAAGTAAGTTTTTGTACGCTATTTGCCTGTGCGATTAGATCAGCCGTTGTACACTTGTGTTCTATAAACAAATCAAATTAAAAAAAAAACTTTAATTCTGAAAAGCAACCTTCAAAAGGGTTTAGTAAAGAAAAAGATAACTTATTCCTATGTTTGTAAACTTATAATATATTTAGAAACTAGGCTGTTATTGGAAATGCATCTCCGAACAACATCAGCTAACAAAGGAGGTAGGATTTGAGGTTGGAGTTGGAGCTGACCAGTACTCTGCAGAGCAATGAGGCAGATTTATGTCTGACAATGGCTTGGAAGCCATCGACGTGTGCTTGTGCAAACATACCTGATGCACTGCAGAAACGGGGCAGCCCCATCAATATCCTGAACCCGTTATTATACTGGCCCGCTGAGTCCACAGGCTGCACATGTAAAATACTTGGCAATAATCTTTAAAAAGCGTTATTTTGACTGCCTTGCTACAGCGTGCAAACCTACGAGACAACATGTTACATCGGACTGCCAACGCCCTACGTTCCCTCTCAATATCGAATATCCACATTAACATATACGTATATTTTTTTCCAAAAATAGATACTTGTTTTAATTTCTTACAGAAAAATAAATAATTAAAGTTACGAAAATATTTTCAGATTAATTATAAGTTCGCCAAGGGAAAATGAAATTGGGGTAGTATACAATTGCGATATAGAATACAAGGCCTGCATACCACTTGTTACGAAAATTCCAAGAGGTAAGATATTCTTTGATTAATTGAACACTAGTCCCCATTATATAATCTGTTGTACGATCATCGCCAAAAGACAATTACTACATTTATATATAATCTAAATAGGTACGTAAAAAAAAACGAAAATCTCCTTTTTAGCATTTTATGTTATAGCAAAGTCATTATTTTTATAATTTTGATTAATTCCGATTTGAATTAAATATCTAGCAAAAATAATTATATTTACTTAACTGAAGTGTTAATTGTTTTTATCACTGACTGTTTTATATTCTGACTGAATATTATTTTTTTATTAAAGTAAAAAAAAATGTGTGTAGGTGAGCGCATGATTTGAAATTGACCTGACTTATTTTGCTTATTTTAATTTGAAAATAAGCTACTTAATAAGCGGCAAAAAGTAGCCTGTAACCAGTCCCTTCAATCATTGTACTTCATCAAAATCGGTTCAGCAATTTAGGCGTGTAAGTAAAACAAAGAAACAAACTATAGTAGGCGCCAGATAAATGTGGAATAAAGTACATTGACCTTTCCCTAATAACTGTTCATAGGTACCTGAACAATTAAATATGAATCGTTTTTCATTATTAGACAATGTTAAGGATCACGAGAGATGATGATTCGGGACAGCTTTGTGTCATTAATTCCGTTTTTCAAATTAAAAATGTCAATAATTGTAGGTGGGTCAATGACCGTTATTCCACGATTATCTGGCGCCTACTATACCGAAATCACTTTCGTTTTTATCTATACTATCTATTTTATTTAACATTATTTAATATAATAAAACAAAGTTTGTTTGTTTGAATGCGCTACACTCTGTAACTACCTGTCGGATTTGGAAAATTATTATTGGATATGATAGCCACATTCATAAGGAAGGCTATAAATAGGCTATACGGAAACGGGAAAAAAATACGGGAACAGGAAAAACACGGGATATGCGCGTACGAAGTCGCGGGCAAAAGATAGTAATAGATATTAGTATAACGATGTTCGTACTAGTCCGCCTAAGGTTTTTAATGAAGAAAAGATTCCCTGAATATTTTTAAAGTGTAAGTGCTTTTCCCTTGAGATTTTATTAAAGACAGTTTTGTTAACTTTCAGTTTCGTCAAAATATACACATGACTATTGGTTCGGAGCAACCGTCAAGGCCGGGCCAGACTTCGTTATGGTAAGCATTTTATGTCGTTCGATTAATTTTCTCCTCGGATATTGCGAGTGATTTTATTAAAAGAAATTTAAACAATACACTGTAATGATTTCATAAATCTTTTGTCATTATTTGCCTAGCCTTTTCCCAACTACACTGGGGCTGGCTACCAGTCAAACCGGATACAGCTGAAACAAAACAAACACTATTAAAAAAAAAACAATGGGTTGCTCTCCGGGAGTGCAACCCATATTTTGAATAGGATAGAATGTTTTGGAATGGTTAGGGAATAATTTCGCACGAATTGCATATGCATGCATTGAGGCAAACATTTTCGCCGCGTGGTAGAAAGAGAAGGGGATATTACTTCCTCTCCTACGCCGGCGGTCTACTCTCCCTACGTCTTATGAATTTTCGATCAGGGTCACGTGACCTGACGCGAGTTTAACTTTTTTTACCCATCCCAAAAAGTGCTCAACACTCAACACTGCTAAAGAAGTTTTCACTTCAAAAACACACAAAAAATCTACCAAATACTACGACATACTACGAAATACTTCGAAAAGAATAATTCCAAGTATATAAGACGCACTGCTGCGCCTAATATAAAGTATTCACGAAGAGCCACGAAGCAGTGGCCATTGAAGTCGAGTGACCTGAAGCGTCCACCAGTTGTATTCTGTAAAAACCTCACCGTGAAAATTTTGATTAGTGAACGTGAAGTTAGGTGTCAAACCTTATCTTCAGGTGAAATGGCTGCACATTTCAGACTCACCTCACCCACTCATGGTGACATGTTCGCATACAAGACCAGCCGATCTTTTCTGTCAACATCTCACCATGTAAGCTTAGGTGGAGTGAGCATGAAGTGAACTTTCATTACATCTTGTTTGTGTGGATTAACAGCTCACTTCATGTTCCCTTCACTTTACCAAGCTTACACGGTTAGAGGATCACAGAATCGCACTGCAGCTAACGTGCTGCTCTGTAAACATCTCACCGTGAAAGTCTAGGTGAAGTGAAGTCGAAGTAACATTTATTCAACCTGAAGCTATTTATTTATAGCTCACTTAAAGCTCATTTTACTTAAGTTAGTATTTCATGATATTGTTCACATTCATTTTGATGCCATTGTTCTAACGAGTAAGCTATGTTATTCTGTTCACGCGTTCTTGTCGTACGAATCTTATAATTCTTCATTGGAAATTGATATGCTAAAAAAACACATATTGACACCACATGAAAAACTAAAAAACTAAATTTGTATGGCAACAAAAAAGAACCGCAGCGCCGCGCCATCTACGACGAACTAACATCGAAATCCTGCATCGCGCAAGCAAAGTTCTCCGTGCAATTTGAACATATACAACAGTCCGAATATCAACTATCGGGCAGTTGCCCACCAGACACAACAACCGTCTGGTTCGGAGGATCCTCCTATTTTTCTGTGGAGGTGTATGGGACTTTACTCTCTGTACCGCATACCTCCATAATCTAATTATTATCCTAATATTAAATCTTATTATTATTATTTATTTATTGTAAGTAAACTATTTTTTTCTGATCTTATTTGGTTTTGTAGATATAGCGTATTTATTTATTTCAAAATATTTGTTATCTCTTGTAATGATCGTCTAGTAGCAACCACTGATCTTTAAATGTTTTATCTGCGGATTATGCAGTGAACTGCAACATTACTAAAAGTTATTTAAACCGTAAGTTTTATATACATATGTTGTAGCTGTGTATTATTCCATCTATATCTATACTTCTATACTAATATTATAAAGAGGAAAGATTTGTATTTTTGTATGTTACGAATAAACTTAAAAACTACTGGACTGATTTGAAAAAATCTTTCAGCAATGGATAGCTTCACTATCAGCAAGTAACATAGGATATATTTTATCCCCGTACTCCCACGGGAACGGGAACTACGCGGGTGAAACCGCGTGATGTCCGCTAGTAATAAATAAAATAAATAAGTTTAAGTTATGGGTTCTTTGGTTTTTGACATTTATATATTAAAACTTCATGTTGCAAAGGCGGACTTAATGCCTCAGACTTTCTTTACCAGTCAACTATGGTGGTAAGATAACATGACTTTTGTTAATTTAATCTTGATTTTTTTTTTTAATTTTAGCTAATTAGACTTAATATAGTGCTTGTGGCACATCTAATATGTTTTTACCTGTAAGAAATTGTTACACTAACCTTAGATTATAGTTGGAAAGAAAGAAAGAAAGAAAGAAAGAAAAATGTTTATTTGGGACTCGCACAAGACAAACAAACCAGTAAAAACCAGTATAATTACTTTAAATATTTACAGTGTAAACAATTGTTGGTTGGCCAATAAAGGAAAAATAAAAAATAAAATAAATAATAAAAAAGTAAAAGATGAAAATCCAGACTTCACGATGCAACTGATAAGGCTGATGTGACTTATAAACTCACACTTCTTTCTACGGTAAACCGCCACCTGGCTGTGATCCATACACACTCCTTTGCTTCTGATTACAAGTCTGAGCCTGTAGTCTTAAATTCGCCCCTTGATAATAATTCTGTTTTGATCCAGCCCGTCCCTAGCTGTCCTCCCCCCAGCGACGCCCTAAGCCAAGGTCCGTACCCCACAGGGGTGCCCTTAGCGTGTAGTCGCTTAGTTTGTAAGTTTTTTATAAGCCCTGGCTGGAGGCTTTAATATTATATTAAGGCCACCACAGGCAAGTCCGGTTAAGCAGTCGAAAACCTTATAGGTTGACGCCAGACACAAAAAAAAAACTGATTACCAGACTAGATTTGACAAAAAAAAAATAGCAATAGACACGTTTCTGATTTTCCATTACACTGTAACTTATAAGTATTCAAAATGATGAAAGTGTGAGTATTATGTCGGAGTATCTCTGTTTTATAAAACATGATGTTTATTTTTTATGGTGTGATTTCAGATGTGCGCACCAAGGTACACGGAAAATCGTAAGTTACAATATTATTATTAGTTAATTGCTTTAAAAATATTGCAACCCAAATAAGACCTAAAGCTTCATTCACACGAACCACAACCACACCACAACACGTGCAAAATAAATTGTTAAATTCACACGGACCACATTTTGCCGTCATCGCCGTCATGTCGCAACCACAACGCAACCACCACCGATACTGCAAACTAGCGGCCGGCCACATTCTGTGACACTATTCACACGTAACCAGAACTTGATCACTTTTTGTCGCGACGGTGTGGTGTGGTTGTGGTATATGTGAATTAAGCCTTAGGCAATCCGAATTCACTCAATTTAATGACACAATTGTTAAAATAGTCATTTTTAGCAATGTATTTACAAAGAGGAGCAACTCTGGTATTTTAAGGAAGGTCCGTGGTCCCTATCGCAGACGTATAAACTGTCAGAAACACGCCTAAATTCCCTAAAATTTTGACATTGATAGTTTTTGGCATTAAACCATTGTGGCCGCAGAGATGATGATTGAACTGTAAGGTTTATAAGGGCGAATGTTGGCCTCTTGATCGAGATTTGTAATCATTATTATTGAATATCGTTTGAGGAGCTCGTGACTAAATAATAACAGCCACACAGGTCGATCTTCAAGGTTAAGCAACGCTTGCCGAGGTTGGTCTGTGGATGGGTCACCATCTATACATACCGAGAATCCTCCGTGCCTCGAAAAGCACGTTAAGCCGTTGGTCCCGGCTGTCATTTGTAGATCGTTGGCAGTCGTTACGGATAGTCAGAAGCCAGATAATCTGACACCAGTCTTGCCAAGGAGTACCGTGTTACCCAGTTAATGGGTTGTGGAGGTCTGGTAGGCAGCCGATCTACATAAAATACTAGTATTCAGCTGAATCCGGTTTGACTGGAAGCCGACCCCAATATAGTTGGGAAATGCAAGGCAGATGATTGAATGTCGTTTAAAAAAATACATTTATTTAAAGTTAAAAGTTTTTTTGTAGGGCTTGGCAAATATAGAGCAGAAGGCATTTGCTTTTCCTACGCGAATGGCAATCTTACCAAGGAAGCAACGATAAATGAGGCCGAAAGATTTGAGGACGCTGAAACAACAAAAATGGGTAAAAGCCCTCTTTCTAAATGTTTTTCTTTTGTCAAAAACTGAGCTAGTAACTTATGCCCATTTAACTTAATTTGATGGTTGACATTTCGAATGGACCTGGGTATTGCGTAAATTTCGACTATATTTATGTTACCTATGTTAATGATAAATGTGCTTCGCAGTTCAGTTAACGATGGATTCATTTGGATGGAGTATTGACGTGGCTTCCGATGATTCCATAATGGTGGGCGGCCCCGGTATGTTCCACGGTGAGTCAAGGTTACTATGAAGGCGGAAATACAAGCTGAAAAAAATTAATATCTCGTAATTTCTCATTTTAATTTTATACAATTAGACTTACATTTTTGAAACCAATCCTTTGTTTTTGATATCATTCTCGATAAAACAAAACCTTCTATCGAAGTAAAGCTGGCGTCAAAAAAAAATCCGCCGTATCAATAATCTGACACCTGTCTTGCCAAGGAGTACCGTGTTACCCAGTTAATGGGTTGTGGAGGTCTGGTAGGCAGCCGCTCCACGTAAAATACTAGTATTTAGCTGAATCCGGTCGGCTTCCAATCAATGGAACCCGACCCCAATATAGTTGGGAAGAGGCTAGGATCATGATGATGATCGCCGACGACTGGAAATGTACCCAAAAGACTGCCGGCATTGCCACGTTGTACGGCAATGCTTACCCTTTGTACAAGGTAAAAGCCAGCTCATGGGGAAATAAACATTACATGGACATACGAAACGTGGAAATTTTTAACATTATAACATCAGGCGAAAAACAGGCGTATTCTGAACACTGTGTTTTCCACCTGTTTTGATGTGTCCCTAGCTGAAGTAGATTCCTAGTAGGCTCGTATTGTGCTGGTGGATTGAGGCAGTGACAGAGTGTCGACGAAGGATTAGAATGAGTGTTAGTCAGGTTTTGAAATGGGCAGATGACATTGTTGCCAATGGGGGAGAATCTAGATGGCACATAAGCGTAGGGGTTCCTCAAAAGGGATTCCTTTACCAAGTCATGGGTCATCTGTGACGTTCTTTAATGTACCGTTGCTTCAATAAAAAATATTTTTAATTCTTTCCAAGGTCGAGCAATGATTTACAAGACCAAATCAGATACAAATCCAACGTTTATCAAGAAAAGTATTCATACTCCTGAATTTAATTTTGGTAAGAATGTTTTATTTTATCACATTCGTAAAATTTTTAAACACATAAAATGATGTATAATAATATCTGTCGAATGTAACTTACTAAATCAAATCTATCAATTTCATTTTTTTCTGTTTTTACTCGTCTTGGGAGCGTCTATTTTCACATGAAATTATTATTTCAGGCTATGCCGTTGCCTCTGGCATGTTTATTAATGGAAGTTTATCGTATGCCGTGGGTTCGCCATATGGAACTGTTGGTTTTGGGGAGGTAAGCTAATATGACATTCGTTGTGTTTAAATACGCAACCTGAAGCCCGCTTGCTTGTGTAACCAGAGTTATTAGGGTTCCGAATATCCGTAAAAGATGGCACCCTTATATGATCACTCGGGTGTCTGTCTGTCTGTCTGTCACAGCCAATTTGCTCCGAATCTACTGGACCGATTCTGTAGAAAATTTGGTATACATATGAACTTCAGTGACCCAAACACGGACGCGTAACGTGAATAAGTACATTTTGATTATCACTGTTCACTTTTAGGGGACAAACAAGAAAAATTTAAAAAAAAAGTTTTTTTTCTATGCCGTGTGTCATATCAAATGTAAAGGCTTATTGTAAAAGTTTAAATTATGTTTAATAGTGTAAGTAATAACGTTTATTTTGATACTTTTAAAATAAATAGTTTTGAAGTTATTCAAGAAATTAGACTATTAATGATACCACTTATCTCCGAAACTACTTTGCCTAAAATTGAGAAAAAAAAATGCAGATGAGACAGCTTCCCCAACAACTTTGACTATAGTAGGCGCCAGATAAATGTGGAATAAAGTACATTGACCTTTCCCTAATAACTGTTCATAGGTACCTGAACAATTAAATATGAATCGTTTTTCATTATTAGACAATGTTAAGGATCACGAGAGATGATGATTCGGGACAGCTTTGTGTCATTAACTCCGTTTTTCAAATTAAAAATGTCAATAATTGTAGGTGGGTCAATGACCGTTATTCCACGATTATCTGGCGCCTACTATAGTCCTGTTGAACTTATAAGGCGGCATGATTTTTTTTTAAACCTATCATTGCGATTTCACGCTAAAACATCCTTGCAGGTTGCATTCTATAAAGGATTGGAGTTTATACAGAATTTGAACAATCCACTCAAGGGTTCAAATTTGGGTTCGATGTTTGGATCGGTGCTCTGTTCTGCCTCATTATATGGAAAAAGAACTGACCTGCTCGTGGGAGCACCTACTTATGCCACGAGTATTACCAATAATCTTGGAGCAGTATATATTTATCTTGCCGTCACAGTTAACGTAAGTTTTACTGATAATAAAACAAAGTTCAAAGATTTTACAGTTCAAAGTGAAAAATATTTTTTCAACACATTTGCTCAAAAAATGCATTTACGACGCCTGTATACATTGTTCGAAAGTTAAAAAATACGCACCATACATTGGATCGTGCGGTAAAATAGGTACTCTTATCAAGTACCTATTTTACTCGACTCCTCGTTGTATAATATTATCGTGCGTAATTTACATTAACATTACCAGTATAAAATATAAGAATTCCACCAAGGAGTTTCATTCACTTCTTTTCTTCACTAGAAAAAATAAGCTAAATAATTGAACCTTCTTGGAAGCACTTTTGTTCACTACGTACGTTCGTTCGTGCGTACGTTTGTTTCGTTTTAGTTTTTCGTTTCGTTCGTTTCGTTTCATTTTAATACTAAAGAGAAGTGAAGCGATAAATGTAGTTCTAATTTTACACACGCGCACGTGGCGCCATTTGCAAAATTCGCGCTATTTTCATTTAAGGAACGTCAAAGATTGTTGCGACTTTCCGACATATCTAAAAACTAAAAGTTTGTTTCATTACCTTTAATGTACCTACCGTTTTCTCGCAAATATGTTGAAAAAAGTTGTATGGCACACGTGCGGAAATTGGTTTTTACAAACTCGTGACTTTAGTAAGCCCTCGACTTCGCCTCGGGCTTACATTCGTCTACTCGTTTGTAAAAACCAACTTACCGCACTAGTATCATAAATAACTATTTCGTTTGCAGTCAATACCTGTGTTTAAAAGAAAAATTGACGGTAAAGAGTCTGGATCGATGTTTGGTAGTGCAATTGTAAACGTAGGTGACTTAAACGGTGATAAGAAACAAGGTAAGTAGACCTGTTTATAACTTTTCCTGGTTCTATTTCACAGCAGTATAGTTGTATAATTGACGCCAGTGTCAACAACATCATATTTTAATAGCCTAAATATTCGAATACAATTTTATACTTCTGGGAAACGAAGCACAAAATTCCCTTCTAATATTTTCGTTACCTCTGAAATACTTTTGACTGTGTAAACTACGAGTCACTTCTGCTAAAACTTGAGAACTATCGGATAATGATTATTGTTTATGATTAAATAAGATTGTGCCTGCTAGACAGGTATTTTAAGTTTAGTTGAATGGAATAAATTCATTTGTATCTGAAATGACCACAACTGTTCTTTAAGGATTAATTTTGGGTCCATATTTTTTCTACTTGTAGCGGCATCAATGCCGCCACATGTAAAACTAAGAAAATCGAAATTTGTACGGCAACAAAAAGAACCGCAGCGCCATCTACGACGAACTAACATCGAAATCCTGCATCGCGCAAACAAAGTTCTCCGTGCGATTTGAACATATACAACAGTCCGAATATCAACTATCGGGCAGTTGCCCACCAGACACAACAACCGTCTAGTTCGGAGGATCCTCCCCTTTTCAATGAAGGTATGCGCTACTTTACTCTCTGTACCGCATACCTCTACATAATAAGTAATTGATTTAACTTTTTCTGTAGAAATAGCCATCGGTGCCCCTTTTGAAAAAAATGGCCACGGCGTTGTTTACCTGTACAGTGGGGCTGACCTCATCAGTGACCTGACAGAGTTGGAATTAAAATTTCTGCAAAGAATCGAGCCTGAAATAAGCTATGGCGAGTCTTTCGGCATGAGTCTTGCTGCATTGCTGGACTATGACGAGAATGGATGCAAAGGTACATTATCTGCTCAATAATCCTAATATTAGAGCTTGAACTATTTAAAAACGTCAATGTTATTTTATGTAGTCATTTAAAAAAAATATTGGATACGTACATATTTATTTCCAATTCAAATCGATCAGAATTGATAAAGATAAAGCGCACTAAAATTCAAGAGTGGTGGCTGGTGACACCACGTTTTAGTAAAACGTGTACTATCGCGTGATGTTGGGCAAGTTTTCAAAAGCACTGTAGAGTCTTCATATCGTTAAAAGAAGACAAAATAAATAAAACTGTTATTTTCCCTAATACACAAAAGTAATTTGAAAAAACATCTGTGTTAATACGTTTTTCTGCATGAGCTGACCCAATTACTACTCTGAATGCTCCAGCAGTTATCCCATTTCATATTTTTTGTCATAAATCCAATGGGGCAGCTCTTCCAAAGTCAATTTGAGATCCAGTGCTTAGTATTTTAATCGCATCCTAAAATTGTCCATAAAATTTAAAACGAGCCTACTTTCCAAAATACAGACACATTTAAACGCCATTCCTGGAACATAATAAAAACTTGTAGATACTTGATGGCAACATTGGAAAAAAATTATAAAATCTTGTAGGTACGCAGTAATATTTTCAAAAAATTGGAGCTGCTATATTAAAAATGAGGGTATTTTTTTAAAATTAGTGCACAAAGTAGTATGACTTTGTTAACATGCGTTTTATTTTTTTTACAGAATTAGCAATCGGCTCTCCTTACCAAGACACAGTAGTCCTTCTAAGGTGCATGGCATCAGTAGTCGTAAATACAACAGCGATATTCCCGAATTTACAGGTAATAAAAGGACACCAGTCTGGTCAAATGTATAATATATATATATGTATAATATATATGTATATATATATATATATGTGTGTGTATATATATATATCTATGTAGGTTATAATGTATACATTTATGTGGGTTCCTTGGGGAGTGTAAGGGAGCACTTAGAGGATACCCTGAAACTCCTAAGAGAACGGGAATAAATGGGATAAGCGCGAACAAAGTCGTGAGAAAAAGCTAGTTCGTCATATTTAAGCAGAGGAGAAATATTTTTTAAAACAGGATAATTTATGATTAAATTACGTAATGAATTATAATTAATATTATAAATCTAATAGATCTAAGCGTGTAAGGGGTTCCCAATAACATCCTAGAAACTCAAGCCAACCTCACCTGCTTGCGGTCTACCAGCACACACTGCACCAGCGCGGCGGTTCATGGTCCAAACATCAATAACAGTATGTCCCCAAGTGCCCGGCGACGCTAGTTGCTCAGCACTCGATTCAGGGGCGAGGTGAATCTCCGAGCGAGAACGATTAACCGTAAGACTACTCCGGCTAAGGGGTGGTAACATGCAATATCCGCAGCTTCATGAAGGATGAACGACTCATAAAACTGGAAAACGCTTTCAAAGACTTAAACTGGGACATCATAGGATTGGCAGATGTTAGGAGACAAACGACAAAAAACGTACCAAAGAAAGAGAAGATGCTGTACTCTTCCACTTTGGAGAAACTAACGGACTTCACGGTGTGGGTTTTAAAATTGGAAAAAAGTGGAAGACTAACATAGTTGAGTTTAAAGGGTACTCAGAGCGAATATCAGTGCTAAGTTTCCACATTTCACCCAAGCAAACACTTACCACCATCCCGGTTTAAGCTCTCACGTCAACTTATTCAGAAGAAGACGTGGAAGAATATTATGATCTGCTCAATGAAGCCAGTGATGAAAACCGCGAAACCTGGAACATGGTCTTGGGCGATTTCAATGCCAAAGTCATAGCTGGAAATGCTACAAGAGCTATGCACTGCAAGCCTTGACGTTGGACTGACGTTGAATCAGTCAAAGACCAAAGTCATGACTAATGCCGCAAAACATAGGGTCAAGGTAGATCGACAGGATATACAATATGTCTCCGAGTACACTTATCTAGGCCAGCTAGTTTCCGTCCAGACCAGACAGGACAAATAAATCAACTGTCGAGTCGAAAATGCCTGGAGAAGCTACTGGTCTATGAAGGCGCTCATGAAGGGTGACCTCCTCATGACTCTAAAGCGCAAGCTCGACGACATGATGTGTATCCTGCCTATCCTAACCTATAGCGCTCAGACGTGGTCTTTGACTGAGGCTCAGAAGTCGAAACTTCAGGTTTGCCAAAAAGCGATGGAGCGTAGCATTCTGCAGATCAAACGGAGCGACCGTTTCCGTAACACATTTATAAGCCTCAAGACAGGCATAGCCGATGTTGGAGACAAAACGGCGAGGCTAAAGTGGAATCGGGCGAGCCACTGTTATAGGATGCCCGAGGATAGATGGACCAAGATCATCACGAGGTGGGTGCCTGAAGACGGATGTCTCAATCGAGGTGGCTGGGTGACGATTTGGACTCATTCCTGACGGATTGGCCGGAGAAGGCTGCTACTGATGCCGCTGAAATTGATGACATTAGCTGGAAAAATATGGGGCAGGCTTTTGCCCAGCAGTGGGACAAAATAGGTTAACAAATATATATATATGTACATATATCTATTCAGTTTATTATAATCTCTTCTCTAGATATTTTTTTGTACCTATATCTGTGATAACTTTGATGTTTCTATTTTGATTCCATTATTTAAAATGGTAAATCACCTTTGTGGATTTCAAAAACATTTTTAAATTTACTTATTTATTTTCAGGGTCGTGTTAGTTCAAATAAAACAGACTATGAATTCGAAGTGTGTTTGTTAGTAAAATACCCGAGTTTGCCGAATAAAGTAATAGCACGTAAGTATATTAAAGATTCCTAAGAAATTACAAAATTAGGATTGAACCGACATAACAATTGAATGTGAGAAGCTTTATGTCACCGGATAATTGCAAACTACGTAAGATTACAAAATATCTTGAGAGATTATACACTCTTGATAAATTGTCAAATGAACATTAAATTTGTTCTACAATCAAAATCGTGTATTCTATCTCCGTGCCGGTCCGAAAAATTGTGGACTGACATTAACTGGCGACCAATCACTGGTCTACAATTTATCTGCTTTGGTGTGATAGTTAAATTGGAAACTTGGCTCCCTCATTGGTTTTTGTTGGTGTGAGCTCACATCTAAACAGTGAGAGCCTTTTTTCCAGGTTTACCATCACACAAAAACGGATGAATTGTTGATTTGTGCTCTGATTGGTTGCCATTCTATTTTGTGTCAGTCAATTTCTCGGAATTACTTCGAGAGATTAAAGACTACCTATCAAATTTTGATGCATAAAAAAGTATCTAAAATGTTCAGTTGACAATTTATCGAGAGTTTGCAATCTATCAAAATATTTTTTATAATCTTACGGAGTTTGCCAAGTTCCAGTAACATATTCAATTCTTCCGTTACTGACTGACTGAGTGACTGACAGACAACGCACAGCCGAAACTACTGGTCCTAGAAAGCTGAAATTTGGCGTAGGTTCCTTGGGGAGTGTAGAGGAGCACTAAGAGGATTTTACGAAATTCCTACGGGATCAGGAAAAACGGGATATGCGCGTACGAAGTAGCGGGCAAAAGCTAGTATTATTATATCATCTGTAAATAAAAATTAAGCGTGTATAAAATGTTAATGCGTTCGTCTCGCAAATTTCCGAAAATAGCTCGACCGATTTGATTGTTTTTATACTTTGTTTTTTGAAGGTAAAAAACCAACTTTAATTGACACGTAGTGCATTGAGTTATCCAATCTTCAATAATAATAACCATGTCGCAGCCAACTTGCTTAATCAGCCGTTTAATTGTCTGCCTAGCGTTTTAATTGAACGGCGCCGTTTAATCAGCGGCCTAAATGACATGCAGCCAACGTGTCTAATAACCGCATTCATTAATTGACGCCTGAGTACTAATATTCTAGTTCTTATAAGTGTTTATTTTATATCAGGTATATCGACAACGGTTGAAATAGACCACGAGTACGCCAAACTGATAGACACCAATAATACGGGTCGCTTCACATACACGACGTCCCTGGACGAAAAGAAACAACAAAACTGCAAAAAGGTTTTGATTCGTTTGCCTTTAGTGAGTAAAGTTCATTAGTTATAATTAACGTTCGCAGGCAGGAATCTAAAGCATATTGATGATACTAATACTAATTTATTTCAAGGACGGCAGATACGAAACAAAAATAAACTTCATAATATCATCGAAGCTGCTACAGGACCCTGCAACGCTGAAAGATTTCAATAGCTCCCGAGTGACTTTAAGTGACCTCAGTGTCTTGGACATCCAGTATTCGTTGTGGGCAGCTGAGTGTGCTGGCTCTGAGAACTCGACCTGTGTACCCAATTTGAACTTAATACCTAATATCAGTTTCTAGTAAGTATCTTTAACCTTTGAGTATCAATAACTGTTCGTAAAGACTACTTTGGGAAGGGGCCTTACCTTCCCGAGGTAGTCTTAACCAATAGTTATTTCATGCACCCGTTTTCTTGGGCGTATAGTGGTCCAGATCACAATAAACCCAACTGTCAAATGCTGCAACTTGTAGATTATCTAAGTGCTACAATTGATACCGACGGTAAAATGGACATTGGCTACAAGTGAGCAAGCCAAATTTTTGCCACTGTAGTGTGATCATTTTGTTTTTCTATTGGCACCTAATTGGATGAGGCTGGCACAGGAACGTGGAAATCGGCTCAAGAAAAGAAATGCCTATACTCAGCAGTGAGTGAAATTAGGTTGTGGATGATTTTAAGGATGATGATGATGAGGTTGATGATAATGATACTGATGATGGTTCCTAATTACTAACTCATAAGTGTGGTTACAGCCGCCATGATGACGATCCGTATATCATAGGCTCGAGTATAACAGAAACTATAAGTATGTCTGTGCGCAACGATGGAGAGGTGGCGTATGAATCGTGCGTGCGGGTGCACATCGTCGGAGCAAACGTGCTCACGACCCCCACCGGCTGTGCGCACGAGGGCTCAGCTGATGAAAACAGGCTTATGTGCGAGCCACCAAAACCCATCCGGACCAACAATACTTGGGTACGTTTCCTTTATTAGTGTCCCTGAACCGATAAGGTTTGATAATTCATATTATTGGGAATTTATATCGACAGCACTCTTTCTTGGACTAAGCAACTGCAGGAAGTAAGTCGTAAACTATTTGCTTCAGCGGACTCCCTGAGGCGTCTTCGCAATTTTCTTCCCATCACAACTAAAATTGCGATAGCACAATCTCTTCTTCTCCCTATCCTGGACTATGCTAATGCCAGCTATCTTGATCTCACCCAAGACCAATTGGACAAGCTTGAGCGACTTCAAAATCTCTGTATCAGGTTTATATTTGGCTTGCGCAAGTATGACCACGTATCTGAATTTCGTACTAAGCTCAAATGGCTTCCTATTCGCCTTCGTCGGAATGCCCACATACTTTCTCTACTCTATAATGTACTCTTTAATCCTTCTACTCCTTTCTATCTTAAAGAACGCTTTCAGTTCCTCTGTGACACACATTCTAGGTCTTTGAGATCATCGGAGAATCTAAAACTAAGTATTCGTATGCATTCCACTTCCTTCTTTGACAAATCTTGCAGTATACAAGCGGCTCGTTTGTGGAATGCATTACCCATAGAAGTGAGGCGTGCCCAAACTCTACCAGAGTTTAAAAGAACGGTGAAGGAGCATTACCTTTCACTTTAACTTTTCCGCTCCTGTCTCAATTATATATTTGATATGTATTAGTATATAAATTGGTATTGTATTTATGTATTTTATATTATTATATGTAATTAGTATTGTTTAAAACGTTTGTACACTCACAGCCCTAAATCTATCTCCCTTCGTTCAATCCATCCAAAGGTTGTCTGGAAGAGATTGCCTTGTGCGATAAGACCGCCCATTGTGCACTTATTTTATGTATGATTGTCCTGTTCTTATTATGAGGTGTACAATAAAGTATATAATAAATAATAAATAAATAATAAATATTGTCTAACCCTCTTTGGGTTAGACAATATTTTTTAAGTATCGGAAAGCCGTATTACACGTTTTAATTCAAGTGCAAAACCATACAGAGAACCTTTGTACATGAACTATTTAAATCACTGTGAATTAATATAAGCTGTTATGGTGTACAATAAAGAATTAAAGAATTAAAGAGAAATGAGAGGTGTTTTAACAGTTTGCGACTGCAATGTAAATGCGCACGTTCCTTAAAATTACGAGAATTTCTTTCTGTTTTCTGACTCAAACGATACTGTGCAACTTTACCTGATTTAGTAAAGCTAAACCAGGAGGTTAATCTTGCTCTCCACGATTAGATTATAATATTTTCCAATCCACCTATGTTCACAGACAACCGGAGATATTGTACTAGAGATGAAGCATCTTACAAACCTGGACAGGAATATTATCATCAACATGCTTCTTTTTGATCGCTGCGAGGATGTATTTACCAAAAATTGGTCAAAAACAGTTCCTGTGAAGGCTGATACTCGCGGAATTACTGCTAAAGGGTTTGTATCGTTGTTATCTTTATCCAATGTAGTATGTATTCATATTAACTTGCTTTCTTAGCTGCGTCCGGTTGGATTTTAGTTTTCCATTTTTCAAGCATCTCTTTTGAAACTAAGCCGTTTGGGGTTGAAACCCTCGGGCCGTGGGGCCCTTGTGCCTTGTGTTAGCATTTTCAAAGTTAGCTTTTTGAAACGGCTGGTTGACACATCCCGTGACCCAAAAGCTGGCTTTTACTTTGGCCAGTGGCTAAGCATTGCCATTCAACGTGACAATGCCGCCAGTCTCTTGGGCACATTATTACCTGACAGCACTGTGGACGAATTTTGATACCATATTTTAGCTGGTTGTAAGTTCAGTTTATTAATTTTAGTAGTTATTGTTAATTATTAAACAGATAACCATGTTAAGGTAACTGAAACTGGGCATAACAACTACATAACTAAGGCCACAATGCAATAATCTGGTACTATAGAGCTGGTCTTATGATGGAGCCTGGAAGGTGGTCATAGCAAATCCGCAACCAAACAAGTTTACACCATCGTGAATGAGCTCATTATTAGATAAGTACCTGGATGACCGAGCTTTGCTCGGTTTTTTGTTTTGGTAAACGTTAATGCCCCCGAAACCCCCTGCATACTAAATTTCATGAAAATCGTTGGAGCTGTTTCCGGGATTCAAATGATAAATACAAAAATTGTTTAAAGGTGTTTGATAATGTATTGAAAAGTGACTTACGAGTACATTCAAGCTTATTTTAAAAATATTTGTACCTATATTTATTTTTCTTAATATAGTTTTTGTTTCCTAACTTAAAATTCGTTTTCAGAGAAACTGACATCGGTTCCGTTGTCAACATGACGAGAGAGGACATAGAAATGTATGGGAAAAAGTTGCAACACGTCTATACGGTGAGAAGTCTTACGCTGAAAGTAGACAATGAGACTATACTGTAACACTGGCGGACTCACGCTAGTGCTACTTACTATTATTAAGATAGATAAAACTATATTTAAGATTTAAACTTCATAATATATTTTGCGTCAGCCTTCAATGAGCGCTAGCACCGGAGTCCCATATAAAAACAAAACATATTTTCATATTCTTAATTCAAATGCTCTTTTACTTTATGCCAGATGCATACAAAGGGCTAACTTTTCTGCCAGAGACCTGGAGCCAAGGAGATCCTCCTGACACAGACACTTTGTGGCCTCCTGGCCATATCATAAAATTGGCCATTTAATGATGGGTCCGAACATTTCTTGAAATGGTTGTGTTTCATGAAATGGCCAGCAAAAACTGACACTGTAGTTTTAAATATATGATGATGTTTGATGACGTCAATGTATGAAGATATATCTATCCACATTTGGCCATATCATAAAATGACTGGCCACATTATGAAAGAAGGAGCCCCGCTGCAGGGCTTATTGGAACCTAACATGAATGGTTTGACGGGAGCTAAGTTTTCTCGCTTCGCGAACTCACTCTAGATCCCGTCATCCCATTCATGTTGGTTTCTTAATGTCTTGTTCCTCGATGTCGGCCACATCATGAAGAAATCAATTCTATGACATGGCAACAACATATACATATACATCGAATAAAATTATACTTCGAATGTAGTCTATTTTCTTCTTTAAGGCGCATTTTTCCGTCAAGTTCATTGTAATTCATCATCATTGTAATAGCTCGTAATAATAAAGAGTCACCAAGACACACACACACACACACACAAATACTAATTAACCAAAGTTTATTGCTAAAATTCACACTCGAGCCACCAATCGTTGATTTCTTATCTTTAGGTTGTCAGTGTACAAGTACACAACAAAATAAAAGGTAAAATTTTGTAAAAGGGTGGAGACCTGGTGTCCTGAAAAATAGGCCTAGAGCTTAGTTTAGGCACCAGTCTCCCACAATATTAAATGTTGTCTGACTCCGATACCATGTAATATGTATTTTATTATTATTATTAATTTAAAGGTGTATCTAATTGCAGATCACGAACAAAGGTCTCAGCAACTGGAAGCAGCTCCCAATTCAAGTTACTTTGCAAATTAAACCGTACATCAAATACAATAGCGATACTCCAGTCAAAGTAAGTTACATCATTTTCTTCAATACGTACCTATAAAAAAAAAATGCAAGATCAACTAACACACGGTTGATCTGATCAAATTGATACACTTTGTTTACAAAGGTCAGAGCTGACATTGAATGTTATTTTTTTTTTAATGTTTACACAATTCACTTTATTTCCTGCATTCAAATTGAAAGCTTTTAATTCAGTCAACTGTTTGGTGTCGGACGTATAAGAGTAGCACCATCCCATCACTTCCCGTGGGTGTCGTAAGAGGCGACTAAGAGATTCACCAGAGAATGGGTAGCATTGCAACAGTTACACTGCGATGGCCAACCTGCCCGTGGCGATGACTAACGCCCACTTTGGGGGAGGCCTATGTCCAGCAGTGGACGTCATTCGGCTGATGTGATGATAAATTCAAACAAGTATTTCGTCGGTCTAGGTGTGACACCTCATAACTACCATTTTTTGGTTAAATTAGTTTTTATGCAAAAAGTTTCAAATTATAATTCTCGTGTTAACTCGTAAATTCCTCCTCGATTACTATTTATTTGACGGCAAAAAATGAGTTGCAGTGACCTCTCGTAACAAGCATAGACGGCAACTCAATTTGGTGTAACCTCGAGAGATGTACTAGTCTAGATAGATCTTACGAGGTAACACCAGATTAAATTAATAAAAGATGTGTGTTATACCTACTTTGTAAAACAGTTTAATGTCTCTCCTGGTAAGTGCATCAGTTTGCATATACGAGGTGTCACATCTAGACCGAAGATTTGAATGTTAGGCTGAACCTAACTTTTACTAATAATTTTCAGGTAAACAATTCCACGTGTTCCTACCTATCAGAAAATGAGACATCAGTGTCTTACGTTTGTATGGTAAAAAGGTTGATGACTAACGTGGACGTAGCCAAGATCCACATACCGATGGATGTGATACCTGGAATTGTAGGTTAGTATCGTATTCATCACTTTTGGCCTAGCTGACCAATAAAAGCAATGACTGACCAAATGACTTTCATAGCAGCCCGATCTGTACCTGAATATACAAAATGGACGTAATATACAGCATGTTTCATAAACGTGTGATCATATTTAAAGATGACGTTCTATATTTGATATTCAGTAAAGAAACAATTGCAAATATTAAAAAAATACGCGCGACTCTCGAGGCCTCGCGTCTCCATAAACGAGGCCTTGTCTAAAAACCCGACCGTAAAAAACGACTGCAAGCAGCCTGATAATACAAAAATAAATGCCACCATGCAGTTGGTGGCATTTATTTTTAATTAACCACAGATTTGATGCCACCTTCTGCATCAAACTGCTGAAAAAGTGTTTTTGGAGTTTACTCCTTAAGAATATATATTATTATAATATATAATAATAATAATATACATAGATATATTTATCCCGCGGGATGAAAGTTTTATGAGGAGTAAAATCGAAAATTAACTAAAAGTGAGGCGTTACGTTCCTGTGCGCCAAGTACTTTGCGCATCTTTCACTTCGAGATTATGTATATGTATATAACAAAGTATACATGGAGTAAACTCCAGTCGTGCGTCGGAGCTGACACACACTTTTTTTTTACTATTTTTTTACTGGAGTTGAACATCAGCCTTAAATATGACAACTCACCTCCGAAACACCCTGTATATTTAAAACATAGACACTTAATATTCTGCTAATTTAGTCGTACTTTGCAGATGAATTTATCGATGAAGATAAAAATGCGACGTTTATGTCCTCTATCAAAGTGCAATTTACAAATGGCGAGTCCAAAGAAGAAAGGTAAATATATAGCGAAATTAACCATCAGCAAGTAACAACATATCTATTATAGTATTAGGTATGTTTTATATATGTAATCATAAATGAATAATAGATCATTTGTAGATCTTTGGCAGTCATTACGGATAGTCAGAAGCCAGAAAATCTGGCACCAGTCTTACCAAGGAGTACCGTGTCACCCAGTTAATGGGTTGTGTAGGTCTGGTAGGCAGCCGCTCTACGTAAAATACTGGTATTCAGCTGAATCCGGTTTGACTGGAAGCCGACCCCAATATAATTGGGAAAAGGCTAGGCAGATGATGAATCATAAATTAATAATAACAATATTTATGTATATTTATTTGATACTTTAGTTTAAGGCTTCACATACCCCTTTTCTTGTTCTTTCTTACGGACTATTATCTACATTTATTTTTCATTTCTCCTTTCCTAGGTCTGCTGGAAGTAATTTCTTTAAAAATAAGCAGTACCTTTGTACTAATAATTATAATGTTATATCTGATACTTTCTCTGTCATCATCTGCTTAGCCTTCTCCCATCTATATTGGGGTCGGCTACCAGTCAAACCGGATTCAGCTGAATACCAGTATTTTAAGTGAAGCGGCTGCCTACCGGACCTCCACAACCCAGCAACTGGGTGACACGGTACTTCTTGGCAAGACTGGTGTCAGATTTACTGGCTTCTAACAATCCGTAAGGACTGCCAAAGATCTACAAATGACTGTTGGGACCAACGTGCTTTCCGAGGCACGGAGGAAACTCGGTATGTTAAGATGGTCACCCATCCACAGACCAACCTTGGCAAGCGTTGCTTATCATTGATCGACCCATGCGGCTGATATTCTTTAGGCACGAGCTCCTCCTGATACTTTCTCTGTGTGTACATAAATTGTAAAAAAAAAATATATAATAAACGTGTGAGACGATCTGAGCGTGTTCGTGGGCCGAAGGGACTCGCCGATGTGGCAGCACTGGATGCAACTACACACTGAGGGTGGTCGCGTCCAGGGCTTTGCATGATCTAGTGTTCCTGTGCAGTGCCTCTTTGTGATTATGTTTTTCTTTCTGTGGTTTATGTATGTACTAACAATAGCTTTATAAGGTATTTTGTGTTACTAACAGTATATGGACTATGTCTGAAATAAATGTCTTATTATTATTATAAGAAGACCGTCTTTGAACAGCAAAAATATTGTAAGTTGCGCTGTCGACAGAAACTAAAATATCTGGTTATTTTTTCAGTATCACCACATTCATAATGCTACAAGAGGCGACGGTACCAATAGAGACCATTATAATAGCAGTTATTGTTGGCCTCTGCATTATAATCATCATCGCAGTGATTCTCTACAGGGTGCGTAGTAATAATTGTTTTAAAATCCAAACAGCTGTTATAGGGTATCCGCCTGCTTCATTTGTTAAATAGAAGGGATCCTCCGGCCAGAGGGGTGTGTCTGCTGGTTATTATATTTTTTTTAATCAAGCAGAAGACTTGGATAGCACGGTGAAGTGGAAAAAAGTTCAATTTTAAGTGGTAGTAGACTATCATCTGAGCAAGAATCAATGACATAAACTTGTGAAAATGCACGGAAATTAGAGATATTTTGAAATATTGCGACTGCGATGCAACGGTCCTTAAAATTCGAGTGGTGGAGTTGGTGGCACCTATTTTAGTTCAATCACAATCACAGCAACTGCATCAGACTGCTTGAAAAGTGTTTTTTTTTTATTTTAAATAAAATTAATAAAAAATAAAAAAATCTTTTTCGGCTATCGGGATTTTAGAAAAAATGTTTTTTTTTATATTGTATCTTAACTGTATAGAAGCTACGGAACACCACCCTTAAATATGACCATGTACTTCTGGAACAGCCTATATGTGTCATAGGTCCTGTATCTACTGTTTTAGTTTATCTTTCCAAAAAATATGTGATTCCGTTTTTGATAGAAGAACAAGTCCAAAAATACTATTTCGCATTTATTAGTTATTTAAGTAAGATTTTTTTTTTTTATATTAAGATGAATTGTTCTTTTCACCAATATGTACTTTTCCTCAGGTTGGTTTTTTGCGTCGTAAAAAGAAAGAAGAGTTGGAAAAATTAAAAATAAGAGTCAAGCGCCAGACCATAGTAAGTTTTTTTTTCTTTAACTTTTGTAAAAATAAAAATAATTAGACATGTAAAACTCTTTACAATGTACAATGGTATGAACTCGACTCGAATAAATTCTAATGGTATCTAACTCACGCTTTGATCTGTCAAAATTACGCTAATCTGTCAAGATTTGACAGATCGATCCGGAAATAATGAGTTGAAAGATGGAGACGAAACTACGACACTAAGTTTCATCGCTACCACTTATTTTACATTCTTCCAACCATTTGAAATTCACTGCATCAATGAATCTAAGTGAAAACATCTGGATAACGAGGTCCAAAAACGTTCTATTCTAATGTTAACTTGTTTTGTTATCAGATAAGGAACTCCATGAGGAAGTCCAACGCTTCAGCTGGCCACGAAGCAAATCGATTTCTGGGCAAGGAACAAGAGGTTGATCCTGATACTACTGAAGTCTTCAAATAAACAGATACTATTTTAACAAAACTGTTTGATTATACAATCCTCTGAAGTCCGCAACCAAAGTATTTTTTTAAACAGGGTCAATAATTATCTGTTTGCTTGACCAAGTCTCGGTACACATGGTCCCATATGTACCGAGACGTAACGCACAGGATGGATGGAATGATAACATGTCACTGGAAATCCTTGCGGCCCCTCAACCACTCAAAAGCGATAATCTACAAGTCCGTTATAGACCTGTCTTTCTATACAGATCAGAATGTTGGGCTATGAAAAAGATGGATGAACAAAGATTGTATAGAGGTATGCGTAACAGATAGCAAATCCTACACACCTTCACTGAAATGGGAGGATCCTCCAACCAGACGGTTGTTGTGTCTGTTGGGCAACTGCTCGATAGTTGATATTCGGACAGTTGTATATGTTCAAATCGCATGGAGAACTTTGCTTGCGCGATGCAGGATTTCGTTGGTAGTTCGCAGCTGGCAGGATAGATGGCGTTGCGGTTCTTTTTGTTGCCGTACAAATTTCGCTTCTTAGTTTTTAATGTGGCGGCATTGATGCCACTACAATTGCATGTAGCGTAGATGAGAATGTTAAGATGGATGTGTGGAGAGACGAGAATGGATACATTTAAAGGGAGAGAATGGATATATAGAAAGTTGAATGAAAATCGTTTGTCTCTCGAAGAGAAAGGAAGAAACGCCTGGTTCTAAAATATTTATAATACTAATTGTGGATGGCTAGAGAATGACAGGGAGGCAAAAAATAAAAGATGGATAAATTTTAAGAGAAGTGATATGACAAAGTAGGAGTCAGTGATAGCGTCCCGGTTGACAGAATAGGATGAAATAAAAATATGTGTTGCGCCCATCCCAAAGTAATATACCAGACAACACACAATTAATACACAACAAGTAGTATTAACACATTAACTTTATTATTATTGTATTATTTTAGGTGTAGTTATACATAGTTTTAACCTAACTCTGTTAGTTCATAATCATGTATAGGAAAAATACCTAAATAAAAAGGCATTGCAAAATAATAACGCAAAAGAATTATTTTCCTCTATTCATATAATTTACCTACCTATGTTAATACAACAATAGATACAAATTTTAAGGAAAACTATTTTCACTATTATTTTGGTACTCCTCTATTAGAAAATTACTAGGTTGTCTGTTACATAATGCCTTTTGTGTTATGTCCGCCCACGTACCGCTGTACATATTAAATTTTAAATAAATCTTTTATCTTCTTTTAGAGTCGGTGGTTAACTTATTATATTGTGGGCCCAAACAATAATAAAGAAAATTAAAATACAGGGAATAGTTCTTTGCCTATATATGTACATATAATATAAAACCTATAAGAATTATTTTGTGTTAAAATAACATGTTACAAAAATGAAATTCATTCGGAACCTTTTGCACGCGAGTCTGACTCGCACTTGGCCAGTATTTTGTTCTAGGAATAACCTAAAAGTTTGACTAGTAAGCCTGACTTAAATGTACCTATAACAAACAAAAAATGGAAAAATATCGAGTCCATCATTTGGTCATAAGGATGTCAATACTAATATTTCGATACCTTTAAAGCCATCGAACTGTAGGCTACAGGGAAATACATGAAATACATGTCACGCACATAAATTAGGAATTCACATACACTATAAAAACATTATACCCACCTCTAAGAAAGCCGGGTGATAAAAGAGCGTCAAAAAGGATCTTGGTAACTTTTGTAGCTGACTGTACAGTACAAAAAACTAGTTTTTAAAACCGACCAAGTGCGTGTCGGACCAGTGTAGGGTTCTGTAGTAATCCGTCTCCAAAACCATGCCTGAAAAATAGTAAAATGTACTTAACTATTATTAGAATACAAAGTTACAAATGCAAAGTCAACATCAAAGTCAAAGCATTTATTTCAAATAAGCACTTGATTTAAGTAATTTCCTTAGAAATTATTCGGATTTTTAATATGTACCTATTCATCGGTATACATACTAAAATCCCGAGAATTCCTTGACATTGAAGTTGATATTTGGTATGGACCAAATTTCAACTTGCTAGCGCTAAGCGTCTCTGAGCTACACCAAGAACGGGCATACAGACATACAGACGGACGTGGCGAAACTATAAGGGTCCATTCTTGACTACGGAACCCTAAAAAGGTTAACAAAACGGGAATGCATAATATGAACGTATGAAGATCAAAATCGAATCGAAACGGCACTTGAGTTCAGTTTATAAAACTTTTGACAGGTTGACGAGTCGGAAATGTGACTAGGTAGGTACTGGGTGACTTGTACAGTAGTTTATTCTTTACTTTTGAAACTACCAGGAGATATGTGTTGAATATTTATTATCAATTATCCTTGTTGCGGTTGCTCCACAATAGGCTAACACGTCATTATTCAATCTATATAGGCAGTATACTTTATACCACATTTATACAAAACTATCAATGTGTCCGCGACTTCGTCTGCGCTGATTTGGTACAAATGTGTTTGCCCCTTTTCACCCATAATTAAAGATTGAATTTCCAAAAATCCCTTCATAGAGCTTGTCAAAATTATAAAAACTTTGTGCGAAATTACATGTTCCTTATCCCAGTAGTTTAGACTGTTCCTGGATATGTCAGTCAGTCGGTTTCCCTTTTATATACAACGTGTACCAAAATAAACGCAATACCTGAAAAGCGGTCATTATACTCAATATCATGAACAACTTTCACTGTGGGACCAACACAAAATTTGTCGTAAAAAAAATCAACTGCTCAATACATTTGTGGGAGCATAACTCGACAAAATGTACTGAACAATGAAGAGCTGATTCTTTGTCCATGTTTTCGGGATTGATCACATTGTTAAAGTTGCTCAGAACGAAAGAGTTATTGGTTAACCATTAATAAATAAATAAATAAACGCTAGATCCTTTCTCCCGAAAATGACTTCTCCCGCTCAAGGTAGAGCGGAAGGGAGCACCAGACTCTTATTAACTTAAACTTACCCGTGTCCCTTCAAATGCCCTTTGCGTTTCAGGGCTTTTTTTAAGGATGGAAATCATCAAATGACTTCTTCCGCTCTGGGTGGAGCGGAAGGGCGTGTCAGACTCTTACTGTCTAAAACCCATCCGTGTTCCTTCTAAAGCCCTTTACCTTTAGACACTTTCGAACAAATTCCGCAACCCTGGCAGGCTTTGGCACCAGCGGGCGCCGTCTTCTAAGCTGACATCTCTTTGAGGCGTGCGTGGAATACAACGTGCCATCGACCAGAGCCTGTTGGTGATCGGACAGCGAGCTCGACGTCCGCAGGCCCGCGCCTACGGTGGCCGGGGATCGCCCTGCGACTCCCGACGCCCGGGACGTCTTCTCCTGTAGCGGCGGTTGAGGCGAAGGCTTTGGTTTTCCCTCGCGCGGCCCACGTCCTCCATCGCTAGCATTACTGCTGCGCAGAAGGAGGTGAGCGTTTCCCAAGCCTCCTCGCTCCGGACCATGGATTTAACCAAGGCCGGACACGAGAGGTCGCCGCCGCTGATCGCTTCGACGGGGACACGGCGGTGCTGAGCCCAAGCAGGGCAGACTTCCACCGTATGCTCCACTGTGTCCTCCGGGCGATCCTCACAGTGCTGACACCCGGGCGTGTCCTCCCGCTGAATGGTTATAGCCTATATTAGACAGACTGATATTTTAGTTCGACTTCAAATATAAAAGCCCTTTGCAACAATAAAATTAAGTACTCCATTACTAGATTTAGCGCAATGCACGGTCGAGTACGGACGTGTTTGCGCTGCTCGATACGAATATTATAATTCACGTGTCGCGCGGCTTTAGCCGCTGCTCGGTTTTTACGTCGCTATGTGTTCACAACCACTCATAGCCAACGAGGTCTTGGCATTTATCAACCATGCCATCGACTACATGGACGAAGTCAGCATCTTGCAGATCTGCAAGTCCAGCTTCACGGAGGAGGAGATCAGCAGTGCTAAACTGCTGCTATTCCAATCGCTCGGCAAAGTCGAGCAGATGCAATCCCGCCGGAGGGATGGTGGACAGAAGTGTGTGCAGGACATCATCACATTGATGAAGAGCACCGACCCGGAAGACGTGCCAGCTTTTGTGGCGAAGGAGCTACATAAGTTGCCCCCAGTCACGTTTGACCACGTCGACGTCACCAGGTTGCTGAAGGACATTACAACTCTCAAGGCGAGCCTGGCCGAGGTACAGTCTAAGTTGGAGGTGTCGAATAACACCATTGGAGAACTACGTGCCGAAGTAGAGTTGTTGCGCAACGCTATTAAGGTAAATAGGTCGCCTGATGCCTCCAACATGAGCACACGTCGCGGAGCGAGAAACGCTAGCATCGGCAGTTTTGAGTCGGCGAGCTCTACTGCGTCACCCGCTGCTGATATTGCACGCGTTGCAACATGCGCCACCGCCGTCGCTGACTCGATGCCGGTCGAGGTAGTGACTCGTGTAGGTACGTCGACCCCTAAACGTGCCTACGCTGCTATCGCTGCCACGCACAAACCTGTGTCGCAGACCAAACAGGGGGATATGAAGAGCTGCTGTGAACCTGCCAACAGGGGTTCGAAACAGCTAGGCCCAGCTACAGACACGTGTGATAAGGATGGCTTCGTGAAGGTGGAGAGGAAGAGGACGAAGAAGCCTCCTAGTCGGAACCAGTGCGGGACCGCGCTGGCAGGACACAATATGCTGCGTCCGGCAATACCTACGACGCAGCTCTATGTGTCCCGGCTACATCACACCACGAAGGTTGAGGAGGTCGTGGAGTATGTTCGAGCAAAGACCAACTGGACCTTAAGGGTCGAAAGGTTGGAGTCACGCCATAACACGAATTTCAAATCGTTCGTGGTGCGAGTTCCGACTCATCATATTGAGACCTTCCTCAAGGAAGAGTTTTGGCCGAAGGGTGTCGTATATCGGCGATTCCGCGGGAGGCTACGTGACACCATGCAGCGCAACACGACGCCGTCAATTCGTGTGAAATAGTGTTTTAATTTTTTTTTTGTGGTTTTTATAAATATGTATGATAGTCTGTAAGGTATTTATTTAATGGGTCTTTGTTACCTGAATTAAATGATATATTATTATTATTACTTACTACGTTTCAGGAAAGAAATCATCCAGTATCAAAAATCCAACTCAATGAAAAAAAAAAAAAAAGTTTTAATTGTTTCTCATACAATTGTTCTAGAGCACAAAATTGAGGCAGCCCCGGTAAGTTATAAGGATACTTATGTAATCTGTTAAAATGAGAAGCTCGTGGCTAAATAATAACAGCCGCACGGGTCGATCTTCAAGGTTAAGCAACGTTTGCCGAGGTTGGTCTGTGGATGGGTGACCATCTTAACATACTGAAACTCCTCCGTGCCTCGGAAAGCACGTTAAGCCGTTGGTCCCGGGTGTCATTTGTAGATCTTTGGCAGTCGTTACGGATAGTCAGAAGCCAGAAAATCTGACATCAGTCTTACCGAGGAGAACCGTGTTGCCCAGTAAATGGGTTGTGGAGGTCTGGTAGGCAGCCGCTCCACGTAAAATACTGGTATTCAGCTGAATCTGGTTTGACTGGAAGCCGACCCCAATATAATTGGGAAAAGGCTAGGCAGATGATGATGATGTAATCTGTTAAAATATTGTTACGAGCTTGGGGTTCGTGACAATAACAGCCGATTAAATAACCAAAATGCAACTAGGCGACGACTTTAAGGCGCGCCTGCTGAGGATGCTGACCCCCCGTCCGTCACGCTTCCAGATCGAGTCGGTCACGCTCCGAACTAAGGGGACTGACTCGGTCGCCCACTATGCTGGCCTTATATAGGTCAATTAATACCAGAACCTTTTACTATAGAAGCATCTGGAAAGTACTCATAACTACCGGTGCCGACTGATCAGATATCGAGAAGTGTAGAATGTTCTGGCTTAGAAATGTCTAGAAGGTACTTGACTCTACTAGTACTGCTACTCCTACCCCCTCCCTAGACGTGACATTTTTAGTAAAATATCTAGAAATTATTAAATTAAAACGGCAGTTCAGACATTATTTTATACCAGATTTATTTATTTTTTAATAAAATCAACATCAAATCAAACATTAAAAAATAACAAAGCAAAAAACTGAAACCTTATGATAATACAGATAGGACTGAAAATATTTTAAGTTGTTCGTTAATAGTTAAATTACGTTTTTAAATCCTCATTTATATATTTGATTTTAAAATGTGACGTCACAAAATTTAGGACCCCTCCCACCCCTTGTCACACAATGTCACACTTCATCGGCCCCCTCCCTTAACGTGTGACGTAATTTATGGATGGCCCCTAACTTTAAATTGCCACAGGCCCTTTTTGTCGAGAATGCAGTTTTCTCCTTGTCCTTAGGGTCGATTTCAACTTGCCAGTAACCACTTTTTAGATCTAGCGTGCTAAACCACTTCACTGCCCAGCGTGTCATCAATTCTTGGCAAAGGATAGCTGTATTTTTTCGTGACGTCGTTCAGACGACGATAGTCAACACAAAACTGCATGCTGCCGTCCTTCTTTCTTACCAGAACTACTGGTGAACACCATGGACTGGATGAAGGTTCTATAACACCATCCTTCACCATTCCTTCAATCATGGTTTCCACTTCCTTTTCACTTGCTTCCGGCAATTTTCTTGGTTGCTGACGGACAGGCAATTCTTCTTGTGTTTATTTTGTGTTGAACTAAGCCAGTCTTCCCGATGTGGTGATGAAGCCAGTCGTACCAATCAGCGTGCCTTTTTCTATCTTCTGTTCCTTATCACAAAGGTTCAGCACACGTACCCCTGAGATGTCACTGTCTTTCCTTTCCACAAGTACACAACGATGAGTCTCCCCAGGATTCCCAGGAATACTAACCGGCTCAATCGTTTCCGATCTCGAAGGAAGAACAATCTTCTTTAGGCTGTACACATTTTCTGGTAACGCCCCTTCCAGGAAAAGTTCCTCATGTCCACATTTCATAACTCCTTGATTGATGTCGATCTCACAACAATTCTTCCTCATAAAGTCTAAGCCCAGGATGCAATCGTCCATTATATCGGCCACGACAACATTATGCCGGTATATTCCGTTGCCTAGCTTCAACTCCATCTCTTTCTCTCCTCGGACGGGTATGCGCTGACCAGTGCGTGTTACCAAATTAATGCGGTCTCGGTTGCAGGCGTGCAAGAAGCTCCAGTGTCTATCGTCAGCTTACAAGGCGTTCCGATGACCTCGCCCTTAGTGATTAGGCTATTTCCGTCATGGCTTTGTGAGATCGAAATCCTTGGGGCTCTTTGAACATCAGCCAGCACCCGCCCCACAGTCCTGGCTTTCACTCGTTTCCCTGCTGTTGCTGAGCGGTGTTGTTAGCCACCCTACCCTCTGGAGATCGGCTACCTTCCTTTTCTGCAGTTCGCTTAGGGCAACTGGATCGAAGGTGGCCCCTTTTACCACAGCCGTAGCACCTAGGGCTGTATCCTTTTAAACGGTCGTGAACTGTAACCGCTGGAACTGAACTGTAACCCTGACGTCCTGCCGTGCAGCTTCCACCTCCAGTGCATGAGCCAAGGCGTCCTTAAGCGTCCCGTGGTGCCCGAGCCTCACAGCAGCTCTAACTTCAAGGTCGCGGATTCCATCGATGAATGCCTGCACCAGGTTCCCTTCGATGAGCGCAGGTATGGACTGGTAAGCTTTTCGAACCAGCTTCTCCACTTCAAGGGTCCACTGCTGCAGGTTTTCACTGCTTCGTTGCACGCGATGCTTGAACTGCGCACGAAACACGTGTTCCAGATTAGCGTCGCCATATCTAGCTTCTAACGCCTCAAAGAGTTGCTCGTACGTCACTTCCTTACCGGGAGCTTCCAGGACAGTTAAGGCCTGATCGCGCAGGCCTAGAGTGAGAGCAGTCATGGCCTAATTTTTATTCCACCCATTCGCCTACATAACAGCCTCAAACTGTATTTTGTAAGCTGACCAGGAAGATGTCCCATCGAACGGCGGCACTTTGAATCCACGTAGCGAAGGTGTAGTAGCTACGAAAGTTGCAATTCCATCCACTACTTTAAGGTTGTCTAGCGTTTTCTTCACGTCAGCAATCACATTGTCAACCCGATTATTCATTTGGTCGATTCGCGTTTCGGCTTCCGTCAGGCGGTTCTCATGCTGGCCCACCTTATCTTTTACAACCTTTATTTCTTTACCGAAAGTGGTGTGCAGATCCTTCATAACGAACATCTGTTCTTCCTGGCGGCGCGCCTGCTCCTCCTTGTCACGCTGGAGCTGTTCCTCCAACCGACGGGCCTGTTCTTCCTGTTGGCGAGCCTGTTCCTCCTTGTCTCGCTGCAGCTGTTCTCCCAGCCGACGGGCCTGTTCCTCTTATCGGCCGTCCTGTTCCTCTTATCGGCCGTCCTGTTCCTCTTTGTCACGCTGCAGCTGTTTTTCTAGCTGACGGGCCTGTTCTTCCTGTCAGCGGGCCTGCTCCTGCAGCATCATGATCAGTGCAGCAAAGTCTGGTGCTGCAGATGCTGGAGCTGCTGTGGACGGGCCGGCCTCCATGATCGGCAACTGGCCCTCCGACGTCTGCGGCGTTGTACCTCCAAAACGCCTCTGGTCCATCTCCTGCTAACTCCGGGTACGGATACCCTCCGTGTCGTCCTGTGGTAGAATCGGCATTATTTAAATGTCCACTCTTCAGACACCAATTGTTACTAGCTTGGGGTTCGTGACTATAAAAACAGCCGATGAAATATCCATCATGACACTTTAATTTAAAAACACTAATTACAACTTTAAACTAACTAATATTATTAAACACAACTTCACCACTGATCACTTTATTCGCACTTGAAGATTGCTTCTGAAGTATTTGCTTGAATCGCAAATCCAATACTGACTCGGTCGCGAACTATGCTGGCTTTATATAGGTCGATTAATTCCAGAATCTTCTACTATGGAAGCATCTGGAAAGTACTCGCATCTGCCGGTGCCGACCGACCAGATATCGAGAAGGCTAGAATGTTCTGGCATAGAAATGTCTAGAAGGTACTTGACTCTACTAGTACTGCTACTCGATACTAATGTCGATTTGTACCCGGCATTAATTCTGGCGCGTAACAATATCTTTCAACCAATCACCAATACCAAACCGAAAATACATTTTATATCAGTTCGAATAAAGTTCAGTATTGCGAATGTTATTATACTAATTGGAAAGTGACGACAGTAAAAATATTAGGTACTTCCTGCAGTATGGTTCCAGTAATAATTATTGGTATTCAGCGTGTTTGATTGTAGCTGTCAAGTTTGTGGATCACAGCTGTAAAACGAACTAGTGCTTGTCCAAAAGAATCATGAATTGTAAGTTTATTTCTTTTTAATAAAGAATTTTTCGATAAGTGATCATATTTGCTCTTAATTGAATTCAAACTCTCATTATAAACGCATTTACTTTGTCTGTTCTTTTATAGATAAAAATAACAAACCATTTATAAACTAAATTTTATTTTATAAAATTTATAAGGAAAGATTTTAAATATCATTTAAAATTAAATCAACGCACAGCCTAATTCATTAAGTCTAGTAAGCTGAAATTTTGAACAAATTTTATTTTACAACCTGTAAGCATCTTTTTCAACATTAATGAGAAGAAATAGCAGAACATTTTATTACAGTATTTGTTCTTTTAAATCAGAAACCTGAAAATTTGAATTACACCTGTTGAACATAAATACATAGTGACGCGTTTAAGGTTTTTAGGATATTTAAATTTTATGGGAAGAAGGGAATTTGGTCGCGGGCTGGTTAACCCGGCGTCATTGTGGTACAAAATTGTTACACGGATGTTGAGGTGGGTCAATATAAGCCGTGTATGTAATGTACGACATTTTCGTGTTTTATTGACTGTATTCGTAATCTTTGACATTTTAATATATATTTACAGTCTGATCTTAGGAATAAAAGAAAAAAAATACTAATCACAGAATATTTACTGAAAGTATTTAAATTTTTACTTAAATTCTTACAAAATTAACAAATTTGAGATCCCTTACAGCTTCATCACCTTACTACACTGAAATATAGTATTTTCAGTAACATATTGCACTTAAATTATACCTAACTAATATATATTTGGAAAAAAGTTTAACAAAACTGATTGGAATCCTCATCATTGCAGAAAGGTATGATATGCTCAGGGCAAATATATTGGTTACAACCTCGACATATGTCTTTCGTTTTGCAATCTCTTTGTGCAGGGCTCTCTTTTAGTAGGAAGCTCTTCAGGCGATGCACCAGTAATCTTTCTGATTCTCTTACGCATTTTTCATGGCAAGCGATTCAAATTCTGGCGTTTTCAAATGACCACAGACGAGCGGAAGACCTAATCTTTAAAAAAAATACGTCGTTTTTCCATTGGTTTATTATTGTGTTTCCTGTAAGACCGTTAATGCCAGAAATGTTCAAAATGGCGTAAAAAATGGTAAGAGACCATCTCTTCGAATTACGGCTCACGTCATACGTAGCGCTAAGTTCATCAGCGTTGTCCACCCCAGCGGGACATTATCTTCATCACTGTCTGAGTCCTGTTCCGTATCGCTTGCCTGGCTACAAACGCTCACGTAATCCTCATCATCCACATCATCGTTATCAGTCAAGCCTTCTTCTGAATCAGATTTCTCAACAATTGACAAAATTGGTTGGTTCTCTCTATCCATGTTTCTAACTACCTTGAAGCAAAATAATAATATCACAAACATAAATATAAAATTTATATTTGTGATATTATTATTTTGTCCTTCCCTTTGTTCCTTACATAAGAAAAAACTTAAAAAAAACACCAAAAAACATACAAAAATAAGGCGCAAAAATTGGTACGTTAGTTGAGAGGATGGCTCATATTTACCTTTTTGGCAAATGTGCGGGTTTAGCTCCTACCACTGCACGGTTACCACTAGGAACTCAGCTTTGCCTCCAGCTACTGAGAACAACGGCAACGTTACGCGTGTACGTCAAAAAATATTTGCATTCTTAAACTCACTGGTTCATTTTGACCCAACCTCAATGACGCCGGGCTAATATAAAATACGGAACAGCAGACTGTTTTACAATTTCTGTATTTTTTAATTTTTTTTTGTTTTTTGACGATGACCACTCGCAGTTCAGCACAATAAGGCTGGTTACTGCTTAACCGGACTATCCTGTGGTGGCCTCAAATGAATTTAAGGCCCCCAGCCAGGGCTTACAAACTAGCTAATTATCATAAATGACCGCTCGCTAGGGTATCCCCTGCGGGATACGGACCGCGATTTCTGGCGTGAATTAGATATATGTATATCTTAAGATAACTCACACACGGTCATCCGATCCAAAACTAGGCGGAGCCTGTGCTATAGCAACCAGACAACTGATAAACATATATATTTCTAAATACATACATATTATAGAGAAATTACATCCAGACACAGAACAAATGATCATGCTCATCACACAAAGATTTGTCCTGGGTGGGAATGGAACCCACGACCTCCAGTTTAGCAGTCAGGGTCACTAACCACTCGACCAGCAGGTCATTCAAATATACGGAACAGCAGACTATTTTGCGATTTCTGGCTCGAATTAACGCATTTCAAGCTCAGCCGCTTATGCTGTTAGAAAGATAAGACAGTTAACAGATGTAGAAACCGCGCGCTTGGTCTATTTTAGTTACTTTCACAGCATTATGTCGTACGGTATTTTGCTGTGGGGTCGTGCTGCCGACATTGAATCTGTATTTATTTTGCAAAAGCGAGCTGTTAGAGCCATTTATAATCTTCGTCGCCGCGATTCTCTTAGGGAAATTTTTTAAAAGATTAATATTATGACAGTACCTTGTCAATTCATTTATGAGAATATTATGTATGTAAGAAAAAATCGACATCTCTTTAACAAAATTAGTGATAGACATCATATTAATACTAGAAATAAAAATAATTTAGAACATTTTATAGATTAGCCAAAGTACGAACATCTTTCATGGGGTACTGTGTTAAATGTTACAACAAAATACCTTGTGACATATTAGAACTAAATGAAAGAAAGTTTAAAACTTACATTAAAACCACACTTTGTAAACAAGCATATTACAAACTAGATGATTATATTATAGATAAGAATGCTTGGAAACATGCTGGTCCTGCTCCATAGGACAATCGAGGGTATAGTAGAAAAAATCAAACTTGTTTTATTTACTGGTGTACTTTCAGGTTTTTAATATGTAATTTAACTCACACACTGATCCATTGTTTATAATTATATTGTAAATATGTGAGTACCATGTCCCTTACTAGCAAACTTAATTTTATCTCTGCTGGTATTGCTTTGTTGTACCTATAGTATATAAGTGTGTGCTGTATATTAGTGTAATGTTGGATGCATTGTGCTCACATAATATAATCAATTGATCAATGTACCTATGTATACAAAATATTGTAAAACGTATATTTGAAAAGAGTAACTATGGAGTTTCTTGTCCGTTCTTCTCCATAAGAATACTACTACTACTACTTTTTGCGAATGGACAACTAGAGTCACTTATATCTTAATTTTAAACTGTAAATTTGACGTTCAAAAGTGCCTTTTAATGGTCTAGTTGAAATAAATTAATTGACTTTTTTTTTTTTTTTCAGATTTTTTATTATTTCTCAATACAACGTATAACAGAATAAATGCAATACCTAATTGTACTCACCATTATAAATAACTTTTACTATGGGACGAACTTAAATCGAGAAATAAAAACAGCTGTTCAGTACATTTTGTCGAGTTATGCGCTTCTTACCCTAATCTCTTCAAAATTAGAGTGAACAGGCTTCTTCTGGGTAAGCTCGCTCCATCGTCGACTTTGTCTCCGTCATCTATGACCTAGACTAGAGTCAAGAGCAAACCCATATTAAATAAATAAATAATAAATAATAAGTCCATCCAAAGGTTGTCTGTAAGAGATTGCCCTGTGCGATAAGACCGCCCATTGTACACTTGTTTTTTAAACGTTTTTACTATGTTTGTAATGAGGTGTACAATAAAGTATATAATAATAATAAAATATGTATGGGGCAGTCGTTTTTTTTTGCAATTTCAGTGTTGATCGAGTATTAACAGTTGTATTCGGTAACACGTTGTATACTTCGTGAATATTAATGTTCGAATCTGGGTCCGTTACCCAGTTAGACTGGCCTGTTGGTCGAGTGGTTGGTGACCCTGACTGCTAAACCGGCACCGTGTGTGAGTTGTCCTATATATAAAAAAAAAAAAAAATGCCTATCTTACGCTGATTAAATAAAAAATTTCAGGCGTATCTCAAATATTCATGACTGTGAGGCCCTTCAATTGGATATTAAAACAATTGTGGAATGGTGTGACGAAAATTTGATGTCACTAAACGCCAAAAAATGTCAGGTTATTACATTTTCTAAAAATAGTAAAAACATAATTAAGTATGACTACAATATTAGGGGAGTAGTAGTAGATAGGGTAAAAGTGGTACGTGACCTGGGCGTTATGTTTGACTCGGTTTCGTCATTTAGGCCCCACTATGATCACAGTTGCAGTAAGGCAAACCGTTTACTGTCTTTCATATTGCAAAATGCTAAACCATTTAAACATCCGCAAACTTTGTTAAAATTTTTCTATTCCCTGGTAAGATCTATATTGGAGTACTGCTCGTCTGTGTGGTCTTCAATATATAACACTCACGTTGATCGCATCGAATCTGTGCAGAGAAGATTTGTCAGATTTTAAATTGCAAAATATGGCCTCAGACGTAAACTACCCAATTACAATCAGCGACTCACACACTTTCACATGAAGAGTCTTGAGAAAAGGATCTCCTTTTAACAAACTAATACTAACTACTACTTTTATTAAATGTTCTACTAAATTTTATTAAATGTTTCATGTCTGCCTGACGTTAATTTATTGTGGTTGATTGTCTTTTGTTTATCATGCATGACTAATAGTATTAATGGAACTTATATTTACTCTGAAATGGAATTTATGTGAAATCATTATCCGCTCGTATGTAACCCATGTATCACAAATAAACGATTTGATTGATTGATGGGTTGATTCTACATCTTTAAGTTTTTTTTTTCTAGTAATTATTTGGGCCTACCTGGCTCTGGCAACATGTCCAAACGCTTTCGCAATGTACTACACAGGAATAAAGGAACTATTTCAACCGGCAGTAGATCTTCCCATAGATTCGTATTTCGGCTACAGCATCACTTACGATGAAATTAATAAACAGTAAGTTTTTTTTTTTTTAACGATGACCACTCGCAGTTCAGCACAATAAGGCTGGTTACTGCTTAACCGGACTATAAACAGTAAGTTTCATAGTTTCCATATATAAAGACAGAATGGGTAGGCCATTAGTGTGGGACGCTACTTGTGTCGATACTCTTGCGCCATCCCATCTTCCTAGCTCTTCGTGCTGTGCTGGCGCTTCCGCTGCGGCTGCAGATGTCCTCCAGCGGCGGAAATATAATAAACTTGTTGGTTTATTATATTTCCGTCTGGGGTTGAAACTCTCGGGTCATAGGGTCCGAGTGTTTAAAGATCTCTCAAGACGCTTAATTGACACTTCACGTGACCCAAGGGCTGGCTTTTACCTTGGTCAAAGAATAAGCATTTTCATACAACGTGGCAATGCCGCCAGTCTTTTGGGTACACTTCCCGTCGACAGCGATGCGGATGAATTTTTTGACGCCATATGTTAGGGTTAATTTAGTAACGAGTTTTTATTTCTAGTGTATATTGAGTATAGTTAGTTATGTAAATAAATATTTGTTGATTATAGACAGATGACTTATATTTACCTGCATAGAGGATAATATGGATATTGAAACTGTTAGTGCCTAGGCTTATCGTGCCTATTTCTTGGCTTTTTGAATGCTGATTCGAAAACCATATTGACTGTTGTTCATAGAAGTTGTAAAAACCGTGAACGTGATGGCTGCAAGAATTTTGATGTTGCTCATGATGTGGATTTTTCAACCGACTTCCAAAAAAAGTGAAGAAGACTTTGCAGTGTTTTGATATGTCGCACGGTACAATTGGAAAAAAACTGTTTTTGAGTTTTCTGGTTTCCGACCAAACATCTGTGTTTTTTATTTGAAAGTCGGTTTTTCTTGTTTTTTTTTTTCTTTTAAATAAACATTGCCCCACACACATTTCTCCTGTATTGTGGGTGCGTTTACAAACATACAAAGTCAAATACACAAACAGCCGGATTCGGAACAACTATCTGTAGGCCATACACATAATTGTTCCGTACGGGAATCGAACCCGCGACACGCAGTCAATCGCTCAACCACTGCGCCAACCGTGCCGTCAAATTAAATTAGAACAAAGGACTTAAGGCCGGTCTCAATAACTTTTGAACAACCGTCGAATTAGCTACCAATAGTAGCTGGAACGTAATGTTGCCTTTCAAACACGACGTTTCAGCTACTGTTGGTAGCTAATTTGACAGTTGGTCGTTAGTTAGTTAAGCAGTCAATTTAGCAGTTTACGTTATTGAGACCGGCCGTGTATAATGTTCCCTTTTAATAGAAAAATATTTGCAGTGTAAAATGTTCCCTTTTAATAGAAAAATATTTGTTTTATATGAATCATATTTTAATGGCCATAATTTCACACTGCTAGGGAATGGCCTCCTCCAAGTCCATCCAGGAATTCTTTTCCCGCTCCACCTTTTTTCCCAAACAAGCCATTACTATTTTTAAAGTCGTACGAAGAAAAAACAATTTTATTTTTAAATTTTTTCAGTTTAATAATAAGCGCGCCAAAGGAAAATTATATAGGCGAAGTATATAAGTGCAATATGGAAAACAGAGCCTGCACACCCATTGCCAAGAATAAACTTATAAAACGTAAGCAGTTTTTATTTGGCTGGAGAGACGCCACGGCGTCCTCACCTTCCGCCTGACGCAGGTACTCACCGGACACGGCTGTTTCGGGAGGTACCTATTACGGATTAAGCGGGAGGACACGCCCGGGTGTCAGCACTGTGAGGTTCGCCCGGAGGACACGGTGGAGCAAACGGTAGAGGTCTGGCTTGCTTGTGCTGAGCATCGCCATGTCCTCGTCGAGGCGATCGGCGGCGGTGACCTCTCGCGTCCGTCCCTGGTCGATTACATTCAGAGCGGATTCCGCTCCACACAGAGCGGAAGAAGTCATTTGATGATTACCCATCCTTAAAAAAAAAGCATGTTATTATTACTCCCTGCCTATTCTTTTAGATTTTCTTGCGTTGCTTAACCTCGAAGATCGACCGCAGTTATTATTTAGCTCGTGCCCCAAAGGATGATAAAATAACTACCGAATATGGTATTTGACTCGTTTTTTATGACATTTCTCAAAACCTCGAAAGCAGACAAGACGCAGTTAAATTTGCTTATTGCTTAAATCTCAAAAAATGGCGGTATTTTTAGCGTTTTGAAATCTGTAATAAACAGAGACAGCCATTGCGTGTGACGTCACTCACAAGTTCCGCCATATTGAATTGAAGCCATCCAGTACAAACGAAATTTTGTGTAACAAAGATAGAAGAATAACTTAAAAAGTGTTTAAATTCTCTGTTTTTCGACTATTTATTTTTTTATTTATTAATTCAAAAATAGTATTAAAATATTTAATATCATTTACACTTCCAGTCGACAGCGATGTGGATGATTTTTTTGATGCCATATTTTAGGGTTAATTTAGTTAGGAGTTTTTATTTTTATTTCTAGTGTATATAGTTAGTTAAGTATTTAGGGAATTAAATACGATTTATTTGATATATCATTTATCAAAGAAGTATTAGAAGTATTAGTAGGTCGAGTGGTTAGTGACCCTGACTGCTTAACCGGAGGTCGTGGGTTCGATTCCCACCCAGGACAAATCTTTGTGTGATGAGCATGATCATTTGTTCTGTGTCTGGGTGTAATTTGTGTATAATATGTATGTGTAATGTATGTATATGTATGTATTTAGAAATATATAAGTATGTTTATCAGTTGTCTGGTTGCCATAGTACAGGCTCTGCCTAGTTTGGGATCGGATGACCGTGTGTGAGTTGTCCCAGGATATATTATTATTATATATTATTATTATTTAGGTTTTTCATACTTGTGAAATACCCTATTATAATTGATTAAAGTGTTCATACTTTTTATTATGACTCTTAAAATTACTTTTGATGTAAATTAACATATTTTGTGAAAATGAATATTTTGCGGGCTGCACTAGCTGGTCCCGTTCAGGTTACTATCCAATATCATAACTGCTCGTCTCAGGCAGGGCATTTCGACTCTCATGTAGACTAAACTCATGAATTTGTAAGAAGTCTTTCATCATTTCAGGATATGCCAATTATACACACGAATACTGGTTTGGAGCAACCGTCAAGGCAGGACCCGACTTTGTAATGGTACGTTTGTGTAATATTCGTATATCCGACTAAAGGAACCACACATATCCGGGCCGTGCTCGTCAACGGACCGTGGTCTTTCAGGAGCTCAATAATATCGGTTCGTAGATTTTATATGAAATCGTTATCACACATGTGTCCATGTCCGGGCCGTGCCCGGATGTGTTGATTATTTGATTTTTCACATATCCCCACAAAAAAAAAACTAACTAGTTAGTTTACCATATTTAGTAAATAACGAAAATACTTTAATATTTCATGGTTTTCCTATCATTTAATTCATCAAGTTTCTTAGAGAGATTTCATCCTTTTAATTGATCCTAACGATCGATGCAATAAAAGTACAGGTTGTCATTTTTATATATTTTAGTCGGTTCGGATCCAATTTTCTTTCTACTCAAAAATAAAGGAATGTTTTCTTTGAGTAAAATTTTTTATCTACAGTATTAAGAGTAACTACTTTCCCTTCAGGTGGCATTACAAAATTCCACCCTGTATAATAATATTATGTATTTATTGTACTTTTTATGTACCTTGTCCTTGTTGTCTTGAATGCCCATTCAATACATTTTTGATAGATTACGACTGAGATGCGAATGCGAACGTTGCTTAAAAACTGGCAAGTGCAAGACTTGTACACGAAGGGTTCCGTACCATAAACCGAAAAAAACGTGTTTCTTGTATGGTGGCCCCTTTTATTTTTAATTTTATATCATTTTATTTTATGTTGTTATAGCAGTAACAGAAATACATCATCTGTGAACATTTCAACTGTCTATCAAGGTTCATGAGATACAACCTGGTGACAGGCGGACAGACAGACAGACGGACGGACAGTGGAATCGTAGTAATAGGGTCCGTTTTACCCTTTGGGTACAGAACCGTAAAAATTAGTAGAATTGACACTCAGTTGTTAAACCGATGAGATATTGTTTTAAGTAAAGACCATTTTAGTTTAAATCGCGACCAATGGGTTCATTTTCCACTTCCTAATAAAACTGATGATATATTTTGTTGTATTTTCAGATGTGCGCACCGAGATCTACGGTTATGTGTAAGTAACAGAACATTGGTTAATTATGTATGCAACAGAATAAAATAGCTCTAATTCGAGTATCAATGAGTCAAAAAGTTTGCTGTTTAACTTTCTTACTACACAAAGCAAAACTAAAAAAATTCAAAACAAAATCAAATAAGCTTAAAATTAAAATACAACAGGTAAAATATAAATCGCACCTTTAAAGTAAAACCGTTACTAAACGAAAATTTTCATCAATTGAGGTATCAATGCCATCTATCTAAAACAGTAACTATTTTCTAATTTTGGCTTCCCTATAAAATTTCATAATTTCGTTTAGTAACGGTTTTACCTTAAAGGTGCGAAATTTTAACAATGTAATTTTACTATTGTAAGGTAAAAAAGTATTTTGTTCAGTAAAGCAGAGGGAGTTCTCCGTGCTATTCTAAAATCGTCCAATACCGACCGTTTTTATTAAAGTATTTGTAGAGTGATTGCGTCTACCCTTTTTTTAGCGAGGGAATACTCGGAAAAAAAATATGTGACAAATGGAAAATGTTACTCATACGCGACGAATGGTACAAATAACTCTGGCCTACAGGAAAGAAAAACCATTTCAAATAAAGACAGACTTCGCGATGTTCCGAAACCTCCTTCTGTTGGTAAATATACAGTTTGTATAGCCTTTTTCGACTTTGCATTATTCTGCTAATGTGTGCCAACACACAACGAACCCGCCTTCGTTTAAAATACTTTTTATCAGAAACGCAGTTTAATAACTTGTGTTCACGACTCCAGAAAAAGGGACATCCATGCGCTGCACCAGAACAAACGGCCTCTGTATCTGGTCCTTGACTAACCGCCAACTTGCCTTACGATAGTTCCTGGTGTTGGTCTCCTCACATGGAAAGAAATAATGTGTCCGAGGATGGATCACAATTGCCTAGAAGTAATCTATTCACTTTGATTTAAAAACTGAGTTCGAAATTACATTACAACAAAAATATGAATCGGGTTGCTATGCAAACCCTGCAGTTTTACACCTACCTGATGATAAGATTTTTTCTTGAAATGTAAATGATGCAAACTTGTAACAATGTGTTTTACAGAGCATACTATGGACTCATTTGGCTGGAGTATTGACGTCGCTTCTGATTCTGTAATAGTTGGTGGCCCCGGCATGTTGCATGGTAAGCTGAAGAGACCTACCATGGCAGGAATACGCACGTGTCATACCTACCTAAAAAGCCAAAAACGCACTGTCTTGTTTATCCTAGAGCGCCTAGAGCCTAGAGAATGGCGAGTCATCTTGCGAACATCAAAATAGTACCAATGTACTTAAATGCTCTTAACGCACTACGTGCTTGGTGCCTTGGTGCAAAGTTTTTTGCGTTTTTGGCCGTCTGCCAATGAGTCAAAGTCAAAGTCAAAGCATTTATTTCAAATAAACCATTATCAGGTACTTTTGAATTGTCAAAGTCAGTCCGTCAAAAACATGAAGTTATTTGCACGTTCGAAAGCGTAGATCTCTATGGAGAATAACGTGCAAGAAACTCCACAGACACTTTTAAATCATTTTATGTTTACAAAAATCCTGGTTACATTAACCTTGTTGCTTCTATATATGAGAACATTATAAAGAAAGAAAAAAAAAACAATTTATAGTATGAAATATTAAAATGAGGAAGTGGCAACTAAGGGATGACCAGTCTCCACTGACGGCGCCCGTTCACGAACATGACGCGTGCATCAGCACCATTCAGCTCAACCATTTTGAAGGGAACTGAATGATCCGATACATGCGCCACCATTAGCGAGACATTGGAGTGAGCATGACACACCCTCAACTGCCCCTGCTATTTCATGAGTATTCCCCTTATGTAATTAATATTTTAACTAATTCTATTATTTCCAAGGTCGAACCATGATTTATACGGGGAATTTGAATGAAGTACCGCAACTCATCGAATGGAAAGACAGCAACTACACTTCTCATCCTCCTGAATTTAATTTTGGTGAGATCTTTTTTATTTTCCGACCGATAGTTTCCAATAATTGTACTGATACTTAAAAGCTGATAATTTAAAATTCCGGGATTATAGAGGAGGTATTATCAACTCTATGTTACTTACTTCCACAAACATTAGGTAAATATATTCTACCTATTCCGATCTCTGCTTACGATAGAAGTCCTTAGTTTCGTTCTGAAGACGTTTCTCGTATCAAAGTCAAAGCATTTATTTCAAATAAACCATTATCAGGTACTTTTGAATTGTCAAAGTCAGTCCGTCAAAAATATGAAGCTATTTGCACGTTTTGTTTGTTAAATATGCTCCGTGAATGTATCCGTGGCACCACTGACTGGCCCTATCAGAATACCAGCGCTGCGTTATTTATTTTTTAGATATCGCAGCATAAGCTGAGGTAGGGACCATTTTGGTCTAGCACAGATAATTATTTTATTATACTGTTTAGTTTTAATTTTATTATACTGGTTGTTAGACTTGTGCGAGTCCCAAATAAACATTTTTCTTTCTTTCTTTTTCTTTCTTTCTTTCACGTTTGAAAGCGTAGATCTTTATAGTATCAAATATTTAAAGTATAAAAAAAAAACAATTTATAGTATCAAATATTAAAATGAGGCAGTGGCAACTAAGGGATGACTAGTCTCCACTGACGGCGCCCGTTCACGAACATGACGCGTGCATCAGCACCATTCAGCTCAACCAATTATATATAACCAATGTATTTCAAAGCATTAAAATTCAAGGGTTAATAATTATAATCTCAGGGACTACCAAGGTACAAAAACTTGTCAAGGACATTCGTGGTGTTTTTGACAGTTTGCGACGACGATTCGAATGCTGTCTGATGACAAACAATTTGGAAATAGAACCAGATGGGTTTTATTTCAAAAGCTAGAGATAGCTGTCAGTTTCACGAACGAATTACAGTAGGTAGCAATTCATACAACTTTTTTTTTTATTTCAGGTTACGCCGTTGCTTCTGGCAAGTTTATCAATGACAATTTGATGTATGCTGTGAGTTCGACATATGGTAGTAGTGGCCATGGAGAGGTATCATGTTATTTTTTGTTCCCGATATATGCGTTCATAAACTTCTAAACAGCAATTTAGTACAAACCTGTGATTTATATTCAGAATTAAATTACTGCTACCGCATTTAAGATTTTTGATCCGAGTTCAGTGAGACTACATAAATCTCAGTTTAGAAGTTTGTAAAAACATTAAAACATCGAATCCTTCCAGGTTCTATTCTACGAAGGCATGAAATTTAAAAATAAATTGAAAGAGGACCCTTCACAAGTAGGTTCGATGTTCGGTGGGGTGCTGTGTGCTGCCCGGTTATTAGGGGTTAGGACTGACCTACTCGTGGGAGCACCTACTTATGCCTTGAACGATGCTTATACGTATAATCATGGAGCAGTTTATGTTTATCTTGCCCGCATGTTTGACGTAAGTAGCATTTTAATCTATTTAATCACAATTGTAATTCAACTATCGGCCAGTCTTCTTGTAAGAAGCGAAACTTTCTTCGACTTTGGCTTGTCTGTGTGTTGTCTTGTTTGCAGTAAGGCTTTTGAGACCCTTCAACACGCTACTTGATATTTTGTTAGCGTAAACTAAATTAAAAGTCCAAAATTTAGACTAAGTTATCATAGGTATTAAAATAAAAACATACAAACTGATAGAAATAATTAATATTATTAGGTGGTTGTGGTTTTTAATCGTAGCGCAAAGAATAGTCAACACACGTCTTTAATTTACTTTTCATGCATCAATTTATGCAAGAGGCTTTTAATAATGTGATTTATGCAGGTATTGACTATTATTCCTTGCAGCAAATGCCAGAACTCCATAGAAAAATTGTTGGTGAAGTATCTGGATCAATGTTTGGCAGTGCAATTATAAGCGTTGGTGACTTAAACGGCGACGAGAAAGATGGTACGATATTTAACATTATTTTAGGCCATCAATCTTTTTCACCGACGCAATATTTTAAAACTAAAACAACTAATTACTATTACTCCGAGTACACCTGAACGAAATTTCTATGCTCAACTAAATAAAGACCAATTTTTTTTCGTTCTACACACAACTGTCACCTGAGTCAAAAGTCAAAAGTCAAAAGTCAAAACGTTTATTTCAATTAGGCCATTAAACGGCACTTTTGAACGTCATCGTTTACAGTTCAGTAAAAATAATAGAATTACATTAATAAAGTGACTCTACTGTCCATTCGGAAAGGTAGATTCTTATGGAGAAGAACGGACAAGAAACTCCATAGTTACTCTTTTCAAATAATGATTTTACAAAATTTGGTTTACAAAAATTAATTTAATATTATGTGAGGACGATGCACCCAGAGTATGCTACTTATTAGAACAAAGTATCACCAGCAGAGGTAAACTTATTAATTTCCTAAAGAAATTTAGGTAAATGGTACTCACATATTTACAAACATTGGAACCATTAATTAAACAACAGTGTGTGAGTCAACAGAAAAATAAAAACACAAAAAAAGAAACAGTATATCTATAAAGTTAATACATAAATCAACCAGTTTGACCTTCACCCTTGATCGTCCTATGGAGCAGGACCAGCATGTTTCCAAGCATTCTTATCCTGAATGTAATCTTCTAATTTGTAATATGCTTGTTCACAAAGTGTACTTTTAACATGAGTTTTAAATTTTCTTTCATTTAGTTCTAATATGTCAGAAGGTATTTTGTTGTAACATTTAACACAATACCCCATGAAAGAAGTGTGGACTTTAGCTAATCTAAAAAATGGTTGATCTAATTTGTCTTTATTTCTAGTATTAAAATTATGTCTATCACTAATTTTACTAAAAAGATGTCGGTTTTTCCGCACATACATAATATTTTCATAAATGAATTGGCAAGGGACTGTCATAATATTAATCTTTTTAAAAAGTTCCCTAAGAGAATCACGGCGACGCAGATTATAAAGGGCTCTGACAGCTCTCTTTTGTAAAATAAATATGGATTCAATTTCAGCAGCCCGACCCCACAGCAAAATACCGTACGACATAATGCTGTGAAAGTAACTAAAGTAGACCAAACGTGCGGTTTCTACGTCTGTTAACTGTCTTATCTTTCTAACAGCATACACGGCTGAGCTTAGACGACCCGCAAGAGATGTTATATGAGGCCCCCATTGTAATTTTCCGTCCAATGTGATACCTAGGAAAACCGTCTGATTAATGAACTCCAGTTTTTCTCCATTCAATATACTACATTCGCTACTTTTAACATTTGGTAAAGAAAATCTAATACATTTAGTTTTTTTTTTATTTAAAACCAAGTTGTTTGCCGTAAACCAATTTTGGACCTGATGAATAGAGCTATTGACGTCGTCAAGATTTTGTGAACGTCGGTCTATTTTAAATATTAATGATGTGTCATCCGCAAATAACACCATCTTTGGTTGTAATTGGGGCAAATCATTAATGTAAACTAAAAAAAGGAATGGACCCAATATTGAACCCTGAGGAACGCCCATTGTCGTTTCCGACCCTATTGAGTTTACACCGTTTATCTGAACTTTAACCTGTCTGCCCATCAAGTATGAACTAAGTAAACAAAGGGCTCTATTCCTAATCCCATAGTGCTCAAGTTTCAACAAAAGCGTCTCATGGTTAACGCAGTCGAACGCTTTCGAGAGGTCGCAGAATATTCCAATGGCATCTTGCGACTCTTAAGTTACTCTGAGAGTTTAAGCACCAGATGTCATCTGAATATTTTGCTACTTTACAGGCGTTCGATTTTGTAAACTACGAGACACAGTCTTTCTTAACGTAACTACGGCAATATAGGATTCATAATATTGATTTAGATTTACTAAAACTATTTCCGAAAGACAAAAAGGTTAAAGTATGGTTAATTTACGCCAAATAACCTTACATTAATTTGTAACTGAAATAACAATGGGTGTTCCTCAAGGATCTATCTTGGGTCCATACTTTTTCTAGTTAGTAATTTATTTGACTTTGACCGCAGAAATAGCTATCGGTGCCCCTTTTGCACAAGACGGTGGCCACGGCGTTGTCTACCTGTATAGTGGAGCTGACCTAATCAGTAAACTGACAGAGACGGACTTAACATTTCTGCAAAGAATCGAGCCTGAAACAAGTTACGGAGAATCTTTCGGCATGAGTCTCACTCCAGTGCAAGACTATGACAACAATGGATGCAAAGGTATATCATGTACTCATTAACATACAGATACGATTGAACTCGATTCTAGAAATCTAATGTTGTTTCATTAGCAAGAGCGTGCTAGTTTCACAAATACATACAATACCTCAGATTTTTATTTACTTTCTATTGTTTTTTTATAGAATTAGCAATTGGCTCGCCTTACAAAAACACAGTGGTGCTCTTAAGATGCATGGCAGCAGTAATTGTTGAAACATCAGTGACATTCCCTAATTTACAGGTAAATAATATTTCAGAAACACACCAATTATTAAAAAAATTCAACAGTTAATATTGAACAGCGTTTTAATGTTTTTAGTGTCTAATTTTCTTGTTTGACCTTGATAACTTTGATATTTATTCACAAACGAACAAACAAATTTTTTTTGTTGTTCTCCTCATCGCTGTCACTGTGGTGAAGTTGTCAACAGCCTCGGACACCACGGTCGTTCTTGTAACCGCAGTGCGGGCCGTTTTGCGCGACACGCTAATTTAAGCGACATTATCCGACGAGCTCTTCTCACCGTCGGCGTTCCAGCCGTGATAGAACCCAATGGCTTGGCACGTGACGATGGCAAAAGACCGGATGGTATGTCTTTATTTCCATGGAAGATGGGTAGGCCTTTAGTGTGGGACGCAACCTGCATCAAAATTCTTGCGCCATCCCATCTTCCTAGTTCATTGTGTTGTGCTGGCGCTGCCGCTGCGGCTGCGGAAAACCTCAAGTGGCGTAAATATAGTAGTCTTTTTGGTAACTATATTTTCGAGCCCTTTGGGGTTGAAACCATCGGGCCGTGTGGCCCTTTGTGCTCACAGCCTTTTTAAAAAGGAAACGGAAGAGCCGATTGACACTTCCCGTGACCCAAGAGTTGGCTTTTACTTTGGCCAGAAGTTAAGCATTGCCATTCAACGTGGCAATGCCGCCAGTCTCTTGGACACATTACCAGCTGACAGCGTTGAAGACGTATTTATTGATGCTTTATTTTAGTTGGTTTACAACCAGGGTTAGTGTATTTGTTAATTTTAGTTATTATTGTTATTTTTATTAAACAAAATTTATGAATTGACCTTTGTACTTTATTTTCAGGGTCGCAATAGTTCACAAACTAACTTTCAATTCGAAGTATGTTTATCAGTACAATATCCGACTAAGCCGCACAAAATCACAGCGCGTAAGTTTATTAAGGCCGAAAACGAACTGACAGCTGGCTTGCTTAGCGCTTAGAGCCTAGCATGTTACCTGGCCAGAAGCGAAGTGAAACGATCATACTTAAATGTTCGCAACCGGCCGCACTGTGCTCTTGAAGACCTTCGTGAATCGCTTAGTTTGTGGGCCAGTTATAAACAATATTCAAAACGTTTTCAGCTTAAAGGTTCTTAGGAATGTCTGTTTCAAGAGGAAAGAAAGAAAGTGCGAAAACAAAAAGTGATTTGATGCAATGCGATGCGATAGGAGATGTTTTGAATTCATTTAATTACTTTTACGTGTAACATCTTTTCTCATTCCAGTACAATCAATCATTATAGCACATCGAGTTTGTAGAACGTCTGCCAATGCCTCTCTGTAAATGATATCTTCTAAAGCAAGTTAAGTTAAGCTAGTTGTGATTAATGTTGTAATGCTTTTATGCCAGTTGTGTCAACAACGGTCGGATTGGAACACGAATCCGCCAAGCTGATCGACACCAATAACACAGGCCGCTTCACATACGAGACTTCCTTAGACGAAAAGGAACCAAAGTACTGCAAAAATGTTTCATTTGTTTTGCCTCCAGTGAGTACAAATTTTTCAGCAATATATTTTATACTTTGTATATTATATAAACCTGTCATCAGCATCAGCTTATGCATATTGTTCAAAGTAATAAAATAATGCTTTTTTTGAAGGAAGGTAAATATGAGACAAATATAAGCTTCACAATATCATCGAAACTGCAAAATGATCCCGGAACACTGAAAGATTTCAATAGCGCCCGTGTGATTCTAAGCGACCGGAGTGCCTTGACCATCCAGACTTCGGTGTGGGCAGCCGAGTGTGCTGGCACTGTTAACCAGACCTGTGTGCCAAACTTGACATTATCGCCCTATATCAGTTTCTAGTAAGTATCCATCTTGAAGAATTAATTAAAGATTCTTCGTCCTTTACCTGGGTCGATTTTGACGATTGTAACTAACCACCGTTTGCTACTCGTTTTCCTGATCTTCTTCAAAGCACTGGTCCAAATCCAAGAGCACAAAGATAAGACTTATTAGGTTACCCAATTACCGCGATTGATATCGATGCTGATAATATGCTTACAGTAGCGGACTTAATGTATTATCTCGATAAGGGGCTACTGTTGCAGCTAGGCCAACCATGTAGAACATGTGAGCTGAACTTTCTCTACTAATCTTTACTAATTACAATCAATAAAAGTGTGATTTGATGACGTGATTACAGCAATGATGACAACCCGTACATCATAGGCTCGAGTAAAACCGAAACTTTGAGCATGTCTGTGTACAATGACGGGGAGGTGGCGTATGATCCATGCGTGCGCGTGAGCATCGTCGGAGCCAACGTGTTCACAACCCCTTCTGGCTGCGTGTACGAGGGCTCAGCTAATGGAAACAGACTTGTTTGCGAGCCAGCTAAGCCCATACATACCAATAAAACATGGGTACGTTACCTTTTTTTCGTTTCCGGCTGTTTGTGATGCAAGGCGTCTTTTTTTTTCATTATTTTTTATTCTAAATCTACACGAAACATATTTACAAAAAATCTGCCAAACTTCATAACAGTTTGTCAGCAGTTGTTCTCGTTAATCGAAAATTATGTTGTTTTACAAACATATGTATACATACACATACATGCTAAGTATACTAAAATTTATCTAAGTTAAATTAAATTTAAATTACTAAACCAATTATTACTAATTTAAAGTACTTATGCAATTTTTATTACCAATTGCCACAAAAAGGACTACGGACACAATGACAGATAGTGTTTTTTAGAATTTTCCTAAGTTGGTATTTGGATTTTACACATGTTATCAACTTCGGTGGTAGCTCATTAACTAACGTCGGTGTTATGTATTTCCTTGTGAGCTTAAAGTAGTTAGTCACTTTCGGAACAACAAGCGTCTTTTTCTCAGATGATCTAGTTTGATCTACTTACAATTGATTGACGACCAAAGGATGACCAACACATGTCAGCGCAGTGTCCGGCACGTTGACGGACTGTAGTCCATCAAAAGCTCAAAAAAAAATACCGCTGCGTACATTTTGTACATTTTCATCAACTCGATCACTGTGTCCAGGCCGGGCAACTAAATATCTAGGCAAATACATGTTTCTGGAATTAGAGCAATAACTATCCGATTTTGTGATTAAAACGATCCATCATTGTAAAACTTTACCATGGGAGCACGAGAACCACGAAATCGCGAAAAAAAAAAAAAAAAAAACTTAATCGCGAAATTGCTGCTCAGTACATTTTCTCGAGTTATACGCACATAAATATATGGGGTGTTGGATTCGATTGTTTTTCGAATGTCAGTGTGGTTCCATAGTGAAAGTTGTTCATAATGATGAGTACAATGACCCCTTAAGAGGTATTGCGTTTATTCTGTAACAAGTTGTATCATGAAATCCATTGTGCTTAATATTCACAGACTACCGGTAAAATCGAACTGGAGATGACACATCTTACAAACCTGAACAGAAGCATTTTCATTAGCTTGCTTCTGTATGATCGTTGTGAGGATGTATTCACCCAAAACATCTCACGAACAGTTCCTGTGAAGGCTGACCCAAGTGGTATTAATGCTAAAGGGTTTGTATCGTTATTTATATTTTACTAGTGACCCGCCCCGGCTTCACTCGGATGTATATTTTTTTTTCATATTTTCTTTCTTATGAAAGAAAATATTGTTGTATATTGGTGTATTGTTGTTTGTGATGAATAGGTTCTTATGAACCTATTCATCACAAACAACGAAAAAGAATTAGCGAAATTGGTCCAGCTGTTCACGCGTGATGCCGTGACCAAGGGAAATAGGGATAATTTTTATAGATATAGATATGTATGTATTTATGTATCTATTTTAGTATTCCGTATTTCTTTATTTATGTTTGTTTTCAACCGACTTCCAAAGGAAGCAGGTTATCAATTCAACTGTGTGTTTTTTTATGTTTGTTATGCGATCATTCCGTCAATCATGAATGGATTTTGATGATTCTTTTTTTTTTTCGAAAGCCATTAGTTTTTTTGTTTTAAGAGTATACTCTTAAAACAAAAAAAAAAACTTTGGTGTCAAAAAACGAAAAAACAACCAAAAACACCGACTGCCGAAACTAAAGTTATTTTATACTTTGTAGTGTTTTTTTTATGGAAGTCTGTTTTTGTTCTATAATAACTTTATATTTGCACCAAGTGCAACCTCATTACGTACATACGTGTCCAGGCTATCTCTATCCATTCCAAGTTGCCTGGAAGACATCGGGGAATGCAATAAGGCAGCCAATGATAATTTTTTAGTTTAAAATTTTCTGTATGTATTTCTTTATTTGGTGCATAATGAAGTATATTTAAATAAATAAATGCATGCCGAGTATTTCCAAGTTTGTATTTTCCTTTTTGATTGTATACACTTCGTTTTCAGAGAGACTGACATCGGTCCCATCGTCAATATGATAAAAGAGGATGTCAAGCTACATGGGAAGAAAATGCAACACGTTTATACGGTGAGATATCTTAATATACATACATATATGTATATATACTAGCTGTCCCACGCAACTCCTTTTGCGCCACATTTTTCATGAATGCTCGGCTCCTATTGGCCGTAGCGTGATGTTATACAGCCTAAAGCCTCCCTCAATAAATGGGCTTCCCAACACTAAAACATTTTTACAATTATATTTATTTTTCTAATAAATAGAGAATAACTGATCGAGTGGTAAATGATCAATTATCGAGCGCCGATTGTAGAAAGTATATAAGTACTAATATTGCTATAAAAAATAAGGGTTGGTGGTAGAAGGGTGAAAATTTAGGGTTGTATGTATTTTTTAATGCCACATTATAAAAAAATTAAAATTTGTCCAAAAAAAAAATGTTAGGGTTGGACAACCCTTATCACTTAGGGGTATGAAAAATAGATAGCAGCCGATTCTCACCCCTACTGAATATGTATATACAATTTCATAAAATCGGTCAAGCCGTTTCGGAGGAGTATGGTAACTAACATTGTGACACGAGAATTTTATATATATAAGATTTCTTGTGTACGTGTGTATGTCACTGAACTCTTCCTAAACGGCTAGACCGATGTTGATGAAATTTTTTGTGTGTGTTCAAGGGGATTCGAGAATGGTTTAAATTTGCTATTGGATCCGGTAGGTGGCGCTGCAATCGATTTCTATAATTTTTCGTCGTGCACAAAGCAATCGTTCGGACGGGACAACGTCTGTTGGGACCGCTAGTACATAAATATAAATATATAGACTTTGATAGCATTTGTTTTTTTATGGCCCTCCGCATTTGGTAGAGATGGCCATGATACGAGTGTCTCAGTACGAAGGAATGTTTTGCGGATTATTATTTTGATGAATTTAAGATAACCTGCAATTGAATATCAAAATAAAGTCTTATTTTCAACGCTTAAGAACTGATTCGACCAGTGCGTCATTGCTTTTGGCTCGATTCTCAATCGATGTAAGCGCCTCAAGCTGATCCAGAGATGAGAACAGCTCCATACTTGCTCGAACTTGCGCTTGTAAAACTTGTGAAGGTATTCCGGCAGAGTATCGTCTCATCTTTGCCAGGATTTCCCTTAGATTTCAGCCATTTTAAGGCTTTCCCTCGATATTTAGAAAACAATGAGGATCAATATCAACATAACCACGAAGCTCACTTCACAAAGATGAAACCGAACTAGCCCCTTTTAGCGGTTATTCCAGCATTGAACTTGACAAAATTAGCATCGCCCCTTTTGGAGGCAGCCTTCAAGGAACCTGTCTGGCGTTCAACCATAGCCTCTCGGGGAGACTCAAATAATAGAAAGAAAGAAAGAAAAAGAAAAGAAAGAAAGAAAGAAAAAATGTTTATTTGGGACTCGCACAAGACAAACAAACCAGTAAAATAAAATTAATAACTAAACAGTATAATAAAATAATTATCTGTGCGAGGCCAATATAATAATAATAATAATAGTTTTTTTTTGTTACTACTGTTTTTATAAAGGAAATATTTAAAAATGTAAATTTATATGTTAAGGAAACGAAATAAACGAAATAATAATAATATCTTGGGACAACTCACACACGGTCATCCGATCCCAAACCTGAGCAGAGCCTGTGCTATGGCAACCAGACAACTGATAAACATACTTATATATTTCTAAATACATAAATATTATAGACGAATTACACCCAGACACAGAACAAATGATCATGCTCATCACACAAAGATTTGTCCTGGGTGGGAATCGAACCCACGACCTCCGGTTTAGCAGTCAGGGTCACTTACCACTCGACCAACAGGCCAGTCAAAATGAATGACTTCCAGTAATAAAACTGGTAGTTTTATGCCAGTTATATCAACAAGTTTTTTTGTATTGCAGATCAGAAACAAGGGCCCAACCAACTGGAGGGGGCTTAAAGTTCAAGTCTTTTTGCAGAAAAAACCATACATTAATTACGATGATACTCCAGTTACAGTAAGTTATTCGTTCTTTATATTTTAGACTAGCTGCCGCCCGCGATTCCACTCGCGTGAATGTCGAAAATTATCCCAAGGGGATACTCCCGGGATAAAACTATATATACCCGCTGTCCAACCGTTTGTGCGTACCGTTTGTACTTACTGAAAATCTATTAAACCTAATATAAATATTATCACCATCCTAATTTACAACGTGTAACAGAATAAACGCAATACCTCTTGAGGGGGGGTCATTGTACTCATCATTATGAACAAGTTTTACAATGGGACCAACACCGAAATCGCGAAAAAAAATCTGCAGTTCAGTACATTTTGTCGAGTTATACGCACATAAATGTATGGGGCAGTTGATTTTTTGTCGCGATTTCAGTGTTGGTCCCATGGTGAAAGTTGTTCATAGTGATAAATACAATAACCCCTTAAGCGGTATTGCGTTTATTCTGTTACAGGTTGAACAAAATTCTTCCGTTACTGACTGTTTGACTGACAGACAACTTACAGCCGAAACCACAGGTCGTAGAAAGCTGAAATTTGTGGGGCATGTAGGTTCCCTATACTCTGTAGAACACTAAGAGAGCATTTCTTGAAATTCTTACGAAACACTGGAAATGCGCGTACAAAGTCGCGGGCAAAAATAGCAACTATGTGTCACCGGAAAATGGCGAACGCCGTAAGATTGTAAAATATCGCGTGAAATTGTAAACTATTTTTTCTAAATATGAGACGGATATATTGGAAACTACTGAATTTGGATGGGATTTATTCTATACAAAACGATTTTTTCATAATAAATCGAGAAATTATAATCTTATCAAGAATTATTACAATCTTACGGAGCCTGCAATTTTCCGGTGACATATTTGCAAAAACAAAATACACTTAGGCGACGAAGTATTCTCTAAGTATTCTGTGTGTTTCTGGTCAGAAACTAGAAAATCTGGCACCAGTCTAAACTAAGTATCTTGACCTAGTTACTGGGTCGTGGGGGTCAGATGAACAGTCGCTCCTTATTAAATACTAAAACCCATTTACCTCCGGTTAGAGTTGACGCGTTCTGTGGTTTCGGACGTAAAAGAATAACGCCATCCCATCACTTCCCGTGGGTTTCGTAAGCATTCTCTGTGGTTCTGTGCATTGCAACAGCTACACTGCGATCGCTAAACCATGCCATAATCGCCACGCTTGGTAGGCCCAAGCGTGGCGATTATGGCAAACTACCCTTAGGGGAGGCCTATGTTCAGTAGTGGACGTCTTTCGCTTGATATGATGATGGTGAGACTTGACGCCCCCCGACATAGTTGGAAAGGAACTAGGTCAGATTGACTTGTCATTATCACTCATTGTAAAATTCACACTTTTTCATTTGTACATTTTTTCAATAAAATTTCAGGTATACCAATCCACATCGCAGTCGCATTCTGCCTGTACATTTGTAAGTCAAAATGTTACATCAATGTCTTACGTCTGTGAAATAAAACGGTTGCTGAAGATGGTAGAATATTCAACGATCCGGATACCGATGTACATAATACCTGGAACCCTTGGTAAGTATTCTCTTCATCATGTCAGCCTTGGTGAAAACCCGTCAGTGGCATCAGCCAAAGTTCCAGCCTGTCGCAGCGTCTATGTCGCATGGCAGTGTACCATCCATCCGAAGGGCCCTTAAAGCTCATTGTGATATTGTTATAAGTGTTATAAATCATGCAGTATTTTTTTTTTCTCTTTTTATTTTTAGTCGTGATTTTTACACGACTGTGTATGCCAGTACCATCGTACCTTATACAATAGCTTACTTAACGAAATCGTAACTTAAAGAACTTAAAAATTTTGAAGGCAGCCTCCGAACTAGGTGTAGACAATATCAGGTGGAATATACCCGCATCATACTTATTTAACTCTAATTGGTTCAATAAGTCTTCACTTTCAGACTGAAATCTGACACATTCCGTCAATAAATGCAAGACATCCTCCGGCATTGCACACACTTCACAGTTTGGTGAATTCGTCTTCTTCATCAAAAATCCAAATTTATTGAGCGGCATGTGCCGAGACCGCAGTCTGTGAGCGATCACAACAAGCCGTTATTTTACTTTCAAAATATGAACTTACAGTGTGTAACAGATTTATCGCAAAACCTGAAAAGGGTTCTCATCATCAAGCACCACTTTTACTATGGCACAATTTGTAAAATCCAGAAACTACAAAACTTTCTAAGCTTATGACACACTTACGAGTGTGATGTATAATAATTGTCTACTCTGCACACTCATAACATTGTTTAAAAGTAGTTGCAAGTTGGCTGCCTGCATACCAAGTAGCTTTGTTGACTGTACATCTTGTCGAGTTATGCAAACATAAAATATTTGGGGATTTGATTTTGTCGCAATTTCTGTGTTTGTTCCATTGTTAAAAAGTTGGAAATAGTGAAGTGTAAGATTTCCCCATTTTTATTTTTTATTTAATATGGGTTTGCTCTTGTAGGTCACAGGTCGGTATTCTGTAACATGTACTGTTAATATATATTTATTAATTTAATTGCTTATTTACTTTTCAGATGGAAATCTCGATGAGTATACAAATGTTACGATAATGTCTTCTGTCAAAATGCAATTCATCGGTGACGACAACAAAGTTGAAAGGTGAAGAAATTATGAAAATGTTATAATGGCAATTCAACTATACAGTTCAGATTCCTAATATTTTATATGGTCATGTGAAGAGGAAGAATGAAATGCACGTATCTAAAAGAGTTATGCTTGTACATGTGGATGGATGGACATGGAGAAGGAGGCCAAAGAAAATATGGATGGATTGTATTAGGAGTGATATGAAAGAAAAGGGAGTTAGTGATAGCGTGACGGTTGACAGGACAAACTGGAAGAAAAAAACGTGTTGCGCCGACCCCAAGTAACATGGTATAAGAGCAGGAAGATGATGACCTCTTCGAACAATGATCTAGTTTGGAAATCGAATTATAAAAAACAAAGTGGAGTTAGTTACACCGTTTATAGGTCAAGAACGGTTGGACCGATTTTGATGATATTTGGTTTGTTGGATTTGTCTTTGCCCTGAATAGCAGAATAACTATAAACATATATTATTTTCACAACGCCATTTCTGATCATCATCCTAGAGTTTTCCCAACTATACTGGGGTCGGTTTCCAGTCAAACCGGATTCAGCGGAATACCAGTATTTTACGTGGAGCGACTGCCTACCAGACCTCCACAACCCATTAACTGGGTAACACGGTAGTTCTTGGCAAGACTGATGTCAGATTTTCTAGCTTCTGACTATCCGTAACGACTGCCAAAGATCTACAAATGACAGCTGGGACCAACGGCTTAGCGTGCTTTCCGAGGCACGGAGGAGTCTCGGTATGTTAAGATGGTCCCACCCACAGACCAACCTCGGCAAGCGTTGCTTAACTTGAAGATCGGGCCGTGCGGCTGTTATTATTTAGGCACGAGCTCCTCACAACGCCATTTCTGATACATGCCAAAAACTAAACAAGGCAAAACTATTCTGAGGCGGTACAAAGTTCGCCGGGACGTTCGTTAATTTTAATATTTGTGTCCTGTTATTTTCGTTTCGATTTACCTCAAATTTTGTCCGTACAGTATGTAGCCTATGGCTGTAAACAAAATCATTTTTAAAACGAAAACATAAACCTAAAATATGTTATTGATAAATTACATTTACTTTGTAAATTAGTTAAGAATAACTCTTTTCACTTAAATATTGCGTCTGTGTTTCCCAACGCATACAACCCTAATCTCTTCAAAATTAGAGTGAACAGGCTTCTTCTGGGTAAGCTCGCTCCATCGTCGACTTTGTCTCTGTCATCTATGACCTAGACTAGAGTCAAGAGCAAACCCATATTAAAAACACTGAAGCAAACTGAGGGGGCATAAGTCTCTTGTAGAGTCCATTCAATCCGTAATGGTACAAAATCATGTGACTTGTAGGGCGACGTCTGAGTTGGTCTTTTGAGGAAAGTACAACACGTGACATTATTTTAGCGCATATCAATTCCCTTAACTTTTTTTGACAAGCTATAGGTATATCAGTTACTTCGTTAGTCTGGAAGGTGAATGACACTTCCAGGGTTGCGGAATTTGTTCCAGAGTTGCGGAATTTGTTCGAAAGAGTCACCGCGGCCCTGGAACGCATAGGGCTTTAGAAGGAACACATATGGATTTATGGATGATTTAGTCAGTAAGAGTCTGGACACGCCCTTCCGCTCCATCCAGAGCGGAAGAAGTCATTTGATGAAATCCCTCCATAAAAAAAATATATAAAAATGATATCTTGCACCTTCCAGGCTTAAAACGAAGTAACTGGAAAAAAGCCTAAAATGCTAAAAGGCTTTTTTATGGGAAATCATGAAATGACTTCTCCCGCTCTGGGTGGAGCATGGGGGAGTTTAATACCCAACCGAGTACCTTAAATGCCCTTTGCGTTTTAGGGCCGCGGTAGCTCTTTGCGGGAACCCTGGCAGAAAGTGGTTCAGACTGGACATAAAATAATATAGAATCGAATATTCTGTTTCAGCATCACCACAACCATAACGCTGCAAGTGGCGAAGATACCGATAGAAACCCTAATAATAGCAGTTGTTGTCAGCCTCTGCATTATCATCATCACGACGTTGATCCTCTACAGGGTTCGTATTCCTTATTTGACATTTATTTCATAATTTTAGCTGCAGCTGTTGCTTTTGACTTGTGCCGCGTGTGTATTTTCTTTTTAAAAGCCACCTATGTCATTATGTGGACACCTTTTTGCCTTAACCCCTGTTTCTGTATGTAGGGTTTAAAGGAACCTTACGTGACCGGGATGACGGGTACTAAGTTTATCCAATTCGAACCTTACCTATTTTCCTGGTGCCCTAAGTTCCCTTAATCCCCAATTATACGATATGGCCGCGACACATATACAGCCAATGGGGTACACCGAACTGTTTGAGTTGTAGTGGTCTGTCGCTTCCAAAAAGTTTTTTTGAAGTGAAAATTTCTTTAGACGCGTTGAGCACTTCTTGGGTGAACAAAAATCATGGAACTCGTGTCATCGTCACCGAACGCTTCCATGAGCTATTTGTATACTGTGTATATAAGTGTACTTTTTGGGTGAACAAAAATCATGGAACTCGCGTCATCGTCACCGAACGCTTTTCAAATTAAAAAATTATAATCTAATAGCTTGACGATACAATTCACAAGTTACTTAGTTGACATTTCTATCGGCAGTCCCCAAAGACTGCCCCGCATGTTTTTTTTTTTAATATTTCTCTACCTCTCTTTCAGGTTGGTTTCTTACGCCGTAAGAAGCGTGAGGAGTTGAATAAACTAAAAAATAAAGTTAATCGCCAGACCATTGTAAGTTTTCTTAATTTTTTTTTTCCCTGTCAAAAATATTATACAGGATGTAACAGATTTTAAAAAAAAGTGTTCTTTTTTCGCAACGATGGTTAATTTTTCAATAGATTATGATGAATTTTAATTTACTATCTATTATAAATATTTTAATGAATATTATTATCATCACGTGTTTACGCAAATAGTTCGGAGATATCGAATCTGTCCCAGTTCTTGAAGCAGTTCAGTGTGGGAGCTGTCACAACACATTCCGGGAGCCTATTCCATGCTGTTACGACTCGGTTTGGTAGAAATTGCGTTAAGACTTCTTCCTTGGTGGAAGTAAAAATGTATTTTTATGGACTAAAATAATTAAAATTATCTTATTGTTCTGATCAGCTGAAACGCTCTACAATGCCGTCGCAGGCTCCGCAAGCCGAAGAACAGAGGCAAATCCTGGAAACCATGGAAGAAGAAGCTGAAAACGATAAGGCATAAAGCGAATAAAGGTGCCAGTTACCATCAAGAAAACCTGCACCACCGTAAACGTATGACTGCGTAAATGATCGTCGAAAAGTCGGAGATAAAATTAGGCATAGACTTTATATTGGAGAGTGATTAGGATTTTCTAAAAATCCAAAACATGTATTCTATTATTTATTCTATTTTTGTTATTGTTTGCTAATCAAACGTAGTTAGAATATCTTAATTTAAAAATTAGACATTTTACTATTTTGCTTGCATACGGGTAAATAGACGGTGCTATTTTAGTCGTCTACACTACCTCTAGGCGCGATTGTTTTTTTTTAATATTTTGAGAAAAGGTACAATAAAAATAATTAATGCATTAGAATTATGAAACACCCTGTTAATAATGCTTACGTGTCAAAACATGGTCACCGTTCCATTCCGCGCCGTCCTTGGAACGGCTCGAACTGCGCTCGATACAGGAGGTTTCAAACTACGTCATGCGTAATTAATAATATAGTTTTTTTTTTTTTTTAATAATTCAAACGTTCATAAATATATTTTTTAACTGAATGTGTAGTAGTCATAGAATAGATGAAGTGAACTGCCGAATTTGATAAAAAATAAACTTTATTCTGATGACGTTAATGTATATTTTCTACCATCCAAGTAGCGCGTATATTTTGGCAAATACGCTAAGTGAACTGCCACATTAAGATTTGCTTGCCATTTTAGCGTTACTTGAATATTATGTAATCACAGTTACGTGACGATTGTCAGAAGGTCATTTTGAACCTTAGACTATCGTTTTAACTACTTAAATTTTACTTTGCATAATGTTTTTACACTAGAGGGAAATTTCAACGATTGCTGTATGTAAAAAGAATAGCGTTTTAGCAATTTCACGATCTCCGATGGCCTGAAACTATGGCCTAGATTAGATATCTCAAACAATTTTAAGAATCATTCGTTTGTCAGTAAAATACTAATGATAATGTATAAGCAAAATATTCATCATTAATTTCTGCAATTTTATTTATGTCCCTTCATGGCCTTCCTGCACTTTTATCATTGTAGTTAGTAATCATTTAATTACTTGCCGTGGCTTGTAAAACGATTATAAAATGATTATTATGATTTTGTAATAAAACATTGCACTAATACAAGTCTTTCCTTGTTATCGCCAAACGAGGTAATTGAGCACCAATAATTAATACCAATGCGTTATTTTAAACACCAACCATTTCAGTCTGCCTATGAACTGTGAACATTATCTCAATATATTTCCTAAGGTTTTCCTTGCCATGACTCACAGACAAGCTGAAATGGTTGGAGATTAAAATAACACATTGGCATTATTGACGTTTGTCACAGTATTTACTCGAAATAAAAAAAAAAAATGTTTACTAAAAAATAAATTTATGAGAAAAATGGCTCGCTGATTTTTATTGTGCGTTGCGCTTGATTTTCTGGTGGCTGCCTGGCTACCAACCTGATACTATAAGAATAGGTGAAGGCTGAACGGTTTTTCCGCACATTTGTGTGCTTAAAGTGAAAAATAAATAAATACACTTCATTGCGAACCTGAAAGCCGTGGGGGTAGAGAGTCCGCGCTCACTCGACCCGCTTTGACTCGACCGAAGAATAATACCACCAGGTATTATTTGACTTTCTGACAATTCGGACACAAATTATTCAGACACAGTGTCCGAATTGACACTTTAATTTCAATAGTTATTTCACTGACCATTCGGAAACGATCAAATTATTGAAGCTGTTTGGTATAGTTAGATAAAAAAGTTTTAAAATATAATAAGTGAAAATATAAGCGTTACTGAAACTATTTAAGGGGGCTTTAAGGCGGAATCTTTCGGTAATAATAAAATGCTTTGTGGGCGTGTATCACTTTAAGTCACCACATTAGACTATAAACTAGTACATACATGTTGAACAAAAAACAAAAATAATTCCAGACGTAAATCTAAACAAATATTATAAAGAGGAAATATTTGTTTGTTTGTTACGATTTAACTCAAAAACTGTCGGATTTAACTCAAAAACTCGACGGATTTAAAAAATTCTTTGACCATTAGAAAGCTACATCTTTACCGAGTAACATAGGTTATATTTATTTCCAGAAATAATTAGGGATCCCTACTAAAAAAACTGCGAAAACAATTGATAATAGAACAAAACAATGTACTACAATAAAGAACATATATCTATAAAAAAGTCCGCGATAACATATGCCTATATATCTACGGATAACTCACAATAACTGCTTTTTAGCCGACTTCAAAAACAGGAGGAGGTTCTCAATTCGTCGAAATCTTTTTCTTTATTATGTATGTTTCCCGATTACTCGAAGATGGCTGAACCGATTTGGATATTTTTATTTTTTTTGTTTGAAAGAAGTTGGTGTCAAAAACGAAAAAACAACCAAAAACACCGACTGCCGAAATTAAAGTTATTTTATACTTTTGATTGTTTTTTATTTGGAAGTCGGTTGTATTTTTTTGTAAAAAGTTTTTACTACTAAAATTTTTGATTAAAAAATTATTGTTGTAAATTGTTTCGAATAATTTTCAAAAACTACCGTCTAAACTAGTGTCTAGTCTTACCCCTTCACAGCGTACCGGCGTGATGTTATGTTATGAACTGTATGTATTTTTTTTGTATGTTTTTCAATTGCAATTCAAAAATTGAGCCTGGTAATCAACATCTCATCTTGCTGAGCTGATGATGGAAGGTATAAGTCAGGATCTGATGCTGGAATCCCAGAAAAATGTTTGTTCAGTGATATTTTCGCCAATTGTCAACCAATTTGGATGGTTTTTTTTTGGTAGAGTATTTTATCAATTCGTGATGATCAGATGAAGGATTTCGGAGGTAGGCAACGGAACTCTTCAATAAATGATAGCAAATCTCCCGGGATTGCTGAAATTGTATGTCTGTTTATTGATTACACCAGTTCATAACATAACATCACGCCGGTACGCTGTGAAGGGGAACGCAGATGCAAAGAAATCAACATGAATTAATATGTTTTTGGGGTTATCTATTCGGGCATAACTTTATTGTTTATTAACCGATCTTGATAATTATTTTTACATTGGGTTTAGTTATAGCTATATTGCATTTGCACTGTACTATAAACTTCAACGATAAACCAGTAACCTCCTCACCTAAAAATCAGTAAAAACTGGTACCACAGCAAAGTTGATATTTAACTATGAGCAGGGGCCCTACTACGAAGTCTTAAAACGATCATAATTCCGCTCTAAGAGAGAGACGGAGCTATACATAGCGAATTGCACTATCCCTTTTACATCATCGGAATTGGATGGCATTAGCACGTCATAGTAGGGCCACTGGTCTGGACTTGGACTGCGAAGGCACACAAAGTAACTCCTTAACGGCAAATAGTACAACCACTCATTATGGGAATAATGACACTTGGTTGTGGGGTTTTTTATTTTCCACTAGTGGAAGTGGAAGGAGAAAAAACCTTTTTACACAAAAATACAACCGACTTCCAAATAAAAAACAATACAAAGTATAAAATAACTTTAATTTCGGAAGTCGTTTCAAAAAATAAAAAAAAACAACCAAAAACACTGACTGCCGAAATTTAATTTATTTAACACTTTGTAGTGTTTTTTATTTCGAAGTCAGTTGTATTTTTTTGTAAAAACGTTTTTTAAATCAACATCTTATCAATATTGGTTTAAATCTAAAAAAAATCACATAATAAACATCAGGACAAAAGTCACATTAATTGATTTGGAAAAGTCATTACCCTTAAAACCGGTTTCCGGCACAGACAACCCCTTGTCGAGATGTTTATTAAAGTAAGTAAATAAATAAATGATAATGTTTAGAAAAAAAGAAAAAGTTTTTAATTGCCACAAAACGACATACCCACATAAAAATTATATATTTTTTAAACTAAACCCTAAACGATAGTGTTAGTAGTTCTTACATGTTAAAAACAATAAGAAAAAAAAAATAACAAAAGTATGAGTAGATATAAATAAAGTAGATGCATATCGTGGTTGCGGCAAAAGGGCTTCCACTCAGCATAATGCTGTGCCGTGGGGGACCCACAGCACGGCGCTGAATAATTGTGAAATGAGTTTATGATGGTGCTTACTATATTATTATAATAAATGATAATTTAATTATGCTACCCGGGGAAGAAGCTAGTTTTTGAGTAGATATTTGCAAAGATAGGGGGGAATAAGTTTGACGCCCAAATATCTTAGGTTTCAGCTTCCATCCTTTTCAGTATTAATTTGTTTTTGTGTATACGTAGGTACGTAGTCAAAAAAGGTAGGACAAATAATATGTACCTACGTGAATATAATAATTATGACAAATAGCAATGAGAAATAGGAGGACATATTTTTACATTATTACGGTTTTGACAAGCCGTGTTTCCTTATTACTATTTGTTGTATTTTCCACCAGTAAAGGATTGGTGTAGGTGGTGAAATATGCCTAAGTATGCTTACCCGAACGGGCAGACACGTGAGGGCAGACGGCAGTGCCACACGTAATATTCACTGCAAATTGATAACAATTCGATTTGCTTATATGTTTTTTTGTTTATTCAATTAATGTTCTTCGTGAAATACAAATAACTTTAAGTTTTTAGGTTAGGTTATCTACCCAAAGACACTATTCCACGCGGACGAAGTCGCGGACACAGCTAGTAACTGAATGAAGGAGAATAAAATTAGGACACACACATTTATTTAACTTTTAACTCGTACGATCGTTAGACGCCTAAGCCTTCCTTAGTGACCATACATAATTCTTCTTCATTTAATTATTTTTCAATTTTTAATTCTAATCTTTTCGTCCAATTATAATTAATTTTTCCGCCCCTTCACAAGACATGCGTCACCTTCTTTATGGTCTGCCGTCAATTATATTATATATAAAAGAGGTTGCAGACAAATTCAGACAATTGTTGTGATTTGTCATAATATAGCTATCGCAGTCATACAGTAAGTACATTTGAAATAAGAACGTAACGATATCTGAACGTAGCGTATCTTTTGTTTATATATCATTGGTCCGCCAGAATTTAAAAGAGGCCAATGACAGAGTTGTATAGGTTGCAAAATAATTATTTTCGAAAAATAACAATTTTAATCCTTCGACCGAAAAGAAGGAAATAGGTTTGTATTTATGTATTAAATGGCTGCAAACAAACCAGTGTAGTAACTTTCCTGTATGCCATCGGTCGTATAGTTGAACACAAACAATAGCGCGTAATATCTACTAATAGCGCGACGTGATGAACATTTTATAATTAGTGCATGATCTCATTATTTCGAATCAGGATAAATGATCGTTTACAACACCATAGAAAAGGTCAATATCTGTTGGGGTTGGGACTCATAAGTATGTGGATCAGTGCTTGAAGATAAATCATGAATGGTAAGTTTTTTAATTCAGTGTTTTCATCCTAGACCACAATGATGTTGTACTTGTGTTTTTTTTACTTTTAACCGACTTCAAGGAAGGAGGTTCTCAATTCGACTGTTTGTTTTTTTTTCTTTGTTGATGTCTTATTTAAAGTTGATTTATTTTAGTCATTATTCTTGGTACCTACTCAATATTCCTAAATCTAGCCTCGCGTTGTTTTTAATGTTTATTAGCTACTCACCATAACCCTTTAAATAACCATGCACTTCTGGAACATCCTATATAAAAGAGGCTTGTGTGAGGAATGATATAAATGAAAAGAGAGTTAGTGATATGATTAATGACATTTATTTTGCTAGTAGGGTAAACCTAACCGGGCCTGCGGACGGCGAGCATTGGGTGGCTCGCTGTCAGGTCACCACCAGGCCCGGGTCGATAGCGCGTTGTGTTTCACGCGCGCCTCAAAGAGATGTCAGCATAAAAGACGGGGCCCGCTAGGGCCAAAGCCTGCCAGGGTTGCGGAATCTGTTCGAAAGAGTCACCGCGGCCCTGGAACGCAAAGGGCTTTAGAAGGAACACGGATGGGTTTTAGTCAGTAAGAGTCTGACACGCCTTTCCGCTCCACCCAGAGCGGAAGAAGTCATTTGATGATTTCCCATCGTTAAAAAAAAAAAAAGGTAAACCTAACACTTTTACACGTCAATCTTTTTTTGGTAATTTTAAGCTACATGAGGCCGGTGTTTCCTAGCTGCAGACTACCCTGAGAAGAAAAACCAAAACAAACTCAGAGGTCAAATACTCTTTTAAAGTCCATACAATCCATGCTGGTCAAATCATATGAGAACCATGTAGGTTAATGTCTGAGGTGGCCTTTTGAGGAAAGTGCCACACAGATTTGAGTGGACCTGTCCAGACAGTGCAAGCATTTGTCCGTTATTGTGTTGCTTAAACTTAGAACTTTAAGGAGCTCCACGATTTGACGAACTATACGTGACTGAAAGATGGAATGGAAGATTATGATAATGATAAGTATAGTGGAATCCGTCTATTTAGTGAAGTATGATTTTCATATAAAATTATTAATGAAAAGTTCGGACATAATGACTTCGCTTATTTATTTACACTTTATGTACAATAGTGGTACATGGGTGGACTTAATGCATCAAGGTATCTCTACCAGTCAACCTTTCATTATTTATTTGATTTTAATTATTTCAGTAAAATTTACAGCTAAACAAAACAGTATGTAATAAATTTAAACAAAATATGGCCAATTACAGGTTTCCTCATGTAGTATATATTTCATATGAAAGAGAAAAATGACTATTTATGTTCGAAGAAGCAAGAATAGTCTTAAAAAATGTCGATATCAGCTTCCTGGCAGGGTGTGTTGTACGTGACGCTTATTATGACCAATTAATAGAAATTATACGTATGTTCCGATTTACTGTGTGTGTCACTTTTAGGTACTTGTACTCGTAACCCTTGAATTTATTGATTGAACCAGTTTGGAATGTTTCTCTCCATTACAATAAATAACTAAGAAGAAATTACTATTTTTTGTTGATTAGTTTCTAAGATTATGTTTTGTATGACGACCGGTTAGTATGAAGTGTTTCTCTTCGATGTCGAAGGGTAGTGAAAAATACGTCATTCCTATATACAGTAAGATCTGCTTAAGAATCATCAGATCTATCTCACATCACTATAAGCGGATTTTACTGTACATTTATGTAGGTTAACCTAGTCTTTGGACTTACGATCTTTTGTGTTTCTAGCACTAATTTGGGTCTGCCTGGCCCTGGTGGAATGGCCAAGCGCATTTGGATTGTACTTCGAAGGAAAGAAATATGTATTCCGACCACCAACGAATCTTCCCAACGATTCATATTTCGGTTACAGCATCACTTATGATATATCTGATCAAAAGTAAGTAGTATTTATGTAATACTCCTATTAAATTAAACGATACACCCAGAAGATGAGGCCCATTGTAACTTGCACTATGAGTATATTAAATTGTTAAACAAATGATTTTTCATTAGGGATTCCAGTCGTTTTGAAATCACTAATTAAAACTTGACCAAAAATATATTAATAAATATAAAATACATCAAAAAGGCTTACATTGCCATTTTAATCGTATGTACGTATTTAATTATAATATTTAAATAATGTATTGATGACCACAACCTATTTATTGTGTTACCTAAACCCAATCATTCCGTAACGTCACAATAACACAATTTAAGGAAAATCTATTTCTGTTAATTCCAGATTAATAATCAGTGCTCCAAGGACCGATAACATCGGGGACGTATATGATTGCGATATAGACAAAACAAGCTGCGACAAAATTGACAGGGTTAATATTACAAGACCTACAGGTGAGAACTCATCATCTGCCTAGCCTTTTCCCAATTATATTGGGGTCGGCTTCCAGTCAAACCGGATTCAGCTGAATACCAGTATTTTACGTGAAGCGGGTGCCTACCAGACCTCCACAACCCATTAACTGGGTAACACGGTCCACATTGGTAAGACTGGTGTCAGATTTTCTGGCTTCTGACTATCCGTAACGACTGCCAAAAATCTACAAATGACAGCCAGGACCAACGGCTTAACGTGCTTTCCGAGGCACGAAGGAGTCTCGGTATGTTAAGATGGTCACCCATACACAGACCAACCTCGGCAAGCGTTGCTTAACCTTGAAGATCGACCCGTGCGGCTGTTATTATTTAGCCACGAGCTCCTTCAACAGATGAGAACTAAATTTACAAAAAAATACAGCCAAGTGCGTGTCGGACCACGCAAATCGAATGACCCAATCGGTATGGGAATTTAAGCATGCATATTATTGAATTTAGCGACTGCACAAATACGATGACGTCATCGTGGTTTCACTACATAGCACCATGTGTAAATATATAATTATTATGCACCAATGAGGAAAAATAAATGTCCACCTAATTATCTTTCTACACCATGACATATTTTACTAGAATACCTATATGTGAATCTGCTCAGTTTCGTTAATACTTTAAAATATTGCAGGGGATGGAATGGAAAACTATACACACGAATTCTGGTTTGGAGCAACCGTCAAGGCTGGGAAGCACTTCGTTATGGTATTTTTTTTTTCGTTAAGGACCAAAGCGACTATCTCGACTTTATTATTGTATAATCGGTCCTCCTGACCGTTTTCAGCCATAGCCTGTGTTTGCGCACACCCTTGTTATGGTTGTACGTCGTAGGTGAACCAAGGTTGTGGAATTTGTTCGGAAGAGTCACCGCGGCCCTGGAACACAAAAGGCCTTAGGAGGAACACGGATGGGATTTAGTCAGTAAGAGTCTGACACTCCCTTCCGCTCCGCCCAGAGCAGAAGGAGTCATTTGATGATTACCCATCCATAAAAAGGTGAGCGATGGGGGGCTCGCCGTCCGATAAGATGTGAGTTGTGTTCCACGTGTACCTCAAAGAAATGTCAGCATGAGGTTTTCCAGGAAATTTACTCCACCAGTTGGCGCCACATAGCCGAGAGGTCCCCCATCCTTAAAAAAGTGACTTTGACCCAAACAAAACGATGATTTCAATAAAAAATTGTCAGAAAACATTAGCGTTTTCACAGGTGCCTTGATCAGACACACTATGCTGATAAGAATATTGTTGCTAATAAACCTGACATAGTAGTGATAGACCGATTAGCGCGCCGCACAATAATAATATTGATTTCACCATCCCGCATGACGAGAACCTCGTGAAGGCTGAAAAAAGAAGCAAATCAAGTATCTCGACTTAGCACACGAGGTTGTCGACATGTGGAATGAGTACACGGCTGCATTGTGCCAATTGTCGTTACAGCGTCAGCTTCGACAGTCGTCGAAGCTGGCGTTACGCGGTAGGATAAAGGGCCTGATACAGAAGACTAATAATGTCATTATTAGTACTGCCTTCTTACAGCTGCATTACAGCTTTTCTTGTAATTAATATTTCTTGCAAATAAACACTCACTTTGATAGAAAAATGTTCGAACCCCTTTGAAGATTTCCCATCTAAAAAATTTAAAATGCCGATGAAAGCAAAGTGATATTAATATATTATATGTGGTAATTTCAGATGTGTGCACCAAGATATACCGAGTATACTCATCGTTTAACACCCGAAATAGGTTAGTTTCTGGTTTAATTACTAAAATAAATGACAATCGCGTAAGACGACCCAGACCTCTATATGACGGGACTCGTCTGGTGAAATACAAAAAACATACCTGCCGGTCGATTCTGCCAACATGTCGAAGTGAAGGCTTGGGTGAAGTGATCACGAGGTGAGCTGTCAATCTATATAATCAAGATGTCACCTGATCACGAAGTGAGCTGTCATTCCATCTTGATTATATGGATTGACAGCTCACCTCGTGATCACTTCACCCAAGGCTTCATTTCGACATGTTTACAGAATCGACCGGCTGTTTTTGCTTAGATGAGCATAATGACACCATTTTAGGTTTTGTATTATTTCTGTTACATGCTGTATGTTTTTATTGTTCTAGAAGTGTTAGTTTCTTCAATATTTAACAACATTCATCGCTGCTACGTTGAATTGAAAAAAGTTAAAGTGTCTATGACGCGTTTTCACCACTACTCAAACTGAATACCTTAATTAAAAAATGGAACAGAATCGATAATTTGCCATTGGCTGGTTTATAGAGATGTCATTTTTATCCAATTCAAAAATGAAATCCCTATAAATATAGCCACCAAATATATTATTTAACTTAGTAGTTATAAGTTAACAATAATGAAAGAATTTTTCAAATATTTCCATCAGCAACGTAGTTATGAAGCTTAAAATTTAGTAATTAGAAAGAGATCTCATACAGCTGCCATAGAAAACAGCGTTTTCTAATTTCTCGTTAGTTTTTTCGATCTATTTTGATTCTGTTTTCACTGTTAGTAGGAATTATATTTTTGTATTCGATAAATTTGTAAGCAGTATTTTTTTATGCCCGTTCCCTTTCGTGGTGAATTCGAGCTAGCAATATAGTGTAATTGAAAAATTGTTTCACAATCCCTTTAACCGGTTTTTTTTTTTACAGGTTTCAACGATATTGCAACACGAGGCAGATGCTATACATATTCAAAAGGTTCTCTATTCGTAACAAGAGCTATAAACGAAACAGACAGATTCAGTGATTCGCCATCACCGATGGGTAAATTTTTGTTTTTCTTTTAAGTCCTTTTCCTAAAGTGCGTCGTCTGGTTCAGGTCCAGTTGAACAAAAATGCCTTTATAGGAGTTATGGGCGTCGGGAGTCGCATAGCGATCCCCGGCCACCGTAGGCGTGGACCTGCGGACGGCGAGCGTTGAGTGGCTCGCTGTCCGATATCCACCAGGCCCGGGTCGATGGCGCGTTATGTTCCACGCGCGCCTCAAAAATATATCAGCATAGAAGACGGGGCCCGCTAGGGCCAGAGCCTACCAGGGTTGTGGAATTTGTTTGAAAGAGTCACCGCGGCCCCGGAACGCAAAGGGCTCTAGAAGGAACACGGATGGGTTTTAGTCAGTAAGAGTCTGACACGCCATTCCGCTCCACCCAGGGCGGAAGAAGTCATTTGACGAATTCCCATCCGTAAAAAAATAAAAATAATGAGTTACGGGTGAATCGAAACTTTAGATTAGGAACTGTTATTAAAACCGTAACTGTGTGTTTTACAGAAGAGACCATGGATTCGTTTGGCTGGAGTATTGATGTCAATGCTGATGACTCAGTAATAGTCGGCGGCCCCGGAATGTTCCATGGTGAGTATAAGGATGGAGATACAAACGATATAGGCAAAAACACGCGGCAAAATGTCGCTTGAACAATTCCAGGCACATATTGTGTTATTTGCTGAATTCGTGGAATTAGTAACTCAATGCCGAGGGGACTGTTAACGGGTTAAATATTGCATTTTTGGAACATTTGGGTTTTGTCCATTAGCTATAATGAAGCGGATAAACACAGCGGGTACTATTCAGCCGCGTTTTCCCTTTATGAAGACTCGATTTATCCCTATCATTCATATTATACGTGAGAAGATCGACACTTGATCCCCCTTTCGTTTTTGAGCTCTAAATAAAAAGAGACAACAAGAATATGTTTTACTGATTTCTGTATAATTTATTCAGGAACTTCTAAAGAAAAGGTCTATGGCATTTATTGATAAATGATTTATTAAATAAGAAATCCACATTATTAAACTATGTAATACCTATTTTCAAAGGAACGAAACCTAATTTTATAATGTATAATATAAACCTTAGCTGAAATACTTACAAAAATCTTCTCCAGTGACGCCGAAAACATCAAACACTCGCCATAGAGATACTTCTCCTCTTTGACTAATGTCATTGTGAAAAAAAGTCTGCACGAACTATAAACTACCAGGGCCGATGGTTTTAAATAATGCAACGTTTACGATAACTTCCTAAAATAACCATATCATGTCTCCCATAAGGATCAAGTGTCCCTTTCCCCATATCGCTTTGACTTATAATTTAACTATGATTCAATTATTTATTTTTATAAAACTTTTTTTTATATTCTTTAGGTCGGGCAATGATTTACGACCGGCTAGAACATTATAAACTTCCGTATTTAATCCGAAAGAGTGAAACGACTACTCCTGAATTTAATTTTGGTAAGTCACTTTTTAACACCATGCATGCATGCAGCTCATTTAAACTTTTGTGTTCATAATAATTTCATAATTTAATTGTAATTTCAGGCTACGCCGTCGCCACCGGCAAGTTTGTCCATGAAGACTTATCGTTTGCCATAAGTTCAACTTATGGAATGTTTGGTTCTGGAAAGGTATACATAATTATTGTATGTGATCCTCATGACTTGTATATCATATACATGAAATTATTTTGAACACTTTTCTTTGCAGGTATTATTCTACAAAAAAAGGAAAGGGTTTCCTTTTTTAAAAGAATTGGATACAACTGATAAGCATGCTCCACTCGTAGGCTCGATGTTTGGAGCCGTGCTGTGTGCTGCCACGATGTTTGGCAAAAGATCTGACTTGCTCGTGGGAGCACCTACTTATGCCACGAAGGAACCCGTAACCTTTAACCTCGGAGCTGTTTATGTTTATCTTGCCCGTAAGGTTAAAGTAAGTACTAAACTACATATTCACATAGACCCAGAGTATTTTCGTTACTGTTTTAAAAAAAATAACTTGATTAATTAAAAAGTAACTTTAACTATGGAAGAGACTCGATACTATGTGTGATAATTATCGTAATAAAATTAATATGTAGTAAGCTATAAATAAAATCATACTAATAAACTATCCCTGCAAAAGTCACTCTTTAACATCTTAAAACTATTTTATCTGGTTGCCATAATATGATGAAGTCATTAGAGTGGAGTCGTTTAGTGAACATGAAAACAAGTCTACTCGCTCAGCCACCGCGTCCAGCGTGCACAGCGCGTTTTTTTTATTTTTGTTAGTTGCGTCTCGCAGTTCAACCTATAAGGTTGTCGACTGCTTAACCAGACTTGCCTGTGGTGGCCTGAATATAATATTAAAGCCTCCAGCCAGGGCTTACAAAAACTTACAAACTAAGCGACTACACGCTAAGGGCACCCCCTGCACGGGTCGCTGGGGGGAGGACAGCTAGAGACGGGCTGGATCGAACTAGGTACACAGCGCGCGTGTCAGCGGTGCACGCTGGAGTAGGACACCCTTGGAATAGGATCTTTTTATACCAGGAGTATGTTCCCTTGGGATTATTTTCGTCTTTCACATGGGCGAAGCCCCCCCCCCAGGAGCTAATGTATATGTCGTAGTCAACTAGCTTATTCAGGCGTTTCATGATAAACCTAGCCTCTTCATAGAACTGCGCCGTTTAATCAACGACATAAGTGACATGAGAAAGTCATTAAATAATATTGAACCAAAGATGTCAAAATCAAAAGTCATTTATTCAAATAAGGCTGAGTGCCAGCACTTTTTTAAAAGTCAAAGTTCTACATATAGACAGTCCCCCAAAACGCCCGCCCGTCACCACTTCCTAGTGTGTTAAGAAGAAGTGGCGCAACAAACTCCCCAGCAACACATCTGTCTGTTAAGTGATAAAAACTTGAATTTATACAGTAGTGGTAGTAGTAGTATGCAAAGTTAACAAAACATGACATAGAAAAATAATATGTAAATCAAATTTACTGAAATTAATTGACACTTGTTAGCTAGCACACTCCATTATGCCATCAAAAACAAACAAACTCAAGCATTAACAAGTAAATCAAACTAATTAAGCCTCCAGGCATAAATGGTGTGCCGCAGTTAAATAAAAAGGCTAGGAAACCAATTAAATGGCTGATTTAGCTATTTGGCTGCGACATGTACATGAACCTGCAAATTAATTCTTGCAGAGTCCGCCAGAATATCACAGAATAATTGTTGGCGAAAAATCCGGATCAATGTTTGGAAGCGCAATTATAAACGTTGGTGACTTAAACAACGACAAAAAAGATGGTAAGGCATATTTTTTATATATCTATAAAACATTTGAAGACAGTTTATACCTAGTTACCTCACGAATAAATTAAGTTATTAAGACGTTGTAGTCGGGGTGAGACATTTGTAGATCTTTAGCAGTCGCGAGTCGTACAGATTGTCAGAAGCTAGTGAATCTGACTCCAGTCTTGCCAAGAACTAGCGTGTTACCCAGTTAATGGGTTGTGGAGGTCTGGTAGGCAGCCGCTCCATGTAAAATACTGGTATTTAGTTCAATCCGGTTTGACTGGAAGCCGGCCCCAATATAGTTGGGAAAAGACTAGCAGATGATGATGAGTCGGAGTGAGTCAGATTTAGTGAAAAAGGGTTTTTTTAATGGCATAAACTTTAATAAACTGTAAAATATAACGAATCACATTAAATACGACACTAAATTTAGAATACCAGTGCCATCATACTAATTAAATGAAGATGAATAAAACTTATACAATTCTGCCAACCTAACCAACAGCCAATCAGTGGCTGGTATTCACGCCGGCTCGGCTATTATAGGTCGGTGCGAGGCGCATGCGCGAAGGTGCGTTCGGAAATGCATTACAGTGAATTGCGTGCTGGCGCCTTGCGACCAGAGATACGTTTAGTTACATCCGCTATAACGTGTAATTTTCGTGATTCAGTCTAAAACTACCACCTTTATATTTTGCTCGTTCCACAGAAATAGCAATAGGTGCTCCTTTTGAAAACTCCGGCAAGGGCGTTGTGTACCTGTACAGTGGGGCTGAAATCATCAGTGAAGATATCTCCCTGAAACCGCTGCAGAAGATCAAACCTGAAGCAAGCTATGGCGACTCGTTTGGCATGAGTCTTACTCCATTGCTAGACTATGACAAGAATGGATGCAAAGGTATTTATTGCGTAAAAGATGTGCGACCTTGGTGCGCAGGGTGCGAGCCAGTTCCAACAGCATCCTAGACATGATTGCTGATGGACTGCTGTGTTGTAAACGTTGCTCCAGTAACTCAGCTGGAATGCTGAAGCAATGAAAAATGAAGCAATTTATTCTGTGTATGTTGATACTTTAAAACGCGTTTTTTACAGCTGGGTTTTTTAAATATTTTTTATGGAACATCAATAAAATAAACACAAACATGGACACATTAAATTGTATAAGGTCTTATTTACAAGAACAATAACAATATTTAACAAAATCATAATAATAAGCAAGATTAGGATACAATATATAACTGTTAAATAAATAAATAAAATTTATAAATCAATAAATCATCATCATACCCGCCGAAAGACATCTACTGCTTTCTTCAAAGTAGGTTTGCCACAATCGCTACGCTTGGCAGGCGGGTTGGCGAGTTAAGTGCACATAAATGCATGTTCTTTTTTTTTTTCAAGATTTCAGTATTGGTCCCATAATAAAATTTGTTCATAATTATGAACAAATACCACTCATAACACACACTTCACTGTACTCACAATAGAATTTTATTATGAGTACAATGAAAAAAAAAATGACTCCTTTTCAGTTATTGCGTTCATTCTGTTACACGTTGTATGCGTATTTGGATACTACGTCATGTTTTATAGAGTAGTTAAAAAGAGTAGCACAAACACCTTTAGTTTTTCTCAACGAATTGTGGGAATGGTCCGCGCGGTAACAGAATCGCTCGATTTCTACCGCGTGTAAAAGTAAGCTTAGCCTACTCGCGCAAGATGCATCTAACAGTTTTCGTTACCACTTTTTTTGACAGAAATTGCAATCGGCTCGCCTTATACAGACACGGTAGTACTCCTACGCTGCATGGCATCAGTAATTGTGAATACATCAGCTACATTCCCTAATTTACAGGTAAATACGCTGTGGCATTTTAATATTTTTAGAACGGCAAACCACTTTATGTATGCAATGGCTATTAAACATTCATAAAAAAGATAATTTAAAATGTTATTAATTATTATGACGTTTTTGAAATACCCTGGACGACGTGGATTGGAGCGGGGACATTTTATCAAATTTTCAGTAACCCTAACACAAAAATTAGTTTTTATTGTGATCTTAATGTTCACGTAGTACCTACGTATTTATATGTCGGTAAGATTTTTTTCTCCTGCCTATGGGTATCTTATGATACGACTGTAATGTTACGGTATATATTTTAATAATACCACATAATGTTCAGCATCCCTTCAGTAAGGAAATGTACCTCCAACTTCTTGAGCTATGCACGGCACCATAACTACGTCTTGTACCAGCTCTATTTCTTTGGTTTACTTCCTCTAAGATACTGAAAATGGCCGGTGTATTGACAATATATTTCATTATGCCTACAAACACGTTACTTTTAATGTTAATTCCCTGTATTGACTTTCTTTTTTTCAGGGTCGCACAAAATCTGGTAAAGAAAATTTCGAATTCGACGTTTGTTTAACAGTTAAATATCCGGCTCTTCCGGTTAACATATCAGCAGGTTAGTATAAAATTTCAAATAAATATAATAATTATAAATAACTGGCACTTCGCCCACGACTTCGTGCGCGCGGATTAAGTAGGAACTCCACAAACTTCAACGCCCGCTCTACCTCCTTTTAAAGGTTAGTTTTGGAAAATTAAGAGCAAAGATTTTCATAAATTTTTATCCAGCCATTTCTGCTGCTGATTCTGTGGACTCGGGATCAGCGCAACTGGTACCCGTCGGGGGCTGATTTTGCAAAAAAATTTAGATCTGTTTCAGTTGGGTCATACCAATTCACACGTATATTCAAGCAAGCAATGATGTCCTCCCCTATAAACTTCACCCCCATTCCCCTTTAAGGTTTTATTTTCGAAAAATCCAACCATTTTTTATTCTTATTTTTTACCGATATCACTAATGCCGTGTTTCAACTTCATCGGACCGCAACATTTTTCTTACTTAGAGCATTTTTATACCTGACAAAAAACGGTCATTGTAACCATAATAGTTAAACATATACTGTCGCGAACTTTTATTTTACATTATTTTCATGTATCATCAATAGTTTTCAAATAAATCTAATATTATTTAAAGTTTAGACTACCTTTTGCCCGAGACTTCGTACGCGCATATCCCGTTTTTCCCGATCCTGTAAGAATTTCGGTAAATTCTCTCTTAGTGCTACCCTACACTCCCCAAGGAACCTACATGCCAAATTGGAGGTTTCTACAGTTTCTACGACCAGTAGTTTCGGCTGTGCGCTGTCAGATTGAATGGTTGTTAAGACGCTGGACTTACATAGGCACAACCTTGATTGAACTTGAATTGACTTCCAACCGTCAAAAGTAAATAAATATTGCTAATAACACCTTTATTTGTCATCGACATTCTTTGTAAATAAATGAGTGCCAGAACCCGAGCACATCGAGTCTTAGAACAAATTTAGGGAGAGTGGCTTTACTGTGACCCATAACGGAGGGGCAATTATTGTCTTATTATTACAAGCTTTTATTTAACTTGCACCGTTCGTTTGTATGTAAGTTATCCTTCAAAATTTGCAAACGATTTTTTTTGGTATCTGATGGAGCTGAAATTTTGCATATACCTTTAGTTCTGGTGGCAATACAATATGCAATACTCAATATTGTAATAATTTCAATATGGCCGACGCCCCAAGATGGCGGATTACATTTTTTTCAACCCCCTTAATTTGGGTATCAAACGAAAGGGCTTGAAAAGTAGAAAACAATTAAGAGCTTGTTTTAAAAGTAAAATATTTTGAAGATCATCACATTCGTACCATCATCCATAGCCCGACTTCACTCATTTCTGGCCTCCCTTTTCTTATGCCAATCCCCATGTTCCTGTGCCAATCTCATTCTGGTTGTACTCGCATAGCAACAATGACTTCTACCCATCTTGCCGTTCGACGACCAACTTTTATTTGTTCAGTCCGCGGACGCTAACTAGTCACTAACATCTGTTATTCTTCACTTTTGACAAGTTTTTAAATTGATTTTCACTGAGATGATATTGCGACTTGGTTTTTTACGCGTTTTCTTACTTGATATATGTATAAAGCGAACAGGGTGCGCGGACAGGACGCTGACAAGATAAATATGTATGGCGTCAAAGGGACGAAATATACTCAGCGTCGCAAGCACGCGGGCAGACATCATACATTTTCGTCACAGCGACCTGACCGCTTTCTATATCATCATCCCTTAGGTACAAGAATTGGCTTTCTGTGTTAAAACTCGACGTCTTATTAACGGTTGGATAAATGCAGATAAGTCTTGCTGAAAAGGTTTTTTTTTTCAGTTATAAAAACAACAGTGGAGATGGTCCACGACCATGCCAAGCTGGCCGAAACCGAAGGCACAGGCCTTTTTATCTACGAAACACCTCTGAACGACAAAAACACAACTAATTGCAAGAAAGTTCCGTTTATTTTGCCTATAGTGAGTATTCAAAATTTTCAAAACAATCCATACTAATATTATAAAATTAAATGCGAAAGTAACTCTGTCTGTTTGTTACCTCTTCACGTTTAAACGTCTGAACGGATTTGGATGAAACTTGGCAGACGGGTAGGCCATGTCCCCTTGGGGTAAATTTCTACTTTCACGCGAACGAAGACGCTATTAGAAGCTGGTATTTGTATGTACTCGTATCTTAATGAGCCAGCTTTTGGTCTCGATCTTGCCTGATGGATGAGGTCTACCATAAATCAGGCGAGCTCAAAAGATGCTTGTTCATCTTGTTGTGTTCATAACCTATAATACATAGGTGGTAGGGAACGTAGCGGGCTGACAGAAACTTCTCAACTCTGCCGTAGCGCATTACAAGTAGAGAAGAATGGTTCAATACGACTATTCGGTATATCAACCAAGTACCGATGGTACCTTGCAATAGTAGACGTACTGTAATGTTACGTACTGTAATGTTAATGAACTTTTTTTATTTTATATGGGTTTGCTCTTGACTCTAATCTAGGTCATAGATGACAGAGACAAAGTCGACGATGGAGCGAGCTTACCCAGAAGAAGCCCGTTCACTCTAATTTTGAAGAGATTAGGGTTGTATGCGTTCGGAAACACAGACGCAGGCAGAGAGTTCCACTCCTTTGCTGTGCGCATTATAAAAGACGTTTGGAAACTTTCTGTAGCTAAGCCAATATCGGTAGTCTTCCATCACTGATATATTTGATAGTCTACAGCCTAACTCTTTGAACGCTGAACTGCACAACCATAAGCCTACTTGTATTCCCAACAATGCTGGAGTCGGCTTCCAGTTAAACCGATAGCAGCTGACTACCAGTGTTTTACAAGGAAGAGACTGCCACCTGAGCACTATAATCGAGTTCCTAGATAACACGTTAATCCTTGGCAACCGTGGTGTCAGATGTTCTGAATTCTGACTATCCGTGATGACTGTCAAAGATCTTCAAGTGACAGCCGGACCCAATTGCTTAACGAACTTTTATGAGCTAAGAGGGGTCTTGGTATGTTATGGATGCTCACCCATCTCGGGTTAGGAAACATACGAGTATTTATTTATTGATTTAACCTTAATGTACAATAATACAATGGCGGTACTCTTATCGGATGCGTGCTCTTAGACCATCATACCCTAATGCCTTAGGCATTCTCTACCAGTTCTGTATTCATAAATAAATGTTAAGATAAGAACGTAAAATCCTGATAAATTTTTCAAAGGACGGCAAATACGATACGGAAATATCCTACGTGATATCGTCTGAGCTGAAGACCAACCCCAGGAATCTCCCGGATTTCGATAGCTCCCGTGTCCTCCTCAGCGACATCAGTAACTTGAAGCTTCGGGGTGCGTTGCGGGCGACCGAGTGTGCCGAAAACATTTGTGTGCCGAACTTGAAGTTAACTGCCGATATCAGTTTCAAGTGAGTATACTTAGCATTCAAGATTGTTCAACGTATGTGTGCGGCAATCTTAATTAAAACCTGAATCGTTTTCGTACAGCAAAACATATTACCTACACTGTTTTGTTTAGAAACGTGTGCACATAACGAAGCCCCCAAAAGGGGACAAATTTTAATTTTGGACAATAGTAAAACCCATCGGGTACATGGCTTGTACATCTTTTTCAGATTTGTTACCTTCACCTTCTGTCTACCCATTCTGTTAACAAGTTACCTGTGAACTTTAATTCCTCCTAAAGCTTGAGTTCAGAACTCACTTCACATAAGTTCACGTAATATTTTTACACAATAGCACTAAAGGGGATAGAAACAAACTGCAGAATGTCCACTTATGGACATAGGCCAGGCATGGGTATCGGACGTAAAAGAATAGCACCATCCCATGACTTCCCGTGGGTGTCGTAAGAGGCGACTAAGAGACTCACCAGAGAATGGGAGGCAGCATTCTCTGTGCATTGCAATAGTTACACTGCGATCGCCAACCCGCCTACCAAGCGTGGCGATTATGGCCCTTTTGGGGAGGCCTATGTTTAGCCGGTGGACGTCTTTCGGCTGATATGATGATGATGATGACGAATATTTTCTAAACTTTACCTATGCCGCAAATTCATCAAGCAAAACGACGCCGCTGTGTTTTGGCTTTTGTAACGTGTGCTATGTTTGAAACAGCCCTCCGGGCAACATTTACTGTTCGATGTTACATCATTTAATTTTCGTGATTGCAGTAAGGATTCGGAGACGTACATCATAGGCTCGAGTACGACAGAAACTGTGAGCTTGACTTTGCACAACTCCGGGGACGTGGCGTACTCCTCGTGTGTGAAGGTGCACATCGTCGGAGTTTCCGTCTTCAAGCCAAGAGGCTGCATGTTCGAAACCTCGACTGATGGAGACAGACTTACGTGTGAGCCTGCCAAGCCCCTTCGGAAAGATCAAACTATGGTACGTTAGCTTCATTTTTGCATTAAAGTACTGTCACTGTGTTACTAAATATACCTGTGTCTTTGTTTTGCCAAGGAGCACATAGCATTTTGAGACACTGATTCAGATTTTTTTTCACAGCAAGGTTGGCGCAGTGGTTGAGCGATTGACTGCTGCGCTGCGTGTCGCGGGTTCGATTCCCGCACGGAACAATTATTTGTATGGCCTACAGATAGTTGTTCCGGGTCTGGCTGTTTGTGTATGTGACTTTGTATGTTTGTAAACGCACCCACGATACAGGAGAAATTCCTAGTGCGGGGCAACGTTTTTTTTTCAAAAAGAGAAGAGAGTTAAAGAATTTCCCAATACGGAATACCACACTCAATCCAAGACGTACAATAGTTGACGTGGCTTAATGGGTGGTGAGATGGCTTGGACGCCTAGAACGAGGGCTGATGTATAAAATACGCAGGAGAAGAGTACCTAGTAGACTTGGGGGAGGCTTTTGCCAAATCAAAAATATTATAATTGAAGTCAAATGAAAAACGGTTGGCGCAGTGGTTGAGTGAGTGATTGAGTCGCGGGTTCGATTCCCGCACGGAACAAATATTTGTATGGCCTACAGATAGTTGTTCCGGGTCTGGCTGTTTGTGTATGTGAGTATTATATGTTTGTAAACGCACCCAAAATACAGGAGAAATTCCTAGTGTGGGGCAACACATTAAAAAAAAAACGATCACTACAAGGCGTAATGGGTCTCGGATTAAGAGTGCAAAACCTGAAGAGGAAGCATTGGACTCATCGTTATCTACAAATTTTACTATGGAACCATATATTTCTGTCCATCAAGAGCCCCATACATTTTTGTTTGTATAACTTCACAAAATGTACTAAACAACAGCAAATTTATTAATTATATAAGCCCTTTTCAGGTTTTGCGTTTAATTTGTTACACCCTGTATGTATACATATATAATCTGTGCCTAACATTTTCAGACGAGTAAACATGATAGCTATGATTTTTTGACTCGACAATTGCCTCCCGCTTTTCGGCACGAAATGAAGTGTACTACGCAGTAGTATAGAAAAGTCACTGGCCAGCCCCCGTCTATACAATTTATTGTATTTATCGTACCAGTCTGGTCGCCCGGCAGCCCGCACTCTCTAAAACCGAAGTCGGCGAACGAAAAAATATCGCGAACTATTTTTCTCAATAATTTGTTATTAAACATTATATAATAGAGAAAATAGATTGCTCAAAATACACACACTTAACCAACACCAGTGCAGAAATAGATTGAACCAGTTACTGTGTATAATGTATGTTATGAATAAAGCTATTATTATTGAGTTTATAACGTCGTTTGATGCACGCAGGCATTTGTCATTCCAGGGTTGCGGAATTTGTTCGAAAGAGTCACCGCGGCCCTGGAACGCAAAGGGCTTTAGAAGGAACACGGATGGGTTTTAGTTAGTAAGAGTCTGACACACCCTTCCGCTCCACCCAGAGCGGAAGAAGTCATTTGATGATTACCCACACTAAAAAAAAGGCATTTGTCATTGCAGTTTCTTGGCTCCATAACGACCTTGCCTTCAGCTCGGGCGTCTATTCCGCCTCGGCTGCAATAGCAAAATTTCCCCACTTGCATCAAAATGTACTATTTTAATTTTCACAGACTACCGGTGTTATCGAACTGGAGATGATCCACCTTACCAACAAGAACAATCAGATAAACATCACCATGGTTCTATACAATCGCTGTAATGATGTTCCAACACAAACCCAAACATTTAACATTCCTGTGAAGGCTGATCCTAATGGAATTGTCGTCAAAGGGTTTGTAGTGTTGTCCTATCTTACAACTATTAATAATGCGAAAGTTTGTATGAATATTTGTTACTCAATGGAACACGCTGGAACGGCTAGACGGATCTAGATGAAATTTGGCACAGAGATAGATCATAGTCTGCACATAGGCTATCCCGGGAGTATGCTCCCTTGGGATATTTTCGGACCAAGTGACATTTTGGTTGCGTATGCAAATGCATGAGTTACATTATTTTAACTTTACTGCTGATAAAATGTCACTTTATCGCTGGTTTTTTTTACGTCAGCAAAATTTTAAAGGTCGACGAAAATAATTCCTTTTTTTTCCGTTCGCTTGCAGACAGACAGATATTGGTACTACTGTCGGCATTAAGGAAGAAGAAATCAAAGAACATGGCAAAAATTTACAACACCGTTACAGGGTAAGAAACTTTCAAAGTCAAAGTCAAAGTATTTATTTCAAATAAACCATTAACAGGTACTTTCAGATTGAATAATTTTAAAACTTTAATAGTATTATTATTATTTTTAACCGGCATCAAAAACTATGCAGAAGTTTCCTAAAAAAAGCAATCAAACGAATAGAGAACCTCCTCCGTTTTTTCGGAAAAGAAATAAATTGGCATGCAAGTACACCTCCTTCTGGGGCGATTAGGTATAAAAGACTCGGAATTGGCAGTTTTAGTGTGGGTATTATTGGGATAAAATGTAATGTTTAAATTAGCTTTGCTGTTCTCGCTAGGCCAAGCCATGCCAAGCCAAGCCACGCCAAGCCTACGACCATGCGCGACGACATCATCTGCCTAGCCTTTTTCCAAACTATATTGGGGTCGGCTTCCAGTCAAACCGGATTCAGCTGAATACCAGTATTTTACGTGGAGCGGCTGCCTACCAGACCTCCACAACCCATTAACTAAGGAACACGATAGTTCTTGGCAAGTCAGATTTACTGGCTTCTAACAATCCGTAGCGACTGCCAAAGATCTACAAATGAGAGCCGGGACCAACGGCTTTACGTGCTTTCCGTGGCACGGAGGAAACTCGGTATGTGAAGATGGTCACCCATCCACAGACCAAACTTCGCAAGCATTGCTTAACCTTGACCGACTCGTGCGGCTGTAATTCTTTAGCCTAGAGCTCCTCTTTTTTATTTAAAAGGTTCCTGTGAGTTATTTAGTAGAACTTAGCCGTACTATGACATGCTAATGCGATCCAATTCCGATGATGTAAACGGGATAGTGCTATTCGATATGTATAGCTCCGTCTCCCTCTTAGAGCGGAATCATGATCGTTTTAAGACTTCATAGTACCCTGTTCTGAAGTTGCAGTCAAGTTCGCCTAAAGGACGACCTCAGGCTGGTTATGTCTTAATACACCATTCAAAGTCAAAGTCAATTCATTTATTTCAACTAGACCATTACAAGGCACTTTTAAACGTCAAATTTACAGTTTGAAATTAAAATATTAGTGACTCTAGTTGTCCCTTCGCAAAAAGTAGATTCTTATGGAGAAGAACGGACAAGAAACTTCATAGTTACTCTTTTCAAATATAAGTTTTACAATATTTTGGATACATACATTGATAAATTGAATATATTATGTGAGCACAATGCACCCAACATTACCCTAATATACAGCACACACTTATATACTAATAGGTACAACAAAGCAATACCAGCAGAGATAAAACTAAGTTTGCTAGCAAGGGACATGGTACTCACATATTACAATATAATTAACAACAATGGATCAGTGTGTGAGTTAAATTACATATAAAAAAGCAGAAAGTACACCAGTATATATATAGTAAATAAATCAACAAGTTTGACTTTGTCTACTACACCCTAGATCGTCTTATGGAGCAGGACCAGCATGTTTTTAAGATTAAGACAAAACCGGCCTGAGGTCATCCTTTTCATTTTATTTTCCATTTTATTACAGATCAACAACAACGGACCGACGAACTGGGAGGATCTACTCGTTCATGTAATATTGCCGATACAACCCTATATCAACTATTATAACGGTGATAGCTCTTCAGTCAGTGTAAGTTGCTTTTTTCATTTACTTTACAAATGGTGGTTCTTTCCTTTTGAAGAACGGAACCCCAAAAGTATTAGGTACCTCGATACCTATGGAGTTGCCGTTTTATTTTTGGGTCACTTTAAAGTACTTATCATTTCATTGGTTGGACTTTGGAATTTATAAGTAGGTACCTACATATATGTATATACCACGTTAGAATCATTTTCGAATTGTGAACATGTTTAAAAATATGGCAATTTTACATAAAAAAAATAAAACTCAAAGAAACGATAAAATACACTTGATTAGAAACTAGCTATTTCCAGCGACTTCGTACGCGCATATCTCGTTTTTTTCGTTTCCGTATAGCTTATAGCCTTCCTCATGAATGTGGCCGTCATATACAAAAATAATTTTCCAAATCCAACTGGAAGTTCCAGAGATTAGCGAGTTCAAACAAACAAAGAAACTCTTCAGCTCTTCTAAATTCGCTTCTTATTTTATTATTACTAGTGGCCCGCCCCGGTTTTGCTTGGATGAATATTTTTTTCACAAATTTTTTTTTGCTAAGAACCTACTGCTGACAATAACAAATACAACAAAAAAAGAATTAACGAAATTGGTCCAGCCTTTCACGCGTGATGCCGTGACCAAGGGAAATAGGGATTCATTTTTATAAGAAGACTAGTGGCCCGCCCCGGCTTCGCCCGGATGTATTTCTTTTTTTCAGAATTTTCTTTCATAAGAACCTTCTCCTGACAATAACAAATACAACAAAAAAATAATTAGCGAGATTGGCCCAGCCGTTCTCGAGTTTTGCGCTTAGCAACACATTTAGCGATTCATTTTTATTATATAGATAGATGTTTAGATTAAAATTCCATATCCAACCGAAGTTATCGTTGTTGAAAGTGGCCCGAAAATAAAACGCCATCTTCATAGGTAAAGACCCCATATTTACACGTGTCCAAACGCAAATAATTATGGGCTCAAAAAGTAAATAAGAAAGAAAACACTTCGACACAAACTTTTCCTAAGCAGCTCTTTTCCTCAGCTGTGCCTAATCCGTTATGGTATCTGAGCATACTGCTAGGACTCCTGGGTGAAACAGAGCCACAGTGCAACTGATCTTAGCTTTAATGATTGATCCTATATGGGCTGTAAACCAATGAACGTATACTTTTTAATATACTGCCTCCCAAGATACAGGTTTTTGCCTAGTTTGGGAGACAGCAGGCTATGTACTTCTGTTGAATTAACTGTTCCTTGTTCTAGCTATTAAGACTCTGTAATTTATGGTTGTGTCCCAAATAAAAATTATTATTATTAATTATTATTATTATATCCAAATAAAATGAACTGTGTATTTTATTGTTCGTGTGATATTTTAAGTTACAGATATATTCCATTTGCTTTCAGACTGTATCTTCAATTACCTCTAAAAGTACTCCCTGCATATATGAAACAAAAGATGACACATCAATGTATTTCGCCTGCACAGTTAACAGACTGTTGAAAAATAGGGAAACAGCCACTATCATCATACCGATCAACATTCCGCCCGGAACTCTACGTAAGTATCATAACGATGGGTTAGGCAGAGATTTATCTATGGCACTAGCTTTTTTCCGTCTGTTCGTCCACATTAAAGAAGCCTATAGCCGTCTCCAAAGTCCATCTAAGTTTGTACCAAAATCTCATCAAAATTGATTAGGCAATTCAGCCGTGAAAGCATAACAACCAAACTGACTTTTGCATTTATAAACTTAGTTGGGATGATCACATAGTACCGGTTAAGTTTCATTTTATAAGGTCCCATAGTAACCAGACAAGGTAATCGGTTTCTACAATTATTACAAAGTACCTGCATTTGCTCGGTTTTTTCTTTTTTTGTAAACGTTTTTTAAAATTAAACCTAGCTAGATCGATTTATCGCCCCCGAAACCCCCTGCATACTTAATTTTATGAAAATCGTTGGAGCCGTTTACGAGATTCAGATTATATATTTACATATATACAAGAATTGCATTTCTTTTGCGTTTCACCTCGACCCGTTTCTGTATCAGCGTTTCATTGAATGGGCATTTGCCAAAAAAAATACAGGGTGGAGACGACGATACTATAATAAATTAAACACTAGCAATATACCCATCATACCAGCAAGACGTCCATTCTGGACATTGCCTCCCACATAATATTGCTAGTACTAATATGTACTAATATTGCCAGTAGTTATGGCAAGCCCCTCCCCCCCCCCTGGGTTTCCATAACTACTGGCAATATTAGTACATACAAATATGTTGCCTTTTATGAAAAAAATGATGTCACTAACTGCAACAGACTGCCTGGAATATTTCGTCAGAATAGTAATCACTATCCTTGACCAGCTTGAGGTTTTTTTGACGTTTTATGTAATTTGCAAGTTTATTTTAAATTTCAATCACACGATTTATAAAAATAATAAAATGTAATTAATAATAACAAAATAAAATAATATTCCTATGAACCAGTATTGCCAGTGTCATTTATTGTCGTATCGATGTCTCCACCATGTATAATAGCCGATGTATGTTAACTTTGTAACTGTAAAAATGTAATGTGAAAATTGTTGTATTTTCTTTCATTGGCCAACCAACAATTTTTTACTCTGTAAATATTTAAAGTGATTATCTACTATAATCTTAAGTTAGTTTAACATGGTGCATGCGGTGCTAACCTGTAAGAAATTACTGGTACGATAATGTAATGCGTAAAAATGTAGTGTAATGTAAGTTTAGTTGATATAAATAGTTATATAGATTTAAATTACTTTACATATATTTTTAATTATTAACCGATTTTTATTTTATTTATTTTTTGCAGTTGGGCTTGTCGATGAAGAAAAAAATATTACTTTAACGACGTCTGTTAAGATAGATCTTTTGGATGGCAAGGTCAAAAATGACAGGTAAATACATAACATCGCACAAGAGAAGGTTTTATAACTTCTTCACTAAACTTTTACTAGCTTAGCAATGTATGCTCCGTGGCCCCGTGGTTACAAGGTTTTCTCTGTGATAGCCCGGAGTTTGGAATTTGTCGGTGTGACATCCTCGGCCCTCGCGCCTCGAAAAACACGTTAAACTGCAGCTCCTGCGCTGGATTTCTTTCCGGTCGTATCGGATTGCAGTCCCGTCTGCCTTTGGGAGTGATGGAAGAGTGCGCAAACTTTTTTTTTGTTATTGGCGTCTTGCAGTTCAACCTATTAGATTTTCGACTGCTTAGCCGGGCTTACCCGTGGTGGCCTTTTTATAATATTAAAACCTCCAGCCAGGGCTTATAAAAAACTTAAAAACTAAGCGACTACACGCTAAGGGCACCCCCTGTGGGGTACGGGCCTCGGCTTAGGGCGTCGCTGGGGGGAGGACAGCTAGGGACGGGCTGAATCGAACTAGGTGCACAAACTTGTGCACTATAATATGTCCCGCATCAATGGCTAGTCTCCGTGGAGGACCATGTATATATGTATGTCACCGGAAAATGGCAAACGCCGTAAAATTGTAAATATCGCGTGAAATTGTAAACTATTTTTTCTAAATAAGACACGGATATATTGGAAACTATTGAATTAGGATGAGATTTATTGTATATGTCACCGGAAAATAGCAGACTCCGTAAGATTGTAATAAATCTTTATTAGATTGCAATTTCCCGATATATTATTAAAAATCGTTTTGTTTACAATACATCACAGCGAAATTAAACAAATTAGTTTTCAATATATCTGTGGCATATTTAGAAAACATAGTTTACATTTTCACGCGATATTTTACAATCACACACACATATAAAAAACGTTTTTTTCATAATGTATCGAGATATAATATTCCAATCCAGATTTATTACAATCTTACGGAATCTTCAATTTTCTGGTGACATATATAATATGTTGGCTACGTTGTTCAACAACCGATAATTTTCTTTTTTTTTCAGCATATTCACAACTGTGACACTAGAAAAGGCGCCGGCACCAATAGATAGCATAATAATAGCAGTTGTTGTGGGCATCTGCATCTTAATCATCATCGCGTTGATACTGTACAGGGTAAGCGACAATTTGAAACGGGGCCCGCTAGGGCCAGAGCCTGCCAGGGTTGCGGAATTTGTTCGAAAGAGTCACCGCGGCCCTGGAACGCAAACGGCTTTAGAAGGAACACGGATGGGTTTTAGTCAGTAAGAGTCTGACACGCCCTTCCGCTCCACCCAGAGCGGAAGAAGTAATTTGATGATTTCCCATCCTTAAAAAAAAAACAAAAAAAAAGGAACAATCACATAATCAGTTTTGCAAATAAATACTTGTAACATTGCTAATAGTGAAGTGTGACTTGATGTCAAATTACATTCATTATTAGTGTGCCATATTTTTTTTAATCGTCCTTTATTTAGCAGCCACATTGAATTTAGTGTAATGTTATTAACTTTTATTGTTTTCACTCTTCAAGTCCTTTTGTTTGATGCCCATATTAAGAGGGTTGAGAAAAAATAAAATGTCCGCCATTTTGGAGCGGCGGCCATATTGAAATTATTATAATATTGAGTATTGTACATTGTATTATCGTCAGAACTAAAGCTGTATGCGGAATTTCAGCTCAATCAGATAAAGATACATACATACGAACGGTGCAAGTTAAATAAAAGCTTGTAAAAAAGGCACAATTTTTGTGCATAGCTGTTTATTTAATGACATATGCACAGCCATATTGTATTTCCTAATTAGTAAGGTGGTCACAGAGCGGATCGCTCATGATGAGCTTACATATCACCTACCTGCGTTTGTATTACACTTTATGAACACTGCAACTACCATACTTAGTCCCTGCCAGGGTTGCGGAATTTGTTCGAAAGAGTCGGAACGCAAAGGGCTTTAGAAGGAACACGGATGGGTTTTAGTCAGTAAGAGTCTGACACGCCCTTCCGCTCCACCCAGAGCGGAAGAAGTCATTTGATGATTTCCCATCCTTAAAAAAAAAAAAAAAAAAAACTACCATGCTTAGGGCTCGGCCCTGGCTCTGCATATATCAGCAAACCAGGCCTTCACGGTACTATAGTAGGCGCCAGATAATCGTGGAATAACGGTCATTGACCCACCTACATTTATTGACATTGTTAATTTGAAAAACGGAATTAATGACACAAAACTGTCCCGAATCATCATCTCTCGTGATCCTTAACATTGTCTAATAATGAAAAACGATTCATATTTAATTGTTCAGGTACCTATGAGCAGTTATTAGGGAAAGGTCAATATACTTTATTCCACATTTATCTGGCGCCTACTATAGTCATTATTTTTTATTTAATTTGCTGTATTGCTTTCAGGTCGGTTTCCTGCGTCGTAAGAGGAGGGAAGAGTTGCAAAATTTAAAAAAACGCGTTAAACGTCAAACCATTGTAAGTTTTAAAAGTATTAATTTATTTACTGCTATCTTCGACCCGCGACTTGGTCTGCGTGGTTGGAGTCGGAGATTCAGAATTAAAATTCCGACAACTTAAGGTGCTCCCTCACCTGGAACATTTGCTTGTAATGTAAAATTTCAGAATCGATTTTGAGCTTTACACCATTAATTTTAATTATATAGATAAAAATCTGGCGCTTAAAAAATTATAAAAGTCAAGCATAAACATATTTGTAAAATGAAAAATATTGTATGTGTATTATTTATTGCAAGAACCGTAAACTGGATCCTCTGTAAAAATTAAATGTTGTATTTAAATTTAACTTATTTAAATCTGACTTCAGTCTTGACAAGAACTACCGTGTTACCCAGTTAATCGGTTGTGGAGGTCTGGTAGGCAGTCGCTCCACGTAAAATACTGGTATTCAGCTGAATCTGGTTTGACTGGAAGCAGATAACAATTTAAATTGAACTTGTTTTCAGCTGAGGCGATCAACAATGCCATCGCAGAATAATTCAGCCGAAGACAGGAGGCAGATCCTGGAGGAAATGAACGAGCAAGATGAAAACGATCAAGCCCCAAACATAGTATCTACCAAATAAACCCAACATTTATGAAGGCTTGTAAATTGTATTCGTAATCTCAAATGATTCGTAATTCGTAATCTTAGATTCATCCCCACTTATAGTCCGTTCAGCTTTTAGGGTTCCAAACGTCCGTAAAAAAACGAATCCTTATTGCATAACTCGGTTGTCTGTCAGCCACAGTCAATTTTTTCCGAAATTACTGGACCAATTCTGTAGATTTTGATACACATGTGAATATATGTGACCCAAACCCGGACGCGTCATGTAAATAAATCAATTTTGAGTGTGGTGGGTGGTATGATATTACATTTTTGGGTGTGATACAATACAGAAAATTAAAAAAAAAGTTTTTAAACTGTACCGTGTGACATATTAAACACGAGAGTGTCAAATATGTTTTTTTTACCATTACCATTCCCTTTCCCTTATCTCCGAAACTACTGAGCCAATTTTGCAAAAAAAGCAGAGAATAGGTTTTTACCTATAGATTACAGGAAAATATAAGAAGTAGCATGTCACAAAAATGAGATTCGTTCGGAACCCATCACGTGCGAGTCCGACTCGCACTTGGCCGGTTTTTTTCTGTGATTTTGCATTACAGTGATATTACCGCTGAAATAAGGTTGCTAATGGGTTGCTGGCAGACGTAAAATATCTGTGATCGCACTTCACTCATATATTTACTATAGCTTGTATGCTTTCGGAGTAAAAATAGCTAAAGAATGTTTGGCTGCAATGCATTTGAAAATTCATTATGTCTGACTTGGAGTTGGTTTATTTCTACTTGAATTATCTCAGATTCTGAATTCAAACTAAGGCGATGAACGTGAACGTTTGATTGTCAAAACCTCAGTGATACTATGTGCCACGTGGCATGTGGTCCTGTGGGTTTTCGTATAATAGGTACTTGGGATTGTTATATTACACTAGCTGTCGCCCGTGGTTTCACCCGCGTAACTCTCGATCCCGTGGGAATATCGGGATAAAAAGTATCCTATGTGTTAATCCAACTATATGTGTGCTAAATTTCATCCAAATCCATTCAGTCGTTTTTACGTGAAAGAGTAACAAACATCCATCCATCCTCACAATTTTCGCATTTATAATATTAGTAGGATATACTTAGATAGTTTTGCTTTTAATAATTATATATGTATATAAGTTATAGCTTTAGTATTATATCAATGTTACATTTTGGGGTACCTTATGAATATGTTCTTACTTATGTATTTTTTTCTTGCAGAAGGTTCGTTGTTGCATTAGATTACCTATTTATCAGTTTTGTTTTATTTTAAAATATTAAGGCTTGTTGACTCCGCTTGCCTTCTCATTATTTTTTATTTAATTTATGGTAAGGTTTAGGTTTAAACAATTTAAGGTTAAGTAAAAGCCTTGGAAATAATTGTGCCGTAGTTTGTTGTGTCACACTGAATTATGTTGAACAGCTGGTTTTCAAGCGGGATCAAGATGAAATGACAGCACACTTCGTGATCACGTGACATCTTGATTAATGGATTGACAGCTCACCTCGTGATCACTTCACCCAAGCCTTCACTTCGACATATTAACGGAATCGACCGGCAGTACGGTTGCGATACGGTCTCAAAATTTGTAAAGTTGTTCATAGACATATTATTCAAAAATACTTTTGAACATATTGGGATGAGTGCAATCGGTATAAAGCACTCCATGTTTTCTCTTTTGTTTGAAAAGTGGTTTAACTACGACTGTTTTGAGATTGTGTGGAAAAACACTCATTGTGATGCACAAATTTAAGATTATGAAAAAAGCTAAACATAACTTGAGGTTTGCCAGCGAGCAATGGAGCGTAGCATTCTGGGAATCCGATTAACGAACCGCGTTAGGAACACAGTGCTGCGTTCCAAAACAAAAATCGCCGACGTCACACAAAAAGCAGCCAAACTAAAGTGAGACTGGACCGGCCACGTCTGCCGTATGTCGAACGGTTCATGGGCTAAAGCAACCACGATGGGATCCTAGAAAAAACCCGACGACATCGCGGGAGACCCAGGCGAAGATGGCGGGACGAGCTTGATGCCTATCGGCAGGATTGGTACACACTTGCCCAAAGCCGGGAGGAATGGAAGGAAGAAAGGGAGGCCTTTGCCCTGCAGTGGGACACAATTGGCTTAAATATATATAACATACACTGTCAAACTTTATCATACTCCGAGTTTGTTTCCGCGTTTCTTCTCAGGGTAGTCAGCATAAGACCTGACCAAAGTACTGCAGTATGCGCGACTGTACTACGCCCGACAGACGCTGCGTGATGCCTAGCTCCTGGAGAATGGACACATTTGCATTGGTGCGGAACTCCGTCCACGATATCCAGCATTTTGAGGTTATGTTTAACCTACTTACAAAATAAATATAATTTATCATATTATTTAATAAAATTTAACTAACTATATACACTAGAAATAAAAATAAAATCTCTTAACTAAATTAACTCTAAAATATGGCGTCAATAAATTCATCCGCATCGCTGTCGACTGGAAGTGTACCCAAAAGACTGGCGGCATTGCCACGTTGTATGGCAATGCTTATTCTTTGACCAAGGTAAAAGCCAGCCTTTGGGTCACTTGAAGTGTCAACTGAGCGTCTTGAGAGATCTTTAAACAAGTTATGTGCACTCGGACCCCAAGAATATCATATTATTTATATTTTAATCCACATCTGTCTCTCTGTCTGCATAAGCACTACTCTTCGTAAAAAAAAACATTTTTGAAATATTTGTAGAACAATCGGCTGTATTTGAATGGCTCGAGCCAAAAGCAAAACAAATATACAGAGAAAAGCGAATTTGAATTGTGTAAAACTTTTTCACAAAACAATTATGAATTGATTTTGATGATTCTTAACCGACTTCCAAAAGGAGAAGGTTCTCAATTCGTCTGTATGTTTCTTTGTTTTTTTTTGTATGTTTGTTATGCGATCATTCCGTCAATTATTAATGTATTTTGATGATTCTTTTTTATTCGAAAGCCCATACTTTTGAGGTGGTCCCATTGGCACCAATTCAGAATCTGATGATGGGATCCTAGGGAAATCGAGGGCAACCCTCAAATTTTAAAGGCACCTACAATGTTTTCATATACTTTCTAAAGCAAATCAGATAATTGTACCTGGTAATCAAAATCTCATCTTGCTGAGCTGATGATTGAAGGTCTGGTCAGGATCTGATGCTGGAATCTCAGGAAAAATGTTTGTTCAGCGATATTTTCGCCAATTGTCTACCGATTTGGATAATTCTTTTTTGTTTGGAAGACCATTTTACCAAAAGGATTTGTTAGGTAGGCAACGGAACTCTTCAATAAATGATAGCAAATCTCGCGGGATTGCTGAAATTGCATGTCTGTTTATTGATTACACCAGTTCATAACATAACATCACGCCGGTACGCTGTGAAGGGGTACGGAGATGCAAATAAGTCAACCTGAATTAACATGTTTTTCGGGTTATCTATTCGGGAATAACTTTATTGTTTATTAACCGATCTTGATGATTATTTTTGCATTGGTTAAGATATAGCTATATTGCATTTGCACTGTACGGTGAACTTCAAAGATAAACCAGTGACCTCCTCAACTTAAAATCAATATAAACTAGTAAAGTGACATAATGTTAGGTTTATGTCAATCCCAAAGCAAAATTGATATTTAACTATTAGCTGGTCTGGACTTGGACTGAACGATGAAGTCACACAAAGTAACTCTTTAACGGCAAATAGCGCAATCACTCATTATGGAAATAATTTCAATTTAGTTGTGGAGTATAACCACTAAAAATTGGAAAAAAAACTTTTAACAAAAAAAAACCAACTGACTTCCAAATAAAACACTACAAAGCATAAAATAATTTTGATTTCGTAAGTCGGTGTCAAAAACGAAGAAACAACCAAAAACCCGAAATTTTTTTAACCGACTTCAATGTGTGGTATGGACTATTCTTGCCTGTTCTTTTTTTATGAGAAACAGATAAATAGCCACATAGCTCAAAACTAAAAAAAAAAATCAAAAAGTCATTTATTCAAATTAGGCTGAGTGCCAGCACTTTTTGAACTTCAAAGTTCTACATAAAGACAGTTCCCCAAAACGCCCGCCCGTCACCACTACTACACACTACTAGTGTTTTAGCTGCTAGCTAGTGTTTTAGCTGTAGACAGAGCCTAAACTCCGTGAATGAATATGATGGTCTTGCATCTCTGGATTATTAAGTTGAAATGGTAATAATACAACCACTTGACGTGTAAGTGTTATATTTAACCTACTTACAAAATAAATATAATTTGTTTTTATCATTTGTTTTGCATTGTAATGAACGTTCGTCGTTCATAGTCCTTCAATCAACTCACAAAAAAAGATTGTACCTTTTGCAAATATAGAAACGAACTATGCGGCTTAAAGTAACAATATAACGGTATGCCAAGACTTTTCTCAGACGGTCACGATAAAATCTCCGGCCAAACTTAACAAAAGAGTCCAAACAATAATAAACGGGATAATCGCGCCGGTAGGGGGCCCTACAATAGCCCCAACTTTAAGGTCCTTGGTCGTGATTGATGGTTCAAGTTGGGTTACAGTAAGGTTAGGCAACTGCTATTGTCTTCTTAGTAACAGAAGGGATCTGGGGCACCAGACAAGTGACATTGTATCAGCGACAGTGAATATGCCAAAATGCTAGGGACTGACCTCGTAAAATTTTGGTGGTGCACGTCAATCCTAATCCTAAGTTTCCAACTCATGTTATAAATGCTTGTGAGTTTGTTTGTTTGTGACGCCTTCATTGTTGAACCAATTTTGATACAGAGATAGATAGAACCTTCGAGACGGTTATAGGCAGTCATAATCTTCCTGCCTTTTTCCCATGTTACTTGGGGTCGGCGCAACACGTTTTTTTCTTCCATTCTGTCCTGTCAGCCGTCTCTAACTTTAAGACTAACTCATTTTCCTTCATATCACTCCTAACACAATTTATTTATTTATTTATTTATTTAAACTTTATGTACAATAGTGGTACATGGGCGGACTTAATGCATCAAGGCATTCTCTACCAGTCAACCTTTGGGTTATAAAGACTATATTGTGGTAGGTGTACAATAAACAAAAATAAGATTCAAAATTGAATTTTAACAATTCGGAAAGAATATACAGATAATATATATAATACTAATACACACACAATCAATAATACAATCCATCTATCTTTTCTTTGGCCTCCCTCTCCCTCCCCATCCATCCACATTTATATTCATAACTCTTTTAGTTACATGCATTTCATCCCTCCTCCTCAGTTATAGACAGTATTTTGCGAAAATAAAAAAAAATAGTCTTATATATTTGAAACTTTTTAATCTCGTTACTGCAGATAAAATGTTACTTTGTTCAGATTAACAAAATAGTTGGTCTATTTCATAATATATGAGATTTATACAGAGTGTCACGGCTAGGCCTTTACGACGAGACGGGCCACGTGAAGGACAGGCAAACCTCACGCCCTAGACGCAGCAACAGAAGAAGACGCCCCGGGCGTCGGGAGAATCATGGCGATTCGCAGTCACCGCGGCGCGGACCTGCGGACGACGAGCGTTGGGTGGCTTGCCACGCCATTCGATAAGAACCAGGCCCGGGTCGACGGCGCGTTGTATTCCACACGTGCCTCATAGAGATGTCAGCATAGTAGACGGGGTCCGCTAGGGCCAGTGTCAACCACGGTTGCGGAATTTGTTCGTAAGTCACCACGACCGTGATAGGCAAAGGGCATTTGGAGAAACATGGATGGGTTTTAGTCAGAAAGAGTGACACTCCCTTCCACTCCGCCCAGAGCGAAAGGACCCTTACGACGAAGTGAAAAGGGAAAGTGCTCTATGACCTGCATATTTACGTTTCTTCCTCACACTGGAAGCATGATGCTTCCTTTGGTGGTGGTAAATTGTAGTTAATGTAGCGATATTGGTTGTTCACCATCAATAGGCAATTGAATAGTGTGGGGCAACGTTTTTTTTAAAAAAAATAGTGTACATTGGACACGACATCATCATCTGCCTAGCCTTTTCCCTACCAGTATTTTACGTGGAGCAGCTGCCTACCAGACCTCCAACCAAAGGCTTAACGTGCTTTCCGAGGCACGGAAGAGCTTATATAATGCGCTATTCCTGGGAATGGAAGATAAATAGGGTATTTTCCTGAATAGTAAAATAATAAATATATTTGATCTGTCAGTTACATTTCAAAAAATATTGCCTACGTATTTTTTGCCTATTCAAACATGAGACATCACTCGAAACTTCAACGCACTGTTGTATCTGAATATTTTTATACATAACGAACGAAAATACATGTTCAATATTTTTTAGCACTCCAACTCACGGACCAATAGATTTTTTTAGGAAAATACACTGTTGATTGTCTATAAAAGGAACGAGAAGAATCTTACTACTTAAACGCGAAATGTTGGACAAATAGATGGATGTTTGCTACTCAATCACTCCGGAACGGTTGAACGGATCTGGATTAAATTTGGCACAGGGATAGATTATAGTCTGGAATTGCAAAAAAGATATAATTTCCTGTTCCTTTGGTATAATTTCCGACATTCACACGAGCTTCAGTCAGAAGCTAGTTTACGATAAACAAAAGAAGTAAGTATCTTGTTATTAACTCTGCTTCAATAGACTTGGAAAGTTGACACTCAAGTATTTTATAGAACAGAACCTATACCTTTAGCTTTGTATGTTTTGAAGAGCACTATTTTCATATAACATCTACATAGCTCAAACATTATTGTCATATAAGACTAAGTATTTCACATGTGAAGATTTTCAATAACTATTCTTTGAGTGGCGTTAAGTGTAGTATAGGAATATTTCCAAGAATACTTTTCCTTTTAGGCCTACGCAGCTACTTTTCGAGGGTTGATATCTTACGTCTGAGTATGCAATATCTCATTTCATACATACCTTCCTTCCTTCTGTTACCTTTTATTTGTTTCTATCTTTTGCCAAAAGCTTTGGTCAAGTGAAAGTCAAGAGTTACCCAAATTATAATTAAAAAAACGGCCAAGTGCGAGTCGGACTCGCGTGCAAGGGGTTCCGAACGATTAATTTTTTTTTAACATGTTACTTTTTAATCCTATTATCTGTCTATGTGTAAGCCTGTAAAACTGGGGCTTTGGATAAAATAACAAATGATAGGTGATTTGTTATTTTTTCCTAATTTAAGGCTCTTATTTTAATTATTTACTTTGTGATTTTTTAATCACAATGACTTCTGACGCTCGTCTATTCTCCACCTTTGATTTTAATAACTTCATAATAAGAAGGTCGCCAAATGCTTTTGAGCGGTAATGTATACAGTCTACTCCAACTGTTCTAAGTAAACATTATCCTCCATTAGGACAGTCGAATAAAAACGGAGACCTACAAAGACCTTTGCAAAAATCGTGCCAAAAATTGTTGACATCGAAATAGCCTCTATTACGGGAGAAACCATCTGAATCTGATCGCTAGCTGTACAATATCTCGGACCTTTCTTCCGCAAGGTTGGCAATACTCGTCCGATTTTTGTTCTGATGTTGCAAAATTGTTATTGTTACATATTTTTTAGAGGAAGCATTTAGCGAAAAAGGTTGTGAAGGATTTCAGCTGTTTACTTTGAACTGAAGAATTTCTTGATCGCTTACGGACAAATGTTTCTTCCTTATGCTACACTTTATATGGTTTGTTCTTGTTGATGTCACGAATATCAAGTTGATGATGCGAAAGTATTGCTTTAGTTTGGTATGCACGAGTAAGAGATATTCGTATTAGTGTTTATTTGTTTGTATTAATTACAAGCTATGCCTGTGGCTTCGCTCCCTTCGTCTCCCGTCAACCGTTACCTACCCTACTCTACCTACCCTATTTTATCTACCTACCTACATAACCACCCTACCCACCTATTTTTTTTTTGTTTTTATACCTTTCCTTGTAATCTGGCGAACAAAACAAAAAAAGAATTAGACAAATTGGTCAAGCCGTTCTCAAGTTATAGCGTGACCGGGGGAAATAGGGGTTCATTTTTATACATATAGATGTACCATTAAGGTGCTATACCTGTAAAAAAGTCTTGATGAAAGAGCATCTCTACATAACTACCTGTCATGATTATTCTAAACAGCAAACAAAAAGGTTTTACCAACATTATTTAACATTCAAATACAAAAGTTATTTAATAAACAACTACATATTTCAGCTGAAAATTGCAAACGGTAGTAATAAATTGGTATACTTTACTGCCGGTAAGTTGAGAAACGATCTCCATTACACAAGTCGTGGTCACCAACTTTATGAAGGGCATTGACCCCTGAACTACCAATAAATATTTATATACTAAAGGCACTGTTTTTTTTTTATTGGTTTCAGTAATATGAAATCTGAACTTCTAAATAAAGATAATAGAGAGTTAATATCTTACAAATGTTTCAAACATTTTGAAACGCGTTTTTAATGTTTGTGTGTTTTAGAAATATTTAAAAAATTAAAAAATAAGTAAATCGAATGTATAAACGAGTAAAAAAATTGTTAGTAGGAAGCAATTTCGAAATGATAAAAACAATAATCAAATGTTTATGCTTTCACTAATATAGAAAGCTACGCTATTGCTAAGGCAAAAAAGCAACTCCACACGAAAAATCTTGGATCAAATCAGTTACAATAAAATAACAGGACTAATTTCAGTTAGTACTAAAAAAATCGTTGATCCGTTTAGAACAAAATAAAAAAAAATACCGAGAACTTAGAATAGGGACTAAACAGAATTTAAATAGAAACCTACCTACTTTTACTAAAAGTAAGTTTTCTTTGTTTTGTCTAGACAAAACAAAGAAAAAGATAGAAGAAAAAAAAACCATTACTCAATAACAACAGACCCAATCCATTGTCCAATTTTAAGAGCAAAGCACTTGAAAAGAAAATCCACTCCGCGAAAAATGGCGACAGTTTCGAACGATTGTTTTGATTAAAAATATGTCAAAATGGCCACTAAACGGTTGGACCACTTAGCTAACAAGAAAGATGTGAAAAGTGTCCGTTTGTCTGGATACCTCTTGAGTTGGAACGTTCTTCCACTCTCCTTTGCTTTTTGAGAAGTGTTTTAAGATAATACTTGCTGTTGACATATTATTGACAGAGGTTTCTCCCGTGTTATGACCTGTTGTATGACCTGTTTTTAAAAAAAGAAAGAAAATGTTTATTTGAGACTGGCACAAGACAAACAAAAAAGGAAAATTAATTCATAATCATTAATTAGTAAAAGTAACGATGATATTAATACGGGCTAGGAAGAGGTGGCAAGACGACCTAAATGCCCATTGCCAGAGTTGGCTTGGGACAAAAATATCTGGAAGGACTTGGGGGAGGTCTTTGCCGACCGGTCTTTGAGACAGTGTAGGCTGAATAAAAAAAAAACATATTTAAAATTTTTGAACGCCATTGTCACGTATACATGACAAGTAAGCGTTTGCGTACAGGGCACGCCCTGTACGCCAAACTTCACAAATATGTGAGAAAAAGTACGACGAATATATGGCTTGGCGTTGAGGGCACGCCGATGCGTGCTCTGAAAATAATGAATTAGTAGTAGTAAAAGCTAAAAGCCTTGCTCACAGGTGAAATTAAGTTAGTACATGAATTTTACCTGTACGAGACCGAAAAAACCCCTTTATCTGCATACGCTGCGATTTTTACCAAATGAAATAACTCAGCGCTGATATTCTGATACCACGGATACACTCAAAGAGCAAAGACTTCAAAAGATAGATGAATGTATGAATAATGTGTAAATATAAAACAATAAAAAATTTAATACGTGCAATATATAAATAATACCACCAACCGAAGAAGATGCCCGATGCTTCAAAAAAAAAAAAGTAATTCGTTGATGTCATAGACAAACGAAAGAACGCGCGTGGTAGAAACATACATAAATAAAACAAAACACAAAAAGTCATGGCACTTCTAGCGGGAGAATCTAAAATAGCGTTTAAGTATATCAAAAAGAAGTGAACTGTGGAGTGAAGTGCTTTGTAGTGCTAGTCGCAAGAAAGAATAATACTGAGAACATGGAACTTAAAACCAACAATACTAACTGCGTGCAGACACAGGGTATGTTTATGTGCTTGAACTTTGAACTATGGTCGACACCAGATTAATATGAAATAACGGTCATTGACCCACATACATTTATTAACATACTTACTTCAGAAAACAGAAATAATGACATTAAGCTATCCTGAATCGATATCTATCGTGATCCTTTACTTTTTCTAGTCATGAAAAACGATTCATAATTTTATTTTACGGGTACATAAGTAGATTAATTAAAGAAAGGGCAATGAACTTTATTGCAAATTTATCTGGCGCTTACCATATATATGCCAATCGTTTTTATACCACGAAATGGCGGTGGTAGGTTGTTCCAGCAAGGAGGAGCAGTGAAATTAGAACCTCCACAGAATGCAGCAGTTCTATGGGGCAAGGTCAACAATAAAGATAGGCAGATGTTCTAATTTTGACTTTGTTCGACCAAGTCAATCTATACTTATCTATGTATGTCAAAGGAAAATTGCAAACGCCGTAAAATTGTAAAATATCGCGTGAAATTGTAAACTATTTTTTTTATATAAGACACGGATATATTGGAAACTATTGAATCTGGATGGGATTTAATGTATACAGAACGATTTTTTTTTAATATATCGAGAAATTATAATCTTGTAAAGATTTACTACAATCTTATGGAGTCTGCAATTTTCAAGTGACAGCTATGTTCATTATTAATTAATATTATAAATTCGAAAGTTTGGATGGATGGATGTTTGTTACTCTTTCACGTCAGAACGGCTGAACGGATCTTGTCGAAATTTGGCACTGAGGTAGATTATAGTCTAACCAGTGATTGGATTATCGGGCGCTTATTGTATACCTAAACTTGTTCCCGTGAAAGAATAACATAGACATTCCTTTCTGAATAAATAAGTAATCCCGGGTTCCCGGGATTGAACAATTCAGTAAAAACAACTATAACAAACTTAATGCAATTATAGCAGTGGTTATTTTGATTTAGTATCTTTATTTTATTCAAAACAAATGAAAACTTTCATTGTTAATTAAAAGTTCCATTAAAATCGGCTTTTTAAATTAAAATTAAAATACAAGCAGTGAAATTAGAACTTCCACAGAATGCAGCAGTTCTATGGGGCAAGGTCAACAATAAAGATAGGCAGATGTTCTAATTTTGACTTTGTTCGACCAAGTCAATCTATACTTATCTATGTATGTCAACGGAAAATTGCAAACGCCGTAAAATTGTAAAATATCGCGTGAAATTGTAAACTATTTTTTTTTATATAAGACACGGATATATTGGAAACTATTGAATCTGGATGGGATTTAATGTATACAGAACGATTTTTTTTTTTAATATATCGAGAAATTATAATCTTGTAAAGATTTACTACAATCTTATGGAGTCTGCAATTTTCAAGTGACAGCTATGTTCATTATTAATTAATATTATAAATTCGAAAGTTTGGATGGATGGATGTTTGTTACTCTTTCACGTCAGAACGGCTGAACGGATCTTGTCGAAATTTGGCACTGAGGTAGATTATAGTCTAACCAGTGATTGGATTATCGGGCGCTTATTGTATACCTAAACTTGTTCCCGTGAAAGAATAACATAGACATTCCTTTCTGAATAAATAAGTAATCCCGGGTTCCCGGGATTGAACAATTCAGTAAAAACAACTATAACAAACTTAATGCAATTATAGCAGTGGTTATTTTGATTTAGTATCTTTATTTTATTCAAAACAAATGAAAACTTTCATTGTTAATTAAAAGTTCCATTAAAATCGGCTTTTTAAATTAAAATTAAAATACAAGCAGTGAAATTAGAACTTCCACAGAATGCAGCAGTTCTATGGGGCAAGGTCAACAATAAAGATAGGCAGATGTTCTAATTTTGACTTTGTTCGACCAAGTCAATCTATACTTATCTATGTATGTCAACGGAAAATTGCAAACGCCGTAAAATTGTAAAATATCGCGTGAAATTGTAAACTATTTTTTTTTATATAAGACACGGATATATTGGAAACTATTGAATCTGGATGGGATTTAATGTATACAGAACGATTTTTTTTTTTAATATATCGAGAAATTATAATCATGTAAAGATTTACTACAATCTTATGGAGTCTGCAATTTTCAAGTGACAGCTATGTTCATTATTAATTAATATTATAAATTCGAAAGTTTGGATGGATGGATGTTTGTTACTCTTTCACGTCAGAACGGCTGAACGGATCTTGTCGAAATTTGGCACTGAGGTAGATTATAGTCTAACCAATGATTGGATTATCGGGCGCTTATTGTATACCTAAACTTGTTCCCGCGAAAGAATAATATAGACATTCCTTTCTGAATAAATAAGTAATCCCGGGTTCCCGGGATTGAACAATTCAGTAAAAACAACTATAACAAACTTAATGCAATTATAGCAGTGGTTATTTTGATCTAGTATCTTTATTTTATTCAAAACAAATGAAAACTTTCATTGTTAATTAAAAGTTCCATTAAAATCGGCTTTTTAAATTAAAATTAAAATACAGTGAGAGTTCACAACGAGTTCTAACTATATTTTGAAAGCGGGCATTTTTAGCAATCTTAGAAATTTCGAACGATTCCGGGATCCGGGATTCTGAAAAGCATATTTGTATTATACTTTCATCCCGGGAGTCCTACCTCAGAACATGGTATGTCCGTGTTTTAAACATCTACCTGAAACAAATCATTCAGCCGGTGAGACATAGATAATATTTAACTAAACCTCCAGCTAGTTTCAGCCGCGGTGAACAACCTCAACGAAAATTAGCCAAGTATGTACAAGTGTGTGGGCAAATACCTCCTATAACCTCACAGTCCGATAAGACGGCGATCCAATGCGACAGGGGAGCGATCAGACTTGCCGGTAGATTCTGTAAACATGTCGAAGTGAAGGCTTGGGTGAAGTGATCACGAGGTGAACTGTCAATCCATATAATTAAGATGGAATGACAACTCCCCTCGTGATCACTTCACCCAAGTCTTCACTTCGACATGTTTACAGAATCGACCGGCAGGACCAACGTCTTTAAGTGTTTTGGCACGGGGAGTATTACATCGACATTCGAACTTTGGGCTACTACTCATTAATTATTCCTAATTGAAAAATCCAACACTTCGCCCGTCTTGGAAATCGAACCCTCAGGCTCAGCAGTCGCGGTTGGCAACCACTAGACCAATGAGGCGTGATTTATAGAATATAATAAAATAGATTATTCTACCATAAAAACGATGAAGCAAGCACAAACATACCGACTTTCATATAAAAATTTATGACATCAATAAGATTGAATAAATAAACTTTAGATGGGAATCAAATTTTATTACTCAATCGATGTGGAAAAGCTCTCAGCCGTTTGTCTTTATGTTTGTCCTTTACAAATACCTTCTATTGAATTAACGATTAAGGAATTCCTTTATGCATTGCAATTGAAAGCCTATGAGGGATGTCATAAAAGCATTTCGATATAAATTATTGTTAACTCAATTTCATTATCGTATAAATCGTTGTGATTTACTTAGAACTAAGATTGTCCTTATTCAGTTGTCTAATCATTTTGTATTTGTATTTTTCTATTTTTAAATAAACTTTGCCCCACACTAGGAATGTCTCTTGTATCTTGGGTGCGTTCACAAACATACAAAATCACATACACATACAGCTAGACCTGGAACAACTATCTGTAGGCCATACAAATATTTGTTCCGTGCGGGAATCGAACCTGCGACACGCAGCGCAGCAGTCAATCGCTCAACCACTAAGCCAATCGTGCCGACAACAACGTATATCCTACTCTTCTACTCTACTAAATGCATACATGAAAACGGTTTAGGAATCCGTTTATATGTATTAAGTAGAGTGTTTGGTCACACACCTACTTTTTTCCATGAACACTAGGCCAAGATAACTACCCAAAAAAGCACTCTGACAATATGAAAACCAGCTTCACTTTCCCACACACATGGGCAATGTAATTCACCCTTAACCACATTATAAGCACTTAGAACCAACATACAAGGTGTTTCAGAAGTGCATGGTCATATTAAATTTAAATGTGATGTTGTGTATCTGATATACATTGAGTAAACAAAAGCAGAATAATAAAATATGGCCTTTAAAACAAACCGACCCAAAAATCGACCAAAACAGTTCCAAACAAATCACTTTTCAAGTCAGTCTAATCCAGTTGATGACTTTATTTTTAGTTCAATTACAGATTTGAGGCCAACAACTACATCGAACTTCCACATGATGGCCACGCACTCTTGAAACACCTTGTATATGTTAGAGCCAACATACAAGTGCCAACATATGATGTCCTTGCAACGGGCACCAGGTGTCGGTAATAAGGATTTATTTTACGAGCAGAACATTTTTACAATGAACACGCTTTTACGACGGCCCTGTCAATTTGCTCCATCAAGTTATTGCCAGGCTAGTGATGACCTTATTTCTTATGGATGATGTTTATAGGAGTGTATTGAAGTGGATTGGGCTTAGTGTAAAACTTAATAAATTTGTTTTATGGCAAAATACTTAAAATCGTTTCTCTAGCTCGTTATGTCATGTGTATTTGAATTTGGGGACCCTGCCCCATTACATAAGAAAACCAGACTTTGTGGTAAGTTCAAAAAAGTATGAACTTAATCATTGGGTACTGTTTTATTTTTGCACACATAATAAACTTAAAATAGAAAATTTTGAACAGAGAAAACAGCACAAAGGTACTGCTTATTTCAATAGAAACTTATTTACCATTACCAAGGTGAACCGATGACCTGGTGAGGGTTACAGGTAGCCGATGGATGCGAGACGCATAGGACCAGTTGTTGTGGCGACACTTGGGGGAGGCTTATGTCCAGCAGTGGACGTTTTTCGGCTGATATGAAGATGGTGATTTACCATCATCATCATTTCAACTGAAAGACCTCCGTGAAGTGTCGCGATATCGACCGGTTTTGAGCGTCTCGCGTCCAGCAGATTCCCACGGCCTTCGCAAAATCACCGGTCTAAGAAGTGATTATTTTAATAATTCGTTAATATTAAGGTTATTAAAACTATATTAATCAGTTAGTATTCAGTAGTTATAGTCAAAACTTTAGCAGCTTTCTAATCCACCATTTTTCCAAGCTTAAGACCATACACCTAGATTGTAGTACCTTTAGTTAGTTAATACCACACACCGTCTAATTCATTCCTCTCTCAAACCCACAAAACTAAACACTTTATCTCAGATAAGAACATCGTAAAAAGAATCACAGACTACCACAACAATGTTGTACAATCGTAGAATAGTGCTTTCCTCAATTCTGTGTTTGCACAACAATTGAACTGTAGAATTTCATTACGAAGCGCGCACTATTTTGTCTCGTGAGTCGTGGCAGCCGTAGACTTGGAGCGGAGTGACTTTTATTTAAGCTTAAAGTGCATCTATTTGGGATGGATTTATTCCTAACATGATGGAGTGATATATTGTACTCTTTATTACATATAGGTACAGTCAACAAAGCTATTTGGTATGCAGGCAGCTAACTTTAAACCATATTGTGCGTGTGCTGAGTTGACAATTTATTGTACACCACACTCGTAAGTATGTCATAAGCTTAAAAATTTATAACACACATTAGAAATAAATATTGGCAGTGCAGTGGAAAAAATAATATTTTTTCCTGTATTATAAACGAATGTACACACAATACAAATGTGATCTTTTACAGACAACCTTTGGATTCATTTGGAACCAATAAAAGTCAATTGGTTTGTTAGAAGTTAGAATATGGATTACTTTCTAATTGAAAGTAACACTAAGCTATTATTTGAATGTGGTAACATTGTATATGTAGGTATGTTTGTAAACGATAATCTCTGGAAGTAATAATATAATAATGAATACTTTAGAAAATTGCGTATAAATGATTTGACTGAAATACCTAAAGGCTTGAGTTTGAAAGACATCTCTAGACGATAAAATTTTGTAAGTTATCAACGACACATTAACATAATTGACTGCGTAGGTCCAAACTCAGTATCACTTCTTAGAATAAGATTACAAATGTACTCCTCCATCTCTGACCATAAACTCAAGCATAAAATCTTGGCACTCCTATATAAATAGATAGGGCTTTTATGTGGGTAGGTATTCTAATTTAATTTACTTGGAGCAAAGGGTTTGTGCTTGTGTCTGCTTGACTATGGCAAAACGATGTTCTGCTTGCAGATATTATACTATCTAGTTCCATATGTCTACAGATGATCTATCTCATTAAAAACTTTACATGTCATTGTGGCTAAACACCATGACTTTGTGATAAAACGGGCGAGAATTCCATCTATCTTCTATATAAATAAAAATGAATCACCGAAAAGTAGATACGTGCATAACTTGAGAACGACTTGAACGATTTAATTAATTATTTTTTGTTGTGTTCGTGATTGTCAGGGCGAGGTTTGTATGAGAGAATTTTTGAAAACAAAAATACGTCCGGCGAAGTCGGGGCGGGGCACTAGTTTACAATAAATATACCATCAAATAGTTACAGCATAGTTTTACCTAATCTATCCAGGTCTCGTCATTAGATTGTATGATATCAAATAACGGGACGTAACGTTAAAAACATTATTGAAACACTAGCTACTGCTAGCAAATTCGCCAGCGTGAAATTCGAAAATTATCCAAACACATCATTGTCTCGGGAGGAAAACCCATGTCCCATTCCAGGATTTAGTCTACCCTTGTGACAAGTTTAATCTAAATCCGTTGAGCCATTACAACGTAAAAAGGTAAGAAAGAGACAAAGAGGGTTACTTTCTCATAAAACATAACTAGCTTTTACCCGCGACTTCATACGCACATATTTTTTCCCGTTCCCGTAAGAATTTCGGAAAATTCTCTCTTAGTGCTCCCCTACACTTCCCAAGAAATCTACATGCCAAATTTCTGCTTTCTAAGACCAGTAGTTTCGGCTGTGCGTTGTCTGTCAGTCACTCAGTCAGTAGCGGATTTATTTTTATATATATCAGAATGTTAGTATGAGTACCAATGTTCGTATAACTTGTCAAAATGTAGGAAACGGCAGATTTTTTGAAAAACCGAAGTTACCTGTATAAAAGTTGTTCATAATACATGATTCATGCCATGATGATTGCCAATAAATGATTGTCAATGTATATTTCAATATCCTGTGTACTCCGGATATTGCTCTCAAAGTATTTAGTTGGTTCATTTACATTGCTTTTTTAGCTTTTTGTTAATCAAACAGGATTTTGTTTACGGAATAAATAGGACACAGAACGAGAATTAAATTTTATTTATTTATTCACTTTGATTGGATGGAATAATCATGTGGAAGTAGAAGTGTGTTATGAAATAACAAATACTTTTTCTTAAAAACGTTATAGGTAAATAAAATTGTTCATTTTATTTTTTATTTTTGTAATAACAGAAAATATTTTGAAAATTCTGTCACTCAAAGAAAGCTACTTTATCGGTCATTTTTGAAAGCTAGACTTTTCTTCGAGAAAAATGTATGGTTTCTTTTAGATATGTCGTGAAATTAATGTTTTAGGATGGGCTGACGTATCCGATTGTCTGACCCAATTCGGGTTGCCTGATGCTGAATGTTATAAAACCGTATAAAAATTCTCAAAATCCGTAGCCCACATCTGAAAGACTTCAGAATCATCTATACATACAATAAAAATGTAACCGATCCCTGTCTGTACATGGAAGATGTAACAAAAAAATATTATTGGGACCTTTATCAACGCAAATAGCACCCAAAACAACGATTGTTAGAATTTTTGTTTGTTTGTCTGTGCGTTTGTGCACGTTAATCTCAGAAACGGCGTCACTTAACATTTAGTGTTTGTTTCATGTTCGGTTCATAAATAAAAAAAGTTATGCCAATTTAAAGAATCACGTCGAACATTTGTGACTGAAACTTTATTAAACTTCATAATCTTAAAATAAAAATGTCTGCCCCAAGTAACTATTCCACGCGGACGAAGTCGCGGGCAAAAGCTAGTAGAAAATATATATACCTATATCTTAATTATATCTATAATTAGACATTACTTGCATGAACCATCCACATCTGACCTCAGAAGAAGCAGAGGTCAGATTTATTGTCTATCTCCGAATCACATAATTCTAAATCAGGTCCACGCACAAATTTCTCGTACGTCTGCAGCTTTGATCCACCTATCGGAAGATAAACCGAAGCGTCTGTTTCCATCCTATTTTTGTAAAACATCTTCAAATAATTTACAAGCTACATATTAAAAGATTAGAAAGAACTCGCAACAAGAAGTCTTAATTAAGAATGGCCTCTAAAATTTCATCAGTACCAATAAATTAAAGCAATCACGTGATTAAAATTGACAGAAATAATTTCATTAAGCACGTTTTAATTTTCATTAAAAAACTCAAACATAATCTCGTTAAGAAATTATTTTTGCGTCGAAGGACGGAACGCTACCAGTTTTATACTTCATCGACTTTTTCCCGAATGTAATTGCGAAGAGATGCGGAAACATTGGCTATCGATATGTTTTTTTATCGATAGTTGCAAGTTATGAGCAGTATTTTGATTTGTGACATCAGGCTTTTGTAAAAAGATTTTTAGAAACGAACTGATTTGTAGTAACCCGAAGCTTTTTTTTTATCTATTTTTGTTTAAGGGCTTTTATCAAAGATATGCCAGCCCCATCGTACCCTTTTACATTAATTTGCTTACTTAAACAGTATTAGTTTATAACAGTTACTTAATAGTTAATAAATTAGAGTTATTCGTGGAGGACCATAATTAAATGGTACAACTTTTTAATAATCTCCGAAGACGGTACAGATAAGATGGATTGGATTATGCCGACATCAAATTTATTTATTTTAAAATTCTACGTTCTACTCCGTTTCTAGCACACTCCATCAGCAAATGTTGCAAGTCCTCGATTTGATTGCAAACTGTGCAATTAGGAGAATCAGCCTTTTTCATAAGAAATGCAAACTTTGCCGATGGATAGTGCCCAGAACGGAGTCTTAATATCAATTGAACGTAATTTCTATCTAATTTAGTATCCTCGAACCAGGGAACACGAGATGGCTGACCTTGAATGCTCTTGCCAAACCCGAAGCTTCTATCGGGACATACCGATAGAAGCCTCGAGTCAAATTGGTTCGTTTAACGCTCATTCGCTCGGTCAGTTTTATTGAAGTCGTGCACTTGGGTCCTTGTGGTATAAACTCTGAACTTAAACGTTATAAGGTCTTTTACTTGGTGAATGTACTAAATAAACTTACTAAGAGTTATATATGTCACCGGAAAATTGCAAACGCCGTAAGATTGTAAAATACCGCGTAAAATTGTAAACTATTTTTTTCTTAATAAGGCACGGATATATTGGTAACCATTGAATTTGAATGGGATTTATTGTATACAAAACGATTTTTTCGATTTATTACAATTTTACGGAGTCTGCAATTTTCCAGTGACATATAGATACGAAAACTCCTATATCTGTCATATACTGACAGAATCATAAAACATTACATTAACAAACATCAAACGCACATTACATTTACGTCTAATTGAAAGATAAATAACATTTTTTTTTTGTTTTATTTTTTAAGAAGAGCCGTCACAATAATGAAAATCTTAAGAAAAACATTAACATGAAATTGTTAATGTGTAATTGTTGAAATACAAATTCAAATCATACAATTTTGATCTTTACTCATAAACTAGTTTCTGCCCGCGACATCGTCTGCGTACACTTAAGAACTGGCTCCAGAGAACAACTTAAAATGTGTTCGAAAGAGTCACCGCGGCCCTGGAACGCAAAGGGCTTAAGAAGGAACACGGATGGGTTTTAGTCAGTAAGATTCTAAACACGCCCTTCCGCTCCACCCAGAGCGGAAGAACTCATTTGATGATTTCCCATCCTTAAAAAAAAAAAAAAAAAGCTAAGACGGGAGCAGGTTCCTTATAGGCGTGTATGTATTTTCCTTATTATGTTAGGTATGTTAGGCAGTTTACAGACAGATTTCAAACCGTAATATTTAAAGTAACTGATAAAAATCCCTCGCTTGCCATGTCCGTTATCTCTTGGTACTTGTGAATCTTTAGCGCACAGCCAGTTGTAAATTTACACTTCCTCCTCAAACACCATTAACCAATGCCATTTATCGGGATAAAAAGTAGCCTATGTGTCATTCCAGGATATGCACTATATGTGTAACAAATTTCATCCAAATGCAGCCAGCCGTTTTTGCCTGATTGTTGCACAAATATACAAACTCACATTTATAATATCAGTAGGATTCAAATCGACACATCTCTATTTACCACCAAAATACCCAACCGTACATCTATCTACATTTTGGCTCCGGAGTAACATAATTACATTAACAAATGTGGAGTGTGTCGCCTCCAGCTGCCATGACAAGTGGCTGGTGTTTTTCATACAACAGCATCTTGTGTCTAGTCCACGTTATCTGCCTAATAAAAACACCAACATCTTCAAACCTGATTAAATTTTGAATTTCAAAATTCATCATTAAAATCGACACATGACCATCTACACAAATTACTCAGCCGGGTTAATTTTACAAAGATTATATAGTACATATTTCAGAGGACATGAACACACATACACTCCCCATACCATAACATAATTACATTGACTAATGCGGAGTGTTAGTAGTAGTAGTAGTGTTAGTGTTGAGGTTGATGTTGGTGTGGAAGGCAGGTTTTTATGGTCATTATTCATTATATAAAAAGCTTTTGAACATCAATATATGACAATGTATGAACGCAGACAAAATAAAATGGTACGTAGCTAATTACCCAATTGTTTTTTTATGTTTTATTTTTATGTACGTTTCAGGTAATTTAGTTTACATATTCCATATGTTTATCACACTAATATTAGAAAGGCGAAAGTTTGTGAGTGTGTGTATGTTTGTAACTTCTTCACGCGCAAACGGCTGGACCGATTTAGATGAAATTTGGTATAGAGATAATTTTATCCCGGGAGTATGTTTCCTTGGGATAATTTTCGACATCCACGCGGGCGGAGCCGCGGGCGGCAGCTAGTTTGATATAAAATGAAATATTAGTCAAGATTACAACAAAGCGCTGCAAATATTGTAAACATTTGGTATAAATTGAAAGCGAGTGATGGATATTCAGACTCCAATTGATTTTCAGTTAGAATTTTGCTATATTTGAATAAATAACTTGAGATCACTTGAATCCGTCACCACCAACTTAAGTATAGACTCTTGTGTTGTGTACTATAAGTAGATTTTTATGTGACCATTTTTATTAAAAAGGATTACAAAAAGTTTTGAATGTAATTTGTCTTTTCTCCTCCAGCTCCTTAATGGTTCTAAGTTGAGCTACTCGACTACTGACCTTGGCTTGCACTGACTGGACAGGTCCACTCAAATCTGTATGGTTCTTTCCTCAAAAGACCATTTCAGACACTGATTTGCATGGTCCTAATGTAACGTATTGTGAATGTGAGGACCATGTAGGTCGCAATATTAGGGGTTCATTTCATGTTAGTCTGGCAGTTTGAGTTCTTAATGCGGCCTACCCTAATGTCCTTACTTTGTTTGGTTGTTCGTCAAATCGTTGAGCTCCTTAAAGTTCTAAGTTTGAGCTACACGATAACTGACAAATGCTTGCACTGTCTGCAGGTCCAGTCAAATCTGTGTTCTCAAAAGACCGCTTCAAACATTAACCTACATGGTTCTCATATGATTTGACTAGTACGATTGTGTAGACTTTAAAAGAGACTTTGACCTCTGAGTTTATTTCGGTGTTTCTTCTCAGGGTAGTCAGCTAGGAAACACCGGCCTCATCTAGTTTAAAAATGACCAAAAAAGATTGACGTGTAAAAGTGTTATGTTTAACCTACTTACAAAATAAATATCATTTATCATATGATATAGAGTTAGTTGTTCCAGAATTTGACAATTATCTGGAATCGTCTGGCGTATTTTATTTAGTACACAGTCGTACAAACGAACCTTAATCGGCTAACTAGATAACATTTAATGAACACTAACTAGCAGAGTATCCATTTAGGTAGTACGTGCTAATGTTAATAATCTACGTAAAAGGGCACTATTATTTTAGTCTGTGGTTCAAAGACGCGAGGTACACCACGATATATTTGGGTACGGTTTTTGTGCAAAGTAATTAATGGACCCGCATAATTATTACCCACTGTGATTTCGTGGTACTTTTAAGTATACTATGTAGAACATTAAGTTCCAACGAACCTGTGCTAAAGTGATAAGGACTGATTTACATTATCTACTTTGGTAATTTACTTGGTCTTAGATGGTTTGAGGTGAGTTATTGTTTTAAGGGAGTCTTTTTAGAGTTCCGTTCCTCAGTCGGCAAAAATGGAACCCTTATAGGATCACTTTGTTGTCCATCTGTGTGTCTGTCAAGACCTTTTTTCACAGGAAAGCGTAAAGGAGTCAAGCTGAAATTACCAAAGTAAGACTACATTATTCCTCCCTTATTCAGAACAGTTACTCTTGGAGCAGTGAAAAACCAAACTTCTAAGTCAACGCAATCTGAAGATAAGGCCGTTTAAGCTCCGTGTATGGCGCATCATTTGACGCTCGCAAGGGAATCAAAACCTATAGGGTACTTCCCGTTGACTCACAGTCCTGAAATTTGCCAAGAAGATAGATCTCACATTTTAAGTACAGGAAAAAGTCCGACGATAAGGTTCTTTTATAATATCCAAAAAAAATTGCAAATACAAACTTGTATTTTTGGTTGCAGAAATGACTGTGACGTACATTGATGTATCCGTAGGTAATGTATACTCGAAAAAAATCAAGACTCGATCGGAACCCTCGGTGCGCGAGTCTGATTCGCACTTGTCCGGTGTTTTTTATTTACTGTTTCTTATGTAACTTATGGCAAAAAGGGTAACAACCTGGTGCATGGAAAGGGGCAGCTTAAAGTCTTCTGCATTGCTACAAAAAATACTAGGTATAGCGTAAAACTTAGTAGCATTGCGTAGTACAGCATTTTTTGACGTGACAACTGCTAATAAATCGATGAACGCCGGCTGCACGCACGAAAAAGGATGACTCATTGTAACGTTACGATCATTGCAACGTTACGATCAATGTTTTTTATGACGTTGTCACGTTAAACTATCGTCCGTAAACCGACTTTACAGACAACCAAGTTTTAAATGGATAGGCTGCTTTTTTTAAACATTGTCCCACTATACGAATTTCTCTTGTATCGTGGGTACTCACATACACAAACAGCCAGACTCAAAACAAGTATCTGCCGACCTACTATGACGTGCTAATGCCATCCAATTCTGATGATGTAAAAGGGATAGTGCTATTCGCTATGTATAGTTCCATCTCTCTCTTAGAGCGGAATCATGGACTTCATAGTAGGGTGTTTAAATATTTGTTCCGTGCGGGAATTAAACCCGCGACACGCAGCGCAGCGGCTAATCGCTTAACCACTTTTTTTTTTTTGATGTCGGGGGGAAATCCTCATGGAAGTCCTCCACCCTGGGGCGCGTGGAGGGGTCTGTCAGACTCTTACTGACTAAAACCACCCCGGTGTTCCATCTCCCACCTACGCCGGGGATCGCGGGAACGTATGCGACTTCCGCATCCCCGGCTGGTGCAGGCGCCGCGACCTCGCGTCGGCGGGGGGAGTGAGGTGTTTGACTCCCCCCGCTACGTCAAAGAGGGGCGCACGGGAACACCACGCGCCACCACCTCGGGTCCGGATGAATGGGAGGCGACGGACATCCCCAAGTCCGCCGCACCTGGACCCAGTTAGGTGGGCCGGAAGAGGGCAGCGTATGCCCTCGTCCGACGCCCGATGCGCCTGCTGCGGGCCGGGAGAGCACTGGCCGGATGGCCTCGATGGTGATGAGGCCGGCGGAAGGGCTCGAAAGCCTGTCCCGCCATTCCACCACCAGGACCTCGCGCAGCTGCGACCGACGCAACTCCAAGTGTCGGTGCGTCAGTCGCTCGCCGCGCGCCCGCGCGCCACCTATGCAGTGACGCGAGCACTTTCGCCTCCAGGTCCCATGGCGGAGATCCGGCCAGTGCGCAAGCCGCCTCATAGGAGATCGTGCGATATCCCCTCCTAATACAATCCATCCATCTTTTCTTTGGCCTCCCTCTCCCTGTCCATCCACCCACATTTATATTCATAACTCTTTTAGTTACGTGCATTTCATCCCTCCTCTTCACATGACCATACCAAGATAAGCGGTTCTCTTTGAATCTTTCCGTTATTGGCGCCACTTTTAAGCTACACCACTATACTATATTATACCACAGAAAACAATAAAAAGCAAAAAAAGTCTTCACTTGACAACTGAAGTGGCCATCGCAATATCTCGTTATTTGCTCAGAAAAGTGCTTTCTTACTTCAAAGCAGCCCTTTTGTTATCTTTAACGATATCCACGTGTAGCAGTCAAGTTAAAGGCACGTGTTCACGAGGCAGCCAGTCGTCCGGAAAACGCAAATAAATTAGAGCTCTAAAGAAACCTTTACACTTCAATAGCTTCTGTCAGACGCTCTCGTGGAAGCTTAAGGAAGTTTTTGTTTTTTTAAACTTTTTTGGCTCGGATATTCTTAATCTTTTGGTAAGATGACCACTACATATATAAGAGTAGACTAACAAAACCACTATTTAAAAAACCGGTCAAGTGCCAGTTGAACTCATGCGCCGAGGGTTCCGTAGCTACCCATTATACCGCCATAATAAAATTGATATCATTTTTATTTGTGGCAGGCGTCAACTATGTATGTATGGGGACAGCCTTTAATTTTCAACTTTTTATTTTATTTTTTGGAATTTTTCCTTTATTTGTGCTGTAAGATCTTGCTTTTTGCCAAATATCGTGATTCTAGGTCAACGGGAACTATATAGGTTTTCGACCAAAAACCTATACGGCACTTCCGGTTGACCTAGAATTAACAATTTTTCAGGAAAATGGGACAAGTTTTCGCGAAAATCTAAATTTACCCCTATCTTTTTATTGCGTTGACTCAAGACTTTGATTTTTATACACCTAACAGGGACTATAGACCTCAATATCTGGTATCAATTTCAACTAGTTAAGTCCACCCGTACCTGAGAAAATCGGTGGTGACAAACGGACAGACAGATGGACAGATGGAAACACGGACAAGAGAGTGATTTAATAAGGGTTCCTTTTTTACCTTTTGAGGTACGGAACCCTAAAAATGAATCAAAGGTCGTCGAAAGTGTCGGGGTAGGTAGGTATCGCTTAAGAGGCGACTAAGGGACTCACCAAAGAATGGGCAGCAGCATTCTCTGTGCATTGTAACAGCTTCACTGCGATCGTCAAACCGCCTGCCCAGCGTGGCGACCGACATAATTTGCAGAGAAATGTTATACCTACCTAAAAAAATACATTTACAATTGAATCAATAATTTTGATTGACTTCGAAAGCCAAAATAACTTCAAAACAATTAAAAAATCAAAAATGAAAAGTAAGCAATCACAGGCGAACGTAATTTCAAGTATCACGCTTAAACGACTTACAATTAAAGCGAACGATCGCTTTACTCATTCCGAATTACCTAAACAATCGTGACATCATCATACAATAACTCCACGGAATCCCTTATAAACGATATCGCACCGCTATCGTTACAGCCCAGAAGCTCACAATTAACATCCAAATGTCCTTCAGAAAGTTCTCGAAGTCTCGTTCGCACGGCACTTTCGCGGTAATAAAATCACGGGCTGTCTACAATGGAACTCTGGTACTTTAAAAAGTTACAAAGTTTAAACCGTAGCGACACCGGCTGTGAGGAGACGTGGGATGCAATATAAAACCGTCACGTTTTAAAACTAGAACGGCCCAGTGGCGCTCCTTTTTTATGGATGGGATATTTTCTTCCGCTCTCGGTGGAGTGGAAGGGCGTGTCAGACTCTAACTGACTAAAACCCATCCATGTTCCTTCTAGAGCCCTTTGCGTTCCAGGGCCGCGGTGACTCTTTCGAACAAATTCCGCAACCCTGGCAGCAGTGGCGCTCCTTAAGGGTGCTTTGCCAACAAAGATGTGCAAGGACATGAGGCCGAGGAAAATATCCACCAATGAGCTAACTTAATTTTGCTAGCCAGGCTTAACGCAGTTCTGGCTCCTTGTTACGTTAATTCCTCCTATGTACCACTACTTAAATAGTTTTAAAAAAATAGCAGAGCTTTAGAGCTATGTACTGTTACATAAAGGAGGCGAGGAATATGTGCGAGGAATGTGTGCGAAGGATGTGTGCGAGAGAAGAAAACGAGTGAGCGAACAATTTCTGCGAGTTTTAATCCAGCAAGAAAAGTGTGGGTGAACGGAAGAAAAGAGTCTGCTACGCATCCTCGCACCACTCAGTCATACACCATTTCTCAGCGCCGCTACACATCCTCGTCTAGCTACCTTTCACAACTCTGGTGGAAAAGTGCCCATGGAGGAAATTTTTGAACTTTTCGGACGTAGTAAAATCGGGTCGCTAATCTGTTTGAGCCGTGTTGGGGCTACGCGTAGGTGCTACGTGCTACGCGCTACGAGCTACGTGCTACGCAATGTGTTGACTACTAGAATAAAAAATGTTATTTCTTTAATCGTAACTGACCCTCAGTCAAAAGTTGTGTTTAATCATTCAAAATAGCAATCTTTGATACACACCATCACGTCCTATTGCCCTTATTCCCATTTAGGGGGCGAATTTTCTAAAATCCTTCTATAATTCTTAGTCTTATTCTTGACCCAGTGATTTATATTGTGCGGCCAATGAAGTTAAGACTTTTAGTAAATAGAAATGATGTTTACCTGTGTTACCAGTCTAAATTAATTAATTAATAATAACTTTTTTTTTTTCATTTTGCTGAAGCTGAAGCTGCTTAACGTATGTTACAAAAAATAACAATACATGAACAGCTGAATCATTTTCACGTCATGTTTTGTCCCTTTGGCTGAAAAGGCAAATACTACTTTCACCTACAAAAACTTACATACCCTCCCTTTTCTCACTAAAATACAGACATTGTCCACCTAAATCTTCCAAACAAAAAGTCAATTTTAAACACTATTCCTACACCCGAAAAAAGGCCATTTCTAAAGCATACCTAATAATTTACGAACAAATGCCGCGGACGGTTGGTCAGCAAGAAACAATTGAATTGTAAAGGAATAAGGGTAGAGCCATAGAGCACGGAATCGCCGGGCCGACATCGACATATACGATAAGGACCAGTTTTGCGTGGCATATCCATAGTCAGAAATGTAAGGCGCCGTCAATTTCTATGAGCAAGGCGCCAGCATCACGGGCGAGTGACTCCGTGAATTGAGACGATTATTCTTCCACAAACGTATCGTCGCGACTCACGATAGATCACCGCGTTAACGCAACGACTTGTCGAGCCACAACGGATTTCCACAAGAAATCGTTGCACTTTTTTCTCGAGGCAAGTATGTCGTGAATCGCGGTGGGCATGTGGCCTGCCGTTAACGATTTATTCATCAATGTCACTCGTCGGCGATTCCACGATATATCCTCCACACAGCGGTGGAGGCATGTTCATATAGTTGTGAAGTATAAATACAATGAAGTACTCACGGGAGTCCCTTAAGACCCCGCACTGGTTATAGACCCTGGTCTTTAACCAGTGCGTCTTACCTGTAATGACTTACGGAGCCGAAACGTGGACCCTCACTATAGGCTTGGTTCACAAATTTAAGGTTGCTCGGCGTGCAATGGAGAGAGCAATGCTCGGGGTTTCTCCGGTGGATAGAATTCGAAACGAAGTCATTCGCCTGAGAACTAAAGTCACCGACATTTTGTGTAGAATCAGCATGCTGCAGTGGAAGTGAAAGTACGAACATCTTTCATGGGGTACTGTGTTAAATGTTACAACAAAATACCTTGTGACATATTAGAACTAAATGAAAGAAAATTTAAAACTTACATTAAAACCACACTTTGAAAACAAGCATATTACAAACTAGATGATTATATTAAAGATAAGAATGCTTGGAAACATGCTGGTCCTGCTCCATAGGACAATCGAGGGTATAGTAGAAAAAGTCAAACTTGTTTTATTTACTGGTGTACTTTCAGGTTTTTAATATGTAATTTAACTCACACACTGATCCTTTGTTTTTAATTATATTGTAAATATGTAAGTACCATGTCCCTTACTGGCAAACTTAATTTTATCTCTGCTGGTATTGCTTTGTTGTACCTATAGTATATAAGTGTGTGCTGTATATTAGTGTAATGTTGGATGCATTGTGCTCACATAATATAATCAATTGATCAATGTACCTATGTATACAAAATATTGTAAAACTTAAATTTGAAAAGAGTAACTATGGAGTTTCTTGTCCGTTCTTCTCAATAAGAATCTACTTTTTGCGAATGGACAACTAGAGTCACTTATATTTTAATTTTAAACTGTAAATATGACGTTCAAAAGTGCCTTTTAATGGTCTAGTTGAAATAAATGAATTGACTTTGACTTTGACTTTGACTTTGAAGTGAGCCGGCCATGTCTGCAGACGGACAGACGGTCGATTGAGCATACATGTGTTAGAGTGGAGACCGCGTATGGGCAAACGTAGTGTGGGACGCCCTGCGGCACGATGGATTGATGATTTGAAGAAAATGGCTAGCAGCGGAAAGACGCGGACTTCTTTAGACCGGGATGGTTGGCTCTTACGTTCAGCAGTGGACGGCAATTGGCTGATATGATGTTGATACACGTGTGTGTGGTCCCTTGGGATAATTTCCAAAATTCAAACGGACAAAGTTTTTGTTAGGAGCTAGTACAATCATAACTCTTTTAGTCACATGCGTTTGCCTCATTATATGTTTGTATAGAAAGTTTGTGACAATGCATGTCTTCTAGCAATGGCTGTAGAAGCGCCTCACTGCTCTATGGCAAGGACTCACTATCTGTTGACCACGCTCCGGCGGGTTCACACTACGGGAAATTAGGGCTCGAACCCATTAACTGGTAGATGATGGTGTTAATGAGACTGTCCATTGAAAGTGGCCGGTTTTGGACGTGTCTAGTTAGTGTGTATGGGATGGCGTGAATGGACGGGTAAATAGTGGTTTGGATAGAGCAATTTTGGTTTAGGTAGGTTGGACTTTGTGATTAGGTAGTCGTTTTATGTATTATGTGGTTTTAGGTAAAGTGAATGTGTAATTTTATGTTTAAACTAGCTTTTGACCGCGTATCCCGTTTTTTCCCGTTCCCATAGTTATTTCCCGTGCCTATATAGCCTCCCTCAAGAATGTGGCTATCAAATACAAAAATAATTTTCCAAATCCGACTGGAAGTTCCAGAGATTAGCACGTTCAAACAAACTCTTCAGCTTAATTATATTTGTATAGATGTAGAGTGATTGTGTCCATATGCTGGGGTTACAAACGCGTCAAAATAAATATTTGGAAGCTTAGTGGCAGGGATTCCCACAGGTTAATTATATTTTATGTATGCTGTGTTGACAAATTCGCGTTTATTATTTTGGCCAATCTGTTTAATTAGTATACGTCAGATTTAAGAGCAAATCGTCGAAGGATTGTAGGACCAGAGGACAAACACCATCCTCAGTCCACAAGTGAATAATTACAGTGTAGCAAACCTATTTGTACCCCAACCTCATTAGTATTCTACCCTACTCCCTTACTCAGATAAACTAGGCTCTATAAATTAGAGAACAAATCGAATTCAGCGACTCTTTGGATTGTATCGATCCATTTGATTTATTACCGACGAGGTAGTCACGTCCTTATAAAAGGGTCTGGCAGTCCCTGAAAAAACAAACGGTCGCTTCCTGAAACCGTAAATCTGATCATACTTTTGGAAAAAGTTGCGCGAAATGGACCCTTTAATCCATGTATTTATTTTGGCATAGACATGAATTTTGTAGACGTTATTTCAGGAGTTTTTTTCCAATAAGCTTTTGATTCTTCTAAAAAACCTTCTGGATAGAAAAATACTTTCTTTGAAGCCTCAGCAAAGTTAACAAAAAGATTGCTACTAATAACAAAAACTTTTGTCCACTTTCAACATCGTGACCTATTTACTTCAACTCAGGTTAACGCTTCAGTAGAACTAATAATTCATTATTCCGCATTCCACCTTTTCTTGTGGAAAAAAAACTCCCAGATTACAACGTTAATGAGCTCGAAATTCGTGAAAGAAATGACGTGCCGTCCAGACCACAAACCCGCATTGGGTCCACGCAGTCCCTCTCACAGAGTGGACGCCTGTTTCACAGAAATGGGAAAATTACAGGCTTATCTTAATGGGATAAATTGATAGATTAACTGCTATGAACACATTTTTTTTTCATTATCAAATGACTCCTTCCGCTCTAGGTGGAGCAGAAGGGAGTGCTAAACTCTTACTGACTATAAACCCATCCATTTTCCTCGAAATGCCCTTTGCGTTCCAGAGCCACGGTGACTCTTTCGAACAAATCCGCAACCCTGGCAGGCTCTGGACTAGCAAGCCCCGTCTACTACACTGACATCTCTATGAACACCACGCCCCGTCGACTTGGGCCCGGTTCTGATCGGACGGTGAGCCACCCATCGCTCACCGTCCGCAGGCCCGCGCCTACGGTGGCCGGGAATCGGCCTCCGACTCCCTGCGCCCCGAGGCGACTTCTTCTGTTGCGGCGGCACTATGAATACCTCTGCGTTCATCATCAATAACAGCCTCCTATCTATTTCTTTGTGACTATTAACAGAGTAACATATTCCACTCGAAGGTTTACTCTCAAAGTACAATCAGAAACAAACTGTCTTTAATGTTTTAGTTCCAGACGTGATTTATGAACTGGCGGACTTTGATTTATTTGTAATCATAAATTGGGAAGAAGAAAATAAAGCAGAATAAAGCAAGATATTCAACATAATCAAATATAAACATAACACCGACATGCAAACATTACAAAGTGTTTTTTTTTTTAAGAAAACAAATATAAATGGTTGTCACTGATTGATAGGCCCGATGTCAGAGCAGGTTGCAACAGCACTTTTTGAATTTCAGACCATAGGTTAGATAGACACTTTGTGACAAAAAACAAACAAATATAAAAAATAAGAACCACCGATGAGCTATGTACCTTTAAAATGATTGAATAATAGTAATAATTAAAGTTCGTTTTTTAATCCCAGAGACTAAATTGACAAAAACAAACAATACTCAAAGTCAAAGTCAAAAGTCATTTATTCAAATTAGGCTGAGTGCCAGCACTTTTTGAACGTCAAAGTTCTACATAAAGACAGTCCCCCAAAACGCCCGCCCGTCACTTGAGATGTCAAATTAGTAACGTAAAAATTCTAAAATCTGAACGTCCCGATAAGGTATTTCTAAATCAAATAGTCCGTTGTCGACTATTAGACTTGCCATTGTAAATTACATAAAAGACTCGACGAGTTCTGTCGCCGACTGTACAGTGTACACTCACCAGTATGAATATTGTACACTTTCACTAAATTCAAAAGTAATTTCCTAGAGAAGTAAACTGAAGAAGAACACTGTTTGGTTTCGGAAGTGCTACGAGTATGTTTGTTACGTCATAAAATTATAATATTTTAGCTAAAAGCCAATTCTTGTACTTAAAAGCGTTTCTTGTACTTAAGGCGCAATGATCTCAGCGACCATCAATGCTAAAACACTGCGATACGAATGCGAACGATCCTTAAAATTACGAGAATTGCCACTCAGAATATTGCTTTTGAATTTCGCGTAGTTGTCACATTCTTATGGTCGCGACTGTACCACGTCGCGTCGTCGGTAGGGCTGTCACCAACACACAATAGATCACACTGTCATCTCGGCAGCTTGGCACACGCGGCGGCCACTTTGCATTGTGCGGTGGCAACATTTCAAGTAGGACGGTACTTCTGTTACATCAGATATAAGCTAGATATTGTGTAGGAACTTCGTATTCCCGATATGAGACGCATTTTCACAATTAGTTTATTTTTTTCCAAATCTAATATATATATTTCTTGTGTACGTCTGTATGTCACTAAACTCTTCCTAAACGGCTGGACCGATGTTGATGAATTTTTTTGTGTGTGTTCAAGGGGATTCGAGAATGGTTTAGATTTACAATTGGACCCGGTAGGTGGCGCTGCAATCGAACTCTATGATATTTCGTCATACACAAAGCAAACGTTCGGACAGGACAACGTCTGTCGGGACCGCTAGTTACATATGATACTTATGGAGGATTCGTTGTAGCGTTTATTTGTTAAAATAAACATAACTGCCGATGTGAAAAAGTAGGTACTATTTTTTCCCACGATGTGGCAACCAGTCGATGAGGCGACGTTTAGGGTGAGCATTGAACGGCTTTTAGCTCTGCAACATTCATTAAAAACAAATTGACAAGGCCGAGATCAACTCCCAAAAACATAATAAACAACTCAAATATACCTACTTTACTCCTTAATTCACATAAAGTAATTATACAAATTTCAGAGCTACTTCAAATAAATCTCCAACCAAATTAATAGGACTGAATGAAATCAGGTTTACTTCAAAATATCCGCCCCAAATGCGAATTGTTAATTGTATCAATTACATTTTATTAAGGGTCTAATCAATCTGAGAACATTCGTCTGTTGGTAAAAGGACCCTAATGAATTAATCTCATGACTACCCATTTTAAGATCCAACTTTTATGTCGATTGCTTTCAACAGTGATTAGTAGTTTTGGTACTAGTTTAGGACAAAAGCAATTTCATAACAATTCTCGAACACAGTTACAAAGGGACTTATTAATTCCGTAACATAATAATTCTCTTTCATCAATCTGCCTGGCCAACTATGTTGGGGTTATCTTTCAGTATGGGATGTCGATGAATACCAGTAGGTACTTATTTGATATGGATAAACTGCCACCCCACAGACCGAGCTCGCCAAGCGTAGATAAGCCTCATATAGAAATTCGATTCGTGCAGTTTTCAGTTATAGCTATCGTATTTTTCTTTCATACTGTACAATGAAGGTGGAAAAAACAACATACGTCCTGTTTGATGACTTTTCTGAAACCCAAAGTAATGTCGTTTTGAACCTGACAGTACAAACGCGCAGTAAAGTGCGCAATTTGAGCTCAAAAGCCATGGCACTCATAGCTCTCTATCGGCGTCGAACAGTGGGGGGTTTAACGCAATTTACCGGTTTAATCCGGATCACGTACCGCCCGACGGCGCATTGTTCACCACTGTACGTAGAAATGCAGATATTTCTCCCTAGGTGTTCGTATTATTACGTATTTGGAATACTGTCGCCTTTGTGTACGACTGTACTGTGAGTAATTCAGTTTGGTCGTTTTTTTTCCTTGTAATTAAATTGGTGACGATTAAATTAAATATGGCAGAACAGTAATTAAATTTTGTATCTTTTTACTTTTTATTTGATGTGCTTTCCGGGATTAGGGAGGCTAAATTATTTTTTTAGGATGGAAAAATTTTACGTGCTTATTTAATATAAAACGGTGTAATCGAGTTAGGTTTCCAATTAATTTAACATTTATAATTAGGAAGGCAATCAACCCTACCAACCTTTAAATTATCTTTTATATAAAACTAAAGTAATAATAACTACAAACTTCAATTAATCTGAATTAGGTAGGTATATCCATACCAATTCCATATATTGAAAGTTAAAGTAATTCTGTCTTAATGTGACCTCTTCACGTCTAAACAGCTAAATGAATCTGCATGAAACTTGGTACACGGATCGATCACACCCTGGATTAAGACACAGGATACAATTTATTTATTCTTAAACTTAAAACGCAAATGTTTGCGGGCGAAGCCGCTCGCTGAAGCTAGTTGGAAATAAATATTACATAACTTTTCGGACTTTTAGGTATGTTTCTAATTTTCCAAGTGGTTTGTTTATCAAAATAAGTCAAGTCTGTGGGTCGGGTATACGCTGAGGACATACACCAACTTGCGTGTCCAGTATAACAATGTATTCAGGATGCTGTTGGGTCTACCACGTTTTTGTAGCGCTTCCGGGATGTTCACCGAGGCCAGGGTTGATGGTTTTCATGCCATTATACGGAAACGGTGCGCTTCTATTCTTGGTTGAACACGTGCTAGCTCCCACAGTATCCTGAGTGTACTGTGTGATAGGTGGGTCAGCCCCATGCTGGCTCACTGGATACAGCTGCACACGTAGGTGTTCAATGCTGTATATGTCACCGCAAAATTGCAGACTCCGTAAGCCTATAAAATAACTTGAGAGATTGTAAACTCTCGATAAATTGTCAATTGAATATTTGGAATACTTTTTACGTATCAAAATTTGATAGTCTATATTATCTCGAAGTCATTCCGAGAAATTGTGGACTGATATACAATGACGACCAATCAGAGCACAAGTCCACAATTTATCCGTAAGTGTGGTTTTTACTAACAGTAGGTTAGAACTTTTACTAATAACATAATTATGGATCTTGTCATTGGTTTGAAATAAAATATCTATTATTATTTTCTTTATTTAATTAAGCATACTTATAAATTACATTGTAAAATTTTAAAAAAATATATATATATAAGAGATTAGAGAAGAAACAATTAGTAGCGAAAAATAGTAGCCCACCGATATCGGGAACAGGGTCCAAGCTACCAGCGGTCAGGCCTCCAGAGAGAGGAACCTCCTAACGATGCAATCTGTGTCCAGAAGTACCGTTTTCTGAATCAAGCCCTTGATCCAGCTGCCTAACGAGAGCCTCCTAAGGTGTTGGTCGAGTCGAGTGGCTATTAAGCCATTGACTGACACGAGTATCGGTAAAATGATTGCTGAGTTCACATCCTACATGTCGACAACCTGGCGAGCCAAGTCAAGATATTTGATTTGCTTATCTTTCTCGGCTTTCACGAGGTTCTCGTCATGTGGAACGGTTATGTCTACAATCATTGCACGCCTCTCAATTCGGGCCACCACCACTATATCAGGCTTTTTAGCAACAATAGTCCTGTCAGTGATGATGGACCGATCCCAGTACAGTGTGATATTATCGAGAACTGGGTCGGGCACATACCTGTATTACGGCAGTTCCGATCCCACAAGAGAGTATTTCAGAGCAAGTTGCTGATGGATAATCCTGGCTACAAGGTTGTGCCTGTGCAAGTACTCTCCGTTTGCTAGACGAGAACATCCACGGATAATGTGGCGAATTGATTCTCCCCAACGGTCACATGCCCGATATATATAACCGTGCCGTCTTCCAATAAATCTCCGGTAGTTTTTCGTCATGATAACTTCGTCCATAATTGCACAGACAAAATCTTCAGTTTCTCCAAAGAGATCACCGAAACGCAGCCAGGCTACAGACGCTAATCGATCTATGTCGTCGGACCCATATAAGGCCCGGAAAAGCGTCCGTGAAGTTTCGTATTCTACCATACCTACCGCCTTGCGATCGTCAGTGTCAAGCACCGGAGCTCATTTGCCAAGGGAGCGGGGTGAGTCCCTTGTCCACCGCGACTAAATCTCGATGCATACCCACGTCGATAGTTAGGAAATATTCCCTTAGACTTCATTTCTCGCGATTGTGGAGAGTCTTAGCATTCAAAAAGCCTCGACCTCCACATTTATTATTATTATCATGTGTGTTATTTGTTGGTATACGGCTATTCTTATTATCATCATGGACGTGTTTAAGAGAATATTGTTGAAACACAATTCCTACTTCTACCTTTTTCTTTAACTGAGTCAGTTAAGTGCCGATGTTCTTAGATCACAATAGGGTATTTGTCATTTGTTTATTTTGTTTCTCAAAACCTAGAGAAAAGACAGATCAGTAATGATGTAGCGACGCTTTGTGGCCTAAGGAATATGGCCGTTTAGAATATACCTTTTTTAGCCGAAATAGTTATGATTCTGCTGTTTTGAAAAACAAAGTATAATAATAATTAAAAAACCGGTTTGATGCCGCTTACTCTTCACTCATTGGATCGCGAATTGTTTGTTTTCAGAATATGATAAAATTGCCTCTATCCTTTTATTAATTATAATGTTAATAGCCAGTAGCGAATACTTTCAAAACAAAAACAAAGCTTAATTTCATACTCCCTAATTAATATTTCAACCTCGATATTTACTACCATCAAATAGTCACAAATCCCGAGCTACCAATAAAATAGTTTGAATAACCGTAAAGTGCTGTAACTCATTTCAAAACACCGCTGTAAAATCGGGCCAAACTTGCCTACTTAATATTCGAGCGAAGTCAGATGTTTTTGAAAGTTTTCATAGAAAATACGTAATGGCCACCGAAATTAGTAAGCGGACATAGTGAATAGACGAAACAGTAGAAGAAGTTTGAATGATTGCGGAATCATCACGCACTATTTACAAATTAATATTACTGATTTGCAAAATAACAACATAACACAGCATCTCGCCAGTTTCTCGAAGAGTTAGACAGTTATGTACTTACAGTACCTTTTTTTTTTTTGAGAATAGGAAATCGTCAAATGACTTCTTTCGCTCTGGGTGGAGCGGAAGGGCGTGTCAGATTCTTACTGACTAAAACCCACGATTCGTGTTCCTTTTAAAGCCCTTTGCGTTCCAGGGCCGCGGTGACTCTTTCAAAACAATTTCCGCAACCCTGACAGTACCTACATCCAATTTGCACCAGTAACGAGGAAAAAACTAGAGTTAATTAGTTCTAGTTTCTTGGCTATGTCTCTAAATTATTCAAACTAAAAACTTGACAATATAATATGGACATAGTTGGTCTGAAATAAACGAATTTCATTTATCTAGTATAAATCTCACATTTGATCTATTACCTATAGTGTTTTTTTTACCCAGATATTTCCAATTTAGTACTGCTTATATCGTCCCGCACTGCAGTCTCACTCGCAAACCAAGCGACGATAATTCACAAAAATACAGGCTAGTTACGCTACTGTACTGTACTCCACATTGTACTTCGGCCCACTTACACCACTCTTTATCGAGTTCCTGCCGCAGGATGTAATCGGTTTAACCCCCTCCACACTGTATAGATAGGCACAGAAGGTCGGCTTCACACAACAAGCGAAAATTGGCGCACGCACTCATAGAACGAACGACCGTTTACATTACATCACATTGATTATAACCTCACATTTTGGCAGTAGTGTGAGAAATTGAGTATGGAACGTAACGTGGTACGTTTACACGGGCAATAAATTGTTAAATAATAAGCAATACTGGTAATTGTGACGTCATAAAATATCAAGCAATTAACGTATAATTTTTCGTGTTCGCGGCGAAATGTTTTGCAATGACAACATTGAGCGATATGAAGAAACTCCAAGAAACTATGCAATACGCGAGTAATTTAGTTGAAAAGAAAAACAAAACACAGAGAGAGCAATATGGAATAGATGGAGCAATTAGAAAGAACGTTGCCGAAACAATTGCCGTATTGTACTGGATCACCACATTGCTCCAGATTGATCCGTGCACGTTGCCCGGTAGTACGGTCAAGATCCCTACTAGCATCTTACTGGATAATACATCCTTCTTCCGAGCACGTTTGTTCTTGCGAATCTCCACTCAGACCGGCCGATTAAGGCAAGAAAGAGGTGAGAGCTCTATTCCTAGTCAGTGTTCGCCACGGCTAGCCAATAAAGGCAAGTCGGAGATGAGGAGCAAGACTTTTCCCTGGAGATCAGTTCCGTGGGGGCTACTGCCCAAAGGTTCGCCACAAAACTGCCTTGTGGATTGATTATTATTATTATAACACGAATCCAGGCTCCAGACGCCAGGCTGCTACTGACTAATTCGAATCGAGACCTCATGTTCAGCAGGAGTGCTTTCAATCACTACTCTGGCGTTTTCACTTTTGTATGGAGCCAACCTTCTGCTACTCTCTTTGCTATGCCCTCATTGCGGACGGTACAAGCAAGCGACAAAACTTCAAGTTGCTTCATTGCAGGCGAAATTTGCAGATTAAATTATGTTGTTATCGTATTTTTGTCAGACGACGTTGTTGTTTTGACTTTTGACAGGTCCTGTCAGAAGGTTGGTTTAAGCGTTCCTTTGACTAGAAAGTTTTAGGTCGCATTTATAACTTAGTGCTAAGTCGCTTGTCTAACGTCGTAAACTAGAGCTCATTTCGTGAACATGGTAAGCACTGTATAGAAATAAATTTTAGCTTAAACTTTTAATACTCAAATATACCACGTTATTAGGAACAAACCACTCAATTAGAACCTTATATCATCAACTAGTGGACCACCCCGGCTTCGCCCGGATATTAATGTTTTTTCAAAATTTTCTTTCGTAAGAACCTTCTTCTGACAATAACAAACACAACAAAAACAGAATTAGCGAAATTGGTCCAGCCGTTCTCGAGTTTTGCGCTTAGCAACACATTTGGCGATTCATTTTTTTAATATAGAAGATTACGTTTATCGATTGTCTAAAATACTTGGGCTTGACATTGGACGTTTTAAAATTGCATAATTCGCAAACGACTGTAAATGAATTGTAAATAACTACGTGATATTTCGGTATGTCACGTAGTCAATCCATTTACAATCGTTGAATCGGCCCTTTTATTATCGACCAGCTTGTTAGGATTCCGTACCCGAAGAGTAACCAACTGCACCCTATTACTAAGCCTCCGCTGTCCGTCCGTCCCTCTTTATGTCAGCGGGCTGTATCTCAAGAACCGCAATAGGTATTCAAAAAAAAAAACTAAAGAGGGCTCCCATACAAGAAACGTGTTTTTTTTTCAGTTTATGGTACGGAACCCTTCGTATGAGAATCCGACTCGCACTTGGACTGTTTTTTTTTTCATTATTGATAAGCACGCGTTTGACCACAATCTCACCTAATGGAAAACGATGATGTGGTCGACGATGGAGCATGCTTGACTAGAAGTAACCTATTCGCTCTTGACTAGACTCCGCAGGGACTTCTTAGCTGAACACACAATGAAAGCATACACAAAAAACGACAAAATATTACCATCAATACAAAGGTAAAAGGCACGTCTGACGGTATGAGTCACAAAACGAATGACCCATTTCAAGAAAAGCTGCACCTTTTAAACAATATTTCAGTTGCACTTGCAATAAATCCGGTAATATATCAACGTATTTAACAAACAATTTATCCAATTTTATAGCGAATAAATTTTTAACGAACAGACATTTGGTGCAATGTTTTGTCTTGCTAGTCACACTCTTTAAGAGCAGCGGATACTGAATTGATGCGATAAGCGTTTTCATAACCGACTTCATAAAAAGAAGGAGGTTCACAATGCGGTTGTATTTTTTTTCAAGTTTCTTACCTCATATTTCCGTCATTTATGAACCGATTTGAAAAATTATGTTATTATGTGAAAGGATATACGTTCCGATTGGTCCCATAGAATTTTATCAAAATCAGTTCAGTGGTTTGGTTTTTAAATCAAAATAGCTGTAGGATATAGGAAATATATCATCCAAGTAAACGAAATTGCGTATTTAGCTTTCCTGTGACTTACCAGTGGTATTGTTAGGTTAGGTTACTAAAAAGTGAAAAATATAAATCTTTTTAAAAAAATTAAATAAAACCGTCTTCCAAATCAAAAAACACTATAAAGTATAAAATAAGTTTAATTTCGGAAGTTGATGTTAAAAAAACGAAGAAACAACCAAAAACACCGACTTCCGCAATTTAAAGTTATTTAATACTTAAAGTGTCTTTTTAAATTTGAAAGTCGGTTGTATTTTTTTGTAAAACGTTTTAATATAATACATATTATCTCAACTAGCTTCTGCCCACGGCTTACTCTTAGCAGTCCTAGTTATTTAAAAATTATTTCAAGAGAACATTTATTCTCGGGATAAAAAGTAGCCTATATGCTATCCAGGACATGGTGTACCCGTGTGCCAGTTGCATCCAAACGAACGGATTTGGAGTCGTTGAAACTCGGCTGTCTTTGTCTTTGACGGTCGTTACGGATAGTCAGAAGCCATATATATATTTATTTTTTTAAGTTGCACCAACCATGTTGTCTCTGCACCACCCTAAGATCGACTGGTAGAAAATACCTAAGGCATTGTTTGAACTAGTGCATAAAGTTTCAATAAATAAATCAATATAAAATATACGACACTGCGTCATCGTCCTTCTTACGAAACGCACACTCATTTCTTTAAAAACTTATGTTCAACGATTGATTGACCGTTTGTTCACTTTGCTTATATTTTAAGACAGTCTTCTTTTCCATCTTAGTACCACCTGTAGGATTTAACCCATTCCTTTCTATATCGTCTTTCTGAATAATCAAAACAAACACCAAAATTATCCGCAGCGCAATTTCCCACCAGCCAAACCGATTCATGCTCACCACACAGTATACGCTTCCCCTAACCGGTATCATTAGTGGTGCCCAGGTTGGAATGCACCTCTCGCCGACCGAGAACTTACTTTGGCCGGTCGCCAAACACTACTATCAGTTTTTACCAATTTATCTCGCTGTGAACTCGCTTGGCGCTCCATATTTTTATTTCGGTGGAATTGGTACTTATTTGCTAGTACCTAGTTTCTGTTTGTTTTTGCCGTTTATATGGAACTGTAATGCGAAGAAGGTGTATTCGGAAAACAACACTCGAACAAGGTTTATCGAACTGAATATTATATGTCACCGGTAAATTGCAGCCTCCGTATGTTTGTTATAAATCTTTATTAGATTATAATTTCTCGATATATTATAAAAAATCGTTTTTTATACAATAAATACCATCCAAATTCAATAGTTTTCAATATATTCGTATCTAATTAAGAAAAAACAGTTTACAATTTCATGCTATATTTTACAATCATACAGAGTTTGCAATTTTCCGGTGACAAATACATATTTACGCCCTGATTTTCCTCTGATCACAATTGTTACTGACATTTCCTCGTAGAAAATTCCCCACATCACTCTAAATGAACATTCAACCAAAACATACCTGCCAGGGTTGCGGAATTTTGTTCGAAAGAGTCATCGCGGCCCCGGAACGCAAAGAGCTTTAGAAGGAACACGGATGGGTTTTAGTCAGTAAGAGTCTGACACGCCCTTACGCTCCATCCAGAGCGGAAGTCATTTGATGATTTCTCATACTTAAAAAAAAAAAAAACAAAACATGCTGTTTAGTCGAGGTGGAGAAACCAGCCTAACAAAAACACAAAACTTCATGACACTAAACAGCTCTGCGCTTTATTATCCATTAAATACTTCATCTATTTATTTAAACACTAGTTGCCGCCCGCGGCTCCGCCCGCGTGATTGTCGAAAACTATCCTAAGGGAACATATTCCCGGGATAAAAAGTATCCTATGTGTTATTCCAGACTATAATCTACCTCTGTGCCAAATTTCATCAAAATCCATTCAGTAGTTTTTACGTGAAAGAGTAACAAACATCCATACATACATCCATACTTACAAACTTTCGCCTTTATAATAGTAGTAGGATTATGAACAATAGTGGTACATGAGCGGACTTAATGCAAAAAGGCATTCTTTACCAGTCAACCGTTGGTTTAAAAAGACTACACTGGTATGTGTACAAAAAAATAACAAAATTTAAAATAGAACTTACTTACCTTATAATAAGCACAGGATATGCATAAAAACAAGTGTCAAATGGGCGCTTTCTGGAATACTAGAGACTTCTTACTACTACTCATAAACAGAATGGCATGGTATGGTTTTTATGGTATGCGTCATGCTTGGTGCACATAAAGTAAACGGAATAATAATAATATCTTGGGAGAACTCACACACGGTCATCCGATCCCAAACTAGCCAGAGCCTGTGCTATACATAAATATTATAGATAAATTACACCCAGACACAGAACAAATGATCATGCTCATCACACAAAGATTTGTCCTGGGTCGAACCCACGACCTCTGGTTTAGCAGTCAGGGTCACTAACTACTCGACGAACAGGCCAGTCAAGTAGTTTCCTTTCTTTCAACAAGATCTAACATAGATAAGACATAAGATCTAAGACAGCAATGCTGACCTCAAGTTTTGGAGACCAAAAAGCAAAATCAACTGAACTTAATAATTTCGAGTAGTTATAGATAAACTTCCTCCCATAGTAAGAACTAAAGAGATCACGAATTCTCGCCAGTTAATTGTGGTGGACAAAGTTGGCGAGCAAACCTCCAGTGCGGGTTTACCTTCGACCTCGTGCACCGCTTGCCAAGACCACGCGAACATGCGACACACTTTCTAGAAGTATGCTAGACATTTTGGCAGTTTTTAGCTTGCCAACTAACTGGTAGATTTGTTTTGGTGGAGTTTTGGTTTGTTAACACACGGAGTAGTCCCATCGAACTGTCTGTTTACACCCTGGTTTTCCACTGACTACAATAGCAGATGTTACTGACAAATCTTCTAAGAAAATCAGGTCTTTGACATATAATTGAAACCAACTCATCTTGCCAAGACTCATCTAATGATCTTTCGAGCAAAATTTTTGAGTTTTTATGGAGGTAGAGAACAAATGTTTTGCATTTTAAGATGGAGAATAAACTTCTTTGATTCCACTGAGACAATACAGACTATATCATTAATAAGATCGTACACAGCAAAGCTTTTATAGGAGGTAGGAGCTCGTGGCTAAATAATAACAGCCGCACGGGTCAATCTTCAAGGTTAAGCAACGCTTGCCGAGGTTGGTCTGTGGATGGGTGACCATCTTTACATACCGAGACTCCTCCGTGCCTCGGAAAGCACGTTAAGCCGTTGGTCCCGGCTGTCATTTGTAGATCTTTGGCAGTCGTTACGGATTGTCAGAAGCCAGTAAATCTGACGCCAGTCTTGCCAAGGAGTACCGTGTTACCCAGTTAATGGGTTGTGGAGGTCTGGTAGGCAGCCGCTCTACGTAAAATACTGGTATTCAGCTGAATCCGGTTTGACTGGAAGCCGACCCCAATACAGTTGGGAAAGGCTAGGCAGATGATGACACAGCAAAGCTTTTGGTCTCTAAAAGACGTTGCCAACTCGAAACCAACTTCCTCCCATAGTAAGATCTAAAGAGATCACGAACTCTCGCCAGTTAATTGTGGTGGACAAAGTTGGCGAGCCAGCCTCCAGTGCGGGTTTACCTTCGAACTTGTGCCTTGCCAAGACCACGCGACACTTTCTAGAAGTATGCCAAACATTTTGGCAGTTTTTAGCTTGCCAACTAACTGGTAGATTTGTTTTGGTATCTGTTTTGATAGATTTTAGGATTGTTAAGTAGGTGCTTTGTATTATTTCATTTTCCCCGAACTTTGGACCATTCTTCCATTGCTAAAAATATGTTTTTAGGGTTCCGTACCCAAAGAGTAAAACGGGACCCTATTACTAAGACTCTTAAGTTAAGTGCAGTCGGGACCCATTCTAGAAAGTCAGCCGTCTGGAATCTTGGCGATTATTAAGTTAAGTGCAATCGGGTATGACAACTTTCTTGTTTTAGGGTTTTTTCATTTCCAAATTACACAAAAACGCAGTCGGATTTTTTAGTTTTTAAATTACCATTTTTTTTTCTTTTATTTTGATATACCCAGTGTCACTTCCACAGGAAATACAAATCTAACGACACTTCTCAAGCTAAAATCCATCGAGCCGTTCAGGCTGCAGAGCGTACAAAACAATTATACATACATACTCTCGAAAAACATAACCCTCCTTCCGGCACAGTCGGGAAAAAAAGTAAAATCTAACAAAAATCTCGTTACAAAAAATGTTTAAAGGTTTTTTGAATCACATAAAATTTTAAATAACTCAGGATACCATTCAAATAGATAGTTCAATCCTCAATAACTTACAACCACGTACCTTGTAAACTTTACAGTATATACCGCAATGTAAAATAAATCAAACATCCGAGTTAACAACTCTATACACCCTTAAGTTAAGCAAGCACGGACTTTAATAAACTAGTTGGTTAACAAATACAACTAGTAACTAGTATCCGATAAAGTTCTACTTACTGATATGGTTAATGTGTAAGAGCGTGTTTGGTTCTGTACTCGAAACCTTGATTAGTTGCATAACTCTTTGTGATGGAGTCTATCGGGAAATTCTACAACATAAATCTATTTTGATTATAGCGGTGTGTACTGTGGTTTTGTGCTCACGCCATACATCATCATCATCTGCCTAGCCTTTTCCCAACTATGTATATTGGGGTCGGCTTCCAGTCAAACCGGATTCAGCTGAATACCAGTATTTTACGTGGAGCGACTGCCTACCAGACCTCAGTGCTCACACCATAAATTAGTACTGTATTTTTTTTTCATAACGCGTGCATTTGTAATTGGCTTTTTGGTGACTATGGTTTCCTTTTTTCTTTTTTTTATTTTATTAGCTGTAAGTCCTCCATGTTCTAAAAATAAATAAATAAAATACTTATCGCCGACAAGAAGTAGCCATGCTGGATTCTAGTTTGAAGTGTATATTTATTTATTATATACTTTATTATTATAGACCTCTTTACAAACATAGTAAAAACGTTAAAAAAAACAAGGTTTACAATGGGCGGTCTTATCGCACAGGGAAATCTCTTACAGACAACCTTTGGAAGGACTGAACGAAAGAAGTTAGATTTAGGGCGGTCAGTGTACAAACATCATAAATAAAATTAATTAGACAAACTAATTAAATATAAAATACACACAATACTAAATAATATACTAATAAATATCAAATATATAAATGGGAAAGGAGAAGAAAAATTATAGTGAGAGGTAATGCTCCTTCACCAATGTTTTAAACGTAATACTAAGAAGTATAACACTAAGTGAAGATACTTGAAACATTATTTTGTCCATCGCTTGATAGGTAACCCAATAACATAATAACTAAGGTCTTGAGAAAAAGTGTCAAAAGTGTAACGATATAAAAAGTCCATAATTGTAGTGACCAGCAATTCATTTTGAATTAATATGATGGTGGGTGTCTCAAATCGACAAATAAATTCACCAGAATTTCTAAATAGTGTCCCGAGTTTTTGTTAAAGTTTAAATTAGGAATACTCAATTAAAAAAGCTGACCAAGTGGAAGTTGGACTTGCACACGAAGGGTTCCGTACCATAAGCCGAAAAAAACATGTTTCTTGTGTGGGGGCCGCCCCTTTGACTTCATTTTTATTATTTGTTGTTATAACGGCAACAGAAATACATCATCTGTAAAAAATTAAACTTTCTAGCTATCACGGTTCATGAGATTCAGCCTGGTGACAGACGGACAGTGGAGTCTTAGTAATAGGGTCCCGTTTTTATTCTTTGGGTACGGAACCCTAAAAAGCATCATCAGCTGGTAACAAAACGTTATTTATCAGTTTTAGGATCGTTTAATTTACATAACCAGGTTAATTTTTGTGAATATATAATGAGTGATCCTCGCCATCAAACAGCAAATTTTCGAGATTAAAATGCCTATTTTAAATAAATCAGTTTTAGAACAAACCAAAAAGACATTTGAACTCGTAACAGTCGTCGTTATAATACTTAGACCTTCTGACTTCAATAAAAGATATTATCTGAAATAGAGTATCTAAAATAGAACAGAATCCTTTCATCTTCGACAACAAGAAACACTTCGGCCTTAGGCGACAGGTGGGAGCAAAGTCTAATATGAAACCAGAATATTTTCAGGAATATCAAATGTTACATGTTCGTTTTGGTTTAGGAACATTTTGGACAACTAACTTTTGCCCGCGACTCCGTACTCGCATATCTTGTATTTTCCGCAGGAATTTCGGGAAATTCTCCCTTAGTGTTCTCCTACACTTCCCAAGGAAGCTACGTGGCAATCAGCTTTCTACGACCAGGAGTTTCGGCTGTGTGTTGTTTGTCAGTCACTCAGTAACTGAAGAATTTTATGTAACTTGATTATGATTATTATGAAGTTTAGTAAAGTTTCTGTCAATGCTACTGAACAGAGAAAGAATAGATAGATATACATAGATAGCTGAATGTTCGACGTGATTCTTTAAATTGGCATAACTTTTTATTTATGAACCGATTGACATGAAACAACCACTAAATGTTAAGTGAAGCTTACCACAATGTATTAGTGACATACATCTAAATTGAATAAGCCGTTTCTGAGATAAGCCTGCACAAATACACAAACAAACAGACAAGAAAAATCTAACAATCATCGTTTTAGGTGCTATTTCTGTTGAGAAAGGTCCCAATAATATTTTTTCTCATATATCTTCCATGTACAGACAGCGATCCGTTACATTTTTATTATATGTATAGATTCGTTTGTATTTGAGATTTACAGAATGATGATCGCTGTGGTCGTCTTAGAGCGTCAATATTTTCGTAGAAAAAGAAGAAACGAGAATGATCCGAATCTTATCAGAAATACTAGATAGCGGTAAAAGTTCAGCGGGTTGACTTTTGTAGCTTGTTTTTTATTATTATTGACAGGCTCTCTTGACCACAATCTCATTAGATATTTTTATTTATTTAATATGGGTTTGCTCTTGACTCTAGTCTAGGTCATAGATGACAGAGACAAAGTCGACGATGGAGCGAGCCTACCCAGAAGAAGCCTGTTCACTCTAATTTTGAAGAGATTAGGGTTGTATGCGTTCGGAAACACAGACGCAGGCAGAGAGTTCCACTCCTTTGCTGTGCGCATTATAAAAGACGTTTGGAAACGTTTAGTGCGAATTGGTGGAATAGCAACAAGGTAGGGATGGTAACTTGCAGTGCGTCTAGATGTCCGATGGTAGAAGGGGGCCGGTGGGATGAGATCGTGGAGTTCCTGGACACTCTCCCCGAAGTACAATCTGTAGAAGACCGACAAGCAGGCAACCTTGCGGCGATGAGCCAAGCTGTGAAGCTTGGCATCCACCAGTCTTACGTCGCCAATGAGCCTTTTAGCTCTGTGTTCCACCGAGTCAAGCGCGGCAAGTTGGTATTTAGCTGAGCCATCCCAAAGGTGGCTGCAATACTCCATGCAGGATCGGACTTGTGCTTTGATGGTATGTAATGATGTGGTAGACAATAGAGCATACTTGCCTAGAAGTAACCTATTCACTCTTTACTGAAAGAACACCAGCCTAATACCTAGGGTATTATAATTCCTACATGGACATTCTTTTAATTTAATCAGAAAAAAGGTTTCAGAACAACAAAAAAGTCCTGCAGACATTCATGTGTCGACAGTTTGAACCCAAAACCTTAGAATATAATAGAATACAATAATATTTTATTTAGGTTAGTTCATTTTAATACTAATATAATAAAAATAAAAACTCCTAACTAAAACATGGCGTCAAAAAAATAGTAAAATAATAATGTAATATTTATAGAATTTATTTGCTTAAAATCTTGATATAAAAAGATGATAGAATTAAAAAAAAACCAGAAGCAGACATGTTTTTTCTTAACAGTAATTACTATGTAAATTTTTGCAAGCATATTTTACATTTATCGTCAAAGAAGTCTTTGACACTATAAAAAACATGACTACACAACCATTCACGCAATTTACTTTAGAACGACTTCATATATAAGGTCTTAAGATTACTTGGTATCTTATTATAAAAGTACACTTACAATAACACATAAACAAAGTAATTAATTAACCATGTAAATTATAGTAAAAACATCAATCAAGGTGACCCTCTTCGGCCCGACAATAGGCGAATAAACAAGCAATTTACGCAAAAAAAGCCAAAGCAAAGGCCGCAATAGTCCGTACAAGGAATTCAATTAGGTGACACGTTGGACCAGCACTTCTAATGGAATCGACCCTTATAACGGCCAGGGCTGCCCTATGTGTGTTCTTAACTATGGGCTATGCAGAAGGTAATGAGGTAGATGGGAGCTTGCATAACGAGGACATTGAAAGCAGGTAATTTCATTTATTTATTTTTATTTACTTTATTGTACACCGAACTAATATATAAAGAAAACCTATTACTTAAAAATAAATATGAACAAGGAATTATGGAATATAATAAAATATAATATAGGTACCTATATTTTAACGAATACGCAAAATAATAAAAACGAATCAATGATAATTATAATCTTCTTGTTGGTAGTTATATTTTCGAGCAGTTTGGGGTAGAAACTCTCGGGTCTTACGGTCCGAGTGCGCATAACTTGTTTAAAGATCACAAGACAAGTCAAGACGCTTAGTTGACACTTCGCGTGAACCAAGGGCTGGCTTTTACCTTGGTCAAAGAATAAGCCTTGCCCTACGACGTGGCAATGCCGCTAGTCTTTCGCAATTGCAACGTGGCAATGTACACTTCCAGTCGACAGCGATGCGGATGAATTTTTTGACGCCAAATTTTAGGGTTAATTTATATCTATCTACCTACCTAGTGGTGAATAAAACGTGCAATACCTATTCGTTCCAAAAACCATTGCTTTTTGTATTTCACTTGAATCTTCCAGAATTAATTTTAGGTCCTATTGAGATACATTTCTTAAACTATGTCCAACCTGTAACAGGTTGGAATAATCCGATGTTTATGGAGCCAGAAATTCGATCAGAAACTGCTTTGAATATGTCAAAGGCCTAATCCTCCGGGTTCCTGAAACGCAAGCATATATACTAAGGCGTTAACTTGGGGCAGATGTTGTGTTTAGGTGTTACAAGGAAACGTTTAACGTTTCTGGTTCCTAAGTTTAGTTTGAAGTGCTTGTATAATTAATTAATCAACTTTTACTTTTTTTTTGAGAATGGGAAATCATCAAATTACTTCTTCCGCTCTGGGTGGAGCGGGAGGGCGTGTCAGACTCTTACTGACTAAAACCCATCCGTGTTCCTTCTAAAGCCCTTTACGTTCCAGGGCCGCGGTGACTCTTTCGAACAAATTTCGCAACCCTGGCAGGAATCAACTTTTACTTGCGGTTTAATTCGTCATACCCGAGATAACATCACCTTGGGCCATACCTGAGTCGGAAATGATCTAAGAACTAGTTGAACGGGTCGGTCCAAGATTTTGAGTCTCTACCCTTCAGTATTTTCTCACCAGCATGCAGCACCCGCACCCAACTACTAGCTAACTCGCAGAATATTTGACTTTTCTTTTTACCTTTTAATTCATACTAAAGTTTTTAATTTGAGACAACCCTACATCTGAAAATTAATCATGTGTTAACTTGAACAGTATAAGCTCGATATTTCAAATGAATGGTACCTACCTACGCTAATGCTATAATAGGATTACCTACTTTTTTTTTTTAAGTGCGCGTGAAACACAACGCGCCATCGACCCGGGCCTGGTGGTGATCGGACAGCGAGCCACCCAATGCTCGCCGCCCAGGATTACCTACTTTGCAGTAGCAAACTAATCCTATTATAGCATTACAGTTTTTAAACATTATTTTAACACCAAAGTTACTTCTTTGGTGTTACCTGTGTGTTGTTTATTTAGGTAACTGTTCCATTAACTGTTCCGTTTTTGTTTTTGAAGTTATACTTCTTTTGGCGCGATGGAGAAAACTGATGAGAGTGATTTTTACGATGCGCGCGCACACCGACATCTGAAATCTACATCGTGAAGTTAGTTCTAGGTGGCATGAAAATCGATAACTATGTTCAAGTTGTATATTCTAGTATTTTTTGACTGTCTTTTGTTTCTTTTATGTTTGAATTTCGAAGAAGAATGTGGTTTTAATTTCGAAATAAAGCGCCAAAATATAAGATACAAATATTTTGATAAAAGTAATTGATTAGACACTAATTTTTCCCGCGGCTCAGCTCCTTTTTTTCTATCCTAGAAGATTTTATTGAATATGATGATTTTTCGAAGACAAAAAACTGCCTCTTCATGAATGAGTTTTCTTAATCGGATTTGTATCTACAGTAGAACGGAACAAAGAATTTTACCGTTTATAATAATTATTAGTATTGACTATTTTGAAAAAAGGAGTCTCGTAACTTATATGTCATTGTAAGTAGGTACCCATAAACTTCTCAGGTACACACCATCCAGAATAGAAAGTTGGTATTAATTTCAAATACTACTAAGAAAACAATCGAATCAAAAAAAAAAAAATTGTTGATATCTGCCCTATTTTATGAACAAACAGTTTTAAAACTATGAAACGTATCAGTTATTTAGCGTAATAGACTTAATTGGCGATCGTCTAACGCAACAAATTGAAGCTGAAAACAATACAAATATTTTAAAACTTTTATATTTTTTTAGTTGTGAATGTTTTTTTTTTCCATACGCCAAAGAAGTATAACTTCTAACGCGTGTACATAAGTACACCCACTCTTTCTTTTTTTAATTTTTTTATTTTTTATTGCGTCATTTGTCGAAGCATATCATTTAGAAACTACGCTACATTGTAGAATAATATTGTCACGATTCTCTTACTTTAATGCATGAATTAATACCTATTCTATTGTAAATGGACCACAACTTCAACGCTTTGCACCTTGTGTTTCCAACTACTAAACGAGTATTAGTACTACACAGGCAGCATTATGCTAGTTATTTTTCTAGAAAATAGAACAATTTAACATGACTCGGTTTTAATTTTTAAAGAACTAGTTACGTGGTGCTCTTGTGGCAAGATTTTTCTTTAGAGTACCTTCTAGCTACATATTAAGAAGGATCTCTGAACAACGGACGGGATTTTTTTTATATTAATCAACCATAATATTATCGACCATTAAGTATTATCAAGGAAACGATTTATGCAAAATCAAGTCTTCAGAGTACGGCTCAAAGCTTAAAGTATCCAGTGAACTGGACAGTCACTTCGAGGTCGATGTTTTATAATTTTTTATAGAATATTGAACCTTGTAACATAGGATTCACGATAAAGGATTAAATAAGTAATACCCTGAAAAAGTGGTTAGTGATAAAACAATATGGTTATATATTTATTTAATCATTAATAATTTAATTGTAATCATATTTTACTAAAACAACCGTTCCCACCAGTTTATAACCACAGTTCACTTGATCAAACTAAAATAATGTTGTTTGAAAGCGGAAACCATGGATAAAACCACAAACAGACTAACTCTAACATCAAACAAAACAATTTAATCAGTAATGTAAAGTATGTAAACTACTACGTGTGCAGTTCGGTTGTTTTATATAAGCAGGTGTTCTCGTAAGCGCGGGCCTGCGGATGGCGAGCGTTGGGTGGCTTGCTGTCCGTTCACCACCAGACACGGGTTGATGGCGCGTTGTGTTTCACGCGCGCCTCAAGGAGATGTCAGCATACAAGACGGGGCCCGCTAGGGCCAGAGCCGGCCAGGGTTGCGAATTTGTTCTAAAGAGTCACCGCGGCCCTGGAACGCAAAGGGCTTTAGAAGGAACACGGATGGGTTTTAGTCAGTAAGAGTCTGACACGCCCTTCCGCTCCACCCAGAGCGGAAGAAGTCATTTGATGATTTCCCGTCCTAAAAAAAAAGCAGGTGTTCTGTATGGTGTCGGACGTAAAAGAATAGCACCATCCCATCACTTCCCGTGGGTGTCGTAAGAGGCGACTAAGGGACTCACCAGAGAATGGGCAGCAGCATTCTCTGTGCATTGCAACAGCTACACTGCGATCGCCAACCTGCCTGCCAAGCGTGACGGTTATGGTAAACCCTACCTTGAGGAGGCCTATGTCCAGTAATGGACATCTTTCAGCTGACATGATAATGATGATGACGAGGTGTTCCAAAAAGTGGATGAGTCCCTGGGCATGGTAAATGGTTAGAAATGCTGCTTTGTTCGATCATTACTCATCTGTAAAGCCGAAGAATTGGACTTACAGTGAATATACTCAGGCCTCCACCAAGTGTCGTGACATCTACCGGTCTTGTGCTTTTTGCATCCAGTAGACTCCAGCGCCCTCACCAGGTTATCGCTCTACCTTGTTGAGGTACATTTGGTACATCTGTTTCTTTTTTTCAGCTCATAAAAGTCTTTAAGCGTTCCACTATATGGCAAAAGCATCTTCTCACAATAAGAAGGCAACGTTTGCTAATAACAAATAACAATATTAATAAGTATTTCACTATATAGGGTAAAGCGGGGTACAAAGACAAATTCTAAGAAAAAAAAATTTTTTGCTAGCGCATTTGAGTTTTGAAAATAAGAATAATCCATATAATAATTTGCATGAAATAAATACTTGGTTGTACATGTTCTTTTTAACCCGCGGATCTTCTTGCCCCACTATACCTTACACTATCTCTTGTTTTAAACAGCAAGTCACAACATTGATATCGCTGACAGTAAATGACAAATTACACTTGGGGCCGTAAATTAGACGCATGTCGCTTCAGGGTGACAAAGTTTGCGTTAATGATCTGAGATACGGAACCACATTGTTTTGTTGTGTTACTGTTGCTAATACGCGTAATAGTTAGTTATGTCACTCCTGTTATGTGTTTAGGCAGCTGTAAAATATTGTTATAATGGGAATCCTTCTCCATCCTACTAATATTATAAATGTGAGAGTATGTATGTTTGTTCAAGGATCAGGTAAAAACGGCTGAAGGGATTTCGATGAAATATAGCACACATATAGTGCATATCCTAGAATAACACATAAGCTACTTCTTATCTCGGTAAATGTCCAATTTACAAGTACCAGGTGACATGTCAAAAAAATTTCGGGGCTGGAATTGTGAGCTGTCAAGACAGAACAAGCTCAGGGGCCCTACTATGAAGTTTTAAAACGATCATAATTCCAAGCTTAGAGGCGGAGCTATACATACATAGCGAATAGCACCATCCCTTTTACATCATTGGAATTGTATGGCATTAGCACGTGATAGTAGGGCTGCAGTGGCGACCACCTTAAACGTTACCGAAACGCCGGAGCAGGCGGATCATCGATGACAAAAACACGCTCACTGATCCCACAGTGTCCCAGCCAGCCAGCTCTAAAGTTTACGCAGACAAAGACGCGGGCAGAAGCTAGTTTTATTATTAAATATAGAAGTTTTTTAGAATGGATGTAAGGATTAATGTCTGTTACTCTTTCACGCAAAGACTACTGAACGGATTTGGTTGAAATTTGGAACATATAGTTACCTACTTTATATGCTGGTAGGATACTTTTGATCTCGGGAGTCTGTTTCAGCTCGTAGTAAAGTCGCTGAATATAATGCTAAGAGTTAGAAACGCCATAAAGTCTACCTTCGTATACATTTGATAGCCAACTAATACAGTTTTTTCCGTGTTTCCGTCTCATGAGCTATTTAGCAGGGAACACGATTTTTTTTGATTATAGTGTTTCTATGACTCTCAGCGATATTGGTAATAATACTGGCTTAGGTAAAACAAGCTACCATAAATGCTGGAAGAAAAGACAGGCACATGGACTATTTGAACTTTGACGTGATGAACACAATGAAATGTATCCACCGCTTCTCAACGGACTTCAAAGGTAGGCAACCACTGAAGTAGATATTAAATCGCAGTTACAAAACGCAATAGCTTCAATTTAATTAAGTGAGTCCCCAACAGTTAGGTAAACAAAAAGTACGAACTTGAAAGGCAACGAAGAAACTCCCGTCATCTTCCCGGCATCCCTCCAGCATATTTACAATACGCGACCACTGCGGATGACTCTCATTATTTCGAAAATCTAATCTCTTTGCCTCTAATCTGCTTTAGGCTGTCTTCCCACGACAGATGTGCTTTGCTCCTAAATGTGAATGTAGATGTAAATAACTATAGTAGGCGCCAGATAAATGTGGAATAAAGTATATTGACCTTTCCCTAATAACTGCTCATAGGTACCTGAACAATTAAATATGAATCGTTTTTCATTATTAGACCATGTTAAGGATCAGGAGAGATGATGATTCGGGACAGTTTTGTGTCATTAAAACCAAATTTCAAATTAACAATGTCAATAAATGTAGGTGGGTCAATGACCGATATTCCACGATTATCTGGCGCCTACTATAATAGTATCGTTTGATTTTATAGCGTAGCTGAGCTCTTGTGTAAAAGTGTTGTATGATTTTTGTATACATTCGCACAAAACGCGTCTTCATGGCACATTATATTACCCGCTACACTTGGTACTCTCAAGTGGAAATATACACATTTAATTTTGTTCCATAGTTTTCGGAAATATAGGTCTTGTAACCAATGCTTTATTAGTTACAGGACTGAACTTAAAATACTTATGTTCACTCTGAAATATAGACTCAACGACAGCTTTTTTTTTTTTTTAAGGATGGGAAATCATCAAATGACTTCTTTCGCTCTGGGTGGAGCGGAAGGGCGTGTCAGACTCTTACTGACTAAAACCCATCCGTGTTTCTACCAAAGCCCTTTGCGTTCCAGGGCCGCGGTGACTCTTTCGAACAAATTCCGCAACCCTGGCAGAACGACAGCTAACTAGTGGATCAGCCTTCAAAGTCAAAGTCAAAACGTTTATTTCAATTAGGCCATTAAACGGCACTTTTGAACGTCATCACTTACAGTTCAGTAAAATAATAGAATTACATTAATAAAGTGACTCTACTGTCCATTCGGAAAGGTAGATTGTTATGGAGAAGAACGGACAAGAAACTCCATAGTTACTCTTTTCAAAAAATGGTTTTACAAAATTTGGTATTCAAAAATTAATTTAATATTATGTGAGGACGGCATCGTCCTCACAGAGTATGGTACTTATAGGAACAAAGTATTACCAGCAGAGTTAAACTTATTCATTTTCTAAAGAAATTTAAGTAAATGGTGCTCACATATTTACAAATATTGGAATCATTAATTAAACAGTGTAAGAGATATTCGCACGAATTACCTAATTAGAGCGGAGGAACTATCTAACGCTACAGCCTTTAAGATTCTACTGCTGAGCTAGTGGCTGAGCGGCAAAAAGTATAGCTAAGCTGTATCGCTTAACCTCCTCGCACATGGTGGAAAAGCAGTATTAGGGGGTCGGGTGGCAAGCAAGTTCGCTTGATAAGGGGCTCCTCTAAAAGCTACTTAAATCGCGATTAACAAATTTGCACGCGCGCCCCTATCTCAGAGGCTGGCATTACTGAACGATTAGTGACAACACTGGCGGCTAAATCATCTGTTATAGCGTGAGAACCTGTCTTCTGGCCTTTGTGTGCAGAGTGACGTTAAATTCTTGTTTGTGATCCTTTTAAGGCGTTTAAGGAAAGTAACTAAAGATATTGTTGAATATAGACCCTTAATGAACCGCGCAAGTTTTTGCGAACGAATAATTATCGCAAAATTTTTGTTATTATAACCTGAATGTTAGCAGTCACTGCTGGGTTATCAAACCTCCCTCCGTTTATTGTCCCGCCATCTCCACCCAAAGCAAAAAATTGTTAAAAACTGGGCGTTAGTTTATTTCTAGATCCTGACGACTGTAATACGTTGCATTCATTTAACCAGTATTTCAGAATTCAATAGCAATGAGGTAGCAAATTCAAACCCTAAGCTTCCCAAATCACATACACGACCTAAACTCTCTAGGTGTACCCAGACAAAAAAAACATCACACAGATCCGAAAGGAAATACGTTGTCACACATAAAAATACGTAAAATATCGTAAAGGTCCTGTCATATACAAAACCAGACATCGCAGAATATTGGGCTAAGGGCACTTGCAGACAAGATGTGACTCGCAGCGTCGTACGGGGATAAGTTATGTTCTCGTCGGGGCTTGTGCTCGAATAGATGGATATTATGTTATATCCTGTCTGCTGTGAATAGGGCTATAGTAGTGGTTTTTATTTAGTTTGTATTTGGGGTGTTTCTTTTGTTTTGATGACTCTGTTGAGCTATCAAAAACGGTGCTATGTTACTTCTGTTGATAAACTGCCCAAAATTAAATGATTAATTCCAGCTTCACACACCCCAAGCCAAGATTAATTCTGACTTTATATTGATTCGTAAGTATCTGAAATTCTGTTGATGGCAACTGAAAACCATTTGTGATAGGTGGCAATCCTTTTGCCAGACGGTTGCTGGATCTATTTGTCTTACTACATGAAAATTTATCTTCTTACGTTTTATCGGTGCAGGCCTATTTCAAATGTTGCGGAATTTGTGCAAAAGAGTCACCGCGGCCCTGGAACGCAAAGGGCTTTAGAAGGAACACGGATGGGTTTTAGTCAGTAAGAGTCTGACACGCCCTTTCGCTCCACCCAGAGCGGAAGAAGTCATTTGATGATTTCCAATCCTTGAAAAAATTGTCTATTTGAAATAATGTTCAGAATTAAATTGAGTTGATCTGCAGTTCGCGACGGTCTTAGCTGTAGGGATGATACCACTCTTTCTATATAATTATAGTATACATTTCACATACTATATATTATTATAACATAACTATCACACATGATGCCACCCCATGAATGTTAATTCCACGCTCACACTTGTCCAGCCTATCATCAGCTAAACGATAATAGCGTCATTTGTTACCGAATACCGATCACAAACAATCGTTTGTTAATTCGAGGTCACACAGCAATAACTGCGGTGAAAATTACACATAGTTGAAGCACTGGCCCAACTATTCCAATAGCGTCGAATTAAATTCATGTGACGTCACTGTACGGGGATATGAGCAGTAATCTAAAGCTTCGATCAAATATAATCTAAAGTGACAGATGTCATGTATGTATGTATGTTAACGTTATATGCGTTATACGCCTGCATTCTTCCAAAGGGTAGGTAGAGGTGTAGGCGAAAGTTCCAGGTCGATCAATTTCCAACCTTATTCTTGAGGTGATAAGGGCGAAAGGTTTTTGATCGGGAAGTTTCGAGATGTAGGTATATTATCAAAGATTTTCCAGAAGTGCGTGGTCAAATTTAGTGAGAGACGTTCTGTATCTGATACAGTAAGGAAACACTAGCAAAAAAAACAGTGGCACCCGACACTCTGGGAGTGCCAACAGAAGTAAAAAACAATCCCAACGCGCCTCGCGATCCTCTACCGTCGCCAAACGCGCGCTGCATCGTATCGTAGCAACCGCGCGCGTAGCGATCGATTCGAGATATTAAATCTTAAATATCTTAAAAACGGTAAGTCCAATCGCAAAAATAACCAAAATTTGGGCTCTCTTTTTAAAATCCCGTAGAAAGATCCCACGATTCCCATACCCCCCTACTAGTAGATTACTACGTTAAACACAGAGGTCTCGGTTAAGGTAACAGTGTTAGATGGCTTTTTCCCATTTCAAAAATCCCCAAAGCACCTAAAGAAGTTTTCACTTCAAAAATTCTGACTTGATATAAAAAACCGCCTGCAAAAAAAAAAGTTCCAAAAAAACACTTTTCGAAAAGTGATTTTGGAACATTGCACTTTTAAAGTGTAAGTCGCACACATTTCACCACTTATAGGGTGAGTCTTTTGGCGTTAACTGGGCACACATTCAGACTACGGTCTGCTACATTGAATTTCTTGGAAGAGCCCAATAAAGCTTTGCCCGACCTTTGAACATGAATGGACAGGTTCAAGGTCAAAGTCGACCGCAACCGCACGGCTTCTGAATTAAACCGAAACAAACAACGCTCCGACCAAGAGCGGATCAAACGGTATCAACACCTTTGTGTTAATTTGTTTTGTCACACGATAAAAAGCCTGTTTCTAATTTTACGTTTTGGTAGCCGACAAGAGGTACTTTAAGGTTTTGTTGGCCCAGGCTTAGTAACCTTGTTACTAAAATAGATCCTGAAGCCCCTCTCATATACATAGATGTCAGGACAACCACTGCCGCGGGCCTGAGGACGGCGAGCGTTGGGTGGTTTGCCGATAGAGGGCCTAGGGCCAGAGCCTGCCAGGGTTCTGGAATCTATTTGAAAGAGTCACTGCGGCTCTGGAACGTAAAGGGCTTTAGTAGGAACACAAATGGATTTTAGTGAACAAGAGTCTGATACGCCCTTCCGCTCCACCCAAAGTGGAAGAAATAATTTAAAGAAAAAGGAAAACTACTGTGTAATTTTAGCTTAATAATTAAGTAAGTAATTCGGCACGTTCTATATGGTGTTGGATTTAAAAGCACCATCCCATCACTTCCCTTGGGTGCCGTAAGAGCGACTAAGGGACTCACCAGAGAATGGGCAGCAGCATTCTCTGTGCATTGTAATAGCTACACTGCGATCGCCAACCTGCCAAATTGGGAGAGGCCTATGTCCAGCAGTGGACATCTTTCGGCTGATGATCATAATCAATTCGACACGTCGCCTTACACAGATAATGGGGAAGGTAATGTAATGGGACTTAAGTAGAACTGTCTGGAATGGCGAACACGTACTTGATGTCGCAGCTTTGAAAGGTCTTCAAAAAGGTGGACCGATGACTTGGTAAGGACTGCCGGAATCATTCGATTCAAGAAGCATAGGTCCAGCCGATATGGTGACGGTAGGGGGATGCCCATATCCAGCAGTAGACATCTTCTGGCTTATTTTATGCATTTTGATGAGAGCAACTGTTTCGACCAAAACAGTTGCTGTTCTAAAAACACGAGGGATGGTCTGCTAAAAAACTTTGAAGTTCATACAAATGTAAACTTCTGTTTCTACCTGCATGACAAAGTAAGTATTATTGTCACAAATGGTAACCACAGCCACACCACATTAATACGAACAACACGGTAAGTTATTTACTGAAATTGTGTTGTACAATTAAATCTCTTTGAAAATCGCTGAACAAGCTAAGTTTTAAAGTAATTGTAATAGGCAACTAAAATGTTTGTTGTTTGATGAATGAATAAAGAGTCGAGACGTTAAAGTGAGGAATTGAGGAACTAAATGGAGGAATGTGGAAAGTACTAGTGTAATGGTTAAAAGGATGGAATGGAAGAAGTACCTAAACGTGTTGGGTCGACTTTCAGTAAGTACTATAGTCCTCCTGATCGGTCTCGTCCATAGCGGCCAATCTCAACCAAAACTAGCCATCGGCACGGGACATATTATAATGCACAAGTGTGTGCGCAGAAACAGGTGCACCCCCATCACTCTCATATTCCGATGAGACAGCAACCTGACACGACCAGAGAGAGATCTGGCGCAGGACCAACGGCTTGTAGGCAACATGGAACGAAAGGCCCTAGGGCCTTTCGTTCCATGTTGTCTAGACCAGTGGTCGTCACACTTTTCTGATCAAGGGCCACATAGGACGATGTGAGGTATCACTGCGGGCCGCACATTCGTGGATTGGGTAGTTCACACCACCAATCAATTGACATATCGACGCCTCCCACGCATAAGGTCGTAAGGCAAAAAAACACATTTTTTCAGGAAAACAAGTTTTTTTTAAAAGATTTTCAACAGATATTTTTGCACAATGCTGTCAATTATTGGTTAAAGAATGTATCCCCAGGCACTGGATATTATAAGAAATTGTAGTTACCGAAAAACTTCGTTTTACTTAATTTCGACCTTAAAACTTAATAAAAATGGTCGTATCTTAGCGTAGAAGAAAGTTTTTTTACAAAAACCTAAAACTATTCAAAATTTTAGATACTTACTTCGTATATACTGTATCACACAAAATTGCTGCCAAGTCACCTCTATGACAAAGTGAATAAAAGTGCCAATTTCCAAGTTACCAAAACACTTTGAACGATATTGTCTCGAAAACCCCAAACGCTAGCAATAAATAAAGCTGCGAAGATAAAATGTCTGCCGTAAAAATACAAACGATACAGGTTATGTACCAAATTGTGGGGAAACGTGAGAATTAATCTCACTAGCTCATCTCTGCTCGTTGACAGCCAAGCTTAATCTATTTCTCTGTAGATAATCCGGCTCTTAAATGTAATTTATATTTTAGTAAAAAATACCTTTAAGATCCTTGGACTAATTTGTTAATTCATACTTTGATGAAGAAATTAGGGAAACAAATAAGTTTGTGTTTGAATGCCATTTGCTTCTATGAGAAGAGAAAGATATTTTTATTAAGTTGGCATTTCTGAATGCGAACTTAAAAAAAAGTCTAGTGAATCTATATTAATAACCCTGCACCTCATAAAGCATGTGATGGGTAGTTGCACGGATTATTTAAGTAGTATATTTTATAAAACTGGCATAAAACTGAGAGTATTATCAGGTCCATCCATAAGATTTACATTAAGAACAACTCATTAAATACCATTATATACATGTCGCAGCAAACTAGCTTAACCTTTTGCGTGTCTTAAGTTACACAGTTCGACATAAGAAAAAATGCTCCAAATGTCTTAAGTCGGACAGTTACACATAAGGGCTTGGTCAGGATTGGACGATAAAAATCTGTTAAGACACGCAAAAGGTTAATCAGCCGTTTCATTAAAAGCCTAGCCTTCTTATTGAACTGCGCGGTTTAGTCAGCGACATTAGTGACATGGGTAAATCATTAAACGATATTGAACCAAATATGTCACTCAAGTCACTGAAAAATCGGCGCAGTATTTGAAAAGGCTAGGCAACCAATGAAACGGCTGATTAAGTCATTTGGCTGCGACATTTACATTTCATGATAACGTAAAATTATGTACAAGAATTAGAAATTTATAAACTCAATTAAATGGTCGTACGGATTACAATAGTTATCTAGGGACTTGACAAAGGTCCTACAGACCACATGCAACTCACTGCGCTCGCACTGCATCACACAAGCAAGCTTGAGTACTCAGAATATCAGAAGATCATCTGAATTCAAAAGTACGTGATAATGGTTTATTTTAAATAAATGCTTTGACTTTGACTTTGACTTTGAAGTTTTTCGGGAATATTTAATTTTTCAACAGTGGGTTACTATTGTAATCCGCTCGACATCTGTCCATGCAAGGGAAACAAAAATACATATCAATATTTGTCAGACGTGAAATGAAATGGAAAACAGGAAAGCCCAGAAAAGAAATATATCCTTCATGTTCAATCCTCAGTTTTAAAACAATTCTATTACAAATTCAGCACGGTAACTTTCATCTTGAATATCCCAGCATCTATTATGCCAAAACCACAAAAAGTAATAAAAATAAATTGACCTTAGAAAATCAAAATTATTATTTTTATTCCGCCACAAAGTTTCCTCGGCTGAATTCTAAAACTCTTACTTTGTAAAAACATCTGGAAAGGAGCGGTATCTTGAAACTAGGCCCTAGGGAGATATTATAACTCCACAGTTTAGTTCAAAACTCAAGCCAAATATCTTGACCGTGACCTTTTTGAGAAAGTTTTTCTCTAAAAATATACGGTGAATATAATTTTGATTGTGTTTTTGGGACCTTTACGAAGTGAGACGGTTTCAGAAAGTGAAAATGTCTTCCATTTGAGAAAATTGTTTATTTTTATCTGAATTCTGAACAATAAAACAGCTTGTCGTTGTTAAGAGAACTAAAGTGTTTTATAATAGGCAGCATTAAAAGCATCAGAGTATTTTTCTTTATATTGTGGTTGTACAGTGTTGGCAATAAAAGTTTCTTTCTTTCTTACTTTGTTTCTTAAAAATAGACAAATATAAGGACTATATCGTACCCCTTACGATTCAAACCACACGGTAGCCGTTCCCGAAATACTTGTGGGGCCAGTTGTAAGCCTTTAGCTCGCCCCTGAAAACCAACGAATTCGTAACTTCCAGGATGTGAAATCATAAATTGTTCATTATCACACCATTCCCACACATAACTGAAAAAAAGGAAAAGAGAAACAAGTATAACCATCCGTCAGTGACGACCGCTGACACATGATTACTGTCTGAAACGGAGAGAATGCACGCCACTGACAGATTTGGTCACGTGATTCCGGCCAAGGCAAAAGGGGCGCATCTGACCATTTAAAAGAAATTTAGTTTTTAGGTACACTTTCGAAACAGAAAGAAAATAATGAAGAAAAAACTGTTTAATCTGTCAGAAAAGACGCAAAAGTGAATATGTAAATAGTCTAGTCATATCTGGGACGGAAATTACTCTATCTATAACGTGGCGTTTGGCATTGATTGACAACTGACAGCAATATTTAACAAAAAAAAAACAAGTAATTTATTAACACTGGTAGAATAGTCGAAACGAACACAGTTACCATAAAAAAATAAACAATCAATCAATATAATTATATAAAAATTCTTCCGTTACTGACTAACTGAGTGACTGACTGACAGACAACGCACAGCCGAAACTACTGGTTGTAGGAAGCTGAAATTTGGCATGTAGGTTCCTTGGGGAGTGTAGCGGACCTCTAAGAGAGCATTTTCCAAAATTTCTACGGGAACGGGAGAAAACGGGATATGCGCGTACGAAGTCGCGGACAAAGGCTAGTTCATTATAAATGACTAATTACGGCATCCAAAGCTATGATAACTAAAGAAAAAAAAGAGGTTTTTCTTTGACTTTAGACGCGACCATCTGAGCAATAATCGGTTGTTGTACAGCATACATACCTACTTGATGACAAGTCGTGACTTTTTTATGCCGCTAGAAATAGCAGCAGGACGGAGTTATCTATAAACGTCTTGCTCGAGTTACACTAGTGAAATATCTGTTTCAACTACATTTCAGTTTTTTTTTTCCACTTTTTTTGTGTTTTCTTCAGATATGCCTTTTTTGCATATGGTGGCAGAACTGGTCGCGTCCGATCAGACGGTCGGTCATCCCGGACAAGGGTCGGACACCGGGCAGACGAACAGCTGTGGCCGGTGATCCGGACGCTATTATTGACATGTGTACTGATGTTTTATTTCAGAATATGTCCGGTAATAAGGTTTTTTTGGTATCCCTTTGCACGTTTTTCTCCATAGAGATCTACACTTTGAAATGTGCTACTAGCTTCATCTTTTTGACCGACCGACCTTGACAATTCAAAAGTGCCTGTAAATGGTCTAATTGAAATAAATGCTTTGAGTCTTTGAGTGGAGACAAAGTTGCTGTTTTATTCCATTAAATTTAAAAGAATAGAACACTTTAGTAAATACATCACACCAACAAACCAAATATACATAATTTCGTTCTTCACACACATCACAATAGGTTCGTCAAAAAAATACAACGTTAAAATTAAAAATGTCGGAAACGAAAAGTGCAAACACATCAATCGAATGCGGTTCATACAGTGTTAAATTATGCCATTTATCGCAAACCGCAACGCAAAAATATCATTACTTTTCAGACCGCACAAAACAGTAACGTGTATACCTTCCCTGGCAACAAAGCTCAGCAACAGTCAACAACATACGTCAAGGGAACAATGGGAAATTTTAAATTGGACGTGTTGTGCGAAACGGGAAGTAATCGTATTTTTGGGGAAATATCAAAACAACATATTGTACCCGTGGGACATGGAGGAGCATGGCACAACCTCTTAGATGTCGGATTCGGCTCAAATTGTTACACCAAGTGGCGGAGGCATTATGAAAATCTTTGTTTTTTTGGGTACGATAGCGGGAGGCAGTTTTAGGCGTGTTTTTTTTAATCGTCTTCCATTACTGCCCGAGTTTGCATCGAAAACTTTAAGTATCCGAAGTTTCCACAGTACTATTTTTACTTGAGAGGTCATGACTAAACCTCTAAATACCATAAACACTACACTTTTTTGAGACTCCAACGTCTTTTCAACTCTAGAGTTTGAAGTCATTCTGCCTAATCCTTTGGAGAATAAAGACGATGTTATGTAATAAATTCTCCAAAATCTAGACTAGTACTTAAGCTTTAGCCTAGTCGTGTCTAGTAAATAAATGTGATTCCATTCACACAGCACTAAGCCAGCGTGACAACCATTAATGGGTCCATTAAATCTGAACCGAGGCTTATGTCTATATTAATGCTTATTCCTGGTATTAGCAACTAAAACGGGCTTATTATACACCTTATCCCCGAGTTCCCTTATCACTATAATGTTCTAGATAATAAGATTTCGCGGAACTCAGCGTAATGTAACGGCTCGAAGAGCGCTTAATGTTCGTTTTGATAAAAACGGGATTAAAGAGATATTCAAATGGTACCTGAAGCGACCGAGCGATAGGCGTTTCTGTTCAAACATTGTACACACTGCTGGAGAGGATTTCATGCCGCTAAAAATATATAATGTTGAAGGAGATTGGTAAAAAATAGTAACTGTTAGTCAGTTACTATTTTTTACCAATCTTTTAACAAGACAGCAGCCTCCATTTTTTTTAAGGATGATAAATCATCAAATTATTTCTTCCGCTCTGGGTGAAGCGTAAGGGCGTGTCAGACTCTTACTGACTAAACCCATCCGTCTTCCTTCTAAAGACCTTTGCGTTCCAGGGCCGCGGTGACTCTTTCGAACAAATTCGGCTACAAAGCAGCCTACTACTTCCGAGGGACTTTTGGTCACAAAGACCAATCCTAATGGAGATTTGCCAAGTACACAGTATACACAAGTGTGGGCGCAAACGTAGGTGCACTCTCTATCCTTTTAATCTCATTGCCCGAAGGGATGGCAATCCGATACAACCGGAAAGAAGATAAGATGCAGGACCAACGGCTGTCGCGGAATTTGTTCGAAAGAGTCACCGCGGCCCTGGAACGCAAAGGGCATTAGGAGGAGTACGGATGGGTTTTAGTAAGAGTCTAACACTCCCTTCCGCTCCGCCCAGAGCAGAAGGAGTCATTTGATGATTTCCCATACTTGAAAAAAAAACCAATGGCTCTAAGTGCTTTCCAAGGCACGGGCAACAGCAACAGCATCCAAACTTATTATGGTGACCCAACAACACTTTTGTTGCTGGGGAATTTGTTACGCCACTTCTTTTTCCCATCTAAAACACTAGGAAGTGGTGACGGGCGGGCGTTTTGGGGGACTGTCTTTATGTGAACTTTGACGTTCAAAAAGTGCTGGCACTAAGCCTAATTTGAATAAATGACTTTTGATTTTGATATTGGAGCAAACAGTCTTCCACGGCCACCACGGCCTATGGACTTGCTATAGGTACTAGGTTATACGCAGGTGCATCCACTTGCCACCCTAGAAACAGAGCTAATATTTATAATGGGTCTATAATTAATTGTGCCTTACAACGAACAGGCCTCTTCTCAAAAAGAAGAAACGAATGGATAGTAAGAAAGTAAATAAATATGCTTCCTAGAATCCAGTCGTAGCTATTCATCTTTATCTCACTTATAGCTGTAATCGGTATCTTACTATACACAGACCTTTTGTCCCACTTGCCCCACTAGGATTTCTCCTGTAGGCCATACAAATATTTGTTCCGTGAGGGAATCGAACCCACGACACGCAGCGCAGCAGCCAACCGCTCAACCACTGCGCCAACCGTGTCGTCAAATCGACATTGTTTACATAAAAGAATTTATAGGAAAATTTTAGAAATAATATTTTAGGAAGAAAACGGTTTTCCTCAAATTCAAACCATGTGTCAGCCATTACTTTCGTAAAAGTGTGTGGATGAAAAGCCCCGGTGCCCTTTGTTCAAATACACAACGTTTGCTAATATCAACACGCTTTTATTCGCAAAAATATTCAATTTTAGCATGAAAGAGGATTCCTTCTATTCGGAGAAATGAGGAATCCTCGCGAAGGATTTTAAAGGTATTGTCTTGGAGTACCGATGTTTAATTTAAACGAATAGGTATAGTATAAAAAGAAACGGCCAAGTGCGTGTCGGAACACGCACAGTGTAGGGTTTCGTAGTAATCTGTCTTCTATACCATGTCAGAAAAATAGTAAAATGTAAAATAATTATAATTTAAGTTAGAAATGCACTTGATTAATTGGTTTTAAGTCATTCTCTGAGGAATGATTAGGATTTTATTACTTAGCCAGTTTCATTTTATAAGTTGGTCGACTATTACTCATTCTTCTTCTAAATTCGTTATACACGCTACTACTATGATTTTTTTCACATCTCCATAAACAACCGTTTAGCTGGCAGAGGGGGGGACACTTGACTCTAACAAAAATTCACAAACGAATCCTTGGATGGAAAAATGGTTTTAGAAAACCCTCAATATTTTTAAATGACCTATCTAACGACATCCCATCCCATAGGGTAGACGATAAAAAAGAAATTCATCGCCATTTTATATGTACCCTAAAAAATGTATTTCAAATTTTTTTGCACTTTGTCGGCGTGATTAATATGTATACCAAATTTAAACTTTCTAGCACTAAGCATCTCCGAGCTAAACCGCGGAAAGACAGACAGGCAGACGGACATGGCGAAACTATAAGGGTTCCTTGTTGACTACGGAACCCTCAAAAGAGAAATGAGGAATCCTCACGAAGAATTTTAAATTTATTATCTTGGAGTAGGTACCGATGTATCGACGTTTGTTATAATTTAGACGAATAGGTATACGTTATTTGAATGAAGATTTTGGGTAGCATTGTATTGTGTTCATTGGGTTTCAAAACGTTGTTTTGTAATACGATTAGGAATCCATTGTTATCAAAGTTATTTTTGGCGAACTAAAGATTACATAAGAACATTGCAATGTTCAGAACATTTAAGAAAATAAGTACCTAAATGACTAGAGATCTTCGTTGCTGAACGACTGCAATCATACCGAGAACTATAAACTTATAAAGCGTGTTCGATGTGCCAGATAATTTAGTCCGTAACATTTATTTAGCTGATGTAACAGGCCTTCTTTTTGGGAACCATAAAACCCTGTAAAATAATAGATTTACATAATTTACCTATTTGAATTTTTTACTTAGGAGAAGGCAGAAACAGCTCAATACATCTACGATCCTAACACTGTCCTTTTGCTTCGATTATACACGCACGACTAGGGTTGCCAGGCTTCAAAACGAAAAGCCGGACAGACCAGCCAGTTTAGCCGGACATTTGGATAAAAAGGCCGGACATCCTTAATTTTTTAGTCTTAGAATAACACATTTTTTTTTAGAAAACACGGCCTTTTTATCATTTATCATAAAATTTACCTTTAATTCTAATGAATCAACAATAAAATTCTATGAATCAGTCTTCTTTATTTGTAATCATTCAGTATTCATTACTATATTAATTTCTATCATTGCAATAGAAGACGTACTACGATAGAAGGTGGGATAGGCCGAGCGGAAATCAACACATGAAACATTTAAAAAAAATGCTCAAATTCAAACAGCGGACAGGTCGAACACCGTCTAATTTGGCCGGACACACAACCAAAAAGCCTGACTGTGTCCGGCTTTATCCGGACGCCTGGCAACGCTACGCACGACGGATGCTACGTAGTACCTAGTAGCAAATTTTCTGAACAATAGATCTGTATGTATACTTTTAGTGTTTCAACTTTTTCATAAAATAGAATAATCTTTACTATGTACACCATATAAATTATAGAAAAGACACATTTAGAAAACATTACATACGGTACCACATTGTTCATCAGCCTTATTTCTGACAAATAACTTTATTCAGCCTATCATATCTTCTGGTGAGGGTCGCGGGTAGCCGATGGATGCGAGACGCACAGGACCGGTTGTTGTGGCGACACTTGGGGGAGGCCTAGGTCCAGCAGTGGACGTCTTTCAGCTGATATGATGATGATCATATCTTCTCAACACAACCAAATCACATAAGCATACCTTTTTCAATTCATACACATTAATTCCAACGCCCTACATTGCTGTTTTTTAAGCAAAAAAAACAACTTTATCTACACAACCAAAGTCCCGATCTCAGTCGTTCATTCATTCCTTAACATGTCAGCTAATGACACATTTACCGCGAACCGACCGCGAGAGATATTATCAAATCAGCGTGGAACGTTCTACAATAATATACATAATTATGTACTGTCGCCAGCACGTTCCAGGAAATAACACTGAATAAAATTGTTCGTGAATGTGTTATGTCATTGCCTGTCTGTTGCCAAGTTGAGGTTAGCTTAAGGTCTAAGAAAATGTGAAGACAGATAATAGAGACGTCTAGAGTCTTTTTACCCGACTGCGCCTGCAGGAGGGTTATGTTTTTCGAGGTCTAAACGGTTAGGCCTAAACGGCTTGGTGTTATTTTAGCTTGAGAGATATCAATAGATTCGTCTTGATTGTGAAAATAACCGCGCTAATGGAGCCAATAATTGCCGATTTAAGAATTCAATTTTATTTTCCTGAGAACCTATCGAGTGGGGTGGTGTTAAATAAAGGGTTCCAGGAGACGATTCCAAGGGGTTTTTGACAAAAAAATTTTTTTTTTACTTCGATTTCCAGGTTCTTAACATGCAGCGTCCTGTCCCTCTACTCAGACGTTCCAATTTCATTATGATTCCGTTGTAAAAAAGAATATGTGTCTCACCCACACCGAAATCATGATGGTTTTAAGACATCATAGTGAGGCTCCTGAAGTTTCCTCACACCCGTATGAAATAAAGGTGTGTTTTCTGTATCTAAGGATTTATGAGGACCGCAAGATTTACTCACGAGACCCTTATATCAGGCAGTACCTGAACTTACCTAAAGTATCTTAATTAAATCTAGGCCGGGGACCAATAGAGGAACAGACATGAATAACGATTTATAGTAAACGAGCTGAACCGACAGACCTTATCTCCCAAAATTTTCGGAGTTGATACTCAAATCTTATAGAAAAAAGGACTTTCAATCCACGTACGCCACTCGGAAACCACCTTAGTGAAGGAGTCCTGCCAAGCTCCATTTGTAATTCGTTTTCTGATATCCAAAATCTTCGTACGTCTTCGGATATCGATGACGATTGGTGTCTTAATTTAGTTAATTACACTTATTATTCATCTAGGCACATTTCTATTTAACTTTCATCTAGGAACCGCTTGAAGCCAAGTCTGAGCGTTACTTGAATATTTTTGTAACAGTGAAAAATATTGAAAAACTACGAGAAGAATTTTTTAATTAAACGAAGAAATGATTTAAGAGTTCGTACTAAGGGTCACGATGGTAAGGGCCTCTTTCTTGAAAGTGCCTGTTTTTGGTCTGCGTCGGGGAAAGATTCTTGACTTTGAAGGAACCTTGACTTATTGGATTTCATTAAATGAAATATTTGTTTGTTATTTTGCGGTTCGGTCTGGCAGGGATTAGAAAAACTATTTGTAAGAAAAATATTAATAAATTATTCAAAAACTTATTATAATGTTTTGATGCCTGGCCTGTTGGTCAAGTGGTTAGTGACCCTGACTGCTAAACCGGAGGTCGTGGGTTCGATTCCCACCCAGGACAAATCTTTGTGTGATGAGCATGATCATTTGTTCTGTGTCTGGGTGTAATTTGTCTATAATATGTATGTATTTAGAAATATATAAGTATGTTTATCAGTTGTCTGGTTGCCATAGCACAGGCTCTGCCTAGTTTGGGATCAGATGACCGTGTGTGAGTTGTCCCAAGATATTTATATTTTGTATTATATTATATTATGCACTGGGGCGGTACAACTTTGAGAAGGAAGCGACCAGAAGAATACGCTTGGGCTGGGCGGCCTTCGGGAAGCTACGTGGTTTCTTTGAATCGTCGATCCCACAATCCCTTAAGACCAGGGTCTTTAATCAGTGCGTCCTTCCCGTAATGACTTACGGAGCCGAAACGTGGACACTCACCATAGGCCTGGTCCACAAATTTAAGGTTGCTCAGCGTGCAATGGAGAGAGCAATGCTCGGGATTTCTCTGGCGGATAGAATTCGCAACGAAGTCATTCGCCAGAGAACTAAAGTCACCGACATTGCGCGTAGAATGAGCATGCTGAAGTGGAAGTGGGCCGGCCATGTCTGTAGACGGACAGACGGTCGATGGAGCAGACATGTGGTAGAGTGGAGACCGCGTATGGGCAAACGTAGTGTGGGACGCCCTGCGGCACGATGGATCGATGATTTGAAGAAGGTGGCTGGCAGCGGATGGATGCGGACCGCTCAGGACCGGGATGGTTGGCGATCTTTGGGGGAGGCTTACGTTCAGCAGTGGACGGCAATTGGCTGATATGATATTATGCCCGGCTTTAGAAAAGGTATTGAATAAAGTCGTAATATCGTGGGGATTGGCACAAGAAAGGCGATGTCTAATCTTAGCAGTCGACGAAATCGGAATGTGGATGGTGATAAATACCTTTTAAGTGGTTTAGTCGGCGTGATTGGTTAAAGACTTACACAGTCAAATTATTCATCATAATCATCTGCCTAGCCTTTTCCCACCTATATTGGAGTCTGCTTCCAGTCAAACCTAATTCAGCTGAATACCTGTATTTTACGTGGAGCGGCTGCTTACCAGACCTCCACAACCCATTAACTGGGTAACACGGTACTCCTTGGCATGACTGGTGTCAGATTATATGGCTTCTGACTATCCGGAACGACTGCCAAAGATCTACAAATGACAGCCGGGACCAACGGCTTGACGTGCTTTCCGAGGCACGGAGGAGTCTCGGTATGTTAAGATGGTCACCCATCCACAGACCAACCTCGGCAAGCGTTGACCTTGAAGATCGACCCGTGCGGCTGTTATTATTTAGCCACGAGTTCCTCTTGTGGACAGTAAAATATAATACAGAATCAAATTATTATTTTTGAAATTTTATAAACCACAATATCTGAATCACTTGCTGACATTGTTATCCAGAGAAGCATAAGTTCTACAATCCTTTTCCAGAAATACCGTCTTCATTATTTCAGTGTTCTTTGCACCATTGTTATCCTGGCTCACCTGGCTCTTATAAAAAATCGTAGAAACACATACACCTAGAAAATGTACACTAAACATTCTTCGTAACAATGTCACCGTTCTTGAGGGTTCGTCTGAAGGGAAAACAAACAGTTGGTAATACCACAGAGCAAGAAAATCATATGTAGAATAGACAAATACATATGTTCTCCTTCGTTCTTCGCCACACTGGAACCAACCGCGAGCCAACACTAGCGACCAGAATACCAGAATACCGCGCACCCCGCGCCTGCCCTCACGCCCCATAACGCGTCTGCGTCGAGCGAGCCACAGCCACGGCCCTTAGTCCTGCGACCGCAACGGACTACACACGCGTTCATGCGCTCACTACCACGCGTCGACAAACTAACGATTCGCGATACTTAATTACTTTTCTTCTAATAGTTGTATGTAATTGGAGTGCCTAATGAATTAAAGTTGTAGTTGTTTCACTGACTGTTTTTCTTTTTTTTTCTTTGAATCAAACGAACTATTAAACTTGTGTAAGTCGTGAAAGCCACGCGCTTACAAAACACGCTCACACAAGCCAATGCAAGCCTGCCAAAATCATCGTCATCATTGTCTTGCCTTTCTTATCCTCATTTATTTGGGGTTGCCGCAATATGTCTTCTCCATGCTGCTCTCTTAGTCGTTATTTCAGTAATCACCCTCTTTGAACAAGCTATTTAATAATAAATAATTTAATTCAGGCTGCAATGAACCATACATATATAATTCGTAAACTGGCATACGTAAAGTAAATACGAAACTAAGGCACCATTTACACGAGAGAGTGAATCACCGCGAGTTGATAATATGCTCGTCAATGTTACTCGTCAAGTCGCCGCGATAATATCGCCGCAACACACGTACTCGTACATAGTGTTGTCATAGAACGAAGTGGAAGTTCGAAAATAATTATACACTTCAATTTGTTCTAATTGTCTTTGAAAAAAGTCATCTTCCATAACCAGGGTCAGATAACAAGTTTTTTGAATAAAAGTATAACGCACTCCTCGAAGTTGAAGGTGCGGTGCAACTCCAGTAACCGCATTCTGCCATATGGGGAGCAATAATGTCGTTTTTAGGGTTCCATACCCAAAGGGACCCCCTATTCTAAGACTACGCTGTCCGTCCGTCTGTCTGTCTGTTCGTCTGTCACCAGGCTGTATCTCATGAACCGTGATAGTTAGACAGATGAAATTTTCACAGATGATGTATTTCTGTTGTTCTGGCGAAAGCAGGTCACGAGTGTCAGTCGGAAAGTTACCGGAACGTTGCGGTCTCTGTATCGGCTGAAAAATCTTCTCGCAGCTCCTATAAAGGCAATGCAAGTACAGTCCCTACTTTTCCCCATGATTGACTATGGTGATGTGTGCTACTACGACCTGAATGCAGATCTCCTCAATAAACTTGACCGCCTTCTAAATAACTGCATTCGATTTGTCTTCAATCTCCGTAAGTATGATCATGTATCCGCGCATCACTCACTATTAAAATGGTTACCCATTCGTCAGCGGAGAGCGCTGAGGGCCTTAACTAGTATTTTTTCTTTTCTTAATAATCCTTCGTCTCCCTCTTATGTAACTTCACAAATTCAATTCATTTGTTCTGCCAACAGTAAAAATCTTCGCTCTACCAATAATCGCCTTCTACGATGTCCCTCTCACCGCTCTGGGTTTATCCGCTCCTCTTTCTTTGTTCAAGCAATTTTCCTTTGGAATGCGCTCCCTCTGAACATCAGGACGGCAACAAGTCGGTTGTCCTTTAAGGTGAAGGCGCGTGAGCACATTCGCAAGAAGTTGGTAGAATCATCACAGCGTTAATTCGTTGGATTCGTTTTTTCTTAATAACTTTGTTTAAGTGTATGTATCTATGTATTTATAATTTTATTTTATTTTTCTTCTCTCTATTTTTAGTTTTTCTTTAAGTTGCACCTGCCATGTTGTCTCTGCACTACCCTAAGGTCGACTGGTAGAAAATGCCTAAGGCATTAAGTGCGCCTTTGTACAGTGATTTTACTTGTGCATAAAGTTTTAATAAATAAATAAATACTAAAAAACAGAATGAAATATATATTTAAGGGGGCTCCCATACAACAAACGGTGGTTGATGGTACGGAACCCTGTGTGAGAGGCCGGTTTTTTTAGGACCGTTCGCATTCGCATCGCAGTCGCCAACTGTCAAAAACAACTATAATTCCCCACATTTCGACAAATTTAGACATTGTTTCTCGCAGAAATAATATTGCGACATTTTGAACGCTTTTCAAGTACGAGATTTGGCCTTCTGATCGAGTATATATTTTCAACAGCCAGTTTCGCTTCTATACTATCTTAATCTATGGCAGTACCTACCTAAACAAACACTAGTATGAACAAAATGTGTTTGTTCTCAACGACTCTGCATTTATAATGGGTGTAAATTAAACACCGTGTAAGAAGGTTAACTAGGTCTAACGTACTCGTAATTGTAATTTAGGTAGGGACAGTCAACAAAGCTATTTGGTATACAGCCAAAAATTTTTTTTTTCTACTGTACTGCCAATATTTATTTGTAATGTGTGCACTATAACGTTTGAAGTTTATGAAATACTTACGAGTGTGGTGTGCAATAATTAGGGTACTTGACAAAAAATAATCTAATTAGTCCGTCAGATAGCTTTCCAAAAAATATTGGACACACGTATTTTTTTATTTGTCACAAAAACAAAAAATGAAGACGATACAGTGCGTTGAAAACTCGTGTGACATCACTTACCAGTACAGTTTTACTGGAAAATGACGTTACAAGCCCCCACTCCTTATCTTTGATGCGTTTTTATCTTCGTATTTTTTTATTGATTTGAATAAAAAAAAACCTTTTCCAATATTTTTCGATAATCTAACTAATGGACTAAATAGAATCATATTTTTTTTTAACCCGAGGAACATCCCTATTGTCCACTCAACACAATCACAGCATGTTTAAAAGTAGTTGTAAGGTACCTACATACCAAATCGCTTTTTTGACTGTACCCACCTACTTATGATTTAACAGATTTTTCCATCGGCGTAAGTCCAGTTTTCTGGGATTTAAAGCATGGTCTATATTTTTATTTTTTTTTTATTTTTTACCGTCAGTCGGTTGGAGTTGATAATAAAAACTGATAATTCTCATTTTATAAAAACTGGCCAAGTGCGAATCGGACTCGTGTGCAAAGGGGTCCGAACGAATTTCATTTTGTAACACATTTAAATTTTCTAGTCTGTCCCCAAAAGTGACCCTCAAGTGTTTAGGTCAAGAAAATCGGCTGTGACAGGCGGACAGACAGACAGATCGATAGACAGACAGACAACCGAGTGATCCTATAAAGGATCCGTTTCTTACGGATGTTCAGAACCCTAAAAATCCTGAATATTCACTAATATAGGTCCGCAAATTGACGCACCGTATAATGTGACTGACCTTTTTTTGTTTAATACGTTGATATGAATTTATTGCACGTAACCACTTATTTTTTTTTTTTTAAATATGTAAATATGGAATATAAAATAGTTAAGCCCAGTTAAACCTAAGCTATGTAACCTTTAAAAAATTGACACAGAAGTATTTTCGTAATATTTTAAGTGTTAACAATTGTCGACGAGCCTGACAAATACTTAATTATTTTTTGTTTTATTATTAAATATGGGTTTGCTCTGGACTCTTGTCTAGGTCATAGATGACAGAGACAAAGTCGACGATGGAGCGAGCAAATGAAAATTAAAAAATACAATAATAAACTGAATGAAAATTACCTGTGTTGTCACGTGAAATAAACATAGAAGATAAGCAAGAGGTTTTGAGCTCAATAACTGGAGCCACGTGTACCTTTTAAGTATTTTCCTGAGTCTTTGATCCGACAAATTGAACAAGTATTATTTACATTGTAACTCACATTTGTGTGCCAATAGAAATGTGTTCACTTTGAACGTTTCTTTGTTCTTTAACTGTTTATTTCATATAAAAAGATCCAAGCCTTTTTTCGGGTTGTGCGTGTAGGTAAACAAGTCGAAAGAAAATTCAAATTTCAACATATGTTCTAACTCGAAAACGGGTACTTATCGCACCGCTTTTAAGTTCGTAATGCTGTCGATTTCACGCGCTGTGCGTTTCATTTTTTATATCCACAGTCGCGTGGAAAAGTGTGCAGAAAGACTCCACACACATTCAACAATACTCGAAAAAAAAAGCGAGAGCCACTTTTGCAAGTAATATTACCTATATGACAATGTATTGTTATTTGTCTTTACGTTTGAAATACGCTGCATTACCTACGAACGAAAAAGTGATGACAGTTTTCATAGCACTCTAGGCTGTAACATTCAGGCCACAATGACAAAGGTGGCCCTCTTGCATGAAAGGCATACGGCAGAATTCGTACAACATACCTTTTTTGTAGTTCTGTGATAGAATTTGTACCACTTATTAAGGCAACTAAACCATTCATTTTCATGTAACATTAGTATTTTTAGAAGTCCGGATTAATTAATTATAGCAATTAAAAGATTTAAATATATTTAAAAATAGAAATAACAGTACCTAAATATAATTAACCAATTACACATTATACCTTACAATGAATAATTATTGCATACAATCTTAATAATTAACTATTTAATTCTAGGAATTATTTTCGCCATCAATGTTTTTTTTTGTATTGGCAATTATTTTATTGACAGGTTAGGAAAATCTTTCCGAGTCTCTGTTCAGTTCTTTGCTGTTGTTTTGGATTGTGGTTTGTAACTGCATCTGAGCAATTAAGCAAATTATCTGGCTATTCTTACGTTGAGTTGAGCTACCTGCCCCTTTCTTAGATGAAATAAAATTAAGAATCGATTAAGTAATTATAAGAACAATTAAATAAAATATGTAAGTTCCTACAAAAACAAAGTTGTTTTATTTACCCACACTCTAAACTCCATCAGCACTTCATCATCATCATCAAACTATTGCAGACCGCTGCTGGACGTAGATAGGTCTCTCCTTAAGCACCCTACTGAATAGTTACAATTCTCATGTCAATTTGCCAACTTAATGATAAGCAAAACACTACAAAGATAGCACCAGCTATCTAGAACATAATATCCTCTTTCACCAAAACAATGTTATGTGCCTACACGTAATAATATTTATTGGGACATAACCTCAAAAATAAAACTGGTTATAACTTTTAGGTCCAAACTTCTAAAAATCTAAGATTTTTAAAAGGGCTTGCCTATCGTATTGACTACCAATTAAAACAAAAAATATCCCAAAACACGATATTTTATTAGGTGTACGAAACTCCCATACAACCCTGCCGTTCGCCTTTTAATTTGGGACTCGCACAACAGACAAAAAAGTAAAATAAATTAAAAAGTACTTACATAATAATTAAGCAATAAATCAAACAACATGAAATTAATCTGTGCGAGGCCAAAATGGTCCCTATCTCAGCATATGCTGCAACATTAAAAAAAAAACAGCGCTATTATTCAGATACGGCCACGGGACACAAAATAAACAGAAATATACAGATACAAATAAAATAATTATTATAAAATAATGTGTTAATATGAAACAATAAAAAATAAAATAAAATACACACAATTAAATCAATCATAGACCAAGGGTGTGATGAAAATGTGTGTCATTTAAGTTGAGCCCCAAAATATTGCAAAAACTGCAGTCACTTCGGTAACGTTAATAAAGTCTCTCATAAAATCAAGTCCTTGAATAAAACCTAGACTCTTGATACCCTCTCAAAACCTAAGTCCTCCATATTTTTATAAGAACCCCGTCCCTACTTCATCACCATTTTATATATCGATGGTCATTTTGTATTTAAGTCACCATTTTACTTAGAACCTCAAAAATATTTCTTTCTCATTGAATTAGGAAGATTGAAAGGGTCGGTGTAAGCTGGCCGGTATTAGGTATAGGCTTAGAGCTAAGTTCGGACAGTCGTATGACATTATATCTTGGATTTTTGTTAGAAAATCGCGTCCATTTCTCAAGGGGATGGCCACGTAGGGTATAAATGCAGTGCACGATTTTACGACAACATTTGTTGACCGATATTATTCTCATTGTGAAATGGAAGATACTCTTGTGAACAAATTCCATAGTTCTTTTCTGTGTTTGTTTTATTTTATTCCTGCATCTGGAGCATAGAGCTACTGTAATACATGCAAGCTTCGTGAAATACTGGCATAAAATATTTTGATGGGAACTCTAGCTTTATAAGGCGTAAATAAATATTATGGGTTTTTTTTTTTTCGTAGTCCCTCAGAATCGATAAAGCTTTCCTTGGTAAGAGATAAAAGTACAAGTGTCAATTTGGTAAGTTATTATCATAAAGAGAAGGTTACACGTATACTTAATATGAATCCCTCTGTAGGAGACGTTCTACGTAAGTAAGTACACTTGTGCAGATTTTGTTTTTTTGTATTGGAAATCATCGAATGACTTCTTCCTCTCTGGGTGGAGTGGAAGGGCGTGTCAGACTCTTACTGACTAAAACCCATCCGTGCTCCTTCTAAAGCCCTTTGCGTTCCGGGGCCGCGGTGACTCTTTCGATCAAATTCCACAAACCTGACCAGATCCTGAGCAAATCAGGATGCTTGTTACATGTAAAAGTAAGATAAAACATCATACATGAGTGGGACAAAGTTTAATTAAAAAGTTTTTAATTTTTTACTTTTAAGGTTATATAACTTAAAAAAGTAAACTAATTATAAATGAGTCTAGTAGATATACAAAGCTAACAGACAGGCTCCTGAAAAAACCGGCAAAAGTTATTTCCAAATTCAAAAAACAATTAATAATTATAGACCATAGAAACTGTTTCCAACCAGTATGCTTGTGCTTAAATTTAAAAAAATTCAACAAGCAACGTAAAAAGTTAGCAAATTAAAAACTTACCTAACACTACCCATAATCATCTGCACAAAGTTCAATTTCCGAACTTTGCCGAGTGCCAACGAAGTTGCAAACATGCATTTTACTACGGAATTAAAGGAATAGTCGAGTAGCAAAGACGGTCTGCCGGTGCCAATGGGCCATTCACTTCAATGTATTTCGAAGGAGACTTTCAAAAACTGCTTTCTTATCTAAATTGAATATTCGTAACACCTGTGCTTATTGCCCATTGCTCTGTATATTCCTGAATGACAACTATGGCCCCTACTTTTTGTGGAAAAAGAAGTTTCTGCTATTGTTCGAGTTTTACGTTTAAGAATGCTCTAGATTTTCCTATAACTTAATTTGGATTTTCCTAAACTTACTTTTTAGGTAGGCATGCAGATGGTGGGAAAGTGAATCCCATAAATTTTGGTAGTAACCATCGTGGACACTGTCAATTGTTCTAGAGCTACAACATAAGAAGGCTGGTAAGTCGAGGCTCCTAATAGCTACAACTTAAAATAAAGAAACTGGCCAAGTGCGAGTCGGACTCGCGTGCGAAAGGGATCCGAACGAATATCATTTTTGTGAAATGTTATTTTAACACTATAGACACTTATAGGTTCTCCTATAGTAGGCGCCAGATAATCGTGGAATAACGGTCATTGACCCACCTACAATTATTGACATTTTTAATTTGAAAAACGGAATTAATGACACAAAGCTGTCCCGAATCATCATCTCTCGTGATCCTTAACATTGTCTAATAATGAAAAACGATTCATATTTAATTGTTCAGGTACCTATGAACAGTTATTAGGGAAAGGTCAATGTACTTTATTCCACATTTATCTGGCGCCTACTATAGTATCTTCAGATACAGAACTATTATCTGCATTTTATTTCGAAATTTCAGTCTCAGTAGTTTCGGAAATAAGGGAATGGACTATAAGGGTTCCATTTTTTACGAATATTCGGAACCCTAAAAAAACACCTTTATCTTATGTCTCGGACACTTTCGGACCTACCATGCCACAGCCAAACACACATATATTCACAGACCAACAGATACACACGTCAAACTTAAAGCACCCCTCTTTTAGGCAGGTAAAAAGCTGCTAACTATACTATACTGCTAATTATACACAACTGTTTTTTTATTTAATATGGGTTTGCTCTTGACTCTAGTCTAGGTCATAGATGACAGAGACAAAGTCGACGATGGAGCGAACTTACCCAGAAGAAGCCTGTTCACTATAATTTTGAAGAGTTTGGGTTGTATGTGTTATACAGTTTTCAAAGCGACTTTCTTTCTAAACATCTAGAACAACCTTCCAGTCTAAACACTATCAGGGACAATCAAACGACTGAATTCTTTCCACGTAGCCGTGCTCCGTGTTATCGCGTCTTTTATGCCTACATGCGATATTGTTATAAAAGATGCCTCGAGCAATAGCAGAGGTTACTGGGTCATATTGACCTTTTTATGTCTAAAGTATTTTTGCTGAATATTTTTGTAATAGTCTGACTGGAACTATGTTTTTCTTTTGCGTGCTTATTGTTTGCATTTCGATATGTCCCTATATAATACACCTACGCTCGTGATTTCATAAAGTAAAATGAAAACTCAAGTTCCAAGTCAAACGATCGTAAAAAGCGGATGCAGAAGCAAGAATACACAGAACGGCTCGCCGATTTGACTGTTTTTATGGTTTCGTGCCTGAGGTATTACCAACTGAACCCTATTGCTACGCCTCAGCTGTCCGTCCATCCGTCCGTCTGTTTGTCAGGGTGATGTATCTCATGAATTTAAATAGATTAAATTGAGTTGAAATTGCCAGAGTGAGTATTTCTGTTGCCAATACACCAACACAAAAGTTTAAACAATTTAAACGGCCATTTGATTTTTTCAGTTTGACAAGGAACCTTTCGTGTACGACTCAGACTTAGCCGGTATTATTTTGTTTTATAGAAAAAGATATTCAAATATCATTATGTAATATTCCACAACGTTGCCTTTACATCCGCACAGAATTGATTCGAATCAAACACAATTACCCTCGCTTCATACCTTATTTATTCAATTTATTGTCAGCGACATCTTGATATTAGATTTATAAGCTTATTGATAAAATGCCAGGTCTCGTTTTAAATACGATATTGTAAAATACTAATTACATTGTTTTGTTAACCTAATCCAGCAAAGGGACTTTGTACACATTACAGGGTCAACCTGAAATAGAAAGATGTAAACACAAACACATATAATATGGAACAGCTGTATATTGAGGTGTTTCAGCAACGAAAATCATCACAAAATGAATGTACCTTAATGGTACATTCATTTTGTGATGATCGGTTGAATTAATTTTGCTTTTTTTGTGACCTGTCAATAAATTCTTTCTAGAAACCGGGGGCTAGAATTCATTTAAGCCACCTATAAATCACTTATACACGAACAATCTAATGCATCGTTCGTGATTTTAATATTTAGATCTCATCGTGTATTCATCTCGAACACACCTAAATATTATTATTTTTGCGGTGAACAGCACAATTTAGCATTCATATTAGGGCTGCCTATATAATTTGAGGCTTATGTGACAGACACTGCGATCCATCAGCATTCGTTCAGAATTTACTTCTAATGGCTTTACTTACTTTGCGCTTAAGCTTTGATATTTTAAATTGAATTAAATGAGACTGTTTTATGAAAATATGGCTGATCTACTGCTTAAAAGACATGCGAAATTGTACTATAGTAGGCGCCAGATAATCGTGGAATAACGGTCATTGACCCACCTACAATTATTGAAATTTTTAATTTGAAAAACGGAATTAATGACACAAAGCTGTCCCGAATCATCATCTCTCGTGATCCTTAACATTGTCTAATAATGAAAAACGATTCATATTTAATTGTTCAGGTACCTATGAACAGTTATTAGGGAAAGGTCAATATACTTTATTCCACATTTATCTGGCGCCTACTATAGCTGAAAATGGCTTTGTAAAACAGTTTATTTACTTTTTTGAACAAATCCATCCATTTCTTATAATTTCTATAAAGAAATAAAAAATCAGGAATTCGTATCAAGGTTGTTAAATTTTATATTATTCCTTAATATTTTTGATAACAGTGACCCATCGGCAATGGTTACTGTATAGGTACATATAAACTCACTAGCGGACGTCACGCGGTTTCACCCGCGTAGTTCCCGAACCTGTGGGAATACGGGGATAAAATATAGCCTATGTTACTCGCTGATAATGTAGCTTTCCAATGGTGAAAAACTTTTTGAAATCGGCACAGTAGTTTTTGAGTTTATTCATTACAAACATACACACACACAAAAATAAATTTTTTTCTCTTTATAATATTAGTGTAGAAGGACTTTACAACAGTTACAGGCCATAGACCTACATCTACAGAAATAGTGAAGAACGACCTCTCTCAAATAAAATGATTAAAATCAAAACAAATATCATGTTAGCACTCATACCACGCTCAGCAAATAAATCATCTCACTAATTAACTTTCAGTGCTTCATCAGAATTTAAAAATAACGTCTGGCTCAAGAATCTGTGTTGGTTGTTAACCGCCTTCAAAAGGAGGAGGTTCGGTGAAACGGTGAACTTCAAAATATCTACACCAGTGACCTCCTCAACTTAAAATCAATAAAATTTAGTAAAGTGACATATTGTTAGGTTTATGTCAATCCCAAACGAATATCAAACGAGCAACACTGTCATCGTCTTGGCTTGATTCACAAACGTTTGTCAAACGAGATCGAGGAGCAACGTTCTCATCGTCTTGGCTTGATTCACAAACGTTTGTCAAACGAGATCGAGGAGCAACGTTCTCATCGTCTTGGCTTGATTCACAAACGTTTGTCAAACGAGATCGAGGAGCAACGTTCTCATCGTCTTGGCTTGATTCACAAACGTTTGTCAAACGAGATCGAGGAGCAACGTTCTCATCGTCTTGGCTTGATTCACAAACGTTTGTCAAACGAGATCGAGGAGCAACGTTCTCATCGTCTTGGCTTGATTCACGAACGATTATCAAACGAAACCTATGTACTATATTAATATTATTGTATACATGCGGTCCGCTTTAGCATTTTCAGAGGTTATTTTTTCATTATTTGTGTCAAATTGTCTAACAGTAGAAAATATACGGATAGAAAGAAAGAAAAGAAAGAAAGAAACAAGAAAAGAAAGAAAAGAAACAAAGAAAAGAAACAAAAGAAAGAAAAAAAAATTAGTTTATTTGGCACACACAGATACACAATATAGGTGCAAATAAAAGCCCACCCACCCCATCCCACCCTCGTAAAATCTCCTGCCAAAGGCAGATGTCGTCGCTCACAAAGTAACTCCAGTTGAGCTGTCTTTAATTCACCAATCCGCTAGCTATTCAAGATGTCAATGAAATCAATGTCATTTCGTTGTTGCATATGTATCGTAAGTTCACAACATGAGAACTGATGCCATAAATTAACTTCGCCCGAAAACCATGGCAGTTGAATAGAAAACCAATGCCCTTTTACAGGTGGAAGTTGAAGTATATCACCAAACAGCAATATATGTACCCCGCCGAATAATTTGTCATTATTTTTGTATTCTTGGAGACGCAGGTATATAATTTGCAAATTTTCATAGAATTGCTCTTCTGTTCGTTGTACTGGATCCACATTGAATGGCGGCGCCGTTTTACTTGTAATCTCAGCTAATATCATCTCGTCATTGTTCGTAGTTGGATTGGGATTCAAAGTAACTACACTTTCTAGATTAGCGACCGTTTCGTCTATGCTACGGGAGCATACTAGTTGTTTCAATTATAGTTGCAATTTGTCGTATTTGTGATAGCGGTCTTTCTTGTTCTGGAGCTGAGGTTGGTCGAGATGTTTGTTGAGGAGTGTTGCTAATTCCTAGTATAGGGATTGTATATGTAGGACTCTCTGACTGAACTACTCTTGACTGCTCTTTAGCATTAATCTGTTGATTCCCCAAAGTTTCTTTGCGCACTTCTATCTGGTTCTCCAGTGTTATAATTAAAGGAGTAATTTGTGTTAGCGGTCTATCTTGTTCTGGAGCTGAAGTTAGTTGAGATTTTTGTTGAGGAATGTTGCTATTTTCTAGTAAAGAGATTCCTAGTATAGGGATTGTATATGTAGGACTCTCTGACTGAACTACTCTTGACTACTACTGAGTATTCAACTCTCGATTCCCCAACGTTTCTCAGCGCAATTCTGCCTGGTTGTTCCGGTTTTATAATCAAAGGATTATTAAACAACTTCAAAAAAGGAGGAGATTCTTTTCGTTTGTTACCTCAGAACTCTGTTATTTATGAACTGATTTGATGTGAAAGGTATATCCTTTCCGTTCCGATTGATGGTCCCATAGAAATTTCATCAAAATCGGTTCAGTAGTTTGGTTTTTAAATCAAAATAGCTGGAGAAAATACATAAATCATCCAAGTAAACTAAATTGCATGTTCTGCTTTCCTGTAACTTTCTAGCGGTGGTGGCGGTGGTGGAAAATAAAAAAAAATAATAATAAAATCACATTTTGTGTTGTTTCTTCGTATTTTAACACCGACTTCCGATATTAAAGTTATTTTATACTGTAGTGTTTTTTTAATTTGGTAGTCGGTTGTATTTTTTTTTTTTGTAAAAAAGTTTTTTATTGTATTAAAGGAATCATGTATGCTTTGCAATTAGTGGAAGAAGTATTTTACACGTTCCACGGCCCTTAGATCGTTGCAACATCAAACAAGTTTCAGTTTACTGGGATTCATCTGACACCAGTCTTAGCAGGGGGTACCGAGTTACTGGTTTGTGGAAGTCGAATAGGCACTGGCTCCATGTAAAATACTGGTACTCCGCTGCATCCGGTAAGACTGGAAGTCGACTCCAACATAGTTGTTTTCAGGGTTCCATACTCGAAGGGTGACTAATGGAACCCTTTGCTGGGGAGTTTGTTGCGCCACTTCTTCTTCCCAGCTAAAACCCTAGGAAGTAGTGACGGGCGTTCGTTTTGGGGGACTGTCTTTATGTAGAACTTTGACGTTCAAAAAGTGCTGGCACTCAGCCTAATTTGAATAAATGACTTTTGATTATGAAAAAAAAACCCTTTTACTAAGCCTCCGCTATCCGTATCTCAAGAACTGTAATAGGTAGACAGTTGAAATTTTCAGTGTTTTATTACCGCTATAACAACAAATCATAATAAAATTGAAGGGTGCTTCCACACAAGAAACATTCTTTTGCGGTTTATGGTACGGAACCCTTCGTGTGACAGTCCGACTCGCACCTGGCCAGTTTTTTGTGATTGCTACTTTATTTTTTATTATAACAGAGGTTAACAAACGATTTTCTTGACTGAACAAGTACCCACATCACGTTAAACCTATTTGCTTTTTGTTTTCGTGACCTAAAACATTTTTCAGTGCTTATGTACTTTGTTCTTAGTTCTAGGGCTTTAGTAAAGTGGCTGTTTGCTTTATCAAAGTGCGTACTTATGGGTCTACTCCAGAGAAAGAAACCAAGTAGTTGAGTAGGTAACCTAGACTGAGTGAAATGTTCACAATTTAAGTGGCCTTAGTGCAAGTTTTTATACGTACCCGATCATGTTAACGTAAACGTTTATTTGTATTGAAACTGAGTGCCTAGCAAGAACGTTTACGAGGTTTTTTAAGACGTCCACTGCTGGACATAGGCCTCCCCCAAGTGTCGCCATAACAACCGGCCCTGTGCTTCTGGCATCAATCGGCTACCCGCGACCTTCAACAGGTCATCGGTCCACCTTGTGGGAGGCCTTCCAACGCTGCGTCTTCCGGTACGCGGTCGCCACTCAAGAACTTTTCGGCCCCATCGACCATTCGTTCTGCAGCAATGTACCCTGCCCACTGCCACTTCAGTTTGGCAATCCTTCGGGCTATGTCGGTAACCTTGGTTTTCTTCCGGATATCGTCATCCCTGATTCGATCACGCAAAGAAACTCCGAGCTTTGTGACTTTAAGCCTTCTGATTAACGTAAGTGAATTTTGAATATAAAAAACAACAACCCCATAGTATTTTGGTTTAATTTTATTCGACATAAATATTATGTGCGAAACGAGTATTAGGTACATCATATATCGCGATTTTATCATTATCTGCCTAGCCTTTTCCCAACTATATTGGGGTCGGCTACCAGTCAAACCCACTTCAAGAGGAAGGATAAAGAGCATTTCTTTACACAATCACTTTTGAAGATATATTACATATATATATATATATATATATATATATATATATATATGTTTATGTATGTAGGTATATTTATGTATGATTAAAATATAGTATTGTTATATTGTGCACTGGATCCTACCCTTTATTGTGATCTCTCTCTATCACTCAAAGGTTTGCTAAACACATTGTTGAGTTAAGCTCGCCTTGGTACATGAACTATTTTCATCACTGAATTAATATAAGCTGTTATAGTGTACAATAAAGAATTAAAAAATCATAAAGTTCAGTCAACAAGCTATTTGGTATACAGGCAAAAATATTAACTTTTCCACTGCACTGCCAATATTGTTATTTCTAATGTGTGCATTATAACTTTTTGCATACTTACGAGGGTGATGCATAATAATTGTCTACTCAGCACACACACAACATTGTTTAAAAGTAGTTGCAAGTTAGCTGCCTGCATACCAAATAGCTTTTTTTGTTGTACTTTTAGTGTTGGAGTGATTGTCAAATGTTTGTATATAAGCTTATGTAATTTTAATATGGGGGCTTGGTGCCTTAATAAAGAAAATTTATATTATATGATATGTACCAAGGGAGCAAAACCACAGGTTAATGCGTGTATACGCAATTAGTTGTAATATTGGTCTATTTGTGCCATGAAGCCTTTAGATTCGTAAGGATATATTGTCAGAACATTTTATCCGCCAATTAAACATTAACCTTGGGCTAATAAATAACATCGGAATAACGATATTAGATAATTTATGGTTCAATGAAGGTTATGATTGAGTAAATAATATTGGTATTTCAACATCATTATGAAAGCTTTAACATATTTATTTATACTTGTTGTTCTCTCTTGTGTTGAATACATAAATATATAAATAAATATTAATGCATTATGTAAAATGTATATATTACTACAAAACGCAATTCTAGGCAAAACATGTTGGACCATATACTTATTTTTATATACCGTGTTTTTCGCAAATAAATATATATATTAATAAAAAGAATTTTAATAAAAAATATAATAAAAAAATCTTTTACTTCAGACAGAGTCTATTAATTGGTTAGTATAAAACAACTTAGAAACTAGTGTTAGTACGTATAACTACAGGAACAAAATACAATTATATACTTACACTAAACTCACACGCAGGCTTATCCAATGCCCCAGTATGGGGCTGTCCCATCTGTCCGCTATAACTCCCAGGATGCTGTTGGGGCTGGCTCGTACCCAACGCATGGCGGAGGCGCAACGCTTGCGCATGACGGCATGAAAACCATCAATCTCCGCCTCCGCGAACATGCCGGATGCACTACAGTAGCGCGGCAACCCCAACAACACCCTGAATGCATTATTGTACTGGACTCGCAGAGCGCTGTATGCCCTCTGAGTATAGTTGACCCACAGACTGCATGTATAAAACGACTGACAATACGCTCTAAACAGCGCAGCCTTTACGTCAATCGAGCATTTCGCAAATCTGCGAGCCAACATATTGTAGCGGACAGACAACGTTCTGCGCTCACGCTCCATATCCAGGTTGTCTTTAAGGTCTTCGGAAACCCAATGGCCCAGATACTTGAAGGTTGTGACCTGCTTTAATGCATTTAAATGATCGACTAATTATTCCGGAAGATGTAAGTGTAAAATAATTTAAACCTCATCCACGTTAAGAAATCTCGTTGAGAAGAGAAATTGTTTTGCCAAGTCGCAAAAATCATGTGAAGTAAGGGCGGATCACCAGTTTATCTTCCAAAAACAAAACTTTTCTCTCACTAATCAATCAACAGCTTGACAAACGCAATCGAATTTCAAAAGAAAAATAATACTTGAAAAAATAGAGCTTAGTTTCCCGGCCTGGCGCAATATTTCGGCAGTTCCCCATTGCTTGGCGAGGTATTGATCAAACTTATCCGGTGATAATCTTAGGCCCGTCCGAAACACGACCTTCCATTCTTTCTCTAGGGTTCCGTGGTAATTAATGGTTTTAACTTGCCTAGAATATTTAATTAGTACTTTTGTTTTGTTTTTAATCGTGTTGTATTTAATTTTGTGTTGAAATTGTTTGTGGAGAAAAGTTGAGATAGACTTTTTTTAATTTGTGAATTTTATAATATAGTTAATGTAGTGGGTTTGTTGCGGACTAAATAATCAAATTACTTATATGGTTTCTGCTATTCCAATTTTTGCTTCACAACTAGGAGAGTTATGAATTTAGCAGTCCATGTGTGTTTGACTGTTCATCTGTACTTTCGTAGTGTCTAAACTGCTCGGCTGATTTTGAAAAGTGAGGTGGCGTTAGATTATGTACCTATGTGTGCGCCACATAACACGCAATATGACGTTGATCTAAAGCGACTTAGAAATACAAAATAACCTTATGGGCACGTTTCCGGATGAAAGCGATGCGGAGGAATACTTTGACGCCTGAGTGTACTTTGTTTTTGTAAATGTACATACTTAGGTTTAGTAGATGTAAATAGTTTAAGTAAATAGTTTTAAGATAGTTATAAATAAATTTAAATAAATGTTATAGGAAAATATTTACTAATCTATCAAACTTGTTTTCAAATGAACAATACAAACTCAACAAGCTTTCTTTTTCCCCTTAATTTAAAAAAAAAACTCGTAAAGCCCTTTTTCATGTATTTAATCTTGTTTGCTTTAAAAGTAAAATATGTATCAGTAAAACCTACGCTACTTCTGACGTACATACTAAGAATTTGTCAACCCAATTTAAGAGTTAAGCCACATAACTTTTAGACTTATTTCAGCCTTAATGTACGTAACTTATCGGTAACTTCAAATTGTTTTGCGATTACGTTCGGCCGCTAGTCATTAACTTTATAACCATGTTAATAAGTCAGCTCAAAGTATTTTTTATTTTCACGTAGGCCTACATGGGCACTCATAAAACGTCTGAAGGCCACTCAGTGACTAGTTTGAGTTTTGTCGTGACAACGTCTAATAAATCGATGAACGCCGGCTGCACGCACGAAAAAGGATGACTCATTGTAACGTTACGCTCATTGTAACGTTACGATAATTTCATCAATGTTTTTGTTATGACGTTGTCACGTTAAACTATCGTCCGTAAACCGACTTTACAGACAACCAATTTTTTTGAAGTGAAAACTTCTTTAGGCGCGTTGAGCACTTTTTGGGTGAACAAAAATCATGGAACTCGCGTCATCGTCACCGAATGCTTTAGCTTTCGCTTAGTTTTCACTTCTATCGGCAGTCCCCAAAGCGTTGTTTTTTTGACGTTTTATGCAATTAGAAAAAATATTTTTAATTTCGGTAAAAAAAAATAAAATAATTTCAAAATATTCCTATAAACCAGTATTGTCAGTGTTTTCATGTATTTATGTCGTATCGATGTTTCCATATTGTACATAAGATCAGCTAACATACAATACTATATACATATACCACACATGAAAGCTATGCTTCCAAAGAACCCATAAATATTCCTCTTCAAAATAGCTAACTGATTATTAGAAGCAGTCGTATTCAGTTGGCCACGTCCGCTGGAGCCGCATAAGTTATTCAGGACACGACTGTAACTTGGAAGCACGAGGATATCAGGACTTACATACTTTATATTCGTAATTGCTTACAAATTCCCACGTAAATGTCGAGTATCTTGGAAAAGGGTCTTATGATAGTGAGATAGAGGGATCTTATGTCTCTTTTTTTGCACTTTTTATATATATTTTGTACTTTTAAACGACTTCAAAAAAAAGAGGAGGTTTTCAATTTGGTTGAATGTTTTTTTTTATGTTTGTTACCTCATAACTCCATCATTTATAAAACGTATTGAAAAAACTTTTTAATGTCAAAGGATATACTTTCCGATTGGTTTCATAGAAATTTCATCCAAATCAGTTCAATAGTTTGGTTTTTAAATCAAAATAGCTAGAAAAAATATGTCATCCAAGTAATCGAAATTGTATGTTTTGCTTTACAGGAAAGCCATATACTTTTCAGTGGTGTTGTTAGGTGTGGAATACCACTAAACCTTGAAAAACAAAAAACAATTTTACAAAAAAATACAACCGACTTTCACAAAAAAAAAACACTAAAAAGTATAAAATAACTTTAATTTCGGAAGTCGGTGTAAAATAAGAAAAAACACCGACTTCCGAAATTAAAGTTATTTGATACTGTGTAGTTTTAGTGTCCTTATTAACCTATTTGTTGCAAATGAATTATTGTTTTGAACTTTGTTCGCAAAACATTTTTAAATACTCAAAAGAACCTTGTGTAAAAAAGTCAAGCCCTTAATAATTTATTGTGGACAACCCAGCATATATTCCATAAGCTGTCCACTACGTAAAATTCAACAGTTGTTAATACAAAGAAAAACCCCTGTACATTTCCACCCGCCTATTTCACTGCAAGAAAGCAAAATCATTTACGACAGTCTATCTGGAACACACATAAAATAAAATTAAAAGTGATAGATGCTGTCTGACGTTTGTCTTCCAATGAACCTTAGGTTGCTCCCTCACTTGGAGCATTCGCCTGTAATGTAACGCTACAAAGTCGAGCATTCTGATGTAATGCGTGAGGGTGGAGAACCGAGCATTACAGTGCGCAACCTGTAATGTTACAGATTCGAGCATTACATCAGTGAGGGTGGAGAACCGAGCATTACAGTGCGCAACCTGTAATGCTACAGAGTCGAGCATTACAGTGGTGAGGGAAGAAAAACGAGTATTACAGTGCATAACTTGCTAAATGTTACATTACAGGCGAATGCTCGTCAAGTCAGGGAGGCAGTACTGTAATGTAACACTTAAAGTCGAATTTGAAATGTTATATTACAGGCGAACGAGTAATTGGCAGGGTAATGCTTATGTTTTTAAACGAAGAATATATTCGTTTGTTCCATCATGTAAAAATAGTTTCATTCTTTCGCCGCTGGATCGTGTTACCTACTCCAAAAACATTTTAGTTTCAAACTCAACTATGCGGAACCCAACCTTTTTTCTTCCCCAAAAATTGGTGAGGCGGGTTTTCTTTCAGTTCGCTCCCTTCGGATGATGGATAGGGGCTTTGTCTTTACAAATTGAGATCTCGTTGAGCCCGGCTTTGCTCACAGAAAACACGTATAAATATCGCTACTTTGGGGAAATACATAATACAGGCGTTTTATTAAAATTATGATTGACGCCCTCTTGGATTACGTGGTTATATCTATTTGCATGGCTTAGGTGTATTTTATTTACTGTAGGATTTTTGTAAAGGTTACGATTTATGTACATACAATTCTATGTTCGGTCTTTCTCCTTTCTATTTTTATTTGGTATTATTGTGAATTTTTGTAGGCCGTAAAGGTAGACTGTACAAGGAACCCTAATATTTGTAACATTTTATGTATTTACCTTCATTCTTTGCAAATAAATACATTATTGTATATTCTGGATTTCTAATCATCTCGTCTTGATTAGTAGGTGCTTTCTTGTATTAGGAACTTTTACATAAAAACGGCGTCTGTTCTCAGTATAACCGAATACAGCTGACATCAGCCATCATATGAATCAGTACCTAGTTCACATAGAGCCAGTGCCTAACTGGCCTGCACATCCTAAACTCAATCTCAAAGCAATTTATTCATTTATTTATGTCTATTCCCTCCCACTGCAAGGCAAAGGCCTCTCTTTCTTCCTTCCATTCTTCCCGGCTCTGGGCTAGTGTAGACCAATCAAGTCCAATCGATAGGCGTCAAGCTCACCCGCCATCTCCGCTTGGGTCTGCCGACATGCGGCATTGTGGTTGCTTTAGCCCATTAATTGTAAATTTTAAACGACATACGGCAGACGTGTCCGGCCCAGTCGCATCAATGCAATTATTTCAACTAAACCATTTACAGGCACTTTTAAATTGTCAATGTCGGTCAGTCAAAGTGTGAAGTTAGGTTATCCTGTTAACTGGATAACACAATAATGCGGCAGACGTGTCCGGCCCAGTCGCATCAAAGCAATTATTTCAACTAAACAATTTACAGGCACTTTTGAACTGTCAAGGTCGGTCAGTCGAAGTGTGAACTTATAACCTATAAACTGGATACCAAAGACTGATGTCCAATTTTCTGGCATTTAACCCTCTAACAACTTCCAAAGATCTACAAATGTCAGCTGGGATCAACGGATTGGCGTGCTTTCCGAAACTCGGAAGAGTCTCGGTAATGATTGGTCACCCATGCACGGGCCAACGTCGACAAGCGTTGCTTAACCTTTTAGGGTTACGAACGCACTTGTCTTAAGTCATTTTCTATGGAATTAATGACAAATTTTTGATTTTCCAGTTACATTTCATAGTTTGGTCGACTATTACTCGTTAACTTGTAAAGCCTACTTAGCAGTGATAGTTTTAATTTTTAATTTGATTTTATTATTTTTTCGTCTTCAAAAACAACCGTTTAGCTGGCAGAGTGGGAATAATCATTTATAGTTTCAAAATGTTTTTAAGATTTCAATACTATATTTTCTCGGCTTGATACCAGAGAATAAGGACCCCCCCCCCCCCCCGTACCTACTCAGAGGAGACGGTCTGACTGACTGGTTTCATCCGAAATAATAAACTATTATTATTGTTCTCAGTCGCAGTATGAGGGTCAATTCTACAAATTTTAAGTACTACTTTCGTATTCGCAATCTTTCGAAAAAGCCTCAATTTCCATACAATTTTGAAAGATTGCAACAGACATGCGAATAAGAACGTTGCTTAAATTTAGTAGAATTATGATAATAATACATTCAATATTTATTTGCAAAAAACAAAATCAAAAGTCAATTATTCAAATTAAGTTGAGTTCCAGCATTTTTTGAACGTCAAAGTTTTACATAAAGACAGTCCCCAAAACGTCCACCCATCACCACCTCCTAGTGTTAGCTGGGAAGAAGAAGTTTCACAACAAACTCCCCAGCAACACATCTGTCTGTTAAGTTTTAAAAACTTGAATTTATATAGTAGTATGCAAAGTAAGTTTACAAAACGTGACACAGTATAATATATCTCATAAGTAAATCATATTTTAAATGAAAGTAATTGACACAAGCCATCAAAAACAGACAGAAATTCCATCATGTTCGCCCTCATTTCAAAGTTATTCATATAAGTGCACACGTCACTACATTTGCATAGGATGAAAAGCGTATTATCTGTGACTCGACTAGAAAAATAAATGGAAGTGGTAATGGAGTGACATTTCGGCTAACTACGACGTTATATTTGACAGCTATTTTAACTATTTATGACTGTTTTTGGAGGTGAGACTGAAATAATTAAAGTTATTATTTTAACTTAGTAAGTAGTCAGTTAGTTATAGTATTGCGTTTAGCTTTTAACCGAATGGAAAAGTGTTTAAATAGTCGAAAATCCTGCGGAAATATTTCGCCATTGAATCAGAACGCGATCAGCCGGTTTATTCTGACAACGTCTCACCGTTTAAACTTAGGTGGAGTAAGTGAGAAGTGAACTGTCATTTCAACTTCTAAAACGTCTAAAATGACAGCTCACTTCATGTTCTTCACTTCACCTAAGTGTACACGGTGAGAGGTTTATAGAATCGCACTGCTGCTCATCAGGCCAACCTGTCTTTTTGGGGTCTCCTTAAACAGTAGAGCGAGAATCAAATTTCAGTTCTTTCAATCGTTCATAGACATTTTTTTCTTACTTCGCAATTTTCGAACGCATCGCCAAAGTTTTTAACTATTCAGAATAATACGTTATAATAAACATAGCATATTTTTTAACCCGCACCTAAAAATCCGTGTCAACCAAACGTCGGTTTTTATCCAGCTGCAGATTTAAAAGTCAATACGATTCTTTGTTTTTTCGGCCTAACCATTGTCAAAAATCAAAATACAGATTTACAGCGCAGCGGTTGGCCATGCGTTTATTTCACAGCGTTTTGCACTACATTCGGTTCAAACCTCCTCGGTACGTAAAACTTTTTGATACGTAAAATCTAGGATATGTCCGTGACACCCGACGCGATAAAAACCTTTTTTGTTTTTTTTTTCTATGCACATGCGTCGTTACGCCAGACATATGAAACCGGCAATCGGTATTTTATATCAGTTTTGTTCAGGGAAATATTTTCTAGTTGCTACAGAAGTGTAAAGTTGCATTTTGCTCTTTGACTCTTTCATTTGTTTATTTTTTGTAAGTGTTCTTTTTTCTTTCTGACTGAATATGGATGAAAATAGAAGTGCATTTACAGCGCATGCATAGACGGTTTGTTTCATATAGTCTTATTTTTATCATAATGACAACAAACGTTGCTCTCTCATTCTACATGGCCAGTTTATCAATGAAAATTAACTCTAATTCTCGCATATCGGCACAACTAACAATACTAGCTCATGTCCTAGTAATATAACTTAACGCCTGTATTCCTAGCGGGATAGACAGAGATGTACCAGGCTACACCCACTTTTCACTGCTTATGTTTCAGTACCCACTATATTAATAATAATAATAATATATCATTTAATTCAGGTAACAAAGACCCATTAAATAAATACCTTACAGACTATCATACATATTTATAAAAACCACAAAAAAATTAAAACACTATTTTACACGAATTGACGGCGTCGTGTTGCGCTGCATGGTGTCACGTAGCCTTCCGCGGAATCACCGAAATGCGACACCCTTCGGTCAAAACTCTTCCTTGAGGAAGGTCTCAATATGATGAGTCGGAACTCGCACCACGAACGATTTGAAATTCGTGTTATCTGTTGCGTGTGTGTGTATATTAGAGGTATACTATATGGGACGAGCCTGTGGCAATGAACTGAGCTCGAATCCAGACTCCTGGCTGCCCCTAAAAAAAGATAAGAGACCAGATTTGTACCTAATTCCAATTGCATTTTGACCGACCCGGGCTACTTACTGAGCACGACGCTGGAGCAGGTCGTGCTCAGTAGTACCAGTTGCTTTGCATTCACTAAATCAAAGACTAAAATCGTCGAATTAACTTTTACAATTCGGAAAGCAATTATCATCTGGCATTACAACACCAAAGAAATCCTCCTGATTTATATCCCGATTTAACTTCGATAAAATTGTCGTAAAACTCTCGAAGTGGAACCAATAATGCCAGGAGCTGGCAGACTTCCCGAACATTCTATAAGAAACCCATCGGTTTTTAATTTAAAGGGAATTTGGATGTAATAGACAAGGATGTGCAATCGTATAAATATTTTTGCGACTCTGTATAATAGGTTTCCCTTTTGTGTAACATCAGAAAACGAGGTAAGCCACGTTTGTGTGTTATCAAATGTATTTAAGAAGTCATGGCTCCCATAGACGGGTGCAACGTGACAATGCGATATAGACGCGATTTATTTCAATTAGACCATTTACAGGCATTTTTGAATTGTCAAGGTCGGTCGGTCAAAAAATGAAGCTATTTGCTGAACTATGACTAACAACAATTTTTAGCCTTTTAAAGGATAACTCATACAATTTGACCAGTAAACTGGACAGCCTCTTGAGTAAGTGCGATATGCATCATTGAATTTTATTTGTATCTTATTGAACCTTATGGTCGCTTAATAGGGGAGGCCTATTAAAAGACCTTAAGGTAAAATCTCCCCTGCCAGGGTTGCGGAATTTGTTCGAAAGAGTCACCGCGGCCCTGGAACGCAAAGGGCTTTAGAAGAAACACGGATGGGTTTTAGTCAGTAAGAGTCTGACACGCCCTTCAAGAAGTCATTTGATGATTTTACATCCTTAAAAAATGCAAAATGTCCAAAAGTGGACGTCTTTCGGCTGATATGATGATGATGATAGTCGTTTAAGATCCGTGTTATAAGAAGAAAGAAAGAAAATAAGAAAAGTAGTTTATTTGGCACTTAAAGATACACACATTATATGTATGTACAAATAAAAGAAAACTTAATTTTAAAACAATTATATTGCGTGCCCCGCGACTGCGCCAAATAGACGCGTTGGTGCGTTAAAGAATTGAAGATGTTTTATAGAAAAATGGCTTAATAAATTAGCATAATATCCGATCCAAAATACCACTTGAACGATTAATATTTTGCTTTCCACTTAACAAAATTCTTCTAAAACAATATATTTTGTCAGAACAGACTGGTTCACGTAAAAAACTGTTTCATATTTCTAAACTTTTTTCATTACTGAGTACAATAATATTTTAGTCGATTATTTAGCTCGTATGCGTCATGTTCGTGAACGGACGCCGTCAGTTGAGACATCTATCAACTGCCATGGTTTATTTTAATGATTTGTTATTTGAATTGTTGTTTTTCTTACTCCGGACACTTTTATCGTGCATTTCTTTCTACATCGTTCTCGCATATCTTAATATATATATTTCTTGTGTACGTGTGTATGTCACTGAACTCCTCCTAAACGGCTGGACCGATGTTGATGAAATATTTGTGTGTGTTCAAGGGGATTCGAGAATGGTTTAGATTCACAATTGGATCTGGTAGGTGGTGCGGCAATCGATTTCGATAATTTTTATCATACACAAAGCAAACGTTCTGACAGGACAACGTCTGTCGGGACCGCTAGTATGTATGTATAATTTCAACAAGATTGATGTAACCAAAACATTGTAAAAAAAATGATTTAAAAGAGTGTCCGTGGAGTTTCTTGCACGTTCTTCTCCATAGAGATCTACGCTTTTAAACGTGTAAATACTTTCATCTTTGACTTTGAACCTTGGCAATTCAAAAGTGCCTGTAAATGGTTTAATTGAAATAAATAGTTTGCATTAGAGATTTTACTCGACTACCTAATTGTTGACCAAACTGGAGTGGCTGCCAATTCGGCGTCGGCGAGATATTCACATCCTATCCCTTCTCTTTAATATCCTGCACACTCCTAATTCTCCTCAATACCTTCGTGAACGTTTTGAGTACCTCGTCCCGAGAGGTAAACCATGTCGTACTGCCACTTCTCTTCTCCTTCGTACTCCGCGTCACACTTTCAGCCGCTATGGTGGATCCTTCTCTGTTACTGCAGTGCGTCTCTGGAACTCTCTCCCACACTCCTTACGCGACAGCCCTTCTCTTGACATCTTCAAGAGGAAAGTTAAAGATCATTTCCTTTCGCAAATGACATAATATTTATAGATATGTATGTATATATTTATATGTTTATGTATGTAAGTATATTTATGTATGATACAGAATGTAGTTTTGTAAAATGTGTGCACTGGATCCTACCCTCTATTGTGATCTCTCTCTATCACTCAAAGGTTTGCTGGTAGAAAACTCATTTTTGAGTTAAGCTCGCCTTTGTACATGAACTATTTAAATCACTGTGAATTAATATAAGCTGTTATGGTGTACAATAAAGAATGAAGAAGAATGAAGAATGAAGAATGATTTAAAACAAATCCAGGCACTATTAAATCCGTAAAAAAAAGTTAAAAAGCATATCTCTGTACAGAATTACGTACAAGACACTTCATGAACACTCTCTTAAGTCGCTGAAGTTATTATTGCCTGAAAATTATCAATTCAATAAATATTCAAAAATTGTGAATTCGTTCAAATGAGTTTTTAGATGAACTGTTAAACATTGGTTAAGCTAACAATTGATCCGTCAGACAATCATTTCTTTAACTTTCAATTAAAAAATCAAACCTAAATCGCTCAATAAACGATAGTGATCAAACTGTAAAACAACTAAGTACGGCCTAAAAGCTCCAACTACTCAAAAACGAATAACAAAATCACCCACGCCTACTTAGAACTGGAAATTCTCTTTAAATCACACTTACACTCAATCTCTAGAACCAAGACTATTTAGTAGACCAGGCAAGTGACAGAGTTGCTAATACTCCTAAACTTCACGAGGCGAAACTTCACTTGAGTGTATCGAGTAAAATTTTGTTTAAAACCTTCTTGGTAAGCCGAATGTGTATAAAATTGAGTTCCGTACAAATTATGTTTTGAAGAAGCTTGAGTTATGTCGGAGGAGTTCGAATTAGGATTGGAAGGGGATTTTAAGTGAGTGAAATTTGATGATAACGTTCTACGCTTGTTATCATTTCTGGATAGGGAAGTGAAGATTAAGTGGGAGTCATATGAGGATGAGTATTTACGAAAGTATGAAATACAAGTTGCCGCCCGCGGCTCCGCCCGCGTGATTGTCAAAAATTATCCCAAGGGAACATATTCCCTGGAAAAAAAAGTATCCTATGTGTTATTAGACCAGACTATAATCTGCCACTGTGCCAAATTTCATCAAAATCCATTCAGTAGTATTTGCGTGAAAGAGTAACAAACATCCATCCATCCATCCATCCATCCATACTTACAAACTTTCGCGTTTATAATATTAGTAGGACGTTATTATGCGTGCCACATGTGTAAAAAGTTCCTCTATCAGCAGAAATTAATATCATACCAAATATCGTATGGAAGTTTCTTGTCCGTTCTTTTCCACAAGAATCTACCTTTGAGAATGGATATTTGAGTCACATTATTACTTTAAATATAAAACTGTTTTACGGTAAATTTTGAGCGCGTCTCTACGCAAACTAACACATATTTTCCAGTAAACAAAAATACAGAACAAAAATACATACACACTTTATGTAATGCATGTAGTTAAAACGAGTTTGATGAAAACATTATGTTATACAATTTCAATCATTGTATGACAGCTAACACAAATGAAAACGAAGAAAAAACTACGAGATTTACATGTTGTTTTCATTAAAACATTCTCGTTAGGCACGTCGGAAACGAGACGCGTAAAAACGTGATAAAAATGAAATACCAGAACACTACAGACCTTTGAAACAAACACGTACAGTAAACTAAACCTTATGACTTTGTTATAAGAACTGGGTAAATTATTTCAGAGTGAAAGTTATAAGTTGGTGAAGTAGGAAAATAAAGTTATCCAAACAGAGACTTCTGCCTTCGACAAGCAGTTTGTATAACAAGTGAAACGTAGATTTACGAGGATTCTAACTTTTCTATTAAAAAACTAATACAAAACAGACGGATTGAATTATATGTCTTGTTGGTACTACTATATGTACTAAATGTATTGTGTGTTAGGCATGTCAATTGGAAAATTGAAGAATATGGAGGGAAATGGATGATCTATGGATTCACATGTTTGAAAAATTCGTCTACTTGACAACGGAAAGAAATGAATTTCGAAGATGAGAGGCATTATCATTGTGTGTTACGAAGTTACCCCGCTGAGAAATCATAATCTTTTTTTTGTTAAAAAACCGGCCAAGTGCGAGTCGGAATCGCGTGCAAAATGTTCCGAAGAAATAATATATTTTTAACAAGCTACTTTAAAATCATAGATTTCTTATAGGCTTTCCTGTAATCTATAGATACCTATATATATATAGACGTATATCTGTAAGTTTTTCAAAATTTGAGACTCAGTTCTTTCGGAGATAAGAGGGGAAATGTCAATTTTTAATTATTTTTAACTTCGGAATGGAGTATTTTAATATTATGAAAAAATACTTTTGTGCTTTACAATGAGCTCTTTCATTTCATATATCACACAGTACCTATATATATAGGTACAGAGGTTCGGAACCATAAAAAGTAACTTAATTGACAAGTTCACAGTATTTATCATAAAACTCAGCCAATATTCCACCATTTTATAGGATTGATTATTATTGATTTTCAAAGCTCCAAGGAAACGTAGACCTGCGTATTTGATAATAATTTCAACTTGATACCTTCCCACGTTCATGAAAAACGGTCTTCACACAGACATATAGACATTCGGATGATCGGACAAAGAAGTTATCCTATAAGTGTTCCGTTTTAACCTCGTACGGAACCCTAAAACGATCATATTTTAGCCAAAATGGATCTGTAAGTGTCAGGCACATTTTTCGTAAGGGTACTCAATACTGTAAAACATTTCTTAACAAAATACGTTTTACATTAATGTTAGGCAACATCTAGCTTTTTGGAAACCTACACTTTCAGGGACCCTACTAAGAAGTCTTAAAACGATCATGATTCCGCTCTTAGAGAGAGTCAGAGCTATACATAGCGAATAGCACTATCCCTTTTCCATCATCGAAATTGTATGGCATTAGCACCTCATACCACCAGGACAGACAACTACACCAATCAGTGATTATATTATCGATTCTACCATTTCTACTTTAGGGAGCTCAACAATATCAAACAGTCTCTCCACCATACATATCCTTGATGTACCTATTATACCTATATCACATTCACAATAACCCAAACCACTTGCTTCGTTTCCCCTGCATCATCACACAGTATTGATCCATTGTGTTTTGATTGAGCAACAAAGCAGTCTCAAATATTTCATTCTACCCCTTAGGGTATCCCGGAGGGGTAAATAGACTCAAGTATCCGTTACGCAAGCTTCTTGCTTTCGATGTCACTGCTAGATTGACTAAAAGGTTTCTTACCCATGTTTTTATTTTAGATATTTTTATAAATAGAAACGTTTTCTTTTGTTATGGCTTGGAAAGGAAAAGGAAACCATCTTCCTTTCATTACAGAATTCATGATGAAGTTGTCGAGTTGTGGATAGGTTTTTTATTCGCGATTTTCTAACAGCCCGCATTGTTTTCTTCTAATTCATTATATCAATTTATAGTACTGCTGTGCTAGTAATAGAGTATTTTACTGAAATCTAATAAGTCCGTCAGATAGATTTCCAAAAAATACGGACACGTATTTTTTTCAACGTAAACACGACGATACAGTACGTTGAAAATACGCGTGACGTCACTCAGGTAGTACATTTTTTACCAGCGACGTGTGACGGGACTAATTAGATTTTTTTAGCAAAATACCTTATTTCTAGCTTCAATAAAAGTGATCTATTTAGTAGTCACTGTTCAAAATCAAAATTATCTAGACAAATATTGTAACTGTAGGTACCAATATTCCAATATCACGTGCTACCGTAGACAGCGAGGTTCAGGGGGGGGGGGGGGGTCCCTTTACAGTCTCCCCAGGGATGTGCCATAACAGGGGCATTGCACAGAGGGGGTTCCGATGTGGTATTTTAAGAGGTACCGGGACCCCTTCAATGTGCTGATGATGTTTTAGTGAGGTAAAATCCCACACTCCCTGGTCTTTTTCCCTAAAAGCAAAGCAATTGGACGTAGTTAAACGGAAAGGATCCAACCCACACTATGGGCAAAAATGAGTTATATACCAAAAAACTCTTTGTAGTTTAAACTTTAATATCACAAAAACGATTCAATTAAAAATTCCAACGCATCATGTCATAATGGCGTTACGTTACCAACCCACATGTATGGCAGGTCATTATTTTTTTATTGACATCGCTCCAAGGTACTTAGATCGTTATTGAGAAAATCATATTTACCAAATCACATTTTACTAAAACGATCCAAACTACTTGGATCATTGCTATTCCAAAGAAATAATTAAACGAAACCTTTATCTTTTAGTTAAAACCAACCCCAGAAAGTTAAAATTGAGAATTAAAGACGAAACTCGATCTGAACTTAAAACTTGAATATCTCAAATCAAAACTAACTCTGTAGAATAAAATATAATAGAATAGAATATATTTTTATTGTAAAACATGAGAAGGTATACATCATAACATGTGCAAGGTCTTAAAATAATGGTTAAATCTGCATTTTTTGCACACAACACACAACAACAACAACCACACACACACAACATAACAACACATAAGCAACATATTTGGTTTAAAATAACCATAAAAGATTTGAGTCTAAACAACAAAACAATTTTTTTCTTCATCGATATACTACATAAAAAAAGAAGAAAATGTACAGATTAGGTTTTATAGATTTGAGATTCAATTTGTAAAAATGTCGTAATTGCAGAAAAATACATTTAATTAATTGCGTTTATTTAAGAAATCCGATATGGTATAATAGCATTTATTGCTGTGTGGGGTGGATCCTTTCCTTTTAACTACGTCCAATTCATCTTCCATAAACTCAAGTCCCTAATTATAAATCCTTAGGTTCTACGAGCAAACAATTTACTTTGATTCACCCAAGAGTCAACTCAACAACCAAATATGAAATAAAAACGGAATAAATTCAAGAGCTTCTCAATCTAGAGCTTTAGAAGAGAACCTTTGATCAATACCCCTTAATTTGTGAAGTACTGGTACACATTAATTTGGTCGGTACCAAGTTGCTCGGCCCGATAAATGAGACCAAATCAAAATTTCTCTCACGAAAGGTTCTGGGCGGAGTTTCGACTTCCGAGACCTGATTAAGAAGGCTTGTATGTTTTGAAAACTTGTGAAAATAATTAATCTATTTAAATGATGGAGTTTGTATTAAAAATGAAGGCTTAATTTGTTCATTGATGTTAACTTAGTACTGTTACTGCTCTTTGATAAGCATATTATAAGTATCTAATATTTAAGCCCGAAGTGGGAAACCTACTACTTTCCCGAAATTGTACTGCCATGTGTACAACTGTACATACTACATACTAGCTTTTGCCCGCGACTCCGTACGCGTATATCCTGTTTTTTTTTTTCGTTCCCGTATAGCCTTCCTCAGGAATGTGGCTATCATATACAAAAATAATTGTCCAAGTCCTGGTAATGGTAGTTCTAGAGATAAGCGCGTTCAAACAAACAAACTGTTCAGCTTTATTATATTACTATAGAATCTATGCTAAAATCTATAATATTATCACTACATACGAGTATTATAAAACAAAGTCCCTCGCGCGTCTGTCTGTTCGTTCACGATAAACTCAAAAACGACTGAACGGGTATATTTGCGGTTTTCATCAATAGATGAAGTGATTCATGAGGAAGGTTTAAGTATAAAATTTGTCAAGGTTTTTTGTAAATAGGTTGAAATATGACGATTATTATTGAAGAGGTCGGCAAAAAATACCTTAAAAATTGCTAACATTGCATGTGCTGTGAAAACTATTGATGATATAGTAGGCGCCAGATAAATGTGGAATAAAGTATATTGACCTTTCCCTAATAACTGTTCATAGGTACCTGAACAATTAAATATGAATCGTTTTTCATTATTAGACAATGTTAAGGATCACGAGAGATGATGATTCGGGACAGCTTTGTGTCATTAATTCCGTTTTTCAAATTAAAAATGTCAATAATTGTAGGTGGGTCAATGACCGTTATTCCACGATTATCTGGCGCCTACTATAGAACAAAACAATATAGCACAGTTTAAGAGAACATATCAATACTATTATTGTAATTACTGTAATGCTATTCACCCAATTATTCGACAGCTAAATTCTAAATTTAACGTTTGGTATCTTGATGATGGAACCCTTGGAGGCGATGTAGAGACTGTCTTAAATGACCTACAATTTTTAAAAAATCAATTCCATTGCATAGGACTTGATCTGAACTTTTCCAAATGCGAATTATTTTTATCGGACAACACTGACAGACTACTTACACTTCCAAAATTCAACACAATAGCCCCTGAAATCAAAATTATGGACAAAAGCTCTCTTCGTCTCCTTGGGTGCCCAATCTTTGAGAATTCTTTTCCAGATTTTGTTGAAGAAAAAATTCAAAATTTTAATGACGTTTCGGAAAGATTGCTCCAAATTAACATGCATTCGGCCATCACTCTTATTCGTCATTGCTGCTTCGGCCCAAAATTAATATATTTCCTTCGTGCTTCCCATTTATGGAAGCACCCCCACCTTTTGGACAAAATAGACCAAATTATCAAGCATACACTTACTTTAATTTTAAATGTGGCCCTGGACGACAAAGCCTGGGCGCAAGCAACCCTTCCCATCTGTATGGGAGGCCTCGGCGTCCGCAAAATTACCAGTATTAGTTTACCGGCTTTTATATCCTCGGTGTACGGCACTGATAAATTAATCAGGAATATTCTAGTTTCTACACTGATTGATTTTGATGTGCCGTACTTCACCGAGGCTGTGGAGGCCTGGAGACTCGCTTGCCCGAATTCAAATCCGCCCGACTACCCTTCATCCCAGAGACGGTGGGACGAGCCGCTCTGCAGGCAAGTTCAGGAAAAACTTATTGCCACATCAACTACTACTGCAGAGCGTGCGCGCCTGCTGGCTGTGGGTGAGTGGGAGTCGGGTCTCTGGCTTCACGCACTACCGTCGTCGAACATTGGCACCATGTTCGATGATACTACTTTCCGCCTCGCTGCCTGCCTGCGTCTTGGCGCTCCTTGTTGTTCTCCTCATCGCTGCCACTGTGGCGAAGTTGTCAACAGCCTCGGACACCACGGCCTGTCATGCAGCCGTAGCGCGGGTCGCATTGCGCGGCACGCGAATCTTAACGACATCATCCGACGAGCTCTTGTCACCGTCGGCGTTCCGGTTGTGTTAGAACCCAATGGCCTGGCACGCGACGATGGCAAGAGACCGGACGGCATGTCGTTATTTCCATGGAAGATGGGTAGGCCATTAGTGTGGGACGCTACTTGTGTCGATACTCTTGCGCCATCCCATCTTCCTAGCTCTTCGTGCTGTGCTGGCGCTGCCGCTGCGGCTGCAGAGAACCTCAAGCGGCGGAAATATAATAAACTTGTTGGTAGTTATATTTTCGAGCCGTTTGGGGTTGAAACTCTCGGGTCTTGGGGTCCGAGTGCACATAACTTATTTAAAGATCTCTCAATGCGCTTAGTTGACACTTCACGTGACCCAAGGGCTGGCTTTTACCTTGGTCAAAGATTAAGCATTGCCATACAACGTGGCAATGCCGCCAGTCTTTTGGGTACACTTCCAGTCGACAGCGATGCGGATGAATTTTTTGACGCCATATTTTAGGGTTTAGGAGATTTTATTTTTATTTCTAGTGTATATAGTTAGTTAAGTATTTATGGAATAAAAATAATACAAAAAAGTCTGTAGTAACATGTCTATCTTTTATGGTTGACTCAAAATAACCAATACCAATATGATATTCAAATTTGGTATAAAATAAATACTGCTTTATTTGCAAAAATGTTTTCACCAATATAGTAGGTATAAATCCTTTTCTAAATAAATGTATGAATCATCTCGAGTGTTTAATTTAGAACAAAATTGCCGTTCACATCATTTCATTTTGATAAATATCTTAGAAGATATCATATCTTCTAAGATATTCAGTTGATTGGGATTTCTTAAAATTAAAGTAAGTCGCGCAACCAAATAATTACATATATTTTACGAAGGTAGAGATAATGTCCCGAACTGGTAGACACCTGAGAGCAGCCATCGTTGACGGTTGTCTATTGCACTTTTTATTTCGGCCTAAACTACAAGATTATTGATTCTAATATTTGGATGTTTACTTTGTTAGTTTAGGCTGAATAAAAACATGAACCCGTGCGCTGCCGGGGCGGGTCGCTAGTGAACTACAAAAAGGTTCGCTCAAATCCAAGTTCTTCCTAGTTCGATCCAGCTCGTCCCTAGCTGTCCTCCTCATAGCGACGTCCTAAGCCAAGGCCACAGGGGGTGCCCTTAGCGTGTAGTCGCTTAGTTTGTAAGTTAAAAAAAAAAACCGGCCAAGTGCGAGTCGGACTCACGAAGGGTTCCGTAAATCCGTACCATTATCTATAAAAACTGCAAAAAAATCACGTTTTTTGTATGTGAGCCCCCTTATTTTATTCTATTTTTTGATGGACAGCGAAGTCTTAGTTATAGGGTCCCGTTTTACCATTTGGGTACGGAACCCTAATAAGCCCTGGCAGGAGGATTTCATTTCGTATTTGGATTATTTATTTGCATAGAGGCGAGAGGCCACTCACAAAAAAACAAGTTTTTCACGCGATTTGAATATATTATCATATAACAGCCCGACAACAGCCATCGGACAGTCAGACGAAACTTGCCACCCTGTGCGGAAATTTCTTAAAGGGTTTTCAATAGGGACGCTCGAACTTTGACAGTTTATAGCGGCGAAAACTCAAAGGGCAAAGGGCTTTAGAAGGAACACGGATGAGTGATCACGAGGTGAGCTGTCAATCCATCTTGTTTATATGGATTGGTAGTTAACCTCGTGATCACTTCACCCAAGCCTTCACTTCGACATGTTTGCAGAATCGACCGGCAGTACTATCTACTCTGGGTACTACGACTTCACAGTTGATCTGAATAGAGTGTTGAAGGATACTTCTTTTCCAAACAGACGAAACCACGAACACATCTACAAAACGCCATAAGTCAGTAAAGTTAATAAAGTAATACAACGCACTTACTACTTAAATCGAATTAGTAGCCTCGCTTCCTAACTTAAAAGAAAATTAAAAAGTATAACTTTGCAGAAGAAATTACATTTTTATACTGACTACGTAATACGAACGACCATAAATCTTAATCTGGTTTAATTAAAACCTTACGTTTATTAAAGTTAATTATGTTTTTAGGGTTCCGAAAGGCGTATTTAAAAAGGAAGCCTCATAGGGTCACTCGAGTGTCTGTCTGTCTGTCACAATCAATTTGCTCCGAATCTTCAGGGCCAATTCAGTTGAAATTTCGTAAACACATAAACGCGGTTCACACAAGTGAATATGGTTCACTTTTGGAGAACACTTGACTAAAACATGAGTATTCAAACAGTGCTGTGTGCATTTTAAATGATAGGGTCATTGTGAGGGTCTCATAGTTATTTATGATACTAGTGCGATAAGTTGGTTTTTACAAACGAGTAGACGTATGTAAGCCCGAGACGAAGCCGAGGCATAGTCACGAGTTTGTATAAAACCAATTTCCGGACGTGTGTCATACAACGTTTTTCAACACATTTGCGAGAAAACAGTACAATAGGTAATGAAACAAACTTTTTGTTTTTAGTTATCAGTCGGAAAGTCGCAACAATCTTTGACATTCGTTTGACGTTTGAAAATAGCGCGAATTTGCAAATGGCGCCACGTACATCTTTCGTCTTTCTTTTGTTTTTGCTAAACATAATCTCAGAAAAAAATGAACTGTAAAACAAATACAAACAACAAAACACAACAAACAAAATTAAATTGTCAAAATTTTAATTTTGTCTTACATGATCTCAGAAGAAAATTTTGTGTTATTATAGTTGTATGAAAATGAGTAAGCAAAATATGATTTTAACCCAAGAGTATTATGTACCATATTCTATTCGTCTCATTTTCTGTTTAGTATTAAAGTGAGACAAACGTATCGAGCAAAAGCGCTACCAAGGAGTTTCGATCCTTCAGCTTATTTATTTTGTAATTTGAAACTCCTTGGTACAATTCTCATATTTTTTTTTATGGAAATTTAAAAAACCGTAAAAGATACGCACGGCGCTTTACAACGAGGAGTGTGGTTAAATAGGTACTTAGATGAGAGTACCATTTTACCGCACGTTTCATTGAATGGCGCGTAATTTTTAACTTTCGAACACTATATATGGGCTTCGGAAATGCGTTTTTTGAGCATGTGTTGAAAAATATATGTTTATGTAAAAGGTACCTACTTTTAAAATCATTTTGAAGGTTATCAATTAAATGAAAATGGCTTTTCCCTGCCCCTAATCTCCGAAATTAATGAGCCTAAAATTTGAAAAAAATGCTGTGTATTTACTTATAGAATACACGACTACTTATAAAAAGATTATAATATCAAAATAACATGTTAAAAACACGATTCGTTCACCCATCCATCACGTTATTACTCACTCCTCCCCATCCACTTTCTTTCATTAAATTTCTCACAATCCATGCCTCAACGTTGCTAAATAGATAGGTACAAAAAATGCTAGAATTACATAAAACAGGAAATATTGTAAAACGTCTGTATTAACACAGAGACTGGTCTCTTTACTTGGGCACAGGCACATGTATTACCTAAAAAAAAAACGTAAATACTAAAACTACATATACGTAAATGCGATTTCATTAGCTCAAACCCATTTAAATTCCATCACAATAAAACGACATAAGTTTAAAAGAAGGAGGATGTGTTTACATTACATAATTATTTTATAGATTGTATCAGAGGAAATCAGGAAATATTCTCATTTGGAAATCAAAAGCCTCTGTGAACCTGATTACTCAAAGAGTACTATTTATAAAGGCATTATTATCAGCCCAGAAGTAAACGCTTTTATAATTAACTTGGAACGTAGTACAATAAATACTTCTTGCATTAAAAATATCAGCTTATTTATATTCAAATGTAATTAAAATAAATAACATTGGTTCAGAGATAAAAGCTTTGTTTAACAGGAATTAACAGGGGTGTGTCAAAAGTACTCGTTACATACACAAAGGTTTAGATTATTTCAGTTCCTACCATCCTGTCTCACGAAATTAATACTGAAAAAAAAAATATACACTTAAAGGTAAAGGTACACAAATCACCTAGGAAAGGGATCGCAGCCGTATCGCCTTTATCGCCGTTTTGCCCCGAGGCGAGGCAATAACGTTTCGATTCCGATTAGTGTGCGCAGCAGTAAGGTGTTTCATACAAAGAATACTGCACGGCTCGAGTTGATACGGTGACGATCCCTTTCCGAGTTGATATGTGTGCCCTTTATATACAATAGTAATGATCGTCAAAGTTTGGGTTCTTAATTTTAATGACTCGAGTGAAATTATCCATAAAATAAATAAAACAATATTAGTTTCTACAATGGTGAGATGATGTAGCTGGAAAAGAGAAAAAACTAGGAAAAACAAAGAATTATCAAAATCGGAATAGTATGTTAAAGTTATGAGTGGTCAGGTCATACATAAAAAAAATATAAACGCGTCGACTTGACCTCCTCCGTTTTTTGGATGGTTAAAAAAAATGTACTGAAGAAGAAGACAAGTATACCTAATGCCGACCTCAAATAAATTGTTTAAATTGCATGACAATGACAATAAGTACCTATCTAAAATAAACTAAATAACATGATTAAACTGCAGCATAACAATGAGATAGTTGATAGCCAACGTAAATATAATTGGCAACATGTACATCCCAGCAGGAATCTTTGACGAAAGCTTTATCTCTAATGGATTCTTCTTCAACAAACGTATGAAGTCCTTAACCATTTTGGCTTCAGCTTCACCTGAACCTGAAACAAAAGACGACTTGTTTAACTTGAATAGTTCTGTCTCTCATCATTTGCCTAGCCTTTTTCCCAAATATATTGAGTTCGGCTTCCAGTCAAACCGGATTCAGCTGAATACCAGTACTTTACGTGGAGCGGCTGCCTACTAGACCTCCACAACCCATTCACTGGGTAACACGGTAGTGGCAAGACTGGAGTCGGATTTACTGGCTTCTGACAATCCGTAACAAATGACAGCCGGGACCAACGGCTTAACGTGCTTTCTGAAGCACGGAGGAAACTTGGTATGTTAAGATGGTCACCCATCCATAGACCAACCTTAGAAAGCGTTGCTTAACCTTGATCGACCCGTGCGATTGTTATTATTTAGCCACGAGCTAAATAATAACAATAAAAATATAGGATATTGAGAAAAGTTCTGTCTCTGCACCACCCTAAAGGTGACCACCCTAAACATGTTACAAAGCGAGCATTCGTGCATTCAGTACGTGGAAACGAGCACGAACATGCGAGCAACGAGCCGACCGTTGCTCGCTTCGACTGCTCGGCTCGCTGTCGGTTTTCGAATCACTTTCAGCGTTACGTGATAAGTCAGGACGCCGTCGATTCTTGGCTACATTTCTATTTGTTTTTAAACGTTGCCCCACACTAGAAATTTCTCCTGTATCGTGGGTGCGTTTACAAACATACAAATTAACATACACAAATAGCCAGACCCGGTACACACACCGAAACACAGAACTAGGAGGGCGACAAACAAAAAGCTCTGAATTCGGACTAAAATAAAAAGGATTAAACATTTATTTTGTAGAATCAAAGATACCAACACAACCTCGTCGTCAGACATCTTGACTGAATGTGTCCTGCAAATCTGGAGCACGGACGAGCAAAGAGTTTGAAACGAGCATGTTACACGGATTATAGGATACGACGTAACGTAACATGCTCGCTGTGGAAGGTACGTAATGGCCCGTAACACCGGTCAGTACCTACTGTTTTGCTGAGAAGTTTGTTGCGTCACTTCTTCTTCCAAGCGAAAATACTAGGAAGTGGTGAGGGGCGGGCGTTTTGGGGGACTGCCTTTATGTAGAACTGTGACGTTCAAAAAGTGCTGGCACTCGGCCTAATTTGAATAAATTACTTTTGACTTTAGCTTTGACTTTTCTACCTGAACCTCTAGACAACGAGCCATTCTGTCTGTCAGCGAATGCGATTTTCATATCAAAATATAAGAGATAGATCACGTGACATTTCGACAGCGTTTGTCAATCAATACATTTTTGACGTTTTTAGAATAGCCTTTGCCACGCTTCCAGTGACTGTATGCTTTCTATTTGTCTAGAGACTTATCTTTTCGACGGAGAGGCTAATGCCATACTAATGCTAATGCCTAAGTCCCCCTTTGCTTATTTTAATAAATAAATAAAAATCTCACCAATGATCATTGTATTGTAAACTCGAACCAGCAACCGGTGTAATTTCACTCCTTGGTTTCTCGCCAATTGTCCAGCAATTAGTGGCATGACCAACACTGTCATGTAACCAAATAGAACAACTATAAATCCAGTAACGTCGCTGACGGATCCAGCCTGTTTAAAAAAAATATATGTGGGTACCTTAAACTCATGACACTTTCCTTAAGAACAAATAAATCGTAACTTACCTTAGAAAGACTAAAGAACAATATTTGGTACGCCACCAAAACGTACTGTAATACTGACATGACCAACGAATAAAAATACTGAAAGATGTAAATTTAATTTTACTCTCACAAAACAGACTATCTCAACAAATATTTGATATTAGTCATTTCTAAATCTAAATACCTGGAGTCTAAAGCAAAGCGTCACCTTTTCACAGCAGTTCACTAATTCGCGATACAGTTCAACCCATTCCTGAATATGCTCCTTTGTGATAATACATTGCAAATTCGAACTATTATCACAACTCTGTACCTTCTCCTGGACGGCTAATATCAACGAATTCAGGCATTTGATCAAAAGAACCACTATCATAATAACACAATACAACATAATGTGCTGGAATACTGCGGTAATTCTTATAACTGCTTGTGACAGCATTAGGGGAACCAATACTGGTAATGAATCGGAGGGAAAGTACGATACCAAAGCTTCCACCGATCTATAAGCAAAACACAAAAACGTAAAGCCAATAAAAGCCATACTGGTGTAGATCATTTTCTTGATTGGGTTAATTAATGTTTTATCGTCTTTAAAAAAATCATAGACACTACTGATACTCTTTAAAAATGACATGAAGGCAGGGCTGTAACAGATTCCAGTTACAGTGCACATTATAGAGTTGATATAAGTTGAAACACAAAAAGTAGCGAAGATTATTTTCATCTGATCAATATCGTTTCTTCCTAACAAAATATATAACAGATATCTCACAGTTATTGTGTAAAACACTGTCTGGACGAATATTTGAAACATAATGAAACATTTTTCCCTGTCCTTGTGGATACTATAAATTCTATAGATGCCAAAGATATTCTCCAGAACCAACAAATTATTCAACGACTTTAATGAAGACATTTCCGCTAGTAACGTTACGTGTCTTGGTGCCAACGATATATTATCTAAATGAATTTGGTACACACAAAACAGTTTGAGAACCAATATTGGTGATGGATATAAGGGTAAAGTAAAGTAAATAAGTAAGGTAAGGGTAGGGTATTTAATTTTAAAAGTTCGTCATTATAATAACATTAAGTGGTGACGTTATTTATGGACTGTCAGTTTTGGAGACCCAAGTACAGAACATAATCGTTAATTATAGTAAAACGATGAAACTTCACTTTTGCTTCCTAGTACTTGTCTTATGTAAGCGCCTCAGAGGCAGACCTTATATGAGATGGGAAGACGAAATAGTCAAAATCGCTGGCCCCTGCTGGCCAAAAACAGCGCAACACAGAGATAAATGGATTTCTTTAGAGGAGGCCTTCACCTTCACCTGAGGAGGGGTTCTTGCAATTAACAATAGTATCAAGATATAGATTGTTAAAACTAACATGTATTAATTTTATTTTCCAAACAACTTTTAAATCTATTATTAATGCAAGAAATAAAAGGCTTTTTATTTTTTTTATTATTTTATTTATACTTGTTTTATGTATAACTAATGTATTTTTGATTTTATATTTCGTACTTTTACTGGTACATTGCAATCAACTAGCTTGGTTTTCATTATTTATTATGTTTAATTTTAAGGATAACCTGTTTTGCATAGTGTCAATAAACACAATTTTCTTTCTTTTCTTTCTTTTCTTTCTTTTCTTTCTTTTCTTTCTTTTCTTTCTTTTCTTTCTTTTCTTTCTTTTCTTTCTTTTCTTTCTTTTCTTTCTTTTCTTTCTTTTCTTTCTTTTCTTTCTTTTCTTTCTTTTCTTTCTTTTCTTTCTTTTCTTTCTTTTCTTTCTTTTCTTTCTTTTCTTTCTTTTCTTTCTTTTCTTTCTTTTCTTTCTTTTCTTTCTTTTCTTTCTTTTCTTTCTTTTCTTTCTTTTCTTTCTTTTCTTTCTTTTCTTTCTTTTCTTTCTTTTCTATCTTTTCTTTATTTTCTTTCTTTCCTTTCTTTTCTTTATTTCCTTTCTTTTCTTTCTTATCTTTCTTTTCTTAAGGATTCTTAAGGAAGGAAGGAGGAGATAAGGGGAATGGTAAATTTTCGTCTATTTTGTTTAATACTTTCGGAACAGCATATTTTTAAATTATTTAAAAAAAATTAGACCCTTGCAAAAATCCCTTTCATTTGATGTATCACACGGTCGATTTAATTTTCTTTTTTATTTAGTGACACGTTCGTGTTTGGGTTCACAGAAATACATATGTGTACAAAATTTCAATTGTGTCGGTCCAGTAGTTTCGGAGAAAATCGGTTGTGACAGACGGACAAACAGCAAACCGACTGATCCTATAAGGGTTCTCCATACGGAGATTCGGTACCCTAAAAGTAATTTAAAAAAAGTTAAAGTGACTTTAAAACGGTTTATTATAAATTTATAAATAAAAAGGGAGAAATAAAAGTTTTGTCTTTAAAAAAATCTTAAGTAAATATTCCAACTTTTTTTGAGGTCGGTGGCAGCCTTCATATTTGGAATAAACGTTGCCACTTTGTAGTCGTAGTATGCTGAACGAGTACTGTTGAACACGTTCCAGGACCGCGGTGACTCTTTCGAACAAATTCCGCAACCCTGACAGACGTTTGAGCCAATGGAGTTAAACCTTTAGGTCCCTGAGGCTCGAGTGCTCATTAACTCTTTCGGAATATTATCAAACAGCTCAACGCATCCCAAAGGGTCAGGGCCATCCGGCTGGCTTGGGGATACTGCACGGTCTCCGGTGAGGTGGCGAGCCTCCTTGCCGGATTACCACCATGGGATCTGGAGGCGAGAGCCCTCGCGCACGTCTACGCGTGGCGCGTGGAGGCGCTTCGCCGGGGCGAAACTCCGCTGCCGCGGCAAATTTCATCGCGGCGGACGGAGCTCCGGCAGGATACCATGGCGGTATGGAGAGAGCAACTATTGCGGCCCAGCGCTGGGCACGCCACAATTGCGGCGGTAAGGCCCCTCTTTGGAGAGTGGCCGGAGAGGCGCCACGGCGTCCTCACCTTCCGTCTGACACAGGTTCTGACCGGACATGGCTGTTTCGGGAGGTACCTGTTTCGGATTAAGCGGGAGGACACGCCCGGGTGTCAGCACTGTGAGGATCGCTCGGAGGACACGGTGAAGCATACGGTAGAGTTCTGCCCTGCTTGGGCTGAGCACCGCCGTGTTCTCGTCGAAGCGATCGGCGGCGGCAACCTCTCGCGTCCGGCCCTAGTTGAATCCATGGTCCGGAGCGAGGAGGCTTGGAAAGCGGTCACCTCCTTCTGCGAAGCAGTAATGCTAGCGAAGGAGGAGGCGGGCCGCGCGAGGGAAAGGCAAGGCCTTCGCCCCAACCGCTGCTACAGGAGAAGACGCCTCGGGCGTCGGGAGTCGCACGGCGATCCCCAGCCACTGTAGGCGCGGGCCTGCGGACGGCGAGCGTTGGGTGGCTCGCTGTCCGATCACCACCAGGCCCGGGTCGATCGTTGTGTTTCACGCGCGCCTCAAAGAGATGTCAGCATAGAAGACGGGGCCCGCTAGGGCCAGAGCCTGCCAGGGTTGCGGAATTTGTTCGAAAGAGTCACCGCGGCCCTGGAACGCAAAGGGCTTTAGAAGGAACACGGATGGGTTTTAGTCAGTAAGAGTCTGACACGCCCTTCTGCTCAACCCAGAGCGGAAGAAGTCATTTGATGATTTCCCATCCCTAAAAAAAAAACCCCAACAGGAATCTTGATGAATAACTTTATTTCCATCGGATTCTTTTTATTAGACGTATAAAGTCTTTTAACAATTTCACTTCAGCTTCATCTGAATCTATAACAAAATGTCTGTGATTTTTACACGGCTAGTAACACCCGATGGAACTTCACAATAGAACGACATAAGTTTAAAAGAAGGAGGATGTGTTTACATTACACAATTATGTACATATTGTATCAGAGGAAATCAGGAAATATTCTCATTTGGAAATCAAAAGCCTCTGTGAACCTGATTACTCAAAGAGAACAATTTATAAAGGCATTATAAAGAAGAGAAAGGAGAGGCAGAAGTAAAAGCTTTTTATAATTAACTTGGAACGTAATACAATAAATACTTCTTGCATTAAGAATATCAGCTTATTTATATTCAAATGTTATTAAAATAAATAACATTGGTTCTGAGATAAAAGCTTTGTTTAACAAGAATTAACAGGGGTGTGTCAAGAGTACTCTTTGCATACACAAAGGTTTAGATTATTGCAGTTCCTACCATCCTGTATCACGAAATTATTTTTTTTTTTTAAATATACACTAAAAGGTAAAGGTACACAAATCGCCTCGGAAAGGGATCGCAGCCGTATCGCCTTTATCGCCGTTTTGCCCCGAGGCGAGGCGATTACATTTCGATTCCGATTAGTGTGCGTCTTACGATGTCTTGCGATTAGGGTGTTTCTTACAAAAAATACTGCATGGCTCGAGTTGATACGGTGACGATCCCTTTCCGAGTTGATATGTGTGCTATGACCTTTATACTATAGTAATTATCGTCAAAGTTTGGGTTCTTAATTTTAATGACTCGAATGAAATTATCCATAAAATAAACAATACAATGTAAGTTTCTACAATGGTAGATGATGTACCTAGCTGGAAAAGAGAAAAAATTAGAAAAAACAAAGAATTATCAAAATCGGAATAGTGCCTATGTAAAAATTTATGCGTGGTCAGGTCATACATAAAAAAAATATAAACGCGTCGACTTGAGACACTCCTCCGTTTTTTCGATGGTTAAAAAAAAGTACTGAAGAAGAAGTATACCTACTGCCGACCTCAAATAAATTGTGTTAATTACATGAAAATGACAATAAGTATCTATCTAAACTAAACTAAATAACATGGTTAAACTGCAGCATAACAATGAGATAGTTGATAGCCAACGTGAATATAATTGGCAGCATGTACATCCCAGCAGGAATCTTTGACGAAAGCTTAATCTCTAATGGATTCTTCTTCAACAAACGTATGAAGTCCTTAACCAATTTGGCTTCAGCTTCGCCTGAACCTAAAACAAAATACCACTTGTTTTACTTGAGTATCGGAATTTAGGGAATCTTTGGCTGAATAGTTCTGTCTCTCATCATTTGCCTAGCCTTTTTCCCAAATATATTGAGTTCGGCTTCCAGTCAAACCGGATTCAGCTGAATACCAGTATTTTACGTGGAGCGGCTGCCTACTAGACCTCCACAACCCATTAACTGGGTAACACGGTAGTGGCAAGACTGGAGTCGGATTTACTGGCTTCTGACAATCCGTAACGACTGCCAAAGATCTACAAATGACAGCCGGGACCAACGGCTTAACGTGCTTTCCGAGGCACGGAAGAAACTCGGTATGTTAAGATGGTCACCCATCCACAGACCAACCTTGGAAGGCGTTGCTTAACCTTGATCGACCCGTGCGATTGTTATTCTTTAGCCACGAGCTCCTATATAGTGAATAGTTCTGTCTCTGCACCACCCTAAAGGTGACCACCCTAAACATGTAACAAAGCGAGCATTCGTGCAGTCAGTACGTGGAAACGAGCACGAACATGTGAGCAATGAACCGCTCGTTGCTCGTTTCGACTTCTCGGCCCGCTGTCGGTTTTTTGAATCCCTTTCAGTGTAACGCGATTAAGTCAGTAAGCCGCGAAAAGTCGTCACGTCGATTCTTGGCTACATTGCTATTTTTTTTTAAACGTTGCCCCACACGTGGAATTTCCCCTGTATCGTGGGTGCGTTTACAAACATAAAAATTCACATACACAAATAGCCAGACCCGGAACACACACCGGAACAGGGAACTAGGAGGGCGACAAACAAAAAGCTCTGAATTCGGATTAAAATGAAAGGATTAAACATTTATTTTGTAGAATCAAGGATACCAACACAACCTCGTCGTCAGATATCTTGAGTGAAAGTGTCTTGCGAATCTGGAGCACGGACGAGCAAAGAGTTCCAAACGAGCATGTTACACCAATTAGCAAAGCATTTAGTGGCATGACCAATACTGCCATGAAACATACTCGCTGTGAATGGTACGTTATGGCCAGTAACACCGGTCAGTACCCACTGTTTTCAATTCCATAATTTTCTGCTCGTTTCCACTGACAGAATGCTACCTATTTGTGTAGACACTCTTATCTTTTCGACGGAGAGGCTAATGCCATACTAATGCCTTAATCCGCCTTTTACATTGCATTTTACTAGTGCATAAAGGTTTAATAAATAAATAAATAAAAATCTCACCAATGATCATTGTATTGTAAACTCGAACCAGCAACCGGTGTAATTTCACTCCTTGGTTTCTCGCCAATTGTCCAGCAATTAGTGGCATGACCAACACTGCCATGTATCCAAATAGAACAACAACGATTCTAGTAATGTCGCTGACGGACCCAGCCTGTATAAAGAAATATATGTAGATACCTTAAACTCATGACACTTTCCTTGAGAACAAATAAATCGTAACTTACCTTAGAAAGACTTGAGTACAATACTTGGTACGCCACTAAAACGTACTGTAATACTGACATGACCAACGAATACAAATACTGAAAGAAGTAATTTTAATTTTATTCACACAAAACATAATACCTCAACAAATAATTCATATTTCATCATATTCATTCAAACAAATATTTTATATTAGTCATTTTTAAATCGTAATACCTGGCGTCCAAAGCATAGCATCACCTTTTCACAGCAGTTCACTAATTCGCGATACAGTTCAACCCATCCCTGTATATGCTCCTTTGTGATAATACATTGCACATCCGAACTATTATCACAATTCTCTACCTTCTTCTGGACGGCTGATATCAACGAATTCATGTATTTGATCAAAAGAACCACTATCATAATAACACAATACAACATAAGGTGCTGGAATACTACGGTAATTCTTATAACTGCTTGTGAAAACATTAGGGGAACCAATACTGGTAATGAATCGGAGGGAAAGTACGATACCAAAGCTTCCACCGATCTATAAGCAGAACACAAAAACGTAAAGCCAATAAAAGCCATACTGGTGTAGATCATTTTCTTGATTGAGTTAATTAATGTTTTATCGTCTTTAAAAAAATCATAGACACTACTGATACTCTTTAAAAATGACATGAAGGCAGGGCTGTAACAGATTCCAGTTACAGTGCACATTATGGAGTTGATATAAGTTGAAACACAAAAAGTAGCGAAGATTATTTTCATCTGATCAATATCGTTTCTTCCTAACAAAATATATAACACATATCCCACAGTTATTGTGTAAAACACTGTCTGAACGAATATTTGAAACATAATGTAACATTTTTCCCTGTCCTTGTGGATACTATAAATTCTATAGATGCCAAAAATATTCTCCAGAACCAACAAATTATTCAACGACTTTAATGAAGACATTTCCGCTAGTAACGTTACGTGTCTTGGTGTCAACATATACTATCTAAATGAATTTGGTACTCAAAATACATTTTCAGAACCAATATTGGTGATGGATCTGAGCGTAAGGAAACTAAGTACATAAGTAAGGTAAGGGTAGGGTATTTAATTTTAAAAGTTCGTCATGATAATACCATTAAGTACTGACGTTATTTATTGACTGTCAGTTTTGGAGACACAAGTACAGAACATTATGGTTAATTATAGTAAAACGATGAAACTTCACTTTTGCTTCCTAGTAGTTATTTTATGTATTTTTGATTTTATCTTTCGTACTTTTACTGGTACATTGCAATCAACAAGCTCTTTTAGAAATTGCTATAGGGTTGCGTTTTTTATAAATACATATACTATTGCCGCCGAGGACTTTGATTTTCAACTATGTCAGTAGCTCACCATGAATGTTTGATGTGACTTGTAAATGAAAATTGAAATCATTTTTTAGCCCAAAGACATGCCAGTCGACAGCTGGACGTAGGCCTCTTCTAAACGCTGTTGCCACATCGTTTGATGTTGCGTTTTATTGTGGCAGATAGATCTATACTAATATTATAGAGAAGAAAGTTTATTGTAGGAACTCTTTAATCAGATAACAAAAAAAAACCGGCCAAGTGCAAGTCGAACTCGCGTGCAAAAGGGTTCCGAACGAATTTTTTGTTTTTATTAATGATGTTTTGAAATCAGAGACTTCTTGTAGATTTTCCTGTATTCTGTGGGCAAAGACCCATTATCCGCGTTTTTTCAAAATTTTAGGCCCAGTCGTTTCGGAGATAAGGGGAATGGTAAATGTTCGTCTTTTTGATTACCTAATACTTTCGGAACAGCATATTTTTAAATTATTAAAAAAAATTAGATCCTTGCGAAAAGCCCTTTCATTTGATGTATCACACGGTCAATTTCAATTTCTTTTTTATTTAGTGACACGTTCGTGTTTGGGTCGCAGAAATACATGTGTACAAAATTTCATTGTGTCGGTCTAGTAGTTTCGGAGAAAATCGGCTGTGACAGACGGACAAACAGCAAACCGACTGATCCTATAAGGGTTCTCCATACAGAGATTCAGAACCCTTAAAGTAATTAAAAAAAAGTTAAAGTGACTTTTAAACTGTAAATTATTTAATTAATACATAAAAAGGGAGAAATAAAAGTTTTATCTTTAAAAAATCTTAAGTAAATATGCCAAATATTTTTTGAGGTCGGTAGCAGCCTTAATATTTGGAATAAACGTTGCCACTTGGTAGTCGTAGTATGCTGAACGAGTACTGTTGAACACGTTCCAAGACCGCGGTGACTCTTTTGAACAAATTCCGCAACCCTGGCAGACGTTTGAGCCAATGGGGTTAAACCTTAAGGTCCCTGAGGCTCGAGTGCTCCTTAACTCTTTCGGGATCTTATCAAACAGCTAGTCGACTCTTCACGTGACCAGAGGGCTGGGCTTTCCTTCGGCCAAAGAATCAACATTTTCTTTTTCATTCAACATAGTAATGCTGCTCTAGTGTTCTGGGTATTTTTCCCATGGACAGCAATGAAGATTATTTTTTAATGTCCAATGATTTCCTTTACGCATTTGTAAAAAGTTATTATTATCAGTTTGTAGATACTAAGAAATTTATTTGTATAGTTGTTCATTAGTATTTTGTAGTATTCTGTTGTAAATTAATATGTAGGTAACTAAAAAAGATGATTAAACTGTAGCATGAAAATGATATAGTTGACAACCAACGAGAGTACAACGGGCAGCATGTACACCCCAACAGGAATCTTGAACAATAACTTTATTTCTATCGGATTCTTTTTTATTAGACGTATAAAGTCTTTTAACAATTTCACTTCAGCTTCATCTGAATCTATAACAAAATGTCTGTGGTTTTTACACGGCTAGTGTTTTAGTTATTGATAATATTATCTTACCAATGATCATTTTATTGTAGAGTCGAACCAACGCCCGCCCGTCACCACTTCCTTGTGTTTTAGCTGGGAAGAATGACAATGCAATTTATAAAAAAACGGTACTAATTATACAGTTTAATGACAACTTTAAAAATTTAATTGGTTATTTTTGTACAAAAAACGTAAAAAGAGATTACTTCCAGTCTTTAGATGTCAGGCTATGGACTAATACGAGACTTGTGCATCGCAACATCCATTCTAATATTATAAATGTGAAAGTAACTCTGCCTGACTGTCTGTATGTTTGTTACCTCTTCACGAATGAACGGATTTGTATGAAATTTGGCACTCGGGTAGACCATGACCAGGATAAAATATCCCATGCCCTATCATGGGATATTTTTTGGTGAGAGCATGAGTTTATCCCTTGGAATCATTTTACAGTTTCACTTGAGCGAAGCCACTGGCAGACGCTAGTGCTTCATAAATCAATACTTTTCCTATAATAACGGAATTGAAAGCACGGACCGGACACCTCTCTTAATTGTCAATTCTTCATCTTCATAGTTTATGTAGCATTGCACTTTAATCGTAAATGCTTTACTCGAGAAAATAAAATCAATTGTTGCTGTTTATACTATGTAGGTATACTTACATTATGAGCATTCATGTAAACCATTTGGTACGTCAAGAAAATGTATTGCGATAGTGACAAAACCAGTGAAAAGAAATACTAAAACAAAAAATACATTTATGTTTATCTCATTATATCATAAAACTTTCCCAAGAACTATAAATAAAAGCCATGTTACCTGGCGTCCAAAGCAAAGCGACAATTTATCACAGCACTTTGCTAGATCCCTGTACACTTCAACCCATTCTTGAATGTTCTCTCTTGTTGCATCACACTGTTCAAAACTAATATCAGAACTTCCCATCCTCTCCTGAACTGCTGATATCAACAAAGTCAAGCATTTTAACAAATGAACCACTATCATAACTGCAACGAACAACATTAAGTGCTCAAACACTATACACATCTTATCATCGCTTGTGATACCAAAACTGGAACCAAATTGAGTATCGGATGTGAAGATAACAATATTATTAAAGCTTGTGAAGTTCTGCTGATAACTAAGATGAAAAATATTATGTGGAAAGTTATGCCAACGCAGAATACTTTCATTAGAGAATTGGTTTGTTGTTTATAGATCTTAAAGTATTCAAAGATGCTGCTGATGCTTTTATAAAATGAAATGAAGTCGCGGCTGAAATATATGCCGGTTGCGACGGATGACACGGAGTTTACACAGGCTAAAGCACCAAAAGACGCGAAAATTAATATCATTTGACTATAGGCCCTTCTTCCCAACAACAAATATACTTCAAATATTATTAATATAGTATGCAGCATAGTCTGCAAGAATATTTGGATTTTAATCAAATATTTCTTCTTGTTATTCTGGATACAATAATTTCTATAGATGCCTAAAAGGTTCTCTATCAACAGTAAATTATAATTATTCAAGCAGTTTAATGGAGACATTTTTGTTTTCAATGTTGTGAGTTTCCGTGACTACGATAACGTTAAAGTAATTTTATTGTTGTTACGACCTAAAAAACTGTTTTTATTCTAATCAATGAATAAGCACCTAAGTGTTTGATAATTAATTAAAGTGTTATTTCTCTAATATCTTTGATGACTCAGTTCATAATCCCGCACGTCATAGGATGTCCTTTCTGAGTCAATCCCCTATCGAAATATATGTTTTCATCTTAATTATTCACAGGGCATGCGTCACCTCATTAGTTGCCTGTTGTGCACAACCGCACCATCAAAGATCTGAACGAAGCCAATGATAGAACTGTACAAATTGCTCGACACTGGTTGGATAACATTTAATATGAGTCAATCGACACGAAAAAATCTTCGATCCTCGATCATCGATCTTAAAGATATAAAATCGAAGTATTATATCTATGTTTAGATATTATATAATCTAAGAAACAATCTTAATTAATCGTGAAACAAGTTTTTACACTAACATCTTTTTCAAAGCCAACCTTATTTACCGGTTATATGTAGTTCATACTCGCTTGCTTAACAGTGTCGATCTTTTCATATTACAGAAAGCATAAAACACTGTTGGTATGTTATAACTGTAACTGGTACATTTCCCCTAATTATAGAGCTAAGCTTTGAAGAAATGATCAACGAACTTAACCTCGTCAGTCAAAGAAATATCTGTCAAAAACTGAAATCATGTCCAACAAAGCTCAAAGGCCCATTACTCGTACAAAATCGACAGTTGGAGTATGTCCAGGAGTACATATATATTGGGCACGCCACAATTGCGGCGGTAAGGCCCCTCTTTGAGGAGTGGCCGGAGACGCCACGGCGTCCTCACCTTCCGCCTGACGCAGGTATTTACCGGACACGGCTGTTTCGGATTAAGCGGGAGGACACGCCCGGGTGTCAGCACTGTGAGGATCGCTCGGAGGACACGGTGGAGTATACAGTAGAGGTCTGCCCTGCTTGGGCGTAGTACCGCCGTGTCCTCGTCGAGGCGATCGGCGGCGAAAACTTCTCGCGTCCGGCCCTGTTTGAATCCATGGTCCGGAGCGAGGAGGCTTAGGAAGCGGTCACCTCCTTCTGCGAAGCAGTAATGCTAGCGAAGGAGGAGGCGGGCCGCGCGAGGGAAAGGCAAGGCCTTCGTCCCAACCGCAGCTACAGGAGAAGACGCCCCGGGCGTCGGGAGTCGCAGGGCGATCCCCGGCCACCGTAGGCGCGGGCCTGCGGACGGCGAGCGTTGGGTGGCTCGCTGTCCGATCACCACCAGGCCCGGGTCGATGGCGCGTTGTGTTTCACGCGCGCCTCAAGGAGATGTCAGCATAGAGGACGGGGCCCGCTAGGGCCAGAGCCTGCCAGGGTTGCGGAATTTGTTCGAAAGAGTCACCGCGGCCCTGGAACGCAAAGGGCTTTAGAAGGAACACGGATGGGTTTTAGTCAGTAAGAGTCTGACACGCCCTTCCGCTCCACCCAGAGAGGAAGAAGTCATTTGATGATTTCCCATCCTTAAAAAAAAAAAAAACAAACAAACGTTATTTTGGCGGCTCTTTCCGCAGTAAGACGATTCCGTTTTATGCTGTGGACGTATTAACATGACATGGATTAAGTTCTGGAGCCTAAAAGAGGTTTTCAAATCAGAGTTTTAAAGTTTAGTACTTTCTTTTTTAACACGCTTTTATTAGCTTCACCTGTATGTTTGTATGTCTGTCTGTAACCGACCCTTTTGAGCTCGATTTTGCCCTACTTTGAACGATCAGATTTAGTTCAAACTTTGCACACCTGTCAAGGATCGATGACAATGCAAGAATTCAATTAAAATATCCGATTATCTTAATTAGATTCGCCAGGATTAATTAACTAAAATTAAAAAATATTCTAACATAGCAAAACATTATGCATAAATACACACTTTTCTATTGTTCACAAAAACACACATATTCTATTTAACTAACCTTTAACAAAAAATAAAAAAAAAATAGTTTAAAAAAACACGCTTTGATAGAAAAATCCAACTAAAAAACAGAAAATAAAATGTAATAAATTTGATTATGAATAGTGTAAAAAAGAAATGAATGTACATTATTGTAAAAAAAAGCGTGGGGTGCATAGTGTCAATAGTTATAAACATTTTATTGACAGGATAATGAGTAGAAGAATCATCACTTTGATAATATCTTAAAAAGCACTTTAAATGCACCCCACGCTTTTTAATAATAATGTACATACATTTCTTTTTTAAACTATTCTTAATCAAATTTATTAAATTTTATTTTCTGTTTTTTAGTTGGATTTTTTTAGTCTTATGGGTCTCTCCTTCTGTCATGCCTCTCATACGCAAGCCAAATCTAGAGCTATGATAATATATGATAGTACACACTTGAAAAAAAAATTGCCAAAAGCCATGGAGAGAAGCATTCTTAATTTGAATCTTGGAGACAAGAAACAACATAGCGAAAAAAGAGAAAGAACAAAAATTATAGATGCGTTAACCCACTGCAAGAAACTTAAGTGGAAACGGGTCGGTCACGTTGCAGGTCAGGACAATGAGAAATGAACTAGAAAAATTACTACATGTCCTGCCGGAAAAAGAAAAAGATGTCGCCCCATGGAAAGAGGGGAAGACGAGCTCGACAAAATTACAAGCAACGCGACGATTGGATGACAACAGCTGAAGCCAGAAAAAAATAGAGAGAAATGGAGGAGGCTTATAAAGTAATAAGTAAAATGTTAAACCGAAGGAAATAAAAGGCTTATTATTATTATAATATAGAGCTTCATTTTAAATCATCTATGGTCAGTAATGCTGTCAGTACCTCACAAACCTGATCACATCTGCACCCACTGCAACCACGAATGCAACGTTATTCTACTCTCTTAAGATAATCTCATATTTAATAGCTCGTTTTTTTTACATTTAATTATTTCAGCTAAAAAAACGTCCACTTCTAGACATAGGCCTCCCCCAAGCGTCGCCATATAGACCAGTCGTGTTCTTATCACATCTATCGGACTCCCGCGGTCTCCATCAAGTTACACACATTTACGCAAATGCCGACCAGCCCTGGTATTTTTTTGCAAAGAGAAACGTTTGAATGATAACGCTTTTTTTTTTGTACGTGACCTCTCGCAATTCAGCACACTAAGGCTGGTTACTGCTTAACCGGACTATCCTGTGGTGGCCTCTAATGAATTCAAGGCCCCCAGCCAGAATGTAGGATAACGCTTCCTTATACACGATGTTAGCGGTGGAATCACCTGAAGCGTACGTAATAAAGTTGCTAGGGTTGTTAACATGCGATTTAGCGACATAAAGTTGGTCATGATAAAAACATACCTACCAAAAGAGAAGTCTACCCCCTCCAGGCCTTGTTGGTTGTCAGCGTTGAACAGCTTGAAACTAAACAGATAATGTTTGAGAATAACATCACTGGAGCAACCTGGAGATTTGTGACTTTCTGCCGAGTGAAATTGTAAAATTTTAGAGGGATTAAATAACTGAGTAGAAAACTAACCAGATAATGTACTCGTATATCATTTTCTTTCATAACCGCGTTCATGAAAATATGTTCCCTATTTTACCCAGAAACATTGTTCCATTATGGTTGCTGTTTAGTCGTTGCAAGGGTCCAAAATAGTTCTTTAGCATAGCCAAGAAGCTTCAAAGTCGCCCATGGGCGTGCCCGTGCAGTAGGCTACAGTAACGGTTGGCCAGCCCATACATAAAGCCAAAAAAAAAAAACTCACCACATTATTCAGGGTTGAAATCACGATACCTACTGTCGATGCGAATTTTCGTCCACTTTGAAAGAAAACGATTTTTTTTTTTTTATTGACATTATGTATGGGCTGGCCTTTTTTTTTTTTGATTTGGGGGGAAATCCTCATGGAAATCCTCCGGGGTCTGTTAGACTCTTACTGACTAAAACCACCCCGGTGTTCCATCTCCCACCTACGCCGGGGATCGCGGGAACGTATGCGACTTCCGCAATCCCCGACTGGTGCCGTCGCGTCGGCGGGGGGAGTGAGGTGTTTGACTCCCCCCGCTACGTCGAAGAGGGGCGCACGGGAACACCACGCGCCGCCACCTCAGGTCCGGATGAATAGGGGGCGACGGAAATCCCCAAGTCCGCCGCCCCTGGACCCAGTTTACAGAAAAAAATACAACAACCACATTTGATTAATATTTGAAAAAAATTGTAAAAAAGTGCGAAAATTTATTTGTAAATAAAAAATTTAAAAGAAATACGACGGCGAACCCACACCGAGGCTTTCGAAAGACAGTATTTTTAAAGCATAAGACTATTAATACTAATAACCGATTTATTTATGTCATGGTTAATCGCTGCTAAGCTCCTTGAAAGTATAGCGTGATCATTTCTAAGGTTTCTGCAATATTGCAATGTTTTGTCTTGTAACAAAACCCGCAAGTAACTGTTTGGAAGAACAACGAATATAAAGTAAAATGTCATTTTTAGTACGCAAAAACATTTTATTATTATTTTGATTAATATATGATAATTTAATATTACGATACAAAAGTTAAAATAAATAGAAAATAATAGCTGTAGCTGGGGATCGAACCATCAGTACAATGACCCCTTTTAAGGTATTACGTATATTCTGTAACACGTTGTATAGATGTCGATTATCTAATCTACTTATGTATACAAAGGGCGATTCCTAATTTTTAAAGAACTACACACATTCTCTCACAGCACAATAACTATTAGCCATACGAGATGTTTAGTAGGTATAGTGAATTTGCAAGTGATTATTGTGAACGTTATTATGACATATAAAATTTAAATAAAAACTCCTTACTATATAAACCTTAAAAAATGGCGTCCAAAAATTCATCAGCATTTCTGACTACTGGAAGTATACCCAAAAGACTGGCGGTATTGCCACGTTGTATGGCTATGCTTACTCTCTGTCCAAGGTAAATGCCAGACCTTGGGTCACTAGAAGTGTCAACTAGGCGTTCTGATAGATCTTTGATAAAATCATGAGCACGCACGCACGTAACTAAATAACATGATTGAACTGCAGCATGACAATGACATAGTTGACAGCCAACGAGAGTACCACTGGCAGCATGTACACCCCAACAGAAATCTTGAACAATAACTTTATTTCTATTGGATTCTTCTTCATTAGACGTATAAAGTCCTTCAACAACTTTATTTCAGCTTCATCTGAATCTAAAACCAAATTTTATGGTTATGTCACCGAACAACTACAAACGCCGTAAGATTGTAAAATATCGCGTGAAATTGTAAACTATTTTTACTTAATAAGACACGAATATATTGGAAACTATTGAATTAGGATGGGATTGATTGTATACAAAACGATTGTTTCATAATATATCGAAAAATTATAATCTTATAAAGATTTATTACATTCTTACGGAGTCTGCAGTTTTCGGGTATCAGTTACAAGACCTTTTTTTCTCATTTTTATCTCTTTTTTTCTTATCATTAATAATAAATCATCGTACAGCCTGACTTGCCAAATAGGATTCTCGTTTCCGGTGGCAATCCAAACGCTCCTGTGCCGCGATAGTAACGATATCGTTTGCTCATCTCGCTGCCGGACCATCAACACTTATTTTACCAGTTCTTGGATGTTACTGCCTTACTCTACCTGGCATCACCTCGCCTTGCCATATGTCTGGACCAGCCACTTTTTGAGTTCCATAACTCGTTCTCCAATTTCAAAGACCTTCGAACCTCTTCGAATGTCGACGTTTGGCACGCGATTTAGTAGCCGAGCATTAGAACGCTTTTTTTTTTTTTAAGTATGGGATATCATCAAATGACTTCTTCCACTCTGGGTAGAGCGGAAGGGCGTGTCAGACTCTTACTGACTAAAACCCATCCGTGTTCCTTCTAAAGCCCTTTGCGTTCCAGGGCCGCGGTGACTCTTTCGAACAAATTTCGCAACCCTGCCAGGCTCTGGCCCTAGCGGGCCCAGCATTAGAACGCTCCATGTCTTTCTGCGCAACACTCAGCGTCCTGCGTGAGCGTCCATGTCTCAGCACCGTGAGCAAAACACACTGATTATATACTTCTGGACACATCTATTGGCCCACCTTAGAGTTTAGGTTTCGATGGCCCCTACCGAAATATGATTGCTAGATTGAACAAAAACTGTTGATGCAGTTTTAAACCTGATACATTTTACCATCTTTTTCGATCGTATTGTTTTAAATTTGAATTCAGAATACCATACGACATGGAGCTACGCCTAACAAGTCGGATATGCGCCTTGTTAAAGGCAATTGATTTTTGAATAAAAAACATGTTTTATCAAATAAAGGTTTAATTTAATAACGCGTGTTGCCTCCATGGGCATCTACCACAGCTCTCATACGATTAGGCATAGAGTTTATCAACCGCTCTATGCAATTTTGAGGGATCATCTCCCATTCCTCTTCTATGGCAGTTTTCAACTCCTGCATCGTCTGGGCAACTGGCTGACGAGCCCTAACACATCTTTTTAGCTCGTCCCACATGTGCTCAATGAGGTTCATGTCTGGGCTTCTGGCTGGCCAGTCCATAACTGTGATGTTCACATCCCGAAGATATTCCCTGATGATGCCGGCCGCATGGGCTCTTGCATTATCATGCATAAAAAGGAAATTTGGGCCCACATAGTCCGCGTATGGTATCACGTGAGGTTCTAAGCACTCACGAATGTACCTTTCAGCATTTAATGTTGGCAGCCGTGGTCCTGTAACAACCTCAAGTTGAGTTTTGCCGCTCGCGGATATACCGCCCCAGACAGTCCATGAGCCACCGCCATAAGCAACCCTCTCTTCAAAGCAGCATTGTGCGAAACGCTCTCCCTTACGTCGGTAGACCTTCTTCCTTCCATCATTGCCATGTAACACAATTTTAGACTCATCAGAAAAGAGTACACGGCTCCAATCTTGCTGTGTCCAATTTAAATGACTGCGTGCGAAATGAAGGCGCGCTGTTCGGTGGGCTCGCGTTAGTTTGGGCCCATTAGCTGGCTTGTGTGGTACCATATCGCGTTCTTTTAACCTTCTCCGAACAGTTCGAGCGCTCACAGATACTCCGTGGAAGTCGCGAAGTTGGTTTTGTATCTCAATGGAGGTAAGGTGACGATTTCTCAAGCTGGTCGTCACGATGAATCGATCCTGCCTTTCAGTTGTGACCCGAGATCGTGGCTTTCCTTGGCGACGAACAAAGCCGCCAGTCTCTAGGTACCTCCGATAAACATTTCGGACCGCAGATCGACTTAAATTAAGTTGAGCACTCACGTTTCTTTGGCTGTGTCCGGCCTGAATAAGTGCCACAGCTTGGGCGGCGACTTCAGGTTAAGTATCCATAGATTATTGATAGAACCTCACCTTAATGTTAAGAATAAGTAATGTTTGTTGCAAAACCAAAGATATCAATCACTTTTTCAAGAAATAAATCCAAGTAAACCAATAAAACCAAGTTTTCTTAGTATTCGATTGTTTGATATCAACAAACAGGCTCCAAATTGTCTTTTGTTTCTTTAAATTCTGTGTTCGAAATTCAAAAAAAGACTATTGAATGAAATTGTGAATGTGCCAGGTTCAAAACTGCATAAAAACTTTTTGCTCGACCTAATATAAAATTTTAGCTAGGACCAAACGAAACTGAAAATACAAGGTGGGCCAATAGATGTGTCCAGAAGTGTATATATAGGAAATATTCTTACCAATGATCATAGTATTGTAAAGTCGAGCCAGCGCTCGGTGGAACTTCACTCTTTGGTTGATTGCCATTTGTCCAGCAATTAATGGCATCATCAGCATTGATATATAACTTAATACGATCGTCATAATTTTTGCACTGTCGATACTGTCACTTTTCTGCAAAAATAAAAAATGCTTTACTTTCTGTGTAAATGTTTCTAGTTTTTTTTAATGGTTGTCATTTGTTGATCTTTGGCAGTTGTTACAAATTTTCAGAAGCCAGAAAATCTGATACCTGCAGAAGTGCAGAAGAAGGACCCTGTTACCCAGTTTCTGGGTTTTGCAGGTTAAAGAGCCAGTCGCTACAAATAGATTACCGGTATTCAGCTGAATCAGGTTGAACTGGAAGCTGGCACAAACATATGTAGTTGAGAAAAGGCGGTAGACGGTGTAATGAGTCAAAAAAAAGTATAAATATTTTAGACATTTTTTTAATATGGCACTGAAGTGGTGGATACTTTACTTCCCTCGATAAAAAAAACAGTCGTACTTACATTAGAAATACTGAAGTATAACATTTGGTACGGCAATAGAATGTACTGTGATAAAGACAAGACCAGCGAAAATAAATACTGAAACAAAAAACACATTGATGCTTTTCTCATAAAACAGAAAACTTTCCCAAGATACCTATAATAAAATCAAAATTCAATGGTTATTGAGAATTGTGTGCGTGCCTTCAAAAGCTATGAAAACTTGAAACAAACAATCCAGTTTCGCCCCCAAGATACCGGGATCGAAATCGTTGCATATTAGCTTTAGAACATGCCATTCGAAGGAACGCACTTAAATACCAGTCACCCTGTAAAATCAATTATAAGTAATATATATATACAATAATAAGTAAATAAATAACCTGGCGTCCAAAGCAAATCGACACTTTATCACAGCAGTTTACTAGATCCCGGTACAGTTCAAACCATTCTTGGATCGTCGCCCGTGTGATATCACATTGCTCATCCGACCTCCCTATCCTCTCCTGGACAGCTGATATCAACGAAGTCAAGCTTCTAAACAAATGAACTACTATCATTGTTACAGCGAACAACATTAGATTTTCAAATATAACAGTACACCTTATAATCACTTGTGATACCATAATTGGAACCAGATTTAGTGTTGGATATGATGGTAAGAATTTTATTAATGTTTGCTGTGTTCTGAACACAGCTGCAGCTAAAAATATTATGTTTAAAGTTATACCGATGCAGAAAACTTTCCTAAGAGAATTTAGTGATTGCTTATCGGCCTTCAAATATTGAGAAATACCACTGACACTTGTATAAAATGAGATGAAGTCGCGGCTGAAACATGGGCCGGTCACGGTAGATATCATAGACAGTAAACCAGCAAAAGCAGCAAAATATGTAAATATTAGTTTTATTTGACTATAGTCTTCTCGTCCCAACAGCAAATATACTTCATATACAACAAGTATAGTATGAAGCAACGTCTGGACGAATATTTGTACTCCGATCAAAAATTTCAAAGTTCTCTTCTGGCTGCAATAATTCCTGTATATCCCTAAAAGATTCTCCACAAATAGTAAATGATTTAACCACTTTACTGGAGACATTTTTGTTTGTAATATTGTGTGTGAGTAGATAGATGGATGGAATATACTTTATTGTACGCTAAAAATACACAACACTATTACACAAAATTAACGCTATGGGTACAATGGCGGTGTTATCGTTGACAGCGATGTCGATCAGGCAACTTGGATGGACTGAAAGAACTTATAATTAAAAGGGATAGTAGCAAAGACGATGTATTTGTTGTCAGATAGGGAAAAAACCATTATTTTAGTCCACTTAATTTGTCATTATTTATTTAAACACTATCTTCAATATCTTTGACGTCACAGTTCATACTCTTTTATAAATTTTTACACATTCCTAGCAGCACGCCCCAGCTTCGCTCCTGTTATACATATACATAATATGTCACGGGATAATTGCAAAGTCCGTAAGGTTGTCATACATAAATATATGTTACAACCTTACGGATCACAAACTTAGAGACTGCCAGGGTTGCGGAATTTGTTCGAAAGAGTCACCGCGACCCGGGGACGCAAAGGGCTTTAAAAGGAACACGGATGGGTTTTAGTCAGTAAGAGTCTGAGACGCCCTTCCGCTCTGCCCAGAGCGGAAGATGTCATTTGATGATTTCCCATCCTTAAAAAAAAAAAGGACCTAACAGATAATTTTTGATACAATAAATCCCATCCAAAGGCGAACGGCAGAATTCGTACAACATACTATTTTTGTAGTTCTGTGATAGAATTTGTACCACTTATTAAGGCAACTAAACCATTCATTTTCATGTAACATTAGTATTTTTAGAAGTCCGGATTAATTAATTATAGCAATTAAAAGAATTAAGTAATATTTAAAAACAGAAATAACAGTAAATATAATTAACCAATTATACATTATACCTTACAATGAATAATTATTGCATACAATCTTAATAATTAACCATTTAATTATAGGAATTATTTTCGCCATCAATGTTTTTTTTTTTGTATTGGCAATTATTTTATTGACAGGTTAGGAAAATCTTTCCGAGTCTCTGTTCAGTTCTTTGCTGTTGTTTTGGATTGTGGTTTGTAAATGCATCTGAGCAATTAAGCAAATTATCTGGTAATTTTTACGTTGAGTTGAGCTACCTGCCTCTTTCTTAGATGAAATAAAATTAAGAATCGATTAAGTAATTATAAGAACAATAAAATAAAATATGTAAGTTCCTACAAAAACAAAGTTATTTTATTTACCCACACTCAAAACTCCATCAGCACTTCATCATCATCATCAAACTATTGCAGACCGCTGCTGGACGTAGGTCTCTCCTTAAGCACCCTACTGAATAGTTACAATTCTTATGTCAATTTGCCAACTTAATGATAAACAAAACACTACAAAGATAGCACCAGCTATCTAGAACATATCCTTTTTCACCAAAACAATGTTATGTGCCTACACGTAATAATATTTATTGGGACATAACCTCAAAAATAAAACGGGTTATAACTTTTAGGTCCCAACTTCTAAAAATCTAAGAATTTTAAAAGGGCTTGCCTATCGTATTGACTACCAATTAAAACAAAAAATATCCCAAAACACGATATTTTATTAGGTGTACGAAACTCCCATACAACCCTGCCGTTCGCCTTTAAAAGGTTCTATTATATCCGTGTCTTATTGAGAAAACAACCTGGTGACATAATTATATACATGTTATTAGCAAAACACATAATTCAGTAATTACGCATTCTATACAATGCCCATAATATACAGGGTGTCCCAAAACTCAACGTCAAGCCGAAACGGGGTGACAGGATTGATCATAACCATCACGAGAAAAATCTGAAAAAAAATCTATCCCATGCAGTTTGAAAATTATGGGCATTTTAAGAAAAACCTAGAAATTTGATCAAACTGTACCATTTTTCGGTTATTGTGGTTATTATTTTTTATTTTTGTTCATTTGAACTTTAGAAACGTAATCCTAAATAACATTTCTAGAATCCCAATAAAAAATAATGACACAATTGCCTCAAGTTCCCGAGAATTGAGACTATTTGTTAAACTACGAATTTAAAATTTTCAAGATTCGTCGACTTTGACAGGCCCTCCTATAAAAAAAATGTACTAGAGTGCCTTGGCAAGTAGCATTAAAAGTTGGCGCATTTAATCAGAATTCTAAAATGGTACAATACTTGTTAGTTCCATACAATAGAAAAGAGTAAAAAAATTAAAACCTCAAGTAACCCGATTTTTGCTATCAGATTTTACTCAGTTAAAATGTTTTTAATTCGCACAAGCTCTAGGTAGGTTCTTAATTTTAAGGCAAAATGATGAGAGAGATGGATAATGGGTATGTTTGCCATGAGTGAGCGAGACAGATAGTGACGCCACGCATTGAGACGGAGATGCGTCGTTTAAACGAGTGCGAATGAAACAGATAGATGCTATGGCATCTATCTGTTTCATTCGCACTAGTTTCAGCCAAGCAAATGGCTACGCTACCAGTCCGACACCAACCAGTTAGTACGTTTCGCTCATTCGTCTACTGCGCACGTTCGTATTCGCTTGTGTTGATTTAGTACTGACAACTTTGGCTTCTCTTTTTGGACTTGAATCTTTGTGAATTGGACTTGTTGATAACATACCGGCAACTTTGGCTTCTCTCTGGACTTTTGTGTTGGCATCCTTTTTATCTACCATGCCTACGCGCTACACTTCACAAGAATATGCGAACATGCACCTCATTTATGGGGAATGCAGATGCAACGCAAGTGCTGCCGCTAGACTTTATCGTGAAAGATATCCAAATTTAGAGCGCTACCCGGATCACCGCGTGTTTGTTAATGTGCACCGTTCACTCACAGAGGGCGGCCATTTCCCGAATCAAATACAGGCTGGAGGTAGACCTGTGTTTCCTTTCCAGGAAGAAGTATTGCAAGAGGTCGCACGTGACCGAAGTATTTCCGTACGTGGAATTGAAGAAAGAACGGGAATACCGAAAAGCACTGCTCATCGTATTTTACAAAGAGCCGAAATGCATCCGTTTCACGTACAACGAGTTCAAAGTCTTCTACCTCGAGATTATCAGGAAAGGATTTCTTTTTGTAGAACAATGCTACAGAGGCATAATGAGAATCCCCAATTCATCCAAAAAATTCTCTGGTCAGATGAATCGACATTTAAAAAAGATGGTTACATGAACTTGCACAATTATCACGAGTGGCATGTGGAGAATCCACATTTAATGCGAGAAGATAGATCCCAGTATCGTTTTAAAGTAAACCTGTGGACCGGAATTTTAAACGGTAAAATTATTGGGCCTATTGAACTGCCTGAGAACTTGAATGGAACTAATTACCTACATTTTTTAAGAGAAGATTTACCAACCCTGTTAGAGGACGTACCACTAGCAGATCTTCGCGACATGTGGTTTCAACAAGATGGCTGCCCAGCGCATTTCGCAGTGCAAGTAAGAGATTTCCTTGACCAGGAATATCCGGGAAGGTGGATTGGACGTTCGGGCACTATCTCGTGGCCCGCCCGTTCACCAGATTTAAATCCCCTGGATTTTTTCTATTGGGGAGTTCTCAAAGAAAAAGTTTACTCAAAGCCCATTGAGAACGTAGCCGACCTGCGTGAACGCATTTCTCAAGCAGCTGAGGCGATCAACTCTCGAAGATATGCCCGACTAATAAGTAGATCTTTTTTAAGAAGATGTAGGGCTTGTATTGAGGCTGATGGTAAACAATTTGAACATTTATTGTAATAAAAAACGTTATTTCTCTATCATCTGACTTTTATTCCAACAAACCTAATTATTTTACTAATTTTACTAACTTTTTTTCACTTTGGTAAAAGTGGCGTCACTATCTGTCTCGCTCACTCATGGCGAACATACCCATTATCCATCTCTCTCATCATTTTGTCTTAAAATTAAGAACCTACCTAGAGCTTGTGTGAATTAAAAACATTTTAACTGAGTAAAATGAGATAGCAAAAATCGGGTTACTTGAGGTTTTAATTTTTTTACTCTTTTCTATTGTATGGAACTAACAAGTATTGTACCATTTTAGAATTCTGATTAAATGCGCCAACTTTTAATGCCACTTGCCAAGGCACTCTAGTACATTTTTTTTATAGGAGGGCCTGTCAAAGTCGACGAATCTTGAAAATTTTAAATTCGTAGTTTAACAAATAGTCTCAATTCTCGGAAACTTGAGGCAATTGTGTCATTATTTTTTATTGGGATTCTAGAAATGTTATTTAGGATTACGTTTCCAAAGTTCAAATGAACAAAAATAAAAAAGAATAACCACAATAACCGAAAAATGGTACAGTTTGATCAAATTTCTAGGTTTTTCTTAAAATGCCCATAATTTTTAAACTGCATGGGATAGATTTTTTTTCAGATTTTTCTCGTGATGGTTATGATCAATCCTGTCACCCCGTTTCGGCTTGACGTTGAGTTTTGGGACACCCTGTATAGTATACGTATACAGTTCATTCGATTTCAAGCTCTTCGCAAACCTGTGGGAAGTTTCCCCAGTTTCCAATACTGGTATTTAAGGGACTCAGGCCCAATGTAATTCAATTTATCAAGCACGCCCACTACCCAATGGAATTTGAGTTGAGGCTGACTACCTTAGGTACCTTGCCAAATGTAACGCGGTCTTGTGATGATTTTAAAAGTGATTTAAGAGGATTTCGATTAAGTTTTGTGGTTTGTTGATTTTAACAATTTGGGAATTATAGAGTAAATCGTTTTATTGTTTTTTTTTACCTGGTACTGACGCTAGAAAGATCCTTTCCTACTTTACACTGCTTGTAAAATCAACTTGCTTGGTCCATCCGTTCCTGAGAAAATCGGTAGTGACACACGGACAGACAAACGGACAAGAGAGTTATCTTATAAGGGTTCCTTTTTTTACCTTTTGAGGTACGGAACCCTAAAAATATAAAATTCGTAAAGACGGATGAATGTTTGCTACTCTTTCACGCAAAACGGATTTTCATCAATCTTTGCAGTAATATATCCAACTATGGTAGGCGCCCGATAAATGTGCAATAACGGTCATTGACCCATATACATTAATTGATTTTCTTAATATCAAAAACAGAAATAAACACATAAAGCTGTCCTGAATGAACTTCTATCGTTACCTTTACGTTCTCTAGTAATGAGAAACGCTTCATAATTTATGTTGTGTGTTTTCAAGGGGATTCGAGAATAGTTTAGATTCACAATTGGACCCGGTAGGTGGCGCTGCAATCTATTTATATAATTTTTCGTCATACACAAAGCAAACATTGGTACAGGACAACGTCTGTCGGGACCGCCAGTATTGTATAAATTGCTTACAATACTGCCGTGCTTGTGATTTATACAGTAAGTTTTTTTTATTTGTTTTTTTTTTAATTGTTGCCCCACTTTAGGAATTTCTCTTGTATCGTAGGTGCGTTTACAAACATACAACGTCACATACACAAACAGCCAGACCCGGAAAAACTATCTGTAGGCCATACAAATAATTGTTCCGTGCGGGAATTGAACCCGCGTCACGCAGCGCAGCAGTCAATCGCTCAACCACTGCGCCAACCGTGCTGTCAAGTAAGTGTAAGTGCTTTGGATACACTTCAAAATGTGACTTACTGTACTTATCATAAGCGCGGCAGAATGTGTTTTAAGTCTCTTAATAAATCTTTATGTAGAAAAAGAAAGATTTTATTAATTTGATCCGGTAATATTACCAAAACATTTTTCTTACTCGTGTGGAATGAGGGACCACAGTTTAGTAGCTATAGATGTTTTTATCTTTGATGCTTTGTGGTATGTTATTAAGTAATTATCTTTAAAAATATTTACTAAATATCTTTAGTCACAATACCTTAATTTTTCAGATACTTTCCGAGATCTGGCTGATGGTCTGTGAGGACTGAGGGACCGCACTTTAAGGGCTATGGCTTTAAATATGTATATTTGTTTACTTTTCCCAGATTTGTTCTACAATGGTTTAAGACTACTACTTAATCCTACGATTTTTATTTTGTGAAATATCAGTGTGGTTCCTCAGTTCACACGCACATTTATTATGGTTGCTACGCCATGCTACGCTCTACGTCACCCGTGCCTACGTGCTACGAGTCATGGCTACGAGTCGTAGCAGTACTCAAGATTGTCCATAGAGTGGCAGGTTCGGTTTACGTTTTGGACTGTGCAAACAACTTTCTGACCTTGTGACCTTAACAATTCAAGATTCCTAAATAGTCTAGTTGAAATAAATGCTTTCAGCGATTGAGTTTGAGTTTACACTTCACCTGAATTGGTCAACCAATAAATCTCCTATTTAATTATTGCTTCAAAAAACTCCCAGCCAAAACACAAACATCTCAAATATAAATACAAAACAAAAACCTTTTCTGCCCCCAAACAAACTTTATTTCAAACCATAAAAAATCCCTTTAATATTTTCTACGAGTATTATAAGCATAAATAACTCTTATAAATAAATATCAAGGGAAAAATTCAAGTTCAATGAAGCTTAAAAACATGGGTTTCGTTTCATAGCGATTTATTCCAGTTTTCCTCCTTTTGAGAGAGCCCTTAAAGTGTAAAGAACGGGAAAGTAATACAAATTAAAACATTATGGAGGACTACGTTGGTTACCAGTGTTGGTGGCCAATGTTTGCCGAATTTGGTCGTATTTACATTGGCAGAATAGACAACTACAAAATAGGTACCTTATTGACAATAGTCCAGATAGTATATATAAATATATACATATTTGTAGATAGTATTAACACATTAAGGAAATATACATATATTGTCCGTTTTAAACAAGTGATTTCAATTTTTCTCTTTTTAGCCGACTCCCAAAAAGAAGGAAATTAAAAACTTTTTGAAAAAATTAAATTTAAATTAAAAGTCGGTGTTTTTTATTGTTTCTTAGTATTTTAACACCGACTTAAAAATAATAAAATGTTTTTTTTTAATTTTTTTATTCCGATTTGGAGATCACTCCGCTCTCCCACATCAAATTATATAGAGTATGCAATTGAATACAGAATAATAAAAGAAAAAAAATACAAAAACCGGTCAAGTGTCCGTCAGAAAAAAGTAAAAAGTATTTAACTATTATTACATTACAAATGCACTTGGTTTTAAGTCTTTCGCTATGGAATTATTATGATTTTTGTACTTACCAAGTTCCATTTTATAAATTGGTCGACTACTACTCATTAATTCGTTATGCCGAGGTAGCGGTGATAGTTTTCCTTTTAAATTAAAATGTATACTTCATATACTACTACCATGAAGTTTTTCACGTCTCCAAAATCAATCGTTTAGCTGGCAGAGGGGGGACACTTGACTTGAACAAAAATTAGCACACGAAAGGATCTTTGGATGGAAAAATGGTTTTAGCAAACCATGTATTTCAAGATTTTATTTTATTTATTAAAACTTTATGTACTAGTAAAAACACTGTACAAAGGTGGACTTACTACCTTAGACATTTTCTACCAGGCGACCTTAGGGTGGTGCAGAGACAACATTGCAGGTGCAACTTAAAGAAAAACTAAAAATAGAGAGAAGAAAAAAAAAATACAAACACATAAACAAAGTTATTAAGAAAAAACGAATCCAACGAATTAACGCTGTGATGATTCTACTAACTTCTTGCGAATGTGCTCACGTGCCTTCGCTTTGTCGGCCTTGTACCACTTTGTCGGCGAAATTTATATGTATACCCATATCACATTTCATTTTTCTAGCGCTAAGCGTCTCTGAGCTAAACCGCGGACGGACAGACAGACGGACATGGTGAAACTATAAGGGTTCCTTGTTGGCCACGGAACCCGAAAAAGGAGCACAGTTGTGTTATTAACGCATAGTGGGTTTTGTTTGTGTGTGTGCGTGAGTGTGTGTAATATAATAATCCTGACCGATTTCGGCCATGGCGTCCACTGTCAACCGAGACTAGCCATCGGCGCAGGACATATTATAGTGCACAAGTGTGTGTACTAACACAGCTACACTCCCTCTTCTATCACTCTCATATTCCGATGGGACGGCAACCCGACACGCCCGGAGAGATATCTGGCGCAAGACCAACGGCTGAACGTACTTTCCGAGGCACGGGGGTGTCACACCACCACCTTCCAAACTCCGGGCTATCACTGAGAAATTCCTATTGGAAAAGCCCAATGATACTTTTTGCCCGACCCACGACTCCACGCTCAGCAGTCCCGCTTGCGACAGCGAGACCAACGGAGCAGTCAAGAGCTGGAATAGTGTGAGTATGTATAGAACATACTATTTATATATAACATATATTTTTCGATTTATGTCTGCCCAATTCTATATCTAATGTTTGCGCAGTTAATCAATTGGCCACGTGCCTGAAAATAGAGCGGTCCAATAAAACGTGACGAGTCGGCCAACACTGGTTTTATGAATTCGATTACACTGGATAACTTAATCCGTGTTCCCGTAACTAGCGGTTTGTTACTGATTGCTACAGGTTCCACGTGATTGCTCAGATGAGAGTGGATTTTCGAAATTGATTGCTAGGTCAGATGTAGCAGGATTTTTAGCGAGAAATTTAGGCTGGTTTCAGGTGTTTTTTTAACCTTTTGAACGGCAGAGCATAACCGCATCGGCGTGCCCCCGACGCCAAGACACAAATTCGCCATACTTTTTGTCACATATTTGTGATGTTTGGCGTACAATACATATACAATAATAAAATATTGTATACAGTGCGTATACAATATTTTATTATTACAAACTATATATTATTGAGAGTTGCCACAACTAATAGCAATATTTTTTAACTACTATTCTTAAAATATAGCGCAGTGAATGAAAACACTTATAGTGTTGCGTAGAAGTAGTTATGATTGTGTATGTGCTGAAGACAGCCATATTTCTTATCAAGTCATTACGTCTGATGATACAACTAAACACCGGAAAAAATATCAAAATAAATAAGCAAGTTAGAATGTATACATATGTCTAGTGCGTGATTATAATTATTACAGAAGCTCATGAAGTCCTAATTATTACAGAAAAAGATATAAAAATCTTTCTTATTAAGATACATAGATATTATAATCTTTCTGCCTGCACTTTCTCATAAATTCAACATCATACCTATTATATGTTTATGTTTACCTACATTTTTTTTTAACTTATCTATATATATAAAAGAAAGTCGTGTTAGTTACACTATTTGTAACTCAAAAACGGCTGAACCCTGATATTATACCGAATATTATCATTAACAATACTTACTAGAATACTAAATAAAATTGATAAAACGTACTGTACCCGTATTACTAAAACTACTAAGACAATATTAGATCATGTGTGTACAACTCTAAAAGATAACACTTTTCATATGGCTTTAGTTGAAAGCGCCATGTCAGATCATAAACAAATTTACTTCGAGGTAAACAGAATCACACCGGAAAGGCCCAAAAAAGTAACATACGAAGCTATTAACCTTTTGCGTGTCTTAAGTTACACAGTTCGACATAAGAAAAAATGCTCCAAATGTCTTAAGTCGGACAGTTACACTTAAGGGCTTGGTCAGGATTGGACGATAAAAATCTGTGGTAGACACGCAAAAGGTTAATTATGATAATCTAAATAAAACTATAAAAGATCATACTTTGTCTGACATACATAATGATTTCACAACGTTGGAAAAGTACCTATTGGATACAATTTCTAAAAATAAAATAGAAAAGACCAAAATACTAAACAGGCCAAGACAAGACTGGATCAACAATCACCTTATAACATCCATAAACAAAAGAAATATTTTGTGGCATAAATACAAACATTCCTCACCTGAAGACAAAAAGGTAGAAGACGAGTTCCTACAGCAGAAGAATAATGTGTATAAAGAAATTCAATCAACAAAGAATCAATACTATTACAAAGCCTTTAAAGATTGTGAAAGGAATCCTCTTAAAATGTGGCAACTTATTAATAGTCTGGCTAGCAACAAAACAAAACATAACTCTACTCTTGCAAAATTAGACACGCCAACAGGCCAAATTGCTGACTCAAAGGAAATCTGTGAGTGTTTTAACTTTTTTTTCTCAAATATAGGTGCTGAGCTCGCTAGTAAAATTCCAAAATCGTATCATAATAATCATACTTTACAGGTACCCGCTAGCAAAGCTAGTACGGCCAATCTAACACAATTTGAATCTGCTACTATTGCGGAGGTACTTAAAATAATTGAAAATTTAGATGCAAACACCAGCGCCGGTATTGGTGGAATAAATACAAAATTTTTAAAATGTATTAAATATCAAATAGCGGAAAAATTAAGTCTTTGTATTAATAGGTGTCTAACAGAAGGATATTTTCCAGAATCCTTGAAAGTTGCAAAAGTTAGCCCCATATATAAGTCAGGAAGCAAATCAGATCCAGGTAATTACCGACCAATATCTGTATTACCAATATTATCAAAGGTGTTTGAAAAAATATTACACAACCGACTTAGTGCTTTTCTAAATTCAAAAAAGTTCTTATATAAAAAACAATATGGGTTTCGACCAAAGTCAAACACGGTTACAGCTGCAACCGATCTAGTGACAAAAATCAAATCCAATATTGATAGAAGGAAAATTACACTGGGGGTGTTCGTAGATTTAAAAAAAGCTTTTGATACTGCTAGTCACAATATACTTTTGTTGAAACTAAATCATTTAGGTGTCTCAGGATCCGCTTTTGAAATGTTAAAATCATACCTTAGCGACAGACATCAAATTGTGAAAATCGGTAAAGTTCAAAGCAAATCTCAACAAATCACCTACGGAGTCCCCCAGGGCTCAATCCTCGGGCCATTGTTATTTCTAATCTACATAAATAGCATCCATGAAATCGGTCTAAGGGGGGATATAGCACTGTACGCTGACGACACGAGTTTATTTTACTCAGGTACCTCAGTATGCTCAATTATAGAACAAGCTCAACATGATCTAAACCTTTTACATACTTAGCTTAAATCAAACGTACTGACAATAAACATTTCTAAAACCAATTATATTATATTCGCGGCAAAAAACAAAAAGATTGGTCAGCACAGTAACTTACATATTGATGGTCAAATACTAAAGAGAGTTCATCAAGAAAAATATCTTGGTCTTATACTTGATGATCAATTAACGTGGAAACCACATATAGAGAGTATCAAAAACAAGCTCACATCACTCACAGGTGCGCTCCGTGGTATAGTGCGATGTCTTCCTAGACATGTGCGTTATACTATATTTAACTCCATGGTTAAATCTCACTTGGACTACTTGATTGAGGTCTGGGGAACTGCTGCCAAATCAAACCTAAAAATACTGCAAATTGCCCAAAATAGAATAATCAAAACACTATTTAGGTATAGCTATTTAACTCCTACTGAAAAAATATACGAAGAAACACAACTTATGAATCTCCATCAAATGTATAAGTACAACACATGCATACTCGTAAGAAAAATTCTAACTAAAGATATACAGTCTCAGATAATATTTACAAAAAGGGCACAAACTTATAAAATTTTAACGAGACAAGCTAATGACATCTGTTTAACCCAGCCTAGGACTAAATATGGAAAGAGGAATATTATGTATTAAGGGGCCAATTTCTATAACAAACTACCTAAAGACATAAAATAAATCAAATCGTCATACGTTTACAAGAAAAGTTTAAAAAAATATATTTTAAAAGACCTTTCCCTGCCTTTTAATTAATCAAAAAATAATAATCATAGTTAAACAAGAAAGAAAAAAAATTATAATAATAAAAGAAAAAAATAATAATTTTAGAACATGAATATACGTACCAAATTAAATTTAAAATACAAAAAAGAAAAACAAATATAATCAAAAATAAATACCCCACAATAACAGAAATAAATAAATATGTACACATATTGACCTAAAACACTAATAATCGCTTATGTTCTGCACTGTGTCGTAGGCCTTAGTAAACACGCAACATCTATTAACTTGCACCCTACCCTCATCGCTCAAAATCTGTTGTCCTGTTTATTGTGTAACCTACCTTTTTCTGATTTGTTTATTTTACATTTATACTGCTAAAACGATGTATTTTTAATCGAAGTATTGTTATAATGTTTAGTTTTAAGATACCTACATATTTGTTTTTGTTTTTATCTACGCTTTCTGGCAGATAACATTTTTTCTAAATCTATTTATGTTTTCTCTATAAGTGAATTTGTAATTCTTTTGAGAAAATAAATATCTTTAACCGTAACAATGCTGCGACCAATAACACGGCAAAAGTTTATTCTGAGGCGGTACGAAGTTCGCCGGGACCACTAGTAGTTTTATATATTACAAATATAATTCATTTGAAGTCATTAAATAATATGGTTAAACTGCAACATAACAATAAGATAGTTGACAACGAAGGTGAGTATAACGGGCAGCATGTACAGTAAACTTCCAAAAATGCATAAGCAATCTCTTAAAGTTATAGCTTGACGTTTAGTTTGACTTACGACCTTCTATTTTCAAGTTGTCAGTGTGCCGTAAGTTCAAATCCCACGCATGATCAGACTTTTTGTAAGTTCTAGTTGTTGGTTAGTACGCGTGTATGAGTATCTTAACATTCCACAGATAACACACACTAAGGAACTGTCGTCGCACTACGCGTAAGAACATCATATTATTACTGTGTCATTAAGAATACCCGTCGCATAGTCACAGAGGCGGCCTGTTGTTACCATTCCATTGATAAAATTCGCGTTAATATATCATGTGCTGGTAGCCGTTTGGGCTAAGTGTAGGATTCGCAATCAGGGAAACCTGAGTTCCAATCTTAGTAATGGCCCGTTGTTGTTTTTTCTTTCTTTGAAAATACTAAAGATATAAAAAACAAGTTGTTTTTATATTTCATGAAAAATTGTATTGTATTTTTGTACTAAATAGTTGCATATTACGAATATGATTTATTAATCATATTTGTAATTTGCAATTATTTAGTAGTGACTAGTGTTCTGTAATTCATTTTTTCGATGATGTAAGGTGGAAATAATAAAGTCGTGCTGAATAATAATGAAAATGTTTATTTGTTATACTTAATTATAAATAAAATTAACAAACAAGAGAATTGTGACGTCGAATTGTTACCTAGGCAAAAAAAGTTCTCTTGTAACCGTTGATAGATTGTTTGTTGGAAGTATACCCTCTTAGACCATTCATAATAACATAACAATGAAAGGATATTTTAATAATACAAAATATATAATTGTTGATAGCCAGTTATTAAAGGTAATTGCTATTCAACAAGTTTTATTGAAAACTGATATATGATTTAGACTTTGTAAACATGTTTTTTTTATGTAACGTCACATTGAATGTATTGAGATTATAGCTTAATTGTTCATTTTCTTGACGAAAAGAAGATTGAAACTACACCTCAATTTCAGTTCAAAGAACTTTAGTTCTCATTAAGACAATCGTCAATTACATGAGAAAAATAAGTCTAACTATTAATTTATGTTACAACAGTGCGGGTAGAAGAAACAAAAAACAAAACAGAATCATGATTATTGTCAACAAAATTCGTAGCAAGTTCACTGCATTCCTAAGATAAGGCAATGGCACAAGTTAAAAGATATAGCTGTTTTAAACTAAAGTAAACACAACATTATTAATATAGTGTTGCGTTAACGATTGATAATCACGGATATGTTAAAATTACCTACTAAATATTTAGTTACATGGTCTGATTATTATAAAATAAACAAAAAAAAGTAGTATTAATATTTTGTATAACCCCCATTATTTTCGATGCAGTCAAGTAGACGTTTGCGCGTGGACACAACAATATTACTGCATATTTCGCTCCCTCTTAAATTTTCCCACACCTCCATGCAATGGGTTTTTAAGTGTTCCGTAGACCTCTCATCCCGCGAGTCCCACCTTTGCACCATCGTTTGAGGTCGGGTGATCGTGCTGGCGATGGAACAAGAATTACCTCGGGGTGATTGTGAAACCACTCACGCACAGTACTCGCCCGGTCAATAGGACAATTGTCCTGGACAAATGAAAATTGTGCTAACTCATCAGCTGGGTAAATGTTGCGCACAGTAGGTAGCATGACTAAGTCTAACATTTCCACATAAGTCCAACTGTTTGCGCGAGGAGGCTGCACTCATAATCCCTACATATTAATTGTAATTCGACCTGATTCGGTGTTAGGGATTACGTTTTTATCACACCAGCGAGTGTTATTCTTGCGCCATAAATGAAACCTGCCTTTTTTCCTGGATTTAAATGTTTTTTCATCTGAAAATATGGTAGTATTCCAGTCAAAATCTAAATAATCTCGTGCGAAACGTAATCGTTCTTGTTTTTGTCTCTCTGTTAAGTAGGGCTTTTTAGCAGGTTTTCTGTGATGCACGCCTTCGGCGTGGAGCGCACGGCGAACAGTTTTGCAACGAGGTGTCGTATAATTCCGCAAAGTGTCTCGTTGGTGTGAAACCATTTGTTTCATACTCGTCCACCATATGTCGTCGCTGCGCCTCGCTAATAAGCTTCGGTCTTCCACATCTCTTTCGACTAGCAAGGCTACCCTCTTCCTCATATCTTTTATCCAAAGACTTACAGTATTTCTCTAAAACAAAAAAAGAATGATATTAGGCAGCTATACTTAACAAAATACTAAAGTGACTTAATTTTTAAATAATATGTTAATAATCATATTTATTTAATATAGTTTTAAAATAAAACTCGGCATTTATAAATCCAATAATAAACACTAATATTTCTCTTTTAAGCCTCATAAAGTTATGATGGATGGATTCAAAAATCAATAAAAATAATTAAGCCATATGTTACCAAATAATCTCAGGTATAAATTTTAATTGAAAGATTAATTTATAAAGTTACAATTCATAAATAGGTATTATACTCACATTCAGTCCGGTTTCTTCATATATTTGTGTTTTATTAAGACCACTCTTATGCAGCGCAATAATAGTCGCCCTCACTTCAATACTAATATCTGCCTGCATTTTGAGAATATTACAATACTGTTAATCACACGTCACTAACCAACAACTTCAACCAACCGACAGTTCATTCCGATCAAGCTAAATATTCATAACACTCATGTCTACCTCGCAGAAATCTAAATTCCTAATTTTGTTTTTTGTGATCTACCTTTCTAACTTTACGAAATGTGTGAACAAGTTGAAGAATTATTTAATATATTGCTAATCCATTACTTCCAATCGGGTAAGAACTTACAAAAAGTCAAGTCATGCGTGGGATTTGAACTTACGACACATTGATTTCAATTTCTCTCTGAGGGCGCTAAACTGTTGGGCCATCTTAACTCATTTTTAAATGACGAAATTATGAACGACAATCACTTGTTGAAGACAACTTGAAAATAGAAGGTCGTAAGTCAAACTAAACGTCAAGCTATTACTTTGTGAGATTGCTTATGCAGTTTTGGAAGTCACTGTACATCCCAGCGGGAACCTTGGTCAATAACTTGACTTCTATTAGATTCTTCTTTATCAGACGTATAAAGTCCTTTATCAATCTCAACTCAACTTCACCTGAATCTATAACAAGGATTTTAGTGGTTCTCAAAAGAGATTTTTAAGTCCCTTATTTAAAACTAGTCTTTAACCGCGGCTCCGCTCGATTAAGTTAGGATTTCTTACCAAGTATATTATATTATTGTATTGTAAAGCCGAACCAAAACTCGACGAAACTTCACTCCTTGGGATGTTGCCAGCTACCCAGCAACTAATGGCATCACCGTTCCTGATATGAAACTGAATAAAATAATCAAAAGTCTCTTGAACTCATAGATTCCCCATATCTGTAATTTATAAAGTGATTATAACATACTATTTTTTTTTTAATGATTAATTAATCTCTACAAAAGAAAACATAACATAATTTACTTAAAAATTGTAAGTAAAACATTTGATACATCATCACAGTGTTCTGTGATATTGACACTATTAAGTGAAAAGAAATACTGGAACAATAAGAACATTATGAACCAAAAAGTACGAACTTAAATATCGTCCATATTCATATCAGAGTCTCCAAGGATTGGCATTAAACATATAAATTTCCAAAATACCTGGGGTCCAAAGCAAAGCGTCATTTTGTCACAACAATTTGCTAAATCCCGATACAATTCAACCCACCCCTGAATCTCCCTTGTGACAGCACATTGCTCATCCGAACCAATATCACAAATCCCTACTCTCTCCTGAGCTATTGATATAAACCCAGTCAATGTTTTAAAAAACTTGAATACCATCATAATAACAACAAAAAACATGAGGTACTGAAATATTACAGTAATTCTGATAACTATTTGTGATACTGCAATAGAAAATATAATAATGAAGGAATCTGAATGTGAGAGCAATATTAAACTTTCGATAGATCTAAAAAACAGAAATCGAAAAAGAAATTAAGATAAGAGCTATGCTGCACCAGATTATTTTCTTTAGAGAATTAAATAATTTCTTGTCATCTATAAAAAAATCCGACACACGGCTGATGCTTCTATAATAAGATATGAAATCGCAGCTGTGATAGATACCGATCACGACGGATGACACAGAGTTAACATAACCTGCAGCAGAAAAACACCAATAAATCAATGTTAATTGAATATAATATTTTCCACCTAACAATTATTGTGTTTCAAGAATCAAGACTATAGCGTGTAAGATAGACTGGATTAAAATTTGTAAAATAATTAAACATTTTTTGGTATTCTTCTGGCTACTATATTTCCAGTATATGCCTAAGAGGTTCTCCATATACAACAAATTGTTTAACCACTTTATTTCAGACATTTTTGTTGTATAGCTGTGTGTGTCGCTGGCTGCAGTTTTAGATGAAATGGACGGCAACAAAATATTTAAATCAAAATCAAAAGTCATTTATTCAAATTAGGCTGAGTGCCAACACTTTTTGAACGTCAAAGTTCTACATAAAGACAGTCCCCCAAAACGTCCGCCCGTCACCACTTTCTAGTGTTATAGCTGGGAAAAAGAAGTGGCGCAACTAACTCCCCAGCAACACATCGGTCTGATAAGTTTATTATAATAACTAAATAGAAGTGTAATACTATGTAGTTACTCACCAAAAAACTGACTATCAATAATTGTGACAAAATCATTTTTCATTGTTCATGTTATCATTATCTATTCGATCAATCAAACTGCTAAATAATGGTGTATACTTAGCGTACAGGAAACCACGCTTGCTCCACATTTGGATTCACATTTATTTCCTTTCAATCAACTAGCGTTATCATCTCAAATTTTATAAGAATGTTGTAATGCGGGTGTTGTCTATCTTTTAGACCTCGTACAATGACTTTTTACATTTTCAACATTGTTAAAATAAATAAATATGAATAATTTCATAGTTTAAAACTTAAGTTACCGCTGTGTGTAATAAACTCCAGCATTAAAAAAATGCAATTGTGTAAAGTGATCAATAAACAGAATGGCTTTATGCCAAAATTATTATATAATAAATAAAATCTGTAATAAAATACTAATTATATATTAACGTCATAACTTCATAAGATAAGTAATTCTATTAGAAACGAGAAATGACCGAGAAAAGCAACTTGCAGAACGCCCATAGTGCACGCAAAACATGCAGATTTTACGTCTATAAAATCTGTCCTCTTAAATCCATTATTCAGGTAAGAAGACAGAAGGTTGAAAGTAGAGAGCTCTGTTCATGCTATAACGTAGTGGAACTAATTTGTGACGAATGTGCAATGGTTAACGCAATCGAAGGCCTTAGAAGCGTCGCAAGTATTCTAATAATATCTTGCGATTAATTCCACGCCTTGAGTGTTTTTCAGTTATTGCTTGCCCGTCTCTGTATTTAAGCAACAGCATTACAAAACTGACGGCTTTAATAAAAAAAAACACATATCAAATATTGATACATTACTTTTATATGTAACGTGGTATTATGTTTTTAATAAATGATTTAAAACTAAATTACATGGTTAAACTGCAGTATAACAATGACATAGTTGACGGCAAGTGTCAGTAAAACTGGTAACATGTACATCCCAGCAGGAATCTTGGTCGAACCAACATTCGATGGATCTTCAGTCCTTGGTTCCTCGCCTTCTGTCCAGCAACTAATGGCATCACCATTACTGTTACATAACTAAACAGAATAATCGCAACTCTCTTGTTCTCATAAGTGTTGCCAATCTGTAATTTATCACATAAATAACAACATGCCGGCGATATTTCTAATATTATTATGCTAGTAGGGGAAGAAAATAGTAAGATATATACTTACATCGAACAATTTCAAGTAAAAAATTTGATACGTCATCGAAATTAACTGTGCTATTGACAATACTAGCGAAAAGAAAAACTGAAACAAATGAGGGAAGAGATCATTTATTCGCATAAGAATTACAATTCACTTACATGGGAATATTTAAAACTAGTCATATCATAAAAATAAACTAAATGTAGGACGTATTATAAAAAACTAGGCATCGATTAATGTTTTGAGGGTAGGTTACAAATAATATTAACAAGTATTCGTTCTATACACAGGCTCAACTGTCAAAATATTTAAACACGTTTCAGTACAACACAGATCAGTAAATATTAAAAAAGAACCTCTATTATGTTTTTAGTTATAAGCCTTTACTATTGATTTGGTTTTTATATAACTATTTATGCAGTATAAAATGTTGAAACTAAAAATCAATCAAATCAATCTGATTATGTACAATATTTTTGCCAATAATTGTTTTTCATTGAAACTTCATAAATGGTAAGCTTATAAGTATACATATATTAACTCCGTTAAGGAACCACAGGTTTTTGTTTCATTACATATTGTTAGCGGAAAAATGATGTCACATCCGTTAAAAGGAAGGGATGACGGGTGGTGGTAGCCGCGCGCCTATATGAGCCGCTGCGCGCTCATTTGGAGGCCCTTTTCTTCTTTCTTCGTGGAGTCAACTGTGTTGGGAAACCTCTGCCCGTTTGGATAGCCAATTCTGCCTTAACTTATTTTCATTTTGTAATAATTAAATGTCCGTTTAATTTTTGAAGTTTGTGATTAGAAATAAACCGTCATTTTTGATTGTTTTCTTTTTTTTAATCAATTTTGCTTTATTGTGCTAAGAATATTGTATAAAAATCTAAAGTTGAAAGTCTGAGTTCCAGGCTTGATATGGAACCTAATACGTACGTACCTGGCGTCCAAAGCACAGCGTTACTTTTTCACAACAGTTTACGAAATCCCGATATAGTTCAACCCATTCTTGAATCTGCTCCCTTGTGATATGACAATGCTCATCTAAACTAATATCACAACTCCTTATGCTCTCATGAACAGCTGATATCAACGAAGTGAAGCATTTCCTCAAGTGAACCACTATCATAATAACAACAAAAAACACGAGGTATTGAAAGACTATGGTAATTTCCATAAATGTGAGCGATGTAAAAAGAGGAACCAAAATTAATAAGGATTTTGACGACGATGAGAAATCTATTAGAAGTTCCGTAGACCTGAACAAGTATATCGTTATAGAAAACAAACTAAGAGAAACACAGAACCAGAGTATCTTTGTCAAAGAATTAATACCATTTTTATTATCTTTAAACCATTCAGAGACACGACTGATGCTTCTATGATAAGACATGAAGTCGCGGCTGTAACAGATACCGGTCACAACAGATGACACAATATTTACATTACCTGATGCAGCAAAACAAGCAAAAAATATTTTTAACTGGAAATATTCATATTCTCCAAAAAAAATACATTCTGCAACAATTGTGATTATGGCATGCAATAATGTTTGGATTATAATTTGTAAAACAATAAAGCATTTATTGATCTTTTTCTGGCTATAATAATTCCTGTAAATGCCGAACAGATTCTCTATACGCAACAAATTGTTCAACCACTTTATCGGAGGCATTTTTGTTGTATGTTGTATGTCTCGATGACGACAATGTTTTTCCAGACCGTCACAAAACATTGCTTGTTTTCATGAACTTGTTCATTGTTTCTATCCACGGTTTTTAGTGAGTAATTAAGTGTCAATCATTGTACAAGTACATATCACTACGATCAGTACTTTACTTTTAAGCAAAAGATATCACAAAAAACAGTGTTTGGCACAGTTTCGTTCCGGTTTTTTACACTTGCACATTTTCATCAATTATATTCTTCCATTGTCCTATTATGTCCAAATAGGTATAATTTTTTATTAATATGCATGGGCTAAAGCAACCACAATGTGGGTCCAGAAAATGCCTCACGACATCGCGGGATACCCAGGCAAAGATGGCGGGACGAGCTTGACGCCTTCGGCAGGATTGGTCCAAACTTGCCCGAAGCCGGGAGGAATGGAAAGAAGAAAGGGAGGCCTTTGCTCTGCAGTGGGACACAATTGGTTACAGATTAATAAGTAATAAATAAATAAACCGATGAAGCTACTACCAGCAACCAATACAAATCTAAACAATGTTATGTTTGTGTAATTAAATTGTGTCAAATCCACTCTTAAAAAAATATACATAATTTTCAAAGCAGAGTTATGAAATACGCTTTACAACTTAAGGTTAAATAATATGGTTAAATTGCAACATAACAATGAGATAGTTGACAGCCATTGTTAGTATTACAGGCAGCATGTACATCCCAGCAGGAACCTTGGACATTAGCTTAATCTCTACCGGATTCCTCTTTATCAGACGAACTAAGTCCTTTATCAACTTAACTTCAGCTCCACCTGAATCAGAAACCAAAGATACCTTAGTAATTTTACTAGAGTTTCCTATCCCTGAAATTAATTAATGGAATAATTTTACCGGTTTGTATTGTATTGTAAAGTCGAACCAATACCCGGCGGAACTTCACTCCTTGGTTCTTCGCTATTTGTCCAGCCACTAAGGGCATCATCATCACTGATACGTAACCAAATAGAACAATTGCAACTCTCGTATACTCTTCAGCGTTGCCAATCTGTAATTTACAAAATTGATTTACATAATACCAACAGAGAATGATGGCATCGATAGTATTTGCAACAAATACTCACATTTAAAACATTCTTGTAAAAAATATAGTACGTCATAAAAATGTAGTGTAGTATGGACAGGATGATAGAAAAGAAAAACTGAAACATTAAACAGCATCATTTAACAAACAATGCAAATGTAAGGTAAACATATTAATCGTACCCAGAACCTTGAAGTAAAATACGATGTTGTACCTGACGTCCAAAGCAAAGCATTATTTTGTCACAGCAGTTAGTCAAATCCTGATAAAGTTCAACCCATCCTTGAATCTGCTCCGTTGTGATATGACATTGCTCGTCCGAACTAATATTACAACTCTTCACCATCTCCTGAGCAGTTGATATCAACGAAATCAAGCTTTTTAACAAATTAACAACTATCATTATAACAAAATACAACATCAAGTCCTGAAATACTATGGTAATCCTTATGATTGTTTGTGAAATCAAAATTGGAATCAAAATTGACAGCCTTAACTGCGAAAATTTTAGAAAAGTGTCCACAGACCTGAAGACAGCAAACACGACAGAATATATAATAAAACTAATGGTGAACCGATAGGTTCTCTTCAAAGAGATCATGAGCTTCTTATCATCCTTAAAGCATTCGAAGACACGGCTGATGCCTTTAAAGTAGGACATGAAGGCGCGGCTGTAACAGACTCCGGTCATGACAGATGTCAACGATGATAAATAGGATGAAGCAGAGAACCCAGCAAATATCAAATTAATTTGATCGTAATCAACCTCTCCTAATAACAAATACAGCTCTTGCAAAAAGATAACAGTGTGAAACAGAGTCTGGGATAATATTAGGAGGATAATGAAACATTTCTTAATCTTGTTCTGGTTAGAATAATTCCTGTATATTCCGAAGAAATTCTCCATTAGCACTAAATTGTTGAAAAAAATTGTTGGAGACATTTTTTTTCTAATGTTATACGCTTCGGTGACGACGATAAAGTAATACTTTTAATGGATGTAAGCAAGACATTTTGTTACTTGTAGGAGTAGTTTGTTATGTAAGTAAATACTTGACCGTCGTTTACACGACTCGACATTTTCAAACATTTTCTTTTTAATTATCTATTATGTTTTTTTGTATGGTATATGTATGGGAATATCACGTAATGGGGGCGTGTCAGACTCCTACTGACTAAAACCCATCCGTGTTCCTTCTAAAGCCCTTTGCGTTCCGGGCCGCGGTGACTCTTTCGAACAAATTCCACAAACCAGGCAGATCTATTCGAAGGTGCTATGTCATATCTTGGTTATACGTTATGGAATTATCATTGTTTCAAGTTTCTACAATTATTGTGTCTTTTCAGGGTTCCATACCCGAAGGGTAACCAATGGGATCCTATTACTAAACCTCCGCTGTCCGTCTGTCCGACAGTCCATCCATCCGTCTGTCCGACCGTCCATCCATCCGTCTGTTCGACCGTCCATCCGTCCGTCTGTCTGTTAGCGGGCTGTATCTCATAAACCGTAATTGATAGACAGTTGAAATTTCACATAGTGTGTTTTTCTGTTGTCGCTATAACAAAAACCCTTCTAGAAAAGTGTTTTTTGTTTGCGTTTTTTGCTCGATCATAATGGCAACAGGTAGACACTTGAAATGCTCACAGAGTTTGTATTGTTTTATAAGCTTAAAAAACATAATTAAAAATAAAAGGACTCCTTGAAAACAAACGTGTTTATTTCGGTTTATGGTACGAAACACTTCGTGTGAGAATCCGACTCGCACTTGGCCGGTTTTTAGCAAGCGCCTTGTAAGCGATCCTTCCAGTTATACATAATTTATAAGTTCCCCATTTCACAAATATACGAACCGACTCAAATAAAATCTGGAAGAAATCAACTTGGTATTATCAACCGCAGGTAGGTCACAGCACCGCGCGAGGGAAAGGCAAGGCCTTCGCCCCAACCGCCGCAACAGGAGAAGACGCCCCGGGCGTCGGGAGTCGCAGGGCGATCCCCGGCCACCGTAGGCGCGGGACTGGGGACGGCGAGCGTTGGGTGGCAAGCTGTCCGATCACCACCAGGCCCGGGTCGATGGCGCGTGGTGTTTCACGCGCGTCTCAAAGAGATGTCAGCATAGAAGACGGGGCCCGCTAGGGCCAGGGTTGCGGAATTTGTTCGATAGAGTCACCGCGGCCCTGGAACGCAAAGGGCTTTAGAAGGAACATGGATGGGATTTAGTCAGTAAGAGTCTGACACGCCCTTCCGCTCCACCCAGAGCGGAAGAAGTCATTCACGTTTAGCAAGTCAATCACATTTAGGGCTTTTTGGCGCAATTATTAGCGCAGATAGATAGTCATTTTGTCGAGATTTTTTTTGAAACACTACTGAAGTCTCAGACAGCAACTATTCCGTAAAACAATCTTACAGAAACATATTCCGAGAAAAACGCCAAAAACAGATTCCTGCTTAATATTCCATACATTTATGTAATTGTGCTATACGTAAGAGATACAGCTGGCTTAAAAATCGGTACCATTTCGTGTAAGGGGCAGCACCTTAAACGATGAATACTGTTTGCATATGCTTCAGACGATTCCAAACATAGGCATAGATAAATAGACTGAGCGTTCAGGGTGTGAAGTGAACACATTCAGAAAAATGCGAGAGAAACTAAAATGATCGTGCGGCCAGTAGTTGTCTCGTTCCAGAATTATAATAGACAAATATGTTATAGTTGTGAAAGAAAGAGATATAGCTTTTCCTACAAACCTTTTTTTTTATGTCGGGGGGAAATCCTCATGGAATTCCTCCACCCTGGGGTGGGTGGAGGGGTCTGTCAGACTCTTACTGACTAAAACCACCCCGGAGTTCCATCTCCCACCTACGCCGGGGATCGCGGGAACGTATGCGACTTCCGCAATCCCCGGCTGGTGCCGGGCCCGCCTCTGCGGGCCACCTCGCGTTGGCGGGGGGAGTGAGGTGTTTGACTCTCCTCGCTACGTCAAAGAGGGGCGCACGGGAACACCACGCGCCGCCAAACCTAACCCTAAATAGATTGGGATCCTAGACCTCCAAGAGTTAATTAAGGTTACTTCTAGGCAAGTGTTTTCCATCAGTACTACTTGCTTACGCCAAACTCATTAGCCGTTATCGCATCTTTTGTGTACTTCTTTATGGCCATAAACAATAGAGAACTGTCCTTATGTCAATAAACTTACAGTTCGTATTTCTGGAGCGAGAATCCTTACCTTGCCGTAACACAGTCTTTGACTAGCGCGGAAGGTAAAGAATTTTTAACTGTATACCGCCAATATTCGTATTTTGTTTTAACATAGTTCTGTTTAATTGGAAGTAAAAGTAAAGTAAATAGTACAAATAATAACATAATTTTAGCGTACGAAATGATTTATTAATTTCTAAGAATGTTTGTTTTGTGAACTTATTGTAAGTATCTACTTATTGTGATTAATACTTGTGGTGGTGCTTACATTGGAAGTAAATTCTATTCTATTCTATCTTCGACCACATCATCGCTTAACTTTATTTGAATCATGTAGAGTAGTCAATGTTGCGACTGTTTGCTTTGTCCATTCCTCTACGTCTTCGGTACCAATGAACTAGATCAATGTATACGTAGTTAAGTTATATTAAAACATAACGCAAGTGTTATATCGAATGTGCCCGGCACGACGATGAATTTGAATACGATGTAAGTTCATGTGTAATCTATGCTATACTAATATAATAAGAATAAAGTTTATTCATTAATTGTTACATAAATGACCTTACAACTAAAACATAATTATACTATCTGTAACTATTTAATGTCAGTAAGTTTGTTTGTTTGTTTGAAAGTGCTTATCTCTGAAACTGCCAGTCGGATTTGGAAAATTCTTTTTGTGTTTGGTAGCCACATTCATGAGGAAGGCTTTGGAACTGTACGACTTTATCGGAAACATTTTTATTGTATGTTGTAAGTCTCGACGACCACAATATTTTTTCAGATAGTCACAAAACATTGGTTATTTTTATTAACTAGTGGATTATTTCTGTCGGCAGTTTTTAGTACGTAATTGATTGTCAATCACTAAGGACATTATTAAATTAATTTTACAGGTACATATCACTCTGATCAATACTTTTAAGCAAAAGATATAATAGAAAACAGTGTTTGACCCAGTTGCGTTCCAGTTTTTTTTTACTTTTATTTATATCAATCACATTCTTCCATTGTCCTATTGTGTCCAAATAGGTATAATTTTAAAATAAACTGACGAGCTACTACCAGAAAACAATACAAATAAAACAACGTTTAGCTTATGTAATTAAATTGTGTCAAATCCACTGTTGTAAATAACACAAATGACAAATAAAAAATATACATAATTTTCAAAGCAGAGTTATGAAATACGCTTTACAACTTAAGCTTAAATAATATGGTTAAATTGCAACATAACAATGAGATAGTTGACAGCCATTGTTAGTATTACAGGCAGCATGTACATCCCAGCAGGAACCTTGGACATTAGCTTAATCTCTACCGGATTCCTCTTTATCAGACGAACTAAGTCCTTTATCAACTTCCCTTCAGCTTCACCTGAATCTGAAACCAAAGTTACAGTAGTAATTTAACTCGAATTTTCTGTCCCTAAATTTAATTAGTGGGAATCATTTTACCGGTTTGTATTGTATTGTAAAGTCGAATCAATACCCGGCGGAACTTTACTCCTTGGTTCTTCGCTATTTGTCCAGCCACTAAAGGCATCATCATCACTGATACGTAACCAAATAGAATAATTCCAATTCTCGTATATTCTACGGCGTTGCCAATCTGTAATTTACATAATTAATAACCTAACACAAATAGGTAATGATAATATCGATAATATTTGCATCAGATACTCACATTTAAAACATTTTTGTAAAAAATTGAGTACGACATCAAAATGTAGTGTAGTATTGACAGGATGATAGAAAAGAAAAACTGGAACATAAAACGTAATCATTTAACAAACAGTTCAAATATAAATTAAACATGTTTATCGTAGAGCATTCATTCGTTAGAAACTGGAGTAAAAGCTGTCGATTTCCGGCCGACAATAAAACGTGTTTAATTCGTAGATAAGATGTTGACGTCAAATTATTGAGGATTTCTGAAAAATATTTTCAAATTTTCGTATAATTTTGTCATTAGAACAGTTCTCAGTCTACGCAGATGCTGGATAATAGTAAAACCATATACGACAAACTTATAACAATATTACTATGAAAAAAAATTGGTTTTCTGTAAAGTCGGTTTACGGACGATAGTTTAACGTGACAACGTCATAACAAAACATTGATGAAATGATCGTAACGTTACAATGAGCGTAACGTTACAAGGGCGTAACGTTACAATGAGTCATCCTTTTTCGTGCGTGCAGCCGGCGTTAATCGATTTATTAGACGTTGCCACGTCAAAAACAATAATATTTACTAGTGTATGGCTGAAAAAAAAACATAATTACCGTAAATTTTCATACAAACAAAGTATACACAAAAGTGTCATTTTTAGTCACTTTTTCACTCGAGTTATTAAACGTATTAGTCTAGGATGAAATCTGAGATATTTTTGTTCTTATTTTAAACCTAATATATTTACGTTCAAAAACATAGTATACATATATTTTTAATAACTTATATGTTTATTTTACTATGAATTATTAAGTACTACTATAAAATCGGCGCGGAATCGCACCAGCGCTCAGTGCCGGCCGAAGCCGGGCGAGCCGCGCCGCTATGGGTAAAATATAATGTGGTACCTGCCGTCCAAAGCAAAGCATTATTTTGTCACAGCAGTTAGTCAAATCCTGATAAAGTTCAGCCCATCCTTGAATCTGCTCCTTTGTGATGTGACATTGCTCGTCCGAACTAATACCACATCTCTTCACCCTCTCCTGAGCAGCTGATATCAACGAAATCAAGCTTTTGAACAAATGAACCACTATCATTATAACAAGATACAACATTAGACCCTGAAATATTATGATAATCCTTATCATTGTTTGTGACACCAAAATTGGAATCAAAGTTGACAGCCTTAATTGCGGAAACTTAAGAAAAGTGTCCACAGACCTGAAGACAGCAAACACGACAGAATATATAATAAAACTAATGGTGAACCGGTAGGTTCTCTTCAGAGAGATCATGAGTTTCTTATCATCCTTAAAGCATTCGGAGACACGGCTGATGCCTTGAAAGTAGGACATGAAGGCGCGGCTGTAACAGACTCCAGTCATGATGGATGTCAACCATGATAAATAAGCTGAAGCAGAAAACCCAGCAAATATCAAATTAATTTGATCGTAATCAACCTCGCTTAATAACAAATACAGCTCTTGCAAAAAGATAACAGTGTGAAACAGAGTCTGGGAGGATATTAGGAGGATAATTAAACATTTCTTAATCTTGTTCTGGTTACAATAATTCCTGTATATTCCGAAGCAATTCTCCATTAGCACTAAATTGTTGAAAAAATTTGCTGGAGACATTTTTTTCTTATGTTATACGTGACGGTGACGACGATAAAGTAATACTTTTAATGTACATCCATTAAAAGTAGCAAAACATTTTGTTTCTTGTATTTCCTGGCGAGTAGTTTCTTATGTAAGTAATTACTTGACTGTCGTTTACATGATTCGACTTATTCGAACACTTTATTTTTTGTTATCTAGTCGATGTTGCCCTGTCATATTTATTTATTTATTCTAACAGAACATACTGTTACGAGCTTGGGGTTCGTGACAATAAAAACAGCCGATTAAATAAACAAAATGACACTTTAATTTAAAAACACTAATTACAACTTTAAACCTACTAATTATAAAACACAACTTCACTACTGATCACTTTAGTCGCACTTGAAGATCACTTCCGAAGTATTCGCTTGTATCGCAAATCCAATACTGACTCGGTCGCAGACTACGCGCTCCGTATATAGGTTAGTTAATTCTAGAAACTTCTATTCTCGAAAAATCTGGAAAGTACTCGTATCTACCGAAGCCGACTGACCAGGTATCGAGAAAAGTAGAATGTTCTGGCAAAGAAATGTCTAGAAGGTACTTGACTCTACTAGTTCTGCTACTCGATACTAGATGGCGCTAGTAGTAACTTAATGTACCCGACATTAATTCTGGCGCTTAACAATACATTGTTCACTTATCGAATAAATACATAACTAAGGCCAGTGTAGTCCAGTAGCTAAGCTCAGTTTTGGTATCTTAATGTAGGTAGTTACGATGTCGACATATACTGAGTGTATGACTAGCTTATATCGTTACCATAATAGTGTTGTGTCGTTAGTGACGTACTGCTTGAGTTTAGCTTTAAATATGTTAAAAAAAGATGTGCTCCTTATTTCTGCCTGTAAATTATTATAAAGTTGAACGCCTTCGTACTTTATATTTTTAACCGACTTCAGGATGAGGTTCTCTAATTCTCTCTAATTCGACTATGTTTTTTTTTTGTATGTTTCGGATTAGGAACGGATTTTGATGATTCTTTGTTTATTCGCAAGCCTTGGTGCCACTGAAACGAGACCACTGAGGTGGTCTCATTGGCACCAAGTAAGAATCTGATGATAAAAAATGAAATTTTAAAAGCACATACAATGTTTGTTTCATATACTTTCTAACGCAATTAAGATAATTGTGCCTGGTAATCAACATCTCATCTTGCTGAGCTGATGATGGAAGGTATAAGTCAGGATCTGATGCTGGGACAGAAAAAATGTTTGTTCAGCGATAGAAATATATAAAATGATCATTAGATCAAAGGAATTTTATGAAATATGAACATTATAACTTTTAATCATTAGTTTAAGTGTTTGTTATATCCACTGAACGTTATATGAAGTGAAATTATATCTTATGGAGGTATATCGTAAGTTCTTATAGCGAAAAAGATTATTTTAACAAATGAAAATTTTATCATTCGTTGATATATTATATGCGTGAGGTTCTGCAAGGTCATTAATAGCTGTAGTGATGAAATTGATATCCACTTTGACAGTTTGGGTAAATCGAAAGCCTATTTTCATAAAAATCTCTCTTGATGGCCTTTCATTAACTCGCGTGGAAGGAAATTTGTTCATACTAATAGAATAGAATACATGTAATGATTAGTTTGTCAAGCCATCCTGATTTCAATAATTAATCTAAATATCTTCATACTTAACTTAAAACTAGATTAGTACTTTAATTTAAAGTATTTTTGTTGTACAACTTCCTTTTGCATGCGGTGTTTACCTATAAGTGATTGTTGCACTGATGTATATTAATTTAGTGCATGATATTTTTAACATAAAACCAGTGTGAACAATTGTTGGTGAACCAATAAAATAAACAAATATATTAAAAAAAACGTAGACCAAACAATACACACCCCTAAAATTAAATATCGAATTAAACATTGCCTTAATTTGATTATTGCTAAAAAGAAGTGTGTCATGACCACGTGGGATTTCTGTAGAGCATATCAATCCCATACATTTTAAACTTTTGACATTTGTTATCGCTTACAGAATGTCTACTCAGACAGCTACTATATCTTCCATATAATCGTCTAACATCAACAGATTCTAAGAAAAACGCCAAAACCAGATCCCTGCTTTATATTACATACATTTGGCTGGCCTGTTGGTCGAGTGGTTAGTGACCCTGACTGCTAAACCGGAGGTCGTGGGTTCGATTCCCACCCAGGACAAATCTTTGTGTGATGAGCATGATCATTTGTTCTGTGTCTGGGTGTAATTTGTGTATAATATGTATGTGTTTAGAAATATATAAGTATGTTTATCAGTTGTCTGGTTGCCATAGTACAGGCTCTGCCTAGTTTGGGATCGGATGACCGTGTGTGAGTTGTCCCAGGATATATTATTATATTATTATTATTTATATTATTGTGTTTTACATTTGAGATACAGCCGGCTTAGAAATCGATACTGTGTCGCATTGGAGGCTTACAGCACCTCAAACGATTAATACCGTTTGCGTATGCTTCAGACGATTCCAAACATAGGCATACAGAAATAGACTGAGCGTTCAGGGTGTGAAGTGAACACAATCAGAAAAATGCGAAAGAATCTAAAGTGATCGTGCGGCCAGTAGTTGTCTCTTTCCAGAATTCTAATGGACAAATGTGTTATAGTGTTGAAAGAAAGAGATATTGCTTTTCCCACTGGCCTTTTTTTTATATCGGGGGGAAATCCTCATGGATGTGTCAGACAGACCACTCCAGAAATTTTGACGTTCAAAAGTGCCTTTGTATGGTCTAGTTGAAATAAATGAATTGACTTTGACTGGAAGCCGACCCCAATATAGATGGGCTACTGGGTAGATTGATTGACTTACGATGGTAACTGAATATCGGCTGAAAATGGCACATTATTAAAATTATTTAATTGTTTTTACAAATTTTCACGGCCACACCCCGACCCTTGCTCGAACCAGCTCGCGCTGTCAGCGAATTTAAGACTACTGGCTTAGGCCTGTAGTCTTAAATTCGTCCCTAAATAATAATTCTAGTTCGATCCAGCTCGTCCCTAGCTGACCTCCCCCCAAGGACGCCCTAAGCCGAGGCCCGTACTCCACAGGGGGTGCCCTTAGCGTGTAGTCGCTTAGTTTGTAAGTTTTTATAAGCTCTGGCCTGGCCTGGTTTAAGACCACCACAGGCAAGCCCGGTTAAGCAGTCGACAATTTCATAGGTTGAACACCGAGAAGCCACTCACAAAAAAAAAACATGGCCACCATTCGCTTCCATTTTAAAATGATCGAATAATGAATGTTTTTCTATTTTACTGTTGAAGTCGGTATGTAAAATAAATAAATTGTATTCACAATACACACCACGAGTAATTCGGCTCTTTTGTCGAATACAAACTCAAATGATGCCGTAACTACAGCCGCTGTCAATAGCTTCATAATTATTTCCAATCAATTCGATAATTAACGATGTATTCACAACATGTCCGCAATACATTTGACTAATTTAATAGTTTGCTTTCGGGCTGAAATTAATTTACCTTAATGTAAGGTATTCACTATATTTACGTCATTTATGCTACGAGTAAGTAGTAATGTTTCTTTCATGGCAAGCCTCCATATTATTCCCCATCACTGTAACTCCTGGAAGCCAGAATCAACAATAGCGATCACCGAGTAGTATGTTCCACGAATCCCGGAAAATCAATTCAAGTGTTTTAAATCCCGCAGCGATATTAATTAAAAAAAGAAAAGCAGAAAATTTGGTACGAAAAAACATAGCCTTATGTCATGACCTTTTTTTTTTTTGGTGTCGGGGGAAATCCTCTTGGAAATCTGGGGTCTGTCAGACTCTTACTGACTAAAACCACCCTGGTGTTCCATCTCTCACCTACGCCGGGGATCGCGGGAACGTATGCGACTTCCGCAATCCCCGACTGGTGCCGGCCCGCCTCTGCGGGCCACCTCGCGTCGGCGGGGGGAGTGAGGTGTTTGACTCCCCCCGCTACGTCAAAGAGGGGGTCCGGATGAATGGGGGGCGACGGACATCCCCAAGTCCGACGCCCCTGGACACAGTTAGGGGGGCCGGAAGCTTATGTCATGACCTGCATCAACAATGTGACAGAAAGTTATTAGTCGAAATGCGATTTACTTTCATGAAAATCTTTTACTATCTGCACGATTCGTTTTGGAGGGTGATGCTGGGACCATCGAGGCAATCAGCCTCGATGGTCCCAGCATCACCCTCCCGACTTTATCCAAAATAAGTGTCGACGCAGTATGGTTTCTTGTCCCACAGATTTCTTTTTGCCGTCTTTGGCTACCCTTATAACTGTCCTTACGACGTGGATATTCCTCATTCTACCGTATCACATGCCTCGATGTACCTATGGCCAATACCAGATAAGAGCGACTGCTGGCAGTGAGACCATGCCGGTACCCTAATAATAATTCTAGTTCGATCCAGCCCGTCCCTAGCTGTCCTCCCCCAGCGACGCCCTAAGCCGAGGCCCGTACCCCACAGGGGGTGCCCTTAGCGTGTAGTCGCTTAGTTTGTAAGTGTTTTATAAGCCCTGGCTGGAGGCTTTAATATTATATTAAGGCCACCACAGGCAAGCTCGGTTAAGCAGTCGACAACCTTATAGGTTGAACTGCGAGAAGCCACTCACAAAAAAAAAATGGATATTCCTCATTCTACCGTATCACATGCCTCGATGTACCAACGGCGGCACAAGTACCAGATAAGAGCGACTGCTGACAGTGAGACCATGCCTTTTTTTTTTTTTTGATCTCGGGGGGAAATCCTCATGGAAATCCTCCACCCTGGGGCGGGTGGAGGGGTCTGTCAGACTCTTACTGACTAAAACCACCCCGGTGTTCCATCTTCCACCTACGCCGGGGATCGCGGGAACGTATGCGACATCCGCAATCCCCGGCTGGTGCCGGCCCGCCACTGCGGGCCACCTCGCGTCGGCGAGGGGAGTGAGGTGTTTGACTCCCCTCGCTACGTCAAAGAGGGGCGCACGGGAACACCACGCGCCGCCACCTCGGGTCCGGATGAGTGGGGGGCGACGGACATCCCCAAGTCCGCCGCCCCTGGACCCAGTTAGGGGGGCCGGAAGAGGGCAGCGTATGCCCTCCTCCGACGCCCGATGCGCCTGCTGCGGGCAGGGAGAGCGGTTGTGATCTCCCTCTCCCTTTCCGCAGCCTCCTTCTGCGCGATAACTGTCTCGCAGAAGGAGACCACCGCGTCCCAGGACTCCTCACCGCCGACCATAGCATGGACTACGGCCGGCAGCGAGAGGTCACCGCCTACAACAGAGATGAGGGCACGGCGCGGCTCCTCCCAAGCTGCACACTCTGCAAGCGTATGCCGCACCGTGTCCTCCCGACAGTCGACGCAGTGGTGGCATCGAGCGTCCGGCTCCCTGCCTATGCGACACAAGAACCTCCCGAAGCAGCCATGCCCCGAGAGGACCTGCGTCGCACGGAACGACAGGGAGCCGTGCCTTCTCCCGAGCCAGAGGTCGAGCACTGGCCGGATGGCCTCGATGGTGATGAGGCCGGCGGTAGGGCTCGAAAGCCTGTCCCGCCATTCCGCCACCAGGACCTCGCGCAGCTGCGACCGACGCAACTCCAGGTGTCGCTGCGTCAGTCGCTCGCCACGCGCCCGCGCGTCCTCGCGCCAGCTGTGTAGTGACGCGAGCACTTTCGCCTCCAGGAGTGAGACCATGCCTGTGCTTACTTCTGGAAAGTGAGTTACTTGGTTAACTTTTCCAGATTTCATGCCTCACTTTTGTTCATCCTCATGGTCGAGGATAAACACAACATTGTCAGTTTTAATTCTGGCCAAACTTTTTGGATAAGAATTATGGCAGCCTGACTATGTCAGAAAGAGAAAACCTTTAAGTTATTCAAGCAAAATCAACCTTTCCGCACAACTTGAGTTATACGACCCTCAAAAACGATCGTATTCTAACAAAACCGCTTCATTTCTCAATACTTTCCAACATATTCGCCCACTTGCTCCAAGTTAGCGATACAATCACAACAAACTAAGTAAAAGTTCTGAAGTGTATCGCGATTTATGAATATTGGGACGACGCGACCGCAATGTCCCGCTGTCCATTTTTAGTTTGTCCGGCCAGTCAGCCGTGAAATCAAGGGTTTTAGATTCGACAAAACACATTTGCAACCCTAAAAACGTAAATCCAACCTTACCGCAGTAAAAATATAAGCTAAGTTTGCAGAATCAAAGAGAAAAATGACATTGTAAAACGGATTTTTCTTATAAATTATGATACAAACTGGAAGACTGTAAAATAATGCTTCGAGAAAAATCTTTATTTTATCCTTTGTGGTTGCTGGTTCGGGAGATTTCCTCTGCTGATTTTGATGCTAAAATTGAGAGGAATACAAAAATGATTGTCTTTAAAGAGCTTTCTTTTATATGGGTGTTACATAAATACGTGTCCATAATTCGCACTGGTGACCATTTTTTTTATCTAAATTTGTATTCATCGTCAGTAAACAGTGTGCTTTTATTTAGGCATTACATGTAGTTAACACTATGTATTTGTGAAAACATACCTATGTAAGGTGATGAATGAACATGACCTCAAATACAAATTCTTACTCGTAACTAATCAGCAATTTCCAACTATTAGAAACTTTCTAACACAAAACAACTACAAACAACATCACTTTACCGGACTCCTCACACAACTTGTCAAAGTAAACACCGAGGGTCAGTGGCACCTTGAAATAAAACAAACGACGGTTCATACAGTTTTCATTGGAACACGGACAACTCACTTGTTTGGGAAGCCGATTTGAAAAACGGGCTTTCGAGGTTTATCCGGTCGTTTCACATGCTAATGTTCTTTGACGGCCTGCCTGAGGAGTTGAGGACCAACATTACCTTCTGTTAATTTGTATTGGAAATGTTGAAAATCTAGTGTCGATTTATCCCAATGAAGTTATCAAAACGTTATAGCTTTTGACTGCTAACAATAGGGAATAGCCACATTTTTTTTTTATTATCTTAACAGTTCATCTAGAAGTATTCCTAAAAATACTAATAACAGTGAAAAAAGAATCGAAATGGACCGAAACACAAACGAGATATAACTATTTTAAACAAATATATCTGTCCCTCTCGCAAAAACGCTGTTTTCTATGGTAACTGTATATTTGACGTTTGCACAGTTTGTTTCGGACTTCCCTTTCTAATTGTCAACTTTGAAGCTTAATAACTTCATCACTAACGAAGGTATTTTAAAAATTCTTTCATAATTGTTAACTACATAGATATAATAAGTATGTATATTATTATGCAAATAAAAACATTGCATGCATATTCCCTATTGGTTATAGATCTTTTAACTGTAAAGTTGATGTTTTATTTTATTTTAACAAACAAGAACATTCAACAAGCTGAGCTAAAATGTGCCTTAAAACTGTCTAATTAAAAAGCAAACAGTTAAAACACCTTTAAAAGTCTCAAAAAACTGCAGCTCCAACCCAAGACAACAAAACTTATTAAACTAGTTCGCAGAACTACGGCACCTCCAAAACAAAACAAGCTGGATCACGTAGCCGGTCGCCGGGACAGCTTGAAACGAACAGCTCGAAACAACCCGCTCTCGTTTCAGACATGCTTCGCAACTGACAGCGGCGATGTGGCTCTATTTCGGAATGAGGCTGCAATGTCTTTTATGTTGGACTATTTTAGGAAGGAACTGGCTTTCTTATCCGATGTCGTTTTAAGTAAAGCTAGTTTTGTTGAGTACAAAACTGACATCCTTAGCCTTGTCTTTTGTTCTGCCTGTCTGTTGGGGTGCTTATTAATCGAGAACTAGGTATCTTATGTGATTCGTTTTTTTTTTCATAAATTCATTTATGACGGCATACATTAAATCGAACGAACGAACAATAACACCGAGCGAGCGATATTTTTGCATAAGAGTTCCTTATAGTATAAATACGTAACAAAGGTTAGGTACTGAAGAAATTAAAATAATATTCACTGGGTACAAAAAGGGAAGTTCGTAAGTTCGTCATTTTACCAATGAGAAATTTCTTGAAAATTAGTAGAATTCGCACTCTGTTCCTTATATATACACTATATAAAGAAGCAAGTCGCAAGTCGGTTTTTTTGAAACCGTCTCAAAAAAAAGACAAAGCATTTATTTCAATTAAACCATTACAGGTACTTTTGAATAGTCAAGGTCGGTCTGTCCAAAGAGATGAAGCTAATTACAAGTTCCAAAGCGTAGATCTCTATGGAGAAGAACGTGCAAGAAACTCTTATCAGCAAAGAGGTTCTAGATTTACAAATCCCTACTATTTATCTATGTGACATTACTGCACTTAACATAAACATATTTGTATCTATTATCTTAGGGTCACAGCTAGTTATAATAATAACGTTATCAAACTTATGACTGACCATCGCCTGACGGGTTCACATAATCGCAGATTACTGTTATCACTTAACAAAGGGTCCTGTAATTCCCCCTTTAGGTTATCTTTTACCTAACCCATCACGGGGAACGGGCGCATCATCATTATTATTATTCCGCCAAGTTAAAACCTCTATTACCGTTATGGAAATCGCCTTAGGATAGGTAATGAAAATTTCAGAACTAGCATTTTCCCACAATTTTGCTCGCGTTGAAACAGATTTCGCAAAAAAATAGTAGCCTCTATCCGGCTCCAGCATCCTATGTATCTTTGTACCAAAATTCATCGAAATTGGTTCAGCGGTTTAGGCGAGGAAGCGGAACAAACAAACAATAGTTAGAATGTGAGAGTTAGCCTTCAGAATATTGGTAAATTGTTGGTGGAGACTTTGTATTAGGTATACAACTAAAGCAAGGCTTCAGGTGACCAAATAAACGCAGTGTTATTCATATCAAATCTGTCAACCATTTAGCACCTAATAAGCAGATTCTTTATTAATACTCTCTATAGGACTGGGGAATTTGAATGACAGAATGATGCTAAATAGATCAGAGATTTTATTGTTATTTTTTTTTTAATTTGGAATGAGTTTGCTCTTGACTCTATTCTAGGTCATAGATGACAGAGACAAAGTCGACGATGGAGCGAGCTTACCCAGAAGAAGCCTGTTCACTCTAATTTTTAAGAGATTAGGGTTGTATGTGTTCGGAAACACAGACGCAGGCAGAGAATTATAAGATTGACGCGGACGTACTCAAGGTTGTGGTTATACTCAAAGCCGACCCCAACCCAGTTGGAAAAAGATTTGTAGATTGATATTGAGTGTCGTACCTACACAGACTGTATGCCTGTCATCAATGAGGGCTACCGTTTTTGCGCTCACCAGTTGGCGCCACTGGCGAGTGAGGTCCTTTAGCATAAATATAATTTGCACGCTTGCTTGCAGGTAGAATACAATAACTTTCACGATATAGGATCTTTCCTTGTGATTTTAATGTATTTTTTTGGAAATAAACATTTATGATTATGATTAGTTCATAAAAGACGATATACGTGCACGGAAGCAATGTTTTTTTTCGTTCCAATAAAGATTTATAGATTTCGTTTAGTTTAATTGTATAAAAAAATGTTCGAATTAAAATCATTTCAATAACGTGAAACTGCGATCAAATATTATAACGTCACTGAAGTCTCGTTTTTTCAACAAAAAATGGACATGACTTTCCAACAGAAATAAACTCACTTGAAGCAACTGTCGGTAGAAGAACTATATCTTAATCTGCCATAAATTAATTATTGATTATATAGTAAGTACAAACATATATAGTAACAAAAAAAATCGTATAAAATGAGTCAATAAACTCGCGTCAGAAGCGCACAAACAATAAAATTTGACACTTCGTGGACCTCACGCTACACTAGCGCCTCTAACGGCGAATCTAAACGCGATAGCCTTCATTACCTCCTACAACATAATTGCTACATTTACCTTATCGTCACATCCTTAACGAATCACTAATTAAACATTATATTATCAATTTATCATACTAGCTGTTGCCCGCGACTTCTGCCCCGTCTGTTAACAAATGTATGGGTTTTAATTTATTTTCCACGGTGCTAAAATCATTTACCTATGTAAGTTAAGTAAGCCGGTGAACACACCGACAAAAACAAAGTTTTTTGCTATAAGTATTGTGTGTGTGTGTGTGTGTGTTATTTTGGTATTACAAAAAAACATACACATAGACATTTCAACTACATTAATTTGTATATAATATAACCTCTTTATTTCAAGCTACTTTGGCCCATAGACATATACCTTACAGACTACCTTATATATATTATTAGAATACAGATAATATAGATGTATAATATAAATACAACCATTGACGAACGTTATTACAGTCTGAAGTAGGTACTATGTATTGGAAAATGACTCCGGAAATACGTTTATTACTTCCTCCTACTGGCTTTTGTACGTTTTATGTGATCCTTCCAAATCAAGCAGGAAGTTACTGACTTTTCTCCTTTCACTGTGCTCACAAAGATCATGATTGAAAAGCCTACCTGTTTAAAAAAAATCTGTTGTTGCCTTTACTTCCACATGACTATAAGTAAGGTTTCTCTCAGACATGCCTGGCGCGACCATTGACAACGATGCGCATACCATAGTTATTTTTTTATTTTATTTAATATGGGTTTGCTCTTGACTCTAGTCTAGGTCATAGATGACAGAGACAAAGTCGACGATGGAGCGAGCTTACCCAGAAGAAGCCTGTTTACTCTAATTTTGAAGAGATTAGGGTTGTATGCGTTCGGAAACACAGACGCAGGCAGAGAGTTCCACTCCTTTTTACTATTTTTCTGGCATGGTTTGGGAGACGGGAATACGGAACCCTACACTGTGCGAGGTCCGACACGCACTTAGCCGATTTTTCATAGATTTTCTACAGAAATCATATAAGAGTAGTGTACAAATTTTTGGAGAACAAGAAACCATATCCTAAAATATATCTATCTATATCCTTACATAAAAGCGTTGTCACATCGTAGTCGCACAGTCGCAATACACCCATCTGCGGGAACCTTAATATAGGCGGAACGATTAGGCGTTCGAACATGACACGACCCGTAAAGCCTGTTGTACGTAAACTTTTCAATTTATCGTCATTGTCGAAGCAAGATTGATGGCAGCAAAAAAACCGTACTATGCCTGTAGATCGATCCGTCAGGCCGACCTTGTGATTTCATTCATATTACTGAAAGGTTCACATAACTTTGTACAACAGAAGGCCTAGCGCGAATGTTTTTGACGTATAGTTTTTTTTTTTCTTTGCCTATTGTGTCTCACTGCTGGGCAAAGGCCTCCCCCATATCCTTCCAGACATTATTTTCTTGCGCCACCTCAAACCAGCCTTCGCGTTGGCATCCAGATCATCGCCACCGCTTTCTGGGCCGGCCTCGGCGACGCCGTCCTTCCTCTGGCACCCATTGCGTGGAGACTTTTGCCCAGCGGTACACATTGGGCTGGTGTGACCTGCCCTGACGTATAGTTACTTAACGTAAGATGACCGTAAGCCTACTAATATATGAAGTACAAACTAAGTTCAGGATCAAAACCATATCTCAAACACGGAATTGCAGAACCGCAAACCCCCATTACTTTTATCGCTTGTGAGCATCATAATTCGTTTTAAATTTAGTCATAAGCTGTATTGACGAGTTTGCCAAAGGTTGGCAGTAATTAGATCGTCGATTAATGGCACTACTGACGCCGTTAAGGTCAGCCCACACTAAGACGCGAAATAACGCCTTTATGGGTGTAAAGAACTTTATTTCTCATTAGAACTTAAAAATAACAGTTCGCTTATACTAAGATTCTTAAGTAATTATAACTAAATAGTACTATTAAAGTTAGTTACCTCTAGGGTGTTGGAGACGACGCGGGCCTGCGGACGGCAAGCGTTGGGTAGCTCGCTGTCCGATTACCACCAGGCCCGGGTCGATGGCGCGTTGTGTTTCACACGCGCCTCAAAGAGATGTCAGCATAGAAGACGGGGCCCGCTAGAGTCAGAGCCTGCCAGGGTTGCGGAATTTGTTCGAAAGAGTCACCGCGGCCCTGGAACGCAAAGGGCTTTAGAAGGAACACGGATGGGTTTTAGTTAGTAAGAGTCTGACACGCCCTTCCGCTCCACCCAGAGCGGAAAAAGTCACTTGATGATTTCCCATACTAAAAAAAAAATAAAGAAAAAAAAGGGTGTTGGAGAAATTTTATTAGCATGTTCTATTTTATATTGTTTCAAATGTTATGATGTACTTATTGCCTTAACCTGCGTTTGAATGTAAAATGTGTAAATATTGTCACATTTCTTTTAATTTATTTATTAGGCTTACCGACAGTTGTTACTACCAAAAATATTACAAAATACTTATGTAGCTTAAAACAATGGTGCAGAGCCACAATTTATTACAGGTAAGCACCACATGTGCCAAAATTATAATTATTATATCCTCCGGTTGAACAACCGTGCTCCTTACTAAATTCATATGATAAGTAGATACTCTTTGTGAATAAAAAAGACTGATTAGTTCAGATAAAGATTAGGAGTAATATTTTTAGTTAATTAAAGTAGAAAATTTATAATTACCAGATATTGATATTTGTTTAAAAACAATTTTTTTTTGAGTTTTTATTAAATAATAAGTTACAAAGTAACCGAACTGTGAAAAAAATTGTTATGAATAAATATTTGATTAAAATCACAACAAAGTATATTGTTTGGTATTCCATAAAACAACTATAACCTATGCGGGTTCCCCCGGGATCTCGCTGTATTGAAGTCAATTCAGCAAAAATCCACAATTGAAAACAATGCTGGATTGCAATCCCTAATAGTCCCTAGTAGCCCTGTCTTCAACATCGTTGGAAAAAGGCTCGGCAGATTAAAGGAAACGTAAATAAACTTCTATGTTGTATCGTTATTTAAAAAAGTGAGCTCAGAGTCTCGTCGCGTCGCGTCTCGATGTGAGCTAACCCTTAATTGCACCACTGTAACCGTTATAGGGTTCAGTGCCAATACCCGGCTTTTGCACTAACATGCGATGCCAAACTATTGCGTAATATATGTCGGGATTTAGTTTAGATTATGTTGTTCGTGAATGTTTATAGCGGTGTGGTGAAGAGACGAAATTACCAGCTGCGGTCAAAGATAAGTCAAATAGCCGCGCATAATCATAGCATTATGGACCGGTAATGTTCCCACTACTGAGACACAGGCCTCAGAGAAGCTCGTAATCCATCATGCAGGCCTAGTATGGTTTAGTAGATATCTTCTAGTAGGTACCTACATGTCTTCGAATAGCCACTAGCTGAAAATATTCATACTTTTGAGACAAGAAATTGATACAATTATAAGAGTAAAGACACATTCTTAGCAAGTTTTATTTAAAGTTAGTGTTGATTATGTACACTCAGATATTTGTTTTATTGAAGAATAAATATCATGTTGTTTGACATATTTTCTGTACAACAGATATCAAACAGCCACTTTTATTCCTTAGGTAAAAGTTATGATCATTGAAAAATCGGCCCTGCGCCTAAAGGAACAAAGGCTAACATTTGATATTTTACAGATAATAATATCTTGGGACAACTCACACACGGTCATCCTATCCCAAACTAGGCAGAGCCTGTGCTATGGCAACCAGACAACTGATAAACATACTTATATATTTCTAAATACATACATATTATAAACAAATTACACCCAGACACAGAACAAATGATCATGCTCATCACACAAAGATTTGTCCTGGGTGGGAATCGAACCCACGACCTCCGGTTTAGCAGTCAGGGTCACTAACCACTCGACCAACAGGCCAGTCAAAATATATATAATTTTCAAACATATATAACTAGCTTTTGCCCGCGACTTCGTACGCGCATATCCCGTATTTTCTCGTTCCCGTAAAACCTAAAGCCTTACTCATGAATGTGGCTATACAACAATAATTTTCCAAATCCGATCAAACAAACAAACTCTTCAGCTTTATTATATTACTAGCTTTTGCCCGCGACTTCGTACGCGCATATCCCGTTTTTTCCCGTTCCCGTATAACCTATAACCGTCCTCCTAATTTTCCAAAACCGACTGGTAGTTGCAAAGATTAGCGCGTTCAAACAAACAAACTACTGAGCTTTATTATTAGCAGAGATTATAGACATTTTAGATTTACAAATTTAAAAATCAAATACAAATCCCTGCGCTTTGCAACGAAACAAGCTGCTAAACCAAACCTTTTGTAACAAAACAAATCAGAAATAGGAACAGACAGAGAAAAAACCATCAGAATCCCTCGAAGCCTTAACGGACTTCGCTCCTCTTTCCGGGGACCCCGGGATCCCGGGTGACGTGTGTATTGTATAGACCCCACCCCGGGACCCCCGGGATTCTTCACATTGTTACACATACGACCTTATGTAAATACGAGGGATTTCACAACTTTTTGTGTCAATCGGAACAATCGGAGATACTCCGAACATTGTTCGAATGCATTTGGTATGCGAAACAAAAAGTCGGGACACAATAGAGTGTTTTAGTGAAATTCCATTCATTGAAATTTTCTTCACCGATGGGAACGTTTTTGCAATACTTATGTGTGTGTACTTAATTTTGATACTTGATTTGTGCCATCGATAAAAATATTTGAACTCTGGATTATTTTGCTCAAAATACCAAGTAACTTACTACTATTATAAATGCGCAAGTTTGGATGGATGGAAGTTTTTTACCCAACACGCCAGAATGGCTGTACGGAACTGGATAAAATTTGACACAGAGATTGTCTGGAATAGCATATAGCCTACTTTTTATTCCGGGAATAAGTTCCCGCGGGCGAAGACGCTCTGGCAGGAGCCAGTAAAATTATCGTGTTGTGGTCCAGTTCCATGGAAACATAGTAGATAGTGGATATATCCTGCTGCAGCAGCTGTCCTTTACATCTATCAGAAAGCGGCTTACAAAACCATTGAAACATTCACACATGAGCTTATGATCAGAAATCTACGCAAAGTCCAATGGACAGATAATAATACGCTGAATACGCTCATTCAATTTCAGTATACCCGAATTGCAGCAATGTAGCTTGCAGTATTACCTCCCATGAACTACGTATATCGACTTCCTTGGATGCAACCTCTAAGATTTCGCAGCTAATGTATCGGAAACATGCCCGGTTTAGTACCAACGGAGCTCGGCTCACTTGGTATGCAAAGCAGCATTGTTAATAAGGATATGTATACGTAGATATGTATGTACGTACATATGTATGTAGATATGTATCTTGGCGAATCCGGAATATTCGGTTTTAATGAAAATCTGGAAGCTTTTGAGATAATTTTCACAACTTTGCGAGGGAAATTAAGCGGTTCGTAGAAAAACTTGTTCCCAATACGCTGAAAATGATATTACAAAAGAAATTTCAAACGAAACCTTATTTAAACTGACTTTTAAACTTGATATCATTTCTTTTAAATAAATTCACCGTTGCGGAGGTTCTCTTTTGTTCTCTGTAATATTTAAAAGTTTTGCCAACACGTTATCAAACCTCCTTACGCACCAATCATAAACAATTCAGAAAACCATAAACAACGCAAAATATATTTTGATTGCGTTCAAAAATAGAAACGTTTCCATCGCAGGGTTGTCACGTTCGTCGTATACATTTTTCTAAAGCGACGGAACCCGGTGGCGACCACATGGGCTCGAACGTGACACAACTCCCAAACACGACATTTTGACTCTTTTTGTTTTTAAATACAGCGAGGTTTTCAATTCGCCGTTTGGGATATTAATTTTCCTTCACGTGGATTTTCGTAATTGGTTTCTTAGAGTTTACTGAAAATTGTAGTTACAGCTTCCATTTTTCAAGTCTAGAAAATGTTTTATTTAAGTATAATAAGGAGATCCAAGATAACAAGTTACTTGTTTATTCTGTTTTCTTATAATAATGCTAGACGGAATAAGCTCCCTGTTCCGAAAATGTTGCTTTCACTAAATCTGTGGATCCCTTGCGGCACATCTAACAAAAGACTAACTTTAAAAAACTAGAGCTCATTTTGCAGACGTATTGCGTGGCTTGTCTTTGGTATGACTTGATTTTTTCTTTTAGTTCTAAATCCCAAGGAAATAACTATTCCAGTAAGAGTACACGTACCTAGGGTAGGTTAGGGTATTGACTGGTGAATTAATAAAAAATAATAATATCTTGGGACAACTCACACACGGTCATCTGATCCCAAACCAGGCAGAACCTGTGCTATGGCAACCAGACAACTAATAAAAATACTTATATATTTCTAAATACATACATATTATAGACAAATTACACCCAGGCACAGAACAAATGATCATGCTCATCACACAAAGATTTGTCCTGGGTGGGAATCGAACCCACGACCTCCGGTTTAGCAGTCAGGGTCACTAACCACTCGACCAACAGGTCAGTCAAATAATAATTATATTAATTGATTGACAGTTGTCAATGAATCAATCTCCGTAGCCTTTTCTTAATTAAGTAGGCTTCGGCTAGTCTTGCCGTTTGGAGTTAATACTGGTGTCTAGAGTTTCCAGCTTCTGAGTACCCGTGACAGGTGTAGATACAAATGTTTCGACCATATCACTTAGTCTGCACATTGACATACCAGTAACGTTTAAAGTCAATTCATTTGTTTCAATTATGTACCTTTAAAGGTGGGTTACATGTTACAAAGCGAGCATTCGTGCAGTCAGTACGTGGCAACAAGCACGAGCGTTTGTGTTTTGTTTTACATGGATTTTTGGACACGGCGTAACATATCATGCTCGCTGTGAATGTTACATTACGGCCCGTAACACCGGTCAGTACTCAGCTTAAGAGGCACTTCTAAACGTCAACATTTTCAGTTTAAAAATAAAATAAATCAATATAGTGATTGGAGAAGTCTATTCGCAAAGGAAGATTCTTATGGAGATGTACGGATGTGAAACTCCGTTGTTTCTATTTTCAAATAAAATGCTGATAATATTTTCTACGACACGTTAATTAATTTCTCGTACTCTCAAAGTAATGTTTGTTTGGGCCTACCTAAGAGCGGGAAAGACTTTATGAAGTGGCGAGCAGACAAAATGATTGATAGACATAATGATTTTATGAAGTAGCGAGCAGACATGAAAATAAAACTACTTATTATTTTTTTCGACACATTTGCTCAAAAAATGCATTTAAGTTAAAAATTACGCACCATATAATGGAACGTGCGGTAAAATAGGTACTCTCATCTAAGTACCTATTTTGCATTACATTTGTCTACTCGTTTCTAAAAACCTACTTACCGCACTAGTATCATAAATAACTTATTTTCCTTATATTCGAAATAAAAAGTAGAGTGTTTAATTCATAAAGTCATTAATTCCTTTCGACCCTTATATTACAATCTACTATTAATTAAAGCTAGGTCCATCATATACTTGCCGTCGTCCTTACATAGGTTCTCAAAACACACGTCACTCCCCCAAGACTAAAACAAACATGTCTACATCACCCAATCACTTAAGCCTTCACACTTTTAACTGAAACAACTTTTTAATCAATTATAGGGCTATAAAACTTGATTGGAGTGTCAGTTGGAGCATACAGCATCATGGCCTCGACATCTGCCGTCTGACATATGGCTCGTTCGATCCAACCATTACTTAGATTGGATCTTGTTCAGTAATCTTGGGGACGTAAGTGTCGGGCAAGTTTCTTGAGAAGCCATCTTGGTATTAGTTGAGATGGATTGGTAACAAGTTTTTTTTGAGACGGTTTTATGAGTTTGTCGTTTTTCGGGACGAGACAAAAGTGTTACAGCTGGGTTCTAAAGTATTGTTTAAATGTTGGTTTAACTACATTGGGACCTGATTATTATCTAAACTGTGTAAACTATTATTCATTATGAAAATACCAAATCACTATTTGACTGTAATATTGGATGAATGAGGGAATATCAATACCTCGTAGATTTCATCTGCAGAACTGGTTTTGTGAAATGGGACCAATCTTGAAGTACCTATTCCTTTCAAATAAAACAAGAACCTTCTAGTACCTACACTTCTTAAAATCTATAGATACTTAATATAATACAGCTGAAAAGTTTGTTTGTTTGAACGCGCTAATCTCTGGAACTACCAGTCGGATTTGGAAAAATATTTTTTATATGATAGTCACATGTATGAAGGCTAAAATTTATACGAATTTAGTGCATTTGAGTCTTAAAAACATTTTAACTTAAAAACCATGACGGTGAGAGACTGTATAGTTAACTCTTAACAAAGGAACTACGTCGAATAACCAAATCAATTCGCACAGAACTATTAAACTTCCCCACAGTAAAATCACAGTGAACTATAAAACCAATGCATAGAAAAAGTATTGAATAGCAATCTCACTTCTGAAGTTAATGAAAACACGTAGCTTCGTGCCCGCTCCGACGGAAACTAATCATGGCGCCGAAATGTCGGGGGAATAAAGAATTTAGCTCTTTTCAAACGAAATATCGATGATACTTCTTTTTATTTATTTATTTGTGTCTGTGACATGTGTCAGGCTTCTTGGCAACACTGGTGTCAGATTATCTGGTTCAGACAACAGACTAAAGGTACAATTCCGTGCATCGCGGCCGATCGCAGTCGCGCGCGATCTATCGCATGCGACAATTGACTATTGAGTATGAGAATGTATGGCGCCGTTTCCGAGGCCTGCGACAGCCGCTCGCGGTCGACTTCGGAAGCGGCGAAGACCGCGCACGGCTGCGATCTGCCGCGATGCACGGAATTGTACCTTAAGTCTGTCATTTGTAGATCTTTGGCAGTCGTTACGGATTCTTAGAAGCCAGAAAATCTAACACCAGTCTTGCTAAGGAGTATTGTGTTACCCAGTCAGCCCATGTGAAATACTCAGGTATTCAGCTAAGTTAGACCGGAAGCCAACCTAGTTGGAAAACCTTCAAGTCAAGGTCAAGTCTTGTCTAGAAGTTATCCAGTTACTGAGTTGTGGAGGTCTGGTAAGCAGTCGCTCCACGTAAATACTGGTATTCAGCTGAATCCGGTTTGACTGGAAGCCAACCCCAATTTAGTTAGGAGATGGCTAGGCAGATCATTTGTATCTTTTGTTGGCTGACGCATGCGAGTTGCGAAAAAAATAAATGTCCTCCGTTCAGGAGTCAGTGGCAGATCGCCTTGACTTTTAAGTTACCCATAAGTTCAGACGATAATTACTGATATTTCAATTATAAAAGCAGTTTTATCGACACCTAAATCCCACGTCTATCATACCTCTAAACTCCAATAACACAGCCCCTCTCAACGCCACAAAAGAGCATTCATAACATTGACGACCTGTGACTTCACAAGCACAGATAACTAATCTAGCCCGCGAACATGCAATAATAGGCTAATGCATGTCGACTAGGGCTGCCTCCCATCTGCGCCCGCCATGAATATTATAATACCGTCGTATCTCGAACAGCAAACGCCACAGTAAAGCCCGCTAAGGACCCGCATAGCTATCATCATTACGGTACAAATTGTGCCATCCATATTAGGCCAGGAGACAGATATGATTTTCGAGTGAGAAATTCTGGAAGTAAATTGCATGTTATGTCGTGTGTGTATGAAATGTGGCTTGATGAGACACGAATCTGTTTGTATGGGTAAGCTGTGTTTCCGGGATCTGAGAAATGGGGCTGCTTGGCGTAAAATACGTGTTGAGTCATTTTACTCGTTAGAATTTCGTTAGTCATTGTAACTATATGAGAAACGAATAGGGGGTAGATTTTTACTATTATACTTTCCTTTTTTAGGGTTCTATAGTAAAACAAAGAACCCTTATAGTTTCGCCGTTTCCGTCCGTCGTCCGTCTGTTTGTCCATTCGTCCGCGATTTTACTCAGAGACTGATGATGCTACCAAACTGTTATTGGTATATAGTAGGCGCCAGATAAATGTGGAATAAAGTATATTGACCTTTCCCTAATAACTGCTCATAGGTACCTAAACAATTAAATATGAATCGTTTTTCATTATTAGACAATGTTAAGGATCACGAGAGATGATGATTCGGGACAGTTTTGTGTCATTAATTCCGTTTTTCAAATTAACAATGTCAGTAAATGTAGGTGGGTCAATGACCGATATTCCACGATTATCTGGCGCCTACTATAGTGTAGTTATAAATATTATTCACGCCGACAAAGTTGTAAAATAAAATCTGGAAAATGTTCTTTTCATAAGGTACTTTCCATACACGTAAAGAGGGTATGACTTTTTTTTACTTTTTACTGTACCTGACAATCACTTGCCCGGTTTTTGTTCCTACTGTAGATGGCTGACGTGTGTGTAGATGTAGGTAGAATGAAGAAATAAAGTGAAGTCCGAAGTACACAAGAAGAAGAAAGAAAGTTTATTGCACAGACACAGGTTACAGTTCACACACAAGAGTTCCACTAAGAAGAGTAAGAAGGAGTGGTAGAAATATAGTTTAGATGACAGATGCACGAAAACAAGCGAAAGTACAGTTATAGTTTAGCGCGGCGAAGCTATGATTTTTATAGCAATGGTCGGTATCGGCTCAGTGAACATACTGCCTACGCGTAGCTCACATCGACCGCACTTGCGCGAGCGCAACGCACTGTTAGTACCGTCTCGCTCACGCAACCGGTTTGTGTGACGTAGCAGGCCTGCCGGCCGCTATAACAAAAGACGCGTCATAGCTACGCCGGTTAGCTGATAAGAAATTATCTACTAATGCAAAATATCTGTTTGTATGTTGAATGTTAGTAACATTAAATTATTTGATTTTGATTTTTGAATTTATATAATACTAGTTGTTAGGTTACTTTGTAAATATGTATATAAATTATTTTTGATTTTAATTTGATACAATTGCATAATTTATATTTAATAGATTATATAAGGTAGGTCACTACACTACTGTTATTATTATGTATCTGCACCGTTTCAGATTTTCTGCACCAGCAGCAGCCGCCCTAGCGCAGCCCGCCATGCTATGAAGGAAGGAATGGCGCAAGGCTGTCGACACATGTTGCATCCCACACCAAAGGCCTACCCACCTTACAAGGCATTATGGTCACCCCATCTGGCCTCTTCCCATCATCACGTGCCAAGCCATTGGGTTCTAAAACAGCTGGCACCCTGGCAGTGACAAGAGCTCGACGGATGATGTCATTAATGCTGGTGTGCCGTGCTAACCGACTAGCGCTCCTACTGTAGGACAGGCCATGGTGTCCAAGGCGGCCGACTGCGTCACCGCATTGCCACCGATGTGGAGCTCCGCTAGGAGCACCCAGACGCAGTAATGTAGCGATCCGGAAGGTAGTGTCACTCAGCATAATACCTATGTTGGGTGACGGTAATGCCTATAGCCAGAGGTCCGACTCCCATTCACCCACAGCCAGCAGGCGGGCACGTTCAGAAGTGTTGGTTGACGTATTTAAGAGGTAATTCCGAACCAACCTGCAGAGCGGCTCATCCCACTGTCTCTGGGAAGATGGGTTCTCGGGCAACGCCGTATTCGGGCAAGCCATTTTCCAAGCATTCTCTGCTTCGGTCAAACATGGCACTTCAAAGTCAACCAGTGATGGAGCTAAAATTCTATCATCCAAACATGACATAAACATGACATTAAATAAAAAATTGTTTGTCTTTAAAGTCGGGTTACGAACTATCGTTTCGTAACGTTACAATGAGCCATCCTTTTTCGTGCGTGCAGCCGGCGTTCATCGATTTTTTAGACGTTGTCACGTCAAAATTAAACTTTTAGGTCACAGTCAGTATACTACTACTATGACATGCCAAGTTGCCACTGCCATCATGGTTCTGTTATAAAAAAATATTCATAGTAGGGTAGCACTGTCTCCCAGACTACATACAGTATGTTATGTCAGACAATGTTTCCTAATACGACACTTCAGGCCCGCGATGATAGTCCGACAGTCGTTTTCTTAACTGCCGCTTTGCGTTCGTCACGTTATGTACAAACATACACATATATCCCTTAATTATATAGTTAAAGTGTCCAAGGACGCGCGAGGGACCCCGTAAAGTTTAAGAAGTTACAACAGAAAAGTTCGTGGACATAATTGTGTGAGGTTTGGTAAGGATTTTTGTGTCGCTCGAGGGAACTAGACTAATGGAAAGTGTTTTTAACCCTGTAGTGAATTTCAAGGTATATATTAAGACCTGTGGGTGAGGGTTAAACTGAGCTAAATGTATGTTTATTATGCAGATAAGGATAAAAGTATTACAAAGAAAAAGCAATGACTAGTAAAAAAGTTCCAAACAAGTCACGTCTCTTGCAACGGATGGCATCTTATTTAGTTCAATCATAGATTTGATATAGAAACTCTTTATAATATTATAAGTCAACTAGCTTTTGCCAGCGACTTCGTATTCGCATATCCCGTTTTTTCCCGTTCCCGTAAGAATTTCGCGAAATCATCTCTTAGTGCTCCTCTACACTTCCCAAGGAACCTTCATGCCAAATTTCAGCTTTCTACTACCAGTACTTTCGGCTGTACATTGTCTGTCAGTCACTCAGTCAGTCAGTAATGGAACAATTTTATATATTAAGAGTCTTCATTGCCTACACGTTAGTGAAAAGATTTAAAACCTTTTATAATATGGATTTTCAATTACTTATACATAATAAGAATACTCCTTATTATACAGCATAGAAAATACTATTAAAAACGGTAACAGTGCATGGTGTAAATAGATAGGATGATTATAAACGTTTTTGTAAACGTTTACAAAAATAACTTTGACAACAACAAGTTATTTTTGTAAACGTTGACAAAAACGTTCAGACCCTAAAAATATAATAACGCGCTACAGTCCTCTTCTTCCAAAAAAATAATAAGTTCAGACAAAAATTGCAAAATCCACGGAAACAAGGAGAAACGTGCCTGTTTCGCTTGCTTTTAATAATCAGTGCTAACAAAATGTTGGACTTAATTCTTGGCACCGGGTTTGCAGATAGCTACCTAGCTCCATGCTATAGCAAAGGATAGCCGAATGAAATTGATTGAAACACCTTGAAAAAATTGTTGTTCACACATGTGTGTAAATAACAGGGCAATTTAAAAGGATCTTTTGCATTCTAATCTCAGTTAAATTGGAGGATTGACTTAACCTCCCACTCGCCTCCACATTTAATAATAAAATGCTTATTAATTGACATTAATCGAGGGTTTTTTTCACAGTTGGCATGTTGACTGGATCGAGTGGAAGTTCTTCAATCATCATATCAGCCAAAAGACGTCCAGTTCTGGACATTGGCCTCCCCCAAGTGTCGCCACAACAACCGGTCCTGTGCGTCTCACATCCATCGGCTGCTTGCGACCCTCACCAGGTCATTGGTCCACCTTGTGGGAGGCCGCGCTAACGCTGCGTCTTCCGGTATGCGGTCGCCACTTCAGAACTTTTCAGCCCTATCGACCATCTGTTCTGCGAGCAATGTGCCCTGCCCACTGCCACTTCAGTTTGGCGATCAGTTCTTCAAACTGCCTCGGAATATGGCCTCAGTCTCAATCTGTCAAAACTACCACTACGGTACTGCCCCGATGTATTTGACAATTTTTTTTTTCATTTGTAGCTAGCATGAAATTGTGATTAGATTTTTGCCTTATCCTGATATCTTTACTATAATCTTTAAAATTTGGTACCTCTATTCACCGCATCTATCGTCATCTTACTAATCCAATCCAATCCAAGAATATAGTAAACGCGAAAGTTCGTATGTATGGATGTATGTTTGTTACTCTTTCACGCAAAAACTACCAAACGGTTCTTGATGAAATTTAGCACTCAAGTAGATTATAGTCTGGAATAACACATAGGATACTCTTTAACCCGAAAGTATGCTCCCTTAGGATAATTTTCGACATTCACGCGGGCCGAGCCGCGGGCGGCAGCTCGTTACTTTTATGATCACCATACACACGGACCCACAATCACACACCTATCCGAAGATTCCTCCATCTTGAACAATAGCCCAGGACGTCTCGTCATTAAGTAGTACACTTTAATTAAAGGTCCTGCTCTGATGCACTGGACAATGGACACTAGAGGACATCACGAGCGGCCATTGCGCATTACATTCTCTTTATTAAACGACCCGGTCCGTGCTGCGATCCACCGACACAAGGAAAGGTGGTATACACGGGACAATATTGTGTCGAGGAATAAGGTTCGATTAAGTAGTCAATAGAAAAAAAAAAATCTATTGACTACTTAATCGAACTTTAACCTTCCTAATGACTCACTCCTGCCATTGGTGAAGTGAAAACCGTATGGATATCGTTTTTAATAGAAAGACGCGGCGGAAGGACTTTCTTTTATAATTCATACGAGTACGCATGTACACCTTTTGCTTCAAGACGCCCATGTTATAGCAATTAGGGACTCAGATTCAGGCAGGGAAATGAATCCTTAAATAGGGATAGTTCCTGATTTTGAAAAAAAATGTATATTCTTTTTAGTCCGTCAGTTAGATATCGAAAAAATGGACACGTATTTTTAGCTATATCAAATCAACAAAAATTGACGCAGATAAATCGCATAAAAATCAAAGTTAAAAAATATTGCACTGTATCGTCTTAATTTTAAGTTTACGTGAAAATAGAAAAAATACGTCTCCAATATTTTTGAAAATTCAGTAACATTCCACGTCAACTATACGTTGGCTAGAACAGTTATTCAAATATTTAGGCGTTTTGTCTGAATTTCTGAAACAACTTTACTGCAATTCACTTCGCGTTCAACCGAAGCATACATACTCGTTAGCAAGAACTCATTGATCATTATACTTTCTCACTGTGTTTTGATGTTTTCAGACCATTTGGGCATCATTTCTTCACTATGTTTTTTCTTGACTTTAAACATAAACATTTTTATTTGTTGGAATTTTTGTTTGGCCTAGTCTTCTTCTTCGTTATTAGGTACCTACTGTTATTCAGAAACGCATATTAATAACGCAATACATAAAATACGAATTCGTATTCACAACCTTCTTTTTTTGTTATTGTTGACTCCAAACAAAATCGAGGTCATTTTACATTCATCGGCACACTTCTCCAGGTATATAATAATATAAATAAAAAACGTTTTTAAAACAAACAATCCATTTTTCCATCTAAATCACTGTCATTGGATTAAAACGTCAGCTTATCGAAAGGGCTGTCGCATCACACTTTTATATTTATATTTCAGTTGCACCAAACGCTTGGATTTACAAATGAATGTTATCACGGAGGATATGGCCAACCAGATAAGCGATATTAATATTGCTATAAATTTCCGATAGCTTTGACAGGATTAAATGTGGCGCCTATGTTTTGGTAAACAATAAAATGTTGAATAATTTCAACTTGTATTTTGATACTTATTTTTTGTCCTGGCCTGTCGGAAATTTAGTTATTTATATGATATCTAGGTTTTCTGTTTTTTCCGTGGTTTTGTCGTCTAGGTATTTCACAGGAACCGTGCACTCTTCCGGTATAAAAGTAGCTGATGACTATAGTGTAGCTTTCTATTAATAATCGTTTCTGAATTGGTGGCAATTACGGCTCATGTGTGAGTACTGTGTATTGTAACACCAGGGACTCCCGCTAGTGTTACTTATTAATATTATTATAAATAAAACTATACTGGAGATTTGAACTTTAAAATATATTAGGCGTCTGCCTTCAACGAGGGCTGGTACCGGAGTCCGAGATAAAAACAAAACATATTTTCACATTCCTATTTCAAATTCTTTTTATTTCGCCAGACGCTACCAAAGGCTACCTTGTCTGCCAGAGACCTGCATACAAGGATATCCTCTTTACAGTACTTTAAACAATAATTTTCTTCGACTTGAATGTGGGCGGCTTGGCTCGGTGGCGGTTGGGAGTGTTATTCTCACTCAAAAGTCTGGCTGATGGTGCTATATCATTTGGTATCCTTCAAAGTGGTTGAGCCGAATGGTGCTAGCACAGGCGTGTTCGTGAGCGAGCGCCGACAGCTAGGACTGGTCATCTCTCAGCTGCCACGGCTTATTTTAATTATTTGTTCTTTGAACTGTTGCTTCTTCACTCCGGACGCTTGATCGTGCAAATCTTTCTACATCGTTCTCACGTATATGTTTGTAGAATTTCCACACAAATGATATTATCATATAAAAAAATATTCATTTAAAAGGCTCCGTGGAGTTTCTTGCACGTTCTTCTCCATAAAGATCTACGCTTTAGAACGTGCAAATAGCTTCATCTCTTTTGATTGACCGGCCTTGACACTTCAAAGGCTCCAAAGTAAATGGTTTAATTGCAGTAAATGCTTTGAGTTTTTGAGTTTTGATTGGATTATTATTTCCAGGGGTCCTAACTATAACGTGCCAATACCCAATGATTCCGTTGTGACAAGGGTACAGTGTCACATGTATTTTATTGCTTTGTCTCTCTTCCACATTGGAATCATTATCGTTTCACGCAGTCTGTGTCAATTTTTACTATGCTTGACCTGCCGTAAAGCCAACCTGTACAAATAATGTCAGCTCTTTATATTATCGGTTAAGATTAAGACGTAGTAACGATCATGACTAAACGTTTTTGAATGGGTGTAAATAAATAAGCAGGAATTAAAAAAAAAAATTAAACAATTATGTTGGACATTTTAAAAAGTCGTATGTTTTTGCTTCAAGCGTCTCAGGAATTCAAATATAGACTTTAAGACAATATTAAATTATCCCTCACATCAAACCTTTTTAATAATTATTACGATGGCAGCATTTTACTGTGACATTACTGAGTAAATACAGCTTTTATTTAAAGTTTTCCTTAAATATTTTAAAGCAATAAATAATTAGATATGTCCAAATTTACCTCTTTGATCGTAATTTATTTGTTGAGTATTTTAAATGCAGAGAGTATTTACAAAGACATGTTATCTTCAAGTAAAGTTCAAAACTAGTGTACACTTCGCAAACGTTTGCCTTCATACATGTACAAACACCCATTAAGTATCTCTTTGAGCACGCAATGAAATTAGTTTCTAATCGTCCACAAATGCTCTTTTAGCGCTGAATTATATTGTCTTAACCTTTCAGTACAAAGTGTCCTTAAATGAACCGTTTTCGACGTGGAGTATAAACACCTGCCTCTCTTCACATAATTCCTCTTTCTAAGTGAGAAATAAGGGCGACATCCCCGACATTTCTTAGTGAGACTACGATTTTACCCTGACAAAGTACCCTTTATACTGCCATAAGTTAAATAAGCCCGTCTTACGCCATTTTAGGGAAAGCATCGAAAAAATTGTTTTTCTCGCGTAGCGTCAATATTTAATTTGACGAAAAGCCACTTTGTATTTATTTATCGTGTACTTCAGTCACAAAGAGTTTTGCTGTCGGCACAAACAATATTGTCTGACAAACTGACATGTGGTGTTGAGCAGCCATTTTGAAATGCACGCAAAATATTCAATCACTTTTCTCAGTTGAATCACCAATGCTGTTTACAGAGCACATGCTTGAATTATCAGCTGAACTCGTAAGGCAATGGACCGTGTACATTGAAAAAGATCAGAGCGTAAAAATGGTGGTAAAAGGATCGGTTTTGTACGTCGGTCACGTCCGAACTCATTCAAGCAGATCGAACGAGTCATCGCGTGAACGTATCCTTTTCTTATTCAAAAATTGACACCTAGTCCTTTTACCTCTATTTCACAAATAGCAGTTGAGTTGGCAACATTGCTATTGATAACCAGCAATTTAATGTAATGTTTTTGAATAAGGTTATTTGAGCGAAAAAGGTGTACGTGCGCATTTGAAACAATTGGGGGTTAGAGCGTGGTAGCATTTTTTTGTGTTTTTGGACTAGTATGGAATCTAGGTTGCCTACGTGTAAAATTGCTTGAAAGGGTTAGATTTTACGTCTTTTTGTATCTTCGCAGAAAATTTGTCTATGCCTATGTTGCCAAGCATTATATTTTCAAGCACGGCAATCTAGGCGCTAGTCACAAATATAAGAAGATTTCGTGCATTACATATTAACTTATTCTGACGGACATTGGTTGATATTATTGACTTGCGGCCAGAATCACTATATTCAGCATTTACGATTTACGAAACTCAATGGGCAGCTTAAGACAAGCTGCTTAGCTTAGCTTTGTGCGATAAGACCGCCCATTGTACACTTATTTTATGTTTGATTGTCCTGTTCTTATTATGAGGTGTACAATAAAGTATATAATAAATAAATAAATAAGACCTTTATCTTATCTTTCATCCAACACTCAATGATAAATAATAAGCAAATCGTCCAGATATTCGTTCAATTACATTGAATAAACAAAACGGCTCATAATAATAGTGCTTTTAAAATAAAATTAACTTTAACTCGAGACATACCCCATTGTAGGCGATAAATATCAATAGCAAGGATTCAAATAATGTTTTAAGAGCTTAAAGCAAAGCTATTTAATACCCTTTTCCATTACACGAGTATATTATTTACAAGTTCATGTACACTTTAATTTAGTTGGTTTTATGTTTGTGAATAATGTGTCTGCCATGATTATTGTTTTTACCTACTAATGAGTGCATTAACAATAATACGCTAATCCTAATTTTGTTCTGAATCTGAGTGTGCTGTGAAAAATCTTTGTTAATCTGTCACACCGAAACAGCTTATGTATATTTACTTACAGTGATAATAAAATTCATATAAAAGGGCGAGCTCACTCTAAGTTCAATTCAATAGAAAAGAGATCATGACATTTTCCGTAGCCGCGTTTTACCTGTATAACTATCCCGTAAGATCTGTGCATTTTCACACCTAACGGTAATGTAGTTTTCCATCAGTAATTAAAGGTCAATTCACTGAACAAAAAGCGCAGACAAGGTCGACCACAAATGAGATGGAGCGACGATATTATAAAAAAAGTAGGTAAAAATTGGAGCAGAGTAGCTACAGACAGAATAGCATGGAAGCGAATGGAGGAGGCTCTCACCGCTATTGCTAGCGGTCCTTGTACATAATCAAAAGTCAAAAGTCAAAAACGTTTATTTCAATTAGGCCATTAAACGGCACTTTTGAACGTCAGCATTTACAGTTCAGTAAAATATATTAATAAAGTGACTCTACTGTCCATTCGGAAAGGTAGATTCTTATGGAGAAGAACGGACAAGAAACTCCATAGTTACTCTTTTCAAATAATGATTTACAAAATTTGGTATACAAAAATTAATCTAATATTATGTGAGGACGATACACCCAGAGTATGCTACTTATAAGAACAAAGTATAACCAGCAGAGGTAAATGGTACTCACATATTTACAGATAATCTTAATAACCATTAATTAAACAGAAAATAAAAACACAAAAAAGAAACAGTATACCTATCTATAAAGTTAATTCATAAATCAACCAGTTTGATTTTGTCTACACCCTTGATTGTCCTATGGAGCAGGACCAGCATGTTTCCAAGCATTCTTATCCTGAATGTAATCTTCTAATTTGTAATATGCTTGTTTACAAAGTGTACTTTTAACATAAGTTTTAAATTTTCTTTCATTTAGTTCTAATATGTATTTAGAGTAATATCCTAAATAACGGCACAAATATAAAGTAAGAAACATAATATTATTTAAATTACTTTTAAATTAATGTTATTAAAATTACTATTTAATAAATCATTAGTTAAGTTAATCAAAACTGTAGAAGGATAAATTAAGCTATTTAAAAAAAATTAAATTTCAATTCTCCCAAAGATCTTCCAAAGGCTAACCATTTGCAAACATTATAAAAAAAATATAATGTTAATAATAAATTAATAATATATTTTTTTTTCTTTTATTAAAAATAAATTGCTTTAAATTGAAAATTCTTAATAATATTATAGTCCAGATAAATAAGAAATTTCTAACAACCCTGACCTTCAATTCGACTAGAAACCAAAAGAAAAACCTTTCAATTTCCACATTTTTACTTCGTACCACAAATTGCTTGAGTACCTACTAACATAAAAGCTAAATAAATAAAAGGTTACCCCTACAAGTAAGTCCTGACATTACGTAAGACTCCGAGCGTCCTAATGTAAATACTTGTAGCACACAGATAAATAAGCCAAACATACGTAAATACAAGATGGTCGTGTTATTGCCATATTTGCTATCAGCTTTCCGGCTGAATGGCTTTTACACCCTCATCAACTCACTACACTTCTGGATTCTAAAACGCTGGACAGGTAAGATTCAATTAAGGGGGCTCCCCTTCTAGAAACGTGTTTTTTTGGCGTTTTTGCCCTTAAAATATTGCGTCAGCTAGGAAAAATCAATTTACTTTTTAATTAAGCTTTAGCTTTTGCGTATTATAGACATATTCTCAAATACTTAAATTGCACTCACTTCGATCTATGATAAAAACAAATTGAAGTATTAAGAAAAAAATAAGTTCTTTCTTACTACTTTATCGAGTCGTTGAACAGTGCCAGATTCAGAACGGAAAAATACAAGTAAAATTGTAAAAATCATCAAAAACAAAATAAACCATATTTCTTATCCAGTCTTTCACAATCCATCCTTGATACCAATCCCAGTGTGTCATTACAATCTGACCACTTAAACTAGAGCCCTGACAGCTGATCGTTTCACGCCATTTACTCCGATTGACAGGTCACGTCAAACTGGACGTCCCGGTTTACAAGATGGCGTCGTCAGGATTTTATTTGTGACGTAATAACGCTGTGTGACGTATTTGATGATCACGTTCGCGCCAATTATTGTCCTTTGATGGAAGAAGGATATTGCATGTTCGCGATTAGCTGTTAGTGCTGATGTGATGACGATGTTGTGAATCGGGAATGTTCGGGAAAGTTCGGGTGGTATCGTTTTGTTAATTATTTTGTTGATAACATGGTGAACAGACGATTAACAGAGAAAATTGGGAGAAGAACATAATATTTTGCACTGTTGTACAAATGATGTCGATGATGGCATAGTGTTTATAGTTTATTCAACAAAACATTGATTGAACTTTAGATAAATGGCTAAAATCAATTTCCTCGTATTTTTAGGGTTCCGTAGTAAGCAAGAAACCCTTATAGTTTCGCCATGTCCATCTCTCTGTCTGTCTGTCTGTCCGCGGTTGAGCTCAGAGCACTAGAAAGTTGAAATTTGGTATGGGTCACGCCTTTTTTTTGGGCTTCCTCCCATTCACGTAAAGTGGCGATGATTATCCCATCCCGTTGTTAAAAAGGTCGTTTAAAAATATTGAGTGTGTGCAAAAAATATTTTTCCATCCAAGGATCCGTTTGCGAAATATTAAGCTTTAAAGTGCTAATTTTTGTTATAGTCAAGTGTCGGGCCCCTCTGCCAGCTAAACGGTTTTGTTCACAGACGTGAAAAAAATCATGGTAGTAGCATATATAACGAATTAAAAATGAAAACTATCACAGCTAAGTAGGTTTGACAAGTTAACGAGTAATAGTCGACCACCAATTTCGTTATATCTCCATACAAAATGACTTAAAACTAAGTTTTGACTGGCCTGTTGGTCGAGTGGTTAGTGACCCTGACTGCTAAACCGGAGGTCGTGGGTTCGATTCTCACTCAGGACAAATCTTTGTGTGATGAGCATGATCATTTGTTCTGTGTCTGGGTGTAATTTGTCTATAATATGTATGTATTTAGAAATATATAAGTATGTTTATCAGTTGTCTGGTTGCCATAGCACAGGCTCTGCCTAGTTTGGGATCAGGTGACCGTGTGTGTCCCAAGATATTATAAGTGTTGTAACTTTATAATGTCATAGTTAAATTAGCTTTTTTGCCATGGCTTACGAGACGGGTAACTACGGAACCCTACACAGTGCGTGGCCCGACTTGGCCGGTTTTCCAACTATGTTAGGGTCGGCTTCCAACTGGGCTGACTGGGTAACATAATACTCCTTGGCAAAACTGGTGTCAGATTTTCTGGATTCTGACTATCCATAAACATCTGCATCTTAAACAAAAGAGAACCTTTACCTATGTATCTATGAACCGGATCGATACTGAAGGGTTATCGGCAGATCTCACGAAAATCGATTTTGCACCTATCTATGCGTCAACCGACGCTAATTTCGCTATGGAATACTTCTACAAGTCAATGCAGAGGGCTATGTGGCTAAACACAGTTGTAATAAAATATCCAAGACGTCAGAAAATTATGAAGCCATGGATGACACCTGGGCTGCTAAGGTGTATTCGACATAGGGACAGGCTTCATAAAAGAATGCGACAATCACCTAATAATGAGACTTTTAAAATTATTTACTCCAGGTATAGAAACCATTGCAATAACTTATTAAAAAAAGTAAAGCGTATGTATGATAGAGACTTATTAACAAAAGCAGGAAATAACAATAAAAAAATATGGGAAGCGATAAAAACAATAACAAATACAACAAAATTGAAACATAGCGCTACGGAATTAATAAACCCATTAAAACCAAAAGAGTCTGTAGAGATGGTGAACGACTTTTTCGCATCAATTGGCAGAAAGTTGTCTGATAATACTCATTCCTGTTTAAACCCTACCCATATTAACTTTAATAAAGCGCCCTCACAGCCGGTCTCCAAATCCTTTGTTTTACTGGAAACCGATGAGTCTGAAGTGGAACGTTTAATACTGAACCTGAAGGATGTGTGTTCCGTTGGTTGGGATTCTGTACCAAATAATTTACTCAAAGAATATAGACACATTTTAATCCGTCCATTAACGCATATTTTCAACCTCTGTTTAAATAAAGGTCAGTTTCCTACGATGTTAAAGAAGTCAGTAGTATACCCAATTTATAAGTCGGGAGATAGAGACCGTGTCACTAATTACAGACCCATCTCCATATTGCCTTCGATTTCAAAGCTTCTGGAACGTATAATAAATGGTAGACTGATTGATTACCTGGAATCAAATAACCTTTTATCCAACAACCAGTTTGGTTTTAGAGCAGGTAAGTCTACTAGTGATGCAGTCCACGAGCTCCAAGACTATGTGGTGAGGAATCTCGATTCAAGTAAAAAGACATTAGGCATTTTCCTTGACCTAGCCAAGGCATTTGACACGGTCTCTACGCCTTTGTTGATTAAAAAACTAGAACATCTAGGAATACGAGGAAATCAACTACATCTTTTTAAGGACTACCTATCTAATCGTTTTCAGTGCGTTAAGATCAATGAGAGTGTCAGCAGCGATTTGCCAATCACTCACGGAGTCCCGCAGGGGAGCATTCTGGGACCGACACTCTTCCTCGTATACTTGAATGACCTCTGTAAACTAGACCTGTCAGGAGGTAAAATTATATCATATGCAGACGACACAGTTCTGTTGTTTGCTGCTGATACCTGGGACAAAGTATATAGGGAAGCGCAGGATGGATTCAATGTTGTGACCCACTGGCTGCAGAATAACTCCCTGACTCTTAACCCGGATAAAACGCAGTACATGAGATTCACGATGCGCACCCAAAATGTGCAGCTTCCTTATATCCCCTCGATTTCAGCACATAATTGCTGTAATAGCTTAGTATGCTCTTGTCCAACACTAACAAAGACAGAGTCAATTAAATATCTTGGAGTTATTCTAGACTGTAACCTCTCCTTCAGAGACCATATTCACCTTCTTACATCTAGGACAAGAAAACTGATCTATGTTTTCAAGAACCTTAGACATGTGGCGCCCCCAAAATTAGTAAAGCAAATTTACCTGGCACTCGTACAGTCCACTCTTCAATATTGTATCACCGTTTGGGGAGGTGCACATAAAACAATATTAAAGCCCTTAGAAATATCCCAGAGGGCTGTACTAAAGGTAAGCACTTTTCGCCCTTATTTGTACCCTACCCATCTTGTGTATCAGTCGTGTGAGGTCCTGACAGTTCGCCAGTTGTTTATATGTCTTGTGGTCCTGAAGCAACACTCCTTACTGCAGTTCACAAAAGGTGATCTAACTAAAAGACGAAATATTATTAGTAATAGGGCCCGAACTTCCTTCAGACATGCGTACGTAAACAAATATTTTTGCTTCTTGGGACCGTACTTATATAATAAAATAAATGACGCTTTAGATATATACCCGTTGAATAAAAAAAGATGTAAAAGCACAATTTTTAAATATATTAGTAAACATACATATGATGAGACAGAAAACTTATTAAGAATAATTAAATAATAAATCTCTCTTTACTCACCCTCTCACACTCCTTCACTCGCTTAAATACATTACTCACCGAGAGGCTAACACTCCACACACCGTTTTTGTTTATTAAGATTTTTACTTTTTTTTTCTTTTTCTGTGAACTCCTCATTTAATTATATGTCTATTTAAGCAAATAATGTAATGGTCATCATAAGGAAGAGCGCTGATGTCTGAGATACAGATATTTTATATCTAGTTCAGACGCAGATGCCTTCAATATAAACTTAAGAAAATTTGAATGTATCCTTCATATCTTTTAAAATGTAACGTATGTGTTGTGTCAAATAAATTATTATTATTATTATTATTATTATTATTATTATTATTATTCCGTTTATTCATTTTTTAACTTATTTGTTACATTTTTAAATATTTCTTAAAAAAACAAAAATAAAAAAAAACATTTAAAAATATAAAAATAGTAGCCCACCAGTATCGGGAACAGAGTCCAAGCTACCGGTGGTTAGGGCCCCTGAGAGAGGAACCTCCTCACTATGCGCGCCGTGTCCAGGAGTACTGCTTTCTGGATCAAGCCCTTGATCCAGCTGCCCAACGAGAGCCTCTTTAGATGTTGGTCGAGGCTCTTGGCAATTATGCCATTGGCCGTCACGACTATCGGCACAATGACTGCTGTGTTCACATTCCACATGTCGACAACCTCGCGAGCCAAGTCAAGATACTTCGTTTGTTTATCTTTCTCAGTCTTCACGAGGTTCTCGTCATGAGGGACTGCTATATCAACAATCATTGCACGACGCTCTAGTCGATCTATCACCACTATGTCAGGCTTATTGGCAACAATAGTCCTGTCAGTGATGATAGACCGATCCCAATACAACGTGCAGTTGCCATTTTCGAGAACTGGGTCGGGCACATACCTATAGTACGGTACTTCCGATTCCACAAGATTGTATTTAAGAGCAAGTTGCTGGTGGATAATCCTGGCTACAAGGTTGTGTCTGTGCAAATAGTCTCCGTTAGCTAGACTAGAACAACCGGAAATAATGTGGCGGATGGATTCCCCGGGCCGGTGACATGCCCGACATATGTCAACGGTACCATCCTTCACAATGTATTTCCGGTAGTTGTTCGTCATCATAACTTCGTCCATAATCGCACAGACAAAACCTTCGGTTTCCCCGAAGAGGTCACCAAAACGCAGCCAGGCTACGGACGCTAAAAAGTCTACATCGGGCCCATGTAGGACCCGGTAAAAGCGTCCGTGAAGCTCCTTGCTCTGCCATACCTTCCTGCGGTCATTAGTATCTAATACCACAGGTTTGCGCCAGTTCTCGTTAGCCAAGGAGAGCGCAGTGAGGCCTTTGTCCACTGCTACCACATCCCGATGCATACCCACGTCGGCCTCTAGGAAGAACTCCCTAAGGCTGCATATCTCGCGGTTGTGCAGGGTCTTAGCATTTAAGAAGCCACGACCTCCGCACTTCCGCGGGATATACAGCCTCATCACCGATGACCGTGGGTGATGCATCCGATTTGCGGTAAGCAGCGAGCGTACCCTCCTATCCAGGGCGTCAAGTTCCGTCTGAGTCCATTTGAGTATGCCGAAAGAGTACATCAATACCGGCATGACCCAACCGTTAAAGGCGCGCACCTTGTTTCCGCCTGATAAAAGACTATTTAGTACTTTGTTCAGGTGGCCAAAGAAGCGCTCCTTCAACGATTGTTTCATGTCATTAGCATTGATGCCCAACGCTTCCGATATACCCAAATACTTGTAAGTTTCGGTTGAGCTGAGGGATCTAAGGTGTATGGAATCCGAGAGTTGGGTTCCCACGGATTCCATAATCTCCCCTCGCTTCACATGCATGACCGCACATTTGTCCACACCAAATTCCATACTGATGGCGCTACTGAAGGTTTCTGTTACCTTCAGTAGCTCCATCAGTTGCAAGTTGTTGGGGGCAAAAAGTTTCAAGTCATCCATGTAAAGGAGGTGTGATATGACCTGACCACCTCTTCTCAACCGATAGCCTTGGCCCGAACCTTCCAGCAATGTGCTCAGAGGGTTGAGGGCCAGACAAAACCACAGTGGACTCAGGCTGTCACCCTGAAATATACCACGCTCGATCCTTATCGGGTCGCCGTTCACCTGGATCTGTCGACATCCTGGATAGCGGAGGACCGTCCTTCACTGCCCCATACAAGACATCAGGAAGGTGCGTAGAACTGCATCAACTTTATACAGCTCCAGCACCCTCATGAGCCATGTATGTGGCACTGAGTCGTAGGCCTTCTTATAATCTATCCAACATGTCGACAGATCCTTTCGGGAACGACGCACTTGTTGGCTAATGGCAATATCCATGAGGAGCAGCTCCTTAGTACCGCGGGACCCGTTCCTACATCCATTCTGAGAGGCAGACATGATTGAATTACTTTCAATATGATGGTTAATCTTTGCTCTCAAAATGGATGTAAGAACTTTATAGACCGTCGGTAAACACGTGATTGGTCTATAATTTTTGGGCTCCGCAGTACTACCTGATTTATGGAGCAGGTGGGTTATTCCTGTAGTTAGGAACTGGGGCAGCGACCCTGACTCTAAGGCAGACTGGAATTGAGACGCCAAGCGAGCGTGCGATCCTGTAAACCATTTGATCCAAAAATTGTGCAGTCCGTCCGGCCCTGGAGATTTCCAGTTAGGCAACGGACGGACTGCACGAGCTACATCTTGGGGGCTGATGGTAGTTGCCCCCATTTCTAGTATTGGATCGCACGCGCGCTCAACCTCCCGAATCCAGTCACCCTCGGTGTGACTGACAGGCACCGACCAGATGTTGCGCCAGAATGAACACATGACATCATCATCCGGTAGGCGCGTATCAGTCACACCTTGGTCCGGTCGCTCCCAAGCCCTATAAACCCACCTCTCATTGCTTTGGAATGTGCGATTCTGAGTGTATCGCTCCACTCGCCGCTTGTACCGACGTATACGGTTTGCCCATGCATAGATTTTCTGCTTCAGGAAGTCAATACGCTCTGTGACGCGGGTCAGATAATCCCGAGGACTAGTATCAGTCCCCGAGAACGCCCGCCTCACAAAGCGCATCACTCTACGGCGAGTGTTGCCCTCCCTGAAGCAGATAAGTTTGCCGATGAGTGCTCTAGCTTCACCGATACGACGCTCGATCCTGCACTGCCAAGCTGGTACAGCTGGTCGTGTAGCTCTGTCACTGTTGAGAAATTTGACATGAGCTACACGACATGCCGCTGCAGCCGCACAGTACAAGATCGAGTGGGTATCGGCGAGGTCTTCGCTGCTATCAAAACAATTTGTTAGCTGCGAATCTAGAGCACACACCAGCGCCCTATTTTTATTATGCATGGGCAAACGAGGTAGACGGGGTCTAAGCTCAGGCGGTGTGGAGCGATACTCTCGGAAAGCATCCTCCAAAGCGCTCCTCAATCGCTCATTGCATTGGGTACTCACGGATATAGCCCCATCATCATCATCTTCACCGACGTTGTTGGATCGCGGTGAAATACTAGATTGTATTTGCACCGCGGCCGGTGGCGAAGCAGGTGAGACGCGGCCACTCCGTGACTCCAGACGCAGTCTATCAAGTACGGCGTCATCTAACATACGGTTACGCAGGATGACCCGCACCTGATCCGATAGTCGTTGGGCTGATACGTTAACAGCTGGCTCAAGCACCTGAAACAGAGAGAGCATCCGACCACGGTACGCAGTCAAGTTAGTTCCCCCCTCTGTAGCCCCATAGTATGAGCGCATGACGTTTTCATTGATCGTTTGCGTCCATCGCATGCGCTGCACACTTCCACCGATAGCGGGGACCCTGTCAGAGGCCGGTGGGCCTCGAGGTCCTAAGCTGGTCGGAGGTCGGCCTCGTCCGCGCCGACGCGCAGGTGGTGGTGTCGTCGGCGGCGAGAAGTATTCGTCGCTCGAGCTCGACGCAACTGCAGCGACCGGAATCTCTGGACTCACGGCTGGCGCAGGTCCCGGCGGCTGCGAGGCGGAGCTGAGCGACGAACCCGAAGATGTTGGTTGTGCGGTTTGTGCTCGTGCCCGGCTTCTTGTCAGCATTTCATAAGTATGACAGATTCATTGTTTTTCAAGTAGGTATCAATAAAATGTATGTGCTAATGTTTGTATTTTTTTTTCCTTGTTGTGTCCAGTAATATGAACATTTTGAGCTGTTTTTGTATTTAAATTAATGTAAAAAATATGAATATAATTTTATTGTGTCAGTGAGTTTGACAGCCGGACCACAGATTATTATTATTATTATTATTATAACGACTGACAAAGATGTTCAAATGACAGCTGGGACCCAAGACTTAGCGCACTTTTCAAGGCACGTTGGAAACACGGTATGTAACGAATGGTCACCCATCCGACCTCCTTTAATTTCGACCTGTATTGTTTGGCCACGAATTCCTCCTTATTTTATGAATAACTAAGTATGATTATATTGTATTGTTTCAATGGTACTGTTTGTATTGAGTTCTCTGGCAAAAAAAAGAATAGGCTTACCGAGTTATGTCAGCATAAATCTAACTTATGAGGTTATTTTGTCTAGTTTGAGAGGAAATAATATGTACTTCGTAGGAACTAGACCAATTGAGAAGTTATCTCGATCTTGAAGGGAAAGCAAACATCCGGTGAAGATGAGGAAAGGAGCTAGTACAAATCTTTCAAGGTTCTATTGATCAAGGTTCCGGAAACAGCCGTACCTCTGTATAGATAGCTTGACGACGCGTCGAGTTATTATGTATAGAATCTATTTTCCATACCAAGTAAATTGGCAAAATTCAAAGAAAAATCTTGAATTATGTCATTCATGTATTTATCTATTAATAATATCAGTCACTGTGTGTGCTTCTTGGTATTTCATTATGAATCGCAAGTCCACATTTTTCGAAAGGATTTATTAAGTTTTCTATATATAGTGAAAAATCACTCTCACCGTCCCTCTAAACTCATTTCATAAAAAGCCCTGTCCTTCATTCATCTTGCGTTTTTGTATAAAGTTTCATTGAAATCAGTTAATTAATTTCCAAGTATACGGTCTCACAAGTTTATATGAAATACTAGTGGCAGCCCCACGGTTTCACCCGCGTAAGTCTCGATCCCGTGAGAATATCGGTATAAAAAGTATCCTATGTGTTATTCCAGACTATAATCTACCTCTGTGCCAAATTTTATCAAGATCCGTTCAGCCGTTCTGACTTGAAAGAGTAACAAACATCCATCCATCCATACTTACAAACTTTCGCGTTTATAATATTAAGTAGGATTAGTAGGAAGTAGGATAATGAGAAGTAAACGCTCTGAAATAATGACGTCACAAATAGTGTTTTATAGCTACGGCGTAGCAAGCGCGATCATAGTGACGGCTACGCCTGCTACGCGTCCCGTAGCGATATTGCTACGCGTTTCGTAGTCATTATTTTTGTGAGTTTGTACCTTAGCGTAGAATTGGGCTTAGTGTTGGGTGGGACCGTGGGATTAATTGATTAGAACAGTAAATAGCTTAGTTTAGAACAACAATAAAGAGACAAGTTAAGAGGCTAATGGCTAGCAAGAGCTAGAACTACTTGACGTCCATCTCAATCCTAAATTCTTTCAATTATGTTATTATCGTCATGTCCAAGACAGGAACTTACAACCTCTAAAAAAATGAAGTGTTTGATTTTGAGCCGGACTACGGGAACGAATCCGCGGTTAAATCAAGTAGAAGTTGAAATATCCTAATGACCTAATCAAATGCACAATTGCAACCACATGAAAATGGCTGTTATTAGAAGTTCATTCCTACTAAGCCACAAGCTAAATCAAACAAAATAAACTACCCTTACAATATAAACTTCACCACCCAAAACTATTAAATGTAACCCCAAACTTAGTTCCAAACTACAAAAGACGGGGGTCAAACCGTCAAGCAGGTCGCAAGTTCGTGACCAATGGGCAAACAGGGCGATATCACATGGTATAACTAATAGCGTTGAGTACATTCATTAATCGTGGGACGTCTGATCATTAGTAACTGCCAACGTCGACTGAGAGGCACGCCTAGTCGCGCGACGCAAACTACCCGCGAATTCACGTGATTAGTCGATGGGGTGTTATGTATGTGAAAGCTATTAAGATATTTTTACAAGCTTTTATTTAACTTGCACTGTTTATTTGTATGTTGCCCGTCAAAATTTGCAAACCGTCTCTTGATTGAGCTGAAAATTTGCATACACCTCTAGTTCTGGTGACAATACAATGTGCAACACTCAATTTTGTGATAATTTCAATATGGCCGCCGCTCCAAGATGGCATACATTTTTTTATCAACCCCCTTATTATGAGTATCAAACAAAAGGGCATGAAGAGTAGAAAAAAATAAAGTAAATAACATTACACTAAATTCATGGAGATGATAAAAAAAGTAAAAAACATAATGCTGTCTGGTGTCGCGCAATCGTATAAAAGTTTAGCTTTCTGTAAAAGCTCTCTTCAGTTTAACACAATTCGAAACCTTTATATCAACAACATACAACGCCCAAATTCGAACTTTACTAATCAAACAAAAAATAATAACATTTAATAAACACCATTTTTAATTCACAGCAATTTCATTTGTCCCGTTTTAAAAAGAAGCGACTTTATGTCAACCCTTACGTACGAGTACTTCAATTTTACTGCTCGACCAATCAAAGCACTCCACAGTCGTGCGATATGAATTTTTCACGCGTCCCTGGAATATGTCGACAGAGCAGAATTTTTATGAGAGCACCAGTATATTACTGACTTGCACGGATCAGCGGAGAATGGGAAAACATCAAATTAAACTCAATTTTGTACTTTCCGCTGTGGAACGATATTCGTCGCAAGTTTGTATTTTTGTTTTTATACCTAAATGACGAATATTTCTACATAGGTAAGTAAAGTTATGGTCGAGAACTAGGTACATAACTACAACATAGATCACTGAGTTTTTTTCTGTGTTTCTTCTCAGGGTAGTCAGTTAGGTCTCATCTTATTTAAATTTGCGAAAGTTGGTTGACCAATTTGCAATATAAATTTTATTTATTATGCCCCGCACCCGTATTCTCCTAAGGGTCCAGAGGTTTTGTAACTTATGCGAGCCTTACACGTTCAAGTAATTTGATCAAACAGGCTAGTTCAAACAGTTAAATTTATAAAATTGCCATGAATGTCTGTAGGAAAATTTTATCAAAAATTAGTTGTCAAATGGCATGAAGTAATATGAAATTTACTATTTCTATTTGATCAAACAGTTTGAACGAGCATCTTTGACCAAATACCAGCATTAAAAATAAGTACGGTACAAATATGAAAGGGATCATCTGCAGCCAATGGGTGTTGTAACGATAGTTCTCACAACTTGCCAGTTATCAATACGATAGCATTTTGCTATCAGTGGGATAAGTGTCTAGATTGCGGTAATTCCGAAAGGAAAAACCCCACTAACACTTTGCCAGACCCAAGAACTGAACCCAAGACCTCATAACCAACAGTAGCGCTTGTGCCACTTGACCACCGAATCAGTTAACATCAGTGGAGAAACACAAGAAAAAAACATGTTTTTTTTTCTATGTAAAATTCATGAAAGCCGTAGGCACCCACCAGACAACTCTATTTATTCAAAAACACCATAACACTCGTTCCAAAACTAACTTTAACCAGACAATAAATACTTAAACCCGGACAAACATTATAAACCTCGCCTCCCAATCAAGTTTTAACTTATTCGGGCGGAGCAATTGCATTGGAATCGAGTTTAAAATTGATTTTCATTGACTTTTCATTATGTATTCATGCAAAGCACACAATATACTCTGATCGATGTACCCGCGGCATTATTACGTATTAAGGGAAGATATAATGTGATTTAAATTATTTTGGGGGAACTTTGTATGTCATTATTCGAATCTACAATTATGTAGTCCCAGCGATGGCAAATATCGGGGGTAAAAACACTGTTTCAGCTTCAAAAGTTAAGTATCGTGTATGGTTTCTTGCCAAAAATACACCTACATTATAACGCAATCTTACTTTATTCCAAATGTGATTTGTGAGGATGGATGGTTGCACGGATTATTACTGTTTTACGCAAAAACTACGGTACAAATTTATCCCACATATTTGACTTTATAACCAGTATTAACATACAAAATACTAAATAGATATAAATATTTTCACAACAAAGCTGTATGTGGTGGCTCCTGATTTTCAAATAGTTCTCTCTTCACCGTCTTTATTTCAGAATAATGCGGAATATTTTTCTTTAAGTACCTTCAAAACACAAGCTTAACACAACATCAAAGAGGACATGCCACGAATTCTCCGTAAATCCTTATATTTCCGTAGATTTCTTACCCCGTTCGGCTAACGAAGTGTCACCTTTGCTTCCTAAAAGGAAAACGAAATGGTGCAATGCTTCCCGATGCGATCTGAATATAACGAGCTATCCTGTTATCAAGCCGGGAGTTGAGTCTGATGGTCTCAAACTCAACTTGTGCCTAATTGAAGAGTGCTTGCTCAACTCAAATAGCAGCAAAATATAGATCAAGCTGGTTGGCGGCCATTTTGGAGAAGTCACTTTTTTTTTAAGAACAATCTTTTTGATGTTGTCTTTTGTTTTGTGGCCAGTATTTTTTATTAGGTTGGTTTGTTTTTAGAACTTTCATAAGTTTATGTTTTTGATATCGCTTTGGGAATATTTGGTAATTATGTTAAGGAGCCCTCCACCTACAGAACACTACCATCGGTGAAATTAAGCAAAACTTTCCTCTGTTTACCTATTTATTCCTGGATTAACTAACTATAAATAATATGCACCAACTGGAATGGTATTTATTTGTACGTAGATATAATAACGTCGGTATACTCGTATCTTATTTAAATTACTTTATTTCAATTGATTTTTTTCAGTCAGGGTAAACATCCACGTGTACAGGTATATCTTAGGTATATGATATACCGCTGTTAACAGGAGATTTAAAAAGATATACCGGTGATCTTTTTAAATCCCCTGTAAGCCAAAAAGTTTTTAAAAGCGAGTTTTTTTTAACTTTCCGTCTTCAAATACAAATCATTCTGCCACAGGAAATGTATTACTGACATTCTCGTTAGCACCACCGAGCCACCGTTTTAATCACCCATCAAACCACCCAATAATTACCGGAATACCTTTGCCGAATTAATCTCGAAAAAGCAATTCTAGGTCGACGTTTAATACGAGCCATTTTCGAGCTTTCGTTCAAAGAATGATTTATTTCAGCAATCAAGGCGTCAACTGCGAATATCATTGGTTTGCGTCGACAACGAGACGCGTTCCATCGGACGATGCGGCGAGCTGTCAAAACCGATATTTAATTACATTTTTATATGAGTTCTGCGGTAATTGGATATGGGGAAAGAATTGGGAGGATACGTGCATATTGTACATGCATATCCTCCGAATTCTTTCCCTACATACAATTTAAAAAAATTAAGGTCACATTACCATAGGTATTAGAAACAGGGTCTTTATTAAGTACATAATGTACAACTATTTACTATATATACACTTAAAAAAAAAAAAAAAACGAACTAAAAATAGTCTAAAATATGGCGTCGAAAAATTCGTCCGCATCGCTGGCCAATGGTAAAGTACCCAAAAGACTGGCAACATTGCCACGTTGTATGGCAATGCTTATCCTTTGTTTAAGGTAATGGGAAGTCATGCCAAGTGCCAACTAAGCGTCTTGAAAGATCTACCATAGTAAGTAAGGAGGTATGTTCTAAACATGTTGTTCATGCTTCAGGCTTGTAAATCTTAATGCCATTCTGCAGACTGACGACTTGCATCTACAAGAAAAGAAAAGGAACATGTTTATTTCATCACACTGAACATATCTTTTTTTTTTATGGATGGGAAATCATCAAATGACTTCTTCTGCTCTGGATGGAGCGGAAGGGCGTGTCAGATTCTTACTGACTAAAACCCATCCGTGTTCCTTCTAAAGCCCTTTGCGTTCCAGGGAGGCGGTGGCTCTTTCGAACAAATTCCGTAACCCTGGCAGGCTCTGGCCCTAGCGGGCCCCGTCTTCTATGCTGACATCTCTTTGAGGCGTCCGTGAAACACTACGCGCCATCGACCCGGGCCTGGCGGTGATCGGACAGCGAGCCACCCAACGCTCGCCGTCCGCAGGCCCGCGCCTACGGTGGCCGGGGATCGCCCTGCGACTACCGACGCCCGGGGCGTCTTCTCCTGTAGGCGGTTGGGACAAAGTCCTTGCCTTTCCCTCGCGCGGCCCGCCTCCTCCTTCGCTAGCATTACTGCTTCGCAGAAGGAGGTGACCGCTTCCCAAACTGAACATATCTTAAAGTTCAATATAAGAAAATTGAATTTTAAGATGATCATCAATGAAGTCGAAGATGAGGATCTGACAGGAAAAATATCACGGCATGGCTAAGGTTGATTCAAAGCTTGGGTCCAAAGACCTCTATTTATTTGTTCACATAAACTTTATGTACTGTTGTGGTACATAAGGCATTCTCTACTAGTCAGCCTTTGTGAATTACTTTCTATTAAGTTGATAAAGACATTACATGAAATATACTTCGTCGAGTTAGTAGGGATGCTTTTTGAAGTTTAGCGAGGTAAACAAAGGTACAAATTAGGTGTCAGTCATTTAGGTGCAATGTTCAGGCGCACTAACTGCCAACAATCTCGCTTTGTTGCATTTTAAAACCAGATTAAAAGGAATATCAACGTCAGAACCATGACACTGACTGAGGTACTGGTGCCTTACTATGACGTGCAAATGCCATCCAATTCCGATGATGTAAAAGGGACAGTGCTATTCGCTATGTATAGCTACGTCTCTCTCTTAGAGCGGAATCATGATTGTTTTAAGAATTTATAGTAGGGCCCCTGACATAGTTACACCGGTACACTTTACTATTCTGAAAGTCGACAGTAATTTGTTTTTTCGAGTTCGACGAAAGATTGCATAAATCACACTAAAGAATAACAAGACATTACCTTCTTGGGACGTCCTGTATAAAGATATAGTAACTCTATTGAAAAATGATATCATTCAAAAGTCGTTTAATCTAAATTTACATGACGACAGTTCCCCAACAAACCCACCCGTTACCACTTCCCATTGTTTTAGCTGGGAAGAAGTGGCGCAAAAACCTCCCTAGCAACGCGTAATATTTCCGTTGATATTCATGCCCTTTTCCCTGATGAATGATGAAATGGAAACGTAGTTTAAATGTAGATGGACGCATTAATGCTAATAGGCCCACTACTATTTAAGAGTGGGGACTCTATCCGCCAACCGGGTTACAGTCAGATGTGCCATAACAGGCGTTGCACAGAGGGGGTTTCGGAGTGGTCTTTTATGAGGTACCGGGGCCCCTTCAATGTGCTGATGGTGATCACCGGAGTGGTTTTAGTGAGGTAAAAATGCCACACTCCCTGGTATTTTTCCCCTAAATTCCAGACGATTTTTGAGGGTTTCCCCCCGAAAACAAAATAAAAAAGGCCCACTACTGTAACGAGCCATCCTGTGTGTCAATGACATCATGATTCCGTAGTGAGAGAGAGACGGAGCTATACTGGACGAATAGCTCTACCCCTTTTCCTTTCCATAGTAGGGGCAACCAAAATATAATTTTGTAAAGCAACTCCAAAGTCCAAACTTTCCGTTAACATAAATAGACATTTTCAGTCTCCGCGTAATAAACCCAGCACAATATAAAACGATAAAATTTCCGATTAATGCGTCCGGGTGCGATTTATAAATGCGGAACACCGTTGAAATAAATTGTCCGAATATAAAACCGGTGTGGGCCCAAAATATGAAAATATCGGTATCATAATTAATTTACAACGTCGCTCTTATTTCCGGCTTTGGTATCCAATGAACAAATTAATTGAATTACACTGTTGTTATCAAATAGTTACGGCGGTGCATTTTAGTTGGAATTATAATAAATGCAATGCTTTTCATGCAAATGTTTTTCCTGTTGGGAACACTTATATTATGTACTTATACAATCGACGATTTTGAGGTTCTATATTGCAGATTGAATAAAAATCCTCCTTGGTTCAATGCTCATCCAGACTGTCAACTTGCTCTCGAAAACCACAACCAACGCAATTTATTTACAAAAAAAAAACTACTGTCATTTTTCTTTTTAAATTATCTTCATTACACGGCCTGCCAGTGTCTATGATTCAAGTCGTGAAACAAAAAAGTTCTTCTAAAATGTTTTATATTACAAAAGAAAGGCGGAGTTAGTACAGGAAATTCTGTAAATAACTCACAGAGCATGTGTGGAGAATGTCTGCGGTTTAGGCTCAGACAAAGGCATAAAAATAGAACCTTTTAGTGAAGTTAACTAGCTAGAGTACTCCTACAACACTTCTTAAGCTTATATATTTTTTGTTTGTGGTACATAAGTCAGTTTTGTTCGCGACTTTTGTTATGATGTGGATCGTTTTATTTAACGACTTGGCAGATAGGACATCCTGAAAAACAAAACAAAGTTTAATAAAGCCTACACATGTTCTTTTCTGTAGACGTGTTACTTTTCATTATGTCTGCCGGTCGATTCTGTAAACATGTCGAAGTGAACTTCTTCACTTCGACATCGAGCTGAACTTCAAACTTTAAACAGATAAAGTCCAAAACATTTTTAACTTGTATCCTCGAACAAAATTTCCAAAACCATCCACAGAGCTCCATTCTAGTCTCTTTAATCCAATTGAAGTAATCAGAATCGCAGCAGGCCGCCACCCGCATCGTCCGCATCGCCCGCGTCGCACCGCACTCGACGGCCGACATCGGCCGCAAATGTCGGAATAGCACGAAGATTGCACAAATTGGCCTTCATCCAGTGACTTAAAGGAAAACTAATTTACTCCGACCCAGTATATGGGATTACTGAATTTTGGTGCAAACATTTATTCGAATGTATCTGTCGCAGGATGATTGGGAATTCGTTTTTTTTGTGAAAACACTGCAACCTGATTATTGAAAATCGTAAACTAAGAGCAAATTTCGTAATAATACCAGCTAGAATCAGGTATTTGAAAAAAAGAATTGTGAGCCGTCACGGGACGGCTGGCAGATGTGAAACATAGTAATTATTTTGTACAAGTAATCTGTTGTAATGATCGATAAATAAGTCGCGGGCCTAAGACTAGATGGCGTTACTAGGCTCGCGGTAGTATTTATTATCGCATACGACCGTTGACGAATGACGGTGGGAGAAAAATTAAAATACCGCGGGGTCGTCAATAGGAAAAGGAGAGGACTGACGGTTGCTCCGTGAAGACGAGATAAAATTCGAGCTCTGGTTGTGAATCCTCTTATAAATATAATTTTGTGCTTGTCGGCGAGATTCCATAGAAAGTATTAATCTCATTGCTGAAATACTATTGTGATTTGTGTGCGATTAGTGGAAGAAACGGGCTTTCGGAAACGCCCTTTTGCCCAGCAGTGATTCCTGAGGCTGAACTTCGCCTTCAGAGTAATTCGACTCATTACGTCATGCGAAATCATATGGACAATTGATAAGAGCGTTGTATTCGCCACGGTGTACAAGTCGCTAATTAGCCAAGCGGTAGAGTGGCGGACTGTCACACACGGGTACCAAGATCGATTCCAGCTCAACGGCATCTTTTTATTGCATTTTCAAAATTGTTATTTATTTACTCTAAGAGTGTTATTTATTTTATTTTAAGTCATTATTTTGCTCCCTTTTGTGTTATTATTGTGTTCCATTTTATGCTGTGTTTTTGGAGTACACACTCCGGTACCTACGGCCATTTCAATACTTCCAACGTATTTTGGAAGTTAGCCACTTGTGTGAATGTTTAGTACTTTAGGCTAGAATTCCGGGAATAAATTTTTGTAAACTAGATATTGTGTTTGTTTATCTACCAGTAGCCAGTTTGCTCAGAACCCCGGTCATCACATTGGCGCCCACGGGTTAACTGGATGGAAGATAGACAAAAGTTTAAGGGTTAATTTTTATTATTATATGTAGGTATTTATTCTGGAATACCATTAGTTAATACACTTTTATCACATAAAGGTGGCTTCGTAAATTCGACAAGTTTTGTTGTAACACTGTGATTCGAAACAGAGACTGTTTTTATACTTTATTTCGTTACCTTCTGTTGTGTATTTTAATTCTATTGTTGTGTTTAATAATGGAGGTTAATGCACTGCATAAAGATGAACTTGAGTTTGAGTTGGCTTGCCGAGGGATTTCTGATTGTAGGACCGTGGCGACTATGCGTAAATTTTTGCGGGAGATTTTAGTTCGAGAACAATCGGGTGAGTCAACCATTTCCTTCAAAGCTCCTAGATCTTGTTTAGATAAACCGGGTAAGGAAATAGTGATTTGTGAGAATAAATTATCGGAAATAATTACACTTATATCTGAAGTATCACACAGTCCTGAACGTTCGTTTTTTAGACGCATACACTCTCGTTTGTTGCACTTATCAAACCGTGCTAAACTCATTATACCTTTGGAGGCCAGCGACATTGAGAGACATTTGACATTGCTGAAGAACATTCAGGATGCCATGACGTCACTAAGGGAGCTTGAACAAGAAGAGGATGAGGAGGACGATGTGATTTCCGAGCATGACAGAGACGTTTTGCAAAAATCTTTGGGCGATGAGGCTGTACAGATCATAGAACAGTTGGAAAAGTCCAGGAACTCTGAGAAAACTTCCGTGCCAAGACGTGTCACGGAAATGCACCGAAATCATGCCACGCAACCTCATGTTGGCGATTCGGACAAACTGCGGACAACCTCGGAGAGACCTGATTTGTCATCACGCCATCCAGGCTTACACAGGTCTTCTACATTTGACAATGGTTTCCACAAACGGAAATTAGTTCCCATTAAAGATTGGGGTGTCAAATTCAGTGGCAAGGGAACCGTAGGGGTGAACGCGTTCTTGGAAAGGATTGAGGAACTTAAAGAAGCACGGAATGCTGCTGATGAAGACTTGTTTCGTTATGCAATAGATTTCTTCGAAGGTGAAGCCTTAATATGGTTTAGGGCCAATAAAGGTTCAGTATCGAATTGGTCTCAGTTAGTGGAGCTACTGTTGGACACATTTCAGCAACCGTACTATCAAGAGGAGCTCTTGGAGGAAATTAAACGGAGGACCCAAAGCAAGCAGGAAAGCATTCTGATTTATATAGCCATTATGCAGAATATGTTTAATCGTTTACCGAATCCCATTCCAGAGACTCAGAAATTAATGATACTTCGAAGGAACTTACAACCCTACTACCAGAAGGCCATATGTCGAGACACGTTTGATTCAGTGAGTGAGCTAACGTCAGTTCTGAGGATAGTTGAACGCACTAAGTTAAGCTGTGATAATTTCAAGGAACCTACTTCTAGTGAGCACTCTCTGGAAAGAGATCTAGCATATAAGGGTGGTACTTCGAAAATATCACAAAATGAAAATCGGACTGAACTGGCAGTCATAGATGATAAGGGAGTATCTACTACGAAATGCTGGAACTGCAGGGCTCCAGGACATCGTTTCAGAGATTGTAAATTGCCGAAACAAAGAATCTTTTGTTACAAGTGTGGACGTTTCGGAAAAACGACAAATAAATGCCCATGCAATGCGGTTGATAAGGGAAACGACAATTCGGAGTCGATGCCAGCCGATCGAACTCCGAGAAACTAAGTCATCCTACCTCGGATGACTGGCAGCAATGGCTACATACAGTTTCGAGTTTTTTTAAAACAGGGAAAATCTGTAATATTGAGAAGCATAGCCAAGATAATCGATATTATGCTGAGATCAAAATTTTAAATCAGTCGTTTGTGGGATTGTTGGACTCAGGAGCTACGGTCTCCGTGATTTCGCAGCGATTCGCAGTGAAAATAATGAAATTGGGGCTTTCAGGACATAAGATCGAAAAACAAATGATGTCGACGGCTGATGGTACCTACCATACCATGGATACCGTAGTCCACTTACCTGTTGAGTTTTCGGGGAAATACAACGTGGTAGACTTCTATGTCATGGACTACCTTAAACATGATATTATTTTGGGCATGAATTTCTTTGAGTCATTTAAACTATCAATAGGGGCGGGAAAATCGATTGCAGACATTACGGAAATCAACGTCACGCAACCAGTTATTTCGCGGGATGACCTTTCGGCTCAACAGAAAGAGCGCTTGGACAACTTGTTAGAGGAAATGGCAGCAGAGATTGGTAAGGGTTTAGGTAGAACATCATTGATCGAGCATAGAATTGACACCGGGGACAGCTTACCAGTCAAACACAGACAGTACCCATTTGCTCCTCCAATTATGGCTGAACTAGAGAAGGAGATTCAAGATATGTTGGATAAGGATGTAATAGAGCATTCGTTTAGCTCATGGCGTTCTCCAGTATTACTGGTTAAAAAATCTTCGGGTAAGAATCGAATGTGCCTCGACAGTCGCCAGCTAAATAAGGTGACGGTAAAAGACTCTTATCCTTTGCCTAGGGTTACCACAATATTAGACAGTCTTAAAAACGCTCGGTTCCTGTCAACTATTGATTTAAGATCAGCATTCTGGCAGATACCACTAGAAGAAACCAGCAAGGAAAAAACTGCATTTGGACTTGCTGGAAAAGGGCTTTATCAATTCAAAGTCATGCCGTTCGGTCTAAGCAATGCATCTCAAACACAACAACGGTTAATGGATCGCTTGTTTACGCCGGAATTTGAAAGTAGAGTGTTCACCTACTTGGATGATATTGTCATATGTGATGACAGCTTTGACAGTCATTTATTGTCATTATCGCACGTAAAAAATCAGCTGAAGAAAGCAGAGTTGACCATCAACCTGGAGAAATGTGTTTTTGCAAGATCATCCTTAAAATACTTAGGCTATATTGTTGACAAGGAAGGATTACGCACGGACCCGGACAAAGTCAAAGCCATACTCGAATATCCCAGACCTACAACTTACACGGAGCTAAAGCGATTTATTGGCCTAGCTAGCTGGTACAGACGGTTTGTAGAAAATTTTGCCATAGTCGCAGCCCCTCTTCATGAATTAACCAAAGGAGGCAAGAAGGCTAAAAGTATTACATGGAATAAAGAGGCTGAAGAGTCCTTCTTAAATCTAAAGACAGCCCTGACTTCGACACCGGTTTTAAGAGTACCAGACTTCACGAAACCCTTTTCTGTCCAATGCGACGCGTCTAACAGAGGGACTGGCGGAGTTTTAATACAGATAGTCGATGGTCTGGAGGTACCTATTGCTTACACGAGCAGAAAGTTATCGGAAAGGTAATGTAAATACTCAGCGTCGGAGCGAGAACTATTGAGTGTTCTGCATGCCGTAGAACAATTTCGGCCATACATTGAAGGGAATCATTTTAAGGTTATAACAGACCATAGCGCTCTTCAGTGGTTACATCGTAATAAGGACCCTCACGGGCGTTTGGCAAGGTGGGCCATGCGCTTACAACAATTTGATTATGAGATAGTCCATCGCAAAGGCAAGTATAACACTGTACCAGATGCCTTATCAAGAGCGATTGAAGATGAAATCAACATTTTAGAAGTGAAACCAGAAGACAAAGATGAGTGGTATAAGTCAAAAGAGGACTTGGTAATGGCTGGAAAAAGTGACCAGGACTGGGAAGTGAGTCAAGGACAACTGTGGAAATACATGAAATTGAAACAATTTCCCAATGAAAATGACAGTTGGAAACAGGTAATACCAGAAGGACTTCGTCAAGGGATCTTAATGGAATGTCACGACGATCCCATATCCGGTCATTTTGGTGTTAAAAAATCGGTTAATCGCGCAAGACAGCACTATTTTTGGCCAACATTGATCCAGGACATGAAAACCTATGTACGGAAATGTGAAGTGTGTGCGAAATACAAGCACTCACAAAATAAGCCATCTGGTATGATGGGAAGGCAAAGAGAAGTCACGGAACCTTTTCAGATCATATCTATGGATCTAATGGGGCCTTTTCCGAAATCTAAGCATGGTAACACTATGCTGCTAGTCATAACTTGTTGGTTCAGCAAATTCTGTTTTCTCTATCCACTCAGGAATGGAAAATCATCAACCATAGCTCAAATACTGGAGGAAAATATATTTCTAATGTTTGGGACCCCTAGTGTGATAGTTTGTGACAATGGAAAACAATTTGTATCCAACGAATTTAAGGATCTAGTTACAGGGTACGGCGTAAAACTATGGTATACCCCCTATTACCATCCCCAGGCCAACCCCACCGAGCGGGTAAATAAAGTCATTGGCTCAGCTATAGCTTCTTATGTTGAACATAATCACAAAGAATGGGACAAGTACGTACCGCACATAGGACATGCGATCAGGACATCGGTTCATGAAGTAACGGGGAAAACACCATCATATTTGCTTTTTGGACGCGAGACGTCAGTCCAAGGAATGAAACCCTATACTTTTGAACCAGACGAACCGATTACCTTCGACAAAGAAAAGTTCGAAAGGAACATAGCCTTTCGAAGTAAGATTTATGACGAAGTTTGCGAAAGGATACGGCAGTCACATGAGACCAACAGCGAAAACTACAATAAGAGACGTCGCATATGTATGTACAAAGTTGGGGATCTGGTTTGGAAACGCACTAAGTTCCTTTCGAATGCCAACCAGGCCTTCATGTCTAAATTGGCCCCTAAGTTTGAAAAAGCAGTCATAGCAGAGAAGATATCAGACGATGTTTACAGGTTAAAGAGTTTCAGAGGAAAAGATTTGGGTAGATGGCATTCTTGTGACATCAAACGTCTGGTTTGAATCCGGTTGGATTCTTTAGAGGAGAGGGGATATTGTAATGATCGATAAATAAGTCGCGGGCCTAAGACTAGATGGCGTTACTAGGCTCGCGGTAGTATTTATTATCGCATACGACCGTTGACGAATGACGGTGGGAGAAAAATTAAAATACCGCGGGGTCGTCAATAGGAAAAGGAGAGGACTGACGGTTGCTCCGTGAAGACGAGATAAAATTCGAGCTCTGGTTGTGAATCCTCTTATAAATATAATTTTGTGCTTGTCGGCGAGATTCCATAGAAAGTATTAATCTCATTGCTGAAATACTATTGTGATTTGTGTGCGATTAGTGGAAGAAACGGGCTTTCGGAAACGCCCTTTTGCCCAGCAGTGATTCCTGAGGCTGAACTTCGCCTTCAGAGTAATTCGACTCATTACGTCATGCGAAATCATATGGACAATTGATAAGAGCGTTGTATTCGCCACGGTGTACAAGTCGCTAATTAGCCAAGCGGTAGAGTGGCGGACTGTCACACACGGGTACCAAGATCGATTCCAGCTCAACGGCATCTTTTTATTGCATTTTCAAAATTGTTATTTATTTACTCTAAGAGTGTTATTTATTTTATTTTAAGTCATTATTTTGCTCCCTTTTGTGTTATTATTGTGTTCCATTTTATGCTGTGTTTTTGGAGTACACACTCCGGTACCTACGGCCATTTCAATACTTCCAACGTATTTTGGAAGTTAGCCACTTGTGTGAATGTTTAGTACTTTAGGCTAGAATTCCGGGAATAAATTTTTGTAAACTAGATATTGTGTTTGTTTATCTACCAGTAGCCAGTTTGCTCAGAACCCCGGTCATCACACTGTTCTTTTAGAACAGATTACGACAGGATCTAATAAAAAGGAATATGGCATTATGAAAAAAATATATATATTTATACTGTATATATATATACCATCGTATAGCGTGGCGACGCATCGCCACGGCATGCCTATGGTCGCCACGCTAACATTCGGTTTTACCCGCGGCTATAGATGTTTCACATCAAAAAACCCCTAGTATGATTAGCACGATTGAAAACTTGAATGGTAATTAGCTAATCTAAGGCGACGTACTAATACAAAAGCGATCGAACAATACGCAATCGTTCCTCGGGCCCTCTATCGGCTCGATGACGCGGTCGCGATTTTCATACTATCTGTATCCTGGTTGGTCCAAACGTGGAAACATGGTAGTATTGAATAATTAGCGCATCCATCAGGACATAACGTTCTTATCAGCCCACCAAAGTTCACAATTATTGATTATGGTTGTTCCCTTTGCAAGTACGGGCCAGTATTCTCGCCTTGGTCTGTCGCAATGTCATCTGGCTTTTAATAGGACCCAAACTAAAATATCTCAGGCTACAATATTCCGCTCTCTTGCAAAAATCCTAGAATGTTCGCAAAAGAACTAATCTTTCCAATCATCCTGCGACATATCGATGGCAGCAATTTTGCGAGCCGACCCGCCAGCAAATTATTTGCGGAGGATTCCGCGTAACGAGTTTTACAGGACCGTGGGTATTTGTTGAATTTTTGCCGGCGATTTTTTGTATTAATTATAGATCTTTTTAATTGTTTACTGCAAAATATTTTTGTTACCTATTATTTGTTTGTTGTTTGTCGCAGTGATACATTGATTGTCATAAGCTACTTCTGCTTAAAGTCACCCAAAGTGCAAATTGTTCCAACTAATCTCCAAAACGACTGGACTATTTTGACAGAACTTTCACTGACAGATAGCTGGTGTTATGTATAAGTTAGGCTACTTTTTTATTTCGTGTAAAAAATTAAAACCCATGAAGTTCTTTACAGACCCGGACTATTTATTTATTATTATTTTTCTTTTAATCTTGTGGCTTCGCATTTTTGTTGTCAATGTTCTACATCTGACATTGAATACGAACAATACGCTCATCATTCTTATGCGAGTGTATTCTTTAGCAAACTGAACGCAATATTATGTTAGATAATATTTAGGTTACAACTGGAGTCGTTTACTATACGGACCTTAGAAAACCAGAACAAATTTCCGTGCATTCAAAACGATTTTGCCATACCTAGTACTGAAATCAAAAGTTGCTCACAATTTAGGTATTAGTGTTAATATATAATCCGTGGTGATTGGCAACTGGACTTAAACCAGTTGGATATGTCCCTTGGTGCATATTGGCCTAGCTCAATTCTGTCTCCTGCTTCGATGGAGGGAAGTGGAAATTATTTTTTTTCCTACTTGCTCTTCTGATTTATTTCGTTGCGGGATCCAAGACAGTTAAATCGTGTCTCCGGGACGCGTCGAGCTTCATTGACTGTTGATTCTGTCTTTCAGGAGTTGCAGTGGTTGAGAATGTGTGGTGGGCTTGTCCCAAAAACGCGGACGAAATCGTGGGCAACGGCTAGTAGAAAAATAAAATATATATTCAAATATTTTGTTCGTGCTTGAGCGTCAACCCTAATGATTTTACACTTTAAGAGCGCATTATTGATTTCTATCGCAAACTTAACTCAAGTAATTCTAGTTAACGTGAAAGCTGTACAGTAATTACTTAGCAATAGTAATTTAACTTCACACTAAGACCTTACAACGTTAAAGAGAGCCCAGTTAAGTTCGCTTTCTAAGTTAATGCGATTATACAAGTTAAAAGCTTAACAATTACTTTTACAAACATCAGCGCGTTATATTAAGTGCTTGTTTCGACAAATTACTGCGAAATAAATAAACGAATTGCTAAAACGTTCTTAGAAAGATGTGTACCATGACCACAGTTCGATACATGGATACACAATATGGATGCTACCCATTGTGCTGAAAAACAAAAAATCTATTTTGGGTTACCTAGGTACAGAACGGGATCCCTTCTTTTCGCATTTTTTTTTTTTTTTACTTAAAGCACCCCGACTCGGACAGGTTGTTATGAGTGGTTAGTTTTTTAAACCACCCATAAGTAGGAGCCGTCAACCGGTCCTCCGTAGACTTATTAAAAAATAATAATTTGATCTACTTTTATTTTTTTTTCTACCAAAGTGCCAACAAATTTCATTAGAGCAATATTGTATAAAAATGTGTACATTCGTGTCTAACATTTTAGGAGTTAATTAGTATGCGTATTTGTTATGCCTATAAAAATATAAATAATAAATTTATGCCTTTGAATGTTATGCTTAACATTATTATGATTAGAGAAATTATGCTTCAAAAATATGCGTAAGCTTTTATGCGTAAATATAATTAGGATAAACAAAAGTATGCCATTTTATATTTTTCTTAAAATTGTGTGCAAATTGATGGAGAACCGTACAGAACAGAAAGCAAAATTTTAGCCAACTTCTAGTTGTCTGACATTTTGCTGAACACAGGGCCTAGCACGAATGTTTTTGTAACGTAAAATTTTACTAAGTATAATAATAGAATACTCGTTTCCCACATAATATTTATTTGTGATGTATTTACCTTTTATCGTTTTATTTTGTTTTATAACTTTTCGAGTAATTGTAATTTTGTTCTTTGTTTTTATTTAATTTTATTTCTAGTAATTTTATTTCCCAATTATGTATGTTGTTACATTTCCTATTTTAATATTTAAATTTGTGTTATAAACTCACTTTGAATGTTGGTTACTGGCTGGTGTATGATACAAAATTGTGCACGTCGCACAAAATTAAACCAAAATACTATGGGGTTGTACTTTTTATATTCAAAATTCACTTATGTTGACGATATTGAAACGTATTCGTGTATATGTCAAAACATTCGTGCTAGTGCTAGGCCCTCTGGACCTATTTGGCGTAACCAAAGTCAAAGTCAAAGCATTTTATTTCAAATAAACCATTAACAGGTACTTTTGAATTGTCAAAGTCAGTCCATCAAAAACATGAAGCTATTTACACATTCCAAAGCTTAGATCTCTATGGAGAAGAACGTGCAAGAAATTCCACGGACAACCGTGGGGCACACAATGTAGACAACTTAATTTTAAAACAAAAATTAAGTTGTCTAATAACTGTTCATATATTGTGTGTATCTGTGTGTTTTCTTTCTTTCTTTTTGAAGTGAAAATTTCTTTAAGCGCGTTGAGCACTTTTTGGGTGAACATAAATCATGGAACTCGTGTCATCGTCACCGAACGCTTTGGGTGAACATAAATCATGGAACTCGCGTCATCGTCACCGAACGCTTTGGGTGAACATAAATCATGGAACTCGCGTCATCGTCACCGAACGCTTTGGGTGAACACAAATCATGGAACTCGCGTCATCGTCACCGAACGCTTTGGGTGAACACAAATCATGGAACTCGCGTCATCGTCACCGAACGCTTTGGGTGAACACAAATCATGGAACTCGCGTCATCGTTACCGAACGCTTTGGGTGAACACAAATCATGGCACTCGCATCATCGTCACCGAACGCTTTAGCTTTCGCTTAGTTTTCACTTCCATCGACAGTCCCCAAAGACTGCACCGCATGTTTTTATTTTAAATACGAAGGTACCTCAAGCTAAATTACCTTCACAGCCCCACTTTAAAAAATCTTATTAGCTATTAAAGCCACGATAAATAACAGGAAGTTCTCCAGGAGTTTCCTGGAAGAAGCCATAAAGAAAACACCTACAGATAACATTTCCGAACTCGGTAACCTTATTAACATTAATTTACCTTAAAGATAATAATATTAAGTTACAAGATTTAACCTTGAGTTTCTATACACATAAGTACTAACACAAGCTGCAATACTAGCTTTTGCCTGCGACTTCGTACGCGCATATTCTGTTTTTTCCCGTTCCCGTAAGAATTTCGGGAAATCCACCTTAGTATAATCCTACCCTACACTCCCCTAGAAACCTACATGCCAAATTTCAGCTTTCTACGACCAGTAGTTTCGGCTGTGCGTCACTCAGTCAGTCATTCAGTCAGTCAGTAACGGAAGAACTTTATATATTAGGATGTATGGTAGTCTATAAGGTACATGTATATGGAAATCCAAAGTAGCCTGAAATAAAGAGGTTATTATTATTTTTAAAGATCCGTTTAAAAAAGAAACGATGTTTTGCCGGTCTGAGCTGTCAATCCATCTAATCATGGTGGATGACAGCCGGCCTATTCAGTCCCCTCTCACCGTGTAAACTTAGACGAAGTGAATATGAAGTGAGCAGTTATACAAACAAGATATAAGGACAGTTCACTTCATGCTCACTCCACTTAAGTTGAGATGAGGCATGGTGAGATGTTGACAGAATAGACCGGCTGTTCTTCTTCACGTTTCACGCTCACTCCACCAAGTTTACAGCGTGAGATGTTTACGGAATAGCAGTCAGTACTGAAAATTTAAAAAGAACGGTGTCAGTTCCAATCAAACACAAAATATTTGGTGTATTTTTCAAGTGTGCGTGGATGACCAAATCCGAAACTATGAGGAAAGCGAATACCAAACGCTAAAAGGAGTCTTGAACCCGATTTTGATGAAAACTAAAACTGCATAATTAGATTTTTGAAAAATCGATATTCCTAGCCAGGAACCGAACTGCGGGATTTTGAAAAAAAACAACCTGTATTATTACACCATCCGAAAGTGTCGCTAATAAGGATCAAATTCTGAGAAATAATAACACAAGTCAAACTAAAGGAAAGCGCTCATTTTTAACAAATGAAAAACATAGAAATTTCCTTTTTGACAGTTCATTGCAGACAATATTTTACAGGAGTTGCCTGTTGGCCTGATATTATAGTAAGAACTTTTTGATAACCCTTTAATTTGACATAAAAGTGACAGCGCTTCATGACACTTGCTTGATGCAGGCGACCTAGATTCACTTTATAGTGGCAAAATAAAACGGCACGAAAAGTTAATTCGGTGAAAAGTTGTAATAAAAGTTTAACGACGTGGCTATCTTGTGTTATGACGTGCCGGGTATTGCAGAGTTGTAAGTAGATAGAAACTTACGATGTTTTAAAAGCAAATAGAGGCAGTCGACTTGGTTGTGTTAGTAACATTACTAACACAACCAAGTCGACTGCCTCTACCTCCTAGGTAAATGTTCTTTCAGTGCCTCAATACATTCCTATGAATTTGATATAATTATGATTGAACCCTATTTTTCTAAATTCAAGGTTATTCCGCTTGTGGTTTTGACGGTCCGCTGTGTGTTTAATACTGTTCAGGCGTGACAGAAGACTATACCGAAAAGGTTTATCCTTTTCGGTATAGTCTTCTGTCGGTCTACTGTTAGTCGAACTAGTGTTTTGTCGACCAAACGACTGTCAAGATAGCGTTCTGTCGAGGTAAACTCCATCAGCTTACTGTTCTGTCGGTCTACTGAAGGATAAAATAATCAGTCGAGATAGCGTTCGTCGGGATTTTGTTTGTCGGAGTAATGTGGTACAATCAGTTATTCGGGTTTTAATGGATGGCTTTGAGATTATTCTCTGTAGTTGTGTTACACTTTATCTATAGTTCTACTCGAAATCGAAAAGCAAAATACACTTAAAACATTTTGCACCGTCACGTTAATTTAATGAGAAAGATAGATAAACAAACTTCGCAGTGGTTCTCGTTTCGTTTATTTTTTCAATACACTAATTTACAATACAGGTAGAAACATAACACTTGTCTAAAACAATTTAAGGATTATGCGATAAAGAGGAGGAAGCAAGCTCGGTCACATGTTACTTAAAATAGGTAAACTTATACCTACTTAAAACGTGATGTCACCAGTAAAATAATATTGTTTTGAGGTAAATTTAATTTTTTTATGTGTACTAGTGACAATTTTTGACTGCACATTTTTAGGTATTTTATTCTTCTGGCTGCATAAAAGCATAAATCTATATAGGAAACTCCTGCAGTGGACAGGGACAAAGTTATGTTTCTCGCCTTTTTTGAAAAAAACGCTTTTTTAAGTTAACTCTGCTTAGATTAAGTTTTAGGTAGTTTATATGTTGGCAAGTAATTAAGATCACGTAACTGTTTTGGTCTATTGTTTAAAGTTAAGGAGGCAATATTATTAAACTTATCCAAGATAATTACAGACCTGAATTTATCAAAGACTGATATAATTTTACAATATTTAATTAATCCGTACTCATCATCTTTATATTTAAGTTTATTATACGTTGGCACAATAGTCTTAATTATGCTTACTTGTAGTCGATATATTTTATTCACATAAGTTTTGTAGGAACGTCCATAACTGGTTAGCCCTCAGCTTGTGACTGAATCCACCAGAGCAAGATACAGAATGCGTAGCGTGTGGAAGGGATGTTTATATTTGAGGATAGCCAACTTAGCGTTTAGTTGACACTTCGCGTGACCCAAGGGCTGGCTTTTACCTTGGACAAAGGATAAGCATTGCCATTCAACGTGGCAATGCTGCCAGCCTTTTGGGTACTTTACCAGTGGCCAGCGATGCGGACGAATTTTTCGACGCCATATTTTACACTATTTTTAGTTCGTTTTTTTTTTAATTTAAGTGTACTTGGCGTTAGTAGATCTAAGTTTAATACATACACTTTCAATGTGTGGTCCTTAATTGAAATGTTTGTCTATAATGAGGCCGAGATAGGTGTGCTGGTCGACAGCCTCCAGCGTAGGACACGCACAAATGCGTGCAGTAGGCCCGCGATGGCGATGCAGGCACTGGTAGGTACATGTCTAATACTCATATAAGGAGAGTAGTAGTATATGGATAATCTTTGTTTTACTGGCGTTGGTAACCAGGCCAGCATCGTGAAGGTGAATGATGGTCTATGTTAAAACTATGAAAAAACAACAAAATAAATAAACTAAAGTAGCCTTTTAATTCAAGCTTCAATTACAAAAATATCATATTGATACATGCAATCATATGATTGAAATAAAAAAATACGATTCATTTCAAAGAATAATATTTCAATGAATAATACAACATTAAAAAATCAAATGATGCATGTTTAGTTTTAATCAAAATCAGGCCAGAGACGTAGCCCAAGACTCTTTTGAGAATTTTTCACCATGTATTCCTCATTGTTTCGGATTTGGCCAAACACGTACTTCTTCTTCGCACTTCACTATGTAGGTACTATGTACTACCTGTTTAACTGCTCCGTTGGTCTCGCGGTCGCAAGCGGGACTGCCGAGCGTGGATTCGATTCGTGTGCTGGGATCAATTCCCAGGTCGGGCAAAAAGTGTTACTAGGTTTTTCCATTAGTAATTTTTCTGTGACAGCTCGGAGTTAGGAAGTTGGTGGTGTCACACCCCGGGCCTCAGAAAGCACGTTAAGCCGTTGGTCCTGCGCCAGATCTCTCTCCGCGAGTATTGGGTTGTCGTCCCATCGGAACATGAGAATGATGGAAGAGGGAGTGCAGCTGTGTTTGTGCACACACGCCTGCACTATAATATGTCCCGCGCCGACGGCTAGTTTCCGTTGAGATTGGTTGGTAGGTATATATTGTAACACCAGCGGACTCACGCTAGTGCTACTTACTGATATTATTAAATAAAACTATGTTTAAGGTTTAAACTTCATAATATATTTGGCGTCTGCCTTCATTGAACGTTGGTACCGGAGTCCCATCTAAAAACAAAACATATTTTGATATTCCTATTTCAAATTCTCTTTTACTTTTCGCCAGACGCTTCCTAAGGGCTACCTTGTCTGCCAAAGACCTGGAGCCCAGGATATCCTCCTGACAATATGTACTACCCAGCGCCCACACCTCTGCGTACCTAGTTTTGGGGAAGCAGACGTGATGTCTATTTTCGTACATCATTAACTGTGCTAACTCATAAAATTGTTACGCCTCGGATTGTCATTCCCCTTTTACTTGATTAAGAAGGTACAATCCGTACAATAGTACCCGAAACCCGAGTTCTTCACCTACTTAACTACAACTTAGTAGGGCTTACCTATTTACAACAACAGGCAAAGTATTGCTGTACATACTTACTTAATACCTGGGAAAGCTTAGTAAAGTTTTCCATACGGCGCTGTGTGTTCTGTGTCTACTGCATGTTCATATTTATAAGGGGTGTTAGAGTATTACGATTGTAGCTTATTTCTTGCCAGGGACTGTGGTGTTTAGACTTATTTTTGGTACAAAATACCCGTGCATCTTTGTGTTCTTCTAAAACTATATAATGTGTGATTTATAGGGAATTAGCTGTGCTGTTAATAAGTAGCATTGTTTGCGTGGAAAATAGAGACCTGGGTAGACATGCCTCTTTGTAGCAGGTGGGTATGTAAAATTCCGGTTTGAATACCATTCACTGTAAAGCACTACAGCGAAATTGTTCTAGTGTTGACAACTGCCTTCTTGATGTTTACTGTGTCATTTCCCTAAGAGCCTATCTTAGGGAAATGAAAAATAGTTTTTCAAAAAAAGTAGAAGCCAATACAAAAAAGAAATGTGTATATGTTGACTAGGTACTGCTTTCCTGATATTTGCACTAAGTGCCTATCCCTGGGAAATGTGAAAGATATGTGAAAATGAAAAATACAAAAAAATAGATTTTCAAAAATAGGTTGACTCGTGAAGGATTTGAACCTCCGCCCTCCGATGGTCAAGAAATGAATTATATCGGTGCTCTAACCTACTGAGCTAACAAGTCCTGTTTGTGAGCATCAAAATAGCGTTCTGTATTTACCTACATTATTGCGCCATAACACATACGTACTTGTAGGAAAGCAACCGAGTTTTATATATAGGAATTATGATTGATTACGTATCTATTTCAATCCAGCCTATGTACCAAAGTAGGTAGTAGTTGCTCTCTGTGCAATGTGCAATTGTGTATGCCTATTTTCAAGTTGATGAATCCGAAGTAGCCCCTCATAAACAAATAAATTGACATCGGAATGAATTCAGTAGGACCTTTATAAGGCAAGGTTTTACTTGCGTCTAGCAAGTTAAAATTGGCAACAAGTTACCAAAAACGAGTAAAAGGATTTTCAAAAGGTTGACTCGTGAAGGATTTGAACCTCCGCCCTCCGATGGTCGAGATTTGAATTATATCGGTGCTCTAACCTGCTGAGCTAACGAGTCTTATTAGGAAGCGTTGAAAGCAGCGTTGACTATTTACATTATTGCGCCATGTTAACACATCCGTACCAACAAGAAAACACCCGACTTTTGCACGTAGATAGTATGATAACGTATTATTATCTATCCCAAGAAATAGTTAGGTATCTTCCTCTGTGCAATGTGCATGGAATTTCAAGATGATAGCCGAAACCGGTAAAGGATTCCCTCGTACGGAGACGATTCTGTCTACACCATCAGGTTACCCAATCCAAATTAATGGAATGACGTCTGAATGAATCCATCATTCCAGCACATACATCTTTATGCAAGGTTTTACTTGTTAAACCACATCAAAATTTACCAAAGCTTGACAAAAACCAGTAAAAAAAATAAAACAAAGTATTTTCAAAAGGATGACTCGTAAAGGATTTGAACCTCCGCCCTCCGATGGTCAAGATTTGAATTATATCGGTGCTCTAACCTACTGAGCTAACGAGTCTTGTTCAAAATTCACGAAAACAGCGATCACTATCCTCAAAATGATGTCATGATAACTCATTCGTAAACGAAAATACCCAAGCTTTAGATATATGTACATTAGTATGATTACATATTTTATTCAACCGATACATAGGTACCAATATAATTATGTACGTACGTGCATATCGTGCATGCCCAGTTTTAAGACGACACCAACGGTCCCAGAAACCGCTTTAGAGTTTCCTTATGGTTTGATGGATCTGGATATGCCAACCAGCGGCCTAATTGTGTAAAGTGTTTTGGCAAAGGCACTGTGATTCCTTGCGCTCCCTTTGCCTACGATTCGCTTGAAATTACGACTTCCGAATCGTGTAACGCACCTAAATGTATCAATAAGATTGGTGAATGTGATTTGACGCATCAGGTGCGTAGAGGAAAGTAACCAAATATGGAATGCCATTTTGTTTTATGGACAAAAAAAAACTAATCACAAATCAGAAGCGTCTGATTGAAATCCTAATCAGTCATCTATTTATTCGAAGTCAGTAATTGATATTTGCATGTTAAATATGTTAATTAACAAAGTAATATCTCCATTTTACCAAAGTAACAAATGAGAAACCGAATATGGAATAGGGTACCAAAAATGAAATACGGGCTTGAGAATCTGATAATTATGGTCAATAATATAAATTACTTGTTTTTCAACATAACAAACTTAGAATATGTTGAACTCTGAACCATCGAAATCGTTATTTTCCCAGAGCCCGCACATTCAACACTTGATTTAAGTTTAACTCCAACTACCCTCGGAAAATGTAGTTTTTGGCAAAACATACATACAGCATCATCCGAGTCTAAAGATTCTCGCTCCATGAAATTAATCAAGTTCACTGTCAGTGCCAAGCTGTATAGCATCCCCTCTTCAGGGTATTATCTTCAAATTCCAAACTTGGTCCATGTTTGGATTTTCGCACCGGTTCCATAATGTGCTCATATTTTGCAAACTACAATTACATCAATAGTAAGATTTTACTAATTATAAAAACAAATATTTAAACGATATGATTTATAGGGTAACACATGGAAATACATAGGTAGCACCATAAAGACATGTGTTTTTTACTTTTTTGTCTTCACCGAATAACTTTAATGGGTATGCCATTAAAGTTATTCGGTGAAGACAAAAAAAAACACGCCTGTCACAAGCAAACCTTTCCTGTCACTGCAACGGTGGTGGGTGTGCGATAGTAAGATGTGCTACTGAAATAGAAGATAGTCATGTATTTCGTGTACAAGTTTAATCTTCGGAGAAATCATGGGATTCCATATTAGGATACTACTCCATGTTTGGTTACTTTCCACCTTCGCAATCCCTTTGCCGAAACACGTTACCTATACAATAGGGTATTTGACATTTGACTTGATTTTTTATTACATTTCTCAAAACCTATAAGAGAGCAGAGAAGACGCAGTCAAAAAATATTTCTTAAAAATACAAAACAATGGCGGTGTCAGCTTTTTAAAATCTGTAATAAACAGAGACAGCACTAACGAGGATCTTAACTGCCATGTTTTGACGATAGGTGGCGCATCGTCGGTATGAGCATTGAAAGCTGTCAATTCAATACATTTTGTAACCCCTATAATATTTTTTTTTCCGAAATATGTCTCTGTGTGCTGTACCAGGATGTACCCCCGGTGCACATTTATTAACCAAAGACACAATGCTAAAAAGGAAGTGGAAAAACGCCATACGTCGCAAAATCGTTTTTTTAGTTCGTCTTTCAATACTTTAGCCTTCCAAGTACAATAAATGTTATCAATAACGATAGTGGAACATTTTCAACACAAAACGATTTGACAACACTGACAGCAGCCATCCCGCCGCTGGCGACATCTGCGCTAAGCTTTGCGTGTGAACCCCCATTGTGTGTGACGTCACTCACAAGTCCCGCCATATTGGATTGAAACCATCCAGTACAAAATACATTTTGTGTGACAAGGATAGAAGAATATTTTCAAAAGTGTATCTTCTCTGTTTTTCAACCATTTCAATATTTTTTTTCAAAAATGTAATGTTTTATTATCATCTATCAAATAACTATTCATCATTTACAATTTTCATACTAGTCAAATACCCTATAAGACCGCAGGATTGACAAATAAAAGTGAAAACTATGCGAAAGCTAAAGCGTTCAGGTCCCGCCAGCGACGGTAACAATGTTGTCAGAGCTGGCCAAAAAAAATGACAAACTCCATTAGAAGCGTTTTCGTATTTACTAGTTAAACTACGTGAAAATTGACCAAAACTTGGAAAGAAAAAACAAGTGAAAATAAAACAAAAGATGTTCAAAAGGTTGACTCGTGAAGGATTTGAACCTCCGCCCTCCGATGGTCAAGATTTGAATTATATCGGTGCTCTAACCTACTGAGCTAACGAGTCTTTTTATTAGCGCACTAAAACAGCGTTCACTATCCTTAAAATGACATTACAAATTCACGATAACTAATTAATGAAATAAAAAACTCAAGCTTGATAAATATACATCAGCCGGTCGATTCCATAAAAATATCGAAGTGAAGGCTTGGGTGAAGTGATCACGAGGTGAGCTGTCAATCCATACAATCAAGATATCACGTGATCACGGAGTGAGCTTTCATTCCATCTTGATTATATAGATTTGTTTACAGAATCGACCGGCAGTATCTATTCGCATTTCTGTTCAATCTATATCTAGCACAGTGTGCAGGTACGTACATGACTCGCATACTCAGTATCAAGACCACCGAAACCAGAAACTGCTGAAGATTTCCCTTATTAATGCTTTGACGTTTCTGGTCATCATTGTCAAATAGGTTTGACCGAAGCAAAGCCAGTGGGTACAGGAACGAAACCATTATCGGCCTTATCCACAATAGGCCTCACTTTTTATTTGCCAATCCCCCCTATTTTGTCAACCTCATTATCATCATGTGTTAGGAACCCATACGTTCTCGAAAAAACTCAAGCTTTATATTAGATATGCTTTTCACATTATACTTAAGTACTGTAGCGGCATCAATGCCGCCACATGAAAAACTAAGAAGCGAAATTTATTTGACAACAAAAAGAACCGCAACGCCATCTATCCTGTCAGCGACGAACTACCAACGAAATCCTGCATCGCGCAAGTAAAGTTCTCCTTGCAATTTGAACTTATACAACAGTCCGAATTTCACCTATCGGGCAGTTGCCCACCAGACACAACAACCGTCTGGTCGGAGGATCCTCCCATTTCAGTGGAGGTGTGCGGGACTTTACTCTCTGTACCGCATAACTCTATAGTACTATAATTATATAAGTATTTCTATCCAAACTATAATTTGCTAAGTAAATGTAGATATAATCAACACTCTCTTCTCAAACAACCGACTGAAATTCCTGATCCATTGCTAACAATTATTTATCTGTACCTAACAATTCGTCTGCTCGATAACGTGGAAAACGCAATTAAATACACTTGAATTAACAAAATGGCATTGCATGGTGAATTTCCGTGTTACCCCGCAGATTTTCCATCACTGCCAAAAAACATTTAAAAAAACTTCTTTCTTTTGATCATTGCCAATAGATATCGGAACGAAACCAGTATAGTCTACAGTCTATATATTAGACTACGAAAAAAATGACCCAAAACTTGTAAAAAAAACAAGTGAAAATAAAACAAAAGATGTTCAAAAGGTTGACTCGTGAAGGATTTGAACCTCCGCCCTCCGATGGTCAAGATTTGAATTATATCGGTGCTCTAACCTACTGAGCTAACGAGTCTTGCTACGAAGCGTCGAAAACAGCGTTCCGTTTCAACAAAATGACGTCAGGATTACTCACCCGCGCTCACATTGCTCAAAGACTACTGATGTGAATCACCACGAACTGCATTAAAAAAACATTGCGTCACCGCATTCTGAGTGAGATAGTGCAGCTAAATGACCTCCCATCATCTATGCGAAGTTTAGCTAGCTAATCTAATTTGGCACCGTATGGCGTATAATGAAACCGAACTGAACCTTGCTTCAGTCGCCGAGAGTGCTTTGCTGCTTATATTCTAACAATTCTTCTTCTGGGTAAGCTCGCTCCATCGTCGACATTGTCTCTGTCATCTATGACCTAGACTAGAGTCAAGAGCAAACCCATATTAAATAAAAAATAAAAAACATGATAGATACCTACCTAATAGACTCAGGCAGACAACTAATTCATATTAGCTTCTTTTCTAATATTGGCACGAGTTTATATTAGGTACACCGTACTGTAATATGTACCCTGCTTTTATCTTTGCAGATATAGAAGATAAAAGCTATGAAAGATGTAAACGCAGGGCGCATGCACAATGGGTAGGTACCATTTTTGTCAAATTCCAGTGCTGTTAGTGGAATCCATGAGGAATTGAGGGAACTGCTCAAATATTATAGGCATATAAATAGCGATTTAGGTATTTTCATCAACACGTCGAGCATTTGCATTCAGAAAAGTATTATTTGGTGAAGTGGAACTGATGAAGAAAACCTAAGATGGCCAATGGAATTCATTGATTTCGTGGGTGGCGAAAAGGTGATAATCTCGATTAAGAAAATTTTGCGACCTCGTCATAAAGCAAATTTAAATAAAATGGTTCTAATGATAGCCCCTGTACCATGTAGCTAGGGTTGCCGACCGTCCTTACTCTAAAATAGAGTGTTGTACTCTATTTTGCATAGACATAGGTACTTTATATTATAACATACAAAAGCATTAGAGTATGCATAAATACTCTATTAATGTATGCTCCGTCTTTTAATTAAACTGAATGAAATCCTGCCATTTCAGTATTCCATTGAAGGAATTTTCGTCTTTTCAGTCATAATTGCAAATTGGTGATGAAAGAAATACATGGCTTAATTGGAATTAATTAAAAAACAACAAAATTTTGGTTTATATTGTTTAAACCAAAATTTTGTTGTTTTTAGTACCTAATATATAATTAAGGGTACTTACCTACTCTTTTTTCTAACACTGTACTTTTTATTTACCCGATCTAAAATCCGAAATACTCCATTACTTTAAAAAAAAGTTGGCAACCCATCTGCAGCATGCCTTATCATAATAAATATAACTAGGTATATATGAGCAACATACATAGTTGTTGATATAACACAAACACTTGAGACTGGAGACGGAACTAAGGACGGCACATACATACGAGACTATGTACCTACAATATGCCAATTGTGGCAACCACACTACAATCAATTATAATCAACAATACCCACACGCTAGACGTAATATTGATCTGTCTCAACCACAACTACCGATAGACTTGTTACCTTGTGTCTATTGTCTTGACAGCCAGCCAACCTTATCTCCTGGTTGGATGTTAGTGGCTTATATAGTCATAGGTACATTATTCTAAAATTACTGTCATTATGAGCTTCGTTTTTTGTTGGTTCTTAGGCAAATTAATCATAGGTACCTACTCTATTTTCTTACAAATCGAAAAGCTTTTTGTAACGGTCACAATTTCAATACCGGTGCTACATTTTTTGCGGTATCCGACACAATTAACCATTTCCTTATTTCTCCTTTTTTTTCTATTTGAGATGAGTTTGCTCTTGACTCTAGTCGAGGTCATAGATGACAGAGATAAAGTCGACGATGGAGCGAGCTTACCCAGAAGAAGCCTGTTCACTCTAATTTTGAAGAGATTAGGGTTGTATGCGTTCGGAAACACAGACGCAGGCAGAGAGTTCCACTCCTTTGCTGTGCGCATTATAAAAGACCAACAAGAGAGATATTCTCGCTTGTAATTATTCGTTTTGTAATAGTATGACTGTACTGTGGGTATTTTGAGATTATTACTTTTATCAGCATTATCTGCTTTTGTTGCCTGATAAACGTTTGTTTATAAACAATGTCGCTTCAAAATGTTAAGGAAAAAGTTAACAAAACAATAACATCACGCCTGTTAGTATGTCCCTCAGGGGCAGGTAGAAATATAATATGTACAGTAAGAATCTGACTTGACTACACTCGCATGTCGTCTGTTATTTTATCGAACTTCCTTGTAGTACCGGTTTATGACATAGGTACCTCCTATTATTAGGTCATTAGTTCTATTACCGCAACATTGTCTCAGAAAACATAAGTACAAATAGAAACGTAGGTACGATCTAAAGTCAACAGTTTCCCACACTATATTTACTTGCACTAAGTATTTATATTCTATCTCACTCGGAATGCGGCATGACGCCATGTTTTTAATTCAATTCGTGGTGACTCACCTCAGCAGTCCTTGAACATTGTGAGCGCGTATGAGTAATCGTGACGTCATTTTGTGGAACCAGAACGCTGTTTTCGACGATGAGTAGTAAGACTCGTTAGCTCAGTAGGTTAGAGCACCGATATAATTCAAATCTTGACCATCGGAGGGCGGAGGTTCAAATCCTTCACGAGTCAACCTTTTTGAACATTTTTGGTTTTTTTCACTTATTTTTTTACAAGTTTTGGTCAATTTTCTCGTAGTATTTTCTCTTTTCTAACATATAGACTGTAGACTAAACTGTTTTCGTTCCGATGTCTATTGATGCAATAAATAAGTTTTTTAAATGTTTCTATGGTAGTGATGGAAAACCTGCGGGGTAACACGGAAATTCACACAAATTATCGCAATGCCATTTTGTTAATTCAACTGTATTTTATTGCGTTTTCCACGTTATCGAGCAGACGAATTGTTACAGATAAATATTGTGTAGCAATGGATCAGGAATTTCCTTCGGTTGTGAGAAGAAGCAGGCAGTGGATGACCTGCAGGGTAACACACAAATACACACAATCAATCGCAATAATAATTTAGTTTTTTCGGATTGACCCATATACACACTACAATCAAAACTAACTACTCAGTTGGTCTCGTGGTCACAAGTGCGACTGCCAAGCGTGGAATCCTGGGATTGATTCCCAGGTCGGGCAAAAATTGTAATTGGGTTTTTTCAATAGGAATTTCCCAGTAACCGGAGTTTGGAAGTTGGTGGTGTGACACCCATGTGCCTCGGAAAGCATGTTAAGTCCTGCGCCAGATCTCTCTCCGCGAGTGTCGGGTTGCCGTCCCAACAGAATATGAGAGTGGTGGAACAGGAAGTGCACCTGTGTTTGCGCACTATAATATGTTTATCCCTCGCCGATGGTTAGTCTTGGTTGAGATTGACCGCAATGGCCGGAATCGGTCAGGAGGACTATAATCAAAATTAAAAACAATTGAATTAAATAATTTTTTAATGCAATAATTAAAAAGCTAACTGTTCATTAAACAATAAAAAATAAACTAATGATCATAACAAAATAATCACAAGAAACAATCAGAATTACATTTAAAAATCTAGAGTTATAGTTATTTAAATTATAATTATAGTTACACATCACTTTCCCATGATCGTCCTCATCCATCGACACCGCATAGGGCAGTCTAGGTGGTCAGCAATAATCTTTAGTATGCCGTTGCGTCTACCTCTTCATCATCATCATCATCATCATATCAGCCGAAAGACGTCCACTGCTGGACATAGTTCCTCCCCCAAAGTGTCGCCACAACAACCGGTCCTGTGCGTCTCGCATCCATCGGCTACCCGCGACCCTCACCAGGTCATCGGTCCACCTCGTGGGAGGCTTTCCAACGCTGCGTCTTTCGGTACGCGATCGCCACTCCAGAATTTTTCGACCCCATCGACCATCGGCGCGTTTGCCATAATCGCCACGCTTGGCAGGCGGGTTGGCGATCGCAATGTAGCTGTTGCGATGCACAGAGAATGCTGCTGCCAATTCTCTGGTGAGTTCCTTAGTCGCCTCTTACGGGAAGTGACGGGATGGTGCTATTCTTTTACGTCCAACACCATATACAGTACGTCTACCTCTTACGCGTTAGAAAATAGAGGCGACCCTCTTGGGTATAATCCCATAATATCCATCTGTCCACTGCGAACAGTCTGGAAGCACAAGTCTCGAGGTAGACGCAATAAAATCCTGAATATTGTTGTATTGAACTCGAAAGACGAAGATTCATCACCTGAAAAGGGATTTAGCCGGGCCATGAATATTTATTGCGTTTTCTGCGCAGCCAAATCTTAAACATGGCCTTCTGTATGTGGCAATGGGTCAGCATTACTTTTGGTTGTGATAGACATTGTGATTTAATGTGTTATGCAAAGGTGCTGATGGTTCTTTCAAGAGTTTAATCGTTTTCTAGTAGCGTCTTGAAACCGCATTAGTATATGTCAAGTTTCGTTATAGCTCGGATAGAAATACTTACCTACGTTTGTAATCATAGTACATATCTAGGTATAACTACAAATCTAACTACATATACATAAATAAATAAATAAAGCGTCGGTTTTTCTAGTCCGAATAAGCTCTCATGACGTAATTCTGTGGATGGGCATCGCTGTTTTCGGGTTCGTTGAACAAGACTCGTTAGCTCAGTAGGTTAGAGCACCGATATAATTCAATTCTTGACCATCGGAGGGCGGAGGTTCAAATCCTTCACGAGTCAACCTTTTGAAAATCCTTTTTACTTCTTTCACTTGATTTGGCAACTTGTTGTCAATTCTAACTTGCTAGTCGCAAGTAGAACCTTGTCTTTTAAAGGTAAGCATGTAAGTCCTACTGAATTCATTCCGATGTCAATCTAATTTTTATGCGGGGCTACCTCATGGTGCAGAGAGAATCGTCTCCGCCTGATTTATCAACTTAAAATTCGGCATGCACAATCGCACACTGCACAGAGAAACCGGAGTACCGAAGTAGGTAGTAGGGCAACTACTACCTACTTTGGTGGTTTGGTGGTAATCAATCATACTTCCTACATAATATAAAACTCGGTTGCGTTCCTGTAAGTACGTATGTGTTATTATGGCGCAATAATGTAAATACTGAACTTTGTTTTTACGCGTATAAATAAGACTCGTTAGCTCGGTAGGTTAGAGCACCGATATAATTCAATTCTCGACCATCGGAGGGCGGAGGTTCAAATCCTTCACGAGTCAACCTTTTGTATATCTTTTGTTTATTTTATCACTTGTTTTTTACAAGTTTTGGTAAATTTTATCGAAGTCCTACTTGTAGAACTATAGTTCTATTCTGTAAATACTTACTTACTACTTACTTGCCTCACAGGGAATACTAAGATGAATTGAACTTGAAGTGAGCCGTCAATCTTTCTAATCAGGAATGACAGTTCACTTCAAGCTCACTCCATCTAAGGTATTTCTTTGTTTATTGTAAACTTTATCGAAAACCGAAATATCATGAAAAAGCTTTGTCTAAACCAGTGGGCTTTCTATTGCTCTTTCATGTTCATTTTGCGTTTCACCTATGAGTTCGTCTTGCGTCAAGCGCTGTTGTGCCATAAGATGCATGCAGCTTATCGTCTATACCGGTTAGCCTAATACATGCAGCTTGTCCTCACGCTTCTGGGTTAGTCGTTAACCGGTGACGTGACGGATCAGCGTGCGCTAGCGGCATGCGTTGTTGTCAAACTGGTTTTAGCGCACGGGCTATTGCATGCGTCAGAGGAAGACACAAGATGAACAGGAAAGCTGGTGTGGACATAGCTAAAGAAACATCTTTTTATCAATTCAACAGTATAGTTGTGGTAACATATTATTAACGTATTTATTTCAATTGAACAGATTTTTCTTTTAGTTGTGAAAAAAAGTATAATTTAGTGTGCTATGCAATTGGGGTGCTGATGGTCCTCTAAAGAGCACTAGCGGTTTCAAGTATCATCTTGAAATTAAGAAATTAAGTATGCCTATGCACTTATTTTGCTAGGAAGCTATTGTTCGGATAGAAATACTTAGGTGCGTATGTAATCATATCTACTGCATACGCAGATTAAAAGCGTAGATTTTTCGAGTACGAATGAGTACTCATGACGTCCTTTTGTGGGTAGCGATCGCTGTTTTAGTGCATTCAGAACAAGACTCGTTAGCTCAGTAGGTTAGAGCACCGATATAATTCAAAACTTGACCATCGGAGGGCGGAGGTTCAAATCCTTCACGAGTCAACCTTTTGAAAATCCTTTTTCAATTGTTTTTATCAACTTTTGGTAAATTTGGACATGGTTCAACAATTAAAACCTTGCATACAGCTCCTACATCATTCCGACTTCATTACATTAATTTGGATTTGATAACCTGATGGTGTAGATAGAATCGTCTCCACACGAGGGAATCCTTTACCGGTTTCTGCTATCATCTTAAAATTGCATGCACATTGCACAGAGGAAGGTACCGAACTGCTTCTTGGGTTAGATAGTAATACGTTATCATACTATCTACGTACAAAACTCAGGTGTTTTCCTGTTGGTACGGATGTGTTAACGTGGCGCAATAATGTAAATAGACAACGCTGCTTTCAACACATCCTAACAAGACTCGTTAGCTCAGTAGGTTAGAGCACCGATATAATTCAATTCTCGACCATCGGAGGGCGGAGGTTCAAATCCTTCACGAGTCAACCTTTTGAACATCTTTTGTTTATTTTTTCACTTGTTCTTTTACATGTTTTGGTCTATTTTCTCATAGTCATACATATATAACTATAGTGCTATTCTGTAAGTACTTACTACTTACGTACAGGGAATACTTAGGTGAATTGAACATGAAGTAAGTTGTCAATCTATCTAATCAAGGAGGAATGACAGTTCACTTCAAGCTCACTCCACCTAAGGTTTCACGACGAGGTATTTACAGAATAGACCGGCTATCGACTAGATATACTGTAGCGCTGCACTGTATCAATATCACCGTGAAAACTTAGGTAAAGTGAACATGAAGTGAACTGTGAACAGTAGCTCGCTGTCCGGTCACTACCAGGCCCGGGTCGATGGCGCGTTGATGCGATGGCGAGGGCCAGAGCCTGCCAGGGTTGCGGAATTTGTTCGAAAGAGTCACCGTGGCCCTGGAACGTAAAGGGCTTTAGAAGGAACACGGATGGGTTTTTGTCAGTAAGAGTCTGACACACCCTTCCGCTCCACCCAGAGCGGAAGAAGTCATTTGATAATTTCCCATCCTTAAAAAAAAAAAAGATGGCATGACAGTTTACCTGAAGTCAAGCTCATTCCACTTAAATTTTCACAGTTCACAGTTAAACCGACTGGTTTCGTTCCGATGTCTTTTCGCATTGATGGATGACTTTCATGGTTTATAACACACAAATTCATACAATCAATGTCGAAGTATTTCATTAATTTCTTAATTTATTGTATACTTTATCGTACACCGAAATATCATGAAAAAGCTTCGTCTGCACCAGTGAGCTTTCAATTGCACTTTTATGTTCATCTAGCGCTGTTGTGCCATAAGACGCATGCAACGTATCGTATACCAGTTCGCCTAACGCACGCAGCTCGTCTATGTCTCCGGAAAATTGCAAACGAGTCAACCCTTTGAAAATCCTTTTTTACTTTTTCACTTGTTTTGGCAACTTGTTGTAAATTCTAACTTGCTATACGCAAGTAGAACCTTGCCTTTTGTAGGAAGGCATATAAATTCTAGTGAATTCATCCCGATGTCAATCTATTTCTTTATGAGGGGCTACCTCATGGTGCTGACAGAATCGTCTCCACCCGATTTAACAACTTGCAAATCGGCATGCACAATTGCGCATTGCACAGAGGAGGGCGGGCAACTACTACCTACTCCGGTACATAGGCTGGATTGAAATAGAAACGTAATCAATTATACTTCCTACATATGAAACTCGGTTAGAGCACCGATATAATTCAAAACTTGACTGAATGAATCAAAACATCGGAGGGCGGAGGTTCAAATCCTTCACGAGTCAACCTTTTGAACGTCGTTTGTTTATTTGGTTCACTTGTTTTTTACAAGTTTTAGTCAATTTTGTTGTAGTGGATGTGAAAATCATTTTACTCCAACTTTTGGCCAACTTCTTCTAAGTCTAACGAGTAGAATTTGGAAGGTACCCATTACGCCTCTCATAGAGTTGGGCAGCCCACTTCTCTGGCCTCTTAAGGTGCGGTGATGATAGGTGGAGTAAGGCAGTGACCGAGTAAGAAAAAACTGTTGGTTGGCAGACGACATTGTTACCATAGCGGGTAGATCCTAGATAACGTTGACACCGAATTCTGAGGGTTGGCTCAAAAATGAAACAAAAGATGAACTGATGGTGCACCCACACAATCGCCTAAGCATAAAGGACATTTTTAGCGGTTTCTGATGTCATTGGCATCGTCTTGAAACACAGCAAACGCGACATGTATCTACATACTAAGGAGATTAAATATATTGAAAAGAAATGCGTAATCAAACGTATAGGTATTACCCACATAAAATACCCAAGCTGGATAAAATAACATGACGTAATTTTTGGATAATAAACGCTTTTTAGTGCTCAAATAATAAGACTCGTTAGCTCAGTAGGTTAGAGCACCGATATAATTCAATTCTCGACCATCGGAGGGCGGAGGTTCAAATCCTTCACGAGTCAACCTTTTGAAAATTTTTTTTACTTCTTTCACTTGATTTGGCAACTTGTTGTCAATTCTAACTTGCTAGTCGCAAGTAGAACCTTGTCTTTTAAAGGTAAGTATGTAAGTCCTACTGAATTCATTCCGATGTCAATCTATTTCTTTATGAGGGGCTACCTCATGTTGTAGACAGAATCGTCTTCGCCCGATTTATCAGCTTATAAATCGGCATGCACAATTGCACATTGCACAGAGGAAGGCAACTACTGCCTACTTCGGTACATAGGCTGGATCGAAATAGATACGTAATCAATCATACTTCCTACATATAAAACTCGGGTGCTTTCCTGTAAGTACGGATGTGTTATTATGGCGCAATAATGTAAATACAGAACGTTGTTTTGACGCGTACCATCAGGACTCGTTAGCTCAGTAGGTTAGAGCACCGATATAATTCTTAACTTGACCATCGGAGGGCGGAGGTTCAAATCCTTCACGAGTCAACCTTTTGAACATATTTTATTTATTTTTTCACTTGTTTTTTACAAGTTTTTGGTAAACTTAATCGTAGTCTTACATGTAGAACTATAGTTCTATTCTGTAAATACTTACTTACTACTTACTTGCCTCATAGGGAATACTTAGGTGAATTGAACATGAAGTGAGCCGTCAATCTTTCTTATCAGGAATGAGAGTTCCCTTCAAGCTCACTCCATCAAAGGTTTTACGATGAGGTGTTTACAGAATAGACCGGCTATCGTCTAGATATACTGTAGTGCTGAACTGTAAAATATCACCGTAAAAGCTTAGGTAAAGTGAACATGAAGTGAACTATCAACCTTTCCAGTCTAGATGGCATGGCAGTTCACTACAAGTCAAGCTCATACGACACAGTGATGGATAACTTCCAGGGTAACACACAAATTCACACAACCAATGTCGAAGTATTTCATTCATTTCTTTATTTATTGTATACTTTATCGTACACCAAATATCATGAAAAAGCTTTGTCTTCACCAGTGCGTCTTCAATTGCGCTTTCATGTTCATTTTTCGTTTCACCTGTTAGTTCTTCTTGCGTCAAGCGCCGTTGTGCCATAAGGCGCATGCAGCGTATCGTCTATACCGGTTCGCCTAACGCATGCAGCTGGTCTATGTCACCGGAAAATTGAAAACGCTCTAAGATTGTAAATATCGCGTGAATTGGTAAACAATTTTTCTTAATAAGACACGAATATATTGGAAACCATTGACTTTGGATGAGATTATCGTTTACAAAACGATTTTTTCATAATATATCGAGACATTTTAATCTAATAAAGATTTAATACAATCTTACGGAGTCTGCAATTTTCCGGTGACATAGACATAGCCAAAGAAACATCATTTTGTATATTTAACAGTAGGTATATTATTGCGGTAAAACTATTTAAGTAGTTATTTCATTTGATCAGAATTTTGCTTCTGATGAGAAAGAAAGTATACTTTAGTGTGCTATGCAATTGGGATGCTGATGGTCGTCTCAAGGGCACTAGAGGCTTCTAGTATTATCTTGAAATTAAGAAATTAAGTATGCCTATGCACTTATTTTGCTAGGAAGCTATTGTTCGGATAGAAATACTTAGGTGCGTATGTAATCATATCTACTGCATACGCAGATTAAAAGCGTAGATTTTTCGAGTACGAATGAGTACTCATGACGTCCTTTTGTGGGTAGCGATCGCTGTTTTAGTGCATTCAGAACAAGACTCGTTAGCTCAGTAGGTTAGAGCACCGATATAATTCAAATCTTGACCATCGGAGGGCGGAGGTTCAAATCCTTCACGAGTCATCGTTTTTAACATTTTTTTTATATTTTCACTTGTTTTTTACAAGTTTTTGTCAATTTTCTCGTAGTGGATTTAACAATCATTTTCCTCCAACTTTTGGCCAACTGCCTTTAAGTCTAACGAGTAGAATTTTGTAGATACTCATTACGTCTCTCATGGAGTTGAGCAGGCCACTTCTCTGACCTCTTAATGTGCGGTAATGATAGGTGGAGTAAGGCAGTGACCGAGTAAGAAACATAACTGTTAGTCGTCCGGCAGTAAGATGGGCAGACAACATTGTTACCATAGCGGGTGGATCCTGGATAAGGTTGACACCAAATTCTGAGAGGTGGCTGAAAAAAATGATTTGGCGATATGGGCGAAGTCGGGCTGTGGATAATAATGATAATAACGTTCCTGTGCGTTCTGGTTTCACCTTGGTCAATCCTTTTATTTGGCAATGATGAACTGATGGTGCACCCACACAATCATCTAAGCATAAGGGACATCTTTAGCAGTTTCTGATGTCAATGGCGTCGTCTTGAAACACAGCACACGCGACATGCACCTACATACTAAAGATATTATATAGATTGAAAAGAAATGCGTAATCAAACGTATATTACACAAATAAAATACCCAAGCTAGATAAAATAACATGACGTTATTTTTGGATAGCACACGCTGTTTTAATGCTCAAATAATAAGACTCGTTAGCTCAGTAGGTTAGAGCACCGATATAATTCTAAACTTGACCATCGGAGGACGGAGGTTCAAATCCTTCACGAGTCAACCTTTTGAAAATCCTTTTTCAATTGTTTTTATCAACTTTTGGTAAATTTGGACATGGTTCAACAATTAAAACCTTGCATACAGTTCCTACATCATTCCGACTTCATTACATTAATTTGGATTTGATAACCTGATGGTGTAGATAGAATCGTCTCCACACGTAGGAATCCTTTACCGGTTTCTGCTATCATCTTAAAATTGCATGCACATTGCACAGAGGAAGGTACCGAACTGCTTCTTGGGTTAGATAGTAATACGTTATCATACTATCTACGTACAAAACTCAGGTGTTTTCCTGTTGGTACGGATGTGTTAACGTGGCGCAATAATGTAAATAGACAACGCTGCTTTCAACACATCCTAACAAGACTCGTTAGCTCAGTAGGTTAGAGCACCGATATAATTCAATTCTCGACCATCGGAGGGCGGAGGTTCAAATCCTTCACGAGTCAACCTTTTGAAAATCCTTTTTCAATTGTTTTTATCAACTTTTGGTAAATTTGGACATGGTTCAACAATTAAAACCTTGCATACAGCTCCTACATCATTCCGACTTCATTACATTAATTTGGATTTGATAACCTGATGGTGTAGATAGAATCGTCTCCACACGAGGGAATCCTTTACCGGTTTCTGCTATCATCTTAAAATTGCATGCACATTGCACAGAGGAAGGTACCGAACTGCTTCTTGGGTTAGATAGTAATACGTTATCATACTATCTACGTACAAAACTCAGGTGTTTTCCTGTTGGTACGGATGTGTTAACGTGGCGCAATAATGTAAATAGACAACGCTGCTTTCAACACATCCTAACAAGACTCGTTAGCTCAGTAGGTTAGAGCACCGATATAATTCAATTCTCGACCATCGGAGGGCGGAGGTTCAAATCCTTCACGAGTCAACCTTTTGAACATCTTTTGTTTATTTTTTCACTTGTTCTTTTACATGTTTTGGTCTATTTTCTCATAGTCATACATATATAACTATAGTGCTATTCTGTAAGTACTTACTACTTACGTACAGGGAATACTTAGGTGAATTGAACATGAAGTAAGTTGTCAATCTATCTAATCAAGGAGGAATGACAGTTCACTTCAAGCTCACTCCACCTAAGGTTTCACGACGAGGTATTTACAGAATAGACCGGCTATCGACTAGATATACTGTAGCGCTGCACTGTATCAATATCACCGTGAAAACTTAGGTAAAGTGAACATGAAGTGAACTGTGAACAGTAGCTCGCTGTCCGGTCACTACCAGGCCCGGGTCGATGGCGCGTTGATGCGATGGCGAGGGCCAGAGCCTGCCAGGGTTGCGGAATTTGTTCGAAAGAGTCACCGTGGCCCTGGAACGTAAAGGGCTTTAGAAGGAACACGGATGGGTTTTTGTCAGTAAGAGTCTGACACACCCTTCCGCTCCACCCAGAGCGGAAGAAGTCATTTGATAATTTCCCATCCTTAAAAAAAAAAAAGATGGCATGACAGTTTACCTGAAGTCAAGCTCATTCCACTTAAATTTTCACAGTTCACAGTTAAACCGACTGGTTTCGTTCCGATGTCTTTTCGCATTGATGGATGACTTTCATGGTTTATAACACACAAATTCATACAATCAATGTCGAAGTATTTCATTAATTTCTTAATTTATTGTATACTTTATCGTACACCGAAATATCATGAAAAAGCTTCGTCTGCACCAGTGAGCTTTCAATTGCACTTTTATGTTCATCTAGCGCTGTTGTGCCATAAGACGCATGCAACGTATCGTATACCAGTTCGCCTAACGCACGCAGCTCGTCTATGTCTCCGGAAAATTGCAAACGAGTCAACCCTTTGAAAATCCTTTTTTACTTTTTCACTTGTTTTGGCAACTTGTTGTAAATTCTAACTTGCTATACGCAAGTAGAACCTTGCCTTTTGTAGGAAGGCATATAAATTCTAGTGAATTCATCCCGATGTCAATCTATTTCTTTATGAGGGGCTACCTCATGGTGCTGACAGAATCGTCTCCACCCGATTTAACAACTTGCAAATCGGCATGCACAATTGCGCATTGCACAGAGGAGGGCGGGCAACTACTACCTACTCCGGTACATAGGCTGGATTGAAATAGAAACGTAATCAATTGTACTTCCTACATATGAAACTCGGTTAGAGCACCGATATAATTCAAAACTTGACTGAATGAATCAAAACATCGGAGGGCGGAGGTTCAAATCCTTCACGAGTCAACCTTTTGAACGTCGTTTGTTTATTTGGTTCACTTGTTTTTTACAAGTTTTAGTCAATTTTGTTGTAGTGGATGTGAAAATCATTTTACTCCAACTTTTGGCCAACTTCTTCTAAGTCTAACGAGTAGAATTTGGAAGGTACCCATTACGCCTCTCATAGAGTTGGGCAGCCCACTTCTCTGGCCTCTTAAGGTGCGGTGATGATAGGTGGAGTAAGGCAGTGACCGAGTAAGAAAAAACTGTTGGTTGGCAGACGACATTGTTACCATAGCGGGTGGATCCTAGATAACGTTGACACCGAATTCTGAGGGTTGGCTCAAAAATGAAACAAAAGATGAACTGATGGTGCACCCACACAATCGTCTAAGCATAAAGGACATTTTTAGCGGTTTCTGATGTCATTGGCATCGTCTTGAAACACAGCAAACGCGACATGTATCTACATACTAAGGAGATTAAATATATTGAAAAGAAATGCGTAATCAAACGTATAGGTATTACCCACATAAAATACCCAAGCTGGATAAAATAACATGACGTAATTTTTGGATAATAAACGCTTTTTAGTGCTCAAATAATAAGACTCGTTAGCTCAGTAGGTTAGAGCACCGATATAATTCAATTCTCGACCATCGGAGGGCGGAGGTTCAAATCCTTCACGAGTCAACCTTTTGAAAATTTTTTTTACTTCTTTCACTTGATTTGGCAACTTGTTGTCAATTCTAACTTGCTAGTCGCAAGTAGAACCTTGTCTTTTAAAGGTAAGTATGTAAGTCCTACTGAATTCATTCCGATGTCAATCTATTTCTTTATGAGGGGCTACCTCATGTTGTAGACAGAATCGTCTTCGCCCGATTTATCAGCTTATAAATCGGCATGCACAATTGCACATTGCACAGAGGAAGGCAACTACTGCCTACTTCGGTACATAGGCTGGATCGAAATAGATACGTAATCAATCATACTTCCTACATATAAAACTCGGGTGCTTTCCTGTAAGTACGGATGTGTTATTATGGCGCAATAATGTAAATACAGAACGTTGTTTTGACGCGTACCATCAGGACTCGTTAGCTCAGTAGGTTAGAGCACCGATATAATTCTTAACTTGACCATCGGAGGGCGGAGGTTCAAATCCTTCACGAGTCAACCTTTTGAACATATTTTATTTATTTTTTCACTTGTTTTTTACAAGTTTTTGGTAAACTTAATCGTAGTCTTACATGTAGAACTATAGTTCTATTCTGTAAATACTTACTTACTACTTACTTGCCTCATAGGGAATACTTAGGTGAATTGAACATGAAGTGAGCCGTCAATCTTTCTTATCAGGAATGAGAGTTCCCTTCAAGCTCACTCCATCAAAGGTTTTACGATGAGGTGTTTACAGAATAGACCGGCTATCGTCTAGATATACTGTAGTGCTGAACTGTAAAATATCACCGTAAAAGCTTAGGTAAAGTGAACATGAAGTGAACTATCAACATTTCCAGTCTAGATGGCATGGCAGTTCACTACAAGTCAAGCTCATACGACACAGTGATGGATAACTTCCAGGGTAACACACAAATTCACACAGCCAATGTCGAAGTATTTCATTCATTTCTTTATTTATTGTATACTTTATCGTACACCAAATATCATGAAAAAGCTTTGTCTTCACCAGTGCGTCTTCAATTGCGCTTTCATGTTCATTTTTCGTTTCACCTGTTAGTTCTTCTTGCGTCAAGCGCTGTTGTGCCATAAGGCGCATGCAGCGTATCGTCTATACCGGTTCGCCTAACGCATGCAGCTGGTCTATGTCACCGGAAAATTGAAAACGCTCTAAGATTGTAAATATCGCGTGAAAGGTAAACAATTTTTCTTAATAAGACACGAATATATTGGAAACCATTGACTTTGGATGAGATTATCGTTTACAAAACGATTTTTTCATAATATATCGAGACATTTTAATCTAATAAAGATTTAATACAATCTTACGGAGTCTGCAATTTTCCGGTGACATAGACATAGCCAAAGAAACATCATTTTGTATATTTAACAGTAGGTATATTATTGCGGTAAAACTATTTAAGTAGTTATTTCATTTGATCAGAATTTTGCTTCTGATGAGAAAGAAAGTATACTTTAGTGTGCTATGCAATTGGGATGCTGATGGTCGTCTCAAGGGCACTAGAGGTTTCTAGTATTATCTTGAAATTAAGAAATTAAGTATGCCTATGCACTTATTTTGCTAGGAAGCTATTGTTCGGATAGAAATACTTAGGTGCGTATGTAATCATATCTACTGCATACGCAGATTAAAAGCGTAGATTTTTCGAGTACGAATGAGTACTCATGACGTCCTTTTGTGGGTAGCGATCGCTGTTTTAGTGCATTCAGAACAAGACTCGTTAGCTCAGTAGGTTAGAGCACCGATATAATTCAAATCTTGACCATCGGAGGGCGGAGGTTCAAATCCTTCACGAGTCATCGTTTTTAACATTTTTTTTATATTTTCACTTGTTTTTTACAAGTTTTTGTCAATTTTCTCGTAGTGGATTTAACAATCATTTTCCTCCAACTTTTGGCCAACTGCCTTTAAGTCTAACGAGTAGAATTTTGTAGATACTCATTACGTCTCTCATGGAGTTGAGCAGGCCACTTCTCTGACCTCTTAATGTGCGGTAATGATAGGTGGAGTAAGGCAGTGACCGAGTAAGAAACATAACTGTTAGTCGTCCGGCAGTAAGATGGGCAGACAACATTGTTACCATAGCGGGTGGATCCTGGATAAGGTTGACACCAAATTCTGAGAGGTGGCTGAAAAAAATGATTTGGCGATATGGGCGAAGTCGGGCTGTGGATAATAATGATAATAACGTTCCTGTGCGTTCTGGTTTCACCTTGGTCAATCCTTTTATTTGGCAATGATGAACTGATGGTGCACCCACACAATCATCTAAGCATAAGGGACATCTTTAGCAGTTTCTGATGTCAATGGCGTCGTCTTGAAACACAGCACACGCGACATGCACCTACATACTAAAGATATTATATAGATTGAAAAGAAATGCGTAATCAAACGTATATTACACAAATAAAATACCCAAGCTAGATAAAATAACATGACGTTATTTTTGGATAGCACACGCTGTTTTAATGCTCAAATAATAAGACTCGTTAGCTCAGTAGGTTAGAGCACCGATATAATTCAATTCTTGACCATCGGAGGGCGGAGGTTCAAATCCTTCACGAGTCAACCCTTTTTTGAAAATCTATTCTTTTTTGCGATTTTTCATTTTCACAAATGCACAATATGTGACGCCACAGGGATAGGCACTTAGTGCTAATATCAGGAAAGTAGTACCTAGTTAACACAGTTCATTTTTATATTTTGTAGTAGTTTACTGCGAATGATCAGTTTTCCATAGATTACTGCTACAAAAGAGGAATCTACACCCAAATCTTTATGAAACTTTGTTCAGTGCTATTAACAGCAAAGCTAATTTCCTGGAAAACAAACCACACGTTTTATTATTGTTATAGAATAACACGGAGATACTAAACACGGGTATTTTGTACCAAAAATAAGTCTAAACACACAGTCCCTGGCAACAAATAAGCTACAATCGTAATACTCTAACACCCCTTATAAATATGAACATGATGCAGACACACAACACACAGCGCCGTATGGAAAACTTTACTAAGCTTTCCCAGGTATTAAGTAAGTATGTACAGCAATACTTTGCCTGTTGTTGTAAATAGGTAAGCCCTACTAAGTTGTAGTTAAGTATACAGAGAACTCGGCTTTCGGGTGCTATTTCACTAAGTAAGGTAAAGGAATTGAAAATCCTGTACATAAGAATTTCTTTGGTGTACGAAAAACCTCATAACATCACGTCTGCCTTCCTCTAAAGCAGAAGTCACCAATTAGTTTCATGTGGGGTCCGTTTTAAGGGTTCCGTAGTCAACAAGGAACCCTTATAATTTCGCCATGTCCGTCTCTCTGTCTGTCTTCCGTCCGCGGTTTAGCTCAGAGACGCTTAGCGCTAGATGTGTGTAAAAGCACTAAGTGGCGATGAATTATTTTTTTATCGTCTACCCCATAGTGTGGGGAAATTTTTATAATAAAAATAAATATTGAGGGTTTGCTTAAACCATTTTTCCATCCAAGGATCCGTTTGCGAAATATTAAGTAAGTGCTAATTTATGTTAGTGTCCCCAGCTAAACGGTTGTTCTTGAAGACGTGAAAAAAATCATTGTAGTTAGTAAAAAAATCCTAATAACTCCATAAAAAATTACTCAAAACCATGTGAATTTGTGACTTCGTAATCTATTAATAGTTGAGTCGTTTTTATTATTTTTCTAGCATGGACGACTTTTAGGAGACGGGTAACTACGGAACCCTACACGGTGCGTGGTCCGACACGCATTTAGCCGGCTTATTTAAATAATATGACTTTCGCGGTCCATATCCACTTTTAAACACCAGATTAGTGTCAGTCACCTTCTACCCCATTTTTTATGAAGTTCATCTTTGAAAATGCTGCTTCACATAAATATGTTGACCTAAACATAGAACAAACTTTCAATGCGATTTTATTAGTACTGTGTATTTATTTCTGTTATTGTATTTTACTGTTTAGATAGGTACTTAAAGGCTGCACAAAATAGGTTGGCAGTCCGGATAAGGAACGCGGGCCGCCATTTGGTGACCCCTGCTCTAAGTAAAGGGTAGACAAAGGTGTCGGTACTGTAGCTATTCTCACCAGACACCAGCACAAATCAGGAATCCAAATTGCCATAAGAAAATAAGCTCCTGTAAAGGTATTGCTGAGGAGAGTTTTAAATAGATATGGATGGCTATGCTATTAAAAAAAGGGGTAGTCCAAAGAAACGATGGAACGTGGTGTGAAAGATAATACGGCTTGAAAAGGGGTAACAACTGCGATAACAATTAATAGAAAAGTATAAAAGAACAAGAAGATATAATTATTGCACGCACTCCAAAGAAATTGAAATAAGAATAAGAGCGATGAAAGCTTCAAACGAGTTTTATCCTTCGTCTTTCATTAAAATTATATCTCTTAATAGGAACTTAAGTACCGTAACGAATACGACTAGAGGAGCACTAGTGTCATTACGTTTAACGACTTCAGAAGAATAACAGCGCTCTAATTTATTACTCACTAAGTGAAAAGGTTGAGATTACCCTCACTAATGAATTCGAAACATCTGGAGCAAAATCCTCCGTTATTAATATCCGACAATTGTAATAAATTAATAAAGGAATTAGTCGTTTCAGTGCGCCTGGAGACTACGCTAATTTGTAGGTGCTTATCTTGTCTTTTTCATCTTTAGTTAAGATTTTCCGTCAAATATCTAGGGGACGATCAGAAAAGATTACTAAGGATTAGGGAATAGAAAGGTATCTAAGTACCTATAATTAATTAGAAGGCACAGCCTTTTTTTTAATACTATACGTTAGGGAATAGAAACGTCGGCCTTTGGGGACCGGGGATTCTAGGATTCTTCTTCGCCAAATCCAGCCGGGTGAACACGTGGAAGTTCCGAGAACCCTACGTGACACTTGTAAGTGCACAACCCTAAGTCTTGCTGTACACGGTAGCGTGTGTGATCGACCGGCTACAGCCATCTCGATTATATAATCGAGATGGATGCAGTCGGTCGGTGGGCTGTCAATCCATATGGATTGACAGCCCACCTCGTGATCACTTCACCCAAGCCTTCACTTCGACATGTTTAAAGAATCGACCGGTTACTTGGGCCCCATTCGACGATAGGCATAGTGCCCAATTTCGCACCTTCTGATGATCTGCTACCTCGTAGAAAGTTCGTATTGGACGACAAAAAATTCTAATAAACTTATCCGTGGATCCTGCAAATAGAAGCCGAAACCGACCTGTCACTTCAAAAAAAGCACTACTCAACAGTTCGTCGTTTTTAGGTAACTGGGAATATACTGCTTAAAGAGTTAAGAAAATATTTTTGGTGTACAAGAAAGTATGTGTTATATCTATCTACCGGTGCTTTCGTCACGCCCGATGATTCCACCACCTTCTTCCAAGAGAGCCGCAAAGAAACCAGCACTTTACGCAAACCACGACCGCCGTCCTTCCGCCCTCACCGCCGAGGACCGTCGCGATGTCCCCGTCAATGTCCGCCCCGACCCTTGCTCGAGTCAGCTCGCTGAGCCTGTAGTTTTAAATTCGTCCCCAAATAATAATCCTATGCGCCATAGGCGCCAGATAATCGTGGAATAACGGTCATTGACCCACCTACAATTATTGACATTTTTAATTTGAAAAACGGAATTAATGACACAAAGCTGTCCCAAATCATCATCTCTCGTGATCCTTAACATTGTCTAATAATGAAAAACGATTCATATTTAATTGTTCAGGTACCTATGAACAGTTATTAGGGAAAGGTCAATATACTTTATTCCACATTTATCTGGCGCCTACTATAGTTCGATTAATAATTCGAGCCTAGTTCGATTATAAATTATTAAAGCCCCCAGCCAGGGCTTCTAAAAAAAGCCCTGGCTGGAGGCTCTAATATTTATATTAAGGCCACCACAGGCAAGCCTGGTTAAGCAGTACAACGGTTGAACAGCGAGAAGCCACTCAAAAAAAAATGCTTTCTTTCCCGTACGTCAGAAATGATGGATGCAGGTATAGAGGTATGCGGTACAGAGAGTAAACACCTCCACTGAAAAGAGGAGGATCCTCCGAACCAGACGGTTGTTGTGTCTGGTGGGCAACTGCCCGATAGTTGATATTCGGACTGTTGTATATGTTCAAATCGCACGGAGAACTTTGCTTGCGCGAATGCAGGATTTCGATGTAAGTTCGTCGTAGATGACGCTGCGTTTCTTTTTGTTGCCGTACAATTTTCGCTTTCTTAGTTTTTCATGTGGCGGCATTGATGCCGCTACACAGGTCTTTCAAGTCAGGCGTCTCGCGACGGGACGGCGGTTAAAGTTTTGATCGTCAATTATGAATTGCAAACCGTCGTGATGACATCGCCGAGTGGACACACCATCTTACAGTTGTTATATAAGGAAGTGGAAGGACGATAATATCGCCGTGAGACAATCGCTCGAGGAGATGGCGGCTTCAATTTCATGTGCGTGTGTCATTCTGTGGTATCGTTGGTTGTGTATCAAGAAGTCATGAAGATACGCTGCAACGACCTTATAATTCCTTTGATAGCAATAAGGTAGGTTCAAGAATAAAACCACAAAACTATACATGCATGGTGTTTTATTACACTGTACAATAAATATTGGGCTGTATACAAAATATAGAGGAATTCCAAAAGATATTGTCAACACTCTAGCATACGTTAACATGAGTGTAAAACGACTCCTAACATATGTTTTTAAAATTCATAAAATACAACTAACTTAGCAACCACTTGCTTAGGGCGTCGTGTCTACCGAAATATTCCATAGGCCTAACGATGCTATGAATACAACTTACATTCGCGGATATTTCGAGCAATACGATTGGCACCCTTAGCTTACAACTACCCGTGTTGCGTGGAACATTGTGTTGTTGGATGATCAATTACAATTAATTTTTGATTGGATACTAATTAATTTTTCGAACTTTGAATTTAATATGCGAATATGTGTCGAATAAGTTACGGAATTAGTCACTCTTCCTTATATATATATTTTTAAGTGGTCCAAATCTTTTTATACTTTTGCACCTTGCAAAAATCAGCGGCAGATGTATTTGGAACACCATAACCAAATATGACAGTAATTTAAAATAAAACTCATTTATAAATAAAATATCAGATCATTGCTTTATCACTATCAAGTATTTGTTAAGACTAAACATCGGAATAGTATCAGATCTTTATTTTTAATTTATCAATGTCTCCAGAGTTAAGTTCGTAAAATACCAAAACTTTTATGAAATGATTCAACTACTATTCAAAAATTGAGCTTCTATCTTAAAAGTCGGCAAGATAAGTAACAAATGACTAGTGGAACTATTTAAAAATTGAGCTGATCATTCAGGCATACCTTAAACTTGCCCAACATTACCTGCACCCACAGGTCAGTAAGGTTCAATTTTGCACTATGATAATTAAATTTACCCAAATTAAAACCAGCATTTCAATCTCTTTGCCATTGCAACTTTAAGATTATAACAACGTCAAGTCTGTGTAAAATTGTTGGTATACAATATATAGTATATTGTATAACAATATACAGTATATTGTATAACAAAATTTATTGTATAACAATATACAGTATATTGTATAAAAATATATAGTATATTGAATAAAAATATACAGTATATTGTATAACAATATACAGTATATTGTATAACAAAATGTTTACAATATATCTGTAGCTAGCGACCCGCCCTGCTTCAGAGGTGTGCAAACTATTTGCACAAACCTTCTTCGTTTATCGCTCTTTCTTTATAAATGAAGAAAACCGTTACCAGTATCACCGCGACTTTGTTTCATACTATTTAAAGTCAAAAAAACGAATGTTCCACGCGACAGTGTCTACAACAGCATTGTATAAATCACACCTCGACTTAGTCGCTACCGATTTGAGACCCACATTCACCTCACTAATACATTTGCCAACTTCATATAATAAACATCAGTTCATCTTTGTGAATTACTTCAAACATGCAGTCGCGTGCAAAAGTATATATCAGTCGTAGCCGAAATTTGAATTGACCATTTCAAATCTAACCCCGGCCACATTATGGAATTGCCGATTCTGCGATATGGCTACGACATAACCACTTTGTGTCATTCAAAACCAATTTGCTTCATATGAGAGTTTACGCAGGTATTTCATACATAAATGTCTAAACTGATTTTAATTAATACTCTTATGCAAGATATTTAGGTATAAAAAATTAATTGAGAAAGTTTTCGGAACGGAGTTTAGAGACAAAGAGAGAGAAACGAGAAATCGCTCTTCCTCTCTCAACTTTAAATTTAATTTTTGAGATACTGTGCCATGAAAACGCTATTAAAATATTTATGCAAATATGAGATGTAATTATAGTTTTGAAAGAAACCGCTTTTGACAATCGGAAACTGTTTACATATTTTTGCACGTGACTGTACAGATTGCATTAATTGGAAAGCACTTACGAGTGGTCACCAATTAATGCAGTGTCTGTACATTGATATATCAGTCATCAGGATTGTAGTGTTTCATCTAAAAGACCTGACCTCTTGGGAGTCAATATTTCTAACTGTCAGAAATATGATAGTTTAGGTAATAGAATTTGAATCTCGAATAGTTATCACATACGATACTGATGCTTTGAAATTTCGACTTAGCAACATCATAAGGTTTAAATTTAAATAAATCATGCGTTAAGCGCGAAATATTATCAGAAAACATAAAATTACTCGAATGGACACTGTACAATGTTAACAAATCGATTCAAGAACTTTATAAACAGATATACCTTTCGCAAATTGTCGGCCGACCACTTTCAACCATACCGCAAAGGAAATAAGAGCGAAAAGTAGTTGACCGAGTATCATTATTTATCTAAGAAGTCAGGCCTTTAACAGCAGGATTTATTTCAGATATTGAGCACCTAACAATTGTATACGTCACCGGAAAATTGCAAACTCCGTAAGATTGTAATAAATCTGGATTAGATTATAATTTCTCGATATATAAGAAAAAGTAGTTTACAATTTCACGCGATATTTTACAATCTTACGGAGTCTGCAATTTCCCGGTGACATATACAAAGACTGTCGTATTATCTTCGCGTCAAGATGTTAGTCAACCTTTGGCATCAATAAAAGTTAATTTGATAATACACCATTCTATATAGTCATACTGTCTTAACGGCATAAGCTATGGATTCTAATAAAATAGCACTGATACATCGAGATTATTATTATATTGTTAATTTTTGAGCCAAATATAAATTTAATGTATTGGAAAAAAATGATTACGCGGCAGTGTTGACATTATATTGTTAGGCATGTTCTTTTTCCAGTGGCAACACTGTTTGCGCCACACAATGGCACTACTAAATGCAAATTTATCACTGACATTGGAAATAGAATCCTTAATTCATTTCTAACCGATCGGACCATTACATTAACCAAAATTTAATTAAAAACTAAAATACTAAGAAACGATATACAGAGTAAAGAGGTATTTACACATTTAGCCTCGGTAAACCATCCATAAAAATGTACAAATAATAAATAGATAACCTCTATCTAAAACTCAGGTAAATAAACAATAGTCGTCGACGATCTCAATAAATATGCTAAACCTTAATATGAGACTTACAAATAAATGAGTATAATTATTATGATCGAAAATTATGCGTTGTACTTAAATAAAAAATTAAAATCAGATCATTCCCTCTCACGTACAAAAGCAAGTGCAGATAAAATTCACATTAAAATTACCAAAAAGGTTGTACACCTTTGTGCCCGCCTTTAAAAATATAATTATGTTGTATATTGTACAAAACATTAATAATTAAAAATACGTGGTAGAAGCTATAGTGAGATTACACGGTTTTGCATTAAATTGTGCCAAGGGACGGAATACTCGTACGATTAGAACACCCGACTCAAAAGATACCAACATCAGCGCAATAAATTAAAAAAATTTGAGCGTCATCTGTCAACCGTGTCAAACGTCAAAAAGCATTTTTTTTCTTTTGTTGCAAGAGATACATTTCGTTGCTGTTTACAGCCTAATACTTTTTACACTTTTAATCACAGATTATAAACGATTTTTCTAACAATGGTTATTTATATACATTTTTACTCCCGGGAGGGATCTATGTAAAGTCTTCCCAACGCAAAAGAGATCCTTTGCTTCGTGGCACCCTATAAGAGCAATCTCATTGTAACTACATCTATATGATATAGCGGTAGTCGGCACTACCTCTAGCGCTCCGGCTTGGCACTGCTACCTTGAGAACCAAGTACTTGCGATACCAACGAAACTGACAACTGTACGGGAGGAAATATTTTAGGTAAATACATACCTATTATCCTAATTCATTAATATACAAGTGGCTTCAAGCTGTGATACAACTACACGTGAAATTTTGAGAAAATCGAGTACTTACTAGAGACTAAATAATGGTTACATGGCATTTTTATTTCATTTCCCTTCAGCGCAGTTGTCAATCCCATTACTATAATATCATCGCAAGCGATATAATAGTGTAATCGATATAAAAAGAAATCTACAATCATTGAGAAAACGTTATAGAAAACGGCATAAGTTTATCAAATCCCCCTGGCATACCGTACTTCGTCTAATTCGCTACGTTTATAATATTGCGCACTTAGTGTATGCGTGTTTAGTTGCAGCACTACTGCGTGTGCGATCCTTTGTGGACCAACAACGCGTGTTAATTAATCCCAGTGATCATAATAATGTCCATCACGTGCAAAATCTACATTTTTGGTCATAAATATACTGATATACAAATTTTATAATTACAATACGTTAGACTAAGGTACATAGTTTTACCAAATCCCATACATTTGGTAAATAAATACATGTCATATTACATTTATACAAGAGCCACTCTCCCGACCGTTAGGCCATCATTAACAAATCACATTCTTTGTCTTTTCAGAAGTGCTTTACACTATTATGCTGGTCAGCAAGTTATAGAAAAACACAATAATGGAAATATCGCGAGGTTGAATCACGAAATGAGAATATTGCCAGCAGATATCACAATTTAACAATTCCGTAGGTGCAGTTCTGTGTGGTTCGTCACTGCAGCATGAGTGATTCGAGATTACGATTGAGGATCGTGTCTTTGACGGAGTTGAAGACGACCTCGATGTTGTGCGTGTCTATCGCGGTGGTGAAGTGGTGGTACAGGGTGGTCTTGGGTTCCCTGCGGACGTTGGCAAACATATTGAGCAGGAACATCTGCACGTCTCGGAGGTCATGAGGGTCGCCGGCGAACTGCGGGTAGAACCAGCGTATGTCGGTCTCCTTGCTGGCTACCTTCCGCGCCAGTAGATCCGACTTGTTGAGGAACAAGATAATGGAGATACCCTTGAAGTTCACGTTGTTGACGATCGTGTCGAAGATATTTAGCGCCTCTTCTAGGCGGTTCGTTTTCCTGGAATCAGAGAAGAATAAAATTAGTCATTATTTAATTTTCGTCGAATTTTCCGGTTAGATTGTTAAATTGATAATTCGCGAGCACAATAAATTTAGCAATCTAATAATAAATTAGTATTGGACCAGTTTTAAATGAGATTCGACAATTTCCTGTTCATATCATGTTACTCACAAACACTGATATTATTTATTTTTTATTTGAGATGAGTTTGCTCTTGTCTCTAGTCTAGGTCATAGATGACAGTGACAAAGTCGACGATGGAGCGAGCTTACCCAGAAGAAGCCTGTTCACTCTAATTTTAAAGAGATTAGGTTTGTATGCGTTCGGAAACACAGACGCAGGCAGAGTTCCACTTCCTTGCTGTGCGCATTATAAAAGACGTTTGGAAACGCTTCGTGCGAATTGGTGGAATAGCAACAAGGTAGAGATGGTAACTTGCAGTGCGTCTAGATGTCCGATGGTAGAAGGGGGGCAGTGGGATGAGGTCGTGGAGTTCCTGAACACATAATTATTTTACACCGAACTTAATTATACAATCACATCTTCCTCAGTTTTGAGAATACTTTAACTGTGCGTACAGCTAAGTCTATGGTTCCTGATAGCTAGAACCTGGAGGTATTTAAGTCAACGAGTGAATAGATTACTTCTTGGCAAGCGTGCTCCATCGTCGACCATATCATCAACCAACTCAACTCAACAACAACAACAAACAATTCAACTTGAGAATAGAGATGCCGATGCATTCCACCAGCTTCTACGACAAATCCTTTACAGTTCAAGCGGTGCGATTATGGAATGCCTTGCCCGTGTCGGTAAGGCGTGCTCAATCTTTGTCCAATTTTAAAACTTTGGTCAAAAACCACTACCTCTCTTTAATTGTTATTTACTAGTTTTCTGCTGCCCTACTATGACGTGCTAATGCCATCCAATTCCGACGATGTAAAAGGGATAGGGCTATAAGCTATGTATAGCTCCGTCTCTCTCTTGAAGCGGAATCTCGATCGTTTTAAGACTTCATGGTAAGGCCCCTGCTTTTGTTCCATAATTATTATTGTATATATAAATGGTACACCTAAGACTACCTACAGTACTGTCTTTCCTTTTCTCTCTAAAATCCATCCAAGTTGTCTTGAAAAGATGGCTTTTAGCGACAAGGCCGCCCATTGTGTCACCCTAAGTAATGTTTTCCTTATCTATATTTTCTGTAACTTATATGGTGTAGATAATAAAGAATATTCTATCATCGCTTTCTATCAGGTGAGATTGAGGTGAAACGCGAGCCTTATAATAAAAACAAGTCAACATAACATTATTACAAAGCAAATCTGTAAACCGTTTTTACAACTGACATCCGTGACCAGTCCAACGCAGCGTTTAATAAATATGTAATGGACGTTACGGCATAATTAATAATGCACATAATTATATGTTCTCAATGACAACTTTACTGCATAATCGCGACCTTGATCTCCACATGCGGATGTTGTCCCTATAATATCGGAGTGTTACGGAAAATCTATCGGATCATTAGCACTTAGTTTGTGAGATAGCTGGAGGACCTCGGTGGGTAAATTATTAGAAAGCACGGTTGGCGCAGTGGTTGAGCGATTGACTGCTGCGCTGCGTGACGCGGGTTCGATTCCCGCACGGAACAATTATTTGTATGGCCTACAGATAGTTGTTCCGGGTCTGGCTGTTTGTGTATGTGACTTTGTATGTTTGTAAACGCACCCACGATACAGGAGAAATTCCTAGTGTGGGGCAACGTTTTAAAAAAAGTAAATTTAGCCAAGAGCCCCGACCAACACCTTAGGAGACTCTCGTTTGGCGGCTGGATCACGCGGAATTGATTCAGAAAGAGGTGCTTCTGTACACGGCTCGTATTGTTAGGAAGTTTCTCTCTCTGGAGCCCTGGAGCCTGTTCCTGATACTGGAGGGCTATCATCCTAATATTACTATATAAAATTCTTCCGTAGTGGAAAGCTGAAATTTGGCATATAGGTTTCTTGAGGAGTGCACTCACACAGTGCGAAATTTCTACAGGAACCAGAAAAAACGGGATATGAGCGTACGAAGTCGCGGGCCAAAGCTAATAATAAAAGCCGAGCATGGGTCGAACTTCGAAGTTAAACTTCGCTTACCGAGGTCGTACCGTGCATTTATATACCGAGATTTGACCTTATTAGAGATTCAGGGCCAAATATCCATTATAAATTATCATTAAATAAAAGATATTTATTATATACCGAATTATATTCTTGACTCGGGAAGTACGAAAAGTCGTTGATCCCCGCTGTCATTGAATATCTTTTCAAATAATAAATATTTTTTAAATTATTTTTACATATAATTCTGTCAGTCGTTACGGATAGTTAGAAAGCCAGAAACTGAGACACCAGTCTTGCCGAGGAGTACCGTGTTACCCAGCTACTGGGTCGTGAAGATCAGATGAGCAATCGCTCTATGTAAAATACTGGTATTCAGCTGGATCAAGTTAGACTTGAAGCTGACCCCAAATAATTTGGGAAATGGCTAGGCAGTATAGTTTGTGGTAGCTACTATTATCACTAGTTAATTAAAACAAATGCTTTTCCTAATGAAGGACCATTTAGTTGTGATGTGATATATATTTTGAAAGCCCGAATAGGTATTTATGTAACTCCTGTTTCCCTATAGTCATTTAGGGTGCGGTCGATGCTAGGTTAACTCATATTGAGCTGGATATTATGTGTTATTTTATTTTTAACAGACTTAAGCTGGAGGTTTCCGCCTTAATGTTATTATTTTCAATCATTTAGTACATAAACCCTCTTTAGTACAGTAAAATAAATGAAATATTTTAGGGTATTAATAATAGTAACTGGATGGCCGAGCTTACCTCGGTTTTTTTATGGTAAATGTTTTCTAAAAATGTAACCTAGCTAGATCGATTTATCGCCCCCGAAACGCCCTGCATACTAAATTCATGAAAATCGTTGGAGCCGTTTCCGAGATTCAGATTATAGATATGTCACCGGAAAATTGCAGACTCTGTAAGATTGTAATAAATCTTAACTAGATTATAATTTCTCGACATATTATGAAAACACTGTTTTCTATACAATAAATCCCATCCAAATTCAATAGTTTCCAATATAACTGTGTCTTATTAAGAAAAAATAGTTTACAATTTCACGCGATATTTTACAAACTTACGGCGTTTGCAATTTTCTGGTGACATATTTACAAGAATTTCTCGTTTAAAGGTATTAGATAGATAAACCAGTATGTATGATCATCTGTTCCACTATAGGTACTACAAGTCTCTTCTCATACGAGCAAATATCATCACGCTCCAATAGGCGTAGCACTGCTTCTCAAGCGGACATGGTCTACCTAATCTGAAACTAAGAGGAATCGCGATTTGGGCCCGACTTTTTTTTTAAACTGACACTGCATCATTTGTTTTTTTTTTTAAGTAAATATTGCCAGCATCGAACCTTTTGAGTAAAATTTTTATAAAGAGTTATTTAGTTAAGAATCAGTCTTTGATTTATTTTGGATATTAATTTTCCGAAATTACAATGATGCAGTTTAATTTTTACCATATTTTATTGAGCCCGAGATTCCTTTGAGTTTCTAGCTATTCCTTATTCGGATTTAGCCATACACGCCCTGTATATTATAAAAAGTCTTCCTGTACATTGATTTAAAAGATGTGTATGTCTGTGTGTGTATTATGTATATTTTATATGTACCTACCACCTAAGCTAACATTGTGGGATGCAAATAAATATTGAGTATTGAGTACCATAATATAACCCCAACAACAGTATTGTTAATTAATTACTTACTGCGGCTGCCTCAAATTTATCTGTAAATATGTAACATTTTGCGACACAATAAACATATTATTTATTCAGTTAGTTACGATAAATATAATTTTACACACGGTAAATTCTCTAAACAGCATAACCGACCTATTTAATCCAGTACACACGTACCAAACACGTTTACACAGTAACGCAAAAATCTCACCGGGAACATCAAAGGAACACATCTGGGCGAACCAAAGATATGTTAAGCAAATATTTTAGGGCCGCAATAAAAAGTTTATTAACTAAACTAGGCTTCGGTTGCGGTTTCGCTCGTGTTAGAAATGTTGAAATTGAGTTTGTGATCCCTCGGGTACCTTTTGATTTGATTTTGAAATAGAATTCTAAATTAAACTTTTAGTTGAATTACTTTGTGGACTGTAGGTATGAGTTATGTGAGCGAATTGTGGGTGAACCGCAAGGGAAAATGCATTTCTAGTTTACTATTAAAACATTTGTTATCATCATAGTTAATATCCGTGAGCCACAATACTCCTATTGGTCTGCTTAGCGAAAATGAGTTGTATTTTTTTAATATCAGACGTGAAGGAATAACAATATATATATATAAATAAAGCTAAAATTATAAAAAAAATATTGTATTCTAAATTGCAATAACGAACTTCAAACTATATTATATCTACTAAACCTAACTATATACATATACAAAAACAAAATACACTTAATTCCTCCGCATAAAAAATCTTATATTTGTTCCTAAGTGTATACATGTGCCAAATAAACATATTTTCTTTCGAGCTTATTTCAGAAGGTTCCGTTGCTTTCACACAATTCCTCATTCTTTTTAAGCTGAGGATTCTTAATCCTGATTTGAAATTATTGGACAAACGAACACCAATTTTCTGATCAATAACATTACAGAATTTCGTACAAATAAACACATACGCACGTAAAACCACAAAAGCACGCACACGCACGTCTTTTAACGCTACGTCTTACATATTAGTGTAAAATTGTTTAATTATACATGTTTTACGATGCAAACGCTACGAATGGGGAGTCGACAAAAATAAAATTATGTATTTTTAGTACTCGTGTAACGTTGGTAATTTCATGCTGATGTTTGATGAATATTTTAAAGAATTAGCGTGGTTGGCCCCGAAACATAAAGCAAGAAAAGATAAAGTAACAGGTCACTGAGGTCGATTTCTGAATCATATTTGTTTTTATATGTATTTTGTATCCGTGACCGGAAAATTGCAAACGCCGCAAGATTGTAAAATATCGCGTGAAATTGTAAACTATTTTTTATTGACAAGAAACGGATATATAACGTCTAACAGAATAAACGAAATACCTCTTAAGGGGTCATTGTACTCATCATTATGAACAACTTTTACGATGGGAACAACCCCGAAATCGCGAAAATAAAAACGACAAAATAAAATTGATCCGTACGGGAATCAAACCCGCGACACGCAGCGCAGCAGTCAGCCACTCAACCACTGCGCCAACCATGTCGTCTAAATGCAACCATAGCATACTTTACTACCTCGCATAGTTTCTAATTTAGCCCTAGATTAAGCCCGATAGTAAATCTCCCTCCCTGTCTTTAACATGGGAGGTAACGTCCCAGAAAGTCAGTTCATTGTCTGTCCTACAAATAGAAAAGAAAAAAATCTTAATCAATAAACGCAAAATTATTCCGATGTGCCCTTTTTGATACAACGAAGTAGGTTGTAGTTAACACGCAACCCGATTCGGGTCACCGACGAATTTCAAATGTCATGTTTCGGAGACACGAGGCTAAACACCGTAACTAAGTAACGTAATATTTTATACGACTACCGTAACAAACTTTCACCTAGACACACTGTTAACTTGAGGTATATTTGACCAACAACTCATTTTTCAGGAAGGGCAGCCATTCGTACTGTTTTCACTTACTAAATTATCTAATAGCAATAGGGAATACGCATGCATTTTTTTATTTGTTAAATAAAATACTTATATAATATATTTCTCCAGTAAATAATTATGAAAGAATTTTTAAAATACCTTCATCAGTGTTAAAGTTATTAAGCTTCAAAGTTGACAATTAGAAAGAGAAGTCCGATACCAAATCTGACGTCAAATACTATGACGCCTATACAGCTGCCATAGAAAACGGCGTTTTCACGAGTGGGACGGAGTTTACAATAGTTATATCTCGTTAGTTTTTGGTTACTTTTGATTCTACTTTCACTGTTAGTATTCTATTTTTGTATATTTCTAGATAATCTGTTTAGATTGCAGTTTGTTGCGCCACTTCTTCCCAGCTAAAACACTAGGAAGTGGTGACGGGCCCCTCTGTGTCCCTCTCGCGAAAACGCTGTTTGCGACGGACAGATATATTTGTTTAAAATAGTTGTGTATCGTTTGTTTTTCGGTCAATTTCGATTCTATTTTCACTGTTAGTATTATATTTTTGTATATTTTTAGATAAACTGTTTGGATACTAAATATTTTTTTCATGCATATTCCCTATTGCAAAGCAGGAATTTACACTTCATGTATTCAGCAGAATGATACACGTCTTAATCAGAGAGCTGGTGGTCTTCGGCACCAGGCTACAGGCAGCCCAAGGAGGCTCTATCATCCCTGAACAGGATGTTGACCAGACGCCTTCTACAGGGCAGACAACTTGCGCCTGGTGAGCACTTTCATGAGAGACGAAGCATAGAGCATGCGAGGCGGAGGAAACGGTTGCGCACGTACTCCTTGAGTGCAAAAGTGTCACCGAAATACAGAAATAAACCATCGGATGACCGAATTCCCTTACAGACATCCTGAACAAACTGGGAGGTAGGCTGGTTGGAATGACGGCCGCTATGACTGACGCACAATGGTTGATGCTAATTAAGTGCGAAAACCAAATCCCGATAGATAAATATATTGGCGTCTGTATTCATTCCTAATCGCCATCAAATCATTCTTCATCATTCAACGAAAAAAGAAGAAACTATTCAAATTATCAAAAAAGGGGCCAATATTGAAAATCAGCAGTACTGCAGGCTTCCCAGTGGCCAATCGAATGATACAATGACTAAGAGATTATATAACTTTTCTATCATCAGCAGAGATCGGATTTACCCACGAAAGAAAAACTAATCGTCATTACATATATAACAATCTTCTTTTGATTCTACAAATCAATAATTTGTAACTATACTCAAAGTCCAGTTCATGTTTTTATAATCCCGGGTTTTAATTGTCATGATTTTATGATTCCAGGATTTTAGAGGAGGTATTATCAACTCTATGTTACTTACTTCCACGAACATTAGGTAAATATAGTCTACCTATTCCGATCCCTGAACATCAGACACACGTATGTGAATAGCTGGCCATTTCTTCCCCGATACTACATAGCGATAAACAAAAACCACCACAGCATTAATCATGGTAAGTATATTGACCTGTCATCGCCTTCCATCGAGGAACCCTACCATATAAGGCAGGTTATATTAACACAAAACTGTTAACACTTAATGACGATTAGTTTATCTTTTGTGAGTAAATACGCGAGTAAACATACCTACATAGTTATGTAAATGATATTCAAATATGACTTGGTTCTTCTTGTAACTGTTTAGGCATGTTTATTACGCATTTTTTCATAGGAAATTTTCATCAAATGACTCCTTCCGGAGTGTCAGACTCTTACTGACTAAAACCCATCCGTGTTCCTCCTAATGCCCTTTGCGTTCCAGGGCCGCGGTGACTCTTTCGAACAAAATCCGCAACATGTTTACTACGTATGGATGATACTTTCTTATAATTTGGTGATGATTCTTAGCGCAAAGTAACTTACAGGTAAAGCTACGCTTGCCGAGATCGGTCCGAGGATGGGTGACCATCTAAGACATACCAAGTTTCCTCCGTGCCTCGGAAAGCACGTTAAGCCGTTCGTCCCGGCTGTCATTCGAATCTTTGACAGCCGTTACGGGTAGTCAAAAGCCAGAAAAATCTGACACCAGTCTTGCCAAGGGTATCGTACTGCCCAGTTTTAGGGTTGTGGGGGTCAGACACCCAATCGTTCCGTATAATACTGGTATTCCGCAGCATCCGGTTAACCTCGAAGTCGAACCCAATATAATTGGGAAAGGACTAGGCAAAGATTACTTAGCAAAGCAAGGCTTAAAATTTGCGATGCACCCAATATTCTGTCCCGAAGTGAGTCATCGCAGCCACCGGTGTCAGGGTCAAATAACCGATATTTGATTTGAGATGACGTTTATTTCAAACTAGCTTTCGCCCGCGACTTCCTACGCGTATATCTCGTTTTATGCCGTTGCAGTATGAATTTCCTGTCCCCGTATAGCCTATAGCTTTCCTCATGAATGTGGCTATCATATACAAAAATAATTTTCCTAGACCGACTAGCAGTTCCAGAGATTAGCGAGTACAAACAAACAAAGTCCTTTATTATATCTGTATAGATATATATATTAGTATCGATTATATATATATTTATAGAACATATAAAGTATAATAGTACAAAGTATAATGGCGACACAGGTGAGGTGATGACCAGTGTCATAAAAACCCTGAAATATATAAAATTTGAAATCACGCGGTAAATGAGCAAGCGTGATGGTCAATGGTTATTCCTTCCTTTTAAATAAAAGCCTTTTACCTTGTCGAGTATGTCAATTTAACTGCAAGCTTGATTATTTGAATAAATAAGTCATAGTTAATGGACTACCTAAACATTTTGCAAACTTCATTCCTCAAACTGTCGAAAACATTTCCAATTGCCCTATACGGCAACTTCTTGACATTCAGGCTGCGTTTTCACCAGAGATGTGCAAGGATGCGTAGCAACTGTAGCGAGGGATGTGTTTGTAAAGAACCAATAGAATCGGTTGCGCTGAGAGAGGCTAAGGCAATGAAGCGATTCGATTGGTTCTTAACAAACACATCCCTCGCTACGCATCCTCGCACATCTACGATTGAAACGCAGCCCCATTGTCGCTTATTGCAACTTGAATTTAAAGAGAACTGACCTTCTGAAGGCTACTGCAGAGCTATAAAGTAATTTGTGCATAATGCATAAAACATTCTCTATTTGTGCTACCTACAATTTTCTGGACACAATATTGTTTTTTATAGTGTTCCGATTTCTGCCCATTTACAACTGGTCAGTTTGCATTATTCATTTATATTAGTTATTACCTTATATTACACACCCAAACAAAGAATCATTCCATCTGTGACTACATATCACAATAATACCTACGTGCCCCATGGGTGCTGTCATAAAATGTGATTTTCTCGTCACAGCGAACACCCGCTGATTCCATCATGACGCCTGAGTCATTAACTCGCAACAAAACTGACGTAATACTATATTTATTTACTCGTAGATAGTCAACGTTTTGCCTGCTATGCAAGAAAATTACAAAACGATGTATTAGATCATAGATAAGATTACCACTCCCGTTTTGGTTTTGTTTACCGCCTAATATTCACCTGTTATGAATCAGGCAGGTAAGATTTAAAAAGAACACTTTTCGCTTCAGGAAAACTTCATTCATTCTTCTTGAATGACGTCCGAAACTAATCGTTTTCGTTCGTATAGAAAATAGCTCTCGATTTTTTGTTGTGTTTACACCCCCTCACTTTTCGTACACGATAATTATTTCCGAATATATGTTTATAACATTGTAATATGATGTATGACTGTTTTAAGATGTGAAGGCGTGGGAGGGGCTTGAACTGCAATTTGAATATTAAATTCTTTATGACGACACTGCAGTAAGGCTAATTACCTTTCGCATTTTATCAGTTGATTACCTAATGTATGAATATGCATTTTAGAATATGTAATGATCGGACTGGAGTGTATTGAATGCGGAAGGCGGGTAAAGTGGCTTATGTGTAGTGCAGTAATTAGTCGGGCACATTTATTATATTTTTCTTTTTTTTTTTCTTACATATTATTTATTAAAATCTTTGTAAATAAATATAAAAGTATGTATTAGGTATTTATGTTATGGATCTTTGTTACCTGAAATAAATGATATATTATTATTATTATTGATTAGTTGCACACCCAGCAATTTATACCATAGAAAAACCTCTAGAGGCGACAGTACCGAGACACAAGTATACAATTCGTGGCGGAAACTTCGGTCATCTTCGCCATTCGAACGCGTGACTTTTCTATAAGTACGTCATTTGTGTCGTGGAGGTAGTAAACGGTGACACGCTTGGTTTCTATGGAAAGTGCTGACTATGACATCTTGAGCAACGGCCGCCGAGGCAACTCCGTTTTCTATAATCTTACCCGTAAAACGAATAGACAACTAATGCGTTATCGATGTTGAAGTGATAACTTCTTATGGGAGGGTAAACCGCTTCGTAATGTAACGCGTTACGGCGCCAGTCTGTCTGGCTTCCCTTTCTCTCACGCATACGGCAGCGGTAGGCAGGCTCTTTCTCTCTCACTCTAACCCACAGCGCTAGTCGTATTTCGGATAGACGCTTCCCATATTAAATAGTTCAACTTAGATTAGTTATTACCTATTAGTTTAACCTGCTCACACATTCACACATATACACAATTACACAAACATATACTCACAAGTCACACACTCACACAAATATTGTTTGTAAATATAATAAAAATATTGATATTTGATATTATTATGGAAGAGCGGAGTTTCCCAACACAGGCATTACTTTGCTTAAAGGGAGGCTCCAATCACAAATTCTGTTCATGTTACTTTGCTGAAGAAATAAATGATTTTTGATTTTTTTTTTTTTTTTTTTTTTTTATTACTGCTGTCGGTCGTCCCGAGACGCAAACTTTTTTTTTACCTCGAAAATCGAAATAAAAGCCCCCCGAGATTCCAAAATGAATTTTCTCGCGCTGTATTTTTTCTAGTTATTAACAACACTGTATTTTAAGTAATTTATGCCATGATATCTCTTCAACACCCATGGTTCAATAGTACAGAATGGCTAAAGCATTAAGTCCGCCATTGTACCTTTGTGCAAAAAGTTAAAAATAAATAAATAACCATAATTTGCTACTACAACATACCTGTCTTCCGACAAGACCTGGTCGAACTCTGAAGAGGAGACGAGGAACAGTATGGACGTGACGGAGTCAAAGCACTGCGTCCACTTCTGCCGCTGCGTCCGCTGCCCGCCCACATCCACGAACACAAATGGCACATTGTTGATGTTGATGGTGCATTCCGTGATGCCCTTCGTGGCCTTCCGACAGTGGAGGATATCTTGGTGGGAGGGCACGTAGTCCGGTCTCGCGATGCGTTCTAGCTCGTCGAAGAAATAGCTCACTGAGTCGCTCTGGAATTGAGAGAAAATCACGTCAATATGTAGGTAGGTATATAGTAAACATATAGTCATGTTTGTTAGTTAAGATTTAGTAATCTTTTCCTCATGACTTGCTTTCTTGGTATTCTTTTTCCTGATTTTCGCAGAATGTGTTTGACGCCCATCGTTTTAATTTGTCGATTAATCTACCTCGGTGGTACTGGGGAGTATGATCGTTTCATTTAGTACTACAATGAACAGCCATTCCGAAACACGGAAATCGATTTGATGATCACAGTATAAACAAGAGGATCATCTTCTTGATTCATTCACAATCTTTTAAAAAAACCAAAATGGCAAAGAGTGGCCTCTTTTTTCTGGAAAAACATGTCAGTATCAGCGTCCAGGTGGACAGTCGACGTTGCTAGGTACCCATTCATCTGACACAATTTAGTCGCCTCTTACATTATCCACAACAGAAACAGTGACCTATTTACGCCCGGAACACCGCAGGAAGCCCGGCCATGTAACAAAATAAATAATTCTGTTTGCCAATAGCTATATACGTTTAAAATGTAAGGTAAATAAGTACACATAATAAATAATAACGGTATTTCGCTACAGGTGGGTCATAGTTATAGTGGGTTATTCACGACAATCAGCGTTAAATATAAACGTACACAATGAACGAGTGACACGATTACTGTGGAATTTACCAAAACTATTTATTAACAAAGTAGCAAAGAGGTCTTGAATTGAAACATAAAAGGCAACATTCATGGCTTTGCTCTGAAAATTTTGCATATACTTTGTTCTGGCGAATTTTAGATGTTTGCTACCGTACTTCAATCGTGTATTATTTAACTTGCTAGTGAACCTGAGCTAGAATTTTACCTTTGCTAAGTATTACGTCTGAACAGTATTATATTGTTGACTAGTGGGCCGCCCCGGCTTCGCACGGATGTATGTTTTTGTTTTTCAATTTTTCTTTCATGAGAACCTTCTTCTTACAATAACAAACACAACAAAAACAGAATTAGCGAAATTGGTCTAGCCGTTCACGTGTGATGCCGTGACCAAGGGAAATAGGGATTCATTTTTATATATATAGATGACAATCCCTATGCAAAAGATATTAAGTCCGCCTTTGTACAGTGATTTTTAATACTGCATATAGTTTTAATAAATAAATAAATTTGTTGATACTCTTGGAGCGTGGGGTCCGAGTGCTCATGCGTTATTTAAAGAACTTGCTAAACGCTTAGTTGACACTTCGCGGTGACCCAGGGGCTGGCTTTTACCTCGGGCAGAGGATTAACATTGCCATACAACGTGGCAATGCCGCCAGACTTTTGGGCTCACCTCCAGTCGATAGCGATGCAGATGAATTTAATGATACCATATTTTAGTTAGGAGTTTTTATTTAAATAGTTAGATTAGTATTTAAAATATAAAATGTACATACTAATAAATATCATGAAAAAGGCGAGTGTTTATATAGAACTGCATAGCGCATGATGTGGACTACCGGCGGATTTTTGTCTCAACTCCATTACATAAACTGAAACGCAAACAAGATACCTGTGCCAGTCAGACGTGATTAAATATTTAGGTTTTCCTTCCAGTCTCAAATCAACAAAAGAAACTGTTCGATAAACTCAACAGTTTATACAGTTCAAAGAGTTATAAAAATAGGTAACGGTTTACTTTTTTTTTTGCAATAACACCAAAAGTAAGGCGTCATTCCGCCAAGTTATCGTCAAAATCTAGATTACCTACAATAAAATGTTAGAATTCACGCACGCTACGAACGAATTGCGATTTTCCGTTTTTATTATAATTGTTTTATCCATTATCGATTGAATTCACCTTCACGGTAATCGCTAGTGAGAGAAAGGAGATCGTACGAGCACCTAGCATTATGCAATATAAAATTAAGTACAATATTCTATTCAAACTTAGCGTTTCCCGGAACTAAGCGTTTATGTCGTACAAAGAATGCAATATGACGCAAGGTAACGATTGGATAAAAAATAGCCCATAATTGCGCGGAATTATGTATGTGTGTCTGTGATTAGGTGCTGTGTTGGGTGGCAAGCCGCAAAAACTATTGAATCGATTAATTCTCATATTTGTATATGCCGGCTGCATTAGTGCCATGCGAAATAGGGACCTACTTCAAGCCTCGCATCGACCACATACTAGTAGTACCTACCTATATTAATAAAATTTCTGCTAAGCGCACAGCCATACCGCATCTGGCCGCATTGCGACTCAAGAATGCGTGCCGTACTACACATCACTTCAATACATTTTATGTGAACGTTTCGCAAAAACTCGCCAGACCAACCGGAAAATCGATGTTAACTCTAAACAACTTGGATCACTTGACTTGCTATGTAATTAATACGTGTTAGTCTCAAGAAGCCTCACAAAATGGGGGAAAGCTGGATATGCTTGAGTCCGATTACTAACGTTAACCTTTTGAACGCCATTGTCACGTTTACAGGACAAGCAAGCGCGTGCCCTGTACGCCAAACGTCACAAATATGTGACATAAAATACGGCGAATTGATTGCGTCGGGGGCGTTTATGCTCTGGCTTCCAAAAGATTAAGAATCTAAGAAACATGTCTGGATATAATCCTCTGGTTAGAAACTTGAGACAGAAAAAAATTGTTTTATTACTGCAAAATACTTTAATATGGGTGTAAATAGCTATGAATTACTTTGTTGCTATTCCACCAATTCGCACTAAACGTTTCCAAACGGATTGGAACTCTCTGCCTGCGTCTGTGTTTCCGTACGAATACAACCCTAATCTCTTCAAAATTAGAGTGAACAGGCTTCTTCTGGGTAAGCTCGCTCCATCAACGACTTTGTCTCTGTCATCTATGACCTAGACTAGAGTCAAGATCAAACTCATCTCAAATAAAAAAAAAAAGAATAAAAACCCTAAAAAATACTTGCAGTTAAATCTACAAGCGAGCACAGCTAATTCGAAATTTTTCATTGATTTTCCACTTTAATGTCGGTAAGTACACAATAACAAATCCAATAACACGCTTCATGTTGTTATTTCAACTTCGATTAGTTTTCAGCTTATTATCAACTCGATACAGGCCTTAAAAGGTCATAAGTTCAATTCTACGATGAACCGGAGAAGTGACCCCAATCGTATCGTATCAAAAGCAGTTTAGCAGCATTAGGAAAATAGAAGACGGGGCCCGCTAGGGCCAGAGCCTGCCAGGGTTGCGGAATTAGTTCGAAAGAGTCACCGCGACCCTGGAACGCAAAGGGCTTTAGAAGGAACACGGGTGAGTTTTAGTCGGTTAGAGTCTGACATTACACATCAAATGACTTCTTCCGCTCCACCCAGAGCGGAAAAAGTCATTTGATGATTTCCCATCATTAAAAAAAAAGTATTTACTTTTTTTTGTACTACTTGAGCAGTTCAGTTTAAGCTGAAGACCATTAGGTAAACGGGATGAGCTGAAATCCTTTAAAAAAGATTGTTTATTTTTTGAGGAGCTCGTGGCTAAATAATAACAGCCGCACGGGTCCATCTTCAAGGTTAAGCAACGCTTACCGAGTTGGTTTTGTGGATGAGTGACCATCTTAACATACCGAGACTCTTTCGTGCCTCGGAAAGCACGTTAAGCCGTTGGTCCCGGCTGTCATTTGTAGATCTTTGGCAGTCGTTACGGATAGTCAGAAGCCAGAAAATCTGACACCAGTCTTACCAAGGAGTACCGTGTTACCCAGTTAATGGGTTGTGGAGGTCTGGTAGGCAGCCGCTCCACGTAAAATACTGGTATCCAGCTGAATCCGGTTTGACTGGAAGCCGACCCCAATATAATTGGGAAAAGGCTAGGCAGATGATGGTCTATTTTTTTTGGGCCATCCTGTCACGGGACAGAACAGACAGCCAAGGGACTTTTACAACTGGGGTAGGTATGACCTTGATTGATGATTAAGTGATTGGTTCTAGGCAGCTCAGGAAAAGGATATGGGAAGGGCAGAAGGAATGCCATTGCCCAGCAATAGGAAAATACTTTTTTTATCAAGTAGTCCGTTTTCTGCCTGAAAAATACCATGAAACTGGCTTTTGCAAGTTGCTTCATTGATATTCAGATTACAAGTATTAAAATACAAAATCAAGAATCTAACACGAAGGTAAAACGAAAACTTTAAATATTAGAACAGTGCACTAAAATTCTACTTGCGGGATTAATAACCTAGGAATACAAACTCGATCTAGATCTAAAACTGTTTAATTTCACCTGCGCATACGCATACTCAATACATCACTCCCGAAACACCACAAATCTACAGCTACGGGGCAAAATTGTAAATTCTTTGCTACAAAATGCCTGGAAACTTTTCACGATAAGAGTATCGGGTTAGTTAGCCATGAATGAAACTGTATGTTATGGTCAACGACACATAACAAAGACCGTAATATGCTACTTCGGATATGACCGTAAGATATAAAAATAAAATTCTAAGCTAAAAAATATGCATTTATTCAATTTCCTTCGTAGAAGTCTTCCGAAGCTGATCTTGTTTATTAAACAAATATCTTGCTCGAGAATTAATAGACTAGGTAGAGGAAAATCTTGTGATTATTAAAAGTTAGGTGTAGATGCACGTAATAACGTTCTAGAACATTTTTCAATCAGACATGATTCAGACGGCGCCGCATCAATAGCCCACATGTGACTTTATTTACAAATGACGCGTTTCCACGTTTTTGTGTCTCAATATATGTCCGTCACAAACGTCATAGTCCAACAAAAACGTGATCTTCGATTTCCACATTTTTCCATATTAATTACTTGCAATCAAGTTACAAGTTGACAGTTATCTGAAAGTAATATTAACCTGTCAGTTGTGTTGTCACTCAATCTCTGCAAATGCTCTGAGCGAGTGTGACTACTTATTGCAAAAGTCACGGGATGTGAGTTTCAAAATCAAGATTGAAAAATTTTCGACTTGCATTTAAAGACTTTTACACAAGTGATGTACAAAATAAGCTCTTGTGGTATCTTTAGTTAAAGAAGATACACGCAGAACCCAAAAGTATATAATTAACAAAACGGGAGCAGTTTACTTAGTATTTATTAGTCCGAGGCTATTATGGTGTGAACCAATACCGATAATTAAACCCTATACACAAAGGTTTTACTATTTCACACCGTTAGAGAACAAAAAGGAAATACACCTGATACCAAAGCACTGTTTGATCAAGGTAAAGACAATGATGTAAATAAAATCAATTTATCGCAACTGATTATGAAAACGGTTGTGTTAGCAAATAGTTTTACTACGTCTTGCATACTGATTCACAGCGTGTTGTGAAAAAAAAGAAACAAATAAAAAATAATGACGTCTGCGCTATACTCCGTGTGTCAGAGTCAGCATCAATTGCCTTTTTTACAATCACAGATGTGTTGTGAATCACATTTTAAGGCCCTGCTCAAATTAGCCAGAACCCAGAACAGATAGTAAGTAGTCGTTTAAGAATGTAACTTTGATCATGAACAAAAACTTATTAAATGGGGAACTTCTCTAGCATTTTTGTTTCTTCATAAAGCTGTTTTTAATCCCAATAGGGTGGGAAAGAAAACTGGAAGAAATGGACGTTGAACTTAGAAGCCATACAAACAGGGGTTTGGCACAGGACTTAAACAATGGTGGAAGAGTCATAGTGTATTCGATCTTAGGGGCAGGAGTGTTAAGAATCTAGTTTTGGAAATTGGTGAGTAAGAGTATTGCAAAAGTAGTAGCGGAAGAACAGTTCGATGATAAACAGAAGTCACATCTAAGGTGAGGTGGAAGAAAGGTGGTGATGAGGTGATCTGAAAGACTATTCTGGATGAACCAGAAAATCATCCATAAGATACAGACAACTTAGGTCAGAAAGGAAGGGCTATAAATATTCTATTTCCGTGGTACGGGCAGAAGATCTTTTGAGGATGGAAAATAGGAGTTTAAAATTATGGCCATCGACCAACACCTCGAAGCTTATTGTTACGAGCTTGAGGTTCGTGACAATAAAAACAGCCGATTAAATAACCAAAATGACACTTTAATTTAAAAACACTAATTACAACTTTTAAACTCACTAATTATTAAACACAAGTTCACCACTGATCACTTTATTCGCACTTGAAGATCGCTTCCGAAGTATTCGCTTGTATCGCTAATCCAATACTGCCTCGGTCGCGGAATACGCGCTCCTTTTATAGGTCAGTTTATTCTAGAAACTTCCATTCTCGAAACATCTGGAAAGTACTCGTAACTACCGCTGCCGACTGACCAGATACCGAGAAGTGTGGAATGTTCTGGCAAAGAAATATCTAGAAGGTACTTGACCCTACTAGTTCTGCTACTCGATACTAGATGGCGCTAGTAGTAACTAAATGTACCCGACATTAATCCTGGCGCGTAACACTGCCCCCTCCTAAGACATGCTCGTCCCGAGCATCATCGGTCCCATAATAACGCGCCAGTCGATTCACATGGACGATCTTAGGAGCACTTCTTGTACCTTTCTGTATACGATAGGTCACGTCGTTAATTTTTGTCACAATCCGGTACGGCCCGTCCCATTTAGCTTGAAGCTTAGGAGATTTCCCTTTACTGCGAACTGGATTGTGCAACCACACTAGTGAACCTTCGTCGAACCCTTTATTGTTCATTTTGCGGTCATAACGGGTTTTCATCTTTTCAGACATTTGCTGGCCCGATTGTCTGACGTGCTCATAAATGTCATTCATTTTGTTCCGCAAGTCATTCGCATAATCGGTTATACTGCGTGGGGCATCAGGTGGTATTCCAGTGATCAGATCTGCGGGCAGCCGTAATTCTCTTCCAAAGTTTGCGAAGGCTGGTGTCACCGATGTACTTTCATGAACAGCACTTCGGTATGACAGCAAAAACGGTTGTATATGCTTGTCCCAATCGCGTTGCCGGTTTTCCACGACTTTTGCCAGGTATCTCTCCAATGTCTGATTAAATCTTTCCACCATTCCATCCGATTGTGGGTGGTAAGAAGTTGTTCTCGTTTTATGAGTACCCATAACTCGACAAGTTTCCTGGAATATTTGGGACTCAAAATTCCTTCCTTGATCGCTGTGAATCTCCAAGGGTACTCCAAAACGACAGAAGACTTCATGAACTAGTTTATCTGCAACTGTTGAGGCTTCTTGATTTGGAATGGCGAAGACTTCCGGCCACTTAGTGAAGTAATCCATTACAACCATGAAATACTTGTTACCACTTTCACTTTCCGGAAAAGGTCCCGCAACATCTAGGGCTATCCTTTCCCATGGTGCACCGACGTTGTACAATTTTAATGCACCTCTACTGCGAGTCTGAGGTCCTTTTACAGCCGCACAACTTGTACATTTGCGACACCAGTCCTCGACATCGTCACGACAGTGGACCCAGTAAAACCGTTCTCTTATCTTCAGTAGAGTCCGTTTTACTCCCATATGGCCTCCTGAAGAACCATTATGGTACAGCTGTAGGACATTCGGTACTTTTGCTTTAGGGACAACCATTTGCAAATGACAGCTGTCTCCCCGAGCATTTTCCCATTTACGGCACAGGACTCCATCCTGAATCACTAAGCTGTCCCATTGGGCCCAATAACTTTTTGTGATCGAACTCATCGCTGAGACGTCACTCCACGTGGGCTTAGGAGCACTGGCCTTCATCCACCCCAGAATCGGCTTGATGTCCGAATCTTCCTGCTGTGCACATTGTAGGCTTTCCTTCCACTCGCTGCTGAGGTCTGTCTTGACCATTCTCACAGGTACGACTTCTTTACCCTCTTGCCTAGTACAATGCTTGCAGTCTTCAGGGCAAGGTCTTCTTGACAATGCGTCGGCGTTGCCATGAGATCTTCCGCTGCGATGTTCAATCACAAAGTCGTATTCCTGCAGTAGTTCAATCCATCTCGCAACTTGTCCTTCTGGAGTTTTGAACTGCAATAGCCATTTCAGCGCAGCATGGTCAGTACGTAAATGGAATTTCCGTCCCAGCAGATATTTGCTAAAATGCTGCAAAGACTTTACCACAGCAAGCAATTCCCGTCTCGTGACACAATAGTTCCTTTCTGGTTTCGATAATGACTTGCTGAAGTATGCTATCACAACCTCTTGATCGCCATTGCGTTGAGATAACACACCGCCAAGTCCGATATCACTTGCGTCTGTGTCAACTATAAATTCCTTGTTCGTATCAGGATACCCCAGAATAGGTGTTCTGCACAGACGTTCCTTTAGCTCCTGGAATGCGACGTCGCAACTTTCATCCCAGTAGAAATGTCGCTTTTCCTCGGTTAGTTTGTGGAGGGGTTTGGCTATGTCCGCAAAGTTCTTGACGAATCGCCTATAATAGGAGCACAAACCCAAAAATGCTCTGACCTGTGTCTTGTCTTTTGGAATTGGCCAATCCTTGACAGCGGCGATTTTCTCTGGATCTGTGCGGATGCCTTCTTCCGACACTACGTATCCCAAAAAGCTGACTTGACGTTTGAAAAGTGAACACTTCTTTGGACTCAACTTGAGATTTGCACTCTGGATCTTCATGAGCACGCGTTCCAGGTTTTGAAGATGTTCTTCAAACGTACGGCCTACGATGATGATGTCATCCAAGTAGACCAGGCAGGCATCGCCAATTAACCCGGTTAGTACAAGTTCCATCAACCTTTCAAACGTTGCCGGAGCATTGCACAATCCAAACGGCATAACTTTAAATTGCCACAGGCCCTTTCCTGTCGAGAATGCAGTTTTCTCCTTGTCCTTAGGGTCAATTTCAACTTGCCAGTAACCACTTTTTAGGTCTAGCGTGCTAAACCACTTCACTCCAGTAAGCATGTCCAGCGTGTCATCAATTCTTGGCAAAGGATAGCTGTCCTTCTTCGTGACGTCGTTTAGACGACGATAGTCAACACAAAACCGCATGCTGCCATCCTTCTTTCTTACCAGCACTACTGGTGAACACCATGGACTGGATGAAGGTTCTATAACACCATCCTTCACCATTCCTTCAATCATGGTTTCCACTTCCTTTTCACGTGCTACCGGCAATCTTCTTGGCCGCTGACGGATAGGCAATTCTTCTCCTGTGTTTATTTTGTGTTGAACTAAGCCAGTCTTCCCGATATCACCATCGTTTGAAGAGAAAACACTGGCGTACTTCTGTAACATTTTCTTTGCCTTGACCAGTTCATTTTGAGACAGAGCGCTGCGACAGTCGTCTAAAAGTGTGGTCACTTTCGTGTGTGCGTCCTTGCTGAGGGTCCCGGTCGAAAGATATTGGCATCGACGCAACCAATCCACTTCCTCGCAAGTACCAATCAGAGTGCCTTTTTCTATCATCTGTTCCTTATCACTAAGGTTCAGCACACGTACCCCTGAGATGTCGGTGGCTCTGACCAAAGTTCGTGCCACTTTCCATGGAAGGTCATTGTCTACCTTTTCCACGAGTACACAACGATGATTCTGCCCAGGATTCCGAGGAAGACTAACCGGCACAATCGTTTCCGATCTCGGAGGAAGAACAATCTTCTTTAGGCTGTACACATTTCCTGGTAACGCTCCTTCCATGAAAAGTTCCTCTTGTCCACATTTCATAACTCCTTGATTAACGTCGATCTCACAACAATTCTTCCTCATAAAGTCTAAGCCCAGGATGCAATCGTCCATTATATCAGCCACGACAACATTATGCAGGTAGATTCCGTTGCCTAGCTTCAACTCCATCTCTCTCTCTCCTCGGACGGGTATACGCTGACCAGTGGCTGTTACCAAATTTATGCGGTCTCGGTTGTGTACGGAGTCCCCAAGGAACCGACTTACAAGTTGGGAACTGACAACCGTGCGAGAAGCTCCAGTGTCTATAGTCAGCTTACAAGGCATTCCGTTGACCTCGCCCTTGATGATTAGGCTATTCCCGTCATGGGTTTGTGAGATCGAAATCCTTGGGGCTCTTTGAACATCAGCCAGCACCCGCCCCGCAGTCCTGGCTTTCACTCGTTTCCCTGCTGTTGCTGGGCGGTGCTGTTAGCCGCCCTACCCTCTGGAGATTGGCTACCTTCCCTTTCTGCAGTCCGCTTAGGGCAACTGGATCGAAGGTGGCCCCTTTCCCCACAGCCGTAGCACCTAGGGCTGTATCCTTTTAAACGGTCGCGAACTGTAGGCGCTGCAACCTCCCTGATGCGATGGGAACGATGATCCTGTAGCACAGCTTCCACCTCCAGTGCATGAGCCAAGGCGTCCTTAAGCGTCCCGTGGTGCCCGAGCCTCACAGCAGCTCTAACTTCAAGGTCGCGGATGCCATCGATGAATGCCTGCACCAGGTTCCCTTCAATGAGCGCAGGTACGGACTGGTATGCTTTTCGTACCAGCTTTTCCACTTCGAGGGCCCACTGCTGCAGGTTTTCACTGCTGCGTTGCACGCGATCCTTGAGCTTCGCACGAAACACATGTTCCAGATGAGCGTCGCCATACCTAGCTTCCAACGCCTCAAGGAGTTGCTCGTACGTCACTTCTTTACCGAGAGCTTCCAGGACAGTTAAGGCCTGGTCGCGCAGGCCGAGGGTGAGAGCAGTCATGGCCTGATCTTTAGTCCACCCATTCGCCTTCACAACAGCCTCAAACTGTATTTTGTAGGCCGACCAGGAAGATGTCCCATCGAACGGTGGCACTTTGAATCCACGTAGCGAAGGTGTAGAAGCTACGGAAGTGGCAATTCCATCCCCTACTTTAAGGTTGTCCAGCGTTTTCTTCACGTCAGCAATCACGTTGTCAACTCGATCATTCATTTGGTCGATTCGCGTTTCGGCTTCCGCCAGGCGGTTCTCATGCTGGACCACCTTTTCTTTTACCACACTTATTTCTTTGCCGAAATTAGCGTGTAGATCCTTCATAACGAACATCTGTTCTTCCTGGCGGCGCGCCTGCTCCTCCTTGTCACGCTGGAGCTGTTCTTCCAACCGCCGGGCCTGTTCCTCCTGTCGGCGAGCCTGTTCCTCCTGTCGGCGAGCCTGTTCCTCCTGTCGGCGAGCCTGTTCCTCCTTGTCACGCTGGAGCTGTTCTTCCAACCGCCGGGCCTGTTCCTCCTGTCGGCGAGCCTGTTCCTCCTGTCGGCGAGCCTGTTCCTCCTTGTCTCGCTGTAGCTGTTCTTCCAGCCGACGGGCCTGTTCCTCTTGTCGGCGGGCCTGTTCCTGCAGCATCATCATCAGTGCAGCAAAGTCTGGTGCTGCAGATGCTGGAGCTCCTGTGGACGGACCGGCCTCCATGATCGGCAACTGGCCCTCCGACGTCTGCGGCGTTGTACCTCCAAAACGCCTATGGTCCGTCTCCTGCTGACGTTGACTCCGGGTACGGATACCCTCCGTGTCGTCCTTTGGTAGAATCGGCATGATTTAAATATCCACTCTTCTGACACCAATTGTTACGAGCTTGAGGTTCGTGACAATAAAAACAGCCGATTAAATAACCAAAATGACACTTTAATTTAAAAACACTAATTACAACTTTTAAACTCACTAATTATTAAACACAAGTTCACCACTGATCACTTTATTCGCACTTGAAGATCGCTTCCGAAGTATTCGCTTGTATCGCTAATCCAATACTGCCTCGGTCGCGGAATACGCGCTCCTTTTATAGGTCAGTTTATTCTAGAAACTTCCATTCTCGAAACATCTGGAAAGTACTCGTAACTACCGCTGCCGACTGACCAGATACCGAGAAGTGTGGAATGTTCTGGCAAAGAAATATCTAGAAGGTACTTGACCCTACTAGTTCTGCTACTCGATACTAGATGGCGCTAGTAGTAACTAAATGTACCCGACATTAATCCTGGCGCGTAACATTATTATAATCTAATTTCTCATGGTAGTCGGAATTAAAAAAAAACAATATAGAATACAATATAAATTCCAATGTTGTGAGAAAAAACTGCTATTACATCAGTCGCTTGCTATTTCGCGCAAATCATAAGATTCGATGTACTTTTACCTACTGATAAACTTCAGTATGAATTAGAACTACTGAAATCTCTGCTTACTTCTTTTGGTCCATTAATAACGAGTATTATACGTATGTTTACATGGTAGACGACAGTCAAAGATGATTTAGAAACAGCTGTATGGCGGGCAGTTGCCAAAAGCGGCCATATGCGGTCACTTTAAAATCGCATCGATCACGCAGCTAAACACCCGAGCAGACACATTAACAAGTCAGTTTCAATCATCGTTAAACGACCGACGAACTGAAACATCGTGTATATGGACTAGGAACCTAACTCTTGACTGTTTAAAAAATTAAGAAGACAATCTTGCTTGTCTGTCTGGCCAAATCCCGGTAAACTTAATCTCGATAAGCAAGAAGCCTGCGTCCCGATTTCTATAAGACCACCGGAATATCTCGTAACTAAGACGTAGCTCAGTAAGATAATAGGACATGAATTAGCTAAGCGACTTAATGCTTCTAGTCTTGGCCTAATTACTGGAAATGATAATGCAATCCCTGAGGATTACCGAGACGGGCACTGAGTAATTAACCTGAAACTAGAAACAGCGGTTTTAGAACACCTTTGGGAGATCATATTGATCGTTGCGCAATTAATTACCGATAGTGGAATGGCTCTAAACAACCTGAACTTGTTTTACTACAAACTATACCAAATACAACAGGTGCTAAGTAAACTAAGTTGTATCAAGAAAATCTGTGTAGATAGTCAAAGTTTTCGCAATATGAGACACGAACAGTTTATGGTAGGTGTACTGGTATGTAGGTCGACAGGCGATGCGTCGTTACGCTGTGAATGCGAAAATGACGCCGATGACAGGGAAAGCATACCAGGATGTTATGCTCGGGATTACTTAATTATTGTTTGACTAATCTATTCTTATTTATTTATGGATTCACGCCGTATTTGTGAATAAAGCGGTGAGACGAATGTGAGTGGTAATGCTAATTGGTTTAGCTATGATGTTAAAGTTATTATTGTTTACTTACTGCCGGGTTTCAACTTGCTGTGTTTTAGATGACAAAATGAAACTGTGATGGATACTGTTCAAGAACCAAGTAACCTATTGCATAAGAAGTATGTACCACTACCAGAAGACAAAGACTGGTGTATTCTGTAAACTAGAGAGCTGTTTTTTGCGTTTCAAACAAAAGTGAGAAATCATACCAGGGAAGGCAACTTTCTGGGGAAAGATAATTAAGACAATTAAGGTCTTAAGAAGCTCGTTGGTAACTGTGCCACATTCTTATGTACAGTACCAGTGCCCCAAGTGCCCATACAACTGCACTTTGAACACCTCAACAAGGCCACGGACAACACGACTGGCGTGGCCACTTATTGGACAAAAATTGTATAACAAACTATCATCGAGAAAAAAGAGTTAAGACTGCATTTGTAGCAGATGAGAAAAAGCGAATAGATGAATTTAATACTAAGGTAAAAGAATAAAATTATCTCAAACAGCTAAAATATAAAATGCATTTTAGGGAAGGTTATGATTATGAATTGAATGAATGAATGTACGAACAAGTCTGCATCCTTAGAGATGGTCCAGATCCCATTAGGAAAGTAGCAGGCAAGAGTATCCACCTCCCCGCGGGATATCTTAGACTGAGTAAACTGGCGTGCCAAAGAATAGACATACAGTCAGCATTAAGTGGATACGAGTTAAAGAAGAGAGATCCCAAAAAAAGTCTTTCAAATGAACTTGACCGTTCTTCATTTAGATTTATCCTCAAGCCAAAAGACCTTGAAGATGCTAAGATATTCATTATATCCGCATTCAAAAAGGGAAAGTTTAACGATAACTACCGACGTCGATCGATTCCAAGAATTCGCGTGATAATGAGCAGTTAGGAATTAGGTCACGCCCCTCGTGAACTAAGGACGAATTCAATTACTGTTTTCTATCATATTCAGTATAATTATCTAGTTCCAGAGTGATAGTTTGAACTTTTTCTAGACCAACGTACTAGAATGGTGGCCATTTTTTTTTATACTGGAAAGAAAAATATTAGAGGTGGAAACGCTATTCGAACAAGTGACCTGAATTGGGTACCTTTTCTACATAATCAATGGAAATTATAGACTGGGAATAGAGCTGTTCTAAAATTTATATTTACCTATTTTTGGGTGATTAAAGTCAATTACTTTTAAAAGTAATTCAAGGGACCGATTATGAATGTGTACGATATCTTAGTTTTCGATGACTTTCAACGTCCCTACGGTCACCTACTTCATATTAAAGTAAATAGAAGTGATAATGTCCGGTGAATTCTATAGACCTAGTGTTCACAATCGATGACAAATATCCCGATTAGACTTAAGGTTCTCTTCAAACGAACCAGTCGCAAGGTTTCCTAGTAAGAGAAATTTCAATTAATATTAACGCATTATAGATTAGTTCGAACGCATGTGAAGAACACCTAAAGCGTTGCCACGGAAGGCATGACGCAACCAGTGTGACTAATCAAATGAGATAAGGAATGCAATTACAATTATTTTATTTATGCCCGACCCAAGACATTAAAGGAATAAATTCGTTCTTCAGATGGTCAACTAGACTGGAATGATATACCGACCAATATTATATTTATGGCATAATTAGATATTTACTTGTACGTCGAGTAAGTGTCGTGGTCTACACTTTATAGTATGATCTTTGCCCCTTATAAATAAAAACTCGGCGTCTGTCGAATGTCGTGTGGTTTTTGTTGTTTAAAATTAAGTATCTATCTTTTTAGCCAGTTGTATTCCACTGCTGGTCAAAGGCCTTTCTCTCCTTTTTAACCTGTTTTTTCTGTTTTTTTTTTTTTTGTATATTTGTTATGCGATCATTCTTACAAACACGTCTGTCCCTGCCATTGCGGGCCAGCTTCCCCGTAAGAGTCAAGTTGTATCTCCACCTTCGTCGTTTGAAATTAAGTTAATTTTACATAGTCTAGAGCGCTAAACACGCTCAATTATTCAATTAAAGTCTAAACTTAAGCAGGACATGCATCGCCCACAGAGGAAAGGGTAAAATGACTAAGTTAAATTACCAATCTAAATACTAAGCGAGCGAGGGGCAAGGCAGGTACGAAAATGTCTCTGAGGGCGTTAACCCGAGCACTTAGAACAATATCGACTGCACTTTGAGAGCCTCCATCTAGTTTTATGGGCCCGATCGAGAGGCGAAGGGTGAAAGTTTTCATACGGGAAGCTGGTTCAAAACCGCGTGCAAATATTGAAAGACGCGAGTTATTGGCATTTGGGAAGAGCCTTAAACGAATATTTTCTTATAGACCTTTCGTCTTGGCGAACGGTGACATTATGACGCGAGATAATCTGTTGAAGATCCGCGAATATGTCTGGGGACCGGAAGTTCAAGCGAAGTTCGCTCGTTCACCGATATTTCATACTTCCGGATAGAGGTCAGGTACTACGGATGTAATCTTTTATATCTTTTTATGAGGCTGTAGTTTTTAGTTCACTGCTTGTATATTTTATTGTATGAGGTGAGGCTTATAGAAATTCCGCTGCAGATGAGTTTATTTGTGGAAACAATACTGAATATTACTTATACTCGCGTTTGACTACGTTTTTACCTGATGGTAAGCGATGATTTTGTCGACAATGCAGCTCGCCAACCTAAAAGTAAGCTATTCACAAATAAAGCATAGCTATCAGGAATGTTATTTTACAACAAGTAGCACTAAAAAAAACCGGCCAAGTGCGAGTCGGACTCGGGTTCCGTACCATTTTCTATAAAAAAACGGCAAAAAAAATCACGTTTGCTGTATGGGAGCCCCCCTTAAACATTTGTTTTACTCTGTTTTTCAGTATTTGTTGTTATAGCGGCAACAGAAATACATCATCCGTGAAAATTTCAACTGTCTAACTATCATGGTTCATGAGATACAGCCTAGTGACAGACGGACAGCGGAGTCTTAGTAATATGGTCCCATTTTACTCTTCGGGTACGGATCCCTAAAAACAGCTTTTTAAATCAAACTTCAAATGTTGCCAACAGCCCACCTGAACCCTAATGAATCGCAATCTTATTTGAACCTTCTAAACACGCAACTATCATGCATGATACCATTACTAAAGCCAGATTTAAACTTTAAATATACCTAAGGGCATAAATCGATTCCGGAGCGAATGCCGCAACACAAAAAATGGAACAGACAAACTGGTTTTACAACTAAATTACATTAATTGAGTGACAGGCTACCTCCATAATTCACGAGAACCGACCCTTGTGGACGCAACGACGATCGAAATACGTTTTATTTTATGTAGTTTCTATTATATTGTAAGAAAACAGTTGATTTATTTCATCATCTCAATTTGAATTTGGACACTAGCGTCTAGTTTAGTTTTCGCTGTGATAACGCCACGTTTACGCAACGCTAGCGCAGCGTCTACGCTACGTCCATGTGACGTCAATCAACGCCAGAAGCGAACGCACCCTCAACAAATTATCTGCTTGATCCTTATTCAAAGATACCAACTTAAAAATAAAAAGCAATAAAGATGATTCAGACGTAAATGATAGCAAAGGAGCTAACAATAAAAAGTCGTCAAGCCTAACAAAGTGTTCGCTGGAGCAAAAATTTAAACACAGCCACCTAAATGTGTCAGCAAACAGGTTTTAAAAGAATTAAGTGATAAAATTCATTCATTTATCTGTAGTTTATAAAACGCGGTAGAAGTCTGCCTAGCATTTATCAACATAGTATATACGTTTCCAGTTTCTTTAGTCATTATTTTAAAGTTTTTGTACCATAAATGGCGGGTAAATACTATGCAGTAAGTAGTAATTAGCTCACAAGAAGGTGAAACAGAACAAATAATGTGCCTACGATCAGCTTGAAGACATGCCTTTATTATGCAAAGTAAGCAAAACACTAAAATGTAATGGTTGCTGTTGGTGAATCATTGTCAGGATTAATGAAAGTGTATATTATTGCATCATTGTGGACAAAACAAAGAAACTACAAACACAATGAAGGAAATATCTATTATTTATAATATATTGAAGTTTGAAAAATGTGTCAATGGTGTATGATAGCATATCTCTGGCTATTCAATATTTTATTTATCAAGTTTTTGGCTACAAGAGGCAGGGAAGACCAAATAGACAATGGACGGAGGGTGTTAAAATTATCATATATGCCAGTCCAGGCTAGAAAAACTACTGATATGACGCCTTCAAGAGAAGTTTTATAGAAGACATTTTGGGCCTTATCACCCTGGCGATTTGCAAGCGAGTCCAAAGCGAGGCGAATGCGCAGCGAGCTCGCCGCGAATAGCGCCGTCGACGCCATTTTGTACGGCTGCGCGCCCGCCGCGTCTTCGTTGCGTGTTCGTTGCGAACTCGCTACGAGCTCGTTTTGCACTCGCATCGCTTTGAACTCGCTCGAAAATCGCCAGTGTGATATCTGCCTTTGTGCTACACCAAATAAATTGTAATAAGTGTCATGGTTTATCGTGTTTTCTAAGCTAAAGTTTGCCAAGATAATCTAACTAAATATTTGGGGAAAACTGCAGTCAATACTTTAAGAAAAGGTCTTTTAGCTCCTGTTCTTTTAATAGTAATATTTAATCAACAGTTAGCAGCTGCGTTCATGAATCAAACATTAAATAAAGTCTTATCAGATAACTAGTTATTACTGTAACTCACCTAACTATGACCTTATATAAGCCACTTAGTATTTAGTACCATTACTTCAAGATACTTAGAAAATAAATAATAATGTTAAAGAAGTCAACTAGATCAAAGTAATTCCATCGGAGTCAGCTTTAACCTTTTGAACGCCATTGTCATGTATACATGACAACCAAGCGCATGCCCTGTACGCCAATCACGAATGTCACAAATATGTGACAAAAATAACGGCGAATTTATGGTTTGTCGTCGGGAGCACGCCAATGCGTTTATGCTCTGGCATTGAAAAGGTTAAATGGAACCATTATATCATGCAGCAATACTGGTATTCATACCAGTATTTTAGTTAATGTACCACCAGAATTTTCAGAATAAAGTGTTTTCCATTCACTTCAATAAATTGAACCTACTTCTCATTAAAACAATAAAAAAACTAAAAAGAAAAACCAAGTTCATGATAAACTGAATGGCACATTCACATTATTATGCATTCATGTTACATATGCAGGTGTAAACCAATGAATAAACATCATACAAATTGCAAACATTATGATAGCAAAGTAATTGATATTCCTAATGTGTTACTTGATCAGCAGTGTGCATCATTTCACTTTTTATTTGAGGTAGATAGATTGTAAAGACTGGACGGCAAACAGAAAACAATATTGAGTAGAAAAGGTAGAGAGAGGTCTTAGCCCTGCAGTGGAACGGCAAACAGAAACTAATATTATGTAGAAAAGGTAGAGGGAGGCCTTAGCCCTGCAGTGGAACGGCAAACAGAAAACAATATTGTGTAGAAAAGGTAGAGGGAGGCCTTAGCCCTGCAGTGGAACGGCAAACAGAAAACAATATTGTGTAGAAAAGGAAGAGGGAGGCCTTAGCCCTGCAGTGGAACGGCAAACAGAAAACAATATTGTGTAGAAAAGGTAGAGGGAGGCCATAGCCCTGCAGTGGAACAGCAAACAGAAAACAATATTGAGTAGAAAAGGTAGAGGAAGGCCTTAGCCCTGCAGTGGAACGGCAAACAGAAAACAATATTGTGTAGAAAAGGTAGAGGGAGGCCTTAGCCCTGCAGTGGAACGGCAAACAGAAAACAATATTGTGTTGAAAAGGTAGAGGGAGGCCTTAGCCCTGCAGTGGAACAATATAGGCTAGTTAGATAAGATAGGTTGTTGGTACCATGCCATTTTAAACAAATCCTCTATAGCTTTAGACATTAAAAAATAATAATTTAATTTTATGCTATTTCAGTGAATGATTTGCCTGTCAGTCATAGATTTATTATGCACATAACATAAGGCTACTATTATTTAAAGAAGCATATTCCAGCATACCTTTTAAATAATATACTGGTTTGTTTTTTTGTCAAACATTTAATAAAAAGTTTGATACTTTGCCCGTTTTAGTTTGACCTACAGTAAAAAGTCCAAGCAAAGTAATCTAGAACCTGATTCAAAATCTAAGAAATCAGATAAGAAATAAATTGGCAGCAGCAAACATAAACAAAGTTTGCAAGACAAAAAGATTTATCACAAAAACAAGGAAAACACTTAAGAAAATCGAGAAGGAGTACAGATGTCTAACGATTTCCTGCAATAAGACCTACTTTAAGATTGTGTTTAAATAGTACTGGCAATTTTATTAAAAAAGAGAAAACTATTTATGGTTCTCTTTTTGGTTTCAAAAAAAACAAAGACTGGATGATACTACTGACTTTGAATCTGGAACAAGCTGACAAAAATTCCACAATAATAATAATTCCACATTATCATTTCAGAAAAACAATAGACTACCAATAAAACAAACAATAACATATTTGTTTTATCAACTGCTGCTATTAATGATGTAATTACCTATTAAAGTTTGGTTTACACCTTGTGATTAAAACTACCACAGTTATACACAACATGTGAATTAATCATTAGGGATAAGTAAACATTGAGCAAGACCACAACAGGGATCCCCAGTGGACACACAAAGGCACCACTTATACCATTGTTTACTTGGCAAACATTGAACATTGTAACTTACCAATTGAAATTCTCTCCGCCTGTCATAGGCCCTCTTTATGGCTCTGTCTAACCACAGCGAGTGTATGTGCGGCGCGTAATGCACGAACAGCCGACTGTCCAGCGATGACGTGCTGTTGAAGTGCAGCGCTTGCTGCCCAATGTCCAAATTCCTCGGGTTCTCCCACGGTATGGCGAGCTTATCCCTCGCGTCCACCAACACCTGGATCCCCTTCACTATGTTCTGGTATATCACATGCTGGTACTCGCGCACCAGTTCCGGCTCAAACTTCACTTTGTGTATTATCCTCATCTGTTTCAGGAATGTTGACTTTCCGCTTTCACCCGCGCCGAGCAACAATAGTTTTACCTGTCGTCGCAGTGCCTGTTTCTCCTTCTCTAGTATTTTATCTATTTCCTTGCTCCTGTATCGCTGTTCTATTTCCTCCGGCGACAGTTTTAGGCGCAACCAACACGTAAGAGCCTCCGTACAACAGGTACATGACCACAAATCGTTGGCCATTTTGCATGATTATCAACGCCCATAGAATAGAAAGAAACTGAGCAAAGTATGTTACACTATAGTTATAAGTTCATTCAATACACATTTTCGCAATAGCACAACGTACACACTATTTAACGACAATACATAATATATTAAAGCATAAATCCGGAATTCAGAAATACACACGCATTCTACCCCTCCCAAACTCATTGTGAAATGAAAAACCACAGATAGCAAAACATTGGCTGGCTGTCAGTAACGCGCTCTATTCCACGACACCAAAGTTATTTTCAAATGAAAACAAACGTTGACTTACATAGCGGTAGATCACATTTATTTTTAAAATTTTGAAAATGATTGTTTTGTTACAAATTCTTTACTTTATTTTTTTTAAATCACAAAATACACACTCAGACTCCAGACAAAACATACTGACATGACCGTCTTCCATTCCAACTCGTTCACAATACACACATCCGTGTCACGGGCCGGACACGGACGTGTGTAAATGAGTTCATACAAAATGTAGGAACGATATTTTGTTTAGCTCCCGCTGGACCATGGTCCGTCCGCATCCTGAGCACTGCCTGATTTGTAAAGATCTTAGACACAAAGTTGAGACAGCTTGTCATTGAAATGTGGGTTCATTACTGTTCGCCAACGGCTACCGCATGCATCCATTTTTTGACAAAAAGTACAAAAACAGAATTGTCGTGCCAATAAAGCACATATGTGTTTCCATGGTTTGGCGAGCGTGTGAACCCGGCGTTACGTTACTGAATAGAATCGACTAAAATGTTGGGAAGTTACTAAAAAGTTATAGTTGATTAGATAAGAGAAGAACAAAACTTATTTCTTTATCTTTCAGGCGGCAAATAAATTGTTCAAACGTCAACATAATTCAGCTGTCAAGTGTTGGTTCCGCGTAATTGTGCACGTGTTCTCTTGCTAATTTTAACCATAAAAAAATATATTTTAGATATAAATAGTACCATTGAAACTACAGGAACATACACCTTTTGCATTAGGCTCTAGTTTACGTTTATAAAGTAAACCCTTTACGATGTAAAATTTACGCAAAGCGATGTCCAAAGAAGGTTATAGTCCGGAGAAAAAAGAAGGTGATAATAAAGTGGTGTTAGAAAGATTGCAAAATTATCTGAAAGACAAGAGGACCTCAGAAGCCGCTGACCCGAGTCTCGGGTACAACAAACCCAGTACCAGTTACGACCAGCCACCGCAAAGTTTGCCGACACTCGAAGACAGTAGCAACATATTGCGTGAAGTTTTGAACCACAAGAAGGCCGAACTGTTACGGCAGCCGGAAATAGTGGAATACTTGAAGTCAATATCATCGGACCTCAAAAAATAAAGATGGCAGTGACGCCGAAGAGTGTTGCATCGTTGATGCAGAAGACGATAGAGCGGCAGGCGGCACTGGCGCGGATGAGGCTGCGGTTCACGAAGAGCCAAGTAGAGCAGATACTAGTGAATTATGTCAGTAACAAAAGCACTGGACCATACCATGAGTTGGTGAAAGTATTGAAGGAGTATCCTCTGAATGAGGATAACTTTAGGATAGTGTTTGATGACAGTCTGTCATGTGTAGTTTTGTTAGGGCGGGAGTTGACTCAGTTTGTGGACGTAGTGTGTAACATTGAGTGGCTGACCCGGAGCGAGGAGCTGGTGGCGCTGTACCGGAGGTTTGTGCTGGACCTGGTGACAGCGCACACATACCACTGTCCCCTTGTCATGATGAGGCTAGTCACACTGTTCAAAGGTGAGCATCAAAAACAATATTGCACAACTAAAGTCAACACAACTTTCATTGTGCAATATTTATATCTACAGACTCTTTTTTGTACTGTGTACAACTCAATGGATGATGACTTAAAAATTACTCTACCAGACCTAATTGGTTCAGTCAGTAATTAAAGCTCCCAATAACCAACCTAAAACAAAATAAAAAACAACCCACACATAGTTTTATCTTGTTGATAAACATTATGCAATGTTGCTGAAACTGAAATGTATTGAACTAAGTACATTATTTCACAATATTTTCCAATCACTTGAAACTAAACTTGACATAAAGAAAATGTTTACTTTTCAGGGGAAGGTGAAAATTGGGAAGACAGTCCACCGCCAGAACTTTTGAATAAATGGTCTCACATACATGATATAATAGGACACATAGTAGCCATAATGCCCATGTAAGTATTTGAACAATTTTATTATTTCACAATAGTATAAAATTAATGTAACTTGTCCAGATTCCGAAAAGCAAGTTGAAGAAAAAGACTAGAACAATGCTGAAACAAATTGTAAAAATGATGTTTATCAACACTGAATATGGGTGTGACCATCTCAACAAACCGAGTAGCCTCCGTGCCTCGGAAAGCACGTTTAGCTGTTGGTCCCGGCTGTCATTTGTAGATCTTTGGCACTTGTTACGGATTGTCAGAAGCCAGTATATCTGACTCCAGTCTTGCTACGAAATACCGTGTTACCCAGTTAATGGGTTGTGGAGGTCTGGTAGGCAGCTGCTCCACTTAAAATACTGGTATTCAGTTGAATCAAAATGAAATTGTTGGGAAAAGGCTAGGCAGATGATCAACACTGAATATGTAAATAAGATATTAATATCTCTATTTGACATATGGATGTGTTACAAAACTTCACTTTGTTGTCAAACAACAATTCTGTTGAAGTGTTTTGTGTCCATGTCCCTGACCTACTTAGCATGGTGACATAGAGATATAGTTTTAAAGTTAACTGATAGCCTTTAGGGGTTTTCAGGGTTATCAAAATGGCCTAGGACAGTCACTGAGTTAATATTTGGACCAGCAATTTTCATGAATATTTTTAGATAAATTAGGTCATGCAAAAATTTAAAAAATATTTTTGATCATTTATTGAATGACTAGTTGCCGCCCGCGGCTCCGCCCGCGTGATTGTCGAAAACTATCCTAAGGGAACATATTCCCGGGATAAAAAGTATCCTATGTGTTATTCCAGACTATAATCTACCTCTGTGCCAAATTTCATCAAAATCCATTCAGTAGTTTTTACGTGAAAGAGTAACAAACATCCATACATACATCCATACTTACAAACTTTCGCCTTTATAATAGTAGTAGGATTTGAACAAAATTAGCCAGATATGTATTACAAGTATGAAATGCTTTTTACTACAAGTAAATTATACAAAATATAGATTGCTGATATATTGCACAATATGTCTATGTGCATATACTTGTGCAATAATGTCAGCTGATCTGATTCTAGGGATTAATAAAATTTGTATAATAATAATGTAGTATATAATAATAATAAAGTGTGGCATAAAAAATTTATGGCATTTGTAAGTTTTCATATTAAAACATACATTTTTAAACATCAAGGAACCAGCCAAAAACCTTGAATTGACCTTGATAAACTTATATGGGAATTTGCAACAATGCCTAACAATGTAAATTCAATTGTTATGGCAGAATGCTTCCTTCCCTCACCAGTCATGCTGTGAGTCAGCATAAAAAAAATACTTTTCAGATGTGAAGAGATATTTTATGAATTTAGATTCCCTATGTATTGTTCTGTTATCATTGATTCAGCTGTTTCAATATTTCCTAAACAGAAAGAGTTGTATTGCACAGTCTTCACTGGGCTTCTCTGAATTCTAGGGGTGGGGTGGACACTTACATGAAAACAAGATAAGGACATTCTGGAGAAATCAGTACTACATCATATAATACAGCATTTGACAAAACCAAATGTATTGGTAAGAAAACTTGCAAACATTTGCACTTGTACAGGTTTTGGAAAACAATGTTTTCCAAAAGCTTTTTAAACCAAGATTGGTCTATATTCATCTTAATTATGTAAAATTTTGGTGAGGCAGCGGACCAATTATGCAGCAAATTTACTGATTATGGACACCTGAATGCTCATTTGATTTTAAACAAGTTGGTTATTGAACTAAGCTCAAAATAGTTTATTCTTCAATAAGACGATTAAAGGAAACATTTTAATATGTTTCCTATAAGACCTTAAGGTATAGTCTGTTTCCACCATTTGTTTTTTAATGTCCATGAAAAGTAAGTAAAGCTGTTCATAAAAAAGTAGTTACCATAAATGGCTTATAGTTAAAATAACATTTCAGCAAACTCCACTTATAATTGAATGGAGTTTGATTAATGTTATTTGACTAGAGGTTGGGGAATTTGTAGACTTTATTTAAATGCTGTTGTGAACATAAATAAGATATTTAACATTTAGGGTAGTTCAGACTGGCATAAAAACTTTTTTGCAAGTTAAGGTCGTAATACAAATGCAGGAAAGTTACGCAAAAGTATGCAAGTATCTTGCATGCCTTTCTGCCGTAACAAGTTAAAAAAAACTACATAAACTGTTTTCATACTTCAAAGCCACTTCTCTCTTTCTAACGGCAGGAACTAACAGGCCTGAACAGGAGACAGTATGCTTTAAGGTAAATCAATACTGTTTCTGTGAATCTTATCCTTAAAAAAAAATAACCCAGAAAGATAACATATCGAAGAGTATATTGATAATAGACTATTATCACTTGTTATTGATGCTAGAAAATATGCAATTTTATAGACTTGCTTGTTATCTAAAAAGATAAATAAGGACTGTTAATAATCACGGCTGGACCCTTTGAAAACATGGTATTTATGATAAATAGGTTGACAATCCAGATAAGTGCAGTTAACGGATTCCCGTTATCGGCACTGAGACTCCCATTCGATCCGTTGTGCGTGGGTGTCTTGGCTAACATAATAACATTGCCAACCTAGCTCCGTCCAGGAGCGCAGAAGCTTCCTGGAGGCATCACAAGCTTCGCGGAGAACCTCACTGCTCCAAGGATTTCTGCATGTTGAGAAGCCACGGCCACGCAATCTTGGATGACGTATGCAGCTGATTCTTCCATGGCAAAGCAGCCTCTGCAGAGTGGGCCGTTAATTCTGAGGTTTGGGCCAACCCATGAATCTCACTAATGACCTGTGATACCTTTAGAACTGTGTATGACAAGTAAATCTGACCTTTCACATAAGGTGCAATGCTAAAACACACACAGTTCGTCACAGTTTTGCTAGTACCATGAAAGTACCATGAAATCTAAATACTAATTAGCTATTGTAAGCGACTTCGCTCGCTCGCGTCTCTTTCGGAAATCATCCGAAGGGAAAAAACCCAGAAAATAATCATAATATTTATGTCCTAGTAGCCCTACTATGACGTGCTAATGCGATCCAATTACGATGATGTAAACGGGATAGAGCTATTGGCTATGTATAGCTCCGTCTCCCTCTTAGAGCAGAATCATGATCGTTTTAAGACTTCATAGTAGGGCCTCTGGACATAGATACATGCATGCCATGTGTCATCAAAATCCATGAAGACATGAAAAGTTTACAAACAGACGGACAGAATTACTCATTCATAATATTAGTATGGATTCATTTGGTTTCCAATCCCAATAGATGTGGCTTGAAAATGCAAAACTTTCTTCACAGATATTTCTTACTTTGTTGATATTTATTTATGTATACCTTGTTTACAGGACCAGTGATCTTTTAATGCACATAGTGATAGAACAGTTCCCGTACTACAAGGCTGGGTGTTACGTGAACAGGGCATACATATACAATTTAATATGGATGAGTAAATACATCCCTTCACTACGAGAACAAATCATGATGGCTGTTATAAATAAGTGAGTGAATGTTTGAATATGGTTCACCTATATTTGTAAACTTGTAATTACTATATTAGAAACTTGCTGATAACCTCAGAACAACAAAAGATTATCCTTTAGCTGATGACATAGTAGAAAATGTCTTGCATACTTTTCACTTGCAACTTGTGCAAGTTTATGAACTTCCAGCAAGTTCACTTGCTATAAGTGTTAACACAGTTCAATGTAAACATTAGCAGCAAGTTGACTTGCTGCGAGATTTACTTCCACTTGACACAAACATTGTCTAGAAACAAATACTAATAAATAATAATAATAGCTTATAAATAATATCTTGGGACAACTCACACACGGTCATCCGATCCCTAACTAGGCAGAGCCTGTGCTATGGCAACCAGATAACTGATAAACATACTTATATATTTCTAAATACAATACATATTATAGACAAACGTCAAACGTCTAAATCATTGATTTATTTTAAGTAATTATTTCTTTTGTTTTTATACGCGTTTGTACATCATTTTGCAATTTTATTAGCCTACTAGCTTTTGCCCGCGACTTCGTACGCACATATACCGTTTTTTTTCCGTTCCCGTATAGATAGCCTATAGCTTTCCTCATGAATATCTATGGATCATAAAGAATTTTCCAAATCCGACTGGCAGTTCCAAGGGATCAGCGCGTTCAAACAAACAAACTCTTTAGCTTTACTTAATTAGTATAGATTTGTTGATAAGTATTTAGTAGCGACTTAAGGTTACCTGTACACAAAGGAGGCACTTCACTTGCGTATTTTCCCAAATATTTGCGTTACTTGTACAAAAGAAAACATACCCTAAAGAGATTAAAAATAAAGTTCATTTTTTAACAAAGTTAGGCGAATATTTTTGCAAATAAGCCAAGTGTGTGAATACTTTTCAACTAATAAAAATGTATTTTTTGTTCTTTTCAGAATGATACTCATGGACGTAAATATAGTAGAAAGAGGAAAGAATAAACCTCAATCAGAAACAATGTTTGACATGGAGATGGACGATCAGGACGAAGTGTCTGACACCCTGGACCATTGCATGCTGGAAGTTCTGAAGTGGTTGGAGGATGAGAGGGACCCCACGATGAACATACTCTGCAATGTGTTTGATAGAATTATTCTCCCTACTTATGGGATTAGGTGAGTGAAACTCTTCATAAGTCCTGTTTAACCTTTAAGTATGGACGTGGAGTCTCACAGGCTCCGCGCGGTTCTCAAGTTCTTAGTTTCACACAACATTTTTTTTTGTTGTTCTAGTGTTGGATTTAGTTACTTTTACTGGGTTCAAAAAATTACCCTGAAAAGTCTGATAAAGTGCAATGATTGGTAATTTTTCATAATTTCTATAATTATAATAAAGAAAGTTGATTACAATTACCCGTTTTTTTTTCTTATTAGAGACCTATACTCAGATATAGATAGGGTTTTGACAAGGTTCGGAATCATTTTCTAAAAAATGTGAGTATGCAGCCTGTGAGACTCCACGTCCGCACCAGTGTTAAAAATATTTGACGTCCATACTTAAAGGTTAAAACATATGTAGGATTTTAGTGGCAAAAATATATTATACCCCTATTTTTTTCTATAACTGATTAGATGAGCCTGATTAAATTATATTAATATGTTGGGTATGTTAATATAATTAAATTAAGCGTTTTAAATTGAATACTCTAATCTTTCTGGATATTCCAGCCAATGTCGGACTCAAATAAAGTCGCACGACAGTCGCGTCGCTAATTTAACCAGAAATTCAACTTTATCTTTCTTCTTACAGGCACGTACAATTCCTCCTCCTATACACAATATCAATAAATCAGCAATGCGCAGACCGTGTCTTAGACAGCTTATGGATAGTAGCAGCTGGCTTACAAGGGCTAGGCCCCGGAGCCCTAACCACTCGGCGAACGGCAGCTAGCCACTTAGCAGGCCTCCTCGCGCGGTGCGTGCGAGTGCCCAACACCAGGCTAATAAAGTACTTGAAGAGCATGACGGAGTGGTGTCATGCCTATATCACGGCCACGCAAGAGTCGACGACTGCAAGCGATAATCTGAAGGCCCATGGAGCGTTTCATGCTATTTGCCATGCGGTTTTCTACCTTGTTGCCTTTAAACATCATTTGCTGTTCATAAATAAAGAAAGTGAGTATTGTTTTGGTGTGTTTGAAGTCTATTAGTATTTTACTAGATTGTCGCAATCAACTTTTGTCTTTGAATGTATACACTGCACATTACCCTTATAAATCTTCGCCACTGCAGTCCCTGTAAAAGTAACATTGTCTGATTCATATTTTCATTTTATTTGAGAATTGTGTTACAATTGAATAGCAATGCTGTGCAAAAATAAGACTACCATAAGACGAGCATGAAATAATATTTAGATTTTGTTCATTAGCCTTACATAACCCCCCTTACCTTATATTTCAGACGTAAACTTCGTAGAATCCCTAAACCTGCCGCGCCTGGTGACCTGCGCACTGAACCCGCTCCGCAGCTGCCCGCCGCAGGTCACGCGCGCATTTTCTTCAATAACGCGCTCGCACCAGGTCGTGTACTGCCAGGGCATCATCGAGAAGAACGCCAGGCACACGCTCCAGTCGACGGCAGTGCAGCAGTACGATGAATGGTTCCCTTACGACCCTTATAATTTACCTGTGTAAGTATTTGTATTTTTTTTTCTTAATTTGAAGGTTAAGTCTTCATCCTTTTCGGTCGACGGTTTAATAATCGCTGGAAGGCTGTTTCTAGATATTCTTAAATAATCATTTCAAAATTCATATTGTAAAAATAATGTTCACCGAAATAGATAATAGTAATCCGTCCGGATCGACAGGTATTAGAAGTAACCATTACTTTCTACAGTGTCGCAGGTTCGATTCCCACATTTGTACAAACTACAGACAGAGCTCGTTCAGCAACTCTTCGATATAGTTTCGCCATGTCACATATGCCAGGCGGCTTTATTTTTTTTTAATTTTGAAGAAATTTTTGCACCCAGAAATCCCACAGTATATGAAAAATATCGGAGAGACTCTTACAGGATATCTGTTAGAAACATTACGCCCCACCTAAACACTTGACATAAACGTACACGAACTTTTGCACCCTAACATAACACACACTTACACGAACTTTTGCACCCAAAAACACACACATACACGAATTTCACCCAAACTTAACAAACACCTACATAAAGTTATGCACCTGAAAACACACAACTACACAAACTTTTGCACCTAAAAACACACACCTACACAATCTTTTGCACCCAAAACACGTCCGAAATATCGTTATTTTTTTTGTACAGTAGTAACTTATCCGGGTATTTTGGGAGGCCTGGAGCCCTGTAACACAGGTTTCCTAGTACAGGGTCCAGTCTCCCCAACATCAATGTTATAGCACTGATTGTAAGCATGTACTGTATTCATTTACGAATTAGTTTATATTGCATTATGTGGTGGAGAAAAATAAACATTATTGTTTTAAAAATATCAAAAATAAAAAGGTACTTTAGCAATTAGAACTTTTGCAGCAATTTCATAACATTTACTTACATTTGTTCACAGCTCCGGTAAAATAATCTGGCCACTATGCATAGACTACAAAGATTGGCAGAAGCATGGCGATGACGAAACCCAGTACTCCTCAATGAAGAGAAAATTAGAAGAGGACGATGATTACTTGGTGATGGCCAGCCCCACGCAACGACTGGCCACCTCACTGTCTAACGGCATCTCCCCCGGTTTTAGAACCAGTGAAACTCTATATATATAGGGCCTTATTATTTAAAAAAAAATATAAACACATGATTTATTCATATACTGATTGGAATATTCTCAAGAGTGTTTATTCCTCACGATATTTCATAAAAACTGGTTAGTCCAAATTTAAGTTTTCTATTGAAAGTGAAATGTAACACTGTCTAAACTCTTTTCCTGGGCAAAAAAATCTTATTCTTTATAGTGCACACAAAACATACAAATAAAACATGACAGGACAGCTTATGTACAAAGGACAGATTTTTTGAAGGCCTATGTTAATTCATTTTTAAGAATAAAGACTGTATGAAATTAAAAAGAAGAAAGAAAAAAAAAATCTGACGACCAACCATCTGATTTTGAAAATTTGAAATTAGAATGTGCGAATCAGTAAATTAAACAAATCATATGGTTATAAAAGTAATAATTAGCCTGATTATAGTTATTTAAAAAAATATGAAAAAAAAATTTACTCCCCTACCAGTTACTAGTCGATAGTGACGAATTTCTGATTTTATTTTTTAGGTTTTATTATATGTAAGATATAAATTTGTTACATAGTTAATTACTCTTCTAACAACTATGCTGTATGTTGTTTACATAGAAAAGCTATCACTTTGAAATTATTTTGTTTTAGTTTTCCATTAAGCTTGTGACAAATCGCTAATATGTAAATGAAATACATAATCAAAAATGTGTTTATTTGCCTAGATATACGACTCATTCCCCTATGAGATTGAGATTTTAGTTTTTGAACTCATGCACAAATATTCCTAATTGGTTATAAAACCAATATAAAAGTTTTTTTTTTTAATTTTGAACATACCATCGTATCTCAGTTTCTGCTTTAAAAGATGCTTTGTTTTTAAAGAAGATAATTTTATTGAATAAACCTCAGTAGTAGAATACAAATAGATTTTATATTTTGGTAACTAGTACAATTTGTCTGATTGTTATGTATTTTTACATAGTTTAAGCGACTGATGTACATTTTTATGCAATGCTGTATAAGCTTACTACATAATAAAATTTATTTATTGAAATTTGTATGTTTGTTTAATTCACACCGACTTTTACCCTGGAGATAGATATGGAAAAAAAAAATTGAATCGAATTGAGACTGCCAAGCCTCACGGCGCGCCGGTTGAAAATATTTACACTAAAGCCCAATCTACCATGATAAGATTATTTGTAAAAGCAACTTTTCGACTGCGTAGTCGCTAGTTGAATAATCTGATCCCGGCGAGCGATGGCATATCGTCGGCGGATGCTCCGGCGAGCTGGCGGACGCTCGTATTTTATTTGTCAGTGTGCGCTGACGCATAGAGGAATCCTCCTCCTCGATGCTCTCCTCCGCGGCTCCGCCGTCTACCATAGTATTTACCAAGCGATTGGCGTTGGTGGTTAGTCACGGACATACTTTAAAAGTTAAATATTGGAAAGTACCTATTCAATTTGGATGGGATTTATTTTATACAAAACAAAACGATTTTTCATTATATATCGAGAAATTATAATCTAATAAAGATTTATGTCTGCAATTTCTCAGTGGCATCCATATTACTTAAGGGGGGAGTATTAAAGAAAAGATATTTCTGTGTTAAAAGCTAAATTTATTCACAACAACCTGCACACAAATCACATAAGGTAACGGTAAATATTTTGAACTATGAGTATTTAGAAGTTTGCACGCCATCGTGATATTGTGTACTTAAAAGCGATTCGTTGATTACTTTCATATGTGGATTTAACAAACACATAAATGAACACACTGATGGTACAAGGCTTAAAACTATTTGTATACAAGACAACATTGTCAAAAGCTAATCTTTAAATCACAAAAATACAATAATTCTTTTCTAATATTAACTTGATAGACAAATACTCATTAAAGTTATCGACATTTTCTCTCAAACTATTGTGACAACATTTCACTTAAAAGCTAACATTGAAATATCGTAATACTTATAAATAAATCACATGTAACGCGTTAACGTCGAAACTAGCCATATTTGCAAAAAAAAAAACAATTATTTGCTAATTATTATTTGACGCTACTGCAATACTCTGTTTCTCTCTGTCAAATTACAATTAATTATCTAGTACCTAGTTTTTAACTTTCAACTAAGTTAAAAACTAGGTACTAGATAATAAAAGTTATTGTAAAACATGTAAAGGCTAGGGTGCAATACATTTCAAAATGATCAACAAAAAAACTAGTAAATTCACAAATAGATGCACAGTTAAGTACCCTTTTGCAGAGTTTAAATTGATTAAAAACTTCAAGATTTCATTAATTTATACAATAATAAAAGTCAATAAGTAATAATATCATAATTTGCTCTGTATCAACAGCTATTATAAATCATCAACAACCTGGCAAAGACCCAAATTGTACCATCATAGCACAACAAAATTTACAACATTAAAATAATTTATTTAAAAATGAGACCATACAAAAAGCAAAAGCTTGAGATTACCATAATTCCTAAATCTAAATTCTTCACAGTAGCGTCTGCTTGATCCGTAATAAATAATTAAGGCATTATGATATTGAATTAACATCATTTTTATCTCTTCTTATGATAAGGATGCCGTCTTCTGAAAGACGTGACAGACTTGTTCTGTGGTTGATATTGCTTTGTTTGGTACTGCGTGATGACCGGAGTCTCGTTCGCAGCTAATTTATTGATGACAAAGTCATCCCCTGCTTTCATGTTTTCCATCATCTTGAGCTTTGCTTCGATGGACTGGATAGCTGTCTTTTTGCTTAGCTTCAGTTCTGGTTTTGCACCTGCTAGTACCGCTATTCCTAGCTCTGGTTTAGGTTTCTCTTGTTCATCCTGGAAATAAAAAGCTCAAGTCAATATTTTACTTTACAGGATGGAAGAAGATATGGGGTAATAACACATGCATATAAAAACTAAAAAAAACTAAAGACAGAGATAAAATTCATTGGGAAATTTATAAAATCAATGGGTAGCTGACAATGTTTACAACCATCTGGTCACATGAAGGGTTGGCTAACCATTTACTGATATTATATAACTCCCAATAAATTGTTATATTCGCTTCATGTGAGTTTGTATTTTTAGAAGATATATTTACATTTTCTAGTCTTTTACATTTTTTTTAAGATAATGATGTATCAACTCACAGTGTTCTTGGCAAATTTGACACTCATCCTTTTTGTTCCAAGCATCTGGCCGTTCAATGAGTTCATGGCTTTGATAGCATCCTGCCTCAACTTGTATGTGACAAAGGCAAAACCCCGTGGCTGTCCCGTGTTGGGACCACTTCGATGAAACAGCATGTCAAACTTCTCGATGTTTCCATACACACGGACCATTTTCAGTAGTTGATACCGGTAATGAGAAAAGGTAATTTGTTAAAAACAATGTTCTAATAAATAACACAAAGATTTTAAGACTGAATTATGGTATATTATTGGTTAAACCCCTATGACCTTTTAATTATGTTTTTTTTTTAATATATTATAATTATTTATTTAATAATATATAATTATTTATTAATATATATTTTATACAGCAATTTAGTCATTTATACTAAATTAGTTGAAACCTTTCACTCTGTCTTCTTAGAAACACAAACAGGTTAAAATTTCCATTATGGACCGTCGATTTATGGGGCGGAGGGGGGAGGGAGGGGAGGGGGGGAGGGGGGCTACCCCCCTGTACCATCCCCACCCCGCGGAACCCCATGGTTATGGAGATATCCATGGTTAAAGTTTCTAGGTTAGAATCGAAAATATCCATAAATATCCATCGATTTATGGATAGCTTCCCTCTCCCCCCCCTTGTTTGACTCCGCCTTATCTCCGGCGCTGCGGGAAGTGCAGCCCTTTCGCCCTTGAGTGCCGAAGTACGGTCACTCAAGGGGCGTCGTCACAGCGGGCGAGGGCTGCTCTCCCTCCGCGCCTCCGGTTTTTTATATACACTCTAGGGGTAGGGCAGACAAGAACACGTGGAAAGTGGGGTGCCCCAATTCGGTTTTGGGTAATTTTCGGATATTCATATTCACGTTCCGTTCCATAGTGTACACAAAAATCGTTATTTTTTTTTTGTACAATATTCAGTGTAATTGCATAAAACAGCATGGTTATTGTGACCATTAATTACACACCAAATTTAATGTGTGAGTATGTGAAAATAAAATTATATATAAGTAAAAATACGATATAAAACTAAATAAAATACACCTCTACCGTCAACGGAACGTGAAATGTCAACTTTGACGTCTACCGTGACAATTTATCCAACCTAAAAATTTGAAAATGGCGTGCTATTTTCATATTTGTATGGAAACTTTAAAAAATTTTATCTCGTAAACTGTGAATTTCCGCAACTTCAAAATACGTAAAAAGCTTTATATTTATGAGTACTATCTACAAAAAAAATATGAACTTCCAAATCGACGGTCCATAATGGAAATTTTATCCCACAAACATTCTAACAATATTGTTTTCCATTCATCAGCAAACAAGTCTAATCCAGGGTTGGTCTCCAAGAGCACATTGAGCATTGTTAGCATATGCGGTAAAGGCAAAGTGGATCTAGCTACAGTGCGACAGAATTAGACATTAAATGATTTGTGCTTTCTAGAGCATTTATAAATTTTATTATTATATATTGTACATTTTATACTCATAACCCCTTTAGTTAAGGGGAGGGTTTTTGAAAACCTAAAAGTGCATGGTCAAATAGAAGCCATTGATACTGATTGACTGACTTTTTATTGATTTTACAGTAACTATAGGTTTATAAGATAAAATAATCATACTCATTAACTCTGGTGTCAAGATTCCCAATCCAGATCCGCTTATCAGATACTTCTCCGTGCTGAAAAGGCTCGAGATGTAAAGGCACCTGAAAAAGGAGGTCAAGTATTGATCGATCTGTGGACCATAACAACACACATGGAGTCTTTATTGTACTGTATGCTTGTAATGTAGATAAAAAGGGCGACAAATGCGTAGCATATCCATACATTGGTTAGTAGAAATCAAACAAAAATATAATCAACACACCGTAGCATCCTCCATGGTTTCTGTAATCGATAACGTAGAAATCAACCAACACACAAAACTAATATTATATTTCCAAGATGGAAATCTTAATATCATAAATTAGCCATTACTTCTACACCAAAACACAATCTGTTTAAAATAAAATCAGTTTTTGCACTCGCACAAAAATCGACAAGATGGGAGCTAAATAACTAAATTCCAGATTTCGAGAAGAAACGTCGAATTGACAGATTTGTCATTGGACAGACAATATAAGACGACGCCATTTATGTACATAGTTAATCATAATAAGGGAACGTGCACACGGCATGGACCGTGCACAAAGTAGACTGTGCCATCTAGCGTTGCAATTTCGAAACAAATAAGAAAAAACAGGGAACCTCCTCCTTTTTTGAAGTCGTTTAAAAATACTTAGCTGCCCGCACGTTCCCTATATTCTTTACTCCGAGTATTGTTACTCGTCGGCCCACGTGCCTTTCAAAACCAGAGTTATCTTTCAACTCAGAGTTAGTAACACGAGGAGAGAATAGAAGAAATAAGAGAGATATAATAATAATAAAAATGTAATACATAATGGCCCCGGGTTAAAACCCTTGAACTCTAGTTTATGCAAGTAGTGATACAATAATAACAACAACATTCACACATAAATAATCATTCCTTCAGTATTCCAGCTGTGATATTGGACAACGATCAAGAACACAACAGAATTAACTATTCATGATTTTATTTATAGTTCTTATAGGCTGTTGCACGTTCTCAAAAGATGCTGTGTCAGTTATTGAATTATAAAAACTAAATTGACAGTCCGCGGCTTGTCAACTTGTCAATGCCGTTTCAACACGTTTGAACTTGACCGAACTTGACGCTAAATGTCATCAGAAGAATAACAAAATAAACAGTTCACCTCATTGTACTTCAAGATTATTAATTAAACAATTTTATTGTTACATAAAAATAAAATACACAGCATTATGACAATCTGTCTACTTCTACTAAACAATGAAGGCAATAAATAAAAAGATTCCGGGTATATTGCCGCCACCGCCAAAAAGCGAAATAGATGGTAAGGTAACTGATTTGTCATCGAAGAACACAGTAGAACTTTATGAATTACGTGATAGGCAACTGAAACTCTTGAATAATAAGTCTTTTATATACAAACTACCGGATAAGGGTGCGAAGATCCAAGCTTTTCATGATAGAATCGTGAGTGAACTTAAGGCAAAACAAGATGAGGAGGAAGCCTGTCGTATGTTTGATAACTTGAAACTGAGTGGAGTTGACAAAAATGAAGTGCAACAAGTCGAATGGGTTGGCAAGATCGAAGGTAAAAATGACTCATTTCTAGACTCTGATGATGACAGTGAACCAGAAGATGTGTTGCATATCCTCAGTCAAGCAACGGCTCTAGAGAAACAAGTTAAAGTAATATCACCTGAAAAGTCACTAATAACCACTGAAGACTTGTTAAAAATTGGTGAGATACCCCATGTAAAGTATATAGTTGATAAAACAGAAACCAAACCCAAGCCCAAATCCACAGGAAACTTCAAACCGTACAAGACCACAACATCTAATTCTCATAATCCAGAAAAAGAGATATTAAGGAAAAAGCACAAACATTGGGAAGTGACTGCTGCAACACCTCCACCGAGTGTCTATGGTCCTGCCAAAGTTTTATCTATAGAAGAATCTTTGAATCTTCAAAAAGAATATAACATACATTTGAAGGAAGTAGAGGCACATCATGCAGCTGAGAAGTTACTGGCTCGAGCAGGAATCAAGATGGCTGAAATGCCAGCAGACAGATGTAACTTTGGGAAATATAGAGAGGGAGATAGTGAGGACTCTGATGCATCAGACCTTGAAGGCAGTGATAAGGAGGTACATGATGAAGAGCCAGAAAGGGGAGGAGTGGTTTTCACTGTCATGAAATAAATCATACTTTTAGGAAATTCTGAACTGAATGAACAATCAAATCAAAGGTTCTGTCGACCAAGCCTTGAAGGATCCGAGATCCAGTTCAAGGTGTCGTCACTAGTGCAGCGCATGTTGAATATGTTATGTTGGATTTATGCAAATAAGGCTAATTTGTACAAGAAAATAAAGTATTTTGGTCATAGAAAAGTTTTTACTCAATTGTGCCCAATTAGGGGTTTGTTGTATTTTCCAGTCCGATCCAGTTTGGATTTGGCACTTGCACAGAGCAATTCATTTTTTTGACTATTGAGCGCGCGCCGGTTGCAGCAGGCACTGTGTGGGCAATTCATCACTCTGTGGGCACTTGCTTGCCAAACTTACCTACCCGCCTTTCATATTCACGCAATCCTGCTTACCCAGGATATAAGTCCTAGTTTGAGTGCGGATTTCTAGAAACGTCATCTTTATCATATTATTATGAATCACAAACAAAACAAGGCACGCGGCATCCACCCGTTACTATGAGCAATACGCTACGCCTCCCTACCACGATACCATTCGATTCAATACGTTGCTAGCTAAGCTAGCTCACTCAAACAAAGAGTTTATTGCTCACTCGTTCGCGCGCGCTCGCGACGGTTGCACGCGCCTGTAGTCTTTTATAAATCACGATAAACATCGTAGTCTTTAGTTTGTGAAAATGGCACCTTCATCCAATGCTGTTGTTGGAATTGATGATGATCAGCGTTTCGCGTTGATGAAGGTAGGTTTTTTTTAAAAACTACCTTTTAGAATCTGTCATGTTCCCTATTTGTTTACGCGGTTAAATGCTGTTATTATGAACTAGATAGACTTGTTTTAGCGTAGCTACCTTATCTAGTAACTCTACTCTATGACACTATTAGATATTCCTCTCCAACAATGAATCTCATTGATTTTTGATAAGTTATCGGATAAACTTTCCATTATGGACCGTCGATTTGGAAGTTCATATTTTTTTTGTAGATAGCACTCATAAATATATAGCTTTTTACAAATTTTGAAGTTTCGGAAATTCACAGTTTACGAGATATAATTGCTTAAACTTTCCATACAAATTGGAAAATAGCACGCCATTTGCAAATTTTTAGGTTAGATACATTGTCACGGTAGACGTCAAAGTTGACATTTCACGTTCCGTTGACGGTAGAGGTGTATTTTATTCAGTTTTATGTCATATTTTTACATATATATAATTTTATTTTCACATATTCACGCATCAAATTTGGTGTGCAATTAATGTGCACAATAACCGTGCTGTTTTATGCAATTACATTGAATATTTTACAAAAAAAAAAATTACGATTTTTGTTTACACTATGGAACGGAACGTGAAGCGACGCCATTTTGTTATATCTGTTAGCCGTCAGTGTCAGTCAAAACCGAATCGGGGCACCCCACTTTCCACGTGGTCTTGTCTGCCCTACCCCTAGAGTGTATATAAAAACCGGAGGCGCGGAGGGAGAGCAGCCCTCGCCCGCTGTGACGAAGCACGGGAACCATGCGAGGTGGAGCGGCTGAGGCTGGTCGCCGAAGGCGACCAACAAGCCGAAGCTGCGGAGCCGAGCATGAGTGACCGTACTTCGGCACGCAAGGGCGGAAGGGCTGCTCTTCCCGCAGCGCCGGAGATAAGGCGGAGTCAAACTGGGGGGGGAGAGGAAAGCTATCCATAAATCGATGGATATTTATGCAAATTTTTATTCTAACCTAAAAACTTAACCATAGATATCTCCATAACTATGGGGTTCCGCGGGATGGGGATGGTACAGGGGGGTAACACACCTTCCCCCCCCCCCTCCCCACCCCATAAATCGATGGATATTTACGGATTTTTTTCATTCTAACCTAAAAACTTTAACCATGGATATCTCCATAACCATGGGGTTCCGCGGGGTGGGGATGGTACAGGGGAGTAGCCCCCCCCCCCCCCCCTCCCCTCCCCCCCCACCCCACCCCATAAATCGACGGTCCATAATGGAAATTTTAACCGTTAAATACAGAAACTTAGATAAAAACGAAACAAAATTATTTTACCTCGTAGGTACCTACGTAAATTCTATGACGCTCAAGTACCTACTTACCTAATTAAGGTTACACAAAAACAAAAGCAAACTAGACTTAAATGCTCAAGTGAAGTACCTACAGTGCTTGGTCTACTCATACCTATCTCAACGAAACAGTATCTAATATTAGTAAAAACTAGTTTAAAAAAATATGAATGAAAGTGCAAGCCCAGCTTCCCTGGGTTCATCGATCTCTTGCAATATCGAACGGCCACAGATGACGACTGTAGGAAAATGCAACGAAGCGCAACTAATATTTCAGACGTAACATTTGCCTGCCTTATTAAAAATCCTTTTATCGTGTTCATAATGCGATTTGTAGATAAAACTGTTATGGAAACGAAGTCTTTAATTAAGTAGGGAAGATAAAAACTGGCTAAGTAAGTAGGTACTTACCTATTTAATCAACGATAATTTGCAAAAAAAAACCTAAATTGAAAAGGTTAGGTTGGCTACTTACATGGCATAATTTTTAGATTCCGCACAAAAATGGTAGGTACAAAAATAATCTTATGATGCGACTTCGGCTAATTGATCTGTTTCAGTATCGCGGTCGCATAAAATTAAGAGATAGGGACCCTTGATAATAGAATAAAATTATGTAACTTGAGCCAAGGTATCAACAGCCAGGCTACCTATTTCGTCAAAATCTCACTGTGGAAACAGAGTTGCCCGCGACTTCATACGCGCATATCCCGTTGTTTCCCGTTCCCGTATAGACTATAGCATTCCTCACGAATGTGACTATCATTTTCCAAATCCGAATGACAGTTCCAGAGATTAGCGCGTTCAAACAAACAAACAAATTCTTCAGCTTTATTATATTATAATTATTATTGATACCTTCAAGTGAAGTTGCAGTCCACTTAAGCTCGCTACATCTAATTTTGCAGTGAGGTGGTAACAGTAGTGCTAATTATTTTGTAAAAAAATCACCACACTGTTTACAGAATAGCACAGAACTTTCGCTGGGTGATTCCGACTCGCTCCTTTCCGGTTTCATCACCGTCTAAAGACGTCCATCATATTTAATGTTAGTGCGCTAATTTTTTATTGTGTCAGAAGCACGAAACTCCCAAGGGGTGTAACCCAATATTCCCAGTAATCGGATTGTTAGAGGCCGAGGCAGTCGCTTCATGTAAAATACTGGTATTCCAGTTTGACTGGAAGCCGTCTTGACATGTACCTATGTTAGGTACTTAGTTCTTAACAATATTACATTCTACTTATGTACCTACTAGCTTTTGCCTGCGACTTCGTCTGCGTGAAATAGTTACTTTGGGCACAGAATAATAACTAGTAACTAGCGTTACTTTGGGAAGCCATTTTTATTTTTAAGAGACATTTTTTTTTAAAACGCTTGAACATTATTATGTTTATTTATTTTTGATCAAGTGGCTTAATACAAAGACTCATGAAGGTACATAGGTACTCCCATACAAACTTTCATCCCCTATTTTAACCCCTTCAAACTCGCGACAACATGCAGCCTATGTCCTTCTCCAAGGTTTAATTTATCCATATACCAAATTTCATCTAAATCGGTCCAGCGGTTATTGATTCCCAATACAAACTTCCACCCCTTTTTCACCCCCTTAAAGGATGATTTCTGGGATAAAAATATTCTATGTCCTTTCTCAGGCTCTAGACTATCTCTGTACCAAATTTCATGTAAATCGGTCCAGTAGTTTAAGTTACTTTCGCATTATAATATTAGTATGGATGTAGATGCAAACATGGCGGAGCTATAATTTAGTGTAACCATCAATCATAAAAGGTAAACAAAGACTGCAGAATTAAACATAAACTACCTACAAACTGGTAATAAATGCGTCATTAACATCTTAACCTAACCTTTACTTTATTTCCTTTGTAATTAGCCATACAAAATGCTGTTGAAGCAGCTCCATTAAAAATCTCTGGGAACCTCAACGTGATTATGAATAATGACCAGACAAACACGTTTGGGCTGTCATTGAAATGATCAAATTAACTGCCTAACTAACAATGATCCACAAAAACACGACTTGCAAGTACCCTAGGTACTTGATGGTTGTGCTCAATAACAACAAAGACTTTGTTTAATGTTTTGCATACGAAACTTGTGTTATAAAATAATGCAGCCATCGGCATCGGTTATTATCTCTTCTCCGTTCTCGGATGTTACACGTGGTGGTCGAATGTAGCCTTCGTGTTTGTTTTTCTTGAATTCGAGTCGTTACAAATTCAAAGTCTTTTGATATTAGGCTGGCTGGCTGGGTTTTACATAAAGACAGCAGCCTTACTATGACGCGTTAATGCCATGCAATTCCGATGATGTAAACAGGATAGTGCTATTCGCTATGTATACTACGTATAGCCCCGTCTCCCTTTTAGAGCGGAATCATGATCGTTTTAAGACTTCATAGTAGGGCCCCAGTTCCCCAAAACACCCGCCCGTCATCACTTCTCACTCCCCAGTCAGCTGTCTCTTCCTTGAATTATTTTGGCATCACTGAAGTCCGCCTCATTCCCTCGAAATTGCTAAAGTATTGAGACGGAGACGCGTTTAACTGATTATGGTCAAGATTCCACAAAATGCCACAGACAGACATTATATTTATTATGTCATAATTTATAACTCGATATCAGACACAGTCAAGGCTATAATATTTAACCGACCGTTTCCTGCTACATAATACAGCATATTAGACTGCAAGATCTCGTCCCACTTTTTCAGTCATTTAAAATTATCCGACCCAGACTGGTTTCAATTAAAAATGCAAGCAGTTGCATTCTATTTATAAATAGAAAGGAATACGTTCTTAGCAGTCTTGTCTGTCTGGAGATTACATAAGTTAAACATGATACCTACTATTTCTGTTGATGCGAAATGCATTTTGGTAAATGTTAGTTAAGGTCGGACCCATAATCGTATTCAGTGATCGAGTGATATATACGAGTATGTAGGAAAACAAATTGTCTTTGGGTAAACTTATTGAAAGCTATCATTGATATCACCTACTTTATTTATAAGTACATTATCTTAGGGAAATCCTAATGGATGTCTTACACCATAGGGCGGGCAGTGGGGTATGTCATGTCAAAGCGAGCATTCATGCAGGTAGTGCGTGGAAACGGGCACACGGCGTAACATAACATGCTCGTTGCGAATGTTACATTACGGCCCGTAACACCGGTCAGTACCCAGCTTAAGAGTCCGGGGCGCTGGAGTGTTTGATACCACCTACCTATATATATATACCTACCACCGCCTTTGTACCACTACTGGACATGAAGTGTTTAAATAATAAATCTTTCAAGTTAATAGGTAATTATTCTAGTTAACCTCCTCGGTACTTGTACGGTCAGCATCGAAAGTCGATTAACACTTAACATTTACTCCATAAATGTGCAGAGAATTATGATGCTGGCGTAGGTCACCTATTGTGAATAAATATTTGAATGAAATGTTTGATTTGAAATGCCTTAAATTGACACAAAATTTTTCGTGCTATGTGTTGTTTAATATTCTTAGGTAATTTCGTAAATCGTAAGTGTACTTAATGTAAATAATTTTAGCCAGGCATGACTTAATTTTAAAACACAGAAGTTCGCAAGTTGCCTTGGTTGCTGACTTTACGGTAACCTTTCTGAAGAGAAATAAAAATTTACCTGATTTTGTTGATATTTAACCTATTAATTGTCGGAACCTAGTTATTGTATACATAATACTGATTTTAATAAATGCTGACAAGTCACTTGAAGATATAATAAGCCACCTTTGAAACTATGAATAGGTATTCTCAATATCAAAGGATCTTGTTTACCTCGTTTATTGATCTGAATCGGAAATTAAGTGGAAAAGTTTCTTTCACAACGCCTCATCTAAAAAAATCGACGCACTTACCTAATCATTGTTTGTGGCGACTGACCGCACGAAGGGCTAAGCTTTTTGTACTACCATTACCTAACTGTCAAATCCATGACTTTTACACTGTTATTCTGAATTTGAATTAGATTGACGTTCCACAGTAATTTTCGTCATCTCCACCTGCCTGTATCTGTCTACATTTAATTTAAAATCTGCCGGTTCTATCTATGGCCGTTTACACACATGTTTAATTTAAGTTTATATTAATTAAGTCTTGTGAGTGATCTTAAACCATAATAATCACAAAAAACATCTTTTATTTGTCTTCGGATTACCCAGGTTTGACGAAAATAATCTTAAAAATAGAAATTGCTAATTCACGTTACTTACATTTTATCCAACTGGCTAGCTGCCAATTTGCTGCAATTCGTGTTTCTCAGGTCATTCAAAAAGATTCTTTCGAAACATACACAGCTTCAAGTATCATTTGTCAGCGTCATTCGAAAAGCTAATTATTATTAAATACGAAAAATTGAAATCTATGGGATGGCCAAAACCCACTGTATATGTCACCGCATTTGTACAGTACGTAAGATTACAAAATGTCTTGAGAGATTGTCAAATGAACATGTTCCACAACTTTTAATTGCGAAATTTTTTTTTTTGTTTAACATAATGTTCTAGATATTTTTCCATGATTGCGTATTCTATTATTTAGGCTTTGCAATTTCGTGATAAATAACATCCAAATCTAAGCCAAATCTTCTTGTTTTCGCTACCTAACAATGCGATAACTTTAGACTGTGTTTTTCATAAAATTTTCGCATTACTTTTTAGGCATCCCATTAATAATAATAAATATTCTGCTTTTTCTGTCCCTTTAGATAACTTCATGGAAAAATCAGGATTTGTCCAATCTGTTGAATTTGGAGGTCAATTAACGCTTTCGATTCGCACCGTCTCATTAGAACCAGCGGTTTTCTTAGCCCTACTGATTAATTTGATGAAGTCAAAACAATGGAGTTCTTAAAACGGTAGTGGTCACCAGCCACAGGAACAGCAGCACTTGCCATGAAGAAAAATGAAATAACACCACCTAATTGGTCAGTCGAAGTGGATTAAGGGATCTTGCGTGAATCATAACAAGATGCTCTTCCTTGCAACGGTGTTTTTTTTTTAGCAAATCTTGGGACACAACGATAAAAGTTCTTAAAAAAAAAGTTTAACAATTTCCTTTGCTTTTGAACTTTCGAATTAAATGACTGAAATAAGTACACCAGTTGGCCTTAAAAACTATGCGAAACACAAGCGCGACTCTTAAACTAAAATAAAGACACCAAAAAATCTACAAAATTTGGCTATAAATTGTATTGGGGGCCGGCGAAACAAAGTTGTATAGGTACATACCATTTGCCCACCCTACTTTATGAATTCTCAATCAAACTTGTTGTCTGATATTTTTGAGTTTACCTAATAGTCATAAAACTTAAAGTGTAATTAACAAACGTATGTTAACTATCTAAATTAATAAACCTAATACGAAATTCTTGAATTGGAATACCGTTAGGTACTTAATTGAATATCCCACTAAATAACTTCGCGACCTTCACTTTAGAAATACGTATTGAATACTTGAATAAAAATAGCAGCGTTTGTAAAAACCAAACAATAGTAAAAAAAACCTTGGCGACACGACTGGCGCAGTGGCTGAGCGATTGGCTGCTGCGCCGCGTGTCGCGTGTTCGATTCCCGCACGGAACAAATATTTGTTCCTCCATAGTTACAAATATTCGTTAACAACAACAACAACAACCCCTGTAAGCCATCTACAGAGAGTTGTTCCGGGGCTGGTTGTTTGTGTATGTGAGTTTATATGTTTGTAAAAAGCACCCGCGATATAGGCGAAATTGCTAGTGTAGGGCAACGTTTGCGTTTGTTTTGCAAAGTTTCTTTGAATTAAAAATTGTCTCAACACCTACATATTGCTAAAGTGAAGTCCGAATAATTTTAAGTACATTTTAAGCACCCAAGTACGTTTTCTCAACTTGTTACACGGCTGCGGTAGTTACTAACAGAAAGATGACGTGACGCAAGTGACTACCATTACAAATTGTTAGCAAATCGTACTAACTGTTGAACAGAGATTGTCAACATATTGCTACTGCACATTGAAAAACTGGGATAAAAGGAATCTAACTAGCATATTTCCAACTATGTTGCAAGTGTGTTGGAGGGTCACTAGTCAGTCTGGACAGATAAAAACCAGCATTTTATATGGAACAACCGCCTAGCAGACCTCCACAACACAGGAGCTGGGAAACACAATACTCCTTGGCAAGACTGACAATAATAATAACAACAACAACAATGACAACGTCTTTCTATCCATAAAAGTCAAAGTCAAAGTCAAAACGTTTATTTCAATTAGGCCATTAAACGGCACTTTTGAACGTCATCGTTTACAGTTCAGTAAAAATAATAGAATTACATTAATAAAGTGACTCTACTGTCCATTCGGAAAGGTAGATTCTTATGGAGAAGAACGGACAAGAAACTCCATAGTTACTCTTTTCAAATAATGATTTTACAAAATTTGGTTTACAAAAATTAATTTAATATTATGTGAGGACGATGCACCCAGAGTACTACTTATAAGAACAAAGTATCACCAGCAGAGGTAAACTTATTAATTTCCTAAAGAAATTTAGGTAAATGGTACTCACATATTTACAAACATTGGAACCATTAATTAAACAACAGTGTGTGAGTCAACAGAAAAATAAAAACACAAAAAAAGAAACAGTATATATATAAAGTTAATACATAAATCAACCAATTTGACCTTCACCCTTGATTGTCCTATGGAGCAGGACCAGCATGTTTCCAAGCATTCTTATCCTGAATGTAATCTTCTAATTTGTAATATGCTTGTTCACAAAGTGTACTTTTAACATGAGTTTTAAATTTTCTTTCATTTAGTTCTAATATGTCAGAAGGTATTTTGTTGTAACATTTAACACAATACCCCATGAAAGAAGTGTGGACTTTAGCTAATCTAAAAAATGGTTGATCTAATTTGTCTTTATTTCTAGTATTAAAATTATGTCTATAACTAATTTTACTAAAAAGATGTCGGTTTTTCCGCACATACATAATATTTTCATAAATGAATTGGCAAGGGACTGTCATAATATTAATCTTTTAAAAAGTTCCCTAAGAGAATCACGGCGACGCAGATTATAAAGGGCTCTGACAGCTCTCTTTTGTAAAATAAATAAGCCCGACCCCACAGCAAAATACCGTACGACATAATGCTGTGAAAGTAACTAAAGTAGACCAAACAAACAAAAAGGAAGGGAAATCATCAAATGACTCCAAAATGTCCGACTCATCATCTTCCCATGTTACTTGGGGTCGGCGCAACACGTTTTTTTCTTCCATTCTGTCCTGTCAACCGCCACGCTATCACTCCTAACACAATCCATCCATCTTTTCTTTGGCCTCCATCTCCCTGTCCATCCATCCACATTTATATTCATAACTCTTTTAGTTACGTGCATTTCATCCCTCCTCTTCACATGACCATACCAAGATAAGCGGCTCCTTTTTAACTTTTCCGTTACTGGCGCCACTTTTAAGCTACCTCTAATGAACTCATTCCTCACTTTATCTATTCTCGATACTCCACACATCCATCTCAACATTCTCATCTCTGCTACATGCAATCTTTTCTCATCCGTTTTTGTCAGACTCTTACTGACTAAAACCCAACCGTGTTCTTCCTAATGCCCTTTTCGTTTCAGGGCCGCGGTGACTCTTTCGAATATTTATTTATTTATTATAAACACACTATCTTTACTGGCAGACCCAATACAATAGTGGTTTTCAAACACACACAAGATAATTTGAAAATAAGTTACGACTAATACTATAATTAAAACACTAAACTTTAAAAATAACTTGTAAAACACAAACAAACAAACAAAAACAACAACACAAAAAAAGTAAAAATTAAATATAAGAGACAAAATTCAACAAAACTCTTGCGAATTCACTCAAGTTGCACGAAAATATGTCTGTCCTCTCATGCACTTCATTTAGTACACGTAATGTGCGGGTGAGCGATGTTTTTGACAGCAGGTTGGTTTTGGCAACAGTCACGGCCAGCAGTGGCGGTCGCCGCCGCCTCCACACGTAGCGGTCCGGCACGCACAGCTTCAGGTGTCGCAGCACTCCCGGGTTATGTGCAACTCCACGCAGGAGCTTTAGCACATACGCCGCGAGTGTAAATTCCCTGCGCACAATACATTCCGAAACACCCATAACTACTGTTAGTATATAATAACTGGTCATGTCATAAAATATTAATTTATAGGTACCTATAATCGATAATATTGCACGCCAAGGATGCTAAAAATAACAACTTGTTCACGATATGAAAGTAACAGGGCAGCTGATAACTGGGACTTCTTATATCGGCTCGAACGATATAGGAATTCTTTTATTTTTTTTACTATTGATATGCACGCGTTTGACCACTATCTCACCTGATGGTAAGCGATGATATGGCCGAAGATGGAGCACGCTTGCCTAGAAGTAACCTATTCTCTCTTGACTTCAAACTCCCAGGTTGTAGCTATCAGGAAACACAGACTCTGGCAGGGAATTCAACTCCTTAGCTGAACGCACAATGAATGTGTTCCCACGTTTTGTGCGTGTGTGTAATTCATGTTGTGGTAACAGTTTTTGGTAGTCAGAAAGGGCAGGTGGTTGCGGGCACACTGCCCACTATCCAGCAGATATGGAACTAGGTAACTAGGGAATATTCTTAACAAAACTGAGTAGGTATTGATTCTAATAATCGAAATTGATTCCGCAACATCTGTGGGTTGGTTGGTGGTTGGTTTTTCGTAATTTTGGCACAATATAATGTAGATATTATAACTAGGTAATTCATTCGATAGCTACAGTGAATTATAAGTACGTTCTTTGAATCTCTGAGCCATTCAGAGCTCTATCTACAGAATTACACGTCAATTTTCGTATCATGCAGCGATTGAGTCATAATCGGCGGGATGCAAGCGTACTGCGATCGTGTAGCAGTGATCGTTATGTCAACACAGGCAGCCACCGATCACGGCTCACGGTGACACTTAAGTTCTTAACTTACCTTCTTTTACCTTCACTTTCTTATGCGGTTAGGAAATGACTGTTTATTTTTCTTACAATAGTTGCGTAGGTATTTACGTTTTTATTGATGGCAACATCGTGATTGTAAATTGCGCGCGTACTTAGAAGGGCGATCCTCTTAAATCTTTCAAAATAGGTACCTATGCAACTGTACTTATTTATTTACTTACATCAGAGAAAATTAAGAAAATTCACGTAGGAATGAAAAAAGCCAAAAATAATACAAAAATTGAATAGGTATTCTGTTTGCTGTCCGTATCTTGCTTGTATGGCCTAGTGATATTCAGTAAACATCTCAATGTGAATAATTATTCAGATTGAGATGTTTACTGAATAGCACCCAAGCTTCAATCTCCCCCCCCCCTGAACCCCCCCGGCGAAACAGAATAGACTCCTGGCGGTCTATTCTGTAAAATTCTCCCAGTAAAAACCTAGGTGAACTGCTTGAAGTGAATTGTCAAGCACTAGGTGGATTGACAGTTCACTTCACAGTTTTCACTGGACGATTTTTACAGCATATACCGGTTCGTGTAATAACCTGGTATGTTTAATCAAAAACAATGTTAATCTTTTGAATAAAACATAAAGGTGGGTACTGACCGGTGTTACGGGACGTTATGTAACATGTTACAAAGCGAGCATTCGTACAGTCAGTACGTGGAAACGAGCACGAACATGATGCGTATGTGTTTTGTTTTACACGGATTTTAGGACACGGCGTATCATAACATGCTTAGTTCATAGCATAGTACTTAGCTTTAGGTTTAAAAATAACTAAATTATTCGGTGACAATTAACTGCAATTTTGAATATGGCTCTAGTAAGTCCGGGACCGTTTGTCACTGCATTTCGACTCGTTACTCATTCAAAGTAACTAATCAAGTTATATATGACTGAAGAAGGAAGTATCTAGGTACCTATTATTTATTTCAGTGCAACGTCTGTCTAGATTGGTGTTGCAAAAATACAAGTATTGCATTAGTCTATGCAGGTGTTATACAAGAGCTAGCGTGATTATTAGGTATTACTTTGTGAGGTTTAGATGGATGATCTAACTACTTAGTTAGGTGTTTAGTTTCAAGTATTCAAAGAGTGCGGGTTGAAATTGAAATATTATTTGTTTTTTTTTTACAAAACTTAGCATGCGTAATACATGCCTACCTTCCCAGGTAATAGGTAGGTATTATGAATATAATCACTTAACAAAATAAAAGACAACTTTGGGATTCTCCATGTAGGTTACATCGTCTATTAATTTTAGCTTTTAATCATACTGTGTGAAATACGTACTACGTAAGTAAATAAAATAAAATATATTTATTTCAGGTGCGTATTCCATCATTACAAACACAAAAACAATACCTATTGGGAATTTAAAGAATATTGACAATTGCCATTATTCGGATAGAATTACCAAGATGTACAGTCAACAAAGCTATTTGGTATACAGGCAGAAATATGTTTTCTTCCACTACACTGCCAATATTTATTTCTAATGTGTGTATTATAACTGTTTTAGCTTATGACGTACTTACGAGTGTGGTGTACAGTAATTGTCTACTCAGCACACGCACAACATTGTTTAAAAGTAGTTGCAAGTTAGCTGCCTGCATACCAAATAGCTTTGTTGACTGTACCTAGACCCAACTTAATCCCGGAATAACATAATTATTATAACTGAATTAAATGACAGAAACCAAAACCGAAACTACCAGGTAAAATGTATACCTTCCTAAAATAGTCCATTTAATAGTATTCAGAGGGGACGAACATATTCAGTTTCACGATATTTGTTCAATATCCTATAATTTTCTGTACTTTTGAACAAAAACAAGCTATCTTAATGATCACACCAGGAATGACGTGTTTCTAAGCTTCAAAGTAATTTTATAAAGATACGCAATGTGAAGCCGGTAGTACATGAGTGTGCAATATCGCTGACACTTTCATAACTTTCTACTCCATCGTAACACCATCGTTTATGGTCTATCTAATGACAACCATTCACAGTGGATAGCATGTGCCGATGTGCCATCTCATTGAAAATCTTTACTTAGCAATAATTTCGAAGAGTCACTTGAGTGCAATGTCCGACTGGCCTTAGCATCCGCTTCGAAGCATTGATGGAACATTTATATTATTACTCAAACATTGGATAACAATGCTTGAACATGTAAAAATAAAATTAAACTAAGTAGTTACCTAATTAAGACATTCATTGTTGGTCTTGTTTTGTTAAATGGTTAGCCAAAATAATTAAAATTATAATTTTTAACCTTTTTGTCCGTGGAATTCATGTTCATGTCATTCACTTAGGTGAATGACATTAATTGTCGAGTTACGCGCACAGAAATGTACGGGGCAGTCGAATTTCAATTTTGGTTCCATAGTAAAAGTGATTAATAATGATAAGTAGGTAAAATGACTGGGCTGCCGTTGAAAGATGAGTACGTTAAAATAGCACCTTGTAAGCACAAGTAAAGAAAATACATTTTAGGTAAACGTAAGGTGCCTAATTGAAAAAAAATGTAATAAAATTCAAATAAAATTGCTCCCGTGTAGATTATGTAGGAGATGGGAGCTAGTCAATTGATCCCGATACAACCCAAAATATTTATTGCCTATTCTAAAATGCATGGGAATCACGGCGTGCGCATAATTAGTGCCAGGGCTATTCAGTTTTAAGGCTATTTATGTTAAATATTTTCTAAAACATCCTTGAGTAAATCACGCGAGTTTATATCTACCATTAAATACTCAATAATGATGAGAAACAACAGTCGATTACTACTCGTGTTACATTATTGCATAAACTAAAGAATCTACAAGCCCGGTAATGACTGCAAGTGCATTTTAAATCATGTAACGATGCCGCGATTGTCTTTGCTTGCATTATAAAGCGATCTAGGTGATTCTTATGTCATAACATGCGACATGGCATTTTGAAAATGGAGGTTTAAAAAAATCTGGAGACACGAACGAAGGCTATTGGTCACGGCATTTTTGAATTTTCTACAATTTGGAGAGAGTTGGATTAAGGCACATTAGAATTTTTCTAAATATATTTTTAAACGTTAAAAAAATAACATATAAACATGTATCCAAAAGTCGCAAGTTTTTACAAACAAATTACAAGTATGTATCACGGGTTTTTTTTTTAAATAATTTGGTAGGTAGCTAATTATTCGGAATGACATCAGCGCATGCCGTACATTAATAAAATGTCAGTTATTTTATAACATACCTTTGTAAATTAAAGTTAACATACTTACCTGCAAATCTGCCAGTCGAAACATGTGACCGGGAAGGTGACCCCACCTAATTACTCTGTTAAATGTCAATCAGAAATAAAACGTGTTTGGCCTTACAAAGATTTAGCAATACAACGTGCAAATGAACCGGGAGTGGAAACTAAGGGAAGGCGTCGCAACTTCCAGAACAATTATAACAATCATCTGCATTGGAACAAATCGCGTAACGTGGTAAAAGACACATGTTTATCAGGTACTTACTATTTTTTTTATTTTTTTTTCATCATCAAAGTCACTTCGGTATCCAATAGCACCGCAGAAGTGACGTCTATTGCAATTTATTGCAGAATAGCGCTGCACTATTAACGTGAGATGATCGTGATATGTAAATTATATTTAGTTAATTAACTTTGGAATTGCTTAATTTGACATTCATTCGTGGTTGTTTTTTTTGTATTTATTTTTACCCACATCTACACTAATATTATAAAGATGAAAAATTTGAATTTTTTTATGTAACGAATAAACTTAAAAACTACGGGACCGATTTCAAAAATTCTTTCACCGCTAGAAAGCTACATCTTCACCGAGTAACATAGGCTATATTTATTTCCAGAAGTAATTAGGGATCCCTACCAAAACTTGAATAATGTGTAAAAAATTGTCATAAAATGTCTTTCATCGCATGCGCTGCGAAAGCTATTGATGATAGGTACATAAAAATAATGTACTACATAATTTAAGTACTCATTATTACCTAGAAAAAAGTCTGCGAGGCTATATGAAAATGAAATGAAAAAAAATGAAATGAAACTAACTATTATGGTTAAGTCGCAATGACCGCTTTTTATTAAAATTCTTCAATCAAAGCCCAGTTGGGAAGAAAGTGATGATTTTGATTTCAAGATATTAATTCTTATCCATTTAAATGGTTTAATAATTAGGGTTGATACATGTAAATTACACTTTAAATAATTCAAATCGGACCTTTCATTTAAAAGCTACGACAGGTATAAAAATGCCCTAAGTAAGAAAAATTTTGCGGTTTGAACAAACTGGGGATGAAGTCGAAACACGGCATCATTAATGCCGTGTTTCGACTTCATCCCTATCATAATCATTAATTTCAAATGGATTAATAAACTTCTTAAGGAGCGGAAAGAGGTGATGAAGTTTTTAGGGGAGGACATTATTGCAAAACTACTCGTAGAAGTGAGATATTTGAAACAGATTAACAATTTTCCAAAACTTACCTTTAAAAAGGGTTCGACGAAGTTCTAATACTTATTATAATAAATGTAAAAAAAAAACTGTGCAAAGCAGGACTAAAACAACAACTCCAACGAAAGGCATCCTTTGCATCCTTTACTTCGAACTTATTTATTTAAAATTACGTAAATAATACCTTAACAGTTAACTTAATTGTTTTTCGTAAATCATGTCATTTTTTTTTACTTGTTTTTTAAACTAAATGAATGAATGACACCTCAGATTATAAAACTTTTGTTTTATAATCTGAGATTGATACAAAATAAGTGTCTCATCAGAGTCATACCTCACAATACATGGCAAACACTTGTGATGTAAGTTTACTTTATTCACACGCGATATAAAGAAGGTGTTTCTGCATTTAGATCATTATGCCTCGCCTGATAGTATCTAAATCTCAGTTATGTAAATAACTAAATTGTTTCCGTCGACCACAACGCAATCTACGTCAATCAGTTTGTTAGTGTAGTGTAGGTACTGACGTGTCAGAATGTTCCTCAAGACTTATTGGGAACCATCATTTAATTTATTGATAACGTCTGCATGAATTAGCAGTTCACTGACACTGTGCTCTTCCTGTGTCAAGTAGTTGAAGGAAACTATACTAAACTGTTCATCCAGAGAGTGATTAGTGACATTCTGTCTGTGTTGATATGTTGATTCATTATACTCCTGGAAAAAAAGCATTTGTATTTTCTGAATGCCAGAAGACTTATGTCCTCTGTAGGCGTCAAACTAGCTCAAGCATCTAGATTCTCAAAGGGAAGCCTATGCTCTTCAGCGGGATGGAACGGACTGAAAATAAAATAAATAATTTTGAAACTAACGCTTATATTGACTATACATCCCTTGAATATACAAAAACAAAGAATAATTGAGTAATTTGGTTAGGCTAATTTAAATACAATAAGTTTAAACAGTGACAATCGAGAAGGAAACGATTCGATTTAATCCGATTGATAACTTCATTAGATTTTACAATATCTACTTTTAGATATGACAAAGAACTCGTATAGAACAGAGGTAAGATTAAACGATATAATTGAATAAATTAGTGACTGCATAAAGAGTAACGTCAATCAAGTTGAATAAATAAATCTTTTCTGCATCGATAAGTATTAATTTCGTTTGACAACCAGTCCTAATCTGTCATTTAAAATGTTGCACTGTACTTAGTGGATTGGAATTTAGGTATAGGATATTTTTTTTACTTTAAACTAACCGGTTTTTTTTTAAATGACTCCATTAATGCCAGGCTTTCTTGGTGGAAACTGTTCTTTTCAGCCGCCTTACTAAGACGTGCTAATGCCATCCAATTCCGATGATGTAAAAGAGATAGTGCTAGTCGCTATGTATAGCTCCGTCTCCTTCTTAGAGCGCAATTATGATAATTTTAAGACTTCATAGTAGGGCCCCAGGGCTCTTCCCCGACATTTTGTCTTTGTAGACTATACAAATCTGGGTGTGATTTAAACGAGAAAAATAACAATCATTGCGGATACTTGTCATTCATTCATTCTTTATCATTAGTGCAGCTGTATGTAACACAGGAAGTCTGTTTTATTTATATGCGAAACTAGCGATCCTCATTGTAGTATGTTGCATGGGCATATATGCAATATCTGTCCTAATTCGATCTGCCCGGTTCTTTGATAGGTACGTAATACTACGCTAAATGGTTACTGACTCATGCAAATACTGTTCATGAAATTGTTTGACAGTTTGTACTGAAAAAAAAAATGTAGGCACGTGGATTTATTTATATATGTTTCAGCTGCAATTAATACAAGGTTATGCCACAAACCTTTAACATTTATTCATAATCTAAGTTACCATCTGCTACACATAATTGCACCGTAGTGTCTTTATGTCAAGAATGAGTAACTACAATTGACCCAAGGGCTAATTGATGTAGGTACTCTATTACTTAGTTATTACTGTGACGTCACGTCGTTCACAGTGGGTCTATGCTTAGCCATTGTCACAGTGTCATCGCTTGCAACGTTCCGCATGTCCCCACGTTGCAAAACCTCATTGGTGAAGGTCAGGAACCGCTACCAACGTTACTTGAACGCAATCTCAATGAGAACTTGCGCAAGTAAGTGTATCTACGTACTTATCAAACTTAACTTTATATGCGCACTTTTTTATTTTTAGAGTTCCGCATCGACGTTTACGTAAAATTTAAAAGCATTTTTTTTTTTCACTTTTTGGCTGGGTGATTGTTTAACGAAGAGAATGTATCAAAACGCATTATCGTATTTGTAACTGAAATTACGATCGTTAGCTAAGGGCATCAAAATGAAAGTTAATTGATGTACTTGTCTGTTAGGGAACAATAGGTACTTAGACAATTGAGGGAAAGTTAATATAAAAAGGTTTGTTCAGTATAGGTTTACCTTCCACAGCTTCAATAAATCAGTGTTAGGTATTTTACAAAAACTTGCTTTAGATGTCACTTTGTGTATCTTATCTGTGACTTAAAAAAAATGTTGCACGGAAACAGCCGGTCGATTGTGCAAACATGTCGAAGTGAAGGCTTGGGTCAAGTGATCACGAGGTGAGCTGTCAATCCATATAATCAAGATGAAATGACAGCTCACTTCGTGATCACGTGACATCTTGATTATATGGATTGACAGCTTACCTCGTGATCACTTCACCCAAGCCTTCACTTCGACATGTTTATAGAATCGACCAGTTGTAGTAACATCTATAATAAATAGATCAACAGTGCGATTTTGTAAAAATGTTGAAGTGAAGGCTTGGGTGAAGTGATCCCGAGGTGAGCTGTCAATCCATGTAATCAAGATAGTATGACAGCTCACTTCGTGATCACTTCACCCAAGCCCTCACTTCGACATGTTTACAGAATCGACCGGCTGCTATACACTAAACTCTTAAAACCTTAGGGTGCGGAACTCAGTAGCCACATCCAACTCGCGACTTATTTCAAGGCCAGCTAAATAAATTGTCAATATTCTACAGACAGGTGTAAATCGGTGAAGGTCAATTCTCACAACTTTTACAAGAGTAATGTTTCGTCAAATATTTGTCGTCTGTTTTTGCTCCAACGTTTGTAAATAACGCATGACAAACATTTGTAACGGAAGGTTTTCCTGCCACTTTGAATGTTAATGGGTGCCTACAAATAGTTCCACAGAAGTGTGTCAAAACACGGTGGTGACTGTGTCCTTCTTGTGATATAGAAATACTTTCTCTGTATTCAAACATTTGTTATCATCTTTGATACCATTTGGTATTTAAACAATCTGTTGATATGTTGATAACCATTATCAGGAATTACCGCAGAGTTTGACAAGGTGGGTACTGACCGGTGTTTACGGGGTGTAATGTTACATGTTACAAAGCGAGCATTCGTGCATTCAGTACGTGGAAACGAGCACGAGTACATGCGACTGTGTTTTGTTGTACACGGATTTTAGGATACGGCGTAACATGACATGCTCGCGGCAAACGTTACATTACCGCCCGTAACACCGGTCAGTACCCAGCTCAAATAAACTAAAACAACAGATACTGTGAATGAGGATGTAGTTAAAAAAATACTCGTGGGATTACCCGCTAGGCGGGACCCTGAAAAGTAAGCGATAAAAGTTGGCTAACTTATTATTTGCTTTTCGTACATGATTCGACGAAGTATCTACAGCCGACTAGACCCTGCATGTACAAATATTGACGTTATATCAAGGTCATTTTTCATAACAGTGCGAATTTAAAACTTTAGAGTCACGAAAGTGACACACTGTTTTGTTTTTAATATCACGGTTCATTACTTTTTCAGTGTCATTAATGACGTCATGATCATGATCCGTGATATTTTGCTTGGATGATGTTCCAATATTTCAACGCTATGATCGGGAGGTGACTGAACCATGCGGATGCGGAGGGTTTTGAAATTCCATAATTGAAGATACACTATAATTAAAACAGCCTGCGATGACTTTAAATCTACAATTTATCATGTCGTCAATGGTGTTGGAAGAAGCTCGTGGCTAAATAATATCAGCCGCACGGGTCGATCTTTAAGGTTAAGCAACGCTTGCCGAGGTTGGTCTGTGGATGGGTGACCATCTTAACATACCGAGACTCCTCCGTGCCTCGGAAAGCACGTTAAACCGTTGGTCCCGGCTGTCATTTGTTGATCTTTGGCAGTCGTTACGGATAGTCAGAAGCCAGAAAATCTGACACCAGTCTTACCAATGAGTACCTACCGTGTTACCCAGTTAATGGGTTGTGGAGGTCTGGTAGGCAGCCGATCCACGTAAAATACTGGTATTCAGTTGAATCCAGTTTGACTGGAAGCCGACCCCAATATAATTAGGAAAAGGCTAGGCAAATGATGTCAATGGTGTTGTGACATGTCCACTATATATATGCTCGGAGTTTTTCGGCCATAGTTGTATATATAGCGCAGGAAAGTGTAGCAGATCTTGACTAGCTGTGACTAGTCGGCTAATTGGCATCATCTTCATCATCAAGTACCCCCAGGTCCTGTGCCAAGACTCTAGCGTTTGAACACGTCCTGAACCCTAAGTATTACCCAAGCTTCTTCGCCAACTAATCTGATAACGTAAAGGTTACACAATTATAGTTTATCTTCACATGTTCATCAGTAATTACCCCGTAATTCCCTTATCTAATCTAAATTAAGTCACAATTTCATAATTAAGTAAAAAAAGAACACAAAACTACACTGTAAGTAAGCAATTAAATGCCAGCAATCCTGGCTTTTCGGAAGACCGGAGATAATTTGAATAATTTTCCCATCCAAATAATTTATCCCACTTTAATTTGGCAATCTTGTTAGCCGTTACTTGCATTGCCAAATGAAACGGTTTGTAAAGCGTAAAAATGAAATAGTTGCGAACATTAGCGGCTTAGTGCTAATTAATTAAGCCGCCTAGTGTGAATCCGACCGTAGATAAATTATGGTTCTGTATCCGTAATCAATTAGTCAGAATTGAATTGTTTCATTGACAATCACACAAGTAATTGTAATTTTTAAAAGAAAGTTGATTTAAAATTTGTTAAGCGCTATATGCATAACTGATTTATGGTGCAAGTGGGTCTAAATGTCAGTAAGGTTTCGCCTATTATTTTTTATGCTTAATACTCTGTTCGAAGACAACATTAAAAAGTCTTTATGTTCAGAACGGGCGGCGATGCATCGAACATTTCGTAACTGTCTGACTCTGGATGATTTGCAGTTTTACACAACGCTTTTGTTTAGTTTACAGATACGAAACGATAAATCTTCAGCCCAATTAAGCAGTGCGATATTGATATATAGAAGTTAAAAGTGCGTGGGAGCTCCTTTTCGAAAATCTTAACAAGAAATTCACTTCTGTAGTGATCTTTAGCAAAATTCGTCTCGTAGCTATTTATATTTGTTTCAGAATTTGTTTGAAAGAGTCACCGCGGCCCTGTAACGCAAAGGGCTTTAGAAGGAACACGGATGGGTTTTAGTCAGTAAGAGTCTGACACGCCACCCAGAGCGGAAGAAGTCATTTGTTGATTTCCCATCCTTTTAGCTTGGCAATAGTGTCATTGCTCTTTTCCTAATAATCTTCGTAAGAACACGATCAAATAACTTTGTATCAAAGTGCTGAATGGGTATTCAGCAGTATCTGGAGTTTTTGGCGGGATTTTGTCGACTGAAGTTTAGCGACTGTTTTAATTTTATTATTCGTAAATTGATTCCTTGTGGATATATTGTGATTTAAATTGGTGTAGTGTTGTATCTCAAGTGTCCACACACTTGAAAAATATGTGAATATGTGGAATAATTGAAGCAGGCGCGGTCTCGGTTAAGTGACGCTGAGAATTTTACTGTTGTATTGACTACCTCACTCGAAACTTGCCGAGAAGTCCGAATCGATATATTTGTTACGGATGTAACACATAATAATAGTTTTTGGAGTATCTGCTCCAAAAAGTATTATTATGTGTACATCCGTATTCTAATGCAAAAGACAAGAAATTAAGGACGTATAAGACTAGGCAATATGGTCAAAAGACTACAGCCTTCACTTCGGGGTAAATTAAAAAAAAAATCAGCAGTATCTTTATTTCTATTTTTTAAATTCAGAAAATCAATCAATGTGGATCGTCGGTCACTGACCGGAGCGGAATAGCCATGTTTAAAACGTAATACGCTGTAGTTAGATAAGCCCTAGGACCCACTGAGTACTAGACAGCATAAGAGTGACGTAACTATTACTAAGCCGAAGTCCTTGTAAAATAACTAGAGTTCGGAACGCAAGAGGTGTTGGCACTGCACTCACTGCAACCTTCCTTTCATTTACCTTCCAGTGCAAACTGAATGAAGTAATAATCTGCAGTGCTACGAATTTAAACTGCAGCAATATAAAATAATGTTTTTATTTTATTATTAATGACGCGGCGCGGAAACGCATAGAAAAATAATCTTTTTTTTTTTCAAATAAGTCTTATCCTGAGAATTACTAACACAACAACCGTGGTGATTTTGTGTACCTACTATGACGATTTGAACTATTTCATTGTAAATTTAAATATTGTACACCTTATGGGTATGTTACAGTGATACAATAATAATTTTAAGAACTGAATTTCCACCTGTGACATCTGAATCTGAACAAAAAATAATTGTGCATATCGCTCCAGCCATTTTCGAGTTTTAGCGAGACTAACTACCAGCAATTGATTTTTATATATTTAGATTGAAAAAGTTAACTGTGCAATTCGTTACTGAGACAAGAGCAGTAAAAGTATCGTCATTCTCTAACAATCTTACCGCGAAAATGTTTGTAAAGTGAACTGATAGCTTCATGTGAAATCACAGTTCACTTCACACTTCACTTCACGGTGACAATTTTACAGAATAAAAAATCTAATATTTTATTTTTCTTGATTCCTTTGGCGCGACTAAGGTTGTGATTCTAAAACATCTCTAGGCTTCAAATATTAAAGTACAGACGCCAGCACATCCAGCTACCCGAAACTGTCTAATTTTCCCAATCAACCTTGAACCTAATGCTTAAGCCATAAAGTTTTAAATATTAAAGAAATTTGACAGATTGGTGTAGCTTGATGTGCTGGCCAAATGGGGAAATCTTAAGATGGGAACTGACCGGTGTTACGGCGTACGGGGCGTAATGTAACATGTTATGTAGCGAGCATTCATGCAGTCAGTTTGTGGAAAAGAGCATGAACACGCGAGCAACGAGCCGCGAACAAAGCCCGCAACACCTTAAGTGAGTCAACGATTTTGCAAAAAAAGTAAAAATTATGTAAACAGCTAAAGTGTCTCCGATATAGTTGCTCCCGCTTTCTTCACAAAGCCTGTTCATTGCATGTCTATTTTATTAGTCGTTAACAACCAAGTGAGTATCAGTAGATCATTAAAATTTATTTAATTTTCCGAGAAATTGTTAATTTATTGTTATGTGATAATTACTTACCTGTATTATTGTTCCAACCGTAAGTTTCATAACATAAAATGAAATGGACGCAACTTTTTCAAAATTAAAAATGAACGGTAACACTTACGCAAGCCATGCAATATTCTGCAGATGCATAATAAGTGTAAGGATCTCTCAACAACAAAATTAATCACTTGTTAAGCTTCGGTAGTTAAGTAAGTTTACTATTTTTGGAACTTGCATAAGTAAATTACTTAACTTCCATCCTGAACGAAGATAAAACGGTTAGCAAACTTAGTCATCTATTCTTAGCATTATTTCTTCATAAGTTATGCACAACTTGAAATTGAACGTTAGGTATATTGTGGCTAATCTGCAATCCGGCAATGGCTGCAACCTAAATGATCGAATTATGCAAATTATTCAGTTAAACTTGCATTGGTACACCACCATGTTACATTATAATCAATATCCTTTTGACTAACAGAGGTACATTCTGCTCCTTTAAGAATCAATCGATTGAATCAGAGAAAGCAGAGGTACCTATTGTGTGAGCTCTGTCGTAACAATAACATAACTGAACCTTAAAGTTCATCTCAATTACTAAGGTGAAAAGGGTAAATAACTTAGTTGTGTTAGTTAAGCAGTGGCGTAACCTCGTGTTTGGGGCCCTGGTGCTAAGAAGAATTTGGGGCCCTCGAAGATTTCCTCTGCTGTCTGCAGGCTTTAGGTTTTATTCTATTGAATGGTCTGATTTTGCCTGATGGAAAGAAGTGTCGACGTGGGGACGAGGAGGTGTCCTGAAGCAAATAGGCTTAGACGTTACAAGATATATTGGACCTCACAATCAAATTAACGTTTGTACTTTTATTAAGGTTCACAACAAAAGGGAAGTTTGCATCCAGGCTCGAATAGGTTAGATTTTTTTGCCAATTCTTACAGATGTGGGTGTTAGGTAGGTATACATTTTTCTGCGCAAGTCTTCACTGTTATCAGCCGCCACTGTTAATGATATTTTGTGCCACGCTAACCCTCGGAGCCCTGGTGCTCCACCATTTCGCACCTTATGCGCTACGCCATCGCCACTAACGTGAAGCAACATTGGGTTGGTGGTTTACGTATGACTACAAATTATATTCGTACTTTGTTGAAGCAATTATGTTGTACAGCAATTGTAAAACTCAATGTCAAAGATCAAACTTCGTGATCACAATGCGTGGTTTCCTCATCTATTTTCATACAGTGTTTTTGTATGAATTGTAAGTACATGCGTCCGACAAAAATTAACGTAGGTATCCTTAAAAACTGAGCAATGTTCAAAAATAATTTTATTTTGACATCATTCATGTGGCACCTGTTAAAGCGTTTTACATCCCCAGTTTACTACAGCTGGTAGATACTTATTATTTGATAAAATAATTGATTCGTTAATCATCAATTAGTTCTTATAAAACCGTAGATAAATTTATATGTATATATATGTGTAATGATGTGTGAAAACCTTGAATTAGCGATGAACAATTCCTTAAAAATAAGATAGATAAGCGTACTATTTAAATGGTTAGTTCTTGAGTTTCGAAATTATGTATAATTTCTAGGAACGCGACTTCAATTGAACTTTTTATTGATTTGCCTAATCCAATACAATCACTTTTGGTTGCACCAACAATTCAACCGAATCTTAATTTAGCTAAATGCATTTTGTAATGCACAAAGTGTTTATGCATTTTAAAATGCAATATGATATTTTCTTAATTTAGAATCATCTTAAACTTGAACTTTGTTCAAAGTTAGTAGTAAAATGACTCAAGAATAATTAATTTTTATTTCAAGCCAATTTTGTTTTATATGTTCATTATGTATGGCTTGTTGATCGTTAAAATGAACAAAGTAGGCACTTTGTAAGATCATAAAATCGCCATTAACGAGTAGGTTATTAATTAAACAAATAAAATACTGAAACCTTTAATACAACTACCCATCCCGAGCCTACCATAATATATCTTACCTATCATAATATGTATGTATATTTTAAATTTTTAACCCTATTTTTTTCCCACCCCAAAATAGTTTGAAAAGAAAATACTTGTTTTGAGACACGAATTGACAACGGATTCATGATGATAGATATCATCAGGAATACGTTGTCAATTTGTGCTTTTTGGTAGGTATATCTCCGTCTCACTCTCACAACAGCCAATGGCTGTTGTGAAATTTGCTTATATTATTTACAATATACAAAGATTGGCTAAGGAAAACTCAAGTAAACTAGAAATCTATACTATACTCAAACTATTTGTTTTTTTGTTCGAACGCGCAACACTCGGAATCTTCTAGTTGGATTTGGCAAATTCATTTTGTATCTGATAGCCACATTCATGAAGAAGACTATAGGCTATACGGGAACGGGAAAAAATGGGATATGCGCGTACAAAGTCGCGGGCAACAGCTAGTATTAAAATATAATATCAGGAAACTAGTATTTTATTATCTGTGGACAAGTAGGTATTTTTGTTTGGCAACAAAAATAAAAAAAAAATACTAAACGTTCACATTAAAACACCAAATTATAACCGAACGACCAGTCAAAGCCATATAAACCAAAACCACTTTTTAATCATAACATTTATTTCAATATAACTACAATATATGAGTCCTCTACAAAGCACAAAGGTCAATTAAAGGTCTACTGTTTTAATTTGACCTTCTCAGTGGCCAGTGCTAGTTTTCTGATGTTGCAGAGGCAGCCGGCTGATGCCTCTTGGAGGATTGGGTCCTTGGATCCTATTGTCTCCAGAAGAAATTGGACCACGCCAGCCTGGAAACAGAAAACATACATACTAAAAAAAAATCCAAGATTTACTACTCTGCAACCGTTTGTAACTAGCCTACTTAAGGAAGGACCAAGGTACAAATATAACGTTACACATTCTGTAGCAGGATAATAATGCATAACAGATCACGTAGCAAATCTCGTAGCCGTTCGTGTAGCAGTTTGCGTAGATGCCAGCGTAGCAGTTTGCGTAGCAACTCGCGTAGCTGCTCGCGTAGTAGTTAACGTTGCTGCTCTCGTAGCAGTTAACGTTGTGCTCGCGTTGCAGTTTGCGTAGCGAGTCGCGTAGCAGTTTGCGTAGCGAGTCGCGTAGCAGTTTGCGTAGCAGCTCGCTTAGCAGTAAGCATAGCTTCTCACCTAGCAGTTTGCGGAAAATATTGTCGGTATCACACAAAAAAGGCTATTGTGGATCCGTAGCTTATTTACTAATGATTTTCACTATTCTTAACGCAACCACCACATTTAAAAATAAACACTAATTAAATTTTAGGTAGGTATAAGTAATTCAAATAAAACCAAAAGTTCATTAACACTTAAAAGTCAAGTTTAATTGATTTCTCGTGATTCCTAGCAGAAAAAATAACATAATCGATCTTCAATGACATTTACATTAGCATCAGTTTCTTGAATGGTATTTTTGCTTCCCTGTAATTAAGGATGTTTGTCCGAAGCCTTTACTAACAAAAGATCACGTTTAAACATTTACTTAAGTAACTTATGCCCTATAAGGAATAAGTTAATGTTTAAAGTGTACCCTTATTTGGCAAGAAGTAAGGACGTTTTATGCAATATGCATGACAAGTTGATCTTTCGTTGCAGACCAGATTTTAGTTGTTATGTAGGGCATTAACATTGTGACATTCAAGAACCTACTTACCACACATTTTATAATTATTTTCATTTAATGTAGGTTTGACAGTTTATTATAAAAGCTTTTAAATTAAAATTATAAAGATAGACATGCTGTCAAGTATTTAATAGACTTTACCTATTTAATATAAGTTATGTTTTAGCCATGGCAAGCTAATTAAGGTACATAATTAATAAGTTACGTTAAAAGAAGGTTTAGGCTAAATACTGTATGTATCTATTAACTGAAACATTAATTGCTTACCTAAAGATACTCATTTAATACCAAGTATTCAAGGTGTAAAAAATTAAACACAAAATATAAATTGTACTGCTTGTTAAGAACTATTTTTACCCAAGTCTGAAATCGCGGTGAAAAAATCAACCTACAAATTTGCGTTTCCACAACTAGACAAATCGAACAAAAACGAAAGTTTTTGTTTCATAATCACGAGTACAATTACCCCTTTTAAGATTTTACGTTTAATCTGTTACACCTTGTATAAGTAGATTCTATACTAAATTATCTCAAGGTATCACAAACATTATTACCTCTAGCACAAACAGAGCAAAACCGTTGAACCTAATTGTTTTATAAATGAATGTTAAGTTTACCTTCATGCATTAAATATGTACATAACAATTTGTGATTCATGAAAGAAGTTACAATTATGTTTATGCTTATTAACAAATGCCAAATTGTTCAAAGGTATACTTTTGAACAATTTGCCTACCTTTGTATGACCATATACTTATCACGTTATTTCATCAAATGATTTCAGTTATTATCTCTTAAAATTATGGAAGGAGAAGGAAAGGGTACCAAAAAGAGGGGTGTTATAAGCTTGCCATGACGTGTGTACCTGTATGTCTGTCTGTGTGTGTCTGTATCGTAACTCCTAAACGGATGAACCGATTTTGATTTAGTTTTTTTGTTTGAAAGGTAATTAAATTACTTGGTCTGAGCATTTATTCAAAGGAAAAGGAAATCTTCCCCTCAATGCTTTATAGGTAGACCGTGTTTACCATGTCTATAAAACTACATAATTTTGATAGATGCCTTATGATGATGACTCACTGTGTTTACATTCAGAGCCGGGGTTTATCCGCAAATTATCTTTTCTTGCACAAATATATGAAGGTCAAACTGAGCATGAAGTACTCATTCGAATTGAATGAAGTGAGGTAAAGGGTACTAGTTAGTATCAGAGTGAATCATTTTAAATAACCGTAAGTTAGTTGGATATAGATGGATACAATTTAATTATTGAGTACGTGGTTATCAAGTCAGATCCAATGTCCAGACTAAGGGTGGGATGGTAATAAAAAAAAAAAAATCAAAATCAAAAGTCATTTATTCAAATTAGGCGGAGTGCCAGCACTTTTTGAACGTCAAAGTTCTACATAAAGAGAGTCCCCCAAAACGCCCGCCCGTCACCACTTCCTAGTGTTATAGCTGGGAAGAAGTGGCGCAACAAACTGCCCAGCAACAGGGAATATGCATGAAAAAAGTATTTATAATCTAAACAGCTTATCTAGAAATATACAAAAATAGAATACTAACAGTGAAAGTAGAATCAAAAGTAACCAAAAACTAACGAGATATAACTATTGTAAACTCCGTCACACTCGTGAAAACGCCGTTTTCTATGGCAGCTGTATAGGCGTCATAGTACGTATTTCACGTCAGAGTTGGTATCGGACTGCTCTTTCTAATTATCAACTTTGAAGCTTTATAAGTTCATCGCTGATGAAGGTATTAATTAAAAAAAATAACAGTTATTTATTAGTGAGTACTAATAAGTATTTTATTTTATATTCCCTACTGTTTAAGGTTGGATTAATCCATAGCTGTATTTACGAGTATCTTATTTGATCTCAAATAAATTGGCAAACACCCCTCGTCTCCCTAGCTAGACGATATTATACGTTTTTGTCGCTATCAATGTTTGTATATGTCCGTTATGGACTACAGTTGCAAAAGTTTAAAAGTTATCCTATTTTTCTATGTTTTTAATGGAAATAAGTTGTTATTAATATTTGCCCTTCCCTTCGAAAATAATACGATAAAAAGGAGGTTAAAAAACGATAGCCTTGTAAAAGCTGCTCATAAAATATTAATAAAAACTTGTTGTTATTTAATTTAGAGTCGCAAATAAATTAAGAACCTGTTATCAGAACAAGATCTTGGAAATTATGATCCTGTTTTTAAAGAATTATTTAACGATATTTGAGCAAGGACGAAAATGTATTCTAAACGAATCCTAACAAAAAACTGCTGGAACCAATTCTGTGACACGTTTGGGAGATGGGTATCCTTCGATATACATCGGAATAGGATTTTTTCATGTTCTTAAACGCAAACGATTTAATGGCATGAACTGCACACCAGCGGTAAAAAATAAGTTGGAAACCAGGTTTGACATGCACCGAAACTCCCAACCGACGTGCAATTCGCTAGCAATCATCGTGCAGTTGGCATGCAGTTCTTCAAACGCAGCTCGTCCGTTTAGAGCTTTACGGTTAAATTAATTTATGGGCATTAGCACTTACGGCATGCATCGTGACGCAGTTGAGCGAGTAGAAGGAGAGGTGGTACAGCGCCAGCGCAGTGGACCTATGCACGTTGGGGTCTCGTGACGTCATGTAGTTCACCAGCGGCGTGATGGCACCACGCTTGCCAAACTCCTGGCGATTCTGCGCCCACTCGCAGCAGTACGCTATCGCCACCCCAAGGTTAGCCCGGAGATGGTCATCTGTCGTGTTCACTGTGAAGGAAATTAAGAACTTTTAAAAGGTTCAACGAAAACTTTAGAAAGTTCAATGAGTTAAAAAGTACTCACCAAGTTTAGACAGTTTACCCACAACACCATGATCGGAAATAACCGCCAAATTCTCCTGGTCTTTCGCGATAGTTGCAATTGCGGCGCAGACGGCAGACAGAACATTGTGGTCATCAGAATCCAATAAGTCTACCGTAAGCTCCAAAGCTCCCACGAAAGATCTGACCATTTCGCCGGAATCTGCTGCATTCTGCACGCAGGGGCTCAGGGCTAAAGCTGCGTTCGTTTGGACCTTTTTGGAATCATTCTTCAGTAAAGACCATATCAGTCTGACGCCATCTAGCTCATCGATTTGAAACATGCAGTTCTGTTCTTTAGCGCATTCCATCAGAACTAGTGGAACGTTTTCCAGCAGCGGCTTGTGTGTATTATTGAGGTGGTGAACTGCGAACAACATTTTTATTTAACGTGTGACAAACTTCTAAATCGCCCAAAGATAGAAACGTTAAAAAATCTAAGCTCCTTTAACAGAAGGTTACTTACTAAGCATCGGAATCCCACCAGCAATTTTAATTTTGTCTCTATTGGGGGGGAACTTGGCGCACTCTGCTAGAGCACCAGCTACATTCGTCAGCACTCCGTCATTCTCATCATCTAACAGTTTCACCAGTATGGGAACGGTTCCGAGAGTGTCTAGTCTTTGGACGCTTTCTGCGCTAATAGCACATTTCCATATTGCACCAGTTGCCGCGGCCATGAGGGGTTTGTTTGGCCTATTGGTGGGGTCTGACACGGCCTGCACCAACAACTCCAGCCCCCCAGCTTCCCGGATCATGTTCCTCGTAATAGCATCGCTTGCGCACTTGTAGATCGCTAAGCTGCAGTATGTCTAAAATGGCAAACAATTCAATATTTCTTATGTTTATCTAATAAGCACAAACATTATAATCTAGAGAAGTGGTCGAGGCAGACTTAATGCGCATTTATTATTTATGACCAAATATAAAAATCAAAAACCTTGCAGAATACTTTGGTGGTATTTAAAATGTAACCTCGTTCAATATTTGCATACCTTCAAATCTTTGTCTTCGTTCGCTAGATGCTTGATCAAGTCATCCACCATCTTCTCTGTTTGAATAGCCAGTTGGAATGATGTTTCGTTTGCGCACATTTGCAACAAACCTGCTGCTGGAATGGCAACGTCGAGGTGGATAGTTTTCAACGTTTTGGCAATCAGTGGTATCATGCCATACTTCCTCATAGCTTCACGGTTTCTCTGGGAAGCAGACATCGACCAAAGCGCTTTAGCTCCAGCTCTGGCGATGTCCAAAAACTGAAGCTCATTTAGATTTAACTCTTCACGAGGTGATTGCAATGCCCTGAAAATAATAATATTGTTAACACACGAAATATTCAAAGTAATGTTATTGGTTCCGGATTTGTATACTTACTTATCTTTAATATCTAGTAAATCAATTAGTTTTGGGATCCCACCAAATTTTCTGCAGAACTTCCTGCTCTTTCTTATTCTCCCCAAATTAGCGATTGTCTCTGCTGCCAGAATCTGGACGTCTTTCGCCGGATCCGATAAAAGTCCCACCAATAATGGGATTGCTCCTAAGTCCGTTACTTTTTTTCTTATTTCAATGTTTGGAGTAATGTCTTTAAGGACAGCCAAACCTCCCAAAATGCAGCACAAATCTCTGGTTTCCAAAAGATTGACGAGAAGCTCAAGGCCTCCGATCTCTTGTATCGCTCTTTGATTTACTTCTATTGTTAGGTCGTGGTCTTTTAGGCATGACAAAGCTACCATTGTAGCTGTCTGGTTTCCAGCCTTCATGTATTTGACGAGTTTCTGTATGTGCCAGTACTCAGGAGGTATTTCTGATGACTTGATGAGGTCTGCCCAGTTGTCTTCTTCCGGAGAGGTGGACGAGGGCGACGAGACGGATGTGTCGGAACCTTCCGTCACCATCACAATGCGTGGCAGCCCGACGGTGTCCTGGCCGCCCTCGGCACTAAACGACGATATATTATCTACTTCTCCCATGATTTGTGATTTAAATAGATTAAAGCAAAAAAATGAGTTTAAAAAATATCTCTCGTTAAATCGTGTTGACTGTTGTTGACAAGCTTATGTCTCGTCAATATGGTTGCGTAGCAACGTTTCTTTCTTATATTCATATCCTCCTTTATATGTTAATCCAGCCAGAGTCGTATAGCCTTATGAGGTTTTTTGTATTTTAATTTTAAATTGTTTATTGTTACAGTTCCGAAGGAGTGTGAAAGATGTTCTGAAGCCGGAGCACAATGACCATTATCTATTGAGATGGCTGAGAGGTAAGTTGACTGTTATCCTGATATTATGAATGTAACACATAGGTATGTAACTTCTGAAACAAAAACAAAAAATACAACCAAAAACACCGATTTCCGAAATTAAGTTATTTTATACTTTGGAGTATTTATTTTTATTTGGAAGTCGGTTGTATTTTTTTTTTGTAAAAGCGTTTTTTTATTTCTTTTTTTTAGTGGTGGGGTACCACTAAAAAGTGAAAAAAATACCTGTTAACTCCACTGGAAAGTCACAGAAAAGCAAAACACGCAAATTTGTTTACTAACTTTGGTGATGTATTTTCTATTTTCTCCAGCTGTTTTGATTTGAAAACCAAACTACTGAACCGATTTTGATGAAACTATGGACCAAACGGAACGTATATCCTTTCACATGAAAGAAGAATTTTGCAAATCGGTTCATCGGTGAAGGTTAACACACATAAAAAAAAAACAACGGGTTGCACTCCGGGAGTGCCGCCAGACGTGAAAACTTGAACTTTTGCACTTTTAACTCTAACTTTAACGTTGTGCATTTTTGATATTTTGGAATGGTTAGGGAATAATTTCGCACGAATTGCACATGCATGCATTGAGGCATACATTTTCGCCGCGCGGTAGAAAGAGAGGGGGATATTACTTCCTCTCCTACGCGGTCTACTCTCTCTCCGTCTTACGAATTTTCGATAAGGTCACGTGTCCTGACGCGAGTTTAACATTTTTTACCCATCTTAAAAAGTACACAACGCCGCTAAAGAAGTTTTCACTTCAAAAAACAACCGAATTGAGAACCTCCTCCTTTTTTTGAAGTCGGTTTAAAATGAAACTAAACCTTAACCCAGAACTTGGAAACAAAGTGCATGACACTTGACAGTAGATACTTATGCAAATTAATGAAACAAGAATGATAAATAATCCTTTACACAACGAGTGCATTATTATCAATGTCAACCAGACTATATGTACTTCTTTGAAAGAAGTACATATAGCAAACAAGTGTAGGTGATTTCTAGGAAACACTTATTTGTAAAGTAAATGAACAAAGCAAAGAAGGATAATAAATACAGACGAAAACAGGCTCATGCATATGAGTGGAAATACTTTTTGCAAAAAAATAAATCCTGAAACACTTCCAAATAAAACAATTACAAAGTAACTTTAATTTCGGAAGTCGGTTTCTGCTTTTGTCTTCGTTTTTTAATTTCGACTTCATTCACACAAACCTACATACATATAGTCTTTTTTTTAAGATGGTAAATCATCAAATGACTTCTTCCGCTCTGGGTGGAGCGGAAGGGCGATCCGTGTCCCTTCTAAAGCCCTTTGCGTTCCAAGTCCGCGGTGAATCTTTCGAACAAATTCCACAACCCTGGATCCTGAACCTTCTACCGTTGTATATTTATTTGGAAGCCTAATAGATTATCATTATGTGACTATATTGCAGCTCCAGTAATACATGGCGTGTCGAACTGATAACCTCCCTTTTCGAAATCGGTAAAGAACCCTTCTTTTAACGCTCATAAACGGAAACAAGCCATGGTTGGAAAAGAAACGAATAAATATGACCTTAGAGTTTTTAATCTGATGAGATATCGTAATAATCTCAATAGTTGACCTAGCTAGATGATCTTGATTGATTTAATTAAGGTCTTGAAGCTTCCTAGAATAAAATCGACAATTATTCCATCTGCTACCAAGTATGTTTTCGTGTTTTGACGTTTATTCCGGTACCGGTATTTTATGAAAAAAAACTTAACCTACTATCAAAATCATGTTAAAGTTAATTTAATGGAATGAGAGGACTTTCATGAGGTAGTTGTTGTATTTTTGAGACATATTAGTTTAAAGGGGTGGTTCATTAGTTTGTTTTCTGAAGTTCGAAAAAATAATTATAAACCATTTACGCGGTCTAGTTTCTTTTAAAATGCATAAGTTTCGTTTTCGTAGTCAGTAAGCAGTATAGCACATTTTAATGTTTTGCAAATCGTGCGCGAAAAATGATTCTATTAATCGGGAACATGGATCGTAGACAGCAAGATACTCACAGTGCACGAATACGAAGTATTTGAAAAATTATTAAATTCTTCTTTTCGTGTTCTCAAACTGGCCACTTGGACCGCTCTGTCCACATTTGTTTTTTTTGTGCCACATTTAGATCCTGGAGTTGCAGGTGGTTGGGCATAAAGGGCAAGAAAGTAGTAGGCATATCCTGCGCACATAGCGTGCACTGTGTTTGGGATGGGTCTATGAATACCCATTTTGCCAGATTGGTCAGAACTCGATATTATGCTGATTCGGCTTCATTAAACAAAAGTTACTTTTGCCGTTTCCCTTGCTCTAAGAAAAAAGAAGATATTTGGGTATTTTCCGTGATTGGCAAGCCAAACGCTTTTGTCCGCTTCGGCGTAGCGCCGAACTACGGTGAAGTTCATTCAGACTTCGTAGCGTGGCCTACGCAGATTGCATAGCGTTGTCTACGCAGGGCGCGTAGCGATGTCTACGCAGAGTGCGTAGCGTTTTCCACGCAGAATGCGTAGCGTTGTCTACGCAGAGCGCGTAGCGTTGTGTACTCAAAGTTCGTAGCGAGATCTACACAGTTAAATTGCTAAACACCTGTTTGACAAATTGGGCCTCCCTAGACAAAAAAAAAATAGAAAAAGATTAGTTTTAGGTATTTTAATCGTTCTTTGTCTTAAGATAAAGAAATAAACTTCGCGAAACAAATTAAACTTATTTTTTTATATTTTCAGCAAGACAATGGGATGCAGAGGCGGCAGAAAAAATGCTCAGAGATGTAAGTACTTAGTACAGATGTTTTGCAGGTTTGTGCTACACACTTAATTAACAAACCTGCAAAAAATCTTGTTACATTAAATTATAATTAGAAGCCTTTACCAAGATTTAATTTATAACGAAGATATTGTCTTAGTAGGTAATCTTAGTCAGTTTATCTATATGGTTTATGTCTGAAAAATGGGCTTAAAAAGTAGATACTATACTTCCATGCTCAAAAAGTGAACTTTTAATTTCAATTACATCTGACTACCTCATCTGACATACCGGAAGACGCAGCTTTGGAAGGCCTCCCACAAGGTGGACCGATGACCTGGTGAGGGTCGCGGGTAGCCGATGGATGCGAGACGCACAGGACCGGTTGTTGTGGCGACACTTGGGGAGGCCTATGTCCAGTAGTGGACGTCTCTCGGCTGATATGATGATGATGATGATGATGATGATGATGACATCTGACTAGCTGACTATGGAGGCATATATTCATTATTTCAATTTCCTAAACCGCCAGCGCCCGTGCTGGCGTTGTAGGAAATTGAGGAAGTTGAAATTGAAATAATGATTTTAGGTTTTGTATCGTCATTACTCGTAGATTACCTTTCGATGGATTACCCATCATGTGTGCTTAGTTTCGTTATTTTTTAATTTTGACCATATATGTAATAAAACAAAGAATTGTAGAAGAGGTTCTACCTAGGAGGCAATAAGGCAGAAAAAATAAATAAAAAAAAACAGAGTTAAAATGTCTACCTGTATTTATCTCATATTTCGCATAGCCTTACCTTATCTATCTCAACTATATCGGAGTTGGCTTCCAGTCAAACCGGATTCAGCTGACTACAAGTATTTTTTTTTTCGTTTTGCGGTTGCCTACTAGACCTCCACAATAACTGGGTAACACGGTAGTTCTTCGAAAGACTGGAATCAGATTTTCTGTTTTCTGACAATTCGTAATGATTGCCAAAAATCTACAATGACAGCCGGGACCAACGGCTTAACGTGCTTTCCAAGGCACGGAGGAAACTTAGTATGGTGGTCACCTATCCATAGAACAACCTTGGCAAGCGTTGCTTAACCTTGAAGATCGATCCGTGCGGCTGTTATTCTTTGGCCATATCTTTAATTACTATAAAATAAAGTCGCTGTATGTCTCTTTCTGCTTCTCCACTAGTCTTCTTAACCGCGCAACGGGTTTCGATACGGCTTATCCCTAATAGAAACAGTGATAAACTAGAATGGTTTGTGAGTATAACATGCATCCACACGGAGTCGGGGCACGTTTCACTCTCATAAATCTTATCTACATAAGCCTTATTCATATCTGCATGAATACACGGACAAAACAAATCTTATCGCATTCAACACGAGGTGCAAATTCCCCTTCCACTCCCAATTCTCGCCTTCTCCCTAAACGTCTGCGGAAAACCTAGGTCAATAAACATCCGTAGGCAATTTATGGAAGTCTACCGACTCCATCGTACACTTGACCTGCGCACTACGTAACAAAAAATTATATTTCACGCATCGACAAGTCAAGGCCATGGTTAGGTAACACTTTCCGGCTATATGATGCCTATCAAAATACGAAACTATTAATAGATTTAATTAAGTAATAGCGTTACAAGAAAAATCTATTTATTCTTAGCTTTATAATTTGAAAGCACATTTGTTTTTGCTTTTTCGATAGCTAGAATTTTAAATGTGAATGTTTTAAAAAGTCAAAAAAAGTCAAAAAAAAGTCAAAGCATTTATTTCAAATAAACCATTATCAGGTACTTTTGAATTGTCAAAGTCAGTCCGTCTAAAACATGAAGCTATTTGCACGTTCGCAAGCGTAGATCTCTATGGAGAAGAACGTGCAAGAAACTCCACGGACACTCTTTTAAATAATTTTATGTTTACAAAAATCCTGGTTACATAAACTTTGTTGCTTCTATATATGAGAACAATGTAAAGAAAGAAAAAAAAACAATTTATAGTATGAAATATTAAAATGAGGCAGTGGCAACCAAGGGATGACCAGTCTCCACTGACGGCGCCCGTTCACGAACATGACGCGTGCATCAGCACCATTCAGCTCAACCATTTTGAAGGGAACTGAATGATCCGATACACGCGCCACCATCAGCGAGACATTGGAGTGAGCATGACACACCCTCAACTGCCCCTGCTATTTCATGTCAAACAAGGAAACTATTGTTACGCGCCAGAATTAATGTCGGGTACATTAAGTTACTACTAGCGCCATCTAGTATCGAGTAGCAGAACTAGTAGAGTCAAGTACCTTCTAGACATTTCTTTGCCAGAACATTCTACACTTCTCGATATCTGGTCAGTCGGCAGCGGTAGTTAAGAGTACTTTCCAGATGTTTCGAGAATGGAAGTTTCTAGAATAAACTGACCTATAAAAGGAGCGCGTATTCCGCGACCGAGTCAGTATTGGATTAGCGATACAAGCGAATACTTCGGAAGCGATCTTCAAGTGCGAATAAAGTGATCAGTGGTGAACTTGTGTTTAATAATTAGTGAGTTTAAAGTTGTAATTAGTGTTTTTAAATTAAAGTGTCATTTTGGTTATTTAATCGGCTGTTTTTATTGTCACGAACCCCAAGCTCGTAACAATTGGTGTCAGAAGTGGGATATTTAAATCATGCCGATTCTACCAAAGGACGACACGGAGGGTATCCGTACCCGGAGTCAACGCCAGCAGGAGACGGACCAGAGGCGTTTTGGAGGTACAACGCCGCAGACCTCGGAGGGCCAGTTGCCGATCATGGAGGCTGGTCCGTCCACAGCAGCTCCAACATCTGTAGGACCAGACTTTGCTGCACTGATGATGATGCTGCAGGAACAAGCTTGTCGGCTGGAAGAACAGCTGCAGCGAGACAAGGAGGAACAGGCTCGCCGACAAGAGGAACAGGCCCGTCGGTTGGAAGAACAGCTGCAGCGTGCCAAGGAGATTGCCGGTAGCACGTGAAAAGGAAGTGGAAACCATGATTGAAGAAATGGTGAAGGATGGTGTTATAGAACCTTCATCCAGTCCATGGTGTTCACCAGTAGTGCTGGTAAGAAAGAAGGATGGCAGCATGCGGTTTTGTGTTGACTATCGTCGTCTAAACGACGTCACGAAGAAGGACAGCTATCCTTTGCCAAGAATTGATGACACGCTGGACATGCTTACTGGAGTGAAATGGTTTAGCACGCTAGACCTAAAAAGTGGTTACTGGCAAGTTGAAATCGACCCTAAGGACAAGGAGAAAACTGCATTCTCGACAGGAAAGGGCCTGTGGTAATTTAATGTTATGCCGTTTGGATTATGCAACGCTCCGGCAACGTTTGAAAGATTGATGGAACTTGTACTAACCGGGTTAATTGGCGATGCCTGTTTGGTCTACTTGGACGACATCATCATTTTAGGCCGTACGTTTGAAGAACATCTCCAAAATCTGGAACGCGTGCTCATGAAGATCCAGAGTGCAAATCTCAAGTTGAGTTCAAAGAAGTGTTCACTTTTCAAACGTCAAGTCAGCTTTTTGGGATACGTAGTGTCGGAAGCAGGCATCCGCACAGATCCAGAGAAAATCGCCGCTGTCAAGGATTGGCCAATTCCAAAAGACAAGACGCAGGTCAGAGCATTTTTGGGTTTGTGCTCCTATTATAGGCGATTCGTCAAGAACTTTGCGGACATAGCCAAGCCCCTCCACAAACTGACCGAGGAGAAGCGACCTTTCTGCTGGGATGAAAGTTGCGACGTCGCATTCCAGGAGCTAAAGGAACGTCTGTGCAGAACACCTATTTTGGGGTATCCTAATACGAACAAGGAATTTATAGTTGACACAGACGCAAGTGATATCGGACTTGGCGGTGTGTTATCTCAACGGAATGGCGATCAAGAGGTTGTGATAGCGTACTTCAGCAAGTCATTGTCGAAACCAGAAAGGAACTACTGTGTCACGAGACGGGAATTGCTTGCTGTGGTAAAGTCATTGCAGCATTTTAGCAAATATCTGCTGGGACGGAAATTCCATTTACGTACAGACCATGCTGCACTGAAATGGCTATTGCAGTTCAAAACTCCAGAAGGACAAGTTGCGAGATGGATTGAACTACTGCAGGAATACGACTTTGTGATTGAACATCGCAGCGGAAGATCTCATGGCAACGCCGACGCATTGTCAAGAAGACCTTGCCCTGAAGACTGCAAGCATTGTACTAGGCAAGAGGGTAAAGAAGTCGTACCTGTGAGAATGGTCAAGACAGACCTCAGTAGCGAGTGGAAGGAAAGCCTACAATGTGCACAGCAGGAAGATTCGGACATCAAGCCGATTCTGGAGTGGATGAAGGCCAGTGCTCCTAAGCCCACGTGGAGTGACGTCTCAGCGATGAGTTCGATCACAAAAAGTTACTGGGCCCAATGGGACAGCTTAGTGATTCAGGATGGAGTCCTGTGCCGTAAATGGGAAAATGCTCGGGGGGACAGCTGTCATTTGCAAATGGTTGTCCCTAAAGCAAAAGTACAGAATGTCCTACAGCTGTACCATAATGGTTCTTCAGGAGGCCATATGGGAGTAAAACGGACTCTACTGAAGATAAGAGAACGGTTTTACTGGGTCCACTGTCGTTACGATGTCGAGGACTGGTGTCGCAAATGTACAAGTTGTGCGGCTGTAAAAGGACCTCAGACTCGCAGTAGAGGTGCATTAAAATTGTACAACGTCGGTGCACCATGGGAAAGGATAGCCCAAGATGTTGCGGGACCTTTTCCGGAAAGTGAAAGTGGTAACAAGTATTTCATGGTTGTAATGGATTACTTCACTAAGTGGCCGGAAGTCTTCGCCATTCCAAATCAAGAAGCCTCAACAGTTGCAGATAAACTAGTTCATGAAGTCTTCTGTCGTTTTGGAGTACCCTGGGAGATTCACAGCGATCAAGGAAGGAATTTTGAATCCCAAATATTCCAGGAAACTTGTCGAGTTATGGGTACTCATAAGACGAGAACAACTTCTTACCACCCACAATCGGATGGAATGGTGGAACGATTTAATCAGACATTGGAGAGATACCTGGCAAAAGTCGTGGAAAACCGGCAACGCGATTGGGACAAGCATATACAACCGTTTTTGCTGTCATACCGAAGTGCTGTTCACGAAAGTACATCGGTGACACGAGCCTTCGCCAACTTCGGAAGAGAATTGCGGCTGCCTGCAGATCTGATCACCGGAATACCACCTGATGCCCCACGCAATATAACCGATTATGCGAATGACTTGCGGAACAAAATGAATGACATTTATGAGCACGTCAGACAATCGGGCCAGCAAATGTCTGAAAAGATGAAAACCCGTTATGACCGTAAAATGAACAATAAAGGGTTCGACGAAGGTTCACTAGTGTGGTTGCACAATCCAGTTCGCAGTAAAGGGAAATCTCCTAAGCTTCAAGCTAAATGGGACGGGCCGTACCGGATTGTGACAAAAATTAACGACGTGACCTACCGTATACAGAAAGGTACAAGAAGTGCTCCTAAGATCGTCCATGTGGATCGACTGGCGCGTTATTATGGGACCGATAATGCTCGGGACGAGCATGTCTTAGGAGGGGGCAGTGTTACGCGCCAGAATTAATGTCGGGTACATTAAGTTACTACTAGCGCCATCTAGTATCGAGTAGCAGAACTAGTAGAGTCAAGTACCTTCTAGACATTTCTTTGCCAGAACATTCTACACTTCTCGATATCTGGTCAGTCGGCAGCGGTAGTTAAGAGTACTTTCCAGATGTTTCGAGAATGGAAGTTTCTAGAATAAACTGACCTATAAAAGGAGCGCGTATTCCGCGACCGAGTCAGTATTGGATTAGCGATACAAGCGAATACTTCGGAAGCGATCTTCAAGTGCGAATAAAGTGATCAGTGGTGAACTTGTGTTTAATAATTAGTGAGTTTAAAGTTGTAATTAGTGTTTTTAAATTAAAGTGTCATTTTGGTTATTTAATCGGCTGTTTTTATTGTCACGAACCCCAAGCTCGTAACACTATCTATTAACATAATGGTCCAGGGTTCTCACATTTACAGAACTTGAAATAAAAATTGCTTCTAAATTATATAAAACTATGAATATCAATCTGAAAATACAGAAAAAGAAAAGTTTATTCCAAACATAATATAAGATTATGCGGAATAGTATTATTATTAGACATAAAAGAGGGTGAGCATCTCTTCCAAATATAAAACCTAACTAGTGGAACCAAGCGGCTGAGGCTGTGGAGCAGGACCGGCATTTAGCCAAGCATTTTTATCAAGGATATAATCTTCCAGTTTATAATATGCCTGTCTACATAGAGTGCGTTTTATGCATGTTTTAAATTTTTTCTCATTCAGTTCGAGAATCTCACGTGGTATTTTATTATAAAACTTAATACAATATCCCATAAAAGAAGTGTGTACTTTAGCCAATCTGAATCGGGGTTGATCTAATTTATTCCTATTTCTAGTATTAAAATTATGCCTATCACTAATCTTACTAAAAAGATGAATATTTTTCCGAACATACATAATGTTTTCGTATATGTATTGACAAGGTACCGTCATGATGTTAATATCCTTAAACAGTTCCCTTAGGGAATCGCGCCGACCAAGATGGTATATGGCTCTGATGGCTCTTTTCTGCAGAATAAATATAGACTCGATGTCTGCAGCTCGTCCCCATAATAAGATACCGTAAGACATTATACTATGAAAGTAACTAAAATAAACCAGCCTCGCGGTATCTATATCAGTAAATTGACGGATTTTTCTGACAGCATATGCTGCTGAACTTAGCCGTCCTGCAAGAGATGTTAAATGAGGACCCCATTGTAGCTTTGAGTCAAGCGTGATCCCTAGGAAAACCGTGTCTTCGACGAATTCAAGTTTCTCTTTGTCCAATACTATGTCGCAAGTATTACTTTTGACATTCGGTAAAGCAAATCTGATGCACTTAGTTTTTTTCCCATTTAATACTAAATTATTCGCAGTGAACCAATTTTGGACCCTCTGTAGCGCATTATTTACGTCTAGGTATTTACGTTTAGGGTTCCATACCCAAAGAGTAAAAACGGGACTCCATTAATAAGACTCCACTGTCTGTCTGTCACCAGGCTGTATCTCATGAACCGTGATAGCTAAACGGTTGAAATTTTTACAGATGATGTATTTCTGTTGCCGATATAACAACAAAAAATAAAAATGAAAATAAATTAAAAATAAAAGGGCTCCCATACAAGAAATATGTTTTTTCGGCTTAAGGTACGGAACCCGTTGTGTGCAAGTCCAACTTGCACTTGGCCAGTTTTTAATCAATTACACCTCGACGCATGGCTACCTGTCTGCTCCTGTGAATCTTCAGCCCCCGGCTCGAACAGGATAGGTTTTATTTTGCCCATTTACAAAGATAGATAGAAGTAGGATACATTTTATTCCTAAAACGTTCCTGTAGGATAATTTCAGATTTTCACTCGGGCAAAGCTGCTGGCAAAAACCAGTAAGTAGAACATACATTGTAGTCATCTGAACCCTTCCTGCCATGATCCTGGGATCTAAGCACAAAATGGTTGGTTGCTGACCGGAATTATTTTATATCCTTACTTTAAAAAAAAAACGCTTTTACAAAAACAAAAAAATACAACCGACTTCCAAATAAAAAAAAACGGTACAATTATAAAATAACTTTAATTTCGGAAGTCAGTGTTTTTGGTTGTTTCTTAGTAACCAACCAATCGGAACGTATATCCTTTCACATGAAAGAAGATATTTTCAAATCAGTTCATAGATGACGGAGTTATGAGGTAAACAAAAAAACCGAATTGAGAACCTCCTCCTTTTTTTGAAGTCGGTTTAAAAATGAAACTGAATGTATCTTGGCAAACCTACCATACCATTTCGATGCCACAATTTGTGAATTTGCCTTTATGATGATTTCCAAAAAAGTAGATAAGTGGATATAATTTTATCCCATTCAAATAATAGTTCTCGCTTGAACGATGTTTCGCGTGAGACTATGAGCTTCTCTGTTATTTCCTAGGTGAGTACCTAAGTGTTATGCAAAACCTATGTAATGCTAATGACTATTACCTAGACGGTTACGACCGGCTAGGTTAGAGCATAAAATAAACGTATTTACCAAGTATTTTAATGGTCAACCGTTACCTATTTTAATGGCAGGGAACTTAGTTATGGCTTAAGACAGAGTAACTTTATTGCGTAGCTAAGATGACTATTATTGTGTTTGCAATTTGAATATTGAGTCTTTATTCTACCAAAAACTAAATCCATTGTTGTATGCAGAATGCCAAACCGACATAGCCCGAAGGATCGCCAAACTGAAGTGGCAGTGGGCAGGGCACATTGCTCGCAGAACAGATGGTTTTTGGGGTCGAAAAGTTTTGGAGTGGCGACCGCGTACCGGAAGATGTAGCGTTGGAAGGCCTCACTAGGTGGACCGATAACCTGGTGAGGGTCGCGGGTAGACGATAGATGCGAGACGCACAGGACTGGTTGTTGTGGCGGCACTCAGTGGAGGCCTATGTCCAGCCGTGAACGTCTTTCTTCTGATATGATGATGATGATGATGCAGAATGCAGCCACATCTCGATGCACAGTCTGTGCTACATGCAACCAAAAGGAGCTGGTGGCTAAATAATAACAGCCGTTCGAGTCGATCTTCAAGTTAACCTTGAAGATCGGCCCGTACGACGCTCGGCAGGCGTTGCCGAAGTCCGTACCTCGGAAAGCACAATATCAACGCCAAAGATCAACAAATGGCAGCCATTGGTTGATCACCAGACTTGACAAAAAGTACCATGTTACCCAGTTACTGAGTCGTATTAGGGAAAGGCTAGGCAGATGATAATGATGCAACATGCAACCACAACGTTACAGCAAAGTAGCGCTAAATTCATGAGGTAGGTACTTATAATACCTATTCATAAGAACACGAATGATTGGCTGTTTGATTGACACCTCAAACTATTGGCACAAACATAATAATTTATGCAAATTGCAAACTGAATATTTATGGACCGCATTTATTGCAGTATTTGAACTCTTGAGATGTTTCTACTTAAGATACAGTCAATTATGTATTGATAGTCTGTCGCCTTAGGCATATTTCACACCAATAGGAATAAAGATTTAAAATTTGGTAAGTTTTTCGATAGATTAATGAGCCAAGAATTTTTCAGACAGGCAGATTTCATTAACTGAAAGATAAGTTAGAAAATCGCCTCAACGAAATAGGACCGTATCAAGAGAGCGAATATTAAAAAATATATATATATATATATTTATATATATTCTAGCAGCTGTAGCTAGCTGTCTCCCGCGGCTGTGCTCTGGAATACGAAGTGCAAGTTGAAACTGAGCGGTAGTGAAGCGTTCTTTCCATGATTTATAGATAGGTAGACAGATTGATTCATTTTTAGGGTTGCGTACCCGAAGGGTAATCATCGGCTACGGAACCCTAAAAATCTTAATCCTGTCTTCAGTCTGTCTGTCAGCGGACTGTATCTCAAGAACCGTAAAAGGTAGACAGTTGAAATTTTCAGAGTGAAAAAGAAAGAAAAAATGTTTATTTGGGACTCGCACAAGACAAACAAACCAGTAAAATAAAATTAATAACTAAACAGTATAATCAAATAATTATCTGTGCGAGGCCAAAATGGTCCCTATCTCAGCTTATACTGCGATATCTAAAAAATAAATAACGCAGCGCTGGTATTCTGATAGGGCCAGTCAGTGGTGCTACGGGTACACTCACGGAGCATATGTAAAAGAAATATACAAATAAAATAATAAGTATAAAAATGGGTAAAAATGCAACAATTATTAATATATATAAAAATAATAAAAAAATAAAATAATAAAAAGAGTACCTATAACAACAAATAACAAAAACAAAATTTAATTTGGAGCCCCATACAAGGAACATGTTTTTTTCGGTTTATGGTACAGAAACCTTCGTGTGAGAGTCCGACTCGCACTTGGCCGGTTTTTTGGTACACCGCAAAGAAATAAACTCGTCTTGTCATCCTTTGCTAGAATCGGCATGGTTTAAATCCGCTATTCTGACACCAATTGCTATTAGCTTGCTTTGTCTCGTATGTTATAACTGTTATAAGTGATCTTTTATAGACAATCTGTGCCCGAAATCACACAAGCTCTTCTCAAGATGGGTCGGAAAATGTATCATCGAAATAGGACTATAGACCTGGAATCTAATAATCCAATGAGAAAATAACCAGTTTTTGTGCCTATTAGTAGAAACTAGTTTGACTTGCTTGTCGCACTATCGGAATAACACTCAGACAAATATTTCGTAAACAGTCCTATTTACACATGAATGGCTTTATTATTGTTTTCACTTTCATGTTACCTAAACATAAATTACAATTTAAACAATTGCCTACCATTTTTGGCTGATTATGCTAGTATTAGTGAAGCAGGTTCGCCCGTTTTAACGCATAATCATCAATGTGCTCACTGCTGGGACACAGGTATGGTTGCCAGGCGTCCGGATAAAGCCGGTCATAGTTAGGATTTTAAGATGCGTGTCCAGCCAAATTTGATGGTGTCTGGACTCTCTGTCTTTTGTTAGGATGTTTGTATTTTACCAGTCACTTTAATTTTCCCTAAAAATTGCACATCGCTATTAATTTTATTTATTCATTATAAGTTAAATAAATGTTATGTTGTCGTGTCGCAAAGCTTGGATTTATGTACACGAATACTGCTAAATATAATTTTAAAGACACAATTCTGAAGATGATAAATTTTCCGACCTTTTTATCTAATTTACCCAAAAATCCGGCGGTTTGTTCGACTTTCCAGTTTTACAACCTGGCAACCTCTCACAGGCGTCTTCTCTATGAGAGAGGTACGGGTTGATGTATGTCACGCTCCCATATTATTATTATACTCTTTGATGTCACGTCTTCGAACTTTAGAAGGGACACGGATGTCTGATGACGATTTAGTCAGTAAGAGTCTGACACGCCCTTCCCCTCTACCCAGAGCGGAAGACGTCATTTGATGATTTCCCATCCTTAAAAAAAAAGGTCATTTCGGTTTCTTCGTGATGCGCGATGTATTCCTTCACCGTTTTGATTGCAGATTTGATGAAATAATATCTAGACAAAGAAGAGCCTGCTTGTATATATCCCTTCTAATTAGGTGATTGCTTTATACTTTCAGTCCCAGAAGTGGCGGGAGAAGTGGGGCATCGACACAACTCTTCAGACGTGGCAGGCTCCAGAAGTTCTAATTAAACACTTCCCCAGTGGAAGCACCGGCTTCGATAAGGAAGGGTCACCAGGTAAGATTCTCTCTGACCATCATACCAGAAAGAATATGATACACATACTAGATTATTACGATCTTCTATAGATCACGACAGTATCGACTTTAAAAAAAAAGTACTTTTCATCAGCCCACAAATATTACAAAATAAAAACAACAAAAAATTCGAAGTGATAACATAAAACATGTTAACAACCGGTCTCACAGTATTCTGACATTCTAATAAAATCTTCCTCCATCCATCCGCAAACAGATCCTCTGGTGAGATCAATCATAGCATCGTCTCTTTTGTTTGCTGGTCGCGAGCTACTGCTGGGTATGGGGTCCTTCCTGGGTTCGATTACCACGTTAGCCAATGTGTTACAGAGTTTATCCATCAGTTTCGCAATCCAGACTTGTGAGTCTGTGTCCGGTTGACGGCTGCGCACTAAAACATGGGTGTTAAACACCCAATCCTTTGGGGAAAAATAGTCGTGATGTTCTCTATAATTTAATTGTTTAAGGACGAAATTTCCCCGAAAATATAGTTCTTAGGCAGAACCTACTCTTCATTTGCTAAAGAGGTTGGCGGTCTTTCGGTCAATGCATGCGAAATCTACGATCGGCTTTCTCAGTTTTGATTTATTCCCAAAATGCTCTTGAATATCGGCAAAGTGACCTTTATATCAACTTCGTGGTCAAACGATGATCATCATAATATAATAGTGATTTCATTAAGCCGACTTCCTACAGCGATTTACATAGATATAATACGACTAAACCGGTTTAGTAGTCTTTACGATAAGATTACAAATTAAGACCGAAGAATTTTTCCGCTTTGATAACACTTCGTGTTTATTCTAATTAAGTGTATAGTGTAAAGTGAATCTTCGAATGTTTGTCTCACGTACACTGCACGATAGACCGGCCCCTCACTTTTCATGCGCCTGCGCCGGTTGCGAAACAATTGGGTCATTGTCACTGTCACTCGGCTCACGGAGTTACACGATATGAACTTCCCCTCGATTTCTTCATACTTAAACCTTGGCCCTGACTACTCACCTGTACATAAGTGGTCGGTTAGGAAATAAGAAATATATGGCGTGATAAAATTACATCGAAACCCAAAAGGTCAGCTAAGAATAGCATAATGCATCTATTTTCGTGGGTGGAAGTCGTAACGAAAAAAAGATTTAAGCGGAGATCTTTACGATAGTTACCACCATTTATCTAGTGCTGGGAACGCTGGGAAAACACCACTAGTCGTCCTTCACAGCATAGACTGTGCCAAAGGAATGCTTAGCGTGGTAGGTAACCAATAGTAACCATTCATCAGAATCAAATTCATTTTGCGAATCGCCAGCCACCTAAGTCAACGCCGGTTGTCGCTGAAAACGAGCGCTGCACTGTGGCTATGTCTCGCAGCATTATGCTGAGCATTAAGTTGTTTTGCGCGAATGTGACGCTTATTAGCCCACCTGTATAAGTCACTAATTCTGTTTCTTTTTTATAGCTATTTACTTAACTTGAATAAATTTTTATTCCATAAATACTTAACTAACTATATACACTAGAAATAAAAATAAAAACTCCTAACTAAATTAACCCCAAAATATGGCGTCAAAAAATTCATCCGCATCGCTGTCGACTGGAAGTGTACCCAAAAGACTGGCGGCATTGCCACGTTGTACGACCAAGGTAAAAGCCAGCCCTTGGGTCACGTGCAGTGTCAATCAGCCGACGAGATATGTTATTGATTGAAACTCAACACCCCTAAGCGACCCCAAACGGCTCAAAACTATATTTTTTTATGGTATGCATCATAATTGGCGCCTGAACGGTCTACCTCAACTGTTTTTGTTTTTTTCTCCGGAAGGATTCTCGATACTGAAAGCATCTGACAATGACGTTATTCTTCTTCGTTTTCAGTAATCATCGTCCCATTCGTGGGGTTGGACGTGTGGGGGCTGCTGCACTCTGTGACCAAGACTGACGTCATCCGCATGATCCTGCGCCACCTGGAGAACTACCTCGCCACCGCCCGGAAGCAAGCGGAAACACATGGCCCGGCTGCGCTGAAGGTACGCAAATAACGATCGTTATTTTCTCGTCTCGTCTTTATATTGAACTCAAACACTACTGAGAGTAGGCAGTTATTCACGAGTTGAACCTATCACAGGAAGAGATTACATAGTTAGGTACGCTTTTATCGCCATCTGTTGGTTGATTTTTATTTCTTTTTTTTTAAACTTTGCCCCACACTAGGATTTTCTCCTGTATCGTGGGTGCGTTTACAAACATATAAACTCACATACACAAACAGCCAGACCCGGAACAATTATGTGTAGGTCTTACAAATATTTGTTTTGCAGCGGTCAATCGCTCAACCACTGCACCAACCATGTCGTCAAAAAATTCAAATTGCAAGTAAATGGGCCCGATTAACAAAATTATTGTCCGCCGTGTTCGGCGAAAAAGCAAAGTTACGAAGATTTAAGGGAACTTTAAATGGCGTATATTTTTTTTTTCGTGTATTAATAAGTACCTCATCAATGTAATAATCACAGAAAACTTATTAGATACCTACATAGGTAGGTACTTCCCAAAAATTATGCTGGACTGGATGATCTGGAACGACTGGAACCACAAAAGTAATTCCGACTAAAACCATTGCGAATAATCACGATTAATTGAGGAAAATGATAAAGCAGAGAGGCGAACCTAACTACCCACTTGACAACTGTCATTACGAGAACACACGGACACCTATTATTTACCTAGCTACGCGTTTGCTTGCTGCTAGCATTACTTTAAATTACACATGACTTACCTATGTTTACGTAAGAACCCTATCCTTGCAAATAAATAGGTATTAAGCTGTTTTTTATATTTCTATGTATTAAGCGCTCATTAATGTCACTAAATTGATGTTAGGTATTACTAACCCTCCAACAGTAGTAAAGGCTATACTGATAGAGACCGAAAAATTAAGGGAATAGGCTCTTTCTATGAGAACGTGATGGACCTGAAGGAGGCCGCCGAGCGGGATCGTAGAGGGCTGATCCCACTCGGAGAAGAACACGCCAGAACCCCGTCTGCAACATTTAAGGCGGGCGGGACTCCGGGGTCACGGGCGCTCAGAGGGGAGACTGCCCGCTCACACCTAGTGACCCCAGGAAAGTCGGTGGCACAGTGATCACGTGCTGCCGTGCGCAGCGAGGCGCAAGGGAGACCCCTTAACAGTCTTCTCAGGGATGTGCTCTAACAGGCTTTATTAAGGGTGGTATTTCCAGAGGTCACGGGACCCTTCCATTGTGATCACCGAGGTGGTTTTATTAAGGTTAAAATTCACTCTGGTCCTTTCACCAAAGGTCAGGCGCCGTTTGAAGGTTTTCCCCCAATAAAAAAGGAATACTTAACTAATCCAAGCAGGGTTGCATTTCAGACCTACCTCAATCCCTGCCAACCCTATCGCCATTCAAAGACTACAAGCCTGACATACTTTGTCTTCCGCCTCCAGGTGACCGTGATATTTGACCTGGAAGGCTTCAACATCAAGCAGTACGCGTGGAAGCCCGCCGCTGAGATGGTGTTCTCGCTTCTGCAGCTGTACGAGGCCAACTACCCCGAGATCCTGAAGGTCTGCTACATTGTTAATGGTATGTGTGTTTTCTTAAATGCTTAGTTTAGATATGACAGTAGAAAGGATTTTGGGTACTGAATGATCTTCAATTTATTCTGGGTCGGAACAGTCGTGAAACCCGGTAATGGGCTTTAATATTGTTATCAATGAACACAATGCATCTGAGTTCGCACATAACGCGCTACAGTAAACACCTAATTTATTTGTGGGTGTAATTTGTCTATAATATGTATGCATTTAGAAATATATAGGTATGTTTATCAGTTGTCTGGTTGCCATAGCACAGGCTCTGCCTAGTTTGGGATCGGATGACCGTGTGTGAGTTGTCCCAAGATATTATTATTATTTATAACGTCATTTCGGCAATTGCTTTTCAACTGATACACAGAATCAGAATGCGTAGACGGCGACTTTAAAGCCTAAAGACACAAACTAGGTATATTTTTTTAAATTTTTGGGCAAATTCGTGTAAATTTGAAGGAATTTGACAAAAAAGTGCATACTGATCTAGGCGTACCTATACAGCTGTGACGTTTACTATATTTCCTCCATATAACTCCATCTCCCTTTCTTTCCAGCACCCAAAGTGTTCTCCCTCGCCTTCTCGGTGATCAAAAAGTTCATGCACGAGTACACTATCTCCAAGATCAAGATCTACGGCTCGGACGCCAAGAAGTGGCAGGCGCAGGTGCTCACCATGGTGGACCCGGAGAAGCTGCCGCAGCACTACGGCGGGACCATGTTGGATGACAATGGGGATCCTAGATGTTCGCTTATTGTAAGTTCACTGAAAACCGGGAACTGATTATTATAAAATAAAGAAAGAAAGAACATTTGCCTATTTAACGACAGTTCGACAGTCACACATTCAATAAAATTTAAAAATGTCAGTAAAAACAATGAAAACACAGGGTGTTCCTCGCGGATGCATCAAAAGCGTTCATTTTAGGAATGTTGGCAGACAGATAACTGCCATCGTTGCACCAAAAATAAGCTAAGGACTTGTGTAATACACTTGAAAAATCCTTATACTGGAAATGTCCTTTGTAAAATTTGTTGGATCTTTCTTTGTGCGCTAAGGCCGCTAACGGTTGCTGGTTCGATTCTCGCTCGGGACATCTGAGTCTTTTTTTCTAGACATTTTAGCAAGATACGAAAATCATAATATTTGCTAAAACTGATCGAATGGAAGGTCTTTTCTTAGGAATTAATATTATTTCTTACTTTCTAGGTGAAGCCCGGTGGCAAAGTTCCTAAAAGCTACTACTCCAGCAACCAAACCTTCGACTCGGAGAAGGAGTTCAAGCGAGTCACCATCAAGACTGGAGAGAAACACGTCATCGACCTGCTTTGTTCAGACAATGATAGTGTTTTGAAGTGAGTACCGCCTACCTACTGCCAGGCTGTGCCACTGAGCCTGAGTCTATATTCGAACCCAGGAAAGGGAAAGTGTTATAGGGTTTTTCGATCGACATCCTAATAATTAATACAAAGAACTGGTCACCATTAGCCGAAAATAAACATGTTTCTTGTATGGGAGGGCTCCCAAACAAAAAACATGTTTTTTTTTAATTTTATTTGATTTTTATTATTTGTTGTTATAGCGGCAACAGAAATACATCATCTGTGAAAATTTCAACTGTCTAGCTATCACGGTTCATGAGATACAGCCTAGGGACAGACAGACAGATGGACAGTGGAGTCTTAGTAATAGAGTCCGGTTTTTGCCCTATGGGTATGGAACCCTAAAAATGATTGTAATCGGCCGCATATGCTTCAATTTTGACATTGCAATCGTATTCATTGCGGGTTTTACGTTGGCAAGCAGACGAATTTTCCTACAATTAGGATGCAGAAAATGGTGAAATGCTTATTCATTTGGAGAACACAGGGGTGATGAATATAGTCAAACTAATGCCGTGCATCTATGACCAAAGTCTGCATTCCACTGTCACTCATTTCAATCATTTCATACTCAACACCGACAGATGGGAGTGCGGAGTGGACCACCACGACATCAAGTTCGTGATCAAGCGGCGCGACGAGGAGGGCTCCGAGAGCATCGTGCACGGACCGCGCAAGATCTGCGAGGGACCCGCCGACGTCGGCGTGCTGGCCGTCACTGGACCTGCCACCTGTACGTTTGTAATACTACTAATACTAAAAGCCAACTTCGCCCAGCGGTTTCGCCTGTGTGAAAGGAACTTACCTATCTACCAACTCCCAGGATGAATGGTGTTCTATGTCCTATTCCAGAATATGGTTTACCCCGGGTGCCATGCAAGACAGTTAGTCAAAGTTACTTTCACAAGTATGGATAATAGGTACCTATGAATGTGGAAGTTAAGATGCTCGCGAAGTTCGTTAGTTGATCACGCCTCAACGGCTGGACGATGTTTGAATGAACTTGCACACTGGTAGACTATGTCTTGTATATGTCACCGGAAAATGCAGACTCCGTAAGATTATAAAATAACTTGAGAGATTGCAAACTCACGATAAATTGTCAGCTGAACATTTGAGATTACTTTTTTAAGCATCAAAATTTGATATTCTATAATATCTCCGTGCCGGTGCGCGAAATTGTGGACTGACATAAACTGGCGACTCTGATCTTCAATTTATCTGTTTTGGTGTGATAGATAAATTGGAAACTTAGCCCCTCATTGGTCTTTATTGGTGTCAGCTCACATCTGAACGGACCAACGAGAGCCTTGTTTTCAGGTTTTTATAGACTTGTGCTTTGATTGGTCGCCATTTTATATTAGTATGTATTTTGTGTTAGTCAATTTCCCGCAATGATTTCGAGTGATTAGGTATAGACTGTCAAATTTTCATGTGTAAAAAAGTATTCCTAATGTTCTGTTGACAATTTATCGAGAGTATACAATCTCTCAAGTTATTTTATAATCTTACGGAGTTTGCTATTTTGCGGTGACGTAATTATATAATATTCTTCCATTACTGACAGACTGAGTGAGTGAATGATAGTGATAGACAACGCACAGCCGAAACCACTGGTTTTAGAAAGCTAAAATTAGGCATGTGGCTTCCCTACACTCCGTAAGGAAGCACTGAGAGGATTTCCCGAAATTCTTACGGCAACGGAAAAAACGGGATGTGCGCGTACAAAGTCGCGGGCAAAAGCTAGAAAGGACATAGATAATACTTTTATACCTGTAGTACGCTCCCTTCATACCTCGAGATAATTTCTGATAATAACGCGGACGAAGCCACCAGCAGAAGCTACAACAAATATTTAATTGATCATAAAGCTTAGTAGTATAGTAGGTGATCCATATTAGAAATTAATGTTTTGGTCATTGTCTCACGATAAAGTTAGTGAGAGGAGCCTGAAGCAATGAGAAAAAATTGTGCTGTGGACACAATCCGAAGGTGTATCTTGTGTCCACAGAACAAGTTTTTTTAAATTGATCACTCCTAATGAAGCCATCAATTTGCAATCTTCACATTGTGTTATCTTATAAGGCCTCGCACGATCACTAATGCCCCTGCATGCATGACGCTTCTTTTGTTTGTTACGGATCTTCTTGTAGGCCAGGGTCAGTTCAATATTGAGAGCACACATCAAACAATGAGGAATCACTCAATGAATGCTTGAATGGTCTTGACAGTTATCTGGCTGCTTATGATTAAGTATGACTCATTAGTGGAAGACTTAGGTACCTATTGTTTTACGTTGCTATTAACGTAGTTTCTGTATATTATCTTAAACAGAGTGATCCGTGATCGTTTTGACATCGTATATGAGTTAACGGACAAATCTCACATAGGTACTTATTTACTCAAAACTGACACTACATAGGTAGACAGTGGAGCCGGGGGTTTAATTAAAATATAGGTACCTACAAAACGTTCAAAAATATAAAAAGCCTCGTCGCCTCGTCGTCGATTTCGTCTTATCATCTCTGACCTAGACTAGAGTCAAGAGCAAACTCATTTAAAAAAAAACCTAATCCATAAACGAAATCTATCATATTTGAGAGCGACGCGGCGTTTTGAAGATGCTCCCCCCTGAAAATAGCATTTCCGGCGCCCATAATGTTTGTTGTTCAAGACTCTAGTTCCTAACATTACAATCAAACAAATCGTCACAAACCCACCATAACAAGCAAGCCTATCTTACACTTTTTTACCATTCCAACAGATTCAGTTATCTTCGACAACAAGAGTGCATTCCTGCGCAACAAGAAAGTTTTCTACGACGTCCTCATCTCGGTACCGACCAGAGACCTCAACCTCAGCGATGACCCCACGGACGAGGTAGAAGCTGTCGCCGCTGCTTGCAGTAACGCCACTGCGGCGTCGTAGCAATAGAACAAAGATGTATTGAGCCTCGAGAATAAGGCGTAAAAATCAGTAACGGTTGTAAATTTCATGGGTCACAATAGTATCTAACGGTTCCTTGGAGCCGGTTTGAAGTCTCAAGACGTCACGGTCGCTCTACATCTGCCCGCCAGTTTGTACTTAGCTTCGCTTTGTAAGACAGCGTAGGCGATATCGTTCACTGCGAGCTACGGCCACGCTACGCAGGCGCCATGCGTGGCTTGCAAACAAGTGAAGTCTGTGAAGTTCGCTTTTCGCTGCGCAGTACCCCAAACTTCAACACCGCTGTCACATAACTTCGCTCGCGGAGTATTCCGAGTCGCCATTAGGTTCTACTTGTAACGTGGCAAACCTTTACCTTTGCGTACGTAGCAGTGGACAGCCTGGTTTTATGTCACGAGCATGTAAGATATGGTGATTAGAAAAGTAAAAACAACCAATTATATGAGTGATACGGATTTTCATCCTTATAGGCTTTCGGAAACTGTCATATTTGAATCAACTCGAACAGGAAATAAAGCACTGTTTTCCCATAATTGATATTGCGCATGCGCATATTTCCTCACAACTGGTTTTACTCACCGTTTTCATCTTTAGTCACAATGGTTTCTCCATAAAATATATTATACCTAGGTAACTTTCTATGTAAAAAAATCATGACTGTTCAGTTCATAGTATTTTGATATTCAATACCTACTAAGTACCTATAAAGAACAATGTTTGTGTTACAAAATGTTTTTGATATCTATGGTGTTTTTTAGGATAATATTGTTATTAGGTTTAGATAGATAGTTATTCTCTTATGTACTTTTTATACACGACGTCCCTAGTAAGTTCTAAGTTTAGTTTTAAGAAAAAATGTTTTATACTGTTATACAGGGGAGTTAAGGTTTATAAGATAAGAAATTAAAAACAAATGCAATGCATTTACGTAGGTACTTACATTTTATGAAATGGAAGCATTTCTGTGATAGTTTCCAATTTAGCAAATAAGCCTTATGTGGAATGGAACATATCTATACTTATCTACCTAGTGCAATAGCGTTATCGGAAATATCTATTAACTTATGGGACATTTTGGCATTTTGCATAAATTAACCTTTGTAGGGGCAATTTGGCATTTGGGTAAATGTCCCTTACGTTAATTGATACTTCTGGTATCGATATGCGTAATGTCCATACAATGTGTAGACGATGATACGCCAATAAATAAAAACACTGACAGTTTGACTAGTTCAAACCACTTCAATGAACTACTTAGTTCATAGGAATATTTTGGAACTATTAAATAAGTAGGTAAATCATAATTCATAACATGACTAGAAAAAAAACTACTAAAAGTTCCAGACAATTATGTTTTAAAGCATGAAACAGTATGTGGCATCAAATATGTTATTTAACCAAAATAAATAGCTACCAACTGCATCATCACTTGCCAGTGTGTTTATCGTCGTCTTCACGGTGTATAACAACAAGCAGACATTTAAGCAAAAAAAAATTTTCGAAATCAATCAACACATGCAAATACTGGAAACGCCCCCTAAAACATAACTGGTACCACGCTTTATGGGGCATGGGCGTCGCCATTGCTTATCAAAATAGAAATGATAATACTGTTTTATGCATTTTACTAATAAGCATTTATGAAAGGAAAATATTACTTTGTTAACCTATTATTTTCCTTTGTGGGGTTTTGCCAGCTCCATACCATAAATAATAACTAATATGATGACTACTAAATAATGGAATAGTTGGCAAAATTATTAGTTTGTGGTAATAGAGTATTGTGAATATAATTAAATGACTTCTTTTTTAATTCTGTGATGTACTTAAGAATGTTTTACTATAATTGTGACAAAAAATAATTATTTTATTTTCAAAGCAGTTAACATTCTTTGTTTTTATATTTCAAGGCTAAGAATAAATTGATGTCTGTATTGTACTGACTGCAATAATTGCTCAATTATAATCTATGTTCTAGATTTCATTTTGTATAGTAATGTAATAGCAATAAACATTGATTACACCAGCATTTTCTTTATCTTACACCCTTATCTTTTACTTACTCGGCATTATAGGATAACTCAGATAAGAATTGGTGACTTTTATAATTATAAATATTTCTAGTATTACGCAATTTGCATACCCAGACATCATGAGGTTGCAGGTATTGTTACACAAATACCAGATCATTAATGACTATTGTGTATTCTACCACAGTAAAACATGAAATGATTTTGTAAATATATTTAGTTAATGATAAACACCACCTTTCTTACAATTAATGTTATATACATAGTTACGTAAAACATCACCAGATTCTCAACCGTGATTGCTTCATTCGTCATCCTCAAATAGCATTTGAAGCAACTCCCTCTTGGTACACTGGGAGCCTTCTAACCGCTGCACTCCCTTCCAACGGATGATCGTGGGGATAACCATGAGCTTCAAGCGGGAGTCTGTCCGGAAGGGGCAATCTTTTTCCCTCCACCTGCAAGTTGTAATGAGAGTAGAGATATGAGTAGGATTGCCATACACAGAATACCTACTCGAAATGTGCATTGATATCAGCCCTTTAAACAATGCAAGTTTGATAAGACATGAGAAAGTTAATAGCTTTTCACATTAATTAAATTGCTGAAAGGCCCACATTGTCTGTCATATATTTTATTACATTTATGCTGCTGCAAATGCATACTGCTTTAATAGCCTAGTATTTTTAATAGTACTTAACATGTAACAGCGCTATGTTATACTTACGTAACTGAGTCACCAACATCAACGGTAACAAATATAGTATCTTTCTTGAGTTCATTCAGGTATGCTTTCACCACAGGCTCAGCTGCAAACAAAGATTGTTGACATAAACAAGGGTAAGAGCTGTATTACTCATTTTCTTCAATGACTGCTCTCTAGGCCTATTTCACAGGAGGAGTGCATTTGTTCTTATTAAAAGTAGTCTGACATTAAATTATAGCATAGCTTTCTATCAGCGACAGGTTTTTTGTAGTAGGATAAGTATTTTCAGAGATTACCTTTCACAAAGATTAAATTATAAAAAATCACAATGGTAATATCATACCCAATTGACAGTAAATACACCAACTCTGGCCATTATCTTTCTTTTTACCAGAGAAAAAGAAATACACCGGAGGTCCTTTAGGTGGTAGCTTATCAATGAATTCAGTAAATTTATCATAATTTTCAAGTTCTTCTAATTTTGTACTCATTTAATTGGACAACAAAAAGATAATAACAAAACAAATATCAATATAGATAATAAAGTACCTACTCTTATTTTTGGCATATAAAAGAGGTTTTAATTTAGATTATATACGACCTCCGTATTAGCAAGAAAGTAATGAAATCTGTCGGTTTCTTATTAATTTGTTGTCTGTAGCTGTAGTAAACAAGAAAAGCGTCAGTGTCATTTTTCGTTAGCCGGAGTTTATTAAACTAATTTAATTAATTTCCTACGTTTGAGTTTAGTTGCGTACCTTCAACACAATCGCTACACCAACTTTCCCCAGACGGCAGTTTTGCACCACTGAAGTTCAAAAGTACTGGAGGACCTTTTGCGTCTATAGTTTCAACATATTTCGCAAACTCTTCATAACTGTGCAATTCAACTTTTGTCACGACCATTTTCAGTACAGACACAAAGAAGTCAGATATGACCGGCGCAATCAATGAATAATGCACAAAGTGAGTGACTGGAATAAAATGCCGAAAGTACGTATTTGTTTTGATAAAATTGACAGCTTGGCTTGACTGGGCTTGACGGCAGACGATGACGTAGACTGACAGTGACACTCGATCAGTGTTGCAAAAGTGAGATCACTATCAATAAATTGCACTCTGTTAGTGCGTTTTAGAAAATCGTGAAACCTGCATGCACACAAAATTATATTATGTAGATTTTTTTATTTGTGATGATACTTATCCTCTCAGCCGTTGGCCCCATTTACCTAGATTTCCGAAAAATGTTACGTTATCACGTGATTACATCATGCATCTCTTCAAGTTACGACAGAGATGCTGAAGTTATTAGATTACCACCTAAAACCGGAATATCATGAGAAACCAAACCGCGAGAGCTCCCGATAAATCATAAACTTTTGCAACACTGCCGCGATGACACAGAGACTATGACACAAAGACAAAAGATAAGACGTGTATTGTCTATGATAAATAATTGTTCCGTTTTACGTGAAAAGTTTGTTTTTTCCTGAAATGGAGGTGCGTGCCGCGTGCCGTGGAACTCGATGAAGTGATCCTAATTCTGCGTACAACAGAAATTAAAATTCAAGCCAAATCAAAACGGTTTGACTTTTGACAGAATTTAATTTCTACGGTTGACAATAGAAAATATTTGAATGTTTTCATGTGTATTTGAATTGTTTTTAAAATATAATCGGAGCCTGAGTGATAATATCTATCACAATGGATACAACGACGAGTATGAAACCTAAAACTATGGCTGAATTGCTGCCCGGGCTTAGCGGTACGTTTAACTTTGCCTACTCCTAAAGCTATGTTTAGTAGAACAAAAAGTAACGTTGCTCCCTTGTCTTTTGGAGCTAAGTGATAAAACATCCCTATAATGATAGCCACACAGTATTCTTATTGTTGATTTTATAGGTATCCTGTCTAAAGATAGTATGCAAATTCTGACTGCAAAGAAGCAGCCTCGCCAAACAATTGTACACACTCGCACCGCTGAGAAGAATATAAAGCCTTTAACTATTGCTGAAATGAGAGCTGACATCTTATGTAAGTAAACAAACAATTGAAATTTGGCCCTTACCTATTCTTTCAATTATAATGCTTCAAATACTATTTACAAATATGTTAAAATGTCATGTTAATACCTGTTTCAGCCCTAAGAGTTCAGTGTCCCCGGAGACATGCACAAGGGACAACAAGTGCTAAAAAGAAAAATTGGAACTCATCTGTAAAAGTTGACAAAACAGTAAGCCACACATCCAATGGAAAAATGAAAAATAATCCTGTCAGAAAAGTGCTTAATTTTCAACCCAAGCCAAAAGTGAGTATTCACAAGTCAAATAAAAATTCTTCCTATCTATATTGTGTTATTACTGCATTGATCCCTCTTCACAATTTTCTTGTCTGTGTGTTGGTGGACACTGGACAGTCAACATTAAAATTTTGCATTAATTCAATTGATTACAGCCCGTTTCCAATATCAGAGCAACAATGGCTCCTGAATCACCGAAGTTCACGAGACCTGAAGTCAGACCCAAGAAGTCCCTTTTTATGTTACAAGGTAATGGTTTTTTTTTTTCAATTCTTATAAAACTTAAGTATGTTAATCACTACATATTATAAAATAAAGTCCCCTGCCTCATCTGTCTGTTCACGGTAAACTCAAAAAATACTGAACGGATTTTCATACAATTTTCACCAATGGATGGGGTTATTCATGGGGAAGGTTTAAGTGTATAATTCAACCTAAAATTCCTACGGGAACAGGCAAAAATAGGACATGCATGAAGTCATGGGCAAAACCTAGTCTCTATATAAAGGGAACTGACTAGCTGACAGAAATTTTGTACAAGGCTTACTTTCAGGATATAGGTGAGCACTAAATCGTTTTTGGAAATTGAACCTATAAAGGGGTGAAAAGGGGGAGTATCGTTTGTAAAATAACCAAAATATCCGCAACACAAAGTTATGGGTGAAATGCTATTCAAAAATATCTTTAGTATTTCATTTATTTGCATTTTATTTCAGCTCGTACCAACGTGAGAATAAGTGGCATAAATAACATAGCTGAAACACCGGTAATAAACAGGCCCATCAAAAGTCAAGTGACACAAGCAAATAAAGAAAATGTCTCCAACCAAAGTACTATCAAAAAGCTCCCTCCACCAAAGCTCCAAACCAAAACTCCTTTGATCAAGAAAAAGCTGATCCCTGTTATACCCGACACTCCCATGTCCAATGAATCTTGGAAGTCCAGCTGTGACGCCAGCTTCTTGCAAAAAGAGAAAGAGATCAATGATGCAGAGGAAAAAATAAAAGCCATAGCAGAGGAACCAACGCTGGAGAACCTAGCTGCAGTCACACCACCAGTGTCCACTCCGTTCAAGGAGTACAGAAATGTTCAAGAATATTTCAATCATTCCAGTGAATTGGAAAGTTCTGCCCTATACCATGATAACACCATCATGAGCTTTGAGAAACCTGCAGATAATAAAGAGAATAGCAAGAGAGAAGAGAGTGTCATAGTGTCGTTATGTGATCTACTCAATAAAGCTTCTGTTGCTAGCTCAGGGAAAATAAGCACAGAAATTGAAGATTTGTTACAGATTGAAAAACAGACAGAACACAACTTGAAGATGATAGACAACAGCATCGCAGCATTGAATAAGATTAAACAGTCACAGTTGACTTCTCTACAGTATGTCAGAAAACTAATTAGTGATAAGAAACCTTGTGAGAATGGAGACAAGACTTTAACTGAAACCAAAGAGACTCCCAAAGTTATAAAAACAGAGAAATTGACTCCAGAACGAAAATCTATTGTAAGTAAGCCATGTTCAGTAATAAAGTCATGTTCAAAGTCACCATCTTACAAGATACCGAAAAAGAATTTGTGTTTGAGGAAAAAAGTGTTCTGTAAATCGATGCCAAATGTTTCGAATGAAACAATGACGCCTGTAAAGGCTGACATGGGTAACAGAGCTTTAAGCATGTACATGAAAATGAAGGAGCAGATGAACTTTTTAAACACACCTGTTGCTAAACGAGAGTTTCATGTTCCAGATACTCCAGCAGTGACTTCACATAATTTACAAAAGCAACTTGATAAACTCTATGATGAAAACTAGGGTTTCGTTAGAAAATATCGAAAATAAATAAATTATAGGATAAGATTGTAAAGAATGCAATAATATTATTATTTTAGATGAATATTTTAATTTAACTAATATCTTATGAATGGCCATGTTGTAAAGTTTGCGCTACAGGTTGGCTATGCTATGTAATCGTCACACTAATTACAAATTTATATTAATTTAACAATAACTCAAACTGATTTTTGAAAATTGTGTTGTGATGAAAATGTTTTAAATTAAATTTCTTATTCTAGGTAGTATGTAGTAATATATAAATCTAATTCATTATTATAATTTGCATAATGTAAACTTTTTTGTGTATAAATTAAAGATTATACGTAATTATTTTTTTTTCAATTAAAACTTGGGTCGGTACTCTTTGGCCAGAAAAACCAACTTCAAATCATCATCTGCCGAGCCTTTTCCCAACTATATTGGGGTCGGCTTCCAGTCAAACCGGATTCAGCTGGCGGCTGTCTATCAAATTCGAGCTTATCAAAATAATAATAAAATAGATCCTGTTAAGCTGAAGCTTCACCATACTAAAGACCATGACGTGACCATGCTAAAAATGTAAAAAGTGCTTCAGAATCAGGATAAGTGATTTTTGTTGTTTTCTTCTTTTTGTTGTTGTTTGTTTTTTAAGATTGAGACCATAACCACCGGTAAACACCTCTACCAGGCTGGCGGTGACTGCCTGCCGTTGTGGTGGTGGCTCACCACTGGTGAGTGCAGTACGCGAACTGAGGTATGTTGAGTAATCAGACATTTGGAATGGGAGGTACCCGAAACCTATGCATGGTTCTCTGAAGAACAGCGGTATACCCGAATCCTACCCCAGCCTAAGAAATGGGAACATCGTTCGATCTCGTAGAAATATTCAAACAAGACAAGTCTAGTTACTCTATGAAAAATGTTATATTTCATCTGTGCGTGGCAGTTGACAGATGTCAAAAGTCGTACGATTCTTCTGCGTTCTCTTTGGAAAACTGCTACGTTTGTTGATAAGCGATAACAAAATACTTTCATTATCAGTTTATTCTGTAATTACGTGCAGAATAATCAAATTATATCATAAGAGACCTTACTGTGATACTTCAAAGTAGTATTGTCCCATTGAACTTAAGCAAAAATGGCCTTATCCAAACCAATTATGAACTTGCTGGCATCGTATTTACAAAACTTGTACATACATCCCATTAAAACAAAAGCAATTACAAGGTAAGTTATCAGTAACTATATAATTCATGAATTATTAGAAGTCGTAAACCTATTATTGTCCAGATAACCTAGTTGTACAAAGTTTGATTCCAAAGTCTAACTTGTTTTGGAATTTGCATTGTATTTTTTGCGTGACCTGTGACCATGAATGTTGTTAATTGTATGAATAATTAATTTCAGCTGCGTTGTGGGTACAGCCGGCAGCATTGCGTCTCAGTTAGTAGCTGGTGACAACATCAGAATAGATCCTATCTTAGCCTTTGGTCTTTATGGGTAAGTAATTTCAACATGTTATTTACAAGTTAAAAACTAACAAAAGCACAGTATGTTTTGTTGTCTTTGGATGCCCAGATACCTGAGGACTGAGTTATACATCTTCTTATGAATTATAACTTACGAACTTCCAATAGGAAGTTCATCATGACATACTAATAAATACCCTTCTAAATTCCAGATTGTTGTTTGGTGGCACAATCCCACATTACTTCTATGAATTCATTGAGAGATTTTTCGCTGAAGAAGTTGTTGCTTTCCCATTAGCCAAGAAGCTTTTATTTGAAAGATTAATATTTGCACCTATTATACAAGCATTTTCACTGTACACATTGGCTAGATTTGAAGGAAAGAACCACAAAGCTGCTCTGAAGCAACTTCTAGCTTTGTATATGCCTATTTTAGAAGCTAACTGGAAATGGTTGACCCTGTTCCAAGTTATTAACCTAGCGTTTGTGCCTCCTATGGTAAGTAAGCCTGGCATTTTTTCACTAAAAAATATGTTGTACTTATTTTGCAAGGTGTCAAGTCATAACATAATACATAATTTTCCTTCCTGACTTTTAAAAATTTCATTCAGTTTGCTGATATTTATGAGGACTCAGTATCCATAACAATTATATTACCAAAAAATTAAAATCTTTATGTTTCCTCATCTTTTATGAATTCCATTTATATTTAAAGATTATGTTCAGCCTTTAACCTTTTGAACGCCAGAGCATAAACGCATCGGCGTACCCCCAACGCCAAGCCACAAATTCACCGTATTTTTTGTCACATATTTGTGACGTTTGGCGTGCAGGGCACACGCTTGCTTATCATGTATACATGACAATGGCGTTCAAAGGGTTAAAAATAAAGTTCCATTTAAACTTTTACAGTTGCGAGTTCTCTTCATGAACCTCGTGGGATTCGGCTGGGCAATGTTCCTAGCTACTAAGAGACGTCAACAGAGCCAGAAAAAGGACTGAAGAAAAGAATTTATACTCAACACAAGGTGGTGGATGTTATTATATTCTGTGATGATGTTGAACATTCTATATAATTCTTTTTATAAATATTTACAAAGAAGGAGAGTTAGTTGTGATTTTGTGGGGTCAAGAGTTTATGGGGGCAGTTTGATGACCTCTCTAGTGACGTAAGCTTGTATACTTAGCTTTGTTATGTTGGTATTTGTGTGTGGGACAGTGTTTTTTACTGATAAGCAAATTCCATTTGAGATGCTTTGAAACTCCTTGACACTGACCTACATAAAGCAAGGATTTATTGTGCATTAACGTTTTTGTTTTAAAACTGTTCTAAGAAGCCCTTGATCATAACTAAGGAGTGTGTTAAATATAAGATTAAATGGTCAATTACATATTATTGAAATTCTTGTAAGTCGAAATAGCATTTTACAACATTCTTGAATAAGTAGTAATTACTAGTTATGTAACATTGAATTAGTGAGGTGGGAGGGCCATTTACCTATCTAATCTTGTATTGATAATAATTTTATTGTTTAATTTGTCTGTGTCAGTTATGTTGATATATTTTAATTATTAGGATGTGGGATATGGATTAGGAGAAATGTTATGATAATGAAAAATAATGTTATTGTATCAGGGAACTTTATTTGACAACAGCAATCCATCCATTATCTATGTACCAGTAGGTGTGTACTTGAATATACATGGTTTTATGGAATTGCCTAACACTATGTCACTAAATTCAAATCTGCAAAATCAATTCTTACGCAGTGCATTTAATTACGATGAGATTTCTCTATACAAACCAAATATGTATAAGTTCGGTGTATATTTTGATGTTCTTATTAAACTGTTTTTTACTGTTACTCTTGAGTATTATTTATTGAATATCGTCATATTTATTGCTTATGGTATTTGAAACAAATAGGCAGTTTCAATCGTTTACAATACAATAACTTACATTGCTACAATAATTTAGTTGTCTTATCACCTATTCTATAATAGAATTTCAATAAATAGAAAAAAAAAATGATTGTAAATGACTAGTAAAATTAAATTATTAAAATAAGTTAGTGTAAATATAAGATGTCAATAAAATATATTGCACTTTATATTATAATAAAGTAGGTACTTGGTTTTTGACTAGAGTATTTTTGTTACTTATTACCAAAATAAATTATAGAATAATTCAAATAATATTACCAACAATAAAAAATAAAACAAAATAAATACTTTTCGAGATCCGAGTAATCGTTTCCAATAAGGAATTGATAGGTTAAGCACATTTGACTAGATAATATTATCTTAATCTATTTCTTGATAAAACATCAATCAAAAAGTCGATTAATTTGGCCTATCGGCTACCTTACACGTGGTATGTATTTACAATTTCGACCAAACATTCAAACCTCATAAACCTTGTTTTTGGAGTGTGAATATGGAATGTCTATTTAGTACAAATAATTTGAAGTGCATAATTGTCGTTGGGCTTGAGTTTTAAGGGTTTATAACTTAATAATTAAGCGTGTGTGTGTGTCGTGAGCGTGGACCAGCCGGTATATTCTGTCAACGTCTCGCCTTGTTAACTTGGATAGAGTGAGCATGAAGTGAGCTGTCATTCCACCTCGTTTGTATGGATTGTCAGCTCACTTCATGTTCACTCCACCTAAGTTTACACGGTGAGATGTTTACAGAATCACACTGCAGTAGTGGGTGTTACTCTCTGTTCTCGGGTCTGGGCGAGCGCGACCAGCTGTGCGGCGAGGAGCGGCTGCTGACGGTGGACGTGGGCGTCGACGGCGTGGGCCTCCGGTACGGGATGGGGCGCTTGCGCGCGCTGCACGGTTAATGTGTTAGTACAGGCATGGGCGTTAGTATAGTTTATCAACATGCAACATTTGAAAGCGGTTATGAAAACATTAACTAGGTATGATATTGATGCTAAATATTTAGAAAAATACATACAGATTAAAAAGTTACTTTAAACTTTCTTATCAGCGTTATTTCTCCGAAAATGTAAATTGAAAACTAGTCCAAGTCAAGTCAATTCATTTATTTCAACTAGACCATTAAAAGGCACTTTTGAACGTCAAATTTACAGTTTAAAATTAAAATATAAGTGACTCTAGTTGAATATAATGAATGAAAGATGCAATTTGAAAATTATGACTTACCTTTTATAAGTTCTTTACACATGAATAAAAAAGTACATCCATAATAGAAAGCTTCTTCTACAAATTCAATAGAGTTCAAAATTGTGTACAACTTCTAGCTTCTCTACCATGCAGCAATAAAAAAATAAAAACAACAAAAAATTCGCAATAAACTTTAATGTGATAAAACAAAATGAATATTCTTGAAACAGTTAACACACTTGCAGCATGTCCTACGTCATTAGCACACTGTCTACACCTGGCGGGCGACACCGTAAACTCCCGTAACGTGAATATCTCATTGGCTCGCTATCTTCTTCTACACTTGAATTTGTTTGGCAGGTATGAATGATCTATAATGGGTGCGCTACGGAGGAAAAACAACTATTAATTATGTTTCCATTCCAGCAGATATCTCTCGCTTAGTCCATCACAATGTTTGATTTTTGTCAGTCCATTTTAAAGATCCAGACAAATTGATTCGTTACGGGGTATATATTACTGTGAAAGATCAATTTGTACATACACGCAAATATCTTATAACTAGTAGCACACCCTGTTAGTATGATCAGTGTTAAAAGAACGCACACATCTAAACTTGTTATAATATGATGCAAAGAGACTGACAAACGAGTGAGTATTCAAATACTTTTCACAGCCAATGGGAATATTTCAAATACATGATTTTTAAACCTAGTCAGCCTCTATACAGATATGGACACCCAGATTATAATAAGAAAGATAATAAAGGCTTTAGCGATATATTAAATGAAAGTAGGGCTTAATATTTTAATACAATACATAATATTACTTAAACTAATTCACACAATCACTTCACTACTCGGAGCTACTACTCGTGTCTTCAGAACTCGTGCTATATTTTCGCGACTTTTTTCTATAAAGAAAACAAAAACAAAATAGATAAAAGGAAAATATGAAAAAAAATGCCATATCATGGTGTTACTAGTGCGATGGAGCCACATACGTGTGTTAGTTGGTATTGAGGTTCGCTCCCAACAGATATTTCAAAATATTTGTAAACTTACTGTTTCCCAGATAAACACAATGTTTACAAATATTGAGAATTATCAAAACTATGCAAAAATGTATTTTAACATTACCATAAACATTGAATTCATTGACCTGGGAGCACCTCTAAACATCAAACGTAAAAATGATATTAAAATGGATTATGTAGCTACCATGATACGACATAACAAACGCAAATTATAATAACAAGCACACTTATAAATCAGGATAAAAAGCGACACACTGAAAAAGTTAAAACACACTGTGCAATAAATGTGAAATTCATTTGACAAGCATACATAATTGTGTAAGATTAAAAAATAATACATGTACCAGTACATATCAAATAGAATGTCATCATTGAGTGCACTTACAAAATCCCTAATTAGCAAGAACACAGTGCTTTTAGCAGACAACATACATCTCTACATTTGTGCTGTCGATCGTAACCCACTGTCATGAATAGATGACGTGCCAAATTGTGTCCAGCACATCTTAACCTTTTGAACGCCAGAGCATAAACGCATCGGCGTACCCGCGACGCCAAGCCACAAATTCGCCGTACTTTTTATCACATATTTGTGGCGTCTGGCGTACAGGGCACGCGCTTGCTTGTCATGTATGTGTGACAATTGCGTTCAAAGGTTAATCTTTGACTTTTATTTAACCAGTTACTGGGGCCGCGTGGTGCATTACGGCCCACTCCCGTGCATAGGGAGAAGGCCATGCCCAGCAGTGGGAACTTAGACCGATTATGGTGGCGCAATTTGGCTTGTCAAAAATTTAGTGACTAGGGCATACATAGGCCGAAAGTGAGCATCTCACGACGCTATTCAATATAAAAGCAGTGTTCTTGCAGTCAACGATACCTCGTGATTCGCCGCCTATCCAAGAAGCTGGGCGAGCCAGCGCGGCGCGGTATGGAGGGCGAGCGGGAGCGCGAGCGCGCGCGCGACTCCGCCGATCTACGGTAATCCGCGTATACGCCCGTCATTGTTCTGATCGATACCAATCGCATGCATTCATTGTATTCCGAGTTTAGTGGAAAGAGAAATTGTGTGTTAATTTTTTTGGTAAAGTACTTTTTTTTTGCAAAGAAATGAGCAGTTTCGTTTTTGCTTATGTGAATTTTCACCAAGAAACTTTTTTGGCAATGTTGGAAACAACTCATTTCTTTCATTTTAATGTTAACAATAAAAATTAAGTATCGTTATGTGTAAACAGAAAACGAAACTGTCCGTAACTAATGCGATGTTTTTTCTTTTTTTTCCACATGACTTCTATAAACACGCCATGGTATCTTCTAGCCGTCATCAAGAACAGTTTCTGAATTCGCAGCTCAAAGACTGTCACCGCCATACCCAGACCAAGCAGGTTATCGCTATGGCTCAATTCGATGTCTTTTCCAGTTTTTGAATTCAGTTTCAGGGCTCTTATAACGAAACTGTGAACTCTTATAGAACGCATAACGCTCTAAGGGTGTCACTACACCAATCGATCGGTCATCGATCGATGCCATCGATTGGTGTGGTAACACTCTAAGTGCTGACATGTTTTCATGGAATTGAATACAGAATCGGTAGGGACCTAGTGGCCGTCCAACTAGCTAGCTACCTGGTTCCTGTCTGTTACACGCTAAAGGTACTCACCTAGTCGTGTAGCATGTAACGTATCTGATACGGTATCAAGTGAGTACGTAGGTACGAGCCTGTTGCGAGCCGCGCAGTAAGCTCGCAGTGAACCGCCGAGTGGCGGTTTCACTGCGAACACAAAGGCGGCTCGCAGTGTTCGCGTGGACGGATCCGGGAGCTCGTAGCTGGATACGCGGTGACCGCGGACGAGCCGTACCTACTTGCAAGTTGATACCGTATCGGATACGTTACATGCTACACGGCTAGGTGAGTACCCACCTTAATACTTCATATCCAACAATAAAGTTCAATATTGTTTGCAGTACAATATTGTATGATTGAGCAAGTGTTTCACCACTTATAAATAACACAGTATTTAGTGTCATTAAACAAGAAAACAAAATGAGGTCACAAATAAAAACTATATCACCAAGTATTGTAGTGATTTAGTTTAGCAACAAAACAAATAAAAACACAGTAAACTTTTATAAGTGATGTAAAACATTTTTATTACTTTACAACGAATGTTGAAATCTCGAAAGAGTTAAAAGTAATAAATCACACACAACTTTATTGTTGGTTATACTTACAAGTAGCAAACTCGATCATTGCAATTTAAACTTTATGTCGATGGTATAAAGTGAAACGACGCACGCTCGTGATTTGCAACGACTGTAGTTGGTGCAACATAAGGTTGCAATAGCCGACTTTCTGAACAACTTGTATTCGAATTCGAACTACAAACTTATGTATCGAATTTACTCTTGAACAATTTGAAGATGATTTAGATAACGTCATTTTTGGAAGTAAGGAGTGCTAAAATCTGCGATTAAAAGTATGTGCGGGTCAATAACCGCTATTGCCACCTTATTCGGCCCCAACTATAGTTCGATCACTGAACTAGTTAATTAGAGCTGGCAATTCACTTGACGTATTTGTCAAAATATACGCATCACTAGTGCAATGTGTACAAAAATGTACCTTATGGTTATGACTGACGACATAAGGGTCGTTTTGTATTGCACAAGTGTCGCGAATATTTTGACAAATTCACCAAGTAAGGCGAATAAGGGGTGGTTCAAAGTAGATGTTTACCTAGATGAGCGCGTGGAGCGAGAGGAGCTGCGGGACGAGCGGGACGAGCTGCGGCTACTGTACGACGACGAGCGACTTGAGCGGGAGCGTCTGAAACAAACACGAGGGACTTTATATAAATATCATCAAATCAAGCCAAATATTTTTTTGTAATTGTTTGTATCTATCATTACAATTGGATGCTATTCGCAACTATTACTTAGTTAAAATACTGTTTAAGTGATTCTAAACTCAAAATCTCCATACAAAATTTCTTATCAGTATTTTAGCTATGTAACGGTTATAAAGTTTTATGAATAAGGCTGAATATCTCAACTCCCGAGTTACCTAAACCCTATTTAGCCATACCTATTTAAGTATTTTATTATCTGTGGCCAAATCATCTTTTTTTTGGCTTCCTAAAGTTGTCTGAAAACAGTTAGAAGTCGTTGCAGAAAGAAAACGTAAATTCGTATTCATTCATGTTCTTAGTATATAAAAGTTACACAACAGACGCTGCAGTAATGTTCATATAATGTTGGCAACAAAGTAAAAGTATCAATTTATCAACCAAAATACTTTAGGAACAAGAGTAACATTATTTTATTTTCTATTACAGTGAATTTAATACCATTTATAAAGAAACTCTGCCTGGGCAGTGCTAGCTCAGCAACTTCTACGATAATAAACAGTACTGTCAAGTTAACAATAAGTTTAATTCTTAAGACTTATAAAATATATATATATACGAATACTGACCTTGATGAAGAGTAAGAGCGCGACCTGGAGCGCGACGATCGTGAGCGAGAGCGAGACCGCGAGCGCGAGCGAGATGACTTGTTGCGCGAGCGAGAGCGAGACGACTTGTTGCGCGAGCGAGACCGAGAGCGCGTGCGCCGCGACGCCGAGCGGGACCGACGCGACGACGAGCGCGACCAGCGCCGCCGCCCCTCAACCGCATCGCCCGCACCACCTGCGCCGCCCGCACCTCCCGCGCCGCCCGCATTACCCCCCTTCTCCTCCACCTTCTTCGCCTCCGGAGAAGACTCCACGTTCACCGGCGGACTCTTCTCCTTAGGAGGCTCTTGCACAGGCTCCGGACTCTTCCTAACCTCTACTGGAGGTGTTGGAGATTTCTCTTTCATTGCTTCTACTATAACGGGACTAACGCTCTTTCTTTTGGGTTTCTCGATCACTACTACTTCGGCTTCCTTCGGCTTGGGACTGATTCGCGGCGGCTGCGACGTGGACGACGTCGAGGGGGCGGTCTCTTCTTCGATCCTCCTCCGCTCCATCGACACTTTAGCGAGTTGTGCCAGTCTTTCCTTCAGTCTATTGAGTTCTTTGATATCTAACTCCTCCTGTCGGTCTCTGTCGTCGAGCCGTAAGAACTCGACCTCCGAGTCGTCGTGTTCGCTGGAAGAGCTGCGCATGCACACAGCTTTAGGTTTGTAGTTCTCCGCCAGATCTTTACTTTTCTTCTTCTTGGGCTGTAGATCGGATGGGGACTTGATGTATTTGCGTTTTTCCTTTTCTGGCAATTTCTCAATGATGTCGCGGTACCGCTCGGGGCTGCGGCGCGCGGGCGAGTAGCTGAGACTGGACGTGCTGCTCTTGCGCGCCGAGCGCGAGCGCGACCTGTCCCGGGGCGGCTCTGCGCGCTCGTGGGTCCTGTCCTTCTCCGCGCGCTCTCTGTGCTCGCTCTTAGTGGGCGACGTGCGGCGCTCCGCGGTGCGACGTTCAGAAGACTTCTTACTCTTCTTAACTGGCGTCACACTCTTTCGCTTCTCCTTTTTTGAGCTTTTCCGTGGAGTTGGAGATCGACTGCGTGACGCTTTGCGTCGTGGTCTTTCTTCTGGTGAAGGAGACTTCCTTCTTGGTTTACTGCTCTCACGTTTACTTTCTACTGATTTTCGTCTAGACTTCAAGTATTTTTCCACTTTACTTTTTGGCGGGGGGGATTCTTTCCTCTTGTGTTCGGGAGACGGGCTTCGTTTCCGCTGTTCCCTCGGTGGAGATTCACTTCTCTCCTTGTAGTAGCGAGCCTTATTTTTGGAACTTTTCTCAGATTTTTGTTTAGGTGGTTGTTCTGGTTCTGATTCGGACGATGAATACTTTCTTTCTGATCGAGAACTTTTATGCGGTTTCTCAGTATCTTTACGAGACTCTCTGTTCTTGTAACTCTTACTCACAGGTGAACGTTCTTTGTATTCTGGTGACGTCTCCCTTTTTTCTCTAGAAACGCTCCTGTCTTTCTTTCTTCGCGGTTTTTCATCATTTAGTTCCCTTTCTTTTCGTTTCGTCGGCGGTTCTTCGTAACGATCATGATTATTTCTATTATTCTTTTCATATTTGGCATCTTTTTCTTTCCTAGGGTGTGACCCCTCTCGCCTGCTATGCCTAGAACTTGGAGATTCGCTTCTCCTGGGAGCTCTTCGTTCATCTCTGTCTTCTCTATGATTTTTACTATTTTCTCTGATTGATTCTTTCCTGTTGTAGTAGGTGTCTTCCCGTACTCTGCTCCCCCTGTACTCTGGAGAGGAGCTCTTCCGCCGCCTCTTCTCTGGCGGTGGGGAGGGACTGGACTCTCTGGTGTAGTTCTTCTTATTTCTCTTGTCGGTCCTGGTCTTGGGTGCGGGTTCAGACTCAGTGTCGGGCGAGGAGCGCTGGGTGTCGCGCTTGGATCGCTTGGAGCTCTTACGTCTGTCGGAGTCGGCGGAGGGCTCGCGCCGCTTGTTCTCTATCTTGGTGATGTAGGAGCGCTGGCGCTGCTCGACCGAGTGTGAGCGGTCCCGCGGTTCACGCGAGGCGCTGCGCGAGCGGCGGCGCTCGTGTCGCTCCCGCGCGGCCGGCTCGTCTCGCTTATCGTACTTCTTGCTTCGCTCCTCGCGCTCCCTGTCTGCTTTTCTGTAGTGATCGTCGTTGTTTCTCTCTTCGACGGAACGATCCCGTTGCCTCTCTTTCGTGTGTTTCACTGGGGAACTAAAATCCAAGCATAAGTACTGCGATGCTGAAACCTAAAAATAAGTATAATCACGGTATTAGGAGCGGCCTCACCTGTCACGGCTGGATGGTCCACTGCTGCCGCGTACTCGGCTGCTCGACTTTTTCTGTTCAAAAATTCGACAACAAGCGTAAAGATCATGGTTCCAATAGACGGGCATACAACACCAGTGCCAATACAATAGACTATGGTGGTAATGGCAAATAAACATATTACACTAAAATTTACACGAGAAATTCTTCAGGGGCACCAAATGAACCAGATGAAGAATTTCAATAAAGGAACATAATAAAAATATATCACTTGTACACATGCATTCTAATAAGGAATAGTAATAAATAGAGGCATCAAACAAAAGGTAACAGTAGAAAATAAATTATACTTAAAGCTATTGATGGAAGCAAGTATAAATAAACATATAATCTGTTTGGAAGTGTATTATCTGGACGATCTCTCAGAATGTTATTAATAGCGTATCCATAACATTCTCGAAGTGTAAACTCAAAAAGGAATAAATGAACATAATATAAGATAGAAGGGAACAGAACAGAACATATTGATTGGTTGGCACCGGTGCGTTACTCGCTTATTATAATGATGTTAGTAACACATTACGGCTCAACATAATTAATCATAAATACATGTAATACACAAAAATCAAATGTAAATATAACACTTCGGTAACGTACCTTATTTAACAAACGGTGGTGGCATTGTATACCATTTAAACATGTGGAGCATCCTTAATTAGTTTTGGGTAAATGAGAAGAGGGAGAATGTTATGGATTAGTTACATTTTAATAATCAGACAGTCTGGATATTAATAACTGCTGCGTGGTACGAAAACATGCTCACTCGCTGAATAGATGACTATTTGCTTAGTCGTATATTCACTTTGACAGCGTTGTCAGGATAAAAAATAAAATGAAGCGTTTGATTTGTTTTTGGTCACAACAGAATAGCGGTCGTGTTATCGTGGTTGCCGTTCACAATGCGAGCACGTTGTCGTAGCACGCACAGTCGCGTAACACGAACAAGTTTAACCACCATCTGTTTGTAAGTACTACACACCATGCATGAGGTAACTGTTCACACTTGGACCCACGATCGCACTTTGGATTTAATTAATGATCCGTGTTAGTCACAAATGCGATAGTTAACAATGCATTACCAAAATTATCACGGAGAACATAATTTTAGTATCACCTAACATAGTGTCTTACGAGTGTTATTGCTTTGTGATATACTTACAGTATACGTTATTTCTTCAGATAAAGATGGCTATCCTATGAAATGATGCACAGTTAAACAGATAATTTTTACTGGCTATTTCTTGTATTTACAGAAAATAAAATAAAATGAGGTAAGAAGACAATAACATTTAAATAATAGGTTTCGTGTGCCTCACACGACCGCTAGAGGAGCGTTCACAGTGTCGCGACTCGAGCCGTGCGACCAGCTGTACTTCGGGAGCGCGGACAGGCCGCAGTCGAGCGATGCAAGAGGGATGGGACAGGGCCGTGTGAGGGAATTATACACAAACCAAAACTCGTGAAGCCAATTTTATGCAAAGGAGGTGCCGAATGTCATATTAATTGTATCAGGCCAATGTGTTTGTTACACATCAACATAAAAGTAAAGAAAGCAACGTGCTACTCGAGCTATCGGTTGTTGCGAACTCACTATAACATTATACTAGTTTACTGAAAGATGGAACATTGTCTGACAGGCAGTGGTCGAGCTGGAGGCACGCGGAAGTAACCCGAGTTAATATAAACGAGGCATCGTGTGGCAACATCGACTAGTATGTAGCCCCAAACCCCCACACATGGAGTAGTAACGTTAGATCTCAAGAATCAAAGATTATGTTTTCAATATTCCAAGATCAATCAAGTGCAATCACTACTGTTAAGTTTACAAAAAAGTCCAAATTGATAATTTGGTTACCATGAGGACAAAACGTTAAGTTCAAAAACAAAATTAAAATTTCAAAGCTAAGAATTTAGTTCCAAATGAATCTGTAAACATGTATTGAAGCATAGGTTTCAAGCAAACCAAACATAATCTTTGAACTGCTGCACTCCTATCGGAATAGCTAAAGAGTATGGCATTGACATAAAACATGGACTAGGAAGCTGTGCTAATTACCTTCTTTTTCTTTTTCTGTCGTTCGTCGTCCGAGCTCCCGCTGTCACTGTCCCGCTCTCCCTCGGAGCTGCTCGAGCTCTCGGTGTCAGGCGACTTGGAACGCTTCTTTTTTTTCTTCCCGGATTCTTGTCTGATGACAAATAACCGTACCATAGATATCTCAACGTTTGGTAGAAGCCTCCTTTTACTAGTCTCATGGCCTGTTTCACCACCTACGATTAAGTTACCGTTAATTTACTTGGCAGATAATTCCATTCAAATTATGTTTCATTTTCGAATTTATTCGGTGTTTAGTGGATATTCGGAGGTCGTGAAACATGCCCTTAATCTTCGTATTAAAAACAGCTGTGTAATTGGACAAGGTAATTATTATAAGGTTGTATAAATAAGTTTATACGCATGTTTTGTAATGGGGATATGAATGGATAAGACCTTTACTCAGCAGTAGGGCATTGTAGGTTGATTGCAACATGTTATAACTAGATATTTTGAATGCCTTGAGATTTACATCTTTGCATTTTATAACAATACTAGCTGCCGCCCACGGCTCCGTTGCGTGAATGTCGAAAATTATCCCAAGGGAACATACTCTCGGGATAAAAACTATCCTATGTCCTTTCCCGGGACTCAAAACAATCTCTATACGTTTTCATTTAAATCGGTCCAGCCGTTTGCGCGTGAAGAAGTAACAAACATACACACACACTCACAAACTTTCGCCTTTATAATATAGTGTGATGTGATAAATATTACATGTTGTAAAAATCGTACGAAAAGTATTGCAAAAATGTATTTTGTCCTTGCTATAACAGCAATAAAATCGAATCTTTATATCGGGAAAGGACATAAAAATAACGTTGCTCAATATAAGAATAAAAGTTTATATTTAATTCCATACCATACCTATTCATGAAGTTCCATAACATTTTTCTTTCACTGAAATGATGACCAGACATATTTGATACTTGAATTCAAATAACAAATTCATAAAGGCACAAGGTAAAAAGTTTTAATACTTGCCTTGCCGACAACCGAAGCGTCACCTGTCTGGGTTCAAATGTAATCTATGAAATTTACGCCAACATTTACAAAAATTATACAAAAAGAGATAAATAAACAAATATTTTATAAATTGCGTAGGTAACAAACTTACTTCTCCTTTTTATTCTTTTTTGATTTCTTCTTCTTCAATTTCTTAGCTTCTGGTGACGTACTGAAATAGAAAATCGATTGATAAGAATACATCAGAATATTAATAAATCATACACCTTTTGACTTTGATATTTATACTTAAGTTAAAAAAAAAAAAAAGTATAAATATCAAAGTCAAAACCTTTTTCTATTTACTCAGTCCATTCGATTTTCAAAAAGTATTGGTAAATTTTTGCCATTTCAAATCGATAAAAATTGATAAAGATGCGCATCAAAGTTCAACAGGGGGTTGGTGACGTCACGTTTTAGTTAAAAACCGTGCCGGGCCACGCGCAATGTACGGTTCCGTAGTTGCACGTCACATTTGCCAAGTACATTTATAGGTTGGTCGACTATAACTTGTAAAGCTTACTTAGCTGTGATAGTTTTCCTTTTAAATTTGTTATTATATGCTACTACCAAGAATTTTTTTACGTCTCTAAAGAGGGGTGAACACACTACACTTTAACAAAAATTAACTCTTTAAAGCTTAACATTTCGCAAACAGATCCTTAGATGCAAAAATGGTTTAAGCACACCCTCAATATTTTTTAACGACCCCTCCAAAGACAATAGGATACACTTTTTTTTTTTAATTTTATATAACCATTTTGTCGGCGTGATTAATATGTATACCCATACCAAATTCCAACTTTCTAGTGCTAAGCGTCTCTGAGCTAAACCGCGGACAGACAGACGGACGGACATGGCGAAACTATAAGGGTTCCTTGTTGACTACTACGGAACCCTAAAAAGTGTACTAAAACGTGACATCACGTGAGTTTTTAACGCACTGTATCGTCTTTATTTTTGTTTACGTGTAAAAAGTATAAATACGTGTCCAATACTTTGGAAATCAATCAGATGGACAAATTAGATTTTTTTAAGAAAATACCCAATTTAAACATAGCCGATAGAGCATAAAGAAACACACAGTACTTCTAAAATGTTAGAGAGGGATAGTGACCCTCCCAAAGAATTTGGCCATTTGAGCGAAGGGTTATCCTATATGGTTTTTGCTGAATTTAGAATCCAAACCTGAAATATCTTTTTCGAATTGTTACTTGTGTCCTTCGTCCTGTGGTAAAAGAAGTGTACAAGGTCCCATAAGCAAAACTATCTAATAACACAAAGAAATAGTCCTAAAAACAAAAGAATAGAAATGGTACAGTTCTAAAACACAATAAAAAAATATAAAAAACTACATAAGTAATATATAAATGTCTGCAACCTCGTCGCATGATAGTTGTGACATAAGGTATATAAAGTATGTTTAACCAAGTCTAGTCTAACGCTATGCTAAATATCGAAATCAGCCCAGCCGAAAAAGAAGTAAAGAACGAAAACACATTTATGTTGCAATTAAAGCATAGTTGAGTTACAAACAGCCAAACAACAACAACAACGAAGAAACCAAAGTATAAACGGAAAAAGAAATAAATAAATGTCTTTTAAATCTGCCTTCTACAATGGATGTAGGATAGGAAGAAAAAAAGAAGGTATACCGAGGGATTCGTACCTTCTTTCTTTCTTCCGTTCGGGTGAATGGTGGCTCCGGTCAGAGCTGGGCGACCTGGAGGCCGAGTACCGCTGCATACGCCGATCGTAGCTGGGCGAGATGCCGAACGCATTCCGCATCCGAGCGTTCTTCGCCTCCTGCGCATCCGAGAACGCTTGCGTCTCCCGAACGCTGATGAACAGTTTCGGTCCGTATAAAGCAGGTGGGACATTACTGGACCTATATATCCTAGGTAACCAAGCCTCGAACCAGCTGAGCGAAGTGAGGATTCAAGGCTCAACTAAAACAAAGTGGGTCCAAACTGTCTCCCTGAGGCATTCCTAGATAAATCCTGATAAGCTAACAGTTATCTTGGATTTTCCGAATCCCTAAATTGCGAAGGGCGGTACTCTATTTCTATACATGCGACACCAGAAAGTTGATTCTTTTTTTTTAATGTATCACCCTCATTTGACCAAAGATCGTATATGTTAAAGACCTTCTCATAACTTATCCAAAAAGTCGACAGACCCTTCCAGCATCCATTTCAGTGATGATGACTGTCTTTCAATTAATAAATCATTTTCTTTAGTTTACGTTGTGGCTGTACCCTTTAAAATCTTTCCTATGTTTTTAGGACTATTTATTAGGACGTTCTGCTTAAGTATATTTTAATGAGACTTCGATTCCTTTTGCTCTTCTTCTTGTGGGACCCTTAAACGGAATGTGGACGTACCTTCTCTTTTTCTTCCTTTTGGGTGGATGATCTTCGCGCTCATGGCTGGGCGTCCTGACCAGCGGGTACCGCGCTGCGTGGTCTCGCGCGCGCCGCTCGGGGTCTAAGCTCGAGCCCTCTACGAACTGCGGTGAGATGCCGAATGCGTCCCGCAGGCGAGCGTTCTTTTCCTGCTGCGCCTCAGCGACCGCGTGCGTCTCGCGAACGCTGACAAATAACACAATACAATATCAACGACAGCATTCATCAGCCTGGGAATATCACAATACCAAAACAATAATTCTACTATGGAGATATTTTGTATGTAAGAATCAAATAAAATCCTTCTAACACAACATATATTTACCTGCACAGCACCTAAGTGCGCTAAAAAATAGGGAAACATTATAATTTTAGCATGACAATCTCGACTAAAAACCAATACTTTAAAATAAAAATAAATCTCGACATTTGACATTGCATACAATCAATGATCTACGCATAGTAAGTATGTCCAAAACGTGTGAAATCGTGTAAATTTCAATTAATACCTGTTTGTACTGTAAATGTGTAACTTTAATTAAATGTGAAATGGAATGCATATCGCGGCACGGGTGCTGACCCAAATAAGTACAATAGCCTATAAGGTAATCGATAAAACTGTGTGCACACCTTATGACGGATCGCATGGACTTCCTCTCCTCATCGTTGGAGAGACAGACCTGCAAATTGTCGTTAAAGTTGTTGCGATCTGTGGCGGAACAGTTACAGTGGCAGCAGCACGAGGCGCGCAGGCTCTCGAGGATGGTGCGGAGCGCGGGCTCGAGCGCGAGGGGCGGCGGCGCGCGGGCTTGCGGTGCTAGGCCCGCCAGGGCGTCGGAGCTGGGTTCCAGCGAGGAGGCGCGGCCGCGGCGCCCGCCCGCCAGCACGGCCTGGAAAGTGCCGCGCCACAGCCGTTCGAACACGACCCTATTATTCTGCGTTGCGTCGCGACGCGGAGCCCTGCCCCTTTGCATCTTAATCTACTTACTTTACTAATGGAAGACTTGTTTTCTTAATCCTAATTTTTTTTTTCTTAGACTAGTACATGGCGGCTGTGCCGTGGAAGACTTGTTTGAGCAGAGGAGCGTAGAGGCTACATTCTGAGCGGCCGGCAGCGGGCCGGCGGCGCTACTGCGGGGCGTCGGGCGCCATAACAGGAAGCACGCCGACGCGCGCAGCCTGCGCAAACATCGGATACGCGACTATCACACAAAGGGCTCTCCCCCACACCCTTTTGTGCAACCCTCAAGTATTTTACTCTCATTTGCTAAAATATTTTCAATTCTTCAGTCGTTCTCATGGAAATTAAATTGCTTCGATTAATCAATGATTGGGTTTCTTGTTATGTGAACCTGCGCAGTCTAGTCTAGTTGTTGTTTACGAAGCATCCTAACCATTATAATATTCTCGTACGTATATCGTGTTCCATATAAAAGTCATCTTATTAATATTGATGTATCAAATCGGATTATCCGCGGTCGTGCCGCTTTACTGACGACAAAAATATCGTGGCGTCTTTAGTTCTATTCTTGAACAGAACGCATGCACACGCTATTGAATAAACTGCAAACATCTCGGATATTTTTGGATCGATAGTACTATTTTTACAATGGCGAAATTGTTGGAATTCTTTCTCTTCGGCAGTTCATTAGAGTAGTTTCCTAGGAGTAATTTATTCGTTCGTAATTAGCGGTAATTGATGAGTGGCGTTGCTACAAACACGTCGGCATGGTCATTCAAATCTTAATAATAGATCAATCTTGATACAAATCTTAGTGCATTAGACGTGTTTTGGATTCTGCGTGAGATAAACGATTAAAAAATAAATTTAATGTTCATAGTTCGTACATACAATATTACTAACTAACCCAAGACTGAAAGTAATTTAATTGACAGTTTCTTTTGAGCATAAATGCAAATTCTACAAAGAAACGCTGCTACAAACTTGAAAGTACACGTAGGTACATTTACACCTGCCAAGATTTGTAAGAAAAACGTGAACTAAATCAACAAGGCCCAGTTTATACAATAAAACACATGTTAGAGTTTCGTTTATTCCCCGTGTTGCGATAACGAAAATAATAATGTTTTACAATAAAGGCTGACCCGATTTTTTGTTGATATTGCCGCACCAGAGCAATTTTTTTCTCTACAAAATATACCAGTAAGTATCTTCGGAAGCGTATATCGAGTATCAGCGTGGGTGGACAGTATATACACTACTGAGGTAAAAATTGAGAGTTCGCTCGTGCGATGGCAGCACTGGTGAATGACTTGCCACTATCATTATTGTGTATCTGTCGCAGTCAACTGGCTTAATCAGCCGTTCAGTTAGCGGCCTAGACTTTTCATTGAATGGTTAATTGGTCTACATTTCGCACAGTGAGAATGAAAGTGACCGAACTCAAAATTTCGGCGAATTGAGTTAAGTACTTGTAACTACTCCTAATAATATGGTCCATCATCTAATGAATCAAAAAGTGACCATTTCGTGCTAGAAATTGACAAACATAAACATTGCGTCTCTTTCTCCCTAAAATACGAAGTCAATTTTGTGATTTCCCACAAAATGCAAATTTCGTGTTAGGTCACTTTTATTCTCATGGTGCGATTTGGTGACATTTCGGCATTTAATTGAACAGCTAGTCAAATGACTTGTAGCCTTTTTATTGAATGGCTAGTCAAATGACTTGGTACAATATCGTTTAATGACTTTGCATAGTCAAGTCATTTGCGAACTTAGGGCACAGGGAATTTAGGGCACCCCGACACGTATAGATTAGGTTCGGTATGTGTATGTCGCTTCGCTCGCTCACTCTAGCTCCCGCCATCTCTAGACGTTTGAACGTTTCAAACAATTTTAAATATTTTACTTCAATAAAGAATTCCCAAAATCAATTATTTAATAGACTTTCGTCACACAGTTAGCCTATTCTATGAATGGCCTAAGCATCTGCCACCCCATTCATTAAAGGTTGTATTTAGTTAGACGCATTGGCTGGACGTCATTTAGGCCGCTAATTAAACGAAGCCGTTCCAGCTAATTAAACAGCTGATTGATTCAGCTGGCTGCGACATATCTATTGTTTAACGAAAACAATAAATTCAACTTGCGAGTGACACATGAAAAGAAAATCCACCATTGCCAAAAGAACAGATATGTGGAATACCTTTGTTTTTTTTTTAAGTGAAAACTTCTTTAGGCGCGTTAAGCATTCTTTGGGTGAACAAAAATCATGGAACTCACGTCTATTATTTCGCGAAATTATTATTTTTGAATTTGGAATGCGTTCGGTGACGACGCTTTCCAAATTCAAAAATAATAATTTAATAGCTCGACGATACAATTCACAGGTTACTTAGTTTTCACTTGTATCGGCAGTCCCCGAAGACTACACCGCATGTTTTTTTTTTTGCTGAGCTTTCGACTATTTGTAGTTTTCTCCTTTTAACACGCTAAGGGAATATAGAAATTTACGTTGCAGTCATCAGGCTTTGCCCAGGGCAAATTAAATAATGATGTGTAAAATAAATAGTTTGATTACAAAAAATGTATCGATAGTAACGGATAGTTGTCAAATTCATGTAGTGTTGTACAATAAATGGTTATGTCCTTGAACTAGTAATGAAAAACGGTTCATGATTTATTGTTCGGGTATCTACGAAGGGATATTAGGGTAAGGTCAATGTACTTTATTACGAATTTATGTGGCGCCTACCATAGTATACACTGCGTACGCTAAATTATTTTTGGGTTACAAACATAGAAACTCACATACAAAAACAGCCAGACCCGGAACAACTATCTGTAGGCCATACAAATACTTGTTCCGTGTGGGAATCAACAGCCAATCGCTCAACCACTGCGCCAACCGCGTTGTCAAATGGAAGAAAATAATTTTCTTTAAATATTATACTTAGCTAACCTGGCCCTTGCTTTTTGTAGCGTTTAGCAAGCTGCATAAAACAATGGATCCTCCTATGGTATAGTATTCAGGGCGAAAAACAGAGCACTCTGAAGTCGCTCTAGTGGTCTTTGAATGGACTCTATTCTCTGCCGTGAATGGGGGCAAACAAGTAAGTTCCACACAAAGAACTATAATTGGATCATTAGGGAAAGGTTTTTATTGCGTTTTTTTATTTAAATAATTATTATATGTGCTAGCTTTGGGTGGCAACCAGCAACATAAAATATTTAATGGACCAAAGCGTTTTGCGCACGCGATCAAGATAAGAAATGAATGTACCTATTTTGTTTTAATTATTTAGTTACGTGCATATTTTTTAGGGGTCGCGTAGTTATAAATAGGTTTTAACCCTTCTGTGAAAAGCTTTGTTATTATAGTATTTGCAACTATTAACTATCCTTTTAAGCGTTTTGGTAGCGTCAATAACCTTTTGAACGCCAGAGCGAGAAATAAACGTCGGCGTGCCCCCCTCGACGTCAAGCCACAAATTCGCCGTACTTTTAGTCACATATTTGTGACGTTTGGCGTACAGGGCACGCGCTTGCTTGTCATGTGTACATGAACACAGATATAGAAAGGATGTGACCGACACCAATAGAGTTTGGAAAAGAGGGGCTACTCTCTAAACCCGAAGTCCAGAGTTTCGGGCTAGGTTGCGGTCGTATTCTACTCCGTATCATCTACGGACTTACGATTAGTTCCGAACCTGAAATGACAACACGATTTGACAGTGATTTGATTAGGTGATACGGACTAGAATACGCCCGCAACAAAGCCCGAAACTACGGTCTTCGGGCTTAGAGTGTAGCCCCAAGGTTAGGCAGATGATGATGTCGATGAGGAAGAAAATATCCGAATACATTTAGAGAGTTAGTAAACGAGGGCTATATAATAGAGCCGAATACTTTTGCTTTCTGGTACAACGAAACAGAATCTCAAACGCTCCTTTATTATCACTAACAAATAATTCTGTCACACTCGAGCTGAAGCATCCGAAAACAAGAATTATTATCGCAGAGCGTACAATGCGCACCTGCGCCTGATCGCTCAGTGCCAGACTGCCAATCGTAGTGTTGATCCTGGCAGGCGGGTCTCATCTCGTGCCAAATACCCATGTATCAGACTACGAGTATCTTTAGCTACCTATAAGCACGAAGGCGCGGTTTCTGGCACGCACTATGCCTATCCCGCGGCCGCTCCCGTTAATTACGATATACGTCTGTCCGTCTCAACGTTCATTTGTTTTGCGATCGCGTGATTATAAATATGTGTCAACATTTTGTACGTGCACGGATTTTGTAGCGCGCACGTTATAATTTGTTAGAATTTGGAACGTTTATTAGTGGGATTTTATGTTCGTTGTGCGCGCGAGCTTTGTTATAGTGTGATGGTAAAGTATGTTTATAAAGCGCCATGAGTCTTAATGTTTCGGATATGAATAAAAATAAAACGGTACATTATTTGGGGCAATCTTAAAAGGTGTTCCTTCGGTACGTCTTTCTTTCAGAATATTCACAAATATCTAGTTTTCCATAAGACCATAGACTGGCAAAGTATGGTATAATATCCATAGATCTTGGGCACCAACTCGAGAATACCTATTATTATGTGCACGACTCAGCTACATTAGTTATTTTATTGTTTCAGATAGGTAAGTGCTGTAAACACGCAAGCGGACGTCTTGGTACCTGACAATACAACAATGACTACAGAAACTTGACATGACGTTATTACTCATTAGTTCATTACATATTAGTATAATTTGCTGTCAAACACATGTTTGACAACCAAGGGTTTCCAGAAAAAAATACGACACCAGATGGCGCAACATAGGCGAGAGGTCCACGTCCTTGAAAAAGTGACTTGGATGTAAACATGACGCTGACGTCAATTTACCTCAGGTCACTCAGTGCTGCCACCTGGTGTACGTCATTACAGGAAATCCTCATTCGATTAATAGGCAGAAAAAATCAGCATCAGCACTTTTTTTTAAGTCATTCAAAAAGACAGCACTCAAAACGCCCACCCCTCACGACTTCCCAAGTTTACAGTCTTTATTTAATTTTGCAAAGAAGAAAGTGACTCAACAATTTCCCTACAAAAAGCAACTACAAAGAAAACATGAAGCAATAGACCTTTTCCAGAGTAATAAAAATGTACTAAAGAAATAAAACTGTTCTATTCTTAGCCCATAAGTTAGGCCCGGGAAGTTTATTTCCAAACGGTACAAGTTAGGTCAGCCGAGATAGAAAATTGGACTCCAAGTGCGGTGCCTATCCGTGCCACGCAATACGTTAAAATTGGATCCATTTCGAGGGTTTATTTACTGTCTGTTACACGACTTTAGTACGATGTTATTTGCATGTTTTACTCCTATTACTGTAATAAACAGACTTGGAATTCTTGAACATGCTACCAGACGGTGTGAGTACTCATGAATATGATATGAACAACTTTTACGGTGGGAACAACGGTAAAAAAAAAACATTTTTATATGCTCAAAAAGAACCCTTCGGGAATACAGGCCTGGAGTTGTTTTATTTAAACTTGTATTGTCCGAGAGCTGGGGAAAGGTCTGTCCCAAAGCCTTTCATGCTTCCTAAGTGTAACCTTCTTAGACCAATCTCCCGCAGTTTATATTACCAGATAATTCTTTCTTTGGCTGCCAGAGGATGGACGGCGTCGCCGAGGCAGGCCCAGAAAGCGGTGGCGAGATGATCTGGATGCACACCGCGAAGGTTGGTTCGAGGTGGCGCAAGAAAAGAATGTCTGGAAGGAAATGGGGAGGCCTTGCCCAGCAGTGGGACACAACAAGCTAAAGAAAAAAAAAATTTCATTTTTCCGATGTTGTTCCCGTATAACTTGTTTTTATTCATTCGTACTTTCAACCCTTAAAGATTACCACAGAGTTTAAAGTTAGTACAAGTTACAGTTATTACATAAGCGCGGCACAGTGGGGTGCGACGTCGACATATTAAAAGTCCTGCGACCTGTCTCCCTATACCGCGGGGCGCGCCGAGGGGGACAGACGTCATCCGCGATCGATATGCAAGGACCCTAGATATCGGTTACGGGAGACGAGGTCCGCGCATTTAGATACGCGCTTTATGTAGGACAGGTTTTGAAATATTGAAGCTGGGATACCTGGGAGTGGCAAATTATGTTTTCTCAACTATCTCATTCCTATTCAGGGGTTTCGGTTTGGCTGGTTAGCGTTTTTTTGGTAGAATAGTAAGTATAAATCGACGGTGAAGTGACAATACCTCCTAACTGAAAATGCCAATACCTCCTAACCAAAACACTAGGAAGTGGTGACGGGCGGGCATTTTGGGGGACTGACATTATGTCAAACTTTGTCTTTCAAAAAGTGCTGGCACTCAGCCTTATTTGAATAAATGACTTGATTTTGAATGACATTTTCCGAGAGATTCACTTTTTACAGCTTTTCCGAAGCTCCGAAGTGTATTTTTAGTTGCAACTGCATTAAATGGTTATTAACTAATTCAATATACTCATTATTTATCGACTTCTCAAGAATTTTCTTTTTCTTTCAGTTTGTGTAAATCATTGATTTCAGCAGTTAAGGAGTTATTGGCACTTCGCCGTCGAAATATTTCCAACACGATATAATTTTCCATTTACCGACCAAAAAGTTCAAGGCCCCCTCATAATTTTGTTCAACAACACCAAGCTCATTATCATGTAAACGAGTACAACAACAATATAAATCAGTTTAGAATAGGGTTTTCCTCATCCAATTGAACTTTTCCGATATGAAATATTCAATCAATAAGCTTACCTGTTGATAACCGATACAAGCCCATTTTAATCGAGTTGGTAACGAAGAAAATGTAATAAAACTACGAAAAATAATTCTAGGCTCGATTTTATGAGAGTTAAGGTAATTGGTTAAAACCAATTACTTCTGTTGAACTGTAAAATCTGCCCGTAGTTTTCTCCTTAGGGAGTTCTCAGGAGGGAAACAGTCCAGCAATCAAGTACTACTTAAAATAAAAAAAATTAAACTCGTGTAAATGGGACTTGAGGGACCGATTTCAACTTTCATCGTGAGTTTGAATGAATTTAATCTATTTGAAACGTTATTAAGTAATCCATTAACGAATAATAAACGTGCCAAATTGTAAGGTTTCTTTCAAACCTTTTTCGATAGACCTTGGTAGCCGGAAGCAATTTTCCTTAAAGTCGTTTCGACAAAACTTTCCCGAAGGAAAAAAAAATTGTCAGAGACACAAAAAGCCTTTTTTATATGACTTGTAATACCATAATACTCAGATCATAACACGTTACGATCTTGCCGATCCATCTGTAATGTGAGACAAAGGTTTACCTGCCATTTACGATACAATACGCTACTGGTTATAAATTATGTTATCGATGTGGAGCAACTGAAATAGACCGGCGGACTAACACAAATAGATTGTCTTCGGTTTATGATGTATTGAGGCACATTTTACCTGAAGTTACAGTGGTATTGTGCGGAGACTGAAGAAAATGGGCGTAACAGGAATATGTAGAGACATAGAAAACTGTACAGTGACTGGTAATTGAGTGCGTTCCTTGAAATGGTTATATTAGAGCTAATTTTGATTTCGATCCCAAAAACTGGTGGTCGAAGTTAGATTGTTTTCGAGTTATTGAAGTTCACACCAAAAATAAAACAAAATTGTGAAACCTACTCCGCTCTGGATAGTTAACTGATAGGTCATAGACGTATAAATCTCTCAAATAACAATTTATCAAAAAAAATACGAAATGAAGCGTCGTAATGCTCAAGCTATGAAAATTTCTTGAAACATGTTTATTGAGGCCATTTACTCGAAATAAATTTATGGCACTTGACATACAAACTTGACATAAATTACGGGAGAGACTTCCTTGTTTGTTAAGCTTTCTACAATACTGCCACTGATAGCACATGTTGAAAAAAAAGAACCACAATTGTTCGAAAGGTAAAATGTTGATGGTACTTGGTAGTACACATTTTTGGTAGCACGCCTTGCTTATTGCGGAGCTAATAACTCGAAAACAATCCATTTTCGACCCCTAGTTTTCGGAGTAAAATCGTTGCAATTTAGCTCTGGAACCACCCATTTCAATGAACGCGATCATTACCAGTCACCCTGCTGTACAATTCGAAGGCGCGTCATCCATCAACCCTCGTTGGGCCGTCGTGGTTCGTGGAACATTACCTGGTATGATAGTTGCACCGCGATCTATTATGCATTTGTGTTCTCTTGTGTGAGCTTGAAAGTATTGATCGGACGCCTATTCAGGCAGGCTATAGTCTATATTACGATATAAAAACAGCCTTTAGTGTAAGATCCAGCAGTGTTATGTTAGTTTGTTCACCTTGGCCACTTATATACTAGCTACTACATTTTGACCTTTACACGTTTCTACTTGATATTAGCAGTAACAATATAAGAAATTGGGCTCACATGACTACGAGCAAAAATGACACTTCTGTCCCATATCCTAATTTACGTCGATGTTACAACTGGCCTCGACCATCTCATTAAACAAGTAATAGCCGGTGAAAATTAATTTAACGGTAGTAAATTGGCAATCAAATTAATTAAAACTGCGATTATTTCGCCCACTTCTTAGCACTAGATTTTCTCTACGTTTTGAAGATGAAATTAAACTGAAATTTGCTAATTTCATGCATCGGATTATGACTAATTGGATTACCTGGCAACGTTAGGTGTTTGTAGGCAAACAGTAGTAGGATAAAAACCGTTTAATTAAGCGAATTAAATTATTTTCAGAAATACTATGGCAGAGCTAAATGCATACTGTAGGAAGGAAAACGAATAATCTGTATTTCTAGTGAAAACCCATAGGTATACAGGAAATAGGGACTCTCAAACGATATCCGTTCCCATGCTGTCGCATACGAGGCGATAATTTGTTTTATTGACACACCCGTTGTCAAATTGAATGCGTGTATTCCAGAAGATCCAACCAAAGTGATAGCTTATTTCTATAACACCAGCTGTGACAGCATACGTGACACAGGTACTAAAATTATAAATATAAACGGAACACTAATGTTCGCATATAGTAATATAGGTACCTACATTTTCATATTTATTTTCGTCGAGCTTATTAACAGACCATTTCAACTAGAAAATTAATCACGTTTCTTGCTTAAATAAAATCCGATAAAGGTAAACGTAATGCGTTAAATTGAATGCTCGATAATCGCACAATATGTATTTTTTCTCCTTGCAAAATTATAATAACTGTAATAAAACACTTGATAATTTCAACACCGCCGTATGCGCGTGCGCAAGTGATCTTAATAGTCTGGATGCACGACGGTTATTGCTCATCTCGATTTATGATAAGCAGTAAATTATAATGTTAGCGTGATCATTAGTACGGATTACTGCATGGACCTACTTCCTACTTTAACATGATATATTTCCAGTTCAAAAAGTTTCAAGACATTTACCTTAAAAATCCGTTTAATTTTCTAAAAGAGTTTTTTCCAGCTTTTAATAAATATAGTTGGAACAGTCCCAACACAACAGATAAATAAATAAAAATGACTCACACAACTCTCCCGAACTCGTCCTTCGGCACGTCCTTCTCGCCTGCGCCGGTGGACAGCTTCGCCCGGAACGCAGCCACGCGCGCCGCGATCTCCTCCTTCGGCAACCTACGCAACCATACCAGGGACACACTCATTATTCACCAACTAAATATTACAATACAAACGAAAAAACGAAATAACACGCGCGCGCCGCCGAACGCGCAAACGTTTACTTGCAGCCAATGGATTCACGTATGTCTCACTGAGCGACCGCGTACCGACAAGCGTAGATGAAAATCTTATAATAAATTTCTCAGTGTAATACCTACCAGTGCATGATACGCCGAGCCGCTATAACGGCGTAGAATAACTTTTCGAAAACAATAAAACCCGATAAGACGTACTCGTTGCGCGACTGTAAACTGAATGCGAACGGGGACTACTTATTGAATAATATATAACACGAAGGGTGGCCCGCGACCCGGTCTCGCGCCGTTGAATTATTGATCTGACTCCGGCGCAGCGGTCAGCGCCCCTAAGCAAGGGTGCGATCGATCCGTATGGCCTTAGAGGGGATACTTTCTATTGGGGAAAATAAAACAAGGGATTTTATTGAGTAATAAATCGATAAGGCAACGTGACCTAAGTGAACATGAGCAAGTGCATGTAAATCTAATAGAGAACTTGCTACAACTCGAGTTACAAATGCCGACAAATTTTACAAATTCGAAATTGTGTTTGGAGTTTGGGCGTTTGTTTCTTAATCACAACTAACTGAATGAGATTTTGATTAGCTTGAGATGATTATTCCTCTATATTTCGACTCCGATTTAAGGGAAAATGGAACAGTTCGAGTCTTTTAAACCACTCCAAGACAAGACCTTTTAAACTAACAGAATATTGTTGTCAACTTGTCATTTATATTTAAAGCTTCAGCAATTCTTATAAGATAGACAGACAATGAGCGATCGAGCGAAGTTTTGACCACACAGTCTAATTCTAGTAAAAAGGCTAGGCAGTACACGAAGGTGGGATATGCGTGAAAAAAAAAACAGGGTACCTATGTCCAAAAAGGGAAGATTTTAGCAAAACCTGCATAAGTTTTACCTGGAAAACTGCATAGGGTTGTAATACATTAGGCGTAAGTTTACTTTACTGTGGGACTAGTTAAACACAAATACAATAAGGACTATTGATGCATGTTGACTCCCCGGGAGTCCAAGTCTGATCGACGTTTCGTTTCTTCGCCTATTTTCGCTACCGCTTCGACAGCGCGTTATCAGTATGCTTAGTGAGAGTTTTTTAACGTTCCCGATCACGTTGCGTTAACGTCAATTTGTATTGAAACCGAATAAACGCCGTCTGCTGACTGTCAGTTTTTTTTTTCTTCATATGTTTTGACTTAAGCGAACGTCGACGTTGACGTGATGGAGTACGTTAAACTCACAGTAAGGCCTCTGCTTTGCTAATATAGGAAAAGCAGCTTGGTGATGTTGGGTTGCGGAATTTGTTCGCGAAAGAGTCACCGCGGCCCTGGAACGCAAAGGGCTTTAGCAGGAACACGGATGGATTTAGTCAGTAAGAGTCTGACACGCCCTTCCGGTCCACCCAGAGCGGAAGAAGTCATTTGATGATTTCCCATCCTTAAAAAAAAAAAAAGCTTGGTGATGTTGCGTTGGACGCGCGTCAAAGGCGGATAAAAACAAATTCATCTCAAACCCAAAAGGCTTCATTCAACAGTTCTACAAAAGCCAAGTTCAACGTTCTCAAAAAAAAAAACAATTCTTTCAATAAATTATCATAATAAAGGGGTCGTAAAGGACACGCGACACTTACTGGCGCCAAGAGTTTGCGTGTTACGTTCATTAATATTACCGCACAGGAGTAAGAAATGGAAAGCCCCGTAGCGGGGTAAACCCTCTTTGACTTGTATGAAGGGGTGGCCTTGTCTCACTGTTTTGAATTATTTATCAACTCGGGCGCAATCGCCATGATGCGGTTGTTGTAAGTTGTCGTAAGGGTTGACCGGTTATTTTTTTAGTATCTACTAAAATGGAGAGATAATCTAAAATTTAATTTGTATGTGTCACCGGAAAATTGCATCTCCGTAAAATTGTAATAAATCTTCATTAGATTATAATTTATCCAAATACTAGTGGACCGCCCCGGCTTCGCCCGGATGTTAGTTTTTTTGAAAATTTTCTTTCATAAGAACTTTCTCCTGACAATAACAAACACAACAAAAAAAGAATTAGCGAAATTGGTTCAGCCGTTCTCGATTTTTGCGCTTAGCAACACATTTAGCGATTCATTTTTATTTATATAGATAGATAGATTACGAAAACAATCCTTTTGTATGCAATAAATCCCATCCAAATTCAATAGATTCCAATATATCTGTCACCGGTAAATGGCTAACGCCATAAGATTGTAAAATATCGCGTGAAATTGTAAACTATTTTTGCTAAGTAAGACACGGATATATTGGGAACTATTAAATTTAGAGTTCTGTATGTTGTCGAACGTAAAACAATAGCACCATCCCATAAGTTCCCGTAGGTATCGTAAGAGGCGATTATGGGACTCACCAGAAAATGAATAGCAGCAACTTTGTACATTGCAACAGCGATAGCCAACCCGCCTGCCAAGAGTGGCGATTATGGCAACCCCCTTTGGGTGAGGCCTATGTTCAGCAGCGGACGTCTTTCGGCTGATATGTGATGATAATGATTGAATTTGGATGTGATTAATTGTATACAAAACAATTGTTTAATAATATATCGAGAAATTATAATCTAATCAAGATTTATTACAATCTTACGGAGTCTGCAATTTTCCGGTGATATATCCAATAATATCCATGTCTTATTATTATTTAGAAAAAATTGTTAACAATTTCTATAATATTACGGCGTTTGCAATTTTCCGGTGACATATGCAATGTCATCAGGATCGGTCGAGGATGATATATAATGGCGGTGTTTTTCTACGCGAGATTCGTTTTCCTATTTTTTGATAGCGTGCAAATGTTTAAGCTATAATATTGTTAACATTTGTTTTGCTTATCACATTTCCTATACATGTTTGTATAACCGATAGCAAAAGATTTCGTTAGGTGTTATTATTTTGTTTTAAAATCAACTCTTACTCATAGAAACATTTGTTTGATATTATAAATAAATACTACAAAATGTTTAAAATGATTTTGCAAGCAGTATAGGTAAATTCAAAAGAAATGAGGGCTTAGCAAAATTCTTGTGTCAGCAGAAGAGGGGACCTGCCAGGGTTGCGGAATTTGTTCGAAAGAGTCACCGGACCTGGAACGCAAAGGGCTTTAGAAGGAACACGGATGGGTTTTAGTCAGTAAGAGTCTGACACGCCCCTCCGCCCCACCCAGAGCGAAAGAAGTCATTTGATGATTTCCAGAAGTCATGTCATGATAAAAAAAAAGCAGGCGAGGGGAGGACGTACTGCGTAGCGAAAAGCGAACTTCGCATATGTAATTAAGTTTGAACTGACCTACTTTGAACTATTGGCCATCTGTGAAATTGAGATTTTGCTTGTTAAGGGAAAAAGTAATGGGAGGAAAACCTAGGGAATAAATATCATAGTAGTAATAATATATTTGAAATAAGATGGTAAAGTTCTAATATTTCACAAACTTAAGTCAACTAACAAGATGTATGCTTCCAAAATCATACAAAAATTAGGTCAACGTGAGAAAGGTGCAATTTCGACTAATGAAACTCTGTTTATTTTCTTCCTGCTCAAGAATTGTGAATTTAGTATATCTCAGTAGCTAGCTTTAAAAATACACAAGAAATTAGATGCATCAATATCATGGACTGACAGTAAAGAAGTGATGTTTACAGAATTCTCAGTTTACAAAAGTATCTTTAAGCACATATTTTATTGTTGAGCTGATAAAATACTATGGAAAAAAATCTTCCGTCCATACCATAAAGCCAGTGTTTTATCATTGGCTTAGCTCCAAAAAATATTGAGCTCTTTTACTCAATATTGGCAAAGCATTGTGCAATATAAAACTTGAATTACTGTAATAGTCATGTTTTGTTCAAAACATTTTGGGCATGGCATTGTATAAGCCTATTATTATTGGCATTTCTTCTTAATTAAAAATAGGCATTTCAGTATGATTAAAAAAATTCAGCCCATAGACTCAGACGGAATAGTAAATTACTACTATTTAAATCAAAATTTTGGATGAACAGAGGTTAGTTACTCAATCACACAAGAATGGCTGAAAGGATTTAGATGAAATGTGGCACAGAGAGAAATTATAGTCTGAATCATAGGCTACTTTTTATCTAGGGACTATGTTTCCTTGGGATAATTTACGACATAAATGTGGGTGAAGCCGCTGGCAGAAACTAAGTATAAGGTGTTCAAAAATTAACTGCAAGGAATTTAAGGGGTCATTGTACTTTTACTATGGGACTACTTTCGTGATTTCTGTGTTGGACCAAACCTAAAAGTAGTTCAAAATAATGAGTATAATGACCCCTTAAACCTCTTGCATTTAATATTTTAACACCTTATTTACTTTTTTGTTACCATCCTCAGAGTTAAAATGTAATAAAATCAATTACTGGTCAGATTTCAATCTTGAAATACTGAAAATTTTTATTTTTATTTTACACTTTCCTAAATCAAGAACATTTAATTTGATTATTGCTTATGGCAAATAATGTTGTATTTGCCATAATCAAATTAAATATTCTACACTATACTACAGTATTCTATACAGTCTGTATAAATTGTGTGAACAGAAATTTCAATTACTATAACAAAATGCATGAAATGTAAAAGTTCCAAAGAAAATTTTATAACTATGATACAGGAAGGAACTATGAATAGGGGTATGAGCATCAGTTAGCTCATTTCCTTGGGATCAAATGCTTTCCTTATGCATTGGTATTAACCACAAAATTGACAAAAAAGTGTTTGTTTACCCAAGTACAAAACAATAAAGCCACCCCCACAAAACCTCATCACTAAGTCTATGTCTTCTGTCTGTCTCAGGGTTATTACGTTTAAACAGAAAACAAAGTTGATGATAAGCTCGGTCATCAAAGTTTCATTGCTGAAACTATAATATGTTGTTTGTTTTTCTATTAGAAAAATGTTACTATTCTGTTAATGACTTCTTGAATGGTAAATTTTTAAAACTGTACCTTAATTTTTCTTGTTATTGAAATTTTTAATGATAATAACTTGTAAAATTTCTAGATAAGCTTATTGATTTGGTAATCAACTATATATGTGACAATTGAGTTATTTATGTGAATTTTGATGACATGTACAAAGACGATTGTTGTATTGTAACTTCAAAAAATAACAATTTTACATGCCGTAAGGCAGAATGTATTGGATACACCCAATTCTGTACCATCTCAAACTTGTAGGTATGTACATGGCTGGCAAATAAATAATTCTGATTCTGATAATTGTGTATATATAATACCTCCTAAGTTAACAAATATATGATTACTTTCAGAATACATTTAAACTAATGCATTAATACCTAGCAAGCACTCATATGATATATAGTTTCAGTTTCAATGTTAAAATATAACATATACATTGAACTCATTTACTGAATTTTGATGTTAGTATTGCTACAAGTAACATTATTCTTGACTCAGAATGACGTGGACGATAAAAAGTGCATAAAAAAAGATACTGAAGAATAATAACTTTTCAGATTACTTCAAAACTCAGAAACTATTACGTCACGTAAAGTTAGACACTGAAACAAGATAGGTTCACAAGTAAAAGTTCATGTATGTTACTCACCCCTGCTCCTCGAGACTGTCCTCAAGTTCCGCACACTTCACCTCTATCTTCCTCTTCCTCTCATGGTCGAGAATCTCCCGATTTGGTTGTTTATTTGACGCAGAGTCTAACTTGGCTATTTCTTCTTCGGTGCGATAATTCACCGAGTCTTTGGTCTTCCGCACTCCGGCCCAGTTTCTTTGCACATAGCCATTCGTACCGGAGCCCCGTGGCGTCGTTAAACCAATCCCATTATACATTTTGCCGGTTTATTTACCTAAAAATCATAAATCAATTTTATGGCATGCTGTGCTGTGGGTATGGCAGCACCGGACAATCACAATCTAGGTGCCAAAAGTAAAATGACTTCACTAAGATGTCGCAGTAACACTTACAAAGTTATGTAGGTCAATTACCTACACAAATATCTCACCATTTACAAGCACCTCGTTACTTTAATTTTTATTCATAAGACACACGTCCATCTTGGCTGGTTCTGATTTTTTTTATGGTTGACTTTGTGACAGAGTTACCATTTCGAGACAAGGTAAAAGAGCTCTTGCAATTTTTCTTTTCAAATTTATTTTATTAAAATGATAATTAAGTATAAATTACTCTTTAAATATTTTAAATAAAATACCATCACATTATTGAAAAAAGTATTGTGAACTCATTGAACCAAAATGATTAGGTTTCAATGTATGACATTTTGTTTCAAAAGTGTAAAAAATTCATTTGACGTTTAAATGAAGTTAAGAGTTTTTAGAGGTTATGTTTTGTGTTTTGTTTACACGCCGAATAGATTATCCAAACTATATACTATCTTGAAATATTGACCATTTATTCATAAATTGCTTCTGAATTTGAGTGGAAATAGAACAGAAAAATGCTTGACAAAATTCTGTACAACACTGTTCTCTCGCAAACACTGTCGCCCTGTGGAAAATATTTGGTGGCCGGTAATATTTACAGTCAGATTGCTGTTTTTGAGTGAGTATTTTCCGCATTTTATCTAGTTGGTTAACTATCAGCCCAATAGTCTGTGAAGCATTTGATCTCTCTTATCGTGTCTCTTCACACACACCTTGATACTGTTAATCTTTCTTTTCCAGTCTGGATCGAATCCTTAATCCTGCTGTGGAGTTGCTCACTTCAGATTACAATAAGCCGAAATACAGCCATACCCTTGAATCTGGCCGCCAGGTCTGTAGCTTGGCCAGCACAGACAAGTTTTGCATTGCTGGCACAGTTAATGAAATCCTTGGATGGGATTGGAAGAATGTGGTTAGTTCAAAGCTGAGTAAACCTTCTTGGACCATCAGGATACCTTCACAGTCATCATCCTTGGAACAGACTGATGTGAATAGTCTATGGTTGTCTGAAGATGAGGCAAAACTGTATGCAGGATGTGGTGATAATAATGTTTATGTTTTTAACTTGGAAGATGGAACACTGGTCTCAACTTTGAAGGGACATAAAGATTTCATACATGCTGTTCATGGAAAGTGAGTAAATTATTGAATTTATACCTAATCATTTATTTGCATAAAAGCCTTCCGCATTTGTACAAAAGCTAAAATTCCTTTCCACACTTTATAAGATAATCACAACAAATCTTTTCAATATCAAATCTTTTATTATGATGTAGCAGAAATAAGGATGTACCTTTATATGGTGATCATTAAATTCCCTAGAAGAATTATTCACATGTTTCTTGTAATTAAAGATACCAAAATGATACTGAGTTCTGAAGCATTCTAATAAATTATTCTAATTCTATTAAAAACAAAATAACCTCCAATCTCGTCTACTTTAAAAATTACCAAAAAAGATTGAAAGTAAAAGTGTTATGTTTACCTACAAGATAAAATCATTTATCATTAACCCTCAATCTGAGGTAGTCAGGTCACAAATTCAGTCAGGGCAGATCACAAAATACAAATTAAACATTTTCTGTTGAATCCTTAGTTATATGCCTTATTTATTTCTTCTATTTATAAACATTCCAGCAACCAGCAACTTGTCACAGCCAGTGAGGATGGGTCCGTGATGCTGTGGGATGCCCGTACATGCAAGAGTCACAATAAAGTGCAGCCCCACACCAACAGCAAAGTGAGCAGACCCGATGTTGGCAAGTGGGTTGGATCAGCTGCTATAGGAGAGGACTGGATAGTGAGTATAGCTTCATTTGTTTTGACTTGGTGTATTTTAATTATAGTTCCATAAAAACCGTCTATTTATTGTAAGGGAAATCTTTTATTAAAGGAAATCTGGTGTTGTTATATTCAGTTTAATCTATCATGTCAATCCTAAAATACATCTGCATGCAGTGTTATGGCAGGATATGCTGAAACAATTTTTTACTGTAACACCAAATTGTACCATATTCTAGCAAATAAAATATTTTGATTGATTGACTGAAAAAATATGTAAGTATAAAAAAAATTTCGTACTTACTTCCTATGTGGAAATTAATGAATAGCTGTAGTGATGAAATCGATTTCCATTTTGACAGTTTGGGTAAATTGAAAGCCTATTTTCATAAAAAATTCTCATGATGGCCTTTCATTGACTCGCGTGGAAGGAAATGTGTTCATGCTGATAGAATAGAATACATGTAATAATTAGTTTGTCAAGCCATTCTTAATCTAAATATCTTCATACTTAACTTAAAACTAGATTAGTAGTTTAATTTAAAGTATATTTTGTACAACTTCCTTATGCATGTGGTGTTTACCTATATGTGATTGTTGCACTGATGTATAACAGTTTATTTCATGATATTTTTAACACAAAACCAATGTGAACAATTGTTGGTGAACCAATAAAATAAAATAAATAAAATCGATCTTACCTAGGTATAAAAATTTTGTTAAACAACTATTTTCAGTTGTGTATGAAAGTGAAAAACCACCACTTTCTAAACTGTATGAACTACTGTGAGAAGTAATTTGGTGTACCACAAGCCTACATGCAACTCTGCCTTGACTACTTTATTACCGGATAATCGGGAGATTATATACCTAAACTTCTTCCCGTGAAAAAATAATATGGACATTCCTTTCTGAATAAATTAGTTATCCCGGGTTCCCGGGATTGAACAATAAATGGAGCTACACATAAAATTACAATTGTTTCAATTCCCTAAGTAGTCAAGGCTGCTAGCCTGTTACTAAACCAGTTCTCATAAAAACTTTCATTGTAAATTAAAAGTTCCATTAGAATCGGCTTTATAAATAAAATTACAATGAGAGTTCACAACGAGTTCTAACTATATTTTGTACGCATTTTTAGCAATCTCAGGAATTTCGAACGATTCCGGGATCCGGGATTCTGAAAAGCATGTCCGTATTATACTTTCGTGAGAATAAAAGTGAAGTTTAGGTATATTAGCGCCCGATTATCCGATCACTGTTTATAACTTACAGAAAGCAAATCATTTCTTAACTGAAGACAACCAAATGACTTTATTCCCTTTCATAATTTCTAATTAATGTTATCCACCAGGTTTGCGGCGGCGGTCCCCGCCTGGCTCTCTGGCACCTTCGCTTCTTGGACGCCGTCACCGTATTCGACCTGCCTGACCACGGCATCCACGTGTCTTTCTTCCACGACGACTGCGTCTTCGCAGGAGGAGAAGCCAAGCACCTGTACCAACTGAACTACTCCGGAGAAGTGAAGGTTGAACTACCGGTGTCAGCTACCACAGTATACTCAGCAGTCTTGAGAACAACCCCTAACAAAGTCCTGGCCATTGCTGGGTCTAGCCCAGAAATAGATCTCTGTACCACTTTCAATTACCGAGATCAGGTTTTACACTTCCGATAGGTGAGTCATAGTTTAAGTTCATTTCTGTTATTGATAAGTTAGTTTTAATATGAGACGAAAAATAAATAAATGATGTAACAAAACTTTATTATTTACTTACAATTTCGTTGCTAAATGGAAACTATTAAGCATAAAAGATGAGTTGGAATTAAAATTTCATACTGGCAACACATATCAAGACATAGTGAGTGTGTGCATTACTACTACAATAAACGAGAGTTTTATAAATGTCAACATAAGGAGCGTTCAAGTATTACGTAACGCAATTTTTGAAGATTCTTGATCCTCCCTCCCCCCCATATAACGCGCCGTAACGTTTATCTGTACCCCCCTCCCCCTCCCTAAACGTTACGTATCATCCAAGTCATAATTTTTACTTAAAAGTCACAATTATGTCTACTCCTCTCATGTTACCAATTTTTTTAAATTAATAAATGTCATTTCAAGAAAGACGGCGAAATGACCACTGTTTAGTGACTATGTAACTCGAAAATATGTTTAGTGAGCTAGCGTTAAATTAAAAAAAAATGTTACGTAACGCGTTGTTCGAACACATCGTAACGTTTTACAAGACCCCCCCTCCCCCAAATTGCGTTACGTAATACTTGAACGCCCCCATAGCATAGGTACTAGAAAATGTTCTTTTGTAGTATAAAAACTTAAATATAGCCATGTCCAGCCACTACAGCAGGTATAAACCCTTGGCTACCATCCCTCTTCTTAACATAGAACCACTCTGCATCCACATCGGTCTCCACCCCCCCACCTTGCACTAAAACCACCACATCTCCTTTCTGCACTGTCAAAGTTTTATTCAAAACACTCCCGGTATAATCACTGTTCACTACTAACAGAGTCTGTCTCTTCACTTGTTTGTAGTCCTTCTCTTTTTCGTGTATCTTGTCTATGTTGGAGCAAACGGATTTGGTCTTCAAATATAGGGTATCAAAGTCTTTTTCTGCGCACGAGTTCTTGGACTTGCGTCGTGTGGATCGCGCGGGGTAGCGGCACTCGGAGCGGGTGCGTCCGCGCAGCTGTTCCTTCTCGTTGTCTGTGAGGTTGCCGCATGGACGTGGGTAGATGTCGGTGCTGCTCTCCCAACATGGCGTCTTCTTTTGTGGTGATGTTCTGGAAAGATGGGGTTCTATGGTTAGTTTTTGTTGTGGGATTAGTAAGTTTGTTTTATTTGCATTTACTTTTATCCTAGCGCTTATCTACAATTATTTTTGCTCCATTGCAATTTATTTGGGCTTCTGTTTCTTTTCAACTCTCATAACTGTCAAGTACAGTCACGAACAACGCACTTACTGCGCAGTATTAGCCTACGTTTTTTGTGACTGTACTTAGAAGATATGAATCTTCTAAGTACAAACAATGTACTTATTGTGCAGTATTACCCTACAAAATCTTTCTAGTTCAGTCACAAACAATACATCAATTGCGCAATATTAATCTACTCATATCTTTATGTGCAGTCACAATTCAAACCCTCCCCGACCTTTGATTACCGAGCCAGCCCGCGTCGCTGAGCCAGTAGTTTTAAACTCCCCAAATAATGTTACGACCCAGCCTGTCCCTTGCTGTTCCTCCCAAATGACGCCGCTAGCCGAGGTCCTTATACCACAGGGGATGCCCTAGGGAGCGGTCATTTAGTTTTAGTTTAATTTTAGTTTGTAAGCCCTGGCTGGGGGCCTTAGAGTCATTTAAGGCCACCACAGGATAGTCCGGTTAAGCAGTAACCAGCCTTAGTGTGCTGAACTGCGAGTGGTCATCGTCAAAAAACAAAAAAAAACAATTCAATACACTTATTGCGCAGTATTACCCTACCCATATCTTTCAAGTACAGACACAAGCTCACCTATTAGGCAGTATTCCCAGCGGCAAGCACGCGCTATACAGCACGTATCCCTCGTCGCCGTGAGGCGTCTGCGCGTAAAGCCACTGTTCGTTCTTGAATACTGCGTTCACGACTGTACCCAGTGGTAAGGGCAGTTCTTGCTGGATGTCTTTCTGCGTTTGGTATAGAGTGCTAGGGTACGCGATGACCACGGGAATGTTGCCGGGACGGTCTATTGTAGCCTGGAAGGGGAAAAGAAGATTTAGTAAAAGTGGCACTTGTACATAATTATTGAGCTTTCTTAGGCTGCCACATCACCACATCAGTAAAGCCTGGAAATAGTTTGGTCACCTACTTGGAACTTTTAAGATACTAGGGTAATGGTTGGTACCTGGCATACACTTCAGGAAATCATTAAATGACTTCTTCCGCTCTGGGTGGAGCGGAAGGGCGTGTCAGACTCTTACTAACTAAAACCCATCCGTGTTCCTTCTAAAGCCCCTTGCGTTCCAGGGCCGCGGTTTCTCTTTCGAACAAATTCCGCAACCCTGGCAAGGTCTGGCCCTAGCGGGCCCCGTCACCTATGCTGACATCTCTTTGAGGCGCGCGTGGAACACAATGTGCCATCGACCCGGGCCTGGTGGTGATCAGACAGCGAGCCACCTAACGCTCGCCGTTCGTAGGCCCACGCCTACGGTGGCTGGGGATCACCCTGCGACTCTCGACGCCCGGGGCGTCTTCTTCTACAGCGGCGGTTGGGGTGAAGGCCTTGTCTTTCCCTCGCGCGGCCCGCCTCCTCCTTCGCTAGCATTACTGCTTCGCAGAAGGAGGTGACCGCTTCCCAAGCCTCCTCGCTCCAACCATGGATTTAACCAGGGCCGCACGCGAGACGTCGCCGCCGCCGATCGCCTCGACGAAGACACGGCGGTGCTCCGCCCAAGCAGGGCAGACCTACACCTTATGCTCCACCGTGTCCTCCGGGCGATCCTCACAGTGCTGACATCCGGGCGTGTCCTCCCGCTGTTATTGTGTGTGTTATTGTGATTAAAAGATTGCGATTGCCAAGATTTATTATGACTAGTAGAATATGTATTTATAATCTAAAAATGCAATACTGATTCTCAAATTATTATACACATTCGTTTTCGTACGGCTGATAAAAAACCAGTAAATCAATATTCAAAGGTTTGCGTAAAAACTATAAAAGACCGTGAATTTAATAAGAGCGCCCATTATGGTTCCACATAGTGTTAAAATAAAACTCGCATCGGCAGCATACAACTATCAATTTGCTTAAGTAAATAAATTGAAAATAATCTCATTTTTTTTAATGAACTTCCTTCGAAATTTAATACGGTACCCAAAATATAAAGAAACTCCCCGTGGGAAGATAGATATGATGGAAATCTATGAAATATAGAAAACTAGTTTTTCGCAGCATCGTTAGCGTTAAAATAGAATTTCGCAAAAAAGAAGCTTGTATCGATGAGCAGTTCTGGCTTGAAACCGTAACAAATAAACAAAGTCACCTTTGCATTTATAATATTATACACAGGAGGTACGCAACGGAGAGGAATCTAAGTTATTTTTTTTATGATTCGCGGTTATTAGATAATTATTATGATTCCAAAATGATTTATGACGCAGCAAACATTTTATTTATGCTTTACGATTATGTAAATGTGTTACAATCTATCAGTACATAAGTTTTATAAGCACTTAAAATGTTTAACACAAATTGTTGCAGCTACTTGTATTCACGTCATACTTGATATTGTTTTATACAAACAATTATTTACAAGCTACATGATAATACAATGCTAGACACGTTGCCCAACCTAACAATTAATTAGATAAAATGATGACCGCACTCGCTACACTACAGGTAATAATTTTCGAAAGAGCTTTTAATCTTATGTTCAACAAAGGTCAATTACAAATTATCGTGACCGGGGAGTCGATTTTTTAAAAGTCTCTCGTGAAATATTGTATTGCCGACCCGTCGAACTGGCGCAATTAACACCGTAACGTTTAACCCCTACAAAGATTTATTGTTGTTTTAAATAAACCGCATTGATGAATGGCTCTCTCCTCTCGAGATTATCTTGTAACCCCACATTACTACAACCCTAAAAAACATTCACTTAAGGACCATTATCCTGAGCACATACCTCAGGAATAAAATTGCTTCAATAATCTGCCAGACCAAAAATGTTCGCCCGAATTTATACTAAAAACTTCGGAAAGGATATCGAAATTTTAAATGACTTGCAATTTATGTGTTGTCCAATTTTGCGCCGATTTCGCGGCTTATATTGTACAATCGGGTTTATGCTCCGAGGTAACGCACAAAAACCGTATGTACATCTCAACGTCATAATAACCCCACGAAATGAATAATGATCAAGATTTACAGGTGCATTTAAATTCTTTTGTAAAAAAGATCCGTTAATATCGCTATAACGAATGCCAAAAATGATGAATGACTTTTTACAAATTAAATTAGGTAACGTGATACATTATTTTGTTTAAAAGGGTTCTTATCGTTTATGACGAGCTTTTAAGTGATTGGCACGGCTTTAACTGTAAATCAATAACTAAACAATCTCTCACCTCTGTAAGGAAGCTGTCCAAATCTCGGATGTCATATCCAAATTTTCCACTTTGGTTCCTTTTCTTTCTTCTATGTCGATGCCTGTGTTTCTTCCTCACGTACTCCTCAGTACCGACACTAGTGTCCGAGTAAGTGTCCTGCACGTTAGCGAACTCTTCACACGCATTCCTAAACCTAAGATTATGGTAATACTCGTTACGTCCCACGACCCTATCTCTCACATCTCTAGGCTTGCACTTTCTGTAACGTTCGGTTTCATTTGGCTTCTGATTGTGATTCGTATCCACTTCGTTTTTAACTATAGTATTTTTTATTCTATCTTCAGATTGAAATTTATCACCTGTCAGTTTCGCGTTCTCTAAGTTTTCTTTCAACACCCATGTAAGTGATATCTTGGATTTATGACGATGGGCTAAAGGTGTGGAGTGCCAAAGACCCATATCTTTAATCTCGGCGTACTCAACACTGGTATCGGGGTTGTCATCTATTGGAGACGATATTTTGCAGTTGGCTAGCAAGTCCAAGACTTCGCATGCTGGAGGTGCGTTACTCTGGAATTAACAAGTCACTAACTGTAACAGCAATTCACGGTTATTAAAATGTTAAGGTTTTGTTTCCAAGAAACATACCGTATTGTTCAATACTTGATTTTCAATACCATCAAAATCATTCACTCGTTCACTATACGGTGGCGGTAACTCTTTAAACGTTATTTCTGGAAGTTAAATAACAAACGATTAAAAATCACAATCGGCCGTGCTTAATGCCTCACCGGATACTATTAATAACGAGATTTATACCATAGTCAGCTGAGCGGATTATTGGGCATAAATAATCAAGTTGCAGTCATAACAATGAAAGTGGGCGAGTGCGCGAAACAATGCCTTCCCGGGGGGATGCGCGCTCCCGGACTACCCGGCGGCTCCTGTGCGCACTGCGCAGGCGCACAGCGACTCGCTCGTCTCGGCATAAATCCCCGATGCGCGCGCCGCCCACCGTCCGCGGCTTCGCGCCCAACACTGGCTCCCCGTACTGATACACTATCGACATCGCCCTCCTCTAAAAAATCTCGGCACATTCTCACAGTTCAAAGTGGTCGCTCTGATGCGAACACAGTGGAAGACGTCGAATTAGCCTCGGGACACGATTTGCAGTCGCCGTAAACATTCGGTCAGAGGTGAAGTCACCCATCAAACATTCATTTGCATAAGTCAATACACTATCCATGCTCAAAGCGCAAGTGGTATCTAATGAAATCGGGTGAAATTGTAGAAATGCGGCAGTCACGAGCCACTAATTGTCAGGTGCTAAGAGTCAAACAATACGTTCTAAAGGCAAGCGTTTTAACACTTCTCACGCTTTACGAAGCGTACAGAATAAACACCTGTGTTTGTGTTTCGTTATCTTGTCTCGTGCTTGATTTGTATTTTTTCTTAATAGACCCGAGATTCCTGTACGATTGAGCGTTGTTTAACTTACCGTAACGAAGCAATCATAAATACACACACATAAATTAAAGCTTTGCCTCATGCAATTAGATATTGTTGTTCAAATATAATATAAACTTATTGACCTCTATTGTGCTGATGAAAGCAAGGACTTGAAACTGTGTATAAAGTTACATATCATTGCGGATTTCCGAGATGAACTATGCACGCATTGCGTATTTGCAAGTGTAAATCCGCATTGAATGCAGATATACTTTTCTTCCCATTAGACGACTGACGGAGATATTTTGCGATTTATTTTCACCTTTTTTGTTTCGTGGTATCTGCTGGTCGAATCTGTAATTATTGTACGCCACAAAAGTTTCTCTGCAGTCAATAAAGACGTTCGTCTTGATGGCTGAATGTAGTGCATGCATTTTTCGCCTACGATGGAGACTTAAGTTTTTAGTTGGTGTTCTCAAACTTATTCAATTAACCACGCAAAAGACACCTTCAGTGGAAGCGTATTTCCTAGGAAACATCCTCAGTCAGGGTTAGCAAGGGGCAGCAATTACCTCTTCGGACTCACATAAACTTAGCATATTGAAGTCATTTGTAGTCTACTGCTAGCCTCTCCTAAGCTGCGCTCACCAGCTCACCTGCCATTCAATTCTGTTAAAATATCACTGTGAAAAATTTGGTTAAGTAAGCATGAAGTGAACTGGCATTCCACCTAAAGCTTCCGATTGACTGCTCACTTCACCTAAATTTTCACAATAAGATGTTTCCAGAATGGAACTGCTCGTCTTCCGCATCAGTTTGTCCCAGCGGCAGATCTTATACAGGCAGCTAAATTGTGTGTCAATCTATCGCTACCCTTAGCTATAGGTTCGTAACTATCGGTTCTTCTATAGACATGGCCGGCCCATCGGAACTTCGCCTTGTTAAAATCTGCAAGCTAAATCAGCAAAACCAAGGAAACGATCATGATGGTCATCATAAAAGTGTCATATATGTTAAACTATAGGATGAAAAACCATAAAGAAACGGATATACAATCAAACATTTTGTTCATCCACTCAGCAGTGATCGATTTATTTTGCATATTTGTGCACATATCAGATCTGCATTATGTTTAAATTATAAAAGGTTTGACGAAATAAGGTTTCATAGTCTTCTTTTTCTAAAATAATTGAACTTTTTATTGATTCACGGGTCAGTCACGTCCCGAAAAATACCTACAGCCTGAGCCATAGCGTCGTTGGCGACTTTTGTTTATCCCGGATGGTGACAATTTTATTACTTTCTTTATTTACGAACACCATAAAATAAATGCGACAGCTATAACATTTACGCGTTTTAAATTCCACGAAATTGGAAAGTGAGACAGTTTGTTGAGGCTGTGTCGCGTACGACGACGTACGTTACCGCCGCCAATTTCACGGTTTTATTGCGTCCAGTATAACTTTACCGCTCTCACATAATAATTGTTGTTACACACTTGAAATACGCACGTAATTACACAATTCGTTACAAAATATAGCCTCAACATAGACGGTATGGCTCCGCGAGAAATCGTATTTATGTCTGCTGCTATTATCGTTTAGTAGACAAAATTAATTACTTTCATTAGATGCCTTCGCTGGCCACCCACGTCGAGTATTTTATTAGTAAATAAGTAATGTTAGGTTCGCTGCATTGTTTTATGGCTTATTGGAAAAACGATTTTCACACAAAAAAGTCCCTCTCGATAAAGTTGAGACTGTTGGTTTTCTGTCTCAGGTTCTTTTAGAATACAATCACCAACAAGCACTTTAATTCACAGAAATTAAACAAGTAATTACTCAAATAAATTGTACATATCTTCAAATTCTGCAAGTTGTAATGTGTACCTTATGAAGAGTTAAGAGGTCCTATTCATTTAATAAAATTTAATTTATACATGTGGAGTGTTCACAGCAATAGTCACTTTACTGTAATATGTTAATCAAGCAACGACACATACAATAAAATGCAATCCATTGGCGAACATTCCAAAAATATCTCCGATTTTTTCCGTATTCTTATCGTTGTTTAAGAAGCGTGAAAACGGAAGACAATGCGTTTAAGCCCAAATCACGAGCATATCGCTATGTGGGGAATGTGTCCCCATCCCCACAATGAAGAGGAATGCCGCGCAGATCACGACTACTGCCGAAAACGTGCGCACACGCATCCCGCCGGGCGTCTCGCCGTGCAACGCACCTCATCAAACAAATTATGGATTTAAATACTTATTTTTTGATTAAAGGGATTTTTTATTTTATTGGCCATTTTGGAGGAATGTGCAATCATAAAATATATTTAAAAAAAAAATGCTGCACATACGTGCGAAGATAACTAGAGACCAGCTGTTTTTTTTTTCTTTATATTTCAGACTAGAAGCTATATTAAAAGTAGCTTATTTTAACGTATTTTTACGGCCCTAAAAAGAAAAAAAAAAACTTAAACCCATCAATCGTTGAGTGAGTTTCGAGATCACGTTGTTTAAAATAATAATGTACTAATACTTATAGGTTTACGCTTGATTTAATGACCGATAAATAATAAATTACATAACCGTTCCACTTGAGCAAATTAAATGGTTTGCAGTTCAAGTTGGCTAGATTCTAGGCGGTCCTACAATTATCAAGATTATGTACTGCCATATATTTCTCGCGTTAATATTGAGAAATTACAAAACATACCGCTTTGCACTAAATAGTTGTCTCTAAAGACAATGACTTTGTTATTGTAGTTACTTGTTAACATTATTATTTTGAAGGCAGTGAATCAAAGTGCGGTAATGCCTAAAATGGTGTGCGCACAATAATTACGCGTGTCGTTTCCGTTATGCGGGTAATATGGCGCATCCTTTCTATGGGTATTATTGCGCATCCGTTATTGTGTCATGTTATGTATGAACTATTTTATTTTTCATATGATTCAGGGTGGTCCTCAGCGAATTGATGTCCAGGAATATTACATCGTATCGTATCCAGCCATGTACACTTAATTTAATCGCGATTTTATATTTTTGTCATAAACGTCCGCATTTTTTTGGTTTTCCAATATAAACTAAATCAACTTGAATGTCTTGAACGGCTTTGAATATATTTTGTTGTTATTGACATACGAATTTATTACAAAACATTAAGTAATATCCGATATTATTTATGTTAGTGTGACATTATAGCCTTTTTTGTCGTAATTAAGTTACGCCAACATTAATAATTTTAACATTTATGGGTTTTATAGGTATCGTTCGCTCATTTATCTGAGTTACCTACTTCGAAAAGAAATTATAGATGTTCGATAATAACATTTAAAATTCACCTATAAACTACAATATGAACTAGCGATTAGTTTGAACGTGTTATTATATTGATCATTATCGGTAAGTCATTATGTTCGTCCACGAAATATTTTTTAGGAACGCCTACGTTCCTCGTAGATACTTATAAAGCTTAATACCATTAACTTTATCTCGCCAAAATCTAACATAAGTTTGTATTAAAAGGTGCCAAGTTTTGATAATTTATTCGACTAGAAGCGTGCTTGGATGGTTCTGTGATGTGTCCGCTAACAAGTTTGAGGTAAATTGTGACAGTTAATTATAAAGAATTCTAATTGGTAATTTGTATAACTAACTGGTTGACACTTGAGTATAATGGTTTGTGTTTTCGTAGTTAAACTTGAGTTATTGTTGACTTTGTCAGTCATAACGATCGAAGGTCTTATTCTTTATGAGGCTGTGAATATTGAATGTAACTAAGATGAGCCGGTGGTGGACGGTGGACGTTAAGATGATGTGCTCATAAGTAATTATAAATAACTAGCTTTGTCACGCGTCTCGCTTTAAAGTAGCCTATAAACGTCTCCAGGGTCCTATCTATATCTGTACTTAAAAAATCGGTTCAACGAAATAGGCTTAGGTACAAATTTACTGTCGAAATAAAACAACTGAAAAAAAAAACGGTGAATAATTTTATCGCAACCAAAATAATAATCTTAAATCAAATTTTAATGAATCCTCTTCAAAGTGATGCTCTAATCGCAAGTGGCAACCAAACTTCTGACTAAAGCCCACCCGTGTTCCTTCAATTGACTTTTGCGTTCGGGCCGCGGTAACTCTTCCGAACAATTCCGCAACCCTAGCAGACTCATCGCAACCGTTCAATCCTTTTTTCTGAAGGGCTTCCAGGTGCTGTGTCTTGGCCCTCCGCGCCGACGCGTCGTGCCACACGTTGTTTATTATTTGCCAGTTTTTGCCAGAACAAAAACCTTGCAGTCTGACCACATCCACCTTTTTACAAGCTTTTATTTAAACTAGGAAGTGGTGACGGGCGGTCGTTTTGGGGGACTGTCATTATGTAGAACTTTGACGTTCAAAAAGTGCTGGCACTCAGCCTAATTTGAATAAATGACTTGATTTTGACAGAGTTTTGTAGCTTGATGTGCTAGCGTCTGTACTATGGTCGAGATCAAATTATTCACCGTATTTTGTATCACACCCAGTTTTGGTTAAGGTTCCGATCTTATCATATTCCTGACTCGATATAAACACAATCTTCTTTTTGCTATGAATATTATGCACCACCGACTTCTGTACTGAGAATTTGATGGAGTCAGAAACCAACAATAACATAGAGGAGCTATGTTAATGTTATGCTTAAGTTCTCATGCTAGTCTAGAGTTTAAAAAGTTCTCAACTCCATATTCTAGATTCAGAAACCTATCTACTTATTCGAATCAAGCCGGTTATCGTCAAGTTTGAAAACTTTAATCTCCTTGAAAGTCTTTAATTACTTCTCGTTTAGATTCGAGATGACGTGCGTCCGTGACTCAAATTCGTGAACGCGTCAGTGAGGGATCATTGGTAGAACTGGTAGGAGGGCAAGAGGGAATTAAGGGTAAGTGTAGGCAACCGATAATTGCGCCCGCCGTGGGAACGCGCCCCGCCAGCCTCCTGCGGCTGCGCCACGCCGACAGCACAAAAGTATTGCCAACTTAAAAAATTAAATGTTACCAGTGAAAGTAAAATACTTAAAACATTTTTTTATTATAAGTTTTAGATATCGTTGTTGTGCAATAAACTTGAATATTTATGCGTTTTGTTAATTAGACGGAAGAAGACGTAACAGTTTCTGCGTCTTGCAATTTGTTGGCACCGATTCGTATTATCTGTTAATCGATCCGTGATTTTGCGATTTTATGTAACTGATTTAGTGTTTGAAGCTGCTAATTTCATTTTCTATTTGCTATTTAGTAATAATCGTTGATCAAAAACTTTATGTAGGTAGGTCCTTAGTAGAAGATAATCTACTTCTGGTTTCGGGAACGGAATTGATCGCAAAAGTTTTATGCTGTGATTGTTCGCGATAATATCGTTCCAAAAACCAGATGAAGTTTGCTTCAATTAGGTACCTAATCAAATTTCAAGGTTAAGTAATTTTAACTGTGATAACATAATTGACCGTAGGATTATAAATTATTTTTATAAATAGTAGGTAATTAGCGTAAGGTGCCGCTGCGAACTCTACTTCCTCTATGCACCTCCTACATCGCATTGCACGCCACAATCGGCGAAAAGGCAAAATTGCGGCGCGGGCGCATTCTGCGTCCCGAGCGCGCTTAGCCGTACAACAAGCGGCTACAGAAAACCCATTGTCAAAATGTTCAATAGCAAGTATTACACACATAGGAAGTCAAGCGTAACGTCAAATATCTGTGGATCTTAACAAACACTGATCAAGATAATTCGGGACTGATTTTTATTTTTTTAAATTTTGTTTTCTGATTGTTTAGCCTAGCGATATCGTAAGGAATACACTTTCTGCACGCCTCTTCGTGGTGGCCTACTGGCCAGCGCATACGATGCACACCTGCACGAATCATGCATTGTGTGCATCACAGTGCATCCCGTAATGACTGGATGTATTCCTGGATATTCCCCCATACAAGCAGAGTAAAAATGTACATGCGAATGTTGCGTTTGCACAAAATAAACGTCTTTTAAAAAGGTTATAACAGAACTTCGATTTTATCCGCTATGCACATACTTAAAGTTATCCATAAATTATATCTCATCTAACAGCATTAGGTAGGTACACTAAAACTCAATCCGGTAGACCAAGCTAATCTCTTATTTATCTAGTGGCGTGCAAACTGGTTTTGCTAAAGAAAGTGGCACTTTTTGTCTGCCAATATTAGGATTCAACGTCCAAATAATGTTGAATTTGCTGATAGAAAGCGAAATCCGTAGAGGTTAGTGGAACGCTTTCCTAATGTCGCAAAACATAGTATGACTGTGGCGAATAGGTAATCACAAGTACGGGCTCGCGATTCGAGCCGCCACCCGTCGCGACCGCTGACGATGGGTGTTGACATCTTTACAAAATGGACACGCAATTATCTTTAAACCCTTTATTATGTGCATTACCATCTCAGGGAAAAGTAAGTCCATCACAATTGATGGTGATTTGCGTGTTACGCAAAATGCCGGCGACATTCTAAGTCTGGAGGATATTATAGCAACAAAGATGTTAGAAGCTTCGGATTCGATAACGAATCATTTTGAAATTGTTTTGGTTTTCCAGCAGCAATAATGTGTTGATTGATCTATTTATAAGGAAGTGATTACTTGAAAGTTAAATGCAACCCCTATCCTATGCTAGATTGCTGCTAATGATAGAGTCACTAAATCCTAGTGTGATCTAGTCACACTAGGATTTCGTTCACATGAAGCTCAAGAAATTACCAGAAATATAAACTAAATTTTAGAGTACTAAATCTAACAGTTGCCCAACTTTACTCCCAAAACTTCTGTATTCCTTTTAGTAGGCTCTATCTACCAAAATATGCAGTTATCAATCAAAATGTATCCCTAGGTGCATCGAGAGTAAGCCAACAATAGCCATTGTATACCCCACCTATTAGATAAAATACGCCTTGATACGGAAAATAACAATACTACTAATAAATAAAAGTATGCCACAATAGAGAGGATGATTAAGTTAATCTGAACACTTTTATTGCGCAACAATGCTGTGAGGTCATCACAACTTACAATGAACAAGCGAGACTAGAAGCACAAGGCTTTTGTTAATTAATTCACAGGAAGAAGAGAAGATATGTTGAAGAAAGCCAGGTAGGAAAATCACTCATCATCATGAATAACTTTCACGATGGGACCAACCCAGAAATCCCGAAAAAAAATCAGCTGTTCAGTATATCTTGTCGAGTTATGCGCACAAAAATATATGGGGGAGTGATTTTTTTTATATTGCGTCTTACGTTTATTCTGTTACACGTTGTATATAAACATGATAAAAATAAAGCTACTACTAAATTAACATATAAAATGAAATTAAGCTCAGAATGTTCAGATACAGGAGACCGCTTCTAGGACTAAAATTCAAAAGTCATTTATTCAAATTAGGCTGAGTGCCAGCACTTTTTGAACGTCAAAGTTCTACATAAAGACAGTCCCCCAAAACGCCCGCCCGTCACCACTTCCTAGTGTTTTAGCTGGGAAGAAGACTATGGCTGTGGATAAGCTGACGGCATTGATTGACGGTTCAGAGACGAGCACAAGTTTCGGAAGAGCATCTCCTCTAGAAGTTCTAGAGGAGATGCCTCGTTAAGTACGACAAGTTCGAGTAGCTAGTTCAATTTTCGTTGAAAAAACGAGTACACCCTGTACCTATAATGAACGGGTAAGCTGAGCCGACGCAGTTCCGTCACATACTGGCGTATCTAAGGTATCGCACTGACGTGACACGGTCAAGGAAGGGCCTGTCTTTTCCAATACGATCTAGCTCACTGGCCACATTCCTATTCTTCTCGGATTACAAAATCTCGCATAATTTATCTTAACAGGGAATGCAATTTGTTTAGACTGACGTTAAGTGGACGATGCAGCTCGGACAATGCCCTATGATTCGTTTATGATATCATTTGTTTTACAGCGCCTAAACACAGCCTCGCATTTGTCTCAACTATTGCAGGACTTGAGATCTGTATCCGAAGATAACACGATGCTTATGCATCGCAAAACGTTTAATTATTATATCTATGGCCAGTTCGAAACGTATCATTAACAATTCGACGTAGCGATGGTATCATAAAAGCGCGATCATCTTTCGGCTGCTTTTCGGCATCCATATGAAATTCCTGCTACGCTGGCATTCGGGAAACCGATTAAAATTCAGAAAAAAAGAGTTTTACGTACAATAATTTAAGGTCAAGAAGGAGCGTGATCTCGACGCAGTGGATAAAAATTATTTATTTGCGTGGGGCGCGGCAATTAGGGGGGCGGAGCGCGTCTGCGCGCACGACCTCTCGACCCGGTCGCGTCCGCGCTGCGCCTGCGCCGCTCGCCGCTCCGCCACGGGACACTCGTCCTGTCACGGGAACGCGGGCGCCCAGCGCTTCATGAACGAAATTGCATTCGCTCTTCGCTCTGCAGCACGATCTCACCTACTTTCGCGAAATCTGTTCAACATTTTTACATTTTTCGTGTGCAAGACATTAAAATTACTCTTGCAGTTTAACAAAAAAGTTTTAACGTTAAAGTATAGTGGGTAATTACACGTTTTCAAAATAATAAGACGGACAGTGAACAACATTGCCATTAAAATCAATTAGGCAACAAAAAAATAACTCATCGTTTCTACAATCTTCATGCTCTAAATACCCATATGCCACGGGTCGCCTGGTCAGTTTTATTATTACATTCTTAAAAGGAGATGCAATTACCGATACAGCGTGTATCGATGGACGCACGCGCACGCATGCTCTCATCGCACAGCGCGCCGACGAAATGTAGGCGGTGGCGCGGCGCGGGCGCGGGTAGAAATTAACCTGACTCTGGTATCTGATAGCATACCATGTTGCTGTGTAGCTTGGTTATGCTTTTGTTTCGGATGATGAGAGCCACGGGAACTAGCCATGAAGACGATTAATTTACGCGCTACACGACGGCCACTCATGTTATGTTGCAACGAGATGAAAATATGCGTGTATTCGCGGTATTTTGCGATAAAAGTGGAGTTGGAGTCTTGTAATAAATAGGCATACGCTCATAATGATTATGGGCTACTAGGATCTTGAAAGTAAGCGTTAAAAACCGCCGTTCAGAAAACAAGTTTGTTATGTGAGATTAAATAAACACTGAGATGCATAATTATTAATTAAACAAGGAAACAGCATCAAAATCTTAAAATCTGCTGCGGTGACGCACCGGAACAGACAGTCGCTCACCTACTTGACCAGCATCAATTAGCGCACATGTAACAATTATATCATAACAATGTTGAACAACTGAAATTACGCAAATCACGTTTCAACTTACTCTCTCTGAATTTGTTGAAGATCCTCTTCATGTTGAACTCGGGGGCTTCCTTGGTTCTGTAGCTTTGTTAGTGGCTATTTGGCAGGTGTGATAGTGTAGTAGGGGACTCCTCAGCCAGGTGTTCCTGCGCACGCGCCCGCGACACTAATGCTGTCTGCGGCGAGCTGGCCACCGTCACGCTTGGCTGCGCCGGCGCCGGTAGCGTCGCGGGGTGGATAAACTTTACATCTGAATGTAGGGCCTCCTGATACGGTGCGATCGTTTAATGTGCGAATGACGAAGCTTTGTTTTTGATTCGGTCTCTGTTTCCTTTATGTCTGGGGAGACTGACGCATGCTCGCATCGTACCGACGTTAGTACATAGCTCTGGGTCTGGCTTTTGAAGCGCGCGAGCTTGTTTGTCCTTCTACTCCTTTTTTATCTTAAAGTTCCTCTGTGACACACATTCTAGGTCTTGAAATCATTGGAGAATCTAAAACTAAGTATTCGTATGCATTCCACTTCCTTCTTTGACAAATATTTCAGTATACAAGCGGCTCGTTTCGGTCTCAAAGATCGAAAGCGCTATAAACCATAAATGCTCCTCACTGGCTGTCTTCATTGATATCGAGGGCGCCTTTGACAAAACCATGTTTCAGAGTATTAGCAAAGCCCTCGTAAAGCACGGTGTGGACACGACACTGAGTGGCTGGATCACAAACATGCTCAAGCAAAGAGCTGTACAAGTCACAATAAATAACACAACAAGGGCCATTGTGGCGAAGGGCTGCCCCCAAGGGGGGGTCCTTTCACCGTTACTATGGAACCTCGTCGCAGATAATCTAGTTAAAAGACTCAATGATAAAGGATACTTTACCGTTGGCTACGCAGATGACATAACCATAATAATAAACGGAAAACACGAAAACACGATATGCAACCTCATGCGCCAAGCCTTGAAAATAGTAGAGGACTGGTGCAAAGAATATCAGCTAGCAGTGAACCCTGCCAAAACCGAACTAGTCCTCTTCACCAAGAAGAGGAAGTTACCAACACTAGAATTACCACGGTTCTTCGGAACCACCCTCAGCCTTTCGACTGAAACCAAATACCTGGGTATATATCTGGACAAGCAGTTGAATTGGGCGAAGCACACTGAACACACCACCACAAAAGCCAGTATATGCATGTGGCAATGCAAACGCATGCTAGGTAGGAACTGGGGTATTAGCCCCAATACAACCCACTGGTTATACACCACAGTTATCAGACCGATAATCACGTATGGTGCCTTAGTCTGGTGGCCCAGGACCGACTTGAGCACAGCACAGAAAGACCTTGAGAAGCTGCAACGGCTTGCCTGTGTGGCAATCACTGGCAGTATGAGGACGGCACCCACTGCGGCCCTGCAGGCTATGCTGGGACTGCCACCACTGCACCTTATAGTGCAGGAGGAAGCGGCCCAAGCGGCCTTCAGGCTCAGCACAGCTGGCACTTTAGGTAAAGACTCTAGAATCAAACATACACGCATCATGGAAGATGCCGTAAAACGACAACCCATGATGTCATCACCCAATGACAAAGCTCAAAAGATGCACCATTTCCAAAAGCACTATAACATAGTGCTAACACAAGAATTGGATGACCACTCAGGTCCTAAAGAGCTGAGAATCTACACTGATGGATCAAAGACAAGTACCGGAACCGGAGTTGGAGTTTACTCCAGCGACCTCAACATTAAAATATCCAGACCACTAGGAAAGCTCAACACCGTTTACCAGGCGGAATGCATGGGCATTATCCTAGCGATCCATGCCATAGAAGCCAGGGGAGTCACGGACACTCGTATTCGTATACTCTCCGACAGCGCCTCAGTTCTCCAATCCCTAAATAGAAACTACACCACCTCGAAACAAATACAAGAATGCCACAATGCACTAGAACGCGTCACGGTGACAAACCGCAACACCATAACGCTGCAGTGGATAAAAGGTCACAGCGGATCACTAGGAAATGACGCGGCCGATGAGCTGGCCAGAAGGGGGTCTGGTACGATGGCTGTTGGACCCGAACCCATAGTGCTACTCCCTTTCACCCAGCTACGCACGTGGCTACGAGAACATACCCACACACAAGCAGAACGCTGGTGGACCTCGGCACCAGGCTGCAGGCAGTCCAAGGAGGCTATACCACTCCTAGACAATAAACTCACCAAGCGCCTTCTGCGACTGGATAGGAGCAGCCTGCGAATGGTGGCGGGGACCATCACCGGGCACTGCTCACTGAATAAGCATTTCCACACACTAGGTATAACAGACAGTCCTCTGTGCAGAGCATGCATGGAGGAGGAGGAAACGGTGTCGCACGTGCTCCTTGAGTGCACAGGCGTCGCCGATATACGTAGACAAACGATAGGAACACCAAATTCACTCACAGACACCCTGAAATCTTTAGGAGGACTGATCTGCTTCTGGAGGGAAGTCGGCTGGTTGGAATGACGGCCGCCATGGCCCACGCACAATGGTCCAACATCAGGACTAAGTGCGGAAACCATACCCCAATAGATAGATAGATAGAAGCGGCTCGTTTGTGCAATGCATTACCCATAGAAGTGAGGCGTGCCCAAACGCTACCAGCGTTTAAAATAATGGTGAAGGAGCATTATCTTTCACTTTAATTTTTCTGCTCCTTTCTCAATGATATACTTGATATTTATTAGTGTATAAATTGGTATTGTATTTATGTATTTCATATTATAATGTCTAATAGTAATTAGAATTGTCTAGAACGTTTGTACACTGACAGCCCCAAATCTATCTCCAATCGTTCAATCCATCCAAAGGTTGTCTGGAAGAGATTGCCTTGTGCTATAAGACCGCCCATTGTACACTTATTTTATGTTTGATTGTCCTGTTCTTATTATGAGGTGTACAATAAAGTCCTACTAATATTATAAACGCGAAAGTTTGTAAGTATGGATGGATGGATGGATGTTTGTTACTCTTTCACGCAAAAACTTCTGAATGGATTTTGATGAAATTTGGCACAGTGGTAGATAATAGTCTGGAATAACACATAGGATACTTTTTATCCCGGTAATATGTTCCCTTGGGATAATCGTCGACAATCACGCGGGCGGAGCCGCGGGCGGCAACTAGTATATGATAAATAAATAGGTTCTGGAATAGGAAATTTAAAAAAGGATAAGTATCATCGTCAACTATAAATCTGAAAATTATCGACCAGATTAATGATGCAGTATGATAGTGGAGCACCTCTAAGAATAAGTTTCTAGGCATTTTTTGCGCCACAAAAACAACCAATCACTAACTTAACAGCTCAAAACATTTTCTCAGCTTTCCAATTATCGCTGCAGCCATAATTCCATAGTATCTGCTGATAAGTAACAGTTGTTGCAATTAAAGTAATGGCACATAATAACAAAACTGTGACCCAAGGCGAGTGATTAAGAGCGCATACAAGTACGCTGGGGTGAAGCCCATAAGCGGAATCACGCTTGGCAAAGCGCGACGTCGTCGGGTGAGCGGCGTGCGATATGCTCTGCGGAACCCATATCTTACACATATAAGTACCTCAATATACTTACACACTACAAGTAGGTACACAAGTACAGTACGGATTTTTCTACTTATACTTTTTACTGACCATCGAAAATTCGCCCAGGCCGATTGGAAAACTAAAATAATAAGGGTTGATTTTACAATAGTCACAAAAAAATAAATTGGCGATTTGACATATTTTATATGCAACTAGTGACCCGCCCGGCTTTGCCCGAATATATATTTTATCAAAATTTTCTTTCGTAGTTCTCCTGACAATAATAAACACTACAGAAAAAGAATTAGCGAAATTGGTCCAGCCATGATGCCGTGACCAAGGGAAATAGGGATTCATTTTTATATATATTATATATAGATATAGATAGATAGCGACCACAAAGAGTATGTAATACAAAAATATACAAATGACTTATATAAAAACAAAAATCAGAGTGTGTAGGTATTTCTATTACCGCTATAACAAAATTAAAGGGGCTTCCAAACAAAAAAAAATAATCAATACTGTTTAAACAGCATTGTTTGAAGCAGTTTAACTTCCCATGTGGTCCGTAGTCATCAGGTCAGGATCTGATGATGGGATCCTGGAGAAATTGAGGAAACTCTTCAAATTTTATAGGCACACTAGAAGCGATTTAGGTATCTTTGGAAGAGTATTTTCTCAGAGTGCTATGTGTGTACAAAGTAGGTAAAAATTACTTTGATTTCGGAAGTCGGTGTCATAAAACCAAGAAACGAAACCAGAAACTCCGATTTCCGAAATTAAAGTTATTTTATACTTTGTAGTGTTTTTTATTTGGAAGACGGTTGTATTTTTCAGAATCGGTTCATAAACAACGAAATCATGGCTGCATACACAAACAAAAACATACAGACAACAGAAACCCCTCCTTGTTATTTGAAGTCGGTTAAAAACTGGAATGAAAATTATAGCATAACTAGCTTTTGCCCGCGACTTCATATACGCGTATCCCGTTTCTTCCCGTTCCCGTATAGCCTATAACTTCCTCATGAATGTGGCTATCATTTACAAAAATAATTGTACAAATCTGACTTGTAGTTCCAGAGATTAGCGTGTTTAAACACACAAACAAACTCTTCAGCTTTATTATATTAGTAGATATAGATTTGGCAAATTTTATGAGACGCGCGTTAGTCTCTGTGGTTATTAGTAAACACAGTACAGTTTGATGCAAGTGGCGTGGCCTAACTTTGACATTGCAGCCGAGGTAGAAGAGACGCTTGAGCCGTTAGTAGGCGTGACCGTTATGGACTTCAATGATAAATGCCCACGTATATCAAACGCCGTTTTTCAACACAATAACTCTATTCAATAAAATATTTAGCAAATTAATGTGAGAAATCATGGCTCGCGGACGTGATGCGTCTAAAGAATGACTTACAACTTCATTTGGTAATGTGTGGATAGCTAGTGTCCGATGGGTGATCTTACCAAGTGTCAAATAAATTTTATTTATTTATTGGAAAGTATTTATTTAAAATTATACTCATAATAATAATTCGTAACTTACGTTAACGTTATATTAATTAATTAAAGAAGGTAACTATTCGTTAACTATAACTAATCAATCATACAAAAAACTTTAAAAAAACCGAGTGAGTCACACTCACGAACGGGGATCCGTACTATATCAAAATCATAATACATATCTATAGGTATCTATCTGATGACAGGCATGCTTGCTTATACTACACAAGTACATCTACACATCTACTTATTCTGTTATTGCAAATGGCTAGTTAGGTAAGTAAATTATTAAAACGATTTCGGAGACAGACGGCGGCGGCGCGGACGTTGCTGACGTCTGCAGGTGGAGGTTTAGTAATTGGATCCCATTGCTGGTTTGGCACCCTTTGCAAAGCCATCAGCCATTCAGTTATTGCTGTGATGGCTGTGCGATTGGGATGTCTTTGAACCTGTCTTTTGCTCTCTAAACCTTAAAAGTTTATCGAGTTGCTTCAACATGTCCGGTCTAGTGCACAGAGCTTTTTTTATAGCATCATCCAGCATTTTCTTTTGGTCATACGGAGGTATCGGTGTGTCCTCCAAGTGGAACGTATGAAGCCTACCTAATGTGTCTCCAACGAAGACATTTTGCCCCGATTTTTCAAAACTTACATACGTCAATGTCACATTAGCGGGAAAAGTGTATTCCGCACACGGCATATGAATTTTCCGTCGAAGATCCCAAACTGATAGTGAGTTCCCACTCGAGGCAAGTAAAATAGTCGAATTTATTGGACAGAAGGCGATCCCGTTCACTGCACTCGGACAAACTAATGTCATTATGACGTCATCCAAGCCATCTATCCAGAGTCGAATAGCGTGGTCAGAGCCGCACGATGCTAACAAATAATCCATGTAAGGTGAAACGCACATGTCCGTGACGGGGCCGGCGTGAGCGCGGTACACATCCATGTGCTGGTTCAGGTAGTGCGTGGAGCACCTGTGGATGCAGCCCTCGTCGGTGCCGACCAGATAGATATGTTCAATGGTAGGATGCCATATCATGCACAACACAGCTGGATACCGCGTGATAGGGACGTCCACTTTTAAACACGATTTGGCTATTTCCAGTCCCTTTAGCTTTCCCTCCACAGTAGATACCTGCATCAGGGGTGAACTAATAAAGTCGTGTGTTTTGGTACTCTGCAACCTGCGGATCCTTCCGTCTTGGCACGTTGTTATTACGTATTCATCTCTATCGATAGTGCGCCAAGTAATTACCCATATTGGCTCGAAGCAAGGATTTGTATCACGTTTGCTTCTAGCTAATGTCTTAATAGTATATGAAGTTATATCTAATACTATCACATCACCGTTACAGAAGCCGCATGCCAACCAGTTCGGGTTCTTGTCGGAGAAGCATACCGACGTGACAGAATCCTCAAAGTGATAAACTCGCTCCGGTTCACGAGGATTTTTTGTACACCAAACACAGACTACGCCTGTACAATAATCTGCGTACCCAAATTTTCCATGAGCTATTGCGCATATATTTGGAGACTTCGGATTAAAAGATATACATCCGATTGGTTTGTTCACGGACTCCTCACATTCGTAAGTCCACAGAGGCCTTAATGTGTAAATATACACCAAGTCTAATGACAGTGGGTCCATAGGTACGAGTCCTCGGAACGTCTTTTGAGCAGCGTCATATTCTAATGATGCGAGCACCCGTTCTGTCAAAAGCACCGCATCCAGAAATTGCGGTGTTTCTCCTATTTCTTCGAAGGTTTTACCTTGGCTTACAGTTTCTTGGAGTTTCTTCTTCTTCTTCCTTAACAAATTGCGTGCAGCAGATTGGTACATCACCATTTCATCTTCCTCCTCATCGGGCTCCGCTTTAGCGATACGTGAATAAGTATCGTGCATGTCCCACATCGAAGCGAAGCATATGGCGTTCTTTTTCTGGGGCCTCGTAGCAAGTGTATGTCTGGATTGCTTTATAGTTTCTTTGGTTTGCGTTTCCTGACCGACCATTTTTCGATTTCTCCCTTTTCCGACGGTTATGTACTCATAGTAGGTATTTTCTTCTTCGACGACATTGCCTTCAATAGTTCCTTTATCGTAAGTTAAACTTGGTAACGAAAATAAGAAAACTGTTTCAGTTTCTTTAAGTGTGATGGCTATTTCTTGTGGATAGGATGTAATCGGGTTCATTTTGGGTAAATAGAATGCGGACGGCGCTATGGAAAGATCCCCGTCGCCGGGTTCTGTCCCCTCCTCAGTGTCGAGTGTGTGATCGATTTGTATGTCGTCAAGGTTGATAGTAGTGGCGTACACCTTCGTGCCGTCCGGCACCATGCCACCCGTCCGGGACTTGGATTTCGAGAGTTTAATAGCTGCTTCACTTCTGGCTCGAGCTTTACCATCAAAAGCGGCGTGTAAATCTCTTTCGTCCATAGTAATATATTGGGGATCGCTGATGGGATCCGGAGTGACGTCCACATCGTTGAAGATCACTTGGTACAAGACCCGCTTGTCTGTCACGGACGCCTGGAGCTTCACTTCTTTCTTACTTCCCAAACTTTCTCCGAGAATGTAATCTGACGGTTCTAAGTTTTCAGAAACATCGTCGTCAATGTCGGTTCTACTTTCGTATTCAATCATTATCTTTTAGTAGGTACTTAAAGTAGGAAATACGTACCGACACGACGATAATTAAATTAGTAATTAATTTATAAATGAAAATTGACGTTTTATGTGACAAGTGGGTTCAGTTTGACATCACTAAATGCGTTAGCCTTTATGGTGATGACTCATACTCGAGTACAATGAGGTTTAATTATAATTTGTTGATTTGCTTTGCTTGCCGTATGTGGAAACGGGCATTAGATCTTGCGATTCTTTCATTTTCGATACAAGAACTATGAACAAAGCAGTGAGCTGGATGCAAGCTCACTTCGTGATCACTTCACCCAAGCCTTCACTTCGACATGTTTACTGAATCGACCGGCTGATCCTATAACAGTGAGGATTTAATGAATTGATTAATTTTGAGAATATAGGTACCTACAGATGACTCTACTATCAGAATTCATCAATTTATTATTATAAAAGAGAAACTGACGAAGCTACTCGGACTAGGCATAAGGTTTTCTGTTATGGACGCAGGCAGAGTTCCACTCCTTTGCTGTGCGCATTATAAAAGACGTTTGGAATATTATAACTTTTCTTCTTCCCGCTGTACAGTTGTACAGTTGAAATGTACAGTTTTTTGGGATCGGGCGAACCGGTCCAGGGCCGGGGGAGCCCATCACATAGTTACAATCGTGCATTGCCGGATAAAAAGTAGCACTCGTCAATAGTCTAGGCTTTCATTATTGAAATTATTTTCGTAACCGAACCCATATACTTCCACAAGTTACCCCTTGTATTCTAGTTCAAATAAACATATTACTAAGAGGGTAGGTACTAACCTAGTTCCATATTGCAAGCTCCTCTGATGAAACACTAATCGAACTTCTCATGCGACCTTTAATTAATTGGGTGCAATAAAAACTCGCCAATTCATTATGAACTTTATTCTTATGTGTCATAAAGTACAAAATATAACAACAGTGTATCTTGACAAGGTAAATAAATTATAATACAAAAAGTGATATACATAGGTACTATACGTAATTCTATACATTTGGAATGACTAGGATTTATTGAAGAGTTTTTGCAGTTGAAATTCCTTTTTCAGTTCTTTCAAGTTCTTCTCTAATATTGCAACCTGCGAAAATTATAAAAAAACTTGTTAGTTGTAACGTTGGCTTTGAGGAGCTCGTGGCTAAGTAATAACAGCCGCACGGGTCGATCTTCAAGGTTAAGCAACGCTTGCCGAGGTTGGTCTGTGGATGGGTGACCATACTGAGACTCCTACGTGCTTCGGAAAGCACGTTAAGCCGTTGGTCCCGGCTGTCATTTGTAGATCTTTGGCAGTCGTTACGGATTGTCAGAAGCCAGATAATCTGACACCAGTCTTGCCAAGGAGTACCGTGTTACACAGTTAATGGGTTGTGGAGGTCTGGAAGGCAGCCGCTCCACGTAAAATACTGGTATTCAGCTGAATCCAGTTTGACTGGAAGCCGACCCCAATCAATATAGTTGGGAAAAGTCTAGGCTGATGATGAGTTGTAACGTTGGCATAATAGATAATACCAGTATTAAAAACAAACTCAAATTTGTTTGGAAACATAGTAAACTTATATTGGTTACAGCAACATTTGATGTAGCAGCTCTATCACGGTCGTGATGCATAACAGCATAGGCAACATATCTGCGAGACCAATTTATAGTACAGTCCTCCTGGGGCCCTGCTATGAATTCTTAAAACGATCATGATTCCGCTCTAAGAGAGAGACGGAGCTATACAGCGAATAGCACTATCCCTTTTACATCATCGGAATTGGATGGCATTAGAACGTCATAGTAGGGCACCTCACCGATTTCGCCAATCTCAACTAGCCATCGGCGCGGGACATATTATAGTGCAGGCGTGTGTGCGCTAACACAGGTGCACTCCCTCTTCCATCACTCTCATATTCCTCAGGGACGGCAACCCACACGATCGGAGAGAGATCTGGTGCAGGACCAACAGCTTAAAGTGCTTTATTTTATGCAGTGACATGGTTACCACTTTACTCGTCATGAAAATATATTAAACTAGCGGACGTCACGCGGTTCACCCGCGTAGTTCCCGTTCCCGTGAGAGTACGGGGATAAAATATAGCCTATGTTACTCGCTGATAATGTAGCTAAGAATTTTTCAAATCGGTCCGGTATTTTTAAGTTTATTCGTTACATACAAAAATACAAATCTTTCCTCTTTATAATATTAGTATAGATGTATCTGTAAAGGTGTTATAATAATGAATGAATGAATAAATAAATAAATATTAAATTCATGCTGTTATAGCTTATGTTAATTATTTTTTATGACTGTTAGTTTTAATTTATTTTACTTTTCTGTTTGTTTTGTGAGAATCCCAAATAAATATTTTTCTTTCTTCCTTTCTTTCTAAAAGCAATCATCATCTCAGCAAAAATCGACGTAAACTTGACAAAAAGACAATTAAGTAATTCTGGGTAAATGAGAGGTATTTTTGGCAGATAGATACTGATTGCGGTCATAAAAAAAATAAGGAATCAATCAATATCGACCGGATCGTTAAACCAGCTACCAAGTACCACTGTCTCCCAAGTTATACAAGCATCCCAAGTTTAAGTTTAATCGGTTGCCAGCAAGTATTTAAAAACAGTATTACTAATTTGTACCAAACCCACATACGAACGAAGGAAGGAATTTAATAAAAAGCTTGTAAAAACGAACCTCTTCAAACTTGAGTTCCCTCCGCGCCTCCTTGATGTACTCCCGGATGATATTCATCTGCTCCAGCAGCGGGTTATCATCATCGTCCTGGTGGCTGTCGACCCTGGCCGCGCTGGGCCCGGCCTGCTCCTCCAGCTTCCCTCTCTGTCGCTCCATCTTCTCTCGTTCCATCTGGATCTGTCTTTCAGCGCGTTCGTATCGTTGTCTACGAACTTCCTCTATTTGAGCCTCGGTGGGTAATTTTCTTAAGGACAGGAGGTCTTCCTGAAATTGTCAATTTAGGTGAGATTTAGGGTGACATTCAAGGGAATCTGGTATAAGGTAAAAATATATTACTTATCACTACATTTTATAAAACATAGTCCCCCGCCGTGTCTGTCTGTTCGCGATAAACTCAAAAACTACTGGACGGATTTACATGCGGTTTTCTCCAATGGATGGGGTTATTCATGAAGATTGGATATAATTAAAACATTAGATTGGTGTATAATTCGTCCCGAATCTGACGGGAACGGGAAAAATGGGTTATGGCAAAAGCTATTAATAACATAAAATTAAGTCTAAAATCGCCTATACATCTTGAAGACATAGTGATAATTGATCACTAGCACTCTATCACTAGCTCTTTCTTGCTTTCTCGTTACGTTATACAGGAGAACTAATATATCTATTACACTCTGAAGACAATTGGCGCCAGGATTTTACTGCAATAACCTATGCTGCTTCCCCTTCTACCTAACCCTCTCTTTCTCTCTCTTCTAATTTGCACCCCAAGTGACCCCATATTCAAAATTTTACGGTACAAGACCGCGGTTGGGTTACAGAATATCATATCTGTACCATATTTCAACTGAATCGGTCCAGTAAGTTTGGAGCAAATTGGCTGTGACAGACAGACAGACAGACACACAAGCAGTCCTATAAGGGTTCCGATTCGGACGTACGGAACCTTAATAAATGATTACCTTTATATAATGAGCAGCAGCTTGTCTAATAGCAGTCTGCAGCCTGGCCTGGCGGGTGCCAGGCTCGGCCGGGAAGGCGACGATCTGCTTACTGAGCAGGTCGATGCCCTCCGCCAGCTTGCCGATGCGTCCGCGCATCTTGTTCACGTCCGTCAGGTTGTACGTCGTCTCGCCGTCGAACAGGCTTTGACACATCTGGGGAAATAGATAATATTATTGTTAAATCCTAAAGTCTAAAGCGCAGTGTTTTGGGTCTAAAATTGGGTTATGCCAAAGAGCAATGGAGCACAGTGTTCTGGGTCTAAAAAGAATAGACCGAGTTCGGACCACCACGCTGCGCTCCAAATCAGGAATCATAGACGTGGGGAAGAAGGCTGCCAGGCTGAAATGGGATTGGGCGGGCCACATCGGCCGCATTCATGATGCCCCCAGTCTGGGCAAAGGTTTAAAGAAAGAAAGAAAAATGTTTATTTGGGATTCGCACAAGACAGACAAAAAGTAAGCTAACACCATAAATGTAATCTGTGCGAGGCCAAAAAGGTCTCAGCCTATGCGACATTTAAAAAAAGATATATATATTTTTTGACGTCATAATTATGTGGTGTGTTGGAGAAGTAAACAGAATAATTTCAGTATAAATAACTTTTCCTGATTTTCGAGAATAAAAAGAAAAACTAAAAACAAAAAATCTCGTATATATCTGGATCTAATTAAGTTACGAGTTTGTGCATTAAAATACTCAGAATAACAGACACCATCAATGTACCTAACAAAATATTTCGTATCATGTTAGTTTAATTGTAATTTTTTTTTTTCGAAATATCGAGTTGGAAATTAGTCGATTTTCAAAAAAATATGACTCAAAAACTAGACTTGATAGCTGAATGGTGATACGAAATCTCGCATTAAAGTGATTATTTCTATCAGTTTTTCTAATAAAAATGTCATGTCCGAAAAATGGGCTTCATAAAACACTGTACGACGTCCTATCGACAGTTTACTTTCCTACAACTTTCTTTAACATTACAAAATACAACGTGTAACAGAATAAACGTAATACCTCTTAAGGGGTCAGCTTAAAAATCAAAATCAAAAGTCATTTATTCAAATTAGCCAGCACCTTTTGAACGTCAAAGTTCATAAAGACATTCCCCCAAAAACGCTCACCCGGCACCACTTCCTAGCTGATTTTTTTATCACGATTTCGGGGTTGGTTGAGTACAATGACCCCTTAAGAGGTATTGCGTTTACTCTGTTACACGTTTTGTACTAAATACCTTCTCATACATCGCGACATCCGGCCTAGCCTTGTCCATCAAGCTTCTCATCTGCTCATAAGCCGTTACCAGCACAGTCTTAGCGTTCCTACTCTCCTGCACCTGCTTCCGTAGCTCTATGAGGTTGTAGCAGTGCTCACACAGACGGAGACCGTTCTTCTCTGTTATCTCGTGGTCTGGCGGTGAAGATGTTTGTGGGGCTGATGGGTCTACTATCGCTCCTGTAATAGATGTTGATTACATTTTAATATTCTTGTTAAAAAACAGGTGTTCAGTAACAAATGATACTCGTGCGTCTATCGTATATGTGAATGAGGAATATTCAAGAGAAATATGAAAAAAATACTACAGAAAGCCTGTACTTTATGCCTACATGGATAGGCAGACAGAAAAAGTTTTTTTTTTTGTGTATGTGATTGGCTATGATTTTATTTGATGATTATGTGGATGTTCCAACTAACCAAAACTAAGAATCCCTTTCCTTTTTTCACACATGTCTTTTATTTGCCATTAAATAAATATGGAAGCAAAGGCTTGGTCAATCCACTGACATTAAATTTTAAAAAAGTACTACGCATACCATAACAAAAGGGGAAACAAAATTATTAACTTCTACAGGTTGGGAAAATATGCATCACATCTGCGCAAAATGTCATCGCACAGCGTAAGGCTGCGTTTCCACCAGGGATGTGCGAGGATGTGAAGCGAGGGATGTGTTTGTTAAGAACCAATAGAATCGATTGCGCTGAGCGAGGCGAGGTAAATAAAGCGCTTTGCATCCTCGCACATCTCTGGTGGAAACGCACCCTTATGCTGGGACTACTGTGCGAGACAGAGCCACAGCGCTGGTTTTCAGCGACATCGGCGTTGACGTCGACCGTAGCAAAAAGTGATGAAAAAATAACAGAAATACATACTGGCTACATTAATATCTAGGAACAGTGAGCAGTCATGGCAGAGGATGGAGCCGCACAGTCGACAGTGGTGCTTCCGTCGGGTCAAGTTGAACGCCTTCGCACAGTTGGGGCACAGCTTTACTGAGGACCCGTCTAACCAGGGGACTACCTGGATGTAAGGAACAATATATTAAAATTATATTGAATAAAATGATGACATAAGTAATGATATATTTTTTAACAAATGTTATAAAATATTTCTTTAAGAAAAGTTTGGCTTGCATTTGATTACGAAAATATTATCTAATGACTACAATATAAACTACGAAGGCAAATCATAATTTAGTTTCTGCCTTCTCCCATAGTAAAAAGGTGGAAATTTAAGTATATGTGATGTACAACATCTTCGCCATTGTGCCAATATTTATTTCTAGGCTAAGGCTGGCACATATATTCACCACACTTGGATATGGAGTTGTAGATACCAGCCCAACATATATGTCAAACCCATATCGTACAATTGGCCAACAAGGGAACTAACGGCTGGTTTCAATAATGTATCTACCTTTAATCAACTGTCAAATTAGCTTCCCACAGTAGCTAAAATGTGTTTCAAATATGAAATTTCAGCTACTGTTGGTAGCTGACCGACCGAGGCCCCAACACAGATAGTTTCGGATTTGATTTTTTTAGATATTTATTTTTGATAATGGAAGCTGGAGTGAGTGAGGAAACTTAGCTCCCAATGTCCCAGGTTTAGGTTTGAGGTGGGGTGGCCAATTCATCAAGAAGCCAACTATTATGTGAAATGGTTGACCACTTCATGAAATGTCTAATTTTATGATATTGCTACGATGATGACACAAAACAACATAACATCTATCCACTTACAATAAATATTTGCATGACAAAATTGCCTATTTTACAAAAGTTATCTTTCAAGTGAGTGTTCAATAGATATCAAAACAAAAGCAACTATGAATAGACTCTGTGAAAACAATTTATGTAATGTAAATCAGTAGCGGAATCGCAATCATAAATCAAAGACTGTGGCAAAACTGAAATCACCACATACAAATCCAATAAGAAACAGATATATTGTAAACTACTGAATCTGTCTTATCAAGATTTATTACGATCTAACTGTGTTACTTGACTGCTCTCTTTGCTATGGTGGATGAGGAACTATTCACCATGTTCTACTCGAAATATTTATTTATATCTTTGATTTGTAAAATATGTATATGTATAATCTAAGGTTTTAATAACTATTCAGTATCTTTAGGTCATATTCAATGTGAGAAAAGTTAACATAACAAGCAGATTAAATGAATAAATACAATGAATAAAATTGATTTGCATAACAAGAATAATTCAACATGTCTGCAACAACTGATAACACTTGCTCATTAATCCTATTATTTGATAACTCTGAATTTCATGGTTAATGATAGCAAGAATAATTTTAACCATTTATGTTTCATTCAATCACTTCTTGAAATCAGATCGCAGTTATTTTATTTACTTCATAGTCATATTTTTGCTGTGACTTTTTTAATCTTTTTATAAATCCTTTGTTTATTTTTCTGAACACATTGAAATATAATAATAGGTATTATATTTCAATGTTAGGTAGGTTAGTAAATGCTCGTTAAAAATCACAATCACATTCGCTTTAATCAAAAACAAAAGAAAGGATATCGCTAGCTGAACTCACTTCCTGTTCATGAAGTTTCCTTTGACTGGGCTCAGTAGGCATGTTACACACGAGTTTGTCCAGCCTTATGAGCAGCTTGTTGGTCTCAGTGGCGTACCTCTCCAGCCGCGCAGACCTTACACCCTTCAAATACTCCGTGGAACTACGTGACACACCTAAACCTTGCTCCTCATCTAAATAACGATGCTCCTGATAACTAAACTTTAACGCACGATCAAACGTCTCTTTCAAATCCGAATCGTCATTGTTCAATATTATCTTCTTAGCTTTACCAAAGATATCCTTCAAGGATCTTAGGACGTCCTGTTCTTCAGAATGTAAACTCTCGAAATGGCTCGTAAGTTGAGAGGCGGATTTCAAGTCCGCTTTACATATAGGACAGAGAAAACCCTCCAATATCTCCTCGTCGTTAGCCGTAGCCATGGTGAAAAAGTTTTAATTAATGCACCATTGTACATGCACAGTAATTAGTTAAAATTTCTAAGAGAAAGAAAACTAAGTAACACCCCTTCAGCCTTCGCACAAATTATGACAGCGACGTTTAGTTTCGTACTTTTGTCAAATTCTTGCCTCATTGACGTTATACTTTTAATTTAGAACATGAGCAATCAGTCTTGATTTTTAAAAAGAAAAGTATAATCACAATCATCATTGTTTAGTCGTTACATATAAAATTATTACAACTGAAAGATACATTCACGCATGTTATCTTTCCTTCGCATATTTTTATCAGCTGAGTAACGAAACGTTGAAATGTCATTTTGATAGAATAATGGTGTTGCCCTCGTAAAACAATATGGATTGTGTTGGTAGAATTCTCTGAAAACTGTTGTAGGATGTAAGTCCACAAACAAATTTATATTTATTTCCTAAAATATCGTTTTGTCAGTACATTGTATTGTTGCCAATCTAGATATTGAAGATTTTCGGTAGCTTTGTTTTAGATTTTTTATATTTTCGGTAGAGCGGCTGCCTTCCTAATGAGAAAATGTGTTATTTATTATAACACATTTTCTCATTAGGAAGGCAGCCGCTCTACATAAAATACTGGTATTCAGCTGAATCCGATTTGACTGGGAGCCGACCCCAATATAGTTGAGAAAAGGCTAGGCCGATGACGATGTCTATGACACAATCGCTTTTTGGTTTGCGATTAGAAAACCCAATACTACGCCTTATTATATAATAGGTATTTAAGAAGTGTTCAATAAAGAAACAAAAGAATTAAAACAAACACCATTTACATCACTGATTTCATATATTCTGTGACATTAGAAAATAACTGTGTTAACTCTTCCAAGCCACTTTTAGTTTCTGGCCAGTCTTGTTTTTCGGCTGCCCTGATGACGGCCTGACCAGTTAACCTTGCAGAAGACAGTTGTTGATTAGCTTGAAGAATATCTTTCTCTTCTGACTCTTCTCTAGCCTTTTTGCTAAGTTCGAGAAGGGCCTGCGCCATTTCTAACACTTTTTTACACGTGTCTGGATTGTTAGCCCAGTTACCGCTCTGGAAAAATAAAACACATCGAATTAGTTCTAAAAACTTAAAAGTTCCATTGCTGAAGCCATAGTGAACCTAGTTTCTATATCGTCTAGTTACCTGTGTAAAACCTTTATACGATTTTAGTAAACGCTGCGCTTTTAACAAGTATGTAGGACTTAAATCCGAGTACAACTGCCAAAGTTCAGGGTTATTTTGATGGACTGACGTTATCCTCCCGAACAACTCCAAGACTCGTTTTCGCAATCTGGAAATGAAAGAAATATTTTATTGATAAATGACAAACAATGATGGCTTCCGGCGAGCCTATAGTTAGAAATAAATGATATTTTATTTTATATTTTGGAACAAAAGCTTATTTTTAATAGGTTTAAAAAAATAACTTCTTTTGCCAATTATTATTATAAGGAATCCTCTTCAAATATTTTCTCACCTCGCAGCGCTATTCCCATCAGCATCCTTACTGTCCTGAAGGACAGCTCGCACCAGTAGTCCCAGCACCTCCACATCTTCAAACTTTTGCTGCAGGTCGAGCATACGGTGGCAGCCACGAATTACGTCTTCGAAGTGTCCCGTGTCCATGCTCACTATGATAACGTTCTCCCAGAGCTGCAAAAAGTTTCATTCAGTTTTTTTAATGGTCGATGGGGCAGAAAGAAGTAAGAAAACATTATAATCGATGCCCAGTTTTTGTAATGCGTCCAACATTTAGTTTATTTGTGATATGTCTAGTTAAATATTCTCATGCAAGTGAATTGTAATTCTTATGAGAATAAATGATCTCTAACCCCAAGAAATCAACAGAATGAAAATAATCAAAGAATGCCTATAATAGTTTCACGTAGGCACCCCATTAGGTATGACACGAGACTGGTGGAATACGGTTGTACTCTACACTTCAGTCTACCCTTTCGGAGAATCCAGACAGTGTTATTTTAATAAAAAAATCTTTAACAACATAGTTCACATCAAAGTCTTACCTTCCAGTTATCATAATTGAACCTGAGCGCCTCCATCAGAGCCCTATAGGCCCTGTTCTTGTCTCCTTGCTTCACGTACACTTTGGCGAGGTTGTTCCACGCTTCGAACGTGTTGGGCTGCAGGTAAGTGTAGCGTCGATACGCCTTTGCTGACACCTCCCAGTTCTCTATCATAAGGGCTGCGTAGCTAAAATAATGTATATGGATTATTTATTCGTCGTGGTTTTCAAAGGGTACGCCATTGTCCACAAAAAAGTTTAGTGAGGGAACAGGGTCACCAGAGTGGAGACATACAATACAAGGTGGAGGCGACGATACGACAATAAATGAAAACACTGGCAATAACTAGTTCATACGAACCTGTTGTCTTTTATCACAGATTTGATGTCACTCACTGCAACAGATTGCTTGGAGTATTTCTTCAGAATAATAATTACTATCCTTGACTAGTTATAGTTTTTATGACGTGTTATGTAATTGGAAAATTTATTTTTAATTTTGGTGACAGGATTTATAATAGTTTCAAAATATTCCTATTGCCATTGTTTTCATATATAGTCGTATCAATGTCTCCACATTGTATAACTAAATCGTCTTTACCCAACTGCGGCGAAGCTCCAAAAAAGCATAGTTATTACAAAAAAAAAATTGCATGTATTTAGGTTCCTAAGTACTTAACATATTAATTTAAAACTTACCCTAATCTAAGCCAAACTCTCTCCTGTATCGAGTTAATTTCAACTGACTTCTCGAAATGTGGAATGCACTGTTCGTATTCCTTGTGGTCAAACAAAAAGTTGCCCCAATGTCTCTGGGCTCTACTGCTCTTGTGGTTTGAAAACTCCCACGCTTTTTCAAAGCATTTGACATCATCTGGAAATAAGTTTACGATTAATAATATTCAAATAGTAGTTTTTTTTTAAGACCATTAAGGCAACACTTCACCAGTACCTCTGCCGAACTAATTAGGGTCCCGTAACCAAATGGCAAAACAGAAACCTTATAATTTCATCTGTCCATCTGTACGTCCGTCCGTTATTATCATGAGGGTTATTGCTGGATCCCGCAGTTAAGAGATTAAGTTGATGTTTCCAAGTATCAAATTATTTTTTGCCCATATTTGGTCATTGCTATAAGGTAATTAATTCAGAGATTCTAGAAATTAATGAAATATAAACTTATTTTTTGCATTCAATAAATTTGAAATTATGCATGAGTAAATTTTCATCCGGATTATCCGGAATACGGAACCCGAAACCCATCCCGCACCGCTGCCAAGGCAGTCCGCGGGAATTCCGTTTTAGTGAAAATTTAAGACAAAACATCCTTTTTCTCATCTCGGAATTAACAGGAAAACCTACAAATTATAATGTTACGACACCTTTATGCCACATAAAATTTGCGTTCAATCTCCGCTAGGGCGAGTTGGCGCGGTATCGATCGCGCACGTACCACAGTCCGCCCTAACGTGTCAGAATCACGGCGTCAAGTCGGCTGCAAATTTTTAGCCTTGTTAGCTAGACACTGCGTTATCCTCAAGTGAAGGCTCTAATTATCACTCGCTTTTTACGATGGGCTCGAAAAGGGAAGTAACGGGCATGAACAACGTCAAAGCTGAACATCTGTTGTACAAGTACTTTTGCGAAGAACAAAATCTGCGTAAAAAGCTGGAAAATATAATTGAAAAGCTGAAAGATCAGATAGAATCCCTTCAGCAACAGTTGAGATTGAAAGTGGAAAGTCATTTGGAATTAGATGCGAATTCAACTGCCATTGTTGAGATTGAACTGCCTGTTGAATGCAACACGGACGTAGAAGATGACGATGAAGAAGAAGAAGAAGAAGTAAATAACTCGGTCGAGAAACAGGATGGAGAATCAGAAAATAAGGAAAAAGAAAATTGAACATCTCGACTAATCGACTCACTCAACAGTAAGAAAATATCAACAATGTATTCGGATATAATTTGGATATTAGAGCCATTAAAATTGTACGGACTTTGTAAAAGTTCTGCTCCAAAAATTAAGGTGCGTAAAATTTATATGTAAACATAAATGTTTGTTGGTATTTACCAAGAAAATAAAAGGAGGAGAAGTCAAAATGCGATGAGACAAAAGGAACACAACCTTTTGATGTGTTAGGATAGTGTTGTATAGCACAAGGGCTAACTTAAATTTAAAAAAAAAAACGAATTGTATTTGCATAAAGAGACAATTGTAGAAAATATATTGGATTTAATCTTAGAACTTAGAGGACATTTCTTATTTTTATTGTTATTTAAATTTCAAAAAGTATTGAGATGTCCTACTACACGATAAAGGAAAGATGGCTAAAATATTTAATATTGGCGACCCGCCCCGGCTTCGCACGGATGCAAATTATATTTATGTCGCAGCCAACTCATTAAAAGCCTAGCCTTTTCATTGAACTGCGTCATTTAATCAGTGACATATGTAAGTGATGTGGCCAATCATTAAATATTGAAAGAAAAATTCAAATAGGTCCCTCAAAAATCGGCACAGTTAAAGGCAAACAATTAAACGGCTGGTTAAGCTATTTGGCTGCGACATATACACAAACCTCTTTTGTTTATCGCTCTTTCTATTCATGAAAACTTTTTCAAAATCCGTTGCGTGGGTTAGTATGTGTAGAAACATTCAGAGGCAGACACCGACTTAAATAAAAAAAAAAAACACTTACCTGTTGCATCCCCAAGAAGGCAGTATAACTTCACTGTTGGATTTATATCAATTTGCTGCTGTATCACTTCAGCTGCCTGAAAAATAAAAAATAAATATTTAGATGTCCTTTACTTTCCTCATTACACCATAACTGAAATAGATTTTAAGAACTCGTCTTGTTGTTATAATTATAATCCATTAGAAAATTCATACTCAATGGCAAAATATCGATAGTTATTGTGTAATCATAGTTGTAATAACCGCATTGTAATTTTTTTATGATAAATTGGTAATACACTACATATCTTTGTATTTATTGTGAAAAAAACGGAGCTTAATAGAACCTCGTAATTATGTAATCGAAATAACGTCAGATATTCGTTAAATGTTTGAGGAGAGGACGGAGAATAGGTAGTATTCGACTGAAATAAGGTTTCAGCCAAAACCATAACAAAATAATATTTGGCTCATCATCTACTCTCGGCAAAAGCAAAATAAAACAAAGGACTATAAAAAATAATCAAATTTTACCTTATGTCTCAGCTGCAGTGTTGTATAACACACAATGACATCTTCCCAGAGCTGTAACTTAAGATACTCTTCCAGGGCAGCTTTCACAAGTCCCAGGTTGAGGTAAAGGTCTGCCAGCTGTTGCCTCCACATCCATGCAGGTTGTAGGCCAGTGGCCCAGAGGTATGATAATCTGGGAGACATCAAAATCAATGTGATTACTAAAATATTTCCACCTTTTTTCCGTGGCCTCGCAGCCATGTCAAATGGCTTATTCCAAGGATGTGATATTTCTATAAGTAAAAGAGTTACCGAAATCAGATCAATAGGTACTTAATTCCTGCAGCTACAGATATTACCTCCTACTTTATAATATTTATTAATTTGTCCTAAATCTGATATCCCAATACTGAGTTTTAAAACTAACCTAGTTGTGGAACTAGCCCCCGTCTTATCATTGACAATGGTCTCGCACTGCAGCATGGCACGTTCCACAGTTCTCTTATGGTTGGCCTCCAGTCTGCACCGGATGATTAGGGCGGCTACCCTGGTGGGCCAGGCACCTTTCTTCTGAGTTAGAACAGCTTCAATGTACGGGGCCAGCTCCTCATTCATCAATTCGTCTTTCGGTTGAGCCTTCATTAGGTATTGGCTGAAAAGAACAGCTTTTATAAGTTTCCATGCATGAAGCGGACACAGCAGATCAATTATAATGTGGATTGTATTATTGGGCAAAACATAATTTAAGATAATGCAACTGCACATTCCCATAAAATATTACTAAAACAAATGTCAGAAAATCAGCTCCAAAAAAAAATGTTGTTACATCCTTTCAACCTTTTTTCATTATTCTTACTTGTATAGAGTAATATTTAAAAAAATTCAATACCCACACAGTCAGTAGGCATAGTATCTGCTCTAAGCTTGGCAATTCAGCTTGGCTGATGGTCTCAGTATACGCTATCTTGTTCAATCTCACATCATCCTGCAGTTCAAGGTCAGGAGGCAGCTGAGACCCACCATGACTCTCCTCGGCTGATGGTCTTTCTATGCTGGAGTCAAGCTCACTAGATAGAGCCAGCTGGGGTATGATTGTTTGTTGAAACTTTGTTCTTTTTCCAAGTATACCTGGAAATTGTATTAGTTTTGTAGTTTCTGCCCCATGGGAGGCATAAGTTTATGTATGTGTGTAGTAATAGTTTTAGTATGTAAACATAACATAAAGCTTCTATTTAAACATAAAGCTCAAATAAATAAATGTGCTGTATTATTTCTCTATCATTTAATTACCCTGTAAGTTATTTATTCAGATTTCAGTGTAAAAGACAAACTTTTCAAGTTTAAAGTTCTATTTTTCCATTTTCCACAAAGATATCTAAAAGCAGTAAAACTAAGGACATGGGCAGTATTTAAAAACCGATTATATTTTGATGTTACCTTAGTTGATAAACCAAAATCCTCCTTACCCATTCAACATAACCCATTGAACCCAAAGTACTAGAATTATTGTAAAACTACTGCATTATTATTTAGGTGTGCAATAAAGCATTTACTACTTATATAATATTCAATTGGGTACTTTCCTAGATAAAAAAATAATAATTCTATTTAGTTCACCTGTTTGATTTTCAAAAAATTAAAGATAAAGCACATCACAGTTCAAGAGGGCTAGAGTAGAGTAGATTTGATTAAAAAGAGACCTAAAATGTGACATCACATGTATTTTCAATGTACTGTCTTCATTTTTTGTTAATGTGTAAAAATACATGTTGAATATATTTTAGAAATCTATATGACGGACTAATTAGATTTTTCAGGAATGTACCTAATTATACCATTAAACATTTTCCAAGTACCTGTTAACTCTAGCTTCAGCCCTGCAAGATCCCTGGCCCTTTTTAGATACTCCTCAGTCCTCTGCACTCTGCCATACATAAGGTAAGCCTGGCCTATCTCCATACACAACAGGATCTGAAGCCTCGGCTTGTCTTGTATGACATGCAAAAGGTTGGTAAGCTTGGCTATTATGATTTCAAGGTCAGAGTACAATGTGGCGCTGGTGTCTTCCAAAGCTCTTTGATGGGCTACTTTGCTTCTGAAGTACCACCATAGGTGTAGCTAGAAATTAAAGTTATAAATTAATGTTTTTAAATTAAGGTATAGCTAGAAATTAAAGTTGTAATTCAGATATTTATCTAGGCACTAGTGTTATCTATGATATATGTACTTGCAATTTAGGAAAGCTATAAACTGCAAAGTAATTCAAATTTATTTGTTGAATCATGACTTTTTCAGCATGTGAATTGTTAAGAATCCACAGACAGTCTGCAATAAAATATACACTTGGAACTAAAAATGTTAAGTCATTAAAATTGTTTCATAATATTATTGAGCAAGCAAACTTACCAAACTTTGTTCAGCATTACACAGCACATTGAAGACTTGTGTAGAGAAGTACAACAGTTCTGGATGAAGGATATTTACATATAATGGCTCAGAGTCCCGCTGAAGCAACACACAAGCATCAATTTCTTTTGGCCATTCTATACCAAAGAATTCTTCTAAACTGAAACTTTCTGGATGTGGGTTCCAATTGCGATCACAAAATGTCAGAAATGAACTGACTGATGCAAGAAGAATACTTTCCATAATATTGCTATCATTTTGATACTTTTTTAACACATCCTTCAAGACATCTGTTTCAAGACCTGTTGCTAATAGTTCTTTACATATCTCTATGTCTCTGGCTGACCACTTGTTGCACCACAATTTTTTGATAGTTTCATTATCTGTAAATAGAGATTGTTTAGATGGAAAGGTGAACTTTAATTTAAATTCAAGATGTTATTAGTTTAAATAACTTTACCCGTGTTAAGTTGGTCGTCATAGTTACATAAAAGTAATATTGACTCCGGTGTCATTGTAGTATAATTTCTTAAATTATTATTAACTTTTCAATAGTGCTAGATTTTATTTAAGAAGTGTTTTACAGTCGTCTACAGCAATGTTTATCTCGTGTTTTTGACATAATAACCTCAAAATGTGATGTCAACAGTCAAAGTCAAATTATTGTCACTTTGTTGGTCGCCATAATTAAAATAAGAATTGTTTATGCTTTTTAGGGCAGGTCTGCATTGACTCAATAACTCTTTCCAGCATTGGATTCCAATAAAACTGAATCAAAATTGGGTAAGTACCTAGTACTGCATCTCCGTGTGTTAGGTGCACAAAGAGTACAGTCCTTACTGTGTATTTTTCCAATTTGTTAACTGTCCTGTCCTATCACCGATACTCCACAGCAGTTTCCTTACCGCAAGCTCTTGCGATTTATTTGTCGTTGGCTTATTGTGTGATTCATCAGTATCCTACTAATAAAATGAATGTGAAAGTTTGTATGTTTGTGCAAAAATCAGACAGAAACGGCTGAAGGGATTTGGATGCCACACATTATCGTGCATATCCTGGAATAACACATAGGCAAACTTTTATCCCGGTAGGTAAATGGCCATTGGTGACTGAGGAGGAAGTGGAAACTCAGAGCCGCTGTTGGCTGACCGCTACAGATTCGTAAGTAGGTACCAGGAGGGAAGAAACATAACGAAGTATTTCTGGGGTAGGAACTGTGAGCTGTAAATAATCAAGTAGGTATCTACCAGGAGACCAGACACATGTCAAAATATTTCCGGGGCTGGAATTTACAAAAATAGGAAACATAACCGAAAAAAGCTGTTAATTAAGTAATAAATCAAAACACTTTTCACGCTAGCGAAGCCGCAGGCAGACACTACCTAGTCACTAATAAAAAAAATTGTCTGTGGCAAACAAAATGGGTGTACTTTCACGGTCAAAAGACTATAGCCTTCCCCTCGGGGTAAATAAAAAAATAATAAAAAATGGGTGTACTTTTAGGTTAGGGAATTAATGAATTTTTAGGAATTAAAGCTTGACAAAAATGAAATATATTTATAAAATGGAGTCAGTGCTGATAAGTATAGCCGTTGTTTTATGTACAGTGTTACTTGTGAAATTACTATATAAACTACGGTAAGTTGGTGAGGTTATAGATAACGCTTTCCCGCCCGACAGAATCTAAAAATATGTTTTAATTGTATTAACAGGTCAGCTTTGCCGTGGCGAGTAAACTGTTGGTTCTGTAACAATGATTTTTGGGTAAAATATCCAGATCGCAACAGCTGGACTTGCCCAAAATGTGAGCAGTACAATGGGTTCACCAAGGTAAGGTTATTACTGATTATGAGCGATATTACTTTTCCAATTAAGTGTTATGTAATGTACATTGTTTAACTAACACTAAATATCCTTAAAAAAATATATACTGGTCGGATTTTAGTAGAACTTTCATTAATTTTCTTACCTAATCTTTTTGATAGAAATTGGCAATGTTTCAGCTCTGTAGGTCATTTGAGACGTTATAAAAAGCAGCAAAACTGGCAGTTTATTCACTTGCTCGTAGTAGTTCCTTATATGCGATTGGAAAACACTTAATCATTGACTAAATTCATGTATTACTTTACATGCAGAAAATTTGTCAAATTCCTGTATGAACATGTTATTTGAACATTCCATCAGTTCCTTACAAACCAAAGGCACTAGGAAGCTGTAAACTCAATGTATGTCTTTCATAATTCTAGGAGGGTGACTACAACAAACCAATTACCGCATTCAATGACCAGGGTAACCAATCACCAAAAGTATTCAGGAACAGTCCACCCAAGAATGGTCTCTGCAAGATGTGTAATATAAATCAACAATTGAAAGTGACACAACTAGCCAATTTCGTTCCTATGAATGAGAAGAAGTTTGACGATGAAATAGAATCATACAGGTAAATATATTTTGACTTATTGTTCAAGGTCGAGGCCTACTAACAAAAGTAATACTGTAAAGAGATTGAACACTTTATGGATTTCACTCTTTGAGTGCTGAAAATTGGATTTGTCCTTGACTTACTAACTTCAAACTCAAAAAAAGGATCAAATAAAGTTTAAAATGCCACCCAAACTTGAAAATATATTGCAAAGCCAAATATTTGCATGCGGCATTATTTGAAATGCAAACACTTGTTCTCATGGCCATACATTGGAGGCTACGTATTTAGCACATTGTACTTATCTCAGTTGCCGCTAATTGTTTAACTAGTGTGTTATTACTTATCAGTCATTTTAAGAAGTCATGTTTACTGATCCAGTTTGATATTAATCTTTCAAATTCAGAAAATTTGCAAACCAGTTGTTATCTACAGTTCTACTAGGCTTGGGTTTTACTTGAGTTAATTAATGCTAAATGGCTTTTTCTGTTTGGAATTGGTAAACATGCTTAACAATTATTTAAATTACCATCTAATGATGTAGTGTAATCATGTACTTTTAAAATATTCAAATATTCAACAAACAATGCCACAATACTTCTTGTGAGTTATTTATTTCTGTATGTTATGTTGTTGCTTATAAGTGTTTCTAATTTCCAGGTTGCAGTTAGAGAAGGCCTACAAGCTATGCAGCCCTTGCCGAAAAGTTGTCCAAATGAAACTGCACAAAGAGAAAGAAACCCTACTAGGGTCCAAGTTATTAGAAACAAGAACATCAGACAAGATAAATCAAAAGCAGTTAAAACAAAACACACTGCTGAGAAAACTTATAAATAATACCTCAATGCTTATAGCAGTTATACTTTTTATACTGGTTTCTTTTGAACTTTACACAAACTTATCATTAAGATACAAGAATTTACTTAGTACAATAACTAATATAAAACAGATAGTACTAGGTCTTCTACAAAGAATATACTCTATCATTGAAATGAAGACAACTATGACATTCCCAGCTCTAGATAATTATTTCTATGACTTAAATATTGTGAACATGATGCCAAAAAGTTTTAATTTTAGACAGATACATATAGACCAATTTAATATGACTACACAGGAAACGTTAGGGAGTTTTGTATTGTTTTTACAAATAATTGGACTTGTCTGGAATGTGAATAGCTTGAAGAACACTATTATAATTGACTTGCAATGGCTGATATTTGTCATTGCCACAATTGGACATCGCTATGTGGCTGTGGAACCTATTTATTTGAGCTTCATAAAGGTTGGTACCTTTCAAGTATCCTAACTAATATTATAAATGTGGAAGTGTGGGTTGTTTGTTACTCGATCATGTCAGAACAGCTGAATGGATTGATGAAATTTGGCACAAAGGTAGATTATAGTCTGGCATAACACGTAGGATACTTTTTATCCCAGGAGTATTTTCCGTTGGGATAATTTCAGACATTCATGCGAGTGAAGCCGCTGGCATAAGTTACTTTCTAAATTCCATTAATCTTATAATCTAATTTCCTGTTAGTCTCAATAACAAATTCTATTTTCTTGTTAGTGAAAATCATCAAATTGGAGTTTCAACTTTGCTTAGAACTAAAACAGCAAACTACAGAAACTCAATAATTTTATTAATCAATAAAATAATATTCTTACAAGTTTCAATAAAGTTAAAAATTTACTATAAATCAAAACTAATAATAAAATCTTTTGTTTACAGGCATTATGTACCTTGATAGTAATACTGGTGTACAAATCAATCAAGACAGAAACCAGAAGAGTAGAAAAGAGGACTTCAACTTCACCAAAACGAATGAAGAACTTGGCGAACTCCTCAGGGAGTACGCTCATTGACGATGACGACGACCCTATCCATTTAGACAGTGATGACGATGTTTCATTGAGCAAATTCGGCTTACACAACTTTTCCGAGTCTTCAAACGAAAATCTCGGTCTTTTTAATGCCAGCATGATGAATGGCAGATCCTTTACACCAAGAGCTGACAGTATATGGACAAAACCCAAACTTAATTCAACATTTTGTGTAAATTCTGTTACGAGCAAAAGTCCAAGTTCTGTATCTGACACCCTATTTGTTAAACCTTCGTTCAATAAATATCAGAAACTCATAAAAGACGACTCGGACTCTGAATTAGATGAAAGCATTAGTTCCTTATGTATAGGTAGCCCTAAAAAGACAAATAAGAAAACTAATTCTATCTTCTCTTTGAGAAAATTCACAGCTACTCCCAGCTTTGTTGCTCCGACGCCTATGGCTCGTTCTAGGCCTCTTATATCGCCGAGCAAGCTGGGTCACAGTACTTCTTGGGTGGCGGGTGGCTACTGGGGCTCAGAAGGCGAGCGCCAGATATTCAATGTAGACGGGAGTCGATCCTCGAGCCAAAGTTCGGGTTTCGAATCTCAGACGTCGAGCGTAAATCAACGCAACGTGTTCTCGCAGCCTCCTTCCCGTGAAGAGTCAGTCTGCGGGGAACCAATGGTGCTAGATCGCTTTCCAATGAGTTCCATGAGTAATCATTATAATGGTTTTCAATCGCCGCAAAACTTTAGCCGAATAAGCTCGCCAGTATTTCCACAAATGCAGTATAATGGTCATGTCCACATACCTCAGGCTCAATTTGCTCAACAGAACATGATGTCTGCGAACTCGTTCGCGCAGCATCAGCAATACGTGCAAGGCAGTATGTTCAAGGCCCCTGGCGGGTCTGGTCTTATAAAACTGCCGAAAGTGGATTCCTTCTCATCTCGTTGACGCTTGACGACTAGTCGATAGTCTAGATATTTATAACATGCTGTTTTATTTAAATTCGTACGTATTTTTGTCTTGCTCTTACCTCTTTATTTTATACATTTTTATGAAAGTTCCGTGAACTGCCATTATGTTAAGAACATTTTGTTAAGTTATATCATGTTAGTTCGTAAGCGATTGTTAGTTGTAACGTTTGAGACTAAACTTAGTTTGTAAGACGTATTTGCTGATCTCGTGTTGGTGCCAGGTGTTGGCGATATGAAAGCATTAAGAATTATTGTATTGTTAACAATTTTATATGGACGTCACTGTCCTATTCTTGAACAAAATGTGATATTGTAAAGACTAAATAATTTTTTGCAAAAAGTGGAAAAATGATTCTTGATGTTATCATTGTTTTGATTTTGTCATCTTAAAACAGAAACTTTTTGTGAAACTCCTGCAATAAAAAACGTAAAATTGTAAACTATAGTTTGATTCTTAAACTAGATCTTTTGGTTCTTCAGAGTAACAAACATCAATAAAACTGCTTACGAGTTGCGCGCCCTCCTCTCGTTTCGTTGTAGGTACTGGTGCGGCTGTGGGGGCACAAATGTGTCTTCATACAGAGTCGATATGTAGTCGGATACATCTGTGCACTTCCACTCGTATTTTAAGTACTTCCTCAAGCCCCACTCGGTGACATTGCCCTAAAATCGAGAAAAGTAAGATGTATGCAGGTTTGATACCTGCACGATGCGAAGGTAGTGGAACTAATCAACCCTCTAATAGATTTCGAGTCATACCCACACCAGCAAAAGACATAGTTGTGTGGAAAAGGAAAACCATTGCCCTGCAGTGGGATGGTATAGCCTAGATAGACAAGAGAGGTATCTCAATACCTGTCTTAACTCCGCGAGCCACAGCTATATTTACTATGTTTGGTGAAACACCGCATCTGTATTTTCCTGAGAAAAACCTAATTAAAACTGACGATTGAAGGATCAAATCCAGCCCACGTGCCCAGCAACAGCGCTTTCGACATGCTTGTGACCCTGACCACTAGACCAACAATGTAGTCAACTGATGGAGTACCAACGAAAAATTGGAGGGGATGTTTACTTGCCTAGACGTAAATGGGGAGGGTACTTACAAAACATTCCATGAGGTCAGGTTGGGGATAGAACTGGTGCTGCGCCCTTTTATAATAGCGCTGATTTGGACCACACAGAGGCTTCGGCAGGTGGTGGTACACAAGATCGTTCGTAGTCGCATAATTATCGCACGAGTCGTGGCTATCGTGCCGAACTATTGATGAGAAATTACTCTGTAAAATGATTCCAATTAAAAGAGATAATCGGCTACTTTTAATGCACATATGATTGGAACGACGGATACCTAGGTACGGGACTTCTAGATAGGTAATATACGTATGTGTATGTCACCGGAAAATACTCTGTAAGATTGTAATAAATTTTGATTAGATTGTAATTTCTGGATATTTTATGAAAAAATTGTTTTGTATAAGTAGGTACAACAAATCCCATCCAAATTCAATAGTTTCCAATTTATCCGTGTCTTATTGAAAAATATATTTTACAATCTTACGGCGTTTGCCATTTTCCGGTGACGTATACCTACATAAATGTTGTAGGAACCTGACCTGTGTGCTATTTAATTTATTCTGTCTAAAATCCGGCTGCCTCGACTCAGGTTTCATTTTTTGGTAGTCTATTTCTTCTTTTGGAGGGAAGTAGAGAGCTCCGTTTTTTAAACATTCTATCCGGTCTTCCACCCAGTTTGCTGAGGGGAAAGATTTTAATTATGTAGGCTTACAAGGCGGGAAACAAACTTGGACCCTTATTGATTCAAAAGTTATCGGAAACTCGCTTGTCTCAGACAGGAAACGAACTGACACATAATATGCTAATAAAAGTATTCTTTGTTACTAGTCAAGCCTATCCACTAGAGCCTGTTGATCTCACTACAGGGCAAAGGCCCGTCTTTCCATTTCTCATAGGCCCAGAAGCTATTCCCTCAATTGGTGAGAGGAACTAAAAAACAAAAACAACAAAAATGTATGTATATTCATGCTTTCCCCAGCTACTATCTTTCCACCATCAATAATAAGTGCCTAATGTATCAGGTTGATGAATGTATTAACTGGCGACAATATATTTTTTTTTTATAATAGAACATCAGTGAGATCAATAATAGAGAAAACAGGCAAAGAAAAAGCCTTTACTCCCAACAGTACCTATAGATTACTACCATAGATATAATAAACAAGACTGTTTTTTATATTTCTATGATTACTACCATTATATTATAATATTATTGTTTGCAAAGAGAGAGAACTGTGATTGTATGATCCCGGTACTAGCCTATTAGAACACCATTGCTATATATAGGTCGGTTGACCAGAGCTTTGGCAATAGCCTCCGTACGGCTCGGCGACTTCGCCCTCGTGCTCACTGTTATTTCATCAGGCATCTCTATTACACTTTTTGCCAAGTTCAAGTTATTTACAAAATTCTCATTTTTTGAGGTTTCTCATGAAATATTTCAAAATGTCTTACTGACAGTTTCTTTTTTAAGCATACCTACTGAGATTTATTTGTTTTGCAAAGAGATTTTATTTCATCCAAATAGTTCAGATACCATACATGATAATAATATACTATATGTGCAATAGACTAGGTATATTATGTGAGATGAAGGAACTAAATAAATCACATACATCCATTATGTATTTTCAAGATTAACAAATGTACTATCCAAGTCTAGCAGCAAGCCAACAACTTGAATAAAAATGGAGCCTAGTGGCCCTAGTGCACAGGTAGCCCCTTGGACATGCTGAGGCAGGAAACCCACTCCCGTATCCTGGATACTCTCCGGCACATTGAAGAAAGGAACGGAATAAAATGAAGTAGGTAGGACCATTATGCTTACTATTTTTAATTAAAAATATAAAAGTAGTTACTTAATACATTAGGTTACTTTCAATGCCTACAGATACCTTAATTAATAAATGGAATTGATTATTAACACTAAAGAATTAATATCATTGGTCAGCAGAAGTCTTCTCACATATTTCACTTAAACGTAAATGGTGTAATTGTTAATCAGTTTCCATGGGAAGATTAAAGCTAGGCATTGGCAGTGATTGCAACAGCACAGACAGTTGTCCTTCCAAGGGACCGGCTACTTGTATCAAATTCTTAACATTTTTCTCAACTTCTAGAATATCCTGGTTGATTGATTCCATGTTCTGTAGATAAAAGATACCATTACAAAGATATTCACTACTTGATGTCTTTTGATTACAGGCTAAATAATAACTACTTTGCATCTTACTTACCTCTATTATGGAAATATAAGAATGTTTTACAGCTTTATTACTATAGCGGTAAAAGCCGCTCACGTTTGATTGGTTTGATTCTGAATCCGAAGGTGCAATTGAAGCCATTATTTAATTTAAATGTTTAAACTTTTACAAAAGCAGAGCGCAGTTTGACTTTAAAATTCAAAAATTTAAACTTTTTCTAGACTAGTCTCATAAACTAGAACTTTGAACGTTATGATGATTATTTTGATCTCTGTTTCACGAGTATTTTTTAGGCTTAGTTCTTCAGTGAAGCAGGACAAAAAACCGTGTTGACGCCGAAGATTGTAAGTCACCCGTGTTCTGACTTGGGAACGCAAATTGCAATCTTTGACAGCCAGCTGTTCGTTTAGTAATTTTCAAATAACCACATGACAATGCGACTTGATTTATAAAGTAAAATCATAGATTATCTTACAAGAATAAAAAAAGTCTTTATTTCTATAGGTTCAATTTTAATAGTATACATTTTTCACAATTCTTGAAAATGATTTTTTTCCGGAACATCCGTGTTTAATTTCTAAACAAATCAAATGTCAATGTCATCCGCTGCGGAAAGAATCGCCTGCATTGGAGAAAAGCCAATTTTTTTCGAAAAATCTTATAAAAAATTACCGACAGTGAATTTTGTGTGAAAAACTCTAAATATTTTCCCGAAAAGTGTATGTAGTGGTGTTATATCATTTTCCTTCTCTTGCGTCTAATAGTAGCTGAGTGGCGGATATTGTTTTTATTGCACAGTTATTGATTTATAGGTAGCAGAAAGTAAAAAATAACTATGCATTAAAACAACGAAATAACAATCAAAATTACAAATAATAAATGCGTTTAAAAGAAGTAGTTTCAGTAAATAATTAATAATAACATCAAACACTGATTTTATTGCTATTTATTTTTGTTGCATTATTATTTTTATTTATTGGCTTGATGCCTTGCTTTTCTATAATTTCCTTTCAATCTATCACAGGATGAGACATTATTTTCCAGACATATTTCGACTGTGTTGAGCCCTCCTAGAAAGTTCTTTCTGCATTTCTCTTGTAACAACCCCGTAACCTTTGATTTTGGTTTGTACTATTGGTGAATGTTACTTTGCCTATCATAAATTAATGTGTACAAGGGGCAATGTATATAAATCTCAAAATTGCATACCTAAACATCTGTTTCATTAATTATTTTATTTTATAAATAAAATAATATAATATAAAATATCTTTATTTCAGACATTTTTAGGCCCGTAATATTGTGGTATGTTAGTTAAATGTAAAAATTAATTTAAGTATTTACCACCCTCTGGGGCCCCGGGCACATGCACTTGTGCTTGAACCCAGTGCCACAGAAGGGGGCTGTCGAGCTTGTGGTTGAGAACGTTCTGGATATGAAAAGCATTTTATTTTTTAATTGCACCTACTAAATTATGCTTAATTTCAATAAGTCTTCTTATGACTTAGTCAATGATAATCCCTACTTATTATACACAAGATATGTAATATTGAATTATGGTTCTGTATTATCTTAATTTTACTCTATTATCATATTTGTATATTTTAAATTCATCTGCTTGCGCTACCTTTTTTATCACAACAATGTTTACTCAACTGAACTGGTTGATTATATTCAGCCAAGACATAAAGAAAACAAAGAAAAATTAGAAAAAAATTTAATTGATGCAATCTTTCATTTTCACAATTTCGAGGGGCCACTGTGATACATCATACCTACTACTGATATTTCATTTTGTACTAGAACAAGTTCACATATTATATGGCCAGGACACACAAAATACAATAATGATATTTATGAAATCTGTCTTTATCTTGTATAACAACTGATATGATTGGAAAATCTGAGCAAGAATCCTTATGATAACAGTATCAGTAATCATGATACTTGTAGTGATTTGCTGAGAGTTGAATAGGCCGCATTAGTGGGCAGTAGGTCGGCGGCGGCAGCGGCGCCGGCCGGGCTGGCGTCGCGACGTCGCCGCGCGCCCCCGCTCCGCACTCGTCTCGCTACCCCCTCACACCCCCCATCGTGTCAGTCTCAGTGTCCCTTCTTACTAAACACCCTTACATTCTTGCTCCTGCATCTTGTAACTTTGTGAACTTTGTTTGGCTACTCGCTATTTTTCTATCTTGTTTTGTGGGTTTTAGTCTATTACTTTGTAGTGTATATTGTGAGTTTATTTCTTAGAAATAATTTCACGCATTCCTTAGTTCTTTTCCGTTTCTAACATATTGGAGTGTTTTTTCCTGGGTAACAAAACGTTAGTCAAATAAAACAAAGCAATGCGTTACTAAATCGTGTGATCGAGGAGTCATGTCTGAAGAACATGACGTTGACTGTCCCATGAAAGACGAAAAACAGACCAACGAAAACGACGATAAAGTGCTCGAAAATGAAGAATCAGTGGTTGAAAACGGCGAAGCAGTGGTCGAAAACGGCGAAGCAGTGGTCGGAAACGGCGAAGCAGTGGTCGGTAATGGCGGAGCAGTGGTCGAAACAGGAAAAACAGTGGTCGAAAACGGCGATCTCGCCGTCGAGGATCGCGAGGAAGTGGTCCTTAACAGCGGAGCTGTGGTCGGAAACGGCCAAGCTCTGGAGGGAAAGGGCGGAGAAGTGGTCGAAAACGAGAAAGTAGTGGTAGAGAATGCCGAAGACTGTCCAATGACCGTAGATACCGAAGAACCAAGTGCCAACACATCCAAAGAAGACAGTGCCATAGATGCCATAGACAAAGAGACGTTAAGTAGCGAGGTCGATGAGAAGAATGACTTATACGGTGCCAATGAGAGAGCGACACTGAGCTGGACGGCTGAAGGGAACGAGTTCAAGGTAGCATGGAGCCTTCCGCAAGGAGTTGCTACGGCGAACGACTACATCGCACTATGTTGCACAGGTAAGATTCTTTAATTTTTATGGTTCCGTACCTCGAAAGGAAAAATAGGAACCCTTATAGGATCACTTTGTTGTCCGTGTGTCTGTCTGTATGTCAAGACCCTTTATCTCGGGAACGCGTGGAGGTATCGAGTTGAAATTAAAACCATATACTCAAGTCTACAGTCCCTTAAAGCTGTGAAGAAATCAAACTTCTAATTTAACCGTAGATCTTATAGATCTTAGAGTACAAGTACAGGATAAAGTCTGAAAATTTGAAATTTATAGTTTTATCATATTAAATAATATATATCTTCTTAAATATATACTTCTCATCAAAAAAATCGAAACACTTTCGTTTTTATTGTTTTTGTCCTAATTTTTTACAAAAGAGAATTAATTCCATGAAAAAAAAAAACATTATTGTGTAGCTGGCAGTTTGGTCATTACAGTAAGAAGAAAAAAATCAAAATTCGAAATTAGAATTTCATTTGTTTATCCTATAAATGAAATTAATCACTGTTTTGAGACAAATGTGTATTTAGGGTTGGAGTACGTTTCTCGTTTAAAAACTAAAATTAGCGCTTGTCTTTAAACTTTTTGTTTCTTATTTCATTTACTGTGACTTTGGGACGTCTGAAAAAACTTTTTTTTCTAAAACATATGGATACTTCGCCCGCAGAAGCCGCCCAAGTGGTGGCATTGCTGGATTCTGGACTTAGTCAGCGTGTTGTGGCTGCAAGATTGCATCTAAGCTTATCATCTGTTCATAGAGTCTACAAACGCTATCGGGAGACTGGTTCGTTCACGCGCCGTTCAGGATCTGGCAGGAATCGGGTCACTTCTGAGCGAGATGATCGATTTATTGTAACAACCTCTTTACGAAATCGACGCCTTAACGCTTTTCAACTGCAGCAGCAGCTTCGCGTTGTACGAAGAGTAGCTGTAAGTGACTCTACAATAAGAAGAAGGTTGAAGGAACGCGGATTGGCACCGCATAAGCCAGCGAATGGGCCGAAATTAACTGCAGACCATCGAAGAGCGCGCCTTAACTTTGCACGCGAGCACCTAACTTGGTCATACCTTCAGTGGAGCAAAGTACTGTTTTCTGATGAGTGTAAAATTATGCTATATGGTAACGACGGAAGGAACAAGGTCTACAGAAGAGATGGAGAACGCTTTGCACAATGCTGCATTGAAGAAAAGGTCAGCTATGGTGGCGGTTCGTGGACGGTTTGGGGAGGAATCAGCGCCGACGGTAAGACAGAACTTGCCTTTGTATCTGGGCCACGGCTGCCTGCACTAAACTCTCATCGGTACATCGAACAGTGTCTTGAACCTCATGTGATGCCCTATGCACATTTTATTGGCAACGACTTCATATTCATGCACGACAATGCTAGAGCTCACACCGCGGGCGTCGTACGAGATTATCTTACCGAAGTCGGTATCTCCATTATGGTATGGCCAGCAAGAAGCCCGGACATGAATCCCATTGAACATCTATGGGATGAATTAAAGAGACGAATTCGAGCAAGAGATCCAGCCCCAGAAACACTTAGCCAGCTGCAAAATGCAATCCAAGAGGAATGGGATAATATACCACAACATGTGATCGTGACTCTCATCCGATCGATGAAGAACCGTATGGAAGCAGTAATAAGAGCTCGCGGAGGGAATACAAGTTATTAAATAAACGTTTCTTACATTTTTTTTCATTTACGCGTGTTGTTTTACCCATTTCCTTCATATTCCATACAGGGTAAAAATTACTCATTATACAAAATACGAAACCTATGAAGACTTAATTTGAATTTAGAACATTAACATTAGGATTTAAAAACCTCATACTACTCACTATTAAATGACATTTTACATTTATTCCTAAATATACACATTTTTCTGATAATCCTTATCAAATCATAAACTGCGAGGTGTTTCGATTTTTTTGATGAGAAGTGTATATTACAAACTTATATTTTCGGTTGAAGAATTGAATATTTTTCATCAACAAAGTTAAGTTTGTCCTTCGATTTTACCTGCTATATTATGCTTTCATAGTTTATAAACTTCCGTAGGTAACGAATACTCGGAAAAAATCAAGACTCGATCGAAACCTTTGGTGCGCGAGTCTGACTCGCACTTGTCTGGTGTTTTTGATGATCTCTTAAACCTCTTATCAACTGATCTCTTGATTTTGACTTCTTAATTTGAAATCTAGAAATGATTCCGTCGAACTTCCTATTTTCTTTGAAATATTGGGCCAAGAACACTTTTGTTACGGTAAATTTAGTACTCAAGCTACCTTTTAGTTTCAAAAGCATGTCTGTAAATATAAGGGACATGAGCGTCAAAAAGCGATTTGCGGCAGACGATGTAAATACTACGTCGATCCCTGACGATTGCTAGCTTCAAAGCACCGACGACGGCTCAAATATTCAATAATGTCCGGACTATGCAGGATATATTAAAATGCTACGTTCTACTAGCTCTCGAGTTCCGAGTAAACAGGGGCGAGTCCGGAGAAACGGTAGTTATATGAATATAAAATCGAAGGCGACACGATGGAAATATTCAGCGATCGATGTTTCATAGGCAAACGGTGTGATCAGTTTGCCTACTACGTCGAGTCCTAGAATCTACCTCTCATATAAAATATTGTTCAATTCGCGTGGGTGTTAGCTGCACGTTTAACTGGAAGTTACATAATGGTAGCATTGTATTCCTATAAGCCTTGTTATGGTTATATCACGCAACCCAGTTTCTTTTTTAACAAGCCAAAAATTTAAACAAGAGAGACGGCTGGTCTTGCATTTTTTAAGGTTTCCGCACTTTTCTTTTGTGGAAACCAAACAAAAAGCGAGAAAGTTAGGCGGCTGGTATTTTAATTTTTACTTTTAAATGTCATGGAAATGTACACCAATGAATATTGAAATCACTCTCTGCTGCCATGATATCATTCATTCAACCGATGCCATTCACGTCCAGTGGTTTTGATTCCCGCTGAGTTCAATGAAGTGAGTCATGAGTTCCTGTTCATAATTCTCGCTAATTTGAAAGCGATACATTTCACTAATTGGATGGGTTAGTTATATACATTGTTTTTGTCATATGAAACTACTTACTAAATTAGTTTGCGCAGGTTTGTTTTTGTCTTTTGTCTTCTCGGTAGTGCAGTTTTAAATAGTAACTATCATCACGTTTTACTTTTATTGAAGAGTTTTATTTTAAGGTGTAAATCCAAACAAAGTTTCTCTCTCACAATGCACAAATGAAGTTACTTTTTGGCATGTTTTAGTACTTATCGTTTTTAATACAACGCGAAACTTTATAGGGAAGAAACTCAAGTGAGCTAATGGGCCTCAAATTCTTCTGGTTTACACGGTACATTCACATACCCTGTACGGTGTACCTTTTGGTGGCCAAAATGATGTTTCTCACCGTAATCGAGAGCTTGGATTGGCTTGGAAAATTGATTGAGCAGCTTTGTCTAAAGCCATCTTTGAAGAGTACTAGGTCTTCAAGGTTTTGTTTGCATAACCATGGTTTGTCTTTGAATATTGTTGTCCCATACTGGGTGTCATAATACTCGTACTGTGATTTCTATTGACTCCCTTAAATCCAAAGCAATAGATTTCTCAAGCTTTTCTGCAGTGCTGCGTAAGTTTTGTCAATAACACCATGAATGGTCCTCCGTAATGATTGCTTATCGTCAGCCAAGCATGTGGAGACAGTGTTATATGACTCCCTTCACGGCGAGCATTGGTGTTATAACTGTATACAAGCGCTGCGGTGCCGGTCATTGCATTAATTGACAGCAGGAAGCGGCATGCGTAATCTAATCGACCTACCCCCCGTAGATACTATCCACTGGCGGAAAAATGTGAGGCATACCCAATCGAGTAGTGAAGATTAGCCGTTGGGGTTTTCCAGAACTTGGTATGACGATACTGTAAGTGTCAAGCTGATATGTTGTGGGTCACAAACTCCCATTCTTTTTCAATTCTTTAATCTGTTCAAGTCTGATCGGCCTACGATCACGGTCAACGCAATAGCAATTAACCCTTCAGGAACTCTTTATTGTAAGTCAACGCTTTACGAGTCGTTAAGCTCTGCTGCTTCCTCACATTTAAAAATGTGGAGTAGTTTGATTCTATCTATATATTCATCTATTATTCTTTTTGTTTCCCTACTCATGGTATAGTTTACAATTTTCTCTTTGTGTCAGTCCAAATCAAATTACCAGATTTTTTAGATCTTTCATCATCCATTAAATATTTGGTACGTCTGGTACGTCAAAATTGTGAAGTAAAAATTGATGATTGAGGCCGATAGTAAATATTGTGTAAGAATTACGAATAAAAATGGTATTCTAAACATAGCTCTACAATATTGGACGAAGTCCGTTCTTTTTTGCCAGGTCATGAAAATACATCCCCAATTTCAATAAGCGTAATACTACTTGGAAAGTGATAAAGCATTGTCTTGCAGTTTGAAGTTATATTCAATACTGGGAAAATTGCATTTGCATGAAGAGTATACAGTTTCAAATTTGATGCTCATACATAAGAGAACATTCTCCTGAATTGTAGAAACTATTTCATCATGTGTTCGCCGCAAGGCACTAACTTGGGGCCTTATTAATCCTAAAATCCAGATTGATGATCTCACCCTAGTGATATTAATATTTTTGCTATTAATGCCTTGCACACAAAGACTGTATTACTCTATGCTTGCCCACCTCCCCCCGTCAGTATCTACGAAAAATTGCACTTTTCGTAGCCAAAATAACTAATTCCGTGAATCATTCGTTACTTTGATATGTCTCTGTGGCTTTGAGGAAACATTCAATCAATCATTGCGGTGGAGTCTTGCTTTAGCACTTAAACTGATGTATGCTGGAGATAAGAAGCTTGCTGCGGCTTTGTGAACATTTTCCCATTTCGTATGAACCTCTTCTCATTACATAAATGTATTATTTATTGCAAATATCCCAATCAAACGATGCTGCTTCTGAGGACCATTTAAAAAAATATAGATATCGTTATTAACACATACACGTTTACAATTTATAATGATTTCTCAATTTTCCGTGTTAATCGATGTTCTTGCATTTATAAGCTGGTTTTAAATGCAATATAATTTAAATAATGTGCATTGCAGTCGTAGAAACTTCCCAGGACATTCAAATGGCTGCACTGAGTATTAATAAACGAATTTATAAGAGCTCGTGATCAATATATCACTGTGAAGACTTCATTAGTTACTGATTTAGAAAGCGATAAGATCGTTTAAGGGCGGCCTCCTATGAAAGCTACACCTATCCCGTTAATTAGGCGACATAAGTACAACCAGTTATTGCCAAGTCCACAAAGTGGTGTTGCAACCTGATGCCGTTGGCTGTTTATTTAAATGTAATTAGCCAACTAGTTAGCTCGGTATGTGTTAGAAGTTTTATTTTTCCACTTTTCCAACTCGATGCTTAGCCTTTTAAGGGAAAATTGACTAAGATTACCACTTAAGCTGCATGTCAATGCTGTTCTTCAAAGTTTGCAATAAAGTTCTGGCTAGGTTATCGTACCTATATGTGGATTTCTAATTCTGTTGCCATTGCCAGGCCACGAAGATTAGTAGGAAACAAGACAGTGATAATTAGCAGTCCAAGAAACTTTTCCTTTGCGGAATTGGTTGAAAGAGCCACCGCGGCCCTGGAACGCAAAGGGCTTTAGAAGGAACACGTATGGGTTTTAGTCAGTAAGAGTCTGACACGCCCTTCCGCTCCACCCAGAGCGGACGAAGTCATTTGATGATTTCCCATCATGAAAAAAAAAAATGAACTTTTCTTCTGGCAATTAAATAGGATTATTTTGAATTCTTAAATGAGTGATCTGACAATGGCGCCTCAAAACGTCAATGACCAATCAAATGACGTTTCTCACCGTAGATCATTCCCTTGTTGACGTAGTGATAGTTGCGAGGGCGCCGAGCAGTCTCTCACGAGGTTTTCAAGTGCTATTTACATTTGTATTAATCGAGGAGTGACGAAAAAACGAAAGGTCAAGGATGAAGTAAAACGATCACGTATTCATTGGTAGGAAACGATAAAAACCACTGCTGCTGTCGTGCAACCAAGACAGCACAAAATTATGAGCCTCGAGTAACATGTAACATTGTTATTTTTGACTAAAGCTCTACGCCGAATATTCTGAGATCATCACACGCCGTGCGAATGTTAATGTTGTCTTCAGCGAAATAAAAAGCAATAAAGTGAAGCAACGCAGGGCACGTGCGATGCAGCCACTTTGTTACATAAACCGCTTGTGCCTGTACTTTAGAGCCTTTCACCGACACTGTTGCTTGTCATTTTCTTGCTTGCAAAGCCATTATTGCTGTAAATCCGTCGGTGGCGCAACGGGATCTGATTTCAAGTCACCGTTTTATACGTAGCGGTTTTAATCGTGATACAACGATAAAATTGTCGTCATTTATTGCGAGGCGAGTACCCGCACTGTCGATCTTTATGGAGTCTATCACGAGCCATCGGGTATGCATGTCTTCAATTCAGCGTTATCTGAATTATGCACAGATGTCCTCCATAATACAAATACGACTCTCGAATTTCTCCTGACTTTCGCCGGTTCTGTAGTCGCATTAATTGTGTCAGGTCGCTGTCGCAATTGCGCACACGTATGACCGGTCGGATTGCCAAAGACTGTTATTGTATATTCATTGTTGTGTGCAATAAAATTCTCCAAATTGCTACTTACGTTATGCGGTTCCACAAACCGGTGTTTTGGCAAGAACAGGAAGCTGGCATGGTTTTCTGTGCATTACAATGAGGTTGTTGAAATGGTTACTCACAAGTTCGGTGTGGCGGCCCGGGCGCTGCACGTCACGCTGGGCCGCCGGCGCAGGCCGCAGGTCACCACACCGACTTGGTAATCGCATGAATGAGCCTATGGGTCAGCCCCGCGCGCCGGTCCCCGCCACTCGGTTGTGAATGAACCCCCACCGGCGCGTGCCGCGCTCTCGCCGCTCACGCTCAGTCGCGCCGCGCGCCCTCGATGAACGCGCTAACACGCGAGCGCATGCGAGTGCTAACATTTTGACGTTTTCAAATTTCAAATCGTACGTGTTTTGTCTGTGTTAAAGTTTGATTGACGGTTGACTTTTAAGTGAAAATTGCTTTCCTGTTTGTTTCTGTTGCGATGCAATTTCCGCAGTGAGACGCTGGACGCTATTACTATAAGAAAACCAGCCTTTGGGAAAGCCGCCAGCGGTAGACATAGTTTGACATATACGGTGAGTAAGTCGTTACGAATTTTTCTTTCATTCACTACTAATGCTAGGTTATCGAGCATTAGCAAAGGTGACACGTAGACTCTAGGCTTATTGAACGAAAAATACGGCTGTGGGCCGGCTTGTAGGTGGGGTGCCCACGTACTTTTAATATTTGTAGGTGTACTACGCCATCGTGTCTTCTTGTATCTAGCACAATTAGCTTAAGCAATAATTGTTCTAAATACAATGTTTTAGAAATTAATGTTGAATAAATATTTATATTTAAATAGTGTTCATTCATATTGCTTATCTATGTGTACCGACTAGAACTCGCCTCTAATAGCTTTCCTGTAATTAAGTACTTACTTATCATGAACATTTAGATACGTCCGGAATAGATACTTATGTGACTCTAGGGAAATTATATGTATGTAGTTTTCAATTTAATTAAATATCCAAGCACTTGCTGGCTATATTTCGGCTATGTTGATAGCCTAAAGAGTTGATGTTTTTAGACTTCTTTATAGCTATCGATGCTCAAATACTTAAAGTTAAATATTCAACGCTAAAGCGGGGTACCTCAACGAGACAGATGTGTTCCCTTTTTGTTTATAAATTGTCTGCAAAAAATGGTCCGAGTAGGCGCCGCTGCAACACAATAGACCGTGTATTAAGGCGCTAAGCAAACTCTACCTGGATTTGATTTTCGCCAATTTTTTCTCGGCACTCACTTCGGTTTGAAATTGATGAGCCCCTATTGTTTGCGCGTGATATCGATCGGTTTCGGTATGACACCGTTTCGCGATTTCCCTTCTATGGACGTCAATTAAACATTTCGATCGAGGTTAAAGATTTTTTGGTCCCATAAATCGCCCATTTGAATAGCGGAGTGTTAGCTTTCGAATGAATGAAAGCTAGAAAACTAGCGGCTTTCTTGATAATATCAATTGATGTGTCGTGTAAGCACGTAAACTCCGTCCGGGGGCTAATAAAACAGCCATCCATCATGAGCCCACCAGCGGATATTAAATTGACACGCCTCGCTCGGGACACTCCTTCATGTCATCCCATTACGCCGATATTACTCCATACGTTTCTAACTGGTCGCTTGTGGCGTTCACTTTTTGTTAAGATAAACAGGTGCAAGAAATGTTTATTACGGAAATTACATGTCGTACAAATATGAAGGAAGATAAGCTTATTTTATCCGATGGTGTAGTGAGATCGGCTTCATAATTAAGTCTCTATTGAGCAGGAAGCTGATCGACGGCACCGTCTTATCTCAGAGAATTATCAAGTGTATTATCTTTGACGAGAATTTTTATAGAGCATGTCGTCGCATAATTAACTATACTCTATCCGTTTAGGTAGTTAACTAAAGGTAAACAATCTTGATGTAACTTTTTACTTAAAAACTCAGTTTAAAAATAAAATGCAAGTAAAAACCAAAGTAAATACAACAGTAACGAATACTAAATCAATTGAACCATAAGTTTGAAAAGTAGTTTATTTGTGTAATATGAATTTGTGTAAAAAGACACATCAAGATTGTTTACCTTTAGTTAACTACCTAAACGGATAGAGTATAGTAGTCTTACTTCTTTTTGTATCTGCCGCTAGTTAAGAGCATCTTGCTCGGTTAACTTGATTTCGATCTGAAACAGACCCTTACGTATATTAGTTACACAGAAAAGACTTGCTTGAGTCGAAATGATTATTTTCATTACACTTGCTTAAATGAACGATATAAATTATCTCTCTCTGAAAGCTCCGCGTGTTGGTCAGCGGAAATTAAATGGACACACCCTCTTTCCTCCCAGCGTAGCGGCGATGCATTATCCCATTAATGAAGACAAGTACGCGCACTGTCAATACAATGAACAACATCTTGTTTTTTCCGGATGTAACAAATCCGATTATTAACAAAGCCGGTGTTAGGACCCCTCAACTTCCGTAATTTATTACATCAATTCCATTAAGCTTACGATTCGCTCCTTTTTTCTTATTACGAACATCCAGTTTTATGAATGCCTTCAACTCGATTCATATATAATTTCCTTCGTCTAGTAATTATCCAGTCATGTCTCATTATACATATCCTACAGGTATATTTCTCACCATTGTATTTGATGGAAATGATGTCTAATAAAATTTAATTTAGAGCGGAAAGTACGTTAAACTCTAGACTTCGAGGCGAGATACATTGACTTACTTGAAGTAAATCATTTAAAGAATATTCAACTGCTCAGCTTAAAGCTAGGTAATAAGTTGTTTCTTGAAAAATATCATTAAACTTTATTCTGGCATTATCTGCGGCCGTCAAACGATTCTCACGGAGTTTCGACGTAGACGCTAACTGCCATTAGTCAAGTGGTGTGTTGCGACAACTGAAAGAAATTATTGTGAGACAGTTTCTCACGAGGCGAGCTTGCTAAGAAACGACTCGGGGTCCCGCTGTTTCGCTTGACTCTTGGATTTTAATCAGATCTCTTTTTTGAGCATTGTTTCCTTGCATTTAAAACTGCGGGGAGCTTTACAACAACTGTTGGAGGATGTTCCGTTTTTGCGGTTTGCAATTGGAACGATCTTAGGTATTCTAACACTGCAGTGATAATGAGTACTGCTATCATACTGTATCCACAAACTCGTTAAAGCAAATTACACCTCGACACGTCGTAAAGCCATTAACTTCACACTTGGAGAGGTGAGCATTGTTGCCGAGTGAAAAACACTGAGAGGAAGCGATAAATTATGTTCGAAGTTTATACGATCGGCCGGTAATGGGCTATGAGCTCGCGATCGCTGCGCCCGCGCAGCATCACACGAACCCTCTCAAATGAATTGTTCAGTATTCATTTTCGACGGATATTTTGAATAATATTCTGACTTCATTAAAAAATGTACTAATTTCGATTCGATTTGGTATTCTCATTCAAATGAATGAGAATTCCAAATCGAATATACTTCTTCTAAATAAACAATTCTTATTGTAGTTTATATGTCTCTAATTGAAAAAACTGGAAGTGTACGGATTCAGAACAAGAGTGCGGTTGACTTTTAAGCACTTATTAATATGTGTCCCTTCCGGAACAGCCCTCGCTTGGGGTGGCTACCGGTACACGCCAAAACGGAAGTAACAGACGCCTGCCATACCTTGGCTTTGTAATTGGCGGCACGGGCGTACTTCCGGCTTCTTTCAGGAATAACTAATAATAGAACAAAGTGTTTCCTTTAGTTGTTATTATGATTTCATCTAGCTTTAAACCACTTTTATAAGCTCTATAAAACCTTTCTTTAGGGCTTTCTTTAGCTCTAACCCAATTTTTGACACATAGAGCTGGGTTTCTTGTGCTGGGTTTATTGCATACTTAGACAGTTACACCGGTAACTGTCTAAGTATGCAATGGAATGGAACAGTGCTATTGAGTTAGGTATTCATTGAGTCGAAAACTGTTCCTGAAACTAAGTTGAGGATAACACATTTGTTTATTGAGATATTTTGAAATACCTTAGATATTTTTGGAACAAAAAATAATCCCCCACACTAGTGAAAAATTAACGTTTGTCATGTCAATTCATGGACTAAAAGTCCTTGAGCGGAGAAAGAGGAATTTATGTTTCTCCAAAATAACTCGACTCGCTCATTTCATTGCATCGATGTTTTCAATATTTTGGTATTTGTGAATTCCCACATGCTCTTGACCTATTTTAGGTACACAACAATGTCAGAATTCCGACACGTGGATTTACTCCAGCTGTAAATAGTTGGACAGATTTGGCGACACTGAAATGCGTTACGTTTCAAAAATAAATGGAGCTCTCATGAAGAAACGTTCCGTCTGGACGTACCGTGCCCATATGAAACGCGCACTGAATACAATTACTCTCGTGTCCTCCACTTATGGATGTAATTGTATGCTTAGCAAGTTTTATTGTCCTGTACCATAGGCGGCTCAGGAGTTAAGTAGCTCAACCAAGGACGATTGCCTATGGTGTGAAATCCGGTCAATGAAGTCACGTCTCCGCCGTGTATGTGCCCATATTATTGACAATAAAATATTCTTGACACCTTAGATTTCGCGCTGCTGTATATTTTCTCAGGGCGCTTTTTAGTTCTCATAAAAAGATTAGTGAAGGGTGGAGGTGCTAATGCATGTGTATACGCACATCCGGTCCGACGGGGTCCGTTAATTGGTCCGCGTAAAAGGGATATCGTGTAGCGTGCCCCCGCGCCCCCGCGCTCCTTGCCCCAGCTTCCTGTCTCGCGACATCAGGCGACGACAGCCGAGATCGTGAGTCTCTGTTACTTAGAAGAAAATCTGCCGTAAAAGGTCGCCTGTCCAATTAAAAGTCGGGATATCAGTATCACCCCCTGCCGAGTTTTGTCTTCTTTCGGTCTGCAGTCACGACTCCTTATAAGTTGTCTTTTACATTATGGTCATGAATTAATGTTCCCCCGTTCAATATCACGGATGTTATTGTTTTAATGTTACAATCTAAATCGCTAATAAGTGCAGTCTTCAACGTTATCTTGCGACAGTCGTGCTATGGTTTGCATTTACAGCAGCTAACTTGTTCTCCGAATGTTTTTGTGTCGTGTTCGTGAACGTCAATGCTTTTTATCGTTTTTTCTCAGCTAATAAACAGGTCCGCTTCAATTATCTTTGCAATGATAATCTTCGTTTTTGTTCTATTGATGTCTTATAGTAGTGTAGGTGTAAGTTATTAAAAGATTGTTACAAGCTCAACAGGCTCAATAAGCTCAGTGTTATTAATGATCATCTGGATTGAACAACTGCATTAAAAAGACAAATTGTTATGTTTGAATTTAGTGAATTGTTCATATGGGAACTTATTACTTTTCCCACGAGGATGTACCTCCATTCAGTCTGTGGAACGTTACAAGCAGAACTTGATTACAAATCTACCTTCATTACAACCTGTAGTCGCATCTAGACTCGTTTTCCCATGACGGGCTTCTGGACTGTGACTGACTTCATGCCATCATTTACGTCTGTGCTCATCCTTGCATATAGCTTATGAGCTGTTGCATGAAATCACAGACATTGAGTTGCGTTTTCATTACAGGTTACCCTATAATTTTCCTTAACTTTGAAGGCAGTAAATGAAATTCATGGAGGTGTTTCGAAGAAGCACTTGGATGCAGATATTCCAAGTTGAAGTCAGTGGCCAAAGGTGCCGTCCTGAGAACTAAACAATCGAAGTAGTTCCTAGAAACAGTCAATGGGCTCGTTAGGTGTAGTGAATGGAAAGAGTACTCATCGACGGAAACAATAGGTGTTAACTTGCACATTTAGTACGCGCCTCTAAAGAGGATGTGAACTGATTACTGACTAGTTAAATGTGAAATTTTTGCCCTATCTCACAAGTTCGATCTACAGACAATGCTTCTTCACAACTTCTACTTTGAACGCATTTTTCCTCCGATATGTTTTAGAGCGTTGAAGTTAGCTCAAAAAGATTTATTGTAAACATATATTCTTAATTTATGTATTTAATTTACAGCAATAGTTTGCGATGTATGAGCTTGTCGACTGAGGAAGTAGGCGCCTGTACGCGTGTTTATAGCGTGTATGGTATGTAAATATACTATGTGTATCGGTGGCGATATGAAGCGATTTGTTTTTGTTAGTAGACCGTGTTGTTATCATTCGCAGCTCGCTCGAATAGACAATAACGTCGGTCTTGTGAATGGGTGATTGATGGTGTTAGTTCCTCATTGTGCGAGTCCAGTTTAGTAATAGCTTTATTGTTAGCCGTTAGTGTTTATACGGAAATCTCATTTCAATTAGTGTCCATCCACATATTTGCTGTTGTGCCAGAAAATAAACGAACTATATTTTAGTGTCCAGATTTTTTCCATCTTTTATGTTGCTTGTAGTACCTACATTGGGCAGATACCTATATGTACTAGGTTAACCACTTGTTTATAAGTTCATGAACGACGACGTTGGAAACCCGTATGGTTTATTTATTACCAGTGGAGAGTGGGCCGGTTCCGGTCGGTGCTTGCGCAGGAAACCCGCAGGATATATCAAAATTAGAATCGCGAGCCGATGAACGGTGGGGCACTTGCGCTATGTCGACCGCACTTCCCATATCCGTTTATCAAAGTCCCTTAAATCGTAAAACGTACACAGATTTCCTGAATTAGCGTTTACAGAGCTTATTCCGCCAAATGATTTGTTGCTATTCAACTAATATTTTGCGTTGTCTAATAAAAATAAAAATGTCGCTTTAAAAAATGAATGCTATCTTCAATCTTTTTACACAATTTTGACATTTATACAGAAACTTTCACTGTTTGTGGACAATGTGTTTGTATCGAGTTTTTGAATCTTCGCGATTTCGAGTCCGTTGATATCGGCGTGTCGTTTTATTTTCAATGTTTCTCGTTGTCCGACGAACGGAAGTCATTATGCGCTTTCCGCTGTTCGTTGTACTGCTGCCCTGTAAAATGTATTCATTAAATCAGCGATCATGGGTTCACTCGTCGGTTTTCTTCTCGCAAGATCATTGTTTGACGTCAATTTCTCGTTTATTTCTTTGTGATCGAACTCACGTTGATCATTCGGCGACTTTAAATCGCCTCTTTAATTGACCTTTGTTTTTATTTGTTTTGGTCTCGTTTTTTGATCCCCGCGTTTGTTTGCGCCCATCAAAAGTCTGTAGGATGAGGTGGGCTGAGGGCGGCCTCTTGCAACACTCGCGGGGGCATGCGACAAATATTGACATGACAAATGTTTGTGTAGTAGAAAAAGCACGTACGTCTCTTGTGACTACTATGTTCACCGTAGGTGGTGCGGTGGTGCACAGATAATACGGCTGTAAACCGCCGAGATAACACACGTTGTTTGCACAAAACAAATCATGTTTGCTTACTTTATGTCCTGAGGATTGCTGGCACGGATCACTAGCGCTCGGATATTATGCGTCCTCACGTTCTATTTGCATTGCTTTATGGATATGCATTTACTGTCGGCACAGGTTAGGATTTGCCAGAGGCTAACAAATAAACAAACAATACCGGAGAACTTACGTGCAGTTGTTTACTGTCAGGTATATTTGTAGCTTTTAGCCCGTTCTTCATTGAGATTGCAGGTAGTGTTCATCAAAAAAAAATCTTAAGCAAAACATTGGTGTCATCGTTTTACAGAATTAACTACACATTCGAGTTCATTTGCCAACGCATTTGTATCCGTAAACAAGTGCTAGTCAAGGCCGCGAGTGTTTACGAGTCTACTAACGCTAATAACACGAATACATCGACAGGTTTATATAAAAGGTAATATTAGCTAGACATCACACGTTATTTATTTAGATTTATTTGCAGCGTCTTTTACTCACTGTCTCGGTCAAAAGAGTGATCCAAGACAAGATAGAGCTAATATGTTTGAAATGAACATAGTATTATTTATATTGTTGGAAACTGGATTCTTGATGATGGCGGAGACATTTGCGAAGTAAACGGTGACCCGTAGTGGGAAGATAGCGATAAAAAATTGCAAATTGACAGCGGTCTCTGTTTTGCTCTTACCTACATACATAATCAAACGGAATGTACACAACTTATTTATAACGTGTTAATAATCCCGCTGATATTCCAATAGGCCGCGATTTATTCGCGTGTTGCGAATCGCCAACGGAAACGTATGCCAGTAATGAGCTTCGGATGTCGCTCACCTATTGTGACGAGCTAATAGATATTGACTTCCTTAGTTCAGACCGTGGTGGTAACAACACCGGTCTATAATGAGGCATTGTTCACATCTTATTCTGTTTTCAAGACGCAGATCCGGGCTGTGAACCGATTGCTAAACTGGCCATTTGTGCATTGAATATGAGTGCAGTATCATATGCTGGTAAGCCGTTCAAATCCAGGTCAACGTTCCTTCACGGATCTGCAACGGCAATTTTAACTGACACCAAATGATAATGGATCTGGCATTTACTCCGCAGTGCAAGCACCGTGAATCAGAATTCGTGCTTGTGTTAGGAGCTTATTACAAACGTACCATAGTTAATCATCGATCACGAGTTGACCCTCTGCCTTTGCACGATGTCCAATTTCAATACATTTTTTGTGAGTAAATCACACAGAAAAGGTAAAAGTTTGAGAATGTTCAACAGGAGCTGTTTAAAAAGTCAACAATGTGATTAACAAAAAAAGATTTTTAAAGAAATGGTTGTGTGCACCGTTTTTTAATGAACAATGATGCGAGGGCGTGTCTTTATTGGCAACTCCTATTGGCGTCGCTTCGTTTGTTTGCAAGTGACGCAAAGATTGGTAATTATTGGTCGTATTAGAGCCATTGCTCTTCTTGCTTGAATGTTCATTTGGAGAGACGGTTGGTCGGCTACTTGTTGGCGTAACGTTGCTTCTTCCGCACGTTCCGCGGCTTGCCTGAGAACTATCGCCACCAGTGGAACGGAACTTCTTAATGTTTACCTGACCAGTCGTCCGCAGCTTCACGGCTTCCGAAAGCGATGGGAGGCGATCAAATAATGCATTTACTTGGTGAACTTCCGCTTTGTTTGTGTTATTGACCTCTACTGGCATTATCGGCCATAAGATCATGAATAAATTGCTCGGTGCCTTTTCTTAGATCTTTTATATGAGATACAAATGTTCTCTTTAAATTATCTTGCAAATATATTAAAACTGCATAAATCTTATCGAATATAAATGACATTGAATTTTATCCGCGGGCAAAAGTTGAAACTGTAGGTAGTAAATAGTCCTATTCCTCAATGTGTTAGTCTTAGTTTCATGTAAATAGCAGTGAACAAATAAAAGCAAATCACCAGATGTTGAAAATGGTGGCGTCATTAGCTCGAGACGTAATCCCTTGACGGCACGCGCAGGCACGCAGCGTTAAGTGGGTTAGCATGTCGATCCTGGCCTGTTCAAGGTCGCACCAATCATTTACCTGCACAACTACACCATCAATAGACACACCTCTATCCTTAAAGTGTAAAACTTGCTCCAAGACTCTTATGAAATAACGAATACCGATGTTACCATCAAACAGGTTATAAAAGAAATTAAGTTTGAAATAGTTGCCTTAGTGAATGGAGTAACAAATCATGTTCTAATATTAGCGTCCTTGATATAGTTGGACTCGTTTCACTTCCTGTTACAAGGCGAATTGTAAATGCTGAGCACGTCACTCATTCAAACTCAATCAAAGGATCGTGAATGAGATGTTTACCGCGCTCATACGCGCGTATGTGTGCAAGACTTGAAGCGTTTCCTGTTTTATAATGTAGTACATCATAGTTATGTATCACCCTATCGAAACATATTTATGGTTCGTTATTAAACAAGCTTTACGCTTTTCCTGCTACTTCAATAAAAAAAACGGTATTTTGGCTTTTATTCAAATCTCTGACAGCAGATTAAGTGCAGCTGAACGTGCTAATACCTAATGATAACTCATCATTAGTAATATATTTATGAAAGCTGTTCCAAAGAAAGCAATATATCACGAGGTATTAATGGTTGTATAGTGTTAGATGGTAAGTTTGTGTCCGCAGCTAGCCGCGGCACTGGAGGGCCGCAGGGCCGTCCTGCCAAGGCCAGCGAGTTCGTTAGGGCCATTCATGGATGCCTGCGCGCAACCTCCTCCCCACTCTCCCGCGGCGACAGGATATTCTCCCTCGCCGTGTGCTATGCTGGCCGATTGATCGGTTTATTTTTTAAAATCGAACTCGGAGCAAAAAGGCCCCACGCGCAATCGTAATTCACCGGATGCACTAACGAGTGTAAAATTTTTTAAACCTCATCGTGCAGCATTAGTTTGTTTTTGTTGAAGGCCGTTTCTGCCATGACTTAATCCATAACTCAACCGGTACATATAGTATGCAATAACCATTAGAGCTTATTAGTTTCTATTAAAAGAATCCACAACAGATTAAACTGTCTCCTCGTCGGACATTCCGTTCACGTAAGGACGCAATAGAATGTAGCTATACGTTGCTTGCTGTACGACATGTTGGATGCAGTTTCCTACTAGTTTAGTCGTTGAATACACTTTAATAAACAGGAGATGAGGCTTTTGATCTGAATCTGAATATAAATGTGCTCTTTCTAGACACGGGGATACAAAACACGTCGTTGACATTTGCAGTACACATAACATTGCTCATGAACAGTGCTTGTGGTAATTGAAATAGTGTTTTTATAACAACTGCATTCCATACGGTGCCCTTGAAATGAAATATTAATGAGTTCATAAACAACCTTCGGCAACGCGTAACTTCGTCTAATTTCCGAAAAGGTTTAAGGATAACATCTTCATTCATACGAATATGGTCCCTCGGTGGGTGGAAGTGGGCCATGAATCACTTTGCTCTGTGTTGTGGATGAACATCGGCGTATTTCGGCTGCGCATTGTGGGCAATTCGTCATGATTTGCGTATGTAAATCAATGGAGTTTGGTTGTGCGGGCGTAACGGTATTTTCGTCGGTCCACAGCAGGAAGGCGGATGCTATAAACACACTTTCAGTAGCGTTACCATAGCGGCGTACCTATAGAGCTTTTGTTTAATAAATTCGTTGATGACATACAGTGTTCAGCTAATCTTCACAAATATCTCGGAAGATCGTGAGTTCTCAGAGACACGTGCCCATACACTCGGCTGACGGATTAGCGAGTACCTTCGCACCCTCTTAGGGCTGGACCTAATGGCTGCCAAATACGTATCAAGAATTTTTATGGAAATCGTTTTATGAATATTTGGTCGGTCGTTTATCATTCTTGACGTTTTCTGGTGAAGTCGTTTTGGTAAAATACTTTTATTGAATTAATTCTATTGACAAGTCACTTCTGTTTGATTTATCGTTTAGGTTTTGCTTTACTCTTGGCTTTTTAACAGCAACCTGTTACCCTGCTAGCCTTATAACCAAGGGTCTACCGGCAGAAAACGAGTTCTTGAAGCAACTTTAAGTTATTGGCCAGTAATATTTATTTCCTATTTATGAACACAGTTAAAAATATAATATCCAGTCAAGTCAGTGTATAGAATGAACGAGTAGGAAAGCTATGAAGTTATGTGGTTTGCGGTTTCGTACCGCTTAAAGGAATGTATTAGAGAAATATTTCCCTTATATAATTTATCACTTTAAAACTTGTTGAGGATCACGTTACTGAATTCCATTTATTCGAGTTGTCAGACGTTTTATCGAGTCTGGACGGTTGAACAGTCGCATTCTTTCCACATTTCCCGATGTTGGGCTTCAAGCTTCTATCCACCGGTTCTTTAGGAAGCCATCCAAGGCCTCCTCCACCCTGCCAGGGTTGCGGAATTCACCGCGGCCCTGGAACGCAAAGGGCTTTAGAAGGAACACGGATGGGTTTTAGTCAGTAAGAGTCTGACACGCCCTTCCGCTCCACCCAGAGTGGAAGAAGTCGTTTGATGATTTCCCAGCCTTTAAAAAAAAAGGTCTTCACCAACTTGTCCTCCGTCTGCTGCGAGTCTGCGACCCTACTTGTCTGTTAATCCTGTAAATTAAAGGCGTGTCTGATTCAATATCAGTAACTTAATCAAATGTGAAGTAACCCAGTGATGATGACAGAGGCTGTAACGAAAATGGTGTGGTGAAAGTAACAGTTTGTGTTGCCTATGTTCTATCTTATGAATATGAATTGGGAGTGCCTTACTTGATGTCTATTAGAGATTGTTTTTCACTGTTGCACTTGCCAAATAGGCAGAGCGACATGCGACAGAGTGTTAAGAAAATCATGACATCGTCCTGTTGTGCCATTTTTTACAGTAAAAAATGGCCAAATTGCGTTGTCTATGACGAAATCTCAACCCTGTCATTTTCAAGGTGTCTTTCAATCATCATTTACATTCCTACATAAAAAAGTAGTTTGACCATTTGAAATGACCTCACGTCCACAATGCATTAAGTTGTGTTGGTAAACAAATACATTTCGTTAAACGCCCGGCACCGTGGCACGTCAGTGAATTTGTTGTAATATTGTGGTCGGCAGTAGATCTCGTGTAAATATTGGCAATCATATGCGCCTGTCCCCAGCATAGTTTACGAGAAAACAAGTTAGGTGTTATGTGCGGTATTCCGCGTTTGCATAACATACTCTGTGATTGTTCACTTCCCGTCTGCCATTATTCTAGTTGCATTGTATTATGCAAGGCTGCGTCACGCGTCACTATCACACATTAATAAGAACCAGCTCATTTGAGCACTAACTAGACTGGCGCTGGAGGGAGAAATGTCGCCGCCCCCGACTTACTCCCACGCACGCCTTCGTGCTTCTATATACTTTCCTCCTACCCACGGGTACATAAAGAATCTTTAGAAACACTTATTTACTACTTATGCAACTTATTGTCGTCACGAGGGCGTTGCGTCAATAACAATAATCTCTTTACAAGCAAAAATCATAAATTCTGTCACATGTTTGGAACGCTGTCACTCCCACATCAAGGTTGATCAATCAAAAAGGATCGACTGAATGGGATCAATAAGTATGGTGAGTGTGGTGGGCGATCGGTCGTCGAACTGCGCGGGCGCAAGCCGGTGGTGCGCTCTAATTCAATTTAACGACAATCCATTGCGCACTAGGCTAACATTCCGCCTCGATGCCACCCATCCATTAGTTGTATTACTCAACTATCTCTACATGAGTGTCGCCTTGGCCCTGGTCATAGTTCCGCAGATTATATTACGGACTTTAATTTCAAATCTCATGTTGAGTAATGATTCAGTATTCTATTGACCATCATTATGATTTAACGCTTAATGCTGAATGCTTACCATTATAATGCTGGACATTAAAGCATTCAGTAAGTGGCGTTTAATGTTAGAGGTTTCATATTTCTTAGGATTTATGGAGACTTACACTATTAACTGCAAGCATTTATACTCTAAATGTAGTGTCAAGATTATCCGTCTATTGATTTATGGTAATGGGAAATAGCTTTCTATGTTTTTCTCATGATAATTGGACTTTGACTATTGTTTCTTTGAAAATACTACTTTGGCCGGGACCGGATCTGCAAGGATGGGCCGTGTCACCTTGAATGCCGGATGCCGGCGTTCTGTCGGAGGAGCTATCGGCCGTCAATCGTGTGAGCGTCTCGCCATATTATATTATAGTCGTCTGTCTGTTCGTCTGCGCGACAGCGAGAGCCGTTTTTATTTTACGACCATCCACGTCCGCTGAACGAGTCCTCCGACAAGGTCGCCAGTTCTTATAACCAATCAACCGGTGCATTTATCGGAACTATAAGTTCGTTGTAATCAGATGTAGGTGCTTAAATTACTTCAGTAACTATCCGCCAGCAAACATACCGTCATGTAGGATCGATAGGCTCAAAAAGTATAAAACGTTTGCGAGAATTTCAAGGGAAGAACGTGTCTGGTCTCTGAAGTCCCCAACGGAAATGGATTGGACGTGGGCGACACCTACGGAGTGCGCGAGTGACCACTCTCAACACAAAGTGACAAATTTAATATCGTTATCTATTTCTGTAACTCCTCATCTTAGACGTTAACATTTAGTTTCTGCTCGTTTGTTCCAGGTAAGTGCTCCGCAACCATTGTCACAAGCCGCTGAAGGTCAAGCTCTTCGTCAATCAATTACATTAGATGGTAATGCATGGATATTAGTGGTTAGTAGTTTGCACTTGTTTACTCGGACCCCTCGTGTATATTACAATGTAGAACACGTGTCAACTTTAATCAATTGAACTCTAATATGTCAATGTCGGTGAATACAGAGTAGGATATATCTTAATCATACAATAAGATATTGTGACCGTGCTCTCTCTGGGCGTGGAGTGCATCACAATAATTTGTAATACTACGACTTATTTCCGCATCCGCTATTGTAACGCTGTCCACTGCAATTTAATCATCTCTTCGAGTGACAAGATGTATTAGACCAGTTTCACGATGGCTGTTATCAAAAGCGCCAGTGTGGGCTCTTTATTCACGATTTTAAGGTTGAAACTTGTTTGTATTTAAAATTGAGTGGTTCCCTTTGATGTAGTACGGGAATATCGACAAAGACGGATGTCCGGTGCCGGTCAGGATTTGTTTCACATGAACGTTGCTTCTCTGTGGCTTCGTCAAGATGTAGACAGAGCCAACGATTATTTTTCAATCTAATTTCTGGAAAATATTTTCTGTAAAGCATATTAGGAAGGTTCTTTGTTTACATTGTAACTATTGTAAAAATACTGAACTTACTTTCTTTCTATTTGATGATTATAATAGGTGCATAGTAGAGACGAAACCACACTCAAAGAGTACGAAGCTCCTTTTTCTAGAGAAAACGGAAAATTTGCACCGTAATACTAAAATTAATAGTTTTCCTCAAAAATACAGGCATCTCCACAGTAAATATTTGTCCGGAAAATACGCTACGCACAGAATGAATTTATCGTAAACATAATATTTTGTTTGCTAAAGATTCAGCATCAATTTATTACGAGCTGTCAAAAAATATCTTTTGAAGTTTTAATCTGATGCTGAAAGGAAAATCATAAAGGTTGTTTGCTTAAAAAATTAACATTAGTTAGGTAAGCGTAGGAAACGGAGGGAAGAAGCTCAAAATCCTTCCGGTCCTTTTGATATCGCGGATAAGCGGCGTACGCGCATTTCAAAGGGCCAGTTTGTTTGTCCGACGAAGCTTGGGTAAACATCATTTGTTGAACGGGTGTGTGATTTCAGCCTTTTGTGTTTTTACTGTACATTTGTTGCCCGGGGAACGATTTAATGTCATTATGCATGCACATCCGGAAGTTAGCCAGCGTTGGAACACAAAAAAACGGTGTGGGGACATGCATCATAGCGACAGTAGCCGATTAAGCTTTTAATTTTAATAATACCCCATGTAAGTCAGGTGTGTTATGTTCTCTTCGGTATTTTCATTGATTCATCCTTTTATGTAGCAGAATACAATATCGGTTAGTCAGACAAGAGTATACTGTTTTCCCGGGAAACCATAAACAGCAAAATATAACAATGAACCGGAAAACGAAGGGTATACAAGAACGGAACTGAGAGAAAAGCTTGCATCATTTTTAGGGTTCCGTAGCCGGAGGGTAACCAACGGAACCCTGTTACTAAGCCTCCGCTGTCCGCCCGTCCGTCCGTCCGTCTATCTGTCTGCGGGCTGTATCTCAAGAACCGTAATAGATAGACAGTTGAAATTTTCACAAAATAGATATTTCTCTTGCCGCTATAACAACAAATTATCAAAATTAAATTTAAAGTTAAAGGGGCAACCATACAAGAAACGTGTTTTTTTTCGTTTTATGGTACGGAACCCTTCGTGTGAGAATCCTACTCGCACTAGGCCGATTTTTTAATACACTGGATTTCTAGATTTTCAATCAGGACTGGGTAATGCATGTCGAAATCTTAGTTAAGCCTATATATTTCCTATTTAATCTATTAATGTTCAAGAATCTGCACAATTTCCCGATACCCTAAATCCCTATTAGTAAAGTACCGCTAACATTCGGTATTTGGCGAGCGGTGCGCGGACGTTTTGCATACAATGCCCATGTTGGTGCGCTTGCGCAACCAAGCGGTCATCGGGCCGGATGTGACGCTGCGGCGCAGCCCGTGCCAAATTGTACCTACATTAATGTGGACTAGATAGCCTTTCGATGTCCTAGGGTAATCAGAAACATTAAAAATGTAATTTAAAATGTAGTTTATGAAGCAAGTCATGGCGTTTCGGTCAAAGTTCTACAAAATTTATGTTTTCTTACCAACTTATTGGAGTAGGTCGCATTTCGTTACCATGTAATTTGGACGGTAGTCAAAGGAAGTCTCGTCCCTTTTATTGTTCCAAATTGGTACGTTATTATTAATGAATAGTTTATCAATATTCTGGGTTATGAAATTACAAGTTAAGCTAGCCTGGCTCGATATCTGGCGTGAGGTAAATAGGTCGTTAAATACTTTAAGAAAACCTTTTTAGTGTGTAAAAAAGCCTGTATAAGTTAGTCTTGTTACTGATTGTTTGGTCTAAATAATAAGAAGGCAATCTATGTACGAGTATCTCCGCAGCTCAGTTCGTGGCTCCATACAATATTATTTATCACTGTGACCCGCATTGTTAATATTAAACTAACCTAAAAATCGTACAATCATTTGCATCCGCCATTACTTACTGTCAGTTATTAGTTTTTTTTCAACAAAACTCTGATAAACCGTAATTAGATACTATTGTATTCTCTGTGAGAACCAAACACTAAGTTTTTTATCTTCAAATTAAAGAAAAAATCTCGATTTATTTAAATTTCGGTAACCTAGAAAGGCAGTCGACCAATTTGGTTAAAGTTAACCGTTCGCATTGTTTTTTCTTCGGCGAAGATGGCCAAAAGTATTTCAGAATGCATAAAATTGTTAACGAGGACATTTGCAACACTTGTAACTGAATTTTGTAAAGTTGTCTGCCGGTAGATGTGCTCATCGCTGTATGTATGTCAACATTATGCTCTACTGCACTATTGCAACTGCAATTCACCTTAAAGAAATTTTAAAAACATATTTCATTAAACTGCCCAATGTTATAGAATGTCTGGGATGCATTAGGAAGATTGAACTTCGTTCGGTTGATGTATGGGCCTGTCTAGACGCCGAGCAAGTCCAGTGAGTGTCGCCCTGGGAATTCGTATTTGCGGAAGGTCTGTTCCATATCCTGTCTAGACACTTCCTCATCGTACGTAGGTATGGTTTTCATTATGAAATTTAACCGAATCGATATATCCATCCATTTCTGCCTAGGCGATAAAGAGAAATGTGTACAAACTCTTTGAAATCTAAATCTGTATTCATTGAAGTAGATAACGTTGAGTACGAATGTTTTTTATGGCCGACTCCACACTATTATGAATTTATGACCCGTTGTATGTGTGGGTTCCCTCTTCGACTAGCAAACAAATTAGCTTTACACCGCAAATCAATGCACAATACTCACAATCACAGTCTTGCTTTTCAAGACAATTAGACGAGGTTCAAAGTCCTAATGGGAGACGTTGCTGTAGTCAGGTCTCCAACCGTCTGATTTGACGGTTCGACATTCCAAACTATGCAAGGAGCTGGGCAAATTGACACCCCGTCACTTTGGCCAGCTCCTTGCGTAGTTTTGAAACCATTAGCTATATTGTGTCGTACCTAAGTCTAGTACTTGTGGGTGGTCTCACCAAGGTCAGCCTTGACCGGCTGCATCAGAACAAGCGAACATGCACCGCACGGACAAATGATGCCGGTGCCTGACATCCGGTCACAAGTTATGTAAATTAATGTCACACTTCGACATATCATGTACGCACAATTGTCCTTGGTACTGTTTCAATCAGGTTTTAGTTTTATTCGCCATAATGGTTCATTTTGTTTGATGATGATGAATGGCCCGCGATATGACGATTGCACGGACATGAAAAATTTAATCTTGGCAATTTATGTTGTCACTGCAAAAGTTGGTAACGTTAGATACGCTGTACGCCTAATGCTGAATATGAATGACTATTTAATTTGTCACTGTTCTATATAGTTTCCTTTAGATAATTTGTTTGAATGAGTTAAAACGCAAATACAGAAAAAAAAACATAAATTGATGGAGTATGCGGATATTATCCGGACGTCTGGTATTTAAACTGGAGCCGCTATTTATATCTAATAGCGACATTTAACTGGTTAATCATTTATATAGTTAATATTAGTTTTAATTGGAATAGTTCCATAATGGCTAAATGGTTTGTGAAGCATGTTGTCATGGGGATCAAGCGCTGACACGTGAATGCACGTTCTTCATGAGAACCACACACAACGATGCATTAAACTTAAGTACGATTTAAGCTTTTTAAGCCCCTGATAAAGCCACCCAACCCATGAATGTGTCAGGCATTTAATTAACTGAATAATGCATTCAAGTAGATTGAGTATTTCCGTCATATAAATGAATCATTCCATCAAAAATCCCGAGAGCGCATGAACGATAACATAATATTTTTCCGCTGGACAGCTTTATTTAGCGGAAAGCTCGAGAGCCAGGTAACAAATAAATACAAATAGCACAACGCTACAGAGAGCTGCACTTACCTAACTGAGATCGATAGTTCAGTCTCTCATAACTCCTGCCGAGCGCTGTGTCTCCGCTCATCGGTTCATATATTCGTTGGTGCAACAAAGTATTCTAATGTAATTGTGTTATGCAGTAATCGTGGATGTTTTGAATAGCTACTAAAAAGCTCGTAAACGGAATAGTGTGCGGTTATTTTACTTGTTGCCTCGCATTGTTGTCGCTTACGCCCTTGCTCCCTGCGGGGTGGGGTCTGCGCAGTACTTCACTGATACTCGAACATGCGTACCGATAACGGGCGTCGGCGAATAACGCATAGAGAGAAAGCGAACTGTGCACTTTCGGTTTCTAAATCAGTGAAAATCATTCAACCCTTGGAATTGATCCCAGAAGTTGATTGCGAAGGTAAGTAGATAGCGCTAAATGTTTTAGTCTACAATTTTCAAGTTGAAGTATGAGGTGCTATCAGTGAATTTTCTAGTGTTCCATAATGGGTGCTACGTCGACTAAGCGGTCAAGTTAACGTCTTGCAAATTGGTTTATTGATAAAGCACGTCCCTGATCGCGACCGAGCTTAAAGTGGCTTTTGAGAAGTGAGGGTTCTAGGTTTTAAACTGTTTTCTAGATGCTATATTAATGTGGTGCATTTTGCTAACATTATCTGCGTCGTTCTTACATATCTCAATAGTCGTATTTTAGCGACTTTAAAAATGAAGCTTTGTTCCTTATGTGTGAGTTTTTGAAAGGAAAGGAGCTCATGGCTAAAGAATATCAGCCGCTTGGGTCGATCAAGGTAATCCCTAATCCCTAATCTCTTCAAAATTAGAGTGAACAGGCTTCTTCTGGGTAGGCTCGCTCCATCGTCGACTTTGTCTCTGTCATCTATGACCTAGACTAGAGGCAAGAGCAAACCCATATTAAATAAAAAAAAAAAAAAAAAAAAGGTTATGCAACGCTTGCCAAGGTTGGTCTGCGGATGGGTGACCATCATAACATACCGAGTTTGTTCCGTGCCTCGGAAAGCACGATCAGCCGTTGGCTGTCATTTGTAGATCTTTGGCAGTCGTTACAGATTGTCAGAAGCCAGTTAATCTGACCCCAGTCTTGCCAAGAACTGCCGTGTTACCCAATTAATGGGTTGTGGAGATCTGGTAGGCAGCCGCTCCACGTAAAATACTGGTATTCAGCTGAATCCGGTTTGACTGGAAGCCGACCCCAATATAGATCGGAAAAAGCATAGATATACATATTTCTATGGGAAAAAGGTTAGGCAGATGATGATGTGTGTTTTGAAAGTCATGTTTTTGTAAGTTCGTCACTGCTTTCAAATTCAATACAAATAAACAATAAAACACCCATGCGTCCCCGAGCTTTACATGGTCACTAATTCCATCATTTACTCATAAAATTATGAGGTTTGTCACGACATATTATTTCGTTGTGTCGTGAAAGGCATTCACTGACGTGTGAATGAGTATAATTAAAAGACAAGGCATAGAAAGTTCGAGAAGCTCTCTGACATAATTGGTGTAGTGCACTAAACAGTGACAACGGATGGGTTATCGGATTATGGGCACATTATCTTTGAAAGGGCTTAGAAACGACTTTGGTGCTTAGTTGTTAAGTATATGTCAAACTTTCAAATCTTTTAAGGCATGCCACCATGTCATTGATGGGGTTTGAGGTTTGGAATTCTAAAGAAGGCAGGCAAGTGTTTTGTTGAAGCAATAGCTTTAGCAACTTGAACTGAATCAAAAAATTGAATTAATTATCCTTAAGAAGTTTAACGCGGGTTTTTTTCAAATTATAGCCAGCGGCTTCGTAGTAACAGCGTTGCGTCTTGAGAATCGTTCTCGTTTATCCTTTCAAGGCAATTCCTTAGCGGGTTAGTATAACTTCGGTGTTTTATTTTCTTATAAACATCTGCCCGGCAATAAAAAAAAACCTATAAGTATATATTTTTTGCTTCCCGTTTTAATATATTCTACCTGTCTTGTTTATCAGCTGATTTACGAGATTATCTCGCCTCGAATAACTTAATATTATGATGCGTTTGATCTGCTTATGGCACATAAGCTGGCCAGATAAGGTGAGATATTGGGTGTCCGTAACTCGAGAGTGCACCTCGTCCGTCGCACGAAGGGCTCCAGTGACACGGCTTGAGCAATGTGTGGATTAATTAATATTAACGACCGCATTACCATAATTATGCCCAAACCCAGATAAAGCGGATTACCAGACACATAAAAAACCTTAATAATAATAAGCAACCCTCTCACAGCTGCAGTCACTGCTCCTTTTTATGAAATGAACACTTAAAAGCAAATTATTTTTTAAATTGGCCGTTATCGCGACGTTTATGAGTGCAAAATATTGCAGCTTCGAATGCGGACACCATGCGCCGCCATGTTTTAAATGCATGTTATTAAATGTGAAGATGTAGTGGTTCAGTATGTAGGTAAGGGAAACAGGAAGTTTCGCGTGTCGCTCAACAGTTTGCGCTATAACTGGAACGTCGTCATGTCATCGAAATATAAGCAAGTGTTGGTATGTTAAAAATGGAACTTGAAACTGCACACGCGCTTCCGTAGAGCACCGGAACACTGCCGAATAAACGCGCTAAAAACGTTGGACTTCCCGTCGGTTTCTGTTTCAACATTTGGAAGTTGGTATTGGAATTTGAATATAGGCACTTTCGATATCCTTTGGGATAGCTGCGATGGTTTCGCTTCGCATGCATTATTAATTTGGACGGCACACAACTGCATAATGGTACCTAAGGTTCCGGACGCAGGCCAGCGTGGGAACGGAGCGATGTGCAGACCAGCCCAGCATCGCTGACAGAACGATACGGACTTCCGCGGCGATGGCGTGGGAACATGCAGGATATTGATCCTATCAGCGCCGAGTGCCAGTACTATTTGCATGTTTACCATGCCTAGGTTATAAACGAAGAAAGTGGTGCTGCGTGGTAGTTAATGGCCGTTTCGATACAATAATAGACGTGTGGCGAAGGACGTTGGTGCGTCTTCACTTGTGATTGCATACAATTTCTATTTCTTAAAGATGAAAAGGAAGGAATTGTTTGCAAATATTATGGAAATAAAGGTCTACCTGGCATAACTGCTGTTTTTGCGGTAGTTAGAATAAGCCAAATCGGGTTAATGAGTCTTTCCGATGCTTTGAAGCAACTCAACGCCTATAACAATCTGTGAACTGTAGTGCACTGCAGTAACATCTCACCGTGTTAAATTACCTAAGGTAAACATGAGGTGAGCTGTCAATCCATACAAACAAGATAGAAGGACCGTTCACCTCACGCTCACTCCACCTAACAGACAGAATTGACCGGCTATTTTTGCATCAAACATGTCCAAAATCTACTGATGGAATGTAATCTTATCATGCAATTATCAATAATATTATTAACATTTTCCGCTATCATTCGCAAAAATAAGAACAATCTCACTGAGCAATGCGTCAGTCTGCGACCTTTCCATTTCCGAGGATATTTATAGACGTCTATCGATTGTGAAGGACCAGCAACATTTACCTGACCTTCTCCTGGGGTCATTATATTGAGCAAAGTGAAAATCAAAACAAATGGATCATCCAAGGGTTGACATATCCTTATTTCACAAAAACCCTTAAATTGTAAATAAAAATAAAGATTTAAAAAAAATGGATCATTCGGATCATAGATTGCTCTTTGGTGTAATTTTTAGGAAGTTGATAGGAACCTTGGTAAGGTTGCTACCAACTTCCTGAATCCCCTTTTCTTTTACAGTTTTAACAGTAAAGTTAAAGATTCAAGAAATTCGCACGGCCCATGCAACAATTGAGCGGAAGCGAATCGCAAAGATAAATCAGTTCCCTGCGTAGAGAAGCCACCACAATCGTCAACCAGCGGTACTTATCATGTGGGAATGCGACGCTCTACTTACCATTGCACTCGTTACACGAGCCTGTGAATATGACACTAAAATTATCTGCCCCTACTGTATACTTACATATTGAATACTGAATATGAATGCTTTTACTTAATACCCAATAAGTGAACCATCTGCACGGTGACAGATGATGAAATTGCACGCAAACTAGGTTGCGGTGCGGAAAAAATATGCATCGATTTTATTATTCATGTCAAAGGAATCTTCAGCTTGTTTTTTAGCGTTTTTCCTTTGCGAATAGTGGTTTCGTTGTTTTTTAGATATTATTTATTTACGAGACACTGAAAGGAATAATTATAAACGCATTGCTTGTATATGAATGCCTATGGCATTAAGTCCGCCTCTGTACATTTGTGTGCGTAAAGTGTAAATAAATAAATGACACCGGAAAATTGCAAACGCCGTAAGATTGTAAAATATCGCGTGAAATTGTAGATTATTTTTTCTTAATAAGACACGGATAAAATGGAAACTATTGTATTTGGATGGGATTCATTGCAAACAAGACGATTTTTTCATAATATATCGAGAGATTATAATCTAATAAAGATTTATTACAATCTTACGGAGTCTACAATTTTCTGGTGACATGTATTCCCAAACTAATGCTTAAATTGCGTGAGTTTATTTGAGGCAGGACATCGTAGAACACAGGAATGTTTTGGGTTTCATCGTCCGAGTTGCCCGATGGCAGGGCATCGGTTAGATAAAGATTTATCCAGGAATGTGGGCGCGCGGGACGTGGCCGCTCGCTCGTCGCTATTCCACCGTTAACGGCTCACCTGTCTGCCATCCACTTCCCTTTCTCAGAAAAAATAGTACCATCTCTAATGTAACGAACGCTGCGTCTGACTCTGACGCCACACGGCGCAGGAAGGCGCGCCCGCCTATTATACAACTCTTCAATTAGTCGGGAATCTACACAAGAACATTTTGTAAGACTAGTCTCGACTATCGCTGATAGCCTCGCAATGCCGCGATATTTTCGTAATGCAACTTTTTCTCGCGCGTTCACCCAATCTCCTTTTAATATATACAAACATTTCAAAAGCCTTTGTTAATTCTGTTCTCACAATAAATATAATTTAAAAAGCCACTTAATGAGACTGCACAATCACACGATACCTGTCTGCGAATCATGTTTTTGCACAACCATTGTTTGCAAATATGCTAGAATTAGTTCTCACATTATATTCCGAAATTGTGAAGATGTGGAGATCACTTCAAAAGACGGAGAGGTGCGAACATAGCAGATTATGATAATGCTATTGTTACCCGATAGAATATATTCGTTAACGTGTCTTTATATGCGGAAATCCCGGTCAACAACGACCTCTGACATTTGGACGAGGATCACGGTCAATGGCACGCGATGCTATCCGAGGCAATTTGATCGAGCACGTATGTTATCATCTTGTTACAAGCCTTACAAACGGTTATCATTAGTGGTCGTTGTTTTTTGCCAATTGAATACCCGTAGTACAGGAAGTGCGTGTAAGTATTCGGCTCGTTGAAAGGCCGCGCGACAATACCGCCGCAATTCGGTGAAGGTGCTTCGAAGCTCAAATTTTAATAACTGTTATAACTTTTGCCAGTAGCTGCCACATGAATATGCTAATTAACAGCCTAATTTGTAATACCTTTGGGCACAATGATGTCACTGGTATAGATAAAAAAAGATTTCTTCATCGTATTTCATTGATTTAACGATCCTATATTATTTTGCTGTGGTCGTCGTGTGCACTTTTATTGCAATCTTGCAATGAATGCAAATAAGTTTCTCGTTATTTTCCCATGATTTATTACACTTCTGTGCTGACTGATCACATTAGTCGACTACCCGATTAGGACATTTGTATTCGTTTTGCAGATGTGGAGGTCGTTCGTCCCGGTTCTCGTCTGATGTCGCGTATTCTTTTGCATGCCGCACTCTGAATCCCGATTCCGCTTGCGTATTTGTATTAACACGTTGAAAGCACTACGCCCATTGAATATTTTATTGAATGGAGTTTAAGCTTGGAATTCCCCATTGCACACAACTGGTTCGTTTACCCTATCGCTCTCAACTGTCACTCTCACGGAAGAACGTCGAGTGTACAATCGGAACGTAACCAATTTCGTTATCCTTAAAATTAAATGAGTATCGCATTCCGAAATGGGTAGTCGAATTTACGACGGCCATTACGTGTCCGGAATCGGAGTAGGCAAGTGGCCAGTCGATAACCGGTCGATGTCGATGGGCGAGGATGTCGCTGGCAACGTTCCCATAAATTCCGCGGAATCGTAGGAGATTTATAATGGCGGCGGCGTAACGGTGGGCGCGTCGCGCATGCCGAGCGCACGCGCCTACGTGCCGCGTCACTCCTGGCAGCGCTCACCACCGCGGCACCACTCCGTCACACCGAGGCACCGCCCCCGCCCGACGACTGTCACACACACTTGTCACACAGATTAGTATTGTCCCCTATATGGCACGGTGCTAAACCTTCTCTAATTGGGGACAATATGTGATAAAGACCAGTATTCATATTGAAATCGCGATAGGGAAGGAATTGGTGGGCGATGTTTGACGATTGATCCTCCGATGTGATCGAGCTGCTGATAAAGTCTTGTTATTGTATCCATAATGCGCAACTGCACAGAGTGGTCATCCTCCTTATGTTTATGCCATTTTATTTATTAACCTGTAACGAAATTCTGCGCATGCTGCATGTTAAGCATGGTTGCATTACCTTCTTGTTTTTCCTATACCTACTGGTTTACCTCGCTAGTTGTATTGGATTTACATAATTATGCGCTTAGTGCTGCTGCAACACTTTACTTCGACATCAAACTGTTCTGCCTCCTCCTACAATCTGATGCAAATGTGCATTCCTTCAACATCTGTGAAGATATTATGCAGATTACTATAACCACTATCATCGGATGGATGACATCTTGACGTGATTTTAATTCTATCATTAACACGAAGGTGGTAAATGTGGCAATTTGTATGAATGAAGTCTGTTGGGTCGTTCAATATTTGCGTTCCATCTGTACCGCGCAAAAACAAATTGATTTCGCCTCCATGCACTTTCTAGTTACTCCATTTCGTAGTGTTAGCTAGTAAAACATAGTGGGAGTTTATTGACTCGGCGGGCTGCGGCGCGGCCGCCCGGCATGCGGCAGGTTGGCGGATGTAGGTGTCCGCAAATATTAGCACTTGCCTAATTCACCAGGCAAACGCACGTTTACTTTATTACCTAATCGACTAGTTAATTTAATATTTTCGTTGTCACCTACACTCACCTTTAGGATCAACATTCCACGTTACTTAATTGCGGTGTAGGCGTAGTCATACGACGTCCCACTGACAACAAGTCGTTATTGTTGTATGGGACGACTGTCAACAGAATTAGAGATCGGTCCCGATCGAGGATTAAAGATAATGCGATCTCTCATAACAATGACGCCGTAAGAGTTCATTGGCTCTGTTATGGATTAGTTTGGAATGACAAGGCGTCGGAATAATTTATGATTATGACACTAGTAATGTGAACCATGCATTTGTGTGTGCGAGGTGCGCTGCGCGGGCGGCATGCGCCGGCGCGGGCGACCGCGGCGAGGTCGCGATCGATGCGCGTGCGCAATATGAATGAATGAATCCACCCCCCCTCCGCGCCATCCGCACGATCAATGGACCGCACGTGGCGATCGATACTGCGCTAATCTAAACTACATTTCTTTATGTTATATTTAGAATGTATCTAAATTAGTGGGTCGAGTTTTGCTCGCGGAGAATGTTTACCTCACATTCCGAAGAAGAATGCCGATTCGAAACAATAGTAGAGGAAAACCGGGTTTTTATTTATAATTTATACAATAATACGTAGAACTGACTAAAATACCTTGTTTTCGTACAGTGAATCAAAACAGCCTTTCGTGACGGCGTAGTATGGCTTAATTTGGTAATTAAAACTTCTAATCTCCCGTTCGTCTAGCTCGTTGACAATGGTATCAATCTGGAACAGTTATCTGGCGAGCGAGTCGATCACTTGTAATTGACAGTTAAATGCCCTATTAGACCTGGCCACCATAATTGAGTAGCCCGGCGATTGCCATGATACAGTCCGAGTTGCGCCCGCGCCGCCCACGCCACTGTCTATCGCTTCAATTACATCTTTTGGTATCTGAATTTGTTTTCCTAACCGCAATGATAATAAACTAGGCGAATGAATATAAATACACAGTATAAATGATGATTTTTTCAATTCTGCGGTAAGTTATTGGCTCGCCGCATCCATATCACCTTAGATGGTGATAACGGGCAGCTCCGTCTAACACTTGGATCCCTTATTGGGTAACTAGCGCAGCCATTGTAGGAGAGGCATGGCTAACGCATGGGCGCAGTGTTTTCCGGCCATATTCAGTGGCCCTTATGAGGTGACAACCATATCAAATGGTCAGATAATATCACGCCTTATTTGGCACGGGTGAGGTGGCGAGGTTGCTCGGGCGGGCACCACAAGGTTGTTTGTACCTGACGTAGGTAGTTGAGCTTAGTAATTAACGTTGAAACACTTTAGTTTTTCAAGGCAGGTCTTATTTAAATTGCGATGAATCTTTGGGTAAGTATCTACTACCTGTCATGAAGTCATGACATCACACCGTCACACGATACTTATAACGTGAGGCCCTCATTCACGTACTTATGAATATTCTATTATAATGAATCACAATCAGTTCCAATAGTATCGGAGTGTGTTCCAGGGGCCCGGCCGCGGCGTACGCGCATTCTACTATTGCGATTAGACGCTAATGAGTCACGCCGGATTTACATATGGACGGCGGAAAATCAACGAAGGCCAAGCAGCTGAGCTTGTCTTTTCTATGAAACGATCAATTTAGATAAACTTGTGACTGGTTTTGCAGAGTTCAGATACGCAATTAGTTTGGTCCTTTTACTTGGTCTTTATTTATTTGGATCTCCAACAAAGGATACACAGAACAACATAGTCATAGTGATACAAGTGGTTCATTTACGTGTGCTCCTTCAGTTATAGGAGACCACAGCATGCACATATAACTAGGTTTACAAAACAGAATAATATTACATACACAGAATTAAATTAAAAATAGGGTAAAGAAAAGAAGAAAGAAAGAAAGAAAATCAATTTATTCTGCCGGAAAAAACGCACAGAACACTAAAAACTAAAAAACTTATCAACTACAATAATTATAACTAAAATAAATAAAAACTGAAAAATAACACATCACTGCCACCCCATGTCTGGACCGGACATTAACCTAAACGTGTCTCTGGTCACACCAGCACACCACAGACAATTGACAAAACAGAACAAAGTTCAGCAGTTGTCCATGGCATGACGCCCGACTGACTGACAGCGATAACAAGAAAACAAAACAACAATAAACATTTTAGACAGAAAGTAATTGTAGAAAATATACATAAATTCAAGTTGTGCGTCGCATCCGAGCAAGAATCGGTCATTTGCTCAGCATAATTGCCGTGATTATGGGCAAATCCAAAAATCGCGTAAAATCATTCCAATACATTAAAATAAATTATAAAAAAAATACGTTGAATTTAATTAGATTAAATTTATTCCAGTAAATTATATTGAATTGCTTCACTGAATTATATTATTGTGTCATGTCAAATTTTAAATTAAAATTAAACAGTCTTTGTACGTCTTGTATCTCTCAGTCTTAAATTCGTTCTGTGCTCTTAATGTTTTTCGTCCTTCATCAAACTCGGGTACATTGACACATTTGTCAGCCTATTGACAGTAGGTAGAGTCAAGACGGTAAATGTCAACTTATCAGTGTAGGTGCTAATGGGCACAGACGATGCTCTGTCTCCGCAACATTCAATATCCGAGCCGATTTGTGCCCACCCTTCGGAATTTTAAGTGGTCCTTACTCGTAAAATTAACCGGTCCTTAATGGACCTTTTGAATGAATCGAAAGGTATTTTAAAATAAGTATTAACATTGGCTGATTTTATGACGGCGAGTAGGTTCTTCTCTCATTTATTAAATGCGCTTCGCGGTTCTGGCGCAATTGTTACGGTTTCAATTTCTTGTAATGAGTTTTTACTCCCAACACTTTCAATTGTAAGCAATGCGGGTTTTGGTGCAGCGCTTACGGTATTCTGCTCTCAAAGTCGAGAACAGCACATTATACAGGAAGAGACAATAGTAGGCGCGTGTACACAAGAAGCTTTGTGTTGAAATACTCACCAGTTATTTTCGAACTGAACATTTTAAGGCCTCTAAAAAGTGTTCTGCCATTAATGATTTCAGAAAACGACGACAAAAAACATCTCTTAGGTTACTTGCATCATTTTCTTGGCAGATCGTGCTAGTTGAGGCAAACGCAAACGCAACCGTATCTCAATTACAAAGGAAGAAACAAACAAACAATACAAACGCGTTGAATGACGTCCAACCTGCAACTCCAAACATCTTTACCATCGTAAAGGATGTGAAGACGAAAATAAAGCTGATTTAAGATCCTCTCGTCAACAACTTGTTAATACGCTGAAAGGTATTCGTGTGAAATGGAAACAAAGCTCTGTTCAACGTTGAAGAGACTAAACAGAGTTTAAGAGAGTCGTGAAACTGTCCAATCGTCACTTGCCTAATGGGACTCTGTCATCGAGCCGACCCCTTTAAACTGTCGTTTCCTCACTTCGAAATGTAATTTCGTTTATTTTAAGAAGGATATGGGTAAGAGTCTGGTCTATTTTTGGCTCGGATAAAAAATGTGTGCAACATTTGTAACTATGGTGTTTACAGCTCGTTTTTATGCGAGTGAAACGTGTTATTTGCAGTACCAATCATAAGAGACCTGTTACGGTGAAAATCACTATTATCCTAAGGCGATAATTGGCCGTTAAGGTGTATTATAGGATCTGTCTCTTAAGAAATAACTCATATTATGATAGAAAAACTTACCTGCTGAAGTGCTGCTGAGGTAGCATTAACCACTAGGTACTCTTAAGTGTTGTCACACATACGGAGTCAACTAGACATTGATACCGCTGAATCCTTTCTCTTGTTTTCAAAAGCAAAAAACCCTTAAGTGGCAGAGACGTAACTGTCATGATCACCGACAGCCGTATTGTTTACCCAATTCGAGGATACGAGGTGTCTGACACACATCGTGTGAAACCGAGGGCACCACTTAAGACATATCATGTCGGCGTGTAAAAAACTCACTTAAACACATCGGGGCGTAGGCGTAAAGTGACAGATGTGTTCAAGGGGTCCTGGAATGACCGACGTTTAGTTTAACTGCTGGCTTCCGCCAAACGGTCGGTAAGGTGACACATAGTCCGTATTGCCCTTGCACTTCTTACACTATGATAATCTCCTATGCGTTCCATAAGTGACGTTAATCGTGATTCATGTAATTGCTGCTATGAATTTTAAATTTAATCGCATGGTAATTTGTTTTCATGTTTTAATAAATACTTCCTATGGTTTTTCCCATGGCGGTGCTTGCTAGAGGAGCTTGATGCTGCTTGAATTTCTAATGCCTAGTTCCCATGAACGCATTGCAATATTTGCTGCGTTCAAGTTAAATTAATTTGATTAAGCTCTGCTAAGGAGCGTTGAGATGTGACTAATGTCCGATATACATATTAGAAACATGATCGTCAACAATCTGAGCGTGTTTAATAGATGTGAAAGTAGCAATAGAGAATTGTTATAGTCAACTCGTCATTGTTGATCGTCGTTTGTTTTTTTAATTAAAATGGCGACTGGGACGTAAAGGTTTTTGAATACAAGTAGTGTAAGCGGTGTTGTTTTTATTCAAAGGCCAAGTGGATTTCGCTTTATTGCTTTTCAGCTTTTAGATGTTTCAATGTTAAATTGTTTTGTATATCCGTGAGGTATATCGGATACTGGTTATTGTTTCCTACTCCCGTAATGCACTTAGTTTCAATATCGCAAATATTTATAACTCCGTCATCGCCTGTTCGCTGCATGAAGCTTGTAAATATGAAGGAACATATAAATGGATTGTACCTCATATATTATCCGATACATCACAAGGCATTTTTTTTCTAGAAATTCGGGAAGTGATCTTAATACCAGATGTTTCCTTTTCATGTAGGAATATGATTATGATTCTCTATTCCCGAAAATGAGCGGAAACATGGAACTAATGTGAATTTTTCTCTCCCTCGTCACCCTCTCAGAAAAATGATGAGTATGTCTATCAGTTGTTTAAAAATAAACTTTGTAGATAATCCAGGAATTTATATTTTGTCATCCGTTGGAAATAAATACATGTAAGCAAATTTTTACAGGATTTTTTTCGAACAATAAATTCGAGTTGATCGGTAATTTCTCCTTAGCTACGTAAAGCATCAATCAAAGTCGTTAATTCATCAATAGACCCCTAAACAACTCGAAGAATATTCAGATAGAAATCTGTTGATAGGTATTTGTACTTATGTGCCATAAAGTTACAGAAATCGCTATAATGTCGGTGACTGCGTAGCGTAACCTACATGCCTACTACGTCTGGTGTAGTCATCACAGTGCTTTATCATCATTATCGCAAATCCGCGGAAGCACAGCGGTTGATCTCCGCAGCGCGACATTTGTATCTCCTCCGTATCCTGCGGACGGAAGCGCACGGATGTTGCGTCAGCGCCCGGAAATAACGCCCTCTGTGTCACCGCGCGCGTCACCGTGTCCACGACCACACCACCACGTGAACTCTGACTCGACAGCGACGACAAAGCTCCATCATCACCCCTCGAAACAGATCACTCCAAAGGAAATTGCCGTCACTCGACAAGCTCCAACGTATGAAGCTACGTGCTTATCTGCTAATGTCCTTACCCAAAAAGCTCTAACAAATGAGTCGAAACAAAAAAGTAATGACAGCGATCGATCTTGTGTCTGCCTCTAGAACCCAGTAATTATTTCCAAACGGAAACAGTTTCGAGATAATACTGCGATTTATCCTGTCCAACGTGTATCCGCCTGAGTATTTGCTCCACGACGCGCCCTTTCCTTTTCGTGCAGATATCGCGATGTCTTCCTGGACAGGACGTTTGCGCGTTCAAAATAAAGGCAAGGTTTGACAGGGAAGCTAACGTGCGCACTAAGTTTCGATGTTTATGACGGCATCGAACACTTAATCAGCGACAGGAAGATGTTAACCGTCCGCTCGTATATTAGCCCAATCAAAATATGGTAATGGCCGGCTGAGCCTGGTAAATTTACTTGCGGAATCAATTTGCCCCCGTGAAATTTATGGTCGTGTTTCCCCAATTAACTGGCAATTCGGTGGCTTCGATTATTTCGCGTAAAATGTGCGGGCGACTCCCGCATCCGGTGATTACGTCGGGCGCATAATTTGTGATGCGCCTGCGCCGAACTGCGCCCGGCCAGCCTACGCCTGCTTGATTTTTGTTAGATAAAAAAGTCGAGGGTCTCTGAGCTCTGTTACTGCGTACTTGCCTCATTTGTTGTTTGTTTTTAATGTCGACTCTTTTGCACCTGCGCGTTTTATATTTCATGCTGGTACCCGCTCGCCCGCCGGCCGCTCTAAATGAGATTTTGCGAGCGCCATTTTTGCTTTTGTTTCTCGCTAACGTGAACCTGATGGTTTCCTTTTATTATTTTATGCAAATTAGCTTCATTGAATATGCATCTGATTTAAAAACATTAATATTATAAAGTTTTATGTAGGTACCTAAGATAACATGGTTGAGAAGTGTCTCATATTCATAATTTAGGTTTTATTTCCTGCGGTTTGGGTCTGCAGAACTTGATTTTATTTTTTTCATTGAGATATCGTGAGGTCGTTCATTGAGTGTTTACGTTTGGTAAGTTATCAGATTAATAATAATGATTGTCTGTTGGTTGCAGAGTCGGCGGGCTCCGTGAGTGTCGTCGGGCGCGTGCCGGCCACCGGATGCGCCAGCGGCGACATAATGTGGCTTCTTGACGAGCCTAATCAACCTTATGAAGGTAATTATTATATTAACTGTTTATTACTCACACACACGCCTGTCTCGCTGTACTACGTCCAACTTAATTTATGTACACATCCCCCATGTTTGTCAGTAATGAAAACTTAACGACTTTCATATTTTTTTCTGGTTATTTCAGACTGTGAACAACTGCTATGCTTCCGCTACTACAATGGCGAGGGCGAGGAGTGCGCGGCGGAGTCGTCAGCACTCCCCGCGCGGTTCAAAGTGGACCTCAAGAAGCTGCCCCTCCGGCTCAAGGAGGGAATGTCGCGGAAGCGCAGCGGCGACCACGTGTCCCCCTTCTCCTACAACAACGAGAGCTTCGAGATGAACTCGGAGAACCCCCCGCGCATCGAGTTCGTGCCCGGCACCAGCCACGACATCAAACATCTCAGCGAGAACGTCAACAAATGCTCAATTAGTGCTTTAGAAAGTAACGGGAACAGTCTCGAACAAACAACATGTGATCGTAGTAAATCTCTAGTTAGTAATTTAAGCCAAGAATCTCAAAATGTAAATAGTGAATCTCGGAGTGCAACAGACTGTAGGCCCACGTCGTCGGGCGTGAAGAAGAAGTGTCCCCCTCCCGTCGACACCGGCGGCGGAGGGCAGGCGCTCAACGGCGTCAAGAAGAAATCAATAGCTAACAGCGGCTTTGACTCGCCCACTTCACCCGGCACCGAGTATTATAAAATATGGTCACCAAAGAATCCCTGCAAAATAATGAAGTTCGTATACGACGTGGAGAGTGCGAATGTGCCCAGTGAAGCGGAAAAGTCGCCGGTGCCACCCCTGCCGCCTAGACAATCACACAAGCCGCTCGAGAGAATGCACGCGCTGTCCCCGCCACAGGTACCCAGACATAGAAAGCCAAAAAAATTAACAAAGCCCGAAGACGCGTTCAATTTTGAATTGATAGACACGGATGAACAATTCTTCACTGACAACAACATAACAAACTCAGCTGCTTTACAAGGAGAACTAAACGATTTTAAACCAGGAGAGTTTTATTCTGGCAATCAGATAGCGACGTCGTCAACGGCGAGTTTTTGGAGAGGTGGCCAAAATGTAGCGCCCTTAGCTACACCTGAAACTGATGGCAGCTTATGTGAATCCACAATTTCTTCTATGAAATTATCTAGGTTAAACGAAGAGAAGAGATCAAAAGATGTACCTGATGGCGCCCCGAGCGTAAGTAGGAATAAGATACTGTTTATTAAAGATATAGGTCCCGATAATTATATTACGACAACATTCGCACGGAAAGAAAAGCCCAGTCCTCCTAAAGATGAGGTGGACGCAGTGAACCGAACGCCAAATCATGCCAAGTCTGAAGAGAAAGCTCAACACACATTTTTAAATGATATTAGTAATCATTCTGAGTTTGAGGATGACAATAGAAATCAGATAGAGGAGAAAGAAATTACAATATTAAAAGGTCACAAACCTTTGACGCGACAGAATTCTGGGCGAGCTACACCGACAATGATGACGGCGTTCCTAAATTCGTCTCACGTGGATCCCCCAACAAGGGAGACGGATAACAACGGTTCGAATAGTCAAAGTTCCTGCAACTCGTCGCACTCGACATCACCAGTCGATGAGTCAAACACGATGACTCCAAGCGTGGGAACGATGATGATGAACCGGAAACATTCTTGCGATTCGTCAACGCCGAAGCATTCAAGTTTGCCGCGGCATTTGATAAAGAATTTGGGGTGTGAGGGGACGCCGAAGCACTCTCCTCATAAGACGAATAACGTGGAGAGTCCTGTACGGCCTCACCCTAGGGTGTTGACGAGGGTGGCGGCGTTAGCTGGTGGTGCTGTTCCTCAGTGCCCGCCCACGCCGACACACCACGCAAGAAGACCGAGGCCGATGCCTCCACCAGACCTACATCCACCTCCCGTACAAAACGCTGAAGCAAGACTACAAGAAAACTTCGAAATGGTTGAGTTCACGAATGAACTCAGAACATCTGAAATAAGGTCACCGAATATGGAGTTTGTGAACAGCAATCATTTCACGATAGTTCACGCAGGGCCCCCTGAAGACGTGGTCCTTAGGCGACCAAGGCCAGTAGAAGATATCGATGACAATGACAACGCAGTGGCCTCACCCACGCCTCTGAGGCACATGGCCGGTATAAGGCTGCCTTCGATACCGGAAAGGGCATCAAGGCAGATGGCTCTGACGGGCGATTTTCCTGCTAACATGATTGGAGGGATTATTGAATGCGAAGAACCTTTACCGGCAGGTATGTAATGTATGATTGAATCGTTTTTTATTATGTTAATTTTCGGATAAACATATTTGCAAGGTTTATTTCGCCATTATGATACTCGTAGCGCCATCTAGCGATTCGAACAAAAACTAACACAACATTCTTTTATTTTTTATTTTGAAAAGGGAAATAATTCTGTGGCTTGGTATCTTAATATGAAAGGCAGCTTTACCGGCATTCAACTTAACAAACTTTGACTTAATTTTTTTTTGTGGGCTTGCAATAGAACTCATACAAAATGTAAAAGTCCTATGTCTAACAGCGGATATACTGTATTGTCTAATCTTTTGGCACATTGGCCTTTGGGTCCATTAGTCTTTTGGTCCTTTTATCAATTGACCCATTTGTCTTTGATTACATTTGTCTTTGGTTCCATTTATCTATTGATTTGGTCCTTTGACCCTGTTTCTGAAACGGTTCTCATTGTCTTCCAGGGTGGGAGGCGCGCATGGACAGCCACGGGCGCGTATTCTACATCGACCACATCAACAGGACCACTACGTGGCAGAGGCCTGGACTCAATGGAACCACTCCCAGGTCACCAGCTCCTGAGGTGCAGCGGCGGCAGTTAGATAGGCGGTGAGATTTACAACTACCTACAAAATATAAAGATTTGAAGGCAATATTAACCAAACCTTTTTTTCTAAAGTTCAGAGAGACCGTTGAGTGAAATAATATGAGCCTTATGGGCCTTCAAATAAGATGCAAAAAAAAAATAACCACGTGAATTTGTTGGTGTTTCTATCACACAGACTCTGCAGTGTTCCTTGTCTTCACAGCCGCCTTTATCATTCCAATTCTGCTTCCTATTCTAAAATTAAATTCTCTCTCGTTCTAGCTACCAGTCGATCCGCCGCACAATGACTCGCACACAGCTGGCAGAAGAAGAAGCAGGAGCATGTGCCTCCCCCCCTCCACCGTGCCACTCGCACGCACACGTGCCGTGCGCCGGCGCGTCCACGTCGCGCGCCGACACCTCGCACGTGCCGCACCCCGCCGCCTTCTTCCTCGCGCGCCCCGACTTCTACTCCATCCTGCACATGAGCCAGGTATGTCATGTACACGTGCCACTCGCACGCACACGTGCCGTGCGCCGGCGCGTCCACGTCGCGCGCCGACACCTCGCACGTGCCGCACCCCGCCGCCTTCTTCCTCGCGCGCCCCGACTTCTACTCCATCCTGCACATGAGCCAGGTATGTCATGTACACGTGCCACTCGCACGCACACGTGCCGTGCGCCGGCGCGTCCACGTCGCGCGCCGACACCTCGCACGTGCCGCACCCCGCCGCCTTCTTCCTCGCGCGCCCCGACTTCTACTCCATCCTGCACATGAGCCAGGTATGTCATGTACACGTGCCACTCGCACGCACACGTGCCGTGCGCCGGCGCGTCCACGTCGCGCGCCGACACCTCGCACGTGCCGCACCCCGCCGCCTTCTTCCTCGCGCGCCCCGACTTCTACTCCATCCTGCACATGAGCCAGGTATGTCATGTACACGTGCCACTCGCACGCACACGTGCCGTGCGCCGGCGCGTCCACGTCGCGCGCCGACACCTCGCACGTGCCGCACCCCGCCGCCTTCTTCCTCGCGCGCCCCGACTTCTACTCCATCCTGCACATGAGCCAGGTATGTCATGTACACGTGCCACTCGCACGCACACGTGCCGTGCGCCGGCGCGTCCACGTCGCGCGCCGACACCTCGCACGTGCCGCACCCCGCCGCCTTCTTCCTCGCGCGCCCCGACTTCTACTCCATCCTGCACATGAGCCAGGTATGTCATGTACACGTGCCACTCGCACGCACACGTGCCGTGCGCCGGCGCGTCCACGTCGCGCGCCGACACCTCGCACGTGCCGCACCCCGCCGCCTTCTTCCTCGCGCGCCCCGACTTCTACTCCATCCTGCACATGAGCCAGGTATGTCATGTACACGTGCCACTCGCACGTGCCAGCCAGAGCAGCCAAGCCAGGTATGTCCTAATCCTACATGCCACTGACGTCAGAAGTTGGGGAATGCAGTCACTAAGCGGACCAGGCGTCCGAACCCCTCCTCTAGAGAAGATGGTCTTTTGAAAGAGAGTCCCGGTGTATTGAGTTCTGAGTAAATAGTCTACGCCCTACCAAATATGAAACTGGCAAGGTAATACCGTCCTTTTGTTTTCCAATAAGCAAAGGTAAACACTGAATGTTGCGCTCTTTTGTTTTGTTCTAAGGACCTTCAGAAAATTCCAGAAACGCATGTACACAACATTTTTCGCACCAAAATTTCTTTGCCAACTTGAAAAGCAGCCGGAAGTTCTTCAATACAACTTACTTTCCTCCTGAACCTTCCAATATTTGACTGCTAAACCATCATACATCTTTTTACAGGAAGCATCCCTCCTCTACAACGGCAACTCCACGCTCAAGCACATGATCTCGAAGATCCGAAGGGACACGACCTCCTTCGAGCGCTATCAACACAACCGTGATCTGGTGGCGCTGGTGAATATGTTCAGTGAATCCGATCGGGAGCTGCCGCTAGGATGGGACACCAAGCTTGATCGGAATGGGAAGGTGGGTGGTGTTCCTATCTTATTTGACCATCAGTTTATTACTAAGAGTTTTGTAGAACAGTCGATGGGGTGAAAGGTTCAGGGGGCTACTCTCTAAGCCCGAAGTCCGTAGTTTCGGGCTTAGTTGCGGGCGCATTCTAGTCCGTATCACCTAACTGCTAAGAATTAATGACAACACGATTTGACAGTTACCGTCAGATCGTGTTGTCATTCATTCTTAGTTCGGGTTCGGAACTAATCGTAAGTTTGTAGGTGATACGGAGTAGAATACGCCCGCAACTAAACCCGAAACTGCGGACTTCGGGTTAAGAGAGTAGCCGGGGGGCTACTCTCTAAACCCGAAGTGACGCATACCGAGACACGCTGCTTTGGAAGGCCTCCCACAAGGTAGACGATGACCTGGTGAAGGCTGCGGGTATTCGCTGGATGCGAGACGCATTGGATCGGTCGATGTGGCGGTACTTGGGGGAGGCCTGTGTCTAACAGTGAACGTCCTTCGCTGAGATGATGATGATGATGATGAAGTTTTGATCTGAGATCTTTGTGAAGTTTTGTGACTGACTGATGATTTGGTGACTTGAGATGATGAGATTGTGTAGATGGTAATATGGCAGAGATCTCTTTTTACCTTCAAGATCAGCTGACAGACGTGGAGAGATAGTGGAGATGTATGAGCCGATTATTTTTGGAGATGACTATTTAAACCATAAAGTTACATTGGGATAAGAGAACAAAGATTGAAGGTATCGTGGCAATGGATGCTTATTGCCAGATACCCGTTTTTTTAGAGTGAAGTCCAGTTCCCTGTATGTATTTATCATTATACGTTTTGGCATCTTTGTTTTAAATGGACAAGTAAAAAATTCTTCTCGACAATTTTTGAAACAAATCGGCAAGTTACAATATGTTCTGGTACGGCAGCGTTTCTTCGTGGACCACGTGATGCGGCGCACCACGTTCATCGACCCGCGCGTGCCGCGCTCGGCGGCGGCGGGCCCGTTCAGTCCGCTGCTGCCGGCGCGCCGCCGTCCGCCCCGAGACCCGCCGGTGACTAGGCTTGGAATCACCTTGCTTGCTTGTTTTTGTTCCATTTTCGTTTTTCTGTTCATTTTGTTAGCTACGCCATTTTAGTTCGGGCGCCATTTTCTGTATGTTAATTGCTATCAACAACTAGCTAAATTCGTCGTTATGCACATTATACCTATACCAGTAACTGGCACAAAATTATGCAAGTGGCTTGCATGCCATAATGGCATACACCAATCACAGCTTATCATGGTGCAGCGAAGCCACTTGCATACTTTTGAGGCATGTGGTTTTGGGTCTTTAGGCTTGTTTCCACCTGGGCTACAGAGATATAATGTGATCATTGGCTCGACTATGCCTCGCCTCGTAAACTGCCATGAAATAAAACTCGCTTGCTGGTGGAACCCCGGCCTAAAAGAGGCTGTCCCGCTGTTCCATGAGATCCTGCTGAATAACCTTTCCCAAAACTTTAGGTGTCATTTTTATCATGCATAAATGAGCCATGGTGCTAACTAAATGTCTTTAGAAAAATAAATGTATATCAAATCTTTTTTACTATTATTAGTTTATTACGCACGATTTGACCACTATCTCACCTGATGGTAAGCGATGATGTGGTCGAAGATGGAGCACGTTAAGATGATATTGTCATTCCATTCGGTCCATACTCGTTTAGGAAGACAAGAACGTTAATATTCAGCGCATAGCAGTTGAAAAAGCCTCATTTTCATTTGTCGTATAAAATCTGGGGTACCATATTAATTTTTCAACATCTCTCATTCATGTTTAGTATTGCCATCTTTAATTTTGTTTTCGTATTGTAATGTTTTTCGTACCTAGCATGGTTTGAATGTTCAACGTTGTGTTGTCTCGTTTTCACGCATGTTATCCGTGTATGTTCATTTTTGTTTATGCTTGTTTTCGTCTAGATTATTGTCTTGTGTTGTCTTGTCTTGTCTGTGTTGCCTGTGTTTTCTTGTCCTTGGTTATTTTTGTTTTTGGTTATTTTGTTTTTGCCTGACAAGATTTTTTTATGCCGTTTTTCTTTATTTGGTTGTTTTGGATTGATTCGTGTATTTGGTAATATTCCTTGGTTGTCTTGACTTGCTTGCGCAGTTTTGTTTGTCCTAGAACAAGCATCAACTCAAGCGTAAGGAGTCATATTATTTGTTATGCTCCATTATTTATCTGAATATTTGCACTATAAGCCATTCTGGTACAATTAATTAATGCTTTTTCTCATGATCTTAGGCACCAACGCCCCCTCCGCGGCCACCGCTATCGGCTGCGGACCCACAAGTGCAAAACACGCATCAAGAGATACCCGTCGCGTATAATGACAAGGTAACAATATTTAAATTATGTGAGCGTATTTTGATCTCGATAGTACTGTGTGCGTTTAAAAGATTTGGGTCGCTAGACTCTGTGTCAATGTGCCTTGGTTCTGGTTGAGTACAATATGAGCTCTCTTCAAGCATTGCAATATTTGCAATAGCAGACCACTGCATTCAGCGGACTCCCTTCACCTGGTTGGCAGTCGTTGTGGAAGGCCTGCCCATGCTGTATCTAAGACAATTAAGCGCGAATGGGCAAGGGCCTATACTCGCTGAATTATTGCCAAGGTATAATGATCTGGGGCCCTACTAAGAAGTCTTAAAACGATCGAGATTCCGCTCCAAGAGAGAGACGAAGCTATACATAGCGTATAGCACTATTCCTTTTACATCGTCGGAATTGGATAGCATGAGCACGTCATAGTCGTCAGGAGTTGGTTCTCACGGCAACTGACTCGCCTGTCGGTATCTGGCCCCAATCTTCACTAGACCTATAGGAGGCCTCTGCTGGGTTGTATCTACTCGATCGCACCCTTCTTGGGGCACTCCAACGTGTGGCTCATGTTCTGGGTCATGATCGCACGCTACTAACCTACCAAACCAACCACCCTGCAAATATCCGCTTCAAATCTTTGACGTTACATTTAAAGTTCCTCTTTATTCTCAGGTGGTAGCATTCCTGCGGCAGCCCAACATCATGTCGATCCTGCGCGAGCGCTGCGGCGGCTGCGGCGGCGCCCTCAGGGAGAAAGTCAACACAGTACGAGTAGAGGGCGTGCCCGCGCTCAACCGCTACCAGAACGACGTGCAGCTCACGTGCTTGCTCAGGTCAGTAGTATCAACATCATGTCGATCAAACAATATTTATTATACACGCGTCAGTCTGCGTCAAAATGTTGCCTGAGGAAGTAGCTCTATGTACCTACTGCATTATTTTATCTGTGCTCCACACTACTGCCTTGTTTATTTAATAACCATAAAGTAGGTAATGCGTACCGTGTAAACTTCCAGCGCTTCGTACATAACATGCCATATGCCGCTTCGACTCGACGGTCACTATCTTCGACCGGATTAAAGACTTTTTAATAAAAAACCGTGTCGAGTACATGACATTGTCGCAGCAAAATATTCACAATTAAACCATGGCAATGAGCTGCTGAGCCTCAAGGTAAGATGTCAATTTCGATTCGACATTTTAACAAATCACGCCAAGTTGGCAACCAAAACTAATATACTAAAATTGTTTTTTAAAATCAAGCTAAACGTAACATTTTCCAAAGTAATATTGCTGAATAGTGTGAATAAAATTATTGTGCTACTTTTTATCAGTTTTTTTTTTTACGAAATATGATTAAAATCTGTATAAGTATTTTTATCTCGATTGGGGAATAAAAGCGAACACGTATGGAATGCGGAAAGTTCCATCGACGATTCAAAAATAGAAGCAAATGTTCTTGTTTTGTTTTGCGTCCGCACTTCTTACTCGGCTCAATAGATGGCGCTGCCAGTCCCGAATTTTCATAAACCCATAATGTTTTGGTTTTTATCGGCAACTAAAAACACGTGGTCGAACATGTTGGTATAGGTTATTTTTAACATAATATAGTGCAATTAGTCCTGTTTCATACTATGGGGTGGGCAAATATGTGTAGTAAGGTAAAACTATTCATATAAAAATCACAGAAGCGATTTTAAAGACAATTTTCATACACAACTCCGCGAATTTAGGTTAGTTTGTAATAAGTCATGGCAATTACACGGTAGCGAAGTGAACTGTTGAATTGAATGATTACTTCAGAAATAAATACCACTTATGAGGAATTAACTAAATAGCGTTGAAATATGTAATTATTTATATTTATCGTAAAAATCTTACTTAAGTATCGAGTTCTGAAATCATGCACCTTGCATGGTACTTACTTAATAATATACTACTATAGCCTATAGGTCAATCGGACGGACGTAACCTACCTACATAATGTCAAAATCACGCCTGTTTAACGGAAGGGGTGGGCAGGCTTACGGGATTGTTCGAAAGTTACCGCGGCCCTGGAACAGAAAGGGCAATTCAAGGACTACGGATGGGTTTCAGTCACTAAGAGTCTGACACCCCTCCCACTCCACCCAGAGCGGTAGGAGTCATTTGATGATTTCTCATCCTCGGCAAAGAGCTAGTTAAGTACTAGGTACAGTCAGCAAAGCTATTTGGTATACAGGCAAAAATTTTGTGTTTTCTACTGCACTGCCTATATTTATTTCTTAAGACATACCTACTTACGAGTATGGTGTACAATAATTATCTATTCAGCACACTCACAACATTGTTTAAAAGTAGTTGCCAGTTAGCTGCCTGTATACCAAATAGCTTTGTTGACTGTACCTACACCAAGAAAGAAAGAAAAAAAAACATGTTTTTTTGGCACATAAACACAAATATGTATAAGGAAACTTATTTTTAAATCAATAGCATTGCGTGCCCCACGGCTGCTCTAAATAGGTCCAGTATAGCTAAATGCCAAATATCTAGAAGTGGCGTCACTCTGGTTTTCAATTGAACCTTATGTTCGTTCTTTACGAACTAAGTTTTGTGGGGTGCTAAATATAAAGGTATAAAATATATCCCATGTTAAATGAGGTGATCCTTTAGCCATTGACTGTGAAAATATACGTACTAAACTCCCTTTTGCACATGGGGATAGGTAGAAACTACATCTAACGCAACCTACTTTATTTACTTTTATATATCTGGCCATACAGACTCACACAGAATGCCAAAATAAAAACTCAATTACACTGCCCAACCTGGGGGATCGACACCAAGGTCTCCACGCTTACCAGCCATACTTACGACCACTAGACCGTCGATGCAGTCAGGTCAAACGACAAACACGCAAAAAAGAACACAAGCAATTGTCCTATGTCCACAATATTTTCACTTACACACAACAATGGGTCAATTATTTTCCAGACAGTGCACATACGTCACATTCCCACAAAAATTACACTTCCTGCCACAATCACCTGCGACACAGTTACAGTTACCAAAATTCAAATCCACTAATATATTTGTAATTCCATATAATTCAGTGGCACAGATCGTTACACGGGTGCCACTCAGTCTGCCCTGTAATGAGTAGTTTGCTCTACTATTTACACTGTGTGGTATAATTAGTCACAGATTGTGAATGTATAACTGTGTTGTATATTTCGTGTCCTGAATTTGATTCACTGGTTGAAAAGTTGTTCGTTTTCTAGAGCGAGGCTTGGTGGTATTTTCCGAGGCTTTAGGCTAATAGGTATAATTTCTGATAACCAAAACATGTACATTGGTCTTACTTAGTGCTTGTTTAGAGTGGTGTAAATAAAACTGTAGGTGGATTCCAATTTTTTTTTTTTTAAGACTCCGTACCCGAAGGGTAACCAACCTATTACTGAGGCTCCGCTGTTCGTCCGTCTGACTGTCAGCAGGCTGTATCTCATATACCTTAATAAACTTATGAAAGTTTCACAGAGTGTGTACTTCTATTGCTACTATAGTAAGAAAATGAACAAATTCTAATTGTTTTTTTTTCCAGTTCGTTTCCTTCGTGTGTGAGTTCGACTCGCACATAGCCGGTTTTTTTTTAATAATAAAATTTATTTTGGGCTGACACAACACTCTTTCTAAGCCGTGTTATCTGTCATTCTACCAAGGCATATTTTTATCTTTCACCTACAAATAAATTCTAGATATCTACGAATCTAATCAAACAACGATAAATCATTATCATTTCTGTAATCTATCTTTAACAAGTCAATAAATAACAATATATGAGTATTTTCCATTCACTCAGGCATTGTTGATACAAGACCCAGTGAATCTTATATTTCTCTACAAGTTTTTACACGCTGCTTTATAGATTTTCGCAAAAACGCCTATAACCGGCTCTTGTGTCCCTATCTGTGTACAAAAAATCATCAAAATTGGTTGAGCGATTTAGGTATGAAAGCGTAAAAACAAAACTCACTTATGCCTTTATAATATTAGTAGGTACTCATCTAGAATGATGAGTACTAATTAGCTTTACAAAATAGTAATAATGCAATAGCATTAATTGTAAAACGAATGAATCATTGTATAGTGTGATGTGATGGTGCGACCACCAGCATAACTGATGATAATTTATTATTTGATTTATACAGTTTATACAGAAAACTGTTGTTTACTTACATAATTATGTCATGCCAGCAAATGCCTATTGTCTATAATGAATTAATGATATGTTGCAGGTAGAATGTTAATTCACATATTTATAAAATAGTATCTAAGTACCAGAGTGCTAATTCTACTAATACGGTATTTGACTAGTATTAAAAATCTAATTAATACTTTGATAAATGATATTAAAACATTACGATTTGTGATACAATAAATAAAAATGGTTGAAAAACAGAAAAGTTATTCTTCTATCTTTGTCACAAGAAATTCAATTCAAAATGGCGGGACTTGTGAGTGACGTCACACAATTAGTGCTGCCTCTGCTTATTACAGATTTTCAAAACGCTGACTTTAACAACATTTTTTGAGATTTTTAAGCAATATTTTTTAACTGTGCCTTGTTTGACCTCTAGTTTTTGAGAAATGTATTTTTTTTTTTAAACAGTAGATACACTATTGTTAAGTAACGTTCGCATTGGCATGTCAGTCGCAATCTGTCAAAAAAGCCTCAATTTCCATACATTTTTGATCGATTTTTTATTGGCCCGGCAAATTCTACTATTATCGAAGTAGGTACAGACGCCAGCACATCAAGCTACAACAATCTGTCAATTTTATTTAAATAGATTTTTAACTTTGACAAAAAATTTGACAGTTTCGGGAAGCTTGATGTGCTGGCGTCTGTACCTACTTCGATAATAGTAGAATTTATTTGCCTGTCGCATTCTTATTGAAAAACGATAAAATTACAATCGGCTGATGTTAAAAAAGCATCAAGGGATGGCAGTAAAATAGAAAAAATACGGGATGCCTCACCTTTTTTGTTTTTTATTTTACATAGCTACTGCGCAAAATCCGAAGAGTTGAAGTATTTTATAATAGTTCCAACATTACGCATGCTTGCCTTTGCGGTTACCAACGGACGTGCGTATTTTTAAAAATCGCCTTATGAACAACACTGGCAAGCAAATATAAACCTTATATCTGTCGAAGCATAAGGTCTATTTGACGTTTTATAGATAAAACCCTTCGATATGTAATAATTAGGAGTTATTATTGTCAGGACTGTCGAACAAAAATTATATGTTTTCGTTTGACTAGTGAACGGCGTATTATCTACTCAATGTTGTCAATATTTTAACTATTTTAATGTACTGGACTTCAATCATGAGTCAGAGGACAAATAAGTTATTCTGAGTCTTGTGTGCTATTGCACTTTAATTGACTTTTGAATACTGAATGAAGGCTACAAATTTATTTGACGAATCAATTTTTTTTATACAAATAAAAGAGAACATAGAATAAACTTAGTATGTATGCTGCTAAGAATAAAAACAAAAACGACATGTTTTATTTTAATGCCAAAAAGTCAAAATATTGTAAAGGTACTCCTATACAATATTTTCACTTCCTATAAATTAATTACCAAGATTAATAATAATGGAAAGACAGGAAATAAAAAAAAAACAATTAAAAGCAAATTAATGGCCGCTTCTTTTTTCAAAAACAAAGAGCGCTAGAGAGCGATCATGAGTACTTAATTATAACATTTAAAAATAAAGAAAAGGAAACGAATTAAAAAAGAAAATTAATGCTCATTCCGTATAATACCATCCACGTTAATACATTACACCGTCAGCTCCACAACTACTTCCTGGATTATATCCTCTGTGGAAGCACAGATGATACAGAATGTTCCAGAAGATGTGGTGTAAAGAAACAATATAAAAACAAATAAAGACTTTTTTGATAAAACGGCTTAAACGTTCCATTTTTCAAGCAGTCCGATGCAGTTGGTGGCGTTTATTTTAGTTCGATCACAGATTCGATGCATCAATTTGCTTGAAAAGTGTTTTATTTTTACTTGTTAGTCGTATTTTGCGGTCGGGTTTTGACGTGACAACGAGAAAGGATGACCCATTGTAACGTTACGATCATTTCATCAATGTTTTGTTATGACGTTGTCACGTTAAACTATCGTCCGTAAACCGACTTTCCAGACAACCAATTTTTTTATAAAGGTAATATTTTTTCAAATGTGATATTGTCTCTATGCTGTAAAGCAGATACTGAACAACACCCTTAAATTTGACCATGCACTTCTGGAACACCGTGTATCATTATCTAGAAGTTATAAACATGTTATGGTAGGTCTAGCTTGGTTTTTTACTTCACGTCTGCGACCGCGGCCAGTATTATTAATGATTGCAAATTAATCCTTACGCCTAGCCACAGGCTGTATAAGATGCATTCTTTTTTTAAACCTGGCATCTATTTTCCTTTAACCAATCAATTTACAACTCTATAATTTATACCATAAAGTTGGATTTGATTTGGCACGGGTAGTTTAAGAATCATTTCTTTCATAGCCCCCTGATTATGCACTGCCATTAATTGCGACGATTGCAAGCAGTTGTATTCTTCTATGTATAAGGTTCAATTTGCAATGGCAGGGGAAGTGTTAGAATCATTTCTTCCAGGTTCGCCTGATTATGTACTGCGATTAAATACAATGATTGCAAGTACTAAGGTAACTCGACTCGATTAGATGATGTCAAATTACTTTTTAGCTGTATGTGTCATGGTTTCGTAGGGAGTACTTGAAGTTATCGTTAAATTGGTACTGTGGCTGTGGTTTAGGTACCTATATGCTTGTAATTATACGGCAATCAACTGAATCATTTTCACGCCAATGCGGGGTGACGTAACTTTACATACCTACTTACTTTATGTGCTATATTACAAAATTTGATTACCTCTACAATGACTAGGTAACTTCAGAAAGAAAATAAAAAGCTTTTGTGAAAACTCAATAAATTCTAAACCACATCTTTCCCCCGTAACAGCCATTTTTCATATGAAACTGGCTTTGATAATATTTTCCCCAACAAAAACTCCAACAGATACAAAAAGTTCAAATTAAAAACTCGCTCTAATATCACTCTCACGTGTAAACTCAACGAGAGTCAATAGTACTCACGACTCACGTACATTTTCAAACTATTCTAGACCTAATCATTTTATTAATTGAAATCGCAACCAGTTCGTGTAACAGGGCAATTTAAATCCATAAAAAAGTTACAGCAGATCATCTGCAACTATGATTTGTGACGATGAGCGTCCTCAGTGCTTCGTAACGCGATCTAAGTTCAGATAGCCGACTTTGAATAAAAACAAGCATAAAGTTCTTGAGTGTAGCTTTCTGAATGCACTATGCATTTGGTTGTACCGTTATTGTTGCCATAGGGCTGCCACAGTGTACAGTAGATTTAATTATTTAGAGGCCAAACAAAAGATGGATGGGTTGTGTGAGGAATGAAAACGTTGTGAGTGATAGCGTGACGTACATCATCATCATCATCATAGTCGAAAGACATCCATTGCTGGTCATAGGGCTCACCCAAATGGAGGGGGGGGTTTGCCATAATCGCCACGCTTGGCAGGCGGGTTGACGATTGCAGTGTAGCTGTTAAAACCGAGAATGCTACTGCCCATTCTCTGGTGAGTCCCTTAGTCGCCTCTTACGACACCCACGGAAAGTGATGGGATGGTGCTATTCTTTTACGTCCGATCTCAACTTACATGGGACTGCGGCAGGAAGGCGATGGTGATGTTTTGTAGGGTTGTAGAGTTCCATAGCACTCGTGTTTAAATAACACTGAAAGTGTCATTTGCATAATTTTGTTAAGAGTAAGTTATTCTCGTTGAAATATTGTGCTTTACCTATAGGTACTACCCAATGATGTGGTTGAATTGTCGGTCGCCATGCTGGATTTACATGAGTGACAACATAAAACTAAAACACGACTAAAACTTTCGACTTTTCAAGCAGTCTGATGCAGTTGGTGGCGTTTATTAGTTCAATCACAGATTCGATGCATTAAACTGCTTGAAAAGTGTTTTATTTTTACTTTTTCTTTTTAGTTTCACTGTCTCTTAAGATACAGGTATACCCTAGTTTGAGAGACAGGGTAATATAAACTGTCAACAGATGTACCATGTTCCTAAATCAACATGTTCTACCATGTTACATAACTTACTCAATATCTTGATTGTAATTAATTGTTTTCTCACCATCTGTACCCTTCTAGTTCAATAAACAATTTATTATTATTATTATTATTTTTAGTCGTATTTTGCGGTCGGATTTTTTGAAAAAAGTCTTTTTTTTTTTAAATTTGATATTGATTCTTTAGTATAAAGCAGGTACTGAACAACACCCTTAAACTTGACCATGCACTTCTGGAACACCTTGTATAATTCTCATGAAGTTATAAGCATGTTATGGTAGGTCTAGCTTACTGTTTTGCTTCACATCTGCGACCACAGCCAGTATTAATCCGAGAACTAATTACGTTTTTTGTTATCGTTACGTTTGACAACCCTACGTCTCTAAGTATAACTCCTTTTGTCCCGTTAGTTCTACATACCCTTTTACAAACGTAAATGCCTACGTAAATGAAAATCTAGACAAATTTCCGTAAAGGGTAATAAAATTAATCTGCATTCGGACTTTCCCGGATCTCTTTTATTTAAATACTAGCTGCGCCCCGCGTTGTTACCCGCGGTTTATCAGATACTCCGCGTGAATGTCGAAAATTATCGGAAGGGAACACACTCCCGGAATAAAAAGTCTATGTGTTACTCCAGGGTGTCAGCTTCCTGCATACCAAATTTTATCGAAATTGGTCCAGCCATTTACGCGTGAAGAAGCAACAAACACACACACACACTGGAACGAACCGGAACTGTATCGTGTGACATATCAAATGAAAGGGCTTATTGTGAGGGTTTACTTTAAATTATATTTTTTTCATTATTTAAAAATAAATAGTTTGAAGTTATTCAAGAAATTAGACGAAAAATTACCATTCCCCATCCCCTCGCCCGGAACCCTTTGCACGCGAGTCCGACTCGCACTTGGCCATTTTTTTTAACCACCGAGGAATTCACCATCCAAGTTATAATAACAAGACTTTATTCATTGTTAAAAAATGACTTGTGACTATGTATAATATGGTTGTCTAATATGTCACTATTTTGACAATCAGTTGGTTTGCACGAGGTGTTCTCCAAATTGGGTAGAGCCTGTATCTCGGGGACCTGAAAGACAGTAACTAGGTCGAGTAATCAGTTACCTACCTATAAATGTGTGCTGTAGCCCTGTACCTACGTACTTCCAAAACATACTATCGTTTAACCCAAAAACTCGACATCCATTTAAATAGTCAGCAGTTCCATCAATCGTAAATGTCATCCATTAATCGTTTACCGCGTGAGCGCGTCAACACAAAAACCTAATTGTTTGGAACCAAAAGAAATGCTGATAGCACAACAGTCATTAGTTGTAGAAAAGATAGAAGACGTTAATTGGTATGGTGATGTACTAAACGAATAGTTTCGCAACTAACTTGTTGATAAGGCGGCTTAACTATGTGGGCGAAACACAAGTCCGATCCTGCATGGAGTATTGCAGCCACCTTTGGGATGGCTCAGCAAAATACCAATTTGCCGCGCTTGACTCGGTGAAACGCAGAGCTAAGAGGCTCATTGGCGACGTAAAACTGGTGGATGCCAAGCTTCACAGCTTGTCTCATCGCCGCAAGGTTGCCTGCTTGTCGGTCTTCTACAGATTGTACTTCGGGGCGAGTGTCCAAGAGCGACCTCATCCCACCGGCCTCCTTCTACCATCGGACATCTAGACGCACTGCAAGTTACCATCCCTACCTTGTTGCTATTCCACCAATTCGCACTAAACGTTTCCAAACGTCTTTTATAATGTGCACAGCAAAGGAGTGGAACTCTCTGCCTGCGTCTGGGTTTCCGAACGCATACAACCCTAATCTCTTCAAAATTAGAGTGAACAGGCTTCTTCTGGGTAAGCTCGCTCCATCGTTGACTTTGTGTCTGTCATCTATGACCTAGACTAGCACCTGCACCTGTTTTATTTTAGAAATAGTGATAAAAGTTATTGGAAAGCAAAGAGGTTCTTCAAAGCGCTTCAAAGATACTAGGCGGTTATCAAATTATTGAAGAGAATTTTACAAACCTAAGATTATTTTCTCTTGAAAAAATCATTAAAAATTGTGTCTATTGATATGACTAGTTTCCGTAAAACAGTGAATATTAACAGCTTTTAAACATAAAGTTTCGCATTGCGAAATTCGTATACATAGTTAGACCATGCCATACTTAAAACCGGCGGTGTCACGGCACTCATATAATTGCCAATGTTAATAACATTATATTAACAAAACACATTTAAGTTTGTCTATCCTTGTGTCGGTTTACTTACACAGAAAGGAATTATAGAATTGCAGTGACAAGGCCCCGAATGAGTACAATGGACTTGATGTATTTGGGCAGAATAAATAGACAAATGGATGTGTAAGAACTTGTTTAGATACTGTTCAAAGATGTTCAAGTTTGTATATAGTATTTGCCTACACTTAAAACATGGGCTACTGTATTCACGACCAAAACAATCTTAATTTTGTACTAGAAATGAAAATTATTTATTACACTTGTCTAAAGTCACCCAAAGAGCAATGGAGAGGGCAATGCCGGTAGTTTCGTTGCGTGATCGAATCAGGAATGACGATATCCGCAAGAGAACCAAGGTCACCGACACAGCCCGAAGGATTGCCAAACTGAAGTGGCAGTGAGCAGGGCACATTGCTCGCAGAACAGATGGTCAATGGGGCCGAAAAGTTCTGGGGTGGCGACTGCTCCCACAAGGTGGGACAACCTGGTGAGGGTCGCGGGTAGCCGATGGATGCGAGACGCACAGGACCGGTTGTTATGTATGTTATGTATCTTTCGGCTGATATGATGATGATGACTTGTCTAATTAGAAGCTGTCCCAAGTGATTTAATAGGGTTTTTGACATTTTAAGGAACACCATGTGTGGTCAAACATTTTATCTTGTCGACAAACATTTCTGTGACATCATTAGGTACCATTTACCTAATAATTGACCCATTACTCCCTTACTTTAAGTTCCAACTCAATCTAAGCTAACACTCACCTTATCTGAACAAGTCTTTAAGATAACAAACGGAAGCAATATTTGTTTACGCCATTATCACCCCTAAAATCATTTGTTGAGGCATAATGTGTTTGATAAATGTGCTACCGAGTTACCGGGGCATTTCAGGGTTATCTCCTAGTTTGATAACAATAGAAATAAGTAAGTATCTATGTGTCAAGTGATGACCTTTGTTCTTGTTAGTTATCGGATTAGGGTTGTGTTTGTTTCGGTTTAGTAACTATGGGCAACGATTTGTTTGCGTGCCGCGTGATCTATCGAGTCATGTGTGGTATTGGGTGTAGGCAGGGCAAAATATATGCTTTGCTTTAATTAAAATACAAATTACAAAATCCTATCTCACAGGTATTTAAAATACGAAATACAAAATACTTTTAAGTCGTGTATTTAAAATATAAAATACAGTATTTAACTATTTTTATTTAAAATGCAAAGTACTAATAATAAACTACTGTCAGGTGTTAGGTTTGGCTAGCCTTTTTGCTAATGATAGCTCGAGCGCTGTTTTCTGCAGAACACACCCATTAATAAGATTGCTAAATGTATTTATTTATGTTCAAATGCATTTTGATGTCATAAGTATTTGAAATACTAACTCATGTATCAAATACCAATTACAAATTACATTTTTAAGAAGTAATTGAAATACAAATACCAAATACGTATTTGTATATCAATTACGTATTTGAATTACAAGTAAATCAAATACTGCTCAACCCTGGGTGTAGACCACCCTGCTTTAAATGCAACTAGTAGAGCATGACCTTAACTGCGTGTAAGGGATTATCGTCAATCCAACTGCTGGATAGTTAGTCATATAATTAGAAATTCATGATTTTATAAAGACAGCTGCCCGTTACATTATCCTCTTGCGAATTGAAAAACCTCAAAAGAGGGGACGATTAAATCAGCTGGATGTACATGAAATAAGTAACTTTATTTATAACCCTTTTTTTTAAGGATGTGAAACCATCAAATGACTTCTTCCGCTCTGGGTGGAGCGGAAGGGCGTGTCAGACTCTTACTGACTAAAACCCATCCGTGTTCCTTCTAAAGCCCATTGCGTTCCAGGGCCGCGGTGACTCTTCGAACTAATTCCGCAACCCTGGCAGGCTCTGGCCCTAGCGGGCCCCGTCTTCTATGCTAACATCTTGAGGCGCGCGTGAAACTCAACGCGCCATCGACCCGGGCCCTGGTGGTGCTCGGACAGCGAGCTACCCAACGCTCGCCGTCCGCAGGCCCATATTTATAACCCTTACGTATGTTTTTTGTTCTTGAGTGTCCCCGTAACAAAGAACTAGGTATATTCGTTGAAGAATACCTAACGAGACCTACCGGATGATTGTTGTATCTCAGCCTCGTTTATCAAGAGTGACAATACATAAGATCCACCAGTTTTTGTATTTGATCCCATTGTCTTGATAAGTTTAATATTCTATAAGCCTTCCAAGAAATATAACTTCTAGGTTCGTGCCTCGTATGTTTATGACGAGATCCACAGTTCGAAGTTAATGGAGCATAAATATTGAAGTAGGTAGGTACTTTTGTAATGTACAGTTGGCACGAAAAATATTCTACGAACTACGAATCGTATTAAGTGTTTTTTCCCATTCAGCTAGAGCGTGGAGCGGCTGGCTCCACAACCCATTAACTGAGTAACACGGTAGTTCTTGGCAAGAATGGAGTCAGATTTACTGACTTGTGATAATCCGTAACGACTGCCAAAGATCTACAACAAATGACAGCCGGGACCAACGGCTTAAAGTGCTTTCCGAGGCACGGAGCAAACTCGGTATGTTAAGATGGTCACCCTCAGAACAATTTTGGCAAGCATTGCTTAACCTTGTAGATCGACCCGTGCGGCTGTTATTAATTTAGCCACATTTTGTCTCATGTCGACATTTAAAAAGGTTATTACATTATAAGGTATTGGAACCTAATAATAAACCACCATGATGTTCATAGCTATAAACAGCAAGTAGATTGCGTGAAATGAAGAAACACCGTCCAATCTAGTTGCCAAGAAAACACAAATCACCATGATGTGATGATAAAATTTTATTTCAACCGATTTAACGTAAAATTAACTATCTAAGAATCGTTTTGAAGTTGACTGTATTATACTAAAGATATTCGCATTTCAAGGACTCATGACAAAGGTTTCAAATTCCAAGTAGGATTTGAGGCTGTTAAATTTCAACAATGTTGAATTCTGACAGCTAAAGTTCCTAAGACAGCTTTTAATTAGCCATATTTCTGAGAATTTCAAATAATTCATAAAATATGCCAAAGGACACAAGTTTATTTTGCATCGCTAAATTAATTTTATCTGGTTTCTAGTAAGGATAAAGCAAGTTATTCAAGACTCAAGACTCAAAGCATTTATTTCAATTAGAACATTTACAGGCGGTTTTGAATTGTCAAGGTCGGTCGGTCAAAAAGATGAAGCTCTTCGCACGTTCCAAAGCATAAATCTCTGATAGAACAACAAAATAGTCTGTCCCAGACGGAGAGTAATGTTTTTGTTTTTAATTTGTCATCGTAAATCTAACAAAAATACATTCTAATCGTACAATTTAACGTTCATGTTAATTAAAACATTTTGTAGTGAATTTACTTTCATTCGAACTGTCGGTTTTCACCCGTTGCACCTGCGCATGTCGCCATTTGCATTCACAATCAGTCAGACCGTGAACACATTTATCTTTGCACCGATTCACGTAGGTACCTAATATATCACTGTTCATTTTATATCATTTACACCAAATACGAAACACTTTTCTGACTAAACTTCATTGTGACTGATTTTTATTAAGCTAAAAGCTCGAAAACTTTTCCTTCGTCATTTTGGCTCTTGGGCGTAGCTCTCGGGACTTATGTTAGTACTAGCGACCCGACCCGACTTCACACAGATAATATTTAGTGATGTGCGCCCGAAAATCGCTTTTGGACACTTGGCAAGTTATCGAATCTTCTTCAGTATTATAAATTTTATTATAATGCAAAGGCATTATACCTACATGTAAACCTTCCGGAAGAAATTCTCAAAATGATAGTGAAAACCAGCCGTTGCGTAGTTTAAACGATCTAAGCGTACAGAGGGACAGATGGCGGGAAGCGACTTTGTTTTATAATACGTAGAGGCAGAGAAGCGGAGCTTTTGCCACAAACGAACTTAAGTGTTCTAATAATTGACAGCTAGGACAAACCCGTAACACTTTACCAACCACTGCAACTCCTGAAAGCCAGAATCAACAGTGACAACCACCAGAAAAACGCCGAACCACTGAAGCTCGACGCGTTCCGGAGAACGGTTTAACTGGCTTGGATCCCGCAACGAAATTAATCAGAAAGAGTAGGAAAAAATACAATTTCCACTTCCCTCCTTATCAAGCTGGAGACAGAATTGAGCTAGGCCAATAGGCACCAAGGGACATATACAACTGGGTTAAGCCATAATTGACAGCTACTATAATGTAGAAATGTTAATAACTAATAATGTATTACGCTATGACGGAACGTGTAGTTATTTTTCTGAAATTGTCAAGGTATCCCATGCCCCTGTGGCCAGGCCCATCTTTTCCATTAGGCCCTCGGGGCAAGTACCCAGGGCCCCGCGATCGATGGGCCCCTAGTTTTTGCCAGATCACCTACCGACGACTCATAGGTAGTTATATTAATTTTAAGAAGAGAAAAAAATATGTTTATTTCACTCTGAAGTAGAATGCCTAATTAGCAAGCACAATAGTAAAACAACACAGCTGAGTGGAAAGATTTTCAAGCACTAACTAAAAGAGTTTCTGTTCCGGATAGTATGACAATTAACTTTTTCATTTAATGTGACTTTAAAACGGTTGAATAAATCTAGTTTTTGCCTGTTTTAGCAAAATAGTCCTTTGTAAAAGTCATAGGGGCCCCATTATCTTGTGCCCAGGGCCTCCAATAGGTTAAAGACGGCCCTGCCTGTGGCCATGCTGATTTACTTTTGTTCGTTACCAAGGTTTCCAGATGCCAAGAAAATATCTTTTCCACACCCATTTCAGAGTGGAAAGCATTCAATTATAAGTAATAAAATAACTATTTATTAACATATATCTCATTAATATTCGCTATCAATTTCCATGGAACCATGTCCTTAGACGGACATAAATGAGCAAATTTTCCAACATGGAAATAATTTAACGCGAACGCTAGACGCATATGGTTCGCAAGTGATTCATTGTGTGATTATGGCTTTAGGGTAATTATCTACGTTAGTCTGCGTCGCGAAATATCTTTGAAGCCTTTTAGAGAATGGCGGAAAGCTACTGGACGAGCCGGGAATTTACAGGGGTACAGTACCCATTACTTGAGTCATTCTCTTTTCAACAAATGATTGGTTGAATAGTGATTAAGTTTGATGATTATTATGTGGGGGTATTTGAAGTTGGGTCGGAAAGGTTCATTTTTTACGCTTCAACGGAAGTTGCCATTCATACGATGTTTTTTGCGTACGATTCTCAAATGAATCGGATTCTCCCTTTTATAGGAATATTTAGAAGCAAGCGACGTGTTAGGGACTTGGAATTTATGATTTTTATTCTATTTGATTGATTTTTTTCATATCTAATTATAATTGTCTACAAATTACAAGTAATGCCACTTTTGATGTAAACACAGCTCCTACTTCTTTGTATTCAAATAGTTAACATAACAATAATAATTCGTTAGAATCGATGACAAACCTTAAGAATGCGATGGAAAAATAACTTACCTTTGTGTCGCGCAGTCGGTTAATAAAAGCATGTACTTAATATCTATGACATGACTTGAGAACTTTTTATAAGATACTAACATTTCGCGAAAATCTGTATTTGTTTATTGTGATTTTCCATTTAACTCCAATATGGTACTAATGAATCATTAAAATCAGATCTGTATTAATATCTGTATTATGTATTATGTCTGTATTATATATTAGTGATCAAGTAATTATACTTGATCACTGACTCGTTAATTCTAACATCGTTTGCATTTCTAATTATTCTTGTAATTCATCGCTCGAGAATTTTCCGATGTTCAGTTTTGTGCCAACTTGAAAGCTAATGGAAAAGTATCAAGTTTTTTTTGCCGTGTGATGTTTTTGGAAAATAAAAGTAAAAAAAAACTTTCAACTAAAATGGTTATGAAAATGGTTCTTTAATACGAAAGCTGGTTAAGCTCGCTCCATCGTCGACTTTGTCTCTGTCATCAGTCTATGACCTAGACTAGAGTTAACAGCAAACACATTTCAAATAAAAAAAAAAGTTTAAAAGTTCAAAACCTGACAGCAGACGTAACCAATAACTGTTTAGAGTAGGTACATGAAAAGCTTGGTAATTCAAAGCTAATATCGATGAAATTATACCCAAACTAAACAAATACTTAGAACTGACAGCATCACAGGTACGCCAGTGAAAACTCATTTCCCACATATTGACCGCACACCGATCATTCAGAGTCCATATAATCACACACATCAACTAGGTCGTGCTTACCAACAAATTATCGAATGGAATCCTGTCATTATCCAGAACACTGTGTGGGAAGGTCATGGGAATAAATGCCATGACCCCTAACATTCAATTTCAAAACAAATCGATCTTCGTTTTAGAACATTTTTGTGGAATTGGGATCGATTTGTTTGGGTCCTCGAATTTTTAAATAGCAAATCAATTAGAAACTTCCATATAAATAAAATAAAATAATTTAGTATCATGACCTCTCCTCTAATAAATCGATGTAGTAAAACTCAGAGTTTAATTATTTTTATTTTATATTAATAAAAAATATAAACATGTAAAACAAATACGATGCAATTTACTTCAGTCTAATAAACATGTCGGATTAATGAGGACGTTACTTAAAGCTCAAGATTTACATATAATTAAAGCTTACACCAAATAATTACGTACTAAATTAAGATAGTACAGTCATATTAAATGTCTCCATAAAGTTTACCTTGACTTAGGGCTGCCTCTTCAGTCTTGAAAATTAAGTAATTTACGAATTTGGCTTCAAAAAACCCCTTGTCTTATTGTGCTAAAAATCAATAAATTAAGTAATGAAGCAATTTTGAGGAATTACATTTTAATTATAAAGTCCTGATACCACTAACATCTTTTTACTAAAAATAGGTCATTTTTATATGGCAGGGAAGTAGAAGTCTAGAAGAAAACGATTATGATTCCGCTCTAAGAGAGAGACGGAGCTGTACATAGCGAATAGCAGTATCCCTTTTTTTTCATCATCGGAATTGGATGGCATTAGCACGTCACAGTGGGCTGCAGTTCCATTTAAAAAAAACATCCAGAGTTTAGTGAATTTTCGATGCATATAAAAAAAAATCATTCTATTTTGCCAGTCTCGAACGATAGATAAAGAATACATTATGTTCATTAATATAACAAGTGGCATTAGATCCTGTAAATCAGGATAAATAAAACTAAGCTTAAAGCGCATTTAAGCGTTAGCGTATGTAACTTAGTTTCCCTGTCGGAAATCAGTCTTTTGACAACCCTACATAACCTAACGTGTGTCAAGGTAAAACATAACCGTATCGGCATGGTAATGAGCGCAATTATATAATAAAAATATTGCACCTGAACTTGTAGTTACCCGCTAATAACTTAGTACATCCGTTGTTCGCGTGTCTAGGTTTGCGTATCTGTTTCACTGGGCTTTGTGCAGGACTCAGACGGAACATGACTCTGAAACTCCTTGTTAAACTTTTTAAAACGCTTGCTAGTTGGCTGGTCTTTATGTCCACATGCTAAACTCACTTAAATAATAAATAAAACTCCATGCCATCAGATCAAAGAACTTCATCATCATTAACATTGCTCCAGTTGCCACTGCTGTACATACGCCTCTCTTAAGTGTCGCTGCATAGACCGGTCCTTTGCGTCTCGCATCCAGCGTATTCCTTCGGCTTTCACCAGGTCATCTGTCCACCTTGTGAGAGGCTTTCCAATGCTGCGCCTTCCGGTACGCGGTAGCCACTCCAGAACTTTTCGACCCCATCGACGATCTGTCCTGCTAGCGTGTCCTGCCCATTACCACTCTGACTATTTAGATGACGGCAAATATAGATAGATGTATGGGAGAAGAAGGCATTCTGTACAGATCCCTAATTTAGCTGGAATAAAGGTAGAAGAATGAGGATGGTGATAACGATTGTTTGTGGTTAAACATTATGATTACGTTTTTCCAATGTGAACGCGTACACATAGTTTCTACTTTATAGCCCCCAGAAGAGGAGATTATCCAAAATTATCTTGGTGTTCGTCATGAACATACAAATAAGTAGGTAACAAAAGCCTGTAAAAGCTTATCTAAATAAGTATAAATTTAATTTTGTAGAGACACTCATACCATATTGGCCTTAAGGCTCGCAGATAGCGTAAAAGGTCTTTTGACACTTGAGTTGCTTGAAGCTTTGCAGAATTTATTCACTTGTAAAGTGGGCCTTGAAATTCACAGCAAATATTCTTAACATTTGTCAATCACAAATATTACCTAACCTGATTTAGCCAACCTAAAACGACATTACAGGTGGTTGAAAAACATCCATCTACCCGTATGTCCTTATTCCGGATGAGCGTAGCATGACTTCTATCATCACTATCTGCTGTCATACCGTTATTTACTCCTTTTCTATCCGTATCATTTTTAACCTGATACATCCACGACTTCTTCAGTCATCCACATCCAAAACGTTTCTAAAGACGTCTTCCGCATTCCTTTCATTCGTCAATGTTTTGAAATCATCCAATTTAAGAATTATTTCAACTTTATTTACGTTTTCCGTCTAAATTCAGTGTGAGTTAGCCAGCGCATCTGAACTGAAATAATTGGCACAATCATCGTGATATTATTTCTAATTTTAGATCAAAGCCGAAATCCAATAACGCTAGCCATTGAACCGAAAAATTACTACATGGTATTTAAAAATTAAAGCGAATTGTTTGTAATGGATAAGTAAGCTAAGTACTTAAATTGTTTATTCTTGTACTACTTCCGAAGCTTTAATTGACTTTAGTATCGATTCTGTTTTATTTATAATCAACTATTTGTCAAAGACATCATGAGCATTTACGAGTACAATTTCAGCTCTTTGAATTAGTGATCTATGGTCTGTCTAGAAACTCAAAATGCCAATCAGTTTATTCGCTCCTTCACAGGTTGTTGAATCATGTTGATCAATTAGAAATAGGGGCAGATCAGGCCTCTCATTGAAACTTCCGATTCTGAAGGGCTCTTCTCTATTGAAATGCAAATTAAATTTAAAAAAAGGATTGACCGAACCTATTAGACACGTTGTCAAGCAAAAAATTTAGGACTCCAAAGGACCAATGGCTTATACAAAATTGAAGAATGTTCTGTGATATTTTAGAAATTGAAAATACAACTTCTGCATAGATAAATTAGGTACACTCAAAATCAACAAGTACTCTTGGAACTATTGCCACTTACAATAACTGACAATAATATATTCCAACTGCAAGTCAAGTAGTGGTTTATTTCACACGCTGCTCATTCAAATCGCTAATTGTGCCTCAATTAGGTCAATAAGTACTATTGTAATGATTATTATGTAATAAATGGCAGGCGGGCCGCGAAATAATAGTTCCAAGTAGATTTATGATGCCAGGGTTGCGGAATTTGTTCGAAAGAGTCACCGCGGCCCTGGTACGCAAAGGGCTTTACAAGGAACACGGATGGGTTTTAGTCAGTAAGAGTCTGACACGCCCTTCCGCTCCATCCAGAGCGGAAGAAGTCATTTGATGATTTCCCATCCTTAAAAAAAAAAAGTAGGTTTATTTTTAGCTATTATTTATTTCTTCTTCAACAAATTTACATTTGTGTCGAAAACTTAGTGGTTTAAACAATAAATATGTAGGCAACACAAAAATTAAAATTAAATTCCACATTGGTCCAAATATTCTTCTAGTCTTAACATTCATTACTAGCTAGTTTGATAATGATTTGTTTGTGCTCGAAAATGTTCATTATAGGTTTGTTAATGGATGATTTGTTTGTAGTACCTAATTTTACGGCTAGGCCATTTTCTAGATGATGTTGATCTAGACTATAATGGTTTGTCCTGCAAATGATGTTTGTGGAGATTAGAGATAGTGACTGACGATGTTGTAGTAGCATTCGTGGTGTCTGAAGCATAAAGTACTTACAAAAATCTTAGCCAACCACTTCATGCATTGAAATACCTGAAGATGTTCAAGAATTTGATCAGGATTCCAAAGAATAAATAATTATGTAGAATTTTTTTTTGCGTTATTCGTATGCTTAGCCAAATTCCAAGGCGTGTAGATATTTTATGTAAATATGTTATCTCTTGTAGAGATGATGGCTTTCTAACGTGATGAAAACAAAAGGCATATAGATACAGTTACAAGACGATTCAATTTCATTTCATTTGTAGAAAGAAAAGTCGTAGAATAACTTGAAGCTTTTTATATAGCTCCAATGGTGTCAACACGCACTTGTTCGTCATGACACCATACTTACTCCACAAGATATGCGCCTGCACACACTTTTACATTTAATTGTCCATTGTTTTAATAATCACTCTTGACAATCACACAACTGCATTGTCGTAGTATTTCTGTCGTTATTGAGTAATAGATGTGGGGGGGCTTTTTCAAATTATAGCGATAGTGACGGAATGAGGAAATGAAGTAGATGGATGACCCCCTTTTCATGTAGAATCGCTCCAAGTGGAGTGGTTGCAAGACTAGACCAGATAAGTAAAAGTGATTTATTGCAGTTATGCAAAGATAAAAATAGGGGATGGCGCCAGTTGTACATAATTCTTGTTTGCTTAGAGTAACTGAGGAGCATGATACATAAATTCATGAACAATAAATTTTTGAAATTTGGAGTAATTTTGAGACAATGTTCATTTAAGAAACAATGTAATTAAGATAGGTACTTCTAATCGTTGTTAAACATAGACCAGAGAGAAACGTGACGCTAAAATGCACTATAACTTAAACTTATTTCTAACTTAGATACTAGTCTATTAGTTTGATTTGCGAAGTAATTACAGAGAACAATATTATAGTACTAAATTGCCCTTTCATAAGCGGTAGGTAGTGAATAACAAAGGGTTTCGCAAGATTATATTAATCAATTGTTGCTACTATGAGGGATCGCTTGCCCTCGCTGCGCAAGCGCATGCAATGCGGGTGTTTGCATAAAATCGCCCCCAGAACGAGATTGATCCTCGTAACCCACTTGTGAAAGATTAAAAACAATTTAATTGACATTGGGTTCTTGATACTTAGTTTTGAGTACCTCAATGATATTCGAAGATAAGATCGATATAAAGAGCTAGGTGATCGGTGCGTACATTGTTTTAAGAAGCGTACATATTGAAGGAATCGCGAAGGATACTAGTTATGTACCATTATATTTTTGAGGATAACAATATTCATTGAGTAAAACATTTCTGCCTTACATAACCGTAATTCCAAAATCTGGGAAGCATTTTTTAAACTTCCCAAAAATCTATTTCTCAGCCCGCTTAACTAGCGGTACGTGATCATTCGAAATACAAGATGGAAATAAAATCAGCACTGGACTTCGGATTCTCCTCACAAATAACTTTGAAAGCTAATTTGCTACACAAAGCTCTTCGGCCGTCAACAGCACTCATTTCACACACCGCACTGTTTCCGAATGTTTACGACTTCAAGAGCGTTCCACTTTGTACTGTATTTTATGGATACCCTGTGACGTCACGTGTGTTCGCACGTCAATCGGTGCTAAAAAGTTGATCTTTGATTGACTTTGACTGTTTACTAAACATGTTAGTTTAGAATTTTTCCTTGGAATTTATTTGTAGGTTGGTAGTTCGTTCGGGCTTACGAACTCTGACCTTTTTGGCCGATCATTTAATTATTTAACCTGATTTTACTACCGTATGGATATTGATTGTGTTACTTATTTATTTATTTATTATTTATTTATTTATTATTTATTATATACTTAGGGTCCCACTCTGGGCGTGTCGTATTTTCAGCTACTACAATGACATAAATAAAAGTCATTCGTCATTTTTCTGTTATTTCGATACCTATCTATTCCTAATTATAGAGTATCAATAAATAAAAGCAATGTATTAGTTTGATTGCATGTTTTATGTTATCAAGACAATCGAAGCGCATTGCAGTGCTGGCATATGGTGTAGCAGAACGAACCTTTAAATATAATATTAAAAATACGAATTAGGAAAATTTATTAACGTCTATACGTTTACGTTTTATCGTGATGTGCTTTTTGTACTTCTCGATGAAAAGCGAAGGACGAAGAATGTTTTGTTTCGGTCAACAAATCAGCAAGCTTTGTTGTATCAGTGCTAATCCAAACATCTCTCTGTCTCCCTTCGCCAACAATTTCGAAGATTCGTAATGTTTCTGAAAACTGAAGATTGTGATGATGATCTTACACTTGGCTTGCCAGTTATACAGGTACATAAGACGTATTCCTGTCAGCGCCCATCTCTCTCAACACGATTTATTTGCGCCGCAATTATTGCTAATAAACAATCGTTTCTTGTACCGATTACTCAGAAGCCCGAGTGCTTCTTAACGGCTTCTTAGACCTTGTAACTTAAATACTCATCTCATCCATTATTTAACATCGATTCTTCGAGTTTTAAATACAATACTTAGGTACTTTTAATACCTGTACAGTTTATGCCGTTCGCCATCTTGTTTTTACTTTAAAAGGTAGTACTTAATCAGTTTCAACCTGAAAACTGCGCAAATATAGGGTTTCACAAAGCAGCGCGTGCGCAGCTCGCCGCGTGGGGCGCTATTTTGGCGCGCGCATCGCCCGCATCGACTATTTTCAGTCCGTTCACTGATCCTTCGCAAGCTCGCACAAAACAAACAAACAAACATCTATATTATTTTGATAACGTCGCGGAGGTGCGAAATATTCCAAATTTATATTAAAAACATGATATTGTTGTTTCAGGTAAGGGTCTTCCCGAAATTCAGCTGTAAACAACAGTGAGTACATTGTCGAGAAATTGCTTTCGGAGGGAATATTAAATGTACCTAATAGGGTTGGTTCTGACGTGGGCGTAAGTGAGAGGCTTCCAGTTCACGTGCCGCCGTGGTTGTGGTCACGTGACGTAGAAGCCCTCCAAGCCATCTAGTTAATTATACACAGCCACACGGGCTATGGAAATAGCTTTTATCTGAGGCTCTGCACGCGAGCACATAAAACGAAGGGGCGATGGTACATGTTATTGCAGCTCTACTGGTTGAGAAATTAATTTCTATCAAAGGCATACACAAATGGAAAATTTGTAATTTGGTTTATCGGCTCAAAGGACCAAAAAGTTTCCACGCTTATAAGCACTGCACTACCAGGTCTTCAATGCCAAGTAAATAAAGGTATTATTATTGCTTAATAATACGTCAATTTATTATGTCAATTCCCACCTTTATATCTTCGTAGCTTTTGCGTCATTTCACATATAAAAGGAACGCTTGCTCCGTTTTTATTAAGGTCATGTTCATTATAAAATATTGGGTATGGGTAGGTATGACAAATATGGCAGATTGGCGGTTCAAATAACAACGATCTGGGTGACATTTTCCAAATGCCAAGGGTTGAGACGCAAATATTGACTATCAAAGAAACGATCTAAATATATATTGACGATGGAATTTAATATAGTTGCATGACAAAATAGGAAGTTTCATGGTGTGCCTGTTTCATTCAGATATTTTCCGTTGGTTTCGGCTAACCTTTGTAGATCTTTGGCAGTCGTTACGGATTGTCAGAAGCCAGTAATTCTGAATCCAGTCTTGCCAAGAAGTACCGTGTTACCCAGTTAATGGGTTGTGAAGGTCTGGTAGGCAGCCGCTCCACTTAAAATACTGGTATTCAGCTGAATCCGCTTTGACTGGATGCAGACCCCAATACTTTGGTTATCTCCTTCAATAGTTTGGGCCTAGTAGGTAGCTTGTTAATTGCAGCATAGGTGGCATTCATCAAATCCCCCAAAATGCAGGCGAATGGGCACTAATGGTAGTCCAACATGTGGCTTATGTTCTACCTTTCAGGTATAAATTTTCATGTTTAATGCATGTTTTATGCAAACATACCTATCGTGAAAAAAAAAACAGTTCAAGTTTTTCATAAAGAGTAACATCACATCACAGATCATACATATGAATAACAGTAGGAATCTGTTCTTTGAAAACAAAGGACCAAAAAAAATGCCTGAGTAAACTTCACGCATAATCTTCCACCATTATGTGATCCAAAACACAAACGGAGCCTCAAAAGCAGCCTTGTCCTAAATACTGACCTGAAATGTTAATCGCGTGTCAACAGAACCATCGGCATCCACTCAGTAAAGGTATTAGGTATAATTAGTAGCGCAAACAATGAAGGACTGACGGGAGATAACATCTGCGATGGATCCGCTGGACAATGTGATATAGATAAGTCCCTTTATGTTCAACTTGGAGGTAATTAGGGCTTGTGGTTCGTTGCTAGGTTCTCAGGTTAAAAATAAATAAAATACAGGAATCTGCTCGCAAGTTTAATTGCTGGGAGCAACTTAATTGGAGTGCAAAGCCCTTTTTTCTTACAGACGCTTTGCCGGCGACTACTCTTGCGTGGATATTTTCAAAGCTTCAAAACCGTTCTACAGTATTCAAACGATTTGACATCTAAAGATGAAACAATAGAAACCGTAAACACTATTTAAGACTGACCAAAAAAATCAGCTTCTAATTATAAATGAAATAAAACCTTCATTTTGCTTCTAATTTGAAAATAACTTATTTTTCTTTTTGAATCAAATTAGATTTACTCATAAAGTTTATTTTAATTATCTTCAAAGGTGGAATAGAGTAATAAACTAAAAAAAAAACGCCATTCAAAACACAGTTCCCACGACGTAAATAAAAGATTCGCCAAGAATAATCTAACCGTAAGATGCGTGCGCGCAGGTGTACACGCGACAATGCGCACCAATTGTGCAGGAATCTTGTATTGTCGATCCTTTCGGGAGTCTGGTAACGGAATGCTGTCAGGGTCTGACGGAGGAGCTACGGATTTTTTCGTACTTTGGCCCTTGTGTCGAGTTCCAAATGATAGGTTCGCGAATGTGTCAGGTGTTGATGTTGACGAGGATAAATAGGCCCGCAACTGGTCGGGGGCTCTTCATTGAAAAGACTCCGTTTTGATAAAACTCATAGCATTTAATATTATTAATCCATTTACAGGGAGTTTTAAATATTTTTAATTAGCCAGTCAGTAATCACTATCAGTTTGTCACAAAGTTGAAGCTAAATGCACGTTCCAAAACGTAGATCTATGTGGTAAAGAACGTGCAATAAATTCTATGGAGAGACTTTTAAATCAGAAAATAAATATTTTTAAACAATACGTAATTAAAAATTTTACTCCCCGAATTGTTTCTACAGCTTCAGTTGGTAAGTGTAAAAGTTTTAATAATCAAATCTAATTTAGAAAAGGGTGCAAAAATTCAAGGAGAAAGTAAGAACAAGTAAATGAATTCACTCTCCTCGGTTTATCTATAGATACCCACATAAATTGGAAATCCCATATTCAGAAAATAAGAGCAAAACTATCCAAATTCTCATATGCCTTACGCGAAATTAAAAAAACTACCAACTTGAAAACCTCACTTGTTACATACTATGCATATGCCCAGGCATGGCTCAGCTATGGAGTCATGCTGTGGGGTAACAGTACAGACTCACAAACAATATTTATTTTACAAAAGAAATTAATTCGAATAATAACCAACATAGAACAAACAGATAGTTGTAAACCATACTTCCAAAAACAAAAAATACTAACACTTCCTTGTTTATATATTTTGGAACTATGTAAATTTGTCAGAACACACCCACACTTTTACACAGCCTGTGAAGAAACACAAACAAGATACACTTTTCGACACAACAAAAACAAGATAAACAAACCTCAATCTCGACTCAAAATGCACTCAACTAGCCCTTTAATTATGTCCATAAAAATGTACAATAAACTGCCTAATGATATAAGAGAAGTAAGCAAAACAAATATATTTATTAATAAATTGAAACAATTTCTGGAAACAAAGTCATACTACTCAATAAAGGAGTTTTTAGATGACAAATCGATTGCAAACTGAAAATTTAAAATTAAATGTTACAAAATATATATAATAAAATATGGAATATAAAAAATCTAATAATAAATAACAATACCAATTAAATAATAATTAAAATTACCTACACTGTTCTAAAATAATATACAAAACTACAATAACTAATATTCTACGCCTATATAGGTACATTAGATCTAATAATATTATATATTCACACATAATTATAATTTCCAATTTAGCACATTTAAATAATTTAATCTAATTACTTGAATTGTTACTTAGCCCTCTTCCTCTCTCCTAATTTTGCTGTGCCCGACAGGGTCCATATTGATCTTTTACCTTTATTATGTCACCTTTGTAATACATATGGAATGCAATAAAGTATTGAGTATTGAGTATTGAGTATTAAGAAAAGGAAGCCAAATAAGAATCTTTTTTCAAAACCCCTTCGTCAGTTTTATAGCTTTGTGGAGAAAAACGTGCAAGAAACTCCACTTCTCTTAAATCGACATATTTTTACAATTACAACTTTTCCCTCTGAAATGTTTGTAATGCTTCTTCAGTTGCGAAGGGTAAAAGTTTTCACAATGAAAGCTAATTTAGCAATTGGTGCAAACATTCTAAGGGACTGTTAGTAAGAAAGGGAAGCCGAAAGAAGTCATGTTGTATAAACCCTTTGCCATTTATAGCTCCTTTTTATGAACCATTCGTAGCGACTTTCTGTTTTTTATTGCCTTTTAAAGGGGGCTGTTTCTTTGCCACCATTCTGGCTTTATAGTTCTAAGTTTACTCAAGGATTTGATGACATACGGTTTTACTTTTCTTTTAGTGCGACAATTATGTTGTAAACTTCTGCAATAAATTAGGTCGCAGATCTTTACTGGTTACTACTATAATAGTTTTTATTCCTAAACACAGATTACTGTTATATTGACTTCTAAATGTTCCCGTTAGTTAGTTTATATCCGTCAAATTATCCGCTTTACATTGTTATTCTACAAAGAGGTTTTAAGATGCTTTCACATGTCACGAATGTATCGCGCAGCTGTCGTTGATTTCACGGATTTGTATTGCTCTTCTTGGGGTTCCTTTGGCTGGATTTATAGTCTGTGTCCTTGCTATCTCTTTTAATATGTTATGAGAAATAAGTTTGATATTGCCTTGGAACTAAACAAAAGATAATTTGCTGTGTTTGCTGAAAAATGTAACCTCGTAAATGTGAAGTTTGATTTGATTTGTTGAATTTAGTTCATTCGTTTTTCTAATCGTTCTGTTGTAGCTACTATATATTCTATTTTTTTTTTGTGTAAATTGAATTTGTCGAAGTTAAATTACCGAAAGAACCCATTTTCTCTACACAAAACTTTCTTGATCATTATTATTCTCTGTGAAAATAATTGTTTATAAGGTCAGCCCACTAATCGCTGCACCCTTTACTTTCCTGCCTCCCTGGCAACAGCCTGCGGCCACAATAGCATTTTTTTCATCTAACGGTACGCAGTAGTATCCTGGGTCCCTGACGCAGGTAGATGCGTCTGCGCACCCGCCCGTTTCTAGGGATTCAATTCTTTGATTTACCATTTCTTTGAACTTTTCTGAGCTTGGGCTATAATTATCGGAGATATAAGAAGATACTTTGTGCTGCAATGTGTTTTGTTTGATACCATCTGTTTGTTTGCTCGTATTGTGATTATAAGGAATATTTGGAGCAGTTTTTTAGAGATTACTAAATTATGTTGGTTCTGACATTTCACGATCAAAATATTGTAGCATTGTTAGTGATCTCATTTTTGTATAACAGACACATAAATAAATTAGTAAGCCGTTAAGCCAAACAGCTTCTGCTATTTTCCATATAAGGCAAAAGAAACAATTTTAGTTTTCTATATTTGCCATAGCATGACTCATTGGAACATTTACACAAATTAGTTAGGTATAACAGAATTCAATTGTTGTAAGGCCTCGGTCGGTCGCAGGCGGAGCTTTGGAAGGACGCGTGGCACTAACAATAACAAATGTAACAAAAATCCTTTTCTCAAAAAACTAATGGCGTAGTAATTAGATGACAAACAAAGTAACGTTACATTGAGCGTTTGAATAGAGTCCCGCGCCCTTGTCGCTTTGTTGGCCGGCGGTGAAAGTAAAAGTACGAGTAATATACGGCGCCCGTTTTATGGCTTCACTGAAAACTTTAGAATGCGAGACGGTAAAAATACGGAAATCATTTCTAAAAGTGTCCTCATTGGTTTGGAATTTTGGTTTAACTGTAGGCTTAAATAACGTTACGACTGTTTTGGCTATTTATTTATTATACAAGTCGGTACGGCTTGCTTACTGCTTCTGGTAAAAGTGAGAAGCGGCGAGAAAAACATGGCAAAAAAAAATTACCACGGTGTATTTTTATATTGCGGTTAGTCAAGATAAAGCTGGCCTTTCTCGTCTCCTAGCAGGCTGGTATCTTATTTCCAATAAACACATTCACATCTTAAATTATGATTGAAATCGATGTAGCTATCGTCAATATCATGTTACACCACCATACTTTACTATCTCACGTAAAATGCAGTGCGTTGCGCACGCGCATAAGAGCGGTTCGTCTATTAGGACTATTTCTTCGTTGTGTTCACTTGGGATTTGGGATACATTGCGAACAAATTACAAGCTTTTCTTTTGCACAATATTGTTTCTCCTCATATCGAAAAACAGATAATTCTGGAGTACAAGAAGCATTTTTACACCTTCGATGTTTCGTTAATACGAGTAATGCCATCATAATTCAGCGTCTAAATTATTCAACTATACTATACTTATAATTATTTTCGTGTTGATTTGAGTCAAATCTTGACCGACCGAAATGTTACCAGCTGTACAACTTGTACAAGCCTTATCATTGGCCCTGAAAACACTGAAATGTCCGTTAGGACTGCTCTGCTATGATTCAAAGCCCTCAAACAAAGTGCTAAGTATGAACTCCAGTAATAAAACAATGCCGCAGACTGTTACTCTATACCACGACGTTTGACAGAAAACAAGGTTATGGAACATGACAGTGCGTCAGGCACGCGCACGGGAGCAAACCGGCCCGCCAGGCCATTCCTTGTGCGCGATGACCCATCTAGTGCCGAGGGGCGACAGGGATACATGAGATGTTCGTATAGTAAGTTGATAGAAAAAAGAATTGGCTTAGATACCGTTCGGATCTGAGGACCAATATTTTTGAAAATGCTGAGAAGCTTCTCGAAGCTAGTTTTAAAAGTACGTACCATCGGCTCGAAAACATGGGCTACAGTAAGGGTAGGCCAGCCCATAAATAATGCCCAAAACAAAAAAACTCACCACGTTATTCAGGGTTGAAATCACGATACTGACGATGAAAATTACCCTACCCTTACTGTAGCCTACTGCACGCGCATGCTCAAAAAGAATGAAACTATTGAAAATCAGTATTCAATGTTATTGATAGGCTGATAGTGAAAATAATTCTAAACTAACTACTCGCTCCAGCTTCTAACTATTCTATTTTGTCCGACATCTTTACCAATCATGATCATATTTTAGCCAATTTACATAAAACCATAATGAATGATGTACCGAAGCCTTCATCGTGAATTACTCGGTTCGTTGGTGAAAACCGTATGAAAATCCATCCGGTAGTTTTTTACTTTTTCGCGTACAGACAGACGCGGCGGGGGGGACTTGGTTTTATAATAATTATGTAGCTATGGTATTGTACTGGTACTGCCTAAACCAGGGGTCGGCAAGTACCTAGTTTTAAGTGAGGTCCGGATACTATTGAAAAATGTCATCGAGGTCCAGAAAAACAAACGATAATGATTATTTTGCTTCCAAATTAAGTTACTTAATGAAACATACGTAAAATTAATACGAGAAATTTTTCACGCGTGGTACAGCAAATGCGAAGTGTCTTCGAGTGCAGAGGGCGTCCGTTAATCTCGAACGATATTTGATCTTCAAAATATTCATTTTTGAGAAAGATGATTCGCAAACATAATGTCGAGCTAAAAATAATAGCCTGATTGATAGCTAGTTTCCTGCAATTTTTATACTTTTCTGAAACATGTTTACCCCAAAATTCTTCAGTGAATGCAGTATTGGCTGGGTATATGAAAATATTAGCTGCCGCCCGCGGCTTCGCCCGAGTTAATGTCGAAAATTATCCCGAGGGAACATACTCCCGGGATGAAAAGTATCCGATGTCCTTTCCTGGGACTCAAACAATCTCTATACCGAATTTCATCTAAATCGGTCCAGCCGTTTGTGCGTGAAGAAGTAACAAACATACACACACACACTCACAAACTTTCGCCTTTATAATATTAGTGTGATTATTGTTTAATATGTAAGTAGGTATTGATTTGACAATTTTTGGCGGTCCGAGGTTCGACCTTCCGCGGTCCGCCTGTTGCTGAGCGCCGGCCTAAAATTTGGTTTTCCTATAAACTGTACCTACGAATAAAACTACGGTTTCCTCAGTAACGGCTACAGGATGATATCTTGAAAAAACGAGGCAACATGAAAAACTATCATGTTCTTCATTACAGTCTGGCAATTAAAGAAAACAACATATGAGCTATTTCCGGTTGGTTACGCGTATAATTGAAGGAATCATTTTAATAATTTCTTACACAACATGGACGTTATCTATGAAACTGTAAAATATGTCCTCTGCTTAGCATTTTCACAACGGTTTCAGTCATGTGGAATGAGAATGATATAGGAGTTTTAGATGAAGTGTCTTACTAATAAGATAATAATGAAATCATATCACCTTAGAATCGGAGGGGTTATAGAGGGGTGTACCACACAATAAATTTTCTTCATCTTTAATGTTCATTGCGTCTTCATCATCATCATCATATCATCCGAAAGACGTCCACCGCTGGACTTAGGCCTCCCCCAAGTATCGCTACAACATCGGTCCTGTGCATCCATCGGCTACCCGCGACCCTCACCAGGAGGAGGAGTAGTTGCACAAATTTTCTCAAAAAGTCAAATCCTGTAACTGCAATGCAAAAGTATGATGCCGAAGCTTCGAAGTAGGTACGCAGGGACATATGTATTTGCACACAGGATAGATCTGGGAGGAAGACCGTATAGGCCATTGTCCTGTAATGAGACAATTACTAATAATAGCCAAACTAATAATTAATTTACCTCACTCATATTTCCCTGCATATAAACCAGTATGTAAAGTATTGCGGGCTTCTCTTCCTTCATACAAAAGTGTTATTAATAATAATAAAATTATTTATTGACAGCAACAATGACTCATATAGTGTTAGTAACAATAAATAAACTTAGTGATACAATTACAACAACAATTACATAAACACACAAAAAGTAATCATTACTTCAGCATTCCAGCTGAGATACTGGAGCAACGATTGACAATACGGCAGTCCAGCCTGTCAGCAATCATGCCCAGAATGCTGTTGGAACTGGCTTGCACCCTGCGCACCAAGGACAGACATCTTTTACGCATTAATGCATAAAAGCAATCAATACGCATTTCCGCAAACATCCCTGATGCGCTACAGAAGCGAGGCAGCCCCATCAACACCCTGAAAGCATTATTATACTGTATGCGAAGGGCACTGTACAAAGTCAATAGTTGTTAATGAAGAGGCTGATTTAGCTAATTTGGGACAGGATCTGGTGCATTCGCAATAAAAGATTTAGTGACACTTTGTACCTAACACATACTTGGAAACACCGTATTCATCTTAATTGATTTATAACTGAGTCAAGGATGAAGCAATTAAATAAATATTAACGAATTTCTCAAATTCGTACATCATTATAATAATGATTCTAATAATTCGAGATACATACTGGGAAACAGCATTTTTAGAACAATAATTAATTTAAATAATTAAATGTAGACACATTGTTTTCACAGTACTCTCAGGATATTAAACTGACAAAGAAAATGATATATCATTGCATATGACGTGGATAAACGACGTTAATTATTTTAATCCTAATGGTAACTCAGGTCACCGTACCACTAAGTTGGGTGTATATTAAATTATATTCATAATTTTGCATCAAAACTTAATTTGGTTTCAGCTGAATCATTAACATGGCCCCCGCAGTTCGCTATATCGATAGATCCTGGGGGAACCATGCCATAATTACTCACCCAGGTCGCCTAGTGCATGACGTCCAATACTTCGTCATTTACTTTTTATTCATCGGCAAAGGGTATGTATGACCTAGATCTCAAACACATAAACATTCAAAATATTGCACAAGAACTGTCGTAGGAAATAGGAAAAAACGTTCATGATAAATACTATAAAGAAATATGTACTTTAAAACAAATCAATTACACAATTAAAGGTAATGCCGATGTGTCAACCTGCCTAGACTATGTGTCTATATCTATGTACTACAAGGTATAATAAACCCTTCAAGTATCTAGAATGACGTCGGTACAGTGACTAAGTAACATCTAAAACTCAGTAATTCCACTTTTTTAAATTTTACCTTTAGTGTCGATGTATTAGGGATCTGGGAAGATCCTGTACGTAGCCTCGAACGTCATTTGTTTTCCTTTTATGTGCTGTGGTGTTCAGGTTTTGACTGGTCTAGTTGAGGAGTCATCGTCGTTTTCAATAGGTACTGATGTCCCAAAATCAATGAAAATGTCTTGAAAATGTTGAAATTGTTTTGTATTTTTTGTCCCAAGACATTTCAAATCGACATCCTAAGTTTCAGGTGGATTTTTTAAAGGTTATGCAACAAACTACTTAAATACGCTGTAGAAAATATTTTGTATTTTATGACAAGCAAGAGAATTGCTCTGTCGCTTTAAGGCCATACCATGGCTTTTACATAACATTTTATGTTTATGTTAATTCTAGTAGACCATACGAACGCAGACAAAATTCTCAAAGGACCATATTTTAAAGTCGCTAATTCGTTTAGACACGCGATTCAGTGCTGCATTATTTTGCTAATATTTAATTTGACAAGCATTGAGGAAGATAATTTTGGCTGACACGACAACTCAGTTCTTATGGAAATCTATAAGGCCGCAGCTAATGAAACTAAATAAAACGTCGGAAAATATATCTGGGCGTTAACATGTCTAAACGAAATCCTTCATGAAACTCGGAAAAAAGGACATTTTCACCAGAATAATAATTTTTATTCATAACTGGATATAGCGTCTAAAGCAGCCAGTTTTGCTTACATATACAAAAAATGTAAAGGCCATTAAGTAGACATGTTATACAGCTCGAAAGGTTCAAACTGCAATTAGGGGTAATATTATTGGTCAGCAAGGACGCATTAACGACATTGATGAAAAATAAACTTCATTATTAGAACCCTTGTGGGAGCTCTGACGTCATAACCTATCGCATGACCCATCAGGCCCCCGAGGACAATAGACTAAAAATAAGTATGTCAGGGAGAAACTGTTTAGAAAGTTGTTTATTCCATTAGCGTCAAAGCCTATCGGGGAATAAAGAAGAAATTATGTTGTAATTACGAAACAATTTAACAAAATGATTAGCTGTTGCTTTCATTGGTCGAAAATAGTATGAAGCCCTTCAGCATTTTTGGTCTTTGCGACCGCCAAAGTATTTTGGTCCTTTATACGTACACAAATCTTCTAATATTTTAGTATAACATCATTTGCTCCTCGGCTCCGCCCCTCCGATAAAAATCTTGTATGCAAAATAAACAGGAGTGACAAAGCAGGTCGTGACATACGGGTGCAGAGAAAAGAATGGGATGAACACACTGCCGCAGATTTAGGTCAGCGATATGTTCCACACGTGTAACCATTGACGCAGTTACTGAAAATGCTAAAGTTCTACTGCGTAAAATGTTCTGGTGCTAAGTACTCCTTGTACTTAGCACCAGGACATTTTGAATTGTACGAACTTGCCTGTTGTCAACGTAATTTCACATAAGAATTGTCATTTTTCAAAATTCTCATCCTCTGATTAACAATTTTTTGCCATACGTTTTGGCATGTGTTTTAATTAAATTTGATTTTCATTGGCTTCGGTTTATGCAAGTAAACTTGCAACAAGTAAACCTGATTTCAGCAGAATGAGTTAGGAGTTGGTTTGGTTAGGTTCAAATGATACTGAAAGTGCAATCACATTATAAAATAAACAAAGCCTCGTCGTAGAGGGAGCGACATTTACATGCCAAAGCATTAATTCAAATAGTATGCAGTTCAATAAATTTTCAAAGAATTCCTCCATGTTCGCTCCCTAACGTGTCTGAAGCCTGGATTGCGTTTATAAATAGTCTATAAATACTGGTAATAATGTTACCGGTTGAGCATGAGATCGTAAGTGGAGTTGCGTGCTGATGGACACTTGTTTTGCGCACATTCGTTCAGCCGAGGATGTAAAGGAATGACTTAATGCCAGGGTACATGTTGTTCTAGTTATACCCAGCTAAGAACGACTAGGTGCGAATTGTAGAAATATATACTATTTTACCTCTAATAATCCATATTTTCCATGTATCCTTAAATGTTTAAATAGCTTGTTTCCTTTCGAATAGCAAGTTGGTGGTATTTTAGCATTTATTTTAAATAACAGCTTGACTGCCTTTTAGTGCTGATATTTTAAATGCAGCCCACTCATGCTTTGAACATGTCATCCATAAAGTTTAAAGATGCATATTACTTCATCGATGAATAATAATGAAAATTTTAAGTAAATTCTATATGTGGATCATACTATAAGGTCTTATTATGCCTGCACAAGAATGAGTCAGGAGGCTGAGCTCACTCTGACATCAACAAATCGGCAGTGCACGAAAAAATTGCACTCCAACATCCTTGCACATTTCAAACATGCGTAGGCGGTCACTCTACAATTTATTGAACAATTACGTCACTTTGCTGTAGCCGAGTTCTATCTAGCACTCTGACAGCAGTCTAAGGCCCTGACGTTCACGCAAGAAACACCTCTAGGCGTTCAATGAGTTACATGAAAGCGAGCACCGTTTTTGAATCGTGCGTAATTGTCGCGTGCAAAATCCGACAACGTGCCCGCAGGTGTCTTCCGCGTAGAGATTTTCCGTTAAATTGAAAATGCATCAAACAAATGCTATGCAGCCGCCTGGACAAACATAACGCCGTAAAACAACGCAATTGTGGCGTGAGTCAGGCGAGCTTACGAAGTCAAACAACACCCCCGTAGCGGCCGTGGAGCGTCCCCGACAGCCGGCAGCCGGCTCTACGGACTACGATACAATCACAGTATCGTAACGTCAGCCAGTGTAGTCCGCGCCTCCACGCCGAGCGCACGCACCGACTGCACACCTAACACTCATCACGAGTGCGATGTGAATCGAACCTTCCGTGACTGTGCACCGATTTGATATTCAAATTGGACAATCGAAATAAGTTGTCAGGAGTGAATTGTATTGTAATGAGGAGCACCATACGTCGACAGGCCAGGGTGGGACCCTTGTAAAATTTGGACATACAGTTTCTTAGATGAGTTATGGAATCTATGCAGTGCGGCACTAAGTTTGATCAGTGAAGTGACTGAACCAGTGATGAGGAGTTTGTTTTTGGACTCCGAAGGCCAGCAAAATTAATTCTTACACGGAGCTCGGGGCGCGCGCGGTGCCGCCCCGGGGGGCGCGCCGCCGCCAATTCATCAAGGGTTGGAAGAAGACCATGGGGGTCATCTCGAAAACCTTTGGCGTTGTCTTCAGCCTGTAAGTAATTAGACTTTGCATTAAGTTTAGCGAGATCAGCCTCCCAAAATTTAACATTTCCGAAAATTTCGCCCATTAAACTGTCCCATTTTACTCGTTCCGAAGGAGAAAGTGACCTATGAAAATTCTGGTTATCACGACAATTTATCATAGGACGCAACTAGAGTAGATAAATAGTAGCAATAAAAGCCCCATAACTCGAGAGTGAAGCGACGAGTCGTCACTGCATGCGCTTGCGCAAGTGTTCCTATTCGCACGTTTGTCGCATCGTAAAGATGCGTGCGCTTTCAGCTGCATGCGTAGCAAACCGAACGTTTTATTAATGTGTTCATTCATCTCAAAACTGATGTTTTTCTTTGTCTCACGAAGTAGAAACCCCCAATGGGTTATGCAAAAATTACGCCACATATCTGGGTTGCCATCCTCTCTCGTGCCATTCATCATTGTTAATTGTAAACGACTATTCTCACAGATTAAAGTCTGGACTTTCCCCTCAAGCCGCTGTTTTAATTAACGTTCCTTATATTATAGACCTACAGGTAAATTAACATACGTTTATAACGTTCATACAAATAACTTGCAACTGCGTGCTGTCCTATCAATTTGAATGTAGTACTCGTAGTACATTTTTTACAATCTATATAAGGATTCCATTATGTGTCCTTATTAGTCAGCAGTTCATGAATTTTCCAACAGTCATTATCATTGTCAATATCGATTGGAGGCATGAAATCGCCCCTTAATGTCCTCTGCTAGCCTTGCTGAAGGCTGTTCGAAGGATTCAAAAATAGAGTTGATTACAACAAAGTTATTAAGTGTGCATTACATGGCGATGGAAGCATTACAGTCACGGAATCTAAGTTGACCCTTAAATATAATTTGGGCAATTTAGTCATCATAAATTTTGATGAATGTACAACGCGAACGAGATTAGCACGCATGGTTTTTTGATGATTATGTGTTATGTATTCTTCTGCTTTACGTAATAGCCTTATTGTTACAAGTGAAACTGTTCTGATGCTTATTCAGGTGAAGGTAGTCGTAAAAAAATGGGTGTCGATTGAATTGCCGGCTCTGACTGTGGATCTGTGGAATCTTCGAAATGTTTATCTCTTAAAAGACTGAACATGTTGCTTCTGAAACCATGTTTAAGTCGCCAAACTAACATCCCTTTATCAAAAATATAGTTTATCCTTCCCAAAATAATTGAATTCCAGAAGGACCAAAAGAGTAATAAATTAGGGACAAACCAAACAATGTGGGTAACTGTAAATGGGATAAAATACGTCTCTCCCTTTGAACCCATGGATAATAATGTAGAGGTCGTTCGCGTTTCCGGACGACCTATTTTCTCGCATAAACAAGGGAGTCCACCAAGCCCATTTTACAATTTATATCACGGAACAGTGACTGGACACAGGCATTGATCATAGTAAGTCGTTGCAACTCACGATTCCGATCGCCGACTCGCGAATAAGTGGTGCACCGTGTAATTTCGCGGGATAGCCAATTATTATGACGTCACAAGGCATTGGCCAACACCGGTGCCCGGCTGCTGCTATCGGACCCTATCTAAAATTAATAGGGCAAAGTTCCGTAAATGTGGCAACGTCCGCTCGTAATAATATCGACCGACCTTAATGTTTAAGATTGATCTTTATTAATTTTCTTAGCTAATTATTATCTGTAAAATGTATGAAACAATGGCCAGGGGAACGAACAGCTTGACGAAGCTTAAGGAATGGTAATTGACGTAACAATGCGCATCTAAATGTAAACTCGATAGGTTTCGCTTTATTTGGCTCGGCCGGAAATCAACATACCTCGCCTTGTTTCCGGTGCATCAATTATTTGGTAACTTTATTAAGCTTGCTCTCTTCTATTTTTAAGTAGTGTCACTATTCAAATAATATATCCGAATGAATCTTCAATTTCCAAAAATCTATTAGGTACTTGATTGTGTTATCGCCGTTGACTTTGATCTTAACTAACATACCGTAATTCCTATGACACACAGCTTCCTTTCTCAACTTCTCCAGAAATATACCTATATCCTGTTCTAAACTATGGTCGTGAGAATACGTAATTTTGGAGTTTTCGTCTATGTCCTTTTTATAGCACAAATATAAGATAAATAAAACTGAGTAATGATCATTGATCGGTCTGCAGACAGTTGAATAGAGATAATGAAGTTAATAGCCGCTGTTGAAATTCAACGACAATAATGGAAGCGAAAATTACCGTAAATTAAATGCAGTATTGGATACTTCGTAAATCACGGGTTAATGTCTAACCAAGGGTATTAGAAGCAAAGGAATGTATCAGGTATCAGCACTATCAGCTATATTTTTTTTAATTTCAGAGGTAAACGCGATTTAATCGTTAACTCCATGTGAATACAATAAAGCGCTTATATCATCAGCTGTTTTGTTGTACTTTAAATCTTTTGCAAACGGAAATATTAAAGCTACAAGAGCTTCCGAAAACAAAGGATTGGGGAGACCTGTTCCAAAATCGTAATCCGTATCCCAAACATTCTTAGGCGTATCTTCAACCAGTGCCGATGCTTCGCAATAAACATCCTTGGTGAACACCGCTGAGATGCTTGCAATTTTATCTTATCCTTTGTCGAGGTGTACTAGAAAGGTGCACAATTATATAATGGTCTTTGTGTCCCCAACACTTCGGGAACAGCGGTGATTGTCAAAGAGAAGCTCTTAAATGTTCAATAGGACGTTTGTTGCAGCGGATAACCGTTTTTTAATACAAACCTATCCCAATCTCAACCTTTTTATGTTCACTGGATTGAGTGTCTTTAAATCTGGAAATGAGAAAATGCATATACGAAGCATCATCTATTTAAATTTACGCGATCAAATTTCAATATTTTCCATTCTGAGCAACTTGTAACGCTAAAGGCGAGAATCAATATGTCAAGTATGGCTAAAAATGTCCAAATTCCCTCAAAATGGGACATCGGCCAAACTGTGCCTTAGATCCGAATTCAGGAAATACCTTTGTGTGATATTCACGTGTGATAACACTTACATATCTAGATCAATTTTACATTGACGTCAGCAGGTATTTCAGTAACCTTTGCTTCGTACTATTTCCATCGTTCTGTTCATTACTTATTCATGTTTTCAAGCATTGTCCTCCATTTTCTTTTGATGCTCCAATTTTGTTATCGGCTTTATTACATTTGATGAATGGGTTCAATTCAATGGAAACGTCATAGTTATTCTTTTCTGTTTAATAATCAAGTATTCTTTCAGATTAGTTCAGATATGACAAAAAGATTATCAATTTAGATGAGACATAACTCCAAAGTTTTTAGTAGTTTTGAGTATTTTCACCAAACGTATTTCAGGCGTAGTATTTAATTTTCCTTTATTATGAAAAAGGGATTATACTAGCAAACACCTCACATTGTATGTAATCGATAAGAAATATCAATTATTTCGTAAAACAAACAAATCGTAAAATAATAACCCGTACGCCGTTATCGATGCCTAAAACAAACGTTGTTAATGTGAGTTATCGCCGTTCATCGCTTTTAAATTAACAATAGGACACAAGTTTTACGAGACGTCGTAAATTGTGGGCTTTTTACGTGTCGGTACTATACTTGATACGGTGTTAGCGTGCTCCTATATCGTTTGTTGCGGGGTACCAATCAATTCGTCGTAAAGCGTAATGGTTTCGGTCGTAATCCACTCGATATGGGAACTATCATTCTCTAAGATGGACCCGATGCGATACAGATAAACAAATTCACCTCCGACCATTAGTTGCGCGAATTTAGACTTTATTTCTTTCTATATACTATCGTTGCTAAGTGCATATTATTTTGGCGTTTCAAGAATTTTGGCCGCGTTAATGTCGGATCTCGCGTTTGGACAAACAGCGCGGTATATATTACAACGTGTGTGGAGAATCTTCGTTTCTTATGCTCATTGTTTTTATAACACTATTTTCATATTGTATTCGGTTCATCTTCTAATGTGGTCCATGAATAAAATTGTTAAAATGCGTGTATTATTTAAAAAGACCTTTGAAACGGTAATGCGAGTCCCGATTTTTTTTATTTGTGTATTAGAGCCAGCACCAAGGTTGGTAAGAAAATACTGGCAGTAATTTAATATAACCCTGTACTTTTAATTCAACGACAAGTATTTTCATTTGTCAATATTACATGGCCCTTCTACACGAAAAAAAAAAAATCGTCTACTGTTACGGATACCGAGGCATTTTTTCATGCGCAAGCGCAAAGTGCGTGACAATAGGGCTTAGTTGGACACTAGGGGCAGTCGGCTGGAATGGCATTGTAGGACGAGTCTAACTGGTGTGGGCACTCACATGCCCGAGGACTGGATTGTTGACAGCCCACAATAGACTTGTCATATCACTTTTTCAACGTTTTCGTAACACCTTGAACTTCATTTAAAAAGGGGAAAATGACAGAAGTTACATATATAAGTGTATTTCACTTGTGTTTACAAAAATAAATAAGTCACAGCGTGAATCATTGAGCTGACTAAGCTTACCTATATAATAACAAGTTTTTCGCAAAACTATTTGCTTTTCATTTTCCCCTATCACTGTATCTACTGTCAAACAACAAATATTAACAATCCGATTACTATGTTGTGTACTCAAGCTTACATTAGAAAATAAAGAAACAAAGCGAAGGCATCGCTTCAGTCGGTGCGCAGGAGTGGGCCTAGGGTTGCCAGGCGTAAGTATACCTAAAGCCGAACATTAAATAAGAGTGTTTAGATGCGTGTCGGGCAAAATTAGGTGTCAAGCATTATATACATTTTACTTTTATGATTTCCACGGAGAGTGGCATTTTAAAGCGGACTGATTCATCAATAGTGTCGTTAATGAATTAGAAATAAGAGCATACGATAAAGGATAATACTATATTTGTTATTAACTACGAAGATATCAAATCCTAATGATGCCAATTCTTTTTATCCAAAAGTCCGGCTAACTCCGTTTTGTTAAGCTTTCCTTTTTTTAAACTTGCCAACCCTATTCTCGCCAATCGGTCATTGTCCTTGCGTTTCCTGTCATTAAAACATTACTCATTGCACGAGTTACCCACATTTCGTTTATAGATCGTTCCCTTTGGTTTTTATGTCAACAGTTGTAAACAAAACATACTGAACTTGTGTAATTTAGAAATAGGCTTTAAAAATTCTTTGACGTCTTGCATCACTGTTACTCTTGGTCCTTCGAGCCGGATTTACGTCTTTTGAAAATTTTACAGTAAATTCACATACCGTAAAAACTGTTCTAACATATACATGCATATGTATTTAAAGTGCTCTAGTTTCGCAGTTTTTTTTCTCATAATTGTTTCTTTTTTGCGAAAGTCATGTTACAGAAAGTAAAACTTTGCGAAAGTGAAACAAAGTAGTGTTGTGTCCAAATTATCAGATTAGCAACTTAAATTAATTGAATATGGTTGCCCACCTACTTGATATTGACGATCTTCGTTTCAAAATTTGAAATAAGGCCTAACGCCGTCCTGGATTGACATCTATCGTGATCCTTATTTTTTTAGTATTAAAAAAAAACGACAGATTCTTTATTGTTCGAGGGAAAGGGCCAAGCTAAAACGAAACAACTATACTCATACTGTTTTAACCCGACTGCCCCAGGAGTGTAATTTCTTTAAATAAGTACATCTGCTTAATTTAAGAATATCGTAAACTGAGTTGTCATTATTTCCAACTCTTTAATAATTGAGCGGTGCTCACAGTCACAGCGGTTGGGGGGGGTCAGAGTTTAATAAAGTCCCATGTCTGCCATTGTCTCCCCTCTTCGACGCCATTGTTTCAACTTCCGGCGGTGCTCGTATAAAAATGTCCATTAATTACAAATAAATTAAGGGTGGAGCACCTTATCAAGTGGACATGTTGTATTACTTTCCCTTATGATATTCAACGTAAATAATATGTCTGACTTAAACTGAATCGGTGTCAGTGTTGAACTGTTGAATTTAACTATCGCAGCTTTTACTTTTGTTTGGATATGATAGTTCATTGAAATTTTCGCTTGATCAAATATATATATATATTTTTAATTATAAGCACAGCCGTTTCTATTCTTCCATTAGAGTTTAAACCTCTAGTAATTATCGTCCAGCCATTTGTGGTCAATTTTATACTTAGTTGTAAAGCTTACTAATATGTGGTAGGGCTCAAATTCCTAGAACAGACTATGCGTTAAAACGTCAAAAGAGTATATAAAAGTCTGGTCCTTATGAGTTATTGTCACTTATTTGTTTACTATTGGTACCCAATGTAATATTTTCTTTATTTAGCTTTTCTGTAACTTGTATGTTGTACAATGTATAATAAAAGGTATTCTATTCTACCTATCCATACTAATATTATAAATGCGAAAGTGTGTCTGTCTGTTACCTCTTCACGCTTAAACCGCTGAACTGGTTTAGATGAAATTTGGTACAGAGGTAGATTAGACCTTGGAGAAGGACATAAGCTACATTTTGTCGCGAGAAAAGGGCTTGAAGGGGTTGAAAGTTTGTATGGGAGTCCGTCATTATTGAAGATAAAACTATGAATCTTTGTATTAAAGGCACTTGATAAAAAATAAATAAACCTATAATCAAGCGTTTTCAAAAATAAAAATGGCTGCCCAAAGTAACGCGCACGAAGTCGCGGGCAAAAGCTAGTCAAGATATAAAGTCCAGATTCAGATAATTCAATTAACAAGTAGGTACAAGTGTCTTAATCTTAACAACATAGCAACACAATCAATTACTTAATTCATAATTATTATAATGATCAACAAATAAAACACTCAAATCGATACCGATAGTAAGTAGCTTTTTTAAAACAGTAACCGGAAATAAAAAAGGGTATTAGTGAAACAAAAGGGGTGCTTATATACATAATTACATGTTAGATAAATACATAATTTGTCTGTCCGTATGTTTGTTGCCATAGCAGGAACCAGGGGGGCTACTCTCTAAACCGAAGTCCGTAGTTTCGGGCTTAGTTGCGGGCGTATTCTACTCCGTATAACCTACGGACTTAAGATTAGTTCCGAACCTGAACTAAGAATGAATGACAACACGATTTGAAAGTAACTGTCATTAATTTTTAGTGGCCAGGTGATACGGACTAGAATACGCCCGCAACTAAGCCCGAAAGTATGGACTTCGGGCTTAGGGAGTAGCCTCCCAGTAACGGAAGTCCTTCGTAATATCCTAATTGGCGTGACGTAGCTGCCATACTTAGGCATGCCATTTTCAGGTTCATGATAATTACTCTTCAATGCAATGAAAAACGTTTTTTCAATTGCAGCTTGGTCCTTTTTTGGTATTGTCAAGAACTGTGATATAATAGTATGTTTATTTAACATCTATCTGTGTTTGAGCACCGGAAATATTATTTGGAAACGTTTTATTATTCGAATCGTTTGCTTCGTAATAAAAAGCTAGTTAAGTATACAATTTAAATCTATTACTTTATAGTCTTGTATGTTTTTATGTGTACTGTGACATAAATCAACGTCGATTTTGTAATCGGCTATTAGTGCGAGCTCTGAAGTCTACTAATCGATTATTCGTGAACCCGCAACACACCTCAATACCGAAAAAAAACTAAAACAGGAACATTAATGTATTAATATTCTCCATAAAAGACTTAATTTAACGCAAATTTAATTTTTATGCAGCACCCCCATTATCACATAACGCTTTGATCTCAGAGGATTTTTCAATTTATAAAATTTCTTGGAAACTTAATTTGTAGGTAAGTCGGGATCGCTATGATTTATGAATGAAATAAAAAATGTTGTACCTGCATAATATAAAGCGTCAGTTTAAAATGTGCATGTTTAGAACAAAAACCTAATTCATCATAAGCAACGAGAGAATAACTTAATTCCTGGTCCTTTGGTCCGCAGGGTCGCATAAGTTCAAGTTTTCAAGTTCATAGTTTTTTCATTTGTCAACATAAATGTATGTCTATTGTATTTATTCAACGGAAAATGGATTTATTCATACACAATCATATCATTATTATTATCACCAAGAGCCATGGCAAACCGCAGGACCAACTCTGTTCTTCCCTCTCGATCATTTTCATAGGGAAAACATTGGGATTTACGGTAAATATTACTAAATAAATAGCAAATATCATATTAATTGCCTGCAAAATATACCTATTCCATTTAATTAGCGGTTTGTCGTCCAGAATATTAGGTCACCACGCTACAATAATAAGATTTATCGTGACCCATGTACTGAGGACAAAAATACCAGTTTGTTAGTAGCAAACAAAGCATATAGCGTCAGGAAACAAAGCCATGTTTTGTTACTTGACGCTACATTCATCATCATCATCTGCCTAGCCTTTTCCCAACTATATTGGGGTCGGCTTCCTGTCAAACCGGATTCAGCTGATACCAGTATTTTACGTGGAGCGGCTACCTACCAGACCTTCACAACCCATTAATTGGGTAACACGGTACTCCTTGGCAAGACTGGTGTCAGATTATCTGACTTCTGACTATCCGTAACGACTGCCAAAGATCTACAAATGACAGCCGGGACCAACGGCTTAACGTGCTTTCCGAGGCACGGAGGAGTCTCGGTATTTAAAGATGGTCACCCATCCACAGACAAGTGACGGCAAGTGTTGCTTAACCTTGAAGATCGACCCGTGCGGCTGTTATTATTTAGCCACGAGCTCCATTCATCATAGGAAGTAATTTAGCAAAATTATTAGACACGTATCAGCTTCTAATTCCACTAAGGTCGCCCCAATGTCGGCCATTTTATAATTCCATTTTGCCTTCTAGTAATCATTTGGGAGTAACATTTAAACAAGATGCCTATTGTTACGGAGCAATTCGATTCGGATCTACGTGTCAATATTAGATTTTGTTCTCGGAAGTAATTTGATATATTATTTAGGTTTCCACTCGAAATGTTAACGGAACAGAAAAGCTGTACATTGTCTGAAAGCGTTTCAATACAATTTGTCGCATTTCAATGGGTATTGTAAGTTGTTAGTATATAATACACGTAGTTTATAATGACTAGCCGCATGTATTATTATGACAGCGAATTAACGCTACGCTATTACAAGTCGTTTGCCTACCGTATGACAATTATGAATTAGTGACGGATACAATTGACAAGTCAGCCCGTAGCAATTACTCCATCTCTTCAGCTTTGACGCTTCAGGTAAATGACATAGAGTCTGTAAGTGACCACGGGCCAGTGGGGCCAACAATCAGCTTTCCTTTCCCCCAAGCGAGGCATTCTAACGCGTTGCCACCGAGCCCGGCGGCGAGGAGAGCTCATCATGGGTGATTATCTTTAGGGGACCTTAATTACAAGCTCCGTGCCTAATGTGAAGCTTTATATCATATTTTTGAAATACCAGTTAACGTCAAAGTTACCGTCAAAACTTAAGTTGAAATTTTCAAGTAAAAAACAAATAAAGAACATGTCTTGAAGCTACATACAGCATATGTCGCGACATGTGCTTCGCTAACTTTCCGAAGTTTTATTGTTGCAAATAACAGTCAATATGTTATTTTAAAACATCAGGAGGCAAACGCATTGTTTCCAAACGACTTGGAAGTGTTCTTAGGAGTCATCAATGGCAGCTGTTCGGCGATGAGTTACGGCCGAGGGCCGGCGCGGGCGCATGTTGCGGTGAAAGTATGCCTTTACAACACACGTGTACGCAGCCTGGTTGTTTACTTCTAAACTAACCGTCAAAGTTTTGTTGCACATAGCAACTATTTCTAAGGTCCCAAGCTGTCCCTCATCATAACTTCAACTCTGACGAGGCTTATCAAGCATCGTCTGGACACGGTCACTGTTAATTAAATAACTACTACAGACACGAGATTGGGATCTCGCAGCGTCATCTCCAATTCAGCCCTGACACAGAATGGAGACGTCAAGCACGGGTAGCGTCCGCGTTATCTGCTCAGCTATCACAGAGTGTGTACAATGAGCGGGCGAGACACTCCTCGCGCACCTGTCGGAGGAACGTGACCGGCGCGCGCGCTGCCCCGGGCGCGTGCCCCTCCTCCGGGGCTGCGGGGCTCCGGGGGAATGCCTCCGATACTCATTAACTTTCGGGGATTGCTGGCATTCGATGATATATGTCGACGCTGCCGGATGCTTGTATAATGACTGCCTGACTACAACATCATGCAATCACGAACATACGAATCTTTCCAAATTGTCTTACCCTTTGTTGACGCTTCGGAAAACAAAAATGCGATCCTGATTCGCTCTCGCCTTGCGTGCCGGAAACTATTTTCTCACCGATCTTATAACAAACCGTACAATCTACAGGTACACACATCTAACAGATAATATTATGTGTATCGTTGCGGGTAATTTTAGGTCATTCCCATCGAAACGGGCGTCGTGGCCGGTCGGGAGACGGCCTTGCGTCGGCGACTGGGCGCAAGCTGGTGTAGCAGGCGCTAAGGCAAAGTTGCGTCAATTACCTCCGCCATTGTCGCGCGACTTGCTCCTACAAACAATGCTGCAGCCGATCAATAGAAAATAATACGCACGTGTCTGACATTAAGTGCCTCTCGCACGTCCGCTCTAATAGATCAACTAAACATTAGCCGAAGGTTCCTCTGTAAAAGGGCTCGATAGGTTCATATGGCCGACCCGTACGTGATTTTGAACGATGAACGTTTCGGCGAACTCATTGTTTCAACATCGAATTACGTCGAAAATTCTCCAATTTTGTTTTGTCTACCCATTTTGTTTGGCGTCCGGCCTAACAATAAAAAATATCGATTACAATTCTAAGCACACAGAGCTGTATCTAATGATCTAGGCAGCGCTGGGAGGTGCGTGCGCGCGCGCCGTGTCTTCACGTATAATTCCGGGCCCAATGCCCAAATGAAATTATTATACTAATTACCGAATCTCGATCACGAGCGGGGGGCGTTGCGGTTCTAAATCTCCCGCTCTCCTAAATCGATTACGGGTATTACGGGCCTAGAGCCGGCGTTTTGTCTCTGTCTTATGTGGGCCGGCCTTGCTCTCGTCTTTTTGGTCATAATCTATCACGGTTCATTGCTCTTAGTGGCCACTCGGCCAGCTCGGCCGACCAGGGCGAGATACTGGCTTACTGACGGAGAGATGTTCTTGAGATGCTCTTATCTCGTTTGTTTAATGAAGTTTTTAATAATGGCTGGTGTTGTAAATTGTTTTAGAAGACAGTCGTGTCCCAAGCCTCCCACATTAGCGTCAGGTGCTGGCCGGCCGCGATATGGATGAGCGTCAGTTAGTTTCACACCGCTCGCCTTTATTATTATACTCTTTTAATAGTCTACGCTCTGGTAAATAACGAAGGAGTCTCACTTTCTCATGTTGGGCCTACTTTTAATTGATATTACGAGACTGAGCCAGATACAGTCGGCAAATTGGGGTTTACCTATTATTTTATTTTACAGTTTTTTTTTTATATTCATGCCGTTTACTTTGTAGAGGGACGCAATTATCACTAAGTACAGTGTTTACTGTTTTATCTTTTTGCATGTAACAAGGTTGAAAATGAACTCATCAAATTGTTATGTTCGACCTTTGAAAAGATTTCATGTGCGATAGCCCGGCTGTATGCATTTATCATTACTATGACACATACGAATCGTGTTTGTACTTATTACGTTTTTCTTTGAGCAATTTAAAAGACTCCATTTAAAAATACGCTCTAACAATTTAGTAAGGATCTATAAACATTGTTATGCCGCTATAATACGTTGCAATTACAGAACCTTGAACACGACCTACATTTTGGTGTTAGAAATACAAGTATAAATAAATCCACTTTGTATAATTTATTTCCTTGTGTGTTAATAAAGGAAATTATTTCAGGTTTATAATACAGAGTTTGCAAACAAAACATACCTAATTTAATTTAATGATAATTTTTCATTATTTATCTCGATGTGTGATCTAAGCAGTTTCATTGTTGCACAAAATTGTTTTTTAAATCAGTTTTAATGAATATTAAACTTTTATTTACGTAGATTATGGCGTCATTGTCTTGACAAAGTTGTTCAGAAATCTGCGGAGACGTAATTTTTCCTAGTTAGTCATTGAAAGTTTTAGAAAACCAGCGTCAGACAGCATCAGTCTGTCTGACATATCGCTGAAATGGACCTTTTTAGTGCAGCCGTGAGATGCACTCTTGGTTCTTAGCGTACCTACATTTCTTTTTTTTCTTTTTATTTCTATTTACCGTGCGTGTTTCACGTAAGTGCTAAATAAAAATTATTCTTTGTTTCTTATATTTCTTTAGTTTCCAAAGGGCTTTAAACTAAAATTTATAGAATACCTACTTAAAATAAATTAAGTACCACTGTATTTTAAGCTTAACTACCACCAAAATTGTCGCGGTTAACCACATCGCTGCAGCCCTTTGCCCGCAGGAGCAGTTGCGGTGTGCCCCATATTGCGGACAGAACGCCAGACGTCCCCACGTTTAGTAACCAGTATAATATGGCGGCTAACACAGTGATCACGTTAACGTAGTTAGGTTTACAAACGTAAATAGTACCTTCGTAGAAATCTTGATGAAGCTAATAAATTTGGAAGCCTTAGAGTTGCATCCGATTTGAATTGAATTGATTGAATTGATTTGAATTCGTAAAAATACGGATAAAAAACTCGGACCGAATTCGAATACCTATTGCTTACGCACTAATCCTGTCTCTAAAAAAGCAATATCCGAATTCGGTCCAAGTTTTTTTATATCCGTATTATCACGGATTCGTATCGAATGCAGTGCGTAACCTTATCAAGGTTACTTCTTGGCGAGATTGTGGTCAAAAGTGAATCTATCAACAATTTTTTTTAAAAATAACAAGGACAAAACAACCGTTTCTCTAACACCTTAGAAATTCTAACCAAGCCTTCTCCATCTTCCACAGCCTGTTCGAGCAGGAGATCATGAGCTACGTGCCCGCGGGAGGATGCACCGTGGCGGCGGCGTCAGCGGGCGCTTCGCCCTCACCGGCCGCGTCCCCGGCAGCCGCGCGCAGCACCCGGGCGCCCGCGCCTCAGCGCCGCGATTTTGAGGCCAAGCTCCGTGCCTTCTACCGGAAGCTTGAGAGCAAGGGATACGGGCAAGGACCTGGCAAGTTAAAGTGAGTACACTTTGATGAACTTTAGATTTAATAAAAAAAATAAAAAGTATACGAATTCTTGCAGTTCCCTTCATAAAGCTTTTTTATTTTACTTTTTGAGATGGGTTTGCTCTGGACTCTAGTCTAGGTCATAGATGACAGAGACAAAGTCGACGATGGAGCGAGCTTACCCAAAAAGCTACAGCTTTTCCGTTTCCATGCTTTTGAAATTAATAGAAATGAGTACAGCTTAGAACAGTACAATCGTTTGCTAGCAGAAGTGTGTGTCTAGTACCTACCTACTAGATGTCTCCTGGCGGGTATGATGACGATTCCAAGGTTTATCTTGAAAAATTACGTATCTTAACACCGTCCCCTACGTTTCACACTTCCAAATAGAATCTAACGCCAAACCAACCTCCTTACAGACTGCACATCCGTCGCGAACATCTTCTAGAAGACGCCTTCAGAAGAATCATGTCATGCGGCAAGAAGGAGCTTCAGAAGGGTAAGCTCTGCGTGCTGTGGGACGGAGAAGAAGGCCTGGACTACGGCGGCCCCAGCAGAGAGTTCTTCTTCCTTCTGTCGAGGGAACTCTTCAACCCTTACTACGGACTCTTCGAGTATTCAGCGAACGACACGTACACGGTCCACGTGTCGCCCATGTCGGCTTTTGTCGACAACCATCATGAATGGTAAGTGTTGGATTAGCTTTCTTTATTGTTAAGACCTTGGTATCAACGAGCAATGGCGAATTCGGATCTATCAGGTTCTGCTCTCATATCGAGCGCTTTTTTCTTATGAATCTATACGGGATCATACGACAGTCATGTGGTTACATGAAACAGCCAAAGCGTTAACTAGTGAAGCATAAATCAGGACATAAATATGTGTTTAGAGAAATACATTCTTGTTGTAGACAGTGAAACCATTGCCTTACCCAAGGAAAGGGTAGATTTTCTTCGGGATTTCCTACAGATCAATAGAAGGCCCCATAGCTTCCAGGGATTAGCCTGATAGGTCTAATTTATCCTCTACTCAGGGACACAGCATTGCCTGTGCTCGTTTTGAAGGGTTGCTAGAATCAGAAACTGATGGGACACTCCAGCCATGTCCCTAGGATGGCATCGTACCTGCGATGCATCTGGCAAATATCCAATAGATGACCTCTTTGTTTGACAGACATCATAATACAAAAAAGAAAGAAAGTAAAAGTATTCACAGAACTGACGGGCATACAAATTATAGATATGAACTTAAATTCCTTGATAGCGTTGCTCCAGTATGCTGTGCAGTGTAGCTGGAATGCTGAAGTAATGATTTTATTTGTTGTGTGTGTTTTTGTAATTGTTGTTGTGATTGTATCACTAACATGTTATAAGTTTATTTAATGTTAGTAACACTATATGAGTCATCGTTGCTCTCAATAAATAGTTATTATTATTAAGTAGTACCTATTACATAAATTATGTTAGTAAAGACAAAACACAAGCAAAACTTTTGAAAGATGGTAATTTTGTTAGAATTTTATGTTTTCTCATACAGATGGTCATTATAAATGATAGCTTCGGAATATCCCAGGACATGATTTTATTTGCATTTTGGCAGACATTGAATTGCAAATGAGTGTGATAATCTCTTACCAAGTTTTTGATCTGGGAATAGGAGAAACAAAAAAAATACTTGAAGATATGTCATGTGTAGAGTTGGAAAAGTTGAACATGCTATTTTTCTTTGTTTGTCTACCTAGGTACTTAGTAAGTACCTGGGTAGACAAACAAGTAGTAATTTTAATAGTAAGTACTACTTACTTTTAAAATTATTTTTTCTCGTAGTATACATATTTTTTTTTTATGTTAGGTATGCAATATCTTATCGTAACATAATGAGTCTAATCCTAGGTACTAAACAGGACTCTTAGAGTGAATTCTAGAATAGGAGTAAGCTTCTCACGGAATGCACCAAATACCTGATGAAGGTCGCAGGATTTTTAATTTTTTACGGTTCCGTACTCAAAGATTAAAAACGTCCCTATTACTAAGACTCCACGGTCCATGTCTGTCGGTTACCAGGCTGTATCTCATGAACCGTGATAACTAGACAGCTAGACAGTTGAAATTTTCATAGATGATGTATTTCTGTTGCTGCTATAATAACAAATAATAAAAATTAAATAAAATTAAAAATAAATGGGGGCCCCCATACAAGAAACGTGTTTTTTCGGCTTATGGTGCGGAACCCTTCGTGTGCAAGTCCAACTTGCACTTGGCCAGTTTTTATTTGAGTTGGGTTTGCTCCTGACTCTAATCTAGGTCATAGATGACAGAGACAAAGTCGACGATGGAGCGAGCTTACCCTGAAGAAGCCAGCCCACTCTAATTTTGAAGAGATTAGGGTTGTATGCGTTCGGAAACACAGACGCAGGCAGAGAGTTCCACTCCTTTGCTAAATCCGCTAGATGAGGAGAGAATTGGTAATTTTGTCGATGTTAGGGGAGGCCTATGTCCAGCAGTCGACATCTTAAAGCTAAGAAAATGTAAAACTTATATTTGAAAATAGTAACTATGGAGTTTCTTGTCCGTTCTTCTGCATAAGAATCTACTTTTTGCGAATGGACAACTAAAGTCACTAATATTTTAATTTCAAACTGTAAATTTGGTGTTCAAAAGTGCCTTTTAATGGTCTAGTTGAAATAAATGAATTGACTTTGACTTTAAGAAAATGATATATAGTATGTAGATATAAAAAAATAAAGTCAATTGTATACAATCAATTCAAATTACAATGATTACTTCAAGAAATGCGTGCTTCCTGTTGCTAACTTCAAATGATACCTATTATCATATTGTTAAGCCAATAAAACATAACATTATATATTTACCTATACACCAATTACGATATACCAGTAATTACCATTGCATTGACATGTAAAATGTTGTTTGACACAATAGTATGACTGCTCAAGATCGAGCCAATAAGTGGTATGATCCTGGCTCAACAATATCAGTCGCACGAGTCGATATTAAAGGTTAAGCAATGATTACCGAGTTTGTTCCATGGGTAGGTGACCGTTGGGACAGTGGGAAACTTCTCCGTGCTTCGGAAAGCACGTAAAGTTGCTGGTCCCGGACGTCTTTTGTAGAGCTCGAAAATCTGGCACCAGTCTTGCAAATGTGTATCATTTTACTGGCTTGTGGAGGTCTGAGGGGCAGTTGCGTCGTAAAAAGTACTGGTATTCGCCTCCATCCGGCTAGATTGCAAGCCGACCCCAACATAATGTAAACGCACCCACGATACAGGAGAAATTCCTAGTGTGGGGAAAAGTTTAAAAATATGTGAAAATATGTGTGATAAAAATTGTGAAGGCGAGGCAGATTTACTGCATCCTCTGTTAAGTTAATAAAAGCCTTCATTCGTCCATTGATGGCCAAGAAACCCCACTAGACTCCTGAAAAAAGATTTTTTAATCGGTTCGGTAAACGTTAGGTAGGACCCAAGAAGAGACAAACTTCGCAAGGTGGCTGGTCGCAGCTGGATGAGAGTAGCTGAGAATTGAGAGAGTGGCGAGCGATTGGAGCTGAAGACAAATCTGCTTTAATTTTTGAAAAAGTAATCCTATTCCTGTAGTATTATTAGTATTACCTACACTATGGACAAATTTGTGTAGTGGGCAAATAAGGGTGATATTATTTTGTCCGTTGGATATGTTCGTTAAGTTGGGACTATTATATTATATTCATTCTTTCATTTCATTTCTCACCATATACCTACATTTTTTGGTCGTGAGGTAGATTTCTAAAAAATCTTAAAACACAACATTATATAAACTCCAAACCCATGTTCTTAAGGTAAAAAAAATATTATTTATTCATATATATATATATATATATAGCTAATTAAAACAAACAAGAAACCATAGTCACTAGAAAGCCAATAACAAATCCTCACGTAGGTATAGACTTGTGATAATAATATTTTACAAAGATTTATTCCGTAATACTACAGGACTTACAAATACACCTCTGCATAACCATCTCGGCGAATAAGGCGTGGTTTTATTATATACAATTATTTTTTAAATGAGGCTAGTCTACTGTTTTGGCAAGTTGTCAATAAAAAGTTCTGTCTCCATGCTTGTTAGTAGTGATGAATTAAAAAATTATTTTTAGACCTTTGTATTGTTAGGTTTGAGATGGTGGGAATTATTTTCTTTTATTTAGATTTTGATTTGCGTATCCTACCGAGACCAACAAAAACGTCAGAATTATATACCTATTCCTTTGTTTTTAAAAATCTGACAAGATTTCTATCTGTGTCTAATAATGTTTTATTATATTCTTTAATGTCAATGAAAAATTTAATTTTGCATAAAATCAGGCAAGGCAATTACTTAAACTAGCTTTGTTAATTCAAAAAGCAATTTGTATGTCATTTTTCCTATATAACTGGAACCTTCTTCATATTTAGTTGACTATTAGACGTTATACTTAGTGTCACATTCAATGATTCATATCATTCAATTAATTGTAAATATATGAAGTGGACTAAGTACTTTTATAGCACAATGTAGTCACCAGTGAGTCAGGAACCATAATGTATTGGGCACTCAGGCAGACAGTACTTATTTAATAGATAAGATAAATAAAACTTCTATGAAATAAGGCCATTGAGTAACAAACATTCTGAAATGCCTAAGTACTCCAATAGGTATTGAAACAGTTAAGCAAACGATTTGGGCGAAAATAAGCCACATATTGGATCACGAACATCAGGAATCGGCGACGTGGTAAGACCAGGAGATGGAGACGCGAGTGAGTGGTGTTACTAACTACGACCTCAATTCGCTAAGACAAAGTAATGGAATTAAGAAAGAGAGACGTTTCACGTTTGCCCTGCTGTGGGACGCAACCTGGGAGCATCGCAAGCGATCAGAAAACCATTTGCCTTTTGTTTTTCAGCCTTTAAAACGTATTGTTGGTTGTAAAATTTAAGTAAGTATAAAAAGTCGGTAATTTAAAACAGATACACAGACATGTTGGACAGTCATGTTAAAAACACCACGCTGATGATAGCAGACTCATTGCTACACCCATTTGTACCAAAAAAAAAGAGAGTAGGTAATGATAAAATCTGACCCATTTATTCCCGAGTAAATACAATCTTCCTGCCACAATAATAAACATCGCATCCCTTCCACAAAGCGCAACAGATATATCCGTTATTATGATTTATTTTTACCCCGCCACCAGCGCCCTCTGTGTTTATTTTTACTCAGCGTCGTTCAGCGCAAGCGCACCCGAAGCGTCCGCGTCTCGGATTACACCAAACACCATGTATTTGGTTACAAACAAACAGACATATTTACCTAGTTTTTGTGCACGTTTTGAAGTAACTATTTAATAGTATCTTGTTTCGATTTAACTGATGTGTAACGATTTCTACGCACCGCTGGGCTCTGTAGGTAATACTTTGAGCGGAGTTGGAGACATTTTCTATATATTTTGAATACAGTAGGTATTATTTAGGTCACGTGGTAATTTTATGTGGACTGAGTTAGACCAGCATGTGAGATCACAAAGTAGCTAGCTAGGTATACGATACGATACGTACGTTTTAACGGTGTGTTATTGCTACATATTATAAGTTTCCCAATTATATTGGGGTCGTCTTCCAGTCAAACTGGATTCAGCTGAATATCAGTATGTACATATTATATGTACCTACTTAAAGTATGATTTTGGTATTCTTCTCTTTTGGTATAAAATACCACCGTAGCACGTGGTGATAAGTTATTGTAACGTTAAAACGAATGTGGAGTAATGTGGAGTAACTGCTTGTTCCCTGTTTACTGCACCCTGAGTTCTTGAAAGCAAGCCGGAGAGGAGGCTGTAACACAGCAACATCACTAATGTGTATTCGCAATTCGCTTAGGTGAAGTGAGCATGAAGTGAGTTGACGTTCCATTTGACGCTACGTATTGACAGCTCACTAAACGCTCACTTTGCCTAAGTTCTCACAGTGAGATTGTTACAGAATAACACTACAGTGGCCTTAGTGTGAGTTTTTTAACGTGCTCGATCGCGTTAGCGTAAACGTCTATTTGTATTGAAACAGAATAAGCGCCATCTCGTGACAATAACGGAAAACAGTTATTTTTTTCATACAATTAAACCTAAGCGAATGTTTTCGCACTAAGCCCTCTGACCATGTTCATTTTCATTGGTGAAATCCACCCTAAATTACTTGTCAGCATATAGATGCAGTATACTGATGGCGTCCACGTTTGTCCTCAGGTTCCGCTTCTCCGGGCGCGTGCTCGGCCTGGCGCTGGTGCACGGCTACCTGCTGGAGGCGTGGTTCACGCGCGCCCTCTACCGCGCGCTGCTGCGACTGCCTCCCGCGCTCGAAGATGTTGATGCACTCGATGCACAGTTCGCCGCCTCACTGCGATGGCTGCAGGTGAGATCAAGTGACCAGTCACCACGGATATTGATTAGATTAGTGTCTTACTGAATACTGACTTATGGCCTTCTACTGACCATAGGTGCGTTCTGCCGTCGTCTAACGTACAGTCAAGGGTCAAAAGTGCAGTAGCACTCTACAAAAGCATCTAACGGTTTCAACCGCGTAGTTCCCGTTCCCGTGGGAGTACGGGGATAAAATATAGCCTATGTAACTCGCTGATAATGTATCCATTGCTGGAAGAATTTTTCAAACCGGTCCAGCAGTTTTTAAGTTTATTCGTTTCATACAAAAATACGAATCTTTGCTCTTTATAATGTTAGTATAGATCATAGAAATATAAAAAAACAGGTATAGATTGATTTGTAGTGCGAGTGCACTTTGGATCCCTGACTGCACCATAAATTGGTCAGAAACCGTTTAACATGGGCTTTTAGTGTCCCTCGACACAGTCTTATACATCTGACACATATGTATATCTATCTTATCACACCCGGAAGTTTTGATTTTACCAATTTTGGTAGTCAGGGAATTTATTCATCACCACTCATCCTGACTGGACAACACGTTTAATATGTAATTTTTAATAGTTTAATTGTTAATCCGATTTCACATTCAATAATAATGTGTATGCAATATAATTTATAATAAGATTATGACTCTCTGTACGTTTAGGTACTTACTGTGAGTGCAGAGAGTAATTGAAACTAAATAAATTTGAGAACGCGCCAAGTTGCATCCGTAGTTACAGTGTTTTTTGAGTGAGTTGCTTCTAAGATACCACTAGGTACGTGGTCGTGGTGGTGTGGGTACGTGGTAGGTACATACCTAGTGGTCTCATATAAAATGTTTAATAGCAACTTCAGATTTTTACCCGGTAAAAAACCTAAAATGAGACTTGAAGTACCACACATAAGTATGTGTATAATAATAGCGGTGTGTGTCGACATTCCAGTCAGCGCGCTGCGTATCATCCCTGGAGCTGACATTCGCGGTGTCGGAGCGGCTGGCGGACGGCCGCGTGCTGGAGCGCGAGCTGAAGCCGGGCGGCCGCGACCTGCCCGTGTCCGAGCGCAACAAGAAGGAGTACCTCGAGCGAGTGGTGCGCTGGCGCGTCGAGCGCGGCGTGGCCGAGCAGACCGAGTGGCTCGTGCGGGGCTTTCACGAGGTGAGCTTGAATACCAGCATCTTGTTGCCCTTATCCCACATTGTAAGTCGTCCAAGCGTGTGTTTTGCATACGGATGGGATAAATATGCCATTCAATCGAACCCAGCTCCTCAAGGACGGCCAGCAATGCCTTGGTGTCCATCTCACAGAAGGTACCTGGGTTTCCGAAGTACTTTGCCCTATAATAATCAGCGACTACTGGGCAGCCTAGATACAGATGTGCAGCTGTCTCGTCCTCCTCCATGCAGGCTCCGTGGAGTGGGCTGTCTGTAACTTATATGACATAGAGGTGTTTATTAAAGGACCCGTGGCAAGTTGACTGTACGAAACTTATCCCACGTTACTTGGGGTCCGTTTTTTTCCTCCGTTCTGTCACGAGTCATGACGCTAAATATGTATTTTAGAAAATAAGCTTGAAAGTACCTTTAGCTGTAGTAAGTAAATCTTGGTATTATTTCTTCTAGAGTCAGAACCAGTACATTTTACACCACAGTCTTGCAAAGGGTGCAAAATTGTGAGAGTCAGTACTTTGAAAAGACCTATCCTTCTACAGGTGGTGGAACCACCTGTTACAGGTTAGCATTCTACCAACCAACAACCAATGTTGGAATCGGCTTCGTCTTACTGGATCTAGCTGAACGTCATAACATACTTATTGTACAGTCAACAAAGCTATTAGGTATGCAGGCAGCTAACTTGCAACTACTTTTAAACAATGTTGTGAGTGTGCTGAGCAGACAATTATTATACACCACACTCGTAAGTATGTCATAAGCTTAAAAGGTTTTAATGCCCACATCTACATATATATATATTGCTGTTCGTTAGAGTCGCTAAAACTCAAGAACGGCTTGACCGATTTGGCTAATTCTTTTTTTGTTTCGTTCGCCAGATTACAGGGAAGATTTTAAAACAAAAAAAAGGGAAGTAGGGTAGGTAACGGTTGACGGTTGTTGGTGAAGGGAGCGAAGCCACAGGCACAGCTTGTCTATATATATAAAATGGACCCCTATTTCTCCCTGGTCACGCTATAACTTGAGAACGGCTTGAACGATTTGGCTAGTTCTTTATTTTGTTCGCCAGATTACAAGGAAGGTATAAAAACAAAATAAAAATAGGTAGGTATATGTGTATGTAGGTAGGTAGGGTAGGTTACGGGAGCGAAGCCATGGGCACAACTATAATATTTTGTCTAGCTTTGTTGACTATACATGGAGCGTCTGCATCTGACTTCCACAACCCAGGTAACACGATCCCCCTGGTTGATACTGCTTGTAAGACTTCGGAGCATTCGAAATTGATTGCACCATATTTTTGACATCTCATTGGACGGCTAGATTAGAGTGACGATGATGCTTTTCGATTCTCGACTACACACCACAAGATAGTCGGAAAGGTCAGGTCTGCCCTATACAAGATACTTATCTTTTATCCCTATAAATAGTTATTATTACCGTTATAATGTTCGCCATGTTCGCGGACTCATATTTGCGGCCCCATACCTCCTGCATAAACTTAACTCCTAACCTGTTTTTCGTTACTAGGTGGTGGACCCGCGGCTGGTGGCGGCATTCGACGCGCGGGAGCTGGAGCTGGTGATCGCGGGCGCGCCCGAGCTGGACGTGGCGGACTGGCGCAGCAACACGGAGTACCGCGGCGGCTACCACGACGCGCACCCCGTCATCATCTGGTTCTGGCAGGCCATCGACAGGTACACTACCTTTTTAGACCCCACGCACGACAAATGTCCCAAAGCTGGTCTTTTGCAAACGCCGTAAGATTGTAAAATATCGGGTGAAAATGTATTTTTTTTTAAATAAGACGGGTGGGTATATTGGTAACTATTGAATTTGAATGGGATTTATTATACGTTATACGATACGTTTTTTTTTTACAATTTATTCAGAAATGATAATTTAGTAAAGATTTATTACAATCTTACGGAGTCTGTAATTTTCCTATGACGTATACATACTACCAAAAACGATACCATCACACCATCGCATGCTGGCTAACATCCACACTTCCTTATTTAACACGAAAGCGTTAATCAAAATGCGGAAGTATAACCCGTGACATCAAACAAGAATTATTTATAACGTGGTACGTTTCTGGCAGGTTCACGAACGAGCAGCGCCTGCGCCTGGTGCAGTTCGTGACGGGCACGTCGTCCATCCCCTACGAGGGCTTCTCGGCGCTGCGCGGCTCCACGGGCCCGCGGCGCTTCTGCATCGAGCGCTGGGGCCGCGTGGAGTCGCTGCCGCGCGCGCACACGTGCTTCAACCGCCTGGACCTGCCGCCCTACCCCACGCCGCACCTGCTGCACGAGAAGCTGCTGCTTGCCGTCGAGGAAACCAACACCTTCGGCATCGAGTGAACGCATCGACCTGCCCGACTGTTGCACCATTTTTCGACGCTCTATTCAGCTCGATTTTTCGAAAAGTAGCAATTCGTAATGAGCTTTACCTAGAGCGCTCTAGTAGCGTTTGCTTCGCATAACCTTGATCGGAATCGAGAATCGGCCCGACAATGACTTATCATCATGTCCAACGATAGATGGCCAATTGTGGTTGTGGTACCTACCTAAAATCTGTTATCTGGCCCAACCTGATAATTTGACCACCATTCACCATGATTGGCCTCGATTTTTAACCGCATTTTATTTGCTGTGTTACGAGGTAATAAAGATATGAGTAAATAAATACATGTTATTACGAGAAACTTACTGGATCATTGAAATGAACACACTTAGTAACATGATGTAATTTGGTTTATTCGACCGCCGAGTTTGAAAGTGCTGTATGAAGTATTGAAAATACATTTGCAGCTGTAAATAATTGTGACTAATCACAAGATTTGTTGTCAATGTAAATAATAGTCAATTGATAGTGTAATGGACATACAAAGATAGGGGTATTTTAGCAGTCTTAATTATTAAACATGTGTAGATGTGCCTAGGTATTTATTATTATAACTGGCCGCGTATTCTACGAGGTTTGTACTTTATTATCGCTTTTATTATAAGTGAACGTATATTGTGGCTGTGAAATGGGACTCAAGTCCTGTGTTTAGTAATTACGCTTTTACGTCACTAATTTATAATATTATAAATGTAACCTTTATCACCCTTGATAAGAACAGTTAATTTTAAATTATTGCGAACACTTGGTATGTATTTTTGTTTTGCACTAAAATGTATTCATGAAGCTAAATAATTTAATATTCGTAACTTACCTCTTAATAAGAATAATTTAAAAATATTTGTTAATGAAATAAGTTTTGAATCTTCAATTACAAGCAACACTAGTCAGCTACAATTATTATTATCTATAATATGTTTGAACTACATTAAGCAATTGTATATTTTGATAATGTATCTCCTGTGGAATCTCCACTACCTGCACTCTTAGCTATCCTGTTCTGTAACTTATAGTGTACCATTCTTACTATCTATAAAACATGTAAGTCATGAATATGCAAGTTGGGAGAAGTTGATTGAAAAGTTCCTTTGGTATATAAATAAGAACTGGTTTATAGTTAGTAACAGCAGTTCATGACAAATGATCGTTGTCCATCCCAACATGCAGATTAGAACAGTATTGAACGTCTCAACTGTAATGTAAATATATTATTTATTGTGCTTATCAACTCTACACTACTGTGTAATTGATGTTTATTTTTGTAAGTAATAGTTCTATTATGTTGAATATTTAACTCAAAATGTGTATTGTTTTATTATCTCTAAATTTTAAGTAAATTGTTTTTGTGTGAAAGTGATAAAATGTGTCAATATACAACATTACTTGAATAATATTTCTTTTATTTTACTTCTGACTTGTACATACATATGTAGAGCTTAACTCAACATGTTAATAATACGCTACTAGATAGGCTGGGGGAGGAATACAGAAAAATAGGAAAATGATTAAGAAAAATATCACACATACAAAATGTTTATTTTTCTGAAGTTGTGTAACAACAAAAATCAACCTTGTTATTTTTAAGACCTTATCTTTTAACATATATCAACTATTTACAGTTCTCAAAGTCTGCATTTGTCCACACAAACTCCTGATAAAAATGCAACAAGGGTTACTTTGCATGTTCTACTCTAAATTGTGACGGAGTTAATTCATAGCTTGTCACAGTCAGTAAGTTTTAAAATCCTTATTCCACAAAACTCAAAGTTAAATCATAAGCTGTGATTACAATATGATAAAAGCTACTGTTATAGTTGCGTATGCATACTGTAGCTATGTGAATCAAAATTAAAACTCTTAAAAATTATCCTCCCCCTCTAAAACATCCTATGTGATCCGCGAGCAAGATTAGTCAACCCCCATATCAATAACTCGAAATTTGAACCCAAGTCAATAAGTAAATTGAAAGGTGGTTTCCGAAGAAATCAACTAAATTTTATGTAATATAATACACGCTTGTGTAAATATTTTGTATATTTACTTCAAAAATAACGGTACATACAATATTTTTAATTTGTAACTCTATCGAAAGGGAGAAGAGCGAAGGCTCACTGTGATACTAGCCAAGAGAGGGAAAATCCTTGCTGTCATCAACCTTAGGCGGTGCGGCCTGCGCACGCAGCGGTGGACGCTCCTCCACGACCTCGGGCTCCCTCACAGCAGCCCGGCCACGGCCGCGCCCGCGCCCGCGGCCCCTGGGACCGCCGCCGCCGCCGCGCCGCGCCGTGTCGTTGAACGTGAACTCGATACCGAGCACACGCTTCTGGCGTCCCACGCGCTGAGGGTAGTCGGCCATGTCGAACTCATCGTCGCTGTCATCGTCCTCACCTCGTTCGCCTTCCTTTTTCTTCTCGAGCATAACAAGATTCTTCCACTGGCTCAGGTCCTCGCCCTCGCCGGCCTTTCGCAGATTGTACTGCGGCTGAGTGCGTTGAGCATTTCGAAGCGCCTTGTATTCATCAAGCGTGAGTTCACGCGGCTCCTCTTCGGTGGGAACAGCGGGGCGCTCAGCCTCAGGTTGCTGGCCGTCGCCGGCGCCAGCCACATCAGCCGCCTTCTCCTCGGCCACCTCACCTTCAGAACCGGTCTTGTTGAGCTCGTCAATGTCATCCTTGAGCGTGCCCCAGTTGTGAGGACCAGCACCCTCACGCTTGTCCACCGGCTTCACACCGGTCTTGTCGGAGCCGGATCTCCTGTCAAACTCGCGCTTGCCTCTATTGTCGTACGGACGCGGCCCGCGCGGTCCGTCGCGACTATCGCGAGACTCGCGAGGTTCGCGCGGCGGCCTCGGCCCACGGCGCTCGGCTCCCTCAGGATTCTCGCTGAAATTGCGGCGCTCAAAGTTGGGCCTGCGGTCACCAAACTCACGCCGGGGTGGTCGAGGTGCTCCTTCCTTGTTCTCGACGGCACCGTTCTGTGGCCGCTCCTCGCGGCGACGCGGAGGAGGACGTTCGGTGTTGCGCTCAGTAGGTCTGACAGGACCCTTGGGCTTCTGTTGCTCACCACTCCTGTTTTCTTGAGGCTTAACATTTTGGGTTTCCTTGATACCCTTCCTGATAGCGGGAGCGCTACCTTTAGGTTTAGTAGTCTCAGGTTTGCCCTTGTTCTCCTTTTCAGCTTCTTTGGTCTTCTTTTTGAGCTCCTTCGCTTGCTCTCGCGCTTTTAACGCATCAAGAGGATCGGACTCATCGTCCAAGAAAAGAGCGTATCTGTTAACAACCCCCACACCGTAGGAATTCTCCATTGTGATCCTCTTGATGATTTAATCACACAATAACTGGATGTTGTTGGATTATTTTCACGCACTTTAGTAAGGCGACATTTTGTCTTATTTTATTGATTTCATTTAATATGGCGGACGTAAGCGAACGCACCTAATACGCCATATGACGAAAAGGAATAGAGAAAAGAATGAAAATGGCGGCACAGTTTTCTTTTTAAATTATTGTCTATGGTTTTCAGAAATCTATATTGTGACCAGAGACAAAAATAACACTAATATTCTATGTAATGCTGAGCCCACACTATTAAGTTGCCGGCAACTCTCTGGCGATAGGGTTAAAAACGGAAAGCTCACCTTTGCGAAAGCAGCACTAATAAAATTGACACTGCCATTATTGAATTGCTGTTGTTGTTTTGTTTTTGCTCACTGAAATTTCTCACCGTTTGTGGTGGTTCTTTAGCTTACAACAAATGATTAGAAATAGAAGGTTATGTTGTGGCTTATGCGAGTATAATTATGTTAGGGCGAGAGATGGGTGCAGAAATAAATGTAAGATTAAACGGCTTAATTTCAGCTCGATGAACATTTTTTTTGACGATCACTGCTTAACCGGACTATCCTGTGGTAGCTTCTAATGAATTTAAGCCCCCCCCCCCAAGCAGGGCTCACAAACTAAATTAAAAACTAAATGACCGCTCGTTAGGGACACCACCTGTGGGGTACGGACTTCGGCTTACTGGCGTCATTTCGGATAAACGTGCAACCCCTGCCTAAAAATGAATTAAAAATGAAACAGATAAGAAAAAAATGCAATTTTTACAGTGACACTTTTTATTAATATTTTTCATAATTAGCATTTCCTCGAAAGTTTATTGCATTATAAAATACATTATAATTTAAAAATAATATTTGTATAGGGTTGCCAATTTTTCAGGGTTTAGAGGCGATCACAGTCGTCCACAAACACGGTCATCTTTTACTCACAAAAAATTTCAACACAAGTTTGCAATAAATTTATAAGAAAATCTCATGTCTTTGTTGTTACACCAATGTCACACGAATCACGAATTTTCTCCACACGGCGTTAGTCGTCGGCAGCTCGCTGACAATTTAAAAAAATATGTGCAATGGACGCGACTAGAAGGTTATACAAAGCAGCGATAAAAAGTCGCTGGCGATGTGACAACAGAAACGCTGATCCAAAAAAATGCTGGTAGCCACCGATAATACTACTATGTCTGGGCATGAAAGTTAAGGCGACAAAAAGGCACGATTTTAAATCTTTCATAAGGTGCACAATACATTCATTACTTCCAGGCATTGCAACTAATTTCAATATCTCAATATATAACAGTACAGTGCGACAAGGATAAATCCTTTATGCTCTATGGATCGATCTCTATCGCATGGACAGAATAGATAATAATAATTACGCCGTATCTCTACGCTGACGCCGTGGTGGGGCCCCAATAAATCTTAGATCATATCTAGGGTGAGGGGCCAGACAAAAAGAAATACAATCCGCAGGGCAGTTTTGTGGCGAGCTGTTGGGCAGTAGCGACCCCACGAATCTGTTCTCCCGGGAGGTCTCGTTCCTCATCTCCGCCTTGCATTTACGGGCCGATAATTCTTCCATAGTACGTATACTATATACTTAAATTAGGCTATGGGTTTGGGTAGTTTAGTAGACTGATTTTTACGATAATCAGTCCACTAAACCACCCAAACCCATCCTCTTATCTTGTGTTTCCATATTCTGCACTAATCCTGTACCAACCGGGGATTGTCCTTGGGTATACTTTCGTAGTGCGTACAGGGATAATCGTCGGTTGGTGCCTCATTCCATTTGAAATTTCAATTGGCCCTCTGGAGTCCAGAGGGCCTCGCTAGAAATTACCCCTTGTTCCATTGGGTCCTCTGCGGCTGTGACGACTTTGGTCCACATACGATAAAACACATAGACATAAAATAAAATACAATAAACGCCCGACCCAGTTTTCGAAAATGACCATGTCCCGTTGTACTGGGATCGGTCTATCATCACTGATAGGATTATTGCTGCGAAATAACCGGATATAGTGGTGATAGACCGATTAGCGCCGATCCTGAATTTAAGCGCCTCCTAGCTTCTCGGCTAGCTAGGCTCCAATAACAGATCCCATTGAACTAGAAAACACACACAGTAACAAAACTAACCGACTACATAACCGAAGCATATCATACGCGCTGCAAACTAAAGGCAAAACACACCAGGGGTAAGGGTAACCCTTGGAGGAATGCTGAACTTAACCAACACAGAAGTACACTACGCAAACAATTGAACAGAGCAAAAAAACACTAGACTCCCAGAATCAGAATGCTTTTATTTCTCTAGATATAATATAACATGTCATTTAAGTATGAAATGAATCTCATTTTTCAAGAAGGTACGTGTTACATTTTTTCATTAAGTGGGAGCTCTTGAACTTGGTCGTTTACTCGTTTTACTCTTGTTTATATAAATCTAGGTGAGGATAACGACGAAGCAACGGGGATTAGCCCGAGCGGTTAGACGCTTATTACTTAGAAGTGACGCTACGGTCATAGCCTACGCTGTTGGCGTGTGGCCTTCAAGAAATAAATCAGAACCGTCAGGAGAACTGCCTGGCGGAAATTCTATGAACCCATAGAATCAAACAACGAAGCTGCACGACTAAGGAAGATCCCATCAACTGAATAGGATCGCACTCTTGGCACACTGAAATAACTTGACATATGATATATGACTCATACATACAATCAGATCAAGAGACCAGTAGGGTCCTTCTGAAAACGCACTGCCCTGTAACCTTCTCGAGGACAGGACGAGGGCGGGCGAATCGGGACGGACACCTGCTGATCAAGACAGGTCTACAGCCCATAGCATAGTGATAGAAGATCGAATAGCATGGGCTTAAGACCTTCCAGCCTTATAAATCCACAGGACTAGATGGTATCTTCCCAGCCCAACTACAATAGGGAGAAAAAATCCTAACACCATGGTTGCTGTTAATTTACCAAGCCTGCGTAGCACACAGACACGTAAGGGCTTAGCGCGAAGTGAAAGTCATTTTCATTCCCGGCGGCTGGATCACAAACATGCTCAAGTAAATAATTTGAGATTTAAACTATCCTATCTCTCAAGTTGGATCGAACTGCACATGGTGTGCGAATTTTATTATAATCGGTTAAGTGGTCTAGGAGTCCATTGAGGACAAACATTGTGACACGAGATTTATATATATTAAGAAGATTACGAATTTGACAAGTGACGAGTGACAAGTGACGACAGATAGATACCTAAGCGAGCTAATATTTAGGATTAGTATTATGAGCAACACATGTTAATATTGTTAAATAATCATTTACTTCGTCTTGTACCTACTTACCTATATAGTAACAATGATTTATTGTATTTCAGACGAAGCTAGCGATGCTGATGATGATGTACCACTACCATTCGAAGAATATAGTCAGCCGCTTTTGCCGGTGGGACAAGTGCCTTAATCTAACCACAGAAATAAGGAAAAATAAGCCCAAAATAAAATAAAAAAACTTCATTTATTAAAATTACAGTAAATGAATAACTAACCAAAAACAATATCATTTTGCAACACCCATTTCATTAGCGACATTTCTTGCCACCACCGCCATGAGCATCAGCGGATCTCCCCAAGCAGGTTTCCATTAACAGTCCACAAACGTGGTACGGATCGCAGTCTCCAGCTGGTCTTCTATCCTCCATGAACCCTTTACCTTTCTCTTTAATGTGTCTTTGGAGACGGATAGATGACTTTCTGTTAGCGATACCCCATGAGAATTTATCAAATGGTGAGGTTTCAAATTTTCCTGACAGTCGCATTCGGTTTCCTGCTTCGTCGATTCCGTAATTTACCATGTGCTTCATATGGTTCTTTTCTAACCTCTTGATACATTCCACAATGAAGTCATATCCTCCGTCAGAACGCATCCTCTTCGTACTAAAGTTATGATGCATGCCGATTCCTGGATGTAAATGACCGAAAGGCTTTGGGTGGTACGTGATGTCTACACCGTAATCCTCGCCGATACGATTCATAATGTAACGTGACATCCATAAATCATCCGGAGCTTTAATTCCAAGAGTAGTGCCTACTTGCCACTCCCAGCAGGCATACATCACTTCAGCGTTAGTCCCTTCAAAATCAAGGCCAGCAAATAGACATGCTTTGACGTGAGCTTCGCATACATCTCTCCCGGCTATATATTTTGCACCCACACCACAATATGAGAACTCATATTTTACAGCAGGGAAACCGCCTCCTTTAGGCCAACCCAGACCCCACCCGTCATTGTCCAGCATAGTGTACTCTTGTTCCAAGCCGAACCATGGCTCCTCCGCTTTATGTATCTCGCACAGCTCATAACAAAAGTTCCTGTGATTTGTTGTTGCTGGTTTTTTGCCATCACCCAAAAACACTTCACATAAAATAAGGACGTGAGGATCAGCTCTAAAGGGATCTCGATAGACGGCAGCCGGTTTTAAAGTCGTGTCAGAATTATCCGTAGTGGCTTGGCCAGTGGAACTGCCATCGAAAGCCCAATTGGGTGCAGCGTCTGCGCTGTATGGAACACAATCCAAGATGCGATCTTTAGTTCTCAAATTGATGCCGGAACCATCAATCCACACGTAGGTTGCCAATATTTTATTACAGGGCAAAGGAAGTCTCATGTAACGATCCATTACCTTTTTGTTTAGGATGTGATTTATGTTATGCGCCATTAAGGTCCTCTTAGTTTGAGGAAGAGATTTACGCGTCCGGAATAACGACACACACTTTCTTAGAATAGCTGCCATTTTTATTACTTTTAATTTGTTTTTATAAAGAACACGAAAATTTTTTTACTGATTTTTAGATACGCTTTTCTTTTGATGATAGATTTTTGAATTATTCTAATCTTATGTCATTTTACTTCTTTTTGTTTCAAAATTTCTTTTGGTAAAGCATTTTTTGACTGCCAGTTACCTCTAAATAAAAGCTTCGGAATCAGGGTCCAAGGTAATCGCGTCAGAGCTCCCGAGAAAGGATCTCCTAACAATGCGAGCAGTGACCAGATGTAACGCTTTCTGAATTAAGCTCTTGATCCAGCTGCCTAACAAGAGCCTCCTAAGGTGTTGATCGAGGCTCGTGGCTATTAAGCCATAGGCTGACACGACTTCGTTACAATGATTGCTGAGCCCTCTTCCCACACGTCGGCAACCTCGCGAGCAAAGTCAAGATACTTGATTTGATCTATAAAATCATTATTATTAAACTTATTAGTGTAAGGTACGCACGAACTTTTCGTTTTACAATAGATAATATCAGTCTGCAGCTGTCCCATTGCAGGGCGAGGGCCGCTACTCTTATAGACACGACTTGAGCATTAGCCGCGCTTACCGTAGGGGCAGCTGCACCAACAGCGGTGCGTGCCAGGTGAATTATGAGGTCACTCGGGCTACTGTTGCAAGTTTCTGATTCATGACTGGGTAATATGATATCTAACAGATTTTTAAAATAATCGAATGACTTTTTACCGAAATTTAATCTCTTGAGTATAAACACAAACAATATTTATTTATTTTTGTTATCGAAGACATGTTTCTGCTAAAAGAGCGCAGACTCTGTATGGGTCACAGTCACCTGCAGGTCTACGGTCTTCTAAAAAACCTTTCTTTTCTACCTCAACACTTCTTTGTAATCTTATCGAAGCACTACGATCAGCCACTCCCCACCTACATTTTTCATATGAAGCAGTTTCAAATTTCCCAGTTAATCTTTTTCTGTTTTCTTGACCGTCTCCTAATCCGTAATTTTTCATAAAATGTTCATGTTTGGCACACAGGTCTTTACACACTCGTTCTATTTCTGTTATTCCGCCTTTTTCTCGCATTTTTTTTGTGCTAATGTTATGGTGGCACCCTATTCCTGGTTGGTTCTTCCCTACAGGTTTAGGGTGATAACTAATGATAATTCCAAAGTTTTCAGCAATTCTTCCTAACAAATACCGACCCATCCATAAATCGTCGGCAGCTTTGATTCCAATCGTTGTTCCAACTTGATATTCCCAAGATCCTTTCATGACTTCTGCGTTAGAACCACCATAATCCATTCCGGAATAAACGCACGCTCTGGCATGACACTCAACTAAATCCCTCCCTGCAACATGTTCGCCCATGCCGCAGTATGAGAACTTCGACTCCGTTACGGGATATCCACGAACTTTCGGCCATCCCAATGGCCACAGATCCGCATCAAACATTGTATATTCTTGCTCTATACCAAACCATGGATCTTGGTCTGATATTTTGCTCAGTACGTTTGCACAGTGAGCCCGATGGTTTGTAGGAGTGGGGGTACCGTTGCCATAATACGTTTCGCATAGTACTATAATATGGGGACTTTGGCGAATCGGATCTCTATATATGGCGACTGGTAATAGTACAGTGTCTGAGTCATCAGTTTTGGCCTGTCCAGTTGAACTTCCATCAAACGCCCACTTCGGAACCATACATAAAGCAGAAGGCACCTTGTCTAAAATACGATCCTTGCAACGTAAGTTGATACCACTGCCATCGATCCAAACGTATGTGGCAAAAACTTTATTTTCTGGTAACCTTAAATTCATGAAATGATAGAAGTAGGCATTCAAAGGTGTATTAATCTTCGACAACCCAGACGTAAAATTTTCTTGGCTGAAATTTCGTATCTTAACTCGTGGAATCATTGAAAATACTTTTAACATTATGTTGTTTTTCCATAAAAGTCTTGACATTGTTTTGCTCGACATCGATATATTTACGAAATAATATTAATATTATTGTAAAATACCTATTTCTCAATATTACAAAATAAAAATTAATGGAATGCTTGATAGATCTTGGTAGGCTGTGAAATTTTTCAAGTAAAACTAGCTAGCCGTGGGATTTGATAGTGAGATGGTCGCGCTTAATTATCTACCGAGTGACGACGAATGAATTCTCAGGATATAACTGATTTCCGCGAAACCCGAATTGCATTGCATTTGATAAATAAATAACGTATAAATATAAAAAAAAACTTTATATTGTACCAAAAAAAATATTTTAAAAATTAGGTAGATACTGAAAATGTGAAATCATCACAAACTCCAAAAAAATATCCTAAATATTTGGTAAATTTAAAATTAACGTTACAGCATAATAATATCTCAAATCCACAATATTATTCCACCCATAGAGAAGAACATAGATATCCATAAAGTAATCCATAAATGAAATGAAGTCATACAAAAAAAAAAGTGAGTGATAAATATTATTCTTTCTTTTTTTTCTTTCTTTTATACCCGACCCCCAAACTTGATTTTCTGGCAAACTACTTGACTTAAAGGCCTAAGTAGCCCAATTATTAAATTCTCAGATAAAAGCCGGCCAAGTGCGTGTTGGACCACGCATAGTGTAGGGCATATTATTATTATACTCTTTGGTCTATGGTTCCGTAGTTTCCCGTCTCCTAAATCATGCCAGAAAAATAGTTCCATTTTATAAGTTGTTTTTTTAACACACTTGGTTTTTAAGTCATTTTCTATGGAATTAGTAAGATTTTTTTACTTACCTAGTTCCATTTTATAAGTTGGTCGACACATTACTCGTTAAGTCTAGGTAGCGGTGATAGTTTTCCTTCACAATTCGTTATACAGGGTGTTTGGTGCATCGTGTGCCAAATTGAAATGGTCGACTGAAGGAGTCATCCGCTAGCCTTTCAGACCCTTAATACCCCTCATGCTCTGTGGATTTTTTTTTTATCGACTTTTTATTGTTTTCCAAAAAAAAGACCCAAATTTTACATTCAAATACAGATTTAAAAAAAAAAAATAAGGCGTAGACTCTGAATTTTATTTCGATGTGTATTGTTTTAAATACAAAATTAGTGATATTAGTCACCTAGTTCTTTTTTAATTCACTCGCAAAGGTAAAACTTAAATTAAAGCTGTACATGTTACAGCTGTTTATAAGGCTACAAAAAAAAAACCAAAAGCGACCGGGATCTTCCAACTCCCTCATTAATTCTCCAGTCTATCCTCTTTCTAATGATGTGCCACATGCCATAAAAGTATTTTAACAACTTTGTGAATTCGCTAGAATTGTGAATCGAGTCACCTAAGGCTAATATTCAATTATGATTAAAAAAAAAATCTCTTAAATGATACCTGTCAAACCTATAAATCTGCTATCTCATTCTTATGGTTAGGTAAATTCGTGTCTCATATCTGTATCTTTCGTGGGATTTACTTGAAATAAAAAAACAAAATTGCATTTTTAACATTTATTTAATCATTGTTACAAATCTTGCTCAAATTGTTGGCCTCTGTTGCGAATGCAGGCCCGACACCTGTTTCGTATTTCAACAGTTGTTGTACGAAGTCGTATTTCCTCCTTAATAGTATTGAATGCCGCTTCTATGCGTTGGTCTAATACCTCCCTAGTTGGAACCTCCGTGGCATATACCAACTCTTTGGCACGTCCCCAGACATAAAAGTCTAACGGAGTTAGATCGGCCATGGAATAGGGCCATCGCGTCCAATCCATGCATTGGGGAACACATTGTCGAGATATTCCCTCACAGTCAATCGCCAATGCGCGGGACAGCCGTCATTTTGAAATACAATGGGCACGTTCATTAAATACGGGCACATCGGTCACTAATTCGGGCAGGTCATTTTGTAGGAATTCCAGGTAGTCTTCGCCATTGAGATTATCGGGCAGGTAATGCGGTCCAATTACCTGATTCCCAATCACTCCTGCCCAAACGTTTACACTAAACCTTCTTTGAGAAGATTTCTGTCTTTTAACACGTGGGTTTTGCGTTTTCGTTGTCCAGTGGTGCAAATTGTGTAAATTGAGGATCCCATCCTTGGTAAATTTGGATTCATCCGTCCACAGTATTCTTTTAAAAAAATCAGGATCATCCACATCCGTGTGTAAAAGAAACCGACAAAAAGCCACTCGTCTCTCAAAGTCGCCACCCTCAAGACCTGCAACAAACAAAAAACTCTTTTTAATTTCTCTTGGGCAATAAGTAATTGCACAAGAAAGGACCCGCTGTTCGTGCTAATAGATTCACTACCTGGAAGTGACGCCATACCATACCTATTACCTGCTAAACAAAGGCAAGGTCAAACAAAGCTTGCACGGGTTTAAAGTTAGTTTAAAATTACGTACCTTGCACCGGAGTGTAGTGGAATGGATGCTTTTTGTTTTGACGAAGTACTTTCCACACTTTCCATATTGAAATATCAAGATGTGATGCCACATTTCTAATGCTTCTTGTAGGGTCTTCCTCAAAAAGTGCCAGTATTCTCTCGTCTACTTCAACATTATGTCGCACAATATGGCCCCTTGGTTCATTAAAAGTAACACTGCCAATCTCGCGTATGCGTCGGTATGTGTCTTGGAAGACTCTGCGGCCAGGTAATCGTCTACCAGGAAAGCGTTCCTGGTAAAGTCGTTGCGCTGCACGAGCGACGTCATTAGCGGCTCCGTAAGCCATCATGATGTCCGCATATTCTTCGTTAGAGAATGTCGCCATTGCAATAACAAAAAACTCAAAGTTTAACAATAACAACAAAAATTAAACAAATGTAACAAGAACCAAAAAAACTCAACGATAACAAAGTAATAAAAGAATCGCGGAGTATGGTGAACTAGCACACACGTTAGTTAGCAGAGGCAGTGTGTCTCGACTAAAAAATGGCGGGTCAGGCGGCGCGATTTGTTCAAACCGATTTAAGGTATGCAAGAATGAGATAGAAGATAGATTTTACTGTGAAAGAGTGAGAAAACAAATTTTACCTCTTTCTCAAGTAACAGTTCCGCAATAAATATTTTTTCATTAGAATTTGGAATATTTTTATGTGACTTGATTCACAATTCTAGCGAATTCACAAAGTTGTTAAAATACTTTTATGGCATGTTGAATTAGAAAGAGGATAGACTGGAGAATTAATGAGGGAGTTGGAAGATCCCGGTCGCTTTTGGTTTTCTTTTTTGTAGCCTTATAAATAGCTGTAACATGTACAGCTTTGATTTAAGTTTTACCTTTGCGAGTGAATTAAAAAAAAACTAGGTGACTAATATCACTAATTTTGTATTTAAAAGTATTCTTAAACAATACACATCGAAATAAAATTAAAATTCAGAGTCTACGCCTTATATTTTTTTTAAATCTGTATTTGAATGTAAAATCTGGGTCTTTTTTTTGGAAAACAATAAAAAGTCGATAAAAAAAATCAACAGAGCATGACGGGTGTTAAGGGGTCTGAAAGGCTAGCGGATGACCCCTTCAGTCGACCATTTCAATTTGGCACACGATGCACCAAACACCCTGTATATGCTACTACCATGAATTTTTTCACGTCTCCAAAAACACATACTTTACTCTCAAAAATTTGCATACAGCTTAATATTTCGCAAACGGATCCTTGAGTGGAAAAATGGTTTGGGCACACCCTTGTTATTTTTAAATTACCTATCCAACAACACCCCACACCATGGGAAACAGGATAAAAAAATTCATCGCCACTTTACGTGTTCTTTTGCCACTTTGTCGGTGTTTAATATGTAGATATACTCGTACCAAATTCCAACTTTCTAATGCCAAGCGTCTCTAGGCCGCACCGCGGACAGACAGATGGGCATGGCGAAACTGTAAGGGTTCCTACGTTGACTACGGAACCCTCAAAAACTGACTGGCTATCAATGTCAATACTCGCGCTTCTGTGGCTCGTGCAGTCATAGCCAACAGCTTGAAGCTGCCATTGATAACTGCTGCAGCAGTTCGTTTCAACTGCTAGGCAATTAGGCAGGCGGGTGGGGCGCGTGCGTGAAAGGAGTTGGGATAAAGAGCGCGGACGGAGAAATAACAGCGCGAGAGCAGTCGACAGCTCCAGAAGTCAGTGTAAACCTGGAAACTGCTTGACCGCACTATTAAATTATTTCACCGTGCTGTTAAAGGTACGATTCCGTGCATCACGGCCGATCGATGCGACAATAGTCTAAGTATGAAAATTATGGCAACGCTTCCGAAGTAGGCCGCGCGCGTCTGTCGCAGACCTCGGAAACGGCGCCATACATTCTCATACTCTCGACTATTGTCCCACGCGATAGATCGGCTGCGTTGCATAGAATTGTACCTTTACCGCTCGGAGCAGTCGCAACTGCTCGAGCGGTCTATGAATGACTGCAAATAGAAGACTGTAGCAGTACTATGCCCAGGGTTGCGGAATTTGTTCGAAAGAGTCACCGCGGCCCTGGAACGCAAAGGGCTTTAGAAGGAACACGGATGGGTTTTAATCAGTAAGAGTCTGACACGCCCTACCGCTCCACCCAGAGCGGAAGAAGTCATTTGATGATATCCCATCCTTAAAAAAAAAAAAAAAACTGTACTATGCAGTCGCAGCTTGAAGCTGTTGATCCTGACTGCTTCAAGCTACCCATGTAAACGGTGTCTAGCGCAAGTTCTTCAAGTTTAGTAAGAGCAGTATGTACAGTTTTATTATGCACAATCCGAGTAAATCGATAAGCAAGATTGCAAAACATACTGGAATAAAAAAATCAACAGTGCACATTATTTTAAAAAGAAAAAAAAATCAGCAAGGCGGGGCACTCCATAGCAGACAGCTACAGTTTAACTACTTTAATACACACTTTTGGACACATCTATTGGCCCACCTTAGAGTTTAGGTTTCGATGGCCCCTACCGAAATATGATTGCTAGATTGAACAAAAACTGTTGATGCAGTTTTAAACCTGATACATTTTACCATCTTTTTCGATCGTATTGTTTTAAATTTGAATTCAGAATACCATACGACATGGAGCTACGCCTAACAAGTCGGATATGCGCCTTGTTAAAGGCAATTGATTTTTGAATAAAAAACATGTTTTATCAAATAAAGGTTTAATTTAATAACGCGTGTTGCCTCCATGGGCATCTACCACAGCTCTCATACGATTAGGCATAGAGTTTATCAACCGCTCTATGCAATTTTGAGGGATCATCTCCCATTCCTCTTCTATGGCAGTTTTCAACTCCTGCATCGTCTGGGCAACTGGCTGACGAGCCCTAACACGTCTTTTTAGTTCGTCCCACATGTGCTCAATGGGGTTCATGTCTGGGCTTCTGGCTGGCCAGTCCATAACTGTGATGTTCACATCCCGAAGATATTCCCTGACGATGCCGGCCGCATGGGCTCTTGCATTATCATGCATAAAAAGGAAATTTGGGCCCACATAGTCCGCGTATGGTATCACGTGAGGTTCTAAGCACTCACGAATGTACCTTTCAGCATTTAATGTTGGCAGCCGTGGTCCTGTAACAACCTCAAGTTGAGTTTTGCCGCTCGCGGATATACCGCCCCAGACAGTCCATGAGCCACCGCCATAAGCAACCCTCTCTTCAAAGCAGCATTGTGCGAAACGCTCTCCCTTACGTCGGTAGACCTTCTTCCTTCCATCATTGCCATGTAACACAATTTTAGACTCATCAGAAAAGAGTACACGGCTCCAATCTTGCTGTGTCCAATTTAAATGACTGCGTGCGAAATGAAGGCGCGCTGTTCGGTGGGCTCGAGTTAGTTTGGGCCCATTAGCTGGCTTGTGTGGTACCATATCGCGTTCTTTTAACCTTCTCCGAACAGTTCGAGCGCTCACAGATACTCCGTGGAAGTCGCGAAGTTGGTTTTGTATCTCAATGGAGGTCAAGGTGACGATTTCTCAAGCTGGTCGTCACGATGAATCGATCCTGCCTTTCAGTTGTGACCCGAGATCGTGGCCTTCCTTGGCGACGAACAAAGCCGCCAGTCTCTAACATTTCGGACCGCAGATCGACTTAAATTAAGTTGAGCACTCACGTTTCTTTGGCTGTGTCCGGCCTGAATAAGTGCCACAGCTTGGGCGGCGACTTCAGGTGAAGTATCCATAGATTATTGATAGAACCTCACCTTAATGTTAAGAATAAGTAATGTTTGTTGCAAAACCAAAGATATCAATCACTTTTTCAAGAATTAAATCCAAGTAAACCAATAAAACCAAGTTTTCTTAGTATTCGATTGTTTGATATCAACAAACAGGCTCCAAATTGTCTTTTGTTTCTTTAAATTCTGTGTTCGAAATTCAAAAAAAGACTATTGAATGAAATTGTGAATGTGCCAGGTTCAAAACTGCATAAAAACTTTTTACTCGACCTAATATAAAATTTTAGCTAGGACCAAACGAAACTGAAAATACAAGGTGGGCCAATAGATGTGTCCAGAAGTATACATTCCAAGAAAATATTCGTCGTGAAGTTGTTGCCATTGAACCTACGAGCTAACTGCTTACGAGTCGGTCGGTGTTTTTGGTTGTTTTTTCGTTTTTTGACAGCTACTTCCGAAATTAAAGTTATTTTAAATAGTTTTGTTGTAGTGTTTTATTTGGAAGTCGGTTGCATTTATTTGTAAAAAAGTTTTTAATTTTTCACTTTTTAGTGATGATACCCCACAACTAAATTGGCATTATTCCCATTACTAGTGGTTGCGCTATTAGCCGTTAAGGAGTTGCTTTATGTGCCTTTCGCAGTCCAGACCAGCTCATAGTTAAATATCTACTTTGCTTTGGGATTGACAATATAAACCCAACAATATGTCACTTTACTAGATTTAATTGTTTTTATTTGAGGCGGTCACTCGTTTATCTTTTAAGTTCAACGTTCAATGAAATGCACTATAGCTATAACATAACGCAACGCAAAAAAATAATTATCAAGAGCGGTTCAATTATTATTATGCCCGAATGGATAACACAAAAAACATGTAAATTTTTGACTTGTATGCATCTGCGCACTTCTTCACAGCGTATGATGTTATCTTATGAACTGGTGTAAACAATAAGCAGACGTGCGATTTCAGCTATCCCGTATGGTTTGCTTTCATTTATTAAAGAGACTGATGAAGAACTGATGAAGAACTTCGGAGGTAGGCAACCAAAGTTGCCTACCTCCGAAGTTCTTCATCAGTTCTTCACCAAATTGAAATGGGACCAGTCCGGGAATTAATTCTTCCAAACCAAGAAATAATCATCCAAATCGGTTGACAATTGGCGAAAATATCGCTGAACAAATATTTTTACAGAGATCCCATCATCAGAATAGATCCTGACATACCTTCCATCATCAGCTCAACAACATGAGATGATGATGACCAGGCACAAATATCTGAATTGCGTTAGAAAGCATATGAAAAGCATTGTATGTGTCTTTAAAATTTTAAGGTTGCCCTCGATTTCCCTGGGATCCGATCATCAGATTCTGACTAGGTGACAATGAGAACACCTCAGATGAGTAGGTATTATAGAATTTCGAATAAAAAAAGAATTTTGTAAATCGGACCATAATGGCGGAGAATTCAGTGAATAAACATTTAAATAAATATACAGTCGAACATAGAACCTCCTCCCTTTTGAAGTCGGTTAAAAATGAGAATCTCATTGGTTTTTTTATATGTCCGGCCTTACGGCCCGCGGGATAAAGAATTTTAACTGAATCGGTTCAGTAGATTTGAAGAAGACTTCGTCTGCCGGCAATAAAACTAAAATTATTCAAGAAAAATGTATACTGCATGTCGATTATTATTTACAATCATTTACCAAATAGTTTGCAAGAGTTACCGCTGACAATGTTTAAAAAAATACTTTTCAAATTATTACTACCTACATAAAAATTATTACACCGTTAAGGACTATTTAGAAGACAAGTCAATAGACTCGGACATTTGTAACTTAGACTAAGTAATTTTACTGACATCGCTTATTGCGAATATATTTGCACGCCAGGTTATGGCAGGATATGCTGAAACAAAAATACTGTAACACCTTATATTATACCATATTCTAGCAAATAAAGATTTGATTGATTGATTGAAGACTGGCTGTGACAGGCGGACAGATAGACAGACACATGAGTGATCCTATAAGCTGAAAGAAGGAAGGAAGAAAGGTGAGATTCGGAACCCTAAAAATGAAGTACACAGATGCGAACTAAGGTTCAACTCGGAAGGGGTAGTAACTCATATATGAAGCGTCCACATAACGTGAATTGCAGCAGTACAGCTATTCGATAGGCTGTCCCGAAATAGCTCGCTCTGTGTAAATCGGCCATAAGGCAATTGTCCAACCGCCGACGAGGAAGCGATTAGCTATCAACTATTTTATCGCTGAGGAAAGGGACAAAAAATATAGGTCGAATATAGGACTATAAATATGTGTCTCTCTTTTACTCACACGGGTGAGTAAAACAGACACACATATTTATAGTCGCTGACTGATCATACTGCCGGCGAGAACTCTCTTACCATTAGTTTGTCTCAGCAAGCAAGACAAGAGCTCTCAAAGACAAAAGGTACTCGCTCAGCGATGCTCATATACATGATACACTATTAAAATAGCTACTCGCCTGGCGGTCAGAAGTCAGAACTCAGGCCGAGCGACCGACCGGCGGTAATTTTCCTACAAAACTACAGAAACCACACACTCGGTGCTCGCTGCTCGCCAACTCGCACCACTCGCTCCGGCCAGCCGAGAGGAACATTCCTGCGCAAACCAATGTGCACTCAGATCCGCACTATTGGTATTTGTTCCGGCAGCTGACCGCTGGGACTCTCGGCGTGAGATCTGACTGCCAAGCTAACACCGCTGAGCATAATCTTTGTTAGCTCTTGTCGCTGCAACAAACTAGTGGTAAGAGTTCTCGCCGGCAGTGAACAGCCAGCTATCGACTATTCTTTTACTCGTACGGTATCTATATCTTTTGCCCGTTTCCTCAGCGAGAAAATAGTCGAAAGCTTATCGCTTACTCGTCGGCGCTGAGACAAGTGCCTTACTCGACGACAGAAGAGTAAACAAAATAAATAAAACTTCATTTATTTCAAATCGGTAAATTACTAAACACTAACAAAAGTACTATTCCAAAAGCAACACCTTCAGCGGCAACCGCCCTTCTTGCCACCGCCATGAGCATCAGCGGATCTCCCCAAGCAGGTTTCCATTAACAGTCCACAAACGTGGTACGGATCGCAGTCTCCAGCGGGTCTTCTATCCTCCATGAACCCTTTACCTTTCTCTTTAATGTGTCTTTGGAGACGGATGGATGACTTTCTGTTGGCGATACCCCATGAGAATTTATCAAATGGTGAGGTTTCAAATTTTCCTGACAGTCGCATTCTGTTTCCTGCTTCATCAATTCCGTAATTTACCATGTGCTTCATATGGTTCTTTTCTAACCTCTTGATACATTCCACAATGAAGTCATATCCTCCGTCAGAACGCATCCTCTTCGTACTAAAGTTATGATGCATGCCGATTCCTGGATGTAAATGACCGAAAGGCTTTGGGTGATACGTGATGACTACTCCATAATCCTCACCGATACGATTCATAATGTAACGTGACATCCATAAATCATCCGGAGCTTTAATTCCAAGAGTAGTGCCTACTTGCCACTCCCAGCAGGCATACATCACTTCAGCGTTGGTGCCTTCAAAATCAAGGCCAGCAAACAGACATGCTTTGACGTGAGCTTCGCATACATCTCTCCCGGCTATATATTTTGCACCCACACCACAATATGAGAACTCATATTTTACAGCAGGGAAACCGCCTCCTTTAGGCCAACCCAGACCCCAATCATCATTGTCCAGCATAGTGTACTCTTGTTCCAAACCGAACCATGGCTCCTCCGCTTTATGTATCTCGCACAGCTCATAACAAAAGTTTCTGTGATTTGTTGTTGCTGGTTTTTTGCCATCACCCAAAAACACTTCACATAAAATAAGGACGTGAGGATCAGCTCTAAAGGGATCTCGATAGACGGCAGCTGGTTTTAAAGTCGTGTCAGAATTATCCGTAGTGGCTTGGCCAGTGGAACTGCCATCGAAAGCCCAATTGGGTGCAGCTTCCGCGGAGGCTGGTACGCAATCCAAGATACGATCTTTGGTTCTCAAATTGATGCCGGAACCATCAATCCACACGTAGGTTGCTAATATTTTATTACAGGGTAAAGGAAGTCTCATGTAACGATCCATTACCTTTTTGTTTAAGATGTGATTAATGTTGTGCGCCATTAAGTTCCTCTTAGTTAGAGCTTGGGATGTTCTACACTTCCAGAATAATGGCATACATTGTTTTAGAATGAATTTCATTTTCATCATACTTTGAATTTGTTTTAAATGAATCGAAAAAATTCTACAAAAAATTTGCAAATTATTCTAATTCCTGTCTTGCTTTGGAAAAAAAATTGAACGATGTCAATAAATTTTACTTCTTTTTTCTGATTTGGATTTGAAAATCAATTAGTAACTGCCAGTTACTTCTTCACTGGGCAAGACATGTCTGAGGCAGAAAAAAGAATCGTAGGAAATAAGATTGTTTTCTTTGATTTTAAAATCTATACCTACATCTCTACTTGTATTATATGTAAAGCTGAAGAGTTTGTTTGTTTGTTTGAACGCGCTAATCTGTGGAACTACCAGTCGGATTTGGATTTTTTTTTGTATATGATAGCCACATTCACGAGGAACGCTGTAGGCTATACGGGAACGGGAAAAATGGGATTTGCGCGTACGAATTCGCAGGCGAACGCTAGTATTTTATAATAAATTAGTACTTCGCCGGCGACTTCGTCCGCGCGGCTTTAGTAGGTAGGTACTCCATAAACTTCAACGCCCCTCTACCCCCTTTAAAAGGTTAGTTTTGGAAAATTAAACATTAATTAATTAAAGATTTTCATTAATTACCCAGTCATTCCTGCTGTGATTCTGTGGTGTATTTACCCTAGGGCCAAAAGTACCATGGCCCAGGACGGCAGGCTGCGAGGGGCGGCGGGAGCAGCACCTCGCACAGCTTTTTTGAATTTATATGCCTCAAAACATTTAATAATTTTTTTTTTTTTTTTTTATATAATAACTAATAATTTTTTATTTAAGAAAGCGTAGGTATCTAACCTAACACTTAACAAAGACTATAACTCATTTGGTTGCAAGTTTGGCTCGTCTCGCGCTAATCAAAGAGCGGAGGAGTTTGTGTGTCGTTTGCGGATTCGCAAATTACGAAAATAGGTTAGGGTGCAGAGTCTTAGGGGGCGCAAGCCGATAGCCATAAGCTAATAGATATACCGCAGTAATCTGTTGAATGAGGTGCCCTTGACACGGGCGCTTCGCACTCTTAACCTTGTAGCACAGGAGATAGACATTTTTGCGTGTACACTAAGTGAATTCACAGGGTATACATAGCCTATAGGTCTATACCTACTACCCCAACCAGCGCCAGTTGTATTCACAGAGAGCGGGTTGTCTTGGTGACCTAACAAAAAGGGGGCGTTGAAGCAGTGGCTAGTGAGTGCTATTGTGGTAAATCATATTTTTTAGGTTTTACTTCGCGTAAAAAGGGGCTGCTGAGGCTATAGTAAATTCATTTGCTTATTGTATTTATTGGTTAATTTTAAAACAGCAGTTCTACTAATCTAGCACTGCACTATTCTAGCAAAAAGGCAGTGCCAATTAAAACCAAACCAGAAAGGCGCCCTCCAAAAATTTATTTCCTTATATTTACCACAGGGGGGCATTTTTCAGAGCCGAAACTTTATTAAAGACTGAAGCTGGGATGAATTAGACTTTCTTTGCCCACAGTAAGTATTATATTGTGTATAAAGTTGCAAATAATTCGAGAATATTTCTGAACTAATAGTTAATAAAGAGAGATAAGAAAATCACTGTCAGAAGATGAGGTGCTAAAACTTTTGAGCTTGCTTAGCCTTCTCTCCTTCTCTTGCAGCGTGTGTCATCATCCCTGTCATGTCCCATCATTTGCCTTTTCTGTAAACGTCGGTCAAGTGCCTAAGTCCTTTTCTTGAATGAATTGTTAACTGAAAGGAAAACTTGACCTATCCGAGATGGTATGCTAAAATTTCGGAGTTCGCTTCTCTCGCTCTTGCATACAACTACATTTGTGTAATTCGTAAGCACCGTCCAATATCCGTATCAACAGACAAATAAATTTCCAACCTATCCGAAGATGTATGGAAAGTTTCGAGTTCGCTTCGCTCGCTCTTGCATGGTCGTTACGATGATACATTCGGTGGTATTTGTTTATTTCAATTACAGGGTTGATGCCACCAACTGCATCATGCAGACTGTTTGGAAAGTGACTTGTGTGGAACTTTTTCTTGTTTTTTGCGGTTGGGTCTTTACACGCATGTATTTTTTTAATACTATAGGTAATTCAGTGTTACATTATAAAATCGTCACTTCAAGGCTTTTATTAACTGACTTTAAAAAATAGGTTATTAATTCGACACTCATACACACACACTCCGCGAAAATATTTACAACTTTTAAATGTAGTATTAAAATGTTTAATGTTGATGTTGTTATGTTTTGTTGTATGTACCGCGAAGACGAAATTTTACTCGTTTAAACGACACGAGTTTTATATGGGGCTTTCTCACATCGAGAGTAACTGTACTTATAGGTATGTACCTACGTTTACAGATCGCAACGCGATGAAGTTTCAAGAATATCACACGAAAAGTTATTAAAAATTTGGTGTTTACTTTTTGCCTTTGCGGTAAACAAAAATTAAATAAATCCACATTTCTGTACTTTATTTTGAAGTTCAAACCTTAAGATTAGATATCACTACTACATTTTAAATCTGAAAATTCTGTCGCGGACACGTTCTATGTAGGTACCTACCTAATAATATTCTTTGATACCCCTCATGATTATGTCACGAAAAAAGACGGAAAAAGTCATGTTGACTGTTTTCTTTGACTATCGCGGTGTTGTGCACTCGGAATTCTTGCTGGAAGGTCAACGGTAAATAAAGAATATTATTTGAGCATTATGCAGCGTTTAAGAGAGCAAATTCGACGAAAAAGGCCAGATCTGTGGAAAGAAAATTATTGGATTTTGCACCACGATATCATCACAAGGCCATCATTGCGAACGAATTTTTGACCAAAAACTCAGAGTCTGTCTCTCAAGTCAGAATCTGATGATGGGATCCTAGGGAAATCCAGGGCAACCCTCAAATTTAAAAGGCACATACTATGTTTTTCATATACTTTCTAAAGCAAATCAGATAATTGTGTCTCATAATCAACGTCTCATCTTGCTCAGCTGATGATGGAAGGTATCGTATAATCAGGATCTGACATTGGAATCCCAGGAAAAATGTTTGTTCAGTGATATTTTCGTCAATTGTCAACCGATTTGGATGATTTCTTTTTTTGTTTGGAAGAGTATTTTTCCAAACTGGCCTCAATTCAAATTGGTGATGGTCTGATGAAGGATGTCGGAGGTAGGCAACGGATAAATGATAGCAAATCTCCCAGGATTGCTGAAATTGCATGTCGGTTTATTGATTACCTACTCCAGTTCATAACATAACATCACGCCGGTACACTGTGAAGGGGTACGCAGGTGCAAACAAGTCAACCTGAATTATCATGTTTTTGGGGTTATCTATTCGGGCATAACATTATTGTTCATTAACCGATCTTGATGATTATTTTGCATTGGGTTTAGTTATAGCTATATTGCATTTGCACTGTACTGTGACCTTCAAATATAAACCAGTGACCTCCTCACCTTAAAATCAGTAAAAACTAGTACCAAAGCAAAGTAGATATTAAACTATGAGCTGGTGTGGACTTGAACTGCGAAGGCACACAAAGAAACTCCTTAACGGCAAATAGTACAACCACTCATTCTGGGAATAATGTCGTAGCCGTCGTAGCAAACTAGAAAAAATGGGGTAAGTCCCATCAGAAGCTGATCCTTGCGTATATTATATTGAAAAAAGGAGGAGCAAAGACAATAGCAATGTACGTTGATGATTTGTTCAAAGCTAACTCATGTAGACAAAATTAAAAGAAAAAAAAAAATGCTTAATGAAAAATTTTAAATGAAGGATCTAGGAGAGCCTAAACAAATTCGAGGAATACAGAAAATATATTGAAAAAGGGAAATTATTTTTTTATAGGATTACTGTAAGCCAACAGTTACACCAATGGAACTTAATCTCAAATCACAGAAAAACGAAAAGTGTGACGAAAAAATACCATTTCAACAATTGATTGGCACACTGATTTAAGTATTTAGCCGTGGCTTCTAGGCCCGATATTATTTATTTATTTATTATTTATTATACTTAAACTTTATTGTACACCACATAATGAGGGACAATCAAACATAAAATAAGTGTACAATGGGCGGTCTTATCGCACAAGGCAATCTCTTCCAGACAACCTTTGAATGGATTGAACGATAGGAGATAGATTTGGGGCTGTCAGTGTACAAACGTTTCATTATGTTCAGTATGAGCTATTTGTCGCATTTTAAAAGTTGTTTTGAAGGAGCGCGGAGGGTGTGGTACGTTACAAAGACTTGCATCATGTCTATTCATTAAACTCGCTAGTGTTCCCGTTAGCTGGGAAATCAGAAAACAAAAGAGTGTAGCCTTATCAACGGCCAATGCAGAATACACGTGTTTGGCTGAAGCTGCCAAGGAAACAATCCATCTAAAACGTTTATTAAATGACATATTAGAATGGAGGCAAGCGCTCGTCACCATTAAAACTTTTTTACAAAAATAAGCATGCATATGCAATGCATATTAGGCTTTAGCTCTAGCTGTTTTTTTCTTATTTTAACACCGACTTCCGAAATTAATTTCGGAAGTCGGTGTTATTATTTATTGTTATATGTATATGTATTTATAAGTTATTGTATACTTTGTAGTGTGGGTTTTTATTTGGAAGTCGGTTGATTTTTTTTGTTTGGTGGTACCACCCCACACCTAACAACACCACTGAAAAGTCATAGGAAGGCAAAACACGCAATTTCGTTTACTTGGATGATATATTTTCTCTTTTATCCAGCTATTTTGATTTAAAAACTATTGATTGATTTTGATGAAATTTCTGTGGGACCAATCGGAACCTTTCACATGAAATTGTTTTTTTCTTGAGTTATGAGGTAACAAAAAAAAAAAAATTAGACATTAGGCGTCCTAATATGTCTGAATGCGATTTTTATTTCCGACGTATGCTAGGGGCGGGGGGGAGGCTGACCCCCCCCCCCATATATACGCCCATGGTAGTCACTAACTTTGAAATTAAGAAAAAATGGTGTGGAGATGCTTAGACGTGGCTGCGGGCAGCGCTAACGATGCAACGACTGTGTGGCTGATAATCTGCTATGTTGCTGGTGGCAACCGAAATCGCACCACATAAGAGTCAATTTTAAAACTTTCATCATGATAGAGAATAAAAGTCAGTCTCAGAAATGCGAAATAATATGACCAAAATTAAATTAATTTTCTATTTATTTTAAATCGGTAAATGACTATGTCAACAAAGCTACTTAAAGCAATTATTTTTTCCACTGCACTGCCATTATTTATTTCTAATGCATATAACTTTTTAAGCTTATGACATATTTACGAGTGTGGTGTACTATAATTGTCAACTCAGCACACAAAATTTAAGTTAGCTGCCTGCATACCAAATAGCTTTGTTGACTGTACGTACAGAACAAAACTTTTCCTAAAGACTAAGAGCAACCGCCCTTTTTGCCACCATAAGCATCAGCGGATCTCCCCAAGCAAGTTTCCATCAATAGTCCACAAACGTGGTACGGGTCGCAGTCTCCAGCTGGTCTTCTATCCTCCATGAACCCTTTACCTTTCTCTTTAATGTGTCTTTGGAGACGGATGGATGACTTTCTGTTGGCGATACCCCATGAGAATTTATCAAATGGTGAGGTTTCAAATTTTCCTGACAGTCGCATTCTGTTTCCTGCTTCATCAATTCCGTAATGTACCATGTGCTTCATATGGTTCTTTTCTAACCTCTTGATACAATCTACAATGAAGGCATATCCCCCATCAGAACGCATCCTCTTCGTACTAAAGTTATGATGCATGCCGATTCCTGGATGTAAATGACCGAAAGGCTTTGGGTGGTACGTGATGACTACACCGTAATCCTCGCCGATACGATTCATAATGTAACGGGACATCCATAAATCATCCGGAGCTTTAATTCCAAGAGTAGTGCCTACTTGCCACTCCCAGCAGGCAAACATCACTTCAGCGTTGGTGCCTTCAAAATCAAGGCCAGCAAATAGACATGCTTTGACGTGAGCTTCGCATACATCTCTCCCGGCTATATATTTTGCACCCACACCACAATATGAGAACTCATATTTTACAGCAGGGAAACCGCCTCCTTTAGGCCAACCCAGACCCCAATCATCATTGTCCAGCATAGTGTACTCTTGTTCCAAGCCGAACCATGGCTCCTCCGCTTTATGTATCTCGCACAGCTCATAACAAAAGTTTCTGTGATTTGTTGTTGCTGGTTTTTTGCCATCACCCAAAAATACTTCACATAAAATAAGGACGTGCGGATCAGCTCTAAAGGGATCTCGATACACGGCAGCCGGTTTTAAAGTCGTGTCAGAATTATCCGTAGTTGCTTGGCCAGTGGAACTGCCATCGAAAGCCCAGTGTGGTGCAGCTTCCGCGGAGGCTGGTACGCAATCCAAGATACGATCTTTGGTTCTCAAATTGATTCCGGAACCATCGATCCACACGTAGGTTGCTAATATTTTATTACAGGGCAAAGGAAGTCTCAAGTAACGATCCATTACCTTTTTGTTTAAAATGTGATTAATATTGTGCGCCATTAAATTTCTCTTATTCAGAGGAAGAGTTTTTCTGGGCTTCCTGAATAATGGCACACACTTACTTAAAATCGATGTCATTTTTTAATCGAACTTTGAATTGGTTTTAAACGAAAACGAAAATTTTGTCAAATAGATTTTAACTCATTCCAAACTCAGCTTCTGTCTTGCATGCTCTTATAAAATTTGAATGATGTCAGTATTATATGTCAATACCTTGTTTTACTTAAACTGTCTCAAAGCTTTGAACTTGAAAAGAAATACGTGACTGCCAGTTGTTCTTTAATGATTTAATCAATGTATTTGTGAGCTGGTTTAATTTGACATACCATATCCAATTCTATTGTATTTATTTAATGTGTGATTTTAAAGTGTATAACGTGACAATTATGGGCTATGCCTGAAATAAATAAATTTTATTTATTATTATTATTTAATGTTTGTCTAAGACTACTGAAAACTGGGTCCATGACTGTTGGTCAACTCTTAGGGACTTGATATACAAAGTGGACAGTGTGCGCGGACAGGGCGCTGACAAGATAAAATATTGGCGTCAAAGGAACGAAATATACTTAGTATCGCGGGCGAGCGGACAGACGTCACCCCGACGAACAGTTTGGTTTTCGAACCGAACACACGTGCATCCAACAAGTCCACCGCATCGTCGAGCATCTAAGCGCTGGTTTCCAGCATGGCTCCATGACGGGCGCGGCAGAAACCCTCTCCCCCTCGTCCGATCACCATGTATGGCAAGCCGATCCCCTGGGAGAAGTAAGCCAAATACCTGGGGGTCATCCTGGACAGCCACCTCACCTTCGCTGAGCACATAAGGCTGGCCCGTTCTCGCGCCGCCTTCGCTCAGGGAAGGCTTCATTTCATCACGACCGCTCAGCAAATTGTCACTCAAGTGCAAATTGTAACTTTTCACCGCGGTCATCCGTCCCATCATGACGTACGCTTGCGCCGTCTTTGCACACGCAAAGCCTTGTCACATCCACAGGATGCAGACGCTCCAAAACCGTTTCCTGCGCAAAATCCCGGGTGACCCCTACTATGCCCGAAATGAGACTCTACATGTAGATCTCAAATTGCCCACCATGCAGCAGTGAACTGCACGCAAGGCAAACGCATAGCCAAACGTTTCTTCGACACTGCTGTAAAACACCGTTACCCCGTTATCGCATCGGCCGCCTGATACGAACCCCCCACCATAAACGACCGAGGCATACCCTCGTCACGCCCGATGACTCTACCACTCTCCTTCAAGAGAGTCGTAAGGAGACCAGCACTCTTCGCAAACCACGACCGCCGACCTTCCGCCCTCGCCGCAGAGGCCCGCCGCGGCTAGTGGTAACAAATCCAGTATTTAATAAGCTAACCATACATTCTATTGTCTGTCGGTACCGGATGCCGCCCCTATTTAGGTATATAAGAACTAGTCCGCGACTTCGTACGCGCATATTAAATTTTTCCCGACGAATTATTCCTACACCTAACGCTTCTTCATGAATTACCTCATCCATGGTGAAAATCGCATGAAAATTCGTTTAGTATTTTTTGAGTTTATCGCGAACAGACAGACCGACGCGACGAGGCGGGGGACTTTGTTTTATGTTATGTAGTGATATTAGCTCCACTTTCATGTTATTTGAGAAACACTGGGAGCTACTCTAAGCCAATGGCGTGTATGACGATATGAAAATATAGGATGCTTCAGAAGTTCGTGGTCCTGTTTAAGCCTCGTATCCACTAGGCAACATTTGACGTGGGACGCATCATGCACAACATGTTGTTCATCATTTTGAACGGCACCGAGAAACTTTTTTGGTTAGTTACGTTGATTAATTGAAATTAATTAATTGTCAATGCTGGGCGCCTACTGGCAAAGTCGCGCGTTGTTATGCAACGTTGCTTATCATGTTAAGCGTGACGTGTTGCGACTTGCGCTTGAAATGTTGCCTAGTGGATACGAGGCTCTAAGTCTGATGTTCTGTATCTGATGTACAGACGCCAGCACATCAAGCTACAACAATCTGTCAAATTTTCAACTTTATCGCTAGAGCATGACGTTCAAGGTTGACTGAGAAAATTTGACACTTTCGGGTAGCTTGATGTGCTAGCGTCTGTACAGTAAGGCTTATCAAAAACTCCGACCGCATTTGCCTAAGCCCGAGTTCTTTTTCATCTTGAAAATGTCAGTATTACAAAGTCATCAATTTATCAGTTAGTTCGATTTCTCTACACGCAATGACAAAAAGTCACAATTTTTTATTCTTCGATATGCTTCTTACTTCTTAACCACTCAACCAAATTAGGAACCTACAGTTGTCACAATTTTTCATTTTTTTATTAGCCTGCACTTGTGTCCCACTGCTGGGCAAAGGCCGCCCCGTTCTCCTTCCAAATGTCTCTCTCTCTTGGGCGATCTCCGGCCAAGTCTGTCCCTCAAACATGATGAGATCGTCACACCACCTTCGCCGCGGTCGACCTCGACGACGACGTCCTTCCTCAGGCGACCAGTGCGTGACGACCTTGTGAACCCAGACAGGGTCCGGGTGCATTCGTGCGACGTGGCCAGCCCACTCCCACTTTAGCCTCGCCGTTTTCTCCCCAACATCTTTTACTTTAGTTATGGAGCGAGGGGTGGTGTTTCTAACGCGATCTGTTTGCTTAACACCTATTATGCTGCGCTCCATAGCCCGTTGGCAAATCTTGAGTCTAGACTTTTGTTTTTCAGTAAGTGACCAACTTTGTGCACCGGAGGTTAGGACGGGCAGGATACACATCATGTCCATGAGTTTCCTTTTGAGTGTTATCTTATCATATGTTCTTTAAAGGCCAAGAAGGTCTTCCAAGCATTTTGCACTCGTCTTTCGACCTCCTTGTCTTGCCTATTTTTAAAAGACACTATCGGGCCAAAGTACGTATTCTCATCGACATAATATGTCGATATCGATGTCGTCAACAGCACGAAACGACGAGGGTCGAGTTAGACGGGCAAGACGTTTCGTGCTGTTGGTCATCACCTGGGTCTTGAATCTGTTCATTGAAAGTCCAACATCAAGACTTGCCGTGCTCAGATCTTGGAGCATTTCTTCAAGTTCTGAAGGCGACTATTATTTAAATAATTTATTAGAGACTATTGTAGGCCGGGGCGAGTCACTAATTTGTACTGCTTGGCCCAAGTATTCCGGCCAAAAAATATAAAAAAGAACTCTTTGACTGGCTGTCAGCGTTAATGTCAATGTCATATTTTTAATTTCTAGAATCACAAACATTACGGCATGTCGTTTTCTTTGTTTACAAATTCTAAAATAAATGTTATTCTCGAACTAAATGCAGCCTATAATAATGTGATTTGTTACAGTGGTAGTGGAAGATAAGAAACAGCTAGTAAAATCGTGACGGTATGTCAAACTAGCCCGCTAAAAACTTTAAATAATCCGAAAGGCGCTTCCTGATGGAGACGTATGTATTTATTGCAATTTATAAAAGATAGAATACACTTTTACACTTTTTTTTTTGAAGATCCAATAAAAAATTTGATCATGTTCCAGCACTAAAGTAAATGCAGCTTTCCTTTGTAACTATGAGGTGATGCAGATCCTACAACAGCTGAAAGATAGCACTCAGAAGAAGCACAAACGGGAAGGCTCTTTGGCTACCGTCACTTATGAGGTTAGTGGCATCATATTCACTTTCATGCTTAAACTACAAATAAACTTTGTTTGTCTTACTATGACACTAGAAGTGTGTGATCCCCTGTTTAGCATGCGTTGGAAACATAGCAGTGGATGTATCTAGAACCCATAAACTTAGCAAATACTAGCAAACAGAACTGAGCATTGAGAGATTTGTTACCTTATTACCAATAAGTTAACAAATTTCTCAACACTCAGTTCTTTTGACTCCCATTTTGATGAAGTTGTGGGCAAAACTAATTATCTTTTGCCTATAAAATCATCCGCATGGAATAGTTAGTTTGGGTAGCCATTTTTATTTTTAACATACTTATTTTTCAAAAACAATAAAAACTATCCTATGTCCTTTCCTAGAACTCAAACTTTCTCTATAACAAATTTTATCTAAATTGGTTCAGTGATTTAAGCGTGAATAGGTAATAGCCAGACAGACAGACACACTTTTGCATTTATAATATTAGTATGGATTAAGATTACATTCAAATTGACATAAACTTTTATACCACGGTTTACTTACAGTCCTGCTAATGTCCTGCTAGTGGCATGAGTTCTGCTTAATACAGCACCGTTAAATATTGAACTATAAATACTCTTTCTTCACTAGTTCCTCCCAACTAGAAATCATGAACCACTGACATGACACATTTAGGGTCATGTCTGTGCTTGCCTGCACCCAACAGCCCATGCTGCCTCCAACAGCCTTCTAAATCATATATGTCTGCTTCTTTGAGTGCGTGTACTCAGTATCATGAGCTATCAAGACGATGCTTAGCTGAAAGGCTAGACGGACCATTGTCTCTAGATGGTCATATGAACCACTAGTGCATGCAGGTGAATTTTACTTTTAGACCAAGTTGAAAAGAGCAAGGAAATGTTATGAATGGATAAACACAGCATGGTTAACGTTAGAATTATAATTATGATCCTGTTTCAGACAGTCCATTACCTGCAGGATACAGATTGTAAAAAACAAAATGCTCTATCAATTAAGAAGTTTCTTGAAGCTATGAAGAAGTTCAAACTGACGAAAACTGAGAAACTTATGATGGTAAACACCCCGCCCCGGACGGAGCTTGAGATTCAGTTGGTGAGCTATTTATCACTACATAAACTATATTCATATAATAAAGCTGAAGAGTTTGTTTGTTTGAATGCGCTAATCTCTGGAACTGCCATCCGGATTAGGAAAATTCTTTTTGAATATGATAGCCACATTCATGAGGAAGGCTATAAGGTCATATAGGAGTGGGATTTTTTTAGGGAACAGAAAAACGGGATATGCACGTTCATTGTCGTGGGCAAAAGATATACATATAAGTCCCTCCACTGATCTGTCTTTAGTCTTTATGCAATAAACTCAAAACACACAAACTATTTTCATATGGTTTTCATCAATGGACACTTAGGCAGTGATTATATATCGATGCCTTACGGCCGAAAAGGGATAAGCGACATTTTTTGAGAAATTCAGTTATATACATACTTAGAATCGCCTTTTTTTTCTGCGTCGATTGGTCTAGGTAACGTTTGCCTACGTGAAACTTTTTGTCGGTTACGCGGTAGGAAAAATGTAGACTTCTGTCAATTTATTTCGTTGTAAACGACTTCAATTTTTGTAAAATTATTTTTTTGGTGTTTGATCTACGAATTATTTGAGAATAAAGAAGTTACACCTTTTGGACTTTTTGTAATATTTTAATGATTGTACGTTAAACTATTTTGGCTGGAAGTAAAAATTCAGAAATATGTATTTAGTTTGCTATGCCTGTTCGTGTTTAAAACATAATTAGTCGTTTATTCCGTTTTGGCCGCATTTTGCAGACTCTGTTTGGTCTGTAGTCTTTTTTTCCTCGTTAAAAATAAATGAAAAAATGGAGGTTACTACATATTTACCCGCACACAAATATGTAATAAAAGTTAGCTTATCCTTTTTTTCCCTCCTGATATTTATACAATTTTGGCGGTTAGATAAAAAGCTAGACCAAAATCTTATCCTTATCCCAATTCATACTCTACGCGTTATGGCGCTTATCGAATTAAAAATAATTTAGATTGGCGGTTGTCGGTATCGTTTTCTGAAAACTACGAGCGCAAGCGGCAGCGGAACAAATTTTAGTCTCCAGGTGACCACGGGGCAAGCACCACGTGCGCACGCGAGCCGTTTCGGCGCGATAAATTTAGTATTACTTATTATAAGGTAAGTTAAATTTCATGCTGAAAAAGGACATAGATTTATTTATTTCTTGTTTAAAAATAGATAACATAACTAAAATTTCAAAGATATTGATTAATTGTGACTTATATTTCAGATTAACAACATTCCTGAATTAGAAGAAGAAAAGAAGCAACATGAATTACAAAAAACAGAAAGTTACAACAGATTTAAAGCTCATCAGAATATACATAAAAGTGATCCTTCTACTTTATGTGCTAGTTTCGACCTTCAAAAGGTATTAAATACCCCATATGGAGATAGTATGCTCTTATTTTATTCTCGTAAATTAGCTGTGTATAATTTTTGCGTGTATGAAAATGGGACTCGCAACGTCTTTTGTTATTATTGGGATGAATGTAATGGAAAAAGAGGAGCCAACGAAATAGCAACAATACTCAATAAGTACATTCAGACGGTTGATGAACGTGGCACAATTAAAAATTTGTTGCTGTATGCCGATTGCTGCCCGGGTCAGAACCGAAACAGAATTATTATGGCAATGCTGCATACAACACTGCAAACATGTGTTAATATCCAGACTATACAGCTTAACTTCCTACTAACTGGCCATACTTACATGCCGGTTGATTCCGTTCATGCCGTGATAGAAAAAAATCTAAAAAATACAATCATTTATGCACCTTCACAATGGTATACAGTATTCACAACTGCAAGACAAGATCCAGAACCAGACAATGTCGAGCGTTTGCAGTTTTCAGCCTTTAATAAATGGGATATAGTCAGCGATAAATACTTTAAAGGAAATTTAACAGGAAAAATAAGTAAGATGCGTATTGTAACTTTTCGGAAGAAGAAGGATAATTTGATTTTTGTTAAAAACTCGATGAGTGACGATGCTGAATCTTATAGTATTGAAGTGCAACCAAAAACCAAAATTAGTCCACCAGCATGCTATAAATCTTTAATTCCTTTATCTAAAGCCAAACATGATGACTTACTTAAATTGTGTAGAGATAAGGTAATTCCTAATTTTCTCCATAGTGAATACAACAGCCTGATTAGTTCCAGTAATGTTAAGGATACACTCCCTGAGTCTGATATCGAGGATGACAGCGTAGAATAAGAAGCTCTGCTTGTTTACATTTTTTATGTGTATTTGTAAGTCAAAGACAGACAGAAGCAAATTGTGATACTTACAGTACGTCTATCATAAGAATATTTGTTACTTTATTAAAGTTGAACTTTTTTATAGTTTTTAGATTAGGTACCTATATTGCAATTATTTGAATTGTTCTAAGTAAAAATATTGAGACAAGTGATTATGATGTTGAAAGGGCCACTAATTTTAAGAATTTGTTTTCATTATTTTGATAAATTTGATTTTAAACATCGATCTCAATGTGATACAAGTAGCTGTTGCTTTAATTGCAATAGTTCTAAGTCTATTTGATCACGGTGATTTTTTGATACGAGGGTTTATTACAAACAATTGTTATTTAGTATGTTTTTAATTTGATAAGTGCGAGGTGCCATTTTAATGTTAATTAAAGACTGAGCTGATTACCTAATTAAATGGTTTTTTATTGTATACCTATAGTACCACTTGGGTGAACTTGAAATGTTAAATGCAAAGATAACAGTTTTTTAAAGTAAAATAATCAAAATACATCCACTAAATAATTGACATCTTTTCAAAAAATGTGCTTAATACAATTTTCCTTTCAGTCAACTATTGTTACATTGTTGGTTAGATTATATTTTCACATTTTTTTTCTCTAAAAACCAAGACTTGACCTTTTTTTCCTTAATTTAAATAAAACATGGGTTGAATTTAGGTCATTTTTACTCGCATCAGATAATTTGATAATTCAATTTACGACATTTTGGGTGATTTTAAAATAAAGACCATTTGGGGATAACCGACAGTAACTGCTTCTTGCAGGCTGAATTACGTAAAAATAAAAACGCCATCTTATAGATAGCATGCTAAATATTATAAAAACTCATTTCCAGGCTTTCGGGAGCTATACTTAATTTTTTATGATTTTTTTTCGTTTATTTTGAACTTTAAATCACTCCCCTGTAAAATTTGAAAAGAGGCGGTTATCCTTTTTCGCCCGTAAGGCATCGATATGTATAATTCATTAAAAGTTTTGAGTCAATTTGCTGAAAAGTGAAAAATTACATGTTTGTTGAAAATGTCAGAAAAGAAACATGTTGATTTGGAGCTTTTATTATGCAAGGGTAGCAGACCCTTGTGAGCACAGGACAAACATTAATTATAAAAACATATGTACAACATGTATAATGGGTGGTCTTATAGCACCGGGCAGTCTCTTATGGACAACCTGAACAAACTGAATGAACAGAGATAGATCATCATGCGCTAGGCATGGAATCCCTTCAAAGGGAATGCTTGGAGGATCAGGTGTGCTCCTCACATTACGCAACCTTTACTAAATTTCGGATTCATCTGACGTAATAAATGATAGAAAACAGCTGCATACAGAGAAAGGAAAAGAAAATTTTGAAGGGAGTCTATCCAGTACCCAAACTTAACCTTCTGATGGGTCTTATATACAATAGTATAAACAATTAAGTAGCCCGGCAGCTTATTATAACCCAAGGGTCAAATGCCTGTATAACAAACTCCTTTGTTTACTGATAAAGAGAAATATATTACGGTTATTGTCTACAAAATGGTTACAATGAACTTTCGGTTTACAGATAGTGCAAGAAAGTGAAGAGCGATTATCAGAGGATGAGGTCCGCACAGTTATTGAGCTGGTTAACGAATTTCTGCCACCGAGTGAATCCTCATGACACACAGACACGGAATCTATTGCTATCAATACTGGTTAATTTATGAGAGCAATTGTGTAAAATGAGTATGTCTGTATTTAGATGTCAAATTATTGTTTTTTAGTTGGAAAAATATTTGTCTCCCTTTTAACTTTAAGGATGTGGTCAATATAAGTAGACGTTTTCAAAATGCATGTTAGTAAAACTCATTTAGCTAAAAATTTTATGTACAGAAGCACATCAGGCTACCCGAAACTGTCACATTTTTCCAATCAACCTTGAACCTAATGCTTTACACACAGTTGCAGACACTGCTAAACTTAATGAGCACATTATCCTGTTAGGGCATTCTAACTTTCTGCAGCAGTCTCTGAGCTAAACCGCGGATAGACAGACAGACGGACATGGCGAATCTATATCGGTTCCTTGTTAGTCAACAAGGAACCCTAAAAACGTGATCCGAATGAAAAACTATAACTAAGTATATGTTTTTAAAAATATAAAAATAAAAGGAAACCAGTCTTCAAGGTCTCATTTTAAATTAATTACATTTTGTTATCTAAGACCTGATTTTACAATAGTTGGATAACTTTTAAAAACTGAAGAATAATTAATATGGCCATATTTCCCGTACAAAAACTGTCAAACCTCCATTTTATTCCGCGGATAAAAGTTATCTGGCTATTGAAAAATCAGCCCTCAGGTTTAAGTAGTTACCTAGCTATTTAGGTACTTACCTAATAATTTACAACAAAAAAAAAAAGTTTTGACCTTGGTTTTACCTTTTTTTTTAAGTAGGTACCTACCCAATGTTAACAAAAGTTTTTATTTGTTCATCATAGCATAATGTCTACAAAGTGTAGGTTAAGTGTAGGTGTGTTTTGTTTTGGCACACTTCTCCATGCGTGCGGGCAACCGGTTCAAACCGGTATCTATTTATCATGCGTTTGCGTACCTATCAAAGATGAAGGTCGCCCGCGCCGCGCCGGTTGCTAACCCGCTTTTTGAGGTTATAATCACGATGCCGTGTTTATAATTTTTATCAAAAGTCGTCTGGTTTTTGTTATACAATTGAACGTGAAAGTGAGTGGAGGGGCATTCGTTCCATTGTGATCATAAAATACGTCGGTAAGTATTTTTTTCTTTTCATGTGTGCATGTATTAAAAGCTGTCAAGTTAGGTTAGAAATGGAATGTTATAAATAAACATTATGGTGGGGCAGGCTATTTTTAAATTTTGCGCGAGTAATGTTGCTAGGTTTTATATTAGAAATACGATTATGAAATATTGTTTATGGTTTATAATTTCAATCTTGTTAATTATTTACCGAGACTAGATACTGCTGCTACTGTACCTACCTACTACGTTGTAACAAAAATCCTTGTGTGATATCTCGCTTGCTTTCTCGAAGAGGTAGACAGATAAATAATCTGTTTTAATTCTAGAATAAGAAGGAACTCGGAAAGTTTCTGCTGGCTCTCAGTAGGTACCTAGTACCTACCGAACTATCTATCTTAAAAAATTAGGTACAAGTAACGAGGGCGGATTGAATAGTATTCGGCCTGACCAAGATAATAAGCACGTAGGTATAAGATTAATAATATTTTTAATTTTCTATGTAATCTATGTAAGTATGTGTGTGTATCTGTGTATGTATGTTTTCTATGAATTAGGATTACATACCTATAAAGTTTAATAAACTTCCGCCATTCCGCCAGCAAAGCGTTCAGACCGTTGAAAAAAAAAATCTTAGACAACGTTTTTTCGAGACTGATCTGGGTACAGTTCAGTTCAAACTAATTAACCGTGCAGTTCGAAACATGAGCGATCATTAGTTGTGATTTTACAAACAGCTCATTTGTCAAGCAATCCGACGCGACCGCCGGTGACTTGTGGCCGCGTCGTCATGTTTCGAACCTAGTTTGAAACTTTGAACTGAACTAAATAATGTGAGTAGGTAGTGTTGTTTTTAAGAATTTACTGTACCGGTACCAGGCCGAATACATTTCAATCCGCCCTAGTACATAACATCTGCAAGCCTAAATTGCACGGGATAGGCACATATAAAGCTATTATACCTACTTACCTCATTCAAACCTAACTTTTTGAGGAATAGGTATCGCTTAGGTAGGTAATTTTTTTGTTTTGTTGGCTGTATTTATTTTTGGTGGCCCTGGGTGTGTGTTCAAAATTCAAATAAAAATAAGGTACCTAGGTATAATGTGTGAAGTAATATTTAATAAAAACCTTCCTCTGGTCTTTTCAGCTCCATAGACAAGTGAGATGTCTCGCCTCATCCTGCACCGGGTGCTGGGTAGCCCACCGGCGCGTGCCGTCATGATGCTGGGCGACCTGCTGAAGCTGGAGCTGCAGTTCAACGACGTCAAGTTGCTGCAGGGGGAGCACAAGATGCCCGAGTTCAAGAAGGTACCTATGTCATTTTGCGTAGAGTGGTGGCACACAGTGGTTCACCGCCACATTTGTTAAAAATGAGCACTTTCCTTTAGTTTGCCATGTGTTACTACTTCCCAGAATTTGATCCTTAGTAGCGACACTTCCGGATGTTGTAATAATACAGGTTATATTTTTTTTTTCATAATCACCGTTTCAAATCCCGGCTAGCAATACCTACAGATCAAATTGCCCTATTTCGATCAAACTAAAACTGCATTAAGTAATGGATTTTAGTTAATTTTAGAGACTCCTTTCAGTGTTTTTCGATATTCCTCGTAGTTTCGGATTTGGCCATCCACGCAAACTTTAAAAAATCATCTGTAGGATAATTAGAGGGTTAACCTATGGCCTTCTAGAAACTTTTAGGACCTTGATTTTTGCAACAAAAAAAATATTGGTAAAAAGTTCTTAAAAGATGGTTGTCCCTTCGTTATTGACATGTTCTAATGTATAGCAGAATCACTAATGTTCTGTTCTTCTTGCAGCTGAACCCCATGGGCACGGTGCCGGTGCTCCAAGATGGTGACTTCGTGTTGTCTGATAGGTAAATTAGAGTTTTATTATATTATATTTCATAACTAGTTCGTGATGTCCCACCGCTGGGCAAAGTTCTCCCCCCATTCCTTCCACCGGTCACAATTTTGCGCGTCCTTCCCATTCTTAAGGAAGACATCCAGGTCGTCCAGCGATCTGCTTCGCGCTCTACCACAGCCCCGTGTCGCTGTTCCAGGACGCCAATCTTGTTTCTTACGGGCCCACAGTTCATTAGCCTATAGTAGGCGCCAGATAATCGTGGAATATCGGTCATTGACCCACCTACATTTATTGACATTGTTAATTTGAAAAACGGAATTAATGACACAAAACTGTCCCGAATCATCATCTCTCGTGATCCTTAACATTGTCTTATAATGAAAAACGATTCATATTTAATTGTTCAGGTACCTATGAGCAGTTATTAGGGAAAGGTCAATGTACTTTATTCCACATTTATCTGGCGCCTACTATAATACATTAATTTATAAAATTCTTCCGTTATTGAGTGACTGACAGACAACTGCTGATACTGACTGATAGGTTCCTTGGGGAGTGTAGGGGAGACCCACAGAAGATTTCCCGAAATTACTACGGGAGCTGGAAAAACGGGATATGCGCGTACAAAGTCGCGGGCAAAAAATTGTTCAATTATATATTTCGAATTGCTGGAGATCGATCTAAATGGTGTGCGTCTGAAAAAGTCTTTACATCGATCGGTACGACGACGCGCTTAGGTTTATTGAAGACTAGCTTTTGCCCGCGACTTCGTACGCGCATATTCCATTTTCCGGGTTCCCGTAGGAATTTCGGGACGAATTATACACCTAAACCTTCCTCATGAATAACCCCATCCATTGGAGAAAACCGCATGAAAATCCGTTCAGTAGTTTTTGAGTTCGCGAACAGACACACAGACAGACGCGGCGAGGGACTCTGTTTTATAATATGTATTGATAATGAAGTGAGCAGGACGATCTGATTCGTTCGATGATAGCGTACTATTAGAAACGACGCCTTAACCTGCTGTGAGCCATAAGCTGATGATGATGACTTGTTGATACTGTACACCAAGGTTGTTGGTACTGTACTGTACATAAGTAAACCCACGTGTTGCCTGCCTCAGTGGCTTGGTGACCCCAGGTCCTACTGTTGAGCATAAGGTAATGGTGTTTTGCCTTTTGGAATGTCTCATTAGCAACTAGGGCGGCATAGTTACCGATATCGCCTTTCTTTTTTTGAATGAGTAATCATCAAATGACTTCTTCCGCTCTGGGTGGAGCAGAAGGGCGTGTCACCCATCCGTGTTCCTTTGCGTTCCAGGGCCGCGTGACTCTTTCGAAAAAATTCAGTAACCCTGATCCGATCCGATCGCCTACTGACTGAATTCGGTCGTTAAGTCCTAAGGCCGCCCATACAGTCAATCTCCAATCTCGAACGCGGTCCACGAATCAGATCATTTATTTTGATCGTGGATCGCGTTCGAGATTGACTGTGTAGATACGGGCAGCCTTACCGAGTTCGGTCGGTCGGTGATCGGTAACTATGTCGAGATTTCCCGCCCTCGACTCTGGATTTATGCCCGATTTCTGGCTTGCTTTAAAACATGGCAACTGAACCCGTGAAATTTAGTTTCCTTTATTTATTTGACTTCAAAGCTACATCCTAAGTGATCTGTTGTTTTCCAGCCACGCTATAATGAAGTACCTGGTGACGGTGTACGGCGGCGACAAGGGCGAGTCACTGTACCCGAGCGACGTGCGCACGCGCGCGCTCGTCGACCAGGCCATGTTCTTCAATGCAGGCGTGTTCTTCAGGGCCTTTGGAATGGTTGGAGTAAGTACACATTGTGACACTAGTTTCAGCCGAATTCATGCCTCGAGGGGACCCGGTTCTTTTCTTTGAATGGGACATGAGCAAATGACTCCTCCCGCTCTGGGTGGAGCGGAAGGGAGTGTCAGATACTTACTGACTAAAACTCACCCGTGTTCCTCCAAATGCCCTTTGCGTTCCAGGGCCGCGGTAACTCTTTCAATATCGGATATCCGTACGTCCACCGCCAGTTAAGTGAATTCCATCATTCACCTAATGATCTCCTGTTTTACCAACAGTACGCCACATTCTACGGCGGCGCAACGGAGCCGAATCAACAACACAGAAAGGAGATAGAGTCGGCCTTCGAGGTAGTGGAAGCGTACGTGCGGGACCGGCCGTACATCGCGACAGACCGCCTCACCATCGCTGACCTAGCCGCTGGCTCCACGGCCGCTGCTGTACAAGTCTTCCATAAATTGGATGCTGATAAGTTGGTTTTTTTTTTCTATGTTTGAATTTGGAATTCGAGATAGCTTTCAAATTTTGGAACATTAAACTCTGTCATTGATGACAAAGTTCAAATTCTACTGCAAGCCGTTTTTTTAGGGCCTTTAAAATACAAATGGTTACTTAAAAACCCGGAACCCGCCGGCCATGGTATACCTATATATAAATATACAAATTCGTTCAGCCGTTGAGAGATAACAAAAAAGTACAGATAAAGTTGAATGGAGTTATTATTTTATTTTTCTAGACAAAGGGTTCAAAAAACTAGTCAATATTGGAATAGTCAAGATGACAACAACTGCAATCTTTACGATGCAGGAATACAGGGAAAATAGTAACTCTCCTGTACACTACAATCTTACAAAACTTAAATCCCAATCAAAGGCATTTTTCTAAATATTTAATATCTTACAAAAAAATATGTTTCAAAATTGTGTCATTAGTTCCTTACTTTATTGCCGAGGTGTGAATATGAAGTTTCATTGAAATCCGTTCAGTATTTTTTGCATGAAAGACTCTGACATCCTTCCAATCTCAAACTTCCACATTAATATAAGGTGTTAAAGACTCAACTGCAAGAATTTCATGTACAGACGGGACATCATGCTACCCGAAACTGTCAATTTTTTCCAATCAATCTTGAACCTAATTCTTTAGATCTCTATTAAAAGGAATCTTGAAAATCTATTAAAGAAATTTGACAGATTGATGTAGCTTGATGTGCTCGCGTCTGTACATGCTCGGTATTATCATTGAACAAAACATAAGAAAAAAAAAAAATTTTTTTTTTTGATTAAGTAAATTGAAGTTAATTTTTTCATACTTCAATCCTTCCAAAGGTTGTCTGGAAGAGATTGCCTTGTGCGATAAGACCGCCCATTGTGCACTTATTTTATGTATGATTGTCCTGTTCTTATTATGAGGTGTACAATAAAGTATATAATAAATAAATAATTTAGCAAAATATTTTAATTGTACTGTGGGGCTGGCGCGCCGGGCGGCAGCGGCGGTCCGTGCGGAGTATAGTGAGCATAATCAAGAAATTTGTGTGTAGTGAAAATATTGCTTAACTTTGTAACAAAATGTTACATTATAAAAAAAAAATGTGATTAATTTTTATTTAAACTTCTTGCAGTTGATTTTTAAGGGCCTAATGTTATAAGTAGGATAGGATGTGGTAAACCGTTAGCAAAACTCACATTTATATCGCAGCAAAAAGTACTAAAAAGGCTTTTTATCTACTTATTTCAGGTTTCCCCACTGTGCTGACTGGGTATCTCGTTTGCAAGAAGAGCATGTATTCAAGACCATCATGGCTCCAGGCGTCGTCTACTTCTCTAAAGTTATAAACATGATGTGGAAAAACAATAAGGGCTTAAAAGAATAAGAAATAAACTTATTTATTGTACATGAAAGTACTGCAACAATTTATTTCAGTAATCACCCTTGTTAAACCTTGTATTTGGAAGAGGTAAGTGAAAATTGTTAAGTTAACCTTGAAAAGACTTCGGCTTCAGTTATCATCTGCCTAGCCTTTTTACCCGTCTGCTCCAAATGGAGGGTAATGTTTTTCAAATATTTTTATTACTTGGCTCGCGTTTGTTCACTATCTCACTTAATGATAAGCGATGATGTGATCGACGTCTTCGTTTATCAGAGTTTTTGAAACGCTCGCAACCCCAACTTTTTTTGTGATTATACAACAATGTTTTGTACTGTGTCTTCTCTATTCTCTTGATAATGAGAATGTAATAAAAAAGCGAGTCGGAACTTGCGTGCAAAGGGTTCCGAACAAGTCTCATTTTTGTAACATGTTACTGTAACACTATAGACTTCTTAAAAATATAATTAAAACCCTTACAATAAGCCTTTCATTTCATACGTTAAACATACAGTTTAAAAAACTTGATTTTGAAATTTTCTAGTTTAACCGAAATGTCATGTATGTCATGTATTGCGTAACGCGTCCGTGTTTGGGTCACAGAAGTTCATTTGTGTACCAAATTTCAGCAGAATCGGTCCAGACTCCAGTAGATTCGGAGAAATATGGCTGTGACAGACGGAAAGACAGACAACCAAGTGATCCTATAAGGTTTCCGTTTTTTACGGATGTTCGGAACCCTAAAAACCAGTGAGATACAATATTGTAAATGAGTAATTAATTTAATGTTACTGTAGAAATATTTACCCGTCCACAAAGTCACCCAGTAACTGCTAGGTTGCATCGGAAGTATACAACGTGTAACAGAATAAACGCAATACCTCTTAAGGGGTCATTGTACTCATCATTATGAACAACTTACTATGGGATCAAAACTGAAATCGCGAAATAATAATCTGCTGTTCAGTACATTTTGTCGAGTTATGCGCACATAAATGTATGGGGGATCGATATTTTTTCGCAATTTCGGGGTTGGTCCCATAGTAAAAGTTGTTCATAATTATGAGTACAATGATCCCTAAAGAAGTATTGCATTTATTCTGTTACACGTTGTAAATTTATTATTAAAGTATCACTCGTGGAGGCCATCTTATCTTTATTATTATGGATATAATGGATTTTATTGTTTTGCAACATAATTATAAATAGATAATTCATATTACGTAAAGAGATAGCAAGGCTAGGTAGGTAATCTATGATTCAATGTACTTATTACTGTTATGTCGGACATTGAACTCTGTTCCAGTATTTTATAATTAATAATCTTTTATTTATCATTGATATAATATGTTGGTTATCAATGTTTGATTATGTTATCATTCAGTGTGGTTCTGTTTGAATAGAACACTGTTGGTGAGAATATTTTATTTACATAACTTTGTGACTTTTTGCACAATTTCCGCTTTTTACGCTTTTTGAAATGATTCCCACATTGTTGAGTGTTATAAAACGTTCCACGACCTCGTCTGTCCGTTAGTAATCTTATTTTTATTCGTGATTTGTTTTGATTTACTGCTATGTTGGTTGGTGTAAGTCCTTTAGGTCCGTTGACAATGAGAATCAAATTGCGTCTTATTTTGAAATTTTAAAATAGCCTATACTAAGTATTACACTATGTTGTCAAAACCTTTCTGGAATGAATGAATGCTCAATTTTGCTCTATTGTTGCCTATTCCAAACCAAGTCCTTTTCATATTTCTCGTGGTCTATACTAAGTTATAACCAGCTATCCAATGCATTTTGACAGATTACTTATATGTGAACGGAAATGTATGGTTGTTCTAGTAGCCAATTTCTTCAGAATAAAAAGTTCCAATAGCCCATTCCCGGGCTTTCAGTATTTTTTATTTTTTTTAGTAAAATTTGTTGTAAAAGGACACTGGAGTGAAGTAAGACGCTATAAAATTCAACCCCTGATTCGGAAACTAGGTAAAATTGTACATCGTAATCAGTGATTCCACCACTACATTGAATAGCTCATTAATAATTTAAATTATTTATTGCAATGACACTTTGTATTATAACGTGTTAACGCGTGCTGTTCCAGGATCCAAGATGGCGCCCCTGCTGTACAAGCTGGACGCAAGCCCGCCCGCGTGCGCCGTGCGGATGGTCGCCGACATCATCGGGCTGAAGCTCGACTTCAAAGACCCTGATATAAGCCAGATGGAGCACAAGTCTCCAGGCTATTTGCAGGTATTCATATATAATAAACTTGCTTTTACACACTGCTTCGCTTGCGATAAAATAGCTTATAATGGTCTCCAAGGTCCCATCTCTCTCTGTACTTTATTATTCATCAAAATTGATTCGGCTATTCAAGCGTGAACGTGTTAAAAACAAACACATTTTTGCATTTACATTGTTACTAGTTTTTGCCAACATTTTGCCAAGCCAAGGGCGTGTCAGACTCTTATTGACTAAAACCCATCCTTGTTCCTTCTAAAGCCCTTTGTGTTCCAGGGCCGCGGTGACTCTTTCGAACAAATTTCGCAACTACTTTTAAAACCTATCGACACTATTTCCAGTGGCCCGTCAGGTCATTACTTAGTTTCATAGAATAGGGAAGCAATGAGGAATGTATTAGCCGCTGGCTCCGGCGACAAAAATTGTTTTGAACGCACAAATAATTGACATTATTCCATAGTTGGTGCTCAATCTTTACTTTCTAATTTTCAGTTGAATCCGCTGGGAACGATACCTGTCCTCGTGGACGACGACTTCGTTCTATCTGACAGGTAAATAATGAATCTAGACCAATAAAGCCCACACATATTAGGGCCGTGACCGGGATGTTTCCGGGCTGTGCTCCGTCACGAAATGGTTTGACACATCCTACACGGCCCGGACATGGATGGTGTGAATGAGTTCAAAAAAATTGTATGCACCGATATTTTTTTGAGCTCCGGACGGACCACGGCCCGGATATGTGTGGATCAAACTGACCTTCTTCATCGAATAAGACATGAGGAAATCCCCAGAAGTACTAGGATGCCTTAGTACTTCTACGGATTAGCGTTAGGTCCGCTCTTTAATGTACAGGATTTAAGTCACTTACGTCACTTTAATAAAAATTCCATCTTTCATGAAGACCAGTACGGTTTCACCAAAGGGCGTTGTACAACTGACGCCGGTGTCACCCTAATAAAGAACATTTTTAACGCCTGGGAAGAGTCGCAAGATGCCATTGGAATATTCTGCGACCTCTCGAAAGCGTTCGACTGCGTTAACCATGAGACGCTTTTGTTGAAACTTGAGCACTATGGGATTAGGAATAGAGCCCTTTGTTTACTTAGTTCATACTTGATGGGCAGACAGGTTAAAGTTCAGATAAACGGTGTAAACTCAATAGGGTCGGAAACGACATTGGGCGTTCCTCAGGGTTCAATATTGGGTCCATTCCTTTTTTTAGTTTACATAAATGATTTGCCCCAATTACAACCAAAGATGGTGTTATTTGCGGATGACACATCATTAATATTTAAAATAGACCGACGTTCACAAAATCTTGACGACGTCAATAGCTCTATTCATCAGGTCCAAAATTGGTTTACGGCAAACAACTTGGTTTTAAATAAAAAAAAAACTAAATGTATTAGATTTTCTTTACCAAATGTTAAAAGTAGCGAATGTGACATCATATTGAATGGAGAAAAACTGGAGTTCATTAATCAGACGGTTTTCCTAGGTATCACATTGGACGAAAAATTACAATGGGGGCCTCATATAACATCTCTTGCGGGTCGTCTAAGCTCAGCCGTGTATGCTGTTAGAAAGATAAGACAGTTAACAGACGTAGAAACCGCACGTTTGGTCTACTTTAGTTACTTTCACAGCATTATGTTGTACGGTATTTTGCTGTGGGGTCGGGCTGCTGACATTGAATCCATATTTATTTTACAAAAGAGACCTGTCATAGCCCTTTATAATCTGCGTCGCCGTGATTCTCTTAGGGAAAAGTTCCCTAAGAGAATCACGGCATTAAAAAGATTAATATTATGACAGTCCCTTGCCAATTCATTTATGAAAATATTATGTATGTGCGGAAAAACCGACATCTTTTTAGTAAAATTAGTGATAGACATAATTTTAATACTAGAAATAAAGACAAATTAGATCAACCATTTTTTAGATTAGCTAAAGTCCACACTTCTTTCATGGGGTATTGTGTTAAATGTTACAACAAAATACCTTCTGACATATTAGAACTAAATGAAAGAAAATTTAAAACTCATGTTAAAAGTACACTTTGTGAACAAGCATATTACAAATTAGAAGATTACATTCAGGATAAGAATGCTTGGAAACATGCTGGTCCTGCGCCATAGGACAATCAAGGGTGTAGACAAAATCAAACTGGTTGATTTATGAATTAACTTTATAGATATACTGTTTCTTTTTTTTGTGTTTTTATTTTTCTGTTGACTCACACACTGTTGTTTAATTAATGGTTCCAATGTTTGTAAATATGTGAGTACCATTTACCTAAATTTCTTTAGGAAATTAATAAGTTTACCTCTGCTGGTGATACTTTGTTCTTATAAGTAGCATACTCTGGGTGCATCGTCCTCACATAATATTACAAAAGAGACCTGTCATAGCCCTTTATAATCTGCGTCGCCGTGATTCTCTTAGGGAACTTTTTAAAAAGATTAATATTATGACAGTCCCTTGCCAATTCATTTATGAAAATATTATGTATGTGCGGAAAAACCGACATCTTTTTAGTAAAATTAGTGATAGACATAATTTTAATACTAGAAATAAAGACAAATTAGATCAACCATTTTTTAGATTAGCTAAAGTCCACACTTCTTTCATGGGGTATTGTGTTAAATGTTACAACAAAATACCTTCTGACATATTAGAACTAAATGAAAGAAAATTTAAAACTCATGTTAAAAGTACACTTTGTGAACAAGCATATTACAAATTAGAAGATTACATTCAGGATAAGAATGCTTGGAAACATGCTGGTCCTGCGCCATAGGACAATCAAGGGTGTAGACAAAATCAAACTGGTTGATTTATGAATTAACTTTATAGATATACTGTTTCTTTTTTTTGTGTTTTTATTTTTCTGTTGACTCACACACTGTTGTTTAATTAATGGTTCCAATGTTTGTAAATATGTGAGTACCATTTACCTATTTAGGAAATTAATAAGTTTACCTCTGCTGGTGATACTTTGTTCTTATAAGTAGCATACTCTGGGTGCATCGTCCTCACATAATATTAAATTAATTTTTGTAAACCAAATTTTGTAAAATCATTATTTGAAAAGAGTAACTATGGAGATTCTTGTCCGTTCTTCTCCATAAGAATCTACCTTTCCGAATGGACAGTAGAGTCACTTTATTTATGTAATTCTATTATTTTTACTGAACTGTAAACGATGACGTTCAAAAGTGCCGTTTAATGGCCTAATTGAAATAAACGTTTTGACTTTTGACTTTTTGACTTTTAAGTGTTTATTGCTCTCTCTTTCTATTTCCAGCCACGCCATAATGATCTACCTGCTGTCAGTGTACGGCGGCGAGAAGGGCGAGGCGCTGTACCCGAGCGACGTGCGCACGCGCGCCACCGTCCACCAGGTCTTGTTCTTTGATACCGGCATTCTGTTCGTCAGGATTAAAGTTGTTGCTGTAAGTTACACAGACCTATAACCTTGAAATCATACACTAACTTTTATGCTACAAATATTGTTTACTAGATTCTAACGTAACAAACAAACTCACTATAAGATTGATGTAATAAAGCGAATATTCCCGCAAAGACGCCAAGTGTGGTGCCAGCAATAACGTATGGGCACGCCCCGCCAATCCACAAAATATTGCTTCAAATAGCTTTGGCCCTCTGAAAATGAGCAAATTTTATTTAAGTGACTTCATACTACAAACTTCTTTTATAAATATGGCATTCCCATTGTAACATTATTTTAAGGCTTGTGTTTAAACGCCTACCAGAAAAATAGCTATTTTACTACCAACAAATTCGAAATACCTACCAGAATGGATAAATGCGCAACAAAAGGCGAAGTCGGAGCCCTTCGCGGGGCTCAATGGTTTAAAAAAAAGTAACTGCAAAGGGGATAACGGGGTCTGATTCGCTCGCTTCGCTCGTTCACTAGACCCAAGTCCCGAGCTCGCTTAGCTCGCTCTAGCATCGAAGTTCTCCTAGTAACAGAAGTAACATTATATTTCAGGGAAACCAGATTTGGTGAGTATTTATCCATTTTGGTAGGCAAAATGAATATAAATACAACATGTACAATTATTCTGATGAGTGTATAATTATTATGGAACTTAAAACGTTGTTCTTTAGGCACCTCGGTATAGAGTGGGTTTATTTTATTTGAAGTGAACATATTTTACTTGGTACGCATTTAAATTGTAGCCTTATTTTTACAGCACTTGAGTGGCTTAAAAACATTGTATGAATCAAAACTACTTATTTTCAGTTGCCGACTATAATGGAGGGTATGAAAGCTGCCACAGAGAGGCAGCTCCAGGACTTAGAAGAGGCGTACGGCATGCTAGAGGCGTACTTATCTCGTCACAAGTACGTGGCGGCCGAGCAGCTGACCATCGCCGACCTCTCCGTCGCCACCACGCTCGCCGCCGCCGAGGTGATACTGCACCTGAACAAAGATAAGTAAGGACATTCATTATCTCTTGGATAAATAATAACAGCAAGGGTTGCTGGATCTGCCGGGGTTGCGGAATTGTTCGAAATAGTTACCTTTTTCCTGAGTGGTGTCTCGCAGTTGAGGTTGTAGACTGCTTAACCGGGCTTGCTCGAAAGAGTCAAGCAAAGGGCATTTGAAGGAACACAGATGGGTTTTAGTAAATAAGAGTCTGACACTTCCTCCCGCTCCGCCTAGAGCGGCAGGAGTCATTTGATTATTTCCCATCCAAAAAATAAAGGATGAATTGATAAGGTAAAGCTGCGGTTACCGAGGTCGGTCGCTGGATGGGTGACCATTCATTACGGCACGGTTTCGTAATGAGACACATGCGGCCTCTGAAAACGCATTACAATAGTAATGTTTGGAAGTTATCCTCGACTGTCATTTTTAGATCTGACGGGCGTTTCGGGTACTAGGACGGAAGCCCGAAAGTCGAAACAGACACTGTGGTTAGACTAGTTACCCATTAGATTGCATAGCAGACACAGGACACAGCTTCCTCAAATCGTTAGTCTCGCTGTCAGGAAACCCAGCTGACGCCCGCTGCAAACTGTGGCAGGACACTTCTCCCCCACCCATGAACTATTTACCACCAAGCGAACATCTTCTCGTAGGGTCTAACTTTCTGCCAGGGTTGCGGAATTCGTTCGAAAGAGTCACTGCAACCCTGGAACGCAAACAGCTTTAGGAAGAACACGGATGGGTTTGATGGGTTTTAGTCAGCAAGAGTTTGACACGCCCTTCCGCTCCACGCAGAGCGGAAGAAGTCATTTGATGATATCTCATCCTTAACTAATACCGAAAACTTCGAAAGCGATCTTCAAGTGTGAGTAAAGTGATCAGTAGTGAAGTTGTGTTTTATAATTAGTGAGTTTAAGTTATAATTTGTTTTTTTAAATTAAAGTGTCATTTTGGTTATTTAATCGGCAGTAGAGTCACTTTATTAATGTAATAGTATTATTTTACTGAACTGAAAACGATGACGTTCAAAAGTGTCGTTTAATGGCCTAATTGAAATAAACGTTTTGACTTTGACTTTGGCCGTTTTTATTGTCACGAACCCCAAGTTCGTAACACTATCGTAAAGGAATTTTAGTTTAAGTATTTTGTATTCTTTCATTAAAACTTGCTTTGTCTTCCCAGGTTCCCCCTGACCGCCAAATGGCAGGCTATGATGCAGGAGCTGCCCTTCTTCAAGAGCATCGCGACGCCCGGCATCGCTAAATTTAACGTGGCTATGCAGTACCACTGGAAAAAGAATAACCAATAATAAATATTGAAGACATGTTAGTTTATCTATTTATTTTTGTACCTCTAAATTGAAGTCAAAAAAGTCAAGTCATTTATTCAAATTAGGCTGAGTGCCAGCACTTTTTGAACGTCTAAGTTCTACATAAAGACAGTCCCCCAAAACGCCCGCCCGTCACCACTTCTTAGTGTTTAGCTGGAAAGAAGAAATGGCGCAACAAACTCCCCAGCAACACATCTGTCTGTTGAGTTAGAAGAACTAGCATTTACACAAAGGTATGCAAAGTATTCTTACAAAGAAAACAATACAACAACGGTAACACGTAAAAACCTAAAACTAAATAATTCGCTACTTGTAAGCTAGCACACTCCATTATGCCAGCATAATCAGACAAACTCGAGCATAAAAACAATATTAAATCAAATTAAATAAGCCTCCAGACATAAAGGGCGTGCTCGTTTACACGTGCAGAGTGTAGAATTTAATAATATTGCGAATATCATAAAGGGGTAAAATTGTTTTTATTTTATTAATTTAGGGACAATAAACAGCCACAATATAAAATTTTAACATAACTAAAATTATAAGGTACCTATAGTAGATAACAATATTGCAGCCACTATATTATCCGCATATTCAAAAAACAAAAATTTTGGTAATGAGTGCCACCAAGAAGCATTAAACATACAGTTACAAAAATTATTACATCTTTCAAAATTAACTAAGTAACAAAAAACAGAAAAAAACATTATAATTATAAAAAATAGGATTATATTCATTTCATAGCATTATTTATAGATAAAAGTTTCATAACATTCCATTTCAATTTTGATTTGGAGCATACAAAAATGTCAATATCAATAAAAAAAATCTATGAGTCTAGTTTAGGAAGTTTTTATAATATAATGGATATAAGGCTCTTATTTGACCACAAACTCACCTCATGGAAAGCGATTTTGTGGTATGACGATGGAGTATGCTTTCCTAGAAGTAACCAATTCACTTTTGACCCCAAAGTCCAAATATAGGCACTAATCTAATTATGAGTCTACTCCCAACTTTACAACGCCATTGTCGCAGAAATGTGACAAACGATAGCCTAACCTGGATGCTAATGCCACGAAAATGTGTGTATTGCAAATCCAAAAATTTGGCAAATGCCATAGCAAAGAGCAATTTCATTGTAACTACATTTGTCACAAGTTCAAACATCCCATTCATGCATTCTATTAAAAACTAGGTAGCTGTGCCCCGCGGGTTCACCCGAATTTTTCTTTTTGCTAGGCTCCTAAGGTCAACAAAACACAAATTGCTAACATTACGAATGGAAATTCTCTGGATGTGGAAGTTCCACCAACAGCGCCATCTTGGTTCTAACTCATTATCTATGAATTCGCGTAAACATGCATCAATTTTATTGCAAAGGCGCAAGGTCGACTATGCTATTTGCTTTTGTAGATGGACAGCGCGGTAGTAGGGCACGGGTGTGGGGAGGGGAGGTACGAAATTTTCGCATTACTTCGGTAATTTGTTCGTTGAATTATGGTTGAATGATTAATTAATTTTATTGTAAATATATTTATTTTTGTGCAATTTGTACTTAAACATTTTTGGAGCTCATGGGAAAGATTTTAATTATTATTATTATGTAAGTAGCTTTTTTAATTTGGAGCCGCCGGGAATAGAATTATGTAGCGCCTGGGAATGAGTCTTCGTAGCAAAGTAAATGTGCCCGACACGACGGCAGGCCATAGGATAATGCCTATACCTAAAATAATTGGACCTATTTCTTACTTTTCATTTAAATCATCATTGATATCAATACGGAGCAGGTTTATACCAGTTGCCTGAGATAGCAATTTGTTATCTGTAGGTACACAAAAAATCAAAGTTAAGTGATAAGGAGTCGACAGCTAAACCTAAAAATAGTTATAAAAAATAAGCATGTAATGACTTACAAAAAAAGAAACCAAGACTTGAAAATCTTGTATAAATGTTTATCATCCGTTATCAGTTATCGCCTACCATTGCTTACATTACAAAACAGACAGTAGACTGTATCAACTATTATTTTGAATCAAGTGACTGGCGTTTTTTTGGCATCTTTTCACGTAACATGATAAACATAAACGGTTGTATGGTTTGATAAGATTTTTTTAATTAACCTTTTGAACGCCATTGTCGTGAAAAGCAAGCGTGTGCCCTGTACGCCAAACGTCACAAATTTGTGACAAAAAATACGGCGAATTTGTGCCTTGGCGTGGGGGGTACGCCGATAACCAAAAGGTTAAAAATAAGCCTAACGAACTTCCATAGAAAATACACGTTCAGAAAAAAAAGAGTTATTTGTCGACTATCTGATGCCCGTGACTTTGTCCGCGTACACGTCACTGTACAAAATTCCCCTCTGTACATTTCCAAAAATCCTTATATTGCGGATGCTTTGTTATTATAAATTAAACCTATACCTATTCCAAATTTCAGCTTCCTAGACTTAGTACTTATGAAGTTTCGGCTGTGCGTTGATATAGTCAGTCAGGTACAGGACATACGTTTTAATGGTTCATCAGGGAAACAAAATAACACATACACAAACTACACACTACCGCCATGTAAACTTGATTAGCCACTTTAGGGATCTGAATTTTCATAAATCTTTCCTCAGTGCTTACCTTCGTGGTTAAGAATCCTTGTGCAAAATTTCATGCTTATGGACTCAGTGATTTAAACGGTGTGTGACAGTAAACGAATGATTTTTATAAATAGAATCTGCAGCACCACAAATGTGATTATTAGGTAAGTCTTGTCTCTTTAGAGAGCTGTATTGATAGGTATTTTCAATAATTATACTTGAATACATGTTAGTGATGAACGCGAATGCCTTGTTTTAATAACATATACATACGGCCATAAGGAAAGTTTTTCATAACTGCACGTTTTGTCTCGAGGCCGGTTGTGTCGCTCCAATACGGTGGAATACGTACCTACCACTTTAGCGGGGCGGCACACACCGCTAGGCATCTTCTCGTGCAACCATAGATATAATACTTTTTTATATTTCTGTGCGTGCAACCGAATGGGTAGGCAGATTGCGGATAGCCCATAACCTAGCTCCGGCTGCGAGACCGACCGCTTGTGGTCGATCCCGCGATCAGAGTGTGCCGTAAGTGACTCCGGACAAGATTAGTTTCCGGAACGCCAAATGCCAGGCCTAGGGAAATCCAGTTCTCCTTTTTCTATGACCCCATATCCAAACTCCACACGTTCTTTTACCCTATATCCCATCAGTCCAGAGCCACAACCTCAACCTCAATTTCAACAAAAGCCCACCCCACCGTAATGAAGCAAAATAGAAACAAAATTTTCAGATGGATTGGCCGGGCCAAGCTAGGAAATCCCATGCCGATCCATCCGTCAGCTCATAATCTGGGAGGCACCTTACTGCCTACTGGTGCCTAACTGATCGCCCAGCTGATAATGTAGCGACCACGATTCTGGCTGCGATAGACGCGCTGACTCACACTGATCCGGCTGCTACATGCGCTGACTGACACTAATGTGGCTGCTACACGCGCAGACTGGCACAAACCTGGCTGCTACACGCGCTGATGTTGATGGAGTACGCGACCAGCCGGACGCGGAAACAAGCAACCTGTGGTGAACCAAAAGGTCACTTTAGGGAGAGTAGGTACGCGACCAGCCGTGAGTCTGCGAAGGGAGTACCCAGCGCGAAAAGCGGTCGGAAGCGGAAACACACGACCTAAGGTAAACACAAGGGGGAAACTCAATGCGTTAAACGCAACAAATGCCTACGCACGCGTCAGAACACACTGGGGCCGAACAACTGAAACCGTGACAACACAGACCGACCACGACTTAAGAAAAGGGGAATGGCACTTCACCTCTATACCTTACACGGACGAAACGGCTTAAGGGGCGGCGAATAGGGAGCAACCTGATGACGTAGCCTATCAGAGCACACTTCTGGAAGACCCTAAACGTATGAGGGTCAAGCCTACCCAAGGGGAGCAGACACTTGTGCGCGAGCCATGAAGGAAATACCGGCGCGACTGGCCGTAGCAATCTGATCCTTCCCATATCTAGAGCGACAAAGCCGAATTGTACTTTTTATCGGAACACAAAACCAACAATATTATGATGAGTGATGAGTGTGATGACAGACAAAAGCTATCTTTCGGATTAAACGTAACTGAAATGACGATTGAAAAATCATCATTGATGATAAGAGACTTTTTGGGTATTCATCGTACTACGTGTAGGCTTACAGCTGTATAAAACACCGACCCACTGACTAGTGTTTATCATTCACTTCGTTGAGAACACACGGGTAAGTTATTAATTCTAAATTATTTTATAAGTGTTTAAAACAAGAGCCAGACCAGACTAAAATTTGAAGGAACCAGGATATAATACATATAAGCCTTAAAAAATATTTGCGCCTACAATTTTTATTCTTTTGCGAAGCAGACTCACCTTTATCGACTCAATTTACCGCAAAACTACTTAAAATAATATTTCAATAAAAGTGGGAAAATCTCAGTACCTACTTATTTTGTGACCTTAAATTATATTCTACGAAGGTTGCTGCTACTTTACCCTATAATCACCATTGTCTTCCTTTTTTCTTCTATCCAGAAAACAAAATGGCGCCTCTCCTGTACACGATGGAATCTAGCCCGCCTGCGAACGCGGTGCGCATCCTCGCTGAAATCATCGGGCTTGAACTTGAGCTCAAAGAGCTGGACCTCATGAACCTGGAACACAAGACTCCTCAACATTTAAAGGTATGATACACAGAAGTATTAGGACATGGATCTCAGCCAATTCTAGTCACTTTTGATCTCATTTTACGTTAATGAAAATAACATCAAAATTGGTCTAGACTAGAAGAAGTAATTTTTTACTCAATAAATTGTTGTCTACAAATACGATCGCAAGAAAACTGAGAGAAAAAATATTACTGTAGAGATTAGATACCTACATAACAATGAACTAAGTATTTTTTTCTCCACAGCGGAATCCTTTGGGCACAGTACCGACGTTGGAAGATGGGGACTTCGTCATCGCAGAAAGGTAACAGCTTGCGCTAATATGTGACTCTTTGTCACCAGACTTAATGTCACGATAACCTATTGAAATTCCTTTGCTCCTTCCAGCCACGCCACCATGAAGTACTTACTATCTAAGTACGGCGGCAACAAGAGCGAGTCGCTGTACCCGAGCGACGTGCGCACGCGCGCGCTCGTCGACCAGGCCATATTCTTCAACGTCGGCGTCTTCTTCATCAGGCTCAAAGTTATTGTGGTGAGTACCCGAACTCAAGCAAGTGACATTCAATTATAATTATCAGCAGTATTTCACAGTAATTCAGAACTCAGCCATGATGGCAGTATTAGCAAATATGGTTGTTGTTGAGTTGTTATTTGAAGACATGTTACGCGTTGTGACTTCTTTCAAACGGTCACATCACATCGCGAATTTGCGTGGTGGCACTTGAGAAAACGGTCACAACGCGTTGTGAAAATGAAAAAATGCCATTTCGCGATGTGATTGATTGCATTCGTTGGGGCTCAGAACACGACATGGCATTTCTTCTTTTCCACAACGCGTTGTGGCTATTTTCTTTAGTGCCACGACGCGAAATTCACGTTATGGTCGTTTGTAAGAAGAAACAACGCGTTGAGAGTTATTTTTTCGATCATTGAGCGTTTTCGATCTTTAGTCGTAACATTATATACTGTTCAAACAAATTCTCTGCTTGCACTTAGGTACATGAAGCAGGATTTGTGTGATGTTAGGTTCGATTTTGTAATTGGTATGTGACGGTGTAGATGGCGCCACAATTTCGGTTACTGCTTATTATAAGCTAATGCTGGCCCACTAGAAGAAAAATCTCCATTATTTTAATTTCTTATGACAACTAACAAAGCTGCAAAGCATAATTATCCTATCAGCCTTTTCACCAAACGAGACGATCATATCATATGATATCATGCCCTAATATGACCACGTAGCACGGTAAAGGACACTTCAGGATTTTACAAAATCTGCACTTATTGCTTCGAAAAAAATGCCCTGACAAAGTCAAATGGTAGACATTGAAATAAGTTTAAAGATTTCTTTTTTCGACAGCTTCCAGCGTTATTCGGGGACCTGGACGGCCCAACAGAGAAACACAAGGCTGACATCGATGAGGCGTACGGCATCGTGGAGGCCTACCTGGCCGGCCACCATTACATCGTCGGCGACCACCTCACCATCGCCGACCTCAGCGTCGGAGCCACCGCTCTCGCCATGCGGCACCTTCATAAACTCAACCCTGCCAAGTGAGTATTAGAAGTTACTCTGTGCTAGTTTCTGTGGTCTCTGCAAACCTATCAGCTTTCAAAGCAAGATGGAACATGCATCTTTTGGGGTTGCTCGTTCTATTGTAGAGACTTGATCAGAGCGGACTCATCGTGAAAGAAAGAAATATGTAACAACATCGAATCTGTATTTCCTGACAACCTTTCTCGTTAACCGGGCACTTATTCAGACTCGGAGTTGCCACTGAGAGATACCAAATTGAATCATTTTGCTTGAAAATCTGAAATCGAACCCAAGGCTCACCTGTAGAAGGTTCTGCCGCGCTCATGATAGGTAGAGAGAGAATTCTCTCTTTCCAAATATGAACTTAACTCGGACGTTAAAGAATAGCACCATACCATTACTTCCCGTGGGTGTCGCAAGGGGTGACTAAGGGACTCACCAGAGAATGGGCAGCAGCGTTCTCTGTAGTTCTGTGCATTGCAACAACTACACTGCGATCGCCAACCCGCCTGCCAAGCATGGCGATTATGGCTAACTCCCCCTCCCCTTGGGGGAGGCCTATGTCCAGCAGTGGACGTCTTTCGGCTGATATTATAAGCGCGGCAGAGTAGTGGTGCCGTTTTCTGTTTTTGTTTAACCAAAAAAATAAAAAAAAGATTCTTCTTTCTAGATTGTTTTGGCCCAGGTACTGTGACGTGCTAATGCCATCCAATTCCGATGATGTAAAAGGGATAGTGCTATTCGCTATGTATAGCTCCGTCTCTCTCTCTCTTAGAGTGGAATCATGATCGTTTTAATACTTCACAGTAGGTGGTTACGTTAATTGCAGTATCGGTTGCATTTATGAATTAACTTTTTTCCTTATTTACAGATTCCCCCGCACCGCTGCGTGGATCTCTAGATTAGAACAACACCCTTCAATCAAGAAGATCCTCGTTCCCGGTTCCAAGATTCTCGGAGAAGTTGTAAACGCGGCATGGCAGAAAAATAAGAAATTGTAATAAATAATGAAAAATGAAATCTGTTTTTTTTCCTGTGAATTTTGTTATTTTTTGTGATACATTGTAGAATGGCACCAAAGTTCATACTCTGTAGAACTTGGCACAATCATTAATGGATTAAGATCCCAGAGCAATCAGATCTTACTTATTTTTAGTAAATGTATGGGATAGAGTAAGTAGTGTTAATACCTATAATCCTATATACTTTGAATCATGTACATACGTGCTAGCTTGGGCCGACGGCCAATTTACAACTTGTATTAAAAAAACAAAATTAAAATCGGTTCATCCGTTCGAGAGCTACGATGCCACAGACAGACACACACAGACAAGTGAAACTTATAACACCCCGTCGTTTTTGCTTCGGGGGTTAAAAATACCCTAAAAGAAGTATGGGTTGCATTGGAATTTGAACTTTGTCAGTTTGTTGTTCCAAAAGTTGATCATTTAATTTTTATGAATTCCAATAGGTATTAAAACGAAAAAGAAGAAAAAGAAGCTAGAATTTTTTGTTTTAATGTCGCAACATGCGAATAAGTAGAGTAGCTTCAAAGAAGTTGTGGACTTTTTCATTTGATCAATCATTTCAGAGGTTACCTCATACAAACAAATACCTCTTTATATTTTTATTATTTGCCGCGGCATGGCTCATGAAGCCTAGCTCAAAGAAGACTTGCATTTTTTTGGAATGTCACCCCCGGTAAAACCCCGGAAATCAAATATCAGCCCGAAGCAAGTCAAGTGGCGCAATTGGCTGTTGAAAACTCATTCAACCAAGCACAGCTAGACGCGCTAACGCTAACGCGGGTTTGACAATTTGTCACAATAATAATACTGACTAGAATACGCCCGCAACTAAGCCCGAAACTACGGACTTCGGGCTTAGAGAGTAGCCCCCCTGGATTCGAACTACCAGTCGGATTTGGAAATTTATTTTTGTAAGTATATGATAGCCACATTCATGAGGAAGGTTATACGGGAACGAAAAACGGGATATGCGCCTACGAAGTTGGAGCTCTGCGATATCCTAATACATAAAATTCTTTCGTTACTGACTGATGGAGTGACTGAGTGACTGACAGACAACTCGAAATTTGGTTGTAGGTAGTGTAGTGTAAATGGGATATCTATGCGCATACGAAGTCGCGGGCGAAAGCTAATTATTAACTAAAATGTTCGTACTTTTTAAAAACACAAACTTTTACCTGTTTATTATGAGTTAACTTAACCTTTTGCGTGTCTTAAGTTACACAGTTCGACATAAGAAAAAATGCTCCAAATGTCTTAAGTCGGACAGTTACACATAAGGGCTTGGTCAGGATTGGACGATAAAAATCTGTTAAGACACGCAAAAGGTTAAATTTAAATATAATTGCGCTGGCTCTACAGATTTATTTCCCGCTCATCGCCCCACTCTAGGCAGCTTGCCTCTTAGCAGTCTAGTAGTGAACTGACCTTCAACGGCCAGTTATGCTCTATGACAATGTTCTCTAACTAACTAAATCAACATGTACAATAAAATTGTACACACATTGCGGTCAGTTATACATCTCATTCCTTGCAGGATTCATCTCTATCGCGTGTCGTGAGTTTTTTCCAGTGACAATTTCTTGATATTCATCTAGTAAGCTATATGTTTTGCTCTGTAAATTTATTTTTAATTTATAAGTGTTTTTAACAGGGGCGTAGCTACCGCCGTATCAGCCGTATCAAAGATACGGGGCCCCCGGGTTGTAAGTGGACGCAAAGCTATACATTAGTCGCGTCATGTCCTTCGTGGCCTGCCAAGACAGTTCTGAGCTAGTAGGCCCCCCAAATTTTTTTGATACAGGGCCCCTTTGAGACTAGCTACGCCACTGGTTTTTAAGTACGTGTGCATGTCCTTTGTAGTGTGCATGCATGTGATTTATGCCAGGTTTACGGTAACACTATGTGAACGACAAACCGATTGCAAGAAAACTATAGTAGGCGCCAGATAAATGTGGAATAAAGTACATTGACCTTTCCCTAATAACTGTTCATCTGTACCTGAACAATTAAATATGAATCGTTTTTCATTATTAGACAATGTTTAGGATCACGAGAGATGATGATTCGGGACAGCTTTGTGTCATTAATTCCGTTTTTCAAATTAAAAATGTCAATAATTGTAGGTGGGTCAATGACCGTTATTCCACGATTATCTGGCGCCTACTATAGCAAAGAAATTCATATTTTATGGATACCCAATTCCCCACACTTTATCGTGCACAAAAATGTAACACTCTTTTATCCAAACCTGATTGAGTTATTATTGGCTTTCTGCAATGCAGTCGCTGACTCGACTCCCAAAAAAAAAACAAACAACTTTTAATGACAGACAAAAGCTAGCTACCTAACGTGTCAAATTAAAAATAATTACAAATTAACAACTCACTGTCATTTTGGATTGACATAATCATCATTGTGATGATAACAAAATTGTGTAATCATCGCACTATGTTCAAAAATACAGCCGTAAGTATATAAGACCGCCTTTATCTGCTTGAGATTATATAATTTTAGGTTTAAGTGACTGGGTAGTGTGGTTACTTGGTTAGTGTTTATCATTCCTTCTTTGAGAATAGACGGTGAGTTTGCTGCACGATTTTTAATTTTATTGTTAAATATTTGTTTTTATTTTTTATGGCAAGTTGTTCTAGTGGGAGTTTATTTACCTATTGTTGTCCATTTATAATGCAAGTTTGGCTCTCTTTTTCTGTTACAATATGTTTCTACAATCTATCAAATTTCTTTAATAGATTTTCAACTTTATCACCAAATTTTTAGGTTTAAGGTTGATTGGAATAAATTTTACAGTTTCGGTTAGCTTGATGTGCTGGTCTGTACTTGTTTTTAGTTACAAACAAATAAATTAAGAAATAACTTTAGGTAAGTAACGATTATTAGGACTGCGTGCCTTGATAAGCAAATGTTATCCAATTTTACTAATGTAAACAGTTGATATCTCCAAAAAAAGTATTACATAATAGGCAATACAAATATACAGAGAACAGTGGATATTTGTGTATTCTATGATGTCGTACTACATATATTATTCGCGAATCAGTAAATCGTCATGCATTTAACAGCCTATTTATAACACCCCCCAAATGTTCTAAGTACCTACTGAAGTAGGTAAGTAGGTGTATACAAAAACCTACTACTTCTTTACATAATTAAGAATGCTGACAATCATGAGAATATTGCAGATGTACCTACCTAGGAAATTAGCAACACACTAATATTATAAAGGCGAAAGTTTGTGAGTGTGTGTATGTTTATTACTTCTTCACGCAAAAACGGCTGGACCGATTTAGATGAAATTTGGTATACCTACTTAGAGATAGTTTGAGTCCCGGGAAAGGACATAGGAGTTATTATCCTGGGAATATGTTCCCTTGTGATAATTTTCGACATTCAGGCGGGCGGAGCCGTGGGCAAAAGCTAGTTTACCTACAACGTTTATTTTATTGTGGATTATAAAATGTATTATTATTTTCTACAGAGGATGATGCTATTTTCCTGTTTACAAGACCTACTTAACTTAATATCTACTGACGGTATCAGTAGGTCTTGTAAACCGGTTTTTAGATAGGTATATGCATACATATCTACCTAATCTCCAGATCAAGGATACAGAAGCTAGCCTTAAGAACAAGACTTTAATTTAGTCAAAGTTAGTTAAATCGAGGATACTCTTGCTTGGTAAACATCCCACCCACACGCACAAAACGTTTTGGGAACACATTCATTGCGCGTTCCTAAAGCTAAGGAGTGGAATTCCCTGCCTGAGTCTGTGTTTCCTGATGGCTACATCCTGGGAGTCTTTATGTCATGAGTGAATAGGTTACTTCTAGGCATGCGTGCTCCATCTTCGACCACATCATCGCTTGGTCAAACGCGAGCCTAGCAAAAAGCCTAGTAATAAAAAACACAAAATTCAAATAGGTACATACCTACCTTATTTTTGACTTCCTAGCATGAATGCCCGGGCAAAAAGGAATCAAAGGTACTTATTACTTCCCAGCAAGGACTGCTCGCTTAGTTATTGTCTGGTCTTTTTGGTTAGCCTATCCCATAACTAAGCAAAAGCTGCCGATTCAGGATGGCGCGCTTTCTCCCTTCAGTTTTTTCAGAAATCTTGGAGGTTTTCGTAATATCATCGACCATCGTTATTTAATTTTGTAGGTGCTTTCTATTGATCCCCGGCCACCGTAGGCGCGGGCCTGCGGACAGCGAGCGTTGGGTGGCTCGCTGTCCATCAAGACGGGGCCCGCTAGGGCCAGAGCCTGCCAGGGTTGCGGAATTTGTTCGAAAGAGTCACCGCGGCCCTGGAACGCAAAGGGCTTTAGAAGGAACACGGATGGGTTTTAGTCAGTAAGAGTCTGACACTCCCTTCCGCTCCACCCAGAGCGGAAGAAGTCATTTGATGATTTCCCATCCATAAAATAAAAAAAGGTGCTTTCTATTGGCTTTTATGGCTTTTATAGTTTGAAATAAACCATTAATTATTATTTACTGCCATACTCTTCCATCCAGATAACAAATGGCGCCGATACTGTACAAGACTGACGGTAGCCCGCCGGCGAACGCGCTACGGATCCTCGCCGAAATTCTGGGGCTGGAGCTTGAGGTCAGAGACGTCAACTTCTCCAAGCTGGAGCACAAGTCTGCTGCACACGTTAAGGTAAGACCAGTCAACTGTTTTGGTTCTAAGCAAAAAATACGTCCTTTGTGATCGGTTTTGTAGTGATTAATGATAACATTATTTACTACGTAGTTGAAATAAAAAGATCTTTCATTAAAACTAACGTAAAAAATCATTAACATAATTTATATAGTATAAGCTTACACTGTCTGCTAGTTTTTCAAACAGCGGGCTAAAATATCTCATGAAACACAAGAAAAATCAACTGTCTACTTATTAAAGTAGATAGTTGAAATTTTCACTGATTGTACATCTAATGTATACCTGCATTAGATGCAATAACAAAATCTTAATTAAAGCTCGCTCCATCGTCGACTTCGTCTTGTCATGTATGACCTAGACTATAGTGTATTATCTATGCCTAGACTAGAGTCAAGATCCTTATTAAATAACAAAAAAAAGAAAATTTCAACAAGTACCCACATAGTGTTGAATATTGTAGGTACGAGTTCTTGTAGGTATAAGTTTTTTTTGGAGGTGGGTTTGGTCTTGAGTCTAGTATAGATCATAGATGACAGAGACAAAATCATCGACGATGGAGCGAGCTTACCCAGAAGAAGCCTGTTCACTCTAATTTTGCAGATATTAGGGCTACGTTGCAACGGTGTATTGCGTTCGGCAACACAGACGCAGGCAGAGAGTTTCACTTCTGTGCTGTGCGCATTATAAAAGATGTTTGGGTTAGAGTGTAGCCTTAGGGGCGCTATGGCGCGAGGACTTTTTCGTTCGAATTTTTTTTTTTTTTTTTTGGAATTCGATTTTACGCAGTAAAGAAATCCAAAAAAAAAATTGTTGGTTCAAACAAATTTTTGGGACTTCAGAATATTTTTCGGTCGATTCCACCTTGTGTATTATTTTTTTTTTGGGATTTCGAGTATCGCTTAGGAGCACTATGAGAAATAAAGAAAACCAAAAAAAAAAAATTGTAGGTTCAAAAAAATTTTTGGGACCATAGGTTAGGTTAGGGTGGAGGATTTCTAGCGAGGGGAGTTAAACACCTCACTCCCCTCGCCGACGCGAGGTGGCCCGCAGAGGCGGGCCGGCACCAGCCGGGGATTGCGGATGTCGCATACGTTCCCGCGATCCCCGGCGTAGGTGGGAGATGGAACACCGGGGTGGTTTTAGTCAGTAAGAGTCTGACAGACCCCTCCACCCGCCCCAGGGTGGAGGATTTCCATGAGGATTTCCCCCCGAGATCAAAAAAAAAAAAGGGTGGAGGATTTCCCCCCGAGATAAGGTTAGAACTGTGACCGTGCGATCGATGGCCCTTTATGGGGCCCCGATCTGGGCGGCTGACTTGACGGCCAGCACCATCACTGTTCTGCGGAATCCGCAGAGGGTGATGGCCGTCAGAGTCATCAGGGGATATCGCACGATCTCCTACGAGGCGGCTTGCGATCTGGCCGGATCTCCGCCGTGGGACCTGGAGGCGAAAGTGCTCGCGTCACTACACAGGTGGCGCGAGGACGCGCGGGCGCGCGGCGAGCGACTGACGCAGCGACACCTGGAGTTGCGTCGGTCGCAGCTGCGCGAGGTCCTAGTGGCGGAATGGCGGGACAGGCTTTCGAGCCCTACCGCCGGCCTCATCACCATCGAGGCCATCCGGCCAGTGCTCGACTTTTGGCTCGGGAGAAGGCACGGCTCCCTGTCGTTTCGTGCGACGCAGGTCCTCTCGGGGCATGGCTGCTTCGGGAGGTTCTTGTGTCGCATAGGCAGGGACCCGGACGCTCGATGCCACCACTGCGTCGACTGTCGGGAGGACACGGCACGGCATACGCTTGCAGAGTGTGCAGCTTGGGAGGAGCCGCGCCGTGCCCTCATCTCTGTTGTAGGCGGTGACCTCTCGCTGCCGGCCGTAGTCCATGCTATGGTCGGCGGTGAGGAGTCCTGGGACGCGGTGGTCTCCTTCTGCGAGACAGTTATCGCGCAGAAGGATGCTGCGGAAAGGGAGAGGGAGATCACAACCGCTCTCCCTGCCCGCAGCAGGTGCATCGGGCATCGGAGGAGGGCATACGCTGCCCTCTTCCGGCCCCCCTAACTGGGTCCAGAGGCGGCGGACTTGGGGATGTCCGTCGTCCCCCACTCATTCGGACCCGAGGTGGCGGCGCGTGGTGTTCCCGTGCGCCCCTCTTTGACGTAGCGAGGGGAGTTAAACACCTCACTCCCCTCGCCGACGCGAGGTGGCCCACAGAGGCGGGCCGGCACCAGCCGGGGATTGCGGAAGTCGCATACGTTCCCGCGATCCCCGGCGTAGGTGGCAGATGGAACACCGGGGTGGTTTTAGTCTGTAAGAGTCTGACAGACCCCTCCACCCGCCCCAGGGTGGAGGATTTCCATGAGGATTTCCACCCCGAGATCAAAAAAAAAAAAAGGTTAGAACTGTGACCAACTACGCGCGAACCGAGCGAGCGAAGCGAGCGGTGCCGCGGCAGCGGCCGGCGCGCGCTACCTCGAAATTGGTCGCGAAATTTTTCTAAGTATTTTTTTCATAGTGCCCCAAGACGACACTCTGACCGATGTTTGGAAACGTTTCGTACGAATTCGAGTTGCTATTCCACCAATTCCTACCTTGGTAGGGATGGTAACTTGTTTTGCAGTGCGTCTAGATGTCCGATGGTAAAAGGGGGCCGGTGGGATGAGGTTGTGTAATAAGTTGTGTTGTGTGTTAGTGTGTATAATAAAATAACCTCTTTTTTATTCCACAGCTGAATCCAATGGGCACAGTACCGACGTTGGTAGATGGTGATTTCGTCATTTCAGAAAGGTAACATTCATGTTTTTGTTTTGATACTCCCAATTTCTCAAAGAAAGAAAGGTCAAACCACTAATCCAATAACAAATCCTGAATGTCTGAAGAGCTTGGCATTTTACAATGTGCCTGTGAGCATGAGTCAACCGCTATATAATACGAACTAGAAAATAATTTAAATTCACACAAATCTTCCATCACTCAATTAAAGTTCTCCGCGCGATTTTAATTATATAAGTACAATATAGCCCGATAACAATCACTGGGCAGTTGTTGACCAGACGGGTGATTCACAAGTCACTACATCCGTCTGGTCGGAGGATCCTCAATCATCGATGGAAGTTACGGAACTCCACACAGTGTTCTGCATACCTCTACCAAAAGGACCACAAACCCTTCAGTTGTGCTAACATGAGCACGGAATAGAGCTAGATGTGTGTCTATGTTTTAGTTTATGGTGGACACTCGATAAATGTGCAATAACGGTCATTGACCCACATACATTTATTGTCTTTCTTAATATCAAAAACTTCCTTACTAATATTATAAACGCGAAAGTTTGTATGTATGTATGTATGAATGTTTGTTACTCTTTCACGCAAAAACTACGAAACGGATCTTGATGAAATTTGGCACAGAGGTAGATTATAGTCTGGAATAACATATAGGATACTTTTTTTATCCCGGGAGTATGTTCCCTTGGGATGATTTTCGACATACACGCGGGCGACAGCTAGTAAAGTCATTAAGCTGTCCTGAATTGACTTCTTTCGTGATCCTTTAAGTTCTATAGTCCTAATGAAAAACGGTTCAAAATTTCATGTTCGGGTATCTACGAAGGAATATTAGGGAAAGGTCAATGTACTCAATTGCAAATTTATCTGGTGCCTACACAGTTAGATACCATCAATAAAGTGTTCAACTTTTTCCTGGACCATAACGTTATTCAAATGATTGACGAATAATTTTTTTTCTTCAAGTCACGCCACCATGAAGTACCTGCTGTCAGTGTACGGGGGCGACAAGAGCGAGTCGCTGTACCCGAGCGACGTGCGCACGCGCGCCCTCATCGACCAGGCCATATTCTTCAACGTTGGCGTCTTCTTCATCAGGCTCAAAGTTATAGTGGTGAGTGCCCACATTTGCGGGCTTTACACAGTCGAACGATAGAAATCTAGGTAGTTATGTTAAGATGGTCTTCCATCCACGGACCGACCTCGGCGACCCTACTAACCTTGAAGATCGACCCATACGGCAACTTAGCCAGGAGCTTCTCCGAGTACCCATATATCAAAAAAAGGAAAGAAAAAAGGAAAGAAAAAAGGAAAAAAAAAAGAAAAAAGGAAGGAAAGGTTGACTGGTATAGAATGCCTTGATGCATTAAGTCCGCCCATGTACCTACCACTATTGTACATAAAGTTTAAATAAATAAATAAATATCTACGTAGAAAGAAATTTGAAGGAAATCTAACTGGAACACTTCCTCTATAGGCGCGACCTCTGGAAGAAGGTTAGCTGCAGAATCTGATGAAAGTCCTAGACGAACTTTTACAAGGACTTTACTTATTGCCTGTGGAGCTGTGGCCGTGTGTCTCATTATTCGGCTTTTTCCACTACAACTGCTATGTTTTTTGTTCTTGCAGCTGCCAGCTCTATTCGGTGACCTGGACGGCCCAACTGAGAAGCACAAGGCGGACATCGACGAGGCGTACGGCATCGTGGAGGCCTACTTGGCCGGCCACAAGTACATCGTCGGTGACCACCTCACCATCGCCGACCTCAGCGTTGGAGCCACCGCTATTTCTTTTCAGGGCTTGCACAAGTTGGACGCTGCTAAGTAAGTTCACAAGCCGGTTCCGAAACTCTGTATAGAAAAACGGGAACCTTATAGGATCACTCGATTGTCTGTCTGTCTATCCGTCTGTCACAGTCGATCTTCTCCGAATGTACTGGACCGATTCAGTTGAAATTTGATACAATTATAACCTTCTATGACCCAAACACGAATGCGTAACTTAAATAAATTTTGAAAATAGGGTCACTTTTTGGGGGTAAAATTAGAAACATTAAAAAAATTATTAGGGTAAGCAATTACCACTAAGAATATGAAATAAAATAGTTTACATTTGTCTAATCAACGTATATTTGCAAGTTTTGTAACAAATTAGTCTTACAGTTTTGATAACAAATCAGTCTCACTTACAATACTAGTACTTTTCTTTATAATTATCTTATAAGTATTTAATTTTCCATTTTAAACGTTATGAATTGTAACATTGTCCTTATCTTTTCAGATTCCCCCGTACAGCTGCGTGGTTGGCTAGACTAGAAGCACACCCGTCATTCCAGAAGTTCCTCATTCCCGCTTCCAAAATCCTCGCTGAAATTACAAACGCGGCCTGGCAGAAAAATAAGAAGCAGTGAATAATAAATAAATGATAATGAAATCTGATTTATTTATTTTGCGTGAGCTTCCCAATCCTACCGTATTGTTGTTTAATGAACAGTTGTAAAACACAAGTAGTAAACTAGCGCTCGACACGGTGCTGAATAAATATGTTGACTATCAACAAAAGCACCAAATTCTGATTTTAGACTTTTTTTTAATGATGGGAAATCATCAAATGACTCCTGCCGCTCTGGGCGGAGCGGAAGAGAGTGTCAAACTGATGCTGACTAAAACCCATCCGTGTTCCTCCAAATGCCCTTTGCGTTCAAGTGCCGCGGTGAGTCTTTCGAACAAATTCCGCAACCGTGGCAGGCACATAATTTTACTCTGGCATCAGCAATCTTCATTAGCAAGGAAGAATTCTGCGGAAAAAAAACCATGCATTTACAATTACAGTCGAATACAAATACGACAGGCAATCTGCCTACCAGGAGCGGATCCAGGATTGTCGTTTGGGGGGGATTTGATCCCGCTGAGGGTAGGTTTTTAGCAAAGTACTTACTTAAACACTAAATATTATGCTTAACGCATAACAAGCCACCCTAGATTACTTGACAATAATTTTGAAAAAAGGTTGTGTACTACAAATTTAATGATACATCCGCCCATGCTGCCTATTTTATGAAAAACGCGTTGTGAATGTAGTAGTGTTCAGCCGACGCCATCTGGTATGATATATTCAAAACTCAAAAGATATTTTGAGAAGATACCGCTAGATGTCACTATAAGCCATCTCAACTAAAACTATTTTTTAAATTATGCCCAAAGAATATTGTTTTATCTGTTTTGTTCAAGTTGTAAAAAAAGGAAGTGACATTGCAACCAATTATTAAATAAAATACGATTCAAAACTAGTGACATCTGTTGAGCATTTGTATCTTCAATTTTACAAAAACTTGAGGAAGCGCCATCTATTAGTTCAGAGAGAAACTTCCAAGTTATTTACGCATTGACCTTGCTTTGCAACTTTCGAACTTAGAACGTTGGAACAACGACATTCGCTGGAATCGGAATTTGAATGGTATGGGCAGGCTCGGCTCGGCGCGAGTCTCAACGGACCGGCAGAAACGTGTACGGCGAAGTGCGATCGACTCGTCGATGCGCAGCTGTCCCGCCGCTCTTGTCAATTTTTAGTTTTTCCGGAACGCGTGTGTAAATAAACAAATTATTATGACTTTTCATTGCTAATTATTATGAAGTGAAACTTAAGTTTGTTTAATTATTGTGCCGATTCAAAGTGGAGCGTTTTGAATGAATCCGTAACCGCTTCTCGCAATGACAAGGGAGAGCACTCAGTTACCTTTTGAGTAACCGGAGGCATTAAAATGTTTCATGTGGTCTAATTGATGCCATTTTTACATAAATAAGTGTATACGTTGATTTTAAGGACTATTGTGAATCGTTTAGTGACGCTTTGAAGTTGTAACCGTCGTTTCGACTCGGTCGGTAGTCGTCTACACGTTTTAAAAATGAGTGTTTTAAGTGGTTTGAGTAAGGCTGACTTCAAAACAGCAAGTGATGGACTGCTGGAGCTGCCTGAGGAGCGGCTCCGCAGCCTCATGCGCACGGAGCCCATCACCTCCGTGTACCACGTCGAACAGACACCCTTTGCAAGGTAAACTTACTTTCAAAAGTTTCAAACTTACCTGCCTGCCTATAGAAGACAGCCAACAATAACTTTTTTATATAACTCGTAAACGTAGCTAAGGACACAAGCAAAGGTACTGCAAGCAAAAACCACGTTGTATTTTTTGCTTGCATATTTGTCTTGGTCTTGATAGATTGGTCCCACACTACCCACACACACAGCTGTCAAAGTTGGTAAAACTATTTACAAAGTTTTTGTGTTGTAAACTTACCAAGTATTAATTAATTCTGTAAAGAATGAGATCAAGGTTATTAATTTTACACTATCTAAGAGTTGTAGATCTCTACAAAGTGTATAAATGTGCTATAAAATGAGATATTTCATGGATATTATTGATAGCATAAATACTGTCTGGTAGGCAGTAATCTTGTATTTATCATTACTGTGTGTTATAGAGTAATACAATAGATGTAACTTGGCAGAATTGAAGATACCTGTGCCTAGTGCAATTTATATTGTTATCAATATGGTTGTGAAATGACTAGTATAGTTATATTGTTTATCTTGGCATTCTTGATAAGGATGACTGATGAGTGTTAAGGAGCAAGATAACTTTGATAACAAGTGTTATTTTTGCTGTTCAGGAAAACTTGAACAACAGTTTTTAAATGCAAATAACAAAACATTAAATCATACAGTTTTTTTAATCTTTTACCAAACATTATTTTATCTTTCCATATACTTTTATTTCTGTTTTCTAGAATTTTTAGTTGATGCAATAAGAATTCTTGTTTGAGGAGTTTTGATAACACATTATATTACCTACCTACTATTTGAGTATTTTGTCATCATGACTTTAATAAATTATAAGTTAATAGGTACATAAACCTACCTCATTTGATATCAACATTTAATTTTGTGATTAGAACTTGAAGTTAGTACCTAATAAATATTGAATAAAATCAGTTGGTTTACATTTTTACATTGAGAATTCAGTTTAATCGGTTGGTTTAGTATTATATTGTAACAAAACCTTTTCAAGCAGGATAAATACTTGCAATAGGTAGTAACATAAATGTTATTAATCATAAATGGTTTCGAATAACCATTGGCTGTTTACAAATATAGCCCAGTAATAAATACAACATTTGAATCAAACATAAAAAGAAACATATTACAGTTACTTGTTGTGGTTCTACCCCGTTAAATTTAAAAAAAAAAACATTCTTAGAAAATAAAAATGTTAAGATACTGTTTACACACCTATTTAAATTTAAGTATGAAATAGCCACTTTATTAAATACAATTTAGGACACAAATTAGGCTAGTGTAGAATAAACTGGCCAAGTGCGAGTCGCACTCGCACACAAAGTGTTCCATACCATTATCTAAAAAAAATATGTTTGTTCTATGGGAGCCCCCTTAAATATTTGTTTTATTTTGTTTATTAGTATTTGTTGTTATGGCCGCAACAAAAATAAATCATCTGTGAAAATTGCAACAGTCTAACTATCACGCTTCATGAGATACAGCCTGGTGACAGACGGACGGACAGCGGAGTTTTAGTAATAGGGTCCCGTTTTACCCTTTGGGTATAGAACCCTAAAAAAATTGGAACATTTTACATTGGACTTCAAAAATCTTTAATGAAGCGCACACCATACATGCTGTAATGAAATCAAGCTAATGTACTTGAAAAGTCGTTATTCCTCAAACAATCTGAACTGTCTACCTTAACCTTGCAAGACCAGCCTACACATGACATCAGCTCCCACTGAACTGTAAACAACCGCCCTGTGCCGAACGTGACTTAATTAGCGAATCAGTCGTATGCACGTCGCATGCGCAACTATCGGCATTGTAATGTAAAGGAACAGGCGACGCTGCATGACCAAGTCTGACTATTTCTCCTGACGCCATCTTCCTTCCTTCATATGAAAACTTAGACAGTTTGTTTCAATCAGTCAGCATCAGACGAATGCGCGTCGCATGCGCAAGTATCGGCATTATGGTCATAATTTAGAGGAAACAAGACGACGCTGTATGACCGAGTCTGACTACTTTTCCTGAAGTTGCTGGCCGGAGCCGCCATCTTCCTGCTAGCCCTTTAATATTTCCGACATTGTGGTCAAGCAAAGAAGAACGTAAACGTTGCCATGTTCGAATATTTTCCTGACAATGCTTCCCTGAGCCGCCACCTTTTTGTACGACCTGCGCTGGTGCAGTTTAGCCACTTGACTGTTAGGACTGTTTGAAAAGTATATTCCCTATAACCTTTTGTCCAAAGGCCTTCCTTAAAATATTCGACGGAGCGCCGTCAGCCAGGACTGGTCATGTCTCAGCTGCCACGGTTTATTTTAATTATTTGTTCTTTGAATTGCTGCCCTTATTTTTTACTTTGGACGTTTATGTATGTTTGTATAATTTTCACACGAATGATGTAACCGTATCATTGTAAAAAACATTGATTTAAAAGAGTGTCTGTGGAGTTTCTTGCACGTTCTTCTCCATAGAGATCTACGCTATGGAACGTGCAAATCTCAAGCTTCATCTCTTTGGACAGACCGACCTTGACAATTGAAAAGTGCCTGTAATGGTTTGATTGAAATAAATGCTTTGAGTTGAGTTGAATTCCTAATGGCCAACAAAATATCCCTAATATCTCGTGTAGAAATTAAAATATAAATATTTTCTTGGTGCATAACATAGTGCTGTCACATTTTAGAGGCCGATTCTGTTACAGAATTGAATTTTGAAACGCGTGTAAAAATTGAGTTTTCACGGTCTTGAATTACGACAAAATTCACAACGGTTCAGGTTGCACGTTCCGAAAATTATATTATTGATTACATTCTTTGTGCTAAATTACTTTACAACATGAGAAATCGGTAACACAGTTGTAAAGAATTCTAAGTTAGTAGGTACTAGGAATTTGATGTGCGTTGAGCACCCACCCAGTCGTAAAAACCACGGGTTTTTTTTTTAAGTTAGTTAGGTATAAGACGGTTTAACTCACAGCATAGAAGACGGTGCCCGTTAAGGCCAGAGCCTGCCAGGGTTGCGGAATTTGTTCGAAAGAGTCACCGCGGCCCTAGAATAAGCTTTAGAAGGAACACGGATGGGTTTTAGTCAGTAAGAGTCTGACACGCCCTTCCGCTCCACCCAGAGCGGAAGAAGTCATTTGATGATTTCCCATCCCTAAAAAAATTAAAGTCTTTAACTCTAAACACGGATTAAGATAACGAAAAAGAACCGGACTATCTTATCTCAGTGTCAGGTAGTTTAGGCTAGTTATTAGTGATGCCATTGCATTATTGCATTATTTCCCTAATTATTATCACCACTTCGTAAAACACCGTTTGTTTCCTCTAATTAGCCAGGACTGAGGTAGATAGCGCAGCAATAATAATTTGCGTCATTAGATGTTACTGGTTTTAATCGACCTATTAATTATATATGATATTAATATTAATAATCGAAACTAATAAACAGTAATAAACACAGTATTGTTCGTTACCAAGTTTATGACTCAACCTATAGTAGGCGCCAGATAAATGTGGAATAAAGTACATTGACCTTTCCCTAATAACTGTTCATAGGTACCTGAACAATTAAATATGAATCGTTTTTCATTATTAGACAATGTTAAGGATCACGAGAGATAATGATTCGGGACAGCTTTGTGTCATTAATTCCGTTTTTCAAATTAAAAATGTCAATAATTGTAGGTGGGTCAATGACCGTTATTCCACGATTATCTGGCGCCTACTATAGTTTTAATTAATTACATTAGAAGGTGGATTTATTACACTTGATACTTTTGTTTATTGAAAACTAGTGGACCGCCCCGGCTTCGCCCGGATATTAATGTTTTTTCAATTTTTTTTCATTAGCCTTTTCCTGACAATAACAAACACAACAAAAAAAGAATTAGCGAAATTGGTCCAGCCGTTCTCGAGTTTTGCGCTTAGCAACACATTTAGCGATTCATTTTTATTATATAGATTATTGTTCACGTTTAGTGTAAACTATAGAGGTAATTTCTCCCACGGATTTGTTCCCATAAACAGTGCATTTTTCCGGGGTAAAAAGTAGCCCTTGGCTTTTTGTAGCTTACTGTCAGTAACGGCCGGTCTCAATAACGTATACCTTTAACCAAATGTCAAATTAACATTAATTTGACAGCAGTTAAATGTAGATATGTCACCGTGAAACTGCGAACGCCGTAAGATTGTAAAATATCGCGTGAAATAGTAAACCATTTTTACTTAATATGACACGGATATACTGGAAACTATTGAATTTGGATGGGATTTATTGTATTCAAAACGAAATTTTCATAATATACCGAGAAATTACAATCTAATAAAGATTTATTACAATCTCACAGAGTCTGCAATTTTCCGGTGACAGATACATTATTGAGACCAGCCGTAAATGAATTTTCGGAATCGTATACATAAGTTATTTCAGAAATTACTTTCTATAAAAAAAAAAAAATCCTTTATAAAGTTTAAATCAATCTCAACGTTAATTTGCCGTAGGAGTGATTAGTCCTAAAAAGTACGCTTCGAACTAAAAGTGAAACAAACAGCTGATTGGCTGTTATCACTTTTTGGCATGATTCTTGGCGCTCATGTGTTTTGTTACTGATAAAGCCAATTTAGAAACGCGTGAATAATAATTCGTAGAACACACAAAATGGCAGTTCTTACATGATTAACAAAGGAAGAAAATGAGAATTCATTAAACTTCAAAGAAAACAGTAAGAATACCGACTAAATAAGGGTGACGTGTTTGTCTTAATTACTCGATACTTATGCAAATTAGGTAATAATTACCCATTTATGTGCGTTTCCTGATCAGTAATGATCATAGATTAGTAAATTCTCAGAAACGACATTCAACGTTAATAAAATTAATGTAAAGTGGGATTTTAATAGAAACACACACGGTTGTAAAGTTCTGAATATCATTAACAAGGTCTATTGTAACGTCAGTCGTAATAATAGTTATAATTATGATGTGTTTATGACGTGGAACTCATCATACGGTTGTTTCGAGGTGGCTCGAGTTACGAATACGATAGTAGGTTCTATACTATAGATACGCTATGGGCACGTACAGCTGGAAGACGTAATGTCTATTGTATTTTACAGTCAGGGAAATGTTTTAAAGGTTCCGTACCCAAACGGTAAAAACGGGACCCTAATACTAAGACGTGTCGTATGTCTGTCACCAAGCTATATCTCATGAACCGTGATAGCTAGACAGTTGAAATTTTCACAGATGATGTATTTCTGTTGCCGCTATAACAACACATAATAAAAATGACTTTTATTTTAAAAATAAAATGGTAATAAATCTTAATAAGATTATAATTTCTCGATATATTATGAAAAAAAAAGTTTTGTTTGACATAAATCCCATCCAAATTGAATAGTTTCCAATATATCAGTGTCTTATTAAGAAAGAATAGTTAACAATTTCACGCGATATTTTACAATTTAGCGGCGTTTGCAATTTTCCGATGATATTTATAAGCTCTAGAACCATTGCTACATGTCGAATCGTGCAACTACAGTCACGGGTAATACCGTTCACCACTACCGGCCCCACTTAGCCACGAAGTACCAACCAGTTAATTGTAGTTTTTGTCAAATGATTAGTATTCCCCCCTCTGCATGTACCGGCTCTGAACGAGTTACACTGGTCGGCGAAACGATTGCATTTCCCCTTACCATGTGTTCTACGACATTTTTTATCTTAGATTTCCGCAGATGTCGATGTGTTTATAACATCTGGTTGCAGATGTGAAGTCTGGTTATACTAACTTGGTCGAAATAACTTTTCTAACGATATTTGTAGGTTGTGAAATACTGTAAAACAATCTGAAAACGTTCTTGAATTGCCAATGCTTTAGAATTTTAGATGGTTGGCAGTTGAGGCATTTATTTATTAAGTTCAGCACACCAACGACATATTTGCAACTATAACAAAAACAGGCAATCACAAATCTTCAATTCTGTGTAAATACATCACAAGATACGTATGCACAACATTCTCAATGAAAGATTAACAATACCTATAAGAAACTAAAAAGTAGGCATCATCCATACCTTTTTTTTTTAGGGATGGGAAATCATCAAATGACTTCTTCCGCTCTGGGTGGAGTGGAAGGGCGTGTCAGACTCTTACTGACTAAAACCCATCCGTGTTCCTTCTAAAGCCCTTTGCGTTCCAGGGCCGCGGTGACTCTTTCGAACAAATTCATCAATCATTTATCCATACCTACTGTTTCCCTCACCAATTCTACTCTAAAAATGTTCTTGTGATTTCAAGAGGGAATGGGCTTGTAAATGCAATCTCTTGTGGCTTCGTGGCTTTGCGGTACTCTGTGACAATAACGTCTTATACAAAATAATACAAATTTTTTATTATACATTAAAATTACTGGCTTTATGTTAGCAACATTTAAAAAAAAAAATGTACTGAAAAAAGTTGCCAAAATAAAAAAATTAACACTCCAACGCAAACATTCGATGTGGAAGTTTTCACTCAATTAACGTTTTCGTTCTTTGAACCCCATATAAATTACAGTGTAATTATTCCTAGGAATGCTCCGTCTTTATTAGAACCCATATGAAATTAGTACGTAGAACTGATTACAATTACCATTCACAAAGTCATCGTTTAGTATCTATTGCTCATTAGATTCACGTATTTACTTAGTAGGTTTCCATTGCAAACCGAGCGACTACTAAACTACTACGCCAATAAAGGAGTGGTCATCATATGAGTCCACAAATGGATATTAGTTGCAACAAACTTGGGCTAGCACTCAAACCAGTCCGCGGAAGCCAACTTACTCTACACACCATTCAAGACGATTACGACGAGACGAATGTTTTTGACTACCGATTGCTATATTATGGAACAACATCTTTTGCCCGCGACTTCGTACGCGCATATTCCATTTGTTCCGTTCCTCATGAATGAGGCTATCATCTATCTATATACAATAATTAAAATGTAACGGATCGCTGTCTACACATGGAAGATATATGAGAAAAAATTATTGGGACCTTTATCAACGCAAATAACACCCAAAACAATGATTATTAGAATTTTTGTCTGTGCGTTTGTGCGTTTGTGCAAGCTAATCTCAGAAACTGCTTAACCGATTAAAATGTAGTTTTAAACTAATACATTGTGGTAAGCTTCACTTAACATTTAGTGTTAGTTTCATGTCAATCGGTTCATAAAAAAAAAAGTTATGCCAACTTAAAGAATCACTTCGAACATTTGTTCTATCTATTCTTTCTCTGTTCAGTAACATTGACTGAAACTTTACTAAACTTCATAATCTTAAAATAAAAATGTCTGCCCCAAGTAACAATACCACGCGGACGAAGTCGCTGGCAAAAGCTAGTATACAAATACAATTTTCCAAATCCGACTGGCAGTAGTTCCAGAGATTAGCGCGTTCAAACAAACAAACAAGATATGCTACGAAACTTGAATGACTTAGCGGATTAGCTCAAGTCGATAACGGGTCTTGTCTATCTAGATCACTTCGCAATTTTGCCAAATGAAAATCCGTTTTATTTTAAGGCTCGCCTTCAATTTGGCTTCAAACACTTCAATGACTCCGACATTTTGATTGAGCACACCATTAGGTTGCCGTTTAACGTCCGTAGGATATTCTTACTCCGTTGCAGTAGTTGAATATTTAAAAAATGAGAAAAACGTGTTCCAAGTAGAAGGCTGGTGTTTACTCAAACCGGATATGCAAGTTCTTTCTAATATTTTCATATGAAAGACGATACATACAAGTAACGTTAGATAATTTCTTCGATAAGACCGCTGCGCTGGAGTGATTTATAAAATATTACAAAAGTCAACTATCGGAAATAGCCCCCGGTCACTTGGTTACGGTTAGTTTAAGTGAAATTTAACATTTCAACAAGCCATGGCCGGCTGGCGTTTGAGTAAATGAAAGGAATCGTTTAGCGCCCGCCAGCGGTTATTGGCAATTTCTCCGCGCGACGTCGCCTGGGGCGCCTCGTTTCCCGGGAGCCCGGCGCGACTCGGCGCGATAGCAGTTTTTGCTCGTCCGGCGACGCCGGCGCTGGCGAGATGTAATCGTGGACTTTCTACAGCTGAGCGGTTGGTCGCCGATGCGGTTTCACTTTCATGCGGCGGCGGAATGCGGCCGGACCTCCGACCCGCGGCCGCCGTGTCACCGCGCAGCCTTCCCCACACGCGCCCTTACGGCTCGCCGGACAAGCGTATGCACATGCACGCCAACGATCATACTCAACACGCTTTGCATATCAACGACGCCTCCGAGCCGATCGCATTATATATACAGTTGGATTATTGAATAACTTTCATGTGGCGGCTATAACGGTTCTCTCGCATACGATCACCGCCTGCAGGGAACCAGCCCCGATACCGACATTTGGTATCGCTAGAGCTATCGCATCACTTGTCTATAGATAGCTATAGATTATTATCGGTCGCGGGTTAATTTTGATTCTACAAGCGGCCCGAATACCTGAGTTGGATGCCGGCGCCGACTGGCGAGCTATCCGTGCTAATATCTTATTCGTGTCATTAGTGCGAAATGCCAGCCGTTTGGCACCCGCGGCGCCGGCCTCAGCGTTCCCTCGCGGCCGATGCACCGCCCTGGGCCGCACCAGCTAAATTCGGGTCCGTTGCATCACGCGTCACTTTCGGTTTCGTTTGTCACGCGGCTATTTTAGATCGAGTGTCGATTATTAGAACGCTGTTTTTAGCCGTAGCGACCCGTTAGACATTCGGAACGCTCTGGCATCATGACTAAGCTAAGCTAAGCTAAGCTAAAACGCTCAGGAAACTTAATAAGTTATTTTACTATAAGCGTAACCTCGCATTTCTTATTCAAATAAGACGACGGTAGCTAAAAGAGGATACAATAAGGCTAGAGCTTCGTTTCAAAGTCGGCTCCTAGTATGCAGAGAGTCTCGGCGTGCTGCAGTTATCTCGAGTTTGCGGAACGAAACCCGATCCGTATGCAGCGGCACGCGAGCGAGGCCAGCGCGTCCGCCGCACATATACCATGCCTTATCTACCGTTGGACCAAACAACTATTTTTCTTCACCCGCGAGCCGATTCACTGCATCCACCTCTCTATCCCTTGCATGTAGGCAAGTACGAGTATACGACGTATCCGGTCTCGCCGGTTCTCGAGTATAAAAATACAAGTTGATGGGGAGGCGTTGGTGCCTCGTTAGTGCTCGCAGCCGTCACGCTCCGCGGACATCCCGGGTTCTCTGTGGCCGGCGGTCTTGCCCTTCATTCGCAAGGCCGTCGGGCAAATGGTCACCTGTGCCGGGATCGCAGGCGGGCGTGCGACCGCCGGTTGTGCAATCAGCGCGACACCTCGGCGCACGTGGGCGATCGCCTGCCGCTCGAGAACAATCGAGCCTCTCATTCAACAACACGCCTGCTGGAATGCGGGCTTTTGATATCGTTACAAAACCAACAGTAACGGTGGGCCAATGTCAACACGGCTCCTGTATTGACTTTTAGATTGTCTGTATGGTAATGCGATCGCCGCAGTGCGCGGTGTCTGCATCGCGTATTAGTCGCGCGTTCGTGTAGGCGACTAGATTTTCCGACACTCGGGTTGGGCCACTTGGCATAATGTGGCCACGCAGCGCCGCTATGTAGCGAAAGTCTGGCCGACCTTCGGCGTCTAGATATGGGCAGTAATAAGTACTTCAGATCTCGATATACCTAATTACGAATCGACTAAGAAACTGCTCGGTTGAGAAGTTGAATGAATTCAATGTTGACTGATTATGATACGCTGCTCGCTGGTCTTCCTTATCGCGTTTAGTTACGTGATCTGCACTCGATGCAATTATTAACGCGGTCTTATTGCTTTATAACGAGGGTCGCTTATTCCGTGTCTATGTTAGAGCTGGTGAGAAGATCGAGGCTCGAAATAGTTGGATGGATTGCATGCCTAGATAATCCCGAGATATGATCGGCTCGGCGACGGCGCAGTCCTGTCTATCGTTGACAATATTTTTAGTAATAACAATCTTGAGTATGCACTGTCGAGATGGCATCTCTTTTATCAGCCGTGTGTCATTCGCTAATTTTAGAATACGATATAGTGGAATGTCGTGGAGTACTCTTTGTTTTTATATCTCTCTAGTCTCTACGTTTACGTTTATTTTCCTGACCTGTAGTAAACAAACCGTCTTCTTACTTTCTTGAAGCTCAACCATAAAATATTTTATGTTTCATGTTACTGAAAAAACGAATCAAGGAGGTTTATTGCCTGTGTGGGCGTTATGTGTTAGTGTTAGACTAGATAGATGGCCCAGTGAGCTCGATTGCCTTTCGTCTGAATCAGACATGTTAGCATGAATCACAAAGTTATGAGATTTTGTGATGTAACGTGTGGACTTTCCCAAGCCAAGAAATTCGGACACGTCTTCAAATGTGTCACATTAATAATATCGTAATTTATAAAAAATAAAACGTTGCTTTCGTTTGCATATAATTATACTATCATTGTAATTATGTTGACACAAATGATCAAATCTCTAAATTTCTTTAGTTTAAAAAAAACATAATTTCTGGTGCGTCATCCACTTCACATCGCTTGTAAATACGAGTACCCTTATCGTTGCTATCTACGGCTGCAAATTCAATAAGCTGGTACATTTGCTGGTAGGGACCTATATTGACGTGTCTCGGTTACTCTGTTTGCATGCTTGATGGATGCGGTTCGCCGTTGAGACTGTTTACACTCCCTTCCATAACCTTGGGCCGAGTTCAGTGACTCGTCCGTCATACGCATCTCGCTTGTCTTTAATTGTACACTTCCGGACTATTTCCAGCCAGTCGGGACCTACGGTATCGGGCGTCACGTTCACGTGCATCCTGCCCAAGAATGCGCTCTATTTATACGATGTGATTTGTAGAGCGCGCCCTGAACTAAACTTCTGTAAGTGATGCTGACTGTAATGTTGAAATGTATTGCATTTTATTGCTAGTTTACTAATTTCGGGCTAATACTCACGTCAGCGGTGATGGATCCTATGAGTTCGGCTCGTATTGGCTGTAAACGGCGGTGTTATTCCAACATACCTCGGTGAGGATTTATAGCGCGTCGACCGGCGCTGCGTAAATATAATTAGAGAGGCTATTTATCAGCACGGCGGAAGGGCGCTCGCTATCGCCGCCGTAAATCTCCTGCAGCCTCTGACGGCTCAATCCGGCGAAGAAATGGAATGCCATGCTAATCACGACGGTGAAGACCGCGCGCGAATTTGTCCGGCCGCGCGGATCTATCCCCCATACGTTACAATCAGCCGGGATTACGAGCAGCACTCCGCTTATTTGCGTAGACGGATAGACGAGAAGGCGAGAACCGCCGCCGCTGCTTGTGAATTTAGATTAATATATGCTTATTCTAACTTAGATCGAGCCGGCATTCCATTCCGTACGCATAGCTGGGACTGTAGATATTTTGTTTTGGTTATATCGTGTGTGAAGTAAGCAGCTAGTCCAAGGGCAGCGTCGTCGGCGGCGCGTGCGCAGCGGGGCGGGTAATTGGAGCCGTCGCCGGCGCAGCTCCGCACACATCGCACTAACTAAACGCACACGATAAAATATCACTGATATACTTGAAAATTAATATAAACAAGAAGTTTTTTTTATTGAAATTAACTTGGAATTGATTAATACGTTTAAAATGCTATGGTTATGTGATTGTGATTCATTCATTTCATAACGTTTGAATAATTATTAGGTAACTAGGTAACGCTTTAAGGTCGCTCATTAATTTTAAGTTTGTTTTTATATTATTTTACATAATGTTGTAAACATCCGCCCGCGGATCCATGCTGTAGCATGGGATCCGGATTTTTTTCATAAGGTTGGACAAACTGTGAATGATATTTTTGAATAAGTATGCATTCTTACCCGATGCGACCGGAACTGTAGACGATTTTCTTAAGATAAGTATCTTATAGAAAACAACGTCAATAGTTACTTTGTAAGGTACGTAGATGTTGGTTCAAATGCTTGCGGGGTGGTCATGCCCAGTCTGCGCCGGCGCAGCTGAGCATTAGCATAAACCGTGCCCGAGCCCGCGGCACTACCACGATACATGTGGTGCAAGCGGGGAAATAACCGAGGGGACAGCTTTATATATCGAAGAAACACCCCGTAATTATAAACCTGAATCTTTAAATAAAATAACTGCTGAGGTGAGGGGACACGACCACCCCATCGTTTCTCCAAGATTCGACCATTCGACAAAAAAGCAATGAACATTGATTTAAAAGCTAATTTATTAGTTTAAGCTTACGTTGACAACGCAAACAGAATTTAAGAGATCAAACAAAAAACAAATCAAGCTGGCTTCCTAAATCATTTCTCAAAGCCGGTATAAAACCTGCAAATATTGAACGAACTAACAATACAAGGAAATGTGATTCCACAAAGCTAAAAGCCTGAGAGCCACCGGCCACCGTCCGCCGGTCAAATCACGTATTTTCAATGTCACCTTGTACCATTTTATGTTGCGAGTTCACTGGTTAAGCGTTATTGTCCTCTTATTGCACCAAGCGCATTAAAAATATTTTCTTTGTCATACAATACGCGAATACACCCATGAATATTTAATGGGACACTCGCCGCAGCCCTGACCTTTATTTTGGCCTTTCTTTCTACGCCCATTGTTCTTGGCTAGCCCTGCGCTTTGTAGAACTTATCTAATACTACCTTGTTTTGTTTCAGGTGAGTGGATATTACCATACAACAGTGAGTGTGTTCAGTTTTTTACCTCGACGATATCCTTCAACCATATTCTTTGTTTAGTTTCAAGTCACGGTACAAAAACTATGTATTTACTTCGACGCTGACGTAATCGATGACCGATCTAACCGATTATCCTTCCGACCGCTGAGGATGACTCATCCGAGTGTGCCACAAACCTGTGGGAGATACAAAATATTCGGTTTTAATTAACCTTTTTCTGGTGACTAATAAAACGAGAATTCGTGTTTGCATCTCGTCAAGATAGTCGGCCGACTGGCGAAACGTCATCCAACGAAACAATATTTTATTGGAATATCGAAATGTTCTTGTGTAGGATCGAGTTCAATGTTCTAGGAGTGATGAACTGAAAACAGCCTCGTCGTACGTTGTTAACGTGTCTAAAAAGGCCATTAGGAGGAGTGAGGGCCGTCGCCGTCGGCTGCATGTCGTCACTCAACTCTCGGTTTTTTGTCGCCAAAGACGACTAGTTATCTTCTTCCTAGTCGGCCGCTTTGATTAACGACCGTAACCCGATCTAGTGTGTTTTCGGTCTCCTACCGAACGGCCCACATGAATAAATTAATTCAAACGCTGATATACACAAGCACGCGTGGGACTAACACGGACGTTTGTAATAACAAGAATTTAATGATGTCGAATAGTGTAAATCAATTGTGGCCAGGCAAAAAATACTCTGCTGGAAATCATTCCCACTTAAAATAGTTGTTGTCAATCGAATCTGAAGCTAAAAAGCCAGCTTCAAGCCGAGATGGGCCTCCAATGCTAATATATTTTATTTGATGTGTAACTGTGTCAGCTGATGGAATTGTAATGATTAAATCACCGGAAATTACATTCAATTATGTACTTGCACGGTTCGCTGACCGATTATTATGGTAAACATAGACGATGACCGCAACGAGATGCCTCGATTGCTATCTGCCAGTTGAGAAACCAACATCGTACGCTCCGATAAATAGGTGTTCAGATGGCGTCCGGATAATGCTGTCGACGCGGAATCCTACCGATGTGCGAGATCAAACAACCCGTGAAACGGAGTGCGCGGATGCCAACACGCCAAATGTGCAACTCCAATGTTTTCACACAATGAACGACCCTCTCGTTTTACCTTGCACTGTTGTGCATTTGTTTGTCTCTTTCTATCGTCAGTTTGTTCGATTTTGGGTGAGTGTGGACGATGACAAAGCGTCACTTTCTACGGGGCGCACGCGCAGCGGCAAATGAAGTGTGTCGCGTACGCAGACAGCTGCGCGATAGACTCTGCTCTAATGTGCGCCGGAAACCATCAATTTAGATAGTGCGCCGGATTGCCGCCGCGAAGCTTCTACCGTAGGATGCAACTGTTAGACGGAGGAAACTGTGATTTATGACCTTCATTGTTTTGTGGCCGAGATCTCTTACATCCTCATTTAATTAAACGCTGGCTGGTTACCCACTTAAAACAAACAGTATACGCTTTTCCGCCTATACGTTTTATATTTTGCGGAATCATCATCTAATTTTGCTCCTTGTCTGCAATGATTTGGAACATCTCAACGTCATCGTTAATCCAATAATGGTAACATCTGTCTGAATTAGGGTAGGGTGTCGCATCAAAACACTTTTGTGTGCGCTTGTTTTTGGTTGTTTTTATAACGGTTTTGTTGAAAGCCTAGTGCTAATTTGTTCAAAAAATATACCATTAAATACGAAGTAAGTCTGTGTCAAAATAAAAATCAAAAGTCATTTATTCAAATTAGGCTGAGTGCCAGCACTTTTTGAACGTCAAAGTTCTACATAAAGACAGTCCCCCAAAACGCCCGCCCGTCACCACTTCTTAGTGTTTTAGCTGGGAAGAAGAAATGGCGCAACAAACTCCCCAGCAACACAACTGTCTGTTGAGTTTTAAAAACTTGAATTTATACAGTAACATGCAAAGTAAGTTTAGAAAACATTACACAGAAAAGTAATACAACTAATATTAAATGAAATTAATTGACACTTGGTAGCTAGCACACTCCATTAAGCCATCAAAAACAGGCAAACTCAAGCTAACAAGTAAATCATGTGTATCACAGTAGTTGACATGGTAAATTAAACTGCATTCGCAATCGGATACTGCCTAGAAAGGCACAGAACAACCAATGCAGGAGACACAAACACAGATTGAGACTGATTGAGATTGGTTACAGAAGTAACCAATTGGGTTTTCGGATTCTCATTGCAACATGCACCGGCAGGCCCATGTTATGGCTATTGATTAAATTGATACAGGCATCGCCTCTTGCATGTTATCGGCTACTTTCTCGCGTCCGAGCGAACGGTGCGGCGTTGTCGAAGTATTGTTTATGAAAAGCGGGTCAGAAGAAAGCGATAGAGGGGCGAGAGCGGCTGGTCACTCGCTGATATCTCCCGGTGAAGAGGTCACGGCCATTACACGAAAATAAACTGAAGACAGAACTTGACAACAGCGCGCAGATCGTTTATTGCCACCGTAAACTGTAATAGCAGCTGATTTTTTGTATGGATCCGTGAACGGCCAATAATGGAACCGATTTCTCTTTTTGCTCATTTTTCTGTTGCTAATTGGTTTTGTGTTTATTGTGGGGGAATTTTTATTTGAATCGGCAGTACTTTCAAAATTTGTTCGTTATTCGTGCAAGCGCTCGTGTAAATATTCATTTGCGCGTGTGTGAATGTGTTTGTACACTTGCACCGGCGCTGGCGCAGCGTTCTCTGTATCGAATCAGGAATGCGTTCGCACATCATGGCCGGTGCGGCAACGGTCGCGGCTTGTCACATGCACTCGCACAGTAGACAATAGTCTTGTCTCTGATCACTCTTTGTTTAAGTGTTTTCTCGTCTCAAGGTCGGCCGGAGCCGCGATCATTACTTTTATCTTTCGACTTCACCTTAACAATTTCCCGACCCATTGCTCCGCTTTGTTTAAAGGCAGTCGCCAGTTCTTTCAAGCTTTTATCTGTTCGAATTTTTGTTACGTTCCTGTACTTGACACCCTTGGTTTAGTGTTGTATTGTATCCGGGATCCGGACCGGTTCTCTACAAACATATCTCTATTGTTAATCTTTATTGTAGAAGTTTTGTTTTATGTCTGTATCAGATATTTCTTATGTAGGTATTGAAGGGTGTAAATCATGTAATTCAACACCGCGTAGTATGTTAGTCCTAGAGCAAATCTTACCGGTATCTGCGCCGCGCCGGCCATATTTCACGCCGGTGCTGGGTCCCCCATAATTGATATGCGGCATTTTGTCCAGGCCCGCATCGATAAAACATCTCTTCCTCTTCGTATGTAACGTAAGCTTATTGAGGACCAAGATTTAGAGGTTCTTTGAGCTCGTAACTTGTTCAGAATTCAGAAATGTTTTGTAAGTACTCGTACTCCTTATGAGAATTTAGATAGTATTCCAAAGAAATTAATATATCGTTCTTCTTAAAACTTAGGATTATTATTGTTCAAAGAAATGGCTAAGCAGCTTTAATATTTATAGTCCCATACACATGTTGCTTCGCTATGAAGAACTCGCTGCTTATGACATGTATTCTGGTTCCTGTATTCATTACTAGACAAGTTCTCACATCGACGGCCAAGATTTTACGATTGCTGGTTTAATTAGAAATACTGTATGTAAAACATTATCTGTTATTAATTGCATGTGTTCATCCGTTGGGCTGGATGGATGTGATGTTGGCTTCGTGATTAATTTGTGTAAACATTCCTGCTAATTGCCCCTATTAGTGTAACGTGTTATTTAATGTTATGGCCCCCGGTGCTTTGATGTCTTGCGTTTTACCTGGATTATTTTATTTTTTTCTCCCGCTGGTAAGAAAAACATTAATGAAGAATGTTTCAATTGCTTGTATTCCCGCGCTTCTTGCTTGTTGATTGAGGGAAAGGTTGTAACTGCCTTCTGCGATGGTCCAGCAAGTTGTTAACGATAATCTCTTAATTTCACATAGTTTTATCTGACTTAACTAATTGTGAACATTTTTCTGTTTTGGTCCTATGACTTCGCATTTGCGGAAATTTGATGTTCCTTTTTATTAAACTTTCAAGTTATGTGTAGGAGGTAATTTGGACAAATTCTATCTTGATATTTTATTAAGAATAATTGACTCATGGTCTAAAAGATTGTATCTTTTAGATTATAATTATAAAGCTTTGTTAGCCAGTCGCAAATATGTTTTTTATTGCTGCATGTCAATAAATATGAAATGGTTCACTGCCACATTAATTACATCTAGATTAGGCATGCGAAAACGAATTAGTTGTTGAACGATCGTCCGTCGTTATTTAAGTTAATGGCGTGTGGGCTGCGCCTACGCACAAAGAGATCGATAAATTATAGAGACGTGTGGCGTTCGCGACCTTTCCGCAATATTCACGTGCTAAATCGTTTAATATATCAAATGTATCGTTTAATCTGGAAAATATCTTCATTAAACCAGAATAGACAGAGAACATGGCATTAATTATAACAGCCTATAAATGGTAGCGAATGATTGGTTGTAATTTAAATAAACAAATGAGAACGCTATGAATATTTATGTGGCATGAAAAAGGAAAATTAAGGTTAAAGTTTTCAAAATACTTGAAAGAAAAAAGGAAGTAATAACAAGTATAACAACAAAGTAGAGTATTATATTACTGGTTGATTTATAGGCTGGATCTTATTAGGTGGTTGGGAACGACGCCAACTTCGATCGCCGAGGCATTCTGTACCGGAGTCGTGTCACTAGATGACTAGACTGTTCTGCATAGAAATGGTGATATGATACAGTTTGTTCCATTCTCAGACCATACTCACTGTATATATTTCAGAACAAAAGAAACTATTTCATAGAGTGAAATACAATATGTAATGATATCAGTAGTTATGGAGCTAAACATGCTGGTAATGATTCTGGACTGGTTTTCCAAACAGCTAATGTATAAAGCGAAGATTAGATTATTCCAATAAACAGATAGGATCAAAGCTGTCCTTTATAATGAAGGATAATGCAATAACAGTGCGGTCTATTGATCATAAACTTGACCATGAATAAATAATCCCTGCACATAACATAACCAATGTTTGTTATAAGCTCCTTATGCAAAATCGACATGGCTACCATATTCGTTACAAGGAAAGATTTGCAAGGGATTTGCATAATTCTACATGTGTATCTGTTTGTAAGCCAGCGTCATCGACTCTACATCATAGCCAATCCGTAATCCATATGTAAGGAGAGAAAAAAACACGATACTCTATGCATAAACACTGCACGTTGTCGCTGGCGAATAAAAAAAGAAAATTTCAAATTCAGAACAGCGTTCAACTATGTCAAGTCATGGGAAATTAAGGACAACAAAATTACAGATTTTTCAAAGAAACTGTTTATTGTTTTACCGTTTTAAGCGGCCAGGTTTACGAGTTTCTTAAGACCGGACAAGAAAACGACCTGGTAAAATGATATGACTCGCTAATCTAAATGACTGTTGGCTGCTCAAACTACTTGATCAATACCAACTTCCGTATAATTTAGGCACATGTGTTTTAGCAATTTTGTTTTGGTGAGAACCAATTTGTACACCATGTGGGTGGTAGAATTAGGTACTGGCACTTACAGGAACGTTTTTTCGTCTTCCAAATATATTCTGATGATTCAGACCTCCTGCGTAGTATCTACTGAGATGAGTTTTAATCGCAATCCGTGACAAATGTGTTTGATGAGAAATGATTAATTCAAAGTACAACTTGTTTTTCTCATTGTAGACTTAAGCAGTTGAATGATTTCATTTGAGGACTGAACTTCTGGAAAGGTCCGGATGACACATTTTGTGAAATTAAAACAACGCAGTACTGATAAATTCGTATCAGTTTTATCGATTGGACAGAGATAAGCTTAAACCTTATTATCTATATTATTAGAATCCCTTCAACCAACAGTTAAAGATACAGAAGACAAAAAACAAGTTACTTTATACCTGGCATAGACTCCAGCTAACTTCAAACTTGCCTTGTTTTTGTTCCTATTTCAAGGGTTCGAATGACGTACGCAAATTTTCCGTCGATGACGATAGCCCACCATTAATCAGTATTATCGCTAACTTCGCAGTACTATAGATCCTGTACACATTCATCGATCAATATGTTCTTCGGCCAAAATTCATTGTGCGCCCGACCTGTCGTTTCTGTTACATAGATGAGATTTATGATGGCTCTGAGTTGACCCAGTCACGAGGTCCATTACATAAGAATGAGCGATTAGTTCACTGTGGTATGTTCAGCGATCCATCTTGCGTAAATAAATTCCTATCTGTCGTGAAGGTTACTGATATGATAAGATTTAACATAGAAATAGACGCGAGAGGCACCGGCAAGGTTTTGTAATGAAGATAAGGTCATTAAAATTATTGGAAAAATTTAGAAATCATATCTATGTACCTGGGGTACAGGAATACTGTCTCTGACTCTTAATCTGAATGATGCCTTGGAATTGAACAACATTTTACAATTTGCAGTAGCAGTTTCCAACTAAATATCTCTGCACAATATCTCTTCCGAGGCAATGACTCGTGTTGCATCTAATGCTATTTAATTATTAACGCCTGTGTCAACACATACTTGAACGTTTTCCTTGTACTGTTGACAGCTCATATTACCGCATATTGATCAAACCGTTGCTTAGAGATTTTACAGGTCGATAGCGTCAGCGTTAACTAATAGGGATTTCAGTAATCCTCCCGGAAGGCTGGCTACTGAAACCCAAACGAATTTAGCTGTTATTTCCTTTTCTATTAAAGTTAATTTTGAATACAGTTACGAGCCTGACCGGTCATTTCCGCTATGAAATTGATATGGCCGTTGAAAGTGATTTAAAAACAAGTCAAGTATGCAAAATCTTTTCGCAACAGAAACTTCCACCTGAGTCATCAAATGGAGTCAAAGACGTGATGTAATAAAATGTCAACTGTCTAAATTTAAAAAATAAAATTTGTTGATCAGGTTGTAACTTCGACAAACACTCCCCAATAATTTGTGTAAGTGCATAAAATTATTTCGTCTTCTGTTCCGAATATGGCATAAAATATTATATGGCTGAATGCGTGAAATCGTGTTAACCAATAATCATTGTTCATCTTGAAATTAAATTTAACCTCTGCCGATTTAAATAAACATTTCGATTATTCGCACAGCATCAACTACGGAAGCTCGTATTGTTAATTAATTTCAGTAGATATTCGACTCGTAAAACGGCAAAGTTATAGCCGTTTAACACGGAATTAATGGGGCGACAAGTGTGACCTCCGGCCAGGCTTCTTTGTGACTTAATTTTATCTCAATAGTGCTATTTTGTTTCAGCTGGAACGTACTCACTCGGCTAAATCGTTTTTCGCCATTTACAGAATGTTTATTTTAATATTATTTTTCTTCTTCCGCCTGGTTCTTTGTTGAATGCGTCAGGTTGATAAGATTATGTTCAATAATACGGATTATGTCTGGGTGCGTCGGCCACGGGGCCACGGGTGTCATTGCTCAGCGCCATGTTATAGTTTCTTGAACACTATCTTGGCATCCAATTTTTTCTTTAACTTGTCATCTTGATCGCGCATTTCATGGTCTTTGTCAAAGTTCACTGCAGTGGAATTTTTCTTGCGTTTATGCTTCGGCTTCCCTGTTTAACAAGTACCTACTATTGATAGGTTTGATGTCACGCAGTAATAACCTAAATATAGTTCTTCATATTATGAAAGCCCTCTAATTAAAATCAAATGAGAGTCTGGGAAGCTTGTTACGTTAACCGACAGCTTAACACGTTCTCGAAGATCCTGTATCAACAACATTTCAATAAATCAACGTTCCTTTCAACACGGGTGGTGGGAAATTCATAGCTGGAATATTATTAACAGCTCGTGGCTAAAGAATAACAGCCGCACGGGTCGATCAAAGGTTAAGCAACGCTTGCCAAGGTTGGTCTGTGGATGGGTGACCATCTTTACATATCGAGTTTCCTCCGTGCCTCGGAAAGCACGTTAAGCCGTTGGTCCCGGCTATCATTTGTAGATCTTAGGCAGTCGTTACGGAATGTCAGAAGCGAGTATATCTGACAGCAGTCTTGCCAAAAACTACCGTGTTACCCAGTTAATGGGTTGTGGAGGTCAGGTAGGCAGCCGCTCCACGTAAAATACTGGTATTCAGCTGAATCCGGTATGACTGGAAGCCGATCCCAATACAGTTGAGAAAAGGCTAAGCAGATGATCATGATTATTAATAATATTGCGGCGGCTTTGAAATAAATTGGATACGGCGGATACACTCACTGCGTAGTTACTTCATCAGAAACACTTATAATAAGACCTTCAGCACCCAGCATCCCAGGCTCACTTCCGAGTTCAATTTCAAGTGTTCTTCGTACATTGGCAATTCTAAAAAATATAAATGCAGCTTCACGCCATAGCCATTACGAAAGTTCATTAATAATTGTAATAGAAAACACCATGTTAAGAGGTTAATTGATAATCTAATGGAGGCCCTGTGAAGTGTAAGGAAGCGTTTCTATCGTTGCATATAAGTCATAAATTATAGCGACCATATCCTACGTGCCATTTATCATAATATTGTCTGGCGGCCGCGTTTTATCTCCACCATGGCAGGCAGGTGGGTGTCTGCCTATTTCAATATTAATTGATCCTGCTGCGTTGCGGAATTGTTTTGTTTCTTTGTCTCGTCTGTCGATCTGCTCTGCGATCTCTTTGGTATGTTAGTTTGGAATCCCTAGTGGCAGGAGGCTGGCCTGCAACCGAACTTATGATCATCGTGAGCCTGACAGCTCCTTTGGCGAAGTTAGGGAGGCGAATTTTCTAACGCCCATTTGAGTAAGATTTATTAATGTTCGCTTGTGTTTTTTCACCGCTTTTTGTGGGGGTCACTTATAGATGACTGATATATGTTGAAATGCGAGTAACATCCCAATATTCCTTAATGAATTTGCCGCCATAGTATCAATGTTAAACAAGTCACTTTCAATTCCAGAAGTTGAATGTTATCAATATAGTTTAACGATATCTTTATTAACACGTTGATTGAATCACGTTGGCTAATATTTTGGATGAAGTCCCATATTGTAAGACGAAACAATGCTTACCTTACGTGTTGCGGAACACAGACTGTAATTTAGTCATTTGTGGGTATTCACCGTGGGAAAACTTAGCTCATTATACGTATAAAACGGTATGTTTCTAACCTAATGAGTAATAGCTAAGCAGCCGAAGTTAAGCAACACTATAGTCAAGCCGAAGGTATTTGAATCAGTATACGGTTCAACCAGCTAGTTAGCAACCGATCGTTTAATGTAAGTCTCAGATGAAGATGCAAGGTTATCGGCAAGATCGCGAAATCATGAATCACGTGTAACTTTAATTTGACGATACTTGCCAATGTTTATTTGTACAAGTTATTCGGCACACATAACCTAAGTCTTTTGACGATGCAAACTAGCCGTTGTAGTGCTCTCGACCTCGCGACCTTTATTCAAAGTGCTGGATAAATTCACCAGTCAATGTAGATCCCTGGGTTGGCAACATGAAGTGCAGTGTTTCACACGTCTGATAGCTTCCGAGCGGCTGGTCGTCCGGAGGGATGCCCGTTAGACTGGAGGTCATCGGCAGGTGCGGATTTCTTGAGGAGCGTGTTTTCCTATTTTGGTTGTGCATTGTTAAAGAAATGAGCGTGTCTCGTTACGGCTGTGTCTCGGTGTCGGGTTCCCATCGTTAGTTGATGTGTTCAATATGGCGGCTCTTTGTATTTTGCTTTTTACGAGCTTCAACTTCTACTGCAGCGTTGATTGTAACAGGATAAAGTTATTTCGAGGTGTCGACACCGCAATATTGACAACAGGATACTTGCCCATTAAGTTTACCTTGTTTAATTAAATTGTGATTGATGGGATGCATGGCAATTTATTTTTCATATATCAACTGGTCAAGCTACTCTTTAATTGTTATTTAAATAATAAAACAGTTTATAAATATATATTCGGTTGATTGTAGTTAAAATTAATCCAAAAGTCCACCTCTGTTTTTATTAAACAATGCATTCACATTGTAATATAAAATGCAAACTTTATGTTGAAGTTAAAACGTTCGAGTGCATGTTTTAAAATATTACCGTTTAATGGAATGGAAACGATGTTGTATTTTATCGCCGTGAAATAATTCTTGTGTAAAATAAAATTAATCCATGACGGAAGGGTAAAAAAAACTTCGTTGGTCATAAAAAATAGCAACATTGTATTGAAAATGGAGGATTCGAAGCACAAATTGATTATTAATAACGCGGCCATTAATAAAATAGCCAAAAGCGCATGTCGGATGAGTGGCTGCAGTAATTTGCATGAGATTGATGTCCCTGCACAGTGCTCGGATGACTTTTTGGTCATGTTACAGTGTGCTATTAACATTTTAACTGTCATTGCTTTATAATCGAAAATTATGGATGAGGCACGCTCCGTAATCATTCTGACGGAAATGTTAAGTAGTTTTAATCCCCTGCAATTTGTACGGATTCTTTCAAGTGAAATGAAACGTGGATAATACGCTCGTCTGGCCCGAAACGTGGAATTTGTGTCTGGTCGGGTAATTAGGCTTCAGTAATTAGAATTTGATATACCTACCCCCAGTTTCTGAACTAGAATTCGAAGTTTAGTACTTGTCAAACTTTTACTTTAGCATGAGGACTTTTCAAAGTTTAGCGTTAGAGTTGGACAAGATCTTAACTTCGAGTTCTCAATTCAGGGGGGCTACTCTCTAAACCTAAAGTGCGTAGTTTCGGGCTTAGTTGCGGGCGTATTCTTCTCCGTACCACCTACGATTAGTTCCGAACCCGAACTAAGAATTAATGACAACACGATTTGACAGTAACTGTCAAGGTAGGTGATGCAGACTAGAATACACCCGCAACTAAGCCCGAAACTACAGACTTCGGGCTTAGAGAGTAGCCCCCCAGATGCGGTGGTTAGTTTTTACTGGGAGTTACACGACTAAGTTGGACGATTTCATTATTCTTTATGATAGATAACTCAATACAAAACTGCAATAAAATTGTCTGACAATACATTTGTTTTCAATGTAAGATATCGTCGTCTTTCTCCCGACGCATCATCATGAAGGTGTCTGTGACCACAAAATTCGAATCGCGTCATATTTTCGTAATGTTTCCTGTGGTTTTATGATATCAATGAATATTGATGAAATCTTTACTATCACTTAAATAAATGATGTCGTAAAACGATCTTCGGGTGTCTGTGGTCGTCCTCATGTGCGGTGGTCATTACAAGATAAATAATGTATTAAAATACCATTTTACTTTGTAAGTATTTTTTAATAAATATTTTTATGAGCACTTAAGGAGGATGTTTTTTTTTCGAGTTAATGTAGTAGTACTATAAATACTCGACTTATGACTCCAGATGCGTTGGTAGCAGTTGAAACTTGAGCAGTTGACAGAAATATAAAATTGGATATTTTGTTGCATATAGACTTACCTAGTTATTAATTTAATATGAACTTTTATGACTAAAAGCTATTTCAGTGCTCACCTGCCATTGCATACAATCGGTAAGATCAAAACGAAATTATCTAAAAAAATGTTTAACAAAAATACAGTTAAATAAAACACAGCAAAAGTACAGTAAAAAAAAAGTTCAATTTTTTTAAATATTTTATCATCTTGTGTCAGGTCATTTAAGTTATGTCTCCTCCCATAGACAAGTCTTCCAAGTAACTCAATTATAAGGTAGATAGTAAAAACATTATCTGTGCTACTGTACCGTTTCTCATCTGTGACGTCATTAGATGCGGTTTCAATATCTTAATACTTTAATTGCTATTCACTGTCACAGCAGTTAAACGGTTCCTCACGTGTAATGCCAGGGAACAATTAAAGTTACCGTTATAAAGTAATGAACTGACCGCAACGGGCTGGGATAAATGTGTATTTAAAATTTTAGATATGGTTGGTAGGTTCTGGGGGTGAAGAAAGAGTGGTTGGCTATGGGAAATTTAACCATAAAGCTAAGGAGTGGGATTCCCTGCCGGAGTTGTTTTTTTTTTGTTATTTTTTTTTTACTTGAGATGAATTTGCTAGTCTCGGTCATAGATGACACAAAGAGACAAAGTCGACGATGGAGCGAGCTTACCCAGAAGAAGCCTGTTCACTCTAATTTTGAAGAGATTAGGGTTGTATGCGTTTGGAAACACAGACGCAGGCAGAGAGTTCCACTCCTTTGCTGTGCGCATTATTAAAGACGTTTGGAAACGTTTAGTGCAAATTAGCTGGTAGCTACAACCTGGGGGTCTTTAGTCAAGAGTGAATAGGTTACTTCTAGGCAAGCGTACTCCATCTTCGAACATCGCTTTCCATCAGGTGAGGTTACGGTTAAACGGGAGCCCATCAACAAAAAACAAAACTAAATTGAAATCGCTTCTTCCGTTCGGAAGCTGTGATGAGAGACAGAGAGACAGACAGACACATACACAGACAGACACGTCAAACCTTTAACACCCCTCTTTTTGCGTCGGGTGTTAAAAATAAAAAAAAAATACATCATTTTTAAATAGAAACAGCTTGGTACTTGATCTTGTTAAGCCTCCAATATCTCGATATTTCTATTTCTAGTTATACTCGGGGCATTTAACGGCCGGTTTTAATAACGTTGCCTTTGTAATATGACGTTTCAGCTACTGTTGGTAGCAAATTTGACAAATGGTTACAGGTAGATCCGTTATTGAGACTGGCCGTAAGTCCAGCAAGAGTGAATTAAGTAACTTCTAGGCAGGCGTGGTCCATCGTCGACCTTCTCTTACCATCAGGTTAGAAACTAGTCAAATAGCCTCAATAAAAACCCCTGCCATATTTGTTGTAGGAATTTTCCAATCACGTAGCATTTTATGCATGTATGGTATAACAACAATAATTTACAATGAATTATTAATAAATAAAATACCCTATACGGTATACCTATTGTCCATCTATTCCTGTTAATATTGTTATTATTTTTCCGTCTATTGTGTACCAATCGATGCGTTACAAAATTCAGAATTAAAGTCGAATTTAATTATAATATTTTATATTTCACCTTTAAAAATACTGGTCACCTACCAGAAGTTTCCTACTCGTTTAACAAGGAGGTAAAAAAAGGCATAGACAAACAAACTCCTACACTGGCGGAGGCAGCGAGGCACACAGTGGCTCAGTTGACGTTTCCCACGAGGCTGTTTGTGTTCATGAAATGTAAAATGTAATGGTGCCCCGTTAGTTTGTGGTCGCGAGTATACTAGCACGTTGTAGAAGCGATGCTATAGCTTTAAAGATGAAAGAAAGTCCTCAGAGAATTTTCATTTCGTCACATGATTTTCTTGTTGCTTCCCTGATCTCTGAGCTTCTTTCTGAATACTATTCAGACGCGGTGTCGGTCCCGTGTTTAAAACTTAATATTGTATGCGTGAGTGTCACATCAATCACTGCATATAGCAAATAGATTAATTGTAAAGTTTTTGCAATCATATTTGCTGTAATTCTTACCCCTCTGACATCCTTATTACAAGAAGGCAGTTCGTGAATTGAAGAATTACTTTCTTTCTGCCGGAGCTGCGAAGAACGACTAGGTAAATGAAGTGATTCTATTGGTTCTTAACAAACATACCACTCGCTACGCATCTTCGCACATCTCTGGTCGAATTGCTCATATCGTTTCACAGCTTCGTTACGCATACTCGCGCCACTCATTTTCCTCGCACATCTTTGGTGGAAACGCACCCTTAATGTTGCATTCATAGCTTCTTCACAGCGTCGCTGTTACTGTAGCTCTCGCAGCTTCAATAAAGTTGACATAATATCGTTGTTGCCTCGTAAGCGTCGTGACAGATTTGTGATGTGTTCACCGTTACAGCGCATGCTAATTGACTTAACTGTTTATGTCTTAATTTTTATTTAAAATTGCTAGAAGTTTCACACAGACCGCAAAACTTGATAAGCCACATTTGTGGAAGTGTTACATGTTTTAAATTCTGGTTCCTTCATCGGATCTTTTGCTCTTCCGAGAAATAACGACGTCCTCGAACAGGTGACCTTATTTAAGCTTGTTACGAAGATTAATTAAAATCATTCAGTTCGTCCGAAATTTACGAGCAGCCGGATCGTCTTTATCAAAGCTGAACTTCAGTCAACAATCAAGAGATCGCACGCGACCGAATTCGGCACGTTACCGTTAATTCGCAACGTGTCGTCTGTCCGGTCCGGATTCGATTTATAACCGACGTAATCGGGCCTTACGGTAAACTTGATCTCTTACATATCGCTCTATAAAGCATGGAACACACGCTCAACACGCACGCTCATTTCAACAGCGAACCTGTTTTGTGACGATACTTGGAGTCTAGTTTTCAATTAGATTTGTGACTTGCTCCTAATTGAGAGTCAGTGTGTTATAGGGACGTGTGGCGAATGTAGGGACGGTTGGCGTGACAGATGTGTCGTTATAAATTTCAATTCACAGCAAGTTTATCAAATTACTCATGCTTCAATGAAACGTGTTATTTTTCGAACTAAATCAAAAGCATCTCGCAGAGAAATCACAGCACAGCTAGCCTTCACTTCCATAATCACCTGTAGAACAATCTCGGTGTTATGTAAACACCATGCCAGTGACAGTGATGTCTATGGCAGTGAGATGTTCAATTTCCCCGCTCGCTTCCCATCAACCTTTTTGCCGTTTGTGCAGACAAAAATGTGCTTAATGTCTCTCGTTAACCTTTTAGTACGAACAGATGTAACCCTCCGGCGACGCATAATTGCGGAAGTAGACTCTACCTCCTCTACCTGTTTGTGCACTTTTAAAGCGTTATCTTTGTCATCTGTTTTGCTAAATGGCCCTTTAAGGACTTTTGCAACGCTTTGTCTCATTTTACCTACGTCCTTGAGGAACGGGTGACATTACATATCCGCGTTTTTATCCTTTTTTTTCGGGCAAGTATCAATTTCAGGTTACCTACTGTGACGTGCTAATGCCATCCAATTCCGATGATGTAAACGGGATAGTGCTATTCGCTATGTTTAGCTCCGTCTCCCTCTTAGAGCGGAATCATGATCGTTTTAAGACTTCATAGTAGGTCCCAGCAGCCCTACTATGACGTGCTAATGCCATCCAATTCCGATAATGTATACGGGATAGTGCTATTCGCTATGTATAGCTCCGTCTCCCTCTTAGAGCGGAATCGTGATCGTTTTAAGACTTCATAGTAGGGCCTCTGTGCTCTAACTGCGTCTGTGAGACAGTCGGCAGTGGTAAACTTATTTGGCAGCACTTTCCACATTACTTTCTATTTCATATACAATTAAACACATCGCGTTAGGTGTGTGTGTGCGTCCGCCCACTCGATGCTCGTCAATTAATTAGTCATGCTTCCAACCGTTCAGGAGCAGGCAAGGAACGTGAGCATATATCGCAGCTTAGGTAAACAGTGCACGCACTCGGTGCGCGGCGCCGGCGCACGCCAACGACCTAATTCTTTGAGTGGTGGCGCAGGCGTCGCGACGCCGCCGTGCATTTGCTCATTACATATGTTTTAACAATTAACAATTCAATCTTGAATGTTTTATGCATCTGTTCGTTAGTTTCCGCGTTGGTTGAGAATAAAGGAAACGTTGTGTGATTTGTTTATCTAGAGCGCTACTTCTTGGAACCATTTAGTTCTATAACTCAACTTTGTCGAGCCAAATGGAGTGTTTGTTTTATGCTCAAACGCTGTTGGAGCTTACAAATTACTTAATAACATATTATTGACTGTGGCTTGAACGTGACTAAAACTAAGCATTCGTATTTGTGTTGCTTAGATTTTCGTGCCAGAAATAGGTAAGACACGATCATTCTTACCATGTAAGGTGAATCATTAACCAAAACAGGTCTTCCATCTTAATAACACATTTACTTGTTCGGAATCTCATCGATTGCTTAATTGTCACATATAAGTAACATTGACACGATTCCAAAGCAATTAAAACGTCAGCAGTGATCGGTTACAAAATGAATCGAACCCTTGATATTCTGTCGTTGAAAAGTATATTAGTTAGCTACAAGGGCGAGGAGTTCACGTCGACATGTGACGCGGCGGTCACGAACACCTATCGACTCCTGCGCACGACGCGTGCACTAAACTCATTGTGCAATTAAAATACAACTAGTCGATGAAAGCCCCAAGGTCAATACTAATTTCACGTCAATACAACCTAATTGAAATACTCAAGACCACTACCATACAATTAAGATGCAATATCAAATCTTTGAAGTCTATAATTAAAGTCTATGTCCCAATTAATTCGATACAAACCTCTCGATGTGTCGAAATGTTTGCGGTTTCACTTGCCGATAAATAGTATCGATAAGGGACACCGATCCAGTTATTAGTGTCGATGCTTTTCAGTTGCGTCCTTAACATCGATTTTATTATAATCGATTTCTGAATTCTTGATTGTTTGAGTGATGGGAAAAGATCGACGACAACGCCTCCCGATGAATTAAATGAAGGCTGTTTCGTGTCCTGTCTTATTCATGAGGCTGCATAATGATGAGCGGTTTTAGAGCAAAATGAAGAGTAGATTTGCTGTTTTTTTCGTGCATGCAGAAATCCTTTTGCGACGATGCAGTATGTTAATAAAAATAAAGTGCATGTCTACTTTTCTTTGTGACGCTTTGATTGATGTCCAACTGACCTTGCAAATTCTTTGAATATTTCTATTGGCGTGATTTTTAATAAAAACGCGACGTAATACACTGGTCTACTGCGTGTCCAATCAATCATTCGCAGTCCATTCTAACGCAACGCCTGTCAACAATCATGATGAATATTCCTCCACACGATCCAATTCACTCGCATTAATATCGTTATGAAATCGAGCGTATCGAGCGCTCGCTTCAATGCAGCCGTGAACTTAGAGTAGCGGGTTGACAGTGCACAATGAGCGCTATTAAATCATTTGTTATTAATCGAGTACCATGACAATATAGAATCGAATCGGTTCAACATCGGGGGAGTCCTTGAACGGTATTAACCTTAATAGTTGTGCAACCGCTGGTCGATACAGTGCCGAATCGATGCGGCCCACTTGGCTCCTCCCGTGTTAATCGATCAGTCATATTGCGAAACAACACAGCCCTTTGACGATGATGAATGGTAATTATTATTATTTGTCTATTGTGACTTGTGAGTACTCAAGGACAAAGTAGATGATGATGTTTATTATACAACGCCCATAAATTGTGAAATCAATCGATCGATTCGAAACCGAAACCTCAAATAAAAATATACGACTTCCTATTGATTAATTATATTTATTGGCCTATCATATTTAATTCAATTTAGTCTTAAATTATTCTCAAAAACGCTGTCAAACAAGCTAGACTAGTTTGTAGACCAATTAGGAAGAATAACAAACGGAATCTCAGCGTCAAACGACTGGCCTATTTATGCCGTACATGTCAGAAGTAGTCCGTCCGTCCATCTGTTTGATCAGCAGTTAATTTGTGTTTATTAGCCGTGATTGGCTCCCGGGTCAGTCGTCACGCCAATTGTTAAACTCAACAATTGCTATTGAGCTATTTGCCACGATACTTGTTGATTATTAATTTGTTTTGTATCTACAATTGCAATAATGACAATTACAAGAACGTTGTTTTCTTGTATTCGTGATTGTTCCGTTTCTTTGTGCCGTGATAATGTCGCTCATTAAAATTACGATGTGATCACGGTTAAACGTGTGATCTCATTCTTCAAATGATTGCTGAATGGCTTGCTGGGTATCTGTGGACGATCAAGAATTTTACAGTTTTCTTGGGAATTGGATGTCTTCCTTATTTCGAAGAAAAAAAAAACCATCTATGTTGGTGATTGCGCTGAAAATATCTGAAATAATGCGGTAGTTTTACAATAATAACACAACAAGGCATGTTGCTTAATTGCAGGGTAAGCAGAGGTGTAGATCTATAGTTCACCCATATTTCGCGAGTTATATTCGATTTACGATGATATTCAATTTAGTAAACATCCTGTTTTCATTGGAATCTTCCCGATGACGTAGCGCCGAACAATTCGATCCGGCGATTATATCGATTACAGATGCGCGACACGTCGACGTAATCGATTTATCGCATCACTAGCTCGACGCCCATTCGGTATTTTCCTAACTAAATGTTTATCGGGCAACCGATCGATGTGATTGAATACCAATTTTTTTTCGCCTGTTGCGTTTTGAATAAACTTTATTATGACTTGAGCTACTCGTAGATATCTTACCATATTATATGTAGTAGTAAATTAAAATATCTACAAATTAATATGCTTATTTATACATTTTGTTAGTTACTTTACTAATAATGATTTTATTTTGTTTCAGGTAAATTATCAAAACTTTTTATTGATGATTGAGATTACTCCGCTGTGTCTCCAACACAACACTTGTTCTATTCAAGGTACGTAACATTACTTTTTAAGACTGTTTACAGTACTGCTCACAGCAGTTTTAGTCCATATAAAATAACAATATCAAAATGACAGCACAGTTATTCTAGTAATTTTCACCGCATTAGCGATAACTGAAAATCTCCAAGCAATAACTCTTCTTATGTCCCACCAAACACGGGTACAGACGCCAGAACATCAAGCTACCCGAAACTGTCAAATTTACCTAATCAACTTTAAACCTAATGCTTTAGTGAGAAAGTTGAAAATCTGTTAAAGAATTTTGACAGATTGTTGTAGCTTGATGTGCTGGCGACTGTACTTAATGCCACACACTAGACACACTAACGTCAAACTGTCTTCATTAAGCCGTGTACACACGAACGGACAAAACATGGTGAACACGAACATCGATCACGGAACTTTTGGTTCGTACTTGTTTATGTAAATTAGCAAAGCGAACACACCCCCTTTTTTTAAGCTTGGGAAATCATCAAATGACTTCTTTCGCTCTGGGTGGAGCGGAAAGGCGTGTCAGACTCTTACTGACTAAAACCCATCCGTGTTGCTTCTAAAGCCCTTTGCGTTCCAGGGCCGCGGTAACTCTTTCGAACAAATTCCGCAACCCTGGAACACAAACCCCTTGCGAACACGGTTCTAATTGTGTTCGCGCTCAACCCCTCAGTAACCAGGATTCACCGTTGGTAGTCAAGTGGTCGACAGTGAATGTTGCATCTAATTTCTCCGAACACAGTCCGCACAGAATAACCAAATTAAATCGCCAAGAACATTTTTGACGCACACAGTGTTTGATGTTCTTTAGTGGTGCGAACAAAGTGTCCGATGTTCGTGTTCACCATGTTTTTGTTCGTTCGTGCATACACGGCTTTATAGAGCAAGGTTGTTGACGCGCTGCCTAAATGTCGCAACACCTCCTTAATTACCTATGTCAGTTAATAATCACTTGACACACATATGCCTTACTTCATAGTTCATTTATCAATTGGCTTATCCGATTAGAGGGGTAATTAAAGCACTGATAGGCTTTGTGATTAAATGGCTCAGGTCGGCAAGGGTCCGTGGACTCGGGCATGTTGGCGTAATTAGATCTCGTGGTTATTTTAATTTGTGGGAGACGTTGATGTTAATTAGGAGTAGACTAGAGTTTAGGAATGTTTTCGTCGAAGATAATGGGGTCTGTTTATTGAGGAGATTAATGCTGGCTAAGCCGTCTATTCAAATAGTTACTCCATAACGCGATAACGTGATAAAATTATGCAATTCGGCCATATCGCCTGAGAGTCATCCGTTGTCCTGGCAAAATGTATGGATACTAAAAAGAGGCCCAGGGGTCTGATCAATTAATCTTTTGAACGCCAGAGCATAAACGCATCGGCGTGCCCGAAAAAGTACGGCGAATTTGTGGCTTGGGGTCGGCCCAAGCCACAAATTCGCCGTACTTTTTGTCACATATTTGTGATGTTAGGCGTACAGGGCACGCGCTAGCTAGCGTGGCAATGGCGTTCAAAAATTTAAAGCAGCTGTTGGACAATAAGATGAAGTAGTAATGCTAGCGAAGGAGAAGGCGGGCCGCGCGAGGGAAAGGCAAGGCCTTCGCCCCAACCGCCGCTACAGGAGAAGACGCCCCGGGCGTCGGGAGTCGCAGAGCGATCCCCGGCCACCGTAGGCGCGGGCCTGCGGACGGTGAGCGTTGGGTGGCTCGCTGTCCGATTACCACCAGGCCCGGGTCGATGGCGCATTGTGTTTCACGCGCGCCTCAAAGAGATGTCAGCATAGAAGACGGGGCCCGCTAGGGCCAGAGCCTGCCAGGGTTGCGGAATTTGTTCGAAAGAGTCACCGCGGCCCTGGAACGCAAAGGGCTTTAGAAGGAACACGGATGGGGTTTAGTAAGTAAGAGTCTGACACGCCCTTCCGCTCCACCCAGAGCGGAAGAAGTCATTTGATGATTTCCCATCCTTAAAAAAACTAAGACGCACTACAAAAAGCCAAAGACTGTCACAAATGGAAGGACATCCCGATGCTCAGCTGTGAGCAAATGACTGAAGGAGGGAACTGATTATCCGCTTTACGTAAACTAACGGATCATTCCCCTGAAAACAAAACAACTTGTTTGCACCACTAACTCAAGATATTTTAAAGAATGACGCGATTACGCCAAGTCAACAGTTCACTGATTAATTTATAAATAGCGAAGATTCTCGACCTTGTGCCGACGACCTTCCGAATGTTTTAGTCATAACAAATTGCACACGTTTGTATTATTGAAGTTACTACATTATGTCATGAAGTTACCTCTATGACGTAAGAGTTGTATCGGTTTTGATGTTGCCACAAAGGTAAATAATAGTACATTGTTCACCGAGAGGAGAAAGTGACCGATTACCGTCGAGGGTGTCGTTTGAAGCCCGAGCCGTAGGCGAGGGCTTTAAAACACCCAAGATCGGGAATCGCAGTTTCTCTCGAGTGATACATAGTGCTTTATACTACACCTAGAAGGAAAATAAAAAACGAAATCTTTACTAATTGAAATTTATATTGAAATTGTTGCAGTTAAAACTGAATCCTCAAACAACACACAAATTGGAAATGGCGCCAATGGCGTCTGCAATTTTCACATGTTCTTTTTTCAAATTGTTTATCCTGCCGCCGCAGGGTCGCACTGCCAGCCCGACACCATCCAACACACAGCTAGTGGCCAGTGTCATTTTGCGAACTTGGAGATAAAAACTCACTGTAAAAACTTTTTGGCTTTTGATATTTAGGTTACCGGCGCATAGTCTTACCCAAAATTAAAAAAGAAAAACCACGTAAGAAATGGATTTTCATACACTTTTCTCTCCCGCTCAGATGCGTTTTCTCCCCGCATATTTGTTCGATATGCAATGACGTACTTTCTACCGTAAATTTGATAAAGTATCAAGGTACTTTCCAAGCAGGTGTAGTATAAAGTAGTATTTACTATACGATTAATAGAGAAGTAGTACTGGTAGTAGTATGGTGTCGGACGTAAAAGAATAGCACCATCCCTCACTTTCCGTGCGTGTCGTAAGAGGCGACTAAGGGGCTCACCAGGGAATGGGCAGCAGCATTCTCTGTGCATTGCAACAGCTACACTGCGATCGCCAACCCGCCTGCCAAGCGTGGCGATTATGGCTAACCTTCCCTTTGAAGGAGACTTATGTCCAGCAGTGGACGTCTTTCGGCTGATATGATGATGTTGATGATGTTGATGGTGATGATGATGATGATGAATAGAGAAGAATGGATGAAGAAAACCTTAATAAATTAGGATCAGGCTAAGAACAACGGGATGACGTTGAATGTCAAATACCTACTGGAGTATGAAGTCACTTTTTGAAGGATAACAAGTCTCTAAAAATACAACCGACTTCTAAATAAAAAAACTCGCAGCAGTCGGTGTTTTTGGTTGTTTTTTGACACCGACTTCCGAAATAAAAGTTATTTTATACTTTGTAGTGCTTTCTTATTTGGAAGTCGGTTGTATTTTTTGTAAAAAGTTTTTTTTTTTGTGTTCACGTTCACACCCCTTCTGGTGTAAACAATAGACAGACATAAGATTCCAGCAAACCCAGTCCATTTGCTATCATTTATTGAGGAGTTCCGTTGCCTATCTCCGAAGTTCTTCATCAGATTTTCACCAAATTGAAATGGGACCACTCCGAGAAAGGACTCTTCCAAAAACTACCCAAATCGCTTCAAGTGTGCCTACAAAATTTGAAGAGTTCTCTCTATTTTTCTAGGATTTGTCAAGTCAAGTCAGGATCTGATGATGGGCATCAGATCCTGACTTGATGATCATGGGACCACCTGGGAAGTATACCCTTTCAAATAAAAAAGGTTCCGACGAATTGAGAACCTCCTCTCTCTTGAAGTCGGTTGAAAAGTAACCTGACTCGTCTCAAATGGCTGCAGTTCAAAGGAAAAAGAATATAAGAAATGTATTGATATATTCCCGTCGATATTGCAATATCAAAACAAAGTAGAGGTAGTAAGAGAAATCGCCATTGAATACAACGATAAAATATCCTAGTGCATCGCCCAAGGTGCTACATCCATTGCATAAGACCCGCGTTGATCACTGCACTAACAAATTACGATAATATTTTACGATCGTACAATAATCTTATCGTAGCAATTAACTGGTATTACTTCTCGCGTTCGTCGTTAATCGATAAAGTTATAAAAAAAAATCGATAAATAAATCGATGTTACCTAACGGTGGTGGTTGGAATACGTTTTGAACTAGCGATCGGGTTTTTCCTCTGTTGAATAGAATTAGTATTGTGAGCCTATATCAATTACCATAATTGTGTTTGGCTAGGTATTAAATTAGAGCAATAAAAACTTAATCGAAAAGTAGATTTACAGCTATTCTTCTCCATAATAAAAGTGTCAAGGACCATAAATGCCCAAAAAAATTTTTATGCCGTCGATCTTGGTATAGCGAACTAAATAGCTAAAAACTACAATTTAAAATTTGATATTTCTTGCCGCCTAGTGCGCAATACAAAACGTTTTTTCCTTAATTTGTTAGGATATGCGCATGCGCATGTCCTGATAAGACTTGAAATCGGTATCTGTAGTTCATAAAATGTAAGCCCCTATGACGTAGATTCCATTATCAAAAGGTGACATTACATCCTCAATCAAATGTACATAAAAATTGGGTTAATGTATGTTCTATGTATTTATTGATATAATAAATACGTTTGTTTTCTTCTTTATCGTGGCCAGCTTAGGGGTGTTAACCTTAGGACGATGTAAACACGCGAAGTACATAGCGATCGTAGGTAATCTAGTTGATACTAAACAATGGAATATTTAATTGTAAGCAGTACTGGAATAACAGAATGGAGAATATGACTACTTTATATCGAAGCGTCGAAAACCAGCGCTGTGGCTCTGTCTCGCACACGAGTCCCAGCATTATGCTGAGCGATGGCCGTTTTGGGCGAATGTGACGCATATCTTCCCAACTTGCATAACTTTTGTAATTTAGTTTCTTTTATTTTTTTCATATGCGTTATGCTTGTCGCAAATAAACTCTTTTTCTTAAGTATTCTCAATTCTCAATTCTCAATTCTTTATTGCGTACCATAATAAATAAAGTTGTTAGGAAATAATTATATTAGTCACAATTATGGACCCTGTCGGGCACAGCATAGAACAAGTAGGAGAGAGGAGGAAGAACACTGAGTGATTAATGTGATAACTTTTATTAGATATTTGTTAGTTTTACTGGTTTATTAATGCAGGATTTAATTTAGGAATTATTATGATTGTTTTATAAATTATATAGGTATTTAAATTAATTTAGTAACATTGTAAAAACAATTTTTATTATTATTTTACTAACTTATTATTATTTATTACGTAATTATTATTTATTATCGGTAAGGTAAGTAATTTATTGGACGCTTCGTATTTATTTAGAAATTAATTTTTACGTTTAATATAAATAGATAGTTGTGAATTTTATAATTTATCACTTAAGTATTCGCTTATACTATAGTAGCATTTGTTCATAAGGAAATGCTTCAATTTATTGACAAAGACATTATATTTATCTATATTCTTGATTAGCTCGGGTAACTTATTATAAATTTTTATGGACATGACAAAGGTACTATTGGAGTGCATTTTTAGTCGCGATGTTGGTAAGTTTAGTCTATTTTTATGTCGTAACATAATTTTTGTTTGTATGTCCTCTCTTTTTGTAAAGAATTACTTAGAAGTATTAAGAAGTACTAAGTCCAATGCTAACTTCGCCGAAATTCTCTCTTTATTTTACCTGTCTATGCTTTTTTCCATAAAAAAGGTACGTTGACATTTCAAACACCGGTATTTTCAGTTGCATTTCAGTGAAAAACTTGAGATATTGATTTCATGCTAAACTGTGTTTATCTTGAACCCGAAATGAAGTCACGATTTAGAACTCCGTTATTTCCAAGTATTTTTAAAGTTAGCGAAATATGCAATTGTATTTCAGTAAAGCTTTGTTGTGGCGTACGTGGTCGTTAAGTTTAAATACTAGTCATTTGAGGCCAAAATGATTCTAGACTAAGTCATCGTTCTCATCTGCATTGTAGCCAGAAGACATTGTAGCTTCTTCCAATTAGTGCCGCCAGTTCACTGCTGAACCTGGTCTAACATATCACAAACAAGCTGCTGACAATGGCTACGGCGGCGTGAAAATTACCCCATTATACTCCCAGGATAAAAAGTATCCTAAATCCTCCAGGACATTGTGCCATGCCGTCCGTGTCCGTGGTGGAGCCCTCACACGGCCCCAGTACGCCTCCTCCAGGCGAACATCAGCCACTGCGACGTCGCTGAGGACCTGTTGCTCCTGAGCATAGCGCAGTGGTAGATGCCTGCGGACGGCGAGAGTTGGGTGGCTCGCCGTCCTATCAGAAGCAGGCCTGGCTCGACAGCGCGTTGTGTTCCACAAGCGCCTGTAAGGAATGTCAGAACAGAAGACGGGGCCCGCTAGGGCCTGTGCCTGCCAGGGTTGCAATATTTATTCTAAAGAGTCACCGCGGCTCTGGAACGCAAAGGGCATTAGGAGGAACACGAATGGGTTTTAGTCAGTAATAGTTTAACACTCCCTTCCGCTCCGCTCAGAGCGGCATCTAGATCCATTTCGTCACTCTTTGGGTCACCTTTCAGCCCCTATTTATCACAGACAGATTGAGGGCCTAGCATAAATGTTTTTGACGTATAGTAACGTATCGTAAACTTTTACTATAATATTCATATTTTTGTATGATACAAACTGTGTATGTCGCATAAAATGAAACCAAAATACTATGGGGTTGTTGTTTATTTATTCAAAATTTACTTACGTTGACGATATTGTAACGTTAATATTAATGTACGTCAAAACGTTCGTGCTAAGCCCTCAGTACTACATTTTTCCATTATTCAGTGTTCCGGCGCCATTGTGCCGTGACGTCACCGCATCTAATAAACCTGTTGATCCATTTCACAAATTGCTAGCGCCGCGTATCGCCTGGAATGTCTCTTGTTCTAGTTTCCAAACAAACCCAGTTAAACGGACGTTTCTTCGCGGTTTACATAAATATACAAACCAGCATTTATATCTCTTAACAGATGTTTTAGTTTTTCTTTATTTATTTATTGAATGTTAGGTCGTTGAACTGGTATAGTGTTCGAACTGAAATTGTGCCTGGAACTTCATCTGTCTCATGCTAATTTGACACTACCATATTATTTTCGACTGTTCGATTTTTGTACAGACCGTACCTGAACACCAATTCACGTCCAAAGGAATTTATCGTCACGCAGCAACAAGTGAAGTTGTAGTCAAGTAAATGCCATGAGCAAGAAAGATGAAAGAAAGAAAGAAAAAGAGTTTGTTTGTGTCAAGCAGGCATACTAGAAAATAAAATAGTACTAGAATAAAGCAGTATTTAGTATCCGAACTCAACAGATTCAGTCTCGAGAAGTGGGTGGCAGCGCGGTGCGCCGGCGCCGCTCCACCTGCCTACTTGTGCAAGATTTATGCGATCAGGACTCCATAGACAACTCGAAAGTTGAAACTTTTACACGTGTGTTTACAAACCATAAACAAGGTTTTCCCTTTACGAGCGCTGGTACTATAGTAACGTTCGCGTTTTGATCTCAACCATAGACGGGAATGTGTTAGCCATAAATATCCCCTGTTTTATTTAATCGCTGTCATAAAGAGGTTTTAATGTGTCAAAAATAAACTTGAATACAGTTTCAATCGTTATGCGATGACTCAGTGGTCTACACATGCAGAAAACTAACACAGGACGTGGAATATTTCAGTGTTTCAACAGCAGGCATCGATATTTTGAAATGGAATTTTCACATCCGATTCCACATTTCGATCTTGTTCTAGAACGATATTATTTATAGAGCCGATACTTCATCAAATGAATTATTTATTAATGGATTCCACATAAAGAATGAATGTTTCACTCAGTCTATTTAAAACCCATAAAATATTAAAACGCTTCGCTATCACACGCATTTAGTTTCTAAAACTCGATGAAGTTAATATAATCGGTCGTTTGAATTCAACGATTTAGCAAACTTTCGACATGTTTTGGTTACGTTGTTGTTTTATAACGGCTGGGGTCATAAGTCGTCGGTTACGAAACCTCCACTGACGATTTCTTTAACGAAAGTATCGTGATCTTGAACCTGTATTCGGGTGTTTGGGATCCAAGCGTCGGTTCGTCACGACGACAGCTTTCGCGGTGACGAACCGGAAATTCGCCATAAACGAACGCCAAGGAAAGGTGAATGTCAAGATTTGTTTACGCTCTAATAGACTCTCAAATCGATAGATATTGAATTCATTAGTGAAACTTTTATGTAAATACTAGCTTTTGGCCCGCGACTTCGTACGCGCATATCCCACTTTCCCGGTTCCCGTAGGAATTTTGGGACAAATTATACACCTAAACCTTCCTCATGAATAACCCCATCCATTGGAGAAAATCGCATGAAAATCCGTTCAGTAGTTTTTGAGTTTATCGCGAACAGACAGACAGACGTGGGCGAGGGACTTTGTTTTTATAATATGTAGTGAAACGTGTCACTGCTGATGCTTTTTAACTCACACTTCATAGAAAACCTGAATTCGAAATACATATAATAATAAAACAATATTATTATTCGTTGATAGCTCAAGTAGGTAGCTACGAATAATCATATTACTCTAATCGGGTTAATAGCAGTCAAGAGTATATCTTCAGCCGTAGTGAAATGTGGGTAATCGAACAAAACCTCAATTCAGGTCAACTTACATTGCACCGGCGCCGGCGCATGTAGAGCCGTAACACTCACAGTAATATCCCATTGCCCTTACATAAGTATTTGCTCACAGGATATTACATTGTGTTGGTCTACAAACGAGCTTTTAATATTCTCTTCGGAAGTGCGGATTAGAAAATTGCAGTTGCACATCGCTTATAAGACCACTTTCTCTGACTTTGAAACATTTGTGAGGCTCTTGGTCCTCGAGAGAGAAATTGACACTTGCTTTTAATTATTATTAACGTGTTATCTTGTCTTGCTTAATGGATTGGATCATGGTACCAGATTAGGCTGCTTAGACTCTGGAAGATCTAAGGGCACCCGTTGCGTATTTTCTGAAAATTCTATTTGTCACAATATGTGTTTTAAAAACGTAGTACCTAAACCATATTGCTGTTATCGATAACTAGTTTTCAATGGCATTCAGAATCGAGATTATTATTTTTCATATGAGGTTGATTGTCAAATACACGGTCTGCTAAATCCAGCCAACGCTAATGTAACTAAGCCATTTATATGTTAAACATAATCAACATGCTTCTGAGAACAATCACCCCTCTGATTAATTTATTTCAGTACCTTTGTACCTACTTTTCTGTTTCCTTCTTCTTATCTATTTGTTAAATGTGTATAAATAAATATATATATATATATATATTATTATTCTCTTTATTCGTTCTAAATACATATAAATTACATTTTTAAATATTAAAATACAAAGATATAAAAATATTTAAAAATATAAAAAATAGTAGCCCACCAGTATCGGGAACAGAGTCCAAGCTACCGGTGGTTAGGGCCCCTGAGAGAGGAACCTCCTCACTATGCGCGCCGTGTCCAGGAGTACTGCTTTCTGGATCAAGCCCTTGATCCAGCTGCCCAACGAGAGCCTCTTTAGATGTTGGTCGAGGCTCTTGGCAATTATGCCATTGGCCGTCACGACTATCGGCACAATGACTGCTGTGTTCACATCCCACATGTCGACAACCTCGCGAGCCAAGTCAAGATACTTCGTTTGTTTATCTTTCTCAGTCTTCACGAGGTTCTCGTCATGAGGGACTGCTATATCAACAATCATTGCGCGACGCTCTAGTCGATCTATCACCACTATGTCAGGCTTATTGGCAACAATAGTCCTGTCAGTGATGATAGACCGATCCCAATACAACGTGCAGTTGCCATTTTCGAGAACTGGGTCGGGCACATACCTATAGTACGGTACTTCCGATTCCACAAGATTGTATTTAAGAGCAAGTTGCTGGTGGATAATCCTGGCTACAAGGTTGTGTCTGTGCAAATAGTCTCCGTTAGCTAGACTAGAACAACCGGAAATAATGTGGCGGATGGATTCCCCGGGCCGGTGACATGCCCGACATATGTCAACGGTACCATCCTTCACAATGTATTTCCGGTAGTTGTTCGTCATCATAACTTCGTCCATAATCGCACAGACAAAACCTTCGGTTTCCCCGAAGAGGTCACCAAAACGCAGCCAGGCTACGGACGCTAAAAAGTCTACATCGGGCCCATGTAGGACCCGGTAAAAGCGTCCGTGAAGCTCCTTGCTCTGCCATACCTCCCTGCGGTCATTAGTATCTAATACCACAGGTTTGCGCCAGTTCTCGTTAGCCAAGGAGAGCGCAGTGAGGCCTTTGTCCACTGCTACCACATCCCGATGCATACCCACGTCGGCCTCTAGGAAGAACTCCCTAAGGCTGCATATCTCGCGGTTGTGCAGGGTCTTAGCATTTAAGAAGCCACGACCTCCGCACTTCCGCGGGATATACAGCCTCATCACCGATGACCGTGGGTGATGCATCCGATTTGCGGTAAGCAGCGAGCGTACCCTCCTATCCAGGGCGTCAAGTTCCGTCTGAGTCCATTTGAGTATGCCGAAAGAGTACATCAATACCGGCATGACCCAACCGTTAAAGGCGCGCACCTTGTTTCCGCCTGATAAAAGACTATTTAGTACTTTGTTCAGGCGGCCAAAGAAGCGCTCCTTCAACGATTGTTTCATGTCATTAGCATTGATGCCCAACGCTTCCGACATACCCAAATACTTGTAAGTTTCGGTTGAGCTGAGGGATCTAAGGTGTATGGAATCCGAGAGTTGGGTTCCCACGGATTCCATAATCTCCCCTCGCTTCACATGCATGACCGCACATTTGTCCACACCAAATTCCATACTGATGGCGCTACTGAAGGTTTCTGTTACCTTCAGTAGCTCCATCAGTTGCAAGTTGTTGGGGGCAAAGAGTTTCAAGTCATCCATGTAAAGGAGGTGTGATATGACCTGACCACCTCTTCTCAACCGATAGCCTTGGCCCGAACCTTCCAGCAATGTGCTCAGAGGGTTGAGGGCCAGACAAAACCACAGTGGACTCAGGCTGTCACCCTGAAATATACCACGCTCGATCCTTATCGGGTCGCCGTTCACCTGGATCTGTCGACATCCTGGATAGCGGAGGACCGTCCTCCACTGCCCCATACAAGACATCAGGAAGGTGCGTAGAACTGCATCAACTTTATACAGCTCCAGCACCCTCATGAGCCATGTATGTGGCACTGAGTCGTAGGCCTTCTTATAATCTATCCAACATGTCGACAGATCCTTTCGGGAACGACGCACTTGTTGGCTAATGGCAATATCCATGAGGAGCAGCTCCTTAGTACCGCGGGACCCGTTCCTACATCCATTCTGAGAGGCAGACATGATTGAATTACTTTCAATATGATGGTTAATCTTTGCTCTCAAAATGGATGTAAGAACTTTATAGACCGTCGGTAAACACGTGATTGGTCTATAATTTTTGGGCTCCGCAGTACTACCTGATTTATGGAGCAGGTGGGTTATTCCTGTAGTTAGGAACTGGGGCAGCGACCCTGACTCTAAGGCAGACTGGAATTGAGACGCCAAGCGAGCGTGCGATCCTGTAAACCATTTGATCCAAAAATTGTGCAGTCCCTCCGGCCCTGGAGATTTCCAGTTAGGCAACGGACGGACTGCACGAGCTACATCTTGGGGGCTGATGGTAGTTGCCCCCATTTCTAGTATTGGATCGCACGCGCGCTCAACCTCCCGAATCCAGTCACCCTCGGTGTGACTGACAGGCACCGACCAGATGTTGCGCCAGAATGAACACATGACATCATCATCCGGTAGGCGCGTATCAGTCACACCTTGGTCCGGTCGCTCCCAAGCCCTATAAACCCACCTCTCATTGCTTTGGAATGTGCGATTCTGAGTGTATCGCTCCACTCGCCGCTTGTACCGACGTATACGGTTTGCCCATGCATAGATTTTCTGCTTCAGGAAGTCAATACGCTCTGTGACGCGGGTCAGATAATCCCGAGGACTAGTATCAGTCCCCGAGAACGCCCGCCTCACAAAGCGCATCACTCTACGGCGAGTGTTGCCCTCCCTGAAGCAGATAAGTTTGCCGATGAGTGCTCTAGCTTCACCGATACGACGCTCGATCCTGCACTGCCAAGCTGGTACAGCTGGTCGTGTAGCTCTGTCACTGTTGAGAAATTTGACATGAGCTACACGACATGCCGCTGCAGCCGCACAGTACAAGATCGAGTGGGTATCGGCGAGGTCTTCGCTGCTATCAAAACAATTTGTTAGCTGCGAATCTAGAGCACACACCAGCGCCCTATTTTTATTATGCATGGGCAAACGAGGTAGACGGGGTCTAAGCTCAGGCGGTGTGGAGCGATACTCTCGGAAAGCATCCTCCAAAGCGCTCCTCAATCGCTCATTGCATTGGGTACTCACGGATATAGCCCCATCATCATCATCTTCACCGACGTTGTTGGATCGCGGTGAAATACTAGATTGTATTTGCACCGCGGCCGGTGGCGAAGCAGGTGAGACGCGGCCACTCCGTGACTCCAGACGCAGTCTATCAAGTACGGCGTCATCTAACATACGGTTACGCAAGATGACCCGCACCTGATCCGATAGTCGTTGGGCTGATACGTTAACAGCTGGCTCAAGCACCTGAAACAGAGAGAGCATCCGACCACGGTACGCAGTCAAGTTAGTTCCCCCCTCTGTAGCCCCATAGTATGAGCGCATGACGTTTTCATCGATCGTTTGCGTCCATCGCATGCGCTGCACACTTCCACCGATAGCGGGGACCCTGTCAGAGGCCGGTGGGCCTCGAGGTCCTAAGCTGGTCGGAGGTCGGCCTCGTCCGCGCCGACGCGCAGGTGGTGGTGTCGTCGGCGGCGAGAAGTATTCGTCGCTCGAGCTCGACGCAACTGCAGCGACCGGAATCTCTGGACTCACGGCTGGCGCAGGTCCCGGCGGCTGCGAGGCGGAGCTGAGCGACGAACCCGAAGATGTTGGTTGTGCGGTTTGTGCTCGTGCCCGGCTTCTTGTCAGCATTTCATAAGTATGACAGATTCATTGTTTTTCAAGTAGGTATCAATAAAATGTATGTGCTAATGTTTGTATTTTTTTTTCTTTGTTGTGTCCAGTAATATGAACATTTTGAGCTGTTTTTGTATTTAAATTAATGTAAAAAATATGAATATAATTTTATTGTGTCAGTGAGTTTGACAGCCGGACCACAGATTATTATATTATTATTATTATTATATTACCTTATGATTATATATTTTTTTAAACTCGATTTTTACCATTGATTTATAAATTTTAAATTGTATCATAAATTCATAATCTTGTTTATTATTGTGTTAAATATTAAAATTGTTATTTTTATTGTAAGTGTTGTGCACGTCTGTAATTGACATAAAAACTAGAATAAGGACCGAATACAATTTAATATGTCCATTGTCCATGTTTGCGTTGTTGATGTGCCATTAATAAATAAATACACTTCTTTAGTCACACATTTGTAATATTGATTCTCCTCTGGTGTATTGTTTAAAGTAACGTTTTTCCGTTTACCTGTTGACTAAATAGTCAACAGGTAACTGAGCTAATCGAAGCAAATGCTTTGATTAGCTCAGTTTTAATTGTTATATTCTGTGGTGCAATGCTTTGTATTCCTATTTTCCTTATATTTTTGTAATAAAAAAATAAGGAGGTCCGGTTTACATTAAGGATTGTCTCTCACACTGCTCATTTTCAACAACTTCTGGTACCAGATTGTTATATTAAAGCATAAAATACTAAAAACTTGACCTTTATAATACCCTACACATTCATCTGCCTAGCCTTTTCCCAACTATATTGGGGTCGGCTTCCAGTCAAACCGGATTCAGCTGAATACCAGTATTTTACGTGGAGCGGCTGCCTACCAGATCTCCACAACCCATTTAACTGGGTAACACGGTAGTTCTTGACAATACTGGAGTCAGATTTACTGGCTTCTGACATTCCGTAACGACTGCCAGAGATCTACAAATGACAGCCAGGACCAACGGTTTAACGTGCTTTCCGAGGCACGGAGGAAACTCGGTATGTTAAGATGGTCGCCCATCCACAGACCAACCTTGGCAAGCGTTGCTTTGATCGACCCGTGCACCTGTTTTTTTTTATTTTAGATGAGTTTGCTCTTGACTCTAGTCTAGCTCATAGATGACACAGACAAAGTCGACGATGGAGCGAGCTTACTCAGAAGAAGCCCGCCAAGTATTCTTTAGCCACGAGTTCCTCAGATACCAGTACTGTACACATTATTGGAAGTAAAAACCGAAATTGAAAAATGCTTAGCAAGAAAACTGGACAGTCAAAGCATGATCGAAATGCGTGCTGTTAGTGTCATTGCCATTGAAAATCAGGTCACGTGCAGATACGTGAGGGGAAGAGTACTGCGCCAAAAGCAACCGGCTATTCATCGATTTTGATATATCATTTGCTTGCTGTGTCTGGGTGTAATTTGTCTATAATGTGTATGTATTTAGAAATATTTAAGTATGTTTATCAGTTGTCTGGTTCAATCAATCAATCAGTCAATTTTATTTACATAAAACATGGTGTACAAAGTTGTTTAACAGACATTATTAGAACATACATGTTGTGCCTATATCACAACATGCAAATATATATTATAGGTAACATTACAACGAGTTTCCCGTAGTTTACATGTCACAAAATTCTTTTAAGCAGTAAATATTATGAGTGCTTAACCATGTATGTAGTTCTTTTTGAAATAATGTAAGATAACACAGGCTCTGCCTAGTTTGGGATCGAATGACCGTGTGTGAGTGACCCAAGATATTATTACATTATTATTATTATTAGTATGGACACGATATTACTCAGATGAATTGAAATATTGCTTGATAGAGATCGGAAAGGAGGTAATAAGATCCTGCGGTTTACATTAATTTTCTGAAAGTTTTTCACTGATCTATACACAGACAAAGAGTTGATGTCGATGAAATAAATTGAATTCTAAATAAAAACAGCAAGACCAGAAAAGCAAGATCAACAGTCTCTTGCCAGGGTTGCGGAATTTGTTCGAAAGAGTCAGCGCGGCCCTGGAACGCAAAGGGCTTTAGAAGGAACACGGATGGGTTTTAGTCAGTAAGAGTCTGACACGCCCTTCCGCTCCACCCGGAGCGGAAGAAGTCATTTGATGATTTCCCATCCTTAAAAAGATCAACAGTCCCGTTAAAAACGCTGTGTACTCTGAGATTGGAAGCTGTTAATAAAGATAAAGATCCCATATAAAAAGGAAATCGCTGGAAAAAAACGGTACCCAATATCCATAATATCGTGGTAAAAGCCACATGACATAAACAGTATTTCATATAAGTGCAGTAACACGATAGAAGGCAACGTCTCGTTCGTTCAGTTAGAATTGCAAACCGGCCGCGATGAATAAGCACCGATATGGAATAGTTCTAACACATGATCTTGTCTATGTTAAATTGCCGAGTTATAGTTATTGCGCAATGGTAATCGGCGGATCGAGATCCATGGGAAAGAACCGATTGAAGCGGGCTGTTGTATTGTTCTTGCTCTTAAGTACTTACTGGAAGTCGAAGATAGGCTAAAACATACTTCAATTGTAAAATTTTGTTTCTCAGAATATGCAGCACGAGTCTATCTAATATATAAAATTCTCGTCTTATATATAAAATTCTCGTGTCACAATGTTAGTTATCATACTCCTCCGAAACGGCTTGACCGATTTTTATGAAATTTATATGGATATTCAGTAGGTCTGAGAATCGGCTACTATCTATTTTTCATACCCCTAAGTAAATTTTGTCCAAAAAATAAAATAAAATGTTAGGGGTGTCCACCCTTAACATTTTATTTTTTGGACAAAATTTTAATTTCAGTTTTTTTATAATGTGGCATTAAAAATACATACAATCCTAAATTTCCACCCTTCTATCATCAACCCCTATTTTTTAATAGCGATTAGTACTTTAATATTTTTCTACTCAGGCGGTCGATAATAATTGATCATTTACCACTCGATCAGTTAGTTATTCTTGACTATTTGTTTAGTAGAACGCGCTGAGCCTAGGAAGTCTATTTATTGAGGAAGCCTATATGCTATATAACATCACGCTACAACCAATAAGAGCCGAGCATTCATGAAAAATGTGACGCAGACGAAGTTGCGTGGGTCAGCTAGTAGATCTATAAAATCTCATAATTTGTAAGTAACACATCTGGCTGCAGTCTTTGTACGATCAGAATATAAATGTTACTTCGCCTATTCACGATGACATGCACACGAAGCACGTTCTCCACTCTTGAATACGAAGTGTCCACTACATTAACACATGCCTCTACACGCTTTATGTACTGAAACCCACTCGAATCTGCTTTGTTTGTTTCATTATAATCGTGTCTATTACAACAGCCATTAAAATTATCTTTAACATTATTGACTGCTTTACACCAATCGAATTTATACGAGCCATTGCGACTTGACGACATTAAGTGTGCTTGCGCTTAGAGCTATGTCGGGCCGAGAGTTCGTAACTCGATAATATTTTCAATTTGGTCAGCAATATAAAATTTATAGTCAAACGTCATCACAAGTTTTATCTTTATAGTCGTATCATCCTCTCAAGATGGTCTGGCAAAGATACCGCCCTCGAAGTCTCCAAGTACAAAGCCCGGTCCTTCGCTTTCCATAAACAATTTCGCTTACATAAAAGGTACGTGAGCCCTTTGGTCTAACTAAAAAAATATTGTGTAACATGGAAAGTGTTGCTACGATCACTATGGTGTTTATGGTTCACACGATGTAATTATTTTTTCTTAGCCCTGCAATTTTCTCCGGTGCTTGCTCCCCCGTGATTAATATTGTCCGGTATGTCATAATGGTACTGGGGAAAATTTCATTGGGAACTCAAGAGCACTGTAACAAAGGAAGAAATGGCGCACTTTGAGACTATTGAACTAGTTTATATTGTCATTATTAGTTATGGGTTTTAGGCTAGTTTCTGAACATTGTACTCGTGTCGTTGTTAAAAGGGAAAGCTCCAGTTGGAGCCATTTTGTGTTGTACCAAAAGTAACGGGTAACATAACTTATAATTTTAAATGGTATTAATTTCCATTCTTACTTTATGATAAAAGGGAGATAATTGTGTATGGCTTGAGGTCGAAATAAGTGCTTACGACAATCGTAAAGCTGCGCTGGCACTTGAGTCTCCCTGACACGTTTCTAGCAGCATTTGCATGGCGCGGGCGCAGCCGCTCACCGCTCTCTATTAATACGTTAGATATGATTATGATAGATCGATTTGCTTAATTGGCGCATGCGCCACTTGCCCACACAATTATAATGCATAAATATTAAGTGCTGGCGACGGTGCCAAAGGACAAGCCAACCATTTAGCGATCATAAATTTTATTCATCTTTATGAGGTCTTTCACATCATTTTATTGTCCGTATTTTAGTCTGAAATATTTACACGCTATAATTAGTTATCTGATTCATATAGGTACTTGTTAAGTCAATTAAAGAAGTAAAACATCTTCAAGTTCCATTAGTGGCTTCAATTGAGCAGACATTTATTCATCATTACTCGGACTGATGTTATTTGCGGTGTTAAATAAAATTATTTATTTATTGTAAGTCGGCCCACTGAACGTCGACTCAATGTGAAATATGGTATGTTGATCAATTTATTTGAATCTCAAATTATATCGTTGGCGTAATGTTGACACATAACGAAGACTTCGTACTACCTATCATTAATCAGCAAATGACCAAGATCTTGAATTTCAAAAATAATTTACTGAATTGACAGAATTTGAAATGCCTATTACAGAAGACTCAATGTTGTGGAACATAAAATATCATTAGACGTGATACTTGTGACCTCATCTTTCTTTATGCTTAAAAAATCTCGTTTGACAACGCGTAAGATGACAGCGAGAAGAGAAAACAAGAATAAATCGCACCGTTCCCAAGCAGCAATCCAAAAATGTTAATGTCAACAGTACTGTACCTCAACAAGACCATTTGATTTGGCATATGACCCTCATTGCTGCTGTGGTCTAAAAAGATAACATTGTCGGTCCAATCTTACATGATTGAGTAGTTAAATAATGTACACTCGCAAATCGACAGTAATGTTGCTTTTATTACCGCAAAAAACTGTTAAGCAACACTTCACGGCCGGTTTGGATAAGTAACAGTAACACTGGTAATGTTAACTTTTTTAATCATTACTTGGAAGAATATGGTCATTTGGCTTGCAATTATTACGGGTAATAGTATGTTAAGCAAAAGCTTTGCTTGGCAACATACTACTATTGATCATGCTTGCTATTCGGGCAACTATTTCTAATTTGTTTTGTCATTTAGATTGTGCTGGCCAAGGAATACAATATATAAGGAAATAGGTGCAGAAATACATAATGCATCACAAGCAAAATTGCGTGGATAAGAAACGGGCTCATATTTAACACTGTATTTACATACAATCCGATGCCACAAATTGATACCTTCTCACAATACCGTGGAACTTCTCCGTTTAATGGCATATTACGCAGTAGCTACTTACCAGTTGCCGTGAACGCTCGTAATCCACTTATCATTACTCATTTTCCTTGGCTCTTAGTCTTGACATGAAATAGTGGCAATTTTTATTGATTCACGATATTGTTCGCGGTTCGGTGGGCACTAATTGCTGCGTGTTACAGCGGCACGTTAGCGGACTCGTTATGTAACATGTTACACAGCTTAACGGGGTGCCAACACACGTCCTGTCAACAAATTGTTGTATGAAAATCGCGTGCGTCGGCGGACTATCTGGGCGTCGTCCGACCGTTATTCTTAGGGCTGTCTGAAGATTCTGAAGTACCAAATTTTATTCTCTGTTTAACTGTAGTTGTGTCGTTAGCAGAATGTTAACGCCCCGTTATTTAAACAGCGTGAAGTAGGACTGTTGACGCGTCATATAACTAATCCTTACAGTCCTGGCTGGGTTTACTATCCCAAGGATGCCAACGACAATGTAATTTTCCAATCCTAGTCTTTCTTCCAAGATAATGGAAAATATGAACTGTAATCCCCAGTCGTTATCTAATTATCTTTCAGTGTAAACACTGCAAGATAAAGACTGCAGTGAGGAAAACAGGTTGCTACGACTTTCTCTGCTAAGTCCTTGTTTCTTTTTCAGTCAAAATAATATTTGCATCTACCGGATGAAGCTGACTACTAAACTACTGACTTTCAACAACCTAAGCCGTCTCAGGCAGAGGTCTTGGACCATTCCCTTGTCATTTACTATCACTGCTGGGTAGCTGTTCCCTTAAACCTGGTGCAAGACCCCAAGAATATCCCCAAACCCAGCCCTATCCTCGCCAGACATTTCAGTCGTTTCCTTCTTGCGTCTGGCGGTAGTCGGGCGACAAATTGCCGACGGACGCCATTTCGGCGACGCACAATTGCCCCTTAACGGCCCGTTCCCCAGATTTATTCGCCTACACGTAAGTTAAGAGCCCTGTTCACAGTACGCATTTCGTTTAAATCACGCCGACACGCTATTCGTCGTCAACACTGGAGCTCGTCAAAATTCTTGTGTGAAATATTCGACCCACGAACGCTTCCGTGTTTTGATTCTCAAGTAAAAATTGTAAGACGAGAATTGGTTGATTGTGATGTATTGGCTGTTTTGGTATCCAATGATACTCAAGGGTAATTGGATGATGTATTTGTTCTTTAGATGTGTCCGAATTATCATTCCTTTAAAAGTACTCGTGTCTTGCAACATTCTCACTGTTTCTTACTGTCTGCACGTTTTTATTTGCAGTTTCCAAAAATCTATCTAATACAATGCTTCTGAAATATCAACTGATATGTTTATAAATTCCAAATACCCCGACACATTCCTCGTACCGTGAATGTTCTTCTTTACCCGTACAGCGGGTAATGGCGGCGCTAACGACCAAACACCAGTAATGTGATCTTCGAGGTGTGAACTTACAAGGCGTTCCTGAGAAATTCGCTTATTTTTAGTACCTGGAACCGTTTGCCTTTCCTGATCTAGTTGTTTAACACCAGTCGCTCGCTTTCGTTGCTACCCGATCGGAATGTGGAAGTTCGTTTCAGGATTAACAAACACCATTAACGTTGAGCTATTACGTAGAACAATCTTGGCTAAGTTTGAATGTCTTATTTTGAACATGATGAGGCCGTTACAGCCAAGAAATAAATTATTCAAACTAAGCTCATTACCTTCTCAGGTATTCCTTGAAACAATTCAAGAACGAAACAAAGCTCTTTGCTTAGATCTGAAATTAAAACATAATTCTTATTGGGTAATATCAGGCATTTTATTGTTATTGTATCGGACATTGCGGCTGGGACATTAGCATGGTGGAGGGGGCTCAACAATGGCGGAGCGGCGCCGGCGCAGCGATGCCCACAGCATCCACCGATAACGTGCACTTCTCTAGTCGGGGGATACAGGGTGCTTGCTTGGAGAGTTCTAAACAATTTTATACTCAATTGGGTAGATTACGTCAAGAGAACTTTAAACATTATATTTTGTGTAGGTAGCTGTACAAAAAATATGATGGTTGATCTTATTTCAGTTTTTAGAATTTCCGACATAGCAAGTCATGTTTTCTTTATTTCTGGTAAATCTGATAGTTTTATCAAACGTTCTTTATTATTTTATTTGTTTTACCACATTACTTTGCATCGCCTTATTGTTGAATTAAAACCATTCCCACAACTAAATTAATTCCCAAAAGATTGTGATAAAAAATGCAGGTTAGTTAAAATATGTCTCGAGGCAAAAATCTCAACCGTTTTCTCGAACAATTCTAAGAATTCCCATAGCACCCTGTATCATAAGGTCGGTGGCGTGCGCCGGCGCCGAGTCCTCTAATAATAGTCGCATTCCATTCCCTCGCCCTGGAAGGGCTCACCTCGCGATGCGAGCGCACCTGCCCTGCACCACTTTCCTTTTTCATTTGCCAAATGCTTTCGCTACTCCGTGATTCTGAATTAATGTTATTGAAAAAATATTCACATTATGCTCGTACATTCTTCTGATCGTGTTTACGACCAATAAAATTACAGTGCTTACCATCAATGAGAGCAATGACGTAAAACGACGGATTAGCACTTCCACGGTCTTGATAATATTAAAAGGCGTCCATACAAAACACATGTGCAATGTGAATATTTAAATGGCTTTGTAAACAGAGCTTTTGATTTATAGGATGTAAAACATGTACATCTGTTTGAAAAAACATGTCTGCGGGAAATACGAAGTAACGTTATCCAGAAAGTTCTTTAAGAATTTTTGTCAGATGTTTTGTTGTACAAACTTACAAACGGAACTCATTCACCGTGAAATGCCAAGGGCAATGTATTCCGAAGTGTGGGGGAGCATCTGGGGCCATTAGGGCGTCCAGGCAGCGTGTCGAACTGCTGGCGTGGAACCTCTGCTAAGGGCGTGCGCATACGCAGGCCTCGTGAGAATATCGTTACGTTTCAAGTTTTATGTTTCCATTATAGATACTATCTTTAAATACTTCGCACAGGAAAAATCCATAGAAATTGGAGAGTTTTTTCTTCGTTTATCTGCAATCTTTTCCGCTCCGCCGCGGTTTAGAATTTGATATTTCTTCTATTAATGATGTGGAATGGGTAGGAAAAATACCATTTTATTTTCTAATAACTGTGATTTATTAAAATTGCGCTATTTTAATTATTACTATATGAGTAAATAGTTCCTAATGCGCAGTTTTATTTTCTATCACGTGCAACAATAGATCGCTAATTATATCCGTGAATTCATGATGGTTATTTATTATTGTTTATATAAAAGAGCAATTTAATGAATAACAACTATAATTTCTACTATCCTGCTGTTTAATAATATCTAGACTTATTTGCCTTTATTCTTTGAACTTTCATTGTACCAGTACACAATGTTGCCACAGCCAAAGTAACTCCCTTTCTACTTGGCACTAAGTTACTGTGCACGGTTTAAATCCAGGTCTTAAACTGATGGATTGCCCTCCTTTATGATCCCATTGTCTTGTTGACGTTCAATCTTGTGGTTTTCCTCCACTATGGTAGTGGTTACGACTATGGCCGTCATTGTTACGATTTATGGTAATAAGAAATTGTTGTATTCTCTGTCTAGAAGCGATATTGGTTGGGGAAAGGTAGTATTTGAAGATTAGTTTTGGTTTCTTACTTCACAAAATTAGTATAAAAAAATATATATTTAGGATATAAAAAAATATAAAAAAATATTAGTAGTAAAAATAGTATTGGGGCTAAATTTTCCAGTTTTTAGAGTGTGTAGCGTTTCTATCCGTAATTGAACCACTGGTTGGCTCGGTTGTCATTGTAACTCAAAGTACACGCATTACGAGTATTCAGAGCACTGAAGCTTGCCTGTCTCGAGGGAAATAGGGGATTCGCTTTCACACGCATGAAAGTAATCAAAGGAGTGTAGGGAGGCATAGGACATACGGAATCCGACGTCCTTCCTTTTAAATCCAGGAGACGGTTCAAATATTGCTGTGGTTCCTTGCAGTTGCAGTTAGGGACGATAAATATAGCTTCATATATCCTTGTAAATGTGTGATATTTCTTATGCTTTTTTATTTTATTTTTTTAAGGATGGGAAATCATCAAATGACTTCTTCCGCTCTGGGTGGAGCGGAAGGGCGTGTCAGACTCTTACTGACCAAAACCCATCCGTGTTCCTTCTAAAGCCCTTATCGTTCCAGGGCCGCGGTGACTCTTTCGAACAAATTCCGCAACCCTGGCAGATATTTCTTATGCTTAGGAGAGGCTTTATAACAATGGCTTGTTATCTAGAAATTGTGATACTCTTATCATAAAACATTTTCCGAGTGTCATTGAATGTCTCAGGAATTTTAATGCTCCGATTATAATCTTAAATATTATAATTGTTTGCACATTTACACGTCATAATTATCATAACGTTATTAAACGTTATCAATTATTTCATAGAGCTACTTTGAAATTACTGCTTATTGCGCTTGCGCAGTTATTAATACATTAAAAAGTGTTCTGGTTATTATTCTGATGACAGTAAAATTCCCATTTGAATGAAAAGACCGTAAAATACAAAAAAAGGCATGGCTGTTGATCTGTGAAAGAAGCAAAATGCATGGAAGTACATTTGTGAGAGTTTTGATAAATCCTAATATTTAAAATTCTTCTGTTACTGACTGACTGAGTGACAGACAGTCAACGCACAGCCGAAACTACTGGTCGTAGAAAGCTGAAATTTAGCTTCCCTACACTCCCGCAATTCCTACAGGAACGGGAAAAAACGGGATATGCGCGTACGAAGTCGCGGGCAAAAGCTAGTACTTACATAATATTCTGCAATAGATAGACTACATGTCTACAAGTTATCATAATAATTACCACAAAGAAGTTAATTGATAACTAAGTACTATAAAGAGTGTCACGTGCGAATAAATCAAGTAATTAACGTGTTATTTACTTTAGGCAGGCCTGGAAACGTTTTACACACCTTATCTACTGATAATGTAATGTACCAAGCTTCGGGAGCAAAGGTTGCATAAACATTGTATTGTAACCGAGCACCTGACTGTGTTTGATTTCATTTTGAATTCTACACGAAGTTGGTGTTTTTTGCCTGGTATGTTTATACTTATTCCTATCGTGTTTTCTTGTAATATCAAAGTTGGTCAAATATATAAATATATAAAATATTTATTGAGAGCAACGAATACTCATATGGCGTTAGTAACAATAAATAAACTTATAACTATGTTAGTGATACACTCAAAGAATCAATTAGAAAAACACACACAACAAATAAAATCATTACTTCAGCATTCCAGCTGAGATACTAGAGCAACGACTTACAATTCGGTACTCCAGCCTGCCAGCAATCATGCCCAGTATGCTGTTGGAACTGGCTCGCACCCTGCGCACCAAGGACGCACATCTTTTACGCATTAATGCATAAAAGCAATCAATATGCATCTTCGCGAACATCCCTGATGCGCTACAGAAGCGAGGCAGCCCCATCAACACCCTGAAAGCTGATAGAAGAAAATCTGATAAAAGCTGATGAAAGAATCAACTGATAATATAATGTACCAAGCTTCGGGAGCAAAGGTTGCATAAACATTGTATTGTAACCGAGCACCTGACTGTGTTTGATTTCATTTCGAATTCTACACGAAGTTGGTGTATTTTGCCTGGTATGTTTATGTTTATTCCTGTCGTGTCTTCTTGTAATATCAAAGTTGGTCAAAGACCTCGGGCTTTTCCGTAAAATATTTTGGTCATGCGCTAGTAACTCGTAGGTACATGTTTTCTACCAATAAACGTACGGCTCTCAAAAATTTTCGGGCAATGGGGCTTCAACTAAAAATACCAAATAATACTTTCGATAGTTTTTCGTGAATCATTCAACACCAGAGATCGGAATAGGTAGACTATATTTACCTAGTGTTCGTGGAAGTAAGTAACATAGAGTTGATAATACTGTCTGTAAAATCCCAGAATCTTAAATCGAATCATGACAATTAAAACCCGGGATTATAAAAAAATATGAACTGGACTTTGAGTATAGTTACAAATGATTGATTTGAAGAATAAAAAGAAGAAAGAGTTGTGCGAAAACAAAACTTTTTATTTGATCAGTTTTAGTAGGTACGGAACTGTAAAAACATAATAAGATTCGCGCAACAAGTAATTTGCAATTTCTTAAATCCCGGGACACAATCGTCATGTTTATGATTCCGGGATTTTAGAGGAGGTTTTATCAACTCGTATGTTACTTACTTCCACGAACATTAGGTAAATATAGTCTACCTAATCCGATCTCTGTTCATCACCCTCAGAATTAACTTCAAAAAAATTGCAGTCCAACGGAAATCTGTTCTGTTAACAAAAATACTTTCTCATAACCCCAGGGACTATCCGTTAAAGGACAAAAGAGGTAACATTTACTTTCATATCAGCTCGTAGTTAGCAGCAGCATTAATTAGCTGCATTGAATATGCACGGCGGCTTGCCAGGCTCGTGCCGGAAGACCGGCTTCCGTCGCCCCCGGCGCCCTGGGACTTTCCAACGGGATTCGAAGCCGCCAAGGAGTAACCAATGTGTCTTTTATTACGTGCTGGGAGTATCTTTTTCGTTCATGGCTAAATATAAGTACCTTAATTTAGACTTCCAAGATATTTTTGGTAATAAAATCGCAAGGTTTCTTTGCTCTACTTAAATTACTGTTTAAAAATGCCTTCGAAAACCTCGCCCCAAATGATAAAGAAGTGTACTCACATGCAGTATTATAACTATCGGAAAAACACATAATTACGTTGGCAGCCACCGTTCCTGTCCACAAAAGGCTCAAACAAACAGATAAGCAATAAGGAGCTTACCGAGTACTGCGCACACGCAAATGGCGTACGTCGTTATCTAAACGCGCCAATCGCTTACACACAGAGGACGCAATTAACACCTACCGTACACCTGTTCCATGTATGCTAATGACCACAGTAAATCACTATCGATAGACCAGATATCCCCGATTATATCTCGGATGGTCACGCGCATACCATTTTCGGCGAACAGCCCATGTGGGGTCCAATTACTGAGGACTAAACGACACTTTCCATGGCCAGGCGTGCCCTTTCCAGACCTTAGATAGTTCCCGTCTGAACACATCCTGATCGTAACTTCAGATCAGTTTGCTAAGGAAATCTAGTCGACAGTGTCGAAAGAACGGAATGTAGAGGGCACTACACCAAATAAACTTGATTTGCCTGATAAGGCTTTTGAACAAAGTGTGCAATCTGATGCAATGAACACCTACTCGCTCATCTTGGAGTTCAAAAACGCTTGATTCGATTTTTCCTTTAATCCAAAGCAATCAAAAGATGTTTTATAGTAATACGCATTTGCGAATTAATCTCGTCTCTGTCACCTTCGAAGGTCGACCGTTTATGGAGATGGTTAATTAAACCTAGCTCTGTCGACGTCTCAGACTCAATTTCCTCGTTAAACGATTTGATTTACGCTTCGTGGGCATCCTTGGCCAATGAGGTGTTAAACCGTGACCTTACGCAAAAGGCGTCGCCCGCTGAATCACCAATAATTTTGTTGTTTTGTTTTTATACAATAGATGTGACTATATGCGGGCGGCTGCGGGCGGAGCTTTGTTTGGGCAATCAGTCAACGACCGGCTTCGCAGATTCCCGACGCATTCCTTCGGTGCTCGTCACTGGGAAGATTCATGCAAGCGATATGCAAAGTACGCCGTTAGAGCGCGCCCTCGCGCTGCGCCTCAACCGAATCCGAGCGATTTTTTCGCCTTGATAGTGCGCCGACGGCCACCTCTAGAGTCCGCCTTTTGCCACCAACAAATGTGTTCCCATTTATAAACCCGTTCTCGGGAATAGCTGGCTCGAATTAATACGTTTCCGTAAAAATATTGCGCAATTATACATTTCTACGGAAAATTGATAATGTTCTCACGAACGGGCGCGCGATGCGTTAATTGGTGCGCAATCCGCATTCTAAGCGAATTAATAGTTGCCCGCGGACTCTCTCGTTCGCCGCCATCTCAGTTATTTAATTTTTCGCTCAGTTAACATACGGCCAAGCGACGGCCGTTTTTTGTGTTTACAAATTAAGGTAATTACCCCTGTCACAACCTTTTAAGTTCAACGCACGCATTATGCGTCTCGGTGCGATTTTCGGCTCTGAATGGATTTTAGTTCTTATTTCTTGGGGGATTAAGCCGAAATATTTTGGAATTTTTCGTGAGATATTGTTGCAGTGCGCCCTTGAACGTTCAGTTCCGGGTTATTTTAATGTCGTTTAAATTAAAATATGCAACGCGCTCTGGACGATATAATTGCGCGCAACGAAGTCTTAAATCACGACAGCGTGCTATGCTTCATCGAAACTCATCGAATCGAACGTGTAAGTTTTTCACGGACTTGATAAGTTTTTTATTGGATTTTGTACAGATTTATTCGCAGGAAACGCTTACATGATTCCTATTAATTATAGCCATGTATCACCCATATTTGGATACAAGGCAAAGTTCCTGCAGCGATAGAAAGCGCACTATTTTATTCGATATTTACAACTTCCTAAACTGAGCCCACCAGTAAAATTACGGGCATTACTGTGAGTTTATCTGAACGGAAACACGCTTCATATCGGCGCAGGAGACGTATTTATGACTTGGTTATTCTAAGGTTGTTTGGAGTTCCCATCGCAGCTCGCAGCGTTCAAACATAACGCCGTATGTGATGGTGCGATCGCGTGTAATCTCCCATCTTACGGGCGAGACTATCTCGCCGACCAGACGCTCATATCTGATACAACCACGCTTCCCCTGTATATGGGTAATAATCTTTTATGCGACGCGATGAAGTTATTTACCCGTCGATTGGCCCATCGACATCAGATATCGACCGCTTGAGGTCCTCATTTTATAAGCTTGAAAAACTCCCATTTAGATATTCACAATGCTGATTGAAGCATCGCTCCCGGGCCACTTCTGAGGCATGACCAAAATAGTATCGAAGTACAGAAGTTCAGTCATACATGCGTGGTTGCGTAAATAACTTGATTTTGAATAGCGCGTGTCACAGGTGAGGGTCACGGCACTCACGGCACCCAAGTTCAGATAACAATGTCGTGTTGACGCCTGACCCCGGCTGCGGACGCCGTCAATTTCGGCGCGTCAGCCGGTCGCGGTCGTGTCGTAATGCGATTACAATGATGCCCGATTCGCAAATTGGCAGTGACCCAGTTCGGGGACCGGTGGGCGGCTCGGAGGTCCACCGGCTCCCGCGCTCGCGCCTTTTCTACACAGAAAGTTCCACACACTTGCCAAATAGAACGACTGTTAAGAAATCATGTGACAACTAAACGCTCTCGTTTCGCCGCGATTTAACGGTCCCGTTACATCGTTTGCCTCTTGTGATTGAATTTCTTCGTACCGTTTTTCGATTATTTTGTCTCGGTGCGTAATGCCAGGTTGTGCAACCGAATCGGCGTGTAATTGTGGGGGGTCATTGTTTGTAACGGAACGGCCCGGGTGCAGCGCGCGTGGTGTGAGATGAATTCCATTAGTCCGGGTGAGGTGAGCTTTGCGCCGTAGGTCGTTTACACCGCCGGCGCCGCCGCCGCTTGCTAGCGCGCGACGCACCGAACCGATCCATTTTAACTAAACCCGTAAAATCATCCTTCTCCATTGTTAAGCCTATTCGGGTTCTATTTCAACATTTTGAAAGTATTCGCCTTGACCCGATACACCTCTAAGAAGTTCAGAAGCTTGCTCTATGCGTCCTTTGAAATATCATTTTAGATATCCCCTTCACATTAATTAACACTTTGCATCTACCGAATCGTGCACGCAGATGCGCTCGAGACAAATAAAAGCTGAGAAGTGATGTTCCTCTCAACAAGTCGATGATTAATCAAGGATGTAATATGAACTGTGAGGCTTAATGATTTGTTTGTATTCTGGTCGTGCAGCGTCGTTCGTCATTTCGCCAGGCTTTTCCTAGAAAGCGTAGTGTCCTATTTGGTGCTAGGAACCCCGACCACCACCGGATATGACGGCCACGTCATACTAACTGTTGATTTTCACTTTTATAATGCAACTCAGCGATGGATTGGAAGTTATTGTTTACACGATGCACCGCGCACGATAAGTAGGCAGGAGCATAAAGCAATACTGTCGTCTGCCCTAATTAAGGTGAGGTGATAGCACGAACAATAAATTAGGCGTGGGGTACCATAATTATCTTATCAGTTTATAGTTAGACAATGCGCCCTCTGAGTTGCGCGAGCGCACGGCGCGTTATCGCGACCACCCGCCGCCACCGGGAACTGACGTTACGATACAACATTATTATGGGAACATGAATCAGCGAACACCGGCTGAACACACGAGCTGCAACGCCATACTTCTAAGAACGAGCGGACCCCGCACACCGTGTGATCGAACTCATAAAAATTGCTGGTTGCGGAGCGGTCGTTCCTTCTTAAGCGAGGGCGGCCAGCAAGAATCTCGTCTTCTCATAACCCTATAGAGCAGCAACCAGTGCTCGACTGCTTCCATGAAGTCGTTAACGATCCCGGCGACACCTCGTCTAATGGCCCGCGTGTGTACTTAGCTATGCAAATCATTGCGCGAGTGCGGCAGCGCCGTGGTCGCATCTGACCAGACTTGCGCAATTATTCATTATTCTCTTTCAAATATTACCCCATGTATAATCCAACCTCATAAATGACTGTTATTGATACATTGTTTCTTGCAGCCTCTATGAAACCCGCCATTTTGGTATTTAATACCGCGGCGATAATCTCGTAGTGCTACTCTCCTAATAATGTATCGTTATGGGAAACTCTCGTTTGTGACCAATAAAATAATTGAATATCTGTGCGTTGATCCGCTCGAAAACTAGCTCTTATCTGGGGCGTAATAAATCGGTGCTGCCGATCGCGATCGGAGTGCGGCCAGGCACCTGATTAATGAGTTAACATTTTTTAATTAACGATCTCTCTGCAGCGAGGAGTTATTGGTCTGCTGAGGGCACCGCGAGTGTAAGCACGCGCTTCGACAGCGCGCATAGCTTTCGCCGCAGCGACGTTCAGCTAAATTATAAGCTTTGGCTGAAGAGTTAATTGTGTGTTTACTATGTCTACTATCGACATTAAGTATTCTTCGTTCGATAATCGCTGTGGGGCGGTCGTGTCGTGATCTAAAGTTTTCCCGCGTTATGCAACCTGCCTTTTGTTCCGTTCGCTTCACATGCCTCTCGTACACGAAGCTGCACAGGTACTCACTACGATCTGTATCGGTTTCAGATAGTAACGTCTCGACATTGTTATTTTTGTCATAGGTTGCACGAATCATTTACGACATTCCCTTCACGATCGTTGACGTAATATCAGTTACCACGCTCCGATGACACGTTATGTTTTGTGTGTTTCACTGTGTTTTCTTGCGGTGGCTTGCTAATAATCTGGTTAGTCGCCTGGTTCAGTTAACCTCAGGTTTAAAGAGAATTATTAATACTTGAAGCGGGTATAATAGTTTGTGTACAATATTAATAATATGACCTCAGAGTCGGGCGTAGTTACCCTCGCCTAATGTCAGCTCGTCAGCGCGCATTCAGTCTCGACATTTTGCAAGTGAAAACCCGAGACGAGAATAGTATTCGTTTGAACTGGACCCTCGCGGCTCGGTGTAAACGACGACAGCGAAACACGACCATTGTTAAGTTACGAGCAGAATTCCATATGGCTTTTTGCCCGGCATGCATCAATTGGAAGACTCCTATTGACGTGGCGAATGGCCAGTGTGAAGTTCGTTAGCGAACCATTGAGTGATCTCGCATAGTCGCATACCCGTGCTATTTCACACGTATTGTTAAAGCTCACGATGAGTGCTAAATTGTCTTTAGAAATGTATTACATACTTGAACGCCATTGCCGAGACGGTGCAGACGTTGTATTAAAAGTCGCATTCCGCATTTGCACTTAAACGAGTCGTAGCGAGTTTGAAGTGACAAGCAAATAACTGCTTACAACGTAACATGCAAATGCAATATAATCGTTGAACCCTTGCTTGTAAAAGGAGAAATTGCTTCATTGGGAGACAGTGTATTGCCGTCCTTAGAATGTGCATTTTTTTTCAATTAATATTGACATAGACGCTTATCTAATCACAAACGTGATACGCATTTAGAAACACACTAAAGTGGTTGCGACACGGAATATTACGGATTGATACATTCGATGCTCGATTAAAAAGGCCACCTTGAACCGTTTATGCCGTTTCGCGTCCAATTGTTGCACAACCTTGCCTTTTTGTTAGTTGCCGGAGCTACCGATTCGTTTCATACATCTAATTCAATTACAGAAACGTATGTAAATGTCATAGTCTCTAATGAAACTATTGCACGTCTCTCCTCTCTGCGTTTGCGCAAGCCGCGATCTGTCTCAGCAGACTCTGTTTGTTCTTAAGCAATTGTTGCGTTCACCTCGCAATTATATTGGATTATGGTGTTGTAGTAATAAAAACAATAAACAACCACGTTTTGGATTACTTTGTAATTTATGATTGTATGAAAACATTTATTATGCTGATAGTATCTGATGCTAGGCCACGAATGTGTTGCAATGTTTCCGTTGCGTTTAATGTCTCTATTGACTAGTGGTTGGTGTAACATTGAACTTAATGGCTTAATTTCTTTTTCCAGGTAAGCCTGGTGTTGTGGAAGTGCGCGGCGTGCGTCTACTCGGTATGTGGCAGCCGTTATGAGTGTCAGTAAAACATGGTCGCTCGTTAGGCATGCACGGAGGGCGCGCGGTTCGTGCCCGCATCAATATGCGCCCGCGCGCCTCACGGACACGATTTGACGAATGAATCACACCATTTTCTTCGTAGTCGACTTGTTTACGTGACGTCACGATTTCGGTGTCGCACGCGCACCACGAAATTAAATTATAATAATTATACATTTCCGCTTGCATAGCTGTCGTAATCTCGCGGACGGAATCTCCGAGGATAATGCTGAATGACTTCATATTTATGTAAGACGAATTGTGGTTATTGTTCAAATTGCTGATGTTATGATCGTAGATTTCTTGTATAAAATGAAGGAAAAAAAAAATGCAAGTAAATCTATCTATAAATATAAAAATGAATCCCTATTTCCCTTGGTCACGGTATCACGCGTGAACGGCTAGACCAATTTCGCTAATTTTCTTTTTGTTGTGTTTGTTATTGTCAGGAGAAGGTTCTTACGAAAGATTTTTATTAACTTTTAACTATAGCATCACACGTTAAATCATACCCTAGCCGCAGTCGTGATCGATTAAACATGCACTTCATGCCTTCTCCACTTTGATTTGAAATATTTATTATCAACATTTCTCAGATTCCGCCATATTTGAGGTCAAATCGTATTGAGCTCATTGTAGTATGAATTATAGTCATACACTGTCTATTCTTAACGTTATCGCAACACAATAAATAGCGTGCACGGATGATAATAAACTCCAATGTATGGAAGCATACATCATGTGCAGCGTATTCCATCGTCGTCAGAAAGGGACAAAACTATCGTCGGAGCCGCGAGCTTTATGGCCAATCGGTCAAATGACGACAGGAACCATTTAGTTCCTGCCATCTTTTACGACGAACGCTCGCCATTGTGTCGCTCTCCTGCGCAGCCCTCCATTGCCCGCTCACTACACGTACGCAAACAATAGCTCCAGGAAACCCGCTTACTTTTGTTACAGGAATTGTAAATGTCAAGGTGCGATAACGCTACAGCCAGCCCTGGAATGCAATGTCTAGAATGGTGAGGCATTAAACGCGTGCTTGGAAGTGATAGCATCCCTGCCTCCGATTGCATGGCGGATATGCGCCGCATCGGTGCGGCTCCCATTTCCATCATTATGCTTACCACGCCTTTATCTCGCGCGAGCATCGGACATATATCGGTGAAAAACGGCCCACGAGAGCCGCCGCGAAATTGAGATGGCGTAGCGGTTCCACCGCAGGGCAAGCCCGCAAGTGGGTCGCGCGATTACAGCGTTTCCTCGATGTTATTAGCCGTCGACAAAGAGCGTGGTTTGCGGTGATCGCCGTCGAGTCCTCCGCTTCACACTTTGTCACGGAGCGCGCCACCGAGACAACGGTGTTTTCCAGCGATATTCACGTTACACATCCGCGGTTGTCGTTCACATTTGAAACGGACACTCGTAACTTGATACAGTGTTCCGAGCAACTCTCTCCTTTTACCGCACAGATAGAAATGCAGAGCGGAACGTTTCCTTGTGTGTCCCGGCTAGTCCGCGCCGGAGTCTGTTTCTATTGTGTTCTGCGGCGCGTGTGTTGGGATTCGGTCGCATTGTAGTTCAGAGGGCAATCGCCGTTACGGCGTCGGCTTCTCACAATAGGAGCGAGAGTTGGCTCCCGTAAGTGCAGCTTCCGCAGATCGCTATCGTGCTCTTGGACCTCCGACACGTCCGTACGTAACTTCCGAGGTACGCGCCTCTCTCTTACTTATAGCCATTATTGAGATTGTCATAAAAGGAGCATCGTTTATTTGTGACCTGTGAACAAACATCCTCAATTCCTCACGCGAACTACCGCGACTTAACGAGTAAATTTGCGGTTTACGCTTGAGGAATGGGCGTTACGAGCTTACCCTAAATTGAATTCGAATTCCTGAACATTGCTTCATTCGGAGCCATGACGTAACATGGCAATTTAAGCCACGCATGCTGTAATGCCCAAAAGTATCCTTTGCATTTCGATTGTTTGCCCTCGATTTTTCGCCCTGCCAATGCCCGCCATTAAGTTGTTTATGCGTGGCCCATGCCTCCCCATGTATGGCTTGATTCGCAATAAAATCGGCTAACGAGACACGTCTTGGTCGTGGGTGACCACCTCCTTGCCAAGTTTTCGTTGGAAAACAACGGATGTCACGTTGAAGGCCGTGATAATGATCTTTGCCATATCAAAACAAAACAAACAACATATAAAAACAAATGCAAAATTCCAACGAGGTCGTTGGAATTTTGCATTTGTTTTTGTTAAAATCATCCTTCAGACTAAGATTTCATATCAGTGCAAGATGGTAAACAAACCAATGTTTTCTCAAAGTATCTTCCATCTACCTATCTTAAGATATTGTGTAGTTTTCCGCTATCAAAGGCCCGCTGGTGCCACCTTCTTGATAATTCGAATTAATCATACAAGTAAGCCACCGGCATACTTATGTTCGAGTTCATTGGAAACGTTTCATATCTAGTTTCAATATAGAAATACATATATTCATCTGGGTTACCGCAAGATTCCGTGATATTTCAAGTCGGGAGCGCCCGGAGCGGGCTTGGGCTTGCATTACATTAGGCCACGTCGCCCACCCCGACAGGGATCAACTACTATACTTTGAAAACTGAACGGCCATTTATCGTGTGCTCTTTCTAAAGCATCGTCAATCGCTGTGCGTGACTGACATCTGCCATTTATAAGAAATCAGATGATATAAACACCAATCAGACGATATCTAAGCAATCAATGTTTTTTTCCGACGCAACGTCAGAATGATAGATAGAAGGCTGGTTCATTATGCAGCTCACATCCTTTCTGCTAGCTAATTTCGATTTTAGTTTTATTTTATCATAGAATCTATCAATTAATTGATACATAACCTGATCAGTTATGAGATAAATGTTAGAAATAGCAAACTAATATTAATCGATTGCATAATTGTTGTTTATGTCGAGCTAGACTCTCGAAATCATGTGCGAAGTCCCTGAGCCACTTGTGATTGTAACACACATGTGAAACCAAACGAGGTGTAGCTCAACCAATATTTTAGAGATAACCACCAAACTGCAAATATCTAAGGCGTCAATGAGTTCCGTTGGCCGAGACTTGCGTCACCAGAATCTTTTCACCGAAAGCCGAAAACAATAGTAGCCGCCAACCGGTGATTACTTTAAGTGTCGGATATTTGCATGAGTTTGTCTGTCCGACCCCCTAACCGAGCGCATTGTTCACCACCGTTTGAATGGCTGATAATAACTGAGCCTTCAGCCGCTTTCGTAAGTAGAACGGACTTTAGAAACTCGACAAATTTAAAGGTTTTTGGGTGGTTCCGCGCTACACCGCCTCAATGTTTCACGCTTGGGCTCGAATTAGCCGAATTCGAAACTCCAAGACGACTGAAGTTTTGGCGTTTAGCTATAGCGGTACCAAATTGGCAGAAGTAAATGTTCAGATAATTGTTTGCGAATGTTGTTTTTAGGAGCGATCAATTACTTCAAGATTAATGGCAATCGGTTTTGCTTTTAAATGAGTACAGATAACAGCACCTGGCAATAGAATTGATATCTTTTAGGTCGACGTGAATGGATGTAAAGCGTCCATGGAAAAGCGGATGCACGATTTTGGTTAGTCGCACACCCTGAAGTGATATGAGCTTGCATTCACATTTCACCCTCACACTCACACTCGCGTAGCTGTGGAAGGCAGCCTGTCAGTGACCCTCAGAGTGTCGGTCCGGAGCCCATTAATTATTCTATTACAGCAATGGCACTCGTGATCAGTGCGCGCGCGCTCTCCTTTGATCACACCATGCGCTTCAATTCACCACATTACTCTTCACACGAACTGCACAAAATCGAAGCGCGTTGTCGGATAATACTTTTATTTTTCATCATTAAGAGTTTTTATCTTGATTGTTCAAGAGTTACAAGGCGGGCTGATGTATCTGCCTGTAATTTTTATGATGGACTTTTAAATTCTTGTAGATAATGTTGAACATGAGGATATTTTCTCGAAGAATTCTGTATTCTTGTTTTGCTCTTTTGCGGGTGAGTCTATTTTATATTCTTCAGTACTTCACCGAGGTAGACTGAATGGAATGGGGACGGCAATAAATTGCGCTTGCTTTCATTAACTAATTATGTTTGATACTAACGTGTGGCATACATTTGTATGAAGCGTCGGTGTACGTACTCTAATGATGCGCGTTTCCATTCGGCTCACACATAATTTACTGGCGTTTAATAAAATAATGCGCATGCGCCAGCTAATGACACTTGAATGGTCGATACGTGACCCTGCATGATTTGTGGGTGGCGACTGTTCACGAAAAGGTTTAATAGAATTTTAGCACAAAGGGGCTTTCAAAGAAAATAACATAACAGGGAATAAAAATATAAACAACGGGTTGCACTCCGCACAACTTGAAAATTAACGTTGTGCATTTTTGATATTTTGCGGATATAAAATATATTCATTTTGCGGCTGTCTACTCTCCCTCCGTCCTACGAATTTTCGATCAGGTACGTGTCCTGACGCGAGTTTAACATTTTTTACCCATCCCAAAAAGTGCACAACGCCGCTAAAGAAGTTTTCACTTCAAAAACAATAGAAACAGATTTGACTTGATAGCTCTCAAAAATAAAGTAGAAAATAATGAGTTAATCTTTTCAAGATTTTCTTGAACTGACTGGTCGTTTTTAGTATTTGCTATGCTCTATATATCCGCATATAAAAACGCTCACAAAATCGCTTATCGCTCGCTTTGGCAACTGAAACATCAGGTGAAAGGCGGGCGTCGTGATCTGCGTGTTCCTCCCGCGGTTGCGCACGCGCACCGTGCCCCAATTCACTAAGTGCTGCCCCGCTGACGAATGGGGATCAACTGCACTCTGATAAAAACTATTTATTGCCCCATTTGTCCCTAAACCATACCTCTACCGTAAAATATTCGATTTGTTTATTGATATTAAAATAGGCCGTTCCGTACTGGTAAACTTTTGGGCTTAATTGCATAAATCATATTACCGTATCTAGAAGTTTCCACCACGTCCTTCTGAACTTTAAGCAAATAAATGACGATTAAAATATGTAATTGAGTACAATGGCGGACAAAAAAATATGGCTATGTAAATAATATCCTTATTCTCACAAGGCTGTGCATATTGTTATGTTAATAGGGACACAAAAGCACTTATTAGTGAATAATTCGAAAAGAATGAACAATCAGTGTGTCCAAGGATTAAGTTTTAACAAAAAGTTCAACAGATTTAAATAACTGTCTGTAATGAGAGTGAAAACTTTTGTTTAAATGCAGTATGCAATACCTTTTTTAACGTTGCACATGAGGAGTGTGACCAATTTGCCAAGTCTGGAAGCCTGAATATATTAAACCAGTCTGTAACAATATGCCTGAGTTAACAAGACGAAAGAATTCTCATATTATTTGTCACAACTTCATTGTTTTAATTTTCGGTGACTCATTGCAATATCTACCAGTACTGACAGTTGATTTGAACTAATCAGAAGTTGTTCACGATAGATTAATTTCGGATTGTTCCACTTTTTCCGGTTTTCGGCGATTTTGGAAAGTGGAAAGAGGGAATGAGAGGCTTCTGCCCTCCATAGGCAAAGTCTCGCCCAAAAAAAAAAAAGATAATTTGACACGATGTCTACATCTCTCTTACTCGACTCTCCTTTCGCAGGTATGCTGGAAGAGATTTCCATAGAAATAAGCATCACCTTTGTACCTATTTTTCTGTTTCCTTATCTTTTGCATTAAGTGTGTACATAAATTGTTAAATAAATATTTTTTATGGTTGTAAAGATAGTGAAATTGACCAATAAACCATAAACAATAGAACTTCATAATCTGTTTATCAACCGTTTGAACCGTTTATCCGGCGCTTATCAAAGTGAGCGGTTATTGCAACGCGTTGTACTTGCCCGCTTGGCATAGACCAGCTTCTAATTGTCTTAATGAGCCGCATCCTCCAGCCGCTCAGCAATGAAATGATCAATGATACTGAACAAAAAAAATATCGACGTTTTCTTATTAAAGCTCATTCAACGCCAGAATTACAGAGGCTCAAATTAAGAGAAGAAAACGATGGCATTTTGCACCCGCTGGCGGAATTACGATTTGATTGTTGACTTGAAGTTTCAGCTGACATAAAAATCAAAGATTTTATGACGCCCTAAAAACTCAAACCAATATTTTATTCAGGTACTTGAACCTGTCAAAGCAATAAACATATTTGAGAAATCAAAACACGTTTTAGCTGAATCATGAGCAACGGTCACGAAAGATATATCAGCCAAAATCAAATAAAACCGATAAAAAGATGTTAAACAGTTTACTAACCCCAAAAATTTAGGGGAGAAGAGTACAAGGTACACCTTTAGAATCTCCAAAGAATAGTTAAGTTAACAAAAGAGATACCTTCAAAAATATTAAGGAGCTGTGCGCAAAGCGAATCCCAACAATAAAACCTGATTATTATGCGGACAGCTGCGGAAATTATTATTTCGACTGTTACACTTCAAGGCCTTTGATGGGCAAAAAAAATATATAACATCTCGACAAAGATGGCCACCGGGCCACTGGGACAGGATATTAAATATTAAAAGTAATAGCAGTTGAAATCTTTTGAATAATTTAAAGAAATGTTTAGTCCTTTACAAATGCATTATTTAGTTAAATCACTGACCATAAAGAATTTAGTATTCAAAGATCTAATGATCTGTATATTATAGAGGTTTATAGGCATGCAAAAATCTAGCCACAATGTCGCCACACCTAAGTGCAGCTGTCCTCAGCTTAGTGAAGGTGCGCGTGCGCAACCCAAGCACACAATAGAATATTTTGCTCGTTATTAGAATACAATAACAAGGTCGCACTACTCCAATTTGAACTGCATATAACGCTGCCAAATACCATATAACTTGTCTTCCTCGTATGTCATCGGATCTATGTGCTTTCTCAACGTTACCGGGTTATAGACTATTAGTGGGATTGACATCTGAATGAGTGGAGTGCCGGTGACCGATGGCCGATATATTCGCGATCGATATGCGCATTGCGCATGTCTTGTAATTAGGCGTGTCAATGTCAATAGACGATTGTGTGGGCATCAATAGGAGGACATACGTCGGTACGGCCACGTCTATCAGATCTATCTGGTTTTTGCTCGATGCCAGGACATTATTAATATTTAATGAGCCAGGACGCTGGACTGGCGGGCTTTGTCTAAAGGACTCTTAAATGACAATTGAAATATATGAGGTTTAAATGACAAAGGTAGGCTGGAAGAGTGCGTGTGGTCGGCATTTTGAATTCATACTTCATGTAGTCCTGTCTGGATACATGCGATTCTGCAAAAGGAAAAGCAAATTTTAGTGACCATAAGAATTCCATATTAGATCTTAAAAACAAGATTTTAGTGGCTCAAGTATCAAAATCAGATCTACCTCTAATTTAAGTTAGCATCGGAAAGTTCAAAGAGCTCATTAGGTCCCTTAAAGGCGGTTTTATCGCAGCGTTTTGATCAAATGTCACAGAAACCTCATCTTAATCTGTGCGTATCTAGTTGCTGGTACATGAAGCTGCTGGTTTACAGCTAGCCATTGCCGTGTTTTTGCACAACGCTGCGTCGTAAAATGTAAATAAGGCTCACGTATCGGCTCGTCCCACTGACATGTATCTATCTATCACCGAACTAGCCAGTTGGTGTCAAGATCATGCGCTTGCGCACCCAAACATTTTGCAAATGACCCGCATCCAAATGTTAGCAAACTCTGAATAAATCACCGCTCATTGTAACATTACTTAACTATTGAGGACATTTTTGAACAGCTTTCTACGATTTGCATCGACATTTGAGACTTTGGTATCGTATATTTGCAACAAATAAATTATGGAAACGATACAAATCAGTACAGATTCATCACGAGCTCTAAGCTCACAAACACTAATAAATAACGTTTTATAGTTGTCACTAGCAATAACTAGTTCCATTTCTCAGTTCCTTCCACTGATATAATCTTGGAGTTCCAATAGTTTGAGATCTAGCTTCGGGACGGTCTCCACTCAATAAGGAAATGCCTTACGCTAGGAGCTAGGAGGTATTACATATTTCTGCCTCACGGATGCTAAAGGACTTGGTATGGATGCCTTGACCTAAATGTTTGAGTGTAACTGCGAACTTATGTTTTGAAAGCATGTACGAGAATGGGCTTAGCAAGAACTGGTATGAAGATTGTACGTGTAAGTTATCAGATAATGTTGTGGTTGATCCTTAAACGGAGTTAGCAGGAGATGGTGCCAAACAGAAATATGGACACGTTGAATTGACTTCTACACATTGAACTGTGATAAAAAATGTCAGGAGGATCTCATTAGTTGTCATCCATACATCAATTTTACGATGTAATCAATGTCAAATATAAATAAAACTCATACTCAGGTCAAGTACAACGATTTAATTGCGGATGGTTATAAGTTTTTTTTTATTGCAAATGGAGCCGGCATTAACTGTAGTATTACAGTTAATATGAGTTATTGTATGTGCCTTAATGATTTGAGACACAGTTGCGATACACAGCGGGTTGCCTCACGTCCTAGATTCGGAATTTGCATATACGTATTAGACCTTCGTGCTCTGTGTTTAGGTTGTGATAAGTAACACAGCCAATAAGCAGAAGTATAACTACTTGACTTAAAAAAAACCGGCCAAGTGCGAGTCGGACTCTCACACGAAGGGTTCCGTTACAATAAACTGAAAAAACACGTTTATTGTCGGTATGGGAGCCCCCTTTAATTTTGTTATAGCTGCAATAATAATACACACTCTCTGAAAATTTCAACTGTCTACCTATCACGGTTCATGAGATACAGCCTCGTGACAAACGGACAGACAGACAGACGGACGGACAGCGGAGTCTTAGTAATAGGGTCCCGTTTTACCCTTTGGGTACGGAACCCTAAAAAAACTAAAATTGTGAACTTTCCGCAAAATGGTCGGTATTTAATAGAAAGACCATGATGTTGCATTTGTTTAAATCCACCATCTCGGACAGACACTCCGAATTGTCAAAAAAGCTCTATCCACGAAGCGGTTGAATGCGAATTAGATAATTTTTCAACGGTTCCTCGTTATGATTCCACAGCGAGGCGGCACCATGAGTCACCGAGGTTACTGTACCTACCGGGCGTGTCTCTTTGACGATCCGGTCACATTTTAGCAAACACAAACGCAAAACACGAACGACCGTTGTATTTGACTATGAATTACTAAAGAAAACTTGGTTTCGGAGCCAACAATACGAGGAATGCACTCGCCGTTGCTAACTCGACGTACATGATCCTCGCGTGTTTACACAGTTGTACGCGTTTTCATTGTCTCTCCTATCGATAACAAAATTCCACAGCTTAAAACATAGTTGAAATACATTGCCCGTTACACATACTTAGGCGTCGGAGGTGTCTGTTATAATTGCTTTCTAGAATTGTTGTGATAAACACATGCATTAACACGTCCATCCTATCGATAGATACCGTACGTAACTTTTTTTTAATTTTTTTATTACTATGGGTTTGCTCTTGACTCTAGTCTAGGTCATACATGACAGAGACAAAGTCGACTCACAAAAAAGCTGTATCGATACAACAGTTAGCGCTCCGAGGTGATAACTACCGGTTGCTTACTTTTTCTCTGACTCATTGAGACAAACTCATTTGCATACTTTTACCTCTTTAACCAAGATGTGAAATTTTTTTACATTTCTGTGTTAGACACAATGGCGTCGAACTATTTTTATTGCACCTCGTTACGAGGGTCCGGAGTGCAGTCTTAGTCTAAATACGGAATATTTGCAGAAGTGCGGGGCACGCACGACCCAACAAAAGGTTATTGTCGCATATTTGTCGCCGCGCGTTCCCACGCCGGTCAGATTGCGATCGAGACTCGATCACACCCGGAGACCATTGTGTTCTATGTACATCATACGTTTGCCAAGCCACGAGTGTAGTTTTTTAGATAGACATTAAAAGAAAGATGACATTTCGGTAAGCAATCTCCAATCTCCCACTGATTTGCGAATATAAGATAAGAGAAGCAATTTGGCCCGACCCAAATAAGAGCGATATACACGCCGATACGGCTTGCTATTGCGACGTCAGATAAATCTGTGTGCGTTGCCGTAATTGTAACACAATATAATATTAATTTGGAGCACGCCAACGCCGTGAGAGCGAGTGGGCGATCCGGGGGACTCGAGGGGCTATTCGGTTCTTTCGACATCTTTGATAGTCCGTCGATACGATACGATCACATGCAAATTACGCACAACATTAAGGCGGGCGACTTTCAATCGTACTCGAGATTCAATTGGGATCCTGTTCGGCTTTATTTATGGGCACGCGTTCAAATTATTCTCGCGCTTTATATCACGAACTGAGAATAGCTAGAAGGTTTAATCGTGGGCAGCTCTACTTAATTCCCTGTTTAAATTTACCCCAAAGATTTCCGTGATCCGTAAATCGAGAGATACAAGAGTTTCACGTTGTTTAAGTGCTGTGTGCTTGCGCAAACCGGTGTAGTGGCTCGCTGGCGCAACGTATTGTCTTCGCGCATCTAGAGCGACGATTCGCGACACGACGCTAACGCCTACCGACTGTTACGCAAACACACAAAACATTAGCTGAAAACATATTTGAGGGCATCGCAGCCCAATCGATGTCATACGGATTTCGCAGCTCATTACTGGGATCACGTGAGATTGGATTCACGCTGAGGCACAATAATTGGCTGCGCTAGTGTCATGCGCGCGCGCTCCACATTTACTTGCAGCAGCGGTGTCGCAATATTTGCACGACTCTCACGAGAGACACCGCTTATCACCTCGCGTCGTGATAACGCGCCGATTGTGCAAACGGTTGCGGCACCATTCCACAAGAGCTGGGATTAGTTGCGACTAATTGAAACGTCCGCGTCTTCACAGTGGGCGGCGCGGGTCTGACAGCTTAATTACCTCTGTAAACAACTCGTGAATACCTCGCCGGGACCGTTGTGCAACGAGACAGTGACCGCGGGAACCAAGCCCGATGCACTGACGTTAATGTTGCACTGTGCACCATCACAGGCTCACAGTTGCAACCAGACCCTCGTTTGCATTGTTCCTAAATCGTTACGATACTCAGATTTCTATTGCAACATGCCGTTCGGCCTTAATATACGCCTAACGTCCATTTGTTTAGTTTCGGAGAAGTGAACTTCGTCGAAGCGGAAAGAAGGGAAGTCGTTGATGCATTCACTCGTGTTTGTTTACTTTGAGCCCGGCTTGTAGCATTGTGCGGCGCCGAAGAGGCGCGTGCTTTAGGTGCTTATTTAAGAAGTGATGATGAGGAAAACCGCGGCTTCGTTCGTGAATAAATTCGCTCTCCCCGGGGTGCACCTCGTACAAAATTCGGTAGTCTGCAAGCATGCGCACGCGCAATTATTCGCACACTGGAGTCGCGCCCTCCTGTGACCCAACACATAATGTCACCCACCAGAGGCCAGCGAAATGTAAACAAGCTTTGAACAATTCACCTGTAAAACTCAACTCAGGGTCTCCAATGTGTCATATCCGGGAAATGGCACCTCAGTGTAACATTTTATAACTGTTAATTATTTCAGAGGGCATCGGGTGTTTCTCGGAGCGATATTTCTAGCTAAATGCGGGGTGTTGGTTGTTATCCAATAATAGTTTACAGAATGATGTTGAGTTGAGCAGCGATTATCCCTTGTCAGAGCTGCACCTCGCCGTGTAATTAGCACTTCCGACGGCGTTGGAATTAATTTATATTGAAATCCCTGTTTATGTGAATTTCGTGCCCACGTAAATGAGAGTACGGCGCATATCGGAGGTGCGTAGGCGCCGCTTAATAGTTATAATTGCAATCGCTTTACCGACAGGTCAGGGATGTCGGTACACTAAACCGCCGAACAAAGAAATAATAACATTCAATATTCAAGTAATTATAAATGTCAAAGTCAAGTGCTTACTGTGATATGTCAAAGTGAACGATATATGGGCGTGAGGGTAGTTAATGTTGGCAGATTAAGATCGGGGCAATTAGTTGGACATAATCGTATTATAGCTGACAATGGTAATAGTAGACTATTCGACCAGCCGACCAGCCGGGGGGTATGCTAATAAATGAACTGTCGCTCCGCAGTATCCATGTTGACCTTACGTTCACCGCTCGTGTTTGCCTGCACGTAACTAAATTGCTATATAATAGAACACGGTTTAGTACTCTCATTTTAGTTTATTTACATTCAAAGTTTAACCCTTAACCTAATTGTGGTGCCTAAAGATACAGTTGTTAGTGTTCTTGGAAACTATTCCAAAGAGGTAGCCGTAAATAAAGACGTTAAGCAAGAACTCAACAAATCAAACTGTAATTCAGAGTGAAACTGCCACTTTAGTCTTTCGCTTTGACGACATTAATTAAAATAAGTAATGCAGATAACTAAGATTAATAAACCAAACAGAAATCCAATCATCTTCACAATTTAACTGTCACTTGCCTATCTACTGAAAGCAAAAGAAATATTCTAAATAATTTTACTGCAGCTCTAAAATATACACAATGACTAAGAATAAGAACGTAACTCGAGCCAGATACTTTATCAGCAAAAAATGTAAGGACTAAATAAAATTAAGGTTGTATATATAAATACTAGGCAGCGATATAAGGAAATGTCAAAATGTATGCAAGGCCGATACAATTCGTACATATTTTTTATGAACTCGAGACAATGTCAGACGTAGCGCGCCCTGGGTGCGCCTGCGCAGGTAAATAATAGTCAGGTGACATAATTGTTGGAATATAAAGTAGTTTAATAACAAAATCTAGGCAGGTGAATGTCGTTTTGATTGATATCTTTCAACCAAAGAGGTCAAACACGCAGTTCTATTACAAAGATAAGAAAAACCTGAAAAGTAGTTTGCAAATGTAGTTGAATGACAAGTAAAAAGTATTTCAGTTCTGATGCAAAAAATGCTGCAATATTATCAAACAAAACTTCCAACATTGTTCCGTCCGATACAAAAAATACATCCTTGTGTATGCAAAAAGCAATGTGTCTATTTTGAGGTGCAACAATGCATGTCACTTCCAGTCCAGCTATTGACAGCGTTCCGACCTTCACAGCTTCGATAGACTCAATGGGACCGCATGACGGATTCAATTCTTTGTTCCCGATCTATTGTGGCAGCATTGAAAGAACTCAGATGATGGTATGAGATACATAGGATATTATTATTTTGTTTCCTTTGAAGTTCCAGCAACTTCTTTTGAGGGATGTGCATTCTGCATTATTTTCTCCGTTGGTCTGTTGTTACAAGTGATGAACAGTATTATCGGCGAGTGCATGATCTGCATCTGCTTCATTGTCTTTATTATGAATTTCATAATTTTATCTTCCATCTACTGTAAAATCAAATATACTGTAACATCTTGTAAAATGCCTGCAAAATCTGTGCCTCTGTGTCTTAAATTGTCTTAAGTGAAAGACGCTCTTGTACACCTATCAACAGTTAGAAAAGCTGTTATGTAGTGGATTTATCACAAGGATCTATCCCAAAAGCCCATTTGAAAACTGCCTCTAATTGAGAACCTGCTTGCTAGTCGCACATAAATGTCTCTTCGTAAATCGAGTCCAGAAAGCGGACGCTTCGCTTTTAGGTCGTCAAAGTCAAAGTGCTGATGCATTCGACATGTCTTCAAATTAATTGGAGGATCACACGGCACCTCATAAATATTTAGTCAGGTGTTGTCCCTTATGTAGGAGCACGGGCACGAGAGCCGGCGCGGTTCCGTGCCGTGACCGGGTCACGAGACGAGTCCGACATCCACTTGATGGTAGCTTGGGTTCCGTAGGAGTAATGCAGTTTTGTTTGTTGCATTTGATGTCTCTATAGACATGCTGTTTAGCTTCAAAATAAACTATAACCTTTGAGGTAAAGTTATTATCATTTCGTTCGTCGTAATTGGAAACGACCACCATACCGTTTCGGCCCATTCAGAAGTGGTTTGGTTGGCCATTGTCATGGACATTGGACTTGTTTTTATTTTCAGTTGGCCGAACAGCTATTGATTAAAAATATGCATGCCTTTACAGCTGCATAAAAATACTGTTTCCGACTAAAACCAAAACTGGGTCCTTTGTTACCCGAATTTGAAAACAATGCTAAAATCCACACATTTTAGTTCACCTACTCTATATCATACATATGAACAAAATCTCCTTTTTATTCCGTGGCATATCTGTCCTAAATAATCTCAACAATCTGTTTGCCAATGTGTGTCAATTCTACGGAACCCTTAACGACTACCTGTCACTTGGTCACTTTTTTCCTCGGCGTGGCCCGAGGTAAAGTGTCGGTTGCTCTTAGAACCCGCGCTAATTGTGTGTGGACGCGGCCTTTTTGATGTTTTTGCCTCTCCTCCGTAAAAATGGTGAAAGAATCTATATGATCTTTGCTACTGATTGTGTTCCTGAGAATCGGTATTAAGGTAACAACCTTGGGTATTAAGGTTTGAGATGTGTGACGGCCATTCTTGCGAGATAATGTCGATGTGTTACTTTTTTGCAAATCGTCTTTACTGAGTACTCAATTCGTGCTCTACATTTTTATTTACTTAAGTTTCTTATAGTCAGAAACCTGCAATTACGAATACAACGACCATATACAGGGCCTGTTGCAATTCCTTGCGGTGTCCCTTCATGAACATTACAGTCTTGTTCATAGTATAATTACAGTTACAGCAAAAGGTCTGTGACATTGTCGTCACCAAATCGATTATTGAGTAAGAACCCTGTAATTTTGCACCATTAAACTCGGCATCATCTATTATTTATTAGCCATACGTCACCGACAAATTAAGGCTCTAACAGGCTATTACTCATCGTCAGATGAACTTAAGTAACATGATGCAATGTCTGAGGAATTTCTTGTTGTTCTTCCGACCATCGGCCTACTGGGGATAATATAGGTCAAGGGATTATAAAGCTTGTTCACACCTTCGGGTATTGTGACAACTGGGATTAGACTGGTCTTGGCGCCGTTAGATCCGGCTACACTATGGTTCTGTAGAAGATAGGGTTGCTACTATATAGATTCTTCTAATTTTTCAGTTAATTGACAAAACCTTTAGAACTTTTAGATTCCATTTCGTCCTCTAGTTATGAATGTGTACTTGGTTTTTCCACGTAATCACAGTAGCAACGGTTTTCAGAACTGCTTATTTTTAGATCATAATCAACATCATTACAGTTTTCGTAAGGGTCGCTAAGATGAATGGTCGCTAGATGCAGTTGAATTTGCCAACTCTTGAGTTCATAGATGAAGAAACGGACCGCGTAGTTGCCAACGATCCCACGACTGGTTGCCTCACCCGAATAATTTTCTGACAGTACGCCAAGAGGAGCCTATAAAGAGATGTGTGTACATTTCGCACCTGCATCAGTGATAAAATCTTCGTTCTTTAATTCATTACTAGTCTTAGCTATGCAACCAAGCGATGCTAAGTTATATGAAGCCAACCGACGCTAAAGAAACAACGTTGATGATGATTTTTGTTCGATTGATCATCTTAATATCTTTGCCGTTGAAGCAAAAGAAGAGATCTCTCTCGTGAACAAAAAATTCTTAGAAATTAATTTATTTTCGAATAAAGCACTGAACCCTACCCTAATATAATGTTGAACCATTCGTCGACTGTAAGATTATCTCGGCTGCCTAGATGTCGCTACATTTGATGGATAGTTAAGATAAGAGCAGACGAGTCGCCACCACGATTGAGATCTTAATTAAACATTAATGTTGGGGCATTCTCATAAACAACACCGCAATTAGTTAGGTATCTGGAAAATATACGTTTCGTGCGGCTAAGAAAGCAATTAGTGATTGTTTTTTTATCTTCAATTGACTGACTCTAACTTGTTTTAAAACTGTCTCTCGGAAAAGTCTCAAGTATAAATTTCGCGTATACAAATTTTAGTTCAATATTAGTAGGGCAAATAATTGCTCGCGGCATAGTTTTACATTTGATCTGAAAAGAGAGGGAAACATAACCCAAATAAAAATTATATCGCACATAAAAATGCGAGTTATCTCACATGAATAATTTCCATGAATCTCGTGTGAAAACTAGATCTCCTTTTTCATAGAATACTAAAACCAGTAATAATTCAATGATATAATCAGTTACATTGAATTAAAATTGCAAGCTAAGATTTTAATCGGATTTATGAATAGTGTATTCTTAGTAAGATGTTGCGATAATACGGTGCAGCGCTAGATTTTGGTCTGAAATCCATTCATTAGACTAAATTTAAGTTACGTGCACCTGCCTACGCGGGTATTTTTTCCTCTTGGTTTGCTATCGGTGGATCTGCGCGGGCGCAATAACGAGCGGACTCATCGGCCTTGTTCGGTATTTTTCGCCACATCTTCTAGGTTAGGACTAGAAGCACGTTTACTGATGAAATCAATGTTTTTGGGTGCAAGACCTTCAAGTTTTAAACAATACACGTTTCCGAGTTTATTGCTTTATTTCTTAGCTATTTTAAGTTGCTTCTGAAAGTTGATCCATCCAACTGCTGTCAATAAATATTAAAACACAACGCTGAACTCACTTAACTTCTGTTAAACAAGTTTTCTAAACACGCCATCAATTCAAAGACTACTAATACTTTCAAACACTGCAAAGACAATTAAGAAAACAGGTTCCAGCAGCACTCGAACATGGAAATGTACAAAGAAAGTACAATAAAACTGAGATGTACGCTCGGCAGCTATTTCAGATAATTCATGTGATTCCGTTCGCTCATGTGAAATTGAAAACCACTCGAAAGCCATTACATACATGGTTGCTTAACCCATAAACGTTGCTTTCTCAGTTTACTGCAAAAGGCAAAACAAATTAGTGTACTTCGATTTACTTGCTTCCTAGTTTGCGAGCGATTTCTCCCATAAACCCACCGTGCGGCGGCCATTGTTCGTTTCGAAACGAAAGTAATGCTTATTCCCATTTTTAGTGTTCGGAACCTTTGCTCTTTGGCGCTGGCGTGACATGCGGCCACTTTGTAATGCTTATGCTTTTGACAATAGCGATTCCAAACGCAATTCTACCATAGACTGTATACCATAATAGCTAAGGTGTATTTTGGTTTGGTTGATGCAATTATATCGTGTCCCAGTCTTGCGGGCCAGAGGGTAGCCCTTTGAACTGGCCGCAGGCACCAGGGGCGGCTTAGTCAAACCCATAAAATTTGCAATTTAACCGTGCCATAGTGCACGTTTTGTCTCCAAAACACATTTCTGAGAAGGTGTACTTTGTAATAGTTTATTGCTCCGATGTCGCGATACCAAAATGGGCACAGCTTGTTTATTCGGATCGTAAAATCGTTATGAATGAAAACGTCGAGTGAAAATGAGAATGAGTCCATTACTATAGTGGTGCTATCAAAGACTTTATTAGAGTAGATGTAAAACGGTGAGTTTTTAATAAAAATTGAATTCTACCAAGCCGGTAGCTATTAAACGCAGAAATTAAATGGAATCTGGTGGGAAAGGGAAAAATTAGATTTCTGCTAAAGAGTTACTTTGGCGAAACTTCTGGAAAAGAAGCATCGAAGAGGAGCATAAACTCATTGTAAAGCAAAATTATGCCTTCGCTCTATGAACAGCACCTAATGATACCAAAACGCAAATTCAACAACGAAACGTTGCTCATTTATTGTGCCGTGTTGCACTGGAGATGCGGCAATTTTCAAACACGCTTGTTTGGAAAGTGGCTGCCGGATGTAGAATATTAAGCGCACGACGCGGGCGCATAAATCTTGCATCTTCGAGAAGACGGTGGCGCCCTCTTGTCGCAAGCACTCGATCTGTACCATAATGCCCGTCTGATATCGGTGGGCTTTATGAAGGAAATGACGCAAGTACTCCTGAAGCACAAATGCACAATGTTGCTGGCTATATTTTCAGACAGAGCTTTTAAGTGGACCGGATTTCAGACAGCTTAAAATAGTCCAGCTTGCCTTTAACTTACGCACAGATTTCTCTGTCCTATTGTAGCGATAGCCTTTTAGTCAGATACTATTTCACGATGGATTTTACTATCACCAACCTGCTTAGCGTGCTGTGCTGCATAATCAGAATCATCGACCATCGATAGCCAAGAAGTCTAAACAACACTTGTCACGTTCCAATACCCCAACTCATAAATCAATCGTGATTTAATGCAAACCCAAGAAGGCAAGAGAACAGGATACGGCTAGATTCTTACGATTGCGTTACGTTACATCATCTTAGGGAGTTCTGTTACGCTTGTGGGACACAACGGCAGTACATGTTATGTTACACCACAATACAAGTTATACTATGTTACATTCAAGTTGCCTAGATGCATCCCTAGCTGTTACGATGGCTATTGTTACGGCTCAAAGCTAAGGAAAAATTGCATGAGTATGTGGTATCTGATTGTTGCAACGACACCTAAAAACTCTTGTCTAGTGTTGTTTCAACCATAGTTTGCGTGGATGTCATCCTTTTGTTTAAGTCTTTGTGCTAGCTCATCCAATTTTAGAAGAAGGAAAGGATCCGGATGCCAGCAATCATGAGAGGTGTGAGTGCGACTGAATAATCGTTTCTTTCAAGTACACCGGAAGATTGAGATGCTGGAAACAAGCCAGGATTCACAGGAAAATATAAATGCGAATTCTTAAAGAGACAAAGAGTAATTGGGCGTCAAACTGACAAACAAGAAAATACAAAACTGGCTCACACAGCTTGTGTTGTATCGTGGTCAGCCATATGTAACGTTCTCACAAAACTTATAATTGTTGTTATGTATAATTATGTAGTGTGCTGTAATCGCGGCGTAATGTTCGCAATGTTATGCTGCATCGCGTGTGCGCATATAATTAGCGCGCGACCTCATTATGCTGAAGGTAGTGCTGATTGACAATGTTTTTGAAAACTGGTGAGTTCCTTGTGCGTGCTAGGTTTTTGGTCTTTTGGATCACGCGAAACCAAAAGGACCAGACACGGGTTTTGCATTTCGAATAAAATCTTAAGTACTGCTTTTTCTGAAGCATGTAGGTGGGTTGATGGTTGAAGCGTTCTAAAAGTCCCAAAAATATTATTTTTATACTGGTGTTAAAACTACATGAGATGAAAATGTGCGTGACTGCGTGAGAAATATTTTTGTCCGTGCAATTGACAGTCACAAATAAGTCAGAAATATGACTTCAACAGTTATTAATCGTTCAGCACAGATGTGGTCGACTGCCCCTGACACTTAGACTTAACATTAAACAAAACAGTAAATCCGAACTGAGAATTTATGACCACATTTCATCCCAACGCATTGCAATGAAGAAATTTATCACAACAACACTTAATACCTCTTTATTAACCTTTTGTGGAGCCCTAAAAAGTCAAGAGCGGTAATCGTTTCTGACACCTTAACATTTTGGTTAATGTTCGCAATTAAATCAACTTTCTCAAATGTCAATTAATATGGTGGCTGCGGGAAGGGGACGGGCATTTCTCGTAGTGCCGGCAGAGGCACGTAATATAGCTATTACATCGCCATTAATCACATTGCGTATAATTCGGAATAGGGCTGGTCCTATTAGGCCTAGCTGTTGAAGTAAAGTGGGTCCTTAGACTCGGGCAGGTGCATATGAGGGCTTTGAACCAACTTCCGAGATTTTTAATGAGGATTTGAGTTGCACATGTTTTGCATGTGTTTATAACGAGCATAGTTATTCGAAGCTTTACTTTATACATTTGGATAATAAATTCATTTTGCTATAACTAAAAACTAGAATAACCTTTTTGATCGTCACAGCCCTAGTCGAGAGAGTTGGCGTTCCTTACCAGTTGCTGCCGACAAATGCAAATGTGCGGAATGTGGATAACGTGGATTTTTATCAACACTCGTTTGCGCACTGAAAAAAATATTAAACGCGCCAATTAATGTAATTGGCCTCTTCTCAATGATGTAGACCTTAACGAGGGGTACTCAGGAGTTCCTGCGAAATATACCTGGGTTTTTATTAATGAAGGCTTCAGCTGAGTGTGATGTTGTGTAAATTATTCAGTTCCCAAGTAATCAAGGCGCCAAATTACTGTCATTGACAAATCGAAATAATAGTGCTTACTATTGCACATTGTCTGATAAGTGCTATTTCGACGTCACACTGCGAGTTGTGATACTCCGACCGTTGCGTAAAACGTACGCACAAACGAAAGAACACAACAATAACAGATAGAGCTGCAATATTGTACGGCCATTGTGTTCCACGATAAAGATTGAATAGGAGCGAGCAGCGCGTGCGCAGCGGGCAGCGCTTCCGGTATACTTGACCCTATTCGCGGTTATTATATCTGTTTAATACGTTATAAAGCAACGAACAATAGTTTTTGAAAATTAATTACTCATAGAAAAGAATTAAAAACATAATTATTATTACATCTTTTCTCACGGGAAAGGTAACCGAAGGTTGTATTCTGAAACCTCACTTAAGTACAAACAGTTGCAGTTATTTGCTTGATAAATTGTTGGTTGTCACTTTGCGGCGATTGGACGGTTGCGTTTGCGCAAGCCGCGTGCGCAAACAAACGCGGCAGTTGCAACGCTATTCGGAATATGAAATCGCGAAATTTAATCACGTATATAATTTTGCACGCGATATCTCACGTTCCATTTACGAAAATCTCGGAATCGACCCGTTGATGTTGCTAATTCGTAGTGGTGCTTGCTCTAAAAGCATTGTCTTGTACCAACATAAATTATTTATATTTTTAAGCCGCCTGTCAAAAATTAGGGTCACTCTTTCTAAATTAACTTCTCATCAGACAAGACATGCGTGAAAGCCTAAGCTAAATCCTGAGAAATTTAAAAAACATGCTTAATCAATATTTTTTTTATTATTCATGGAACTAACTGTACACTGTTTGATTTTCACTCAATAGATAAACATGGCTGTCCTTTGTCATGACTAATTGAGGAACGATTTCAATCTTTCAATAATGCCAACAGCTTTATACAACCATAAAAACGATATATTATGATATGACTAAGATTGGTCGTAGCAACTGATCTCATGAGTCAGCTGAATGAACAAGGCTCGCACGTGTTATCCTAACTTGGCAAAAACCATACTGAATCTGTAGCAGGCGATATTTACATACAAACGCTCGACTATCGCGTTGTCGCGCGACTTATCGCGGTTTCGCGCGACTTATCGCCTCTAAGTATATCGCTTGTTTATCGCGTCTATTGAGCACGCTCGACTTTTACACGGTTTAACTCGATTTGGTGCAAGTCATAGGAGTTTGAGGGTGTTTTTTTTACTTGTATTGATGTTCTCGTAGAATCTGCAAAGCCTAGTAAGTTAGTAAGACGTGACGTTATTATAATGTAATGCATTTGCAATTAGCAGTGAATAGAATAAAGAAGGAGTATGCTGGCTGATGCAGAAGTATTACAGCTTGAGCTTAGCCCGAGAGATATGCTTGAGCTGAAAGCTTTTCATAGTGCAGAGGTCCAATTGAACACCAATCCACAAACTTAGCTCGTTGGCCGTGTACCTATAACTTGGACCACACACGCACCTGAGCGCGCGATGCGTGTAACATTCAGCGCTGCGGTGTAGCTATGCACCTATTGACCATAAACAAAATAAATTCACATGTAGGGACGCTGTTACACTAGCCATACACGCCGGCGCTGTTCGCAATAAATCTACTCTGTGGTCTCTCACTCCGGCTACAATGCATCATTGCTGGACCCGTGTGTGGTCGCCATATATGACCGCTGCACCACAAAAAACTCAGCACAATTCATGAATTAATATTTTCCTAGGCTTTATATGGATTTTTATTACGACTGTAGGTAAAGCCACCGGGCGGTTAAATGAAAGTATTGTGTCGATGAATGGATTTATTATATTTATGTGTTTTTGTTCCGTGTGAATTGATTATGATGAGACGGCGCTGAATATTTCCAAAACTTGTTCTTTTATTCTTTAACGAGTCCTGAGATCTGAAGATGGGGACAATTTATATGACCAAAAAAAACAAACTTATTATTTACTAGCTTTTGCCCGCGACTTCGTCCGCGTGGAATAGTTACCTGGGCAGACAATTTTATTTTAAGATTATGAAGTTTAGTAAAATTTCAGTCAATGCTACTGAACAGAGGAAGAATAGATAGATATAGATAGTTTAACAAATGTTCGACGTGATTCTTTAAATGTATCAACCGATTGACATTAAACAAACACTAAATGTTAAGTGAAGCTTACCACGATGTATTAGTGAAAACTACATCTAAATCGGATACGCGCTTCTGAGATAAGCGTGCACAAACGCACAGACAAACAGATAATAAGACAAAAATTCTAACAATCATTGTTTTTGTGTTATTTGGGTCCTTTCCCAATAATATTTTTTCTCATACCTATATCTTCCATGTACAGACGGCGATCCGTTACTGTGTGCCAGCTTGACGCTTTAGGTAATAAAGATTCTCGAAGTTTAGTGATAAAATCATCGTCTGCCTAGCTTTTTCCTAATTATAATAGGGTCGGCTTCCAGTCAAACCGAATTCAGCCGGAATACCAGTATTTTATGTAGAGCGGCTGCCTACCAGACCTCTACAACCCATTAACTGGGTAACACGGTAGTTCTTGGCAAGACGAGTCAGATTTACTGGCTTCTGACAATCCGTAACGAATGCCAAAGATCTACAAATGACAGCCGGGACCAATGGCTTAACGTGCTTTCCGAGGCACGGAGGAGTCTCGGAATGTTGAGATGGTCACCCACCACAGACCAACCTTGGCAAGCGTTGCTTAACCTTGATCGACCCGTGCGGCTGATATTCTTTAGCCACGAGCTCCTCAAATTTTATGATAAAATGTGCCACCTTTATAAAGGCGAAAGAATCAAGCAGTGGCTTATTTTATTATTCAAATATTCGCATTTCTGCATTTCTTATCTGGCTATGCAGAGTGGCCCTCATAAACCCTGGTGCAGTTGATATGCGTCAGGGGCGTTATCGTAATCGATATGTGCGCTTGCGCATTGTGGCCGTGTTCCGCTTCAGATCGCGCCGATAGCGCGCGGGTCACCGAGGCCGTGTTTTGTTATTAAATAATTTTCGTTTCCAACACAATGCCATTCAGTTTACGTTGGACGGTTTAAAAATAAAATGAATGTATCAGCTGTTCAACCTACCCGACCGGTGTAAATACTAAGAATTTGCCTGCGAGTAATGCCTGCTCGTGTTTTTAGTAATTACCAGAGATCGGAATAGGTAGACTATATTTACCTTACTTATTTCCGGGATTCCGGGATTTTAGAGGAGGTATTATCAACTCTATGTTACTTACTTCCACGAACATTAGGTATATATAGTCTACCTATCCCGATCTCTGGTAATTACTGATAAGAATTAAATGGTATATCGCAAAGCTTCTGTATACATTTACTCCACTATCGCAGTTTCTTGTTGACCCCGTTATTATTCAACAGCCTTTTCTCGTGTATCATGATAAAAAGCTTAGATTTAATAAGCAGTACTGATTTAATGAGCAATACTGTGTGGAATTACGTCAGTTTTATCATATTTGCGTTGCACTCACTTCCCACGTCCTTGCTAAAAAAAAAACAAGTATTATGGAATGTTTACCCAGAAAAATACGTCTTGTTCTCGCCGTACAACCTTCTTCGATTCTACGACTCCCAGATACGCAATTCCAAAAGGGCCAATCGTCATCTGCCTAGCCTTTTCCCAACTATATTGGGGTCGGCTCCCAGTCAAACCGGATTCAGCTGAATACTAGTATTTTACGTGGAGCGGCTGCCTACCAGACCTCCACAACCCATTGATTGGGTAACACGGTACTTCTTGTCAAGACTGGAGTCAGTTATACTGGCTTCTGACAATCCGTAACGACTGCCAAAGATCTGCAAATGGCAGCCGGGAGCAAAAGGGTCAATACGACCATGTATTCACGCAAAATGTATTCCCAAAACATGACTTACCACTTAAACACTGAAACCCCCATATAAAACGCCAAAGTACGTACTTCACATGATTTCACATAGAAAATTGCATTGGACCCGTAAACAGAGGGCATTTGCGAAACTCAGTTGATATTTAGAATATAAATGGTGAAGGATTTGCTAATCCTTTGTTCCTAGCCCGCTCGGATGTGAGCGGCCAGATTGATTGGGGCCATAAAGTGAGCGGGGAGCTTGGTATTTACTTATTTAGACTTAGACAAATGAAATGTCAGCGATACGGTGCTGTGAACAGATTTTGTGGTGAAATCTTGGGTGAAGTTTGGACTAACGGCCGGTCTCAATCTACCTTTAACCAACTGTTAAATTAGCTACCAAAAGTAGCTGAAACGTCAAGTTTGCCTTTGTAACATGACGTGTTAGCTACTGTTGGTAGCTAATTTGGCAGTTGGTTAAAGGTAAATACGTTATTGAAACCGACCGTAAGCGGTTTCTGAAATTATATTTTAAGGTTTTGAGTTTATAATTAATAGTCTTAGTACAAAAATAAAAGCTCAGTCATATTCCTTTAAGGGTACGAACTTTAAAAAACCGGCCAAGTGCTAGTCGGGCTCCCACACGAAGGGTTCCGTACCAGAAACCAAAAGACAAAACACTTTAACCTTTTGACCGCCAGAGCATAAACGCATCGGCGGCGGCGTGCCCCCGACGCCAAGCCACAAATTTGCCGTACTTTTTGTCACATATTTGTGACGTTTGGCGTTCAGGGCACGCGCTTGCTTGTCATGTTTACGTGACAGTGGCGTTCAAAAGGTTAATGTAGGACCCCCTTTTTGTTGTTATGGCGGCAACTAATGAAAATTTCAATCATGGATCATGCGTACAGCCTGCTGACACGGACGGACGGAAGTACTCCTGGACTGTCAAAAATAGAAGTTCAAACGTTCTTTTTACGTATTTTCAAGGCAATAAGGAAGAAAGCACTAAAAAAAAAGTTGAATTATTCACTGTGATAAATTACTGTAGACAAAACAAAATGTATTTGAAACCATAACTAATTGATACAAACCAGCCTATCACAACAGTTTCCATGGCCGTACTTTATAAAGTGTACTTGCACTGCTAACCTTATCTGTCTTTGTTCTAGGTAAGCCGTTGTGTCGACACTAACGTTTCTGCGAACGCTGCTGATCCCCACTGTGAGCGATTCCCGTGATTGATGCTCGGTGAGACACCTTTCAAATCCCTTTAGCTGAGTTTCTTGAGAAGGGTGTGTACAAATGATGCTTTGAGCCATGTTTGTGGAATTCTAATCGAAATCTTTGGCTTTTTGGGGTGATTTTCGCCTTATGGAAAAAAACTCTTGGATCATAACCAGTGATCGGAATAGATTAGAGTGTATTTACCGACAGTTCGCGGAAGTAAGTAACATGGAGTTGATAATACCTCCTCTCAAATCCCGGAATCGTAAACATGACGATTAAATCCCAGGATTTATGAAATTGCAAATCACTTATTGCGCTTTGAAAACATTTGAACTAAATTATTATATAGAAAAATATAATAATTAAGTTTTAAAAAAAAGTAACAAGTTTTTTGAGTTCAGTACTAAAGCTGTTCAATTAAAGAGCTTTGTTTTACGTATAAAATTAATTCTTGAAAGTTCTTCTGTTATTTACCTGAATATATTGTAATCAACACAATTAAAACCGGGATTATAAAAAATATATTCAATATTTTTTATAATCCCGGTTTTAATCCTGTCATCATCATGGCTCATGTCATGGCTTAGCGAAGGTATTATCTACTCTATGTTACTTACTTCATCGAACTTTAGGTAAATATACTCTACCTATTCCGATCTCTGATCATAAGAGTTATGTGAATGTGGAAGACTTTTCTATTTGCTTAAGGAACATGCATTACCCATAGATGTGAGGCGTGCACAAACGCTACCAATGTTTAAAAAATTGGTGAAGGAGCATTACCTCTCACTATAATTTTTCTTCTCCTTTCCCATTTATATATTTGATATTTATTAGTATATTATTTAGTATTGTGTGTATTTTATATTATTATGTCTAATTTATATTGTTTATGATGTTTGTACACTGACCGCTCTAAATCTAACTTCTTTCGTTCAGTCCATCCAAAGGTTGTCTGTAAGAGATTGCCCTGTGCGATAAGACCGCCCATTGTACACTTGTTTTTTTAAACGTTTTTACTATGTTTGTAATGAGGTGTACAATAAAGTATATAATAATAATAATAATAGACCATTAGGTAATCTAACTAACCGTAAACGTAATTCACGCTTTGATTAACAAAACTGCGTTAGTTATCAAGATTTTAGGTAATATTTTATAGTGTTTGAACATTTAGTACATTTAATAGTCAGTTGTTGTTGTTATATCCGCTGCGCACTACAACCTTGTCGACTAAAACCATAATTATTGCTCAAATAATATATGCAAGTAAGTCACCTACTTCAGACCTCGCTTTACGAATATTAAACAGTCCACAATTAAACGTACAAGTTCCTTTTAATTGTGGATTAAACTAAAGATTTATAAAGCTATAAATCGTTTTTGACATTTATCAATACAATACAATTATTATTAGTTCTCCGTTGCACTGAAGCCTTTTATAATTTGCGCCCGCGGCTCCGCTCGGGCCTACAGCCAGTTCCTACAATTACAGGCGCACGGCCGAGACTCAATTGGCCCCTTACCATTAGTCTCTATCTACGGAGGCATGTAAATACGCTCTGAATATTAATGAGGTCCTTGGGAATGCAAAATCTTGTACCTAGAAAACCGGGCTAAGAATTTTCCTTACTTGTTATGTATCGAGGAAACTCGAGAGGCCACAATGTAGTTTGTCAAGATCACGTTCTTATTAGTACGATAAACACACCATTTCTAATGAAGTTATGCTTCCGCGAATGTTGGGCTTTAAACCCAATTAGCATCGATGATGCTATTCAAAACAACGTAACTCGGTAACGTTTTGTGTTATCATAAATCAATCTCAACTAATCAACAAACGCAAGTAACCTTGGTGGAAAGTGAAAATTATGTAATTACAATGGATTAAGTCGATATCGCGTAGCCGTCATGTAAAAACTTCAATAATTGACGTTTATATGAATAGTAATAGGATGGTTTTATGCGTACATTCAGCTTTTATTTTCATTCCGGTGCGCTCGCGCAGGCGCAGCCTATACGACGACACCGAGAGCGCATCTCGGAACGGTATCAACGACTTGCGTGCGAGTGGTTATGCAACGGCGGGCGACGTCCTTGCTGCGCCGCGGGGCGGGGGGAAGGCCGCGCGGGGGCGACGACCCGGCTGCGTTCGGTAACCACCCCGCTTTTTATTGCAACCTAACCCAACCCGCCTACGGAACCTGTCCGGACGAGTTATGGCCGCCGATAAAATAGACGTACTTACGCCAAGGAATTGCAAATTCTATCGGATATTTTTTAGTCTATTCAAGGGACGCGGACCGAGAAAAAGAATAACGATTAGATACTTGGGTTGTACATAATTATATCATTATACCATTTTGGGTGAGACTATGTAGTGTTGCATGGCTACACGTGCGTGACTTTTATGTTGACGCGGCCGTTTAGTCTAATCTTTTAAGGAAATCAAATGATCACCTAAAATGGTTTGGTCATATTTAAATTGCAATAAAAACTAGAACCATGTTAAACACCGCAACAATTAACTGCACCATTGAGCTTCGGAATTTTATACAAGAATCCACATATTGCTTTTCGATTTTTATTTCTAGTATTCGTCTTAGACAAAGATTGAGATGGGTTAGCTGCGCACGCGCCTGTCCCACCGCAATACGGCGCCACAATAAATTACCACCAGATATGAACTGCGAACATACAAACACTCATGTTCTCTTGTTTTTTGCTTTGTCTCGCAGGATATTTATTCGCAAACGAGTAATGTATAGCCATATGTTGCACAACGCACGTCATGGAAAATGTTTTCGTTTTACAAGTTCTGCATAACATGTAAGAACATTCCACGGTTGAGAGAAACTGCATGATATACGCTTGTAAATGATAGACTAATTTGATTACTCTGAAAGTACTGTTATTCTGCACGAGGTACTAGGACTACAAAACCATAAGGAAATGAGTTTACTTATTCATCGTACTGTGCTTCTGTCTTGGTTAGTTATTCAGTAGCTTGATACCTCTCAATTGTAAAACAGCGCAAAGCATTTTGTTTTACTTATGGCAGCTGGCATGCTTCTAGCCATTTCAATTTCTGCACATTGTCGCCTGTTTTCTTTCATGTCTCCTTTGCGAAATATCCACCTATACCATCATTCATCACTACCACACCACTTTACCCATCAGTACATGTCCCAGTAATACACGATAGCATCAGGAACACGTTCAAAGTGTGCAAGTAAATCACTGTCTAATATTTGAACAGTGAATCACACGGGTACATACCGGACTCTCCGTGTCATGTTTTTGGCAACACGGCAAAGTGGCCAGATTTATTTAACAAGTGTTTAATGTTCCTTAATAGCGAATGAAAGGTAATTGGTCAATGTTTCGTTGAATAAATATGTGCGGTTTAAAAGGTATTTGGGCAAGAAAACGTTATTTCTGTCTAAATGCCATCAGCCCATCAATAATGTTGACTAGATACAGAATGATGACCAGAGATCGGAATAGGTAGACCATATTTACCTAATGTTCGTGGAATTCATGATGATTTCTTAAATCCTGGGATACAATAGTCATGTTTATGATTCCGGGATTTTAGAGGAGGTATTATCAACTCTATGTTACTTACATAGAGTTGATCATACCTCCTGTAAAATCCCGGAATCATAAATGGAATCATGGCAATTAAAACCCGAGCTTATAAAAACATGAACTGGACTTTGATTATAGTTACAAATTATTGATTTGAAGAATCAAAAGAAGAAAGAGTTGTGCGAAAACAAAGCTATTTAATTTAACAGTTTTATTAGGTACGGAACTCTAAAAACATAATAAGATTCTTCAATGTAATAATTTTGTTCAAATGTGTTAAAAGCGCAATAAGTAATTTGCAATTTCTTAAATCCCGGGATACAATAGTCATGTTTATGATTCCGGGATTTTAGAGGAGGTATTATCAACTCTATGTTACTTACTTCCACGAAAATTAGGTAAATATAGTCTACCTATTCCGATCTCTGATGATGACTTTTAAGAATTCTAAAACTGGATGACGGGATTTTGGATTAGCCCAATTGTCCCATCCTTTCAGAAATTCAATTTATGTGTTAGTTTTGCAAAAGCTCGGAAAGTGCCAGACGAAATGCAAATTCTCCTTCAGTATTCATCGGCTTACGAGACGTCGAATTTATTTATTATACAATAAAAGGTCGCCATCTATATAAATTGAATGCCTCGAAGTGTATCCTTAATATAAATCATACTTTCACTGCACGAAAGTGATGCAGTGTCAAACTCCTGCGCAACGTTCGTCCCGTCATTGTGTTACATCAACTGAATGCAGTATTATGTAAGGAGCTCGTTCTTCTGCCTTGGGTTTATCCCTTTGTTGCCTTAGGGTCAATATGGTATTATTTGCATCGTCATCTTCCTTTCCCTTGTCCTTATTCGCCATTCCTCTAGATTGCCAAGCTAAATTCTCGAAAGCTGTATCGTCAAGAAATAGGTTATCTATTCAAGCAACCATTATTTAAGACTCGTTTCCCTCACTCAACTATAGATTATGTAGTTATATGCAATTGATGAGATCATCCAGCTTAAAAGATGATTGGTTCAAATCTGTTGCTAACGAGGTCTCCGGCGCAGGAGTCGTCATCCTTATATAATGTACATTAAGAAAATAAAGAATCAAGGAATTGATAAATGCGTAATTTATTCGCACTACCTGGTGTGGCGAAACACACTAAATGTGTTATTAGGTAACTCGGACCTAATTTCCATAAAATTTTTGATAGAATTTGCACGCAACCTTTGACCTAAAGCCAACGGCTTATTGATTGAAGGTAGTTCATGTATTTATGGGTTTCTCAATTAACAATGTTACGAAACATTACTTCTTTCGTTTTTTACGTTTTGACTGATAGGAATAGTAGCATCATTCCCAATAAAACCAAGGGCAGCTGTCCTAAATTAAAAACTCAGGTCAGGTCTCCAGGGTTGCGGAATTTGTTCGAAAGAGTCACCGCGGCCCTGGAACGCAAAGAGCTTTAGAAGGAAGACGGATGGGTTTTAGTCAGTAAGAGTCTGAACCGTCCTTCCGCTCCACCCAGAGCGGAAGAAGTCATTTGATAATTTCCCATCCTTAAAAGAAGAAGCATGCTGTGTCTATCGCATTGTACACTATGTTTTTATCATATTGCTTTTATTATTAGGACAAACAGTGTTACAATTGTAGATAGGCCAATAAATAAATAAATTCCCAATAAAACCAAGGGAAGCTGTAAAAAAATATTGACTGTCCTAAATTCAAAACTTAGCAATTCTCTCGAAGCGAAAATAATCGATTGAATCGAGTCGAAAGTTAAACTAACTCAAATTCTTTGGAAGTTGGCAAAAGTGGTCGAATAAAAACTGATGGTACAAACCGGATGTCGAATTAACATTTAGATGATCGACAAGACGCGCAGACAGCGCAACTTCACTCGTTGACAGATATTATCTTCCAAGCTTAATGGCTCTGTCGGTGCTAATAACCATGTCGAGATTTGGAAGTGTTCGTATTAAGTTCCTTCGTGTTATCTTTTCTTTTTTCTTTCTCGTTGTGAAGAGCTAGTCAGATTGGACATACAAATATGGATGTCGAAGTGATGATTGTAATGCTTTTCGATGCTTGTACCGGTATTCGGTTGATTCAAGAATAACTTAACTAACTTTTATTGAAGATCGGTTTTTGAAGTGATAACTTCTTATGGGAGGGTAAACCGTAACGTAACGCGTTACGGCGCCAGTCTGTCTGGCTTCCCTTTCTCTCACGCATACGGCAGCAGTAGGCAGTCTCTTCCTTCCTCTCTCACTCTAACCCACAGCGCTAGTCGTATTTCGGCCAGACGCTTCCCATATTAAATAGTTCAACTTAGATTAGTAATTTAAGTTGTCACTTCTGTCAGGCGTCCCGAGACGCACACGTTTTTTTTTTCATTCTGTAACACAACCCTAGAACAAGGACCTTTTTCCTTTTTCTGATACATTCCTTATTTCACAAATTACAAACAGATTTGCAATCGGCATTGACCCGCTACAGCTTCCTCGTCTCTTTGTTTATAACCATCCTCGTTTATTTTCCTCGTTGCATCACCGTTGTCATAATATCGGATAATAGGCAATAATGCCACGTTATAATAACAATAAATATCCGTATAATATTCTGTATTAAAATCTAATGGAACTTTCCACCGAGTTTCGTAATACTGCCAACTTTGTCTTAATTGTGTTGAATGCGAGTTGAGATGTAACTCAGACTATGTAGATGTCTTAACTACTAAGCCAAGATTTATTTCTATGGCGTTATAGTGGTGTGTTTCGTAATGAAAATATATTACCACTATTCAATTACAAATCCTCCTAAGTTTTTAGCTGCACAGTATGCAAGGCAGATGTTTTCTATAGGTTATTCTCCCACTGTGGCTTGTATTTCCAAAGCCGTATCATTAACTTCGCATTTGATTCCGATTAAGCTTTTAGGATAGGTTGGCCATAAATCCCTTTAATTTGAAAATGATTCGTAAATTACATTTCACAACACATGCTACAACAGATTCGTTTCGGTTCCCGTACATATATACCTGCTTGGGTTGCTACATACGTCTAACCCCAAAAGGCGGCTCTCTTTGGCGTCGCGATTCGGAGAAAAAAAAAACATTAAAATTCGAGCGCCGATCCGAACGTTTGCGTTTGTCCGGACGCGGCGTCCTTCGTGCCGGTGCCTGGAACAGCGGCCTTCGCCCGGGACGCGCTAAAAATAGCCGCACGCCCTTGAAGTATACGTCGAACAGGATTTATCGACCGCCAGTCTCCAACTCCAGACGGCTTTAAAATAAAATTTTTGCTCAACTGTCAATTTCGAATCTTATTGTGTTCCTTATTCGAATGCGACTGTTCTCTGACTTAATATTACATTTCGCGCGTAAATTATGACAGCTGTCAAAGTTACCATATCAAATATCCGTGAACTTTTTGAAAGACTTGCATGACGATCGATTTCAAGAGAACTTGATATTTTATTGCAAATCTCCAATAAATAACATCTTTGTCGTCCATTATGTTACCAAGAAATTGTCTACATGGCATTAAAGACTCGCGTATCTCCAGATACGTCATATTTATGGCTGCTGCATACAAAAACGCATTAGTGTTACTTACCAATATTACTCTGAAGGTTATAGTTTTATCATAATAATAGACTTGAATGAAAGGTGTTGCATACGAAATTGTTCCTTAGGTGTGTTCTCTTAAAGTTGATGTTTAAGGTTTTTTGTTATTCGATATCAACACACGTGGCCCATTAGTGTACAGAGTCGAGATATAGTCGCTGCGCATCTATAATGCACAGCGCACGATGCGCCCGCGCACCACATACTAATGAACTATTTTTATGTGCCAAATATGGCTTTTTAACAGCACTCGTAGGTGTTTTACTGTAGCTTTTCGTAGAATTTAAAACAAGAAAATCCCAACTTACCTGTTTTTTAAGTTAAATAAAGATGTTAAAACTTTATTATGTCAATACTAAAATGTTCCACCATCATGTTTCAGTTCATAGGAATATTATAGCTATTATTTTATTAGCAGGTATTAGTGCTTACTTCAGCTTCTTACATTTTCATTTTCAGCCTTTTTCCGTTAACAGTTGTACTCTTTTTTACGAAAACCTCTGTGTTTATAGCTTCTGTTTCCTCAAACATCACATTTCTTGCCTTGCCCTGTCCAACTTCATAAAGCTGTGTTACTGAGGGACAGCGTGTCAATACAAGTAGGCCGGCTTATTCTAACGGTCGTCGTAGGCGCTACAATGGCACTTGCATTTCCAGATCCGTTCCTGTTAGTAGAAAGATGCTCCACTGGTTCGCCCGCGCATTGATACCCAAGATTTGGTTCCGATTGTGAAATGGTCTCTACTTTCTTATCTTGTGGTACCTTACCCTATTTGGTCGTCTTGACGTTGGACGTGGTACTTTTTTGTCAGTGAATAATTACAATATGTTAGATTCCCATTCTTGGTGTCTTTATATTCTTGCATGTTATTTATTGCAACGATGGTGATTGCATAGTTATTTTTGTTGGATTCCAATTCTCTGCCCTCTTCATTTCCTAATTGCATTTGCTCAATCAACCATTATTATTTGCATTCTAACTACATACTTCAAAATAACGGCCTGAACAACTGTTTACGTTTTAAATTGCTATTGTTTGGTAAATTTCCATTAGAATTGTCACAATCACACGTCACGTTACCCAATCACAATGATTTATTCGCAATTAATTTCAATACTGTTAGCTTTCTCACTCGGAAATTATTAACGGCGGTCTGTGGACACGTGGCTAGCACATTTACAAACGGCATTTTGCATTGTGCTCTACAGGGGATTGTAAATATAGGGTCTGTCAATGAATGAAGGGAACGGTTTTTGTTTATTGAACTGCGAAATATAAACATAGAAACATAAGTAAGGAAGTATTAAAGCGTAAACAGGAGAGTGCATCACGTGCCGGGTGCATAATCCGCGGCGCCCCACTGGCGCCCAACGCGGGACTGTATTTGTTTGAACATTACTTAGCGTTAATGTACGCCCGCGAAATGCCCGCTTGTTTGCCAATCCATACGAAAATATTCCCCCTTGTTTAAACGGTAAACAACTTCATTCCAACAACTGCACCGTTTACTTAGGATGCAAATCTTTAAACAGCTCACAATTCAGGGTCAATACTTGTCATTGTTTTCTGAATCGCAGCGAAATAACGGTTATCTGAATACTTTTGACATTCTATAACACTAATATTATGCGTAACGGTCTTTGTCGTTTTACCATAATGAGCTCGCGGCCGCTGCAAACTAACCGTATAATGTAGAAAATATCGGATATGTTGTCGATTCAACCCACACGGCACATAAACGACGATTAATCGGTATCATTGGATCAGACAATATCGTTAACATGTACCACGTGCGTTCTCTTTAGTGTTGTGAGCTTGTGACAAGGCGCATAAATCAAATTGCACAATTAACGTGTTGCATACATTTAAAACATCTGACATACATTTATGGGATTGTCGTAATTGAATCTCAGCGACAATAGTGTTAATTCTAATGCAAAGTGATCGCCGTTTAATTTGGCGTAGGCGGTTGAATAACTTAGCTTCTGTCGGAAGCGTTCGTGAACAATGCCGACCGCTCTGCGTTTAATTAAGCATTTTATTGCAATTCCTGCATCGTGTTTAGCAGAACATCGTTAGCTAGATTGTAGATTATTAGCAGTTTAATTTGATGCCATTAAGTTTTTCTCGCAGCAAAAACGACGGCGACGTATCATGGGTGCGTAGGCGCACATTAGAATGCCACATTCACGTATCAGATTCCTAACTGTACCAGCGGACGGTTAACTGCCGCGACATAGATACTCAGCTAAAACGACTATAAAAATTCAATTCACCTATTCTAAAAGAGTTTTTTTATGTATTATATTGCGTAAAGCCCTTGTTGACGTTGGCGCCATGCTTTTGAGATCGTCAGATGCAATCGGAGAGAGATGTTTGTTAGTATAATGCAGTAATTCAACATTCTTGACGGGTCGTTTGTGTGACATGTGTTGTGTGGCATTTGGATCAAGTCTAGTGTTACAATGTCAGATGGACCAACTGTTAGGAAATTGAATACCTTTGTTTCATGTGGAATTATCTTACGACTTAAAATAACATTTCCAGCAGGACACTTTGGGATTAAATGCTAAGCTTGAAAGATTTACTGAAGGAATTTACTTAAGCAAAGCGCGCTTCAAAATATTTTGAAAAATTGGCAAAGCTCCGCTGTTCCAACCTACACAGAAAACTGGAACAAAAAATACATTGGGCCTTGTTAACCTAAATAACTGCTATTAAAATTAAGCACGCAAAAAATTCGATTATAGCTTATTATAATTTAGAGTCCACGACGAACTACACCCACATGAGCGAAGGATGAACTTGTAACAACATTGTCAACAGCTATTGAAGTTTAATCTCAAAGTCACGCCTGTAATATTTCAGTGGTATTATCGTTCATCTTAAGATTTTTTGTTCATTATTTGTTCAAGGGTATAGCTGTCCCGTCTGTCGTCGTCTTTGTACCAATCTGGGTATGAAATCATTGTTGAGTGGATTACCGAGTATTTGATCTATGGTAGTTCTGAAGTATTTATGTTTAGTCAAATATTTCTTATCACCACTCACTGGAACTGTTGTGGAAAGTCCCTTGTCTAAATTAGACGTATTATGAAAGAAACGTTGTTATGCACCTGGTACATACATAACAAAGTTTTGAATAAACCATGGATATTGATCTCGGTTACATGCAGATCCCTGTAACTCCGAATCTGTAATTTAACACGAAATATTATATAAACAAATCATATTTTTCACAAGTATCGGGATAACGAAATTATGCACTTAATTATTTTCCTGTGTTTACATTGAACACGAATCAGCAACGCGACTTATCGTTTTAATTACAATATTATGCAAATTGTATACCTAGATGATATTGTTGGTTTGTGTAAATAAATCTTTTTAAACGGCTGTCCAGTTGCCATCAAGGAAGACATTTATTATACGTCGTCACATGGTTTGTGATGATTAAAAGCTTTTAATGTGCGAATGAAACGACACCCGACGCGTTTTAGTGTTGTTTTGGCGCCTCCACCAACGTTTAATATTTGTTTTTTACTCTCGTAAATTAAAAGTGGCTCATTTGCATTCAATAGTAAAATATATTGTAATGTTTAGTTGGTTTGTCATGATGTCCCTTCCACCATGTAACATAGTTTTTTGTATCGTGTTTATGTTTTAGTTGACTGCATTCGGAGTCTACAGCAGGATTGTCATGTAACCTGCGTGTGAGTTGGAATGTAAAATTACGTCATATTAATGCAATGCACATCCGGTATACTTTTATATTTAGCTCAATACGATATTAAAACTGCACTTACAGTTTTATATCTTTTTAAACCGCTTTAAAAGCAACTTGAAATTCGCTGTGTGCATTTCGTATTTCTAGTCACCTTTGTATAATTATTCCGTATTAAAATCTGTCCCCTCAAAGAAGTTTTTTTTCAAACAAATGTAAATAAAGAACTCATATGTCTGGTAGGGCTGTAATGAAGAGGGTGGAATGCATATGCGGCCGGGGGTAGATTAATGCGAACAGGAGAAACGCACTCAGTTCGCGGAGCGGCGGAGCTTTAACGGAAAACGTCACATTTGGCTAAAAGCTTGTCTTTTAGCAAATGTGACTGTAGCCGAATACCATGCTGATGATAGTGGCTTTTGTGTTGAGAATCATAAGCAAAACAAGAAACAGTTGCAGAACTGGTAGGAAGTTTATACTTGGAAAGGATATGAAAACTTTTATCGCAATCTTGGGATCGATGCTTGTGGCAATGATATTCAAGCAGGACATTACGGAAGATCCTTTTTCCGGGAATAAAAGGCATGTTTTGGCTCCAAATTCAAGGTTTTTTGGTAGTTAATAAAAATGTCTGGCCAGCAAGACTGTTAACATTTTTATTGTCATACGGTAGCCGCTTACTCGGTGAAAGTGTCTCAAGTCTGAATATGATACCGCACCTTTTTACATTTATTTTATTATTCAACGGGTAACGACTGTGTTATCATTATCATGTTATCAGTCTCGTCGCGTTATGATTCCCATTCGCCGATAGCGTTTATCGGCAAACGGGGATCATGACGCGACGCGACGTGCCCTATCGGCGCCGGCGCAGCTGTACCGGGAATCATTATGTCATAGTGAAAACAAACGCCTTCTATTTTCCTGCAGACTGGCAGTAGATATGGTCGCTTTCCTGAAGTTGAAGGAAGGGAAGGCCCTTCCTTCGAAGATTAACAGGCCTTTCCTGTTAATCTTCTTTGCTGCTTTTAATACTGTTGTAGTAGACTGCAGAACAGAACCCACGTTTATTTTTATATCTCATCGTTTACTCGAGTACCAACCCGAAAACAATGCTCACTAAATCTGTTTACAAATATTTTTTCCGACATCACAATAAAAAACGCGTTGGAATAACAATAGGCGGCATTAACAGCTACTCAATAGGAATTACGGCAGGTTAACGAGCTTTTATTGAATAGAACACAATGACGTGAAATGATGCGCCGGCGCACACTGCGCGGTAAGGGGGAAGAGGAGAGGAAGCTCTTGGCTAAATAATAACAGCTCAACTGTTAGATCTTCAAGGTTACGCAACGCTTACCGAGGTCAGTTCGTTGATGGGTGACTATCCAGAAAATAGAGACTCCTCCGTGCTTCGTAAAGAACGTAAAATCCATGTTCCCGGCTGTCTCTTATAGATAGTCAGAAGACAGAAAATCTGACACCAGTCTAAAGTCAAGTTCTGGGTTGTTAAGGTCGGATAAGCTTCATGTAGAATTCAGCTACATCTGATCCTCGACGTTTAGAGAAAACGAGGCAAATTGATTGAATCGATCAAACACAATGATGCGCCGGCGCTCACCGCGGTGTAGGGGAGGGGGGGGAGATGCTCAAGGCCGGTGATTCAGCGACGTCCGCGAAGCCTATTGTTTTAAAGCGCCACCTGATGCCGTGATAGATGGCGTTACCTTGAAATATGAGCTTTAAGGCTTTTATTGTAAAGAAATAATTACCAGGTATTTACTTATTCCAAAATATCGTAGCTTATTGCAGCTTATAATAACAAAGAGTGAGCACATTGTAATGTTTCAAATGATCTAAGGTTTCTCGAGTGTCATGCTTCATTAAACCAGGTTTCGGCAAGAAACTGTAGTATGATTTATTATTTGCGAAACCTAAAAAATATTTGTTGAATATTGTGTTAAGGGGTCGTCCATCAATCACGTGATGTTTTTTAGCAAATTATTACCCAAAACCATGTGTATTTTTGGTTCAAAGTACTAAAAAAAATCAGGATAATATCTTTAAATACATGCTTTAATTAATAAATAAATACACTTGCTATCTCACTATATACTACTCTCCCCTTGTGATATTCCGTGATTTTTTCCCAACCCCTCCCACCCTTTTGAGTCTCACGTGATTAATGGACGACCCCTAACCAGATTGTATTACAATTTGAAAAAATATTTAAAGATCTACAGATTTTTTCCACCAGCCAATGCTTGCACCAGCAAATGTTACAATTCAATCAAAGTTGAATTAAATATTACTACGGTGGTCTCAAGTCAACTCACAGAAACATAACTTACCATGGATATCAGAACAATATATCAGAACAAAAGACTCCCCAAATTGCTCAATATTGTAAAAACAGTATCATCAACAAAATAACTTGCGGTTCCATCCGCCTTTATGTCCAAATCCCATCATTCGTAAAATTGCCCGGCTTTCTTAACGCAGATGGCACAATGGCCAACCGCGGAACGCAACGCTTTTCAAGTAAAACGCAATCTCAATCTCGGCGCACGGTATCATTATTACCCATATTTACCCGTTCTTACCCATATTTACCCCGTATTTCATTCAAGTGTGTGACTTTTTGTCGTACCCGTGGGAATGTCTGAATACGTCGTTTATACGCAATTAGTTACTCATTACCGTTTGTTTTGTCCTTTAATAACGACTACTTTGTACTCTTTCATATAACTTAGCCATGTTTTATTACTTCTGAATGGCCCTTTATTACGACGGGCATATGTAAACTATGCTCTACTTTGTTGGTGACGACTAAATTGCAGAAAGGTGAAGCTCCACCGAGATCTAGGACACTTAGCACTAACTCTTTACTTAAGTGTTTATCTTGGTTGACTAACATCAAACATGACACTGTTATTGCTTATTCTCCTACACCTGATCTTTCCGGAAGATACGACGTGTGGACAACTTTTATTGCCGTCAATTATGACTTTATCGGGCAATATCCGATAAGTATCTCCCCTGACAGAGGGTTAGCCGGTTGCTAGGGTTAGAATAACGTTTTCAATCATATAGCTGCGAGTTGCCACCGCCTGACTCATGCGAAAGACCCTCGCACCGCCCCGCCCACCGCCATACACGGACATACATACATCACACACATTTTTATCCCTTTTAAGACGCATACGTGGGAATAACTCGACTCAATCGTTCCGTGGCATACTGCCAACTAACCTATTACTAATACCTACTGCATACCTCGGTCCACGACCCATTGTTTCTCAACGACAGTGTATCGCTGGGTTGACATTTTACACAGCAGAGCTAATCTGATTTTGCTAACGAATGTGTCGTATACAATACCGGTGGATGTCATAATATCTGCTTAATGGAGTCGATGTACGCAAGTGAAGCGGTGAAGCTTGGTGCGCGAGCGCAACTGCGACGCCATGGAAGATTCAAGCTTGAGAAGGTTCACTGCAACCATAATCTACCAACAAAGTAAATAGCTCAACCAACCTACCAGTACTAACCAACAGCTGAACAGATCAAATGAATCAGAAGTGTAGTCAAATCTACGTCTACAGAAAATCGAGTCTTCCGTTTATCTTAATGTCTTGTGATCCTGTCAGGCTTTAAACGCAATAAACCTTCTGCACTTTAATTCATGCTGTTCCTAAAGGGCAATAAATCCGGCGCACGCGCACAGCTTCGTCGGCGCCACGGTATTGTTGTTGTTGCATTGTGCAACCAGAACAGCCTGACTGTACCCTTTGTTGTGTCTCCGACATGGAATTACACATACACCCTCGTGTACTCGTGGAACACCAGTTAGCCATTGGACACATTAGCATACAGAGTCTAGACACCGTCGTCGTTGCGAATGTATTAGATAGGTTCCGTATACGACCCTCTATAAACGAGCACATTAAAGTATACAGCCCGACTAACATATAACAAACATTTGTCTTGATATACAACCCTCGATCGGAGCCTCCATAAAGCACAATAATTAATGATCAATAAACGTCTTTCAGCATCGTTACTCTCAAACATAATTTCCCACAAACAGCTCCCAACCTCGCAGATATTTCATAATGGCGCCATCGAGCGCATTTAACAAATAATTAGCGGCATTTAAGTGCGTATGTCGCTTCCCTTAACCGTTTCTCCGGAACTATAAAATTACGGCAGAGGCATGTTGGCCGGCTTGGAGCAAAAACGTCGGACGATAGCGGACGGCCGAGCTAAAAATAAGCCGTGGCCGATGTTAATGAAGAACAACCGGATTGCTGCTGACAGGACTGACGGATCAGGGAAAGGTCCAACCACCCGGTGACCGTTGCTAGCTGGACACCCGATAACAGAATCATTCATGCTCTTTTACGGCGATATTATTTTCTGTATATTTTTGACGAAAACAGGCAGTACCGGTGAGAGCTTAATGTTATCCAGCAGCTGATTAGAAACTTTGGTATAAATTGTTTACCATAATCCTAATTGGTTTTGTTGGAAGTTCTGTTCTATGTTCTATTCAATGCAAAGCGTGAGCGATATTCACGTGCAATATTCTTGTTATTGTTGTCTATACGACCTTTCGAACAGTAAATCCCTGTTGCTTGTTGCGCAAGCGTGCCGAGCGCCTGCGCAGAACGTATGGACGACCTATTTCGATTAGATCGGCCGCCTGGAACTACGATTGTTACCGATCCGATCACGACTCCTTTCGCAAAGGTGAAAAATACTTTGAGAATGCCACGACTTGTCATTTTGCAGTCACGATCCGCGCCTGCCAAATGTCATCTAAATGTGTGGAGATATTTTGTGTTGAACGAAACCAGTTGCAACATACGAAATATCGAGGTCTCACGAAAGTAACTAGCTAACTGGCTACAGTTTATATTGGGCATATTTATAATGGCAATAAAGTGAAAGAATGTTTCTCCATGACAGGTAAGTTAATATGTAGTCTAATCCGTTTAGCTGTTTAACGGCTGTAAAGCTTCTCTAGCTTTTATTAGTACTAAGAAGTAGCATCCAGTTTTATGTCTTCCTTTCCGCAGTTAGTACCCGCAAGTAGGGAAGGCGGTAAGTGTGCGAGGTCGTCGCTGGCGCCGTGGGACGCAAATGGTATTCAGCTCGAGGCCTGCCATCACTTAGCGTCCATTATTCCAATTCTTACAGTCATGTGCATGTCTTCAAAAGCTAACAAGCTTAAGACATTCTTGAGGAAGCCCTAATGCCCTGCATTCCTCTTCCGCTGTCGCACATTCCTCACTCGTTTAAGTCAAATAATTTGCGATAGACATGAATCGTTGACTGGCTTGCGTCCAACTCGTTCCCTAAAGGTCGGCATTTTTATCTGCCACATTGATATGTACTTTACTTATTAAAGCGTTTAATTAAATAAAGATAACTTTTTCGCGGCGTGTGCGCAGCGCGCTGTGCTGTTCGCGGCCCTGCGCTGGTATTTACTGGCATTTAAACTCGTGTTACTTGTAATGGAGATTATTTACGTGCACTTTGTTCGTTGAGGCTGTTTTGAACGTTCATCACGATTATTGATAGTCAATAAAGTAGCTTTTGTCTGAAATGAGGCAAATGTGGTGATCTTTTCTCTTTATTAACCTGGGCATAAAAACCTGGTGCCTGGTATACTAATCTCAATAACCCTTTTTAGGCTGTCTGCAAAACCCAATTCAACATTACCATCCAAAACCCTGTACAACACACCCTGAATATGCAAACCAGCTGACCTCAAATAGGTGCACAATCCTTACATACCTTCAACATGTAGGTAGGAGGAGCAGATTCTCCAATTAGCCCATGGAAGTGGTCGCGATAATTCGCCATGTCGCTTCCTGTACGCTAATGACTTTGGACATTATCTACGGGAGCGTCCATGCCCATGTGAACATCGTTTAGTATTCATGGTCTTTGTTATTATAAGTCCATTAATGTCCCAAGGCGTGTAGGCTTTTGTTTTGCTTCTTGTGTGGACTTAAGTGGACAAGTTCGTGCTGTGTTAGGTTCTTAGGAGCGAAGGGTAATGTTACTACAAAACTTTTGAAGCTTGGGTTTCCTAAGAAAGCCGGTGCCTTCATGGCTACAAATTGACGGTGTGTGTTTGACAAGCTTAAACGAAATTCTGTTTTATTGCATTCAGAGATTCTTTTTCTTATGACATCCATATAATTTTATAATTAAACAGCCCTTTGTGGTCATAACCATTACTTTAAAGAGTTCTATAATTAATGCGGTCTATAACTATGGCTGTCTCGCTTTAATTAGTACAAAATGACAATGACAGGTGGATTTATGGATCGTATATAGGTGTGAAGTTTTTATGAACACTTGTAAGGCGTTATTTATGAGATCCCTTACACCCGGAATGATGCTTTTACGATGCTTAATTAAAGTGCAACCCGGTTTCATGTAAGATGAACTGGATGGACGTGTATTATGTTCAAATAGAATTCCGTTGAACAAAATAAAGCACTCTTTTGTACCTTGTCTCTAGCTACAATAACACTGTTATTTGCTACTGTTGCGTTTATTCGTTTTTGTTGTTGACTGGCGAAACTTCACCTTTTTTTTAAGTGATAACTTCATATGGGAGGGTAAACCGCTTCGTAACGTAACGCGTTACAGCGCCAGTCTGTCTGGCTTCCCTTTCTTTCACGCATACACAGCGGTAGGCAGGCACTTCCTCTCTCACTCTAACCCACAGCGCTAGTCGTATTTCGGACAGACGCTTCCAATATTAAATAGTTCAACTTACATTAGTTTAAGTTATCACTTCTGTCGGACGTCCCGAGACGCACACGTTTTTTTTTTCTTTACAAATTGGTTCGGTACCTACTCTTAATGTGGCCTAGCGTTGGGCAGCACCATCTTCTTACCAAGCAAAAAGACTCCCCTATATCAACCACCATTACTTATACAAACCATGCAAAAACAAAGTGAAGTGTGCAGCACGCTAGGTCAGTGGTACACAAGCCGGATTGTGGAGGAACGCGACGCGAACAATATGAACTAAGTTCTCACTTCATAATGTTCCTAGGAATGCCATGATGGATACTGCTAGTATGTCCGTGTTTGATGATACTTGGGCTCGTGATATAGTGCGTTGCGTGCTGTATTTGCAATTTCAAAATAGCGTCGACTTATGACGTTTTCAAGAGTTTAGGATGCATGAGAGAGTGGTTGAGAGTAAGGGCGAATCTGCCAGTGACATCATTTCTATGGAATGTTGACACTAAAACGTCTTGAAATCGGTTTGGATGTGATCATCGCGTTCGGATTCTTTGGAAAAACTCGCGAAATATAAAACGAAAGAGCAGCAGTTTTCAGTGAAGTTTAAAAGAGTCCGCTGATCTCGGCGCCAAGTTGCGACACAATTAATTTTTCGCGTCGTTAGTCAAATTCATCATTACTGCTTTAATAGCGCCATTTGCAAGCATAAAATTAATTGCAAGAATTCATCTTCTTCCATCATTATAACAATGGCCATAGTTCGTTACACTCTAAAAATCAATTTCGACTTGATAATTATTTTACCGCCATCCAATTTGGTTGAGCGAAATATAGCAAACTTGTGGTGGGATGTTTTCAATTACTTTTTGAAGAAAAAATAGTGGATGCACAAAAACAGTGGTAATGTCGAAGATTGATTTTGGCTACTTGGAATGCGTATAGTCGTGATCGGTCTAAAAACTAGTGCTATCGAAATTAAACAATTAATTGATCAGGTCCCGACTCCTATTAATTGAGGAAGTTTGTCGTTCTCATCATTTGCCTAGCCTTTTCCCAACTATATTGGTGTCGGCTTCCAGTCAAACCGGATTCAGCTGAATACCAGTATTTTACGTGGAGCGGCTGCCTACCAGACCTCCACAACCCATTAACTGGGTAACACGGTACTCCTTGGGAAGACTGGTGTCAGATTATCTGGCTTCTGACTATCCGTAACGACTGCCAAAGATCTACAAATAACATCCGGGACCAACGGCTTAACGTGCTTTCCGAGGCAAGGAGGAGTCTCGGTATGTTAAGATGGTCACCCATGCACAGACCTACCTCGGTAAGCGTTGCTTAACCTTAAAGATCGACCCGTGCGGCTGTTATTATTTAGCCACGAGCTCCGAAGTTTGTCGTTCTCATAGTTTAATATTTATTTGCTTGGACACTAAGAAACTAAACTTAGACACATGTCATTAAGAATTTAGTTTACCCGCATTTAATAAGTGAATCCAGATTAAACACGTAAAATAATTGCAAAAGTAACTAACCAGACATTAAAATTAATGAATGGTTTTATTTACAGCCGTCTAATAATAGCAAGAAATGACAAGTATGGCGTCCGACCTTCGCGGCTCAACAAGCAATTAGATGAGCCTTCTTAATAGTCCCTAATGACAAGAGCTTCCTCCACGCTAAACGTGACCAGACCATTCAGGTTTCATTCCAATTGTCTTAATGAACGAAGAACGAATGAACGTCGAGACGAATCGCGAACAAAAACCGCGGAGCCGGGAGAAATCTGATGAATCCATCTGCATTATATGAGGCGTTTTTTTTTGTTAATGGTAGCAAAAAGTTTGGGGCAGATCGTTGACGCTGGCTTTATTTATATTAAATAAATGGGTATGCTGTGGGTGTTAGTAAATGGTTTTATAACATTGCTAGCTTTTGCCCGCGACTTCGTACGCGCATATCCCATTTGTTTCGTTTTTTTTTTCGTTCCCGTATAGCCTTCCTCATGAATGTGGCTATCATATACAAAACTAATTTTCCAAATCCGACTGGTAGTTCCAGAGATTAGCGTGTTCAAACAAACAAACTCTTCAGCTTCACTGTATTATGTATAGATGTTAAAAAACAGTAATTCTGTTGTTTTGGTCAAACGGATCGATGATCAAAAGAAGTGCAATCACAAGTGAATTGGCCAATTGCCAATACATAATTGGAAACTCCATTAATGCTAGAAGGTTATTTAAAATATTCCTAAAGCTTTTCCACTACTCGGTGTTTAATATAATTGAAAGCTGCACCGATAATTCAATACAACTTAACGATAATTACAATAGCAGAAAGTCTATTAAGTTTGTTGAAATGTTCAAACAGTCGTCATTAATCATTAGTAAGGGTATGTTCCCATTGACGACTGACGTATGGGCCTAATAAGGAGGCACGTATACTGGGTATGTCATTCTGTGATACGAGAACAAAGCTTTGGTTGGAAAATTGAGGTAACATGGTGTAATTTTTGGTTAAAGTCATTTAGTTTTATCTTCTGGCTAACTATCATACAATGACTTTCTTCCTACTTCCTCCAATACCATTCTCCGTTCCCACAAAGCTTATGTGACTGTTTCGGACAGGCAAAGACTGTCGTTTATTGCACAACACGCCTTGTGTTTTCTCTCATTGTGGAGTGCACGCTAGCCCTAAGGCATGGTAATTAGTGATGGGCCACGAACGCGTTGTTCATCAGCGTTTACCATAAGCGGGCGGCGGAGGCGTTCACACGCTCCAGTTTGCGAAGAGCCCGCGCCGCGCCGCGCGTCGTCCGCGTTCGAAATACAAAAGCGGCGAATCCGCTTGCGGTAATTAGAAACGATGCGTACGCGCGTGAGAGATGAGCGTGAATGGCGAGGTGTGTGCCAGGTGAGCGCAGGAATTTAGGTGTCATGATTTGTTCTTATGATTAAACGTAATGAAAATTTTAATGAGCGCCTTCAAAGAAACCGTCGGACCGTCGCTTGACTCTATTGAAGACTAACTAGCGCTGAGCTGGGATAAGGCCATCTTAGTAATAAATGTTGGTATTTTAATCAATGGTCGACCTTAACCAATCTGAAATCCAATCACGTTAATTAAAGCTATTGATACCGTCGGCACATAATTTAAACATTGTATGGCCATCTATACCAAAACATTGTAAGCTTCATGGTCCCGTTCTATAATATACAATAGTGCGTGCAGCAGTATTATCGGGAGTACCTACCGCAGTTGCGCCGGCGCATTGTTTTGCTCTCATTTACCACGATCGCCGATAACATCGGCCGATCGGCACGGGCCGAGCGATAAATTTAATTAAACCACCTGTCGCACGCTACCGCCAGATTATGTTATCTACCGCGAAATACGCGGAATAAAATATAGCTCAACAGAAAAAATAATGACCAGAATGCATAGATAAAGTAGGATTAACGCAACATTGTGGCCATAGTTTCTTGTTTGTTTACAAGCAGGAGATATTAAAAATATTATACGGAGGAGCTTCTTTATTGGGGGTTGTCATCAGTAAACATTGTGAGTAACCAGTTTTACTTGGATATTTTTAATCCTCGAAGAGAGCTGGCATCTCTGTAAAAATAAAGGAGAGTTTCTGAGATGATATACCGCTATATCAGCTTTAAAAGGGTAAGTATAGCCAGCCTTAACTTAAGCAACTAAGTAGGTTTAAAAGACAGGATGCTGTCTCTCCAACACAAAAATGTCCTTCTGTAAACTATCAACAGAGAAACAAGGCTGGAAATTAACGGCCAAAATTGAACAATGTGCGATAGTTAAGCATTCATTACGCGCCTGCGCATGTTCGCTCAAATTTATTTTCGCTCGCGACATCCCCTCGCCCCGTTTCCGGCTTGCTAATGAGACTCGCTCGGTAACAAGGTTTGTTACTTACACGTAACACCTAATAGATAGGCGTTGTCAAGCGACAAGTTATGGCCTACTCACTTGAACGCCAACAAATGCTCTCCATTCCTCACTATTTTAAACTCATTTCCCAATACAACAGTTGTTTTGTCGTCTTTTCCATTTTGCATCACAGTACGCAAATTATTCTCTACCAAAACAGGTTCGTGCTCTGTATAATATCAATTTCCATAGTTACGGTCTATTACTTTGACAATTCTAATTATTGTAAAACATGGTGCCCGGATTGAACAACTCTATTGAGTTATGACGCACGCCATTGTAATAAAGCGAAGTACTCGGATTAAATGTACTAGAGAAAATGGCAACTAAACAAAATGCCCCTTATGAATAAAAAGATCATTGTTTATACATCGGAACCGATGATCGATGTTGCGCAATCGATAAATGGAAACAAAGCCGATGGTTGAAACGTCTCGAGCGACTATAATCGATTAGACTCACAGCGGTCTTGGTGCTTTTGTCCGTTTGCCATCGAGATGCTTGACCGAACATCTGAAGAGTTCATTTACGTTACGATAATGGGAACAAAAACCATTATACCGAAGGAAGTTTTGCGAGCTGTGAGGAATGACCTCCGGTTTAAATAAAACATTTCAAGGTCTAGGATGATTCAGAGAATGATGATGAGAAGAATTTAACAAAAGAAAATATTCGTAATATTTTGCGTGACTTTCCGCTATTAGTTACGGACTGGTGAATAGATAGAATCCTACTTGAAAACCGCTGCCACATTTCTCGGTCTGCAGCAACGAATAGAAATGCAGCCGAAAATCTGCGATCATTTCGCAAATAACCAAATCGTATCATTATCAATAAATATTTCGAAATCCGATTGCACGATACCGTTTCATTTATCAACCTTTGTCTACGACATATACGTCAAGCTGTCAGAACGCGTTCGGTTTTCGCTGTAACCTTTGACCTTTGGCGCGAGTCACGACCAACCTTGGGTGCTGGGTATTGGACCAGAGACCAGTATGATATCTGCGAGTCTTTCTAAACGTGACTAGAGCGCGGCCTTCGTCCGCCGCTCCCTTTTAGATTTGCGATATAGATCTGCCGCTCTTATTTATGCTCAGCTTTTGTTACTATTTGTGTGTTGTGGGAATTAGGTGGGGCGTATGTTTTGAATACTCTTTACTTGGTGAACGTATCTCCAAGTTGTTGTTTAACTCTAGATGGTTAAGTACATTTGAGGCATCTTTTTCTTCATATATGTGATTATTTCTATGGACCTTTGATAGCTATAGTTTCTTCTTATATCAGTTTTACTTGATTTTCAACAGATTGAGGATCTACATACTCATTATGTAGATCTTCAATCTGTTGTTCATCTAGTTTGCTTAATCCATTTGAGATAGCTCCATCCTTTTCGTCTATTTCATTTTCAAGCCCTTTGCTAGCTCTATCTGCTTCTGCATGAACAGGTTATCTTTAATTAAGTTTAACTTGATTACCAACAACAACATTTATTTCATCTACTGCAACCATCTTGTTGAACGAAATGATTGGCCTTTCCTTAGATCGACAATAAATGTAGCAGCGCAGAATTACTGACATTTGGATCTCTTGATTGCAAATACAGAAATGTTACAATCATACTTAAATCTATTCCATCCGCAAACCTAATGTTAACGAACAAATTATCTAATTGAATTTCATAATGGCACTGGTGTCTTCATATTCCCATTCTCATACGGAAATTCTTGTGTTTATTAATAAAAATATGAATACCAAGAAACATGTTGCGAGCACTTAAGCTATTATAACATAAAATCTCGTTATCTATTATTATGGTCGCAAACCACGTAAAGTATTTGAGAGTCATAACAAGGACAATTAAATACGTATCCGTGATGATATTGTACTGTTATCTGCTGCTCTGTGACAATTATTGCTAAGACCGGCCATGTTACGATTATGATACTCTGTGTATGTCCTTACTCATAAAAGATTATCACTTTTTATAACGCAATGCAATTATATTTATTATTTAAGAGCTCCACTCTGTGCAGTATCACGTACAACCTGTATAGCAGCCATTATATTTTGAGCTGTTTGAGTCTCGTTGAATTATTAATTTTATAATGTCATGTAATGCACCTAGCCCTCTTCAATACTAAGTTATTTTATAACGTAGTTATTGTACGAGTATATCGTGTTTAACATGCACATTAAGAAGTAATTAAGAATACATTTTCGGATTTATTATTTTAATGTATTCTATGACCTCCGCCTAGGTTGTTACTTGCATTATATTTATACAAATTAATTCTATGTACACGTGAACATATACTATGCGCATAAGTTAGTACTTAGCATATTAAAATAAAGCTTGTTAGAAAATACAATATACGCCATTTTCCCACACGCGATCGTTCACAAACAATTAAAATAACTCTCTTGTTTCAAGTATATCATTAAGTTAATGATATACTTGCTCTAGATTTGGAACCGTTGTCTTTTGAAGCTCTACCTTGTAAATTTGTCAATATTGATGAGAACAAATTTAAACTCCCAGACTTCGAAGATGCTTATGTTCCGAATGCTAATATTTTAGTTCCCAATACTAGTGGTAAGTCTCCTAAAACCATTTGACAAGGTCAATCAACGTCAATTCAGCAGGTAATAAAACTCCGTTATCTTACAATTTGCATGTAACGATCCCATCGTTTTTGGTGTGCGGGCCAAGTTAACCGCCTGTCGTAAATTCTTCCACCGAGGCATAAAAGACGACAGCAAAAAACTTTGACCTTGTTAGCTGACGTAACCGAGCGATCCCTTAGCGAATAATATTAGTTACTCTCCAAGGGTCCACACACAGAAAACGGTCTAAGTTTGGCCCGTACCGGACCCAGACTTGAATTTGAATACAATCCTTCTAAATGCAGAAGCTTCAATTTAACCCCCATCAAAAGCCTTCGCTGGATCACCGCAAATGGTAGGACAATCCTGCATTTTGGCTTACCGTGTAATCTTTAAAGTCGTATTCTGAAGGCCTTCCGCGTCTTTAGCGCCGTGTAATTATTCCCATTGTGTGTAGTATCTAATTTCAGCATGGGCGTTTAATGGGTCGCTGATTACTGCCTCCATGTCTACCGTACGATTCGTCGCGGGCTCAGAACGCGGAAAGAGCAATAAGTTGCTGCAGATTTTGACAATACGCTGAGCAATAAACCTTGAACTTTAGTTTCGCTCAGCCATTGTCAGCTTGACATAGTAACAAGCTGTTTATAACAAAACGGACTGCTGTTGTTTTGTCCAATTATATGACCTATTGCGCGAATAGAAACTGACGGAAAAACAATTTCTTTGTTAGGCTTTTCAGTTGTAATTTTCACGGCGGTTACACTCATTAGTGTCGCCCATTTTTTAAATAGGTTTCAATGTATCTGTAGCACTAACAACGTTCGTTAAGAATGCGAACCACTTCCGCCATATGGCCAGCGGCGGCGGCGTGGCGTCCGCTTTACGATGCATGCGTGCTGTCGCGGTTACACTTTGTTGGTTTTTATCTAAACACACCACTGTACCCAGGACCCTTTTTAACTGGACCACACGACGAGTTCCCTGGAAGTTCATTGCATCCTACTCCAGATCACCTGTTTACATACATCCCAGCTACGTCTCCATCTACCCTCTTGTGTGGTCTATACTCCGAAAGCGTAAAGCCGACCGTTCTGACGCGCCCTTCCTCTTATTTGTACACTGAATATTGTTCTTAAACTTGTTTATTCAACCCCATATGTTAACGGATCCTATAAATAAACGTGAAACTCTGACCGTAACCGGTCCAAGTTTCTTAACATCTAGTACGACAATATGTCCTTGAGTAATTGGTCGTAAAACACTTTTTGTTTTTTTTACAGGTAAGGAACTTTATTGAGCCACACACGGTACCTGTGGAACGCGCCCTGAGCGGAGGTATGGAACATGGTGTCAATAAATTGACTATTTAATACAGCTTTGATGTTTAGAAAGGCCCCCGTCGCTATAAATGCTCTTTTTATACCGATGTTCACTGCATTGACATAATAATACTACATGAATAAACTCATAAGATCCATTGCTCCATTTCTAAGAAAAGTCTGCATTGAATAGACTGGATGGTTTGATATCTTCCAACAATATACGATTATAAATTATATAATGCTTTTGATGTTTCCGATACACATTTTTCCATGAAAAAGAGCGTGCTGTCGTAATATTGATTTTATCTAGGAAGTATATTTTGTTTTTGTTCGTCAATATGGGCCTTCGGTTCGCATGTTTATTTGTGTTCACTTGACCAGTGTTCATTCACATGCAATCATTAGTCAAACATGTCAGAAACAGGCAATTTTATAATAGCATTACGTCTAACGTTTTTTATTGCCGACCTTTTGACTTGTATTATTATTCGATATGCTTACCTACTACCAATATTTATATATGATTTATCAATCGGATCTATGATACTTGTAACAATGGTTCAAAACATTGAAATCATCCTTGACCCGATCTCCTAGCACCTGTCTCGCATCCTTCCTAGTCGGACGTGCGCTTGCGCATGAAACAATGGGCCCTAATGCCGACGCCGCCCGAACAATAGCTTCTAATTCGGCCCAACACCTTACAGTCCAAATGATACACCAATTGTATAAAATTTAAGATTTGGTTTAATTGTTGAGTTTTCGTAAAGAATTTGAAAGGCGAACTCGTCTCGAAACGCCTTAATATTAGGTTAATTGAAATTGGTCCTCAGGATCTAAAAGTTGTCAAGGTAAAGTAATCGGTGCCCAAAAAGATTTTCGTTTTTTTAATCTGTCCGGCTCTATAAAAATATTTATGTAAGTGTAATGCAGTTGCAGCGAAATGATTATGCAAAAATTCTGCGCAATAAGAGATGGCCCATATATTCTTGGAATAAAATTTAAATTTAAAATTATGCGAGGTCGGCACTAATTACAGCATCTTCCGAATTTCCTGATCGTATATCCAGCAAACTGTCAGATCTGTACAGGTAATTGGTAACCAACCATGGAGAAAGCCAGCGACGGGCAGTCTACCGCTCCTCGATCATTCCACGTCATATTCTGTCCCCATTCACGGCTCTGCCCTACTTCGGGAAATCATTGTCCAAAAAGAAAGGCAGTGCAGTTAACACCTTCTGCAGTTCGCAATGCCAGTTAATTAATGGTTATTAATCATAGTCACGACCAAGCGGTTTCTAAAAAACTACACCTTTTTTGTCATGTTTAGTATCTTTGTTTTTGTTTTGGACCTTGTTTACAGCGTCTTCAATTTTTCACGGATACTTTAGTTGTCTTCCGTGATTCACTTTTTTGGTTTGTTTGGCAATAATTTTATACCACGTATTTATACATTTTAAATTCCACTGACTTAATAACCTCCACGATACTTCTCCGTTTCGCAAACTTAAGCTTCCCTCATTTCTCTGCAACTGTCAAGCATGTGTGGTCTCTCACAAACTTTTCCAACAATTACGTTGAAAATTAATGGGTGTCATAACACAGCCTCAAACTTCGACTATATTTTATTATTTTCATCAAGCATACCGTTATTTTTTTCACATTGTCCCCGTTAATAAATCCGGTTGTGTATGTTATTATTGGTTGGTCCAGTAACACCGTAATTTGGCCATAAGTCAACTGTTAATCTGATGCAAATTGCTTCTTGTATCACGATGTTTGGGTGACCGATATCGTGCTAAATTTAAGAGGTAACATCTGCGTGCAACAAAGACATGCAACGGAGATAAAGGTTCTGAAATTCTGAACGTATTCAATTTTTTTTTCTTAACCTATTGTGTCCCACTGCTGGGAAAAGGCCTCCCCCATATCCTTCCAGATCTTTTCTTGCGCTACCTCGAACCAGACTTCGCGGCGTGCATCCAAGTCATCTCGCCACCGCTTTCTGGGCCGGCCTCGGCGTAGCCGTCCATCCCCTGGCACCCATTGCGTGGAGACTTTTGCCCAGCGGTCACTATGCATGCGGCTGGTGTGACCCGCCCAGTCCCATTTCAGCCTGGCAGCTTTTTTGCCCACGTCAATGATACCGGTTTTGGAGCGCAGCGTGGTGTTCCGTGTTCCTATACAAATTAACCATGTTTAATGCCATTCTAACTGCAAGTAGTATTTAAGATGATATGAGAGCTGCCAGCTTAAAGCTAATATTAGCGTATCTTCTTCAGACAACACTGCATCCTCTTCGAAGTCCAGTGATTGTTTTTATGTTGTATAACCGGTAATCTGTACAGAAATGATTTTTAAAACGTGGCCATTATTCCTAATAGGTATGATGTAAGTGGATGGGTCATCTCTGTTGAGCCGTGTTCGTGCGTCCAATAGGTTTTTAACTTCCATGTGTTATGTTTTGTTACATAAATCCAAAATACCAATATATTTATTGTAATGTTCTTCAATGTTTTCGGAGAAATCTGTTAATATACTTACTTAATTGTTTTTGTTCCTCAGTTCTGCCGTTAAAATTTCGTTTTCATTTTCTGACAAACGTAAATTTGTAACATTTAACTTGGTTGTCAATAAAAATACAATAAACGGGTCCGTTACAATTACTTACAATTCACTTGAATTGATTCAGAAGAGTCAAATTGAAATTAATTCCACAGGTTTATATGCAGATTGTAACTCGATCTTTGCAAAAATAAACGCCGTCAGTCGGTTTTTAATCGGTTTCTTTTATTATAAAAAAGTTTTGTAATCATCCAAGTGTGAATGCGTTGGGCGCCTCCGAACGATCGTGACAATTGCTAAAATTGCCAGAACCCGCGAAAGGTGTTGCATAATGCCGAACTCTTTAGCGTTTTCATGCTTTCTAATTAATTGCATAATTTAGACCGCGTGTTGTAATTGGCGCAATACTGCACTTTAGTCAGGTGCTAAAATAACGTTCGCAGCAATAACACAGTAGTCTACCCCCAGGTCAATTTTTTTTATAGTTCATCATGATTACCAGCCAGACACACACTTTGACATGCATAAGTCAAATGTGAAGACATCGACCTACATGCAACATCCTGGTGCCAACAATTTGATATTATGCGGGTGAAATGTTCGTTTAGCTCTCAAAGAGGTCCACAGGGCTGGCGGCAGCATATTGGTATAGTTAGTAGACAATTTACAACCGCGTAAATTCCCATCTGTGTCGAACAAATATTTTTATTCATCTGCGAACTAGTTACATTCAATCCACTAACCTCGTTATGAGAACCAGTCGGGTTCTTTCATTACCTCTCGATTAAAATCGACTAACTATTACACCAAATCGATTCGAGTATCGTTATCGAGTGTTTACTCTTCGTATTTTTCCTAACAAACGATATCGATTAATTTGTCGGCGGGCTATTCGTGGATAATTGAATTTTTTTAATGTTTGTATCGGGCAAGTACCTCGTTAAGCCGATGATGTTACATTCATATACGAGTATTAATTATTTGATTAGTGATTGTAGGGAGAATTAATTAGTGTAAGATTACTTTTTCGTTTCTAGAGTCTTGTTGTAAAAAAAATTGTGGTGGCATTTTAATTGGATCACATTTACGCATTAAAAACATTAAATATATGATGTCTCGTTTGTTTCTCCACATTCCACAAATGTACGTTTCATACATAAAAGTTAGCGAAGTAATAAACGCGATAAAATTCCGCGACTAATGGCCACTCTCGGGCAGAGACAATAACGAGGAGTGCAGTATTATTCTCACTGCTTATCCCTCATGTTGTGAGTGCAGATTGCAATTTTCCATCTGTCACCGTTTTATTTGCGCGTCAGTTTTGATGGCTCGTTGCGTAGAGCAAACGTCATGCGCGTTGAAGTCGCGTCCGATGCGCCCACGCAGCGCGCCGCACAAGCCTGCCAATTATTTGTTTGTAATTCTGGCTTTATTATTGTAAACCATGAAATACAAGCGTTTTTATCCAAGTTTATACTTCCTCAGTTTTTAAATATTCAATTTGTAAATTACTCCCTAGTCATAGTTATTTAGTATTTTATTTTGAAATCATAACGTGATATTGCAAGCCAGTGTCAATGCTAATTGATTAAAACTTTCATGGCCATTTTGAATTGTATTTCTAATATAAACCTGAAACTCTTTAACCTTTAGTCTCATTAATCTAAAATTAATAGTTTTATTCATTTTAGAGGTTAAGTACTAAATAGCATGAAAAGTATTATTGTTTGAAGGCACGCACTCCAATATGACCAAACAGTTAAGGTTAATAACACTAATTTTATTTATTGTCGTACGTGATAATTACACGAATTAAGCCTAGCAATTCTGATTCTTGCAAATGCGAGCCCGGTATTGCCCGGGACTTCGTACGCGCATGTTCCGTAAGAATTTTCCATTTCCGTATAGCCTATAGCATTCCTCATGAATGTGGCTATCATATACAAAAATAATTTTCCAAATCCAACAGGCAGTTCCAGAGATTAGCGCGTTCAAACAAACAAACTCTTCAGCTTTATTATTAGTATATATTATAGTATAGTATAGTTTTCCGCCCAGAAAACATAATTGTGTGGAAAAGGAGGAGAAGGGAGATTTTGGCCCTGCTTTAAGACAATGTGTCTAGTTAGTTTAGAAGCCTTACTGAAATGTTTAGTCTTAAAAATAAGCTTTTCCCCAGTTTAAATAAAAGCTCAACTCGTCCAAGTAACTCTTCATCTCATGGCATATAAAGATGGCACTGAGAAAATCTCTATAAACATTTCCGAACACGAAAAATCCATACAAAATCATTACCTTATGCATACCAGTCAACTGACAAAAATGATAAAGTCATTACACCAGGTACAGTCATATGAAGTCCTCATTAGGGTCAGGGCATGGATAAACAAAGTTCGTCGCATGATCGATGGCTGCATAACGGGCCGCGTCCGGTGTCACTAATAGTGCGTGTGCGCATTGTATGCGTCGAAGTGACGGCTCTATGGCGTGTGAGGTTGTGTGCGAAATGCTGGCATTATGTTTGAAAGTGGGTTGTAGGAGGATAAGACGTAGTGATTGACTGTAGTCATTTGGTTTTGTTGTGTAATGAAGCCACAGATGATACTTCTCTTCCGGCAACTGCTCGATTACCTTCTGTAGTTGTCCCTCTGCAGAGAAAAGGTCTTCTTACCCTTCCACTTTACCGCTCATCCCAGTATCTCTTTCTGGAGATGAACAAGGCCATCTATCAGTAGTTCGGTATTTGCCTATGCGAGCATTTGGTTATATCCTTTCCTTAAACCAATGTCTAGTGCAGATGACACTGTCTGATACGCTTCATTAAATAAATAAACATTTTAAATCAGACACTGAATCCACAATTTAATGTTATCTGTACGAGTTAATGAGTAGATTTCGACTTCTGTGCAGTTGTTCTGTTGGGAGATGTTGTTGCACCGTTAAAGGTTGCGCCCGCGCCGACCTCGCTTGTTTAATTAACTTTTATTTACACAACAACATAACTCTGGCTCGTATGTACTCGGCTTGTTTACCAGTTTTCTCTTTTGTGTACGAAGATAACAGTGTTTATAAGGCCTAGTGGAGACAGGTCATGGAATAGTTCTGGTGGTGCATATCGGCTTCCCAAAGTGAATGGAAGCTTGCATAGGTTTTTGATAATGGTGCGTTTCTGTCGTGATACAAGTATTTCGAATGAATGTGGATAGCTTTAAGAGGAGGGGAAAAAAACGATGCATTGATTGCTTGAAAATTGAAATATCTAGAAATCAAATGGCTACTGAGAAGACGTCTAATAGAGAAGTTTTAAAGAAGACATGTTGCGCTTCGACCAGTGAAGGGTCGAAAAAAACTATGGAAGAAATGCGTGGTGCATTTCTACCATAGTTTCTACCCTTAGAGCGGTTACGCACTGCATCCGATCTGAATCCGTGAAAATACGGATATATAAACACTCGGATCGAATTCGGATATTGCTTACGCACTAATGCGATCTCTGATCCAAATCCAAGCTATTCAGAGGCCAACTTTGGATATGTCGGATTTGAATCCGACATATTGCAAAAGCGTTCATACAAACAGAAATACGGCTACTTCGGTCCGTCAATATTTCTTCCAAATTGGAGACTCACGGATGACGGAGAGAAATCGGATGACGGATGACGGAAGTCGGGTCTAGTGCGTAAACTACGATACAAACAGTTCTATGACTACTTCGGGACGTATTTTCACGTATTAGGATCGGATGCAGTGCGTAACCACTTTTATTATAATTCTCTCTTACATCAAAATTACAATAATTTGCAATAAATAGACACACCGTCCATTATTCCCTTTATCGCTAATCCTGCTCTACAAATAACTCCAATCCGATAGAAACTATTGAGATAATAAGAGTTCAGTGACTCCGCTCTACTGCGTTGAAACATAGCCTAGTAATAAGTCAGTACAGACAAGCATTTATTGTATTGTATTCCTTCCCTTTTGAGGCTGATGATTAATAGCACAATCGAGAATAAATTAGACCGAGTCCGGCTGCGAACTAATGACTACTGTCTCGTTTCCGACTTTACTAATTACTGAACCATCAGTGCTTTTAATTATTGCTTTTTATTTCATACATCTGATTTAATGGGAGACGGTTCTTAATTAATTTAATGGTATTAAACCTGTCACCAGCCAGATGGTAAAATGATCGAATGTTCACCGACTGGTGAAGTATGAAATGCAAGGAGTGGTGACTATTTCGTTGCTAATGTGAAGGGAAGCTTATTTAATTCGTACGATTTTTTTTTTTGACGATGACCACTCGCATTTCAGCACACAAAGGCTGGTTACTGCTTAACCGGAATAATAATTCGTACGAAAGTAACGTTCCCTTTTATTACTTAGTTTGCTAGTGTTGCTACGCTACTGAATCAGTTTTTTGTCGTAATTAAGCCGATTGTTTAGGTCTATATTTGGTTCTGTTTAATTTATAATCGGTCATTATCAGTATCCGGTGTTTAGGATGCGTAAACTAATAATATGATAATAACTTGTTTAGGCCGTAAAACTTATGTAATTGTAATTTGGGTACATCTCAATTGCACTGAAAATAAATGTTGCCAGCTCACGTCACCAAAAATTCAGAAAATTGTTTATTTTTCTTTATATAATCTGTTTCAACTAAATCAAGATCAACTAAATAATAATACATCTTAGATAATAATAAAGGTAGAACAATGTTAGGTGCCTGTACTAGGAGGGTCCTGTATCACAGGCGGCAAGAGCTCAACAATGTACTAAGAACTTTTTCCCCATCTACCTTGAACCTTTTATTCCATAAATACTTAACTAACTATATACACTAGAAATAAAAATAAAATCTCCTAACTAAATAAACTCTAAAATATGGCGTCAAAAAATTCATCCGCATCGCTGTCGACTGGAAGTGTACCCAAAAGACTGGCGGCATTGCCACGTTGTATGGCAATGCTTATTCTTTGACCAAGGTAAAAGCCAGAATTGTACTAAGAATCGTATAAAAAATATTTAAATTATTTACTTAATATTTAAATAGTAACTGAGTTATATTAATTTATTTGATTAACCAAATTTACTTAATTGAACAAATATCACATATAATTTATAATACAGACCATAAATGGATGTTTCTAGCTAAGAAAACCTAAATAAAAACAGTAAATATCAAAATTAAAAGTCATTTACTCAAATTAGGCTGAGTGCCAGCACTTTTTGAACGTCAAAGTTCTACATAAAGACAGTCCCCCAAAACGCCCGCCCGTCACCACTTCCTAGTGTATTAGCTGGGAAGAAGAAGTGGCTCAGAAACTCCCCAGCAAAAAAAAAGTAAACAGTATTGCTTGATTGCCTTTAAAATACCTCCTTTCCTTCACATTAAAACTCATTTACTCATACCACCTTCAGTTCGGACGCGTTACCAAAGGTTGGCGTAAACGTTTATAATAAAATAAAGTACTTACATATATTAATAATTTCATTAATTCTCCCACGTGGCTGACAGGCATTGCAAGTCATCTCATAATTATTGTGCTCATTAAATATGGTGGCATTAAGTTATAAATTACTTCGTATTTGTATGAGTTTCGTTTAATGTTAATAATTTTATTGGTTTTTTTGTGTGAAATGTATGTGCATTTTTTAATGTTGTATTGTATTGTGTTAAAATAGTTGGTATTGCGTTAAAATTTGCCAACCTGTTGGAACAAACTAAACAAATGGCGGACGGTTATCTATAGTAATACAATAATGCTGAATAGTTTGTTTGTTTGTTTGAACGCCTTAGGGCGTTCAAAACGTTTTTTCCCGTTCCATGAGGATTGTGACTAACATCTATATCGACAAAAATATTTTTTCAAATCCGACTGGTTGCCTATACTAGCCGCGCGGGTAACACCGCGGGGCGCAGCTAGTTCCCATATAAAAACAAACCATATTTTCATAATCCTAATTGGAATACTTTTACCAGACGCTTTCAAAGATCTACCATGTCTGCCAGAGATCTGCAGCCAAGGAGATCCCCCTGCCAATATGTTATTTTACACCTTACCTACAGTCATTGACAACAGTCTTGCCAATTTGTACAAATTCAATTGCATTGTACTTACCTCCCATAATCACAAGTTTTACCACTTGTATGAATATCAAAGCGTGATCATTGAACTTTACATGAAAAAAAGACCGGCCAAGTGCGAGTCGGACTCGCGCACGAAGGGTTCCGTACCATTATCTATAAAAAAACGGCAAAAAAATCATGTCTGTTGTATGGGAGCCCCCGTAAATATTTATTTTTTATTTTTGTTTTTATAGCGGCAACAGAAATACATCATCTTGTGAAAATGTCAACTGTCTAACTATCACGGTTCATGAGATACAGCCTGGTGACGGACGGACTGACAGCGGAGTCTTAGTAATAGGGTCCCGTTTTACCCTTTGGGTGTGGAACCCTAAAACAACTCATTTTGCAGTTATTCGTAACATTAGGTAGTATGATATCATTGTTATGCAACCTTTAACACAAGTTCTTGCTATTTATTAATAGTGATTAATGCGATTATACATAGGCTTGAAATAACGTGCGATATTACGTGACACATGCTAGGTATTTCGAAATAGACTGCGCTGTTTAATAGTTCAAACATGATCTGAATAATATGTTTGTTGTTGATGATAATATCTGAAATATAAATCTATATACTAATATCATAAAGCTGAAGGGTTTGTTTATTCGTTTGAACGCGCTAATCTCGGAAGTACCAGTCGGATTTGGAAAATTATTTTTGTATATGATAGCCACATTCATGAGGATTCCGCGGGAATGATGCATGTTTTCGGGATAAAAAAGTGAATGAATGTTAAACAGCGATAGTGTAGGTACTCGTAACTTTATATAATACTAGCTGTCGCCTGCGGCTCCACCCGCGTTAATTTCGAAAATTATCCCAAGGGAATATATTCCCGGGATAAAAACTATGCTATGTCCTTTCCCGGGACTCAAACAATCTCCATATCAAATTTCATCTAAATTGGTCGAGCCGTTTGCGCGTGAAGAAGTAACAAACATACACACACACTCACAAACTTTGGCCTTTATAAAATAAGTGTGATCAATGAAAGAAATTTTGTAATCGGATCAATACTTCCTGAGATTACCTTTTACAAACATGAAACAAACAAACACTTCACCTCTTTATACTATAACTAGCTTTTGCCCGCAACTTCGTTCGCGCATATCCCGTTTTTCCCCATTGCCGTAGGAATTTCGAGAAATCCTCTATTAGTGCTCCCCTTATACTCCCCAAGGAAGCTACATCCCATTTTTCGGTCCTGCGTCGTCTGTCAGTCACTCATTTAACTGGCTGTATTCACATAAACAAATGAAAAGTGGGCGAAAAAGGAAATTTTCTTGAAACTTGGAACAAATGAATAGAAATACTATATTATCATGGCGTTCTAAATAAACAATAGTTCATCCCTGCAAAAAAACTCAGAGGTCGTCGCCCCCGAGTAATTCATCAACTCCATTTGTCAGGTCACAGCTCAACTCAAACAAAATTAAATTCACTTCATTCCTCTCGTCTCATTTCCTCGCATTTCCAACAGCTCCATCAGAATGCCGTCGCTAACTCTTCAGACTAGCCGCGTGTCGCATTGGCAGGCAGACTCAAGTGGCGACCCCCTTTTGTTCGAGGCGTGAATAAGTGCGGAATCTGCGTGCGAAGGCTTTTGTCCGGCCTGTTGTGACTAAGCTAGGCTGGAGTTGAAGTTCGTTAGGTGATGAGTCGAGTTGGCACGGACGGAAATATTGTTGGCATTTTATGAGCTCCTAGTACTTCGTTTTGGAGAGGTATTTTATTTTGAAGTGAAAACTTCTTTAGCGGCGTTGTGCACTTTTTGGGATGGGTAAAAAATGTTAAACTCGCGTCAGGACACGTGACCTGATCGAAAATTCGTAAGACGGAGGGAAAGTTCTGAAGTGTTAAATTTTTAATGTAATATAAATTGTCATGTTTGTGAATCAATGAATATTATTGTATTTTACCACATAAATGGTAGTACTTATAATTAGTACTGATAATTAAAGCAAATTGTGCGAAATTATCAAAAATGCACAACGTTAATGTTCAAGTTTTCACTTCTGCCGGCACTCCCGGAGTGCAACCCGGTATTTTTTACTGGAAAATATCATTTTGTGACTCCTAGTTCCCTGGTACTTCGTTTTGGAGAGGTATTTTTTTTACTGTATAATTATATTAAGTTGCAGGTTTAGCCTGACACCCGATTTCTAAATTAGTGGGATTGTGAGTATTTTGGGTTTAAGATTAGGGTTGTCCCAAGAAAAATCAATGAAGTTCTCTCTTATTGTAGTAACTTAGTAACAAGGTCTACTTGATTAAGTCGTACCTATAAAAATGAGACCTGTATCGCGCAGTCTAAACAACTAACAAATGTTAATAATATTATGTAAGGCATTGTTCGTAAAACAAAGAGAATTGCATATAAACCTTCATTAACGGTATGTAATACAACAATAACATAAATTACAAAACAAAATATTAACTGAAACACTCGTTTGCAGTTATAAATTTACTCAAGTTCTTTGAAATCAACTAAATTATACAGAACACAGCCCTTTACAAATATTAAGTTTATTATAGCAAAGACATTCTTAATTACTACACAGCAATTTAATTTATTTGCCGTAGATATAGAATAATATTTATTTCTTTATGGGAAAGAGTCGTAAACTTCGAAACTCCCGTTGTTCTGAATGATTTCGGAAAACGGTAAATCGTGCGTTTACTTCGGGCATCTTCGGCTAAATTGATCATTGTCATAGTGTGCGGGGCTGTGTGTTGATTGATTTGCGCAGGCGAGATGTTAAATCACGGAACGGCGCTAAAGTCCTGTTATGCAAGAATACCGTGGGATGAGCCTGAGGCAACGAGGTATACCGGTATAGTAATCGCTGTTTCTGAATATTCCTTTTTTGTGAAATTTTATCTTCGCACCATATAAAGTTTGACATGCACAAAGATGCAAGGACTTTCGACGTCCAAAATGTTTGCCATTTTGGACGTCGAAAGTCCTTGCATCTTTTAACACAAGCTACAATCGAAGGCACGTTTAAAAATAATAATCAACCTGTATATTGACAGCTGTCAGATTGATATCGATGTTTTAGACGGACTATACCAACCATAAAGCAAAGCTATAAATAAATGAGCATTGAAAATGAACGAGAAGTAAGTAACTTAGATAGTTCTCATCGTAAATTACATGTTCGCGGAACCCATTGGCGGTTGTACAAAGGTACATACGGTTGCCGGTTGTACAAAGCAAGGTATTTTGTTGTCACAGAAGTCAACACAATGACTATGTCACGTGGTCGTGTCACAAGAATGCGGAAGTGCCATGACAACACAAAACACTGTCTCTCCGGTTGTATGGTTTTGTCAATGGTTCATGACAGACGTCTATTTGCAACGTTCAGGGCTTAGGCCTTTGAAATCGAACCTGTGGTAGTGTGGTCTGAGTCGTTAACGAACAAGAATGTTTGCTTTTCATACTTTCCTATGCTTCTTGTTTAATTAATAAAAAAACCTTGTGGATTTTCATATTCCCGTTTTTGGACAGAAAAACGTGTAGATACTTGTGTTTTTATTTTTCATGTAGTTGCGGTCCCATTTGGGAAGCTGTTCTATTCATAGGGTTGCTGCAATGCCGTTCACATTCACATACTCCCAATTAATTTCCAACTTGACTTTTTACAACAATGTCTCAATTAACTCATATACAAAATAAAAGAGGACGTCCTTTTATAAATATTATAGCAGTCTACAATACAGATAGATGTCTTAATTAAGACCTCATTTGCTGTATTCCCATACGAGTGCATTTACTTCAACGACATTCCTGTCAAGTCTGGCTTAATCGGCAAGTGGGCAAGACTGGCTGTTGGAGAGATAGTCTTTTGAATATTATTATTTTTCTCTTAAAAATGATAGCGAAGGCTTGCTTGAACATGTATCGTAAAATTTGTAAACTACGATCAGGGTAAAGTTGGTAAAAATATGTAGGTTCTAAAAATCATAATTACACATTCAAGAATTGATAAAATTATATATGCATTTTATGAATATTAATAGGTAATTCATATTTTAAGCTTCTACGAAGCGAAACGATCGTTTCTCCTTTTTTTTTTAAATAATTAAACCGAAGAGCCGCTGTATCTTTGTAAAATATTATCTCCGGTTGAGATGTAGTATCAGAACTCACGCTAGCCTCAAATTTACGAATTTCTCTCGCCAATTATCGTCTCACGAGATGTTCTTCGGAAACATACTCACTTCACCCTATGACGTATTGCTGTTATTTTTTAATATTCTGTCATTTTGTTATTGTCTTGTTTTTAGCATGACCATAAAGCTTTGTTGATAGATTTCTTGATGAGTTCAAGATTGTCTTAAATGTCATCTGGGTTTATTTTTATAAAAATAACAAAATGTATTTATAAACATCATTTAACTTGTTAGATTACAATTAACACTTGATTAAACTCTGGGGGTCAATGTCAATTTAATAAATGTGAACATAAATACAAAAACATCGTATTATTAAAAGGTTGTAACTTTGTCGCGTAGCGTAACCTCAACATGTTTACATTTCGTCGGCCAGCTTGATCGCTTGACAGGTTAATTTCCTTGTATATAAAAATCACAGCTATTATTAATCAATCAATGTTGGATATATTCAAATTGAAAAATAATCAACTGCCGTTTTACTTCGCCTACATATGCTAAATTGCAAGGATTTTGCTGTCAGTAGCTTTAATTTGCAAATTATATTTTTAATCTTACACAGATCGTGTTAATTTTCGCAATTCAATTTTTGACAACCCTGAACAATTTAACGGCATTCGATTTTCGGTGACCATTATTTTAATTATTATTTAAATTGGAATTGAAAATTACGTACAAGGATTTTTTATCAAGTCCAAACGCTATTGCAGGGTGATGTAAGAAAACCGTTTTTTTCTCTTTGTCTCACAACACGATGTACGTCCTTGGATGCATCCGTGTGACGGCAGTGAGTAAGCCACGAGTGTATCACAGTATTGTCTCAAAAACAATGGAGTTTAAACTTTATTTGCCAACAATTAGGTACTTTTTTAATTAGTTCAATGAAGTTAGTTAGGTAGTTTCTTGAGTACTCCAAAGAAGTTGGTACTATAGTGCATTTTTATTCAATGTTCAAAAATACAACATTATTATTTAAATTCATGTACTCCTGGTGAAAAATCATTTCATTTTCAAACATTGTAGTCAGGACATGGGAAAATATGCTCAGACCTCAATATAATCAAATTAACTGTGTTCAAAATAACTGTGGTGTACACAACCAGCATAAACGTCAAAACTGACAGTTTACTTACAAATAAACGCCAAAACAGTCATTTTTATGAATGATCTCCATGGGCCATTTAACGAATTTAAAAACAAGTTAACGCGGGCGACATACATATATTACCGACTGTTGGTACAACAATGTAAACTCAATCCCGCTGCGCTGGCGCATGTTTAATTGCTTGTATGTCACTTTAATGCCGGTTTTAAGTCGTAATGTTTGCGCTGAAACGCGTAAGAATGTCGCACGACTTTTTCCTTTTCGTACAAGACAGGGCCTATGTACTGTAAGTACAGTCACAGAAAAAATAGGTTCGTCACCTTAAGGTCTAGGCTTTTTTGCTCCGTTCTCAATATTGGCTTTAATACTTAATGGACTCAGTATTGTCATAATGTCAAATGACAGTTGTGGCTACTTTTTTCAATATTTTAAGGTGACACTGACAAATGAAATAAAACAGATTTGATTTACATTTCTTGAAATGTAACTATGAAAAAGTTTTAGTTATAAACTAGACATTAGTGAAAGATTTTCATAAATATATATATTTTTTATGTCGTATTCAGTTCAGTAAATCAGTGCCGTAGTTTAAAAATGATGTGTCGCAACTTGAGAAAGGAAAGAAAGAACTCGGAATACTGACGAAGATATAAACGACTCGACTGTACCATGTTTATGTTGCTATTCCCATTATTAAGTCGCTTTAGAGAAAAATACTACGTTGTCCACAGTTGTGATAGGTGTGAATGCGCTCGAGTTGTGTTTGCGACGTTTTTAACGACTGTGTATTGGGGGGACGTGTTTATGGTCTTTTGAGTGTTTTATTTGAGGTTGGTAAAACAAATAAGAGGCTTTTACATCCTATAGTATGGCGCCATAAAATACCTATAAGTGTTATAAGCCTATCATGACATACTGCTGGGTACAGGCCGTCCCTTATATCTTTTAGTAGCTTTTGTCCGTGACTTCGTACGCGCATATCCCATTTTTTTCCCGTTCCCGTAGGAATTTCGGGACGAATTATACGCTTAAACCTTTCTCATGAATAACCCCATCCATTGGTGAAAACCGCATGAAAATCGGTGCCGCATGAAAGTAGTTTTTGAGTTTATCGCGAATAGGCAGACAGACACGGCGGAGGACTTTGTTTTAATATCTCGCTTAGAGCTTCTAGACTTAAACCTTTTTTATCCGTAAACATCAATATTCAAGCTTAAATAAATCTTTCTTGTCAAAATAAAACTCAAAACACCTCAATTTGTACCTCTAAAAGATTTTTATCCTCCGGGACAAAAGATAAGCAAACACAAGCGAGCGCAACAGTATCCATCATGTAGATAAGCGGCTGCTTTGTTCCGCCGTCTCCTTAAACGTGGAGGCGAAATATTATCATAAGCAGGACTGTAGGGCTCCAGGGCTGCAGGACTCGCCGCGTGACAAATGTCCGTCTGAGTGTCACACACGCTGCGTCAGCGCAGCTCGGCGGATTCGGGGGTCTAAGTTAAGGGCGGTAGCGGGTTGTCGTGGGTTTGGAATGTCGGCTAAAAATAAATAACCATAATTACACAAAGACGCAACTTAACGTAGGTACCTAAACTTACGCTTCATCTGACAAAATCAGTCATAAATTTGCGGTGTAAGACAGATCGAATACTGGTATTCAGCTGAATCCGGTTTGACTAGCCAAGCCCAATATAGTTGGGAAAAGGCTAGGCAGATGATGACAGATCAAAACCTAATTTTCGCCTCTTCCCTTCGCTTCGAATTCAATATAGCTCCAACAAAATTTAAAAAAAAAAAAAACCATTGACCAATTTAAAAAAGTAATATAATTGTGACAGATGTTATTTATGGTAACCACCAAAATGTAGCCTGTTGTAAATACATTAAAAATCAACTCTTCATGTGTCATTTTCGATCCGCTCCCCGTCCATCACTCGAACGCAGCCATCTTGAAATATGCGCGTGCGCGCCCAACCAACCCCCCTTTTTTGTGTGCGCCACGTAGGTGGGAACCTTTTTATTATGTTACCATTGGTAATAGTCCCTCGCTCGAGATACGAGCCCAGAGGGTCCTATTGTCTTATTTGTTTTATTTATTGTTTTCAGTTGCTTGTAATTTAAAAGTCGAGTGGGTTTTTTGTACGTCTGTCTGTAGTAATTAACACAATGGTAGGGGACGAAAAGGGTTTTTGTTGTCTGTGTTACAGATTTCTTTTTTATTTTCGATTGCATCTGGCTTTGTGTGGTAGTTGAAGAGTCTTACTTCATTGGGCACGACATTCACATGTGAAGTAAGATGTCTGTGCACATTCATGCCTCCTATCTCATCTCAAAAGGTTCTCAACTCGTAATTTGATCTAACACTAGCATAATGCTAGGTTTACTACTCGATTTTACAATCGATATAATCGAATACTTTATCGATACTTAATTTATAGCATCAGTCAATAACAGTCGGTACCTTATTATTTATTATTCACTTGTAAATCGATTTCCAATGTCTAAACTTTCTCTCGGTTTGCGCCTTGAACGGTATTTATATGAGCATTACCTCTCCCGTGGCCTGCTGTATTTCGACCACGTGTCTTTGAATAAATTAGGTGGGTGAACGGTAGAGCTAGTGCCAAGTTCACACTACATTTGTGTTATGTTATTTATTTCAACCTAGCGCTTTGCGACTTTTGTTAATTCTATGTTCTATTTAGTTATTTGAACATCCATGTGTATGGTTCGTTGTGTTAATAATGTTTAATTTTTTTGTTACAGGTAAATTTCCACCCCATAACTGTCAACACCAAATAATTTTAGTGATTGGGTAAGTGAGGAATGTGAAAATTTAGACTTCTGATTAAAAAACCATTGTAATTCTATAAGGTGAGAAGCAGGATTAACAATATTTTAAGTTGTGGATACAAATACGGAATAGAACTTGAATTCTCATTCTTACACAATTCTAACTAAAGTTAGATTTAGGTGAATTACTTCTCAATTGGATTCACAGCAGGAGGTGAAACTATACCAATATATCCTTAAAATTGATTCTTGGCAATTAAAAAGTCAGCTATAATTTACGTAGGTGTATGTTTTACCTTTGAAACAACACCGAACCGAATGGTGTATTTAATTGTACCTCATAAAAGAATTAAAAAATTCTAAATATGCATTATTTATCTGTTGTTAGCATGGTTTTCCAATTTCTTCTATTTTTTTAACGTTTTGAACGCCAGAGCATACACACATCGGCGTGCCCCCGAAGCCAAGCCACAAATACGCCGTATGTTTTGTCACATATTTGTGACGTTTAGCGTACAGTGCACGCGCTTGCTTGTCATGTATACGTGACAATGGCGTTCAAAAGGTTAAGTGTAGATTCTGCTGATCCTTGAGTTCATAGAACAACATGCACTTACACGCATGTTTCCCTTCTGCCTAATAACTGGTAAATCCTCATCCTCTATCAATTACAAGAAAGTTAAACGGTATTTCTACTCCCGAACTTTACTGTTCCCCATTTCCTATAAACCGATTCTCATAACGCATTGCCGTCATCTTTGACACTGTTACCCACATTTATATGTGGCAACGTAATATATGGCATTGTGGGTGGATTATGGGTATTATGGCCTATTGGTCCATTCATTTTTAGGGCGACATTTCAATTTATTACATGGTATTAACGGGCCCCATACTGATTCTCAGCGAAATACCGTGGTCCCGTATGTGGACTATTTAACTTAATCGTAAAGAATTTAAAGTTATTATAGCTGTTGGATTACGTTTGTCATAAATTAGAAAAGCTACTTTTTTATTGAAAACAGTATACACGAGGTTAGAAGACGAATTGATACGATGATTTGTAGTAGGAAACATTTACCAAAGTAATATTTTGATAGAACATGGCAGCCGGAAACGTCTAGTCTACTAATAGATAGGGGTCCCCCATCACCAGTTGAAAATAGTCCATGAATATTATTGCTCTTATTTTACGCTTTGTCAGTTTACACCATGTAACTGTCTCGTTCATTTAGCTACCAATGTAATATGTTATTCAAAAACATGGATTTATATTTTATGGACTATTTGTAAATCTAATATTTATGATGCGAGTTAGACTCTCACACGAAGGATTCCGTACCATATACCGAAAAAACACGTTTCTCGTATGGGAATCCCTCCTTAATTTTTAATTTAATTATTATTGTTTGTTGTTATAGCGGCAATACAAATACACCCTCTGTGACTTCCAACCATCTACTTATCACGGTTATTGAGATACAGCCGGACTGGCAGACGGACGGAAAGCGGAGGTTAGGTATAGGGTTCCGTTGGTAACGCTTCGGGTACGGAACCCTCAAAATTACAAGCAATGCATAAAAACTCTTAAAATATAGTATTCAGTGCCGATCCTAACTAAAAGTCCATAAACCGTTTAAACCATCAGGTCAACGCTACCGAGATTGGATTAAGATTCAAACTCGCAGTAACCAGACTTTAATATAGATGCGTTTCGACTGATACAAAAAGCTACAGTTTAAACGCCCATTACGACTTTTAAGATAGCCAGCCGATTTTATGGAGCAATTAATGTTTATTTCAGGAGTCAATTAAGGGTTAGGTTCTATTAAGATGTGTACCTTAGAGCATAATGAGTTTATTTCTTAATTCGTCTTCTGGCTAGTGTGGTTTTAAATCGTCTCTTACTTTGAGATTCCTATCCCGAGTTCTGGTAGTCTTTTAGTTTCATGTTATGGAACCTCATGACAGTTAACGTTCTTCACAAATCAACTCTCACGTCAGTTTTCAAATCGTGTCTCTACTAGCTTCTATAAAGGGAAAAAGTGAAAATTGAAATAAGTCAGAATACTATTCTGACTTATTTGAATGGGTCCAAATTCTATTCAATTTTTAACCAACTACGACAAAAGGAGGAGGTGTGTTTGTGACCTCATAATTCCGTCATTTATGAACCGATATGAAAAAAATATTTGTTTTATGTGAAAGGATATACATTCCGATTGTTCCCATAGAAATTTCATCAAATGCGGTTCAGTAGTTTGGTTTTTAAATCAAAATAGATGGAAAAAACATGTCATCCAAGTAAACGAAATTGCATATTTTGCTTTCCTGTGAGTTACCAGTGGTGTTGTTAGGTGTGGGATACCATTGAACAGTGTTTTTTTTTTTTAAAGTTTCTTAATGTTATCAAAGTTCCGCCTTGGGGTATGTCAAAGGGCAATGGAGCGCAGTATTTAAGGTTTAAAAAGAATTTATAGAGTACGGAACCCCACGCTGCGCTCCAAAACAGGTATCATTGACGTGGGCAAAAAAGCTGCCAGGCTGAAATGGGACTGGGCGGGTCACACCAGCCGCATGCATAGTGACCGGTGGGCAAAAGTCTCCACGCAATGGGTGTCAGCGGATGGACGGCGTCGCCGAGGCCGGCCCAGAAAGCGGTGGCGAGATGATTTGGATGCACACCGCGAAGGATGGTTCGAGGTGGCGCAAGAAAAGAATGTCTGGAAGGATATGGGGGAGGCCTTTGCCCAGCAGTGGGACACAATAGACTAAGGAAAAAAAGAAATGTTATCAAATCTCATGTCAACCTTTCTCATCAGGGTTTGTTCAGTAACTGGGGTTACGTCTGCTCAATTTCCTCTGCGTTCGCTTCCTCGTCCGCAACCACAATTTGCGCAGTTGACAAATGACTTACGTAAACTCCTGCCGGAGCGGCTCTGGTATGTAAAATTGCATTTTGATTGCAATGTCGCGTGACTCACCTTATTGTTTTCCGTTGAAAACGAAGTGAAATATTTCAAACTAAACGTGCTTAACCTATGCAAATATTGAGCTGTTAGGACCTTGTTTTTTTTTTAGGGATGGGAAATCATCGAATGACTGTATGTTTAAAAACAACTTTATTTCTCATAAAGAATTGCATACATAATTCACTTACTGAGAAGCAATACCTTAAACTAAGATTAATAAATTAGAGCGCACAGATGTACGTATATAGAGACAGATGTACGTATTAGAGGAGCTCGTGGCTAAATAATAACAGCCGCACGGGTCGATCTTTAGGGTTAAGCAACGCTTGCCGAGGTTGGTCTGTTGATGGGTGACCATCTTAACATACCGAGACTCTTCCATGCCTCGGAAAGCACGTTAAGCCGTTGGTCCCGGCTGTCATTTGTAGATCTTTGGCAGTCGTTACGGATAGTTAGTACCAGCCTTGCCAAGGAGTACCGTGTGACCCAGTTAATGGGTTGTGGAGGTCTGGTAGGCAGCCGCTCCACGTAAAATAATGGTATTCAGCTGAATCCGGTTTGACTGGAAGCCGACCCCAATATAGTTGGGAAAAGGCTAGGCAGATGATGACAGATGTACCTATATAGAATAACAAAGCAAAACGGCAAAGAAAAAACAAATGTGGGTAAACTCATAACATAAACATCGTACGTTAACCAAAGACAACATGGATGTTTGAATTTGACTTTACTAGATCTCCGATCTTCCGCTTTGGGTGGAGCAGAAGGGCGTGCTAGACTCTTACTGACTAAAACCCACCCGTGTTCCTTCTAAAGCCCTTTGCGTTCCAGGGCCGCGGTGACTCTTTCAAACAAATTCTGCAACCCTGGCTACGTATACAATGTTAGGAATTCTTCCACCGTATCGGATTTCCCTGTACACTATATATAGTATTTTCCTGTTGTTCATTAAATGACAGGTCATTTTAATTATGTGTAGTCTGCTTGTTGTTTGTCGGAGCTTAATTGGAATTAATGCAAATAGTGATTTGTTTAATTGGCGGGCCGGTGTCACGTTTTTCGTATCGCCGATGCGCTGGACATGAGAGGGAAGAAATATAAAGGTAGTTTTATTTAATGTCGCTTAAGTTGGCATTACTTTGTACAGTTATCTTGATAGAACTTAAGGTAAAAAAGAAAATAGTATCAAAGCAGTTGCGTCGGTTAGTAACTAACGATACTTCAACGCATCTTTATGCATTCTGCGCTCAGTTTTCCGACACAACTGACAAAACATTTGTAAGCAAGACGCAACCGACTTTTTCTAAAAAAATTGTTATGTGCAAGCACGTATGATTTTCGTCACAGTGCATCCAAATTGGGCTTATCGCACATCGCCTGCGCAACCCGCGGCAATGAACTTGCTCGCTGCGCCCGCGCAGGCTTTTGTTTCTGACACGAAGAGCGAGTCGGTGTGCGCATACCCTTTTTCATGTACACCGCTAGTTAATTTTATTTATGTAAAATTAATTAACTGATAAAGTGATGTATTTTCTTATTTATTTATTGTAATGATGATTTATTTTCTCTTTTGATGTCTGCCGTCGCCGTCGGTATAAAGGATGATGCATACCGTAAATACCTCTTATAATGAATACAAGAATTGTTTTCTATGTAATAAATAACGAGGAAGTGTTTTTGTGCCATTATTAAATTGCCATTGTTGTGTTTTAGACACAAAAGAATATAAAAGGTCAAAGTGTAGTCAACGCCTAATAAATCGCATGAAGTCATTTTATTTCCTGATTGACCGCTGATTGATTGTTAATCTTCTAAACTTATTAATAAAACCTTCTTTATTTCATCAGACCATCCAATCTAAGGAATTTCAATAATAATTGACAATCTTATCTTACGTGCTTGAATATTCAATGAGACAATTGCTTTTGCACCAAATCAAAAGGTTTTCGAGATACCTATCGCTATTACAGATTGAATATATTATTTTTCCATGTCATGTACAATACTGTATAAATTCAAGCTTTTAAAACTTAACAGACAGTTTAGATGTGTTGCTGGGGAGTTTGTTTCGCCACTTCTTCTTCCCAGCTAAAACACTAGGAAGTGGTGACGGGCGGGCGTTTTGGGGGACTGTCTTTATGTAGAACTTTGACGTTCAAAAAGTGCTGGCACTCAGCCTAATTGAAATAAATGACTGAAAAAAATGCTGTTTACAAAAATGTTTACGTTTTAAAGTTACTATAATCGCTTTATAACCACAGGACGTCGCTCAATCAACAGGATTACGCAACTTCATTCGTAAAGCCTTACTGACTTGTGAAAAAGTAAATATATCTAGTCGTTAAATAGAGCAAGTTTTCTACGATCCAGTCCGATAGACATATACCTAGTTTGTATATAGATAATATTTATCTATTTTAAATTATATCTCACTTGTTTCTTGTTGAATGAAATGCTGTGTGTCTAGCTGCCTGTACCAGCTGTGTAATTCCTTATATGCTGGATAAAACACTAGTTATGTACAAAGTGTTCGCGAGTTTTTAAATTCATGAGGTTCAACCTCGCTGAAACCTTTTTCTTAAACATAAATATCTTCTAACTCGACTCCAAATTAATTCGACTAACCATTAAATTCATTACCATAAAAAGAGCATGTAATCTCTCATTTGATGCCTATGTCATGCCTTATTTAAAAACAAAACTCCGTTCAAAGCCCACCCACGGATCCAATTTCAAAAAGCAAAAAATGTAAGCTTAAAAAATAACCCTGTATTCGCACAATCGCAGCGGTAAAACGTAAGTCAACATGTGCGTTTAAAAGTTCCGTTTACTCTTTGCCGAGTTACACGCTCAATAGACTTCAGAATCGCCGTCCGTATGAAATTTCATCGCAACACGGTTTTTTTTCCTCTCGTCGAAATCGTTTCCGTACCGGAGTGCGTTGACCGGCCCGTTGAACCCGCGAGGGTTCACGACCGTATCCGACATTTGGACGCGAAAAAATTAAGCTCGTTTGATGAAAATTTGAAGGGGGAGTCTGCTCGAAATTGAGTTTTGAAGGGGAGATTGCGGTGCGATGAGGAAGCGAGCAATGATTGGAGTGATTCAATTAGACGGGCAGTTGGCCTAAATTCTCTGTTGTTGAGGAAGTTGAATTTTTGCTCTGTAAACTGTTGCTTTCAGGCCTGTTTGCAAGTAAGCCTTTTCCTGCAATAAGTACTGTTATCGGAGCATTAAAATGTTTTCCATGTAATGTTATAATTGTTGTCTTTCCATATCTGTCTAACATGAGTTAACTTATCAATTCCAGCTCATCAGAATGCAAACGGACTATCACATCAAACGATCGGTACACATCGTTCAATTTCGTTAATAGTCTATCGACCGAATAATACCGAGAATTCGTGTACAACCACATCCACAACACACAACTGTGGTATCAACTCGATTGATTAGTTTCATACCACATTCCACTGCGTTTTCTATCAGCTATTCTTATTGCCAACACTTCAGAAAAAGTGCTATGGATAATAATCAGGTCTTGGAACTCCACAGTAGCAGTACTGGTATGATTGTTTCAAACAGTTACTGATTAATTTACGTCTTGTTCCAACGCTATGTGATCGAAATATTCATTGTGCTTGTTCCAGTAGGTATAAAACAAAAGGCAATTTCCGATAAGTTGACGCGTGAATTGGGTTTCGTACGAATTTATTACTATACTATCGGGTTTCAGTTGAAATTACACGGTAGTTTTTAATAATAATAATAATTATAATTAAATCAATGTTAATATTTAAAAATGAAATTTATATATATATACAATGAATAATATATAATATATATAATATAAGAAAAGAAATTAGTTAGTTTATTGGGTCGCCATATAAATAATTACACGTGTCTCGGATAGCCGTAATAACTAATAACAGGCAGTAACAAAATGATTAGAAAATTCCTTGTTTTATGGTCGTCTTTGAGACTTGGAGATACCGCTAAAAACCACCTTCCGCATTCAAAACCGCTAACGTTGAGCAATTTTCCGTTTTACGTCAACAATTGGGAATAGCAATTTTATTATTTGCCAAATCATCATCATGTTTCTGCGCTTATCCCATATTACTTGGGGTCGGCGCAACACGTTTTTTTCTTCCATTCTGTTCTGTCAGCCGTCACGCTATCACGAACTCCCTTTTCTTTGATATCACTCCTAATACAATCCATCCATCTTTTCTTTGGCCTCCCTCTCCCTGTCCATCCATCCACATTTATATTATATGCAAAATAAAATACTTATTATCTCTATTAAACAATTATGAAAGAATTTTTAAAATACTTTCGTCAGTGATGAAGTTATTAAGCTTAAAAGTTGACAATTAGAAAGAGAAGTCCGACACACTGTGACGTCAAATACTATGACGCCTATACAGCTGCCATAGAAAACAGCGTTTTCGCGAGAGGGACAGATATATTTGTTTAAAATAGTTATATCTCGTTTGTGTTTCGGTCAATTCCGATTCTTTTTTCACAGTTACTATTATATTTTTGTATACTTCTAGATAAACTGTTTAGATAATAAAAAAAAATCATGTCAATTCCCAATTGGGCACGTTACATAGTCTGTCGGATATGTAAACGGCATCATAACACATGCCGAGTGATGGGGCTACACGTGCGAACGATTTCGATGAAACAGGCGATTGGATGATCGCGAATTGATAATATAGGGTTTATCGCAAGTTAATGACTGGTACACGTGTAGATATAGGGTTTTTGTAAGGATTATTGAATCTAATTTAGTAATGTGCCTTATCAAAGCTCAAGCTACTGATCCATTACCAAACAAACCCCTGATCCTTTACACCCAAAAGGATCAGGGGATTGTGTGGGAAATGGAAAGGATTATGCCTGTGTTAACAGTGAAAAAAAAAATAGTTAAACAATGCCCTGACAAAGGAAAAAAAGCAACAATAAAACTTATCAGTTTTATCAGTATTACGAAGGTTTCGTTTTCCAATGGGTTTTCGCCGGATCATTGAAGCGCCAATTACTCATTTTCAGGAAATTGCGCACCCACCAGACGATAACCTAATCAATAACTTTTCAAATCTATCGCTGTTTCCATCTATTCGTCATCCGCGTAATCTTATCGTTCGCGCCACGCGTTCGGGCGTCGTCGGCCGAAGTCGTCGCGCCGAGCGGCGGCGCCTGCGCAACTCATGCAATATTTATGCCCTACCAACCACCGCTTATTACTTACCGATCGACTAATTAAAAACCTATTGCTCTGAGGAAAAAATATTGTCTAGACAAGCGTAGAAACTGATACGGTCGTGTTGTGCTTCTAAGAGATTGTTTTTGTTCTGATGAAAGAGATTATAGATACTCTTGAGTCGAATAGAAACTGTACGGGGATGGACGTGTTTCGTTGAAGCAAAAAGTTATAGTGTTGTAAGTTCCTTTCCACTCCCAAGACCGATAACACCTACACCTGTATGAACTTGACGCATGCTATTGTTTACATCGGAAGACAACAAAGTATTAAAACAATAGTAGAAATAATTCTTAATGTAGAGAAAGATTAAAGAAATAGCTACTACAATATTACTCAAAGTAGCTTTGTCTCAGCACTTGGGAGTAAGAACATCCGGCCGAACTAATGCTCATTAAAAATTGATGCAATCTTTTGAAAAAAATGCTTCATCTGTGGCTGTTAAAGCAATAAAACTTGATAATATTAAAATAATAAGCTTCAGGGAAAGACCCTTTCTCTTCTATCTCCCCTCATCTTCCGCTCACATTATCAAAGTAACAAGTGGTTGTAGGGGAAATAAAATATTGCCTCTGGGATCATGAATATGGTTTCAAAACATCAAAACTAATCAAGATGTGATCACTCTTAAAGATAAAAAGAAAATGAAAGTGGTGTTAATTTATTTAGAGAACACCACTGAAGTGGACCTAAATCTTCGACTTCAAAATCTACGATTGGAGATCGATATTCAGATTGAGAAGATTTTAGAGTTCAGTAAATCTAGGACGGAAAGACTCAATCAATAGCCACGATATTAGGTACACGATGAATGAAAGGCCTGAAAGAATGAGCTATCAGGTAAATCCCAAAAAGATAAAAATGAAAGAAGCTGATACAAAATCAGATAAACTAAGATTCAGCTCAAAGATACATACCTACTACTGAATTACGCACATCCGCAACACACACCACATTCACATATGACATAGCAACAGTGAGATAATGAGTTATTGTGATTCTTGCTAACAAACAGACAACAATTCCCCACGTATCGATGCAATTACTGCTCGGTATTGTCAGTCGTCGCCTCTCCAGGGCTGACAATACGCACTTGACTCGAGTGGACTTCAGAAAGGATGTGGCTCTAGATACGATTGTTTGTTTGTGTTCATAAGGATGGTAATTGAGCGAGTAGATTGTGTATAACATTGATTATGATTGTAACAATAGCCCGTCTATTATTAAGATACAAGACGGATTTGTTCAAGGAAATGTATTGTCTAACAGCATTACATTTGAGGTGACAACTTAGAATTTTGATTATAGCGCCTCTTCAGAGACCGCTCCAAAGCAGAAAACTATTTAGGATTCGGGCGACATGCCACCTTAACTCAGCGGGACAACATGTCACATAAAATATTAGGCTATCTGACACCCCTAATGTCTCACCACGTCGCCGCCTGTCACCCCGTCAACGTTGACATAAATATATGTCACCACTTATCATTATCTTCATTACGATGCTATGTAGTCAGCAATTGATTATCTGTGCCGCCAACCGCGCTATGTACGCGGATAAAAATGCTACCTTCTGATATTTATGGGATATTTATGCTATGCTATCGTGTGTTACCAACCACTTAGCATATTTATATAATAAAGAAAAGTTATGTTGTTTCTTTGTTGTAGATTGACACGAGAGGTTATCTGTTGTGATTCAAGCGGATAACCTGTTGTACCTTTATGCTTGATTGTCTTTCCTTTTCAGGTACTTTGTTCACGAGATTATAATTATAATGCATTACGATGACAAATGACAAATCCATTCTTGAAACAACATGTTTTGTGGCTTTATCTACAAGACATAGCCAAGTTTATAAAGCACTATTAGATATGAAGATATCACTGAGAAAACCAATTTGTTTAACTACATCTAAACAAAAGGTTTAACAGAAACCGCAGAGCTCCACAATCCAACGCAAGACGCACAATGTATTTGTGTAGTCATTGTCTATGGGCGTGAGAAGCGGGCTGTTAACGGACCCCGCAGACACGGCAAATTGACCCTAGACCGGTTACCGACCCGGCAAACTGCTACCTCTGGCTATTTAGTCATTTAGTCATAGATGCTGGTGTGAGACTCTCAAGTCGTTACTCTGAAGCTTTGCGTAATTTCGGAGCAAAAGTCTTGGACGTGTTTATAGCTGAACGAGCTAAAGTGGAGACATCTGGGAATGTAGAAGTACTTTTTGTTTCGTCCAACTGTATCCTACTTTCAAGCGAAATGACTTCCATTCCATTTTTGCGTGCTTCGTGTCACATCGCATGATTCGATGACGTTGCACTTGTGTTGCACTGGGGCTTGCGGTTTTCCTATGAAACTGCATAAATAGTATTTATTATAAGCAATTGAAATTTAGTATTAGTATTTGTTTAATTCAATTTTTGTTTTATTATAATTAAAACTAAAATTTACCCGTCGCTATGACACAAATAATTGGACATACCAAAACCCGTATTTCATATGCCTTATAGAGGGGGAGCTTGCTTGTGGTCAATAAACACTGAGCTCTCCATTGTTATGTGAGAATTTCCACAAAAAAATTAAAGTTCAAACAGCAGATTTAACTAATTTTGCGTAATTATCAACTAAATAAGGAGTTGATTTTCACACCAGCATGTCATCTAAGTTATCCATATTCATAAGTCCATAACCATCGAATTCTGACCATTACGCTTTTCATTGCGACGATGATTTGGAAGAATATTAAAGCCCTAATTAAACCCAGCACTTAAAAACAATTTATTTAAATAAAATTCTTTTGTTGTTGTTGCGATTTTCGACAGTCCAATTACAACACTTCCTATTATGCTCGATGTTAATGATTAATATCAATCAGTGGGTGACCCTGGTGATTGGTTGCAAGGCTGTCTCGGAGACGATGATGCTGCACATTCTGGAGTAACCGAGTAAGTAAACAACGGTTGACGTGCTCTGTAGTGTTCCTGGTACGAGGTTCAATGGAGGTCAGGTTGTTCTTGGAAAATGTTATGTAATTTTGTTTGTCCAGAATTCGTATTTGACTGTCTCACTCGAGTCTCTCTATATGAACTGTCTTCAAGGTTTTGTTTTGGTTTCTGAAGACTTATCGTTTTATGTCATGCCCTTGTCTTCGGATGTATTGCTTAATAGCATAATCAAGAGAGATCACCTCAAATTCTTCTGAATTCGTGTCTTTATGTTGCTCATTAAGGAGCTTGTAACTGGAATTGCTCATGGCTTCTATTCTGACAGCTTCTCTATCTTGATCAATTGAATTGAAAAAATCCGTAATCGATGTCTCTATACAAACACTTACAACTTAAGTACAGTAATCATTTTCTTGGCACGCAATTTCCGAAATCCCATTATGATTGAGTAGTCCCCTTGACCCAATCAATTTCATGGCTGTAAGCTGTAATCGTCCAAAATCGCATATAATTACACTGTAATACACTTGTAATAGAAATTATAGTGTAATTTTATTGGGTTCCCGCGATTCGTGAACAACCATCATTGTACGGTCGGTTTCCGCGTTTGACTTTCCCACGACCCGTTGTTCTAGTTTAGTGGAAATTGTTCAATGGTGTTCTATTGGTAGTTTCTTTCATTTTTTCTTTGAGTCATGATGTGGTTTGCGTGTCAAGGGTTTTGGTAGTTCCGGGTATATGGTTGTATGTTTCGTGTTCTTGTAACCACATGGTTGTGAGATTTCGTTTTTTACTTTGTAATTGCCGGCTAGTAGTTGCTCGATTTTCTTGTGCATTTACATCATGTGTTATACTGAGCTTGAAACAAGTAGTTATAAGTTAATAACTTGCTATTTTCTAAGGTCGTATTAAAATGTTATGGTTTTCATAATTCTTATTTTTACCTTTAATTTCTTCAATTTGTCTCAAAAATTGCTCATCCGAGTCCGTGTTATTCAGTTTATCAATGCAACTATTGGCAAAGAGCACCATTCGCTCTTTTAAACTTATCTAAAGGTAGATTAACTCGTCCACTGGTATTTTTAGCCGGTACTATGGCCAGGTCACCGGAGTCACACACGGCATGCGTGGGTCGCTTGAATGGGCGTCTTTAACAGTCGCTCGATGAATGGCCGGCCCATTCACGGTGGCGGACAGAGGGACGTTATTTGTGATCGCCCCAGGTCAAATAGACCAGGTTACGATTAAGTGTGCATATGGAATTTGTTTTAAGTGGCCAAATGGCTCTGCATTGTATGTCTTTTAAAATGGGACTAATAAAACGACGGAAACAATAAATTAGGTTAATGTTCAGAACTCGTAAAATTTTGCATTCACGCAATATAAATTTGCAATTTAAACCGATCATTTGTATTTATTTTGACCGCCATTTATCTATTCTTAAATGTCAAACCTATAAAAGAAAAGGCTATAACGCCGGCCATTAACAACCGCCTACACTTTGAATAAAATTGACCGATTTTTTGGTTCACGATTTAAGATGTAATCATCTTGAATGATTGCAAGTTTGCCGCTGTGTTTAATTACGTATACGGTCAATAAATCTTTGCATAGTTTGACAGTAAGTATCGTGTCACAATCACTAACATTCACACCATAATAGGTGTCACGTGTTGTGATGTCTCATGACAGCTTGCCATATAAGGTGTTATTGCTATCAATACATTTAATTGGTCGGCTGGCGTCGGGACGCCGCGCGGGCGCACCGCAATTAAATTTCCATATCTGCTCAGAAATATGCATACCGAATATAGAAAAGCTTAGTGCGACGGAATAACAATGACAGTTTATGTGATTATAATGTAAAATAAAAGTAGCGGACGTGAATTTTATAGTAAAATTAATTTTGCACATGCCTAAACTTTGAAAGTCTTGGAAGCGATATAATTCGTTGACACAGACGTATTGAAGAAAAGTCGATGTTGTCTGATGATGAATTAAAGAGAACGTAACAGAACTTACCTAGGACCTAGGTTGCCTAGTGTACCATTTTAAACTCATAACAGCTGCCCCAGAAACCGTTACTTTATTTCCTGCTTACACGATAAGCTCTCACCTCGTTCCAGAGCTTATATTTATCAAAATTAATCAGAATGAAGAGATTACACAGGCATGGCTCGCAATAATTAATAACTACAACACAACTGTGATTAAAGTAGTTACTCCATTACTCCAGATGTAAAGCCCACCTCTGCGATAGCACTGTAATTGTGAGGAGAAAACATTAATAAAGCTAACTATGAAGTATGGACTCAATCAGTGCGCAATGGCGGCTAATTGAGAAGATGTGCGCTTGCGCAAGCCGTACGAATCAGTTAGCTACTGCACTTCTTGCCATATGTTCTTGACGAGGAGACCTCAATCATTCATGTGGGTTGCCCCTTCTTTTTTTAAGGATGGGAAATCATCAAATGACTTCTTTCGCTCTGGGTGGAGCGGAAGGGCGTATCAGACTCTTACTGACTAAAACCCATCCGTGTTCCTTCTAAAGCCCTTTGCGTTCCAGGGCCGCGGTGACTCTTTCGAACAAATTCCGCAATATGTGGGTTGCCCTAGAGGCGAATCTGTGTTATAGACCATCTATAAAACCTGTATATTTTATTTAATACTGCAATCTTCCAAGACGGCGATAATTTTGAATTAGCTGCTGCTCATCAAGACCACCCACTAGACTATTTCATGCAATTACAATTTGCCAAGACTTAGATACCTAGCTTTTTCTATAGCAATTGATAATACCCATCACGTATGTTGTAATCGTAAAGAACACGCATTTCTTAAGCATGGGTAAGCTCTTAACAAGAAAGATACGAAGAAAGGGTTATTTAATTATTTCTGGTAAGGCAGAAGCGTGTAATTTCTTTTTATCGCTAAATCATTTTGCTGATTCAATTAGTGTTTCCAAGATCCTCGTGATCACACTCTTTGATGTAAGCGAATGCTTGCGGAAGCATGTAATGCTTAATTCATGCTTTGAGGATTCTGACTCAAAATAATTCTTCAACTTTCGCGATCTTTGTTCTTTTACACCCTGCTTTTCTCAGACAGTTATAAATTGCTGATGAGAAAATGTATCTAAACATAGAGAACTATTTGAAGTGTCTAGACCTCCCAATACAGCATTTATAATTTTTGAAGTACCAATAGACCTCAATCTTCATTCACACGAGCGTAGTAAGTAATACGATTATGATAGTGCGTGAATCGGTTCAACAGGGAGTCAACAAGATCAATATGAACGTACGCAGTCCCGACGCTGTGGGGTCGTAGTCGCGAATAAATTGCTGCCCGTCTGCCGGGTTTGTCTAGACCGACGCCCTGGTGGTCTAAGGATACAGACACACTAGGTTTTAGATCAAGAATAAATGACAGTTCAGTTTTGTGCCAAGAACTAGCTGCATAGGGGAAACAGTCCTATTGTGCCCAACTAAAGGATTATCTCCCAAGTTTTAATGCAACGCTGTCTGCAACACAGCACTCTAAAAGTTTAATGGATAATACTGTAGACTCAGACCATGTTAATTCTATTCAGCGCGCAGTTTTCAACGAGGATTCCATTGCTAAGCTCCTTAGCAAGTTTCGGTCACAGATATAGAAACTGCGCCAGACGTCTTTATTGCTAAAGTTTGGCACAACACTGTACTTAATATTTTGCTCTTTTAAGGATCTTGCTGGACAGCTTCCAAGATTTTGTATTCATACGCGAATAAAACCAGTTATTGTGGGAGTTGGAAACTGGATAATATTCCAAAACTGTTAAGTAAATAGTGTTACCTGGTATTTCATTGGCAGTTACAAGAAAGGTAACGGGCCCTCAAAAACCCATTTGCATTGGTTAACCTGAAAACCTGACTCAACAAGCCATCTGTGATATCAGCGAAAACAACATCTTAGCGGTCAAAAAGGGAAAATACGAGGCAGACTTGATTGTGCCCACTTCCTTAGATAACAGGCACAAGGATCGCTTACTACTAAATGAAGTGGACATTTATGTAAATGAAGCAGCGACTATCAATGGTACCGCGTTTAAAAATGTGCTTGTACTATTTGTAGATACATAAAAACGACCACATTATGCGGTAGGAAATGTGATTTCATTTAAATATGAATAGGCTTAAACGGCCCTCAGATCCTTAGGTTGATAACCTTCATAAATTATGTCGAAATTGTATTGCAGGAAAAAATATACAAGTTTATTTTGGAAGTTCCATTTCTTTCCAATGAATCATGTTAGTATTCTTGGTAGAATCTGGGTCAAGCTTTGCTTTTATGGCTATTCAGTCATCGTCCCTTCAAGGTTAATCCATATAAAGGCATGGCTAGTTGAATAAAATAGATAAAATCTGATTAAAGCCTTCGGCTCATTAACGTACGATTCGAAAATAACAATTACGGTAAATCCAATACAATCTCATATCAAGAATTTCCTATTGAACGCATTCAACGAGCGACCTTTGAAATAGCGTCGGCGTTTATTTGAATTTCAACGTTCAATGGACAGCTCATTTATGTAAATATCATAATTTCTTGTTTAAATTATTTATTAAATTACTATCTGTCGTACTTGGTCGACCTTTATCGTTGACAGCCAAATTCGATTACAGAGCCGTCATTACATCTTGTTATATTCAATTTAATGTAAACATCGCTTTCATCATCCAATCCGATCATGACATGTGACCCTCCTACCGTGTTTATGTCATTATTTACAATGTTAACTCCGAAAGTCTGAAAATTGGGAATTTCCCTTGAGATTTATCGACAATTTATCGGGAGTTTACAATCTCTAAAGTTATTTTTGTAATCTTACGGAGTTTGCCATTTTCCGGTGACAAAGGCAATAAAAAGAATGTCAAATAAATAATTATTGTCATCTGAATATTGGCTTCACAATTGTCGTATTTTCTATTGAATTATCAACTTTCCATCATTATATTTTCTACATAAACCTTTTATTTGTCTAGCTTGATTCAATTTTCTGTTCAATTGACTCTAACTCTAGCTTCTAAGTTTCCAATTCACCATTCACTTTCCTTCAATTATCATTCTTTACAATGACCTCATCGTCTTCAAAATCTACATTTCGCAAGTTTTTGAACTGTGTGGAAGTTAGCGCGTTACCTATGTCTTCAGATGTGCGTGGGCGGAGAGTAGTGACCGTTGCAGCGGCCCACGCGTCTTGTTGCGAGTATTGCGACACGTCTGCAGTGACCGCTGCGATCGTTTTTATTAACACATCAACACTGTTTGCGCTCTCTGGCCCATCATGATGATGTGTGAACTTGATTTCTCTATTTTGTGGAGGAGATTGAGTCTTGTTTCAATATTGAAGTTTCTTAATATCGTGATATCTTGGGTGTTCATTTACATTTCTTTGTGTACTAAGTTGAGCAACTTGACTTTTATGATTTTCAATTTTTAACTAATCTTGAAAAGTAAAACCTTATCACTTGAGTAATGGGTTGGAAGAACTTCTAAATTAGGTTTTATTTTACTCATCAAATATCTGCTTATCCTTTTAAAATGTCATTGCCAGACAATGTGTCACAAAGTTTCGAATGTTGCCAGATGATCTTTATTTAGGTAGGTACCAATAAAAATTAAATATAGGTTACAACAATGATTACTTTAGGAACGGGTTTAACGTTTAACGATGCCTTCCCACGACCGTTTTGATTTACACACTCGCTTTTTGTGTGTTAAAATCTCGTAGAACAGGTCTAATTTTGCGGCTCCTGCGCAGTCATGGAGATTTGTTTCTTGCTTTTAACTAATTTTTGTTTTTTGTTTGTTGCAGGTGAGTCATAACCAGACGACGTCTAATTTGAAGATGTAGAACATGAAAGTCGACGGTAAAGGTTTGACTAAATAGTAAAATTTGACGGAAAACACAGTTTACCGAGTTGTAACGCAAATGAACGATAACAACACAATATTACCTACTTTCAGTTCCGGGAACGAAGGTGTGAATACAATTTTAAGTAAACTAACAAAACAGCTCTTTTTCTACAAGCTTTCATATGAAATGACCACAAAACCATACAGACGAGACCCGGCAGACAGACAAGATCCCATACATATTGTAATGACCAACGTATGCATGAACAAAGAAGTAGTCACAACACGTGCTCAATTGAGCGCCACTGAGAATTAATTGGTGAAGCAATGCGAAGTGTCCGTTAATTAATATTGTAAACAGTTCGCAGCGGAAATGCCATTGTCTGACATGTTTTAATTTTTGTATTTACAACAACTTGCGTTGAGTGCGGTTTGTTTGGGTTGCAATTTGGTCCTATTTGAGTTATGTGACTGTCCAGCTCTTTGTTTTGATGATTTTATTCTTCTTTTGCTTTTTCTGCTACTATTTCTCTACCATCATTGGTTACTTCAATATGTTTGATTTTATCATCTGCTGAAATATTTGCTGTCATATCAATTTTGGATATTACATTAGCATATCCTTTATTTAGACTACCTTAATAATTCTGTGGGATGCTCTCAACTTTTTAGTCTTCCAAAAGTATTGCCCGCCCGCTTTAAAGCTCGGCTAATATAATTTAACGATCAAACTCCTCTTACCTCCTGTCAAATATCTCGACCCACTCTTAAACTTCATTATTTATACGAATCATTAAACGTCAGTATTTAGAGCAAGCTATAATTTAGTCTAAATACCCAATGGCGATTCTTCGTTGATCTAGAACTAATCTGAACTGAACTAGTCATCTTGTAGGCTATATTAAACCAAACCAGTTTTCTCACAATGTACCTATGTAGCTTTGTACTCACTATGTATGTATGTATGTGGTGCGTGTTTACTTTTTTACCTAAACAGCGCTGGTATCCCGGTTGAATGGAATGAGTCAGCCTGAATGCAACGCACCAGTAGAGCTAAAAGCGAAAACCTGCTTTTATTTTTGTTTATCTATTTTCGTTCTTCCCATAAAGTGAATGAATTTTACAAGCAAATGCAGAAACACTTCCAGTTTACGTTTAACAATTCAGTTTAGTAGAAATCGTAGGTGATCCCTAAAACACCATTTCTTGCGAATATTGTTCTCATAAAATACATTTACAAATAAAAAAAAAATGTGTGAGCTGCCACCATAAATAAGTCATATTTCTCGTCGGGTAACCCTATATCGGAGGCGCGTGGACTGAAATTCCAATGTAAATATTGCCAAATGTTATCCCTGAGCTAACACAAAAAGCCGTTTTTTGTTAACTGACTATAAAACGTGTTTGGTTTTCCCAAATATTTGTGACCCAACGCTTCTCAAATTCATTTTACAGGGGAAAATTTACAACGCGTCGAATATTGTTCTTTATGGCCCCATGTAGCGTTATTTTTGTCAAAACCTTTGTGGGTTGACCCGTAGACCCCAGAAAGTTAACTAGGTGTAGTTTATTACCCATGTGACAACCACTATTTCCAGTCATAAATCAAGCTCTACCATTTAAAACCTATTCCTAGAAAGTACTAAACCTGACTCCACCAAGATTTGCATGCGAAGTAACAAAATTATCGCCGCAGCTTTCTTAAAAAATTTTTAACACGCAAAACGAATTTATATGAAAACATTTCCAAGACGTCGCACATAAAACTGTGCATCCTGACGATAGTAAAGTGCGTTTTCGAGTTTTCAAACGCAAAAAGTTAACGTTTAGCGTGCCGCACAAAGTTATGACTCCTCGGATAAAATCTCAACAGCGGCTAACTACGGCATTAGAATAAAATAAAACACATAATGAGCCCCATTCTAGCTAACTTCTTAATGCGCCAACTGTACAATAAATACATTATTTTAATGCCCCGCCACGAGTGGTTGCCGCAAATAATCCTTGCGCGGTACTATCACTGAAAATATTAATGGTTCTTTGTCTCGTGCGCTACGGAACACTTCATTTTGTAGAGAAATTGCTTGATTTTGAGATATAGCCCTTATACATTACCGGTACGGTCTGCAAGAAATTTTAAAGAAACAGATTCAAAGTATTACTTTAATCGATTGTTGGAACCTCGTGATGTTAACACGAATAGTTTGAATGGCTTCCAATCCTGTGGGGCGCATTCCTTCCGCTCATGTTACCGCGGGTGCAACACGTGCCACGTGCCGAGGAATTTGTCACTAGTTTACCACCCGCCACCGCTTTCCCTCTCCGTATTAGAACGGAGCACGCAGTGGTGTTTATTCTGGCGCAGTTCGACGAACCGGAATTATGTTTATTTAACAAATCGCGAGCCGTCAGCGCGGAGCGCCGCTGCCAGGAATGCACCGCCACCGTACACGGCTTAATGAACCATAAATCCATTCGGTATTATTGAGTGTCCGCGCCTGAAATGAAAGCGGCCCGCGGCTGAACGTTGACCGGCCCGACGCGTGGCATCCCATTCATGCGAAGGCCGAGGGGAAAATAAACGAGAAAACGCGACTCCGCCGCGACGAGCAACGCGCCGCGGTTTCCGTTATTCTAAAATTAAAATCACACACAGCGTCCAGACGCACCGGATTCACCGCACAGGAAACCGAAATTGAACTCTCGGCTGGAGAAATTAAGAATAAAATCGCATCGACTAAAAATAAAAAAGCATCTCAGCGGGAGTCGTCATCACAATGAACGCGACTCCATTCCGCGGCGTACTATGTGGCGGTGATGATTCACTGCATGCGCTCAGATTCAGCCACGATCCTGTCAGACTTACTACAGACGGCACTACAGCATCTTGAAATTTTGCCAATGGTAGTTTTGCAAGCGATTATCGTAAAATTCTACAGCGCTCTGGCAATGACCCATATTGAGGTAGGTCACGGGCAGGGATAGACTGCTAATAGACGGGTGCTAACTTCCTGAGCTCACTATTAAGCAGCGTGTGCCGCTGTCCACACGTCCACCTCTACTCTGCGCTAAGATAAACATGTAATTTACCGCGCCTTTGATGTAAGGCGGCTTGCTGTGCCCGGAATACTGAGTGTCGCGCTCTGAGCCATTGTGCGCACAGTTAGCGTGGCCGCTCCGCCGCTGGACAAAGCTCTGCTAATGCAGGTTCCTTGTACCAGCGCACCACAATGCGGAAATAAAGGTTCACCGTTGCGCCGTTGATAATACTCCGCTTCAGTCATATTATCATTCGATGCAGCTATCGCGCATTCCTCCCAAAGATGGACTTGAGTTGACAGCCGATATCGACTACGAAATGCGCTCGGTCCAGTTAGCCTGCAGCTGTAATAGGTTAGCTATCAATAAAATTTCAATATTTATGATGTCACAAGCTAAGACAGCCGTTGTCGTCAACTGCGCCGGATAAATGGAATGAATCGGGCCATACATTACAATAACAAAGACAGAAATATGATTTCAACATGTAAGAGCTTTTATACTTAACTTGAGGCAATACAGAAATGTTCAACTATGCCTTTGTTTATACAAGCGTCAATGAATTTAAAATGTACGACTCAATCGAGTCTCCTTAGCATACATTACCGGCCCTCGCATTATTGCAAATGGCACGCTAACCCCGCAACGCGCACGGCGAGCTGCGCCCGCGCATCGTTATCATAATATCCATTTCCGCCGATATCGTTCGCCCTCCATCCCGGTGCGTCAACCTCGGAGATGATTTATTACATCTCATTACCAGTCGTCATTAGATATTATATACCTAATCGAGATCTTGCTGTTTGTGTCGATATAGCAATTAGCCCGGCGCGTGAGATACGAATCGCAGTTATCAATTAAATGCTACACCATCAATCACCACCTGTCATAAGTGAATTAACAAACTCTTGAAATGAACAAATGAGCATGTCCTAGCCTTGAATGTTAAGTATCTGTCATTTTTCATAACGTGTCAGTATGTTGCACAGTAGCTGAGTCGTAAATTGGTTAGTCCTGGCGAACGACGTAGTTACTCGTTGACAAAACATTAACTGGTAGTGGTCGTCGACACTGTTGAGCACGCAGCAAGGACCGGTAATGGCTAACATATTGATTCACCCCCTTGTAACTATCAATGGGGCTCAGAAATCGCGTGAAAGGTCCTTAACGACTGTCATTATGTGGCAGGGAAAGTGGTGTTGTTCGACGAAGCAGCGCACTCGCAGGCATCAGACGTCTAGACGAAGGCGTGGTGATGTGTGTTTGCACACTAATTGCTCCTGTAGGCAACTTTTCAAGCGCTAGCGTCCAACCCACGCTGTCAAGAAAAGCGTTTCCCTTATTCGCTTGGAGAAAAACGTACAAATCTTTTGCTAAGTGCTACTGTCAAGCTGTAGCTTGCTTTGCATGACTACTACACACTCTGATTCAACTTGGTGAAACGAGTTGGTCATACATACTCGTAAGTCAATGTGATTGAATCAACATTTCTCATCAAAGCTATCTTCGATGTAACTGACAATGACCCACATGAGTGCTCCAAATGTAATTCCAAATAATATCTAATTAAATATCAATACCGTGCAAAAAACAATAACAGCCAACTGTGTTGATACAACAATGGTTGCGCACGCGCACGATGCGCGACCTTGCGCTCTTTTCGATCTTGGTATCGATCGATAACTCGGTCTCGGTAGATGGTATCGATGCATCGGTCTCATGTTCTGTCGGGTCGGTGCTGAACTGTGCTACTTGTTAGGTTAAATCGGGTTCAGCTTAGATTGTTCCTTATAGGGCTGCCAACTTTCTTAATGACAATGTGATCGTTGTTAAGAACACTGCTGCCAGTATGGTCCAATGTGCTGTTCCTTCGATAAATTCTTCAATAGACATCAGATAATTTGAACGAAGAATGTGCAAATACATGCCCCTTTCGTGTTAAACTACAAATTATTTCAATTTCTAAAAGATTTAATCTCACTCAAGAACTCCTAATTAAGGCCACAAACCATAAATTAACTTTCATTTTCCAACCAAATAATCCAGCAGCCCTAAAGGCTAAACCCGGCACGGCAAACAAACGCCCTAGCTATCAGATCGCGACACATTTGGAGTAGAATAGAATAGAAAACGAGCAACCTCGTACGGCCTGCAAAGAACTCAGTGGTCGTGAGGTCAACCGATACGAGATCGCTTCGAGTAAAACGAAAGGTTATCGGGAGAAAGTTTAGTACGAGTCTCAACAACGCATCTTATTGTATAGACTTCAGAGGTAACCAGTCAGGCTGGATTGACGAGTTATTGGTGATCGGTGCATTCATGTGCAATGGAATTAGTGTGGTCATCTTTGATTTAATAGTCCTTCAAATTGTTCTTAGATAAGTTTTATTTGCCTCTTTATGGTCTCTTACTAATCTAAAATATGAAATGGCTTGGCTACTTCGCTTGGCTAGCAAGGTTACTTCAGCTACTACTACGAACATCGATCGGTCATTAGGAATTTAGCATGAATTAGTAATGTTAAACCGCCGATGATTATAGCCTGTAGTGACAGTAGCGTGTTCTTCAATGCCATGTTGCTTAGTACAAGGTATTATGGCTTTTAATTTGTCAAAACAACACACATAATTTGAAGCTTTTAGGCTCCAACTAAACTTTCGATATGTCCTGCCATTTATCTTTCAAATCATTTTTATTTTTATCACACATATTTGGAGTCTTAAAGTGACAATCGATATTTGCTACCATTTTATCTTCAGACAGTGAAACATTGTCACCACCACATAACATTGTTAGCAGTCGGCAAGTCGGCACAATGTGCTAAACTTGGCGGTCTATATGTGGGCCTGGCCTTGAGACACGAAGCTTTCTTTCTGCGCAGACGACGGCGGCGATTCTAAGTAAAGAAGTGCCTTGTTCGAAGTATTGTCGGACTAGTTTTTGAAGTACCTTGCTGGATGTAGAGCAGTATAATATATTGTGTGGTTAAGTGTTTTAATGTAGAATTGTGATAGTGGTCTCCACCTTGTTTTGCGTTGCGACACCGCAAGTCTACAACTTCTTTGAAATTGCTTAAATCTATGTTTCGCTATACAACGTGGATTGATGATGATGCTGTCCACAATGGCGTCGAATACATACATTTCTCATTTCTTTATTTTTCGAATTGACATAAGTTGTCATCATTCTTTCTTAACCCAAGTTATTTGAAGTCTGTTCCACATGTTATCTTCTTCTTCTTCTGATACTAGGTAATTATTAGTCAACACCCTCTTTCTAGACAAATCAACTTTCACGGAGTCCAACCTTCTAAAACCAGTCAGTGCTAAGAAATACAGGATTCTTAAAAGTTGATATCAAAATAATTCGTGATCGCATAAGTGCATGAGCAAAGATATTGTGCAATCAGGAAGAACCTGCAACTATAACTTAATTAGCAACTGCTTTGTCTAAATAATTACAAATATCTTTTTACGTTTCCGCTTTACTTTCTACTAGATCCTCACTATGAACTCTCGAATCATCGAATAATCGACTAATCATTCGAATACAATACCATCGGATGTGTCATAATCGAATGATTTTATGACAAGTTAAATGAAGCATTAATTAATCAAGGTTTGATATGTCGCACATAATGGAATCATTATCGATTTAGTTACCGAATGAATTTCATAATCGTTTGGACTAATGATGAATGGTTAACTAATTAAGTAGATGATTTAACTTCTAATTAATGTTGGTCCGTTTTATGAAATATCCTGTGTGGAGTAATTTTTAATCATATTTATTAAATTATTCAAGGGCAAAATTGCGTTTTCTATACCCATAAACAATATCAAGTTATGCGAACATAAATATAGAACGGAATAGCTGTTTTTTTTTTCAAATCTCTGTTTGGTAGTGAAATTTGTTCATATTCACGAGAATTTTCACCCATGAAAAATTACCAATAAATTTAAAGTTATCCGTTATTTTTTCTCTTCGTTATCGTACGAAGTTTTTTTAGTTGCAATTAAAACAGACTACACAATATTTCATTATAAGATCGCTATCTAAACGGATTAGTACCTACTAGCAAGCAGTGACAATACGCCAACAATTAGCTCCAGAACCTGTTCCTAGACTATAGGTAATTGTATTGCATAGCTCGGACATAGAGCTGCAATATGTATAACGTTTATTTATATTAATATTCATTTGCATGGTAATGCAGCTAAGAGGATAGTTAAAATTTAACTGGAAATAAGAAATCCCGGTCCAATAATTTCAACAGTGGCAGCGAAAGACAGCAGAAACACAATATATAATGTAAAAAAAATGTAAAGAATGTATAATTATTCAACAGTCGTATATCATTTTATAACTCAATCAGTCGTCAATATCTTTCTCAAATGTCTCCATTCTCAAAATTATTGCCGATGCCTAAAATGACTGACGATTAAATCAGCAAGTTACTAGTGTAATGAGTAATCCAGTGAACAACATTCCCATCATTTCACACAAACTCATCTCTCCCTCCCAACATCACTGCACTTACAAGCACTCTTGCGCAGAAGCGATCTATCACAGCTCACCGATACCCAGCTGCCATCTTATCAGTACAAAGTGATCTTAATAGTGAGCGACAATGTACCGGTCAATTAGACCAGCAACCGGTTCCTATCGATGCAAATACAATGATACACTCGTGCCACACGAGGAAGCTTTAGATTTTAGTACAGCGTTTGAGTGGATCGCGTGCTCAGGTACAGTTTGGTTGAGTTTTGTACCTTGCGGGATGTAGGGCTTGGAATGAAATGATTTATAATAAGGAAAATATTGAATTATTTAAGAGGATGATGGGCTTTTTTCGGTGAAACTCTTATTCATTTTTGGGTTTGCATGTCGTCCATAAATTTTGAAAGTTTTGGCTTATTTTAGGTGCACCTGAAGTGACTTTTGAAGAGCGGGAAACGTTTTCATAATATTTATTGTAATTGTACTTCCATTAGCCAAAATTCTTTACGATATTGATTCCCAATCGATACGTGCATCCGTCGAATTCGACACAGCGATTGGGCGACTGCTTAGAGCCATATGATCAAGCATCCATAAAAAATGCATTTGCACGCTGACAATAAAAATATCTGTTCCCACAATTATAACACCTCATAAAAAGCGATGGTGAAAGAGACACACGATTTTTATTTATTTACCGCACTTGACATCAATAAGAACCTGTTTGGTGTTTACTCTTTTTAGTCTTGAACTTCAAAACCATACAATTATTTGCTCGTAAAACGTCAGGTGACGGCGTATCAAAGGCGATGGGCGGTGTTGCGTGGGCGCACCTATTAATATATTGTTTGTAAGACAAGTAACGCTTCCGCGGCGCCCGCGCTCTGAGACCGTTTTAGCGCACTGATAATGACTCCTCAATAGAGGAGACTTGGTTGATGCTAATGACTATATTAGTCGCGGATCACTAGGCTGTGCCATAAAGCGACGTTTGATTACACTCAGTCGCCTTGGAGCTCTGATCTGGTGACAAGGACAGCCCGGACTGTTACTATGCCTTCTTATAGCCATCAGAACGTTATTTTAAAACGAAACAAAGGTAGATGATGATTAAGTTACCGCTGACATGCTGTTTCAATGTCGTGGAATAGAAAGGTACCTAAATAATTATTCATATATTTCCATTGACTTGTAATGACGTGTTTTGTAGACAAATTAAATTACGCATTGTTTGAGGACTTACCTTTGTCTATATTATTAGTTTGACCGGTGTCACGTTTTTCCCTTTAAAACAAATTAGGTCAAAACCATACAACCGCAACAGTTTCGCAAACAAAATATTGCAAAAATATTATAAGTGGAAACACTCCACGATCTCGATATTTAAATTAGTAAAGCATCTGGCTCGAAGGTTCGTTATCTGCGAGCCTTGATTAATTAAACCATCATTTTAATTCTGTTCACGAACGAAATTCCTATATTCAATTAAAAAGTCGCCTTCATCGGGTGTTAACAAGCGGTTGGTAATGCAGACGCTTCGCTAGGCTGCGTCACCCACTACTTGCGCCTTAATCAGCTGTTACGCTAATACACCATTGTTAGCGTTATTGATGGGTCTAGGTAGCTATCGGTATCTCAGCAGCACGTTTCCGTGATTGTTTCTGATCATACAATGTGCTCGTGGGCGATATGATTGCTAGGCGGCAACTCTATACTTGTATAGAAAAATGTAATTGCTCTATGAAATCATTTAACAGTCGGATTATGGAGAACTACCTTTTATCAGCGGTGCGGCGTGTGTTGTGTTATTGATATACATATTATATAGAACTTTAATCTAAAAATATACTTATGGCAAAACAACTACTAAAATAAAATGAATTGCCCCCCCCATCATCATAGTAACAAAGAACTCGAATCAAAATTCCTCTGCACCTTGTTTTACTACCTCCACAATCCAGCACCTGGTATACAAAACAGACGCCACAATCAAAATTGCATAAGGTGCCCTTGCTATAAATTCCCAATTTCCATATTTCAAGCGTCAGCTGCGCACGCGCTGGCCCGGCAGGTGCTCGCGCACCGATTGCCCCTCCCTCCTCGCATTCCCTGCGCTTGTTACAACTTAGGGCCACTACGCAATTGGCATTTTACTGTCATAATATTTGGACCGATCGATCGAGATTGACAATTTTTTAAATACTCCAAAGTTGTATTAGCATGCCCATGGAATAGTATCTTTATTTTATTTTTCTACTAGTTGCCGCCCGCAGCCCCGCCCGCGTGATTGTCGAAAATTATCCCAAGGGAACATAAACAGGGGATAAAAAGTATCCTATGTGTTATTCCAGACTATAATCTACCACTGTGCCAAATATCATCAAAATCCATTCAGTAGTTTTTGCGTGAAAGTGTAGCAAACATCCATCCATCCATCCATACTTACAAACTTAACTTCAACTTAATATTAGTAAGGTGCTATGGATGGACCATAAAATGTGTCATCAATTAAGAATCAGAAAATAATATTCATAACAATAAAATAAAGCTACAGTCTATCCACATTTTAAGCTGTGTTGAGTGCATTGTTACATATTTGGCACAACAATAAGACCAAAGTGGCGCCAATACCAGGAAATTTGATAACAGCTATAAATCCAAGCTGTCTCCAATGTTTTATAAACATCAATGCGAAACGATTAATTTGTCGCTTATTTGGTACTAGATGAATATTCAGCAGCATCTAGAGACCGGAGGCCGATCCGAATATATTTTGCAATTCTATCAAATCAATGTACTGCGTGCAGCCCAATGTTCACCAAAGATTCTCCCAAACAGAATGAAAGGACCACGTAAGGACTATCCTTAGAGGCTAACTAGGGCTGGATTGGAAGGGAACGACACCCCCGTTTATTGGAGGTACTAGAGATCATTCATGAAATTGCTGCGTTTGCATTTCTTGCGTTACTGAAGAGATGATGAAGGTATTTCCAACATTTTGTGGTCGACGGGCCAGCCCTGGCGCTTAGACAGGGAATTTTAATTAATCTAATTTGCATGTTTGGCCGCGACACGCCCGGCGCGCAATAAAATTTACATTTTGTTTCTAACGTAGCACACGCTGCGACGGCGCCGGCGCAGCTCTGCAGTGTTAGGACAAAGAAACTCGAGATATTGGCTGAACAGAGGAGAAACAAAAGAATAAACCAGTCTGGTACTACCCGTGAATAGACCGTCGACCAATTTATGACAAATTGTAAGACGCCTTTTGTATTTGAGCCAGCAGCAAAACCCTCCAAATCTTGAATGCTTGAAGTCAAATCAGCAAATGAAATGGATGATAGAAAATCATGTACTACGTACCTCCCGAGTCTTCTTTCCCTGAAAATTCGGCATTGCCCTTAGAGGCCCAGCTTCATCCCCAAACAACCAGGCGGTTTAACTCTTGCAAATTCAGATGGGAGTCATCGCGAACTTTCTTCTTCCACCAGCACTTCTAGGTTATAAAATTCGCCGATAAACAAAATAACTTATTCAGCTTGCAATAAATAACAATTAATAATGTATTAGTGGCAACAATTATATTTCACAGCGCAGCGTGTAAGCCCGTGTCTCTATTTGCGCGCCACGCCCCCGCGGTCGCAGATCGGCGCGGGCGCACGACGCTCCAATAACATTAATAACCAACTAGATGTTATCCCACTTAGGATGGAGCTAAGAAAACAGCGAACTCCTGAATATTTAAATACCAGTATTTTCAATAGGCGTCACTTTCTCGGGAAAAGTCGTCTTAGGTAATAGAGGGGTGAACTCCAGGTTACTGCTTACTAAATCTTCAAGATGCTCCCCTTTTTTCGGGACCCTGAATTCGCAAGATACACACGACACCTTGCAAGACTGCAAGATGTCGTGTTCACCCCAAAATATCACGATTTAATAAACAAAAAAATGTTTAAATAAAAAATTTAATGCAAGCTTTTATAATAATTGAGTGTGACGTTTATTAACTTCATCGTTTTCTATTCTTCAAGCCCTTTCGATACCCATATTAAGGGGTTGAGAAAAAATATGCAATCTGCCATCTTGGAGCGGCGGCCATATTGAAATTATTACAATATTGAGTTCAATCGAATACCAAAAAATGGTCAAAAATTGGTTTGCAAATTTTGACGGACAATTTACAAACATACGAAAAGTGCAAGTGAAATAAAAGCTTGTAAAAATCATGGTATCCAATTATGGGTCATCGAAATTATATTAGCTAGGGGTATCCCATCCAGCTCATTTTCTAGCCACAACTAAATGATAGGCTACAGGCCATAACCCCACTTATATTCTCACTAACAGTTTACTAATACGCGACACAAAAAGCTCACCAAGAATATTTTATTATTCATTTAATTCGATTTTAACGACCGCCATTCACATAATTATTATAATTATTCTTTGCACAATATGTAACTTTCGTCTTATATGGACGTGGTTAGGACATCGTCTCCATAAAATATTCATAGGTATGGACATTTAACAGCTCTGACGGAGGATTCGACGCAAAATGTTTATTGTTTATTTATGTCATAATAGTTGTTTTGATCTTTTCTTTGTTCTTTTGTGAAAGCTGTCATTTCCTAAAATATTCTTATTGCTGATCCATGCTCGGATTGCAAGGACCAAATAATTTAAAAATAGAGCTGTTAGAATTCAATTTATATTTGGGCGTTGGCTGTCTAATACTTCTAAGCATTTCTCCTTTTGCTACCTAGAAGTAGCCATTGTGATAATTTTATAAAATGACTGATTGTTTCACGCTAAAAGTGCTCTGATAGATCCTGAAGCAATACTGCCACACCCTAAAAATAACAATGAATTTACACACATTAAACTCCTTGCGATCTATCTCACCGCTATCAGCATTGCGAGAGCGATGTCGTGGTGCCCAGATAAGAACGAGGTACTCAACTCATTGTTACTGAGCCCCATCAATCTAACGTTGCGCAAACCGCAGTAGATGGCATCGGCGTGAGGCAACCGCTGCTCCCAAACTGTCTGTAATACCCACCGTCTCCGCCCAGATAAAACCTCATCACTTAGCAAAAAGATAATAACTGTAATCCACTTTATTATACTTCTGATTGGGGCTATTTCTTAAGGTTTCCGACATCATTGCAGCCTTCTTAGAAAGGCCGACTAAACCCTAGCCGTCTAGAATTTCATCACGTCCCAAGTAATATTTGGACAGACATTTTGCCGTACTGGCATCAGTAGCATCATGAAGAGAATTCTGTATTATTTTACGAGACATTAATTTGGGTTTAATATTCAGCCCCATAATGAATAGGGCCATCACAACCACCAATCCTTGTTACAGTTAACAATGGAATATTCGATCACTAAACTAATTAGCTCCCCAACTAGGGGTGTAATTCATTTCGATTGACGCACAATACTATTGTACACATTTCTAATTTAAAATTTGATTGCGTCGAGCACCCCTTGCGCTCGCATTGTCTGCCGCGTGCGAGACTGCGAGTCACGCTGACTGGTATGTTGACCCCTGCTACTGCAGCCATTTGCATGTACCAGAACAAGGGAGCAGTAAAGCTTTCTATAAATCTAATCGAGGGCCGGCGACAACAGTTGTAAAGTTTTACGACTTCCGTCGATCGCGGGCTGCTGCGCCCGCTTGCTCGCCTTTCCACACGCGACCGTCCGATAAAAATCTCAATGTCACATGCGTAATCGTCCCACTGATGCTGTCTGTGCATCTCGCGCTCCTTATACTAATTAACTAGTCGCAAGGTCGCTGCGTTTTGTCATTCTCCATATTTATGCGGCAGCAATCCTCCTTGGGACGCAGTTAGACGTCCGCGGCCACTAATCACGACCAAATCGGGCTCGCGACCGTCCAGTCCGTTTCGTCCATCCACGTCTGACCGTAACCGCTTCTAGATCGAACCTTTTTAGTACAGCAGCTAGACGCCGGCGCTGCGAGGGCACCTGTCCGCGAGCCTTATTTATAGAAGCAAACATACCAGCGCGCGAATCTAAACTTTTATGACATTCGCGGCAGCTGAGTCATGAGACTCATGATTCAATCGACTCGCGAGGCTCGCTCCGATGTACGATTTAACGCATTATCTATAAGATGCGATTAAGAAATACGATCGAGATGATGGATGGTGCTGGAGGCGTCCTGTTACGCTGAGCGCGTCGATAGCCATCGGCGCGAAGGTATCGCGCGCGCATCGCGCTGACGGCGCATCGATCGTCGGCGCGGGCGTCGGTTGTGCAACGCTTATGAATAATTACCGGCCGGTGAGGCGGCGGACGCACTCGATTCACTGCCAAGGACGCCTTTTCGCTTTTAGTCGGTCATCGATCGGAGCACGTTGCGCAACGCGGCGGGGTTTCGCTGTCGCGCCCGTTGCGCCACGCTCCGTGAGAAGTGCAGCTCGCGACTAATGACGCGTTGCTCAAGCGGCGCAACCGTCCACAAATCGCTTTATTATGCAGAAAGTGAGTCGGAACAAATGGACGCGCTGCGCTGCACCCGGCCCGCATTTATTACGGGACCCCGACGGAAAGTGAACGCCGAGTATGATGAACGGATTCATATCAACCTGATTGTGATTTATAACGTCGCACCATCACTCCCGGCGAAGTTTTATATGAAAAAATTAGCGTTTTATCGGTGCACTACCCGCGGCTCGCATATTCATAAAGCTGATGGGCCCTCATAAATATTTGTTGTGGACCAGCTTTATCAGTGTGATAGGGAGCGATAAATAACTAAATCACAAAGACCCGATGCACGTATTGCTTCTAACTGATTAGGACATTTTTAATAAGACGTTGTTCGATCAATAAAACTCGAGATGTTGCATCGAACTCGTAATCTTGTGATCTAAAACGCTATAGTTCTCCATCGTGGTTCGATTCATCATAGCTATCTTATAGGAGGGGCAGTAATTGCTAGTGGTAATGCAGTCCATTTTGATTACGCTATCCGCAGCATCGATCTTCCAATTCACTCCCCATTTTACTTTATTATTTGATGATGAAACAGAATTTTAGGGGGCAATGGACTTAGTTCGTAGTAGAAAGACTCGTTCAAACTGTGTCCAAACTTGAATAACGTAGCTACAATTTGGATGAGTTTCTCATGATTTTTTTGCGAGCTTTTTAATTACACCAACGTTTTATTTGATTTACAACGGCTGCGGCATGGCAACCAGCTCTGCAAGTAAGTGTGTATTTCCTTTCACACTATTATCGTGTCTCAAATTAGAGTTTCCTAAAAAAACAAGCTCTGCGTCCGTTCGGTGCGGGTTGCGTTTTTGCCACTCCTGCGCAGCTGCCGCTGTTGTCGGCAGGTGCGGCCGTTTTCGCCGAATTTCGTCGGCGTTCGTTGCTGCACAGACTTCTTGCTCGAAAGACGTAATCACTGAAATAAATACCGACTTTAAATGGCCAAAAATATTTGATTCTATTTCGGGCATCCTGTGAGTAAGTGTTGGGTAATAATAATTTAAAAGTAAATCTGCTGGGAATTTACCAATGACGTCAAATCGTTTGCTCATGACTTGAGCTGACTGACTGAATCTAGATTCTTAGAATGTATTTCTAATTAAAAAAAAGTCTATTTTATTTTATTGTTTCTCATACAATTATTCTACAGCAAAAAAATTGAGGCAGCCCCGGTAAGCTATAAGGATACTTGTGATGGGGCTACCTCGAAACTTCCCATAGGTTATGGTTTAACAATGTTGAGACATAATGTAAAGGAAAAGAACAGAAAAGCAAAGACAAAATAAACAAATTTAGTTTCCAGGATGATTTCAACAATTCCATCAGGTACGCGTAGTGTTTGTGAGTGTGTGTGGAGTGTGAGTGTGTGTATGTGTGTAGGAGGTGGATGTGTGTGTTAATTAATGATGAAAAATAAGAGAATTAAGTAGGTACTGTCAATAAAATAGCTGTCCTGGAATATTTTTTGTGTACGTATCTATCAGATTCTCAAGAACAATATTATGATCAAGTGCAATGCAAGCCACAGGGCGTAAAAATATGTGCAGTTAACTTCTTTAAATGAGAAGTGCAATGAAGACTTACAACCTATAAAATTATCAATCATAAGTTAACTTTCTATGTCTATGTATAAATTTCCGAGTAGATCTGCCTCCATAGACGGTTGCACTGCGCAAACAGTGTATGGAATGCGCGCGCGCATCTCAGGTCAATGCGCGACTTGACACACTGACACCGTGTCAACTGTGTTTTCTTATGTTTTACACGATATATAAACTTCTTAGTAGTTGCGTAGGCATTATTGAGTGTCTGTTTCTTTCTAAGTATTTAAGATGTGGGAGATTTTACTGTTGAAAATTTTGAATCATCAGCCTGTCCAACCTTATGGTATCAGAGGGTTAATTTTTAGGGTTCCGTATCCAAAGGTCAGGACCCTATTACTAAGACTCCGCTGTCCGTCCGTCTGTCACCAGGCTGTATCTCATGATAGTAAGACAGTTGAAATTTTTACAGATGATGTATTTCTGTTGCCGCTATTACAACAAATACTAAAAAACAGAATTAAATAAATATTTAAGGGCTCCCATTCAACCAACGTGTTCTTTTTTGAGCGTTTTTGCTCTATATTCATAACGGCAACAGGTAGACGCTTGAAATATTCACAGAATATTTATATTCACTTTAAAAATAAATATTTAAAATAATATTAAACAAATATTCCATACAACAAACGTAATTTCTTTGCCTTTTTTATAGACAATGATACGGAACCCTTCGTGTGCGAGTCCGACTCGCACTTGGCCAGTTTTTATTTGTATGTTTGTTTGATTAGCATAATCAGCCTCTAAAGTTCCTGCTGCTGGAAGTTGGGAGACAGGTCTCCTCTTTATGATAGGAAATGGGAAATCCACTACGCAAGTCAATTTCGTATTATATGGCTGGCGTTTTTCTGAAGTTTTGTCTTTCATAGAAGAATACAAGAACTAAGAGCCATTTTATATGTCAAAGTGCCATACTTTAAAATATCTTACTGCACCATTTTGTGACCTCCCCAACTTGGGGTGAACAACCCTTATCATAAACAAACCATCCCCACGCACAATAGAATGTTTTCTCGTAAATTTGGATAAGAGTCATTGAATTAATATCAATTTTCCACGCGATGAGCGCTGTGCAAAGATGAGCGGCATCCCCTTCACGGCCTATTTATTTTATTTGGGGTCGGGAGGCCGGCTTCATCGACCCGTTCATACACGCCCACGCACCAGACAACAGTTACGTATTAGGGGTGTGAAATAAGCGAAATTTACATGAGAACTTAGTTACTAATACATAATGATATTACACACACACACAGTATAGTCTTTATAACCCAAAGGTTGACTGGTAGAGAATGCCTTGATGCATTAAGTCCGCCCATGTACCACTATTGTACATAAAGTTTAAATAAATGTATAAATATTCGTAAATAAATAACAGAATTAGTAAAACTTACAAAGGCATAGGAAAAAGCCATAGTAACAAAAAAAAAACGTTCCCACGGTAAATGTAATATAATAAATTTATCATCAGAAAACTAAATTAATGCAATGTTAAACCGTTCTCCTAGAACTATCAACCATAATAACGTCCATAAATAACTTGTAACTTAATTACCTCATAAAAGCAACCCTTACTATTCAACAACATAACGACCCAACATAACCAAACCAATACGAGAATCCCATTCACCCATTTTTCGTTTTCCAATAAGATCTAAAAATAACCAGTCTCGTCGACCACCCCGTCCCTGACCTCACGGGGTCACTCGGGCACGGGGTGGCGCTACGCCCTCTAGCCGCCCCCGATTGAACTCCAACGCCCTCTGTTGCCCTCGCTACGTCCTCCACGTGCCGACATTGGCCTAAAAACCCAATTGTTTTACGTTAACGTTTACGTTACGGTACAGTTTACGTAACCCCTGCTGGTTTTGCGTATCAATTCATGATACAATGAATTCTGACTAGTAATGTTTTTGTTAATTAACTGAATATAGTCATTTACCCACGACATTGAACTAGTTAGGTGAGAAATTCTCTATTATTCAGATTTTTTTGTAGGTTTTATTGTTTGATATTTACTTTACTATGAGTGTCCCTTTGGGGAATACTTTTTCGATTCAAAATAATGCTGAATCAAGAAGGATTCATCTCGTGAGTCAGATTACGGTACGTAGAATTTTAATGAGCATTTGATTCACCAGTGTATTTTCAATGTTCATTCAACAAAGCCCTTCTCAGATGCTTATGGTTCTGCAATCAGTATTCATCTTTACCTTGGAATAAATAGTAATGGAGATAAGCTCAACAGGCGGCAACACTATATTCAATCATTTTCTTCAGCTTATTCCTTCTCTTCAGTCTTCGTACTACACCTGTACAGACGCCAGCACATCCAGCTACCCGAAACTGTCAAATTTTCCCAATCAACCTTGAACCTAATGCTTAAGCGATAGTGTATCTATTAAAGAAATTTGACAGATTTTTGTAGCTTGATGTGCTGGCATCTGTATAGAGGTCAGCGGTACAGAGAGAAGTCCCGCATACATCCTTTGAAATGGGAGGATCCTCCGACCAGACGGTTATTGTATCTGGTGGACAACTGCCCGATTGTTCGGACTGTTGTATATGTTCAAATCGCACGTAGAATTTTGCTTGCGCGATGCAGGATTTCGTTGGTAGTTCGTCGCTGACAGGATAGATGGCGTTGCGGTTCTTTTTGTTGCCGTACAAATTTCGCTTCTTAGTTTTTCATGTGGCGGCATTGATCTGTACCAAAGATTCCGATAGACATAGTAATTTTAAGTCGAATTTGAGCCTCACCTAAGTGTAGTTAGCCATTGCCATTAAGCCATTCAATAATCCAAATTTGGCAAAGACTCGATGCATCTGAAGAATGATATTGGATCCTAATAAGATTAGCGTATTCCATGTTGCTCTGACCAAGATATCGTGACAAATTCGCTGTTATAGCAACCACATCCCACCCAAACGCAATACCGCGAAATATTTCACACGGTCGATCTCTCGTTTGGCCAGCAGTAAATCTTGAATCTTGAATCATATACGCGTACATTCTGGGTAAATGGCGTTGGCGGAAGCCGTCAAGTAGCACAGCTCAGAAAATCTACTGAACTTGTTTCCCTGATAAGAAAATTAAGGAACATGCAAAAATATCAAACCGCTTTGGAAAGGCGTAACCGCAGCCATGAGTAGAAAGAGTACCATGAGTCCAGGGGTATCCAGAATAGGAGTCAAAGGTACACCTGCATACTGGGCATATACTTGAAAGTCTTTGCGTTGATTATGCTGTACATATAAGTGTAAGATTGCAAGTCACATCGACCATTGCATAGAGTGATCCTACTGTTCCCATCTCACGCTGTGGCCGGCGCCGGCGCCCGCGCGACGCAACTAATTGCGTACGCGCAATCAAACCACAGATTTATGCGATACTTAGAATTACCCGCAAACCTAAACACCTCGCTTTCCCACTCATTGTTGGCTCAACTAAATTACTTAATATGTACTAAATAAACCTTTGTTCCGTACCATAACAGCTCGTTTACTGCTCTAATGAGTCCTATTCTAGGAAATTTAGTACTTGCTCCAGCAACTAGTTTTGGGAAATTGGTTCGTTATGCGCGAAAGAGAAAGTCTAAATAACGACCTAGGCTAATTATGCTATGCTAATGTAGATAGGTACACAATATTGTTGGTTCCTGATTCCAATCAGGAACCTTGCATGTTATATTTATACCCTTCCTTGAACTTTATCTACAAATTTCGTTTCTGCGCCGTTCCAATATATTTGAGCTGTCTCATAAAAATACTTGGGAACCAATTCCCATAAATCGTTAATGTATGGCGTCTCCATAGATCACCTGTAAGGATCCCCCTCACGATCTCTTGCTCTGCGCGCGCGCCGCTCCTTTCGCTGGTAATTATTCCGACTAATGCCGCCTAATGGCCGCCCCTGATGTGTTTACGAGCAACACTTCGTCTTAAACGGCGAGTCTAATGAAATCAACCGATTACAATGACGGTAATATCACATTTGCCTTCAAACCTGATTTAAGGGGTTTCAGTCAATTTTGTAGGCTGTAAGACTTTCTATTGCGATAGCTTTCGCGCTGGCACTTGGTTTTATGTCCTCCGTTTTGCTATCTCACTGGGAACTAATTTTAGATTTGCACATTACATAAATTTGTATTAAGTCCTTCCTACTGGCCTAAATGTTGGGAATATATTGGATCGAGGCAATTGTAGCCATAACGTTATTTATTTGCGTGAGAATATTCAGTGCTTATCGATTGTGCAATTCTAATTCTAAAACCTTTGTTTTTCAACTTCTATAATAATTTCTGTGTTTTCTCTTATTCCAGAGGGAAGTTTGCGTCAGTCCGCAAGATTCGCCACCTAGTGTCCGGGGAGGAGTACGCCGCAAAGATCATTCGCAAGCGGAGACGCGCGGCCGACACGACGCGCGAGATCCTCCACGAGGTTGCCGTGCTCGACCTGTGCGCAGAGAGCACGCGCGTCGTCAGTCTACACGAGGTAAAATGCCGATAAATATTCCAAAAACCATAGAACACGTTAAACTATACTGTGTTTCCGATATCTACAGAAGATAATTAATTGAGTTCTATTAGTTTTCTGGTGATTTTAGAACTCTGGAGATAGGGAGGACGGTTTTGATGAGTATCGATGAATAGTGTCAAAGAAGTGTTCGTTCAAGATGCCCAAGACAGAAAAAATAGACATGCTCTTAATTCTGTCTTCATTAACTTGTACTTGTATAATAGTATCGACTAGTTTTTCTTTTAGAAGCCACATTTCAGATTTAATTACAATTAAATCTAGCCGAGGATTTCATTTGACATTTGAATCGTTGACCCAAATTGGAAAAGTAGCTTCATGAAAACTGAAAAAGTAACTTCATGATCATGATTATTGCCTTATTACTCCATTCATCTAACAATCCACCTTAAACTTTCCAGGTGTACGAAACCCGTTCAGAAGTGGCGATTGTCCTAGAGTTATGCGCCGGCGGGGAACTGCAGCGCCTCCTAGACGAGGAAGACCGCCTATCCGAGGGCGCAGCCCGAAGAGCCTTACGCCACGTGCTTGAAGGCCTGGCGCACCTGCACGCGCGGCGGGTGGCACACCTGGACCTCAAACCTCAGAACCTGCTCCTCACAGCTGGCGGTGAAGAGCTGCTCATATGTGACTTTGGAATAAGTCGCGCCATACAGCCCGGAGCTCACGTCCGGGAGATATTAGGCACAAGGGACTATGTTGGTGAGTAGAAGTTTTTTTTGGGCTATTGTAACGATTTTGTATTATAACGTATAATTATGAGGCATAGGCGAGTATTAATGGGATATGGAAATCAGATCAGAATCGGAATCAGGGGTTGCTAATATTTAGCCGCCTCTAGGTCCCCAAGTAATGAACAGGGTGGGGTCTATCGAAAACGACTTGGCGACTCGCGTAGCAACTGTCTAGGCGTTAATGAATTCTAATACAATGCCTAAGTGAAAGTCTAGGCCTTAAATTAGAAAGCACATTACAACATTGATAGAGCTGCCATCGAAATTTAATGAGCAAGGAGCGACTTGTTCTATAAATTGGGGAAAGTCTTCATTGGCACGCCTCTAGAAACCCCTCGTGATCGAAAAGCCGTGCTTTAGTAGCCTTACAAGCTCTAAGTGGGTCAGACGAAATTGGTTCGTCAGCACGTTAAGAAAGTCACATAAAATTCAACTTTTACACCTCATATACTCGTAGGAGCCATGAAAATGCGAGTTTTTCGCAATAAGTTGTAAAAGTAACGTTAATGGAAATAGGCACGAAGGTTACATTGTTTTTATTACCTTTCACCTTTTCTTCTTTACCCTTGTTTGCCAACGAGCACTGCACTGTAAAACCGAATTGACCAGCCGGTCGATTCTGTAAACATGTCGAAGTAAAGGCTTGGGTGAAGTGATCACGAGGTGAGCTTTCAATCCATATAATCAAGATGTCACGTGATCACGAAGTGAGCTGTCATTCCACCTTGATTATATGGATTGACAGCTCACCTCGTGATCACTTCACCCAAGCCTTCACTTCGACGTGTTTATAGAATCGATCGGCAGTATTTGGCATGTGTCGAGTCGCAGATCTTCATAAGCTGAACTGAGAAAACGATACTTTGTTTCAATCTTTCGCCAATCACACACCGTATCCATATACTAACTGCTAGGGTTGCGGAATTTGTTCGAAAGAGTCACCGCGGCCCTGTAATGCAAAGGGCTTTAGAAGGAACACGGATAGGTTTTAGTCAGTAAGAGTCTGACACGCCCTTCCGTTCCACCCAGAGCGGAAGAAGTAAAAAAAAACCGTATACTAAAACCTAAACAAATTTTATTTTACAGCCCCAGAAATCCTATCATACGAGCCCCTATCCCTCGCGGCTGACATCTGGTCAGTCGGCGTGCTGGCCTACGTGCTCCTCAGCGGGTACTCGCCCTTTGCGGGCGAGACCAAGCAAGAGACGTACCTTAACATCGCACAGTGCCAGCTCAGCTTCCCCAAGGACCTGTTCCGAGGAGTCTCGCAGAGGGCCATTCAGTTCATCAAGGATACGCTTGTTGTTGATCCTAAGTGAGTATTTTTAGACCTATTTTTGGAATAAGAAATAATTTTTGAGAGCCGAACGTTTTTGGGTCCTATGGAAATAGCAATACTGTCAAGCTAGGAAACAATCTCAGAAGTTTTTAAACAAGCGCTCATCTAATTTTAAAAAGAAACAAATTCAGGTGCAGTATCTTTGAGAGCCCATGAGCCAATTGCTTGTTGATGGAGTCACATGTCTCGGAATAATTTGACTGAATTAACATTTACTCCAAAGAAAACAGTTGTTATTAGCTGGAACTCTTATTAATTGAATGCGTGTGCACTTTCAGGGGTCGTCTTACAGTGGAAGAGTGCCTGGAGCACCCCTGGTTGAAAGACGAGGCGGACTTGCCGCGCGCAATAGTCGGCGTCGGATTCGACGCCACCGAGCTTGCCAGCGACGCCGACGCTGACGCCGACAGTGCCGACGACAGCAGCAATGGAACTAACGGAGTTAATGGAGTTAACGGGGTTAATGGAGTTGGATGTAACGGAGTTAATGGCGTTAACGGAGTTAATGGATGTAACGGAGTTAATGGAGTTAACGGTCACAACAACGTTAATGGATGCAATGGGACCAATGGGGCACATGATGATGAAAAAGGTGAGTTAATGTACGTTATCATCATCATCATTCATACTATCACTTATTGACTTTTCTTATTACTTATTTTATTTAATTGGTTGTGGCGAATATTACCGTAATTACCTGGCTTGGGAAATGGATCGAAACTTTTATGCCTTCTTGAGCATATAATGTTCTTCATGCCATAAGAATGTTATTTGAATTTATACACCATAAATTCATCAAAGATCACGCTAAATATATTTAAGCTTATAAGATTGTAAGCATAAATGTAATTTATGAGTCACTCAATCAAACTAAAGGAGACGTTATTATTAATAAATTATTTTGATGAAAATTACTGAACAATCCACACATAAACAGTCTATCACGGAATAATTACTGCTATATATTTCTTGAGAAGATCAACACAGCAAAAACGAAGCACTATTTACTTTCAGAATCATCCGAGTCCCTCGCATCCTCCCCGAGCCCCGAGTGCGAGGAGCGCGCGGCGCCACTGAAGCATGCGCACGCGCGCGACGCCTCGCCGCCCTTCCCCGACGCACCCTCCACGCCTAAGGTGAGACGCGGCCCCAGCCCGCCCTAAGGACACGCGCAAGGTCAGGTACAGCACTAGCGTGCTAGCTGCTTCCAATGTCAGCCTGGGGGACTGTTCTGTCACTGCTACACTCGTGTTGTGTTGTGACTTGCAGCGAACGCTTGCATGTGAGTGCCGCTTCGGGGACCGCTAGTCGTAGTCGTGATGTACTTGGCTCGTTTGAAGCGGTACTAATGTTATTTTTGCAACAGGTGTCCCGCAAATCCCACCCGCACGCGCCCTCCGTGCTGGCGCTGTGCAAGAAGTTCCAGCCGGACTACGAGAAGCCGGCCAAGCTGCACGTGACGCACGTGACGCACGGCGAGTGCGGCGCGCTGGAGTGCTCGTGCCGCGCGCTGCGCTCGGGGCGGAGCCCCCCGGACCGCGCCGTGCTGTGCTAGCGCTCGCTGCTGTGCTGCGCGCGTGGAGCACGCTGGTAGCGCCGCACTCTGTACATATAGACTAAGTGTCAGCAGACAGTTGTATATTTCCTTAGCCGCGGCTCGGTCGCGCGGACTTGTGTTCGCCGCCGACCGCGGCGCCTCACGACGGTACAAAATGCATAATGATGCGCCCGCGCACAGCTAGCGCTTGTAAATGTGTAAGAGGACGCGTTGTACATAACGCCGGGCTTGCACCGCCGACATGTGCGTCAGAAATGTTAAGTTCGTACTGTTGTAGTATTGTTTACGTTCGCGCTGCTGGAGACACGTTGTAACATTACAAGTGTAGAGACATTTTATCTGAAACTGAAGTATCAGGGATGCTGCTACCCGGAAACTTGTGTATTCTCAGTGCTAACGTAATGTCGACGAGATTTTTTGAAGCATGGTGTGACTCTCGCGTTTTGAGCGTCGTGCAATGCGGCATGCGGGTGCGAGTCGTGGCAGGGAGTGGCCAGTGTGGCTGGTGGCTACACTATAGTGGCTAGCGTGGCTAGGTGGCTAGTGTGGCCGGTGGCTACACTGTCGAGTGTACATACATAGGCCGCGTCGCGTCGCCGTTATATTTATTGGACGCCGGCGCCGCGCCGCTATTACTTACTTAGATAATTAAATTGTTGATGTGTCGATCACATTTATATTGTAGTATCTAAGTGTTCAAATGGTTTAACAGATGATGTACGTTGTATGTTAGGCGAGCGGTATAGATATATTACCGATATGTTCGAGTGTTGGGACCAAAATTTTGTAAAGTAGAAGAAACGATTCCATATCGGTGTAGTTGTTGTCTTGTACGATATTAAAATTTTATCACAGTGTGTGACCGTTTACGGGATGTTGCTTAGGTAGGTAAATTGTTTATGATTGTCATGAGCTCAAATCTTGCGACTTAATTTTCTTTGTAAATGTGCTTAGATGAACTTCATCGAGTGTTTAGTTAATTCATTCTCCATTCTGAAAATATTTTCATATATTCTATACTTTTGTTTTTCGTCCATTTGGAATTCATTTTAACCATTTTGTTCAACTAAACTCGAAGATCCATTCATACCTTTGAAAGCTGTTGTGATCAATAACTCATTTGTAAAAAATAAATTATTGTGATATAAAATACTTCTTGTTTTAATTTATTTTAACCGTAATCACACTTATCTGAAGGCAGTAAGTATAAACGTAAGTATATGATGAACACGAACAGTGAGGATATGATCATGATAACACTAAAAACGAAATTCGTTTGCTGTGTGCATGGGCCTATTTAAGGAGGGTGGGTCCAGGGGGACCTGTGTAGTCCGATTAAGCAGTAACCAGCCTTAGTGTGCTGAACTGCGCGTGGTCATCGACAAAAAACAGGGGGTCCTGTCTGTTAATATTTTATTGCTTTTTGAAGCAGTCTCCGTTCCTTTCTAAGCACCGACGCATACGATTCGATGAAACCATTGACTGAAGCAGTGGGTCCACTCTTTAGGGATCTCTTCCACAAAGTGCAGCCAAAGATAAACTTTGAGGAATTCGTTTTATGAAGATGCCGTATCTTCATAAAACGAATTCCTCAAAGTTTATCTTTTATATTTGTAAATAAAAGTCATAAGGTGCCAGGTCAGGACTGTGAAGAGGATGACTCGCTAACTTAACCTTTGATGACAAATATTCGATAATCCGTCTGGCGAAGTAAGCTGGAGCGTTGTCGTGGTGGAGGATCCTGCTTTTTGGGCGCTGCTGTCTAACATTTTCAACTGGTGAACAATGACTGACATGGTACCTACCCATCTGCAGTAACAGTCCTTTGTCTACAATAGGGTATTTTACTAAAAAATCTGATTATTTCGTTAGATAGATTTCCAAAAAATATTCGACACGTATTTTTTTTTTGACGTAAACAAAAAATAAAGACGATACAGTGCGTTAACAACTCGCGTTGGAAGGCCTCCTACATGGTGGATCGATGACCTGGTAAGGGTTGCGGGTGGGCGATGGATGCGAAACGCACAGTACTGGGTTTACACTTGGGGGAGGCGTATGTCTAGCAAGCAGTGGACGTCTTTCGGCTGATATGATGATGATGATGAATATTTTACGTGGAGCGGCTGCCTACTAACTGCCCATTAACCTGGTAACACGGTTGGGGGTTAAATAGTTAGGGTTGGATAAAAATATGATATACACCTACAGTTCCTTGTTTTTTTTTTATTAAGGATGGGAATTCATCAAATAACTTCTTCCGCTCTGGGTGGAGCAGAAGGGCGTCTCGGACTCTTACTGACTAAAACCCATCCGTGTTCCTTCTAAAGCCCTTTGCGTTCCAGGGCCGCGGTGACTCTTTCGAACAAATTCCGCAACACAGAGAGTCCTTCAGTCACAGTCTTGATATTTTGACACACACTTTGTTTTGTTTTAGAATGCGGATGTAACACATTATAATGGTTTTTGGAGTATCTGGTAGCAAATATATCGATTCGGTCAAATAAAAATCTCAGCTCCACTTAACCGAGGTCGCGCATGTTTCAATTATTCCACGTATTTTTCAGGTGTATGGACACTTGAGACACAAAACTACATCAATTTACGTCACAATATCCACTAGGAATCAATTCACGAAAAAATAAAACAGCCGCTAAACTTCACTCGAAAAAATCCCGCCAAAAACTCTTGATTTTTTCATTACCGTTTAGTGTTGCCATTTTATTTTTATTCTGCCAAGGGGGAAGATTTTGTAACAAGAGGGCGCTACACGTATGCTCTATTTAAATTCTGTGGTTAGAAGCGATTCATGAGTAATATTTTCGTACCGACGTTTTCAGATCCATTGTATTCACTTTTTACCTGTGCAATGTATTGTAATTGGTAATAATAATTAAACCAGGAACGCGCAATCATCCATTGAAGATGGTACTTCATTAACTTATATTCGAGGGCTCTACCTTTTGGCTTTTCTAGTCGTAAACCAGCGGCCTTGATTGCATCGACAGATTCCAACTTTTTAAGCTGATTTTCATTAGCAACACGTAGTACAACACGAGACTTCGCAGTTTTTTCAACGCCTACAAATTGGAAACCGTCGTCACTAGCCTTAATTGCTTTCATAAGCGCTTGTTTTGTCGCGGAAGTACTATAATCAGCTGATCGGGCTGTGGTAGGATATGCAATCACGCAGGGCAGCGGACCACGTGACTCCATCGCTGAAGGTGCTGGTACTCATTGAAACTTTGGTATTGACGGGATAGTAATTGACACCGTCATTGTATTGGCTAACTTGGTTTCGTTACACGATGATTTTATGGCCAGCATAGAAACGATAGCCTTGATTGATTTGCAACGTTAATGCGGGACCCTTGATCATTCACCAGGTCGTTAATTTCAGTTAACGCCTCGGAAGGACTAAGTCGCAATAATCGGCACTGCCCGCATCACTGATGTTTCAAAACGGCGAGGATTTTTCCACGGTTTCGGATGTCTGATGAAGCCATTTTGACCCATCATCGGGCGAAATGTATGATGGAGACATTTCGCTAAACAAGCGTTTAGAATTAGCGAAGGTCGCCACAGGCGACCTTTGAGTCTCTGAATTTTTACGAAATATTTCTCCGCCTCGATCTGGCGAATCATTTGATGGAGATAACACTAAGTAAACGTATTAAAACGCGGATGAATGATTAAAAAGTAAAAAACTATTAACAAATAAAAATAACGATCGATTAAATTATTTCGCGGTACCCACACATAAAGAAAATAAATGCACTTACCGAAGGCTGGAGAAATTGAGTACTTACCAGAAAATAAACAAACAGACACCATCAAAAACTTACAAAACACGCACTTAATAACTAGGGCACAGCTAGAAACAATTCACAAGCCTGACATCACAAGAACACACAAAACACAGAACACGATTTCCGAATTTAAAAACCGGAGCGATATTAAGATTAGCACACACCGGCGACGGTACGGAGGGTAGTTCCTCTTTTATTCTCATTTATACTACGTGTAACAGAATAACCGCAATACCTTCAGTGTAGGCCCATGGCAAAAGTTGTTCATAATAATGAGTAGATACAATGACACCTTAAAAGGTATTGTGTTTATTTGTAACACGTTGAAGAAGCAACAAGTTAACCTTCTACGACGTGTGCAACCAGGATTTTTGTTGCTAAAAATGGTTTAAAAGAATGTTGGTGGAATTCTTGCACGTTCTTCTCCAAAGAGATCTACGCTTTGGAACGTGCAAATAGCTTCATGTTCTTGACAGATTGATAACGATGACGATGAGCATGAGGCCCAGCTGGCGCTGGGTGAGCCGGATGCTGGAAGCCCAAGCGCGGCCGGCGCTGGCCTTTTGACGACGAGCACTCGTAATTTTCGGTCTTCCATTCTTCTGACCGGAATGCACGGCTTGTTTTTGAAATAAACGGAAAACATATGTGGGAGTTAATACATACAGCTTCAAGCGCACACTGAAACTACTGAACACAGAGCGGTCCGTGGAATTCGCTACGTCCGTCAGGGGACGTGGCGAGCGGTTACGGGGATATGGGGTTGATGTAACGGTCTACTTGCTGACTCTGAATTAGAAAGGAATTAAAAGTCAAACTATTGGAAGTACATACATGTTTTATTTCTAAGGCTACAAAACAGTCTTGCTGTGCAGTTGTCTGTAGGATCATTTACACAATTATAAAATATATAGATAAATTGGCACTATTTTAAGACGTTCCAAGTAATACTTGTATTTAATCAGGTCATTTACAAAACTTTCATGTGCGAAAATCATTAGTTACAAGATTGGATTATTTTATTGTTTTACATTTACCTACTGGCAGTTTTAAACGTTATTTACAATAACTGTGAATGATAAGAACATTATGGTACAGACGAAAGCACATCAAGCTACCCGAAACTGTCAATTTTCCCAATCAACCTTGAACCTAATGTTTTAACGATTAAGTTGAAAATCTATTAAAGAAATTTGACAGATCGTTGTACCTTGATGTGCAAAATACATAATATTGTTCCGATCAATATATATAAAACATAAATATTTATAAAACTATTTAATGGAAGAAAATGCATGATTTGAATATGTCGCAGCCTACTTACTAGCATGCTCTGTCGTTTAATTAGCTGCCTAGCCTTTTCATTGAATGGCGGCGTTTAATCAGCGGCTTCGTTAGACATGTTCAATATCGTTAAATGACCTGCCTATCCAAGTAGCGGATCATGGGGAACAGGGAGCTTAGGGCACCCCGACACGGATAGGTTGGATTCGAATGGTATGACGGGAGGTAGCACACAGAAATAGGAGCACCGCTGAGCCCCTACGTCGTCGAGGATAACCTTAGGCATGCCTGGTAGCAAAATGTTACGCGGTATGCCTCGTTGGGTCTGTCAGACCCGAATTTAGAACGACTATTTTTCGTACTATTTGTGGTAATTGGTAAACCTAAACATACCTACTTATCTGCAAGGGGTAAAAATGAAAAAATAAATAAGAATCCACCGTAATAATAACTAAATTAAAAAAATATATAATTGAACAAAAAATCAGGCCTTTTTAACACTTATGTGTAAAAAAAGAAAATAGAAGGCATAAGACGAATACTATAACAATCAGTCCTTGTCACTCTCATCAACAGGTGTTGGCAGAGGTGTACGGATTCCTCTGAATTTAACACCGGCACTCGGAGGAATTTTGTGTTTTTTCATCATCCCACCTGACTCCGGACTGAAGTAATGGCCATAAGGCTTCGATTGGTTCATAATCATTATCATAATACAAGTTTAATTAACATAATGCTCAACTATTGAGAGTGGTGGTGTAGAAACATCATATTTTAATTAAATATCTACAGCTAACTGTTTACGTAACAGGGTGGGTCTGACAGACCCTACCAGGCATGCCTAGGGTTAACATGTTGGAATTGTTTGTTTTTTGAATTTAGAATTCCCAAAATTAAATATTTCATATTATTTCGTCACATGGTCACCCGTTCATTATTTATTGTGATAGACGCGTTGGCGCGTTTGATGAAAAAGCCTAGGCAGTCAATTAAACGACTGATTAAGCTTGTTGGCTGCGATAGATACACAACGGTAGAAAGTGATGAGAATTAAATCATTTTCTAAGAGGATATTGAAAAACACTACAACATTTTAATTCATTGTAGCTGTAGTTAATATATTGTTAAGGGCATTATTAAAGAGTAGTCCTTACTTCAAGTAACTGGATCTAAATTAAAAGGAGCAAAATATTATGAGCTATTCTAAGTCTATTTTGGTTTTCTATAAAGTTGACCTATGCTATTTAATTTTTGTGTAGAGTTCCTAAATTGGTGCTTTATGAACAATAAAATTAAGAAATATTACTTTAGAGGGGGGAACCAATTTGACTAGATCGAAAAAAAAATCAATTTTCCTAAATGAGAACACGAAATATACCTAGTTTCCAGCACCCTAATTGCGTAATACACTAAATTACAGTTTCAATCACTACCGAATGACATTCCTTTTTATTGTTTCATATGTTTAAAAAGCTCGTGGCTAAATAATAACAGCCGCACGGGTCGATCTTCAAGGTTAAGCAACGCTTGCCGAGGTTGGTCTTTGGATGGGTGACCATCTTAACATACCGAGACTCTTCCGTGCCTCGGAAAGCACGTTAAGCCGTTGGTCCCGGCTGTCATTTGTAGATCTATGGCAGTCGTTACGGATAGTCAGAAGCCAGATAATCTGACACCAGTCTTGCCAAGGAGTACCGTGTTACCCCGGTAATGAGTTGTGGAGGTCTGGTAGGCAGCCGCTCCACGTAAAATACTGGTATTCAGCTGAATCCGGTATGACTGGAAGCCGACCTCAATATAGTTGGGAAAAGGCTAGGCAGATGATGTTTAAAAATTCCTCTGCTAAACAACGTGAAACACGCAATTAATACTGTTGAATTCACAAATTGAAAGGGATTCCAATCTACTGTGTGAACCCATGCTTTACGCCATAATCTCTCTGATTTTCATGAGTATTGATACCATAGTTACATTGATTCTTATAATTTAAAAAAAAACCGGCCAAGTGCGAGTTGGATTCGCGCACGAAGGGTTCCGTACCATTATCTATAAAAATGGCAAAAAAAAATGTCTTGTATGTGAGCCCCTTAAATATTTATTTTATTCTGTTTTTTAGTATTTGTTGTTATAGCGGCAACAGGAATACATCATCTGTGAAAATTTCAACTGTCTAACTATCATGGTTCATGAGATATAGCCTGGTGACAGACGGACGGACAGCGGAGTCTTAGTAATAGGGTCCCGTTTTACACTTTGGGTACGGAACCCTAAAAAAGAAATGGAAACCTTGATTCGTTTATACATTTTCGTTTTAAAAATATTAAATAATGAATGCAAACAGTATCTTACGGTATCTGAAATAATGATTACATGTAGACATAATGTCCCCACGGTGTAAAGGTAACAGTACACCCAGATTTCGCTAACTAATTCTTAGTAACACCAAGTCAATACAAACACCTGGTTATTTATAACAATATAAATACATATCTATATTTATTTGCATACACATTAGGCTATGTGCGATCTATGAATGATTACATAATTGGTGTTTCAATTTACTAATATTAGTTAAGGTGGTTTGGAGAGTGACAAAGGCATATTGAAAATGTTTATCAATTTTTACAGCAGAGAATTTTTGTTCTCAACATTTTCTTGACCTGGGGCCCTACTATGGAGTCTTAAAACGATCATGACTCTGCTCTAAGAGGGAGACGGAGCTATACATAGCGAATAGCACTATCCCGTTTACATTATCGGAATTGGATGGCAGTAGCACGTCATAGTAGGGCTGCTGGGACCAATTAAATTTCTGAGTTGTAAGCAGGGTTCAGAACTCGCGTTGAATTAAGTGCTAGAAAATATTCTTCTAGAATAATTTTTAGCACTATTCATACGCATCATGTTTGCCCTCGTTTCTACGTACTGACTACACGAATGCTCGCTTTGTAATATGTTACAGTGCGCCCCGTAACACCTTCAGTACGCATCTTTAAATGACATCGTGGCAGATCAAGATGAAAGTAGGGGCAGACTCGACGCCTAGTCAGGATTGGTCCGCAAACTCAAAATAGAGGAAGAAAATAAATATCGGTGCATGGCCCCCTAAAAAACCCTAGTTAACACACTCCAAACCACAAGTAAACACGATTCACGACGTACTTATATAACTACTCTATCTACTTCATAAGATGATATGAACACAACTATACTGGTGTGTTGTTACATATTTTTTTATCCATTTAACCTTTTGAACGACATTGTCACGTATACATGACAAGCAAGCGCGTGCCCTGTACGCCAAACGTCACAAATATGTGACAAAAAGTACGGCGAATTGTGGCTTGGCGTCGGGGGTACGCCGATACGTTTATGCTCTGGCGTTTAAAAGGTTAATTTTGTTTTTTTTTCTTTACATGTCTTATTCGGCAAAGCGTTGACGTAAGACAATAATTAATCTATATATCTATATACTAATAACGCGCTAACCTCTGGAACTTCCAATCGGATTTGGAAAATTCTTTTTGTCTATGGTAGCCCTATTCATGAGGCTATAGGCAATACAGGAATGGGAAATTCCTACGGGAACGGGAAAAAACGGGATATGCGCGTACGAAGCCGCGGGCAAAAGCTAGTCAATTATAAGAAGTGTGAATATCTTGATCTTAGTAAGAATGGTATGGAATCATCTGCCTAGCCTTTTCAACGATATGTATCCTTTACGTAGAGTCTACAGGCTATTGTTCTGCAAGGATACTGATGTTTACGCTTTCTATTCCCTTTACATCGATTTTGGAAAGCTGAAGTCAAAACATAAATGAAAGCACACAATTTTACTAAAAAAACTTCTGGGTAATTTCGCTCCATCGTCGACTTTGTCTCTGTCATCTATGACCGAGACTAGTCAAGAGCAAACTCAACTCAAATAATAAAAAAAATATTTCACAGAGCACGTTTCAATCCGCTGCGTAAGAGAGATTGTCTCTAAAATTTACCTAACTCTTCATAGAACAAAATAGGTACATTAAGGTCTTACTGACATAATGAATTATGCTACTAGTGTGTAATACCTGTGGTACTAGTAATATTTCGTACTTTGAACAAATCATGAACAGTATTGCAGTTTTATTTCCGACTGTACTTGCGACATTCGACATAGAGGGATTTTAATCCCTCTATGGCGAGACGACTCTCACCGCTCGACGAAGAGGGACTCGACGCAAAGGGAACATATATTTTCAACTATCCAGATGCAGATGTACAGCAGTATTTTAGATGGAGCAACTGCCTTTCAAATCTCCACAACACATTACCTCTTGGCCAAGAGTAAAGATTAAACAGAAAGATTATAGGAAGAAAGAAACATTTATTGCCAATACTACAATGATAATATTTTCCGGTTGTGTCATTTTAGGACAAGAGATGCTTAAAACGCCTTAGCCATATTTTGTTTACCGAATAAGTCATGTAAAGAAACAAATAAACACCTTCAACGCCCGCGTTCATTGGATACCCATCCCTCATACAAGTACAGTCAACAAAGCTATTGGGTATACAGGCAAAAATATTATTTTTTCCACTGAACTGACAATATAAATAACGCTTTTCAAAGCTTACTGTCAATCCTTCTGCACGTGTAGCCTGTAGGTCAATATCTATCCTATTATATTATATTCTAATATCCTATTATATTCTAATATTTATTTCTAATGTGTGCATTAACACTTTTTAAGCTTATGACATACTTACGAGTGTGGTGTACAATAATTGTCTACTCAACACACTCGTAACGTTATTTAAAAGTAGTTGCAAGTTATCTGCCTGCATACCGAATAGCTTTGTTGGTTGTACATTACAATAGGGGTGACCAACTTAAGACAGCCTTTCGCACTATGGTCATACATTTTGGGATGAATGAGACTAGCCTCCAGTGACTAAAGGGCGAGTTTTATCCTTACTCTACAGCATAAGATAAGCGCCGTCTGGTGACAGTATAGTGAAACACAACTATACGATTTGGCATACCTAAGGGAAAGTTTAGGTTAGCGGGATCGAATAAGTATACAAATCGGTACTAAGCCACTGGATACTTGGCTTGGCTTGCTTGCCATGCCGGCTGGCTTGTATTCCGTATCGTAGAATTAACCTTTTCATGATATTGCTGAGCTTACATTGGGTTTGTAGTGGCTAATTCATCAAATGGCCAACCGGACATTTCACGAAAAGGTGCTCCCTCACTTGGAATATTCGCCTGAAATGTACGTAACATTACAGGCGAATATTTCAAGTGAGGGAGCACCTACTGAGTCGAGCATCGCATCAGTGAGGGAGGAGAACCGAGCATTACAGTGCGCAACCTGCTTGTCAAAGGCTGCTAAGTCATAAGTACGCAATAAACGTTTTGACTTTGACTTTGAACCTGTGATCTTACAGATTCGAGCATAACATTGGTGAGAGAAGAGAATCGAGCATTGCAGTGTGCAACTTGATGATACAATGTGTAAAATCGAATCTGAAATGTTACATTACAGGCGAATGCTCATCAAGTCAGGGAGGCAGTACTGTCATATAATGCTCAAAGTCGAATCTGAAATGTTACATTACAGGCGAATGCTCGTCAAGTCAGGGAGGCAGTACTGTAATGTAATGCTCAAAATCGAATCTGAAATGTTATATTACAGGCGAATGCTCGCCAAGTCAGGGAGGCAGTACTGTACTGTAATGCTCAAAATCGAATCTGAAATGTTACATTACAGGCGAATGATCGTCAATTTAGGGAGGCAGTACTGTAATGTAATGCTCAAAGTCGAATCTGAAATGTTACATTACAGGCGAATGCTCGTCAAGTCAGGGAGGCAGTACTGTAATGTAATGCTCAAAATCGAATCTGAAATGTTACATTACAAGCGAATGCTCGTCAAGTCAGGAAGGCAGTACTGTATTGTAATGCTCAAAGTCGAATCTGAAATGTTACATTACAGGCGAATGCTCGTCAAGTCAGGGAGGCAGTACTGTAAGGTAATGCTCAAAATCGAATCTGAAATGTTACATTACAGGCGAATGCTCGTCAAGTCAGGGAGGCAGTACTGTAATGTAATGCTCAAAGTCGAATCTGAAATGTTACATTACAGTCGAATGCTCGTCAAGTCAGGGAGGCAGTACTGTAATGTAATGCTCAAAATCGAATCTGAAATGTTACATTACAGGCGAATGCTCGTCAAGTCAGGGAGGCAGTACTGTTATGTAATGCTCAAAATCGAATCTGAAATGTTAAATTACAGGCGAATGCTCGTCAAGTCAGGGAGGCAGTACTGGAATGGAATGCTCAAAATCGAATCCGAAATGTTACATTACAGCCGAACGCTCCAGATGAGGGAGCACCTTTCTGGTAGCACGTAACCGATTCATGACATGGTCAATTTTAGGATATGGTAACGTGTATATTTGTCACAGTGCATGATGACGCTTTGGCCTACGGTCGCAGCTAAAGGCGACATTGACAATACTTTTCATATAAACCAAACAAGACAAACTGATCCAACAAAATTGCATGACCCTTTCAATATAGGAGCTTATGAACTAGGCAACATACATAATTTAGTATAAGGCGGATTTCTCTCCCGACAATAGTTTAATATTTAAACGAACTTACTACACGAGTACAAAACAAGATACAGTAAGTGTCAAGCTTAATGACGGCTCTTGAAAGACGCTACACACTGCGCAGCGACTCGCATAGTGTTACGAGCTACCATTTAAATGTAATCTTACTATAACGCCCATATTGGTAGTAGTTATTGCTTCGGCACTGTCACTACACAATACATTAAAATAAAACTGTGCCCGTCCATACATTACCTTTAATTTCTAACGCTTTAGTCTAGGAATGACTACACAGTATATAATTGTCCAATTCTTGGAATGTACAATTCTATAAATTACTGATTCTACAAATGACCGATTCTATAATTGGTACTATTTTTTTTTTAATGGCTAATAAACTTTTCATCCGGGTCCGGTCGACTCTTTCCGGGTGTTTTCAAAAATAATCACGAAGGGGATAGTGGGGTCTATCAGACCCCTTCATCCGCTTCTAACCTAACCTGTCCGAGTCCGGGTGCCCAAAGTTCGTTTCTTGTCAAACATTATTGAACCTAAGTAATTATTAGGCATTATAGACTCGGCAGTATTTTCGCGAATAAGTCATTCCTAGACTAAACCTTTCTAACAACATTCACATTAGATCGTATGCTGCAACGAACCATCAACCTTAAGAGATCATCATAACGTATATTTTATTAAAACATTCAGAACAGAATTTTTTTTACCCTAGTTTTTAGCACATCTGGACGTGTTTTTTCCTCTCGGGATTGGCAGAAAGCACAGAAAGCCACCTACCACGATCTATCGCATTTCGCTTGCCAGACTTATAAGATACACTCAAGTCGGACCCTAGTTTCGTCGGACACTTGGGCTTCAAGTCGCTGTCCTATCGTTAGATTCTACCGCACGTGTAAGCGGACACGTCCGTCATGCCTGGAGGCTTAATTAGTTTGGTTTACTATATACAGGGTGTCCCAAAACTCAACGTCAAGCCGAAACGGGGTGACAGGATTGATCATAACCATCACGAGAAAAATCTGAAAAAAAATCTATCCCATGCAGTTTGAAAATTATGGGCATTTTAAGAAAAACCTAGAAATTTGATCAAACTGTACCATTTTTCGGTTATTGTGGTTATTATTTTTTATTTTTGTTCATTTGAACTTTAGAAACGTAATCCTAAATAACATTTCTAGAATCCCAATAAAAAATAATGACACAATTGCCTCAAGTTCCCGAGAATTGAGACTATTTGTTAAACTACGAATTTAAAATTTTCAAGATTCGTCGACTTTGACAGGCCCTCCTATAAAAAAAATGTACTAGAGTGCCTTGGCAAGTAGCATTAAAAGTTGGCGCATTTAATCAGAATTCTAAAATGGTACAATACTTGTTAGTTCCATACAATAGAAAAGAGTAAAAAAATTAAAACCTCAAGTAACCCGATTTTTGCTATCAGATTTTACTCAGTTAAAATGTTTTTAATTCGCACAAGCTCTAGGTAGGTTCTTAATTTTAAGGCAAAATGATGAGAGAGATGGATAATGGGTATGTTTGCCATGAGTGAGCGAGACAGATAGTGACGCCACGCATTGAGACGGAGATGCGTCGTTTAAACGAGTGCGAATGAAACAGATAGATGCTATGGCATCTATCTGTTTCATTCGCACTAGTTTCAGCCAAGCAAATGGCTACGCTACCAGTCCGACACCAACCAGTTAGTACGTTTCGCTCATTCGTCTACTGCGCACGTTCGTATTCGTATTAATTATTTTACTAATTTTACTAACTTTTTTTCACTTTGGTAAAAGTGGCGTCACTATCTGTCTCGCTCACTCATGGCGAACATACCCATTATCCATCTCTCTCATCATTTTGTCTTAAAATTAAGAACCTACCTAGAGCTTGTGTGAATTAAAAACATTTTAACTGAGTAAAATGAGATAGCAAAAATCGGGTTACTTGAGGTTTTAATTTTTTTACTCTTTTCTATTGTATGGAACTAACAAGTATTGTACCATTTTAGAATTCTGATTAAATGCGCCAACTTTTAATGCCACTTGCCAAGGCACTCTAGTACATTTTTTTTATAGGAGGGCCTGTCAAAGTCGACGAATCTTGAAAATTTTAAATTCGTAGTTTAACAAATAGTCTCAATTCTCGGAAACTTGAGGCAATTGTGTCATTATTTTTTATTGGGATTCTAGAAATGTTATTTAGGATTACGTTTCCAAAGTTCAAATGAACAAAAATAAAAAAGAATAACCACAATAACCGAAAAATGGTACAGTTTGATCAAATTTCTAGGTTTTTCTTAAAATGCCCATAATTTTTAAACTGCATGGGATAGATTTTTTTTCAGATTTTTCTCGTGATGGTTATGATCAATCCTGTCACCCCGTTTCGGCTTGACGTTGAGTTTTGGGACACCCTGTATAAGGTTACTTCGGAGATAATACGCAAATTGTACGCATATAAACATCTTTAAAAATAAATAGACAGTGTTTTTTGTTTTAACATGTTTCGAACAGAAAAAACAAACCTGGCTAAGTAAAATGGTTCCGAATGAATAAAAAAAAATTATAACATGTTATTTTAACATAATAAAAACAACAACTAACTTAACTTCGTATAGATTTCCTGTAATCTACAGGTAAAGAACTATTATCTGCATCATGGGGGTCATGATTCGTCTAATTTCTTGAATAATTTCAAAATTATTTTTAATACTACGGAAAAAATATAATTGAAACCCTTACGTAACTATGGAGTTTCTTGTCCGTTCTTCTCCATACGAATCTTCTTTTTGCGAATGGACAACTAGAGTCACTAATATTTTAATTTCAAACTGTAAATTTGATGTTCAAAAGTGCCTTTTAATGGTCTAGTTGAAATAAATGAATTTACTTTGACTTTACAATAAGCCTTTTACATTTGATATGTCACACGGTACAGTTCGAAAAACTTATTTTTTAACTTATTTGTTGTCCCGACAAGTGAAGTCCGACTCAAAATGTATTTATGCACGTAATGTTTCCATGTTTGGGTCACAGGAATTCATATGTGTGTGTGTTGTTTCTATTTCTTACGGATGTTCGGAACCCTTAAAGTAATTAAAGCTTTTCTTTTCAATACTTAACAAGATAAGTGATGTTTTTTTTTTTTTTTGTGAAATATGTTTTTGTAACGATACTGATTCCATGTAAGAAAAATGTGTACTGTCTCCGAAGTAGCCCTGTATTTTATACTTGAGTTTGTTTTGATGACATAATAGTGTGCTAGCTAACAAGTGGAAAGTAATTAGTTTTATGATTAACATATTAACTATATACTAGCTCCCTTTGTCGTCTTTTTGTACATTAAAATTTAAAAGAGCGCTAAACGAATATTTAATTACGAAAACTTATCACACTCCCCCCCTGATCTCCCACTTATTTTTTAATTTATATGTGAAATTGTAAACCTTTGCATGCCCATGTGGCGGTAAAATATGGAGAACTTTGTAATTATAAAAATACCTATGTACTATACTATTTTCAAAGAAATAAATGATTTGATTTGATTCATGTAACGTTAATTATTTGCAAAATATTTTATAAATTCAAGTTCATCCAACTTAACAGATAATTGTGTTTACTGGGGAGTTTGTTGCGCAACTTCTTCTTCCCAGACAAAAGTAGGAAGTGGTGACGGGCGGGCGTTTTAGGGGACTGCATTGATGTAAAACATTGACTAATTAATTTTGAATAAAGAGCTTTTTCTATACAAAATAAACCAGAATTAGAATAGTGTGATTTTGATAACCGATGCAAATATACCTAAGCGAGGTTCCGTGAGGATGATTTTAATAATACTTATTTCATACCAATCTAAGAAATTATAATACATCATACAAATCTCAAATCGAATTAAGAGTAAATTACACTCACAGAGCGCTTTTAAAATGATAAAATAAGAAAGAATTGACTACGATTCACTTAAAAATCATTTACATCATAGCAGATTACTTGACAAAAATGATATTTTTGTCATAAAATACCATTCCGTGACAACCTACAACCATCCAGCCTTATTCATAGGATAAGAAAAAAATAGCCACATGTTATTTTGAATACTAGTTATGTACTTAGACTCACTTCTGCGACCCAGAGTTATTTTTTAGCTCTTGAGTTAATTGTTACCCCGGGGGCCTTTTTATAAAATAATTGTTACCAGCTGCCGCTCGCGTGAATGTCAAAAACTATCCCAAGGGAACACACTCCTGGAATAAAAAGTATGCTATCTGTTATCCCAGACTATGGTCTACCTCCGTGCCAAATTTCATCAAAATCCTTTTAGCCGTTCTGACGTGATTGAGTAACAAATATGCATAAAAACATCCAAACATTCGCATTTAAAATTTAATATTAGTATAGAAGTACGGTTTAAGAAATTTATTTCGCTCAAAAATAATACTATTATTCACTTCTATGAGGTAAAGAAGAATAGATAGAAGTATAGATTTAACCTCGTGTTAGCAATTAATTCTGAATTAAAAATAACTCAGGTTTATCAAGTGGGCTTAGCAGATTCTTTAGTCCAATATTCTAAAGAGAATTTTAATTTAGAATCCGCTAACCAATATTCATAGTGCAGGAGCATCGTCTATCATATGGATATTTTTTATGAATAAGCCTAAATAAAAAAGAACATCTCTGCATCTACCGACACTGTCTATAAATATGTGTGGTACGTAGCACAGCGCCAGCTCTCCCGGTCCTGGGTGTCAGTGGCCGTTGACCACGGTGCCCTGTGACTTCATCTCGGTGAGCTGGTCGCTGTACTCCGCGTACATCCGCTGCCAGCGAAGCTCGCGGATTAGGAGGGACAGCATCTCTTCTAGGAGTTCGTGTTTCTTTATACCCTGGACGAAGGAGAAAATAATGGTTTTTAGTAAGCATTGTGGTGCAGTTTTTCCAAACTAAAATGCTGCCATAAATATCTCTTTAGTCCATATGTTATGAAATTGATGTCGAATCCGTCGTTCGAATTGAATTATACAACGTGCAACAGAATAAACGCAATACTTCTTAAGGGGTCATTGTACTCGTCGTTATGAATGACTCCAAAAAATATGAAGCCCGAAGCAGACATATTTATTGACCCTAAAATGAAGTTTAAATCAAGAATCCTGGCCTCCCTACCCACGAATGAATTTAATATGGGTTTGCTCTTGACTCTAGTCTAGGTCATAGATGACGGAGACAAAGTCGACGATGGAGCGAGCTTACCCAGAAGAAGCCTGTTCACTCTAATTTTGAAGAGATTAGGGTTGTATGCGTTCGGAAACACAGACGCAGGCAGAGAGTTCCACTTCTTTGCTGTGCGCATTATAAAAGACGTTTGGAAACGTTTAGTGCGAATTGGTGGAATAGCAACAAGGTAGGGATGGTAACTTGCAGTGCGTCTAGATGTCCGATGGTACAAGGGGGCCTGTGGGGTGAGGAATATAACCGAATAGTATTTGTATATGCATGTATGTGCTGTGGGTGAACCTTTAAGTAAATAAATAAAACCTTTGAATACCTTTAAACAGCAAAAATATTTTAATGAACTCACCAGTATCGTGGGCTGCCATTTCTTGGGCGTGGAAGTACAGTGACTTGGTCCTAGCATATCATCTAATATTGTCCGTAACTGGTCTTCTGTGCCTAAAAAACGAAAATAATTTTGTGAACATTTGTAAGGTTCTTTCGTATTGTGCGAACGCTGCTTTCCTGTCTTAGTATTATTTAAAATAATAGCCATTTAAATGAAAAATTAAAAAGGTTGAATGCATATTTCATACCTTACTTTCGCCGAATTGTTTTTATTACCCCTTATTTTATTTACAACTTGGAAGACATTGTGGCTACATGTAAACTTTCATATAAAAGACAAACTGATGTATTCTAAATTGCGAGCGCGTTTAATATACATGGCCCCGAGACCCGACAAAACCATGTCGGGCAGTAGCCCTCCAGATAACACACCGCTCCGGCTGGAGTGTTCTCTGATCCTCATATGAATAATTATTTTAGTTTGTGCTTTAGAAACAGAGTAAAACTTACAGGTTCATAAAAAAAATATACTTTTTGAATTCAAGTTCTTTAAAGTTAATTTGAATTAAGAATCTAGAAGTTGATTGGCAGAGACTGTCTTCATGTTTTTTTTTTTTTAGTATGGGAAATCATCAAATGACTTGTTCCGCTCTGGGTGGAGCGGAAGGGCGTGTCAGACTCTTACTGACTAAAACCCATCCGTGTTCCTTCTAAAGCCCTTTGCGTTCCAGGGCCGCGGTGACTCTTTCGAACAAATTCCTGTACCCTGGCAGGCTCTGGCCCTAGCGGGCCTCGTCCTCTATGCTGACATCTCTTTGAGGCGCGCGTGAAACTCAACGCGCCATCGACCCGGGCCTGGTGGTGATCGGACAGCGAGCCACCCAACGTGAGCCGTCCGCAGGCCCGCGCAGTAGGTGGCCGGGAAACGCTGGCAGAGAATGTCTAGGCTCCTCGGATTTTTTTAATGAATAAGGTTGCTTAAGGTGTTAAGCGCCATGGTAGCCCGCGAAATTCAAATTTTCTTATGTTTTTTGCAATTTGCAAGTCAGTGTCAGGTTGTATATAGAGCAAAATATGATTCGCGACCGTAACACGTATTTATTTACAGAATTATAATTATTAAAATTATCAATACAAGCTTCCAAATTCATTTAACTCGACTAAATGGTTATTTCATAAAAAGTCATTCAATCGAGTTACATGAATGATGCAACCTGTATTGATGATTTAAATTATTATAAACATAGTAAAGCCATATTAGGTACGGTCGCCAATCATATTTTTATCAACATAGGACCTGAAACTGACCTGCAAAATGCAGAAAACGTATGGAAATTTGAATTTCGCGGGTTACCCTGGCGCTTACACCTTAAGCGGTGAGTATAGTTTGTAATTACCGTGGTTGACGAGGTGCGAGAAGAGCGCGGTGAGCCAGTGTCGGTAGTCCTTGGCGAGGCGCAGGTGCAGGCACGACGACACCTGCGCCTCCAGCCAGCTGCGCGCCGCGCCCGACACGTAGCTGCTGACACACGGGACAACCACCTCGTTACTGTCCGCCCGCACTCATCTATACGTACTGCCCGGACTCAATTGGAGTCGTCGACAAGAGGAGTCGAACTACTTTTGAGAACGAGCAAGCATACGGTATACAATGTTGCCAGTCATTTATTTCCAGCAAAATTGCATAGAGCTGCTTTTCTTAAAATTGAAGGTTGTGCTAAATACAAAAGGGAGCCGGAGCACACACCGTCCGTTAATTAGCTTAGGACTGGCGTGGGTCTCGAGGCAAGGCACGGCTCCCTGTCATTTCGTGCGACGCAGGTTCTCTCAGGGCATGGCTGCTTCGGGAGATTCCTGTGTCGCATAGCCGGGCGCTCGGTGTCACCACTGCGTCGACTGTCGGGAGGACACGGCGCGGCATACGCTGGCACAGTGTGCCGCTTGGGAGGAGCCGCGCCGTGCCCTCATCTCTGTGGTAGGCGGTGACCTCTCGCTACCGGCCGTAGTTCGTTCTATGGTTGGCGGCGAGGAGTCCTAGGACGCGGTGGTCTCCTTCTGCGAAACAGTTTTCGCGCAGAAGGAGGCTCTAGAGGGAGAAGGAGATCTCGACCGCAAGCTAAAATTCCGCCAAACTTTTTGACACAGTATTTGTGACGTTTGGCGTAACAGGGCACACGCTTGCGTGTCATGTGACAATGGCGTTCAAAAGGTTAAGCGGGTTTTCCTTGCTCTGCCCAACCTTGGTCCAGGAGTCTGAGAGTATAAGTTAGCAAAAAAAATAATGTTCAGTTATGTTGTTTACCTGTTAGCAAACGAGTTGGGTCTGTTCCTGTTCATCCTGGCGAGAGGGTAGAGCGGAGCCTTGGACACGCGGGTGTTGCTGGCCGCGCCGCTGCAGCGCCACACCGGGTCACACGCATCTGTCCACACCACCCTGCAGAGGAAGATAAAGATTACTTCTTTGTGATACAAGGGGGCAAACTTAGTCATTGCGACCGAGGCGGGTAAGGTTGCTACCACATCAATCGATCGATGTTAGAATGAATTAGTCGACGTCGATCGATGGCTTCTACTTCTACCACGACGTCGATCGATGGCACGGATCGACGTTGATCAATAGGTGTGGTTTCAATTGTTTATCTACTAACATAGTAGTTAAGTTATTATGTTACTATATCATTGTCTTTGTTTTCCAGTATGTATTTGTATTGTAACAAAGTTTTATGAGTAGCAACTGTACTAACAAATTTTAATGTCAAAAGTCAAAAAAAGTCATTTATTCAAATTAGGCTGAGTGCCAGCACTTTTTGAACGTCAAAGTTCTACATAAAGACAGTCCCCCAAAACGCCCGCCCGTCACCACTTCCTAGTGTTTTAACTGGGAAGAAGAAGTGGCGTAACAAACTCCCCAGAATGAGTATGAATATGGAGTTATTTCTGTGATAAATGGAATGTTTATTATTATCGCCTGGTATCCCTCGATCAGCCAAAGCAACCACACCAATCGATCAACGATCGGTCAATTGGCGTGGTAACACCCTCATGGAGAGCGGGGGCTAGTCACGCACTTATCCATACTCGTGCGTAGCTATGAGGTTGTTTGTCCACCTAGTGCCCAATTTACAAATAGTAGGCTAGTCAGGAACCTGCCCCACAAAAAAAAAATGGCGCAGGAAAATAGCTATTTCTCACAAAATAATATTTATTATTAAACATTAGGTTTATTTAGCTGTGCCCGCGACTTCGTCCGCGTGGAATAGTGCCTTTGGATAGCGTTTCTAATTATTTAGGCTAATTATTTTAAACTTATAAAACATTCACGCAAACCTTACATATTTCCATACAAACTTTAATTACCTATTGTTATTTTACACCCTTGAGGGTAAAACTTTTACAAACTTTGAATGTCATATTTATTTTTAAATCGAATCAACATCCTAATAAATAAATTTCAAGCTTCAACCTCTAAAAATGACGATACTTCCATACAATTTTTCATCCTCCCCTCTTTTTTTTTTTTTTTTTTAAGGATGGGAAATCATCAAATGACTTGTTCCGCTCCGGGTGGAGCGGAAGGGCGTGTCAGTCTCTCACTGACTAAAACCCATCCGTGTTCCTTCTAAAGCCCTTTGCATTCCAGGGCCGCGGTGACTCTTTCGAACAAATTCCGCAACCATCCCCCCCTCTTACAACCCTTTTTTCGCATTAAAAAGTTGCCTATGACCTTTCTCAGGCTCTAGACTATCTGTGTACCAAATTTCATTTAAATCGGATCAGTAGCGCGACAGCCAGACAGACAGAGTTATTTTCGCATTTATAATATTAAGTAAGGATTATTTCTTTGCCAAGTGTGTTGAAAAACTTCGCTTGATACACACACATTTATATACAAAAGACAGAAACTACATACCAGGCGCACAGTCCTTTACTGTAGATGTAACTCTTGCCGTTACTGAGTGAGATCATAGGGTTGCCGTCGTCGAGCAGAGAGCAGTTTGTCACCGTCACTGAAAAATCAAATAGAATATATTAAGTTTTTGTTTGTTTCAGTCGTTACGGATTGTTAGAAGCCAGTAAATCTGATACCAGTCTTGCCAAGAAGTATCCGTGTCACCCAGTTAATGGGTTGTGAAGGTCTGGTAGGCAGTCGCTCCACGTAAAATACTGGTAATCAGCTGAATCCGGTTTGACTGGAAGCCGACCCCAATATAGTTGGGAGAAGGCTAGGCAGATGATGTTTGTTTCTGTTTATGACGCAGGTGGCGCTGCTGAGCTCCCACATGGCCAGCTCAGCTGATGTGCTGACTACTGCTAGAGTGTCTCCTGATACTGATAGTGTCAGCTTGTATGATGATCAGTATCTTACCGGCGTGCGACAGTAGCGCCCTGAAGCAGAGCGGTCGTATGACGCAGGTGGCGCTGCTGAGCTCCCACATGGCCAGCTCAGCTGATGTGCTGACTACTGCTAGAGTGTCTCCTGATACTGATAGTGTCAGCTTGTATGATGATCAGTATCTTACCGGCGTGCGACAGTAGCGCCCTGAAGCAGAGCGGTCGTATGACGCAGGTGGCGCTGCTGAGCTCCCACATGGCCAGCTCAGCTGATGTGCTGACTACTGCTAGAGTGTCTCCTGATACTGATAGTGTCAGCTTGTATGATGATCAGTATCTTACCGGCGTGCGACAGTAGCGCCCTGAAGCAGAGCGGTCGTATGACGCAGGTGGCGCTGCTGAGCTCCCACATGGCCAGCTCAGCTGATGTGCTGACTACTGCTAGAGTGTCTCCTGATACTGATAGTGTCAGCTTGTATGATGATCAGTATCTTACCGGCGTGCGACAGTAGCGCCCTGAAGCAGAGCGGTCGTATGACGCAGGTGGCGCTGCTGAGCTCCCACATGGCCAGCTCAGCTGATGTGCTGACTACTGCTAGAGTGTCTCCTGATACTGATAGTGTCAGCTTGTATGATGATCAGTATCTTACCGGCGTGCGACAGTAGCGCCCTGAAGCAGAGCGGTCGTATGACGCAGGTGGCGCTGCTGAGCTCCCACATGGCCAGCTCAGCTGATGTGCTGACTACTGCTAGAGTGTCTCCTGATACTGATAGTGTCAGCTTGTATGATGATCAGTATCTTACCGGCGTGCGACAGTAGCGCCCTGAAGCAGAGCGGTCGTATGACGCAGGTGGCGCTGCTGAGCTCCCACATGGCCAGCTCAGCTGATGTGCTGACTACTGCTAGAGTGTCTCCTGATACTGATAGTGTCAGCTTGTATGATGATCAGTATCTTACCGGCGTGCGACAGTAGCGCCCTGAAGCAGAGCGGTCGTATGACGCAGGTGGCGCTGCTGAGCTCCCACATGGCCAGCTCAGCTGATGTGCTGACTACTGCTAGAGTGTCTCCTGACAGTGTAAGCTTGGCTGCTTGTGACATGAGGGCTGTGAAAGAAGAAAAAATATATTAAAATAAATTTCAACATTGCCACCACAATTTATTGTCTTCCAAGCCTATGTGAGCATTCACGTGCAGCGTGCCGTCCGCGCACGACACGCACGCCCAGCGCACGTCGCACGCGATGCACGTCACCGCCGAGCCTGACACAACACAATGTTACTTACCAATAGGCGGCAGCGCTCTCCGCGCAGTGTGTCGCGCGAGCTGCCACACGTGCAGCGTGCCGTCCGCGCACGACACGCACGCCCAGCGCACGTCGCACGCGATGCACGTCACCGCCGAGCCTGACACAACACAATGTTACTTACCAATAGGCGGCAGCGCTCTCCGCGCAGTGTGTCGCGCGAGCTGCCACACGTGCAGCGTGCCGTCCGCGCACGACACGCACGCCCAGCGCACGTCGCACGCGATGCACGTCACCGCCGAGCCTGACACAACACAATGTTACTTACCAATAGGCGGCAGCGCTCTCCGCGCAGTGTGTCGCGCGAGCTGCCACACGTGCAGCGTGCCGTCCGCGCACGACACGCACGCCCAGCGCACGTCGCACGCGATGCACGTCACCGCCGAGCCTGACACAACACAATGTTACTTACCAATAGGCGGCAGCGCTCTCCGCGCAGTGTGTCGCGCGAGCTGCCACACGTGCAGCGTGCCGTCCGCGCACGACACGCACGCCCAGCGCACGTCGCACGCGATGCACGTCACCGCCGAGCCTGACACAACACAATGTTACTTACCAATAGGCGGCAGCGCTCTCCGCGCAGTGTGTCGCGCGAGCTGCCACACGTGCAGCGTGCCGTCCGCGCACGACACGCACGCCCAGCGCACGTCGCACGCGATGCACGTCACCGCCGAGCCTGACACAACACAATGTTACTTACCAATAGGCGGCAGCGCTCTCCGCGCAGTGTGTCGCGCGAGCTGCCACACGTGCAGCGTGCCGTCCGCGCACGACACGCACGCCCAGCGCACGTCGCACGCGATGCACGTCACCGCCGAGCCTGACACAACACAATGTTACTTACCAATAGGCGGCAGCGCTCTCCGCGCAGTGTGTCGCGCGAGCTGCCACACGTGCAGCGTGCCGTCCGCGCACGACACGCACGCCCAGCGCACGTCGCACGCGATGCACGTCACCGCCGAGCCTGACACAACACAATGTTACTTACCAATAGGCGGCAGCGCTCTCCGCGCAGTGTGTCGCGCGAGCTGCCACACGTGCAGCGTGCCGTCCGCGCACGACACGCACGCCCAGCGCACGTCGCACGCGATGCACGTCACCGCCGAGCCTGACACAACACAATGTTACTTACCAATAGGCGGCAGCGCTCTCCGCGCAGTGTGTCGCGCGAGCTGCCACACGTGCAGCGTGCCGTCCGCGCACGACACGCACGCCCAGCGCACGTCGCACGCGATGCACGTCACCGCCGAGCCTGACACAACACAATGTTACTTACCAATAGGCGGCAGCGCTCTCCGCGCAGTGTGTCGCGCGAGCTGCCACACGTGCAGCGTGCCGTCCGCGCACGACACGCACGCCCAGCGCACGTCGCACGCGATGCACGTCACCGCCGAGCCTGACACAACACAATGTTACTTACCAATAGGCGGCAGCGCTCTCCGCGCAGTGTGTCGCGCGAGCTGCCACACGTGCAGCGTGCCGTCCGCGCACGACACGCACGCCCAGCGCACGTCGCACGCGATGCACGTCACCGCCGAGCCTGACACAACACAATGTTACTTACCAATAGGCGGCAGCGCTCTCCGCGCAGTGTGTCGCGCGAGCTGCCACACGTGCAGCGTGCCGTCCGCGCACGACACGCACGCCCAGCGCACGTCGCACGCGATGCACGTCACCGCCGAGCCTGACACAACACAATGTTACTTACCAATAGGCGGCAGCGCTCTCCGCGCAGTGTGTCGCGCGAGCTGCCACACGTGCAGCGTGCCGTCCGCGCACGACACGCACGCCCAGCGCACGTCGCACGCGATGCACGTCACCGCCGAGCCTGACACAACACAATGTTACTTACCAATAGGCGGCAGCGCTCTCCGCGCAGTGTGTCGCGCGAGCTGCCACACGTGCAGCGTGCCGTCCGCGCACGACACGCACGCCCAGCGCACGTCGCACGCGATGCACGTCACCGCCGAGCCTGACACAACACAATGTTACTTACCAATAGGCGGCAGCGCTCTCCGCGCAGTGTGTCGCGCGAGCTGCCACACGTGCAGCGTGCCGTCCGCGCACGACACGCACGCCCAGCGCACGTCGCACGCGATGCACGTCACCGCCGAGCCTGACACAACACAATGTTACTTACCAATAGGCGGCAGCGCTCTCCGCGCAGTGTGTCGCGCGAGCTGCCACACGTGCAGCGTGCCGTCCGCGCACGACACGCACGCCCAGCGCACGTCGCACGCGATGCACGTCACCGCCGAGCCTGACACAACACAATGTTACTTACCAATAGGCGGCAGCGCTCTCCGCGCAGTGTGTCGCGCGAGCTGCCACACGTGCAGCGTGCCGTCCGCGCACGACACGCACGCCCAGCGCACGTCGCACGCGATGCACGTCACCGCCGAGCCTGACACAACACAATGTTACTTACCAATAGGCGGCAGCGCTCTCCGCGCAGTGTGTCGCGCGAGCTGCCACACGTGCAGCGTGCCGTCCGCGCACGACACGCACGCCCAGCGCACGTCGCACGCGATGCACGTCACCGCCGAGCCTGACACAACACAATGTTACTTACCAATAGGCGGCAGCGCTCTCCGCGCAGTGTGTCGCGCGAGCTGCCACACGTGCAGCGTGCCGTCCGCGCACGACACGCACGCCCAGCGCACGTCGCACGCGATGCACGTCACCGCCGAGCCTGACACAACACAATGTTACTTACCAATAGGCGGCAGCGCTCTCCGCGCAGTGTGTCGCGCGAGCTGCCACACGTGCAGCGTGCCGTCCGCGCACGACACGCACGCCCAGCGCACGTCGCACGCGATGCACGTCACCGCCGAGCCTGACACAACACAATGTTACTTACCAATAGGCGGCAGCGCTCTCCGCGCAGTGTGTCGCGCGAGCTGCCACACGTGCAGCGTGCCGTCCGCGCACGACACGCACGCCCAGCGCACGTCGCACGCGATGCACGTCACCGCCGAGCCTGCGGACATACAATACTTTAGTGCCAAACGATTAGGACTCTACAATAAACATTCCTTTACCACATAGCGAGCTTGTGGTGGGCGTTTCAACAACGAACCGTTTTCAAAGACCGTTTTATGTTCTGCGACGGTGCAACCGTTTTTACGTCGCGGGTCCAAACAGTCTCCGTTGCACAAACCAGTCTTCGAATTACTTGATGCGATTTTTCATTTAACGTCCAAGAAAAATACAGTTGAAAACCTATTGATTGAACTATCACACTCGTCGCGTCGTCGTTCTTAACGTTTCACACAAACAGTTTTTCCAATGAAAAGTGAACTTTGTGTGAATGAAATATAGTCGATATTTTATTACCACTCGTCAGTGCTGTCGTTCGTGACGAAAAATGCACCTACTTCAGTCGACGATAGTTTCGTCATTGAAAGCCATCTTCAAACCAGTTGCGATGAGTTTTCTACAACTGTTTTCATCGACGGAAAAAAGGTTGCGTTTCGTCCGCCAAAAATTCGACAACGACCCAACACTATAGCGAGTTTATTTCACATATTTCAAGTGTTAGATTTAGAAAGCCATAGATAGAAAAATAAAACATCTTAAAAATTTATTTGAATGTAGGGATAGCAAGTCCAAGATATCATTTGAATTAAGACTATGATACATGTAAAAGCGATTACAATTTAAAATTTTGGAAAAAAATTACACAATCAATGCCTGTGTGAATTTCGGTAAAATTCACAAAGGCAAACTTTTTCAGATTCTCTAGATTTAAGACGTTTAAGACCGAATAAAAGTTTTCTTATTTCTAATTTAAAGATAAAGATTTTATGTTTACCTAAATAAGTTTCCCACACTGGATCACTGGAGGCGGAGTTATTGGGTAGCAGCTGCAATCGGGACAACGTTCCATACTGTGTGTTGCATGCTTTATTTACTACCTGAAAGTAAAACGGATGACACTGAGATTATTTTAGAAGATGTGGTAAATGTCGTTCGAGAGATTTATGTAATGGCTAGCATATGGCCGCGGGTTCGGCCACGTTAAAAAAAAACCAGCAAAGTGCGAGTCAGACTCGCATGTAAAGAGTTCCGAACGAATCTCATCCTCCCGCCGTGTTTGGGTCACAGATGTTTCTATGGGTAGGTACCAAATTTCATCTGAATCAGTCCAGAAGATTCTGAGAAAATCGACTGTGACAGACGGATAGACAGATAGACGAACGATCGACGGACAAAACAACTGAGTGATCCTATACGGGGTTCAGATTTTCCATGTAGAGTTTCGGTTCAGCGATTAGGCGTCAAAGAATATTATTTAGGACTAGCTTTTCACCTTTTTGGGTTTTATTTCTTTTGCACGGAACTCTAAATTCTTCTTCTAAAACAAAAGTAGCCCAATGTTACTCCTTATAGCATCAGCTATCTGCCTGTGAAAATCGGTCAAGCCGTTTCGTAATTAATATTTTTTTTTCATAAGTAAAATTTATACTTTCATGGCAGATATGAACGCGTGGGTTTATAACCGGATTCGCACCATACGCCAAAGTGGAAATAGCGTGTCAGGAATCGCTTTAGTAAGGCTAAGGCGGCAGGAACGGCGACACGCGCTCGAGCGGTGGCGCGGGCGGCTACAGCAATTTTCGCGCAAGCGTGTTGTCGAAGCCGTCCCACCGCACTTCGAAGCCTCGCTGAAAAGAGGGGAGCGCATCTCCTACAGAGTCACTCAGGTGCTGACCGGGCACGGTTGCTTCGGTGAGTACCTGAATAGGATTGGGCGAGAGGCCACGGCAAATTACCACCAATGCGGAGGCGACCTGGATTCTGTGCAGAACACGCTCGAGAAGTGCCCTGCGTGGGCCTCGGAGCGGCGGGTCCTGGTGGCCAAGATTAGGCAAGACCTGACTCTTCCATCGGTAGTGAGGGCTATGCTGACAGATCATGAAAACTGTAGGGAAATGGCCGCTTTCTGTAAGGCCATGATGGCCCAGAAGGAGGCCGTTGAGCGGGATCGTGAGAGGGTTGATCTCGCTCGGCGAAGGAGGCGTCGGGGGGCCGCCTCGACGCCTAAACGCCGAAACCCTGCTGGCGTCATTTACGGCAGGTGGGTCTCCAGGGTTGCGGGCGCTCGGTCCGCCAACCTAGTGATCCTAGGAAAGGCGGTGGCACAGTGATCACGTACCGTGCATAGCGAGGTTAAGGGGAGACCCCTTTACAGTCTCCCCAGGGATGTGCCCTAACAGGCGTTGCACAGAGGCGGTTCTGGAGTGGTATTTTAAGAGGTTACAGGGCCTATGTGCTAATGGTGATCACCGGGATGGTTTTAGTGAGGAAAAAATCACACACTCCCTTGTCTTCCCCCGAAAACAAAAAAAGGATTACATAGACTTATTGCAATTAGTAAAAAGCTGTTATTTTGATATGACAAACAAACACTTCAATTTTATTTCAAGGTTCCTGATCGCCGCGTCAGAATGCTACAAATACAGCGTAATGAACATACCTGCAACCGCAGCTGCCCCGCCGCTCTAACCACGGGTCCCGCGGTGCCGAGCGCGGGCGCGGGCAGCGCGGGCAGCGCGGGCACGCAGTGCGCGGCGCCGGGCGGCGGCGGGCCGGGCGCGGCGCCGCACGCGCGCTTGGCGCCCAGCTCGTCGGCGCGCGGCCCGGGCAGGCACGCCGCGCCGCGCTTGCGCAGGCGCTGGTCCAGGCCGCTGCGGGAACAGTGGGGCGTTAACAAGGCAACGCTAATATGTTCAAAAAGATCAAATTGCTAGCTTCATTCGACTGAACACTCCCAGTGTTCAGTTAGAAAACTGACGAAAAGATAGATTCTTAAAAGCACTGATTTAAAGCGCTTTTTTATATTGTAGAATTGGTAAGTTAAAAAATTGCCAAGTTCAGCCGTTAAAACTGAGCAATAAACTAAATAGAAATGATTCGTAAAAAATATTAAAATTTTACTGAATGAGCAGTAATATGACTGAATGGACAGTTAATAGTGGTCACTTAACGTATCGAAATACGTCGGTAAGAAATCTAAGTTCAAACAACTATCACTTTCAACATTCTAACCTCAACGACGGAGCCCCCGGGGCTCTTATTTCTGTCTGCAGGGTTCTACTGTCCATTCCATCATTTAACTGCCCATTCCTTAACTTTAACTTTATAACTGCCCATTTATTATTTTCAACTGACCATAATAACATCCCTTATGTTTTAATAACACTCTAATACACCCATTTAGTACTTCAGCAAAAAAAAAAATTGAACGCATATTTTTTTATTTTGCCACATAATGGAAATTAAATCGAACGTGTACGTAAAAAATGTACCACTCATGATCTTTCATGATCTATGTAGCAGAGAGGCGGAAGGCGTCCTCTGCTAGACATAAGTGTCAGAAAACAGACTAGACCTGCGCTTTTCACATCCAGCGGATTCCCCAGATAAGGTACACGCAAATCCAGGTTAACAGTTACGTGGGTACTAAGGTATTCAATCTCTTTACTAATAAGAAACAAAAAATATCACATACTTCTCACTGGTCCGGGAGCTATTCTGCTGTGTGGATGTAGCATGGTTGCTGACGTTGGGGTGTATGATGATGTCGTCTCGGACTTCCACCTTGATCCGCGACTTGCTCTGCGAAGACGTACTGAAGCAGTTCTCCGTGCCGCCCGGCTGCGAGCCTAGAGATTCACTGGAAACAATATAATATGTTGAATAAAAATACCGTATTCATGAAGTGTAAGCAGTTGGTATGGCAAATGTTTAATACAATATGCTTGTTTTGTGCAACTTTTTGCGTTCTTTAGGCAGGAAATGCACCGGCAGACGCTTTCTTAGCTGCCAGAGCCAAATAAATCTCCCGGCGAGTAGCGAAGTCGAACCAACGTTTTAAATTATTCGTAACTGGCCACACTGTGTTCTTGGCACCTCTACTATCGCCAACTTATTCACTTTTGAAGGCATTTCTTTTTTGGAATGAGTGCTCACGGCCTCGATTGCCCGATGGAAAGCGATAGATGAGGTCGATAGAACAAGCATGTCCAGAAAATGCATATTGCTTGATTCGTATCATTCAACTGACGATCTGAGAGTTAGACCTAAGTTATATTAATTAACTTTTTTTTTTTTTTGTTAATTTGGACCTTGTATGGTCTGCAATAAAGATGTATTATTATTATTATATCATTAAAATCCTAGGCCATTTTACAAGTTTTGTCTGTTAGGTTTTCAGCGTAATTTCAATAATAGTGTGTACGTACTTGGCGTGCACCTGCGTGAGCGGTATGAAGACAGGCGTGATGCGTCGCTTGCCGTCCGAGGTGCGCGTCTCTATCTGCCGGTCCATGGGACGCAGCGGCGTCGACGTGCAGCTGGAGCCCGCTGATGGACTCAGCAGGATCTTTGACTGGAAAATAAAACGAGTTTTAAAGAGTATCTGATACAAAATATGACAGCAAGCAAACATGTCTTCATAATCTTCTAAGCATTAAAAATGGGATGTATCCAGAGTTGGGCAGTATTAAATACTGCCCAACTCTGGATACATCCCATTTACTTCTAATTAAAATACGTAATTAAAATCCAAATACGTATTTGGTATTTGTATTTCAATTAATTCTTAAAAATAGTTAAAATACTGTATTTTATATTTAAAATACACTATTTAAAAGTATTTTGTATTTCGTATTTTAAATATATGCGAGATAGTATTTTGTAATTTGTATTTTAATTAAAGCAAAGCATGTATTTTGCCCAGCTCTGGATGTATCAAATGAGCATGTACAAGGGTCAAAACATAACTTTGACTTCAGCTACAGCTAAAAAAGTAAAACCAAATATTTTTTACTACTGTAGCAGCATCAATGCCGCCCCATGAAAAAAACAAAGAAGCGAAATTTGTGCGGCAACAATAAGAACCGCAACGCCATCTATCCTGTCAGCGACGAACTGCCAAAGAAATCCTGCATCGCGCAAGCAAAGTTCTCCATGCGATTTGAATATATACAACAGTCCGAACATCAACTATCGGGCAGTTGCCCACCAGACACAACAACCGTCTGGTCGGAGGATCCTCCCATTTCAGTGGAGGTGTGCGGGACTTTACTCTCTGTACCGCATACCTCTATATTACTATTTAAATTAAGTTTATTACGTGTTACCGTAACAAAGCGAATATTTTCGCAAATATGGCCTACTGTGGCATAGACCTTATAGATTTTCAAACATAGGTTGGTACCTGTGACTTTTCACTCTTGGGCGTGGTCTCCTCTTTGGCGGCCTCTTTCTTAGCATCTTGCTTCTCTCTGGCCAGTAGGATCTCGGGGCACTCCACCAACAAGTTGGCCGACAAGTCGTTGCCGGACTCGTTGGCCAAACATTTGCCGTAGATCTTTTCGTAAAATGCGTTCTAGAAATAGATAAAAATATTTTTGAATAAGTTAGGCTTTTTTCAAATTTGTGTTGAACTTGTGTTTAAGAGTTTGATATTTTAATGAAAAGGGGAGATTAAGAATTCAATCTCTTTAGTCAGATTTAGAATTCAATGAAAAATGCCATATGCATCACATATTTACATTTCAATTTTCTTTTGGGAGATGATGCTAGATGGTAGATGATTGCTTTTGAGAGATGATACGGTCGATAACTTTTATATAAAGTGTTAACAAATTGACTGCAAGAAATTTAACACTATGAATTACTTTTACTATGGGAACAGCGCGAAAATCGCGAAAAACGAAATGGACTGCTCGATACATTAATGTGCGCATAACTCGACAAAATGTACTGAACAGTGATTTTTTTTTCTCGCCTATATAGTTTGTGTTTATGACTCATAGACAACAAAAAATAGACAAAACATACCTTTTCCTCGATGGTAAGCGGTGTTCCGATCTCCTTGTTTGTAAACTGTATGCATGCCACAGTGCCGTCTGAACTGCACGCCAGTAAGTTAAGACCTGAAAAAAAGAAAAATATATATTATGGTGACCTTTATTTCTCTAATTTTTATGATCAGCAACATACATAACAGTGATGGGTTGCCGTCTCGTAACTTTTTACTATTTGCTGATTTTCCTAAAACAGACAAAGATCTTCCTGCTTTTGCCAGTCCCATGTTATTTAGGGCGGCGTAACATGTTTTTTTTTTCAATTCCGTCGTCACGCTATCACAAACTCTCTTTTTTTATTCCTCACACAATACATTCATCTTTTCTTTGATATCCTGCCTAATGATTTCTAATCTTATAATAATATGTAATTCATTTTTGTAAACATATGTTTTTACTGAACTACTAATACTGTGTTACAGGTTGCATTAATCTTATCTGCACCAAAATAACACGATTAAATGCAATTTGAGATTATTCGATTTCCTATCTTTGAGTGCATTGAACTTAGCGAAGGTTACACAAACCAACGAATATGTTTTTTTCGCATAGAGTTATGAACCAGAGCATGATAGAGCTACTATTAATCCCAAAGAAAATGCATGGGTTTTGTGAGATAGGCCCTGAGAATGAAACCATTCTTGTGGGCCAACTCTGCGATGATTGCCCGTTTTGCGTTTTGTTGAAGTAGACACATTGTTGCTTACCATCCGAGCTCCACGACAAGTCCAGCACGCTGTCGCTGAACAAGTCGTGCACGACCACCAGGGGGCGCTTGAGCGACGTCAGCCAGATGCTGAGCGCGCGGTCGCGGGAGCCCACCGCCGCGCAGCAACACTTCTTGCCCTCCTTCACGAATATGTTGTTGTTGAAGTAGACACATTGTTGCTTACCATCCGAGCTCCACGACAAGTCCAGCACGCTGTCGCTGAACAAGTCGTGCACGACCACCAGGGGGCGCTTGAGCGACGTCAGCCAGATGCTGAGCGCGCGGTCGCGGGAGCCCACCGCCGCGCAGCAACACTTCTTGCCCTCCTTCACGAATATGTTGTTGTTGAAGTAGACACATTGTTGCTTACCATCCGAGCTCCACGACAAGTCCAGCACGCTGTCGCTGAACAAGTCGTGCACGACCACCAGGGGGCGCTTGAGCGACGTCAGCCAGATGCTGAGCGCGCGGTCGCGGGAGCCCACCGCCGCGCAGCAACACTTCTTGCCCTCCTTCACGAATATGTTGTTGTTGAAGTAGACACATTGTTGCTTACCATCCGAGCTTCACGACAAGTCCAGCACGCTGTCGCTGAACAAGTCGTGCACGACCACCAGGGGGCGCTTGAGCGACGTCAGCCAGATGCTGAGCGCGCGGTCGCGGGAGTCCACCGCCGCGCAGCAACACTTCTTGCCCTCCTTCACGAATATGTTGTTGTTGAAGTAGACACATTGTTGCTTACCATCCGAGCTCCACGACAAGTCCAGCACGCTGTCGCTGAACAAGTCGTGCACGACCACCAGGGGGCGCTTGAGCGACGTCAGCCAGATGCTGAGCGCGCGGTCGCGGGAGCCCACCGCCGCGCAGCAACACTTCTTGCCCTCCTTCACGAATATGTTGTTGTTGAAGTAGACACATTGTTGCTTACCATCCGAGCTCCACGACAAGTCCAGCACGCTGTCGCTGAACAAGTCGTGCACGACCACCAGGGGGCGCTTGAGCGACGTCAGCCAGATGCTGAGCGCGCGGTCGCGGGAGTCCACCGCCGCGCAGCAACACTTCTTGCCCTCCTTCACGAATATTTTGTTGTTGAAGTAGACACATTGTTGCTTACCATCCGAGCTCCACGACAAGTCCAGCACGCTGTCGCTGAACAAGTCGTGCACGACCACCAGGGGGCGCTTGAGCGACGTCAGCCAGATGCTGAGCGCGCGGTCGCGGGAGCCCACCGCCACGCAGCAACACTTCTTGCCCTCCTTCACAAATATGTTGTTGTTGAAGTAGACACATTGTTGCTTACCATCCGAGCTCCACGACAAGTCCAGCACGCTGTCGCTGAACAAGTCGTGCACGACCACCAGGGGGCGCTTGAGCCACGTCAGCCAGATGCTGAGCGCGCGGTCGCGGGAGCCCACCGCCGCGCAGCAACACTTCTTGCCCTCCTTCACGAATATGTTGTTGTTGAAGTAGACACATTGTTGCTTACCATCCGAGCTCCACGACAAGTCCAGCACGCTGTCGCTGAACAAGTCGTGCACGACCACCAGGGGGCGCTTGAGCGACGTCAGCCAGATGCTGAGCGCGCGGTCGCGGGAGCCCACCGCCACGCAGCAACACTTCTTGCCCTCCTTCACGAATATGTTGTTGTTGAAGTAGACACATTGTTGCTTACCATCCGAGCTCCACGACAAGTCCAGCACGCTGTCGCTGAACAAGTCGTGCACGACCACCAGGGGGCGCTTGAGCGACGTCAGCCAGATGCTGAGCGCGCGGTCGCGGGAGCCCACCGCCGCGCAGCAACACTTCTTGCCCTCCTTCACGAATATGTTGTTGTTGAAGTAGACACATTGTTGCTTACCATCCGAGCTCCACGACAAGTCCAGCACGCTGTCGCTGAACAAGTCGTGCACGACCACCAGGGGGCGCTTGAGCGACGTCAGCCAGATGCTGAGCGCGCGGTCGCGGGAGTCCACCGCCGCGCAGCAACACTTCTTGCCCTCCTTCACGAATATGTTGTTGTTGAAGTAGACACATTGTTGCTTACCATCCGAGCTCCACGACAAGTCCAGCACGCTGTCGCTGAACAAGTCGTGCACGACCACCAGGGGGCGCTTGAGCGACGTCAGCCAGATGCTGAGCGCGCGGTCGCGGGAGCCCACCGCCGCGCAGCAACACTTCTTGCCCTCCTTCACAAATATGTTGTTGTTGAAGTAGACACATTGTTGCTTACCATCCGAGCTCCACGACAAGTCCAGCACGCTGTCGCTGAACAAGTCGTGCACGACCACCAGGGGGCGCTTGAGCGACGTCAGCCAGATGCTGAGCGCGCGGTCGCGGGAGCCCACCGCCACGCAGCAACACTTCTTGCCCTCCTTCACAAATATGTTGTTGTTGAAGTAGACACATTGTTGCTTACCATCCGAGCTCCACGACAAGTCCAGCACGCTGTCGCTGAACAAGTCGTGCACGACCACCAGGGGGCGCTTGAGCCACGTCAGCCAGATGCTGAGCGCGCGGTCGCGGGAGCCCACCGCCGCGCAGCAACACTTCTTGCCCTCCTTCACGAATATGTTGTTGTTGAAGTAGACACATTGTTGCTTACCATCCGAGCTCCACGACAAGTCCAGCACGCTGTCGCTGAACAAGTCGTGCACGACCACCAGGGGGCGCTTGAGCGACGTCAGCCAGATGCTGAGCGCGCGGTCGCGGGAGCCCACCGCCGCGCAGCAACACTTCTTGCCCTCCTTCACGAATATGTTGTTGTTGAAGTAGACACATTGTTGCTTACCATCCGAGCTCCACGACAAGTCCAGCACGCTGTCGCTGAACAAGTCGTGCACGACCACCAGGGGGCGCTTGAGCGACGTCAGCCAGATGCTGAGCGCGCGGTCGCGGGAGCCCACCGCCGCGCAGCAACACTTCTTGCCCTCCTTCACGAATATGTTGTTGTTGAAGTAGACACATTGTTGCTTACCATCCGAGCTCCACGACAAGTCCAGCACGCTGTCGCTGAACAAGTCGTGCACGACCACCAGGGGGCGCTTGAGCGACGTCAGCCAGATGCTGAGCGCGCGGTCGCGGGAGCCCACCGCCGCGCAGCAACACTTCTTGCCCTCCTTCACGAATATGTTGTTGTTGAAGTAGACACATTGTTGCTTACCATCCGAGCTCCACGACAAGTCCAGCACGCTGTCGCTGAACAAGTCGTGCACGACCACCAGGGGGCGCTTGAGCGACGTCAGCCAGATGCTGAGCGCGCGGTCGCGGGAGCCCACCGCCGCGCAGCAACACTTCTTGCCCTCCTTCACGAATATGTTGTTATTGAAGTAGACACATTGTTGCTTACCATCCGAGCTCCACGACAAGTCCAGTACGCTGTCGCTGAACAAGTCGTGCACGACCACCAGGGGGCGCTTGAGCGACGTCAGCCAGATGCTGAGCGCGCGGTCGCGGGAGCCCACCGCCGCGCAGCAACACTTCTTGCCCTCCTTCACGAATATGTTGTTGTTGAAGTAGACACATTGTTGCTTACCATCCGAGCTCCACGACAAGTCTAGCACGCTGTCGCTGAACAAGTCGTGCACGACCACCAGGGGGCGCTTGAGCGACGTCAGCCAGATGCTGAGCGCGCGGTCGCGGGAGCCCACCGCCGCGCAGCAACACTTCTTGCCCTCCTTCACGAATATGTTGTTGTTGAAGTAGACACATTGTTGCTTACCATCCGAGCTCCACGACAAGTCCAGCACGCTGTCGCTGAACAAGTCGTGCACGACCACCAGGGGGCGCTTGAGCCACGTCAGCCAGATGCTGAGCGCGCGGTCGCGGGAGCCCACCGCCGCGCAGCAACACTTCTTGCCCTCCTTCACGAATATGTTGTTGTTGAAGTAGACACATTGTTGCTTACCATCCGAGCTCCACGACAAGTCCAGCACGCTGTCGCTGAACAAGTCGTGCACGACCACCAGGGGGCGCTTGAGCGACGTCAGCCAGATGCTGAGCGCGCGGTCGCGGGAGCCCACCGCCGCGCAGCAACACTTCTTGCCCTCCTTCACGAATATGTTGTTGTTGAAGTAGACACATTGTTGCTTACCATCCGAGCTCCACGACAAGTCCAGCACGCTGTCGCTGAACAAGTCGTGCACGACCACCAGGGGGCGCTTGAGCGACGTCAGCCAGATGCTGAGCGCGCGGTCGCGGGAGCCCACCGCCGCGCAGCAACACTTCTTGCCCTCCTTCACGAATATGTTGTTGTTGAAGTAGACACATTGTTGCTTACCATCCGAGCTCCACGACAAGTCCAGCACGCTGTCGCTGAACAAGTCGTGCACGACCACCAGGGGGCGCTTGAGCGACGTCAGCCAGATGCTGAGCGCGCGGTCGCGGGAGCCCACCGCCGCGCAGCAACACTTCTTGCCCTCCTTCACGAATATGTTGTTGTTGAAGTAGACACATTGTTGCTTACCATCCGAGCTCCACGACAAGTCCAGCACGCTGTCGCTGAACAAGTCGTGCACGACCACCAGGGGGCGCTTGAGCGACGTCAGCCAGATGCTGATCGCGCGGTCGCGGGAGCCCACCGCCGCGCAGCAACACTTCTTGCCCTCCTTCACGAATATGTTGTTGTTGAAGTAGACACATTGTTGCTTACCATCCGAGCTCCACGACAAGTCCAGCACGCTGTCGCTGAACAAGTCGTGCACGACCACCAGGGGGCGCTTGAGCGACGTCAGCCAGATGCTGAGCGCGCGGTCGCGGGAGCCCACCGCCGCGCAGCAACACTTCTTGCCCTCCTTCACGAATATGTTGTTGTTGAAGTAGACACATTGTTGCTTACCATCCGAGCTCCACGACAAGTCCAGCACGCTGTCGCTGAACAAGTCGTGCACGACCACCAGGGGGCGCTTGAGCGACGTCAGCCAGATGCTGAGCGCGCGGTCGCGGGAGCCCACCGCCGCGCAGCAACACTTCTTGCCCTCCTTCACGAATATGTTGTTGTTGAAGCGCTGGGGTAGAGAAATTAATGATGGTGAGTCACTTAGGCATGGACCTAAGGGGCTTTTATTTTTTACTTTATTCACAGGTTTCTTGTATGGACAAGAAACCTATTTTTTATTCGGCTATGGTACGGAACCCTTGGTATGCAAGTCTGACTTGCACTTGGCCGGTTTTTTGTACAGTGAAGACACTCTCACGTCTTTCCGTCTCACTCTGCAACCTTCAAACTAGGATGATCTACATTCTATGAGAGGGGGATAGCTATAATAAGTCTATAACTGTGAATAAAACTGTAACTCACAGCACAAGTGACAGCCTTCCTATGTCCCACGAAGTCCTTGTCACACCTCCATCCGTCTCTTTCTACCACTTGCGCAGTAGGACCGCCTCCGTTCATCGCGTGCGCAGATAATACGTACTGGCCGTCTGGAGACCAGGATAGGCGGAGGACGTGTGTTGTTCCTGTAGAAAAAGGTTTTCGTGATTATAATACAGGGTATTCCAGAAGGGCGTGGTCAAAGTCAAAGTCAAAACGTTTATTCCAATTAGACCATTGAACGGCAACATTACAGTTAAAAGAATATGTATAAAATAAAGCGAAGCAATTCACAAAGGTAGATTCTTATGGAGAAGAACGGACAAGAAACTCCATAGTTACTCTGTAATCTCAATAAAAGTTTTACAAAAAATTAAATATTGCAAACAATTGATTTTACAGTGTGCCATATTTAAGGGTGATGTCGAGTAGCTGAGTTCCATCAGCAACAAAAATCCATTTTTTATAAATCAATCACAGTTCAGAACAAATAACTTTTCAAGCAGTCTGCTACAGTTGGTGAGATTGAATTTAGTTCTATCACAGATTTGATGTCACCAGTTGCTGCATCAGACTACTTGAAAAGTGTTTTTTTGGAGCTTTTTAGTCGTTTTTTGTGGTCGTGTATTTTTTTAAAGTCCCTTCTACCAGTCACCCTGTGTAGCAAGTGCAATTAATAACTCATTAGTACAAATTATTCGGGAACTGCAGTGGTCTAAATGGAAAACGTTCGATAGCATTAGCACACCCAGATGGGAATATTTATGCCACTAGACTAGATTTTTTACTTTCATGCTTTACTAGCGTACGCCCGCGGTTTTGCTGGCATAAAATGTATAAAAAGTAGCCTATGTGTTATTCCAGGATATGCACTATATTTGTGCCAAATTTCATCCAAATCCCTTCAGCCATTTTTGACTGATTATCGTACAAACATACAAAATTTCACATTTATAATATTAGTAGGATTGACAGCAGTACTATAACATACTGACATGGGTATGTTTTTGAACCTTTAATTCCAAAAAGGGAAAACGTTACCTCCACATTCCTCAAATGGTTCCGTGATGACAATTTCCGGAGCCCAGTCAGCTGTCTTCCACACCCTCAGTGACTTATCATCAGACTGTGAAGCTAGATATTTCCCCACCTGAAATTAGTTAATAGTCAGTGATGTTTCATTGTGTACTTTTCAAGTTAAACAAATAGCTAATATAATAGTTAGGTTTTTATTATTATGAACAGGGAGCGCAGGTCGCTGGCTGTACGTTGCAACATGCTGGCCCGCAGGTTCGCACGCTGTACTGAATCGGTAAAGATAACGCTTTTTAAGGCCTTCTGCCAGTCGTTATATACGTGCAGCCTGTGGACCAAGTGTACCCAGCGGTTATACAGCGACCTGCGCGTACAGTACAATAACGCATTCACCACGCAATACACGCTTTTGGGGTTGCCGTGGCGATTTAGCGCGTCAAGGATGTTTGCGGAAGCGTGCGTAGACGGGTTTGCAGCGATCTTGCGAAAGCGATGCGTTTCCATGATGGCGCGCTTGCGTTCCTCCTCCAATGACATCCTGAATGTGTTTGCGGACCGGTGGGACTCTCCCCTATTACAAAGTAAGTGTTCTGATTCACTTATCCAAATAAACTGGTGTACACTGTTGTTTATTATTGTAAACTTAATTTAATACTAACATTAGGCTAAGTTGTACAACTACTAACAATATATGGAAATAATTCTGAAATAAAATATTTGAAATATTTGAATTGAATTAAGTAACCAGAGTCAGATTATTGTATGAAAGCCTGTCTCTTGTTTTGAATGCGGATAGAGGAAACAATACGTAATTGGCGTTCGTTTGATCCCTGTTGCATCGTTATTACTTAACCTTTATGTAGGATATTTAAGGATTGACGCTCTCTACTCTTTTTTTTAATATTATCAACATCACAGCTAACAAATCTACATGTTTTCTATTACATGTACATACATTTATGGTTGCCAACCGTACTCTAAAATAGAGTATTGTACTCTATTTTGCGTAGAAGTACTCTATAATCTACAAAAGCAATAGAGTAAACTAAAATTCTTTATTTATTTTGACTCTGTCTTTTAACCCTTAAATGCATGATTTTTAATATTTAAACAATTTTTTTTTCTGTATGTAAGACCCTGTAGGTACTCTGTGGAAACGTGAAAAGTCCTTGAATTGGTTGATGGAAATTTCCATCACATTGCATTTAAGGGTTAATTAAACTAAAAGAAATCCTGCCATTTCAGTATGCCACTGAAGGAGTTTGTCTTTTTCATCATAATTGCAAATTGTTGATAAATCCAATCCATGGCTTCATTGGAATTCTCTATTTATTAAAAAAAAACAACATATTGGTTTCGCAATAAGTAATATAATAAAAGGTACTCTTTTTATATGACTGTACTCTTCATTTACTCTTCCTAAAATAAGAAATACTCTATTTCTTCTAAAAAGAGTTGGCAACCCTATATACATGTAGTGATACCGCTGCCACATGAAAAACTAAGAAGCGAAATTTGTACGGCAACAAAAAGAACCGCAGCGCCATCTACGACCAACTAACAACAAAACAAAATCCTGCATCGCGCAAGCAAAGTTCTCCGTGCGATTTGAACATATACAACAGTCCGAATATCAACTATCGGGCAGTTGCCCACCAGACACAACAACGTCTGGTTCGGAAGATCCTCCCATTTTTCAGTGGAGGTGTGCGGGACTTTACTCTCTGTAACACATACCTCTATATACATTTCACATTTTCAAAATTTGTATTTGTTTATTAATTAAATAACTAACTAAATACCTAAATTAGCGCGCGTTGCGTGCGCGGCTCTAGCTAGAATAGTATCCGCTTTAGTCCTGCTTCGGCTGTCGGACTCCCAACTCTGTGTTGCTTGCGCTTACGCACACATACACTGACTGCATAGAATACCTAAAGCCAGTAGCACGGTGAGCCCTTAATTTCTTCCTTGCTGTCTTTTCTAGATCTTCCAAAGTTGTTTGGGATAGCCAGAAGCCTGTAATCTGGCAGCAGCCTTGCCAAAGGGTATGGTGTTACCCAGTTGCTGGGTTGTAGCGACAAGATAGACAGTTGCTCCTTGTAATCAGGGCTGGACAGTATTCGAATTACTTGTAATTAAAATACGTAATTGAAATACAAATACGTATTTGGTATTTGTATTTCAATTACTTCTTAAAAATGTAATTTGTAATTGGTATTTGAAACACATGACGTTGAGGTATTTTGTAGTTAGTATTTGAAATACTTATGACTTCAAAATACATTTGAACATAAATACATTTAGCTCTCTTATTAATAGGTGCGTTCAACAGAAAACAGGACTTGATAGTTTTCGTAAGCAAAAGGCTAGCCTAACCTAACATCCGATAGTATTTTGTAATTAGTATTTTGCATTTTAAATAAAAATAGTTAAAATACTGTATTTTGCATTTTATATTTGAAATACACGACTTGAAAGTTTTTTGTATTTCGTATTTTAAATACATGCCAGATAGTGTTTTGTAATTTGTATTTTAATTAAAGCAAAGCATGTATTTTGCCCAGCTCTGCTTTTAATATGGTATCCACCTGCATCTGATTAGGCTGGAAGCCAACACCAACAGTTGGGAAAAGACAGACACCAGATGTGATAGAAACAATACTCACTGGATCCCAAGCCACTCCCTTCACAAGTCCGCTGTGACCATTCAACACACAGACCATTTCGGGAAACTTCTCTGCGTTCCAGATTATGATGGAGTTGTCCACGCTACAGCTGGCTAGCCACTTGTCTAGCGGTGACCAGGCTAGGTCTAACACATCACCTGTATAATAAAAGGTTGAATTTAAATATCTTCAATAGTCTTAAATGTATCTAATACTAGTTTTTGCCCTAAAATTGGCAACCAGCTTAAGTACTGTAAATGTAATTTAACTATGTAATATAAATATAGTAAAGCTGAAGGGTTTGTCTTTCTTTTGAATGCACTAATCTTTATTGCTGAACTATGCCAGTTGGATTGTTAAATTTGTTTTTGCATTTTGTATCCACTTTATGAGGAAGGGAAACGCGCCCAGGCATCTTCTGAGCACGCTCGCTCCATCATAGACTTCATCATGCTTTGTAAACAAGCATATCACAAATTAGAAGATTACATTCAGGATAAGAATGCTTGGAAACATGCTGGTCCTGCTCCATATGACAATCAAGGGTGTAGACAAAATCAAACTGGTTGATTAATGAATTAACTTTATAGATAGGTATACTGTTTCTTTTTTGTGTTTTTATTTCCTGTTTAATTAATGGTTATTAAGATTATCTGTAAATATGTGAGTACCATTTACCTAAATTTTTTTAGAAAATGAATAAGTACCTCTGCTGGTAATACTTTGTTCTTATAAGTAGCATACTCTGGGTGTATCGTCCTCACATAATATTAAATTAATTTTTGTATACCAAATTTTGTAAAATCATTTGTCGAAAAGAGTAACTATGGAGTTTCTTGTCCGTCCTTCTCCATAAGAATCTACCTTTCCGAATGGACAGTAGAGTCACTTTATTAATGTAATATTATTATTTTACTGAACTGTAAATGCTGACGTTCAAAAGTGCCGTTTAATGGCCTAATTGAAATAAATGTTTTGACTTTGACTTTGACATCCATCGCTTTCCATCTGGCGTGATCGTGGTCAAGAGAAAACCCATTCCTTAATCAAAGTACTAGCAACAAAGTAATAGCATTGGCAGGTGAAACTGCGGGAGTCGGGACACAGCTAGTAAAGTACCTTAATATGTCTGTAAAAAAATTAGAATGCCTATAACAATCAGATTAACCTTTTGAATGCCATTGTCACGTATACAAGACAAGCAAGTGCGTGCCTTGTATGCCAAACATCACAAATATGTGAGCAAAAGTACGGCGAATTTGTGGCTTGGCGTCAGGGACATGTCACTGTGTTTATGCTCTGGTGTTCAAAAGGTTAAGGATAAGCCTTGCAACAAGGGCAGAAAGGATGAAGATGAGTTACACTGCTGAATATTGCCATCTCAACCATAGTATCTAAAAAAATTCAATTTTTATCCATAAAAGCCAAAACAATCAGACTTCATTATATCTACACTAATATAATAAATCTGAAGAGTTTGTTTGTTTGAACTCCCAGTTGGATACATGAGAAAGGTAATGAGAGGCTATACGGGAATGGGAAAAAACGTTTTATGCGCATATGAAGACGCGGGCAAAAGCTACTAATAATAAACAAACCTGCATGTCCTCTCAATGTAGCCAAGCACCGCCAAGTCTCAGCCTTGTGCTTGCCCGGAGTGCCCATAGCAGCCACACTGAGCCCCCACACCATAACGAGTCGGTCATCACCTCCTGATGCGAGGTATTTGCCTCCATTGCTCCAACGCACACAGTTTACGCAAGCTGAAAATTAAAGAAATATTTTACTAAAAAATATTCTAGGCTTATTTGTAATTGGATTCATTTATGGCCATATTTGGATTTAATTGATGAGTTTGCAGAGAGATAATAGCCTGCAGAGAGATAATGCATACATTGATGCTAATAATTTGATCATTAAATTTTACTTTCACCTCACACAAAAATAAAGTTATGGTGGGTCTTTAGTTTTAGAACGAACTTAACATCTAAGCAGAATATGGTTCAAAAGTACATAATTTTAGAACTACTAACCTAAGTGGTTATCCATTTGGCAAAGCATCTTGGGTACATTGGGGTCCACTTCGACTGCTTCAAACAAAACAGGGTTCAGGTTCCAAACAACCACCCGACCGGAGTCCCCGCCCTGACCCCCGGTAGCAAAGCGCTTCCCCGTCGGATGTATATCAACGGAAAATATCGGTTTATCTGAAATGAAGCCACTTTTCATCAACAAACCTGCCTCAAATTTACGTACCATTTCAGCGACAAAATAAAGAATACTTGCCATCGTGATTGACCCAACTGGGTTTTAACAGCTTCATTTATGATGTGTTGATTAAATTAAACTGAAAATAACAGCTAATAATCGAAATAAATAAAGATTTTCCCACTTTATTTATTTTATTGTAAATGACACTGACAGGGCAGCATCAACACCGTCCGCCGCCCGGTAATTTGAGGTGTGCGTTCCGTTATTTAATTAATTATGAAAAATTAAACGTTAAAAAGGAAATTTATAAATTCTTGAATAAAATATAGGGTTTGAATGGGAGAATACCAATTTAGGAATTCTCAATTAAAACCCCCCTGTTCAAAATTTCGTTTCCCAATGCGTCGTCGTCGGCTTTGGTCTAGCGCGTTCCGTTCCCGTGTTTCATCTCGTTCAGTCCGTATTAAAAAGTAAGAGTACACTGTAATGCAAAAAAATACCAGAGTGACATTGACAGCGGAATGACTGGAACGCAATTCGTGTGCACGTTTTGAAGTTTATGCTCTGTTTGATTCTTGAGAAATTGAAGAAACTATTTATAAAAAAGCGGTATGAGAGGAGCGGACACTCTGATACCGGCTAGATTTTTAACTTTAACTAGTCATTTATCAGCGGTAATAACTTTGCTATGGGAGAGCCAGGAGAGCACTCGACACTGTTTGCCGAGCCACTTTCACGACGATCATTTCCAATTATATCACAACCGGTAAGCTTTTTTACTTAGATTTACTGAAAACTGTTGTCTAAATAACTGCAAAAGCAAATTCTACTAAAGGCTCTTAGTCTTATGTTACTTTTTTGTCATCATTTTGCATTTTAATGAGCAATCGCAAACACGCACGCACGGCAGGCGGCGGATACAACACGTACGATACGGGTTTGTGTTTTGTGTGTAGGGCATGCAGCCAAAATTTAAATTGGGACAGTCGGATAGTTTCATATAGTTAAAACTGCGGCATTTTTCTGAACGGCGTAAATTTTTATTGCACTTCTTTAGTTCGCGCTCTCATGATACTTTCAAACGCCTGAAAAAAATCCTTAGCAAGTTAAACGCCACTGCATCGTTTTATTCTTAAGACTTGATTTATATTTCTTATTTATTGTTTAAAGTACCTTTGTTTAAATTCTTTAGTTGTAATTATTACTAGTAGTAATTCATTTTAAATTCTACAGAACAGAAAAACTAGAAATACCCATGATAACTAAATATTTAATGAGCTACCATAATTCAAATTGAAAAATGGTGTTATATTTTTATTATTAATAAAATCTAATCATTAGTGTGTACTTTCACAAGAATCAATATTTGATTGCCATAACAACACCTAAGCAATATGTTTAGAAAACAATTAGTTAATGTTCAGTCTCAAGTTAAGCAATAACATTAGTAGGAAGCTTTGCTCAGCCAATGTAAACATTTCATAAGTTTATGGTAGCCTGGCAGCACGAGGCAAACAGAGAAACATTGTTTACAATTTGTGGTTTCTATGGCCATGGAACCATTATAAACATAAAGGAACTGTTAAGTAATTCATATCCATTCAGTGCTAGTTACATGAAGGGCTCATGTAGATATGAGCCCTTTATGGTAACTAACCTAGTTAGTTTAAATTATTTATAAAAATATTGTATTTATAAAAAAAAAAAAATTGTGATAGTTATGCAATATTGTGTGGTGGGGAGTAGATGGACCTTTTAAGTAAACAATTGTCTGCCTACAATATAGTAATCCCTGCCTATAATGTAATCTTCAAATTTTCCAGATAGCACAGGAAAAACCATTGAGGTATAATTTAAATAAAATCTCCCACCTTTTTGGAAAGCATTGAACTTTTTCAAAGTATTATCACATTTGAACTTCCATACATTTGCAGAATCAAGTCACACCTTCCTCAGTAATTAAAAACATAAGTATTGGATGTAATTCAACACCAGATGGGAAATGCTTCACAGAGAGATGTCAAACCAACTTGAACTGGTTTGATGGGGTATGTGTGTTTACACTACCTCTGTGTTTGGGATTAGTGTGCCATTGTAGAGCATCTATGTGTGCTGTACTGAGCTCGATTGTCGTTGCGGTGGCCTAGGGCTGGTGGTTCTATAAAATATAGAATATCAAACAGGAAAGGAGTACATAATTCTAGAGGCCCATAGGGTATAGGTACAATCTGCTGGCTAGCTCTTGATGTTTCGATCCATTTCTATGTTCATGACCTTGGATATAGGATTGTTGTGTGAGATGTAACCACCATGACCTGGGTGTAATGCATCAAGCTTCATTTGTGTTCTTGGGCAGTTGGAAAGCCTAACAGTATCTACATAGGTACTTAGTTTTTCGTCTTCCTCTCAGCTTATTTCGTCAGCGCCTTTTTCTACTTTTACGTCCTTTTTCTTTCGAGTCGATAATGGTTAACTCCTTAGATTGGTGTAGTATTTATGGCATTCGGCACTGACGCCTTCATTATACCTTTTTTTTTTTTGAGGATGGTAAATCATCAAATGACTTCTTCCGCTCTGGGTGGAGCGGAAGGGCGTGTCAGACTCTTACTGACTAAAACTTATCCGTGTTCCTTCTTAAGCCCTCTGCGTTCCAGGGCCGCGGTGACTCTTTCGAACAAATTCCGCAACGCCTGGAACACAACGCGCCATCGACCCGGGCGCTTTCATTATACCTACCGGATGGCTTTTTTTTCCGTCTGTAACCAACCAATTGCAACCTTGCGCCGACGTATATAACATACTCGCATATTTGGCGTTGCTAAAGTGATATAAAAACTTGAAGCAGGTGATGGACACATGGAACACCACCAATCTGAGGGTCTAGCACGAATGTTTTGACCGAAAGTAACGTTAGGTACATTATCGTTAACGTGAGTGCATTTTGAATAAAAAAAAAACTACAACCCCATAGTATTTTGGTAGTTTATGCGACATACAAAATTTGTATAATACAAAAATATGAATTTATTATCCAATTACTGTGAGTGTGCGTGTAATTAATTACTGTACGGTGGCTCGCTGTCCGATCATCCCCAGGCCTCGGCCGATGGCGCGTTGTGTTCCACGCGCGCCTCAAAGAGATGTCAGCATTGAAGACGGGGCCCGCTAGGGCCAGAGCCTGCCAGGGTTGCGGAATTTGATCGAAAGAGTCACCGTGGCCCTGGAGTGCAAAGGGCTTTAGAAAGAACACGGATAGGTTTTAGTCAGTGAAAGTCTGACACGCCCTTTTGCTCCACCCAGAGCGGAAGAAGTCATTTGATGATTTCCCATCCATAAAAAAAAGTATCCAATTCAAGAAATGAGTATAGTTATAGTAAACTTTCGCGTAACGTTACTATTCGTCAAAAACAATAAAATTGTGATTATGCCTCAGGATAGACATCGTATTTGTTAGTTACCCCATCTTGGCGTCTCGATTTATTCACAAGCAAACAAAATTACCAGAATATTCCTTATGCCCTTCCAAGCCTTCAATCAATATAATTGTCAATTTACATAAATGAGCTATAAATTAACCACACAAGTAGTAGTATAAAAAGCAAATATTTAAACAATTAAGTCAAGGCATAAAACCTTAACAGCCTGCATTGTATCTTTATTTGTCTCACTAATGCATTATTGCCTTTTCTAATCTTATTCACTTTTATCAGTGTTTGTACTTGCTACTTGCACAGTCGAGTACTTGCTTATATAGGTACCATTATATAATTTCTTTTCATACAATAAATAGTTTTATTGCACTTGTATGAAATGACTAGATTTTGCCCGCGACTTCGGACTTGCATATCCCGCTTTTTCCCGTTCCCGTATAGCCTATAGCTTTCCTCATGAATGTGGCTATCATATATATATATTTTTTTTTCCCTTAGTTATTGTGTCCCACTGCTGGGCAAAGGCCTCCCCCATATCCTTCCAGACATTCTTTTCTTGCGCCACCTCATCATCAAATCATCTCGCCACCGCTTTCTGGGCCGGCCTCGGCGACGCCGTCCTTCCTCTGGCATCCATTGCGTGGAGACTTTTGCCCAGCGGTCACTATGCATGCGGCTGGTGTGACCCGCCCAGTCCCATTTCAGGCAGAAACAGAAGGAATTTTCTAAATCTGCCTGGCGGTTCCAGAGGTTAGCGTTGAAACAAACAAACAAACTCTTCAGCTTATATTAGTATTATAGATTGCCCTTATCTCGTCAAAGCAAACTGAAGAGAATGAAGGCAATTTCCGTTCCTTTTCAGTTCAAACCTTAGGCCTTGAATTTTTCAAGGATCCTTAAAGGTCTTCATCGTAGCCCGTTTCAAGCATTGCTTTAAGTCAATAGTTATGAGTAACTCATCCTATCGACTACTTAGGCTTACTTAATCTTTGACCATTCCGGATATAACGCCGAGCTGACACTACAGCAGAGGGGCTTCTCTCTAATACGGAATAGAATACGCCCGCAACTAAGCCCGAAACTACGGACTTCGGGCTAAGAGACTAGGCCGATATGATCGGAATTTCGGACGGTAGTCTCCAATTCATCTTTAAAGACGCTGTGTTATTTCGCTCTCAAAGGGGTCTTTCAAAGGTGAAGATTAGGTTTTTTTTATGGACACGAAATCATCGAATGACTCCTTCCTCCTTCCTTACTGACTAAAACCCAACTATGTTCCTCCATGCAATGCCCTTTGCGTTCCAGGGCCGCGATGACTCTTTCGTACAAATCTTCCGCAAACCTGGCAGGACATTAGGTCCTACCACTTGTGCCATCCCTGACTGCCATGACCTGTCGTAACAACCGATTATTACCGGTTAAAATTGCCACCGGCCATCCAAGTTTACAAAACACGAGGTGTAGTCTCCGTTCTGCGGACGCTACGGCTGTAGTGCGCCTGCGCAGCTCCGCAGCGGTCAGGCGACCAATAACGTGCACGTGTATAGTGACCGTGTAAAAGTTCGTTTTTTATATCAATTTGGCTATATCGAGCTGTTTCACACCTGGTTTTATTATCAGCCAGATTTCAGTTTGTACGTGTTCCCCAGTTAAATATATGGGGTCAACGGCCTCAAGCGAAGTAAGTTTCCTTTGTTTTATTTTCCTATCAGTTTTATTGCATACCGTGTCGAATGCCATTAACTAGGATTTAACGATCGTTATGTTCGCGAATCGATGACGGCGCTGGATACGTATAATCTAATTGTTTCACGTCAGCAGCATTGATGCCTGGTGCTTCCGACATACCCAAGTACTTACTTCTTAAGTTTTGGCTCTGTCATCTATGACCTAGACTAGAGTCAAGAGCAAACCCATATTAAATAGAAAAAAGAAAAAAAAAAGAGGGTGTATATGGTATCCGTGAGTTGGGTTCCCATGGATTCCACAGACTCCCTCACATTTACATGAAGGACTGCACATCCAATAATTTACTGTGCAACCAGCTCCATGAAAGCAAGTAGCTAATGCTAGTTCATAGAAAACTCAGAAACACCTCAAGTTAAGTTCCTATACAAAAATGTATTAAAAAGCGATGTGAATTGATACAAATCCACCAAAGATTCAGCTCACTATTCCCGACTCATTGAATCACTTAAAAATATTCAAAGAAGACACGCTTAAAACCCCCTTTGTTGAGTTAACCGCAAGAACCACAAACAGTTACGTAAGATTGATATCCAATGCTGGGCAAAAGGTTTTTTAGCGTCTGCTTTTCAATTACAGCCATCTTTTCAGCCTCATGATATAGTTTCTTTTAAGGGACTTCAGATACAAAGCGTTCCGGGCGGGCGCGCGGACTGGGCGCAAAATATATGACGTATTTCCGCGCGCCCCCGACGCTAAGTATATTTCGTTCCTTTGACGCCATACATTTTATCTTGTCAGCGCCCTGAATTGAGAATTTTGAGTTTTGATACACACTTCTCTAAACTTCTATAGAATTGTGTCTGTGCAACAAAGCAATGCAGACAAATGTGGCAGACTTTTTTATTCAGAGTTCAAAGCCTGCACGGACAAGTCTGTATCGTGTGGACCCACTATGACGTGAATTTTATGCCATGGTAACAAAATTTGTTAGTCAGCTGCAGGGCTGTCCAGGGTTGCCAACGAATGCTTAGCACCGCCACTCGTGGAGACGAAAAAAATAAAACAAAATTGAAAAAAATAACAGGTAATAATTGCTTGCTGAGAAACAGCCCCCGACCATGCTCAGCCTAAACACCAATCAGCAGATTCACTACTCAAATTCCCAAGAGAATTTGGAACCCGCGAACCAGTATCCAAACCAAGGACTAACCGAATTCTTTTATGAATGGGCCTGCCTATTTAACGTCATGTGATGAATGCTAAGTAGGTCCAAAGCAGAGTCCAAAGCAGAGTCAAACAATTATTAGTTCCATGTCCAAAGGTCTGCGACGAGATGTGACGACTTAAGTTACGGGTTATACAGAAACTCGATCACTCTTCGGTGACTAACTGTGACCTGAAGCTCAGGGGTGTCTATCTCTACGCACCATCCATTAATGTGAAGAGAAGAGATCAAAAGATGTCCTTAATCAATTGCAATATTTTTTCTATTCTTTTAGTAAAGAATAATTGACGGGATGCTTGAAATTCTTTTCGTTGCTTTTTCTGACACTTCAATCTCCTGTCTGACTAAGTGGAGACTAAAAAGTATGGCAGAAGGCAGAGTTCGCCGATAGGTACCCAAATAAACTGGGATACTCATATGTATTGTATGCACCCAAAGAAAATTAATCGAGCAGTTAAGCTAGGGCTTTAAACCTTTTAAACGCCACTGTCACGTTAACATGACAAGCAAGCGCGTGGCCTGTACGCCAAACGTCACAAATATGTTACAAAAAGTATGGCGAATTTGTAGCTTGGCATCGGGAGCACTCCGATGCGTTAATGCCTAGAGCATTAACGCAACGTTCAAAAGGTTAAGAATCTAGTAGAAAAGGAGGAGAGGCCTTTTAATGCGCCGTCATTGCCAATATCCTCTCCTTCATCCCAATTATTTTTTAGGTTAGCTACGTCTCTTTCTTTCATGCTAAGGGGGCGTCCATAAATTACGTGAGGTGTTTTTTTTAATTATCTGTCCCTCCCTCCCCCCCTGGTGAGATGTCGTGAGATTTTATTCAACCCCCTCCCCCATCCCCCCATCTCACGTGAGATTTTTCAAAATGTGTGGTTTGACAGTCAGTAAATGTATAACGTCGAAGTATGAATTAAATTATTTTATTTCGAACGAATTAGTGAATGATCTTAATCGTATAACGATTACGCTTAAGATTAAATCTTAAGCATCAATCTGGATTAAATGGACCAAAATAGTATAATTTTTTTTGTTACAATCTAAAACAAAATTGCGTGATATTGCCGAGACCTCTCTCCAACGTAAGATTAGATGAGATTTGACTCGACCCCCTCCCCCCCTTAAACATCTCACGTATTTTATGGACGCCACTTAAGTGTTTGTTCCATGTCCTCATTCTCATGCCTCAATCCCAATTTTTTTTGGGGTCGATGTAGCATTTTCATCGTCACCTTTTTTCTTTGTATATTTTTTTCACATAGAAGAAACCGCCATATCAAGTACAAAATCTTTCAAAAGTTACGCCTCGTGTTAGCTGTGTCGTAACTTGTTTGCAAGTTATGCGGTGTTACACGCCTCCGAACAGTTAGGAGAGTTCAAGGTTAGTTCCTCCAATCGCACGCGGTATCCAACTATTTACCTCATTCACGACTTGTCTCGCATAAACTTTGGTGGTGTTTATGTAACACATAAATACGTAATATTTTAATCATGGTTCGGGAACATGGGGAGAAAAAGGTTGGCAGCTAAAGTTTTTTTTTTCATTTTGTGTATCATATCATGTGTTTTTTTCAAATTTTGTGTCTGTGGTGCTTTTGTTTTTTTTGTCGGTGTTTAAAATTGGAATGGTTTTTTTAATTTTTTTGGTATCGAGTGTTAAAAGTGGTCTGTGATGTGATGTCTTAAGATAAGTATGTATGAAATTGTATTTTTTTTTGCGTCAAGAAATTTTGGAATTTTACTCGAGAACATTAATAACGCTAAAATCATTTTAATTTTCAATTATAAATGCAACTAAATTAAGTTTGTCAGTCGGGCAAACCGGTTGCGATCAATTATTTAACTGGGTCGCAGCTGTTGACAAAATACACAGTAATAGCTATAATTTTGTGATTTTCCTGAATTTGATAATAACAGGAGAAAATAACAAAATGTGTAGATATAGGGACCATTTAGAAACAATTCGAACGATACAGTTTGTCGTTAATTTAGTGGATACTAGAACAAGTTTCGTGCGGCTACGTACGGCCTACTGATCTAAATCACTTTTATCGCCGACCTTGATAAAGTACACATTATTAAGCAAACTATGATTATTTTAGATGATTACGGCTTTAGCATAAATGAGACGGCCGGAGATTATTTATTTCCAATCAAAATTTACATCAAAAGCCATTCAAAACAGGCTGAGAATCAGCAATTGTTGAACATCAAAATAAAAATTCTATAGATACATAAAGATAGTCTTCCAAAACGCGTGCCCTTTACCATTTCTGGTGCTGGGAAGAAAAATGGCGCAACAATATTTTCAGTAAAAAAAACACAATTTAAGTTAATTTATGGGGACCGATTTTTAGGATAATCTTTGAAGGCAAAATGTGGAATTAAATTTATAAGTAAGAACTTCGTCCTAATTGCTGATAGACCCAAGCTTGAAAGCTTAAATAAAAAAAACGTTGTGCAAAGTAAGTTCCATAAATGGCAAATGTAGATATTTGAGCAATACCTCAAGATCTCTCTCAGGAATGTGCCATAACTACGAGATACTATAATTGTATCGGCACATTACTCAATAGTTACCTAGGTACTTCGTAATGTATTCGTAACTGGTGCGCCTGCGCTTGTATGAAATAATTCTTGAATGCGGAAAAAATATATGTCAATATAATTATTGATACCAAGTATTGTACCATACAGCCAGTCGTTTCTGTAAACATATCGAAGTGAAGGGTTGGGTGAAGTGATCACGAAGTGAGCTGTCATTCCATCTTGATTACATGGATTTCTCTCTCACTTCGTGAACACTTCACCCAAGCCTTCAATTTGACATGTTTACAGAATTTCACTGCTATACTCACTAACTTACTTTCACCTTATCTCAAAAAAAGCGCAAATACATAAAAATATAAATGAAAAAAAAAAAAACAAATCTCAACCTTCGGTGTCCCCCTGCCGAGCTTTCCCCCATAGCTCTCCACTAGTCCTCCAATGGTATGGAATAAACTCTTAAAATTCATTATGAATAAATCATCGGTAGCATCCGATTGATTGTTTTATTGCAGCACAATGTAGCCAATTTTTGTCAAAACTATGAATACAGTACTCCGTCAAAAACTAACAATGAAAAGTTATGAAGTACAATCATTATGATGTTTCTGACCGTTCTTTGAGCCTGGACGGTTCTTTCTAAGAGTATTTTGTTTTGCATTGTGAGAGTCACCTTGACTATCATTCATTTTGTCATCACCATCGTCTTTGTACTCCACAATAGCTAAATAAATATAGACAAATATGTAATTACATGACAAATTAATTACTCACTGTGTTAGAAATTATCATCTTCGAAGGTACGACCTCGAAGTTAAGACCGTCGCTCGATGCTTTAACTGTCAGGGCAAAAACTATTGAAACTGCGTGATATCTATACTAATAAAATAAATCTGAAGAGGTTGTTTGTTTCGTCGCTCTAATCTCTGGAACTACCAGTCGGATTTGGAAAATTCTTTTGTGTATGATAGCTACATTCATGAGGAATGCTATAAGTTATACGGGAAAGAGAAATTCCTACGGGAATGGGGAAAAACGGGATATGCGCGTATGAAGTCGCGGGCAAAAGCTAGTTAGCTCATACAATTTATTGTATCAAACGGTTTTGGTCTTCAAGCAGCTTATTAATTACCCTTAGACCAAGAGGGATATGGCAAGAGGCGCCCCTCACTGGATTTTCGACCTCGCTCGCTCTCGCAACCAATGTTTTTGTTTACATTGCCATATCGAACAGATTTTTTTTTGTTAATCGTGACGCGGCATAACTCTAGGTCCAAAATCTTTCAATATACGTGCACCCTTAGAGGATGTACAAAGAGCGATCTGCAAGGAATCTCTTTTTTATTGGAAAAAACTTGTTAACTAAATGACTACTGCTTTGCTGTACCTGATTAATTTCGTGGCGGGATCCAAGTTAGTTCAATCGTTTCTCCAGGACTCGTTTTTGTTGATTCTGACCCTCAGGAGTGAACTACTGTAGGTTGAGAATAGTGTAGCGGGGCTCACAGCTATGGTAGGCGCCAGATAAATGTTCATTGGTCATTGACCCACATGCATTTATTGACTACTTAATATCAAAAACAGAAATAAAGACAAAGCTGTCCTGAATCGACTTCTATCGTGATCCTTTACGTTCTCTAGTAATGAAAAACGGTTAATAATTTACTGTTCGGGTATCTATGAAGGGATATTAGGGAAAGGTCAATGTACTTTATTGCAAGTTTATCTGGCGCCTACCAAAGGCATTAGGCCTCTACAATCGCACGTCATCACCACTAACCCCGATCCTCGTTTAGCACCAGTCAGTCTACGTAGGTCGTCACACCTCCCGAACTAACACATTTTAAGGTTTTACTTCTGGTGAAGACCATTGATAATTTTCGCGTTATCATGTTGCTAACAGCACGTAACCTTTGTTCAGGTGATATAAACACGCTCGTTCGACTGCACGTGTTATGTCCGTATCGACTGTTTGGTTTTAGGTCACGTGAGGCAATGCGCTTGTTGACCGTACTTTGTTATAAATGGAGGATTATGTTTGGGTGTCTGCTTTGGTTACGAGTATTGGGTTGAACTTGCTTCTGTTTAGGCCCACTTGTTTTCTAAAAAAAAAACTAGTTTTCTTTTAAGTCGGAGTTAGTTGCTAACAGGATGTCAAATTTTTTTTTTCATACACAATGACCCTGGGTTAGTTAACTTGAAGTTAAAAGAAAACTTGTTTGTGCAAGGCAAGCGGGCCTGAGTGTGATCAAAAGTGGAAGGCTTTTATAAACTGGGACTCGTACAATTTCTAGTTTGATCCAGCTTATCCCTAGCTGTCCTTCCCCCAGCGACGCCCTAAGCCGAGGCCCGTACCCCACAGGGGGTGCCCGCTCAGTTTGTAAGTTGTTTATAAGCCCTGGCTGGAGGCTTTACTATTATATTAAAGCCACAACAGGCAAGCCCGGTTAAGCAGTCGACAACCTCATTGGTTGAACTGCGAGACGCCACTCACAAAAAAAAAAAACTCGTAAAATTTCCTAGAGAGATTCCTACTTTGCGTGATGATTTGATGATAAATATTGCTATGTTAGACTGAATGGCCAAGAGCCCGAGTCGATGTCAGGATTTCCTTCGGACAATTTTTTCAACAGAAAAAGGACACAGTGTTGAGTTTTTTTGTTTAAAACCGCTTTCTTATGAAAACTTTCATTCTTCTCAAAGAAACGTTATGCAAGCCGTCGTTTTATTTTAATAATGAAATTACGGAAACTCGTATTACTACAACATATATTTCATAAGTCGACGAATAAACTGAAGTAAATTGGTGTTTCCGAAACATTTTCAAGGAAATGGTCCTTCTGTTATCAACTGATTGTGAGTGGCCGTTCTTCGTGTATAGGGCCGTATCGTCTCAAAATAAGTCTTGGGCTGTCTTTGAAGCGGTAGGGCCTCCCCAATAGCAAAATTTGGTGTTAAATCATTTTCGACGACATCTTTTTTAGGGTTCCGTACCCGAACGGTAACCAACAGAACCCTATTACTAAGCCTCTGCTGTCAGTCCGACCGTCTGTCTATCAGCGGGCTGTATCCCAAGAACCGTAATAGGTAGACAGTTTAATTTTTCACACAGTGTACTTCTAATTCCGTTATAACAACAAATAATAAAAATTAAAATTAAAAACCGAAAAAACAGTTTCTTGTGATACCCACACAAGAAACTTTTTTTTTTCGGTTTTTGGTACGGAAGGAACCCTTCGTGTGAAAGTCCGACTCACGACTTGGCCGGTATTTTCTTAAGTATTTTACCAATATCTAACAAATAAAATATAGTTTCCTATAAACAAAGGCTCTCCGTTGAGTCTCTTTTGGAAATCCTTTGTCGGATCTGGTGGGTTTCACTCCCATCGTCCACAACCGTATTTTCAACATGACCTTATCATCATCATCGTCCTGCCCTTGTCCTATGTTACATCGAGGAGTCAAGCATGCACGTGCAGTAAGCTACAGTAAGGGTAGGCCAGCCCTTAAATAATGACCAAAAAAAAAAATTCGCATCGTCAGTATCATGATTTCAACCCTGAATAATGTGGTGAGTTTTTTTTTTTGGGCTTTATGTATGGGCTGGCCTACCGTTACTTTAGCCTACTGCACGCCCATGAGTCAATGCAACATGTTATTTCATTAGTTCATTACCAGACTGCTCCAGAAGGAGGGTCATATTTTTCAGGAGTAGAATATCTAAACTTTTCAGTATGATGCAGTTGGTTGCGTCAAATCTTTTTGACAGATATCAAATTTTGATATTTCCACAGACGAGCGGAACTGTGATTCAACCAAAACCTAGCAACGGTATCAGACTACTCGAAAAGTGACTTTTATTCGGTTTTTGTTTTTGTGGTTGGATTTTTTGACACAAGTCAATTTCTTATTCCTTCATCCATTTTCAACGACAAATGATTATTATCTACGGAATATTTCAAAAGCTACCAGTTATACTCATTGAGCATTTCTGCTTAGTTATGTTTTTTTTTTCTCACAATTCAACGTAGATGTTAAGAACAATTACGATTTATCTTCACTTTGTTAGAAATCAACCTTTGTTTTATACGTGCCCATTCATTGTAAATGTCACTGTGCGAACGTCTTTTGTAGATATAGAATAGAAGTTAAACATTTAGATTATTATATTCCTTGTCTTTCTGTTTTGTTTGTGTCTGTTTAGCAAATATAACAATAACTATATTATTTGTAATGTAGGATAAAATAGAAGTTAATTAAGTAGGTCATGTGAGTAGGTGGGTACACTAGGTACTGTAGGTACCAGCGACTAAAGCTAGTGCTACTTGTGATATTATTATCAAATAAAACTATATTTGTGATTTGAACTTTAAAATATATCAGGCGTCTGCCTTCAAAGAACGTTGGTACCGGAGCGGAGTCCCAAAAGCAAACAAAACATATTTTTACATTCCTATTTCAAATTCTTCTAGTTTCCGCCAGACGCTTCCAAAGGCTACCTTGTCTGCCAGAGACCAGAGAGAGCCAAGTCATATCCTCTTTACAGTACCTACATGATTTACTTAATTCATTCCTATTTGTGAGAACATGTAGGATTAAATAGATAATACATAATTATTCTATAAATTGGTAAAAATAACACTTTTTACACGTCAATAAATGACAGCCAACCAAACCCATATTGATTAACAAAACTGCCTGCTTGCATTGTCTCTGCTTTTTTCTCGTGTATTGTGACAATTGACGCCTTTTATGTTCAGGGGCCCTACTATGAAGTCTTAAAACGATCATGATTCCGCTCTAAGAGGGAGACGGAGCTATGTATAGCGTATATCACTATCCCGTTTACATCATCAGAATTGGATCGCATTAGCACGTCATTTTAGGGCTGCAGTATTCCAGTGCCTTAAGCGGGTAATTCACATGACGGACTTGCCCGCTAGCATTCCTGCGCTTAGACTGCCAGGAACCTCGGGCAAGTTTGTTTGGTGAGTTCTCCGCTTTACATCCTTGTGTTCAGTATAAAAGCATGCGCATGTTTGCAGATTGGTAGCTGGCTACGGGTCTTCGCTAGCCCTTATCCTGCTAGAGTTCTTCACCTTCCTGACCGGACTAACCATGTTCTCCCCTGCAGCCTGTCTTACATGTATCCTTTAATGTTTCGCTTCTGTACTTGTTGGCTTTTCTTTGTTGTGTAGAATGGTATGTGTTTACTTGGTGGGAATGTCTGAAGGACCAGAAACATCTCGGTCTTTTGCATCTTTAAATATGGTCCTCTGGTATTCCACCATGTTGTAGCGTTATTATCAGTGATTGGATAATCGGGCGCTTATATACATAAACTTCCCGTTAAAGAATAATATGGACATTCCTTTCGGTTCCCTGGATTGAACAATTTTGTAAAAACAACTATAACAAACTTAATAAAAAACCTTTCATTGTAAATTAAAAATTCCATTAGTATCGGCTTTTTAAATAAAAAAAAAATACAATGAGAGTTCACAACAAGTTCTAGCTTTTTTGTATTTTGTATATTTTTAGCAATCTCAGGAATTTCGAACCGATCCGGGATTCTGAAAAGTATGTCCGTATTATACTTTCGTGGGAATAAAAGTGAAGTTTAGCTATATTAGCGCCCGATTATCCGATTACTGTATATTATTGTATGGTGAATGGAAATTACATTGTTTTCATAAAATAACCTTATAATAACTCATAGTGGTAGTATTTATAAATTAATTTAGTCTGGGATAGTTGTTTAATCTTAATTTGCTTTCTTGTGTCTGTATTTTAATTCGACTGCACCAGAAGGAGGTAATGTTTCATGTGTTACCAATGAATAAAAACTATAATAATGAATATCTACCGATGAATTTAAAGTAGAACACAATGAGCTGATAATAATATCTAAGCCAGAACTTATTACGAACGAAGGAACACAAAATTGAGGCATGATTTTAACAAATGAGCTACGTGACAAAACGTAATGAATGAGGGAAACAAAAGGGGTTAATAATAATATTTATTTGCGTAAACATGGTATACAAAGATGTTCTTATAAACCATTTTTAGGGTTCCGTACTTCAAAAGGTAAAAAACGAACTCTTATAACATTACTCTCTTGTCCGTTTGCTGTCTGTCCGTGTTCACCACCGATTTTTTCCGGAACGGGTGGACCTAGCAACTTGAAATTTATACCAGATACTGAAGTCTATATATTAGGTGTATAACCAAAACGATAAAAGATATGGGCAAATTTAGATATTTGCGAAAACTTGTAAGTACCTAAGTTTACCTTCATTTTCAACTTTTTTTATTTTTCGGAATCTTTCCTTTACTTGTGCTGTAAGACCTTGCTTTAAACCAAAATTGTCAGTTCTAGGTCAACCGGAAGTACCCTATAGGTTTTGGGTCGAAAACCTATGTGGTAGTTCTCATTGACCTAGCATCACGAAATTTGGCAAAAAACAAGGTTACAGCACAAATAAAGAAAAAATTCCAGTAAAAAAAAAGAAAATTTAAGGGTGTCCTCATACATGCATAGTTAACGCCTGTCGCCAATAAAAATGAAAACAATTTTATTATGGCGGTATCCTCGACGCACGAGTTCGACTCGCACTTGACCGGTTTTTTTTGGACATATTACCATGTAAAAACCAATTCAATAGCTACTTATACCTGTCAAAATCTAAGCCCATTTGGAAATTCTATGCCGCTTATTAGTGTAATGCGTTAAAAGTAAATCGTGACAAAATAGACGCTTATACACTTACACTGGCATTATTTATTCAAATGACTCATCCATGCGATGTCTACTTGCTTACCAGATAATAAGTTTTTATAATCAATGTTATTCGTAGGATTTCGAAGGTCAATGTCGTTACTAAACTAAATAACGTCATAAGCACATGTTTGTGCGTAGTTACTTCGTACATGTTGTCTCGTCTAGCGTGTTTTTTTTTCTATTTTGTAAAATTTTACTAAATTGTAAGAAACTCTCGGGTCGTGGGGTCCGAGTGCGCGAATCTTGTTTAAAGATCTCTCAAGACGCTTACTTAACACTTCGCGTGACCCAAGGGCTGGCTTTTACCTTGGTCAAAGAAGCAAGCCATATAAAAATAAAATAAAAATTAAATTAATATTTCTCCCTCCCATACAACAGACATTATTTTTTTCCAGTTTTTATAGATAATGGTACGGAACCCTTGGTGCGCGAGTCCGACTCGCACTTGGCTGGTTTTTTTTTACCTTGAGTAAATAAACATCGGTGTCACTCACGCGCGCAGTTACAGAGTACTTATATTCTAATTCTGCTATAGGCAATCACTTTCTCGACTCTTACTTCACAAACTGGTTTCAAAGTAGATGTACCTACTATCTACAAGCTTTCCAGGCTTTCCTGATTAATGTCCAAACGTCTTTTATAATGCGCACAGCAAAGGAGTGAAACTCTCTGCCTTCGTCTGTGTTTCCGAACGCATACAACCCTAATCTCTTCAAAATTAGAGTCAACAAGCTTTTTCTGGGTAAGCTCGCTCCATCGTCGACTTTGTTTCTGTCATCTATGACCTAGACTAGAGTCAAGAGCAAACACATATTAAATTTAAAAAAAAATGTAGGAACAAGTTTCTTGTGGTTTAGATGTTCCCCTATCAGTGAATCTGCTGTCCAATCCTATATTAGCTGATATAATTGGTTAGTTTGTTTATTGAATTCCTTTAGAGGTTTTTCATGAAAAAAAACCTTTTTGCAGGATCTCGTGGCAAACTAATAACGACCGTAATAGATACCGATTCTTCTCAGTTCTTGGGAAAGGGAGATCTTTGTCTGTCGTTTAAAACCAGTTAAACAATCCGTTTAAAACGAAAAAAACATTTATTTCGATTTAAAACGGCTGGTGTTGATGACTATGTTTTTCTTAATTATAACTACATTTTCTTGATTTTTCCGAGTTAGGGATATAATATAGTAACTATTAACTGTGTAAAGATTTTTTAAATGTGTTTTATACTGAAATCGATATAATTAGCGGGTAGCAAGTAAAACGGTCGGCATTGTGTTAATGATGTCTTCTAATCTAGTGTAATATGATATAATAAATAAGTATAAGGTATACCTACATACTTAAATTTTCGTGTAGTAGGTAATGTAGGTAGGGACTTTCTATTCAAAAAACTAATTAAAACGAAACATGACGTCAGGTGACCAAAAATTGCATCTCAGATAAGTAGGATTCGCCGATCGCGGCATACCCTCGTTGAACCCGACGACGCCATCACTCAGATCCAAGAATTGCTATTAAGTATTTAATTTAGCAAATAAAAAAAAATGCATGCATATTCCCTATTGTTGACCTTTCACAAAGTTATGTCATTGAATCATCTTAGAGAGTCGGTGACCTATCTAATATATTGGTGGCGCTAATCAGTACAAAAGACATTGTTAATTAACAAGATTAGTCAATTGTTTTGCAGAATGATAATGCTTGATTAGTTCTGTCAGTTTAGAATGGAATGTGATGGAGAGCCTAATTTTTCTTGCTATTGAAGAGCTAATTGACAGTAATCAAATCACATAAAGCAATGTTAACAAAATAATTACATGGGTGATCTTTGCGCTGGGATTGTTGTTGACTCCCCCATATATTTCTGTGCGCATAACTAGACCAAATGTACTGAACATTGTTGTACTGATTTCTCGGTTAGTCCCATAGTAAAAGTTGTTCATGATGAGTACAATGACCCCTTAAGAGGTATTGCGTTTATTCTGTTACACATTGTATGTACGTAGCTGTACTTCGGCTGAGTTAGTGTCATAATATGCTGCTTTTTATCTCGGAAAATACTCGATTGTTGACGACTGCGACCGAAATGCGAAAAAAAAACGGAGCCCTTATTTTTTTTTATTTTTTTTTTGTGAGTGGCTTCTCGCAGTTCAACCTATAAGGTTGTCGACTGCTTAACCGGGCTTGCCTGTGGTGGCCTTAATATAATATTAAAGCCTCCAGCCAGGGCTTATAACGGAACCCTTATTATTAGTATACTACTAGTATAGGTACTCGTACATAAATGAAGCTTTTGCCGTATTGATAAATAGTAGTACGCTTCAGTACCAAGTGTACGTATGACGTTTTAACATCATAATTAAATAATTGAGACCATTCATTGTATAAAAGTGGGGTATAGGTTAACAGTTAGATAACATTTGCCTTTAATTTGGCCTTACGTTACTCATGGCTAGACAAGACGGCTTTTTATTTCGTTATGGGCTTTTTATTTCGTTATGGGCTTTTTATGGATGGAAAATCATAAAATAACTCCTTCCGCTCTGGGTGGAGCGGAAGGGATTGTCAGACTCTTACTGACTAAAACCCATCCGTGTTCCTCCTAATGCCCTTTGCGTTCCAGGGCCGCGGTGACTCTGTAACAAATTCCGCAACCCTGGCTACACAATGGTCCACATATCCTACTAATATTATAAACGCGAAAGTTTGTAAGTATGGATGTATGAATGGATGTTTGTTACTCTTTCACGTAAAAACTACTGAATGGATTTTGATGAAATTTGGCACAGTGGTAGATTATAGTCTGGAATAACACATAGGATACTTTTTATCCCGGGAATATGTTCCCTTAGGATATATTTCGACAATCACGCGGGCGGAGCCGCGGGCGGCAACTAGTTAATTTATGTTTTTAACATGCTTAGTCAATTATTTTATGAAAACGTATTTTGATTTAAGCATCTGTAGTAATTAATGCATGTTTTTTAATGGACTAGACATCGCCTGGCTTGTTACTTTGCGTGCTAACAAGGGTGCTAAATTCCGGTGGATTTTCCAAAAACCCCGCCATAGATTACGGACACAAGATGAAAAAATCTGCCAAATAGGTAGAGCCGCTCTCAAGTGATAACCAGAGTTCGGAATTAGGTAGAGTTATTTATGCATCAAAATGTTGATATTAATATGGATCTTCCCGGGATTTCTAATAGACAATCCCGTGTGGCCAACAATATTACAAATAAATAATAACGTGCAGTGGTTTAAATTGTGTAAAAGTAAAAAAAACTTTTTTATTTAATAAATCACGGGATTTTTCTGCTCTTTTAAATTAAATCTCGGGATTTGAGGCATATCCACTTTCTTCTTTCGCTGTATGAAATCAGTGTAAGTACATAAATAACTCTTCTAATTCCGACCTCAGGTGATAACCTTTCGATGCGGTAAATGATTTTAACCTGAAAGTATGTGTATACGTAGTATTTCCCAATAACCAGTAAAGTCACTTATGACTGAGATAAAATTAATTTTGTCTACAATGTTATCCTCAGGAGAGTAAAGGGCAGCTTAAGACCAAAAATTAAAGCCGCATGTTCCTAGATCATCACCTTGGCATTGATAGTAAACGCTCAGTTCAAATAAGACAGCCAATGACATAGTAATTGATCATCATTCAGCTTATCAACATCCGACTGCATCAACATCCTCGACACATCCTGTCAACTCAAACGGAATCACGAGACTCCAAAAATAACACTGGCTTAACAATGAAATTGCTCCGGTGAACATAGACCACGAAACGGTCACGTGCGGCAGAGTCTATAAGACGGACTGCAAAAAACGACCAAAAAGTTCCAAACAAACCACAATTTCAAGCAGTCTGATAATTGCTGGCATTTATTTTAGTTCAATCACAGATTTCATGTCACCAACTGTTTTTATTTAAGTAATTTTATACTTTCTAGAGTCAGTCAGTAACCGTTATAGTATCGTCTCCTCTTGCCCTTTGTTTTGATACCCCACGGCCCACATGAATATGTCAAAAAAAAACGACTTCACTATCCTAACTTTTTTTTTTTCAAAATTCGTATAGCCTATGTCAATTTGGCACTTAAGACGAATCTATTGATACCTCGTTCCTTCGTTAAAATCTTTCTAACCGTTTAGGCTTCAAGACGTGCTAAAGAAAGAGACATGCAAACATAAATACTGTCGTAAAACATTACGCTTCTTCTCGGTCAGTCGGGTAAAACCGTCTCACTATTTATAAACCCAATGCTGAGGTTACACCTGTAGAGTTTGCACAGATACCTTTGACAACAACCAAACAACAACCTTAAGGCAACGAGAATAGAGATCAATGTGATGCAAAGAAAGAGTCAAACAACTTTGGTCTCTTCCATTGCACGCCACTACCCGGGGGTCTTATCCCGCATCCAACCTGCATGTTATGTTCTACAGAATGAAATCAAGTTAGTATCGGAACTCCGAGGACTTGATGGACGTTCTTAAAACAATTAATTTCGAATAAAAACACTACCAACGGACGTTGATCCCATAGTCAGCTGTCAATTAGATATCGATACCCATTCCATCGAGTTTCGCTGCTTATTTTCCTCATTCTACGTGATTTGAATCGAGTTACGAGTAAACAGTCACTGACTTGATTAGTTTGTAAGAAACCTCTTCCAGAGCAGTCGCAAAACCGGTTCCTTCCTTGCTCTATGGTTCACAATAACTCCTTGACGATGTACATCAGCGATTGCCGGCCACGGAGCGGCGTCAATAGCTCTCACCTACTTCGTGCTGGACGGCTGGCTGTGTGATTGGTACTGGCCAGTATTTGTGCTCGGTAGTGTGGCCCCGTCAGTCGTGGACATGGCTGTAGCCTGCCTAGCTATGTTTTCATTGAAGTGGTGAAAGTGTTATAAGACTTTAGAATAGTGTTTTAGGATAGTTTTTATGTGTTTGCAAGATGAAGATGAAGGATTTTGTTAATTTGTTTGTAAGTTGGTTTCTTGGATGTTTTATTTTTTTTACAAATGTTAAGGAAAACTGAACTAATTAATACTGCTGCTGCCTAACCGCAGAATCTTATCACGCAGCTCAAATCATTGCATTCTCTAATCTTAAAGTCATAATAATACCACGATGAAACATTTAAAATATTCAAACACAGTAAAATTTCTAAATAAATAGATGAGGGAATTTCATCACTGTTTTGTGGAGAAAAAAAACTTCGCAGACAACACAAATCCTCCGAAAAACGAAGTGTTCTATTTCCAATACAATCTGACCAATCCAGTATCACTTGCGCACGCGCAACCCAACGCCATTCCTACAGAGACCAGACCCTCAGAAGGTTTTTTTATTCCGTTTAGTTACTCTAGAATAACCATTAACCATTACATGGTGATGTCCTCAGATAACCACCGAGCACCAGCACCTAACCACATCGCACGACTACAAGGGGGGATGGTCCTTCTACTTGCTACTAGCCGGGATAGTCACGACTTTGGGCTCTTCGCTTCCTGTTGGCTACAATATAGGAGTTGTTAATACGCCTGCTGAGGTAAGTGATTATTTTAAGGCATTATTTACTCTAGGGTCACACAGACAGCAGCAATATGCTCCGTCAGTCAAAATATTTCTCAGCAGTTTGCTGCTTTAAATGCACTGACCTTTACACAGGTGGGTGTGACCCTTATCCCCCTTCGTACCTATTAAAATCTTGAGAGTTCCAACAAAAATGGTCAGATGTAACATTGTTTCCATAACGACCAACTTTGGTAAAGGGGAGCGAGATTTTTCGTCATAACTTAATTCTTGAAAAAAAATGGCATCGTCTCTGACTTATTGGGAAATGCGCCCAGACCTCGTATTTTTATAATTGTTTAAAACGTTCCCCGGCTATTATCCTCTCATAATGTCCCAATGCACAATGACAGCTTAGTGCCCAAAGCCAAAGAAGTTTTCTTGGATGCGTGAGTCCATCTACCGGCAACACCACATTCCGAAGAGAGAAGAGAGTATTATGGCTGCGTCAGCGAACGGTGTTGCCGTTGCTGAGTACTGGGCCAAAGAAGAAGAATGTCCCGTTGCGGGGCAAGGCATCGTCTCCTTTAGATAAAGAATGATTATTACTGATCTCCGATCAACCAATCTGCGTTTGCTAATAAGCTAAACATCAACAAACCGCAAAGATTTTAGAACGATAACAGAAGTAGTAAACAATTTACGTGCCGTTTCAATATTTATGGTTTCTCAAACACGTGTTAGAAAGTAATCAACTTGAGTCTTGAGTCGTGCGTGGATTCATTGATTGCTTTTGATTCTCCATGCTTTATTGGATTTGGAGTAGCCTTTAAGTGGAAGGAAAATCTAACCTTATTTACGAGTATATCACTACTAACTTCTCCCAGCGACTTGGCCCGCGTGTTAGGCTTGTTTCACACGTACCACAACCACAACACGTGGATGGGCGCGAATTTGTATGAAAATTAATAGTTTAATTCACCCGGACCACATTTTGCTGCCAGTATCGACCGCGTGTGTGATACCGACCACATCGCAGCCACGTCACTACCACAACGCGTTCGTGGTGTCACCACCAGTGACACCACGAACTAGAGGCCGGCCACATCGCAAACACATCCACATTTTGTGGGTACCACAACGCAACCGCAAGAAGCCGCAGCGACACTATTCGCACGTAACCAGCTTGACCACCTTTTGTCGCGACGGTATGGTGTGGTTGTAGCACGTATGCATAAAGCCTTTAGTGAAAGTTATGTCAAGGGAATCTACTCCTGGGATCTATACCAGGTCAAAAAAGTTACTTCATGGAATTAGTGTGAAAGTATCTCACTTACAAGCTTTTTTTGTGTAGAATTGGAGCCCCAGAAAGTGTTAATTACCAAAATGTTCATTACCAGTCCTTCGTTAAGGCTCGCTCAGACTGGTGCTCGAGACAATACGGCAACGCCGTCCACGACTTTTCATCATCGGCGTCGTGTTGTTGTCGCATTGTCGTGTTAGCGTATCTTGTTTTCGGCTATTATGACTGGTCTGTTCGCAAGTATTGTGAAATATTCAATATTAATAAATATGTTAATCGATTGGAATCAGTTTATTAGCCATGCTCTGTTTGTAGTTTTTATGCCCGTGGTGGTCACGCTCAAACCGTAAAAAGTAATACAAAATTGACGGTCATGCTCCGCAAAAATTTAAGTTGATGAAATATATGGAAGAATTCAAGATTTCAAATTAAAATAGAAATTAAAAGGTTTCAAAGAAAATGCACACAAAAAATTACATTATGACGGCAATAAATCCGAATTACAGAAATTATGAATTTACCAACGTATGCAACCTTCCTTTTAATACAACGAAGTTTTTATGATTAAAGGTCCTTGATTACAATGGAACAATCAGAATAGAAAATAGTCAAACTGAATAGGTACTATCGGATAATATCATCAGCAAAAAAAAAAACAATTGCTACAGCCGTTCCAAATGTTTTTCTAAGTTCAAAAAAGTGGTCAAAGTCAAAGCATTTATTTCAAACTAGTGGCTCGCCCCGGCTTCGTCTGGATGTTTTTTTTTTTCAAAAATTTTCATCAAAAGGACCTTCTCCTGACAATAACAAACACAACAAAGAATTAGCGAAATTGGTCCAGCCGTTCACGCGTGATGCCGTGACCAAGGGAAATAGTGATTCATTTTTATAAATATAGATAAACCATTAACAGGTACTTTTGAATTGTCAAAGTCAGTCAGTCGAAAACATGAAGCTATTTGCAAGTTCCAAAGCGTAGATCTCTATGGAGAAGAATGTACAAGAAACTCCACGGTACTTTTAAAACAATGTTACATTGAATCCTGTGAGCTTCTCTTAACTTGATTTACTGCAGCCACATTCTAACACTTGACCCTGAACTTTAATACCAGTAATTTCACTGTCTTTTATGCATGCTGAATCGCTAATGTAATAATAAAATTATGTAGGAATAAGAAATCGCTGTCATTGATATAGAAAAGAAATTTGAAATGGTATTTGTATGAAATTATGGGTCAAATAAGTTTCCTAGAATATGTATGTAGTACGTCACCTACCTCTTTTGGCAGCTTGATTTGTTTAGGACTTGGTGTAAAAATTCAACGGCTTTCTCCGCACCCAAACAAAACATTTGTTTTTATTGATTTAACTCACAGTAAAAATACGGGTCAAGTGCGACACGTCACGAAGGGTTCCATACCATAAAAAGAAAAAAAACACTTCTTGTATGTGCCCCCTTAAATTTCTAATTTTTATTAGGTACTAGCTTTTGCCCGCGACTTCGTACGCACATTCCCGCCTATAGCGTGTGTGAGAATGTGGATATCATATACTTTTTTTTTCCAAATCCGATCGGTACTTCCAGAGATTAGCGTTCAAACAAACAAACTAAACTAACAAAAATAAAAATAAAGCGGCAATAGAAACACACGCTCTGTGAAACTTTCAACTGTCTACCTATTTCGGTTCATGAGATACTACAGCCCACTGACATACAAACGGACGGACGGACAGCGGAGACTTAGTAATAGGGTTCCCATCGGGTACGAAACCCTAAAAACGGCTTGACTGAGAAATCCCTGAGCAGGCCTAATATCAATACTCGTTCCTCCTTTGTATGTCAAGAGGACTTTGCCCTGCAGAAGGAAAAACAAACAATAAAAAACTGATAGTAAAAGTTCTTAGTCATACCGTACGCAAAACACGCGCTCGGGCAACGGGCATCAGCCTGATAAGTAATACAATAGTCATACTCATAAGGGGCTGTCTATTAATCACGTGATGTTTTTTTATCATTTTTAACCCCCCCCCCTCCCCCTTGGTGATGCGTGGTGAGGTTTAAGACTAACCTATTTTTGGTTGTTATCGGGACATCATAAATCTGTAAAAAAATAAACTGTTTACCTATTACAGATCATGAGATACAACCCGCTGACAGATATACGGACGGTCAGCGGACGCTTAGTCATATCCGTTGGTTACTTTTCGGGTGGGGAACCAAGACGCTCGTCCCCAATTCCTAGGATTGAAACTAGTTTTTTTTTTGTGTTGAACTCACGCCAGCACATCAAGCTACATCAATCTGTCAAACTTTAATAGATTTCAACTTTATCGCTAAAGCATTTAGGTTCAAGGTTGATTGGGAAAATTTGACAGTTTCGGGTAGCTTGATGTGCTAGCGTCTGTAGAATGTCATTGGGATATTCTATTTATTTAAGGACGCGTTCTCAAAACAGATAGGTATCGAATCTGATCACTACATTGACACGGCTCACGCACACACGAATATGCAAGGTTAACAGCGGATATTATGAGTGACTAAACTGATTTTGATACTTTAGCAAGTTTGAATATTTTTCTTAGATAAGTTTAATGTTTTTTTTAGTACTCTTTCTAATACTATATCTTGATTTTTTTTATGTGTTGACTGATGTTTTGGAATTGATGGAGTAATATACCTACATACTTCAGTGACTGCTACTGGAACTCTTAGATGACTAGAGCTAGATGTGCAGATTTTGGGCTCGTTTTGTTAGTTATGAAGAGACCTTACCACCGGACTTGATGGAGTCACCTGAATGTGAACTTCGATGACTCCTACTGGAACTTTTAGACGACATGAGTTAGATATGCCGAGTTTGGGCTCGTTTTGTTAGTTATGAAGAGACCTTACCACCGGACTTGATGGAGTCACCTAAAGGTGTACTTCGATGACTCCTACTGGAACTTTCAGACGCCATGAGTTAGATATGCCGAGTTTGGGCTCGTTTTGTTAGTTATGAAGAGACCTTACCACCGGACTTGATGGAGTCACCTGAAAGTGTACTTCGGTGACTCCTGCTAGAACTTCTAGACGACATGAGTAAGATATGCCGAGTTTAGGCTCGTTTTGTTAGTTATAAAGAGACCTTACCACCGGACTTGATGGAGTCACCTGAAGGTGTACTTCGATGACTCCTACTGGAACTTCTAGATGACAAGAGTTACATATGCCGAGTTTGGGCTCGTTTTGTTAGTTATGAAGAGACCTTACCACCGCACTTGATGGAGTCACCTGAATATGTACTTCGGTGACTTCTACTGGATTTTCTAGACGACACGAGTAAGATATGCCGAGTTTGGGCTCGTTTTGTTAGTTATGAAGAGACCTTACCACCGGACTTGATGGAGTCACCTGAAAGTGTACTTCGGTGACTCCTGCTAGAACTTCTAGACGACATGAGTAAGATATGCCGAGTTTGGGCTCGTTTTGTTAGTTATAAAGAGACCTTACCACCGGACTTGATGGAGTCACCTGAAGGTGTACTTCGATGACTCCTACTGGAACTTCTAGATGACAAGAGTTACATATGCCGAGTTTGGGCTCGTTTTGTTAGTTATGAAGAGACCTTACCACCGCACTTGATGGAGTCACCTGAATATGTACTTCGGTGACTTCTACTGGATTTTCTAGACGACATGAGTAAGATATGCCGAGTTTGGGCTCGTTTTGTTAGTTATAAAGAGACCTTACCACCGGACTTGATAGAGTCACCTGAATGTGTACTTCGATGACTCCTACTGGAACTTTCAGACGCCATGAGTTAGATATGCCGAGTTTGGGCTCGTTTTGTTAGTTATAAAGAGACCTTACCACCGGACTTGATGGAGTCACCTGAAGGTGTACTTCGATGACTCCTACTGGAACTTCTAGATGACAAGAGTTACATATGCCGAGTTTGGGCTCGTTTTGTTAGTTATGAAGAGACCTTACCACCGGACTTGATGGAGTCACCTGAAGGTGTACTTCGATGACTCCTACTGGAACTTCTAGATGACAAGAGTTACATATGCCGAGTTTGGGCTCGTTTTGTTAGTTATGAAGAGACCTTACCACCGCACTTGATGGAGTCACCTGAATATGTACTTCGGTGACTTCTACTGGATTTTCTAGACGACACGAGTAAGATATGCCGAGTTTGGGCTCGTTTTGTTAGTTATGAAGAGACCTTACCACCGGACTTGATGGAGTCACCTGAAGGTGTACTTCGATGACTCCTACTGGAACTTTCAGACGCCATGAGTTAGATATGCCGAGTTTGGGCTCGTTTTGTTAGTTATAAAGAGACCTTACCACCGGACTTGATGGAGTCACCTGAAGGTGTACTTCGATGACTCCTACTGGAACTTCTAGATGACAAGAGTTACATATGCCGAGTTTGGGCTCGTTTTGTTAGTTATGAAGAGACCTAACCACCGCACTTGATGGAGTCACCTGAATATGTACTTCGGTGACTCCTACTGGATTTTCTAGACGACACGAGTAAGATATGCCGAGTTTGAGCTCATTTTGTTAGTTATGAAGAGACCTTACCACCGGACTTGATGGAGTCACCTGAAAGTGTACTTCGGTGACTCCTGCTAGAACTTCTAGACGACATGAGTAAGATATGCCGAGTTTGGGCTCGTTTTGTTAGTTATAAAGAGACCTTACCACCGGACTTGATGGAGTCACCTGAAGGTGTACTTCGATGACTCCTACTGGAACTTCTAGATGACAAGAGTTACATATGCCGAGTTTGGGCTCGTTTTGTTAGTTATGAAGAGACCTTACCACCGCACTTGATGGAGTCACCTGAATATGTACTTCGGTGACTTCTACTGGATTTTCTAGACGACACGAGTAAGATATGCCGAGTTTGGGCTCGTTTTGTTAGTTATAAAGAGACCTTACCACCGGACTTGATAGAGTCACCTGAATGTGTACTTCGATGACTCCTACTGGAACTTTCAGACGCCATGAGTTAGATATGCCGAGTTTGGGCTCGTTTTGTTAGTTATAAAGAGACCTTACCACCGGACTTGATGGAGTCACCTGAAGGTGTACTTCGATGACTCCTACTGGAACTTCTAGATGACAAGAGTTACATATGCCGAGTTTGGGCTCGTTTTGTTAGTTATGAAGAGACCTTACCACCGCACTTGATGGAGTCACCTGAAAGTGTACTTCGGTGACTCCTACTGGAACTTCTAGATGACAAGAGTTACATATGCCGAGTTTGGGCTCGTTTTGTTAGTTATGAAGAGACCTTACCACCGGACTTGATGGAGTCACCTGAAGGTGTACTTCGATGACTCCTACTGGAACTTCTAGATGACAAGAGTTACATATGCCGAGTTTGGGCTCGTTTTGTTAGTTATGAAGAGACCTTACCACCGCACTTGATGGAGTCACCTGAAAGTGTACTTCGGTGACTCCTACTGGAACTTCTAGATGACAAGAGTTACATATGCCGAGTTTGGGCTCGTTTTGTTAGTTATGAAGAGACCTTACCACCGCACTTGATGGAGTCACCTGAATATGTACTTCGGTGACTCCTACTGGAACTTCTAGACGACATGAGTAAGATATGCCGAGTTTGGGCTCGTTTTATTGGTAATAATGAGACCTTACCGGATTTTATGTAGTTACTTGGGATTGTACGTGATGATTATCAAAACAACAAAGTAGATGTAATCAAATCAAAATAATTTATTTCAAAGGAACCGTTCAGAGGCACTTTTGAATAGTCAAGTTCTGTTAGTCAACTAGTAACAAAGTAGATCCTATGGAGAAGAACGTGCAAGAAACTCAGTTTACAGTCTTTATATATTAACAATAGTTTTGAGCGTGTGCCGTAAATGCTTGAAACTGTATATAGCAAAATTGATTGGCTCTATACAATGAAAAAAAAAAACATGCTACAATCTTCAGCGGGTTGATGGTAAAGATGTTGGTAACAATGTTTACAAATGTCAATGGATTAGTTTGTAGTTCCAGTAGGAGTCATCGAAGTACACCTTCAGGTGACTCCATCAAGTCCGGTGGTAAGGTCTCTTCATAACTAACAAAACGAGCCCAAACTCGGCATATGTAACTCTTGTCATCTAGAAGTTCCAGTAGGAGTCATCGATGTACACCTTCAGCTGACTCCATCAAGTCTGGAGGTAAGGTCTCTTCGTAACTAACAAAACGAGCCCAAACTCGACATATCTTACTCATGTCGTCTAGAAGTTCCAGTAGAAGTCATCGAAGTACACCCTCAGGTGAATCCACCAAGCCCGGTGGTAGGGTCTCTTCATAACTAACCAAACGAGCCCAAACTCGGCATATGTAACTCTTGTCATCTAGAAGTTCCAGTAGGAGTCATCGAAGTACACCTTCAGGTGACTCCATCAAGTCCGGTGGTAAGGTCTCTTCATCACTAACAAAACGAGCCCAAACTCGACATGTGTAACTCTTGTCGTCTAGAAGTTCCAGTAGAAGTCATCGAAGTACACCCTCAGGTGAATCCACCAAGTCCGGTGGTAGGGTCTCTTCATAACTAACCAAACGAGCCCAAACTCGGCATATGTAACTCTTGTCATCTAGAAGTTCCAGTAGGAGTCATCGAAGTACACCTTCAGGTGACTCCATCAAGTGCGGTGGTAAGGTCTCTTCATAACTAACAAAACGAGCCCAAACTCGACATGTGTAACTCTTGTCATCTAGAAGTTCCAGTAGGAGTCACCGAAGTACACCTTCAGGTGATTCCATCAAGTCCGGTGGTAAGGTCTCTTCATAACTAACAAAACGAACCCAAACTCGACGTGTGTAACTCTTATCATCTAGAAGTTCCAGTAGGAGTCATCGAAGTACACCTTCAGGTGACTCCATCAAGTGCGGTGGTAAGGTCTCTTCATAACTAACAAAACGAGCCCAAACTCGACATGTGTAACTCTTGTCATCTAGAAGTTCCAGTAGGAGTCACCGAAGTACACCTTCAGGTGACTCCATCAAGTCTGGAGGTAAGGTCTCTTCGTAACTAACAAAACGAGCCCAAACTCGACATATCATACTCTTGTCATCTAGAAGTTCCAGTAGGAGTCATCGAAGTACACCTTCAGGTGACTCCATCAAGTCTGGAGGTAAGGTCTCTTCGTAACTAACAAAACGAGCCCAAACTCGACATATCTTACTCATGTCGTCTAGAAGTTCCAGTAGAAGTCATCGAAGTACACCCTCAGGTGAATCCACTAAGTCCGGTGGTAGGGTCTCTTCATAACTAACCAAACGAGCCCAAACTCGGCATATGTAACTCTTGTCATCTAGAAGTTCCAGTAGGAGTCATCGAAGTACACCTTCAGGTGACTCCATCAAGTCCGGTGGTAGGGTCTCTTCATAACTAACAAAACGAGCCCAAACTCGGCATATCTTACTCATGTCGTCTAGAAGTTCCAGTAGAAGTCATCGAAGTACACCCTCAGGTGAATCCACCAAGTCCGGAGGTAGGGTCTCTTGATAACTAACAAAACGAGCCCAAACTCGGCATATGTAACTCTTGTCATCTAGAAGTTCCAGTAGGAGTCATCGAAGTACACCTTCAGGTGACTCCATCAAGTCCGGTGGTAGGGTCTCTTCATAACTAACAAAACGAGCCCAAACTCGGCATATCTTACTCATGTCGTCTAGAAGTTCCAGTAGAAGTCATCGAAGTACACCCTCAGGTGAATCCACCAAGTCCGGAGGTAGGGTCTCTTGATAACTAACAAAACGAGCCCAAACTCGGCATATCTAACTCATGTCGTCTAAAAGTCACTTAGAGCGAAATAAAATATTATAATAAATAATAATCCGTGATTAGAAAATAATCTTACCTTGTCAAGTATCAAATTTGGTTTATCGAATATTTTGTATTTCTATAGCGATCTTTTACAACACGAGCTGCTGCAAGCAAGCGATACGTGTCCACTCACAACGGCGGCCGAGCGCGGACTGAGGGATTACCTCGATGTTTGTCGAATAAATCCAGACAGGGACCAAAAATAAAATAACTCTTATTACAACCGACTAAGAATTATCCTTAATAGCAAAATATGTGAAAATGTTAGTTTCAGATTTTATTTTTTTCTGCGAATATTTGTATAATTTTGTGCAATTTTTTTACCTAGATTTGGAAATTAATAACTCTGCCTACTAATAGTATTTTTAGAATTCTAAAAATACGTTGATAATAGGCCCAAAAATGTACCGAAACTCAACCCAGTATCGTGAATTTTGTGAAAAACGGCATCGTAAGATCGTTTATACAATAAAAAATACTATTATTTTTAACAAAAATTTTACCCACATTTGAAGATGAAGAACCAAGCTAAGTGTTTAAGTTATTAGTTGTATTTGATTTGGTTCAGTTTAGCCACAAAATGTACCGAAAAACAGCATAATTTTGTCCAAATTGCAAACGCGCCCTTAAAGCTTTGATTAAGGGCCTTAAGCTAATGAGTTATTTCGTAACATCTTTCAGGTAGTAAAAAGATTCTGCAACGAGAGTTTCATAACCCGATACGACGTGGTCCTCGACGAAAAATGGCTGAACGTGCTGTGGTCTTCGGTCGTGTCCATCTTCATTGTGGGGGGATGCACCGGCTCGATACTTGGTGCTGTGCTTGCCAACAGTTTGGGCAGGTAAGCTTTGTCTCTGTCATCTATGACCTAGACTAGAGTCAAGAGCAAACTCATCTCAAATAAAAAAAAGAAGAATATCACGATATAAGATATAAAACTACTTTCTCTACCTATAGATCTGTGGTTCAGGACAAGAAACTTCGTTCAAATTTCTAAGTGTTCAAATTTAGTAGACATATGTGTTGCCGGGAAGTTGTGCGCGCCACTTCTACGCAGCTGAAGCAGGAGGAAGTGGTGACGGGCAGCCGTATGGGGGACAGTCTTCATGTAATTTTGAGACGTTCAAAAAGTGCTGATTCTCAGCCTAGTTTTAATAAAAGACTTGATTTTAAAGTAAAACGACTCTTTGATAGGATAATTGGAAATTGCCTATAAATGGTTCATTTGATCCATGCCTACAGTATGGATTTCACCATAATATGCTGTCATATCATAAAATGACAGTCATAATATGTCATACATAACATATTATGATATATGAGAGTCTTCATCTTCTTAGCGTGTCGATGGCAAATAGAGTGATACAATTTTATGTTTGGCCCAGTACTCAGCAACGGCAACATCCTTAAGGTCCTCACATGTACAGGTGACAGGGCATGACAGTCACATATGACAGTTCACTGCCAAGTATACAGGGTGAATTTTTCAAGTGTGCGTGGATGGCCAAATCTGGAACCATGAGGAATATCGAAGATTACTGAAAGGAGTTTCGAGCCGATTTTGGTGAAAACGAAAACTGGATCATTTGATTTTTGAAAAAGGAATCAAACCAGTTAATTTTGAAAAAAAAAACAACATGCCTGTATTATTTCACCATCCAAAAGTGTCGCTAACCAAACCAAATAAATTGCAAACTTAAGGATAGAGCTCAACAAAATACTTTTATAATTTTCAAATAAATAAATATTAAAGATAAATTTTTCAAAAATGTATGGTGCAGTTTCAGTTTTCATCAACATCTGGCTCGAGGATCTACAACTGCATTATTGGTTTTTTGAAAAAAATATCATCCACGGTTTAGGTCGGTAGGTTTAGTCAGAAATTTGTTAAAAATGAGCGCTTTCCTTTAGTGAGCTGTTTAAAATAGCCTAGCTTGATGGTGTGACGCAGAACCAGTAAAAAATCGGAAGAAAAAAGAATCAAGAAACAGCACTTTTTACTTAAGTTCCAATTAATTAGTTTTGGACACAGAACCATTAGTAAATAATAACATTTCAACAAATTCAATCCGCTGTCTAAGGGCGACGCCATCCAGTGTAATTTTGTGAGATGTGAGTCGCGTATTTTGAGTTGCGCAATTTACGTTCAACTGAAATCAGGCTGACTGCCAGACGGACGGACGTTATTTCAGTTTGTATCCAACGGTGGTACGGGGTATTTGTGTCGTGCTATGGATTCATTAAAAACATTGTGAATTTACGAAGCATTATAAGAAGATGTCAGAAAAAGGAAGAGAAGCTGGGTAAATCCACAAAATGGGGAAAGACCGATGTGTGGATAGTTCCATACGTTATATGGACGACTCATCCCGATGCAATTCGGTTGATATAATGCGCGTGAGTCAGCAGAGAACTCATTTTGCGTCTTCGTGTGGCACAAACAGGACTTGTGTATGTAACCGAATGCAACGTTAATTCCGCGACTCATTTTACGCGACTCACAACTCAAAAAATAACGCTAGTTTGGCCCCACCCGAGCTTACATCACTCTCAAAACAAGGTTTACACGCGGACCCCGTATTTACTTATTAGAATATCTATATTATGAAGACGTAAGAGAAAAATCCTTGTTTGTGTCATATACTCAATATGACACAAACATTTCAGATCATCTACACTACAATGATGTGTTAGCTTCACGTGGTCAGCACGTTTGCATAACATTGAATGGCTTTATCAACATATGTGGCGTTGCGCTGATACGACTCTTATTCTTAATTTATAGGGAAAAAAATAAAAAATATCCCGTGTAGATTGATCGTACATGAGGACACCTGCGGTTGTTGTAAAAGACAATGGTCTTTGAATTATTTGAGCAAAACTGCAACTGCTAAGCTCGAAAGTACCACTGACTGAGACAGATTTTTCGATATAGGATCGGAACTCACATACATACACTTATCCTAATAATATATACAATTTTTCCGTTACTGATTGACTGCGTGAATGACTGACAGACGCGTACTGCCGAAACTACACTTCGTAGGGAGCACTAAGAGAGGATTTCCCGAAATACCTAAGGGAACGGGAAAAAACGGGATATGCGCGTACGAAGTCGCAAGTAAAAGCTAGTAAGTTATAATTATTCTGGCGTTCTCTTTGTTCCAGAAAAATGGCCACAGTACTTACAAATGTGCTATCCATCGCCGGAGGAGTGTTGTTTTTCTTGTGCCAAAAAGCTAACTCAGTAGAAATGCTTATTTTAGGAAGATTACTAGTCGGTTTATCTGGAGGTGAGTACAAAACGCTTGCCCAAGTTATATTATTTATTTATTTATTGATTAGGATCGTCAACATTGCATACACTGTAAGATTATCTTAACATTATTACTGTATTATTTCGTTTATTCATTTGGTTAAACTTATTAAAATACAAAAGAAAAAAAATACATTTTAAAATATAAAAAATAATGGCCCACCGGTATCGGGGACAAGGTCCAAGCTATCGGCGGTCAGGGCTCCAGAGAGAGGAACCTCTTAACAATGCGAGCCGTTTCCAAAAGTACAGCTTTCTGAATCAAGCCCTTGATCCAGCTGCCTGACGAGAGCCTCCTGAGGTGTTTGTCGAGGCTCGTGGCTATTAACCCGTTGGCTGACACGACTATTTTTACAATGAGTGCCGAGTTCAAATCCCACATGTCGACAACCTCGCGAGCCAAGTCAAGATATTATTATTTCGTTTATTTAATTTTACATATATACATTTACATTTTTCAATATTTCTTTTTATAAAAACATTTGTAACAAAAAAAAAACATTATTATTATTATATTATAGGCCCGCGTTTGACCACTATCTCACCTGATGGTAAGCGATGATGTAGTCGACGATGGAGCACGCTTGACTTGAAGTAATCTATTGTCTCTTGATTTCTTGGCCCCAGGTTCTAGTATTCAGGACGCATAGACCACCGCGGCCCTGGAACGCAAAGAGCATTAGGCGGAACACGGATGGATTTTAGTCAGTAAGAGTCTGACACTCCCTTCCGCTTTGAGCGGAAGGAGTCATTTGATGATTTCCCAACCATAAAAAAGGGTGGTGAGGCAAAGTCAACCATACCTTGATGTTGGCAAGTGCTTCCACTTAGAAAATAAACACATTTTCTTTTGTCTCCGGTTTTTTATGTGTAACATCTTTCCTATCGCTTTCCTGCAATCGGTGGGAGTGATTTCGTGAAATGGGACGGAAGTGTGTAACAGCAAGCCGAGGAAGCGCGCGCTATTTGATTTGACCAATGAGCGCACCCTATTCGATTTGACCAATGAGAGCGCGCAGTGGCTGTGTTGATACTTTTAATGTTGCTTGTTACCAAGGTGAGACGTCAGATGTTACACATCCTATGCGACACGACTACTGCAAGGCTCGCTCGTTTTTTTTTAATTTTTTTGGATGATCCTTCATCTTTTCATTAAAATACCTGGTTGTCCACAGGCCTAACCACCAGCATAGTACCAATGTACCTGACGGAGCTGGCGCCGGCGCGGCTCACGGGGGCCATGGGCGTGGCGTGCCCCATGGGTGTCAACGTGGGCGTGCTCGTGGGGCAGGTCATGGGTTTAGATTTTATACTGGGTAAGTGGACATTATTTTATACTGGCATGGCGCGGTGGAGTAAGGCGAGGACCCAGTGGCGTCCACGGACTGAAAGTTGAAGTGTTGATGACATTTTTTTTAATAACGTTGCCCCACTAGGAATTCCTCTTGTATCAAGGGTGCGTTTGCAAACATACACACTCACATAATACACAAACAGCCAGACCCCGAACAACTATCTGTAGGCCATACAAATATTTGTTCCGTGCGGGAATCGAACACGCGACACGCAGTGCAGCAGCCAAACGCTGAACCACTGCGCAAATTGTTTCGTGTCGTTATTGCTATGGCGGGTAGAACCTGGATGAGGCTGGCACAGGAACGTATACACAAGAAAAGAGAGGCCTACGCTCAGCAGTGGACAAAGTCAGGCTGTGGGTGATGATGATGAGGAAGAGGGAGAGGAAATGTATGATTGCGATAACTGCAGCTGTTCTAATCGATCTGCCCACATGGATAAAATATAAACACTCTCCTTTCGGCCTTTGTGATTTTGAGCGATTTGCCATTTGAATTTGTTGTAAATAGTTATTGAGTATTATGCGTGATCATCAGAGATCGGAATAGGTAGACTATATTTACCTAATGTTTGTGGAAGTGAGTAACAAAGAGTTGATAATATCTCCTGTAAAATCCCGGAATCAAAAATGGAATCATGACAATTAAAAGCCGGGATTATAAAAACATGAACTGGACTTTGACAAATTATTGATTTGAAGAATCAAAAGTAGAAAGAGTTGTGCGAAAATAAAGCTATTTAATTTAACAGTTTAAGTAGGTACGGAACTCTAGAAACATAATAAGATTCTTCAATATAATAACTTTGTTCAAATGCATTCAAAGCGCAATAAGTAATTTGCAATTTCTTAAATCCCGGGATACAATCGTCATGTTTATAGTTCCGGGATTTTAGAAGAGGATTTATCAACTCTATGTTACTTACTCCCACGAACATTAGGTAAATATAGTCTACCTATTCCGATCTCTGATGATCATATATAAAAAAGAAATATACGCGTCGACTTGAGAACCTCCTTTGTTTTTTCGTCGATTAAAAACTATTGAAACAAAACAATCCGACGAACAGTTTTAAAGGACTCATCATCATCATCTGCCTAGCCTTTTCTCAACTATATTGGGGTCGGCTTCCAGTCAATCCGGATTCAGCTGAATACCAGTATTTTACGTGGAGCGGCTGCCTACCAGACCTCCATAACCCGTTAACTGGGTAACACGGTAGTTCTTGGCAAGACTGGGGTCACATTTACTGGTTTCTGACAAACCGTAACTACGGCCAAAGATCTACAAATGACAGCCGGGACCAACGGCTTAACGTGCTTTCCGAGGAAACTCGGTATGTTAAGAAGGTTACCCATTCACAGACCAACCAGGCAAGGAGGGAGGCAAGCGATGCTTAACCTTGATCGACCCGTACGGCTGTTATTCTTTTAGCCACGAGGACTAAATGTCCTAAAATTGCAATCAAGTTCATATATTTGGTCGAATTTGTAGCACGTCTGAAGTTCAAAATAAATTGTTATTGCCACTTTATCAGCGGCGGCGACCTCTCGCGACCGGCCCTGGTTGAATCCATGGTCCGGAGCGATGAGGCTTGGGAAGCGGTCACCTCCTTCTGCGAAGCAGTTATGCTAGCGAAGGAGGAGGCGGGCCGCGCGAGGGAAAGGCAAGGCCTTCGCCCCAACCGCCGCAACAGGAGAAGACGCCCCGGGCTTCGGGAGTCGCAGGGCGATCCCCGGCCACCGTAGGCGCGGGCCTGCGGACGGCGAGGGTTGGGTGGCTCGCTGTCCGATCACCGCTAGGCCCGGGTCGATGGCGCGTTGTGTTTCACGCGCGCCTCAAAGAGATGTCAGCATAGGAGACGGGGCCCCGTCTTCCAGCATTCTTCCCGCCTGCCAGGGTTGCGGAATTTGTTCGAAAGAGTCACCGCGGCTCTGGAAAGCAAAGGGCTTTAGAAGGAACACGGATGGGTTTTAGTCAGTAAGAGTCTGACACGCCCTTCCGCTCCACCCAGAGCGGAAGAAGTCATTATTTTGATGATTTCCAAACCTTAAAAAAAAAATGCCACTTAATATTTTTACAGCAATAACTTGCTGATAAATAACCCTCGCGTACATATGAATATTATTTACTTTTGCATTCACGATTATAATTCAAATATTGTGTAAATCCATAATACCATGAATGTATGTACATAACTATACTATCTTAAAACTATTTACATTTGACTGGCCTGTTGGTCGAGTGGTTAGTGACCCTGACTGCTAAACCGGAGGTCGTGGGTTCGATTCCCACCCAGGACAAATGTTTGTGTGATGAGCATGATTATTTGTTCTGTGTCTGGGTGTAATTTATCTATAATATGTATGTATTTAGAAATATATAAGTATGTTTATCAGTTGTCTGGTTGCCATAGCACAGGCTCTGCCTAGTTTGGGATCGGATGACCGTGTGTGAGTTGTCCCAAGATATTATATTATATTTATATTATATATTTACTAAACCTAAGTATGTACATATACAAAAACTAATATTGTTGTTGTTATTGTAAATCTTGTTGTATTGTTTCAGGTCGTGACGTCGACTGGCCCTACCTCCTTTCCGTCTACGTGTTGCTAGTCATTATTTGTTTACCGTTGTTATTTATACTGCCCGAGAGTCCAAAGTACTTATTTGTAGTTAAGAAAAATGAGGAGAGAGCTATAAGAGGTAAGAAAAGTTAATCATTAGAAAATACTGACAAATTCTCTAAGGAATCAATCATGTCGAAAACATTTGCTACTGACAATGCGGGTTTTTTGAACTCAAGTAAAATTGGTGCTATAGCTCTTGTGCCCTAATAAGAAATGTGAAGTTCTAGTAAAATATAACTTTTGGCCAGTACTTTCACATTTGTACCAATAAATGTATGAAACCCGGATGATGTCCTTATATTTTATTAATATTAAAAACTAGTGTACCGCCCCGGCTTCGCCCGGATATAAATGTTTTTTCAAAATTTTCTTTCATAAGAACCTTTTCATGCCAATAAAAAAAGATTTATCGAAATTGTTCCAGCCGTTCTCGAGTTTTGCTTAACATCACATTTAGAGATTCATTTTTATTTATATAGATTATGGATTAGCGGCTGGTGCAAATTAACTCTTTCGAGATTTTTAAAAACTTGACTCGTATATCTTCCTCCTTCGTTTTATGACCTGACGTTGGATTAACGCTGTATGGTGTCGGACGTAAAAGAATAGCACCATCCCATCACTTCCAGTGGGTGTCGTAAGAGGCGACTAAGGGACGCACAAGAGAATGGGCACAGCATTCTCTGTGCATTGCAACAGCTACACTGCGATCGCCAACCCGCCTGCCAAGCGTGGCGATTATGGCTAACTTCTTTGGGGGAGGCTTATGTCCAGCAGTGGACGTCTTTCGGCTGATGATGATGATGATAATGTTGGATTAAAACGAGAAGACTTATCTAAATTATTTTCAGAACTGAGTCGCCTCCGCGGCCTATCCCCGAGCCTGCTGACAGACGACATCGAACTCCTTCGCGAGGAAGTCCGTTGTTCGGAGGCCGCGTCAGTGAACGGCGAGTCGTGGAGCATGGCGCGCGTGCTGCGGGACCAGCGCCTGCGCCTGCCGCTGCTGCTCGCCTGCTCCATGCAAGCGGGGCAGCAGACCAGCGGGATCAATGCTGTGAGTTGATTTACTAAAACTGCTTTACTCATCATCTGCCGAGCCTTTTCCCTACATATCGTTGTCTAAGAATTAAGTTATGACGAAAAATCTCGCTCCCCTTTACCTAAGTTGGTCGTTATGGAAACAATGTTACATCTGATCATTTTTGTTGGAACTATCAAGATTTTAATAAGTGCCAAGGGGGATAAGGGTCACACCCACCTGTGTAAAGCATTTAAAACAGCAAAATGCTCAGAAATATTTTGACCGCCGGAGCATATTGCTGCTATCTGTGGTGACCCTAGAGTAAACTAGGTCAACGGGAACTACCATATAGGTTTTCGACTCAAAACCTATAGGGTACTTCCGATTGACCTAGAATTGTCAATTTTGGTTAAAAGCAAGGTCTTACATACGTCATGCTCCCTTAGATTATACTGCTTGCGGTAGCTTCCGGGGTATGGCGAGGGGGGTAATGGCTGATCTTTGCGTTATGCTCGTGAACGGGTGCTGCTTGTGGTGAAAGGTCGTCTTGTTATAACGAATATATGCTTAATGTTTAATTTTGATGGCCCTAGTTTATCACTTGTGGCGTCGAGTGTCAGATCTTTTTATTAAATTCTACCCTCTGCACGTGTAAGCGGGCACACCCTTCATGTCTGGAGGCTTATTTAGTTTGATTTGATATTGTTTTTATGCTTGAGTTTGTCTGTTTATGCTGGCATAATGGAGTGTGCTAGCTTACAAGTAGCGAATTATTAAGTTTTATGTTTTTTCGTGTTACCTTTGTTGTATTGTTTTCTTTGTAAGAATACTGACTACTTACATACCTTTGTATAAGTGATAGTTCTTATAACTCAACAGACAGATGTGTTGCTGGGGAGTTTGTTGCGCCACTTCTTCCCAGCTAAAACACTAGGAAGTGGTGACGGGCGGGCGTTTTGGGAGACTGTCTTTATGTAGAACTTTGACGTTCAAAAAGTGCTGGCACTCAGCCTAATTTGAATAAATGTCTTTTGAATTTGAATTTACAGCATTAATAAAGAGAAAATTCCGAAAAATAAAAAAAGTTGAAGATTGTACATTTTGGTACTTAGGTACAAGTTTTTGCGAAAATCTGAATTAGCCCATATATTTTTATCGTGTTGACTCAGGACCTTGATTTTACACCTAATAGGGACTAAAGACCTCAGTATCTGCTATAAATTTCAACTTGCTAGGTCCACCCATCATCTGCCTAGCCTTTTCCCAACTATATTGGGGTCGGCTTCCAGTCAAACCAGATTCAACTGAATATTTTACGTGGAGCGGCTGCCTACCAGACCTCCACAACCCATTAACTGGGTAGTTCGGTATTTCTTGGCAAGACTGGTGACAGATTTCACTACAGTAGTTAAATGTATTTAATGTTTCTATGTGAACGAATAATGACATAATTTTATTTCTTAACATTATCGCAATCGGTTGAAATGACAAGTCGTTGTTATAAATCGAGTCAAAAGGAATATTGATTATAATGAAACATCTATGAATCAAATCAAATGAGTCAGCTTCAAAATAGATATAATAATAATCGAGTTCAGTATATTTTACAAAATGAATACTTTTTTCAAAATTTCTGGTGTTCAAAGAACGTTAAATAAAAATCAAAATGCTTGTCACTGACATTTGACAACTGTATCTTGGATTGTCAATGTCAGTTTCATATGAAGCTTTTATTTTATAAAGATGTTTATAATTTTATATGATTAATTTAATCGGTTTATTTTTGTTAGTCATTTATTTACCGTGACCTATTTTTATCTTTATATATAAAAAGCTTGTAAACATGGAGGATTCAGACGACAGTAACAATGCGCCGACTCAGGTCGATGTCGTCTTCTCAGTACATTCAACAGCAAGTTCCGTTGATCCCTCGATGGACAAGTGGTCTTCACTAGAAGTCGTATTGCCTGAAGAAAACAAAAAGAAAGTCTTATGTGACGCCGGGTTATATGACCCAGGGAGCGGGGAAATATGCGCAAATCATATCACTATGTCTTCCAGCTCTGTCTACAGTCACCCTTACTACAGTTACCCACCGGTCATAGATCCAGGAATAGAGGAAGCATTGTTCAATCCTAAAGGACGCATCATGTACCCGCCAGATGGACAGGCCGTGTACCTAGCCACCTGCAAGGAGATGAATCAGTGCCCAGTCAGAAGTTTCTACAGAGGGCTACTTGGAACTCGAATAGATCTACGGTACTACTGCATCGATCCGAATGGATTCCGGGCAATGGCCAAAGCTCTGAAATACAATAATACGGTCGAAGAATTAGATCTTACTGATAACTTTTTAAACGATGATGCTTGCTATCATATGGGAGATATGTTTCTGTCGAATCAAAGAATTACTGAAATTAATTTGCGTGGCTGCAGGATTGGCCCTGAAGGTGCTCGACAGCTGTTTTGTAAGTTACCATTCAACAAATCACTCACAGTTGTTGATTTGAGTTATAACCAGTTGGGCGATAAAGCGATGCAGCATTTAGCAAAGTCTATAATTTTCGGAATGCCTGTGAAAAAGCTTAACTTAAGCTACAACAACATAAGCGGGAAAGGCGTCGCGTTCCTAGCAGAATCGTTGGAAACCCATAACAATTTTACGCACTTAGACCTTTCGTGGAACAAACTATATACTTTTGGAGGTCATACGTTTCTCGCGAAATTATCAGAGAGCACTTGTCTTGAAGTCTTGAATTTGTCATGGAACTCCTTGTCTGGCCCTCGGGTGAGCCTGGCCGTCAGTCAAGTATTACTGTGTCCGGTCTTGAGTGAGCTAAATCTTAGCAATAACCAGCTAGAGGGAGAAGCTATAACGACTATCGTAGAAAATTTAGCGGAAGCTAAAAAATTGGATACTTTGAACTTGTCATACAACCCTTTGTCCCCTCGTGATGCCTTAACCGTTATGCAACAAGTAGCGTTGAATACTACGAAAGTAAAAAACATATTAATGGAGAACGTGACTGTTAATGGAGCATTTTTATCTTTGCTCGAACATACAAAAGAAAAGGAATCAAAGAAAAACTTGGTTGTAACGTACGGGGCCGTTGTAGGCGTGTTTAAAGCCAAAGGGCCAGACGCCAGGGAAGTAGTGCTCAACAGGGCTGAGTATGTGACAAAGTTTAAAAGAAGTAAGGCTGATATTGCATTGAAAGTGTTACAACTACAGAAAGATAATTACGAAATAATGAACATGAAGGATTTTACTGTAGCTTTAGAGTCGAGCGGAATTTTTCTAGACGAAGATCTTGTAATAGAATTGTGCAACATCTTCCCAGCACCATCAAAAAGTGATAAGCAAAAAAATATAAATATACAATTATTCGCTGAATATGTTAAACGAAAGTGGCCGAACAGGAGGTTACCTCCAACTCCTCGTCCTGTACCAGAACCGGGACCAATAATAGTTGAACCTCCGAAAAAAAAAAAGGCAAAGGAAAGAAGTAAAAAATCATAGACTTGCTTATTACATACACAAATTGACGTATTGTTATGTTTATGCACCTGTGCATGAAAAGCAAGTTGCACTTTTTGAACGTTTTAGCTTTTTATTAATATTTGGAAGTTTTTATTTTATTTTTTGAGACATAGCTCTATTGCTAAATATTGTATTTGTTTTTTTATTCAAAGTTGTATTTTTTGAAGCTGATTTTATAAGTTTTGATAAATAAAGTATTCATGTACTATAATTATGTTTATATCTCAAGGGTGTTACAGATATGTGTGGTTATATTTCAGGGTGGTGTTCTGTGTCTGCTATACAGTATAGAAACAATATCACAATGAAAAATATTGACTTTCAATATCTCTGCACCAAAAATTTTTGCAAAATCGTTTAGCGATTTATGCGTGAAAGCAACACACAAACAAACTCACTTTCACATTGATAAATAATAGGGCAGTTGAATTCTATGAAAAATGTACATGAATAAAAAAAAATGGTGGAAAAACAGAAGTTATACGCTTTTGAATTTATTCTTCTATCCTTGTCACACAAAATGTCGTTTGTACTGGAGGACTTTAATTCAATATGGCGGGACTTGTGAGTGACGTCACACGCAATTAGTGCTGTCTCTGTTTATAACAGATTTTAAAACGCTGCCGCGCTGTCAACACCGCCATTTTTTGAGATTTTTACAAGCAACATTTTTTAACTGCGTCTTTCCTCCTCTCTCCTTATTTCCTCCATCCTCTGCGTCTCTCCTTATTTATATATTTTTGTTATTGAAGTTAACATTTATCATATTCACATTGCTTCGAGCCTCTCTCCACAAAAGGGAAAAACGACAAGTGGTTTTAATGAAGAGAACAATGTAAGGCTGATTGTCCACTGGAGTGGAGAGGCTCTCCTCTCCACTCTAGTGGACACATATTAACCATTGGAATTGCATAAAATCTCCGCTCCGTTTTAGTCGACAGGGATTTACGAACTAATTTAAAAATTCATACGAAACCGGGACGCGGAGCAAAACTACGGAGTGGGGAAGTGAAAAAAAAACCGGCCGCCCGCTCAAATTACCTAATCGTCACTCCGCACAGTCCGTAACTCCGCTCCGCACTACCTCGCTCCGCATCAATGGACAGACGCAGTCCGCAACTTCGCTCCGTATTACTCCGTTGCTCCGCTGCCTCGTTCCGCGTCAATGGACAGGCAGCCTAAATGTCGACAAATGTAGAGCGAGAGGGAAGTAAAATGAAAGCCTGAATGGTTTGTGTGAAGAGTGATATGAAATAACCTGGGACAAGGGCAGGTAGTTTATGATGAATGGAGAATATGTATGTTTGTAGTTTAAAATAATTATTTTATAGTTTTCAGTTATTTCAGTTACACCATGTAGATAAATTAAACGTTTCTTCCCAGGTATTCTACTACTCGGCAACGATCTTCAAGCAAGCTGGTCTGACGGAGAAGAACGCTCAGTTCGCGACAATCGGCTGCGGCTTCATCAACGTGTGCACGGCGGTGCTGATGCTGAAGATGCTGCCGAAATTCGGGCGCCGTCCCTTGCTTCTCGCATCTGTGTGCAGCGCCGCGCTCATACTAGCTGCCCTGGCCGCTTGCATGCGGTTCATGGTGAGTACCATAGGCATCTTCTGCGACCTGTCTAAGGCTTTTGATTGCGTAAATCACGGAACGTTACTCTTGAAACTTGAGCATAACGGACTGAACAAAATAGCGTTAAGCTTAGTTAAAACTTATATAAATGATAGACAGCAATTACTTGAAATATGTCAATTCGTTGAGATTAAACTAGACAATGGGGGTGCCCAAGGTGTAATTTTAGGTGCAACAAAAATTTAATATGATGTTGTTTGTCGACGATATATTTCTAAGAAAAATAGACGGACTATTAATCTTGATGGCATAAATAACGCCTTAATGCAGGTCCAAAATTATTTCACTGCTAAAAATTTGGTTTACATGAAAAGAAAACCTAATGAAATGCATAAGAAACTTACCGAATGTCAAAAGCAGTGATTGTGACATAATATTGAACAGGGAGAAACAAGAATTCGTCGATAAAGCGGGTTTCCTGGGAATTACGCTTGTCTCAATGCTACAATGGGGTCCTCATTTAACATTTCTTGCAGGACCGCTAAGTTTGGCAGCATATGCTGTTAGAATAATCCGCCAATTTACGAGGTTGATACCGTAAGACTTGCCTATTTTAGTTACTTTTATAGTATATCATGTCTTACGGTATTTTACTGTAGAGACGGGCTGCAGACATCAGGTCTAGTTTTATTATGGAGAAAAGTGTCATCAGCGCCATTTACAATCTGGGCTGATGCGATTCTTAAAGTGATTTAAGGATATCATTGTGATGACGATACCTTCTAACATATACAGGGTGAATTTTAAAGTGTGTGTGTGTAGATGGACAAATCGGAAACTATGAGGATTAGCTAACAATACTGAAGTCTCGAGCCCGATTTTCATGAAAACTAAAACTGCATCATTGGATTTTTGCAAAATCGGGCTCGAGACTTCTCTGCGTTTTTCGATGAAACCATCATTTATGTAAAAATAATTACATATCTTTAGTAGACGAGGTGACAGACATACCTAATAATGTTATTATTCATCCTTGTTTTGGACTTCGTTGCATTAAATTTGATCTGCTGGTTATGGTTATGACGATAAACCGTGTTCCTTACAGTTGTTGTATTTGTTTCCAGGACGTGGTGTCATGGATGCCTTACCTGTGCATGTTGGCGGTAATGTTGTATGTTCTAGTCTACGGGTTCGGACTCGGCCCGATACCTTACTTTATCGCCTCGGGTGAGTTCAATATTATTAATATAATCAGTAATCGGCGTAGTTAGTGCTATTTTGGGTCAATGAACCTGAATGATAATGTTTACATGGACATTCCTCCGGATTCCCGGGAAAACATTCTGAATGTCGATTTATTAAATTAAGTTTAACTGTTGAAGATATCATGAGTACGCACGACCACATATCAAACTACTCATTTCCGGTATAAGCTGGCCGCGCGGTGCTGTTTGCCATATATATTACTTACTGATATCGGGATTCAGAAGGCTCCATATCAAGTATAAAGACTAATTAGCAAACCCAATAATTAAACATTGGCGACTTGTCTTTGTTTGTCAAGTCGACAACTGAGTGGTTATCCATGTTTAGATAGCGGTCACTAAATTCCGGGAATAGCACTACCTACATGTTAATAATAATTTTTTTTTGTAATTTGTCGAACGGTTCGTGGGCTAAGTCAACCACAAAATATCCGACAACATCGCGGCAGACCCAGGCGAAGATGGCGGGACGAACTTGACGCCCATCGACAGGATTGGTCCACACTTGTCCAAAGCCGAGATGAATGGAAGGAAGTTAGGGAGGCCTTTGCCCTGCATTGAGACAGAATAGGCTAAAAATAAAATAACGTAATTTAGTTAACCATACTTTTTTATATTATAAACGCGATAGTGTGTCTGCCTGTCTGTTACCTCTTCACGCTTAAACCGCTGAACCGATTTAGATGAAATTTGGCATGGAGTTAGTTTGAGTCCCGGGAAAGGACATAGGATAGTTTTTTTTTATCCCGGGAGTATGTTCCCTTGGGATAATTTTCGACATTCACGCCGGTGGAGCCGCGGCGTAAAGAAACAGGCAAGTGCTGCTTGCATTGACTGCTCTTGCATTTTTTTGAAAGCCATCTAAGAGTTAAAATCTCTCTATCTTACAGTATATCATCAACATAAAGTTTGGTGCTTGAAAAAATCTTATTATAATAATGTAGGGTAGACCCCAAGTTGCGGAATTTGTTCGAAAGAGTCACCGCGGCCCTGGAACGCAAAGGGCTTTAGAAGGAACACGGATGGGTTTTAGTCAGTAAGAGTCTGACACGCCCTTCCGCTCCACCCAGAGCGGAACAAGTCATTTGATGATTTACCATCCTTAAAAAAAAAGGTAGACCCCAAGACACTTAAATAAAACTACTTATCGGCAAAGTCAAGCGAAGAAGAGATTTAAATTTCTTTCTGCCAAGTGTTCTGCTGTATACCAATATTCCCAAGAGAAAGGCATAACAAGTATACTTGTGGTACCTATTATACTCGTAAATGTGAAAGAACTCTGTCTGGTTGTTAGCTTTTCTCGTTTGTTTTTACGGCTTCGGATGAAACTAGGCACACGACTATGTTCTGGATTAGAATATAGAGGTATATGCATTCCTTTTATCCCGGGATTCGGGAGGATGTTCCCTTGGAAGGATTCCCGACTTTCAGGCGGGCCAAGCCGTTGGTAGAAGCTAGGATTGAATAATGTTTAAACGTCAATTGAGTATTCTCTGGAAAAAATCTAATTGTTACATTTTCAAATAAAAGTACGCGTATTTTTTTTTCTTTTTTCACGTAACCAAATAATGAAGACGATACTATGCGTTCAAAACTCGCGTGTCGTCACATAAAACGCAGTGGGGGCTTTATAGGGTTTTATATCGATTAGGGATAGCAAAAAAACACTCAATCACGGGTCGATCTCCAACGTTAAGCAACGCTTGCCGAGGTTTGTCTGTGGATGGGTGACCATCTTAACATACAGAGACTCCTCCGTGTCTCGGAAAGCACGTTAAGCTGTTGATCCCGGCTGTCATTTGTAGATCTTTGGCAGTCGTTACGGATAGTCAGAAGCCAGATAATCTGACACTAGTCTTGCCAAGGAGTACCGTGTTACCCAGTTAATGGGTTGTGGAGGTCTGGTAGGCAGCCGCTCCACGTAAAATACTGGTATTCAGCTGAATCCGGTTTGACTGAAAGCCGACCCCAATATAGTTGGGGAAAAGGCTAGCAGATGATGAGGGATAGCAAAAAATACGTGTCCAATATTTTTGGAAAATCGTAACGGACGGACTAAACATAATTATTATTCTTTCATATATGTAGGTAAAAACCCAACTGAAAGCTGTGCCTATATCGTCCACAGAGATATTCGAGGTGGGACCCCGGTCCGCGGGCATGGCGTGGGGCTCACTGGCCAACTGGGGTGGAAACTTCCTCGTAGGCATGTCCTTCCCCAGCATGCGGGACTCCATCGGACCCTACTCCTTCTTGGTCTTCTCTGCTGTCACTGCTGCGCTCTTTGTCTTCCAAAAGTAAGTATAGTAGTAGTATTGGAATCTTTAAAAAAAAAATTGTTTTATCAAAAAGTAACTTTAACCAAATCGAAGATAAAAATAATTTCTTTTAATCCGTCCAAAATAAAGTTTGAAGCCTTTCAAATCTGGTGGAAGGGGAAACTGTCACGTAACAGGATAAAGTATGTCATGCCAATATTTGAAATTCATGCTAATTTGCAATTTTGACGCTGTTTTTAGAATAAAGATTTCTTCTTAATATTTTATTTTTCGTACGCGACATATAATCCGATTGGTCTATTTTTCATTTACTTTTGAATTAATGCACTTTCTAACTTTTTCAAAGTTGTTAACTCAAATCTAGTGAAATGTCCCGTTCAAAGAATGCTAAATTTGAGGTTGATTCGGTTCCATTGAGTTGTATTACTAATTTGATTTCTATCAATATCGGAGACTAGAAGTTGTAGACGAGTACGTCTACCTGGGACAAACGGTCCAGTTAGGTAGGGCTAACTTCGAGAAAGAGGTCAACCGTCGAATCCGATCGGCTGGGCGGCGTTCAGGAAGTTGCGTGGTATCTTCTCGTCTCACATACTACAGTGGCTCAAGACGAAAGTCTATGACCAGTGCGTGTTGCCAGTGATGACTTATGGAACCGAAACCTTGTCGCTCACAATGGGCCTCATCAGAAGGCTTAGAGTCACCCAAAGGGCAATTGAGAGGGCAATGCTTGGAGTTTCCTTGCGTGATCGAAACAGGAATAATGATGTGAAGGTTACCGACATAGCCCGAAGGATCGCCAAACTGAAGTGGCAGTGGGCACGATGAAAAGATGGTCGATGGGGCCAAAAAGGTCTGGAGTGGCGACCACGTACCGGAAGACGTAGCGTTGGAAGGCCTACAAGGTGGACCGATGAGGGTCGCGGGTAGCCGATGCATGCGAGACGCACAGGACTGGTAGTTGTGGCAACACTTGGGTTAGGCCTATGTCCAGCAGTGGACGTCTTTCGGCTGATATGATGATGACTAATTGGCGACACTGTCAAATCTTGCGTGCTGAGCCAAGAATATTGATTAACTATACAGGGTCACTTTACAATAAATAGACAATATTTTTCCAGGCAAAAATATATTTTTCTGACTATCTTTTCTTTTTTCGGGAATGTTGGCTGGTGTAAAGTAGCCCTTTTGAGAAGATATTTTACTAACGGCCGGTTTCAATAATGTATCTACGATAGCGACAGTAGCTGAAACATTATATAATAATGTATAATGTTTCAGCTACTGTCGGTAGCTAATTTGACAGTTGGTTAATGGTAGATATGTACGTTATTGAGACCGGCCGTAAATTAATATTTCAGTATTATTTCTATTCTGTGCCACATAGTATTGAACTATCTTATTTTTCCCCTACATTTTGTTCAGATCTGTGACATCTTCGAGAAAGATCTAATAATTCTGTTTCTTTTTGCAGATTATACTTCCCAGAAACCAGAGGTAAGACGCCTACCCAGGTGGCCCAGTTATGTAGTCGCGGTCTGAAGTCAAAACCACTATCCACACCCGACTTATCCCGCGTATGACGGATATACACGGGACGGATATACACGGGACGGATTTACACGGAACGGATATACGCGTGACGGGTACGCACGTTATGTTTTTAAGTGTGATTCGTAAGTGGACTACTGTATTTTGTTGTTGTAAGCAGTTTGGAAGTGAGAATATGCAATCTTAAAGTTTCTTGATTCAGTGTTAACACTTCTACGGCTGGTTAATTGATATATGTGCTCAAATTGTAAATGGGTGGGGAATGACCCTTTATGTATATTGTAAGTAAATGCAGGAGTAGTAGGTATATGGCCCATCCTACTATGTTAAAGGGTCAGTGCAGATGATTAGAAAAATTAAAAAGATAACGATTGGTTTACAATAATTTATAGATTTGGTGCATCACAAAAAACTTATAGTGTACAAATTATGATGGCAGAAAACGCCGAGAAAATAAAAATATTGACGATCTGTCTAGAATAAAATTATATTCGTAAAATAAGAAGTAAATTCGCTAGAATCTCTTCAAAATTATAGTGTCTATAGTTATATTAATTCCCCATCTTTCTAGCTTAGATAGCCAAATATCTAATATTTTTACACTAGTAGGCAAGGAGAATCGAATATATTTTACATCACATTTTGGTGGAATCTCTAGAAACACAAATAAGTTTGAATTTTATTATTTTTGTTATTAATTGAATTTTCGTTGTATATTTTGACTTGACGATGACTTCGGAATACGCCCGTTTTTGTAATTATATGGATTAATTTATGTTTAAAGCTCAATAGGTACACAAGGTATAAGGAATCGTAGCGATTTGTCAGGACGAAACCTAAATACTTTTTTTTCAACAATCCCTATCTTATAGCTACTTTTTTAAGTATTTATAGTTTGTTACTATTTCATTTTAGTAACTATCGCTATGTGTACACACATTATTCAACAAAATCGCTACGATTTGAAACTAAGTTTTAGCAGATATATAATGCGCCCCCGAGACGATCATTGCCAATTGTCAATTGCTACATTATCGATGATTTCAATTGTAACGCCATTGATGCAGGTTTCAATGTGTTTGCGTTCAGTATGATTTGTAGCATTGAAACAGTTGGTGTTCGCACAGGCAGCTAGGGACAATTTCACTGCTGGCAGACGCACGAATGATGGAAGCGATTGTCAATCACTCAGTTAAACGAACAATTCGCCGCTTCAATGGGCGGGCATCTATCAAATTTGTTATTAATTGCTTTCAATCACGTAACTGCGATTGTTAATCGCTTCACTTGTACTTCTAAACGATCAATGGCAATCGACAATAACGTAAAATTGACAATTGCAATAGGGAATATGCATGCATTTTTTATTTGCAAAATGAAATACTTATTGGCTCTAGTAAACAATAATGTTTTTTTTTTAAATACCTTCATCAGCGATAAAGTTATAAAGCTTCAAAGATGACAATTAGAAAGAGAAGTCTGATACGAACTCTGACGTCAAACTCTATGTCGCCTATACAGCTGCCATAGAAAACGGCGTCTCCGCGAGAGAGACAGATATATTTGTTTAAAATAGTCATATCTCGTTTGTTTTTCGATCAATTTTGATTCTAATTTCACTGTTAGTATTATATTTTTGTATATTTTCAGATAAAGTGTATAGATAATAAATATTTTTTTCATGCACATTCCCAATTGATCGTCTCAGGGGCGCATAAAAATAGTATACCAAACTAACGCCCGGTTCTTGTAAGATCGAAACCTTAATCGTGAGTCAGAAACCGGGAGTAATCGTGCTAAGTGTTGACTTAAAGTGTGCTCGGTGCATGGTATTATATTATTGTGTTATAGTGTAAGTGCACTTTAAAACTATTTTCGAAAGTATGCCAAGACTTTAAGGTAACTTCCAGAGTATATAGTATTTTGTCAATAATGCTGTGGTTTACATCGGTGACAACTTGAAGTGGTCGGCTATGCATTGTAAGATTGCTTCGTCTCTGCCAGGGTTGTGGAATTTGTTCGAAAGAGTCACCGCGACCCTGGAACGCAAAGGGCTTTAGACGGAACACGGATGGGTTTTAGTCAGTAAGAGTCTGACACGCCCTTCCACTCCACCCAGAGCGGAAGAAGTCATTTGATTTTCCAACCCCCAAAAAAAATAATTGTTTCGTCTACTTATCAGCTTCTTATGGAAGATTCTTTTACCGAGCGGGTCTCGCTGGAGTGCATTTTGAGATTGCAAAGTGAATGGAAGCGACCATGAATGTCAAATATCATATTGCATGCTAGCTGGTCGGATTCCGCGGCACACGTGCTGGGGGGCTACTCTCTCAACCCGAAGTCCCTAGTTTCGGGCGCATTCTACTCCTTATCACCACTTAACACGGACTTACGATTAGTTCCGAACCGAAACTAAGAATGAATGACAACACGATTTGAGAGTAACTGTCAAATCGTATTGTCATTAATTCTTAGCGGTTAGGTGATAAGGACTAGAATACACCCGCAACAAAGCCCGAAACTACGGAGTTCGGGCGTAGAGAGTAGCCCCCCAAGATCCGAACAAATAAGACATCTAAAGACTTCAAAATTGCTTCAATTTCTCTCAACACTTGTTGAGCAAGATCGATGTAAATGCAACATTATAACACTAGGAACAAATTAGCAATAGATAAGTTTCAAGGAAATAGTTATATAGTTAGGTACCTACCTACTTTGCCTCATCTTCGAGTATTTCAGAGATCATACTGTTTGATGCTTGCAATGGTTTATGCCGACCGAAGTCTGGGTACCGGAATAAGAAGTCTAACGATCGCAAACGTGACTGCTGAGAGTGGGCTCCTGAGTTTAACCTTTTGAACGCCAGAGCATAAACGCATCGGCGTGCCCCCGACGCCAAGCCACAAATTCGCCGTATTTTTTGTCACATATTTGTGACGTTTGGCGTACAGGGCACGCGCTTGCTTGTCATGTATAGGTGACAATGGCGTTCAAAAGGTTAAACTCCGGGCCAGGCATTAGGTAGCAGTACAAGTGCCCTACTATGACGTGCTAATGCCATCCAATTCTGACGATGTAAAAGGGATAGTGCTATACGCTATATAGCTCCGTCTCTCTCTGAGCGGAATCTCGATCGTTTTAAGACATCATAGTAGGGTAGTCAGATATTCTGTCGTAAAACATGTTTAAATACCTGCCCACCGCCTATCTATAAGACGTCATGTTACGTAATTTCATATAATCGAGACTCTAACTTCGGTGCGGTATCCGTCTTCAGGACGTTTCAAAGTACAAAATACGTATTGCATAGTAACAATATACGGGTCCGTACCAACTTTTTAAGGTTAGAAATTAACTAAAACAGATCTTCCATCCATATGTCAATTTGTTATTTTTGTTTAGTAGTTAGTATGCTAGATAATTATCTACCGTACTATTAAACTTTTGAGACAGGTGCGGTCTTCAAAAGTGAGAGCGAGATGACATGAAATCTCGAACTAAGAGTTCACTGTTCCGCTCGCACGATTTGTGTCCGCGACTGTTACAAGTCTTCGCGCTTTATATATGTCACCGGAAAATGGCAAACTCCGTAAGATTATAAAATAACTTGAGAGATTGTAAAGTCTCGATAAATTGTCAACTATTCGATAAATTGGAATCCTTTTTTACGCATCAAAATTTGATAGTCTATAATAGAGAAATTGTGGACTGACATAAAACGGCTACCAATCAGAGCACAAGTCTTGAATTTATCCGTTTTGGTGTTATAGTAAACCTGGACACAAGGCTCTTATTGGTCTGTTCAGATGTGAGCTCACATCAACAACGACCAATGAGGGGCCGAGTTTCCAATTTAACCGTCACACCAAAAAAGATAAAATGTAGAGCAGGGTGCTGATTGGTCGCCTTTTTATGTCAGTCCACAATTTCTCGGACCGGCACGGAGACATTATAGACTATCAAATTGTGATGCGTAAAAATGTATTCCAAATGTTCAGTTGACAATTTATCGAGAGTTTACAATCTCTCAAGTTATTTTTTAATCCTACGGAGTTTGCCATTTTCCGGTGACATATACAACTATTGTGATAAATAACGCTACATTTGCTTAGTCTAAGATAAAATTACTTATCATTGGTACGGAACCTTCAAGACTTCTAGTACGGCAGTTTTTATTCAAACATTTTTATAAGGTATCAACGTGTCTTCAATACCGCACAAATATTTTTGTAGGCACTCATAACTTCCTAATAATAATATAACGTCCATCAACTCGTGTCTTCGAACATTTTTACAATTTTTACTAGAACATCACTTTTAGCGCATAATGTATAACTAATTAGAGGAATAAGAATTATTTTGTTTTTTAATTAATTTGTTTTAAATAATTATAAGTTTGAAGCTCCAATTGTATGAGTTGAGCATATTTTATCGTGCATTTTTACAATAAACATTGAAGTACCATTTATTTGTGGATTTTATTTCTACTCACATTTTTGGGTAAATAATTTAGACTGCATATAATTATTATAACTGATATGCAGCATTACTCTTAAAATATTTAAGCAAAACAAAAACTTCTAAGGGATATTAAAAAATATTATCATAAAAATAAACATCAAAATATAAACCATACTAATTTTATTAAAAAAAAAACACATGATCATAAAATTAAATATAAATACATAAGTACTGATTTTTAACAAAATAATCTCTTTGTATGATAATCTTGTAAATACGACTTTTCTAAGTAAAACACAATCATTATATGTATGTAAAATGGTAATGATTCCTATCACAGAAAGTTTCTTGAAGTTTATTGTCGGTCTTTAGATATACAGGGTGAATTCAAAAATCCAATGATGCAGTTTTAGTTTTCATCAAAATCGGGCTCGAGACTCCTTTCAGTGTTTTTAGATATTCCTCATAGCTTCGGATTTGGCCATCCACGCACCCTTTAAAAGTTCACCCTGTATACAAGCGGTGATCGGTTCAATGCCAGCAAAAAAAATGATCATAAAAAATCCATAGCGCTACCACGCTACAATAGATCCCGCAATAGGATTAAAAATAGTGCCGATTGCCTTGTTAAAAAATCAAACTAAATTATTATAGAACAGAAAATTGACATCTCTTCACATGCAACTCGAGACAAAAACGACAATAGATGGTGGCAGATAAGAACTTAAAGATGCCAAATTACTTTGTAATTAGTTATAGTTTAACTTCGATTTAGTCTTTACGTTTTTTTTTACAATTTAAAATGTCAGCTCCATTTCATAAGACAAAAAAGGATAAAACTAGCCTAAATTAAGTTAAGCTTGTGAACAAGGTAATCACTGTAATTGACTACAGACAATTTATTTCTTCATTAACTCCCACTATCTAACAGGAGTGGCTCAACGGAACTTTGAACAAAATAAGATTATCAAAAAAAAAAACATGCTAATAGTAAAAAGAAACAAACAAAAGAAAAATATCATCAATAAAAAGTAAATAACATCGGGTCGAAGACCACTTTTGTGATATTAACAACCTCTAAATTAATTTTACCCTAAAAGTAACGATCTTAGAAGGTCATCTGCGGAGGTAGTCATCAATATGCTTCAGCTTGTCCCAACAAACGAGCAGCAACACTGTATGAGGGCCCAATCTTAGGTAGTTGGCCCCTACGCCCTTGTACAGGGACAGAGGTCCTTCGAGCCGGATCATCTTTAAACCGCAGTCTATCATGCCTTTGTAGAGTTTTCCTTTGTTTTGGGCGTCGACAGCTGAAATAAAAATAAGATAACATTAGCACAATGTTAGGGAAAGTGTTGCACAGAATGATTATAAAACGTGTAACAAAATAAACGCAATACCTCTTAAGGGGTCATTGTACTCATCATTATGAACAACTTTTACTATGGGACCAATCCCGAAATCGCGACAAAAAATCAGCTGTTTAGTACATTTTGTCGGGTTATGCGTATAAATGTATGGAAACGTCGATGTTTTTTTCGCGATTTCAGTGTTGTTCCCATAGTAAAGTTGTTCATAATGATGAGTACAATGACCCCTTAAGAGGTATTGCGTTTACTGTTACAGGTTGTAGATTGAAACCCTAGAAAAAAATCCGTATATAATAGGTATGTCGCAGCCAAATAGCTTAATTAGCCGTTTAATTGGTTGCCTACTTTACCTACACCAAGTACAACATTATAATATTCATACTGAGATAATTAAGCTCTTGCAAAAACAGACACTATTAACAAACTTAAAAACTGACGATTATCCATAGTTCAAAACCCCTGCAGGTTTTGAACTATGGAAAATTGTCAGCTTTTCAAGGTTTTTATGACTATGAATTGGAAACATTTTTAGTATAAAAAAAAACAAGTTAAACGAGTATTGCAACTTACGTTGATTACACAGCCTAGTCGCAATAACATCGAAGGGATTCAAGCACAGCGTCATGACGATTCCTCCAAGGTTGGCGCCGAAGAACGACAGCAGCAACGGCTGTTCAGTGAACCAGTTGTTTGCACGCAACCAGTCTTTAGCGTAAGTGAAGCTTAGAATTTGTGAGGCGCTGCCTGCCATACCGCGCGGGATTTGAGGACCCACGCCTCGAAACAGACCTGTAAAGGTGGTTATTAACTGATTAAAAACCAGCTGGTTTACGTCTGTCCTTTTTGAGTTGAAATCAAACTGAGCAAAATTTCAATTTCCAATTAATCGAGCCCAACCCGGTTTGATCAACATGGTAAATTGGAAACCGATTATTCAGACAAACAGCGTAAGCAAATGGAGCTTGGATGCAAGCTATGAGTCGTTTGTAGCACGATTTTACTCAATCCAAACTTAGATACTAGCTGGTTAATTTTAATTGTATACCTAACAGATTCGAATGTGTTTCGAGAACACGATCTCTTCCGCAAGTCCTAGTTCTTTTTTTATCCACCTATACTGTACAATTCCAGGGGCATAGCCTCCTTCCATTTCCAGTATTTTATTATTTGTAAATACTTTTATTTAATTCTAAAACCAATGTCGTACCTTTAACGCCTTCCTTCCTATATATATCAGCTAAAGCGCTACTGGTGCCCGTGATTTCATGCTGGTGTCCCACAGCAATAGCCCTGGCGGCCTGGGACTGCAGCCTGACCTTCACCAGGTAGTACGGAGTGCCAGCTATTGAGCCCAGGGCCCCGCCGACGCCCGCGACCGCTGCGCCCCTCAGTAACGATGTGTTTCCTTTTGAGTCTTTTAGAATGCCTCTTCTTTCAGCTATTCTGAAGGAGCCTAATCTGGAATGCGAATGGGTTTGGTTAGATGAATTGATGCTTTGCAGTGTGGGCCCACTCCCTCTTAAAGATGGCCGTGTCCTAGCAGTGTGAACATAAAAGGCTGATTCATTATATGTGCCTAAGAAAGGTACCTTACTTTATCCACGCTACGCTAGTTTTGTTTTATAATCCGGCTCGAAGGACCAAGAAAATAATTAACAGTTCGCTTAATTTTTTTCCCGGTAAATATTTGTTTGCTTGAAGTACTATCTTAGATAGAAAGCCAAGAAGAGGTAAAACATAAATCTTACCTAAATATATTCAAAAAGAATTGAAACCCAAGCATAGCCGTTAGCCCACTCTGCAGTGCAACCATTCCTTCATTCTTGCCCACAACATAGAGCCCATGGGGCACATTCTTATAGAAGATAGCATGCTGGCCACTCGCCTTCAGTTCACCTTGCAGCTGTAACCGGACTTTCACAACTTCTATGGGGTTTGTGAAGACGGTCGCAAACATAGCTGACAGGCCACCCATTAGTAAATCAGTTGCGTCACGGCCAAATTCATTTTTTCTTTTTTTCTCTGGTAGTGCTGCCATTTTGACTTAGTCTGTGGAAGATCAGATATTTTTGTTGGTAGGTTTTAAATAATTTCGTTTAAAAAAAATCATAACTACATATTCTTTACAAGCACATACAGTAAAGGCGCAGACCCACCGCAGCGCACGGAGAGGCCACGCACGTTTGTTGAATTTATACTATTAAATCTCTTTGCCCACGACTATGTACAACTGAATCGCAGCACCTGTGCGCCGCGGTGGGCCACGCCACAGTTGTACATCGTTATGGGTGTGTAGTGTGTTCTGCAGTGGAAACATACCCTCGTACCCTCGTTGTCAGACAAATGAGTCTACGCAGCTAAAATGCGCCGCGAACCCGTGCACAGCACGCGCTGCGGTGGTTGTCTTACTTTTTAATTCAAAAGTGATAGGGAACTTCTGGGCAAACATGCTCCATCGTAGACCACATTCTCGCTTTCCGTCAGGCGAGATTGTGGTCAAACAATTATGTTAAATCAATAGTGGCCTATCAATGATAAAAAAAAAACAAAAACTATGAAATCATTTCAGGTAAATCTATTATACCTATAATGTGGAGACATCGACAATAAATGAAAACACTGAAAACAAACTACAAGGTTTTTCCACGATAAACAAATTAGGTTCCGAATTCGGTTCCATTTTTTTTTAAGGTGTAACAACTCCATATTTCCATGTTTTTTCTGAAACATTTTATTGAATGACTGTGTCACTATGTATATGGAAAAACTACTAGGTCTGCAATAAAAAATAAATGTAAAATTAAATTTTTACCAAGACATTTCGAGTTATTACTATAATGAAGCTTATAATGCCTCTCCAAAATCCCACTATAGGCTTATATATATTTAATTTTAAAAACTATTAAAAGTAGCAGCAAATGAAACACCGTAATTAATTTAAAACTTTATTGCTACTCACATAAAGCTAAACTTTCACTTCAATAGCACTATTCTAAAAACATGATTATACATATTTCTACATTAATTTATCTATTTATGGCTAAAAATACAAATTTTGTTTGAAAGGCACTGAGATTTGTTTAAGAAAGGAGATTTCAACATTGCAGCATTGTACAGTGTACAATCAATAATTTTTCTTAACGAAAAAAAACGTATGAGTTCTATTTATCAAATCTATGAGTCTTTGGTAACAAAGAACGTACAACGTACAACGTTTAGACAAAATCATTTATATAATACAAATAAGCTATACAAACTTGGTTTGTCTATAAATGTGGTAACAAAATTAGTCACACTGATTTGGCTAAACTTTCATTTTTATAAAAGAATTCTCATATAAAATAATACCAACAAATTAGGAAAACACGATAACAAAAATGGGTATTTTAATTTCATTTAAATAGTATTTTAACTTCAATTCTACTTCAGTTTTAAATGCTATTATTTTAAAGAAATACTAATTAAGTAAATTAAAATGCTTAGAATACGGTATTCGTTTGCAATAATACTGAGATACACAGGATTTGGGGTTATTAATAATGATAAAATGATCAGGTACTAAAATGTAGGTAGGTACGTAAAACTAATATGTAACAATAACATTTTATTTACTTAAAATTATTATTAATCTCTACTGTCAGTGTAGTAAAAATATTGCCTGCTTTATGAAAATGGATAATAATTTGTTAATTTTTTTTTTAATAAATATCTCGACATACGATTTCACAGATACGCTTTTACTGATAACACGCGGAAGAGAAAATATGTATTAGGTAAATACATACCTATTTTTCACTAAGATAATGACACTATATCATGTTAACTAATTCAAAACTAACATCAAAGATAATACTCACTCGAGGTCGTGTCGCAACTGACGTAACATAGGCTCACGGAAGACATTTTAAAATACAATATCAATATTTATCAAACTTGGTTCTCACATTATCACTTGATTTACAACATTCGCGATAGTTATATGAAACTTTTTGTAATATAATACCTACATGTAACATTTTTAGAGCTCACAATTTAACGATAAAAAATGGGAAACAAAGTTGATTATAAATAAATTAGCTACTTAAAAACATAATAACAGTAAAAAAAAGTCGATACACATGTAAAGACAATCTTAAATCAGAATAAATAATAAAAATCTAATTTTTCTACTTTACGCCTCGAATCGAGGCATACCTACGCCTTTCTGCGAGGCACAAACAATTGGCACTACCGAATTAAATAAATATAAAAACTACGTATGCAATTCAATACTTTTTTGCAGATCTTTAAGCATATCCCAGAAGACTAATAGCAGAACGGTGTGGGGTGCTTGCCGTAGATAGGAAGGACCCATGCCTTTACAAAAGGCTAAAAGCCCTTCTGCCTTGACGATCTTTCTCGCACAGTCGGCGATGCCTGCGTACATTATGCCTTTACCGTTCGCGTCAACAGCTGAAACAAAGAAAAATGTTTTAAAGTTATGTAAGTTAACCTCATTGTATATGTTTTTGTTTTGTGAATTGCAACTTGGCAAGGCAAGACAATAACAGATTTTGTGGAAAAAAAAAACAAAAAAAAAATATACCTATATATAGTATATTATATATATTTAATATATCTAATTATATATGAAATAAATAAATATATATTAAGTATATATTACTATACTATTTTTTTATGATAAAAAAGTAAACTATTCAATGTTCGTGTGCAGATGGATGATTTCAAATTAAATCAACAAGAATGATTAACAAGAACATATTTGATAAATACCTAGTATTTTTATAGGGTCATTTTTACGTACACATGATATCAAAAATGTTTGTACCACTTGCAAATGATACAGTACAAAATATATATAGTTAGGAGTAATAGTTGAGCGGCTGTTTTGACGTATTATAATTAAAAAAAAAAACTAAAATTTTCTCAATCAACCTTAAACCTAATGCTTTAGCAATAAATTTGTAAATCTATTCAATAAATTTGACAGCTTGTTGTAGCCTGATGTGCTGGCGTCTGTACATCCGGGTCGGATCTCTAGTTAAGAATAAATTGAAGGTAAAGTTTACCATTACCTTGGTTATAAAGCCTTGTCATGATGACATCCATGGGGTTCAGGAACACCGTCTTCACCAGCGCGCCGATGTTGCTCGCTATGAAAGCCGACAAATATTTGGATTGCTGAAACACGTCGTTGTTGTCCATCCATTCTTTACAACTGGAAAGACAGAAAAATCATACAAATATTATTTTAGACGGGCCTGTTGGTCGAGTGGTTAGTGACCCTGACTGCTAAGCCGGAGGTCGTGGGTTCGATTCCCACCCAGGACAAATCTTTGTGTGATGAGCATGATCATTTGTTCCGTGTCTGGGTGTAATTTGTCTATAATATGTATGTATTTAGAAATATATAAGTATGTTTATCAGTTGTCTGGTTGCCATAGCACAGGCTCTGCCTAGTTTGGGATCGGATGATCGTGTGTGAGTTGTCCCAGGTTATATTATATTATACTATTATAAAGGTGAAAGTTTGTAAGTGTGTGTATATTTGTAATGAATAAACTCAAAAACTACTGTGCCGATTTCAAAAAATCTTTCACCATTGGAAAGCTACATTATCAGCGAGTAACATAGGCTATATTTTATCCCCGTATTCCCACGGGAACGGGAACTACGCGGGTGAAACCGCGTGACGTCCGCTAGTCTTATGTACACTTGAACAGGTCTCCAGAAAGCAAACTTTAGTTTTTGGCCTTAAATTCAATTCTCAATTAAACAACGTGTTACACAACACCTGTTAAGGGGTCATTGTACAGACGCCAGCACACAGCTACCCGAAACTGTCAAATTTTCCCAATCCACCTTGAACCTTGCGTCTGTACCTACTCATCATTATGAACAACTTTTACTATGGGACCATCCCCGAAATCGCGAAAAAAAAAATCTGCTGTTCTGTACATTTTGTCGAGTTATGCGCACATAAATGTATGGGGGAGTCGATTTTTTTTGCGCGATTTTGATGTTGGTCACATTGTAAAAGTTGTTCACAATGATGACTACAATGACCCTTAAACGCAATACCCCTTGCATTGCGTTTATTCTGTTACATGTTGTATATTTTATATTAATTGTTGTTGTATTTTATATTATTGTCTAATTAGTATTGTTTTAGAACGTTTGCTGACACTGACAGAACTAAATCTAAAATAAAATATCCTTTCGTTCAATCCATCCAAAGGTTGTCTGGAAGAGATTGCCTTGTGCTATAAGACCGCCCATTGTAAGTACAATTGTTTTTATGATATGCACAATAAAGTATATAATAAATAAACAAACAATCAGTGTTATGAAAGAGAAGATAGACTGGCCTTGGCTAAAACGGCAAAATTCTTACTACTATCATAAATGCGTATGTGGACGATGGACCTGTGACCAAATGCTTGACTACGGATATTTATAAAACAACAGATGTTTATTATAGATCCACAGTTCGATAGTAGAGGTCAGCGTAACATGTCTAAACCGCACGTAGCCGGGTGCTGTTGCTAAGTTATCGTTTACGGGGCGCGTGCAACGCAGCATCTGTATACGATAGTGTTAGAAACTAAGTAACAAACCTCATACATGTATTTGGGAAATTAAATATCGACTGCCAATCTTCTATTACGAAAGAAAGTGTCTACAGAAGTCTGCGAATATTAACTATTAGTATTTAGGTACTCTTGAAATATTCAAACGATCATGATTCCGCTCTAAGAGAGAGACGGAGCTATACATAGCTTGCAAATCCGTTGATGTAAAAGGGCTAGTGCTATTCGCTACTAGCACTATCCCTTTTACATCATCGGATTTGGATGGTACTAGCACGACATAGTAAGGCACCAGGTTTCACCGTTTTTATTTCGATTTTATACTTTTAGTACACTAAGATCGACTCGGGTAGCTCTCGCGATCAACGGTTTGAGCACTCCTAGGCTAGGCAATACATGATCCACTACCTGCAGGACTTATTACTTTAACTATAACTCCTGCACATTTTAATTAATCATTTTTCCCCATTTATTTTTCAATATACATCGTTATTATACCTCTGCATCTGTATTATTATTTCTACACGCCACCTAGCGCTACATTGGAACTTATTAGTTGGAAGGAGACGATTTATTAACACGAACTGGAAACAGTAGTGTCATTCGTAATTCATCATCTACCTAGAATGTCTCTACTACTAAATTGGGTCAAAGTAATGGCTGGATGGCTATAGTATTTATTTATTTATTTATTTATTAATATATGGCTATAGTATGCAGCTGTATAGCATTATTTTGCACAAAAGCTCTGCCTATCTTTGCACCACAACCCAATAGTTAACTAACATTGGGTTGCGGTGCAAAGATAATCCTTAATAAATTAAAAATAATCGGTAATATATCGGCTATCTCTGACGCAAGTAGGCGTTCCTACTAGTCGCAATGCGATAGGTCGAATTGATAATTAAACGCAACCAAATAATATACGCAAACAGCAACAGTTTCATCAGCTGACTCATGCAACATACTACGTTTTTCATATCATTGTTTTTTTAGTAAACTATATTTTGGCGCAGTATATTTTTAGAACTGCGAATGTATTACGAAAATGGACATTAAAGTCATGCAGCAAAGGGCTATATTCATTTGACTTACATTTAAGATTTGAAAGTTCATATTCGTAGATATAATATGTCACCGGAAAATGGCAAACTCCGTAAGATTATAAAATAACTTGAGAGATTGTAAACTCTCGATAAATTGTCAACCTGAACATTTGGAATACTTTTTACGCATCACAAATTTGATAGTATATAACCTCGCGGAGTCATTCCGAGAAATTGTGGACTGACATAAACTGGCGACCAATCAGCTGTCTGGTCTACAATTTATCAACTTTGGTGTGATTGGAAACTTGGCCCCTCATTGGTCTTTGTTTTCTCGGAATAGACCAATGAGAGCCTTGTTTTCCAGGTTTACTATCACATGAAAACGGTTAAATTGTAGACTTGTGCTCTGATTGGTCGTCATTTTATGTCAGTCCACAATTTCTCGGAATGACTTCGTGAGATTATAGACCATTAAATTTTGATGCGTAAAATAGCCAAATGTTCAGTTGACAATTTTTCGAGAGTTTACAATCTTTCAAGTTATTTTATAATCGTCCGGAGTTTGCTATTTTCTGGTGACCATATACAAGGCTAATTTTACCTAGCAAACTCAAAGTATGATTTGCCCTTACACAAGTTTTTAGGGCTTTGCTAAAAAATATTTAAATCTGTTCTATAAATAAACTACTTACACAGCAAACGAAGCAATTTGCGACGCAGAACCAATGGAATTTCTCATCATCATACCGTGGGCGCCTCTCCACAATCCTAAGAGACCATTCTTGGCGTAAATCTTCTGCATGGCGTCTATCATGCCTGGGTGAGCGTGCTGGGTCCCCACAGCTATCTTCTGCGAGGAGTATGACATGAGCTGGGTCTTCACAAGCTGAAGGGGACTGCCACAGAGGCCCCCGCACATCCCTGATATGCAGCCAAAGAAGAGACTGTTTGAGAATTGAGTTTTGTTGTCTTTGTCTCTAAGAAGGCCATAGTCGTCTGCATGCTGGTAGATGCCTAACCTAAAATGGGATTTATTAATTATTAAATGCTTTATAATTAATTATTTAAATTTAAGAATGGTTAGTTGATGATTTGTGTTGTTGTTGTTATTTTATCCAATTGTATAATGAATCTATTACCAAAATATTTTTGTGAGATCCCGTTTATGATCTTTAAGTACATATTTTTCTGGATTTAGGTTCCGTCTTTTACAGACATTATTGGAAATCTATGTGCACCATATTACCATACACTCTGAATCATCACACTATTTATTTTTAATAATATAATAAAACAAAGCAAAACTAAAGATAAATCAATATTATAAAAACTTAAAAACCACACAATTTCATCAATTATTATTGTCATCTCTGACTAAGTCAAGAGCAAACCCATATTAAAAAAAAAAATATGACATGCTTTGGGATAAAATGGGATACAGTATACTAGTAGCCCAAATTCAATTAAATCATTACCATGGACAAAAATACACATAAACTAAACAAAACTAAAACAGCTTACCTTACCCCGTTTACAACAAGTTGGAACCACAAGGCAGGTGCGAGTCCTTTCTGCAGCGCAATGACTCCATCGTGTTTCACTATGTTGAACATCGCATGTGGCACATTTTTATAGTGGACAGCGTGCTGTCCCCGAGCCCGGAGCTCCCCTTGCAACTGCATACGGGTCTTCACAACGTCAAAAGGGTTGCTGAAGAACCCAGCACCAACCCCTGCTAAACCGCCCACCACGAAGTCCATTGTACTATGGAATGTACGGTCTTTTAAATTTCAAGCACACAATTTTGCAGTATATTTTTTGAATTTGTTTTTGTTATTGACATAATGTACTAACCAATTTTTTAAAGAATGTTAAATATTTTTATATGGAACTAGCATGCATTTTTTTGCACACATGTATTAGTATTGAAATCAAACTCAATTAATATGTCATTTAACAAGATGATGATGATGCTAATTATGTCTAATCTATTATTTATCATTTATATAATGACACGTCTGAAAGATTACCCGTTATTGGCTCTGTTTCTATTGCTTAGTTATTTTCCTACAGATATCCCTTTCGTCATTTCACACATTGCTTTAAACCATGTCATAGCTACTAGATGAATCACTCATATGTTTAGTTTATTTGTTGTAATAAGTAACTTGTTTTTAGAGAAAAAAAATCATTTGAAAATTACACTTATTGAACACAGCTTCATCAGCACTACACATGGGATAGAATAGCTACTTGTGTGTGAAAATTTCAAAGCATAAATATACTAAAATTTTCCGAGTTTATAATATTAGATCTTGATACCCATCATCTTTATAAATAATCTTAGGATAATTTAAGACAAACGTTTAGTCGCGGGATATTTTCAAGCAACGCTGTTTACGATACGAATAAGGAAAAGTTTTAATTCATAAAAGCGAGAAGAAAAGATTTTCACACGGTACCTTTTGTTGTACGATAGTCACGTGTGATTTGAATCGCAAACATTTACGAACTGTGATGTAATAACACATAATTTACTCGGCATTATCACACATGCGTCACTCAAAACACTTATGAGTTAACAATATTTTATTTAGAACAAATACGTTCATTCGTAAAACCACTTACCTTAATATTCAGTCTCGGTGAAAATGTGTTGAAGTCATCTATTGTATTCTATTAATGATATATGGGTCACCATCATGGGCGTCTGTAAAGTCGATTACGCCACGGAAAACTTATTGGAAAATGTTCAACTTGTATTTTCTAGTACGATTTCGTAATACAGCAGAGATTTTTTGAATGTCAAACAAATATTGAGGCAGATTTGTCAATGTCAAGTGTCAAATCGAAACTGACAGCAATAAAATAGCTGTTAAAAAAGTGCGTTTAATTTTCTATGTAACAAGGCATGAATGTCTAATCTGCCAGAAAAAAAACGTCCCAAAAAGACCATTACAATACCTAGGAGAATAACGAACTATAGCCTTAATAATAATAAAAGAGGGTAGAACCTTTGTGGCATAGTCCCCCGCCACTATTTTGATTTTTATCAAAGTTGCGGCGCAAGATCTATAGGCTATGTGAAAGTATGGTATAAATGTTCGAACCTCTTTGGTCTCTTTGATGTATTATTTATTAATACATCTAGTTTGTTTGTTTAAACGCGCTAATCTCAAGAACCACCAGACGGATTTGGAAAATTGTTTTTGTAATGATAGTCACATTCAGGAGGAATGCTATAGACTATACGGGAATGGGAAATTCCTACGGGAACGGGAAAAAACGGAATATGTGCGTACGAAAATGCTGGTAAAAGCTAGTGTTAAAATAATTTGAAACTATAAACTACTGCATAGGAAATTACGGCGTCGAAATAAAATAAAATAGTGGGTATAAGTTAAAAGTCTAACTAAGGCTCATCATTGACCAGGGTTCAGGATCTATCGTGGAGAGGAAGCTCTCCACGAGACACGACGCAACGCGATGTTGCTTCAAGAATCCAATCAGTTGTTTCGTCCTGTGCATCGCATGTCCGTGAGCCTCGCCGCTAGATGTATTCAAATTTTGTCACTGATGAGCAGTGTTTGGATAATCGGGCGCTAATAAACCTAAACTTCACTTTTATTCCCACGAAAGTATAATACGGACATGCTTTTTACAATCCCGGATCCCGGAATCGTTCGAAATTCCTGAGATTGCTAAAAATCAATACGGAATATAGTTAGAACTCGTTGTGAACTTTCACTGTATTTTTTTTTTATTTTAAAAGCCGGAAATCTTATGGAAATTAATTTACAATGAAAGTTTTTATGAGAACAGGTTTAGTAACAGGCCAGCAGCCTTGACTACCTACTTAGGGAATTGAAACAATTGTAATTTTATGTGTAGCTCCATTTATTTTCATACAATTTTTTATAGGTATTCCATTTGTTTTGAATAAAAAAGATACTAAATCATTAAGTTTGTTATAGTGGTTTTTACAAAATTGTTCAATCCCGGGAACCCGGGATTACTTATTTATTCAGGAAGGAATGTCCATATTATTCTTTCACGGGAAGAAGTTTAGGTATATAAGCGCCCGATTATCCGATCACTGCTAATGGATGAGTGATGATGACTGACATGTACAACTTTTTGTGTAGCTAGTAAGTAAAGTTCCAAGTACGTCGCGATACATCTCGGTGTGTCACGAACAAAAAATCCTGCGAGGAGGTCGAAATTGTTATAGTTCATCTGGCTGAAAAGTAATTGCAAAAACAAATAATAAAAACTAATATCAACAGAGTAAATAAATATTATCTTTTGACAGTTTACATAATGAAATTTGAGAGTTTTTGGCTACTATCTTAATAATTTACATTATGGTGTAATTTACATTGCACATTTGCAAACAAATTATATAAAAACAAAAAAAAACTCAAAAACATGGCTGTTAAGACTGCAATGTTCTTATTCGAGGTGGTGGTTGAAAGCGTAAAGGCTGTGAGTTTGGTAGACACTCGAGGCTTGGTAATAAAAAGTGATTTTGCAAACATATTTTCACTAGAACTTAAAGATCCGAAACAAATGCATATAGTTATGCCGGAGCCGCTCCCTCTGCCTCCTGAGCCAGTTGGAAAGAAAGGCAAAAAGAAGAAGAAGAAACCAAAACCAAAAAAAGGCAAAAAAGGTAAAAAGGGCAAAGTGGAGGAACCGCCACCGGAACCACTGATACAATCTGGCCAGTCAGTTTTGTTTGCAAGCAGTGCAGAGATATTAATACAAAATATGATGAACTGTCCTCTAGAACTATCCTTATGGAGCAAAGAAGAAAATTTAGTCTTTATAGGCACAACCACCATTCCCTGGGACCCATTATTTATAACTTATTTAACACAGATTGCTAATTGTGTGGAGCCTCCTCCAGTGACCTTAAGAGACGAGTTCAATATATTTGAAGAAGAAAAAGGGAAACTTTTGGCGAAAATAGCTATTCAAGTAAAACTGTCATTCTTAAGTGATAAGCTCACAACAGCATTTCGTACACTTTCAGAAGATTCTTCAATCAGAAAATTTCTGTACACTGGTATTAATTCCAAAACGACGTCTTACATGTGTACCTTGAAGTCGACGGATGAAGATTTCGAGAAAAATTGTAAAAAGATAGAAAATAAATTTATCGTAGACAAGCCTAAAATGGTTTTTGCCGACTATAAAAATGCTCCTGGTGCAAATCTTGCCTTCTTTAATGAAAAAGATTATTGTTGTATGGGTCATGCGGATAAACCTCCCGAATCGATTTATAAATCGCCTGAGACCTGTCCGGACATCGATTTTATTATTGACTACGTCAGGAAGATTATTGTGTCCTGTAATGATAATTTGAGAATGCTAACACCTCGACCAACAATAACTCCGAGAGTGAAAGCTACTGATATTGATAGACTTTGTTACTGTCGGGAGACAGCATGGCCCAAGGGTGCATTCGCTGAACGATTTAAGAAGGAAGCAAAAACTGATCCGTGCCCAATTTGTATCGATTCCGGCGAAAAGCCCAAGGGATCTAGGGCAGCCACTTTCGACATTGCTAATATCCGTGGTCCATGTGGTAAACCAGAATGTAAAATTGCGAGAGATATAAGAGCTTACATTGAAGATCTAGTAGATGAAGATAATCAAGTATTCAAAATCGATGATCTTGTAGGGCCATGTGGAAGCAAAGAATGTACATTAGTTTCAACAATTCAAGACTTTCTGCGTCATGAAGGCGTGTTCACTCACGGGGCGACACATGAAGGCACGTCTACTCAGTGCGCTTGCATAGAAAAAATGAAATCCGCACTGAGCAAGAGAGAGTCATGTGAATCTATCTGTAGCAAAGATTGTGAGAATGCGACATCGAGCGAAGCGAGTGTCTGTGAAGGGTTCGGGTGCCCGTTCGGAAAACCCAAACAGAAAGTGTATGATGTGTTTTATTTCACAGTGGAATATGATTTCGAACATCATAACTCTGCCAACAGTCCACCGCCATCAGGCACAGCAACTCCAACAAAATCTCCTTCACCGACTCTTTCACAAGCTCCTTCACGAGTTCCTTCTCGAGTTCCTTCACGAGTTCCTTCACCAGTTCCTTCAAAAACGCCGTCACAAGTTGCTTCAAAAAATCCTGTAAAATCGCCTTCACCAGTTTCTTCAAAGGATCCTTCAAAAACATCTTCAAACTTCACTAGTGGCCAATCAACTACTTCAAAAGCCTCTACTGGCCAATCAACTCCTTTAAAAACTCCTGTTAGTAAAGAATCTGAGGCGAAATCAGTTCAATCTGCCACATCTAAAACTAAAATTTGTCATCCGTCATGCCCTAGTGTGGAGCACGAGCACGACTGCTCTAAAGGCGTGTGTCGGGCAGCGGTACCATTTAAACAGCCTCTGAAGTGTATTGCGCCAGTATGCCCTAACAAATACGAGTTCCCTCCTAGTCCTGCGGACAGTAAGATAGAACTGAGACTCGACGAAATTCACAACATGTGTTGCCTAAAGTCATGTGATACAGCCGAAAGAGTTAAAGATTTTATCGCTGAAGGGGTGACCAAGAAAAAAAAATGCAAAGATGTCGAAAAAGACCCTTGCTACTGTGATTGTGTATGTACATTTAAATTTTCTAAAAAAACTACTTACTGTGCGGTTTGCGGAGGCTACGAGTGTCTCGGAGACGATATGCGATACCAGCCAGAGCATATAAAGCCTCACCCTTGTCCGGTATACCATAAAATGTACGATAGAAATTACATAAAAGTTAAAAGTCCATGGCCAGAAGACGATGGAGCAAAGGAAAATATGAGTACAAAGAGTTCTAGGGCCGGCTCAAAACTTTCAGATAAAACAAAAGCTGCAAAGGCAGTGCTCGAAAAAAAAGGGATACCTGAAAAAAAAGCGCCTGAAGAAAAAAGAAGAAGAAGTTTAGAGAAGAAAGAAGGAGAGAAGCCGGCTCCAGAAGCTGCTGAGGACGAAAAGGTGAAGAAGAAGCAGAAAGCTGATAAGGGAGAAGGCGATCAAGGAAAGAAAAAGAAACCTAAATCTGAGAAAGCTGGTAAGCCTCCTCCAGTAAACCTCCGCCTCCGCAACCGCTAAGGTAGCCTCTGTTGCATCCCTTAACTAGGTACTTATTCATAAATGTCATATTTCAGTTGCAGTGCAAAAGGCGCCTTTAAAAAAGGAAGATCTTAAATACAAATATCATTATCCACCCGTTCCCAGCAACATGGGGTGGAATTGGGTGGCGGAAGACATTCCAGGAATGAAAGTAAGCCACTTAATATTTAGGGTTGTGTTTTTTATTCTATGTACCAGTCACGAAGACTGATTTTTCGTAAACGTAACTTTTCCTTAGGCTTCCCGCCTAAGGAAAAGTTATATTTAAATTAGTCATGTTTTTTTTTTTTAAGAATGGGAATTTATCAAATGACTTCTTCCGCTCTGGGTAGAGCGGAAGGGCGTGTCAGACTCTTACTGACTAAAACCCATCCGTGTTCCTTCTAAAGCCCTTTGCGTTCCAGGGGCCGCGGTGACTCTTTCGAACAAATTCCGCAACCCTGGTAGTCATGATACTGTTTGGTTGAATGAATGTAGGTACCTACAGGTCCGGACTTCGACTGGGTTATTTTTGCGCATACACTGGTTTCATAATAAACGTACAGACGCCAGCACATAAAGCTTCCCAAAACTGTCAAATTTTCCCAATCACCCTTGAACATAATACTTTAGCGATAAAGTTGAAAATCTTTAAAAGAAATTTGTAAGATTGTTGTAGCTTTATGTGGTGGCGTGTGTACATAAATTTTTGAATGGTTTACAGTTCAAAAATGTCCTATTAGACCGAGATATATCGCTCATTTGGAGCGACAGTGACACAAGTGCAAATTTGTAAATTTTACACTACGCCAGTTTTAAGATTTTTTCCGGAATCCGCGCGCCAAAATGGAATATTTCAACAACGACTTTTCACTCTCTAGCGGACGTTTTTTGAACTTACAAATGTGACATTTTTACTCCTAACGTAGATTATCAGGCAGATAATTTTGGTGTTATTAGGTCAGTTTCGCATTTTTTTGCAGTTGTGTCACTGTCGCTCCAAATGAGCGATATATTTTAGATAGAGACTTGCGCAACCCACAGCTATCCTTTAAATAAGAGTTAGTTGCTTACACGAGGTTAAATAACAAATCTATACTAATACAGGGTGTGTCGTGTAAAGAAGTGAGTGGTCATATTTTAAAGAAGATGTTACTTAGCTGATACTTTACTCTCTGCCTGCGTCTGTGTTTCCCAACGCATACAACCCTAATCTCTTCAAAATTAGAGTGAACAGGCTTCTTCTGGGTAAGCTCGCTCCATCGTCGACTTTGTCTCTGTCATCTATGACCTAGACTAGAGTCAAGAGCAAACCCATATTAAATAAAAAAAGGAATATATATCAAAGATAAAAAATGTGACATTTTACAAAAAAATCGACCATAAAGTTCCGAGACTTTTCAAGTAGTCTGATGCTGTTGCCAGTTGCTGACATGAAATCTGTGATTGAACTAATGTAAATGCCACCAACTGTAACAAATTGCTTGAAAAGTCATTTCTTCGGAACTTTTTTTGTGGTTTTTCTGGTCGAATTTTTGAAAAGAAGTTTTTTTTTTGTGGTTATGATTTTTTTTTCTTAATGTATTTCTGCTACCTAACAACTCACTTAAATATGACCACGCAATTTTGGAACAATCCGTATACTAAGGCTGAAGAGTTTATTTATTTATTTTATTTTAGGAAAACTTACAGCTAAACAAACACAGTAAGTAATACCTAGTTTAAACAAAATATGTCCAATTACAAGTTTCCACATGTATCACTTAAAACAGAAAATTGTCAAAAAAAGAAAACTATACATGTGACACAAAACAGAGAAAAAAACAATACAAAAGTTTGTAGATACAACTATTTACGCTCGAAGAAGCAATTACTTAAAATTTTCTTCAAATTAGCAACGCTAGTATTGAAAATGTCGATATCAGCTTCCCGGCTTCCCGGCAGGTTGCATTGTACTTACGTAGTCGTATGTACAATGCAACCTGCATTGTACATACGACTACGTACGGCTCTTACCATGTACGAGTTCCGTGTGTACGTAGTGGCTACCACTGGAGTGTACAATAAATGAGGTCTACGTAAGAACGCAGACGACACTCGCAGCCCGATTTTGTGTAACAACTCGGTAACACCAGTTGTTCGATTGGCAATTTTGAAAAGAAAAACAAGTTCTGATATTTTTAGCCTTTCGTAAAGTGGAAGGATATGATTTTTTTGCAACGGTAGGTATAATTCGTCCGTTCCCGTATAGCCTATAGCATTCCTCTTGAATGTGGCTATCATAAACAAAAAGAATGTTCAAAATCGGTTCAGTAGCTCCAGATATTACCCCCTACAACCTCACAAACTTTACCTCTATAAAATAATAGTATAGACAAGTCAAAAAACACGAGTGTGTACGTAGAACATATGCTACGGCTCTAAGGGATATACAGAAAGCGCACATGTCTGTTAGGTTTTTATTTATTTACACGTGATATTTAATAAAATTGCTAAATAGAAACAAAACTGTTAAGAACCTACCTACAAAGTGCGCTAAGCCAGTCAGCCTCGTCAATGTAGGTGGCAGTCCTACTATACGCCGATAACATGATTCATGGCGTCCAAGTTTGCATGTCATGTTATTGCAACTTAATTTATGTAGTCTGGTACCACTATTTTTTATTATCTACTCTTATTTATGTGTGCTATTTGGATGTTAATCTGGCATAAACAATTACATTTTCATTTTAATTTTTCATTAATTTCAATGCTGACTGGATAATAAGCCATATCGTATCTAATAGTCCCGCCGAAATGATGGGAGGCAGAATATGAGCCGAAACCATTTCCACGAACAGTTTTATGCCCGGTTTGAAGAAGGTATTTTGTTCTAAATAAGAAATAAGGCAATCTCACTACCAAAACACCTGAACTGGAGTTGTAAGTAGATTCCTGCTTTGTTCGAAACTGAAGGCAAGCCTTTTTTTTTAAGGATTGGAAATCATAGAATGACTTCTTCCGCTCTGGGTGGAGCGGAAGGGCGTGTCAGACTCTTACTGACTAAAACCCATCCGTGTTCCTTCTAAAGCCCTTTGCGTTCCGGGGCCGTGGTGACTCTTTCGAACAAATTCCGCAACCGAAGGAAAGCCTGCCATATTATTTCCAACAACTAATGGTGACCTTCAGAAAATCGCCAAAGTAATGAAGCTCGGCGAGTCCCGGAGAAACGATTCGCCTGTCATGGGTCCCGCAATGAAGTTCATCAGACAAGAATAACGGAGGAGTAAGAAGTACTTAAAAGTACATGTAAAAGGAAGAAATAACTGCAGTAGACAGTGCCCAGTTGGAGTTCCAAGAGACCAAGAGACGAGGACCAAGGAGGTCGTATAAGCGGGTTATGCTGTAACTCCTGAAAGCCATAAGATCTACAGAATAAAATGTGTTTTTGATTATTAGAAAGAAACTGTTGTAAATTCTAACGCATCGCAACAAGCGTTAGATATCGATCGTTTTTACTGCTGTTTGGTTTTTTTTTCAATTTTCAATTGAACCTTCTATTGTAGCATGTTTTTAATTATTTAGTTTTTGGAATTTATTATTAAACTTGTTTTTACAAAGATTTTTTTTTTCATTAAAAAAAATGGAATAAGTACAAGATTACATTGTGTAAAAGGCACACAAATAATTTAAATAAGTATTATCAAGACTCAATGTAAATATTTTTTTATTTCTGATTTAATTTAAATCCATAAACCATATCTTTTAGGTTCGTCCAAACTGGAAGCCTGGCGCTGCAAATGCAATCTTAGTAAGGAGGTACAGGCAGCAGAGAGCAGGCGGAGACATCTTGAACAAGAAGAAGCGAGCTCTCATGCAGCGCAAGAAGAAAATCGAAATGAAGCCCACATTGGTCGTTACGAAGCGAGACGGAGAGTTCACCGTCCAAATGGAAGTGTTCAAAAAATTCTCCAAAGAGCGACTCCCATTTCAATATCCATATGACGAAAAACCGCCTCTTATATACACAATAGGAAAGACAGCAGAAGAGAAACGCAAAATACAGCAGCAACGCGATAGGAGAGAACGTAGAGAAACCAGGAGAAAGAGTAGACTGCTTCAGTCCACTTTCAGGGACAGGTGTCAAGAGATTTGCTTGAAAGCGTACAATCAAGCGATAGGGATACTTCCTTTACCAGACCCTAACTCACCGGATTGCCCTTGTGCAGGTAAACCTATACATGAGGAGCCACCTATTGTAGATTCCTGTTCGTGCTCCGATACCGGTAGCACCGTCTCTTCCAGCGATTCTGATCGTGATGAATGGGTCATAGAATTCACGCCACCTGCTGCAAGATGGGATGCTAAAGCAAAGCATCCACCCGTACTTGTTGAAAGTGAAACTCAGTACACTTATTTGGATTATAAAGTGAAGGTACTAGATAAGAGTGGCAACCAAGTGCAGAGGTTCTTTAAGGGTCCTGATGGTAAACAGGAATGCAGCGATTTAGGCGGATTCTGGGGTACAGTTGGTGGTGAAAAGAGTTGGTTGGAGATAAACAAAGATGGTTATATAGGACCAGATGAACGGTGGGTGCCAATTAACTTTACAGGACCTGATGGAATGTTATATTCATCAGAAGAAGGTGTCTTCACAGACACCTTAGGGCGGTTATGGAAAATAGGTATAGATGGATATGTAGACAAGGATGGTAAATGGGCATGTTATTCTAAGAGGAAAGGACCAGTATCTCCACCAAAATCGAAGTCTTCCCCCATTACTGGTTCATCAGTCGATCCGAAAAAAGGAGTAAAAATTGTTCCGGATGCGTCACCTAAAGAGAAGGACAAAAACAATAAAGAAGCTGGAACTGCAAAAGCAAAAACATTGAATGATAAGAAGAAAACAGCACCTTCTTCTGCACCATCCCCCGGGGCATTGAAACCTAATATAAACGCGGACGTAAAGAAATCGCAAAATACTACCGTTAAAAGCCATGTAGTAATGAACTTTGCAACGAACCGTGAGAGTCTCAGAAGGCAACTACCACGCGTCTCGCGAGTGGAGCGTAAACCGTTTATGGACCGCAGAGCGCTTGCAAAGTATCGCGAAATAATAGAAGAACTGAGAGCATATGATGATATAGGAGAAATCAAGCCCCCTCCGAGGGCCAATAGAGCATCGAATACCCCACTATCCCAGCTATCTACCTTTACAATGCAGGGTTATTCGTACTACAATAAGAAGATACCATCATATGCCGCGGATAGGTCTTGCGAACAATCCACTAATCGAACCAATTTTTCAACCGGTGAGTCGCTCACTCGAACATAATTTATTATTTTTATAGTTATCTTACATTTGGAAATCAAAGAAAGATATAATTTTGTTATATTATTTTTTTATTTATAAAAAAAGTTATTAATTTGTTTGTTTGTTTGTAGTTTAGATTTTGCATCCTACAATTTCCATTACCTCAATTTGCCTACACCCTACGGGTTCGAACGTTCTTCATCAGGTGTTTTAGATAATAAAAACTGATGAAAAGACACGCTTTACAAAATCGATCGTCACTTGATCCTTCATATTGTGATGATATTTTTGTACTGGACCTTAGTTCTCTGGAATTGGTGGTTCCGAGATATTGAATTTGGTTTTTTTTATAAAACAGGCCTCATTTTCTGTTACATGCTCCCATGAGCATAGACTAGATAGAAGTGTTAACATTTTACCTTACATTACCGTAAAAAGCGATTTGTCACGCTCAAATAGACTGAGATCCTGAAGTCCCGAGACCTTACTTATTTTGTCACTAACAAATTATGTGGTGTGGTGGTAGTATGAGTACATTCTAACACTACTCTAGTAGTGTTAGAATGTACTCATACTTTTAATATACGCATACCTGCTTGCATTTTTTATGTATAAGCGGTATTACAGTAGTCAAGGAGGTAATTTTACATCCTCCCATATCCTGGCAGACTTAAGCTTTCGTTATTTGCACTAAGTAGGGAAATGAAAATATGCCCAAATTTAATTCCAATTTTATTCACTCTTGTAAAAGGATCTCACTCGAGGTGGCGACCAGCTCTTAGACAATTACAATGACTAATCAGTCGCTAAAATATTATTTAATAACTAATTATTAAACAATATTCTGTAAAACATACCTACATTAAAATCAGCACCAGATAGACAAAAAGTGATTTTAATAGCTTTAGTACCTGGTACCTGGAAATCGCCAACCGCGTCGGCCTATGCTAGCAGGTATACGTATGTTTAACTAAAATTTCATTCTTACACTTATTTTATTAGTGAGAAAATAAGTACGGTCTCGCAGCTCTAGGTTCCAAAAAGTAGTATCCCAGCAATTATTTTGAAAAACCTTATTTATTTACTTAGATGATGGAATTTTATGGGTCTTTGAAGTTTTGGCCTCTAGATCGGAATGTACATCGCTGCGGTATGCCGTGTCACATATGTAATCATCTTCACCGTTGACGCATACTGCGACGGAACAGAGGGCCTAGCACGAATGTTTTTGACGCACTTTATTTGAACTGGATACTATATGCATATTTTTGTATGATACAAATTGTGTATGTCGCATAAAATTAAACCAAAATACTGTGGGGTTGCAGTTTTTATATTTAAAATTCACTTACGTTGGCGATACTGTCACGTTACCATGCGTCAAAATATTCATGCTAGGCCTTCAGAAGACCATTTTAGATGTCGATTAATGCCGCCACATGAAAAACTAAGAAAAGAAAAATGTACGGCAACAATAAACCCCCAACGCCACCTATCCTGCCAGCGATGAACTACCAACGCCATCCTGCATCGTGCAAGCAAAGTTTTCCGTGCGATTTGAACATATACATACAACAGTCCGAATATCAACTATCGGGCAGTTGCCCACAATGCCCACCAGACACACCACCCGTCTGGTTCGGAAGATCCTCCCTTTTCAGTAGAGGTATGCGGGACTTTCATCTCTGTACCGCTCTATTTAGTCGTCATAAAGTCAAACTCAAAGACAAGGCTTTACACCCTATTGTGTATCCTAATGCGTCTTTGAATGTTTAGTCACATCCAGACTTTAACACGGAACAAATGCTGTAAAGTTACCTTTACGTAAATCACTTTGCGAGACTGCAATAATATGGTACCATGGAGTTTGTCTAGTGATGCTTCCAGAAGATGTCCATGAGTCTCCTCAACTATCCAAGATTCGCACCATCGTGTTTAGGCGAATTGGATATTGTATTGGGGTAAAAGCTTGTTTTGAAAATACTTAACACTGCCGCCCGCGGCTCCACCCGCGTGAATGTCGACAATTATCCCAAGGGAACACACTCAGACTATAATCTACCTCTGTGCCAAATTTCATCAAGATCCGGTCAGCCGTTCTGCCGTGATTGAGGAACAAACATCCATCCTTCCAAACTTTCGCGTTTATAGTATTAGTATAGAAGTATAGATTTAGTTGCTATCGCTGGAATACCTGCTGTAGTCAGTAGATATCAGCGGTAGTCCGCTGGAAAATTCCCAAGTTAGACCTCGTCCAAAAAGGGTGAATTTGTCGCGAATCGTTACGCGCGAGTTTCTACGCGCGTTGGCGAGGTACTGGGCGTCAATACATCGCGTCTACAAGCATCGCGCGTATTTAAATTACGCGCGTAAATCGCGTGCACTACGCCATACTCTCGACTCGTTACGCGCGTATTGCGGGCGAGTCGAGCTACTAGGGACGCCTTGGTTGTGTCCAGTTTACGCGCGAAATTCAGAACGAGTGCACGTCTACTGACTGACTACTTACTGAATTCGTCTCCAAATGCTCGCGCGTTGGTACGCTCCTTCTGGACACAACGTACGCGAGTAATACGCGTGAGAGAATCGCGGTGAAGTCGCTCCTTCTGGACAAGGTCTTAGCGGACGAAGCCGCTGGCTCAATAAATTTTTACATAACGCGAAAAATTCGAGAGTCATTGGCCTCATCATCATCTCTAGTCTTCAGCTTGAGCTGTATAGTTATGTTTGTGTTATTATATAGTTTATGAGCAATAAACACATTTTTTATATAAAAAAAAATATTAAAAATAAATAATAATAAAACCAGCCAAATATTAAAGAAGGTCAAATGGTCAAACAAACCTCTTTTGTACCAAAAAAGAAAATAGTGTGTTAAGTCAAATCATAGCCTCCTTGATTGGTCCCTTCAAAATTAATAGAAAATTAATTTCAAAATTAATGACACTGATTTTGGCAAACTGCTAAATTAAAACATTCTGAAATCTAAATTTTACAGTTATTTGTTTAATTATGGAGGAGTAAAGTACGGAAAGGCACATAAAATAAGTGAAATACAGTGAAGTCAAGTTTTGCGTAAATAAGAAAAAATGGCTTTCTCGGATTCAATATTCTTGTTTGAGATAGTGGTGGAAGAATTGACAAGCTACATCAATTGCAGGGAGTTTAACATCAGGGGTCAATTTGCAGATGTATTCAATGTCCATCTGGAAGATCCCAATAAAATAGAATGTTTTTTACCAAAGGAGCCAGGAAAAAGAATTAGAAAAATGAAAAGTAAGCGCAAATCTACAACAAAGATCTACAAGAACCCGGAAATATCGTCAATGGCGCCTACAGTACAGTCGGGGCAGACCATCTTATTTGCGATCCATGTCGACACCTTGGTTTCAAACATGAAACAGTATCCTTTGGAGCTGTCGCTGTGGAGTAAAGTTGTACCTGACTATAAAATAGGCTCCACTCATATTCCGTGGAGTGCGCAGTATTATGCATACTTAAACAAGCTCCACAGAAGACACGAACAGCAACCGATATGTGTTGTGGGCGATTACAACGTATTTGACGAGATTACTTCAAAACGAATGGCCGTCATCAAATTGCACGTTAAATTGAGGCATTTCAGAGATAGAATTACTACTAATGTTAGGTCGATGTCGATGTCGCCGGAAACCCAAAAAACTATAACGAGTACTGGATCTACGCCCTGGACTAAGCCCGAGAGCGTAGTAAGCACAATCAGTAAAGATAGACCAATTAATGTAATTGAAGAGATGGGTTTAATAAAAACTACTTATAGTGGTGACAAAAGTTCTATTCGCAGCAAAAGGATAAAATATAATAAAAAGAAAGAATATAAGAGTGTCGACGACCTAAGTAATAGGCAACTCGTCACTCAACTCCAAAGTGCTGAAGAGAATAATATAATCTACAAACGAAGATTCAATAGTGGCATAATCTCTTTAGTACGAAGTGATACAACATTAGACGCAAATACAACGGTTTCTGTTATTAAATCTAAATCTTGTTCATCAATCGATCAAAGAAATTCTAACATGTTAAACGTTTATATTTTCGGAGGCATGCCTGCTGGTCCATTTGGTAACCAGGTCTACTATGTAAACTATTTTACAGTAGAGAACGACTTTGCTGACTCTCCGAAATCACCGAAATCTCCAAACTCTCCAAAAACTCCAACCTCTCCAAAATCTCCAACTTCTCCAAAACCTGCAAGCTCTCCAACCTCTCCAAAACCTGCAAGCTCTCCAACCTCTCCAAAACCTGCAAGCTCTCCAACCTCTCCAAAACCTGCAAGCTCTCCAACCTCTCCAAAACCTGCAAGCTCTCCAACCTCTCCAAAACCTGCAAGCTCTCCAACCTCTCCTAAACCTGCAAGCTCTCCAAACTCTCCAAAATCGATAACTGCCTCCGAAAAAACGAAATTGCATGAAGCGCAAGAAAATGAAAGATACAAATTTAGAATATGCGAGAGTGAATGTCCTATAAGAAAATACAAAAAAGATCATAAATTACATGGCACACAAAGTTCATGTTCTTTAGATTTACCACAAAAAGCATCACATTTAATCTCAGTGAAAAAATGCCACGATGTGAAATGCACCTATGAAAAAATGAGAGAAGTTCCCACACCACCAGATGATCGCATTATGGTGAACCTGAGTACTCGCACAGGTGAAGAGTGTTGCAAGGTCACCAAGAAAGTGGAGGAGGTGATTACGGGAATGAAAGCGAAAATGAAATTTGGTAGCGAACCTTGTTATTGCGAATGCGAATGTCAATTTAGGTTCATGAAGAAAACAACATTTTGTAAGATATGCGGCGGCTATGAACGTTTCGGTGAAGATTATGGAGGCCAGCCTGGATACGAATTGCCTTTCCCCTGTCCTATCTTCCACAAATTAGCCGAGAGAAGCAAGTTGAAAATGAGCACGTCTGGAAGCGACACTAAGAATAAAAAAGACTCTAAGCAAAAGGTGAGCCCTGAAACGGAAAAAGAAGCCAAAAAAGGAAAAAAGATAAAAGACAGTCGATTCAAGTTTAACTACGGCTATACAGGTATTCGTACGTATTTTTTTTTTTTTTTTAATATGGTTGGAATTTTGTTGATGTCGTTATAATTTCCTTCATATTATAGCTCCTCATATCGGGCACAGTCGCTGCGCGTTGCCTTGTGTTGGCACTTTGGGTGCGGTGCCCAAGCGCATGGGTTGGCTCTGGACTTGTGAAAATGTACCAGGAATGAAGGTACGTACTGAAGCCCATAGGTTCACGTGTTACGCCTATTACAAGTACAGAAATACAGTTTTATTTTACCTTTTTTGTTTATAGTACCGTCCGCAGTGGAAGCCTGGTGCGACGAATAAACATGTAGTGAGGTTACTTAAAATGGCCAAGAATCCTGGCGATTTCTTAGCTAAAAAGAGGAAGAAAGAACAAGGAAAGCCTAAGAGACCACTAAAACGGCCGTTACTCACTGTGCAGAAGAAAGATGGTGAATTTACTGTGACCATGGAAACAATGAAAACTTTCGCAAAGCCAAGGACTTTTAATCAATACCCGTATGAAGATAAGCCTTTGGTGACTTACACAATCGGAAGAACATCTGAAGAAAATCTACAAAGAAAGATAAAGAAAGAACGTGCACAGAGACGGCTGGAGAGACTTCAACGCGACTTCGTCCAGAGCGCATTCAGAGATATGTGTAAAGAGATTTGTTTGAAGACGTATCAACAAGCGCTTGGTTTGTTGCCCAATGCCGAACAACCCGACTGTTCCTGTTTCCCAGCTTCCCCTGGTTCTGACGATGTAGACCTGGATCACTCCTGCTCATGTTCCGAAGACAAGGATTTGTCTGAGTCCGACACTGACTCCGATGAATGGATGATTGAATTTACTCCTCCAACAGCTACATTTGATCCCACGTACAAAAGTAAAAAAATAACATTTACAGACAATACGACTCAATATACATACACTGATTACAGAGTAAAACTTTTAGATAGATTTGGCAACCCAGTGCCAAGATTCTTTAAAGGTCCTGATGGAAAACAACAATGCAGTGATTTAGGTGGATTTTGGGACCCAGATCATAATTGGCTAGAAATTAACGTGGATGGTTTTGTAGGACCGGACGAGAAATGGGCTCCGAATATCTTCTTAGGACCTAATAATGAGATGGTTGATGGTGAGCCTGGAAAATTCCAAGCCATGGATGGCAAGTGGTTAGTTATTGGGGTTGACGGATATGTTGATCAAGGCAAGTGGAAGTTCTACCCTAAGTCAAAAACTCCAGATGCAAAAAAGAAACGCTTCTGGAGAAAGCCAACCGGTGGTGCGAAGGAAGAAAAGCGATCCGAGGCCACTTGGAGTTGTTTTGGCAGTGCATCTCCTAAACATTTGTCTAAAATGGGAATTGTCGGTCATGGGCACGATAGGAGGTTGTTAAATACAAGACTAAGAGACCTGCTGGCGCAAGGAGAAGATATTAAACTTCCACAACCTTCAACAGTACCGCGGTCAAATAGGCCTAGGAAACCTAACACATTGCGACATCGCATTTTTACTGGAAGGACGCAATGCAAACATGCCACGCCTTCAGATAGAGGAATAGTGGCTGTCGATGGTCACGGGAATAAGACATATTTCAGATTGAAAGATTATGATAATAGAAGGCCTAAGGATAGGATGATCACGCTTACAGATCAGGGTATTAGTCTTAGCTCATTTCATGTTCCATGTTTTAGTTCGTTTATTAGTAGTGAGGTGATGAAAAAGCAGCAGTATGACCGTCTGGTGGCGATGGCTGAACGTCGGGCACAGAGTACCAGCCAGGGGAGCAAGGCGGGGCACAGCACTAACGCATCCATGCCCGCTAATTATCGCGGTGTCTATGTAGTCTAAGAAGTTCTGGGTTCTGAGTTCATTTTTCTGAAACGATTTGGTGTTGGAATTTGTATAGTTTTAGGCAGTCGAACTATTAAGTGGAATTTATTCGGTAATACGTCCTAAGTAAAATTTTGTAACGTTATGGTAACTTGTAAGATAAAATAAATTATTTATTTAATACTGGCGTTTTATATTTTTACTATTTACATCTTTATGACAAAGTGATTTGCCATAGGTAGTATAATTTTCTGTCAGTACCGGACCGGAAATAGTATTTTTTTTTCACAATTTTTTTTTTCACACAAGCAACCTTAAATATTTCCACTAGTTTGATTCAGGCCCAAGTGAACCGAAAGCAATCATTACTTATAGATATCTGTCAGTGATACTTAAATAAACCATATAAGACACATTGTGGGATTTTCAACGCGTTGAAAATCCAAAATTAGAAAAGCAAAAACTTTGAAATAACAAGAAGTTTAATCTTCATTCGTACCCATTAAAACTTTTTCAAATATAATAAATCCATCAGTATAAAACTGCCGTCTGAATCAAGTGAGCAATTTTTTTTATTGTTATTTATTTGTTGGAATGTATTTTTTTTATTTACCTATTTTATCCAAAACTTGCAATTGTTGAGAGAATGTACTGATCATATTATATAATTTCAGGTTTATCGTGGTTGGAAACCTGGTGCGATATCTAATCGTCTTCTGAAGAAATTGACCGAAGCAAAACATCAATTGCAACCAGTGCCATTACTGAAACCGAAAACAAAGATTAATAAAAAGACGATTGAGGATAAACCAACCCTCATCATTTGCAAGAAGAAAGGGGAGTACCATGTAGAGATGCAAGTGTCTCCGGGGAACAGCGACATCAATATGAACCAGTGCAGTCCACTGGTCTACAGGATCAGCAGAGAAGATAATGAGGACAGGATTCAGGAACGGTTGAGGAAACGGCACCGCCTTGTTAAAGAAGCCGTCAAAAAGGTTTGGTTAGATCCCTATCACCCCGAAATTTGCGAGAAGACCTGTCTTAGAGCCTATAGAGAGGCTATAGGCCTAGCCAACCCTAACAATCCCGACTGCACATGCAGTATCCAAGAAGAAGAAGAAAAAGAAGAAATGTGTAGCTGTTGTGATGCTGAAAAGGATGACAGCACTGACTGTAGCTCCTTAGATCTCGAATGGGAGATACACTTTTCTCCACCGGTCGCGTCCCATGGTTAATTTTATTTTAACAGTCCTAGAAGATTTGTTTTTGAGGTGAAATAAAACAAGAGTTTAAACGACGACTTTACCGTCTACTTTACTTTTTGCTAAGAGGTTGTTGAGCATGTCCCAGATGACAAGTGAGAGAGTGGTGTGAGGGGCTATCCTCAAGTAGAGTGGTCCTAATCCTTTGTAGAGGCCGTGGATGCCTTCGGTTCTATATATTTTTGACAGGCAGTCGAGAACTCCAGTGTATAGAACGGCACCGGTGGCTGCAGATCCTGGAAATTGAGTAAGAAATATTAAAAAATGTTTAAAACGTAATATAGACTCGTAATATTATATTCTTATAAAGTTGACAGTAAAATTAGGAAGCAGTAAAAAGAGATCGAAAATGAGATAAGTCATTTTGCACTCTTTTACTTAAGTATAGTTTACAAGTATTATAACAAGATCCAAATTATGACTACATTGCCTTAACATAAATCAAATTTTAAATAAGGTTTTAAAAAAATAACTAAAACTGAAGTAAAGTAAACCACTACACAGTTTAACTTAAGACAGATTGAAGTATCATCAGAAGATAATCCGTCTACACCTTAGGCCTAGAACTAGAAACATTAATCTACAAGAAACATAGAAAGCTTTCCACTTGACCATAAGCTTGCCCATGCAGCAGAGATCCCCGATCACCAATAAGCAGCGACAACGTTACCCTGATTATAAAGCCTCGTATTCACAACATCCATCGGCGTTTCGATAAACACAACGATCACACCGCACACGATGCTCGCCACGAAAGACAAACTCAATGGCGACTCTTCAAAATACCCTCTCGCAAGCAGAGTTTCCTTGAATCTGAAAATAAACTTGAGTATATAGTCTACGAACCCTGGTTGTATAAGCGGACGGTGGTGACGTCGAAGGGGCATATTGTAAGGGCTACTACCACCCCGCTTACTGCGCTGGCTCCGAAGGCAAGTCCAAACGGAGAGTTTTGGAAAAAACCGTGTGACAGCAACTCTTCTTTGGCTCTGAAGGTGAAAATATTAGTTGAGTATTTGGGTCTAATATTTTCTTGGGACAGTCCTTGTTATGGCAGGTGGGCCGGCACCAGCCGGGGATTACGGAAGTCGCATATGTTCCCGCGATCCCCTGCGTAGGTGGGAGATGGAACACCGGGTGGTTTTAGTAAGTAAGTCTGACAGACCCCTCCGCCTGCCCCAGGGCGGAGGACATCCATGAGGATTTCCACCCGATATAAAAAAAAGTCATTGTTATGGCAGTTTTTTTAAATATTTTCTCATGTCTGTGATCTGGCAACACGTCTGTGAAGTTTTTTCTTCTCTGCGCAATACTGCTATACTCCACTACTCACCTCCGCTGCCACATGAATTTGATACTACGCAGCGACTTGCGCCGTGGTCCTAGCCGTTATAAGGTTCGATTCTACTTGTTTTTTAGAAAAAATGTCCATAATATACTTGACCAAGAATTACCAGATTTTGATGATTTAAATATATTGTTCAATATTTATATAAATCATACATTCTTGGTTGACGACGTTGGTTTGGTGTGAGTTTATATGTTTTTAAACGCACCCACGATACAGGAGAAATTCCTAGTGTGGGGCAATGTTTAAAAATAAAAAAGTACTGTACCACGTCGGTCTATTGTTAAGCCTGCCCCAATGACTATCCATTCAACATGGATTAGTCGATTAGTCTTGGTCCTTAAAACACGTGAAGTGGCATCAACAATACAGATAACAGACATACAAATGTCGTCTTGTTCAGATTTCTTCGACTAGAAGCAGATAAAACCTAATTAGGATATGATATTTAAAACTGGCATTTCGTTATGGCTGTGAGCCTCATTTCCTTGCCTTAGTTCGCGGTTCTGTGCGTCCCTCATTCAGGTGTTTCCATAACTTTGGTGAGAAGAGCCTTCATGACGATGCCTGCCTTTCCTGACCTTGACATATGCATCCTTGATTTTCTCCAGTATGAATTTTAACAACAGCCTACTGAGTTACCAAGCTAAAGATTTCTTACTTAGAGAATGTGGTTAGTTGTGCAGCACTGCCTATGGCCAGCCTCGTGCAGGTAGCGGAGACTCCGGCGAAGAAGCCCCGCATGCCTTCAGTCTTGTAGATCGTGACAATGCCGTCAAACATTCCTGGAATGATAGGATTCGCAGGTTAGTTGACTGAAATTAATATTTTTTTGTTGTGGTCATCAACTTGAGTCCCTAGGATTTGGAAGGGAAAGTGGAGTTTATTTTGGCGATTTGTCATTTTAAGGTTTAATTGTGGTATTTTGTAGCATATAGAACCAGCGATTGAGATAATCATGGGCCAGCCTAATCATGACAATATCAGCTGCATTTCTCCATCTTTGTTAAGTAGATGTTTTTTAAAATATTTTACACCCTTTTTTTTCTTTTATTAGTCATCAATAACGACAAAAACAGGCCACTTTAAAATTAGTGTCTGTTTAAAAATCCGCCAAAGCATTGGTCCTTCGAGCCAGGATCAAGAACAATAGATTAAACAGGCGTAACAACGAATAGTTGCATCTGTTTCTATCTAGTCCTATCAATCAATCGGCACAGTCAATATCTGCGCATACTTCGGCTAGTTCGCAGAAATACTTTGCTGAGAAAATAGGTGGGATTCGGTGTCTCTAGGCTAAATAGATGCTTTTGCATGATATGTACACGTATTTGTACTTGAAATCGCAAAAAAGTTCCAAGTCGACTACTTTTCACCACTACGTCCTTAGTTAGAAGATTGATAATTGGTCAACCGATGACTTACTCCTACGTACCTTTATACTTATGCTGCCTTCCAACAGCTATGCTAGGGTGTGCGCCAGCCTGTATCCTCGTCTTCACCACCGACGCAGGGTTGCCAGTCACCCCGCTCATGATACCACTAACGCTTGACCAGAATATCGCCTTCTCTATGCTAATTTCGCCTTCTTTGTTTTTGGTCCAGCCGTTGACCTCTGCTACGTGGTACATGCCTAACCTGAAATGGTTTATTGTTGTTTTAGTTTGAATTGTTGCAATAAGTTCGAAAGTTACATACGTTCATTGCTAATTAGCACTTTTAGAGTTATATCTCTAACGCTGTAGAGTTATTGATACTTTTTTTTAAGGATGGGAAATCATCAAATGACTTCTTCCGCTCTGATTGGAGCGGAAGGGCGTGTCAGACTCTTACTGACTAAAACCCATCCGTGTTCCTTTTAAAGCCCTTTGCGTTCCAGGGCCGCGGTGACTCTTTCGAACAAATTCCGCAACTCTGGCAGGCTCTGGCCCTAGCGGGCCCCGTCTTCTATCTGACATCACTTTGAGGCGCGCGTGAAACACAACGCGCCATTGACCCGGGCCTGGTGGTGATCGGACAGCGAGCCACCCAACGCTCGCCGTCCGCAGGCCCGTGCAGTAGGTGGCTGGGGATCTGCGACTCCCGACGCCCAGGGAGAGTTATTGATGCTTAGCCTTATTTTTCTGCCCACATCTAAATTTATTTGCAGACGACGTTGCTCGTCTACAAATCAACATTCTGTCGTTTCATTAGACTTTCAAACTTACCCTACTGAGAGACTATGAAAATGCATGTAACCTGAACACTAGAAAATCACTAAAAGATTTTCCGGAAGATAAAAAAAGACGTAAAACCCAAAAAATTTTAATAATAAGTAATCATAATTTCTGGAAAGTGAACTGCGACCTGCTGAGGCGCAATTGTTTATCTTTTATTTTTGTGCATTTTAAATTATAATGTTCAAATTGTAATATTTTAAAGAGAAATAAATTAAATTGTGAGCAAACGCCACAATTAAGTTCAAAATACTCAGTTCTCACCTCACAGAATTCATGGTGAAACCCAGCACCATGGCTGGTGCTAATCCCTTCTGCAGCGCCATCGCTCCGTCAGCCCTTGCAATCACATACAACGCGTGGAAGATCCCGCGATACCGCGTGTTCGCCTCGGTGCGTGCGCGTAGCTCCCCTTGCAATTGCAGCCGAGTCTTCACGACGTCCATCGGGTTTGTGAAGATCGTTGCGCCGGCGCCGGCAAGGCCGCCAATTATGAAGTCCATTTTTATGTACTGTAATTTTGAAGGAAGAAGAAAATGAGTAGGTAACTACCTAAACACACATAATACATAGTACCTGGATGACCGAACTTTGGTCGGTTTCTCTTTTTGGTAAACGTTTTCTAAAAATGAAACCTAGCTAGATCGATTTATCACCCCCGAGACCCCCTGAATACTAAATTTCATGAAACTCGTTGGAGCCGTTTCCGAGATTAAGATTATATGTAAACACTAGTGGTCCCGACAGACGTTGTCCTGTTCGAACGATTGCTTTGTATCCGACGAAAAATTATAGAAATCGATTGCAGCGCCACCTACCGGCTCCAATTGTGAATCTAAACCATTCTCGAATCCCCTTAACACACACATAAAATTTCATCAACATCGGTCCAGCGGTTTAGGAGGAGTTCAGTGACATACAAACCTACACAAGGATTAAGGAATATACAAATATATTAAGAATGTATACAAGAATTGCTCGTTTAAAAGTATTAGATACCTTGTGCGAATTGGATAACTCTGACATAAGTAGCGGCCGTAGTGTGAGCTGTCAACGAAATCAAAATATTTCGGTATGTAATGTTTCTGTGAGTCTAATGTCTCATCGGTTTAGCCTTTTCTCAAACTATATTGAGGTTTACTTCGCTCGATCTGGCATCCTTCTTTTGTTCTTAAGCTCTTTTGCATAAGTTGGCACAGTTAAGTAAGTGCTATCTCTTTATGAATGAACAAAAGAAAAGCTATCCTATTCGATGAGGAGCACCAAATGCATCCCTTTGAAAATAGTTCTCGAGTTCTGAGGGTGCCCGGTGCAAGTTACTGGAGCAAGTAAAGGCGCGGGTTATTTGCGCGGGCAGTTTGGTGCAAGTAGCTGGAGCAAGCAAGGTGTGGTCTACTTGCGTCTCTCTTCACAAAAACAAAATTGAACAAAACTACAATTATACTTGTGCGGGTACCCAGCGCTTCGCAGATCCCGCAGGTAACCTGCGCGGGTAGCTCACGTTGGTACATGAAAGAGTCGCTGGACCCACTCACCATCTTTTCACGGAGCATATAACCTGCGCAAGTGCCTCAACAAGCACCATACCCCAAAGTAATCAAGCGTGTTGTTTTCATACAAGAGGAAACAATAAACAACCAAGTCACTGTCGTCGTATAAAATTCTGGCAGCTCGCCATCTGAACTCATCACCATAGATGCTATTATTTTAAATACAAACAACGATAGTATAAACAACATTGTTTAATAGACGTGGTGTTCTGAAGTTTCTACCCACTGATTACCCTTATGGCATGATATAGGTAATATAACCTCTATATAAAAGGGATGCTGACTGACTGACAGATTTAAGCACAGCCGAAACTTTTAGGACTAGGAACGTGAAATTTTGCACAAGACTTCCATTTATGATGTAGGTGAGTAATAAGTTGGGATTTCTGGAAATTCAACCTTTAAGGGGGTAATTTGTTTGTTTGTAATCTGCGCAGACGAATTCGCGGCCAAAGTGTTCATGAAACAATCAATCAATCATCAGATCATTGATTTTGAGGCCGACATAGTTACCGAATGACTTCTTCCGCTCTGGGTGGAGCGAAAGGGCATGTCAGACTCTTACTGACTAAAACCCATCCGTGTTCCTTATAAAGCCCTTTGCGTTCCAGGGCCGCGGTGACTCTTTCGAACAAATTCTGCAACCTTGGACCGATCGCCTACCGTCAGAATTTTGTCGTGAAATCTTACGGCCGCCCTTTTACAGTCAATCTCGAACGCGATCCACGATCAAAATCAATGAATCGTGAATCGAGTCCGAGATTGACTGTGTGCCTTAGAACTTTTTTTTTTTTAAGGATGGTATATAATCATCAAATGACTTCTTCCGCTCTGGGTGGAGCGGAAGGGCGTGTCAGATTTTACTGACTAAAACCCATCCGTGTTCCTTCTAAAGCCCTTTGCGTTCCAGGGCCGCGGTGACTCTTTCGAACAAATTCCGCAACCCTGGCAGGTGCCTTAGAACTTAACGACAAAATTCAGTCGGTAGGCGATCGGTAAATATGTCGAGCCTTCTCGCCCAGCTGACCAAATTAAAGTGCTCTTTTCATCTTATATGCTCAAACTTAAATCCTGAAAGTGATGCATTGTTATTTTTCGCCTCAACGCTAAAGCCCCATAAGGCACCAAAATGAGGTTATGAAATGAAGCTATATAGCTTATTATTAACAAAATCATACAGTTATGCTGTAAAGGGTCATGTCAGTATCGCTGAACATGTATGCACTAGTATGCAGTACCGCAGAATCATGATTGCAGTGAATGAATGAAAGATTTATAGTTCTTGAACTTTAGTTTCTGGCGCGAAATTCTGCAAACAGCTGCAAAGCAATGCATCATCATGATTTGAATGTGTGAAGAACATAATAAATAGGTTCATAAATTGAGTAATTTAAATTGGCTAGTAAAACTTGAAGGAGCTTGTCGCTCATAACAACCGTATGGATCGATCTTAAAGGTTAAACAGCGCTTGGCGAGGTCTGTCCGTGGATGACGATAGATCGGGGACTCTATCGTCTACACTGCATGGTACCTAGAGTTGTGGTGATATCCCAGTGCACCCGGATATCGCTGAAGGAGGAGGGAGCTTGGAGACGGGCAAAGAAGAGGGAGCCCAGAAGTGAGCCACGCTGGATGGGTCGAGAATGTCATGCGTAGCAGTTCTCGCAGCCCACCCATCAAGGCGAAAGTAGGTGCACAGGCGAAGTTTTTAGTGGGTGCAAGTCCCACATAACCACATCGTCTCCCCGGGACGGCGTAGCATGCGTCGGGCATTTTCATCACTCAAAAAAAAAAAGAAAAAAGGTCAGTCCGTGGATGGGTGATCTTCACATACCAAGATTCCTCTGTGAATCGAAAAATTTGATGCTTTGCCAAGGGGTATCGTTTTCCTCAGTTACTATGCTGGGTTGTGGAGATCAAATGGGTAGATGCTCCATGTAGCATAAACTGGTACTCACCTGCATCCGTTCAGAATGATAGCCATACCAATATAGTTGGGAAGAGGCAGGGCAGACTGAGATACCTTTAACGCTTGTGAAGTTTCGCTAGCTTCACTAGTCAACAAATTTTAATCTTTTGAAATTATCTGAGTTCTCACTATGCTTTTATTATTTTGTACTGTGAACAAAAAATGTATTATTAAAAGTTATCCATCATCTCAGTTTTCAGACAAACTGCCTAGAAAAATTACATTTGTTCTACAAACCCTAATCTTAAATGATGAAAAGCAGTTTTTTCGAACTGACTCGCATTTCTCTTACCCTGAGAAACGGGAGATATGAATCACGAAGTGATTTTGAAGTCAAACATGAAGTGGTTCTTGGGATTTTTGGATACATTAAAATAACGCGACGACAGTATTTAGAACATAGCGACCAGAACTTGATTAAATTGAAAAGGTGTTTTTTTTTCGATTTTAGATGTGATATGAAAATAAAACGTTTGCAAATATGTTTCATTCATTAGGTACAGATATTCTATTTCACGAAGTCCGTTTGACTATGAATGTTGTAAGGTCTGTACGTGCACACTGTTTTAGTGTGCGTAACCTCGGGAGCGCTCAGTCACGATCGCGACGCGGTCAGAGTCACTAGTGTTTTGTTTCCGCGCTAAAAAATTCAAAGAGTTACGTCAGCATGGCAAGTAAACGCAGAAAAGTTGTCCACAGTGAGGTAACATTTTTTTTTAACTATTGTTACTACTTTTTGTGTGCTATTAAGAGTTTATCTATCTAATATTATGAAACTTGTTACTTAAATAGGTATTTCGATTTGGTTTTGTTCTAGGGTCGAAGCAAGATAACTAGCGTTTATCATTTCCTGCGAGAAGAGTATGAATTCACAAAATCAGTTGCGGAACCTAACTGTGATTTGTCTCATTTACGAGATATTACAAGGCGTACAGCTGAGGCTACAGGTGTTTCTATGAAAACTGTTCAACGGATATTAAAAGAAGAGAAGGAATTGCCATCCTGCTCATCAAATTTCACTTCTCCTATGAAGAAAAGAAGAAAGCGGGATAGTAAGATAGAAATAGATAATTTTACAGCCGATGTTGTTCGCAGTACTATACAAAATTTCCATGTCATCCATAAAGAAATTCCAACGTTGGCTAAGTTAAAAACTGTATTAAATGAAAAAATTGGTTTTGATGATTGTATCGAAACTGTTCGTCAATTGTTACTGAAGTTAGGTTACAAGTGGCGTAAAACAGAGAATAACCGTAAAGTTTTGACGGAGCGTCATGATATACAAATGTGGCGTTTAAAATTTTTGAAGAAGATGTCAGAATATCGCAGTCAAGGTCGCCCAATTGTGTACACCGATGAAAGTTATGTCCTTTCAACACACGTGCGAAACAACACCTGGGCACAAAAGAAAGAGAGTACACCATTCTTAAAACCTGTGCTCATGTTGAAAAAATTGAAAAAGAATACTTAAAATACGTCGACCTGGATTTTGAGTTCATAATTAACTTAGGGAACGATTCTGACGAAAGCGAATCAGAAATTGAATTTGATAGTGATTAAGTGCTGATTTTTTTGTTTCTTCTCTGTAATAAATAAAAATATTATTTACTTTCAACTGTTGTTTCTTTTCTCTGCAACTTATCATTCTAATAGCTAAATATTATTTACTTAAATTGTCTATATAATTTATTAAATAAATATATAATGCGTGTCAGATTTCTTTCCTAACGCTACCTACGTTTACACACACTAGCGCGCCTATCACTACACGTCACTACTACAACCAGAGCCAAACGGACTTCGTGAAATAGAATATCTGTATCATGATTACGAAATAATAAAAATTAAATCTGATATTTTTTAGTGTTGACTAGTGAGCTATTGAGCCAGTAGAAAAATATAGTAAATAAAACAGTCTGATGTGACTAGTATATCTCTACATAACTACAGTATCAGTTCCATTAATTTACCGTCCTCTGACGAACCCATTCTATTATCATATCGTGACGTCAAGACGCTATTCGTTATCATCACATCTCGTCAAGAGTCATCGATACAATATCTCGTGAGTGATTATACTGACATGCAAATCAGTTTGAAGTATTTTCCGACGCACGTGTTAAAGATAGAGCGAAGCGGAAAAAGTGCCAGGGTATCATGATTACAGGAGAAGACGCCCCGAGAGCCCCGCTCCCGTCGGCAGTCGCAGAGCAATCTCCGGCCACCTTAGGCGCGGGCCTGCGGTCGGCGAGCGTCGGGTGGCCTGCTGTCCGATCACCACTAGGCCCGGGTCGAAGGCGCGTTGTGTTCCACGCGCGCCTCAATGAGATGTCAGCACAGGAGACGGAGTCCGCTAGGGCCAGAGCCTGCCAAGGTTGCGGAATTTATTCGAAAGAGTCACCGCGGCTTTAGAACGCAAAGGGCTTTAGGAGGAAAACGGATGGGTTTTAGTCAGTAAGAGTCTGACACGCCCTTCCGCTCCACCAAGAGCGGAAGAAGTCATTTGATGATTTAACTTTTTCCAGCAACTGGGTTCTGGAGTTGAGATCTGCATCTGCTTACACTGGAAGCCAACCTAAATAGTTGGGACAAAGCTAAGCAGATATAAAATGATGGAGAGTTTCTCCATGTCTTGGGCGAATCTTCAGACAGTATAATGGGGCAACCTGAAGGAAGTGAGGAGCCTGAGCGTTGAATTAAAAATAATCAATATGATATTGACTGTTGTTCTTTCTACCGTTAACATTTTAATTAATCAGACTTCGACTCGTTCACCAAGATATGAAATATTTTACGTGTTTTATTTAATACTTGATATTATTTTGTGCGAAAAATCAGGCCAGAACCGTGAGCTAGTTAGGGCCACAAACTATATATCTGTGCATGTTACGGGTTTCAAATTTATCTCGCATCGGTCATTTGACAGGTGGATGCGGCGTATTTCCATGATCTCAATTAAGGTTAACCACCAGTCTCATTCAATGCTATTATACTGCATTGCGGATGTTATGATCTTATTTAGATGTCAAACTATTTTTTTGTATTTTTTTTTATTCACATTGTCGTCTTAAAACAAGAACAAACGTCTCACAATTTGCTAAATTTTATCGCTTACAATAAGCATGTAAGTAATAATAGCAAATGGAATAATAAATGAGCTCCCACTACTTAACATTTAAGATAATTAATTCATATTCACACGCAATTCATTCCACGACTAGGTACTAGATCTATTAAAAATATTGAACTTACCTTCTACTACTTATTAATAAGCGTTACTTAATATCACAATCAATAAATTAATTAATAAATAAATTAAAACAAGCACCACAGTAATGTTACATCGTTCACTATCACAATATACCTAAACTACTTGTAGCAAAATATGAGACGAAACGTTATCAACCGCGCGTGACATTGAAAAATACAGGTATAGGCTTGAAACAACACGAGAATACTACAAACAAGCGATTATAACTATTATTTTTATTGTTATAAAGTCACAAATCAATCTAATATCTTTTGACAGTTGAAGTACCACGTGTCTTCGTCAGGAATGACGTATGTTTGACGTATCAAATAATTTTGGCGCGCGAATGCGGAAGTTTCTTGGGTTACGTAACTCAGCGACCGGCCCGATGGTTGAGCCAACACTGGCGAGATTGCACGGGTTATCACGGCCACGTTAGCCATTCACGGCTACTCGAACGCGGTTGAATGAACGATTCTGTTTCCAGAAATGGCATGGTCTTTGGCTGTGGGGAGTCCCTACATGTGGAAATTCTCTTTGTCTATGGATAGCATAAAACATAGCGTCATTTTATCTGTTAATTGATTATGACTTAATGTGTAGTGTGTAAATAATTGCAGATATCCGACTCGAAGGACCAAAATCTTAGCTAGACAAAATGAAGGTCCTTTTAAAACCTGTCTCAGTTACATAATCTTTTTCTTAGAACATTTATATAATAAGTCAGTGAGTAACAAATAACAATAGCTTTACTTGACTATCTACATAATACGTTCGTCCTCTCTGTCGTGGATTTGAGGAAAACAGGTCACTGTAACTGGGTCATCAAATTCGTGGTAAAATAGGTTAGTAGGTCAATCGTCTTTAAAGGTTGTTACGTTGGCAAGAAAAGGAAAATGTTCGTTTTTCCTTCATCAACATCATCGTCGATAGCCTTTCTGTCCACTATTTTTTCCTTATTCAGTGCAACGGTACAATTATTTTTTAAATGATTTTCCTGCTCGTGTTTGTACGAAACAATTGATTACGTAAGTAAAGTCTTCCAACTACAATTCGTTTCTTTGTCCTACTAAGTTTTGACTCTTTATAAATATGCTCTTCGCTAGTTAGTAATAAGTATGTATGGCAGTAGTTCACTGTAGGTACGAAGTTGTATGATACCTAATTGATAACAATTATCGTCTCCGGGCTCTGCCTACTTCTTTGATAACAGTGACATATATCTAATATTGCGTAGTATATAACAGATTGGTATTCATATGTTATAAATATAAGAGTAATTGTATTGTTTTCATTTACACATTAATTGATTTCTCTGAGCGTGTTTTTGATGAACATGAGTATATTACTGATTGGAAGGCTTCCCACGAGGTTGACCGATGACCTGATAAAGGCTGCGGGAATCCTTGATGATGGATACGAGACGCATTTTTTTTTTTTAAGTATGGGAAATCATCAAATGACTTCTTCCGCTCTGGGTGGAGTGGAAGGGCGTGTCAGGCTCTTACTGACTAAAACCCATCCGTGTTCCTTCTAAAGCCCTTTGCGTTCAAGGGCCGCGGTGACTCTTGCGAACAAATTCCGCAACCCTGGCAGCGGAAGCACAGCGACAAGTCGATGTGTCAACTCTTGGGAGAGGCCTATATCCAACAGTGGTCGTTTTTCAGCTAAAATTATGATGAAAATGAATACAAGTTTCCTAAGCAGATGTTTAGGGGGCATTCCTTTGATAAGGTTGCACTTATGATAGTATGTATAACGTACTGGCTGGCCAGCTGTGGGCATCCCACGCTTCACTTGCCGATGCGTAGTTTCGACTAAAGGACTTTAAGCTGCTCTAACGGTCTTAAAGTTCTTCGAAAAATATGGCCGGCCCTCTGCCATTTTGACTTGGCTACCTTACAAAACGTGTCTGTAATACGGTATAGAAAATTATAGTGATTTTTCGAGTCTTAATTTGTGAACCAACTCGGCTAAACTGTTACACGGTAGATCACCATTTTATGTCAGTTGTTTAATAAATTTACGTTTATAACAACTAATTGAACTGTCAAAGTAATTAGTATCGACGTGTTATCAAAATACAAAAATACCTAAGTAATGATGATAATATCTTTCACTAATTGTCGTATTGACCTTTACCCAACGGAAACTCGACAAAATTGCGATACCTATTAACCAAACTGTATTTGTATTTTAATTGCATTTTCATTTAGGCATTGATAATATCTAAGTAAAAATTACTCCTCCGATACTCATTATTTTTCGTTACTTATAGATTTATAATCAGGTTTTTGAAAAAATAATATTTTTTCAAAAATCAAGCCTTTTCATTAATTATCTTTAAATATAAAAACCTGGTATAATTAAAACGAGTATAATATTGTCTCTATAAATTTATTGCTATTAGAAAAGGGCTGTAAGTGCAAATATCGTAATGCACTCAAGGCCCAAATTATCTAAAACGTAAAAAAAACATCTCCTAGAAAAGACAAAAGAAAATAATATCAATATTGATGGGACTAATAGATGACAATGTTATGACCTTGAACTTAGGCAGGTCATAAACCTTTGAACTTCTGATAGGGGGGAAGGCTGATGTACACAGTAACCACCCTATACTCAAAATGTCATCCTTTCTATTAACATTTATAATAATTGAATCCTTTTAAAAAAACAATAAAGCACCTAGCACACTGAGGTTGGAGGCCATAGTTTAAAGCCAAATTTTACAGGTTTTCAGCCAAAAGAAGAGTTTGAGTAATATCAACAAAAAAACTTAATACGAATTCGGGAATTAATCGTAGATGCAGCGTAGCACATCGTAGGCGCACGTAGGGCTATCGTAGATGCAGCGTAGCACATCGTAGGCGCACGTAGGACTATCGTAGATGCAGCGTAGCACATCGTAGGCGCACGTAGGGCTATCGTAGATGCAGCGTAGCACATCGTAGGCGCACGTAGGGCTATCGTAGATGCAGCGTAGCACATCGTAGGCGCACGTAGGGCTATCGTAGATGCAGCGTAGCACATCGTAAGGCGCACGTAGGGCTATCGTAGATGCAGCGTAGCACATCGTAGGCGCACGTAGGGCTATCGAAGATGCAGCGTAGCACATCGTAGGCCATCGTAGATGATGGACGTAGGTACATATAATGGCATTCACATATTTTGTACCCTCTACGTATACAACACTGCCTTATTCAACCATAAGTTACGTAAATACTTCTCAGCAAGAAAAAACAACGTGTGATCCTTCGACAACTTATGAATACAATGGTGTAGAATACATTTATTCAATATAGACTCAACACATCAGCAACAAAAACAAAGTAAAAGGAATAATAATAAAGAATTGCGCATAGCTTAGCTATACCAAAAGGGTATCTCTAAAATCCTTACGGCCGGTCTCAATAACGTAGATACGTTATTGAAGTCTTTTAACCAACTGTCAAATTAGCTACCAACAGTAGCTGAAACGTCATGTTTGCCTTTGTAACAAGATGGCCGGTTTCAATTACGTATCTATTATTGAAACCGGCTGTTAATATTGGACATCTATCTTCCGTATACGTAATTTACCTAGGTACTTAAAAATGAAAATTAAATAATGATTTACTTACAGTTACAGTGTGCACCGTTCAATAACAAAAGAAAATTCAACTGAATTTTAAAACAAGTGTTAATTAAAAACACGTCAGAAACATAAAAGCGATCAATATAATAATAAATTGTATAAATTTGTATAGGTTCACCATTGTTTCCATGTGCATCGATAACAGTTACATCCATATTCTAAGTCATTTCTTCCACCCGTACGAGTGTACGAGTCGATCTTTAAGGGGGATCCGTAGTGCTAGTCCGCGAAATTCGAATTTTCTTGTGTTTCATGCAATTTGCTGGTCAGTCTCGGGTTTTAACTTGATTAAAATATGATCTGCGACAATAACAAATATGTACTCACATAATTATAACCATACGGATATGCACTCATTTTCATTCTTAACTTAGATTTGAGGCATATTAACTAGATTTCGGAAATCAAACTATATGCATCAAATTTAAGTTAGAGCGATGTATTGATTATTCTTACTACGGTAAAGTAACACTCTCCGAGGCGGATCCGTAGGTTGATGACCAGTGACCATCCGCAACATACCGAGACTTCTCCGTGCCTCGGACAGGATACAAATAAATAAAAAAAAACGAAATAAATAATAAACGTTTATTACCAAAATATTCCAAAGTTTTTTGTTACATTTGCCCCAAACTAGCCCAGAGGGTATCGTGTTACCCAGTTACTGGTTGGTGGAGGTCAGATCTCCATGTTAAATATTGGTATTCAAACAGTCGCTTACATGTAAAATACTGGTATTCAGCTGCATCACGTTAGACGGAGGAATAGGAAGCAGACAAAACCACTCAGGCTCGGCTAAGTAAAGCCCAAGTCCATCAATAAAATTAGGAGTTACAGCTCGTTATTTAACTACGTTAACGTCTTCTTCCGTTGTCACGGCGACTGAATCGAGGAAATTTCCTTTACAGAAACTTAGAATACGGCTGTTAGGTACAGATCAGGTGACGTTTAATAGCAGTGTTGTGCTCCTGACGTGCGAACAATAACGTACATTAACTCTTTCATGTTGAACACTCCATTGTATCCAAGTCAATTAGCTCAGTATCATTGCTGCTATTACAATAGCCCAACATAAGGTCTAAATGCGGAAACCTAATCCCCCATTAGATAAAATGCATTAGCTAGAGAAGCTGTGGCGCCAGATATACAATGTAGCGACATAGATACGACAATACATGAAAAAACCCGCAAAAATACTGGTTCATAGGAATATTTTGAATCTACATCCTGTCACCGAAATGTCAAATGTCACTGTCAAATCCTGTCACCGAAATGTCAAATGTCACTGTCAAATCCTGTCACCGAAATTAAAAATATTTATAACGTCAAAAAACTCACACTAGTCTAGAAGACTACTATTCTGACGAAACATTCCAAGCAGTCTGTTGCAGTGAGTGACATCAAATCTGTGATAAAAGACAACATATTCGTACGAACTACTTATACCAGTGTTTTGATTTATTGTCGTATCGTCGTCTGCACCTTGTTTAAACCTACGTAATGTACATTTTACTCTGAGTGAATGAACTGTTTTATTGCGCCACGAAAGACCAGAAATATACTTTGCGAAGTGAGTTAGTACTTAGTAGACAGAATGCCCCAGCCATAAAACAAGTGCTATGGCTTTGTGCCGTACATGAGTATGAGCATTATGCTGGGCGATGGCCCTTTTGTGCAGATGAGACGTATATTTTCCCAACTTGTAAAAACAATTGTCTCTTTTTTTTCTTTCTAATGAGCTCGGATTTCTGTCCATCATCAATCACGGAACTGCTGAATCCGCAAGTTTAGTTTAATAAACCGACGACTAAGCTGCCCTTTAACCTTTTTCTTCAATCAGTCACGCCTTCCCACAGAAAAATGCTAACTTAACGCGTAACCGATTGCCAGATTACCCCAAAAAGGTCTTACGCATCAATTTGATTGTGTTTCTATGTAAATGCCCTGATAATCTTGGTCTGAAATCGCTAAACCTAAAGGAATTACTCAGACTCGTCTCCGGACTACACGCGAAGGTTAGAAGGTCACCCATTCATGATGAAAGTCAAGGTCAATTTCATACTTTATCGTTTCAAGGTCAAGTGCTGATGACGAATACATTTCCTAACGTACTTGAGACTAACAACATTGAACTTAGAACTAGTGTTGTTTTAATTTAAGTAAGTAATCAAGTTGAAAGTTTATCAACTTAGTGATCATGACTCACATTATTTGATTTATAAATTGGAACTTGAGATATCATAATCATCAGCATTCTACTGTTGGCCTTGCTAAGTCGCTAGTTATTTTACTGTTCCGTCGTATAATCTTGCATATTATGGGATCCCCCTCAAGGGGGAGCCTATGTCCAGCAGTGGAGGTCTTTCGGCGGGTATGATGATTGACACTTAGGAAGATAGCCATTCCAATGCTACGAGGCTCATAATTCCATCTAGGCTGAGAGGGCGTTCTACTCTAAGTTCAGTCTTTATTCAAGAACTCGTCTACTCCACTAGTCAAATTGGCTGAAGAACTGATACATCCTCGTCTTCATTCACTGTAAAGAATCGGAGAGAGCTGGACGTCGGCATGTCTTTTTAGCTCGACTTGTGGAAACTACATAATCTACATTTATTAAATCGTTTGTCCTAACTGACTCCATCAATGCAGAATCCAAAGTCTAGAAAGCTGCAATTCTGGAATTGTGTTTTTTAAGTGATGTTTATTTCATAAAGTAAGCATCTGCTAAGAAAGGATATTTCTGAAATTTCAACTTCAAGGGGATATTTTTTGTGTGTAAAGTTTGCATCCGCGCAAATCCGGGACGGGTCACTAGTATACAATATAATATAATGGTACTTTCTCATACCGAATGTTCAGTCATATAACTCAAACAAGAACTACATTATTATTGATTGCCACCACATACATTAACGATGACCATAACTTTAAAACCTTTCATTTCCTCCCCATACCTCCATAGATACATCGTCAAGGCAAATAATAATTACTATGAGGTTATAATAGCCATGTCACTTTAAACTGCTATAATATCTATACTAATATAGTAAAGTAAAATCTCTGGAACTACCAGTCGATGATATCCACATTCATGGGAAGGCTATAAAGGGATGGGGAAAAACGGGATATTTTTTTTTTAAGGATGGGAGATTCATCAAATGACTTCTTCTGCTCTGGGTGGAGCGGAAGGGCGTGTCAGACTCTTACTGACTAAAACCCATCCGTGTTCCTTCTAAAGCCCTTTGCGTTCCAGGGCCACGGTGACTCTTTCGAACAAATTCCGCAACCCTGGCAGGCTCTGGCCCTAGCGGGCCCCGTCTCCTATGCTGACATCTCTTTGAGGCGAACACAACGCGCCGGGCCTGGTGGTGATCAGACAGCGAGCCACCCAACGCTTGCTGTCCGCAGGCCCGCGCCTACGGTGGCCGGGGATCGCCTAACGACTCCCGACGCCTGGGGCGTCTTCTCCTGTAGCGGCGGTTAAAACAGGATATGCACGTACGAAGTCGCGGGCAAAAGCTAGTACGTATATAATTGGTGGATCTCGTGGCTAAATAATAACAGTCGCATGAGTCAAACTTCTTCTGGACGGGTGACCATCCATTACATATGAATCCTCTGTGCCTCGGAAAACAAGTCAAACCGTTGGTCCCAGCCCTCATTTATAGATTTTTGTCAGTCTTGGCAAACTGGGTTGTGGAGGTCACATCGGCAGTCGCTCCACGTAAAATACTAGTATTTAGCTGAATCCGGTCTGACTGGAAGTCTAACATATTTGGGAAAAGGCTAGGCAGATGATGACTATCTGCAGTTGTTATCGAACCACGTGTATACAAATGACCCCATACATTTTCGATTCGGCTCGTAACACGACCTCGACATTTTCGCCGAACTTGACCCAAATATGAACGTATCTATTATCTATTGACGGTTTTATTGAGCTTTCTAATAACTATTACAACACCGATGCTACAAAAGGGTTTGTCCCTGTGAATAAATAATCATGGAAATGGCCCTATATGATAGAATCAGAAATTATTTTAATTTAATTTAAAGAAAAACAAACAGTAGCGCAATAAGAAATAGTCATACTTAATATCTTATATATTACATCTTAAACAATTATGCAACCCACTACGTTCTCCACAGATTACAATAAAAAGTAGGTATTTAAAAACTAGCTTTTGACACAGATTAGATACCTATAAACGGTAATTCTGGATTTTTAATTTAAATATATATTTAAAAGAAAAAGTAAATTTAAAGTAAATTTGTGTGCGTAGGTACATTTTTAAACATTACCTACGATGTGTAGTAATTTTTTATGTAGTAATTTCTTCTCTATGTAAGATATAAACCACCGTTAAAGTAAAAATAAATAATTGTAGAAGAACATTGCCAACATTGCCCGATGAATACAAGAAGATTCTGAAGTGGCAGTGGGGTACATTGGAAGCAGATTGCCCAAATGTGGCAGAAAAGTTACACAAACATATTGACTGGCAGATAAACAAAACAACAAGACTATGAAAACAACATACTGGAAGGAGCAGTGCCCCAATTTGGCAACAAAATATCAGCCTATAATGTCCACGTGTAGTAAACAGGACTCCTGTAGAGACCTTTGAGCCGTTATCCACCACAAGGGGGGAATGAACTGTAATACGACACAGGCCCAGGGCGGGATGATGGAGATGTCCCTTGTTTACGAATTAATGGCTCTAGGACATGGCGGTTTCCCTTAAGATCAGTGTTGATGAACTTACACAAAGTAATGTACTTGCCTTTATTCGAACCCACGACCTCTACACGGGTACTGTTACTACTGGGCCACACACTCACACTGCTAGTCCCTAACTAGCAGATAACATCTTAATTCTGTTTACTAAGGACTCGCCGCAAATAGTCTGAATAGAAATTGAAAATATTTTCAAATTGCAGTCATTTTCACTTAAGTTCCACTCATAAAAAAGTAAGGTACCTGCTTAGTTAATAATGCATCGTTATGGGACTTTGTCCTTGGCAATGGCTATTGACTATTCACTCATTTATAATTCAGTATAATTTTTATCGAAGAAACTGCCCATTAACTGCAATTTGCGACCAATCATCCACTCCAAGTACAAAGAACAGTATGGGACTTTCCCACAGCCTGTTTGTCATATGACTTTCAACCTTAAACTAATTGAAATAAAGTTGGTTATTGCCTTGTTATTATGGTATGTGGATAATAAACTGTAACTACCCCACATAGATATGTTTCCAAGCAGGAAACTTATGAATTTATTAAAAGTTTATTTATTATTTTTTGAAGTTATACTTCTTATGGCGCGATGGAGAAAACTGATGAGAGTGAATTTTTACGATGCGCGCGCACACCGACATCTGAATTCTACATCGTGAAGTTAGTTCTAGGTGGCATGAAAATCGATAACTATGTTCAAGTTGTATATTCTAGTATTTTTTGATTGTCTTTTGTTTCTTTTATGTTTAAATTTCGAAGAAGAATGTGGTTTTAATTTCGAAATAAAGCGCCAAAATATAGGTAAGATACAAATATTTTGATAAAAGTAATTGATTAGACACTAATTTTTCCCGCGGCTCAGCTCCTTTTATTCTATCCTAGAAGATTTTATTGGAATATGATGATTTTTCGAAGACAAAAAACAGTCTCTTCATGAATGAGTTTTCTTAATCGGATTTGTATCTACAGTAGAACGGAACAAAGAATTTTACCGTTTATAATAATTATTAGTATTGACTATTTTGAAAAAAGGAGTCTCGTAACTTATATGTCATTGTAAGTAGGTACCCATAAACTTCTCAGGTACACACCATCCAGAATAGAAAGTTGGTATTAATTTCAAATACTACTAACAAAACATTCGAATCAAAAAAAAAAATTTGCATGATGATGATTTGAAAACTATGAAACGTATCAGTTATTTAGCGTAATAGACATAATTGGCGATCGTTCGAACGCAACAAATTGAAGCTGAAAACAATACAAATATTTTAAAACTTTTATATTTTTTTAGTTGTGAATGTTTTTTTTAGTTATTTTTTTTCCATACGCCAAAGAAGTATAACTTATAACGCGTGTACATAAGTACACACACTTTTTTTTTATTTTATATGTGTTTGCACTTGACTCTAGTCTAGGTCATAGATGACAGAGACAAAGTCGACGATGGAGCGAGCTTATCCAGAAGAAGCCGGTTCACTCTAATTTTGAAGAGATTAGGGTTGTATTTTTCGCAAAATTGCTTGCATCGACAATTCTGTTATAATGAAAAGTCCAAACATTTAATGAGTCCAGTGAATGTCCTGTTAAAAATGATAGATCATTAGTAATAAACTCAATTTTGGACGATAAATTATGGCTTCAACTAAATGAACCATTTCTGTAAATAAAATTAATAGATAGCAATCCGATTCAAAGCAATTCCGGATGCAAGGACCAAGTCCATTATGAAGCGGTGGTGCCGCCAAAGGTTTTGTAGTCTGATGTGTTATTAAGTTGTACAATTACATGGCTAAAAACAGTACTTCTCTAGATTTAATCAAACCTTTTTTGTACTCTGGGGGAAACATTCAAAAGTCGCCCGGACTTCGAGGATAAGACCGGAGAGGGTGGAACCCCACTAAAACCACCTTTCCATAGATTCCATACTTATGCAGATGGTCATCTCTACCTCTTAAAATACCACCCCCGAACTCTCTATACAAATGCTAATTCCCCACATCCCTAGATATACTGTAAAGATAGAAAAAAAAAAAAAAAAAGTTCATTTCCGCCAAGCCTGACGCATTCCAAAAAATAAGAATACAAAATTTGAAAAGTTATACCAGTTGGGAAAATATGCGTCACATTCGCGCCAAACGGCTAATATTCAGTATGATGGTGGGACTCGAGTGTGAGACAGAGCCACAGCGCTGGTTTTCAGTGACAGCTGGCGTTGACAGAATGACGTCGATTGGAGCAGTATAAAAGTAATTTAAAAAATATATAAACAAAAAAACATATTTTTTTTCACTTGTCCTAGTGTTCATCAAATGGCCCATCCATTTGATGAACACTAGGACTAGGACCCTAATCTTATTACAATCTAGCCTTGTCTATAGACTAATAAGTAATTTAATTAAAACCTAAACTGTTGTTATTGAAAAAAACAAATATGTATTCCACCCATACGTGGAAACATCATATAGGACTCACCTTAGAAGTACTATTATACCTACACAAAAATAAAATAAGTAATACGGGTACTGCGTCCAACTTTAATTTGGATAACGATCATGATAAAATTATAGTCGTCGGTTGTCACTACAATATATCGACGAAATTTCAAGGGCAATAACATTTATGTTCCATACATTGACCTGAGTTACCTCACGCGTGTGTTTTGTTAAAAATTATATCTATATATATAAGGAACAATGATGTACATAGACTCTGGTGGAAGGAAAGGGAGGGGAATGATATTTATTCATTTATATATTTATCCATTTATTGGCCTATCTACAATTGTTATACTGTTTGTCCTTATAATAAAAGCAATATGATAAAACATAGTGTACAATATGATGCGATAGACACAGCATGCAAAAACAAAATAAAAATGTGGACAGCTTCACGATTTTGCGTGTCATCCTTGCACAGGAGCCATGCTAATCTTCTCTGTATCGTTTAAATTTTAGTATATGTACTGCCGAAGCAAGTATATAAAAATATGTAAGAAAAGGTAGCGGAGATATTATGTCGCGGAATTGGTTCGAAAGAGTCACCGCGGCCCTGGAGCGCAAAGGGCATTAAGAGGAACACGGATGGGTTTTAGTCACTTGAGTCTGACACTCCCTTCTGCTTCGCCCAGAGCGGAAGGAGTCATTTGATGATTTCTCATTCATAAAAAAAAGCGAACGAGAACGAGAGGAAGAGGAAGTTCATCTGGAACAGCTTGTTGCTGTATGTAGACTGTATGTATTGGGCGCGGTTTCGCTCGCTTTAAAATAGTAGTAAAGTAGTCTATAACCGCTTTCAGGGTCCCGTCTCTCTCTGTACCAAATAAACTTACTTCTGCCTAGCGTTGCCCGGCAGTACACCGAGACATCCAAAGCTCCACGAGCCCCAGAGAAACCATAAAATCGTCCTGGAACTATCAGATAAGAACAGTACGGAGTAAGATAAAACAATAGATTCATAATTTCTCCCTCTATTTCAAGTAAGCGATAGAATAGAGCGCAAAGGAGAATTCCTGTTCCAAACCGAAAACATTCATACATGTTTAGTTACAACTTAGAGCTATAATTTCCAAACGATTCGTCCCTATCAATTTCAATCAATTAAACTGAAAGCTGTGGACATACACGTATCGCTGGTGACAAACTATATATTTTCCGAGTCCACCCGAAGGTCACCGAAGCGGATCGATGATGGGTGGTGGTAATAATGGTCATTACTCCTCGTTCCGTGGCACGCCCAGCGTGACGATGTGGCTTGACCGCTATTAGCCACAGTAGGTGTGGTTAGAAGTAAAAAAATATCTTCAGGTACATAATACTTCCTTAAGGTGTCTGAAAAGTACATTTGTACCTACTCTAAACTACCAGGCCCTGGTCGATGGCGCGTTGTGTTTCACGCGCGCCTCAAAGAGATGTCAGTATAGAAGACGGGGCCCGCCAGGGCCAGAGCCTGCCAGGGTTGTGGAATTTGTTCGAAAGAGTCACCGCGGCCCCGGAACGCAAAGGGCTTTAGGAGGAACATGGATGGGTTTTCTAAAGTGTCTTGTTGAAAAATAAAGAAAGAAAAAAATTTATTAATCTGGGACTCGCACAGATGAACAACAAAATAAAATTAAGTGGTTAGAAAGTAACAATATAACAAAAAAACCCGTGCGAGCCCAAAAGGCCCTGGCGGGTTGATATCGTGTTGCAGTTAAAGTGTAGGTTCATTTCCCAAGTCGGGTAATGCACAATTTTAAAAGTAGTGTGTATTCTGGAAGAATATCAAATACTTAATGATAATTTAAGGCCCATCTCCTAAAACCAAACTTAAAAATTAACTCGTGGAACTAAAAACTATAGGCACTGTGCGTATAGAATTTATGCAGAACAAATTATTTCCATTTTATAAAAAGCCCCAGAAATCAATTTATTAACAGGCTGGTTTTCGGCAAAGAACTTTTGTAGGCTGACAAAAGTATTCACTTTTGTTGATACTTGTTGATACGGAATATTGGGGAAACGAACTTTTGCGAATTGTTACACATAAGTACCTATTTAGTATATTTTTAACCGTTGTGCGGATAGCTTGGTTTTTTACTTACCTATTAATAAGATAAGACAGTCATGTTTTGCCTGATCGGCGTACAAATATAAGATGTCGGACGCTACACAGCATCAAGTGATTTTAAAATCGTCCAATACACACAGCAAAAATAGCAAAACTAAAAAGTTACAATAAAATACAATCAAATAGTGTCATAAGCTCATCATAGTAAATAATCAAAATGTTAAAGCAATTTTTAATAAGATTGGGATGTCATTATACATGTCAAATTAATTTGTCAGTTAGAAATTAGTCAGTTTACATGGTTTTCTTTTTCATCTTACTAGTAGTAAGAGTGCAACAAGAAGGATTTACGTAACAAAACAATACTGGCCACTGAGACCGAGTGACACGTCAGCTTTGACAATTTGGACAGAACGGTAAAGGATAGAAAAACAATGAATTTGTACAAATAATTGAAATTCCAAGAAATTAAAGTATTCATCGAGAACATTGGGAAATTGTAGCGATAACGAAGCGTTGCGGGATACGGGTACATACATGGTGCGTACAGTGCGTTGTTCTATCAGACGCCCTGCAATAACAGCGGGGTGCTTGTGTGTGTGCGTGGTCAAGTGTGGGGCAGCGCGCCTGAGCGGCTGACTGACGGGGAGGGGTGGCCGCCAAGGTCGCGGCGGCTGTCGGCCGGCAGGCTCGCGCGCCGCCGCACGCCCCATGCTGCCCGCTCCGCTCGCCCCGCTCGACCCGCACAAATCGCGCGCGCTCACCACGATATACGCGCCGCGGAAACTCAACACAAGGAAGAACAAAACGGCGCAAATGAGAATGATCGACAACGACATCCAGCTCAAGCCGACCCTGTCCCCCTTCCATCCTCTTCCGGCCATCGGGCAGAAACTGGAGAGGTCCAAAACAAAAGTGATCGTGTTCGACCTCAACAAGAGTGAGTCCGGTACGTTGGATCGCTCCGTCAAAATTCGCGATGTGCTCAAGCCTCTCACTCCACTGCGGATACATGGATTCACAAGGAAGAGTTCCCTGGACCGTCTGGATGTGAAAAGACCGCAGCAGCTGCTCCGAGAGAATACGTACGACGTAATAAAACCGATATTCGTGACAGCAGAAAACATAAAAGTAAGTCAGGATGATATGTCTATAATGACGAAGGCGGAAACGATACAGTCGCCGCCAAATTCAGAGAGTCCGACAAAAAAGGTGGAACAGCCAAAAGTCTCACCGAAGACGAGGTTTAAGAAGGCAGCGCTGCAGGTGGCCAAGATGTCGACGATGCCGGAGACTGGGAAGCTGTTGTGTTTAAGAGAGAGACAAACATACAGGGTGTGTAGGGTAGAAGAGGACAAGAGTATATGCAAGCTGCAGGAGTTACCCCAGAGTCCGGCTCAAAACCTAAACAAGCTCTCAGAAATATTCCAGAGCTTGGAGATGAAAGGTCGGCACAGAGACAAGATGAAAAAGGAAAACAGCTGGTTCTAACAGCAACTGATCTTAGAATTAAGAGAGTGCAATCATTTAAACTTGAAAATGTGAACAAAGTTCTGTGTTAAGTTAATGTTAAAAGTAAGAGTTTATTTTTGTTAATGTTAAATGTATACGAAGATATTGATATTGCTCAAGTGTAGTGTGGTGTCCGTCTTGATATTTTATTAAAGTGTGTCGAACTTTTCAATGAAGGTTCTTATTTATCCTTGGAAGATAACTGGCGTAATTTATATATTCTGTTTTCATCGATAATGGTTGTGAGAAAGGTCATGTGTACGCTGTAGATTCAATGTTGTGACCTTGAAGAGGTTTGTCAACAAGTGGCTTGCGTGATTGTCGGCCAGTTCTTAATGAACCTTCTACACATTCGCCAATGTTGGCCACACTTCGCCTACCATTGAGGAATTATTAACAAAGTTGATTAGGCTTCTGTAAGCAAACAAAGCGATGGATATCGAACTGACAAACAGCGTGGGTATTCGACAGCACAGAAAGCGCGATGTTATCGCTAGTTTAGCGCTGAATCATTTTTCCAGCAAATAATTCGTTTTTGTGATTTTTGTCGTAACTTTTCATTCTAAAATATAGTCGTAATTTCTTTTGCGAGCGGCTTCGCCCGTGTGAAAATCGAAAATAATCCTATGTCTTATTCCAGGGTAATGGTTCCCCTGTATCTCATCCCAATCCTTTCAAGCGTCAAAGTCGAAGTCAAAACGTTTATTTCAATTAGGCCATTTAACGGCACTTTTGAACGTCATCATTTACAGTTCAGTAAAATAATAGTATTACATTAATAAAGTGACTCTACTGTCCATTCGGAAAGGTAGATTCTTATGGAGAAGAACGGACAAGAAACTCCATAAGCGTGATTGTTGGACATTGAGATTTTATCAAGAAACCTTTATACACACATTTATATAGGAAATAGGAGAAAAGCCATATTACATTAACGCCAGTACAAAACTGAAAATTAAACGCATGCAGAAAAAGTTGCAAAATCACTCGTAGACATCTCGTAGCATATCGCGTAGCCCGTAGTGCGTCTTGAGGCGTAGTCTCGTAGCATTCGTAGCGCGTAGCATCTCATTCGTAGATGCTCCCCTTTCGTAGCGAGGTCGTACAACAAAATTACGACTAGATTTTTGTTATGTTTTCTATATTTATTTTCAATTAATTTATTTTTATGATTTCTTCCAATTACTTATTGGACATGAAAGTTTAAATTATAAAACAATCGATCTGCCCAGCCTTTTCCCATCAGTGGTTCCCAACCTTGATTTGACCCGGGACCACTTTGGTTTCCTTGTTGCTAGCAGGGACCAGAAATCAAACTAAATTAAACTGTGTTAATCTAAAAAATAACTTATGTCATAAAGATATTCTAAATTTGTAGCTAACTATTCTTTGAAACCAAACGTAATGAACGTTGATAAAACCATAGATAAAATCTTTTGTATTATAAACCTTTCGCGGATCACAGGTTGGGAACCACTGCTTTATATATACCGACCAGCTACTTGATACACGAAGGAGTCTCGGCATGTAATGAATGGTCACCCATCCACAGGCCGACCTTACTTAGACGGTACTTAGCCAAGCTAAGGTAAACATGGATTAATATTTTGGTACGCAATCAAGTAAAGTGTAGCGGCATCAATGCCGCCACATGAAAAACTAAGAAACGAAATTTGTACGGCAACAAAAAGAACCGCAGCGCAATCTACGCCGAACTAACATCGAAATCCTGCATCGCGCAACCAAAGTTCTCCGTGCGATTTGAACATATACAACAGTCCGAATATCAACTATCGGGCAGTTGCCCACCAGACACAACAACCGTCTGGTTCGGAGGATCCTCCCATTTTCGGTGGAGGTATGCGGGACTTTACTCTCTGTACCGCATACTTCCAAATTGGTGACCCCGACGTGTATCGCCGTGTCGAACATGGAAAAATATTTACGCAATCAAATGCCCTTGCGTTGAACCTTGAATGAGCTATCCTTACACAGTGCTTGTAAATTGGCCACATTAAACATTGTATGCGGGTGATAAGTTAAGTTACAACATTCACCTTGTTACACTTGTTTGGGGAGTATATAAATCTAACTTTCGTGAAGAACAGAGATATTAAAAATCTCAAAATAATAAAAACCCCTTTATTGAATGGAGATTATTGAAAGAGTGGCCCGGGTACGTGCCTTTTACCTGTACGTTGATAATATAGGGAGGCTGGGTAAACAAGGGACTTGGCAAGGACAAGATTATTCTGATGGTATAATAGAATAAAATTCTAACCATATTTTGAGTTACCTATACGTTACTCGAAAGCTATATTATTATCCGAATACGGCAAAATCAAAATAATGGGTTATGATTCCTCCTTTTTTTTTAAGAATGGGAAATCATCAAATGACTTCTTCCGCTCTGGGTGGAGCGGAAGGGCGTGTCAGACTCTTACTGACTAAAATCCGTGTTCCTTCTAAAGCCCTTTGCTTTCCAGGCCCGCGGTGACTCTTTCGAACAAATTCCGCAACCAATTTAAGCCCCTGCCATTTTAAAGTCGTACATTTTAACAGTAGGGGCCAATAATTCTTTCATAGTACAAGGTGACCATGTAGGTACTCTTTTCCACCCAAACATCTCTTGTCACCATGTTTTGCAATAGTCCTGCACCAACCGGGCATTTTCCATGTGTGCACTTGCAGTGTCGATCGTAATAAATCTTAATTAGATTATAATTTCTCGATATATTAGGAAAAAATCGTTTTGTACACAATAAATTCCATCCAAATTCAATAGTTTCCAATATATTTGTGTCTTATTTAGAAAAAATAGTTTACAATTTCACGCGATATTTTACAATCTTACGTCGTTTGCCATTTTCCGGTGACATTATCATCATCTTCCTGCCCTTATCCCATGTTACTTGGGGTCGGCGCAACACGTTTTTATCTTCCATTCTGTCCTCTCAGCCGTTACGCTTTCACTAACTCCCTTTTCTTTCATATCACTCCTAACACAATCCATCCATATTCTTTGGCCTCCCTCTCCCTGTCCATCCATCCATTCCGATGACAAATACAGGGATAATCGCCGGTTGTTGCCTTATAAAAGCGTCGAACGGGGCCTCTGCGAGTTAGCTTCGGCTTCTCGTACGACTTCCAAAAGTCCGGGGCCCCAGGGCTCCGATAAATGTCTCATAGTTACATACGTGTAAAAATAAATAGTCTTAATCGTTGCGGACAACTTGAGATAAGCCAATAATAACTTTATGCATATTTAATTTTAGTACAGAACTTGTCGATGTGGGGAGCCTTATGACTAGCATTCACAGCAGTGAACGTCTTTAGACAGCCCGTTTAGAGAGCCCGTTTCTCAATAAAACCGATGAATTCATGACCGGCTACCTATATTTTAACAACAAACTTCGTGAAACTAACTAAAAAATACCTTCACATTTGAAAATACATGGCCAGACTTAAATGTGAAGGTTTCATACTGCAATCGATGAGTGAAGGTCTAAGCTAGCTTTAAAGTTAGGGTCAAAGGTTTCATATGGTTCACCTGATTGTCCTTTCAATAATAAGTGCATTCGTTAGAGCTTTGTAAAGTCCAAGGCTTAAAAGTGTTAAAGTTAAGATCGACCAAAAACTATTTAATATCGTAAAATCAGAGTAAACTGTTCAAATTAGAGATTAGTTTGAGTATTAAAACTTGAAAATTGAATCAAATGTCTCATAGACTCATTACCTACTTACTTCTATCACTGGGTCATACTAATATAACCCCATCTGATCCAGGCAATAAAAACCGGCCAAGTTCGAATCGGACTCTCACACGAAGGGTTCCGTACCATAAAACGAAAATAAGAAACTTTGTTTTTTATTTGGAGGTCGGTTGCATTTTTTTTTTGTAAAAACGTTTTTTTATTTTTCACTTTTTAGTGGTAATATCATGGGGTGTGAAAAAGTGAAAAACAAAATGATATTATTCCCATGATGAGCGGTTGCGCTATTTCCCGATAAGTTACTTCGTAGTCCAAGACTATACCAGCTCATAGTTACCTAAACATCTACTTTGCTTTGGGATAGACTTAAACCTAACAATATCTCACTTTACTAGATTTTTATAGATTTCAAGTGTAGGGGGGCAAACATGGTTGACTTGTACACATCTGTATACTTACCCCTTCACAGCATACTGGCGACATGTTATGTTATAAACTGGTGATCAATAAACAGACATGCGATTTTTGCAGTCCCGGAAAATTTGCTCTTATTGAAGAGTTCTGTTGCCTATCTCCGAAGTTCTTCATCAGATCTTAACCAAATTGAAATGGGACCAGTATGAAAAAATAGTCTTCCAAACAAAAAAAGAATCATCCAAATCGATTGACAATTGGCGAAAATATCGATGAAAAACATTTTTTTTAAAATCAGTCGAATTGGGAACCTCCTCCTTTTTATGAAATCGGTTAAAAAACACGTTTCTTTTTGTTATAGCAGTAATAGAAATACACACTCAGTGAAATTTCAACTGCCTACCTATTAAGGTTCTTGAGATACATACAGCCCGCTGACAGACAGACGGACGGATAGAGGGACGGACGGACGGGCGGGTGGACGGACGGATATCGGAGGCTTAGTAATAGGGTTCGGTTGGTTAACATTCATGTCCGGGAACCTAAAAAACAATATGCTAGGATATTAACCTTTTACCTAATTTGCCTGAATTAAAACTACCACCTACCTAGGTAATATCATTTACACTATTCTAACTAGGCCTAGTTAAAGCTGCAATTTAACACTATATCCCTAGAATTTCGCCCACCCCCAGCTAATAACCAGCATGGTACGATCCACAATAGATAAGTGCATGTTTCACGTCAACATGTTCACGCCACGCCAGCCAGCCATCGAACGAAACTCTTTGCATAACCTACATTAACGTTTGTTGACCAAATTAAATGTTTTAAAGACTCCATTGTTCGGGAACTTTCGAATACTGAAACATAATAACTATATTGTACTTCTCTATTATATCTATAGTAGCTACACCCGCATTTTGCCAGCTATGTTTTAGTTTTTAGACGAACTTTGTACGACTCAAGAATCAACCCTGATACTTATAACATCTTCTTTCTAATATTTTTGCATAAAAATAACAGAGAAACTTTAGGAAAAAGACATAGACCACAAATATACAATTTTTGAAATTTTTATCTGTTTGTCTATATGTTTGGGGCTGTGAATCAATTTACGAATAATTAAAACAGCCGCTAAACATCACTCTACAAAATCCCGCCAAAAACTCCCATCGCAGATGCCTTGCCATCACAGAGACAAAGCTGACAAAATGGCTGAATCATGACTTTTTTTTTATTTTTTTTTATTGTTATTTCCTTCCTGGAAGTGCCTATTTGATGCATTTTGGATATGAATCATTTTATAAATAATATAATTGTGTTTATGTAAATGACATGTTCTTTTATTGTTTAAGTAGGTAATTTATTATTATTATTAATTTTGACATAATTTTTGGACATTGTTGATTTTTATGATTTGGATTTGATTTGATTTTAGTTGTTTCGATTTGATTTTAGTATTGACTAACACAGTTTTAAGAACTTTGATACTAACAATTATGGACTTTATTAGGCTGAAAATAAATGAATTTGATTTTGATTTAATTTTTAAACTGATGAAGAGGACACGACGGAAAATAATTCATTAATCATTGTTTTAGTTTATGAACTTACCTGATGATTTATGGACAGCCTTTGATTGACATTATGTAATCGGTAATCGGACGGCTGAAAGTGTGACTTGAGTCTTGTCAAGGCAACATCTACACTACAAGTTTTTTTGTTTGTTTGAACGCGCTAATCTCTGGAACTACCAGTCGGATTTGGAAAATTCTTTTTGTATATATGATAGCCACTTCATGAGGAAGTTTCATGGGGTAGGTTATACTGGAACGGAAAAAAACGGGATATGCGCTAACGAAGTCGCGGGCAAAAGTTAGTTACAATAAATTTAACTTACATAGGTAGTTTTCACCTACTATCATGAAATAGCCATACAAAGCTATTTCAGTTTTGTTGGCAAACTGACGGAAAAGTACATCAATGTAATAACTCTTTTGTGTGAGGTTTTCGTATTTGAATGCAACGATGAATGTTTTGATCGATTTGGGTCAGCATGTGCCAATTCTATTGAATTTAGTAGTTCAATGTCCCGAGGTTATAAATCAATTAGGTAGGTAATAGCAGTGGCGGCCTTAGGGGGTGGCGAGCGGGGCAACCGCCCGGGGCCTCGCTCTTACAGGGGCCTCGCGCTACCCGAGTTCAAAAAACCTTACAATTGAAATGTTTTAAGTATACTTTTAGCAATAAAATGAAGTTATTTCACAGTAAATTATTTAATAATATTAATAGTAATAAGCGCCATCGAATTTGAGGAATACGATGACATAAGACCGGTTTTTAGTTTTGCAATTTTTTAATATAAATTTCTCATTGCTATTTCTTTTCTAATTTTAGTCTTAGGAAACGCCGCAAACATAATCAGAAATACCTACTTTCATATGAATTTCATAAAGATCAAGGGCCTCGCAAAACATCTGTCGCCCGGGGCCTCGCTAAGGACTGCCACCCGGGCCCCGCAACGGTTAAGTCCGCCGCTGGGTAATAGTCTAGTTTATTAACCTACAGTTAATTAAACCTTTGTCATATTTTCTAACGCAAGTAAGTATTATGCACCTGGACTTTCTGAGGCCTCATCTCCCGGCGTTTCCACTATGGTCTGCATTATCATATGCCTTTCATTCATTCTCCCAACATGACCAATCCAAATCTAAGCGTGTAAGCATAATACCTATATTATTATGGTTAGGAAACTAATAAATAATTGACCCTTTGACTAAATAATTTGACCCTTTTAACAGTAGGTACCTAGTACCACTACAATCCACCTCCCACATAATGTTAAACCTATTCTCATATCCCAAGTGACTATTTCCCTTTAAACTTTGTCGTCACTTGAAATAATAGCCGTGAGTGAAGTCCATAATAGACTGATTTGATGTATGGTTCGTGCGGCCATATCAAAGGCCACGCGTAGGAGTACCTACAATACATAGCTACAACCTATCGGTTGCAATATGAGTAACTATCGGGTTTTGAATGTGAAGGCCCCGGAATAGGACAGTTCATGATTCATATTTTAGTTCAGAAAGTACCTACCTGCTTTTGACGCAAAATCTGAAAACGGGTCTTTTCTTTGTACTCAGTATTTTGAGCAATTAAGAGTCTTTAAGTCAAGAGTCCGCAAAAGAACCAAGGCTACCGACATAGCCCGAAGGATCGCCAAACTGAAGTGGCAGTGGGCAGGGTACATTGCTCTCGGAATAGATGGTCGATGGGGCCGAAAAGTACTGAAATGGCGACTGCGTACCGGAAGACGTAGCGTTGGAGGCCTCCCACAAGGTAGACCGAGGACCTGGTGAGGGTCGCGGGTAGCTGATGGATGCGAGACACACAGGACCGGTTATTGTGACAACACTTGGGAAAGGCCTTTGTCCAGCAGTTGACGTCTTTCGGCTCATATGATGATGATGATGAAGTCAAGAGTGAACGGGTTATTTCGAGGCAAGCGTACACCGTACTCGACCACATCGTCGCTTTATATTGGGTAAGATTGTCTTGAAACGCGAACCCATCAATAAAAAATCAAATTTAGTTTACTTAGGAATGTTTTTTTTTTAAATTGAAATATATACCTAAATAGTGGTCCAGACAGACGTTGTCCTGTCCGAACGTTTGATTTGTATCTGACGAAAAATTATAGATATCGATTGCAGCGCCACCTACCGGGTCCAATTGTAAATCTAAACTTCTAAACACTTGAACACACACAAAAAAATTCATTGAAATCGGTTCAGCCGTTTAGGAGGAGTTCACTGTTAACAGACGTACAGAAGAATTATATATATAGAGATAGCAAACGATTTATGCGACGTACGTAAGACGCCAGCAAAGCATCTTATAAAGAAGAATAATTTTATTTTTTATTTATTTTTATTTAATATGGGTTTGCTCTTGACTCTAGTCTAGGTCATAGATGACAGAGACAAAGTCGACGATGGAGCGAGCTTACCCAGAAGAAGCCTGTGTTCACTCTCATTTTGAAGAGATTAGGGTTGTATGCGTTCGTAAACAGACGCAGGCAGAGAGTTGCACTCCTTTGCTGTGCGCATTGTAAAAGACGTTTGGAAACGTTTAGTGCGAATTGGTGGAATAGCAACAAGGTAGGGATGTGCAAGGTAGGGATGTGCACTTGCAGTGCGTCTAGATGTCCGATGGTAGAATAATAATGATATCTAGTTATCGTCAATACATTGGCAAGTCTAATTCTGCAATATTCAAGCAACTCTACATTTTTATAAACCCCGACGCAGAAAGAGAGATGTTATTAGTTTGACTGCTATGTGTGTGTCTGTCTGTGATACCGTAGCTCTTTAACGGTTGTACCGATTTCGATGCGGATTTTTTAGGAAAGCAGATTTTCTAGCGGTGGTTATTAGGCATGTTTTATCAAAATCGATTCAGCCGTTTGAAAATCATCAGCTTTTTTCCAGTTGATCAAGAGCCCGGTATCGCTCGATCAACCAAAGCTACTACGCTAATCGATCGTGATTGGTGTGTAGTGTGCGAGTCCGACTCGCTCTTGGCCAAATTTTCTCTGAATGTATTGACAATAGTTATTAATGATACTAGTGCGGTAAGTTGGTTTTTACAAACGAGTAAACGAATGTAAGCCCGGGACGAAGTCGAGCGCTTACCATAGTCACGAGTTTGTAAAAACCAATTGCATAACACATTTGCGAGAAAATAGTAGAATAGGTAATGAAACAAACTTTTTGTTTTCAAATAGCTATTAGTCGCAACAATCTTTGACGTCCCTTATATGAAAATAGCGCGAATTTACAAATGGCCGTGCGCGTGGTGAAAATTAGAACTACATCTTTCGTCTCATTTTTTCTTTAGTGTAAAATTGAGACAAACGTATTGAGCAAAAGCGCTTCCAAGGAGTTTTGATCATTCAGCTTATATATATTCTAGTAATGTGAAACTCCATGATTGTTTTTTTTTTTGGAAATAAAATAAAAACTGTAAAGTACGCACGGTGCTATACAACGAGGAGTGCGGTAAAATAGGTACTTACAATTAGAGTACCTATTTTACCGCACGTTCCGTTGTATGGTGCGTAATTTTTAAGTTTCGAACAATGTATACCTACAGGCTTCGTAAATGCATTTTTTGAGCAAATGTGTTGCCTTTTCAACATTATTTACACTTAGTCCGGTCAATTTAGACATTCGAAGTTACATAAAGTCAACATCAATCGGATATATATATTCATCAAAAAGTTTATTTACTTTTGTAAAGTGTCAAAATCACCACTGACCCGTGGAGTAAGCCTACTGGGGAAACCAGGTTAAAAAAACGCACTAAGTACACTGCCTCATAGGTGGCGTGGAAACGTGTGCATATTTTGACGATAACAACTTTTACAACTTTTTGAATCGTTATATCTCAGAAACGGTGGCTCGTAGGAAAAAAGTATTCAGACATTTTTTATAGATAATTTTAAGATCTACAATTTTTGTCTGAGGTACTTTTATGATAAAACTTACCGTTTTGCTGAACACCGTGAAAAACTCATTTTTCTGACCTCGAATATTTTTTTTTCCATACACGAGAATGATGGGGAACTTTTAAATTTCACATCCATATTTTATATCCATATTTTACCACGCTGGTAAGGTCGGGTTCGCCCAATGGTGGGTATAAAGTCGCGTCCATGACAATTTGCCAAACCTGGAAAAAAAAACCCTACGATTACCTACAGCAAGCAAAACTTGCAACCATTGCAGTGTACAAACGAAACAATTATTTGTTTACATAACGAAACAAATAAATATTCATTTCCAGCTTGACGTAAGTACAATGTTTGATATCCATAGTTAATAAGTTTAATAACATTGCGAGCGCACGATCGATAACAAACTAATATTGTGTTGTGGCTAAAAATAGGCTTCGTAACGTCACTGTGATGACTTTTTATGACGGCTAGAGGAATAACAGTTAAGTGATCACTTAAGTTTATTAAGGCTTAGGTACTGCTAGAACTGGGTTTACGCAAGTCACTCTGCTAAATCAGTAGGAGCTGCGTACGAATTGCCTAACTTTTCGTCAGGCCCGTGCACGCAAGTTCGATCATGTATTTAGGACTACTCTCAACTCTGGGACAGATCTGCCTGATACCAGCTTGATAGGTAGGAACGCTTGAGTCGATTGAGAAACGAGTCAAGAAGCTTATCGGCAATGATGTACTGGTCGAGTCAAAAAGCATAGTTGGGCATTAGGTAACTTGTTAATCGTTAATTAACGAAGTTAACATTTTGACTAACGGATTAACTTTTCAGTTAACTTTACAAAATGTTAACGGACTCGTTAACTTTCGTTAAGTTTCCCCAAATTCGTTAATCGTTAATCTAGTAGGTACCTACTATTTATGAAAAAGATACCGCATGCCCCGAGCCGCGCCGCGAAGAGGCTTTACGACAAGAAGCTGCCGAAAGTTCGAAGGACAGAGATAGTCTAAGTGGCGGAGGCAGTAACGCGAGTAACAACGACGATGATGAGGAATACTTTTTCAATTCTGTCACTTAGTCTAAGGAAAAACCTTGAAAGAGTAGCGCTCATAATCAAAATGTATAGACATGAAATCAAAAGACTCGTTCAACGAATTCAGGTACTTATTCATAAATCTGTATTAAATTAATACTGCTATACCCTCAAACGTTGCAGTTGAACGGTTTTTTCCACGGGCAAAGATATTTTAACGCTATAAAAAAGGTATTTTTTTCACGTGCTAACGGATTAACGATTAAATGATTAACTTGCGTTAAATCTTCCAAAATGTATCCGATTAAACGTTTCACGAAGTTAACATTTTAAGTAGGTAACGGATTAGCGATTAACGAAGTTAACTATTTGGTTAACGGTGCCCAGCTATGTCAAAAAGCGACCAGTACAAAGCTGCAGTCTTGAAGATCGACGCCGAGTTGCCAGCCTGTCGGATTTCTATCGTTTACATTTCGAGGAGTGTGCTTCGGAATTGCATCATTTAATTCCGCCAAGCCCTTTCCAGCATCGGACGACTACAAGAAGTACTGAGATGGGCCGTCGGTCCAAGTCTTAGTAGACATCCCACCCGTACCTACGCACAAAACGTTTTGAGAATACCTATTTACTTTCATTTGTGCGTACAGCTAAGGAGTCGAATTCTCTGTCAGAGTCTGTGTTTGTCTAGGTACAACTTAAGTCTTAACTTAAAGAATTCAAGACTGAATAACAAAATAGTTGCATAATATTCTTCGATATAATAATTTTGTTCAAATGTATTCAAAGCGCAATAAGTAATTTGCAATTTCTTAAATCCCGGGATACAATCGTCATGTTTATGATTCCGGGATTTTAGAGGTATTATCCACTCTATGTTACTTTCACGAATATTAGGTAAATATAGTCTACCTATTCCGATCTCTGCTAATTAGTTGCAATTTTTCGGCGTGACGACGCTATCGGTTTGGACGTTTAAATTAACGAAACGATGATCGCTTTCTATTTGATAGACGACACCTGAGCGGGATGAGGATTTTGTAAATAAAAAGGCAGGTTTCACATTTTATTATTTAATATTGTTAAAATTATCACTTCTCTAGTATACATCATTCAATACCTAATATTCTTTCCTACCACTAGGATAAACTCAAAATTTCATTTCATTTCATTCAGGTCCAAAATTTACATTCCTTCAGAAATCTGATGTTTACTTTTACCCGTTTTCAGTCTTCTTGCCAGTCGTTTCATTACTTATCAAAATTCGGGGACACATAATAAGGTATTTGACTGACATTTCATTTAATTTATATAAACTTAAGAGACAGGACACGACACGCGACGCAGTAAAAAAAAAATTAAGTACGGGTTGCTCTCCGGGAGTACCGACAGAAGTGAAAACTTATTTTGGCGCGTTCGACATTTTTTAGATGGGTACTAGGGTTATTGGGTTATGAACTGGATTTTATTTATGAATTGTATTTTATTAATTATTAGAAACTTTAAAATACATTTAATATTCTTTTATGAATCATCGTTAACAATTTCGACAACTCTTGTATCATCATCATTTTCATTAAAATTATTACAATCTAAAATATAAACTATAGGTTCATGGTAACTAAAATAGGAAATAAACAATTTTTAAATTCGAAGTTATTTAATATCTCGTGAATACCGCATCAATTGTACTTTTACGTACGTCCAGAGATTTTATCTCATCTAAAAATATGCGTACCGCGCTAAAAGAAGTTTTCACTTCAAAAATCTTGGGAATTACATAAATCTAACGAGTTGTACCAAAGACTTTTGAATTCTACAATGTGTAACAGAATAAACGCAATAGCTGAAAAGGGGTCATTGCGCTCATCATTATAAACAACTTTTAAGATGGGACCAAACCTGAAATCGGGAAATAAAATTGGCTGTCCCATACATTTATATGTGCGCATAACTCGACAAAATGTACTGAACAGCTGTTTTTTTTTCGTGATTTCGTTGTTGGTCCAATAGTAAAAGTTGTCCATAAAGATGAGAACAGTCTTTTTAGGTATTGCGTTTATTCTGTTACACGTTGTATATGATAAACACAGACTGCACTAATTGAGTGTGACGTCACTCGTATCTCACGCCATCATCATTGCGAATGACAAAGATAAAAGCGTAACTTCTCTATTTAAATTTTATTCATAAATCATATTATTGTAGTAACATCTTCAAGGTTAAGCAACGCTTGCCAAGGCCGGTCTGTGGATGGGTGACCATCTTAACATATCGAGATTCCTCCGTGCCTCGGAAAGCACGTTAAGCCGTTGTTGGTCCCGGCTGCCATTTGTAGATCTTTGGCTGTCGTTACGGATAGTCAGAATCTAGATAGTCTGACACCAGTCTCGCCAAGGAGTACCGTGTTACCCAGTTAATGGGTTGTGGAGGTCTGGTAGGCAGCCGCTCCACGTAAAATACTGGTATTCAGCTGTATCCGGTTTGACTGGGAGCCGACCCCAATATAGTTGGGAAAAGGCTAGACAGATGATGATGTAGTAACGTTTCAAATAAGCATTGGCTCATGTAAACATAATTTTTTGTTAGTCAAATACCTACCCTAATATATTATGCACTTACAATTATTATGATAACCATCGTACCTCTAAAATCTACGAGACATATCAATGTGAAATAAGCATAAAAAACTCTTCATAAAATTTTAAAATTGAGACCACACCAGTTTGCTTGGGATTATTAAAGGGAAAAAATCGCTACATTATTACTATAGTAGGCGCCAGATAAATGTGGAATAAAGTACATTGACCTTTCCCTAATAACTGTTCATAGGTACCTGAACAATTAAATATGAATCGTTTTTCATTATTAGACAATGTTAAGGATCACGAGAGATGATGATTCGGGACAGCTTTGTGTCATTAATTCCGTTTTTCAAATTAAAAATGTCAATAATTGTAGGTGGGTCAATGACCGTTATTCCACGATTATCTGGCGCCTACTATAAACATTACCGGTACCTGCTAATGATTATATATGTATTGTGATTATGACATGCAAGTATGACAATCAAGTTCATTGTAAAATCACCTAAAGTCGCGACCACAGAACAGGGACCTACTATGAAGTCTTCAAACGACCATGATTCCGCTCTAAGAGGGAGACGGAGCTATACATAGCGAATAGCACTATCCCTTTTATATCATCGGAATTGGGTGGCATTAGCACGTCATATTAGGGCAGCAGTAAATGCTTATTGGCTAAAGAGACAATCTTCTATTAAACTTTTGAGCGCCAGAATACCAAGAACTTTGAGATCAAGCGTCGGCAAAGCCGGGGGTTGAAATTGTAGCATCTTGGAATTTCGGATGAATTATGTTGGTAACTTATGTAGAATTGCGCTTCCCGCGTTCGCCTACAGCGTCCTAAGGTTTATGATACGAGAGCGAAGCGAGCTCAAAAAAAAAAATCTTTTAACACACAGTTGCACAAGTTTTTTTGTCTATTTAAGCATAAGGTTGAAAACCAAGGATGCAAGAAAAAAGTGGGACCTCACTTCGAATTGATTAGATCCTACTTCATAAATTTATTTGTTAGCCTCTTTTTAACCGACTTCCAAAAAAGAAGATTCTCAATTCGGTTGGCATATTTTTTTAATGTATGTACAACGATTACTCCGAGGTTGTACTATTCATAGGTACGGATAGAAAATTTACGTTGTCGACTTATGCATGACACCTAGATGACAGGACGCAGCAGCGAGCGAAGCGAGCTCGAACCCACAGTGGTGTATCCAACTCTGAGAGCATAAACGCATCGGCGTAGTCCCCCACGATAAGCTACAAATTCACCGTGTTTTTGTAAAATTAGCATAATTGGCGTTCAAAAGGTTAAAAAATATGAGAAACATTTCTAAAACATAGTTAAACTTTAAAATTATATTACTCTTTCTTATAACTATATAAACTTATATCCCAGACAACATGCTGCCGCCGCCACTGTTCTGTAGTTTGGCTATTTCGTCTTTAAACTTGGATATGGTTTCTTTAGCCAAGTTAAGTTTATCTTTGAGATCGGATATCTCTGTGCGGGCCTTTGTTTGTGCTGCCACTATCTTCTGTAAGGTTTTATCTTTCTTGTCTTCAACTGAAACAAAAAGTAAAACAAAACTATAATAATACATTTTGATGCAAGTGGGTAAACTATGTCATAGCAGCCGAGGCAGAATCGACGCCCGAACTGAAGGCTTTATGGAGCCGAGTGACTGCAATGACAAACGACGTTTTTCAACACACTTAACTTAGATTACCAATAAAATATTAGTTGTGAAGGAATTTTGGTTGGACCCTAGAGAATGATTTATGACCTACCAATTCAATATTTAAGAGAGCCATAGAATGGGACACAACAGGCTCATAATAATAGTGGTTGAGGGGAATTTTTTATGTAACACAATACCGTCATATTATAAGAATCTTACAAAAATACTCAATACTCAATACTTTATTGCATTCCATAATGTAATGTACAACAGTTGGTAAGTCTTAAAGTAGAACCAATTATGGACCCTGTCGGGCACATCAAAGTTATAGTTTATATAGAGGAGAGGATGAAGAGCGCTTTTTGAAATAAGGGAAAGAAAACCTCAAAAATTAGGTATATAAGTAGGTATTAATTACATGTTCATATATATTCCTTTTATAAAAAGTTATTTATTATTTTTCTAGATATAAAGCTTCATTTTAAATTAACATATACTGAAGACGAACATAACATTAAAGATATTGCATGGTAATTTTACGGTTTACTTCATGTTCATTTTATTTAATATATATAATCAATAATGAATAAAAATACATATTTACAGTTTCACTGAGTCTTGTTGAGTGTAATGTTATAGTATTTGCATATTTATATATGAAGTCAAAGTAAATTCATTTATTTTAACTAGACCATTAAAAGGCACTTATGAACGTCAACACACAACTTCTATCTATCTATCTATCTATTGGGGTATGGTTTCCGCACTTAGTCCTAATTTTTTTTTTTTTTAGTTGTTTCCCCACACTAGGAATTTCTCCTGTATTTTGGGTGCGTTTACTAACATACAAAGTCACATACACAAACAGCCAGACCCAGAACAACTATCTGTAGGCCATACAAATAATTGTTCCGTGCAGGAATCGAACCCGCGACACGCAGCGCAGCAGTCAATCGCTCAACCACTGCGCCAACCGTGCTGTCAAAGTCCTGATGTTGGACCATTGTGCGTGGGCCATGGCGGCCGTCATTCCAACCAAAAAACACACAACTTACAATCAGTATCATGCTTCCAGGGCCCGTTGGTGATGGGCTTCACACTGTTGAGCAGGTGCTGCATTAGCTGAGTTGGCTCTTGGAAGACAATCTCCTCATAAGACTCGCTAACAAGGTTCCGGCCTACTGTGGGCTGAGCACTGGCGCCCTCTGTTGCTGGTGATTGGAACAGCTTTAAGATGTGGTATAAGGTTACCTGCAATTAATTGTTTAGTTATTGGCAAGGGCAATTCAACTGTAATTTCAATATTTGTTGTTCTGCAAGGGTTGCGGAATTTGTTCAAAAGGCCCTGGAACGCAAAGGGCTTTAGAAGGAACACGGATGAATTACTGACACGCCCTTCCGCTCCACCCAGAGCGGAAGAAGTCATTTAATGCTTTGCCATAGTTAAAAAAAAAAAAAACATTATTTAAACCTATTAAAATAGATGGACGGAAAAACTTAGAAATCATTAAGACCATCAAAATAATGACAATGTAAAAAAACAATAAGATACTTTCAAGAAAGAAAATCAGCTAAAGAAAATACCCAATGCATAAACACATCCGTCTTTGTCATATCACAATTTGGATACTACAAATGTGCAGGTTAGTGTGCACACATGACCACGTCAAGTACCTACCCATAATGGATGTGTTTATTGTACCGAAAAAAATATATTTTAGTTAAAAAATACAGTCAACATCCAAATAAAAAAGAACATTACAAAGTATATAATAACTTTAATTTCGGAAGTTGGTGTCTTTGGTTGTTTCTTTGTAATTTAACACCGACTTCCGAAATTAAAATTATTTTTTACTTTGTAGTTTTTTTTTTTATTTGGAAGTCAGTTGTATTTTTTTGTAAAAAGTTTTATATTTTTCACTTCTAACCTAACAACCACTGGAAAGTCACAGGAAAGCAAAAGACTCAATTTCGTTTACTTGGATGATATATTTTCTATTTCCCCCAGCTATTTTGATTTAAAAACCAACTACTGAACTGATTTTGATGAAATTTCTATGGGACCAATCAGAATGTATATTATCCTTTCACATAAAAAAATATTTTTTCAAAAAACATAACCAAATTGAGAACCTCCTCCTTTTTTTGAAGTCGGGGAAAATTAAAATCACTTTTGGTGTTTTTTTTTTGCATATCTTTGGTTAGACATACTGAATGCTGTATTAAAATTTGTCTACTTTTGGGTTTTCAAAAACTGGTCAAGTGCGAGTAGGACTCTCACACAAAGGTTCCATACCATAAACCGAAAAAAAAAACGTGTTTCTTGTATGGGATCCCCATTTAATTTTGGTTATAGCGGCACTAGAAATACACACTGTGAAAATTTCAACCGTCTACCTATTACAGTTCTTGAGATACAGCCCACTGATAGATGGACAGACAGACTGACAGCGGAGGCTTAGTAATAGGGTTGTAGGATTGCATACCTGAAGGGTAACCCCATTGGTTACCCTTCAGGTTTGGAATCCTACAAATTAAAGCAACAAATTGGCATAGGCCCTGTTCTGATTGGACAAAGTAGACGTACTCAACAACATAATGTATTTTCTGCCCATCAGCATTTACTGCTATTAGTCATAGCTTTTGTTTTGGACAAGTTTATTGCATGCTTGACCTTAAGGTATCATCATCTGCCTAGCCAGCTTTCCCAACTATATTGGGTTCGGCTTTCAGTCACATGGGATTCAGCTGAATACCAGTATTTTACCCATAAACTGAGTAACACGGTAGTTCTTGGCAAGACTCAAGTCAGATTTACTAGCTACTGACAATCCGACCTAGAGGTATCTATCTATCTATTGGGGTATGGTTACCGCACTTAGTACTGATGTTGGACCATTGTGCCTGGACCTAGAGGCATGTTGTTATATTAAAGGTGGATGTCATTGTCTAATCTTAAAAGACAAGATACCAAACAGATATTTAGTCCTTTTTAGGCACTTTATAGTTTTACTAGCTTTTGCTTGTGACTTCATATGTGCATATTCCACTTTTTCCGGTTCCCACTGGAATTTTGGGAAATTTTCTCTTAGTGCTCCCATACATGCCAAATAACACCTTCCTAAGATCAGTAGTTTCGGCTGTGCATTGTCTGTCCGTCACCCAGTCAGTCAGTTGCGGAAGTTTTATTTAAATAGATTTGATGGTACTTGCATAGTTAGCATTTAATATCTACTGATATAATCAATTAGAAATACTTACAGGCCTCTCATTAGGATCATGGAAGTATATTTTAATTACGATCTCAAACTCTCCCCAGCCTGTTTCGGTCAACTCGTATGGCGGCTTTGTTAGTATCCTGTTGGGGTTTGCGTAACTCTCATGCAGTTTGAAGTGAATCTTCTTGACGTAAGCTGACATGTCCTCGTTGTCGTACGGCTTGACATACACCGTCCATTGATGGGTATGGCCATCTTCTTCGCGCTTTTTGCCAAAGTAGCGAGCTATGTTCCCGAATACTATAGGTTTTACTATCACTAGGCCCTGAAATTGTTAAGAAGTATGTTTGTATGACGCAATAGTATTGTGCAGGACGATTATAAAGAGATTTCCCGCCATAGTAAAACCTTTCATGGCTAAATACCGTTATCACAGATTGAACTAGTATGTATTTATTCGACAATACATAGTCTGTGTAGCTATTTAGATACCTTGTTAATGCATTGTAGCGCTAAACGAGATATCGATACGTTCAATAAAGATGCTGGCTATTTATAACAAAATTTAGCTACGTAATTATATTTAATTGTGAATGTCAATATACGTTCAAGTATATCCAACAGCATAACTATGATAACATACCTTGACTCTTCCCCCCGAGTCTGGTCCAAAATCTGTTTGTAAGCTCATTTCCGAATCTATTTTGGCCGACAGCTTGGAAAAACTGTAATTTCAGCTTTTTTGTATACAAATATAACCTCACTTTTGTGGTGGAAGGCTTCGTACAACTGTCACTTTGACACTATGCTTTTTTTCAATGTGTTTGAGCTCAAGTATTTTGTGCCATCAATTTGATGTTCTCTTATTTTATTTTCACTTTACTTTTATATCCTCACACCACCACACATATTTTTTCCAGCCTAAAAATAGTATGTAAATATATTACAAATGCCAATCTTTTTATAAAAAGTCACCAGCATTTTTTTCAAACTTTACCATGCAACTGCGTTGTGAAAGAAATGTAAAACTGAACGATTTTTTCATTATTCACTTCGATAACTAAAAACCTAAATTCTGTGACTGACGTCACAAATAATACGCAAAACAAGTGATGCGATTGGCTGTTGAAAACTTTTACAACCAAACACAGCTGGATAACAGCCGGGTAGATATGCCGTAAAGGTGCTATTCCCGTTTTTCAGAAATAATTCATTGCATTTGGAATGACAGGTCCCCAGCCCCCTTAATGGAAGAATTATAGGTAGATATTATCAAGGAGTATTGAAAGAGCGAGCGTAGCGACCTCGAAAATTTGGGTCCGATTTTGGTGAGAAAATATGACTGATGTAATAGGTACCTACCCTAGGTTTATTTAGCTAAGTATTTATAAAGGTTACTAAATAAAACACGCGGTTTATTTTCATATTTATTATTACATCTTAGAATATGAAGGCAAGTGAACAATGGTCCAACAAGCTCTTTTCTTAATCGCGATATTATAATTGAATAATTAACATTAAACTAACTACATAATAATTGCATAGGCTCGAAGATATAATGAGCACAGTAAACAATCACAACATTAAGAATTGAATGTGTTGTCGTCACACGACGGCTACGGGGGGGTTCGCTGTTTAGGCCATTTGGCAAAAAAAATACACCAATATTAAAATCTTACGCTATTACATGCAACTATTAATATCCATGTGGATCACAATCAAGGGTCTGATCAGAGCACATTTATAAAAGTAGGTATATAAGCAATCATTGGCGCCGTGTGACATTTAAAATTTGTGGTCCGTGCGTGTGTTTTCTAAATCTGCCAGTAGTGGGTCGCTTTCCTCCTCGAACTTTGATGATCTTGATCCATGTCGCGACGCTGACACTCTCTGCGAGAATGTGAGCAGGGTAGGTACAAGAGAGCTGCATGGAGTGGCCGGTGCAGAGCGCGATGAAGTCCGAGTTCCGGGTGAGATTCGTGAAGTCCTAACGGGGTAAGCGACCGATAATGGCATGTATAAGCTCGTTTTTCTTTGTCTTGGCGTTTTTTTTACGCTTTCCAGGCGTCGACGATGACGTTCGTCACTGGTCCTCCTCAACGTAGAATCCCTGGATGTCTGTGTGGGGCTCGTCGGTTGCGGCGGTGACTCGGGGGGGTCAGGTTTGCCGGTGTAGTACTGCCTCAAGCTGCCGTATGCCTCGTGCATGTACATATTGTTGTCATCGTCTTCTTCAAGGTTCTGGTGAATCGGTGGGGATGAGCCGAGCCTCGGTTTGCATCCTCCATCGCAGTACATTTCGCAATCAATAAGCTCCAATTCAAGGTCAAAGTTAGAGTCCTGAAAAAGTGTAAAAGATTGTGAGTTTATATGTGACAATTTGTTTATCAACTCTTGTTGGTATCAGTCATACTTAGGACCCAAGTCTGAATGTGATCTAGCACATTGACTTACTCTTTGTTAGTGACGACAGTGTTCCTTCTATGGTGAACACGTATAAGCAAAGCAAACCTCGGACGGCCCTGTCTTTACTATTTAGATCTATAGTATATCAGTACAGTGTACCCACCAAGGGTTGAACAGGCGAAGTAATAAGGTTGTCCCGGAAGGCAGCGGGTGGCTCCCGGGGTCTGGTGGGCGTGGGTTCGGTGCGGGAGCGCTGGGGAGCGGGGGCGGCGGCGGCGCGCTGCTCCGTCAGCGAGGACAGGGATCGTAGCAGCGGTCCGCACCCCACGCCGCATTCTTCGTAGTTGCTCGCGCACGAGTACGGTGGTGGAATGATTGAATTTGCCTGAGGGTAGGAAAGAAGTACGAGTTTATCGTTCTATTCAGTCATTCACATAGGCGATAACTTAAAGGATTTATTTATAGAAAACAGTGTTATCGCTATGTAACGACTGTGGTAACGGCCACCCTTTAATGAACCCAGCATGTATTTTTTAATCAACAAATACTAACCGGTTTAGCCCATAAGCCAATAAGTGGTAGCTACCAGCAGAGTGATTCTGTAAACATCTCACCGTTACTGTGAGACGTTAACAGAATGATGTGAACTGAACAGTAGTGAACATGAAGTGAGTTGGCCTGTTAGTTCATACAAACAAGATGGAATGATAGACACTTTATGTTCACTCCACCTAAGATATGTACCTACGGTGAGTTGTTGAAGGAGTAGACCGACTGTGCCTATCTTAGGAAACCCAAGCATAAGCATTTACAGCTAGACCACGCTAAGCAATGAGAATCAGCAACATAATAATATCGCAACGGCACAGAGTGTTATCTTTTGTTACTCGTTATTATAGATGTCATATAGATAAGTAGATGAAGACTGAAGCCCCGCTAATGGCCGGTCTCAATAACGTATCTACCTTTGACAAACTGTCAAATTAGCTACCAACAGTAGCTGAAACGTCATCTTTGTAACATGACGTTTCAGCTACTGTTGGTAGCAAATTTGATAATTGGTTAAAGGTAGATACGTTATTGAGACCGACTGTAAGACAACAAGGCGTGTATGCAAATATACTATTATATATACTAAATCACTTACTAACTAGTTTTTTCTAGTTTCTATGACACAGTTTAAGAGTTAATGAGTTTGCGTAGGTAGCTCACCCTTCAGAATGATGAATGTGGCATGGGAAATGAACGTGGGCTTGGAAAACATTGCATAGTGACTCGGTCAAGCCAATCAATTATAATTGCTTTTGATAAATTACCTCATTTGCCGCGTTGCATATGAAACTGGAGTTGAGAGATTCTGCAGTACTCGTCGCTGATAGAGAGCCTGAAATTTTGAAAAAAAAAAAAATTAAACACTTCACTTTTGAAAAAAAATGTCTTCAGATTTCGAGAATATTGGTACTGACTGTGGTTATGTTAAGTTTAGCAAGTCTCAACACTCCTTCACGTTTTTTAAAAGCTTTTTTGACGGGGTCTAACATTTTAGAACATCGTAAACGTTTCAACTGACACACTTCTTGACATGGACTATTTATGCAGTGCAGCTACATACCTATTACTAATTCAATTAGATTAAAAACTATGTGCGTTGTGTCTCCTATGTAAGCTCTCAAGCCGATTAGATGTAGATCGGGTGGGTGGATGATATCTAGTCATCAGTATGAAAAATTGGAGCACTGTCTCATCCTACTAATATTATAAACGCGAAAGTGTGTAAGTATGGATGGATGGATGGATGTTTGTTACTCTTTCACGCAAAAACTACTGAATGGATTTTGATGAAATTTGGCACAGTGGTAGATTATTGTCTGGAATAACACATAGGATACTTTTTATCCCGGGAATATGTTCCCTTGGAATAATTTTATGGGATTGGAGGGATGGGAGCCGCGGGCGGCAACTAGTCGACTATAATACGAGTGACATACTGAACTTTGAAGTTTATAATATCAATATAAACTTCAAAGTTCAGTAAATAAATACAGTAGGTACCTACTGTATTGATAAAGTTTGAAAGTACGACTTCCGTGAGTTAGAAAGTACGCTATGACGAATTATTTAATTGAAATCGTTCAAATTCGCGATGTACAAGCTTGCTATGACGTAGGTATTAAGTACCTACTCATTTTCCAACGTTTGATCCTTTCTTTGATCTCAATGTACATCGATCAGAATCATTCAGAGCGAACGGTAGGTACTATTAATATGTAGTAGCGTGAAGGACATGCATCGACTTTATACCTACTCATACTTTTGTTATTTTATTTTTTTCTTATTCATTTATTAACGTGTCTTTACTTATATAATTTTAGAACTACTAGCACTATCGTTTAGGGTTTAGTTTAAGAAAAGTAAAATTATGTATGAAGCAATCAAAAGTCATTTATTCAAATTAGGCTGAGTGCCAGCACTTTTTGAACGTCAAAGTTCTACATAAAGACAGTCCCCCAAAACGCCCACCCGTCACCACTTCCTAGTGTTTTAGCTGGGAAGAAGAAGCGGCGCAACAAACTCCCCAGTAAATCCATGTGGATGGGTATGTCGTTTTGGGGCAATTAAATACTTTTTCTTTCTTTCTTCTTTCTAAGATATGCTGCGCCTAATCCATGTCAAATGAATGTCACCGGGAAATGGCAAACTCCGTAAGATTATAAAATAACTTGAGGGATTGCAAACTCTCGATAAATTGTCAAATGAACATTTGGGATACTTTTTTACGCATCAAAATTTGATAGTCTATGATCTCTCGAAGTCATTCCGAGAAATTTACTAACATAAAATGGCGACCAATCAGAGCACAAGTCTAAAATTTATCCGTTTACGTGTGTTAGTAAACCTGAAAACAAGGCTCTCATTGGTCTCAAACAAATATTTCCTATCGGAGTTCAACAGTACCTACATTAAAACGACATCGAAAAAAAAATCTGTGTGTACCTACTTAAGTAGTTGTCATATAATTGCCAACAAACATTTGAACGCGACTGTACGGACAACAAATTAAGTTTATAATACGTCTAATAAAGAAGGTCATCGATATGTACTACGAATCCGTCGATTTTTGTAGTCAAAATTCAGGCAAAATTTGGTACTTTAGGTTATTACAATTTCTACTTTTTTACGTCTATCTCTACTTTTTTACGTAGAACGTACGTGACTGAATGAATGATGAATGAGTGACCTTTCGCTTTTATATAAATAGATAAGTAACGCATGCATGTACCTACACTTTTGAAACTTTTTTGGTTATTTTACGTTTTTGGCGCTACGATATTTTTGCGGGTTTCCATAAAAGCGCGATTACTTGAAAGTTTAAATATTTTCTAAAATCTAATTCTGTTACAAATACGCACAAAGAAAGAGCTACTCGTTTTTGTGTATTCTACAGGTGCACATACAATGGTTGTAGAGATACACGATTCTGCAAAACAATAGGTACCCCAACAGGAAATGCTCAATATCTCGAAAACCTGAAGGCGCACAAATAATATTTTCGGGCACATTTTTGCTCAAATATAAGCTCTGCCTTTGCACAATATTTTTCTTATCGATCGATCATTTGTTTAGAATTTTCCGGCTCTAACAACATTACCCAAGCAGGAGTCGTTTATTCCGTTTTTGACGTGACAACGTCTTATAAATCGATGAACGCCGGTTGCACGCACGAAAAAGGATAATATCATTGATGATATCATTGTAACGTTACGCTCATTGCAACGTTACGATCATTTCATCAATGTTTTGTTATGACGTTATCACGTTAAACTATCGTGACAACCAATTTTTTTTTCCAAAACGACAACACGCACAATTTTTTATGGGGCGCACATTTACAGCTAATTACGATACGTTCCACTCATATCACTCAAGGAGCCACTTTTATGTTTGAGTAACGGATACACACATAGTAATGCCCACGTCGGAGCAACTAAGGAATATTATATGATATTTCATTATGGTTTATAAATGATAAATATACACGTTAATAATAAGACTGACTGTATTTTCCTTGTTAGTGATCGATGTTTCCAGAAACAATGTAAACCTGTGTATCTCTTTAATTTTGAATCTAGCTTCATGTTTTATAATGATTTATGTTTTAATTTAAAAAAAAATCGTGTTGTGTTTTGTGATATTGTGTGGAAATGCAAGCTCGTTGTGAATTTGTGAAATCGCGCGAAAATAAAAATCTGTTGTTGCAAGATGAATTTCTGTACACTTTGAATAAAAAATGCGATAATACATTTTATTGGAGGAGTGTTCGAAAAACATCTTCAAGTTGTGGTACTGCGGCAATTACAAAAAAGGTAAGCGATTTTAATTAAGTATATTAGTAAATTAAACAACATCTCTCACCACCACGAACCAGATCTAGATTTAAAGTTTTGATCAGCCTGCACAAACTATCCAAAAAACTAACCAGTAATAAAGTAAACTAATTTCATTCTTTTGAGTCACATAAGGCCTCTTACAAATAATAGTATTTTCACCTATAAATGCCTTTGTTTCTTAGAGCACTTTGTCAATTAAATTTAAATGAAGCATTTAACACAAAACAAGTGAAAATGCTCAAACTGTTGCATTGGCCTATATACGTATGACCATCGATATTATACAAAACATTACAAGAATTAATAAAAGAGCAAAAAATACATGTTTGAAAATAAAAAGAATGAAGACAATTATTAAAAAAAGAAAAATAAGTAGTTTCGTTTCTTACGGAATAAGAGACAAAACCCTTCTACCACTCGGGTGTCTGTCTATTCATCTGTCACAGCTAATTGTCTCCGAATCTACTGGACCAAGTCTGTTGAAATATGTATACATATGTGAACTTCTGTGACCCAAACACGGATAAAATAAATAAATTTTAAGTCCGGGGGTCACTTTTGGGGGACAAACTAGAAAATTAAAAAAAAAGTTTTTCAGATTGTACCGTGTGATACATCAAATTAAAAGCTTATTGTGAGGGTTTTAATTACATTTTTTTCATCATTTCAAAATAAATGGTAATTTTTCGTCTAATTTCTTGTACTTATCACTTCATATTTAAAAATTAGACGAAAAATAACCATTCCAATACCTACATTATCTCCGAAACTACTGGGCCAAATTTTGAAAAAATGCAGATAAGTATTTGACCAATAAATTACAGGAAAACCTATAAGAATGCCATAGAGTTAAATTTACACAGATGAAATTCGTACGAAACCCTTTGCACGCGAGTCCAACTCGCACTTGGCCAGTTTTATAGTCATAACTCCATGCAGGGTTGGGCAGTATTTGAATTACTTGTAATTAAAATAAGTAATTGAAATACAAATACGTATTTGTATTTCAATTACTTCTTAAAAATTTAATTTGTAATTGGTATTTTGCACTTTAATAAAAATAGTTAAAATACTGTATTTTTTACTTTATATTTTAAATAAACGACTTAAAATTATTATGTAATTCCTATTTTGAAAACAATGCGAGATATTATTTTGTATTTTATATTTTAATTGACCACATTTTGTTTTATTGCAAAATTGCTAATCACAATGGACGCATATCTCCATGCTACTACATATTAATCTAGTACCGTTCGCTCTGAATGATTCTGACCGCTGTACATCGAGATCAAACGTTCGAAATTCAAAAATTCGTCATTGCAAGCTTTCGAAGTTCTGTACATCACGATGATGAACATTCTCAATTAAATAATTCGTCATAGAGTACTTTCTAACTCACGTAAATCGTACGTTTTAACCGACTTCCAAAAAACGAGGAGATTCTCAATTCGGTGGATATTTTTTATTAAAGTGAAACTTTTATTACATCGTCTCAAATTTTTTGGTCTGTGATCGCATGTCGCGTGACGGTCGGCCGCGGAGTAGGGATAAAGTGAAAGGCGCTCGTCAGAGCAGCCGAGGCCAATATGGCGGGGTCTATAGTTTATATCCGTGTAGTGTATAGTGTATAGACTCATTTGTGCCAGTGCTCCACGCTAATTTGTTTGTTTTTGTCAGTGTTTTTTATACCCTTAATGGAATATTATTCCGAAAATTTTTAGTTAAATATCTATAATGTGAAAAAAAGTTTCACTTTTACCGTGGTTTCATAAAACCACACAATCTTTTTTTTCTTTTATTTACTTTAACCAACACCGATTATAAACTTCATGAATACAGTATAGTCCGGTCAATATAGACATTTAAAATAACAAAAAATCCTCGAGAACCAAATATTGGTTGAGAGCTGGGGTCATAACAAATAAAGTTTTAAAAATCTCCATCGATCCTATGTGCGCTATTAGAGTTATTCGGGGTCAAAGGTCAAAATTTTAGGTTTTTGGTTGAAAACGGTAAGTTTTATAAAAAAAAACCTCAAACCAAAGTTGTAGATCTTAAAATTCTATACAAAAATGATCTTCACGATTTTTTTCCTAAGAGTTACCATTCTTGAGATATCGCTATTCTAAGTCACATTATACATGACTAGTTGCCGCCCGCGGCTCCGCCCGCGTGATTGTCGAAAATTATCCCAAGGGAACATATTCCCGGGATAAAAAGTACCCTATATGTTATTCCAGACTATAATCTACCTCTGTGCCAAATTTCATCAAAATCCGTTTAGTAGTTTTTACGTGAAAGAGTAACAAACATCCATACATACATCCATACTTACAAACTTTCGCCTTTATAATAGTAGTAGGATATGCACACATTAACCGGATATTGATATTTTAAACTAAGAATCGCGAAAACATACCTGGAGCACGAATCACATAGTTTCGGAAGTAGTGGACCATCAGGTAGTTCCCAGCTTTCCCGTCGCCTTCCCCGCAAGTTATGACAAGTGGGTAAAGATCAGGTTTAGATGCAACCTGCGACGATAACAGAAAAAAAAATATGAAAAGTAAAAAAATCTAATACCTATTTTTATAGTAATTTAAAAAATCATCACATTAATTACTAACTACTATAAAAAAGCACTTTAAATCCTTATCATTCTCATTTACGAATAATTTAAAATATCAAAACAGCATAATAACATGCAAACATCGAAAACAATAAACAGCCGAATTTCTTAAAAAAAAAGAGAAGTTCTTGTATCAATCAATAAAAAATAAAACTGGCGAAAACAAATAAACCTCCAAATGTAGTAGTTTCACAATAAATCACTTCAGAATAGGGCGGTGGTGCCTGGTGGAAGGATCCGCAGCGGCTGTAGCGGGGCGGCGGGTACACCGAGCCGGCTGAGTCGTGCTCGGAGGTCGGCCGGCGCACGCAGCACGCCATCGAACACATGTACACCCCATGCGTTGAAGACCTCTTGAAGAACAGGCACCAGACGCAGCAAATCAAAATACCACCCAGAGTTCCCAGAAGAAAAAGCACGGGCCTGCGAAGAATAAATCACATGATCACGTGTTACTATGGTAATCATCAATGAGATCGGTTAATCGGGCGCTAATATACCTAAACTGCACTTTTATTCCCACGAAAGTATAATACGGACATGCTTTTCAGAATCCCGGATCCCGGAATCGTTCGCAATTCCTGAGATCGCTAAAAATGCCTGCATACAATATATTTTAGAACTCGTTGTGAACTTTTACTATATTTTTTTTTTAATTTTATAAGCCGATTCTAATGGAACTTCTAATTTACAATGAAAGTTTTTTCATTAAGGTTGTTATAGTTGTTTTTACAAAATTGTTTAATCCCGGGAACCCGGGATAACTTATTTATTCAGAAAGGAATGTCCATATTATTCTTTCACGGGAAGAAGTTTGGGTATATAAGCGCCCGATTATCCGATCACTGGTAATCATAGTAGGTACCTACAGGCAGAAAAATGCAGTTAACTTTATTATTGCTTTAATCTCATAATTTAATTTATTTTACTTGCTTACATGTACACAACACTGATTAGTACATGCATTAAAATTGCTGCACCCTGTACTGCAAATTTTAATTACTAACTATGTCAAATGGTTTTGTAAATTAGGTAGGTATATAATGTTAATTCTCAATGCAATTCAATGTTACAAATCCAATTTATAATACCACAAACATGTCATTAAAATATTTATTTTATTATTAGGAATACAATGTTCATTCATTTAAGTCATAAAATATAAATAGGTATAGTACTACAGTCATTCTCTATTTTGTACCTAATGCCAATGCCATCAAGTTACAAGGTCAATCATTCATAGTTTTTCAGCTTTTAGTTCCTCAACGGTATAGTAGCCTTTTTTATTAGCAGAGATTTCAACTGTTTAGAAAATACTGAATCCTTTTGTAGGAATTTCAAATATTCTGGTAACTTATTAAAAATATTTGGAAGTCTTGAATATGGGCTTTTCCCGACAACTTTGAACAACGCGCGCCGGTGGTATTACTAATGAGAATAAATTTCTAAACCAGGGACAGGAAAAAGGTCATTCTGCTTAATGTATGGAATTATTAAGAACTATCGTGGCGTTTTAAGATGGTTCTTGATATTCATCATATACATATATAAAATTCTCGTGTCACAATGTTAGTTACCATACTCCTCCGAAACGGCTTGATCGATTTTTATTAAATTTTATATGCATATTTAGTAGGTCTGAGAATCGGCTACTATCTATTTTTCACACCCCTAAGTGATAAGGGATGTCCACCCCTAACATTTTTTTAAATTTTTTAGACAAAATTTTCATTTTTTTTTTTTTTATAATGTGGCATAATTAAATATTTTTTTAATAGCGATATTAGGGCTTTAATTATTTTCTACTCTCGGCGGTCGATAATTGATCATTTACCACTCGATTAGAAAAATAAATAGAACTGTAAACATTTTTTAGTGTTGGGAAGCCTATTTATAGAGGGAGGCTTTAGGCTATATAACACTACGCTATTGCCAATAGGAGCCGAGCATTCATGAAAAATTTGGCTCAGACGAAGTTGCGTGGGTCAGCTATAGTAGGCGCCAGATAATCGTGGAATAACGGTCATTGACCCACCTACAATTATTGACATTTTTAATTTGAAAAACGGAATTAATGACACAAAGCTGTCCCGAATCATCATCTCTCGTGATCCTTAACATTGTCTAATAATGAAAAACGATTCATATTTAATTGTTCAGGTACCTATGAACAGTTATTAGGGAAAGGTCAATGTACTTTATTCCACATTTATCTGGCGCCTACTATAGTAAAAATATAAGAGATCTTTTTCAACGCGAAGGCTGAACAACTGCTACTTTAAATATTTGAAACGCTCACCACTGTGCATACCAAGCATATGTGTATGGTAGGCTATGCTCCTTAAGCGGCGGTTCGTCGGGGTCGCGCGACAGCGGCGCGGGCGGCGTGTTGTTGACGTGCAGCTGTGTCGCGTTGACGCGCCGCGGCCTTGCCATGCCCGTGCTGATCTCGCAGCAGCCCAGGTCGCAGCACATCCAATGTTCCGGACATAGATGGCCTTCCCTGCATTCCACTTGAGACACGCACTGGAAGTTAAACGTTTAGTAAGTTTTTTTAAAGCTGATTCACCGTCAAACCGGATCCAGATACGCCACACATTTGACTTTGCAATGTGGATAGGTACTGAACCGGAAATAAGAAGAAAAATATTCGTTGCTTTATGGTTCTGCAGCCATACTATGACGTGCTAATGCCATCCAATTCGGATGATGTAAACGGGATAGTGCTATTCGCTATGTATAGCTCCGTCTCCCTCTTAGAGCGGAATCATGATCGTTTTAAGACTTCATAGTAGGGCCTGTAAAATGTTATAGGTTTCATCGTCTCAACATCAACCTTTCTCAAGGTCTTCTCAAACTGATGGCATATTAATAAGCTCATCCACCATAGGACTTTAACTTATGAACGAAATACGATGCCGTAAAAGGAGAAGACTGTCCATTATGCCATCATGTGTTATATTTTCTTCATTTATATTCTTCCTGCCAGGGTCACGGAATCTGTTCGAAAGAGTCACCGGGGCCCTGGAACGCAAAGGGCTTTAGAAGGAACACGGATGGGTTTTAGTCAGTAAGAGTCTGAAATGCCCTTTCGCTCCACCCAGAGCGGAATAAGTCATTTGATTATTTCAGGGTGGGAACACCCTTAAAAAACAATAAAAACTATCTTTTCAGCAATGTCTATGATGTACGTGTACACAATAAAGCGTCTAAATTCGACCATTTTTTTAATTAAAAAAACCGGCCAACTGCATGTCGGGCCACGCACAGTGAAGGGTTCCGTAGTTACCCGTGTCATAATCCATGATAAAAAATAAATAGCTAATTTTACTATAAAGTAACAAACGTACTTAGTCATTTTCTATGGAATAGTGTTATCCAGTTACTTTTTATAAGTTGGTCGACTAAACCTAATGCATCGTCTTTTATTATTATAATCCTCAACATAATCAAATATTAAACCTGAGGTTTCACAAACCTCACCGCTGCAACATCTTTGTTCAGGTTCGCTTCCAGTCAAACGAGCCGGTCGATTCTGTAAACATGTCGAAGGGCTTGGGTGAAGTGAACACGAGTTGAGCTGTCAATCCATATAATCAAGATGGAATGACAGCTCACTTCATGATCAGGTGTCATCTTGATTATATGGATTGACAGCTCACTTCATAATCACTTGACCCAAGCCTTCACTTTGACATGTTTACAGAATCGACCGGGTGGTCCAGAAGCACACTGAAAAGCTCATGAAGTAGGCTCTTACATGACGCGAATGTGACCTATAAATACGAGAGAATGCGGGCCAGCGTTTTGCATTGAAAGCTATGCATTTTCTAAGAGATGCTTGAAGATGTTGACTTCTTTCTGAGAACTGCTCTTCGTGTGAACTTAGAGATTGTGTTAGTTTTCTCGTCATGTTCTTGTTTACTTTTCTTTTGGTTGGTATGTCTTTTACGGGGAAACTTAGCCCAAGTGGTATTGAGATATAGCTGGATAGTGTTGATTTGACGCAAAAATATAGGAGTTTATGATAAGTAGATATGTACCTGGATAAAAGACACCGCAAATACAAAAAATCAAAATCAAAAGTCATTTTTTCAAATTAGGCTGAGTGCAAGCACTTTTAAACGTCAAAGTTCTACATAAAGACAGTCCCCCGTCACCACTTCCTAGTGTTTTGCATAAATGGAATAAGCCGGAGGAGGCCTATACCTGAGAAGGGGTTCCTATCCCTAATAATTATATTCAATAAGTAAGAGATTAGATAAGTAATAATTTGAAAAAAGATAGGATTACCTAGGTGAAGTTTATAAAAATTCTTATATAATTATAAGTAATAAATAGATATATAATAATATCTTGGGAGAACTCACACACGGTCATCCGATCCCAAACTAGGCAGAGCCTGTGCTATGGCAACCAGACTACTGATAAACATACTAATATATTTCTAAATACATACATATTGTTACGAGCTTGGGGTTCGTGACAATGAAAACAGCCGATTAAATAACCAAAAATGACACTTTAATTTAACAACACTAATTACAACTTCAAACTCACTAATTATTAAACACAAGTTCACCACTGATCACTTTATTCGCACTTGAAGATCGCTTTCGAAGTATTCGCTTGTATCGCTAATCCAATACTGCCCCGGTCGCGGAATACGCGCTCCTTTTATAGGTCAGTTTATTCTAGAAACTTCCATTCTCGAAACATCTGGAAAGTACTCGTAACTACCGCTGCCGACTGACCAGATACCGAGAAGTGTAGAATGTTCTGGCAAAGAAATGTCTAGAAGGTACTTGACTCTACTAGTTCTGCTACTCGATACTAGATGGCGCTAGTAGTAACTTAATGTACCCGACATTAATTCTGGCGCGTAAGACTGCCCCCTCCTAAGACATGCTCGTCCCGAGCATTTTCGGTCCCATAATAACGCGCCAATCGATCCACATGGACGATCTTAGGAGCACTTCTTGTACCTTTCTGTATACGGTAGGTCACGTCGTTAATTTTTGTCACAATCCGGTACGGCCCGTCCCATTTAGCTTGAAGCTTAGGAGATTTCCCTTTACTGCGAACTGGATTGTGCAACCACACTAGTGAACCTTCGTCGAACCCTTTATTGTTCATTTTACGGTCATAACGGGTTTTCATCTTTTCAGACATTTGCTGGCCCGATTGTCTGACGTGCTCATAAATGTCATTCATTTTGTTCCGCAAGTCATTCGCATAATCGGTTATATTGCGTGGGGCATCAGGTGGTATTCCGGTGATCAGATCTGCGGGCAGCCGTAATTCTCTTCCAAAGTTTGCGAAGGCTGGTGTCACCGATGTACTTTCATGAACAGCACTTCGGTATGACAGCAAAAACGGTTGTATATGCTTGTCCCAATCGCGTTGCCGGTTTTCCACGACTTTTGCCAGGTATCTCTCCAATGTCTGATTAAATCTTTCCACCATTCCATCCGATTGTGGGTGGTAAGAAGTTGTTCTCGTTTTATGAGTACCCATAACTCGACAAGTTTCCTGGAATATTTGGGACTCAAAATTCCTTCCTTGATCGCTGTGAATCTCCAAGGGTACTCCAAAACGACAGAAGACTTCATGAACTAGTTTATCTGCAACTGTTGAGGCTTCTTGATTTGGAATGGCGAAGACTTCCGGCCACTTAGTGAAGTAATCCATTACAACCATGAAATACTTGTTACCACTTTCACTTTCCGGAAAAGGTCCCGCAACATCTAGGGCTATCCTTTCCCATGGTGCACCGACGTTGTACAATTTTAATGCACCTCTACTGCGAGTCTGAGGTCCTTTTACAGCCGCACAACTTGTACATTTGCGACACCAGTCCTCGACATCGTCACGACAGTGGACCCAGTAAAACCGTTCTCTTATCTTCAGTAGAGTCCGTTTTACTCCCATATGGCCTCCTGAAGAACCATTATGGTACAGCTGTAGGACATTCTGTACTTTTGCTTTAGGGACAACCATTTGCAAATGACAGCTGTCCCCCCGAGCATTTTCCCATTTACGGCACAGGACTCCATCCTGAATCACTAAGCTGTCCCATTGGGCCCAATAACTTTTTGTGATCGAACTCATCGCTGAGACGTCACTCCACGTGGGCTTAGGAACACTGGCCTTCATCCACTCCAGAATCGGCTTGATGTCCGAATCTTCCTGCTGTGCACATTGTAGGCTTTCCTTCCACTCGTTGCTGAGGTCTGTCTTGAGCATCCTCACAGGTACGTCTTCTTTACCCACTTGCCTAGTACAATGCTTGCAGTCTTCGGAGCAAGGTCTTCTTGACAATGCGTCTGAGTTACCATGAGATCTTCCGCTGCGATGTTCCGCCACCAAGTCGTATTCCTGCGGCCGCTTAGCGCTGTTGTTAGCCGCTCTACCTTCTGGAAATCGGCTATCTTTCCTGTCCGCAGTTCGCTTAGGGCAACTGGATCGAAGGTGGCCCCTTTCACCACAACCGTAGCATCTGGGACGGTACCTTATAAATCGGTCGCGAACTGCAGCTGTTGCAACCTCCCTGCCGCGGTGGGAACGACTATCCTGACACACAGCTTCCCTGTCTATTGTTCTCTTTGGGCAACTGGATCGAAGGTGGCCCGTTTCCCCACAGCCGTAGCACCTAGGGCTGTATCCTTTTAAACGGTCGCGAACTGAAGCCGCTGCAACCTCCCTGACGCGATGGGAACGATGATCCTGCCGTACAGCTTCCACCTCCAGTGCATGAGCCAAAGCGTCCTTAAGCGTCCCGTGGTGCCCGAGCCTCACAGCAGCTCTAACTTCAAGGTCGCGGATGCCATCGATGAATGCCTGCACCAGGTTCCCTTCAATGAGCGCAGGTACGGACTGGTATGCTTTTCGTACCAGCTTTTCCACTTCGAGGGCCCACTGCTGCAGGTTTTCACTGCTGCGTTGCACGCGATCCTTGAGCTTCGCACGAAACACATGTTCCAGATGAGCGTCGCCATACCTAGCTTCCAACGCCTCAAGGAGTTGCTCGTACGTCACTTCTTTACCGAGAGCTTCCAGGACAGTTAAGGCCTGGTCGCGCAGGCCGAGGGTGAGAGCAGTCATGGCCTGATCTTTAGTCCACCCATTCGCCTTCACAACAGCCTCAAACTGTATTTTGTAGGCCGACCAGGAAGATGTCCCATCGAACGGTGGCACTTTGAATCCACGTAGCGAAGGTGTAGAAGCTACGGAAGTGGCAATTCCATCCCCTACTTTAAGGTTGTCCAGCGTTTTCTTCACGTCAGCAATCACGTTGTCAACTCGATCATTCATTTGGTCGATTCGCGTTTCGGCTTCCGCCAGGCGGTTCTCATGCTGGACCACCTTTTCTTTTACCACACTTATTTCTTTGCCGAAAGTAGCGTGTAGATCCTTCATAACGAACATCTGTTCTTCCTGGCGGCGCGCCTGCTCCTCCTTGTCACGCTGGAGCTGTTCTTCCAACCGCCGGGCCTGTTCCTCCTGTCGGCGAGCCTGTTCCTCCTGTCGGCGAGCCTGTTCCTCCTGTCGGCGAGCCTGTTCCTCCTTGTCACGCTGGAGCTGTTCTTCCAACCGCCGGGCCTGTTCCTCCTGTCGGCGAGCCTGTTCCTCCTGTCGGCGAGCCTGTTCCTCCTGTCGGCGAGCCTGTTCCTCCTTGTCTCGCTGTAGCTGTTCTTCCAGCCGACGGGCCTGTTCCTCTTGTCGGCGGGCCTGTTCCTGCAGCATCATCATCAGTGCAGCAAAGTCTGGTGCTGCAGATGCTGGAGCTCCTGTGGACGGACCGGCCTCCATGATCGGCAACTGGCCCTCCGACGTCTGCGGCGTTGTACCTCCAAAACGCCTATGGTCCGTCTCCTGCTGACGTTGACTCCGGGTACGGATACCCTCCGTGTCGTCCTTTGGTAGAATCGGCATGATTTAAATATCCACTCTTCTGACACCAATTGTTACGAGCTTGGAGTTCGTGACAATGAAAACAGCCGATTAAATAACCAAAAATGACACTTTAATTTAACAACACTAATTACAACTTCAAACTCACTAATTATTAAACACAAGTTCACCACTGATCACTTTATTCGCACTTGAAGATCGCTTTCGAAGTATTCGCTTGTATCGCTAATCCAATACTGCCCCGGTCGCGGAATACGCGCTCCTTTTATAGGTCAGTTTATTCTAGAAACTTCCATTCTCGAAACATCTGGAAAGTACTCGTAACTACCGCTGCCGACTGACCAGATACCGAGAAGTGTAGAATGTTCTGGCAAAGAAATGTCTAGAAGGTACTTGACTCTACTAGTTCTGCTACTCGATACTAGATGGCGCTAGTAGTAACTTAATGTACCCGACATTAATTCTGGCGCGTAAGAATATTATAGACAAATTACACCCAGACACAGAACAAATGATCATGCTCATCACACAAAGATTTGTCCTGGGTGGGAATCGAACCCACGACCTCCTTAATACCTAGTATTAAGAAGTAAAATGTAAAATATTGTTTAAAAAGGATGAGAAATAAGTGTTTTTTTATTTACTTAGATATGTACACATGTTTTCCATAAGAAAGTACCTATGATATCCCACAGCAACAGAAAAAAATCTGTATTTTAATAGGTTATTGACTCATTAGTCAATACTAATAAGCAATGAGCTAGTTAGGTAGGCTAAGTATTACTTAGCCTACCTAACTAGCTCATTGCTTATTAAGTAATAGATGTTATATCATCTATTACTTAGTAAGTAATAGATGATATAACAACAAAATCTCTAATATTTACAACACATAACAACGGAAGCTTTAAATTTATTTAATATAACGATTAGTTAATATAAAAAAACGATTTATATAATTTTAAAATAACTATTTTTATAGGCATAACATTTCTGGGTGGTTTGAAAAAAAATAACCACGAAGCCTTCTAACCTGACCTATCCGAGTCGGGGTACTTTGAGTCGGGGTGTTAACCTATGACGTTTTATATATATATATATTAAACGTTAGACCAAATGATTTTCGATTACATAAACGTTATATCAAACAACGTTTATACTAAATACGTTTTAGAAGAAATAAATGTTATAAGTAAAGAAATTATATCAACAGTTGGTATATCTCACGTTGATTATATCTTATGAAGGATAATAAAATGAAATTAGACCAAATGAATTATACGTTATGAAACGCACCCAGTTAGGTACGGCGGTCATTGCTCATTGGAAATAAGCTAATAAATTAAAGGTTTTATAATTTTTAACCACAAGTTGTGGTTAAAAATTACTAACGACCGCGGTTGCAACGATTGCCCAGTTGTAAGCTAATTAGGTTTGAAAACCAAACTACTGAATCGATTTTGATGAAATTTCTATGGGACTAATCGATAAGTATGTCCTTTCACACAAAAAAAGATTTTTGAAATCGGTTCATAAATGACGGAGCTATAAGGTAACAAACATACAACCGAATTAAGGACCTCTTCCTTTTTTTGAAATCGGTTAAAAACCAGTACTAAGCTGCATCCGTTTAGACAGGAAAAGATTTGGAAAAGGCTAGGCAGGTAGACTTATTGCCTCATTAAAATAACAAACAAGAGTGGGTGACTCAATAAGCCATCAAATCTATAATAATATAACTGAAGAGTTTGTTTGGACGCGCTAATCTCTGGAACTGCCAGTCGGATTTGGAAAATTCTTTTTGTATATGATCTCCACATTCAAGAGGAAGGCATTAGGCAATACGGGAACGGGAAATTCCTACGGGCCAGTGAAAAAAACGGGATATGCGCGTACGAAGTTGCGGACAAAAGCTAGTCTAATCTAAAGTATAATAATAATATAATTGTTTGTTTGTTACGATTTGGCTCGAAAACTACTGAACTGATTTTAAAAGTTCTTTCACCGTTACAAAACTACATCTTCACCGAAAACTCACTAAAACTTGAATTATGTAACCCAAGGTGTAAAAAAAATTGAAATAAAATGTCTTTCGTCGCATGCGCTACGAAAACTATTGGTGACCCTTTATAAAACTAGTCCTATGACTTATTATGATGAGTGGTTTGACTGGTCGTCTTGCTGGTCATGGTATTTTATTTTATTATTATCGTTATAACGTTAAACAACTGTTTATTATAACTACTATGTTGGCTCTAGTTCATCACTGGCTCCAGTCACAGTCCTATTGTGGTGTGCCCACACCTGGAGGCATAATTAGTTTGGTTGGTGCTTGAGTTTGTCTGTTCTTGATGGCTTAATGGAGTGTGCTAGCCAAGAAGTGTCAATTAATTTTATTTAATTTGATTTACTTTTCTGTGACATGTACTGTAAAATACTTTGCATACTACTGTATAAATTCAAGTTTTTAAAACTAAACAGGCAGTTGTGTTGCTGGGGAGATTGTTGTGCCATTTCTTTTCCCCAGCTTAAACACTAGGAAGTGGTGACGGGCGGGTGTTTTGGGGGACTTGACGTTGAAGAAGTGCTGGCACTCATCCTAAATATTAAATAATAACACATAATACATGATATAAATGACTTTTGATTTTGTTTGATTTGATCCGAAACAAAACTTTGACTTTTATTGATTTATTTTATATATATTGTGTGTAGTTGCGTATAGCTAAAGTGTCGAATTTTCTGCCGGAGTATATTTCCTGATATTATAACCAAGTATTTAATTCAAGAATGAATAAGTTACTTCGAGGTCCATCGTCGACCACATTATTAGAGTATCTCCTTTATACGTTAAATGACGATGTTTTTTTATCCCATGGTGTGGTTGAATCGGCCGTTTGAAAATATTGAGGGTGTGCGAAAACCATTTTTCCATCCATGCCATCCATTTTTAGGGTTCCGTATCCAAAGGGTAAAAACGAGACCCTATTACTAAGACTCCACAGTCCGTCACCACAGTCAGTCTGTCTGTCACCAGACTGTATCTCATGAACCGTGATAGCTACACAGTTGAAATTTTCACAGATGATGTATTTCTGTTGCCGAAATAACAACAAATAAGTAATATAAATGAAATAATATTAAAAATAAAAGGGGACCATACAAGAAACATGTTTTTTTCGGCTTACCTATGGTACGGAACCCTTCGTGTGCAAGTCCAACTTGCATTTGGTCAGTTTTGCGATATTTTAAGCTTTAAAATGCTAATTTTTGTTAGAGTCAAGTGTCCCCCACACTCTGCCAGCTAAACGGTTGTTTTTAAAAAAATCATGGTATATAGTAGCAATATATAACGAATTTATAAGGAAAACTATCACAGCTTTACAAGTTAACGAATAATATTCGACCAACTTATAAAATGTAGCTGATTAGGTAAAAATTTCGTAGTAACAACATAGAAAATGACTTTAAGCTAAGTGTATTTGTAACTTTGTAATGTACCACGGAACCCTACACTGTGCGTGACCCGACGCACACTTGGCTGGTTTTTTCGTTCTTATTATTTCTTTCGTAAAGTCTGCTACATTCTAGATAATGCTTACACAGAATTTTTCAACACATTTACTCAAAATTGGCTCCACCGCGGTTCAATATATTCAAATTCTCCAAAACTAAAATTTGAATGAAATATCTACTCATCATTTTCTTAATACATTTGTATACTCACGTACCGACTTGGAAATAATTAAGTTATTGTTAAAGTCTGTATTATAGAAATAGGGTATTTGACGAAAACAATCTTATTGGTCCATCACATAGATTAAAAAAAAATAATAATATTATAATATTTTTTTTTTTGGTAATCGCACTGTATCGTCTTCATTAGACGATACAGTGCGTTGAAAACTCGTGTGAATTCACTTACCAGTATACTTTTTACTGAAAAGTGACGTCCTTTGTGAAGTCCTTTCTTGATGCGTTATATGTTCGATTTTTTTTTATTGATTTAAATAACTAAAAAATACGTATTCACTACTTTTCGAAAATCTAACTAACCGACTAAATAGAATATAATATTAACTCAGGCTACATCCCTATTACGGTAAGTACATTGTAGAAGGGGGAGACGGGTTGCCATGACAACACACGTTTGTTTGGATTTAAGATAACCAATGTTTTTTATGCTTACCGTTTTATTAAGCAAACTTAAAAGAAAATGTAAGTCAGAATGGTCTACCCCCATGCAACGTTAAACTGCATAATAGAAAGAAAAAAAAAAAAAAGAAAAAAAAATATAAAGTCACGTTTTCATCTAGAATTTTCACCGCCCACGCTCACGTGTTCATCCCTCCCCAGTGAGCAAAGGGCAGAGTTCAGGCGCCATAAATCAATACGCCGTTGCATCCTTGTTAATAATACAGGTGCTCAATGATAAAAATAGATTGGAGTGTAGGTAGTTTTAGCGGGAAAACGGGGCGGGTTGCAACGCGCATGATTTTCACCCATCGATCGCGATACCACACCGCGCACAGACAAAGCTACAAGTGCTTCTATACAGCCTTGTTACCTAGATCTGAGCTAAAATTAGCATTTATATCATTTATTATGTAGTGTGACGAAATGGGAATTGTCTAGATAAGAGGAAAGATTGCTTAAATTAGCCTTATTTATGTTCGTACCATGGTATTTTGCGACATTTCGAATTTACTGCACTAAAAACATCAATATTGTCTAGTCATAATTATGTTAAATGAAGAATATGTTAATCTATTGAAAAAAAAAGGAAATCTAAAAATAGAAAAAGAATATAAAAAAGTACTTACAGGAGCAGGTTTTGTCATTAAAATCCCGATCATAGAAAAAGCATATAAGACGAAAATCATTGTGGATGTAATGATAAGCACTTTCTGGCACGACATGGAGTAATTAATCACATCATTAATTAATAATGAACGAAAGTGCAGTGTGCACACCTAGGTCGCGGGGCGGCTGTAGAAGCTATGTTTTGGCGGCCATTTTGACGTGTGTCGAGACCGCGGGCGCGCGTGCCACTGGCTGGCTCGTTCTGCCGCTATGCCGACGCCAGAACATGTAAAACGCAGAGTTTCAGAAGGCCAAGTAATGTTATAAGGTATCCCGGTCCAAGCAATGCTATAAGACATTCCGTTGCTTTGTTTCCAGACCAATCTGCATTTGTAAAATATCATTGCTTGAGCTCAAGCCAAGTTATACTTTGAGTTCATCTAATATTAGTTTGGTCATAGGGTGGGGTGTTTCCCATGACTAAAATTGTTATTATCTTTTAATATGACTGTCTGAAATTAACGTTCGAAAGACTATATGTATAACGTACAGGTGCCCTACTATGACGTGCTAATGCCATCCAATTCCGATGATGTAAAAGGGATAGTGCTATTCGCTATGTATAGCTCCGTCTCCCTCTTAGAGCGGAATCATTATCGTTTTAAGACTTCATAGTTGGGCCCCAGCTCACGCACACTGACCGAATGGGACACTAACTGCGGAATATTTAGTCCCTATTCTGGGTAACTAATACTGCTCTTTGGGAGATTAACCGACAGGTAGTCATTAAATAACTAGCTTTTGCCCGCGACTTCGTACGCGAATATCCCGTTTTTTCCCGTTCCCGTTTAGCCTATAACCTTCCTCATGAATGTGGCTATCACATTCTTACAAAAAGAATTTTACAAACTGGTAGTTCTAGAGATTAGTGCGTTCAAACAAAAAAAGTCTTCAGCTTTATTATATTAGTATATATCGGTAATTTCACTTTTTATTTAACTAGGTTACGGAACCCCTAAGTTGCATTGCATAAATTGAAACTGTTGAATTACTCAATGAAATACTTTGTCAATTCACTTTCTCGCGTGGGTTGTGGCCACAATGTCCGCCTATTAGTTGTCCTTCTGTATCTTTTGTACTAGTGATTCCAAACATCCCCCTTCCACCCCCGTTGTAAATATAGATGCCACCGCGAACAAGCTCGGATCTTTTGCACTGGGCATATGGTTTGTTCCTACCAACATAACATTTGCGGCTGTGATAGGGAAAAATTTCCTCCAGGCGGTTATCAGGGAAGGAAAATTGCTTACGTAAAGTGAGTTTGTTTTTTGTATGTACAGTCAGTAAAGCTATTTGGTATGCAGGCAGCTAACTTGCAACTACTTTTGAGCAATGTTGTGACTGTGCTTAGTAGACAATTGTTGTACACCACACTGGTCAGTATGTCGTAGGCTTAAAAAGTAAGAGGGAGAGACAAGGCCTGCGCCCCAACCACCGCTACAGAAAAAGACGCCCCGGGCGTCGGGAGTCGCAGGGCGATTCCCGGCCATCGTAGGTGCGGGCCTGCGGACGGCGAGCGTTGGGAGGCTCGCTGTCCGATCACCACCAGGCCCGGGTCGATGGCGTGTTGTGTTTCACGCACGCCTCAAAGGGATGTCAGCATAGAAGACGGGGCCCGCTAGGGCCAGAGCCTGCCAGGGTTGCGGAATTTGTTCGAAAGAGCCACCGCGGCCCTGGAACGCAAAGGGCTTTTGAAGGAACACGGATGGGTTTTAGTCAGTAAGAGTTTGACACGCCCTTCCGCTCTACCTAGAGCGGAAGAAGTCATTTGATGATTTCCCATGCTTAAAAATAAAAGGCTTAAAAAGTTATAATGCACACGTTACAAATAAATATTGTATATGTGTGTATTCAGTGTAAAAATTGATATTTTTGCCTGTATACCTACCAAATAGCTTTTTTGACTGTACATATGTGTTTTTTAGTTAGGTACCGGGGGCACAGGAATGATAGGCGATAAATTGGTGTGTCTAAAACTGGTATGTTACGGCCGGGTGGTAGTCAGAAACCAGAAAATCTGACACGAGTCTTGCCAAGGGGTTTCCTGTTACCTAGTTACTGGAGGTCAGATACTAGAGGTTTGTCTGGCAGCCGAAGCCAACATAGGGAGAAGCTGTAGGCAATTGATTCATGTTCTTTGTAAAAAATAGAAGTAAGTACATGTATATTGAAAAACTGGCCAATTGCATGTTGGACTTGCACACGAAGGGTTCCGTACCATAAGCCAATAAAAACATGTTTCTTCTATGAGAGCCCCCTTTAATTTTTAAGTTATTTAAATTTTTATTATTTGTTGTTATAGCGGCAACAGAAATATTCTGTGAAAATTTCAACTGTCTAGCTATCACGATTCATGAGATATGTCCTGGTGACAGACAGACAGACAGTGGAGTCATAGTAATAGGGTCCCGTTTTTACCCTTTAGTACGGAACCCTAAAAACAAGATTTTATGTAGATATTAAATGTAATAGAGCGTGTATTTTATACTTGCTGAGTGCAATACTTACTAGCTCAAGAAATAATTATAAGCTAAAATAAGATTCAAAGTTGACATTTACACAGAGAAGTCCGACGAAGAGTCTGACGCGTTCAAGGTACAAGGTACAACCATACAGCTGCCACAGAACACGCCGTTTACGTAAGAGGAAAAACAAACGAGTTATTATTTCTGTGATGTCATCAAACAATTTTAAACAAATGTCTCTGACGCATTTGTTTAAAATTGTTATATGTCTTTGTTTTTCGTTTAATTCTGATTCTGTTTTCAAGGTTCAACATTTTTGACGTGACAACGTCTTATAATTCGATGGAGCCGGCTGCACGCACGAAAAAACATGACGTCATGCGGCGTTACCTCGCTCTGAGGCGTTCCATTTAAGGCTTGAAGTGCAAGCGAGAGCGCGGCCCGAGCGACAAAGAGGCACAAGCGGCCTCCGCGTTCGGCAGCGTTCGACATCTGTCTCTCTACTACTTGAGGAGCGATGCGTCCGCGTGGACAGCTGCTATACCTACAATAATACATTTACATGTTCTCGTCAAGTATGAAGTGCAGTGAAAAGTGAATGTGGTGTCAATTGTTTATAGCAACGATAATTGCGGCGATAAAGGTAATGAAAATTCTTTAAAATTTTCTTTTGAACAATGAAACCATTACATCAGTATTTTCTTATGACGTTGTCACGTTCAACTATCGTCAGTAAACCGACTTTACAGACAACCGTTTTTTTTTTTGTTAAAGTTGTTAGACAAAAAATATTGTATTTATGCTTATTCCCTATTAATATCAGCTGTCAATACATATCCATTGAGCTCAAACACGTTGGTGGTATTTTGTTAAGCTAAGGAGTTTCCATAACTCCGGCTGCATCATAAAATCATTTCTCTACTATCATATTTGGCATTTCCTAAATTATACGGTTATCTTTCCCAAGTCTAAGCTTAAGGGAGCGTTCAAGTATAACGTAACGCAATTTTTGAAGATTATTGACCCTCCCTCCCCCCATAAAACGCGCCGTAACGTTTATCTGTACCCCCCTCCCCCTCCCGAAACGTTACGTATCATCCAAGTGACACTTTTTTAATTAATAAATGTCATTTCAAGAAAAATATTGATGTTTATTTTTGTTTGGCAAAATGACTACTGTTTGTTTAGTGACTGTGAAACTCGAAAATTTTATATGTTTAGTGAGCTAGCGTTAAATAAAAAAAACAATGTTACGTAACGCGTTGTTCGAACACCCCTCCCGCCCCTGTAACGCATCGTGACGTTTTACAAGACCCCCTCCCCCCAAATTGCGTTACGTAATACTTGAACGCCCCCTAATCGGTTATCAGGAAGTACTAGAAAAATGGATAACTAATTTATAAATGGACACACATATGAAAGTTAGTAAAAAGCTTGTAAAAAATGAACTTATTTCAAGAAATATGTATATACTAGCTGCCGCCCGCGGCTCCGCCCGCGTGAATGTCGAAATTTATTCCAAGGAAACATACTCCCGGGATGAAAAGTATCCTATATATTCCAGACTATAATGTACCTGTAATTTCATCAAGATCTGCTAAGCCGTTCTGACGTGAAATAGTAACAAACATCCATCCATCCATCCATCCATCCATCCATCCATACTTACAAACTTTCGCGTTTATAATATTAGTAGGATATGTTTGTTGATTATGTACCGTAGGCGATACATTATGTTCAGTACTAATATGGTGTAAGGAGGTTTTGCGATGTGTGAGGTCGAAGGAGGACACATTACGAAAGTTGTAAAAGAGGGAATTACGTACCTACAAAGTACTATGTATGTGGTCTTTGGCTTTTATTCTGTTTACTTAGATACCGGTAGTAACGGGAATAAGTTACTGTTATTATGTCGGGTTTGGGGAAAATATAAGTATATCCAGAGAAAAGGCAAGCTTATCTATGCTAGCTAAAGTCCACACTTCTTTCATGGGATATTGTGTAAAATGTTACAACAAAATACCTTTTGACATATTGGAACTAAATGAAGGAAAATTTAAAACTTATGTTAAAAGTACACTTTGTAAACAAGTATATTACAAATTAGAAGATTACATTCAGGATAAGAATGCTTGGAAACATGCTGGTCCTGCTCCATAGGACAATCAAGGATGTAGACAAACTCAAAATGGTTGATTTATGAATTAACTTTATAGATATACTCCAGTGTCCATTCTCCATAAATATCTACAAAGCATTTGGTAGAACGACAGTAGTTCTTTAAAGGTAGACTTATGTACTAGTCCTATATTCTATGTGCATGGTTTTGATGACCTTTCTATAATTCATTTATATTTATGTCAATGATGACTCACGTACTCAGCAGCGAGCCATTGTTCGTTTGTTTGTGATGCCCTAACAGGGTGTATGTACCAAACCGACAATCATTATAGTGTGTTGTGTCTTCTTCTTCTCTGTTGTTTCACTCTCGATAGAGCGGTCGTGGTCACGTCGAGGCGTCCACGTCGGTGTTAGGGGCGGACACAGCTCTCCGCACGATCTCCTGCTATCTCTCCCTGTTGGCAGACTGTCTGGCGCAAACAGATACGGGGCTTCCTAGTGCGGATTTAACTTGATCAGTCAAACGCATAGGTGACCTGCCGAGCGATCTAGTTCCCTCTATCCTTCCCTGCACGACCAGTCGCTCTATGGAGTCGTTACCCCGCCTAGAGACATGACCAAAGTACTGCAATATGCGCGACTATACTACGGCCGACAGACGCTGCGTAATGCCCAGCTCCTGGAGGATGGACACATTCGTGCGGAACTCCGTCCACGATATCCCGAGCATTTTCCTCTACCACATTTCTAGAGCATCTATCTTTCCCTTTTCCAACTCGCGCACTGTCCACGTCTCTGCCGTGTGTTGTGTGCATGAGAGCAATTAAATGAATAATAATAAAAAACAGTTTTTCCACAGAACTTTCGTCTTCAGTAACACGCTAAATAAGATATAATTTGTAACTAGGTACCCGAAATACCACCCTTCACGACGTCATAACTTTAAAGTTTTATTGAAAGGAATGCAATAACATCAGTTGCTATACCATAAAAAAAAGAAAAAAAAACCATATCATTTCAAAAAAAAAATGTCGCTCGTTCTACTATACACCCTAAGTATACTTAAAATAATGAATAAATTTTCATTAAACTTATTTAAGTTTAGAAATAATCTAAATCACAATCTTAATAGCTAGTATAGTATAGTTAGGAATATTTAAAAATGCATTTAATTAATATTTAATACATTTTCAAATATTTCTAACTTTATACACTTAAAATAAAAATCAAAACTCCAAACTAAAATATGGCGTCCAAAAATTCGTCCGCATCGCAATCCCAATCTTGACATACAAAATTATAAAATAACACACCGTACACACACACACGAAACTCCGAGTAAATAAACTCATTAGAAGTAGGTATCGTCATAAAGCAGATGTCCTCGTACGTAGTGTCCCAGTCGTCTGCCAGCTCAGCCTTGACCTCAGCCAGACCCAGATTAAATTTTGGCGCAATGAAAGTCGTATAAAATACATCTATAGTAAAGCTGAAGAGCTTGTTTGTTTGAACGCACTAATCTCTGGAACTACTAGTCGGATTTCAAAAAGATTTTTGTATTTGATAGCCACATTCTTGAGGAAGGCTATGGGCCACACAGGAACGAGAAATTCCTACGGGAACGGGAAGAAAACGGGATATACGCGTACAAAGTCGCGGGTAATAGCTAGTAAATTATATCCCATCCTACTTAGTATAGTAAATATGAATGTCTGTATGTAAGATGATTGGACTGGAAGCTGACTTTAATATAGTTGAATTTACTTTCCTTTGGGTTCATTTTATGCTTTGGGTTTGTTTTTTGGCGATTTTTTCTATTAAATTATATTGAACATTTCTATTAAATTAATAAAATAATGAACAAAAAAGAAACAATAAAAAAATAATAATTAAATAACAAAAACAATAAATAATTAACAAAAACATCATAAAAAACAACACACACACACAGCAACAACAACACACACACAACAGCACATACAACACAAGCACAACATTATACAAATACATTTCTATTAAATTATATTGAACATTTCTATTATATTATATTGGACATTTATATTGCATTCATTGTAACATTTTAATTTTCATTGTATTGTATTTTTTTTTAATAATTGTGTTTTATCAACGAGCCGAGGATTGTCAATGTTAATGTACGCCGTTATTGTCACGTGCATCAGGTCACTTATGAAGTAATTTTTATGATATTTTTTATGTTATATGTATGTGATGTGGCTGCACTCTCCATTAATAAATAAATACATTTTTGCCTATCAATGGGCTAAGCCCGTTACTGGGTTGTGGAAAACAAGTAGGCGGTCTTTCAATGTCAAATATTGGTATTCCACTGCATCCGGTTACACTGGAAGCCGATCCAGCTAGCAACCATCAATTAAAAAATAAAATTGAATTGCATTTTTAATTTAAAAATACCACGTGTAACAGAATAAACTCAATAATATTAGTGTAATTTAAACTAATTGACAAAATAAATGCCATATATTTAGTACTGTTTTAATAAATACTTAACGAACTATATACGCTAGAAATAAAAATAAAGACTCCTAACTAAATTAACCCTTAAATATGGCGTCAAAAAATTCATCCGCATCGCTGGCGACTGGAAGTGTACCCAAATTGCTACGTTGTATGGCAATGCTTATTCTTCATTTAATCGGGACACGACTAGGCAGATTGAATGACGCGGGCAAAGCCATGGACTAAAGCTAATCCATGGTAAATATAACTATTTATCTATACTAATATAATAAAGCTGAGGAGTTTGTTTGTTTGTACGCGCTAATCTCTTGAACTACCAGTCAGATATGGAAAATTCTAGCCACATTCATGAGGAAGGTTATAAGCTATGCGGAAACGGGAATAAACGGAATATGCGCGTATGAAGTCGGGAGCAAAAGCAAGTAAAATATATGTATTATTGAGGCGCCGCGCTGGCTACGGCGTAGCAATGTCGTAGCTCGTAGCGCGTAGCGCGTAGCGCGTAGCTCCGTAGTAAAACGTTCTGAATTACTTATTCAATAAGTAGTTGTAGGAAAAAATATGTCCGAAGTAGGAGGCAATTCCCTCGAGGATAACTTGGCGGAAATTCGGGTTTTTCTGCGTACATGATATTATGCTCGATAGTTTGCGAATGTTTGCGATCAAATCTTTAGGCATACCTAGTTATTGAGAAAAATCAATAGAATATTATATCTAATTGTTTTTTTAAATTATTTTCTACATAAACTTATATTTTATTAGTTTCAATAAGTACATCATTATAAATGTATAAAAATAAATTAGACTAAGTGAAATGAAATAAGATTAAATTAAATAATTGAAACGGTATTCATTTAAATCAGATAGAATTTAATTTGATTATTTTGGATTGTTATATTGGACTGTTGAATTAGTATTAGTTTTAGATTGATTTTTCTGAATAATAATAAGATTTTTTTTCTCGTAAAGTCCTACTAACATAGGTCGAGTACTTACAAAGTCATACTCGATACTAACCCTCGGACTCTTGTTCGAAATAAAGTTTTTGATTAAACTTAAAAACGTAATTTTTAAGTTTTTACTTACGCCAGTCGTCGCGTGGGGTCCCACAGAGCCTTACGCAGAAACTCATGCCTATACCTAACAGCGCACGCGCGGAAATTGGGTGTAGCATAATTTGTGATCTTGTAAAGATTAGGCTTTTAAACCCCACGCGACGGGTTTTGGGTTAAATTATGGTACAGAAAAAGATGGGATCCCGGAGATAGTGGTACGCTAGACTTTTTTTGCGAAACACTTTACAGACGCATGCGAAAGCTAGTCTTTTATAATATAAAATGAAATAAACATCAGCTTACTTGATTTGGAGTGAATCACCAGCACGGTCCGGTAGCGGTCCGGCCGCGCGTTGGTGGACCACCAGGTCAGCGCCCCCACGGCCACCACCATCACCATGGCGACAAAGTGCATCACCTCATCACCCACAACGTCGATCATCGTCATCCTGAGCCATCTGGACAGATTGGCCTTGTTGAGGAAACACCGATGGCCACAAACACTTATTGTGTTATTTTTAGGCGGTGACGTGTCTGTGTTGACGTGATGTTAACATGACTAATGTTTTTTTAAGTCCATTAAATATACCTTATTTTTATGATCAGCACGTGGCATCCAATGTTAAGGTGAAAAGTGATTATAACCTTGTCTGTACTATCTTAAACTTACAGGGTAGGCAATGTAGGCATATTTTGTATAATGTACAGCAATTGAATGAAAGTAAATTGTAACTCATGAGCCTGCATTTTTTTTCAGATATAGTGGTAGAACAACAAAAATATCTATCTATACTAATATAATAAAGCTAAAGAGTGTGTTTGTTTAGAACGCGCTAATCTCTGGAACGGCCAGTAGGATTTGGAAAATTATTTTGTAAATGATAGCCACATTCATGAGGCTATACGGAAACGAGATATGCACGTACGAAGTCGCGGGCAAACTTTATAGATTCAGGCTCTAATTTCGACACTACTACATAAGTAGTTACCATGTCCCAGGTATCATGTTTTTCAACGCCTTCAAACAAGTCGAAGTTGTGTACGAATTGTTTTATCAATTGCGTTACAATTAAACCTTTTGTTATTATAACGTTTTATAAATTGGTTTCAAGCTTCGTCATAATTTGCATGTGTCATAAAAACACATCGGGTTCTGCAGATAAGTTGCTCTCAATGTAACATTATTATTTTACTGAACTGTAAACGATGACGTTCAAAACTGCCGTTTAATGGCCTAATTGAAATAAACGTTTTGACTTTGACTTTGGTAATGCAGTTTCTGTACTGGTGATAGGTACTCATTTTTGTGAATCAAAGTTCAAAATAAGCCGTAGAATGGTTGCCACTAATCAAAATTTCCCGAAAACGTCGGTAACTTTATTCCTCGATTCTTGAAATCCTGCGCATCGGCAATTGGCGAAGATTGTTAACTTACAGATTGAAATATAGATACCTACCTCTAGGAATGGTTGAAGAGCTTCTTTTGTTGTTTATTTTTAGTTTATGTATATTTCTCTATATATGTATTTAAAGTAAGATAAGTCTTCATGCACTTCTTCTTCGAAATAAGGAATTTCTCTTTCTTCATCGATAACCTTCAAGATCGTGCTCTTATGACCCTTTTTAAATTCCAACTATAGTTCTTCCAAATGTTCTAATCTTGTATCTAAATAAGGTCTTTTAATTCTGTCTTTCGAAGATTTCTTAAAGTTCTTCGGTTTCAGCTCTTTTTGATACATACACACATCTTTCATTTTTGCTCCACGAGTTTTTATAACGATGACAGTACGTTTAACGTGTTTTTTAAGTTTGTATTTTTCGTATTATAAACTCCTTATGATAGTTCACTCACTCATTGTTTTTTGTATCATTTGTTTCGAAATTCATAGCACATATTTTGTGAACATTTCAACCGGTTACCTCCTACGGTTCAAAAGATACAGCCCTTCAAAGTTCACAGACGGAAGGGAAAACGTAGGCTTAGTAATAGGGCTTCGTTTGGACCTTTGGGTACGGAACCCTAAAAATGAGACGACCTGGCACACACTATAGAGCACGGTTTCCTTTGTCACCAAACGATGACTGTTGCGGTCAAAAGGTCAAGCAAAAGTATTTAATATAATTATACTGTAGTGACCTACTCTAATATAAACCATTAAATATAAGTTATGCAATTGTTTCAAATTAAACAAAAAAAAAAAACAAAAATAATTTATATACATATTTACAAAGTAACCTAACAACTAGTATTATATAAATTCAAAAATCTAAATAAAATAATTAATGTAACTAACATTCAACATACAAACACGTATTTTGCAAATCTAACTGTACTTTCGCTTGCTTTCGTGCATCTATCATCTATGCTATATTTCTACCACTCCTTCTTACTCTTCTTAGTGGAACTCTTGTGTGTGAACCTCTTGTGTATAACCTATGTCTGTGAAATAAACTTCATTCTATTTACATCTTCACACACGCCAGCCCCTACAATACTATACCTATTTGTATAACACAGCAATAAATAATTTCTGAGAAATAAAAGCTTACCTCATTTTCGTCTTCATCTATGTTCGATATCGATGGTCTCGGTACTTCTTGATCGTACAAAAAACTTAGCAACTCGAGAGAGTATAAATCTCATCAGTTCCTGCTCCGGATTTACGAGATTTTTTATTTTATTTTATCAAGCTCTTTTTATATATTTTTAGTTCTAAGATTATTAATCTTCGTAACTACTATATCCCTGTTGGCATTTGCATCTATGGTTTTGTATCTTTCGACCAGCCTGTTGTAGGCGGCGTTTTTTTGTTGCGATCATGGTAACTACTCCTTTGATTTTGTTGCTGTAGCTTTCTATAAACTCTTCCTGTTGTTCGCAGTGTCCACTTCTTTCTTTTTCCGACATGTTGCAAAGAGGGCGATCCAAGCGAGCTCCGTGACGAACTGCCGAACTGAACGATTGCTTATGCCATCCACACGCGACGAAATAACTGTGCAAACGCAATCGACAACGATGTTTCTAATAGAAATTGCAACTGCAACGATTTGTCATACACACGATCTGCGCAAATCAGTTTGCACAGATAAATCGTTACGTTTGTAGCAAGCTTTAGCCAGCTTAGTCGCGCGCGCAGACAGTGGCACGCAAGTCGCTGCGACGGCCGTCAATTCAAATTGCTCCGAGCACTCGAATGTTATTATTTATAAAACACGTGTTTATGTTCGGAGTTGGCGCGAACCGAATACGGTGTTACTGGTCCACGTTTTTCGCCTATAGCGAATAAATAAATTAGCGGGCGACAACGTCGCACGTCGCAAGAAATTTTGCTCATTAACGGTTCGTCTGCGGACTCAATGGAAAGAAGAATATACCATTAAACCAAGTTAGTAATAACCCTTATTTTATTCTCGCTGATGAAATGTGCTTTGCAGGTGTTGATTATAATAATAATAAACACCGATCGCAGGGCGGTATGGCAGAGTAAGGAACTTCACGGGCGCTTTTTCTGGGCCCTACATGGGCCCGACGTAGATCAATTAGCGGCCGTAGCCTGGCTGCGTTTTGGTGAAACTGAAGGTATTGTCTGTGCAATTATGGACGAAGTTATCATGACGAATAACTACCGGAGATTTATTGTGACATACGTCGGGCATGTCACTGTCCGGGAGAATCAATTTGCCACATTATCTCTGGTTGTTCTCGTCTAGTTAACGGAGAATACTTGCATGGACATAAGCTTGTAGCCAGGATTATCCATCAGCAACTTGCTCTGAAATACTCTCTTGTGGACTAGGAAGTGCCGTACTACAGGTATATGCGCAACCTAGTCCTCGATAATGGCAATATCACATTGTACTGGGATCGGTCCATCATCACTGACAGGACTATTGTGGCCAATAAGCCTGATATAGTGGTGGTGAACCGAATCGAGAGGCGTGCAATGATTGTAGACATAACGAGAACCTCGTGAAAGCCGAGAAAGATAAACAAATCAAATATCTTGACTTGGCTCGCGAGGTTGTCGACATGTGCGATGTGAACTCGGCAATCATTGTACCGATAGTCGTGTCAGCCAACGGCTTAATAGCCACGAGCTTCGACCAACACCTCAGGAGGCTCTCGTCAGGCAGCTGGGCTTGATTCAGAAAGCAGTACTTCTGGACACGGCTCGCATTGTTAGGAGATTCCTCTCTCTGGAGCCCTGACCAGTAGCTTGGACCTTGTTCGCGATATCGGTGGGCTACTATGTTTTATATTTTTAAATGTTTTTTTTTTGCTTTTGTATTTTAAAGAAATTTTTAAAAGTTTAAGAAATAAGTTTTAAAATTTTTATAAAAGGAATAATAATAATAATTTCTTTATTTGTATATAATGCAGGTGTTACAATAATGTTGTTAGTTTCAGTTATATCGGTACCCAGTACATTCTGCCTGTTGGCATACGAAAATTTAGTGGGTAACACACAACATCATTACAAATAATTATAGAAACTAGGTACTCAAATTCTAAATGAGATCATGAGTCAGTCTAACATTATTTACAATAAGAAATGAGATAAAGTGAAGCAAATAAATATGACAATTCATCACTTATAAAATCGGTAACAGAGTAATAACATTTCTCTGTCAGCAACGATGCCAGTTTTTTTTTTAATTTTGTTAAAGGCTGATCCTTAATACAGTTTTGCAATTTGTTATATATAATAAGTGCCATACCAATCATGCTTTTTTTAAGCAGAGCAGAGGTATATGTACCAGTACACAATATACCCTGATATTTTGATCTCATGGCAGTAGTTTGCATTCTCGTATCATTTAATGTAGGAAATAGATCATGCTAGTTTCAACGAATATAGCCACTTCGAGAATGTATATACAAGAAAAAGTTAGTTTTGTTTCTTGAAAAAAGGCATGCAACTATCTGTAACCTTCAGATTAAAAATGGATCTTATGCAACGTTTTTGGGCTTTAAATATAGACTCCCTTTCGGAACAATTACCCCAAAATACTACACCAAACCTTAGAACAGAGACCAACAAACCGTGATATGCAACCATTAACGTATTGAATCAATGTTAACTGTCTTAGACACAGATTGTAGAGAGCATACGCAGACGTGCCTAATCTTTTGCAAACTTCTTCAGCCTGCGGTTTCCAATCAATATACCCAAGAATTTTGACACGCTAACACCATCAATAGTTTGTCCCGCATTATTAATTTGTTTGGGTTGTTTGTTGGGGTTTAGGTTGTTTGTTTTTTTATGTTTGCTACCTTATTTATGAACCGATTTGAAAAAATATTTTTTATGTGAAAGGATACAATTATGTACATTCCGATTGGTCCCACAGAAATTTTATCAAAATCGTGGTGGTCGTTGGTTTCTAAATCAAGGTAGCTGGAAAAAATATGTTATCCAAGTAAACCAAATTACGTATTTTGATTTACAGGAAAGCAAAATACTTTTCTGTGGCGCTGTTAGGTGTGGGGTACCACTAAAATGTTAAAAATAATAAACGTTTTTTACAAAAAAAAAATACAACCGACTTCCACGTTAAAAAAAACTACTAGTATTTTTTATAGTAGCTTCTGTAGCGGCTTTAATAAAAGTATTATTTTTACACAACAATAACATACTACTTACCTACTTGGTAAAAACTATATTTTGTCCTAATCTCAGGCCGGCCTTTCCTGAATTGAGAGATTGTAAACCCTCGATAAATTGTCAACTGAACATTTGGAATACTATTTTACGCATCAAAATTTGATAGTCTATCTCTATAATACCTCAAAGTAATTCCGAGAAATTGTGGACTGACATAAATAAATTGAAAACCCATGAAAACGGGCTTTTATACTGCATTGGGACAATTGATAAATTAGTGATTCAATTAGGTCTACCTACCGATTGTTTCGATGAGATAAACCATGATCTTTTCAAAAAGGTTTAAATTAGTGTTACCAACTTATCGATATCAAAATGTACACCAACAGGGACGACAATCAGCTGGCGGGCCACCTCTCCATGGAACCATCTGAGAGCTGTGGTATATACATGTACGACTGTACGGCCTCGGGCAGGAAGCCCATTGCGCCATGCGGTCAGCTCGCTGACGCCATGTTCAACGGTACAGTTACTCTTTTAAGACCTCTAGGTCTCACAAAGATTCAAAGATTTTACAGGAAAGAAGGTGTAAATACTACTTCGCAGCAATTGGTTCGCAGAATGAGGAGTAACTCAGGGGCTACTATCTCCTTTCAACTGTCCAAATATAATACTCGAATCCTATTTTAATTCATATTTACATTAGATTACGTAGGTGATCGTCGGCCCTCGCGACCATCACGTTGTTTTTTGAAGCACGGCTTTTGTTGACTTTAATCAAAGATTTTTATGCATTGCCATGGGACTAAGAAGAGTGGAGCAAGTTTCTTCAATTAGAATATCGACCAAAATGCAGAGTTAATGAGGTCCAATAACAATAATACATGCACAAATGCCAGCACATCAAGCTACAATAATCTGACAAATTTCTTTATTTATTTATTAAAACTTTATGTACAATAGTGGTACATGGACGGATTTAATGCATCAAGGCATTCTCTACCAGTCAACCTTTGGGTTATAAAGACTATACTGTGGTAGGTGTACAATAAATAAAAATAAGATTTAAAATTGAATTTTAACTTTTAGGAGAGAATATACTTACAGATAGTATCACAGACATAATATCATATACAGATATATTCTTAATAGATTCTTCACTTTATCGCTGAAGCATTAGGTTCAAGGTTGATTGGGAAAATTTGACAGTTTCGGGTAGCTTGATGTGCTGACGTACAACAGTATCTACGAAACAGTCACTGACATAGTCAGTAAACAATATTAATGAGTGGCTAACCAAGTTAAATCTTATTTATAACCAATTTACAAAAAAAAATGCACATTGGTTATATGCAGAGATCGGAAGGTAGACTAAATTTACCTAATCTTCGTGGAAGTAAGTAACATAGTGTCGATGATACCTCCTCTAAAATGCCGGAATCATAAACATGACGATTGTATCCCGGGATTTAAGAAATTGCAAAATTACTTATTGCGCTTTGAATACATTTAAACAAAATGATTATATTGAAGAAACTACAACTAAAACTGTTAAATTAAATAGCGTTGTTTTCGCACAGATTTTTCTACTTTTGATTCTTCAAATCAATAATTTGTAACTATATTCAAAGTCCAGTTCATGTTTTTATAATCCCGGGTTTTAATTGTCATGATTCCATTTGGTTCCGGGATTTTACAGGAGGTATTATCAATTCTATGTTACTTCCACGAACATTAGGTAAATATAGTCTACCTATTCCGATCTCTGGTAAGACTTTTTCACATAAATTTTCGACAATTTAAACTAGATGAAGCCGTTATTTCCTAGCTGACTAGACTGAGAAGAAACATTGAAACGAACTCAGAGGTTAACGATTAATGCAATGTCTATTGTTTTGTTACAGATACCTTTAGTTTACAAGCGAATAACAAATATGTGCCACATTCCGTGACTGGCTTAATCCCAGAAGATGATAAAAAACTGTTTCGCAATCCGGATACGGCTGAAAACCTCTCGCAAGGTTTGTACAGGCTCCTCTCCATCTATTTCCGCAGATTAATTGAGATAATAACATTAAATTTTCGACGACTTAAGCCCAATTGTCGCAATTCTGATGCCCTTTCAATTTAGGAATGTTAACTGAGTTGGTAACTTCCCGACATTTTATTTACTGTCGATAATAATAGAGGAGGCCATGATGATTACGTAACGTGTCTCTGATACCAAAGTATATGTTCGTCTGTCGACTTACGTGGTATTAGTAGTGGCCATCCGGAAGGGACAATATATTTAAAAAAAATCGAGTTCATTAGATATACGTCAGGACGTTAAGTGAACCCTAAAAATGCTAGGTATTGCATCAGCTACACTGCGATCGCCAACCTGCTTGCCAAGCGTGGCGATTATGGCAAACCTCCTTTGGGGGAGGCCCATGTCCAACAGTGGACGTCTCGAGGGAGGAAACATCAGGATTGAGCTTGGTACAAGATTACAAAAATACTCTATATCGATGGTTGTTAAGATCAGTCTGAGTAGAGGGCGCGCGGCATATTGCAAGAAATATTTTTTTCTCCTGATTCTGCTATGGCGTTCGTAATTGATAAAAGACTGTTACTGTATAAGGATATAGTAACTGTCTTTTATCAACTCACTAGCACTTCGCCCGCAACTTCGTCCGCGCGGATTTAATTGGTACTCAACAAACTTCAACGCCCCCTTAAAAGTTAGGTTAGTTTTGGAAAAATATTCACCCCGTCAGGTGTTGATAATGCAAAAAATGTTAGAAATATTTCAATTATCCCTTTTCAACTTGGTTCATACCAATTTCCACGTAAATTGAAGAAAGCAATAATGACCTCCCCTAAAACTTCATCGGAGTGATGAAGTCACAGTCAGTCAGTTTGAGGTTAATTTTCGAAAAATCCAAACATTTCTAAAGGTTTACTTTTATTTACATAGATATTTACTACTGGTTTTAATAAATACTTAACTAACTATGTATACTAGAAATAAAAATACAAACTAAATTAACCCTAAAATATGGCGTCAAAAAATTCATCCGCATCGCTGTCGACTGAAAGTGTACCCAAAAGTCTGGCGGCATTGCCACGTTGTATGGCAATGCTTATTCTCACGTGAAGTGTCAACTAAGCGTCTTGAGAGCTCTTTAAACAAGTTATGCGCACTCGGACCCCACGACCCGAGAGTTTCGAACATTTCTCATTCTTATTTTTTTATCGAAATCATTCAACTTCATCGGAATAAGCATAAAGATTTTCCTCGTTCGCTCAAACCGCAATATTTTTCATACTTAGAGTATTTTTATACATGTCGTAACTTCTAAACTAAAGGTCCGTTTTGAATAGTTCAATGTGTAATTTACATAGCCGCGTACGAAGTCGCGGGCTAAATCTATTCTATTTAATTTTCTGTATAACAATGCAAGTTTTTTCTTGAACTCCTAGTACTTTGCTCGCCACCCCCTTTTTTTATGTCGGGTGGAAATTCTCATGGAAATCCTCCACCCTGGGCTGGGTGTAGGGGTCTGTCAGACTCTTACTGACTAAAACCACCCCAGTGTTCCATCTCCCACCTACGCCGGGGATCGCGGGAACGTTTGCGACTTCCGCAATCCACGGCTGTGCTCGCCACCCCCTAATGCTACTTGCCACCCCCAAATGCTACTTATTTAGCCAGATTCCAGTCTATTATTTTGACGAAGCATGAAAGCGGCAAAGTCATTTCCGCTTAAGTAGTTATGTAATCAAACACAGTGCGTTTGTGAGGCATGGAACTTTAATTGCAATAACTCATACATTCAAAGTAATAGTTTGTTCTTCTAAATAAAATCGGACATCTTTCTGGCATTGGCAAGACAGGTGTAAGATTTTTTTAGTACATGCAACAGACAACAGTATTACTGTCCCATCATTATGCCAGCAAAACCTTTAGCAGACAACAGTATTACTGTCCCATCATTATACTAGGTAAACCTGTAGTGGATACCAGTATTACTGTCCCATCATTATACTAGGTAAACCTGTAGTGGAAACCAGTATTACTGTCCCATCATTGTGCTAGGTAAACCTGTAAGTAGTAGACAACAGTATTACTGTCCCATCATTATACTAGGTAAACCTGTAGTGAATACCAGTATTACTGTCCCATCATTATGCCAGCAAAACCTTCAGCAGACAACAGTATTACTGTCCCGTCATTATGCTAGGTAAACCTGTCGTAGACAACAGTATTAGTGTCCCGTCATTATGCTAGGTAAACCTGTCGTAGACAACAGTATTAGTGTCCCGTCATTATGCTAGGTAAACCTGTCGTAGACAACAGTATTACTGTCCCGTCATTATGCTAGGTAAACCTGTCGTAGACAACAGTATTACTGTCCCGTCATTATGCTAGGTAAACCTGTCGTAGACAACACTATTACTGTCCCGTCATTATGCTAGGTAAACCTGTCGTAGACAACACTATTACTGTCCCGTCATTATGCTAGGTAAACCTGTCGTAGACAACAGTATTACTGTCCCGTCATTATGCTAGGTAAACCTGTCGTAAACAACACTATTACTGTCCCGTCATTATGCTAGGTAAACCTGTCGTAGACAACACTATTACTGTCCCGTCATTATGCTAGGTAAACCTGTCGTAGACAACAGTATTACTGTCCCGTCATTATGCTAGGTAAACCTGTCGTAGACAACAGTATTACTGTCCCATCATTATGCTAGGTAAACCTGTCGTAGACAACAGTATTACTGTCCCGTCATTATGCTAGGTAAACCTGTCGTAGACAACAGTATTACTGTCCCGTCATTATGCTAGGTAAACCTGTCGTAGACAACAGTATTACTGTCCCGTCATTATGCTAGGTAAACCTGTCGTAGACAACACTATTACTGTCCCGTCATTATGCTAGGTAAACCTGTCGTAGACAACAGTATTACTGTCCCGTCATTATGCTAGGTAAACCTGTCGTAGACAACACTATTACTGTCCCGTCATTATGCTAGGTAAACCTGTCGTAGACAACACTATTACTGTCCCGTCATTATGCTAGGTAAACCTGTCGTAGACAACAGTATTACTGTCCCGTCATTATGCTAGGTAAACCTGTCGTAGACAACAGTATTACTGTCCCATCATTATGCTAGGTAAACCTGTCGTAGACAACACTATTACTGTCCCGTCATTATGCTAGGTAAACCTGTCGTAGACAACAGTATTACTGTCCCGTCATTATGCTAGGTAAACCTGTCGTAGACAACAGTATTACTGTCCCATCATTATGCTAGGTAAACCTGTAATATGTTATTAGTAGTACTTATGACTTAGCAGCCTTTTACAAGCATTGCAATTGCATTTGTTCGAAAGAGTCACCGCGCCCCTGGAACGCAAAGGGCTTTAGAAGGAACACGGATGGGTTTAAGTCACTAAGAGTCTGACACGCCCTTCCGCTCCACCCAGAGCGGAAGAAGTCAATTGATGACTACCCAGACGTAAAAAAAGAAAGGGTACGTACTTTCCGAAACACGGTCATTACAAAACATTATTTTGTTATGACCGCGGTAAGCCCTGCCCCGTGTGGCTGTAACTACTTAGAACTCCTCTAATTAATCATTCATTACGGTGGTCTATAAGGTTTATTGGCGAGTCAGGGATCCATGAAATATGATATGTCCATTTTTGAGATCAACTTTTCCAGTATATTATAATCTTAAAATTGTTTTATTTCAGCATTTAAAGAATTCTCGAAGCCTATAAACTGGAGGATGAATGTGTGGGAATTGGATACTTTGAATCCTGACAATAACGGATTTCAGGTATTTTGTTATTTATTTATAATATTCTTTATTGTACACCAATGATTCAGATTCAGATTGATTTATTGTTTGTCACAGGCGGAAATTCAGTTCTTAAAATATTAATGGAACATGTATCACTGTAACATACCCATATGGTGTACAATATTTACATTTACAATTAAATAGTTCAAATCGTCGTAGTAGGTACACAAAATCAACACGGAAACATAATATTAAATACCGCTAGAGAAAAAAATAAAAAATAATTATACATTGTCATTTGTCATAATTAATCATTATTATTGCATTATTATAATATTTAATATCATTTTAGTCAAGACATTTGTCATTTATGAATTCATTGATTGTGTAATATACTTTCTGTACCAGCAATTCTTTGAGTTTGTATTTAAAAGTAGTTAATGTTTCAATATTTTTTAATAAAAATAATAATATCGTTTATTTGCATGAAATATGGTGCTTACAGATCTTAAAATACATTATATATAGTACTGCATATTCCGCCTACTAAATTCAGCATGCAAATTTAGATTGTGACATAATTGTTATGAATCCAATAATAATCGTAAAAATTCAAATATGTCACGATAGGAAAATGTCAAGAATTCAAATACAAATGTCAAACTATGAAAATTACAAATGTACGATAGGAAAATGTCAAGAATTCAAATACAAATGTCAAACTATGAAAATTACAAATGTACGATAGGAAAATGTCAAGAATTCAAATACAAATGTCAAACTATGAATATTAAAAATGTCAAACTATGAAAATTACTAATGTCAACTCTAAAAAATACTAATGTTAGAACTACAAAGGTTACAATGTTCAATCAAAATAAGCATACAGGAATGTCAAAGTTAATTCAATTACATCATTCATGTCTGTAATAACTTCCTTTTCGTATTATAATTCATAAATTCATTAATCGAATAGAAACAGTTTTCAATAAGCCATGTTCGGAGTCTTTTTTGAAATAGATTTGTAGGCAGTTCTCTAATTATCTTAGGTATCTTATTATATATCTTTATTGCCATTCGACTGGTGTTTTTATGGCAAAATGCTGTTCTACACCTAGGCATAGCCAATCTGGTTGGATCCCTTGAGTGTTTACCTATTTTATACATGTTTACACTATCGGCTTTACAAAATAGGTTAGGGTGTTTTTTTACAAACACTCCCATTTCCAATATATATAAGCATGCCAGTGATAATAATTTATGCTCTTTTAATATGGGTCTGCATGATTCCAATGGGCCTGCACCAAATACAGCTCGTAAGCACTTTTTTTTAACAATAAAAGCCCTGTCGCTGTCCGTAGAATTGCCCCATATTATTAAGCCGTATCTAAGCACAGAGGAGACGTAACCGTGGTAAGCCAGTAGAGCGGTCTTTACTCCAACAGTTTTCCTAAGATTTCTAAGTGCAAATGCAAAGCTGTTTGTTGTTGCATATGTTATCTATATGTTTTTTCCAATTGCAATTTCTATCAATTAATATGCCTAAGAATTTGGTATCATTAACTTCTTCAATGTCAATATCACGGCCACTAATTTTCATTGTTTTATTTGTCATCTTGTAATTACAGAAATTAATATATTTTGTTTTAGAAATATTTACGCTTAAATTATTTTGTTCGAACCAATCTAGTATGCATTCTACCGCAGTATTTATTTTGTCCTCATGCTGTTCATTTTTATTTTCGTTATTTATTCCTAAAGCAATGTCATCTGCAAATAACACGCATTTATCCTGTGTTGGATTAGGCAAATCGTTCACATACAGAAGAAAGAGCACTGGCCCCAAAATGCTACCTTGAGGCACGCCATATGTATTGGTCCTAAACTGAGATTTATAATTTAACACTTCTCTTTCTTTGTTCATACTTAGAACTTCCACACGTTGCTGTCTGTTACTTAGGTAGTCTTTAAGCCAATTTAACGCTTTACCTCTTATTCCGCAACTCTCACATTTTCTTAGCAGTATGTCATGTTTTACAGAGTCAAACGCTTTGCTCATGTCAAAAAATATAACAGTGACCGGTATTTTCTTATCTATATTCTCGGTAATTAGTTTGATTAGTTGATAGCAAGCTAGTGTAGTTGACTTTCTTCTTTGGAAACCGTTTTGTTCCGCACTTATTATACTATGTTTATCTATAAATGAGACAATCCTATTACACATAGCTTTTTCATATATTTTTGCAATTACCGGAATTAAGGTTACTGGTCGGTAATTATTTATATCATATTTGTTATTTTTTTTGTACAAAGGCTTTACCACCGAAAACTTCAGTTTGTCAGGATACTTTTCTTCAAAGAAACTTAAATTAATCAGATGAGCCAAAATAGGTGACAGTATATCAACACAAGATTTTATAATTTTTGTCGAAATCTCATCATATCCCACAGCGTTGGTATTATTTAGTGATGCAATTATTTTGCTTATTTCATTTGGCGAACAGGGTTCTACATATATACTATTACCTTCATTATTTGTATTAGTCGTGAATCTATTTTTACTACTATTTGTTATGTCAATGTTTGTAGAATCAATAAAATGATTATTAAAAGCCTCAGCTATTTCTTCAGGATTTCTTATTAATGTATCTTTTAGTTTGATAGCATCTATATATTGTGAGTCTCTACAGTTAGGTTTATTTTTAATTAATTTCCAAGTTGCTTTACATTTGTTTTTTGCTTTCCTAATAAAGTTGTCGGACGTTTTTTTCCTAGATACATTAATGCATTTTTTTAACAATTTAGCATATTTATTATATTTTAATTTATTTTCTATGGATTTATTTTTATAAAAGTTGAATTTAAGGTATCTTTTTGACTGGCATGATTTTTTAATACCTTTAGTAACCCATTTCAAAGTAGGTGTTTGATAATTTACTTTAACTTTTTGCAAGGGAAAATTTAATTTATAGAATAGACTAAAGATTTCATGAAAGTTATTAAAAGCTGTATTCGGATCCGTTTCGTCATAAATGTCCTGTAACGTAAGGCTCAAGAGACACTCTTTAAATTTATCGATATATTCTTGATTATAATTCCTCCTATATAAATAACAATGCGATGGAGCAGGTTTATTCAATGAAGCATTTGATGGGAATGTTAATATCTGGGCAGTATTATGGTCCGAGAGATGTAGTTCACATGTTTCACCAGAAGAGTCAGGTATATTGGTAATAATGTGATCTATGCAAGCGGTATGCCGGGTTGGAGTTTTTATTTTTAAAGTTAAGTTATAATTTCTAAGAATATCATTTAATAAAGTGGCATTTTTATTCGTGATGAGGGTATTTATGTTTAGATCTCCGACAAGTATAATTTTGTTGTTTTTCCTGTCGGTTAGTTTATGTAAGAGTAGCTCTAATTTATTAAAAAATATAGCTATGTTCGAATTGGGTGTTCTATAGACACATACAATAGTACAATTATAAAGTGGTATTTCTATGCCACAGCATTCGAATACTTTCTCCACGGCCATTTCTTTGCATAATTGTAGTATTTTATAATCTAGGAAATGCTTTATTAAAATACATACCCCACCCCTGTTTTCCTTATTTCGAGAGTATGAAGTTGCAAGTGTAAAGTCATTAACACATATGTTTATTTCGTTGTTAGCTCTAACAAATGTTTCCGAAAAACAGAGTATATGAATATCTTTATGCCTGTCATTAATCTCCGATAAATATATTTCTACCAAAGGAAGTTTATTCAATAAGCCTGCAATATTTTGGTGCAGTAGTCGTATGTTACAAGATTCAAGTTTAGCATTCTGTTCCCGCTTATAGTAACTATACTAGGGACGAAAAAACTTATCCTTTCTTAAAGTTGTACAGTTATCTGAATTTGTTTCCTCATCAATTTCGAGGTAATTTTGTTGTATATACATCTCAAGATAGCACTTCAGATTGTCAAAAATATTCTTCATGCCATAGTTATTGAGGACTCCACGGCGTCTATAGAACATTGTTTCATCATATGTCAGATTAAGATTAGAGTCAAATATCATTGCATAATCATGAGTACAGTTATCACGGTAGATTAAATTGTTAAATGTTTCTATTCTGGAGTTAAACATAGAACAGTATCCATTAAATTTATATGTAGGTAGACAGAGCAAAATGTTAGTATGCTGAATTGACAGTAATATGTTCCTTAAACTAGTAATTAAATTAAAATAGTTGTCAGTTTTTCTAAAATCTTGTTCGCCTATGAAAATAAGACAATAGTCTTGTTTTGTGTAGTTTGACAATTTTTGGTCTAAGTTAACTAGCAGCTGTATAATCCCACAATTTGTGGAGATGTAATGACATATATTATGACGTGGGAATGTACTTTGTGCTATAGATAGTACTTTATTTGTTTTGTTACTACTTATTATACAAATTCTTTGCTGATGTTTTTCCTGATGTCGTTCTAATAATGTACTGGTAACGCTATCTAGTTGCTGGTTGTCGTTTGTAGTGTTATTGCACGCAGTGCTAATCTCGCTTATTTTAACCGGCCTTGTGGGTTGAGTGGTTTGTGAGCTAGTGGTGCCATCTGTTGGTACTTCAATACTCTCCTTGATCCCAAGATCCACGTAGCTGGTATTAAATAGCTCATTCGTTTGAGGAACCAAGTTTCTTGAGATCCTTCTCTTTCGTTTGCTTTTGCTGTTTATAGTATTTACTCCTTTTTTTTTAGTGTCTGAGCATATCTTTTGTAAATTTTCCGATTTTCTTTTTTCTTTATTTAGAGCGATTTTTAACGTCATGTTCTCTTCATTAAGGTTTTCTATTTCCACGTGTGCACTTTCTAATTCAGTTTTAAGCTTTAATACTTCTTCTTTTAAGTCCTCTATATCACTGTCGTATGCAGTAGACAAGTCCGGTAAACTACATCTTCTAATTTCTGTAGTCGTTGATTCGAAAGAAAGGTCCAGTGAATTATTTCCCTGAGTTTTTTGTCGACGAAATGTTACATTTTCTTCTTCCATTATCAGTTTATCTTGTGGAATCAAAACGGTAGCTGAACGTCTTCAATGTTCTTCTACTCGCCGCTAGAGGGCACTGCTTTTATTCGATATTAGTTTCGCAGATATCCACAAGAGGTGCTGGCGGTCACGTAGTTCCCCATAACTTCTTATGAAAAAGAAACCTGTGACACGAATAAACGCACCAAGAAGGATATATTTCGTGTGGTTGTTAGCACAGTATTGTGTGATTGTTGTTGTTTATCTTTTTTATTACTCCTGCAGTGATACTGCCATCTGTTTGAAGATTCAGTTGCTATCTCAAAGATCAGCAGTTTTTTACTGTTCGTCCCCTCGACGCTAGATGTTGCTCTTCGTTGACAATGGTATCAATTTCAAATCTTGTAAGAACAAAATTACCGTTACAGATTTTTATTCATAGCTTAAATTTTGTTAATCAGCTCACCATTTCGTAGTCTTTTAACTGTTTTTTTTCTGTAATTGGGCGCACTATACGTGTAAAGGTCAGTTTAGTTGCCAGTAAATTGATAATGCACTTTAAATTGTTTATTTTGCACTGTCACTGGGTTCTATGTTGTTTTGATGTATTTTTCTTCACATTCGTTTTTGTTTCCTTAGATAACACTTGATGACGTTTTTCAGCTAATCAGATTCACTTTGACGCGTAAGTAGGATATATTCACTTGGATATTTAATTAAAAATTATATTCTAAAAATTTTCGACAAGAGCTCAATGTTATGTTGACGGCAGCGCCATCTGTCTTCGATAGAGTTTGGTAATTTATTGTAAATTTTAACACCCATTCCAAAAATGCTTGATTTAAACTTAACTGTCCTGCTCTTAACTGCCCTTAGTTCATTTTTATGTCTTGTACTTCTCATTGTCTCATAATTACTACCTACCTCAAAAATGATTTCGTGGTTAATCAATAAAAAACCGGATAAGTGCGTTCGTAAGTGCGCGAGTGTGAACTTGCGCACCGAGGGCTTCGTTCAAACTCGTATACATGTAGATAGTTCGTCTTTTACTAAAATGAAGTTCGATTTTTTCCGAGAATACATAATGAAGTGCAAAAAGATGAGCAGGCAGGATTGAAGGACAAACTTAACTTTTCAGTTGGAAAAATGTTCTCCTATACAATGTGTTGGAGACGTAGTATTTTTAAGGATTAAGGATTTTGCAAACAACTATCCATGTGTATAAAAATCTGGTTCTTTAGCCAGCTTTTTCGTTTTGTTTAACAGCATTTTGTTAGATAATCGTTGACGTAGATGACACTGTCGGACTGCAGACCCAATTTGCTTGCAGTTATAGATGATTTAAGTTTTCAGCGGCCACGATATTATTTTTGAGGTATCTGTTATGAACTGAGCAAATAATATTTTTACTATATTTTTTTATTGCTTCGCATCGGCACTCTCGCAATGAAGTTTATCTGCTCTTTAGGGATACTGCATCCAATGATATCTCCTATTTCGCCAATGATTGCGATCAGATTTTAATTTTAAGGGTCGCATCGAAATCGCAAACAAATTGTGTTTTATTTATGTACACTGTTAAATCAAGCCGGAAACTATTATTTGAATACAATTTACTTCATATAAGACTTTACATCCAAATATATCGGCACCGTGACCCTTTAGGCCACCATGTTCCAAACATTTTTTCTTTTTTTTAAGTGTCTACCTATATTTATCTGTTTCATCGTGTTCTTGAAAAACAAATCCACCCAGAGCGGAAGAAGTCATTAAAAAAAACCGTGACCCTTTAGGCCACCATGTTATAAACATTTTTTCTTTTTTTTAAGTGTCTACCTATATTTATCTGTTTCATCGTGTTCTTAAAAAACAAATCCACCCAGAGCGGAAGAAGTCATTAAAAAAAACCGTGACCCTTTAGGCCACCATGTTCCAAACATTTTTTCTTTTTTTTAAGTGTCGACCTATATTTATCTATTTCATCGTGTTCTTAAAAAACAAATCCACCCAGAGCGGAAGAAGTCATTAAAAAAAAACCGTGACCCTTTAGGCCACCATGTTCCAAACATTTTTTCTTTTTTTTAAGTGTCTACCTATATTTATCTGTTTCAGTGCGTGCCGTGATTTTGAAAAACAAATCAAAATGGCAATAGGGACCTTCTTGGTTCTATCAAGGTTCTATTCCCTCTGTGAAATTTATAAAGATAACGTGCAATTTCTAGCAAATATGTACAATTCCGATATTAATATCGTAATGCCGATGTTGACATCTAATATCTGAAATTAGTATCAGAATTGAAAACCTTATTTTTTTATTATGTACCTAATTGTACACCGAGAATAACATAAAAGGAAAACTACAAACTAAAACACAAGTACAATGGGCAGCCTTATCGCATTCCGCGATCTCTTCCAGGCAACCTGGAATGGACAGTCATTGCCTAGACATAAATAGGGCTGTCATCGGTGCAACACTACTTTAAATATAAATTTTTAAACAGATAAAAATACATATTCTTAACAACAGAGACATTCATATACTAAATATATAAAATAGGCATTCAATAAATGACGAATATCGATATCATAGCGACAGGTAATGTTCCTTTTGAATACAGGTAACGATTAAGCGCGTCTTACTTACTAGGGCTGACAAACGAGCGGCCTGAACAGTTAAGGATTTATCCAAGAAAGTTGTGGAATGCATTGGCATTTTCAGTCATAAATTATCTGATGACTTCTGAAGTTTTGTATGGGTATCACAGAGAATTTATATTTATATATATGATAAAGAGGGATATAAGGGGAAAAGAGCACATTGTAAAAAAGAGAAAAAATACGAGGATTCCGTCGAAAGCGAATTGGCAACCACTTGAGCTTCACACGGAATTCGTAAATAAGGTAATATTGCGTAAACCGAATATGAACCTGGTACAAACATTTTGAAGCATTTTTCTCATGCTTCAAAATGCTTTAGCCCATGTTTGTCGAGTTATTCTCGTGTAAGGTAGAAAGGTGGCAAGATAGCTGGCGTCTGCATAATCAAGGATGGATAGAAGAAGTGACTCTGCAAGCGCAATCTTGGTGGCAGTCGGAAGAAAATTCCGCAGTCTCCTCAAAGATACTGCAAATAGCTTGCTGCTTGTTGTAGTAACCTTCCGATTTTAGCAACTAGCATTACTCAGATTTTTCCTTTTTTACAAATTTGGAGTGGAACTCTCTGCCTGCGTCTGTGTTTCCGAATGCATGCAACCCTAATCTCTTCAAAATTAGAGTGAACAGGCTTCTTCTGGGTAAGCTCGCTCCATCGTCGACCTTGTCTCTGTCATCTATGACCTAGACTAGGGTCAAGAGCAAACCCATATTAAATAATTAAAAAATTAAAAAAATGTTTTTATGACCGACGACAAGGCATAAAATAAAATGTAAGTCTGAAATTCTATTACAGAATGAGGAGTTTATTGTTTGGATGAAGACAGATTTGAAACGAAAGCCAGCTTGGCGCGTCAGGCATGAGGGAAAATATGAACATGGCCTTCCAGTGGCCAATTACACCCTCAAAGTTGTATATGGTAAGTGTATACCTATTTACTTTTCAATACACAAACTTTATCATTGCAGTCATTCCGCTCCATACCGGCCTCGCTTTCAGCTCGTATGTATATTATTATTATTCTATTGATTTATTTTCCTTACATACTAATTTACATTTTTAAATATATCTTAAAAAAAAACATTTAAAACATAAAAAGTAGTAGTCCGCCGGTGTCGGGAACAGGGTCTAAGCTGCCGGTGGTCAGGGCTCCTGAGAGAGGATTATTATTATTTATTTATTTCAGACAATATAGTCCATACATTCACATACACAACAACAACAAACAAAATACTTAAAAGATGTTAGTAACAAAAACAGCTTATACCCTATGTTAGTACTTATATACTACGAGAGACATTGTAATCTTGATGAGATGCCTCATAATGGGGCTCTCATCAAACTTATCCGCAATCACTCTCAGGAGGCTGTTGCCGCTGCCACGCAATCTGGCAAGAAGAGATGTACTCTTCTTGCGCACGACAGCTGAGAAGCTGTCAACTTTAGCATGAGAAAACATCTCTGATGCGCTGCAATACCGTCACAGCCCCATCAGCGCCCTGAAAGCGTTGTTATACTGGACGCGCAGCGCTTTGGCAGCCCGTATAGGGGGCTCGATGTAGCCACCGTAGCCAAAACACGTTACAAAATTAAGCCGCATTTATAATGATAAGCGGATTCTTTATTATTATTTTCTATAGAGGTAGTCCAAGATTCCAGAGCCCCAGGTCCCAAACGTAACTTATTTACTGAGTAACATAATATCTTGAAGTAATAATTGATCAGGACATAAATTGGAAAGCACAAGTAGATGATTTGTCTAATAGAATAAATAAATACGCAATGAGAAAGGTTAAAAATATAACGAACATTAAAACTGCCATCACTATCGGGGTATTTGTTGCACAAAAAAAGTGTATTCGTGCAATAGATGGGCTTCAACCAGATGAATCTTGCAGGCCAAGATTTAAAGAACTTGGTTTATTACGTCTACCGTCTCTCTATGTCTATAAAGTATGCATGGTTGTGCAGAAGTATAAAGACTTATTCGAAAAAGCATAAGATGTATACTGTCGAAACCGGTGAGACACTCTTAGACTTATATTAAATGACTAGCTTTTGCCCGCGACTTCGTCCGCGTGGAATAGTTACTTGGGGCAGATATTTTTATTTATTATCATTATTAGTGGAGACAGTGCCGCAATATCCAGCCTGTTCCGCATATACCTGCCGCCAATAACTAAGGCCTTTCTTTATGAATAAGACTGGTTTTTTTCCATCATAGTGAACTTATGTACGTGTATATTTTTTGTTATAATTCATCTCATTATTCCCATTGTTTCAGGATATCCGTCATCGCGCTACGATGGCCGACGGAGAGTTATTATTAGCTCTGTTCAAGAGTTCGTTAATTCAACACAATGTGGATTTGGGGTTGCCCTATTGGTCATTGGCCTTGCGTGCTTAATTTTTGCAGGACTATTTATATATTTAAAAGGATTTTACGTGGCTGGCGTGTGTGAAGATGTAGATAGTATGAAGAGATAAAGGAAAGTCCGAAGTACACAAGAAGAGTAAGAAGGAGTGGTAGAAATATAGCATAGATGATAGATGCACGAAAGCAAGCGAAAATACAGACAACTTTGCGCCTCGCTGCCTGCTTGGCGTTCCTTGTTGATCTCCTCATCGCTGCCACCGTGGCGAAGTTGTCAATAGCCCCGGACACCACGGCCTGTCATGCAGCCGTAGCGCGGGTCGCATTGCGCGGCACTCGAATCTTAACGACATCATCCGACGAGCTCTTGTCACCGTCGGCGTTCCGGCTATGTTAGAACCCAATGGCCTGGCTCGCGACGATGGCAAGAGACCGGACGGAATGTCGTTATTTCCATGGAAAATGGGTAGGCCATTCGTGTGGGACGCTACTTGTGTCGATACTCTTGTGCCATCCCATCTTCCTAGCTCTTCGTGCTGTGCTGGCGCTGCCGCTGCGGCTGCAGAGAACCTCAAGCAGCGGAAATAAAATAAACTTGTTGTTAGTTATATTTTCGAGCCGTTTGGGGTTGAAACTCTCGGGTCGTGGGGTTCGAGTGAGACTCTAAAGACGCTTAGTTGACACTTCACGTGACCCAAGGGCTGGCTTTTACCTTGGTCAAAGAATAAGCATTGCCATACAACGTGGCAATGCCGCCAGTCTTTTGGGTACACTTCCAGTCGACAGCGATGCGGATGAATTTTCTGACGCCATATTTTAGGGTTAATTTAGTTAGGAGTTTTTATTTTTATTTCTAGTGTATATAGTTAGTTAAGTATTTATTATGATTTTATTATTTTTATTTTCATTTTTCAATTTATATAATACTATTTGTTAGGTTAATTTATATTTCATAGTTTATACTTTATATTAGAGTAGGTCACTACAGGTTTTAAAGAAAAGGTCTACACCTTTTTTAAAATAATAATAGTAAGAAAAACTAGTACCCCAGGACCTCCGTGAGATTGTTAGAGGAGGCAGGTGCTAAACTGCTCCTTTCACCACACTACCGAAACCGGGGCGGATGGACTCATCGAGCTACAGTATTTCGACCAGCATTCGCGTTTTTTCTTTTTTCAAAATTCCTGGACTTAGCCAATACCCGCTTGAAGGCAATGAGGTTATCCAGGTTCATATCGATGTTAGCTTAAGATTAACAGACAGATGTGTTGCTGGGGAGTTTGTTGCGCCACTTCTTCTTCCCAGCTACAACACTAGGAAGTGGTGACGGGCGAGCGTTTTGGGGGACTGTCTTTATGTAGAACTTTGACGTTCAAAAAGTGCTGGCACTGAGCCTTATTTGAATAAATGACTTTTGAATTGAATTTGAATTGAATGGTTGATTGTCTCCTCAGCCTCATTCCTCGCCTCTGCCTCGCCGCTCGTCTATTGCCCATCTAGAATCGTAATCACTCATCAGGATTGGGAAAGTCTGTTATCGTTATGACTTTAATACTAGGTGACTTTAATGCCCATCACGTCAGTAGGTCTTATAAAATTGATCACAGAGGCAATCTTATTCACGACTCGCTTATAGACAGCAGTTTTTTTTCTTTGAATGATGGTACATACCCGAATTCGTCTAGTTGACAATCATTTACAACAGTCTTCCCCTGATGTATCTTTGGTATCCACAGATATTGCGTTGAACCTCAATTGGACCGTGTTAAATGAAAACCTAGGCAGCGACCACTTAATTATTAAAATTTCAACATTATGTACGTCACATCTCCCTGCAATAATTAAAAGAAACTTTGGCGAAGCAGACTGGACTTCATTTAAAAAGCATTTAGAACAAAAATTTTGTAATTTATGTTTGCCGAATGACCTTCAAAAAGCTAACGATTTATTTTAAAGTATTTTGAGTGAAGCTGCTGACAAATTCATCCCGATTTGTAAATTTAATCCAAACCCCTCTTCAAATTTCTTTCCGAACCCGTATTGGACCACAAAACTATCACACGCCGTGACTCAGCGCAGGCTTGCATTGTCCAAATTTAGGCGTAACCTTCTCCCCAGAACCTTGATAGTCTTAACAGTCGTATAAGCATATCGTAAAGGCTTATCAGGCAGGCTAAGAGAGACAACTGGCAAAACTTTTGTTCCTCAGTTGACCACACTACAACGTCTAGTGAAATGTGGCGCAAAATGAGATGGCTGAAAGGTTACCGTTCGCCTAGACGTTTTTTAGACGCCCAAAGTGCTACAAATCTTTTAAATTCTTTAACCCCCGATTATGTGTCCCCTTGGACTCCTACGGTCCACCATAATAACCCTATTTTAGATAGTGCAATCTCCATACAGGAGCTAGATAAATGTATCAAATCTAAGGATACTTTTTACAAAATTAAGAAGTTACCTGATGAAGGTAAATCTTTATTACTTACATTAATACATTTTTTGAATACAGTTTTGTCCACTCTCAGTGACGCGACATTTGTATCATACCTATTCCAAAACCTGGTCGCGACCCTAGTAACGTTTCGTCCCTCCGACCCATATCCTTGCTATCGTGCATATGCAAAATCTTTCACTATGTTTTATTTAGAAGATTAGAATGGTTCTTGGAAAAAGCATCACATTCTCTGTGAACACAGTTGGCTTCCGTATGGGTAGGTCGTGTCTAGACGGCCTCAGTTGCTCAATCTCCACAATACAAACTAGCTTTTCCGAGGGTGGTTCTATTATTGCTTGTTTTTTAGATAATAACAACGTAAATAATACTGTTTTAATCAATGTTTTGGATAAACTTAAAGTAGGATCACGCATTTGTAAATATTTATGGAATTTTCTTCACAGAAGAATACTCAAAATAAAATCTGGGAACAGTTGTATTAGTAGACATTCAGGATGTGGTATGGCTCAGGGTGATCCGTTATCCCCGACTTTATTTAATATAATAACGTGGATATTTGTAAACAATTGCAGAACAACATTTGTATATCGGATGATTTCGCCATTTATGTACTTCTGTTAGTGACGGGTAATGCAAGATACAATCTGGAACAAGTCTGGATGTAATCAATGACTTGTTAGCGCAGGTAGGTTTAGAAATTTCCCCCGCTTAAAGTAAGATTTGTTGGTTTAGTAGAGGCTATCGTAGACCTACTACTACTACGCAGCATCCAAAGTTTGGAATAATCTGCCGCCGCCCATTAGAGAATTAAAAACAATTGGTACATTTAGAAGGCGTTTACGGCAGTTTTTAGTAGACGCGCAACGGGAACTAGACTTGGTACACTCGAATCTTTCATTGATATGATGTCGAGCCTATTCGCAGTTGACAGTGTTCGGTGTGTGTGTGTGTGTGTGTGTCCATATTTCACTTTGTTCCACCTCTGTGGCAACGTTAATTTGCATGTACATAGTCTGACCGCACTATTTCTTAAACTACCCGAGTAAAAAAAACAATATTTTAATTTAATTTATAAGGCTGCTTATTATGTCGACTATTTCGCTTAGCGGCTAATAGCATATTGGTTACGTAACGTGAACTGCGCCGTCTGATAACTCAAGGAATCGCACTCAACTTCACGAAACCGGTTTCTGTCTGTGTTGCGGAACGGTTTTTGTTTTTTTGTGGTTGTATGTTGTTGAAACTGCTTTCTTTTATTTTATTTTGTTTGTTATTTACACTAACTTATATATATCGTTTACTACACATTAACATTTGTAATTATATTTATCTACATTTACATTTTCACACCTACAAAACTGATTTACATCCGTACACTTCAACGAAGGTTCAGTTGAAAACCAGCGTCAGGCAACTCCTAGTGTCTGGCATTTTGCTGAACTGGTGCTATTTGGCGCAGCCGCGGGGCATACAATGTTTTTGTTTTAAAATGAAGTTGTCTTTCATTTGTATCTACAATGTGTGTCTCTGTGTGCCAAATAAACTAGTTTTCTTTCTATCTTTCTTACTATAGAAGTGCGTTTAAACTTGTTAGAGTTAGTAGACCATGTGAAGTACTTAGGACTTTGGCTGGACAGGGGTCTTCGATGGAAGAAACAAATTAATGAGGTTCGTGAACGAGTACTAAAACTGATTAATATTTTTAAGGTTTTGGTGGGGCCTGGATGGGGAATACATCCCAACCATTTAAGACGACTGTACATTTCACTCATCCGTAGTTGTATAGATTTTGGTAGCTTTCTACTGGACAATAGTGCAGACACACATTTGACAAAACGGTTAGAGTGTAGCCTTAGGGGCGCTATGGCGCGACGACTTATTATTTTTAAATTGAAATAAATGCTTTGAGTCCCATAAATTATTTTAATATAGATATAGATTTTGACCTTACCTACTTCCTAGTTTTTTTAGAATTTTAGTGCATTGGAGAGAAACTATTAAAATTACACAAAATGTTGTCGCAGGGAAAGGAGTGGGAATGATGACGAAAACCAGTGAAGGTGTTAGGAATCATGTCACTCACTATAACTGAACATAATTCCTTAAAAATGGGTCATAATAAGCGCAAGCGAAGTCATTATATTCGAACTTTTTTTAATTAATTTTATGTGAAAACCAAACTTCGCTACTTATTTACTTCATAGTAAGCGGTTGGTCAATATAACCGGAGTCATAATAAACGGTTTCCAGTGCATTATAAAATTTTGAAAAAAAAATCATTAAAACCCTCACATCAAACGCTTTAATTTAATATGTCACACGGTACAGTTTGAAAAACTTTTTTTTTTCTAGTTTATCCCTCAAAAGTCGGCGGTCACTTTTGAGGGATAAACTAGAAAAAAAAAAGTTTACTGTGTACTCAAAATTTATTTATTAACGTGATGTATCCGTGTTTGAATAACAGAAGTTCATATTATGTGTACGAAATTTCAACAGAATCCGTCCAGTAGATTCGAAGAAAATTGGCTGTGACAGACGGACAGACAACCCAGTGATTCTAAAAGGGTTCCGTTTCTAACGGATGTTAGGAACCCTAAAACGTACACTTTACACGGAACTGTTGTAACTAAATAATAACAACTGTTTTAATAAAAAGTTAACTATAGTAGGCGCCAGATAAATGTGGAATAAAGTATATTGACCTTTCCCTAATAACTGCTCATAGGTACCTGAGCAATTAAATATGAATCGTTTTTCATTATTAGACAATGTTAAGGATCACGAGAGATGATGATTCGGGACAGTTTTGTGTCATTAATTCCGTTTTTCAAATTAACAATGTCAATAAATGTAGGTGGGTCAATGACCGATATTCCACGATTATCTGGCGCCTACTATAACTAGTTATATACACTTAAAATAAAAGAATGATGTAACCAAAACATTACAAAACAAAAATGATTTAAAAGAATGTCCGTGGAGTTTCTTGCACGTTCTTCTCCGTAGAGATTGACGTTTTGCAACGTGCAAACATCTTCATCCCTTTGGACAGACCGACCTTGACAATTAAAAAGTGCCTGTAAATGGTTTAATTGAAATAAATAATTTGAGTTTGAGTTTGAAAAACTTCTAACTATAATATGGCGTCAACAAATTCGTCCGCATCGCTATAGACTGGAAGTGAGCCCAAAGGCTAGCGGCATAATTGAATTGCATCATAATTCGTAAGACAGGTAGCGTCATCTCGCGAACTATTTCTAAACTAAACGAGTTTTCGAGATTTCCCTACATTATTTTCTTATTTTGCGTTACATTCTAAATGGTATGAACAAGCAATGAGCAGATACAATTTTTCTTCATTAAAAACTTAATGATAACAAAGTTATTTATGTTAATCCAAATTTGGGATACATTTATCAAACTTGAATAATTTTCCAGCAAAATTGACAGATTGTTGAAGTATACCATCGCTTTTAATATAGATTTTTAAAGGAGGATGAAAGGTTTTGTAATGTAGAATCATAATGTCCAAAGAGGACGTGAGAGACGTGTTGATTAGGCAAGCGACCAAAAACTGAAAACACACAGATGGAAAACACTTGATATTTTTATTGCACCCCTGCTACGGCGTAGCACGTAACCCTTGCTACGGCGTAGCACGTAACCCTTGCTACGGCGTAGCACCTATCCCTAGCCACGGATTCGTATCTAACATTTCCTACGGCTTAGCATCTAACGCTTGCCACGGAGTTGCAGGTACCCTTGCTTCAGCGTAACACCTCAACCTCACCCTCGCTGCGGCATACCCTTGTACGCGGTGTAGTAGTTATTCCTAGCTACGGCGTATCACTTTACCCTTGCTACGCCGTAGCAACACTCTTGCTACGCCGTAGCACACGCAATGCAAACACGCGTGCTTCAGCGTAACACCTCATCCTTGCTACGGCATAGCACTATACTTATTTGTATGATTTTAAAATATTCGTCTGGAATATATTCATAGCTATTTCAATAACACAATTGACTTCTTTGTTAAATTTGCATTTTATATCGAAATCAAAGTGCAATTGGGTTCCTAAATAAAGGTGATATAAATAAAACAACGTTTTTTTGTGTTGTTTTGACGACTTTAATGATAATCAAAAGTTATACAACACATATGCTACTATAATTTTACTTAATAATGATAATTCTTAAGATTATTTTTCTAGATAATAATAATATCTGCTTCACACCGAATATCCTTGATGGTAATTGCTTGACAACGAGATTGGTAGTTCGATAATAACGCGATATTATCTATAAATATAATTAAATCTAAACATTCATACTTCGAAAATTGCCTGTTGGCTTTCTTAATAATATTAGGTTTTATTTAAGATTACTGAATAACTATAATTCTTAAGTGATTTAAATAATACATCGATATATTTATTAAAATAATAAAAATCACAGTAAGTTTTGCGTGAGCTGACCCGAAAAAGCAATAAGATATAAATTATTTAATTAAACACACTAATAAGTTACGGTTCCATGATATTCTTAACTTCTATAACATCAATGATTATTAATTTATGATTAATTACTAACACCAAGAATAATAATTTAAGATGATTAAAAATGCGGTTAAATATGCTTGGCTTTCGCCCCTGTGAATATAACCAACTCACTCAACATTCCAGCTCATTCATTCCTAAAAACACACATTCCTCTTTGCTTAAACAATTTCAATATCACACAGATTCCGCCCTTATCCACCCTGATCTCTCCGATACATTTCCTCACTCATCAACCCTTTTCATCGTTCATCAACTCTCCTCCTCGCCATCCGCCTACATCTTTCTTTATTGATCCTCGGCTGAGGTGTCTTCGCAGCTGTACCCCCACATATCCTTGATCATGTGGATGCGGCGCTGGACGCTCGCGATGTGGTTCTCCAGCTCGCGGGAAACCATCTGCAGACATTCCAGGGTCATCGCCAGAATCTGCTTATTTTCAGCCTCCTCATCGTCTTGAGCTTAACAAAATGATTTTCGTTATCTTTTATTAAAATAGCTTTTTCTTGTGACTTTCAAATAGCCTACCACCATCTCCAGCCTATCTATTTCTGTACCAAAATTCATCACAATCGGTTAGGCGATTTAGGTGTAAAGGCATATCAAACAAATTCACTATTACATTTATAATATTAAGTTAGGATTGCTTGTATCGTATAAGTGTGCAAAAATATTTTCTAAGTGGAAAGTTCTCCAACTGTCTGGCAACTACATTTACGTGTTCTGCTCAGGAAACTCAAAATCTCACAATAGAAAATAAAAAAAATATACTTCTCTTCTTATGTCAAGATCACCCCTTATCGTTTCAAGGTTCATCAGACTCATCATACTAATCTGCGTCAAAAAAACTACAATATTGATTACATAGTTTTGTAGACTGTGTTATATTGTATCTGTTTGTTTTTTTTTTGTTTTTTTGTCTACTAACTTTTTTGTAACTTGGTCGCACTTACCCAAATTTTCATCAAAGAGGATCTTGAGTTGCTTGGTCTCATCAGCTGTATCTGAAGCCAAAAAAGTACAATGAGTAATAATTATTTCATTTTCCTGCTCTTCTGGAAAGAATTTTAGTCAGCACTCCCTCCCTCTCCGCCCAGAGAAAGAGGAAACTTGATGATTTCTCAAACACAGAAACGTGATCAAACCTTCATTACCAGTCGGTTCATCTTCCTTCACTTGAATGGTAGTCTTCTTCAGTCCATTAGGGCGGACGTTCCCATCGTTGACGACCGTGAGCGGGAACACGTTCATCAGTTGCACCTTGACTTTGACGTCTTTGGCTGATGCGCCGGCTATGTCGCTCTTGGGCTTGTCTGCGCCGAATTTGCCCGTATTCGTCACGTCCTGGAAATAAATATGTTCTATGAAAGGTGAAACTAGTTAAGAAGGCAAGCTGGAAATGGATAAGCTTAATAAGAGGATGTTATGGAACTGAACTGTGCTAATTGACCTGTATAGGTAAAATATAGTACCGCTATATCTAAAGTTGAGCTGTGCGCACCAATATAAGTCACCAGGGAGAGTAGGTATAAAATATTTAGACTTTTTAAAACGCGAGCACTTTTACCATATCATCTTGAGTGTCCCTCCTAAACCTCACTTTGCCCTGAAATTAAGAATATTTAGGTCAGCGGTTCGCTTATGCGACAAGCACAGGATCAGTCGATGTGGCGACATCGGTCCCCAGCAGTGAACGTCTTTCGGCTGAAATGACAATGATGGCGATAAAGTTGATAGGTCACAGGTAGGTAGGTACTTACAACAACGTCCTTAACGTCATCCTTCTTCTCCTTCAAGAGTCTGTAGAAGCGTCTCTCCAGGCGGGTCAGTTCCTTGGCCTGCTTCAGGGTGAGCGCTGGGTTCGCCTTGTTGTAGGCAAGCCGTTCCTTGGACAACACGTCCCCATTCATCACATTGTCGGCCCAGTGGTGCAAGACCTATTGTAGAAGATTTATGATGTAAGGCTAAGTTAACGATATTTAATATTTCAATACAGCTGTATTTATGTAGTTAGAGTGGAAGATAACTTCAAAATAGTTGGGAAATCCAGCGTTACTGAATTAAAATAAGTAGGTACTGAATCTGGCTGTAGGTGAGTAAATTTTAAGAGCATAAGCTAATTTATAATAAGATGATGACTCTCTGTACGTGTTGGTTCGTACTGGAAGTGCAGAGAGTAATTAAAGCTAAATAAATAATAATAAATAATGTGCATCAGTTCGACTGATAGACAAATTTAAGTGCAAAGAAGAACAACAGAAGACTTACATGTTTCCAGTTTTGAGCATCAAGCGTGGCGCCGTCGAGGCATTCATTCAGTTTATTAGAAAGGTACGTCCAACTCTTGAAGACTACGACCATGTTGTATTTCGGTGCATGGTACAGCCAGGGATTACGTTCGATTGCCGTCAGGAGTATGCGGAGCTGCGACACCGACACCTTCGGCTTGGGCTGGGGTGCCGGCTCAGCGGGTGCCGACTCAGCGGGTGCCAGCTCAGCGGGTGCCGGCTCAGCGGGTAACAGTCCAGATTGGGTGCTGGCCATCTAGAAAGAAAAAGGTTTAGGTAAGGAAAAATATGTTTCCATTGTCTTGTCTCAGTTTAGAGTGGGGATTCCATTTTCAACTCTTAGATGTGTATATGTGTGGGGCTCACCCCACGTCCATAATGTCAATATAATACGTAACGCCAAAAAAGATTTACGCACATCACCAACGAATTGTGAGTGGAAACTTTTTCTTTTTACAGCTTCACTCTGCTTATCTCCACTCGACTGTGACAGTGAAAACGCCCTTAATACTAATCGTTTCGAAAAAATTCAGATGTAGCTACCTAAGTACAGCCACCCCACATCGATGGTAACTCTTGATCAACGAAAACTCAGCAACTGCCACAAAACAAAGGCGTGGTCAAAGTCGAACGCACACAATGGATGACTTACTCTACCTGCATTTACAACGCACTGCTTCTGATTACGATGTAAAATACTGGAACCCAGTATCAAAAGGGACCTCGTTGCTGACCGTCACTATGAATCCGCAGCCTGCTGGTACCTATCACGTACATCTAGATAGCATAGAATGAAACTAGGTCACACATATTGATCTGTTGAAGAACAAAGGAAGTCCGCGGCGCAGCCTTAAAATATTGAAAACCTCGAATGACTAGATTAGTTACTTACCTTTCAAAAGTATTCAATTTACTCGTAACAATAAATTATTATGAAACAATATGCAAACGCCTTATCACTATTTCCGGCAACTATGATAGACGCAGGCACCCTAGCAAATGGCCGCCCGCCGAACGCATTATAGGTACCGGGCGGGGGCGGGCGGCTAAATAATGGTAGCGTACAAAATATAAAAGATACCGAAATCGAGCACAGTTCAACTAAATATAAAAAAGCAGAGCAGGCACAATTTAATACATAGTAATTAATCATAAAATAATGGTATTCAATAAATCAGGTTCTAAGTACGACATAAAATAAAAACTGGAAAATGAAATATAAAGGAGGCGTAAAACCAAATTTATATAATGGAGAGAAAGGAAAAAAATCAGTGTTTATTTTAATGAAACTAAAGTGGAGATATTAAAAGTAATAAACATGTTACCTTTAATATTTGTGAGGTGCAACGCGATGCAAAGGGCGGCGGCGACCAACAGGAAAGTAAAGCTATCAGGCATTTATCGACCCGAAAGTGAAGAGACAAGATGCACTAAATTTTTATTACCCATATTCGAATATGAAAATATCGTCTCACCCTATTTCTCTGATTACCCCACAGTGGCAAAAACCGAGAAGATATAGGTAAACCTTGGCTTTGTCATTATTAGGGACATACGAGTAAGAAAAGTAAAAAAGTTGTCAAGCAAGTAAAAAGTTTGTGAAAATGTCATACTTTTAAATACTTTTGTCCTTAGATTTTTGTAATTATTACTCAAGACAAGACAAAATCTTTGGTAATTTTACAAATTACCAAAGATTTTGTCTTATAACTAAGCTAAGTAAGTTACGCTTTTATTTCGAAATCAAAGTTTAGGATTTTGAATTATTTGAAGCATGCGGGTGACGACAAATTAGTCGATTACCCACATTGAAAACTTAGTGTTATAGAAAAATTGCATCACTATGGTCCAGCCAGCTGGTGAGTTGTCATTGTCAAATTCATGTGTGGTGAATCTGTCAAAAAAAGAAATCGGGAGTTTTGTCCCAATATTCCACAAAAGTAACATGGTTTTAAATTAAAAATAGATTGAGCCAAGTTTTATATTATGCGGTGGTGTTTACTGGGTTTGTTTACGCTAATTTTGGGCGTGAAGGCGTGGGATGACGGCGACTTGGAAGTGTTCGACGTGGTCGAAGAAGTTAACCAGAACTTTTACGAATTATTAGGTGTTACACAGGTAAGAGCTAAGTTTAGCTATACCATGTCACTGCAGCGCTTCATATTACATACTATGAATCCATCAAAATATAAAAATTGAGCTGCTTTAGACGCTACATTAGTTAACTTATTTGGTACTAGCGAATTTCATCTTCTTTAAACAGAATTGGTCGTTATCATGAAATATAGATAATTTTTTGTGAGTAAGATAATAATAATCCAAATATTCATTAAAAGAGTTTAATGATTTTTAAATACCTAATCATATTGGTTTTTATGACTCATAACTAGCACTGTTTAATTAGCGGCTACACCTATCTATCTATCTATTGGGGTATGGTTTCCGCACTTAGTCCTGATGTTGGACCATTGTGCGTGCGGCTACACCTATTATACCACTAGCTTTTGACCGCGACGTTGTACATGTATATCTGTTTTTTTTTTCGTTCATTCTCATGAACGGGGCTATCATATACAACTAGACTGGTAGTCCCAGAGATTAGAATGCTGCCATTTATTTACTTTATACGTATAATAAAGTCCTCAAACAAAGTACCATTTATTTATTTATTTATTTGGGACAACAAACAGTATCACATTATATCAGCACAAATAATATAAATAAAGATGTTATATAAATGTGAAACTCACACCGTTATCCATTTGCTGGAGTAACGTTAATTTCTTCCAGCACATCTGCGGAAGGAGAATTCTAATGATGATAATGAAATCTTATTATCTGTTTTAATGGCCCGCCCCGGCTTCGCTGTGATGAAAAATTTTTCTCCTCTTCTCTTCCTCTGACTCCGACTCCTGAAAATAACAAACACATCAAAAAAAGAATTAGTGAAATTGATCCAGTTGTTCACATGTGATGCTGTGACCAAGGAAATAGAGATTCATATTTATACATATATTTAGATTTCATTTTGTTAGGGTTTTTCCACTATAAGGAAAAGGCCTTATATACTCTCCTTCCATTTTTCATTGTCTAGTTTTAACTAAGAAATCTCACCTGGGTTTGTCAAAAATCAATATAAAGTCATAGATACGTCAATAGTATAATTTCAATTTTAATTATTGCAGGATGCAACGCCGTCCGAAATCAAGTCTGCATTTAAGAAGCTCACGCTGAAACTCCACCCAGATAAGAATGACTCCCCCGATGCAGATATGCAGTTCAGGAACCTGGTGTCGGTGCACAACATACTCAAGGACCCAGGGAAGAGAGAAAAGTTTGTAATTTCAAGTATATTTAGAATTTACCCTCTAGTGTAAATCTATACAAATATGATAAAGTTTTTATGTTAATTTGTATGTTTGAACGCGCTAATCTCTGGAACTACCAGTCGGATTTGGAAAAATATTTTTGCATACGATAGTCACATTCACGAGGAAGGCTATACAGGAACGGAAAAAACGGGATATGTCCGTACAAAATAGTGGGCAAAATTTACTAACTGATAAGACTGCCTGAATAGAAATCTGAATTAGTTGCTAAATTTGTAATTGGCGTTTGATTGTTTGGGAGAGAACAATATTTTTGTAACCTGTGTTTTGTTTACACAGGCTGTCATGCAACTTCTTAATTATCAACATTCACAAGAGAAAAGTCACCTATTGTCAATTCTTATCAGGTTCATAGTCCCATGAACCACAATAATGATACATGGACAGCGAACCTAAGCCCATTCTTGTTCATGTTTTTCATTAGAAGCTATGGTCTTGCTAGAGTAATTAGCGCTTTAGAACTCTATTTTGTCAAGCTTTGTTCTGTGAAAGCATCATAAAACTTGGTAAAGAAAGCCACACATCCAGATAACTGTATCCAAAATGAATCTTCTCCAGGTATAATGAGGTGCTCAAGAATGGTCTTCCAAACTGGCGCTCCGCCATATACTACTACCGCCACGTGAGGAAGATGGGCCTGGCTGAGGGCTCCATCATTCTATTCATCATCATCACATTTGGACAGTATGCTGTTGGCTGGGCGGCTTATGCTGAGAAAAGATTTACTGCTGTAAGTAAATGAATTTGTCACCTTAAGAAAATAAACCTGTTGCATCCTCGGAATTTATGTATTTTGCCTTCACAATGCAAAATTAGCTTCAGATATTCAACACATAATAAAATCTTATTTGCCTCTTGCCATACTCACAGAAAATGAAAGTAAATGTGAATGAAAGCTTGTTAAATGAAAGAAATAGATACAAGAAGAAAATATACTGTACTAACCCCAAATAAATTGGGATACTGGCAGGATTACAACATTGTTAAACTATAAATGTTATTTCAATGAATATTATTTTGAGTATCTTTTTGTAAGATTCAAGACTTTTCTTTCCAGGAGCAAATATTAAACAGTAGAGGCAAGAAGCATTCAAAACGGTCAGGTTTTGACCAAGGCATATCAGATATCTTGGACCAGCTTCCCAAACCCAGTGTGAAAGACACATTGCCCTTCCAAATACCGAGGTGTGCGTGGTGGTTGGTGACTGCCATACCTTATGGAATCATAGAGTTTAGGAGACAGTTGAAAGAGAAGGAGGAAGAAGCTAAACGGCAGAAAAAGAGGTAAGTTATTTATTGTATACAGAGTTTCTTGTCTGTGCTTCTCCATAAAATTGTACTTTTTGAGAATGGACAACTAGAGTCACCATAATCTTTTATTTTCAAACTGTGAATTTGACGTTCAAAAGTGCCTTGTAATGGTCTAGTTTAAATTAATTAATTGACTTTGATTTTGTATAATAGTGTCTAAATTTATGTCAAATGTAGTATTAGTGATTTTTGTTAATCCAATTTGGCAAGACCTTAGCCATCAGTCTAGGATATCATTTATATTCTTACTACAGTTGATATGGGAGGAAAGCGATCTTTTTAACCTTTTGAACGCCAGAGCATAAACGCATTGGTGTGCCCCCTTTGCGGAATTTGTTCGAAAGAGTCACCGGGGCCCTGGAACGCAAAGGGCTTTTAGAAGGAACACGGATGGGTTTTAGTTAGTAAGAGACTGACACGCCCTTCCGCTACACCCAGAACGGAAGAAGTCATTTGATGATTTCCCATCCTTAAAAAAAAAAACTGTGACAGTGGCGTGTTGAGCACTTTTTCATTTGTCGGCTATAGCCGACCGTGGCGGTCAAAAGGGTAAAACAACCTTTGGATGGATTTAAAAGGGAAATGGAGAGACAATACCACAGGAATTAAGTAGGTAGCTTTTTTCAGAGAAGAAAATGTGTTATTGTTATAGCCATTCGTATCGGAGGACTCTAACGGCCGGTATCAATAACCTTTGACCAACTGTCAAATTAGCTACCAACAGTAGCTGAAACGTCATTTTTGCCTTTCAAACATGACGTTTCAGCTACTGTTGGTAGCTAATTTGACAGTTGGTTAAAAGTAGACACGTTATTGAAACCGGCCGTTAATAAATATAATGTCAATACTGAACAGGTTATAGACAGAAATGTTATTGCGTTGCAACACGAGACGAAATGTCACGACATTGTTTAATAGTTGCGGCACCGCGACAGTTTCCATTGTAACACATGAATGATTTTGTTAAAGTATTGCAGTATTTGAAATCTTATTATGTAAGAAAAGCCACGAAATAGTGGCTGCTATACTGTTGTATCAATCCAGTAGAATATTGAAATTAATGTGAAAGTCTCGGTTTGGATGTTTGTTAATCAATTACGTCTGAACGGATTTGTATAAAATTTGGAAGACAGTAGACCATGGCCTGTATTAGGACTAGGTCACAGAATACTTTTTATCTCCGTTGTATATTACCACGCGGGCAGAGCTTAGTTGTTGCTTTGTTTCGTTAAATATTATAAACATGGTTGCTTACAACTTCCAATATTATGCTGATTAGTCAAGGGTGAAATATATTACTTGCTTTGATACCGTTCTATTTAACGATGCGTATCGTAATCGATTTACTCAAGTTCTGTATTCATTAAAATGGCTAAATATAAAATTGTTTATTTTTGGCGCTTATCACTTAGGTACCTACTTGATGTAAACGTATTTTTATTGTTTTTGTTACACACGTAGGTACCTACGTCATGGTTTATTAATTTATATTATAAGTATTATAACATCACAGCCGGCCTGTATTTGCCGTACACTACCGTCTTGCCCAGACGGTAGTGTACCTGTAGTAATTTTTCCGGATTTTGTTATTCATTACGTCCCTAGGGAACGATTGAGTAGCACTTATACAATGTGTAACAGAATAAACGCAATACCTCTTAAAAAAATCAGCCGTTCTGCTGTTCAGTACATTTTGTCGAGTTATGCGCACAGAAATGTTTGGGGGAGTCGATTTTTTTTAGCGATGCCTGTCTTGGTCCCATAGTAAAAGTTGTTTATAATGATGAGTTTAATGACCCCATAAGAGGTATTGCGTTTATTCTGTTAAAGGTTGTATAACTCGCTCAACAAAATATGCTTTTATAAAGTATACAGACAAACAGGAAAGTAGAATCTGAGTTTTTTTTTAACTTTTGCACCTATATATAGGCTTTGACGATGTAATGTAATAATTAATAATCAATTATATCGAAAAGCATCTCTTCTCTTCTCTAAGCTCTAAATAATCTGTTTCACCGCTTACTTTTAAAACACGCAAAGATTTTTGACATGATTTCACTAATAGAAAGAGTGACAAACGATGACGGTTTGTTTTAACTTTAATCAAATAATAAATTAATAATAATACATTTATTCAGCCAATAAAATTACAATGTTATTATAAAAATCATAAAATATATTAGTTTGTACATTAAATTTCATTTAAAATAACAAAAAACACACAGGTGTTGCAACCAGCACCCTTACTAAGTTATTAAATAACTTGGGTAGTGGTTCAAGCCCATGCATAATAATTTATTTCATATTATTATCTGCACCCATGCGAAAGGCTGTGTCGCTAGTACTTATATTATTCGCTTATAATATTGTTCGCTAAAATAAAACCGTATTGCCATCAGGGAAGAAGAAGAAAGGGCCCGCGCAGACCGCGAGGCGGCGGCCGCAGCTGAAGCCAAGGCGGCAGGCGGCGGTGTGCGCAAGCGCCGCGGGTTCGTGCCGCCGGCCAGGGACGCCGACTGTCTGCTGGATCCCGCCGATGAGCCCGAGGGGGGACCGGTCGTTGTGGCTGTTAAACAGGTAAACATAAAGTTTCACTTAACTGAAATGAAGATTTTTGTCACATTTTTGTCGACCTCCCACATGTTGAAGCGTGCACCTGGTGTAGGCCTCGGCAATCCGCTGGATGCGAGACGCACAAGATCGGTCGACGTAGCGATACTTCAGGGAGAATTATGTCCAGCGCCGCTGTTCACCGCTGGACCAGTGGTGAACAGATTTACACAGAATGTCGTCAAAACTCAATGCATTTATTTCTATTAAACCATTTACATGCACTTTTGAATTGTCAAGGTCGGTCAGTCAAAGATGAAGCTATTTGCACGTTCACAAGCGTAGATCTCTATGGAGAAGAACGTGCAAGAGACTCCACGGACACTCGTAGTAGCTAAGCTGGTTGCTTGGTAGACAACCTCTCGGACTTGGTTTCGATAAGCAGCTCAGTTTATTCCCAAAACTCTAGCGCATTTCAAAAAAATTTTTGACATACCACCCTTGGCGCTGCGTGTACGATCTACTCCCTCTCACATAGAACAAGTGCCTCAGCAGCGGCAATATTTTAGATTGATAATAATATGCTACTATATAAATATATATATATATATTCATGTTCTGTTCCAGCCCGCCGCCCCAGTGATAACAGGCGGCCTCTGGACGGACGACGACCTGGCCGAGCTGGTGCGCCTCGTGAAGAAGTACCCGGGCGGGTCTGCGGAGCGCTGGGAGCGTATCGCCGACGCCATGTGCCGCAGCGTGCCCGAGGTCACGCACATGGCCGCCAAGCTCAAGGAGAACTGCTACAAGATACCCGGCCAGGAGCCCGAGCAGCCGGCCGTCGTGGAGCCGCCCAAGAAGGTTTGTTTACATTACAATAAATAACTGTGTGTTTTGCGTGGTCTCAGTAAATTGGCGAGCTCGACCTGTGAACATTTCGCGCGTTTGTGGAGTGCCCATGAAGTTTGATCTCAGAATCGCAATTACTGTGAATGTATTAATGTAAAACCTTCTGAATTATGTTTTATAGACAAAATACTAAAATGTGTTTCCTCCTGGGCTCCCTTTTTTTTTGCTTCTTTTTTAGGGTTCCGTACCTCAATACTCAAGTCTACAGTCCCTTGAAGCTGTGAAAATATCAATGTTCTAAACTACGTAAAAAAAAGATACGGCCGTTTATGCTCCGATTATTGCACATTTTTTGACGCTCACAGGGATTCAAAGCCTCCTACAGGCTTTGATTCCCTGTGAGCGTCAAAAAATGCTTACTACTAGTAGGTACGGAACTCTAAAAACATAATAAGATTCTTCAATATAATAATTTTGTTCAAATGTATTCAAAGTAAGTAATTTGCAATATTTTAAATCCCGGGATACAATCGTCATGCTTATGTTTCTGGGATTTTATAGGAGGTATTATCAACTCAATGTTACTTACTTCCACGAACATTAGGTAAATAAGTCTACCTATTCCGATCTCTGGCTCATAAGATTCAAAATTTCGAAATGTTTATCTCTTTTTATTCATAATGACATGTGTATAAACCATGGAATTTTAATGCATGCCTACTAATCAGTGTTGTGTACATGTAAGCAAGTTAATAAATAAATAAACTTCCAAACAGGTCCCGGTAAAAGAGGTCAGTTTTACTGACCTCATGTCCAATTAATGTAGGCAATGCATGTTTGTAGTTTTAGGGCAAAAACACACGAGGCTTTTTTACGAGCCGTGATCGATAGAATGGATTCAACACTATCATAATAAGAACAAAAATCAAGAATGGTGAAGGAGCATTACCTTTCACTTAAATTTTTCCGCTCCTTTCTCAATTATATATTTGATATTTATTGGTATATAAATTGGTATTGTATTTATGCATTTTATATTATAATGTCTAATTAGTATTGCTTAGAACGTTTGTACACTGACGCCCTAAATCTATCGCCTTTCGTTTAATCCATCCAAAGGTTGTCTGGAAGAGATTGCCTTGTGCGATAAGACCGCCCATTGTGCACTTATTTTATGTTTGATTGTCCTGTTCTTATTATGAGGTGTACAATAAAATAAATAATAACACAATCTTTGTTTGTATTTTCAGGTGAAAACTCGCAAAGCAGAGGAGACATCAAGCGGTAACTGGTCGCAGACTCAACAGAAGGCGCTGGAGAACGCGCTCGCCAAGCACCCCAAGGGCGGCGCCGGCGACCGGTGGCAGAAGATAGCCAACACGGTGCCCGGGAAGACCAAAGTACGTAGCGTTTTTACTTACCTTATAATACGGGGTGTTCCAGGAACTGCGTGGTCATATTTAAGGGTGACGTTCTGTATCTGATATACAGTAAGGAAATGAAATCTTAAAAATATCGTCTTTTTTAACCCCCGACGCAAAAGCGACGGGGTGTTATACGTTTGACGTGTCTGTGTGTGTGTCTGTCTATGGCATTGTGGCAGCGCGCACGACCTGCGCGCGCGCCGCACAACATCATACTGGAGTCTCCACTGCGCGCCACTTGTATTTATAGCCTCAGCGCTAAATAACTTACAATGACCGTGCTGGTCTGCGCGCCCCGCATTTTTGGACTTCACCTCCATTGGTGGATTAATTCTACTGGTGTTGCAGACCTGACGCTAATTCCACCATGTAAAATAGTATGTAAGTAGGGACATTATTCAATAAATCATGATCATCATATCATACAAACTGGTGTTTCAATTGTCGTCTACCTCAACTGCCTAATCGCCAAAGTGGTGACCCCGAACGAACAAATCGCAACCAAGCTATGCCGAATGACACTGAACAACCCGGTATGGAGTCAGCAAGAAGCTCAGCGCAACCTCAGGATGTTTCGCTATCATCGCAGCACATCGACGGCATCTCGCTATCCCTGCGAGTACCACCTTTCTGGCGCGACAAACCCAGATTATGGTTCATCACTTTTGAAGCAGCAACTCGCGACCTCAAGAGAAGCGAATCACAGAAGGCACAGATGGTCATCGCCCAGCTACAGAAGGAAGACATTGAGCAAATATGTGACCTACTGTACAACCCATCTCCCGATCGTCAATACACCGACATAAAGGATCGTCTTATTTCCGCTTACGAGGAATCTGATGGCAAGCAGCTACAGAAGCTACTCTCCGACATGGAACTAGGAGACCAGAAGCCCAGCCAATTACTCCGTCGCATGCGCAATCTCGCACACAACAAGGTTCCTGACAACACACTACGGCTTATGTGGGTGAACTTACTACCCGCACACGTTCGCTCAGTACTTGTAGTAAGTGACACTATAAGCAAAGAAACAGCACTTGAAGAACTAGCCAAACTCGCCGACAAAATGCTTGAACAAACATCGGAAGCAACATCAGTGTCCGTCGCATCGGTATCAACATCCCAGCAAGCACAGAACCAACCTGTAAGCATCCAGAATCTCGTTGAAGAGATTAAGAAATTACATTTGGAAATCGCCGAACTCAAAACATCATACCGCCACGACCGCTCGCGATCGTCGACACGGCGACACTACGGCAGCGCGGGCGGGCGCAACTCACACCGAGCGCGTTCAACGTCACGAACCCGTTCTCGCTCATCTACGCCGGCAGGGCATTGTTATTATCATCGGCGATTCGGACAAAATGCGAAGCGATGCACAACACCGTGCACTTTTAACAATGTTACGAAGACGGAAAACTAAAAGAGGCGTTGGCAGTGGCGGATCCAAACGTCGACAACAAGTCTTACCGCCTATTCATCACTGACAAGACGACATCCATGAGTTTTTTGGTAGATACAGGAGCCAATATATCCGTCATACCAAAAAGGAAAGGATCAAAATCAACACCGCTACCATATCAACTGTACGCCGCAAATAACACGATAATACCCACATACGGTGAGAAAACACTGGAACTCGACCTCAATCTTCGTCGACCATATAAGTGGAAGTTCGTAGTCGCCGCAGTTTCGAAGCCAATAATAGGAGCAGACTTTCTCGGCTACCACAACTTACTAGTCGACTTACGAAGCCAGCGACTCATCGACAACGTGACGAAGCTCACCTCCAAAGCACCTGGCCGCTATACAAGTATGCCTACCGTCTGCAGCATCAACCTACAGCAAACATTCCACGACATTCTCGCCGAATTCCCTGGAACTACCCGCCTATCTTCGATGAAACTCGACCCGAAGCATAAAGTGGAACATTTCATCGAAACAACCGGCCCACCTATTCACTCCAGAGCAAGACCAATACAACCGCACCTGTACGAACGAGCTAAGAAGGAATTCGAGAACATGATTAGTCAAGGCCTGTGCAGACCCAGCAAAAGCCCTTGGTCCAGCCCATTACATATCGTACCAAAGAAGAACGGAGACTTGCGAGCATGTGGAGACTATCGACGTCTCAATGCCGTAACGAAACCAGATCGCTATCCAGTTCCAAGAATAAAGGACTTCACGTACCAGCTCGCCGGCAAACAAATATTCACCACACTGGATCTGAACCGAGCTTACCAACAATTGCCCGTACGTGCCGAAGACGTGGAAAAGACCGCAATCATCACACCATTCGGACTATTTGAGTTCCCGAGAATGTGTCCAGGATTGAAGAACGCAGGACAAACCTTCCAGCGTTTCATTCATGAAGTACTGCGTGAACTTGACTTCGTGTACCCGTTCATCGATGATCTGCTAATAGCTTCGGAAAATGAACAAACGCACAGACAGCACTTACGAACGGTATTAGGAAGATTGGACGAGTATGGTATAACAATAAACCCAGCAAAGTGTGTGTTTGGCCAACGTGAAGTCACATTTCTCGGCTACAAAGTCTCAGCAGAAGGTCTAAAACCGCCAGAAGAAAAGATCAAGATAATCAGTGAATATCCCAAACCAAAAAACATCGAGGAGCTACGAAGATTCTTAGGAATGCTCAACTTCTACCGAGATAGCATACCTAACGCAACCGCCATTCAAGCACCGTTACATACCTACTTGCACAACACGAAGAAGCGAGACAAGACAACAATTCAATGGAATGAGGGTACATGTCAAGCGTTCGAAAACTGCAAGAAATGTATCACAGAAACAATTTGTTTGTCCCACCCTCATCACTCAGCGCCACTAGGACTGATGTGTGATGCGTCCCAAAGATGTGCAGGCGGAGTTCTCCAACAACAAGTGAATGGAAAATGGCAACCACTTGGCTATTTTTCAAAGAAGTTCACACCAGCTCAGCAAAATTACTCAACGTACGACAGAGAACTTCAAGCAATTTACATGGCTATGAAGCACTTCAGGAAAATATTTGAAGGACGTGAACTCATAGTATTCACAGACCACAAGCCACTCCAATACGCCATGCAAAAAATCTCGTCAGAAGCAGAGGTTCCGCGCCGACGAAGACAGTTATTATTCATTAGTGAATTTACGAACGACATACGTCACATAAGCGGGCGAGATAACGTAGTCGCCGACGCATTATCACGCGTCGACGCAATCAGCTGTCCGAACCTGATCGACTACACAGCACTCGCTCAAGCGCAAGAAAAGGACGAGAATATAAAGGAAATGATGAAACAAACAAACATCCAAATGAAGAGGATAATGTTACCAGGCTCATCTCAGCATATCTACTGTGAAACTTCAACCCACGACGTTCGCCCGTACCTACCACTGCAGTTCCGTATTAACGCTTTCAACGCCATCCACGGACTCAGCCATCCCGGTATACGAACTACGAGGAAGCTCATACAGAGAAGATACTTCTGGCCATCCATGAACACAGACGTGAAAACATGGGTTCAAACATGCATCGCGTGTCAACGATCTAAGATCCAACGTCATACGTCAAGTGCCACAGCTATGTTCGAACAGTCAAACCGCCTCGAACATATTCACGCCGATATCACAGGACCCTTAAAAACATCACCAACCGGTCATCGCTACATCATCACCATGATCGACCGTGCTACACGCTGGCCCGAAGCACACGCCGTGTGCGACATAACAGCCGAAACCGTCGCCAAGGCCATTTATGAAGGATGGATTGCAAGATTCGGCTGCCCAGCAAGAATAACTACGGATCAAGGTCGTCAGTTTGAAAGTCACCTATTCACCGCACTCACCAGATTGTTTGGGATACAGAGGATAAGAACTACGCCATATCATCCCCAAAGCAATGGCATTATAGAACGCTGGCATCGCTGCATGAAAACTGCACTCACAGCACGTCTCAGTAACAATAACTGGATCGAAGAATTACCCACCGTATTATTGGGACTGCGTGCCGCAATCAGAACCGACACAGATGTAAGCGCCGCAGAGTTAATATACGGACAAAATCTACGCCTACCAGGTGATTTCTTCGTGACGTCACAAGCAGTATCAATGGACAGTAACTACGTCGAAAAACTGCGATCATCAATCAGCAACATACGACCGGTACATGCACAGTCGCATAACAATAATCGCCCTGTGTTTGTACACCGTGACCTACAAACATGTAAACAAGTGTTCGTGCGAGTCGACGCCGTGAAGAAACCACTACAGCCACCTTACGACGGTCCGTACGCAGTATTACACAGAGATAGCAAAACATTCACACTACAACTTCCTGGAAGAGTGGCAGTAATCTCCATCGACCGTCTGAAGCCTGCTTTTACCATGTGTGACGCCGTAGCAGCCCCCGCCGCCGTCGCCGCAGCGAATAAACCTAAAACAGATGTAAACAAAACATCGCGCTTCGGCCGAGTCATCAAACCGCCGGTACGCTTTGCTTGAGGGGGAGCACTGTGGCAGCGCGCACGACCTGCGCGCGCGCCGCACAACATCATACTGGAGTCTCCACTGCGCGCCACTTGTATTTATAGCCTCAGCGCTAAATAACTTACAATGACCGTGCTGGTCTGCGCGCCCCGCATTTTTGGACTTCACCTCCATTGGTGGATTAATTCTACTGGTGTTGCAGACCTGACGCTAATTCCACCATGTAAAATAGTATGTAAGTAGGGACATTATTCAATAAATCATGATCATCATATCATACAAACTGGTGTTTCAATTGTCGTCTACCTCAACTGCCTAATCGCCAAAGCATCGTAGTTCCCGAACGGATGAACCGATTTTGATTTTGTTTTTTTGTTTGAAAGTTGTATTAGTCGGGAGTGTTCTTAGCTATGTTTGATGAAAATCGGTCCAAGATGGCCGCTACCACAAAATGGCGAATTACATTTTTTTTTCACAACTCCCTCACTATGGGTATCAAATGAAAGGACTTGACTAGTAGAATAATGTACACTATATTGAAGGGAATGAGGAATATTAACTAACGAAATGAAAACTAAAAACTTGAAAACCGACCGCTAATACTATAGGTACTAAGTAATTACAAAAATTTGCGGACTCACGAGGCGAAGACGCTTGGCCCAAAGAATCGTACCTATATTAAACAGAAAAGATTTTTACTTACTAAAGTTTTTTGTCGGGTTTTTTTTTTCTAAAATTCCTACTTCAAAAAGAAATACTAAAGAGTTCCAAATAAACAACTTTTCAAACAGTTGCATGCAGTTGGTGCCAATATTTTAGTTCAATCACAGATTTGATGCCACTCAAAAAAATGCAGTTGGCATCTGACTGTTTAAAAGTGATTTTTTTTAACTACCCCTTATTCAGTATAGCCTGTATTATTCTTATATACAACGTGTAACGGAATAAACGCAATCCCTGAAAAGGGGTCATTGTACTCATCATTATGAACAACTTTTACTATGGGACCAACACTGAAATCGCGAAAAAAAACCGACTGCCCCATTCTCTTTCTGCGCGCATAACTCGACAAAATGTACTGAACAGCTGTTTTTTTTTTAAAGTTGTTCATAATGATGAGTACAATGATCCCTTAAGAGGCATTGCGTTTATTCTGTTACACGTTGTATAAATTACATTACTGCCATGTGAAGTTAAGTGAATCAAAATCCGTTACGTAATTCTTGCGTAAAAGACAAACGATTGCATTAAAAATGTTAGTAGGAATTAGTAGGATTATCGGAGTTATTGTAATAAAACTATGGAAAAATAAGAAGTCATTTTTGTTTTCATTACAAACTGTTTTTTTTACTTACAGGAGGAATGCATGCAGAGGTGTAAATATTTATCTGACATGGTCAGAAAACAGAAGCAGAAGGAAGAAGAAGAAGCACAACAGAACGCAGAAGGTGACAACATCACAGAAGATCAACAAGACGAAGAGTGATATAGAAATAGGCACTAATTGAAACTCGACACATGATTTACTACTTTAAGGCGTAAGCGACAAGGTTCAATATGTATTGTATATGAAATTGAATCAATTTATGTTATGTCATGGTATCCGGTTTTGTTTTGGTACCATTGAATAAATTATTGAAATCATGATTTTATTTTCTTTTCAATTAATTTCGTGTCTTGGTTTTCACTCCGTTTCACCGGGACTCAAGATTAATTGACTTGGCGTTTTTCTGATGGTAGCCACTGGTGATTCTGGCTTCAGGAGTTGACAGGAGGTTGGAAATATTGTGGTGGGCTTATCGTGGTCAAAGATCAACTGGCGCACAATACTTTTGGCATATCCTATCTTCTCTGTTTACTGATTCACTCCTTGACGATGTGCTATTCACTGCTAGTAAAATGAAAAAGTTGGCCTATGTTATTTTTTTATTTTTATTATTTTCTTGTAGGCATAGTATAGATATCTGCCAGTATTGTGACTCAGTCCTGTCCTTGAAATAATTACGTACAGCCAGGGCCGTTTTTCACCTATTGGGGGCCCTGGGCACAGGATTATGACCCTTTGATTTTGACCGAGGACTATTTTTCTAAAGCAGGCAATAACAGAACAACATTCTAGATTTGTTTGACCGTTAACAACAACAAAAATAATTATGTGCTACAAAAACATTACATTAAAATTCCCCAATTAAATGAAAAGCAATAAATTAAATTTTCATCCACAAATAAATAAATTCAATTATACATTAATTAATCATAACGTTAAATCAATTAATACTTAAATAACACCGTACATTTCACCTTTCTCTACTGTACATGCCTGTTATTAAAACAGTAGATGAAAAAGCGAAAAAGAACTTCTACGCCTTGACGAGAATATCCAAAACTACTTGGGGTCTGTCATTTCAAACCTTAAAAACTATTTATGGGGCTACTTACTTGGGTTGTATGTGCTACGGGGCACCTGTTTGGGCCGATAGGGCCACCATGATCTTTGGCAGTACGACGTAAACTGCTTCAAAGCCAGCGTTTGGCTTTGATATCCTTATACAAAGCGTAGAGGACGATTAGTACTGAAGCCTTACCGGTGCTGGCAGGTGTACTTCCAGTCGATCTAGAGGTACAGCGACGTGCTGCAATGTACTACTACACTCTAAAGATCACGGACCCAGAGTTTTTACCGCAACGCGACCGTGTTAACATCTCTAGATTACTTAAACCCCAGATTGACGTCTGGGAGGAACTTAAATCCGAATGGCAATGTAGGTGGGAACGTTCCATCAAAGGCCGTCACCTCCACCAGTTCTTTTCATCAGTTCGTGAGCGGCTGGATAGGACATGGCTGGAGGTGTCACTGTGTTGTCCAATTTCTCACAGAACGTGGTAACTTCAAAGTAAATTATTTTCTTTTAAACTTGTGGCTTCGCCTTTTTGTCAATGATCTGAATCTGACATTGAATACGAACAATCCGCTTATTATTACTTATATTTTAACTTAGGCAAACTGAACGCAATATCAGGTTACACCTGGAGTTGTTTACTATACGGACCTTGTAAAACCAGAACAAATTTCAGTGCATTCGAGCGATTTTGCCCATTAGTATGAGTGTTAATATATAATCCGTGGTGCTTGGCAACTGGCCTTAACCCAGTTGTAATGTCCCTTGGTGTATTCCTAGCTCAATTCTATCTCCTGCTTGAATGGAGGGAAGTGGAAATTATTATTTTTTCCTACTTTGCTTTTCCGATTAATTTCGTTGCGGGATCCAAGACAGTTAAATCGTTTCTCCGGGACGCGTCGAGCTTCATTGACTCGGCGTTTTTTCTGGTGGTCTTCACTGTTGATTCTGGCTTTCAGGAGTTGCAGTGGATGGGAATGTGTTGCGGGCTTGCCCATTCTCTTGTGCGTCCCTTAGTTGCCTCTTACGACAGTCACGGGAAGTAATGGGATGATGCTATTCTTTCACGTCCGACACCTACAGAACTCCGAATACCTTAATTATTATCACTAATTCTGTTTTTTTTTTCTTTTAAATATATACACAATAATAACAGCCGCACCGGTCGATCTTCAAGGTTCAACGCTTGCCGAGGTTGGTCTGTGGATGGGTGACCATCTTAACATATCGAATTTATAATATTATTTGTAGATCTTTGGCAGTCGTTACGGATAGTCAGAAGCTAGAAAATCTGACATCAGTCTTACCAAGGAGTACAGTGTTACCCAGTTAATAAGTTGTGGACGTCTGGTATGCAGCCGCTCCACGTAAAATACTGGTATTCAGCTGAATCTGGTTTGACTGCAAGCAGACCCCAATATAATTGGGAAAAGGCTAGGCAGATGATGATATACACAAATCAAAGTGTTGAAGTTACTGGTCAGAAATTAAACAACCCGTATTTTTAATTGCTGTATTTCTTATTTACAAAAATATATTACTGAGTCCAATACAAACATCACATAATAGTAAACTGTTTGAGCATTTGTGATAATATCGGCATAGTCTCACGGTCCATTATCGTTTATCGTATCGGGCGGGGGGATGATCCAAATCTTTGGTAGATTTCGGGTATAATGTCTTCTTCAAGGCTTTCTTTTCTTGGAGGAGTCTTCACTCCATTGTAACCTGAAATTAAAGTTGTGTTTTATTGTTAAAGCAGAAATTAATTTCGTTGATTGGTAGTGCTTTATATAGTCTTGCAAGGGTAAATAAAGTTATACAAATGTAGTTTCGTTTTGTCTGATTTTCCAGTTCATTAAGGAATCGTATTAGAGACTCGAACATTGCTTTAGAAATTTATAAGCGTAAGGAACTAGTTCACATACATAATTGAAAAGGGAGGATCCTCGGACATGACGGGTGTTGTGTCTAGTGGGATGTAATATTCTAATTCCGCGGTAAATTGTGCTAGGTCGATGTAAGTTTTTTGTGAGATCAGAGGGGTAATATTCGTATTTGTGTGACATCGGAGGGGTAATATTCATATTTTTGTGACATCAGAGGAGTAATATTCGTATTTTTGTGACATCAGAGGGGTAATATTCGTATTTTTGTGACATCACAGGGGTAATATTCGTATTTTTGTGACATCAGAGGGGTAATGAAAAAAACAGTTTTTTTCATTGATTGTCGCTGAGATAATAATGCGCTGCTTGCTTGCTTGATGGAGTCCTGTCATCAGTTACCTGGTTTAGTTTTGGTGGGCCACAGCGGCGTGTCGGGTCCGCCGCATGCGAGGCAGGCGCAGGCCAGCGGGGAGGCCACGCGGTGCGGCTGTGACGTGCCGTCCTCGCAGCTCAGCGTCACGTCCAGCGGACCGTACTGGGTGGCCTGGCAGCACTCGCACTTGGAGTCGTGGACACCAGTTTCTGTAAGAAAACGCATGTTTATCTTCAAAACTAGACAATACTCGACCATGTGCTTATCTTGTACTTGCTATATCATAGCTAACTATTTGATAATATGTGAAAAAAGTTGTGGTACTTAATTACATTGATTTTATTTTAAATACCTTACTAATAAGTGTTTTATGTATTGTAATATCGTTTTTTGCCCAAATAAATTACGTGCATTGTCAAAATTTACAGACCAGGTAACACGCGCATGAAAAGTTGTCTTATCTTTGTGTAGATTTTCCGATTTTCGTTCCAGAAACAGTCCGTTAGAGTTTTAATACCATGATGAATCAAAGTTTGAACCAGACTAAGTTTTATGAAAATGAAATCATAAACGTAGTACCTAAATAAACGTACTTTAATCCAAATTTTATGTTTTTTTAACTGCGGTAAACTTGCTCAAACATTTTTTAGTTCATAAACATCTAAAACACCACCGTCACGTCAACTAGATTATGAAGTAAATATGACTCATCAAAAACGATCATAAAACAAATATCGTTTGAATACTCACGGTTATTATAAAGAGTCCCCGAGTCGCAGGTACCGCGGCACTCCTTGAACCCTCGCAGCGGCTGTTTGTTGACGCACAGCCCTTTCCCGCGCAAGCTGATGCGTAGCAGACCCACCGAGTCCGCGGCCGATATGCTTGTGGGCACGCATTTACCTATAAGATACAGTTTAATTAGAAAAACAATGAACAGACATGTGATTTGCAATGATTTATTGAAGTGTGCCATTCGCCGTTTCCGAAGTTTTGCAGCAGATTTTTTCCAACTTGAAACGACACCGCTCCGGAAAAAAAAAATCCTCCAAACAAAATAATAATCATCAAAATCGGTTGGCAGTAGTTAAGGAAGGTATCGCTGAACAAACATTATAAAAAACACCCGCAGTCGAATTGAAAAACTCCGCCTTTTTGGTATTCGGTTAAAATTACAAAAAAAAATACTAAATTGGATAGTTATATCTGTCACCGGAAAATTGCAGACTGCGTAAGATTTTAATAAATCTTGATTAGATTATAATATCTTGATATATTATGAAAACATCGTTTTGTATACGTACCTCCAATAAATCGCATCCAAATACAATAGTTTCCAATACATCCGTGTCTTATTAAGAAAAAAGTACAATTTCACGCAATATTTTACAATCTAACGGCGTTTGCAATTTTCCGGTGACATACCTATCCATCTCAAATATTTGCTGGGGAGTTTGTTGCGCCACTTCTTCCCAGCTAAAACACTAGGAAGTGGTGACGGGCGGGCGTTTTGGGGGGCTGTCTTTATGTCGAACTTTGACGTTCAGTTGTTAATATCTAAGTATGTAAATAATACTAAAAGGTAGTAAACAGTAAATATTTACAAAGAGAGAAAAGTTTGGTTGTCTCGATCTATGAAAAACAAAAGGTCCAGACATCCTGATGTCAGAATGTCTGACCACTTAATTTTTGTGTTTTTTCGCTGTCACAGATATGATGTCACTAACTGGCAACTGCATCAGACTGCTTGAAAAGTCATTTCTTCGGAACTTTTTAGTCGTTTTTTTTTTAAATGTAACATTTTTAAGTTTTGTTTTTTCTTCCTTAATGTAATCTTCATGACGGTCATACGCATGGAAATCGTATTCGTAATAGCAGTTTATTGTTTGCCGCTACTTCTCATACCATGATTTGAAGTTACGCAGTAACCTGGGTTACAAAATCGTTTTATCTATCAGTGTAGTGCTGACAGAATCCCTTAATACAAATTAATAACCAAGTGAAAAGTCCACGAGGAAGGTCATTTATATTTGTGATTAGTAGAACTAAAAAATACAGGAAAAATACTATATTAATTAGACATATAAAACGAAGTTGTTTACGCAGTTGCTGGTAGTAAAATAAGTGAACGCCACCTACTTTGTTTTTAATAACTTTTTTGTCATTTTAATATTCCAATCATTACTATAATTATAGTAGGCGCCAGATAAATGTGGAATAAAGTATATTGACCTTTCCCTAATAACTGTTCATAGGTACCTGAACAATTAAATATGAATCGTTTTTCATTATTAGACAATGTTAAGGATCACGAGAGATGATGATTCGGGACAGCTTTGTGCCATTAATTCCGTTTTTCAAATTAAAAATGTCAATAATTGTAGGTGGGTCAATGACCGTTATTCCACGATTATCTGGCGCCTACTATAGACGAATACTACTAGCAGCAATCATATAGGTAAATCAAGTAATATCCCGATGAGTAAAACATTGCTCCAGGCGAGGCTCGAACTCGCAACCCCGGCATGGCTCACGGACACTGCCTTATAAGTACCGTGCGCTAACCAATTGCGCCACTGGAGCTATGTGTGGGCTGGTCTATTGTAGCTGTACCTTCTAAACTATCGTCTTTATCTTTATTGTTTAAACGAGTGGAATGCGTTATGAAAAAGTAATGTGAATATTTCTGCTGTCATCAAAAAGGACGTATCGACACAAAACGAAGTACCTATGTAATCGATTTCCGACATTAAGAAAATAACTTAAGGTCGGAAATCAGTTACTTCGTTTTGTGTCGATCCGTCCTTTTTTCTTATGATGGCAGATTTGTATTGTTACTGCGATTGCATCTGTCCTACTCAAATCCAAATTATTTGTACGTATTTACGTAATTAATTAGATTATCTTGGTATCCAGGTTTAGGTACACTTTAATACCAGTGTTATGGGACGGACGAAGGGCTGGTAATTTTTTTGATGTGTAACATCTTCCCTCTCGCTTTCCTGCAACCTGTAGGAGTGATTTCGTGAAATGGGACGGAAGTGTGTAACAGGAAGCCGAGGAAGCGCGCTATTTGATTTGACCGATGAGCGCGCCCTATTCGATATGACCAATGAGCGCGCGCAGTGGTCGAGTTGGCTGTCAGTTGGTACTTTTAATGTTAATGTTGCTCTTTACCAAGGTGAGACGTCAGATGTTACACATCCTATGCGAATACTGTAAGACTCGCTCGTATTTTTATTAGCGGTGTGATTTTTGGAAGACTTCTTCGTGGAGACAAAAGTAAAGTGAGTATCAAAATTGTAACATTTACAATTATCCAGTAATTGTAAATGTTACAATTTTGATACTCAAATCACCGCTCCCAGGAGGTTACTAATAAGTGCTACGTAAACTTTCAGACAGTCGAGCTGGCTCGTTATTCTGGATCTCAAATTTCCTGATTGGGGAATCATAACCGAGACTTTAGGCTCAGCGCAATTGCTACCACTCGACAAACGAGGCAGTATCGAAAGCAAGACGTTGAATAGCTCTGTCTTTATTTAGATATAGAGGTATGCAGTACAGGGAGTAAAGTTCCGCACACCTCTACTGGAAATGGGAGGATCCTCCGAACCAGACGGTTGTTGTGTCTGGTGGGCAACTGCCCGATAGTTGATGTTCGGACTGTTGTATATGTTCAAATCGCACGTAGAACTTTGCTTGCGCGATGCAGGATTTCGTTGTTAGTTGGTCGTAGATGGCGCTGCGGTTCTTTTTGTTGCCGCACAACTTTCGTTTCTTAGTTTTTCATGTGTGGGATTGATGGCACTACATAGGTAATGAATAATGTTAAACCTATCCAACTTCTAAATCGTATATCAAAATACCCTTTTGCAGTAAAACATTGCTCCAGGCGAGGCTCGAACTCGCAACCCCGGCATGGCTCACGGACACTGCCTTATAAGTACCGTGCGCTAACCGATTGCGCCACTGGAGCTATGTGTGTGCTGGACTATTGTAGCTGTGCCATCTACACTATTGTTGCATTCTGAGCTGCTTTCTTAGTTTTTGGTTCTGTATCTATTGTTGTAATGTGTGGTGGCATTCCTGTTGATATCTACATTCTGTAGAACTTTATATACGTTAGGTGATCGATATTTTTCTTGACAAGGCATAAGGCAGGCATTTATTGTCATTTTTTTTTAAATCAACGATGTTCAAAATACTTATTTGTCATCTCTCCTTTTAACTTCGTAAAACAGCATTATTTACTATTGGTAATGTGTTAGTAAAAACTGGCCAAATGCAAGTTGGACTTACACACGAAGGGTTCCGTACCATGAGCCGAAAAAAAACATGTTTATATGTTTGTATGTACATGTTTCGTATGGGGGTCCCCTTTTATTTTTAAATGAAAAAGTATTTATTTCATTTTTATGTCACGGACAGTGGAGTCTTAGTAATAGGGTCCCGTTTTTCCCCTTTGGGTACGGAACCCTAAAAATTACTTACACTGAATATATATACTTCTAGTCAGGTCAAAGCGTAGCCTCCTAAAACATAAGAGGACTGTCTCTTATTTAAAATTTTGCGGAACGGGTTTTATGACGTCTAAATCAAGTCACTCTCAAACTCAAAACTCACTCGATGCCGATCTTATCATTGCAATAGTATCCTCTTTCAATTAAACCATGTACCTACTGATACATTTGCGGTCGGTTGAAGCCTTCCACAGGTTATAATATGTGTACTAAGTACTCAGTGACTGTGAGGAGTCGTGGCTAAATAATAACAGCCGAACGGGTCGATCTTTAAGGTTAAGCAACGCTTGCCGAGGTTGGTCTGTAGATGGGTGACCATCTTAACATACCGAGACTCCTTTGTGCCTCGGAAAGCACGTTAAGCCGTTGGTCCCGGCTGTCATTTGTAGTTCTTTGGCGGTCGTTACGGATAGTCAGAAGCCAGAAAATCTGACACCAGTCTTGTCAAGGAGGTGTTACCCAGTTAATGGCTTGTGGAGGTCTGGTAGGCAGCCGCTGCACGTAAAATACTGGCATTCAGCTGAATCCGGTTTGACTGGAAGTCGGCCCCAATATAGTTGGGAAAAAGGCTAGGCAGATGATGACTAAGTACTCACTGAGCGCCTCAGGATGCTCCTCGCACACCTGGCAGCAGGTGTCGTTGACGAGGTTCTCGGGCGCGCACGTCGACACGTCGGGGCAGAACGGGCTCGATGACGTCACGTACACCTCCTCGCCTGCTCGCTCGCACGAGTACGTCGTGCAGTTGTCATCAGAGTGCCAGGTTGTTCCTACAAGTGGAAAGTAAAGGATTACGAGCGAATGCGAATGGTGGTGATATCACTGGTTACTGCCAATGTTTTACAGCGTTATGCTTGTAACTTATTTTGGACAGACATGGACAGTTGATTTCAGATTTAGTAGCAGAACAATGAATAGAATTTTGGTGAGGTTTCCAGGCAGCCGGCAGCCAGGCTATCGGTATATTTAGGTATGTGGCTCGTCAGAAACTTTGCCATTTAGAAGTTCATTTTCTGAACTGGTTTAGAAAACAAGAAAGTGCTATATATAATAATATAATATAATAATCTATTTACTAAATAGAGCTGAAGAGTTTGTTTGAATAAAAAAAAGACGCTAATCTCAGGAACGGAGATTGGGAGAGTCGGATTTGGAAAATTCTTTTCGCATAAGTTAGTCACAATTATGAGGTAGGCTATACAGGAACGGGAAATTCCTACGGGACAAAAGGGGATATCCGCGTACGAAGTCGCGGACAAAAGCTAGCATAGAATAAAGAAACAAATTATCTGCATTTTTTTAAGGTGCTGCATGCTTCACGCGGCTGATATCCTGAATCACGAGCAATTTTTGTCTGAACCTGCTCAAGAAAAAAGCTCCATACTTCTGCCGAAGAACAACAATAAATAGTCTATAAGTTCTCAAGAGGGTATGTTATATCTTACCAGGTTCCACGAGCTTGCCATCCACCACACAGGCGGTCTGCTGGCAGTGCCCGCAGCACACCCCTGCAGCAGGCAGCTGGTAGGTCCAGCCCTTCTTGCAGTCCTTGTTGCAGGTGGCCACGCGCTCCAGGTGCGACAGCTGGCCGTTGTAGTCGCGGCCGCACGTTATGTTATATCTTACCAGGTTCCACGAGCTTGCCATCCACCACACAGGCGGTCTGCTGGCAGTGCCCGCAGCACACCCCTGCAGCAGGCAGCTGGTAGGTCCAGCCCTTCTTGCAGTCCTTGTTGCAGGTGGCCACGCGCTCCAGGTGCGACAGCTGGCCGTTGTAGTCGCGGCCGCACGTTATGTTATATCTTACCAGGTTCCACGAGCTTGCCATCCACCACACAGGCGGTCTGCTGGCAGTGCCCGCAGCACACCCCTGCAGCAGGCAGCTGGTAGGTCCAGCCCTTCTTGCAGTCCTTGTTGCAGGTGGCCACGCGCTCCAGGTGCGACAGCTGGCCGTTGTAGTCGCGGCCGCACGTTATGTTATATCTTACCAGGTTCCACGAGCTTGCCATCCACCACACAGGCGGTCTGCTGGCAGTGCCCGCAGCACACCCCTGCAGCAGGCAGCTGGTAGGTCCAGCCCTTCTTGCAGTCCTTGTTGCAGGTGGCCACGCGCTCCAGGTGCGACAGCTGGCCGTTGTAGTCGCGGCCGCACGTTATGTTATATCTTACCAGGTTCCACGAGCTTGCCATCCACCACACAGGCGGTCTGCTGGCAGTGCCCGCAGCACACCCCTGCAGCAGGCAGCTGGTAGGTCCAGCCCTTCTTGCAGTCCTTGTTGCAGGTGGCCACGCGCTCCAGGTGCGACAGCTGGCCGTTGTAGTCGCGGCCGCACGTTATGTTATATCTTACCAGGTTCCACGAGCTTGCCATCCACCACACAGGCGGTCTGCTGGCAGTGCCCGCAGCACACCCCTGCAGCAGGCAGCTGGTAGGTCCAGCCCTTCTTGCAGTCCTTGTTGCAGGTGGCCACGCGCTCCAGGTGCGACAGCTGGCCGTTGTAGTCGCGGCCGCACGTTATGTTATATCTTACCAGGTTCCACGAGCTTGCCATCCACCACACAGGCGGTCTGCTGGCAGTGCCCGCAGCACACCCCTGCAGCAGGCAGCTGGTAGGTCCAGCCCTTCTTGCAGTCCTTGTTGCAGGTGGCCACGCGCTCCAGGTGCGACAGCTGGCCGTTGTAGTCGCGGCCGCACGTTATGTTATATCTTACCAGGTTCCACGAGCTTGCCATCCACCACACAGGCGGTCTGCTGGCAGTGCCCGCAGCACACCCCTGCAGCAGGCAGCTGGTAGGTCCAGCCCTTCTTGCAGTCCTTGTTGCAGGTGGCCACGCGCTCCAGGTGCGACAACTGGCCGTTATAGTCGCGGCCGCACGTTATGTTCTTGCACGGGTCGTCAGGAGCTGGCCAGGTTTGTCCTTCCTGAGAAGTGAATTTTGTTGGGTTAGGTTAAGATAAAGCATCTGTGGTCGTAAAAAACTTTATATTTAGGTCAAAATTACAACTATTACTGTTTTTTACTGATGAGTTATGTTACTGGGCCCATAACCTAAACAACGCGTATACTAGCATGAGCAGAACAAACTTATAGAATATAATTTTTACGCATAGACTAAGAGTTACAAATATGAGATGTTATCAGTCAGAAGTTGGAAGTCTATTAATGCAAAATATTAGGCTGTCCATGTCGAATACAGTGCGCCATTACGATAGCCAGGATGGACCTGACTTTTAGAAGATGAACACGAACCGATTTTAACATTACTGCCTCTACAGACAATCTTTTTTTAGCTTACGGGTTTCACCTGTCATTGTTGCCATTCTTGGAAAAGTTTTAAGTAAGCAGCTGATGTCTGTCCTATTATTTTAAGGTTAAGAATTATAGTAATTAGTAACCTATTGAAGCTTAACGGAAATACCCCAAGGTTGTAGCTATTAGGAAACACAGACTTCGGAAGAAAATATCAACAATGATAATACCTGATAGATCTTGTTGCCTACTCTGCAGGCGACGGGTTCCTCGTTGGGGCAGCACTTGCCGGGCACCTTCTCTTCCTTCAGCACGAACTGCTTCAAGGTGGCGACCGACACTTCCGCACACGTCTCGTTTGAACATTGAACTTGTAACTAAAATAAAATATAGGAGGACGGTAAGATGCATGTAAATGAAACGGGAACAAGTGTTTAAGTAAAGAATAATAATATCTTAGGGCAACTCACACACGGTCATCCGATCCCAAACTAGGCAGAGCCTGTGCTATGGCAACCAGACAACTGATAAACGTACTTACATATGTATATATTTCTAAAAATTCTGTGTCTGGGTGTAATTTTTCTATAATATGTATGTGACATATTATAGAAAAATTACACCCAGACACAGAATCTTCGTTTATAATTTCTGCTGTACTTAAATGCACATTTAAACGCACACAATGTAAGTGGGTATATCCAATGCAAGCCGTTAATATGGGAACGCACAGTGCGTTCACAAGAATGCGTTTTTTTTGCCTCTGACAGCAACCTTATGGGTATGTTAATAAAGGTCACTGTGATGTAAAATCAGAGGTAGAATAACTGTTAATGGACTACTAGCAGAATGTTGATTTATTAAAATATGAACAACTAATTTATTCCTCAGATGGCCAAGATATCATCCTTCAAAATATTTTCTTTAAACGTAGAAATACTCTCATAACATCTCGAAATCTTGGCTATTATCGCTACATTTCAATCAACAATAAAATAGGAGGAAGGCGCCTGTGTCTGTAACACAGTGTATACTAGCACAGACACAGACGTTCACCCTGTCTCAAATAATGCATAGCTCTATACTTCATATAATAGCATTCTTATATTTTAGTTGAGATGGACAAATTGTGTTTGGCTTTTTGAAATAAAGATTTATTATTATTATTATTATTTCACTGGCAAAGAAGTTCATATAACTGACAAAACTCTCTCAAGGTACCCACCGTTCCGTCCACATCGACACAAGTGTAGTTTGCACAGAAGTCAGGAGATGTCCACTTCTCCCCGATGGCACGCTCCTTGCCATCCACGACACACGCCACTGGCTTGCAGTTCCCGCAGCATTCCTTACTCTCTGGGGTGGCTGGGAAGTACTTTGAACCCTGGAGAAAATTTAAAGCAGTTCTGCTTCAGAATTAAATCTTCAAAGATCAAATTATGAAACAGTTAACAAGTTACCAATTCATTGAATTTTAATTTTAGAAGATTTTCCAAATAATATCTAAGTAGAATGAGAGGCTTTGGATTTAGAAAAATACAACCGACTTCCAAATAATCGGTTGTATTTTTTTTGTAAAAAGAGTTTTTTATTTTCAACTTCTTAGTGGTACCACACACCTAATAACACCACCGGAAAGTCACAGGAAAGCAAAATACGCATTTTTTTTTACTTAGATACCATATTTTTCCCAGCTATTTTGATTTAAAAACCAAACTACTGAACCGATTTTGATGAAATGTATATGGAACCAACCGGAACGTATATCCTTTCACTTAAAAAAGAGTTTTTCAAATCAATTCATAAATGACGGAGTTATGAAATAACAAACATAAAAAAATACAACCGAATTGAGAACCTCCTCCTTTGTTTGAAGTCGGTTAAAGATAGGGTTTATTTTGGGTACTCTGATATTATAGGATATAACAAACTACACGGTTAGGTATTGCCTGAAATAATGATTATGGTAACGGGCAAACATACGGATTTAAATTTCTACCTGGACATATTGCTGAATTACCTACACTGATGCCCGTAATACACTGTAATACTAAATTTCAAGATATCCAGGTAAATACATACTAATATTATAAATGCAAAAGTGTGTCTGACTGTCTGTTACCTCTACACGCTTAAACCGCTGAACCGATTTAGATGAAATTTGGTAAAAATATAGATTAGACCTTGGAGAAGGACAAAGGCTACATTTTGTAGCGAGAAAATGGCTTGAAGGGGATGAAAGTTTGTTTGTGAGTACATCATTATTGAAGATAAAACCTTTGTTTGGATGGTACTTGATAAAAAATAAACAAACATTTAAGCGGTTGTGAAAAATTTGTATATTAAAATAAAAATGGCCGCCTCAAGTAAATATTCCACGCGGACGAAACGCGGGCAAAAAGCTAGTTATAATTATAAGTACGGTACTCACCAGCTGGCATTCATCGTGACATTGCTGTACGGTGGTGATCTTCTCTAGCTTGTCGCCCGTGTCGGTCTGCTCGCACTTGTAGCTCTCACACGGGTTGCTAGGGGACGTCCAGTTCTCGCCCACCTAAACAGATATTCTTTAATTAATTATTACAGACTAAGACTAATAGATTTTATTTAGTCGAAGTAAAAACATGTCGTGTTCTGGCCAAGAAGCTCAGTGGCTATAATAGCAAAGGCTCTTTTTATCAAGAATAACATGTGTTAATAAATAACAGGAGGAGAGGATTTCTTATTTTAGGGTAGGACCTTAACCTTTTGAACGCCATTATCACGTATACATGACAAGCAAGCGCGTGCCCTGTACGCCAAACGTCACAAAAGTAAAAACGCAATTAGGCCATTAAACGGCACTTTTGAACGTCATCATTTACAGTTCAGTAAAATAATAGTATTAAATTAATAAAGTGACTCTACTGTCCATTCGGAAAGGTAGAATCTTATGGAGTAACTCTTATATAGTTACTCTTTTCAAAAAATGGTTTTACAAAATTTGGTATACACATATGATCACATATATGTGACAAAAAGTACGGCGAATATGTGACTTGGCGTCGGGGCACGCCAATGCGTTTATGCACTGGCGTTCTAAAGGTTAACAAGTTGGGTCGATGACTTGGTGAAGGCCGAAGGTGGTTATCCGTTGAATGCAAGAAATACCGTACCGATCGATGTGGCAACCCTTAGTGGATGCCCTATATCCAGCAGTAGACACATTATGATATTGTTACCTTGTAAATATTATCGCCATCTCTGCAGGCGACGTGTACAGGCTGCGGGCAGCACTGGAAGGGCACGGCCTTGGGCTCCAGCACGAACTGCTCCGTGCTGACGATGGCGGGGCACTCGGTGACGGAGCAGCGGGCGGAGGCGCCCAGCGGGGTGGCCTCACACGCGCAGCTGCGGCACGGACCGTCCAGCCACACGGCTTCGATCTGAGGAAACACATTTGAGGTAAAATGGTGTATACCTAAGTCAAATTCTAGGATATCTCAATTTGGATTGCCATCGACACTTACAAGAAGATGCATAGCCCGTTTCAACAAAGCAAGATGAATTTCAGAGTCAGGGTAAGTAAATTATTTAAATTATGTACCATTTACACAAGTTAGCTAAATTTGATACTGTGAATGTATTGTATCATCATAACCCAGGTTGACTTTAGAAAATATGGGGATTTAAAATGGAAATGTATGGGCTCACATCTTTCAAGATTGTTTGTGGTGTTGTGCGCGACTTCTCACCACCCTTAGACGCTGCTTCCCATTCCAGTGTAACTACACATTTGTCCTTGGGCAGTTCTAGAACAAATAATACAATGTTAATATTTAACTTTCAAACTGTGTTGGTTTTCTTGTAGAAAAGTCAAAAAAGTAAAAAAAAAAAACATTTGATCCCTTTGGTAAATCTATGGTCATGTCCACAGTTATTTTTATATTGTTAATATTTGAGAAATAATTAACGGATTTCCAACCGATTTTACCTATAACTAAAACCACGCAGTTCAAATTTTAGATTAAAACAAATGGTTGTCTGTAAAGTCGGTTTACGGACGATAGTTTAACGTGACAACGTCATAACAAAACATTGTAACGTTACAATGAGCATAACGTTACAATGAGTCATCCTTTTTCGTGCGTGCAGCCGGCGTTCATCGATTTATTATACAATGTGACGTCAAAAAAAATACTTCGATTTAGGCCAGTCCCAGTTCATAGGTTGTGGAGGTCTGGTAGGCAGCCGCTCCACGTAAAATACTAGTATTAAGCTGAATCCAGTTTGACTGGAAGCCAACCCTAATATAGTTGGGAAAAGGCTAGGCAGATGATGACTTCGATTGAATCGAACTCCTTGCTATCTTTGTTTACTTACCACACTTATACTCCGCGCAGCACTTCCCAGTGAGATTGTAAGTCTTCAGGTCTTGGAACTTAGGGCACTGCGGGGGCTGAGGACAGGTGTCCACGCGGCAGAGGTACTGCACGCGAGGACAGCAACCACTGTTGTCCACTACTCGCTGCATGCCGGGCTCGAACACTTCCACGTCCTTGTCGTTGAGAGAGGCGCATTGGTCAGCGGGCATGCATTCTGAAAAAACGGTTTCATTTAATTTAATATCTTCCAGGTAGACCTAAAGGTAAAGTTCTGTATGGTGTCGGACGTAAAAGAATAGCACCATCCCATCACTTCCCGTGGGTGTCGTAAGAGGCGACTAAGGGACGCACAAGAAAATGGGCAGCAGCATACTCTGTGCATTGCAAAAGCTAAACTGCAATCGCCAACCCGACTGCTAAGCGTGGCGATTATGGCAAACCCCCTTGGCGGAGGCCTATGTCCAGCAGTGGACGTCTTTTGGCTGATATGGTGGTCATGGTGGTGGACCTAAGACAGCTCTGTACCAAAAATAACAAGTTAATTGTTTTTTTTATTATTCAGCCCGTACTGTCTCACAATTTGGCTAAGGGCTCCCAAATCCTTCCTCTTACTTTGGTTTTGGTATATTAATTTCCCAATGCCTTGAGTATGCATAGTGTACATTTGAGAATTTATTTAATTTTCACGCTTCTAAGCACAAATCTTTACTATAAGGCTGAAGAGTTTGTTAACGCGCTAATCACTGGAAGAAGTACCAGTCGTATTTGGTATATAATAGCCACGGTCATGAGGAAGGCCTATACGGTCTATACGGAAACGGGAAAAAAACGGGATATGCGCGTACGAAGTCGCGGGCAAAAGCTAGTTCTTTGTATAAAATTGTTCTTACCGCAAGCGAACTCCGTGCATCCATCAGGTGTAGTCTTCTGTTTCAGGACTTGTCCGAAACCGCAGTCCATTTTTTTGGCTTCAGTACAATTCTTCTTCGGTTTTGGTACTAGAAGAAAAATAAATCATTAGATCTATATATTTAAAAATGAATCCCTATTTCCCTTGGTCACGGCATCACGCGTGAACGGCTGGACCAATTTCGCTAATTATTTTTTTGTTGTGTTTGTTATTGTCAGGAGAAGATTCTTACGAAAGAAAGTATTAAAAAAAAACATCCGGGCGAAGCCGGGGCGGGCCACTAGTTATTTATATGTTGCAAGAAATAAAGGGGTAGGCAAGGGTTCTTTTTCCTTGTTGAACATGGTTTTACCACCAAAAATATTTTGTTCTTTTTACCTGATGATAATGAGAGTTCTGACTCCATCCTTGCCAAGAACTACCATGTTACCCAGGACATGCGCCGCAAGACAAATAGAGGACCATGGATTGCAGAGAGACGCCACATAAATTCTCAAGTTCGGAGCCATCCGAGAACCACCTGAGGAGGTTGTCTTTACTGCAGCCACCCTAAGTGCGTTTTATTTAGACTTGTCCAGGTCAGCCACGGTAACGCGTGCCCAGGTGGAGGGTTCTCTCTCTACTCACCACACAAGTAGTCAGCGCAGCAGTCGCCAGGCTTGGCGGTCGTGGTGATGAGGTCCTCGAGCTGCGAGCACACGGGCGCCACGCACGTCTGTGTGGTGCACGACACGTGCGCTGTGTTCTCGCCTGACAGCTTACTGCACGTGCATTTTGTGCATGCGTCCTCCTATAAGTGAAATTATGTTGAATAGTCTTGAGTTTCGACAAGGAGAATACGTCAATACCGCGCTAACCGATTTTGAACAAAGGAACTTCTGATGCCCGAGAATGGGCCAATACTGACGTCTGAGTTAACAGGCTAAGAATGAAGAAAGAGCTGATGCCCGAGAATGGGCCAATACTGACGTCTGCGCCAACAGGCTTAGAACAAAGGAAGTGCTGATGGTCAAGAATGGGCCAATACCGACGTCTGCGCCAACAGGCTTAGAACAAAGAAAGTGCTGATGGTCAAGAATGGGCCAATACCGACGTCTGCGCCAACAGGCTTAGAACAAAGAAAGTGCTGATGCTCAAGAATGGGCCAATACCGACGTCTGCGCCAACAGGCTTAGAACAAAGAAAGTGCTGATGCTCAAGAATGGGCCAATACCGACGTCTGCGCCAACAGGCTTAGAACAAAGAAAGTGCTGATGCTCAAGAATGGGCCAATACCGACGTCTGCGCCAACAGGCTTAGAACAAAGAAAGTGCTGATGCTCAAGAATGGGCCAATACCGACGTCTGCGCCAACAGGCTTAGAACAAAGAAAGTGCTGATGCTCAAGAATGGGCCAATACCGACGTCTGCGCCAACAGGCTTAGAACAAAGAAAGTGCTGATGCTCAAGAATGGGCCAATACCGACGTCTGCGCCAACAGGCTTAGAACAAAGAAAGTGCTGATGCTCAAGAATGGGCCAATACCGACGTCTGCGCCAACAGGCTTAGAACAAAGAAAGTGCTGATGCTCAAGAATGGGCCAATACCGACGTCTGCGCCAACAGGCTTAGAACAAAGAAAGTGCTGATGCTCAAGAATGGGCCAATACCGACGTCTGCGCCAACAGGCTTAGAACAAAGAAAGTGCTGATGCTCAAGAATGGGCCAATACCGACGTCTGCGCCAACAGGCTTAGAACAAAGAAAGTGCTGATGCTCAAGAATGGGCCAATACCGACGTCTGAGTTAACACACTAAGAATGAAGAAAGAGCTGATGCCCGCGAATGGGCCAATACTGACGTCTGAGTTAATACGTTAAGAATGAAGACAGAGCTGATGTCCGAGAATGGGCCAATACTGACGGCTGAGTTAATACGTTAAGAATGAAGAAAGAGCTGATTTCCGAGAATGGGCCAATACTGACGTCTGAGTTAATACGTTAAGAATGAAGACAGAGCTGATGTCCGAGAATGGGCCAATACTGACGGCTGAGTTAATACGTTAAGAATGAAGAAAGAGCTGATGTCCGAGAATAAGCCAATAGTGACGTCTGAGTTAACAGGCTTAGAACAAAGGAAGTTCTGATGCCCGCGAATGGGCCAATAGTGACATCTGCGCTAACAGGCTTAGAACAAAGAAAGTGCTGATGCCCAAGAATGGGCCAATACCGACGTCTGCGCTAACAAAAGAAGTAATGATGACATCTGATCAATAGAGTTCTGACTCTTTGTTTTGCGCATTCGCCGAATTTTCTGAGGTACGTGCTAGATAAATTTGCAATAAAGTACATTGACCTTTCCCTAATATTTGTACCTGAACAATAAATTATGAACCGTATTTCATTACCGCTATTGTAAATTTATCGGGTGTCTACCATAGTGTGATCAACGTACTGAAATTGCCACCTTTCGGCATAAAAAAATCGTAACAATTTGTAGATTCTTAATCAGCTCCTAAACAGTAAATAAAGGTATTAAGAGAGGCTAGTCCAAGCTGGCAGATTTTTAACGAGTATTGATATCTGTGCCACTGTTTGGATGTAATTACTTAATTGTTTTCTGAATCAGAATTTTATTTGCTCTAAATGTAGGTAAGTACCATTTAAGATTACTAACATAAATAATTGAGATCAGCTAAATTTTAGCCTACGGCGTGAAAATAATTTCATTAATTATACAAATAACAAAAAAAAAATGACAATAATACAAATATAATTAATAATGACAAAAAAAAATTGATAGTCAGAAAAATATAAGAAACAGTATCTTACCTGCCATTCGTCGCCGGCGTAGTGTTCCTTATTGGCGTCGCACGGGAAGCACTTCGCAGGCTCGATACACGTGTTGTTCACTCGCACCTAGAAAATTACTTTAATTAAGACTTTGCAGATTTATGTATGCAAAAAATATCGGTGGATCCCTACATTTTAAATTGTTTAATGAAATTATTGTTTTTTTTATACAGTATGAATATTTAGTAAGGATGAATGAATGTAGTCCCGGTTCATAACAAGTGGCCATTAAGATCCCAAGATCTCGAAACGGTGGTTAATTAGGTACCACTATTTGTCTCTGCATCTTCCAGAGGTTGATTGGTACATAATTTCTTTGGCTGTAAATTTGTGTGCGTTAAATAAAGTTAAAAAAGTAGTTCAATAAAGAACCATCTTTGTTTACTACCTTTCATATACAAATTAGACTTCAGATATGTTGCTTTGGCTAAGTAAAGTTAAAACCGATACCTTTCCTTCGGGACAGAAGCATCCCTCCACAGCAGGTGTGTCGCACTTGTCGGGGTTCTTGGTGAGCTCATCGCTGTTCTCGCACGTCATCTCGCACTTCACACACGCGCGGTACACTAGCGGTTTGTCACTGTGAAACAGAGCGGTTTGATGAATATGAAGAAAGAAGAAAGCAACAAAGAAAAATAGTTTATTTGCGACGAGCATGACGCATACCAAAAATAAAAAAAACTTAATTACTAAAGTTATGCATGTTGGGAAGACATGCTAGAAAGTCATACTAAAAGAGTCAGAAAAAAAGACTTCGAATTTAATCCATACTAATACACTTCTCATCAAAAAAATCGAAACACCTCGCAGTTTATGATTTGATAAGGATTATCAGAAATAATGTGTATATTTAGGAATAAATGTAAAATGTCATTTAATAGTGAGTAGTATGAGGTTTTTAAATCCTAATGTTAATGTTCTAAATTCAAATTAAGTCTTCATAGGTTTCGTATTTTGTATAATGAGTAATTTTTACCCTGTATGGAATATGAAGGAAATGGGTAAAACAACACGCGTAAATGAAAAAAAATGTAAGAAACGTTTATTTAATAACTTGTATTCCCTCCGCGAGCTCTTATTACTGCTTCCATACGGTTCTTCATCGATCGGATGAGAGTCACGATCACATGTTGTGGTATATTATCCCATTCCTCTTGGATTGCATTTTGCAGCTGGCTAAGTGTTTCTGGGGCTGGATCTCTTGCTCGAATTCGTCTCTTTAATTCATCCCATAGATGTTCAATGGGATTCATGTCCGGGCTTCTTGCTGGCCATACCATAATGGAGATACCGACTTCGGTAAGATAATCTCGTACGACGCCCGCGGTGTGAGCTCTAGCATTGTCGTGCATGAATATGAAGTCGTTGCCAATAAAATGTGCATAGGGCATCACATGAGGTTCAAGACACTGTTCGATGTACCGATGAGAGTTTAGTGCAGGCAGCCGTGGCCCAGATACAAAGGCAAGTTCTGTCTTACCGTCGGCGCTGATTCCTCCCCAAACCGTCCACGAACCGCCACCATAGCTGACCTTTTCTTCAATGCAGCATTGTGCAAAGCGTTCTCCATCTCTTCTGTAGACCTTGTTCCTTCCGTCGTTACCATACAGCATAATTTTACACTCATCAGAAAACAGTACTTTGCTCCACTGAAGGTATGACCAAGTTAGGTGCTCGCGTGCAAAGTTAAGGCGCGCTCTTCGATGGTCTGCAGTTAATTTCGGCCCATTCGCTGGCTTATGCGGTGCCAATCCGCGTTCCTTCAACCTTCTTTTTATTGTAGAGTCACTTACAGCTACTCTTCGTACAACGCGAAGCTGCTGCTGCAGTTGAAAAGCGTTAAGGCGTCGATTTCGTAAAGAGGTTGTTACAATAAATCGATCATCTCGCTCAGAAGTGACCCGATTCCTGCCACATCCTGAACGGCGCGTGAACGAACCAGTCTCCCGATAGCGTTTGTAGACTCTATGAACAGATGATAAGCTTAGATGCAATCTTGCAGCCACAACACGCTGACTAAGTCCAGAATCCAGCAATGCCACCACTTGGGCGGCTTCTGCGGGCGAAGTATCCATATGTTTTAGAAAAAAAAGTTTTTTCAGACGTCCCAAAGTCACAGTAAATGAAATAAGAAACAAAAAGTTTAAAGACAAGCGCTAATTTTAGTTTTTAAACGAGAAACGTACTCCAACCCTAAATACACATTTGTCTCAAAACAGTGATTAATTTCATTTATAGGATAAACAAATGAAATTCTAATTTCGAATTTTGATTTTTTTCTTCTTACTGTAATGACCAAACTGCCAGCTACACAATAATGTTTTTTTTTTTCATGGAATTAATTCTCTTTTGTAAAAAATTAGGACAAAAACAATAAAAACGAAAGTGTTTCGATTTTTTTGATGAGAAGTGTATTATAAATGCGAAAGTAACTCTGTCCGTCTCTCTGTCTGTTAAACTTTCACGCCTCAACAGCTGAACCGATTTTGATGAACTTGGAAAACGACATAAACTACCTTTTGTTGCGAGAATAAGGCTGGCAGGGGCTGAAAAGGGGGGTGAAAATTTGTTTGGGAGTCCGTCATTATTGAAGATTAAACTTTGTATTTAGGCACTAAATAAAAAAATAAAACATAAGTTAAAGAGTTTTTGAACAACTTGTATCTTAAAAAGAAAAAATGGCTGCCTACCAACTATTCCACGCGGACGAAGTCGCGGGCAAAAGCTAGTAAAATCTAATTAGCCCGTTATGTCCTACTGCTGGGCAAAGGGCTCATACACGCCTGTCCTCTGCAATTGCGGGCCAGTCCTTCCGGTAAGAGTCAAGTCCATCTAACCACCTTCGTTTTGGTCTTAGAATAGAAAATTTCGATTCTAAACGCAATCAAACTTACTGTTCGGCCTCTACTTCAGGCATATGACACTCAGTATCACTGTATTTACAAAGTACTATTTATTTTTCTTGTTAATAATGAAACACAATTAACCAATGGACCCACAAGTAAAAAATAAAAATAAAATAAATACACAGCTCAGATGGTACTTAGACTCTATCAATAATTCAATCTTCCCAAATTCATTTTGATTTGGTTCTCAAGCAAGAACTTTTAAGCTTGTCATTTTAGAAGAAAATGAGAGAGTAGTACGGGTTCCTAGCCTCAATGTAGATCTCTCTCTATCACTCAAAAATTGCTGGGAGAAAACTCAACTTTGAGTTAAGCTCGCCTTTGTACATGAACTTAATTGTGATTGTTTTTATAATATAAGTTGTATTGGTAATTAAGAAAAATAAGAAAGAAAGAAAGAAAGAAGAAAGAAAGAAAGAACGAAGAAAGAATAAGAAAGAAATAAGAAATTAAGTTCCTAGAAGTCATTATAATGCACTCACCAAGGGAACGGACACAAGTCAGTCCTCCAGTCTGTCAGACAAACCCCTTGTCTTCTACACTCGGCGACATAGCGCTCGGCGGCGACGCAGAAGTCCGTTGCGTTTGCGCACAGATCCGCTTCACAGGCCTCCACGAATGACTGCGGTTCTACCAGCGCGTGGCACTAGACAAACAAAATGATTTATTAAATTAGCTCATATATCTGTATTCAAACTCAAACTCGACTCAAATTATTTATTTCAATTAAACCATTTACAGGCACTTTTGAATTGTCAAGGTTGGTCAGTCAAAAGAGATGAAGCTATCTGCACATTCCAAAGCGTAGATCTCTATGGTATCTATTATAATATTAGTTTAGTCTTCAACGCAGCTGGTTAATACTGAAAGTTGGTGGTGCGAATTCAATTACACTTTTACTGATACCTTTTATGGGCAACAGAAACACAAACACAGTATTTAAAAATTTAGTCCTACAAATACAAAATATTTTCAGGGTTTTACTTAAAACCATATTGCTGTGTCACATTTTGATGGATAAGAGAACCGGTGATTTCTCACACAAGACATTTCAGCATTGTCTCTGGGATGCCGACGAGCTTGTGTAGATATTCATAGGCATTGGTCCAGGGGTCCTAACTAATCCTTTTCGTTTATTTTATTCTCCACACAATCTATCCTGTCTCTCTCTGGACTAGTCCATCATTCTGTGCATCACAAATCATGGAATACAGAGTGTTCCAGAAGTGCATAGTCATATTTAAGGGCGATGTTGGGTAGCTGATATACATTTAGGAATAAATAGGAAAATAAAGAAAAAACCTTTTTTTGAAGTAAAAGCTTTTTTAGGCGCATTGAGTACTTTTTGGCTGAACAAAAATCATGGAACTCGCGTCATCGTCACCGAAGGCTTTCCAAATTCAAAAATAATAATTTAATAGCTCGACGACACAATTCACAAGTTACTTAGTTTTTTCACTTCTATCGGCGGTCCCCAAAGACTGCCCCGCATGTTTTTTTTAAGGTTGGGAATTCATCGAATGACTTCTTCCAGAGCGGAAGAAGTCATTCGATGAATTCCCAACCTGTGTGGTGGAGCGGTAGGCCGTGTCAGACTCTTACTGACTAAAACCAATCCGTGTTCCTCCTAAAGCCCTCTGCGTTCCAGGACCGTGGTGACTCTTTCGAACAAATTCCGGAAGCCTGTCAGAATTGGTAAACCCTTACCATCAGAAAGCCTGCTTATCAACATATACTCGTAACATTAATACTTACAGCTCCAAACCTATCCGCGTTATAGAGGTTGTAGCAGGGGTTGGACTCGGGCGGCGGCAGCACGCAGTCGGGCACGAGGGGCTGGTCGCACTGCGCTTGCTCTGATATGTCCAGGGTGGTCAGGGTGGCGGGGGTAGCTTGCCAGGACTTGCCGTACTGGTGGAGGAGAGACCAGAGTTATTTTCATCATATATTATGTGAAATTAACGACAACATCGCTGTCTGCCATTTTTATTTCAAGTTATTATTTGACATTTGAAAAATTTGCCGTTACTTAAATAAAAATGGTTCGATACCTGGCTGAACTCAGTGTTTTCTTAAATAAACAGCCCTATCCTATTCATAAGAACTTTTTAACCATTGCTTAGTTTAAATACTAATTAGCATTCTTTATTCAAAATTTTCTACAGAGAATTTGAATTTAAGAGTCTCTTAAACAATATTTAAACGAAGCATACTTATGTTTGTAATAAAAGAGTATTAGTGTTTCTAACATTGTGCTAACGTTTCTTTAGTTGAACCTCTTTGCAATGAGCAAGCTCAAAGTGAAATTGTGATTGTCTAACAGTTATAAAATCTGGATGATTGGCAAAGACTTATTAACGAATAGCCAACGAAGGACAATTCATTAATGCTCTCTCCTAGGCATAAATGCGTTAGTGTTTTCAGACCCTTTAAGGTTCAATATTTTACTTCACCATTATGATGTCTAAAGCATATGCACAGTAATTGACAAAGCGCTCTTTGCCAGGCTTATTTCCCGTATCGAATTGTCAGTCTCCATACTTCAAGGATGGGAAATCATCAAATGACTTCTTCCGCTCTGGGTAGAGCGGAAGGGCGTGTCAGACTTACTGACTAAAACCCATCCGTGTTCCTTCTAAAGCCCTTTGCGTTCCAGGGCGACGGTGACTCTTTCGAACAAATTCGGGAACCCTGGCAGGATACGTGAATGCCTTACCTCTTCAAAGTCGTCAGTTTCCGTGCCGTTGCTGGTGAGCAACATCTCTTGGTATCCTGCGCACACTCCGCACAGACCCTCTGTCTTGTTGGCGTACAGGTACGAAGGCACGCGCACACTGAACTCCATCTTGATTAGGAGGACTGTTAGCTGTTGAGTGAAGTTTAAAATGATGTATTACATATTATTTATTGAATTTTATATATTGAGGATGGGTGCCAGAGGATGGACGGCGTCGCCGAGGCCGGCCTAGAAAGTGGTGGCGAGATGATTTGGATGCACACCGCGATGGCTGGTTCGAGGTGGCGCAAGAAAAGAATGTCTGGAAGGATATGGGGGAGGCCTTTGCCCAGCAGTGGGACACAAAAGGCTAAGGAAAAAAAAATTAAGGCTCTAGTCACAGGGTGGTGAAGATAAGTGGAGATAACTTGAAAGGTAGCTCAGACGGTGTTGCGGATTATAGAAAATATATTTTATTCATTATAATATACTTTATTGTACATCTCATCACAAACACAGTAAAAACGTTTACAAAACAATGGGCGGTGTTATCGCACAGGGCAATCTCTTGCAGACAACCTTTGGATGGATTGAACGAATACACACGATACTAAATAATACACTAATACAAATCAAATACATATATGTAAAGCTGTGTCCGCGTGGAATAGTGTCTTTGGGTAGCATTTTAAATTATTTAGGCTAATTATTTTACAAATAAGACACATACGTATAAATAAACTTTGAATGTCATATTTATTTATATCGAATCCACGGCCTAAAAAATAAGTTTCAAGCTTCTAGCTCTAAAAATGACGATACTTCCATACAACTTTTCATCCCCCCCTTTCAAAACCTTACAACCCCTTTTCCGCATTAAAAAGTAGCCATGTCCTTTCTCAGGCTCTAGACTATCTGTGTACCAAATTTCATTTAAATCGGTTCAGTAGTTTTGGCGTGAAAGCGCGACAGAGAGTTACTTTCGCATTTATAATATTAAGTAAGAAAGTAAAGATTGGGATACGAGAAGAAAAATTATAGTGAGAAACAATGCTCCTTCATCAATTTTTTAAACGTTGCTAGCGTTTGTGCACGCCTCATATCTATGGGTAATGCATTCCACAAACGAGCTACTCGAATAGTGAAAGATTTGTTAAAGAAGGATGTGGAATGCATACGAATACTTAATTGAAGATAAAAGGAGTAGAAGGATCAAATAGTAGTGAAAGTATTTATTTTAGGATTTTTTCAAACTTTTGTCCCTTTTCCGTGTGTATTCTGGGAGATATTTCTGCAGAAATAAGCATCACCTTTATGTGCCTGTTTCTTCTTTGCGTTTGTTTTTTTTTTTATGTGTGTACATTATCTGTTAACTACACAATTAAACGTTACGATTTTTTAAGTTACATCGGTACCTGTACCAAGATGCAACTTTGCGATCTCAATACCAAACTCAGGTGGATATAGGACTGTTTTGTTGAGGAAAAGTGTATTTGGTATGGCACCGGCTATTTAACCACATTCCTAATTCCATAAAAGAGGAACCAATAACAAGTTTCAAAAAGAAAACAAACTGTACTTTTAAAAAATAAATGTTATTACTCCGTATCGGATTTTCTAGCTGATAAGTTGTTTTAGTTGTGTATCAATGTTTTGTGTGTTTGATGATGAACTGCATCAATGTTTGCATGCCAGAATGGTAGAATGTACAAGGATTCTTTAATACTATTGTAACCACCTTACTATAAATACCTACATTCTGAGCAAATAAATTATCTTTTATTTCCTTTTGCAGAAGAAAATTGGTGACACATTTCTGCGTTACGGCTATGCATCACTGCACAAGGAAAGGCACAAGGACAGCTTGCACAAGGAAAAATATGATGGACCGGGAACAGCCGCCGAAATTTTATGTAAGACTATTTGATGAACATTTTGATTTTTAATTGTTTGGTTTACTGGTCAGTAAAATTAAGTGATTTCTTTTCTTACCTCAACGTGTATATCGGGTAGCAGTATGGTGACATCCTGTCCGTTGTCCTGGCTGATGACGACCCAGTCCTTCTTCACCGGGTACTTGAACAGTGCCTCGTCGTCGATCGTCGTTAGCAACTGTTGAAGAAGATATAGTTGAGGTTCTGGACTTTGAACTTTATGCAACATCTGAGGTAATATTAATTTTCTTTATTTTTTTTTTTGTTTTAATAAACCATGGAATGCAATAAATGAATTTGAAATTAAAGATCACCTGAAAACATGCTTAGTAAAGTGAATATAAGTCTGGAAACCCAAAAATTATTATTAAAAATAAAATATAATATGAAATCGGAAATCAGAAATTAAGCACTAAGCAATGCTTGCCAAGACCAGTTTGTGGATGGGTGACCGCCCATTTTATTCAGACACCTCTCTGTGCTATAAGTAATGCTCAAAAACACGTTATCCTGTAATTTTTAGAACTTTGGCGCGAAGCTCGACTTTGCCAGGGGTACCGACTATCCGGTTACTGCGTTGTCAAATCAGATAGGCAGCTGCTTCATGAAAATTGGTATTCAGCTGCATCTGGGGCAGTTCTCCTAGAAATCGCGGAATAAAGAGAAACAAAAAACATTGTGTGGTTTTATGAAACCACGAAGCAAGTGAAACTTGATCAAAACACAAATACAGCGGTGTACTTGCACGAATAAGTGAGCATGTAAATGCTACACGGTCAGCTGATGCGAGCTATGAGCGCCATTGCTCTGCCGAGCGCCTTCCTCTTTATCCCCACTCCGCAGCCGGCTGTAATGCGACATGCGATAGATGGACAAAAATTGTAAAATTGGTTGTCTGTAAAGTCGGTTTACGGACGATAGTTTAACGTGACAACGTCATAACAAAACATTGATGAAATTATCGTAACGTTACAATGAGCCTAACGTTAAAACGAGTCATCCTTTTTCGTGCGTGCAGCCGGCGTTCATCGATTTATCTTAGACGTTGTCACGTCAAAACAAAAAAACGTGTGAGTCTCGGGACGCCCGACAGAAGTGATAACTTAAACTAATCTAAGTTGAACTGTTTAATATGGGAAGCGTCTGTCCGGAATACAACTAGCGCTGTGGGTTAGAGTGAGAGAGGAAGAGCCTGCCTACCGCTGCCGTATGCGTGAGAGAAAGGGAAGCCAGACAGACTGGCGTCGTAACACGTTACGTTACGAAGCGGTTTACCCTCCCATAAGAAGTTATCACTTCACAAAATTCGAGGCGATGGAAAAAAGTTTCATTAATAACATAAAATCAACTTACTTTCTTAGTGTCGCTATTCTTGGTAACATGTATGACCTTCTTGTCATAGATGAGATGCACAGCCTGAGTACAGACGACGGCCACATTGTCCTCGCAGGGCCCGTTGGTGGAGTAGACCTCGTACTTGTGCTGCCCAGTGACGTTCCTGTCGCGCGAGGCCAGGTAGGTGCAGTTCCCGAGGAAGGGGAGGTCATCCCCCTCGAAGGTCACGTACTTGGCGGGGGTGCCTACGCCGTTGCAGGTGCCTGGGGGAGTTGGTGGGTGTTTAGGGGCAAAGAGGTTCAACATGTTTGAGTCGTTCGTTTGTCTGGAAGGGTGGGTTTGCCTGGTTTATCTGTGTTGCTTCCTTTGGGTAGAGCAGGCGTTATGTTATATGGTTTATAAATGTGTTTTCTGAAGATGGTATGGTAAGGTGGATAGAGTTTTGTTAGGAATGTAGTAGTTGTGGGTGTAGAGGAAACTGTATTCAGGCTGTAGGGGAATATTTCAGTAAAGGCGTTTAACCTTTTGAACGCCCGAACATAAACGCATCGGTGTGCCTCCGACGACAAACCACAAATTCACCGTTTTTGTTGTCGGCTCTAGCCAACGGTGGCGTGTTGGGCACTTTTTCATCTGTCGGCTATAGCCGAGCGTGGCGGTTAAAAGGTTAAAGATAAAGAGCCCCAAAGAAAAATGGAAGATAAATTAAAAAAAAAAACAAAAAGTTAAAATGACATAATTACAAATTGTATTAATATAAATGCAAATTTGCTTAGTAGTCAAAAGTGTAGGTGCGATTTCCCTTCTAGATAAGTTCAGTATTTTTTTTCAATTTATTTAGCCGATATAGTGGCTGCGACACTGTAAAACAGGTCTCACGGTTACTGGGACCCTGGTCAATTTCGTCCTGACACTGAACTGAAAATGTTCCAGGATTCCGTCACCATATTTCTAACACACTCACAGTCAAAACAGTCGGTGGGCAGGACGCACTGGTCCTGCATGCGCAGCTTGCCCTCGGGGCAGTAGCAGCCGGGGAAGCACTGGCCGTCCTCCGCGGGGCACGCGCGCGTCACGCCGCCGTACTCGGAGCACGTCGGCTCGCACTGCTTGCGGTAGCAGTCGTAGTGGACCAGCGGCGCCGGGCACTCCGCAGCTGGGGGGGAGGGAGGGAGGAATTAGTTCAATGTATTTTGAAAAAACATAGCTTTGCAAGTTGGTTTTACCTACAATAACTTCTGGGACAAAATACGGACGCACACTTAAGCAGAAAAAACCATTGCCTCTTCACAAGTACTATTATTAAACTTTCTAACCCCAGACAACGTTGCTACGTTCCAGTTTGGTATAAAGGCTGATTTCGGTATTACCATAGTAGGAATTTCTCATGTATCGTGGGTGCATTTACAAACATATAAACTCACATACACAAACAGCCAGACCCGGAACTAATTGTAGGCCATACCAATATTTGTTCCGTGCGGGAATCGAACCCACGACACGCAGCGCAACAGACAATCGCTCAACAACTGCGCCAACCGGGCCGTCTAAAATTCCAAACCCACAAAACATTTACAACTTTGTCTCTGTCTCTCACGCTTTTCTGTCATTGCTAAATAAATTCCATGTGTTCACACGTTCGGCCACCTGCTTGTCTACCAACCAATTAAAACTTATAGTTCATACTCACGGCAGTCCATCATCATCCTCCAGTTGGACAGGTCCACGTTCCTATCAGCCGCGAGACACTCAGCCACCAGCTGCTCCAGCAGCAGACAGCGACACTCCTCCTCGGTGCGGTGCGTGCCGTTCACGACGAGCTGGGAACACTCGCAGATCTTCTCCAGGCAGATGCTGCGCCATTTGTGCAGGTTGAGCACGCTGGCACATTGAGAGAGAGGTTCTTTCCTGGTAGGAAGGAAGGAATAACTGTGATTAATTTGTTTTAATGAGATTTGGGTAATCCAAACTGGTTAATGCCCTTTGCTGGGGTCAAATAGGTATGGTTGGAAATAACTGTTAAGTACGTTTTTAGGTTATTTTCATAATTTCATAATAAACTAGTACAGCAACCAAAATCTTAAACTCTTTGTATGCTTGCGTAGACATGCCCTTGATCACACGAGACACCCTTAAATACAGTAAAACACTGGAGAAGTTTTCTGCTTTTCTTCTTCTTGCAAATTAGAAGATTAAATTCAAGATAAGAATGCTTGGAAACATGCTGGTCCTGCTCCATAGGACAATCAAGGGTGTAGACAAAATCAAACTGGTTGATTTATGAATTAACTTTATAGATATACTGTTTCTTTTTTGTGTGTTTTTATGTTCTGTTTAATTAATGGTTCCAATATTTGTAAATATGTGAGTACCATTTACCTTCATTTCTTTCGAAAATGAATAAGTTTACCTCTGCTGGTGATACTTTGTTCTTATAAGTAGCATACCTACTCTGGGTGCATCATCCTCACATAATATTAAATTAATTTTTGTATAAGTACCAAATTTTGTGAAGTCATTATTTGAAAAGAGTCACTATGGAGTTTCTTGTCCGTTCTTCTCCATAAGAATCTACCTTTCCGAATGGACAGTAGAGTCAATTTATTAATGTAATGTTATTATTTTACTGAACTTTAAATGATGACGTTCAAAAGTGCCGTTTAATGGCCTAATTGAAATAAACGTTTTGACTTTGACTTGACTTGCTTTGACCAGTGCAAACAGTTTTCAAGTAACATAATCCTATCAGCTTATATCTCTTGAGCTTGTTATACAGATATGGAGTGAACTACATCATATCCATACTAATATTATAAATACGAAAGTGTGTCTGGCTGTCTGTTTGTAATCTCTTCACGTTTAAACCACTGAACCGATTTAGATGAAATTTTGTATAGGGATAGTTTGAGCTCCGGGAAAGTTTTTATCTCAGAAATTATCCTTTAATGGGGTGAAAAGGGGGCTGGAAGTTTGTATGGAGTACGTCGTTTTTGAAAAATAAAAATGGTAGCCCAAAGTAACTATTTGACGCGGACGAAGTCGCAGGCAAAAACTAGTTGATTATAATCATAAGACTTACGTAATAACTTCACACAGCGCCCATGCCTTTCTCTGCTTCTCGTCGGAGATGATCTTGGTCTGGCACGCGTTGGCGGGCAAGCCGGGCTTGGCCCACGCTCGGCCGAACTCGTCGATACTCGTAGCCAGTCGGCCGTCGGGGAGACGTCTGTCGTTGAGGGGCGAGCCGTCGAAAGCGCCGCAGAGGCCGTCCACAGCTCCCATGTAGCTTTTGAAGACCTAAAAAAGACATTTTGAACACATTTAAGTTCTCTCATCTATGTACCTATTTTACCGCACTGTTCGTTGTATAGCGCCGTGCGCATTCACTACGGTTTTTTTTTTATTACAATTTAAAAATATAAGAATTCTACCAAAGACTTTCACATTACTGATAAAATAAGCTGAATGATCAAACCTCCTTCAAAGCGCTTTTACTCATTTTAATACTAAAGAGAACATGTACAACGGCGAGAAATGTAGTTCTTTTTTTCACCACGCGCACGTGGCGCCATTTGCAAATTCGCGCTTTTTTCATATATGGAACGTGAAAGATTGTTGCGACTTTCCGACTGATATAAACTAAAAGTTCGTTTCATAACCTATAATATACTGTTTTTTCGCCAATGTGTTGAAAAACGTTGTATGGCACACGTGTGGACATTGGTTTGTAAAAACATAAATAACTATTATGTCGTATTACATAGAAGTTTTGACCCAAATTACTTGTAACAGATTGTAACTGAATATACTATGATTTTCTAACTACTCTGAAGTAAATTGCATACAAAGTAACACCCTATAAGTAGTTATACACCAACTGACCAATCTCAGCCATGTAATGGTGTAAGTTCAAATTAATAATGGCATTATAGCATTAGGAAAGCGAAATTCTTCATTTTTGATCGACTCAAAATCATCCGATTATAGAAAGGATGATATGGGAAGTGTTCCAATAGGTATTATAATTGTCATTAACTGTTAATGAGACCCAGGACAAACTATGCATTGGCAACTTTAAAACAATGTTGAAATACAACAAGTGCTTTTATTTCGTATCTACATGTCACCGGAAAATTGCAAACTCCGTGTGGCGTCTGGTGGCACCCTAGTTGTTTATTATTGTAAATTTAATTTGATAATAATATTAGGCTAAGTTGTACGACTACTAACAATATATGGATGTAATTCTGAAATAAAATCTTTGAATTTTAATTACATCCGTGTCTTAGAAAAATTAGTTTACAATATCACGCGATATTTTACAATCTTACGGCGTTTGCAATTTTCCGGTGACATATACAAATCACTCTACTTATCTAGACATCACCCGTCGTCTTCCCAAGAGGAAGTCAGAGGCGCATATCATATCCACATTTACTCGATACTTAAAAAGTAGGTAGGTAGGTATTGTGGGTTAAGCTCGCCTTTGTACATAAGCTTTCCGTTTACATATGTTACAACAAACAATTTAAAGATAAACACTTTAAGGACCTCTTCTTTTGACCTATTCTAAAATTGTTTCTTACAATGAAAACTCACCCCAATCTTAATATCTCCTTCAGAACTATACAGCACGGTGAAGTTGTACTTCCTAGACTTGATAGCGATTCCATTTCCAAGCCGGTCTACATTGAAGCTGTTCTTCTGGAAACAGATCTTGCTGGTCTGCTCCACGGTGTACTCGTAGTTGTCGTACTCTATCATCATGTTAGGCTTCACGAGAATCAGCTGGTCGTCTTGCATTATTAGGAGCTCGTTCTGGCAGCCTTCTAGGCGGCATTTCTTGCGGACTGTGGAGAGATAAATTATTTTACGGGTCTTGGTTTAGAATGTTTCATGTTTTGACATGCTTTTTTTTTTGTACTGTGTATGTCTTATTTTGTTTGTGTAATATTTTAATTTATATATTTTATTTAACTGTGACATTGTCTATGTACTTCTAATGTGTATGTGTAATTTAATTTATTGTTGATTATTTTAATGTAATGTGTTTTTATTGGTTTTAAATTTTTATATAATGTACCTATGGATAATAATGAAACAAATTAATTTATTATTATTATTATATCTCCTTACTGTGTGACGAAAAATATTAACAGCAATATTTTGAAGGTCATACTGACTTCAATTATTCAGCTGAACTGACAGATTGGGTCGAAATAAGGCAATTCAAAATAGAGACTAAAGTTTTTGCAGAAGTTTTCTTTTCTTTAGTAGAAATGGTTTTCTAAACTTGAAGATAGCCTAAACCCCTTTCTAATTTTCTGTTTAAATTTTTAAATAACTAAAAAAATAACCTGTTTTAGATTCGGTTTTGTTGGATTACAGAAAAAGACCGGCCAAGTGCGAGTAAATGTCACCGGAAAATTGCAAACGCCGTAATATTGTAAAAATTGCCTGGAATTGTTAACTATTTTTACTAAATAAGACAAACATGGAAACTATTGATTTGGATGGAATTTGTTTTATACAAGACGATTTTTCCATAATATATCGAGAAATTATAATCTAATAAAGATTTATTACAATCTTACAGAGTCTGCAATTTTCCGGTAACATAACTATAAGAGTTTCTTGAACTATTATTACTGAACCCTAAAAGCCATCATCAAGCGTTAGGTCTTTGATGTAAGCAGTGAACTTCCAGGGTTGCGGAATTCGTTCGCAAGAATCACCGCGGCCCTGGAACGCAAAAGGCTTTAGAAGGGACACGGATGGGTGTTAGTCAGTAAGAGTCTGACAAGCCATTCCGCTCCACCCAAGCGGAAGAAGTTATTTGATGAAGCCGATACTTAAAAAAAAAACAGTGAACTTACCCAGTATCATCCAGGCGTCGAACCGGTTCTCTCTGGAGAGGATGTGGAAGCACGCGTCGTACTTGTACTCGGCGCCGTCGAACGTGTTGAACGTGCGACCTGTCACGTTGCAGTACACGGGGCGTTCTGGTGGAGGCACGCATTCGTATCTGATGGTGGAAATAGCAATATTAGTCAAAAACAATTAAATGAGATGATGTCGGCAGATAAGAGGAGCTCGTGGCTAAATAATAACAGCTGCACGGGTCGATCTTCAAGGTTAAGCAACGCTTGCCGAGGTCGGTCGATGGATGGGTGACCATCTTAACATACCGAGTTTCCTCCGTGCCTCGGAAAGCACGTTAAGCCGTTGATCCCGGCTGTCATTTGTAGATCTTTGGCAATCGTTACGGATTTTCAGAAGCCAGTTATCTGACTCCAGTCTTGTCAAGAAGTACCGTGTTACCCAGTTAATGGGTTGTGGAGGTCTGGTAGGCAGCCGCTTTACGTAAAATACTGGTATTCAATATAGTTGGGAAAAGGCTAGGCAGATGGTGATATCGGCTGATGATGGCGGCACGCCATTTTCACATATACATGACAAGCAACCGCGTGCCCTGAACGCCAAACGTCAGAAATATGTGACAAAAAGTACGGCGAATTTGTGGCTTGGCGTCGGGGGCACGCCGATGCGTTTATGCGTTCTAAAGTTTCACAGCTATAATGCGCCAACGCGTTGTTACTACCCTAAATATACACATAAAATAAAATACTAAATACCACTTAAAGGCGCACCTTTTTATGCCCGGAGCCAGAAAGGAGAGATTATTTATTTACGCTCATATCAACTTACTGAGGGCACTTGTTGTATCCTTTAGCAGAAGTATCAATCTTCAGCGTGTAGCCAGGCGGGCAGGTGACCACGGAACAGATGGGCGCCGGAGTGACGCCTCCAGGTACGTACGGAGGCAGCTTAGGGATGCACTTGAACTGCTGGCACTCCTGTTTGGGAGGTTGCTGAGTTGTGTCCACGCCGGGCTTGTCCAGGGAAAAGGCCTGGTTTGGACGAGGTGGTGGGGGTAGACCTGTACGGAGATTTTTTAACTGATTAGTTTTCGAATTAGATAAGCCTGTAATCTCATCATCACCGTCAGATAATAGAATACTCTGTATTGTACTCCATAATAAATAACATGCGTTATTGATTTTATACTTCTTCATCACGCTATCTGAGCCAAGGATCATGCTGTCTGTATTGTTTACAGATTTATTTTAGCGAAAGAAACCATCCAAAATCACTCTCGAGTCTATAGATCCTACTCATGAAATAATTTGATGTGTCAATTATGAACAATTGCAAATTATACACACAAACCTTCCTCATTTACCGCTCTTTCTATAAGTGAATTCTTATCAAAATCCGTTGCATGCTTTTTAAGAAATGAGCGGAGAAACAGACAGAGGCAGTAGTTGCAGCGAATTAATTTAACACTATTTAGAAATGATTAAAACTTTAATAAATAAAATAAAAAATTGCTTACCTCCTTTAGAAAATCCGCCCTTCGAGAATCCTCCTTTAGAATAACCTCCCTTAGAATATCCTCCTTTAGAGTACCCTCCTCTCTGGTACCTCTGGTAGGAGTACCTGGGTCTTGGTGGAGGCAGTTCAGTGCCTGAACCGTATGAGGGTCGAGAAGAACCGGGCTCGGTAGTGGTGAAATAGACAGTGTAGCCCGGTGGGCATTCTACCTTCGGACATTCGAGCGCTGGAAGAAATTGTGGTCGTCAGGATTTTGTGGCAGTGTCTTATAGTGGTTAATTTTGAGATGGTAGTTATGTTGAGTTGTGTGTTATAAAGTCATAGATTTGGAGTCAGTTTGCCAATCAGAAGTCATTTTGTTTATGGTAGGGGGCAGATAAATTTGCAATAACGTACATTACCCTTGCCCTGATATCTCTTCGTAAAACAAATTATGATTCGTCTTTTATTTCAAGAAAATGTAAAGGGTCACGATAGATGTCGATTTAGGATAGCTTTATGTCTATATTTCTGTTTTGAAATTAAGAATGTCAATAAATTTGGGTGGGTCAATGACCGCTCTTGCAAACTTATTTGGCGCCTACCATAGTGTTAGTCGTCTTTCCGTAAAATGTCTCCAAGTCATGGTACCACGCATATGGTTTGCACTTTTAAATTGTGATAACTTTAAAGGAGTCTCAAGTTAATATATTTTAAAAATAACAGTGCCGGGGCTCATTACTTTGCAATAAGCAGGATGAAGCTTAAAGTTTTTGGAAATTTTCGGCAGGTCTCAAACTTGATACCAACTATATGGGTACGTACACGCAATTTCGTTGGCAAAATAATAAATAATAATATCTTGGGACTCACACACGATCATCCGATCCCAAACTAGGCAGAGCCTGTGCTATGGCAACCAGACAACTGATAAACATACTTATATATTTCTAAATACATACATATTATAGACAAATTACACCTAGACACAGAACAATTGATCATGCTCATCACACAAAGATTTGTCCTGGGTGGGAATCGAACCCACGACCTCCGGTTTAGTAGTCAGGGTCACTAACCACTCGACCAACTTTATTTCTATGTACCGTGCGTGTTTCATGTAAGTGCTAAATAAGTATTATTCTTTCTTTCAACAAGCCAGTCAAAAATCATGGCATGAAAATGATGGCAAAAAAATTACGGCTTTTCAATCATTGGAATGGGCTCAAACTCAATTCATGGTAATAATCAGTTCTTACCACGTGCTTTAGTATTAATTTTGTGGGACGTTTTAGAATGCTGATTGGTTTTGAGGAGGTGAAGTCGGGAAGCGTTCCTTGTTGAGGATGGAAAGTTTCGTCGTGTCGAGGTTTTTAACATTCTTGTGTTGGGCCGATTTTGGGTGAAACGGAACCCTAAAACCATATACACATCAATGTTTTTCGTCCAATTTAATACCAATTAGGAAGTCGAATTACAATTTTGAATGTCGATAGTGTTGTATGGCCTACAGATAGTTGTTCCGGGTCTGGCTGTTTGTGTATGTGCGTCTGTATGTTTGTAAACGACACCCACGACACAGGAGAAATTCCTAGTGTGGGGCAACGTTGCTTTTTAATTAAAAATAACAAAAGATTGCGCTAAAAACGACTCTGAAGTTAGCATTGGTAATTCTTCAGATGATTCATTTAACTATCATGTTCTCACGTTTTGGATAAACCAAGTATTTCATGTAATTAAAACAGCGTATTTAAGCCCCATATTTATGGTTAAAAATGTTGAGTAACAGTTGACCAACATTGTTGATGAATATCGACGAAGTTGCTAGAAAATGTGTTTAAATCAATGTCTTGTCCACTCGCCAGTCTGCGTCCAAAACTCAAGGAAGTAGTGTTGTGTTCTCTATATCTAATGTATAAAATTTGCTTACACGCTACAGCTATGTTTAAAATGTCAGTCGTCAAAGTCTTGTCTGGGAAACACTATGGGTAAGTAATAGATGATATTTACAATATATAACAACGGAAGATATAATTTTAAAATAACTATTTTTTATAAGCATAACATACATTAAATAAAAATCATTTGACATACCACCCAAAAGATATAAAAACATAACTAGGAACTGATTACCACCTGCGTTAAGATATTTCCGAGTGGTTTTAAAAATAAATAACCTCGAAGTTCTATTCTAACCTAACCTATCCGAGTCGGGGTACCTACTCTGAGTCGGGGTGTTAACCATAATGGCGTTTTTTATATATATTAAATGTTAGACCAAATGATTTTAGATTACATAAACGTTATATCATTTCGGGCGCTTCTACGTCGCTTGTGCAAAAACTATAATGACTTTTGTTCAGAAACTACAGAACTAGATTTATTCTCAGTGTCAGAAAAAGATTTCGTTCTGCTTTGTTAAAGAAACTTAAGGATTCCGATGTATAGTTATTTGAATACTCGTATAGATTGTTCATTAGTATAGTATAGTACACATTTATATAGTATCTTTGTCTATATTATTTCCGCAGATATAATGTGTTACTGTTTGTCTGTCCCAAATAAATAAATAAATATCAAACAACGTTATACTAAATAAGTTTAGCAAGAAATAAATGTTATATGTAAAGAAATTATATCAACAGTTGGTATATCTCACGTTGATTACATCTTATGAACGATAATAAAATGAAATTAGACCAAATGAGTTTATACGTTATGAAACGCACCCAAACACTATGCAGGTAAAACTTACGACACAGATAACTGCATCGTATAGTAATCTGTTTATAACAACTCCATCCTACACTACTCACGTTTAGCCGTAGTAGCAATAACTCCAACTGTGGCAGGCGTCTCTGTGCTGAACACCACTGGTTCAGTGACCGCGGTCCTCGGCGTGGTGACCGAGGAGGTGGTACAGTCCTTCTCATCGTCAGGACAGTCCTGCAGCCCGTCGCACCACTTGTCCAGGGACAGGCACAGCTTGCTCGTGGGGCAGATCTTGGTGCCAGCAGGACAGGGTTCACAGATGCACTCGCAGGTCGATGGGGAGAGTTTTGGTACTAGAGCCTGGAGGGGAAAATGTGGATTTTATAGTTGATATCGGTGTGTGTGACCTATATGTTGGGAATGTCGTAACCCGGATAAAAAAGTATTTGAATATCTTTTTCCGACTTCCACAAAACTTCAATCCACATATAAATAAGACTCCAGCCTACGAATAAGACTATGGCTATTAAAACTAAGCTCTTTTTTTTATTTGGGTTTGCTCTTGTCTAGATCATAGATGACAGAGACAAAGTCGACGACGGAGCGAGCTTACCCTGAAGAACCCTCTTTATTTGTCAGCAAAATAGAAAGTGGCCAGTAAACAGATTTACAGCTGAATATTGAACCTTAAGGGCATTTAGGTACGACGTACGACATTCGTTTGAGCACAGGGTGCCTAAAAGTTAAAGGTCTAGTGGGCATTTGAAGATCTATATCTTCTAAGTTCAAACAAACAAAAGAGAGAGACGGCAACTACATGGCATTATCACCACATTAAACACATCTAAGAATATTTAACAAATAAAATACTCTCTCCTATGACTTACCGGTGCACAATTACATTTTTTAACGGGTTCACAAGCGGTGATACCTCCGAGTTTGCACACGCATTCGTCGCAGTTCGAGCCACGGAATGTTGATCCTACTGGGTACCTGTAAACAATCAACTTATGTCAGTCCATGGAAATAGTCAAATAGGTAAGGTATTTAAAAGTGAAATAGTACAAAGTATAACTATACACTGCAGCCTCGCTCAGTTTAGTGGAAATTGCCGGATACAATTCAGATTATTTGTCTTTAAAATTTGGGTTTTTACAAACTCGTACAGGTACATTACAGGCAATGACACAAACTTTTAGTTTTTAGATATCAGTCGGAAAGTCGCAACAATCTTTGAATTTGCAAATGGCGCCACTTGCGCGTGGTTAAAATTAGAACTACATTTTTCGCCTCATTTTCTCTTTATTACCAAAAAAGATGGACGTGTAAAAGTGTTATGTTTAACCTACTTGCAAAATAAATATTATTAATCAGCATTGGACATTTTTCGGTGGAATTACCGAGACTCCTCCGTGCCTCGGAAAGCACGTTACGCCGTTGGTCCCGGCTGTCATTTGTAGATCTTTGGCAGTCGTTACGGATAGTCAGAAGCCAGATAATCTGACACCAGTCTTGCCAAGGAGTACCGTGTTACCCAGTTAATGGGTTGTGGAGGTCTGGTAGGCAGCCGCTCAACGTAAAATACTGGTATTCAGCTGAATCCGGTTTGACTGGAAGCCGACCCCAATATAATTGGGAAAAGGCTAGGCAGATGATGATGGACATCTTTCGGTGATGGTGATGATGTACGTTGTACTCACGACATGAAGGACTCGACGCAGGGACACTGGTCCCTAGTCACACAGTTTTCTCCGTCGTAGTACTTGGCGGGTGCCTTGCAGTCGCACTGGTCCTGTTCAGTCATCTTCACTCCGGGACATATCTCGCAGGTTGTAGCCTCTGTCATTGGTGGTTCGCTGTAACGGGATGTTGTCATTTCTGGCAGTGTTGCTGTTACGGCTAGAGAAAAAACGAAAAACGAATTCAATTAAAAATCTAAAAATAAATGTTGTTGAGCTAAGCTTCAAGTTATCAAGAAAAAAACATACAAATCGCCTTTATCATCATCATTGTACCAGCCGAATGACGTCCACTTCTGGACATAGGATTATATAATATATAGGATAGGATTGTTTTAGTGTTTAAATGTATTTTATGATTGACATATTATTATTATTTAATTTAACTTAAATTTTCTAACATGTATCTTGTAAATAATTAAAATAACAATATTTAATTTAGATATTTTTATTATTATTTTATTAATTTAATGTGACTTTGATTTTTGTATTGTGATTTTTTATCATTATTGTATTTTTGTATTTGTACGCCTTTCTAGGCAAAACATGTTGAAATTTTTTTTCTTTTCTGTAATCGTTCAAACTGATTTTAAACCTACACGTGTTTTTGACAAATAAAATTTATCTTAAGTTATCTTAATATTGTCTTCATTAAGTTCTCTGATAGTGCTGTGCACTTCTGTAAGTGATGAATTCACTATACCCAAAACTGTGTGTTGTGATTGATGTGATTTATGTTAAAGTATGTTATGTGTGTTGAAGTGCCTTAACAATAAATAAATAAACGAAACGGCTAAGCAAATGATGATGATGATTTATACTGTGATATACTCACTACCATCTTTAATTGTGCTATATTAAGTACTTAAAAGCATTAATAGAATGTAAAACTCACAAATTTATCATCTGTATCTTAGTACTAATTAACAAGCTACCGCTCGGCTCCTCCCGCGTTTATGTCGAAAATAATCCCAAGGGAACATAATCCCGGGATGAAAAGTATCCCATGTGTTATTCCAGACTATAATCTACCTCTGTGCCAAATTTCATCGAGATCCATTCAGCCGTTCTGACGTGAAAGAGTAACAAATATCCATCCATCCATCCTTCCTTACAAACTTTCGCGTTTATAATATTAGTAGGATAGTCTTAGAAATAATTATTCCAAACTCACTAGCCGTATATAAGCCTTCAAAGGCTTCTGTGGTTTTTAGCATAAATATATATTTGATACTCTGCGATATATTTTGAACATTAATAAAAAAATGAAACTCACGGTAAGGCTCAAAACAGCCAATCGGCTCGATCCTCATGTCAATACTGTCCTTCCAAGTCAAAGGCAACACCTTGAAGTACTGCGCATGAATCGGGGGGAAGAACTCAGTGACAGCCGTCGTGTCCCGGTCGAAGTTCCCGGGGAACACCTTGACCGCCCCCGAGTCGTCCAGCACGGGGTTGAAGATGGATAGGTCGGAGGTGTACAGGATCTTGTAGGTGCTCACCCAGCCGGAGGGACCGCCTTTCGTTTTGACGCCTGTGATGGTGCGGGGGGAGGTGAAGTTGAACTGGGGAAGGAACGTTTTATTTATGAGAAGATTTTGGTGGTTTTATTTTTTATTTTTATTTGTTGTAAACCTACCACAGCGTAGTCTTTTTAACCCAAAGGTTGACTGGTAGAGAATGCCGTGATGCATTAAGTCCGCCCATGTACCACTATTGTACATTAAGTTTAAATAAATAAATAAATACAACTATTTGGGCCATTTCCTGTAACTCCGACATGAAAGAAAAACGGTAATTATTTGCGTTGATTAAACAAATACGCATTTGAAACGTATAAAAAAGTTTTGCTGTAAAAATTGCTCAACAAATGTTTTAGGAAATAGATTGCGAAGCGTATGTTTGAAAGTCTAATTTATGTGCACATAAATCGAAAATATGTACTGAATAGTTAATTTTTTTCGCGATTTCGGGGTTGGTCCCGTAGTAAAAGTTGTTCATAATGATGAGTACAATGACCCCTTTATGGGTGTCGGTTACATGTTGTATATCATTTAATTGTTATTATAATAAAGGCAGTACCTTTAAAGGAAGCTTTATTTAAATAATTGATTTCATGAGCCTATTTTGATTTTTGAAGTGATAACTTCATATAGGAGGGTAAACCGCTTCGTAACGTAACGTGTTACGGCGCCAGTCTGTCTGGCTTCCCTTTCTCTCACGCATACGGCAGCGGTAGGCAGGCTCTTCCTCTCTCACTCTAACCCACAGCGCTAGTTGTATTTCGGACAGACGCATCCCATATTAATTAGTTCAAGTATCAGTTAGATTAGTTTCAAGTTATCACTTCTGTCGGGCGTCCCGAGACGCACACTTTCATTTTTTTAAATTAGGATACAAATTGAATTGAATTTACAAATTATCTTACCATGATCCATTCGCCAGGAGTGCTGTACAGCGGCTTCCATCCCCTATCGCCGTCCAGCTGGAAGTACCGCCTCGCGTCGTTGTTGGAGCTCACTTCGATCATGTCCACCGGGAGCTCGGCGCCCAGCCCCAGGGGCTCCGAGCAGCGCTCGGCAGGCTAGGGGAAACATACGGTTATTTTGGTGAAAAACGACATGAAAAAGTTGTGGTTGAAGAAAGTTAAATAATTAACTTACTGTTATAAGGACCAATGTAAAACGCACGCATTCAATAAAATTTCACAAATGATTAATTGAATGAAAAACATCAAGAAAAAATATTAACGTTATCCACACACGAACAAAGTCAACGGAATATCGCTTCTATGCCTTAACGTTTATATAGCTAACCCACGATTTCAGAATCAAGTAATAGTAGAGAATTTCTCTTCTTCTTCCTTTAGACTGAAAACTAGTCAAAATTTGGCATTCAAGTAGGGCTTGCCAGTTACCAAGTTCAATTTTCCAATTGAAAAACATCATGGTGAGAAAAGGTCATAATTTATTTTTAAAGTTTTCGACAACTTCTACGAAGAAAGGAAGGTATAATACATAGTGTGTTAATGGCGGTATATTGATAAATTTTACATTTTACCGAAGGTCTACCCACAAAATTATCATTGCATGACGTAGTCACGTGATTACCTAACATTTTCCGGGTATTTAGGTAAACAGAGGGCCTACAGCTAAGGGGTTAACTCAAAAAACCTCAATTTCGAAACTTATCCCGGTTCTCATTTAGAAATGCATTGTGGAAGTCAAACTCACCTGAACAGTAGTGGTAGTAGTGACGTTGGAAGGTTCCCTGCAGCCAATGAGCTCGAACCTGACGGCGATCTCGTCGTGCCACGTCAGCGGCTGCACGCGGTACACCTTGGCTTCTATCGGAGGCTCTATCATCTGCTTCGATGGGGTGGTATGGTCTACTGGGCCGCGGAATACCTGCGGAGGAACATTTAAAGTTAGTAATGAATATAGAAATAAATCTTGTGCTATAGAAGCACACTCTTTTCAACTCATCTTTCTAACCATTTTCCTACTATAAGACTTCCAAATAAACCAGTTTTGTACATAGTACGACCTCTGGGAGGAATGTGTTTTTAAGAAACATTACAATCCCTTCATTTACCTAGCCTGTAGCGAGGCTAGGTAAATGAAGTGATTCTATTCCTCGCTACGCATCTCTGGTGGAAACGCACCCTTACTAAGTTTTAGAGGCCGCACTATGTATAAAACTGGTTTATTTGTTGGAAATCATCAAATGACTTTTTGCTCTGGGTGGAGCGGAAGGGCGTGTCAAATTCTTATTGACTAATACCCATCCGTGTTCCTTCTAAAGCCCTTTGCGTTCCAGGGTCGCGGTGAATCTTTCGAAAAAATTCTGGAACCCTGGTAGGAATTACATTACCTACACTAGGGGAACGTTTTGGGTATTTTTCATTAAGTGTTGATTTTCAGCCTAATTCTTGACACAACGAAATGCATCAGTTCGGTTCCTCACCTTCGGCTTCCCATCAGGTTCGTTAACGGTAGAGAAGGTGTTGCCGTCATCTCCGTACAGCAGTTGGTAGCTGGTGACGTACTGGTTGTAGAGCGGGCTGCCTTGCATCACCACGCCGTACACCGGCTCGCGGCGAGGGAACTCCACCTGGATGTACTGGTTCTTGTCTTGAGTTGCTGGGTTCCAGTTGCCGGCTAGGAGATTTAAACAGTTGAATATTGATGTTTAGGACAGCTGATGTTATGTAAAGAGAAAAACAAAAACTGAAAATGGAAGCGGGCAGGTCATATTTGCTGGATGCCAAAAGAGAACTGAGTGGAAGTAGCCACAGATTAGGTAACAAACATCAGGAACCGGCAACGCGGTAAAGCTAAAAACGGATGACGAGACGAACTGGGTTAGAAAGAAAAAAGAGAAATCTTAGCCGTGCTGTGGGACACTACGGGCTTATGACAACATGATAAAGCTTTGAATGTCTTGCTTAACCTTTTGAACGCCAGAGCATAAACGCATCGGCGTGCCCCCGACGCCAAGCCACATTTTCGCCGTACTTTTTATCACATATTTGTGACGTTTGGCGTAAAGGGCACGCGCTTCAAAAGGTTAAAGTAAGTAAGAGTGGAAACCAATCGGTCGTGAAAATTATCTGTCGGTCAGCAAAATGCTGTAGTGTGTGCTGTTATTTCAAACAGTAGTGTTTTTTTTATTTGGTTGTCTATTGAATTTTGAGCAACTTCATAGCGTGTCGGTGGCAAATAGTGATTAAATTTTATTTTTGGCCCAGTACCTACTCAGCAACGGTATCAACGGTATATTCGCTGACGCAGCTATAAGGTCCTTACATGCACAGGTGATAGAGCATGCGGTGCAAGAGGTAATCTGGGCCATGGACTGGGAGAGATGCCACACAAACAAAGAAGACCGTGAACCCTCACCTGAGGTCTTTAGTGATTTTTAGTGCGAATGACCTGAGTGCGGAGTCTATTTAGAGTTTTCCAGGTCGGCCACGGCAGCGCGTGCCCAGGTGGAAGGTTCTCCTAAGGCTTGATGAAATAATCAGGAGGTTTGAGCGCTCCGAGCGCCGGTAGATGGATTTTAGCAACAGCCAGTATCGATATAATTACGTAAACAGCCTTTTTTCTTCCAGTATTGTTGCAGTAACTTAATTTGTATGTTCTTTCTTTAAAACGGGAAGGCATCAACGAGTGCTATCTGTACCTGAGACATCGAGTGTGTGTCCATTTAGCTTGGCATACTGCGGCGCAAACAGTGCGCTGGCGATGGAACTGGCGCTGAATGCGCTGTCTGGAAGAGGCTGGTCTCCCCACATGAGGTCCATGTAACTGTAACGTAATATAGATGCAGTTCGTTATCATCACTTTTTGTGCACTTGTTTACTCGTTGTATTCATTATTTCGTTTAAAAATAAATATGTGTAGGTAAAGGTCCTATCCTATGTCCTATTCCAGGACACGATCTACCTGTGTGCCAAGTTTCATCCAAATCCGTTCAGCCGTATTAACGTGAAGAGGTAACAAACATACAGGCAGAGACACTTTCACATTTATAATATACAAGCTGAAATTTAATGGTTGTTTTCCCACAGCGAAATGAGTTTGTCTTGGTGATACAATCGATTTATGAAAAATAATAAATTTGAAATCAAGAAATGGCAGAATAACAAAACTCGAAAGCGACTTCGAACCAACAGTTATAAATCGTGATAGTTTCGCGTAAAACGGCAGCGGTCGATGCCCTTCGCGTATCAACCAGCTGATAGGTACTCCTGATTTAATGAAACACAATACCGAGTAAGTTAACATAAAAGGATGACGCGCGGGGTTTCACTCGCCGCGTGCTTGCAGGAAAGTTAATGCCGTATTATGCAGGGAGAACTTATTTTGCTCTGATCATTAATGAATCGCTTTTCACTTCATCACGTCTAGTGAGTTACTATTGCTCCTCACGCTTTCGAGTTAAGGAATATTTTTTTTTATTACTTGAAAACAACAACATTTTATTTTTTTAAGTTTAACTTTATGTTTCGATAGTACTACTGATGGCTAATCGTTCTGCCGCGAGAAAACAACCATTACAATTTCAGCGTGTGTTAGTATGGGTTGGAGTAATAAGGGCAGGAAGATGCTGAAATGCCAAAGAACTTTCCAGAAAAAAATCTCACCTGTCAGGATTACATTGTGGTGGCGGGGACACAGTACTAGTAATAATAAGCGGAGCTGCGACAGTAGTTTTCGGTGTAGTCGGCGACGATTGCGAAGTCCGCGTAGTCCACGTGGTCTCAGAAATCGGAGTAATCGGCCCAGTCGGCGTAGTGGGCGTAGTCGGCGTAGTCGGCGTAGTAGGTACAGTCGGCGTAGTCCTAGGCAGGTGTGTAGATTCTGAAGTCTTTTCTGCCACGGTGGACGATGCTAGTTTGATAGAAAAGTCGTTATTGATAAATAAAATAAAAGCTAATTAGTTTTACAAAAAATCTTCTGTGAGAGACGGCCAAAGGCGATCTAAGGGTAAGCTCATACTACGAGCTTCAATCGTTACAAATAATAACTTCCAATCTGTGAGCAGTCCACGTACTGCGAAAAGGAATCGCTTGCAATTTCTTTATCTATTTCATCGCATTTCATTTCGTGTTTAAAAAAAAACGCAATGCTTTATTAGTGTGCGCTTGGCCTTATAGACGGACGGACTGACGGATGGAACATTCAACTGTCTAAATACTACGGTTCATGTACCGTAATAGGTAGACCGTTGAAGTTTTCACAAAGTGTGTATTTCTGTTGCCACTATAACAAAATATAAATGTACTATGTAAAAACCACTTATGTAGTACACGTCTGTACTTGAAATTTATATCAACTAAACAAAAATCTTACTCGGTTCCTTGCATCCGATCAGCTCAAATCGTACAGCAATCTCTTCGTGCCACGTCAGAGGGCGGATGCGGAGGACTTTGGCTTCTACCGGAGGTTCGAGCATCTGCTTCTTGGGAATCGTATTGTTTGACGGCCCTTCGAATACCTGGGAGAAAAAATTTGCATGTAACCATAGATACCTTTTCATCGCGAGCATAAACGCAGTGGTGTGCCCCCGACGCCAAGCCACAAGATCGCCGTACTTTTTCTCACATATTTGTGACGTTTGGCGGACAGGGCACGCGCTTGCTTGTCATGTATACGTGTCAATGGCATTCAAAAGGTTAACAGCCATGATTTTGAGGTATTTTGGCAGTTTAGGACGTCTACACACTTAACAACGATGAGAAATCTATTTTATCATAGGTATCCTCGCAAGTCCTTTTTCATGGAACCAATTTTTCTTCATCGTCGTCGTGACATCATCGTAATCTGTTTATTTATTTCCAAGAATATGGACTTGCCTTCTTGTATGAAATAAGGTGAGGAGTAAACGGTTCTAATGGTCAAACAAAAAATACCTTCTCTTGAATAAAGTTAAATATTAAATTAATGCCTTCGCTTTGATTGCTCTCGCGTACACATGGTTTATTGATACATGATTTATTTTATTTCAACACTTGGTAGTTTATTGCTTCTAACATGTTTAAATAAATTTGGTTACGGATGCGCTGGTTAATAAAATGGTTTTTTTCACTAAATTCAAAATATTTTATTTCACATAGGCCTCGATGGGCACTTAAAAACGTCACAAGCTTGTGCACTAAGTGGATCCTATGGAGAAGTACCGGCAAAAAGCTCCACGGTTAATTACCGTAAATCTCATTTCGATTATTCATTCATAAGAAGGGCATCAGAAAGTCAAAGTCAAAAAATTACCACATCCGAACATCCTACCTTAGGTTTCCCATCGGGTCCTTTCACTAGGTTCAACGTGTCAGGACTGTCTCCATACAAGACTTCGTAGCTGGTGACGTACTGGTTGAAGAGCGGGCTGCCCTGCATCACCACGCCGAAGATAGGCTCAGGGTACGGCAGGTCCACTTGGATGTACTGGTTCGTGTCTTGAGTTGCTGGATGCCAACTTCTACCTGCTCAAGATACGTAGAAATGTTTTTTTAACAGTTACAGTGTGGAATGCGGGATTTTAACGGTAACTAAAAAAGTTCATAAAAACCGTCATGGTCGCCATAAAAGGTTTTCTTAGAGGGATTTTTTTGATTCGTAATAAACTTAACCAATGGTTAAAAATTGTGTATAAATTTCGTTAAAATGCATTTTCAATCAATTGATACTTATTATTAATTAATATAGTTATTTATTTGACTATATATTATTGACTATATTATTAAGTAATAGTTATTTATTGATACATTGGTCAAGTATTTTAACCACTGCCCGAGTTCACCACGGGTCTAAAATGTTACCCGTAAATTTATGAGGTAACTTTGCGAATAATCTCTTGTTTGCGTAGGAAGAACACAATTATGCTCAACTAATGAGGGTTATCGCGTTTGGATTCGCCACTAGAGGCGCTAGTGTAGCTTGAGGTCTTCGAAATGTCAAATTTCAGTGTGGATTGGCTTTTGTCAAGAGTTTATTCACTCATTTGTTGTATTTTTTGTGAATATTTAACTAAAACAGCCTGACTATAGCAGATTAAGTTACGGTTCTACCGACCACTGCATTGATTTTTTTTTTTCGGATGTATGTAAATATATATCCTTCTTTTCTTCCATTATGACGAGTCCACGTAACACTGTGACACTATCTATGTTGTATTACATCGCACGTTTACGGCATCATACATTATTTTCCTTGTAACTTTGTTGTGTAGCCTCCATTGGCAAGTGAGTAAAACTATAAACATGAACATGTCTTACGAAAGATTTGATAGAAAATACCTTTGGCATCGAGAGAGTGTCCGTTAAGCTTGGCGTACTGCGGCCCAAACATTCCGCTGACGACGGAACTGGCGCTGAAGGCGGACTCAGGAAGCGGCTGCTCTCCCCACAACAGGTCTATGTAGCTAGAAGGATAATGCGGAAATAAGAGGCAGAAAGTGTTTTCGGGTTTAGAGCAAAAAAAAAACTCAGACAATATTATTGACAGGTATTTGAATTTCACTTGGAATGCTAACTCATAGTTATTAATAATTCATTTTTATATAATAATTCAAAAATAATTTATTTATAATTCATAGTTCTTTGTACTTGGTAGTAAAATACATGTGTATATATTCAACACAATGTAAATTGTTTTATGAATAAATTAAATGAAATTAATCGTTTTATGTCTAATATTTTAAACGAGATAACAAGCAAATAAAAATTTACTGCCTATGGGCGTTCTATTTGTTAGGGTTCAAAAAAGGACTCTCAAATTGACAACCTAGATAGGTATTACCAATTTTGTTTTTCAAGCTGAAGTGATAATATGTTCTATATCGCATATCTGCCCAACTTTGGTAATTTGTTTGTTTTATTTTTTGGTATGCGTCACGCTTGTCGTAAATAAACTCGTTTTTTTCTTAACCACCATTAATTAATCTACCTAGCCCTCATCCCCACTTTATTTGGGGTGGGCTACGACTGTACCTGAATGTAGCTGAGTACCTGTATTCTGACCTCCACAACCCAATATCTGGGAGCCCCCGATTATCCGATCACTGATGATCACCCTTAACCCCGAAGATCTACCAACAAAACAAATGACTCACTTATCTGGATTACATTCAGGCGGCGCCACGGTCACCACCGTGGTGGTGGTGGTGGTCCTCCTGCGCGGCGGCCGCGAGGACGGGGTGGGCAGCAGGTGCGGCTCGATGATGGGCTGGTGCGTGGAGCCCTCGTACGGCGTGCTCACCACCACGCACTCGCTGGAGTCGCAGTGCAGCTCGTTGTTCAGGCACTGGCATTTGATGCAGCCGTCTACTATAACGCCTCCGGGCTGTTGGGAGAAACGGGGCATTTTTTATGTTGGTCAAAATCTGATGGTTTACCTAATGAAAAGTGGTTACTGTTACGTTATGAAAACAAGCGGTTTTTAAAGGATTGTCCATGTGTCGCTGAGTGAATTGAAGTCACAATCTGGCAAAATAATGTCATCAATTCAGAAGACATATTTATTTTAGTTTGATTGCTTGAATATCAATTCCGTTTTGTTTAAATTTAGATATTTAGAATGCCTTCAGAAATAATAAAATTAATATTTTTAAAAGATTTTCGAAAATAAACTGATTAGAAATTAAAATCTGATAGATCCGACCTGAAAGAAAAAAATGTTAAAGTAAGATAAATCAAGTCAGTAGTGAAATTTAAACAATAAGATTGACTGATAGTAATATTATTAGAATCAACCAATCGCAACGTGAAACGGTAGCATGAATTTTGACAAAAGATTTAGAAATCATAATCTAATTTAGCTTCAATTTTTTTTTATAGACTCGCGTTGCACCCCAGTCTCACCAGATGGGAAGCGGCGATATGGTAAAAAATGGAGAACGCTTGTCTAGAAGTAACCTGTTTTCTCTTGACACTAAGTTGTAGCTGTATATACCAGTGCTTCCTAAGCTATTTACAAACCTTGACGATCGTGTCATCAGCGAAGCATGTGCAGTCCTTCTTGGGCACGCAAGTCTTTTCATCTCGCCAGTAAGAGTTGGCTTCGCATGTTTTAGAAATGCAGCCTTCCACGCACATCTGAAATGGAAGGTCATTTAGTCGACGTCTTTTAGTGTAGTAAAATTTTGGAAGAGAGATTATTATCTCGTCGATAAACCCAGTTATTCGAAAAATATCGACAACAGTAACAATCACAAAGGTAGTACAAAAACCGGCCAAGCGCGAGTCGGATACCATAAACCCAAAACATCACCAGCTTACAAGAAGCATGACTTTTCTTCGTTTACAGACAGACGGACAGTGGAGGCTTAGCAATAGGGTTCCTTTGATTGTCGATCGTGAACGGAACCCTTAAGACATCTTTATATGTTTGTTTGTATTTTACGTTCCACAAAGAATGGGTCGATCGAATCAAAATTGCACGACGCTGTCTTTCTAAAGTTTTGTAGTGTTATAATAATGCTCACAGGTACATACGCCAGCACATCAAGTTACAACAATCTGTCAAATTTCTTTAATAGATTTTCAACTTTATCGATAAAGCATAAGGTTCAAGATTGATTGAGAAAGTTTGACAGTTTCGGGTAGCATGATGTGCTGGGTGTCTGTACTTGTACTTGATGGTATTTTTGCTCTTACCTGTCCGATGCAGTGTCCTTTGGCTATGAGCGCTCTTTGGAAGTAGTCGCAGAGTCTGTCACAGCGGTATGCGCACGTGCTGTACTCTTGTCCGGGAGGGCAACGTGACGTGGTCGCTGTAGGAGTGCTGTTCTCTTGGGATGATTCTAAAGAGGGGAGAGGAATAGATGAAGAGGTCAGATGCATGAAGTATTAAATAAGTGGCACGTGCTAGCGTGACGACTTAGAGGCGTTTATAGCAAACTAAAATTAGAAAATAATTTGGTGTAACCTAGTTATTTTATTGATTCAAGGTAAAAATAATAATACAGTAGGCAGATAAATAGAATAGAACACATTTATGCGGCACAGACGCAAACACACAGCAACAATGACAAAGTAACAGAAATAACACAGTAGTAGTAGGTACAGAATTGCGCTGAGCGTACGGGCATACCGAAAGGGATACCATATATTTAGATATTTCATTAAAGATTCAAAAATCCCGAACCTGTATTTTTCAAAGAAAATCCGGTACCCCGACTAAAACCCAAAAAATCTGACATATCAGGACAAACCCTGACATCTGGTTACAATTCCATTTCTTACTTGGTCACAGCTACCCGTCACAGGGCTTTTAAATTGGACTAGTATATAATATTCGGGGGCTGTGTTGAAGATCACTTAAGTGCTCCCATAGCCCCCGGTGCAAGTGTGCGAGGGAACACGAGGTGGTAGAAGTCTGACAGACGCCTCCGACCTCCGTCCACCCTAGGGCGGAGATCGTCTTTGAGGAATTCCACACCGATACAAAAAAATAAAGAGTAGTACAATATAGGTAGTTTTTGTAAACAATATAGCGGACATAAACGGACCGGATCAGCAGAGGCACTTGGTGATAGTTGTATTTTAAGAAGAGTTTTGCTCTCACCAATGCCAGTTCATGGTTCATTCAAAGATAGAGGAATATTGTAAAGTGACGTACCGTGAGGTGCAATTGTTGTGGGTGTCGTGGACTCAGTCGTTTTCAAAGCTCCTGAAAATTAAATCTTGTGAGTATGCATAACGTAGAGACCAACGACCGACCGATGTTTTCTTTCGCGGTAGGCTACGCGACACCGCAGCGTAACTCGCCGCCGTCACTTCGTGTGTCTTAGTTTGTAAGTTACATTTTGTAGAAGTAAGATTATTTTATTATAGTTATATGTTTATTTTTATTTATTTTTTTATGTTTCATTTGTGTTTTTTCATATGGGCTTTAGTTGCCTGATAATAAATAATAATAATAATTATTGTAAAGCAATAATTTCAAATCTCTGTGTCCTATAAAAATGAAGTCCAGAGCTGCAAAAATACACCCAAGTCCTTTAATTTGGGTGTTTAACAGCTCTTACAATTCTAGAGACACGAAGAGACCAAAAAGTTTTTCCTTTTTATAGCATTATTGCTTAGATATTAGAGTGAACAGGCTTCTTCAGGGTAAGCTCGCTCCATCGTCGACTTTGTCTCTGTCATCTATGATTTAGACTAGAGTCAAGAGCAAACCCATCACAAATAAAAATATGCGTTCCTGTTCCAAGAACGCGACGTTTTTTTCAAGTAATATTTCATTTGATTAGAAAACAATTCGTCTAAAACTAGCAATTATGCCCGCGGCATCGCCCGCGTTTTGCACTGACCTTTAAACCTTTTTATTTAGTAAAAAGGTGTTATTTTGGGTACAAACAGGAAGTACAATTTTCATAATACAGTTAAAACGTTACCAAAAATAATCAAATGTACACTAACCAGGCGTAGTGCCCCCACACTCGGGGCGGATGGGCATCACATTGTAAGGCCAGTCGCACACCATGGTGACGTTATTGTACATGGTGCCGACACCGCACGGCTTCAGCACGGGCCCGTCCGGCGCGCACTCGTAGAACTTCGTGCAGTCCGTCGGGTGCGGCTCGTTGGGGCGGACGGAATTCACGCAGATATTCGGTTCTGTATGTTAGGGAAAGCAGAAAATTACATGATGCCTGTTTTTAACCGACTTCAAAAAAGGAGGAGGTTCTCAATTTGACTATATGTAATTTTATTTTTTGTTTGTTATGCGGTTATTCCTCCAATTCTGAATTGATTTCGATGATTCTTTTTTATTCGAAAGCCTCCTGAGGTGGTCCCATTGGCATCAAGTCAGAATCTGATGATGGGATCCCAGGGAAATCGAGGGCAACCAAAACTCAAATTTTAAAGGCACATACAATGTTTTTTATGTACTTTCTAACGCAATTCAGATAATTGTGCCTGGTAATAAACATCTCATCTTGCTGAGCTGATGATGGAAGTTATAAGTCAGGATCTGATGCTGGGATCACAGGAAAAATGTTTGCGCCAAAAACCGATTTTGATGTTTTATTTTGTTTGGAAGAGTATTTTTCAAAATTTTTTTTTAGCCAATAGTCTTCAAGAGCCGGGGACTGACATTCGCACCCTGGAGCCGAATGTGCTTAAGGCGGCCCTGCTATAGTTAGATCTGACTTCCCTCACACTCGCAGTACACTCTGATCTCAAAGTCCAGACACTCCTTGCCGACCTCCTTACAGTACAGTCCTCGCTGAAGACTACACTCAGCATCGAGCCCCGTCTCTTTGGGAGACTTGTGACATTCTATGTTCTACACAAAGTTCTGACTTACCCTCACACTCGCAGTACACTCTGATCTCGAAGTCCAGACACTCCTTGCCGACCTCTTTGCAGTATAGTCCTCGCTGAAGACTACACTCAGCATCGAGCCCCGTCTCTTTGGGAGACTTGTGGTCGCCTACCGTGCGGCATTCTATCTTCGTCATCATGCTTGCTTTGCACATTGGTGTGCCGATCACCTGGTTTGTTAAAAAAAAAAACAATTTAATATCATGCATAATTCCCTGAACATAGAGACAATGCTACACCCACTACAGTTTGGGCATTATGAAATTGCCGAATGGAAAAACCCAATATGACTTTATTAAATACTCTACATTTGGGAATCGAACAGAACATCCCCGGCTAACGAGGCCGTCAGTATGCATTTTAAATGTGGCTGATTCATCCTCCAATTCAAAGTCAAAACGTTTATTTCAATTAGGCCATTAAACGGCACTTTTGAACGTCATCGTTTACAGTTCAGTAAAAATAATAGAATTACATTAATAAAGTGACTCTACTGTCCATTCGGAAAGGTAGATTCTTATGGAGAAGAACGGACAAGAAACTCCATAGTTACTCTTTTCAAATAATGACTTTACAAAATTTGGTTTACAAAAATTAATTTAATATTATGTGAGGACGATGCACCCAGAGTATGCTACTTATAAGAACAAAGTATCACCAGCAGAGGTAAACTTATTAATTTCCTAAAGAAATTTAGGTAAATGGTACTCACATATTTACAAATTTGTACTGAACCTTTCCATCTTTAAAAGTGGTAGTTATTAGAGTGGCCTTAAAAGAGAAAACCTCCTTGGGATCAAATAGTATAAAGAAAAGAAAGAAGATAAGCGAGTGAGAGATAAGATTAAGTGATTAAAAACGAATCATATAACATGATCTGTGCGAGACCAAAAAGGTTCTTTTCTCAGCATGTCTTGCGATACTTAATATAAAATATTTTTAGTGCTGTCTAAACATTCCACCCCATCCATATCAATTTAATTGTCTATCTCCGAAGTTCTTTATCGGATATTTACGAAATTGAAATAGGACCACTTCGGAATAAATCTCTTTCGAACAAAAAAATAATTTTGTAAATTCGTTTATATATAACGGAATTATGCCCGAACATACATAAAAAAATATATAAACATCCGAATAGATAAATTCCACCTTTTTTGAAGTCGGTTAAAATGCAGCACTTGTATTCCAATATGAGTAAGAGTTCTTACCAGTTCATTCGGTCTTGGTAGTGGCTCGTTGTCAATAGACTGTCCGTTGGGTCCTCTCTCGGGGACTCCTCTGCTGATCCATGAGGTCCAACCGGTCACGCACTTCAATGGTTCGTCGTTAGGTTTCGGGGAGGTTTCTTCGTGTGGCTAGGGAGGATAAAGTTAGAGTTTATTTTCGCGAACATAACTTCAGGCTCGTATTCTAGCAGAAGAAAGAATAGGTTGATGTGTAGATAATTGTTTTACGTGTTTTAACATCTCAAAGTATAGGAGGCAAGCTTTTTTTTACCGATGTAAATCATCAAATGACTTCTTCCGCTCTGGGTGGAGCGGAAGGGCGTGTCAGACTCTTACTGACTAAAACCCATCCGTGTTCCTTCTAAAGCCCTTTGCGTTCCAAGGCCGCGGTGACTCTTTCGAACAAATTCCGCAACCCTGGCAGAAATTCTACAACCCTGGCAACAAACTCCGGAACCCTGGCAGGCGGCAAGCTTAATACGCAAGAAATTCAAAAAAAATTAAAGCAGCAAGGTTCCTTATAGAATTCTCTTCTTTCAGAAATCGACCCCAGAAGAGAAAGGTAGGGGGACGGTTATAAGCTATCGAAATCATGAAAGCACCTAAGGGGTCATGATGAGGGATTGCCTTTTGTATTTTTAACGTTCAAAACTGCTGAGTCTTTTTAAAAACGTTGCCCAACACTAGGATTTTCTCCTGTATCGTGGGTGCGTTTACAAACATACAAACTCACATACATAAACAGCCAGACCCGGACCACTCCGGACAGATCGAACCCGCGACCACTACGCCAATATCCGTCAATGTAATAGCCAAAGATGAGCGAGAGCGATTTTTAATTTTACTTTTACCAAATAAGACTACAGATCTTCTGCTTCTTGGAGCACCTACAGGTATGGCACTGGTCCTCCTCAATGACCTCTCCCACACTGTCTTGCACTTGGCGCGTGGGACGCCGTCCTTGTTCTGTTCCTGTACACTTGGCCTTCGAGACAGGACTATTATAGCATTTAAAAGTACTTACCGCCTCAATAGTAGTACAAGGCTGGCCGGTACAGATCTTCTGCTTCTTAGAACACCTGCAGGTGTGGCACAAATCTTCCTCAATGACTTCTCCCTCCGCGACCTCCCGACCGTCCTCCAGCGTCATGCACACTGGCTTGCACTTGGCGCGCGGGACGCAATCCTTGTGGGTGCTGTTTTTGTATACTTGGCCTTCGGGGCAGGATTTTTTGGGTTTGCAACCTGTGGGTAGGAAGTGGTGTTATTAGTGTATTAATTGTTTGTGGAAGGTCTGGTCGTTATTTGCACATCTATGGATCATTTTGTTTACAAACCTTAGTAAATAAAAATGTTCCTTAAATAAACTTCGATAAGGTTCAGCTTTGTACACTAAAATGAGTAGGACATTAAACTGCTTGATCGAATGAAAGTGTAATGCATTGGCATTTAATTTACTTTCAGAGTATTCTTAAATTTGAGGACGATAAGTTCTTGAGTTGGTGCAACTTAGTGTAACTAAGCGATGTGTATTTTAAGTTTTTTTTAAAGTGGCTATTTGTGCCAAGAAAATCCTAGAAAAATTAGAATTTCGTCTTATAAGACAGAATACAAATTTATATTTAATAAGACATTTAAAATCTGAATACAAATTTATCTTTAATTGGCTCCTTGACTACTTAAAAGATTTATTAAATTCATGACTTTATGGTAATAAAGTCTTGAATTTAATCAATGTTAAAGAATACTGGCAAAGGATCAACTGCAATTTCATGAAGTAGGATAAGAAAGACCTTTTACGAAAACTTTTGTAAAACGATTCAATATGTCATCAGTGGCTTACCTTCAACGCAAGTGTCCTGTTCACAGTTGGTCTTAATTTCTCCGTAATACAGGGTGTTGTCGCAAGTTTCTACTGGACACGCAGATAGACACGCGTCGTAGTTGGAGCATTCCTCGTCGCATTGCATCGCTGAACGAAAAATAAATATTTTAGTTTCAAGATGGAAGGTGTATCATATCAATTCTTGGTGACAGCGGTGTCGAGGAGCGATATTTCTGTCTCCGCACCACCGGTTGAATGGTAAAAATCTACCAACTCATTCACTCAGCATGTGCAGTGTTTTTACTGGTGCATAGAGTTTTAGTGGATACATCAATATTTTCAGGTGCTGGCCTGTGTAAATTAGACGCGGCAAATATCCTATCCTACTAATATTATAAACGCGAAAGTTTGTGAGTATGGATGTATGTTTGTAACTCTTTCACGTCAGAATGGCTGAACGGATATTGATAAAATTTGGCACAGAGGTAGATTATAATCTGGAATAACACATAGGATACTTTTTATCCCAGGAGTATGTTCCCTTAAGATAATTCATTCACGCGGGCGACAACAAGTACCTCATATATGCATTTAATTTTTTGTCGAACTAGTTAGATTTCAATGTCTAACCCTAGCGGCATGATAATCATTAAACTCACAAATCCTTGAATTGAACACAAGGAAAGCGCAAAGACACCGCGTTTTGTTGAGACAGACAGCTGACTCAAGCCTACCAAAATACCCACATTTGTTGTTAAAAGTTTAATTACGGCTACTCAGTCCTCACTTGCAGAGTCTCCAGAAAACTCCTATCATAGATCCAATTTTCGTCCTAAAGCTACTCACGACAGACAGCCTGCGTCCTCCACTTGAACGTGACGCCCCTGGCGGCGCACGCGTGCGCGTACGCAGCCAGCGCCGTGCACGCGCACTCGCAGTCGGCGCCCGAGTCGCAGGCGCAGGCGTCGCGCGTGCAGCGCGTGATGTACGCCGAGGGGGACACCTCCGCGTGGCACAGCGTGAAGGGGTACTGCTTCATTGTGCTGCAGATTGAGGACGACCATTCTTTTCGTTCGGGACGTTGATTGCAGTGGTCCTGGGTGGAATAAATTTGGCTTAACATGTGGTGTCGTTAGGGATACGGGTTTTCTATAATCCATGAATTCTAGCGGGTTTTGCTTTGGTACTTTTTCAAATATGGACACACAATCAAAGCCTATGGTTGATTGTAGGGACATTTTTTATTCGAATAGTCTAGAGAGAAGGAGGCTAGAAGGACTCAGAATAAGACTAGTGGATGAATGATACGAAAGGAGTCGCATGTATTTTTTGAAACCAGAATCTATAGAAACTAAAACAACTTATTTTTGAAGTGAAAACTTCTTTAGGCGCGATGAGTACTTTTTGGGTGAACAAAGATAATGGAACTCGCGTCATCGTCACCGAACGCTTTCCAAATTAAAACATAATAATCTAAACAAATAGCTCGACGATACAATTCACAAGTTACTTAGTTTTCACTTCTATCAGCAGTCCCCTAAGACTGCCCCGCATTTTTTTATACAAACAGGAATCACTTAAGAGTTATCTTATTCAAAAGCTACGCCTAAAGATTGTATTTACTTGTAAATAAAAACATAACAGTGGCCATAAAGAGCTACATGATAACAAAGCTTACAATAAGCGGCTGTGGTTTGGGACACGTGGGCTTGAGTTTCCAGGAGTCAACAAAGATGAGGGCTGAAGACTCGGTCATGCCACCACCAGAGGGCGTCTGGAAGTCGTCGCGTTGGTCGCTGTTGTAATTACCGCACAGACCTTTCACCTGGAATCAGACAGCCGTTAGTTTATCAGTCAAAAAGGCAGGACGAAGTTTGTCACGAGGGAGAAGACTCACTTAGTCCTTCGAATGATATATTTATTCAAGCGACTTTTTGGCTTAGACAAAATTGCAGTACGAACAGTTTATTGGTTTAGGTGCAGTGTCTGTATCTTTCCAAAAGGTGCCACACCATATTCTAGTACCATATTTTATTTTATTTTATTTTATTTGGGAAATCAAACAATCGTACATTGTATATAATATCTAGAAACAGTATGCTATAAGTAAATTTTAAATCCACTACGATTCCACATTTTACTAGCATAAATTAAATACAGTTCTGGTAAACTTAAATAAAACCAATATATAACAACAATCAATTGTTTCGCTATCTTAAAATCTAATAGTTAATAATACATACTAGAATAATACATAATAATTTAAAAAATTGAGCAAGGCATTTGATTGATTTGTTTTTTTAAATTTATATTTAGTAAGTTTGAACCAATCTATGGAGCGGCGCGGCGCTCTCCTTCTTGCATTTGTACGACAAGGAGTTATGGTATTATGAGTAGGATATTCCATGTTTTAGTTCAGAAAGAAAATACTTTAAGAACTCACCCTGCCTTGCCAGATGGAGTCGACTTTGACGTACACCCTCATTCCTCTGTCCCATTGCAGACTCATACCGAGTGATGGAACATCCAGGAAAATATATGCACCCGCCATACGCATCTTGATTCTAAAGAACATTATTATTGTATGTTTATAAAATCCAAAAAAATATGAGTCATGATTTGAAAACCAGATTATCATCCAGAAGCCTCTTTACTGGAAATTGTTGCTGATTTCGGACTCGGATGAGAAAAGATTGCATGTAAGCGGTGAGCAGAATGTTGAGATGGATGTGTGGAGTATCGAGAATGGATAAAGTGAGGAATGAGAACATTACAGGTAGTGTAAAAGTGGCGCCAGTGACGGAAAAGCTGAAAGGGAATCGCTTGTCTTGGTATGGTCATGTGAAGAGGAAGGATGAAAAGCATGCCACTAAAAAAGTTATAAGTATGAAGGTGGATGGAAGGACAGGGAGGGGGAGGCCAAAGAGAAGATGAATGGATTGTGTTAGGAGTGACATGAAAGAAAAGGGAGTTAGTGATAGCGTGACGGCTGACAGGACAGAATGGAAGAAAAACATGTGTTGCGCCGACCCCAAGTAACATGGGATAAGGGCAGGAAGATGAGGTTACACATATAAAATATGACATACCTCTTTAGCTTACTGATGTCGGGTACGGGTGAATCCTTGGTAAGTGAGACGATTTCTTCGTTGCCACCGCCGCCAACCTTCAGAGTCACCGACTTGGAGCAGGTGGCGCCAGTGGTGCCGCACGGTACGTTCTAAAGAATATGCGGACAGTTTAATGACTAGAAAACTAGTTTAGGTGTATGGGAGAAAATAAGCGATTTTAAAATAAAATCACTTTTATCAGTGTTTTTTTGAAGTGACAACTTCTTACGGAAGGGTAAACCGTTTCGTAACGTAACGCGTTTCGGCGCCAGTCTGTCTGGCTTCCCTTTCTCTCACGCATACGGCAGCGGTAGGCAGGCTCTTCCTCTCTCACTCTAACCCACAGCGCTAGTCGTATTTCGGACAGACGCTTCCCACATTAAATAGTTAGATTAGTTTAAGTTACCACTTCTTCCGTTTTATTTTGCTTGTATTTCTTTTGTTAGACGTACGGCTGTGTTAAAATATGTCCACCTATTTTAATGGACCACGTAAATTTTGCAATAAGAGTGCCAGGTTGTATCAAAGTACGACGACAAACGCCCTTATTTTAACTAACTGACACTAACATAACTTATGTTAGAATCTAATAACTAAAGTCAGTGCGATTTACGTTTTTTTTTTTCAAGAATCCGTCACCTGAATCTCGACATCGAAGCCATCCTTGCTGTCCATAACACCCTTAGCCAGCAGGTAAGTGCAGACGCCCTCGAAGTCGTAGTCCTTCCCGTCGAACGTGACGACGTGCGAGTCGCCCCACGCTGCGCACACGCCGGCGCATTTGCGTTGGCTGCACGACCAGTTGCCGCTCTTGCATTCGCTGTTGAAAAAAATGTTTTATTAACTAAGAATATTATTTAAAATTATAGCCTAGCCCTGAATTGACCCGTATTTGACTCTTTTTTTATAAATATTACTTTGTGTGAAACACAAATTTATCTGTTCAAAGTTAAGCACGTAAGTTAGAAAATCTTTTCAATTTAGTGGAAGGGGAAACTGCCAAATAACAGATCAAGGATGCACGTGCCGATGCTGATGATGTGACGTCACCGTTGCATTTGCAAATGCATCATTTAATAACCAGACGCAGCTTTTGAAAAATATTTCTTCTGTGTAATGTGTAATTCGTTGTGTCCCTTTAACCGAATATCCTGTTTTATTTACTTAGCTCATAAAGCAGCAAGACTGCTTTTCAGGCTATGTCTGCCGGAAGTCGTCCAAGCTGTGGGCTACGATATCTTAAGACGACAGTTAAACGGGGTGACGGCAGACAGAGGAGAAGATGGCGGGGCGCCATAGATGGCTTTTTCGATAATTGGTGAAATGAAGCATAACATCGAATAGAATTGAAGGAATGGGGAGGTTTCAAACTTTGCCCTGGAGTGAGACAGAACAGTGGTGTGTGGAAATGTCTTAGTAACATGTTTGTAAGTGAAATACGAATAAAAAACCGGCCAAGTGCGAGTCGGACTATCACACGAAGGGTTTCGTACCACAGACTGAAAAAATACGTATCTTGTATGGGAGCGCCCTTTTATTTTTTTTAAATTATTTGTTTTTATAGTGGCAATAGGACAAGGTACACTCTAAATTTCAACTGTCTACCTATAATGGTTCTTGAGATACAGCCCGCTGACAAACAAACGAACAGACGGACGGACGGATGGATAGCGGAGGCTTAGTAATAGGGTTCCGTTGGTTACCCTTCGGGTACGGAACCCTAACAATTGAGATGGGACCTTTTAAAAAAAAATTGATAAGGTAAATAAATAGAGTTTTATATTATTCTGTCATATTGCTGCTTTGACGTATCCTATCAAATCATAAATTATTTTAAGATAATCAAAATTTATTTATTGTAGTAGGTATTTGCTATACTCAGTAATAAATCCAAAGAGTTATCTCTATAAGATAACAAGATATCTTCGCCAATTCATTAAGCCAACCTATGCTCCATTAGATAACACCTGGTTTTCAGTGTGTCTTAAATGTGTAAACATGATGTAAATGATTTTTCCGTAAAACTAAACTCCGGTTTATGGAAAAAAAAAATATCGTCCCATCACATATTAAACACAAATTGGCTGTTCAAAATTCTTTGAACTAATCACAGCTAGATAAATTATATGCTCAATTATTGTGACAAATTTTCAATACACGTTGTATTGAGAATTTGTCACAATGATTTGCGTTCGGGACACTGGGTATACTTGTTTCCAACATTGTATTTTAAATTGTATTGAGTAATTCATTCGATTGTTTTTATGTATATTTATTTTAATTGAAATTTAATGTGAATGTTATGATCTAAAATTGATTGAAATAAATGAATTTGAATTTGAATAAGTAGCCCAAAAGGGTCGGTTAAATGTGAAAAAAAAAGTTTCAGAAAATACGTATATCGCCAAAATTGGCATGATGCCAGTTACAATATAAAATTAGATTTTTAACAATCGCTTTACGCCCGTGTATCACAAATTGAAGCATAAGACTGTTATTGGCAAGTGGTAGGTAGTTCTTTAAATTATTTAAGAAACATGGCCGTTGTCCTTCTTAAAGGTTTTTTTTTTTAATTTTAAATTTGGAATATCTACTATAATTTATTTTGTAAACCGGTTCTGAGGCTCTAGACATATTATTAGTGATGGCGGTTGTCGAAATGCCAAAATATAAGGGATTGATCATGTGACATTTCGACAGCGTTTGTCAAACCCATACATTTTTAACGTTTTGGCAACCGTCTTCGCCACGCTACCGCAGACAGAATGTCACTTGTCTAGAGCCTCTGGTCAGTTGTCTTTACGTTTATGTGTCAACGCTGAGCAGGCAGAATCGATAACGCCTTGGCTCGCGTTCTACAAAGAAAGTGAAAGGCACGTACCTACGCATTACACATACAAATATACTCAATGTCCACTAAGTGTTGTTTTATTTGGATTTTAGTTACAACGGGGGCGTAGCTCAGATGGTAGAGCGCTCGCTTAGCATGCGAGAGGTACCGGGATCGATACCCGGCGCCTCCAAATAGATGTTTTTTTTTTATAAACAAAGACCTGAAGATGTTGAAAAAAAGAAAACAATTTTACCCATTCTTGTTATACCCTCATTACACCACAATACTTAGTACTTTAGTACTTTTATTAATTCAACTAGATTAATTCAGCCTGGGTGCATACTAAACAGAAAACTGGTATTATATAACGGCCTTGCAATCCCTAGGAGGTTTATATTTTTTTATAAATCCTCATGAGTTTCTAACGCAATTTCTGGCCACGACTGGCGTCTACCCAATGGGATGTGGACCAAAATAACCTCTATGAAGAGACCCCGTCGCGATGATTAACCCTGCATCAAAAAATCTGGAAGTTTAAGGAAGACGACTGGTTGGTTTTGGATGAGGTGTGACCTACAAAGTGGTGGCTAAATACATTATTACAACCGCACGGTTCGATCTTCAAGGTTAAGCAACGCTTGCCGAGGTTGGTCTGTGGATGGGTGACCATCTTAAAATACCGAGTTTCGTCCGTGCCTCGGAAATGACGTAAAGCCGTTGGTCCCGGCTGTCATTTGTAGACCTTTGACAGTCGTTACGGATTGTCAGAAGCCAGAATCTGACTCCAGTCTTGCCAAGAATTACCGTGATACCCAGTTAATGGTTTGTGGAGGTCAGGTAGGCAGCCGCTCCACGTAAAATACTGGTATTCAGCTGAATGCGGTTTGACTGGAAGCCGACCCCAATATAGTTGGAAAAAGGCTAGGCAGATGTATGCGTTCCCACACGTCTGTGTCCGGGCCATGACACGGACGTGCCGGACTACGTTGTGACGGACCACGGTTCGTACACGTCCCGGGCACGGCCCTGATATGTATGCCTAAAACCTAACCTAACCTTTTATCTGACTGATGCATAAGCTCAAGTATTTCACCTGTGTTACACCTTCGCCACAAATCCTCATGGAAATCCTCCACCCTGGGGCGGGCGGAGGGGTCTGTACTAAAAGCCACTGACCATTTGTTACACTCCTCCTGCATGACATGTCCGTCGGGGTAGCTCCTCCCCCCGTGGTGACAGGGGCACTGCGTGGGCGCCACACACTTCTTGGACATGGTGTCTAGCACGAAGCCTTTCTTGCACTGGCAGCCTGGCCGGCATTCAGCAGTCGTCGATGAGGGCGGGAGGTGCATGTTCTGGATGGAAAATATTATTATTATTATTATTTTTTTGTTTTATTTTGGCATCAAACAGTCATATACAAACAATATAATTCTTAAGACAATTGGTTCCTTACAATAGAGCTTATAGTGCAGTTATTATTATTAAAAGTTAGATACTAGGAGAATAATCGTCTGTTATCATCGTCATCATCATCATGATCATTGCAGCCGAAAGACGTCCACTGCTGGACATAGGCCTCCCCCAAGTCTCGCATCCAGCGGAGATCCGCGGCCTTCACCAGGCCATCGGTCCACCTTGTGGGAGCCTTTCCAACGCTTCGTCTTCGGGTCGCCACTCCAGAATCTTACGACCCCATCGACTATCTGTGATCTACTATCTGTTGTTTTGTATTTATGTATTATTTATTTATATATTTGAGCTCAGTGTGAGCTAGCGTCCTGCATAATTTCATACATTCTGTATCATAAAATGTATTAAGTTGTACCCAAACAACGCTCGTGCCTTTCTAAAACTAGCCCAAGGAAACAGAAGGAAGGGTTTGAAGGAAGCATTTAATTTAGTTTTAAAGTACTACCTAAAAGTCTACAAATAAAATGGTTGTGTTTCAAACGAATTTTGAAACTGAAATGAAGCAGGACACCAGATTATAGGTGGAGTATGGCGGTGACCGAGTGGCGTCTGCGGATTGGGAGAAGAAATGTGGGTCGTCCGGCAACGAGGTGGGCAGATGACGTTGTTGCATCATAGCAGGTAGAACCTGGATGAGACTGGCACAGGAACGTGGGGGTTGGCACAAGAACAGAGAGGCATATGTTCAGCAGTGGGCGAAGTCGGGTTGTGGATGATGACGATTTTAATTTATGCCTACATTCTAGTAAATATTTTTTTTTATTTAATATCATTTTCTCTTTAAGCAGACATACCTTGCAAGTAAGCGGCTCAGCAATCTCGCAGGTGGTAAACTCCATGTTGTTGGACGCGCTGCAGTTACTGCGCAGGTCTTCAGCTGGCGGGTAGTTCTGTATCTCCATAGGAGTAGCTGGCTTGCAGTCCCAACGAGCACCCACACATGTGCTGGATAGAGAGGTCAATAGTTTAGTTCAGCACTAATGCAGCCTTATTATGAGGAGATACTCCCGTTACTGGCTCTTGTGGCCTTTATTTAAAAACACTTAATTAAGAAAATACAAAAAGGTCGAAAAGCACAAAGATCTTGCTTATTTCAACATTCTTCCAGTAGACCAGAGACAGAAGAGTTGGATGAGTCAAGTCCATTTTAAAACCTCCGGGTAAGTCCGGTTAAAGATAGAATCTAATGAAATACAAGTATGCTTAATGAAAATACATGGAAAGTATGCTGAAGCTACCTATAGTAAGGCCCATGCGGTGGCGTTTTTGTATGTATTTATTTATTAACACTTTACGCACACAAATGTACAGGGGCGGACTTAATGCCATTGGCATTCTCTACCAGCCAACCTTTGGGTGATGCAAAGAATGGTGGTAGGTGCAAAATGGTGAATAAAAAGCGATTGATATTTGATACATACAAACGTTTAAATAAATAAAACGAATATATAAACTATACATACAAAATAAATATATAATAAATACTCAAATTAAGACTGGCATCAAAAAAAGAAAATAGACCACACTTGACGCCAGTTGAATTTTAAAGGATAAAACAAATTATGAAAACGTGAAACATGTATTTTGATTAACTAAGGGACTTTGACTGGTTAATGTTTCATTGCCTATTTCATGAATACAATTAAATAATGGATGTCACATTCATAACATAGTACAGTCAGCAGCAAAAGAAGGTTAACACTTTAGCAACTTTTTTCGCTGACAGTACCATTGACATTCAAACGCGTTTCGCGGATTGCGTTCATGAATGAAATTACGCAATTCCGTGCTTACTACACCAAGTGAAAGGTAAGCAAGTTTTACGCACTTGAATATTTTACGCAATGTCCACGCTACTGCACTTTATTTTGAATATAGTACATAATGGGGGCGTAGCTCAGATGGTAGAGCGCTCGCTTAGCATGCGAGAGGTACCGGGATCGATACCCGGCGCCTCCAAGTAACTCTTTTACTAACTTGTAACTTTTTTTTTTATATTGGCAAGGAAGTTAATCGGTTAAGGATTTGGTTTATAAGGTTGCGTACCTTCTAAACCAAATCCTTCTCCTATTAATTTATTAGAAACATCAACTAGAGGGCCAATTCTACAAATTTTGAAGCACCATTCGCATCTCAGTCACAATCTGTCAAAAAAGCGTCAATTTCTATACATTTTTGTCAGATTGCGACCGACATGCGAATGCGAACGTTTCTTCAAAATAAAACACAACCGATTTCCAAATAAAAAAAACAACAAAGTATAAAATAACTTTAATTTAGTGTTTTTAGGGATCCGTACCTCAAAAGAGAGAAAACGGAACTCTTATAGGATCACTTTGTGTCCGTCGGTTATGAGGTAATTGTATTATTTGTACACTGACAGCCCTAAATCTATCTCCCTTCGTTCAATCCATCCAAAGGTTGTCTGGAAGAGATTGCCTTGTGCGATAAGACCGCCCATTGTGCACTTATTTTATGTATGATTGTCCTGTTCTTATTATGAGGTGTACAATAAAGTATATAATAAATAAATAACAAACATACCAAAAAAACTCACAACCGAATTGAGAACCTGCTCCTTTTTTTGAAGTCTATTCATTAATAGAATTGGCACTCATATAAGTTAACTGCCTTTTTCAGACGGCAGCGGAAAACAATTTTCACAGACGAGTTTAAATAAATATGGAAGTGCCTTTATGAAAATAGGCCGTAATGGCTGCGCAAAAAGTTATTTTTTTAAATTATTTAATACTAGCGGACGTCACGCGGTTTCACCCGCGTAGTTCCCGTTCCCGTGGGAGTACCGGGATAAAATATAGCCTATGTTACTCGCTGATAATGTAGCTATCCATTGCTGAAAGATTTTTCAAATCGGTCCAGTAGTTTTTAAGTTTATTAGTTATATACAAAAATATAAATCTTTCCTCTTTATAATATTGAGTATAGATAGTATAGATGGAACTTACCATAATTCTCTCTCTCGCCTTCCAGCCCTAACTTCCTTGTATCCAGCATTGAACTGCAGTCCCTTGTGGTAGCAAGGACACAGTCCGGTTGGCACGCATATGTTGTTGTCGTCCAAGAGCTACGAACAAACTAACGAGTTGAAAATCATGAAAGAAATCGCTAAAACTGAAAAACACCAGAAGGCCATGTCAAACGAACGAAATAAGTATCCAGTTAACTGTGAAAACTACGAGAAAGGCATTCTGTGATACGTATCTTCGGTGGTATCTATGGGGCCATCCATAAATTCGAGAAAAGAAAGGGGCCGACGAAGAGTGACATTCCAAACGTGACATTGGCAGAATGCTCAAACCGTGCGAAGCCAAAGAAAAAAAAAAGAAAAGTGTGACATTGTGTGACAAGGGGTGGGAGGGGTCCTAAATTTCGGGACGTCACATTTCAAAATCTAATACATAAATGAAGTATTTAAACACGTAATGTGAACTATTAACGAAAAACTTAAAAATATTTTCAGCCCTATCTGTATGTACATACGGTTTAAGTTTTTGCTTTGTTATTTTTTAATGTTTGATTTGATGTTGATTTTATTAAAAAATAAATTAACTTGGTATAAAAATAATTTTGGAAGTGCTGTTTTAATTTAATCATTTCTAGATATTTTACAAAATATGTGACGTCACACTAGGGAGGGGGGAGTCTCACAAATGTGACCAGCTGTGACAAGGACGGGGAGGGGGTCATAAACACATAAAATTCGTGTGGCGTAATTTATGGATGGTACCACATCTTGTGGATCACTTATTAGAGACTCTTGGTATAAAGATTATCTCAGTCCGTAGATGAGCCATCCGTTACCGATCGAAAGTTCTCCGTACTTTTACTGGTGGATGCCAAGCTTCACAGCTTGGCTCATCGCCGCAAGGTTGCCTGCTTGTCGGTCTTCTACAGATTGTACTTCGGGGAGAGTGTCCAGGATCTCCACGACCTCATCCCACCGGCCCCCATCTACCATCGGACATCTAGACGTACTGCAAGTTACCATCCCTACCGTGTTGCTATTCCACCAATTCGCACTAAACGTTTCCAAACGTCTTTTATAATGCGCACAGCAAAGGAGTGGAACTCTCTGCCTGCGTCTGTGTTTCCCAACGCATACAAACCTAATCTCTTCAAAATTAGAGTGAACAGGCTTCTTCTGGGTAAGCTCTCTTCATCGTCGACTTTGTCTCTGTCATCTATGACCTAGACTAGAGTCAAGAGCAAACCCATCTCAAATAAAAAATACTGTTCCCCAGCTGTATTTGTAGATCTTTGTTTATTTGGATAGTCAGAAGCAAGAAAATCTGACACCAGTCTTGCTAAAGCGTATTGTTTTACTAGTGGGTTGCGGCAGTCAGACAGGCCGTCGCTTTATGTAACCCGCTGGTATTCAACTGCATCTGGTTTCCCTAGAAGGCAACCCCAATATACATATTTGGGACCAGGGCCGTCTTTACCAGGGGGTGCAAGGGGTGCGGTGCACCCGGGCGCGGAGCGCCCGGGGGCGCCTGTCGAGTGCTGAATTATTGGATATTCATATTTCATTGAACTTACCGCCATTGCACAATTTTATATACTTGTTACTTACGACAAATGCGCAAGCAAAACAAAAATAGTCATCAACAATAATATTTTTTTTTACTTTTATTACGCTTTTGGCGCTTGTCATACCGCATTACTACACTACACAAATACCAATTTTATTTAATATACACGCGCGCGGCAAAATCTCTAATCCAAAGAGAGTATATGTACGTTTGACACGTTGCCGCTTTGTCGCCCGCACTTGACGCAAAATGATTTCTAAGTCAATAGAGTGTAAGTTCATATGAAAAGGGCGCGCGGCGCGACACCTGTGCGTCTCACATAGGCGAGTAATTGCGCCCTTTGACATTGCCGCCGGGTCGCCCGCACTTGAAGCAAAATAATCTCTAAGTAAATAAAGTGTAAGTTCAGTCAATTTATGTTGCGTCCTTACTTTGACATAGCCGTCCGGGCGCTCGCACTTAAAGAGAAATGAACTCTAAATCACTACAATTAGGTGTAAGTTCATTTGAATTTACACCGCGGAGCGCGGCGCCTATGTAAGTGTCGGTCAGTGATTGATCTGATTTCTTCTTTTAAGTAATTGAATTCGTTAGCTCATTTCATTTGCGACAACCGGTGAATTAGCACGGAAGGTTTTAGAGAAAAAATATAACGACTCGAGTACGGGAGTACCTAATTAGCAGGCAATAGATTTGTTATTGTGTCTGGCTTGAATTTGTGCTGCTGGGGCTCAAGTGAATAAAGGTAAGTCAATTTTATTTTTTAAGTGTTATTGTTAGGTACATTACAATCATTTTCATCACATCATCATTTGTTTATCAGAGAGAGTCATGACTGTTTTGTTTATTTGTTCATAATTGCAAAAATACAAATTCGTAATGTTAGTGATTGATAAAAAACTACTTACTTTATTTAGAACGAGCTTATGCCCGCGATCTCGTCCACGCATATCACGTTTCTTCCCGTTCCAGTTAGAATTTTGGGAAATGCTCTCTTAGTGCTCTCCTAAACCTCCTAAACTCTTGAAAGAATCACCATATTTCAGCTTTCAACGACTGGTGGTTTATAAAAAGATCCATTTCATTTCATCATTTTACAGGTTGAATTTATGAAATATTCTTTCATAGCACAGACACGTCAGAAGATAGACATTTACATTATGATTTTTACCCAGCTTATTAACCCAACGAATACCAATCTTCCATAAAAACTGGAACCCCCCAAATTGTCTATTAAGGGTAATGGTGAAAGACTGGCATTTATAATAATTTACTTTGTCCAGTATTCGTACCAAGTTATGTGGAATATATGGCTCTCACATGAAAACTTTAACAGCCCGGTTCAAGGAATTAGGTTTTTCATACAAACTTCTCCCCCCCTTTTCACCCCCTTAAGGAATGAATTAAAAAAAATCCTTTCTTATCCGACGCCTACACCATAAAATTAATATTCCTCAAAATTTCACGTTTCTGCGATCACCGGTTTAGGCTGTGCATTGATCAGACAATCGGAAATAAGGCTTTTATATATATAGATAAAGAAAGAAAAATTAAATACTAAATTGAAATTTGATTTTATTGTAGATGACCGAATTAGGGGATAAAAAGAAACCATCGGGTGCTCAAAATAGAAAAAGGAAACTGGAGAAAGAAGAAAAAATTAAAAAGCTAACTTCTCCGATTGACTCTTTCTTTCGACCTGGTAAGTTCAGTCAGTTGGTACCATAAATAAAACATCTGAAGTGGCATAAATTAGTGACAGAAGTCGCTGGTGTATCCTGCCTGGGTTCGATCCCTAAGTTCCTACCTACTTATTATTGTTACACTTCTTATTTTTTGTATAAGTTACCTGTAACTATATACGTAATGAGTCTTAAATAAAGTAGGTTTTTATGATTATGACAATATCTAATTAATTGTTTTTTGCGGATTGCGCACCGGATGCGCAATGGTTAGTAACAAACACTCGCTCTTGTGCCAAAGGTCTCGGGTTCGAATCCCGGCCGGTGCAATATTTATTTAAATACATACCTTCTCAGACCTTGTGTTAATTTTTTGTATTGTGTGATATATCCAACACGCGTTCTAATCGTGGAGATTATAGCAATAAATAACCCCATAGTTTTGGAGGCTCATGTCTAACAGTGGACTGGTGGCTTGTGTGTTTGTGATTTCTTTTTGGGGATTATGAATTATGTTTTTTCATGAAATAGCCGCAGGCGAGATCTGTCAATCGCAACTAAAGTATTTTAATTTCTTACTGTTTGCGCATAGAGCGTGCGTAAGCGCCTCGGCAATTCCACACTGAGCGCGCTCGCCTGGACTAACGGATTAGACTATGCCCGATTGCCCGCCTTAACTTTAAGGCGCTGTTTTAATGTCCTAAAATATTATTGCGTGGTCCTGTTACCACACTTGGTTACAGAAATTGTTGACTGTCTTATGTTTTTTTAGGTACATCTTCGTCAACATCCACCCGACAGTTAGAAGAGACAGTCAACTTGGAAGAGAAAACTTCTACGAGTATTTCACAAGTTCCAGCTCATACCAGTACCAGTACCTCGCCTAGCTCGCTTACTCCAAGTGAACCAATTCCAATTGTTAACCAACCAGCAACAGAACCAGATGTACGATTTCGTGAAAATGTCGCGAATGATCCTGCTCTCTGGCCGCAAGTAATATCCGATAATTTAAGATTATTTTTAACAGAACGTGGACCGATTCAGATAAAAAAAACAACTTTCCTTCAGATAGTAACATGAGGTCGTTTTCAGATACATATTACAGTAAAAAGTTACAAAACAACGAAATTATTCATCGAGTTTGGCTTGTATATTCCACATCTACTGATTCTGTATTTTGTTTTCACTGTAAGCTTTTCAATAATAATGTCACTGCATTTAATGCCCCCACTGGTTACAAAGACTGGGGGCATTTGTCGAGAAATATAGAACGACATGAAAAAAGTTCAGGGCACATATGTTCTTTAAAAAAATATTTGGATCTAAAAAATGACTTATTGAAAGGGCAAACAGTAGACTCGGTAAATCAAACTGAAATAGACCGCGAAAAAAAGAGGTGGACGGCAGTTTTGGAAAGGATAATCGAAATTATAAAATTTTTGGCAGGTCAAAATTTAGCCTTTAAAGTTCACAACCGAGAAGTTGTATGACCCAAATAATGGTAATTTTTTAAAGTTGGTGGAGAGTATATCTAATTTTGATAGTACACTATCAGAACACATTGCTCGAATTCAAAGAGCTCAGCATCGCATGCCACATTATATTGGTCATAACATTCAAAATGAAATGATTAGTATAATTGCTGAAAAAATAAAAACGACTATAATTAGTCTTCTGAAGCAATGTAAATACTACTCTGTAATTCTAGATTGCACACCTGATATTTCACACCAAGAACAACTAACTGTTATTGTGAGGTTTATTTATTTAAATCCATCGACAAAACGCGCTGAGGTACGAGAACATTTTTTAGGTTTTTTACCTGTAACTGACACTACCGGACAAGGGTTGGCGACATATTTGTTAGATTTCTTAAAATCATGCGATATTGAATTAGATGATTTGCGAGGCCAAGGATATGATAATGGGGCCAATATGAGGGGGAAAAATATAGGCCTCCATAAAAAAATTTTGGACATGAATCCTCGTGCTTTTTACGTACCGTGTGCTGCTCACTCCCTAAATTTAGTAGTAAATGACGCCGCTAAAAGCTCATTGGAAATTACAAACTTTTTCTGTATTGTCCAAGAAATCTATGTATTTTTTTCAGCATCCACATCACGCTGGGATGCAATTATGAAACAGATACCTACTTTGACATTAAAACCTCTTTCAAATACGCGTTGGGAAAGTAGATTTGATGCTCTTAGAGCACTCCGTTTTAACATGGATAAAATTTACGATGCATTATACTATATTTTTACAAATAACAAGTATGACAGCGACACAAAAAACATAGCGAGTTCATTAATAGCCAAGTTAAAGTCTTATAGATTTATATGTTCAGTAGTTATATGGTACAATATTTTACTAAAGATTAATATTGTAAGCAAAAATTTGCAAAAATCGGACGTAATTATTTCAGAAGCTACCAAAATGATTAATTTGGTTAAAAAAGATTTGGAGAAATACCGCACCGATAGTGCGTTTGAGCAGTTGTTATCTGATGCGAAATTAATTGCTGAAGAATTAGAATGCGAAACAGAATTTAATGAAACTGCTCGTCCACGTCCCCGAAAAAGACATTTTGATTATGAAGCTGCAGATGAGCCCATTTTAGACCCAACCAACAAATTTAAAGCATGTTTTTATTTTTTTCTACTGGACACTGCTATCTCGAAATTAAATGAGAGATTCGATTTGCTGACGGAACACAATTCAGTTTTTTCACTCTTCCAAAACATTGAATGCTGGAATAAATTAGAGATGCACGAAAAAAAATCTCAGTGTTGTCGGCTCCAAGAAAAACTAACATTTAAAAATAGATTTGATATTGATGGGGAAGATTTATATAATGAATTAGAATTGTTGCCAATAGTTTTTCCCAATGCATCAACAAGTACTCCCACTGATATTTTAAACTATATATATTCTAATAATTTAATTTCCTCATTTCCCAATACCTCAACAGCTTTGCGTATATATTTAACACTGCCTGTTACAGTAGCAGAAGGTGAAAGATCCTTTTCAAAATTAAAATTAATAAAAAATTATCTTCGTTCAACCATGACCCAAGACAGACTGACAAACTTAGCCATTATAAGTATAGAATCCAAAATTGATTTAAAAATAAATGATTTAATTTAAATCTTTGCCAACTCAAAAGCAAGAAAAATTGAGTTTGTTTAATGTTCTTGTTTGTTGTTTGTTTGTTGTACATGCAATAAATAAATAAATTATCAAAATTACGTGTATTGTGTTTTCTTGGTTGACTAGCCTCCCCATACCCCCCTTTGGCCCTTTCATACTGCAGTGTGTCGTCGGTCGCGTGCCACGCTGCAGTGTAAAAAAAAAAACGGGGGCGCAAGCTGAGTCCTGCACCCCGGCGTAGAATAGACTTAAGACGGCCCTGTTTGGGACAAGGCTTGGCGGATAAATTGTCTATGTCACCGGAAAATTGCAAACGCCGCAAGATTGTAAAATATCGCGTAAAATTGTAAACTATTGTTTTCTTAATAAGACACGCATATATTGGAAACTATTGAATCTAGATGGGATTTATTGTAGGTATACAAAACGATTTTTCATAGTATATCGGGAAATTATAATGTAATAAAGATTTACTGCAATCTTACGGAGTCTGCAATTTTCAGGCTCTGCCTAGTTTGGGATCAGATGACCGTGTGTGAGTTGTCCCAAGATATTATATTATATATTATTATATTATTTCCCGGTGATAAGTATATTTTATATGTTTACCTGTCCCAGCGGACAAGCGCAGCCCTCGACGCAGCACGGCTTGCAAGTACCGCTCGCAGATAAGGACATGTCAGCGCATTTACGAAGACAGCTGTCAGCGCATACGGTGTACTCTTGTCCTCCCGTGCATTGCAGTTCTGGAGAAAAACACCTTGGTTAATGTTTGAAACGGATTAATATCCACGTGTTTAACGAACTAAGTCTACATTTTAAAACATGTAAAAGGAATATAGAAACAATTTAAACTATGTTGTAGCCATTTACAGATTAGCCGCAGGATACATAACTGACTTCAGTTTTGTATCCTGCGGCTACTTTCAAATTTTAGTAGGCAAGTATATACTAGCCTACTAAAGTGAGACCGTTGTGAGACTTGAAGTGATAAAACCATAGAGTATACAGTTTTTGGATAAAACATTGATATATGGAGATATGAACCTTTTTCCAAGGAAACAGTCTAAAAAGAGTAAGTCCCCTTTTTGTTCCTTCAATCTTTCCTTCTGTTACTTTAATACCTACATTTGGTCACCAGGTTAAACAAGAAAAGAGCCTATTTTTTACATGGTCACAGCACTGTGAGCTTGTAACCAAAGTGTCAAACAATTTAAATAACCTCTATAGTTTGCGCTGCGGTCTTCAACCTTTTTTGGTCTCGCATATAGTCCTGTAGGCCGCAGACGACATAAGTATTATAAGTATCTATGTATGAGTACATACCACACTCGGCCACGTTGTACCGCCACTGCATGACGACGCCAGCCTTGGCGCAAGCCATGGCGTAGTCGCCCAGCACGGGGCACAGGCAGCGCGTGACGTCAGAGCCGCACGCGCACATGTCGTACACGCACGCTTCGTAGTACGGTTCTACGTCCACGTACCAGTGGCAAGCTAGAAGAGGGTAAAAGGTGGATCAATAAGATCATCGAAAAATCTGTGCAGCTGGAGTTTTTTTTATCAAATGGCGGGTTAAAAAACCATCTGTCAGGAGGGACTCCATGGTTCGGGGAGGGTTGTGTTATGTCGAAGCAACGACTTGCATAAATGCACATAACACTATCAGAAACGGCAGACTTTTATAGTTTTTTAAGGTAGTTTGCTGATTAAATACTCAAGGGGCAGATCCTTGGGAAGGACTTGCATGCTATGTGGTTACATCCTGAATTCCCAGGGTTTTGGATCATATCATTCCATAAGCTTTGTCATTAAAGAGAAGTTGTGTTGTACGTTCGTCGTACGTAATAACAACTGATAAGAAATTCTTACGAAACTGTATCAAGAGAAAGGTACGTGATATTTCGAAGGTTGTTGGACAAGACTTGTGTGAATGTGGTGTTGAATTTTAACTACAGTTCCAACGGGGGCGTAGCTCAGATGGTAGAGCGCTCGCTTAGCATGCGAGAGGTACCGGGATCGATACCCGGCGCCTCCAAAGTACCTTTTTGGGCCTTTTTTATGGATGGGAAATCATCAAATGACTTCTTGTCTGGGTGGAGTGGAAGGGCGTGTCAGACTCTTACTGACTAAAACCCATCCGTGTTCCTTCTAAAGCCCTTTGCGTTGCAGGGCCGCGGTGACCCTTTCGAACAAATTCTGCAGCCCTGGCAGACCTTTTTTGACCTACTACTAGATTAATGAGGAAAACATATGGGTAAAAGAAGCAAGTTCTTAACATCAGCAAGGTTTATACAATTATTTATCATATCATGTAATATACCAGCTGACTGGTATTTGAGTGTGTTTGAAATGGATTATACAAGAGCTGATAAGCACCGATTTTGACCTCGAAATTTTGGGGAACATTTTGGGTTGTTTTCAAGTTATCGAAGATTTTATAATATGCCCGCGGCTCCGCCCGCGTTAATGTCGAAAATTAACCCATGGGAACAAACTCCCGGGGTGAATCCTATGTGTTATTCCAGACTATAATCTACCTCTGTGCCAAATTTCATCAAGATCCGTTCAGCCGTTCTGACGTGAAAGAGTAACAAACATACATCCATACTCACAAACTTTCATATTTATAATATTAGTAGATAGTAGAAGTAAATGGAGATTTTCAGCCACAGGACCAAAAACTAAGTGGTGAGAAACCTCCACTCTGGATAGTCAACCGATACTTTTCGGGTAGCTCATTAATCGAATTGAATCCCTCAAATAACAATTTATACGAGTCCCATCATTATGCTGAGCGATTGCAGTTTTGCGCGAATGTGACGCAATCTTCCTGACTTGCATAACTTTTGTAATTTTGTTTTTGGTATATGTCATGCTTGGCGCAAATAATCTTTAGTATTTCTTTCTTATTTCTGAAAAAAGTTATCTTTGGAAATTAATTGTCGTAGTGTTTAGGCTAAGAGAGTTTCTTGATACATCTTTTGTTTATTGTGGCATTTAAATGAGAATAAATGTATAACACTTGACGTATTCGATGAGACACTTCTTTGTTTAATGACCTTTCTAAAATGGTTAATAGATCTCAGTTTTGGCACGTGACGAAAAAAAACTCGGTCACTCAATATGGAACCTAAGTTTTCGGGGTCAGAATCGTTCCAAATCAGCTCTAGTATAACTCATTTCAAGGAACGCACTCAATTACCTACCAGTCACCTAGATATTATTGATACTTTCTGAAAAGTCTGTAAAAATGATTAAAATCTTATCATCGACATGGGCTTTTTCTGAAATAGTAAGTACCTACCTATGTGAAAAAATGTCGATCCACAAAAAAATACTTTGCTATTGATGTCATATTCATCATCTTCCTGCCCTTATCCCATGTTACTTGGGGTCGGCGCAACACGTTTTTTTCTTCCATTCTATCTTGTCAACCATCACGCTATCACTAACTCCCTTTTCTTTCATATCACTCCTAACACAATCCATCCATCTTTTCTTTGGCCTCCCTCTCCCTGTCCATCCATCCACATTCATATTCACAACTCTTTTAGTTACGTGCATTTCATCCCTCCCCTTCACATGACCATACCAAGATAAGCGGTTCCCTTTCAACTTTACATTGATTTCATATTAAAGGACTTAAAATTATTACCATGACAACCACAATGGACAGATGGTTTTACAACAGTTCTAGTACTTACCATCAAACACCTTACTCTTCAACTTGCTACAGTACTTCTCAGCAGCCTCCTTATTCTCAATGTTGGCCTTACAGGGATGTTCGGGCTCCTTCGTGTCTATGTCGGAGCAGAACTCCCTGGTCTTCCACTTGTTGGCGAACGCGAAAGCATTCTGTTCGATGTCGTTCTCAGGGGTCAGGAAGTCGTCTTTTTGGTTGAGGTTGAAGGTTCCGCAGAGACCCTGGGAGTAAAAATATTACTAAGCAAACTACTCGGTGACTTATATCATCAAGTGCATAGCCTTTTCCCAATTATATTAGGGTCGGCTTCCAGTCATACCGGATTCAGCTGAATACCAGTATTTTACGTGGAGCGGCTACCTACCAGACCTCCACAACCCATTAAATGGGTAACACGGTTCTCCTTGGTAAGCTGGTGTCAGATTTTCTGGCTTCTGACTATCCGTAACGACTGCCAAAGATCTACAAATGACACCCGGGACCAACGGCTTTCCGAGGCACGGAGGAGTCTCGGTATGTTACGATGGTCACCCACCACGGACTAATCTTGCCAAGCGATGCTTAACCTTGAAGATCAACCCGTGCGACTGTTATTATTTAGCCACGAGCTAAACTGACAGATATCTGAATAAAAAATAGGGTTTTTAGCGCGCCTTTTTACAGAAAGGACTAAAAAGTTCTTAGCACAGCGTAGTCATGTTGGCAACGCATTTTTGCCAACATAATCTACGACTTGTCTCTCGCTTAAGAACTTTTCTGTAAAAAGGCGCGCTACAGGTTCTTTATCTGAGCCAAAAGATCTAGTTAAGACTTATTTTTAACTTGTAGGATCTGTCAGATCCACTCTGTTAATTAAACCGTTGTATTTAATTAAATACTTATGATGTTTCTGAACCACCACTCTCAGTAGCTGAGCATTATCAACCAATCGAAGGCTCATGGCCACTAATTCAGTCCGGAGTTAGTAGGGATGGTGAAAAACCACAAAGAACCCCGAGACGTGTCAAATTTAGAGGTAAAACCATACACCGGGCCTGCACAGTTTCGATTGGCAAAAAAGGGTGTCATACAACCCATTTCTGCCTATACTATACACTTTTGGGATGATACCAAGACAACAGGGGCTTATCCTTACCTTGGTTGTTCCTTGGAACTCGGCTGGCACATCAATGAAGACACGAGTGTTGCCGTCCCACCATAAGTCCACTTTGTTGGGCAGTTGAACTAAAACAAAGAGCAAGAAATCAAGGGTCCACCAATGATAGATTTTGTCCTAAGATATACAGGGTGAATTTTTCTAAGGGTCTTCTGGGAGTCCAGAAGTTTTATGACAGTATCAGTACTGTGAGATGATAACCAATGTGCCTACCATTGAAATAAGCTTGGGCTAACTTTTTCGTCACCGGATTATCGTAAGATTGTAATAAATCTTTCATCATTAGATTATAAACTTAAATATAAGTAGTGTGAACAGATCATTTACAAGATTACAGGAGTAGGAGATAAGTCCTATTCAAATTCAACTTAACAAAATTCACTTTACAATATATCCGTGTCTTATTGAGAAGAAAGAGTTCACGATTTTACGCGATTTATTATATAGTTACGGCATTTGCCATGATATGACATTATTAATGCTCAGAAATGTTCACTTACCAATAATAAACATGGAAGAAGCAGCTCGGATCCTAACATCGCCCACCATGACAGGTAAGGTAGAAACCTCCTTCCCGTTGACGAGTATGAAACCCCCTTGCTTCATGTGCACCTTAGCTCCGTCGTAGTTCAGGTTGACTGCTTTCGTGCAGGACGGCTTGCCTTCGCCTTTGTAGGGGCTGAGGTCCATTGCCTGAAAGGGAGAGGGGTGTTAAAAATGTACCCTGTATCAGGGTGAATGTTTGTTCAATTAAAAAAAAAAGGCTGAGGGGATAGATAAAGGCTTCTTGCTGAAATTTTAACTATGGTAAATTACGGCTTGTGTCATCGCAGTCATTAAAGTTCTACTAGATCTCTGTCTTAGTCTAATGAGGGTTTTTTTTAAGTACGGGAAATCATCAAATGACTTCTTCCGCTCTGGGTGCAGCGGAAGAGCGTGTCAGACTCTTACTGACTGAAACCCATCCGTGTTCCTTCTAAAGCCCTTTGCGTCCAGGGCCGCGGTGACTCTTTCGAACAAATACCGCAACCCTGGCAGGCTCTAGCCCTAGCGAGCCCCGTCTCCTATGCTGACATGTGTTTGAGGCGCCCGTGGAACACAACGCGACGTCGACCCGGGCCTGGTGGTGATCAGACAGCGAGCCACCCAACGTGAGCCGTCCGCAGGCCCGCGCAGTAGGTGGCCGGGGTGAGCCCTGCGACACCCGTCGCCCGGGACGTCTTCTTCTGTAGCGGCGGTTGGGGCGAAGGCCTTGCCTTTCCCTCGCGCGGCGCGGAAGCTCTGCTTAGCTGTAGTATTGCGTAAGACGCGCAATACGGATAAATTCAAATATTTGGTCTAGAATAGATCTAGGCTAAAAAGTTGAGCAAACAACCCAATCAATTAAAACTCAGCTTTGTTGCTGGGGTTTTATGGCAGAAATTTACGGTGGTCCTCTGTGGTCCTAAATCTTAAAATTGTATATTTTTTCTAGCATGGTGTAGGTGCAGTGGCCCATGAAGTCGTAGCGCAGCTCGCAGAACGTGAAGTAGTGCGGGTCGCCCACCGCGCCGCAGCACCCGCCGCATGTTACCGTCGTGCAAGTCCACTCGCCGGACTGGCATGTGCTGGTTAGTATCATACCTGAGTGATAGCCCCAGAACACGCCACATTCTCCACCTCCACCGTCAGGTTGGCGGTCTCCAGCATGGTGTAGGTGCAGTGGCCCATGAAGTCGTAGCGCAGCCCGTCGAACGTGGAGTAGTGCGGGTCGCCCACCGCGCCGCAGCGGGCGCCGCATGCTACCTTCGTGCAAGTCCACTCGCCGGACTGGCATGTGCTGGTTGTGAATAAGAGGTATGGATGAGCCCAAAATAAAGTGTGTTTCGAGGGTCTAATGTCAGGGTTATATGGTTCAAAATAAGAGTATTTCACACAAAGTAAAGGTACGACCTTCAAAATCGAACTGGTTGCTCTAACTCTCTACGCGACAGCCCTTCTCTTGATGTCTTCAAAAGGAAAATTAAAGAGCATTTCCTTTCACAATGACATAATATTAGTAGATATGTATATAGTATATACATATTTGTATTTATGTATGTAGGTATATTTATGTACATTATTGGTACACTGGTTCCTACCCTCAATGCTGATCTCTCTCTATCAAAGGTTTGCTGGGAGAAAACTCAACTTTGAGTTAAGCTCGCCTTTGTATATAAACTTTATTTTGACTGTTTTTATAATATAAGTCGTTTTGGTGTACAATAAAGAATTATGAACTAACTTGGTACCTACTAATTATAACTTTGTTCAGCTGTCTCCTGGCTGACTTCTTGTTCAGTGATGGCCATTTTCTTTTTTACCACTACTTCGCTTTAAGGAATTCGACTGTTTTTCATTTAATCAAGTTTCACTACACTCATACTACACTCGATTTGATTATTCGGCCAAAAAGATCCAAACAATAATCAAACTAAAAGAAATGAACACATCTAAACACTCACCAAGTATTACAGTCCTTCCTTATCGTAGCACCTGGCTTGAAGTTCTTATTCCTCAGCCTGCACGGGCACTCGGTCTTGAGCACACACTTGCCGCCCTCCAGCAGCAGGCCTTCAGGACAGAAGCAGCCTTCCACGCAAGAACTGTTGCCAGTTTTCGCCGAGACCATGGGGAAGGCACAGCTGGGCTGGGAGTCGGGCCCGCAGGATTTGTAGATCTTGCCTTCGGGACACTTCATTGCTATTGGGGAGAGTATTGAAATTTGTAGAGGATATTTGGTGGTAGTTAATAACGACATAGTTTTGGTTTAAATAAATAAGTTATGAGTATTTTATATCTATTGTTATTGGTTGACAACATACGGCCGGTCTCAATAACCTGAATTGTCTCAATAAATTGAATTGACCTTTAACCAACTGTCAAATTAGCTACCAACAGTAGCTGAAACGTCATATTTGACGTTATTAAAATCGGCCTTAAGACAAGTGTCTCTCACTAGCGTGGCTTTAAAGGAACTGGTGTACCAATACGGCGAGAACTTTTTTTGGCAGTTATAATGATACCAAACCAGAGTTATGATGAGTCACAAGAGTTAAAATTGATCGTTTAGCAAACGAAGCCGGGTCATATGGAGAAATTTATCCATGTTCTCCTTGGCATACCGAGCTTCTACCCTTAGTTCGAGACAGATGTATTCAATCTTGGTTAGAATATTTTGATAACAGATCGTTAGCGAAAGGTATTTGGTACAGGACGATCCAACCATCTCTTCCACGGACTCTTTGGTTCAGCGAGGGAGCGATGACTAGACGGGAAGTGGTGACGGCTTTAGGCTCCGATCAGGCCACATACCACTCAATAGTCTCGGATTCATGATGCGCAAAGTTGATTCTCCCAATTGCGTTGTCTGTAGAGTTGTAGAAGACGTGCATCATATCCTGTCGGAGTGTGTTCGCGTTGGAGTCCAAAGACGTCAAGCTTTTGTCACTAGCTTTAATGTAGGCTTCCAAAATAGCATCCTGGCCTTACCATTATCGGATAAGGCTAAAACACTTGATCATATTATTATTATGGGCATAAGGTTGCGGGTAAGCTACTTTACAATATTTTTGTATTCAATCATTGTTTAAAATTACTTTCTGTACATACCAAGTCTAAAGATGCCTTAGCCTTAGAATATAACTAGAGTACTTACGACAAGTGTCAGCATCGCGCCAGTCCTTCATTTCTGCAACTCCATGTCTCAAGCATTCCTTAGCGTAAACTGAAACTGTGCTGCAAGCGCATTCCTCAGGACCTGTATTAAGTACAAAGAATTAGTTAGGAGTTTAACATTTTTCTTAGCCTTAAAATAGGTACTTATTGTTGTGTTACTCACTCAAACTGGAGGTGCAAGCGCAGAAGTCCCATTGGCAGGCGTCTAGTAGCAGTGATACGTCCATAGCCTACAAGAAAAACAAACGAACATTATTGGGGACTGAAAAAGAACAGATGATGGCAATAAAGATAGAAAAACTATAAGACATTTTATAGAGAAACTATAGCTCTTGCCCGCGACTCTGTACGCGCATATCCCGTTTTTTCTCGTTCCCGAATGACCTATAGCATTCCTCATAAATGTGGCTATCATATACAAAAATAATTTTCCAACGCCGACTGGTAGTTCCAGAGATTAGCGAGTTCAAACAAACTCTACAACTTAGTTAGGTACGTGTCTCACCGTGAACGATCAGCGAGTAGCGAGTAAAGCTAGAAACTAGTTGGCGAGCAGCGAGTGTGTAGTTGCGAGTTTAGTCGCTCGTCTATAAGCGAGTGCTCTTGTGCGACGGGCGATTACTCGCACCACTCGCTCCGGCGTGCGGCGCACTATAGGTACAAATTACCACCGATTGGTCGCTCAGCGTGACTTCTGACTTCTGACCGCCAAGCGAGCGAGATCTTTGATAGCTTTTGTCGCTGAGACAAACTAGTGGTAAGAGAGTTCTCGCCGGTAGTATGTCTCTTTTAATCACACGGGATCTATATTTTTTGTTCCTCAGCGAGTAAATAGTCGATAGCTAATCGCTTCCTCGTCGGGGGTGGGGGGCCAAGTGCCTTATTAATGTGTAACATCTTTTCTCTCGCTTTCCTACAATGTGTGGGAGTGATTTCGTGAAATGGGACGGAAGTGTGTAACAGGAAGCCAAGGAAGCGCGCGCTATTTGATTTGACCAATGAGCGCGCGCAGTGGTCGAGTTGGCTGTCAGTTGGTACTTTTAATGTTAATGTTGCTTTTTACGAAGGTGTGATGTCAGATGTTACACATCCTATGCGACTACTGTAAGACTCGCTCATTTTAATTAGTATAGTATAGATGTATGAGAATTCTATGGTTTGTTTAATTGCTTAGTAAAAACAAATCTTAGTTAAAAGCAAACCACTAATTTTGAAGTTATAGTCAAGGCACTCACCATAGAGCATTTCCTGAATTTATCTTTTGAGAAGATCTTGGTGCAGAATTCCTGGGCCTTCTTCATGTCATCATCAGATTTGGAAGCGCAGGCGCTCGTCTCCGTGGGTTTACTGTCACATACATCTGAAAGAAGGCTCGTTGTAATCTGATCGATTTGCTTTTTATTGTATATACTCTTTCTATGCGAGTCGATGATGACCATAAACAGTTGGTGCCCAGAGCGATTTGCTTAATATCAAATCAATCTGTCGAAAACTCAAACATACTATTGTCACACTTTAGGGAAGTGGCTGTTCTTAATGAATAGGGGCCATCCATAAATTATGTCACATTTTAAATGTGTTTGGGAGGGGTCCTAAATTTCGTGACGTCACATTTCAAAATCTAATATATAAATGAAGTATTTAAACACGTAATTTGAACTATTCACGAAAAACTTAAAAATATTTTCAGCCCTATCTGTATGTTCATAAGGTTTAAGTTTTTTGCTTTGTTATTTTTTAAAGTTTGATTTGATGTTGATTATAATAAAAAAATAATTCACTTAGTATAAAAATAATGTCGGAAGTGCTGTATTAATTTAATCATTTCTAGATATTTTACATACTATGTCCTCACACTAGGGAGGGGGGAGTCTCACAAATGTGACCAGCTGTGACAAGGACGGGGAGGGATTCGTGTGACGTAATTTATGGATGGCTTCATACTTAAAAAAGGAGGTTAAGCCCTGGCTGAGTTCGAAAGTAGATGGCAAAAAATTGTAAAAGTTAGTAGCATCAGATCTGTGACTGAACTAAATGAAATGTCACCAACTGAATCAGACTGCTTGAAAACCGACTTGTTTGGAACTTTTTTGCCGTTTTTAGCGATATGGTTTTTTGACAAAGTCAATTTTTTATTTCCTACATTTTGGTGAGTTATATTTTTCGAGTCGTCTTTTCGAGCCTTTTATTTTGATATACTCGATAGGTTTTCTGGAAAAACATATTTTTGAAGAAATAAAATGGCGTCAAAAATCGGCCCTTTTTAATTGTTATATACCCAGTGTCACTCTCACAATCAATTCGAATTTAACGACATCTCTCAAGCTAAAATCCATCAAGCCGTTAAGGCTACAGAACGTGCCAAAGAAATATACATACATACACACTCGAAAAACATAACCCCCCTCCTGGCGCAATCGGGAAAAATCACCCATTTATAGGTACGTACCTCCAATCTTATGAACCTGCCACGACGAAGCGAGAACAGACTTGGTCTTCGCAATAGTCTTGTCTCTGGTCATGAAGTCATTCTCCGGGTTCCCATCTAACGTCCCGCAAAGCCCTTCGGTATTGTTCCACAGGACAACTGAACCTTCCACCAGGATTATGTTCTGAAAAACAGTTTTATGTTACAAAAAGGGAATTTCTAAGACAACAAGTTTTATAGTCATTTCAGTTTCACATAGGTGTAACATTCAATTTGCAATGATTGCAAAATGCAGCTGTACCTAAGTATAATATAGATAGTAACCGGCGGTAAATGGTACATCTAGTTTTAAAAATTCGCTGTTGTAGACCATAATCTTTGTAACTCAGACTTGTAAGACCATCAAAAAAATAAACGCTGCATTTGAATATAGCTCGAAAAGCGCGAGATTTACCTAGAGGATATTGACTACGTGACGAAAACCTAAGACCCTGCCCAGCGTGGTATTTTAAATACCCCCCTGAACCGGTCACGTAGTATGGGTACGTTCCCTCATGGAGTTTCTTGTCCGTTCTTCTCCATAAGAATCTATCTTTGTAAAAAAAAAATTGCAGACTCCGTAAAATAGTAATAAATCTTTTTCAAATTATAATTGCTCGATATGTTATGAAATAATCGTTTTGTATACGATAAATCTTATCCAAATTTAATAGTTTCTTATATATCCGTGAATTATTAACAAAAAATTGTTTACAATTTCACGTGAAATTTTACAATCTTACAGCGTTTGCAATTTTCTGGTGACATACATATATATATTCTTTTAACTGTGTTGACGTTCAAAAGTGCCTTTTAATGGCCTAATTGGAATAAATGTTTTGACTTTGACATGATATATTTACTACTGTGGCAGGACACAGATACCCATTATAAATAAAGTAACACCTTCTTGTACCTGTGCTAGTATAAGTTAATTAGAATTGTGGATGTCCTGAGAGTTTCCCCCTTTCCTTTTAATTTCCTATCATAGATTTATTTTTGCTTGATTTTAGAAGTACTTTAGTGTTTTGAGTCATATTTTTTTTATTAGATACTTTATTTATTTCGAAAATACTAAACTATCAACATAGGATGCAGGCAACCGGATGCAGATTATCCAGGATCATAATAATATGAGCGGATGTTCGATAAGTCAAATGTTCCGAAAACGAACCAGATTAATGTCATTGACACTTAGCAACACATGTACCTAAGTTTTTATTTAAAGTGATTGACCTCAAAGGATCATTTAAAAGCCGATGTATACTTTTAAATTCTCAATGATTCTCCTAATCTGGTGAGCTAAGAGAACAGAAAAAAAATGGTCTCCGGTAACTACATGAATATGTCACCGGAAAATAACAAACTCCGTAAGATCATAAATCATAAAATAACTTGAGAGATTGTAAACTCTCGAAAAATTGTCAACTGAACATTTGGAATACTATTTCACGCATCAAAATTTTATAGTCCATAAACTCGCGGAGTCGCTCCGAGAAATTGTGGACTAACATAAACTGGCGACCAATCAGCTGTCTGGTCTACAATTTATCTGTTTTGGTGTGATAGTTAAATTGGAAACTTGGCCCAGTCTTTGTTTAGTCTTTGTTTTCTTTGAATAGACCAATGAGAGCCTTGTTTACAGTTTTACTGTCACATGAAAACGGTTAAATTATAGACTTGTGCTCTGATTGGTCGCAAACCTTACGGAGTTTGCTATTTTTCGGTGACAAATACAAGCTTTTGATGCCGATTAGGTACTATAGTCGACGCCAGATAAAGTTGCAATAACGATCATTGACCCACCTACATTTATTGACATACTTAATTCTGAAAACAGAAATAAAGATATAAAACTGTCCTAAATAGACATTTATCGTGATCCTTTACATTTTCGAGTAATGAAAATCGATTGTCCAGGTACCTACGCGGAGATATTAAGGAAAGGGCAATGACCGTTAATGCAAATTTATCTGGCATCGACCATATACCGAATTATTTCTAAAACACTTACAGCCTATGATTGGGTGAAAGTACTCATGATTATAAACAACTTTTTACTATGAGAATAACCTGAAATAACAACCGTGTTTCACAAATAACCCTGTAGTGTGCGAACAAGTGCTAGTCACTGCCTGAGATACGCTCACATACCTCCAGCGGTGACACTTGCACATAAATTATATTAAGTATTAATAAAATATCAAGAACAGTTTGTTTCCTGTAAATAAGATTACATAAGTATGTAGTATGTCATGAAAATTATGCGTTTTGAACTTATGACGGTAATTTTAAATTAAACATCGGCTTGTCCTAACTTTTCCTTTAACCCCGACCAAAAAGAAAGGTGTTGTAAGTTTAAGGAGAAAGAAAGAAAAGTATTTAATTGCCACAAAACGACATACCTACATACATAAGTAAACCCTAAACGATAGTATTAGTAGTTCTTAAATTATATTAGTAAAGACACATTAAAAACTAAATTAGAAAAAAAATTACAAAAGTATGAGTAATTATAAATAAAGTGGATGCATGTCGTGGTTGTGACAAAAGGGCTTCCACTCAGCATAATGCTGTGCCGTGGGGGACCCACAGCTTTGTCGTTTGTATCTGTGTATATGTGTGTGTCTATCTCTGGTATCGGATCTCCTAAACGGATGAACTGATTTTGATATTTTTATTAGGGTTCCGTTTTCGAAGGGTAACCAACGGAACCCTATTACTAAGCCTCCGCTGTCCGTCCTGGTACGTCCATCCGTGCGTCCGTCCGTCCGTTTATCTGTCAGCGGGCTGTATCTCAAGAACCGTAATAGGTAGACAGTTGAAATTTTCACAGAGAGTGTATTTCTATTGCCGCTACAGCAACAAATAATAAAAATTAAGTAAATTGAAAGTGTAAGTTTTTTTTTTGTGTTATGGTAACTTCGTGTGAGAGTCCGACTCGCACATGGCTGTTTTTTTTATCCATTTATGGTACACCATTTTCCTTAAAAAATTAATATGTGAAGACTTGAAATAATATTTGTAAAACATAGTGTAATTAATTTGTAAAGTCTTGTCTTACGCGGAGATAAAAACGACAATAACACTAAACTATCGGACGTATTTTTGAGAAAATTTCACCATCTTAAAGACAATATTAATAAATATTAAAGATAATCTAAACATTAAAGATATTTTAAAGTCAAAGAATAATGCGTGGGGTTGGTTTTTAACATTAGGTCGCAGGGGTGTGATTCGCTTGATTTTTCTTTTTTTGTGTGCTTATTTTTTGTAAGATAATTGCATCACAATTTTAAGAGCTTTTTCTGATATATTAAACAAATAATTATTTTTAATTAGTATACATATTGTCACTACCTACTTGAAACTTTATACTAAGAAGTTAAAATACACATAAAATTACAAAGTTGTTGATATCAATATACTATTTGAAATTGAAATTGAAATCGTAGAAAATCATATCAATAAAATACATAAACAGAAAAAACGAATCTGCGGTTCAGTACATTTTATCAAGTTATGCGTACATATATGGGGCAGTCGATTTTTTCCCGATATTTCAGTATTGGACCCACAGTAAAAGTTGATCATAATGAGTATAATATAGCTGTATAAATGCTATAAAATAAATGCTATAAAATAAATACTATAATATGATAAATACTAAACATTCTTATTATAAAAAATAAGGTCCACTCCTGCAAACCAGAGTTATCTTTTAACTCAGAGATACATATAGTTGCTAATACGAGGTTAAATAATAATAGTTTAATAGTTTATTATCAGAAAGGTGGGTACAAAATCATCTATCTTATTCAAAAACTATAAAGAAATAATTTTTCATACATGATGGCCCCAGGTTAGAACCAAATCGCAGTTAAAATATAACTTTGGTTCGAGCAAGTGGACCTAAAATACTTACAATAATAACCAAATTAAGTTAAAGCACCTGATTTGACGCTTGTATGAAAAATAACCCTCAGCTTGAACGTCAAGAGGTTTTTTTTTAATTTTCCATGTAACCTTTTTTTCATAAAAAAAATTCACCGACAAACAACACACGTCAGCACCAACCTAACAAGGACAAATAAAGTAAAGTAGATCCTTACGTTGGTATCCCACTTGATGGTGACGCCCACCGCGTCCAGGTTGACCAGCACGAAGTTGCTCGGCATGGCCACGCGGATGCCGGGCAGGGACGCCGGCATGGGGATCAGGCGCTTGCTGTTGCGGAATACTACGGAGCCGTCCTCTGTTGAAGGTACAAAGCATTTTGGAGATGACTGCCATGATAATCAAGTCATCCAAAAGTTAATCTAAAACCAATTTTTTTTTTTAATATGAGTTTGCTCTTGACTCTAGTCTAGGTCATAGATGACAGAGACTTCGACGATGGAGCGAGCTCTTTTAATTTTGAAGAGATTAGGGTTGTATGCGTTCGGAAACACAGACGCAGGCAGAGGTCTTAATGAATACTCTGCCCTCCGCAGAAAAGAACGGTTCTGGGTGCAAATTCTCCCTACGCGAGGTTTTGCAGGGTTATGAACGGTTGCAGTGATCGGATCGACCTCCATTTTGTCGATTTAGGCAAATTGAAAGTCAGTTTTTATAAGTATCTCCCGAACACTGAGTTTCTTAGCCCTGCATTATCTCACTGGGTGGGTGAATTAAGGCATTAAGGCAAATATTACCTATTTTTTCATTTAATTTAACTTTATATATGTATATATTTTAAGTTACGACACCGTTTTGTGTGCTTGTGGAGTTTACCTGTAAGCGATTGTTACACTCAATTCTGATTTGTTGCTCCTGTTTCATTTGCTTATACCAGTGTAAACAATTGTTGGTGAACCAAATAAATGGCCTGGCTACACGCCTAATCTTATTTGCACCAATTCTTGTTTGTGCAACGTGCGTTAAGAAGGCAAAAAAAATAACTAGCACACACCTGCATGCAGTTTATGCGCCGATGGTTAGCGCAAGCATGCTTAAATGTGTAGCCGAACCCTAAAGACAAGTGTACCAAACTCAAAAAAAAAATTGTCTTTTTTTTTTAAATGTGTTTTCATATTTGTATTTTCTAGCATTATGATTTATGTAAGTGTGCTTTTGTGTGTTGTGTTTTCTTTTCTTGTACCAAATAAATGTTTTATCTATCTATCTATCCATCTAAAAGATCATAGAAAACTAAAAAACTGTTTTCTAGTTTTCTATGTTTCTATGGTTGTATATTGGTTTTGTAGGTTCGTAATGTCTGGTTGCGGAATTTGTTCGAAACAGTCACCGCGGCCCTGGAACGCAAAGGGCTTTAGAAGGAACACGGATGGGTTTTAGTCAGTAAGAGTCTGACACGCCTTTCCGCTCCACCCAGAGCGGAAGAAGTCATTTGATTATTTCCCATACTTAAAAAAATAGAAAAAAAAGTTGCCCAATGTCTGAAAGTAAGTAAGTAGTATACTACACTGATAGATATAAACTATAGCTGAGTACCGTGGGGTTGGCCTGGGAACGGAACTTGCGTTTAAAAACGATTATTTTATAAATGCTGATCAGAAGGATATCCTACAGTATTTGAATTCCAAAAAATCTGTAAAGTTTCACATTCAAATAAATTCATAATTCAAGTCATCACATTCTTATCTTTCTTTACCAACCAAATATTATCTCGTTAATGGAAAACACTAAATCTAGTCTTTGACGCAATCAACGAAAAGGCGCCAAAAAAATTTTACACGAATTAACACCTTATAAACCTGACCCCAAGATTGATTTTCCTTTAATTTTAATTCAAGAATACTCTCTTACCTCCGACAGCCAGAACGTAGAACTTCTCATCCAGGTAGACCGTCAGCTCGCTGGGACAATACGCCGTGTTCTTGCACACGCCGTGCTTGACCTCCACTGAGTATGTGTGTTCCTTTGCGTCACGGACCAAGATATGTTGGCAGGGAGATTGGAAGCTGGAGAAAATTAATATTATTAAGTTCACAAACAAAAGTTAAGTAACCGCTCTGATGTCAGTTTGACTCCATAATTAAGAACTCCCAGAAACAATGCAACTTTTAAGATTTTTTTGTTTATATTGCTATAAAATAAAAAAAGATAGATCAAAGCATAATATAACCGTCAAGATCGTCAATAATTACTTAGTTGTAAAGAAAGTTAAAATCCAAACAAACTTATTGGCCGCTTAAGGCCTTAGCAGTAGGATTTTTTTTTCTAATTTTAGATGCCAACCTATCTCAAAAAAGGAAAAAATATTTTTTGACAAAAAAAAATAACAACCGACTTCCAAGGATATACTTTCCGATTGGTCCCATTGAAATTTCATCAAAAAAGTATATCCTTTCACATCACAGGATTTTTCAAATCGATTCATAAATAACGGAGTTATGAGGTAACAAACATAAAAAATAAATTTTAAAAAATACAACCGATTTGAGAACCTCCTCCTTTTTTTGAAGTCGGTTAAAAAAGGGCAATTTTTCTTTGTTAATCTACTCGATACAATAAACAGTATCCCTAAGATGAGCCTACTTATAAATCATGACATCAAAAGTGTTATAGTGAACACCAGCCCAGCTAAGACGCCTCCTGAGGTGCCTCCTTTGGTCGTCAGATCCTGCACCACCACGATGGGCGGCCCGTGCCGTACGTGGTAAGAAAGCCGAGCATCCCGTGCGTAGCGTGCGCAGCCTCCGTGTTCGTGCCGTGCGTGCTAACCGTCATAGAGTATGCAAGTTCCACAAGGGCAAAATTCGAAGGATTTTCCACAAAATTTTAAGGTTCCATAGCCTTTTTCGAGTACTAAAATACCTACATTTTAATCCCTGACACAAAAAGAAACAATTCTCCAATGCCTAACATAATTACCTGTAAATCTTGCCGTCAAAAGTCTTATAATGCACACCAGCCCAGCTAAGACAGGTCCCACCTTTGGGCGTCAGATCCTGCACTATAACGATGGGCCGGCCCGTGCCGTACGTGGTCAGCGAGCCGTGCATCCCGTGTGTAGCGTGCGCAGCTTCCGTGTTCGTGCCGTGCGAGCCACCCGTCATGGAATGGTGCGTGTGACCCTCGCTCATCATTTGGTGGTGCCCGTGCGATTCGCTTGTAGTTTCTGAGTAGTAGGTGTAGGTCTGTTGGGGAAGATTGTGGTTTTAGGTGAGTAAGATTATAGAGGGGTTACAATGATCGAGCTCAATGTGACCAATGATAAAAGAAATCACGCTGAAATAATCAGGCAAAATCCTACCCTCAAACTATATAAAAAGAAGAAAGTAAAATTATTTTTAACGTTACTAAAAATCTAAATGTCTAACGGCCCGTTTCAATAACGTATCTACCTTTAACCAACTGTCAAATTAGCTACCAACAGTAGCTGAAACGTCATTTTTGCCTTTGGAACATGACGTTTCAGCTAGTGCTGGTACCTAATGTGTAAATACGTTATTGAAACGGGCCGTTAATAAACACTAATTCAGAAAGGAACATGCAGTTGACGTTAACGTTTAAAAAAAATATTTTAAAGTATCTTACACTGTTATATTTGTGACTCCCTGGTGTGATAACGACGACCTCAGCTGCAAAAAGAAAAATATTTTGTTTGAAGATCATCATCATCATATCAGCAGAAAGACGTCAACTGCTGGACATAGGCCTCGCCACAACAACCGGTCCTGAGCGTCTCGCATCCATCGGCTACCCGCAACCCTCACCAGGTCATCGGTTCACCCGCCTTCCAATGCTACGTCTTTCGGTACGCGGTCGCCACACTAGAACTTTTCGGTCCCATTGTACCACGAGAATATACCACGGAACTTCCCGAACGCCGCCCAGCCGAGAAGATACTAAAATTAAATTAATAATAGTTGCAGCAGTTGTATCTCAATCCTGTATCAAGTTTTGGTGGATCGTGTAAGGTGAACCAACGACCCAGTGAAAGTCACAGGAGTTTTTCGCAAAAGGGCAAAAACTGTTGTTTTGGGAAGGCTTCAGTGGACTTCTTTGTGGATTTTTGCTGAAATCTGCTTGATGCAAGCAAAGCATGACCTATCGGTGTGGAGATGCTTCGGAAGACTTGTTAGTTGCTTCGGGAGGTATGAGATGCTACGGGTGGCATATATGACGCTTTGGGAGGCATATAAGATGTTTTGGGAGGTATGCGATGCTTCGGGAGACATAGAAGATGCTTCGGGAGGCCCATGTCCTTTTCACTCACAGTAAACACAGCGCGGTATCGGCTGCGGCTCGAACACGCCCGTGAAGTACTTACAGGTGTTCAGCTCAGCGGCCGGAGAGCTGTAGTTGCTGCCGGATGGACACGTCACAGGCAGCCATATTATTTGCTACCTTACCTTAAGGTACACCATCCAAGGCGACCTAGCGCGGCTGGATACGGGCACAGCAGGATCTGCTAGTGTGGAGTTACTCCGGAAGCCTCGGGAAACCAATATTTACTACTATGCTGGATAAGAGCACAACAGCATGTGTTAGTGTGAGGATGCTTCAGGGGGCCTGCGAGATGTTTTTGGGACGTCCATTTTTATTTTCTTTTAGCTTTATATTCTGTGTACTCACCGGTAAACATATTGCGGTATTGGCTGTGGCCCAAGCACTTGCTTAGAGCAATGGAGGACCCATTATTCTGGAGATGCTTTGAAAGGCCTATGACATGCTTCGGAAGGCCTATGAGATGCTTCGGGCGGCCCATCAGATGTTTCGGAAGTTCCTTTTTTGTTTTTTCTTTCAAGACCCTGAATACTCACGGTAAACACAGTGCGGTATAGGCTGCGGCTCGAAGACTCCTGTAGAGTACTTGCAGGTGTACAGCTCAGCGGCCGGCGAGCTGTAGGTGCTGCCGGATGGGCACGTCAGCATGCAGCTGGACGACTCACTGTCGCCGAAGCAGTCGTAGCCGCCGTTGAACGCTAGTTTACGGATGTCGCATTCGCTGACGGCTGGAAGAAATGGTGTATTAAAGAAGGATGCAAAAGATTAAGTGAGGTATATGTGGTGTGGAGTCACTGACAAGTACCGAATGGACTTGCGCAAGTAGAAATGCCCAATGTCAAAAAAATATTTCAGAATCACGTATGATTTGGCTTTGTAGGCATACGCCTACAAAGTCAACCGCCAAACCGACCGCAATTCGGCCGTGTTTAATGATTTAAATCAGTTCTAAGTTTTATAACAATTTGATATAAACAGCACCTTACATAATATTGCAGTAAAAAAAAAATTAAATGAAAAAGTGTTTATTCACGGTAAGTATTACATTGCCAACATTATAATTATTACCTCTGCCAAACTGCAAAGCAGTTTGTTGGCAGTTGTAGCTCTTTTCCTTTTTTTTTTTTTTTTGACGGTAACCACTCGCAGTTCAGCACACTAAGGCTGGTTACTGCTTAACCGGACTACCCTGTGGTGGCCTCAAATGAATTCACTGTCGGGTTTTTTTTTTTTTTGTTCGATTCGGCGATTTTTATAGTTTAGGTGAAACCCTGACGTGCAATTTTGATTTTTAACCCGAATAGCTGCAGTTTTTTTCCGTTTCTAATTCTACTATAGACAGAAACTGAAATTAATAAGTTGTAAGCTGTACAGTTTTATTTGTGTCCGTGCCTGAGTTCGACAAGTTCGTTCAGAGAAACATCGAAAAGCTTTTAAAATCCAAGTGATACTCACAGTACTGACACTGGGCGCCTCTGAAGTCAGCGGGACACTCGCACGTATTCACTGCCAGACAAAGCCCCCCGTTGACACAAGGAGGGCTGCACTCAGGAATACAGTCAGGAATGGTGGAGAAGTCGGCTCTGGTCGGCTGCCACTGTCCGTCAGTGCACTTCATGTTGGCAACATTGGAGCCGTCGATGAATTTGTGGCCTTCTAAGCAAGTTATCGTGCAGGTTCTGGAGGGAAGATATTGTTTTTGTAAGTTCATTAAAACCGAGAACATTTGAGATTATAAAGGACTAGCGACCGGTCCGGGCTTTGTACGGGTGCCAATTATATGCACAAAACTTTCTCGCTTACTGGTCTTTCAGTAAGGGTATTACCACACCAATACATCGATCGTCGAGCGATGGCATCAGTCGACATTGATCGACGTTGATCGATTGGTGTGTTAGCTTTGACTGATCAAGGGTTACCGGGCGAAAAACAATTGGTGTGGTAGAAGTAGAAGCCATCGATCAACGTCGACTAATTCATTCTACCTTCGATCGACGATAGATCGAATGGTATAGTAGAAACTATCGGTCGACGTCGACTAATCAATTCTACCATCGGTCGATGGCATCGATCGATCGATTCGTGTGATGTGGAATTTCCGAAAATTTTGAAGATAACACTTTCTTAAGAAAGAACATTACGTGAAATCACCCAAGCAGCGTAGCAATATTTTTTTTTTATTGTAAAAGTGTTTTACTGTGAAAGTACTGAATCGATTACAAGAATTATTTTAGTCATAGAAACCTACACTATCGCTGTTTGTCAGGAGGTACTTTTATACAGAAAAAAATCAGGGTACCTATGGAATCCATGATTCTTTACATATTTGGTGTGCAATCAAGAGATCTGTTACGTGCTAATGCCATCCAATTCCGATGATGTAAACGGGATAGTGCTATTCGCTATGCATAGCTCCGTCTCCCTCTTAGAGCGGAATCATGATCGTTTTAAGACTTCATTGTAGGGCCCCAGGTATCAATGTTTCTAATTTTGTACTTACTCTGTCGAGCATTTCCTCTCGGAGTTCATGGGCAGGGGCGGGTAGGAGAGGCAGGGTTTCTTCTCGAATTCGCAGAACTTGCCGTGGAAGTTGGCGGGGCAATCGCAGGTATTAGTATCGATGCAGATGCCCGAGTTCTTGCAGGCGGGCTCACATTTTGCTGTTGGAATTAACAATCACATCAGTATTTTTAACCCAAAGTTTGACTAGTGGAGAATGCCTGGTTGTCTCCAATCCGGGCACAAACCTACAATCCGGGCCACAATATTTTGCAAGATCCAGGATCCGAACCGGACCTCATGCTCAACAGCAGCGCTTACGATCAGTAGATCAAATGGGGAGTTAGAAATTTATAAAAAAATGTTAGTTATGTTTCTTTCATATCGACGACACGGTTGGCGCAGTGGTGGGGCGATTGATCTGGGGTTCGATTCCCGCACGGAACAAGTATTTGTATGGCCTACAGGTAGTTGTTCCGGGTCTGGCTGTTTGTGTATGTGATATTGTATGTTTGTAAACGCACCCACGACACAGGAGAAATTCCTAATGAGCAAAGCTTAAAAAAAAACGGCGCTGACGGCGAAGACAGTTACCAATGGATATTCAGAAATTGAATTCAACATTTTAAGATTCTTACTTCAGAAGAGAGTTAATCGTTGAAAGGTTGCTGGAATAGTGCCATTGTTTTAAAAAAAATAGGCGCCTATTTTCCCTCCTTTATCTCTCCTGCCAATCAGTCTAGGACACGACCCTGACCTGAACTGCATCAGCTCCCTGCATTATCGCTGACATTGGCGCCTATTTAGGTCGTGATGTTATTTGCAAATCGAACGGACGGCAACGCCGGGCGCCGGCTTAGATCTGCGTCGCTTCCGTTAGGGCAGATAGCGTGCCCACGCGCAGTTGATAATCGCGTATACCTACTCTGGTAGGTGTTTTGTCTATTTTGATCTTATCGAGACTATTATTAATAAAATTATAATAATAAATCTCTTTATTTTCAATCTACTAGGTCGGTGTTTTTGGTTTTTTCTTTGTTTTAACACCGACTTCCGAAATTAAAGTTTTTTACAGACATACTCTTTAAAGATATCATCATCTGCCTAGCCTTTTCCTAACTATATTGGGGTCGGCTTCCAGTTAAACCGGATTCAGCTAAATACCAGTATTTTACGTTTATTTTACTAACATATTATTTTACTATTTTACCATACCCATTAGGAATAAATAGTTTTTCAAAAAGTTTTATTTTTCACTTTTATACGCCATTCCATTTACTTGGATGACATGTTTTTTTCAGCTATTTTGATTACTATTGTCCTTTCACATAATAAAAGATTTTTTCAAATCGGTTCATAAATGACTGAGTTATGAAGTATAAAACATAAATTGAGAACCTCCTCCTTTTTTGAAGTCGGTTGAAAATTGTTTACAGTTTGAATATTTTAGAGTTTTCTATAGAAGAATAGTGAAACATTGATCTCTCTTTCTCTATCAAATTTTGTAACGAATCAAACTCAAGTCACTTTTTAGATCTAGGTGTCTTGCGCATGCGTCAAGTAGGGTTGCCAACTTATACAGTAAGAAATAGAGTATTTCTGATTTTAGGAAGGGCAAATGAAGAGTACAGTCGTAGAAAAAAATAGTAGATCTACCTATTAATTATTATAATACTTATTGCGAAACCAAAATATCGCTGTTGTAAAAATAATTAGAGAATTCGAATAACGCCGTAGATTATTTTATCACCAATTTGCAATTGTGACCAAAAAGACAAATCTCCTTCAGTGGAATATATTAAATAGATTATTTTAGCTTACTCTATTGCTTTTCTAGATTATAGAGTACGTCTACGCAAATTAGAGTACAATACTCTATTTTAGAGTACGGTTGGCAACCCTAGCGTCAAGCTTCAAAAAGATCGGTTAATTCATTTCAGAGAGGACTTGCGAGTTTGTATTAAAAACCGGACGTAAGCGCTCTTAAGGTATGGTAAAAAATGGTACCTAAAAGGATTACTGTTACAAATACTAATTTACTTACTAGCTTTTGCCCGCGACTTCGTACGCTGGTATCATTCCCGTATAGCCTATAGCCTTCCTCATGAATGTGGCTATCATATACAAAAAATATTTTCCAAATCCGACTGGTAGTTCCAGAGATTAGCGCGTTCAAACAAACAAACAAACAACCTCCTCAGCTTTTTTTTTTTTTGAGATGGGTTTGCTCTTGACTCTAGTCAGGTCATAGATGACAGAGACAAAGTCGACGATGGAGCGAGCTTACCCAGAAGAAGCCTGTTCACTCTAATTTGTAAGAGATTAGGGTTGAATGCGTTCGGAAACACAGACGCAGGCAGAGAGTTCCACTCCTTTGCTGTGCGCATTACAAAAGACGTTTGGAAACGTTTAGTGCGAATTGGTGGAATAGCAACACGGTAGGGATGGTAACTTGCAGTGCGTCTAAGTCGTTATTATATTAGTATACATTAAACTAATACCTACAGCGGTAGCATGACGTAAACGTAGTTACGATTACGAATCTTCTTTGAGGTAAATTATTCATTTCAAATTACTAGGTACGAGTCATATTCCTACACAGATTAATTCACCCCAATTTCTGAAAATCTATTCTATGTATTAAAACTGCGGTCAAAGCTCACGTCACCGTTTCATTGGTGATTGGTTTCATTTTGTCAGAGACAAAACTAATATTTTTAAAAGGGGTAATAAGCGGATTTCTTTGACGGGGCATTAACGGCAGGCCCTAAACATTCTGAGTAATTTCTAACGGATTTCGAAAAAATACAGTCAGCAAGAAAGCGGGACATTTAGACAAATACTTTTCTTGTTAAAAATATTAATCGAGGCTGTGAACAAGGTGATGAGGGAAGGAGATTAATAAATTAATTAGATTTTACTCACGCATGAACGGCTGGTTGGCATTGTTCTGGAATTCGTTATAGTTGGGCCTGAAACATACAATTGTAGTTTTTATGTTCTATTTGGAAAGGATTGAGATTGTACCTAAATTCTCATAGCTCGTTCCCTAAAAATAGGAAGGAGCCGGGACAGGAACAGTAGGTACCGTATTATGCTATTCTACGTTAAAGGGTAAGACAAGTTCAGAAACTGTCATGAGTAATAAATAGGTACCTCTACATCATCGACAGGTAAGTCGATCATGACTTAGGCCACTAGGTAAGTAATTAATTAATGATAATGGCCATAATGTTTTATTAAGAGTTCCGAAATCAACATAAACATAAACAACTAAAACTAAACTTTTAAATAAATAAATAAATAAAGGCAATATTTAAAAATACATAAAATCTTATAGATACTACTTGTCTTATATACAAGCGAGTAGAAAATATACAGCGGAGTAAAAAGGGGAGGGGAAGAACTCACAGGGTATCGAAAAATTCGTCCACATCGCTGTCAACGGCCATTAATTTAAAAAAAAACATTTTCAAGCTAGACAAAACAGAATAAGAAACAAAAAGAAGTTGCACTTACGCGTTTCCATTATTAGAATACCAAGTTTTGGTTTCGGAATATTTTGACTTGGTTCCAGAATACCCATTCTTGGTACCCGAATATCCGGTTTTAGTGCCACTATAACCGGTTTTCGTCCCACCGTAGCCAGTTTTAGTTCCACCATAACCTGTTTTAGTTCCGCCGTAACCGGTTTTGGTTCCACCGTAGCCGCTTTTGGTTCCACCGTAACCACCGTACCTTTGATTCTTCAGATATGGCGGTACATAAGCAGGGGCTTGCACGTCGGATTGTCTGTCAAAGTTTGATTATTTGTATTAACTTTTTATTTCTTGCTTATATGGGTAGAAGTTTTTATTTCTTGCTTTGACAAACATCCTTTTTTTTTATTCAATATACGAAAAGCTCACCCAAGACTATTTTATGCAGCGAAAGAAAATTATAAATTACTAAGTTTGAACCTAGGTAAGTTAAAAGAAAGCTTGTATTATATGTGCTCAGAGTTTAGCTAAGTCCAATACCAAATACCTACCAATATGGTGCTTGCTTTGATATTAAAATCTAAAAACGTCACAAAAAGTTTCAGCAGCTGTCTCAATTTACATGAAGTTGTGTTCGTTAAAATACGACAGAAGTACTAGAAGATTCAAATGCAGGGAAGTGAAACGTAGATTTGAACCTTCATGGGCTTCCTCTACGTTTATAATTAATGCTGGCAAAGGTGTTAAACCGTACAGCCTTTCTAAATAAAAATGTTAACTGTAGGGGCTAACATAAAATGAGGCGAAAACAATTTATAGGCTACAGCATTGTTACATACAGCCTAAGTTAAAAATCTGAAACTTACCCATATTGGTCGCCAGATGATGCCGGTACCCCATATCCAGCATTGCTGAGATATGTTGCTAATAATAAAACAATTGCTTGAGTTACCAAATACATTTTTACTGTAATTAATTATCCATGAATTATAGTTTCAATAAACCAGTCGTCGTGTCGGAAGACACGAGTCAACTGACTCCGGAATGGTTTTGCGTTATATTATCTTCAGTATATATAAAACAGGATACTCAGAAATCATCCCACTGATAGCTGAAAAATTATCAACAGTAACAGGATTTGCCTAATTATAAAATGCAAATAATTTCAAGCAAGAGGAAACAGAGTTTCATGCTGTAAGAAATGCGTCGTGGTAATTTGTGCCCTTAAAATAAAATGAAAAAAGTTGGCTCCTTAAACTGAGTTTTGAAAAAGGAAGGCCGAAAAAAGAAATAGCTAAAAGGCGCCAAATTTGTAAAACCGCTGTTTTATTGCGTAGAACTATTTAAAATGCCTAAAAAAAGAAATACCTCTTGGTCACGGAGTAAGAAAGAGGTAAGAACTGACATACTTTACAAATATTGGAAAAGCAATATGAGCTTAGCTTTTCGCGGTAAAGCTAGCGAGGAAAAGTCCCGTATCTACCTAATCGTTCGGGTACGTCTTCGCTAACGTTTCGGCAAATAGATATTTTCGGTTTTTTTTATTCGTGTCCGTAACCTTGATGGTGCGTCCATAATGTTGCGTAGTTTTTTTACGAAGATATATCTACTGAGGTTAATTTAGGTAGGTAGTTAAGCTTAGGTATATTTCATTGGCTAAATATTAGTTGTATTTTTTAGCAGATTTATCCGCTTCGTTAACTGGTACAAAACCACGGCATAACCCTTGACCTCTGCCACCATTTATGCCATCATACCTGACTGGCTAACATGGCTTGCTTCCGTTTGATACATTCTTCTGTACCTCGGTAGGTAAGTGGTACCTATCCATGTACCTACTACATTATAGTCTATGTTACAGAAACAAATCATAACTGCACGACTGATCGAAATCAGCCTCAAAGTGGATGACTACATTTATAAACATAAGCTGATCTCAGTATGGGAAGCAGAACAATATATAAGAGAGGTGTCTTCATACAAAGTACAATGTAATCGGGATGAGCGATCGTTACAGGTAAGAATAAAAACTTTTTCTGTAATTCTTCATATTTTAATATCCGACAAAGTGCCGCTTTTTCCACTGTCAGATAACTTTTCCAGAGGAATAAAACAGCGGTAGGTATTTTTTTAGGCACGCATTTGACCACTATCTCACCTGATAGTAAGCGATGATGTGATCGAAGATGGAGCACGCATGCCTAGAAGTAACCAATTCACCCTGACTTAAAGACTTACTTTGTAGCTATCAGGAAACACATATGTACTCTGGCAAGCAATTCCACTCCTTAGCTGTACGCACAATTAATTTGTTCCTAAAACGTTTTGTGCATGTGGGTAATAATTATAAAGATAATAAGTTAATTCTTATGTTTCTCTTCTTCTTCATTCTTCAGTTCGAATAACTCGGATCTAAAGAGTTAAAGTTCCTATTTCTCGCCTGTTCTTTAATAGATACAAATTTAATCCAGAATTCGAGACAATTACCAGGTTTTGAAACAAAAATCGCTATACAATATCTTATACTTAGGAAAAAGTTTAAATTCCAATTAGCACAGTTTTTAATGAAGGAGCTTCTCCATTTTCTAAAATAGGTTCATTTATTTCTGCCACCTAGAATCTTAAGCTTTGTTTCGGGGTGTAGGGAGCTAGTCCAGTGTACATGGGAGGTAGGTTCATGGCAGGATTTACCTAAAGACTAGGTAAGCTTCTATGATATCAACGCACCTGAAAAGTCTCCATTAGGAAGGTTTTACAGATTACCGTAATACAGGCGGCGATTACCACTCAATATTACTTTAGTCTATTTCATGTATCCTTCATTGATTCATAATACACTTACACAGCACCTATGTACCTACGTTTCACGTTTACTCTCCTGTCGCAGGTTTGCTGGAAAAAAATCTTTGATATTAGCAGTACCTACATTCGTGCTAATATTTTCATATTAGGTATTCTAATAAAGTTGTTTGTGTGTGCATAAATAAATAAATAAACAAAAAATCAATTGGGTTCCTTTTTACCTCATAATCTAATATATAAAATTCTTCCGTTACTGAGTGACTGACAGACAACGCATAGCCGAAACTGCTGGTAGTTTAAAGCTGAAATATGGCATGTTCCTTGGGAGTGTACGGGGCACTAAGAGAGGATTTCCTGAAATTCCTACGGCAACGGGAAAAAACGGGATATGCGCGTAGGTACGACGTCGCGGGCAAAAACTAGTAAATAAATAAAATTATTAGTCCTCCCAGTGTCCTATTTACTAAACCAGTATCTAGCTTAGTTTGAAAACTTATCAATCGTAAGCCAGATTAAACTTTATCCGTTACAAAATGCTAAACATTCATTAAAATTTGAGCTTAGCAACAGTGCCATGCACGATTTCATAAGTTGAGATAAACAGCGGTGACACACAGAATCACAGATTGACTGACTGTCTGTGACAGGACCCTGAAAATACCTACCGACCATCGCTTAAACGTAACACTTACCTACCTACTGACTTAGTCAAATTTTACTTACGTACTACCCGACTACCGAGAAAGGGTTTGTTTCACTATCAAGCAAGGGGGGGGGGTGTTCAATGGCACGCAGTTAAGTACTTAAAATACTTAGTATTTTTATTTTTCCTCTCATCTCACCTTTCCAGCCAAGCCTTGGGCCCAGACGCCACAAATACGAAGATGTGCGAGATGGTAGGGAAACCTGAACTAAACAAACAATAGAATTTTCTTATCTACACATATCGGCCCCTCACAGCTTTGGTGAATACACCCTAGCTTAAAAACATATCTCGTCTCTGCTTTAGAGTACTCAGGGCCATTATCATCTTCTTCAATATGTACCTACCTACTTCACCCACTAAAAATCTGGTCAAACATTAAAGTACGAAAATCGTGCCCTTTCGACTTCAGAATAACCCTTTTGTCATAGGACATGGGATGTGATGCCCACTAGCGCCGGCGCTGCTTCCTAACGGAAACTCAGGGGCGTACATATCTAGATCTTCTTGGAATTATGCAAATGATTTATTTTCCCTATTATTCTATACCTAAATGTTTTTCTACGTATTTGAATGGATTTCATGACGCATTATTTATCCATAGGACTGATAGATAACGCTCCTGATTGCAAAAATACTGTTATTGTTCTAACATTTTATATATAATTTACACGAACGCTGCTGTTGACCCACTTCTGAAAATAAAGTTATCATCTTTAGGACAAAAATAATACATGGATTCGACTGCCTTATCTTCAATATTCCCCATTATTGCAGGTTATTGAAAAACTAACTCGTTGTATGAGAGCAATAATTTTGGATCATCAAGAGTCAAGAACGGAAATTCACACCATAAACAATGTTGGTTCCATCCCCGGTGGCGTTGTTTATGCAGAGTCCATATCACCAGTATACTCAATAACTGATGAAGATAGAACTCAATTTAGTCAAATAGATGAAGAAGCTAATAACAATGTTGAAATTATAGATCTCTCTAATATTGACGATGATGATTCAATGCATAATGGAATTAATACTGCAACAGCAGACTATGCAGGTTCAAGAATAACTGTTGAAGTGGATATACATAGAGGTATATCTAGTCTATCTCTGAGAGACGTAGAAGAACCACGTAATATGGCGATATCTACAGAGGCTAACTGTTCGCAAAGTATACTCAATAACTTTGAAGGTGTTGAAAACGTGCAGCAGAATGAGATAAATATTACTACCCAAAGAGCAGTCGCTAGTGGTTTAGTAAGTAATTTTACCGGTACCGGAAAACCTACAAACTCAATGCAGGCTATAGGAAACAATGGTATTGATAAAATACCAAACAACACGCCAACCCTTATTATTGAACGTAATAATAACGTAAAAGCTACTATTCCTCCAAATAAGCCAATTATTATTTGCAATACTAATAAAAATAATTTGAAATTCGACACAGTTGTTCAAAATAAAGAACCTTTTAAAGTTACTAACACTACAAGCTATGGACTATTGAATGCTTTTAATCAGAAGAATAATATTACACCTCAAACATTTTATACTGCTACCAATAACATTCCTGAAAACCAAACACAAGCTTGGTATGATTCGAACAGAACTTGTACGATAATTGACCCCAATTATACACTAACAAATGCTCAGCATTTCACTCAACCTATACAGATTTATCAAGATGTGAACCAAGTCATAGTTACAAAACCAAGTTCTTCGAACGTTAATATTCCAACAAATACTTGTAATCCTGCAGAGACAGGTAAACAAACAAATGCTACTGAAACTTCATCAGTGCTATTCCAGAATAATAGACCGATCAATAATACAGCTGTTGTTCAAGAAAAACCTGGACCTACAAAAAAGAAAAGAGGTCCCAAGAAGAAAATTACAGATGAAAAAGAAGTAAAACTTAAAAATAAAAGAGTGGTTCGTAGAAACTCCAAAGGAAACATAAAGAATACTCTTAATAATACGGATAAAAACAAAATGTTACCTATATACAACAAAAATGTAGTCGATGATCTATCATGGATAGAAAATATAAGGTACGTCAGAGAAATAAAAAATGATGAAAATGATCCCAAACTTAATTTTGCAGAATCATTTTGGGATAATTATTATTTACCTGCGAATTGGAGTGACAGTGAGTTTGTGTAATGTGAATTAGAAATCGATTTTAATTATTTCAATGTATTTCCTGTTTTCAATACCTGTATATTTTTGTCGATGATTTGTCATGGATAGAAAACATAAGGTACGTCAGAGAAATAAGAAACGATGAAAACGATCCGAAATTTAATTTTGAAGAATCATTTTGGGATACTTATTATTTACCTGTAAATTGGAGTGACAGTGAGTTTGTGTAGGTAATGTTAATAAGAACTCGATTCAAATTATTTTAATGTATTTCCTGTTTTCAATACCTGTATGTTTTTGTCGACGATCTATCATGGATAGAAAACATAAGGTACGTCAGAGAAATAAGAAACGATGAAAATGATCCAAAACTTAATTTTGGAGAATCATTTTGGGATAATTATTATTTACCTGCAAATTCGAGTGACAGTGAATTTGTATAATGTTAATTAGAACTTGATTAAAATGATTATAATATATTTCCTGTTTTCAATATTTATGTGTTTGTCCTGTTTAATCCATCCAAAGGTGAGGTTGTATTTATCTGTATAAGTAGTAAATTTACTCTGGGTCAAATTTTAACCAACCTGCCTATATACCAATTAGCTTTTTCATTAGGCAGAAATATTAATTTCTGCACTGCACTGCCAATTCTTATTTCTAATGTGTGCATTATAACTTTTTAAGCTTATGACATACTAACGAGTGTGGTGTACAATAATTGTCTACTCAGCACACTCACAACATTGTTTATCATTTTTATTTGATTGACATTAAATTCGAATCTGAATCGAACAGGTTAAACGACCAGTGCGTACAATCTTGAATTGTAAAGTTTAATTTTTTTGAAGTGAAAACTTCTTTAGGCGCGGTTGAGCACTTTTTGGGTGAACAGAAATCATGGAACTCGCGTCATCGTCACCGAACGCTTTAGCTTTCGTTTAGTTTTCACTTCTATCGGCAGTCTCCACAGACTGCCCAGCATTTTTTATTATTTACCAGTCATGTCTGCGAAGTTTTGGCTACTTAAATTACTTGATCCTGTATACTTTTTTATGGAGAATAGATGTTGTTTTTATAAGGATGGGGTCCAGTCTAATCAATCTACATCTATTCTTCGATAACTAAGATGTGTGCATTGTCAATAAAACTACAATAATTATGATTCAAATATTTAATAGTCAAAGATAATAAGACAAACTTCAATGACACAATGTTCAAAACTATACGAGTACACAAAAAGCAACATAATTTTATTTGTATATTATTATTATATAATGTATGTGTGTATAAATATAATGTTTTCTGCTAAACAATATTTGCCTAGTGATAAATGCAGTAATAACTTACTCGTCGCAAACTTTCATTTTATGGTGAAACGTCCCTTAGCGTAAAATATAATTTAACCGAAAAAAGTTAGGGTATATTTTGTATTGACCAATTATCACATAATATTATACTAATACAAATATGCCGTGAAGTCCCCGCAGTAGAACCATTATTTTAGCGTAGGCCTAGAAAATTATGGAGTTATTGACGTGACAGCGTCTAATAAATCGATGAACGCCGACTGCACGCACGAAAATGGATGACTCATTGTAACGTTACGATCATTGTAACGTTACGCTCATTGTAACGTTACGCTCATTGTAACGTTACGCTCATTGTAACGTTACGATAATTTCATCAATGTTTTGTTATGACGTTGTCACGTTAAACTATCGTCCGTAAACCGACTTTATAGACAACAATTTTTTATTGTTAGTATACAATTATTTAAATTGCTGATTACTGACTTAGTCAACTCAATCGTTTGCCGATGTACCTAATTATGCGCGCATTAATCATTTAACCAATGCCAAACAAGTACTCAAAATACAGTGGTCACTCTTCTAGGAAGAGATTTTAGGTATATATTTGGTTCTTTAACGATCGTTTAGGGTATATGTCGGGAAAAGATGTAGGCAAGGAGTAATGTCTTGCAAAAAATCCTTTTTTCATTCAGGGGGCGTTCAAGTATTACGTAACGCAATTTGGAGGGAGGGGGGGTCTTGTAAAACGTTACGATGCGTTACAGGGGCGGGAGGGGTGTTCGAACAACGCGTTACGTAACATTGTTTTTTTTATTTAACGCTAGCTCACTAAACATATTTTCGAGTTACACAGACACTAAACAGTAGTCATTTTGCCAAACAAAAATAAACATCATTATTTTTCTTGAAATGACATTTATTAATTAACAAAATTTGGTAACATGAGAGTAGTAGACATCATTGTGACTTAGGTAAAATTGTCACTTGGATGATACGTAACGTTTAGGGAGGCGGAGGGGGTACAGATATACGTTACGGCGCGTTACATGGGGGGGAGGGAGGGTCAAGAATCTTCAAAAATTGCGTTACGTAATACTTGAACGCTCCCTGACATAGAATTACCTATCCTATCGGAAAATATCACTAGGAAATAAGTTTTTTATAGACAAACAAGCACACTCATAACAATGAACCTTAAAATCGTGTTTGTTGACAACATTTTAATAATATATCGTATATGAACATTTAATTTATTAAATATTATGTTAGATCGGATATGTAAGAGTATTTTTCATTAAGCGGTATTATTTTGTTTTCCAAAACCAAAACCAAAATGTTTTAGTAATGAAAATCGACTCATCCAAAATAATAGAAAATTCTAAATTAAGGGCAGATATTTCAGTAATCAGATAACGGTTACCTGGAGAATTTTAATTTGGTCGTCTGATATATTTTCTATACACAAAAACTGTCAAACCTCCATAGTTATTCCTCAAAATTAATTTGTTTATTCCTATCAGATGTTTTAAAAATAGTCTGCAGCTCTGAAAAATATAATCTTCCGAAGGCCCTGCATTTAATATACAATATTTTCAACAAATTAATTTATGATAAGTTGATGGTGCCTATGTGACATTCGACATTTACCAGCAAAATGGAATAAATAATTAATTTAGAACTCGGAGTTAATTTCAATTTTATGAATGTCCTGAGTGAATACTGTAGGAGAAGGTATTCTAAACTTAGTTCCTAAAAGATATTATTTAGAGCCTCGTCAATCTTCGAGACCAATTTATACAACATCATAGTTACAGACCAATGCAAAACAGTTGTTGATTCAACGGAATAAGGTTAAAAATAACATTTTCATAATAACCAGTCCACGATAATCTAATTAATACATACTAATAATAAGCAATTGCACTAACACATTCCAAAAATATTTAAATATTTCAATGTACTTAATATATTAACTTCAGACCTTCATTACAAATTATATTATTATATACATAGCACTTAACTACATCAGTATAACATCAACTAAATATATTGCATATAAAGTATATTTACATAAACTTTAAGCACATAACGTAATGGTAAATATTGGAAGCAGGTACATTATATCAAACTATGTATAACTAAAGCTAAGCAAAATAAAATAGAAACCATTTAAATAAATTAACTATTGCTGTTGAAGTAATTTTTAGAAAAAAAAACTTTTAAATTAGAGGCCAAAATACCTATGAATGGGATACAAATTGGAAAGATCATCATTAGAAACTACTTGACCTGACTGGGGTTGTCTTAACCAAATACAATTTTTGTAGTTCATCTAAAAATCCCACACAGGAAAGCACTTTTAGTATTTAGCCAGTTTCTGAGCAACTTTTCATTTGAAGTGATAACTTCTTATGGAAGGGTAAACCGCTTTGTAACGTAACACGTTACGGCGCCAGTCTGGCTTCCCTTTCTCTCACGCATACGGCAGCGGTAGGCAGGCTCTTCCTCTCTCACTCTAACCCACAGCGCTAGTCGTATTTCGGACAGACGCTTCCCATATTTAATAGTTCAACTTTGATTAGTTTAAGTTATCACTTCTGTCGGGCGTCCCGAGACTCACACGTTTTTTTTTTCTCAAAGAAACTTACTCAGACTGAAACACAATCCAGTCATTTTCAAGCGATGCTCTAACAAAATGAACAGCATATAATTTTTATTTATATATTAGTATTGTTATAATTCAAAAGAATACATTATAATCACGTTTTTTCTGAGCAAAACTTACATTAGGTGCGTACAGAGGCTTTAAATTATTATTAAATGTATTATTATGATTGTGATATTACTTATTATTGGGAGATGAGATAATAATGAAACATTCTATAAAACTAAATATTAAATGAGCAATTATATAAATGCAATTTTATGTAAACAATAGTAAGTACAGTAGATTCAAATTAAATATAACTAAAATAAATAGTTAAACTAAAAAAATATAAATAATCATTTATTATTATAATAATATGAAATCAAAAATATTTATGTTAACAAAACTATATTTTATCGACCTCCGAACAACACTAGTCCAATTCCCTCAGTCCTCTTCATCTTTTTTATGTTGAAGTTTAATTATTTGAATCTATTTCATCGACTACACGACTGTGTGTATCTATGAGAGAGGACTTAATTTTATAATTTCTTATATTTTTAAATAATACGAAAAATATTATGATGTCTCGATTACTCTTGGTATTGCGCCTCATACCTATGTGGCATAAGATCGAGACGTCGATCGGCACCTGCCCTGTCTTATGGGCTGTTTACCTTCAACTTTTGGTACTAAATAAACGTAAATAAGTATAATAAATATATAAATTATGTATATTATTTACCTGATCATGCAAAAGCTACCATAAGCTATTCAATCATTCATTTCTAAAGTTTATACTTTTATATTTTGTGATTGAGACTAATTTCTTACGACTTACTCATAATCAACATTTTATAACCCCCTTACAAATATTCAGTAATAACCATGAACAAGCTAAACGCTATCTAATACTCTGGCATTTTCATTTAAATAAAATAAAATTATTCAGCTCTGACTGACCCTTCGGGTAAGCAGGCGTGATATAATGTGTTAATTTATATATTGGAAAGACAATTAAGTTCTAGAGAATATGTAAATTTTAATGTACGATCGGTATTTTTATATTTTAGAGTAAAAAAAAAGGTGCGTTTATTTTTTATCTTTAACCGAATGCAATCAACTACATAGTGTGCAATTAAAAAACAAAACACACAATGTATTTTACACAAAAGTAATAATTATGGATAATACAAAATATTTTTATCTAGCTCTTCGAAAGGGTAACTTTCTATCAAAGTATTTTCGTAACCGGATAAGCTTTTACAAACACTCAAACGAACAAACAATTTTAACTCTTTATATTTAAAAAAATTAAACGTGGCTTATTTTAAATTATCACAAGCAAGTAATTCCCTAGGACCACAGAACGCACGACGTTTTTTTTTTACACTGCGCTACAGCCCTGTATAACCCACAATCGCGAGGGGTTTAACCTTTTTGCACATTTTGCGCGTTGCAACGACGCGGTGGGTAATTGAGACTCGCTTGTCAAAAAGTAGATCTTTTGTGTATTGGAATACATTTCGATTCGGCTAGCAGTAACATCCAACCACTGTTGCTGCTACTGATTCCAACTTTGCATTACTATTACCTACAACCGCGTTGTGTGATCCAAAGTGTTAATTCTAATATTACTCACGAGATGCAAAATCAAAATTGTTTATTGGGCGCGCACAAAAACCGCGGTTATAACTCGTAGTCGAAAACAATATAATATATTGGTGCTCTCATACTGCTGTTAAAAATGTTTACAATCCTTTTCTAATACTAATACATTTTATTTTTGTTTTTTTTATTAATTTGGGTTTGCTCTTGACTCTAGTCTAGGTCATAGATGACAGAGGCTAAGTCGACGATGGAGCGAGCTTACCCAGAAGAAGCCTATTCACTCTAATTTTGAAGAGATTAGAGATTACATTTACCACTGTAATTTATTTTACTTTTAGAAACGTAAAATAACGTAACGTAATGTAACGTAAAAGTAAGTAAATGTGGTGACGTAACATTGTGATCAAATGTTTGTTTAGAAAATGTTAACTAATGTTTGTGAACATTTATTAACAACAGTGTGTTAGCACCCTATCTCTTTTTAATCGTACCCCCATCCCTTTCTAACGTGAGCTTCTAATAAGCCCTTTGGCAAGGCTTAGGGCCTGTTTCACGCCACAGCCACTAATCACCGAATAAATTAAAATGTAACATAATTTGTATGGAATTATCTGCCAAGTAAATTAACGGGAACGTAGTAAAACAGGCCATTACTCTAAAACCGCGCATAAACCAGTCACAAGCTTGATCGCTTCCAGTAATTTATGATTTTATTATAATAAGGCTTAGAACATACGAATTTTTATGTAAGTGATTTAACAATATTATTATTATTTGATTAAGTACTCGTAAACTGGAACCTTGATATATTTACTTTATATTTATTGCAATTTTTCTCAAACTTATATTAATATTATTATTGCAAACTAAAACGTTATACTAAATACCGCCACCAGATTTTCAATCACACATTCTTCTATCCTAATGTTTTTCTATCGAAAATTCAGTTACATTTCAAACCGTTCTAAATTTTTGTCTGAACATTACACCACTATTAGAGAATTTAAATGATTAATACATATTCAGGCCATTTATACTCCGCTTTCTTATAAAAACAACTCTAGTTCTTTATAAACATAACAAAGTCCCAGCCTTTATTATCTAACTACCGCCAATTTTATAACATCACCATTAACATCTGCCATTTCAATGGCTCACTTTAATAATAGTGATATCCCTTAAGAGATGGGCAAACTACCGGATTTTAACCCGATAGATAGATAAATGTTTTATCTACGAGTATCTATCTATCGATCGATAAATGGGTGCCATCCAAGAGATGGGTTTAGACTAAATTGGGTTTTAACTTGGTCGATTGTCTGTCTTTAAATCACTCGCGCTTAAGCTTATTGGGTTCTAAACCCATAGCTTTACCATCTATCTAGATTAGCAATCTACGATCGTAGGGTTTAAACCCATCTCTTAAGATGGTAATCACTGAGTTTAAACTTGCCCATCTATGAAGACAGCCAGTCCACCAGATTTAAACCAGATTATTGGGTTAAAACCCAACTCTTATCTATCTCAAATTCTACATAGATAGAAAATCACCCGGACTTAAACCCAATTATTGGGTCTAAGCCTATGTTTCCCCGTCTCTATTCTTCAATAAACCTTCAAATTAGAAGCTGAACTTCCCCCTGACCTTGAAGAATCCCATGCCAGTCTTGTTATGGAGAAGTGACGTCACGCCTACGTAGCTTTGAATCACAATGGGGGAGTGGTGTATGCAGCAGGCCGATGACGTCATGTTCTCTATTGCTCTCTGTATCTTTATGGCGAAAGTTTCCATGTCGTAAGTTGATTTTTCTTCAGCTGTTCCCTCTGAAAGTAAATACGGTAGAGATGAATAAAAGTGTGCAGTGGGATCTGGAGGGTAAGGTGGAACATCATCTGATTTTAGAAAGCTATTGACAGGTAAGTGTGGCCGCTCTCTCTTGAAGTGAAATAACGGCCGAATACTGATGTCAGTAGGAGAACAGGATTGATATATCACCAGAAACTGACTGGCCTGTTAGTCGAGTGGTTAGTGACCCTGACTGCTAAACTGGAGGTCGTGGGCGCCATTTCCACCCAGGACAAATCTTTGTGTGATGAGCATGATCATTTGTTCTGTGTCTGGGTGTAATTTGTCTATAATATGTATGTATTTAGATATATATAAGTATGTTTATCAGTTGTCGGGTTGCCATAGCACAGGCTCTGCCTAGTTTGGGGTCGGATGACCGTATGCGAGTTGTCTCAAGATATTATTTTATATTATATATATATTAATACAAATAGGGCAGATTATAAAATAAAAAAGAAAGAGAGAAGGCTAAAAGTGGAACTGGAACCAGGAAGAGCAGCTCTTGGCTAAATAAGAACAGCTGCACTGATCGAGTTTCAAGGTTAAGCAATGCTTGTCGAGATCGGTCCTTAGATGGTTGACCATTTATTACTATTCTCCGGGTTTCGACACGTTAAGGGCTCTTTCAATTTAGACGTTTCCTGTCGGACTGCTACGGCGCCGCAGCGGTGCGGATGTCGTACTGCGCAAGGCGTGTCGATTTTTTCCATACAATTTATGCACCAAGCATGAGTCCGGCGCCGGCGCCGCGCACGCACGACAGCAGGACGGCAACGTCGTTTGCTTCAGTTTATTTAACACTAGCGGACGTCACGCAATTTTACCCGAGTAGTTCCCGTTCCCGTGGGAGTACGGGGATAAAATATAGCCTATGCTACTCGCTGATAATGTAGCTAGCCACTGCTGAAAGAATTTTTCAAATCGGTCCACTAGTTTTTAAGTTTATTCGTTACATACAAAAATACAAATCTTTTCTCTTTATAATCTTAGTATAAAAAAGCACAAACAGAAATATTCCTCATCTGAGTCCATGGCTCGATTAAAATACATTACCTACTAACAGACCGACCGCTCTGCAGTCCGATACGTTTTCAATGAAGACGGTTGGTGTCGGTCGGCTGCCGTCCTGCTGCAGTCCCGTCGAGACGTAGCAAGCGGCACAGTAAACGTGCAGCAGCAATCCGACACAAAAAGTCTAAAGTGAAAGAGCCCTAACTCTCAACTCACACAAAGATCTTATCATTTATAGATCTTTGATCAGAAGCCAGAAAACTTTACACCAGACTTGCCGTTTGGTGTTACGCAGTAGCTTGGTTAGAAGATTAAAAATCGCTTCAAGTTCGAGTAGTCAGCTGCATCCGGATCAACTAAAGCCAACCAGACTAAAAACGTACACAAAACACTTATAGATAAGAAGTTTATATGTACATATCACCTTCACCTTTATGCCAGAAGATGGGATGCGAGGCGTACGTGAGGAAGGGCACGTCTTGGCTGAACGGGTTCCACACCGTCTTCAGGGGCACTGGCTCGCCCTTGTTCCACATGAGCCGGACGCCGCGGAGGTGGCGTTCTCTGTAGGAAGTTAATGTTTATGTGGTAAGAAATCTTACTTAAATATTAAGACAGGAAGGTTTGCTACGGTAGAAAAATGTTGATTGTACAGACCAAGCGAACGAGCGCTAACCAAGGAGAACGCCAATGGACGCTGCACGCTCATTTGTCTTCTACACGGTAAAGACTAATTCAATTCATATCTGTATCGCTATTTCATGTGGATTATAAGCTCACATGTCAGGAACAGCAATTTAAACTTTTGAACGTCATTGTCACATAAACATGACAAGCAAGCGCGTGCCCTGTACGCCAAACGTCACAAATATGTGACAAAAAGTACGGCGAATTTTGACTTGGCGTCGGGCGCACGCCGATGCGTTTATGCTCTGGTTAATATTATACTGGCTTTAAATTAATTAAATAATGTTACAAAATATAATTGAATACAGTCAAATAAAATGGAATGGATGAATGGTTCCAGTTCGTTCGTTCCTCACTTTATTCCTATAAACTGTAATTCTGCAATGACAAACTTAATTATTTAGTTCTCCCAGGGACGCTCTGCCGGTCTCCGACTTTTATATCGTAGTTAAGGTATGAGCATACAAAGCGATGTTACTATCACGACAACTCGTCTACAGAAAAACCAATAGAAGCCAACTAAATTAGGTACTACTAATAATACTAAAACTAATTTTGTTTAAGAAGCTGAACTATACTTCTAGAAACATGCATGTGTTTAAAATATATTTGAATAGTTACAGTGTAAATAATATTAGCTTAGTAAAAATCTTATTTCTATTCAGTGTTTATAGCCATTCTGAAAAGTATTCATGCTTTAAAATGGAACTCAAATTGTTCTGTTTACTGATAAGTACCAAAATATAGTTTTGGTACCTATTTATAATTAATTGCAAATAATGACACAGTTGAAGAAAACTTGGTTCACTAGTTATGAAGCGCTGCTAGTGTTACATTACGCGTTGCGCAACATGACACAGAATATCTTTATACTTGTGTGCGGCAACGTTGTGGGTGCAACACAGAGCACTGAACCCCCGCGTCAGCAGCCACTAGAGAGGTCATGACTAATCATAATCGCGCCCGCCATACTATCAGTTCTGAACATAAGTTTCGTCTATCATAGCCAAAGTCAAAATTATCACAATCCGTCAACTTTTATTAGGAAACGATGACTCTCATTGACATGCTTGGTTTTGTATTCAATTCAAAATATAATTTTTTTACATCTGCACTTATAAATCGTCAGAAACTATAGTAGGCGCCAGATAATCGTGGAATATCGGTCATTGACCCACCTACATTTGTTGACATTTTTAATTTGAAAAACGGAATTAATGACACAAAACTGTCCCGAACCATCATCTCTCGTGATCCTTAACATTGTCTAATAATGAAATACAATTCATATTTAATTGTTCAGGTACCTATGAGCAGTTATTAGGGAAAGGTCAATATACTTTATTCCACATTTATCTGGCGCCTACTATAGTCCACAATGAATGTCAAGAATGCGCCACCGAGGCTTCTCGATGCTCTGTGCCACAACAAAGCGCTCATAGTATTGCCATCCGCTCATAATATGCAAATACACTAGCACTACTTTACATCATCGAAATCACAAAAGCGCCATAAAGATTTAAGAATATCTTTGAAGTTATCTACCGACGTAAGATCAAGTTCTAGCCAATCGGGAAAAACCAGTGGCATAGCAACTACCCCGATTAGTAATAATTCCCCACATTAACATACCTTTGAAGTTAAACTAATGAAGACGTCACACAAATGAGGCCACCGAGACATTAATCGAAAACTCATTAGTTAAGTAATTTATTATTACCGACCTCAATGTTATTTTATAGTCCCTCTGCATTCTGTCGACACATTATATCCCAAGTTAATACCGTCATTTTTTTTAAAGTTCAACCGACCAATTTAACTATAGAAATAAGCGTAAAAAAAAAAACTTACCCTAGATGGCATAATTACATTATCTACATCAAGCTACACCAATATAAATACGAAATTAACCCAAAACAAGCTAGCAACGTCAAGTGTATTCTACAGCAACTGAAAGTACCTAGGTTCAAAATACTTGGGATCGAACAGTCTACTGTTCTGGTGGTCCACTTCTTCGTGCGAGGGTCGACGGCACAGCCGGTCTATCACGCAGTCTTTCACGACCGTGGTGACGCCGGAAGCGATGCCGTTCAGACGACTGCGTACCAACACATGGGTTAAGACCGATTCGTTAGTACTACGCGTTTGACGCCATTAGGTTTGTATCTACCTGTACCTACCTGAATCGGAACTGCATTTCTGGGTCCATTATTGCTCGTATTTTTTATGAATATATTTGTAGTGTAGTATATTTACTGGGGAGTTTGTTGCGCCACTTCTTCCCAGCTAAAGCACTAGGAAGTGGTGACGGGCGGGCGTTTTGGGGGACTGTCTTTATGTAGAACTTTGACGTTCAAAAAGTGCTGGCACTAAGCCTAATTTGACTTTTGATTTTGAAAATTATCTTACGAGAATGTAGGTACTACAAGGATTAAAGAAAGTAAGTATCTTATTCCTACTTCTAGGCCAGGGATGGCGAACCTATGGCACGCGTGCTAGTCGTGGCACGCAGCAAAATAATTTGGGGACGCCTATACAAGATTACTTAGCATCTTGAATGATTAGCAACACCAGAAATCATGCTGAACGCAAAGCTGATTGGCATTAAGACTGCTTTATGAATTTATAGTTACAAAAAAAGAGTTAAGTGATAAGCGTCTAGTGTTATTTTTTGTACATTGTATCACCAAGTCAAGATTTTTGGTGACACGTCATGGCAAAAATTATTTTTGTAATAAAAATGGCACGTTCGCCAAAAAAGGTTCGCCATCCCTGTTCTAGGCTATGGTCAGCCTATGTTCCAAATATCTAAATCCGTGCAGCCTTTGCAGCGTTATTGATAAACAAACTGACATTCCGATGTTTGATATAAGTATGTATTTTACCAAACGCTCACCAATTTAAATAAAGTTCATGAACAGAGATATTGATTACGTTATCTGTTGTTAAAGGTCTATGACACATAGATAAGGTAATCTATGAAATCCTAATGTGCAACATTGTTATGATTCTGACTGCCTTTTGTTACCTGCAGAGATAACACAGATACAACAAGATAGGTAATTTAATTATTATAAGTTTCCCTTCATGAATAAATGAAACAATGAAATATCGGGATTATTGAATGTCAAACTTAACCCGTAGAGACTAGGGGTTAAGTCTGAAAAATTTCAAGTTGAAAACTGTACAAACTCTACTTCAACTTGAAAACCAGACAAAAAAGTGTGTGTCAGCTCTGACGCACAACTGGAGTTTACTCCTTAATAACTATTATTGTTTAGAGATTATGTAAAAAAGGGGGTAAATCAAAGCATCTTAAAAAATAATCAAAGCATATATAAAAATTTCATATTATTTACATCATTCTAATGAAATATATAACATAATCTCGAAGTTAAAGGTGCGCAAGTATGTTGCGCAAAGGAATGTAACGCCTTACTTTTAGTTAATGCTTGATTTTACTCCTCATAATTTTTTTATGCCCCGGGCTAAATATGATAATCGTTTCTTAAGGGGTAAACTCCAAAAACTTGAATTAAATTTGGTTTTTTTTCAATTTTGAAACTTCAAATTCACAATTCAGATACCCAAAAGGCTTAAGTGTTTAAGATAGACAGATATTCATAGCAGCAAGAAAGAAATCATTATTTCCATAAAAATGTGGTCACTATCAAATAATGAGTTATTCTGAATCTATCAACAAAAACCAGTTGTTAGCTAATAATAAAACATTCCATAGGCAAAAGCTATTGGGCATTTTTTTCACTTGTATTTATATTCAAAACAAGTATTCTTTTCCGTAATGTTTTCCTGTTTGGTTTTAGCCTCAAACATAACATGTTTGAATACCCTTTTTTTGATGATTTAAATGTATTTTATTTGGTCTGAGAGGGGCAAAACGTAAGTAGATGGCCCACCTGTTGGTAAAGGGTCACCAGAGCATCTGGAATTCTACAATACCATTGGTACCCCAGCAGTATTGTCTATCCTTTTGAGGAAGGTTCTCTTACATTTCTTGATCAAAATATAGAACACATGTTTTTCATTATGACTAGCCAACATTATTCTAACTTACGGTACTAAAGATGACGGAGGGTACACCAGCTCCCCAATGACGATAGTGTCCAGGTCATCCAAGTAGGTCTTCTTGAAGTCCAGCTGCTTCATGGCTATGAAGTCATACTTGATTGTCATCACCAATCTTGAGGTGAGGAGCACAATCCTCTCCTTCTCATTATCCCAAAGAGTTATCCTGGAGTCATGATATGTTTATTTTAGACAGATAGAAAAATAAGGATAAATATACTAATTAGTTTTTTAAGCTTGCTAAACAGATAAAATTAATAAACATTTGCAGTACTCAGATAAGATAACAACATGCCCAAACAAGTATTAACAATTTTTGATAACAAACAGTAGATAGCCCGATCTTATGGTATAACTCAGTGTCATAATTCTTTTGTGCAGTAAAAGAAAGTCAGATAACACGTTTACTTGGCACTCAGAAATACACAAAATATTGGAACAAAAATAAAGGAGATCTAATTTTAAAAACAAAAACATTGCGTGTTGGCCGCGCCAAATTAGTTCAGTAAATTATGATTATGTGCTTACTCTGTCAATAGCCAGGATCCCAAGTACTCTCCATCTTCAGGGAACAAAAGAGCCGTGATGCACTCTTGTATGGCCGTGTCCACAACTCCTTTACGAAATGTGAAGAAATCTTTGATGTTCTCCTTATCAAAGGGCACATCATAACGAGGGAACACTGCCTGTATGTCTGTTGGTGGAGACGCTGGTGCTGGAGGGTTTGTTGGATCCTCGGAGCCCCTGGCATCTGTAACAGAAGTTGACATGTTGTAGTCTATGTATAGTATAGAGGGAAGTTCTTTAAAATGATGGTATGAATGACAATGGATAAAATTCTAATCATAGTATACCTTTTTATAATAAGATAAGTAGGTACCTGTTCTATGTATAGGTAATGGATTAGTTATTTTCCATATTGGGAATGTTGTACTAACACTAATTATAAAGTTCACCTTCAAGCCATAATAACATACCTACGTTAAATTTATTTTTAAACAGTCCATTATTGACCAAGTTTTTTATTTTTACCTGTTTCTGGCCACAGAAAAAAAACATCCGACATGGAATGTGTGTTCAGAATAACATTTTCATAACATACCGGCAAAGGAAGACGTGGAAGAGGTCAAGGAATTTGCACCAGACAAGACCGAGGGATTAACACTAGTCGGGGGTTTCCTTCTCCCCGTATTATCCGAAGTATTATTGCGATTACTTTCTGAGTTCTCCGCTGCGGTGGTTTCCGTCGACAGCTGCAGGGTTCCGCCGCGGAACTCCAAGTCTTCATCCAGCAAGTCACTCATCCTGTATTTATGTAGTTCTATTTATCCCAAACACTGTTTTCTTTTTCAATTATTAAGCGCTCTGCGTAAATAAAATAATCGACCAACCGACTGATAAGCGACGTCAATGTCAAATGCGTTTCGTTTCATCGCTATAATTATTTTTTGTGTTGAATGTTACAGTTTCTAACATCGATAACACAATAGAATTATAAATAGCTACTAGATTTAAGATTTTAACCAAGCTAATATTTTTTAATTTATTGATTACCAAATTAATAAGGAAATTTGTGCAACTAAACGCAAAAAAACTGTCAACCACTGCCGAACAGCATTTGAGCATTTTAAACTTTTCCAATCAGACTTTGACTAGGTGATCTCTCTCGGTCCGGTTATTTCACAACTTGCGCAAAAGTATGCAAGTAACTTATATACCATAGTGACAATGACATACACTTATCAGAACTTGATAAATTTAATAACAATGGCATACAGGATACTTGCATTAGGTACTTACCTACTTTTATGCAAGGTACAATCATTTGGTTAGATATTTTTGAAGTGATAACTTCTTATGGGAGGGTAAACCGCTTCGTAACGTGTTACTGCGCCAGTCTGTCTGGCTTCCCGGTTCGATGACGTGTTGGGTGGGATTTTAGTGACCATGAGAACCTTAATTTTAATAACGCTGATCACTCTCACACCCAGTAGGTTATTTTAGGTCTCCCCCTGAAAACGGGAATACGAAAACCTTACCAAGGTATATTTATAAAAATTTTTTTTTCAAATATTTGTTTTTGGCGCTCCTTAAACTTGTCGCCCGGTTTGCCCTCCCCCTTTTTTTTAAGGATGGGAAATCATCAAATGACTTCTTCCGCTCTGGGTGGAGCGGAAGGGCGTGTCAGACTCTTACTGACTAAAACCCATCCGTGTTCCTTCTAAAGCCATTTGCGTTCCAGGGGCCGCGGTGACTCTTTCGAACAAATTCCGCAACCCTAGCAGGTTGCCCTGGGGAGGGCCCTCCCCCCTGGATCCGGGGCTGATAATTATACTGTAAAAGTTGTGTTACGTGTACTTACCAACTTGTTATAGGAGTGACTAATATTTTAGGAAGTATCATGGTTGTACTTTTAAAAAACTCAACAACTCAACAAAGTAATTTGTATTAATAATTATTAATTACGCTTGATATTACTGAATTTTATGTCTTTTTATTTTGTAAAATTTTGATGAGAAAATTATGTCAAGTTAATTCACTTAACCAACCGCAAAGAAACTAAACTAAACTAAACTAGAGATAAAAAAAACTTAACTAGAGATAGGATTTTTAAAGTAGGTAATTTAGTTATGGAGGTCTGAGGTATCAGTTTATTTTGGAAAAGGGATCTCTTGCCCAAAATAGTTTGAGAATCCCTGGTCTAGAGCCTCAGTTCTCTCCCAAGAGAGAAGAACCTTGTTATCTAGACTAGTCGACGACCCAATGGACCAACATAGAATCCCTGAGCCTAAGCTGAGATTTCAGCCCGGGAATCGAACCCAGAACCCGAATGCGTAGCGCTCGCGACCACGATTTACCCTAACAGAGAAAGGTAAAAAAATATTATATTTATAATGCATCCATGTGAAGCCGGAGCGGAACGCTTGTTAATAAATAAAACAACAATTACACAATATAGCTATTTATTTTACAAAAATAATTGGACCTAATAAAAAAGAACTTACGTCTTAATTTCTACTTTCTGGCACATGTTATTAAGTAATATGGCAAAGGTTTTAATATTCGACCTACAGACACTGTTTTTGCTATGTAGGTGTACTAAAGTTTATTGACAAAAATGCACTTAAATAATATCCTAGAATCTGTACAATAATATATAGTTTAGGTATAAATACAATATAAGTATCTAGGTATTACATATTATAGAATACCACCACCACCACAAACTCAAGTTTCGTCTTTAACGGTGTGTTTTTAAAGTTGATTTTAGAGTGACCGTACCTAATAAAAATATACCAAAAACTTATGTTTTGCAATGGAATTTAAACTTTATCTTGTGTGTTTAGTTTGACGTTCCAACAATTTGATAATTTTCTCGAAATCCGAATTTTCATACCCTAGGTAAGGGGTAATTTATAATGTCCAATGATACCGGGCCTAGATGTCATAACTAGGCGTCTACAGTTTTGTAAGCTTAAATTGAACAATAATATTCCCTAGGTACCTAGGATATAAATATATGTAGGATTGATTCAAGCAAAACATGTTTTTTTGTGTGGATACAAGCATAAATAAAATATAATCTAATTAAGTATTTAATATCTTTGAAATCCCCGCATTTTCCAAACCAACGTTTTTTTAACCAATAACCCTAATGCGATATGGAGGGATCCAAAAACAGGTAGATATGTATACATGAGTACATTTTACCAAACTATACATCGTCAATCACTCAGCTGTCAAAATGCTTCTGACAGGTGAGAGATTCGACTTTTAAAATAGGAATTATAACAATAAAAATTATATATAGTTACTTATTTTCAAAATATTATACAAATGTGTACAAAATTGAGCTGCTCTGAGATAATAAAGGAACTGCGTAGATATTATTAGGTATAGTGAAAATAATCTAGGTAGGTACCTATTTATCCATTATTTTCTAGTAATCCTTTAGAATACTAGATATAATAGATATGAATTTGATTTACAAAATTACAATAGGTTGTTGTATTGTAATTTTGAGTGTCAACCACGAAAACCATAGATAAAATAAAGACTCAACCCTAAAATACCAACGAGCAATAGTGACCGAGTAGGTTGACATTTTGAACTTATGGGGAATCATAGTAGTTGGGTTACTAGAAGGTACGTACTGACCGGTATTACAGGGCATAATGTAACATAATTATTACAAAGCAAGCATTCGTGCAGTCAGAACGTAGAAACGAGCACTAACGTGATGCGTATGTTTTATTTTACACAGATTTTAGGACACGGCGTAACATAACATGCTCGCTGCAAATATTACATTACGGCCCGTAACACCGGTCATTATCCAGGTTAAGAGGTTTTTTTTAACGTAGGTATACTTTATCAATTTTATGTCGTCGGCCAAAAACTATCGGAATATCTCCAAAAATACATGATTTGAGTCACACTCTTTCCGAATCAGTAATGACGTTAGCCCTGATTATTATACAACTGCCATAGATGACAACAGTCAATACCAGTTTAGCATAATACATTACCGAAGTGCCCAAAATTTTCTATAACATCACATTTGGAAATGTTCCGGTACTGATTTGTAACGATCTCGACGATGTGTTGGATAGCAGCTCAACATCTAAACGCCCTAGTAACAGCTGCACCGGTTGGCGGGGCAGTGCGGCGGGTACACGATGCACTGGTCCATGCAGTACACGTCCGCCCCCTCGCGCCCCTCCAGCTCGCCCACCGCGTCGCATACTTGCCTGGAAATCAAGACAGAACATATTAGAAACTAGCTGATCCGACAAACGTAGCCCTGTCCAACTAAGTTCATAAGCCGTACAAAAATGCAAGTTCCCTGTTTTTTTTTCTGTAAAATTCGTACCAACGAACTTCATTTTATCATCGTGATACCTTAATTATTAAATTGGCCAAAATCTTACACATCTGGCTTCTAATTCTAAGCCCAAAGAATCACTACAACGAACGCTAATCCAGCGTTACACCTTCACATCAAATTGCCGTTCAGGTACCACATCGTGCCTTCCAGTGACACAAGCAGTTCATGTGTCTGCTGCTTTATCGCCGCGGACCAGAACGACGTGGGGACGCTGATTCGGAATGGGAAACCTGACTTCACAATGACGTTGTTGGCCTGGACCCACATGTGCAACGGACTAAATGAGGGTCTTATTGCGGAAAATGGAGTCCATTAGCGGGTCCAGGGAGGGGCTCAGCGGCTAAGGAGCTAAAGCCCTCCAAAAAGACTGAGATATCTTTGGGAGTCTACAACCTAACGAAGTCTTTGAGGTTTTTACGAAAATTGGATGCCAAGCTTCATAGCTTGGCTCATCACCGCAAGGTTGCCTGCTTTTCGGTCTTCTACAGATTGTACTTCGGGGAGAGTGTCCAGGATCTCCACGACCTCATCCCACCGGCCCCCTTCTACCATCGGACATCTAGACGCACTGCAAGTTACCATCCCTACCTTGTTGCTATTCCACCAATTCGCACTAAACGTTTCCAAACGTCTTTTATAATGCGCACAGCAAAGGAGTGGAATTCTCTGCCTGCGTCTGTGTTTCCGAACGCATACAACCCTAATCTCTTCAAAATTAGAGTGAACAGGCTTCTTCTGGGTAAGCTCGCTCCATCGTCGAATTTTTCTCTGTCATCTATGACCTAGACTAGAGTCAAGAGCAAACCCATCACAAATATCTACTAAAAAATAAAAATAATTCAAGAACGCCTGTTATGTCTTAAGCAAAATAAAATGTTTAAAAGTGCTTTTATAGTGTTGCTACTTTGCTCAAACCCACCATCAGCGGGGTAAGACATTCCTGGACCGGGCGCTGATGGAGTCTCTAATAACGGTAGCTGCTTAAAGCCAAGTAGATACTCACGGGCAAGTACACAAGTCTTCAGGACAGTTGGGAGGGTACCGCAGACAGTTGGTCTGACACCAGCTCAGCATGCCAGGAAGTCTTTTGTACGCTTTAGTCGGCACACACACTTGATCCCTGAAACATTAATACAATCTATTAACGTAAGCCTAACTAGAAATGGCGGTTTTGGTCATTTTTTTATATACAGGTCCAAAGTTTCAATACCTAAAGCTCGGGAGGTTGTTTGGAACCAGTTCGGTTGGTGACAATAAACTAGAAACTGATGGAAACGAGTTTCATCTTCTATTATTATTACGGTACAACATCTGGCCAAGAATACCTGAACTTTTAAAACTTGGATAGCAGACTTAAAGAAAAATAAATGCGAGAAGTGGACGCGAATAAAGATTAAGTATTTCAAAGCATCTACGATGTAGCATAGTTTTAACGCATCTACAATAAGGGGAGATAGAGTCATTGAAGATTAGCTCCTTGTTAGACAATAGGGTGTACTACAGTTTTTTACTTTTGGTGGACTGTTTTTGCATATTTAAAATTCATCACGAGAACATTTCTGTCACAAAGCCTACAAATTAAGCGTCTACTCTAAACAGATAAAATAAAATACAAGAGTTTCTGTACATTCTTGCAACACAGGATCATTTTGTTAGTCACAACTAAGGCTATACAACTGTACATTTCATAACATACGAAGAAAAGAGATTGGGGGTTCGACAGCTTGTTAGTTACGTCTTTATTTGTACATAAACGTGAGAACTAACTACGAAACACAGAACATTCAAGAGGGTGGAAAGTTTATTCACAAAGGTACCACCACGTCGTCAGCCAAAACCTTTAGATCATTCCAAGGAAATGACAAATTATACCTAATGATCGGTGGAACAAAGTCCTCTGATTCTGTGTCAATATCGTTGCTGAAAGAAAACGTTCAATATTATAGTGCACGTTACTCACATTAAACATATAATTTTATATATTACACATGTACATATTCATATTTTACCTAATTACGTACGATTCCTTTCGGATATCCTTCAGTTTTTGTCTGAAATAATTAAGCCACAAGATACATATAGAATTATAGATGGTACTTACATACATAACGAGAACATATACATAAAAGATAATGTGACAAAAGAACACACAATATAGACAAATGATACAATATACATATCGTCGGCGTCAATCAAGACCTTGTATATACAAGAAAGTGGATTTTACAGGAGACTGGAGACCGATGGAGACTTAAATTGTTTCTTTGCATATAATTTGGGTTGCAAAAACAATCGATTCTAGAAATGACAACTTTGTCATTTCTGTCATCTATTTAAAATTATTCAGACAGAACACGTAAAAAAGTGGTTCTTGAATTTCTTTTAGAGCAAGTATTTTTTCCTGTGTAAGAAACGTTTTTGCATTTACAAGGCCTTGCACTGGGGCCAGCGATACATAAAATTGTAGCTAGCATTCTCCCACCTGACGACAAGAGGGTAGACATTTCGGGGCATGTTAAAGTCCCTGTAGTAGAGGAGGAAGGGATAGTCCCTCCTGAGGTCTCCGGCGAAGGCAGGTGGAAGCCCGCCGGTACTGGTGACCACGCTGACGTCGGCGCAGTTCCTGAAAGTCTCGGAGCGGCCGCAGCCGACGGCTTCCGTGCCGTTAGAGCATACTCCCCACATGTTACCTGGAAAAATTTGAACCTCTTACGACCTGCCCTATTTAATGACATTTATTCTTCTTGTTTTTGCAATCGGTTCACAGTTCCATTAGCCACAAGTGGTCTTCGCTGATTATGTAACTACCTAACTATTTAATTTTGTGTATGTAATATTATTCTGTTTTGTAAACCTAGTTATATGTGCATGCTGTGGTCTCCTATAACTGAAGGAGCACACGTAAATGAACCACTTGTATCACTGTAACTTACGTTGTTCAGTGTATCCTTTGCTGGAGATCCAAATAAATAAATAAACTACTATTACTACTATGTACTGGTAGAGAATGCTTATGGCATTAAGTCCGCCTCTGTACATTTGTGTGCGTAAAGTGTTAATAATTAAATATTATGTCTGCTGTGCGAACAGTGAACCTGGTTAACTGTGGATTTAATTATACTTCTCAAAATATATTTGCATGTAGTACACTCGACCTAAGTTTCAAATGAAAACCAGCGTCAGGCAAGTCCTAGTTGCCTAGTATTTTGACACTCCCTTCCGCTCAACCTAGAGCGGAAGGGAGAGTCTTTTGATGATTTCTCATCCATTAAAAAAATGGGAAAGATAGTGTAACTTTTAACTTTTTTTATTTAATATGGGTTTGCTCTTGACTCTAGTCTAGGTCATAGATGACAAAGACAAGCCTGTTCACTCTAATTTTGAAGAGATTAGGGTTGTATGCGTTCGGAAACACAGACGCAGGCAGAGAGTTCCACTTCTTTGCTGTGCGCATTATAAAAGACGTTTGGAAACGTTTAGTGCGAATTGGTGGAATAGCAACAAGGTAGGGATGGATAACTGTCTGCAGAAACCTTAAAATTGCTCTCTCTGTCCATCAAGTCTATCTCTAGTAGGTCTTTCTCACTCATCATGAACCATACATATTATGTTAACATTCTAACCAGTATAATAAGTCCACTGCAGCACACACTGCGTGCACGTTATGTAGGCAGGCAGCCGCACCCGATACCTGAAGATCTCCTTCTTAGCTGTGTCTAATGGGATCAGGAACCTGTCGTCTCTTGTCTCCGAAATGTACAATGGGTACCTGGAAATTAGGATAAAGGCAACCTTTGATTTTAGAACGCACTTTAAGCTTTCCCTGAGCATGTAGCCTTGAGTATTTATCCCCTCTTTTTTCAATATTTTTTTTTCATTTCTACAACGAGAGATAGAAGATTAATGAAACAATTACATATTCTCCAAAAAAAAAATGTGCGTTCGGGGGACCCCCGTCAGAAACGAAGTTCCATAAGTTGAAATGCCGTATGCTGTGTGTGTATCCAGCCTACTACAAGCAAATGAGCACACGAGCAAGTGAGTGCACATCCGGGTGCGCAACTCTCTCTCTCTCTGTCCCTGTCTCTTTTTATCATATAACCATAGATCAACCAAGACTACCCACCAATCGATCGATTAACTACCCGTAAGCCGCGTTAAGGAACTTCGTTCCAAAAAGAAACTGGATTTTCCAATTCTCGGATCAAGATTACCCATGTAGAAAATGAATGATTTTTTTATTAGTTGAAATATCTTCTATATAATAAGAAGATGGCTCCTAAAAAACTGCATAAGAAATGGCTAACGCGATATTTTACTCGGGAAAGCACCTTATAAATTTCAAGAGCAATAACTAAGGGCTAATCTAAGAATAAATAAGAACAGGTAGAATATTAAGCACTAATTTCTAGGCCATAAATCAAAGATGACAACTAACCTGTCAAAGCATTCCTGAGTGGCTTCTTGCTTCGGGTTATTGTTCGGACACAGCTTCATGACGAACGTGCCGAGATGGTTTGCCGTTAACTCCACTTCCACTTCGATTTCCTGTTGAAGACAATTAGTTTCCTACTTAACTGTACTGTACTAAAGTTGCCAAATGTACAGTAAGTATATTCGTTAATTTTGCTTCATATTGATATCGCTCCGCACTGTTGAGATTTTTTGCCCCACACTACGAATTTCTCCTGTATCGTGGGTGCGTTTACAAACATACAAATTCACATACACAAACAGCCAGACCCGGAACAACTACCTGTAGGCCATACAAATATTTGTTCCGTGCGGGAATCGAACCAGCGACACGCACCGCAGCAGTCAATCGCTCAACCACTGCGCCAATCGTGTCTTCAAATTATTGGGCCCAGTCCACAGTGAATGTGCAGTTTAGGTAAGTTTTATCACGATTAGGTTGTCACAGCGTATGGCGAGTTGTTTTGGCAGGCGCGAAAGGGTATACGTATTTCCTCAGGGTAAAATCATAGATGATCACTCGCTAGTGAAGTCGCTTCGGTCTAGTACGATGTCAAGTACCAACTTGAAGTGTCAGAAAAACGCAATGTCCTCCCTGTCTTTAATATAAATACACAATACACATACAGGGTGTTACGGAAATGTAAGGTTGTGTTTTAAAAACTGCTTCTGCCCGTTTCCAGACCAATTTATCATCAGCTTTTTATTTCGAATCGTAAAAGGTATTTTTTATATTGGGAAATTGAGTTTGACAAGAAAGTTGCTCATCTACATGGGCAGAAGCATTTTTTTAAATATAACCACACCTTCCACATACACCTTGAATAAGTCTATGGTAGGTCAGCCAAGCAACCAGTACCTGAAAATCCTACTTCCTATCATAATATAAGTGAAGATGTTTCCACTGACCTGGCCGACGCTGTAATGCCTGGTGACGATACCCTTGCCGTACATACCACCAGCTTCATGCGGCCGTGGCTCCGGCACGTGGTGGGCGTCTCCACATACACCACATTTACCCTCGTTCTGCTCCCATTGGACTGGAATTATAAGAAAGGACAGATAAAACGCTTGTAAAACCTTCACCAGGAATGAAGACGGTGACAGAATATTTAAAATAGACAAAAATACAAATCTTTCCTCTTTATAATATTAGTGTAGATATAAATAGTACACCTAAGACTACCTACAGCACTGTCTTTCCTTCTCTCTTTCAAATCCATCCAAAGGTTTTCTTTAAAAGATCGCTTAGAGCGATAAGGCCGCCCATTGTGTCACACTATGTAATGTTTTTCCTCATCTATATTTTCTGTAACTTATATATATGGTGTACACAATAAAGAGTATTCTCACCCAGATTCAAGAGAGCCGTAGGGAAACCAGCACTCTTAGAAAACACACAAACAGACCGCGTTCCGTTTTCCGGCCCCGCCGCCGAGGCCCGTCGCAACTTCCCAGTAATAACCCTCCCCGACCTTTGATTACCGAGCCAGCCCGCGTCGCTGAGCCAGTAGTTTTAAATCCCCTAAATAATAATGATATGACCCAGCCTGTCCCTTGCTGTCCTCCCGAAATGACGCCGCTAAGCCGAGGTCCGTATCCCGCAGGGGATGCCCTAGCGAGCGGTCATTTATGATAATTAGCTAGTTTGTAAGCCCTGGCTGGGGGCCTTAAATTCATTTGAGGCCACCACAGGATAGTCCGGTTAAGCAGTAACCAGCCTTAGTGTGCTGAACTCATCGTCAGAAAAAAAAGGAGTATTATATTCTATAATAGTCCTTCAGACTGGACACCGGGACACGGTGACAATATTTTATTTATTATCGATAAGCTCGCTTTTCACCACTATACCTCGCCCTACTATGAAGCCTTAAAACGATCGAGATTCCGCTCTAAGAGAGAGACGAAGCTGTACATAGCGTATAGGGCTATCCCCAGGTTGTAGCTACCAGGGAACGCAGAAATGTAAAAGTATCCCCGCGGAGACCTTATGTCATCAACATGACGTAGATAGGAGATATTATAGTGCACAAGTGTGTACGCAAACAGAGGTGAAATCCCTCTTCCCTCACTCTCATAATCCGATCCGCACAGGGTTATATTATACTTCCAAACTCTCGGTTGCCACAGATGGTACTATGTCAAACGAACGTTTGGAACCTTATAAATCCAATAACACTGCCAGAGTGGCTAACTGCGAGTACCTTTTTAAACGGCTTCAAAAAAGGAGGAGGTTCTTACTTCGGTTATATTTTTTTATGTTTGTTACCTCATAACTCCCGTCATTTATGAACCGATTTGAAAAATTATTTGTTCATGTGAAAGGATATAATGTACGTTCCGATTGGTCCCATAGAAATTTCATCGAAATCGGTTTAGTAGTTTGGTTATTAAATCAAAATTGCTTAAGGAAATAGAAAATATATCATCCAAGTTAGTAAACGAAAATGCGTGCTTTCCTGTGACTTTCCAATGGTGTTGTTAGGCGTGTACCCCACGCCTAACAACACCACTACTAAAAAGTGAAAAGTAAAAAACTTTTTACAAAAAATACGCCAACTTCCAAAAAAAAAAACACAAATACAAATTATAAAATACTAAGAATAACTTTAATTTCGGAAGTCGGTGAAACAACCAAAACACCGAAAACACACTTATTTTGTTTACTTGACTTAGACTAATAATACCTAGTTAAGTTCAGATTCCTTAGCTAAGTAGTCATCAACTTATACAGAATCCCATTCACATGAACATGACTCGCAAATCGCAATCGCTATTTAATAAATTAACAAAGAATTTAGACTTCAACCTCGGAGGCTTTTGTTGATAGGTCATTGAACCTCATTTTCCGTGAGTGCGTTAGCCCCGCTCGACACTCACTAATGATGCGAATCATTAATGAAATCAATAGAGTAAGATAAAAAAAATGGCTGCGGTAATGTATTGCGGCATTAGATGCAATAGGATAATGTTCTGGTTTGAGATTGAATGCGGATATGATTCAAATATAAAATTACTGGCTACCCGTGGTGCTTATATGTTGCTCTCTTCAAAGACCAAAAATACTACCCACAAACAATGACGTATTATTATTTATACAGCTTAGCTCAACAGCAAGTTCGTCATGCTCCCTTAGATTTTACTGCTTGCGGTAGCGTCGGGGGTCGGGTTACCTCTTTCCCTCAAATATGGCGAGGGGGGTACTGGCTGATCATTGCGTTATGCTCATGAACGGGTGCTGCTTGTGGTGAAAGGTCGTCTTGTTAGCCATGGTTTTTACTATTGTTATAACGAATATATGCTTAATGTTTAATTTTGATGGCCCTGGTTTATCACTTGTGGCGTCGAGTCACAGATCTTTTTATTAAATTCTACCCTCTGCACGTGTAAGCGGGCACACCCTTCATGTCTGGAGGCTTATTTAGTTTGATTTGATATTGTTTTTATGCTTGAGTTTGTCTGTTTATGCTGGCATAATGGAGTGTGCTAGCTTACAAGTAGCGAATTATTAAGTTTTATGTTTTTACGTGTTACCTTTGTTGTATTGTTTTCTTTGTAAGAATACTGACTACTTACATACCTTTGTATAAGTTATAGTTCTTATAACTCAACAGACAGATGTGTTGCTGGGGAGTTTGTTGCGCCACTTCTTCTTCCCAGCTAAAACACTAGGAAGTGGTGACGGGCGGGCGTTTTGGGGGACTGTCTTTATGTGGAACTTTGACGTTCAAAAAGTGCTGGCACTCAGCCTAATTTGAATAAATGACATTTGAATTTTGAATTTTGAGCTCTAAGGAATCAAGATAGCTACGTATCTTATTATGTTGCCATTTCATGGTGTGGGCAACGCATATCTATAGTTTATAGGTATAGGACCATTGCCTCACAACGCGTTCTGGCTTCTTTCAAACGATTCTACCTTAAAACTTGCCTCGTGCTCCGGTGCTGACAGTACGTTGTAACTTACGAGTACGACGCAAATTATTACTACTTCAATTTAAAAATTATAATTTGATACGAACAAATACGGAAGTACCTAGTACTTATCTTGTTAATAGTTTTTACTCTAAATTAGCATATATATTGGCAATAAAATTATCGACCAAAAAAAGTGGTTAGATAGGTAATAGGTGCTATGTACTTAAGAATATCCCAAGAGACAAACCGCTTCATAATTCACATGGTGTCATTTCAAATTTCAAAGAGCTTGTTGCCATTTTTAACTTAAAACACATTTTACAATTTATTATTTTACCACTTCAGTTGATTCACGCCCTCCCGAACCTACAGTGCAGTGACAGCAAAAACACGAAACGTTTGAACTCTAAAATAAAGCCTCTGAAGTGTAAACTTTTCATGTTTTTGCTGTTATTGCACTAGGGCAACTCCTTTGAATTGTATGTGCTGCATCTAAACTAGTCTTCTTGCCAGGTAGGTATGCGGAATGTTCGAAAGAGAGCAGCCCTAGAACGCGAAGGGCATTTGAAGGAACACGAGTGGGTTTTAGTCAGTAATGGTGGGTCCACACGGTTTGGACCCACTATAAGAATCTGATACCCCTTCCCGTTCCGCCCAGAGCAGTAGAACATTTTTCAAAACGTAAAATCTTTAAAAAAAAATTGGTTGTCTGTAAAGTCGGTTTATGGACGATAGTTTAACGTGACAACGTCATAACAAAACATTGATGAACTGATCGTAACGTTACAATGAGCGTAACGTTACATGAGTCATCCTTTTTCGTGCGTGCGGCGATTTATTAGACGTTGTCTCGTCAAAAAAGTAGACTTCATGAAGACCGAGGGAAGGGAGGGACCCAAAGAAGGAAGGTAGTTTGATTACCTGCATACCCGCCACAGAAGAGCTCATTATCATTGTAGTTCACAGGGTTGGGGAAGCCGAACCGCCACATGGAGTTGCGTGCGGGGGGGTCCATCAGCCTGCCGTGACCCTCAGCCCCACGGCGCGCGCTACCCAGCATCTGGAACACAGGAGGAAGAAAATGAGGTTACATCCATAGCTTGCCGACGCTGTGGAAATGTCACATAATTCTTCCGTTACTGACTGACTGAGTGAGTGACTGACAGAAAACGCACAGCCGAAACTACTGGTCGTAGAAAGCTGAAATTTGGCATGTAGGTTCTCTACACTACGTAGGGAAGCACTAAGAGAGGATTTCCTGAAATTCCTACGGCAACGGGAAAAAATACGCGTCTCAAGTCTCACAAAATAACGCTCGTTTGGCCTCGTCCTTAAGCATACCTAGAATTAGTCTGAGCTGGTGGAAGCATGGAGTCCGAGAACATATAATGTTACAGGACTCATAATGGGACTTTCTTTTGTCTTTAGTGGGTCCCGCGGTTATCAGCGTAACGACTATTCCATATGTGTTTATGATAAAATGAAATTAAGCAAGCTTTCAATCTAAGGACGATATTTTTTTAAATCGAACTATGTGATTAGTTGAATAGTCATTAGCAAATTCTATTCAGGATCACTCCTGTGTCTGTCAGTCGTCTGTCCGTTTGTCACAAGCTAACTTCATCATTTTCATCATATCAGCCGAAAGACGTCCACTCCTGGACATAGTCGCCACAACAACCGAACCTATGCGTCTCGCATCGATTGGCTACCCGCGACCCTCACGGTCTTCCAACGTTACGTCTTGTCCAGAATCAACTGGACCAACTGAGTTGTAATATTGCAAACACATGAATATCTGTGACCGACGGTTTACTGACGCACATGTATATGGGGGCTGTATACAGACGTACCTTAAATACCAATATTCATTAGAATGCTAAAGGATATTTCAACTTACCTGTAGCAGGAATATCCAGAATGTGAGAAAAGATGTCCCACCCGATCTAGAGCTTTGTCTCCTCAGTTCCATCTGAAAAAGAGATAGACCATTTGTAAGATTTCCTTTATTTCAAGTGTGCAAAACTTTTTCAGGAAAAGTTTGTAATACTCAAGAAACTAGGTCGGCGATGAACCTATACCGTCGGGGATGAACATAATTATAACACAAACTTTATCGTTATTTTTGACGAACTTATAAATTCACAATTTCACGGGAAGTCACATCCGACGTTGCTTGCCTGGTTTCACCCGTCTAATGAATAATAAGGCAGGATCGGTAAATATTTATAATTAGGATACGTGTCGGACAATAAAAAAAAACATTGCGTTTCCCCTGGGACAGATGAGTAAATGATGATGAGTGACTTATTTTATGTATGATTGTCCTGTTCTTATTATGAGGTGTACAATAAAGTATATAATAAATAATAAATAAATAAATAAATGTATTTAAAGATGTGGTGAGTCAGGCCAAATTGATTTCCCACCTCATGAAATAAAACCATATTCTGAAATAGCCCTGCACCAACAGGGGATTGTCTTTGGGTATACTTTCATAGTGCATACAAGGATAATTGTCGATTCGTGCCCCATTCCACTTGGAATGTCTAACGGCGCCTCTGCAAGTTGGCTTCGGCCCCTTGTGCGCGGCCAAAGGACCGGGACCCGGCTCCCGATTGTAAAAGACCTATATGGATTGCAAGAGTGAGCTAAGCGAGATCGAAGCAGGTTTGATTATTTTGACTTCTGCGATCCTCTTACACCTAAATAACTGTTTTTTTTTGCAACGGTGCAGGAATGCGACCAACTTGGTTCCGTCGTAAAACCAATAGAATATTTTTTTAAAACGGTATATGGAGAAATTTGATAGCGTCTTGATTTCTTGAATGGTTCCAGGTGTTTGGTACTAAAATGTAATTTTATTGCTTTGGCCAACAGTTGGTGATACGGGTCGGGTTTCAAAATAAAGTGTACCTAACTTATTTTATCCATATAACGGCACAACAGAGGAATTAATTTATTATGAAAGGAACTAATCTTTTACGGGCCCTCCGTTTTGGAATGGCTTTTGTTCAAATTATACCCAATAAAAAGTAGATATTTTATCATTTTCATTGGTAGCTTTATTTTGCGACCAATCAGAGCACAAGGCTACAATTTATCCGTTTTCGTGTGATATTAAACCTAGAAACAAAGCTCTCATTGGTCTATTCAGAGAAAACAAAAACCAATGAGGGGCCAAGTTTCCAATTTAACTATCACATATTCACCGCATATTTTTTGACAGTTTTTACCGAAGTGATAGAATTAAAATAAGAGGATATTTTACATTTTACAGAGTTCTTAAAGGAGAAATTCTATGAATTGCTAAATTATTTTTACAGTCCATAAAATCAATGCGTTAATAAAATTAAGTCCCTTACTGTGCGTGTTTTTAATAAGTTCTCAAAGACAAAAGTTGCTTCTATAAAAAATATATAATGATTAGTAACCTAGTCATGTCTTGTTGGTATTGAATGACGCTCGGTCGATGCACTTTGGAAGACAGAGTCACCCGAAATTAAGGTAAGTAGTTAGTTCTTTAAGCTGTACAAGGAGGTACTCTCCCATCTAAAGCCTGAATTTGTGCCTGGTTGGAGGAAATAGGCTCAGGTACACCGCAGTAGGTATATGAAACTTTCAATGTGGCCATAATAAATGTAGGTAGAGGTACGCCTACTATCTGTTCGATTCCTCGAAATATTCTATTTTAGAGGGCGTCAGGAAAAGGGGTTTTATAACGTCTTGCCCATTTGTCAATCAACTGCTTGTCATCAAAAGGCACATTTAAAAGTTTTTAAAACGCCTACCTACATGATTACATCAATGTTCTGAAATTCATAAAATAGTATTTTTTTACACACGGCTTCTTCTCACATTAAAATCCTCTCCTGTGATAAAACCGGCCAAGTGCGTGTCGGACCACGCACAGTGTAGGGTTCCGTAGTTACCCGTCTCCTAAACCATGACTGAAAAATAATAAAAAGTACTTAATTATTATAACGTTACGAAGTTAGAAATGCACTTGTTTTTAAGTCATTTTCTATGGAATTATTAGGATTTTTTTTAAGGAATTATTATTTTCTACTTACGCAGTTCCATTTTAAAAGATGGTCGACTATTACTCATAGCGGTAATAGTTTTCCTTTTAAATTCGTTATTTAAGCTACTACTATTATTTTTTTCGCGTTACCAAAAACAACCGTTTAACTGGCAGAGGGACGGGGGACGGGGGGGCAACTGACTCTAACAAAAATTAGCGCTTTAAATCTTAATATTTCGCAAACGAATCCTTGGACGGAAAAGTGGTCACCGCAAGCGTCTCTGAGCAAAGCCGCGTACAGACAGACGGACATGGCGAAACTATAAGGGTTCCTTGTTGACTACAGAACCCTTACGGTTTGACAGTTTTTGAACATAAAATTTCAGAGAGGCACATTTACTGACGTGTCAACGTCTAAAAATTGTCCCGTTGCGCTCATTGTCCCGTTACAATGTTTTTGTTATGACGTTGTCACGTTAAACTGTCGTCCGTAAACCGACTTTACAGACAGCCTATTTTTTTTTTCAATTAATAATATATCTGGCTATTGAAAAATGTGCCCTTACAATATGTTAATGGAAACGAACACTGACAGTCGACGATAGTCATCAAGTTCTTTTTAATTACAACATTAACTGCGGCTGTAATCACGTGTAAATGACGAAGAATTGCCTCAAAAATTCACATTGACCCACATTCGAGGTAAATACGAAGTAGTTATTTCAGAGGAATTTACCTGACTCGTTGGCTTTTACGATGAATATTATGTTGTTAACAAATTAATTGTTATTATAGTCTTTAGGTACATGCAATTCTTAATCTTTTTGCATGATTGCCCCAGGTGGTAATATTTTTGTAACATTGAGATGATGCATTAGATAACAAAATTACTTTATTCCATAAATACTTAACTAACTATATACACCACAAATAAAAATAAAAACTTCTAACTAAATTAACCCTAAAATATGGCGTCTTCCAGTCGACAGCGATGCGGAGGAATTCCTCCGCATCGCTGTCGACTGGAAGTGTACCTAAAAGACTGCCAGGGTTGCGGAATTTGTTCGAAAGAGTCACCGCGGCCCTGGAACGCAAAGGGCTTTAGAAGGAACACGCATGGGTTTTAGTCAGTAAGAGTCTGACACGCCCTTCCGCTCCGGGTACCCAGAGCGGAAGAAGTCAATTGATGATTTCCCATGCTCAAAAAAAAAAAAAAAAAAAAAAAGACTGGCGGCATTGCCACGTTGTATGGCAATGCTTATTTTTCTTATTCTTACAAAATTACTTAAGTACCTTTACTTTTTATATCATAGTAATATTTTTTTTTAATTCTGCACAGACAAGCCGAAACATGATTAATTTAAAATGGTACAAAAATAAATAAATAAAAACCGGCCAAGTGCGAGTCGGGCCCTCACACAGGTTCCATAAATCCGTACCATACCGGAAAAAAATACGTTTCTTAAATGGGAGCCATTAGCCACAAATTATAAAAACTAAAGGGAAAATTTAATTTTATAATTTGTTGTTATAGAACTACACATTCTGCGAAAATTTCAACTGTCTACTTATTACGGTTCTTTAGATTTAGCCCGCTGGTAGACAGACGGACGGATTTCTTCGTGGGGAGTACCTCGCAGTGGAAACGTTTCGTCCATTCAAGGTATTTTTCTCAACTATCAGACTGATTTGGAAGCAGGTAGGTACCTAGTTTTGTTATTACACCATTATCCACAATTTTAATCGAATAGGTAACGTTCGGGAAAGGTGGTTATAATATAGTCTTTGGGGAAAAGGCTATAGGGAAATTGATTGATGTATTTCACATTTAGATAACTGTACGGACGCCAGCACATCAAGGCCTGTTGGTCGAGTGGTGAACCCTGACTGCTAAACCAGAGGTCGTGGGTTCGATTCCCACCCAGGACAAATCTTTGTTTGATGAGCATGATCATTTGTTCTGTGTCTGGGTGTAATTTGTCTATAATATGTATGTATTTAGAAATATATAAGTATATTAAGTATGTTTATCACTTGTCTGGTTGCCATAGCACAAGCTCTGCCTAGTTTGGGATCGGATGACCGTATGTTAGAAAAAATAAAAACATCAACATACCTACCGGAAACTTTCAAATTTTCCCAATCAATCTTGAACCTAATATTTTAGCGTAAAAGTTGAAAATCTATTAAAGAAATTTGACAGATTGTTGTTGGTTGTTTATTGTTGTTAATGTAATAACGACATCTACGTATGTATATTCCTAGGTATCTTCAATGATTTGGTTGCGAATACAAATTAGTAGTCTTACGAACGATGTCCGCCAGTATGGTCGTAAGATGATATGGGGTTGTGGGTAGGACTGACACCTCCTCCTGGCTATCTTAATACGGGAGAGATAAAAACATCGATTCTTATTTTATTTTGAACTGATACACATGAACGTATGAGCTACATAATTAAAATAATCAGGACAAGTTTTGGATATTTTAAATTCTTTTAGGGAGCAGTACAATTTTTACATTCAAGGCTCAATTTCTGGAGTGGTCCAGAATTACCTCTGAATATCTCCGAAAATTTCGGGAGAGGTGGCAACCCTAGCTGTAGAAGGTAATGCGATAAATATAACTGAGGACCAATCTGCCTGGAGGGTGCCTCGTAAACTACGTGTGTCGATAACAGCATCTTGTATCAATACCTTTATTGGAGCGAAAAAAATAAAAGGTTTTTAAATGCGTTGTTGTTGCAACAAAAAAAGTCCTGGACAAAAAATCTGCCAGGTCATCGTCAGTTGTTTGACCCTGCTCATTAATATCACATTATAGGGCGGGTTTTATCTGCCCTTTGTATGTATAGACGCCAGCACATGAAGCTACAACAATCTGTCAAATATCTATCTATATATTGTAGTCGGGGTGAGTCAGCTTTAGTAAAAAAGGGCTTTGCTATTGGCATAAACTTTAATCAAACTAATCACAACATTACGACACGAGAATCAGAATTACAATGCCGCCATATTTATCGTATGACGACGATTACAATTTGTCAACCTAACAAACTAATAGACAAATCAGTGGCTAGTATTCGCGCCGGCTCGGCTATTATTGGTCGGCGCGAGGCGCGTGAACGAAAGTGCGTTTGGATACACACACATCACGGCGAGTATCGTTCAGGTGCCTTACCTCGACCTGTGCGACCAGGGAGACGTTTGGATACATCCGCTATAATATATATAAATCAATTGCTGTTCGTTAGTCTCGCTAAAACTCGAGAACGGCTTGCTTGACCGATTTGGCTAATTCTTTTTTTGTTTTGGTCAGATTACAGGGAAGTTTTTAAAACAAAAAAAAAAGGGAAGTAGGGTAGGTATGTATGGTTGGTAGAGTAGGTATGTAGGGTAGGTACGTAGGGTAGGTATGTAGGGTAGGTACGTAGGGTAGGTTTGTAGGGTAGGTATGTAGGGTAGGTATGTAGGGTAGGTATCTAGGGTAGGTATATAGGGAAGGTAGAGTAGGGTAGGTAACGGTTGACGGTTGTTAGTGAAGGGAGCGAAGCCGCGGGCACAGCTTGGTCTTTAATAGATTTTTAACTTTATCACTAAAGTATTAGGTTCAAGGTTGATTGGGAAAATTTGACAATTTCGGGTAGCTCGATGTGCTGACGTCTGTACGTTTAATGGCCGAAATTAAAATTACAATAACCAACAAAATGCCCTCTCGAATGTATCGGTACAGGATGGAAGATTATGGAGGACCCTAGAGGGAAAGTACCCAAGATAAATATGCTACCAATTTTAACTCAAAACTGTTTTTAGGGTTCCGTACCCAAAGGGTAAAGCGGGACCCTATTACTAAGACTTAGCTGTCCGTCTGTCACCAGGCTGTATCTCATGAACCGAGATAGTTAGACAGTTGTAATTTTCACAAATTTTGTGTTTCTGTTGCCGCTATAACAACAAATACTAAAAAACAGAATAAAATAAATATTTAAGGGGGCTCCCATACAACAAACGTGATTTTTTTGCCGTTTTTATAGATAATGGTACGGAACCCTTCGTGCGCGAGTCCGACTCGCACTTGGCCGGTTTTTTAATACTAACCTTATTAGTACCCACAGTACCTAACTAAAACTGCATTCAAACATATTTCGCGATTTCGAGGTTCGTACCCTTAAGAGGTATTACGATTATTCTGTTACATGTTGTATATTTTCCGTACTCGCGCAATATGCACTAAGCACAAATTTTAACAGCCATAGGCCCAGTTTCTCGAACGGAAATTATCACAAAATTATTGTGACAAATTGACAGACGCGTGTTATGTAGCTGTGAGTCAATCGAATCACTTAATTTGTGAAAGTAGGACTTTTTTTCTAGAAACCGGGGGACTGTCAGAACTGTCATGCTGAGAAGGTTCCTAAACAGTGGCACTTACCGACACGATTAGTTTGTCTGAAAGTTTGGACGATCCCGTCTGTGCAGTGATCGCCAAGCCGTTTAAATGTCAAGGAAGTTCTTTAAAAGATACACGATTAGTCAGAACTGACACCGACTAGTTTTTGCTCGTAGTCAGACTACTGACAATCGTATAATATAACGAAAAGCATCAAATCACGCTTTAGAATGTTTGATAATTTCCCTCTAGTTATAGTAACATGGACTGAAATCAACGATGACATTCATCAGGTTCAAACTGTTTAAGATTGACATGAGCTATCGATATGTCGTAGCCAAATAGCTTAATCAGCCGTTTAATTAGTTGCCTAGCCTTTGCATTTAACTGCACCGATATTTCAGCGACCTACCTATGTTAGATCTTTGGTTCACTTTTGTCACTGATTAAACGGCGCAATTCAATGAAAAGGCTAGGCTTTAAATGAAACGGCTGATTAAGCTAGTTGGCTGCGACACATATATTCCGTGCGACGACGTGATAAATCCCAAACATTTTGACATTTCGATAGTCATTACAGCCGCTGACAGAATGCTACTTTTTGCAGAGCCCAACGACAGTAGCTATGGAAAGTATACCGATTTCGTAATCAGTTGAATTAATGTTATCGCATTTATAATAGGTAATCGTCGTACTTGGTTTAGTGTCTCTTTTATTGTTTTTAAACGAGGTCTGTACTTAAAGCAGAAGCGAAACTTTTAATTTGACATCATGTCTTCATGATAAATTTGTGAAGGTTTCTCTATCAAGTAGGTTTTTCGTAGAAATTCACGCCACCGGTTAACGCCACTTCGGCAAAAGGTCCTCTTTGCAAAGACATATGACTTTGACGTCAATTTAACTAATGACCAGAGATCGGAATAGGTAGACTATATTTACCTAAAGTTCGTGGAAGTAAGTAACATAGAGTTTATAATACCTCCTGTAAAATCCCGGAATTATAAATGGAATCATGAAAATTAAAACCCGGGATTATAAAAACATGTAAGTACTGGACTTTAAGTATGGTTACAAATTATTGATTTGAAGAAATCAAAAGAAGAAAGAGTTGTACGAAAACAAAGCTATTTAATTTAACAGTTTTAGTAGGTACGGAACTCTAAAAACATAGGTACTTAATAAGATTCTTCAATATAATAATTTTGTTCAAAGCGCAATAAATAATTTTCAATTTCTTAAATCCCGGGATAAAATCGTCATGTTTATGATTCCGGGATTTTAGAAGAGGTATTATCAACTCTATGTTACTTACTTCCACGAACGTTAGGTAAATATAGTCTACCTATTCCGATCTCTGCTAATGACAGAAGACAAGCGCTTTGACAGGAGCTAGGACCTGAGTCACTGAGAGGTCAGGTCCTAGCACCTGCTGCCTTGTACCAGTCATTTCAGAAAATCTTCATTGAGCAAAACGTCTGGGCCGGCTGACATTTAGGTACATGAACTAGTTAGTGGACTAGTAGTTATTACTGGAAAATGATCGAAACTTGATGTAGTCAGGTTATGGAAGTAACAAGAGCAAACAGTACGTACACTTACCTATAATATAAAGTTACATTGCGAAATTCCATTCAATACATTTCCGACATTTTGGTTAACTGGAAGTAACTTTTTCACAAAATTAATATTAGCTAGGTACTTATACTTGATGACTTAATTAATAAGTGAAATTAAATTAGATTAAATTATTTAAATGTTATAAAATTAAATTGAATGAAATTTGATCATTTTGGATTGTTAAATTGGACTGTTGAATTAGTAATTGATTTTTAATAATAATAATTAGAACTATTTTCTCGTAAAGTCGTACTTACATAGCTCCTAAGAACTCGCTACTAACCCATATGGACTCTTGTTCGAAATAAAGTTTATGTTTGTTGTGTTAATTCGTTGCTAATTTATAGGACCAATCCTTCAAGAAAGAAAAGTTACCTATGCCTACATCTGTATTATGTCACCTGAAAATTGCAGACTCCGTAAGATTGTAATAAATCTTTATTAGATTATTATTTCTCGATATATTATGAAAAAAACGTTTTGAATACAATAAATCCTATTCAATAGTTAAATAGTTAGTTAATTGTTTTATAGTTTCCAATATATCCGTGTCTTATTAAGAAAAAATAGTTTACAACATCACTCGATATTTTACAGTCTTACGGCGTTTGCACATTTCCGGTGACATCTAAATTTTGTCTAGTTAACTATATGAACAAAGATGTACTGAACACAATTTTGTAATTGATCCCGTAGTAAATATTATAATAATATAAAATCTTTATGGCTAAACATGGTATTTGTAGTAAACACTGTTGGTATTTCAGAAAATGTGCATACTTAGATGTTACAAATTATTGGGTGAGCTGCTGTTCTCCTTGCTAGATTGCTGAGCAACCTGTATTAAGGAGAAACAGTAAATTATAAAAATATGCTACGTGCAAAAACCCAATTGTAAGGTTGATTCCTTACAATTGGGTTGTTTACTTTAACTTTAACTACTATTAATACCACATCAATACTCAAGAGTCTACTTTCACCAAGTGTAATATTGTCAATACATTAAAGTTCATCTTGTATAAATATTTATTTATTTATTTATTAAAATCTCCCCCACACAATCCTTACAGGTGTATATCCCCAATACGATAGCGCGGTCCCAAAATCAACATATTTACGACTTAAAAACTTTAAAAAGATGTAAAAAAACTAATAGTACCTATCTATTATAAAAATTGTATTGTATAATATATGTACTATTTACTGTCACTACTGTTTGTAAGAGAATTCCTTATTTAACTTTATCGTTACGATCTATTCAATAATTAGGAAAACAAACACTTATGACAGCGCCGACACGTAATCAACGCATTGTTTGTTTAGTTGCTTCGAATTTCCAATAACCAACACAATTCTAAAATATTTGCTTCTACCGTGAGTCAACTAATTTGAGAGTTCAACATTGTAACATTGTTCCTCATCATCGTCATCATCATCAAAGACGTCCACTGCTAGACATAGGCCTCCCCCAAAGCGGGGGGTTTACCATAATCGTCACGCTTGGCAGGCGGGTTGACGATCGCAGTGTAGCTGTTGCAATGCACAGAGAATGCTGCTGCCCATTCTCTGGTGAGTCCCTTAGTCGTCTCTTACGACACTAACGGGAAGTGATGGGATAGTCCTATTCCTTAACGTCCGACATCATACAGAAGGTCCTGTACGAAAATAAATTCGACAAAATGTTCTTAGATACCTTTTCTCAATTAAACTTCAATCAACGCTCTATGATAAGGACAATCATGTCAAAAATAGGTTACATCACTTCTCAGAATCAAGTCAAGACAAGACTATGGGTAAATCTTATTTTTCCTGCTCCGAGATTAGGCCACAAATGTCAACAAACACCTGCCAGAAAAACAAAGTGGTGACGCACAGTTCAAACAGTGGCCGTAAACTTCAATCTGTCGGCAGTCCGGGCATAAATCAGGAAATTGTCAATGTCAACAGTGATTCGTCTATAATTTGACAGTTCAAAGAACGCGCGGTATGTGGACACTGTCAATAATTAGCAGTGTTTATGGCTCTCGTCGTGGGGAGTCGTCGCTTGCACCGCCCTTGGCATTCACTGCGACATTGCTCGGGGGCTTGCCTGTTGCGCGTTTATATCGATAACCTACAGACCTAGTAAGCGAATAGACGGGGCACACTATGTCTACCATCACATTATCAAAATTAACTTGAATACGTCTAGTAAGCCGCAGGTCAGTGCCAATACTTTGACATAACGTTGGCCTGTAGAAAAACAGTTTTAATAGAAAAACGGGTTAACTTATAGCTATTGGTTTTGTTTGACAACTCTACCATGCAACCTTTTGCAGGTACCATTCATAAATCGAACGATTCAATATCAATATCAAGAGAATCTGAACAATTCAATACTAAAACTAAAACCATTCTGACGTCTTCTATAGAAGATACCTTCTTACATATTTATCAGAAAATCACACGAGTATGTTAAAGAGAATAGCTAACACTACTGTTTTGACAGCTACCGGAAACTATGGAAAGGTTTACTCAATACAATTTTTAATTTCTGAAGACCTGTCAGTTAGCCTTCCAGTCTATTGGGATGCAACTGAGTACCAGTATTTTACATGGGGTGACCACAACCCAGTAACTGGGGTACACGATACCCTTTAGCAAGACGGGTTTGCGAGTTTTCAGTGTGCTTAGTGCAAGTTTTTAACGTCCTCGATTGCGTTAGCGTAAACGCCAATTTGTTTTGAAACTTAATAAGCGCCGTCTGGTGACACTCACGGAAAACCATTTTTTTCCATACAATTTGACATAAGCGAACGTTTACGTTAACGCGATCGAGAACGTTGGAAACTCACACTAAGGCCTCTGGATTCTGACTACCGTCAAAGATCTACAAATGACAGCCGGGACCGATGACTAGAGCTCTTAAAAATCGTCTGCGTGTCCGTTTATTTAAATTATGATCAAATGTCATACCTAAGTAAAACAATGCGTTAATTTACATGCGTGGTTGCAGTCGCTCTACAACTGTTACCAAAGGCATGATACCGTTACCAAGATGGAACCGTTACTTTTAATGAACCTATTGTTTTATACGGGACATTACCATCGCCATGACTCAACGCAAATTACAGTTTAATCAATTTCTGTGTTCAAGAGCAGCTCTAAGTTATCAAATCGAGACTGAATTGTGGTATTTGATCTAGTTATTGTTTTTATACTGTTCCAAGAGTGTATTTTTTGATAAAATCGTGTCTTTGATTGATACCTAATGCCTAGGAAACATTTGGATGGTGATAAAAAATCAAGCAGTTATGAAGTTTGCTGAAGTGTGCGCCATTCTGGACTACCTACTAAGATGGACGATTAATAGAGAAATATAGAAGAAAAAGACGATCTCAATTATATTGGGATGGCGCAAGAGATTGATGCTTCCACGCGCGCCTCAAAGAGATGTCAGCATAGTCGGGGGCCGCTAGGGCCAGAGCCTGCCAGGGTTGCGGAATTTGTTCGAAAGAGCCACCGCGGCCCTGGAACGCAAACGGCTTTAGAAGGAACACAGATGGGTTTTAGTCAGTAAGAGTCTGACTGACACGCCCTGCCGCTCCACCCAGAGCGTAAGAAATCATTTGATGATTTTCCATCCTTAAAAAAAAAGAGATTGATACTCGTACAATTATATTTTTTAGATGAAAAGATTAGAAATATAAAGAGATTTTTTTTGCTAATTATAACTCTTCATGCACATGCTGTATGTGGTTCTAACTAAGGTTAGAAAATTCAGTTTTTAAATATCATTTAATATGTTAATGTCACGCGTTATATTTTATTTAAATCTAAGCTAATTACATACAGTACTTATGCTTACATAGAATACGTTATTACGTATGACTTTTTCCCCAGAAACTAAAATTAGAGGTAAGTAAGTTCCCGTATTTTAAAAGTATCTACTCAATATGAATTTCAAGTTCAATTTAGATGGTAATTTTGATTGCTGCTACGTGTAGTGTTTCAAGGTAGGGTATCTATAGTTGTGCAAGCGATGAACGCTTGATTATCTACTCTACTCAAGCCCAAATGACCTAATTGACCACGATAATTAATGTCAAAATATTTTACAATTATGGCATTCACGATAGTCAGATTGGATTGTTTAATCATTTACGGAACCAATACAATTTTTAATACTTATAACAATCTAAACATTCTCAGCGCGGTTATTTTTAAAACGTCGCTTTTTTAAACATCTTTAGTATCATCTTTAAAGTCAGTAGGTATTTTTTTTTTCTCTCTTAATTTGTTTTAGGACTTTTATCTTAACAGATATGCCAACCCCATCGTACCCTTAAGCACTTATAAGTAATTACCACATATAGTATAGGAAACATTTTAACATTACAATGTGTAACAGAATAAACGCAATACCTCTTAAGGGGTCATTGTACTCATCATTATGAACAACTTTTAATTTGTGACCAACACTGATATCGCGAAAAAAAAATCGACTGCTCCATACATTTATTTGCGCAATAACTCAACAAAATATACTGAGCAGCTGATCTTTTTTCGCGATTTTGGGGTTAGTCCCATAGTAAAAGTTGTTCATAATGATGAGTACAATGACCCCTTAAGAGGTATTGCGTTTATTCTGTTACACGTTGTATATAGAACACTTTAGTGATTTTGATGGAAGTCACAGATGAAGTAGAACTTTTTGTCACCTTCTGAAGTTGATTGAGATAAAATTGATTGTATTAATCCCACGTAAAGCTTATTTAAATCTAACTCCCTCAAAAACGACTCCCTCTCGCGCTTGTTCCTGACACGATCCATCAACAAATTAATGTTGCACATCCTTAATCTGATTACATTCTTTGCAATTCGGCGAATCACCTTTTTTCGTAAGGAATGCAAACTTCGCTGATGGATAGTGTCCAGATTGAAGTCTTAAAATTAATTTAACAATTTATTAATGTGTGTGTATTTTTGACAATAAGTCTACACTAATATTATAGGTAAAGAGGAAAAATTTGTATTTTTGTGACTGTGTATGTTTGTAATGAATAAACTCAAAAACTACTGGACCGATTTGAAAAATTCCTTCAGCAATGGATAGCTACATTATCAGCGAGTAACATATCTATATTTTATCCCGTACTCCCACAGGAACGGGAACTACGCGGGTGAAACTCGTGACGTCCGCTAGTACGTAATAAAGGACATATCTCACGATTCCTAAGTCTACCTACTGACCGAACGCTGAGCAGACTTTTGAAGTAAAACAATACAAACTGGTCCACTTTTTTTACGAATAGTAGGTAGACAGGTTTATAAATAATTGGTTAATCTTATAATTCACAGATTCCGATCACCAAGCCTCCAAAACACGTATTTCTTCCTTGTTTGGGAGTTCCTAGTTTTTGTTACATTTTAAAGTCTTGATAAGTACACACCTAGAAGTATTATGAGCTTGTTTCGTTAATTAATTCCAATTGAATGAGAAATTAATGTAAATAGGTTATCGGATTGGTAATTTTTTATGGGCGGTCTATATCTACCTTTTTAGGGTTCCGTAGTCAACAAGGAACCCTTATAGTTTCGTCATGTCCGCCCGTACGTCTCTCCGCGGTTTAGCTCAGAGACGCTTAGCACTATAAAGTTGGGATTTGATATGGGTATATCATCACGCAGAAAAAAAAATCGTCAATTGGTGTGGGGTATCGTTAGATAGGTTGTTAAAATATTGTGGGTGTGCGAAAACCATTTCCAAGGATCAGTTTGCGAATGATTAAGTTTTAAAGAGCATTTTTTTTGTTAGAGTCAAGTGTCCCCCCTCTATCAACTAAACGGTAGTTTTTAGAGACGTGAAAAAATCATGGTAATAGCTTATACAACGAATTTAAAAGAGTAATAGTGGACCAACCTGTAAATTGTATTTGGAGAAGGAAAATTTCGTAAAGAAAAGTACGTTCTCAACCGTTAAACCGTACCTAAATTAAATTAATTTAATCATAAAATCAAACAAAATGCACCATTTCCAGTCGGCAATTGTGATGTGTAACTACGGAACCCTACACTGCGCGTGACCCGACACGCACTTGGCCGATTTTTTGAAGTGAAAACTTCTTCAGGCGCGTTGAGCACTTTTTGGGTGATCAAAAATCATGGAACTCGCGTCATCGTCACCGAACGCTTTAGCTTTCGCTTAGTTGCCCGCGACTTCGTACGCGCATATTCCATTTTTCCCGTTTTTTAGGAATTTCGGGACGAATTATAAATATAAACCTTCCTCTTCTCTCACTCTTTCTATTGATGAAAACTGCAACAAAATCCGTATATGCGTAGAGCTGGCGAAAGCGACTTATAAGTACTAGCTTTTGCCCGCGACTTCGTACGCGCATACCTATCCCATTTTTTCCCGTTCCCGTATAGCCTCCTCCATCCTCACAAATGTGGCTATGATACACAAAAAGAATTTTCCAAATCCGAATGTCAGTTCCAGATATTAGCGCGTTCAAACAAACAAACTTCAGCTTGATTATATATATTAGTATACCTAGATATAAAGATACTAAGGTAAAAATATTAGACATGGAAATATAAAAAGCATTATATCTATAGTATTTGATCAGTAGATACCCAAAAAGACTTGAAACATTAAAGTTGGCAGATTAATTAGTTTCAAAAAGGTAAAACTATTTTCAAATTTCAACAGCGTTTTAAAATATTTTATTGCTCCGATTTATTTTTATTTGAAAAACAAAGGATGATTCATACATTGTTTCGTACGATTAATTTATCCGCATTTAAATGGCTGCGAAGACATTGATCCCATCGGAATCCATTCTAATCCAACTAATAACATTATTTATAAATGCGAATTTAACAACGTCTTTATTTACTAGCTTGCCCCGGCTACGCTCGCGTGAATATCTGAAATTATCCCAAGGGAACATACTCCCGGGATAAAACGTATCCTATGTGTTATTCCAGACTATAATCTACCTCTGTGCCAAATTTCTCAATCATCAAGATATGTTCTGACGTGATTGAAAAACAAACATCTGTTAGGCCATCAATGCAAAATGACGGATGCAATGAAAAACTAAGAAGCGAAATTTGTACGGCAACGCCATCTATCCTGTCAGCGACGAACTACCATTGAAATCTTGCATCGCGCTAGCAAAGTTCTCCGTGCAATTTGAACATATACAACAGTCAGAATATCAACCACCGGGCTGTTGCCCACCAGACACAACAACCGTCTGGTCGGAGGATCCTCCCATTTCAGTGGAGGTGTGCGGGACTTTACTCTCTGTACCGCATACCTCTGTACATCCATCCATCCAAACATTCAAACTTTCGCATTTATAATATTATAACTTTATAAGTAATAAGTATACATTTACAAGTTACAGATGTCCGTTCGTTTGTTAGGTACGTTTCACGCGTAGCCCGCTAAACTAAATTTGATGAATTTCTGGCAGAGAGATAGATTGTAAGATTGTGCCTTGGAAAAGGTCATACTAAAATTTCTATCCTTGGAGTAAGTTCCCTTGGGATAGTTTCCGACACTAGTTGATTACATAAATATTACCTAATGATTGTTATCTTCGGTCCAACCAAGTATAGTCCCACACAACAGTGTTTAGTATTAAATCTAGACTAATATAATAAGCCTGAAGTGTTTGTTGTTTGAACGCGCTAATATCAGGAACTACCAGTCCGATTTGGAAAATTCTCTTTGTATATGAGAGCCACATTCATGAGGAAGGCTGCTATACGGGAACGGGAAAATGCGGGCTATGCACATACGAAGTTGCGGGTAAAAGCTAGTACCTACCTACTTACTAATTATTAAGAAAAAGATAAGCTCGCATAAAGGCTCAGACAGACAAGATGTGACAATGCGACACAAAAGAACATAATTAGAAGTTGTTCTAGCTGTAGAACAATTTCTATAAAACGCAACCGCGAAACGCGAATCAGGTTGTAAGATAAATATTGAGGATAAGTAATACCTAATCGATTAACAACGAATCACATTTTCTAAGATGATGACTAATCGTTCTGCCGTAACTACTTTTTAAGTGGTTTTTCAATTATTGAGATTAGATACCCGCCCTGTGCCGTGACAAGGGCGAGATAGACTACAGAACGCGCTTGAAAGTGAGAAAATTGACACCAAATACCTTTTTGATTCCCTGGGTTCCGAGTAGTTTTTAGCCCGTCCCCGAATTCCTTCTTCAGCCTTTGTACTTGGAACGTCAGATTGTATAATTTTGTCGACACAGATTGTGTCCACCGGCCCCTGAGACGATATAATATTATCCCCAATATCTCCTTTTCGATCGATTTTAATTTTAAAATAAAATAAAGTTGAGCCATGACGAAAAACCGAAAGTAATTTTTCAGCATAACTGGCCGTTGTGCTAGTAGGTCATTTTGCGAATAGGACGATTTGCTTATCTATAGGTAATTTTACACAAAGGACATTTTGATACGGAGGCAATTATTAACTTCGTATCTCAAGTAAACATCGATGACGCAAAACAATCGACGGTAGGTACAAAAAGAATAACTTACGAATGACTTTAAATCTGAGAGAGACCCAACTTCAAGATAATACTGACCCAGGTTAAAACGAAATCAGTGTATTGACAGGTTTTTCTCAAGAAACTAAATAAATAGCAATTTCGAGCCGACTGTTGGCATTCAAAGCACTTTATTTTGTTGCAAATTATCTTATATAAGTAGATGCGTTTTATTTTTGTGTATTTTTAAATGATTCAACGAAACAGATCTCCTTTGGTAGGTACTGTTATTTTCCCTGAACTCGATTAATTGCTTCGATAACGACTAAGACAAATTTGTACAAAATACAGGTACGTTTTTTACACCTGTGCGCAATAAGAAGTTCAAGAAACCGCCAGGGAAATCAAGTTGCGTCAATTTGCCGTGTTCAATTAACTGTCGTAGTGTGAACATCCTCCGCTCTGGGTGGAGTGGAAGGGCGTGTCAGACTCTTACTGACTAAAACCCATCCGTGTTATTTCTAAAGCGGTCCAGGGCCGCGGTGACTCTTTCGAACAAATGCCGCAAATTTCAATAAGTCCTAGTTATTTAATTTGTGAACATCCTACTTACTGCTCTTGTCGCTAGTGTGGCAGAACTAACTTCATCTTTATTATTAAACTAGCGGACGTCACGCGGTTTCACCCGCGTAGTTCCCGTGGGAATACGGGGATAAAATATAGCCTATGTTACTCGCTGATAATGTAGCTTTCCAATGGTGAAAGAATTTTTGAAATCGGCTCAGAAGTTTTTGAGTTTATTTATATCAAACATACACACACAAAAATATAGATTTTTTTCCTCTTTATAATATTAATAATTAGTGTAGAGTGTAGATTAAATATTATTGAGCTTTGTCTTTCACATCAGGCTTTACCCTCATTGTCATTGGTATATTGATTGGCGATGTGTACAGCTTTAAAAGGTTCGTGACTGGAGTAGTGATGTACGATATCGATAAAAATGCTATTGAGATTTCAATCGACCAGTAGTAGTATCCTCTCTATATTATAATATTCTCATTAACTTGAAGTCATTGCATAATTAGTTTGCCTATCAATTGTAGAAATTATCGTCCCTGGACTTTCTTAGACGTTCTTTTCTATAGAGATCAACGCTTTTTAACGTGCAATTAGCTTCGTTTTATTGACTAACACCGACCTTGATTATCCAAAAGTTTTTTCTTTATTATTATTTGATTAAAGGGCTTTGTCGCTTAGCGACCTTTTCGCCCAGTAAAGAAAAATCACAAAATTTTTTGATAGGTACAGACTAACTCATACAACTGTTTAGCATTCTCGAACATTGGACTAGCGAGTATTGTGTTACAAATACCAATATCAAAAGATTTACAGCGCCCAAAAACATTGAAATTGTTTAGTTAATGCGTTATTTATTCACCACAAAAATCAAACGTTTTATTCTTGCAAATCGACTAATCATTTCCGTATTTATTCAGGGGAAGTATTTAAATCACGTTTAAACCTGCTTAAGCCCATGAATTTCGCTTACAAGTTCATTGTCGAGCAGAATTAACATATTTTATCCGCTTACGGACATAATGCGTGACAAATGGTCTATAAAATACATAGAAAAAGAAAAATACCTGCCGCGGTCAACGACCTCACTTACCTAACCGTAAACTTTTTAAATATTTGGATATCTGCGTGTTATTCTTTTAAATGCATTTATTTTATTGAGTTTATTGGTTTTTCAATATTTAAATTCTTGAGTGCCACGTGTTTTTTTTAAACATTTTACGTCGCTAACAAAAATCGGCTGTTCATTTTACGAGTTAAGAATTCAGAAAAGTTTGCGCCAAAGCTACCAACCAGGCATGGTTTAAAATATTTGAACGATCTTCGATTAACTTTTTAATGGATTTTATCATGTACTCCATCCAGCAGTAGTACCTACTTATGGTTGTCTAAAATGGCTCATGCACACGACAATCTACACAAAAATACAAATGGGTTTTCTACATATATTATGGGAGGAGGTGGGTGATGAATCAATTCATCATCTGCCTAGCCTTTTCCCAACTATATTAGGGTCGGCTTCCAGTCAAACCGGATTCAGCTGAATACCAGTATTTTACGTGGAGCGGCTGCCTACCAGGCCTCCACAACCCATTAACTCGGTAACACGGTATTCCTTGGCAAGACTGGTCAGTCAGATTATCTGGCTTCTGAAAATCCGTAACAACTGCCAGAGATCTACAAATGACAGCCGGGACCAACGGCGTGCTTTCCGAGGCACGGAGGAGTCTCGGAATGTTAAGATGGTCACCCATCCACAGACCAACCTCGGCAAGCGTTGCTTAACCTTGAAGATCGACCCGTGCGGCTATTATTATTTAGTCACGAGCTCCTCACCAGATGAATCAATTCAATATGGTAATATTTTCCATTTTTTGTACAATAAAGAACGTGGAATTATGATGTTAACGATGAAACAAACGGTTTTGAATAGAAAACATCGAGCAACTGCCACCTCACCTCACCTCAGTGGCCCAAACCACATTTTCAGGTGAATCACTGGCAAGCCAGAAGATGACAAGTGAACGAGTCACGACTCGCGTCACCTTGCAGTGAAGGTGTTTGATTTACATGCGTGTGCGCAGCCGGGTGGCTCGTCAATTGTTCCAAGATAGGGTTGCCCCAGGCGTGCGAATAATGGTCTCCTTCTGCGAAATAGTCTGAGGAAAGGGAAAGGGAAATCTCGACCGCTCTCCCGGCCCGCAGAAGACGCATCGAACGTCTACGCTGCCCTCTTCCGGCCCCCCTAACTGGGTCCAGGGGCGGCGAACTTGGGGATGTCCGTCGCCCCCCCATTCATCCGGACCCGAGGTGGCGGCGCGTGGTGTTCCCGTGCGCCCTTCTTTGTCGTAGCGGGGGGAGTCAAACACCTCACTCCCTCCGCTGACGCGAGGTGGCCCGCAGAGGCAGGGACCAGACCGCGATCCCCGGCGTAGGCGGATGGAACACCAGGGTGGTTTTAGTCAGTAAGAGTCTGACAGACCCCTCCGCCCGCCCCAGGGCGGAGGACATCCATGAGGATTTCCCCCGATACCAAAACAAAAAAAAACACGAGCGAATAAAGTCGGAAATGGTTTAGCTTTTTGGATGCGCGCTTCATGAAGAAGACTTTGACGCTCGACTTCTGCATTCAAATTAGTTTGTAGGTAGTTGAAGATTGGTCTAGTTTAGCATGAAAACTGTCAAACTACTTTCATTGTCAACTGTCAAACATATATAACAAATTCTAAACTCCAAATTCTCAATTCAGAAACCAGTCTTGCCTCTTAAATGTTGTTGTTGCCTCATTTGAAGAAGAGAAGATTATAAAGCGCCAAATTTTCAAACTTGAAACCCAAATTCTAATCCTGTTAAAGTGCATCTTTTTACCCCAAAAGTTAGCTTAAACTGGCTAATCGATTTGACTTTCCGATTTTAGGGCCTGACAACCCTATTCGAAATCAAGCAAGGCTCTCGTTGTTGAAAGGACAATCCGTTTTTTTATTTTTTGGTCTTTTGTGGAGCAACGAAGTTTGAATTATTTTGCTCTTTTTAGGGTTCCGTAGACAACAAGGAACCCTTATAGTTTCGTTATATGTCTGTCTGTCCGCGGTTTAGCTCAGATGTGCTTAGCACTAGAAAGTTGGAATTTCGTATGGGTATACTACATATATCTACATATTAATCACGCCGACAAAAAGGTATATAAAAATAATCTTGAAAAACATTTTTTGTGATGCGCCCGGGGGGGGGCGCATCACCCCCGCGATGACTTTTGTCTATCTCATGGTGTCGTTGGATAAGTCGTTTAAAAATATTGAAGGTGTGCGAAAGCCATTTATCCATCCAAGGATCCGTTTGCAAAATATTAACCTTTATTGTTCATTTTTACCTCTACCAGCTAAATGGTGGTTTTTGTAGACGTGAAAAATTCACGGTAGTAGCATAATATAACGAATTTAAAAGAAAAACTATCACAGCTAAGTAAGCTTTACAAGTTAACAAGTTATAGTCGACCAACTTATAAAATGTACTTGGCAATTATGACGTGCAACTACGGAACCGAGCATTTCGCGTGGCCCGACACGCACTTGGCCCGTTTTTTTTGGGATGTGCTTTTGGTCATCGATGTAGGTACTCAAATGTATTAACTATGACCAGAAAAAAAAAGTATAGGAGACAGTATAGGACATTCTTAGATTTTATTTTTAACCCCCGACGCAAAAACGACGGGGTGTTATAAGTTTGACGTGTCTGTGTGCGTGTGTGTGTGTGTGTGTGTCTGTGGCATCGTAGCTCTCGAAAGGATGAACGGATTTTGATTTTGTTTTTTTTTTTTTAAGGATGGGAAATCATCAAATGACTTGTTCGGCTCTGGGTGGAGCGGAAGGGCGTGTCAGACTTTTACTGACTAAAACACATCCGTGTTCCTTCTAAACCCTTTTAACCGGGATTGACTATCGCTAGCGAAAAAGCAAGTATATTTTAAACTTCTCGGGAATCGTTAAAAAACGTCACTTTAAATTATTGTCTTTAGGTTTTTGTAGATTTAAAATACTTAAATTCGTATAAAAACAAAGCCGCATTTAAATAGCCTCAGAAATAATTATTAGTACACTGACAGTATCATAATATCCTGTATCAAGTACACACTTTTTTGTTGGTTTTTTGCTCCGAGGAATGTGAAAGGGACTTTAGCGATCATAAAAAAACATACAATTTAATTTGAATACTTATATTACCCACACTGTTATTTATTAATCAAGCAATAAAATGCTGGTCTATTAAATGGTGACTTATTTATTTTGTTGAACTTGTTTGACATTAAAAACGCATTCGTTTAGTGATATCTCAAATTATCTGAATCTTCGTGTTATGAATCTGCTAGAATTGGTTAGTACCTACCTAACGCGATTTTTGATTTAGCTGCATCATAATCATTTATCATCCAAGGTCAGTCAAAGTCAAAATAAACTCAAAAATAAAATTAAGTAGCTCTGAATATAAAATAATTTTACTGTTAAGCCCGTCATCGTCTAATAGCCATTTAATGCTGTACGCAATCTTGTTAAAATTCCCAAAAAATCCCTACTTCACAATTTCACATGAATCCTGTTCTTCACTTCCCTTCTTTCTGAATTAATAAAGCAGGCTTATGAATGACTCATCACCAGTGATCGGATAATCGGGCGCTAATATACCTAAACTTCACTTTTATTCCCACGAAAGTATAATACGGACATGCTTTTCAGAATCCCGGATCCCGGAATCGTTCGAAATTCCTGAGATTGTTAAAAATACCCGCATACAAAATATAGTTAGAACTCTAACTCGTGAACTCTCATTGTAATTTAATTAAATATAAAAAGCCGATTGTAATGGAACTTTTAATTTACAATTAAAGTTTTTTCATTTAAATTTGCTACAGTTGTTTTTACAAAATTCCCGGGATTACTTATTTATTCAAGCAATGTTTAAGCAATTTTCTGTTGACTTTCCTATTTACTTTACTTTACCTTCTGCTTACCCATTTTCTGATCAATATACAGGCAAATGCTGCAAGCTGCTGTGTGGTATTAAGTATTTGACGTCTTGTAAACTTACCTGAAAAAAGAAAATGATAGATTAGCCATGTTACAGGATAAAAGCGCTCATGAATTTGATCCTCTTTTATGACGTGATCAAATATGAAATACTGTAGCGGCATCAATGACCACATGAAAAACAAAGAAGAGAAATTTGTACGGCAACAAAAAGAACCGCAGCGCCATCTACGACGAACTAACAACGAAATCCTGCTTCGCGCAAGCAAAGTTCTCCGTGCGATTTGAACATATACAACAGTCCGAATATCAACTGTCGCGCAGTTGCCCACCAGACACAATAACCGTCTGGCAGGAGGATCTTCCCACTCCAGTGGAGGTGTGCGCATTGCATACCTCTATAATATGAATAAATCTAAGTTTAAATTTTTCCTCTGAAGGTAGATACTTATACAGGTTGTAACTTTGTGCTTCGTTTATCCAGTGTCGGCTTAGGCCATGCCGGGGCCCAAGGACACACAAGAAATTGGGGCCCTAATGGACAGTAAAAAAAAAGTGAATGAGAAAAAAAATATCAACTGTGATCTTTTGTTGTGTTCTGACGGAAAAGAATAGCGCGGTCCCATCACTTCCCGTGAGTGTCGTAACTAAGGGACTCAACAGAGAATGGGCAGCAGAATTATCTGTGCATTGCAACAGCTACACTGCGATCGCCAACCCGCCTGCCAAGCATGGCCTTGGGTGTGGTTTTAGTCAGTAAGAGTCTGACAGACCCATGAGGACTGAGGACATCCATGAGGATTTCTCCCCGACATAAAAAAAAGGCCTATGTCCAACAGTGGACGTTTTTTGGCTGACATGATGATGATATTTTATTTATAATGGTTAATTCGTACAAATCAAATATTCATATGGTATTACAGCTAGGGCCAAAGGTCAAAAACTACTATAATTGCTTTTCCATGCTTTCTAACCCACCTGAGAGAGAGGCAATAAAAATTCTGTCTGAAGACATCATGATTCACTCGGACCGTAAGTAAATTACGATGTTGCTCCAACATAAATAAAGTATGATTCCTTACAAATTGATTTAAACACATTAACCTTATCAAAAGCCCACATAAGACTCCATGCTCCCCACAACTCACTGACAACCATATCGACTTGCATTAAAAACCTTTCATTAAAGGTCAATCTTTCGGTAGCCGGTTAAATATTGGACAGAAACCTTTCACGGTGTTCGGTAAAAGATTACTTTATATAAACAGCCGTGATATTTGGCAATTGGTGAATAAAGGTGCAAAGTGGCAATAAGACGATGGTATTCATAGAAAATATTGTACGAACCAAAAGTATGAAGGAAAAAACTCGACATGTCGATGTCGCAACATGCCTGTCTGAGGGGCCCTTAACGCGAGTGTTACTTGACTGTGATTAATACTACTACGACATGAAAAATGATGTTATGGAAAGTCAAACGTCACAGCAACCAATGAAGATAAGGTGGTACTTATCGTGTTAAAATGTTACAACGGACAAAAACGGTGATGCTGAATAGGCAGGTGTAAAGTAGGTATCTACTACTTTAATATAGCTCCATTAATAAACCATTTTTGGAAAAATCGGAGACGGCTGCTTTGTGCATAACTAGGTCCATTTGTCTAAACGTGTTAAGAGTTTTAGCAGTGCTAAAAAAAATCATTTTCGAGGTGCGAACTCGGCATGTTGCAATCACAACAGAAATGAGCGAAATTCGGCAGGCTTTTAGCCAAGTTATCATCTTATATGCGCGTCTGCTCTGTGGCATTTTTTTTTTCTTTTTTTTTCTAGATCTAATAGTGCACAAGTATTTGCGAAAACAATCAGTGGTCTACCTAACAACAATGTCATTTGCCATTTCATTGTTAAATCTACAACACTCCCAAACAGGAACATTAAAATCACATTAAAATAAATAGTTTTTATAGCCATATCGATATAATCATTATTATATAACAAGAGCTGCACTGCGCTGGCTTTTGAACTAGGAGATCCAGTATCACAAGAGATAATCATAGTGTCCAAATCTTACAGTATAATTGCTGCGCCATATTTACCCATGACTGAAAAGTTCCGGGAAAAGATTGCCATTAATCTTTGATTATAAACTTGTTTGAAGAATCACAAAGATGCTGGTCCGAATACCTGTCTGAATCCATTGACTCCCCTTTCCATTCGAGCAAATAAACTGTCCATTCCCGTTTATTTATTGAATAACCATGAATTTTATACTCACTCCGCTTTTATAAAATGAGTATGTAACTTGTAAGGAAGATCTTCATTATGATGTCAATGCTATATGATTTAAATTCGCTCATATTTAATATTGAACATGCGCGTGGTCGAGGAGGTGGCCATACCAGGCCCTTTATAGTTGTGTATTTATTATCCTGCCTTAAAATAGATCGATCTTTAAAGTTAAGAATGTAGTACAGCCTACGCAGTCACATAAGAGGTGTACGGTAAACGTCAAATACTAGGAAGTCAGGATCATTAAAGGCTCAGACAAGTGCGAGTGCGACAATGCGACATCGGGGTTTATAGAAATGGTTCTGCAGATAGAGCAGCTTTTTTTGTTGCATTGTCGCGTCGCGCCCGTCTGTGCGAGCCTTATGATTTTTTTTTACCGTTATTGATAGATGCTAAACTTTCAAGAAGTTCTTTTGAATAAAACTAGATTATTAAAGAAAAAAAAACCGGACAAATGCGGGTCAGATTCGGGCACCGAGGCTTCCGATTGAGTCTTGATTTTTTCCGAGTAGGTATACATTACCTACGGAAGTTTATAAACTATGAAAGCACTATTATTACTGTAAAAAAATATACCTAGCAGGTAAGATTGAAGGACAAACTTAACTTAGTTTTTGAAAAATTGTTCTCCCATACATCAATGTCAATTTTCAATGGAAAATATAAGATTGTAATCGCAAAAAATATACATATAATATGATGAAACCACATTAAATTCCCAATTTTCAGACTTTTTCCTGTACTTTTACTGTAAGATCTACCTTCTTGCCAAATTGTATGACTCTAGGTCAACAGGAAGTACCCTATAGGTTTTGATTCCCTTGCGAGCGTCAAAACATGCGCCATAAACGAAGCATAATCGGCCTTCTCTTTAGATTGCGTTTAATTAGAAGTTAGATTTTGTATCTGCTCCAAGGAGTAGCAAACCTGAGTATTTGATATTAATTTCAGCTTGATTCATTCACGCGTCACTGAGAAAAAGGGTATTGACAGACGGACAACAAAGGGAGTTCCGTTTTTGCCAACTAAGGTCGGAACCCTAAAAAGAAAAACTTATGATACAAATCGGGAAAATATGCGTCACATCCGTGCAAAATGGCCATCGCTCAGCGTTATACGACTCGTGTCTCTTCAGAGATATTCTGAATGAAACAGTAGCCAACCTTCAAATAACCACACAATCGTGACATACGGATGCCGATAAGAAGATACAATGCTTAAAATAGACCCTCAAGCTCAATACTGATCCCGCCATCCAAATAGAGAGCTCTTTGTATTAGCTCGCGGAACCGATGCGGTCTATAGTGACGGTAATGTCAGGGCCACCAGCCAACTGGACCCGTTTGACATTCTACCAGCCGATCCGTAGGTGTCACTCATGTTCATTATATAAATCAATTCAGGAATGTTGTTATGATTAGAGGGCACGATACAACTGTTTTTGGCAACAGAAAATTATTTATTCTTACGTCATTTTTGTTTGTTTTTTTTCTTCCTTTTTTTCTACTGTAAAGCTCGCGTTTGACCGAAATCTCACTTGATGGGGAGCGAAGATGTGGTCGACGATGGAGTACGCTTGCCTAGAAGTAACCTATCGACTCTCAAAAGGCAGGAATGGATTTAAGCCGGTAAGAATCCGGCACCGCCCCAACCGTCTCACAGAGTGAGGCTGTTGGCCCCGTCCATGAGGATTTCCCTCTCCTGTCTAAAAAAAAACGTATCCACTCTTAAAGAGCCCTAGGTTATTTAGTTTATTTTTGCAAATGAGTTATGTGAATGTGTGAATTATTGAGAATATATTTATACATTGGCTTTAGTGAAGTAAGTACAGGTAGAATTTATGTCCTCTTGTTGTACTGAGGAATAATTGTTTTCTTTAACATCGATCAATTAAATAGTTCAATTTCTCGTGAGTAACTGAGGTTCAGAGTCGAGAGGTAATTTGTTACAAACGTTATAAAAAGGAGTTCGAAAAGTTATAAGTACAGATCAAAATGTTTCTTTACACATAAGTTTACCGTATAATTTTCATTTTTAAAACATCACTGTTAAATGAACGCCTCGCCAGCACACAGACAAACCCTGAGAGGTTTTCGTTGTATGTCAAAAACAATTACAATATAGATTAAATATTTTAGAAAAAAAAAAACTTTGGGGACTGCCCATAGAAGTGAAAACTAAGCGAAAGCTAAAGCGTTCGGTGACGATGACGCGAGTTCCATGATTTTTGTTCACCCAAAAAGTACACATGTATACACAGTATACATATAGCTCATGGAAAGCGTTCGGTAAACGATGACGCGAATTCCATGATTTTTGTTCACCCAAAAAGTGCTCAAAGCGCCTAAAAAAGTTTTCACTTAAAAAAAAACCCCAAAAGTAACCCCATTTTAAAATGTATTGGCTGTGACAAAAGGACATACGGGCAGTCACACAAGCGGTCCTATAAGGGTTCCGTTTATCCATACGGACGTTCGGAATCCTAGAAATGAATTTGGGTCATTTATCATTGCACACAACACTTGATAAGATGATGTAACGATTGCTTAACCCTCATTGTTAAGCGGAGGACGACAGCGGCAGTGCGCGTACGCATTGCCAATTATTACCGACCGCTACCAATGCCTACATGCTGTCGAATTGTAAATTACGTGTCACGGGGTAGTGGGAAAAACTGGTCTTTTCTAAAAAATCAAGGATTTTGGAAGTAAAACTTCTTTACGCACGCTTGACTTGGGGAGTAAGCTGGTGAATGCGTGACGAGAGCGTTACGAAAAGTGTGATCGGGCGAGGCGAACGGAACGAAATGCCGTATGCTGTGTGTGAATGCGTGTGTGTATTGAGCCTACTACAAGCAAATGAGCACACGAGCAAGTGCGTGTCTGTGAAAGTCTTAAGTTAGTAAAAAACCGCTTAATCCTTTCACTGAAAAGGTATAAGTGCCTAATGATTTATTTATAGCCTCTCAACTACATTAAGTATTATTTACTCAAATTAATCCACGCAAGACACGCAACCACCATAAAGAGCTGTCAACAGGAAAGTGGTTACAAGAAAAAATCGACCATAACACAAGCTCTTGAGGTCCACTTTAACAGAATATCAAACAAAATAAATGAAAACAAATATGGTAAATGTAAATTAGTTTATTTATTTCAGTGTTCCTTAAATGGCAGGAAATGTTCTCACTTCTCAATAGTACCTATCCTTTTGGATATTGAGATTCTGGATGATATTTGGAAGTGTCAATAAATCAAATAACATTGTTATTTGAATCAAGAGTTGTAATATATATCCGCCCCGACCCTTGCTTGAGCCAGCCCGCGCCGCTGAGCCCTGAGCTGAGCTAATAATAATTCTAGTTCGATCCAGCCCGTCCCTAGCGGTCCTCCCCCCAGCGACGCCCTAAGTCGAGGCCCGTACCCCACAGGGGGTGCCCTTAGCGTGTAGTCGCTTAGTTTGTAAGTTTTAATAAGCCCTGGCCGGAGGCTTTAATATTATATTAAGGCCACCACAAGCAAGCCCAGTTAAGCAGTCGACAACCTCATAGGTTGAACTGCGAGACGCCATTCACAAAAAAAAAATGTAATATATATTTACGTTGTACTAAAATCAAACTCATATAAAATTTAGTGGAAATCAAATTGTGGTAACACACTGTTTTGTACAAAGATTAGGTAACATAGTTATTTCTTTGGAGGAGGGAATCTAAGGAATTACTGATCCAATTACAAAGACACTTTCACTGATAGAAAACTACACCATGTTATTATTTATATAAATATTATTGTATCCTAGAAAATGCTTGGTTTCGGTGGGATAGGCTGTGTGATTGAAGACGCGAGAAATATTAGTTCACTATAAAATTACAAGATCAAAATCAAAAGTCATTTATTCCAATTAGGCTGAGTGCCAGCACTTTTTGAACGTCAAATTTCTACATAAAGACAGTCCTAAACAAAACGCCCACCCGTCACCACTTCCTAGTGTGCCAAGCAAAAAGATTGCTTTAAGAAATCATCCATCAACTGGCAAAGTTCATTAAGATCGCAAGATTGGACCACCATTGAGCATGATAAGGTTTGACTTCAATTTTTGTTTTCAAATGATGTGTCCACCATTTTATTCGGCAACTGCAACTCCTGCAAGCCAGAAGCGACAGTGGCCACACAGCAGTGAAGCTCAACGAGTTCCGTAGAAATGTTTCAACTGTCTTGGATTTCACGACCACATCAATCAGAAAAAGATAAGAGTGGAGTGAGAAAAATCCTGACTTCGGTTGAATTAGAGGATGAACTTTAAAATACTAACTAACACTCTAGGATCTCCATTGTATTTTGAGTGTGTTTATTTACAGATGCAAATCTCCCAGCCAGACCCGGAATCACTATAGTTACCGAGCCATCTAGGTATACTTTGGCCGTACAAATATTAGCTTCGTGCATGATTGGAACTCGAGATACGTCGCGCAGAACTTAATTCCTATTAACAAAAAGGTTCCCCCTGACAATCGTAATATGACAATGCGACAACCTTTTTTCGAAAAAAAAATATGTTTATGTAGGTATATCAGTTAAGTGGTACCCTTAGAAGCTTTTTCATATCAAAAACGGCGGAGTCGTCGCTGTCGTATTGTCTTGCCGCACTTTACTTTCTTTGGGAGCCTTAAGAGTGAAAGAACTAAACAGAACTTGGTTTCAGTCAATAAGGAAATTAACAAATTTATTTAGTATCAAGAAGTTCAGGAAAAAACCATGGTAAGTGTGTAAGTACCTCGAATGTTTTGGTGTTAGACCACACATACATCGATGCATAAGCGACAAGGGTGTGACTGTGTGAGTATCGGTGAAAATGTACAATTTTATTTCCGGGCGAGAGTTATCTAGAAGTATTTGACAAATATAACAGTAACAGGAAAACATAATAACATCATCATTATGTTTTCAAATCAAAATATTTTACTGCATTTCGAGGTTAACAAGTCAATGAAAACACTAATTGTTTCAAAACTTATGTTGTTTTTTAATTACAAAATAATGGATTTACGTCGTTATGTACAAAAAAAACGTTTTATCTTATGACTTTTATAACAGTTCACCTCTAGTTTTTGCTCAAACCAATCATATAACTTAATCTATCGAGACAATAAACTTATTGATAACTGCCAACCTTAATTCATTTAATTTGATTAATTGATTGGTTGAATATATTGCTATATACAGTAGAACCCGTTTAATACGATCACGCTTAATACGATTTCTCGCATAATACGCCATTTTGCATCAGTCCCTGCAACTTGAGACATGTTTTCATACATTTTTTAACGCTTAATACGATTCGTCATCCCGTTTAATACGCCTAACGCCAACACATATTACCTCTGCGGCAAGCCTGAAACCATTCAAAATTGTTTCAAGAAAGCGGGTTTCAGAAATAACGAGGTTGACGTCGTGTTGGAAGAAGAAGAACCCGTAATACTGCAGGGTTTTCCTGGATATTCTTCCATTGATGATAATGTGGCATCGTACGAAATTCAATCAATTGAAGATCTTATTGAGAATGTGAATAACACACAAGAAGAGGCTGAAAGTGATAATGATCAAGAAGATGAGTCAACTCCGATTTTGTCACACGCCCAGGCATTATCAGCAGTTAATGATTTAAGACGCTATGTAACTTCTTTGAATCAAAGTGAAGACGCACTACAAAAGTTAAATTACGTTGAAAATCTTGTAATTTCTAATGCCTCAAAATCTTTTTGTCAAACTAAAATAAGTGATTATTTTAAATAACGTGATAGATACACGGCACTTTATATAACGTACATAATTTTTAAATGTACAATTCAATACCTAATATATATGTATATATACATACGTATGTAGCAGGTCCGTTTTTTATTTCCCTATATCCCGCATAATACGCTTTCCCGCTTAAGACGCGTTTTTGGTTGAGTCCCTGTGAAATCGTCTTAAACGGGTTTTACTGTATATATATAGCAATATTATTATTGTTGTTTTATATTTATTGTTTTATTTGTGTGCGTAAAGTATTAATAAATAAATAAGTAGGAACCGTTTTTTCTTATACCTACGCACATCCCGCATTTCACCTGTCTGCTGAAAGCCTTAAAACATTCTTTAGGCTGCTAATAATGACAGTTCTTGGCGACCTTCTTGCTCCATTGTACTTTAAATTACACTTCAGACTTCAAAATTAGCCATAGTTATTTTTATGCTACCATTACAAAACACACGTCGAAACACAATGGACGGTTAAACGCTTTGCAAAACACTCCCTTTTGAAATATGTAGGTACCTGCAACATATCTTGAATTCTTGAGATGCGGTGCAAAAGCGAGCTTATAATTATTTTTGAAATGTAACGAACTTGAGACATGTAGTGCAAGAGTGATGTTTTGGCGGTTGAATGACATTGACAATTATTGTTGTTGGAAAACATTTGTGAAATAGTTTATGATAAGAATACCTATTGAAAAAACAAGATGGCGGAATTGGTCCCGAATTCGCGCCATTTTCCTCGGCAAGGAGCGCCACCGTGAACGGTCAAGACGAATTGGTAGCCTGTCACACTTGTAATATTAAATTAAAAGTAATAAAAGCAGTAATCTTTACCTGCCCAGTTTTATTTATTACCTTCGATTCAGTTCAGGTTAAGATATCATAATAATTGGACTTCTGTATTTTTGATTAATTATGCAGGAATACGAAAAATATAAAGTTCGTTGATCTCATTGTTTTGCATTAAAAATAAACTTGATTTTATGAATATTTATACATTTCGATATAAAATAAGTAGTCGGGGAGATAGGGATTTAATTAATGTATGCATGCAGATGTGTCAAATATTTTCAAGATAATTAAAACGCAGCATAATCTTTCTTCTTACTTTAAAATTGAATTTTATGTCTGTCTCGCAGCCAAATAGTTTAATCAGCCATTTCATTAAAAGCCTAGCCTTTTCATTTAACTGCGCCGATTTTTGAACGACCTATTGAACCTCTTTGGTTCAATATCGTTTAATGACTTGCCCATGTCCCGTATGTCGCGGATTAAACTCACTTTTTATCGAGAAGCAAATCTCCCACGTTTTTTGTATTTGAATAATTGCTATTGAAGGTACCTACTGAAAACTTTAAGTGCTTCCGACTGACACAAAAACAAAACACGCAGTACAAAGCTACAAATACAAAACCAATCGACCAAAATATTAATTTAATCGAACGCCCTTCCGGTGCAACGGAAAAACCAAAAAGATTCACCCAAATTAAACGACAACAGATCGCTATAAAAAGCACCTTCCTCAAGTAGGTTAATATTAATGAAAAAAAACTGCGTTGCATAAATTTAACCAAAAAAAAAACTTTTCCATACTAAGTGAGGACTTGATACACCGAAAGACGATCCATCAAGTTTATTGGCAACAAGATTGTTTTTCGCCAATTATAACACGGCAAAGTTAAAATGGTGGTGTTTTGATTGATGGTGCATTGTAACTCCATCCTATTTTCTTGAGGAGAGTGAAAAGTGAGCAAGTTAACCAATCAATATTGTGTACAAGCTGTCTTTGTCGGGTTATAGGTACGTTGTTAACTAATTGGGAGACATAAGAGAAAATACCAAAGATTTTATCTTGAATACTTTTTATGGGTAAAGTAATTTGTATTGTTTTACACCTCGTTACTTATAGACTGTAGGTAATTTGGTGTGGGATGTACCTACTTACGATAGCAGTAGGATGGATATTCCTTTTCATTATTTTCCGTACCTTAAACAAAACTCGTGATAATAAATGGATGCACCTTATATGAGTACATATCTATCTAACCCTGAGGGAACAGACACGTGGTGCTGTATATTTTATAAGTGCTATGTTTAAATTCTAAAATTGACTTAGTTGAAACAGCGAGCTTTCAAAGCATAGTTTCAAAATATTATTTGCCTTAACCTCAAAACAAAGAGTTGAAAGTATCTCAAAACTGTTTAAAAAAACCAGTCAATTAAATCAATTAACGCCTTTTCAGACCCGTTCTCATGCATTGATCAGATGTATAAAAGAAGTGGTCACAATATCGAATACACTTGTAACCATTACGAGGCAATTCATTCGCCGATCGGTTTCGACTACGGAAACGAATCGAATGAATCGGAATCAAGATGTTTTTTACCTTTACCTTCGTAAATAAATGAGCCTAATTATCATGTCAGAAGATGTGATTAATTCGAACGGTACTCAGTTAATTAAAGTCACGAATTCACTTCACGAAGCTTTTAGATGACTCGTTCAGTTTCTGGAAGCTCGACAAAGATGAGGAAACCTGACTATAAAACTAAGGTTTAAGGGTTTATCCAAAAAATATAAAAATACCTATAGATAACAACTGTCAACCAACAAAAAAAGAAAAAAATAAATTCAAAAATGGAACTCCGTAGGTTAGGTACGCTCAGTTCAAAAGAAACGTTCTGAAATGATATTATCCGTAAGAGAACATGAGCCACCGATATAGTTAACATTCTATAGCGACACTGACAGTGGGTCCGCGATGCCTGTTCAAGAGTCGTAGCCTGTGGAGCAGATAAGATGTAGGTCTTGTCTCCACTCTAGAATGGAGACCCCGTCTCAACCGGAAAGTGTAGGCCAACTACCTAAAAAGCTAGCTGGGACAGGCTGGATGCGTAAGTCGAAAGATCAAAGGACAAATCAGGTAGTAGCAGTCCAATGCTATTTTTAAGGATGGGAAATCATCAAATGACTTTTTACGCTCTGGGCGGAGTGAAAGAACGGAACTTTGCGTTACAGGGCCGCGGTGAACAAATTTCGGAACCCTGCCAGGAGCAGTCCATTGCTAGCAATTGTTTTGTTTTAATATAATTAAATAAATCTATACTGACTTAAGAAATTAATGAGCTCATTATCACAGCTCTAAATATAGAGCGAAAAACAGGTAGATATATATTTATAAAATAAATCGTAGACAAGGGGTTTCAGAATAGATATGGCATGGACTCGAGCGAGTCGTAGGTATGCCGTAGCACCGTAGCGATCTTAGCTCGTGGCACAAGTTAGAATACAACCCTTCTAATGCTAAGAGCTGCGAGTCTTTTTTTTTAGGGATGGGAAATCATCAAATGACTTCTTCCGCTCTGGGTGGAGCGGAAGGGTGTGTCAGACTCTTACTGACTAAAACCCATCCGCGTTCCTTCTGGGCCGCGGTAACTCTTTCAAACAAATTCCGCAACCCTGGCAGGGTGAGATGCGAGTCTACGACCCTAATGTCGTTGTCATTGATTTGGTTCCCAAGTAAAGATGGGCAAATGCTTTTTGGCAAGTTGAGAGATACCTTGGGCTATGGGTTGATGAGATGTCTATGTTTTCTGCTAAAAATATATTTTGAAATATTTCAATGGAGCCTTCCAAAATCTATGAATACTGTTTTGCAGCTGCTTTCAGTGGACGGATATGATTAATTAGCTTGGAAAAGATTTCTCGATATTGGGTAAAATAATCAATAAGACACGTTGCGCCGACTCCAAATAAATTGAAATAAGGGCAAGAGAATGGTGATGTATTCGTAGCACACTGCACAACGACGAGGTACTACCCGCAATAAATATAAGTTTAAGGAAAGGCTGTTATAACAAATAACTGTCATTTTCAACCAGTTCGCGATTGGATTACGCGATAGTAATAAAACATGTGTTTACAGCAACCATCATTTAGTTACAGCGTCATTTTTCTGACTCAAAGTCATTTATTATTTCATTTAAAATTTATCTCTACCTACCTACAATTTAATATCAAAAATCATTCCGTACTCTTTAATATTATATGCTTGACGTCAACGATACACCTCGCCGGTTTTTTTCAAAGTCCAGAAACGACTTTAAGTTTTTTCGATTTCAAAAGGCAGTCGATATAGTAATTAGTAGTACCACTTAATTCTTAATTATTTAAAACATCAAGATGAGGTTAACTTTACGGTAGCTCACTATTAACTGGTTTTGTGCCCGATCGCGGAATCTCTCGATCCCAAGGACTTTTCAATTAAGATCTTTTTAATTGTAACCCTTTTTGTAAGAGTAAATTGTTTTGTAAAACAAGCATCATTATCTTTATTATACTTACTTAAAAATTGTAATTTTAACTTTCATTTGTATACTGAAAAATATAAAATTAAATGACTGTTTAATAATAATATGATTTGCGTACCTGAACAAGAAGATTTTGGCGCGCGGACAAAGTCGGTATCTACATAAGCCACCATTTTGTTTGTGCATAGACAATTTCACAAATGTTTACCAACTACATTAATCCTATTAATGTCAGTGCCATTCATGCGCTAAAAACCTTGTAGAACTGTACCTTATTATTAACAATGTTCTCAGTTAATTCTTATTTAGGTACCTTTCACATAAGCCATCATACTTATTTGTATCACTCATCAAACTGGCACTTTTGAATATAATGGCCGAAAATTGTTCCATTTATAAAATCACAAAGGTTAACAGATTATGAATAAAACATGAGAAGTATCCTTCGGCCATAATTCATAAAAGTCGGGCTATATATTGTGAACGAGCCACAAAACTGATCGTTATATCGCAAAACATCGAATCATTGCCGTAATTTTATATTTATTCGACAAACTGAGGTAGGTTTTTTTTTAATATGCCCATTGACTTAAAGAGGTGGTAATATTTCATGTGGATAGTCCACTTTTTAGTTCGGCGAGTGGCCATAATCAATGGAGGAAGCCATTACTGAGAATGTATTGGTGGAAGAATGCATGCGGCTGTGCGCAGGCGCATCAATATTGTTAAGTGCGCACATATTTATTTTACGAATATTAAAATGATATGGTATGAGCGCTACCTATACTTAGTTCTCGGAACAAATAATTTATTTTTATGTAGATATAGGTACCTATAAAACTCGTAGGTAGGTGGGTACCTAAAGTGACTGTGACGAATAAATGTTATCTACCTATTTGACCATGCTTCTCTATTTGAATCACTAAACAGAAATGATTTAAGTTTTTCTGACTATCCCTATTGTAGATTGGTAAAGTAGAGAACGCCAAAATACAATAAAAAATAACCACTTAGGTATTATAATGAAAGCAAAAAGCGGCACACAAAACAAAATAAAAGAAGCGCCGCTCCATCTTAAATAACTCGAGGAGCAACAAAATCTTGAGAGAAACCTGATACTCAATAAAAGACGTATCTTCCAAGTTTCAACAAATTGTAAGCGAACGTTAATTTGTCGATGAAATTGCCTTTTAGCACTAAACAGTCGTAAAATACAGAAGAAAACGTATCTGATTTCCGATTTTTTTTTTCTTAGGGTTGTATGTTACGGAATACCGAATTCGCCTGGGCCTCCGCAAGATCAGCAATTCCGTTTTCGAGTCGTAAAGGAGGTGTAATAGGTGTGACAAGAAAAAATCCGAAAAATTTAACGGATTCGATTCCTAGCTGGGATACCTTGAATTACTGTCTCAAGTTAATGCTGTAAGATAAGTAGGTAAGGGTACACTAGGGATGTGGCGGAGGTCATTTAGCATAGGCGGAGGTCCGCAGAGGTGGAAAAAGAAAAAATAAAAAAGTATTTTATTTTTTTGCTCCCATTTCTAAAATATCCCCTAAAAACCGTTTTTGTGGATTCTATATTAAGCCCTGGTTTCTATATTAAGCTTTTGAAGTTGAGTTAGCTATTTGTCAAACTCTATCCTGAAAACTGTCACGAAAGAAGGCCTTAACTCGTTGTCAACGTCAAATACACAATTCAGAAATAGCCCCCTGATTTTATGAATAATAACTGACCTAAAAGACGTTTAACTATTATTTTTGGAACGAAGTTCCTTATCGTACGGTATGAGCTTGGCGAATGGGGGCTAAGCGAAAAAAAGTGTAACGAATTTCCGTCACGACCCTTTCTTTACAGAAACTCTCTCTAGACAGTTATCCATAGGGTGACACGATTTTTCATCCCCGGACAAAATATCTCCGACAAAATATCCCCAAGACAAAATATCCCTGGGCAAAATATCCCCAAGACAAAATATCCCTGGAAAAAATATCCCTGGACAAAATATCCCCAAGACAAATGATCCCTGTATAATATACTACGATAAAAACTTCGTTCCAACCGAGTGTTCCACGACTCTCACGCATTTTTAATTTTTACTTTTTCCACCTCCGCTGACCTCCGCCTATGCTAAATGACCTCCGCCACATCCCTAGTGAACCCTTACTTATCTTACAGCATTAACTTGAGACAGTAATTCAAGGTATCCCAGCTAGGAATCGAATCCTGTTCACCTCACACGACGATAACATCTGTTATTGTGTGCTATGGCGAATTTTATGAGCTGAACGGCGAATTTTATGAGGTGACGAGTAATTTTGTTTAATTACTTCTGCCCAATTAATGAGCAAAGGAGGACGTTTCTGCGAAGCAATTAATCATTGGTAAGTATAGTGTATCACAATGCAAGCAGGTAAAAGATTCATTTGAAACTATTTCATTTTTCTGAACTGTTTCGACACATGCTTGAACATTCAAAGAGTTTGGGGGTCACCATTCGTCCTTATCTTGTATCTGTATGTACAATTTGATTAAATTGAATTGCCATTGAAGTTTGAACCTAAAGCTATGCAAAAACATAAACTAGCCATAAGTTGGTTGAGCACGCTACAATTGCGGCGGTAAGACCCCTCTTTGGGGAGTGGCTGAAGAGGCGCCACGGTGTCTTCACCTTCCTACTGACGCAGGTCACCGGACACGACAGTTTCGGGAGGTACCTGTTTCGGATTCAGCGGGAGGACACGCCTGGGCAAAGAGGCTTGGGAAGCGGTCATTCCTTCTGCGAAGCAATAATGCTAGCGAAGGAGGAGGCGGGCCGCGCGAGGAAAAGGCAAGGTCTTCGCCCCAACCGCTGCTACAGGAGAAGACGTCCCGGGCGTCGGGAGTCGCAGGGCGATCCCCGGCGATCCCGTAGGCGGGCCAGAGCCTGCTAGGGTTGCGGAATTCGTTCGAAAGAGTCACCGCGGCCCTGGAACGCAAAGGGCTTAAGAAGGAACACGGATGGGTCTTAGTCAGTAAGAGTCAGACACGCCCTTCCGCTCCACCCAGAGCGGTAGAAGTTATTTGATGATTTCCAATCCTTAAAAAAAAAGCTATAAGTTGGTGAAACCGAGTCTATAATGCTAAAATTTCAGCCTAACAAAGCTATCAATGAAAACCAACTTTCACAAAGCTACATATTTGCGATTAAACAGATATTAAACGGCGCTTATGGCGTAACAAAACAATTATTTCCTTTAATTAATACGGCGAGACACAACACAAACGAATTGTCTACCTACCTATCGTGTCGAAAACAAAAAATAACATTGAACTTGAAATGTTGAAAGACTGGCTTCAATTTAACACATTTTTTTGTAAGACTACCATACAAACTTGCTCCATATTCGAACCAACTCTAGCTTGACCTTTTCCAATAATGACAACAGAGAAAAAACTGGAATGGATGAAAAAATGTATTTCTGCTGCGCGATTAATGATAAATGTTTTATAATTAAAATAATCATATAAAATTCCTTAATTCGGAGAATAATCATGTCCAGCAATTTATTATCACTGGCGATTTAAACTAGAATGACTTTCGGAAATTAAGAAAGGGACCTTCATAACTTAACTCGAACTTGACTTAACAAGTATTTGACACTAGGTTAAAGTTATTAAGGTTTTTTTTAAAGAAACAATAAACAAAACTCCGGTTAAAAACAAACTAAAACAAAAAGCTTTGGAGATCGCCTTGGGTCTAACAAATGCGTTTGAAAAAAATACAATCTACACTATAATATTATAAAGAGGAAAAAATTGTGTTTTTGTATGTCTGTATGTTTGTAATGAATAAACTCAAAAACTACTGTGCCGATTTCAAAAATTCTTTCACCATTGGAAAGCTGCATTATCAGCGAGTAACATAGGCTATATTTTATCCCCGTACTCCCACGGAAACGGGAACTACGCGGGTGAAGCCGCGTGACGTCCGCTAGTGTGAAATAAATAAATTAAACCTCTTCAACGACCTTAAAGGTGCTGTTCCAGTTCAGATGCTGGGAGAATGTAGTTATTTATTTAAGCTACCGGTACCTTTTTCTACCGATGGAAAATCATCAAATGACTCCTTCCGCTCTGGGCGGAGCGGAAGGGAGTGTCAGACTCTAACTGACTAAAACCCATCCATGTTCCTCGAAATGCCCTTTGCGTTCCAGGGCCGCGGTGACTGGCAGTCGTTACGGATTGTCAGAATCCAGAAAATCTGACACCAATCTTGCTTAGAACTACTGTGTTACCCAGTTAATGGGTTGTGGAGGTCTCGTAGGCAGCCGCTCCACGCAAAATACTGGTATTCAGCTGAATCCGGTTTGACTGGAAGCCGACCCCAATATACACTGGTCAGCAAAAAACCGAGCCACCCGCTACCTAGGAACTCTGATTCGATTTTCTCAAAAAGTGTAAAACTTACAACTATCAAAGTTATACCTACAAAAAGTGCGTTTCATGGTGATTAAAATGACTACAAATTAATTCGAAAGTACCTACTTTCAACTCACATTGTAATCAAGCAACAAACACAATGCTAACGATTTGCTCTGTTTTCACCAGAGTTTGAAATTAGCGTTATTTTTCTCTACAATGAGGGTAGTTGGATATTTCTTATCATTTCTTTAGTTTTTGTCCATCGTTTGCTCAGACGCGTGTGTTTTTGCTACTTTTTTCGATTAATAATGGATACAACACCTCAGGAAGCAGCTCAAGCTGTAGCATTACTTCAAGCAGGCATTGCGCAACGTGAAGTCGCTCGAAGGCTTCGAATCAGCAGATCTTCGGTGCAACGAGTTTACAGACGATACCTAGAGACTGGAGCATTCGATCGCCGTTCAGGTACGGGCAGACCTAGGGCTACATCAGCAGCAGATGATCGTTATATCCACCTTACTGTTCTGCGAAATCGCCACCTCAACGCAGTTCAAGTCCAACAAAGTCTGTGTGTCGAACGCCAAGTGGTCATAAGTTCAGATACCGTCAGAAGGAGACTTGCTGAACGGAACCTGACCCCAAAAAGAGCTGCAACAGGCCCAGCATTAACGGTAGCACACCGTCGAGCACGACTTGAATTTGCTCGAGAGCATAGGGATTGGACATTAGAGCAGTGGAGTAATGTACTCTTCACTGATGAGACCAGGGTGAGTCTACATGGAAGTGATCGACGTCAGAGAGTATATCATCGCCCTGGAGAACGTTATTCTCAGTGTTGCATCGAGGAAACTGTTGCTTATGGAGGAGGATCTGTAATGGTCTGGGGCGGCATCTCGTTAACAGCACATACAGCGTTAGTTTTCATCGAACCGACGGGCCGTACACGTGGACTGACTTCTCATCGCTACATTACTGACACTCGCAGACCATGTGGTACCTTACGCAGGATATATCGGACAGGATATGCAATTGATACATGATAATGCACGGCCTCATGTTGCTCATGTGGTGACCCAGTATCTACGTGACGTCAGCATTCGTACGATAGACTGGCCAGCTCGAAGCCCGGTCTTGAATCCGATATAAATTTTTTTTTTCACTTTATCATTACTAACGATTGTCACGACTGGAAAACGACTCTTCTTTGTAAAATCCTTAATAAACACTAAAATATTGATTAAACCCAATGAGTTTCCTTTCATTTTAATCACCATGAAACGCACTTTCTGTAGGTACAACTTTGATAATTTATTGTAGGTTTTTAAGTTTTTGAGAAAATCGAATTAGAGTGCCTAGGTAGCGGGTGGCTCGGTTTATTTGCTGTCCAGTGTAGTTGGGAAAAGGCTGGGCAGATGATGTTTAGTAGATTTTTTCCACGTGCAACATAGCCTCTTACCTCTCTACCTCGCACATAGTTGGTGGAAAATAAACCTAATTTAGAGCAGCGGGGTCATTGAATAGGTCACCACCACTCGTCTTTTATTTTGACAGTAATTCAACAACGGTAATTGATAAGTATTACGTTATTTATGTTGTCGCGCGGACGAATTTGTCCAAATAAGCAATGTCAAAGCTTTTTTCAAATAAACCATTATCAGGTACTTCTGAATTGTCAGTCAGTCCGTCAAAAACATGAAGCTATTTGCACGTTCCAAAGCGTAGATCTCTATGGAGCAGAACGTGCAAGAAACTCCACCGACAATCTTTTAAATCATTTTATGTTTACAAAAATCCTGGTTACATTAACCTTGTTGCTTCTATATATGAGAACAATGTAAAGATAGAAAAAACAATGTATAGTATCAAATATTAAAATGAGCCAGTGGCCACCAGTCTCCACACTGTCGGCGCCCGTTCACGAACGCGTGCATCAGCACCATTCAGCTCAACCATTTTAAAGGGATAGTTATGTCCTTCTCATTAAAAATCCTTAGGATTGCAATAAAATAAGAAGTGTGCTACTGGTTTTATATTCAAGCTCAGAGTTCAAAATCTGAAATGATTCAGCTTAACCCTAATAAAGGATCGGCAAAGAATTTTAAACCTTGGTATTTAAGTAGTACGATCCCACATTCTGCAAAAATCTTAACGACTATCACATATTAAACAGATACTTCACTAAAAATGGAAAAAATTAAACATTTTTACGCTTATACGGAATTCATAAAAATAATAAATTTCACAAAACCAGCGACCAATTCTTAATATTTATCGTTAGTCGTTAAAACGGGATGTTTGGCTATTAACAGGCACAAATTAACCGTGTTCTCGTTTTATTATGTCGAGTTAAATGTGATTTTATTTATTTATTTTTATAAAACTGTGTCATGTGTTAATGAGCTTTAAATTAGAACATCAATCTTAATATGGCTGGCCTGTTGGTCGAGTGGTTAGTGACCCTGACTGCTAAACCGGAGGTCGTGGGTTCCATTCCCACCCAGGACAAATCTTTGTGTGATGAGCATGATCATTTGTTCTGTGTCTGGGTGTAATTTGTCTATAATATGTATGTATTGAGAAATATATGAGTATGTTTATCAGTTGTCTGGTTGCCATAGCACAGGCTCTGCCTAGTTTGGGATCGGATGACCGTGTGTGAGTACAGTGTGAGTTGTCCCAAGATATTATTATTATTATATATGAATAAAGTTAGGTAGCATTTTTGCCAAAAATTTTACCAGAGCTATTAATAGCGTTTTGATGTGTGAAGGAGTATGAAGGAGAAACAATGAAATAACATGAAGGCCTTTGCCCAGTGTTGTATATGTCACTGGAAAAAGGCAAACGCCGTAGGATTGTAAAATATCGCGTGAAATAGTAAACTACTTTTTCTGAATAAGACACGGATATATTGGAAACGATTGAATTTGGATGGGATTTATGGTATAGAAAGCATTTTTTTCATAATAAATCGAGAAATTATAATCTAATCAAGATTTATTTCAGTCTTACGGAGTCTGCAATTTTCCGGTGACATATATATAGCTTTTAAAAAACCGGCCAAGTGCGAGTCGGACTCGCGTGCAAAGGGTACCGAACGAATAATATTCTTTTAGCTTGTTACTTTTATATCAAAGACTTCTTAAGTATAGGTTTTCCTGTAATCTATTGGTAAACGTAAAATCTGTATTTTTTCCAAAATTTTAGGGTCAGTAGTTTCGGAAATAAGGGGGAAAGGGGAATTCATCTATTTTATTTGATTACTTCGTTATGGAATATTAAAAAATTATCAAAAATTTTTTTGAGACCCTTTTTATATTACAATGAGCTATTTAATTTGATATGTTTGAAAAACCATTTTTTGCTGTTACTTATTTCCCACCCAAAAAGTGACCCTATTATCAAGATTTATGTATTTTCGTTACGCATCCGTGTTTGGGTTATGGAAGGTTATATGTTTAGCAAATTTCAACTGAATCGATCCAGTAGATTCGGAGAAAATCGACTTTGACAGATGGACTGACAGACCGATAGACAGACAGACAACCGATTGATCGATAAGGGTTCCGTTTTTCCATACAGAGGTTCGGTACCCTAAAAAAGTTTATTTTTGCAGTAGACATTATAGCTACTAACCCAGAATTAGTTATAATAATAGTGTAGACTAACGACAAATATGTAATGAGAATCAATCATTCGTTTACAAATCAGTACTCGTTGAAGTGACAAGTTCACAAGGCTCGCACGCGCAGAGGTCAATGATCAATCACCATAACAACATTAAGCAATGACATTGATTAGTATACATCATTGACATAAGCACCGTTCGCCCTAACACAAGATCCGTTGATGTATACGACAAATATCTCCATAAAATCGATTAATAAATCGATTCACCACAATTTATTGCAAAATAAAACATCAAATCCTAGCTATACCTACTTTTTTTTCTCAAACACAATTATAATAATCCTGACTGAGTATAACTTATCGATTTTCGAATGTATCGATAAAAACGAGAAAAGGTCAACAGCCATAAAATTAAAGTTAGAGAATAGAAAATTAAATTGGCAGAATAAGAAAAAATAAGACACTAATGGATATATATGAAAATATCGGGGGCATTTCGCGGCTGCCAAACATGGCGAACGAAATTAACATTACAAAGCGTAAAATTACCATCTGCCGTTCTTTCTTGTCGTTAGGGCTGACAGTTTCGGAGAATCCCTGAACAATCTGGGTTTTAAAGAAGTTACTTTTTTTATAAAGGACCTTTTTAAAGAACTTCAGAACATGTAAGCTTGAAAACTTATCTTTATCTCATAAACTAGGCAAAAAATCAAGTTACCAGTTCTTTTCTGTTTTCTGTGACCATGAAAGCACACCATACACATATTTGAAAAGGCATTATGATCATTCCCATGCCCTTAACGCAATTTATTTGGAGTAAGGAGCGAGATGGACAGACGACATTAATGCCATCGCGGCTAGAACCTAGATGAGGCTGGCACAACAACGTGGGGTTGTGTCTTTCTGCGAGAGCGTAATCTCGCAGAAGGAAGTGGCGGAGCGGGTCAAGAAGGCAGACTCTCTCGCTAACCCATTTTGTCCCTGGAGGGCAGGACGGCGCAAAAGGCGAAATGCCGACTTGATGCAGCCACAAGAGGGGCCAACAGACGATTGATCGGGGACTCAATCGTCCACGCTGCACTGCACGGTCCCTGAAGTTGTGGTAATGTCCCAGTGCACTCGGATATCGCTGAAGGAAGAGGGAGCACAGAAGTGGGACACGCTGAACGGGTCGCGAATGTTATGGGTAGCAGTTCTCGCGGCCCACCCATCAAGGCGAAAGTACACATGCACAGGGGAAGTTCTTAGTGAGTGCAAGCCCCTCATAACCACGTCGTCTCTATGCGTAAGGCATTTTCTTCGCTCAAAAAAAAGAATAATAAGGAACGTGGGGGTTTGGCTTCAGCAGGGGGCGAAGTCGCGCTGTGGATGATGATGATGATGGAAGAAGGGGCAACCTCGCTTCTTCTTCTATACATTTATATCATCTCATCACCCCCTTTGTTAAGCCAATCACTTCAAAGATTGAAAGCATCTCTGGTATTTCCATGTTTGTAATTTTGTACCTCTATTTCGACTGGGCCTCGATAGTGCGACATTGTTTGCCAACACAATGAGTGACATAACTCCAAATGATACGAGCATAATAACTAGAAGCGTGGGTGCAATAAGTACAGACATGTGGGCTTTACATCCAGTACAACACGGAACTGTGAGCAATACAGAGCACACTAGTTCCGAAACTATGGCCCTGGTTCTCTGTTTTGAACCGAATGAGTATACTGTGAACTTTGCACTGCAACTAAGTTTGACGGCGACATGGTCATATTGATCAAACTCTCTATTATATATTTTTTTTAAAGTCACTCATCAGTGTGCCTTCATTTGGATAAACACAATTTATCGTCTTTCACATAAATCTTAATTAGATAATTATCCTTCAATATGTCGTCGCTCTCCGGCTCCATAAACCATTGAAGAGTGCTTCAGATAGGATTGTTAGGACGATGATCTTGAAATCGTATTTAGTGTTTTTTTGAATAAAGAAGGTTAGTGAAGTGCCTGAGAATTTTATTTAATGGTATCATGGAATTTATTTCGTTAATTTATTTAATAATGGCACTCCAACGATTTATTCACTTTGTTTTGGGGTAGGTACTGTAACAATTAAACTTGAATGTCACAGTACCTTTACTTAAATTATAATCAGACAGTCACATGTTCGCTTTCGTACATCCTATATAATATACCTCGTTACATATAAATGTTTACCATTCACTTTGACAATAATTGAGTGAAGTCGTTAAGCTTGAAATTGTTTTTGAAACGTTTGACGTGTTCAATCTGAACTTTGGCCTATGTCCAGCTGTGGCTTCCTTTAAGCTATTTGTTATGAACCTGCAGGATTGTAGTATTTAAACCGAGCGGTACTGGAATATTCTAAATATTGTTACCTATTTTAATTTAGAAGATAGAATTACAAAAATTGAAAGGGTGAAAGGTCACGAAAGCAGTAGCTGGAGCCCTTTGCCCAAAAGTGATAAAAGGTACGTTCATATTTATGATAAACTAGCCTTTGCCCACGACTTCGTACGCGCATATCCCGTTTTCTCCCCTTCCCGTACAAATTTGGAGAAATTCGTGCTCCCCAAATTTCAGCTTTCTACGACCAGTAGTTTCGGCTGTGCGTTGTCTGTCAGTCACTCTCCAGTAACGGAAGAGTTTTATATAGGTAATCAGTACTGTATATTATAAAACAAAGTCCCTCGCCGCGTCTGACTGTGTGTCTGTTCGCGAACTCAAAAACTACTGAACGGATTTTCATGCGGTTTTCTCCAATGGATGGAGTTATTCATGAGGAAGGTTTAGGTGTATAATTCGTCCCAAAATTCCTACGGGAACACGGAAAATGGCATATGAGCGTACGAAGTCGCGGGCAAAAGCCAGTAGGTAAAAATATTGATGAAGGTGACATTTCTTTTACAGACACCAGTTTTCTACTGCTGAGCAGTTATTTCTTAATGCTTATTACCTATTCAGGTACCGTACAAATGAGATGACAAAATCATTGGCCACGTGGAAGAAGGCCCTGGCGCCTTTACGTGACAGCCCTGCGTGATAGGTATCACATCACATGAAACGGACGGCATAATCATCTTTTTTTAAATGAAAATGTCAGCCACTATAAGTTGTTTTAATATTATTACCAGGCCCCGTTTGTTTGTCAATTCTACTCTGGTCTCCTTTGTTTATTAGCTGTCGACACACCCGGTCCCCGCTTCTTAATCGGCTCTTGACTTTTTATAAAACGGTAAACTTTAAAACCTAGTTAAATATTCATATTAACGACTTTTAAGACAAGAAACACGGTGGACTCGAATAAAAATAGACACAACGAAATTATTTATGGATCAATAAAATTTTAGAGTCAGTTGCAAAGACCTCTCGCATTTCAACGTTGCAATTTAATCAGATAGTCAATTGCATTCAATGTCTGAATCTCAGTTTAGTATCCCTATTTTCAGTTTATTAAATTGTAAAACATAAAATAAGCGAGTGACAAGATAATAGTCGACATGCCTTTAAAATGCCCGGAGCTCATCGCTCACCGCGGTGCATTTAAATTAATTTTAAAGCACATAAATAAGTAGCTGCATACACTTAAGAACGCATAAACTTTATTGTCTTGGCAAACTCGATAAGTTCATCGAATATAAAAGGTAGAGGCGTAATTTCTAAACTCACCTTGTAAGAGAACTCCAAGGAAAAATCACTCAGACTTTGAATTCACTATAATCCCGATCGTGTTGCACGTGGTCCTGGCACAAGACGTATTGTCAAAAACACCGAATCGTAAAGAAAAAACAAATGAAAAACTATTCTAAATTCAAACGGCGCGCGAAACCACAGAAATGTGTCAGTGGCGCGTCGCGGCGGACGGCCTAGGCACTACCCGTGTGTGGAATACTAATGGTAAAATGGTCGGGACCAAAATCAATTTTTTCGAAATTTTGAGAACGGTAGTGTCGCATCGGTGGCGAGGTTTTGAATGGCGCGGCGGGCCGCTGTATATCCGAGACTGGCTAACAAAGCGGCAGGACATCGACTTTATAAATTGATTTTGTCCAACTCGACGTAACTGTACCTCGCTGTAGATTCGGCTAGAAAGATGTCTCTTCAATGCCCTTAATAATTAAAGTTTACCTATTAGAACATTATCGCTAATTAAATATAAAACTCGTCTAACGATTCCTCTTGCACCTATTTTTATGAGGTAATTAGCACGTTTTTGTTTCGTTAAGTTGTTAAACATAAGGTTGCGTATGTAACACCTAACTGAATGTAAATATAGGAAAAAGTCGGTCTGTACAGTTTTTTTTATAAGTTACTATATGCTATGGCCTCCTATTCAAACTCCGAATATATTGTGGACGTGAACGACTGAAAAGTCTTTTGCATTTAATAATGGATTTATAATAACCATAGGTACGATTTGATAGAATGACTATCATATCAAGTCATCAATTAATTCCATAATCATAAAGGCTTCTAGCACCGAGATCTGACACCAACAACACAATGAAACAACGATGCGATGGCGCGTTTTCGTAGAAATTGTTCTAAAATTGATCTACAGATCGTAGACATAGACATTTTTTAAATTGTTTTATTTGTAATAAGTAGGTACCCATAAACCTATTACAAATAAAACAATTTTAAAAAATGACGTCGGTTCGTAATGGCAGTGACTGGTCCTAAATTCCAGTATGCCAACATACACCATATTAAGCACTCTCGGTAGCAGGAGGAAGACTTATTCATTAAACCCTAAATTCACCTTCCAGATAGAAACCAATAGTGTTCGGCCTCAAAGATTAAAGAAAATCATCATATGCCTAGCCTTTTCCACCTACGTTGGGGGCGGTTTCCTAATCCTATCCAACCGGATTTCGTTTTCAGTATTTAACATGGAACCATGCCTATCTAAAAGGGGCGGACTCAGGATTGTCGTTTGGGGGGCTTGATTCCGCTGAGGATAGGTTTTTAGCAAAGTTAACACTAAAAAAACACAAAACATTTTATTATCTTAACGCATAACAAGCCTCTTTGGTTTACTTGTCGTAAATTCCTCAATGACTTCGTTAGGTTGTAAACTACAAAAAATATCTCGGTCTTTTGAAGGGGGCTTGAGCCCCTTAGAACCGCCCATTTCTTTTTTTTAAGGAAATCATCCGTGTTCCTTCTAAAGCCCTTTGCGTTCCAAGGCCGCGGTGACTCTTTCGAACAAATTCCGCAACCCTGGTGGATCCGCCCATGCAGTATCTGATCTCAGTATCCTTGTTCCTGGATAACACGATGCCCCTTGCTTAGAATGGATGTCAGATTTTCTTACCGGATAAAGAAAACTTCTAAGGGATACAAGAAATACACCTTGTCGTCAGTCCATGTCTCTTTAATTAATCCATAATACGTTTGAACTCGGCAGACACACAATGCCACACTTAAACGGTACCGCTTGATATCTTCCAAGTCCCAACATCTTTATTTGAAAGCACCATATCTAATCTGTTGAACAAATATTTGTACTCCACTAACAAAGAGCTCGCGTGCTTACCATAAACCACTTTGTCTATTTTGTCTGCCGCACTTCAATGGTCAATGGTCTGACGGTAAGTTGGTAAACAGCGGTCAAGTGGTGGTTACTGATGAATCATGACCACAGAAACACTTGGATTCTACTCACTTTTTTGGGACGAATCCGCGACGCTACCTATCCACTGTATCTTCTCTTTCTCTTCAGAATCGAAAATGGCGACCACTGGAAAACCGGATGGATCATACGGCTCTGTTGTGATCGGCATGTTGCCGTCAATAGAGCCCCGGCCGGTTAGATATGAAATCTTTTTATTTTATCTTTTTTAGTGTGTTTTCCGTATTTGTCTATATTTGTGTGTACTCCACATAACGATTTAAGGTTGCTCGAAATAAATGTTTGTTATTTAATTGTTTTATTATATTAGTAGGTATAGATTATATTTACTTAACTAAAATTAACAAATACACTAAACTTACAACAAACTAAAATATATCATCAAAAAAAGAAATATTTCTAAACGCTGTCAACTGGTAATGTGCCCATAAGTCCCTGCCCATAGTAAAAGTGTCAACGAGCCGTTTCAAAATTTCTTTGAAAAGGCTGTGAGCACAAGGGCACCGTGGCATCCCAGAAAAACTATTAAGTTGTATTGGATTGCCTGCAACAAAATTAATTGGAAAATAACAGAGATAAGAAAAACATAATCCCCAAAGGATTAGGCAAATGTGTACCTACACCCACATATTGTCGGTAATGTTTAAGTCACGCGTAATGAGGTCAGAGTTGATACTGAGAAATTCGAGACGGAAAAACCCAACGACACTTTTCTCTATCCGCGAGTCGAAGCCAGGACTTCTCTCGCTCAAAATTGATATCTGACGTGATTTAATAGGAACACAAATTGGCATACTCTATCATGCACAATCGCGAGCAAAGGTAGGTTAATCGCCCTTGCGTCAACAGTTCAACACCCGATAAAAAACCTATTATTCACAAATCATTGGTTAGTCATGAGTTCGAATACGAAGCTCAATACATTCCTCTTGAATAAGTGTAGCTATGAAAAAGTCTTCACACCTACCGCATTGAGAGCTACAAAAAATGCCGCATCTATTTTAGTCACCAGCACAAAAGCTCTGAGATCATTCGTGACGTCTCGGAACTTCTTTATCTTAATCGTAAACAAACTAATGAACTTTAAAGCACTTTGTACACCTGAGGCCGTATTGTAAATACTTATACCTACATTATGTAGTATTGTAGAGCTTCTGCCAGGAGCTGCGTCCGCGTCAAAGTAAATTATCCAATCAGAACATAGGGACGGATGCCCGAAGTAAAATAAATCCTATGTCCTTACCACAATAAGTTTAGTGGTTTAGGTGTGAAAACATAACAAACAAATCTATATCTATATAAGTACTAATATTATAAAGAGGAAAGATTTGTATTTTTGTATGTAACGAATAAACTTAAAAACTTGAACTTGACCGATGTGAAAAATTCAGCAATGAATAGCTACATTATCAGCGAGTAACATAGGCATATTTTATCCCCGTACTCTCTCGGGAACGGGAACTACGCGGGTAAAACCGCGTGACGTCCGATAATAATAAATAAATAGACAGGCAGAGTTACCTAATTTTGCATTTGTAATCGACTAGCTTCTGCTCGTGGCTGCGCCCACGCCAACGTTTTATATCACAAAGGAACATACTAAAGGGATAAAAAAACAAACCCAGTGCGAGTCGGACTCGCGCATGAAGGGTTCCGTACCATCACTATCATTATAATCCACTATTACGCCGTTAAAATCATGCAAAAAAACATGTCTTTTGTATGGAGTTTAATTTTAAATATTATTTTATAATTATTTTTAACGAATATAGCAATACATACCTACTCAGTGAGCATTTCAAGTGTCTACCTATTGTCATTATTAAGATCGAGCAAAAAAGGCAAAAAACACGTTTCTAGTAGAGGAACCCCTTTAATTTTAAATTTATTTTTATTTTTATTATTTCTTGTTATAGCGGCAACAGAAACACACACTCTGTGAAAATGTCAACTGTCTACCTATTACGATTCATGAGATATAGCCTACTGACAGACAGACGGACAGCGGAGGCTTAGTTATAGGGTCCCGTTTGGGTACAGAACCCTAAAAGTATCCTATCATAGAATAGGATACTTTTCATGGGTTCTTCTAATACAGGTCATGGATTGAGTCGTGTGCCGAGTTCCTCGAATCCGTTCAGCGGATCAATCGTGAAAACATAACAGACAACACACTACACTATCACCTTTATTTTATTCCATTGCGAAAAAGGGTTGTTGTTATCTGCCATGTACCTATTGCTTTGTCTCTCTCTTGCACTGGATTCATGAGGACATTAAAACGTCATAATGTGGCACCTGCTGGGACCAAATGGAACCTGGTGGTATAAGTTTTGGCGCGAGGCATCGGTAAACGAGAGAAGCAACTCAATAAATCCAATGATAATAATCTACGGGCGATATATTGATGTGTTTGGGTCAAGTTTCAAGAATTAAGCGGTCATTATACCTTTATTTGTCAAAGTAGAAATTTATGCGATAATTTTAATGAATAATATTAAATTCGTTCACGCATTTATGCGCTGTATGGTGTAGGCATCCAGGGTGGCGGGATTTGTTCGAAAGAGTTACCGCGGCCCTGGAACGCAAAGAGCATTTGGAAGAACACTGGTGGGTTTTAGTCAGCAAGACTCTGACACTCCTGTTCTCTCCGCCCAAAGCGGAAGGAGTTATGTGACAAATTCCCATACAAAAAAAATGGTGGTCACCCGCTTAGGGGTGACAACCGACCGTGACAAAAAAAGTCAAAGATCGAGTGCCATCCCTAGATGCAGAAAACCTCAAGAACTTAATATTTTTTTTCATCCCATCTCGGAAGCATTTAATTTTCTTTTTATCATTCATATCACTACATATTATAAAACAAAGTCCCTCGCCGCGTCTCTCTGTCTGTCTGTCTGTTCGTGATAAACTCAAAAACTACTTACCGGATATTCATGCGGTTGTCAGTCATAAACGGGTGACCACCATTTTTTTTTACTCTCTGTTCTTTAACACTCATAGTACGATTATTTTTATGGTTGGGATATCATCAAATGACTCCTTTCGCTCTGGGCGGTGTCAGACTCTTACTGACTAAAACCCATCCGTGTTCCTTCCAAAGCCCTTTGCGTTCCAGGGTCGCGGTGACTCTTTCGAACAAATTCCTCAACTCTGGCAGCTCATAGTCCGATGGGACGGCAATCGACACGACCGGCTTATGACCAACGGCTTAACGTGCTTGCCGAAGAACGACAAGGATGAGAAATCATCAAATGACTTCTTCTGCTCTGGGTGGAGCGGAAGGGCGTGTCCGACTCTTACTGACTAAAACCGATCCGTGTTCCTTCTAAAGCCCTTTGCGTTCCAGGGCCGTGGTGACTCTGTCGAACAAATTCCGCAACTCTGGCAGGCCGCAACCCTGGGACCAACACTCACACAACTCAGGACTCCGCAATCATAAATCATGGTGGTAAAACTCCCCAACTGCACCCATAGACAGGCCGATTCATTTCATGCAGGATGTTAATCATGGATTGTCTTCAGAAGACATGGAAATATACAAGAAAATCGACCTTCATAAATTATGTATTCAGATCAAGTATATAACAATCCAGTAACCTAATAAGCTCCGGATTGTTGGCACAAGTGCATATCCATTGCGTAAAATTGGACATATTGTTAAATACGAGTAGGTAAATTGATTATAATGTTGCGCAAATAAAAGGCAAATTATCTGGCTAGACCGAGGGCCGATGACACTTGGAAGGCTTCGCTTTGGGGTGGCGACCGTGTAGCGAAAGACGTAGCGTTGGATTGGAAGGTCTTCTACAGGTCCGGTGACCAAGTGGTGAGGTAGTGCCCGGGAGCCCTCCGGATGCAAGAAGCACTGGACCGGTTGATGTGCAATAATGGTAAGAATTGAGCTGAGCGTGCCCATACCGGAAGGGTTACCAGATACCCAGCGCTGTTTACACGGACAAGGGTAAATGCGACCTGAATAAATTATAACAGCATAATCATACAAGGGATTTATACACCTGGCACGATACAGTCCTCATTTTTTATGATGACACAAAAATATACCAACTCCCAAATTGGGAATCGACAGTTAAAAGACCAAACAAATAAATTCGTAACCAGAATTACCGAACACTTTAGAAAGGTAAAGAATGCAAGTTGCAGCCATGAACTTGCGTCACTTGCATCGAATAGCTGCGCGTGAGCAACATTAACAAATTAATGTTATAAATCAGTCCCTGGCTTGTACCACCGCCGAAATATGTGTGTCGCAGGGTTTGGTTTGAATAACGTTTCGTTGCGAAATTCCTATTATTTTTTCTCACATGATGACTTTACCTCGAAATATCTCGACAACGTGACACTTTGGGGCACCAGACTGACAACATTTTTTGTTCGTTTTAGTGTCCTCTACCAATTCCCATTAAAATAGGTGGACAATAATTTAGAAATCATTCAGACCACCAAAATAAGGAAAATGGCAAAAAAAAAAGCAAAACGCATTAGATACTTTCAAGAAAAAAAATCAGATAGCGAAAATACACTAAAATGTTGGTTACCCAATGCACAAACACATCCATGTCTTTGTTATTTAATCATTCTGATATTACAATATGTGCAGGCGCACGTGACCACGTCAAGTACCTACCCATAATGGATGTGTTTATACTAGAATGCCAAAAAAAAAATATTTTAGGGCAAAATAAAATCACTTTAATTAAACAGTGTACTAAGGACAAATTCCGTAGTAATAGAGCCTCGCATTACTTGGGATTCGTTCTTACTCCCAAATCGGTTGTTTGCAAAAATTCTAGGACTTTCGCCAAAGAACATGTTTTACAATTTTCCTGCGACATAATATGCAAATCAGCCGGATTATCTTGTTCAGAGAGCAAATCTGACAAACCGCGAGCTTCATAACATAACATTTAAACACGTATGAAGTGTCTAATCTCAACGATTCTAGATGGCCGTTTGAATGTAATATTACTGTAATCTGACAGTCCAATAAAGTAACGAAGTTAGTTCATAAAAGTTGTTTGTTTAACATGAAGATTTTAGGGTTCCGTACCCGGAAAGTAACTGACGGAACCCTACTACTAAGACAGTAGAGACTGTCCGTCCATCTGTGAGCGGGCAGTCTCATGAACCATAGGAAGACAATTGAAATCACTGAGTGATTAGGCAACAATTCTTAAAGGTATTAAAAATCTATTAATAACGAAAAATAATAAAAATTAAATTGAATAAAAAAACATGTTTTTTCGGTTTATGGGACGAAATCCTTCGTGTGCAGTCCGACTCGTACTTGGCCGTTTTTTTTGCTAACGGAAAGTGAATATGGGATAACGGGTTGAATTTGCAACAAGACTCGATTCCATTTGTATGATAATCTTGATGCTAAGCAGCAAAGGGATCTTCAATTTGCAGGACGATTGGCCGATACTTTTATTTTTATACGTATTCGTTTTTATCGCAAAATGAGAATTGACATTTATAACTGTTTCCCACGGCTCGGTCCTCTTGCCTTTTCCAAGTAGCACGACACTTAACGACAGTGTAGCTTTCTATGAGTAAAAATCGGATCGGATCAGAGATCAGTCATTACAAGAGTATAAACAAATAAACATACATTTTTAACCACTATTTTATTAGTTAAGATTAAACATAGGGTATTGTATGGTTTGTATACGAAAAGTTACGAAAAATTCACCGTTATATCGGATGGCCGTCCCATTGGACTATAAGGCTTGGTGCAAACGGGCCACCGACCACTGCCACCGGTGTTCGGAGTCCGCCACATTTAATAACCCGCTCGCCGCTGCGTAGTCTACCTAATATCTAAGTATCGATATCCATTGGGGCGTCGTACTCCATGATGTCGCGTGCGATGCGTAGAACGCCTAACGCCTAGCTGCGCGGGAGTAGAGCAGCCGGTCGATTCTGTAAATATGTCGAAGTGAAGGCTTGGGTGAAGTGATCACGAGGTGAGCTGTCAATACATATAATCAAGATGGAATGACAGCTCACTTTCATCACGTGACATCTTGATTGTATGGATTGACAGCTCACCTCGTGATCACTTTACCCAAGCCTTCAATTCGACATGTTTACAGAATCTACCGGCATTGGCAGCGCGAGTGGCGGGTATCGGCGTATTATGTGGCCCGCAGCGACCACAAGTGGCAAGTCGCGGAAACTGCTGTAACGAGTGGCCGTCACCGACTAAGCGTGTTCGGTGTCTATAGAAAAACAGAATTAAAAAAAAGTGTGTTAAGTCGCTATCGCTGGCCACCGGTGGCTGTGGTCGGTGGCCCGTTTGCGCACATTACTTGTGCACTATAGTAGTGCACAAGTAATGTACACAAACACAGGTCTTCCGTGTCGATGGCTAGTCTCTGCTGAGATAAGCCACCAGTGACCGAAATTCGGTCTATAGTAGGCGCCAGATAAATGTGGAATAAAGTATATTGACCTTTCCCTAATAACTGTTCATAGGTACCTGAACAATTAAATATGAATCGTTTTTCATTATTAGACAATGTTAAGGATCACGAGAGATGATGATTCGGGACAGCTTTGTGTCATTAATTCCGTTTTTCAAATTAAGAATGTCAATAATTGTAGGTGGGTCAATGACCGTTATTCCACGATTATCTGGCGCCTACTATAGAAGATTTCCATGTTGTGCATTTTGGTAAAAAATACTAGAAAATAAAACAAAAAAGCTCACATAAATACATAATATAATTAAAAGATCTTGTCTCAATATCATTTACATACGTAAAAACTTCTCATACTATTTACATTTCAATTCACAACTCATTTACAATAGTAGATAATAAATCACAAAAATATAAAAAAAAAACATCTGAAATAAAGGGGACAGTACAAAATCTTCTCATTTACAAAGAACCACATTTGATCATATACTACATAAAATGTACATTATTTACATTCAATACTGCATTTTGAGTCGTGGGACATAGTCAATGGATTCCGTAGCTGGGCAATGTATTTGGAGACACATTGGGCCTTAAACTACAAACATATTGTGTTTCTAAACTATGTACATCTTTATTACATTGACTTATCTGCCATTGGAGGTCCACAATATATTTTACGATTGAAGATGATTTCATATAATTCCGCCCTCATTGGTCGTCTGTTCGTAAACGCGCGGTGGAGTGGTGTCTGGGGTTCAGGGGCTCTACTATGAAGTCTTAAAACGATTATGATTCCGCTCTAAGAGAGAGACGGAGCTATTCATAGCGAATAGCACTATTCCTTTTACATCATCGGAATTGGATGGCATTAGCACGTCATGGTAGGGCAGCAGCTATTATGCTTTCAAATTCTGTCAAGCTCGCTCCATCATCGACTTTGTCTCTGCCATCTATGATCTAGACTAGAGTCAAGAGCAAACCCACAAAAATTAAAAATATAAAAAAGTCCAGCACACAGATATGAGAGTTCTTAATGACAATATTTAACATTTATTAATGAATGATTTTACAGTCAACCGTACATCGACTTTAACCGTTTTACTTGGACAGCACCGTAAGGTCAATTAGTGTTGTACAAGTGTACACACAGACTTATATATATGCTATTGTAGACCTCCAGAGTCTACCAGTGAACTACTTCATACAAAATATATACAAACAATAATCCGTACCACATATTGTGCTTAAGTTTTGAGATCATAGTCAATTCTAGACCCAGTAGTGTTGTACCATAAATTCGAAAAGGGAATGAGATCTATGGACTCATTTGCGAAAGATTCAACAATTAAAGTACAAATCGCGTCAAGTAATTCTGCCGATCTGAAACCAGTTTTTCCGATATGTATGGCATGGTGCTGCAGCTTCGTATGAGATTTAATACTGTGTCATTAATGGTCAATTTCAAAGCGCTAAACTTAGACGTCACCTCCAGAACCGAGTGTATCGCGGTGATATTGTCGTCCTGCTTTTTCATGTTAGAACAATACTATGAACTTATTTCCACGCGGCTATATTATCGCAGCGTTGCGACGAAATTGACGTACAAAACGTCTCGACTCGCAGCGCATTCGTTGCAAAACTTTTTCAACAACACAACTGTACAACGATTTCTTGCGAGTTGTGACGATGTGCTGTCACAAGAATGATCGCCTCGTGGAGATCACCCGACGATAGCAGGGTGGATTCCTGTCGATTCAGTCGCTCCTAGAGGTGGCGCCTTACATGACGCGAACTATTTTGGTTATTTAGCCAGCTAAAACACGTCATTTAAAATATTCGCCTTAAGTATTTGTTAAAGAATGAACTTTATCCCAAAGATTTGAGGGTATATTTTCTATTATCCAGGTAACGCGAATATTTTGGCATAAACTTCCACCTTTTCACAAATCGATCGCTTTTAAAATTCATAATTATACAATTTCATTGTGATCAGCAGTCAACCAATAGGAAAATCGATTTTAATCACAGTTGTATGTGCTTGGAATATATAAACAAAAAAAAAAAACCTTAGATTTATTGTAGCCACTTTTAAATAAATACTCTAATCAGTTTTTAGGTTTCTAAACAACCTAATCTTGGACAAGCATGTCAATTATTTATCTGCGGTTATCATGAACAGATTTGATTGGTTCACAGGTAATTTAAATTTAATGTGAGAGAAATTCATTGTTTTATGTTAGAGAACTTTCGACGCCAAGTTCAATGGATTTTATGAGTTCCCTGGTAAGTTTCGTCTACGGAAATAGCATTAGGGAATGCCTCCTGAATGACAAGTAACAATAGGGTAAGTATTTGATTGGATTTTTTTTATTACATGACTCAAAACCTGAAGAGAAGACGCGATACAGTTAAAAAATCTTGCTTAAAATCTGTAATAAACTGTTAATAGAGACAACACTAATTGCTCGTGGCGTCACTCACAAGTCCCGCCATATTGAATTGAAGCCATCCAGTAAAAATTACATTTTGTGTGACAAGGATAGGAGAATAACTTCAAAAGTGTATAACTTCTGTTTTTAATACCATCTATACCATAAAATAAATATCCATTAATTTAGATTCTTCATACTAGTCAAATAACCTATTAATCAGCAATAACGACTACCGAAAAGTCTAAAATGTATGGGATTGTCTTATTACCGAAATGTCACGTCGTCAATCTAAACTTAATATTATAAATGCTAAAGAAATTATGCTGTGTTTGTTACGTTTGCACGACGGTATACAGATGGATTGGACCTAGGAACAGGATATAGAACATTTTATCCCGGGAACACGTTCCTGTGAGATGATCTGCTGAGCTCTCATCTCATATATTTTTGACTTTCCATCATCGTGGTATCGGTAATAGAGCGACACATTGGAAATCAGCCTTTATTCTTGAAATGCAATTATTTAGAAATACACCAATTAGGTATTCACAAGCCCTTTTAAGAATTATCATCGTCGTTGGCATCGAGAGTTCAATTCTTAAATGTAATGCTTTGTACACACCGCGCTTATGAACATGGTTAATATTTGTTTACCCAATGTGGATGACTAAAAAACCCAAATTAACTCGGTCTGTACTCAGCATTACTTACTGGCCCTGTTTTTGTTGTGAACAGAAATGACCTTAAAATATTGCTTTCTTATGCTTGCAGATGACAAAGAGAGACAGAAGTGTATCCGCCATTGGGAAGTTAACAAAAAAAAAATCCTCGAGACACTGATCATTAGTGGAGGTAAAAGCCCTCAGCATTGAGGAATAAGATTGTAAACTGAAGCTCAAAACCGACTCTATCTCTTTCCCACACACCCTGTTAGAAAAAGACAGCAATACTCTCAGTGTACTCAGTACACAACTCCCACAAATTGACATGTACCGTCGTCCCACTCGTGCGCAGCTGCACTCCGCTTCCGGCCTCACTTGAGCACTCACACTCTAGCGTTACCACTAGTAACACGAACACTTTGTCTTGTCTATGAGTCTGAGTCTCTGTAGTCTATGACGCCCGCCGTTTCAACGTTATCTTGCCGCGCGCTAACTGTGATATGAATATCCGTACCCGCTCTAGGTTTGTTTTCTTTACCCATATCTGAAACAAGGAAATGAGCTGATTAATATGAAGTTTATCACGTAATCAATTGTACGGAACCGCAAATTAATTTGCAGGCTCACGCGCCATGCATTCTGCGCGCTCAAAATTTTGTACCTATTGTTACGAGCTTGGGGTTCGTGACAATAAAAACAGCCGATTAAATAACCAAAATGACACTTTAATTTAAAAACACTAATTACAACTTTAAATTCACTAATTATAACACACAAGTTCACCACTGATCACTTTATTCGCACTTGAAGATCGCTTCCGAAGTATTCGCTTGTATCGCTAATCCAATACTGACTCGGTCGCGGAATACGCGCTCCTTTTATAGGTCAGTTTATTCTAGAAACTTCCATTCTCGAAACATCTGGAAAGTACTCGTAACTACCGCTGCCGACTGACCAGATACCGAGCAGTGTAGAATGTTCTGGCAAAGAAATGTCTAGAAGGTACTTGACTCTACTAGTTCTGCTACTCGATACTAGATGGCGCTAGTAGTAACTTAATGTACCCGACATTAATTCTGGCGCGTAACACTGCCCCCTCCTAAGACATGCTCGTCCCGAGCATTTTCGGTCCCAGTCGAAAGATATTGGCATCGACGCAACCAATCCACTTCCTCGCAAGTACCAATCAGAGTGCCTTTTTCTATCATCTGTTCCTTATCACTAAGGTTCAGCACACGTACCCCTGAGATATCGGTGGCTCTGACCAAAGTTCGTGCCACTTTCCATGGAAGGTCATTGTCTACCTTTTCCACGAGTACACAACGATGATTTTGCCCAGGATTCCGAGGAAGACTAACCGGCACAATTGTTTCCGATCTCGGAGGAAGGACAATCTTCTTTAGGCTGTACACATTTCCTGGTAACGCCCCTTCCATGAAAAGTTCCTCTTGTCCACATTTTATAATTCCTTGATTAACGTCGATCTCACAACAATTCTGCCTCATAAAGTCTAAGCCCAGGATGCAATCGTCCATTATATCAGCCACGACAACATTATGCAGGTAGATTCCGTTGCCTAGCTTCAACTCCATCTCTCTCTCTCCTCGGACGGGTATACGCTGACCAGTGGCTGTTACCAAATTTATGCGGTCTCGGTTGTGTACGGAGTCCCCAAGAAACCGACTTACAAGTTGGGAACTGACAACCGTGTGAGAAGCTCCAGTGTCTATCGTCAGCTTACATGGTGTTCCGTTGACTTCACCCTTGATGACTAGTCTATTCCCGTCATGAGTTTGTGAGATCGAAATCCTTGGGGCTCTTCGAACATCAGCCAGCACCCGCCCCGCAGTCCTGGCTTTCATTCGTTTCCCTGCTGTTGCTGGGCGGTGATGTTAGCCGCCCTACCTTCTAGAGATCGGCTATTTTCCCTTTCTGCAGTTCGCTTAGGGCAACTGGATCGAAGGTGGCCCCTTTCACCACAGCCATAGCACCTAGGGCTGTATCCTTTAGAATGTTCGCGAACTGTAGCCGCTGCAACCTCCCTGACGCGATGGGAACGATGATCCTGCCGCACAGCTTCCACTTCCAGTGCATGAGCCAAGGCGTCCTTAAGCGTCCCGTGGTGCCCGAGCCTCACAGCAGCTTTAACTTCAAGGTCGCGGATGCCATCGATGAATGCCTGCACCAGGTTCCCTTCAATGAGCGCAGGTACGGACTGGTATGCTTTTCGTACCAGCTTCTCCACTTCAAGGGCCCACTGCTGCAGGTTTTCACTGCTGCGTTGCACGCGATCCTTGAGCTGCGCACGAAACACGTGTTCCAGATGAGCGTCGCCATACCTAGCTTCCAACGCCTCAAGGAGTTGCTCGTACGTCACTTCTTTACCGAGAGCTTCCAGGACAGTTAAGGCCTGGTCGCGCAGGCCGAGGGTGAGAGCAGTCATGGCCTGATCTTTAGTCCACCCATTCGCCTTCATAACAGCCTCAAACTGTATTTTGTAGGCCGACCAGGAAGATGTCCCATCGAACGGTGGCACTTTGAATCCACGTAGCGAAGGTGTAGTAGCTACTGACACTGACACTGCCACCCCATCTCCAACTTTTAGGTTGTCCATTGTTTTTTTCACGTCAGCAATCACGTTATCAACTGGATCATTCATTTGGTCGATTCGCGTTTCGGCTTCCGCCAGGCGGTTCTCATGCTGGACCACCTTTTCTTTTACAACACTTATTTCTTTGCCGAAAGTAGCGTGTAGATCCTTCATAACGAACATCTGTTCTTCCTGGCGGCGCGCCTGCTCCTCCTTGTCACGCTGGAGCTGTTCTTCCAACCGACGGGCCTGTTCCTCCTGTCGGCGAGACTGTTCCTCCTGTCGGCGAGCCTGTTCCTCCTTGTCTCGCTGTAGCTGTTCTTCCAGCCGACGGGCCTGTTCCTCTTGTCGGCGGGCCTGTTCCTCTTGTCGGCGGGCCTGTTCCTCTTGTCGGCGGGCCTGCTCCTGCAGCATCATCATCAGTGCAGCAAAGTCTGGTGCTGCAGATGCTGGAGCTCCTGTGGACGGACCGGCCTCCATGATCGGCAACTGGCCCTCCGACGTCTGCGGCGTTGTACCTCCAAAACGCCTATGGTCCGTCTCCTGCTGACGTTGACTCCGGGTACGGATACCCTCCGTGTCGTCCTTTGGTAGAATCGGCATGATTTAAATATCCACTCTTCTGACACCAATTGTTACGAGCTTGGGGTTCGTGACAATAAAAACAGCCGATTAAATAACCAAAATGACACTTTAATTTAAAAACACTAATTACAACTTTAAATTCACTAATTATAACACACAAGTTCACCACTGATCACTTTATTCGCACTTGAAGATCGCTTCCGAAGTATTCGCTTGTATCGCTAATCCAATACTGACTCGGTCGCGGAATACGCGCTCCTTTTATAGGTCAGTTTATTCTAGAAACTTCCATTCTCGAAACATCTGGAAAGTACTCGTAACTACCGCTGCCGACTGACCAGATACCGAGCAGTGTAGAATGTTCTGGCAAAGAAATGTCTAGAAGGTACTTGACTCTACTAGTTCTGCTACTCGATACTAGATGGCGCTAGTAGTAACTTAATGTACCCGACATTAATTCTGGCGCGTAACACTATCATTAAAGGTAATTTGTATAAGTACACTATTTCAACAAATCAGTTTTCAACGGACATTCGCGGTGGTCGGTTTTATTTCATTATCATCCCCATAGAATCGCCCCGGTATCAGCATCAAGTTTGGTCCTTCGAGCCGGATGCCAAACCATCAGTTGTGGTGGCAGGGTCCGGAATGAAAAATAATCGTCATCAATCAATAAGCTTAAATTTTTTCCAAATAGGCTGGAGTTGGCTTCCAGTATTCTACATGAACGCCTGCCTATCTGACCTTCACTACACAGTTACTGGGCAACATGATTCTAAGACACATTGGCTTCTGACTACCCATAACGACTGTCAAAGGTCTACAAATGACAGCCTTGGACCAACACCTTTACATATTATTATGTTATAAATGTTTAAAGTAGACACATATTCACAGGCCAACCTCGGCAAGATTTACATAACCTTATAGTCGACCCGTGCGGGTGTTATTTTAGCACACGCTGCTCCTCTATTAGATGGTAGACCTTTAAATGACTCCTTCCGCTCTGAGCGGAGTGATCCTAAAGCTCTTTGCGTTCCTGGGCCACGGTGACTTTTTCGAACAAATTCCGCAACCCTGGCAGGCTCTGGCCCTAGCGGCCCCCGTCTCTATGCTGACATCTCTTTGAGGCGCGCGTGGAACGCAACGCGACGTCGACCCGGGCCTGGTGGTGATCGGACAGCGAGCCACCCAACGCTCGGTGTCCACGGACACTCTGGCCGCGGTGGTACCAGCGCCGCTCGTACAGCAGCTTGCCGTCCTCCACGTCTCTCTATTAGCTGGTACAGATACTAACCGCCTCGTCAGTGATGGCGTGTATGTGTCCGGGGAACTTGGGCATGTCGCGGCCCTCCACGGACACGCTCTGGCCGCGGTGGTACCAGCGCCGCTCGTACAGCAGCTTGCCGTCCTCCACGCGCGTCTCCGTTGTCTCGCTGTCCCGTTCCCGCACCGGCGACTCGCCTGACGAAACTTTAAATAATGAATAATTGATTACAATTCTTTATTATACAACAAAATACCTTTCTAGCCAGCTAACCTAACTCTGCAATCGCGTCAATGAGTTCCTCCTTACCCACAAAGAACATCAAGTGACAGCGAAAAAATCACAGTAAGATTTGGCTATGAAGAAAGGGGGATAAAAAGTTAGATCATATTGTGAATGATATGTGATGCAACAGCTTCATAGACAGACTAGAAAAGCGATTTAGTTTAATAATACAAATACTCACAACTACTAGAATTCAAATGCTTTCTGGGCTGCGTAGAGTTATGCGCGGGCGCATGGTGCGCGCGCGGCGGCGGCGAGTGTCGCGCGATGGCTCGCAGGTCGGCCTCGATGTCGCGCTCGTCCAGCTGGAACGTCAGCGTCGTGGCCAGGGGCTTGCGCCGCTTCTCCGGCGCCGGCGCAGGCTCGTTGGCGCGCCGCCGCAGGATCCGCTTCATCACCGGTTTTACCTGAAAATATACATGGATTTGTTGTAAATACGTCTCCGAGCTCATAAGTACTTTAATGTTTTATAAATTGTTCTTATCCCAACTAGTCAATTTATTAGTAAAAATTGAAATAAAAGTTGACGAAATCTGTTTTATCTCCACATCGACTGGTCATGTGATTCTCGCATCCAGCGGATTCCCGCGATCTTCACTGGCAGGGCCAACGTGACGTCTTCCGGGTAGCGGTTACAAAGTGGAGTTTTAACAAACATTGACTATCAGTTTTCCTTATAAAACGGAATATAATATATTGTTTATCTGCGCCAAGTTTCTACTCTATGTACATTATCCTATGAGATTGGGAGACGATTTTAATTATGAAAAAGATCTCCTTACCTCCATAGAATCTCCATTGAGTTCCATGCTGTGCCTCTCACTCTCGATCATCTTCCGTTTGTCCTCGAAGTCATTGAGCAGGTTTTCCCTCAACTCTATCTTTTTCTCTTCAAACTCTTTCGCCGCTGCTTTCTTCTCCGCTATGTACTCTCTTTCTACCACGTCGTACATGTGTTCCCTGGGAATGGAGTTAGATTTGAGCTTACTAATAATTTAATGGAAAAATACTGGATTTAGGTATTACTAGAGCTGCTCAAAAACATAAGGGAAACTTGAGATGACGGGCGAGCGTTTGGAGTATTCTTTTTGTAAATTTTGACATTCAAAAAGTGTTGATTTTTATCCTTATTTATTTTAATTGATTTTGAGAAAATATAAGAAATATAATTCTTATTAAAAGTAGTATTTACGATCCAGCTTCGCGCAACATGTCACTAGTCACCCCATCGCTATTTTGATTTTTGCCGCTTTCCAAATATCTTTGCCTAGAAATTTCTCGGCAACTCATACTTTGTACTAAATCCTAGTATGTGAGTGTGGTATTTGTTTCTTTCAGTTTGAAGAAAAACGAAAATGGCGATGGATTACTATGCAATAGGTTGCATTTTTGAAGAGTGATAATGATAATATTATTAAATCTCACCTATATATTTTATTTATCCTGAGCCTCTCGTGCAGTTGGTGTTCTAGCCTCTTGACCCTCCTCAGAAACTCGGGGTGAATGCCATCCTCTAGCTGCTGCAGCTGTTTCTTCAAGTTGGCCAATTTGTCCTGGTATAATCTGAAATTGTTACCCCTTTATGACATGTTAAGATTTGTCTTTCAAATAGTAATACTGCTTACTATTTAAAATATCTGTTCGAAAATTGGTTATTTGTTAGAGTAATGTTTGTTTTTGTGGTTAGGTAAAAGGAATGATCATAATACTATGATAACATTTTCACATAAAGTCAAAGTCAAAGCGTTTATTTCAATAAGGCCAGTAAACGGCACTTTTGAATGTCATCATTTACAGTTCAGCAAAATGATAGTATAAAATTAATAAAGTGACTCTACTGTCCATTCGGAAAGGTAGATTCTTATGGAGAAGAACGGAGAAGAAACTCCATAGTTATTTTCAAATAATGATCTTATAATATTTGGTATTCAAAAATTAATTTAATATTAAGACATAAGAATATAACCAGCTTTTTTTTCTCTTAGTTTTTATACACAGATGTTTAAAACTTATACACCAAAGTAGGAGAGAGTAATAAGGAAAAACGTAACAATTTCTTAGGAAGTTCTTTCTTTGATGCAGTGAGCTAGTCTTATTCATGATCATGAGTGTATAATCATTCCTGATTAAAATTTTCTATACAGGTCTTTGATAATACATGATTGCTTCAGAGTTACAGTTCGATATTTTTTATAAATAAGACTATCAATATTAATAACTCAAATGTAAACATACTGTTCCTTAACTTCAAGCGGCTCATCATTGTTGGGTATGTCTGTCTCACTGGCTTCTTCCGTATCTGTAACAAATTGGAAAATCTAAGCATTGCTGACACACCAAGTGGTGATTAAGTAATCACATTAAAATATGCAGGGGTAATGCAAATTGATTGTAGTCTTTTTAAACATCCAAATTATTATTTTTTTACTTTTTTTTAACAAAGTCAACACACAACAAGTTGTCTAATAATACATTACAACATTAAACATGCTGTTCAATGATCATTGTGGTTCTTAATATTTTTTTTAAATTATTTTCAGCAGCAATCATTTTAGGTTTAAGAATTATACTTCAATATTGATTTTTTTACCTGTTAAATGATCAAATTTTGATGAGCATGTTATTCTATAAGTAAGGAATTGTTAAAGTAATTCTTATTTTCTCTAAATTAGATTTTATTCTACAAACCGGTACCTGCAAAAGTGCTAGGCTTAATTGTATGTATAGATACTAATTACTTAATTACCAATCTCCTATAGAATAAGTAGATTACTAATTACTTAATTACCAATCTCCTATAGAATAAGTAGATTGGTAATTAAGTGCATTCCTTCAAATGGGGTGTTTTAGAGCTAATATGCAATGATATTGACCATCCATGGTAGCTTTGGAACCAATTTGATTTGTTATTGGGTATTTTAAGAATTATTCATAGCTTTAACTTTACTACACCTATTGTCCACAGGAATGAGTAATTTTTTTTGATAAATTACTATTCAAGGGATTTATTAATTCATGAGCTTTAAGAAAAGTATAAGTTAACTCTGCAAAGTGGAGGTCATTTCTCACAAAGTTCAGTTACTCGAAAAAAAAAAAACAACAATCGGGTCCCCAAGTAATCAAGGTAAAAAATGTTGTAAATTAGTTCTAGAACATCTCATATGAAGAAACATACTCAATTACCCATGACCCTATAAGCAGACAGATGTCTGTGTGACCATGTGGTTAGGTTAGGTTTTCCAGGTATGCCCACAAAAAAAAATTATAGCTAGACAAATAAAATTTTGAAAATTGCATTGATGCATCTGACAATATTGTCCCAAATCACTTCAGTATGCTTTGGCAACATTTATTTATTTGCAAATGGGGATATGTCCTAAAAATAGAAATGTTCACAAAATGTTTCTTATCAAGACACTTTACAAATAAATTAGAAGAGATATTTACAAAACAAATTATAGTCAATATTTAATCATAATTTCCATTTTGATACTGTTTAGAAATTATGCACTATATACACACAATAACAGATGATTAAGAATTCAGAGAAAGACAGAATGAAGAGAAGTTGGTTGGAGGGTGTGGAATATTTTATAGTCCTTTTTGTTGGTGAGTGGGCAAAATTATATGTCCTTGACATTATTATACATTATTTAACAAGATCTTGCTTGCTTGCAACAATTTTCAGCCTATTGAAGGTATCTAACCTTCAATGTTTTTTTGATGGTATGAAGGTAATTACTTCAGTAGGTTATTTCAGGGTGGATATTCATTTGCACAATATTGGATAATTAGTACAGAAGGTCAGAAGCCATAGCAGGTGGTAGTTTGAAACTTTGAACACTATGGTGGACATATGATTATGACAAATTTGGTCAGATGGTCATTTGAGACGAGGTCTAGAAAGTTTTTTTTTTAAGTTCTGATAATAATAATGGAATGTTATCAAGGCTGGTAAAGTCACATGTGACTGAATGTTTGGTCAAGAAAGTCGGCCACTTGATACTGTTTATACAAATTAAGATGTTTATGGAGAAAGTGACATCAAAACGAACCAATTACGTCACCTAACAGGTTGGTACGAAATAGGCGGGAATGCAACAGTATGGTCAACATTGTATATAATAACCTTGTTGTAGTTACATAATCAATGTTTACATGTCTTTTACGATTCTGTAGGGAAACATAAACGTAAGTATAGCAAAGTTACGCGAAATAAGATACCAAAACAGGGTTAGACAAAGATCGTAAACAAAACATACCTTCGTCACTGTCCTCGACGGGCGGCACCGGTAGTAACGTGTCGTCCCGGTCTCTGTATTCATCCAGATCGTCGTACCCATCGTCCTCGAAGTCATACTCGTCCCCGGGGCCCGAATATGATCCTTGGCAAGACATAGTGGAGGCGACGCGTAATAGTTGCATACAGATTGGGTGCGATCACCGTCTCAGAAACAAACACTGACAACGAGTAACTCCGATAATGACACGAGCAACAAATGGCAATTACCAGTTATGTCACTCATATAAAGAATTTAACTTAAAATCCACTTCGATGAAAAAATGAAATCGGAGCAAATTGAAGCTGTTTTACGTCAAACTGGACAAAAAGCATCATGCAAACCTTTCAAAACCTAAAGATCAACAAGAAATCGTGATGTGGCGCTAGTGAATCTGAGAAGAACATAAGAGTAAAAGAGAGATCCGATTGTTTCGTGTTTTGTGGGTTATTTTTGGCTTGACTGAATTGGAACCATAAGTAATATAGAAAAGTGATAAGTAATCGACTAAAAATAATTAAAATATTGGCATCAAACTCGATTGTTTTTTGCAATTTTAAACCGAGTATTTAGTCAATTCAAAAGACTTATTTTTCGTTTGCATTAGCCTACAAATATAAAATTAAGTTTGTAAGCAAACTTACTACTCCCATCCCTCGAAAAAAGTAAACTGACGAATGAAAACATAATCCTGTTTGAATTATAAAGCCACACATGCTGAAACAAATGCATTTAAAAAACCTAACACACATGATTAAAAATTTTATGACGTTGTTCTAACTGTGATGAATCTCAAGCAGTATCTGCAGGTGCAGTGAAGGTTTAGTTAGATTTTTGCTCAAAGGGGAGGGGCAACTTTTTCTCTCGACGAGAGCCAGCTTTCTACCAATTTATAAAGGGTAGAAACATGTTTTACTCAGGCGTGCGACTGTGCGTACGGAAAAGAAACAAGAGACAAACAAAGAGAAAACTATTGAGGTGTTAGTTTTCATAGTTGAAGTTGAAGTTTTTCATCTTGGCACTCATGCTGTTTTACTTGTACTGTGTACTTGTCTTTAAAACAGTATAGTCGAACAAAAACATCGACTAGAATATAATTTACTAAAGTTGTCTTAGTCCTAGTGAACGATGCGACGGAAAAAAAGTTTTCTATTTGTCTATTGTTATGATTTGACGTCACGAAGGTGGACGTCATCTTGAATGAAAAATTCTTATTTTATTATTTATTTTGCTAAATTAAACACGTAACGCGGGGCTATATTCAGTGTCAAACGATTAAATTAAACAACGTTGCCTGTGATGTATTCAATCAATACCAGTTCTGTGTGTTTGTAGGGAGTGAAGGTGACGCTATAAGCTATTGTGTCGGTGATGTAATTTAGGTGATTGGGTGGCTTCCTAGTCCTAAGTACTAACTACAATGGAAGAGTCCTCATTCACGATCCCGGCCGACGACAATGGTGATACTGAGCTCGACCCTAGAATACAGGTCAGTGAGTGAAAAATAATGTACTGAGTAACTGTTATGGTAGGCCCTTTTAAACTGCAAAGATGAGTGTCAACTTTGTAGATTATTTCGCCAACGAGCACAATGGATACGATATATTATATCAAAACATGAAATACGGACTCATTGCCAGCAAAGAGCTCTCAGAGTACCTTAGGGAAAGGTCGAATATAGAAGAGACTAATTCGAAATCGTTAGCGAAGTTAGCGAAACAGGCGAATAGTAACTGCGCGCAGGGCACGTTCGCCCCCTTCTGGGGCGTATTGAAATGTTCCGCAGAGAAACTGTCGAATTTACATCAACACATGTTCCAGAAGCTAAGTGAACTGGTTAAAGATGTTGCAAGGTATGCAGAGGAGCTTCACAAAAAGCACAAGGCTGTCAAAGACTCTGAGTCTAACACTTTAGAAGTAGTGTTGTTGATACAGAACACCAAACAGGCCTTACAGAAGGCTAAAGATGTGTACACAAGTAAATCAGCTGAGCTAGAAAAGCTGAGGAAGGATAATGCATCCGCTAAAGATATTGAGAAGGCTGAGGTTAAGATTAAGAAGCTCCACGAAGACTATAAGCAATTAGCTGAGAAGTATAACCTCGTGAAACAAGACTTTGAAAAGAAAATGACCCAAACATGCAAACACTTCCAAGATGTAGAGGAAGCTCACCTGAAACAAATGAAACAGTTTGTTAACTCATATGCCGACATCATTCAGAACAACCATGACCTCATGGGGCAAGTGCATAGAGACTTCAAACACCAATGCCTGGAATTAACTGCTGAAAAACTGCTGGAACAGTTCCTTATAGAGAAATATAATGCTATAGAGAAAGCAGTTTTAGTTGAACTACCTCTTTCATTACCTAAGCCTGGATCAGCTAACAATTCCATATCGGAAGCTGACCAGATATCAACTGTCTCAAATGGGTCTCACAAACCTGCACAACCAGCTAAGGCACCAAAGAAGGAGCCATCATTTGCAACTAAGACTTCAAGGAGAACTACCTCACTTTTGAATTTGTTTACACCAAATTTCCAAAGCAAGGAGGAGCCAAGTGGGAGCATCGAGGGTGCGGCGCCATGCTCTGCGCCGTCCAGCCCCAGTGGAACACCTGCTACACCTGTGGCACCTGACAAAGACGCCGACATGGGTCGCACTACGCTTAGAGAATCCAAATGGTTCTTGCGTAGCAGGAGAACTAAGCCTAAGCTGAAAAAAGCCAAAAAGAAGAAAGATGAGATTTCAGAAAACTCGAATCCTGGCGAAAAGTCTGATTTAGAAGAGAAGGAGGAGGAAGTACCAACAAAAGATGATTTAATGAATTCCCCAGAAGTTGATGAGGAGGGTTATTGTATTAGACCCAAAGACGAGAAAGGAAGTGTGTACTCCTCTACAGATTCAGATTCTGAAGAGGAGAGGGAACAGAAGATCCATGTGGAGATCAAACCCATAAGCAATGGAGTCAATCCCATATCAGCTAGTGTGGATGAGCTCAGAGCTACAGTTGAGAATATCTCCCTGTACAAAATCGGCACGACGACACGGCGCGGCTCGAACGCCAACACCAGCAAAGCAAGCAGCGACCTGTTAGACTTAAACTTCTTCCAAAGTCCCACAGTCAGCAACCCCGCTTCGCCGCACGGCAATGTCTCCAATCCTTATGCACCTTTGCAGGGCAATCAGTCACATTTGCTTGAAAGTCCTACTCCTGTTTCAAATGCCGATGTCGGCGATCTATTTTCTGAAGTGGGTGAGATGGGGCAGTCAAACATCCGCACGTCCACCCCCACGATGTCGTCCATCTCGCTCCCCCGGCCGCCGTCGCGCCGCTCCGAGGGAGACTTCCGCACCGCTGGCTCCTCGGGCTCGCGCGGTCCTTCGCCTCTCACAATAGGCATGGCGGATACCATACCGTTAGCTGTAGCGTTCCACGAGATTATTCATTCCTATTTCCGTGGTACGGAAGAGTCCAAGTGCCAAGTTAAAATGTCAGGAGATATGATGCTCTCCTTTCCCACCGGCATCGTTGGCGTGCTGGCTAACAATCCGAACCCAGCTAAATTATGTTTCAGACTGAAAAACATACATAGACTGGACAACGTCCTGCCAAATAAACAATTGATAAGTATCAACGCGATGATGTCGACGCGCGATAACACGGTAGTGGAGTTTAACATGCCTGCTTTAACATCACTGCTGAAACGGCAGTCGGAAAAGAATCCGACAGCGCAGTACTTCAATGTTGATATACTTAAATACCAAGTGCGGCCCAAGACCGGCGCCGCGTCCTGTCCTCTCCAAATGGTATCTTATTGGAAATGTGAGGAGGACCACACCGACTTGAAGGTGGATTATAAATATAACTTGCACGCGATGAGCCCGCCGTCGCCGCTGCTGAACGTGTCAGTGTGCGTGCCCATGAATGGGGCGGTTAAGAACGTGATCGCGATGCCGAAGACGGCGTGGAGCGGTGAGAGCGAGCAGGCCATGTGGCGCTTCACGGAGCTTTCGCAGCACTCGGAGGACCGTGGCGTGGGCTCGCTAAAGGCGCGCTTCGAGCTCGGTAAAGGTCCCTCTTCCAAAGCGACCATCTCGGCGCAGTTCAACTGCGAGGGCGCGACCCTCTCCGGCATTGAGTTCGAACTAATAGGCAGCGGGTACCGCCTGTCCCTCGTCAAGCGGCGGTTCGTCTCCGGCAAATACATTTGTGATAGTGATTTGAACTGATTGGTCCAAAACACTTATGAATACACATGTTTGTGTATAGATCTTGTTGTCGTATATTCAGAGTGTGTATGGAATGCGTAGGTTTCTATTCTACATGTTTCTTATAATGTGTTTTGTATGTTTTGGTACCTTATAGGACTGTTTCCTGTCCACAAAAAAAATAATTTACAATAATGTATCACAACATTGTTTGTCAATTTTTCGAGTTAAATTTTTAGTTGTTAATTTGGAAATTGTATTACTTATCAATTAGGGATAATAATATGTTTCACATCTACTAACTTATTTTTCAGAATAGTTAATGTGCCATTTTATACTGTATTTTGTAATTGAACACGCAAGTACTGACTGTTGCACTACGCTCACACATAATAGACACAATCTTATTGTTCACATTACTATAAGTGGGTACTCAGCCTATTTTAAAAAATATGCATCACATGTTAAATTGATTGGAAATACGATCTTTGTTCGTCAATCTTCTTAAATTTCTTTTTTTTTTGTAAAGAATTAGCAATATTTTCAATTTTGCTTACTGCTGAGCAGATTTACTAAGTAATTCAATCCTTTGAATTTTATTTTGTAGTTGTATAACCCCAGGATATAAAAGCTTTAAATTATTAATCACATAAATTGAATGTGTTGTATGATATGAAATTATTATCACTTAAAATAATGTTTTTAATCATTCTGAGGGTCAATATATGATAACATTAATTTCTCTTTAGAGTAAACAAACAATTGTCTATTTTTTTTTAGTTTAAAAATAAACTTTGTTTGTACAATTGTGTTTTTAGAAAGTGTCTGTTATATTTTCATAGAGGCCTAAGTATTGCAACAATTGAGAACTTTAAGGCCACAAATCGCTACTATAAATAATAATATTCTATTGTTTCATTTATGTGGGGTATGATTCTAATGTTGATAAAATCACACCACTTATTTTTAATATTTACCAACCAACCTCGCAAGCATTCACTTTAAACATATTATGTATTTTTATTTGCATATTGTCTCGAACATATATTAATAAAATTAAAAAATCTTGTAGCAAAGCAATATTAAAAGTTTTAGGTAAGGCTATTTACCATCAGCAGGCTTCAGATATTGTTTTGATTTACTCATGAATTGACCAGTAATATCCCCAAAGGCCCAGTCTTTCATAATAATCAAATTAATTCAGACTGCTGTTTGTCAACCCAGTGCTTTACATGCACCCAAAATTAAAGACCAAAAGGATAACTGATATTATTATTCAGGGGCCTTACTATGAAGTCTTAAAACAATCAAGATTCCACTCTAAGAGAGAGCTATACGTAGCAAATAGTAATTTTGTATATTTAATTTTTTGGTATGCATCATGCTTGTTGCAAATAAACTCTTGTTCTTTCTAATAGCACTATCCCTTTTACATCATCGGAATTGGATGGCATTTGCACGTCATAGTAAAGCAGTAAAAGTAAAATTATTTGAGTTTCAATAATTTTGGGTCAAATATCACATAAATGAAACATATTTTCATTAATAAATGTAATGTTTTTTTTTTAATAATTATGCATATTTACATTACTGTTGCAAGTAAGATTCATGGAATCTCGAAGTAGCATTATTGTATTGTCATTGTTTTATTATCATTTTCAACATAATATTACTTATTATAACTTTATGTTGATGTTGTATTTTCGTAGTCAGCATTTAGATTTCACCACCGTTTTTTTTTTTTGTAATTATGTTTTTTTTTTTTAAATATAATTGCAATGCTTTCGATAATGAGAAGTAACTTATCATCATATAATTTTAACTCATTTATGTAATCTCAAATTGTAATTTTATATAAAAATCCTTTAAATATCCCAGCGGCCTAAAATGAGTTACGAAAATAGCTAAGTGACTAACTTTACCAAAAGTTGAGTGTTCATAAAAATACGATTTATTATAAATAACGGTCAAACCATATAATAATAGTACCTCCAACTGAACCATTCCATTAATATATTATTATGTCTCATAATTAAGTATTATTTTATTATGTATCACAAATTATTATTTTAACACATAAAGGTGCGTAGTTATTCGGCTGAGTTATTTAAAATAAAAAAAACGTATTCAAAATCTCTTTTCATTTATAAAAATTAGATAAAAAAAAATTGCTAAATGCGTAATGAAATATTTTTGTAACGTAAAATTTATCGCATGTATGATTCTAATTATAATGTAACTATGTTAATTTTAAATAAAATGTAATTTAGCATTTATGTAGTTATTTTATTAGTGTAAACCAAGCCGTTGTATTGATAAAAAATGGGCGTTAACTATGTAAGTAATACTTTTATAGTTCGCTTTTATTGTAGGGACAGGAAACGTTCGTCGTATAAGGTACAGATTTCAGTTAGATAAAATGCGATATTGTGTCTTTTATCTAGACTAGCGATAAATATTAGTTTAGTGATAAAAGCTGATGAATCTATAGTTATGTCTCGGATGTTTCCCGTCTCTACATGTTGCTTGCTCTTACCTTTCGTTTGGGAGTACCAAGTGCGTGTGCCGTGCGACTGTCTGAAGTTCTTCAACAATTTTCAGGTGGAGTTGGAGAAATTGAACGCGGCTACCGATGAGATCAATAAGTTGGAATTAGAGCTCGATGTGAGTGCATTTTTTTTTTATTATTCTAATGTAGAAATTGGATGTACAGGGCTATACTTCCACAAAAGGAAAAAAATCGTTACAAAAATCACTTTTTTTGGCGCATACCTTGGCGTAAGGAACAGCAGATATTTTTTCTACTTTTGGAGTGTATTTTTGCATTTTTTAAAGGCTCAAAAAAAATATACGCTGCTCATTAAAAAATAAGCCTGTATAGTTGCTAATGTGTAAAAAAAATTCGTAAATCCATTGCGCCACAAAAAAGATTGTTGAACTTTTATATTTTTTTTTTAAATACTAAATAACATTAAGTTGGAAGCCTCGTGACAATACTCTTTTCGTCGCGTATTTACCTAGTAAAAACGTCAACTTACTAGGCTAATTAAGTACATACTAGGAAATATAATTGACCCACTTACAATTTTATACTCAAATGTCACGAATAAGCTTATTTCAGTGTTAATGGGTGTCGTTAAAAATAAAATAAAAATGGGTCCGGAATATTTTCGGAATTTTACAACTTGGCAGTTTAAAGCGTAAGTTCGGGACCAAAGTTATAGCGGTCCAACTTGGCAAGCTTAGCTATGGGCGTGGTAAACTATTTTTGTGAACTCATTTCTTGGTACAAAAATGTTAAGACTTGTTTTCAAAAGACATTGATTAATCTATATATTTTATTATGGGTTTGCTCTTGACTCTAGTCTAGGTCACAGATGACAGAGACAAAGTCGACGATGGAGCGAGCTTACCCAGAAGAAGCCTGTTCACTCTAATTTTGAAGAGATTAGGGTTGTATGCGTTCGGAAACACAGACGCATGCAGAGAGTTCCACTCCTTTGCTGTGCGCATTATAAAAGACGTATATACATAAAAATGAACCCCTATTTCTCCTGGTCACAACAAGAAATCTTTTTTCGTTTTGTTCGCCAGATTACAGGGAAGGTATAAAAACAAAAAAAAAAAATGGTAGGTAGATTAGGGTATGTATGTAGGTAGGGTAGGTGGTAACAGTTGACGGGAGGTGACGGGAGCGAAGCCACGACACACAATTGTATCATCATCTGCCTAAATACATCGAGGTCGGATTTCCGGACCCAGTAACTGGGTAACACGGTACGTACTTCATGGCAAGACTGTCGTCAGATTTTACTGGCTTCTGTCAATCCGTTATTTCTGCCAAAGATCTAAAAATGACAGCCGGGACCATACCTTTCCGAGGCACGGAGAAGTCTCGATATGTTAAGATGGTCACCCAGCCAGACCGCCCTCGGCAAGCGTTCCTTCACCTACAGTCCTAGCATACCCATGCGGCTGTTACGCATGAGCTCTTCAAAAAAAAGATGTCTAAATGAAAAATAAAATCAACTTTAAAGTCAGCAGAATGTAAAGTTGTTTCAATTTTTTTTTATTTAATTAAATTCTGTGTGCAGTTTACACAAAACGGGAGTAAACGTTACATATTAAGATCATGCAATACAGGAAACTGCTCATTGAGTCATCATGAGCAAAGCATGAATATTTAATTATCACTTTGTGTAAAGAGAGAATTCCTCGTCTTTATCTAACAGCGTATGAGGAAATGTTCAATCATATACATTAGGTATTCAAATACTGTTCTTGAGAAAAAAAAAGAAAGATTTAAGGAAGTAAAACCAGTGGAAAAAACCTTTAAAAGGTACTTTTTAGGGTTCCGTACCCAAAGGGTAACTAACGGAACTTATTACTAAGCCTCCGCGGTCCGTCCGTCCGTCCGTCTGTCAGCGGGCTGTATCTCAAGAACCGTAATAGGTAGACAGTTGAAATTTTCACGGAGTGTGTATTTCTATAGCCGCTATAACAAAAGATAACACAAACCATTTATTTTTTTAATTAGAGGGGAGCCCCCATTCAAGAAACGTGTTTTTTTAGGTATGGTACGGAACCCTTCGTGTGAGAGTCCAACTCGCACTTCAGACAGTACTTTCCATTCCTAATTTCCTTGGGAAAAAAAACCCCTAAAGACCTCTACCTAAATACTGAGAATGAGATTGCCTCATTTCTGTGTATCGTATTTTGGGTTGGAAAAAACTGGCCCAGAAAAAAAAAACATCACAACAAATAAATATAGCCCTCGTATGTCCGAGTTCATTAGCAACATTAGCGTTAATATAGCACCTACATATAGTTTCTTTTCTTCAACTCACAGCCATAAACAATTTCTAATTCAAAACCGGATACTTTAGACCTATTTCCTCTATGCACCATTTCCTGGATAAAAATCGATGAATTACTTTAGATGTTATCAAAAGACAAAAATAGAAAAGCAATTTATAAACCGTGTAATCGATGAAACAATACAATTTATGTCCAAGTTTATCTGGCTTAGATAAAATTAGGTACTAGGTAAAATTTGTTGTTGACAACTTTACTCGTAAATCCTCGGTGTCGGCACGCACATCGCTGCGGTATGCGGTGACCATAGATATAATAAAGAAGGAGATATCCCCGGTAGACAAAAATATATCGGAAAGTTGTGTCCCCAGGTTCCCCCTACTACACGGCAACTACTACACATGCGCTTCAGTAAAAGCAATAGATACGCAGTCGCGCACCGCATTTCTTAAAACAGAACGTACTACACATTATATTTCTATGGCGGTGACGAACACACAATGGTTTTACACAGCAGTGTTTTATGAATTGGAACAACTTCTAAGTTCCATGGATTTGGGATGTTATAATTATGTGGTGTGTTGGGGAAGTAAACAGAATTATGTCAGTGTTATTAAGTTTCCCAATATGGCGGAATTTTTGAGAAAAAAAGAAAAACCAAAAATCTCGTATATATCTGGATCTAATTAAGTCACGAGGTTCATTTGTGCTTTATGTGTGCATTTGTGCTCAGCATAAGAGACGCCATCACCTACCTAAAAAAATATTTCGAATCATGCTTAGTTTAAGCGTAATTATTTTTTTTTCAGATATCGAAATGTAAAATGGTCGGTTTAAAAAAAAATATTACTCAGAAACTAGACTTGGTAGCTAAATGGCGATACGAAATCTCACATTTAAATGATTATTTCTATCAGTTTTTCTAATTAAAAAAACCGCTCTGACGCATGTCAGAGCATCATGTTTTATGAACTGCGACGGTACAAAATACCATTCTTTACGGTCCAGCACCGCATATCGCAGCGGTGTACCTTTCAATCAAGAGATCGGAGATTTAGGGCATGTATTTTTTAGGGTTCTGTACCCAAAGGGTAACCAACGGAACCCTATTACTAAGCCTCCGCCGTCCGTCCGTCCGTCTGTCTGTCAGCAGGCTGTATGTATCTCATGAGCCATAATAGGTAGACAGTTGAAATCTTCGCATAGTGTGTATTTCTGTAGCCGCTATAAAAAATAATAAAAACAATGAATTAAAATTCAAAAGAAGGGGTCCCCATACAAGAAACTTATTTTGTTGGGAATGGTACGGAACCCTTGGGTGCAAGTCCGACTTGCACTTGGCCGTTTTTTTGGGAACGGCTGCATTCTAATCTCAGACTCAATAAGCCAAAATAAATTAGTCCAATTTTACAACATTTTTAATAACTTTTATATCCATATTCATTTATTGCGTACAAGGTAAAAATAAGATGTTTACAAAGCTTAGAACTAAGAATCAATATTTAAGATAACAATTATTTATAAAGAGATCAGTTTCACATTTTGAGACAATATATAGATTCAAGTAGGTTACATTTTATAATTTAATTATTGTATATTTAGTAGTCATGTCATGTTTTATTAAATTATATTCTTATTATGACTGAGTAATTGCGACTACTTTTTGAACATTTTATTGTGGTGGCGTAAGGCAAAGTAGTCAGGCGCCAATTTAGTCGAGTGTACCTATTAATGATTTACGACCAAAACAAGGTCCTTGGGAAGCTTTTCACGCTGTCATGCCATTAAGTGGAAGATATTTCCATGGACTATTGTATTTCTGAATTCAGGTCGCGTCAGGAATGATTGATGGTACTTTGTAGTCGAATTTGAAGGTAATGCTATTATTCTGGGTGCCGGAGCGATGATTTTCTAAAGAGCATAAATTATTGTCTAACGAAATTCGGTGGTCCAATTTTTTTGAGATAAAAAAATGAGATAAGTATGTGGTCAAAGGGGACATGTGCTCTATTTTGTAGCCAAAACATTTTGAAAAATATTTAGACACAGTCGTTTTAACGTGATCTCAAAGTAATCTAATAAAAGAAAGAAAGAATTAAATTTATTTAGCACAGGTACATGAAACGCGCACGGTAAAAATAACAAGAAAAAGGTAGTTATGTCAAAAACTAAGTGTGCGTCTAAACACACTTACAAATCCACCGCATTACACAACTTTCCATCCGAATGGGCAGCAGTCTTCGTCCACCCTCATGTAGTGGTCTGCAATCGATCGAGCTATAGTAGGTAGTATAGTAGTACAGCTTTCTGCTGAGTCACCTTACATTTCACGGGCAAGCAATATACCGAAGCCTTATTCTGCCTCCAGAGAGGCCCTTTTTATATCTAATTTTACATTGACCTTGCGACAAATGTTGAATACGAACGGTAACTTAATTTACTCTTCATTTTTTTGGCTAAATTGAATTTTTGGGCCGTCGTATAACGTTAGCTACATCTACTCTAATTGAAGAAAAAGATTTGTATTTTTTTTTATGAGTAGACTCAAAAACTGCTGGATTGATTTTCAAAGTTCTTTCACTAGTACAATGCTATATTATTAGAGTGAACAGGCTTCTTCTGGGTAAGCTCGCACCATCGTCGACCTTGTTTCTGTCATCTATGACCTAGACTAGAGTCAAGAGCAAAGTCATCTCAAATAAAAAATTAAATAAAAAAGATGTCAATGAAAATATAATAAAGCATATTTTAAAAGGCTTTATTATATTTTTAATCAAGTAAGGGATTCCTAAGAAAACTCCACTCATTCAATTCTCATACGAAAACTAAACGAATAATACTTAAGGTAGGTGTAAAAAATATACCTATAAAAAACTTTAAGTTGCGTGCGCAGTGAAAACTATTTAAGATAGAACAAAATAATATGTAATTCTTTGAAGTCACAAGAAGAATCGTTTTTCGTTTTCTGACATTGCCCTATTTGCTCCATAAAGAAACTATTAAAAACCGATTTGGCAGCAAAACGGTTCCGCTCGGATAATTTTACTATCCACCATCGCTTCGTGAACATTGAGCATTAAAATTCATAAACCGACTTCCGAAACTTGGGAATAATCGATTGTAACGACTTCCTAAAATATCTTCAATGTCCCCGTTACATTTAAACAAATGAAACGGAACCCTGATATGATATACTCTTTAGTAATTTACTCGGAGTAAATCGATTCTCTGAAGGCAATTTATTTCGTTTTAGATGTTCTAGTCTTTTTCGGATGTTAGGGGCGACGTTAAATCTACTTAGGAGCCGTTTGATGTCTCTTGAGATGCTTGCTAGTTAAATTTATATAATATATACATATATATAAATGACGAGACGGTTTTGTACTCGATCTTGCCTGACGAAAAGCGATGGGTCTTAGGAACGGGAGCAAGCAAAAATCGAATTGTAATTCTTTAATAGGTTAGAATTTGGTCAAATGTAAGATTTTTTTGGACGCACAGATTTTGAAACAAACAATTTGTATAGAGTTCGTGATTCCGAGATTCTTTGCTAGCACGAAGGGTTCCATACCATTATCTATAAAAACGGCAAAAAAATCACGTTTGCTGGCCTGGTGACAGACGGACAGCGAAGTCCCGTTTTACCCTTAGGGTACGGAACCATAAAAAGGCACTCTTGAATGCGAATGCAGAAGAAACTATAAGGGAGGTAGTAAAGATAGAAGAAAATGAGCCAGGAAAGAGAAGTAAGGAAATAAAAGAATTAAGGAAAAAAAGGAAGATATTGTCAAGGTTGGTAGAGAATGGTTTGTGTGTTAAGTTGAACCACTGAAACTTACCTAAAGCTTAAATATCGTTGTCGTCTTTAGCCCTGTAGAACATTAAATTGTTTTACTAGTTGCCGCCCGCGGCTCCGCACGCGTGAATGTCGAAAATTATCCCTACGGAACATATTCCCGGTATAAAAAGTATCCTATGTGTTATTCCAGACTATAATCTACCACTGTGCCAAATTTCATCAAAATCCATTCAGTAGTTTTTGCGTGAAAGAGTAAGAAACATCTATCCATCCATCCATCCTCACAAACTTTCGCATTTATAATATTAGTAGGATTAAGAGTGCTGTTGCGTCTGTCTCGGTTCTGTAGCGCATCATCTATCTTCGCTGAGGCACGAGCCGAATGCTGTACGGCGTAAGAAAGCGGCCTCGCTGCTAAACAGACTTCGTGGCAGCCCCAACAGCATTCTACGCGCTATAGCCGGGAGACATGACTGCCCGTTGGTGAGGTCACACTTGTCACCTGTACACTGTCGGTGATATTAGTTAAGTACTAACATAGGTTTAGACTATAGTTACTAACCCAATGGATCTTTGCTGTCTTTAAATAAATGATTATTATATTGTCTAGGCGAATGCAAGAGTATAGTATAGTCGTGTGGCGTAACAAACAAGATGAAAGAAATCCTGTTATATGCGTTCCACTTCGTAGTTCAGCGCGACGGGCCCGTTAACTAGGCTTTGTTTTTACAAGGTGCTCGCTTTGCTGGTTAACTTTGGCTTCTTTAACTGAGATTTGTTTAAGCTAAATATTTTTTATCATTTCGCATTCGATACGATCAAGCGATGATGTAGTTGATGATGGAGCACGCTTGCCGAGAAATAACCTTGCAGTAGGCTACAGTAAGGGTAGGCCAGCCCCTAGATAATGCCCAAAAAAAAATGTTCGTCCACTTTCAAAGTGGACGAAAATTCGCATCGTCAGTCAGTATCGTGATTTCAACCCGGAATAATGTGGTGAGTTTTTTTTTGGGGCATTATTTATGGGCTGGCCTACCCTTACTGTAAGCCTACTGTACGCCCATGCTGAGGGCCTGTTTCATCGTCTATGAGTTGTGAGTTGTACCTATCTGGGATCTCTTAGCTGTACGTATAATGAAAGTATTCCTTGGACGTTTTGTGGGTTGAGTGGGATGTCCACCAGTAACGGTGGTGCCTCGCCGCTATTCTGGTTGTCCGATGAATACCGATGATAATATTTATTGTATTCCCGATACAGCAACAAGCAAAACTATTGATTGGTGCTCTAATGGGAATAGTTTTGGTGCTCTTAAACCGATGCTCTAACGGGAATACTCCATGATTATGGCTCAGATTTTAAATACTCGTAGCAGTGGATCAAAAGTTCCATCATGTCATTGTTGAATTTTATGGTCTGCTTTGAATAGTTGTCGTATAATAATGTTTTTTTTTTTATCGGCCATAAATTTTAGTGACCGATTAGAAATAGAAGTTCTCTCCTTCATATAAATGGAACGGCATCCATTATTAATATCTGCACAATGAGTATATTATTATTAACTGAGCTACAGTTAAATTAAATAAGCATCAAAAATTATAATTGAATCAGCATTCAATCGTCGTTACGTATCGCAGCGTTTTCCAATATTGAATCTCGTTTATTAAATAACTAAGTTTAATTACCTCAAAGAGTTAATATACCTATTCTTAATAGACGTAACAGAAACAAGATTACTAAAGAGTAGGGGAAGGTTGGAGAAACGATGGGTGGATTCTTGACGGATCAATGGATTGGACTACTAACAGCGTAGTATGGAATTCATATCTTTTGCGCCGAACCCAAATAAATTAGGATAATGGCAAGAGAATAATGATGAAAAATTCTTCCACTCAGTTGTTCTCTTCAGGTCTGAGGGTCGTGTCTATTTGGAGCTGATTTTCCTCCACTTCTTCCGGTATTGAGCACGTCGTAGAGAGGTGGTCCTGGCAGGGTTGCGGAATTTGTTCGATAGAGTTACCGCGGCCTTGGATCGCAAAGGGCATGAGGAGGAACACGGGTGGGTTTTAGTTAGTAAGAGTCTGACACTCCCTTCCGCTTCGCCCAGAGCGGAAGGAGTCATTTGATGATTTCCCATCCAAAAAAAGGGAGCTGATAAAGTAACCTGGGTTGCGGAATTTGCTCGAAAGAGTTACCGCTACCCTGGAACGCAAAGTGCATTTGGAGGAACACGGGTGGGTTTTAGTTAGTAAGAGTCTGACACTCCCTTCCATGTGTTTCATGAGACATAAAAAAAAAAGATTGAACAATAACTAAGTTTATTTGCTCCAGAGCAGACGAAAAGATATCAAAGTAGCTTATTACCACTTCAGTAACCTCACGACAGATTTGTTCCACTTGTTCATTCTTACGTCAGAAACAGTATTTCTTATTATAAATCACGTACTATCCATATTAGTTGGACCTCGTTTATTCCAATATGGCGGGCTGAGAAGAATATTGCAAGATCACAAATGCCAATCAATTGACTTGACATTATAAAGGCTAAAAAAAACGCTTCCAAGGCAATACGTTAACACAGATAAAGTTCTAGATTTACATTTTTTTTAAAATATATTTTTTTATGTGGCGCATCCCACTGGAATCTTGTATTTATTTTTCCGGGAGAAAAAAAAGGAGGTAATCCGAAGAAGTATTGACCCAATTGAAAAAATTCATTCACTAACTGAATGAATTTTCTCAATTGGGTCAATACTTCTTCAGATTACCTCCTTTTTTTTTTAAGGTTGGGAAATCATCAAATAAATTCTTCCGACCTCTTACTGACCTAAACCCATCCGTGTTCCTTCTAAAGCCCTTTGCGTTCCAGGGCCGCGGTGACTCTTTCGAACAAATTCCGCAACTCTGACAGGCCGCAACCCTGGCAGGCAACCATCAACTCTTAACTAATGGAATATAGACCACATTACAAACGTACAACCAATTTTACTTGTTTGTTTAGATAACTTCAAGGCCATAGGAACTGCAGGACTTTATGCAGCTTAGTTTTTCGTGGTTTTTACTTCACTACTGATTTCTGTCATTCAATGGATGAAGTTCCTACTTTTAATTTCAATTTTTTACGACCGTTTCCGCCCCTTTTTATATTTGGACATTTAAACGCTCTACCGGGTAGGAGCGAGTCGAAATATGGGCACAGATGGCAATAGGTGTCAATGACCGAGTACACATTCCTGACCCTGATGTTACAACATTTGCTTAACTTCCATAAGATTGAGGTTCCACAAAGTTGTGACAGGATTTTGTGAAGCAGCTGTCATGTTTTTGACAAATTAGGAGTACAATTTCATGATCACTTTTGTTTATTTTCTAGGTCTTAATAAAGACTAGTCAAATTTTTCTCATCATGATTCTCTTGACACTCAAAATCTTCCTTATCCCACTTTATTTGGGTAACATTTCTTCTGCCATAATTACGTATTAGGAAGTCGTTATCACTGTAGTTAATCACCCTATTTATGTTATTTCCCATACAGTCTATGAATCTCTTTGGTCTTCCTCTACTGTAATCATCGACGTTCATATTTAAAACTTTTCCAAATTAAGTTTCAAGCAACTGCATTCGGAAACTTTTTTAGGGTACCGTACCAAAAAGCCAACGGGACCCTATTACTAAGCCTCCCCTGTCCGTCCGTCTGTCTGTAAGCGGGCTGTATCTCATGAACCGTAATAGGTAGACAGTTGACATTTTCACAGAGTGTGTGTATTTCTGTTGCCGCTATAACAACAAATAATATATTATTTGACCAGTACGATTGTATGGACTTATAAGAGACTTTGACCTCTGAGTTTGTTCCGGTGTTTCTTCTCAAGCCTCATCTAGTTTAAAAATGACCAAAAAAGATTGACACGTAAAAGTGTTATGTTTAACCTACTTACAAAATAAATATCATTTATCAATAAAAATACGATGGTACGGAACCCTGCATGCGCGAGTCCGACTCGGACTTGGCTGGTTTTTTTTTTCTATCATTATTAATGTTATTGGGTTCTCCGTTGACCACTATATTACCTGATAGTAAGCATTGATGCTGTCGACGATGAAGCACACTTGCCTACAAGTAACCTACTCACTCTTAAATAATTCTGTCTTTGATTCCTTTGTGCACCTCACACCTGCTAAAGAATAGAATATGCGCCACAATGCTATCAACACAAGGTGCGTCAACAGGCGATACGGCGGAGGTCGGCGCGGGCGCAACTAGCGTATATTAGGTCAATTACAGCGGCCCCGATGTATGACACCACCTCATGTTTCTAGTGTGATGTAACGCGCAATACTTGGTACCGTTTTACGTTTATAAATCTGTGTGCTATAGAGGACATCAGTGAGCGGATCCTAAATGGCAAGACTAGTTCGGATTTCTAAATTGGGGGCTTTCAATTTCAAAGGCTTCAAGACGAGATCTCTTCCTTACAAATATTTGAAAGAGTGCTAATAGTATTTGGGGGTGGCAGCAGTGCAGTGTTGTCTTAGGTAGGAACGTTTAAGAACCTCTCATGATCCGGATTATACACTTGGGTGTGAAGAGGAGAAATGCTTGATCAATCTTAATTTTATTAATGTCGATAATTTCGCTTCTTTGCCTTCTCTTTGAACGCAATTCAATAGAATAGAAATAAGAAAACATTTAGGTATTCAAACATCACAAACATATTGTAAAATAAATAATACAAAAGAATGAAGTACAGTACATTACAAAATACTAATTGGTGGTTTACAAGACATAATATGTAAATCTCTTCCCTGAGATGTAAACTTCGCCAAATATACAGTAGAAATTACATACATACATCCACTGAAAATGACTGACAATGCCCTCTCAATCTCCAGGAGTCTATGAAAACATTCCACCTGCTTCTGAACGAGACCTCTCGCCGGCTGCAGGCGTGGACCAAGCGGCTGGGGACCTGTGTGGACAAGTCCAGGCCTTACTATGATGCTGTGGGGATTGCCACCAGTGCCAGGCAGGAGTGCCAGAAGGCTGCTGTACAGTTCCAGAGGGCTAGCGGTAAGTGGCTTGAGGCTTGAGCTTTTCAGATTTTGTTTGCATGAATCTTGTGTTAACTATTCTTCGTGAGTCATGATGTCGCTATGGAGTCCTTTCTGTGAAGATAACTCAGCAGCTATTTATCGCATCTTTTTTTAATCTAGTACCAGGGTGCAATTGTCAAAACTACACGTATACAACGTGTAACAGAATAAACGCAATACCTCTTAGGTGGTCATTGTACTCATAATTATGAACAACTTTTACTTTTACACTGAAATCGCGAAAAAAAAATCGACTCCCCCATATATTTTCCTGAGCATAAATCGACAAAATGTACTGAACAGGTGATTTTTTTTTATGTTATTCATAATGATGAGTACAATGACCCCTTAAGAGGTATTGCGTTTATTCTGTTACACGTTGTATATACGCCCTTGTTCTCCCGAAGGTGCGATAGTTTGTTTTATGAGTACTGTCAATATCATCCCTTAAAAGATTGCAAATGAAATAAAAGTTACCATAAAGACTGAAATCGCAACAAAAATAAATCAGCTGTTCAGTACAATTTCTCGAGTTTTGCGCACAGAAATGTAAGGGGCACTCGATTTTTTTTTCGCAATTTCTGTGTTTGTCCCATAGTAAAAGTTGTTCAACCATTACGATGAGTACAATGACTGGGCTGCCGTGACGACTAATATGACACCATTTATAAGATTTGTTTACATACTATGTGATGTCGGAGGTCTTGTTTATAATATAACCGATATTGCGAAATTAAAATAAGTTGATCACCGATTACGTATGCTCTGACGTGTGATACAATTATTATTTGTAAGATTAAACAAGATTATGATAGGCGAATATTGCTAGTACTCCAAATTATGCAAATTAATTTGCCAATCACATTTCAGGGATTATCATTCTTAAAATACGTTTCTTGCGTAATCAGGAACTCGGTAACCAATTTTATCTCGCAAAAAATCTTTAATTTGGCAATGACATAACCTGCACAGATATAAAACTAACATGGCGTCTAGATTCTTTCATCCCGTAACTTCCTGTCGGGCAATATACGACAAATATCAACGATTTGGCAACACTGCCAAATTCTAAGCAGTATAACATACCGAATTGGATGGAAACCACCCAGCACCAAATAAGGCAAAAAAAAAAATATTGCTTATTTTAATGGCACTAGACATGCCCACTGTATACCAAGAACAAAGGGTGTAGGTATACACATTCTGCCTGTCCCTGAAATACAGGCGTAATATTGTCTGACCTTTTCATCACCTCAACTGACATTATTCCTCGTTTATCATTTTCACTTTATTTTTTCAATTTCCGTAAGGGTCGCTTGATAGAAACCGCGCAATTTCCGATATCCACGTTTTGGTCAAAACTTTGTTTTATTTTATGTAAAAATTTCTGAGGATTTTTCTCTATTATTAAGAGTGCTATACTAAGCAAGATTAACGTTTCTTTTGGGGAACATTGCACCGGTTTTCTGGAATGGGGTTAGGCAGAGGTGTAGGCATATTATCATATTCCGTTAGTTTATATTGAATTCCAATGTTTTGCGATAAACGAGGAAGTTTTATGTAAATATACATGTTTATAATTTTCACCAGTGCGAAGCCGAGGCGGGTCATGAGTAGGTCTATAAACATATTTGATTTTGTCCTTGGTTACTAATTACTCAAACGACCTAACCAAAGCCCGATCTAAAGCAATTATCAAAATTACTAAAATCGATAATAATAATAATAAGGCGATACCGGTAGCCTGGACCCTGTTCCTAATGCCGGTGGGCTTGTTATATTTTTTAATATTTTTTTTTTTATAATTAATACTGAAATATTTAAAAATATAATTATATATATGTTTAAATACACGGGTTAACGTGAAAAAAAACGACTTCCCCATACATTTCTGTGCGCATAACTCGAGAAAATGTACTGAACAGCTGTTTTTTTTTCGCGAATTCGGAGTTGGTCCCATAGTAAAAGTTGTTCATAATTATGAGTACAATGAGCCCTTAAGAGGTATTGCGTTTATTCTGTTACACGTTATATTAAAAAAAAAATTGAGGAATTTCTAAATATGTCACTAGAGTCGATACTCTACCCAAATTCTCAAAGACATAATTAATTATCCATCTAATATCCAATAAATACCCGCATAACCTGTTGCTAACCAAAAACATTCAAGTCCTTACCTAACAGTAATCCGGGCTTACCCTCATACCACTCACAATTACTGTAATAAAGGGTAAAGCCGGATTTATTAAGGACATAATCGCTTTCATTAATGACGTGACGTTCACTTTGATGGTAATATTGCTCATTTAATTTTATCTAAGGTATAGCGATTTATTTTAATTGTGTTTGTGTATCATTAAAAGGACTACCTACCCAGATGTCAGGACAGTTGACTCCTGCCAGGGTTCCGAAGTTGTTTGATTTACCGCGGCACTGGAACGCGAAAGGGCGTTTTTTTATATTTTTTTTGAAAGGCACACGTTTGACCACTAGCTCACCTGTTGGTAAGAAAATCCAATTAACCTTTTGAACGCCATTGTCACGTATACAAGCAAGCGCGTGCCCTGTACGCCAAACGTCACAAATATGTGACAAAAAATACGGTAAATTTGTGGCTTGGCGTCGGGGGCACGCAGATGCGTATATGCTCTGGCGTTAAATAGGTTAAATAAAAAATTGCAGAAAATTCAATAGCAGGTTTAATAACAACAATTCTACCAAAATCATTTCACTTCTGCACTTAGGACGAGTTTTATGATACCTTATTAGTCAAAATCTATCTAGCCTTTGAGGCTACAGGGTGTGCGGGCGAGCCAAAGAGATAGACATACAAACATACTCTCGAAATTCATTACCCTCCTTCTGAGGCAGTCGGGTAAATACTAGAGACTGTCTCTACCCCCCGCTCATATGATACTAGCTTTTACCCGCGTCTTCGTATGCGCATATCCCGTTTTTTCCCGCTCCCGTATAGCCTATAGCATTCCTCATAATTGGGGCTATCATATACAAAAATAATTTTCCAAATCCGACTGGAAGTTCCAGAGATTAGCGCGTTCAAAAAACAAACAAATTCTTTAGCTTTATTATATTAGTACTAGCTTTTGCCCGCGACTTTGTACGCGCGTATTCCGTTTTTTCCCGTTCCATTATAACCTAAAGCATTCCTCATGAATGTGGCTATCATATACAAAAATAATTTTCCAAATCCGACTGGTAGTTCCAGAGATTAGCGCGTTCAAACAAATTCTTCAGCTTTATTATACATATTAGAATAGATAATTGGAAAAGACGAGCGAGGCCTTACTGGCTAGAAATAGAAAATCAAATAATAGACAAAGAGCCTATCGAGTAATACCGACTTCTTTAATACCATTCATTTTTTTTTTTTAAGGATGGCAAATCTTCAATTTAGTTCTTTCGCTTTGGGTGTTGCGGAAGGGCGTGTCAGGGTGGCTACTCTCTAAGCCCGAGATCTGTAGTTTCGGGCTTAGTTGCGGGCGTATTCTAGTCCGTAAAACCTAACCACCAACAATTAATCAAAATCAATAGTCATTTATTTAAATTGAAGACAGTCCCCCAAAACGCCCGCCCGTCACCACTTCCTAGTGTTATAGCTGGGAAGAAGAAGTGGCGCAACAAACTCCCCAGCAACACGATTTGACAGTTACTGTCAAATCGTGTTGTCATTCATTCTTAGTTCGGGTTCGGAACTAATCGTAAGTCCGTAGGTGTTTCTCCTAAAGCCTTTGCATTCTAGGACCGTTAAAACATTCTTGAGACTTTGTCTCTGTTGTCATAGTAACAAAATTCATGACTAGATTTGCCCATATCGTGCGATGACAGGTTCATTGGCACCAAATTAAAGAGAAAGTACCCACAAATGCGTACTGAATGTGGCAAGGTACTTGATAACATAACAACTAGCACATTTCGCTTTGTTAATTAATTAGAACTGTGTCGTTTACTCGTGCGTTAACCTTAATTCACGCAAAAAATGGCACTTATACTAACTAGTGTAGTAGGAAATATAAATGTCGCATGAAATGGTAAATGTCTGTCATTTCATGTACTAGAATCCCCGTGGACTATTTTTTATAGAATAAACTTGCTGCCGCCCGCGGCTCCACCCGCATGATTGTCGAAAATTATCCCAAGGGAACATACTTCCGGGATAAAAACTATCCTATATCCTTTCCCGGGACGGGACAAACAATCTGTGTATCAAATTTCATCTAAATCGGTCCAGCCGTTTGCGCGTGAAGAAGTAACAAACATACACACACTCACAAACTTTCGCCTTTATAATATTAGTGTGCCCGCCTCCGCTTCACACGGGTGCAGTTTATAGGTACATCAATGTACGTCCCAGTCAATTCTTCAACCGAAAATATAAGTTTATATTCGTAAAAGAAAAAAAAATATATGAAAATAAAACTATAAATTTCAAATTTTCAGAACTTATCCTGTACTTGTACTATAAGATCTATCTTCTTGCCAAATTTCATGAATCTAGGTCAACGGGTGCCACTTCCACGACATAGTTTTTGGCAGCGCAAAGGTCATTTTTGTTGCATGTTTTGGGGCACAGGGGTCAGAATAGGTGAAGCATAGTTTATGACTCGGCTCCACATCCTCACACTGCTGCTGATCCGTCAAGGTAGCTCCACTTTGCGAGGTGGGAGTTACAACTTCATACTTGCGTACAGGGACTGGTCATCTTCATCTGCCTAGGCTTTTTCCCAACTATATTGGGGTCGGCTTCCAGTCAAACCGGATTCAGCTGAATACCAGCATTTTACGTGGAGCGGAGCTGCCTACGAGACCTCCATAACTGGGTAACACTGTAGTTCTTGGCAAGACTGGAGTAAGATTTTCTGGCTTCTGCCAATCCGTAATGACTGCAAAAGATCGACAAATGACAGCCGGGACCAACGGCTTAACGTTCAGGGACTAGTTAAACTAATAATACGAGTATTTATCTCTGACGCAATCCACAAAAGAATTTACCCTGATTGTTATGTTCTGACAATAAACACAAAATAATTGTATAATAATGTTATTCTTACGTAGGTACATCAAATAAAACAAGATGATAGAAGATTCTATTCATTGCGAGAGGAAAATGTGTGGTATTTGAGTCAAAGAAATTACGTACCTTGTCTCGTTATATAAGTAGAGAAAGTGGGCATATATAATGAGCATAATATGGACGGATATATATGTATATAGCAGAGTACATGGGTGGGTAATGACATTGGTTGTTATATTTTATCAAAGAAATACAATTTTTTTACATCGGAGACACGCCCACGATCTTATAGATTTAGGCTACACTTGCCGAGGTTTACCCGTGGATGGGTGACCATTCATTACATACCGAGACTACTCCGTGCCTTGGAAAGCACGTTAAGCCGTTGGTTCCGGCTGTCATTTGAAGAATTTTGACAGTCGTTACGGATAGTCAGGAGCCGAAAACTCTGACACCAGTCTTGCCTATTGGTATCATGTCACTCAGTTACTGGCTCCCACTGGTTCTGTTGGATTTATTATCAAAAAGTATTAACGAACATTCCAAAACGATTTTTTTATTTCTAGAATAAAATTTCTCATAAATAATGGTCAGTAATAAGAAGGAGCCTTTTAACTGCGCAATACTTAAATCTCTCATACCATTGATTAAGAAATTGGCCGTGAGTTCTCCAGTACCTTACTATTAAGTTAATCCATAACTGGCAAGCAGCCAGAAAAACATGGATGGAGATGAGATTGTAACATAGCATCCACTTACCAATATAAATGGAATTCTATATTCGAGGAAACGTAGCAATTTTCTCCAATTTCTGGATGAACTAGCTTCACAGCTTCACTTGAACAGTCTATCTGTGTTCAAAATATAATACAAATCTGTTCAGCCGTTTATTGTAGAGCTATTAACTGTTTCGCGCGTAATCGTCCCCATGTCATGTTCCGCAGAAACCAGTACGATACAGACAGGATTCAGATTCATTTATTTGCAAAAACATGGATGGGTTAATTGAAATCCAAATACGTATTTAGTATTTGTATTTCAATAACTTCTTAAAAATGTAATTTGTAATTGGTATTTGAAATACATGACGCTGAGGTATTTTGTAATTAGTATTACAAATACTTATGACTTAAAATACATTTGAACATACATAAATACATTTAGCAATTTTATTAATGGGTGCGTTCTGCAGAAAACAGCGCTCGATAGCACCTAACAGTATTTTGTAATTATTTTTTTGCATTTTAAATAAAAATAGTTGAAATACTGTATTTTTGTATTTCGTGTTTTACATACATGCGAGATAGTATTTTGTAATTTGTATTTTAATTAAAGCGAATCATGTATTTTGCCCAGCTCTGGATACAGATACCAGTAAGATATTTTTTGTAACTAACAATTGTGGACTCGGTCTGTATATATAAATTTATTATTATTATATAGAAACCTTTTAAAAAAATCTAGGTTAATAGCTTATGAATGGTGTAGCTTTTAATCAGTGAAAGAATTTTAATTTCCTCAGCCTTTCATAAATGACGTCCGACAAACAAACAAATTAGCTTCTTCATAATGTTAGTTCAGAGGGCAATTCTACCTCATTTTTCATATTTTTTTGACAGATCGCGACTAAGATGCGACGAATGCGAACGTTCCTTGAAAATAAGTAGAATTGGCACTATGATCGAGTAACAAACATTCTCACAATAATAATAAATCCTCACGAAGTTTATATAACACAATGGTGTATTGAATAATTGAATAAACTCGCCTTTGACCACTATCACACGAGACTTTAATTATAATGATGCTTAACTCGCTTTTATCCCCCTTTCCCGTATAGCCTATAGCATTCCTCATGAATGTGGCTATCATATACAAAAATAATTTTCCAAATCCGACTGGTAGTTCCAGAGATTATCGCGTTCAAACAAACAAACTCTTCAGCTTTATTATATTAGTTTAGATTGTACAATAAAAAAGAGAATTACAATCTAAAACACGTACTATTCCTGGCAACCTGGAATGGACAATAATTGCCTGGACATGAAAGGGAGCTCTCAATAATTAAGTCACAGTATAATTTATAATAAAATAGTCTTTATTGCACACTTGTCCAGCAATAACCATTTCACCAATTGGTATGCCAAACATTTTGATCGGTGCACCAATAGATAAATTGGCACAAATCGCTGGTGCTCTTATCGGGACGACATCCGGCCAACGCTCGGGCTCGAGGCCTGCCGGTCAAGGCCCTTGAATATTTGATCATGATTCAAGGTCCCCGTGCTAACTGCCTAGCGCCCTGCTTCAAGGTCACTTCAGTAATTTGGATTAATGCGATAATTTTTATTAGTGGGGTAATTTGAATTTTATCTATTTGTAGGTTTAATATGTGGCAGTTCTAATGGCTTTGATATTTATCTTTGTTCATTAGTGTGAGTGTACACACGTTATTCTATTCATCAAATGGTTTCTTGTGACCCGCTTCTCGAGTTGGGTGAGCCTCAACAATGGCCAATAATTTTGTGAGGCTGCCAAATTAGATAACTGGGCTTATTGAAAGGGCGTCGGGAGTCGCAGGGCGATCCCCGGCCACCTTAGGCGCGGGCCTGCGAACGGCGAGCGTTGGATGGCTCGCTGTCCGATCACCGGTCCGGGTTGATGGCGCGTTGTGTTCCATGCGCGTCTCAAAGAGATGTCAGCATGGGAGACGGGGGCCGCTAGGGCCAGAGCCTGCCAGGGTTGCGGAATTTGTTCGAAAGAGTCACCGCGGCCCTGGAACGCAGAATGGAACACGGATGGATTTTAGTCATTAAGAGATGATGCGCCCATCCGCTCCACCCAGAGCGGAAGAAGTCATTTTGATGATTTCCTATCCTTAAAAAAAAGAAAAAGGGCTTATTGAAAAGCCTGGCTCCATATCCATACATTTCAGATCACTTAGATTTGGAACGTAAATGAATAAAGTAGGTGATATTTTTCACGATTTCAGTGGCCGTTTTCAGGTTTGCAGTTATTTCAATTACAGTTTGTAGAAGTGTGCGAGACTGCTAGCTCTCAAATCAATCCTGTCGGTAATGATGAACCAACAGAAAATTAAAGAATTGAAGTGAGATGATGAATGGAGGATGATATGATGTGCAGTCGCTTGCACTAAAAAGTGTCTTATACTTACTAGATTTTGCCCGCGACTTCGTACGCGCAAGGTACCCTTATAGTTTCGCCATGTTCTTCTGTCTGTCTGTCCGTCCGCGATTTAGCTCAGAGACTATAACGCTAGAAAATTAAAATTTGGTATGGGTATACATATTAATCACGACGACAGTGGTAAAATAAAATCTTGAAATACATGTAAAGTGGCTATGATTTTTATCGTCTACCCCATGGTGTGGGATGTCGTTTGGATAAATATTGAGGGTATTCTAAAACCATTTTTCCATCCAAGGATCCGTTGTAATTTTTACTATTTTTCTGGCATGGTTTTTTCCCATTCCCGTAGGAATTTCGGGAATTCCTCTCCACTGAGTGTAGGGAAGCTACATGCCAAATTTCAGCTTTCTACAACCAGGAGTTTCGGCTGTGCGTTGTCTGTCAGTCACTCGGTCACCAGTAACTGAAGAATTTAATATTGATTTCCTTTCGATATTAAAGAGAATTGAAGCAAATTGTCTACAAATAATATCCAGTAAAATTAACCGAAGTACACGTACTTTTTGTAGATACTCAGTAACTATTGCAAAACCCGTTAAAATTAATTGAAAGGTGTATGGTGTGAGCTCATTGTTGCGAGCCGAGTTGCGAAGGTAATTAGGCAAAGTGGCAAAGGTCATAGTGGTATATGAAAGGTTATTTGCCCATCTCTTGGCATGATGTTATGACATAGTTTTCACATGGTTATCTATGTATGTATTCGTTATTATTTATTACTATCGTTTGCCCGCGACTTCGTTCGCGTGGAATAGTTACTTTGGACAGCCATTTTTTTTAAGATATGTACAATTTAAAAAAAACGCTTGCATACTTATATATTTTTGCCTAAATACAAAGGTTCATGGTTTATCTTTAATAACGACGGACTCCCATACAAACTTTCAACCCCTGCAAGCCGATTTCTCGCGACAAAAGTTATGTGGTGGTCTATGTCCTCCAAAGTCTAATCTATCGCTGTACCAAATTTCATCAAAATCGGTTCAGCGGTTTAGGTGTATCAGACAGACAGACACACTTTTGCAGCCTCTTCTGTTGCACTGCAGGACAACCGTTTATTCCTTCCATTCCTTTCGGCTTTTTACAAGCGTCTACCAATCTTGGCCGTAAGCGTTAAGCTCGACCTGCCATCTTCGCATGGGTCTGCCACGATGTCACGGACATTTTCTTGGGCCCACATTGTGTTCAGCACACGAACAGTTCGTTCTGTTTTTCATTGAAAAGAAGAACTAGCATTCTTATGTGTGTTGTTACAGTAATATCGATAAAAGTGAACAAGCTTCTTGCGGGTAAGCTCGCTCCATCGTCGACTTTGTCTCTGTCATCTATGACCTAGACTAGAGTCAAGAGCAAACCCATCTCAAATAAAAAAATAAAAATAGAAGGGGCAGAAGATGTGTGCCAAACAATGTTACTAAAGATTATAATCAACTACGACCCGCCCCAGCAACTTCTTTAGCGGCGTTATTGTGCACTTTTTGGGATGGGTAAAAAATGTTAAACTCGCGTCAGGACACGTGAACTGATCGAAAATTCGTAAGACGAAGGGAAAGTTCTGAAGTGTTACATTTTTGATGTAATATAAATTGTCATTTGCCACATAAATGATAGTACTTTTATACTGATAATTAAAGCAATTCGTGCAAAATTATTTCTTAACCATTCCAAAATATCAAAAATGCACAACGTTAATGTTCAAGTTTTCACTTCTGCCGGCACTCCCGGACTGCAACCCGTTGTTTTTTTTTATCTTGAGTGTGAATTGTGTAGAGCAATACCGTTAGCTTCAGAAAATATTTTGCCATTTAAAAACCCAATAAAGGAAAATATTAAAAGGTATACGAAAATAAATGTCCCTTTCATGAAACAAATTCCCGGGGAAGGGAGAAAAAAGGGGATGAACGGCTACACGTAAACCGGGATCCGGAAATCCGACCACTGCTCTGTCTGCGGAACAACTTTTTTAAATAAAAACCATTTTTATAGCCTTAACGTAAATAATGGTTGATGACGATAAAACTATTTTCGTTGAAGGTCGTTTTAAAACTACAATGACTGAATGTTTCTGTAGTAATTGGAATTTGTAAGTTAAATAAAACGTTTTATTGGTAAATGTGGCCCCAGTTCAAAGAAACTGTGACGTAGGTGTGGTATTTGTCATACAAGATAAAACCTTTTTTACTAAAAAAAATAAAACTGACTTCCAAATTAAAAAAACAGTACAAAGTATAAAATAATTTTTATTTCTGTGGGACCAATCGTAAAGTATATCCTTTCACATAAAACATATTTTTTCAAATCATAAATGAAGGCGTTATGAGGTAACTAACCTCCTCCCATTTTCTAATCGGTTAAAACATTAAAGAAGTCTAATTTAGAAAATAAGTGCGGGCTCGCAAAACGTGGGAGGCGTGAAGGCATTTCCCCAGGGGTGGGACGAAAAGGCTTGCAAAAATTTGGATTAAAAACCGGCCAAGTGCGAGTCGGACTCGCGTGCAAAGGGTTCCGAACGAATAATATTTTTTTAACATGTTACTTTAAAATCATAGACTTATTATATGTGTTCCTGTAATCTATAGGTAAACACCTATTTTATCTGTATTTTTTTATTTATAGGCTCAGTAGTTTCGGAGATAAGGGTTCAATTTTCATCTATTTTCTTTAATAACTTGAATGGAATATTTTAAAATTATAAAAAGAGCCTTTTAAGATCCTTACGATGAGCCCTTTGATTTGATATGTCACACGTCGGAAAAACTCATCTTAAAATTTTTCTAATTCTCCCCCCCCCCCAAATTGGACTCTATTTTCAAAATGTATTTATTATCGTTACGCGTCCGTGTTTGGATCTCAGAAGGTCAGAGGGGCGGGGTGGGTACGGAACCCTGAAAAAAAATTGAATGAATAAAGGTAAAAAATAAATAGATCCCCAGTAGAAAATGCCTACGACATGGTAGACCACATATGTTTACTATAAATATTTATGGGCATAAAGCATAGTAAATAAAATAAATGCATATGCCTGATGATTATACAACACCATCTGTTAGCTTATTACCGTTGCTATAATTAAACAAGTTTAGATAAAAACGGGCCATAACAGCTGTTCAAGGCAGTACACGGATTGCAATGACATAATTATCGCAAATCATAGCTAAACGCTGATTCACAGCATGTAATAGTTGAAGTTATTCGCATAACTGGACCAATTCTCATATTGTGAGATACTTACTTTTTTTTTTATGACTTCTTCCGCTCTGGGTGGAGCGGAAGGGCGTGTCAGACTCTTACTGACTGAAACCCATCCGTGTTCCTTCTTAAGCCCTTTGCGTTCCAGGGCCGCGGTGACTCTTTCGAACAAATTCCGCAACATATTGTGAGATACCTACTGTTTGTTATTTGCGGATGGTAAGTTATTTTTAGTATTTTCTCATTGCTGAGTTAAACACTGAATTCTTCGCTATTCCGGCATTTTACAGGAGGTATTATCAACTCTATGTTACTTACTTCCACGGACATTAGGTAAATATAGTCTACCTATTCCGATCTCTGATTATCATAGACACGGGTTGCTCTGTGCTCGCAGAGTACATCAGCACAGACAACATCTGTTTCGAAATACATTTATTAGGATATTGAAACAAAATACATGCGAGTATAGACAGGCTTCAATGACTTTTTAATTTAACAAAAGTTTAAGAGTGTTAGAGTGTTGGCATTACGCGTCCGGTTCACGCCCATTTTTAGCTTAACAAATATTCATCATTATCTTCCTGCCCTTATCCCATGTTACTTGGGGTCAGCGTAACACGTTTTTTAACCGACTTCAAAAAAAGGAAAAGGTTCTCAATTCGTCGCAACCTTTTTTTTATTTTTTATGTGATTTCCCCGATTACTCGAAGATGGCTGGACCGATTAGGATTTTTTTTTTGTTTGAAAGGGTATACTTCCCAGGTGGTCCCATGATCAGTATGAGTCAGGATCTGATGATGGGATCCTGGAGAAATAGAGAGAACTCTACAAATTTGATAGGCACACTTGAAGCGATTTGGGTAGTTTTTGGAACAGCACTTTCTCGGAGTGATCCCATTTCCATTTGGTGAAGATCTGATGAAGAGCTTCGGAGATAGGCAACGGAACTCCTCAATAAATGATACCAAGTAGACTGGGATTGCTGAAATCTCATGTCTGTCTATTGTTTACACCAGTTCATAACATAACATCACGCCGGTACGCTGTGAAGGGGTAAGCACATGTGAACCACTTATAAGTGAAAAAAAATACAACCGACTTCCAAATAAATTCTTTAATTTCGGAAATCAGTGTCAAAAATCGAAAAAAAAAAACAAAAACTCAAAAGCGAAATTAATGTTATTTTATACTTTGTAGTGTTTTTTCTTCTATTCTGTCCTGTCAGCCGTCGCGCTATCACTAGCTTCCTTTTCTTACAAAATTATCACTCCTAACACAATCCATCCATCTTTTCTTTGGCCTCCCTCTCCCTGTCCATCCATCCACATTTATATTCATGACTCTTTTAGTTACGTGCATTTCATCCCTCCTCTTCACTTGACCTTACCAAGATAAGCGGTTCCCATTTAACTCTGGCGCCACTTTTAAACTACTTCTAATGTACTCATTCCTCACTTAATCCATTCTCGATACTCCACACAACAATCTCAACATTCTCATCTCCGCTACATGCAATCTCTTCTCATCCGTCTTTTTCACAGCCCAACATTCTGATCCATACAGTCTAGTCATACGGACTAGCGGACATCAAGCGGTTTCACCCACGTAGTTCCCGTTCCCGTGCGGGGATAAAATATAGCCTATGCTACTCGCTGATAATGTAGCTATCCATTGCTGAAAGAGTTTTTCAAATCGGTCCAGTAGTTTTGAAGTTTATTCATTACATACAAAAATACAAATCTTTCCTCTTTATAATATTAGTTTAGACTTAGCATGACAAATATCCATGTCATAAGTATATAAGAAAATACTTAGTATAAAATCTGCATACCATTCAGCACCACTCAAACTCGATACTAATCATATTCATAGGTATATTAGACAAACAGCTGTTGTAACGTGATCCTACAGTTGGTTCTAATTAGCGCGCGAGCCACGCTCGCTGATTACTCGTGTACATATGTATATACCATTATCTGCTAAACCTGGCTTTAATGTTCGTTTTGTGCGGAAAATACAAGGTTATATTTAATTAGGTGGTGAAACTTCACCGACTTGGTGAATATTCGTTTTTGATGTTTTGGTCTACAATAACGGATGCACATTTATGACATAAATTACAGCGATACAAAAAAAAAATTGTTTTTTTTTTAAGTGTGTTTCTTCAGCTTTAAATCACAGCATTTAAATCTAAGTGAAATGCAGGATTAAACAATATTACTTACACAAAATAAATCTTGTATCTATTGTAATCAGGTTTTGAATTAATCTTATTTTTAGAGATGATAAATCTAAAAAACTGGCCAAGCTTTGCGTGCAAAGGTTTCTGAACGAATTTCATATTTGTAACATGTTATTTTAACACTATACTTATACTTCTTATAGGTTTTCCTGTAATCTAAAGGTAAATATTTTTAATTTTTTTTAATTAATGTGAATAAGATAGTAAGAAATTGATAATATTATTTATGTTCCTGTATTAATCGAACACCTATGGGTCTTTACCTGAAATAAATGATTTTTTTTTAATAACTATTTTATGCAATTTTTTCAAAATTGTGGACTTCGGATAGGAAGGATAAGGTAATTTTTCTTCTAATTTCTTCAATACCTTCAAAACTATTTATTTTAATATACAACGTGTAACAGAATTAACGCAATACCTCTTAAGTCAGTCAGTCATTGTACTCATCAGTATGAACAACTTTTACTATGGGACCAACAGCGAAATCGCGAAAAAAAAATAGCTGTTCAGTACATTTTGTCGAGTTATGCGCACAGAAATGTATGGGGGAATCGATTTTTTTATACTTCAATTAAGTACCTATCAGAATCTAATCTAATTAGCCTGGTGTCCCAATGACTCCCATTCAGAGCAAGTCTCCCTCTGTCTTCTTATTGGCTAAATCAGGAAGCAAAAAATGTGGAAGCAACGAGTGATTTCGGAAAAATTCACGCCACCAGTTGGCGCCACATAGGCGAGAGGTCCTCTACTTTGAAAACGTAACGATTATGACGTAAACATGACGCGTCAAATAATAAATGACGCAAAACATAAGCGTTTTGACAGGTTCTTGGACCTGACGCTTCAGTGCTGCCCTCTGGTGCACTCAACACTTCTGTGCTCGTAATAATTAGTCTTTACATAATGTATAACATGACAGTCTAAGCTTAGTACCTACAACAAAGCATAATTAGCAGCGTTTGTGTCGCACGAGTAGCTCAGTGACCCATATTCCTCTGACGCTAACAATCTCGCATGCTGTGGAGATAAGACGGTTTCTTTTGATCTTCAGATAAAATAATGACATATCTAGGTATTGGTCTAGCGGTATGTTAGAACTTTCTCTGATGGAGGTAGGTACCGTAGTTTTTCCAATATCAATAAAACCACTACTGAAAAGTAAATTGTAAATTGATCTAAAAATTACGAAACAATAAAATGTTTCAGAGAAATCAAGACATTCAAAATTCAAAAGTCATTTATTCAAATTAGGCTGAGTGCCAGCACTTTTTGAACGTCAAAGTTCTACAAAACGCCCGCCCGTCACCACTTCCTAGTGTTGTAGCTGGGAAGAAGAAGTGGCGCAACAAACTCCCCAGCCACACATCTGTCTGTTAAGCTTTTAAAAACTTGAATTTATACAATAGTATGCAAAGTATTTTACAATACATGACACAGAAAATAAAATATTAAAACTGTAAATCAAATTAATTGACACTTGGTAGCTAGCACACTCCATTAAGCCATCAGAAATAGACAAACATAGGTACAAAAATAGTCAAGGTAAAAAATATTTCATACTCCACAGAATCCATACAATGTTTGTACAGTAAAACTTATGACACTAGTGTTAGTAGCAAAAAACATTTAAATGATTAATTTCCTAATGTGGGTGTTAACCCAGTGCTGGACGTAACGCGTGGCCAGCCTATCCGCAAAAACGGGCCAGGATGCACGATGCCACACGACGCAGGATGCCGTGTCGCATGCCATTTCAATTTTGTATGTGTTCCTGGCAAAAACATGGTAACTAGGCATGCGAGCACGACTTTGCCTTGATCATAAGTATAAGTATGAAATTTTTATAGACGTGTTTTTTTTATTTACATAGATATTTACACCTGTTTTTATAAATACTTAACTAACTATATACACTAGAAATAAAAATAAAAACTCCTAACTAAATTAACCCTAAAATATGGCGTCAAAAAAGTCATCCGCATCGCTGTCGACTGGAAGTGTACCCAAAAGACTGGCGACCAGTATAAGTAATAGGACCCCGTGACTTTTAAAAGATCATCCCGGACAGAACCCCGTCAGTGGACGACCTATAATTTATTTAATATTAATATTGCAACTTTCCATAAAAAAAGAAAAAATGCTATTTATAATTATTGTTTTAAAATTGTTTTTTTTTTAAATTTTATTGTGCATGTTCATTTTTAGATTATAATATTATTGGTAATGAATGATGTATGTACTATTATGTATCAAACACAATATAAATTGTTTGTGATAAATAAATAAGTGTGCAGGTGCGCCCAAATTTACTTGTACCCAAGCCGCCGACTCTTTGTAACAGTAGGAACTGTGGGGTCTTAGGGCCGGTTTCAATAAATCAAAATCAAAAGTCATTTATTCAAATTAGGCTGAGTGCCAGCACTTTTTGAACGTCATAGTTCTACATAAAGACAGTCCCCCAAAACTTCCGCCCGTCACCACTTCCTAGTGTTGTATATTTATTTAACAATGCCTAACTAACTCTTCTTAGATCTACAATATCGATAAAATCAAAGAGTAATAGGTATTATTATTTCCTTGATTCCGTAAATAACAGCAATTATCATATCTGCTAATGCACCCACTTATTTCAAGTACTGACATGAGTCAAAAGATCTTAAAGACGGACATAAACAATACACAATAAACACGTGGAAACAGTTGTACTAACTGTAGTACCACCACCACTTCCTAGTGTTATAGCTGGGAAGAAGTGGCGCAACAAACTCCCCAGCAACACGATTTGACAGTTACTGTCAAATCGTGTTGTCATTCATTCTTAGTTCGGGTTCGGAACTAATCGTAAGTCCGTAGGTGTTTCAACACAACAAGTTTTTCAAACTTTACAGCAACACATCTGTCTGTAAAGTTCTAAAAACTTGAAAACTTGAATAACCTTTAAAATATAACAAACAAATAATAACCTTTAGGCAAACATGACGTCTTAGCTACTGTTGGCAGCTAATTTGACAGTTGGTTAAAGGTAGATACGTTATTGAGGCCCGCCGTTAATCGGTAGGAGTCCAACATAACCCTCTTATCTCCCCAGATGAGGGGTATTCATGAAGCTCTCCCCACAAAAAAAAATGTTTTGACCACGTCTGCGCCCAGCCAACAAGATACTTATAAAATCATTGTCAACATATGTTTATATGCAAATAACCGTGTAGTGACATACGTTGACAGGAAATCGCTTATCAGCCCGTTATCAACTAATACAATTGAGTTCAATTTTAACATGCGTCCAGGCAGTTGTGGCGTTCCACAGCGGTGTCCATGCGTAGTTATATGTTTCGTTATGTTTTTTTTTTATTTGAGATGAGTTTGCTCTTGACTCTAGTTTAGGTCATAGATGACAGAGACAAAGTCGACGATGGAGCAAGCTTACCCAGAAGAAGCCTGTTCACTCTAATTTTGAAGAGATTGGGGTTGTATGCGTTCGGAAACACAGACGCAGGCAGAGAGTTCCACTCCTTTGCTTTGGCATTATAAAAGACGTTTGGAAACGTTTGTATGTATCTATATGTGTATGTACTAGATTATGTGCTACTGTTCGTACAAATGTTCTACGTGTGACGTTGTTTATTGTTTACTAGTTGTTGCCCGCGACTTCGTCTACGTCTTTTTACGATTTAATGGGTTTTAGTTTTTTTGCACGGACCCTAACTCATCTGCCTAGCCTTTTCCCAACTATATTGGGGTAAGCTTCCAGTCAAACTTTCAGCTGAATACCAGTATTTTACGTGAAGCGGCTGCCTACCAGACCTCTACTACCCATTAACTGGGTAACACGGTACTCCTTGGCAAGACCAGTGTCAGATTTTTTGGCTTCTGACTATCCGTAACGACTGCCAAAGATCTACAAATGACAGCCGGGACCAACGGCTTAACGTGCTCTCCGAGGCACGGTGGAGGGTATCTTAAGATGGTCACCCAGCCACAGACCAACCTCGGCAAGCGTTGCTTAACCTTGAAGATTGACCCGGGCGGCTGTTATTATTTAGCTTCGCTACAAGCACGGAACCCTAATTGTTTTTCTAAAATAAAAGTACCCTAAGTTACTCATTATAAAATCAGCTATCCCAGTGACTGTCCCGTTAAAAAATCGGCTCAGCTGTACCTGAGATTAGCCGGAATAAACTGACGGACTGACAATTTTTTTTTGTTTTTTATTATAAGTATCGGATACCTAAACTTTTATATGCATTAAAAAGTTGTTATTTTGATATAACAAAAGACATTTCAATTTTATTTACTTGTATAAGGTATTTCTTTATGTACTATAATATTTATGTACTACAGTTAGTACAACTGTTTCCACGTGTTTATTGTGTATTGTTTATGTCCGTCTTTAAGATCTTTTGACTCATGTCAGTACTTGAAATAAGTGGGTGCATTAGCAGATATGATAATTGCTGTTATTTACGGAATCAAGGAAATAATAATTAATTTTGATTTTATCGATATTGTAGATCTAAGAAGAGTTAATTAGGCATTGTTAAATAAATATGGGCCTACTTCAATGCCAAAGTTTCACAGATTTTTAGGGCTTTTGTTCAGAACTTCAAATGCTCTTAATTCAGAAATCGGGGGAGTGTTATGGACAAACACGAGCCTATCAATAGTAAAAAAATCTTCTTAAAGAGTTCCGTACCCGAAGGGTAACCAACGGAACCCTATTACTAAGCCTCCGCTGACCGTCCGTATGTCTGTCAGCGGGCTGTACCAAAAACCGTAATAGGTGGACAGTTGAAATTTTCACAGGAGTGGGTATTTCTATTGCCGCTATAACAACAAATAATAAACTGTAAATTAAATTGAATTTAAAAGGGTCTCCCATACAAGAAACGAGTTTTTTTTTTCGGTTTATTATACGGAACCCGTGTGAGACTCCGACTAGCACTTGGCCGGTTTTATAAAATATTCTTTTCGACATTTCATCGATTTTATGGCATGTGCTCCTTCAAAATCCAGGAAAGCGTTCGGTGACGATGACGCGAGTTCCATGATTTTTGTCCACCCAAAAAGTGCTCAACACGCCTAAAGAAGTTTTCACTAGAATAATTTATAAAATATTTCCTAGGTAGGTAGTTTGAAGATAACAACGCGTACCAATTAACCCAGGCCCCAGCCTTAGGTACGCTAGAATTGATTGACTTTGATCATTAATTAACGAGCTAGATTGGCGAGGCATGTCGCTACAATATTTACTAACACTCATCAATATGCACGCGTTTATAACGAAGCGCGGGCTATATTAACAACGGAATAAATTAAACATAAAATAGCTGGTCTTTTGTTGTTATTAATATTATGAATTATTTAAATTTTAGATAAAGGTACTTCGACTAAGCTTTGAGCTTACTGCCTTACTTTTGATTAGTGCGAAGATGTTTCTGTTGATATTTGTATTGCTCAGTATTTTGAGTGTATCAACATTGAGAAGGCATTTGACATTGGACAGGTGCCATTCATAAATTACGTCACACGTTAAGGGGGGTTGTCGACGAAGGATGATATTGTGTGACAAGGGGCCCCACCCCTTGTCCTAAATTACGGACGTCACATTTCAGAATGAGTATTTAAACTCGAAATTATAACTAAAAACTTAAAACTATTTTCAACTATAGGTATCTGTATGAACACAAGGTTTAAGTTTTTTGTTTTGTTAACTTTTTAAAATTATTTTTAATTTTTAATTATTTGATGTTGATTTTATTTATAATAAAAAATAATTTTGGTAGTGCGTTTTAATTTAATTTCTAGATGTAAATTTACAAAATATGTGGCGTCACACACAAATGTGACCAGCTGTGACAAGGACGGGGAGGGGGTCATAAACTCATAAAATTCGTGTGACGTAATTTATGGATGGCCCCATGCTTACCTAGTTCTTATTATAGATAGGCACGCGTTTGACCACTATCTCACCTGATGGTAAGCGATGATGTGGTCGAAGATGGAGCACGCTTGCCTAGAAGTAAACTGTTGACTCTTGAATTAAATACTCCCAGGTTGTAGCTGAGCCAGGTTGTACTGGTAGTCGATACTACTGTTTTTTCCATCTGGGAATCAATTGAAATTTCTCATTAGTTTTCCGGAGTGTGGTCGATGGCAATAAGCCCACCCCATTACGTGGGACGGAAATATAACTGGAGTTATGTGGCCACACAATCATTCCCGCCTGTGCCCAATCCTTCAGATATTACAAGCGCAGTATAAGTTCCTGTACCTCGGATGAACTTTCTTGTATATTTACGAGTATTAACTGAAAAAATTAAGTACTTAATCTATCTTCTATATAAAAAAAAACCGGCCAAGTGCGAGTCGTACTCGCGCACGAAGGGTTCCGTACCATTATCTATAAAAAACGGCAAAAAAATTACGTTTTTTGTTTGGGAGCCCCCTTAAATATTTATTTTATTCTGTTTTTTTTTTAGTATTTGTTGTTATAGCGGTAACAGAAATACATCATCTGTGAAAATTTCAACTGTCTAACTATCACGGTTTATGAGATACAGTTTGGTGACAGACGGACAGCGAAGTCTTAGTTATAGGGTCCCGCTTTAGCCTTTGGGTACGGAATCCTAAAATGAATCGCCGAAATGTATGTACGCGCATAACTTGGGAACAACATGAACGATTTAAATGATTATATTTTTGTTGTGTTTATAATTGTAAAGGCGAGGTTTGTATGATGAAAAAAATTGAAAAAAAAAGAACATCCGGGCAAACCCGGGGCGGGCCACTAGTTAACAATTATGAATAAGTTCAATTTTGTACCAGCTAAATGTCGGCATTAAATAATTACCGAGATACTCGAAAAAGAAACATAATGAAGTTCCTTTTGCCTATTTTACAGTACTTACATTATCTGTGGAATAAACCGTTATGACAAAAAAATGTATTCCATGCCAACACGTGCGATTAGATAATGTCTCTGTGATGTGATGCGACATGACACCGGTTCTATCTGCGACCTTGTATGAATCGTTCTGAATACCTAGTGCCATATTATTTACTCAGTGACTTTTAAAAAAAATCTATCAAATTGCTTGAAAAGATATTTCTTCGGAATATTTTAGTCGTTTTTGTAAAAAATTCAATTTTTAATGTTTTGATATTTTTTCCTTCATGTTTACCAGCTACCCAACATCACCCTTGAATATGACCACGCACTGGAACCCCCTGTATACCTTTTGGCTTATGTTTAACTGATCACCTGATTTAGTAAAATATCACAGGCAAAAATAGTAAATGATCACCAAAATTAAAACCGCAGTTTAATATGAAATTATAACCAAACCTACTAAAAACAATATCTTTTTTCTATTAATGCAAGTCGTTTCTGGTCGTAGGAGGTCACAGTTTTAACCTAACCTAAACTACACATTTTGTTTAAAGAAGAAATTTGCTCGCAAAAATTTGGTGATCATTTACTATATTTGGTCCCCAAATACAATTAGAACTACAGTCGTGAATAAAACAGCTAGAACTATTACTTTTTTAGGCTTAATAATTTTGGTGTTAAGTATTTATTTTTGGTAAAAGAGCTTAGGGTATCGAAGTATTTTCTGGTGGTCATAATATTTATTCCCATACCTTTTCTGCTCTCAAGATTCAAGATTACGAACCACGAAACTCGAAAGTTCTCATCGAACACATTTCTCTTCACATACTTCTAGCACATATTAGAAACTGGTCGTCAGGGTTAATGTATGTCAGCTACTCAACATCACCCTTGAATATGACCACGCACTGGAACACCCTGTATTACTTGGCCTCTAACTTCTAACACACATAACAAAGCATTTTTTCCTTGGGTGTAGGCCAAGAAAAAGGTAGTAAGGTAAGGATATTCGTTGGAAAGGTTCAAAGATTTCCAAAAGACCTGATTTGTAACTCCCTTCCTGCTTTGGCCAATCCAATACACCTACGCCAAAATTGCAACACGGCTAAAGATCTGATTCGCTCAACAAAAGAATGGAATAGAATATCATTTATTTGCCAAAAACATGGTATAAAGATGGTAGTGTTAATAATGTGAACAAACATGTTTTACTTAATAGATACAAGCGTGCAAATTTTACATGTATTACGAAACAATCATTCATCATGCGATTTTATGTTCCAGAAGCTCCTTAACATTGTAAAAAAAAATTTTGTTGGGCCGTCCTAGTATGTGCACCCTGCTAATCATAATTCTCAATATGTCGTCTTATTTGTCTTCAGAGCTCCACGCAGCTGCTAAGGAGACGGTGACGCTGGCGGAGCAGCGGTTCGTGAGCAAGCAGGACGAGTGGCAATTCGACAGCAACTGGCAGGAGGTGCTCAACCATGCCATCATTAAGGTGAGATCCTTTAAAGAGTAAAATAAATCAAAGAATAAATTAATCCAAAAGTAATTTATTCAATTTAGGCTTGAGAGTTAGCAATTTTGAACGCAGCAATTTGGTATGCAGGAAGCTGACACCCTGGATTAACACATAGACTACTTTAAACCGCGGGGCGCTGCTAGTTTAACATAAAGATCCGCCAAAATGCCCGCCCCTCACCACTTCCTTGTGTTTTGGCTGTGAAGAAGTGGCGCAACAAACTCCCCAGCAACACATCTGTCTGTTCAGTTGAAGATCAGCCATTACCGTCGCCATATTTGAGGGAAGGAAGAAACTCGACTCCCGACGCTGCCGTAGGCAGAGACATTTAAGGAAGCGTTTCGAACTGACTGCCAATTTTTCAGGCAAGAATAATAGCAATCAAGTCAATTAAGAAGGGAGAAAATAAGTTTCAGGTGCTGAGGTGACAGAAGCACGTAGCAGTTGAAACAGAGACGATTCAGATTTGTAACATTCACTTAAAAACAGTACAATTTAACTGAAATAAAAATGTAACTATTTTAATCTGAAATCATGTTGAACGGAGATACAGGCCTAAGAAAAGACGGATGGCTTGTATGCGGAATGATATGAATGAAAAGGGAGTCGGTGATAGCGTGACGGTTGACAGGACAGAATGGAAGAACAAAACGTGTTGCGCCGATCCTAAGTAACATGGGAGGGAGGAAGATGATCATAACAGAACTCATGCGAAATAATCATAGAGCAATAGTCTGTAAAGAAGCCATGAAGACGAGATTCCTTTGCTAAGGTTTTGTTTGCTTTTCATTGCAGGTTATGGATGCTGAGAAGAGGAAGGCGGAGAGCGGACGAGAGCATCAGAAGAGAGCGGCCGCCTACATCGCAGCTGAAAAGAAGGTAAGATACGATCACCATACATAATATTGTTCATAATAATTCGAAAAAGTCATAAAACTCGACCTTGTTGAACACGTGAGGTAGATCAGTAAATGACGTTCTATTTACTATAAAAATATTAAAGTAAATACCAACCATGACGCATTTGAAGATGTGCGCATCGCCTAATAATGAGACGTAAAGATATGTTAAACTAATACATTATGTAACAGATAATAATAGAATTCCATTATCCCTAGGTGACGCAACTAGAGGAGAATCTTAAGCGTAATATCATTAAATCACGAGTTTACTTCGAAGAGAAGAAACTATGCGACGAACAGTTGCAAACACAGAACGAAAAAATAGAAAAGTTACAGCGTCTGATCGCTGATGCTAAATTCAGATACTCAAAGTCTCTTAAAGCTTTAGAAAAGATATCTGAAGAAATTCATAGAATGAGAGGAGAGTACCCACCAGACAAAGACTCCATCCCCGTAGGACCTAGGGAACCAGGAGTTGGAGCTGAAAGAGACGCCATCCATGACGAAGACGCCGCAAAGGCAGAACATGAAAAAGACGAAGACTCTAGTCTACAAGAACTAAGAATGAGAGTCAGAGAACTAGCTTCTAAACCTATTGAGAAAGACATTGAAACTGACGAGGCGTGGGCTTTAGAACTTAACGAGACAATTAACAAATTGGACCAGTTGCTAATGATGAAGGAAAATAATCAGCAGAAGAGATCGAAATTCACAGCGAGTTCGCCTAGGAACTCCAGCGCGCCATCTACTAGTACCAACTCAGGGAAATATACACATCCGCCAAGCGATAGCTGGAAAACCGAAACTAACTTGACAAGGACGAAATCTATAAGCAAGGACGTTGTCTATGAACACACCAACCCACCAATAAGTAAGACAGAGAAATCTAAAAGCATGATGTCTTTAGACGTTCTCGCTCTAGCCAGGGACACAAATATGATGGATAGGGAATCCTACCTCAAAGCTGTAATCGAAGACAAATCCCCAACGGGGACGTACACCGAAAGTAATTCGGATAGGAATGATACTCCCGACGAAATTCTGATGGTGGAATGTGACTCCAGTGATTCCAACCAGAATCCAGTGATCAGAATGACCAGTTCCACCGTTTCTGACAGTGACAACAGTTAAATATGACAAGGGAAACACACGATCGTTAGAAAAGTACCTAGATTTTTTTCATTGGTTGTGGAATTATTACTAATTTAAAAAAAAAATTGGTTCCGTTTTATGAAATACGGTTTTAGGTTCGTGAAAAATGCTTTAATTTTGTTTGTTTTGCATGTTGATCGTGTGTACATTATTGAATCATGACTTGCAATCTTTCCATAATTGAACGTCAATTTCTAAATGTTAGATGTTTTTGTAGTAAACCTCAAAATTTAATAAAAATTGGTAAACTAATTTTCGTATTGATGTTTAGTTTAGTTTTGGCGTGAGTGCCGACAGTGCTAGTATTATTATCTTTGAAAAGATACTGATTTTAAAATACTCAAATAGACTTAATGAATTGCTTTTTATATAAGATATCACAAACAATGTTTAATCAAAAACACGTAAAATAAAATAATCTCTTGAAAAATCATCTTTTAGCAATTACTTGCAAAATCATAGTGCATTTGTGACGTTTGAATGTCATTAAGATAACCAATCACACGGGCCGTTGATTGCAAAAATCACAATAATATTATCATACTTTGTCATTTCATTAAAGTTTGCGACATAGTGCGGATACATTGTAAGCGCTTCGATAAAAACACTAGCACTGTCGAAGCACGTTCTTAGATTGTAATGTCTTAACAATGATTTAGGACGTTGGGTTTCGTAAAATATTTTGATCACGAACTAGATTATTTCAGTAGTAAATGACATTCACATTACACACCAAGTTAACTTTTCATAGTACGCTATTCTGGCATTGTATACCAAACAATTTTATTGTACTACTAGTGGCCCACCCCGGCTTCGCCGGAATGTATATTTTTTTCAACGTTTGCTTTCGTAAGAACCTTCTCCTGACAATAACATATATAACAAAAAAGAATTAGCGAAATTGGTCCAGCCGTTCACGCGTGATGCCGTGACCAAGGGAGATTCATTTTTATATACAGCGTGAAATTTTAATGGTTTTTTTCCGGCAGCGAAATGAGTTTGTCTTGGTAATACAATCGATTTATGAAAAATAATAAATTTAAAATCAAGAAATGGCAGAATAACAATTGTGATAAACAAAACTCGAAAGCGACTTCGAACCAATAGTTATACATCGTGATAGTTTCACGCAAAGCGGCTACGGTCGTTGCCCTTCGCATATCAACCAGCTGATAGGTACTCCTGATTTAATTAAACTCAATACCGAATAAGTTAACATAAAAGGACGCCGCGGGCTCAGTGCTTGCAGGCAAGTTATGCCGTATCACTACGCTCGAAAGCTTATTTTGCTCTGAACATTTATACTGTACTACTCAATACACGGCGCGTGCGTGTGGTGAGTAGCACCTACGTCACGTCTAGTGAGTTACTATTGCTTCTCACGCTTTCGAGTTTATGATTTATTTTTTAACAAAAACAAAAACATTTTTATATTTTATATTAACTTTATGTTTGAATAGTTCTACTGATGCTAATCGTTCTGCGCGATAAAACAACCATTAAAAATTCAGCGTGTATTAGTACATTTGCGAACGTTACATAATTTTTTTTCAACAATATTATTATTTCACTTTCTTTTTATTACATCTGAATTAAATACATTTCTGACAAAATATTTACGAGGCCGACTGCGTTATTTGTAGCTATAACACATAGGCCCGTGCTTTTTAACGATGCTCAAACATTAATCTCTATTTCAAACTAGATTTCGAATTTAAAAATGTATCAGGATAAAGTAACTGCCTCGTTGGGCCAGTGCAAGGCAAGCGGCATACTACTATTACTGCTGAGAATGAGTATCTGGGTTCAGTCCTCCAGGTCAGGCAAAGGGTCTCCGCTCTTAAGACGACCCACTGACCATAGTGATATTGAGTTTTTCATCTGGAATATCTCAATAGCAGGCCGCAGTCTAGATTTTAATGTAAGAGATCGCCGCCTGCGATAAGACCGACCGTTGCACACTTGTCTTAATTTTTTTTATTTTGTGCTTATTATGAGGTGTATAATAAAGTAGGTATATAATAAAAAGGCTTTCTCCCTAAATCATGGGACTTTAACATAATCTGCTAAATGCTGGCTCTGTCTTACCCTCTATTCAGGCATTGAGGAGACAATCTGATAGTTTTTTGATGTGTACCATCTTTCCTCTCGCTTTCCTGTAATCTGTGGGAGTGATTTCATGAAATGGGACGGAAGTGTGTAACAGGAAGCCGAGGAAGCGCGCGCTATTTGATTTGACCAATGAGCGCGCGCAGTGGTCGAGTTGGCTGTCAGTTGGTACTTTTAATGTTAATGTTGCTTTTTACCAAGGTGAGACGTCAGATGTTACACATCCTATGCGACTACTTTAAGACTCGGCACGTTTTTTTTTAAATATTTATTCATTCTTGAGCATCGTTGCAACACGGGTCTTAGATTTAAATAAATGTTAGATATATGACACTTTAGTTCACTTATGAGCCATACCAGTCCACCGACTATAGCTCACAAATAACTTATTTTAAATCTTTTAATAATAAACTTTTGTATCTCTATGGCCTATGACCTTCATGAAGATTTTCTATTTGACAATGAAGCATAGTGATCGAATAATATAATCCTCCATAATTCCATAATTGACAATCTTTCTACTAGTTTGAGGCACACGTTTAAGCCTTAACAGTCAATAGTAAACTGGCAGCAGTAAGGGCGATTTTCGCAGAGCAAATATCAACACTTATGCACGTTGGACTGTACCATTCGTTAATTATAAAGGCTCTCGCCTATTTTGTATACAAGATTTTATAAACAATTTTATAATAACGGATTTGAAGATAGATTGAAATGATAAACTCGGGGAGGTTGTTTGAAAGGATAAGGAGACGATGACACGGTATGGAGCCAAGACTAGATATTGTTTTTAGCGTGTTCAACTTGTTCAGTGTTTGCAATCAATAGTGGTCGGAGTAGGTAGAGCTATTTCGGGTCAATTGCCTCAAATGTATATATTAATATGGATATGACACTGGGATCCCGGGATTTTAAATTTATCCGCTGACTGAAAGTAAAGGTTTACATAAGTAATATCGATTTCGATTTTATTTTAACTTATCTTAGCTATGTAAAAAACGTATCACCGCGATTTGTTTCACGTAAGTTTAGGAGTAAAATAATTTAATGCGGTTAATTCTAGTATTATCTAAGTTCAGATATAACCCGTGGCATAAATACACACTAGTACCTCTAAAAATCATCACCAACCTTAACAAGTACATATATTTTTTTAAATCCCAGTGTTTGTGAATCCCGGTATCTCAGGCATGTCCATACTATGAAACCTTGCCGCAAGTACTAAAAATAGCTCTACCTACTCCGTCCCCTTGCATCAATGGAGAATATACTACTAATATGATAATTAGATTCATTTTAGACATCAGTGGCCTTAATGCGAGTTTTAAACGTACTCGATCGCGTTATAGTAAAATTTCACTTATTTCAATAAAATTGTAAACAAAAAAAGGGATTCTCCGATGGGGTCACCAGACGGCGCTTATTCATACAAAATACTTAAAATACGTTAACGCGATCAAATACATTGAAAATCTCGCAGCCCACCGTACATCATAAGCTTAGCTTATTAAAAATAACATTATTACTTACAATTAACGATTTTTAGCGTTATTATTGCTCAAATTAAATATCAGTTAACGTACAACTCTCGTCATACTTTTGGCCGGTTTTTACTAGATGTAGAAGCGTCGTTAGTTTAGAAGCGACGATTAGGGTGTAACCACACCACCAAACGTCCCTCGATGGTGGAATGGGCCAGTCGAGATCGACAAACCCTTCCAGTTTTTAGCGTGTCGATGGCATACTGGTTTAAAATAGGTATTTTGGCTGGCCCAGTATTCAAAGACGCAGCCACAATGTCCTCACATCACACAAGGACGAAAGGTGGGCTATGGACAACACCTACTTACCGCCAATGGACCGAAGTCAAATATATCATTGATCGACGATCAATCGAATGGTGTGGTGACATGCTTAGGTGTACGCGGGCGTGCATTTTGGAAATATTTGACGAGAGTTATTAAACATCTTAACAGTGCCTTCATTTTTCATTAACATAAAACTTAGCCCAAACACAAGACTGGATGAGGTTGGTACTTACGACGGTTGTAAAACTAAAACTATGGATATTCATATGATTTTTTATTAAAATTATATAAAAATAACACGATGAGGGTCCGCTAACATACTCATAAGTTTAAGAATAATAAAAATATGTTTTGAATTATTTTAAGGTGATGCATTTACGAAAATCGAGTGAGTTGTGGCAATGGGTTTTAACTAATCAATATTTTTATTTTTTTGGTTCAATACTTTTGCAAAGCAAAATTGGATTGTACCAATACGGCTTTAAAACTAACATTTAAACAGTTTAACTTAATACTTATCTTATTATTTACCAACATTATTGTGAGTTATTATGTAAGACTCATTGTCACTTGAATGTGTAACAATAAAAATATTTACATTTTAAGATGACTAGGTTACCTATTATTTAATAATATTGATAGCACGGCAGCATTATAGGAAGTATATCCCAGGAAATTTCTGAAGGCAGTTAGCCTACTTATTAAGGAGAAGAGTCAGACATTCATACCTACTGAATGCACTTGGTCACAAAAGATACTAATTGCCTACTACCTATTGAATAACTGTTAGTTTTTAAGGCTGAGGTGTAGAATGAGTGACTTTTAACCCAATTTCTGTTTTAATGTGCCAGTTATAAAATATAGAAAAATAAAACGATTGACATTACCAGAAAGTTATAGCAAACAATAGACATAACCAGGAACTTGTAGCAATTCAAAAATGTTTTGTAGGTATGTTTGTTCACAGTGTTCACAGAAAGCACCTACGGTAATATTGTGTCGCACTTTCGGAGTTTTCACGTAAATTATTGTACACATAATATGATAGTAATGAAATCTGTATGTTCGTAATCAAAATTAAATTCCACTCTACGTGTTTTCAATAAAATGAATGTTCTAAATTATTTGACTTTTATTTACTTCCCTGGTAAGCTATCGATTATAGTCTGGCAGACATTATGACAATGTAATGTACAATTACATTATGTCAAGAGGGATTTCTCTTGTCATATGTAATTGTATATAACATATACTTACATAATGTCTGCATACCTACCTCATTTTTTTAATCCATCAAACCGTTTTGGTCGAATAGCACCAAAAAACTAAACTCGGAGATAATGAGATAATTGCCTGGTGCAAGCGGGTCTTAGACAAGACATGCCATACCAAATAAATAGACATCGTTGTACTATTTTACCTGAACGCTAAAGTTTCGATGGATAGAGGCAAAGGGGCCCCGTTTTTAAGGGTAAGTAACTATTGTTCTTTTTAAACAAAATAGGCCCTACTAGCTCGGAACTGTCTTGGCGGGGCTAGATTCTATGTATAGCTTTGTCCACACGTTGAGGCCCTTGTAGCCCGGGGGTCCCGTATATCTTTGATACGGCGGGAAATATTCACGTTTCTTTTTTATTCAAATAAGGTAATTCACTGAATTTTACTTTCATATCCCGGTACGTCCATTGACAAGTGTTTATCAAACTCAAACACGTCCGCCACGACCAATCAGGATAAAGTTTGGAGATGAAGTCTAAGATGGTTGCCATTTCCATGACGTGTCATCGGTAGTGAAACACGTTGCCGTTGTTGTTTTTATTGAATATTATTGGAAATAATGAATGAAAATAGTTAAAATATGTGTGTGGTGGACCCGGCGAAACACGTATGAAAGCCGTGTCAAAAACTAAGATAAAACGAGCAAAGGAGCAAGCTAAAAAATAAGTGAAATACTGGCAGTCGATGCGTTATAACTTATGTAACTTGGACTCTATTTTAATAAAGCATTATGAATAATTGCTCTCACCGCACGCACCTCAACTTTATTTTTACATCTGCAACACTGACATGTCAGCCATGTTTGGCATCAAAATCATCGCAAGACGTTAACTTTTTGCAGAAATAATATTTCAAATTGTACAGTGAGAATTCATTCAAAGCTTCGAAGGAATAACTTCTGTGGTGGAGACGTAAGTACTATCTTTACATTTAATTGCATTGGTTACTAAAATTTTGTATTTCTTTACGAATAATAACAACATTTCGTGTTATTGCTTTGACCGCCATTTTTAAATATCTAATGGTTTTTACACAACGTGGCTATTTTGATACGAGGCGAAATTGATGGTTATCAATTTTGCCCCACATTTTATCGCGCATGATTCAGAAGGGTAAAGTAAGACGTCTCAAACTAACCCCGTGATGGTTTTGTGCAAATGGTGCGGACTTACAAGAAGACGGCGGGCACCCACAATTATAGGATTCGGAACTATGATCAAGGAGCTGTAATTTTGGTTTTTCTTTCTATTAAAATGCCTTTTGTTGAACGTAGGTATGTATATATTTTAGATAAAAACATATTTTTTTTGGATTTTGAGAGTGATGCTTCTGGATTGTTTAAATGTAGATATATTTTGGTCTCATATCATATTAAGGCTGATTTAAAAATGTGTATAAGTGTTAGATATGTTTGGTTGGTTACCTATAAGTAGGTATTAGCTATTAGAAAATAAACAAAACAGTGGCTGATTAGTTGATATTTTATTTACCTACTTTGTACTTATCAAAATTACCCCATAAATACATTTTCGTTTATAAGTAAAATGATATACAAAAGGCGAAATTTTTATTTACTTTATATTACAATGAAAAAACTATGGCGTATCAAACTAACCCCATTTTTGTTTTAACTTTGATAAGCTCTTTTTTATTTTCTCCCAAAATATAAAAAAAAAAACAATTAGAGAATATAAAACTTTAAGTAAAGTCGCCTTTCTTTCTTCTTTCTTTCAATGTAGGTAACCCCGTTTTCCAAAATTTGAATTTATTCGCTAATTGCCAGCCAGATTTGGAAAATTCTTTTTGCATATGATAACCACATTAATGAAGAAGGTGTAGTGACACAAGGTTACAATATTGTTGACGCGGCATTTTATGTTGATGCACGGACGGCCGCTCCGCTCACGGGACCGGCAGTACTCTCCTAGCCGGTGCCTGATATAGTCACATAAATGTACGATTATTATTAATGGTATTTGTGAAATATAAACACCAAGTTTTATCTCTTAATCATCGTTTAATTGAATAGTTCCTATACGATAAAAAGACTTACAAAAGTGGTGACCCCTGTGAAAGAACTTTATAAAACTGTGTGGAAATAAATTACGACTGAAAGATGACGACACCGCCCCCCACTGTAGTTCCGGAAACGGCAGCGTTATCAATATCGTCAAGAATTTCCGAATTTTGGACGCACCAGCCTCGGGTGTGGTTCATCAGGACGGAAGCGACTTTAGCACCGCAGAAATTAGGAGACTACCCAAAATTCGACCTGGTAGTGTCAAAACTCAACAACGATACCGTAAGTCAGCTAACTGATTTCTTAGTAAATCCGCCAAAAACCGGCAGATACGAAGCGCTGAAACAGAAATTATTAAAGATATATGAAGACTCAAAAACAAAGCAGATGGAGAAATTAATCAATGAAATGGAATTAGGTGACCAGAAGCCGTCACAATTGTTGGCAAAAATGAAGGACCTCGCTCGAGACAAAGTAACGGATGACACACTAAGAGTTTTATGGCAGAATCTCTTGCCACCGTCGGTACGCGCCGTACTCACTGTCACGGAGACAAAGGACCTGGATAAATTAGCCACAATCGCCGACGACGTCAATGAAGTTACCAAATCTGGAGTAGTAGCAACAGTAGCCCAGCAGCCTCCGACAGCAGTATCAAGCGAATCCGAGAAGATAATATTAAATGAATAGCAAAGTTAAGTGCACGTTTTAATGAAATGGAAAACCGATTCAGAGAAAACCGGCCACGCAGCAGGAATCGCTATCAAGCAGCAAACGGTCGGAGCAGAAGCAGCTCACGAACACCGCGCGCAGAAGAAGATCCTAATTGGTTATGCTTAATGCGTAACGGAAATGGTAACATTTCCGTTACGCGGAAAAAGTGCAGAAATGTGTAAAACCATGTACATGGAAAAAAGCGGGAAACTGATTCCGGTGCGGACACAGGCGGAAATCTGCACCGTATATCCCGCCAAACGCCTTAGTGTAACAGACACAAATACTGGCTGGAACTTTCTAGTTCTCTTCTAGGCTTTATATAGGCTATGCGGGAACGGGGAAAAACGGTAAATGCGCGTACGAAGTCGCGGGCAAAAGCTAGTTTTTATAATAAGCTCGTAGAACTGCAGGGCTGATGCCTCCCTTCTTTCTTTCCACCTCAATATATCTTGAGCAATCTGAGTCCAATCCTAAACTAAACCTAAAAGTAGGAGTCCAGCTCGTTTCGCCATCTCCTTTTGGGTATACAGTGTACAGTACCACCAACGCCAATGTTTCCATATTTGGTAAATAATTATTACTCAATTAGTACTTATTAGTACTCGAACAAAAGAATTGGTACCTTAGTAGTTTTCGAGAAAATCGACTTTGGTGGTGGTAGTCATGCTCCGTTCAGCAGGACCACCATGAGCGCCGAAAAAGGGGGCATGCTACAGATATTCTAAGTATAAGTACAAATAACACTAGTCAACAAGATTTTGTCACAAGGAATTTGCTTACTAATTGCGAATAACCTACCCTTATTCCAAAATCATATTTATTTTGTTTTGATCAGGTCTGATTTTTGTGTTACAGCTACTACCAGTAACATAATTTTCCCTTAACCTTGTAAATTCCGATTTTTTTTATTTTTCAAATAATTTAGCTGTTATTTCAGTTTACTGAGTTATTTTATGCTGATATACCTAATGTAGAAAAAGTATTCAAATGATTCTGTCAAGTTTCTTTACATCTATGGTGAAATTATTTTTAAAACTCAAAAAAGAAATTCTGCGCCATCACATTTAAAAATGTGAGCTTTATTTTGGCATTTTTAATATAAAAGGATAGTTGAGTATACTGACGTGCCATCTGCTACACAACTAATCCTTTAATATGATAAACCTTCAGTTTTCGTCTCAAAGCACCACTTCAAAATCATATTACAGGAAAACTGTTCGTGTCTCAATAATTCTAATTTCAGTTCTATGATACTTAAGCATGTTCTTAACATAATTAGTTAAAAAAAATCTTGTGACACACAAAAAGTGTTTTTTTGTTGACCAGTGTAATTATAGTAGGCGCCAGATAAATGTGGAATAAAGTATATTGACCTTTCCCTAATAACTGCTCATAGGTACCTGAACAATTAAATATGAATCGTTTTTCATTATTAGACCATGTTAAGGATCACGAGAGATGATGATTCGGGACAGTTTTGTGTCATTAATTCCGTTTTTCAAATTAACAATGTCAATAAATGTAGGTGGGTCAATGACCGATATTCCACGATTATCTGGCGTCTACTATAGTACCCTTAAATGTGATTAATTTCGTAAAAAAATCAGAACTGAAACATTTCTATTTACCGAGAAATCAACGATGATTACTTTCGCGCGTTCAGCAGGACCACGACTTTCAATGTTGATTCCAAGTTTGAGGAGCTTGTCACTTTCCTCAAATCTACATAGAAAATTAGTGCCCAAAATTCAAAATTAGTACTCCAGTAGTTTACGAGATATAGGTACCATACCATTGGTGGGGTGGCGGTAGTCACGGTGTTAAATTTTCATTTCAAGATTTCCTTATTAAAAACTCCGTGATTTCCCAAATTTATACAAAAATTCGTGAAAAAGAAAAAGTTATAGTGACCGAAAATTCAGATTCCTAAGTGTTGTATTTTAAGAGAAATTAGTTTTTATTACTTTCCATACTAAATCTCCTGCCTGATGTTCGGAACCCAATCCGTGGGTACTTTCGCCCAGTTCTCAAGTGGTATGTTGTAGATATCGCACCTATAAAGTGAAACCGTTACTAAACGAAATTATGAAATTTTATAGGGGAGCCAATATTAGAAAAAGGTCACTGTTTTAGATAGATCTATGGCATTGATACCGGTTTTACTTTAAAGGTGCGACTATAAAATTTCATAATTTCGTTTATAACGGTTTTACTTTAAAGATGCGATTTTTCCTGCCCAGTTCCATTTCAATTTGGCAGCTGTGTTGCATACATCTGCGATTTGAGTTTTGGAATCGTTCCATTGAGCAATTGGGTAAAACAAAATAAAAAACCAGGTTAATCGTTACTCCACATAATTATATTTCACATCTGATATCATCAACGGTCCCATATAAACAATAGCTTACACGTTCTACGTTACATCACGAGGGTACATTACAGAGGAAGGCACTTCTACAAATAAGGTTTTACACTAAACACGTAAGTGTTAAAATGGCTTCAGAACTAGCTGGCCGATTAAGTTTTAAAAAAAGACATAGTAAGATCTTAAAATACATGATCTGCGACATTAATTACCTACCTTTTTTTTTTAAGCAACAATGAAGTTAGCCTTTTGTCCGCCATTGTCAAATATATGTGACAAACGAAAGCTTACCCTTTACGCCAACCGTCACAAATATGTGACAAAAAGTACGGTGAATTTGCGCCCCCGATGCGTTTATGCTCTGGCGAGCAAAAGGTTAATTAAACTGTATTTTTATGGCCTTTGAAAAATCAGGGGTCCAGGGACGTGATGTCGCGCGCCAGTGGTTTACAAAACCAGTATAAGTGGGCCTCGCATTCAAGTCAAACTCCCAACGGTCAACGCTTGACCAGCTCAATGTCAATGTATTACCACTGACGGACGAACATTGAGCTTTCCGTTTAAATCCTGCATAAAAAATTTCGCTCAGATAAAGATATCGATCGCTACATTCATTAAAATATTATACATAAACGTTTTTAATTATCTTACAAACATGGTTAAACGACTATATAAAATAAAAAATAATAATAATTATTTTAATATAAATATGATGTTTCTATGATGAACATGAGGTATGGAAGGTAGTTTAGACCTTGGCTAAAACTACTTTTAATAAAATTCAACTATTAATAATTAAACTACAAGATTGTTACAACCGTTATGGAAGTTAAATACTGCAATACTATTTCTACTTTCTTTAAGAAATGTAAATACAATCAATAACAGACATTGCGCATGCGCATCCAAGTCACTATGTTTAAAACATTACCCTCTTTTATTTGAAGTCGGCTGAAAACTGACCATCCTTTCTAAAAGCACCCTGTTTATATTTTATTGAAACTATGAAAAACAGGAGAAGTTGATTAAAAGCTAAATGACTGCCCAAAATAATATAATAAACATAATTTGTACTGTAAACACTAACAAATGCGAGATATGATGTTACACTTAGATCAAATCTCTTTAATTAATTTAAAACATGGAATCAAAGAAACTCTTCAAAGACTTATTGAAGTCTTCGTTAAATTAGTGTCATCAATATTAATAATTTATTTAAAAAATACACTTATCTGAGCTAAGATTAAAGTTCATACGGCATGGAAACGAGTGAAATAAATAAAATATAGACAACAAATATGAATAAAGTTATCTTTATTTTATGATCTTACCGTCATGAACACTAAAATAAAACCTACAACTAAATCTCAAGTGTTGGTAGTTACATTTTTTATTTTTTTTATTTAATCTCAACAAATATATTTATATATGATTACTTTCAAAACTGTCTCTATTTGTCGAAAGTACGAGCAAATGTGAGTGAGAAAAGCTACTACCAAGCCGCATAATATAATATATAATAATATATCTTGGGACAACTCACACACGGTCATCCGATCCCAAACTAGGCAGAGCCTGTGTTACACCCAGACACAGAACAAATGTTAATGCTCATCATACAAAGATTTGTCCTGGGTAGGAATCGAACCCACGACCTCCGGTTTAGCAGTCAGGGTCACTAACCACTCGACCAACAGGCCAGTCATGCCAGTGCATGAACTTAATATACCACAAAAATAATAATAAAAAAATATATGATCATGAAAATTAGCCTTAAAATAATAAAACAAATATCGACTATACAAAACAAATATCATCATAAAATAAATTGTATAATCCATTAATTAAACATTGAAAGAATAACTGTGATTTTCGATTTCACATAATATTAACGTGCTTCGATTTATCTTCTAATGAATCGAAAAAGGTTGAGAAATCCCCTTAATCTTACAGCAACTGGGCAGTGTTAAATTATTAATAAAATCATAATAATACTATACCAAGGTAACATTACTTGAAATATATCGATACCAGAAATATCAATGAACGTTAAGGACATTTTGGCATTTTGCGTAAATGAACCTTACGTTAATAGGGAATATGCATGAACTTTTTTTTAATATCGTAACAGTTTATCTAGAAGTATACAGAAATAAAATACTAACAATGAAAAAAGAGTCGGAATTGACCGAAACACAAACGAGATATAACTATTTTAAACAAATATATCTGTCCCTCTCGCGAAAGCGCTGTTGTCTATGACAGCTGTATAGGCGTCATAGTATTTGGCGTCACAGTTTGTATCGGACTTTTCTTTCTAATTGTCAACTTTGAAGCTAAATAACTTCATCAGCGATGAGGGGTATTTGAAAAAAAATTTCATAATTGTTTACTAGAGATATTAAGTATTTTATTTTGCAAATAAAAAAATTGCATGCATATTCCCTAATGTCGTAGGGGTATTTTGGCATTTTAGGTAAATGTCCCTTATGTCAATTGATACTTCTGGTCTCGGTATCATCTATGATAAGATTTCGCTTTTACAGTGCACGATATTTCTTCAAACTTGAGTTAAAAATAAAATGCTAATTCTATACGTAAAATAGTCGACGAAAATGTTTCAATTTTGTTAACTGTCAAATTCTGATAAAAACGCAAAAATTCGCAAAAACATCGTACACTGGGAAGCAGATTATAACTTCTAAGTTATGAGCACCCTACGTGCTTACTTAAAAATATTATTTCACATGATAATAAAAATATCTATTATGACCGCTATTTCCGCCATATTAGCCGATAGTAACTATCCAGACATATTTGTACGATAAACGCAAACTAAATGCATCTTCTAAGGCGCCTCTCTTAAAAACAACTTTTTATACATTTTCAACGCATCAACATCCCGATGTAATACCAAATAATCTCAGTATTTAAATTTAGGCGAATCCAGTCAATAAATATAAACATATAGAGAAGATTGGATTACTAAGAAAGACAAAATAGTTTAAACCAGTAGTTTTCTTAGCTAAATTTTGCGTTAACACGATTATCTTCAAACGTAGGAATTAACAAGGAATAGATTATATTCCACCATCGATTGAAGTCACGCAATTACTTTTTAAAAATCCGTGTATTCTTACCCCGACACTACTTGATACAATACAATGTTTAACTCATCTTCTACACGATTCAAGTCCTGGATTCGCCCTCACAACAATCGACACAGCTAACCTACGGACATTTAGTCATGAGCTACATTGCACTATTAGATCTTAGACTTGGGTATAGTGACCACCTCACGCCACCAGGGGGCGCGCTCGAACGCTCCGGGGTGACTGAAGAACGCTTTCTGGATGTTCTGGTAAAGCTGGAAAATAAATATTCTTGAGCACAAAGTCTATATTGGACGAAGCAAGGGCAGTATTTAATAAAACATCTCCATAATCCACAGTCGTATTTTTTTGTTCCACCAATATTTTGATAAGAGCTTCGTCTAATCTTCGGCTTGACGATTTTTCTAATCTAGATTTTGTTGGGTGTTATTCTGTGATAAGTGATAATCATACCATGCCACGTATCGATGGTTAACCAACTGTATTTTATAGCCAAACTGCTTGTTCACAAATTCTGCAGATATCACCTTCTATCTTACACTTAATACAAAAAACCAAACAAAAAAATGTTTTAATCAGCTCTGCAGTCAAACAAAAAAAGTTTTTTGTGACTTGTGTAAACTTTTGACGTTTTGAGAAAGCTGGTTTTGGCGGTTAACCATTTACAAGTGCCACCAGACCGAGTTGTGGATACAGCTAATAGAATTAAAACAGCGGAAAGCGTCAAGTATCACACTAATATAATAAAACCAAAAGTTTGTGAGTGTGTGTATGTCTGTTACTTCTTCACGCGCTAACGGCTGGACCAATTTTGATAAAATTTGGCATAGAGATTGTTTGAGTCCCGGGGAAGGATAAAGGATATATTTTATCCCGGAATTATGTTCCTTTGAGATAATTTCGACATTTACGCGGGTGGAGCCGCGGGCCGCAGCTAGTGTTACATAAACAATACTTACATTGCCGTCGCTCTTGCCGAGCACGGAGTTGAGCACGAAGTCTGTGGGTGCGAGCGCGTCCACTACGCTCACTATTTCTCCCTTCAGCTCGCCGCATAGCTCCAGTACTGCCTCCCGCAGTAATCGAGCTAGTGATTCACCCTGATAAAATACAAATAAATTATTCAAACATTGCGAATGAAGTTTTCAATCTTTAGGCTACTTATATACGGTATAGATTCTTTGGACATGGTAAAAACAAGAAAGCAAAACTGTAGGCTCGTCTGGCCGTTTTGAAACATTATAAATCAATCCGTATTCCTACTATATAACATTCTTCCGTTACTGATTGACTGTGTGACTGACAGACAACGCACAGCCGAAGCTACTGGTCGTAAAAAGTTCCCGACTTTCCGACGGGAACGGGAAAAAGCGGTATATGCGCGTACAAAGCGAAAGCTAGTCTACACTAATATTATAAAGAGGAAAAATTTGTAATTTTGTGTGTGTATGTTTGTAATGAATAAACTCAAAAACTACTGTGCCGATTTCAAAAATTTCAAAAAAATACGCGTACCTGTGAATACCCTCCCTGGTACAACTCGACTAAATGCTGATCCAGCGACCACAACCCGTACAGACAGAACAGCTTCGTCAGCACCGGCTGAAGACTCTGTTCCTTCTTATCCAAAGACTCCAGGAAGAATATAATCGCCAAGTATTCCGCATACGTCTTTGTCAGCTCCTTCCATTTATACACTTGTGACTTGGCGCGCGCTTCGAACTTTGACAGGCCTTTGGCGATCTCTGATTCGTATTTTTCGTGTGTCTGTTTTAAGAGGTAGCAGATCAGCCACCTGTATGTTGTTGTTATAACTGTGGAAACGAAAAATTTGATTAGTTATTGTAACTTTTTCTTGTTATTATGCGCAGACAAGTAAGTTTTTCTCAACTATTTACATATTCCGGCGATTGAAAATCTTTTTCCGACGTCATGAATCAAACAAGGTTTTCTAACAGTGTTGGTCCCAAGATTTATCCTTGCGGGACACCCATCGGAATAGGAGATTATGAAGATGATGATTACTTAATTCTACTTAATTGTACATTGAAAACTCAATAAGAGTGAAGGACATTTTTGTCTTATTCTTTGTTAAGAATAACACGACAAGGTTTAAGTTTCTTAGTCAACCCGTCATGATGAATTCCACCAAATGCTTGTTAAAGATCACAAAACATATCTTATTGTTTCTTTTTAGGAATTCTAAGTCTACTTACACTCTCTAGTCTTCAATTCATCAGTCCTGCTGCATCGGAACCTCATAGCGATCCATCTCTCCCAATCCTGAAGGAAGGTCACAGTATTGAGGGGCGAGTCAACGGTTCCGCCCGAACGGGCTGAGTGGAACTGTCTGAGCAACCAGTTGCCGGTTTGTTGGGAAAGTACGTTGTTGTCGCCTTCGTAGGTGACAGTTGCTTCGTGGTTGCTGCGGATGTCACCTAGGTTTGAGCACTGAGGGAAAAAAGAGATATATTAGAATGTGTAAGGTCCTGTTTAGGCAATACGATTCGATTCGATATTTTATTTCTGCTCTACAGTATTCTGTTCAATCCTACAATCCCCTCTAACCTTAAAGAACGTTTTAAGTTCCTTCATACATGACACACATCATAAATATCTGAGAGAGATGTCGATGCATTCCATTTTACGACAAATCTTTTACGATTCAAGTGGTGCGGTTATGGAATGCCTTGCCCGTGTCGGTAAGGCTCTCATCTTTATCTACTTTTAAAACTATGGTGAAAAATCACTATCTCTCTCCTTAATCGTCTTTACTTGGGTTCTCTGCTTTTGTTTCATAATATTATTGTATATATGTACTTATTTATTATGTATTTATTGTATATATAAATAGTACACCTAAGACTACCTACAGCACTGTCTTTCATTCTCTCTTTAAGATCCATCCAAAGGTTGTCTTTAAAAGATCGCTTTTAGCGATAAGGCCGTCCATTGTGTCACCCTATGTAATGTTTTTCTTCATCTACCTTTTCTGTAACTTATATGGTGTACATAATAAAGAGTATTCTATTCTATTGATACTCACTTTTAGGTATCCATGTCCGCCACACGCCTCCCGGCACTGCTGTGCGGCGGACAGTACGGTCCACGTCAGCAGTGGCTTACTGCACGATACCATCGCGTGGATCTCTGATACTGCCTCACTCTGAAATGTAAACAGGATATTAATAAATCAATTTCTAAACCTTGTCCCAATTTGTGGGATCGATGCAATATTTCTTCATACTAGCTTTTTCTCGTAGTTGCTAATAGATTGTTTATTTATATATATTCATAGTTGAACTTTAAATTTTACTGTCCCAAAGTAATTGTATTGTTAAGTGATGGCCTGAAACACAGGTTTAAAGTAACCTAGATCGGGCGGATCGCTATCAAACATTGCAATTCCGAACCACTATTAATTACGCCTTTAATAAAAATATGTTAGTTTTAGTTTATTTTTAGGCACTATAATCGTATATAAAATGTTATTACTGTTGGCTAAATGTAAACTTTTGTAAACGTTATATTTGAATAAATTATTATGAATTATAATAAATAGTTCTCCATTAGTCGTCATCCCAGTATTACTACTATCTTATAATTAATCATCTTTCATACGGTTATTCATACAGAATGTGGATCGACGACTGTTTGATTAAAATTAGTCTATGGCGACAAGCTCTAAGTGCGTTTTCAAAGCTTAAACCTAAACCTTAACTGGGCGTAACATACGTCCCGAAGCAAAGCAAGGCTAATGTATAACTCGTTCAATGTACTAGTTCCTCTTTTTATACCAAAACCAGGAATGTAAAAATGTAGTTGCTAAAGATGTTGAACGTTACTCACCAAATTATCTACTTTCATCCCCGCGTTAGATTTCTCGACGATACTTAAGTATACTTTGCTAAAGTTTTCTATATACATTCTGAAGACTACGGCGGCCGCTACATAGCCGAATAAGCGCCATTGCTGTGGAAAAGATTAAACAATAATTATTATTGTTAATCACCATAATCTTTGGGCAGTCGTCAGTGTCACTGTATTCTACGTTTTTGGATGGGAAATCATAAAATGACTCCTTCCGCGTTGGGCGGAGCGGGAAGGGAGTGTCAGTCAAATACCCTCCGCTTTCCAGGGCCGCGGTAACTCTATCGAAAATAATTCCGGAACCCTGGCAGTACCAACTGCTTAACGTGCTTTCCGAGGCACAGAGGAGTCTCAGTATGCAATAGAAGGCCACCCAAGGACCGACCGTAGCAAGCCTTGCTTTACCTGGACTTTAATTTAGCCACGAACTCCTAACAGTTTATGAATAAAATTATCCATGTCTATGGCCCACCTCTTCTCTTGCGCCGTATGCCGTCACCTGTACATGTGAAGACCTTATGACTGCGTCAGCGAACGGTGGTGCCGTTGCTGAGTACTGGGCCAAGCATACAATTTGATAAGTGTATTTGCCACCGACACGCTAAGAAGAAGAATAAAATTAAAACGCAATTCAGAACAAACTAACATGCAGCTCGTACTCGATGAGGGAGATCTCGTTGTCTCTCTCTCCGAACTGCGCACGAGTGGCTGCGTACCGGATTGCGATGGTGACCGCACTGGCGATTGAATGGCAGCTCTCCTGCATTATACCGATGCGACCTGCAAAGATAATAAGAAACATTTTAGGAAAACTCTGGATTAGAATTTATTTACAAAACAGTACACACAACATCGGTCATCTATTTTTATTGACCTTATTGATCGGGTCGGTCGGGTCGGTTTCCAGTCGAACCGGATTTAGCTGAATACCAGTATTTTACGTGGAGCGGCTGCCTATCAGACCTCCACACACGGGTAACACAGTACTACTCCTTGGTAAGATCGGACTATCCGTAACGACTGCCAAAGATCTACAAATGACAGCCGGGACCAACGGCTTAACGTGCTTTCCGAGGCACGGAGGAGTTTGGGTATGTTAAGATGGTCACCCATCCACAGACCAAACTCGGCAAGCGTTGCTTAACCTTGAAAATCGACCCGTGCGGTTGTTATTATTTAGCCACGTTTTGATACCGCAATTGCTTGGAATTATAACCAGATGAGATCTAGAATCTCTCTTTTTTAATATAATGATTCAGCTTGGTCGATTGTATTCAAATTTTAATAGCGGGAGGCAATTAGAATTCTGCAAGGTTTATATCAATCTATTTTGGGTGTCAACACTTAACGAAGGCTTATACGAGTATACGCATATTTTATATAATAATATATCTTGGGACAACTCACACACGGTCATCCGATCCCAAACTAGGCAGAGCCTGTGCTATGGCAACCATACAACTGATAAACATACTTATATATTTCTAAATACATACATATTATAGACAAATTACACCCAGACACAGAACAAATGATCATGCTCATCACACAAAGATTTGTCCTGGGTGGGAATCGAACCCACGACCTCCGGTTTAGCAGTCAGGGTCACTAACCACTCGACCAACAGGCCAGTCGAATTAAATAAATAAAATACTTTAATTCAGACCTTGATCCATATTATGTTAGTATTATACAAACTTATAAGCTATGATAGTATAAAAATATTAAAAGTTTTTTTTTTTATTCAAATATCTGTTGCACTCACCTGACGCACCGGGTACATGCACCCAATGCGCCATGATGGTGCAACACGGCTTATCACCAATGACCCCCAGAATGCTGTTGACGCTCCCACGCACTCTGCGCATCATGGACGCAATCCCTTTTCGCAGTATGGTGTTGAAACTATCAGTATGTGCTTCGGCAAACATTAATTTTCTCACTTTAATTTAAGCTGACTTCACCTAAGTGGTCATGGAGAGATTGTCACAGAATAGCTCTAGTGTTCATCCAGTTATACCAGCATAGCATACAGAAGAATAGAAGATTTACCTGCTGAAAGGTTCTCGAGTGCCGCTCCCAGTATCTTGGAGGGGTCCGAGAAGGAGGACTCGTAGATGCCCTCCTCCGTGACGTCAGCGGTGCGGTTGAGGAGGTTCTCGCGCGGTATCCGGTACTGGTTGAACATTATGAAGCTGGAACAAGAAGAAATATTATTGACATTATACACTTTACGTACAGAATTGTACATACGTGGAGTTTGTGAAAATACATACAACCCATAAAGGTTTCGGACTAAATAAAACATCCTTTACGTAAATCTGCGATTATTTTTATATAAGGGCCTGTGGAGTGTTACTGTTAGAGTTAGAAGCAATTCAAAGAACCTAGCTCAGTCCTCTGGACAATAATGAAATTTTTAATTAAATTATATATATATATTTAATTATTAAAATTTATAAAAATAAATATTTCATAAAATTTTAAAAAACCAATCAAAAATCTGTTGCTTGAAGCATGTTTTAAAGGAAATGAGTTTATGAAGAAGTTTGTCATATCCGATGTCAAACCCCATTGGGAACACGACATGTAAAATGTTTTTTTTATTGGAACGTAAAACATATTTCCTACTAGTTTTTGCCCGCGACTTCGTACTCGTGGAATACTAACTTGGTGCAGACATTTTTATTTTAAGATTATGAAGTTTAGTAAAGTTTCAGTCAATGCTACTGAACAGAGAAAGAATAGATAGATATAGATAGTTTTTTTTTTTTTTTAAAGGATGGGAAATCATCAAATGACTTCTTCCGCTCTGGGTGGAGCGGAAGGGCGTGTCAGACTCTTACTGACTAAAACCCATCCGTGTTCCTTCTAAAGCCCTTTGCGTTCCAGGGCCGCGGTGACTCTTTCGAACAGATTCCGCAACCCTGGCAGAGATAGTTTAACAAATGTTCGACGTGATTCTTTAAATTGGCATAATTTTTTTATTTATGAACCGATTGACATGAAACAAACACTTAATGTTAAGTTAAACTTACAACAATGTATTCATTATGCATATTAAAATCACATCTGAATCGGTTAAGCCGTTTCAGAGATTAGCGTGCTCAAACGCACAGACAAACTGACAAAAAATCCAAAAATCGTATATCTTCCATGTACAGACAGCGATCCGTTACATTTTTATTATATGTATAGAACATAGCAGATGATTTTATATATCATAAATATAAACTAAGCCGATGTTTAAACACGCGACAGAATATCACAATCGCGTGATTTCCCCGCTATCTCACGGCTAATAACATATTATTATTAATTTCAAGTTATGACAAATGCTCTTATCAACAACCTAGAGACAGTAATATTGATATCTTATTAATCATACGATTGATTGTCTACGTGAGAAAATTAATATTAATAGCCTATAATTTTCCTACTCCAGGGCAAAATCACTGACTCATTCACAAACATAATTAACTGGCATAGAACACCAAGCTCTGCAGATCGTTTGGTTTAAGCTAGGTTTCCCTCAACAGCATTCCCTTACTTATACCAATTTATTTGCGGCACAACATGTCATAATTTGGCATGCATCTCTATTCGCCGTCATCGTTTCTTTGTTTTTTTTTTTAAGGATTGGAAATCATCAAATGACTTCTTCCGCTCTGGGTGGAGCGGAAGAGCGTGTCAGACTATTACTGACTAAAACGCATCCGTGTTCCTTCTAAAGCCCTTTGTGTTCCAGTGCCGCGGTGACTCTTTCGAACAAATTCCGCAACCCTGGCAGGGTTTCTTTGGTCTTAATCATAAACTGATAATATATAAAGTATTTATTTTTATTTTGGATGCGTTTGCTCTTGACTCTAGTCTAGGTCATAGATCACAGAGACAAAGTCGACGGTTAATTATTTCTTACTTCATCCATGTTAATTTAATTTCATAATCCACAACTTGGATATAAAAATAGGTCTTCAAACGTGTACCCGACTTTAAGGCTGGCCACATATGTACGGTTGTCTGGTTAGGTATCCGATTCGGAATTTCGTGAGACGTTCGATTTTCCGTTCTTTTGACCTGAACACAAAGCTTGTTTTCTAAATTTAAATAAACAAACGTGTGCGCCTAGTTGAACATTTTGAATGTAAGACAAGCATTTAGGTCTACGAATCTTTATCAGGAAATCGAACGTATGTGGTCGGCCTAAACATAAAAAATAAACAAAGGTCCATCGCGTCCGTTGCGTGCCAACGACACTGTATTACATGATCTGTATGATGATGCCAATGACATGGTATTACATGTTAGGTCCAATCAACTGGTAATTTTCCTCCATCGGCCAAAGACGAATGACCCAAAAAAACCACGATGAATCGTGTGCCGACCAAGTAACATGGTACAAGGATAATAATATAATATAATATAGCCTTTTTATTCCTAAACATAGGGTTACAAGAGGTCCCTAAGTTCGGTGTGCCTTTTGGCATAGGCCTCCTCCATGGCACAAGGATAGGGAAATGATAATAATCAGAGACAAATGAACACAACCAAATTTGTAAAAAGACCGCAGTCAGGTAAAAATTGACAGTTTCCTGTCGTGAATCAAAATGTAAAGCATACGTCAAACAGATTAGATATAATCGCACCTTTATTCATAACATAATACTGAGTCAGATGTGCTAATATTGAATGAGTATTACGTGCAATAAATCAGGCAGTTAACACGTCGTAAGGGCTAGCGCACACAAGGCAAATCAAGTCTAGGACAAATCAACGTTGACATAGTGAAAAATGGTTACATGAATACCTCACCACTGGCCCTTGTTTTTGCTAACGGGGGAAACCTTCAAAGGAAGCCAGACTTTTGGGAAGAGACCTGCGAGGGTGGAATTTTTACCTCACTAAAACCACCCGGTGATTACCATCAGACGACTGCCAAAGATCTACAAATGACAGCCGGGACCAACGGCTTAACGTGCTTTCCGAGGCACGGAGGAAACTTGGTATGTTAAGATGGTCACCCATCCACAGACCAACCTTGGCAAGCATAGCTTAACCTTGAAGATTGACCCGTGCGGCTGTTATTATTTACCCACGAGCAGGCCCGCGCACGAGCTTATGTCTAATTGTACGAAAAAAAAGGTTTTCCATTATTGCCATCAGACGGCGCTTATTCAGTTTCAATACAAATTGACGTTTACGCTAACGCGATCGAGAACGTTCAAAAACTCGCTCTAAGGCCACATCACATTGAAGGGGTCCGTTAACTCTTAAAATACCATTCCGGAAACACACTATGCAATGCCTGTAGGGCACATCCCTGAGGTGTGCACCAGTACGTACTACTGGCACAGTAGTCAAGTAGTCAATACTTCTAGGTTAGTTTAGTGTGCTGTGTGCGCGTCTATGAATTTTACACAGAACCTCTATATAAGAATGTAGGTCAATCGTTTGACCTAGAATCTCTGGAAATGCGATGCATTTGGTATTTGATCGATCATATTTTCAGAAGCCTGAATAATTTAAAGCTACAGTCAAAGCGTTTATTTCAATTAGGCCATTAAACGGCACTTTTGAACGTCATCATTTACAGTTCAAATAATAAAGTCACTCTACTGTCCATTCGGAAAGGTAGAGTCTTATAGAGAAGAACGGACAAGAAACTCCATAGTTACTCGTTTCAAATAGTGGTTTATTACAATATTTGGTACTTACACAAAAAATAATTTAATATTATGTGACAACGATTCACCCAGAGTATGTTACTTAGTGGGACAAAGTATTACCAGCAGAATTAAACTCATTAATTTTCTAAATAAATTTAGGTACATGGTACTAACATATTTACAAAATTTTTAAATACTACTTGAGAGTGTGAGTTAACAGAAAAATAAAGACAAAAAAGAAACAGTTTACCTATCTATAAAGTTATTACATAAATCGACCAGTTTGATTTTGTCTACACAGTTGTGACCAGCATTTAGTAGTTAAAATAACTCTGTTTAAGGCGTACTGCCAGACATTGTACACCTGCAGCCTGTGGGTTCCCAATACGCAGAAGGCTTTCAGAGTCCTGCGGATCTTCTACAATAATGGGTTTAGGATACTGTTGGAGTTGCCGCGACTATATACTGATATTATACTGCGTATACTGATATTTCGACGCGATATTTCTAATCTAAGATTCTTAGGTCTCAGACAGGAAATAAGAGCAAATCAAGAAGACAATATGGTCTAAAGGGGAATGCCGATTTCAGGCCTTGCGATGCCCAAAAAATTTAATTTAGTAAATTTTACGTAATTAACTCTTCTATTCACGACGCGATACAAGTCAGTAACATTTTTTAATAAATAATAAATATTGAAACGATACAACGAAATAAACAGACATTTGCTAGGTTGCCAATTTAAAATCCGGGAAAAAATGAAGATTTGTTGCAAAACATTGATTTGACATTTACACATATTGTACTTTATTTATTTGTCCTTTTGTTTATAGAAGTCCCAATGCATTCGATGTTACTTGTGGACACTCAGGGCCTAAATCACTATGGCGGCTTGGCATCCCCCTTTGTAGCACATATGTTATACTATTGACCCGAACCCATTCATATAACTAGCTAATCTTATCTGCAACATTTCATCCAAAAATGATTCCGTTCTTCTAGAACTATTTCATTGTATATTATAATCATCATACGATTCCCACTGACTCATGCGCGACCCTGTAACGTTTACATAAGGTATCATTACAGATAAGTGATATAACAACGATTGTAAAAAATACGTAGAAACTGATAAAAATATACGCGAGTTATTTGAGTACATACTGGCAGCCTTGATAGTGGGAGCGTATAAAGAAATTGGGCCAATTTGTGAATGAGATTGTGCTCACATTTGAGGCAAAACTATTTTACTATATATATTAAAACTAGCTACCGCCCGCGGCTCCGCCCGCGTTAATGTTGAAAATTATCCCAAGGGATGATACTCCCGGGACTCAAACTATCTCTATACCGAATTTCATCTAAATCGGTCCAACCGTTTGCGCGTGAAGAAGTAACAAACATACACACACTCACAAACTTTGGCCTTTATATTAGTGTGATGTGATTAACCTCTATTTTTCCTGGTCACGCTATAACTTGAGAACGGCTTGACCGATTTGGCAATTTTTTTTTGTTTTGTTTGCCAGATTACAGGGAAGGTTCATTTATTTTAGGCGACATGCATGACCCATCATTAAATTACCCTTACAAATTTTTATTAATATAATAATGATTAGGAAAAGAAAGTCTGGAAGGATATGGGAGAGGCCTTTGCCCAGCATTGGGACACAATAGGCTAAGGGAAAAAAAATAAAAGATTAATTAAAATTTACATTGCACTAGCATACAAAATGTTTACTGAGTCAGCACGTTGCGCTGCAGGGTTTTATATTGCTGACGAGTCTCTTCAGTAAGAATTGTTTTCATAGTCCGAGAGCTGCGTCTGACACTTGACTCAGGTCTACACACAGCCTCAGCCGGGGATTGCGGAAGTCGCATACGTTCCCGCGATACCCCGCGTAGGTGGGAGATGGAACACCGAGGTGGTTTTAGTCAGTAAGAGTCTGACAGACCCCTCCACCCGCCCCAGGGTGGAGGATTTCCATGAGGATTTCCCCCCGACATAAAAAAAAGGTCCTACACACAGCCTAATACATTATAAAAAAAAAACCTTTCCGAACTTTGAATTCAGCGAACGAATAAAATCCAGATACTATAGAATTAGATGATGATTCACATGATCTAATATTTGGATTTTGGACTTTGAATCCGAACTGTTTTTGTATAGCAATGTGGATATCACGCCATAATATTACGTAACTGCCTATTACTGATAAGTAATAACCTGACTTAGTTATTTTACCTATTCTAGACGTACAGTCATACCGATTGAATATCTTGATAAGGTGTTTTATGTGCGTACATGTGAACTGAATGTACTGGCTGCAAGAGAAATTTGCGAATAACTTTGTAGGTACTTCTAGCTTAGTAAATATCTTAGGTATCTTCAAATTAAAAAAAAAAAAATATAAATATATTATATTTTTTATAATAAATCGTAAATATTTACTTTCAAAGTAATTTTCCTCAAGCTTAACTTTTAATAGGCTTCAGGAAAATATTCTTGTAAAAATTGTTACATCGTTCGTAATTTTCTTTGAATTTGATAAGAAAGAATTTTCATTAAATGTCTGAAGATTTCTTTGATCTTTTTATCAGTTTTGACAGCCGGCATCGTGGGTAGTGAAGCGGTATATCAAAGAAAATTAATAAGTCGGCGCCTGTGCGTGCGTCCATTAACGTCGCCATGTTATCCGTCACACCATCATTGATACTTCTTTAAGGTTCCGTACCCAAAGAGTAACCAACGGAACCTTATTACTAAGCCTCCGCTGTCCGTCCGTTCGTCTGTCTGTCAGCGGGCTGAATCTCAAGGACCGTAATAGGTACTTTTATTATTTCCGCTATAACAATAACTAATAAAAACTTTTATTAGTTATTTCTATAGCGTCAAGTTTTTAGGAGTCCTAAAAAAATAAATCATAGGGCACCCACTTCCTATCGGTATATTAATAGACTCTCAATTACCCATAGATTACTCAATCATACGCCGCAGGGTTAACGCCTCAGACTAGCGACAGGATGCGCATACGCACAGAGGCCGCGTTACCGCGCTGCACCCACAATTGTCTTCTAGTGGGAGATAGCTCTTATTGAGCGAATTCGAAGTTAACCATACGTGGTAAGTTGTTCTGAGGAATAGGTTTGTACAATGGAATGGGATACAGGTAGTCTTTTATTGGACCAGACCCCGGACCCCGGACCCCGGACCCCGGCTTCGCCCGGATATGAAAGTTTTTTCATAATTTTCTTTCATAAGAACCTTCTCCTGACAATAAAAAACACAACAAAAAAAGAATCAGCGAAATTGGTCCAGTCGTTCCCGAGTTTTGCGCTTAGCAACACATTTATCGATTCATTGTTATTATATAGAAGATAAATATTTTCATGTAATCTATCTATGCTCATAAAATCGTTTGTTCTCACTATAACAACTCACAGCCAAATCTACGAAAAATGGGTTTATTTTATATCGTAAGCAACCGTTAAAAAGATTTTTGGAAATTAAAAATTTAAAGTAAGGTGGGGTTGTGGGATAGTTTTCACTTATAGAAAAGGGCGATAAACGAGAAAGGTTGTGTATATAATTCGCGCCCGTGCAAACCCGGGGCGGTTCGCTAGTAAAATAATAGATTTTAAATACCATCGGATTACCTACTACTTGAACAATCGCAACTTGGAAATTAAATCATATTTTATACAGCGAATTTTATGTTATTATTTCGTTTAAACATTTAGACTCCTACATCACCATCACAACATATTATAAAACAAAGTCCCTCGCTGCTTCTGTCTGTCTGTTCGCAATAAACTCAAAAACTTCTGAACGGATTTTCATGCGGTTTTCTCCATTAGGGTTTCATTCATGAGGAAGGCTTAGGTGTATAATTCGTCCCAAAATTCCTACGGGAACCGGAAAAATGGGATATGCGCGCACAGTTGCGGGCAAAAGCTACTAAACAATATTTTTCTATTTCCGAAGATTCATAATGGCCATCGATAATACTAGGACGAGGTATTAATATCAAGGGGTCTCCCACATTAACATTAGTTACTTCCTTGTATGTATTTTAAGCGGATAACGTGATGATCAAATGTTATAATTAATCAAATTAAATACGGCATAATGAGCTGTAGATTTCATGTAGGTATTTAAGTGTTTTCCTTTTTTTAAGTCACATGATATTTCATCGTCTGATAAAAAACCTTAACGTTTTGAACACCAGAGCATAAACGCATCGGCCTGTCTCCGACGCCAAGCCACAAATTCGCCGTACTTTTTGTCACATATTTGTGACGTTTGGCGTACAGGGCACGCCCTTGCTTGTCATGTATACGTGACAATGGCGTTCAAAAGGTTAAACAGTGTTGGGATTAGGTATATTTTGTCATATTTGTGCGTGAGCTGTGCTAGGAAAGTTGCTACACCTATATCTAGGTAGTCCTTTTGACCTATTTGTGGTTATGAATTGTCGACTGCAATGCAACACGTCATTTACGACAGACACGATTCATAGCGTACTTTAATAATTCTTAATGTAATCTTCTATGTAGAGTTTGAATTTAGAATCTGCTAATCAGTACAACCGGTCGATTATGTATACATGTCGAAGTTGAAGGCTTGGGGTGAAGTGATCACGAGGTGAGCTGTCAATCCCAAGGATTGACAGCTCACTTCGTGATCACGTGACATCTTGATTATATGGATTGACAGCTCTCATCGTGTACATTTTGTCCAGTCATTTTTTTTATCGCGATTTCATTGTTGGTCCCATTGTAAAAGTTGTTCATAATGATGAGTACAATTACCCCTTCTCAGGCATTGCGTTTATTCTGTTACACGTTTTATAAAGGATATTTAAAACTGTTTAATTATACGATGCTCAATAAACGTGCAATAAAAAAATTGCAATTTGTACGACTGAGATTTTAGCACTGCGTCGTTCGTAACGTATCGTTCATACTCCTAAATTTAAGGAGTTATGTTTTTAATTTTGAAGTCATTTACTTATATTTGTATTTTTTCTAGTATGCTATTACCAATTTTATAATTTTATTTATTAAAAAAAAAAAAAAAACAAAAACTTAAAAAAAAAAAAATGCTGGTTAACCAGTAATTGGCGACTGTGTAAGTCCAAGCCGTATAATCCTATAAGTACTTAAGATTGATTGTACACAGAAGCTGTTTATGAACCGTTTTTAATAAATAAATGAACATCACTTACCCATTATCAATGCCATTGACTCCGATCTTCTCCCCCATGTCTCCCACAATCAGTCCAGGATACGTCTCCAACGTCTCAGGGTTGCGGATAGGCACCAGGAACCCGTGCAGACCGTGGTTGGTGCCGTCTGGCGTGATCAGCTGTGCGAATAGCAGGGTGTGGGTACATGTTCTACCTGGGGAGAAAATATGTTGCTTCAGTATTGATTGAAAACCATAAAATTGTGTCGAGGTCGACCGCGGCGGAGGTGGAGTGATCTGAACAACTTAGCGGGTCAAACTTGGACATAGATCATATAAGATAGGGAGGTTTGGAAGAAAAAGAAGAGGCATTTGCTTAGCAGCGGTATGCAAATTAGGCTAGCTATTTTATATTAACACCAATAGTTCCAGAGATTAGCGCGTTCAAACAAACTCACTTCAGTTTTATTATATTAGTAATAGATTTTTTTATACAGTGGATGTCGAGGTAATACAAAATATATTAGTTTATGACTTCCTATGCCATTAGACAAAAGTAGCTTGCAAGAAAAGCTGGAGCAACTCCCAACAATCGAGAGTTTGGATTATAAAGACGTTGCTGTTCTTCTATGAGTTTTTTTAATTTGTTTTGGTACTTGAATGTCTTCACATTCGAAAAAAATATTGATTGATTTAAAAACTGGTTGTATCATCGTTTGTTTTGGTACTTGAATGTCTTTACATTCGATAAATTGATTGATTTAATTACGAATTGGTTGAATGATAATTTAATTGTATCATAATTTAAATTGTTTTGGCACTTGAATGTTTTCACATTCGAAAAAAATATTGATTTAATTAAAAACTGATTGTATCATAATCGCAAAGTGCAATTTAATTAAACCAGTCATACGAATTCAAAATTAAAAAAATAAAATAAAATCATTGCCGGTAAAAATACTCCTGTTTGGAAACAACGGGGAGGAAATGACCAGTCAACAGGTCACTCTCCTGCCCAAAAAGGTATTTGACCGCATGGACATGAAAAATAAAATTTTGCACTTAATTTTAATGATGAAATAATGAAAGGGAAAACCAGTTCCGTGACGGTAGTTATTTTAAACAAACAATGCATCATGCAATCCGAAAATACATTTGTTAAATAAGATTGCAAAATAAAAGGGGAATGGTATTTATTTATTTATTATATAGGTACTTAATTGTACACCGAGAATAACAAAAAGAAAACTACAAACTAAACCAGATGTACAATGGGCGGTAATATATTGCATACATTATTATTGATTTGTAAATAGTAAAAACAAAACACCTAATGAGTTTCTTCGAGAAGTTTATGCTAAATTAAAAGACAACAAAGAATTGCAAACGACATCATTATAATTTAGAATCACAACAAAATTTTAATTTAATTAATTTTAAAACGCAACAATGCAAAAAACAATGTGTTCTTCCATACATATCAATTCGATAACATCTCAATTGTCACCTCCGTAATTTTAAATAAAAAATTTAAATACAGATTTTAAACGTTGGTTAATATGCATCCATTTTTTTATTTGCAAAATTAAATACTCATTGGCTCTAGTAAACATTTATAAAATAATTTTAAAAATACCTTCAACAGCGAGAAAGTTATATAGCTTCAAAGATGCCAATTAGAAAGAGAAGTCCGATACGAACTCAGACGTCAAATACTACGTCGCCTATACCGCTGTCATAGAAAACAGCGTCTTCGCGAGAGGGACAGATATATTTGTTTAAAACAGTTATATCTCGTTTGTTTTTCGATCAATTTTGATTCTATTTTTACTGTTCTATTTTTAGATAAACTGTATAGATACTAAATATTTTTTTCATGGATATTCCCTATTCTCTTATCAGAATCAAATAATTAAAAATAAGACACGTGTAGTAGGTACTTTAGCTGTTACAGGAAACCTCGCCTCATAAAATGTTTGATAAAAAAGTAATAAAAATCAAAACATTTCTTATAAATTACTCACACAAATTGAAAGTATTTAATGAAGTGATAACAAGAAATATTGATTCGGGTAATACCACTCATTACTTTATCTACGGTTTTGAATAAATGATGCACAAGATTGTCGAATTATGGAAAGGGCAATTTGCTGTAGTTTCGGCCTAACATATTTGCATGTCATATTTGCTGAATAATTTTTCCAGTACTTGAACTCGCGTTTGCATAATACGTTTTCTTACGTACAAGGGTGGGGGACCCATTTGGTTTCGACAGCCCCAGCATCTACGATCTATCCGAGCCGGGGCAGAAACTTGATAGTGGCGCCCCCTCTCTTCCACGTTTGTGATTAATTTTATTGTGTACCTTTCGGGTGTGCAAAGACCCTAAACGAAAATGAATGATGCCCATTGTACCCGTCATGGTTTTTTTCTAGACCAGTCATGGAATATCATTAGTTCTGGAGAGGTTGAATGTATTATATTTTTTTGTTTTTTACAAAAACTAATTCCAAACAAACATGATCTATATGTTCGATGTTTCTTAACTAATAACGAATTTGAAGTTACAAAAACGCGCCAAATTATTCAAACATTTCAATAATTTAGCGCCCCTTGAACTTGCCGCCCGGGGCATGTGCCCCGGTTTGCTCCCCCCTGGATCCGGGGCTGGGTTCGAGGCCCCGGGCCCAGGCCTAGTGCGGCTCTGTCGATATTATAAAAATATCAGCCCTATTTATAAAAAAATAACCGTATAATTACATAGTTTGAACACTGATTAGCAGATTCTAATTTCCAATTCTCTATAGAAAACTAGAATTAAGAATCTAATAATGGTGTTATAACCAATTATATGGTTAGATTATGCATATTTTTAATTTTTCTTCTTTTTCATAGTATGGAAATATTTAAAAATGTTATCTATACACTTAAAAATGACTAATCAATTTATTCAGAATGTTCTATTCAAAAATTCAAAATTCAAAAAAAAAAAAAAAATTCAAAAGTCATTTATTCAAATTAGGCTGAGTGCCAGCACTTTTTGAACGTCAAAGTTCTACATAAAGACAGTCCCCCAAAACGCCCGCCCGTCACCACTTCCTAGTGTTTTAGCTGGGAAGAAGAAGTGGCGCAACAAACTCCCCAGCAACACATCTGTCTGTTGAGTTATAAGAACTATCACTTATACAAAGGTATGTAAGTAGTCAGTATTCTTACAAAGAAAACAATACAACAAAGGTAACACGTAAAAACATAAAACTTAATAATTCGCTACTTGTAAGCTAGCACACTCCTCTATCTACTCATACTACTTATAATACTGCTACTTAATGTAATCTTTTAGGGAAATTAACCGTATTTTATTTATCAGCTGTTATTGTTATTAAAAGGTACTTCTACTTATATGTTTGTCGGCGCATCCGCTTCTCAATACGTCAGCTGTCACCTTATGTCAATGTCCATAACGAACACCGAGCACTGGAGAGGCGGCCATCTTGTAAAAGTGTCACAGAAGGTTGAACCATAGTGGAGTGCGCACGCAGCCACGTGCTCGGTGGACGTTAATTATTAAATCCACTTTAATCTTAGTAATCTTTATTTAATTTGTGAAACTATTGATTGTACTATCGAGAATTATAAGTGAAGTGATTATTGCAACAGTGATTTTATTGAAATATCGTCTCCCTACCCGACAATCCACGCCTACCCGAAGATGGCTGACCATCCTGATGATAGTCGAAAGATTTCATCAGAAGTGGGATCCGAAGGGTCAAACGAACAGGAGACAACATCCAATCGAGGAAATAAAGATCCCGGTGCAAGCACCCACGATTTGCTCACCGGTATGGAATCGATTTTGACAAGACTGCTAGCTGCAACTCAACATGGCATCCAACCATCGCCGCAACAACATATTTCTACTGTGTTGGTGAAATTTGATCCTGACGATGCTGAGGCGGATATCGAAGGTTGGTGTAGAATTACTGACATCATAGTTGCTAGCCAAAATCTCTCCGGGACTGAGTTGTTACTTGCCTTAATCAACGCATTGAAGGGACGCGCCGCATCTTGTCTGACTAAATTAAAAAGCACAGAAATAGAATGGCCACGTATTAAGGAATTGTTACTCGCACGATTTGGAAAACCCATGTTAATGCAAGACTATTTTGACAGCGTGATGAGATTTGAAATTGCGCCCTAAGAGACTGCTTCTGAAGCAGCTATGCGTTTGTGGAGTCTCATTGAGCGTATACCAAAGGTGGAAATGAACGAAGAAGTCATTACTGGCTTCGTCATATCAGTCCTCAGCCAAAGGAGCTCTTTAATACGCAGAGAGCTCAATTCATACACCATCACAACGAGAGCTCAATTGTATCGCGCTCTTAGTGGAATATCACTAAAGAGACGCCACGATGAAAACGAAGAGCAAACTTCCAATTCAAAGAAACCACGTATGACTGCTGATTCAAAATTTGGAGGATCCTGCCACTATTGCGGCCATCGTGGACACAAGATCGAAGATTGCCGCAAACGTCGAGATGGTGTCGCTGTCACAAAAGTGCCGGAACGAGAAAAGACAGTCACGTGTTTCACATGTCAAAAACCGGGACATGTCAGTACGGCTTGTCCAAACAACAAAGCAGACCCAGCTAAGAAGGACGTGAACATCTGTGAACGGAACTCCGTGAAAGGTACGCTGTCAACGTCGACTGGTGAGTCAATTCCGTTTCTATTCGACAGTGGTTCGGCATGCTCATTGATTAAAAATAGCCTAGCTGCCCAGCTTCCGGGCTCCGTATGCAAGGACATAGTTTACTTGACAGGCATAGGTGGTGAGGATGTAAAATGCTCGACTCAAATTTCTAGTCTCGTTCATATTCAGGATATTCCAGTTAGTATACTATTTCACGTGGTCCCAGATAACACTTTGGTAGAGTCGGTCATTATAGGTAGAGACATTTTAGATCAAGGGTTTCATGTTGAAATTAACAGTGATTCAATTCGATTTTCGTCGCGCAAACGCATCAACGCCTGCCGAACCTCTGGCCACCTAGATTTTAGTTCGATTGACACAGATCTAGAAGGCGAAAAAAAGGAGCAATTGTTCAGCATTCTACGCAAGTATAGTGAGTATTTTATAGAAGGTATGCCGGTTCGTAGAGTCGCTACTGGTGAGATGAAAATTGACCTGATCGATCCGCACAAAACGGTGCAGAGACGTCCCCATCAGATGTCACCATCAGAAAAGGTAATTGTTACAGAAAAGATACAATCGCTTTTAGATGCAGATATCATCCGAGAGAGTTCGTCACCGTTTGCGAGCCCCATTGTATTGGTGAAGAAAAAAGATGGTACGGACCGGTTGTGCGTTGATTATAGAGAGTTAAACGCCAACACCCGACCAGAACATTACCCACTCCCTAGGATAGAAGAACAGGTAGACCGCTTAAACGGAGCGCATTTCTTCAGCTCTCTAGACATGGCGGCAGGCTACCACCAAGTCAAGGTCAGTGCTGAGTCCATCGAGCGTACAGCTTTCGTAACCCCCGATGGGCAGTTCGAATATCTCGCCATGCCCTTTGGCTTACGAAATGCTGCATCTATCTACCAGAGATGTATCAACAAAGCCCTTAAGTCTCTGAAAGACACAATAGCGTTAGCGTACATGGATGACGTCCTTTCTTATTCGCCCACTATTGACGAGGGGTTACAGCGTCTCGACGCCGTACTCGGAGCTCTGACAGAAGCGGGGTTCTCTTTGAAGTTAGCCAAGTGTAAGTTCATGAAAACCGAGGTTAATTATTTAGGGTACGTCATAAGGGCAGGAGAGGTAAGGCCTAATCCTGGAAAAATTCAAGCCCTTCTAGAAGTCCCATTTCCTAAAACAGCACGACAAGTAAGGCAATTTCTAGGACTGGCCTCCTACTTCCGACGTTTCATACCTAATTTTGCCAACATCGCTAGTCCCCTATATCCTTTGACTAAACTCAAAGGCCGTATAACTTGGACACACGAGCATTCAGAAGCACACAGGAAAATTGTTAAAATTCTGTCTTCTGAACCTGTACTAACGATCTTTAATCCCGACAAACCGGTAGAGCTACATACTGACGCCAGCTCCGAAGGCTATGGTGCCGTATTGATTCAGAGAGAACAGAATGTACCACATGTTGTAGCGTATTTCAGCCGCCGTACAACCGAGGTAGAGTCTAGGTACCACTCGTACGAATTAGAAACCCTAGCGGTAGTACGAGCGGTCGAAAGTTTCCGCCACTATCTTTACGGCCAACACTTCACAGTCTATACCGACTGTAATTCCTTGAAGGCTTCCAAAGCTAAAACCGACTTATCACCTCGCGTTCACAGATGGTGGGCTTTTCTACAAGCATATGATTTTGATATCATTTACAAAGAAGGACGCCACATGGCACATGCTGACTTTTTATCTAGAAACCCTTTGCCTTTCCCATCAGGTACGGAAAAACTCGGCATCACTTCCGTTAATTCAAACTCCACAGACTCCCATAAATCTGTAAATTTTGTAGAATTACATAATAGTTGGATTCAGGTAGAGCAGAAACGGGACCAGGAAATCCAGAACCTCATAAGTCAGCACGAAAGAGGCGAACTACCAGGAACAGTTGCTCACACCTACGATGTTCGGGAGGGCATCCTTTATCGAAAAGTAGAAAGGAACAAGGTAAGTACCTGGCTCCCCATAGTTCCACGCTCCTTGGTATGGACGCTTATAAATCATGTACACACTGAGGTCAAACATCTAGGCCATGATAAAACTCTCAACAAATTATATGAGCAGTACTGGTTCCCACAAATGTCAAAGAATGTACAAAAGTTTATCGACTCATGCATAGTCTGCAGGGCTTCTAAAGGCACTTCAGGGGCACAGCAGGTAAGGTTGCATCCCATACCTAAAGTCTCAGTACCATGGCATACCGTGCACATCGATATCACAGGTAAACTTAGTGGCAAGAGCGATAGGAAGGAATATGCCTCGGTCATCATAGATGCGTTCACAAAATATGTCCTCCTAGACTATACCCAATCACTAGATTCAGCTTGTGCCGTGAAATCTCTTAAGAAAGCCGTGTGCCTCTTCGGTTCCCCTAAGAAAATAATAGCAGATCAGGGCAGATGTTTTATTAGCGCAGAATTTAAAGAATTCTGTACCGATCACAACATAGAGCTACATCTTATTGCAACTGGCTCTGCCAGAGCTAACGGTCAGGTAGAGAGGGTAATGCGCACCTTGAAAAGCCTACTAACTATTATCGAAAATGACACTAATAAGGTTTGGAGAGACGAGCTAGATGAAGTACAATTAGCTCTAAATAGCACTAGATCTAGGATTACAGGCTTCACACCAACAGAACTTATTTTTGGCATACGCGCACAATCCTTGGGAATGTCCCAAATAGCTTCTAATGTTAGCACCCCTTCACGAGCTGATCTAGATGTCATAAGAAGTCAAGCATCAGCAAATATTCTTGAGGCGGCTAGCTCACAGGAACAACTTTTTAATAGGGGTAAGGCTACGATAAAACCATTTGAGCTTGGCGATTATGTCTTCATCAAGTGTAGCGAGCGTAATCAAACAAAGTTAGCTAAAAAGTTTAAGGGACCATTCGTCATAACTAAAGTCTTAGACAACGACCGATACGAATTAAAGAGTATCAATAGATCTAACAGACTCTATAAGTACTCACATGAAAACTTGCGTGCGGTGCCTAGGGGTTTTGGGGGAATGGTAGAGATATCTACAACTTTGATCAATGATGAGGATGACGTGTCGGCGGTCGATGAAAACGGAATTGACCTAATACAGTCTTCGGACACCGATACTGAGACAGTGTCTAGTGCCAGCGAACAAACTATCACCGCCAGTTCCGGCACGCTTTCGGCTTCGGAAGACGACGAACGCATAATTGCGGACTAGGCTCAAGCACACCGAAGTAAATGATGTCGATTTGTACGATATGGCATGTCTGTTTGAGTGTTGTAACATTAAGCTGGTTGAAAGGGCCTCGTACGCCCGGGCCACGCTTTAGTAGTTGGTTGTAGGGGCCTCGTACGCCCGGGCCACGATTTAGTAGTTGGTTGAAGGGGCCTCGTACGCCCGGACCACGCTTTAGTAGTTGGTTGAAGGGGCCTCGTACGCCCGGACCACACTACGAGATACGGTTGAAGGGGCCTAGCACGCCCGGACCATAATTGAGTAACCGGATGAAAGGGCCTAGCACGCCCGATCCAAGTTACTTTGTAATGGCATTGAATATCCGTCTGGTCAGGAAGGACCGAGCGTATGTTAATGTGTATATTCGCTTTTTCGTTGTAACAGGTAGACATCCCAGCATGTAGATGCACGACATTATGCGCACGAGGTCGTGCGACTATCAGGATTGGCCGTGAAAGAATCTGCTCTTTTTTAGTATAACTCTTTTTTAGTATAACTCTTTTTTAGTATAAGTATTACTAGTTGACACCTAAATTAATGCACTTTTCGATTTTAAACTTTCGGCATAACATCGAGATATGAAAATCGAATAGTGCAAAGGCCTTGCTTTACTTTTCAGCTAGTGTTATTTAAAACGAGCAGTTTTATAACCTATTCGCTCACGATATAGTAGCATCTAATGATCTCCAGGGTACAATCTATCTCTGAAACTGTACCAAAATTTATCAAAATTGGTTTTGCTATAATGACAGCGTAACAAATAAATTCAACCGGTCGATTCTGTAAACATGTCGAAGTGATCACTCACCTCGTGATTACCTCACCCAAGCCTTCACTTCGATATGTTTACAGAATCGACCGGCAGATTATTAAGTTAGGATCTTCTTACTACTATAGAAATAACATACCCTTCTCATAGTAAAAGTAATGGTATTTGCTTTCCCTGCCCAAATATTTGTTTCGGTTCAGGGACTACGCAAACACGCCATTTGGGCAGTCAACAACATGTGGGTACTTGAGTATCTGGGTCATCAATCAGCCATAGAGTAAACATGAAGAGTCTCAGTGGTATTTATAACTGTATGTCTGCATCTATCTGCAGATAGAAAATAATAGAATGCTAAGATTAAGCCCAATTAAGTCGAAAGTTATAAAGTTAGATTCATGACCCGAAGTCCCTTTTATTTTATTTTAGAATAGAAGTTTTGTAATTTAATATTTATTTTAATTTTATAATTCAACTATTTAAATCTTATTAATTCTCATTTTGTTACTGTCATTTTTTTTTTTGTTTGTACCATTTTTACTCTTATTTCTTAATTATTACAATGGACCACTCGCTCTATGAAAGTTGTGCATGCCTGTAAGTGGCTTATCTACACAGGACCCTCGATGCCATAACTTATATTATTAATTTTGTTAATAAGCTGTTGGTGTGCCTTATAAAATAAATAAAAAGATGACGGTTGACGGAAGAGTCAGCCCGATCATCTTCCTCGTCATTCTGATTTGAAAATATATCTACTTAAAAAAAATCTTAAATTCACTGACAGAAGATATACAAGACTTCCTTACATTATTCCCAAAACGTTTTATTTTTACACGGTTTATGTGACTTAGGAATGACGATATACGAGAGAACCAAGGTTACCGACATAGCCCGAAGGATTGCCAAACTGAAGTGGCAGTGGGCAGGGCACATTGCTCGCAGAACAGATGGTCGATGGGGCCGAAAAGTCCTGGAGTGGCGACCGCGTACCGAAAGACGCAGCGTTGGCGCGGCCTCCCACAAGGTGGACCGATGACCTGGTGAGGGTCGTGGATAGCCGATGGATGCAAGACGCACAAGACGGGTTATTGTGGCGACACTTGGGGGAGGCCTATGTCTAGTAGGGGACGTAATTCGGAGCTTAGAAACTTAGGAGCATTTTGGTATAGTTTTTTGTCAAACCAGTTACCAATTTTGTAGCCTTTAAATGTCTGATCAACTGAGTCACAAAATATGTATGTACGTATACTTTTGGTGTCACTGCGAGGAATGTGCGCAAGAGTCTATTCATCTATTGAGGCATATGTGGGAGGGTAGCGACTAAGCAAGTGTAGTAACCTCTTACTAATTAATCTTAATAGCCTTAATTGAACGCAGAACGTCTATTTTAAGTGGTGTTGAAATACTGGCTGATATTATGTTAAAAATTCAGCGTGTGATAATTTAAAAAGTAATTTCTTTAAAATAAGTGCTTTCCTTTAGCTTGCCATGTGTTATTACTTCCCAGAATTTGGTCCTTATAAGCGACACTTTGGGATGGTGTAATTATACAGGGTGTTTTTTTTTTAAATCAACCCGTTCGATTCCTGGCTAGGAATACCGATTTTTCAATAATCCAATAATGCAGTTTTAGTTTTTATCAAAATCGGGCTCCAAACTCCTTACAGTGTTTTTCGATATAGTTTCGGATTTGGCCATCCACGCCCACTATAAAAATTCATCCTTAGGCAGATGATGAACAAATGACGGTTGGGTCTAAAATTAGAAACTATGCGGGCCTTAAATAGAGAAATAAACCAAATCCAGGCAACCTTGACTCTATGCACAACGTTGTTAATATAAGTTTTAAAAATAGTCTCCATTCGGTTCAATTTCGATGGCTAGCGAAGCGAAATATAAGATTCAACACCCACCGAAGAGTTAATATAAACAAATAAGCAGTGAATGACGCAAATTATATGACATCCAATATGACGTAAATGCATTATTTTACTGAATTCTGTTGACGCTAGGAATAGCAATCTTGTCCGAGTATTTTGCATTACACAGAAAAACATTTATTTTAAGGTCAAAATATACAACAATGAATGTTACCTGTTGAATTGTAGCCTTAAGTTTATTTATTTACTTATTAAAACTTTAGTTATTTTTAGGGTTCCGTACCCAAAGGGTAAAACGGGACCTTATATCTGTCGGTCCGTCTGTCACCAGGCTGTATCTCAGGAACCGTGACAGTTAGACGGTTGAAATTTTTACAGATGATGTATTTCTAGTGCCGCTATTACAACAAATACTAAAAAAACAATAAAATAAATATTTAAGGGGGCTCCCATCCAACAAACGTGATTTTTTTGCTCGTTTTTGCTCGTTATTGATAACGGCAACTGGTAGACGCTTGAGATATTCACAGAATATTTAGTTGTATATTCACTTTAAAAATAAATTAAAAATAAAACAAATATTTAAGAGGGTTCCCATACAACAAACGTGATTTTTTTGCCGTTTATATATATAATGGTACGGAACCCTTCGTGCGCGAGTCCGACTCGCACTTGGGCGGTTTTTTTGTCTTACTCACTCGTTAAGAACCCATATCGAGTGTAGATTTACCTATCCTTAGCATAAGACTTAATAACTGACGCATCCACGGATTTCCGAAAAAAGTTAACTATTAAAAAACAACAATTAGACACAATGAATGGCCAGTATTTCTTGGCAGCAGTAAATATTTGTTTATTTCTAAACTTAAAATATGCAGTTAACGGTTCATTAACTTCAATCCACTGTCTCAACCCTGGTTCGGTTGGAAACCAGCTAGCATTTTGCAGAACTGGTTTTAATTAGCACAGCAGTGGGGGCATACAAAGTTATTTTTTTAAATTAAGTTTCCATTGTGTGTATCTAGAGGTATGTCGGTAATTATGGCCTCATCAAACACCTCAAAAAAATTCTTCAGCTCTCCTATACCCTTTACTTACCTACGTATCATCTGCCACAAACACAAAACCTCAAAATAAAGTAAAATGTCACACAAAGTTTTACCTAGATTACCAACCCAGCATTTAGCGGCCTCGAAGTCTGGCGTGTGGATGACGAACTGCTTGCTGTGCGGGTCGTACGTCGCTGTGGTGCGCATGAGTCGCGCGTCGGACCCGTGCGCGATCTCTGTGAGGGCGAAGCTTGCCACCGTCTGTTGGAGATTGAGCTGTGTGAGTTTGTGTGAGTTTCCGCGTTTTCAAATTACCCCATCGTAATGCTCCATTATGATGGGGTAATTTGAAAACGCGGAAAAACAAATATTGTTGGGATGTTACTTAAACAATTTTTGTAGTAGGACAGATGGTCTTATTCTTTTTCGTTAAGGCCATTCCAACTAGACCATAAAAGGCACTTTAGAACGTCAACATCACAGTTAAAAGAATATGTATAAAAATAAAGCGACTCTGTCGCGCGTGTTTGCTGTACGGGATCTCTGAGGGCGAAGCTTGCCAGCGTCTATTGGAGATTGAGATATGTGTGAGTTTGTGGGGCATTAAAATTGGGTAATTTGAAAACGCGGAAAAACAAATATTGCTGGGATGTTACTTAAACAATCTTTGTAGAAGGACAGATAGTCTTATTCTATTTCGTAAAAGGCAAGTCAAACAATGGTCCAAAATTGAAGCAAAACTGTAGGTCCTTTTGGCCAAACCTTTACTGTAAGTGCTTTTGTTTTCGTGAGATTGGAAAGAAACTTTCTAAAAATGACCGTGGTCGCGTTATTCATTTAAAATCACGGCCAGGGTCAGAATCCGAATGTGCGTTACTATAGTTTCAGTAGTCACCGCAGCATTAACTGAATATTTAAGAACAATACGGCTAAATCGCCAAATTAAGTAAGCTCGGTGTCCGCTTAGGAAACAATCACGGTGATTATTTTTGTGTCAACTAATGATTTGCATTTGTCGACTATGAACGTAAAAAGCCCAAGATAAATTTGGCGGCGGCCATCTTGGACCGATTTTCATCAAACATAGCTAAGAACATTCCCGACTAATTCACCTTTCAAACAATAAAAACAAAATCGGTTCACCCGTTCGGGAGCTACGATGCCACAGACAGACACACACACAGACATGTCAAACTTATAACACCCCGTCGTTTTTGCGTCGGGGGTTAAAACACAATGTTTTCAATCCACTGCTGTGCGCTGGAAATTGTGCTACCCTTGTAATATCACCATCACATTTCTAGTGTATGAGGTGTCGTTCATAACGTTCCGTCCCGCTCTCCGTACTATGTGTGACCACTGACCAGTGACCATGGCCGTTAACGCTATCTGGCCTTTTTGTTCTACAAACATTGACCTCGGAACTCGGAAGTGACATAACAGTGCTATTTTTGCGCGAGAGATAAGTACTCGTTGGTGATGTGGGCGGATTTTGTTATCGGAGGTGAAGTTTGCTGGGATTCCATATTTGTATTGCATTACGACTGCATATTCATGGAAGGTCAGATTTTATAAATCTTTTTTAAAATTTTACAGGCTGAATTTTTCAGGTGGTCGTAACGATTTTTCCAAAATCCAATCATACAGTTTTACTTTTCATCAAAATCGGGTCCAAAACTCCTTTGAGTATTTCGTCGTCTACGCTTCCCACCATGTTATACTATATTCCATCAAATAAATAGATCATTAATTCATACGGATTCAGTTCCCTTCAAAATGGTTGAGCTGAATGGTGCTGATGCACGCGTCATATTCGTGAACGGGCGCCGTCAGTGAAGACTGGTCATCTCTTAGTTGCCACTGGCTCATTTTAATATTTGATACTATAAATTGTTTTTCTTTCTTTACATTGTTTTCAATAGAAGCAACAAGGGTTATGGAACCAGGATTTTTGTAAACATAAAATGATTTAAATTCTTCTCCGTAGAGATCAACGCTTTGGAACGTGCAAATAGCTTCATGTTTTTGACGGACTGACTTTGACAATTCAAAAGTACCTGTTAATTGTTTGGTTGGTTTATTTCAAATAAATGCTTTAACTTTGATACGATTGCTAATACGCGGTATCCACTTTGAGACTCGTCTGCTCGACCGGCTCGGCACGGCCGGCCAACAGTTACGATTATCCTTGGCCTCTCAAGGATCTATCACTGACTACTTAAAAATTACAACCCGGGTACTCTTACCTCTCTATCCACAAAGGTAGCTTCATAGAACTTGTGGTGCCTCTCAGTGCCAAGCGATAGTAAGGCATTTGAAAACAAATATATGCCGATCGCCATCTTGACTGACACGCTGGGGTTCAAAGACTGCACTGCCTCGTTTATCGTCATTATTGTGCGTGTCTGCGAAAAAAAAAACCATTTTAATATGTTTAGAATTTTCTGTCTTGCCAAGGAGTATCGTATTGTTACGCGCCATTAATGCAGGGTACATAACGACATTATTTACTACATACTAGCGCCATTTAGTATCGAGTAGCAGAACTAGTAGAGTCAAGATCCTTCTAGACTTTTCTATGCTAGTACATTCTACAGTTCTCGATATCTATTCAGTCGGACCGGTATTTTCGCGAACTTTCCAGATGTGTCTACAGTACAAGGTTCTTTAATTTACTTTAAAAAACAAAATTAACTGACGCCCTATATAAGGACCGCATAGCCCGCGACCGAGTCAGTAGGTAGCAGTAGTAATAAGATAGTTATGGTGTAACCTAAAATAAATTTACCTTTATAAAGAGTTACGTTTGACGTCAAAGGGAAGACATTTCACATTGTCTGGTTTTTAAATAATCGATGTAATTCTAAATAGTCTGCGCTATGATTTTCCGAAACTTTTTTTGCAAATTTTTGCATGCCCACTTGGGCAAAATGTCTGGCTCAATTGTAACATTCCACCTTATTGTAATCTATATGTAATTACATTCTAGCAAAAGAAGAATTTGGTTTGATTTATATCGCCCCGTTTTGCAAGCACAGGGGCCTTACTACGAAGTGCCAATGGCATCATGATTCCGTTGTGAGACAGGGTATAGCTCCGTCTCACTCTCACGTCGGAACCACGACTTTAAGACGTCATAGGCGGGCCCTTAATTATCTGGCATGTGGCAGACATGTCCTGCCCAGTACTATTTAGAAATATAATACAAAAATTGGTACTTACCCTTCGACTATAACTAGAATTGACCATTTCCTTAGTGTGGAATTTGTAGTCGTTAATTTTCTTCAACTGTAGCTGTGTGATGCGTTTCTGTTCCTCCACCGTCGGCGAGACGGAGTAGTGTGCAAAGAGTGGGTCCTTCTCCAGCGTGTGCCATATTTTGTACTGTAACAATGGAAAGTTGTGAGAATGGAGAATAAATGGAGATTTTGGAGAAAGTAAAAAAGATGCTGCCTGTGTCGAAAATTAATAGTCTGCCTCCATCTTAGCGAGCTGTGTATTAATACATCTACGACTTGCTCGAATACATATCCTATATTTCCCGGAGGGTTAGGCAAAAGTGTACCTAAAATCCACGAACTATTTCGCCACATGTTAGTCGACTAACTGTACTTGAGTTTGTCTATTTCTGATGGCTTAATTTAATTTGATTTACAGATTAAATATTTTATTTTTCTGTGTCATGTATTGTAAAATACTTTGCATACTACTGTATAAGTTCAAGTTTTTAAAACTTAATAGACAGATGTGTTGCTGAGGAGTTTGTTGCGCTACTTCTTCTTCACAGCTAAAACAGTAGGAAGTGGTGACGGGCGGCGTTTTGGGGGACTGTCTTTATGTAGAACTTTTACGTTCAAAAAGTGCTGGCACTCAGCCTTATTTGAATAAATGACTTTTGATTGATTGATTGATTGAGTGTGTTGGTTGACTGGTAAATAATGCCTTTTTGCATTAACATAAAAGTTTAAATAAATAAATAATTTATTAGGAGGCGAGCCTGATGCCATCAACCGGGCTCATACATGTAGGAACAGACTTCGGCTGCTACTAAGAAATTCAAGATGCATATAAGCCCAATAACCCTTGGCCTGACTCGGGGATTGAATCCCGGACCTCAAACTCAGCAGATCACTTGATAATTGCGACCACTAGACCAACGGGGCAATAAATAAAATATTTATTAAATTCATTATTATGTAGGCTATATCCCAAAAGTGGATGAAAAGTTGTTGACAATGATAACTAATCAGGTACCTACTTAACACGGCGATTAAGAAATCAACATTTCAGTTAAGGGCATTTCGGATTGAAGTGTTCCATTTATTTTACTGTAGGCCGTAGGTACTGTGGTAGTGGCAATTTAAGAGTCAGGTACATTATTATTTTTTTTTTTTAATATTTTATTGTACACCAAAAGTAAAACAAAAAGGAAAGTAAAACCTAAAACACATACAATGGGCGGCCTTATCGCATTCCGCGATCTCTTCCAGACAAAGACTATAAAACCTATTTACTCTATGCTTCCAGACAACCTTGGGATGGACAGTAATTGTCTGGACATGAAATAGGGCCGTCATTGGTGTGACAAAAACCAATTCAATTATAATTTAACATAATAGATACACAGATACATACATAATAAGCTCTATAATAAATACATACATACCAAGTTTATTACATTAGCTCGTTAGTAACATGACTTTTCTTGTGATTTTTAAAAACAATCAATACTTATATCAATCTACACTAATATTATAAAGAGGAAAAATTTGTATTTTTGTGTGTGTGTATGTTTGTAATGAATAAACTCAAAAACTGTTGTGCCGATTTCAAAAATTATTTCACCGTTGAAAAGCTACGTTATCAGCGAGTAACAGAGGCCATATTTTATCCCCGTATTCCCACGGGAACGGGAACTACGCGGGTGTAACCGCGTGACGTCCGCTAGTTATTTATAAAACTCTTCCGTTACTGAGTGACTGACAGACAAGGCACAGCCGAAACTACTGGTCGTAGAAAGCTGAAATTTGGCTCGTGGGTTCCTTGGGGAGCACTAAGACAGGATTTCCCGAAATCCCTGTGGTAACGGGAAAAACGGGATATGCGCGTACGAAGTCGCGAGTAAAAGCTGGTAATTTACAAAAGCGATTAACTGCTTAGTAAGCTTAAGGACAGAAAATGGACGTTCGATGCAAAAAACATTGTCAAATCGAAATAGCAATGTACTGCATTGCATGTTTCAACTACCTTGGTAGTTGATAGTCAAATCGATACAATTGTATTGAGTTATCGTAGGTAAGTTATCTATGATAAAATGTAGCACTACCATCGACCCTGACGCGGTTTTACCTTACTATCTTGTAGGGCAGAACCCGACAGGGTCAGTTATGGCTTAATAAATAAAATAAAATAAAATAAAAAAAAGCCTTTTATTCCATGCATTCACAAAATAATTTTACAATATTGAATACAAATCACATAGGTACTTGATTATTATGTTTTTTCTTTGAAATGTTACAAAAAAAATTATTAATAATCAAATCCAATATATTAAATGTAAATTATTATTATTATTTTTTTTTTAATTATGACTTAAGTAGCTACCTATCTTCAATTTTTTATTTTTGTTTAGTTTAAACAAATGGTCAGGATGGATATATCATCTGCCTAGGCTTTTCCCAGTTATATATTCAGTTTGAGTAGGCTTCCAGTCAAACCGGATTCAGCTGAATACCAGTATTTACGTGGTGCGGCTGCCTCTCGGACCAGACATCCACAACCCATTAACTGGGTAACACGGTACTCTTTGGTAAGACTGGTGTCAGATTTTCTGGCTTCTGACTGATAACGACTGCCAAAGATCTACAAATGACAGCCGGGACCGACGGCTTAATGTGCTTTCCGAAGCACGGAGGAGTCTCGGTATGTTAAGATGGTCACCCATACACAGATCAACCTCGGCAAGCGTTGCTTAACCTTGAAGATCGACCCGTGCGGCTGTTATTATTTAGCCACGAGATCCTGGTGGAATAGTCAGGATGGATATGTTTCTCATGAATTATTTAATTTAGGTAGGTATAAGTAGTCACGTTACCGGTGGATGTTTAATTTAAATATCACATAGAATAATTATTTTAATAACATAAAAGAAACAAGACTGTCTAGACAAAAGACGATTCTACTTACATAGGTACACCATTCTTCTTGGATGTCTTGAATGTTTTCAATTTAGTTAAGTACCTTCTTCTCCACAGACTACATATACGTAGGGACCTACTAGGAAATGTGACCACAAGGGAAATAAGTTGATGTGACCGTCAAATAAAATAGCAGCGACCGGTTTTTTTAAAAAAAACATCGTTTCGTCTTTCTAGAACAAATCTGCAGCATTTGTAGCAGAGACCTGATTTTATTTTAAATAAATCGTTGACTTTTCCTAGAACATATATCTGCATATCGATAGGTTCTTAGTATTAAACTCATTTAAAATTGACATGACTTCAAAACCAGCCAGAAGTTTTTTTCTAGCAGTCTGAATACAGTAAGGTCCCCTTGTCTTTCGATCATTTTCATCCATGAAAACATGCGGGGCAGTCTTTGGGGACTGCCGATAGAAGTGAAAACTAAGCGAAAGCTAAAGCGTTCGGTGACGATGACGTGAGTTCCATGATTTTTGTTCACCCAAAAAGTACACATATACAAGCTGAAATTTTAATGTTTTTTTTTTCCCGCAGCGAAATGAGTTTATCTTGGTAACATAATCGAGTTATGAATTAAAATCAAGAAATGGCAGAATAACAATTGTGATAAACAAAAAAAAATTACTACACGTGAGAGCTTATTTTACTCTGAACATTTATGAATCGCTTTTAACTTTGTCGGCGCGCCGCCGCGGCTCTGCCAGTAGTACCTACGTCACGTCTACTGAGTTACTATTGCTTGTCACGTTTTCGAGTTTATGATATTTTTATTTTTATTATTTGAAAAAAAAAAACAGTTTTATTTTTCAAGTATAACTATGCTTCGATAGTACTACTGATGGCTAATCGTTCTGCCGCGGGAAAACGACCATTAAAATTTCAGCGTGTATACACAGTATAATATAGCTCATGGAAAGCGTTCGGTGACGATGACGCGAGTTCCATGATTTTTGTTCACCCTAAAGTGCTCAACGCGCCAAAAGAAGTTTTCACTACAAAAAGGTCACCAGCACAACCCACCAATCAATATTCACAGTACCTACACTAGCAATACATTCGCGTTAAAAGGGGATTACCATTATCGCTTTTCACGAGTGAAATGTACTCAGGAAAAGCTGTGGGATTAACGTCAGCACATTATAGACTTATCGGGCATTCTGTCATACTAGCTTTAACCCGCGACTTCGTCCGCGTGCAACTGTTACTTTGGGCAGTTATTTTTCTTTTTAAGATACAAATTTTTCAAAAACGATTGAACATATTTTTTTTTATCAAGTGCCTTTAATACGAAGGTTGATGGTTTATCTGCAATAATGTCGGACTCCCGTAGGTACAAACTTTCATCCCCTATTTCAACCCCTTTTCTCGCGTTAAAATGTCTATCTCCTTCGCCAAGATCTAATCTATATCTGTACCAAATTTCATCTAAATCGGTTCAGCGCTTTAAGCGTGAAGAGGCAACAGACAGACGGACACACTTTCGCATTTATAATATTAGTAGGATTTACAAATATTTCTACGTGATTAAGTTAAGACGTAAACATAATTTCAAATAGTTTACCTAATTAAAATAACGACTATTTTCGTACCATAGCTGTTTATTATTGTTCCTGTAGCGGCATCAATGCCGCCACATGAAAAACTAAGAAGCGAAATTTTTACGGCAACAAAAAGAACCGCAGCGCCATCTACGAAGAACTAGCATCGAAATCCTGCATCGCGCAGGCAAATTTCTCCGTGCAATTTGAACGCATACAACAGTCCGAATATCAACTATCGGGCAGTTGCCCACCAGACACAACAACCGTCTGGCAGGAGGATCCTTCCATTTCCAGTGGAGGTATGCGGGACTTTACACTCTACACCGCATACCTCTATATTCCTACTAGCCACAGAATTATATCTATGCTACTAGCTAATAAAATTCGGTTAGTTTTCTTATGCAACAAAACGTACACGGTTACCTACACTCCTAATATGGAAACTTGATAGTTATCCCGATGCTAAAATGGCACCCACGTTATAACCCAATATACGAATTATCTGTAGTAGGTACAAAAACTTTTAGCTGTAGATACCTATACATAAATCGATTATGTATAAGGATTGCCAACATCAATAAAGGCACTTGTCTATTTGTTTCATAATACCTCATGCATTTTTAATGCAATACCAATCGATACTAAATAGGGGGTCATCCATAAATTACGTCACACGAATTTTATGTGTGTATGACCCCCTCCCCGTCCGTGTCACAGCTGGTCACATTTGTGAGACACCCCCCTCCCTAGTGTGACGTGATATATTTTGTAAAATATCTACAAATTATTAAATTAAAACAGCACTTCCAACATTATTTTATACCAGATCTTTTTTTTTTTTAATTAAATCAACATCAAATCAAACATTAAAAAATAACAAAGCAAAAAACTGAAACCTTATGATAATACAGATAGGACTGAAAATATTTTAAAGATTTTCGTTAATAGTTCAAATTACGTTTTTAAATCCTCATTTATATATTTGATTTTAAAATGTGACGTCACGAAATTTAGGACCCCTCCCACCCCTTGTCACACTTCGTCGGCCCCCTCCCCCCCCCTTAACGTGTGACGTAATTTATTGATGGCCCCTAGTGACGTTTGTCTATTTTCAGTAACACTGGGCGACTAAATAAACTGCACTGTTGGATTATTATTTTGGCATTCAATATTGTGTCGCCAAGAGATCTTCAAAATAGGCATAAGTAGGTATTATAATTATCGATATCCGAGTACTTACATAAAATATAAATATGTAAGTACCTAATAATTTTAATAATAAGCATAACTGGAACAGCCATAATTAGACTTTTATGGCGATATTTCACTAGATAGTTTCGCATCGAAGCATAAGGTATTTCTTTTATACTACACCTGCTTGGAAAGTACCTTGATACTTTATCAAATTTACGGTAGAAAGTACGTCATTGCATATCGAACAAATATGCGGGGAGAAAACGCATCTGAGCGGGAGAGAAAAGTGTATGAAAATCCATTTCTTACGTGGTTTTTCTTTTTTAATTTTGGGTAAGACTATGCGCCGGTAACCTAAATATCAAAAGCCAAAAAGTTTTTACAGTGAGTTTTTATCTCCAAGTTCGCAAAATGACACTGGCCACTAGCTGTGTGTTGGATGGTGTCGGGCTGGCAGTGCGACCCTGCGGCGGCAGGATAAACAATTTGAAAAAAGAACATGTGAAAATTGCAGACGCCATTGGCGCCATTTCCAATTTGTGTGTTGTTTGAGGATTCAGTTTTAACTGCAACAATTTCAATATAAATTTCAATTAGTAAAGATTTCGTTTTTTATTTTCCTTCTAGGTGTAGTATAAAGCACTATGTATCACTCGAGAGAAACTGCGATTCCCGATCTTGGGTGTTTTAAAGCCCTCGCCTACGGCTCGGGCTTCAAACGACACCCTCGACGGTAATCGGTCACTTTCTCCTCTCGGTGAACAATGTACTATTACCTACTATGCCCTCTAGATTCTAGAACAATACAAACTATAAACACACTAATAACTCGAATCTGATTAATTTTAATGCTTATAGCCCGTTATGTTTTTTGCCCGGAGTACTGAAGGCTAGTAGTACGAATAAAATTGGTCAATAAATGACGATTTCACGATTTCAGGGTCACAGCGGATCACGTGTTTGCGGTCATGCAAGATTAAACATTATATGCCGCTAATGCAGAGATAAAACAAGGTAACGGTGCATTGTGTAGCGTATTTCATGGTTATTTAAAATAGAATGGGGGATTTGGGTAATCACCTGCTGAAGACATGTTACTAGGATTGGAAGCAACCGTCTCACCGTCTGAATTATGATGCCGATGATCTCTTCTGTGATGATAGGTACCAAATAAAATTCATAAAAAGGATTTTTTAACAAGGAAAATCAGAGATAGTCAATGAAAATCATCATCAATCTCAGAAACGCAAAAGCAAATACCTGATAAAATGGAGTGTTGAATTTACGAAGTCACAAATCGTCGTCTTGTTTCTACTCAATAATCTTTGATGGGGTTCCCCAGTCTTATCGAAGAGTGGCATGCTTATGTAGGCATGTTACTCCAGTTATAATTCTTCGACCTCAGTCACAACGGCACTAAAATAATGTGAGTTTATCACCAGTGCGATATTTTAAGTAACCTTGAACCAGAACAGGTCAACTCTTTGAGTCAGATAGGCCTAAGAGTTTTGTCCAGTTTTATGTCACCACACGGGGACTTGTAAAAACAAAACCGTGCGGAAGATTGGTCCTTTCCGACGAAAAATTTGCAAGCAATTGGTCTCAGACAATCCAAAGGAGCTCGGATAAACTAGAGTAGGTGTCAATTAGGAGCAATGGGTTACACCGTAGACCGTAGGCTCTCGCATTCCTCCTGAAGTTAGTTTGCGCAGTTTATAATAGAATCTTAAACGGAACAGAGTTAAGTCCCGCAAACAAACCTCTATTGAAAAGGGAGGATCCTTTGTATGCGAAGCAGTCAATACTTCGTCAGAAATATTTAAGAATTATTTTGCAATTGTCAGGTTCGGCTAAAAAGTAAGTGCGGGTGATTGGTCCTTTCGGACAAGAATTTGGAGATTTTTTTCCCTGACTCTTAATGAGCTCGGATAAACTAGAGAGTGTAGGACCTCGCATACCACTGCCTTTGCATTTGTATCACGTATCGTAATCATAGTATTTGTTGTAACAACACTAGCACTCAAGACTGATCTCACCGCGGCCCTGGAACGCAAAGGGCATTTCGAGGAACATGGACGGGTTTTAGTCAGCAAGAGTCTGACACTCCCTTCCGTTCCACCCAGAGTGGAAGGAGTCATTTGATGATTTCCCAACGGTAAAAAGAAAATACTGGCGTAAGCTTTTATTCTGTATGGTGTCGGACGTAAAAGGATAGTACCATCTCATCACTGCCAGTGGGTGTCGTAAGAGGCGACTAAGGGATTCACCAGACAATGGGCAGCAGCATTCTCTGTGCATTGCAACAGCACTACACTGCTATCGTCAACCCGCCTGCCAAATGTTCCTTGGGGGAGGCCTATGTCCAGCAGTGGACGTCTTTCAGCTGATATGGTGAAGCTTTTCTGCCGATTCTCCAGATTGTGCAATGGCCAAATGATAATCAAGAGAATCAGGGACAGTGGCAATTAAATTTGTGGATAGTAGAAAATCAAGGGTCTTCCCAAACAGGAAATGAGACCAAGGACAGCTAATAACAATAATCCCTGTATCACATCTGATTTAAATGCGTAATTCGATTATGAGCTGTGTTATCTCAATCAAAACATTTTGGATTTATATTATCTGACTTGATTTGCATTGAATCGATATTAAGATATGACATCAAGAATGGTTCAGATTACTTCTCTGTTATCGTTTCTAAATGTGGCACTTCTCTTGGCGTATTTGTCAAAACATTGGCGTTACTTGGATAATAGAAAATATACCCTAAAACCATTGCAGTAAAGTGCGAATACGCAAGGCGAATTGCAAATTTCGCCAAATGCATTAAAATAGCGTCCACGAGTAACGATAAAACACGATAAGCAGTTGGTCGCGACAATCATTTGTAGATTGTTAGGGTTCTGAACGTTTTAAGATCACTCGTGTGTATGTCTGTCCGTCTGTCACACGAAAAAACTGGACCGATTTTGTTGAAATTGAATACACATGTGAACTTCGGTGACCCTCACATACCGAAGAAAAGGGCTATGTTAAAATCTGGCCAATCACCACACCAATATGGTGACCAGGTAACATTTCAATTTCAGTATGGTATGGGTATTTTAAACAGTTACTATCGATAGCACCGAAAAATACCCATAAATAGATACCACTAGTTTTTATTTCGTATCGAATCGAAATGAAGAAAAAATACACTGCTGTATACACAGTGTCTATAAATAACATACCATCTACAGCATACCAGTTACCACGTGATCCAGAAGTGGCTTCATAAACAATTGACTGTACTCGAATAGTTTCCTTGAGTGACCGTTCAGCCGGTAATTAAATGCAAAACTATGAATCAGAGACAAAGATAGACAAATTGTAGACGTGACATAGTTTTGTAACTGTTATGTCAGATGTCAGCCCATGGATGTGGACATGGGAGTTCTAATGATCAGACAGGGGGAGACGGTGTTTCGGATTGGTGTTTTCTGTTTGCATTTTGGCACTGCACATTTTTCTGACGCCACAAATTGGACTCGCCACGAGGTCGGCAATTTTCGGGAGCTGTTGCTTTAAAAATGCCGAGTTCCTTATAACCCTAATCTGTTCAAAATTAGAGTGAACAAGCTTCTTCTGGGTAAGCTCGCTCCATCGTCGACTTTGTCTCTGTCATCTATGACCTAGACTAGAGTCAAGAGCAAACCAATATCAAATAATAAAAAAAGGTCAACGCGTATAAGCAAACGTTCTGTCGGCCCTATCTTAAGTATTTAAATCTCTGAGTATTTATCATAAAATTCCCGCGATCCGAGTAGCAGACAACATGACGCCGCCGCGCAGCCTCTTAACGTAATCCTTTAGTCGCCTTTTATGATAAGCACGTAGGAAGAGACTAGATTAATTATTCATCTATCATTCTTTCGGTACTACACTACCCATAGATACTTCTTACAGTTACTGTACAACTAGGGTTGCCATCACCAAAATTGCCGACGCCGGGCAGAATCTTAAAAACCCCGGACATTTGGGCGAAGTTGAATAGTTTCCCCAAGGAAAAAACCCACGTTTTAAATAATCTATTACAGTTTGTTTGCAATATAAAACAACAGGATCGGCTATTTTGCAGCGCCGGATTAAGCTTGTAAGCGGCTTACGATTACGAATGAATTTTTAACTAAGTTTAGTTTTCATTTGTTTCTTATCTCTTTAATTTTCAATCAATCGAGTTTCCCTTGACACAAAAAGTGTCCGGGTTTTACCAGGACAACTTTTAAACACCCCGCCCGGACGCTCCCCGGACGCCCTTCAAACTAGGACAAATCCGGGGAAACCCGGACGGATGGCAACCCTATGTACAACTATGATAGATGATTAAAAGTTCCAGTAACTTCCGAAGAAAACATATAAAGTTACTTGACTTTCAACCTTATCTATCTTCAATTTAAGTCCTAAATCATTGTCTACTTTCCGCTCGTTTGTTTTCAAATTGGCTTATGAATCAAGGCAATAAGGAACTGTATTCTAAAGAGAGAAAGTTCAAAATCGTGTGTGCTAAATACTTGATTCGTGAAGTCCTTCTCATTGCATAGCTATTCCTCAATATGAATAGTTCATTCAGTATTAGGTTAGCATATTTCCGTTTTATTATTGTCATGATGTGAATACACAAGTAGGATCGCGTGGTTAGTTCTTGAATAGGTAGGTACTGTGAACTCCTTGACTGCAGGTCACAGGTAGACAAGTTAGTCGTTGGAACTTTTGAAGCGTCTGTCAGAAATATTGATAGTATTTGAATTATGAATGTTAAAAATGTTATTTGTTTTAGGCTACAATTTAAAAGTAAAATATGTGAACTTCAAATAAAATAAACCCACTCTATACCGAGGTGCCTAAAGAACAACGTTTTAAGTTTCAAAATAATTATACGCTCATCAGAATAATTGTACGTGTTGCATTTATATTCATTTTGCCTACAAAAATGGATAAATGCTCACCAAATCTTGTTTTCCTGAAATACAATGTTACTTCTGTTACTAGGAGAACTCGGATGCAAGAGCGAGCTAAGCGAGCTCGGGACTTTGAGCACCCCGACTCGGTTTTTTTTTTAAACCATAGAGCCGACTTCGCCTTTTGGTGATCATTTATCCATTCTGCCAGGTATTTCGAATTTTTTGGTAGTAAAATAGGTACTTTTCTGGCAGGCGTTTAAACACAAGCCTTCGTTTAATACGTCAGTGATGTATTAGCTCCCTGATAAGCCAGATGGCGTTAATAAGTATTCGTTCGATCAAAATCAGTCTTTTATTTCTATAATAATCCCTACGTGACGCCGCGGGGGCGAGGTTCCTCAGCGTTACAGCACCTACTACCTATGCTAGGTAGAAATCTATACTATTATATTAAGCTGAAGAGTTTGTTTGTTTGAACGCGCTAATCTCTGGAACTACCAGTCGGATTTGGAAAATTATTTTCGTATATGATAGCTACATTCATGAGGAAGGCTTTACGGAATGGGAAATTCTTACGAAAACAGGATAAAACGAGATATGCGCGTACGAAGTTGCGGGCAAAAGCTAGTAATAAATAAGACGTTTTTTTTCAATAATGTTATACCAAGATTAAATAACCCTATTTGAGGACACTTGCCGAGGTCGGTCCGTGGATAGGTGAACATCCATCAGCGAACTTATCGGTACCTCGGAAAGCACGTTCAGCCGTTGGTCCCGGCCGTCATTTGGAGATCTTTGACAGGAGTTACAAATAGTTACAAGCCTGACAATCTAACACCAGTCGTGGCAAAGGTTATCGTGTTACCCAGTTAATGGGTTGTGGAGGTCTGGTAGGCAGCCGCTCCACGTAAAATACTGGTACACAGTTCCATCCAGATGGCCTGGAAGCCGAGCCCAATATAGTTGGGAAAAGGCTAGGCAGATGAATAAGGGTTCCGTGCAAAAAAATTAAAACCAATTAAATCATGAAAAGACGTAGACGAAGTCGCGGGTAACAGCTAGTAAAGAATAAACAACGTCACACGTGGAATATTTGTACGAACAGTAGCACATAATCTAGTACATAACGAAACCATCACCAAAAGTTCCATCCAGCTGGACTGGAAGCCGAGCCCAATATAGTTGGGAAAAGGCTACGCAAATTTTAATGACGTTACTCTTGACGTAACGTAAGTTTCTTAGTAAAAGAGGATAAAACTGTAACGTGTTTGATAAAATCATTCTCAGGCTGTTTTCTTCGACGTAGAAAACCCCTCAAGGAAAATAGGCCTTAGTGTGATTCTGTTTTCTAGTAAAACCCATTGCCTTTGTTAAAACTAGTGCCAAAGAGCATGCTGTCATCGTACCAGGCAACTCGGTTACGGGCAAAAATATTAAGGGTAGTGCGAGAATTTTGAGCAAACGAGCATTTTTAGGGTTCCGAAAGGTAACCAATGGAACCCTATTACTAAGACTCCGCTGTCCGGCTTTCCGTCTATCTGCCGGCGGGCTGTAGTGACAGTTGAAATTTTCAGTGTTATATTTGCTGCTATAACAATAAATAATAAAAATTTGTGTTTTTTTTTCGGTTTATGGTACGGAACCCTTCGAATGTTTTTTTTTTTCACACCGCCGATCATGTAAGACACTTCACTTTTCGCCGATGAGGGGCGTTTTTTTCCCCCTAATAAATAAAATAACTATAACGGTATTACTTAGCCTGTCAAACATCCCTCTTTCTCTATCTGCCTGGAAGCAGCTTACCTATTATGCTTTTCTAAATTAACCAATATCCTGGGAAAAATGGACCTCCAAAAATGGAGATGGACCGGCCATATGTAGAGATCTATAAGTGTGGAGAGAGAGAAAAGTGGAGCCAAATTACAACGAATTGGTATCCAAGAGATGGCAAGAGATGTCGTCCTCGAACGACAACAAATGCGCTGGGAAGATGAGCTGAAACTTACTGCGGGACCCAAATGGAGAAGAGTTGCTCAAGACAGGAAGCAATGGAAACTACTGGAGGAGGCCTTTGCCAAAAGGCACACTGAGTTGCGAGACATCCTATCGCCAAACGAATCAAACAATACAGTCATAAAGATTAGTCTCACCCAGTTTAACGGGCTACATAAATAAATAAATATAATGCTTTTCTTAAAAAAAATGACAATAAAACTGCAAGCAACATTGACGGATCAGGTTTTATGCCCCAGATATAAAAACAGTTGTTTTGTGGAACTGGAAAGTTTATAACAAAAACCAGTACCTTAAAAACGGGACCTTGGATTCAAGATTAATATCTTGAGAGAATCTGGTGTTTAGAAGACTAGACTTGAATTAATTTCTAGACGATTTGGTGATGTTGACGCGACGAGGCTACGAACGTCGGTTGAATTACAAGATGAAGAGTCAGGATCGAATGCTTCAAGCTGTCCTTGTATGGCCAGCGTGACTACTTCACAGTGAACTACAGTCTTCTATTTGTACATGGACCTGAACGGTGAAATTTCATCGGGCGGTCAAGCAGTTGCTATGCATACACTGACATCTCGAGCTGTCGACTGGTCTCGCGCAGTCGTCCCCTCCGCCCGCGTTCTTCATCCAACCTCCGCTACGCGCGCCTCCCTCCCGCCTGCCTAACTGATCTGCTGCAGCAGTTATCAATAGCAGCTTCAAGCTGTTGAATATGACTGCTCGAGCGATCCGTGTATTTTCTTCATCACTGGCTAACTGCTCGAGCCGTCCGTGTATCTATGGAAAACCTTAGACTCCTGCCGAAATTGGAAAGTTCCCAAACAATCAGTCTAGCCTTTTTATAATGCCAGGGTTGCGGAATTTGTTCGAAAGAGTCACCGCGGCCCTAGAACTCAAAGGGCTTTAGAAGGAACATGGATGGGTTTTAGTCTGTAAGAGTCTGAGACACCCAAGAAGTCATTTGATGATTTCTCATCCTTAAAAAAAAAGCCGTTTTATTATGTTGGGGCCGGGTTCGGCAGGGTCGGGAATACCAGATTTTTGCAAGCAGCGACTGCATCTGACGTCACCAACCCAGTACCTGGGTAAAACGATACCCCTTCGCAAGACTGGTGTCATATTATCTGGTTCTCTGACTACCCGTAACGACTGTCAAAGATATTCATATAAAAGCTGGGGCCTGCGGCTTAGCGTGTTTTCGGAGGCTCAGAGGTAGCCCTGCAATGGATGGGTCAATTGGTCACCCACCCACGGTAAGCGTAGCTTTACCTCGAATTTCGATCCGTGCTACCCAATTATTTAGCGACAAGCTCTAAATACACAATTTGTGAATATTTCAACTGTCTACCTATTACGGTTTATGAGATACAGACATCCCGCTGGCAGACAGACAGAAGGACAGACTGCAGCGGCTTAGTAAGAGGGCCCCGTTGGCCTTTGGGTATAGAACCCTAAATAAGACCTGGCCAAGCCACTAGTAAGAAATACTAAAGTATAAAATACTAAGTAGTAGAGTAAAAATGAGCTAATTGCATTCATATCCATGTATCACGGTACTTATGGCATACTGAAACAGTGATAAGATAGCTAGGTCATTCTAATTGGTATTTACTCTCCAAGTGAATAGAAAATACTAAACAACGTGATTTTATCACCATCCAAAATATTTCAGGCATTAGGTATTAATCAAAGACACAATTTATGCATAAAGCAACATTAAAGCAAAAAAAAAAACAACTGTTACATTTTGTAACAGTTGATTTTTTTAATAGTGTCAGAAAAATGTTTAAGCATTTCATTTTTTCTTTTTAAACTATCCTTCATATAAACTTTAAATCTATATCTATACATCACATATATAAAAATGAATTCCTATTTACCTTGGTCATGGCATCACGCTGAGGCTGGACCAATTTTGCTAATTCTTTTTTTATTGTGTTTGTATTTTGTCAGGAGAAGGTTCTTATGATTAAATATTCACCCGGACGAAGCCGGGGTGGTCCACTAGTAATTTAATAATAATATATTATATGTATTTCATTAGTTATGTACAATATCTGTAATTTTATTTTGTGCATATTAAACCTACATGCATGTTTTATCCTTCTCTATAAATTTATTCAAAGCTTTTCTGTAAGAGATCACTTTAAGGGATAAGACCATTACCTTAATTTGCTTTAAGATGGTGTACAAAATTGTTTTCTATTCTATTCACTTGATATACTTAGGTATTAATGTTTTGATTCTTCACAAAAGTGTAATTAATTACATAATTTCAGTATACTTTTGTTTCCCACCAAGGTTAAATCCTAAGAGGAAATTAATTAATTGTGATGAATTGATGATAATATCATTGTTTTTTTCTTTTTAAGTATTCAAAACAACTCTTTAGAGGTTTAGGTTATTAGGTTAGTAAGTAAAAGAGTTAAATCCAGAACTTGCTTATGCAAGGATTATTGCCAGATTGGCAAAATAATAAAATAAATTAGAAGCTAGAATATTTTTAAACAGCATTGGAGCAACATACCAGCCTTCAAACATCTATAATAATATTATTTAGCTTAAGATTTTGTTTGTTAGGTTGAATGTGCTAATCTCAGGAATTACCTTATAAGTAGCATACTCTGGGTGCATCGTCCTCACATAATATTAAATTAATTTTTGTAAATTGTTTTTTTGAAAAGAGTAACTATGGAGTTTCTTGTCCATTCTTCTCCATAAGCATCTACCTTTCCGAATGGACAGTAGAGTCACTTTATTAATGTAATTCTATTATTTTTACTGAACTGTAAACGATGACGTTCAAAAGTGCCGTTTAATGGCCTAATTGAAATAAACGTTTTGACTTTGACTTTACTGGTTCAAATTGAAAAAAATATTTTTTGTATAGCCCATTTATTAAGAAAGCAGAGCATTAATTAAAAATGTGGGGCAGACGAAGTTGCACGGGTCAGCTTGTTATTTATATTAGCAGCTGATAAATTTAAGTTTTTGGTTTTAAAAATTATTCATCACTATTTAATGCTTTCAAAGATAAATTACCTTCCTATAATTGTTGCTAAATGTTTAAATTTTAATGAGCTGCAAAAGGCAACATAAATTAGATCAATATTTTAATTTAATATTGCTGATGATATTTTAAACCACCCAAGTGGTTAATATAATATTTGATGGGTTTGTTTTGACCATTTTACTATGTGAGACATGTCCCAAACATTTTGCCTGGCCTTGTCACATGTGATAAAACTCAGTATTTGCATAACATCTATTTCAAGCATTTTATGGTGAACATTTGAATACAATTAATCCAAATATATTTTTATCAGTGACTTGAATTACTGGCCCAGTGAGCAATTTAATCTAATTTATATGTTAGCAAATTATTGTCATGGAAAAGATTAATTTAAAAATTAAATGTTAACATCATCACAGTATCTGTTTGTAAAAAAAAAAATGTTCTATTGATCTCATTTGATTCTGGTTATTCTGTAGTGTCAAAATTTAAATTAAGAAAATAATATTATTCAGCCTGAATTTTCTACTAGATAACCACTTGTTCTTCTTTTAAATCTATAAAAAAATATTGGCGCGAGTTTGATAACAAAATGTTGTGCAATGTTTAGGAATTAATTAAAATAAGTAACATATTTCTGTCACTCACCTTAAGTTTCAGGAGTTCTATATCACCTTCCAAAGCCAATTTGAGGCGTTTCCAATCAAAGGATGCGGTTTTTCTGAATTTATCCAGCGGCCCGCTCGGGAGATCGGGAACGAAACTCAAGTCCTCCATACTAAAACACAATATCACGTTATAATTCAACCTTCTTACACTAATAATGGTTATGAGCGCGCACCAATTTTATTACACCGGATGACTAAACATCCAGGGACATTTCAAATTCCCTCCCAGACACAAATTCAAGGTCTATACCGATCCGTGAAGTATGATCTAGTCTAGTCGGGCGTGCTGTTTCTAGACAACTCTCACCTTGACTATGAATGGGAGAATGAAAGAAAATGTTAATAAACGTTAGGGCGTCCGTTACCTAGGTGTTACGAACGAAACTGATAATTTTTGTGGAGGTTTTAAAGAGGAAAAGCGTATGATAACGTGTATGCGGCGCACGCTGTTTTATTGGGCGAACCGCTCGCACACACACGTCATACATCGGATGATTAACTCGTACTGTCACTGTCAACTGTCAAAAATCAGTCACTGGAAATCTTTGTCAAAGTGACATTAGGTTTTAGCTTTCCCCATTTTTATTCTATATTTTCCTAAGCTCCTTATTTTCTTTTTTTATAAACTAACACCTTGATATCATTTCTCCGTCTAATAAAATACTTCTTTTCAATATTTAAAACTGAGGCTAGTGCCATCTATAGTGATTTATAAGAACTATTTCACTCCTGGAACATACTATTGCTCAAGAGTCGCTGTTCGCTGACATGTGAATGTGGCTTACGTTTGAGAAGTCAACCAATAGATGACAGCACAAAGAACAAGTATTTTTAATGAAAAGTGTAACCGAGATAGCAAGATACAAACCTCGCGTCGTAGATAGAGATAAACATAGTCACTCACACTGACAGCAATCAGCACTACATAGACATTTTTAGTAACAGACGCATAAACAAGAAAAGAGAAGTTGTAAAACAACAAACTGTGTTCGCTGCTTTTCTATCAGATGTAAAATGGACGGGAGGTCGTGTTGTTGCGCGCTCGCGAACTCCGCGTGTTCGTTGTGAAATCGATGTTTATTGTTTTATATTTTGACGTGAATACGAATATTGTTTACGCGATTGTACGACTACTTCGGTGTTCGGTTGCCGAAGGAGATTGTGTTTAGTGCATGTGTTTTCATATGACGTTAGCGCTCACTTCACTTGCAGTGATTTCGCTGATAGCTCACTCACCGGTGGGTGCGCGCGTGATAAACTACGTGTTCGGTACGAAAAAAGGCGATTTAATCGTCTAGTGTGGGTGTTTTACAGTAGCATCATGCTGTGTACGGTGACATAGTGAACGTTGAACAGACCCTGACCTCTGGCAATCATGTCTGGGCGATCGGATTGCAGGAAATTTGCACCAAACATCTTCAACAAGAGCAAATGCACTAATTGCTTCCGTCAGAAGGAGGAGCATAGTGCCGAGGCTTTGGAATCTAATCGGGTGAGTATCATTACAAAACTTTTAAATTCAAGTTTTGAACGTCGTTTATTTCTAATCAACAAGATGAAATATTCGCGTGTAGGTGTGTTCGTTGACTAACGTAACGTATACAGTGCTTGTCCATGTGTGCGTAGGCCGACCACTCTTCAGGTGTTGATCTAACGGATTTCATCGAGTTATTAAAATGGTATTGAGTAGTAGGTACTTCATATGAACACGCCTAAAAATAACGTTTGGTGGGTAGGGACTTTTTTCTGTGGGTAGTTTGATAAAATGGTTGAGTTGAGACAGTTTTAATGAATAGGTAAGTTTGATTGTAAATCGAACCGGATATCTAAAATCACTTTCTAAATAAAATAACCCAAAAAGCGGTAGGTTCATACCCATCTAATAAATTCTACTGTTATTTTTATGAGAAACTTGTCACACCTCTAATTTGAATGTCACAAAAAATTACAGAATTGAGCACCAGCAAATTAGCGGGAAACAACGGGAAAATATCGTTCTAAATTCAAATCTGTAAAATAAACTCGTAAAAAAATAAGTTGAAGGATCATTTTTATACTTTGGAACTTATTATGAATCGAAGGAATTGTTTCTGGCTCGACAATATTTACTTGAAAATGACCCGCAAAGCAACGTAACCTTCATTTATCCACTGCAAGGTTTCAGCCAAAAACATTATTCGTCTTTTCTCTGTTAATCTACACGTATGACATAAATTTAGTACCTACCAGTTACCTGCATTCTTGCAAATGTAAGTAAAAAAAACCCGCGTAGATAGTGTCTCGTATCGTCCTAAGGTACCGTTGCGTATACGAGGACAGGATGCACGACATGTTCAGCATAAAATCTCTGGTTGTTTGTGGAATTGTATCTATGGTATCAATGAGACTCGTTTGTACTTTGTACGCAAAACGAACATTCCGCATTTGAAATTATGTGGACGAGTTGGTAGGCTTTCCAAAACTGCGGGCCTTTTCGGATCATAATTATTTTATCATGTGGACTTTCCTTAATTACTAACTTCCTTCGTGCCTTACTAGGCACGGAGAGTCTTGATATGTAAGGATATCAATCCATTGACAGACCTCGGCAAGCGTAGCTTAACTTTACTCTCTCGGGCGTCTGTCATTCATATTTGTTTGAGGCTAGTAAAGTAGGTAACTATGATTTTAATTCCCTGAAAAGGCATTCGATATTTTATGTAGGTACCTGCTCAGAAATAAACCTGAAAAAAAAAATCATGCTATGCCATTGATGGTGTCAGGTCACTGACCTGGAAATTCTATTCTATCCAATTTTGCGATGGCATTGTCAACCTTTTTACCAAATAAATAAAAAAAATACCGCAGTGTTACCATGATCATTTACCTACACCATGCGGAAATTCTATATGTAAGTAACATATTATATAAAGATACATGGAGGTTTTATCTTACAAAGTTAACGCTTTCCGTGGGAGAATGATAAGACGAGTAAATAGAGATTTAATCTCCACTATCAAACCAGCATTAAGTGCTCAAATAAAGTGATGTCATTAGACCATCATCATCATTATTTTAATTCCAATAATTTACTTTAGAGACCATTGTTTCCCTTCGCTGGTAGTTGAAGATAATTGGTAATGATATGGTACATACAATCAGCATTTAGTTATAACTAGCGACCTTCATAAAGATTAATGCGTAGAAGTAGTATTCAACCTGCTCAGAATGGCGAAGGAAAACATAGTGAGTAGGTACCGGCACGAACCAAAAATTCGAAGTCATGTGACATCGACCGATACGGAGTTTTTTCGAAATAGTCACCGCGGACCTTGAACGCAAAGGGCATTTGGAGGAACATGGATGGGTTTTAGTCAGTAAGAGTCTGACTCTCCCTTCCGCTCCGCCCAGAGCGGAAGGAGTCATTTAATGATTTACCTGCCTTAAAAAAATGTGATATCTACCAATCTGCACTGGGCTCGTGTGGCGGATGGCGGATTATAGCCAACTCCCTCTGACAGATAGCAAGCCGCTGTCCCAGCAGTGGGAACAATAGGCAGATTATTATGCTATTATGCTGCTGTAATTACAGAAACAGCGTATTTCTGAAACCCGTAGCAACATTCAAAAAGTACTGTAGAAGATTAGTACATACGTCCAAACGTTTGGCAGAAAGACGTGATCGAGTTTCACCAAAATCTTTCAAGTTATATTTTGACTTCGCATTTCTTATTGTATTCTGCACACCCACTTTCGATTTGAGACGATTTCATACAAAAACTATAATCAATTTCAATTGTAATTTCGTCTCTATAGCAATTTTTGACAGGAACTTGGATAACTTTCACAATATTTCAGTGTACAGTGCAACAATAACAAGATTGTACTATCGAGGTCACTTTTACGCATGTATGAGCCTGATTCATTTCAATAAGTATTCTAGTTGTAACATTACGAGTAGGAGCCTAGACAATAGTGTCAGAATATTTACACGTAGCTAAGTAGGTAACGAGGTAACTCTACAACAAATAAAATGACAGTAGACAACAAAAATGATCACTTCTTTTTTTTTTCGAATTTGACAGCTATTGCAGAAGTCGACGTGTCAAGTTCATTTCAAAGTTATCAATACCTAAGTGAAATAAGATTTGAAATACTTAATTGAATTTGAAGTAAAGGTATTGAGATATCAAAATATTGTGTAAAAATCATATCATTAGATAATTATCGGCCACTGAATTAAAGTAACGATGACGCATAAGATTGACATCAGAAACCTTCAACTTTTTTTATCTGTCACTGATCAATGTTTGCTATTCATATTTTTTAGTTATTACCTTTTTTGATAGACAAGTCCTAATAAGTGTTCCATTACTGTTATCAAATGAAGTTATCTGCTCAACTACCAATGCCATTATCGGAGTTAGCCATTCACCAAAAATGCTTAGAATGTCGTTATTCATAGCCGCGAGCGAGATAGAAATACGGTTTTCTTTAAGTGCGAGCAGAATAGAAGATCACCTGTCAAACCGAGGTAGGTATTTAATCAGATAATAAGTTCAACGTAGACATTGCTGATAATTTCGGTTAAAAACAAATACTTAGCACGTTACGGCGTAGAAGCACCTGTGACAACAAGATGGCGAATTTACCCCGTTGAGGCCCGTACGAAGTGTTTTTAAAAGACATCGCTATAAACAACATCTTTAGGGCCAGTCAAGTCTCCACGTACGTCTATGTATGGAAAAATAATATTGAAATTAAAAACGAACAGCTTTAATTTTGAAGCCACGACGAAAAGAGGTTTTGGGTCACATAATGAGCGTAACTCCAGTTTGCATGGAAGAACCAGTTTTTAATGAGAACGAGACGTATTAAGAAATTGATTTTAAATCCATGATACAGTATCTAATTGTCCAATACATTTGTGCCACATTGTAATATTCACCTTGAAGGTTCAAGTTTTCTTAACGTCATTGAAATCAGCTGCGGACAAAACATCTTGAACGAGGCTGTGACATCTTGTATTCGCGCAGACCAATCTGCGCCTGTCAACATAATTGAGCACAAAACGACCAAATTTGGTCGAACATGACACAATGTCAAAGCCAAGGCTGAATCATACAATGCCCCACCTAATAATGCGGTTCGGAAACTCATTTCCATCGCAAAGTGCCTCTTATATCCGGGCAATAAGGGTAAACACAGGTTTCAATGGGAAATTACAAAAGGTATCTATCTATTCATAATAATCAGGAAATGTCAAAGCCTCAAATGGCGGTGTTCGGACAATTATCTTGACAAATGCTCCACTAACGAAGCGGACTGACGCGCGCCATGTTGGATGCGCGTGCGCAAGGTGACGCGAGGCGAATAGGAAGTTAACGATCGATACAATGAACGCTGACTTTACACGGTTTGCTAAATAGATGCTAATTTTTTTTCTATATTTATGCTTGTGTAACGAATGTCGGAGAAAGTTTTGCTTATTTAGCAAAAATGTCTTCCTCTTTGATTGGCTGGCGGTTGTACTGAAACTCGTCACGCTAGAATGATTTTTATCTTTTTAATCATTGTTATGTGCTTGGAAAGTTATCATTTATTGCATTTCTTGCAACTACATTTTATGGTCGTTATAATGGTTTATAGCTTCATAGTTAATTTTCTGGTATCTTGCTGAAGCTTTCCTTCCACCATAGTGCGTTAGTCGGAGGTCGTTTATCGTTCTTCATTCTTACCGCAGTTTTTCTCCAGTTCTACTTTGCAGACAGTTGAAACCGCAGCAGATACCTTAAGGTACATTCTAGTGGTTAAAGCTCTTAAGTACTTTTGCTTGGTAAAAAATGTAATTTACATGCCGACAGGTATCTATGGTAAACAAATTGGTTTACCCGGAAAGATCTTAAAGGAGGTCTAGATTAAGCCAGAGCTTATGATCCCACACTTCGGCCTTAGCCTTACGAATATTTTAACAGAAAACTTATCTCCCTCCGAAATTATTTTCTTAATTTAGTCTAGCAGTATTAAATCATCCACCTCGACTTTGACGGCTTCTAATCACAAAACCAACACTGACATAATGTTTAGTCTATGATAACCTTATCTGTCATTAATAAAACTGTTTGTAACAGCTCGAGTGGAAACTAAAGGCATGCTTACTTTCCGGTTTACAGTTATAAAGTTTGTTAGCGTCCAAAGAATGTATGTATGTAAGCCTTGTAGGAACGTCGCCTTTCTTGCTGACATGCCTGAAGTATGTAATATGTGAAGTAGGAAGTTTCGAAGAAAAAGATTAGTATGAGTACTGGTTACTTAATTATTACTGAGCTTTGAACATGTCGTTAAACGTGTTGTAAGAGATATTTCCTAGCGTGATTACCTCGATCCTATTCTGGAATATGTCGCTTCTTAAAAGGAGACTGTTTACGTCGTCTGACTAGGCAAACATGTTTGTGATAAAGGTTCTCTCTATTGTGGTGCTCCTCAAGAAGGATTAGGTTTTCGTTAATAAACGAACGATAGCGTCTTGGCTACAGAGTCGTTTTGGTGGTCCTTTGGCATTTTAAGAATAAGAATAATTTATTGTCCTTAGAATTTACAACCGATAAGTTGATTCCTGGAACTCACACTGATTCCTGTGTCGTGAGATCCAGGTTCCTTCGTTCCGTTTACACTTACTGCTACGTAGGTACATGTAATATTATACTAGTATATACTAGTAAATAATTATGTACTAGTAAAGAAGAAGAAATATACATTAAAAAACTAATAAACAATGAAGACTAATATTAATACACAAAAAAACAGTAGATAACCAAGTATGTATGTAGTGCGTGTGTGTAAATATTTTGTTAAAGTAGAAGATCATTATGTTAGTCAAAAACGATTCCTGAAGTCCTGATTGAATTTGGAAGCGTTTGATCTTGTCCCGATATGACTCGACAATTTCTGCTATCTTGCGAAAGTACCTAGAATACTACTTGCAACTCAGCAACTATCAGTCCACGAGTAACCAAGTCTTTCTGCTGATAATCTATTCAGCTGATTCAGACGAAGCAATTATGTTAATAGACCAAGAACTCCCAGAGACACGTGGCTTATTAGACTAAACTTCAACGATAGCAAAGATAGCTAGGCGCCATGTCCCAACAAAGTACAATCAGAAAGATAGCAATAATCCATTAGCACTGAACCGTAACGACATACAGAGCTGAAACGGTAATAAACTGCATTTCTCAATGGACTGGGTTAATAACCAGCTGACACTATGTTTACTTAGCAAGATTATAAATACGGAAGTAACACGGATAACGCTTGCTATCTTGTGTTTATTTAGCATTCATTCAGACTGCAGCCATTATGAAAACAAGAGTGTGTTCTTAGAATTGATGTCACCATCGTTGTGACTGATGTGAGAAGTCTTTATCGTGGATCATGAACCGTAGACATTTCTTCTTACCCGTAGATGTCTCTTAGAAGGTAGAAACCTGAAAAGACAAGGTTGTTTGATGAAATAAGTGTTGAAATTCGTTATTTAATTTTGTCCCTGCTAAGAAAATAATGGAAGAAGGGACAGTGAGCTATAAAAAATGACGACGTCTTAGAGGCTATGGATTTTTCTTCCTGACGCGAATTAGTGTTCATCTTCATAAAATGCCATTAACATCTTACTTATCCAAGCGTCCGGCTCGCCGGCTCTTAGGTTAAATGCTCTAAGTCTCCAGTACCACGCCAACCTGTATAGCCACAAACATATAGCATTAAGCCATTAAGTCCGGAGGTTAACTTGACTCGAAGTAACTGAACGCCGTGAGCTGTCGAAACCTTTGAGTTCTGCAGTAAATATCGTACTTAATATACAAGTTAAAGTGAAAATAATTTAGCTTTTCCCGCTTTCACGTAACGTCAGTTAAGTCAGGTTTGTAGGTCGCGCATATGTGTGTTTGTTTTACAAAATTAACGTTTTGCTCGAACAGGTTTTTGAAATGTTTTCGTTGGCCGGTGGCGCCGGCGCAGCGCACTTTTGCGGTTAATGCGTAAGCGCAGCTCGCAAACGCGTTTAGTACTTTGACACACTTATTTGTCACACAAAAAAACATATTTTTCAACTGGTTATACAACAAGCTTGTGTCCTTAATGTTTTGCAATTAAAATAGCTAAACTAGTAGCACATGTGTCTCTACTGTATCCTAGCGTTTCTTTAACTCGGCTTATGAACCGTTACGTTTTCGCTGAGATGAATAAATTTCGTTTACGAGTCAATTTTCACTACAGCTTTAAATCTCGCCTTAATATTTATCCTTAAAATTAAATGTTTTATGTTCCAATTTACGGCTCTTCATCTCCAAAACAAATAATCTCGTTCTCACAAACTACTCCGGCCAGTTTATAACGTATGCTCCAATTAAACGTTCAACCAATTCGTGTGTGCCCGCTAACTCTTTCTGTCAAACTCAAGTGTTCTCTTCAAGCGGTCATAAATCCATACATCAAGCACAACACACTGTTAATATTTGTTCTCGTGTTTGTAGAGGCTGTATAACCCGGGGTCGTCTCCAAAAAACTTTTGATCCGAACTGCCGCGCAACAAAGACGTGGAGATGGAATAGTTAAATTAAAAAAAAAAGAAAATAGGAGATGTTGCGTTCCGTTCCTACTCCCCGTAGTAGGAACGGAACGCAACATCTGTAAAGAGAGCCGCGCACGAGAGAAGCTACGACCCTTTCTAGTCTGATAATCTTCAGTAGAGAGGGGAAAAGCGGTCCAGATTAGAATGGTTGGGCTAAACTTGTAGTGTAGCATAAAAAGGAGTGCGTGAGGAATGCGCCGGCGCGATCGCCAGGTGCAACGGCCGCGCGCCCCGCCCCCGGCTGGCATTTTTGTGTACGCGCACGCCTAATGTGTGAGACTCAAACGATTTGGAAATCGAACCTGGCGCCAATTAACTCTGAATTAGAAATAGAAAATCTTATCAAACCTTTTAAGACAGTCACGATTACTTCCATTATAGATTGACCCACTGATGTTTTATTCCTATAATATTTAACTCCGACGATCGGTCGGAAAATATCACACTCCCGCCGCCGATTTGAATTCGGAATACTATCTACGAACCGTTAACAATACAATGAGTTGCCAGCGCTAAATAACAATAATATGTGGGTCGCGTCGCGAACTCGACGCCGGATAAGGCGAACAATTAAAGTCAACATTAACACCTATTTGACAAAGCGAAATGAGCTCGCGCCGTAACTTGATAGTGTATCATATTTACGTCTTCATTGTTAACCGTCTAATTAAAAATTCACGCGTACAGTCTACCGGTGGGAGCCGACCGGTACTCCGTAATTTGATAGCGTTGGAATGTGTTGCCAGTCACCAATGAGGTTTTATCTATGTAGGTTGCAAACGAAAACGTGTTATTCAACAGTTGTTTGGGTGTATAAACATTTTTGCGGCGTTTTGTTTTGCCTTGTTGAGTATGCAAATGTTTTTAGAATAAATACTTAGGCGTAAGTTGGCAGCAAATGAGTCTCGATGATTATTATGTCACATCGATCAGATTAACGCCTTATTAATGTCTTTCGATATCTGACTAGTTTTAGTACTAAGCTAATTATGCATTGACCTTCGATATCCTTTAGATAAGTCAATAGAACTCGCTTTTGGCTTACGTCATTGGTTAGGTACTTAAAATATGACAATAGTCTGCGTAAGAAAACTTAATCCACTGTTTACTTGACAAACATAAGATAGTTAAAGGATAGCAAACATTTGTTTCATTTAATAACCATGACTAAAAAAAATTGATGATGTTTCTGAAACAGATCGGACGTTCTCTCAACACTTTATTTATGAAACCCATCATACAAGAAAGCAAGGTACTCACAGGGAGATAATTTAAATCCTGAGACACATTACATTAGTAGAAACAGAGAAAAAGGTGTTATAAAGAACAACGTCGAATGAAATGCGTTCCATTTCATTGTCTGGAGCTCGCATGTGGCATCAAACAAGTCCACAGAATCATAGGCACTAATGACCGTCCTTTATTCAACCTCTCTGCGTATTCTCTGAAGCCCGTATTGCGTTACACCGTGGTAAATCTTTACAAAGGTAATTTATGCCTCGAATTAAAGTTTACGAGCCACTCTGTCTACGATCGGAGAGATGTCACATATCAAATTCATAGTCAAACTCGTTCTCACGACTCACGACTGCACCCGTCAAATTAATTCTGGTTACGCGTTTGTGGCGGTCACCGTAAACATTTTTATGGAACGAAAATAATACTGGACCCATTAAGAGTCTTTTACACGTCATTAGACAGATGCTGTAAATCGAGAACGTTTGTAGTCGAGCTAATTTAACTTAGTCGATTACAGGCGGCGCGTCTCTATTCCACGTAAATGTCGCTCTAGACGCGCAATAGTACACCACTCATTAACAACTTTTTATTAAAGTAGATACTTACCGTAGTTAGACTATCTCGGTAATGTTTCACGAGTCACGATGCGTTTTCACATTTACATATTCACAATCTAGACGAGAGATAGCGGCTCTGAGCTAAAGCGAATCTCTAATTAAAACATTAAAAACACAGTTTGTTTCATTTTCCGTACGCAACCGTAAAAAAGTCAATATGGCGGCATTTGCATACACAAATGAGTGCATCGCGCGGCGTGCGTGCTTTTAATTGCCAACTATTTTTATCATTTTATTTAGTCGAGTTGCTGTATCGATACCTCGGACGGCTCGTCCCGCGGTGCACACTAAATGGACGCTATTCCTAGATAGTGTTGTTTTAATGTTTATCTGTGGTGTTCCCATCTGAAAACACATTCCGGTTCGATGCGACGCGGTACCAAACCAAAAGCGTACCGTTAAGTACGCGTCCAATAAAATACTAGCCGGCCGCATATGGTAATTTCGTAATTGCGTGTTTATCCGTGACCACGGCTATATTTAACCGCAAAATGTTCACCTGCGAGGCGGAATCGCTTAACCAAATAATTATATATCGATTACACACTAGACTTTTGAAGGGAAGAACAGGTAGCCTGATCAGTGATCAATGCTACTAAGATGGCTCCCACACCGTATTACTTCGATTAATTCAATTAGTACTTATAATGAAACGCTCAGTTTGATCAATTATCCCTTACAAATGAAGCTACAAGTGTAACTCGATAAGTCAATGCCGTAAAAGGTTTGCGATAAAGAGTTAAGCAATGGCTGTGATGCAAACGGTACGCAACATTGTAATCGATAAACGAAGCCGTGGTGGAATCGAGTTCGAGTCTGTGGAGAAAGGTTACGTGGTTTTGGTTATCAAAATCGAGACCAGATTTTTCGAGGCATCGAATTCGGTCGTTTCCGTGCGTGTACGCAATTTGATACTGTACTACCGGCTAGGAATTCGAAACCACGTTTTTGTTTGGTGATTATTTGAAACTGGAAATGCTGAACCAATCGAATCGCTCGCTTTTTTTTTTTTTTTTTAAACCGGCCAGATGCGAGTCAGACTTCTGCACCGAGGGTTCCGATCGAATCTTGATTTTTTCCGAGTATACATTACCTACGGAAGTTTATAAACTATGAATCAAAATATAGCAGATAAAATCGAAGGACAAACTTAACTTTGTTGGTGAAAAAATGTTCTCCCATACATCAATGTACGTTACGGTCAATTCTTCAACCGAAAATATATGTTTGTAATCGTATTAAAATACTTTTAATATGATAAAACTATAAATTTCCTCATTTTCAGACTCTTCCCTGTACTTGTAATTTTGATTCCCTTGAGACTGTCGAAATATACGTTTTTTGGGGCATAAACGGCCGTATCTTTTTTACGTTAACTTAGAAGTTAAATTTTTTCACAGCTTCAATTTCAACTCGATACGTCTATTCGTTTCCGAGATAAAAAGTCTTGACAGAGAGACGGACGAACAACGATACGAACAAGTGATCCTATAAGGCTTCCGTTTATCCTTTTGAGGTACGGAACCCTAAAAAGTAAGGAAGTTTTTGTTACATTGCGACTGAGATATCAGCGAACGTTGCTTAAAAAATAGTGTTATTGCCCCTCAGTTTCCGTCATACGCATACCAAACCTAAAGACCTCAATAATAACCCGGAAAACGCCAAACGCTAAACCCTGAAAATTTTATCACTTAATAAACATAAAGATTGTACCTAATTTATGGGCACCTGGTTCGGGGTCGCTTGGAGCCCTAGTCTCAGTACTGGTATATGAGAATGTTTAATTAAGTAGTAGGTAATTTACTGCTAACTGGAATATTGAATGGAGTTAGTTTGCATTATTCCCGTTGTACCCCGCGGCGCCACTGCTCAAACACTTAATGTTGGCTTTGAAATGATTGATGTTGATCTACCTACTATACTGTGTACAGTAGGATAAGCTGTTTGGTGTACAAGTAAAAAAATCCACTACACTTCAGACAGTCGGTGAGTAAAGTGATGTCAAAGAATTGATTACTCGGCATACTCATAACAGTGTTTAAAAAAAAAATTAAAAACCCCCGACAAAAAAAAAGTAAAAAATAATATGTACCTACTTATTGATCCTTTTAGTTTAATTTAGGTACGATTCTTTAAGTCAAGCGTCTTCGCACTGCAATATTTTTTTATTTTATTTCATGTTTCAAACTTAGTTTACCTAATAGGTACCTAATACTAGAAACCTATGATCTACACTCACCGAAACGGCACAACATCGTAAACCAAAATATCATATCGGTAGAACGAGTGAAAATAGCTTAGCATCTCACGCCAATGTATTCACTCATTTCTCTTTTCAGCTTCATCGTCCAGACCCTGTTCGCAATCTATATTAAAACCTATTCATTACGTCCATTTTTAAATGAATATAAACACGAAATGTCCGCTGTAAGTAAGTGAGGAGTTGGGTATCCTGCAGATTCCAGGTCATGCTGCAGTACAGGTTAAGGTAACTAATCTACCTATAATCTGTTCATTGAAACCATTCGAGTGAACCCTAACACTATACCTCTGCTGGAACTTACTGAGGAGTTGGGTATTCTAAGGTCATGCTGCAGCATCAGGACAATGTTACCATGTTCTTGTAATACATTGAAGTAACGGAATACCAAATTTCGAATCGATCAAACCTATAGAAGTTCCACATCCCTTTATCAACTAGAAAAGAGCTGATGATCTTCAAACGGCTGGACCGATTTTCTTGAATCATAGCTAAGACCACTCTATTAAATAATCTTTCGTACAAAAAAAACCGCATCCAAATTGGAGGTACGGTGCCACAGACACGGTCAAACTTATAACACCCCTCTTTTTAGTCGGGGTTAAAAAGTACGTAGTTACATGTTGCCTGTATTCCAAATCGTTTTTTCGATTGTACTAAATTACTTCTGCTTATTGTTTGCTGTCAAATGTATTCGTTACCAGACTCTAATGACTAATAATTAATATTGAATAGATTGTTCTTAGTCCATTGAAATTACAGTTTTTGCCTTTGCAAAAAACATTTGACCGCTAAAAACTCGAACAGTCAAAATATAGTTGATATATGTGCGTTAAATTAATCTAAGTTTAAAACTCAGTTCATGCAAGGCTATATTAATGCTCAGTTACAATACAAGCTATTAGCAATTTAAATACAAAATGATCTAACATTACCAGCTGACAATGTTATACGGATAGTGCTGTGCAGCATCAATCCTGTTGCTTTGAACAAACTGGCGACTTTGAAACCACTAAAATGTTGCATTGCCCAGTTTTAAACGTTCTTTTTTAAAATCGAATCGTCTGACATGTTACCAACCAAAGTGTTTGTTTGTGAAAATATATGAAGTAGAAGCTTAGTCACTATTTTTTAATTACTACGTCTTGGCAATATTGAAAATGTACCTATGTCTTGTTTCAATATCCAACCGGTAATTCTCAGCACTCCGAAACTCATTTCTTGTTAGCGTAAGTAAACTAATTCCTTCCTTTCAATTTGATTTAAACGTACGTGAAAATGATATTTAATTTAAATATGTATTAGCCTAATCTCTAAATAAAATAACAGTAAGTAATACAGAAGTGGCACGGTTTACCGAAGTGGCCCGTTTGTATCGAACGTTGGAAGTGGGTGCGACTATAAAAATGACATTTTATGCGAGATCCAATACCAATATCTTAGAAACTTATTAACTGAGAAATCGCCTAGTTTGATTGTAAGTTGTAACCATTATTTCCCATGAATTAAAATAATTTATTTAATTTTTACACTTGCTCTGCTGCGGTAACGGACCGGACTCGAGTCGGATTTATTTATGTGTTGACATTTAAGACTTTATACTTAAGGCAGAGTTCATCGGCTTAAAATGTCATATTAAATATTATGTCACATAAACATTATGCATTTTTTAAACATAAAGTATACATCGTTTTCGATGACATGAAGTAATTCTATGCTAAAGGTTACGTACGTTTCAATATTTTAGAGATTGGTAATTCGTTTGGGAACCTCTAGCCAATGCACCGCAGATGTATTTGGAATTAGGAATGCGTGATTTCAAAATCGAGCCTTTCAATAGATTAACTTGGGAACGAAATTACTTTGACATACCAAACCGAATATTTGTATGGGTTCTTAGAATAAATATTGTTATTGGATATCGAAGAAACATCATCCATCAAAAAGGTTTTGCGAAAGAAAAAAAAGAGATCCTCTCACGTATCGTTGAATTTCGGTCTTGGGATTACAAAACACGACAGTTATTTCGTCGATTGTTCGCGCGCTGTCAATTTCGCGCGGGAACCCGAATCCGCCATTGTTTAAAACGTTCGGATGCACCGGGATCGAATTTCGTCACATTGGTCGTCGCAGCATTGTTCTTGCATATTTCCAGACGCGAATGTTGTGTCAACACGTTTGTTTCTCATTGTTTTGGCATGCTTTGTTTGTTGTTGGGAAGATGAACAGGTATTGTTGGATTCTCGATAGACGGCGGATGCGGCGCATAAACACGGGCGCTCATGATGAGCTCATGTTTCCTTTCGACTTACCTACACACCGTTAATTGGCTTGGCATGGTTTTCGCGATGATAACAATCAACATGCAAATTCTGCATTGCGTAATCGTCCTTCAAATATTTTACGTGTTTTATTCATTCATTAAAGTTTACAGTCATACGAGTACATTGTATGTGCAGATCATTTAGTGGACGAATTTTTCAAACTAGGTAGGTTGTGCTTTTGTGAGTTATTTAAATGTTTTGAATAAAATAATTAGTTACCTACAGCTATTAAAATAGCAATTACCACATGTTTTTTGTTATTTTTAATTAAAAATAAGCTCTTCTTCAGACAGATCTGCCAGTTGTGATTAATTTGTATGTTCTTTCTCCATCAAAGGCTTCTTTAAAACATCTGTTCAAGAAACGGCACAGCACAGCACAGCACAGACCCCACAAAACTTCACATAAGCCAGCAGTAGTACCACCACCGGCGTGTCGCAACCGCGACTACGCATGTCCCACGACGAACAATCGAACGCTCCAACCATGTACCAACGTAACCTCAGTCGTGTACCATGTACCATGCAAAGAATTAGCATACTCGCAGAACACCATGCCCACGCGCAGCACTGCCAATCCATCATATTTGCTGCTGTGTGCGTGCACCGAGCCATTTTAGTTCTTACCAATATAAATTTGCGGGATTCGAAACGGTTCTCGCGCGATTTTAGACTTTTCTTTGTTGGGTTTAGAAGTTTCGGGCCTACCTCCATGGTTGCTCGGCCATAGGGCTTCAATAGGAAAGCTAATGGCGCGCGTGTATCTACACAGTCATCGTGGTTGAGCTGAAACGATTTTGCCTTGTTGGACGTCAAAACTGAATTAGCTTGCTGTTTTAGTATTTGGAGCATGCGATGAGAAATCTGGTCCTTTGAGCAGAGTTACTCGCTTCCAAGGCTAATTTTGCCTTTTACTTACACAATTAACGTATTGAATTTAAAGAAGTATCAAATTAACTAATGCAATGCCTCCGTTTTCTATTACGGGACAGGATATACCAAGATTCAATGACATTTAATAAACCTCATTGAGATACTGTTCAATGAAATCTGTTTGCTAAAATCTTATGCTGAGCATTTCCATTTCCTAACTAATGATTATGTTCTTGAATGTAATGAATAATTATAAAATATCATTAAGCTATAAATAAGAATGTAGTTATTAACATATCCGTCAATCAAAGAGGTTATTAAATAATGATTATGTTGACACCTTCCATATTTGGTCTAAACTGTTTTTGCACTATGTCATTGTATAAATTAATATTAAAATGTTCTGTTATCTCCTTATTTTGGCCAATGCACTAACAGTTGTTTCAATTATGAAAATAATCTTTTTTTTTTGGTCCTTTTTGAACGCACCCAACGCACGGATCAAAAGAATCGCTATCATTCTCGAGAAAAAAATAAATAAATGAACAGTTCGAGCGTTTTCTCAGTTATTTCCAATCAGCTACAAATGGAATTCCTAGGGACAGGTGTTCCATACCTGGTGTCGCGGAAAACATACCAGATGGAGTTGCAGAGTTAGTGGCTTCCGGATGGCATATTAATTCATTGCTTTCCTGATACATAATTATTGTGGGCTTACTGCCTTGTTTGCTAATAACCTTTAGTATTAAGTGGTGACTTTAATTACTTGATTGAGGACGTATAAACACACTATATTTTCGAAAGTGAGATAGTGTATTTCAATCTTCTTTCTGGCACACCATTTATATATTGTTTCTATCTACCGTGCATGTTTCATGTATAGGTAGGTACCTATGTGCTAAATATTTTTTTTTTATAAATCTGCTGCAGTTAATTATGGCTTAGAAAAGAAACCCAATTAATTGTTGTGCCTCATGAAGGACCAAATAAATTACGAACCTTCTCGAGAGCACATAAAGAACCAGAAGACGGAAAAGTAAAACAGAGATATCAGGAATCTAAGAAGATAAGGGGTAGTTTGTATCTAAGAGAATTAAACACAGTGTGTGCGGTGTCTTGAATTACTTGATCAGTGACCAGCTGCTGGATATAAATAAGATGCTCTTTATGGTGTAACAAATAATTACGCCTATTAAACGGTGATCGTATAAGTCAGGATTGAGAACGAATTAATTTAGCATATCAAACACTTTTTATTAGCATTAACTGGATCTAATACAATTTAATTAACAAGGACTGTACCAACTTGGCTCTTGATGAGGTACACTTTTATAAATGTCTACAATACATATTCTGTAAACATTTCGAGGTAAAGGCTTGGGTGAAGTGATCACAAAGCCGGTCGATTCTGTAAACATGTTGAAGTGAAGGCTTGGGTGAAGTGATCACGAGGTGAGCTGTCAATACATATAATCAAGATGGAATGACAGCTCACTCCGTGATCACGTGACGTCTTGCTTCTATGGATTGACAGCTCACTTCACCCAAGCCTTCACTTCGACATGTTTACAGCCGGTCGATTCTGTAAACATGTCGAAGTGAAGGCTAGGGTGAAGTGATCACGAGGTGAGCTGACACGAAAACATGGCGCCATGGCCAACAATTTTTTAAACTTAAGTTATGTGCAACTCACGTCTACAAAAGCTAATTGTCAGTTGTTGGTACAGTCATGGTTTATTAATAATGATAATTTGTCATTCATTGATTGTTTGTTTGGAGGCGCGTGTGTCGGCCTCGACGCCCACACGTCATCTGATGGTAAGTCAACTAGTCGGCTATGTCCACAGAATATGTATTTTGTGGGTAGGTGACAAATGCTAATGTACCGGTACTGTGTGACGGTAGTTTTGACTATTGTTATGCTGGGTGGGACTGAGGGTGTTCGTTTCAAATTATAATTTTGTTGCAATTTAAAGTGTTGCCATTTTAAACTTAGCAAGCTTGTTGGTAGATTTTTTTTTAAAATTAGTTGTCTGTAAAGTCGGTTTACGGACGATAGTTAAAGTGACAGTTTCATAACAAAACATTGATGAAATAATCGTAACGTAACGTTACAATGAGCGCAAAGTTACAATGAGTCATCCTTTTTCGTGCGTACAGCCGGCGTTCATCGATTTATTAGACGTTGTCACATCAAAAAAATAAAAATGTTTCAAATTTCAAGAAAATTGGGACCCAAACAAAGTAAATTGAAGCATACTACCTACATTTTTGGGTTTATCATATTTTATCTACTACAAACGCATAACATAAGCCATTCCAGCTACAAGATGCTAAACATCGTAATTTCAAAGCAGATTTTATTGATTTCAGAGAAATCTGTTTAAAAATAAACAAACTACGTTTATAAACTTTCAATAAACCAACTCAAATGCCTTTTTAATACGTGTAAGAGGAACTTATGAAAGCTTTCATCGAATTTACTCGAAAAATGGTTTCACATTTCGCTTAACGGCAGCTTTAAGGCTTTTTGTACATGTTTAATAACGAAATGGCGAGAGTTCGCATAATTTTAGCGTAAATATCCTTTTAACGTCTTTATTTACGATTCGCAATTTTTTTTCGATTCGGTAGTTGGTAATTTTGTTGTGAGTTATTTTGTATCTAGCTTCTGCGAGCGGTGTTGAAGTTGGTCATTATCTCAAGAGAACATACTCCCAGGATGACATAGAATTCCCTGTCAGAGTCTGTGTTTCTTGAAAGCTACAACCTGAGTCTTTAAGTCAGGAGTGAATAGGTTACTTCTAAGCAAACGTGCTCCATCAGGTAACGAGCAAATATGCACTCGTATCAAGATTTTAAAAAAAAACTTACGACATTCTTCGTCAAGCACTTTTTTATATTGTTGGCATTTTGCATGTATCTTCATCTCTTAAATAAACACAAAATAACTTCCTCTGCATATGAAAACCATTATTCGTTTAAATATCACCATTTTTAACCCGACTTTATGGACGCGGAAACAACTTTTTAAAACATTATGCTGTTCACTGCAACATTACGGGGTAAGGCGTTTTTATTCGTCCATTTAGCGTTTCAACATTTTAATTAATTATTTTCTCTCTTTACAGGTAAGTTATGCCTTTTTGGAGTTGAACAAAGTCATTATGAGGTACAGATTACGTTTTTGCTGTCATTATGGTAAGCAAGTGTTGATTACTATTTTAATGGTGTATATTTAATTAGTTCGACCGGGACCGCTGTATCGCTGTTCGCCTTAGGAAGGTGCGGTGAGGCGAGGTGATTTTGTCACAAACTGTTGGATGTTTTTTCGTATGGAGGTATTACGAGTTTTTGCTAGCAGCATACGGAATTACGGATTTCAGCAAAAATACGTTTTGGTTAAGGAAAGCGCCAGGGTAGCCCGCGAAATTAAAACTTTCATACGTTTTTTGCATTTTGCAGGTCAGTGTCAGATTGTATGTTGATTACAATACGATTGGCGACACTGACCGGTAAATTGCAAAAAACATAAGAAAATTTGAATTTCGCGGGTTACCCTGGCGCTTCCACCTTAAACAACATTGCTCGCCGAGCAGATAGTCGATGGGGTCGAAAGGTTCTGGAGTGGCCACCGCGTACCTACCGGAAGAAAGAAGCGTTGGACGGGCTCCCACAAGGTGGACCGATGACCTGGTGAGGGTCGTGGATAGCCGATGGATGCGAGACGCACAGGACCGGTCGACGTGGCGACACTTGGGGGAGGCTTATGTCCAGCAGTCTTTCAGCTAAAATGATCATCCCCATGACTATTTAAAGGTGTCTTTAACTTGGCCAAACAGAGTGATATATGGCCGCTTTAACATTGAGTTACTCGTATTAATGTTGCCTTTTATGACGTTAGTAACGAAGGTTATTTAACAATAACGTGTTACAGAAAATATTTGCCAATTGATCTAATTACAGAAGGTCTCATTTTAGTGAATGAGCTGTTTGTCCTTAATCAGTTGAAGTTTATTTCGTTTCTAATATTATTTTATACTATGGACCCGCCCCGGCTTCGCACGGGTAATATTTACTGATTGTGCGCCCGAAAATCGACTTTTCTTATTTAATAATTATAAATTAATAATTAATATGTAAGTATTAATATGTATTTTAATATAAATGTATAATTTTAATAAATCGACTTTTCTAATTTTATAATTTTAATATATAATATTTTAATGTAAATGTATAATTTTAATATGTATTATTCATATAAAATAAACCTTCCGGAAGAAATTGTCTAAATGAAAAGCGCATTAAAATCCGTTGCGTAGTTTAAAAGATCTGAGACGGCGGGAAGCGCCTTTTGTTTTATACCATGTATAGATTTGCTAGTCGAATAAACAGTAAATAAATCTAGCTAGAAGATTTAGCATAATGTAACGGATTCCATATTGTCCGATGTCGAAACCGGTTGCATATTTTCGCAACCTGTATCCATTTTATTGGACAGCTACTGTCTCTGCCATTAATAAAAATGAACAAACTGGCTCTTTTTTACATGGACGACCTTTCTTTAATCATTATAAATTACCACATGACATATTTATGTTGTAATGTGTTTTCGTAACAAGTGCAAGGCCCAGTTTAATTATAATTAGTGTTCTGTGGTTATGGGTGCGCGTGCGCAGCGTTGGCGTCTAATCCCTCCTTATGTCACTGACTAGACCAAATGTATAACGGTTTACGGATTCGGTTAAGCCATTACTGTTATATTTTATTCGTCGTCCAAATAGGAACAAAATATCAATAAATAATACGGATAAAAGTCAGATATACCATCTGTGTGGCATTAATTTGACAGTTATAAATATGCATTGAGATTGATTATTTTTTTGCTATGTTCCGTTTTTTTGGCTTCTTGATGCTGTAGGCTGATGGGAAAAACCACCATGGACCTTATTAGGCAATCATAATCTAGTAAATCTCATTGGCATCGTAATGGCTAAAGTAAACGGTGATAAATTGCATGCTGATTATATCTATGGTTAAACTAAAGCCTTCAGGAATTAGTACTTTCATCTAACATTGTACCCATAACCCTTATTAAGGCCTAAATTATTCACGCATTTCGTCATACTCCCTTATCTCAACATAATTCCTAAACTGCTCGAGTTAAATCACCGTCGGTTACAAATTCAGCTACATACCTACTTACCTGTAAACTAATTTAAATTGAATGCAATCATTATTCATTGAAAATTGCATAAACTACGCCGACAAGTTGAAACGGCCATGTCGTGGCCAATAAAAATTAAACGTGACAATTTTCACAGTGTAATAGACGCTTGTTTATTGAAAAACGTGTTTACAGTAAGCATTTCAAAATTGTTGCCACCCTTTTATAGAAATAGTCGACAATCTTATAACTTGAGGTGTTAAGGGGATCTGTAAACATTTAACACCTCCTTTTAAGGTGTGGAACTGGCCGAAAGCAAATAAAGTAGAAAAAAAAGTTATTTGTCAAGTTACGCGCGCTGTCAACGTGACGTTTGATTTCCCGCCAACGCGTTGCGTCTCGCCCACGTTTTATCTGATGCTTATACTTTCTGATCCAACGGGACGGCTCCTTGTCAAATGCATCAGAACCAGTATCTTAGCGTATTATGATGAAAAATGTCGTGACACCGATAAAAATGTGACATAAAGAGTGTATTTATCTGATTGTGGACGTACGAATGTATGTTGCGTTTGTTAATTCCTCTAGTCCATAAAACATGGAGTGTAGATTTTATCTGGACATAAGTTTTCGTTGTAACAAGTTTGTATTTTTTTTAAATCGGTACGCGTCTTGATTGTAAATTTTAAAGAGGTCTACCCTATTTATTAGATGCAACGTAGTTAATATTCAACAAGTTGTTTTTTTATTAAATAAATCAAGACAGCTTAGGTCATTACGTCTCCTTGGCGCAAAATAACGCTTCTTATTTATTTATTTATTTATTTACACTTTACGCACACAAATGTACAGAGGCGGACTTAGTGCCCATCTGTAGGTAACATGTGCCCAAGTATAGAATAACATTACATGTATGACCACTGGGTCACTTACTAATCTCTCCATGTACGGACCATTTGGTCGAGGTTAAATGAGAGGCTTTATTTAAAATTATAATGAACACAAATAAAGAAAAAGAAGTCTAAGAACATGGTTTTATTAAAATTCCTAATAGATTTTGTAATCGGAACCGTTGTAGGTACCTACAGAAAAATCAAACACCAACGCTGACCATGCACTGACAATTGAATTTTTTACGCCTGTCATTTAACTCATATAAAATACAGGACAAAAATATATTTCAACATAAATCTTATGCGAGCAAACACACAATATGACCGGAGAACATAAAACACGCCTTCAAAGTAACTCTCGTATGAGTTGAGACAAGCTGCGCTGCGAATTACCTAAAAAGGCTGGCCAGGAAATTACCACATCGTAAATAATTCATGCATTATTATTACTCAATCATGTCTGTGCAACGGTGAACGTTTCAGTGGGACGGTTTTTTTTGCCCGTGTCCCGTTTGTGGCGCAGCCGTTTTTCTCTAGACATTGTCCTGTCCGTTGCGCCGGACCCAACGTGCAGAATGAGATGACTCATGCTCCGCCGACCAGCGTTGACAGATTCAGTTTTGTTCGGAAACTCACTGATCATATTTAAAGGCATAAATAAAGTTCCATGTTTAAAATCTGTAACGGTACTCCAAATCGTCACAGTGACCTGACGAAAAAGAGCAGAACCGACCGGTCACGGCTTGCCGTCGTCACAGGTGCTCTACGTTCACTTTCAATCAAGATGCTACGATTTATTTTTATAGTTTTATACTGCTTTGGGCTTGTGATACGGTCGATTCCCATGCTACTTAACTAATCATTCGACTTATTATTTGTGTCAGATGAGTAGGCAACACGCTAACGTTGATTTTTTAATTCAAAGTCTAAAATTATAAGTTCATTAATGTACCATGTTTAGCATTTCGTTATCTCGACCCGCTAGTACCAGTTTTTTAATTAAGAAAGAGTAATCTGCCAGAGTTCGTGCGAAGATGCCGCCTAGAATAGCGGTCACGGCCTCGCAGGAAAATTAAAAAATAAACGTTGGTTTTGGAACGCCATTCGTAAAGATTAAATAATTTACAACCATGACAAAATAAAACGAGAAATATTAAAGATGAAATGTTTTATTATTTTAATCGAAACATCTTTGTAACACGATTATGTTTGTCGAGTTGTGTGACTTGCATTCGTCCTAGTATTTTTTTCTGCGAAATGTTCGTGACATTATCATAATATTCCACCTCGATTTACATATTTATAACAAGGGTAGCTAACAGTATAGTCTGGTTTTAAGAACATACCGGTTGATAAAAATATAGGGTGGTCCGTTTGTATGTAAATTCGAGTGATATTTAAATATCTAGAGTGACTATAACAATAAATTAAGATATATAATGTAGTCGATGTAATCCCACATATGTAGGTGGCATACCGTTGCAATGTTAAAGGATCTTTATTGTTTTTTAATGCATATTCATCTACTTACATTAACAAATTGAGATATCAATTCGGTTTCGAAGTATTTATTGACATAAGTTGACATTTCATTGCGTCGCTGCTCTATGGCCGTATAATGCCATGGGAATCAGAATTATGGGAATCATTTATTTTATTTATGTGTCATCGAATTTATAGGCATCGAGATTTGGGTAGAAATATTTAAATTCAGATATTAACGTTGATTTTGATTTATCATTGATGACGAATAAAGTTAGCTTTACTTTTCTGATAATTAACACCTAAGACTTACCATATTTTAAAAACTAAAATGAATGGCATGTTGCACTAATTGGATATAGTGAAGGTTATGTTCCGTAAGATTTGGTTCAAACACTAATATTCCACATAAGAAATATTGAAAGGATCTATATTAGCTGTATTTCCTAAATGAATAAATCGCGTCATTATAGTTCAAAATCGCATAAAACATCGATAAGTTAAACGAAAGAGGATATCATTTACCGATGACGAAGCCTCCTAATGAAAAACTTCAAAACTACTCGGATCCTTCATGAAGCTGAATGAAGAAGTGTATTTATGTCGCCAAACGAGTTTCCATGGGGTGACTGTACCTAGGATCCCATACAGAGCTACCTACCATGTGGTTTATTGCTTTCACAGACATCTGTCCTACGTTTTGTTATTGTGTAACTACATCTATTAATCCTTAAAAGGTGCGGGCAGACCGGCGGAGCAAAACAAGTCATAAAACACCATATTAGGAGCCAGGTCTTAGACACTCGACTTACATGTGCCCAATAGTCCACTCAGTAATCCACTAATTAATTTAGTGTTTTACTATAACTGCGTTTAGAAAGTTGTTCCGCGTGGGCGAATGCTCAACGTTTATTTGAAACTTGAAATTTAACGATGTCATAACATCAAGTGATTGACAACCGATGTAGGGACCTATAACCGAATTTTCTGATTACTTAATTTAAATAATAATAACACTAAAAAGAAAGCCAGTGCCGTTTATTGCCGTAATTGATGGAGCCTTTATTAGTTTTAATTAGTCGATTATTAGCGATTTATTAGTCAATTATGAGCGTCTTAATTATCAATAGCACTGATTATACTTAAAATATGGCAAAATATGTAAATGGATGACGAAGCCATCTTATATTATATCGATTAAGAAACGAGTCAAACAGGGAATATTTCTACTTATTAACGTGTATTAATACGACTTTATTTCGACAGTAAAACGGACATGTTTGTAAGTATACAATTAGCGCGAGTACATAAAAACTAATTGGCTTAATTAAGATATCTCGAAGCCGATATTACAAGTTAGCCCATTAGTAAGATGTCGCATCACTAGTGGACTAGTTAGTCGATTCTCGCTCCTCGCTCGACAGTAATCGTAACCGCGGCCATCGATAGTGGTAATCGCTACACGTAATATGTAAGCCACTACTGCCGGTTCGCCCGTTTATTTACAGGTACATACAAGTAGATACGAAGCTATCTGGAAGTTTCTGATACCTTACAACATCAGCCTGCTTGGGTTTATGGCAAAACATCTATTGCTCAAAGATAAACGTATGGATTTATTAAGTACTAATCATTTTGCTGACAAAATATTTTGTGAGAAAATTCTGCTATAGTGTCAGTCATACAAAAATGCCTAATCGTTTATAATATAAATTTTAAGAACTAAGCTCTAGTTATTTAATGGGTCAGAAGCCCTAGGCTAAACAAAGTGACATTCCATATTCGCTAACGATTCACAAAAAAACTAATATGAGATGAGTTTGGTACCGAAATGTTGCGACCGAAACATTTTTGCTTTAATCGTCATCGATAGAACGTCACTTTGTCTAGCCAGCTTTCGGATAAGCATAAAAACGATGATTCATTAATTTCATCAAAAAACTAGTTCGCAAAAATCATCTTCTGTACATCCTTATTCCACAATCCATTTAACAAAACGGTTAAAATCCGACTCAATTAAAAGTGCAGCCACCGCTTAACTCTGCATACGCATCAATACTTTGTTTTAATTGTCCGATTTATATCTGTGACTTGTGCTTATGATACGGGAAATTAGTTGCACATCCTTCGGGTAAGCGGTTTGTGGTCGGATTGTGACGCTTTCGAAGATGAGCTGAAGATATTTCTGAAGCTATTTTGTCTTTACCTTGTATTGTTTTAGTGAGGTTGGGTTTTTTATATTCGTCTCTAGTTAAGAGCGTTTAGTCCTCACGGTATTTTGGAATTATCATGGAATTGAATGAACCGATTTGAATGAAACTTAGGTAATACGCATACGCAAGATACCTTTATCCAAAAAGTTACTAAAGATCGTTTTTTAACAAGACTAGACAGACAGAAAGAGCAATTTAAAGTTTTAAAGAAAGTGAGAATCACTCAGGCAAAATGTTACTTCTGTTTTATTAATTTCAATCAATTCATTAGAAATTGGTACCCCTATTGCGAAATGCATATAGTGATTTATTGTTCAAGTGAGCCTTAGTAACTGTCAGCCTAATTAGTTTACTAGTGTTTTTTCTACGTAGCACGAGTTTTTAATGAATTAAAATAAATCGTCTTATCTCGTAATTCCTAATTGTAGCTCCATGAAAGTTTCGTGAAAATCTTTTGTAATTTTATTTTCTCACTCTGCTACAGCTACGTAGCTTTAGAACGCTTCGCTTCATAACTGCAGGCCGAACCTAACATTTAAATTAGCCAGGAATATTTATGAAAATAGTGACGTTCTGTTTGTATCGCAACAATTTACCTGTATTTATACCAATACATAAACCTATTTTAACTCTAAATGGAACATTTGAAAGTCCATTTCGATATCAGAGTTTGCAATCAACTTGGTAATTTGGATGTAAATTTCAACGAATATGGACTTTATTTTGTACCTACATTGATAATATTGAGAGAATCTGTTTGTATTATTGGTATCGTATTAGTTAACTGTTTTATTAATTTTATTTGAATACTTGAGAGAATAATACGTTTTTAAAATACCAAGACAAAAAAACAGCATAATATCTAGACTAGATATTTCATTAGTCCTTCAATTATACCAAGTTTCTTCCAACCCAAGAGTAACAAAACAGCCAGAAAGATTTACTTTCGCGAATTTAGTCTAACTGTCAGAGAAGTTCCTAGAAAATGCTCTGAAACCTAACCTATTTTAGTTGTGCTAGACTAAATAAATGCTACCCAGATGTTGCGACGGGTTTCTGAGAAACCAAGTTCCGCATAGACATGTGCTGAGCACATTTTTAGGTCTTACTGAATGAGAAAATAATAGATATAAAATACTAGGCATTGAGCAAAAGCACAAAGAAAAAGTCATCAATATCATCCTTTTTAAAATAAACAAAAATATTTACGTCCCACAAAAAGTAAACGACAACATCCTTGATTCCAAATTCAAAACACTTGTTTTCTTTTTTCTTATTTCAATGTCATACAGCCAATAAAAAGTGACGTGACTTTTAACATCAAAGCTTATACCTTAACTTAGAATTTTTGAGCCGTCTATTTTCATCTGAGCCATCAATCTTTGCTCCCCCCTTCCCTCCCTCGCGCTGCACCTGCGCTGCGCTTGCGCATCTTTATTATTAGACGTCGCGACGCGCCGGTCGTTGAACCCGGCGACCTGCTTACCGAAATAAATCGTGCACACGTGCCAGTTAGGCTTTTGTCAAGCTTGCAGAATTCTAGGGTTGGTTAAATAGTAGCTGACTTACTGCTAATTTTCTAGGCTTTTTATTTGCTTAGCGCTTGAGCGATCAAGTAGTTTAACTTATTATATACCATGAATAATAGCGGGTTGTCCCAGTAGCCAAAAGACGATCGGGAGTTTTGGAGTGTATGTTTTTAAAAATTCAGAACCAGAAGATGAATTCAAAATTTTCCTCAATTTCTTTTTACCAAAATTTAAGCACCATGCAATCGCGTATTATATTTATGTAATTTAAAGCTTCAGCGATTTGTAACAAACATTCTTAAGAATTTTAATCGATTTGGTCTTGGAATTATTTTGAATTGACTGGAAAATATTTGAAATAATTCCCGTTCATATACAAAATTACATTCTATCTTGTCAAATATTTAAAAATCGAATTTACAAGCGCTACCAAAATGTCACGTGGTCAATCCCGAACATTTGGACTTTTGACAATAATGTTTTCGCTAATGGAATGTCACTGCCTAGAGGCAGAGCAGACCTGAAGGTAATGGTGGCACTTCACTTGGCGTATATGTCAAAATTTTCGTGTCAGGTGTGTACTGACACACACTGCTACAAAATATACTTTATCTGTTTATAAGTAAGGTTAATTTTTTACTGTCGATGTAACGCAAATATTTTGTCAAATACGCCAAGTGAAGTGCTAGCATAATATTTTATCCATTTTGTTAACGAAGTACGTACCTAAATAGGCTACTAATACGTGTGTGGAACTTCCATTTCGCTAACACCTCTCTGCCTTCTAAACATAGACTTCAGTTGCTGTCTGTTTGTATGCACTTCCTCATTCGTTTCGGTTCCGAAGTGCCGAAGCTTGGGTTCGACTGTTTATCGGCTGGCTGTGACGTGTGAGAACATAGCTTTGCGAAATTTAGTATGGAAGTAAATTTAATACTGAGTGTGGAGTGAAGATGGCGAAACATCACAAGATGAATAATAATGAAGAACTTATAGTCGCTTTCAGTCACATCTTTTCGACTCGATGGATGCCCAGTACGTTACTTGCAGCATCGTTGGCATTCATTAGATCTCCCAAAGTACCTACAGGTGGAACAGTAGGTATTTCAAATTACACTTAGATAGGGAGCTTCGAGAGGCAAGCCAAAAAAGGTACTTTTATGAATATTGTGTGATGAATAATATAAAAGAAAGGGAGTCAGTGTTTGTGTGACGGTTGACTGAATGGAAGAAACATCTAAAGTCCATAGGTCCAAACAAAGGCAGGAAGATGATGATCGAAAAAAAAAGGTTCTTGATCTAAACATAAGTAGGTAATTAGAACTTTAAATGTTTATCAATGTTTGCCCAAAAAAGGCGCCACTGCACATACTAATTTGGTCATTGACTTCGATGCAGAAAATGATGTTGTAACATTAGGTAACGTTGTAATAATATGCAGGAATTTCTTATTGATAAACTAACTCGAAAATGTTAACGAGTTTTTTGATCTTAGGATTTTTTTGGACTTTGAAGGCAAATGTTCAAAAACATCGAACACTATTCTTTCAAGTAGGCTGGTTACACAAAAAACTAAACCGCAGTTCTATTCCAGTTGACTAATCCCGGCTCCGGACGCAAATAAACTCATTGCTTGCAATTCAGAACATAGCCCAGACGGAGAAGTAAAACAAAACCGGCGGGGCGCGTCTGCTACCCGTATTGATCTGTCTGCTAAACTTAGGTTAACATAGTGCACCCAGACGGTGGTATAGCTAGATTGCTGTATGGCGGCTGAACGCGAATCGGATCGATACAGAATGCAGCTCAGAATTTTGAACTGAGAATGTGAGTTTGTTCTTCTAGCGGTTTGAAAACGGAAGGACTTACTCTTTCCGCGTTATTGTGTTTATACCAAATATAGAGTTCTAACTAATTCCATGGTTCACTATGGCCGTACCCGATTTAGGTATCTGCAATCATGGCAGGGTATTGAACTGTAGATCTTATAGCTTCAAAATGCATAATTTAATCTTGATGTCTACAGAAGCGATTTTATTTTATCCGTGTGATTATCTCTAACATAAATCTTGAATAACAATGAACGACCGTTGTGAAAACGTCACATCATTCGTGAATTACAGTCAGTTGCATTTGTCAGACAGGAGTCAGAAATTTAAATAGATTATAATCAATAATTGTCAAATATAGTCTGCCAGTAATCAAAAGCCTGAACTTGACTGGTAATAAATCAGCGCGGATAAACGGTAGCCAAATTAGTTGTGGAACCACTGTTACTTTAATGCACCATAAATTGAATATGGACGAAACAATAAATTGTTATGATGAATGCACAGTTCAGGGTTGCCAATAGTTGCTGTATTTTTCAAATAAATATGCGAAGTAGATATTTTATATGAACTATTTTAATATGTGGCCCCCTGTTTTAAAAACAGAACAATACTATGACAATACTTTGCAATAAATAGTTATGTTTTTAAAGAATGCAATCTGACACCATTCAAAGATAGAACTGGCTGCTTCACCACAAATAGCACTAACATTTTGAAAATAGAATTGTTTTTTAAATGACATGCAAACGTAGAGCCAAAATTGCAACTAAACAATATAAAATGTTAGCAACAAAATATTATTTTATGAGAAAATAGATTATCTTCTACATATCCTTACAAATGTTTTCAAGTAAAATCGATGCGAACACGGAGTTGGCTGTTAAACGAGAAATACGCAGAATCGTTTTACAATAAAGGTATAAAATCACGTGACGATATAAAATAAAGGGTCAACTGAGTGACCGCAGTTTTATTAGTACGTTTGCGTGCGGGTATAACTGCAAAATAGGTTTCTTATTCTTTGAAAACTTACAGGACTGTAATAGAAGTAGTGAGGTTAATGACACTCTTTGTATGGTAAATATTTGTAAAAATTGGTAAATATTTTATTTGAAGTTTTGAATATGAAGGATTATAATAAATTATAAAAAAATATAAGATTTATTGACATAAAGAAAGTGTTACATTTTCAATTGAAGTCCTGACTCTTGAGCTATGTGGTACCTGGGTTACAGGAGTCAAAGTTTGTTTTTTAAATACAACTAGATACATTAGCGTTAAATTACAAAATTATACAGATATAATTCTGTCATTTAACGCTAATGAGCAATTAATTTATGCTATCCAACGTATTTCCTTAAAGGTTTCCACAGACAACATTGTTGTATAAGTCCTTTTCCTTTGTATATTCAATGGTGTTTAAATGTTGAAAATCAGAATGATAAATAAACATTAAAAAAAAATCCTCCATATTTTGTAACAAAAACCAGGTTCTAAAATCCTAAACATTTCCACTCTAGCTGCGCCCGCGCAGATGTAAACACGAACACATCACTATCTTTAACGAGTCCAATCATGAAATAGCCCGTTTTTTGCAGTTCCCGGTACTCCATATAAAACGGTTTCCTAGAATAACCGTTATTGCAAATGCAGCCATATGGCCCAAAGATAAGGTGCGCTCCAACTGCGAGGGAGTCGCAGTCAACATGTTAGGAAAATAAATAAAGTTGTCAATTTGTGAACTGTTTTGTTTACAAAACTGTGGTCTGCAGTGTGTATGTTAATGGGAACATGTGTTTTGCAATGTTACGTGTTTTCTGCGGGGTATACACTAGGGAATGTTACGATAAACTTGATAGTTTAAATCTATTTCAAACCAGTCTATAACAATAATATACTAGCTAGCTGATACGTTATCAATACCTTCTATTGTTATTACAAATCATTACTAGTAAAATTACTTAAACAAGCCCAAACCTACTAAACAGGGATACATGCATGTATGTATAATGCAACAGAAACTTCATTAGAACACACACATACACGTTCAAAAACATAAACAGTTTTCCTAAAATAGTCGGTTTCCAAAGTTCCCGCTGCATCGCATCGTGGATAACCTGATATGTTTATATTAACCCAAAAACAATGAAGTAGGTCGCATTTTATGTGCTCTCGTTATAGCTTCTATTATGTTTTATTTTAATGCACTGATTTTGATTTGGGTCATTCTTCATTCTTGAAATTATGTGTTTTTCTTGGCATGCTATTCTGTTGCATGTCTTCTGCTAAACTAATCAACAGTTAATTTACAACGCAGTATATTTTTTTATCTTTAATTTTCCCCTCATACGTGTTGATAAACCCCCTATACATACTTGAACTTTTTTTTTCTGTATTTCGGCGCCCCTACTACAGGCACCACAGACAACAGTCAAAATTCACACCTGCGCCACAGATTAAATAAGTTACCTGTGCGATGACAGGTTGCTTGTTGAAAAGGGTAGCCCTTCAAAATGTTAGGGTGTAGTCCCCCTATCCGTTTACTAATGGCAAAAAAACAAACATTAAAACGTTTTCGGTTAGGCCCTTCCAGACTTCCGAAATTTGCCTCATATTGCTCAAAGCTATCCGCTGACAAATTTAATTTTAGCTGCTGTGATTCTAACACCTTAGTAATTACTAATTCCATGCCAATCAAATATTTTGACATTTGACAGCAGGCAATATTAAGGAGCCCATAGACAATCCTGGACGACCACATTTAAAATTAAAAACTCAAATTTGTTCATCATAAACCACCAACACAAACCGGCATCTCCTCACTTACTGGCACGCTGTACCCACGAACCATGGAGAATGATACCATTCCATTGATTAATCTATAATCGAGTGTATGCTAATTGAACTAATTATTTACAGTGCAAGCTAACGGTGTAGCACACGGACGTACATTGTGATCAGTTCGAGCGGAACATTACCGCCAACTAATTGGAGACCATTGTTCCATGGTATATGGACGGCGGAATAGGGTTGGGTGCAAGAGTTTAAGTAGAGGGTTAGGGCTTAATTGTCCTTGAAATATTGTGGTGATAAAGTTGATCGTAGCTGGTGAGATATTGGGGCTGGAAACTGTGGGAAGCTTAGGTTTCTAGACGATATGTGATATGTGAAGGTTGCTTTGCTTATCTATTACGTTATGGCAAGTTGTAGTGGACCGATGATTTGGTGAAGGCCGCGGGAATCTACTAGATGCGAGACACACTGAACCGAACACTTGGGGGAGGCCTATGTCTAGCAGTGGTCTTTTTTCACGTTGAATAGGAAGTCTTCAGGACGTGGATTTTTTGTCCAAAGGTAGACGAGAAAATGTCTGTTTGATGAATGACTCCTATGAATTCCCTCCCTTATCATTATTATTATTCTGACCAAAATGACCACAAAGTGAAAAAAACCGTCTTCAACACAATTTAAGAACACTGCAAGGTTCTTTATGTTTTCCCTTTCCAACAAAGTATACTTATTTCCTTCTAAAGACATGATGGAAATATAATAATCATAGTAGGTGTAGGTGCATAATCAACTTACAAATTACTGCACGTTTTTACGTGCTACACACAGCACGACGTGGTTACAAGATCACGTAAAAATGTGACGTAGATTATGTTGATAACATAGCGCACATGTACATGTAGTAAAGTATAGTTATTAAGTTAAAACCTTACAGTCGTTTCATTAGAGAGCAAGGTTGCTGATTCCAAGGTCATGGATGTGGTTTTCGTTTAACTTAAACGTATAATAATTGTACCAAGTGGAATCTTCCAACAGTGTTAACTGCGCCAAAATACTTTTAGATAGGTACAAGCTAACAATACCTACTGAATAAATTGTAAAATTGGCTCGAGTAGGATGAAAAATTGCCAAGGCCTCAACTGTCAACGGAATTCAGAGTCAGAAACGTCAAGGGTTTTACGCATGGAATTAATAAGTACTATCTTGAGAATACAAAGTTTCGAGTTTTCATAGTCAAAAGTTCGTTCGTTGAGTGATTTCACTGGTATATTTTGAATACGAATTTGCAACTGGATAAAGCTAATATCTCTATTAGTAAGCCGAGTATATCCTATGCATATTAAATTAATAATGTACTATGATAACGGAAGACTTGCGTGCGGCTCCGAGCTCCATTTGTCGATCGGTACAATGTTCCTGTCCACTAGCTTTGTTGGTCGAAGTGTCTTAATAAGTACTATCGTGTATGTATGTCTGTATGTATGTACTCTATCTTTAGTATGTATGTAATAGATTTAGTACTGTTAGCAGTCCGGAAAGTGCGTTGGTTTACAGAAAAGTTTCGTAAACAAAAAGTTCATGCTATTTATACTATAACTTTTGTTGGAGCGGCTTCGCCCGCTTGTGAGTCGAAAATTGTCACACTGTCAAATTGTCGCTTGTGTGAATCGGAACGTACTCCATACTAGCAAGATAAAATGTCTGAAGTTATTATTTAGGCATTTAAAATTTTATAAAAATCCGGTTAGCTGTTGAGACGTGATCGATTTACAAATATTTTAACATCCAAACACAAACTTTCTCATATGAGTGAGAACAAAGTTTCATAAAAGGGCTTACCATTCACTCTATATAAATCCACAACACAATAACTCAGAAGTGATAAAATAATATTTAATAAGCCCGACAAAGTTTCATTACAATTTTACAACACAATCTTTTATGATCCCTCCTCCAAGTTCATAAAACAATTAATGTTAAATTTACAGTTCATAGGAACTCGCTTCTACCCAACATAATTATATTATTAAATTACTGGACGAAGTAATTTTATAGTAGGAACTTATCACTAGAACCTGCTTTATAGATCTATAAATCTGTAGGTACGTAGCAATCATGTACCCTGTTTAGTATAATGATTACTCTGGCATTCTTTGCATAATCTGCTCATTAGTATTCTCCCTGGATCCTCAGATTCCTGTTCCCACAATAATTACCCTGTAATTTTTAACTGATTAGCAAGTTGACGGTCCTGGGGAGTGACATGTCGCCAAATGACCACCTAACGGGTTCCGAAGGATGATCGGCTGGTGGTCCAGGGAAATGAGTGTGACTCCAAGAATCTTGGCAGTTTGGATGTGGTTTTATAGCGACGTCTTGAGAGCGAGTTTTAGTTGTACTTCGTGTGAATGATTAGCCATTCAGTTGAAGTTCACGTTTGTTTCGGAAATGTAGCGATAACGCCGATAACATCGGCAGTAGTGCTGTTCTGTAAAAATGTAATTGAGACAATTACGAGCAGTCTATTTTTGACAGTGATAACTTCGTTTTCAAGGACAGAATAGAGGAAAAACCGTTGTTGCGCCGACCCCAAGTAACATGGGATACGGGCATGAAGATTATGAGATGAAATGACAGCTCGCTTCAGCCAAGTTTTCTTGATGAGATTTTGACAGAATAGACCTGCAGGACATTAGTTTATTGTAAGAATTATCATCATCATATCAGCTGAAAGACGTCCACTGCTGGACATAGGCCTCCCTCAAGTGTCGCCACTACAACCGGTCATGTGCGTCTCGCATCCATCGGCTACCTGCGACCCTCACCGGGTCATCGGTCCACCTTGTGGGAGGCCTTCCAACGCTACGTCTTCCGGTACGCGGTCGCCACTCCAGAACTGTTTGGCCCCATCGACCATCTGGTCTGCGAGCAATGTGCCCTGCCCACTGCCATTTCAGTTTGGCGATTCTTCAGGCTACGACCTTGGTTCTCTTGCGGATATCATCGATTTTGTATTGTAAGAAACTTTTAAAAATATCTGCTCAGCACCTAGGTGTAGGAAGGAACGCGATGTCCCGATACAGGAGCAAACGGTAATTAATAGAAGGTCACGTTGCGCCGTTAGATGCGCCGGCGCATCTCGACATATATAGCAAGCGGTCGGCGTCCGGCCTCGCTGTATATAGACGACGACCCTTTTTAGCCGCGTGCGCAACTACTCGTGCAATAAATCGATCTTTATTGGATCAGTTTTTGCTGGTTAAGTACCGAAATTGATGGGTTTAGAGGTGGGGCGATGGAAAAGGATGTTGGAGTACTGTTTGATGGTTTTTCTGCTGAAGAAAATGGTGTAGACATTATTTTATTTAAAAAAACGTTGCATTGATGACTTGACAGCATCTAGGTTGATCCAGAAGCCGAAAAGCTCCCTCGCAAAGGTGAGCCCCGAAATTGAGTTTAAGCAATAATCTGATATGGCTTGCACTTGGCAGTGTTTATAAACCTTAACCTATTTCCGGTAGCTTATCATTTAGCGTAGTCAAAACCTCCGGGACGTTCGGCAAATAACCAGCTGAACTTAGAATTCCCCAGTAATCTTACAGTTGTGTATACTTGCATAGCAAAGGGCCTTTACAGCACATAACGGAGTCATATGCAATTACAAATTTGTCACATCTTGGACACATTATAATTAAGTTGCAGTCGCTAATTACCCTCTCGGTATTCACAGCACGAACTAGAAGTTATTACTGCGACGTATCGTAGCACAGATCCTATTTATAAAGTAGGTAATATTTACCGTTGCTCTTGGATATAGCTAGTAATTCTGGTGATCCAGGATTTGATTGTAAGTAGATTATCATTATCCTGTCATATGATGTCGTGACAGGGAAATGATAATACAATAAAAAAAATAGTTTTTGGATAAGTTTGCGCTATGCGTACAGCTAAGGAGTGGAATTCCCGGCCGGAGTCTGTATTACCTGATAGCCACAACCTGGGGGTATTTAAGTCAGGAGAGAATAGGTTACTTCTAGACAAGCGTACTCCAGAGACTCGTTTAATTAATGTCCGGTCCTGACATGGGCTGATAGTGATGCGTTTTTGTTTTTTTATTTATTTTTGTTATAATTGTAGTTGATAAGTTGTTTACCTATTTGTATATACGTGTGTCTGTGCGTTTGTTCCGGCAAAATAAACTGATATTCTTTTTTCTTTCTTCCTTTCTCCATGTCCATCGTCGACCACATCATCGCTTAGCATCAGGTGAGATTTTGTGATCAAACGAAAACTAATAAATTATAACAAACAATAAAATATATGAGGGGACCGTTATTGGCAAACCGTTAAAATTCGAGCCTGACCTTTAAAGGAAAAAGGTACAATAATATACGTATTTCTTGAATACTTTAAGGGCCTGTCTTTTAATGTGTAGGATAATTTATCGAGGTCGATACTTAGGGTTAAGATGGGCACGTTGATATCCTATCAAAGACATGCGAAGTGTCGATAGTGCCCGATAGACACCGTTACCTCACTAATTAGAGGTATTACGTGTATCGATAGACATTACTCTGGAGTTACGGAATAGAAGATTGTTCGTGATTGCTTTATTAGTTTCCGATAGTGTAGGTGTAATTGTGAGGCGTCGTTGAGTTAAGTGGGTTGTTTAGTTAACTTTTACGTTGAATTTCCTTTTGGTTTTAGTTTGTGTAGGTAAAGTGTTAGATAACTATTTGATGATAGCGATGATCTGGTACTTACTATTAATGGTTCACTTGAAAGATATTACCTGTAGCACACTTGAGCGGTTCTTTCAACATCATCACCATTTCAGCCAAAAGACGTCCACTGCCTCGCAAGTGTCGCCACATGGACCCATCGCCTTCTTTCAACGGGCTAAAAATTACCTGTACCGTAAAGTGAAATAATCTTTTCCTAATTTATTTGAGGGCAAGGCAGCATTTATGTTCTTCCTTACCTCTCTTCTCTTTCAGCCTCATAACACGATTTCTAGCATTTCATGTATGTCGAATTAAAGCAATCAATCACTTTCTATCAAGAGGAACTGTGATGGCTATCCCGTTCCGTAATCCAGCCATGTCCAGTTTGCGACAAGCGACACCTTGCTGGTAGGTAGCGGTATTCTCGGTATTTTAACTGATATCAGAGTGCGTGACCCAAGCGGTAAATACCTAGTAAATACTTATACCTTTGTACCGCGGTTTTTACCTAAATGGGTGAGGAGTAAATAGTGGCGGTAAATTATATTTAGGTGTAAAGATATTTAGCTAAGCTGCCGATGTTGCTTGGGAGATGGGAGATAGCTACTGTTAGGAAACTGACATAACAGTTTTAAGTGTTAAGCTGTATAGTTATCGAAGTGGGTAGGCTGGCTTTAAGCTGTAAATAGTGACGCCATCGGGTTACAATTCTGCTACTTTTGATCTTCAAAAGAACGGTCATAACTTCATAAGTAATAGGTATTTGTAACTAATCGTTGCGGGATCTAAGAACCTTTCTACACTAGAACCGTTTCTCCGGAACTTCTCGAGCTTTATTGACGTTGCGCTTTTCTGGTGGTGGTCACTGTTGATTCTGTGTTTCCACTGTTGATTCTGTGTTTCCGCAGTGGACGTGTTTGTCTCATAAAATGTTTTCCACAGAGTTCAGATTCGCATACGCAGCTTGCCAACGATTTGCCAAACAAATTAATTAATTAATACAATACAAATACAAAATACAAAAATATTTATTGGAACAGAAAAACAGTTTACAAAAAATTGTGTTCGTTAACAACCGCATTAGTATGGAATACTGTGTCGCGGCCATTAGCGCCCACCTCCAAGAGGGGAGACGACAGCGTTCCAGGCATATAAACACGAAAATAAAAAAATATAAAAAACGAAATAGGTATATAAAAATAAAAATAATAAAATCTTAAATACTAATTATTTTCAATGCATCTGAGTGTGCATGTAGTGTAGTGTATGTATGTGTATGCGCGTGAGTGAATGTGTGTAGATATTATGTATGTTTGTATTAATTAATTAATAAAAGAACATTGATCGCTTAAATGCAGACCACACAGTTATGCGAGCCTTCGCAAAAATATTCACATACATGCAATTAATAAAACAAACAACTAGGTTAAACTGTTAATTAACCGCAGAATCGTAGATACAGCGATTTTCCTTATTATTATAAAATACTAGTTGCCGCCCGCGGCTCCGCCCGCGTGATTGTCGAAAACTATCCAAAGGGAACATATTCCCGGGATAAAAAGTATCCTATGTGTTATTCCAGACTATAATCTACCTCTGTGCCAAATTTCATCAAAATCCATTCAGTACTTTTTACGTGAAAGAGTAACAAACATCCATACATACATCCATACTTACAAACTTTCGCCTTTATAATAGTAGTAGGATTAGTTTATAAATTATTTACTAATTAGTTAAAGTTAACCTTGCCTCGAGTTCCGGACGCCGGTAGTAACATAATAACCTTATTCGCTGGCAGATGTTGAATATTCATGTTTTATTACATTTCTTTATTAGTTATTAACCTAATTTTCAATGTTAATTAACCTCTAAATGTTTAAGTGATAGTTGAGGAGTTAGAATTATGTTTAGAAATTTAGAGATTAGGCCTGCGGTTTTGGCTCCGGTTTTAAAGTGTGTGGGAGCCAAAATGGTTATTCTGGCTTTGTGCTCACATAAATAATCACTACATACATCAATACAGAATATTGTAAAACAAATATTTGAAAAGAGTAACTATGGAGATTCTTGTCCGTTCTTCTCCATAAGAATCTACTTTTTGCGAATGGACAACTAGAGTCACTAATAATTTAATTTAAAACTGTAAATTTGACGTTAAAAAGTGCCTTTTAATGGTCTAGTTGAAATAAATGAATTGACTTTGACTTTTACTTGATTTTCTATGGAAAAAGAAGACATTTAGACGTTTGTGTATTTCCGATGATGCAAAGTCATATTAAGTACTGACTTCATCAGTGGCTTCGCTTACATGGTCTCTTCCCCCAGGAGATAACCATTTTTTTGGAGATAAAATGCAGTTTATCGAACTCTGCGATGGTGTAGTATTCTATGAACTGTATTCGGATCAGTACCTTTTTTTTTAAATTATTAAATGACTTCTTCCTCTCTGGGTGGAGCGGAAGGGCGTGTCAGACTCTTACTGACTAAAACCCATCCGAGTTCCTTCTAAAGCCCTTTGCGTTCAAGGGTGCCGCCAAAGGTGGCCGCGGTGACTCTTTCGAACAAATTCCGCAACCCTGGTCCAAAAACCACCAGAAAATACCACCAACAAACAAACTCACCCCTTTAAAATACTAACTCCATCCCGTATAGTGGGTGTTGTTCCCGTCCACTTAACTACTAACAAATCATTAATAGTTAATTTCAGAAGACAGGTGCAGACTTATTATTCATCACTAATATGTTCAAACCGATCAAAATACTTTATCAGGATATTAATCATTAATTTAATTAAAAATAAATATAAAGAAAGTGTGCTAGAGCTTAAATTCCCCAACTTGTTTTGACAGTCCTTCAAATAAAAAAATACGTACACATCAAAAACCTGTTTATTTTACTACCTGGGCCTAGAATTTTAAAGTCTGGTAATTCTACATCTTGTATTACTACCGTACACACTCTTAACACCGTTATAAAAAGCATAATATAAAGTATTTTTTGACGTGTTGATTTTTTTACTTGATGGGCTCGTGTTTGACCACTTCGTCTTTTCGTGTCGATTGTACATTTATTTAACAATATTATTTGGGCCAGTAATCTCATCTGATGGTATTTCTCAGCTGCCACGGTTTATTTAAATTATTACTTTGATTTTTTTCATTTTTACTCCGGACGCTTTTATCCTGCACGTCTTTTAAACATCGTTTTCACATATCTGTATATATAAAATTGAATCCCTGTTCCCCTTGGTCTCGGCATCACGCTTGAACGGCTGGACCAATTTCGCTAATTCTTTAATAATATAAAAGAAAATTTTGAAAGAAAAGATACATCCGGACGAAGCCGGGGCGGGCCACTAGTAATGTATAATTTCGTCGTGAATGATGTAACCATAACTTTGTAAAAAAAATATTATTTTGTAAAGAGTGTCCGTGGAGTTTCTTGCACGTTCTTTCACATAGAGATTTACGCTTTGGAACGTGCAAATAGCTTCATCTTATTTTTATTTTTTTAAGTATGGTAAATCATCAAATGACTTCTGTGTCAGACTCTTACTGACTAAAACCCATCCGTGTTCCTTCTAAAGCCTTTTGAGTTCCAGGGCCGCGGTGACTCTTTCGAACAAATTCCGCCACCGACCTACCTTGACAATTCAAAAGTGCCTGTAAATGGTCTAATTGAAATAAATGCTTTGAGGTGACTTGAGTTGATCGAACTTAAAACTCGGGAGGGCTATCACAGACTGAGGAGAGTTTCCACTCTAGCGATGATTAATAAAAAAACAGCATTATTTTTGTGAAGTTTAAACTAAATAATATTTTTCTTTTTTAGCTTTGTTTCCTGTTCGAGTGCTAAATCAGTCGCCTAATCCCGACGAAAAATGTGACAAAAATGTGAACACTGCAAGCGATTTTAAACGCTTTTCAATGGTCCCTGTTAGCTGTGAACCTTCGATCCATGATGGCTTTTCCCATTAAACGTACAACCTCGAAACACGGCACAGATTAATTCCCATAAACTGCGCAAATCAATAATTCTGAACAAGTGAATATTACTCAAAACCAGTCAGTTCTCAGTTGAGGTCGTATGAGAGTTTCCCCGGTGTCAAAGTGCAAGCGCGAATGGAAAGCGCATTTCGCTGCGTCTGCGCACCGCAAGGTTGAACGATTCCTTTTTTGAATGATTTACTTTAGTTATGGATGGAATCTGTTCCGGTTTAATTAAGTTCTTATATAGTATCGGAAGTACTTGTGAGTACGTAGTCGGTATGCACCTTGATTAAATTGGAATTGTTGCTTCTTAGTACTGGTTGAGGATATGATGTAGAGTCTTTTAGGTGTTAAACTCTTCAAGTATTCCTTTTTTAGATCACAGCACTGTAGAATAAGTCAATAACTTAACTGGAATGATTGAGATTCTATTCCACTGGCGTTGAAAATCCAATTTGTTCAAAGAAATATGGCATCCATTCATTACAACAAACGTGTAGACCACATATCGCGGCAAACACTACAAAAAAGGAATAGATAAGCAAAGAATAATGCACGCATTCACATAATTGTGTGCCTCCTCTCCTTAGCCGCACGCGTGATGTTTACGAAACCCTCTAGGTCTTACGATAACATTGTGAGGACGTGCTAAATGTATCCCTCCCGTGTAAACGTTGTCTCGTTATGATGCATCATGCGTGTTTGCGCAGCGCTTGCGCATCGTGACGTGTTTCCGATATTTGAATTTGTGGGAACCGAAGAAAAATTAATGAGGGTATTTTAATCGACGATTTTGCTTGTGTACTTTAAATTGGGTAATTGGGCATGTCAAAATTACATAATTTATTCTTCCTTTTTTTTGAAGTATGAAGAATCTTGGGACCTTTCTTGAACAAAGAAATAAAGTAAAAGCAAGAAAACGCGAACATTTTCCTTGTCAACACATCCAACAAATGCCGACACCTATCCCACTCACAGAAGCTTAAGAACAAACCAACAATGTTGGCTAAAAATCCTCTGTAAACAAAGACACGTAAACCAAAACAAACAACTTTTACCTGCAAAGCCAATATTCAGTACAAACCGATAGATTTCTAAACGCACCTCAATGTCGGAACACAGGATCCACAAGTGCAAATACGGACTGAGATATTGACAAACAGACAAATGTTTGGCACAAGTAAGAGGAAACAGTTGATAACTACTAATTGCCGAAAGAGGTCTTAAGATCCAGACATAGTAACTGAAGATTTGCTTAATAAGAGATAGCATCATTCGAACGGAACACTCAACAGAAACTGGTATCAAAAGTATAACATAATATACAAAGAGTAACCTAAATAACGTAAAGCCTTAAAGGGGTAATTGTACTTATCAATACGAACAACTTTACTATGGGGTCAAAAAAATCAGCGGTTCAGTTTTTTGTCGAGTTATGCTAATAAATATATGGGTAGTTGATTGTATTTTGCAATTATTCGGTAACTCTATACCTGATGGAAGAATAGCTGAAGACGGTGACAGTCTTAAGCTTTCCGTAAACGCTTTCAACATAACCCTTGCACACAACAAACATACAGACACGTAAACAGTCAAGAGTGTGAATGCGAAAGTAAATCGTGGTACAAAACTCAAAGTTTGCATACTGCTCGCATACACCATTCTCCTAGCAGCCATGTTGATGTTTGACCAGCTAAATAAAACGCAGGACGCAACCAAACGATTCTTTCAACACACCTTTTACCTCTTCCAAATTAGGGAAGCTTTATGGACTTCCAAGTAATTTAATCAGTCTTTAAGAAGTCTTCGAGGCTGTTAAAAGCCTACCTATTTGAAGTGTCTAGAATTTAGAAGAACAACTAATGTTAGTTGAATGCTGATGCCTTATTTAGAATTGTGCTAACAGCTAAGGTGGATAAAAGAAATTATGGTAAAGAAAATCGTAAAGATAAAGTTGCAATGTCTCAGCGAAATTTGTACCTCTTTAGAGCCCTTGAAGTAAGCTCGAAACGAGTATTGTAAACGTTTGTAATCGAATAAAAATCTCTCACATGGTTACCATCACAACCACCTCTCAAGTCTCATGATTTTTATCTCCTAAATGGACGGACCTACAAATAAGCTCAAGTAATTATGTACATAAATGGATACAATAGGTAATGTCACTGCCTATAAATGGCGTATAACATTTATCGATCGATTGATGGTAACATTCGCCGTTGACGGCCCAGACCACATCGCTGGATCAGATGCCTTTAAAGGCGGATATATAAAAGATACGGTGTTTGTGCCAGTTTTCTATTTCTGCCCCATATTCTGATTTGGAAAGTTTTATGGTAAGATAGGTCGGGAAAATGAAAAGTGGATTTAAAATGGCTGTGTTTATGGGTGTGGGGACTTGGTTTCTTTAGCTTGCTATGATAAAGGGCATTATTATTCTTCCTTCTAATCTTTTTAAATGAGTTGTACTCACAAGGATCACATGGAACATCTTTAACAGCTGACATACCTAAACCAAAATTAACAACGTACTATAAAAGAAACCTGTGTAAATCTTATCTCCATGCCTGCAGGCTAGCGGTGAACTTCACAACTCCTCAAGATTGTCACAATTACTGCGATCGGACTTAATAAAGTCAATGAGAGAAATTTTTGCTATATTGTATCGCCTCCGGCTAAATCGATAACGTAAAAGTCGTTCACGCTTTCATTCCTTAAGTGGGAGGAGTGGTGGAAGGAAAAATGTCTATGACGTCACACTGTTTTTGAGGAATGCAGAAAAAAATACAACTGGTACAAGGTAATTTTTCTGCTAGATTTAAATTAAAATGTCCAAAAAGAGTCAGCAGTCAGGCAAGAATTCAAAAATGGCAGCCGTTTTACGCGGGAAATCAAACAGCTGAATTATTTTTGTGCAATAACCGTTTTATTTATAGTTCTACTACTGTAAACATATTATAGAGTATTTATAGAACCTGATTTGCATCTAGGACCTTGAATATAGAGTCTAATAGATCCGAAACCAGAACGACGACATTACGCTCTATTGCGAAACTATTTGAATCAAACGTCACAATTCTATAACCCCTAATTGTTTGTGGATAAGATTGAATTTTGAGTGACGCAGTAGGTAGTGTTGACAGAATTACCGTTGTATCGATTTACAAAATATTTTGATTAGTCTAATTTATTGGAAGACTATCTCGTTTTGACGTAACCATCTAGAAGTTTCATCGGTTTTTTTATTGTGATAAAGTAGAAAATTATGCTAACGACTGCAATTTGTTACTGCCGCATTGTTGTAATGTCATTATAAATGTATTTGTGAGTTTGTAAATAAATAAATGTTGAATATGTTGACCTTAACGGGGATAGGTTGCGCTTGCGCAGGTAAAGTTGAGTATGGCAAGGAGGATTCATGGAGTAGCTTCGAGATAACTTGGATAGTGCACATTTAATTACATTAAATATATTTTTATTTGAGTAAAATGTAAGTATTGAATATAATTTGTGTTATGAATGACTTCCTAAAACTATTAACCTTATTATGAGCTATAAATATAAACAAGCACATTTGCAGTCTTATCAAAATGTATTACTAGGAGTTAGAAAACTAAATAGCCAGAATAAATGCTAATATAAAAACCATAAATTGGCATTAAGTTCATTAAATGAAAGTAGATATTCCAATGACATATCGTTTAATAAACCATTGATAAATAGCTAAAATAAAAACTTAGTGAGCCACAATTTTAACAAATAAAAGTAGGTAATTAATAAGTGATAATCTACATTCTCGTGTGTATTCAATACTTTATTAATGACGTTTTAAATAATAAAAATTCACACAGAACATAAAGAAAACGTACCTATGTTTTAGATCGTTATCGGCATGTCGAAATATTTGTAAACGATATCGGTATACCGATAGCAGCAGTCACCAGTCACGATATTGCCTGTCCGGGGCTCAATGAGAAAGCCGCACTATTGTCATAAAGTGGGACACGATGAGCGCTAAGTATCAGATAAAGCGACCGATCAATTGGACTAATTGCCTATCGAAGTATCGACCTCTAAGGAAATCATCGACATTCATTGATACACCTCTACAGTTAACGAACCCGATTTATAAAAGTTATAAATATTCATTCGATTTTTAAAATACAACGGAATCAACTATTAATTTAAATGGCTTCCCGATTTAAAATCAGAACATTGACAGACGAGGTCGCTTTTCGAACTATATGAAAAGGATTCCTTTTTTTAAAAACCCGCGTTCTTTATTGATGACCATTATGCGAGATGAGAATCGAGTTGATGAATAAAAAATCGATTGTAAACTCGAAGGGCATTACAGTACATGACCTGTCAACGAGACGCGAGATACGTGACTAGTGTTGCGAAAACATATCGATATTCATTCGACGCTGTGCGCAATATGGAATTTCTTGGAATTTATGAGTAGCGGTATTACAGGTGGATTTTATAGCTTCTAATAAACCTGTATTTTTAAGATGGTGTCATATAAAATAAGAGTAGCTAACAATATCTAATAATATCAAATAAACTTTGAATTCGTCGAAAAATTGACAGACTCTTTTCCTTCCTGCATCGGGTCGCAACCTCTGTAAGTATAACCTTATCTTCAGTGATGGGAAGCCATCTTTTTCTGTTCAAAAAGCCACGATAGGTGTAGATTACAGCTATTCACAAGAGATAGGTGTGATTTTAACTTATCATTTATCATCACTGTAAAAATAACCTTTTCTAACATTTGATTTCTAACTTCACAACATAATGTTCCGTGGAATGTACCAACACGTAATCCGGCGTTGATTTGATGTTTATTATAAAATATACGCTTACGTGTTGACGTTATACACAATGAATACAGAAAAGTGAATAATCAACATACTTAACATATTAATTGTCATAGTTTCATTATTTACGACTTATTAGCATAATCAAACAATTAATTTAGAAATATCTTATAAAACTTGTCATAGATAACTTCGATAAAAACTCGTAAACAGTGCTAAATTTGACAGCTCGATTTTCCCGTGCACAATAGAATTTAACGGTTTTTACCAGTTCTGGCCATGTCGGACTGTGTAAATTCTTCTTATTTGTGTCCGCAGTATGTAGGCCAATTTGTTACTTTTTTCCACAGCGACAGGTTTTGAAATGTATTTGTATATAAAAAAGAGTTGGCGCCGACACCGTTGTGTTAATCTGTGATACGTTATTTGCGATTTTATCGATGTTTTTTTTTATGAGTTACGACTCTATGGCTTTTTTGATATGGCGTGAGGTTGAAATATTGCGTACGTTTATTTGATGTTTATTACAATTAAATTGTAATATGAATCAATTTAGACACTATTGCTATCTTCATGGCGGTCTTAATCGATTGATACAGTTATCATTTATGTTGAAATCTAGACTTTTTATGGTTTATAAACAGGTAGCTTGGGGGCACTATTTATTTAACTATAAAAATTTAGATATCAATCTGAATCATGGCGATATTGATCCGAATCGAATCACTTTTTTAATTTTAATTTTTCAATAGTTTATTACACTTTGATTTGTTATTTTCCTTGTTTAAAGCTCCATTTAAATTTAAGATGCAGTTAGACTAGATGAATGGGCATCATTCCAATTATTCTTCTCTTAATCTGTGAAATAATCTGAACTTTTATCTATCTCACTAAAAACTAGCTTTGGCAGATACGCTGTTATTGGATGAAACATAACCATTCGTAATTTAAATGGTAAGTAATTTATTGAGAACAAGAAGCTTCAATAACATAACTGTTTCAAGTTATTCTTTAAGTGCTGATCATTTCATAGCTTGACGTAGAATGTCAACTTGATCAAAAGCGACACCGCCACCTCAACTTACTCATACCTTAAACTTTTAACCCGTAAAAGGACATGTGCTTTACTACCAACAACCATGACCTAAACCTTCGTCCCGAATAGTTCCGACCGACAACCGAAACCATCCGACAGAAAATTAAAAAGCGACCAGTAATTTATGGAGTCGCCGATCGAACATTTTGAAAAAGGAGTGTATCTTAACAGCCAAGTGACACTTACCGTAATTAAACAATGACTTAAGACATGATATCCTTGTTTAAAAAAAAATCGTTTCCGCAGAGTATCGAGTGCCATATCGAGATCGTGTTACCTTGCGCATGCGCATATCGATACTTGTACAGACAAGCTGGCCTCATGTTGTGGTAAAAACGAAATATGATAAGTGGGTTTGTGAGACAAAGGTCGGGATTTTAATACGCTGAGCCTTTGAAGGAATATCGTTAATCAAGTCAACCTTTGATTGACACTTGGGTCAATTTAAAATTTTGTTCGGTTCGGCAGAAAGGCACCACGTTTTAGTTGGTCCTCGTTTGGCAGGTCAGTGCTATGGCGACACGAAACTCGAGACATAAATACATATTCTATTAATTCCTCATATCCATACATAGCAGTTCATTAGAACTTCCGAGAGCTATTAACATTGATGTGTTATCTGATGTTACCACAAGCAAGTTTTCTCGCCGATACGGAGGTAGAAAAACACGAAACCCCGACGGAAATTGCAGAATGCTCACATGAAATATTATGGGAAATAGAACCACAATTCTAAAATTATCATATCGGGTTAAGACTAAAAGGTAGAAATAAAAGAAACGAAACATAAACACTCTTATCATAATTCCAATCTCAATACCACTTCCCCACAACCTGTTATCACAAGCAAAGTAAAGAGAAATGGACACAATTTTATCTCCTATCCAAGTTTCCTCAAATCAAGAACATATTTACTGGCAAGATAGTCAATAAGTTTTTCATAAACGTACATGATTCGCATTCAAATTAAGTAAGGAACTATAAGATAAAATGCAAATATTTATTCCTTCAACCAGTTCATATCGTAAGCGGAAACAGGGTTTTATCAATGTTTTCTAATCGTTTATTAAGTTAGCGTGTGGAACAGGGTTGAACTTACTAATCCAGCACAAAATTTGAGTTTTCCTACAAAAGTACACATGTCAGATGTCAAAAAATCCATATGTTGGCTTAGCGTAGTACCTTGTCTTACGTTTGACCGTGTCAAAAGCTTTGTATAGAACCAAAATGTTGGTCAAGTGACACAATAGAGAATGCATACACAGAGTCCTTCAAATAATCAAAGGTTTTTTTTTAGGGATTGATATCCTTATCGTTGATTTGAACAATCAAACATTTGTTTTAAAATATATTAACTCGCAACGTGGTCCTAGGACAGGTCCTTGTGGCACCCCGTAAGCCCTTAAAGAATAGTTCTGAATCTGATTTTATTTAAAAATCGGAAAATAATATTTTTGATCCTGGCAGCCCTTGCTTATTAACATGTAGAGAACATAGCTTAGAGATTAGATAAATAGAGCTGATACATTAATTACCATAGGTAAACAATTAAGTGTCCTCATTTATAAATAGCTCATTCATTCATTAATTTATTAGGTTGCGTTCGCAGAAAGCATGTGACTATAATAGTTGTGAATATAAATGTGGATGAATGGAGACCGCCCGGTCAAACAAAAGCTGGGTGGATTGTGTGAAGAACGATGTGAAAGAAAAGGGAGCCAGTGACGGTTGACGAGACGGAATGGATGAAAAAAAGTGTAACGAAGTAAACGAACGAAACAAACGAGCGAGTCTTATAGTAATCGCATAGATGTTTAACATCTGACTGATTAACATTAAAAGTACCAAATGACAGCCAACTCGTCCACTGCGCGCGCTCATTGATCAAATCAAATATGGCGCGCTCATTGGTCAAATCAAATAACGCGCGCTTCCTCGGCTTCCTGTTACACACTTCCGTCCCATTTCACGAAATCACTCCCACAGATTGCAGGTAAGCGAGAGGAAAGATGTGGCACATCAAAAGAGAAGGAAGATGATGTACGAAAGAGTTATGCGGCCCTGAAACACAAAGGTTATTTGACGCGGGTGGGTTCTAGTAATTAAGAGTCTGACACTCCTTCCCACTCGGCCCACAGCGAGGAGTCCTTTGATCATTTCCCGTTCACAAAAAAGGCAAGAAGATGATGATGTGGTCACATACAGGAAGGCACACGCAGGAAGTCCTGATGAACAGATGACTGAATGATGATTTACATAGTGAGGATAATAAGATGGATTAAGACTGTTTAAGTATACTTATTGATTCAAGTCATCGTCGTGTTGCTAGATAAATAGATCTTCATTGAACACCTCATAAATAACTAGCAACACGCAGTTGAGATTTATTTGTTTGTGTTTATGTAACGAGGTGAGCCGCATTAAGCAAGATAGTGGTTAGGAGGTATGGGTGTCGATTCTGTGAACATGTCGAAGTGATGGCTTGGGTGAAGTGATCACGAGGTGAGCTGTCGATCCATATAATCAAGATGGAATTACAGCTCACTTCGTGACCACGTGACATCTTGATTATATGGATTGACAGTGAACGCTTATATACCTAAACCACTTTCAGGTTTCTGTCTACCCCCTAATGACTGTCTAAGATCTACAAAATATATCTGGGAGTAACGGTTTAGGCAGCTTTTCGACGATATACGACATAGCTATACGATAATAAATGAAAACATTGGCGATACTGGTTCATAGGAATATTTTGAAACTATTATAAATCCTGACACCGAAATTCAAAATAAACTTTCCAATTAAAACGTCAAAAAAACTCAAACAAGTCAAGGATACTGACTACTATTCTGACGAAATATTCCAAGCAGTCTGTTGCAGTTAGTGACATCAAATCGGTGATAAAAGACAACATATTCGTATGAACTAGTATGGCCAGTGTTTTGATTTATTGTCGTATCGTCGTCTCCACCTTGTATATTTCATCGAAATAGGCAATTAGGTCTGTGTTGGTAAACGAACATATCGTAACGAATCGTCGGTATTTGTCGTAATTGAACTGCAATTCGGAACATATGCGCACGCGCAGGTGGGCGGGAAACATCACGTGCCGGCCAACCTTGTGTGTGCATTCAAAATATTAGACGAACCTGTAAAATTAAACACAGCAAACACAATTTGAACCTTAGTTCAGAGTGTGACGGTAGGAAATACAATGGAGTTTTTAGGTACAAACCTATCACTTTTGGTGTTTCCGAGTTAGCATTGCAAATGCGCTTAAATTGACTAGATAATGCGGTTTCCGTGTAATAAACTGTAAAAGCTTGACAAATAGTGTTCAAGGCGATATAATCTTCATTAGATAGGCAGACGGCGTAGACACGAGGCCAGGAGACATTTTATTTGCATGACTTATCAAAGGATTTGGTACTCTGTTAGTTTTTACTTAGAAAATTGGAGCTGTCAAGGTTGGTGGTGACTAATGTATCGATGTAACATGGGTTAGATTTCAAATGATTCACCCAATTTCCGAGTTAGATAAATACGCTACTATAATTAATTCTATAAATACTCAACTAACTATATACACTAGAAATAAAAATAAAAACTCTTAACTAAATTAACCCTAAAATATGGCGTCAAAAAATTCATCCGCATCGCTGTCGACTGGAAGTGTACCCAAAAGACTGGCGGCATTGCCACGTTGTATGGCAATGCTAATTCTTTGACCAAGGTAAAAGCCGGCTGGCTTTGGCCAAATGTTTTGGGTGAAATGTCAACTAAGCGTCTTGAGAGATCTTTAAACAAGTTATGTGCACTCGGACCCCAAGACCCGAAAGTTTCAACCCCAAACGGCTCGAAAATATAACTACCAACAAGTTTATTATATTTCCGCCGCTTGAGGTTCTCTGCAGCTCAGCGGCAGCGCCAGCACAGCACGAAGAGCTAGGAAGATGGGATGGCGCAAGAGTATCTACACAAGTAGCGTCCCACACTAATGGCCTACCCATCTTCCATGGAAATAACGACATGCCGTCCGGTCTCTTGCCATCCATACGCTACTTGAATTTGAATGTTCTTTTTACTGCATTTCTTTTAAATCTGAAGGTCTCGCTGCAAGCGGGAAGATCTTACTAAAACTGATTCGGGTTACGTAACTTTTATTTTAAAACATCAAACATTAAAAAGTCAAGTGAAATAATTACATCCGAAATTAACAGCGCCATTCAACGTTAAATAAAAGTCAACATTTACTGAAGACAACTGTCTAAACATGGCATCTTTGAAGTGAAAAAATTTCTTGAAAACTCGCATCAGACGCCAGACAGACTTACAGCTAAAATGTTCTAAATCTAAAATCTTTTCTAAAGCACGTGCTTTAAAAAGTCAATCTGGTCTAGACAACTAGAAAAAAAAAATACCGTGAATAATTTCATGCAAATTACACTGTAGAGCCGCTAAACGTCCGGTATACGTAGACTGGACATGAATAAGGCACCTAACAGACGGGCGTGTGTACGCGACGTTTAGCACACACAATTTGGAAACACCAGTAATCTTCCCTAAGTTGACAACTCATCAGCATTATAAATTCTCTTGACATAATTCTTCTTTCCTTGTTACTCCATTTGCCGTCTTCTAAATATTTAACCCCTTTCTAGACACCATGTTTCACACAATATATTCCCAAAGTATTGATAAAATAATTGCTTTGTGATTCACAATGACAAGCCTGTCTACCTAATTCATATTTCTAGCCATATTCATTGTTCTTTTTTTTTGTAAAATTCCACAGAACAATAAAATTAGCGAGATAATATCAGACTATCAGCTATTATGAGATAATAGGATTGTCGTGGGTGCAGGCTAAGGAAAAACCTAATCTGTGTGTAGGAGTGAGTAATGCAATCATACGATGTTCTAGAATCCATACGTGTTAACATATCGAGCGACGTAATTATGATCACGTTGAAATAAGTACTGAGTTAGGTGTAGGCAGACTCTTGGCTTTTATGGTCATAATCTGGTGACAACTGACTAAATGTCACAGAGGAACATAGTAAAGGGAAAAAGAAAGATATGGTCACAACACAACACCCATCAATTGGGAAAACGACGACGCAAAGAGGACGAGATATAGAAAATCGTGCGTAAGAAAATGCAAATCCCGCAAATGTGTAGAACCCCTAATACTAGATGGCCAGAAACAGAATATAGGCCAGTGGGTACACAATCGCTTTCATTGCTTAATGAATTGTAAACAAGTTTTTACGATTATATACATGATTTATTATATCAAATTGGCGGTTTCCGAAGTCACTGCTGCGCCGATGAAACACAGATTTATGTGTGTAATAAAGACATCTACGGTAGCCTGTCATTACTGGCTCGTTTCGAGTATGATGCCAATAATAGGACCTGAAATAAGTGGTATGTAAGTACTGATTTGCGAGCTGGTATGTATTGCAATCGGATTACGAAGTCGAGTTACTAAATCAGTAAGGAAGTGATACCTTATTGGTAATAAGATAAGATGTATTTTATCTTTATTGAGCCTGTTCGTTGGAGGAGAAGGTAATATGGCGGATTTGGTTGGATAAAATTAGTTGTAAGGTGGAAAGCAAAAGTTGTTAATAATTTACGGTCATTGATTGGTTTGGTAACAAATACATACAAACTTCTATGTATTGTGTATCTTAGAAGAAGGTATATTTGCATTACATGTATAATTTTGTTTGTTTAATTGTTATTTGAGTCCATGACGCAAAAATTGGTTTACTTGTTTTTGTTATTCATTTGTTTATTTATAATTTTCCAAGAACTGCAATGAGGTCGTCTATTTACCACATCGAAATTTCGCAACAAGTTAGCCTTCAATGTATTTAAAATAGACAAGTTCTCATCTACTTTTATTTAACTTCACAATATATAAAAATGAATTTACTGAATACTCAATTAAGCCCATTTTTTTATTTTCCCGCCATGCAGTCGGCCATGACTGACACCTGTCTGAATTGTGTCAATGACAGCTGTCAAGTTTATGGATGATTAACTGGCAACATTAATTATGCACATAAATAACTTTGTGGATTTATTCGCTGGCAACTGGGTGACCCTTGATAAAAGATTGGTGGGCTATCTTTTGAGACCACCAGCAAGATAGCACCGTTTTTATTAATCGTGGTGATTTGTATTTAGTAGAAAGACTCCATTTTTTATGTAGATGTGAATAATGGAATTTTAAAGATTGAAGTGATCATAAAAGAGAGCTTATTAGGCCCACTTTGTTAGTTTAAACCCGGGGTCATTATGTATGAAATAATTGTTATCAAACCTCGTGTTAACAATTAACTCTAAGTTATAAGAAAACTTTGGTTCTGGCGGATTTTGAAAACTGTTGATGCATAAAATTACAGGTCATCTCAGAATAAGCTCAAAATGCAAGTAACCATGATTGTTCATTCATACGGTATATTTAAGATTCTTCGATGTTAATCTGGTTGAAGATATTCCTAAAGAATGTTGATGATGTGAGGTCATAATCCAAAGTAAAATAATCAGAATGCTTGTCGCAAACATTTTGGCATAGGCTCTTTATAGTGACCATGATGCTAAGGACTTGGTGACACATTTTCAATCTTTTGATATATTTTTTTATTTTTTTTTATTTAATATTGGTTTGCTCTTGACTCTAGTCTAGGTTATGACATGACAGATTACAGAGACAAAGTCGACGATGGAGCGAGCTTACCCAGAAGAAGCCTGTTCACTCTAATTTTTGTACGCGTTCGGAAACACAGACGCAGGCAAAGAGTATATAGTAGTATTTATAATTTATGTAAACGAAAATAGATATGAGTAAAATAAATGGTTCCACCCAAGTAGATTCTCCTATCTCTACAAAATTGTTTACAAGACAAAATAGAAGGCAATAGAAAAGCATTTACAAGTACAGTTTGCAATTATTTCTCGCTCTTATTTATTAATACAGACGTTGAGAAATGGTTAGAATATGAATAGAGTATACGGCCAATCGGATACCGGTTTGTACTAACGTGTGTACCATTTACTGCGCATTATAAATGTGTACAATTGACATGAAATAAGTAGCACATCGATTGGCTACTTAGCGATTAATTCATATTTTTTTGCTGTCATTTTTTTCATTCTTCGGTTCAATGCTTTGATGTCTTAACTAGTTGACTTGATTTGAAGGTGTTTTTCTACGCGGAAACGTTCAATACATTACACTTTTTAAATGTGACTGTTTGATTGACAATTCATCGGGAGATTAGTGAGACTTGGTTGTGCATCAATTATTGTCGTTTCTAGGATTTGTTTTATCCTAATTGATCTTTCAATCATTCATGTAATTTGATCAAGTTTCGATGAAATTGTGACTTCATTTTATGTTTGAAAATTCGTAACAATCGAGTTGTGTTGTACATAGAATTCGACGCTCCAAAAACTAATGAACCAATCTCGACCGCTCCCATTCCAATACACAGCTTTGTATGTAATAAATTCATTAACTAGTCTGCCTGCACTAACATTGTGTAACATAACTGTACCTAACAAAAACACGATCGCTTCCATTTTAATAAACCCATTGCGCCCGCGCCCTGGCTCTAAATTAGACAATCGAATTGAACCGAACTTTAATTGAAAAAAATATCGGTCAGTCGAAAAAAAGGCGGAAAAAAACATTTATATTAGGAACGTGACAATCGCATGGTCACCGTAGCGATGTTGCGCGTGCGCCGGTCTGCGCGGCTTTTTGTGAATGAACCGAAGTCCGAAAGCCGACAGGTTCTGTTTGAACAAATTTAACGGGACTTACCTTCTCTTGTATTATTTTTTTATGTTTTGTGCTACAAGGTAGGTAGATACAAGCTCCCATTCTGAGCAGGTGGTAACCTCAAAAGTTTGATGATATGTCCATGTGATGCTGTACAGGAAATAGAAGTGTCAGGTCTGCCTGCTTTCAACGGTACATCGTGTGTGAATAGATAGGTCATGACTTAATGTCAAGCGATCAAAATGGCTGGTCAAAAGCTGCATAAAAGATCCATTGCTTGAAGCGCTTTCCCACGCTGCACAATACTTATGTTCGATCGAACTCGTCGATTCGATATTTCCTAATCATCATGATAATTCAGTAGCCATTAATTTTACGAAACAATCTTTCCAATAAACTGCAGGTATATCTTATCGTATCGATGTGTTGAAAACTAAATGTCGACCGTTGTGTGAATTTTATCGCAACATTCGTTATGCAAGATAATTTTATTATCATAATTAATGAATTTGCGAAATGACGTATCTAATGTGGAAACGATAAACAAAAATTATAATATTTTGATTAGATATCTATAATATTGGTTTGTTTTAATATGTGGAGGTCAGATGGCAGTAGAAATTAACTGGCAAAATTCTTACATTTCTTTCAAGTTTCTGATAAATCTTGTCTGACTTGAAAAATACCAAACGAAAAGTCCAACATGTTTCAAGCTTCAACGAATATGCCCTTCATCATCATTAATCATTTAAGAGTAACATCAGACAGTAAATACCTACTTGACACAATTTTAAATCTTCGATGGGCCTTCGATCGAACGTTCTGGACCTTAATTTCATCTTGTTATATGTTTTTTTCCTGTAAATGTAGGTAATCTTTCTTTAGCTACAAATATATGAAAATAATCATCATCATCATCGTATCAGCCGAAAGACGTCCACTGCTGGACATAGGCCTCCCCCAAGTGTCGCCACAACAACCGGTCCTGTGCATTTCGCATCCATCGGCTACCTGCGACCCTCACCAGGTCATCAGCCCACCTTGTGGGAGGTCTTCCAACGCTGCGTCTTCCGGTACGCGGTCGCCACTCCAGAACTTTTCGGCCCCATCGACCGTCTGTTCTGCGAGCAATGAGCCCTGCCCACTGCCACAAAGATACCATAGCTATGAATCGTACTTGTGGTATTCTTGATCATAGCATGTCATCAATCAAGACATTTACGCAGTTACAGTGCAATAGACTACCAAAAGCATTATTTACTCAAGTTTTCCTGTTACAATCATTTTCATAAGAATTCCCAATAATAGCCGTTTTAAAGTACAATGGTACTATTTTAAGTTATACCACGAATCTATCTATATTTATTAAAATGAATCCCTATTTCTCTTGGTCACGGCATCACGCGTGAACGGCGGGACCAATTTCGCTAATTATTTTTTGTTGTATTTGTTATTGTTAGGAGAAGGTTCCTTTTTTTTTCAATCTTTATTTTAAGGGACTTTTGAACTCAGTTCATGTCAGTCCCATCATAAACTTATCTTGAATTACTAACAAAAAACAACAAAAACTATAAGCTAAAGAAAAATCTTAACTAATGAATAAATCATTTTAGCCTCATGGGACAAAGGTCGAGATAAAAAATTATAAAACATGCCTAAATCTAACCTATTTATACTAAACTCCCTAATAACTTGGTTTCTCTCAGATTCGTTCCTGACGCACTCCATCAAAAGATGTTGTACATCTTCTATTTTACCGCAAACCTCGCAATTGGGTGAAATATACATCTGGGCGAAGCTGGCGCGGGCCACTAGTTTGTTTAAAATTAAACATTTTACTGTAAGATAATCTCGAGCGTAGTTGGCGGTTACTGACGCAACCTTTCTCGTAACCTGACCTACTGAGTGTGATACAAATATTAACCTATTGTTCTTTTTTTGTTTACAGGTATGTACTATGAGATTGAAGACTGTTTAAAAGAAAATACAATCAAGATTTTTAGTGATTAGGGTAAGCAAACTAAAACTACAGGAAACCTTGGGTAAGCGGTTACCATATATTTTACTAATGGTATGAAAAATATACCGGTATTCAGCTGAATCCGGTTTGACTGGAAGCCGACCCCAATATAGTCGAGAAAAAGCTAGGCTAAAAAATATTACCAAATAAAAATTATAACCAAAGAAACTACGCAATTTCGTTCACTTGGATGACAAATATTTCCAGCTATTTTGATTTAAAAACCAAGCTACTGAACCGATTTTTCACATAAAAAAAGAATTTTCCAAATCGGTTCATAAATGACGGAGGTATGAGGTAACAAACACAAAAAAAAACATACAACCGAATTGAGAACTTCCTCCCTTTTTTTAAGTCGGCTAAAAATAGCGAACATAAAAATATCCTATTTTTTCCCCGATGATATGTCAAAAGTCAAAAGTCATTTATTCAAATTAGGCTGAGTGCCAGCACTTTTTGAACGTCAAAGTTCTACATAAAGACAGTCCCCCAAAACGCCCGCCCGTCACCACTTCCTAGTGTTTTAGCTGGGAAGAAGAAGTGGCGCAACAAACTCCCCAGCAACACATCTGTCTGTTGAGTTATAAGAACTATCACTTATACAAAGGTGTGTATCAGTATTCTTGCAAAGAAAACAATACAACAACTGACTAAGATTCTAAGGTGGGTGCTATTCATCCGATCTATAACAAACTAAAGAGACTTGCAAGCTGCTTCCAGCCTCGTCACAACTCACTACAATGTAACATACTGGTTCACATATAATCCACATTACACGTAATATCTGTCACATATACTTACCAAACGGGACCATAGATGTTATTGGATTATGTTCAAGTGCTGTTTATGTTACTTTTTGTTCGATTTATAAGGTAACAGGTTTGATCGTATTTTGTAATCACGTTGCTACAATCTTGCTTAGAAAATGAACCTCTATAATGCACCGTGCACCTTGTTATAAAAAAAATGAGAACTAGGTATTGGCGAATACCAGGAGTTTTAGCATTCTCAACTTTTTTTTTATAACTTGTATAAGGAATTAAAAATATATGAACTAACATCTGTCATCCGGGGTCTCGAAAAAATGAACGACGACGCGTCAAAAATTATAAACAAGTGAGATATTGTCGAAAATATTCTTTCAACCAATCACAGCAACTACACAAAGCTAATTCTGCGATCATTTTCATTCCAGAAACTTGACCTGAGTCACCGAAAACATTGTCAAGAATTGCTAAACTTAGACACTTCTCAGAAAACACAAATCAAATTACAATAAAACGCCATCCATATTTCTCAAAACCACTGAATCAACAAATAAACAACATAATCTTCACAAATAAATGCGAATTTCTACAAATGTAACGAAAATTGCCCGGTATTCTCTACAAGTACACCTGTCGACAATGCGCAATCATAGGCTGAGGGCACACCGTTGCAGGTACCGCTAGTGTTGTCGCTAAAACTAATACAGCTGGAACTCCGCGGTGGGCTATTATGTCCCGGGATTTATTTGTGGCAAGATGTGCCTTACTGATGTTGTGGATTATTTAACTGTCAGCTTTGAAGGTGCTGATTTGTGTTCGTGTCGGTTTTGCGTTGGTTTAGTGAAGGAAATTATGGTTCTAAAGTGTTGGTAATTTAGTTGTAGGTATATTTTTTGGGTTTTGCTAATCGAATACATGATTTGTGATTTACCATAATTAAAAACAGGTGCTGTCGTTGTTTAATGAGGTTCCAAATAAGTTCTTCTAATAAACAAGATACCATTACACAATTTCACATCAACCTAATCCTAAAACCAAAGCAGTTTGCATAAAACACTTAGAACCACTATCAAACTATGTTAACGGTATAAATCGTCTAAACAACAGCATTTCGTAACAATTACCACATTTCCCGAGCCCGCACCAAGCTCTATATCTTCGTAAATCGATAAGATGTCCAGCAATATCAGTAAATTGACGTCTATTTATCGATAATATCCGCCGATCGGCTGCGGCGCAATAAATTTGAAGACGGTTAATTCGGAAACATTTAAAGGTCGTTGAGACAGTGTACTCCGGGTCTTAGAGCTTGTAAACGGGTACTTTTGTACAGTTTTAATGTTATTGCTTCTAGGGCTTTTATAGAATTTACTAAGGAAGAAGTTACGGATGCCAGAGAAATGCACTTTTGTCGTTCGAGCAGTATAGGCAGCTTCATAGAAGAGTTAAGCATTTACGGTGATTCATTAAAAGGTTTCAGGTAAGCTTATTTCAGTTTCAGGAGGCAAATTATTATCTTAGTTAATTTATTTATCCTATCAGTTTTACACAAAAAAAAGAATTCTTCGGAACACTGAAATCGATTACAAAATATGCAGACAAATAAAATCATTATTGTTTCAACCACGCATCGAACCGATGTCGGTTGTGTATCGGTTAAATCACTCGCACAGATTGACAACTAGAAAATTGATTCATTCGTGATCGTATGCAGACATTCCACAGTCATGTTTATGCGGCCTATTTGAATAAAATTTCTCATTTAATATTCCTTATGCGTTATTGAACTGACTTAGCGGAAATGCTATATGTTTTATGCAAGCTTTAATTATAACAGCGGCTTACACTCGCCACCGGTAGTGTCGAAATCAAAATCGGTAAGAAAACGAGAATGTCCGCCGATAAAATAAAATGTAATTGCTGATGTTGGTACTCGTAATTTTATACTCGTTCGGAATTGTGTGTGTCTCTGACCTTTTTGAAATGGTTCTTTTCATACTTTTTTTTTTGTTTGTGATGCTCGATGCTATTTTGTTTTGTTTTGATGTAAAAATGCTGTTACTTTACTGTGGAATGCATTAATTACCAATATAACAGAGTTTAATATTAAATTAAATATAAAGAAGCATTGGGCATCGACATTTACTTTTCTTTGTCTATTTCCAGAACAGTACATTCAGCGGTTTCTTCAGCTCCATTTTAAATTTATTTATAACTTAATTATAAGTCGGTACGTGTGTAAATAGGTAGGTACACTAATAAATAAATTATTACTTTTAAATCGAAAGTCCATCATTGCGTAGGTGTGGGAAGTAAAATGCCTAAGCATATCAATTGACAATATATTATCTGTGGAATACTGTGTGGGCATTAATTGGTCGCCGGCTTACTACAAATTTATTGTTTTTGAAAGTTATTTTGTCCTAAATAGTTGGTTGATTTTGTCATGATTTTGAGGTTAGATTTCCATCTTTGTCAACCTTTTTATGTCGTTGTTTGTGGCGAAGCTCGAAGGCGGGAAAACAGAAAAGGAAAAATACGATATTTTTTAGTGTTCATGAATAGTACCTACTTTCCTGTTACTTCACTAAGGTAGTAAAATTGTGTAGTTTAGTAATATTTAACACAAGTTAAATCAAAGATATCATGCATATTTTTTTAAATTTTGTTTGTTTTATTTTTTGGGCGCAAATAAACTCTTTTTCTTTCTTTCTTTCTTATGTGCAGGATATTTAACAAGGTTCTACACCCAAAACAAAGAAACCCGTAGTAGTATTATGAATCGACAGTCATGTCTCGTAATATAAGAACAGTACACATAACAACTTAGCATATATTTTCACAAATGTTACGGTCGTGGACACCGCATCCATTGTTTTCAAAATACAATAAACAAAAAGGCAGTTTATTGTATTTTTTATTGAATCATAAGCCGCAAGTTATGTTAGTTTAGTGTTAAGTAGCAACTTATAAGTACACACGACGACATATATCAAGCTACACTTAACTAATATAACCTGACCTCTTATCATACGAAAAGTCAATACAATACGAGGTCAACTTATGCTGGTACTGTAGGTTCAACTTGGCATATTAAAATTCCTAAATATGAGCGTAGGTGCAGATAAATGGGAAAAGAAATCATTAGATCCGTTTAATAAATCGTATTTTGATTGGCCAATGTTAATTAGGTGAAGCTGGTAAATCTGTCATTGTTGAACAGTTTTCTTATTTATAAGGCATTTCTAAACAATCTATTAATTGTGAAAGATTGTTATTTATATGGATTTACATAAGAAAGAGGTTCCGACTTGGTATTCATTTTTCTGGGCGGTAAATGAAATATTGATGACTAGTTGCCGCCTGCAGCTCCGCCCGCGTGATTGTCGTAAAATTATCCCAAGGGAACATATTCCCGGGATAAAAGTCCTATGTGTTATTCCACACTATAATCTACCACTGTACCAAATTTCATCAAAATCCATTCAGTCGTTTTTGCGTGAAAGAGTAACAAACATCCATCCATCCATACTTACAAACTTTCGCGTTTATAATATTAGTAGGATTTCAGGGATTGAAGCTAAAAACAAATAAAAAAAATTAGTATTCTGTAGCTATTTTGGAAAATCCATTTTTATGAAGTAAGTATGCTAAATATCCATCACATCGGGAAGTATGATAATAAACCATTTTACTGAATTTTATGAAATCCAATATCGTATGTAAGAATGCATGAAACGAATAAATTCAAGCTTTATGATTAGGGTATAAACATCTGTTTGAAATACGTAAGTACCTAATAGGAAACCATACTTGTTATATAACAATTATTGATTACCTATGTATGTGAAAATCACCTCACTAGCTATTAGAGAATCTGCCAGGTTGTGGAATTTGTTCGAAAGAGTCACCACGGCCCTGGAACGCAAAGGGCTTTAGAAGGAACACGGATGGGTTTTAGTAAGAGTCTGACACGCCCTTCCGCTCCACCCAGAGCGGAAGAAGTCATTTGATGATTTCCCATTCATAAAAAACTAAAAAAAAAGCTATTAGAGAATGCTAGATATGTTTCAATGCTGCCTTAGTCCTTAAAAAAAAATAAACAAGCATTAGATACTTGCAATTTCAAATTAAATCCCACTCCAATCTACAACGAGCCTTACAAACGGGTTCGTTCTTCCTCAAGAAACCATCCCACTCCATATTTTAAATCAACGAAGAAAATAAAGGAAGTTGCAAGAGTACGCTCCATAACTGTCGGTACAAAATAGATCATTGATAAAAACAGGCCTCTGATTGGTCGGTATCGGGCCGCTTAATTGTAGAGTGCGCATGCGCCGGGTATGGTATCTAATGCCGATAGTAACGATAAGCTTATGAAATAATACGTTGGAACACGCCGGGAACTTATCCTGCTACTGATGGTGAAGGTACCATGGGTTCGTGGGATCCTTGCGGTTTATTAGGGTGAGTTGGTTTCGAGAAAATTGCATAAAGCTTGGCCTGATAAGTGGCGCTAAACGTCTTTAAACTTGTTGTCAAAACATCTACTTTCTAGGGAGAAACAAATGGTCCTTTGCATTTGTTTTTGAGCATCCAAAGTAGATAAACTTAAAACGAATTTGCCAAAGTTTTTTTTCTCTAGATTCTGGACTCAGTTTACTTATTATAAACTACCAAGTAGGTACTAGTCTAGTCATTCTAAGTAATTCGCAAAAAATAAATGAAAACTAATACAAGAACAACACGAAATAAGTAAAGATGTAGAGGCTCAGATGAAGAATTAAGAAAAACTTATGGCTATGAAAATGGTTATAAAAAATCATCTCCACAGTCCAGGAAATCGAGGACCAAACGAAACGAAATCCGCGCCAAAAGTAGCGGTGTAAAACATTGTCTATGGTAAAACGGTCATTACAACTACGGACAGCCGCCATGTTGCATGTTGTTGCATTGTAAGTAATCTGCCAATTTGCGATATTACTAGCTGAATGAACATCGACGCATAGCTTAGACTTTCTTACGTATGACTAAGCTAGACTGCTTATTAACTAATAACTGCATTCCGTAGCATAATCGCAATTGAGAGAAGATGTGGGCTGTATCAATAGATTCTTGATGTTGGCAGTATTGAAAGGTAGACGCAGCGTTTTTATTGTGTTGATGGTAAAATAATAGATCGATTCATAAAGGAAGATGGGGTGTGATAGACAGCTAATAGGATAGGCCTTTTTCGTAATTTACTCTCATCATCGTGGGCTTGTCTTGGTTACAAAATGATTATGGCTTGCCGCGTGCTCTTGTAAAAGCTCTTATCCGTGCTTATATCATAATTGCGAAAGTAATTCTGTGTGCCTGTCTGATCCGCATGAATCTTGGCGCACACATCCTTAAAATACTTTTCATAGAACTTTATATTTGGGTTGTAAAGATGTAGATAAGTTTTTGTTAGGTGTACTTTTAAGCCCACGTTTAAAGGTTCATCTACTAAAAGCTTATCAGATTAACTAAATAAAAGTTAATTAATCAATCAAAATTTACATTTGGAAGTGGTTTTTACGGTTCCACAACCAACCTTGTAAATCAAAAACGTTCCGTAGTATATCAACTTGATAAATTCTTATCAGATAACTTTAATGTTGCTTATATTTTCGTATTTTTAAGAGATACTGATGAACTGATGAAACGCGGAAGCTATAAGATGGCGAGATATAAATATAAATCAGACGTGTACAGCTCCCAGCAATTAAACTTACGGCGGGGCTGCGCGCGCGCATATCGGCGCACAAATCATAATCAGCGCCACCTGTGGGCGGCTGACAGTAAAACATAGCTTAGATCCTTCAATATGAACCATTTGTTACTCCGTATTCTATCTTATCATCATTAAAATAATGTCTACAATCGTTTGTAGGGTTTCATACTGAATTTTAAAATAACTTGGTGAATTCAGCTCATAAATTGGATTAAGAATTGGTATTGATAGCTGGTAATAGAATTTCCTTTTGATTTTATTTGCGATGAGTTGTTTGATGGCGTCTGCTTATGTTATCGGCTTTTCCTTTGACTTTTGGCGTGGGAGGAATGAGAGGAAGCTGGTTTCTGCACCATAAAACATGGCACATACTGTAAATAACATAGAATTATTGCCTTGTCTTAAGTTTTCTGTTGTACTATTATGTAAATGACATGGTCAATAATGGGCATGGCTCGGAACAAATAGACCTTAGAAGTGTTTGTTCCGATTGTTGTACAAGCCTGGAAACATGTCAGTACATAGAACAAGGTGAGCATGAACTATGCAGTAAATGTGAAGTTCATTAACTTTGAGTCCATCACATAAAGCATGCCATGTTCCTTTATGATCCTAGGAAGGATTCCAATTTTTATAGAACTCACTACAGAAACCTTGCTTGTTTTACATTGATTGATATTGCGGATAGCCCTGCATTTATTTCCGGACATAAAGCAGGGTTCCCTAGCGCATTTTAGAAGTGTCCAAGGCGCTTGGCTACTCCTTAATTCCAGTTTTCCGTCTTCCACATCCATATAGTTCCACACAACCGCGTCGAGTCAAGAGCTCGTCTGCGCCAACTGCCATCGGTCCTTCGAGACCAAATTGCGTGAAACAAATTAAATTACAAGCAAGAACAGTTATTGCCTTATTAGCAAATAAACGCGCGATGCATTCACAAATTACTGCCACTAATCACAATCATAACTGGACATATAAATTATCACCTATATTTCTTTTAGCTGAACATAAACCCACTAAGTGTACTCACGGCTCCGTATCAAGCTAACACGTCCAGTTTATACTGGCCTTGCATTTTAAACAAAACCTTTTGAGTTTGAGACCAATGTCTACTGGAAATGTATTTGTCTTGATGTGTATCCGTGTGTATATGAGTCCATTAATTCTGAAATTCAGAAAATATTCGCGTGAAGCACGCAGATCTAGGTATCAGACCGTGGTGCGATGGTGCATGGGATAAGGGGAGGCGGAAACGAAGTGTAGATGTAGATATGGGCTGGAATTAATAGAGATATGTATGAAGATATCTGTTTAGATATGGGTTGTTGGATGGACAGGTCCGTGATTGCAAAATGGGTGGGTGCCCATATCTTTTCCATTTTCCTTGTAGAGTTTTAGTTTTTAGAAAGCGACATTTAATTGGAAAGTCGGGGCTGGTTGTCTGGTAGGTAATTTTTTGAGCTTCATTTTTTTGACAATAATTAGGTTCGGTTAAGTATTTGGCTTTCTGGTACACTCATGAGTAAAATATATAAAACTAGCTTTTGCACGCGACTTCGTACGCGCATATCCCATTTTACCGGTTCCCGTAGGAATTTAAGGACGAATTATACACCTAAACCTTTCTCATGAATAACCCAATCCATTGCAGAAAACCGTATACAAATCCGTTCAGTAGTTTTTGAGTTTATTGCGAACAGGCAGACAGTCAGACGCGGCGAGGGACTTTGTTTTATAATATGTAGTGATAAAACTAACATAAATCCAGGATAATCCATAAGTTCGTAACTTGGACCAAACGCCAAATCATTCAGAGTGTGAATCGAAATTGCATAAAGAACACATTGCATTCCCAATCCACGCCAATTAAGTGATAATTATGATTCTAAACTTTAATAGCTCTAATATAAAATTGAAAATTACTTGTCGTCGTAAATGCTGCGAGTGGTTTAAAGATTATTTAGTTTGGTAGATAAAGATCGCTACAACAAATTACAAATTGGTTTAAGATACATGTTTTTTATGTAACCTGGGCTATGTAGTAACAAATTAGTATTTTGCCAACGATTATAGTCAAAGAGTATTTTGAAATGATTTACTAAGCGTTAAGATTAGTATAATTTGCGTAGAAGTAGAAGAAAAGATCCCTCTGTCTTAATTTTATACTTTTCGTGAAGACCCGAAGCAGATTGCACTCTTTTAAATCTCAATCATACCTTTTCTACACGCCGAGTATCGAGGCTGAAAAATAAACCTTGGGAATCTCCAAGAAATCCATAATTCATCTTGACGTTTTAACCCCACTTAATAACAACTATTTTCCCGAGTCTAGTAATTTAAATGTAGCATTTTAAACTCGGCGGGCGGCGGCGGTGTCATCAACCTTTTTAATAACGTAGGTACTTATTACAATAATGGCACAGTTTTCTTAAAGAAACTCGCTCGAAATTCACGTCTGTTCTGCGAGGTGATTACACCAATTATTTTGCTCCGTTTTGATACGTTTCAAGCACGCAAGCTTTTTCAAAATACGAAATGCAACTAAACAATCATTATGACTGTTCTAATTATGAAAAATAAAAAGAATAAATGTTTCTAATCTCTGTTATTCTAGTAAAGAGGTTTTAGTCTTTGGAAACCTAGTAGTCTTGCTGTCGCGTTAATGAGCTAGAAAATTGCACATTCAGATAAATACATTTTGACTAGTTTTTTTTGAGGTCTTTAAGCGGAGATATAGATATTGCTGGAGGTATAGTTACGAGCACATTTGCCCCGAGCATAACAATGATTAATGTTTAGATAAATCACGACTTTGAAATCGATGACATAGAATTGCGCGGGAAACCACCATAAACGATTCACACTTCTATTAAAGTATTCATCATACAGATATCAACAATACAGTCTAATAATTAACAAATAATTATAAATACCACTTAATGGACTATGAATAATTCATTTAATTAAACATTCATAACATAACACTAGGATGTAGGGTGTTATTACGACAATTATTTCATTATTTATCGACAATAATTACACAATCGCGAGATATCGAATATGACGTTTGTTGTCAACTGTCATTACATCGGTTAGCGTATCGAGAATGCCAGTTTAATTGTTATTCAGCGTAATGTGTGGGTGTTAGTCATCGTGGTGAATGCTCGATCAAACTGTGTAGGTAGAAACTATATCTAAGCTATCATCTTTTTCAAGGAATAATAACTTAACACATCCGCAATCCTACAAACTGATTTATGCATATTTAATTTTAACGATGACATTCTCGAGCACTTACAGATACAATATTGACTCCATGGTTTGCATCATCATTTTAAATAGGTTTGCTAAAACAAGAGCTAGTTTACACTGACTTCATCAAGTTTTAATCCCGACAGCGATCATGGAGGGTGTATTAGTGATGTTCCCAGCAGCCCTTCATTACGCCCCATCCATCCACGTCTCGGCAATAATTACAGAGCTGTTCTAGACAAATCACGTGCTTTGGTCTAAGGGATAGGAAACTTTCGGTTTCAAGAAAATAATTGCATGTTCCTTAGATTTCACTTAGTTTTCTGATAAACGCTTTGAAAGCAGATAGTAAATGGGTTTCCGTTTCTATCTGCTGCTCGAAAAAGTGACGAAGGGTAAAGATCGGGGTATAGGTTTGGATTTGGGACTAATAGGAGTAGTAGTAAATTCTGCAATCTTGAATCCGATGGCGAATAATTCCCACAATTATTGTGATGCTCACAACTTAAACATGTTTTGAAACTCTTCGAAAACACAGCATTGTGTGAATATTTAAAGATCTTCTGTAACCGATATGGCGTTTACGCCTGCAATTAACACCTAAGTTCTACATTCAAAATTTGACTTATCTTAATATTGATTATGACTTACTACGACACAAAAGCCAGTCACGAAAAGCGCTGCTCTCTTAAGCGTCGCTCCACACCGCATATAATATTTTTTGCTAAATCTAAAACAGGGAAATCCGTCGTCAGACAACTTCCCTGCGTTACGTACATAAATACATAAAACTGACGTAATGTCACTCGGTAGGTACGAGGAAAGTCTTTTTTGTGGTCACAAGATGCGCAAGAGCAAGATTATGTGATGTCTCGTGACGGGAAAATATGGGGTGATGTGTTGTAGGTACCGTTAGTTATTAACTTGAGGTGTTAAAGGACTAATTGTTATTGGATTTCAACGTCCTTCTCGAAGGGAAATCTCTCTGAATTAATTGTCTGAGTAGTAATAACAATAAATGTGTTAATTAATTCATAAAGATATATTCCTTTTTTATTTAATGTGGGTTTGCACTTGACTCTAGTCTAGTCATAGATGACAGAGACAAATTAGACGATGGATCGAGCTTGCCCTGAAGAAGTCTGTTCACTCTAATTTTGAAGAGATTAGGTTAGAGAGTTGTATGCGTTCGGAAACACAGACGCAGGCAGAGAGTTCCACTCCTTTGCTGTGCGCATCATAAATACCTTCGGGTTTTCTTGAAGTTGAAGTAACCAATCAGAAGTTGAGAAAGTTTATCTACGTGCGAAAAGAGCTTACTTCTGCGTCGTATTTTGAATGGTTATCCAATAAAAAATAGTCAAAAAAATAAACCAGCAATTCCCATTCACAAAACTCTCCGCTCGACTACAAAATACATGAACGAACGACATTCACACACCTACATGAATATTCTCGAAGCGTACAAATAATGTCTATTCTGTCCACTTGTCGGTGAGGCTACGGGACCACCGCGACGATGCCCACGCGCCACTCCACTCGAGAGCCACTCCTGCACAGCCGTGACGCTGCGATTAGTCGCCGATATGCGCATCTGGGATTTCTGCGATTTTCACGACATTGTCGCGGATTCGAAGCGGTCGATGATTCGGTGGATTTAGAAGTGATTGTGACGTGACTAGAAAGGCGGGTTTTATATTGTTGATGTCATCAATCTCTTATTGTTTGCTCTACTGGTTTATTGCGGTTTTGTAAATGGAAGGTAAAGATTTGTCATGCTACTAATGTCTTGACACAATAATTGAATTATGTTTTGCATAGTTAGTGAAACCAACCATAAAACTAACATAGCAATTGCGTAGAAAGTACCTGTAAGCAAAAACACAAAATTACCTGATCGTCGGACAAAATTACTCATATCTATGTCACGAGACAGAAGGTAAAAATGCAGGAATGCAATTTAAAACGCAAATGCGACAAAATTATCCATGTCGCAACGACGCACACGGCTTATCGTCCTCACGAACAAATGCCACCGTTATCCTGCGTGGCAGGGTTGTCAATCTACGCGATCGCAATTAGGCTTGCGCACGCGCAGCGATGGCCCGCGGGGCAGCCCTGCAGTTGGCCGATAACCCGTACGTGACGGGTCGCTGGCACAGGTTAACTTGTGCTTCACTGAATGACGACATTAACCTGTCGTTTCAATGTTACCTTTGCCTAGGTAACAAAGCAAATTCTGCTCACAACGTGTGTGCGTTTATGGCGAAAGTAGATTAGAGAATATTCTATCAGCGATACGATATAGAAGTTGAGGAAAAGTAGCCAAGTGCGAGTCGGACTCTCACACGAAGGGTTTCGTACCATAAACCGAAAAAAAAACACGTTTCTTGTATGGGATCACCCTTTAATTACTATTTTTACCAACTCCATGAAAATTTCAACTGTCTCCCTATTACGGTTCTTGAGATACAGACCGCAGACAGATAGACGGACGGACGGACAGCGGAGGCTTACTAATAGTATTCCTCTGGCAACCCTTACGGAACCCTAAAAAAACAACATACAGTCGAATTGATAACTTCCTTCTTTTGGTAGTCGGTTGAAAATGAATGGCATTGAAACGTGCTACCTATCATTGTCCTTATTTAGGTGATCGGAATGATTTCTAAAAGTTTGTCCATCTATTTTGATGGGACCTTAAATATGAACGTAAACGAAGCAAAACGGAGTATATAAGGTCAGGTGGCGTTCAGACGGGGCCCGCTGGGGCCAGAGCCTGCCAGGGTTGCGGAATTTGTTCGAAAGAGTCACCGCTGCCCTGGAACGCAAAGGGTTTAAAAAGGAACACGGATGGGTTTTAGTCAGTAAGAGTCTGACACGCCCTTCCGCTCCACCCAGAGCGGAAGAAGTCATCTGATGATTTCCCATCCTTAAAAAGGTCAGGTGGCGTTCTGTATGTTCTGCCTATCCTCATGGAAATATGCGTGAGTTTATACATGAGGCAAACAAACGCAGTCCGACGCTTTTCCTACGGTAAATCATTACCTACGTTCCTTCAAAGCTTGTAAGCAAATATTGTTTATAGCATGAATTGGTACATGCCAGGTTTCTGACCACAATGTGGTCGTTGACTATTGTTTATGTTATCAGATATGGAAACTAGCGGACGCCCCTAAGAGAACTTGTGCACTCGGACTTTCTCGGACTCTCTCTTTAATTTAGGATGAAATAGTGCATCTGTCTAGTTAGCCTGGAGAAGTTAACATTGAAATTGAAAGCGGATAGACGCTTTATTAAAAAAAAAACAACTTATTTTACTGGACTGCATAAATGCACTAACTGTGTCGATTGACCTCTCAATTTTTTCTTTTCATTAACGTCATTTGCGACGTTCAGATCCTGGAAGATGCATGTGGTTAGGCATTCAATTCAGAACAGGGAAGGAAGCAATGCATAGAATAGAATAGAATACTCTTTATTATGTACACCATATAAGTTACAGAAAATTGTAATTTGAATTAAATCTATTATACATTGTAATTTTGAATGAAATCTCGACATTGTTATAAAAATTTAATTCAGATTTTGACATTGTAATTTCTTAATTTTTATTTTTGTCTGGTGCGACTAATTTTGTACGCCATAAATGGCAAAACATGTAGCTACCTCATTTTAATTCTAAGACCTGTATACTATACTCATGTTTTACAAAATAAATTTCTTATCTTATCTTAAAATATATATGAAGAAAACATTACATAGGGTGACACAATGGGCGGCCCTATCGCTATAGTAGGCGCCAGATAATCGTGGAATAACGGTCATTGACCCACCTACAATTATTGACATTTTTAATTTGAAAAACGGAATTAATGACACAAAGCTGTCCCGAATCATCATCTCTCGTGATCCTTAACATTGTCTAATAATGAAAAACGATTCATATTTAATTGTTCAGGTACCTATGAACAGTTATTAGGGAAAGGTCGATATACTTTATTCCACATTTATCTGGCGCCTACTATAGAAGCGATTTAAAAAAAAATGTAGGCTCTGCGTTTCTTTAGAAATGGTAAAAAATAGAGACGAATTCAGCCACTATATGTATTCCTTAAAAACTTGTATATAAAATTGTTAATCCAGACCCGTATCCTTTACTTTTAAACGGCAAATAAAACCAACGTTTATGACCGTTTAGCTCGTTATTTACAAAGGTTTTATGGGTTTTATTCCCATCGTTCTAGCATAATAAATTCTTACATTCAAACTGCAGATAATGTATCTAAAATCCAAATCTTCTTTGTGCATCTTACATTCAAGCACAAACACTTAAAAAAAAAAGTGTAAATTGCACTAAGGTGCAATTTACCCTACATGGTGACTTTGAATTGTTGGCAAAATGTTGCTCATAGTACTTTCCCCTGAAATATTGCCAACTGCGCACATTAAAATAGAGGTATGCGTAACAGGGTGGAAAGTTCCACCACCTCCATTTAAAAGGGAGGACTCTCTGACCAGACGAGTAGCTGCCCACCAGACACAATACCCGTCCGATCGGAGGATCCTCCCTTTACGAGTCTCCCAACTTCTCAGTCTTGATAAAATTTCCAATCTCTCTAGCTTCATAATAATTGGTAAGCCTTTCTCAAGGTTTATGTATACTGAACTGATCCTTATGATAAGTCCCAGTCCCAAGCTAATGACTCATACAACCACAGACATAAGAACTAAGATAAGACGATAAGACGTATGTCCCCGAATATTTGTTTGCTCATTATTTCTTTTCTTTTTTTGCAGGTAAGCACAGACATCTAGTTTGTAATAATTGGGAAGGAATTTGTTATCTCTTCTCTCTTCTTATGGTAAGTTTTGATGCCAACTACCCTGTAAGAATAGAATATTATTTTGAAACCCACGTCTATGTATCATCTGCCTAGACTTTTCCCAACTATATTGGGGTCGGCTTTCAGTCAAACCGGATTCAGCTGAATACCAGTATTTTACGCGGAGCGGTTGCCTGCCAGGCCAACGTCTATATATAAATCAAGATATATGTATATTTGTTAAAGTGTCACATAAGCTTTGAAGATCGATAAAATATATTGAAAAAGCGATCAGTCAAATGCTGAAAAAATATTACAACCACCAAAGATTACACAAAACCAAATATAAGGATTGCGCATACGCATTCCAACTAACGTATAACGGCCGGTCTCAATAACGTATCTACCTTAAACCAACTGTCAAATTAGCTACCAACAGTAGCTGTAACGTCATCTTGGCCTATGTAACATGACGTTTCAGCTTGAATTACGTTATTGAAACCGGCCGTAAGTCTAAAAATCTCTGCTAAGCGAGCACATATATAAAGGGAAAACTCATTGCGACATAATGATGTAACTGAGTGCTAAAAACTTTAGTGCTGTATCGATAATTGAGTGAGCACAGAAGGTAGTAGGCGTAATGGTAGACCTCTTGTAGTACCTGAATACTCTTTTAGCACCACTTTTAGTACGTTGTACAACTAAAACAAAATAACTGTCGAGTGTCGTACGTGGTTATCACTTATGGGGACTTGTTTTAAAGCTTTCGCAGTAATGTTTTTAGTTTGACCCTTGGTTTCGTTGCCAGTAGGACAGTTCAAGAGTTCCGAAACATGGGAATTTGCATAGTGAATTACCTACTTTTTTCAACGCTTTTCTTTTGTTTTCACTTTCTTTGGAACTTGTTGAGAAGCATTTATGTTGCATTCCTCAGCAATTCTAGGTCACTTTATGATCTCCTGAATATTGCAATTTTGAAGCGAATTCTTGACTGCCAATTATATTTAATAATAAATGATAAATATATTTTAATATATATTGGCGTATACCTTTTTCCCTCAGCTGTGTTTGGCTAGATTCAATCCGTTTTAAGGGCCAAGCCAAGCAAAAATAGTGTGTGGTAATATTTTACTGTGTTTTGTGTTGAGATTCTTATTCGTTCTCTCCCTGATAATGGTATCGAGTCGTCATTTCATTCATTTCGACATCCCATACGACATGTTCTACCTAGTCGGCTATTTACCAACCTCCAGGTTTGTTTTCTGACTGATAAGTAGTGATCGGATAATCGGGCGCTCATATACCTAAATTTGTTCCCGTGAAAGAATAATATGGACATTCCTTTCTGAATAAATAAGTAACAAACTTAATGAAATTATAGCAGTGGTTATTTTGATTAAGTACCTTTATTTTATTCAAGACAAATGGAATACCTAAAAAAATTATAATGTGCACAATGTGGTCTATGTGTTGTACTTATTACACGACTGCCCAAGAAAAGGAGTGTAATATTTATTATGTTTGTATGTTACAACTAAATGCCTGAACCGACTTAAAAGCATGTCCGTATTATACTTTCGTGGGAATAAAATTGAAGTTTAGTTATATTAGCGCCCGATTATCCGATCACTGCTGATAAGTCTTAGTCTACGTTATCTAGGTTAATGACAGAAATCTATGCAGAGCATGTTTATTTGTTGATTTCCTGTTCAATTCTGCCGTGCGTACTTAATTTTATGGATGAGCTGCTGCTACCTTATCTTTAGAAACATCTTGTTACACCATTAACTAGTAGGATAAATCTGTATACAAGCTACTTATATGAGTGTTCCAGTGCTTATAGTCTTACCGGTAACAGGTTGGAGACAAGTCAGATGTAATCACAGTTGACAGATGTCAGATTTTATGTGTTATGTGACGGTAAAATGTTATGTTTATTTTAATTAGTTGTTATGTTAAAGAGCTCTTATAGCCTGTTTCACCATGTCTCCAAAGGAGGAAGAAAGAGAAGGCAAATTAAAATATGAACGAAGAGATAGACAGGTTTAGGGATCATCATTATTACCATGCCTCCTATTGTAAGACGTCCACTGCTGGACATAGGTCTCCCTAAGCATCGCCATGACGACCAGTTCCTGTGACCACCAGGACCTCAGTCGGATCAGATATTTTGAGGACCAGGTATAGCAAGTTCTAGGCATATTCATAAAATGCCTTATCATACGCGTCAATCCTCATGCATTCCAAAGCATCTTAATACAATAATACGCCCATAAAACAATACATTTACCATACGAGATGACACCGCAACACATGCCAGCACGTTTATAGTATCCCTTGCGCATGCGCACGTTATCCGGGAAACGAGAAGCGGTTGATATCACCGGCGGCAATGCTTCTGACGGTGTACTACACCGTTGCCTTCCGTCGTGGATTTTTGCTGGATTAGTTGTTACGAAGAATGTTAGTTTTGAATAAAATCCTGAGAGATTACCGTTCGTTAAAGTAAAGAAGATTTAATCGGATTTTGGATAAGCCTTTTTTCGTTTAACCCTAATTCTTATCATCAGTTACCAAATCTGTATAGACTGTCAAGTAACTGAGTTGGGATTATGTTTGCTGCATTTAAGTTGTGTCCACCTGAAGGCAGAAGGATTCCTTACTTTGCTTCCAACCTTTCTCAGGTCATCACTATTTAGAAGGATCCTGGCCTATTCCGTCATCTCCATTTGTGTCTGTGGTTTCAGTTTATTAAAAGTATGGACCCATAAACAATTTCCTTCAAACCGTCCGTTCCTACCGTTCCTAGCCGCACCCGTCTATAATCCCTTCCACCATAATTCCTCACTGGTAACAATATTACGCCTGCAATAACAGCTGTAGCACTCCCCAGTTGACACATATTCTGAGTTTGTTTATGGTTTTACAAGCGGCTGCGAGTCGCGACTGCGTGTCGTCTGTCGTTCCCCTCGACACTGCTCACGCTCAACGGTTTATGATTTTCGCGCGTCTATATTTCCTGCCTAACGGTCCAGCTAGGGTTGCCAGATAAATTTATGCGTCGGGTCGATTTATGCGCTGCGTTTTAGGAAGTTATTAATTTTTGATGTTGGTAATGTTTTGTTGGGAGTGTAATTGCTTTTCATTGCTGTTGTTTGTTGCGTTGAAAGACGAGAAATGAAGATGTATCTGTGTATTTGTGTTGCTTATGGTCATTTATTCTCCGCTGTGGTTCTCCTCAAAGCCAATCTATACATCTGTCTTTATGTACATTATGTTTATATCTGTACATTATGTTTATTGCGTGGAAACGCACACATAGACTTAAACTTCGCTGCTTCTAACTCAATTACACCATATTTCCTCCATCCTCATAATTTCCGGACATAAAGACCCGGTCCTTTGTCCAACTAGGCCCTTAAAACGTGAGATGTTCGTATCAACTCCCACGCAGCATGATTAACACTGCCCTCGGTATCTGCATAGCATAGTCGTATTAAATGCTGTGCTGTACGTGACCACGTTTTGTGCTGGAAGGGAATGAGGCCAGATTTTGGTTTCGAATGGAACTATTTCTTAGTGTGAACGTTGTTATCGGTACATGACAACATAAGGCTGGCTTTGTGGTCTAATAAAAAACGTATTAAGGCCTCTAGGGGTTCAAAAGGCAGAGTACCTCCTTTTTTAAAATTAAATATTATGCAATTGTTTTGAAAGTACAGCTTTGGGGATTTTATTAATTTCACATTCAATTTCAAATATTGGGGTCTCCCCCAATAGCTGGAAAAATGAGTGGACTTTCCTCGTGATTCGTGACCAGCAGTGGACTGCTTTCGACTAAAAATAAGTTGATGTCGTTATGTTCAAAAATAATTGCTTATATGAAAAGATGTGGCAGTTAATCATGCGATGAATTATACTTTTATGGTTTCCCAAGTCTTAAAAGACAAACCCTTACGTAAAGAAGACGACATTTCCATCTTTCTCCCCACTGAGAACCTTAGCAAACACAATGTGACAACTGACGAAAGCGCACCCAGATAAGGCTTTATTCACCTTTAATATTCGAACCAGCACCTTGAAAGCCAAGCCAGCTAATTAGGAGATAAATAACACAACGCCCAAACATCGTGCTTAGTAGTAATTGCCCGTAATTGCAATTTATTGCGTCCGCACTCTAGTAACCGTTGTTTATTGGATGCCCTTAATAGTTCTATGGTGGACAGATTTAGTTTTAATTGGTTCGTTTTTTGAAGGATTAAAATTGGGGTTCATGAATTTATGATAGGCTAGTAGTGTTTTTACCTTTTGAGGAATTTAGTCTATGGTATGCAGTGCATATTGCAAATTCAAGACAAATAACTGACATTGACAGCTGTCAATGTCACTTATTTGTCTTGAATTTGACAGCTGTCAAAGATGCACATATTAAAAACGTAAAGACGTTATTCGGTCTTTTCTTTAGTTTTATCCAACGCTAAATACCACTGGCTTGAGATATGAGTGTGTTTATTGTTGTAATTACATTTTTCTCTTCTAACACAATGGTGAGTTAGGAAGGGACTTCGTTTCCGCCGCTTTTCAATGGCATTTCAAACGCAATGACTGTGGCTGAAGTTATAGGCTGCAGCCCTACTTTACACCCACAGCAGTAACCCGTTCCCTTCAGCTGGTGCTTATGCATTGCTCAAGATACCGCAGGTAGAATTGTTGCAATTACCATTTCATTTCCGTCAACATAATACATTCTCTAAATTAAACGACCCTACAGCCTCCGAATTTGAATAATACCCTCTAAAACGGTACATAACAGGATACCAATCGTTACCAATCGGATTTTCGAAGAAGCCATGCATTTATTTACACTTCCCAGACTCCCCTGCAGGCGATTTTCGGTTCTCAGACCATTGTATGTTAAATCAGAACTCCTTTTCGAATTTATTACGGACCCCTGAAATAAAAATGGCGATAATATCGTTAATGTTGCCAATATTTTTCGCTGCAGAGCAAAAAAAGGTGACGGCGCCGCGTTGATTGTTTCACATAAATCATGTGCAGCGCCATTAGTAGGACAAATGTGCTTGCGCAGGTCCCACCTCATTTGCATATTAACTAGGCAAAATTGCTATAGCTTTAGAAGGAAAGGCCATTCTTGCCTTTCTTTTATGGTATTATCGGAGGATGTAATGTATTCAATAAAGGATAAAGTTCTCTCTTTGCTTTTAAGGTTTATGACTTGGTTTAACTAAGAATACGCACTTGCCTCTTTGGTAATGCAAATTCTGCTGCGTTGTGGCCAAATCTTTGTGTCGAATTCTCACGAACCCTGAGGTATGTTTGTTTAGCAGCCTCTTGTCCAGACAAATATACAAAGTCACATTTGCTTGAGAGTCAATTTGCTAAATTAAACGCAAAGAAGGACTCAGCACGTATTGCCAAAACCTTGGATCATCTTGTTGAATTTTATGAGTTCGTTCTTGTCATCGACCACTGCCATTTAAAGAACCTAGGTTATGGCCTCAGACCCTTGACCCAGTAAAACAAAGCTCTCTTCTGACAATTTTGGCGAATAAATTTTAATAATACCGTAATATTTATTCAGTTGACTCGTGCCTCGCTTATTTGGAAGACAATTTCCGTAAACATTGTTTGTACCTGCCGTTCGGCTCTTGTGGCTACTGCCAGTATTCCCAGGTTGTATTGCTTACACCGATAAGCCTTTTGGAATTGTCGTCTCTTGGAATGGAAGGATGTTAGTTCAACGATTTAAAGCTTCTGCATAATGAGCGGTAGCCGATCAAATATTTGTCGCACGATGGTCATTGTTTCATTGTCTTTTGGAATACTAATGCAGCAGTGTTTGCAAGTATTGTCTCTATATTGTCTAAGTCAAAACATTTATTTCAATTAGACAAAGGCACTTTAGAACGTCAACATTTGCAGTTTAAAAAGGTGACTTTAGTTGTCATTTCGCAAAGTGCTTATGTACGGAAAGAAACTCCATTTCAAATAAAATATTGATTAGTCAAATCAGTAACGATAGCTTCAATCTGAGAACGCCGCACTTTTTCAAATCAAAACGGTTTTACAATCCGTTCGATACTTCAGAGGCATTAAACTAAGCCCTAAGCACTGCTCGAAGCAACATTTGCTAAAATATTAGCTCGCTTCACCGTCATTTATGAACACAACACCCCATTTCGTTCAGTAAACTCTCGCAAATTGCCTGATTCCTAACGCTGGTGTTCAAATAGTCTATATTTTTCGCCCATTTCAAAACCCATCAGAACTCTCCGCTGCTATTGAACCTGTAACGGATACAATGTAAATCCAGGACAGTAAACAATCGTTTTAATATCAAAATATCGCGATCAGATTACTTGGTGTAAGTAAAGTTAGTGAAAAACTGACCGGGTCAGTGGACAGGTCGCAGTGACATTTAACAAAATTGTGGACATGCGGGTACTTTGAGAAATTATCGCTGGTTTCGATGCGATGAATGGCGGCCTCGAGATAACTGAGAAAGTATATGGAGTAATTAATACGGTCCAATGTATTGCTTTCGCTTTTCTGCGTCAATTATATCCGAAATTAAAGGATTGATGGGTGACATTATCGAATTTAACTGTTATTTATTAATCAGGTGAACTTAGTGGCTTTGACTGTAGGCGTATAACTACAAGTAAGTACATGTTTGTGTTGGTTTCATAATTTCTCTTCAGATTAAAGAGCAACCATTACGTGAAATGCCATAAAAGTTGACCGTAAGGCTAGAGCTTAAATACTTGACCCCGCATAATCTATTCTCATTTCATATTTTCATTCCTCTCTTTGCTAACCCTATATAATCCTGCCCTCAATATTCTACCATCATTCCATAGACAGCTTAATCTTTAAATACCAGGTTTACCATGCAAACAAAATGGCCGACATTTTAAAATGTCTGTCACAAGATGTTAAGCATCTGTGGTGGCCTAATTAGCCATAGTTGGGCAGATTTGACATTTATTTAGCCATGACGGCAGAGTCAGGAGTTCAAAACAATAAGGTAAAGACAAATGTATTTAAAGATAATGTCAGAGCTCCTAAACAGTGTAAACACGTCTAATGGTTGTTAACCTCCGGAGCTATTGGTGGCTCTTAATACTCTGGAATAGTTTGCTCGTAAAGAGTAATTGCTGATTTTTGCAAAGTGATTTTCACCTTACTTGTAGTATTTCCTTACTGCCAATGATATTTACTTGTAAGTGGTTAAAATAAAAATTACTCGTTGATCTTTTTTGTCAATTTAAACTATAATAGTATACTATGAGGTCGGTGTCTTGTTACTAACTCTTCAAGGAAACTCGTTTCTTAGTCTTATTATAATTATACTAATTTATTCGCAAAACACAGTTTGACACATGTTAAAATACACATAATTGTTACTAGGGGACAGAAAAATTTATTTCAAAAATAGTGTGCTAGAGATGGGTAAAGTACAGTTCATTCAAAATTTGATCCCTGACTCCTAAACTAGGAAGATCCTGTATCTTAGGAGGCAGTGTCTTCGCATAAATAGTGGACGATTAAATTATGAGCGTACTAGCAGACTAGGATAGTCACAGCCAAGATATAGACTAAACGGTAAGAAATATATAAGCTATAAATATATATATTTAATTAATTAATATTTTAAGGAAAAACTAAGGTTCATATTGAGTTACTAAAGTTAATATAATCCTTAGGTGCTAGTCAAATCATACGAGAACTATGTAGTGTAATGTCTTAGGTGATCTTTTGAGGAAAGCACCAAACAGATTTGATAAGACCTGTCCAGACAGTGCAAGCATTTCAACACAACTCAGAAGTTGAAGAAGCTCAAAGATGAGGAGCTGAGGAATCGACAACACGTTTATAAATCAGAGATTTGTAAATCAACTGTCAAGCTCATCTTAGGATTAAAGCTATCATTACTCGAAAGTATGTCACCTATCTCTAAGTTATATCTAAGTCACCTTGCAATTCTGAATCAGTTTAGAAATCTTCACCATCCATGATGAAATGTTGCTGTCAAACATCCTTACATTAACCACTTGTCAATCGAGATTAAAAATCTGCGATCGTCATCGATTCAGGTCTACCTGTCATTAATATTGAAACCTGGTCTTTTGAGCCGAACTGGTCAAGTGGATTATTTATTGGTAGTTGCTACATAAATGGTGATGGTGTCATTCGGATTTAGGTGTTGTTATTTGGATTTTGTTTTACTGTAATTGTTGCTACGGGTGTGAAAGAAAAACATGATAACGCTAAATCGTTATAACACATTGAATATGAAGGATACATATTTTTTATTTAGGTCCGGAATCTATTTAAATGTCCAGAGAACCGATGATTCAAAAGATGACGTAGTACTTGAAATCAAATGTGCCAAAAAGAACAATTATCGAAAAAAATGGGGTCTGTTTTATCTAGAACATTCAGGACCAAAATTCTTTAGTCATGATCAACCGAACGTCCCGTGCAATGTCCAGTCGGGCAATTATTGGAATAATTTTGCGTATTAATGAAAATACTCCGAATAAATTCCACTTAAAAACTACACGATAAATTATAAGGATAAACGCTCTTGAAATAAAAATACCTCACTACATAACAACGTACCAAGAATGTACCTAGTACCAAGCGATGACGGACAGTGATTTTTACCTACAAGTAAAAAGTAGTTCTAAAGGTCATGCGCAGGCGCAGCGTACGCGCTTACTGCCCGGCCGGTTAAAGGCTCTCCCCTACAGCCGCGGTATTATCGCTCGATAATATTTTATTTTATTTATTGGGGATAAAAAAACAGTAACATGCCAAAAAAAGAACAAGATATCTTTAAAACTTCAAACAAAAATATCTCAAGTAAAATATCGGATGCATTATTTCGATAATGCGTCCGATATTTTTAACTGTTAGTGATAAAAAAAAACTTCTGATGTTGATAAATCAATATATATACTCGTATCACTCGTACTACATATAATGTAACCACTTCTAGTTAGAATACCAGACGGCAAAACGAAATTATTGAGGTACTAATGGTATGTATGTAAGATTAGCATTCTAATTCAAAATGTTCAAGAACTCATATTCGGAATATCGCAGGACGGAGGAACGCAAGCGTCCTACTTCTATTGTGTTGTTATTATCAAGCGGTTTGTAACTTCGTGGCCGTCCTAATACAAAATGTAGGCTCTGAAAACACTGCCAGGGTTTCAAAGGGCATTTTGATTTTACTGTCATTAAGAGTATGACACTGACCGCTCCGCCTAGAGCTGGAGAAGTCAATTGATTATCTTTATAAACATTAAAAAAAAAACGTGTGCGTCTCAGGACGCCCGACTGAAGTGATAAAACTAACTTAAACTGATCTAAGATGAACTATTAAATATGGGAAGCGTCTGTCCGAAATACGACTAGCGCTGTGAGTTAGAGTGAGAGAGGAAGAGCCTGCCTACCGCTGCCGTATGCGTGAGAGAAAGGGATGCCAGGCAGACGGGCGCCGTAACGCGTTACGTCACGAAGTGGTTTACCCTCCCATAAAAAGTTATCACTTCAAAAAAGTTACTGAAAACAGATATCGCAGTTACGCATCCGATATTATGTCCCGATAATAACGCGGCTGTGTGGAAGAGCCTTAAGTCTCCAATACCAAGAAGTAATTACTTATGTATAAGTTATATTGTTCAAAGTTATCTACAGGTTTTCCTTTTGTAAAACGGGATTTTTGATAACAGGTCTAACTGCATTGATTGTGGGTTTAATAATACTTTTGTTGCGAGCACTGAAAAAACGGAATATTTTAAAGTTTTTTGTTTCATTGATGGCTTTTTTATTGATTGCTGATAGGAGCTCGTGGCTAAATAATAATAGCTGCACGGGTCGATCTTCAAGGTTAAGCAACGCTTGCCGAGGTCGGTTTGTGGATGGGTGATCATCTTAACATACCGAGATTCCTCCGTGCCTCGGAAAGCACGATAAGCTGTTGGTCCCGGCAGTCGTTAAGGATTGTCAGAAGCCAGGAAATCTGACACCAGTCTTGCCAAGAAGTACCGTGTTACCCAGTTAATGGGTTGTGGAGGTCTGGTAGGTAGCCGCTACACGTAAAATACTGGTATTTAGCTGTATCCGGTATGACTGGGAGTCGACCCCAATATAGTTGGAAAAAAGGCTGGGCAGATAATGATGGCTTTTGTATTCATAGCGTTTCGGGTGATTAATTAATAATTACTTTGAAGCGGCGTTTCTTGTTGTGGTAAAAATACATTTAAACTGCAATCGCAGGCCTTAGTGCGAGTTTAATTTCAACACAAATTGACGTTTGCGTTAACGAGATCGAAAACGTAAAAAACTCGCTATAAGGCGATTATCGAATCAGTTCGATTTCATCACTGATCTACAGTGCAGTGGAATTTGTTTAACTGATATTAATTACGCATAGTTTTTAGAGGTTTATAAAGTTTTCCTATTAAAATTAATAAGATCCGAAGCCAAGTCAGCTACCAACGAAACGTAAGAAAATGTACAAATCTTCTATAAAAAATCACCTTTTATAAAGTTGATCTTCAAACGGTTGTTTTATAACATCACACTAATATTATAAAAGCGGAAGTTTGTGAATGTGTGTGTGTTTGTTACTTCTTCACGCGCAAACGGTTGGATCGATTTAGATGAAATTTGGTATAGAGATTTTTTGAGTCCCGGGAAAGGACATAGGCATGTTTTTATCGCGGGAGTATGTTCCCTTGGGATAATTTTCGACAATCACGCGAGCGGCAACTAGTAAAAAAAATAAAAGTTCCATCCAACGGACATTCAAAACTTGTTGTGAAATAGCAAATCGACAAAAAGCTTGAAAAATTACGTCTCGCCCATCACTAATCGCGTTTTGCTGGACAGATAAAAATAACTGTTACTTTCACTGAATAAAAGTTGCAACTAAAATTTGTACTCGCACGTAGAAGATACTTTCGATAGAAAATCGTTTTATTACGTCTGATGGGCAATTCATTTACATCGTCAGTTAGTTGGTCCCGACGGTCGTTTGTAGATATTTGGCAGTCGTCACGGATAATACTAGCCAGAAGGCAGAAGATCTAACAACTTTTGGAGACCAGAATAGGCAGTAGCTCTCATGGATAGATCTTTGATAGTCGTTCAGCTAGTCAGAAGCACGAGACCACGAAAGAAAGAAAGAAAAATGTTTATTTGACAAAAAAGTAAAATATTTTAAAGTACAGTGCTGCGATATTTAAAAAAAATATCACAACGCTGGCATCCTACGGAGCACATCTAAACATAAATATTCAGATACAAATAAAATAATTACTTATTATAAAATAATGTGTAAATATGAAAAAAAAGTAGAATGAAATACACACATACAATAAATAAAATAAAAGAAGATTGGGTCTCTCTGTAAGTTGGTTGTGAAGACCGAAGAGGGACTGCCTATCCCTCCATGTTATAGGTATACTGATATTCTGCTGCATCCCGTTAGACTGGAAGCTTATTATGAGCCTGTAGTGCCCCAGTGCAGGGCAAAGGCCTCCCTTCCTTTCTTCTACAGTTCTCAGTCTTTTGCCACATCTGGCCAATCCTTTCGGTAGGAGTATAACTCGTCCCGCCATCTCCTCCTGGGCTTACCACGTCGCCGGTTCCTGTTGCTTGGAACCCAATCAGTGGCCAGTTTTGCCCAGTTTTGTTGCGACATGCGGCAGATGTGGCCAGCCCAGTTCCATTTTAGATTGGTAGCTGAGTTGCATACGTCTGCGATTTGAGTTTTGGAACGAAGTATATATAGCTTGCCTCGAAATAATTTGGAAAAGGCTAGGCCGATTGATAAATTCCAGTTTAAGCTAAATATCAACTTTTGGTTAGACATAATATTAAGGTTCGCTTGCACCAAACATCACTAAATTCAATTTAAAACATCGTTCTGTTCTCGTGGACCTACAAATAATTCCTCAAAAATGTAGGTAAGTACATGTAAAACCCAGTCATAAAATCTGCCCTGCATCGTCATAATATTAAGAAGAACATTCCAAAAAGGTTTTCGACACCAGAATTTACCAAGAGGTGTCAGTATCTGTGCAACCAGATATTTAGTGTCAGTTTAAGCTCTTGCATAATCCACTCAAGTTCTAGAAACCCAGTACACCTGGTCCTCACACCACCATACTTAGAAGCCAGTAACTCTACACTTGACACTTCAAGTCATATCGGGAAAGTAATCAGACGCTCACCAGCCGTTGATTTGTCAACAGAGCACTTTAAAACAAATTGCACAACGTTATTAAGTTTTATTTGCAGTTAAATATCATTGTGCTTAAGTTTCAAGTTATGATTGCTTCATTGAAGTAACTTGATCTGATACTTTAATGTATTTCTTCATCTGTAGATAGAGCTGTGATTTAATGAGACATTGTTGAGACCTGTTCAGAGATTTGATCCTGAATATTAACTTTCGTTGCTAAATTGCTTTCGGACTTGCTTTGCCTAAATTGTTCTTTGCGTTACAATCTTGTTAGTTGGTCAGTTATTGTTTCATGACTCCGTCACAGTTGTCAATATTGATTATGGCTATATCTCAGTACTGTATTGGTCCTTCTGCACGCTGTTTAAAATGTTGAATGTTTACTGATGAAGGGATGAATGATTGTAGCTTGAGCAGATTGTACTGTACCCTTATATTCAGTCAATATATCCAAGAAACAACAAAAAGGAGATAGATAATTCTGCACCTGAGTAACTGCTGATCATAGAAAAAAATCACAACCAAGTTTTGCTAACAATTATTAAAAAAATAATCTGTCATCGGACATGAGTTTCCTAAGTCCCATCATCTGCCTAGCCTTTTCCCAACTATATTGGGGTCGGCTTCTAGTCAAACTGGATTCAGCTGAATACCAGTATTTTACGTGAAGCGGCTACCTACCAGACCTCCACAACCCATTAACACCAGTCTTGCCAAGGAGTACCGTGTTACCCATAACACGGTACTCCTTGGCAAGACTGGTGTCAGATTATCTGGCTTCTGACTATCCGTAACGACTGCCCATGATTAACAAATGACAGCCGGGACCAACGGCTTAACGTGCTTTTCGAGGCACGGAGGAGTCTCGGTATGTTAAGATGGTCACCCATCCACAGACCAACCTCGGCAAGCGTTGCTTAACCTTGAAGATCGACCCGTGCGGCTGTTATTATTTAGCCACGAGCTCCTCCCAATGGTGTTTAAACTTAAATGTTTTGTATAAATAGTACAGTGACTCGTTTTGTTTGCCATGGTCAGGAAATAGCTGTGCCTGACCCAGGGTCAGTCGTAAAAGGGAGTACGGTAAAGTTCATGTAAGCTGAACATCTCTTCCATGCATTTACTGTTTTACGGTCATACGATAGCCATCGGCCTGTGGTTTAGGAATATTTTCAATGTGGTTTTCATGGATTGATTTTACTTATGGCTTATCGATTTTACCTATTTATTTAAATTTAACGGTATTTTAACTTTTTGATTTATTTACATTTAACGAATTATATGTACAAGTAACAACTAAATACAACTAGACTAATAATCTCGAAATTATGTACAAACGCGTATAAAAACATAATAAATCTTTTTTTTTTTCGTATCTTGGGACAAATCTCACACGGTCATCCAATCCCAAACTAGGCAGAGCCTGTGCTATGGCAACCAGACAACTGATAAACATACTTATATATTTCTAAATACATACAAATTATAGAAAAATAGGCTTCAAAATATTCATCCACATCGCTGTCAATGGCTAAAGTGTCCAGAACACTGGCAATGCTGGTCCTTTGGCCGGAGAAAAGCCCAGCCCGCGGTATTTTGATTTTAGAATTATTTTCCGTACCCACACTTCTGTTACTGTGTTTTTTGAAATCATTGCCTTTATTGGTTGACTCTTGACATAGTCAATTTTTTCATCTTTATTTATCTTTTCTTTTAGAGAATGTTGAATGAAACTTATGTAAATAACTACTGCGTTCCGGATCCTGTTTCACACTCTACCTACGCAAAAACAGAATCCTCTTTGAATCACAAGTGACAACGTCATCTTGTCCTCATAAAGTACTTATTTAAGCATTACCTTTCTTTTTGTTACAGGTGAGGCATCGTCTCAAGATGGGTCCCGTACAACCGAACCATCGCTTGCGGAACCCTTCTCACAATAATTTTAAAATTTAAATTCACCGGCCCACTTCTCTTGAAATGCGACAAGTATAACCTTATTTGTTTTAAACATTCATAAATTTTTAAACCGTGTGAAATTTCCCAGCGTCGGTCGACGACACTGATATTTTTGAATTTATCGACCATTTTTGACCTCTCGGTGCCCTAAAATGTGTACCTACTTACCTTATGGATTGGGGTGTTATCCGATTTCGTTTTAAAATTATGCGAAAGGTTTTACTTTATGCGCTGAATTTAAATAAACTCACAAAAATCTGTGACGCAAGTGTTCACATGCAAAACTTCGATGTAAAATGAGAAGCTCAATTTAGAAATCAAATTATTCAAAGGACCGTCGAACCTTCATATAGATTTGAAAAAATAAATAAACATAATTTACTTAAAAAACCACATGATTCTCGTATTCCTTAGCAATCTAAACCAATTGTAACGGCCTCACATATCGTCGGGATCGATCTCGATCGCTGCGTGCGCATATCGCTCGTGACGTCGGCTGAGCGGGCGCACGGCGCGGCGTAGGCAAATCGACGGCTAATTGTAGCCCCGGGCATGGGCCGATCAAAAAAAGAAAATCGGTCTTACTCCGTTTGTACGTACGGTACGGGAATAAAGGCCAGCTTTATAATTCAAGAAATTCTAGATGTAAAAAATAAAAATGAAAAGTGGTCCTTTTTCTAATGCCTTGTTTTCTTTGTGCTTCACATTCATAAACGTCTTTTAATGTGCATACTACACGTCGAGTTGAGATTAAATTTAATAGAATCTCAAGTTCCATTCACAGATTGATTCTTTCATGATGATGATTCCAACCGAAATGCGTAACTGCAGGACATTGACATCCGCTGAATGCAAGTAACACCTGTGTTCCTGGCCTATACCTCGACTTTGTTCTAGTTGTTCTCCATTAACTCCTTCATATCAGCCAATTGTCGTCCACTGCTGAACGTAAGCCTCCCCCAAAGATCGCCAACCATCCCGGTCCTGAGCGGTCCGCATCCATCCGCTGCCAGCCACCTTCTTCAAATCATCAACTCTTTGACCATCTGTAATATAATCGTTTCTCTATCAACTCTATCAAAAAATCTTCTATAGTATTTACAAACTCCTTCTCAAAATTTCCCATACTCAGTTCACCACCCAAGAGTACAATGGACACGTACCTCTCCAGACTCATTTCGGCCAAGATTACCGGAGCATTCCCAGTAATTCCCTTAATTCCTCTGGAGCCGATCCTCTGACTCTTTAATGTGTATTTCGGCCAGCACGTGAGGGTATTCGGAGCCCATTATTATGATTTATGAATGATACTTGACGTGTCGACTTTGAGGTGGAGTTTGGGGACTGTAATTATTGTCCTGCTAGATAAAATGTCTCTTCTCATATACCTATGAGAAGCCTACCGGTGGCGCTAGCATTGGCCATAACGTCTGTTCACAGCATTTTGAAAAAATCAGGCTAATAAAACTAGAAATCTACCTACTTGGACAATAAATAAGTCTTACTTTAGCTATCTTAAAATTAATATGGACTTCTCTTAGCAATAACATAAATAGAAGGAAAGAAAAAGAGTCTATTGCGCCAAGCATGACATGATACAAAGAAAAAAAAAAACAAAATTACAAAAGTTATGCAAGGAAGATGCTTCACATTCGCGCAAAACGGCCAATCGCTCAGTATAATGCTGGGACTCGTGTACGGGACAGAGCCACAGCGCTGGTTTATAAACCAACGTTTTTCTCGAATGTTCGGATGAACCATATTACTAAACAAAAGCAATATTACTTCTCTAAAGTTATAAACAATAACTGGGTACCTATAGCATATTTTATCTACCGACGCGAGGATGATATTTATTAATACAAGATACAACAGTATTGCAGACTCATATAGTCAAAATTACGTCTCAAATAACTGTCTACAGACCTATAAACAGGCTATGAACCCATAAAAACCTAAATAACTCTTAAACTCTCGCTAACGCATCATAATCAGTCACTGACCTCTCTTAAAGCACAAGTGTTACATCACTGTTAACACCAGGGATCGGAATAGGTAGACTATATTTACCTAATGTTCGTGGAAGTAAGTAACATGGAGTTGATATAAATCCCGGAATCATAAATGGAATCATGACAATTAAAACCCGGGATTATAAAAACATAAACTGGACTTTGAGTACAGTTACAAATCTTAAATCCACGTTACTTACTTCCACAAACATTATGTAAATATAGGCTATCTATTCCGATCTCTGGTTATCACAAAATTCTCACACTAGTGTGACCACGATCGCGATCTTTGTCGGAAAGTCTCAAACTTCACAGGCAACGTTTTTTGTTTTATTATATTAATTAACACATACAATTTAGGCATTATGACTGATTATATAATATAACAGTTATTGTCTGTTGTTGTGTGTTACCTAATAAACACCTATTGTTGGTATCGGAACCGTTATATCTTTGCGAATTACATTTTTGTGTTTACGAAACCGTGAAGTTTTAAATCTTCTAACGTTTTTATTAACGTCACGTTTATAGAGGTAATTACTTTATTTTCGCGTTTACATAAGATTAGAAGAAGAAGTTTGTGTCTAGTTTTTTTTTTGTTTTTGTGGATGTCTGATCTGCGGTATAGTAATTTGAGTTCATGTATGAATTTATGAAGAAGTGCTGTTATAAATTAATTTGATTGACTTGGAATTATTCACAACTGACCACTAATGCAGTGTTTTTTTTACTAGAACTCTTTATTATTATTGTTTATCCTGATTTTATGAAAATCTCTGTGTAGTTAACTTTCAACGGGTTTAATGTACAGATTAAAAATTTACGTAAACTCACTCAAAGTCATGTCTGCAGTAATATTTTACACTATCGCATGTTTCATGTCAATTTTGCCTGGATATGCCGTAGGTATGCGACAACATTTGTATTGTTTTTTTTTTTTAAATTATTCTGCTTTTAAAACAAACGCTTTAAAATGATGCAAATACTAATTACATAAAACTGATTTTGGCTTACCGTTTCAATAAGTACGTTACTTCATTTCCTGCTATTAACTGTTTCAGAAATTGAGAGATAAAGAAAGTATTATTTGTCTCTTCTTCGTCTTTATCCTATATACTTCAGGGTACACATATTGGTAACCTTATTTTTCCTTTTGGCTTAAAATAATTGGATTACCATCTTTTGTTGTTCTATTCTATTTCATCGGATCTTAAGTTCTCTAATCTTTAATTTACGTGCAGTAGCAATGTTTTGAAGTGACTAAAAGATGGAACCATATTTCATTTAATTTTCCTTAACAATAGCAGATCCCGGCCCTTACGATGGCTTCATCTTTATTCCACGTATTCCGCCAATATCTCAATGCTGTTCGAATATCCAGTGTATTTGACTCACCAATTTCTGAATAAATATGCAAACGTTTCGACTAATCACTTCAGTGTCGTGTCACTACACAAATATGGTCGTCAATGTTGTCAGTGTGATCGTCGTGAAGGCTGTTTAATACTGGCTTTCAGATTTAACTATAAACGAGAGTAGTAATTATTGATGAATGATGATACGTCAGATATTGCCGTCTAAAAATAATCTATGTATAGTAAAATTTATACGACACTTGACGTACTAGGTTATTAAATGTTCTCCGTGCGTTAAAAAAATAATAATGTACCTTTCATATCCTGGCTGTATGTAAATTGGCATTTATGTGTACGCGCCTCACAACACGCACAAAAAAAGAGTTGTTTTGAATTTCGAACGTAAAGAAACATGGCGCCAAAATCGTCGGTGAACGGTTGCGCGTGCGTACCGCAGTAGGCCAATGGATTCCAGTGTGAATTCATTGGTCTACCCAAACGCACGGCGAAAATTGTTGAAGCGTGCCTTTGACAATCCCCGAGCTCTCAATATTCATAACGGGCTTACTATTGTTTCCCGCCTTTAGAGACGTCACGTATCCGGCGCCATCTTGAAAGGGACGTGCTCAAAGGCAAGCCAAAATTAGAAGAGCCTTAGACTATCGCGACGTTAGGATATCTGTAAACTTTGTGTAACGTTCGGAGGTCTATTTAAAATGGTGCTTTTTATGACCCAAAGAAAATTATGAATGTACGTTGTTGTGCATTGAAATCAGCTACCAGTGAGGTGGCCGTGTGGCCGTACATTTTAATTTCTTTTCCTAAACTATGACTTATGTGTGCCGCAAACGCGCAGGAATGTGAGTGATGTCAACCTTTTTAGGTCACAACTCAAAGCTAAATTGGTTATAAATAAAATGACGCTTTAATAAGATTAAAATATTAAGGATACTCCAGTTAATATGATTTACGAGCGAGTCAACTGTTCGTCCGAGCGGCCAAAGTGTTTTAAAACATAAATAATTCTTAACAATGATTAACCGCTAAGATAAGGCTATAAAAACTGTGACCTCGTCCAAAAACTTGTTTAACGACGTGTTTTTTAATTTTATAAGTGCATTTACCTTTGAATATAGTCACCCTATCCTGGGGTATATGACCAACTAGCTTTTGCCCGCAACTTCGTACGCGCATATCCCGTTTTTTCCCGTTCCCGTGAGAATTTCGGGTAATCCTCTCTTAGCATCCTCCTACGGAGTGTATCTCCAAGTAACGTGCCAAATTTTAGCTTTCTACGACCAGTAGTTTCGGCTGTGCGTTGTCTGTCAGTCAGTTACGGAAGAATTTTATATATATTGATTAGGATTTACATCAAGTAGTCCTATTTCTTGCCGGTCCTGGTAAAAAGGGCTTGGTGTTCAAGAGCCACTGATTTATTGTGTTACTGTTATTCTTATGTTACTTGAATTTTAATAAATGCTTCGGTCTATGAAAAATCGTAAATACTAGCAGATGAAACCTCCCTATTTTCCTTGGAGTACTGGATCCTGATTCAACATTTAAAAGTAATTCAGAGTCAGCCTGACGTGACGATTAGGGAAATTATTTAGAGATTACTTATTAAGGAATTATATAGAAGAAGTTGTTCTTCTCATACTAAATTTATGATGGTCCTTTTTCAACTCTTCAATAAGTTAGTATATATGTATGGGGGCATATGTTTTTTATGCTCAAGTAGGTACCTACCTAGCAACATAAAATCGGCGCACACGCATAAAAGTGTAAGTACTAAAAATAAACCGTAAATCGAGTAGCAGGCCAGTTGATCGTTGAGTCATGTGACATAAATCCAATTTGGTGATGATGGACAAGAGCGAACATAGAATTATATTTTTAGTTCATCATGAATAAGTTGCGACAAGTTTTTTTTAGGGTCATGTATAATAAAAGTTCTGTTTAATTGTTTTTTTTATAATAGCAGCGTTTCAGTAATATTCTATAAGTATATTCATGTTCTTTTTAAAGTAGCTAAATGAGCTTTTCAGTCTTCAATTGAAATTCATAAAAATAAGCTTATAGCACTTATGGAATTACAAACTATTCACTTTAAGTTCTCAATACCACAATAATAATTGAGCCCATCCACACTTTATGGTCTTGCAATAAAAACGTGTTTTATTTTGTGGCAATAAATCATGGTCACTGTAACGAACTACGTCGATGTAATGTAGTCTTGTAAAGCGACATCTATAGGACATTATACGTATTATAAACAAGTAATATATCTGAGATTGGTTTTGTGAGCAGTCTGGGATATATAACAGTGGCTAACAAAGTGTATTAAACAGCTTAATACGCCCTAAATGTAGGAAATAATTTTAAATATGCCATTGATGGTCTTTGTATAAAATATATCTCGAACTTCAAAGACATATAAAGATTGTATAAGTAGTAAGTTGTGCTTTTCGAAATTCAGAGAGCTAGATAAGATTTATTGGTTATATATAAATCATAGAAAGCTTTAAAAGTTCTTAATATTTCTTACTGTATATGTAGGGGTACCGTCTTACAATATGCGTTCATCAACATAGAATATTCACTTAGTTTAAAAACCTCTCTTCAAAAACGTTACGCAATTCTTATAGAAACTGGTTGATGTTGATGGCCCATCAAGTACGAATAAAACCAGCTGATACACATCTCATTCCCATATCACAAATCAAATATCAATATATCATATATCTTACATAAGCGATCAAACATTTTCTACGTACGACCACGAACTGTCGCAGAGACACAGTAGAAAGTGGCGCTTGCGCAACCGAACGTACCTTAAAATTTCTAATACCTCGTAAATTCGCGTTACATAAAGAAATCATCGCTTAAAGAATATTGTAAATCTTTTATACTATCAATTAATTATCGTTTCGTAATGTCCGTGTTGGATTCTCAAGTTTTTTGGAAACACGCAGATGGTCACGGTCGATATTTTCGTTAACTGTTTTTGTTACGCAATTTAAAGTAAAAATATCTTGTTTTGATCGGAGCGTTGGGAGAAATTTTATAGCTTAATGAAAAAGTAGAAATGTATAATGTTTGTGAAAAATAAAACAGTCCTGAATTTTCCTAAAATGAGGCAAACCCTAGCATACGTAACAAAACAGGGATGATAATTTTTGTCAAGAAGCAACCGTTCCTACGGGATTTTAACAACTATTATTGTTGGAAACGTATAACGTACTTCCCGTTATTTTAAGACCGGCCATAAATAAATAACTTCTTCACGTAAGAAGAAGTAAGTAGGTGCTGTAAGTTAAAATATTTCAACTTTATAATTGCATATTACGCACACATTATTATTTAACGTTTCCTTGTTCATTAATCAGCCGACGCGTAATAAATGTTTTGTTTACCGAAATCATATATTATGTTACCGCTGACTTCGCGTAACCAGCCTTCTGAAATGCTGTAATGAGCTGACTTAAACTTACATCATACGAAAAAAAAAACATTAATTAACTTGGACTAAATTGGGTGCGTTTCTGAACGTCATTCAAATGACAGCCCACAAAAACCTTACCTAAGCGGAACAAAGCTGGTTAGTTCTAATTTATTCTCGATTCCTAGTCACCCTATTCGCTGTTTTAGCCAATCAGGATTCCCGATGCGCCCTCAACGGATGCCTTACCAGATGCGTAGCGTCTACCTTTCCCCGGACCATGATAAAAACCGCTTGAAACGCATTTCATTTTCTCTTAGAACTCGTTGAACCCTAGAAACGTACGAAATGCGGCGCTGCAACAATTTGTTGCGTGCGGTGGAGGGGGCAAAAAGCAGCGTGTGCGCATTGCACACAAGATGCCTACCCATTAAAATTCCCGCCCGCGCACCGCTGTCTATTTAGAGAACTAATAGTTATCATAACGAACCTTTAGCTTAAGGATAGATGCGAAAAAAGTAGTCTGGCTTCGTCGCGGGAAGTGATCTTTTTTGTGAGGGTGCTGAGATTTAGGGATCCACATTTTTCCGGCCTAGACAAGCGGCAATCGCTTTGCTGGAAAAGTCAATCGGCATTTCTGCCCTCTTGCTTTGTTAGCGTCCTCGGCTTTCTGCCTTCCCAATTTATATTGCTCCCATATTTAACATCATAAACAACACCCAATTAATATTCAATTAACGAAAATTATAGACCTCCATGATGTAATTAACAGAGCTCGTTTCCCGATGCGAAAAAAACAAACAACCTTACTTCTAGCCGCTTCACTTTTTAGATACAATCTTAACGATGTACGGAGATTTAGTGGGTGAGAAATGTTCAAGGCTATTATTATAGTGTAATCAACCCTCCCTCCCCCACTTCACCCACTTCTGATGTTAATGAAAGGGCCTTACCGCCACACCTACTCAAATATAGTCTCACATCTGATGCAAGAGATTTTGGGTTAAAATTGCTATTGGGCCTTTATCGTTATAGAATCTCAGTTTCTGAATTTGAACGCATTTTTTAAGTAGGTAGTTGTTGGTATTTTATGGGTGTGACCGGACATCTATATGGAAGAAATTTGATTGTCAGAGCTCTAGGATTGTAATAAAAAAACTTGAGTAAGTCAGAAAGACACCTTACAGTCATTAACTTAAATAAAAAATAAACCTACTTAAAGGGTCGTATTTCAACAAAACTCAAAATGAAGTTCCCTGTCGCTAAGCGTGATGACACCAGCAACTTCTGCATCCTAAAGGCTATTTTTAAACACGGGACATTAAAAAACAAAAATAAACAGCTCTGGTTCAAGGCCTCATTCGTTATCGTGCCAAAAAGTACCAAAAGAAAAAATAAAGATTTGCCCAAAATTGATCGGAACCTCGGAACCTGTTTTCGATCCGTTCAGAAGATAACTAACAATTGGAAGACGTAGTCAATAAAATACACAATTTTTCAACCTCACAGCCTAAAGTATAAATTATCAAAAGTTATCAAAAGGTGGTTCCAAACATTTGTCAGACGTTCACATCGTTATGTTATCGGAAAGCATTATTTTTCGAACATATCATCGCCAAAAAGATAATAATACATCTTGAACAGGAATATCTTATTTATTATCATCAGTCAAAGATCCTGATATTTTTTTCCTCTTTTTTTTGTACCTAATTATGCACTGCCAGGTGATAATTCATGGGTTGAATTGCATTCATTAGGATTTTTTGTTCTACGTTTGAAATGACTTTTAAAACAAGTATGGCCGCTCCTAATTTTATGTTTTTTCTTGTTTAATCACAGTTTCTAAGAAATCAGAGCAAATGTTAAATTATTGAATTACAATTTGTATCACAGTATGATCACTAAATTGGCTAAAAAGTAGGCAATAAAGAATTCTCATTTATCTCATAACAATTAAAACCAACTTTTTAAATTAAGAGAGAGTGCCTTACCTATATAGAATTTTATAGAAATTTCGCGTGTAGACCAGAACTTTCGACTCAGTCATTATTAAATGAATCGTTCAACTAATTGATTTCGCTATAGAAATTCTGCGATAACTTCGATTTCTCAGTATCGGGGAGAAAATAAAAAGAGGCAGTTAAGATTTGAGCGTAGTTAAAATTAATAGTAATAGTAGCCTTGAAATTCTTCAAGTTCAAGACCAAAGTTTATTGTTGATTTGGCCTTGTGTGTGCAGATTGGCGACTTATATTTACACTGTGTTGTTAAAGAATGCTAATTTGAATGTTTCGTAAGTATTTTCAAAGAATTTTAGTTTAAAATGTTTAATTTATTACAGTGGCTAAAGAATCTCAATGGTCGATCTTCAAGGTTAAGCAACACTTGCCAAGGTTGGTCGGTGGATGGGTGACCATCTTAACATACCGAGTTTCCTCCGTGCCTCGGAAAGCACGTTAAGACGCTAGCCCCGGCTGTCATTTGTAGATCTTTGGCAGTCGTAACGGGTTTTCAGAAACCAGTAAATCTGACTCCAGTCTTGCCAAGAACTACCGTGTTACCCAGTTAATGGGTTGTGGAGGTCTGGTAGGCAGCCGCGCCATGTAAAATACTGGTATTCAGCTGAATCTGGTTTGACTGGAAGCCGGAAAAAGGCTAGGCAGATGATGATGATAGACTCGTGTTTGACCACAAGCTAGCGATGATGTGGTCGACGATGGAGCATTCTTGCCTAGAATAACCTATCCACTCTTGACTTAAACACCCCAGGGTTTTAACTAGCTTTTAATCAGCAAACACACATTCCGGCAGGGAATTCCATTCCTTAGCAGCCGAGCGTGTTTAAATCTTCCGTTCGTGTTTTCAGAGAATGTCACTTTGAAATCTTTTGTCCATCGAAATGTGACAGTCTAATCACGCTTTAACTCAACTCCGTCTAAGGCCATTTCTTGAACAAATAATCCCCAACTTATTCTCAAACAATAGACAATTACAACCAGCTTTTAAAGACCAACGGATGATACAAGAAACTTATCGTCAATACGACGAACGACCACCTTATCTTGACACTTCGATGGACAATTTCTAAAAAGAGACAGGTGTCAAGGAATTATGGTGGTTTGCCGATAATTTTCTTTATAGAAAGTGAGTCGTTCTCAGCGATGGAAAGCTGTGTATGGAAAACGTATTACACTTAGTGAAAATGCGTAATCATTCTTAGTGATGACGACGTGAAACACGGTTTTCTTTTACAGCTTCATTTATGTTGACAATGCTGTTATTTTTTACTAATTAATAAAACGAGTATGTTCACAATGATGTTTTACGTTGAAGACAATTATAGGTGTCGTTGTAAATTAAAGCATTGATGTTTGGTTTAGACTAGCAAAGTTTTGAATTGAACTGTCAGTGACAGTGTTGCATTAGTAACTTCACTTGATTGTAAGCATTAGAAGTATCTACTTATGCTTATTGTATTCTACAGGAATCGAACATTCTTGAGGACTAAAAAGTGTCAACGTCAATTCATTTATTTCAACTAGACCATTAAAAGGCACTTTTGAACGTCAAATTTACAGTTTAAAATTAAAATATAAGTGACTCTAGTTGTCCATTCGCAAAAAGTAGATTCTTATGGAAAAGAACGGACAAGAAACTCCATAGTTACTCTTTTCAAATATAAGTTTTACAATATTTTGTATACATAGGTACATTGATCAATTGATTATATTATGTGAGCACAATGCATCCAACATTACACTAATATACAGCACACACTTATATACCTACTCATAGGTACAACAAAGCAATACCAGCAGAGATATAATTAAGTTTGCTAGCAAGGGACATGGTGCTCACATATTTACAATATAATTAACAAAAATGGATCAGTGTGAAAAACAGAAAGTACACCAGTATATATGTAGTAAATAAATCAACAAGTTTGAACTGAAGTGAACTGAAGTAGTAACCGATTGCATAGTTTTGAACCAATGAAAGAAGAAAGAGTGTAATCGGGATCAGCAGGGATAACCTAGATCTTACAAACAATTTTATCTCATTATGCTCTTAAAGACTGGTAAAAAAACTATTTTATGTCAACCTCCCTAGAATTAATGAACACAAGCCGAATCCTCTTCATACCTCCAACAATTGTGCCGCACCAAACCTTTATTGTATTTAAATATGATGTGACAATATGTTAAGATAGCGGGTAGTTGCGCGGGCGCATGCGGTGGGCGTGACGATTTATAGGCGGTAATGGCGAAAGTGTCTCCGCGGCTCCTTTGATCCCGCCGACGTAATACTGATTAATTATACGCGATCCAGAGAAATTCTAATTTATATGGTGCAGTTTGCGAACTGTTTTAGAAACTGTCGAGTAGGCGACACTTGGGTGTAGGTTGCACTCGGTTTTGTAATAGAAACCGACTTTAAGATCAAAAACTTGCCATTTAAGATTGCGTTGGAATTTTTAAAGTTGCGGAATTTTCGCACCTGTCTGTCGGTTTTATTTTTTAGCTTTAAAGACCATTACTTGAGGCCTTAGCAAAAGGCTTGATAAATGATTCATTGGAAACCTTTTAAAACCTTACCAAATTCGAACTAAAAGTTTTAGCCGACCAGGATGTAGGTAAAATCGAAACCAAGCTTGAATGAATTGACCGGTTCCAAGAACCCAACAATGAAAAAAAGTTAATTTACCTAAATCGAGTTGCATACATTTTCGCATAAACCTCGATTTAAGACAGATCCGGACACAGAGAGAAAACAACCCCAATCACACGTTTACGATACAAAATAGCCAAATCACTTACCGTTAAATCGTTGTAAAATAGCCAACTTCTAAGCCAACCGGATTCAATGAAACCAAAATGTGGGTTTCTAAGAAATTGTCGGCGAAATTTCAATGAGAGTAAGTTATCTATCAGTTCTCAGAATAGTAAGAAGTGACTCAATCGATGTGATGAACGATGCAGTTGATGCCTTTGAAGACTTGCGACTGATAAACGAAGACCGAAGAGCAGAAATAGCTCTTATATTAAATCTATGTGAAGACAAGGCAAAGTCAAATGTGGAGCGGCTATTATTCACAGAACACAATAAACTCAGTACAATGAAGAATATACTTACAAAAGCTAAATAGAAAGAACTTCCATTTAGTAAGGATTACATCAGCAAACATGAGAAAGTCAGCATAAATATTCTTCAGTCACTTTAAAGAACTAACAGGTAAATTCCGACCCTTTTGGAATGAAAAGAAGAATAGCTGTCTATTCCCATCTAGTTCATAAGTTACTATAAATAGAGCTACTAATAAAGATTTTGTTAGCAAACATGAGGCAGACAGCACAAATCTCCTTCAGTCAATTTTAAGAGCCTTAGCTGGTAATAATTTAGTGCCTGTTTAGAAAGCAAAAGAAGGATGGTCTATTCCCACATTGGTCCATAAAACACAGTTCATAGAGCTTTTTATAAAGATTTTATCAGCAAACATGAGAAAGTCAGCATAAAACCTCTTCAGCCACATTAAAGATATTTCTTAATTAATAATATTAATAATTCCGTGCCTGTTTTAAAAGCAGAAGAAGAAGGGCCGTCTATTCCCAATTTCCCATCTTGATACATAAGCCACAGTTCATAGCAGTAAATTCTGGCCTCGTACAAGTACACACAGTCGATGAACACGAACGAAGTCAAGGTGAGATGTCAACGCTTAAACAATCAAACCGATTGATTAGATCACGCGAAACAAATTATTATATCGCTGCGAGACAGAATGTAGATAACGTGGTAACTTGTAGAGTAGGTTTAAGAGCTAGTTAATAAGTTAGTGTTATTGAAGAGAGGCATAATACAAGAATAAAGTTATGAATTCCTTTTCTTCTTTTAGTAACCTTACCTACCTCTGCAACGTAATTATTATTTTTAATTTTGTGCATATTTGTTCCTTTTCATGACAACAGATCCTGCAATCTTATTTTATTTTTCTATATGGTTTGTGTTTTTAAAATGCAGCTTCATTTTTGCCTCTAAAGCGCCTACATTCATTTACATATCTTATAACAATAGGTATACGATAGTCTTCATCATCAGGGTTCTCTCTCATCGAAACCTCACCCATCGAAGGCCTCTATTTAACATTTTGATTCCATTTTCCTGCTACCCTTTCTCATTTCTTCCTATGTTATTAGAAAGAGAGGAGGCCAATGGAATATTTTAATTAACGGTTCATTGATAGGCTTTGCCCGAAATAACATCGCGTTCGCTATTGTCGTGCGGACCGATTGACTTAACCAAGTGACTTGCCGAGTGGCCATGGCCCATGTGATGTTACTGAATGAAAAGGAAGACAGACATAGGATTAGAAGAAGAAATTGATGGTTCTACATATGTATTTACTAAAAGAAAGACACCTGTTGAAGATGGACACAGTTAACTTAGAAATATGAAGATAGTCTAGCATAGAAATAATGGTGAGTGTCGGTAGATAGGCATACTAAAAACACTGTCACCAAAGCCACTCATCAAATAATAAACATTCAATTAGCTCCTACATTCTCAGAACCGAACAAATCACCAAAGGAGGTCACCTTGAAGACTCATTAGTGTCAATATAACCAACAATAAGTAATTGCCAACAGAGTCTATCGAGACATCTCCAGATAATCTCCTACTAGTCCAAATACACGTAAAAAAGTTCAGTCAGAGCAAAAGGCCGACAACTCAATCGGATCGGCGATATCTGCGCTAAATGGTCTGTCATTAAGGCTGCGCGGGCGCTTCTCCGCGCATGCATCAACGCCACAATAGCACGATCTACAATTGAGATGTAAACGATAGTATTGATGGCAAATTGCATGATTACTGCCTTAATGATGTCTGGAGGTGACATTATTCTTGTGTAGCCACTTCATTTTTTCTCGATCATATTATGTCCTTTAAATATTTTCATAATTGATGCTAAAGAATGTCTTGGTTAAATCTTCCCTACAATAGTGAAGAATTTACAAAAATCGTTAGAAAGCGAAATTAACACTCACAATTAACTGCTTTTAAAGGGTTTCCTCGTAAATCTTGATAATGAAATGCTTACCGACTCAATGCGGTTGCTCAATGCTCTCCGAGGTATTTCGAGCTCTACTCCTTTCTGCTTTAAGTTAATTTTCGTTCGGAGCACGGGGTAAAGATAAGTCATTGGAAAGTGAAATGGGGGCGCACCTGACTTTGCTTTCTTTACGTCTCGGTGTTCTTTTTGCTTCAGTGAGAGTGGTCTAGATTCGATAATTGTGTCGGTAGCGATTCCGTGACGAGGTTGGCCCGCCCTCCCGGCACTAACCACGGGAAGCAGATTCATCGCCACAACACTTTCCAAAGGCCCACAATTTGCATTGCTAATTGAAATATTAAAGACGTAAAAATTCCCAGCGTGTTCACGGCTAATGCAAATAATTAGAAATCCATTCATCTACTCAGCTCTCTATTGATGACCATTCAGGATTGTTGGTTGAATATGGATGAATTTTTTATTGATCAATGTCTTTTAATTAAGGCGGATTTGCTTTTGTACGTGCAGCGTATTTAGTCATTTGAAGTTTCTTACTTAGTTTTAAGTGATGGTCTTTGACTAGTTTTATTTTTTTGTGTGCTGCAGTATGGACATGACTTTATCTTGTTATGTTCGCCTCCACATTGTTAATAATGGCTTCTCATGTTGAGCAACTTTCGTCGGATGTTTTAGCGGATACCTGTTGAATATAAAAGTGCCAATAAATAATTAATGTTCTAATGTATCTGACTTAACAGAAACATAGATCTAGCTTCCACTTAATTATTACACGCTGTTGTAAGTTTATCTTTTGTGTCTTGATTAGTTGTGGCTTCTCATAACACATTCATAATGTTTTCTATAATAGCATAATCGATTCTTTAATAAGATATGCATGATTTTGACGACTATAATATTTATGAGCTGATAAACAGATAGTTTCTAATTGACACGCCCACTAACGAGTGTTTATGTCTGACAATGACCACTCCGTGGGGGTCCTCGTGCTCTTATCATCAGTGTTTGTTGAGAGTCGTGATTCTATCAACGTTTTAGTTTCATTGTCACTAGTTTTTGTATCGAGACTCGTCTGATTTTGATGCGATAGAAAGTAACTTCACTTTTTTCTATTGTCATTTTCATCTTATGTATCTTTTTATTTGTTTTGGATAGTGATTTTGATAATTTTCTCCGTCACATTTCCTGTTCGCGCGTTAACTGATGTTGATGTAAGTTATCGCACTTTCTCTGAGGACAGCCGTGTCTTGTAAGCTGAGAGATTGATGATTAATCAGTACTTGAGCTAGACTCGTGCGCAGACTCCGCGGCGCCCGGCGCAGCGCTATCGCGCATCGGGCTGCGCGCGCGCCGACGAAAGTGCAAGTCGCCCAGTTCTCACGACCCCCCTCCGCCGCGCCACTGCGCACGACCTCCATCTACCGACCGACTTGAGAAACTATCGATTATTGTAATTCGAATTATTTACACTTTCGGAAAGTAATCGTGGCCGCGCAATGCGCGCATGCGCGTGCGATCGCCGCGATAATGAACGCCATGTTTGGTCGGCAACGTTGCAAGCATTTTGTTTGAAATGTTTCTTTGCTTTGTAATTTAAAGTTTATTTAGTTAACTCTTTGCAGTAGAAGTACGAGTAGTTAAATCGATTAAAGACTGTACTTAAATATATAATTATTGTATTTAAATGTAGGCAAAGAAAATAATAATTACGTAATAAATGCACCGGGAAATGAGACTTCATTCGATTTAAATATTACAACTTTTATGTTAATACGTAGGGAAGCAAATTAGCTTGCATTGATTAAATTAATAACCAGGTATAAGTCGACTACATAAAGGAAATTGCCAATTACCCTTAAGCTGGTTCTGTACCCTGTAATTGATGGTCGACGTCACCATATCGAGAGGCTAATAACTCTTTCAACAAATATAAAATCCCTTTCATCAATCTCATGAGTCGCTGGTTTCTATAGTTGGGACCTGGACTTCCCTCATGTGACTCCAAACTTCAAACATGGTCATGGTCCAACAGCTGAAGACGACGTTATAAACCTCACCCCCTTGATCCTTAATCATAGCTTCTAGTTGTCGAACATGGCTAAGATCTTACATTAATTCATGAATATTATAACCCTTTCTAAGCCTTTCCTACCACACGCAATGATAGGCAGCTGGTCAACATTCACAGCCAAAGCTCCAAAGACTTCATGAACTGATACGTCAACATAATTTCGGTTTAAACAAGTATAAGAGGTGTCATAAATTTAGGATAATATTTTATAACTAATGCAGCTGTCCAAGTTGGAAGCTTCGGCGTTTGTGAGTTGGTCGATGATGAGAGACCTCTACAAATACAAGAAAAAAAAAAAACAAAAACAGCAAACGACACCTTATTAAAGTTAATAATGCACAGTAACAAGACCAAAGTTAAGTATTACAAAAAGAAAATGAAAATACGAAGCAAGTCCATGCAGATAGGACAGTCAACACGGTAAATACTGACTAACCTTTTGAACGCCATTGTCACGTATACATGGCAAGCAAGCGCGTGCCCTGTACGCCAAACGTCACAAATATGTGACAAAAAGTACGGGGATTTTGTGGCTTGGCGTCGGGGGCAAACCGATTCGTTTATGCTCTGGCGTTCAAAAGGTTAATGATTGATGAGTGGCTCTGAACATCCTCTGTTGGTTTTCAGCTAACAGCTTTATAAGTCGTTATTATGAATATAAAGAGTAATATAGAGAGAAAACGAAACGGTGGATGGAAAGAAAAACGGAAGCCAAAGAAAAGATGAATTAATAATGAGAGGTTATATGAATGAGAAGGTAGTGACGGTTGATAGGATGGAATGAAAGAAGTAAATGTTTAACGCCGTCCCCAAGTAACATGGGACAAAGGCAGGACGATAATGAGTTAGTTAGCCGTACCTTAAGCTGCCTGTTAAACCAGATGTAAAACACAAGATGAGAGTATGATCACACACTCGTAAAGACGAAGCAATCTCTCCCGCCTCTGCCCATTACTCGAACGCCTCCACCAAGGGATAACCATAAATAATACCATAGCTATCCCATGACTCCAGTAGTTTTATGGTTGTCACACAACAAATTTATGGTACTTACGGGAATCACATACACGGTAGCTTAATAAAAATAATATAATAGCTTTTTGGTAGTTATGGTCATAAATTAAACGATTTTCGTAAGTTTTATAGGATTTTATGAGAGTTTATGAATGTTGACGTAAGTGTTATGGTAAGCTGATTGTCGTCGAGTGAGAGTTGTAAGTTATGGGGATAGGTCATGGGGGCTTATAGATGATGGGATTGTCTTTGAGTAATGCTTGTTGAGCCATGGTGTTGGAAATGTTAGGTATATTCCTCTGTTTCCGAAAAAACGTTATTTATGTGTCACAAATTAAATACAAATCTAGGGCTTGGATATTAATAAGCAAGAAATCATAGCAGCGTACTTATTTGTATCTGCTTGAAACATAAAAGACATAGCAAAGATGATTTAATTTTTTTTTATAACATTCCAAATCACAATATAGCAGCATCGAGTTTGACAAAAGACACAAGTGTAATTATAGAAAAGCTTTAAATCGAGAGATCATCTTAAATGTTTTATGGACCGAAGATGCCAGCATAATCCTAAACATAACCCACACTGAAACAAACAATTTTATAGACAAACACTAAACTACGGTATTAAACCCTGTATGGTATTACGAATATGGCCTACAAATGCTTGCAGGTTTGCATGTTAAGTTTATTGGATGTGGGGCTAATCCCCATTAAACAGAATGGGGACTTAAATAGGCTGTTAAGGTTGTGGGACTATGGTGTGATGTAATGTAGAATTTAATGGTTTTGTAGGCTGTTGTCTGCCAATACATACAGTGGTTGGCTGTTAAGTGTGAGACTGGGAGATGAGTTACAAATTAGTTTATGAATGGTAATTTGAAAAGGACCTGGTGCGGGTTGCCTTTATCGTCTAAGATCACTATATCTTCAACCTAAGATTGTAAAGAGGATAAGTGGCATCTGTCTTACCTCAGCTGAATAACACAGGCTAAACAGCTGCACGGGTCAATCTTTAAGGTAAAGCAACGCTTGCCGAGGTTGGTCTGTGGATGGGTGACCATCTTAACATACCATGACTCCTCCGTGCCTCGGCAAGTACGTTTAAACCGTTGGCCCCGGCTGTCATTTGTAGATCTTTGGCAGTCGTTACGGATAGTCAGAAGCCAGAAAATCTGACACCAGTCTTGCCAAGGGGTACTGTGTTACCCAGTTAATGGGTTGTGGAGGTCTGGTAGGCAGCCGCTCCACGTAAAACACTGGTATTCAGCTGAATCCGGTTTGACTGGAAGTCGACCCCATTATAGTTGGGATTGGCTAGGCAGATGATGAGAGCCTGTTTCTAAATTGAGTATTTGATTTTTAATGTCAAAGTTTACACGTTTCAGGCTAAAGTCCAGTTCACGAGCGTCAAATTCTCAATTCAGAAATTGGGGGACAATAAATTTGTCCATCCACCAGCTTTATGCAGAAGATTTTTTGAGCCATCTCTACCAAACATAATGATTATGACCATTCAACGAAACCTTAATTGTCATATCCAGCAAAATCTCCCAACAAATACAAGCCCAAACAAAATAATCACACAATTTCGCCAAGTAGTCAAAGATCGTTACAGATTATAACTCAAAGAGTCACCATTACAATAATAATTTTCAATTTGCAACTCCCGCGCGATACGATCTAACGGCGCGCGCGCAGCTGTCATTCGATACGCATAGATTTGTATTGTCGCTTTAATGCCATAACGGTGTTGTCGGTGACATGTGGGACTGTGGGACCGACACACATACTCTGTACTTTAAGTACGTGTGCATATAAAATTGTTGGGTTTTAAGGTTGTGTCATGGTGAGGCTAAACGCATAGTTTGTGTGTCACTTAGATATTTGCCATTGATGTCTAAACTTGTCTATTTAAGCTAAATCTGCTTCTCATCGAAATGTGTTCATAACTCCTATTCTTATGTCGGCACGACTTACATCTGTCCAGAGTCTAGGTGTGCCGGATTATTCATAGTGCATGGTTTATCCTTACCAACGCATGCAGCAATCCAGATGAATGAACATCTTGTGCATGTATTGCTCTTCCGTTCTGTAGATCCTTCAGCACTCTCCTAAAGTCTTGTCACATTTTAGCCATAGAAAGTACTTTTGTCCCCGCTCACGAATATCTCCATCATCAAATGTTCATGTTTCTGTGGATCTAAAAAAACACAATTTTTTTATCACTCTTTTGCTTCTCCTTTTTCGTCAAGTGGAATTGGTTTTCATAACACTTTTGAAATGCCTCTGGCGAAGTCTCAAAGATCAGTTACAGTGATGAGGTTCCTGAAAAACATGTTACAACTTATAATGTCTCTATGATAAAAATATTTCTTTATTTCCGATGTTATTCAATCTCGAACAGGAAAACCGTGGCTTATTCTCAGTAGTTTTTGTTACTGGTAAGAATGCACTCGCATTGAAAATACGTGTGCATTTAATAAATAAACGGAAACATGTAACAAGTTTCATATAGTACTGTGTTAGGACCACGTGCTGATGTTTTTGATCGAACACAATTGGCTTAATCTGATATATGGGTATAATGAAGGGAAGTGAACTATTTCAAGAACGGGAAGTTCCAATTCCCTCAAAAAAGTAAAGCGCCAAGATAAGTAGTCACTAGCTGGTTTATGTAGACGATTTGTTAGTATGTATATCTCTCACAGCACCATTCGTTTATTTTCGTTCATTGCACTGTCACCCACAGTTCATTACACTATCCTCACACCAAATTGACTAGAGAATACCAAACTGTACTACAATCGCAACAAAAAAAACACCGACAAATATAATTCGCACACGCATCTCTGAAAAACGCGATGGAGTGAAAAAAACGAAATCGTAGCTAATTTGACGCAAATCACGCAATGAGAGTAACTGTCACGGTGACGTAAGGGGTCACTCACCTCGGTGACATCGCGACTCTGCAAAACTGTACCTTGGTTTTGATGACTCTTTTGCTTAGTTAATAAGTTTGATTACCATAACTTCACGGTCTTTTCTTTTGGTTAGAAGCGCTACGTTTTAGGTGACAAAAATGGTTTTGTAGATTACCGCTGATTCTGTAATGCTGAACAAAAAATTGTCTAGATATTTTTTGCGTACCTGTCTTCCTATGTCATCCGTGGACGTTGATAGTTGTTTGTAAATAGGTACAGAAAGAACATAGAGTGACGATATCATTAAGTGTTAAGTGTGACTGTGGAAGGAAGAAAAACGGAGGCATACTAAAGAGATGATTAATGAACAGATTAAAAAACGATAATATGGAGATTGCTAAGAAGGAAATGTATGCTATGATATAGAATGTGTTTCAGCCTGCAGCAAAAGATATTTAAATTGATGATACTGGCATTACTACGTAAGACTATAAATAATAAATTGAAAGAGAAATACATAATATGATCGATTCCATTTCTAAACTTATGTGAGAAGTGGCTTTTTAAGTGATAAGACCAAGCAAACTGATGTTTTTAAACGGAATATTATAAATTAATGAAGCATTCAGTCATACTTCTCACTATTTCCCACATCACTAAGGAAGTTAACAATGATAAATTGATGGTAATATATTATAAAGAGTATCATTTAAATACTAATAACCTGCGAATTAACATTAAATACACTGAGAATCATGTTGTTGATATAAACAACGCATCCGATGATACTGAATTATGCAAGGTGCCGTCTTATCTAACGCTCCAAGGAATGTTAATAATATATCTATTTTATTGCAAAATGCTAAATTAAGTCATTTTGATTTACATATTTGTACTAATAAACTACGACTTTCCTTGCAAATATTCGGTTTATGAAAAGCGTGACAAAAATGACAAAGAAGAATAATTCATTAAAACGTTTATAGTCAATGCTACTAAAACTTAGTTTACAACGTAACTTACTTCTAAGAGGTCAAGTTACTGACATCATTCCATTCATAGACACTATAAATGATGTAAACGCAGTAGTGCCTACATCGCTACTTACAATACTGACCCCGTGTTATAGTCTATTGTCATCGTTTACTGCTGGACATGAATCTCCAAATTGTCGAACATTAACATCTTCATTTACATATTCAAAACCACCGTGTTCGACATTTCCATCGGTACTCGATATCGTATTAATATTTTTAGCTACATGATCATCTAACAAAATGTCTCTCGTCCTTCAAACGATTTGCACAGCCCTATCACCAGGGTCACTTGACTCAAGAAGGCCGTGCGGTCATTACTAGGTGCATGACCAGTAACCCACTTTCCATCGTATGACCTTCGCAACCCTTGGAGAAAACAGATTTTCGCAGTCTGATGTTATCAGTTAACAGGTGGGTCTATAATGTTTATCTCCCTGTTGACCTTGATCAACCTTCTCATTGGAAATATGGGAAACGATTTTACTAAATTGCCAATAACTACACAGTTATTGCCATGTTACCAATCTGCAAGTTATGTTTCTAAATTATCTCATCGATAAGTTTTACTTTGTTCCGTATATTACTTGCAGGTGTTTTCTTAAGACCTTGTTAATATTCCTGGGATAATTCCTATCTCAGGTTTTCAAAGAACGTTATGTGGTGTCCATACTCCATTCTAATCTGTTGACATTTTTACGCAAAGTTGTAAAATAGATAGACTCAGCCCGTGAGAGATTCTAGTTTTTCTTTTTTAGTTGCTTCTTTGCATTTTATTGCTTGTTAAAATGGAATATACGTTACGTTTAACTAAACGTCGTTTGACTTGCCTTCTGCTCCGTTGGTCTCACGGTCGCAAGCGCCACTGCCGAGCGTGGCGTCCTGGGTTTGATTCCCAGGTCGGGCAAAAAGTGTCATTGGGTTTTTCCAAGGAATTTCTCTTGTGACAGCCCGGAGTTTGGAAGTTGGTGGTGTGACACCCCCGTGTCTCGAAAAGCACGTTAAGCCGTTGGTCCTGTGCCAGATGTCTCTCCGGTCGTGTCGGGTTGCCGTCCCATCGGAATATGAGAGTAATGGAAGAGAGAGTGCACCTGTGTTTGCGCACACACTTGTGCACTATAAAATGTCCCGCGCCGATGGCTAGTCTCGGTTTTTTAGATTAGCCGCTATGGCCGAAATTGGTCAGGAGGACTATACTAAAACTATGTTTAGCAAAAACGCGAATGGCGTTTTAAAAATATTTTGTTCAACAAAAACTACCTACTATTAATAAGAAACGGAAGATTCACAAAAACATAATCAGGACGGGTTTCCAATAGACAGATGACCTTTAATTCCTGAGAATCCGATTATGTCAGAATGGATTCTTGATTTTCATCAAAAATAACAAGACATTTTGGGTTCCTCCAAAGCTTAAAAGATTTATTTTGAATAAATTCTAATAAATTGCAAGTATGTCAAATTCGCACAGCATATCGATAAAGACTCAAATCCTCTTAAAATTTAAGAAGTATTAGTTTACAAAATCGTTTTTTTATCAAATCCGAACTTGATGCAAAAAGGCAAAAGTCGTGATCAGTTAAAATGCTTCTTTTGTAGAAGACTTTCAATTTTGAAACTAAACGTTATCTTTCTTTAAATTGTATTTTCATTTCAATTCTGTCGATCAGTTTGCTGCTCTATTTTTAATTCTCTATGTTGTAATTGGTAATATTATTATCGGTTTGATAGCTGCCGTCTCTTCAAAAACCATTTTACGGTAATAAAAAACCTTCTTGGTTATATCTCCATTATCAATCAATCGGGAAATCATATATAGATCGTGGACATGGTTATATTTTGCTGTCTGAATGAAACTGAAAACAGTGCCATTTAAGATTAGACTTGTCTCTGAACTTTCACCAGATGGAAATGGTATTAACTGCAATATTTGTTTGTCAACAGGCAAGCCGAAAGATATCAAAATGCGGGTATCTGTTCGTGGCTCCTGGGTGGGACTTCTCCAATCCGCTCTACAGAACAAAGGTAAGAAATAATTTAATTAACATTAAATCTCTTTCAGTTAACGTTTATATAGATGATTTTCAGTTTGTAGTGTTCGGAAGACGATAGCCACATTTGTATAGATAAGAGTATTGACTCTGCGTATTCATTTCTACTAACTCAGCTATTTCCGTCACTTCTTCATGCATTGATTTTATTTTCAATTCACATCACATAACTGCCTCATCAAAATGAAGACTGTAATCTTACTTCAATATCGGTCGGTAATCACACTCCAACCACTTCTGACCTCAATAGTCACAGCACACCCTCACTCCATATGCTAATCATACCAGTTGTCACAGTTCAATTGTTCCTCGATGCGCCCGCGCAAGTCCTTGCCCTCTAATTACTTTCCCGAAGTGATTTTCATATTAAAGTACTGTTATGTGTGGACCCCATTGTTTCGGCTTATGGGAATTGTAAATATGTAATGCTGTTTTGTTAACATGTTATGGGAATGATCTCTCATTTAATGATATGTGCAAGAGGGTTCTTGCAAACAATTCCTGACTTGACTGATCGGATGTTTTATCGACAGAACTACTTGATGCATCTATCACTTCTGTCGTCCAATTGAGTTCTTGCCACTTACCTAATATGTAGCTGCTCAATGCTTGAGGGCTTATCGCTGTCATTTCATTAGTGCGAGTGCTCAAACCGAAAAATATTAATCATTCACCGCATGTCACGCCAGGCGAATTGATAACGCGAATCTCCCGTGATTAATAATAATCAGCCAACTTAAATTCGCGCCTTAAAAAAACGCCGCCATGTTTTTTGACACTTTTTGGCGCCAAGAGGCAGCCCCCTGCCGGGACCTTATCGTAATCTCCCGAGATTCACGTTTTGGGACTTCTTTTTTGTTTGCATAATAATAATATTTCATGGCTTTCTTATCGATGATGCCATTCGTACCTGACTTTAATGAAACGACTAAAAAGTCAACAATGGATGCGATTGCGTTGTATTTTGTGTATGTCGAATATTCGGGATGCTGATTGGTCGTATCGTTTTCGGAATGGCCAGTAAGATTTGAATTTGTGTTTTGAATTCGTTTTATTAATGTTGCAATTTGCTGTTAGATGTTGTTCTTGAACGCAGCCTGCCTGATCTCTGATTAGTTTATGAAGGAGGCAAATGTGGCAGATTCTAGTTTTCAGACCGGTTCCTGTCAGAATGAGTAATGACTTTGATAGCTTCTGCTTTCGACTTGTTTTTCTTCGTATAAAATTTCCCTGGGCTGTCTCGAGACCTGAAACCAGAAGTACAACCAGTTATTAATGTAAAGATTTTGATTTTTTGTAAATATAAAATACCGTATAAACTCAAGATAACCTGATTATTTCCGACATTTCATCATAACGGTCCTGTCGGCTGATCAATATTAATTATTCTTCTGACACAGACAACAGGACCTCCACACCTTGAATTACACTATTTTAAACTTTATTGCCCTTTCAATAAGGGTTACGAGTTTGTAGTTTTTTGGCATATTCGGTGTCTCAGTAAATATAATTATGGAGATGTAGCGATAAATAAAGCGGTTGTTTATTGTTAGCTTCGGTTTTATATCTATAGTAGGCGCCAGATAAATGTGGAATAAAGTATATTGACCTTTCCCTAATAACTGCTCATAGGTACCTGAACAATTAAATATGAATCGTTTTTCATTATTAGACAATGTTAAGGATCACGAGAGATGATGATTCGGGACAGCTTTGTGTCATTAATTCCGTTTTTCAAATTAAAAATGTCAATAATTGTAGGTGGGTCAATGACCGTTATTCCACGATTATCTGGCGCCTACTATAGTCGTGTATGGCTGCTTTATGTAGCGATGATGTTCATATTTTTAGTTTAAATATTTCAATGGCATTTTGTAAATGGAAATCCTCCACCCTGGGGCGGGTGGAGGGGTCTGTCAGACTCTTACTGACTAAAACCACCCCGGTGTTCCATCTTCCACCTACGCCGGGGATCGCGGGAACGTATGCGACTTCCGCAATCCCCGGCTGGTGCCGGCCCGCCTCTGCGGGCCACCTCGCGTCGGCGAGGGGAGTGAGGTGTTTGACTCCCCTCGCTACGTCAAAGAGGGGCGCACGGGAACACCACGCGCCGCCACCTCGGGTCCGGATGAATGGGGGGCGACGGACATCCCCAAGTCTGCCGCCCCTGGACCCAGTTAGGGGGGCCGGAAGAGGGCAGCATATGCCCTCCTCCGACGCCCGATGCGCCTGCTGCGGGCAGGGAGAGCGGTTGTGATCTCCCTCTCCCTTTCCGCAGCCTCCTTCTGCGCGATAAATGTCTCGCAGAAGGAGACCACCGCGTCCCAGGACTCCTCACCGCCGACCATAGCATGGACTACGGCCGGCAGCGAGAGGTCACCGCCTACAACAGAGATGAGGGCACGGCGCGGCTCCTTCCAAGCTGCACACTCTGCAAGCGTATGCCGTGCCGTGTCCTCCCGACAGTCGACGCAGTGGTGGCATCGAGCGTCCGGCTCCCTGCCTATGCGACACAAGAACCTCCCGAAGCAGCCATGCCCCGAGAGGACCTGCGTCGCACGAAACGACAGGGAGCCGTGCCTTCTCCCGAGCCAGAGGTCGAGCACTGGCCGGATGGCCTCGATGGTGATGAGGCCGGCGGCGGTAGGGCTCGAAAGCCTGTCCCGCCATTCCGCCACCAGGACCTCGCGCAGCTGCGACCGACGCAGCTCCAAGTGTTGCTGCGTCAGTCTTTCGCCGCGCGCCCGCGCGCCCTCGCGCCACCTATGCAGTGACGCGAGCACTTTCGCCTCCAGGTCCCACGGCGGAGATCCGGCCAGTGCGCAAGCCGCCTCGTAGGAGATCGTGCGATATCCCCTGATGACTCTGACGGCCATCACCCTCTGCGGCCTCCGCAGAACAGTGATGGTGCTGGCCGTCAGGTCAGCCGCCCAGATCGGGGCCCCATAAAGGGCCATCGATCGCACGATCCCCACGTACAACCGCCTACAGGCGGTGCTCGGGTCCCCCAGATTGGGAAGCAGCGTTGACAGCGCCCCCGCCGCGCCCAACAACTGCTTCAACAGCTTCCTTACCTTAACAATACTTAACATTCCTCAACCCAATGACATTGAATCTTCACCATATTTCCGACCACTCCAGGTCAAGAGCAAACGTACAATAACCAAAAAATTCAAGAAAAAAGTACAATGAGAATATTTGAAAAAATGCCACACACTTATAATCCTGTCCCACCCGCCATGAGCAAAGGATAATAGTGTTTACGAGGGCAATAAATATGGATGTTCCGCGAAACTCGATTAGGGTCTCTAATGGTTTAAAAAAACAAGATGGCGGAAGATAGGGGGAGCGGGGGGAAGTATTCGACACATTGTTACCCTGAAGGCTTTTATTGAGAGCTTATAAAAATGAGATTTATCACCTTTAGGTGTTATAATCTGGATGAATTGGCAGGTTTATTTGGGAGGTGCGTATGCGCATTTAAGGGTTTTTTATTAATGGTTAATAAGTCTTAACAGTGCGAAGTTTAAGGATGGATGTTTTGAAAAAGAACTGATCTAGTTCAATGGCTTGTGATTGAAGAGGCAATATCTCGAAGTACATATTATAGACAGAAAAGCTTATTAATTACTAAATTTAACAATATGAGACAGGTTTAAATAATAGAATAATAATTAATTATTAAATATTGGTACAGTTTTCTTTCATATTTTTCCTAATGGCTTATTTACAACTATTATTTAGAAAAAAGCTTTTAAATAATCTTAATAAAGTAAGTGACCCCAGTAAGCAGTTAGCGTTTATACAACGTGTAACGGAATAAACGCAATACCTCTTAAGGGGTTATTGTACTCATCATTATGAACAACTTTTACTGGAACAAAACTGAAATGGCGAAAAAAAAAATCGACTGCCCCATACATTTTTGTGCGCAAAACTCGATTAAATGTACTGAACAGCTCAGTTTTTTTTCGCGATTTCAGTGTTGGTCCCGTAGTGAAAGTTGTTCATAATGATGAGTACAATGACCCCTAAAGAGGTATTGCGCTTATTCTGTTACAGGGGTTGTATAAGCTTGTAGAATCCGCATCGTCACCGCTCAAAACCTCACAGATGCCGCATCCTTGTTTTGTTTTTTTAGCGAAGAAAATGCCTAACGCATGCCACGCCGTCCGGGGAGAAGATGTGATTATGTGAGGCTTGCACCCACTAAAAATTTGGCCTGTGCACCTACTTTTGCCTTGATGGGTGGGCCGCGAGAACTGCTACGCATGGCATTCGCGACCCATCCAGTGTGGCTCACTTCTGGGCTTTCTCCTTCTCCAGCGATATCCAGGTGCACTGGGATATCACCACAACTCCAAGCCGCATCCTACCCGAACATATTATTAAACAGTACAACAATACACTGGCTAACCCACACGATTATATTAACTCCCATAATTATACAAAAGAAATCGTTTTCGCTGTAACGTCTGTCCGGAGTACTTAAAATGATATTATTCATGTCATAGACGACTTTCTAGCCGTTCCGATTGCGGGATTCAGCAACCGCAGCTGACAATGTTGAGTGGATGCAGAAGGTGCATTTTGAACAATTAGTTGTAAGAAAGTTAACGTTCTTAAAAGATGCGCTTAAACAGACTATTAGTTGTGCAATTTACGAAAATATGAAGATTTAATTAAAATTGACAGAAAATGCACTATTTTGTTGCCCAGTATTAAGAAACGAATGAAGAAAAGATGGCGGCTTGTCAAATTTAAGACTGCTGACGTGACGTCAACGCACATAGAATCAGAATCGTCAATTCAGATATTGGCCCTAAGTTGAAATTTAGAATATCAAACCACTTTTCTGTCAAAAATACTGGCTTAATTGCCTCAGGGTTACTTTATTCATGCCAATTTATTAAAGGGCCTAGTTTTATCCAATTGTTAGCTAGAATGTGTTTCCTACGCATCATAAATTAGTCCCAGTGCACTTCGCCTCGAGCTTTTGATTGTAGCTTTGATATCATACAGATAGCGGCTGGACAAGATTTTTTTATTTGAGCTCTTACAGACGAGGCTTTTCGGGCTTCACTAATCCGTTCATCGCTCTTAGTAGTAGAGAAATTAAACTTCTGTATTTCCCTACTTGGTGTTCATCTGTAGTGCGGATCGCACGCACGACTGCCTATACAAAGCAATACTTTGTTATTTTTACTCCATTTTTGTTCCAAAGCAGGAAACGCGGAAAGATTACATCAGTTCTTTAAATGAGATTTTTGAAAAGCTTGTCTTTGAAAACGAATGTAACCATGATTATATAAATGTTACGGTAAGTGTGATTAATTGAAAATTATTAATAATTACCGAAACTCGAGGTAAAATTAAGAAATTAATCACTTTTACCCATTGATATCTTTTATCGGTGATTATTAATAATGTAAAATTAGTACCGAGAAATAAAATAAATTTTCGAAAATAACGTTCGCTAAGCGTCTTTCTGAAATGGAAGATGTATTACGAAAACCAGACATTGATTTATTCTGTTTTTTTTTATACGTTCGCACGTTCTTCTTCATAGGATCTACTCCTTTTATTTTTAAGGATATGAAATCATCAAATGACTTCTTTTAATTTGGGTGGAGCGATAGGGTGTCAGACTCTTACTGACTAAAACCCATCCGTGACTTCTAAAGCCCTTTGCGTTCCAGGGCCGCGGGGACTCTTTCGAACAAATTCCGCAACAGGATCTACTCCTTAGAACGTGCAACTGCCGCGCTGGAGATAGGGTCGGTGAGTGTGTTTGCTGCAGAACAACTTGCTGCTCTTGTCGCTACCGCGGCAGAACTACCTTCATCTATCTGACTGACAGACTGTGACAATTCAAAATTGCCTGAAAATGGTCTATTTGTAATAAAGGAATTTGATTTGAAATAAGCTATTTGCATAGTTGCAACTTACAATTGATTTTGTAACTTATAAGATTTGATTTGGAAACGAGACTGGTCTTATCGCTTTATCAGTTGGTCAATAAGATTGTTTAGCAGCAGTATAAAGTTGTTCTTAGAAATCTAGATCATTAACTGAGCCAGTAAATATCTACCTTAAGCCTAGTTTCTGGAACGAGAAGCATCCCAAAGCTTAACTAACTTCCAAACGCGTTTTAGCTGATGCGATTGAATGAATGAATTTTCAATAGCCAATGGAATGATTTTACGTGCGTTTTTACATGCGAGTCTTCAATCATTCATTCCCAGAAACCGGAGTTTAATCTGTAAAGAACTAATCAGGATGTTCCAAATCATACAATTTAAACCAATTACTAACATGATTGTATTCTAATTTGCCTTCTGAAGGTCGAGCTAATAATCTTCGATGGTAATTGGCTTATAAGAACGGAAATCACCAGCTCAACACCTCTAAGGTCATGTGAAGGTGACCTTGTAAGTCAAACTGACAAACTGTACCTTGAAAAGGACATAGAATACACTACTCATAATGTTAAATGTCCTTCAAATTGGACGACGTGTCAAAAGGGTCACAAACAGTATTGCTCGTTGAAAAGGACTGTATAATTTGAAAGATACTTTTTGTACTGAATGAAGTACCTACCAAATGTATTCAAAGGATATTTATCTTATATATTTATTTATCTTCTGCCTAACCTTGTCACATGTTACTTGTTACTTAGGGGACATAACTCACAAGGTAATATTTAAATATTTTTCTGACTGTACTTGTCCCATTTAGCTTAATGTCTGCCAAAATTATTTGTCTCATTCATTCTTCCCTGTCAACCATCACGTTATCATTCACTCTTGTTTCATTCATTCATTCGAATCATCAAAGGATATTTAAATATTCGTTAAATATTGGCTCTTTATTAATACAGCTCCTAAGATATTCATGCAGCCAGGTGTGTCGAAGGGATCCCATGTATTAATTAAAGGAGATAAGGTATATTAAAAGAGTATAACATTCAGTACCATAATAAGCAATTTTGTTCTGGAGACGTTTATGAAGATACTGGTTAAGTGTTAGTTTCTACCGATGAGATATGTAAGGAATCTAAACTAATCTAATAAAGAGGTAGGTTATGTTTTTGTACAAGGTAATCTTTGGAAGTATAGAGGTATGCGGAACAGAGAGTAAAGTCCCGCATACCTCCACTGGAAATGGAAGGATCCTCCAACCAGATGGTTGTTGTGTCTGGTGGGCAACTGCCCGATGGTTGATATTCGGACTGTTGTAAATGTTCAAATCGCACGGAGAACTTTGCTTGCGCGATGCAGGATTTCGTTGTTAGTTCGTCGTAGATGGCGCTGCGGTTCTTTTTGTTGCCGTACAAATTTCGTTTCTAAGTTTTTCATGTGGCGTCATTGATGCAGAAAAATCTCTCCGTCAGTCAAATCACCATTGAAATAAAACTTTCGATGTGTGTAAAGTAGAGTATAAAGCTGGAGATTTTGATGAGGGTCATTACGGCTATTATGTGTAAGGGATTATAGGAAAATGTTTTGTGAATAACCCATCAAACTGTTTTAAAACCGTAGCACTTTAACGGACCAAAGTATTTTTATTTTATTTTCAAAAGCGTATCTCATTTTAATGCAGTTCCAAAATCTTTTAATTGTTTTCTTTACGTTCACACAATTTTCTAGACCCTCGTGAGAAAACCACCCAAGTATAAAATTGAATAATTCTGGGGACCTTATTAAAATCAAAATAAAAGGACTCTATAAACGAAAAAGCATTTTTTTTCTATTTTGTTATCTACTTTTCAAGTTTTTTGAGTACTTATTTACAGAAGCACGATCAGATCAATCCGAAACAAATTTTTCCATTATAACATCTGTCGGTCTGTCCATCTAAGCGATTTTTAATAGCAACTTCCTTTGTTACGTAGCGTTTTTATGATTGTTTAGTAGTTTTAAATCATAGTTAATAACTGCATACACAACAGTTCAAAAGGTCCGCGTCATTATAATAGATTGTTTTTAATATATGAAGTTTTTTTAAGCAACAGTAATATTTTCGGTAATTTTGTTTATTGGCAACTGTAAACGGGAAGAATCTCTTTCGGCAATAGTTTTCATTAATTATTCATAAGCCAGGTTTTTTTACGGTTTACCTTAATTGTATATATTTTTATTACCTATATATTTTTATTTTCTTTTGTTTTGAAATCAATCGATAACTTGATTCGTTTTCATTCCCGGCCAACAACAGATATAGCAAAATGAAAAACTATTTGAAAGTATTCTAAACAATATTTATAAACACAATTTTCAAAACTCATCACTGTTGAAGTGTAGATTAACGCCCTTAATTACATTTGTCATTATGAAGTCCCAGGACGTTCACATATCAATGAATTTATTCCTCTGCCAAAGATACGTAATCTGCTGCCAGATCCTACTTTATACGCTATTTTTTTTCTCTTGTTTCTGGCGAACAGCCGCGCCTGGCTGTTAAGTGGTCGACAGATAAAAAGTAACTTAGAAGTCGATTTTTTGACGCGGCTTTAATTAAAACGTCATATTTTAAGTTGAAACCCTTGTTTGTAAAGATTGTTGATAAGAAAAGTGTTCATCAGAACGTGTTTATTGGATGCTGTGTTACATTGTATTATTAAAAAGAGCTATACTTGGAGGTTACATCCTGAGAGAATGCGAATTGAAATGGGTAGGAGTTGTATTTCACTTTTTATTAAAGTTAAAATAAAATAAACCAAATCGTACATTCGTAACTAACTTTTTTCTTTTACGTAAGGAATGCTACTACATATTTGAAAATCACTTTTATCTCGCTACACAGAAATCTTATTATATTTTTTTTCCGTATCATACAATAATATCTGTACAATACTGTTACGTGAAAAAAAATACAACAAATAAAAAAGTCAACTATACAGTATTCTTAATAATATTTAGTAATATTCAATAAGAAATTGCAAAAAATACAGTAGCGTTTAAAAAGACTTATATAACGTAATAATATTGTCTGTTTCCTTTTTCTATTTTCTCGAGTTATGCCGTTCGTGCGTTACGGGTCCTTTGTGCCACTTGTCTTCTGAAGCCATTGTACTTTAGAATATAATAATTCTATTATCATTTCAGAGTCTGGGGAGTTCTCTATTAAATAATGTTGTTGTATATTTCTATTTATGTTTCTTATGGAGAAAATTGTTGGTTGATATTTATTTTAGTTTTTTGGACCCATGTTCATTGACCTTTTGCAATCATTGAGATGCCATCCCTAATCAAATTGCAACAAAGATCTAGAGGGTGACTTACAATTCATTGGCAATACATTGGGGGGTGAAAAACAAAAAAAAAAGATGAATGACAGACATCTTTTACTATTGGAACAACCCAGATATTGTGAAAACAAATAGCTGTTCTTTACATTTTCTTGAGTTATGTGAACATAAATGTACTGAAAAGCTATTGTTTTTTGTTTGTTAATATTCGTAAATACTTTCACCCTCTGAAAGATTTTCAATGAATTACAAGTCACCCTGTGTTACGAGCTTGGGGTTCGTTCAATAACCTAACCAGGGTTGCGGAATTTGTTCGAAAGAGTCACCGCGGCCCTTGAACGCAAAGGGCTTTAGGAGGAACTCTGATGGGTTTTAGTCACAGAGCGGAAGAAGTCATTTGATGATATAAGACCTTAAGAAAAATGCCGAGATGGATAAAACACAAATAACTTCGCAAATGAAGCAATCCTACAACTAGGTAAGTCGTTTCGTACCAAATGATTTCTTTATCAAACAATGGTATTACATTATTAGTTCTAAAACCATCTATCTGTATTTACAAGCGTTTGTTTCTCAATACTACAATATTATCGGACAATAAACGCATTGTATTTTAGAACATTGATATAATCTTTTGTTTTTATCATTATTGGGTAACTACAAGATGAGGTATCTTGAAGAATTGCCTAATTTTGTTGCACCGGTCAATCAAAAGCTGATTTGATCAGTAGTAACAGCGGCCGCCATCTTGTTTCTTTTTCAAAATTCGAAGTTTAAGTCACTTCGGCACTTAGACGAATCTAATGATATCTCTTTTGTTCAAATCTATCCAGCCGTTTAGGCAATAGGGCGTGCCAAACAAATTGACATACAAATATATGTAGGTACATGCATATTATCGAAAAACATTGCCTCGTGCATTGTACCGTGCCTCGGACAGCACGTTAAGCCGTTGGTCCCAGCTGTCATTTGTAGATCTTTGGCAGTCATTACGGATAGTCAGAAGCCAGAAAATCTGACACCAGTCTTACCAATGAGTACCGTGTTACCCAGTTAATGGGTTGTGGAGGTCTGAGAGGCAGCAGCTCCACGTAAAATACTGGTATTCATCTGAATCCGGTTTGACTGGAAGCCGATCCAATATAATTGGGAAAAGGCTAGGCAGAAGATGACTATCGAAAAACATTACCCCTCGCCTTTGTCAGTCGGGTAAAAAGTGATATTCTGCAATCTCATTGTTTACTTTCGAACCTATAATATAGTTTTTCCATAACACTTGTAAATCACTTGAGTTCTGCTTGTTTGTGAGTACACAAACACCTACACGAGACTTCGGAACAAATAAATACCTGCAGGTCACACAAATATTTGTGCCGCGGTAATCGAACCTGTGACCCTGAATGTGGTAGGTGGATGGATCTACCTGCGCAAGTTCGCATACCACGATGCCATGTCTGATTTCGTCGAGAATTAAGCAAGACTTTTGAATAAAATAAATTGAATAACAATTAGGAATGCAACACCTGTACTTATTCTGCGTAGATGTTATAATATGGAGCGACTGTATACCAGTAACTTCCTTGAAACCCAGTAACTGGGTAACAAGAATGCAATACGACACCTGTAAGACACACTGACGCTTCACTTAGCAAATTAACCATAATATTATAAATAAAAAAAAAAGTTTATTTATCTCCACAAATTACATTCTTATGTTAGACTTATAGGTTGACAGGTAGCTTAGCAGAAAGTTGTAATTTGTGGGAGATCTAGAGGCTAAACTAAGCCTGGGCCTATATTTTAGAGCTCCAGGCCCACGAATACATCATCAGTTAATGTCAACTTAAAAATAATAAGAATTGGTGATGATGGTGTATGTATGTATGTGTGTGTTTAAAATATATGTTATATTCATTTATTACACAATAAATATTACTTAAAGCTCACCTTGAGAAAGTCTCTGGTTTCCTGATCGAGGTTATAAGCTACCAGAACCACAGAATACTGTTTATTTATTACCTTAAGTAACCAAATTCCACCTCTTTAGTCTCTAGACCGAGGTCCTCAACGCCTAAATATGAGATCGCAAAATATTATCTTATATAGCTGTCCCCTTCCGTCCAAGTGCTATAAGAAAGGGACAAAGCTAAGGATTGCACGCTCTAGTCACGACCAGAGGTTATGATATTAAAATGTGCTTATTTTCGAACTACAGGCATTGGGTAACCAAGGAGTGGTGTGTTCACTACACGCCGATGTTAAGAACTGCATCTACTTCATTCGATGCTATGCTGAATATTTTATGAATGGGAAATAATATGAATATGTACCAATTTGATGTTTCTTGAACTATTTTCACGTAGAGTTCTGCCAGTTTATTTTTAACCGACTTCAAAAAAAGGAGGAGGTTCTCAATTCAGTTTTTTTAAATATTTCTTATGAACCGATTTAAAAAAATCTTTTTTCATGTGAAAGGAATATTGGTCCCATACAAAAAATCATCAAAATCGGTTAAGTAGTTTGGTTTTTAAATCATAAGCTAAAGAGATAATTGTTATCATCTCGCTATCAATGTTCTGTGTATGCAGTCTCTAAGATGCCAGTAACTGTGTTGCAACTGCATTTGGCTGTTTATTGATGGGGAGGTGAACATTCATAACTCATGTACATTAATAATAAGCTGTTGAGTTTCCAAATAAATAAAATAGCTTGAGGAAATAGAAAAGTCAAAAAAAAAGTCAAAGCATTTATTTCAAATAAACCATTATCAGGTACTTTTGAATTGTCAAAGTCAGTCCGTCAAAAACATGAAGCTAGGTTCACGTTCGCAAGCGTAGATCTCTATGGAGAAGAACGTGCAAGAAACTCCACGGACACTCTTTTAAATAATTTTATGTTTACAAAAATCCTGGTTACATTAACTTTGTTGCTTCTATATATGAGAACAATGTAAAGAAAGAAAAAAAAACAATTTATAGTATGAAATATTAAAATAAGGCAGTGGCAACTAAGGGATGACCAGTCTCCACTGACGGCGCCCGTTCACGAACATGACGCGTGCATCAGCACCATTCAGCTCAACCATTTTGAAGGGAACTGAATGATCCGATACACGCGCCACCATCAGCGAGACATTGGAGTGAGCATGACACACCCTCAACTGCCCCTGCTATTTCATGTCAAACAAGGAAACTATCTATTAACATAATGGTCCAGGGTTCTCACATTTACAGAACTTGAAATAAAAATTGCTTCTAAATTATATAAAACTATGAATATCAATCTGAAAATACAGAAAAAGAAAAGTTTATTCCAAACATAATATAAGATTAGAAAATAAATCATTCAAGTAGGTACGTAAACGAAATTGCGTGATTTGCTTTACTGTGACTTTCCAGTGGTGTTGTTAGGTGTAGAGTACCACTAAAAAGTGAAAAATAAAACACTTTTTTTCTAAAAAATACAACCGACTTCCAAATTAAAAAAAACACTACAAAGTATAAAATAACTTTAATTTCGGAAGTCGGGGTTAAAATACGAAAAAACAACCAAAAACACCGACTTCCGAAATTAAAGTTATTTTATACTTTGTAGTGTTTATTTTTTTGGAAGGCGGTTGTATTTTTTTGTAAAAAAGTTTGCTTAAAATATCACAGATCTTAGTCTACTAGCAATATGTGGAATAACGCCTCGTTCTACCTTTTTCTAATTGACAAACTCGCCATGACAGACAATATTCGAGACCCAAAAGTTGTACTCCAATTCTTTTCTCTTCATCTGTATGTTAACGTCCTTCTATATCTCCTATCATTGATAGACTTCACCACCATCATCATCCACAGCCCAGCTTTTCTCACTGCTCAGCATCCCTTCTCCCTTTCCCTGTGCCAGCCTCACCTATCTTGGATCATGCGATGAAAACATATTATTTGCTCGCGCTTCTCTAGCGTAGCTCTCGCAGCAGCACCACCCTTCTCTCCGTTATCTTGTCGGGCGTCATGAAGCAACCATGCTGCTATAATTTGTATCGATCTACTATTTATTTATGGGAACCGAGACAGGACCAGATCGGGGACTAACTAACTGGTCGCCAGCTACTTTGATATCTGCCTGACGATATCTTCTCGAAGGAAGGTGTGAATACTCGTATTAACATCACTTTTAAATATCGAAATATGTAATGGGTTTCTGATGCTGTGCCAGCAGCCTCTCTCTCTGGTGTTGAGCAGAGGAGCTCGTGGCTAAAGAATAACAGCCGCACGGGTTGATCAAGGTTAAGCAATGCTTGGCAAGGTTGGTCTGTGGATGGGTGACCATTTTAACATTCCTAGTTTCCTCCGTGCCTCGGAAAGCACGGTAAACCGTTGGTCCCGGCTGTCATTTGTAGATCTTTGGCATACGTTACGGAATGTCAGAAGAGCCAGTAAATCTGACTCCAGTCTTGCCAAGAATTACCATGTTACCCACAGAATGGGTTGTGGAGGTCTGGTAGGCACGTAAAATACTACTACTAGGTACTACTTGGTATTCAGCTGAATCTGGTTTGACTGGAAGCCGACCCCAATATAGTTGGGAAAAGGTTAGGCAGATGATCTGATGATGCTGTTCCAGTCGCAGTGATGCAGTACATGTACTTGATTATATAAGCGAAAATGATTGTCAAAAGTCTGACCACGTAAAAATGATGATCGACCACGCAAGTCGATTTTCTAGGTAGATAGATACATTTTGGTCTTTTCGATCATCGAGAATGCCATTTGATCTAGGCCCCATGGTTCCAGCCGGGGATTGCGGAAGTCGCATACGTTCCCGCGATCCCCGGCGTAGGTGGGAGATGGAACACCGGGGTGGTTTTAGTCAGTAAGAGTCTGACAGACCCCTTCACCCGCCCCAGGGTGGAGGATTTCCATGAGGATTTCCCCCCGACATCAAAAAAAAAAGGCCCCATGGTTCGCCTCAATTAAATAAGCCTATGTTTGTGCCTTACGTGGTCTCAGTCTAGAATAAACCAATACAAAAGAGCCTTTGATACAAGCAACCTGTTTGTCTTAACTTAAACAGGCAGAGTTCAAATATACTCATTTCGAGAGAACCCTAAATCATCAGTTCCGTCAAAGAAACCAAATCAATTTACAACCGGAAAGCTTTAAACTAAAGAGTCTTATAACGTAGCCCTATTGAGGCCTTTCATCTGCGCAAGCGCATCAAACTGTCCCGAGACCTCTGGTTATAAATTAACCGAGTCACAGACGGTTTATAACTTAGAAAACGATAACCGATATGATTTCTTGATATTGCGGTTTGTTGGCATTTATGACCTGAATCACTATTGCGTGGTGGAGGGCTCGGCGCAGATTATGGTTGGTAGCAGAAGGGACAAAGACGTACAGATAAATACCTACTGAATTTCTTTTGGTATTTTAACGGATTCACAGTACCATGAACCACATGTGGTCTTCGCTGATTGTTTTACTATTGTACCTCCTCCACTTGACTGAAAAACTCTAGATTAATGTCAATAACGGTCAATGGGATGATTCGAGGCAAGGTCGAATTGAAGGAGGTCGAATGACTTGAAATAAAGGTGTTACATTTACCTTAAAGTGTTTAAGGGCTAGGTTCACATAGGAGACACTATTTGATTTTCAGATCTGCCCCTTCTTGTTTACTGTTTTATTATGTCACCTTCCCAATTCAGACATCGACGTTTCCTCTATTATATTCATGTAAACTAAATAAATTTAAAATCGTTTAATATTGAATATTGAATATTGAATATTGAATGTTATCCGTTTTTTTTTTGTGTGCATGTTGTGTTAGCCAGTAAGTAGTTATTACACTTACAAAAGTATTTTTTGTAAAATTGTACTCCACAAATGTTATAGTGTACATAACTGTTGGCTAACCTAATAAATAAATAAATAAATAAATAAATAAACACTTTCTCATTACCACAATTGTAGTAGCGGATTTATTTTTGGATGTTAATCAGTACATTAGAATATGATACTGGCATCGTTGCATCTTGCGCATCAGTCATGTTTAATACTGGTACTCAAATGCATTCGGTTAGACTGGGAGCGGCCAATAACGTAGGGGAAAGGGATTTTTTGTGAGTGGCCTTTCGCAGGTCAACCTACGAGGTTGTCGTCTGCTTAACAGGACTTGGCTGTGGGGGGCTCAAATAAAATCCAAGCCAACTAGGACAAATTAAAAACTCAGAACTGAACGAGTATTCGCCAAGGGCACCTACCCTGACTTCGGCGTAAGGTGACAGCAAGGGGTGGGCTCGATGGATGTCGTACTTGCAGTCTGTTATATACTTATATACTTAATAATAATATAATATATCTTCTTGGGACAACTCACACACGATCATCCGATCCCAAACTAGGCAGAGCCTGTGCTATGGCAACCAGACAACTGATAAACATACTTATATATTTCTAAATACATACATATTATAGACAAATTACACCCAGACACAGAACAAATGATCATGCTCATCACACAAAGATTTGTCCTGGGTGGGAATCGAACCCACGACCTCCGGTTTAGCAGTCAGGGTCACTAACCACTCGACCAATAATACTTAATTATTTCCGAATACAGAGTCCCGGATTTCTGTTGAAAGAAAGAAAGAAAGAGAAAGAGTTTATTTGTTTGTCTGCTATGCCTTGTTACCTATTTTCCCATCTGTGGTATAATCATTAGTTAATTAAACTAGGGTCTGGCTTTCTCCGGTAACTTAACGCTAGTACGTATCATGCAGATCTGGTACGATTGTACGTTTGTTCTGCATTCCCGATAGGCTAGCTGATTGGGTGACTCAGTTTTAAGTTACGTTTACCGTTTATTCTAATTAACGTTGGATTTTAGACTTTTTTCATTGGTTCGTTTAGCAGGTTTGTTGCCACAAAATATTGATTGATGATTTTATTGCTATTTTCATTATATATATTTTTATTTATTTTACAATTTATGTACACACAGAAAAAGTTTCAGATATAACATAATAATTATTTATGTATGGTTTTTTAAGGATGGGAAATCATCAAATGACTTCTTCCGCCTTGGGTGGAGCGGAAGGGCGTGTCAGACTCTTACTGACTAAAACCCATCCGTGTTCCTTCTAAAGCCCTTTGCGTTCCGCAACATTTTCATTATTCTTGCCCATGGATCATTGTTAATGTCTTATTTCGACGCCATTTATCCAAGGAAACTGTAGTTAGGGCTCTTCACAGTACATTTAGCCTTTATCTGATAAAGGCTCACATTAATTGTCCAATTTCACTACTGTACTCAGATATTGAACCACATTATTTAATTATAGAACCCAAATTCCCATAACAGAAAAGAAAAGGTTCACAAATTCCCGTTAACATAACGCAAAACAACAAATATTAAACTTAACCATACCGCAAACTTGTCCTGTAATATATTTAAGTTAATTTCAATACAGTAACATTAAAAATACGGCGAGAGCACGAGGCTGCGTGCGTGCACACGACTTGTTTTTCATACAATTTGATCATTTTTTTCATACAACGCGAATGTGTTAACATTAAAAATTACTTGCACTGGCTATCTTTAGTAATACGGGATGTAAGGGCTTGGGTATACTTGGGAGTGAGAGAACTTTATTATTTTTCACTAGTTGCCGCCCGCGTCATTGTCGAAAATTATCCCAAGGGAACATATTCCCGGGATAAAAAGAATCCTATGTGTTATTCCAGACTAAAATCTACCACTGTGCCAAATTTCATCAAAATCCATTCAGTAGCTTTGCGTGAAAGAGTAACAAACATCCATACATCCATCCATCCATCCAAACAAACTTTCGCATTTATAATATTAATAGGATTGGACTTTTCTTCTTCTTCCTAACTAAAACACTAGGAAGTGGTGACGGGCGGGGCGTTTTGGGGGGACTGTATTTTTGTTAACGTTGGTGTTCAAAAAGTGCTAGCACTCAGCCTTATTTGAATAAATGACTTTTTACTTTGACTTTGATTGCGTATAGGTGCTGGTGGCGGCTCCATCCGTGTGAAAGTATAATTAAAGTGGCCCATTTAATCTTTCGTTATCCAGAAAATCAAGGATCCGCAACTTTTGTTTATTTTTTTGATATGCGTCATGCTTGTCGCAAATAAACTCTTTTTCTTTCTTTCTTCTAGCAAGATAAACTATGCCGTCCATATTTGTCTTCCATATTCGCCATGCCTGGTAAAAATACAGATCTAACCTCCCTGAATTAATCTCCCAATGGCCGATATGGTTCAAAATCATCTGTCTCCGAGCTCTTTTCTCACATAACTAGTTACACGTTTACTCCTCATAACACAAACGGGTCCAGTGTCCAGTGTACAGTATCCAGTCTACACCGATCGTTACAAAACAAGTCGTAACCGAGGGGTCGTCGGCAGCTGATGTCGTTTTAATGATATCCTTTAATGCATAAATAATGCGAGCATTAGCGGCCATTGCGAATGGGATCCATGCTGCCCTGCTCTGCCGAGCTGCTGTGATGCAACACCTGATTGCGGTGATAAGGACGGGATTTTTGTTGTGGTGCGGTTGACTTTAGGGCTATGGTATTTGACGTTTGGGGATTACGATCTATTTTTGGATTCTTGTGTTTCTGAAGAAGGGAAACATTGACTAAAGTATCTGTGGCAGGTACTGAGAGGTTCGATTTTGATTTTTGACCTTTAGAACGCCAGAACATTAAACGCATCGGCGTGCCCCCGACACCAAGCCACAAATTCGCCGTACTTTTTGTCACACATTTGTGACGCTTGGCGTACAGGGTACGCGCTTCCTTGTCATGTATACGTGACTATGGCGTTCAAAAGGTTTTTGTTCAAAAAATGTTGTTGAGACGCGGGTACCGAAACCTAGAATTGATTCTGAGATGTTTTTTTTGACAGTAAATTCAACAGCGATTTTACAAAGCCCGGTGCTCTCTCGCTGAACATAGTTGTGACAGGTAATAACAACTCGAAAACCGACACAATTTCCCTCCTCAAATCAAACCACATTGTCCACAATAATAATGAATCAATCCTAACAACACTCGTTACATTAGAAAACAGTGGGACATGTGATATAGTTACCAAAGCTGCGCGCGCAGCGTGACGCGTTATCAGACTAGAACGTGCCGCGGTTTCACCCTGTTGCGATGCAAATTAACGGCTTTCTATCGATTGGCGAGAATTATTGTTTACACTGATGAAATTCCCTTTGATTGGCTTTTTTGTGGTGGTTCAACAGGCCTGTAATGGCTATTGCGTTTAGCTTTGGAGTTCCGTGCAGTAGGACTGAGTTAGCAACAGTAAGTTATTGTAATGTGCCTTTATTGCTTTAGTACTTTCAATAATAATTAGTGGTTTTATGTAATACACGTAATCCGTCATCATCATCTTCCTGCCCTTATCCCATGTTACTTGGGGTCGGCGCAACACGTTTGTTTTCTTCCATTCTGTCCTGTCAACCGTCACGCTATCACTAACTCTCTTTTATTTCATATCTCTCCTAACACAATCCATCCATCTTTTCTTTGGCCCCCCTCTCCCTGTCCATCCGTTCACATTTATATTCATAACTCTTTTAGTTACGTGCATTTCATCCCTCCTCTTCACATGACCATACCAAGATAAGCGATTCCCTTTCAACTTTTCCATCACTGGCGCCACTTTTAAACTACCTCTAATGTACTCATTCCTCACTTAATCCATTCTCGATACTCCACACATCCATCTCAACATTCTCATCTCCGCTTCATGCAATCTTTTCTCATCCGTCTTTTTCACAGCCCAACTATATGTAGCTAAATAATATCAACCACACGACTCGATCTGCAATTCATTCTTCTTTGTCCGTGGATCGTCCGATCTTTAGCATACCGAGAGTCCTCCGTGCTTCTGAAAGTATGTTAAGCTATTGGTCCCGGCTGTCATTTGTAGGTACATCTTTAATAGTAGTAACGGGTGCTCAGATGTCAAGAAAACTGACACCAGTCTTGCCAAGATACTCGTGTTACGCAGTTACTGGGTTTTGAAGGTTAGTAATTAGGCTGTCGCAACATGTAAAGTACTGGTGTTCAGCTGCATCCTTGACCGCTTCCAATCCTAATAGTTGGGAAAAGCCTAGGCAGATTGATTGTCAGGAGTTGCAGAACTATAGCGAGAAGATACGTTTCTGGGAAACGTATCTTCTCGTCCCTCTTTCTATCTGCATCAAAATCATTAGTTTCAAAACTTGAAACATCACACAGCATAACAAACATCGAAACTTCAGCCTCCAAGCTAACGAATTACTCAAAATATCTACTACAATAGACAAGTAAAACAACCACAGATTATGTATACGGACGGTAATACAAACAAAATTATCCTCTATGCGTGTAGCGAGCGCAATGCGGAAGCGGCGACCGCACCGACAGACGGACCAAACTATAAGTATTACTGTGCAATTTTAGAGCTAACTAAAATATGAGTTTAACTCGTTGTCATACTACGTAAATTGTCTAAGCTACCGCCTGTAATTGAGTAGGCTGTCGTTCGCAGAGGAAGATTTTTATGGTCTATGTTCACTCGGAAAGTAGAAATTATTTTGAAGTAAATTGCGGAATTAACACCCACTCCGTTTGCTGTTTTATGTTGATTAGTAGCTATTGTGTGCTTAAAGTTTGTTCTAGTATGACTTTTACTGGCCATAAAGAAAATTTTTGTTTTTCTTTCGAATGAAAAGTATAATTATAATATTCTCACTTAAGCTGCATGAAAGTATTTGGAATGTATGAAAATCGTTATCACACCTACGTCAAAAAGATCAAACGATTAAAAATAAAATTTTGTTCCCAAAAAAAAATATTTTATAATTTATTTTTATTGAAATGATAATGTATTTCCGACAACCTCGTATTTGATTAGTCCACACAATGGTGATAAGAGATAAAATATTTATTTAATGCGATTAATTCAGTGATAATGCGGCGCTGAAATCCGTGATTGATAATATTGATAAGTTGATATAAATCGCGCGAATTATGAGTCGTTAAATTGGTAGCATTCATATTGCGTTTGTTTTTGTAGATTTGCGTAAATTGTAGGATAATGATTGTTTACTTTTAATTGTTATGTTATATTTTCTAAGTCAAAAACCAAGAATTGCTCAGTTGAAGATAATTGGTTTTATTCGGTATCTATTGAAAATAACACACACAGCAGGATACCAACATAAAAGTCAAAATAACACACACAGCAGGATGCCAACGATTAAGATACCATTTTACGTCAAATCAATAATTACTCAAATCAGTATCTAGTATTCTAATGACCTCACAAAGGGCAAATACCAGCCTAACATAAAAAAAATAATCCCACATGTACACAATTTCCCGTTCTCATCACCACAACCCTACTTATCGATAAAAACTTACAAAAACCTTACAAGAAATAAGTTCATTAATATTCTCCATATCGAAGGAACACGCGAGCCGAATGCTAATTTGTTTTTTCTATCGGGCAACCGGACTGGTTGCTCCAGAGCCCATTACGGGACAAACCAGGAAGTGGTTGCTGCACCCTCAATTACCACGAAGAAATGGAGTAGTGGGTGGACACACGGATAGGAAGGATGTGGAGCAGATATACAGAAATAATAATAAATTATTGTCGAGATACAAAAATGTATTGTCCGGTTAAGCAGTAACTGCGAGTGGTCATCGTCAAAAAAAAAAAACTAACAAATAATAATAATAATACAGTATAAAATTTATTTTCTCTACACAAGTTACTTAATGTGGAGCACGAACATGGAATTGAAAATTTTAATTGAGATGTTTTAATGTACAGCGAAAATTGTGTAGCTAATGTAGGTCAGAAGGACAATCATCATATGTTTAAGAAAATTTATCACCAATGTACATTTACTTAAATTGTTGTACATTTAAAAATAAAATAAAAATCTGGATTGTTGATAAATTTTTGACATTGAATGTTGCTGAGATTGTGAGTAGATTTGAACATTTTTCATTACTGGAATTGGTTTTCTGATGTTGTGGCGAAAAACTTTTGCCATGCATAAAATAGCAGACGCGTTGACTGTAAGTTTCCTATTTATTTTATTACACGAAGCCATCGCAAAGCAGTTTGTAGCATGGGTATGGGTAAGTAGTGATGCTTTGCGTGAATGGCGTCTTAAAATAAGTAACCAGGGAAGCTAAAGCTTAGTCTTATAAGGACTGTGTAAATGTGACATTCGAACATTATGCCAGTATCATAAGAAGCCGCAAGCAACTAAAGTTCTGCTTTGTTTATTGCATAAACACTAAACAGCCCATTACATGTGCACCGTTGCATTGAACGCACAGAACAAATAGCGATGGTCATTTAACCATAAACAGAAGTCCCCGCGAATGCCCACGATTAGTCTAACTGTGCCTCCGTATTGGGTGCATAATTTCTATTCCGTATTGGCGCACTTTCCCAGCCGTATGTCAGGCGCTCGGCTGCGTTTGCGCACATAACACTAAATCGGCGCGGGTTTAGTGCGCCGGCGACACGCCCCCAGTTAATTGGTGTCGTCCGCGATGCGCAGGAATGCGCAGAACGGCGGTAATGCTGCGGTTCAATCCCATAGCAGTTTTATATTTAAAGGAAATGGACGCTTTTATGTCTTTTGTTTCTACGTCGCTCTGAAAAATGGATGGCTCGATGGAAATTTTATTGCGTGGGAGTGCATTGAAAATGTCGGTAATGCTACTGTAGATTGCACAACAGCCATTGCAAAACATTCAATTAAAGCCGACTTCTATTTCTGAATCGTTTCTAAGATATTTTATTTCTTATTTCCAAACAAATCAAACGAGACTTTTAATTAAAATTCACATTGAGCAACCACAAAGGTTTATGTTATATTTTTATCACATTTTTATTGCATTATCGACGTGGTGTCTCAGGTATTTAAGTTTTATGTCCTGTTCGTAATGTTTAGTTATGCCCATAACTAAGGTAGAGAGGGCGAAGACCTCACTAATTGCTGGTAATTTTTACGTCTTGATCGAAATGTCGGACCGAGGCCCTCTGAGGAATGCCGCCGCTGACGTATACCGCTATGCGTTACTACTGACGCAGGGTTGATTAGAAAAGAGCTTGAAGCATTTATTTTTTACTCTAACATTTTTTACGAGTTGTGCTTTTGGAAGAAGTCTTCTTCTTAAGCCTAGGAACTCCTTTAACCAAATTTTTTTTCCAATAAAAACACAAAATTAATATCGATAATGTCATTAATTTACTTAGTGGAACGCAGCAGTTAAAACCTAAATATTATGAGACTTATTTATAAAACAATCTAACAAAATTTTAGTTCAATGCTGATTACCAGGTTCTAAATTAAATTTTCTACAAATAGATAATTTAGATTGATCTATTAACAAATATTTATACTTTATTAGGTATTACAATTGTTTTTAATGCCAAAACGCTTTAAACTGATAAAACAATATGTAATAAGAACTTAAAACACACAAACCACTGAAAGCAACACTCCTTTCAACACAGAAACACATAATATATTTTAGTCATAGGTATATATATACTAGTATGTTATATTTAAAATTTATTGTTTTATTTCTACGTATAACTTATACTCACGATGTCTACATATCTTTTATTCAACTCTCCTTTCGCAGGTATGCTGGAAGAGATATCTTTAGAAATAAGCATCACCTTTGTACCTATTTTTCTGTTCCCTTCTTCTTACCTATTTTTAAATGTGTGTACATAAACTGTTAAATAATAAAATAATAATAATAATCAATTAATTATAATATTTAATTTAATTAATTAATGTATAACAATCCTTCCACAATTGTCAGCTGAACGTAACAGCCGTGTGTCAGTTTGTATCCGCGTTCCTTCTTCGCTGCTATCATAACTAGTTATTAGGGTGTAATATCTAACTGAACACTTTAACTGCCTGAAAATATTCACTTAGGAATCCTAGAAAATTATACCCTTCTACTAACATTTGAAATGAGTTTTTATAACTTTACTAAGATTGTTTTTATAACTTTGTTCAGTGTCTGCGGAATTAAAGTTTTGTTGGCGGAAAATCGTGGTAGAGAATTATTAATTTAATTCGCCTTTATGGTGTAGGAAACTCTTTTTTCTCCCAGGGTTACGTACCCGAAAGGTAACCAACGGAACCATATTACTTGTACTAAGTCTCTTGTGTTCGTCCGACCGCCTATCCGTCCATCTGTCTCTATACAATATCTCATGAACTGTGATAGGCACTTGAAATTTTCACAGATTTTTTTATTTTTACAACAAAATATATATTTTTTTAAATTTCTGTTACTGTGCCATAATAAATTGAAATCACCTGTAGGAAAACGTACTAAAGTCTAAAAAAAAACACTAGGTATAGAATCCAATAAATGAATATGAAATGACCTAAGACTTCATAATTATTACAATCCTGAGAAATCCGATGAAATTAACCAGTACACCATTAAAATATAGTTAACAGTGCATGAAACACCCCTAAAAAACACAGTAACGTAACTCCAGATGCAACTGTGCTCACTTAACCAGGTGCTAAGTGTTACCCAATTAATACTTCACATATCATCGAGTCGTCACCCGGGGTTCGAACCCGGTACCGTAAGGTAAATGTTGGACTAACGCATTAGCGCTCTGTTTGACTGATCAACTAATACTTTGGGCTCCTTTTAACTTGAAAGGATGTCGTTTGAGCATTTGTTTTGGTAAATAAGAGTGCGTTTTTCCATATTTGAGGTGGTTAAATAATGAAATAACGCATAATGTATTTGTTTTACGGTAACAAAAAGTTTCTCCATGTTTTATTTTATTTTTGTTTTGCCTTTCTTTTAATTATTATGTTTCAGCTTTTTTAACCGACATTAAAAAGGAGGTTCTGTATTCGTCAGCATGTATTTGTTTTTTATTTATGTAAAGCCACAAAATAATCATCAAATTCGTAATGAAATGTTTTTTTTATAAATCGGTTTTTAGGGCTCATTCCGTGACATGTATCAGGCCGGGTCAGCGAATCAGACTTCTATTGAAAACACTAGTCTACAAAGAAACCAGTGGTGGTCTAGCTGGCCATAGGCAGTGGGAACCCTCTCCCGCAAAAACAATGCTAGAAAACTTTTTGCGAAGCTCCCTCGGGAAGTCTTGGAATTAATCGAGGGAAACAAATAGCTGGGCGATAATAGCTACTTTAATACCAAGTCTTAGACTTCTGTAAGTAATAGTTTCCGTATTTAAAACACGTATTTCTAGCTTGTTTGTGGTTTCGCGCTTATATACAAAAACGTCATGAGGAAATACTACATGGTAACTTCTAGTATCGGAAAGCCTCTTATTTATTGTATCAAAGTATGATTGATTGTTGTTATATTGCGAGCCAACCATAAGGTGGACCAGATACCTGATGTTGTTGGAATATATTATTTATTTATTCTAAATGAATAAATCCTATCCTACTAATATTATAAACGCGAAAGTTTGTAAGTATGGATGTATGAATGGATGTTTGTTACTCTTTCACGTAAAAACTACTGAATGGATTTTGATGAAATTTGGCACAGTGGTAGATTATAGTCTGGAATAACACATAGGATACTTTTTATCCCGGGAATATGTTCCCTTAGGATAGTTTTCGACAATCACGCGGGCGGAGCCGCGGGCGGCAACTAGTAAATAATATATTCCAACTTTATGCACAATATTGGGCGGACATAATGCATCAAGGCATTCTCTACCAGTCAACCTTTGGGTTATAAAGACTATACTGTGGTAGGTGTACAATAAATAAAAATAAAATTTAAAATTGAATTTAAAAAGCAGGATGAACGGAGGGCTGGACTTTGTATGGTGGTGTCCGATTGTGGACCATGATGATGAAGAAGCACATCAACTTCCATCGTATATTTGTCAGCGTATTCACTGATTGGAGATAATAATCATGTTTTCAGAAATAGAGGTTCTCAAACACCTTCGCGGAAATTCGTGTGTAGTGGCATCTAAAATATTTGGCACAACACTTATCGGCGTTAGATAAAATAACACATAAACGTACTATATTTAAAGATGATTAAACGCACTGTGCATCGTTTGTCTGAAGTAGGGCGAGCGCAAATGTCATTGTTATTATCGTCCGTGCAATGCTCCGGGTACATTCGTGTCCATCACTTGTTATGCCACCTCCAGACGTTCGCGAGCCAATGCGCGCGAGTTATTTCTATCGCGAATAGTCTAACAAAGTAGCTAACAAGTTCAGCTCGCGTTAAGGTTCCCGCAGACAGGCGTTTTGTAGAAGTTGTACGAAACTTCAGAAACATTTTTTAGAATATGTCACCTCTTTGCGTCAGTAACGTGATAAGTCCGACGGTTATTTTTTTTTTTTTGAATTTGATAATTATAACCACCGTGACCGATTTAATTTTTCCAAAAAGCGTAAAAAAATATGAATTGTCGGACTAATTACGTTAATGAAGCAAAGAAGCGATGTATAGTAACAACAATTTCGAAAGGCTCCCCGAGACGAGCTATAGCTCATAGCATTTTTTAAGAATTATTATACAATTGAAAAAAAAAACAACTCGCGTGCATTTTTTTCGCGCTATCGCGTCGCGCATGTCTGTAGAAGCCTTTATTATCAAAATTGAAATGGAAACGGTTATTATTATTGGTTTGATTGTTTCTCGTATCATATAATTATTATGTTTTTGGGACTCGATAAATCGGGCGGTGTTATAGTGTCGAATACATTGACATCAATAGAAATGATGATTGTCGGTAAGTATATGAATGTTTTGTAACGTAATCTTTTAAAATATTATAGTGGCAATATAATAACGCATTATATTGTGAGTATCTTTCCTATCAATAGAGGAATAACATAGGTAATCAAATTAGTTTAGTGGCACACTGGTACATCAATGCAAAAATCAAAAGTCATTTTTTCAAATTAGGCTGAGTGCCAGCACTTTTTGAACGTCAAAGTTCTACGCCCGCCCGTCACCACTTCCTATTGTTTTAGCTGGGAAGAAGAAGTGGCGCAACAAACTCCCCAGCAACACATCTGTATGTTATGTTTTAAAAACTTCAATTTATTCAAATGTATGCAAAGTAAGTTTACAAAACATGACACAGAAAAATAATATTTCTAATATTAAATTTAATTAATTAATTGTACTATGGGTAGAAACACCAGTAGACCAGTTTTTATGAAAAAAGTCGTGACTGTGTAAGCTTAAACTTAGGTCAGTGTTACAAATTACTTTTAAAATTATATTTTACTAGCTTTTGCCCGCGACTTCGTACGCGCACATCCCGTTTTTCCCGTTCCCGTACGAATTTCCCGTTCCCTAAGGGACTAACCACACTTATTCAGCGCTGTTCAGCTTTTGTCCATAGAAAACAACGATTTTGTATGAGATGCGTACGCATCCGTTCAGCTTTACGGATGCGTACGCATCTCATACAAAATCGTTGTTTTCTATGGACAAAAGCTGAACAGCGCTGAATAAGTGTGGTTAGTCCCTAAGCCTTCCTCATGAATTTGGCTATGATTTACAAAAAGAATTTTCCAAATCCAACTGGTAGTTCCAGAGATTAACGCGTTCAAACAAACAAACAAACTCTTCGGCTTTATTATATTAGTATTTGTATAAATAACTGATTTTCAAACAAGAAAAGATATCCCACTCATTACCTTTTAACGAGCCCAAAAACAAAATCCAAAAAATCTTTTCGTACCTTCAATATTTGTCTCCACAAACATATGACGGGACCGTTAACCACACCTCCCAAGTGATACCTCTGCCGACCCACATATTTGGTACCATTGCCGTGACTCACAGACTTTCCAGTATCCACTCAGTGGCAAAGAAAACCGTCCATAGGAAGGAAGCCGGTAAACGCCGGCAAACTAAGAAAGCCATCAATAGCTTATTGGCTTTTCACAGGAAACCGGCTTCCATAAAAAACTTATCATTTTCCTTGTAATTAATATTGAAGTCGTTTTCTCGGCTTTCATTGTCGTTGGTGTTTATGTGGGGAAGTAATTTATGTTACTCGTAATGTTGACTGGTTTATGAGTCTAGGTTTAAATACTGTAATTAAGTAGTAGCAGTAACTTTAATTTCATACTTTCCTATGGTTTTACGATTCGGTAATGATCGAGGCGGTATTGAGTGGTTGCAGTTGGAAGCTATGAAGTATTTAACACTACGTCTGTCCTAGGGTATCGTACCCAGTAATGACCCTCCCCGACCTTTGACTATCGAGTCAGCTCGCGTCGCTGAGCCAGTAGTTTTAGATTCGTCCCAAAATAACGATATGACCCAGCCTGTCCCTTGCTGTCCTCCCAAAATGACACCGCTTAGCCGAGGTCCGTATCCCACAGGGGATGCCCCTAGCGAGCGGTCTAAGCCCTGGCTGGGGGCCTTTACTTCATTTGAGGCCACTACAGGATAGTCCGGTTAAGCAGTAACCAACCTTAGTGTATTGTTTAGACTAGACTTAGTTTAGACTGGCCTGTTGGTCGAGTGGTTCGTTACCCTGACTGCTAAACCGGAGGTCGTGGGTTCGATTCCCACCCAGGACAAATGTTTGTGTGATGAGCATGATCATTTGTTCTGTGTCTCTGGGTGTAATTTGTCTATAATATGTATGTATTTAGAAATATATAAGTATGTTTATCAGTTGTCTGGTTGCCATAGCCCAGGCTCTGCCTAGTTTGGGATCGGATGACCGTGTGTGAGTTGTCCCAAGATATATCTTGGGACAACTCACACACGTCTCGCAGTTCAGCACACTATAGTGTGCTGAACTGCGAGTGGATCTTGACAAAAAAAAATAGTATCGTATTATCCAGTTAGTGTGGTGTGAAAGCCAGATAGGGAGTCATGATCATACCAGCCGAAAGACGTCCACTGCTGGACACAGGTTGCTATATTCATCACGCTTGGCAGAAGGGTTGGTGATCGCAGCGTAGCTGTGTAGCACAGAGAATGCTACTGCCCATTCTCTGGTGAGTCTCTTAGTCGCCTCTTACGACACCCACGGGAAGTGATGGGATGATGCTAATATTTAACGTCCGACATCATACAATACCTTTTAAGGGGTCATTGTACTCATCATTATGAACAACTTTCACTGTGGGACCAAAACTGAAATAGTGAAAAAAAAATCGACTCCCCCATACATTTATGTGCGCGTAACTCGACAAATTGTACTGAACATCTGATGTTTTCCCATAGTAAAAGTTGTTCATAATGATGAATACAATGACCCCTTAAGAGGTATTGCGTTTATTCTATTACACGTTGTATAATACTCGATCCGTTTCAATTCAACCAATTTCCATTTCATTGTCAGCGTAAAGCCCAAGTAAGAATATTCAAATAATCTAAAACCAGCTATCTCCAATCCAAAGAACAATTAAACATTAGGTAATAATTAATTCCTCTCAGCGCAACTTATATCAATTTCAAACATTATCTAACGTTTCAATAAGCTCTTTAATCTATTATCAGTATTCCAACATAATTGACTCAACACTTCTTATATTACAAGTAGAAAAAGTAATTATATCTAATAGAGAAAGAACAACTCATCGTTCACAATGCGTCGATTAATTAATAGAAACTTATTGCGGGTATCATGCTCAAAATTTCACTCTTAAGTAATATTTCTTGTTTGGCTTTCGTCTTACGAAATCTTAGTAAGTTGTCGATGCGTCTGTCAATCGTAAATCTGCTTTTATGGCTGCCGCCGTAGGTTTGAAACTTAACAAAATATGCCATCGTAACGATTTCTCTCATAGTTTTTATAACGTTTTTAGGGTTCCGTACACAAAGATAAGTCATAGTAATAGGGTAAAACGGGACCCTATTACTATGACTCCGCTGTCCGTCCGTCTGTCTGTCTGCCCGTCTGTCATCAGGTTGTATCTCATGAACCATGATAGAGTTAGACATTTGAAATTTTCACAGATGATGTATTTATGTTGCCGCAATAACAACAAATTTAAAAAAAACTGATAAAATAAATGTTTTTTTGCTCGTTTTTGCTCGATATTGATAACGGCAACAGGGTAGACGCTTGAAATATTCACAGAATATTTAGTTATATATATTCACTTTAAAAACAAATAATTGAATTTAAATAAAACAAATATTTAAGGGGGGCTCCCATACAACAAACGTGTTTTTTTCCCGTTTTTATATATAAAGGTACGGAACCCTTCGTGCGCGAGTCCGCCTCGCACTTGGCCGGTTTTAAAAGATTTACTGTTTCTGCTATGGTAGTACGAAACTTTTGAATCCGTAACCTGTGTCAGTTCTTATTATTATATTATATATTATTAAAGGTGTTCCAAGACTTCTAATCTAACAATTATACATCATTAGCAGCTTAGCAGAAATATTAACATTTATTTGGCAATGATTATAAAAAAAAATATATCTCATAGGTATTTAAGCATTCTCAAAAAGGTGCCTATGTCCTTATGATGTGTATAACTATCTATTTATAGTCTCAAGGAAGCTTTTTATTCATAACCCATATCTGGATATATCTTCAAATACGTAAATCCTTTTGTTTTAAGGATGGGAAATCCAAACGACTCCTTCCGCTCTGGGCGAAGCGGAAGGAAGTGTCAGACTCTTACTGACTAAAACCCATCCGTGTTCCTCCCAATGCCCTTTGCGTTCCAGGGCCACGGTGACTCATTCGAACAAATTCCGCAACCCTGGCATACTCAAATCCTGAAGGCTTAACTGTTCTAACAAAAAACATGCCAGAAATATGTTTAGCTAGAAACTTTATCAAAGCGATAGTCTATCGGCTTCTCTTAGCATCGAAATAATACGATAGTCAGTGAAAGTGACCGGCCCGCGGCGATTCAGCGTTGTCATATATCATGCGGACGTACTGACAGCCAACAGCATGCTGAGAATGACAAACTTGTGGGTGTTCTTTTGAGGTGTAGGCAGGGGGTCAACTAGGGTCTAACTAGTATCTCTCTCTCTCTCTGATTGGCATGGGCGTGCAGTAGGCTGGAACTCACTTCAGGGTTGAAATCACGATACTGACGATGCGATTTTTTTTTTTGGGCATTTTGTTTGGGCTGGTTAACCCTTACTGTAGCCTACTGCACGCGTATGCTGATTGGTCCTTCATGTCTGGAACGGACTTGCCAGCATATCTCAGGACTTTTTGGACACTTAGGAACTCAGGCAGAAGGGTCTTCTAAGCTATTGTAATGGCGTAAGGTTTTCAGACAGTCTTCAACCAGCATAGCTAGTCTTCTTCAGTTTGCTGCTCGAGTGGCCTTCCTTATTATTGGGTTATAGGATGGAGAGTGATGCCTTGTCTTAACAGTCACTATAAGACACTTTTGGGACATCTCAAATGGTTTTGGATTGACGATATCGTCGATATCGATTTGCAGGAATCGCCTGAGGACGCTCAGAAACAGGAAATATGTCAAACAAATGAACGGGGGGCCTATATCCAGGAGTGGATGATTCCGGGCTGAATTGACGAATTTGCTAATATTGCATTCAACCTCCATGCATCTTTAAGTCTGCCTAGGAATATTTGCATATGTGTGTTTGTTGCTTAGATAACTCTGTACCTTAGTATTCCTTAGTGATTCCGTCGAAGTGATATTGAAATCTAATTTAGTTCCAGTCGTTGAATGTCTACTTAGTGGTGCGACAGTCACAATATGGCAGGTCCTCGGCGCATTATACAAGATATTTTAATTATAAATTTGTATGCATGCAAATGTAAATATATTGCAACCTTTAAATTTAAAATATACAATGTAACGTTTCTCCTTGATTCCGGATAACGCACGATTGAAATAACATTTTAAAAAACCATATTTTTCATTTATTCCATTCTTAAACCCGTTAAGTTCCCATTTAACGCTAGATTATATTAAATTGCCTATAAAACTATAACTTTATGGGCCAATTACACACATCAGTAGTTTTATCGAAAACATTTAACATGGATTTTATTACTTTATTGATAAATAATAATGTTATGTACATAGATTGGCGTCCATTACTGCCGTATGCAATGCAGTTAAAAAAAAAATTGGGTCCTGTTAGCTGTCTGCGAATTGAATTTTAATTGAATTCTGATGAATATTTCAATATTAATTACTTCAATATCTGTGTAATATAGTTTTATATTATCATTTGTTCAATCGCTGTTGCAAAAGCTTAATGATTATAGGGATGTTGCCTGGGTTACAAAAAAAACATGATTCTATATAGTCCGTCAGTTAGATTATCGAAAAATATTGGATGTTAGTACGTATTTTTATTATATCAAATCAATAAAAAATTACAATGATAAAACGCATCAAAGATAAGGAGTCGGGGCTTGTACTGTTAAGTGACGTCACACGAGTTTTCAACGACCTGTATCGTCTCCTTTTTGTAAAGAAAAAATACGTGTCCAATATTTTTTGGAAATCTATCTGACGGACTAATTAGATTTTTTTATTTTTTTTAGTATTGCCATAGTGATGGTATTACTGATCTTAAATATTCATAGCTACAATAGAACATAATATATCTCAAATAATAATTATTTCAACTATGAATTTAGGGTTTAGGTTCTTAAATGTTCATAGCATCTCGATACCGATCACCTTTGTGGAGTTTCGCCAACTAGTTTAGAGTGACGATGCATTGTCTATCCTTTTATTTTAAATCTCTTTTAACACATAAACGACGTTTCCATCTGCCTAGCCTTTTCCCAACTATATTGGGGTCGGCTTCCAGTCAAACCGGATTCAGCTGAATACCAGTTTTTTACGTGGAGCGGCTGCCTACCAGACCTTCACAACCCATTAACTGGGTAGCACGGTTCTCCTTGGCAAGACTGGAGTCAGACTTACTGGCTTCTGACAATCCTAACGACTGCCAAAGATCTACAAATGACAGGCGGGACCAACGGCTTAACGTGTTTTCCGAGGCACGGATGAAACTCGGTATTTTAAGATGGTCACCCATCCACAGACCAACCTTGATAAGCGTTGCTTAACCTTAAAGCTTGACCCGTGCGACTGTTATTCTTTAGCCACGAGCTCCTCTCATACGACGTTTCACACATTTAAAAATAAACAGTAAACATGGACAGGCATGGGTATAATAGCAAGTTTTCTAACCTGCCTTAAATCATAGCAATACAGCTCCACACACATACAGCACTCAATCACATAATAACATTTTTCCGCTCACACGCTGCGCATACGCACCGGTAGCGAAAAGGAAAGTCAACGGATATGTGCCTGCGCTTTCCAATACGCCTACGCCACACTATAGTGTGCTGAACTGCGAGTGGATCTTGACAAAAAAAAATAGTATCGTATTATCCAGTTAGTGTGGTGTGAAAGCCAGATAGGGAGTCATGATCATACCAGCCGAAAGACGTCCACTGCTGGACACAGGTTGCTATATTCATCACGCTTGGCAGAAGGGTTGGTGATCGCAGCGTAGCTGTGTAGCACAGAGAATGCTACTGCCCATTCTCTGGTGAGTCTCTTAGTCGCCTCTTACGACACCCACGGGAAGTGATGGGATGATGCTAATATTTAACGTCCGACATCATACAATACCTTTTAAGGGGTCATTGTACTCATCATTATGAACAACTTTCACTGTGGGACCAAAACTGAAATAGTGAAAAAAAAATCGACTCCCCCATACATTTATGTGCGCGTAACTCGACAAATTGTACTGAACATCTGATGTTTTCCCATAGTAAAAGTTGTTCATAATGATGAATACAATGACCCCTTAAGAGGTATTGCGTTTATTCTATTACACGTTGTATAATACTCGATCCGTTTCAATTCAACCAATTTCCATTTCATTGTCAGCGTAAAGCCCAAGTAAGAATATTCAAATAATCTAAAACCAGCTATCTCCAATCCAAAGAACAATTAAACATTAGGTAATAATTAATTCCTCTCAGCGCAACTTATATCAATTTCAAACATTATCTAACGTTTCAATAAGCTCTTTAATCTATTATCAGTATTCCAACATAATTGACTCAACACTTCTTATATTACAAGTAGAAAAAGTAATTATATCTAATAGAGAAAGAACAACTCATCGTTCACAATGCGTCGATTAATTAATAGAAACTTATTGCGGGTATCATGCTCAAAATTTCACTCTTAAGTAATATTTCTTGTTTGGCTTTCGTCTTACGAAATCTTAGTAAGTTGTCGATGCGTCTGTCAATCGTAAATCTGCTTTTATGGCTGCCGCCGTAGGTTTGAAACTTAACAAAATATGCCATCGTAACGATTTCTCTCATAGTTTTTATAACGTTTTTAGGGTTCCGTACACAAAGATAAGTCATAGTAATAGGGTAAAACGGGACCCTATTACTATGACTCCGCTGTCCGTCCGTCTGTCTGTCTGCCCGTCTGTCATCAGGTTGTATCTCATGAACCATGATAGAGTTAGACATTTGAAATTTTCACAGATGATGTATTTATGTTGCCGCAATAACAACAAATTTAAAAAAAACTGATAAAATAAATGTTTTTTTGCTCGTTTTTGCTCGATATTGATAACGGCAACAGGGTAGACGCTTGAAATATTCACAGAATATTTAGTTATATATATTCACTTTAAAAACAAATAATTGAATTTAAATAAAACAAATATTTAAGGGGGGCTCCCATACAACAAACGTGTTTTTTTCCCGTTTTTATATATAAAGGTACGGAACCCTTCGTGCGCGAGTCCGCCTCGCACTTGGCCGGTTTTAAAAGATTTACTGTTTCTGCTATGGTAGTACGAAACTTTTGAATCCGTAACCTGTGTCAGTTCTTATTATTATATTATATATTATTAAAGGTGTTCCAAGACTTCTAATCTAACAATTATACATCATTAGCAGCTTAGCAGAAATATTAACATTTATTTGGCAATGATTATAAAAAAAAATATATCTCATAGGTATTTAAGCATTCTCAAAAAGGTGCCTATGTCCTTATGATGTGTATAACTATCTATTTATAGTCTCAAGGAAGCTTTTTATTCATAACCCATATCTGGATATATCTTCAAATACGTAAATCCTTTTGTTTTAAGGATGGGAAATCCAAACGACTCCTTCCGCTCTGGGCGAAGCGGAAGGAAGTGTCAGACTCTTACTGACTAAAACCCATCCGTGTTCCTCCCAATGCCCTTTGCGTTCCAGGGCCACGGTGACTCATTCGAACAAATTCCGCAACCCTGGCATACTCAAATCCTGAAGGCTTAACTGTTCTAACAAAAAACATGCCAGAAATATGTTTAGCTAGAAACTTTATCAAAGCGATAGTCTATCGGCTTCTCTTAGCATCGAAATAATACGATAGTCAGTGAAAGTGACCGGCCCGCGGCGATTCAGCGTTGTCATATATCATGCGGACGTACTGACAGCCAACAGCATGCTGAGAATGACAAACTTGTGGGTGTTCTTTTGAGGTGTAGGCAGGGGGTCAACTAGGGTCTAACTAGTATCTCTCTCTCTCTCTGATTGGCATGGGCGTGCAGTAGGCTGGAACTCACTTCAGGGTTGAAATCACGATACTGACGATGCGATTTTTTTTTTTGGGCATTTTGTTTGGGCTGGTTAACCCTTACTGTAGCCTACTGCACGCGTATGCTGATTGGTCCTTCATGTCTGGAACGGACTTGCCAGCATATCTCAGGACTTTTTGGACACTTAGGAACTCAGGCAGAAGGGTCTTCTAAGCTATTGTAATGGCGTAAGGTTTTCAGACAGTCTTCAACCAGCATAGCTAGTCTTCTTCAGTTTGCTGCTCGAGTGGCCTTCCTTATTATTGGGTTATAGGATGGAGAGTGATGCCTTGTCTTAACAGTCACTATAAGACACTTTTGGGACATCTCAAATGGTTTTGGATTGACGATATCGTCGATATCGATTTGCAGGAATCGCCTGAGGACGCTCAGAAACAGGAAATATGTCAAACAAATGAACGGGGGGCCTATATCCAGGAGTGGATGATTCCGGGCTGAATTGACGAATTTGCTAATATTGCATTCAACCTCCATGCATCTTTAAGTCTGCCTAGGAATATTTGCATATGTGTGTTTGTTGCTTAGATAACTCTGTACCTTAGTATTCCTTAGTGATTCCGTCGAAGTGATATTGAAATCTAATTTAGTTCCAGTCGTTGAATGTCTACTTAGTGGTGCGACAGTCACAATATGGCAGGTCCTCGGCGCATTATACAAGATATTTTAATTATAAATTTGTATGCATGCAAATGTAAATATATTGCAACCTTTAAATTTAAAATATACAATGTAACGTTTCTCCTTGATTCCGGATAACGCACGATTGAAATAACATTTTAAAAAACCATATTTTTCATTTATTCCATTCTTAAACCCGTTAAGTTCCCATTTAACGCTAGATTATATTAAATTGCCTATAAAACTATAACTTTATGGGCCAATTACACACATCAGTAGTTTTATCGAAAACATTTAACATGGATTTTATTACTTTATTGATAAATAATAATGTTATGTACATAGATTGGCGTCCATTACTGCCGTATGCAATGCAGTTAAAAAAAAAATTGGGTCCTGTTAGCTGTCTGCGAATTGAATTTTAATTGAATTCTGATGAATATTTCAATATTAATTACTTCAATATCTGTGTAATATAGTTTTATATTATCATTTGTTCAATCGCTGTTGCAAAAGCTTAATGATTATAGGGATGTTGCCTGGGTTACAAAAAAAACATGATTCTATATAGTCCGTCAGTTAGATTATCGAAAAATATTGGATGTTAGTACGTATTTTTATTATATCAAATCAATAAAAAATTACAATGATAAAACGCATCAAAGATAAGGAGTCGGGGCTTGTACTGTTAAGTGACGTCACACGAGTTTTCAACGACCTGTATCGTCTCCTTTTTGTAAAGAAAAAATACGTGTCCAATATTTTTTGGAAATCTATCTGACGGACTAATTAGATTTTTTTATTTTTTTTAGTATTGCCATAGTGATGGTATTACTGATCTTAAATATTCATAGCTACAATAGAACATAATATATCTCAAATAATAATTATTTCAACTATGAATTTAGGGTTTAGGTTCTTAAATGTTCATAGCATCTCGATACCGATCACCTTTGTGGAGTTTCGCCAACTAGTTTAGAGTGACGATGCATTGTCTATCCTTTTATTTTAAATCTCTTTTAACACATAAACGACGTTTCCATCTGCCTAGCCTTTTCCCAACTATATTGGGGTCGGCTTCCAGTCAAACCGGATTCAGCTGAATACCAGTTTTTTACGTGGAGCGGCTGCCTACCAGACCTTCACAACCCATTAACTGGGTAGCACGGTTCTCCTTGGCAAGACTGGAGTCAGACTTACTGGCTTCTGACAATCCTAACGACTGCCAAAGATCTACAAATGACAGGCGGGACCAACGGCTTAACGTGTTTTCCGAGGCACGGATGAAACTCGGTATTTTAAGATGGTCACCCATCCACAGACCAACCTTGATAAGCGTTGCTTAACCTTAAAGCTTGACCCGTGCGACTGTTATTCTTTAGCCACGAGCTCCTCTCATACGACGTTTCACACATTTAAAAATAAACAGTAAACATGGACAGGCATGGGTATAATAGCAAGTTTTCTAACCTGCCTTAAATCATAGCAATACAGCTCCACACACATACAGCACTCAATCACATAATAACATTTTTCCGCTCACACGCTGCGCATACGCACCGGTAGCGAAAAGGAAAGTCAACGGATATGTGCCTGCGCTTTCCAATACGCGCAATTAGTACCGCACTTATAAGGGATTAGTAATTATTGGAAAACAGTTCTTGTAACTAGATCTTAGGATATTGGTCGAATAAAATAAAATTATAAATATATATTATTTAAATAATTGTATTAAATTGATTAATTTATTGTTTTGTATTTATATTATTAATGTTTATTAAGTTGAATTGTATTAATGAACTGAAATGTATTTGTTATTGTAATTATTATTCCGTTTAATTATTTTCTAAAACTTATTTCTTACATTTTCAGCCTTGTTATATTACTGTAGATTTGTAAAAGCAATATATTCTGATATTCTTTTTAAATAAACGGACACTTGGAATTTCTCCTGTATCGTGGGTGCGTTTACAAACATACAAACTCAAATACACAAACAGCCAGAACCGGAACAACAATCTGTAGGCCAAACAAATATTTGTTCCGTGCGGGAATCGAACCCGCGACACGCAGAAAAAAAAAACATTTATCAACATAAAATCCATCAAATTAACAATCCAAAATAATCAATCTCCGTTATACGAGTATCAGCGACCACCAAGTTTTAATTTCCAACTAGATTTATTACCTAGCAAAGCCATTGTTTATTCAAATCGATCGAAACCTATCAGGCCAAGGCTGTCCACTGGTACTTAAAGCCACAGACGTAATAACTAATTAGTTCACTAAAACATTGAGTGTGTTATTAACTTATTTCTGTAATGAATCTATTCACACTGTGTAATTAAATAAGATATTAGACTGCCTTTCCAGTTGTAGAGCGAGGCTATACTTAGATATTTGAAGATATATTTTGAAGGTTGGTTCAGGTTACACTGATTTGGGATAAAACGAGTAATCTCCATGAATAAAAACTGTTTTACAAAAAAATACAACCGACTTCCAAATACAAAAAAAAACACTACGTAGTATAAAATAACTTTAATTTCGGAAGTCGGTGTTTTTGGTTGTTTCTTCGTATTTTAACATATGTTTTCCAGCTATTTTGATTTAAAAATCAAAGTACTAAACCGGTTTTGATGAAATTTCTATGAGACCAATCGGAAAGTAAGTTTCACATAAAAAAATTTTTTTTCAGATCGGTTCATAAATGACGGAGTTATGAGGTAACAAAGTCCTTTTTTTTGAAGTCGGTTAAAAATAAATAAATTCAGCTTATCGAAGTCCTCTGTTTACCTCAATTAAAAGGATCCTTGAAAGGTAGTAAGAACCTCAACTGGTGTTGATGGCAAATATATAGATATGGAACAAGACATGATTTTTTTAAGGATGGGAAATCGTCAAATGACTTCTTCCGCTCTGGGTGAAGTGGAAGGGTGTTGCAGACTCTTACTGACTAAAACCCATCCGTGTTCCTTCTAAAGCCCTTTGCGTTCCAGAGTCGCGGTGACTGAACAAATTCCGCAACCCTGGGGAACAAGACATGCTGCAAATACAATACCGATAAGGGCAAGAGGACGATGATGTAGAACAAGTAGATGGTTCCAATGACGGCTCATTTATTCGCCTTCCATATATGGTCAGCCCTTCTGTTTTCTTCAAATCTTCGTTTCTACAGCATCTATCTCCATTTCCGGCTCAACCGGTCAGATCTCCTGGCAATAATGTAATAGCTTTGTCACTTAAACCCGCCAATAAATACATCATAGACCAATCCTTTCCTAAGCCCTTTGACAAAGCGATCCCAATCCGACGCTTTCGCTATTTAACGGACTTTACACACTCAATGACACATAATTTATTTATTAGCACCACGGGCGATCATAATCTGCGCGCGCTTCCGCCGAGCCACCTGCGCGAGCGCAGCGAAAGTTGTGTATTTGTCAACAAGACGCGATAACACGGAGTAGATACGTACAGAAGGCTAGCTTGAGAAGCTGTAAGATTAGGTACATGGGAGCTTGAATGAGATAAATCTATCGGTGGCACAGAGCAAGGAGTCAAGGTTCCGGCAGTGACTAGAGGAGCTGTTAGGTAATGATATATTTTAAGGGGTTTTGATGGCCGAACTATGAAGAGTAGCGAAAAATACTCAAAGAAATCTCGGGTCCAATTCATATAGAAACTAAACCTGCATGTTGCAGTTGCAGGTTTTATGAGAAAAATCATTATTCCTTGTCTGGAATCGAAACGCTGAGCATAACTTTCGGCTGTCACACCCTTAGAGAATAACAGAACTACTATGGAATAGAGATTGACCTTAGTGCCGTGTTATGGGAGAGGTAGAATCAGTGAGGAGTGGGCCATTGTGTGAGCCCAATTTTACTTGAAAAAAAAAAATGGAACGCGAGCTTCTTTCTAATTAAGACTTCTGTCTTCTACCTCTTCTATGTAACATGCTGGACATACAATTTATGAACATTACAGGGTGAATTATATCTTGTTATTTTACTCTTGTGAGTTCTAGTCGCGTCTGGTCTTTTTATTTTATTATTCCACGATGGTCTAAGGCTGTTATGCATTTTAAAGAGCGGATGCGACACGTTTCTAGCTATCCCACGGTAGTTATTGTGTATTAAATATTGCTATTAGGCGACGCCTTGGAATCTATGGTAATAAATAGGTGGGTGAAAACAGGACTTAAAGGTTTCTTTTTTATGTTTTAAATATGTATGGTAATACTATTGCACGTCACTAAAAGAGTTATTAATATAAATGTGGATGGTTGGACAGGGAGAGGGAGGCCAAAGAAAAAATGGATGAATTGTGTTAGAATTGATATGAAAGAAGTGACATGTATTTGGGCTGTGAAAAAGACGGATGAGAAAAGATTGCATGTAGCGGAGATGAGAAACTTGAGATGGGATGCGTGGAGTATCGAGAATGGATAATGTGAGGAATGAATACATTAGAGGTACTTTAAAAGCTTATCTTGGTATGGTCCTGTGAAGAGGAGAGATGAAATGCACGTAAGTAAAAGAGTTATGAATATAAATGTGGATGGATGGACAGGGAGAGGGAGGCCAAAGAAAAAATGGATGGATTGTATTAGGAGAGATATGAAAGAAAAGGGAGTAAGTGATACCGTGACGGCTGACAGGACAGAATGGAAGAAAAAAACGTGTTGCGCCGACCCCAAGTAACAAGGGATAAGGGCAGGAAGATGATGGTAATACTATTGCTCGGTCTTGGCATGATCTACAAGTACAAACTTTCCTGAATTATCACAGTCATCAGTTTCTAAGTTGTGGTCTTATATTAGCTTCTTTTATGAAGACAAATACGCATTGTTTAAGTTTAACAGCCATTGTGATTCCATGTCGTTTCTTTCATTATTAGAATCATTGTCCTGCTCTTGTCTTCATGTATCTTGAGGTTTTCTTCATTTTGCACACAATCTATCCATTTTTATTTTGACCTTCTCCATTAATTGACATTGTTGGTGATCTTTCTTTAAGTTGTTCATTTATGACGTGACGGCACACAATTCCTACATCGCGGTATTGAAATTCTCCGCGCGATTTGAACATAAACAACACATCAATAGCTGTCGGGCAATTGCTCAACATACTCGTCCAATCGGAGGATCCTCCCTTTTCAATTCAGCTTTGCGGACCTCCGGGCATAGCCTGCTCAGTATAGTCGCATAAGTTTTATCCCTTTTCATCACATGCCCATAGCCTAATACCAAGATGAATTCGCTTATTTTGACACAAGCGTGCCCCATCTTCGACCACATCATCGTTTTCCATCAGGTGAGATTGACAAACGTGGGTCAGGTCAAACGTGAACTTATCAACAATAAAAAAACATTCAATTTTCTTTCCTGTGTCTTTTTAACATTTTATTTATAAACACTATTCTCTTGTTCCAGGTAACTAAAGACAACCACACTACCGTCGAGTAAGGTAAACCCAACATGGGCCTGGTGTCAGAACATCAATTTCTCTCCGTTTATGTACGGGTACGTTAGAGAACAGGAAAAACTTATTTTCCTTTGGCACGACAGGACGGATCATCAATTAACGCTTTCTTCGATAGTTTATACGGTACTCGTAGAAAGTCTTATTGCGTGTTATGGCTATTTTAATTCTTAATGGAATGGGAAAGATTTTTATTGCAATCGAGTGTTAGCAGGTATTTATAGTGATTGTGGTTGGTGGTATTGGAAATTAGAGACGTAGAAATCTAGGCTAGGTAGCTTCAATGCTGAGAATACTGTTCAAGGGTGTTTTGATACTAATTTAGACCCGCCAGAAATAATAAATTGAAAAGCTGTGAAGTGGACAAAACGTAAACCTAAATAACTAAATCAATGTAGTCGTAAAAGACTGGGACCTAGGAATTGTAGCATAATTTAAGACCCGTTTATATCCAGCATTAGAGCGAAGTAAACTGAGTTGATGAACTTACTAATTACTACTATCAGCCACAACTTTAGACCAAAGAACGACTGACAATAAACCGCTCTAATATTTTATCTTCGCTACAATTTCTAACAATCATTGAAGGTGATACTTTCAAGTAAATAACATACAGAATGAATATAACAGTATACACCGCAAACTAGAAATTAAGAACAGAAGTTGAATTCCGTGCAAGGAGCAAAGACAGGCGCACGCACACATAGACACATACGTACGGTGATATCAAACAAATGCGGCACGCGAGTTTGCTTGCACTCGCTGTACATGAAGCGAGTCTTTGTGTGCGTGCCATTTCGCTCGTTATAATCCTCCCACCTGTATGGTGTCGACTTAAAATAATAGCACCATCCCATCACTTCCCGTGGGTGTCATAAGAGCCGACTAAGGGACTCACCAGAGAATGGGCAGCAGCATTCTCTGTGCATTGCAACAGCAACACTGCGATCGCCAACCTCAACAGATATTATCCAAGTACGCAGGAGATATTATAGTGCACAAGTGTATGAGCAAACACAGGTGCACTCTTTGTTCCATTACTCTCATAGTCCAAAGGCACGGGTGTGTCACACTACCAACTTCCAAACTCCGGATCGCTACTGTGAAATTCCTAATGAAAAACCCATTGACAGTTTTTGCCCGTCTTGTGAAATACCCTACTTTCTGGGGACCCCACGACTGACAGTCGCGCTCAAGTTTACTGAAAAACAAGGCAGGTGCTCGTTATATGAGCCTTCTGTACTGTATTTGTTCTGTGGTGGGGTGTGGTGTGGTGGGTTGGTTCTGTGGTGTGGTGTGGCTAATAATAATGATAATGACAGCTTTTCTCTCTGCTTATGCCATGAACGATTGATTGGTGTGACACCCGGCTGCAGTTTAAAAGGTAATGGCGTCGTTTTCACAAGCTAGTCATTGTCTGTGAAGCTTTCTCGTCGTTTGCAGAAATGAAAAGGTTAATTATTAACTCTTAAGGCAGCTAAAAGGATAAATTTAAGATGAGATGATTTTATCGTGCGTTTGGACTGAACTTCGGTTATAATTCTGTTAATCGACTTACGTAGAAAGTATAGAAGACACCGACTGACCTTCAGACAATGTCAAGAAACAGCCTTAGTTTCAAGGTTACTTCAAAAATTTATCGATTTCCAGAAGGACAGCAGGTTGGCCGTATAGATTAGTGTAGCTCGCCATGTCAAGATGTTACCTCACTGATCGTCCGATGACATTTATGGGCATCAGTCGTTTGGTGGCTTGGTAGCTTTGAAGCAGCATCTGTACCGCCACATACGAACTTCAAAAATACTTGATGTCACACAAATTCTTCATCCCGCTATCAAAGTTACCGCGCGATTTGAACATATATGTACATGCGCGTGCAGTAGGCCAGCAGATACATAATACCCAAAAAAAAATTCGTCTACTTTCAAAGTGGACGAAAATTCGCATCCTGACGATGCGAATTTTCGTCCACTTTGAAAGTAGACGAATTTTTTTTTGGGTATTACGAATTTTTTTATCGTGATTTCAACCCTGAATAATGTGGTGAGTTTTTTTTGGGTTTTATATATGGGCTGGCCTTTTTTTTTTTTTTTTTTTGATCTCGGGGGGAAATCCTCATGGAAATCCTCCACCCTGGGGCGGGTGGAGGGGTCTGTCAGACTCTTACTGACTAAAACCACCCCGGTGTTCCATCTCCCACCTACGCCGGGGATCACGGGAACGTATGCGACATCCGCAATCCCCGGCTGGTGCCGGCCCGCCTCTGCGGGCCACCTCGCGTCGGCGAGGGGAGTGAGGTGTTTAACTCCCCTCGCTACGTCAAAGAGGGGCGCACGGGAACACCACGCGCCGCCACCTCGGGTCCGGATGAATGGGGGGCGACGGACAGCCCCAAGTCCGCCGCCCCTGGACCCAGTTAGGGGGGCCGGAAGAGGGCAGCGTATGCCCTCCTCCGACGCCCGATGCGTCTGCTGCGGGCAGGGAGAGCGGTTGTGATCTCCCTCTCCCTTTCCGCAGCCTCCTTCTGCGCGATGACTGTCTCGCAGAAGGAGACCACCGCGTCCCAGGACTCCTCACCGCCGACCATAGCATGGACTACAGCCGGCAGCGAAAGGTCACCGCCTACAACAGAGATGAGGACACGGCGCGGCTCCTCCCAAGCTGCACACTCTGCAAGCGTATGCCGTGCCGTGTCCTCCCGACAGTCGACGCAGTGGTGGCATCGAGCGTCCGGCTCCCTGCCTATGCGACACAAGAACCTCCCGAAGCAGCCATGCCCCGAGAGGACCTGCGTCGCACGAAACGTCAGAGAGCCGTGCCTTCTCCCGAGCCACAGGTCGAGCACTGGCCGGATGGCCTCGATGGTGATGAGGCCGGCGGTAGGGCTCGAAAGCCTGTCCCGCCATTCCGCCACCAGGACCTCGCGCAGCTGCGACCGACGCAGCTCCAAATGTCGTTGCGTCAGTCGCTCGCCGCGCGCCCGCGCGTCCTCGCGCCACCGGTGCAGTGACGCGAGCACTTTCGCCTCCAGGTCCCACGGCGGAGATCCGGCCAGTGCGCAAGCCGCCTCGTAGGAGATCGTGCGATATCCCCTGATGACTCTGACGGCCATCACCCTCTGCGGCCTCCGCAGAACAGTGATGGTGCTGGCCGTCAGGTCAGCCGCCCAGATCGGGGCCCCATACAGGGCCATCGATCGCACGATCCCCACGTACAACCGCCTACAGGCGGTGCTCGGGTCCCCCAGATTGGGAAGCAGCGTTGACAGCGCCCCCGCCGCGCCCAACAACTTGGGCGCCAGCCGCCGGAAGTGGGGGCCGAAATCCCACCGGCTGTCGAGCACCAATCCCAGGTACTTCATGGTGGACTCGACAGCGATACGGGCCCCCCCGACCACGATGTGCGATCCCGGCGGCGGCGCTCGCCGGGGGCCATGAAAAACAATGGCCTCCGACTTGTTGAGGGCCACCTCCAGGCCGAGGCGCCGTATGCGGCTCACCACCTGTGAGACCGCAGCCGTCGCCAGCAACGCTGCCTCCCTGTGCGAGCTCCCCCGGGCAGTGACCAGTGTGTCGTCAGCGTAACACACCAGCTGCACTCCCGGACGGAGCTATATGGGCTGGCCTACCCTTACTGTAGCCTACTGCTCGCCCATGTATATGTACAACATCCCGACAACAATCATCGGGCAGTTTCCCACCACGCACACCACACTCGATAGAGACGAATGCAGAACGGTCGATCCAATGATCCATTTGATAGAAGATCTATCGGTTGGTGTGGTTGTCACTTTCATATTGCTATCTCGATAGTTGAAACCTTTTTTTCTTATACTTCTATAAAAGTAAAAAAAATCTAATAGCCAACACTTCAACTGTTTGATTGCGATGATTTCTCACAGCTCTTATTGCCAAATCATCGAGTTCCCAGCGTCTGGACTCCGAATTACATGTTGCAAGAAAACTGTGATAGCTTCTCCATTTTCGATCAATTGCGAGCGATTCCGCGGTTCACACTTATCTTTGAAATTACGAAGATTAAATATCAGATGCGTCATGTTGGACACTCGCTGTGTAATTGTATTTATTTAGCGGATAATGATCGGGTGTTTTATTGTTATGAAGTATTGCTCTTATACAGATTTGTGAATTTTAGAAGTGAGTTTGATAAACCCGTAGGCAAGAAATAAATACTGAAAAGTGGAAGTGGATTTGCGCAATAAATCTCAACTACAATTTCGAGAAAATATGCGTTGTCTGAGGTTATGGTTTACTTTTAGCTTGTGCTATTTGGTATACACGCATAATATTTTTTTTTCCACTACACTGCCAATATTTATTTGTAATGTGTGCATTATAACTTTTTAAGCTTATGACATACTTACGAGTGTGGTGTACAATAATTTTCTACTCAGCACACTCACAACATAGTTTAAAAGTATTTGCAAGTTAGCTGCCTGCATACCAAATAGCTTTGTTGACTGTACGTAACTTAATGTTTGCCTCATAAAATACGAAAATCTCAAATTGTTATCTACGAACATTATCCTCCTTCTGGAGCAGTCGAGTAAAAACATTAAAATTCCCAGACAAGTCGTGTTAAATTCACGTTTTAAATTAATAAACACATAAGTATCGTATTTTGTCTACTTATAAACAATAACATAAAATTAATCAAATCTCGCATCTGTCCATTGGGGTATGACAACAAAACGAACGCGATCAATATATTTTATATATTTTCTGCCAAATCATTGTTTTTAACTTCTGAAAAAGTAAAAGTGTATAAAGTTGCGAACAGAGCCATTTGCTGAGTAAAAGTTATGAGTAGTTACTGTGTGTTTGCTACAGTCAGTAAAGAGTTCCTGCTGAATGCGGAGTTCTGGGTTCTATTCCGTTTTTGGTTTTCCCTTAAGGAAATATAATCCCGGTAAAAAAATATCCTATGTCATATTCCGGGGCGGATCCAGGGGGGGCTGAGGGGCTCAATTCCCCCCCCCCCCCCCAGAGACCGTGATATCTTTGGCCGTCTACAATCTAACGATGTCATTGAGTAATTCACGAAAAGTAATCCAAGGAGGCTTGTTATGCGTTAATCAAAATACAATTGTATGTGTTTACTTTGCTAAAATCTACCCTCAGCAGGGTGTAGCTCCCTCAAACGACGATCTTGGATCCGCCCCTGCTAGGTTTCAACCAAATCCGATCAGCTGTTTAAACGTAAAGAAGTAACGAATAGACAGACAGACAGAGTTACCATAACATTCATATTACTAGTAAGTATATCTACGTCCGTGCCTATATGTCCTAGAACCTAACCAGAAGATCTCTTCTGGTTAGGTTCTAGGACATATAGGCACATTTTGTCACCTTCAAGGGCACTGCACTTGATAGATAAAGCACGTGCCTACGTATTTATTCTCCTCGATGCTACCATAATTAATTTTATTCTAATCACTAATGACTTCCTTCTCGGAATTCTTTTCATCACAAAGCAAACAATCTTGCATAAGCAATTAAGAATCAGATTGATAAGTACCTACTTACTCGTCGCAAGTACAGTCAGCGAGAAAAATCAATTAACACTGCTACTTAGTTGATATTTAGTATCAACTAAATTACCATAAAATCATTTGATATCTGAGGGAATATATGTATATCATAGGAATGCGAACGTTGCTTAATTATAGTAGAATTGGTCTACTATAATTAAGCAACGTTCACATTCGTATCTCAGTCGTAAAACTAAAAAACTTGAAAATTAAGGTAAATTTTGGTACTTACAAGTTTTCACGAAAATCTAAATTTGCCCATATCTTTTTATCGTGTTGACTCAGGACCTAATAGGTTTTTATACACCTAATAGGGACTATAGACCTCTGGTATATTTGTATAAATTTCAACCTGCTAGGTCCACCCGTTCCTGAAAAAATCTGTGGCGACACACGGACAGACGCGGCGAGACGGACTTTTGAGGTACGGAACCCTAAAAAGCCTCAATTACTATACATTTTTCACAGATTGCGACTGACACGTTGCTTAAAAATGAGTAGAATTAGCACGTAATTTAGCGATTCATATAAAAAAGGTCCATTCCTCTTTAAACGTAACGTCCATTCCGATTTCAACTAAATATTTTGCTCAAAATATAGATTTATTTATTTGTGTTTAGAAACCCAAAGTGTCAATAGATTTTTGTTGTTGACTGTATATAGTCCACAATGGACTAGTTTGACGTCTTCCGACTCTTGAAGGTTGGCCATGGAGGTTGATCAGTATCTGAGGACAGAGAGGGCAGGTATGCAAACAATCACTTACTATAGTATCCTTGTTTTAATTGAATTTGGATTTGTTTAAGAAAATGTGACTGATTTTAGGTTTAGATAGATTTAAATATAAAGCTCACTTGAAAAAAGAAAATTTGAAGGCCTTTTAATTTGCCAAAAGAATAAGATATTTGTATCGGACAATATTGACTATTACTTGTGATTATTTTGTTTTTAGTATTTTCTGCCCGAAAACTTAATGTAAGTCATTTAGGTATAATAATAACAGCCGCACGGGTCGATCAAGGTTAAGCAACGCTTGCCAAGGTTGGTCTGTGGATGGGTGACCATCTTAACATACCGAGTTTCCTCCGTGCCTCGGAAAGCACATTAAGCCGTTGGTCCCGGCTGTCATTTGCAGATCTTTGGCAGTCATTACAGATTGTCAGAAGCCTGTCCTAAATCTGACTCCAATCTTGCCAAGAATACCAGTTAATGGGTTGTGGAGGTCTGGTAGGCAGCCGCTCCACGTAAAATACTGGTATTCAGCTGAATCCGGTTTGACTGGAAGCCGACCCCAATATAGTTGGGAAGAGGCTAGGCAGATGAATCATAGAATATACATTATCTGACTCGGTAGTGGTCGGTATCTATCAGTGCAAGAATTAGTTAATAATGATAATATTTTGGGACAACTCACACACGGTCATCCGATCCCAAACTAGGCAGAGCCTGTGCTATGGCAACCAGACAACTGATAAACTTACTTATATATTTCTAAATACATACATATCATAGACAAATTACACCCAGACACAGAACAAATGATCATGCTCATCACACAAAGATTTGTCCTGGGTAGGAATCGAACACACGACCTCCGGTTTAGCAGTCAGGGTCACTAACCACTCGACCAACAGGCCAGTCTACTGTGAACTGGAGAAGAACTTTACAAAATAAAAAACTATTTATGTAAGTAATAGATTCTAGCTTAGATTTGATCCTCCTATAATTAATTATTTCCCTCCAAAACCGCCACCGTTTCGAAGAGAAATGTCGGCAATGTAACAATTTATTTCAATCCCCGATACCATCAGTTTTATTACGATAACAAACCGGTTATTGTGCTAATTACCCGCCGGCTGCCTGATTGATGAGCGCACTATTGAGACGTAGTTAAATTGAAAGTTTTCCACTTAATGTGTATTCGGAATCAATGGGTTAAAGTCATCAAGTTGAAGTCAGTAGGAAAGTTTCGCTAAAATTGAATAGAATAATATTAGAGTATGGAAGTAAAGTTTTCTTTTGTTTTTGGATAAGTATTTGATTGTTTAGTAGACATTTATTCTCGGTAGGGTTACCAAAATTTTGGACAAAATTATTTAATGGAATATGTTGCAGAAACGTCGTAAAATAGACGGAAAAAGAGACCAAGAGAACTGTATAAGTAAACTGTAAAAGTATTGCTGGGGAGTTTGTTGCGCCACTTCTTCTTCCCAGCTAAAACACTAGGGAGTGGTGACGGGCGGGCGTTTTGGGGGACTGTCTTTATGTAGAACTTTGACGTTCAAAAAGTGCTGGCACTCAGCCTAATTTGAATAAATGACTTTTGACTTTGACTTTGAAACAAGTGTGATGGAGCTTGTATTTTGTCTTTTAATTGATACTGAGCCTATCGATAAAAAAAAAACGCATGACCACAATCTCACCTGACGGAAAGCGATGACGCGGTCGACGATGTAGCACCAATCTCACCCAATCAAAAGCAATGATACGGTCAACAACGGAGCACGCTTGCCTAGAAGTAACCTATTCACTCTTGACTTAAGGTGGAAGCGCCAGGGTAGACCGCTAAATTCAAATTTTCTTATGTTTTTTGCAATTTGCAAGTCAGTGTCAGGCTGTATGTTGAACAAAATATGATTCGCGACCGTAACACTCATCAATCATCATCAATACAACCCTCTTAGTTCATATATCTCGAATGAATGGTAATTTCATAAAAAAGTCATTCAATCGGGTTACATGACTGATACAACCTGTATTGATGATTTTAATAATTTTAACTCAGTAAAGCAATATTTGTTACGGTCGCCAATCGTATTTTATCAACATACAACCTGACACTGACCCCAGATTCTACCTCTTCATTTCCGACTTCAGTTTGATCACTTTGAACCTTTCGAATGACGTAACTTCGGAAGCCATCTTCGATGCAAGAGAGCAACACTCCAATCGGTCTGTCAGACAGTGAGACCCACATTAGTTAGCGTTATCTCGACAACTGAACGTGATTCCAATCGATAATCTCACAGATAGATATATTTCTCAGATAATTGAACCTCGTCCAAAGTCGATTAGAAAATAAGAGTGTGTTGTTCGGTACAGTCGCGGGCATAAATGTGTGACAACAACGCACAATTCAGATGCGATTTCCTTCTTAAGTGTTGACACTGATAGTTATGGATCGTCCATACCATACAGACTTCCATAGACTTCTGGAGAATTTTGTATGTTCTACAAAGTTGGTGCAGACAAATTTCGGTGTGATACTTTTTAGGGTTCCCTACCTAAAGGGTTACCAACGGAACCCTATTACTAAGCCTCCTGTTTTATTTGTTGTGTTTATGGTACGGAACCCTTCGTTTGAGAGTCCGACTCGCACTTGGCCGGTTTTTTTATTCCGAGTTTTAAGCCTGCAGACAGAAGTCTGTATCGTGTGGATCCACTATAAAGCGTTGATAATTGTGAATGTGGTATTAAGAACATACAGCCTTAAAGATATGGATTAATTCAATAAAACAAATAACTAGGTGTCGGGCCTAGAATTAGTACTTCCTCCCTTTGTAAGTTAAAGCCCATGTGTTATTCTGATGTATAAGCTATATTATTGTTAAGTTTCGTCAAAATCCGTTCAGTAGCATCTGTTTCCGTGTGTGAAAGAGAAGAAACATCCGTCCATCTAACCTCACAAATTACGGCGTTAATTTCACAAAAAGATTGTTTGCTATTTTTGCGTAAATTATGGTAAAGTGTAATGCACTTATGCCGTCGACTGTACCTCTCATCAACGGACGCCAGTTCGAGATCGAAAGTGGCGTATGTGCAAGCGGATTTTTATGTCATTTTCACATAGCCATGGTCGTTCACCTCGGGAAAAGTGGGGAAAACCGGGAAATATGCGGTCTGACCGGTTATTGCGCACATTCGCTGCTTTATGGCGCTACTGAAGGAAAAGTTGAGATTTTTATCGCGCTGGCTTTTGGCTGCGGGTTGACATACCTGTTTATTTATGTAAGATTTGTTGTGTCGAGAAAGTCGTAACTTGTAAGTAAGGAAACTTAGGTCTTGGGTAATAAAAGAAAGGCTTTTGTTTAATATTTTACTACTTAGTATTGGTGATTATGATTATTATCTGGGAGGGTCGGAAAAGGTTTTCTCTTATATATTAGTGTAATGTTGGGTGCATTGTGCTCACATAATATAATCAATTGATCAATGTACCTATGTCTACAAAATATTTTATGTAACTTATATTTGAAAAGAGTAACTATGGAGTTTCTTGTCCGTTCTTCTCCATAAGAATCTACTTTTTGCGAATGGACAACTAGAGTCACTTATATTTTAATTTTAAACTGTAAATTTGACGTTCAAAAGTGCTTTTTAATGGTCTAGTTGAAATAAATGAATAAACTTTGACTCTTCAGCAATTTATGCTGTGCAACATTTTGTAACTTTCAAATTGTGTTTTGGTATTATCTACATATATAAAAATATGAGTGCCAAATATCAGCTCGATAGCTTCAGTGGAAGTGGGTGAAATATTGATTGCAAGATTCCAGGACATACATATGTACATACAAGTGAAGTGAAGTTAAATATAAGCTTTTAAAATTAATCCCTATTTCCCTTGGTCACGGCATCACGCGTGAACGGCTGGACCAATTTCGGTAATTCTTTTTGTTGTGTTTGTTCCTGTCAGGAGAAGGTTCTTATGAAAGAAAATTTTGAAGAAAAAGATACATCCGGGCGAAGCCGGAGCGGGCCACTAGTTCCATAAAAAAATGTGTGAATTATCTTGTGTGGGATAGACTTGTACATCCCGTAATCTGTGGTAATTTATTCATTTCCCCTCACGGGTAAACAACACAAACACACAACGCCTCAACTACCTAGACATGTACTTATACTTTAAAAACAAAAAACCTTGCCACAACTTGTCTTCAGTCTCCGTAATTACTTGAAAAACACACAAGTGTGACGTGCCTCGAATACGTTCGTCTTTTGTCTCGTTTTCTGACAGCTGCGTATGCGCAGCGCACGCGAGCGCAATGACGCGATAGTTTTGACAGCGATGTCTTGAATGTTGTTTATTAGATGGAATTGTAGAAGAGTCTATCTTAGTGGCTCGCATTAAAATTGGAGCGGTTTTAGGTTTTTAAATTTACTACCAAGATCGGTGAAAGAATTTAACATAGGGAATCCTCGTCCGGTATCACCGTTTCAATAAATTTTGTATGATCATCATAATTATCATCGTCATCATATCAGCCGGCCTCCCCCAAGTGTCGCTACAACAACCGGTCCTGTGCGTCAAGTATCCATCGGCTACCCGCGACCCTCACCAGGTCAATTCAACAATTGGTCAACAATTTTGTAGAAGTCTATCCTACAAAATTTGAAAGGCCACCCAGTATGGAAAATCTTGAATAATTGGGTTCAGTAATAAATTATAGCTTTGGATACCATTGAAAAAATATCATTGAATTTGAAGAGAACTTTAAATTCAATGATGTTCTTAGTCTAGGTAAGAATCATTGAATACACAAGAATTCTGCCCACCCGCTTCTGCCGCGTGAAAGTCAGAAATCATTCCAAGGTATCATACCCCCGAGATAAAAATTACCAGGACATGTTCTACCTGTGTGGCAAGGATCATTTAAGCCGTTCAGACGTGAAGGGGGTAATTGCGAAACAAAGTCTAAAGGAGAGAATCCATCCATCCACTAGGATGGATGGATTCTCTCCCTAAAACTAAGTAAATTTTTGTGCCTCGGATAGCACGTTAAGCCGTTGGTCCCGGCTGTCATTTATAGACCTTTGGTAGTCGTTACGGATAGTCAGAAGCCAGAAAATTTGACACCAGTCTCAGTTCTCCAGTTAATGGGTTGTGGAGGTCTGGTAGGCAGTCGCTCCACGTAAAATACTGGTATTCAGCTGAATCTCGTTTGACTGGAAGCCGACCCTAATGTCTAAAGGCTAGGAAGATGATGACATTAAGTAAATCTCCCTTCAAACTCAAATCCACCAGCACAAGACACTCATCAATAAATTCATAGCCCATCCACCATCCATCTACATTCATAATAATTCACTTATGAATATCATTATTACTCAACTGAACCACTGAAGCATAATCTTTGAAAACCTCATACGACCATTAATTCGCCAACACACGAATAGAGGAGTTATTAGCTCCATTCCTGCTCACCCTGTCCCGGAAGCGGCGTGAATATGTGATAAATCTCGCGCCGTCATCGCTGGGAAGGTAACGGGACACCCTCGCGGTTGGTTATTAGAGGGGCTAATACTGATTTATGGCTTGTTCACGCCTGTTCTCCTAGCTGGACAGGACTTTAAGCGATAGGGAATTTGCGAGATGGTCTGATACAGTCCCTGGACTGATAAAGAAAGACACGTTGTTGCACTTCAATGGTTATTGTTGAAAACAATTGCCCATTTATGTGTCAGTTTTGGGTGGTAACTGTTCCCCAGTTGTCGGTACTTCGATTTGTCTTCTTGTCGCCATTTCTTATTGAAGGTATCCAGTCCTTCTTGTTACTGTCTGTCTGCGATATTGTCTCTCGATATCGATTATACCAAAGCCATTGAATGTTAAAATTTATTAATACTTAACCCAAAACTACTATTAAAACAGTTTGTCTCGGCATGCTTTAAGTCTACGTTTACACCGCCATCAAAATGAGATGAATCTTCAAGTAAAACTTGACTCATCTTGAAACGAATTTCATCAAAACTGTAATTAATGTATACAGTTTCCGATCTTGCATGCTCAGACCACTTACCTCCATATTTAATGAGTACCATTACGACCCAGCCGACGGGGGCTGGGCTGCGGTCAAATTTGACAAAATTGCCCAAGACTCGTCGCGTGCAAGGACTTTGTAATGTCCAAATAATTTTGTGGATAATTGAATTTTTGTTGCAACTTGTACCTGATTGGTTAATTATGATTTTGTCCTGTGTTGGGATCCAATCATCGTAAATTTTAATGTAACAACGCTTTGTAAAGTTGTGGACAATGTTGACGAATTTAATAAGAATGCAAGATTACGTTGAGTCAGCATGTATTTCTCGGCTTGTTAAGTATGTTTCCATCTTGAATTCATTTGTAAAGTCCTCTTTCGTACTCATAATAAGAGTAGCAATTTCGGTTATTGACAAAAACAGAAAGACATGGTATACATATAATATAACAAATTGTGGCATTAAAAATATTCCTGCAAAAAAAACTCATTCTGAAGATAAAAAGCTCCCAGTGTCAATAACAACTGCTTTTAATTAAATCAGTTTCCTAGAAGCACTAAACGATTGTATTTACTGCAGTTTTACTTGAAGCACCGAGGCATAAACACCGATTTTTGTAAATAATTACGAAGTATACAAGTTCTTAACCTCATGTTCATGGAAAACAGAAATTATCGACACGCACGGCTTACAAATTGTCATTTCACTAGGTACACAACACTACACTACAAAGTAAGTGAGCAAGGCCCAGTGGCTATTTTAGAATCTGTGATTTCTTCAACTGTAGGCATACGCACAAAACGCCTAGGGAATATTTTCATTGTGGGAACAGCCAAGGAGTGGCTTTCCTGCCGCAGTTTGTGTTTTCTGATAGCCACAAGCTGTAAGTCAAGAAAATATAGGTCACATCCAGAAAAGCATGCTCCACAGTCGACCATATCATCGTTTTCCATCAGGTGATATTGTAGCCAAGTGCGAGCGAGGATACACCTTCTGTCAATGCTGAAGATTTGATCCTGTCTTCTCGCCTTTATCCAAAAGTTACCATCAGGGAAATAATGAAGTGCCAATCCAATTCTACCTTTATCAGATACAGAGATTTGAGAAGTTTCAACTGCTATAAAACAGCACACCTCTATGTCATCCATCATGAGGACCCAGTACGGGTGGCGTATTAGAATTCAAGATCGTGCCAGGTTCCTCATGATGACCATTTATCTATTGGTCCTAAATAAGGGCCATCCAAAAGTTAGTGTCGAGGTGGTTTACGAGTCTACATGACACAGGACGCAAACATGGTTGAGCTTCAGTCGCACTATGCGTCCGCGCATCCACATTGCATGACAATGCGTCGCGTTTGTTGACCTGCGCGTGCGCCGGACTGCAATACGTGCGGGAGCTGAGTGATTTGCATCATTGTTGATGGGAATTGTTCGATAATGGTATTATTAAACTTCTTTTATATTGTGGAGTGGTTGGACGAAGATTCTTGCTACAATAATACTTCTGCAAACGATTGATATTTGTTTTGATCGCCTCGTGCCTTCGCCTTTTTTTTTTAATATCGCTGCAAATGCTGAGATAGGAGCCTTTTTGGTCTCGCACATGTCTCTCTATATTGTTAGTTTCTAATCACTCAATTTTTTTGTTGTTTGTCTTATGCAAGTCTTAAAAAAAAAATCTTTCTTTATTTCTTATGCTGCTGTGTTTAGTAGGTATAAGTAGTAATTGATTTTTATTCGTCTTTCAAATGAATCGTTTTATTGGAAGTTGCTTCTTTGAGTAGCTTGATTTGTTATGATACATTGAAATGTTTCTTGAAATTGATATTGTTAGATAATGCTCTCATTTCTGAAACATTTTTCCTACTTTAGTGACATAAGTTAGTTTGCGTAAGATAAAATTTACGGTACACATGACATACATTGTGTACTTATGTTTATTGTCTTACAAATATGGGTATAACGTGGTTATTATAACAACTAAGGAAACGCCAAAAATATAGAAAGGAAACAGCCGTAGTCATATCTCAATGTTATTCTTATTCTTATCTCAGTAATCAGGTTAATATTGTGTTATTATTACTTATTTATTATATATCTTTTCCTCGTAAATTTTGTGTTTCAACAGAATTGAGACAGTTCCGTTATGCAGGTCCGTGAGATATATTTTAATAATTTTACGGATGTTAAGCGCTTAATTTTAAGTTAATCATAATTTCGATATTTTCAATTGCCTAAATATGTAAATCTACTAACCAGGATTTTATATTATGTACGGTTGAACTGAATGCAACAAAGAATTCCCTACCAGTTAAGCTTTGACTTTGAAAAAAGAAAAATATAAATAATTAAAAATCTGTTTATGAAGATAGGTTATTATTAGAAATCTTTTTATTATCCCGTATTAAATCCTTCGCATATTAAATAGCTTAGCAGCCATAAAACCGTTAACGACAATAAAAGGAAAAGTATATAAAATTTAAAGTGACCATTCGTAATTCAATATTCAAATATCGGATTAGAACAGCTTGACCCGAGCGTGTTCGGGTCACTTCGGATTACCTCGCCAAGGTCGGGTCGATGTCAACGCTTCGATCACGAACAAATTCCATTCATAGTGATGCGTCATCGTTGTATGAGGGTTGGCGGATGCAATCAAGTTTTTAAATATTTTCTTTGTTTTATTTGGAATGAGAAAACTTGGTTTTTGTTGTTCTTGGACTTTTGGCCTTTCCATATTTTTTTGATTGAAGATTCTTGCCGGGCTGGTGTCCACAGCTCCAAGTCCAAGCGCGTATTTTTAGCATACGGCCCAACCGTATGCTAAAAATACGCGCTTGGACTTGGACTACGAAGTGCTTCGCTCCATCCCAGCTCTTCAAGGAAGGCCAATAACGCCCTGGTGTTACTGTCTATCTTACCGAGGATACCTGGGTTACTGAAGTACTTTGCTCTGTATTCAATATATCACCACTGGGCAGTTTAGAAGCAGGTAAGCTTTTGAGGAGTCTGGATCCTTCTGTCAGTATTTGGACGGAGCTTTGTCGAACTTGGGAATCGACGCCCCTACATATTTATGTATGTAGGACGCCCTTAGACTAGGTGGAGAAACAATTTGTGCAAAATGCCTTGAAGTGTTTTTGTATTGCACTGTTTTATTTTGGCTGATGATAAATCGAATCATCGAGCTTCATTGCCGTGGCGTTTCTCTAGTGATCGAGAAAGACGAAATCAAGCGTGGCGGCTTGATTTCGTCTTTCAGGAATTGCAGTGGTTGAGAATTGTTTGGCTGTCCTGTCCTAAAAAATCAACATCATTGTTTACTTGTTTATGTTTGTTTGATTTACTTGTTAATGCGTGAGTTTGTCTGTTTTTGATGGCTTAATGGAGTGTGCTAGCTAACAACTGTCAATTAATTTAATTTGATTTGATTTACATATTGGATATCATTATTATTTGTCTGCATCATGTAGTGTAAACTACTTTGCATACTACTGTATAAAATCAAATTGTTCAAAACAACAGACAGATGTGTTGCTGGGGAGTTTGTTGCGCCACTTCTTTTTCCCAGCTAAAAAACTTGGAAGTGGTGACGGGCGGGCGGGCGTTTTACGGGACTGTCTTTATGTAGAATTGTAGAACTTTGTCGTTCAAAAAGTGCTGCCACTAAGCCAAATTTGAATACCTACTTAAATTACTTTTGTTTTTTTTTTCATTTTTGGGCGAAACGTAGCAGCCCTAAAACCACATAAAAATAATTCGAATCGTTTTTCAAACACATTGTTAAACGGTTTAAAATGATTCGTTGCTTGAATTTGAATTAGGAACGTTATCTGTTGGATACGAGAAGGTCATGTGGGAGTGTTAGAGATCTCAAAATTGGAATGAATAGGCTGAATAATATGGAGAAAGTTTTTGTATCGAGATATTTCTTTTACCCCCCATATTCTACGTTCTACGACAAATTGACGGTTATATCTAGTTATTTATTTTCTTACATTAATCGAAGGTTTTTTTTTGACGTCATGGCTGCTGAATCGAGTGGAGATCCTACAAATTGGCTTTGAATATCTGCCTATAAATCATAAGGTTAGGTTTCCCTTTCGAGATGAGCAATGACCATAGCCTTTTTTATTTCTACAAACGGAAAAATTACAATGCAATAGTAGTAAATAAATATTTTAATAACAGCAAGAAAAACCTTGACATTCAAAATGAATGAAGTAAAATAATAAGAAAATTGATTTTTTTTTTGCATATTCGAAGAAGATTATCCAGTTTGTACTCTGTTACGCGGATACAGAATGTGAATAGTGGCAGACAATACACATTAACATTAATTAAACGTCGTTTACGTCAAAATATAATTAGTTGTATATTATGAACAACCTTCGCTAAAAAATTAAAGTAATATATGGCTAGATACCTCATAGTTTATCGACAATAGGTACCTAATAATAAAAAAAACTTAATAAATTAAATAAAAATCATTCAAAATAATTTGAGGTTGTCTTTTTATTTCATCATTTTAGTTGACCGTTAATTTATGTGCAAATACTCTCCAAAAAAACATATTTTTCTAACAAAACAGCAGAGATTTGAGCAATTATCATGATAGGTAGTAATCATTCATAATTACTCCAGTAAAGTGTGTTTTGGGAAAATTTTCAGTCGAAATCTCAAGTTTATCCTACTAATATTATAAACGCGAAAGTTTGTAAGGAAGGATGGATGGATGTTTGTTACTCTTTCACGTAAAAACTACTGAATGGATTTCGATGAAATTTGGCACAGTGGTAGATGTGTCTGGAATAACACATAGGATACTTTTTATACTGGGAATATGTTCCCTTGGGATAATTTTCGACAATAACGCGGGCGGAGCCGCGGGCGGCAACTAGTATAACTACTAGTACTAGTATTTTTCTTCTCCTTTCCCATTTATATATTTGATATTTATTAGTATATTATTTAGTATTGTGTGTATTTTATATTATTATGTCTAATTTATATTGTTTATGATGTTTGTACACTGACCGCCCTAAATCTAACTTCTTTCGTTCAGTCCATCCAAAGGTTGTCTGTAAGAGATTGCCCTGTGCGATAAGACCGCCCATTGTACACTTGTTTTTTTAAACGTTTTTACTATGTTTGTAATGAGGTGTACAATAAAGTATATAATAATAATAATAATAAACAAGGAACCTACCTTTCACACAGACAGTCATTTCGTATCTGTCACACGGTACGATGCCAATCTCGGCTGTCATTAAGTATCTGCAAACATAACAAAACAGTGTATTTACTCTTTAACATGATGGCAGTAGGGGTGAAAATCCCTTGATTGAGCGTAAGGGTAATTTTGTTTTGGTTAATGATTGAAACCAAGTTATCCTTGCTACTTTGTTTTAATGATTTTCATAATTTATTCTGTACTATAGTAATAATGGGTTTTATAGGAAATTCTGTTGCATATTTTTATTATAATTATGGCTCGAATTCCTTTGTATATTGGTATAATTAATGTTCTGACAAACTTGATGAGCTTCAACATTTTACATCAACTTTTCACTGTTGTGAAATCACTTCGACATGAAATAAAAAATGATAATGTCGTTTTTATTTTATTACACCCATACACGATATTGAAATTTTTATGCAGCCTGAATAAAAAATAAGTTAATTAAATTAAAAAAAAAACCTTATAGTATTAATGCCAATAGAACCCAAGGCGATAAAAATAACAATTATAATTTTACGATCAGAAATAACACCTAATCTAAATTATATTCCACACATAAGTTGCCTAAGCGTGTGCGTAATAAAAGTATATTTATCGTAACACAAGAAACTCTATCGGTATGTCTAAGGCCATCCGCTATACACAGTCCTTATGAAGGCGTATCAAAGATCTCTCAGGCAATTAAATGTTAATCCTCGCAACTTAAATGTAGATTGGCCACTGGGAGGCAGCAAAAAGTTGCCGATGAAAAGATAGCTGTCGATTTCCTGGTGTTTTTTTGTTGAGTACGAAAGGTAACACGCTATGAAACTAAACTACGTTTAACTATCTTTTGGTTCGTTGATAAACTGCTGAAACATGCCTTGCATTAATATGAGCTGATATGATCTGCTTACTGTTTTACACTTCATAGTGCATTCACTAAAGCACCCTTTTATCTTCTGCTTGGCGATCTAAGCTCTGGGTACTGCCAAATGACGCCATAGTTTTCTCACCTTTCATAAAATCAATGCCAACGTTGCCAATTATGATTTTCTTATTTATTCTGTTACAACTAAAGACAATAACAGCACTAACGATATCCCTTTTTTATGGAATATCCATCAGTTTCTGCTAGAAAGTTTAATAATGTAGTCTCTTCGTGACACATCCTCATGTTAAGCTGTCCCCAGCCACTCAGCAGCAACAAACTATCGCCTGTCCATCGCCCGCCTGTACCATAATGTAGCGAACCAAACTGAGTCATGGTCACAGTACTACACGGTGTATTCGCAACCTATTAACTGTGATGATAAAACTTATAATATTTTACGAGTCGATTAAACCCCTTAGTTTGATGGTGGTCGTAAAGGGACGAAACTGTTTAGCGGTTGCTTATGGTCTATGCTCTATGGTTATTAGACTAAGGGTTTATGAGTTATTAAGATTAATCCTCGGGCTGGTTTTATTGTCGCTGTTTTTTAGTTCTTGGTCTAGTTTAGTTTGTGAGTGGTTTGGTTGGTTTCTATTGGGGTCTGTCTTGCATGTGAGTATCTTTAAGGGACTGGGTAATTGCGTATCAAAAGCAGTCGGAAAATATTGATTGTGCAGTTCTGGTTGTTCGGTTGTTCAGAAGACGGTGCAACAAGCATTGATGGTCTAGCAAATGATAACTTATGTGAGTTTTGGTACTACTCCCTTTTTTTTTTCTTTTTTAAGGATGGGAAATCAGCGAATTACTTCTACCGCTCTGGGTGGAGCGGAAGGGCGTGTCAGACTCTTACTGACTAAAACCCATCCGTGTTCCTTCTAAAGCCCTTTGCGATCCAGGGCCGCGGTGACTTTCGAACAAATTCCGCAACCATGGTACTACTCCTTGCTTTTAGAACTTAGACAGTTTTGAAAACAGGCCTACTCTCAACAGGCGAAAGCGTGTCTGTCTGTTACAATTTCACGTCTAAACCGCCGAGCAGATTTTGGTGAAACTTGGCAACCGGATGGGCTATATACCCTGGATTAGGATATGGGATACTCCGGTAATCAAATAACCTTGGGTTAACAAAATACTTGTCAGGCGAGCGACGCCACGGGCAGAAGCGAGTACCCAATATTTCTTCACTCAACATCAACTAAAGAAAATATCGCCCATTCAGATCAACACAATTCGTCACTTGGCCATTTAACATCTCGGTTTCATAGCTAATCGATCAACGGCGCGCGCGCACTCGAGCGAATCGAATATCGAATCACTCTCTCTATTGTCTCAGTTTATCTAGAGATTCTGTATCTCTCGTATTTAATGACAACGCTGGTTTATGTGTGAGCTTTTACTTTCATTGATACCATCTGTCTTTGTAAGAAAAAGTTTTGGTCCTATTCTGTTGCATTGTCTGGGTCTGGAATACGCGGAGTTGAGAAGTTAATGGTTTTTGCAATGTTGGCTTTTAAGCTTTCTTGATCAGACATATCTACATCCCTGAGTGATCGAATGAAGAGATCCGCAGGAGAACTGAGGCAACCGATACGGAGGAACTGTTAACTTAAGTGGCAGTGGCGAATGGATTGTCCGAAAGGTTTTGGTCATCCACAAGGTGACCCGATGTCTTAGTGAGGGTCACGGGAGTCCGCTGGATTCCAGAAACACAGAGCTGATTGATATGGCGACGCTATGGGTACGCCAATGTATGTCCAGCAGTGTCTTTCGGCTGAAACAATGATGATGAAGACAATGAACTCCAAAAAAATTGGTTTGGAAGGAAATCTCTACGCAGACAACCTTAAACAGGAGCTTCTTCGCGCATCCCTCTCTGGACTGGACCCTAAATGTTAGAGCAACTTCACACCTACTTTAAAGTATTTTTCTCACATACTTAACCCACTTCACTCAGCCATCAGTCACCACTCACTTGCGCAAGCTAAAACTGTCGCCCGCGCATAAACCGCACATCTTTACAGCGCATTGCGGAAACCGCGGCAAAGCGGTGGTGACGTAACGAACGCCGATGCGCGCGCCGCTATTATTTTTGGCGCGGGGTCGTTGAACCCGCTAGTGAAAGTCGCGGGAGGCGCCAAGCTGGCTCGCATAGGACACCCCCACCCTCAAGGTATTTGACACCTTTATGTGATTGTGAGGGGTGTCAAATTTTAAGACAGTACCGTCTGACCCAGTTTTTTTTTCAGTGGGTCAAGCAGTGTAAAGGTCGATTCATAAACGCACATTATCATTTAATTCAGAGATTTTGTTGAGGTTGAATTCATCAAGATCGTTCGGAAATTTACAAATATTTACTTGAAGTTCTAAGTCAAATTGAGATTGTTTGTTCATTTTGTCTGGTCATTGTTAATTAACTCATGCTTTCTTTCGCTCGATCATAGGATGGATATCTTGACATGTTGTGACGAATTAATAATATTTTATATGATGATTACTAGTTTCTGTGTTCAAGATCGTCTTTACAAACTTCCCAGCCTGTCTTGCTTTCTTTAAATTCCCATCGTACATTTCTAACCCTTCATCTTTGTGTACCTATTAATTAACCAAACAATCAACTTGCATTTCTTTTATTCTTACATTCGCATCTAACAGCTAACTTATCTAAAAACATCAGAAACAATCCATTGTTCAATTCTACCATTTCATTACCGGAAACCGATCGCATCACATTGTTTTAAGCATTTCCCACATATTACAAAATCGAAATGCCACAGTCGCAATCAAAAGTGTTAATTTTTAGTTACATTCATTTAATTGCGTAAAGCTGCGTTTATCCGGAGATCTGTCGGAAACTATTGTGTTTGTGAATGTACCCATTATTTTAGTAAGTTTCGTAATAATTATGATTGTTATGGATTGCGTAATGATGAGTTAAGTTTTGGTATCTGTGTTAAAATCTGTTGAAGTGATGAGATTTTATTTTGGGTCAAAGTGTTTTGACGATCTCATGTAACACTGAATTGTCGAACATAAAAATAACACTCGTAACAGAATTGTCTTTTAGATTTGGCGCGACCATCGGTATAATCACGTCACATTATTGGCCCTTAACATTTGGTCCTATCCAATCCGCCATTTTCCAACATAAATTAGCATCTTTCATCAGTCCCATTTGATATGCTGATTTGTCTTTATCTTCGTCCTCTAACGGATTGAACTCAATCTCTAATTTAAGACCTGCAAGTTGATCACAATCACATATTCATGTGCTTGCAAGAAGTCCTTATTTAGCCTTGATTTTAATTGTAACTATCACAGTCGTGTTATCAATATGTATGCTCCAACTCCTGATGCGGCAAGAGGAACTCCGTTAAAAATTCCACTCGTCTTCTTTGAAACAGCGAGGATAACAGTTACCCGTTCGTAGTTCTAGTGGTCTTAAGCGCTACTGCTAGGCTTAATAGTCCTGGGTTTTATTTCAGGGTCGAGTAAAGTGGAATAGGGTCTTTCTATGCTTGTTTTCTGTTTAGTTTCGTAGCAGGATCGAAGAGATTTTTCTCTGGGACTGGTCGAGCTGCATTGATTCTAGTATTTAGGACTTGCAGTGGTCGCCCACCAACACATGGTACTTGTGGCGAAATCTGGGTGTAGTACGCTTTTGCCTGATTCTTCGGGGAATACAAGCGTGCTGCGTTTTATGCTATGTTATGTAGCAGTTCAGTTAATTTCTCACAAACTTGTCTCTGACCTCTGGTGCATCAGGTGTGCTAATACCACGTTCTCAGAGCAGGGCGGAAGGCACGCGTGACCCGACATTTAGCAGCTCGGGATGCGCCGGCGCAGTGACGTAACATTTTAGTTTTCTACCGCGCATCTCTCAACGTAATATTTGCTAAGAGAACGAATTTATGGTTTGCCTGTCGGGTTTGTGATTTAGGATCCTCTTGTGGTTACGTCTCGTTTTATTTATTGGTGGGAACTGCTTTTTTTTCTGACAGGTTAAGATAAAAGAGTGTTCGGATGGAAGAATATAAATCTATGGTCTGTCTACAAATGCTTGCGCATGAGTTTCCAAGCTGGCTTCTTTTAGAACCATTTCCACCATTAAGTCAATATTTATTGTGACTAGAATTTATTGTTTCTGTCTCAGTTCAATGATCAATCTGCTCTGCATATTTCCATTTAATATTCTGCACAACTAAACCAACAAGATACTAATCGTTTTCTCTCGGAATTAATTCAAGCATTGCCTAGCTTCGTTCAGCTGTGCCAACAAGACTTATTTATGTAACCAGCAGTTTAATATCTGACAAGTGAACTCTTGACCATTTAACAAAGTAAATCACGCGTATCAATTCGGCTAATGTATTAGGTGTCATAACGAATTTCCTTATCTATCTACAGAAAAAAATTACCGTGACAAATGATAGCTCGATCACGCCTAACTTCTGAGTCGCATGCGCACGATTTAGAGAGTGATGGAGATAGAGTGGTCGGTGGGAGTGAAAGAGTGAGGTGATAGATTTAAATTAGGTGTATCAGAATCGATCTTGATTTGCTAGTTGCTGACAAGTGATCAGTGAAACAAACGGGCATGTGTAGGGTTGTCCGATGCGGTTAGATTTTTGCGTGTGTCAGATTCTGATGTTAGTTCTTGTGTTAAAAAAGATGGGGTCATAAGGTCGTGATTTAGGAGAAATTAAAAGCATATAGAAAGGCCATATATATAAATAACCTCGTCTATAACACTAAGAAAGTCTTAAGAACATGTCGAGTCAACATGATGCTTACTTCCACTAGATTAATGGAATGACGGAATAAAAACCGCCACAAGACAAAAAAAAAAGAACCCGTTCCAAGACTTAACAGCCAATCTTACCAACATTATGTTAACTTAGACGCTACTTGTTATGCAACTTTACTGCTAAGTCCTCCAATAAGTTCCTTACCTCCACTTAACTTACTCCAAGTACCTCCTAACTAACAATGGTCGTAGAAAGGGCCATATCTTTGGCCATGTCCGGTAGAATGTGGAGCAGAGTACGACTTTTTCGAGTTGTCAGCCCTATGGGAGACAATGGAGGGTGTGGCCAGGCAGGAAAGTGCCGATTCAATGGCGTGCGGTATCCGATAGGGACGGAATTGACATTGAAATATAATATGGCGACGTTTGTGCCACTGGCACGTGGTTGGGAATTGATCAGGATATTATTTATTTATTTAACAGTTTATGTACACACATTTAACAAATAAATAAGAAGAAGGGAACAGAAAAATAGGTACAAAGGTGATGCTTATTTCTAAAGGAATCTCTTCCAGCATACCTGCGAAAGGAGATTCGAATAAAAGATATGTAGACATCGTGTGTAAAAGTTATGTTAACATAAAAAGACAAAAAAACTTTAAATATAACATACTATAATAAATATGACTAAAATTAATATCATACTAATACGTACTACTTAAATAATACTATAAGAATAATAATAATATATACTTTAAATAATATATTAACGTGGCTTTATTGGCTTTATTAGCGTGGCTGTAATAGCCAGGCTACTTGGTGGCAAGCTTCGTGCTGACTAGGATCACGTGCTTGATCAAAGAGCTTCCTGAGAATCATATCTGGTCACAGCCAGGTCATAATGTACTTTAGTACCAGTCCTTAGGCCTTATTTGGGATAGGTCTAAGACCTCGATTTTCTAATTGTTATTGTCTTGTCTAAATAACCGATAGGGAGGAAACTCGTGGCTTAATAATATCAACCGCACGGGTCGATCTTCAAGGTTAAGCAACGCTTGCCGAGGTTAGTCTGTGGATGGGTGACGATCTTAACATCCCGAGACTCCTGCGTGCCTCGGAAAGCACGTTAAGCCGTTGGTCCCGGCTGTCATTTGTAGATCTTTGGCAGTCGTTACGGATAGTCAGAAGCCAGATAATCTGACACCAGCCGTATCGGGTTACCCAGTTAATGGGTTGTGGAGGTGTGGTAGGCAGCCGCTCCACGTAAAATACCTACTGGTATTCAGCTGAATCCGGTTTGACTGGAAGCCGACCCCAATATAGTTGGGAAAAGGCTAGGAAGGTGATGAAATAACCTTACAGTATTAGCTTTGCTTAACAGATCTTAGTGAGCATTATTGTCTCCCATCTAAACAACTCCAGGTGCTATGACGTGCTAATGCCATCCAATTCCGATGATGTAAACGGGATAGTGCTATTCGCTATGTATAGCTCCGTCTCTAAGAGCGGAATCATTATCGTTTTAAGACTTCATAGTAGGGCTGACCTGACTCTCAATCCTGACCGCCAAATCACAGCAGACTACAACTAACAAAACCAAAGCAATTAGTTAGAACTTAGAAGAATAAACCCAGTCATGGCCGCACGAAATTCTAATACTAAACAAACTACTCAATCAATTGAGGCGCGTCGAATGATTTCATGCGACAAAAGCCAGATAAATTGCCCGTTAAATAGCTCGCCATAGCAACAATTGCCCGGGACACTTTCACTAACATTTCACTGTTCCTATCTTAAGGGGGCGTCCGTTAATTACGCGAGGCGTTTCGTGTGGGGGGTCAAACCGAATCTCACGTAGGGGAATTGGGGGGTTGAGCCAAATATCACGTTTTTCTCCGCAAGCAACTGAAGCAATACTGAGCTGGACATTAAAATAGAATATGACATGTTTATGAGCTGCAGAACTCCGGTGTGAAGTCGACAGTGCACCAACAGCACCACCGGGCAAAGTGCGTACTCTAGAAACTCGCAATTTGAAAGATCTCACGGGAGATTAGGAGGCAGGAGAGGGGGTCGAGCTAAATCTCATAAAATCACACTAATGGGGTCAAAAATCGCCAAAAACTTCTCACGTAATAAATGGACGCGCCTAAGAATGCACCATTTCACCTACTCATTAGCAAGCCCGTGCACCCGTCTCGTTCTGTTGTGCATAATTTACGTATGTGGGAAAGGGGCAGCGTGTGTTATCGGAGATCGGTATGCGAATGTCGTGTAGCGTTTGATCAGGATAACGAGCGTTTTTGGTAATTGAATTTTGTTAGTTACTGTTAACATGTACCGTTCTCTTATAAATGTATGGGGTGGCCATTTAGTCATGGTATCTACTTTTAATTCCGTTACGTAGTCAAAATCTTCTAAAATTATTGGTACATACCTACCTTGTTAAGCAAGACCATATGAAAGATGCCACTAATAATAATTTTCTTTTGTTTGCAGGTAAATATCAAGAATTTTTATTCAGTTGCAAGTAGCTGTAAGTGATGAACGAAAATAACGAGAATTATGGTAAGGGCGCAACTTTAAAAGCGTGAATTGTAGGACCTTCTAATTCCATACTTGCCAATGGCAAGACCCCTTGCATCAAAGACTAGATCGTAAATTATCGCTGTCATTAAATATTAATATAATTCATACCCCGATGATGACCAGCTCCTCAAAATTAAGCCCAGCTTATTAACACATTGTTAATTAACTCTCATATTTTATTTTAGTGCTGTCAACACTCAGTGTAAAACAAAGTGGGCACACTTAACTCCCTCTTAAGTTAAGTATCTCTCGAGTCTGCGTTATCTTAAAAGTAAAAGTTACTATACAAGTACCGCGGAAAGTGAAACATAACGATAATAAAAAGCAAGTATAATGTTTTAACAGAATTGAGACTGAAAAATGGATGGACATTATACTCTCGCAGAGTTGACGTGTGATCTTAGAAGAGATCACTACTTATGGTGGCCCTAATCGTAACCTATGAGAAATCTAATTAGTTCGTCAGATAATTTCGAAAAAATAGTAGATACATATTTTTTCTTTTTACATTACACGCGTGACGTCACTTCGCTTGTAAAAATTGTACCATCATAGTGGCGTCACGCGTGTTTTCAACGCACTGCATCCAATATTTTTTGGAAATCTATCTGACGGACTGTATTGCTACGTACTTTGAAAAAAAAAAAACAACTTACCAAGAATGAGAGAAAATATATTGAAATTGTAAGTGTAAAATTGTAGGTAGATATTAATTATGTTTGAATGTGAAACTCTTACCCATATGGCATACCTATCCAATGTGTTGACCATTGGACTAAGCGAAGAAGAATACTGCTTGTTTTAAGATCCCTTTCTTTGATAAAGTGTGCTCTACCGATGGCTTGATTTCTTTTTTTAAGGACGGTAATTAATCAAATGACTTCTTCCGCTCTGGGCGGAGCGGCGTGTCAGACTCTTACTGACTAAAACCCATCCGTGTTCCTTCTAAAGCCCTTTGCGTTCCAGGGCCGCGGTGACTCTTGCGAACAAAGTGATAGGATTGAAATTTCAGTAGACATCACAATATTTGTATAGCGCCATCACAGGAACCCTGACCTCACCCAACTAAATATTTTAAGCGTCTCTCACACTTGAAAACCAAGCCAAGGACGTTTTAAGACGTTTGTAAAATCTATTAATCAACGAGAATAATTTATTAAGTGCCCGCTGTACGTAGTGACATAATATTTGTAAAGATGCGCCGGCGCAAGGTCGCGCTTGCGCATTGTGTGTCGGCGGAATGACAACACCTTGATTGTTGATGAGGGACTGGTCATCTGCTATTATTTAGGTCTTATTCAAAATAAATCTATGTGTACTAATATATGTATAAAGCTGAAGAGTTTGTTTGAACGCGCTAATCTCTGGAACTACCACACGGATTTGGAAAATTATTTTTATACAGTCATGATAGCCACATTCATGAGGAAGGCTATAGGCTATACGGGAATGGGAAATTCCTACGGGAACGGGATATGCACGTACGAAGTCGCGGGAAAAAACTAGTTAATTATATACGAAATCATTTAACAGATCAATCTATAAAATTTTAAAGACACTCATATAGATGGACTGGAAGAAAAATCATGATCAACGAGAGTCTCGATTCAAGAATATCTGATCATAATAGCTTTCATCTTGACTGGCAAACATGAATCCATTCCTTAATCACACCAACTTCGACATAAAATGTCTCTGTTCTTGACACCTCAAACTGTCAAATTATTCAGCCAACTTAATTTACCCCGAAGCGAAGGCAATAGTCTTTTGACCATATTGCCTAGTCATACGTCCTTAATTTCTTGTGTTTTGCATTAGAATGCGGATGTAACACATTTTAATGGTTTTTGGAGTTTCTGGTAACAAATATATCGATTCGTCTTCTTGGCAAGTTTCGAGTGAGGTAGTCAATACTACAATAAAATTCTCAGCTCCACTTAACCGAGATCGCGCCTGTTTGAATTATTCCACATATTTTTCAGGTGCGTGGACACTTTCGACACAAAACTATACCAATTTACCTCACAATATCCACTAGGAATCAATTTACGAATAATTTAAACAGCCGCTAAACTTCACTCGACAAAATGCCGCCAAAAACCGTATTCAACCCATTCAAAAAACCAAAGACAAAACACAGAATATCTCAACAATAACAAAACACATGTCCACCGGGCCACCCACGCAGCCACGTGGGCCCAGATAAATTAGCCGAGCCAATTAAGTGGATTATTTGTGCAATTAACTGCAATTGTTCCATTCAGGCTGTGTTATTTATCGTGGCTTTATGTCCGAGTCATAAAGGCAGTTATGTCGGAGGTCAAGTCGTCAGGTCTCTTCAATATTGGATGCATCAATGTCGGACGAAGTAGCTGGGCCAACTTTGTGAGTATATGGATTGAAGGTAGTGTAGATGATAGGTAGGAACTAATAGAGAGTACATATTTAGTTTTATCTACTTAGTATGAATATCACTGTCATCTAGAAAATACCGGCCTCATCAAGATTATTATAATAAAAAAATAATAATAGAGGTCTAAAAAAAATAATAATAATTTATATACTTAAGCTATACAGGTGCCTATTTAATCACCTTATAGTATGTTTTCCTCATTAATCTTTTCTATATGTTCACAATATATGCAGGTTTACATAAAGAGTATTCAATTCTATACTCAAGTATAATGAGGACTAAATAAATGACGTCTTTTTACTTGAATAGTATATTCGGGGTCTGAATTAAGAGTTATCATGTATGTATGGAAGGCCCAGTTTAATTTTGAAACGCGCGTTATGTAGCTGTGTTTGGTTGAAAGTGTTCCAACAGTCAATCGTTTTGAAGCTGTGTTTGGTTGAAACTGTTCCAACAGTCAATCGTTATTTAGCTGTGGTTTGTTGAAAGTGTTTCAACAGTCAATCGTTTTGTAGCTGTGTTTGGTTGAAAGTGTTTCAACAGTCAATCTTTATGTAGCTGTGTTTGGTTGAAAGTGTTCTAACAGTCAATCGTTATGTATCTGTGTTTGGTTGAAAGTGTTTCAACAGTCAATCGTTATGTGGCTGTGTTTGGTTGAAAGTGTTTCAACAGTCAATCGTTATGTGGCTGTGTTTGGTTTAAAGTGTTTCAACAGTCAATCACTTGCGTTTAATTTGAGACGGGTCAGTATTTTTTTCAAGGCAATACTTTACCCCTTAAGTGTGTGATCAATATAAACAATTAGAGAAATAGGTTCCTAGATTGATCGGTTAAGGTAAAAAAAAAAATATTCTCAAAAAAGCCACTACATCTAAACGAAAATAAAGAAACCACCGGCCGATCCCCTATTCAACTAAATAAGAAAAATGTAACTTCTCCTAAGTCTTTCATTACGTCGGCAAAATAAAACGAAACACATTTATTAGTTTAACAATTCTACAAAATTAATCAGCTGTAGGGTTGCCAACTTCAAGAAGAAAATTTTAAATGGACTCATAATTAAAATAACAAAAAAAAAACAACATCCTGTCCAGATAATGTTTACAAAAATACTATGATTTGTGTTTTTGTGTATTTATAAAAATACACAAAAACAATCTCCCATTTTTTATTGACATTTTTTAATTAATTTTCTAAGGTACTAATCCAAAATTACTGTTAGTATGGCAACCCTACAACCTGTAGTCGAATAACATTCGATGCGCGTGCTGCAATAAAGGGTTTTAGTACAATTTACATCACGTTTTACGTCGGTCTGCGGCACACACTAATTAAATAACCCTTATTTTTAACTCTGCGGTTTAAATTAATAAGATGACTTCAATGTTGACTGGCCTGTTGGTCGAGTGGTTAGTGACCCTGACTGCTTAACCGGAGGTCGTGGGTTCGATTCCCACCCAGGACAAATCTTTGTGTGATGAGCATGATCATTTGTTCTGTGTCTGGGTGTAATTTGTGTATAATATGTATGTATTTAGAAATATATAAGTATGTTTATCAGTTGTCTGGTTGCCATAGTACAGGCTCTGCCTAGTTTGGGATCGGATGACCGTGTGTGAGTTGTCCCAGGATATATTATTATTATTATTAATGTTTTTAATAATATTAATTGATCGTTCATCATTGTCTGTATGGTTATTGTCTTCTCTTAGTTATTATAAAATTATATTGTTATAATATGTTTTATTATACTGTCCGTTTCCTTTTGTTGTCTGTCAGCGCTCGATTTTATTTAATTCTCGTTTTATCGTAGGTATATCTTGATAAACGTCAAGCTACATAGTTTAATAAAACAGAATCTTGACAGAACTCGACAACGTCCTCAATTTATTTTTTTGCATCAAAAAATGGCCAACTGCCGTAAAATTATACATTCCATATACTATGCGTCTCATCAACAGGTTAACGTGTAGAATTAAACGCCAGTTTGGTCTCGTCTAGACTTTAAAATATACTTGACACCAGCTTATAATTAAGTTTATACATACTGGATCCTCATCATTTATCTCAGTCAACATATATAATTTAGTTTCCTTCATAAATGCCCCTACTGGGTGCCTACAATCATTCGGCTTTCGTTCTTTTTGCTCTTAAGAACTTATTTGAGGTCTTTTATCCTTTCAATACATTGTGTACCGACCTTTTGTGCGGTATGGGAAGCTAAATTATCAATAACCCTATATAATTTACAAACCCTTTCTTTTATTCAAATGTTAACGTACAAACGCGGACAAAAGTGGGCGACCACTTTTCAATCACCCTTTCTGTCTCAGTAATAAGGCTGCAAAGAGCTCTACCACTTTTGTCCGCGAGTGTACGTAAAAGATATTTATTCTTTTCAATACGTGAAATGTTTCGGCAAAGGTATTATTATTCAAGATGGCGGCACTGGCGATATCTCGATTGAATTGATTCGTATCGCAATAATCGAATGTTTGCATGGATTTAATAATAGAGTTCTTGAAAGGCGATCAAAGGATGTATGGTATTGAAATGTTTAGGGTTCAGTAAAATAAAATTATGATGATTTTGTACTTCTAAGGCAGCAAAATATTTGAAAAAAAAATAGTAGGGACTAAATAGGATTCTCTTGGAATTCCCACGTGGCTGTTCTTTCTTTATGTAGACCCCAAACTAGAACGATATTTCAGGCATTCTCAACTGGGAACCAGCGTTAGATATGGTTGCAAGGGTCTAACTCATTTAGGCTGCACTCGGTTGCAGTATATTTAAACATATTTTGCCTACTGCAACAACGATGGTTACTCTTGACTAGAAGAACTCAAAGACTGTGTTTTGGAGGTTTAATATTAACTTTAACGGAGGTTAAATTAAACCTATAGTAGGCGCCAGATAATCGTGGAATATCGGTCATTGACCCACCTACATTTATTGACATTTTTAATTTGAAAAACGGAATTAATGACACAAAACTGTCCCGAATCATCATCTCTCGTGATCCTTAACATTGTCTAATAATGAAAAACGATTCATATTTAATTGTTCAGGTACCTATGAGCAGTTATTAGGGAAAGGTCAATATACTTTATTCCAAATTTATCTGGCGCCTACTATAATTTGTGCAAACCTAAAGGTCTACAACCCTTTAACTCTCAAAGGCTTCAAAAACGTGATTGTTTAACCGATCCTTAAGCCAAAAATCACAAAAAATATAAAACTTTTCTTCAAGTCACTCGAATCCTGCTGTTCTTCAAAACCTCAAACATCCTGTCCATTCATACAGATTCCATTTGATCATCAATCATACTTAGCTCCTTTGTATTTAATACATATTTTCGGTTCGTCGGTCTTATTGTGATGTTAGCGATTATTTTTAAACATTTTAGCACGAGTTTATTAATAACTAACTGTCGCCCGCGGCTCCGCCCGCATGAATGTTGAAAATTATCGCAAAGGAACATATTCGCGGGATATTATTATTATTCTTATAGTATTATTTAAGTAGTATGTATTAGTATGATATTAATTTTAGTCATATTTATATCTAAAGTTTTTTTTGTCTTTTTATGTTAACATAACTTTTACACACGATGTCTACATCTCTTTTATTCGACTCTCCTTTCGCAGGTATGCTGGAAGAGATTTCTTTAGGAATAAGCATCACCTTTGTACCTATTTTTCTGTTCCCTTCTTCTTATTTATTTGTTAAATGTGTGTACATAAACTGTTAAATAAATAAATAAATAAAAAGTATCCTATGAGTTATTCCAGACTATAATATACTGTATCCTATGTGCTAAATTTCATCAAAATCCATTCAGTTGTTTTTGCGTGAAAGAGTAACAAACATACATCCATACATACATTCTTACAAAGTAGGATTTAAGACGAAGATAAACTGTGATGGGTCTTTTGAATAATGAACCATTACGTAACACTTATTCTTAATTACCACTAAGCAAAACACTTGGAATGCGAACTACAAACCGTGGGCAAACCAATGAAAATACTGCTAAATCTACGTAATACTACGAATACCAGCCATTCATAACTTTTTATTCGATTCGGAATCGATTCAAACGTTCCAATGAATCGATTATTAATTGCGAGAATCGATTGTAACCTCAAAATAGTGTCCCACGCTGGAAAATCCACTATTCACTTCAGTCACTACGATTGAGTAGAATGTCATTTATTGCTTTGAAATAAGGGCTTTTGTAGATGAATGATTAAGTTGGTTTATGAGTCAATATGGCTATGTAATTAACATTTTACCTTGCTCCAGATAACAGGTGTGGGTTTATCTTAGTATGGGGCAGGTTGCAACTTACTGAGATTTTTAATTAAGTCAATAAGTTTGTTGACTTTTTAGGGCTACTGTACAATGGGGTACGTTGGCGTTTACAATGCGTATTGGTTGAGAAGTTATTACCTTAATTAATGCTTTGAATGCCATTGAAGATAATATGGGTCATGAACTTTAGGGCCAAATTGAAAGTCCTTTTTGGTGTATTTGATGTTATAGGTACAAGTATTGTCAGATTTTTTCAAAATAATAAACGAGTTGATTAGAAAACTCAATCATGAAGCTGTGTGTTACTTTTTCACAATAAAGGGCAATAGACAAGGAAGCTATAGTAGGTATATAATTTGCACCTGTGCGAAGCCAGGACGAGTCGCTAGTTAAGATTTTTTTTTTTTTTTTTTTTCATTTATTGACCACCATCTCAACTGCTGGTCAGCGATGATGCGACGATGGAGCACGCTTGCCTGGAAGTATCAACAACTTCTTAATGTATTTAGATCATTATTCGCAAGTACATTTCCAACCTTGCTTATCAAATAAATAATTTCCTATCGCATTGCATTTAATATTGTTATCAATTGTGCAAGTTAATTCTCAATCTCCTGCGGCGTTCAGAACTCATAATGTACAAATATGAAGGTCGTTTTAAACAAAGAGAATATAATTCTATTCATTTGCACTATTGATTTGATTTACAGGTGTTAATAAAGGACTGGTCGGGTTTTGTTCGGTTAAATTCGGCTGGCTTCGGCTTTGATCGTTTTATTTTAGTTTGTTCTCAAAGAAAGGTTAGAAAAGTATTCCCGTTCCCGTATAGCCTATAGTATTCCTCATGAATGTGGCTATCATATATAAAAATATTTTTTCAAATCCGACTGGTAGTTCCAGAGATTAGCGCGTTCAAATTAACTTTTCAGCTATATTATTGGGAATTAGCTTCATTTGAAAGACCAGAAAAAGAAATATAAAGAGTATACGAGTAACTCGTACATATTATAATAGGTACTTACATTACGTTTTGTTTAGAGGTGAAAATTGATTATACATCGAGTGATTAAAAATCATGTTTTTTTTTAAATTAGTTACTGGTCACACTAAGAACTTGCGACAACCATACCTCAGAGACGGTATTTTAAATATCGATACCCATTACAGAAAAACCTTTTTGAAGAGTTGAAAATCCTCACGTTCCTGCGACGGAAACCCATACGTCACAGTCTAAACGACCCTTAATATCTTGCGAATACATACATTCCAATACATTACAGTCTAAACGACCCTTAATCAGTGCGAATAAATTCATTGTAACGACAGTTTAATTAAGCTCAGTTTTTTGGCTTATTGCTTATGTACGTATTGAGTTGAAAAGGTATTGTTATCTATATATATAAAAACGAATCCCTATTTCCCTTGGTCACGGCATCACGCGTGAACGGCTGGACCAATTTCGTTAATTCTTTTTTTGTTGTGTTTGTTATTGTCAGGAGAAGGTTCTGATGAAAGAAAATTTTTAAAACAAATACACATCCGGGCGAAGCCGGGGCGGGCCACTAGTTACATTATATTTAAAAATGCTTACTATGTTATAACGGAAGTGGTGTGAAAATATGTCTTGGGAAGTAATTCAATTCAATTGAATTAAGTAGTTATGAAATAATTATTCTGTAGCCGTATTGCGAAATCTAGCCAAGAGTTTTCATTTGGACAGTACAATATAATACCAACTTATGGCCTGTTTCACCACCTTTTTTTAAGCTTGGGATATCATCAAATGACTTCTTCCGTTCTGGGTGGAGCGGAAGGGCGTGTCAGACTCTTACTGACTAAAACCCATCCGTGTTCCTTCTAAAGCCCTTTGCATTCCAGGGCCACGGTGACTCTTTCGAACAAATTCCGCAACCCTGGCCCGCTTCACCACCTACGATTAAGTTCCCGTTAATTTACTTGGCAGATAATTCCATACAAATTATGCTCCATTTTTTCATTTATTCGGTGATTAGGTCGTGAAACAGGCCCTTAATCTTCCCTTACTAAATCTTATATTTTGGAATCGAATAATCTAGCCGGTTAATAAAACTTAAATTTTAATCATAAATTATACCACCGTTTCCAAACCGATAGATAGATACATTTCTCGGACTGTAAGGCTGCGTCTCCACTAGAGATGTGCGAGTATGCGTAGCGAGGGATGTGTTTGTAAAGAACCAGTAGAATCGCTTCATTTACGTAGCCTGTATGTAGCGTGCCTGAAGCGATTCTATTAGTTATTAACAACATATCCCTCGTTACGCATCCTCGCACATCTCTGCTCGAAACCCTTAAGATCAACGTCTTAATTTAAATATACACTCATATATCATTACTATCGTCTCTAAGTTCCTAGATTCCTTCCACACAAGCCAAAATCCCTGTTACAGAGAAACCCAGTCTAAGCATTACAGACTACTACTTCAAGTCTAAGCTTCTTGTCTTATTTCTGCCCTTATCCCATGGTACTTGGGGTCGTCGCAACACGTTTTTTACTTCTATTCTGTCCTGTCAACCGTCACGCTATCACTAACTCCCTTTTCTTTCATATCACTCCTAACACAATCCATTTGGCCTCCATGTCCATCCATCCACGTTTATATTTACATATAACTCTTTTAGTTACATGCATTTCATCCCTCCTCTTCACATGACTCTAAAGCAGTGGTTCCCAACCTTTATTTGACCCGGGATCACTTTGATTTATTTGTTGTTAGCAGTGACCAGAAATCAAGAATAAAATTAAACTGTACTTATCTATAAAAAAAAAAAACTTATAAGTGCCCTAAACAATATAGATAATTAAAACTTCTACCATAAAAACTATCTACATATATAATCAAAGGTAAAGAACATTGTCATAGAAAACCCAATATGTTTAAACCTATGTTTAACCTATGTTTAAAACACAATCATTTTATGTTTGGCATTGATGGAAACGTGAAATCAATTTGCATCAATGACATTTTTGAAGAATAAAGATTGAAGTATTAAACCTTTCGCGGACCATATTTTAGTCCTTGCGGACCACCAGTGGTCCACGGACCACAGGTTGGGAACCACTGCTCTAAAGTCTAAGCATAGCTAATCATACCCATGTCGACAGGGACGTGGTGCATCGCAGCATCCAAGTGATTCCAGTGAAATTGCCCCGACAGACTTTCATCGATCTTAGGAAATTGATTTCCTTCACAAATCGCTGTGAATCACTTTCTCATACGATATGCCACGTACAGTAATGTTGGTATCGATTACTGGGTATTACCTAAGTTATGTATAGGATGGAACATGATTTCTAATACTAAAGAACACGCAAGTTTAATAAAATATTCAGATGTAAAAGCTTGTATCGAAAATTGGCCAACTAAGGAGAGTTCACAACATGCAAATTCTTCAATCTATGTCGAAGTTTGAAATCAGAGAACGCCCTTCAAAATCCATCGCACGACGCATAATTATTGACTATCAACCCACAATTAAGTACAACGTTGCGGTCAGAACGTGCCAATTCAAAACACAAATCGCTACTGGCGACTGTCTGGTAATCAGATCCTTTTAGGGCCCATATTAAGTCCCTGGAGCAACACAAAATGTAAAAGACTCCTGAAAAAATGTACCCCGTACAACCAAAATACAACCGACATTACAAACCTGACCAAAAAGCCTCTCGTACAATAATTAAAGCACGCACACTCGTGACATTTGCAGTGATGTAGCGATCCTAACGCGTGCACTCACGCGCACCCGTCGATCCACGGGTTTAGAGATGCCCAAACGCACCATAATTGGCGAAAACGCTTTTGGGCTCGGTATTTTTATTCATGGATTCTTGCGGCCTCTTTTGTAACCTTAAGGCCTTTTATGGCCCATCCTTTTTGCTGCCAAACGTGCGCACGCGCCGCTGCTAAGACGAGTGAGCAATTAACATTATTCTGCTTTGCGATTGGTCAAAACCAAAACAATACATATGCAATGATTGTCTGACAGTTTTTCGTGGATTTTGCCTGTCACCGTTTTGGGTCTGACAGACGATCTTTTATGGATGGCTTGCGCAACATTTTGTATACGATGTAATGTATACGTAGGTTTTTGTCTTATTACATGTACTCGATGGACGTATACGGAGTAGCGAAATATTTTACAGAAGAATTGCGTCATCAACTTGTTCATTGAGCAGAAAAACTTGACGTTTAAGTTGTCTGCCGTCCGACTAGTTTTATGCACCGTGCAATGTCTGACAAAGATACCAATATTTAGAAAGTTAATTCCAAATTCTAAAAAATCCATAGAAACAATGTAAAATTCAAAATAACAGCGCAACAAACAAAGGGCCGGCGTGCCACTAACTTTCTTAAGTCACTGCATATTTGAACAGCCAATTTGCATTCCCTCAAAACGCTCAGTAAATCACAGTACTTTCTTAAACAAACAGTGCTTTCATTACAAAACCAAATGCAGTTTATCTGGGCTCTGTAAATTTTAAAGAGAAAACAATGGTTACGCCTTTCCATTTCTCTAAATCAAATAGTACCAAAACCGGCCGATGGTTATGAGCGGCGCTGTTGGTGCCCGCGCCGCAGATTTATGTCCAGCGTGCGCCCGCGCACCTCTACTATTTATTGCGATTAGAACACTCTTTGTGGTAGCTGTGTTCAGATGTACAGCGTTTTACTTCAACTTGTTTATGGTATGGAATAGCAATATGTATCTCCATGTCCGAAATGAAAAGCTGTTATAAATGGCTTTAAGATTTTCTTGCTAACAGTTTACTGGCAATCATTTGAATGTTCTGTTTAGGAACGTTGGAACTGCAATTTTAAAGCCCATAATTTATTTAAATGCTAAAACTCTTCATTGATGCATGGAGATTATTCCTTTTTGGGTAAGAAGCGTGAGCGAAGGTAACAGATTAAGCCAAATGGTTCTCTATTGCGCTTTTTAGGCTCGATCACCTTAGCCGTGATCACAGGGCTATCTACTCTCCTTATTTAATCTTAAACAGGTAATTACATCAATTACACACGAATTCGAACCTGCGACCTCCATTCTTGCTGGCATCTTAACTGCGGCCTTACAAGGCGGTCGAATTACACACAATACAAACATTTCGGATCAATTAGGTGCCTGCGCGGGCGCACCCAGTCCGAATCAATTATAATGCACTAATCTGTTATCTTGGGCTATAAGCTTGTAAGAGCTATTCATATGATGATCTTACGACAAAAACATAAACGCGCGGTTTCACATAGCTTCCTAAATATATTTTTTAAACCAGTACTTGTATGTGACATTCTAAGTAACAAATAACGATTATCAAAAGTCTATTCTGTTAAGGGACCACAATCTCATACAAATTGTTTTTTTAGACACCCAATATCGATGTTAGAATTTCACTTTGTTCAAACCCTATCGTCACATTTTAAAATGTCTCCTGCGAATAGCTATCTGCATCTCGTAAACACGGAAGCCAGTAAACCTCATCAATAAAATTATTTATTATCAATACTGGTGGCTAGATATTAGCCCTTACACTGCACCAGGATTTATAGCCGTGGTTCTAGTCAACACGGTCGTTATTTAGTTCTCTATAAAATATTCACCCTGCCGTACACTATCGCTGGATCCGTGTGAAGAGTGTCTTATGGCAAGCGGATACTATTCTAAACTATTGTGAAAGAATTTAATATCACATTGTTCCTAATCATTGGTCAGGAATTAATTTATTGCTTTGGCCATTGCGAAAATAATAGGTTTTGCGGTTCCTAATTCGGCTTTATCATGTGTGCTTGTTAACAAATCTGTTCATATGATAATCTAATTGCTGTAAAACGATATCGATCTTAATTTCATTCCAAACTTGGTAGTCCATTGACTGAAGTTTATTTAATAATCCTTTTCAATCAAAATCAATTAAAGTTAATTGGTTACTGCCTAAATGAGATGGAGACAAAAACGCTTGCAGGTGAACTGAACATGGCTTAATTTTCATATAGTTAATCAATTTCTCTTGCTTCCAAATACAGTCAAGCGTAGGTTTTAGCAAAACTAATGTCACATTCCCACGATTGGCTCAAAACCCGAAAGTTTTTTTAGATGTCCTCAATCACACCGGCAATTTGTCAGATTCGCCATACTCCCAAATTGGTTGCATTCGTCATTCGTTCCGGTGTAAATACTCACTTTACTCGATTGGCGGATATTCAAATAAGTGGTACAACTACGAACCTTAGGAAAGGTACTCTCTCTTTGGAGTCAGAACACGGGGTCACTATGATAACTTAGGTCTTACCGTCGAGAAGCGAGGACTTGAAATATGGCCTGAGAATCGCGGTGTTTAAAGTTATCACTATTATTTTGAATTTATTTGATTTGTTCAGTTGAATCATTCTGTGTGGTGTTGGTACAGATTTCTGTTTCTATCCTAAATTAACGTTCGTGACCGTTTTGTTATCAAATGAAAGGGAAAGATTGAAGTCTGCCCCTATTATTAAATCTGTAGCTTTCTTGTTAGGTTTATAACCTTTTCTTATATTTACGTTTTATCAATGGCTATTTCGTTCTTGTTTTTAAAAGTGCAATCACTCTTATAAGTTCAAATAGTTACTACATATTAGAAAACGGATTTTCATGTGGTTTTCACCAATGCATGAGGAAGGTTCATGTGTACAATTCGTCCTGAAATTATTACGGCAACGGGACAAAATGGTATGCGCGTACAAATTCGGGGGCAAAAGCTAGTACATTATAATTTATAAGTTTATTTTTATTCATATTAGCTTTAAGTGTGTTATTGCACCCCTATTTAATCTATTTTCTTCTAGTCCTTCTGAAGTTTGTCTGGTAAAGATTGTTATTAGCGATAAGACCGCAGTTGTTGCCTGCTTAATAAATATTTGTAAATGAGCATTGTTAAAATGTAGGGTTACAACTAACTCTATTCTATCTACCTCAACAAAATTATCTTGCTGCTAATTCTCCCATTCCATCTCCTTATCAGCCTCATCTATAATCATGCGCATTTGATCACTGATCTTCTCTATTACACACGCATTTCATTTCTCACAGGCGAGGCGGCCTTGCCCACTGTTTCCGTGCCCTGAGGCCATACTTTCACTAAGAGTGCCTCCCTCTTCACATGAAAGCCATTTCTAGGTATCATTTCACACATTCCAAAACACTTAAGTTTGATATTCTTCAATGTTGCTAAATTCTCGTGATTTTTAAAGGTTTTAGTTCAAAAGTATAAGGTTTCATTGAGTTTTGGGTTATCATATTTCATGTCGTTTGGAGAAAGTTTGCATTGTTTTAAAGGCTTGATGGTTTTCTTAACTTTTGTTTTATCTAAAACCTAACTAGGTTTCTAATCTATTGGTTTTGTTACAAACATGAAGAAATTATGACTGCAAAAGTTGAGTATCTATGATTACAATATACTTAGTAAAAAAATGTCTCGATAACCATAAAAGTATTATGACTAAAACGGTTCAATCAATTTGAAAACCTATCAATACTTTTTTGGTAATTTAATCTTAATTCTTTATGGTCTTCTTTCCTTCAGTACAAGTCTGCACTGACAATGTCAATCTCTTATGAAACGTTTACTTGCTAATATTATTTTAATAGATTTATTTTGTGTACGATTTTATTTCCTTGAGCGAAATCAATCTTTGAATAAAAATGGGTGACTCAGAGGATAGCAGCATTGCGAACCAGCCGGTAGAAGTGCTGCTCGCAGCCAAGTCTGCGGAGAGCTCTGAGGAGCTGCCGATGGAGGAGTGGTCCTCATTAGATATATTAATGCCTGAAGAAAACAAGAAGAAAAATTTATTTCAAGAGGGGTTGTATGACCCGGGTAGCGGAGAAGTCTGCGCACAGTATATTACTATGTCTGCTAGTTCTGTGTTCAGACACCCTTACTACAAGTATCCGCCGATCATAGATCCAGGAATAGAAAGGGCGCTATTAGCACCTGAAGATATTATCAAATACCCGGCCGATGGACAGGCCTTGTACCTAGCCACCTGCAAGGAGATGAATCAGTGCCCAGTCAGAAGTTTCTACAGAGGGCTACTTGGAACTCAAATAGATCTACGGTACTACTGCATCGATCCGAATGGATTCCGGGCAATGGCTATGGCTTTAAAACACAATAATACGGTCGAAGAATTAGATCTTACTGATAACTTTTTAAACGATGATGCTTGTTATCATATGGGAGAAATGCTGTTATCAAACGGGGTAATTACTGAACTCAATTTACGTGGTTGCAGAATTGGCCCTCAAGGTGCTCGACGACTGTTTTGTAGCTTACCACATAACAAATCACTCAAGACTCTTGATTTGAGTTATAACAAGTTGGGTGATGAGGGCATGGAGCATTTAGCCAAGGCTGTACTTTATGGACTTAATGTAAAGAAACTTAATTTAAGCTACAACAGCATAACAGGTAAAGGAGTTGCGTTACTAGTAGAACCATTTGAAACCCATAACAAATTTACATACTTAGACCTTTCGTGGAACAAAATATATACTCCAGGAGGCTTTGCGTTTCTCGAGATGTTATCCGAAAGCACTTGCCTTGAAGTCTTAAATTTGGCATGGAACTCCTTGTCGGGTGTTCGGATTAGCATAGCTTTAAAACACATCTTAAGTTGCCCGCTCTTGAAAGAGCTAAATCTTAGTAATAACATGCTAAAAGTAGAAGCCATCAAGACTATAACAGGAGTACTAGCAAAAGCTACAAATTTAACTTATTTAAATTTGTCATATAATCCTATGACCCCTGGCGACGCCATTAGCGTATTGAATAAAGTAGGGGATACAATTTCAAAAGTGCACACATTATTAATGGACAACGTGAACGTTACAGAAGATTTTTTATCTTTGCTTGCACAAATAAAACATAACAAATCAAAGAAAAACCTAGTTGTAACTTACGGGACCGTTGAAGGTACTTTTAAAGCTAAAGGCCCAGACCCCAGGGAAATAATACTTAATAGAATTGATTATCTTCTTAAGAAAATGAAGAAAACCAAGCTTGATATAGCATTGTTTGCGCTGCAACTCCAGAAAGATAATTTATTTATACAGAGTACGAAGGATCTGATTTACGCTTTCCGACGCGCTGGGGTGTTTCTCGATGAAGATATTATTGAGGAATTGGCCATCTCTTTTCAGGAGCTAGGCCAGCCAAAGAATGCTAAAGTCAAAAACTTAGATGTAAACCTACTGGTAGAATATATAAAACGAAAATGGCCAGACAAGAAGCTACCCCCCACTCCTCCCCCTGAACCGGAACCGGAACAAGTACCAACAGCCAACAAAGGTACGGGAAAAAAAGTAAAAGGGAAGAAGTGAATAATCTCATAGATTTTAATATATTCCTCATAGTTACCATTGCCACTGCAGACATCAGTGTGTTTTGATACAACGATATAGATTTATAATATTTTCAGCTTTGGTCCACGTTTAATTTTGTATGTATTTATTTTTAAGAAATTGGTTTTGAATGCTGTGTGATTTGTGGATTTAGATGTATCCACAAATATTGCGCTTTTCGTTTGGGGATAAACAAACTAAACTGCCCCCAGAAGCCAGCATGCATACTTTTTGTTTGTTTTAAATATATGTCTATAAAATGTTGGCAATATTTTTTGATAAAATTCTTTATCTCGAAACATAATTTGATTGAGTCTGCTTTTTAGCTTCGTTGGCAGTACGATATTTTAGACTAAAATTTATTTTAGATCTGTGTATAAGTAACGATTAAATGTAAAGATTCTTAATGGTGTTTCTTTTAATTATGCTCTACAATAATATAAATGGGTGATTTACATCGTGGACATGAAGCAGCGCGAGATTCTTGCCCATTGTCGCACGTCACGGGATCTTTGTCAGTGTGATCATAGTTGTGACGATATCTCCCAAGGTTACATTAGAGATTTGCATAGCAAAAGATGGCCTTGTATGTTGTGCGTACTATGTGGGGCAAGTTTCTGCGAATCATGATAGTGATTTATTTTCTTGTTAGTGACAGTTAGGTCTGAAAAAAGTTTCATTCATCCAAATGTTGATTTGGATGAATGAAACTTTTTTCAGACCTCATGAATAGGTACTAAAATAGCATAGCGTATAGCCCGCTCTTGTCTCGATTGCGCCTGATACAAACTGATTGGAGAGGTCTACAATAGAAATAATGAGCTCAAAAGGTATCTGATCACTTTGAATGCTGACAGGTCCTAGGTGGTAAGGGAGTCCTCTAGTGAAAGAGTTCCTCTTTGGCTGGAGGCCTAACAGCATGGAGGAGAGTGGATAGTGGTTGAAGATGAGCAGCATAAGCATAAATGTTGATTAAGAAGCAATACGATCATGAACTTACAATTAGTCCTTTGTGAAAAATATTCCATTTACAATGGACTCTTGTTTTGAAGACTGATGGGTAATATGAGATAAGGGACACAGAAGCTAGCCGTGAGATCCACACTTAAGCTGTTTGTATAATAAATGTGGAAGGAAGAACGAAACACATACCTTAAATCATGAGCCTATAAGTAGTACCTTGTGATTAACATTACAAATTGCAGCGGGAGCATGGAGCCGCGCGCGCCGGCGGCTGCGCTGCGCTGGCGCACGGTGGCGTGCGTCACGCAACCTGGACTTGTCCGCTTTATTATTATTTATTGCTTTCAAATAATCTCCGACTAGATAATGCTATACAAAATGCCGCTGCGCAGCATTCCTGCCGTAATGTGGGATTCTGAGTGAGATGTTAAACGATTCGTGCTGAAGCAAGACAAGACAAGGCAAGGCAAGGCAAGGCAAGGCTACGGCTCTCATATTGTGATGTCCACTGATAGATCTTATCGGTAAGGGTTGTCGGCAGATATGGCCGTGTTTCCTTCGTTCCCGTATTGGGTGGGAGTTCTCCTTGTTGCGTATATGGGGGATAAAGTGCTTGCCTGTGCCTGTCGTCGATAAGATCTGGCGTGATGTCAATGTTTTTAGTTTTTACACGTTATGTTTTTATTTTTATATGGGCACTGCTGGCACTGCTTTTCAATTGGCCCGTGTCTTCTTTCCCAACGAAATTATTTGGATATGACTGAAAACTGAACACTTTAGAATGGGTATGACAACGTGTGATCTCAAATAATGTACCTAATAGTTATAATTAATTTATTTGTCTCTGTAATATCAAATTATATTTTAATTATTAATACTGAGAACCCTGAACACATCATAGAGCCCGTTACGAAAGAAATTTTCTGCAGCGCACTATCAAAGACGGTAATCAGAACCCGAGGAATTTGCACCGACATGCGGAACCCTGATTTAAATCAGCTCTATTTATGATGTGCACTAAAAAACTAGATCTTTAAACAAACTATACATTTATAAGTATTTGATGGAAATATAGTAACCGAGTGTAGAATTTGCAGGACATTATGGTCGCAACTGCTTTTGATCAATTCAGATTTTGATAAAAAGTATTTTATGTAAGCAGAACAAGTTCACTTCACTTGATAACACGTTGGCACACGTTGCTGTTAAATGATAAATGATATTTATTTTGCAAGTAGATAAAACATAACACTTTTACACGTCAATCTTTTTGGTCAAATTAAGCTAGATGAGGCCGGTGTTTCCTAGCTGACTACCCTGAGAAGAAACACCGAAACAAACTCAGAGGTCAAAGTCTCTTTTAAAGTCTATACTATCTGTACTGGTCAAAACATATGAGAACCATGTAGTTTAATGTCTGAGGTGGCCTTTTGAGGAAAGTACCACACAGATTTGAGTGAACCTGTCCAGACAGTGCAAGCATTTGTCAGTTATCGTATAGCTCAAACTTAGAACTTTAAGCAGCTCAACGATTTGACGAATAATACCAAAGTAAGGACATTTGGGTAGGCCGCATAAATAACTCAAACTGCCAGAGAAACTAAAATAAAACCCAAATATGAATATACATAATAATGAATGAAATAAAAAAAAATAATAATAATGATATACATAATCCTTACATACACAATACGTTATACGAGAACCATGCAGACTAGAGTCTGAAATGATCTTTTTAGGAAAGTACCTCACAGATTTGAGTGGACCTGTCCAGTCCAGCACTAGACTACTGACAAAGGCCTTTGTCAGTAGTCGAGTAGCTCAACTTAAAAACATTAAGGAGCTCAACGACCCGACCCGTTGAAGAAAAAACCTGCAAGGAAAAGCTCAATTACTAGCCAATCTCTCTCAAAAACCGGTTTCTTAGTACTTGTTTAAATGCAAAGTGTCATACTTATCTAATATTTACCTTTTTTTTGTTGCAGGTAACTTTCGCTGAGACATTGAAAGCAGTAGTGTTGACATAGCAGTCTCGTCTGACGAAGAATAAGTAAGTCGGTGTTGTCAATACCGGCAGGCTGGTCTTCAGTGCAAGCATGGTGCTTGAATATATTATAATAATAATAATTACTTTTCATGTTGATATTTTCCCAAAGGGTAAAACCGGACCCTATTACTAAGACTCCGCTGTCCGTCCGTCTGTCACCAGGCTGTATCTCATGCACCGTGATAGATAGACATTTGAAATATTCACAGATGATGTATTTCTGTTGCCGCTTTAACAACAAATACTAAAAAACAGAATAAAATAAATATTTAAGGGGGCTCCCATACAATAGACATGATTTTTTTGCCGTTGTTATGGTACGGAACCCTTCGTGCGCGAGTCCGATTCGCACTCGGGTTTTTTTATTCTTATTTTTCTGTCAGATCGAATCTACCCCTTGAAATATACTTTTCTAAGCACTCCCATTCACGGCTTATAATTAAAAGTATTAATAAGATAAAAATAAGTTGCCGCCCCTAATCACTTGGCTATCTTTCCATGAATATTTATAAAACTTAAGTACCTGTACAGATTTTCCACTACAAAGATTTATGGATCTTCCGCCACAGCCTCCGAGATTTAATTAACTTTTTAATTAAACTGTTAATCGATCCTATTATGTGCTATCTTATAAATAGTTAAGTAATTAATTAAAATACTCAAATTGTTATTTCAATAGTGTACCATAAAGAGAATTCCATCTACTTGTCTAATTGAATTTTGGTACTACTTTTAGAGGTACTTAAATATCTTAATTTACCTAAGTTTTACCTTTAAATGATATTTATTTTGCAAGTAGGTTAAACATAACACTTTTACACGTGAATCTTTTTTGGTAATTTTAAGCTAGATGAGGCCGGTGTTTCCTAGCTGACTACACTGAGAAGAAACACCAAAACAAACTCACGAGGTCAAAGTCTCTTTTAAAGTCCATACAATATGTCCTGTCTTTGTAACTTAGCACAATTTTATTTGAATTTAACATCCCGATTACAGAAATGCGCAGCGTCATCTTGTAAACATTAGCATACGTTGATGTGTGATTAGACGAATTAAACTTGATATGCTCTGAAAATTATTAGCATTGCCTTCTACTACTGAGTATCGTCCCCTTCTTTTCATCCCAATTCTATACTGCTCAGTATCTATAGAGCTACGCTTCTCCCATACTTCCCGATCCCTCATCCAGGTGTTTTCTGCGCCTTTATCGGGCTTTAACCCGGCTCCTATATTGGCCCAACCAAGTACCAGTTATAACAGCTGCCAGCCCCATAAACCTGCGGCCCTCAAACAAGCCCACTTGAGGACGTCTTCAATCCAGCACACGTCTCCTTCAAAGCCAGACGATGTTGATTGCGCCTTCTGTGACTCAGTTGTCGCTGTAAATTGAAAGTAACGCGTCAATTTTTTCGCCTATCATTACCACGTATCATTACCCACGAACTGTATCAGCAGTTTGTCCATTTGATTCAGGGTTGGCGAATTCGTCTTTAAGACTTATCTTGAAATGATTTTTAATACCTCTTGCCAGTTGTTTCGAATTCCATCCTCTAATCGACAACGACTCGACTATCTAGTTGAGTTGTTATTTATTTTGTTATCTGGCCATGTGTTCTTGAAGTCTTTTCATCAACTGGTCCTGTTCCATAATGATAAATGATATTTATTTTGTAAGTAGGTTTAACATAACACTTTTACACGTCAATATTTTTGGGTAATTTTAAACTAGATGAGGCCGGTGTTTCCTAGCTGACTACTCCGAGAAGAAACACCGAAAAAAACTCAGGTCAAAATTTATTTTAAAGTCCAAACAATCGTACTGGTCAAACATATGAGAACCATGTAGTTTAATGTTTGAAGTGGTCTTTTGAGGAAAGTAGGTACCACACAGATTTGAGTTGACCTGTCCTGACAGTGCAAGCATTTGTCAGTTATCGTGTAGCTTAAACTTAAAACTTTAAGGATCATAATCCATAGGTCTTCACTTATCTTCTGAACCTGTTATATTTGACTCTTTTGATACATCCCTTGGTCCCTTACACGGCCTAACCAACTTCTTATGGTATACCTGAACATAAGTTTACCCCAAGAAGGTACCTTTTGTTACTTCATTGTACATCCAGGTCCCTTACATGGCCTAGCCAACTTCTTGTGGCATTCCTGGACGCCAGTTTACCCCTAGAAGGTACCTTTTGTTACTTCATTGGACATCCTGGTCCTTACATGGTCTAGCCAACTTCTTGTGGCATTCCTGGACGCCAGTTTACCCCTTAAAGTTACCTTTTGTTACTTCATTGGACATCCAGGTCCCTTACATGGCCTAGCCAACTTCTTGTGGCATTCCTGGACGCCAGTTTACCCCTAGAAGGTACCTTTTGTTACTTCATTGGACATCCTGGTCCTTACATGGTCTAGCCAACTTCTTGTGGCATTCCTGGACGCCAGTTTACCCCTTAAAGTTACCTTTTGTTACTTCATTGGACATCCAGGTCCCTTACATGGCCTAGCCAACTTCTTGTGGCATTCCTGGACGTAAGTTTACCCCTAGAAGGTACCTTTTGTTACTTCATTGGACATCCAGGTCCCTTACATGGCCTAACCAACTTATTGTGGTATTGCTGGAGGTAAGTTTACCCCTAGAAGCTAACCCTTATCCTGTAGCCATCACTGAGTCTATGGAGGTTTTTGCCTTAACACAAGGTCAAGTGTTTTGTGGTCACTATTACAGGTTTATCTAAATTCTTCGCCGGGCAACCCTGCCAAACTAAGTGTAAGTTTAGTGTCAGTAGAAAGTGTACCAAGTGGCGACCGTGGGCGAACTCTTATTACTTATTCGACCATCGCTTTTCCATACTGAATCGTTAACACTTTTACTTTTAGCGTCGCCATCACGCCTCCGTGCCTGGGGGCGAAATAGCCAACTAATATCGCTTATAAAATTATAAACTAGAGATCGAACTCGATTGATCGTAAAATGAATCGGAAAGTGCGGCCATTTTATCGGAATAAGTGTCAAGAGGTCGATGAACTTAAGAGTGATGATGATGACAATTTGACTTATTCACTCAGCAGTGATGAAGTTCCTACCTACATTATAAAGAAATGATTTTGGTAAGTATGTTAATGATATTGCATTTCACTTCTTCATGCGGGCAACAGCATCCCACTTTAAAACATGTTAAGTCCAACAATATCCAACTTTTTAATAATTTAAATTCCCATCACGAACTACGAATCACATAAATCGACGAAAAACCCTCGCAATATTTATTTGTATATCAATGACATAACTCCCAGTGCCAACAAAAACCCATTACATGATCCGCCATTGTTACGAAGGCAAAGTTATCGACTATAACCCCATAAAGGACGAAAAGTTGCCCATAACCAGCCCATCTTTGATCTCTTCCGCATGAATTATTCAAAAAAAGAACGTAACCCGAAAATGCCCGAAGCGTTTTCGTAAATTGCGTTTGCGCATCATTCGGTCGCCATAAAAATTTTCATCAGATAAGATAAGAAATTGAATTTACTCTTGTAACTCATAAAATTTTAAAGGTAGCATTTTTATGTTTATTTATTTATATTATGGGAAGATTTTCGGCCCGTCGCGGAGGGCACTTTCCTTTTCAGTATATAAGAAGGTAATAAGTTGAATCGATCAAGTTTTTTTTATAAATTAAGGCCTCGACGTGGACAGAATTTAATTGGTAACCCAAAAGCTTCCAAAAATATACATTCTGAGTGTCATTGTAATTTCATTAACGCAGTTTTTTTGCGTTAAGCGTATTTCACATGCCGCGTGTAAAATCATTTTAGGTCATTGGATTTAATTTTTTTCTTGCAAAACAGAAAGACAGATTTCTATCTTCGCTTCTGAGGACCAAGAAACAGTGAATTTCCAACATATTTTTCATCTCTTTAAACAAATTCTGCTATAATTTAAGCAAACTAAGCTATAACTTATTATGCTAGCTCTCTCAGTCACATTACAATAATATATTCTCCGTGCACCACACAAACGGTTTCGCAAAAGCGTTTAAAGACGTGAGTTGGTAATGTTGGTACACGCATGCCGTACGAAAGGGAAATGCGCTTACGCATATGAAAGTACAAAGTTTTACTATTATTTTGATTAGTGCGGCACATTATACAATCTATACGTATATCATAAAAATGTAACTGATTTCTATCTGTACATCTATATCTATACATATAATAAAAATGTAACGGATCGCTGTCTGTACATGGAAAATATATGAGAAAAAATATTACTGGAACCTTTATTAACGCTAAGAGCATAAATTTGGATTACATGTATGCCAGAATATCTGCACAAATAGATCTAAAGAGTGCCCCGACCCGATGGCCAATCAGAACAAGCCCATCCCACTATAATCAACTACTGCAACTCCTGAGAGCCAAAATCAACATTGGCGACCACCAGTGAGGCGATCAATGAAGCTCGTCGAGTCCCGGAGAAACGATCCCAACGATGAGCATCTTATTATGAAGAGTAACGAGAGAGTTATGAAGAGCACCGTTTACTACATCATCAGTCATGAGGAAACGCGTGGACAAAGTGGTGACGGAACTGCTGCGGTCAGGAAGACCACAAATTAAGTAGGTAGTCTAGTGTAGGCACGGTTAATTTTAGGGATTGACGTAGTACATTGAATTTTGCTGCATCGTAAAGTTATTTCACATGTTTTATAGAATTAGTCCAAATCCCAGCCTATAAGTGTCCTGTAATTCATGGGCATGGGTTAGTGAAAAATCATATTTATTTTGTAAATTGGACTGGATTTTGAAAAAAAAACAATTTTAATTGACAACTAGTCTAAGTAGACTAGACTACCTATAAATCAGCTAGATTTTAAGCCAACATAACCTCGGCTGTTTGATACTTCCCGAGACCCAAGAGCTGGGTTTTATTTTGGCCAGAGGCTAAGTATTGCCAGCTAACAGCGTTGAAGACGAATATTTTGACGCTTAAATTTAGTTTGTTTTAAATTTAGTTTATTTATTAATAAACCTAACCTCTAACTAGACGAAGTGCAAAATTACCATCGAAAAATGCACCTAAGAGTATCTAGCCATTACAAATCCTCACACCTTCAACAACAAATTTAAATTCAACACTTGAAAATTATCACCTCAGCGGACAAGCCCAGAATACTCGTCCGTATGTTTACACTTCAATCTGGGACACCTGCTCAAAGTGGCCAGTTGACCCCAAGAAGACCCACATCGGTGCCCATACCATTATTATTAACAGTCATGATATTATTTATACCTCGTTATGCATGTTTCAACATTTAATGGAGGTAACCAATATGTTGGTCATATTTTGCGTTAATCCTGATAGGTAGGTAGTCGAGGTTAATAAAGGAATTTGTGATTTTAAAACCTGCTGACAGGTTTGTGGTTATGTTAATTTTATGGGCTTGTCTTCTTTAAGAATTAAATTGGTTATTTGGGGCTTCTTTATAAAATTGCTTAACCAATTTGACACCTGTGTTGGTGGACAGGCGGAGTTTAAACTAATGAATTGGTCAAATTTGACGAAATAAACGTTAAGTAAAGCTGTTCTTTTCTTACACTTGAAGACAATACCGGTCAAAACCGTAACCCTTATTTTTGCTTCGCCGTCGTCGGGTAAAAATAGAGCAATATACATATAGTTCCACACGTTTGAATATGATGTAGGAGCTTCTGAAATAATAACTCATCCTGCGGAGTCTACCCTAAGCTGCCCTTTTCAATACCTAAGTTTGAACTTCTACAAAAGATATATAGCTACTGCCAACGCCTTTTGCTCTACTATTTCATAGACAAAGACAGGTGGGAAAGCTTGTCGCCTTCCGAGTACACATACGTTAATGCTATACTTTCTTAGGTTATTTATACTGGCTGTATTCCGTTTGTCACGCCCATTTATCGTTGTAAAAAGTATCGAAGGACCAACACTTGGTTAGAGCTCCTAAGCAACTTTAGTGACAGGTTAGCAAAAATATGAAGATGCAAGCGTCCTAAGTAAACACTTAGTTGAGATTTCTTTCAGTTTGGTTTACTTTTATAGCAATGGGCTTGTGTGAAAGATGATATAGCTAGTGATGTAAGGAAGAAGGGATGCTGGGGCGACGCCAGTTAATTAGGTATGAGAGTAATCATGATACATTCAGAACAATTTGCAGAGTACGCACATTAGGAGGTCGTGGGTTCGATTCCCACCCAGGACAAATCTTTGTGTGATGAGCATGATCATTTGTTCTGTGTCTGGGTGTAATTTGTCTATAGTAGGTATGTATTTAGAAATATATAAGTATGTTTATCAGTTGTCTGGTTGCCATAGCACAGGCTCTGCCTAGTTTGGGATCGGATGACCGTGTGTGAGTTGTCCCAAGATATATATATATATATATATATATATATATATATATATATATATATATATATATTAGAAAAGTAGGTACAAAGAAGTTTTAACTGGAACGGTACAGTAGCGATCTTATAGTTGACACAGATATCTACCGGATAACGTTTGAATGGTCTGAGTGCTGAAAGAATAAATACCAAATTTATTGAATTTATTTTTTGTGCTCTCACGCTTAAAAAGAACAATACACATACCTATTAATTTTAACTAAGACCTCAAACCAATCAAGTCATAGGTAGCCAAAAAACCGTGCTAATATAACTGCAATATAAAGTAAAAGTACTCCACTGACGATCCAACATTCCTACCCAACAGTCCCAATAACTCTATAGTTAAAAAAACTCGTTCACACGGTCAACAATACGTATCAACTCGGCGACTCAATCGGAACTAATAAATTGAGATATTTTTCTTGGAACGCCATCGATCACACGGCCAATTTGCAATTACTGCCCGCTATGGGCCATGGTGGTACTATTTTAGTGCTGGGGTACACGGTCCAACATTAAGGTAAATTGTGGGCCGTTTCTGTTATGGTTAATAAGACTCTCAATTGAAAGTTGTTATTCTATAGTGGATAAATACGTATGTTATATGTTGACAAGCTTTTACTACAATTTAATCCATGCTGTTATTACTTCTTCCAAAATTATAATCATCATCTGCCTAGCCTTTTCCCAACTATATTGGGGTCGGCTTACAGTCAAACCGGATTCAGCTGAATACCAGTATTTTACGTGGAGCAGCTGCCTACCAGACCTCCACAACCCATTAACTGAGTAACACGGTAGTTCTTGGCAAGACTGAAGTTATTCTGACTTCTGACAATCCGTAACGACTGCCAAAGATCTAGAAATGGCAGCCGGGAATAACGGCGTAGCGTGCTTTCCGAGGCACCGATGAAACTCAGTATGTTAAGATGGTCACCCATCCACAGAGCAAGCGTAGCTTTATCTTGAAGATCGATCAAAATCGGTTAAAAATCAGTCTGTTACCTCACGTGTGCACACGGGTAGGCACGGAATAGGACATATGATGCTTTGCATCCCGGGAGTATGTTTGGGATTATTTCTAACTTTCACGCGGGCGAAGCCTTTGGCAGAATCCTTTTATTACAATAAACTGAAAGTCAATTATTCTTCATTGTAGTTTTAGTATTTTTACTGTAGCCTATTTCTTGGTCGATGTTAACATTCAATCTTCGTACATAAGGACCATAAAAGTTATGAATAGTGCATAAATTGACGATGAGGTGTCAACTGCAGCTACTTTCTCGTGATCGGTGTCATTCATGAATGCAATATAAATTATGTTTTCTATTTCATAGAAAGGTGACAATTGTGGCGATAAATTACAACAACTTATGACCACTGGTTACTATCTATTTAATGATAAAGTAAGGTTCACTTTTTATAAATTTCGCGAACTCCATAATGTTGCCTTGAGAAGGCATCTATAATATCTCTACTAATAATAGAGCTGAAGAGTTTGTTTGTTTGAACGCGCTAATCTCTGGAACTACAAGTCGGATTTGAAAAATTATGTTTGTATATGATAGCTACATTCATGAGGAAGGCTATAGGCTACACGGGAAAGTCCTACGAGAACAGCTAGTCTATACTAATATTATAAAGAGGTAAACTTTGTAAGTTTGTATGTAGGGGGTAATCTCTGATTTTGAAAATTCTTTCCGCAAATTTATCAGGAATGCTATAGGGAACGGGAAATTCGTACGGAAACGAGAAAAAACGTACTATGCGCGTACGAAGTCGCGAGCAACATCTAGTAGTATTATGAAGAGGTAGCATTCGGTACACTATCGCGAAGAGTCTTTCTACAAATTATCCCAAAAAAAAATGCACGGTGCCAGTGGGAATCTAGTAGAGCGAAATAACGGGAAAAAAGCTAGTTCCTGATAAAATTAATGTTGGTTCATGGTCCCCAGCCCTAAGAACACGTAGGTCGGCGCCCGCGCAGATATATTACCGCCACGGCAAGAATATGATTAGTGTATTGTGTTCCTGTTTATTTATTTACAAAGTACTTCGTGAAGGATTGGGTTTGCTAACTGACGGTCTGTTTTTCAAGCTATCGTTTGAGAAATATTGCTGGGAAAGGATGCATTGACGTCTTGTTGATTTATTTTAATAGAATTTCTGAAGCTGCCTTAGTATCGGTTGAGTGTCGGTAGTGATATGTTGCCTTTTCAAAGTGTTGGTTGGAAAAGTATTCTATTTTCTATATTATTCTATATTCTAAATGTAACTGTAAGGAAAAAGAAACAGGTTTCCTCCGCTTCAACTTATTCTTTTATTTTTTTTAAAGTTCATTATGTCAAGTTTTCCCACGTTTAAAACCGTTTTCAGTTCTTCCGATACACATAATATATCGCACACCTAGATCTAAACAGGGCTAACTCAAAAAATCACTGTTTTCAGAAATGGCGAAAAATTGATCTAGATTTATGCTTTTATGCAGCTAGAAGAAAGATATTGAAGGAATCTTGTGTTTTAATGAGGTTTCGGGGCTCAAAATTGGATTTTGTTGTTATTTCCCTATTGCTTAACACAATGTATGTATATTTGTTTTATTATTTCAACACGGGCTAATTCAAAATTTATTAAAAGAATTTAGCCATCTAGTGTCGAGTAGCGGAGATATGTTTAAATCTGTTTTATTAGTGGGTAGGTATTGAGATAAGGAATTGGATGGTGTGCATAACTAAAAAATCTAAATTTTTGAGTTAGTTCCCTTTAGATCGAGGTGCGCGATTATGTTAAATTCAATTAGACATTTAATCATCTATCTTCTGTTGTACACTACATTAGTGAGGTACCTAAAACATTTTGCCTCAGGTACTCAATACATTCCACAAATTCCTAATTAATATTAACATTTAAGCTTCTGGGAATGCACAGCACCCGTTGAAGTTCAAAATAAACGTAAATTCCACACTTAATCGAGACTTGAAACTAAATTCTATACATTCCCTGTTACTGCAACCAAAAGGTAAGCTAAGTTTTGTTAATCTAATCAAAGTACACGACCAAGGTTAACTAAATACCAATAACTTGGTTGCTTAACCTACCTCAATTTAAGTACTTACAAATTCTCGAGGGTAACCATAAAGCCTTAAATATAACGGGATTTAAAACTCATCTCTAAGTCAGAGATCTCCTCCATTACGCTAGCGGTTGATTGCGTATCGCGACGATTAGGTGCGCGCGCGCACGACAAAGGCACCGCCGCGCGCGCCGCGAACGCGGAACATAATCCCGGATTAGGCCGGGATCATTTCAAGTTTCCCGGGACACGTCCGTCCCACGGGACCCTGTTCCGGGGTAATCTTGGTTATTGAAAGCAATCTTATTTTATAGAATAACTAACGGTAGAAGTGTGAGTTTTTTATTGGTTGGATTTCCATAAGTAGTAGCTTGTATTTATTTACGCATTTATATGGGACTCTTTAGTATTCAATTATTTGAATAAGGAAGTACAGGCCTTGCATAACTTAATCTGGGCTAATTCCTACAACTGCCCCGTGGGTCTAACGGTCACATACGCTGTGCTGTGCTTGAGATCCTGGATTCGATTCCCGGGAATTTACAGCAGCAATCGGGTGTCTGAAATTGTCCCCGGGTCATGGCAATAAGCTCGCCTCCTTTTACATGGGACTTAAACACAGCTGGCGAAGTATGGGTGTACCAGGTTTAGTTGAATTGTTCTTTTCACTCCGGACGCTTTTATACTGCACGTCTTTAACATCGTTCTCACATATATGTATAATTTCAACATGAATGATGTAACCATAAAATTTAAAAAAAAATATTTTAAAAGAGTGTCCGTGGAGTTTCTTGCACGTTCTTCTCCATAGAGATCTACGCTTTGGAACGTGCAAAGAGCTTCATCTTTTTGACCGACTGACCTTGACAATTCAAAAGTGCCTGTAAATGGTCTAATTGAAATAAATGCTTTGAGTCTGAGTCAAGTACACCTATCCTCAACCTTCCGGAGTACAGGCAAGATACATTCCCACCTAAGTTAATGTAAAGATGCTAGGTCCCGTTCACCGACGCCATTAGGAAAACCGTCTTAAGCACGTGCTTAACTTCGCTATTAATAACCTATTAACAATAAAAGTAAATAACGTTTTTAATTTTATTATATATTATTACAGTTACTATCCACAGTTTTATTAGATTACACTATCTTCGCTATATCTTCTTCAAATTCCACAATCATCATTCAGATTTTAGAACAACGATTAAATTTAACGGGCTAATTTTAATGTACTATTAATTTAAACGTCGCCTTTGACCGACCACTGCTGAATATTGGCTTCCCGGTATGGGGAAAAGTCGTTTTCATCACGATTTAAGGTTGTTATAGGCAAAGATTATCGCTTAACTTTAAATGGGATATAAACCTGAAAGCATTTATTTAATTATATGTCTATAAAATTATCTAAAGGGCTAAAGGGCTCCATTTAAGAGAAGAACGGAGAAGAAACACCATGGCTAAAAATTTCGCTCCACTCTAGGAATTTCTCCTGTATCGTGAGTGCGTTCACAAACGTTTAAACTCACATACACAAAAAAGCCAGACCCGTAACAATAAACTGATGATCCAACAAATATTTGAGGGAATCAAACCCGCGATACGCAGCGCAGCAACCAATCAGCCACTGCGCCAACCGTGACGTCAACCGCTTTTATGACAAATGTTTAAACGAAAGAGTAAGATGTCTGCCACTGTTGCGGAATTTGTTCAAAAGACCGCGGCCCTGGAACGCAAAGGGCTTTGGAAGGAACACGGATGGGTTTTAGTCAGTAAGAGTCTGACACGTCCTTCCGCTCTACCCAGAGCGGAAGAAGTCATTTGATGATTTCACATGCTTAAAAAAAAGGGTGTCTGCCACTGATTCAAATAAAAACACGACCATCACTAGCTATTTCATCTTCAAACAAAAAGCTCGTATTCTCCTATAAATAAAGGCGTTAAAGTCTTCCCAGCCGTCGACGAGGTCAAATATTGATTCAACACACGAACAATTAAGGTTCAACAATGCTGCTATTGCTGTGTACGGGGCGCCATTAAATTTAATTACTGAGTTTCGGATGCGCGATGGCTTGCGCAAGCGCAGGTGCGCGTAAATGTCAGGTGAGGCGCGTGCGCGTAACACACTCCGTGGCCTTATGGCTGTGCAGGTCGATATGCCCTTAAAGATGTGACTTGTGGGAAAAAATACGATGGTCGCTTGTTGAGTGAGTTATGTTCCGTTTTTTGGGTTCCGTACCCGAAGGGTAACCAATGGAACCCTATTACTAAGCCTGCGCTGTCCGTCCATCCATCCGTCCGTCTGTCTGTCAGCGGGCTGTATCTCAAGAACCGTAATAGGTAGGCAGTTGAAATTTTCAGTGTTTATTTCTATTGCCGCTATAACAACAAACAATAAAATTTAAATTAAATTAAAAATTAAAGGCGCTACAACAAACGCGTTTTTATTTCGGTTTTTGGTATGAAACCCTTAGTGTGATAGAGCGGATTCTCCCGCTCACACTTTGCTGGTTTTTTTGGTTTTTCGGTACTAAACGTTGACGAGGACCCGGACAAACTAAACGGTATCATTATTTGATCTATGGAGGGGTAAGAACCTTAGTGTAAATTACTCAAAACCTTCCTCGTTCATCGCTCTTTCTATTAATTAAGACCATATCAAAATCCATTCTGTGGTTAAGAAGAATCGCAGAAATAGACAGAGGCGTATCTGCCTCTGTCTGTCTGATATATATTTCTTTGATATTTATTTGTTTATTTATTTAGCTTTAATTACTCTCTGCACTTACAGTACGAACCAACACGTACAGAGAGTCATAATTTAAAAATTGAAATGTTACACACAAAAATATACAGAATAACAAATTATTTACCAATAATAAAAACAAATAATTAATTGCTTGAAATAATATAGCACAATCCATCACAAAAATCTAATCAATTGTCTCACTGCCGACGATCAGCGAGTAGCGAGTAAAGCTAGAAACTGCATACGAGTGGCGAGCAGCGAGTTTGTAGTTCCGATAGTTTTGTCGCTCGGCTATAAGCTAGTGCTCTTGCGCGACGGGCGATTACTCGCACCGCTCGCTTGCGTGCAGGCGGGGCACTATAGGTCGAAATAACTGTTGGTCTCTCAGCGTGAGTTCTAACTTCTGACCGTCAAGCGAGCATCGCTGAGCGAGTATTGTCGTTGAAGATCTGCGACCAACTAGTGGTAAGAGAGTTCTCACCGTCAGTGTGAACAGCCAGCTATCGACTATAAATGTATGTCTCGTTTACTCGCACGGGATAGTTAAGTAAGGCAGAATCATAGCCAAGACTAGATCAGATCTTTTGGTACCAGAGGAATAAAAGTTCCACTCTCAGACACTCACCGCTCGAGGCATATGGCACATGAAGAACTGACGTGTGGGGTTAAAAGTTCAAGATTGTGTAAAAGGATTTATGTAAGTATTCCAATCAACCGTGAGATTAGTCATGACACGAGGTTGATTGAAGTGCCGAGATCCTTGTACGTCGTGGTTTGGCTTAATGAGACGAATTGTAGACGTTCTTTCATATTCTATGATGAGGAATCTTACAGGATCCTTAAATATACTAGGTTAAGAGAATCAAATTTTGCCAGAATCTGTACCATTAGAACCGATGCGTTAAAAACTCTCGTAGCTTATGCCACCAGGTCCTTTAACCTTTTGACCGCCACTGTCACGTATACATGACAAGCAAGCGCGTGCCCTGTACGCCAAACGTCACAAATACGTGACAAAAAGTACGGCGAATTTGTAGTTTGACGTCGGGGGTACGCCGATGCGTTTATGCTCTGGCGTTCAAAATGTTAATAAAAACCCTCCACGAGAGTCAACACTGAACGTTTACTGCCTTGACTTTTCGCCTTCCTAAATATGAACCATAATTCATAGCCATACCCAGTAATACCGTGTTACCCAGTTAATGGGTTGTGGAGGTCTGGTAGGCAGCCGCTCCACGTAAAATACTGGTATTCAGCTGAATCCGGTTTGACTGAAAGCCGACCTCAATATAGTTGGGAAAAGGCTAGGCAGATGATGATGAATTCATAGCCATACTCATATTGCTCACACAAAATAAGCATAAAAACCAGCTGTCAAACTATGTCAAAGTTTCCGCAACTTGTTCACAATCTAGAATAGCAGTACACCAACAATAAAACTAAACAATCGTCTCGTATTTGCTCTGTAAAACAATAGCCAACAAAATCAGGTGTTCTCAACTATGACATGATAATGGTTCATTCTGTTTCGAACTCATAACCGCGCGTAACACCGCCCGGCAGATTCCCACGGAGCCGAAGGTCGATCACGAGCCAATAGTTGCGAAATGTAATCATTCAGATAGATGTACAGAATGCTTGCTTTGTTCTTGTATGTTGGATGGTTCGTTAGATCTATTGGGACGGGTTTTTGGCAATGTTTGACCGTAACTTTATTAAAATTAAAATCATAATTGAAAGAAAATTTGGAAATTTTTACAATTCTCCATCGCTCAAGGCGTCGTCTTAATCAATTTGACCGTCGCGTGAATACGTGATCGTTGCGTGAATACGCGATCGTCGCGTTCATTTGTGTAGCAAACCCGATCGCGGCGTCGTCGCGCCAACAGAGATCGGTTTTAAGGTTCCATACCCGAAGGATAACCAACGGAACCCTTTAACTAAGCCTCCGCTGTCCGTCCTTCCGTCCATCCGTCCGTCCGTCCGTCTATCTGTCAGAGAAAAATCAAGGTAAACAAATTTCAAATTGTAGGAAAATTACAGGTATTTTTTGTTAGTTTGCGACTGCGATACGAAGGCGAGCGCTTCAGAATTACCCCTCTGATTTACCATGTATTTTCCTTTCAACCGTTTACAGTAGCTGTATTTTGGACGCCAATGTTCAACAACGGCCGTCTGTGAACACAAAAATATTATCATCGTCCTTTATTAACTTCTTAAAATACGCAGGTGCCTTATTGTCACAAGTACATGCCTGTAATGCACCCGTTACACAATGAATGCCGATCAAGTTTATAAATAACTAGCCGTATGTTTAAGATCGACAGCTGCCTATCGTTAAGAAAAACGTTATTGATTATAAGACTTATGTTCTGATGATAAAATTTTAAAGCCTATTTGCTGCTATTATGAACTTTACAACATAAAATGTTTTAAAAGAGTGTCCGTGGAGTTTCTTGCACGTTCTTCTCCATAGAGATCTACGCTTTCGAACGTGCAAATAGCTTCATGTTTTTGACGGACTGACTTTGACAATTCAAAAGCCTGTAATGGTTTATTTGAAATAAATGCTTTGACTTTGACTTTAACTGGGTTACTGTTATACTTCTTACGCATAGGTAAGGCATTTTTCAATTTATGATTGTTTATGGTTCTAAAGACAAGGTTTTCCTGATTAGCTTGTGCCTTGATTCCTCTCTAAAGCTTTGTTACCACCAGAAATGTGCAAGGATGCGTAGCAAGGATTTGTTCGTTAAAAACCAATAGAATCGCTTCATTTACCTAGCCTCGCTCAGCGCTAACCCATCCCTCGCTACGCATCCTCGCACATCTCCGGTGCAAACGCACACTTCAGCTGGCGTGACGGATGGTCGCGTTTCAGTTACAATAAATAACATGACTATTTTTGTTGCGAGTTAAGATATGATGATTTCAATTAAGTTTTAAACTATCTCAATCGTAACTATCCATACCGTCTTCTACAAAGCATACCCCATGGAAAAATTGAGATTTTGGGTCACGAAGAACGATTCCGCCCTAAGAGAGAGACGGAGCTATACATAGCGAATAGCACTATCCCTTTTTACATCATCGGAATTGGATGGCATTAGCACGTCATAGTAGGTGGGCTGGTCTTCTTACGCGTTTCTTTTCTCCTATGCCCCATTCACTTGGGCTCGGCCATCCTTGCCCTTCTTTGCTGAGCACGATTTTTGTGATTTTTGTCTCCATCGAGTTGAGCTTCTTGTTAAGTTTGACCTGGATTTATCACTAATGTTGTAACACTTAAGTTCACAATTACATACCTGTAACTTCCACACAAACATAGTAAACACATATATAATGGCTGCGATATTTCCAAGAAGTCTTCATTGTGTACCGAGGCGTGCGCCCGCGCAGCATCAAAACAATCATTAGTCGGTTCGTGTGAATAATTTAAATGTGTACAAGTGTTGAACTGTGGGTGGAGATCACGCTTTTCCTTTACGGGTTAAGCTAATTTGGTCTTAGGTGGCCGTATTCTAAGCACTGAAACTTGAAAATTGTGAAGCCTTCCTCTGGCTCTGGTAATTACGGATTCTTGTTAGTACAGACTAACAGTAATCCGAGACAGGTCTGTGCCCAGGTGTGGGAAGAAACAGTTCTTCCCACACCTGGGCACAGACCTGTCTCTACGACCTCCAGCTCTTTTGATTCAAGGCTAATGTGAACCTCTGGATGTTTGGCTTATCCAGCTCTTCTGGCTACATTTGGGTTTGAATATGATACTACGAAATATTTAGCAATACTAATCCTGTAACAGTTACTTTTTTGTTTCATCTAGATGGCAAGCGATGGCGTGGTCAACGATGGAGCAAGCTTGCCTAAAATGCAGTGCTATCATGACACACAAACTCCGGCAGGGAATTCCACTCCTTAGCTGCACGCACAATGAAAGTATTATGCCTTGTAAAATTTTAGTTAAATTACAATAGGAATGACCTTGACCCAAAATAGTAAAATTTACTTAAATGAGTAAGCATTTTCTATTATTACCTCCATAGCTTATTGGACTCATATTAGTGTGTCATCTGAAGGCGAAAGTTCAATCCAATTAATGTAGCCTAATCGGCGATAATGACCAATCAGACTCTACTAATGAGACATGGAATTATTGTCTGTTACTGACTCAGTAATGAGTCACTGACCAAGAGACGCCAAAAGAAAATGTTTGAAAGGGACGTAGGTAAGGTTTATTTCAAGTATGGGAAATCAACAAAATACTCCTTCCGCTCTGGGAGGAACGGAAGGGAATGTCAGACTCTTACTAACTAGAACCCGTCCATGTTCCGTTCCTCCTAATGCCCTTTGCGTTCCAGGGCCGCGGTGACTTTCGAATAAATTCCGCAACCCTGGCAGAGGTACTATAGAAGTACGTAAATACTTTTCAAGTAAAACCTAAGGTACTTGTAGGTTTTACTTTAAAAGTTTTTCTATAGTTTCAGCTACTAACTAAGGTCCCAAACCTTGGTGACTAATATACAAGGATAGTCTTCAACATAGGACCTCCTTCTTGAATATTTATGGTGACTATCTGGCTTAGGGTTTATATTTTATCCAACGCCTTATTAAATTTTTCTACAGTTTTTCCACTCAAAAACTCGTCGTCACTCTCTTGTTTTACACCAGTTTATTTGGAATCGGTGTCCCTTTCGTAATTCAAAAAAAAAAAATTGCACGTATCATCTAGTGCTAGAAAACTATGTTCTTAGATAAAATACTTATTCCACCGTGTCGCATCTCTATTCCCCTCTAATCATGCGCCTACGCAGCCGAGCTACCGCGCATGCGTTGAGGCCTGCAATCACTGGCAGCCAGTCCAGCTCCGCAGTTATTTGTCGGGGTTACTGCCCTGATCCGCGTTGGAAGGAGGTTACGTTATTTCTATTATTTTGTCTATTCGTCTAGGAGTTGAAGCTGTGAAACATTGGTAGAACCTGGTTCGGAGGAAGTCATTGCGTCATAAATAAGTGCAGATGCAGACAAAATTGACTTCTATGGTTCTTTGAGCATTAACAGTTTATTTGTTTTTTGTATTATTTACGCATTTTTCTCCGGGTTTGCTCCTATAGCCCACAGGAACCGTGCATTTCTATCAGTGAAAATTAATTACCATAAAATAAAATTACCATAATCTGATTAGTACTCCCACAGATTTATTCTTACATAAAAAACATATAGTACACTTTATGTTGTATATGTATTTAGGTAGGTATGGTTTGTATTGAAGGCCTATTTTCGACAAATCCTGTTTAAATATTACAACACACGGCCTTAGGATTTAATCAAAACATTACAACAACAAAAAAAGCAGGAATCGCGGTACTCCTTGAGGCTGGGAGGATACCCCATCGTATAAGGAAAACTCTACACGTGTTGCCTAATGACTTCTTATAAGCCCTCCCGCCAAATGAGTCTTACACCTTATCGAAAACACTAACGATAAAAATCATGAGTTATCAATTACAAAATAAATCACTTTTTCCTCTTACTCAAAAATGTATATTCACCAGAAAAGTACCAAAATTACTTCCAAAAATTCTAATTCCAAAGATCAACGTACACCCACATGTGTTCGGAGAGATGCGTCAGTAATAATCATTTGGTTTTATGCCTACATTTACAATATTGCGTCATCATTGAAATAATTATGCAAGTTAAGTCAACATGAAATATGAGAGTTATCAGGTGTTTTCACATTTCTTATTTACTTTGCACTTTAGTAAGTTTAAGTTTATGTAAGTAGTGAACTTCAAAAGTTTATCGCTGCAAAATCTGACACCACTTATGTACAAGTACATACATACATTTGTACCGTATTCATTTGGTAACATAGGCCAACTGCCTCGTTGATCTATTTGCAAACGCTGCTACCAAGCATGACGTAGATCTTTGGTTCGATTACCGGATCGAGCAAAGTACTATTACGTTTTTCGATAAGTAATTTACCAATAACAGCCCGGAGTACCTAAGGAATACTGTTAATGGCAGTAGGGTAGGCCATATTACATAGACTTGAATGTATCTGGCTAAATATGGGTGTACTACACCTCTTGCCTAACCCTTCGAGGAAATCAGGCGTGATGTTAATATGTAACATTTTGTGACTAAAATATCTTATGTCATAGAAACGACCTGTCTGTCAGAATTCACATAATCCTTGTTCTCACCCCTGTCTTCAGTAATTACAGCAAGTCTGATAGGATTATAAATTAACAGGACCAAAAAAGGCAACTCCTGGGCCGGCCGCGCGCGCCTCCCAAACGTCGTACCTTACGTCATTTGCATACGAGTCTCATGCGCACGCGCAACCGAAAGGAAAATGGCTTGGGTACCTTATTCGTCGCTAATTCACTTTCAATTGACAGGTGCGTGATGTAATCTTGTATCTAAACTGAGATTTTAAAGAGGTATAATTGTTTGTTTGTTTGTAAATGGTAAACTATGAAAGACCTGGGGCCCTACTATGAAGTCTTTAAACGATCACGATTCCGCTCTAAGAGAGAGACGGAGCTATACATAGCGAAAAGCACTATCCCTTTACATCATCGGAATTGGATGGCATTAGCACGTCATAGTAGCACTAGTAGTAGTCACACGTCATAGTAGTACCTGAAGCCGTCTCCCTCTTAGAGCGGAATCATGATCGTTTTAAGACTTCATAGTAGGGCCTCTCTGGGCGTATTACGAAATGGTTTCAAGTGATAAAAACCCATTCCATCGCTGATTTTCAAGGGCCGTATGTTATCCCGGAAAAGTGCTCGGATTTGGTTTATCCAAAAGAAAACCGCGTATCTTTCAATCGGCACCGTGAGTGTCGCCGCGGTAAAAAGCTAGTACCAACCAATCTTAACAATATTTGCATAATGTTTTAGGTATAGTATAGCTGTTTGTAAATGGAGTGTTAAATCGATGGCCGTGAAACAGTTAGGTAATGTCCTTTTTAGTATCTCGATACCGTAAGAGTTGATTTATTTGTGTCACTGTGTTTGGACTGACCAAAACATTGATTCGTTGTGGAAAATTATTTATTTCACTTTATAATTTTCCTTTTTGATGTTTATTGTGACGGGACAATCATAACTTTTCTACGTTTGGATTTGATCTGTCAATATTGACATATCAAAAAATCTCCCGTAAACTTGTTTTTTTAACTTCATGATGAATCAGCTCTTGCCCTCGATCTCCCCAGGGGGAAAGCAATGGATGAGGTCCACGATGGAACCACTGATGTGTATGTAACGATGTCTGTTCATTCTTGATTTAAAGACTGACAGGTTTTATGTGTAACATCTTTCCTCTCGCTTTCCTGCAATCTGTGGAAGTGATTTCGTGAAACGGGACGGAAGTGTGTAACAGGAAGCCGAGGAAGCGTCCGCTATTTGATTTGACCATACAGCTGGGTATCAATATTATACACGGAGCGAAGCCTATCTGAGCTCCACGGCCCAGTAATACCTCTTGGCAAGACTGGTAAAAGTAAAAGTTTTATTAACCGACACAATATTTACTACAACATATTGAAACATAAACACTGCACTTGTAATGAACACCGCGAAATTGATATTTTAATTCAATTGATACCGCACTTATTAAAAATTACACACTATCTGGAGAATGTTCAATTTGCATCGATTTAATTTCCAAGTTGGATGCGGTCGTAAAAGAAAACGATAACTCCATCCGCTGTGTCTTTGGAAAGATAGTAAAAGTATGTAGAGGTATGCGGTACAGAGAGTAAAGTCCCGCATACCTCCACTGAAAAATGGGAGGATCCTCCTGTCATACGGTTGTTGTGTCTGGTGGGCAACTGCCCGATAGTTGATATTCGGACTGTTGTATATGTTCAAATCGCACGGAGAACTTTGCTTGCGCGAGGCAGGATTTCGATGTTAGTTCGTCATAGATGGCGTTGCGGTTCTTTTTGTTGCCGTACAAATTTCGCTTCTTAGTTTTTCATGTGGCGGCATTGATGCCGCTACAAGTACACTCTTTATGATATAGTGTGGAGACATCGGTACGACAATTAATCAAATTAATTAATGAAAACACTGGCAATACTGGTGCAAAGGAATATTTTGAAATCTTGTCACCGAAATTAAAAACAAACTTTCCAATTGCATAAAACGTCAAAAAACTCAAACTAGTCAAGGATACTGACTACTATTCTGGCATGATATTCCAAGCAGTCTGTTGCAGTTAGTGACATCAAATCGGTGATAAAAGACAACATATTCGTATGAACTAGTATTGCCAGTGTTTAATTTATTGTCGAATCGCCGTCTTCCACCTTGTATAATAAATTGGAAAGGACATGAACCATTTGGCGTACCTACCTTCCACGCCAAGCCACATTTAAGCCACATTTTCACCGTATTTTCGTCACATTCTCGTATTTGTGGCCTTGGCGTACCGAGTGAGCTTTCGCTTGTTACATATTTGTGACAATGACGTTGAAATGGTTAAAATTAAGAGAAAAAGTCAGGTGTCTTCTTGGGGAACAGAGAACCGAAGTCCCTATCAGCTAATATCATTCCCTTGCCCTTATGCCGATTTAGTTTCTTCTTCATCTATTCTTCGCCATTAGTCGTCATTTCAGTGCTATCCCCCTTTCTAGCCATACTTTTTTTCTGAAGGTCAGTTTGTAAATCGACATCGGCCTCCTCCAACCTTATCCATCATCATCATCCACTGCTGGACATAGGTCTCCCCAAAGTATAGTTACATCTAGTTTTGTCATGAATTCCTTACTTAAGCCTCTGTTTCAAGTCATCGCCCATCATTTCACTCGCATCACTATAAACTATGATTACACTAAAGTCTTCAAGGTAATATTTACTCTATTAACTGTAATTCCAAACGGGCAACGCCGCGGGCTCTGGTTATATTATTTTTTCCACACGTACAGTGTGGTTGGAGCGACGAAGGATCGAGTTCCTACTCAGTACTTAGTTTTTTTTGGTCCTTCGGTACTTGCGGTTTGCAAAGGAAGTTTCGTATTCTGCCTTGATAGTGTTGCCATACGACTTTAATGTGAGACGTAACGAGTTTATATTAAACTTTTTTTTATGGAACTCAATCAAGTAAACAAACAATTTAACTTAAATGCTTTTTTACCTGTGACTTTATCGCGTTAGATGTACCTGTCATTTAGAAAATATTTTGTTAGTTAATTAATAAATAACTAATCAGTTTTTTATAAATGGAAGGCGGAAACATTTACTTACCAATACTTTTTTCTTAATCAAAGTGATGCCTACGTGAATAGATAAGTAGCTCCACTTAATGTCCTTTCTACGCCTGGTTATTTTTTTTCATACCGGGCAACACTAGTTGATCCTCCCAAGCTTTTAACATACAAGCTACAGGATCTGCGGTTTTTGATATGGATTACGGTTCCCATGTCGTTAGTGATCGGTCTTTTTAATTTTATTTTAACCCTCTACAATCTTTATAAAGTCACACGGGGTTTTTCTGGTGTGTAATCCGATGGTCATGTATTTAATGTTTTTCTTAGAAACATCTTGGTTAGGGACTTAGGACCAGCCCACACAATACTGAATGCACTGACTGTTTCAAATTCTATGAATTGATTTTTGAATTCGTAATTTGAATTGAGATTAGTTTTTTTTTGTTGGATGATTCTTAATTCAAAAATTTGTTCTTCTAAGGCGTGAAGGTCGTCAGTTCCAAAATATTTACTGGTGGGAGATTTGTAAAAAATACGTAATTGAAATACAAATACGTATTTGGTATTTGTATTTAAATGACTTCTTAAAAATGTAATTTGTATTTGAAATACCTGACGCTGAGGTATTTTGTAGTTAGTATTTCAAATACTTATGACTTCAAATACATTTAACAATCTTATTAATGGGTGCGTTCTGCAGAAAACAGCGCTCGATAGCTTTCGTAAGCAAAATTTATTTCAATTAGAATGTTTAAATACACGACTTAAAAGTATTTTTTATTTCGTAATTTAAAAACAAGCGAGATAGTATTTTGTAATTTGTATTTCAATTAAAGCAAAGCATATATTTTGCCCAGCTTTGACTATAGGTACATCTCTGCCTAACCTTTTTGAGATTACAGACAAGTCGTTTCGTTTGTTTTTTATGCTCTCGTCCTTTCTAAACCTTCCACCTTGATAGTCGCTATCTATCATAGTTAAGAAACAGTATATATTGCAATTTCAATATCAGCGGACCAACATTAACCTAGCGCAACGATTTATCTTAACGAAACAGCCCAACAAATCACGCATACATTGAAATGATCTATCTTGGCTAGTGATAAATGATAATTATGGCGAGGTTCATAGTGCAAGGGTGCGCGGGCGCAGTGCGTGAATCGACGCGTGCGCCGGTCACGGAGAGCCCGATGTTATTAGTAATATTGTTTGTTATGTAATGTTGGTTTTTGAGTTGTCTGTGGTTGCTAGAAAAAAAGTAAATTAGACCGCAGAGAGAGTGTTTGTTTGTGGTTTGTGTGAGATTTTTTTTCGTAAATTTGATTTGGAGTTACGTCTGTTTGAAGTAGAAGAATTCAATAGCCAACATGTAAATTTGAAAGAGAGATTTTGAAACAATAATGAATTCAGATATATGGACGTAAGCCAAGCAAAAGGAGTCAGTACCTATGAAAGGATCGTAACTGGTGGCGTTGAAAATGATTGAAGTTTAGATTCCATTAAACTTGAAGCAATCTGCAGAGCAAACACCTCTTGCAAAGAAGGACCAAATTCTCTCTCAATGTGACAGAAAAAAACTATGTGCACCCAAGGACCATGACTTTGATCCCAAAACTACCAATAGATATAGAGTCCTCCTGACCGATTTCGGCTATGGCGGCCATTCTCAACCGAGAGTACCCATCGGCGGGGGACATTTTATAGTGCACAAGTTGTGCGCAAACACTGGTGCACTCCCTCTTCCATCACTCTCATATTCCGATAGACAGATCCACATCCAGATCTCTGTCCGGTCGTGTCGGGTTGCCGACCAATAGATACTTAGATATAAAAATGCACATTTTAAATTAGATTAATCATGAATAACAGCTGGGTCACGACACTTTGCCAATCACATACACAGATGAACAGATAAGACGCTCATTCGTAGGACCTTGGCTGGTTCATGCTATATGTTCAGCATCTGCAACAGTGATTCTAGTTCTACATCCAAGACTTTGAGAGCTTCTTTTAATGTTAGTGGAATGTGTTTTGAGAAAGGGTGTTTGACTGCCACAGGTGCATTTACTTAAGTACTTGTGGTTGAGTTAATTTGTTATTCCTTCAATAATGATGTCTCTGTCTCTATTACGCAAAGGGTTGCATAGAGCAAATTCCGATTAATATTTGTACGTGCATGCAAGATATTCTCATAAATATACTGAGCATTGAGTGGAGCTCGCCTTTTACATGAACTCCATATAACAGTAGAATAGACATATATTACGTTTGGTGTACAATAAAAATATAGGAATAAAGCTCCCACACTGTTTGTGAACTGCTTTGAAAGGACTTCTAATGAGAGGATAATACGCTTTTAGTCTGAAAAATTCTCACATCAAGCTACTGAAAGCCAAAACAGAATAAAGTTGTGATTTTCAAACCAACTACCATTAAAGTGTCACACACTATTGCTCAAACAGTTTCATAAATACGATTACATGATACAATCATTACAGAAAAACATCATCAATTCGAAATGTTGAGTGCCTCTGGCTCAAACTAAACATAATCTACTTCAGATGATAATGACTTGTATGCCTTTGCTCTGTTTAGCAATGGACGCACGATGTCAACTGACTGACGAAATATCACGGCCTGCCAGACGTTGGCAAATAATATGTGCTGCTATTCAATAAGGTATAGGAGTTGCTAAACAGAAGCATTGAATTTATTTCGCTATTTTCTTTACATTGTCAAGTCACAATTTATTGTGTTAGCCTTGGTGTTGCGGTGTAAAAGATGTCTAAAATGACGAAATTATTTGCACTGATTTTGTACCCAAAATTACTCTAAAGACCATTTTCAGGAATGACGAAATTATTTGCACTGATTTTGTACCCAAAATGCCTCTAAAGACCATTTTCAGGAACATTAAGGTATCGAATAAGTCGTTATTCGGTAGTAATAATAAATACAATCTGATGAATTGTGTAAGGAATGATTTGGAAGAAAAGGCAGTAAATGATAGCATGACGGTTGACGGGTGAGAACGAAAACATGCTTTTCTTTAACCCTCAGGAACATAGGACCAAGGCGGAAGCAGTTGCAGGTTGCAGTTATTTGCAAGTGTAAACTTAGACTTCGTCGATTGCAAAATATATATCTAGTCTAACATTGAAAGTCAAATCAAGCAAAAGAATTCCATTGCCAAATGGTGGGTTCATTTCACATTTTACTTCATCCTTAAACTCAGTTGTTTCATCCAGTTCACTTGCCGCATTCACTTTTATCCCTTGACCATATTTTTTGTCGTCTGTCACGCATTTTGGACAGGACCATCTGATATTATCTAATGGGCATTCCTTTGCCGCTCCTGTATCATTTTTTATTTGAGAAAGACTGATGACTTCTTTTTTGTCTGTTTTTTTACCGTCAAAGGATTGTGGGGTATGTCTTGAGATTTTGGGCGAGGGATGTGGAGCATTTTTAATATTGAAGGCTATTCTGATGTCACAGCTAGACGCTCAGTTTCTGAAATAGGTTTATTTAAGCAAATCGAGAAAACGACAAGCTTGATTTGTATGTTAGTTGAAAGTAATTGTAAATTACTATTATTTTGTTTAGACTATTATTTATTATTGCTTTTTCTTTGTTTCAGGTAAATTATTTCAACTAAGCAAGTGAGAATCTCCGGGCAAGTGACAAAAGGCTTAGGAGAACAGATCAGTATAAAAATTTACTTAAGTCAACATGCACTTTATTACTCCAAAAGGATGACCAGTACATCCCTTAAGAACATCTCGTCCTACATTTTTATCTCATATAAAAGGAATGCTATCGTCTTCGGCTTTATCAGCGATACCACCGACATGTCCACTAAAACTCCGAAACATGTTTCACCCAGCTTGACCCCATCGGCCACGGCACGCGCCTATCAAAACACTCCCAAAACTAGATACCAAAGGAATGTTTACTCCAAATCCCCAAAAATATTGGACGTCACAATCTACCCTTAAACGTTCGGATCCTTTTAAAGGTATTATCATAGTCATTAGAACAGAAAAAGTGGGCGGAGAAGATGGGGCACATTTGGACACGCCGCGAGCTCTCAAAATCAGTGAACACGTCTACAGGTGCTCTCCTTATGATCCCCGACCGTGTAATTAAACCAGGATGGGCGCTCCATCGACTGGGATAGACGAAATTATTTTTATGATTTTCTTTTTAAATTTCATGGGTGTTAGGAACCCATAATTTGGAGTGCGTTCACCTAAGACGGATCCTGGGAGGCCTGTCTCAATTATTTTCGTTTATTCGTGAGGTAAAAGTATACGCTCTACGGTCATCTTGCGATGAGACGATTACTCTGGTCGTTACATTCATTAATCTTCAAGTATGATACTAAAAAAAGTTGTAGTTGAAGGACCAAGATTAAGAATTGTACGAATAAAAGCGGCGCGAAACGTCAGGCATTCCATCTTCTCAGCAGACCCTCATTGAATAAAGCGCGAAGATCGCATCAAAGGACTGTAATTAATTATCCGGAGCCTTCCCTTACGCTAACTACCACACCGCGACCGGATTAATGTGTCTCGTCCCGACAACCCTTGTTTACCTTCAACCCGTCACACTGTCTTGTTTCAAACCAGACCAACATGCTTTTTCACTTCAAAGACTTTATTCCGACCAAAAAACACATCTAACTTCGTCCCGACTCGAGAACTCGACAACCGCAAACAGAAACTTGTCCAAACGGCTATTTAAATCCTGTCCCAAAAAGTAAACAACGTTCAGGAACGTAGTACGGACTCTTTTTTGGGTGTCCATCCGTATCTTGATTGATGGCGCGGACTCATCTCGGGGGCCAGGCTTTAATGGACTTCTGACATTGATTTAATAAAAACCCTTCATTACGGCATCAAAGACCGGGGTCAGGCCAGAGAGCCAGCCAGCCGAGCACGCGATATATATGTACTCGTACGTTAATTATTTGAAACCGAGATCACGTTTGTGGTTTGTACTTAGCAATTAATGTACGCTCGAAATTGGCTTTCTCTTGTAATCACATAGTTTGCTTTTGTAATTGATTAATTGGTTTAAAAGTTGAGAGCTCGTTTTAGGGAGATTGTAACTGTTTCTTATTAGCTTAACTAGAGAGAACATCGACCTTCTTCAGATTGTTGAAACCCTCGATGATCCCGAATACCTTTCTTGACATTTGCTGTGTATTGCGATGTTAAATACTTTGAACCCGGATATTGCTTCACTTGACAACGATACTCTCACTGCGATACTAGTCGATGCCGTATCGAGGAGTTTGGTATACAGAAATTCTTTCTTTATCTTTTTTAATTATCTCGAATGTGTCATTGCACATATCCCTTCCCGTAACGAGATCGCTTTGTTCTTATTAACAGCACAATTAGCTTATCTTACTCGAACACTTAAAGTACCAGTTGCAGCCTCACCTGATAGACTCGTCTGCAGATAAAACTTAATAAGTCTGGTGCAGGACATCGGCACGAGTCGAGGCGAATTCGCAGTATGTATGGCAAAAACACGATTGTCTGAATTCTGCTCATTTATAAGGACCACCTTGAGGCCCAATAAAAACACGTCGCTCCTAAGGTCAATGCACAATTAGATGCCTCCGAACCTGATGAGTACAATCAGTCAGGACGTCAACTGAAATATTTGGCAGTCGTCGACGTTGAAATATACGAATGGTAATGAGAACATTTTTGTTAGTTGATAAATAACTGCAAAAAATGTGCGGAGAGCCCCTGAGGTGTTCGTGTGGTGGGTTGATGACTGAACATTAAGTATCCAAGTAATACTCTCTCTAATACGATGAGATATGCTTTCAATGATAAACTTTTTTTTGCGTTCCGATGCGAAAAGAAAACATCTTTAAATATAACCGTTCCTCATAACGCAAAAAGAGCAAAACGTGAAACGTTTTACTATAAAGTAGTAGTGGTCCGGTATCATTTAGTAATTCCGCAAGCGAAACCGCAGCAAAAACAGGACACGTGCGCTTGCGCAGCGATGCACCCATAAAGCCTTTTTGCCCCCCCATCTTGATGGATAAAAAATTCGGTAGGGCCGTTAATAACATCTTTTTCTTGTTTTGGCTACCGAAATAATGGGTTCCTTCGCACTTCAAATTGGAGCCCAATTTGGATTCGTCTTTCGACGAGTTTTCGCATTATTCCGTTTTGTTTTTTCTTGGGCAATGTTCTTGGAAACCTCAGGTTAATTAGACGGTTCTGTTATAGTAATATTTGAGTTGTGGCTAGTGCGGAGATCAAATAACCACATGTTGAGGTTCTTTGATGTGTAGCGTGTCTTATTTGCGTTGAAACAGGGTGTCGCTAGAAAAGCAAATTGATTTTAAGCGACATTATTACGTTTGCAAAGCTTTTGAAGTGCTTGTGTTATGTTATTTTCCGCCCACTGTGATACACAAAGGTTTTACGGCGTAATTTAATTGTTGTTTTAAGCTTCATAACTGAAACTAAACTTCAAACAAGTAGTAGTAAAGTTAGAGGTGTTTTACCCGAAAATGGAATATAAACTGTGCCGACAAGTTAAAACTCGTTTATCTTTTTAATGTCCCGACAAAGTTTTATGTTATTGCTCCATAATCCTTTATTGTTTCGTCAAACACCATGATTAGTCTAAAATGTACTGTCAGAAAACTTTTAATATTTCAAAGAATTTAAGTGTAGCATTTTTATAATCTTGTTTATAAGATTTGAATGACATAAGATAACAGCACTACCTTTTTTCCGCGGGTTCGTTCTATGGCCACAGTAATCGTGCATATTATCGGGATATGTATTATAAGTATTATCATTTAGCATACAGCGTGGCTTTCATGAAACTTTTTGGCCCAGCCCTAAAGCACACACTGTTTTGTGTGTGTGGAATTGTGTACATGACCTACCAGTTAGTCGTAAAGGGTTTTTCTTTCTTTCTCCGAGATAACAATCGAAATCTTATCAGTACCTAATTCTACGGACACAAACAAATTTATCTCTTTTTAATAGTAGCTTAGATGTGACCACCGAACCATAGTCTAATTGCATAAGACCACCTTTTTTTTTTAAGGATGGAAATCATCAAATGACTTGTTCCGCTCTGGGTGGAGCGGAAGGGCGTGTCAGACTCTTACTGACTAAAACCCATCCGTGTTCCTTCTAAAGCCCTTTGCGTTCCAGGGCCGCGGTGACTCTTCTCAACAAATTCTGCAACCCTGGCAGGTGCATAAGACCACCTGCACTTCGAATCACTGATCCAAGCATAAACAACAAACCAAAGCACAGGATTTCGTAACATCGCATCCAGGGAAATCAAAACGATTGCTACAAAACTCGATTAGTATTCTATTGCTGTTAATCGATATCTCGGATAAAGACTGTTCTTATGCCATTAGAAATGCAAATGTTGAAGAGATTAGATTCAGTTGCATCAGCGAAAGAAACGCTACAAAAATTTGTCGTCACAGTATGTCACAAACAGCAGAATCACAGACAGTGTATCCCAAAGGGTATTTTTTTTTAAGGGTGGGAAATCATCAAATGACTTCTTCCGCTGTGGGTGGAGCGAAAGGATGTGTCAAACTCTTACTGACTAAAACCCATCCGTGCTCCTTCAAAAGCCCTACAAATTCCGCAACCCTGGCAGTATTCCAAGTCATGTCCTCCAACTATAATTCAACCTTGAATAATCAAATTTATAGTTTGCTATTTTTTTACCATAGTCTATTGTGTCCCACTGCTGGGCATCGGCCTCCCCCATATCCTTCCAGACATTCTTTTTTGCGCTACCTCGAACCAGCCTTCGCGGTGTGCATCCAGATCATCTCGCCACCACTTTCTGGGCCGGCCTCGGCGACGCCAGCCATCCTGTGGCACCTATTGCGTGGAGACTTGCCCAGCGGTCACTATGCATGCGGCTGGTGTGACCCGCCCAGTTCAACCAAGCAGCTTTTTTGCCCACGTCAATGATACCTGTTTTGGAGCGCAGCAGCGTGGTTGTTCCGTACTCTATCAATTCTTTTTAAACCTAGAATACTGCGCTCCATTGCCCTATGACATACCCCAAGGCGGAACTTTTGCGACTCGACTATGGTTTGCTATTAATTAATTAATGAAAAAAAAATCCGTTGTCATGGCAATATGAGTCGAGTTGATTTCCTTGAATATAAGCCATGGGGAGAGGCATAGGAACCTATAGTAAACGCACTTTTCGCTAGGTGTTAAATCCCATGCTGTAGGAGGCGAACCTATGTCGTCAAACCTGCAGGCATATAAACAAACTCTGGTTTGTTGTTAAATGGGAAATCTAATAACGCCTTTCCCGGTATTGGGAACAAAGACCTCATGCTCAATAGTAGCGCATGTGACCACTAAACCATAAAGTCAGACCAACAAGACATAAACACGCTTACTCATAAAAAAATGTTACCTTCTTAGTTTAAAAAAATCATTAGCAGATTCTTAATTCAAATTTTCGATGGGACATTTGAATCTAGAATTTGCTAATCAGTATTTAATTTAAAAAATATATTAGCAGATTCTTAATTCAAATTTTCGATGGGACAGTTGAATCTAGAATTTGCTAATCAGTATTTAGTTTAAAAAAATCATTAGCAGGTTCTTAATTCAAATTTTCGATGGGACATTTAAATCTAGAATTTGCTAATCAGTATTTGAACCATGCATAATAATTATGGTCAAAAGTTTTATAAATTGGGCTTGAAAAGTAAACAGTGACAAATATTAGTCGCGTGCGCAGCTTTGCCCATCTGGTTGCTCGCTAGCCATTGGGCAACGGTTACCGGTAACGGACGGTTACTAATACATTTATATAAGCAGTCAATTAGTTTACTAATAGTATAATAGGCAAGCTGTTGAGGCAGTTTATTTATTTTAATTATTTTCGATTGGTTTTTAAATGTTTAAGTTATGACGACACTGTTGTTATTGCTGTCATTTGTAATTCTGTTATTGAAATCGTGTTTGGTGTAGAAATTCATTATAAAAGTTACTAGTTACGGCATGTTACGTGTATTTATTTCGAACTAACTTTTGCTTGCGACTTTGCCCGCGTCAAAGACGAAAAATATCCCAAGGGAACATACTCTCGGGACGAAAAGTATTTTATGTCCTGTTCCAGGATATGGTCTACCTCTTTCTAAATCCGTTCTGCCGTTTTGAAGTTATGAGGTACATATTATACTTTATTACAAAGAACAACATTCTTAATAATATGATCTAGCCTAAAATACTAATAAGCATTTTTTTTTTATTATTAAATATGGGTTTGCTCTTAACTCTAGTCTAGGTCATAGATGACATTAATTTATAGAAACACTATTTTCATGTGTTATATGTATAGCACAACATTGTTACTAGTATTCATTGGATTTCTACATTAATTCAAAAGGTTTAGTTTCTTTAAGCCTACGTACTGAGTCTCCGTTGTGTAGCAGCTGGATTCACGTGTCGATGAAGTCTGTGTTCGTGGGCTTCAGCAAATTTTTGGATAATGGTGGTGACGAATTCCATTTTAAGGTCAAGGTGAAGGTCTTCATTTCTTACCAGGGTGCATTGACAGCATCACAAATAAACAAACTCAATTGCGCGTAATATTTGTAAGGATATTAAATTTAACATAACTCTGTTGATTGTCATTTTAGGTCCCAATAATTTCACATCAATTTGCTGAAATTTCTAGACTTTTTATCATCTACCATCAATTAGATCTATATCCCCCACACCCTAAAATTCCAGAAATCATCAAATAATAGCCAATTTATTTAACGGCCAAATCGATTCGACTATTCAATTGTTTCACTAATTAATATCAATCGCCAAATTTGCCCCTTGTACGCTCCAGAGTTCATTGTCACTGTTGAACTATAATTATTGTTTAGTTTTTTGCGATGTTCATTGTGTATGGTGATTTAGTTTTGTGCTGTCATTAACTGGCAGGCTCGCAGGTTGGCAGGTCTCGGGTCATCTGCCTCTGTTTGACAAAAGACCTGTACCTCCTGTCAGGGTTGGCAAAGGCACGTTCAACTTTGCTATTGATATTTTTGGTACAGGCCAAACGTTGCCCTGTTAGAGGTTAGAGCCTTATTCTTTTAATTATTTTTTTCTTATTCTGTATTGTACACACGAAACAAAATACTGTAGGATAAGTTATGTACGAATGAGAGCTTTGTGTAAGGCTCGCATTTGGGTTCTGTCAAATTAGCTACGAACAGTAGCTGAAACGCATGACGTTTCAATATTCATCTCTATTCAAAACACTATTCATCTCTACGCTACCATCTGATGGCTCTGTCCTTTTTTTTTTTTAGTTCTTTTTTCCTCATTTGCACTGGTATTTCTAGGTACTGGTATCAGCAGACTTATCTAATCTCCCACCTCTCTCTTGCATTAAACTGCCTCATAACTTGCATTCTCATAAAATTTATGAGCTAAAATAAAGACATGTTAACTGTCAACTTTGACACACAGTCTTTTGACACACACAGTGTTAACCTTTAATCAATCGCGTTTAATGTTATTCGTATTACGTTCATTCACAATACTATGGCCCACCTACATCTGACATTTGTTTTTAGAGGCACAGCAATAATTCCCATAATTAGAGACGGCCTTTGTGCCAGAGACAATAGGAGTAAACTTTTTAATCAATCACGTGTTGCAAGGGTCGGCCATGTTAGTTTTGGCAGCTTGTGCAAGCGCACGCCGATTGTGTTATGCGTGCAAGTTTTGACAAACGACCTATATAGGGATTTCGTTAGTAAAAAACAACATTAACATAAAGTACCAACTAACAGCCAACTCAACCACTGCGCGTGCTCATTGGTCAAATCGAATAGCGTGCGCTTCCTCGGCTTCCTGTTACACACTTCCGTCCCATTTCGCAAAATCACTCCCACAGATTGCAGGAAAGATGTTACACATGAAAAAATTATAAAAATCGATACCATTGTACATATGTATGTATATCTTAACACACGCGAGCTAATTACTCATTTAATTAGTATTATGTATTTGATTCTGATTCGACATAATTAGTTTTAGTGACAAATGGTTCGCTAAAAACAATACCAGTTCGTTTAGTACTAATGATAGAACTTATTATGAAATATTATACTGTAATTAGAAAGGTTTAAAGTGTTACCAAATCGTGGGTTACCGTTTCAGGTTCGTGATTTACGATAACGAGTAAAACTTGATTTGGGATCTTGATTCAAATAAATGAATATGTTGTAGGTACCTAGGTTTGTCGTGAATGAACTCAATCGAAAGGTAAGAGAGACTTACTCTTGTCTTTATAAGCCTTAAAAATATCCTTGTTAGCCTTTTTTGCCATGAAAGGAATATACAGAGTGAATTTTTAAAGTGTGCGTGGAGACCCAATTTCTAAACTATGAAGAATATCGGAAAACAATGAAAGGAATCTCCAGCCCGATTTTGATGAAAACTAAAACTGCAACATTGGATTTTTGAAAAATCGGTATTCCTAACCAGGAATCGAACTGGTTGATTTTGAAAAAGAAACACATCCTGCTTTATTACACCATCTGAAAATGGCCCTGTAAAATTCACCCTGTTTTCAAGGTTTAATGGAAAGGTGTCGTCAAATTTCAAAAACTGCTTCTGCCAATGTAGATGAACAACTGTTTTCAAAGAAGTCATTGGCAATTCTAAAAAAAAAAGGATTCTCCATGCAAAGTTATCATCACTTTATCAAAATTACATAGTATGGGAGCTGCAATATTTTTTTGGTGCCTTTCTTGAAGAAAGTTGTTCATCTACATGGGCAGAAGCAGTATTTAAAATATGACCACACCTCTTTAAACTACAAGGTGTTTCAAACTCTTACAATGGCCTAGAGTTCATTAACTTGTGTGACCTTTGCCAAAAACACCATGAGTCCATAGGCACAATGTAACGCGGTCCTTTGCCTTCAACGTATTTCACATTCGGCCTTTTCCATCACTCGCCTCATAAACTTGTCCTTGCATTGATAGAAACATGCATATTTCAGCACTGCCTGACCCTGAAACAATTGATAGCTCAATTTTAACATTGAAGTGTTTTGACACCTTTACTGCAACGTTCGCTTGGTGGACTCATTCGCTGACTCTGAGGTTAGTCGTCATCATCATCATTCTGCTGCCCTTCGGTTGACGTTCAAAAAGAAAGAAAGAAAGTAGAAAGAAAATTGCATTTATTGGCACAATAATAAAATAATCAAAAAATCACCTTACAAATAGAATATCAAAACTTACACAATATTGCTATATAATATTGTGCTAAAAGGTCCTCAGCTCAGCATAATGTCAGGTGGCAACAGTAGTTATTACCACCTAACGCTGATTTTCAGCTGCAGCCCACGGGTACCATACGCTCGAACGCACAGCAGACATATAAATAAAAAAAAATAATTAAAAAGTAAATAAAAGTGAAGTGATAAGTTCGGAAGTGGTACTTGCAAACATAATAAATACAATGTAAAATCAAAGTGAAGACCACGTGTACCATGTCTTCTTCATCCATACCTACTTCTCTATTTGCAGTCACCACTGGGGGTGACCTAGGTGTTCTTAATTCGATATCTAGGCTAATAAAATTGACACTGGATTATTTCACTAAAAATTCCGCAGTAGCAGTCCAAAGTCTGGCTCTGTCTGAATACCCGGCTTTAGGTTCCTCTATAACGTGGGTCCGTTTAACAAGGTTATTTACATTCATACATCTTCTACCTACCCTGTCGTGATGTTATGTTATGTGCCAAAAGCAGCTCATTGCGCTCATTCCACTCATTCGGCAATCAATCATCGAGTACACGTGCGTTCCAGTCGTCTGCAATGACATTTGCTGTTGCGTAACAACAATGCCAACAAAACGATGAAAACATGTAACTCGCTCCTTATTTGGAACGCGCCTTGCTTGGTGGTAGGGTTGGCTCAGAGTACTATAAGATATAGCAAACAGTTTGCAAATATGTATGTGTCTAGTGATAGTGTTATTAACTGCGATCTTGAAGATTTCTTGCAGGGTAAACCTTAGCTCGCAAGTCCTCCTCCTTGCAAGTCAGGTTCTGTCTTCATTGTTTATTAATTGTACCATTTACACATACTTAAGAATATTAGTATCTCTCCCAGCGTTGTTGAATCTCTTCATGGCATAAGCTATTATCTCAGTTCAATTGAAGTTTATAGGAGAGAGAACTTTCAAAACACATGTATGCTTTTTTGTTTCCAGAAGTTTAATCCAGGTGCTCAAATAAGAATGGACCTTTATGATACCCGAGAACCCTCCAGTCGTGCTATTCTGTAAAATATAATTTATTTCTACAATTAAGTTAAGCCCATTATAATTTTGGCACATGTGGTGCTTACCTGTAAAAAATTGTGAAACTACACCATTTTTTTAAGCTAAGTATTTTGTTATATTTTTGGTGTTAACAATTGTTGGTGAGCCTAATAAATAAATAAATAAAAACTCATCGTTAAAACTAATATCTAGTGAAGATGAAGTGAGCTGTCAATTCAAACAATAAATATGGAATGACAGTTCACTTCAAGCTCATTATACCTAAATTTTCACGGTGAGATGTTTAACAAAATAGTCCGGCAGTTATCACGGCCCTAAACTACAAAATCTAAACATCGAAGAACTTAGTTTTCGTGCAGAGTAAATAAATAGGTACCCCAGTCGTTGTGAAACTGATTTGTAAATTTACAAAGAACAATGTTTTAGAATTAGCTGTGGCGAATGGCCGCCTTTGTATCTTCGTTTGTTTTCGTCAAGCTTAGGAAATGTGTGTCATCGATTTTTGGTTTTAATACTGTGTAGGATTTGCCGAATATGGTATTTTCATGGATGGGAATAGGGGCAGGTTCAAGCAGCTTTTGGATTATTTTGCTGGTTCTTAATTTATCTCCAAAGATAACCCTTAAACCAATATCTTTGAGGTCGGAGAGTTATCTTCTTCCATAGATCTTTATTTTCCGACATCGCCGTACATTTTAGATCCTTTTGAGCCATTTCGTTTCTCATTGTTTCTTCGATCTTCCAATATCATGTTCTATCACTTCATTTCGAGTTTTTTTTTCCTCAAATGCGAATGGACCAAGCGAGTAATAAAGTTACCAGCTTAAGCCTCCTGGCAACTCTGAACTGATTATTACCCCGACATTTGTATTCCGAGCAGTGAAATGACACTTGACAGTGACGATCAACGAACAGATAAATAGACCGACTACACATGCAATGGAAACATTCGATAACATCTACATTAGAAACAACAACAAACAACTGAAAATCAACCTTAACTTACATAACTAAAGTTCATTTTTAAACGAGCTGTCAACAGTTAAGCTTTTTAAATTCTCGTGTGTGGTGCGTTTACAGAGTGTGTCGTAATTAAAAAAACTCGCGAGTAATTGCTCGAGTGTCGAAAGCCGACTTCGTGAACGATGAACTATGCTGTCTATGGTATGTCCGAATTTTTCTGAGGGCAACGACTTTGTATGATGAATTAACTGCGAGGTTGTGACAGTGTTTGATTTAAGAAAACGTACCTACTGAATTATTTTGTGATGTGTTTTTTGTATCGACCACCTAGATTGTTAAGGAATTAGTTAAAGCCATTCATTAACTCGTCCCTGTATTCCCTCAAGGAATAGGCAGAAACTTGTAGTTAATACACTGACACATTTGGACCGTGTTGTAGGAGGCAAACCTATTGCCATCTTTAATTTATTGACGGATAAAATAAAGGCAGGGTTCTGCCACCATGCAGGTAACATTCATATGGTACAAAAAAAAATATTTTCAGGCTCCCCTAACTCATTCTTTTAACGATCTAAAGCACCGCAGGTTTTGTATAAAGTGCGACTTTTTAATCATAAATGCAACATTGTTGACTTTGATGCGAACATTTAATTCCCGTCGAAACGACCCATAAAGAACGCTCTTACCAAAAAGTTAACAATATAAACTGTATGAAAGCAACCATTTTGTATCATTTAGGTACTTTTATACCACACACACGCGTGTTCCTTTCCTTATAAATTTAACACTAAAAAATCAACCATAATTCAATTACAATAAGGTTAAAAATTGGTTCAAAAGTATGTGGTCGTGCAATTATTTAAGATTCCCGAAATCGTTTAGTAACAGTTTAATATCACACGTTGCAGGCAACATGGTGACCGTATAATTTGGACACCCATCAAAATTCCATGTACAGGTTGATTTTTGTATGTATTTTTGGGTCTTTGCCGTTGTGACACACCTCCTTAATTGAAAACCCTGGCCTTGTTAAATCTGCCATGTCTGTCAAATGTCAGGTTTGTGATTGGCTGACTAACGAACCAATCACCATTTTAATAGGATAGGTCATTTGAGGGTAGAGTTAGGAAAGATTATGATAGCCTTAGAAAAAAAAAACATGGAAGTAGCATTAGGAACAGCGGACGCTTTGAAGTCATTTTAAATATTACCATAACCAGAGGCCAAACGTCGAGGCTCTAGTGATTAAAAGCCTTGAGCACAAGTAGACGGCTTGATTATCTACTAATCTGTTACTGCCTGGAGCTACAGTCGCTCAAAAAACCTCTTCATTTGCCTATCATGTAAGTACTTCAAACAATTCGTACAGTTGGGTGGCCAGAACAAAAAAAAACCGCCATTTTTTTCGACCGCCATTTTTTTCGTCCGCCATTAAAAATGTTCTACATTAATCTCTGCACCCTGTACCTATATGGTGACGTCAGAATGGCGCGGTTCATAACCTATGTTAATAGTTATTTAATTCGTTTAGACATTTACTATCGTTTCTTTATTTTATTACTCATCGAGAGCAATTAAAGCGATCTGGAGAACTGTCTTCACTAGCTTTTGAGATTTTTCTATTTTTAAAGAGATTAAAGTTAAGGTTCTGTGTCATAACATTTGTTAAATATAAAGGGAATTAGCATGAATATATGGCAATAAAAATGGAAGGGCTGTATGAGGAATGACGTGTAAGATAATGGAGTGAATGAAAATTAATTTTGTGTTTTTTTACTTTGTGGATGATATTATTTTAGCTAGTGTTAGTGTTGCCATTTAGCCAGCCCCTAGGGGCATCATTTGTTAAAGGAACTAGATCTACGCCTATTGGCAAGCGAGGAGATCTCTTTATCTATGAATCAATTAATCTTCTTAGCTATCAAAACCTGTCTTTTAGGCCTTTAATAAGTTACCACATATTGTCTATACTAGACACTTTCAGGTCTTCGGACTCAGAAGGACCTTGCCAAGCTTTTTTTTTTTAAGGATGGGAAATCATCAAATGACTTCTTCCGCTCTGGGTGAAGCGGAAGGGCGTGTCAGACTTTTACTGACTAAAACCCATCCGTGTTCCTTCTAAAGTCCTTTGCGTTCCAGGGCCGCGATGACTCTTTCGAACAAATTCCGCAAACCTGGCAGGACCTTGCTATGCTAGATTGATATTAGAATTTGTCAGTACGGCAGCGACATCTATACCGCCACATTCAAACTACACATCAATCTGATGTCTCGCAAATTCTGCATCACGTTCGCGTTAGCGACTAGCATGTTAACAACAGCCTGACAACAACCATGGGGCAGTTCTCCATCAGACGCTTACCCCCTTGATCGGTGGATCCTCCCTTTTCAACGGGACGATGGTAACTTTCCACTTTTCTAAAGTACAAATAATTTATAAAACCACGTATGCCCATTTGAATGCTAGAAAGATTAGCGATTCATTTAACTAGGCATCTATCTATCATCTCCACTTCTTAAATACAAACCGACACACCAGTTACATAAAGAAACGAGCGTATAATTATAATAATTTCTCGCACAGTTACATGCGTTACAAAAAACCGTCATGCGAGATTTATTTCTGCTAATTATAACGCATCAAGATCATTCGGTCGTACTATAGCGTTTGACAGTGCCGTTAACATTTTGATAATTAAATTAATTAAATGTAACTTAAGGATATGCTTTTTGAATAATGGGTAGAGGTACTGTGTGACTATAGTACCTACACCCACATTTCCAAGATATATTTTAGTTTTATATATTTAGGTAAGCTTTTTTTTTAAGGATGGGAAATCATTAAATGACTTCTACCGCTCTGGGTGGAGCGGAAGGGCGTGTCAGACTCTTACTGACTAAAACCCATGCGTGTTTCTTCTAAAGCCCTTTGCATTCCAGGGCCGCGGTGACTCTTTCGAACAAATTCCGCAACCCTGGCAGGATATGGGTAAGCTTATTGCCATAAATCGGGCACAAATCCAGCCTCTAATATACTACTGAGTTGCTTTGTTCGATACAGTAAATTTATCATTTCTATAAATTAAAAGTAATTTAAACAGAATGCTTTGTTAAGCATTCTATTTAAGTTACTTTTAATTTATAGAAATGATAAATTTGTATATGAAGATGTAGTTTAAAGGATCAAACTGTAACATCAATGTTGTATGCCAAAAAACTTTAATAAAAAGAGTTCGTTAACACACTTGTAAATTAATGTAATTATTAGTTCATCAATAGACATCCGATAAAATAAAACGTGGGTGTTCTGTCTTTGTAGTACAAACAACACAGGATTGATTGTTTAGAGTCCCAGCTATTCTTTCTGCAAAGATACAGTTATGGCTAGGCCAACGTCTTTATACAACCTACTGGGTCAGTCGAGTCCTACTCGCCTGACCCAGTAAGCTGTAAGTTTGTAACAGGGATAAAAAATCATGGTTAATCCAAGTAATCACACTAATATTATAAAGGCGAAAGTTGTCAGTGTGTGTGTATGTTTGTTACTTCTTCACCCGCAAACGGCTGGACCACTTTTGATAAAATTTGGTTTGCAGGAAGCTGACACCCTGGATTAACACATAGGCTACTTTTATTCCGGGATTCATTTTTGACATTCACGCAGGCAGAGCTGCGGGCGACAGCTAGTATTACAATAAAGTTCGTTTATTGGAGGTTGTCTCTCGAAGTACTGATCCGATTATGAAAATTCATTCACTAGATGACAGATATTAAATATAGTGCGCACATTATGATTACGCCATTTGCTACTTTTAAACCCGGAACGATATACCTAAGGTTCTGCGGGGGCGATGCCACGAGAAAAAACAAGTATTTGATACATACACACAGTACAAATACATGCGTAACTTAAAATCAAAAATCTTATTCACATTTCATAAGTTCTCTCATCTCTTAAAAATATCGATTTCTTATAAACTTCCATTCTTTAAGACTACCTCATAAAAACACAAATGTAAAAAGTCTAGAAAGAAAGATCATCTAGCTACCAATACACACGCACTTAATTATGGGCTTACATTCTCGATACACCGGTTGACACAAGAATCGATTAGAACAGTGATCGATGCGAACAATCGAGAACAATTCGTTACACACGAAACACTGGTATCTGCGGAGATAAGGCATTACAATCAAAACACTAATTGATTCTGATGGATGTGCTCCTCAATCGTGTTACACATGGTTGTTCATTATGATAAATAATAAACTTACGTCTTTTATAATGCGCACAGCAAAGGAGTGGAACTCTCTGCCTGCGTCTGTGTTTCCGAACGCATACAACCCTAATCTCTTCAAAATTAGAGTGATCAGGCTTCTGCTGGGTAAGTTCGCTCCATCGTAACTTTGTCTCTGTCATCTATGATCTAGACTAGAGTCAAGAGTAAACCCATATTATAATTTTTTTTTAAAGTGTTAGATCTTGTAGTGTCTGTTTATCTTTTAGATAGGAAAGGTTGACTGGTAGAGAATACCTTGATGCATTGTCTGCCCATGTACCACTATTGTACATAAAGTTTAAATAAATAAATATGTTCGGTCATTGAAACTATGATGGTAAAGCGTAGGTATGGACTGGAAAATATTAGCAAGTGTTTAGCGTTCTTATGAAAACGAATCATTCGCCATGACGTGCTGCAATCCTTACCTTATCTTGTAAAATGTTAACACTATATACTTCTTATAGTTTCCTGTAATATATAGGTAAAGAACTAACTACTGTCTGTTTTTTTTTTCAAATTTATAGGCACATTAGTTTCGGAGGTAAGGGGGGAATGGTCATTTTTTGTCTAATTTCTTGAATAACTTCAAAACAATTGATTTTAAAACTGTGAAAAAAAAAATTTAAACCCTCACAATAAGCCCTTTCATGTGATATATCACACGTACAGTTTGAACATTTTTTTTTTGACATTTTCTAGTTTGTTCCTCAAAAGTGTGACCCCTTTACTCAAAATTTATGTACTTGCGTAACGCCTCCGTGTTTGGGTTCAACAGAATCGGTCCAGTAGATTCAGAGAAAAGTGGCTGTGACAGACGGACAGACATACACCCGAGTGATCCTATAAGGGTTCTGTTTCTTACGGATGTACGGAACCCTAAAAACTTATCGAATACAAATTATTAGATTATGGAAGAGGGGAATCTGTGACAGCAACTGAAATTGTTGCACCACATAAGGAAATCTGTCTTTAGTATTCCAATTCCACATTTGAACAAGACTATCTGGCTCTATACTCTCTGGCCAGTAAACAAGCACGTACGATACAATCAGTGCGCACTCGCGATACAACACTATGACAAATCGATGCCCAGCAATACATCGATCCATCGCGTCACTCGAGAATCGATACACTCTTAGTCGAATTATCGCCTGTCGACTCGTGTGAACGATTACACAATAAATAATGGTCAATTCGATTCGATTACAATCACACTTTAGGACGCCCCGCTGCTACAAACACCTGATATTTATTATAATAAAACTTTGATATTAATAATCGAGCTATTGTTTAAAAAAATCGCAAATTTTAATGGCCGGTAATTTTTTCGTCGGCCATAGGTCACGGCATGTCAAACTCTAGGAGGTATATCCTTGGAACTGTTAGTCTACAACTTGGCTGATGATTAAAACTGAATTATGCAACCAAAGACGTTCACATACATAAAGGTCAAGTTTGCGGCCCGATGTAACACCTACAAAATGAAGATATTATTCTAATCTCCAGTTATTTCTAGCGTTTTATTGATATAATTTTCTTCTCGATATGGGAGGCATAAACATGGCGTATCAGCGCTTTATCTTTTCTCAGAGGCAGTAAGAGCGCACTAAAGAAAACAGTAAAGGTTATAATGCTTATGGCGTAATAAACTGACGATAGGGACAGTAAGCACTAACGTATCTCCAAATAAGTGTCGTTGCAGCTTTTAGTTTTAAGAAATATCTTCTAGCGAAACTATTGGCTATGGCAAGTATCACATAAAGTTTTGCGCACCTAAAATTCCCTAATAGGGAATAGACGTGACAATGCCCACTGCAAAATTAATATAGACAGTATTGTTGAATGTACCGTTTAAATCGCCATCGATATAAATAAAACATGAGTTTAGTAACAAAACAATCGATTTGCTGTCGATTTGCGTAGCGATGTCTATGGACGGCGTTCGATTTCAGTATTACGCCAATCATCATCTGCCTAGCCTTTTCCAGACTATATTAGGGTCGGTTTCAGCCAATATATCACATAAATTGTTACGTAAAGTAAATCACTTGTTTCGAACTTTTAGGCAATGGCTGCGATTGAAACTAATCGGAAATTCAGCCGGTCATTCGGCACCCCGCGATGTGTGTCGGACGGACAGCAAATAAATTGGCGTGCATTTGTTTATTCAATATTGCCGAATGATATTTGCTGATTCTTGTAAAATATGTTGAAGGGTTTTGTTAAATATATTTGGGATAATTTATTTGTTTTGTTAATAACAATTAAACAAGTTTACATCGAGTGGTTCTATTTGTCTTAAATGCAATAATATTTTCTCATATAAAACAACGTAGAGTAGAGACCTTATCTTCATTTGATTATTAATTCTTCAGATGTAAACGAAACTTTCAAGTCTTTTCTCAACTTCTTTACTCCTCATTAAAGTATAGCTTACACCGATATCTTGCATGTAGACATCATGTATTTTCTTTCAAAGTTTCACTTTTATAACAATTAATAATCCAAGAAAAAAGTTCGATTGTTAGCGATTGCCAGTGAGAAAAATTCGTTCACAATGGATAATTTAAGGTGATCGCATGGGGATCTTTCTTGCTGTCGCTCCCAAGCAAGCAACCTCTTTGTAATAGCAAGATAATTATTTTAATACGCACAAGAACATAGCAGATACACTTTCTCTTTGAATTTGCATGTTGATGTAGTTAGGGTTTTTGCAAACAAAGGCTGTATCAGAATTCCTTTGTCATTGTTTTTCGCGCCAAACGTTTGACAGGTTGAGTAATGTTACCATAATATCTGCAAATGTTTCTGTGAGCTCCAGACAGCTTTTAATTAATATTACGATTACACCTTTATAGTTTTACAATGCACTTCCGGACTAGATCAGTAATTTATTGCGGCTAAAAAAGGTTGATTAGTATTTTCGTTTAATTAAAATCTTTTAGTGCATTGCACGTTTAAGAATTTAAATTACCGTAATAGCAATAATAGGTACAATCAATCATGAGTAGCCGAAATTATATTAGGAGAGTTCCAGGCATCGTCTTTGTTATTAAATCCCAAGAGCAATCCATGCGGTATTTGTTACAAAAAAAAAGCTTAAAAATAATAACAAAACTCATCCTTTTAGATGCCCAATAAGATTAAATATGTGCACAAAATATACCAAATCACTGCCGCTAATTGAACGATGTTGCCACTAAAAAAAAATCAAAGCAACCGGCGGAAATGGCTTAACATGTTCAGCCCGTAATGTTGAATGCTTCATTAGAAGGATTTCGATAGCGAAATCACATGTTCTGATCGCTCTTCGCAGTGGCGCGAAATGATCCGATTGGCTGATATCCGTGCGTGCGTTCCAAACATTCAGTTTGAACGCATTTGATAGAAAGGCATTCTCGGGGTTGCTATTGGTAAATAAATTAATGATGACAGTCGTTGATCTGAATTCTTGATGGTCAAGATTTACGACTGTGTATTTGCAGGTGTAATTGTTGCATTTTAATAGTTAACTCTCTGCCTGCGTCTGTGTTTCCGAACGCATACAACCCTAATCTCTTCAAAATTAGAGTGAACAGGCTTCTTCTGGGTAGGCTCGCTCCATCGTCGACTTTGTCTCTGTCATCTATGACCTAGACTAGAGTCAAGAGCAAACCCATATTAAATAAATAAATAAATAAATAAAGTTCACTTTACAATGTTGTGGATTCTAATTATAGGCATACAATATTATAATTTTGTTTTCATTTTTAGTAATCTCATTACAGCCATTACTGAGCCCTGACATTTCTCTTCTTTCTCGCTTACTAAATGATGTCCCATCGTAACCGAACCACTACCGACGCATAAGGTCGCCGCCCCAATTGTCGTCCGTTAATGTTAACACCTCCAGCACACGGCAGCGGTAGATAATGGCTATCTTATCGCTAGTATCAGCCCAGCCCAGTGCCATTAGCTCGCCGACCGACTTTCCCCGGGGTAGACCGCGATTGTTGACGATTGTCCTCTGTACTTGAAGTAAGAGGTAGGGCCGCATAGCTTGTACAAATACGGTGGGTTAAGATTTACGAAGAGAGTACTACTGAGTTTTTAGATATTTTCTTCTGATTTTGAGCTAAAAAATGTAGATTTATAAAACTAGCTTTTTTCTGAATCCACCGATTCAGAAAAAAAAACCTGTGGACATACATTTTGCTGCGAATTTGATAGAGCATTTGAATAAAACGAGAAGTTATTGAACACTTACAAATCTTCGACTTAACCGACCAAAACCAATATTAAAATATATTATCCATTTATGTAAAACTTCCTATTACTATATTTACACTCAAAGTGCTCATAACTTGTTTAAAAATCTGTCAAGACGCTTAGTTGACACTTCGCGTGACCCAAGCGTACCTTGGAAATAGGATAAGCATTGCCATACAACGTGGTAATGCTGCCAGCCTTTTGGGTACATTACCAGTAGCCAGCGATGGTGAGGAATTTTTCGACGCCATAGTTTAGACTATTGTCCAAAAATCCTCCATAAAAATCAAAATCTTTGATCCAAAAACCAACCACAGAATCCTAGTTCGTATCATAGTAACAAGCCCTATTTATCCCTCAGCGCGACCGCTTTCCAATGACACTTGCCGCAGAGTCGCCTGCGCAGGCAAGTAGTAGTGTCCGATCGAACTTCGATTTCAAGCCGAAGCCGAAGTCTAATCGGCAATCGTCTCAATCTTCAGCGGAAGTTTATTAACTAAGGTTTTTAACAATCCTTAGAAAATGCGTTCAAGATTTCTGAAAACAAGTCAATAAAATGATTATTTATTTTAAAGTTCAAATACGTATAAACCACTTAACGATATGACAAAAAATTACACACAAATAAATAACCCGCCCGTGCGTAGCCTCTTCCATTGCACTTTTGCGGTATTCGTAATAGTTCGCTCGATTTCGGCTATCGCTAGAAACCTTCGGGAAAACGGGCCGAAGTTTAGCCCCAAGCCGAAGGTAGCCGAAGCCGAAGAATCGGTCGGACACTAGTAAGTACTAAGTAGTATTGCGAATAATGACCGTTTCTGATCCATAACTGATTGCAATGCGATTATTTTCGAGGTTAAGACCTTGTTGCAGTTACAGGTGGGACTCCTGAATACGTCGAGGTATTTGTTGGACAAGATGCTCGTGATAATGTTGTAACGATCTAGTTCTGGTGTTTGAAGTGTGCTGTCTAGCTGGAATGTGGTCTGATAGTTTGTTATGGAAGGAGAGCTACAAGAGTGATCGTTTTCGTCTTATGAGTTTTAGCTGGGACAGACACTAGGACTTAAAAATCATTCCGTCCGTTTACCCAAATTTTAATTTCTTCTTAATTCATAACTACAAATCTCTCTCTCAAATCTTTATCCTTTTCCTCTATCTAGCCTTTTATAGTAGGCGCCAGATAAATGTGGAATAAAGTATATTGACCTTTCCCTAATAACTGCTCATAGGTACCTGAACAATTAAATATGAATCGTTTTTCATTATTAGACAATGTTAAGGATCACGAGAGATGATGATTCGGGACAGTTTTGTGTCATTAATTCCGTTTTTCAAATTAACAATGTCAATAAATGTAGGTGGGTCAATGACCGATATTCCACGATTATCTGGCGCCTACTATAGTAGGTATGTGCTAAGTAAAGCATTGTTCGGTCGGTAAGCACCTACATTTTTATCAGTTTTTTCCCCTACTACCACTAGCATTTTGGCTTCTAACATCACTACCACATCCATGGCTAAGAGTGAATCAACCATCATTATTCATATGTAAAACAGAACAACTGCACAGCGTGTCTTTTAGCAAAGTTACCGTTAATATAGACAATGAAACTCAAATCCTACTTATGCTGCAACAACTGTATTTTCTCAACAAGCCCTATGTATTCCGCTTTCCAGTCACACTTGCAACGACCAACGTATCGTTAGAAATGAGCGACTCTGATTCATAACTGATAGTGGAGACTTTGAGGCCAGTAGGAGCTTGCGACTACCTGCACGTGGAGCTGGGAAGTAAATAACTAGTAATTGTTGCAGTATTTTAGAAGGGAATCATTTATTTATGAAAGATAAATAGAAAATTGATGATGCACCCTCTACAGGGCATGCAAAAAGAAAGAAAGGAATTGGTTTCTAAAGAGTTGGTGAGTTATCAGAAGTTAAATATGAAATAGTGGTAGTGCCTTGGCTGATTATGATGTTTCTAATTAAAATGTTGCAGACAAGCTTACTCATCTAGTTAATTCGCCCACACAAAAAATACGGCTAAGCTTATGTGGTTGCCTGCCAAAGATTTTAATTTTGAAAGCCGTTAACAATTTATTCTAGCTAAAACTTAGTCGACCCATTCACAAACTAGTTCATAGACATGCAGTTATAGATATCCGTGTTGCAGCAAATCTGAACAAAGATAACAAATAATTCAATCTAACACAAACAATCTTTGTAATGAATGTATGATTTGTTAGATTGCGCTGCCAACAGGCAGCCCTCGACTTATTACAGTAATAAGGTCCGCATTGCACTGGTACCGTGTATACTTTTCACAGGACCTGAAAGGAGTCATAATAATTGACATTAATATAAAAGCAGTCATACTTGTTGCATATTAAAATGGATGGATGGAGGGAAAGAGAGATCCCAATGAAAAGATGGAAGGATTGTGTGAGGAATGATACGAAAGAAAAGGGAGTGAATAGAGTGACGATTGATAGGGCCGAATGGAAGAAGAAAACGTATCGCACCAACCCCATGTAACATGGAATAGGGAAAATATGATTATGGTACATTCCTGTTGAAATATTGTGAACGTATAGTTATCCTTTAGTACTATTGTCAGTTATTCCATAGCAGCTTCTCAGTCTAAATGAGCGTTGTATTCGCGATTAGTTTATGAGCCGCCCACCGCGTGCAGGGACGTTAAGTTATTGTTTAGCCCACTACTTGGAACTTCCATTTGGTTTACAAATTAACTTGTTCCTCTGTTACGGAGCTTAGAATGAAGGATTGGTTCCTGCGTTTTGTTAGAATTGTTGTTAATATCTAAAACACTAATTCTATTGTTATGACTGGTATTGGTTGCTTTACTGTATTATTTGACATCATCATCAATTTATATCGTTTCTTCTCTACCTTTTTAAATTCAATCATATTGTTTCTTGTCAAGGTGATGTTCTCAACTAATAAACCTTTTTTAGTTACCCTATGTTAAGTTTCATCCGATGTAGCTGCATATCAGAATTCGCTAGATGTTAATTCGCGAGTAAGTTTTGCTTATCATACCTTTTAAAATTGTTTCTAAAAAAAAAAGTACGGACAGGTTACATCCTAAGAAAAAGCAGTATTGCCAACATCTTCAAGTTGGCAAATGGTTGCAAAACGAGCACATATCTAATACCAATTACTTACCGTGTTCGACTTAATTGCCAACAATTAAACTGTTTGTCTGCTTGTCTTTCTCACGGCATTCGGATTGCACGTTCGTTATTTGTCGAGTGCATTGCATAATTTCGTCTTTCTACTATTTTGTTGATTTCAAAGCCTATTGAAATACAGAAGTTTAGTAGGTAGAATTGACTCATTGGCACTCGGGTCTAAAGCAGTATCCAGCATTAAAGTACCAAGTTGTTGGCAGAAAAGTAAGCTAAAATATAAAAAAAAAATGGAAATAAAAAAAAATCACAAACGGCAACACCACTTGTAGGGTAAATCACCCAATTATCGGGCTTACACAAATCGTGCCAAGTGTCACGTAGGCTGAATGGTGTGATATCTTTGCATCGTTCATGTTCCCGAGGTGTGGCAGAGACCTAGGGCCCTAATTATGTTGATCGCACGCGATATAGTTTGACATTTTAGAGAACATTACTACATGAAATGAAAGGCTCAGTTCGGCTTGAACAAGATTTGTGACATTATGGTATCATCGCGTCTTGTTCGTTTTTAGGGCAAGCTGGAAGTCTGGTTCTCGTTAGTGATAAATGAAAGTCGTGTTTTACATCAATACCTTAGATTTATTTTCCAGTCAAATAAGTATCCCTGTGTCATGAATTTATGTGTTTAGCGGCTAACCTTGCAACTGTCTTTTTTTACAAGGCAGATGACACCTTCAACTATTTCCTGAATAGTTTCAACTATTTCCTGAATAGATAACTTGGTAGTGATATTATGTAGTAGTTTAGAGTCCACCACAAGCCGCACCAACGTCACTTGTAACACAATACTCCAAAGATTGTCAGTCAAGTGTCTCACACGTCAACTGACGTAAACACTACCCCAATGCCACAACCCTGAAACTGACACCGTCACTGCCACGGCTGAGTGACAGCCCTATCCCACTTCTGACTCACGCAATCAGACACCGAGATATCTGAGACAGGGGTAACAAACATCAGTTAAGAGCTAATAGGTTAATTGGACTAACATTAATTGTTTAAATGTAGGTGCTAGCTGATACGATATCTCAGTTTATCATAGAGAATAAATCGTTTTGTTGTAATTATATGTTCAATCTTGATTGCATAGGTGTTAACGAGCCTCCTCAGATAACACGCGGTGTGAAAACTCATCGTTCGAACGACAGTGTTGCCATTTGCAAAAAAGTTTCGTAACTTTTTCTGTTTGAATAAATGGCTGTCGCAGTTTGTTATTGCACTAGATCCTTTTGCGATCTTGCTTTTATGTCTTCCTATATGTAATGAAGGTTTTTGTATGTTACAGAGATGGCAGCGGAGGTGGTTCGTCCTATATGACGATGGGGAGCTGACGTATTCGTTGGACGAGCACGTAAGTACTAACACATTCATACGGAAAAACGATAACTCTATTAGATACCAGTGATATTATATTCACGCCCAAGTTCAATCTAACGACCATAGGTACCCAATAATAACAGAACCAGGTAGCAGAAAAATAACTTTCATCAGTCGAATATGGCAACACCTTGTTATCGACACCGTCGCTTTCGACTTTTTACCGCGGATCGACTAAAAAGGCAGTTGTAATCGTTTCCTTGTACTTTTATATCAACTAACTACATATATCTCGCTTCTTGCGCGGTCTAATCTATCGCTAGAACAAATTCAGAGCCGTCCATCGCCTTAAAGGGAGGTATTGAAACCGAGTAGGGTAACGCAACCAATAATTGACTCGTAACGAGAAATAGTGGCGAGGCGTCCTCCGATAGATAAAACCCTAATTTGGTTCCGATTCGTGCGGAAAATTATGTTGTACCGCATTAGTTTTATGCTTTTTGTGCAACGAGAAACTTGTTTAAGGTATACGCGCCGTTTAATTCGCGCTCTGCTAAAATAAATACAAAACGAAGGAATCGGAATCGTTCCGCTCCTCGCGAATCAAGGCGCTAAGATAAAATTGTATTAATTATACATACATAAACTTTTACAAAGCAATAAAAACAAAGTAAAAATGCCAATAATTATGCCGACACACACACCGAACGCCATGTCTCGTTTTTTGTCAATAATAAATTCATCCGCGTATAATATAAGCGTTTTACAAAAACAAACATTGCCGGACCGGTAACCGGAGCCGAGTCGCTCCGGCACGAGACTCGGTTTCATCGGCACCTCGCTTTATCAGTATCAAATCTTTCACATTTTTCTCCGGCACTCATAAATATTCATAATAATTGGCGTCGTTGCAATTTCAAGTGAGTACATGAATTTTAATATGCGCCATATATAGGAGGCCGCCGTGCTGCGCGAGCGAGACAAAAAACTTGACGCGTAATGTAAACCAAGCAGGAACAATGAACAAGGAAGACTAGGAAAGCTTTCTCCGTTTCCAGCTTGAAATAAAACAAGCTACCTTTTATGGAGTCAAATCCCGACTCTAAAATTCGTTGGACGAGTGTTGGGTTATTCACCCTAAATTTTCGCGGTTGACAATACGTTGTGGAATAGTTGAGAAGTTGATAGGTTTATCAGGCAATCGTAGCGGAATGCGCGTCAGTGTCGGGTCTATAAACTAATCTGGATGTAGAACAACAGAATCAGTTCAGGCTGAGTAGATATTTCAGTTGGTTCGGGGTAAAGGGGCCAGGCCAGCGGCCGTCAATGTGACGCATAGTGTATTCGTTCGCGCCTCTGTCCCTCGTTATCATGTGAATGGGCCGAAGATTTGCAATGCGGCTCACAAACTAAAATAGAAGGAAGTCGTTAACGTCTTCTATGGGGAAAGTAGGAAAATTAATGGCGTTTAAGTGTTTGAAGTAAGTAGCGTTTATTTGTTCACTTGCCTGTATGAGAGGTAAATGATTGGCTGTACGAGTGTACTGGTTAGTGCCAGCAGTAATTGATTGTATGACGTTTACCGGAATTTACTACTGTTTTATCATTATTGGCTGGAAATGGGATAGTATAGCTAGTTTAATTGTGTGTGGTTAGAATTGCATTGATTTCTTGTTGTATTGGACGTGGAACTGTCAGATTGAATGCCGTTGGCATTTGTTTAAATTGTGCTTCAAGTAGGGGTACGTAAACCTATTAACTTTCTAATCACTAGCTAATTTTAATTAGGACCGATGTTTTTATATTAAATAGCTTGAGCATTTGTCTTTGGGATCATGACAAATTAATATTTCCCCTAAAATGCCAAAATCAGAAGTTTTTTTTTTGAGATTTATCTCTCTCTTCAATTACCATTTTTTTCGGAAAATTGCCCTGTAACCAGAGGTGAATCTTTAAAAAAACCCTGTGACACATACACCTAATAAGATAATTAAAGTTCTAAAGACAGACAGTTATTGTCATATACATTACAGTTAGTTATGTTTTCATGCAAATTGGAAAAGTCAATAGTTAAGGGAAACCCGGTTACCGTGATGGTAGCAGGCAATATCTTACAACTAAGTACTAGCGTTAAGTAAGGTGAATAACTTACCTACGTCAACATTGTAAACCTTACATTTGTTTTAATAAGGATTCATGAGCTTAGAAATTGAATAGATATTTTGTTTTGTGTTTTGTACACATCGTTTTTTAGATGGCAATCTTGTTTTAAAATTTTACGCTGGCAACATCACAAGACATTCCTTATTCAAAATTCCCGCTTGAAACTCAACCAAAACAGGCCAACCTAGGAAGCAACATCAACATTCCAAATTCAAAAATTCCTGGCCACGAAAAAAAAAACAAGCGGCATTGCCAACTGCAGGAACCTAACTCGCTAGTTTTTATTCAAACACCTAGTTAGCAAGCTGGTTAGCTGGTCAAATACCAACGCCTTATCATCAGCGATCGTGTACCGTTGCCGCTAAACACTGGCGGACCTGTTATCTTGACCATTAGACCCTGATACAAGCCCGGATGGGCGATAAATGGCTTCTTCAACTTGATGGATACGAGACATCGCGGCTCAAATTAATATGTGTCAATGTGTAGTGAATACTGAATAGTTTAGATTTATCTTAGGTAGTGTTTGCGTTCGGATATGTGTAGCAGATGAACTTTTGATTGTCTTAAGATAAATTGAATAGTTTGCAAAAGGTGGCAGGCAACTTCTATTATGATTAGTTAAATAATTATAATTCTTTAGCAGATTCTTAATTTGAATTTGAATAGCTGAAACCTAAACGTTGATTGGTAGAGAATGCATAGGAGCTTTTTAAGATTTTTTTTTTTCCTGCTCTGGGCTGAGCGGGAGGGAGTGTCAGACTACTGACTAAAACCCATCCGTGATGAACCGTGTTCCTTCAAATGCCCTCTGCGTTCCAGGGCTGCGGTAACTCTTTCGAACAATTTTATTTCGAAGAATTTGAATGAAGAATCTGTTGAAATTTTAATAATGCTGTTCGTCTTTTCGACACTCTAAAGCTGAAAGAATCTTGCTTTGACTAGGCAGTCTAGGCTCCTCATCATAATCATAATCCTGCTCTTCTAGAACACAAGAGAGATTATGATAAAACTGGGTACTAAACAACACCACACTTAGTTAACTGAATCCCCATCGCCCACAACCAGACAGGCAGTGTCGAACGTCCGTCACCAATGAATATAAGGCCATCATAATTATGTGAGAGCTAATGAGAAACGCGGAACAGAAAATGGCGGCCTATGTTAAACAGCCAGTGGGCTGTAAAGGGCTATTAGATGCTTGTTTGTGTTCTATGTTTATGATAGTCTATATTGTTATTACCTATAAAAGTCAGCAGGTATACAGTTTTCCTTCAAATCGGTCAAAATTGTATCGGAATGGACAATTTTAGGTTTAGGATCTTAGGACCTTAGGACTACTATACCAACCGAAAATCCTTCATTTCAAAACTTAAAAAAGTCCAAATAATGTCTATGAAAACCCGGCTTAATCCGTGGTTAAGGACGTAAGACGAGCCAATATGGTCAGAAGACTATAGCCTTCCCCTCGGGGCAAATAAATTAAAAAAAAACCAAACGGATGCGGCTTATAGACAAACATACAAGTTTTTGCATCAAATAAGAAATAAAATAAAATCGTGCATACAGTGAACGTGGCTCACAGCGAAGAGTATGTTATGAATAATTATGGTCTATTGATTGCATACAATTTATAGTTAGAACACGGATTCGTTACAGTCGTTAAATATACAGGTGCATAGATACTAGAAATCGCGTCGACTTCAAAATTTTAAATCATTTTTTTGTCAATGCAAACAACGCTTCGAGAGGTAGTTAATAGGGCCGTTGGGATGATTTGTTTTTTGTTCACTTGCTCACCGACCAAAAAGAAAAATAATCTCTGCCAAAATATTCTGATCCTCGTCCCCTACAATACACAATAGATTTGGTCAGAAACTACACCACCTTTTTCGCCAATTATATATATATATAGTCTTGCTGCGAATGTAATAGAATCGTCCAAATTTTACTATTTAGCTGGAGCTGCAAAACTAGCCAAATTCAATCTTTCTAACGTCGACTTTCTTTTAGACTCACTTTTTCCCTGTTCACTCGTTTATGGTTCCCCATTCATTGGCGATCTATCCAAGCATTTCTGCTGCGAACCATATCGCGAATAGTTACTTACATCAATAAATCGATGAAGTCGTCAGTCGAAGCCATACAGTCTATTGGATTATACGCGAGGCCATACGAGGCGTTCACGACTGGACCAAGTGACCCGGCTATTTGCAATGTTGCAATATATTGCTCTTGTATTCAAGTGTTCCAACCAATATCTGGACAGAGTCATCATTTCTTGCTTTTAAGTTAAGGGTTTCCCCTTAAGGGACAACCACTTTTTATCCATCTTTTAAAATAGTAAAATGTTGTATGATTTGATATGGACAGATCGGTCATCAATCAAGTAAAATTTGCGGTAAGATTAATTTAAAGTTTAAAAACATTGACTTTTGTCATAATAGTAAGCTACCTATTTGTTCCGAAGGTAATGAAAGGATCAAAAACCGAGAACCAAGCAAAAAAGGACATTTACCAGCTCGTTACCGAAGTGATAAAAGCAAACTCAGACAGCGTAACGAAATTCATTAAGATTCTAATGACTGAACTAATTCAAACCCGAAACAGACCACCTAGCTCTAAAATACAGGTGATTTTAGATTGGTTTCGGTTGCATAACATATATGCAACGAAAAGATTTTAAAGCTTTAGTAAATCCTCGAACGTAACCATTAAAAAGATGAAGCGAAAGAAAAGAAAGATGGAAAGGCGGATGGAGCTGGTTTGAAAGATGGAATAGATCAATATTGATGTAAGGTTTTCCAAAGAAATCCACATCATTTTGATTTTTATGGAAAAGAACAGGATGCACTTCGCAATTAAAGTCGATTTACGCGATAAATATTCAATCGAACATAATTTTCCCGTCTTTCCTATGACTCCTTAGTCGTAAGTTAAGCTAATAAAAGCCCTTAGGAACTGCCAACTATGGATACTAGTTAAAATTCTACTGGTAAGCCAAATTAAATCACTTCGTGTACAAATAAATAGTGATTTTGCATCACATTGCTTATGCTATGCGCATGTGCCAATGCACTGGATTTAGGCTTCATTCACACTAGATCCGACAAGTGGGAAAGATGGCTGCTGATGGCGAAGACTTAAGTTAGGGTCATTGATTTCTTTCATCATAGTTAACTAGTTCGGTTTGGTATCGGACGTCAAAGAATAGCACCATCCCATCACTTCCCGTGAGTGTCGTAAGAGGTGACTAAGGGACTCACCAGAGAATGGGCAGCAGAATTCACTGTGGTTCTGTGCATTGCAACAGCTACGCTGCGGTCGCCAACCCGGCTGCCAAGCGTGGTGATTATGGCAAACCACGGCCTATGTCCAGCAGTGGACGTCTGTCGGCTGATATGATGATGATGATGAGTTAACTGGCCTTAGAAACCAAAGGGCCAAATCCCATAATACTTAAATAGGTAAGATAGGTAATTCAAGGCATATGAATGGATGGACAGAGGAAAGCCAAAGAATAAATAGATTGTGTGATGATTAAAATGATAGGAATGAAAAAGGCGTCAGTGAAAGCGTGAGGGTTGACAGAACGGAGCTGAAGAAGAAAATGGATGGAACAAGTGAAATCTTCCCAACTCTTCCACTTCACTCTTGGTTTGATTGCGAGCTTCAAAGGATTCATAATCAGTAAGGATATACATATATCACAACGTCAGGCTTACCGACATTTACCCCACACTAGATCTACGTACCCTACCTACACCAAACCAAGAAGATAAATGAATTACAACAATAACTCAGCATTCCAGTCGGCCGTGTGCAGCATGACGTGTCAATTAGGACTTGGTGTAGGCAGTACGGTTGATGAAAGCATCAATATTTATGAGACAGCGCGATTTCAAATAAACCTACACTGGCCTACTAAATGTTGTCTATGGTGTAGGAGCTCTTAGCGTGTTTTTTATGGCCCTTTATGCGGTTTGACGGGATTAGCACATTTTGGGGCAGTAGTGCTTTCAAATTGGTACAGTACATGAAGATTTAAAAAAACATGCGGCGCAGTCTTTTGGGACTGCCGATGGAAGTGCAAACTAAGTAACTTGTGAATTGTATCGTCGAGCTATTACATTATTATTTTTGAATTTGGAAAGCGTTCGGTGACGATGACGCGAATTCCGTGATTTTTTTCACCCAAAAAGTACACATATATACATAGTATACATATGGCTCATGGAAAGTGTTCGATGACGATGACGTGAGTTCCATGATTTTTGTTCACCCAAAAAGTGCTCAACGCGCATAAAGAAGTTTCCACTTCAACAAAACTAAAACATAATCTAATAGTAGAGAAGTAAAATTGATTGATTGTAGATGAAAAATGAATGGAAATGGGAAGCATAGATAAGAAAAAAAAACATCCAGATGAATTGAGAACCTTTTGGAAGTCGGTTAAAAAGGATTACAAATAAACCGCAGAGGAAAATGAACAGTCTTTCGTTATCCCAATAGGTTTGTGGCTTTTCCTTTGGCTCAGCCAGAATCTTGGCACAAGTGGTAGTTATTTTTTCGCCCTCACGCCAAGATTATCTCCAACCATTCAACTTTTCTCGAAGGTCTGTTACTTCTCGGCAATTCCCAATTTATTTAACAAGTAGGTAAGTACCCGACCTTTTACACAGTACCAACCTACAAATAATTCACAGTGGGCAACAGTAGGTCTCAACTGAATTCCGCCGTAGGGGAATTAAAAGCGAATGTCTCACGGAATTATCTCAAGTAATTATTTGTTGTTTATCGTCCACGCCCAACGCTGGGCAGCCAACCAGCTGATATTATCAGATACAAATCATTTTCGTAATTGTCGAGCAATTAATGCATTCCATTGTTGTATGAGATGGCGATGATAAGGTAACGTTTTTATTTTGGCATGTGTATGAGAGATACAAGATATGATGAATGTATGGTGTGGCGTAACGATGCCAAGTGATTGAAGACAATCATTCTTGTGGTAATCAAAGAGGTCAAGGACTGATCCTGACACATGCTTTGAAATACTTCATACGTAATCAGGGTCTAATTGAGCATCTTACAAGTAACTTTTGCGCGAAATCTGAAACAGCTGTTTGGTGTGCTTTACCAAAGCTTTCAAAATTGAGAAGTAAAAAAACAAAAAATCTTTCCATACCATACCTAATTTCCCACACTAAATTCGTCGTCACAGACGAAGGTACCCAAAACAATTATTTCCTAAAACCAACAATGTTTAAGTAAGGAGGGAACCGCAAACGCGTGCACCCGCGGCAGCGTCCGCCGGCGGAATGCGGCCGCGTTGTGCAAGCGATGCGCCCGCGCATGCCGCACCCACACGTCGATTCACCTGCGCGGTGAGCTTCCGTGTGTGCTTGCCCAATAAGGGCTGTTTAGACAAACCGACACCGGTTTTGGCGAGGAAATTGGGAAATGGAGGGCAGATTAGAAAGGGAGGACATGAAATGGACCTTTAAATATATTTTACCTAGATAGTACTGTGACTTCAAAGTTTGGACATAATCTTTTCCGATTTGGTTAGAGAATTGGCAAGATATAAAATGGAACGTGGCGTTTGCTTGCCTATCCATTTTCCTCGCTTTTAGTGTCGAACAGTATAAAAATAATCTTTTCCATCGATCGCGTATCTCAAGAACCGCCCGGCGCGGGCACATGATACAACCCTCCCCACGTTAGCAATCACGCCGATATTGCCATTCAAAATTGTTGGGAGAAAAGTTTCGTCATATAACATCACGCCTGTATGCCCCGAAAGGTTCAGCAGAGATGCACATAATATAGTATACACTTTTTGCCAATTATTTTTGAGTCATTCATATAATAGGAGTTGAGCCGGTTGCCAGGATTTGTACAGTCCAAACTTCTAGTGCTATTGAAAAAAAAAACAGATAGAAAAATCCCAATCACATTTTGCCCGACTCGAGAATTGAACCCAGGACTTCAAACTCTGTACTCAACAATTGACTTTTACCCTACATACCACTTGCCAATAAGTAAGTAGGATAAATAGGAGACTGGTTGTGTGAAAAATTCATTTGCAACATAATTCGAAAATTTATTTAGCTTTCTGGCTTCATCTTTATAAGCCTGAGATATTAAATGCAAGTATAAGTGATATTTAAATTAACAAAGCTGTGGTATTTCTGTCCCCACTGTGTGTAGACTATTGCCTAGCGGTCACGGTGCATGTGACTGACGTGACCCGCCTAATCCCATTTTAGCCAGGCAACCTTTTTCCTTCCCACTGTGATCCCCGTTTTTGAGCGTTTTGTTCATCTATGGTCAATTCGATCAATATGAGTTGCAAAAGTTCCATGTGGAACTAGCTACATGGAACCACTGGGAATAAAGGAAACAAATCATGGCAATGGCCTAAATGTCTTACAAAAACACCAAAGAACTTAACGATATTCTTGTCCTCAAGTTATTTCTAGAGCATCAATGCCTTCTCCATCTATTAACATTTAATATGCTTGTACAAGGTACTATGAAGTCTTAAAACGATCATGATTCCGCTCTAAGAGGGAGACGGAGCTATATATAGCGAATAGCACTATCCCTTTTATATCGTCGGAATTGCATGGCATTAGCACGTCATAGTAGGGCTGCAGGGAGCAGCTTTATCACAATAGTTTAATAACAATTTCCACTCACGATAACTTTATCGCCAGTCAACGCTTTGGGCGTTTAGTAAGTATTTATTACTACAAAGGTTACAAACTTAACAGCCACGCCTATTTATCCGGTCTTAAGGACTGCCTAAAGTAAGCAAGTAACAAGCTAAAGATAATAGGGACGGCCTTTTGACGTATACCGGGCTCTTTGGAATTCTGGGGCTGTAGAGCTTTTTCTAACTGAAAATTAGGCATTGGTAATTTGACTACACTGATTTACAAAGCGGTCAAGTGCGAGTCGAACTCGTGGGTTCCGTACCTATCCATTGTAATTTAAAAAGTGGTCAAGTGCGAGTCGAACTCGTGGGTTCCGTACCTATCCATTGTACCGACATATTAAATTGGTATAATTTTTATTGGTGGCAGGCGTCAACTATATATGTATGGGGACACTTAATTTCTATTTTTTTTTGGAATTTTGCTCTAATACCTTGCTTGTTGCCTAATTTCGTGATTCTAGGTCAACGGGAACTACCATATAGGTTTCCGACCCAAAACCTATAGGGTACTTCCGGTTGGTCTAGAACTGACAATTTTGGTTCAGGTCTAAATAAAGAGAAAATTCCTAAAAATAAAAAAATGTTGAAAATTAAGGTAAATTTTGGTACTATAAGTTTACGCAAAAATCTATTTTGCCCATATCTTTTTATCGTGTTGATCAGGACGATTTTATACACCTAATGTGTCACCATACCATAGAGGTCTATAGACCTCAGTATGGTGACACACGGACAGACAGACGAACAAAAGAGTGATCTTATAAGGGTTCCTTTTTTACCTTTTGAGATAAAACGGAAAATGCATCGGCTTTGTTTCTTCCTAAATAAGAGGCCATAAAGAGAATTGAAAGAAGTAAAGTGGATGAATGGAGTCTGAGGATTGAATCTGCAACTGAATAAGCCAAGAAAAAAAAATTATACTTGAGTCTCAATTTCAATTCAACTGGGTTTGTATCTTTAAGAGAACTCAACATTTGTTGTGTAAATAAACGGTAACACCACTTACCTCAATCCTTCGAATCACTAACCTAGCCCATGCATTTTGTCACCAATCACGAAGCTCGGCGGAAGTAGCCGAAGGTAATTAGAACGGCGTTCGGCTCGCGATTGCGCAAGTGCATCCGTTCCCGCCCGGCGAGTTACTGCAAGCCTTGTAGTCATAAAAAATCATAATTGTTGTACATGAAGCTAGGTTTCCTGTGCGAAATATTTCGTAAGAGACAAATATTTGTTTTGGGCTTCAAATAAATAGATAAATAATTCGTAACAGCAGTAGAAACACGGGAACTAAGAACTTTTAATTTAAATGTAGAACTTAAAAACTGACGTTTATTTGCTTAAAGGTAACTTTCAGAGGAGTCTTCAACCTACCAAGAACACTGCAAACACCATGCATGACTTATGTGTAAAGTCTGAAATTATTTCTACTTGCAAAAATGCACCGCCACTCGTCCATTGAAAGGTTCATTAGAAAACCAGCGTCAGACAGCATCAGTCTGTCTGACATATCGATAAAATGGACCTTTTTAGTGCAGCCGTGAGACACACACTTGGTTCTTAGCATACCTACATTTCTTTTTTTATTTTTATTTCTATGTAGGTACCGTGCGTGTTTCATGTAAGTGCTAAATAAATATTATTCTTTCTTTTCTTTCTTTCAAAACATTAGCTCAATCATCTTAACTTCAAACCATTTGATGAAAACTATCCCGCCCACACAACAGCCAAGTAATATATTAATTTTTCATCTTACAACACGAACATAACTCGATAGAACATTTCTTATTGCACAGTAATAGAATCGAAAGTGAAACCATAATAATTATTATTGACACTCAAGTGACATAACAATAGGCCGTAATAGTGTTGCTCCCACGCGCGGAAAAAGTCACAGATTAAAAATAATAACGTTATCTGTGGTTAGCTTTATTCTTAGATAACGTTACATTATCTAACTGATATCTTGTTTAAGAAATGTACCCGTAGATAAACTTATAAGATTGATTTCGGAACTTAATATAGGCGTATATTTGTTGCGTAACATTCAACTTTGATTCGATCATTTCGAAATGGAATTCATTCATTCACTCATTCAGATCGAATCGCGATCGTTGGACTTGTTATTTTTGTAGGGCTGTTACTTTGCATTTCTTACTAGTTATTTTAATAAATAGTTTATGAATAAGTTCGTCAATCTGCCTTTACCCAACTTCTATCAGTGTTTTACATTGAGTGAGTGCAATTTTTGAGTTTGTGAATACCCAGCGACTGTCAAAAATCTACAAGTGACAGCCAGGACCTACGGCTTGCTGCTGAGTCCCGGTATGTAATGGGTGGTCCCATCCAGTCTGATCTCGTCTACCGTTGCGTAACCTTGAAAATCGACTCATGCTGCTGTTATAACTTTAGCCACGAGCTCTTCCTTTGGCGTAACTTAGTCTCGTTACAAAATTCTACCCGAAAACGACTCTAGTGGCAAAATAAAAAAATCAAAATCAAAAGTCATATTCAAATTCCACTTTTGGAACGTCAAAGTTCTACATAAAGACAGCCCCAAAACGCCCGCCCGTCACCACTTCCTAGTGTTTCCTACTTTTTGAAACTGACAGTTTCACACAGGATTTAATTTGGCTTTCCTTTTATAATTTAATTTCCATAGACTAAGTTCCACATTACGAACTAATGACAGGGCAAAGTATTATCACATTTAAAACGTTAAATGGTTTCATAATTTCCCCTTTAAACAGATATTTACATGCGATAGAACATACTTTACTAACGCAGTCATAAGTTTCATTGCCCACAAACACTAACGTATGTGCTTATCAAGATTAAACCACATACTTAAGGCTAACTTAGAGACTCTAATTGAAAATATCATGTCCTGGGACGTATGGCATTTGAAAAGACTAAGAATAATAAAGATAGACAAGAATTCTCTTGAACTACGATTAGTAAATCCCAGTAAATTTACTGGATACGTACACAGTGTGGTTCATTGGGCATACTAATTTCCCACAGGTGGGCCAAGGCCCCCTCTCTTGTGATTGAGAATAGGATATAATCCAATCGGGCCCAATCTGGGTTGCTGCATGTAACATATCTTCAAATTTTGAGTTCTAGGACATGCCGATTTGTTGCGGAATTTGTTTGAAAGAGTCACCGCGGCCCTGGAACGCAAAGGGCTTTAAGAGGAACACGGATAGGTTTTAGTCAGTAAGAGTCTGACACGACCTTTCGCTCTACCCTGAGCGGAAGAAGTTAATTGATAATTTTACATTCTTAAAAAAAAATAAAAGGACTTGCATCGTCACCAACATATCTTTGACAGGAGTCAAGAAATGTCAAAGTTATGTCAATCTGACTGTTAACTTAAACGCAAGATGGCTTCGCAAGAAACTCTTTCGTTGATAGACTAAATATAAATAGATTGTGGAACAACTCACAACCCTAGGTTAGTAATTTGCGCGTCCAATAACTCGTTGTAATGACATTTACAGTTTTACACGTAATCCGACGATTTGGTGTCGCTGTTTTTCAACAGATAACTGGTCGAGTGACGAAATCGCAGTGATCAAAAGTAACTGTGATTTAAAATAACTTGCGCACGCGCAACGGGCGCGAAAGGCCTATCGCGATGCTCCCTTATTTGGTTGTTGACCTTACAATGTTTAGGTAATATAAAAAAAAAAATAGTTTTGAATGTGGTGTGATTCATCAAGGTTTTGTAACAGGAAATACCTTTGTTGTCCTAACTACCTTTTGCCTGCGACTTCGTACGCACATATCCCGTTTTTTTCCCGATCCTGTATAGCCTATAGCCTTTCTCAAGAATGTGGCTACCATATACAAAAAAAAATATCTAAATCCGACTGGTAGTTCTAGAGATTAGCGCGTTCAAAAAAACAAACGAACTCTTCAGCTTTATTATATTAGTTTAGATGTGGTTACAGATACTTATACTGTTGTCAATAAGGTGAACCAGATTAGGCCCTGGCCTCACTCGAGTAGTCAGCTACTCGTGCCATCCGAACCCCGTGAGATTGACTCTGACCTACTAGTTGACGCTATTAACACCTTCGTTCTGTGATATGTGTCATAATTCATTTCATTTTTTGAAAGTTGATTTTCAAGGTAATTTAATCATTTAAATCAATAAAATAGTAGTCGTTCGCGGGCCGGCGGACGGCGAGCGTTGGGTGGCTGGCTCGCTGTCCGATCACCACCAGGCCCGGGTCGATGGCGCGCTGTGTTCCACTCGCGCCCTCAAAGAGATGTCAGCATCCAGAGCCTGCCAGGGTTGCGGAATTTGTTCGAAAGAGTCACCGCGGCCCTGGACCGCAAAGGGCTTTAGAAGGAACACGTTCACAGGAAGCCTCTTTAGTTTTCTTGTCACATTTCTGCGACATTTAGCACTTAAGCTGTAAACATTGTGGGGCAGCAAAGACCACCCATCCGTTGAGCCTAGGCATTCGGCTCCTATTACCTTATAACAAGACGTAACTGCCTCTTAATTTTCGGATAACAGAACCACTATGACCCAAAAAAACACAGACAAAACCACACTTACCCGACACCTGACAACAAAGTTCGTGAACCGACAAAGTATCGATATCCACAAAACACTAGTACATAACTTTCTGCCGATAACATCGATGTGACACTACACCAGTAAGTACTAACAACTAGTAAGCTGCAACGCTGATTGTTATCGATGAAACAGAACTGGGGTAAAGACTGAGAAGCTGGTTTCTTGTTGCCGTTGCTGAACCTATCACGATTCGTGGTATTCACACAAATTGGTGATGGGTTTTGTTATCTTGGAGAAACGGGAGCTTTGAAGTTCTCGTGTAAAGTTGTCACAGTGTGGACGGGAGTCGTATGTGATTTTATTTATTTAATAATACAATTGTACCATCTTGATACTGACCGACTGGTGATTCTGTCACTGACTGGTTACATAATTTATAATAATAATAATATATTCATTAACACAGACAAGTTTTAGTCCACAGTAGGGGTTAGTAGCACTTAATACTATGTTAGTTAAATTTATTAAAATTTACGCAAATTAAAAATCTAAAATTAAATTAAACGAAATTATCAATTATATCCCCCAAACCAGACATTTGCCTGTATCTTGGGGGTCAGAGTTGCCACATGTTTCTATGGTCACTTAGTTAAACCTACTCAAATATATGTCCTTCTCAAGGAATTTTTACAGTGGGTCCCATTCAAGCTTGCGAGTCGTTTTTATGAAGGTTTCTATTGCTTCAAGATATACCACAAACTACCTATTCCATCACTTTACAATGCCTCAAAAATTAAGTACGAAATACATCTCCTTCCAGACGACCGCCGTTTGGTAACATTGACGCACCATTCCATCAAGTGAAATATCAGGAAATGTTACTACACAAATATGATACTTCCAAAAACAAATTAAAAAGGCTGCCCTCAGCAATCCACCGTAAAACCAGGAACTCCTTCACTTCCTAATGAACGCTAAACCACAACTATTCCTTTGAGCGCAGTCTTGGCAGTTGGCAACAAGCCCAAAGCTCTAGGAAGAGCCGCATTAGCAAACAAGTTCATATAATTTACTTTCCCGGTCGCCAGCAAGTGTGGCTGCCAATCAGGAGATGGCAAGTCAGACCTTTGCAGGCTTCCCTAGCGTGTGTTTAGTTGCAAAATAACATGGCTAATAAATAGTGATTTGAGTCGGCATTCGCTCTAAAACGTCGTCATGGAAACGGCATAAGGCGGGTCTCGTGGCCTGCGCTGGCGCACCTTGGTGGAGACGCAAGTTTTGGGAGACAGCGGGCTGAAAAACGCTGGAGTGTTGATGAGTTCTATAATTCCTGCTCATTAAAGCCACTAAACTACCATCATCCATTTCTTTTTAGGTAATCTCTTGACTCGAGACAAAATACCTAATGCCCTTTGTTGGTGAGTTCTATAATTCCTGCTCATTAAAGCCACTAAACTACCATCATCCAATTCATTTTATAGGTAATCTCTTGACTCGAGACAAAATACTTAATGCCCTATGTTGGTGAGGCTTCTACAAGCCTCCAGTTGCTTTAGAACTATTACCAAAGTGGTTTTCAAAGCACTGTCTCCCATTTTTAGCGGTAACAATGAGCCGATGTCGAAAAATACTGAACTAATATTCGGGTTAAGAATTACGATAAGCTTTTAAAGTGACTGCACCCCGAAAGGCCCTATGCTTGATCGCCCTCATTAGCTTTTGCTGCACTTGCTTGCTAAGATACCAATCGCTCCTACCTTACACCAATCTTCAACTATCATTAGCGCTCCGGGCAAGCGACATAGCTTACGTTACTATGTAAACTGTTCGCTGGCAATCTGCATAACACAAGCCAAGGAAAAAACGGGTTCGTGTACTCTGTGACACATGCTCACGGAACTCCTAGCGGCTCATGTGATGGGCTTTGTTCACTAAGTAGATGCTCTGATTGAGATGTAGGTGTGGCTAGGAGATGGTCGTGATCAACGGCATTTGTATTGTCATGCTCAATCTGCGAAGCCTTTTCCGAACTATTTAAGGGTCGGCTTCCACACCTGATGCAGCAAAGCATCAATATTTTACACACAGATCCCAGTAACTGAGTAACACGATACCCTTGCAAGCAAGACTGATGTCAGACTATCTGGCTTCTTCTGACTATCCGTAACGACTGTCAAAGATCTTCAAATGGCAGTTTTAGTCTTCGAGGTATGGAGGAGTCTTGATATGTAATTGATGGTCTGGTCAGCCATCCACGGTACGACCTCGGCAAGTTTAACCCCGAAGATTTCCCCGTGCGACGAGCGAGCTCAATTTCCTCATTAAAAAACTATACCGTCATCTGGAAGATATGGTTAGGTGTTTTCTTTACCGGGAAATATGCAGTGTTTTGCATATCATTACTTGTGTGTCTTCCCCGAATGGCTCCAGGAACGTTATCTCTGCATCTCGTTTCAAAGAAGGATAATCGCAGTTTGATAATATCAGTTATACCGGGAACGCCTACTGTAAAATATACACTACCGCTCAAAGTATTTGGCCACCTGGATTTTGTGAGGTCGCCATTTTGTGAACATGGGTCACATGCATGGATGTCCGAAATAAATTAAATTGTTTATTTCAAAAAAGGTGGAGTCCTCATAGATGATGCTAAATAAAACGGTATAGTTTTATGTGTAAATAAATGTGGACAGTGCTAGGAAGAAGGTTTTTTCATGTTTTAGGAATTGCTAACAAATAAATTACGATGAAGTCGTTTCATTTGTTCATAGTTTTAGAAAATATGTTTTTCTGAGTGGTCAAATACTTTTGAGAAAGCCTTTATGCCTGCCAAGTAATTTTCTTTTGAACGACCAATAGGAAAGAAGAATAAAAATATATGTATATGTTTATTATTGTTGTTGCTGTCAGTCAGTCGGGCGTCATACCATAGACAACTGCTGAACTGTATTCTGTTTTGTCTGTGGTGTGACCAGAGACTCGTTTTAATTAATGTCCGGTCCTGACTTGGGCTGATAGTGATGCGTTTTTTGTTTTTTTATTTATTTTTGTTATAATTGTAGTTGATAAGTTTATTTCGTTTTTTCCGGCAGAATAAACTTATTTTCTTTCTGTATTTGTGTTTAGTAAACGAATATTTTTGAAGTCTATTTCACTTTCATAAATAACACAAACATGATTGCACCTGCGCATTGCACATGGCATTTACATCCTTACCGACAGAATGATGAATCGATCAATGAAGAACGACCGGAAATTCACAAGCAGAACTTTCTTTTAAATATCTACAAATTGCTTTCAAGAAACGGTCGTAAATGCTAGCTTTTTTAAAACGTTTAATTGTGAATCATACGAGGAAAGTATTAAAAGGTGTTATAGGCGATAGTGAGAGAGGCAATGACTTATTGGAAAGTAGTATTGGAAAATTGTGACGCAAACTTTTATGCAAGTCATCTCTTAAGTTATTATGGAATGGGTTAAGTGTGAGTCAGTCTACAGTTGTATATTGGATGGGCTAGCATTATGTCACTGTTGTATAATGGAGGATTTATTTATTTAAACTTTATGTACAATAGTGGTACATGGGCGGACTTAATGCATCAAGACATTCTCTACCAGTCAACCTTTGGGTTAAAAAGACTATACTGTGGTAGGTGTACAATAAATAAAAATAAGATTCAAATAATTTTAACATTTCGGAGAGAATATACTGATAATATATATAATACTAATAAAATACATATATATGCTAAAATAATAAACTAATAAATATGATATATAATAATCATCCCGATTAAGAGAGTTCATAGTAATCATGACGAAGAACGACTAAGAATGACAAGCTTTTAAGTAGTGTTTTCGGATTTTACGCTTAAAGGAAAATTTAGACTCCGCCTTCTTGATGAGGATTGATTCTTATTCCGTCATAGAGGCCAGGTCATACTATGAAGTTCCGATGCCATCATGATTCCGTCCTGAGACAGGGATAGTGTTGATCATTCCGTATAAGTTCGTCTCTCTCTCAATCCGTATCGTGGTGATTTTAAGGCGTCATGGTAGGCTGTTTAAACATATCAGTCAGCAAACTGAGGGCCAATAAAATTCTACTAATTTTTAAGCATCGTTTACATTTGCATCTCAGTCGCAATCTGTCAAAATTGTATGAAAAATGAGGATTTTTCAGGTCACGATTGAAAATTAGTTAAACTGGCACTGTGATAAACGTTGGAACAAAGAAGGTTGGCAATCGGAATTAACTACTGCCCACAGAGCATTCATTCTCTGATGTTACCTTTTAAAATAGCCTCTTAAAAGACGATACGGAGCGATAAAATGTAAATAAAAAGATACTGTTTATTTTTACCCAAGAATCAAAGTAGATGATGTCTGCAGTAATAAATTGAACTGTTAACTTTATCTCGGTGTGTTCAGCACATTTTTTACAAGCTTATCTAAATGGAACCATTTTCACATACGTATCTGAAGGTGACCTTAAAAAACTAGGATAGTACGACTCAAGATAAATATTACACTGTATCGGGAATGGCTTTTGGAAAATTGCATGGGATATGTAGATTTTTAACTTTCAAATGGTTATTTTGGATGTAGGCCTGGAGCTAGACGGATACAATGATTTTATGAAATTATATTTCTGCTGGTACCATAATAGTTTTTCCAAAAAAAAAAAGACGACACTCCCAATTAACATTGGATAAGGACAGGAAGATGATGATGACCAAAATAGAAAAGATCGAGCCCAAAACAAAGCCTGAGAACCAGAATTATACCTACATAGAAACACATACAAGACCACATCTCTTCCTTATACTAAATAGCAAACACATCGTGTAAGACACGAAACCACACATTAACGCAGCCATTCGCAAGCCCGTAAGTGTCTCAGCAACTCATAAAGTACCCTTTATCTCGCGACCAATTATCGGCCCGGCTGCTGGGACAATGACTAAGGACGCCATTTTTAAATGAATTCAAATTAACATGCTTTTAGTCGACCGCACACGAGAGATAAATGCTAGAGCAAGATCCCAAAGCTCCCAGACGTTACTTATTTTCTCAGTAACTAAATTTGTGGGGTAGAATGGTGTTATAGTAGGCGCCAGATAATCGTGGAATAACGGTCATTGACCCACCTACAATTATTGACATTTTTAATTTGAAAAACGGAATTAATGACACAAAGCTGTCCCGAATCATCATCTCTCGTGATCCTTAACATTGTCTAATAATGAAAAACGATTCATATTTAATTGTTCAGGTACCTATGAACAGTTATTAGGGAAAGGTCAATATACTTTATTCCACATTTATCTGGCGCCTACTATAGTATGTACTTTGAAGGTACGCATATCTGCTAGCTCGGGACAACGCGCGAAGGCCAACTCTTTGGCTATTTATAATAACTAATTAGTCGTTATTATATTATTTAATTCATCAGCATCATCATCAGCCGAAAGACGTCCACTGCTGGACATAGGCCTCCCCAAAGGGGGGAGGTTTGCCATAATCGCCATGCTTGGCAGGCGGGTTGGCGATCGCAGTGTAGCTGTTGCAATGTACAGAGAATGCTGCTGCCCATTTTCTGGTGAGTCCCTTAGTCGCCTCTTACGACACTCACGGGAAGAGATAGGATGGTGCTATTCTTCTACGTCCGACATCATACAGTACATTTAATGACTAATTATTAAACTATATTCTGTAATACATCTATTAAAATCCGCACACAGACTTCAAGAAAAGTGATTCACGTTTTTTTTTTTTGTAACTTAGGGCCTTATCACACTGGCGATTTGCAAGCGAGTCCAAAGCGAGGCGAATGCGCAGCGAGCTCGCCGCGAATAGCGCCTTCGACGCCATTTTGTACGGCTGCGCGCCCGCCGCGTTTTTGTAGCATGTTCGTTGCGAACTCGCTGCGAGCTCGTTTTGCACTCGCATCGCTTTGAACTCGCTCGAAAATCGCCAGTGTGATATCAGCCTTAAGCACCTATTAAAATTGGCTCAAACTAAGGGTATGCGTACGTTCAAAGTACGTATTGTATCCCACACATTTTGTTACGAGAAAATAAGTTACGTCTGGAGGCTCTGGGATCTTGGACTATACTGTCTGTTAACAATTTACACTATCCGAGGATTTTTACAAATGTTGGAACTAGGGGTTTTTTTAATAAATAGATGAGCTTTGGTTCGTTTTATCTTTGTTATCGATCTTGTTTATTAGTTGACTTTTGATTCTGGAGCCGATATTAATTGTTGCGATTACGGCCTGGGCGATATCGGGTAAGATATTTGGTCAGGTATGTCTTGGCGCCAATGTTAATGGAATTCTTTTACTAGATAACTGTGGTGAGCCTTGTTGATGTTTTGGATTATTTTCTTGCAATCTTTAGGATCTTGAAGCTTTTATAATTAGTACGGGGGCTATTGCTATTGGTTATCAAAATTATGATGGCCAGTCCGAAATATTCCAATGATAACTATCAATTTATTTTTTAGGTGTTTGGCCGCTATTGCCATGTCTCCCGATCTGTGATACTTTGTGCTTCTCATTTCTTTGCAATATCTAAATCTAACGTGGCTATCATATATACATATCGACGGTGAAGTGCTAATACCTCCTAACTGGCATTTCTCGAGAGCTTTATTTTTTACAGCTTTTAATTTACTGGCGCTTTTCCCATGTATTATGTTTAATCTCCGAAGTGTATTTTTAGTTGAAACTGTATTAAAAGGTTATTAACTAATTTAATATACTAATTAATTTTCAACTTCTCAAGATATTATTTTGTTCTTCCAGTTTGTGTAAATTATTGATTTCAGCAGTTAGGAGTTATTGGCACTTCGCCGTCGATATGTCACCGGAAAACTGCAGACTCCGTAACATTATAACATCCAATATATATTTAATATATAATTTATAAGTATTATATATATTATCTGTATATTCTTTCCGAATTGTTAAAATTCAATTTTGAATCTTATATTTATTTATTGTACACCTACCACGGTATAGTCTTTATAACCCAAAGGTTGACTGGTAGAGAATGCCTTGATGCATTAAGTCCGCCCATGTACCACTATTGTACATAAAGTTTAAATAAATAAATCCGACCTTACATACTTGTATTGTTTCGTTCATTTTCCATATCTAACCACAATAAGGTAAAAGTTTAAATAAATAAATAAATATATCCGACCTTACGTACTTGTATTGTTTCGTTCATTTTCCATATCTAACCACAATAAGGTAACCACCATAACAATTACAAACCACCACCCACGGGTTCAAAAGCATTTTACCAACCAGTAAGTAAGTCAGTTAATGCCTGACACAGTTCGGTAACTTCTTAAGCCGATTATAGGGGATCAGCTGATCACTAGCTCTACAAACTGAACGATGCCGACACTGGTATTATATTACTCACTCATTATCCTAAGTTCTAATGCTTTGTGGTACCACGTGCTAGGAAATAAGCCTTGGCTTGGTCTTCGAAGTGAATAGTTTAAGAAAATGTTGATGGAAAGAAAAAGTGAAGACTCAAAACACTAAAGTTGTTCTGCATCGTCTCCGGCGCTGCGGGTAGTGCAACCCCTTCGCCCTTACGTAACAAAGAGTGTGCCCAGGAGAAATAGGGGTAAATTAATATGTATGTCACCGGAAAATTGCAGACTCCGCAAGATTGTATTAAAACTTTATTAGATTTTAGTTTCTCGATATATTATTAATAAATCGTTTTGTAAACAATAAATCCCATCCAAATTCAATAGTTTCCAATATATCCGTGTCTTATTTAGATAAAATCGTTTACAATTTCACGCGATATTTTACAATCTTACGGCGTTTGTCATTTTCCGGTGACATATATATTAATTTACCCCTATTTCTCCTGGTCACGCTATAACTTGATAAAGGCTTGACCGATTTCGCAAATTATTTTTTTGTTTTGTTTACTATATTACAGGTAAGGTTTAAAACAAATAGGTAGGTAGGGTAAGGTAGGTAGGTAGGTATGTAAGTAGGTAGGGTAGGAAAGTAGGATAAGGTAGGTAGATAGGGTAGAGTAGGGTAGGTAACGGTTGACGGGAGGTGACGGGAGCAAAGCCACGGGCACAACTTGTATGTATATAGAAAATAGACTTTGAATGAAGTAAGCAGCGAAAGGATCTCGTTACATTTAATTAGACCGTCATCGTCCGCTGTTTTACTGAGCTATGTAGATCTTCATCATCCACGAAAGGAAAAAATATCGTTTAATCGTGGAGTTAATGATACAATGCTGCGAAAGTAGCCAGCCCTGTTACAGACCCGGCTTATCTGTGTATATGTGATGATATGTTATGGAACTGTTTTTTTTTTTGCTTTCCTTTGCCTATTGTGTCCCACTGCTGGGCAAAGGCCTCCCCCATATCCTTCCAGACATTCTTTTTTTGCGCCACCTCGAACCAGCCTTCGCGGTGTGCATCCAAGTCATTTCGCCACCGGTTTCTGGGCCGGCCTTGGCGACGCCGTCCACTGCATGAAGACTTTTGCCCAGCGGTCACTATACATGCGGCTGGTGTGACCCGCCCAGTCCCATTTCAGCCTGGCAGCATTTTGGAACTGTTACCTTAGAAAAATACTGCATAGTTTCTTACGGTCAACTCTCATTTTTCTTCATCTATCTTTTCTGTATCTTATCTATTCTCTATTCTATTCTCTCTGAGCAGTGTCATCTCGCAGGCCCGGATCTAGGAGGGGGGGGGGGGGGAAGGGGCGCCAAATTCAAATGTTTGAAAAAAAAAACTTGTTCGATGTGGGGTAATAAAATTTTATACTAGAACCAATGGTTTCCCATGTGTAGTCTGATAAAAAATTATGCCAGTGATGGGTACAATGGGTCTTCGTTATCGTTAAGGTCTTTTACTCCTAATCTATCTTCTATATCAGGGATGGCGAACCTATGGCACGCGTGCTAGTCATTGCACGCAGCAAAATAATTTGGAGACGCCTATACAAGATTACTTATCGCATCTTGAATGATTAGCAACAACAGAAATCATGCTGAACACAAAGCTGATTGGCATTAAGATTGCTTTATGAATTTATAGTTACAAAAAAAGAGTTTTTAAGTTAATAGCGTCTAGTGTTATTTTGTGTCCATTGTATCACCAAGTCAAGATTTTTGGTGACTCGTCATGGCAAACATTATTTTTGTAATAAAAATGGCACGTTCGCCAAAAAAGGTTCGCCATCCCTGTTCTATATAATAAAAATGAATCGCTAAATGTGTTGCTAAGCTCAAAACTCGAGAACGGCTGGACCAATTTCGCTAATTCTTTTTTTGTTGTGTTTGTTATTGTCAGGAGAAGGTTCTTATGAAAGAAAATTTTGAAAAAACATTAATGTCCGGGCGAAGCCGGGGCGGTCCACTAGTACATAATAAAATTAATCACAAACGTGGAAGAATGGGGGGCGCCACCGACAAGTTTCTGCCCCGGTTCGGAAAAATCGTAGATCCGCGGCTGTCATCTCGTACGACACCGAAAGATGGAAGTGCCATTTCTAATTGGCCCTAATTACCCACAACAACAGTTCTAACAGCTTGCAAAACAACAGTAGTTGCCACAACGCCCATCTCGACAAAACAATACTCTCGATAGTTATCAGTGGGATGATCGGCGCGCGCGCAGGATGCCTGGCCGCGACCGGAAGTGTCGCGCTGTCACAGACAATGGCCCATTGTGGACAGTAATTACCGTGCCGGATACTACGTCATTATAGTGTGGCCCGATTTGAATGGGAGCTCAATTGTAAAGGTGTGGGATTTATAAGTTTTTTGTTATGAAAATTGTACAGGAAATGAATTATATGATGTAATGATTGAGGTGAATTGTTGGGGTTGTAGAACTGATTTTTTGTGTGTCATCTGACCACTTACTCTTGTGTAGTCTTTGTCTTGCCAAGGGGCTCGTATAACTTAGTTTCTGACTTGTGGAGATCAGAAAGGGAGTGCCTCATGGAAAATACTAGTATTCAGCTGCATCCGGCCTAGGCAGATTGATTGCACACACACACCACAACACACACTGTCAACCACAAATTTAAATTAATAGCGTTTACTAACTTAAGTATCAACAGCGACCATATGTAAGAACATTACTGTCTCCCTTTTGTGCGACTGAACACTGTCTCCCAAGATACAGGCCCCTGGCCTAGTTTGGTAATGAGTATCAGAACATATACATATATTGTTATAAATACTTAAATACTAATGTTGAATTTTTTGTGTAAATAAACAATTTTATTTTATTTTATTGAACTGGAGCAGTGATTCAAAAGACTTGAGCTCAAAGCATTTATTTCAATTAAACCATTTACAGGCGCTTTTGAATTGTCATATTTTTGACCCACCGAGGTAAAAAATATGGAGCTATTTGCACGTTCCAAAGCGTAGATCTCTATGGAGAAGAACGTGCAAGAAACTCCACGGACACTCTCTTAAAATATTTTTTTTTACATTGTTATAGTTACATAATTCATGTTGAAATTATACATATATGTGAGAACGATGTAAAAGACGTGCAGAATAAAAGAATGCGGAGTAAAAAGAACTATTCAAATAAACCGTGGCAGCCGAGAAATGACCAGTCCCAGCTGACGGCGCCCGAGAACTTTGGAGTCCCAAAACTTTATTTGTTAAGCCTCAGATCTATGTATCAAATTCAGACCCGGAAAGAGCTGTAACGCCAGGCTATGAAAGCTTTTCATCCAATAAAGAACATCTTCTCATGTCATGATCAGTGATCGGATAATCAGGCGCTTATATACCTAAACTTCTTCCCGTGCAAGAATAATATGGATAGTCCTTTCTGAATAAATAAGTAATTCCGGGTTCCCGGGATTGAACAATTTTGTAAAAACAAACTATTAATAACAAACTTAAAGAAAAAACTTTTAATGTAATTAAAAGTTCCATTAGAATTGGCTTTTTAAATTAAAAAAAAACTGTAACACAACACACAACACAACGAGTTCTAACTATATTTTAAATGCGGGCATTTTTAGCAATCTTAGGTATTACAAAAGATTCCGGGATCCGGGATTCTGAAAAGCATGTCCGTATTATACTTTCGTGGGAATACAAGTGCAGTTTAGGTATATTAGCGCCCGATTATCCGATCAATGGTCATAAGTGTAATGGTATTTATTGTCTTCCTTACAAAATCGTCGTGCCCTAATTTTTCACATAAATCAACGTACATTTTGTAATCTTCACACGCATTCACTCCCATAGTGAACACCGTTCCTTACCATCAAATATGGTTGTCTGATTACAATACAATGCTCAATCAAGCTTCGAATGTAGTCGTAAGTTGTGCGCGTGCGCTTGTGTTATCAATTAAAGACAGTTTAATTTGGAGCATGTGTGACCTGGGGCTTAAAAGGAATGTTTCAAATATGTATGTGAGAAAGAAAATAGCTGTTGCTAGTTAAAATGGCTGTCAAGTGTCTAATGTTGCTAGAACAAAAATCTGATTTCAGCAGTGTTGCTATTGTAGAAACTCATATTTCCTTAGGAATTGGAAATAAATAAATAGTTCTCATTTGCCCTATTTACCACTAAAACCTACTTTGCACGCACTCGGCTGAACACTGACTTTTTTTTAAGTGCATAGTGCTTATTGTACCTAAGTGATATATTATTCTTTTTGATCGTGCTTGTTAGTGATCTTAAGTTTTCTCTACTTTTTCTGTTGTCTGTTGGCTCTATGTCTCATATAAAATAATTGTTATCCATCTTTTATAGCTGTTGGTTCTCCTATGATTAAATAAATAAATAAATATCGTGCCGGCTCTGAAATCATTAATTTTTTCGATTAAATAAATGTTATTTAATCGACACACCTTTTGCTTTCAACATCAACATATCTACAATTACAGAACATTATTAAATTAAATTACATTTTTACAATTATTACATCAGTCACTTTCTCTTGAAAGCGAGATATTGATATCAGTTCATCGTATCGACGTATAAATCATATGGCCCATGGGCGGTACTCAAAGTCATATATAATCGAAATCGATTAAAAAATCGAATTTATTCAATCAATTCGAATTTTCGCATCGATTGAGATCTTTATCTATCAATTGATTAAAGTCTTTGATGTCATCGTTCATGTTTCGTGAATATAAAAGTTTATTTTTAAGGCATTTAAATGTCACGTATACGGTATGTGTTGCATGTCGACGTTCATTAAGTTTTTTATCTTGTTGTGTTTTCTACACACTTGTTACCTCTGCAAGTTTAAATGGTTTTAAAAAGAAAGCATAAATTGTGCTTTACTAATAATAATATCTTGGGACAACTCACACACGGTCATCCGATCCCAAACTAGGCAGAGCCTGTGCTATGGCAACCAGACAACTGATAAACATACTTATATATTTCTAAATACATACATATTATAGACAAATTACACCCAGACACAGAACAAATGATCATGCTCATCACACAAAGATTTGTCCTGGGTGAGAATCGAACCCACGACCTCCGGTTTAGCAGTCAGGGTCACTAACCACTCGACCAACAGGCCAGTCATTACTAAGTACGAGTCCAACGTATTCATTATTCATGTAACGAAATCATGGATATCGAACGAAAGATATCGATTTCTCATACTTATGTCCCTACCCTAACTGAAAGATTTCGCCCATCTCCATTAACCTTTTGAACGCCATTGTCACATATACGTGACAAGCAAGCGCGTGCCCTGTACGCTAAACGTCTCATGTGACAAAAAATACGGCGAATTTGTGGCTTGGCGTCGGGGATACGCCGATACGTTTATGCTCTCGCGTTCACAAGGTTAAAGTGACTCCTAAGTTTCATCAGAAAATCCACCATCCTCGAAGAACATTATAGGCAGAAAGACCTCCACCTTCCGCAATAGAAACGAGCCATAAAAAACCTACAATTCCCATTTATTCAGCACTCGTAAAACCCACACTGATATTATAAAATAAGTGAAAGATAGTCAAGTTTGGTGTTATGTGATGTACACGGCGATTGCCATCAGATATTACCATGTATATGAGGTTTTTATGGCAGCCATCGCACATTGTCGACACCTGGCACCTACTATGACGTGCGAATGCCATCCAATTCCGACGATGTAAAAGGGATAGTGCTATACGCTGTCTATAGCTTCGTCTCTCTCTCGGAGCGGAATCTCGATCGTTTTAAGACTTCATAGTGGGGCCCCTTTTATCGATTCAATGTCAAAACGTGTTTGATATTGTTGATTATTCCGGGGAATTAATGGGAGAGATCAATAACACAAATGTAGCAGCTGATAATATACACATGTTTATAGAAATGTGTCGTTAAAAAAATGTTCATATGTAATACACAGAGTTAAAGATACACGAAAGGCTAAAACCGCTTATTGTTTTTATTTTTTTATTTTATCACAGCTGTCCTAATTTACCAAACACCAAAACGAGATTAAAATACCAATTAGTAGTTAACCTAGTAATTTATTTTTTATTTATTAAGTAAGGCACACCAACGAAATATTTACAATTTTAACAAAAACAGGAAATTATAAGTATTAAATTCTGTGCAAATACATCACTTATAGGTATGCACAACAATCTCTATGAAAGATTAACAATTCATTAGTACATTGGAACAAAATGGTAGACTGGTAGAATGGTTGACTGGTAGAGAATGCCTTGATGCATTAAGTCCGCCCATGTACCACTTTTGTACATAAAGTTTAAATAAATAAATAAATAAATAAATTTAAACAACGCATTACAAAATACGTTAATTACACTTTATACAATTGTTAAAAAAAAAAATCGTTTATAAATAAAAGATGTCAAATATAGGTATGTCACATAGCGAATAAGTTAAATTAATTACAATAAAATAATTAAAAAAATTCAAAAGAACAGAACTATCAAATTAAATTAAATTCGAAACAAAAATAAATCAAGTACAATAGAAAAAATTATAATACATATTTTCAAACAAAAAAAATGTTATGGCGATCTTACACAAGCAAGCAGCTTAAGAAGACAATCAGGATGCATGTTTATTTACAGTACTCCATAAAACGTATGCCATTCTATAAACAATTTACATCCATCGCCTACAAATGAATCTAGTTCTCAATTTCCGAACCAGATCTAACCGTATCAATCCTCAATATTTTACCATTATCGCCGACCAACACGCAAATTGAAACCCAATCACAACAGATGAATAACTCAATGGGAAATCAAACTAACTCCCGTTGCTCAAATAAATCTCGCGATTTCCCCGACAGAACAAATTAGGGGAACAACGGTCGTCATACAATCTGCATGAAACCGCAGTCCAGTTTCGACGTCGATCTCAATCGGCCCCCGGCGCAAGCGCACCGCTAGACGCGCAAAAACTATAGATATCACCTTAATATTGTAATGCAAACAAAGATGGGGGAAATGTGAATGGGTGTGGGGTAAGGCAGGAGAAAGCAGCGGTTGCGCTGAAGAATTTGGTTCTGATTTATATGGCTAGGAGGTTTAAACTGGTGTGTGCTGCAACTTTTGAGCTGCACTTCGGGATGTATTGATGCTGATACTAGTTTCAGTACCAGCATCTGCTGCTGTTTTTTTGTTACACACAACACTTAAAACACTTAGTATAAACAAACATACTCACCCAAAGCAGCGAGTTTATAAAGAGGTTAACAGCGCAAGCAAATAATAATAAGTTTCTCCAAATTAGTAAATGATACCTTTTCGAGACAATTTTATTGAATTTATTGTCATCATTGCTTTTGCTGTCTCAAGAGCCAACACTGTCACTTGATTTGTTTTTATTTACAACTGTTATTTTTATTACAACAGCCGGTCGATTCTGAAAACATGTCGAAGTGATGGCTTGGGTGAAGTGATCACAAGGTGAGCTGTCAATTCCCAAATCAAGATGGAATGACAGCTCACCTCGTGATCACTTCACCCAAGCCTACACTTCGACATGTTTACAGAATCGACCGGCTGATCTGGCGGTTGAACCCGCTATTTCCTCCACTTGCACCCAACTCTTGGGGGTCAATCCGTCACAGGCAGTGACTTCGACACCGCTATCCGCAACTTTTGTTACACCAGTACATACCGCAGTTCTATTTCCACCAACTGCTCCGTTTATGTGTTTTATGCTTCATTGCCCACCACTCTGAATGGTTGAAGCACCGTTATTGAAAATAAGCAATATTCTGATAGCGGTAGAACATTTTCATAAAATAATTAAGTCATAACTTTGTATTGAGATATGGTTATGGAGGACACCTGGGGTAGCTAGTTTCTAATCTGGTTCTAGTTTCAAACGCATCTGATCGGGTAAATGGTTGAAACTGTCGAGCTTTAGAGGCTTTCGACCATTTATTTACACTTCTGAAGTGTGCTTCCATTGTAGGCTTTCCTTTAATGGACGTCTCATTAACACGTTACTTTATCACTCTGGCCATTGCTATATTACTGTTTGAGACATTGTTTTAGAACAATACCATTTTATCAATGATTTCGAAGTTGACAGGGAAATCAACATTAATAGTATTAGGATACTCTTAATCACAGACATCACAGGTACCATTCACCCCGATATCACCAACTGCATCCTCCATAATCATAAAGCTATCTTCTGGCTTTGCTCTGTATTTATAACAACAAACATGCCTATTATGAAGACGGACATGCATCGACTCGGTCTACATGTGTCGTGCGTCGCCACCTACGAAGACTGCCACGCCTCCATGTGTCAGGGATGTCACTGAGGATAAATGGAGCAGATAATCGGAGTCAGTGGGTACTGACATATTATTATGGGACGCTTTCATGGTCATCATTTGCCTTGGTTATTGATATCTGTCTTCCTCTATGAGTTCAGTACTTTAATTTCAAAGTATTGTCTTTCGTTTGTTTATTGTCGTTTTTGTAATCTCAAAGGTATAATGTCCTATATGAGTATGTTTGTTTATTTGACGACTTTCGTACTTTTCAATGCCAATATTAGATCTCTGACCGACTGCTTGTAGAAACTCTGAATGAAAAGTACTTATTCTAATTAATATATCCTTAACCAAAGAGACATTCATAAGGACATGATCAGAGCAATAAGCTGCAAGCACTTTATTTGTAAACCTATCATCTTCATATATTTATTATTCAAAATTTTCTTTTTACTTGGCAACCCTAACCTGCGCACGCGCAAATAGCCCAAGTGACACGAACGACACCGCAATCTCTGATTAACACAGAACGGCTAATCTCTGAAACGCGGACGCGGAGTTGCCAACCTAATGGATTACCCCGTAAATGGGGTAACACACCCAATTATAGGGTATACCCGTCAGTACACCTAGCTAGTTATCATGACTTATAAACTTGAAATTAAACAAGCATGGAGGATTGCGATAACCACAATGAGGTGTGGTCTGGTCTGCTTTATTGAGGTTCCGGATCTAAACAAGATGGATTGATGCTAAGATAAATGTATGCTTAGTTCTGGTGTTTATTTGACATATTTAATTGGAACATGTTGTTATCACAGCTGAAGTCGAGTTCTATCTAAACTGTACTTTGGATTCGGTTGTAGCTTTCGAAGACTTCAGAACAATAACTAACTTATTAACGTGACAAAAATGATGACTTGATCAGTATTTAAAAAACTAGGAATAATCTCATCGCTTTTATGTATTTATATGTAGATCTCGGCTAAGTCGTTGGCAAATCCAAAATCTATAATTTTTCTACACTTTGTGTCCAAAACCGTTCAATGAGTTGACCCTTGAGTTCTTTATCTCCCCTACTTCAAATAAATCATTGCTCTTCCTCAGCCAGGGTCCTTACTCCGTTATCCCCTGATAACCCCGGGATGCTGTGCCTTCGTGCGTGGGGCCCATAACTCCGGGATAATGGCGGCCGCCGCGGACCGTGGACTGTGGGTGACAGGCCCATATGTGTTAAATGCTATGACATTGGATTTTGACTTGTGTTAGGATTAGAACGGAGGTTCTTGAGTGTTTATTTTTTACTATTGATAGGCACTCGTTTGACTACTATCTCACCTGTTCGTAAGCGATGATGTGGTCGAAGATGGAGCACGCTGGCCTAGAAGTAACCTATTCATTCTAGACTTAATAACTCCCAGGTTGTAGCTATCAGGAAACACAGACTCTAGCAGGGAATTCCACTCCTTAGTTGTACGCACAATGAATGTGTTCCCAAAACGATTTGTGCGTTTGGGTGGGATGTCCACCATGTACGCGGTGGCGTATCGCCGTACACTTGTGGTCCGTTGATGGAACGGGCTTGTTGGAATTAAACTATATATACATATATGAGTTTAAGGGAAAGGGTAATTTTAGCCGTCAGATAGTTGGTGCATAGGTTGCATGAGTTGGTCAATATTATGGTTGTGCTTGAAGGTCAAGTTAAACTTAGGTTGAATGTTGTTAATTCAATTATTAAAGAAAAGTTCCTACTATTATGTTTACAGCTGTCCTTTACTGCCAAATGATTACCTACGAGTGTAAAAATAGCACTTTGTGTTCTTCAGGTGTCGTAAGTTCTTTACTTTTGTTGGATATAGAAGGCACACTATCTTCCAAGTATTTGAATGCCGTTGCGGAATTTGTTCGAAAGAGTCACCGCGGCCCTGTAACGCAAAGGGCTTTAGAAGGAACACGGATTGGTTTTAGTCAGTAAGAGTCTGACACCCTTCCGCTCCACCCAGAGCGGAAGAAGCCATTTAATGATTTCCCATCCTTAAAAAAATATATATATATATTTCAATGCCGCAGTCTTCGTATTCGAATCTTCGCCAACCTTGGCCCCAACTCCCAACAGCCAACCCACCCAATCATCTCGACACCCAACGGTACGGCTTGCATGACAAATCTATAATGCGCCAACTACGACCCGACCACTACACCTGACCCCCACCCTGCACGAGTTTCTTCTCATCCTGGATCAAATGAGAAGTCAGATTATACCGGTTTCGTTTGCTAAAGGTGTAAGGCTAATTGTTTCGAGTAGAACTGAAAGATTTATGACGTCACGATCGATGCGACTTCCGGGCTGGGAGTGTTGCTAACCTGTGCATCATTAGCAGGGACCAGACGGTGAAATTTATAACGTTTGTATTTTAATGATGGTTTCAATAAGAAAGGGTCTACAATTCTACCTACATATATTTTTGCTCAGGAATTTCCGGAGGCGAAACTAAATGCAAAACCTGCACCAAGCACGATTTTAAGAAATACACGGAATCCTCAAATATTTACGATTTAAATATATTATTCCGATTTCACTGACGTATTTACAACAGAGTTTGATTTTCTGTGAGGACAAAAAAACCAATTTGAGCAGATAGGTCAATCAAATGATGGATTACACCAGAATCCAAGTTTTGTTATCACTTGAATTAATTCTAAGAGACAATTTACCGCCAGCCATATATTCTGCCTAGAAATTAACAGCTCGCAAATTCAATCAAGCAGCGATTGGATTTCCCACCCTTAACAACTGTCACCACAATAATATTAATAACTCAAGCAACTTGTGAAACTATCAATTATTTCCTATAGCTTTCTAATAATTTAATCTTTACTATCACTAAGAGGAACGGGAAGCAGATGGTATGAATTTGGTATGAATATGGATTGTATGAACATATCATTTTTTTAATTTTTTTTCTTTAAATTTTAGGGACTTTTATAACGAACAGCGTGTGCCAGTCCCATCGTAACCTGATACAAGATACACAAACATCCAACATACATCCAACTGATCAATGTATCAGGGCTATAAAGTCGATAACTTTCTCGCATCTTCAGAGCTCGGCTTATTTAATATTTGGTGGAATGTACCTATATCGTTCTTGTTCAACTTCAAAGCCCTGAACAACTTACTCCTATCATCCTCATAGCGAACACATTCCATTAACAAGTGATGCATGTTCTCTAGCACTCCACACACCTCACAATTGGGAGAGGTATTTTTTTTCATCAACATATCATGAGAAGAGGATTCGGCGGTAGCGTGGCGAAGGCTATTGTCAAAACGTCAAAATGCACATGATCAATTGATAAATGATATTCATTTTGTAAGTAGGTTAAACATTGAAATTTGTTCGAAAGAGTCACCGCGGTCCTGGAACGCAAAGGGCTTTAGAAGGAACACGGATGGGTTTTAGTCAGTAAGAGGTCAGACTCTTACTTCCTTACTCTTACGCCCTTCCGCTCCACCTAGAGCGGAAGAAGTCATTTGATGATTTCCCATCCTTAAAAAAAAAGAAAAAAAGTAGGTTAAACATAACAATTTGACACGTCAATCTTTTTTGGTAATTTTTAAACTAGATGAGGCCGGTGTTTCCTAGCTGACTACACTGAGAAGAAACACCGAAACAAACTCAGAGGTCCAAGTCTCTTTGAGTCCATACAATCGTACTGGTCAAATCATGAGAACCATGTAGGTTAATGTCTGAAGTTGTCTTTTGAGGAAAGTACCACAGAGATTTGAGTGGACCTGTCCAGACAGCGCAAGCATTTGACAGTTATCGTGTCGCTCAAACTTAGATCTTTAAGGAGCTCAACGATTTACGAACATAACCAAAGTAAGGACTATTTGGGTAGGCCGCATAAAGAACTCAAACTGCCAGACTAACATGAAATGAACCCCTATTATTGCCATCTACATGGTCCTTATATTCACAATATGTTATAGTATATGGGCCATGCAGATCAGAATTGCCGTCCCATCGGAATATGTGAGTGATGGAAGTTTTCGCACACACTTGTGCACTATAATATGTCCCGTGCCGATGGCTAGTCTCGGTTGAGATTGGCCGCCATGGCCGAAATCGGTCAGAAGGACTATGTTTTAGACTTAGAGATAGCCGGTGAAATGGGCTCTTAGGTCCTATTATCTTCCCAAGAGGGGCATAGTGACAGAATACTTACTAGTCATAAAACGAAATTTTCCAAAAATAACACTTTACTTAACTTAAATGACCTTAAACTACATCATCATCATATTAAAATCACACACATCGCATAAAATCAATTTTCAAAACCGCGACCGTTTAAGTACCGTTGGCACATAAACTAGGTTTTAAATAACTTTAATTGTCAATGTTGACCCGAAGCTGCGTGCGGTACAAAATGCGACCTAACTCGTAAAACCCTCTAATGTCTAAACCAGGTTTATTAAACCTAAAATAGTCGTTACAACAACTGTTGAGAATTTTGTCCATTCACTGCTTCGCCATTTTAGAGATGTAACCGGTAATAAAATGTCGAATGACTCGAATATCGGGATTTTATCATCTGTAGTAAGTTTAAATTCTAGCTACTAATCGATAAGGAATTTTCAGAATACCCGCTTAACGATACTTCAGTTATTTCTCTAGTATTATCCATAAATAATCTCCAGAGAAAATCACACAAATTGTTTAATAATATCGCAATTTACTGTATCGATTCGAATCAATACGTTTGTCAGTCGAGACGTGAGTTACATCTCTATTGAATAGAACGCGTAACCATGGCAACGACGCTATGACGTAACGTGGATTGCGCGCGCTTTTGAACCAAATCATTTGCGGAGACGGCGAAAGTTATACTATAAATCAAATTAAACCATGTTATTGTCAATGTCTGGACATTAATCAGTTTTGTAATGTATTATTTATTTGAAGCTGAATGAATGTTCTATCTCTCTCCAACGGAAAATAGTCCAATTTGATATACGAGTTTCGTAAGATAAACACTAAAGTTATATTAGACACAATGAGGCTCAAATTACAAGTTACATAATTTGGAAAGTACTAAAAATGCAATTATTCTGCAATTACCGACTTCCGTTAGATTAATAAATCATTGCAATCATTTTACTATCAAACAGAATAAATAGTACTGACGTTAACGTGTTGAGAAAATTATTTAATATTTATTTAACTGGCAAACTTGAATCAATATTCCTTGCTGCGTCCATTATCGGCAATTTCTAATCAAAATTAATAAACTCTAACAACAGTAGCGACGATTCGTATGCATATCGTCATCCAAACGATAACGTGGTACATTACAGAATATTCCTGCATTTGCTTGTACCGTTGGCTAAAAGCCCGGGTGCTAGGGCCGGCTGCATGCACAGGCGACGATCGTCAACTGTCTCTGCGTTTGCGCATAATGGGTATATGTTAGTTGTAAATTGGAAAAGTGTTAAGGTAAATTGGTAATGGACATAAATATAAGTTTATTAGTGTTATATGATTTCCATGATTTGTTCTGAGACATTTGAAATTATGACTTACCCAAATTTGACTTACCGGAACTGCCTATCAAATCGATATAATAAGATTGTTTGTATGAACTAAGGTTATTAATAGATAGATATTTTCCACATTTTTACACATATTTTATACATATTTTCCAAATTATTGATTTAATCTGTATCTTTCATCTTTTCATTTGATGTCTTAATTTTCAAAGATATAAAAAAGTAGTTTTTTCTCCTTAGCAACTACCTCATCTCAAAACTAACCTAATTTAATGAACGACGGTCATTCACAACTGCGGCACGCTAGCCACAGACCTAGGCATTAGCATACCGCTAGAATAAGCACTAGGTCATGAGCTCTATAAGTACTAAATTACAGATCTAGGCATTAAACATCGAGTCCTAGGTTCAAATTCATAAAGTGCAAGGTCTGAAGATTTAAATACGTTATGACTTGTGAACAAGTTTTTAGATTAATGTTAACGATGGTAAATTATGGAGTTGTTTGGTGTTTGTTTTGTCATTTAAGTGTTGGTTTATGAATTTTGCTGTGTCATTTAATTACTTTTCATGTTGATATTTTCCCAACGGGGTAAAACCGGACCCTATTACTAGGACTCCGCTGTCCGTCCGTCTGTCACCAGGCTGTATCTCATGCACCGTGATAGATAGACAGTTGAAATTTTCACAGATGATGTATTTCTGTTGCCGCTATAACAACAAATACTAAAAAACAGAATAAAATAAATTTCGGAAGTCTGTGTTTTTGGTTGTTTCTTCGTATTTTAACACCGAATTCCTAAATTAAAGCTATTTTATAGTTTGTGGTGTTTTTTTTTATTTGGAAGTCGGTTGTATTTTTTTGTAAAAAAGTTTTTTATAGTGGTAAATTTTAAATTTTAAAGCGGTGTTGTTAGGTGTGGTAGTGGTGGCGGTGTCGCCACCACTACCACACCTAACAACACCGCTGAAAAGCCACAGGAACGCAAATCACGCAATTTCGTTTACTTGAATTATTTTCTATTTCCTCCAGATATTTTGATTCAAAAACCAATCTTCTGAACCGATTTTTATAAAATTTATATGGGACCAATCGGAACTTATATCGCTTCACATGAAAAAAAAAACATTTTTAATTCGGTTCACAAATGACGGAGTTATGAAGAAGCAAACATAAAAAAAAAAACAAAAAACCGAATTGAGATCCTCCTCCTTTTTTGAAGTCGATTACAAAATACCAAATTCAATAAAAACCTCTCCCACCGCACAAGCAATCAACACAAACCACTAATGAAACTCTCAGCGGCTAAAACGCTTCATTAAAATCCAAAGCGCCACAGTAACGACAAGTTTAACACGGCAAAGTAATCACCCGCCCTCTATGAGATATGTTGCCAGGGCCAAAGAGACGGTTACCGACGATATCGGCCCAGTAATGTGACTAGGAGAAATAGCCAGGCTCCCTGCCTACCACTCATAGGGAAACAGAAGCTGTTTTCTTAATGATATCATTAATTAAAACTTATCGCGGTAAAAAGTTATGGTTGAAAAGGAATTGAGATCTCTTTCGGTATACGTTTGATTGGAGATTAGTTTTCTTCTAGATTTGCGACATTAACTTTATCATTTAAAAAAATGTTCTGTCGTTTAGGGTTTATTTAAAAGTCTAGCTTTCCGAACTTCTAGTTGAGATTTCAAGATTTAGAATTATTTAAGTACTTGCAAAGAAAACGATTACAACTGCCACATATAAGAACTACTGGATACCATCCATATCCCCACGTATTTTTTAAATTGTTATTAACCTAGCTTTTTCCCGCGACTTCGTACGCGCATATCCTGTTTTTTCCCGTTCCTGTAGGAATTTCAGGAAATCCTCCATTATTGCTCCCCTACACTCCCCAAGGAAGTTTGCTTCAAGTTCAGCTTTCTACGACCAGTAATTTCGGCTGTGCGTTGTCTATAAGTAACTCAGTCACTCACTCAGTCACTCACTCAGTCACTCACTCAGTCACTCACTCAGTCACTCACTCAGTCACTCACTCAGTCACTCACTCAGTCACTCACTCAGTCACTCACTCAGTCACTCACTCAGTCACTCACTCAGTCACTCACTCAGTCACTCACTCAGTCACTCACTCAGTCACTCACTCAGTCACTCACTCAGTCACTCAGTAACGGAAGAATTTTATATATTAGGATTGATCGGCTCGCCTTTAATACATCACAATCTCACCTAACGGTAATCGAAAACGTGGTTGACGGTGGAGCATGCTTGCCTAGAAGTTACTCACTCTTATATCCATCAATTGCTCGACATAAAATACCGTCCTAACCTCTAATCTCTCTCTCCCACAGCCAGACACAGTCCCCCAAGCCAGCATCGACATGACAACAGTGCTGGAGGTGAGCGAGGCGGACAGCGTCACCGGCCACGCCTTCAGCCTGGCCATCACTGCTCCGGAGAGGGTCACCTTCGTTAAGGGCACCTGCCGGGAGGAGGCGAGGTGGTGGTCTGATGTGCTGAGTGTGTATCCCAGGAGTAAGGTAAGGAGCTGCGGCTGTTTCTTTAGTAGTTAAGTAAGAAAGAAAAGAAGAAAGAAAGAAAAAGAGTTTATTTGCGACAAGCATGACGCGTACCAAAACAATAAAATAAACAAAATTACAAAAGTCAAGTTAGTAAGCTGTTGAACTCCCTGCCAGGGTTGCGGAATTTGTTCGAAAGAGTCACCGCGGCCCTGGAACGCAAAGGGCTTTAGAAGGAACACGGATAGGTTTTAGTCAGTAAGAGTCTGACACGCCCTTCCGCTCCACCCAGAGCTGAAGAAGTCATTTGATGATTTCCCATCCTTAAAAAAAAAAAAAAGCTGTTGAACTCGAATGTAACTCAATGTAAAGTGTCCGATTTTAGATGACTATAATGGCTCATTCTGTTGCCAAAACTGGTGTAGCAAGCAAAAAACTTAAGGCTTCTCGAATAGTTCGAATCCTCAAAGGCAAGCTTTGATTTTAAAATGCTCCTGTGCCAAAGAGGCGATCTTGAAGAAGAAGGTTGACTTTCTTAAACCTTTTGGGAAATGCGAAATGGTCAGGATGAAAAGCTTTGGTGACAACACCAAATATATCAGATCTCTAAATCTTCTCGTATGATGACACGCCATATAGTCTGTCATTCTGCAATTTCAAAGCGTTAAATTAACCTCAACACTTCACTACTCGTCAATAATCATAAAACACTAAGAACATATAATTTCTGAAACGATCTACCCACCTCTACAGTTACCAATCAGTTCGCTATCTCATTCGCCCTTTCTAGGCATAGGTCAATCACCAATTATGTACTTGAATACTTATACAAACCCATACAGAACTTAGCGCGGACCAGTCATAGAATCAGCGTAATTGCGGACTTCCTGCGCAGGAGTCGATCCAATGATCTGGGCGTTCACACCTCCCAGTTACCGAAGGTAGGGTCAGCTAAGTGGATAGGATGGGTGTGCATAAATGGGTAAAGGCTGCTTAACACGGTCTTGAAATTTTGGGACACTGCGCCTAGTAAATTCTTATGTTTATGCAAGATGCGTGGCCCAGATTGTATGCCGCCTCTGAAGTATTTGCAATTAGACACGCAATCAATAAGGTATCATGCAATCGCGTTGGAATAGGTTTTGTCAACATCGATTAAAAACGTCAACCGACGCAATTCAATTATTGACTGGCCTGTTGGTCGAGTGGTTAGTGACCCTGACTGCTAAACCGGAGGTCGTGGGTTCGATTCCCACCCTGGACAAATCTTTGTGTGATGAGCATGATCATTTGTTCTGTGTCTGGGTGTAATTTGTCTATAATATGTATGTATTTAGAAATATATAAGTATGTTTATCAGTTGTCTGGTTGCCATAGTACAGGCTCTGCCTAGTTTGGGATCGGATGACCGTGTGTGAGTTGTCCCAAGATATTATTAAGATATTATTATTATTAATGATTTGTACACCAGTTCTTCGCAATTGAATACCTACCTGTCTTGCTAAATACTGGTGCTGATTTCTTGTGGACACAAGAATGGCCTAGACAAAATAATGTTCTATCAGTGACGATCAAGGACTCCAAATTGACATGCGCTACCAATACATGTAACGTGACTAACCCAAACATTTTGACATTTTAAAAAATCGTTGCCATTAATGTGATGTGGCTCGGTCTAGGGCCCAAGATAGTGTGATATCCCCCTAACATGGAAGGGAAGCCAAAACCCCATGTTTTCTAAACACCAATCGAGGTGTAATAAGACGTGTGCTTCCTGTAGCGAAAGCTGCGCCTGCGCAAATTGTTGGGCAAATTATGAACCGACGCAATTTTATAGACTATGTTAATAGGCACGGCGTTTCCTATAATAAGATGTTGATAATGTTGGTATAGGCCCTGCGGTCGATTTAATATGGCACAAATTATAAAGTGCGGGTCGTTATTTTAATTTACATTGGAATCGATTCTGGACTGGTATTTCCTTAGTAGGCATGCGAGCTTTTTAAATCAGTCACTGTGGTATTATTTTTTGCACTGGGCTTGTGAAAGACTTGGATTTTACATCTGTGGCTTTACCCGCGTGAAAGTCGGAAATTATTCCGCACAATGTACTTCCGGTATAAAAACTATTACAATCCTGACCGTGGTCCACTCTTTTCCAAATTTCATCAAAATCCGATCAGCCAGTTGAGACATGATCAAACATTAAACTTTCAGATTTGTAATATTAATTAGCATCCCCTTTTTTACAACGATGACCACTTTTTCTCCACTTGTGTCATAATTAGGCTCTCAGTCTCGCCACCCTCTTACTTAGCCTCCTCTAAACTTCAGCTCCACACCGCCGACACTCAATCCTCGTCACGTATGCTGATCACCAACAAAATGGCCGCCCACCGTGACGACAGGCGACAGGGCGACAGGTTGTCGTCGCCCTTGGATCCAAATGATCCTGTTTCGCCGCATACCATACAATGAGATTTAATAATGGGTGTATGTGCAAGGCTGTTGTGTACGGAATCTGTGTCTACAGATTTTATGTAGGTGACGATGGACCTACTTGTCTTAAAGGGATCACTTTGTCATTGTAGAAAGAAAGTCTTTGGGAGTATGTTATGGGAGAGTCGGAGAATGTTTTAGATTTATTAGGAGGGCAATCCAATTAATAGAGGAGTGTTTTTTTTTTGAGGATGGGAAATCATCAAATGACTTCTTCCGCTCTGGGTGGAGCGGAAGGGCGTGTCAGACTCTAACTGACTAAAACCCATCCGTGTTCCTTCTGAAGCCCTTTGCGATTCTGAGCCGCGGTGACTCTTTCGAACAAATTCCGCAACCCTGGCAGGCTCTGGCCCTAGCGGGCCCTGTCTTCTATGCTGACATTTCTTTGAGGCGCGCGTGGAACACAAGTCACAACACGCCATCGACCCGGGCTGGTGGCACCCAACGCTCGCCGTCCGCAGGCCCGCGCCTTCGATGGCCGGGGATCGCCCTGCTACTCCCGACGCACGGGGCGTCTTCTTCTGTAGCGGCAGTTGCGACGAAGGCCTTGTCTTTCCCTCGCGCGGCCCGTCTCCTCCTTCGCTAGCATAAATGCTTTGCAGAAGGAGCTTCCCAAGCCTCCTCGCTCCGGACCATGGATTTAACCAGGGCCGGACGAATAGAGGAGTCTTGCTCTCGTATTCTGATGCTCGAAAACCTGGTAACCAGTGTTTAAAGCGTTATCGTGTTACCTTAAAACTGGGTTATGAAATTCTGATAGGTAGGCATTTCATGTAAAATACTGTCAATCAGATACATCCCGTAAGACTGCAAGTTGACCCTAACATCAACAAATGTCTAGCCAAACGACGATGACTTTACTAAAAGAAATCCTGACTTCCCAAGCCTATTACATTAGTTAGATATTCAGCCGTATCTTCTATCCACAAATAATGTCGTAAGGATATTCCCGAGAAATCTAAAAGTTAGTTACATGTTTATCCAAAAGATAACAACAGTGCAAAATTAATGGCAGGATGTTAGCTTCGATAGCGTACTAACACACTCATTTCCTTAGTTAATTCTCTCCCATTCCTCTCTAACGTGTGCCGATCATAGGCAAGCCATAATTACGTTTTTTCCCATCCAGTTCAACGTGAAAATTAATCAATTCAGACACGAGTAACGGGGCATTTTGACAGTTAAATTCCAGGCAGACAGTGAGTCAGTATACGGATATAATGAAAGCTTTAATGTTGCAATTTTGCGAGACACCATGAGACCCATTTTGTTTTGCTGGTAGATAAGTTACTCCACACCGGCCAGTGTTTCATTGAAACGAATTCCAGAAGAGTCATGACGTCATTCTAAAAGAGGTCGGTCAAAAAAAGTCGAAAATGCTTCGTCCAATTTTTCAATTGGTAGTAATCGTTCGATGGATTCGTTTGAAGTCGGTCGTGCAGCTGCGCGATTGGCCCAGTTTCCGTCAAATGGGGCGCAGTAATTAGCGCAGGATCGCGTTACGTGCGCCTGTGCATGCCGTGACTCACTGACGATTGTGCTTCAGGAGAAACTTGCTCTAATTCGGGAAATGGGTCGCCTTTTATGATTTGTTTAGCCGACTCCTAATGCGTTTTCTTGTGCAGGATGGCCAAAACATTACAAACGTATTTCTTTTAAAAACTTTTCCTGCATAAATTCCATGGATAATTCTAAAAGGACATTAAGTTATTAACTTCAGTAATCTTTTAGTTGTAAAATTGGCGTAAAATGTTTTTCTTTACATAAAAACTGGTTAATTATTGCTGTTAATGTTCCGTTCAGGATTTATTATACAATTAATTTAGTATGAAAAACGAATAAGTTGTTTTTAAAACTCCGAAATGGATTTTACAGAAATAATAACTTAATTTCTTTGTTTTTAAAGCATATGCAGTTTTAATTTTCTTTAATTGCCTTTATTCACCAAATTATAGGAACGATCATTGACTTAACTAAATAGATGGATAGGCGATTTTAATAAACCGCTCTCCTGGCCAAATCCACAGTACCAGTACATGTTCCGGGATGAAAATTTCCATCAGTGAAAAAGTTTCACACAGATTACCTCATATTTAACCTCCTATATAATACGAATCAATAATTTCAACCCTTTATTATAGGTTCAAAAATACCTGTAGTAGTTCTGATGAAATACCAACGCAGACAGTTCTCACCAATCACATCAATTTCCACAAAAAACTCCTTTCTAAGAAAATCAACAAACAACGTACCACCCTCGACACCTACTACAAAAATAAAATCAATAAATTCTGAAAAAGGCTTCAAGACCCATTCAATTGAATCATGAAATTCAATGGGCACCTGTCATAACTCTTCCATAGCAAACCGGTAATCAATTATCTTGGATTTGTTAGGGTTCCGCAGCCAAATGGCAAAAACCCTTATGGTACGACTTCATACGTCTGTCACGTGTGCTTATTTCAGAAATTGCTACTGACTTCAATTTTGAAATACATTGTAATAAATCATGTTTGTCCGCTTACATAGCAAGTTAAATAAGTAGGTAAAAAAAGTTTAGATAAGAGCTCATATCTAAATCATTCTATGTCAGTCCACACATGAATTACTTCGAGATATTAAAGACTATCAAATTTATATGCGTAAAAGAAAATCCAAATGTTCAGTTGACAATTTATCGAGAGTTTACAATCTCTCAAGTTATTTGATAATCTTACGGAATTTGCCAGTTTCCGGTGACAGATCCCTCGGTGGTCAAGTCCGATTCACTCTTTGCCTTTTTTTATCAAGACACGGAAGATACATACAGTATTAGTGGTGACCATTCTGGGACCACGGGAGGAATGGTCAAGTAATTGGCCAGTTAGACGGCTAGGGCGTTATCACTATCAGATACGGGGTTTGATAAATAATATAATAGCAGGTCAGAACCATCTTCTTTGAGCATTTATCATTATGCTTGTTACTGTGTGATTTCAGACTGTTTTCAATTGAAAATTATGTCTGAATAGGGGTTCAAGAAATCGTTAAATTGTGCATAGTTTTAATAATATGGCGATTATTTTTGGGATTATAATCCTTTCTTCTTTCCGAATTTAGTTAACAAGTATATAGTATTTACCTCACTTTATTTCACACCAGCTCGGAATGCATTACTGATAAATTTATCTTACTGTCTGTCTCAAAAATTTTTTTTTGTTTTAGAAAAAGTTTTATCTCCTTGTTTACCCAACTGTGGCGTAACACAAAAGGAGGGTTCAGTGTTTGACCTGTATGTATGTCCGTCCCTATGCCCGCTTGTAACTACTCAACGCCTCAATCGATTTTGATAAATGATTACGAAACTGTATAACAGTACCTACATAAGATTCTTTAAAAATACAAAATAACAATACAAATCTGTTGCGTAACAAATCGATCATTGATATAAAGTATAACACACTATAATTAAAGTCCTCGTACTCCCAGCTTCAACCTTCAAGCCGCCACAAGAGGGGGTCATCAGAACCATTCGATACAGACCAGCGGAGAATGAGACTACATAATTTTGGTTATAAAGTAGTTGGTGAGGTTGTAAAATGGGAATGTTTGTGATGGTTTTTATTGATCCAATTAAATTAACTTGAACCTTAGTTTAATTGCTAGAATGTTACATGTTTGGAGCAATCGTAAAGCATTAAAATTTTGACAGCTTAACTCGCCGCGGTTTGATCGCAGGTGTGGCAATTAACCTTTTGAACGCCATTGTCACGTATACATGACAAGCAAGCGCGTGACTTGTACGCCAAACGTCACAAATATGTGACAAAAAGTACGGCGAATTTGTGGTTTAGCGTCGGGGGCACGCCGATGCGTTTATGTTCTGGCGTTCAAAAGGTTAATTGGTCTGTAGGGAAAGTCGATTTTTGTTATTTTTAAGGATTTAGGTGTCATGCTTTTGTTTCTGCTTAGTCCTATGGAAATAAACTTGAGCTTATTTAAAAAAATACATTTCAAAGTTCTAAGTATCAGATGTGAACCTTTTTATTAAGAAGTTAGATACTTTTTTTATGGGTGGGAAATCATCAAATGACTTCTAAAGGGCTTGTCAGACTCTTACTGACTAAAACCCATCCGTGTTCCTTCTAAAGCCCTTTGCGTTCCAGGGCCGCGGTGACTCTTTCGAATAAATTCCGCAACAAGATAGAAACTTGACGAACGAATGAAACACACCTGAAAATTTTAAACTAATTTTATTATTAGATTAAATACTATTTTGTCGAAAAACTTAAAGCAATTATCAAAATACTCACTCCTAACTACATAATATGTTACTAAAATACCCTTAATTAAAGAATTAATTATCAAAGCAACAATTCTCAGAATTATAATAACAAAATATATCCAATTAAATACCTACCTATAAGTTATCTAAAACGATAAAGAAATTAGAGGGGTCAACGAACTGCCTCTTGTACATCAATAAAAAAGAGAAAAGATTTGTATTTTTGTATGGAACGAATAAACTTAAAAAATACTGGACCGATTTGAAAAATTCTTTCAGCAATGGATAGCTACATTATCAGCGAGTAACATAGGCTATATTTTATCCCTGTACTCCCACGGGAACGGGAACTACGCGGGTGAAACCCCGTGACATCCGCTAGTCTATACTAATATTATAAAGAGGAAAGATTTGTATTTCTATATGGAACGAATAAACTTAAATACTACTGGACCGATTTGAAAAAATCTTTCAGTAATGGATAGCTACATTATCCTGTACTCCCACGGGTACGGGGATTTGTTACAATACAATGTTATGATCCGGTTGGATTAACGTGGATAATCTTAGATCGAACTAAATGCTGCAGTTGTGTTTGACAATGCTACTTGTAGGAACTGTAAACGGTTCTCAATGGATCTCAATCTAGAGAAATTAAAACAAATGCAGTAGACCAGGGATGGCCAACCGGTCGATCGCGGCAAAGCAAAAAACATAAATTCGTATAACAGACTGCGCAACTATATAAATAGGTTAGGTTAATAAAATTAAAAATACTACAAAATGGTATGCTTACTGAACTATACTGTTTCATTTAAAATTTTAATTGAAAAGAAATGTGGCATTGGTAGATCGCACAGGGTTTCGTCAGTAAAAAGTAAATCATGGGTCGAATCAAGTTGGCCACCCCTGCTGTAGACATTACATTATAGCTTGCCTGTTCAAAGCCATGTCTATGAAAATAATGCTCTTGCAATGGTTATAATATCTTTGTTTGTTTGGTCTATTAAGCCCACCCTTATACGAATAAAAAATGAAAATAGAAGAAAAATACTTTAATAAACAAAACTGCAACATGAGCTTCTAAAAGAACTTTGATAAAAAAAAAACAAACTATAAAATAACTGTGTTTAACAAAACTTAAACATGAACTTCCAAAAAAAAAAGTATATTTAACAAAACTTATACATGGCCGTCAAAAATAAATTTATGTAAAAAAAAATCAGTAAGCATAAAAAATAAAAGAACTACTTAAAAAAAAAAATCTTACAAAATTAAATACGAGTAAAAAGTTAAATTATTTCTTTTTTTCCCCTTTACGTTTCCCTTTGGGGATCTGTACGGGTTTGCTTGGTTTCAGTTCAGGTTCAGGTACAGGTTCAGGTTCCGGAGGAGGACTGGGGGGTAACTTCCTGTCCGGCCATTTCCGTTTTATATAGTCCACCAATAAGCTTATATTTATATCTTTTACTTTAGGATTCTTTTTAAGAGGTCCCGGGAAAGCGAGGCACAATGCCATTACAAGGTCTTCATCTAGAGGCGCTCCATACGCATTCAAAGCGTTACTCAGTTCTTGAGCATTCATTATTTCTTTATTATCTTTTTGTAGTTGCAGCGCAAGCAATGCAATATCAGCCTTTTTCTTTTTTGACTTTGTCACGTAATCAACTCTGTTGAGCACCACTTCCCTGGCGTCTGGCCCTTGAGCTCTAAACACGCCAACAACGCCCCCGTACGTTACAACTAAGTTTTTCTTTGCTTCCCTTTCTTTTGCAAGTTCTAGCAAAGATAAAAATGCTTCATTAACGTTCACGGTGTCCATGAATAAATGTTTAACATTTGAAGTAACCGTCGCTACTTTATTCAAGACTCTCAAAGCATCTTTAGGGGTCATAGGGTTGTATGACAAATTCAAAGTATCTAATTTGTGAGCTTTCGTTAATTTCTCTGTGATAGCCGTTATTGCTTCTCCTTCCAGCTTATTATTGCTAAGATTTAGTTCGCTTAAGAGCGGGCACATAATAATTCCTTTTAACGCTTGGCCCATCCGGGTGCCAGATAGGGAGTTCCATGACACATCCAAGACTTCAAGACAAGTGCTTTCTGATAATTTCGTCAGAAACGCATTACCTCCTGTACTATACAATTTGTTCCACGACAGGTCTAAGTGCGTAAATTTGTTATGAGCTTCCATTGATTCTACTAAAAAAGCGAAGCCTTTCCCGTTTATGTTGTTGTAGCTTAAGTTCAATTTTTTTACATCCAGTCCGAAGAATACAGCCCTTGCTAAATGCTCCATCCCCTCATCCCCCAACTGGTTATAACTCAAATCTAGAACCCTGAGTGCTCTGTTATGTTGTAATCTGTAAAACAATCGTCTGGAACCTTCAGGCCCAATCCTGCAGCCACGCAAATTAAGTTCAGTAATTGTGCTGTTCGTCAAAAGCATATCTCCCATATGATAACAAGCATCATCGTTTAAAAAGTTATCAGTTAGATTTAATACTTCGACTGTGTTATTGTATTGTAAAGATTTGGCCATTGCCCGGAATCCTTTCGGATTGATGCAGTAGTACCGTAGATCGATTTGGCTTTCTAGTAGCCCTCTATAGAAACTTCTGACTGGGCACTGATCCATCTCCTTGCAGGTGTCTAGGTACACGGCCTGTCCATCCCTCGGGTATGTGATTACTTTTTCGCGATTTAACAATGCTTCCTCTATTCCTGGATCTATGATCGGTGGGTACTTGTAGTAAGGGTGTCTGCCCACAGAACTGGCAGACACACTTATATATTCCGCACATATTTCTCCGCTACCAGGGTCATACAACCCGTCACGATACAATATTTTCTTCTTGCGTTCTTCTGGCAATATTGTTTCCAGTGAAGACCACTGTTCGATTGGCTCCTCCTCGGAACTCGCCACAGAATGGACTGAGAAGACAATTTCCACCGTTTTCGTATCACTGTTGCTCTCCGATTCCATTTTTATTTAAACTTTACGGATTCAGTCAAGGAAAATAAAAAAAACATACACAAATATATTTTTATAAAATAAACGTTTCATAAGATGTAAATATTGACAATGACAATACTGACAGATTCATGTAGATTTTCAAAAAAGTACAGGCTGTCCCAAAATTAACGCAAGATATGAATTTACCGCCATTTTTGCGGTAAAGTGTTGGCAAACCCAAACATATAACAGTTGGATAGTTGATATTTAGGGTTAGTAAGAATGCAGTAATACCCGAGAGAGCAACGTTTTTGTTGAATAATACTTAATTTTTTTATTATTTTTGGTCGTAAAGTTCAGAAAAACTATCATTTTTGTGATCAGAATTAACACCACTGGATTTTTTTGGAGTTATTTAAACAAAAAGGTTACCATGCAAACAAGCCCACAACCACCAGTGCATTGAAGGAAATCAACGAAATTCAGTGGATTTATGCAAAATGGTAAAAGAAAATATCGATAAAATTGTGTGCAAGCCTTTGAGACCATCGACCCTATGTGCTATTCTATACGTAACCCTATCCTGTGTACCTTAGATAGAATAAAAAAAAAATACAATTTTAAAAAGAAAAACCGTGTTCACGTTAAATCAAATCTTGTGTTTATTTTGGGACATCCTATACCTACTGATTTGAAATTGATGGTACGGGTGGCAGCCATGGATTTATTAAGTACTTTTATACTACATGGAAGTGAGAAAAAATATTTTAACCTTCTTTCGTTCTCTGAATACCTCTTTGGGCAAGGAAATAATCGGGGAACATACATTAAAAAAAAGGTTCCGACGAATTGAGAACCTCCTCCTTTTTTTGAAGTCGGTTAAAAAGAAATTAACAATAACACAAAAACCTTACCTTATTTTTCTTTAATTATTGGCTTCTGTAATCGCCAAATATACCTTTATCAGGCCAACAAATTCAGATGCAACGATAATAAACTTTTAACCAGCATGATTAATGACTTCCTTAATTAATGAGAAACAGTTAACAGTACAATATGTTACATATTACGATAAGATGTAGAGTGCGCTCCTGATATCCGCTCCCACGTCGTCTTATCACGACTACTCATAAAATCTGGCTAGGTCAGTGACCTTATAGGTCCGCGACGAAGATGCGTCTTTTTCTAGTTTTTAGGTTTTATTCATACTGAATCCTTCGGTTAGAAACAGCTGGTTACTCGAACACACATTATAATAGAATATTGATTAAATTCAGGGAATCAAGCTCGCAACTACAAATATGCTCGGAATAGACGCTCAATGGACGTGGAGAAATATCACACCTCCGATAAAATAGGGTTACAACTCGAAAAACCTGGATTTTTTGAAAAAATAAATTCACGGTTTTATTAATCAGTCTTTATTTTTGCAGTATTATTACTATGTGATACAAATTATATACAGAGTTACAGATGTAACCATGTTGGAGATGAAAGTTAATACAATTTTAAGTATTTCTGTATCGTGAACTCAAAATTCGACTTTTTCGAGTTGTAACACTATTTTATCGGAGGTGTGATATGAAAGTAAGATGAAACTGTACTGTGGTTATAATTAGTAGGAACATTCGGAGTATTTCAAATTAGTTGTCTTTTTTGACACATTTATGAAGTATCTATGTCGGACCGTACTAGAATGAGTGTTTTATTATTTGAAGGTTACATTAGTTCACAGTATATTTTTTTTAATATTTTGTATAAGTCGAAGCTAAATTTTCTGTAGTAAATATTTAAAAACAAAAGTCCTTTCAGTCGTGAGTGTGTAGCCAGCCTTATTCGAGATCCCCGCGCTAACGGACCAACATCGGCGCCGGCGCACCAATCTTACATTGTTTTATATTCGAAACAATTAATTTTATATTTCGCTATTGAGATGATTCATACGTTTTTTTCTAGTCATAAATTATTTTAGACGTTAAGACTTTTTTGCTGCCCCTAGTCGCAGTCTAGCTTATTATGGGTTGAAGTTTTTTGCTGACCGTATGTAGAGTGAAATGCAATTGTTTAAGCTTGACAGATGAATTTAATTACAGAGAAAATTGCCGAATTGTGTTCCTTTGAGTATTGCCGACGTAAGTGATTCTTACATCAGCTCATAGTACCTTGGTCATACTCATTACCTACATTGGACATTCAAAAACTTTTTCTCTTTGATATTAAGGGGTGTATCTATGGAGTTTATTATCCGTTCTTCTCCATAAGAATCTACCTTTCCGAATGGACAGTAGTCACTTTATTAATGTAATATTATTATTTTACTGAACTGTAAATGATGACGTTCAAAAGTGCCGTTTAATGGCCTAATTGAAATAAACGTTTTGACTTTGACTTTGACTTTGTACACTATACGTCCACTGGGTATGACGTCTATAAAGAGTCTTGACTGAACAATAAAAAAAAAAATTAAAAAAAACTTTATTTCGGATAAGCAACATCCATAACTTATTCCTATGTTAGTAAACATAGAGACTAAGCTGTTGTTGGAAATGCATCTTCGAACAACATCACCTAACAAAGGAGAATCCTCCCCGCTATGGGCGCTATGGTCTTCAGGATATAGTTGGAGTTGACCCACACTCTGCAGAGCAAAGAGGCAGATTTCTGTCTGACGTTGGCGTGGAAGTCATCGACGGGTGCTTGTGCAAACATACCTGATGAATGAATGAATGAAACATCTCTGAAATCATCACTTCAGACGAAAGACGTCAACAGCTAGACTTACACTTCCCTCAAATTTTGCCACATCTGAGCCTGCCCAAAGAGCAATGGAGAGGGCTATGTACGGAGTTTCCTTGCGTGATCGCATCAGGAATGACGATATCCGCAAGAGAACCAAGGTTACCGACAAAGCCCGAAGGATCGCCAAATTGAAGTGGCAGTGGACAGGGCACATTGCTCGCAGAACAGATGGTCGATGGGGCCGGAAAAGTTCTGGAGTGGCGACCGCGTACCGGAAGACGCAGCGTTGGAAGGCCTCCCACAAGGTGGACCGATGACCTGGTGAGGGTCGTGGGTAGCTGATGGATGCGTGACGCACAGGACTGGTTGTTGTGGCGACACTTGAGGGAGGTCTATGTCCAGCAGTGAACGTCTGTCGGCTGATATGATGATGATGAAGATCTGAGCCTCACGTAGTCTTCCAGTGGACTCCTGCGGCCTCACCAGATAATCAGTCCACCTTGTGGGAGGCCGTTCTTCTCAAACCATACAATATTCAAAGAAACAATACAACAAACTTTCAATTAAACACAGATCTAAATAGTACATACAAAATCAACGACAATTCACAATAGGTACAAAGTTTCACTTTCGCGACAGTTGAATTGTCCATTGAGCACAATTATTGTGATAAATCCATTAGAACTAGTCGACGACCAGTTTCTTAGTAATTTGCCAATTAATCCATTGAGGCCGATTAACGAGTGACGGCTGGAGCTTCGCCTGAAGCGACGACTTTGATAAATCTTCGTGTTAAGGGGAAGAGATATTGCTTTTGTAATGCTGTTGGTAACAATTGGGAGTATGATCTTCTAGGCTTTAAACTTGAAGGACTCTAATATAGGTATTTGGCAACAGAAGATAGATTCATTTGTCGTTGGCATACTTTTTCTTAAGGAAACAAAAAAATACGTTTTTGAACAAAAACCGGATCAAAACAATGAATGCTCTTTCAAAATCGTGAGGAGCATATAAATAATAACGATACACGTGGACCATAAATGTGTCAGTAAACCAAATACAATGCCCTGCATTATTTTACCAATATACTTACGAATAGACCTGGAGATTGACGTCTAAATCCCTATATGGGATATTTCCTGATACTTATTTCCTGATAATCAGAAAACATTGGATAAGTATATTTTTTAACTTTTAAATAAAACTCATCAAAGTTCAGGCTTACGTCACTTCCAGGTAATAATTGGTGCACTTTTACGAAGATGACACGCGAAATCTCAACGCATTATATCGTCTTCAATATTAGTTAAAGTGACAAAAAATACATTTTTATTTTTTTTGGTAATTTGTTACCCCATTGAATAGTAATAACTTTTCAGCCAGCACCATCACGTTTCTTCCCTAACCCACTTATTGTCAAACTCAACTAGACACAGCGTCGCTCGATACAATTTGCGTTCGACATCGTACCGCCGGTTTCGTTTCAACCAGTTCCGTCGGCATGTGCTTTCGAACAATTAAACGATTCCTATCGCATCGGTACGGTTTCACATCGGCTTCGCTTCCCAAGGATGGGTGGGGTCAGGGAAACTACGCCTCACAGCCTCACTGCAATAGAGATGTTCTTGATTAGAAATCTTTCACTAATTGGTCGATGGATGACTCGTTAGGCGTAATTGAGGGCTTGTTGGAATGGGTGACGGGCGTATTGGGAATGAGGATACAGTACTGAATTGGAGAGTATTGGGGGTTTTTAAGGGTTTATGAGATTGTGTGTTTTAATTGGTAGGTTTGTTTAAACTGATTGAATTTTTAAGACAACCTGTAATTAGTTTGGACTAGGTAGAATGGTAACTGTAGACTACCTATATTATTGGTGGATCGAGTTACAACTTTCTTGGAGTGCGAAAAGCTTAAGGCTCCTCTAACCGTGGGCTGATATTAACTGATGATGGTAATTTTGTAACCCTTCTTTTTCTAATGACTTTTTTTGTCTGCAGGGTCGACATAAGAGGAACGCGACATTCCCTGGAGGCCAGACTGCGAGTTTGCTGCAGTCTTCAACAACTAGAAGTGAGTACCTATTGCTTCAATTGTAGATTGTAGTACAGCCTAGTCTTAAATCTGTCCTAAAGTGTATTTGTGCCGTGAGATGGGACCTGTCGAACGTTTTGAATACGATTTCTGCCACCCTATGTAAGGTTTTTCTTAATCTAACTTTTCTGTAACTTATATGGTGTACATAATAAAGAGTATTTTATAATATTCTGCTTCCTTTTCAAATATTTTTCAGTTTTATTCATTCTTTCACGAAAATTCGTGGTATTTCAATAACGACCAGTTAGTTGGTCCCCTGACTGTAAAGAGCGCGACATTTTGTAATGTTGTTTTTTTAGCAATATCAGTCTACTCTTTTTCCAGCAGAGATTTTCAGTCGAACCTGATGTTGCTGAACATGAAGTGGCTGCCTGTTTGTCTATACTTGCCTACTTCAATTTTTTTTAAATCTTGTTTCTTGTTTTTTATTCCTCAACCGTCCCTCCAAATTTCAGAATACTCAGCGGACGCGTCAACTCTCCGCGACGTAGCAGACGGGTGCCAGGCCACCAGGCCCCGGTACTGTTCCGGTGGCACCACCACGTGGCCAGGTCCCAGGGTGCAACCACCCCAGCCCGAGATCCCCAGCCTGGCTGCCCCAACTCCCATCGACACCAAAGGTAAGGGATATATGTATTACAGTAACCGCGTTATAAAAGCCTAAAGGTACAATTCCGTGCATCGCGGCCGATCGCAGCCGCACGCGCCTGTCGCACGCGGCTGCGATCGGCCGCGATGCATGGCATTGTACCTTAAGGGAGCTGTATAGACCAGGGCAGATACGTCAACCAAGCAAATAACAGCCAGAACATTCTAAGGTAAAGGTATATACCATAACAACATTGCGCCAATCAGAAAAGTTGATAACCTTCTACTAGTTCTTCTAATGTTAGAACTTCTACCTCTTGTTTTAGAAATCTAGACACTGCCTGAGACCCCTAAATATAATTTAGTAATCAAATATATTTTATCTTCTATAAATAACCAAAGTTTCACAACAAAATACACACTTCATAAATCATAATTTGGCACTCAGGCATCAATTTAAATGACACGATTTGGCGAAATTCGACTGGTCCAATGGTGACTAATGCAACTGTTGTCTTCACTCTAACCATCGTGATCGATATATAAAACACTAGCGGACGTCACACGGTTTCACCCGCGTAGTTCCCGTTCCCGTGGGAGTACGGGGATAAAATATAGCCTATGTTACTCGCTGTTAGTGTAAGAAACTGTATATCTCTATCCATTACTGTAAGAAAATTTTGAAATCGGCACAGTTGTTTTTGAGTTTATTCATTACAAACATACACACACAAAAATATATTTTTTTCCTCTTTATAATATAAGTGTAGATTTATTTGGCACAAGAACAGAAAACACAACACACAAAAGCACTCTTGCATAAATCATAATAGAAGCAAATACAAAGATGAAAAAACATAAAAAAAAAGAAAAAGACAGAATAATGCCGCCAATAGAAGTCCTATACATGCATTCAAAATTAAACAGGAATTTAGCTTTCCAATAGACACACCCCACAGAACCAAGCATCCGACACAGAATCAGAGACACCATAAACAAATGATAAGAAGCAAGACAATTCCCGCCACTTAGACACGAAAACAAATGTCCACTTTCTACCATTACTGGTCACACTTGGGCCATCCATCCATTGTGGCCGTTATCTGCCAATAATTACCTCTTGTATGCACCTGCGCGGTCCTGACCGCGTCTGACCGGGTCTGACCATAAATCTCGGTGACCGGAGAACGGCGACGAAGCGTTAGACCTAATTAAAGGCAGTAAGTTTGAGGAGATAGCGGGAAGTTTCGAGTAGAAATAGGCTATTTTAACCTTTTGAACGCCAGAGCATAAACGCATCGGCGTGCCCTCGACGCCAAGCCACAAATTCGCCGTACTTTTTGTCACATATTTGTGACGTTTGGCGTACAGGGCACGCGCTTGCTTTTCATGTATACGTGACAATGGCGTTCAAAAGGTTAAGTCGTTTAATACATTATGAAAATTTACGAGCCTTATTTCAGGATATTTGACGAACATTTCCGATATTTAAGTCACATAATTGCAAGAGATAAAGATCAGGGGCCCTACTATGAAGTCTTAAAACGATCATGATTCCGCTCTAAGAGGGAGACGGAGTTATACATAGCGAATAGCACTATCACTTTTACATCATCGGAATTGGATGGCATTAGCACGTCATAGTAGGGCTGCAGGTTTCTTTTAAATATGTCTGTCTGTACACCTAAAAAGGTACAGGTATTACGGTTACCGTCTCATATGCACATAGTATCTCTTAAAATCTTGAACAAAATGTCCATAATCCCCAGCCTCACCTTTGGAGTAAAACTCAAACATAAAGACAACGGACTCTTTCGTCCCCCACAACCGTCGTCACGTCCGCCTTTTTCGCCGATCCCGTACCCTTTTCTGAAGCACTTTCTTAGTTGTTTCCCGCTATGTCCTATCCCTCGATCCACCACCCATTAAACACGATGATTCACACCCTGCACCAGAACGGGGGCTTAGCGTCAATTAAATTTAGCACCGTTACGATAAATTTCCCATCGGAAGCCTAGCCTCGGCAGGTTAGCAGCCCGGCAACCTAACAGGCTGTCCCATCCGACGGGCGTGAATACGTTACTTAGTGAATTGATGTCGCTTCTTACTTGAGAGACTTCTCAGCACTAGTCTGACCAGTTTGTAACAACTTGCTGACCAACTTTGTCTGACAATGATGCAAAGGATTCGATTTGTTTGCTGAGTGATATTCCTGCATTTGATAATGGTTTCCTGTTAGTTAATTGCCTGATTCAACACTTTTGGTTAAGTCTTGGTTAATTTTCAGGCAGATGATTTGAACTAATCTGTTACGTTTTTAACCGACTCCTAAGAAAAGGAGGAGGTTCTCAATCCGGTTTTATGTTTTTTATTTTGTACGTTTGTTACCTTATAACTCCGTCATTTATGAACCGATTTGAAAAATTATTTTACATAAAAAAGCCTATCAAAAATTATATGCTTTCACATATGAAAGGATTTGATTGGCCCATATAAATTTCATCAAAATCGATTAAGTACCTAGTTAGGTTTTTAAATCAAAATAGCTGGAAACAATATAATTATGTTATCCAAGTAAATTTTGTGACTTTTAAAGTTATACTGTCGTGGATATTGTCTATTGAGACTTTATGCTTATTAAACGAAAGTCTATCAAAATAGAAGACAATTTCAGTCGCATCAAATTCCTGGACAAGCGTCAATTGCACATATAAACAATCGTTAAATAAGATCAGACACGACCCATAAAATTTAGCATTCGCAGAACGAGTCACTGCCCTCCAGAAAATTGGAGCGTCTCGCGAAATCGGGCCCACCATGACACTCCAATAAACTTTTATTAACGACGTGTGCTTGTAATAATATCCAATTTATTCGTCCACATAACTGACGTCGCGCCAAATCCTTGGCATCAATACACTCGATTACATTAGATATTTCTGTGTCAAGAAGATAAATAAATACTAATAACCAAAAGTTAATTAAGTCGTCCATAAATCCGACCCACTGCACAAACAATTGCAATCACAAGACGAATATATCATAGTTGTGGGCGCACATACTAAATGCGACCTAGGAGCAAGGCCGGTACAACACAAATTAAATTCAGAAGGACTGCTTTCATCAAAACATTATTTAAGCCTTGGCTACACGCAACCATGTGCGTTAACACGGCAAATCGGTATACCGTACCGTGCACACCATGCAGTTATTGCTCCAATTTTTTGCACAAACTGCTAGCTGTAGCCGAAACTTAACGTATTTCAAGAGATGTTTTTTAGGATACACAGGCCGACGTACACACTTATATGGAAAAACTCTCGGGCCGAAAATCGATGTCGCCAATTTTTTCTGCAGTTCCTTCTTCACCCAATCTATCATCATCTCTTCCATTAGAATTCATAACGATAGTCCGTAGAACTTGGTTTAAATCCTTGTAAACTTTTCTTCAGGAACGACGGCAAGCTAGCTCTATTTTTATTTATTTATTTGAACTTTATGTACAATACTGGTACATGGGCGGACTTAATGCATCAAGGCATTCTCTACCAGTCAACTTTTGGGTTATAAAGACTATACTGTGGTAGGTGTACAATAAATAAAAATAAGATTTAAAATTGAATTTTAACATTTCGGAAAGAATATACAGGTAATATATATGTATATTACTAATAAAATACATATATATGCTAAAATAATAATCTAATAAATATGATATATAATAATCATACCGATTAAGAGAATTCATAATAAACATGACATCTAAGAATGACAAGCTTTTAAGTAATGTTTTCGGATTTTTGTGTTTGTCTCATCGGACATCACCTCCACCGATTTTAAAAGAGGACTTGACACTCTGACTTTACTTTATGGTGTCGTTCCCCGCCCATATTTACGTGTGTTGCGCCTACGCAGCTCGGTGCGCGGTGCGTTCGCCTGCGCCGATCCTAATTACCGATCTAACGGCGGTCAAGCGCGCCTTCTAATTGCAGATTGTGATAATGTTATTTAGAAACTCCATCGCGCCATAATGTTGCTGTTTTCATCGTACTTTCTGTATCTGCATCACATTGCGGTGTATCTTTGTGATTTATATTAATTGCGTTACGTTTTCATGTCGGGAAAATAGTGTGGAATGTATGGGATTGTTATCGCACTCTTGTAAGTGTTAGTCGTGTTCAAGTAAGCAGTGTATTTTTAATTGCGTTGTTGAGGGATTTTTTTTTTCTCTGAAATTATTAAAACAGACAGGACAATTCAACCAAATCTACGTTCAAATAAATGAAATTTCCGTATCAGAATTAGACAAACAAACATCTCATTCATGGGTGTTTGAAAGATAATAAAGAAAAAAGAAAGAAAAAATGTTATTATTTTATCGACTCGCATAGAAAATACAAACAAACAAAAATAGAATGACTAAAACAAACAATATAAAAAGGTTTTTACGAAGCCAAAAAGGCCTCAGCATATTGACGCTGGTATAGATAACTAAAGCGCCTACATAATAAATGTGAATCGTAAGAAACAAGAAGGGTCAACAAGAATCAAAGAGGTAGCGAATTGCCGCTACTCATACTACGCAATATGTCTTCCGTAGCTCCCAGCCATTCATACCAACGCACCTTTTTGAGCAAATATTAGATATTATAGACAGTCATTTACAAAATAACGGGTCCCACTAACAAATTGCCGTATCCATATTTAGTAAGCTCACAATAAATTTGTAAACGTGAATGCTGATAACTTAAATGTTAACATCATAAATTAATGTTGTTTATTATTTGTCGGTTGGTATTAATGCTGAATGTTGGTACTCCTGTGTTTAAGTTCCGACATCTTGTAGAATTACATTATTGGTTTGCTACGAATAATAAAAGTCGTGGTTTGTTATTTATCATATCGTATCGTCTATGGTTGTCGACAAATAAACTTGCAATAGCGGCCATTGACCCAACGACATTTTTTGACATTCTTAATTCAAAAAAAATGAAGAAAAAGACATAAAGCTATCCTGAATCTACATCTATCGAATCTTGTAATGAACAACCATTCATAATTTAGTTTTCGGCTACCTATGAAAACATATAGGGGAAAGGTCAATGTCCTTAATTGCAAATTTATCTGGCGCCAACCATAGATGCAATATCTATGGGTTGAATTAACATACAACTTATGGACAGAAGTTGCGCCTAACCCTATCAAAGCGAAGTTGCTTTTAGTTAATGGTTCTAGCAATCCAACTGCGTTTAAATATCGAATTACCTATTAAAACGGTTTTATACTCTGCAGTTGCTATGCTAAACCCTGGTTCCTGGAAAGGTATTATCGACGTCACAAATAAAACGCAAATGAAGTGATGCGATTGTCTGTTCGACTAATCGCAGCAACTAGCGCGCCTTTTAGGGTTCGGTACCCAAAGGGTAACTAACGAAACCCTATTACTAAGCCTTCGCTGTCCTTCCGTCTGTCAGCCGGCTGGTTCTCAAGAACCGTAATAGGTAGACAGTTGAAATTCACAGAGTATGTACATTTCTATTGCTGCTATAACAACAACAACCTTTTTAGTGCAGCCGTGAGACACACATTTAGTTCCTAGCATACCTACATTTCTTTTTAATTTTATTTCTGTGTACCGTGCGTGTTTCATGTAAGTGCTAAATAAATATTATTCTTTCTTTCTTTCTTTAACAAATAATAAAATTAAAGGGGACACCCATAAAATAAACGTTTTTTTTTTTCGATTTATGGTACGGAACCCTTCGTGTAAGAGTCCGTCCGACTCGCACTTGTTACGGTTGCAAAATATTTTGCGAAAATTTTATTTTCCTGAACCTCCCGTAAAAAACTAAATATTAGCTTTATTACCTACGAGTAATAAAGCACATGCACTGACTCACTATTTTATTACGGGATCAAATCAAAACATAGTAGTTCCTGCGAACAATATTTTATTAATAGTTGACTTATCGTTAACTTAATTTATTGCCTGTAAATAAGCCATACTCGGCGAATAAATGAAAATTAACGCTTCAGAACAATCCTCTTGAGTTTCCAAGAACCGTAAATGTTGGTTCTTGTAATAGAGAACTGTCAACTACGATAATTAAGTTATTTGTGGTCCCCCTAGGCGAGTCTGAGGAGTGTTAACTTTAGTTTATTAAATAGGTAACTGAATATTAAGAAATGATCTGTAGAAATGTTTTGGACCGTTGATCTCTCTTCAAATATATAATGAAGTTTTAAATCATTAATGCCAGGTTTCTGAGGTTTCATCAGTCCTTTATCGCGCTATTTGTCCTAACGCAATTGGTTGGTTAATGGTTAACGGACATATAAACGACCGATTAAAATTAAAGTACCTCAGAACCGGGCATAAGTTGTACCTCATCATCTGCCTACCATAATGTAGTCTTTGGACAAACATGTGGAGTTCGATTTACAAGATTACACAAAGCTGAATTGGATTGATAGCAATGTTACTAATTCTATCCTAGAACTTGATATATTATTTTTTACTATTGATAGGCACGCGTTTGACCACTATCTCACCTGATGGTAAGCGATGATGTGGTCGAAGATGGAGCACGCTTGCCTAGAAGTAACCTATTCACTCCTGACTTAAAGACTCCCAGGTTGTAGCTATCAGGAAACACAAACTCTGGCAGGAAAAGCCACTCTTAGCTGTACGCACAATGAATGTGTTTCCAAAACGTGTTGTGTGTGTTAATGTGAATAAATAATTGTGAAAGATTGTACTCTCGGATGTTTGTTAATCAATGCTGAACCGTTTTTGACGAAATGTGGAACACAGGAAGTCAGGTTTAAATCATAGGATTCTGTCTATCCCGCTAGTACATTCACATAATTTAATTTAGGACTATCACGCGAGCAAAACCGTGAGCCGATTGTAGTTTAAAAATAAATGTTATTTTGAAGTACCGAAAGGTGTTATTCAGTGTCTGTCAAGCAAGAGTGCGGAGGTGTTTCACTTTCGTTGAGCTGCTCGCGCGCCGCGCTCCGTGGAGCGTAGCGACAGAATGTAGGTCCCGCTGCGTGCGCAGACGCAGCGAGACGAAGCATGCCACGGATACTACGGGATTTAGAAGTGTTGAGGATATTCAGCTGGTTATGTTCTTACACCCACATGGATTGTAAGTCATTCCATCCACTACTCCACAATTTGGGAGGCTAAGTTGACTGACAGAAGTGACTTAAAAACGGGTGAAAAAATACTGTCTGAAATAAACTGAAGATATCTCTCACAACTTCAGAAAACTTGAATGTCCCTTGTTCTTTTATTTGATTGTTTATTCAAGGAAAGGTACATACATACGTTATAGACAAATATCTTTTTTTATTATTCTGTGAAACCACAGTACAGTTTATCAGCATTCTAATTCAGTGTAATTTGTCTATAATATGTATGTATTTAGAAATATATAAGTATGTTTATCAGTTGTCTGGTTGCCATAGCACAGGCTCTGCCTAATTTGGGATCGGATGACCGTGTGTGAGTTGTCCCAAGATATTATCATTATTATTATTCTTATCTCTTGGATGCAGACTTCTTGAGCCTAATGAAGTCTGACAGTTCAGTAAGGTAATTAAAAAAAAAACTTACAAAAACAAATGCCAACGTAATAATTCTAGAAACAAGAAAACTTTGATGGGAAGAATATCCTCAGATTGCTACTTGTCAATGAGAACTTCCCCCACAGGCTTATTTTGATTTAAACAACGGACGACGTGTTTATTTCACTTGACGACACATAAAATATCTATAATTATTAACAGAACAAGTCATTATAACTGGTAATCTTTTTTAGGGTTCCGTTCCGTATTTAAACAACTGAGTCTCTTGGTCTAAACTATCACCGCTTAAGTTAATTAATAGGTAATAGTCGGCAAACTTATAAAATGTAACTGGATAACTAACAATTTCGTAATAATCCCAAATAAACAGACTTAAATCTTTTATAAATTTACAATGTAAAGTAAAATTTGGTGTCTTCTTTCATGGTTTTCGGGACGGGTAACTACGGCACCCTACACTGCGTGGCCAAACACTTTACCGGTTTTTAAGACTTCGCTATCTGTCTGTCACCAGGCTGTATCTCATGAACTGTGATAGTTAGACAGTTGAAATTTTCACAGATGTTGTATTTCTGTTGCCGCTATAACAACAAATACTAAAAAACAGAATAAAAAATTTATTCAAGGGGACTCCCATACAACAAACGTGATTGTTTTGCCATTTTGATAGATAATGGTAGGGAACCCTTCGTGCGCGAGTCCGACTCGCACTTGGCCGGTTTTTATACATCTCCGTGTAACATAGACCAGCTACTTCGCAAACCGCAATTTCTTCGCACTCTATATATAAACCAACCTGCAGACATGGCTATTTAGTTGGCCTGAGGGTCCAATCTATGGACAGGACTCGTCTTGTCTCGTTCGACAATATTTGTGGTTTTTATTTACATATTGTAGTTTGTTGCACTTGTCTTGTAAAGTAATACTAGTTTTTAAATTACTGGCATTGACTGGAACATCCTTCCAGACGTAATTATTGGGGAGTGATTTTGTTTGAGGGATGTCCAATTAACTGATTTAGCTGTTGTATCCATTTGTGGCAGTTGAATTATATTTTCTTTAAAATAGGTATTAGTAGAAATGAGCAAAGACTTTTTTGGCGTCCGTCCATTATAATTTAGGAACTTAAAAAAATAGATATAATTTAAATATAACTCTAGCGTTCTATCTATACTAATATAATAAACTTGTTTGTTTTGTTTGAACGCGCTAATCTCTGGAACTACCGTCGGATTTGGAAAATTCTTTTTGTGTATGATAGCCACATTCATGAGGAAGGCTAAAGGCTATACGGGAACGGAGAATTCGTACGGGAACGGGAAAAAGAAGAAGCGAGATGCGCGGACGAAGTCGCGGGCAAAAGCTAGTATGTCATAGAATCACTTGCAAGATAATCTATGGTTATCACGATCCACTCCAGTCTTGATTAATCTTCTAGTGAAAAAGCCAAGCTTCGAAAAGCCCCATGAAGCTCCTACAAGCCAAATTAAATCCCATAACACAATCTTAATATCACCCTATGACCATAGACTAGCAAAAAACATCGGTAATTCCACACATCTTCTGAGAATCTGTCGAGTCTTCAGCGTATCATATGAGTACATGACTAACGGGGGTCAACGACCCCAGCTAATGGATTTTCTGGCTCCTTCATTTTTTGCTGGACTTAAAATGTACGTAGGTATGTACTTTTTAGCCGTAATGATGTTTCATTGAAATTACATAAAGAAATGCAGTCATTACACGTATTTTTCGTGATTCCTATTTTGAAGTTAGATCATTATCTGAAATGTCTATCTAAATAGGTACTTAAGTGTTAAATTTTTCGTGTTTCGGTAACTGTGGAATGATTCGAAAGTTCATTTTGCTTGAGGTAGAAATTCGTAGATTCTTAAGCCGGTTGTAGATCAAGCTCGTATAGCTCAAGTATTTTTTCATTATACTAACACTATTTTACCTTAACTGTATAAGAATAGGTGGTTCTCGACATCGGAAAACGAATTGCGGAACTAAAATGGAGCTGGGCAGGACACCTGGCAAGGCGCGGTGATGATAGGTGGAGTAAGGCAGTGACCGAGTGGCGTCCGGGGACTGGAAGAAGAAGTGTTGGTCGGCCGGCGGGGAGGTGGGTGGACGACATTGTTGCCATCGCGGGTAGAACCTGGATGAGACTGGCACAGGAACGTGGGGATTGGCACAAGAGAAGAGAGGCCTATGCTCAGCAGTGGGCGAAGACGGGCCGTGGATTATGATGCTGTATAAGAATGTAAAATGACCTAAGCAATACGAGCTAAGATAAACTACCTAAATTAGCTTAACTCTTGGTCTGCATAACAAACGTATTACTAAAAGAAATATCTTAATTAAAAACTTGAAGGCATCTTAAAATAAAACACAAATTAACACCATCCAAGAGATATTACAACGAACCATCAATTCATTAATACTCTTACATATCAGATACAAAAAGTTATCAACGTCGTTACGACTAATTACATGTATTTGTCGATAACTTTCACTCGATAAGGAACCAGTTTTTACACAATTTATATAATAACGGCTACAAGTATGTACACATGATATTATGTAATGTAAATACTTTGTATTTTTAAAGTTGACACTAATTTGATGTACGAAAACGGCGACATTAACCTTTTGCGTGTCTTAAGTTACACAGTTCGACATAAGAAAAAATGCTCCAAATGTCTTAAGTCGGACAGTTACACTTAAGGGCTTGGTCAGGATTGGACGATAAAAATCTGTGGTAGACACGCAAAAGGTTAAATGTCTGAAAGACAAAGTTATTATGAGAAAAATTAATTGAAAGCTGTTTATGGCGTTCTTGATTTTTTTTATGCTTAAATTACACAGTTTTGGCTTTTCAGAGTATACGTTTTTTTGTGAACGAACCTTTTTCTTTGTGAAAAAACAATTTTAGTTTTGACACTTACTTTACCCCTGAAACACCAACGTACAGCCGGTCGATTGTGTAAACATATCGAAGTGAGGGCTTGGGTGAAGTGATCACGAGGTGAGCTGTCAATCCATATAATCAAGATGTCACGTGATCACAAAGTCAGCTGTCATTTCATCTTGATTATATGGATTGATGACAGCTCACCTCGTGATCACTTCACCCAAGCCTTCGATATGTTTATAGAATCGATTGGTCGATCAGAAAACAATTTACCTATTTAATATTGAGACTTATAACCACATGTCCTAAATTAGCCTATTCTGATATCACTTTCGTTTTTCCAAAATTATCCTAGATTCAGTACTAGAATCGGTTTCCCGTCTGCTTCAGTGTAGACGCGCCTTATACTAGCTCTGTTTGTAAAGAAAAAGAGTGCACATGTTACATAAAGTTCCCATTCCCATCTGAAGCGTGCGCGCCGCTCGCCCCACAGCACAATGCGCCTGCGCAGTGGGTGTCGGTGATTTACACCCGCTTGTCTACCGCCACCTTCATTCATATTTATTAAACATCGCAGTTTTTTCAATTGTAAATCTTTTCTGTATGATGAACGTGACACGTTGGCATTGCGCTATTTTGTGAGCCAATGCGAGCCCGGCATTCCAATAAAAAAATGAAAATAAGTTTATTTTTTAATATTATTATTTGTCAATGTTTATTGCTTTTTTGTTCGACTTTAATTTATAGGGGAATAAATAAGGTGTTTTATGGTAAATGTACGATTAATGTGTCTATTATTGTGATACTGTAAATCTTTTTTTTATAGGCACAGGTGTTGGAAATATTCTTTTCCATAAAATTATGTTAAACTGTTTTATTGCCTGCATTTATTCAATATCGTTTTTAAGTTCATAAATAAATAAAGTAACTGCAGTCCATTACAATCGCTCCCAATTAATAATATTAATTGACAAAATAAACAAGATGGCGTGAACGCGGGCTTTGTCGGCACTCGCGCAACTGCGTATGCGCATAAAAGTTTATACTTCATCCTCTTTATGGAGAGTTATTATTATCTGCATTCGTTAAATGGATCATGATTATAAGCTGCGGGCGTAGAGTTTGTTATCATTAGTGGATGAGTATTACATTAAAAAAGATTTGCGTATTAATCCAACTTTAGATCATTGCAATTGAAAGGCTGTTTTGTGAAGGTTTTTTCGCTGAGACGCTTATGAGCACTTATTGCAGTCTAAAATTCCCGATGTGTCATCGTATTTAAGAGTGACTTTGGATATTCTGACGTCATCTAAAACTTCCGCCGACTGACTTGGTTAATCATTTATGCTCTGAAGAGTTGCCCGTTGTATTTTGTAACAGCTCACAGCTTTAACTATTGTGATATTTTATTGATATTAGAATTAAAATTCTTAATTAAAGACATAATGTTCCCTTACCGCTCAGTGGTCTAAGATAGGTGACTATCTAGAAGTATTTGCAACCATTCTACAATCCTCCTGTCACCCTTTGAACAGCTCCGTAAACACCAAAAACAAGGTCATAAAAAATGAATGATGTCCCCTTATGTCATAAAATAATCATATTCTTTTGCCTTATTTGCCTGCTTACCCCTCCAGACCATCGTAAATAAGCCTCGATGAAAGGGCTCGCGTATTTTTAAAGTACGTCCTTTTTTATTGGGCACTGTAGTTACCTACATGCGATCACCTCGTTAGGACGTACTCCATTATATGTGGTTCGAGTAGGTCAACCAGTTCATGTTCAGAGATGGGTCGGAATAGATAGAGTTAAACTTGAAGGGATAACTAGGTTTAAAGTAGCCAATACAAGGTATTTTACAGAGGTATTTTTATCTTAGAACCCCATCTTTAATTGGACAAAAATGTTTAGTCTTCGACTTTTCGTTTTCATATTTACCGGAAAAGTTCGTTATTTTGTGATAAATTCAAAAACTCTACAGAATAAACGTCCATAACGACGATCAATATTACCAGTATTATTTATTGATAACAGAAAAGGTCACGGATTTCACACACGCCCAGAATTTCCGGGCGATCAATTTGATTGATTGGCGAAAAAGCTTAAATTATGTTTCCCTTGTTTCAGTATACACAGACCAGCCAGTATCATCAGCGTCCCCCCCGACCCGGGATAAGATCAACGGCGAAGAGAAGGCGAGGTCCCGACGCAGGGATACCTGGGCAGAGCCTACCACGCCACCTGTTAATGACGATGGTAAGTCTTACTGCTCCTTCTTCAAGAACCAAGGAATCTAAGAAAAGATGAACTGTGATTAGGGACTGCTTGACTGCACATAGTCCATTGCTGCAGAAATAGTGTGGAGATTGTACTTTGACAGATGAAGCTTTTCACAAAATTAGAACTCTTAATCAACCTAGCTTATCTGGTCTTCACAGTTCTCTGTGAGACAACGGTTTCTCCTGTGTTGAAATTGAACAGTAATTTTGCATCCTGTTTTTCTTTGACGCCAAATTCAAGTCGCCAATTTATTACTACAAAAAATATATCTCCTATGTTCTATCTCTCTGTTTAACCATTGCTCATCTCCTCCAGCCACCGTGGGAGTACGATCACCGCTTCTCCAGCATCAGCACCAGCAGTATGATGAACAGCTCCGTGACATCGCAGCATCCCTCACCAGACCTAGATCCCGACGAGCACTTCCACCGACGCTTGAGAGACCCACAAGACTGCCTCCACCAGATCGATTGCCGGTAAGTTCTTCTGCTTTATTTACTGTTGAACAAGATATAGATTTCGTATTCTAAATATGACGTTTAAAAATCCCTATGAAACCTCTGATCAACAATCTCATCTAGATAAGTTACGCAGATAACTGATAGCTATTGGAAAATATCTGTTGAATTATTATCACTTAGTGATCCGCAAGTCATCTACAGTCGTCTCTTTTGTAATATTTATATTCTAACGTTCTAATAAAAACAAATATTTCTTTGTTTTAGGCTCGTGGTTCACCAGACGGTGGCGCCCCACCAGAGGAACCCAGCTCCAGTTCAGCTAGCGAAGGTAGCGAGCCAGCTGACGCAACGGAAACAACAGAAAACGGAGAAGGAGGCAGAGTGGAACTGCCAGCCGAAAGACTGCTCCATGCAAGAGCAGGGTGGCTGCAGAGACGAGGGCCTGGTGGCTGGTCGAGGCACTGGTTTGTGCTAAGAGGAGCAGCGCTATTGTACTTCCGGGACCCTCATGCGGAACATCGGGGACTGATGGATGGAGTCATAGACTTGAGTGGGATTTCGAGGGTGGTGGAACTGCCGAGTTGTACGAATGGATATGCTTTTGAGACTGAGGTATGTAAAATTTGTTTTAAATATATGGTTTATAGCCCAAAGTTATTCATGTTTCTAATCAATCGTGTTTTGTTTCACAGACTTGGGATGGGAAGCATATTGTCCTGTCAGCGGTAACAGCTGGTATCAGAGCCAACTGGGTATCAGCCATGAAGAGAACCGCTGGTTTGACCGAGACAGGACCACTATCATTGATATTACGAGAGGATGCCGTTGACCAAGCTTCGGAATCCTCAACATCACCTGTCACACCCATCACGCCCATAACAGGCAAATCGGCGCCATTCTCGTCTGACGAAGAATATCGAACGGCTTCCGAAGGTGGTCGAAGAGATAGCGCTGACTGGGGAGACATGGGACCTCAACCACCTCCGTCCCCACTCCTCACAAGGACTCCCATATCCAAGGTCAAAGAAAAGGTTCGCATCAGAAGTTCCCACCAGGCACCTCCACGAGCAGACACCCCGAAAGGTGACAGAGACGAAATAGACTCTACCAAAGAAAAAGAACGCACAGTCGACGAGGTTGATGAAAACGAGAAACCCATCGAAGCCAGAAAACGTAGCTACATATCGACTATCGACAAACAATCAATCGAAATAGACGATCTAAGAAAACAACTGAAACTTGCGCTAAACGACGTGGGCGCCGCAGAAGCCGAGATCACAAGGCTACAGAAACTAAAAACAGAGGCTGCTTTGCAAGAAAAGAAAATGGAAGAACTGGTAACAATGTTGCAGAAGAAAGAAGAAGAATTGTCAGTTAGAACGAAAGAGGCTGAAAATTTAGACGCGATAAAAGAGCTATACAACCAAGATAAAAGTCTTTGGGAGAGCAAGCTGACAGAAACGCAGAACTTCTTGAAAGAATCGACGGAACATTGCGAGTTACTGACGAGACAGCTAGCGTCAGCGCAGGAGACGATAGCGCAGTTACAACATGAAGTCAACGAACTCAATGAGAAACTGCTAAAGAGCGTAAAGGAAAGTGATAGTTTATACACAAGGATAAGAGATCTTGAAGGAAGATCACTCGTAGAGTCTGCGTTACCCACCAAGGAGAAGAGGAAGAGTATCGGTTCGCTAAGCGACCTCACGAACTTGAACCAAGACATAAACTTAGAGTCAATGGAAAAAGACAGGCTAATAGAAGAGTACGCAGAGCTAAGAGACAGATTTGTGAAGGCCATTCAAGAAATAAAGGCCATGAAGAAGGAACTGCGTGACTCACATAATATGTACGATGAGCTCGAAATAACGAATCTGAAGTTAAGAAATGAGATGAAACTCAGAGAACAGTGCAGCCGATCAGAGATAGACTTGATGGCGGCCCGCATTCTCGACCTGACGCAGAAGTTAACTGCTTCAGACAAACAAGTCCGAACACTAAAACATAAAATCCAAAAGTCTGAATCTAGAGAGAAGAGACGCAGTCTGTCGTTAAAGGGCAGAGAGTCCTTCACTCTAGGTAAGGAAGTAGAAGAAAAGTTATCAGAGCTCGAAAACAAAATCACAATGCTGGAGTCCGGCGAACCGGTTCCAACGATAAACTCTCCCTCCAAAAGTGCGTCTCCTGCCAAAGAAAAAACATCCAAATCTGAAAATACTTCGGACGAAAAACGGATGAAACGCCTCGCTGCACGACTAAGGCGGAAGTCTCTCGATAGTGCCACCAGCTCTGAGCCCATGAAGATGCTAGTAAGATTGAGTTCGCTAGAAACCAAAGTAGCCTCCGCCTTGGAGAACCGCAAGGACCTCACAAACTCCTGCGAGTCTTTAAGTCAGGCGACCAGATCCGCTGAGAGTCCATCCTTAAACGAGAGCCCTGAGACTTCCAATATTGGCACCCAGTCACAGAGGCATCTACTAGAGAGGCTACAGAGTCTAGAGAACGTCGTCATCCACTCTAGAAATAAGGTGAACGAGTGTCTCTGCCAAATGAGTGCAATGCGAGCGGCCAAGTCTCGAAGATCACCCTCACCGAGTCTCGAAAAGAAATACAGCCTTAAATCGATGGAGAAATGCTTGACAGACGTCAGCAAGAGGCTGCAGGAATGCTTCGACAAGTGCGTCGTTGACTGCGATCAAAACCTCAACAATAGTTCAGAAGAGGTGAATGACAGCGTCGCTCAGGTGGTCGTGCAGCTCGAAGAACAACTGAGAACGAAACTCTTGGAGATATCCAGGAGGAAGGCGGCGCTGTACGAGGCGGGCGAGCTCACGCAGAGGAAGAGCTTGGAGATCCTGGCGGAAAAGCTCGCGTACGAAGCCGTGCTCGTCGGCAGGATACAGGAGGCGCTCGAGTCCTCGAACGGCAGCCGATTCTTTGCTCGATTGATAAAGTCTGAAATTATCGAAACTAGTCAACTAATAGATAACCTCAAACGTAAGATCAACGGCGAAAGCAGCAGGAGCGGCGTCGGCACCCGCAGCTCGCTGGACTACCTTGCCATGATCCTCACGAGGAAGATCGACATCGTCAACGGCTCGCAGGAGGCGCGCGAGAGGCGCCGTTCCGAGCTCATCATCCATGGAGCCGACCTCGAGGCGCTGAAGACGTCCCAGCGCGAAGTCGCCGAAGCAGTCGACCGGTATAAGAGCGAAAAGCTGGCCGAGCTGTGCTCCGCGCTGGCGTGCGAGACGCTGAGCTACGCGGCGCCGGCCGACGGCGACGTAGAGCGCCAGCGCTGCAACGTGGAAGCGGCGCGCGTGCGGGAGGCCTGGGCCGCCGCGCGCGACGCTCTGGGCGCCGAGCTGGTGCAGGCCGAGGTCACCCGCGCCCTCGCGCGCGCCGCCGCCGCCTGCGACACGCGCCTGGAGCGTGCGCGCCGCCAGCGCCTCACGCTGTCCGCGCAGGACCGCGCAGACCTGGAGCTGTGGTGGCAGGCCGCGCACGACCACCTGCGCTGCGAGATGGACGCCGCCGTCAAGGACATCGCCGTACGCTACCGCGCCTGCCTGCAGGACGAGCGGCGGCCGCGCGAGGGTTCGCCGGGCCTGGACTCGCGCGCGCTGCTGCAGCAGCTGGCGGAGGCGCTGGCGCAGCGCGCGCTGGTGGACGCGCGCGTGGCCGTGCTGGACGGCACGTACCGCGCCTCGTCCCCGCGCCCTGCGGGCCCCCGGCGCTCCGCCGAGGACGCCGTGTCCTCGCTGGAGGCCGACCCGGCGCAGGAGGCGGAGTTCGTGTACCTGTTCCAACGATTCTCGACCGAGTGCCGAGCGCTCTTCTCCAGTGACTGTTCGGGTAACAGTGAAGACTCGATGAAGATCGGCGAGAGCCTCGAGCGGGTGGAGGCGGCGGTGGCGGAAGTGGCGCGGCAGCTGTGCGCGCGGGGCGGAGAGGAGGGCGGCGCCGACCGGGACACGCCCCGCGAGGCCACGCCCCCCGGCGCCAGCGCGCTCGATCGCATCGACGCGCTGCGCCGCCGCGTCGAAGCTCTGCAAGCGCTGGTGCCCTGCCAGCACTGCAAGCAGCTGCAGGACGCGTTGGACAGGTGAGATACGACTCCAGCACGGTTAGATTATTATTTTTAGAATATCACTGACAACTCAACTAAACTGCTTCTCTCTCCACAGACTGCACGAGGAGCGCGCCCGCGGCGAGTGCGCGCTGGCGCAGCAGGCGCACGCGCTGGCAGCTGCTCGGCGTGCGCGCGCACAGCTGCAGACGCAGCATGAGCGCGAGCGCGCAGCCCTGCGCGAGCGCGCGCGCACGCTGCAGCGCCGCCTGGCCGCGCTCGACTCCGAGTACTCCGCGCAGCTGGAGAACTTGCGAGCCGCTTATCAGGTATACCCATCACAATTTCGTCTAGTCGCCAAGTTATTTTCACCTAAAAATTAAACCAGCCTTTTTCGTAAAAAGAAATCGATCCAAAAACCACCGGCTCCACATGACCTTAAAGCCTCCCCTGTACGTCTTACAGAGCGCAGTAGCCGCAGACACGCACGGCGACGGGCTGCGCGCGCGCTACCAGCAGGAGATCGAGCAGCTGCGCGCGCTGTGCGAGAAGGGGCTGCTGGCCATGGAGTCGTCGCACCGCCGCATCGTGCGCGAGATGGAGGACAAGCACCGCGCCGAGCGCGAGCAGCTCAGGTAACTAGCGCTACCAGCAGGAGATCGAGCAGCTGCGCGCGCTGTGCGAGAAGGGGCTGCTGATCTGGCTACGGCCTTGGGATTCCGCTGGTTGCGACACGCCCAGGCCCGGTCGATGTGGTGATACTTGGTGGAGGTATATGTCTTGGGTCGAGCAGTAGACGTCGTAAATCTGCAAAGACTCTTCTATCGATTCAATTAGCGGTTATAGTTTGCGCATTTAGTCCTTATGTTGTACCATTGGTCGTGGGCCAGTGGCGGCTGTCATTCCATCCAGCCTACCAGACTGCCTATTACTTATTTGTTTCCGTATTACGGTGACACAAAGAATCTTATTAAAAGCCAACAAGTACCAATTCTACAGTCTCCTAACCCCCAATCTCTGTTTCCAGGCTAGACAAAGAGCAGGCCCTGGCGGAAGAGACTCGCGCGACCCTGGCGGCGCTGGACGCCATGCGCAAGGCGCACGAGAGCGAGGTGCGGCGCGAGGTGGACAAGTTCAAGGCGGAGTTCCTGAGCCGCGGCGCGCACGCAGACCTCGCGCAGATCAGCTCGCGCCACCAGTAAGTTGCAAGGGGCTTGGGGACATTTCCTTATACAAAACATCTTGTTTCCATCTGTCAAATCCACCCAAAGCCTGTCTGTACAAGATCGCTTTTAGAGACCACCTCTCATTGTTACACCTTTCTATTTTTATGCTTCTAATGTATTTTTTGTAAATACGTTACGCCTAGAGACGCTCATTGAGCGAAAAAACAGCTCGCAACGCGTTGATGGTTCTTTCAAAAGCGACATCGCGATTTTTGCATCGTGGCATTTCAGGGAGCTGAGTTCGCTCTCTTCGCTCGCTCACTGTAGCTCCTTTCATCCCATTCGAACCTAACCTATCAATGTCGGGGTGCTCTAAATTTCCTCAAACCTAACCTTTTACCGCGACGTGGTTGCATCAGTTAGGGCTCAGAACATAGCATTTCTTCATTTCCACAACGCGTTGTGATTGTTTTCTTAAGTGCCACGACGCAAAATCCGCGTTGTGGCCATTTGACATAAGGCACAGCGCATTGCGAGTTGTTTTTTCGCCCAATGAGCGGTTTCTGTCTTTGAGCATAACATATACAATAGAGTATTCCTATTCCATTCATTATTACTGTTCCCGCGTTTGACCAGTCTCACCTGATGATGATGTGGTCGATGATTGAGCACGCTTCAAAGAGTTCAGAAAATTGTTTACCCTAGTACTACATCCTATAGCATCGCATCTATAGTAGGCGCCAGATAATCGTGGAATAACGGTCATTGACCCACCTACAATTATTGACATTTTTAATTTGAAAAACGGAATTAATGGCACAAAGCTGTCCCGAATCATCATCTCTCGTGATCCTTAACATTGTCTAATAATGAAAAACGATTCATATTTAATTGTTCAGGTACCTATGAACAGTTATTAGGGAAAGGTCAATGTACTTTATTCCACATTTATCTGGCGCCTACTATAGTTTAATGTGAGCGGTGCAGCTCAGAAAAATATTTTTTCTAGATCTTTTATAACCAACTAGTTTGACAACTTGAAGTTTTTCTGGAGCTCAGTATGAGTACGGTGAAATAAGGCTAGTGTCAACGGTTATTATGATTGATTGACTAAGGGTTACTACACCAATCGATCGACAGATACTAGGCGATAAATAATTGATCGACCGCCGATCGATGCCATCGATCGACGTTGATCGATTGGTGTAGCATTAAAGCTGATCGAAGAAAGAAGTGGAAACTATCGATCAAACGTCGATTAATTCATTTTACCATCGATCGACCGATTAGTGTAGTAGTAACTACCGATCGACGATCGATCGATTGGTGTGGTAACACCCTAACGCATATTTAATTTAAAATAATTTTATTTTTTGTGTCTTTTTGTGTTATTTCCAAATAATTGTTGCCTAATGTATTTCCTAATCTTCTGATAAATTAAACAAACAATTCACCCAACCTTCTCTTATTGTATCAGAGTCGAAAACCACGACGACGAAGCTTTGGGTTCAAAAGTCCACCACATACCAATGTATGTATTACTCTCCCATCCATTGAGATAATTGTTACACGCGTTCCCCAAATAGTAAAGTGTTATAGTAACATTTCCAGGCAGGAGATGGAGGAGATCAAGCGGGAGATCCTCTCCCTCTCGGAGAAGTACTCCGTCAAGTGCGTGGAGTCGGCGGCGCTGGAGGAGAGGCTTGCCACGGCCACCGCGCAGCTGGCGCAGGCGCATAACCACATCATGCAGCTGGACGCCAGGTACGTAGAATAGGCATTAGTTATTTGAACGGGGCATTGCAACGCCCTAAAAATTATGAATGACGAGCACAACTTACAATTAATGTCATCTAGTGCCAGGCCGCATGTCTGCCCTTGGCTAAAGTTCAGGGTGTAGATGTAACTCATCTATGGGTTAAGGAAAGAAAGATTGGCTCGTGATGTTTAACCTTTTGACCGCTACGGTCGGCTATAACCGACAAATGAAAAAGTGCCCAACACGCCATCGTTGACAAAAAAAAAACGCGAATTTGTGGTTTGGCGTTGGGGGCGATGCGTTTATGCTCTGGCGTTCAAAAGTTTTAAGATTTGAGATGTTTAGGTATCTGAACCCAGAGCGGATACTTTTAGATGAAGCTCTTGTCCATGTAAATCCCATCATTAACTAATTAATAAGTTTAATTATGTTATTTTCCAGAAACAAACAACTCCGCGCCCACCTAATATCGGAGGCCAATGACATGAAGAATTCGGAAGCGTCCACTCTCTCACAGCTCATAGAGGAGACTGGCTCGGTAAGCCAACGTTCTTGCTACTTTTTTAATATTGTACACACCGAGACCACGGTACACGCTTGTACAGCCTCTGCTAGCTTTTTCATTTGACCATTTTAGGCAAAGGCCACACGCTTGCATGACCATACATTGCACTTAACAGTAAAACGTTCTAAAATGAACTTTAGTTGTAAAAGTTAAAGTCTAAATTGATAATGGTTTTGTACGACACTTTCAATTTTCTATTTAATTTTCAATATATCAGTTTTTAGTTTAACTTTCTTGGTGTCGTAATATTCTTTTTGTAAATAAATACCTACAATTCTTGAAGAATTATTTAATGATTAAAATATTCTTAAATGTGATATTCTTAGATCGCACAAATTGAGCTTTACTTTTTATAATATTAACTTATCAAAATACAGCGTCCTTTGAAATAAATAATAAGAATAAACAAGTAGTAAAGTAAATTAACCTTTTGCGTGTCTTAACAGATTTTTATCGTCCAATCCTGACCAAGCCCTTAAGTGTAACTGTCCGACTTAAGACATTTGGAGCATTTTTTCTTATGTCGAACTGTGTAACTTAAGACACGCAAAAGGTTAAAGCCAGAGGGTGTATGTTTCGGTTAATTTCTTTAAATTAATGAATTTAAGGGTTATTTAATAATATAAAAAACTAGCTCTAGCTAAAAGCTAGCTCTCTTGTATCATGGGTGCGTTTGACGAAATTGACTAAACAAGAAATAGAGTTCAAATCATTTAACGGTCATCAATTCATCATTTACTTACTTACCTCTGCTATGAAGTCATTAGCTCAATTCGCGCGATCACTTGTAGTTTAGAACTACTTATTTGACATTTCTTGGAGCATTTAAATTGGAGACAAAGCAATTTCAAGACAAAAAAAAATTGTATTGCTAAAAAAGACAATTTTAGTATGAATAATCAAATATGATTTATAGAAATTCAGGGTGGGATTCTGATGGTTTAGTATTATTGGCCCAGACCAAAAATATATGTAACATGATACCAGATGAGTTACCTACATTACAATATTGTTTATAGAAATTCTAGGTGGGTTCCAGCTTAATTTAACACAATACAGAACCTTAAAATTAGAAAAAAGAGATAAAAAATACTTACCAGTAAAAAAAATATCATTTCATCTCACATTCGAAACACCATCTCCAATTTCCATGCTCCAAGTGTCGCTCTATCCAACCTGGCGTAACGGTACATTGTATGGGGTGCACTAACAGCATGGCAGCCCCGCGCCGCTGTGGAGCCAGCTGCGCCAGCTCGCCTGCGCGCGGCGCCGCCCCGCACACACAGGTACACCGCGCATCACTTGTCACGCTAAGGGCTTGCTTCAGGGACGGGTGCTCGATTATTTGGTGTGGGAACTTGTTTTTTGAGCGGTGATGTAAATAAAACGAATTCTTAAGTAACCAATTTCTAAAATAAGAAATTTTTAACCGTTAATAGGACGACTAATATGAAGCCGCCAATAAGATCGTTGTCTTAAGGAATTTTAATTGGATATTAAACCTTATGGACATTTACGATCTCCTTTACCTTAGAGCACAGGGTGTGCGGAGGTTAAGCAGAGCAAGCTAAGACCACAAATAGCTTTTTTTCTCGCTACAAATCAAATATTTACTGAACTGTCTCGAATTTAGACAGGAACTAAAAAAAAAAATGAGGTTAATTCATTTGAGGTGCTACATTGCCAAAGATTTTGTAAATAGAGTACCTAACCCAAATAATAAACTATTTTTCAATTTTAACAGCATTGCGGTTTTTTTATGTTTTTCCTGTACTAGAATCACCAGACAACATGGCCTGGACAAAGGGAATTAATATGTATTATAAACAGAGATCGGAATAGGTAGACTATATTACCATAATGTTCAAATTCAATTCAAATTCATTTATTGTTTGTAAGTAAGTAACATAGAGTTGATAATACAATACCTTCTGTAAAATCCCGAAATCATAAATGGAATCATGACAATTAAAACCCGGGATTATAAAAACATGAACTGGACTTTGAGTACAGTTACAAATGATTGATTTGAAGAATCAAAAGAAGAAAGAATTGTGCGAAAACAAAGCTATTTAAAGGCGGAGACTGACTTGTACCGTTTGTTTGTAATGTATCATTCGAGGCGATCTTGTTACAATACGGCGACACAGACTGACTTGTAACGTGTGTTTGTAATGTATCATTCGAACTCTTGGCTCAAGTGTGCTCCATCCATTTTGGATCATAATGTCAGACGTAGAGGTTGTGTGTGCTTCATTAATTTTACTAAATTATTGTTTTTTGAAAAAGAAAAAAAGAACAAAACGATATTGGATATCCAATTCGTATCAAACAAGAAACCAAAATGGTGGTACGAATTTAATTAATATTCTTAGGAACCAAGAAATTACTGGTCAATACAGAAATTTTGCATGCATCTGCATTTTAACTATCGAAAATCGTGAGTGAAATACGAGATGGATTCCGCTTGCGACTTACTCTCGACTTGCGACGACGTGACGTGCACTGACTTGTAATGTAACACTCAAAGGGATTCGCGAAAAACCCGACAGTCGCGTTGAGCACACGGCGATCGCCGCGAATATACGATACATTACAAACTAACGTTACAAGTCAGTCTTTGGTTTCTGTTACACGAACGCGATACATAACACCAAAATATTACAAGTCAATCTCCACCTTAACAGTTTTAGTAGGTACGGAACTCTAAAAACATAATAAGATTCTTCAATACAATAATTTTGTTCAAATGTATTCAAAGCGCAATAAGTAATTTGCAATTTCTTAAATCCCGAGATACAATCGTCATGTTTATGATTCCGGGATTTTACAGGAGGTATTATCAACTCTATGTTACTACCACGAGCATTAGGTAAATATAGTCTACCTATTCCGATGTCTGATTATAAATTTTGTTGCAAATTAACTATCATCAGTAACCAAAACTAAACGTTTTTGTTTTGTTTGTATAAACCACTTTAACCACTAACAAAATGCTTCTGCAGCATAATAATTCCACATCCAAAGACAAATAACTGCTTTTTTAGACGCCTAACAATAATAACCCCAAAAAACTCCAACCTTTTTTTATTTATGTTCAGTTCAACACTATAGAAATGAAACTATGTAATACTGACGTGACATATAACGTATTGTAGACGAAGCCGTCCCGCACGAGCCCGCTGCTGGAGGCGGCGCGGCCGGCGCGCGCGCCCAAGATACAGTACGCCAAGACAGAGAGCACCAGGAACCTGCAGCTCTCACCCGTCCAGGTAATAACAAGCACTTGTGTCCCACTGCTGGACAAAAGCCTCCCCTTCTTCTAAACCTCTCTGTCTTGGGCAATCTCTAACCGATGAGAACGTCACACCACCTTAGCCACGGGCGACCTCGATGGCAACGTCCGATCTCAGACGTCCAGTGACGGTCATCGCACACCTGTCCGGGTGCATTTCTGTGATGCGGCCAGCCTACTCCCACTTCAGCCTGGCTGTTTTCCCCCAACATCTTTTACTTGAGTTATGGAGCGCAGGGTGGTGTTTCTAACGTAATCTGCTCCTTTGCCAGTTTGACAAAACTTGAGTCTAGACCTTTGTTGTTCTCCCAAAGTGCAGGTTAAGCTCCTATCTGAAGTTTTCAACACGCAATACGTCCGTACTACCCCAGATTGGACCTATCCCTCACGTCAGATGTAAGATGAGATGATAGTCTCGATGCGGAATATAAAATCATAATATCAATTCATTGTGTTCACTCATTTACTGAACACTGTAATTGTCACTGAACTCTTATTCTAAGTTTACTTTAAAAAATAACCACCTTTTCTTATCTTTCCAGAACTAAAGACGCCAAAGCGCTGCTCGGTGAGCGGACGATCTACGATCGCTCCGCTCGTGGGCATGGTCGCCGAGCGCAAGAAGCGCTTCGAGCTCTGAGCGAGCGACGCGACCAACGCGCCACTGTGACGTCACACGACACCCACCACGCTAGCACCTGGCCACTCGCTTGTACCCACGACATATATACTCGCATATATAATCACATGTGGTTTTTGAGACAACTGTATTTACTAAACGGCAAAATATTTAATCGTCGGTAACATTAACTTGGTAGTTCGACAGCTTAATAGCATATATCCAACAAATATATCTAACAAACAAGCCAATTTGTTCAACTAAAACATCAAACTAAGTTATAAAATCCAGTAAAAAACGACGTATATGAACTTGTATGTTATCAATGTACTAATGTTTTAATTATTATTTAATATGTTAAGACCAAATACACTTTCTACCATAAACAAAGTGGCCAGACCTTTACTCCCACCCACCACACACTGTATATAATCTTTGAGAACGGTATATAATGTACTAATCCTCTAAGTTGTAGTTTTAGTCGATTCGGTTAGTGATGTGACTTGTGTAAATTATATACTTAATGTAAATACTAACGATTGTATCCTCATTGTTTGTTTTTCTGTATGTTAATCTTTAAGACGTTGTTACCAAATATTTCTTTGTATTTAATGTGTTTTGCAAGCATTGGGGACGCAATTATCGATGAAACAATTAATTTAAAAACTTTTTTCTTGAGGTCTCGAACCTAACTGTATTATTTATTGCTCTATTTATTGTTTATTTTGTATTTATTCTGGACTTAGGTTTACTCTCTAACTCTCCGTGTTTACAGTCTCTCTAACGTTGTGCTCACCCCGGTAGTTGCGTCTCCAGCGCGACGTCATGCATTGTAACCGTGTTTTGAAAGCGTGGACTTATTTGTATGCGTGTCTAGAATTTATTACTAAAGTGTTTTAATCGTTTCATGGCATTTTTAAACCAGATAAATTGGCTTAAAAAATGATTTATATTATGAAAACTCGATAAAATATTTGTCTTTAGAAATTTTATAGATGTTGGGAAGTAAATGGCCATGAACGGTTAGTATAGAGGCATATTTATATACTTTATTATATCTTTATATTAACGAATGTTTACGAAAAATAAAATATATAATTTGCGTTAATTTTGACTTCTCGCTCCACCTCGTGTGCAACTGTTACCATTCTCAAGTCTCTGGGCATTGATCGTCTTCCGGCGCACCCCCACGTTGTTGTGTATAGAAAAAACACTAACTAGCGGTAGTTTAATGTACCTATTATATAACATGTCACGAAAAATTGTATACATAATTTATAAATGGAATAAATTGCTCAATGTTATCTAGTGGGTTAAAAAATGTTATACCAAAACTATAGTATGCATTGTAAGGAATACATGAGTGTAGACGACATATAAACGTTATTCTTCACGGCTATAATGAATTAACTTATGTAACTTGAGCTTTTATATATGCAGTCGGCGGTAGACAAGTTCAGTAATGTTGTGTTCCCCTGTTTGAATGTGTGTTGACATATCTAGGCCGCCGACTGTACTAGTTGACGTTGTGTTTATAATAACATATTATAAAATGAACAGTAAACTTACATAATACAAAAATATTGTTGTTTTATTGAATCCTTATCTCATAAAAGTGGTTTCAGTACTTTTGCCTAGATACCATGAGGTGAAATTCAACAGACAAAAAATGCACGAATTGCGCAGTAGCAAATTCATGTGAAAGCGGGGGCGAGGGATGCGGGACTTCGCAACGAAAAGCGACCATCAAAGTTTAAATCGACCTATACTCTATGACCTATGATCTATTAGTACCATAAAAATGGAAGAACTTAAAGACAAAAAGGGTTTTTCATGTAAAATAAAATCTAAATAGCTAAGTATATAGTTAGAAATTTTTATGAATAGGTAAGCTATTGTCACCGTGTCTGACTGACACTGGCTTGGCCACCATCTTCGCTAGGTGCCCTAGTTTTTGAGATATAAATGTGGCCAAGCTGGGGAGACTCTCTCCACATCGGCCACCTATAAACCCTTATATCTTTTGAACCAGTGGCTGACAAATTCTGATATTTGGCGACAAATTTCGACTAATTAGCGAAAATTTTTTTGTGTTATCAAAATTAAGTCAAAGTCAAAACGTTTATTTCAATTAGGCCATTAAACGGCACTTTTGAACGTCATCGTTTACAGTTCAGTAAAAATAATAGAATTACATTAATAAAGTGACTCTACTGATCTCTATTAAAACCCCTGATGGTGGCCAAGCCAGTGTCAGTCACACATTGTCACCATCAAATAACAGATGAGGGTATATATATCTTAAGCCGTATCTCGAGCTAATTGCATTGCGTTCAAATGAACGTACTTCAAATTAAAACTGCTATCGATGTATATAACAAATCTGCCCGGCTGGAATGGGATTGGGCGCGTCATGTATGTAGGATGCAGGGGCTGGGTAGTTATAAGGTGGGTACTCACCTAGCCGTGTAGCATGTAACGTATCTGATACGGTATCAACCTGCAAGTGGGTACGGCTCGTCCGCGGTCACTGTGTTTCCAGCTACGAGCTCCCGGATCCGCAGTGCTCGTGACGATAACACGCCGACAACATGTCACAAATCGTGGCTAGCCACTCCATGATGAAGAAGTGCGTTTGAAGCTCGTGCTTACGTACCTACTTACTACACAAGCGGCCGTGTCGCCGTCCACGCGCACACTGCGAGCCGCCTTTGTGTTCGCAGTGAAACCGCCACTCGGTGGCTTACTACGCTCCACGTGCGAGCGGCTCGCAGCAAGCCTACTTACTCACTTGATACCGTATCAGATACGTCACATGCTACACGGCTAGGTGAGTACCCACCTATAGATGGGCCAGAGTCCTTACGCAGTGGACGGGGCAGGCCTAGGAAACGCTGTTGCGACGACTTGGAGGCGTTCATGACGGATTGGTCGGAGAGAGAAAAAGACTGGGAAGAGTGGAAGACTATAGTGAGACCTTTGCCCAGCAGTGGATCAATAAAGAGTAAGTTAATAAAGAAATCGAAACTCGATGAAAGTACAATTCCGTGCATCGAGGCCGATCGCAGCCGGCTGATGCGACAATCAAAAATGAAAATGTATGGCACCGCTTCCGAAATCGGCCGCGTCGCAGACCTCGGAAACGACAAAAATGTAAGTGCACCACATTACCTGGGTGAACTGTACAGTTTATGCCTTTGAACCAAAGGAAACGTGTCACGTCCCTGTCTAACTCTTGTAGACCTAACTGTAAGAAAGCTTTCTCGACATTTGCAACTATTCTTATAGGGTGTCTCTAAACTTAATGAGCAATTCTGTAAGATCTTCCAAAATAAGTGGACCCTATATAGGCATTCGTATAAACGTACTATATGCATTATTAATATGTAAGGTAGGTACTAGTTGGTGCAGACTTCACTGGCTATGTTAGCTCAGTTGGACATAATGCTCGATTATGATTGCCGAACTTACTACAAAGTTGACATTTCCGTTTGTAACGGCAATTGTCAGCCCTATGGCCTTCACTGAAACAATTATAACAACGGTGTCCCAATTGAGCCTTTCTTTCCTGTAAGGTGTTGTGCACATTACACTCATCATTAAAATGATCCTGCTTACCGAATATACATTTCTTGTTGATTTCTTTTTAGGGGGCTCATCGGCCCTGTCACCGTCATGTTGTCTTTTCCGAGAGGGGCAGTTTATGTTTATAATGCTGTCTTATTTCATATCTAGTTTTCTCCTTTCTGAAGTGTGAAATAAATCTACGTCTGTTATTATCACTAGTCTCTTCCGATCTAACATGCTATTTTAATATTGTCAGAACTGGTTTGTCCTCGCTAGTTGTTGTAATTTTATGTTTAGTATCTTCTGCAGTTTTATTTAATCTATTTGATGTTTCTCTAGACGATATGATATAATCTAAGAACTTTCTAATATTATCATAGACTCATCTTCATCCTTAATTCGTAAATGAGGTCCTCGGGGAACTAATAATACTTAGATATATGGAACTAAATTACTCAACACTCACAACAGCTTGGAACATTATGGGTTTGGTTTTTGTTCATTATGTTACGATTAAATCATTTGGCAGATAATTTCAAACAAATTCTGTTCCATTTTTGAATTTACTTGGTGAGTATACCGGCTATTCGGTCACCATGTCAAACTGATCTAATTATTTGTGAACGCAGAACAATTTCGATCTACCCGCATTATTTATTTTTGGAACTGAAGAAAACATTATTTTTAAACTATAATAACGTGATCCCAGCATCTCCACCATGTCGCCATTCCCTTTTAATGACGAATATCCTACCTGTCTCAAAAATAGGCCTAGGTACGACGTAATTAAAATCTAACGACCGCTGTCATTATGATTTTCACTGACTAACCGTTACTGAACTATCATCGCAATGGTATTGGGGGCTGTTCCCCAAAAGTTTACTCCGACCTCCCCTTATAGCCACCCCGAGCCTCGCATCTGAATGCTGGTCTGATTTGGTATCATTTCTGAATCTAATTGCTGTTTAAATAACACACACACACGTCACACATTGGAAAACTATATAAAATGTACCTATTTCTTGTAAATCTGAAGACACATGCACTGAGATAAAACTGATTCGCTCACCAATATACTGCTAGCTCCCACCAGCTCCGGACCCTCAGGCCCAAGTCTAGTCGGGTCCTCCGGTGTGCGCGCGCGCTGTCAATATCCGCGCGCTACCCCCTCTCTCTCCCACCTCAAGCCACGTCTTAACTAGTTATTATCTGTAGTTCTGTACCTATGCCTATATTCATAGATGTATTTGAAAAAAAATGTTGCCATTTTAAACCCTAAATAAATCGTTTTAAACGGTTGAAAACTCGCCTACAAAAATAAAAGAACTGTGTATGTGCATGCGTGTGTAGGGTAGGCGAGCTGGCAACGTTGCGTCGAGTCACGAGTGACGACGTCAACGAGAGTGCGAGAGAGTGAGTTTGGTTTTAAACCGAATCAACATGATTATTTATATCGTTTGAAAACAATGAAAAACATGTTTATTTACCAACACAGAGTTTTTAACTTATCAATAGAGTTTATATAACTTAGGTATGTAATACCTACGCTTAGTCGGACGGTCCAACTACCTATTTTTCTGTTCCCTTCTTCTTATCTATTTGTTAAATGTGTGTACATAAACTGTTAAATAAATAAATAATAAATATATCACACATTTAAAAAATCTTTACGTAGTTTATAGGTACTCCGTTAAATCCCTCGGTAAAATCAAGAAAATGTAGTCATCAACACCAACCGTTTTAAATAGAAAAAAAAATGTTTCATTTCGGTTTTAAACGTTTTTTATCGTTTTAAACGGATTGGTTTAATTGGTTTTGAACCGGCCTTTCTTCTATACCTATATTATTTTACTTCGCTTTCGCGACACTGTGATTATTGTGACATGCGACAGATTGCGCGATCGGCCGCGATGCACAGAATTTTACCTTAAGGTGAACGTAAACCTACATGGCCAGCATCTTTTACCCTTCTGAGACACATCCTCGTATATGCATTCGACCACTTCCATCTGAAGTACCTTACGTGATATTTTGACCAATATTAATGGTCTGATCATGTTAGGAACACAGATCCTAGAAGGGCTAATGTTTGCAGTACTGAGGCCTGTCTAATGCGTCGCCAGCTGCGCTGAACAGTACACGTTGTAAGGGTGCCTGAAGAGAGGGTCGCTAAGCGCAACTTCCTTTCTGAACTCAATTAGGTAGGTACCCAAATGTAAGGATAAAAGATTTAAAATATAATAAAGAATAATGCTTGTTCTTCACTTTATTGTAAGTATCATACAATAAATCGTTCGTTTCCAATTACAGTTCTATTTATACTATTATATAGTAGGTACTATTTATATATCGGCAAGCGGTTTACAACAAATAGAAAATAAGCGTCGTTTATATGACAGATTTTGAACTAGTATGCACCGATTTAACCTTTTGAACGCCAGAGCATAAACGCATCGGCTTGGCCACCATCAAAGATTTTAATTTTGATAACACAAAAAAATTGTCGCTAATTAGTCGATATTTGTCGCGTGTGACTGACTCACACGCGTGCCCTCGACGCCAAGCCACAAATTCGTCGTACTTTTGTCACATATTTGTGAAGTTTGGCGTACAGGGCACGCGCTTGCTTGTCATGTTTACGAAATAATGGCGTTCAAAAGGTTAAGTATAATAGTAGGACTTTAGCCAAAAACTAAACGCTAAATTTAATGTCTTAACAAAAGCTCGCTTTTGCAATTAGGTATCGTCTAATGTCAGTGAAAACGGGAATAATTACATTTGACTTCAATATTATACAACAGTGATTTAGTTCAAAATCTAATTACTAGGTACTTAAAAATAATCATAGCCTAAATTGTGATGGATGTCTTACAATAAAAACTAAACATTGATTCTTTTTAACTTCTAGTAAATACATTATCATCAACAATTTAATTAATTAATCCAATTTTTTACTTCATAACTTTTTCTTTGTCATGCCCAGGGTCTCTATTATGAAATCTTAAAACGATCATGATTCCGCTCTAAGAGAGAGACGGAGCTATACATAGTGAATAGCACTATCCCTTTTACATCATCGGAATTGGATGGGATTAGCACATCATAGTAGTTTCCGGAACGAAAAAAATAAATATGACAATTTTGCAGTAGTTTTCGTTCCTGAAACGGGGGAAAGGGTATCTGGTAAGCATTTCATATAAAAATATATCTTTATACACACTATTACTGGTCCTTACTAAGCCCTTGACTAGTGCCAGGATTTATTTAATTGGTATTATTAGATTAGGTAATACCTACAGAGAAAACTACTATAGGGAAAACAGAGATTAGAAAAACTGGCCTACCTCATCGCTTTTAGGCACACAATGATGTGTATTTCACGACTTAATTTTGTATTAGGGGCCGTCCTTTAATCACGTGAAACCCGAAAGGGAGGACCGCGAGGGTGTTTGGTGAAAATCACGAAATATCACAATGGGGGAGGGGAGTGTAGTAAGATATCACGTGTATTTATTTTTTCGTCAAAAACAACCTGCAACCGATCTGTCCAGACATTGTATCTTGATCCTTAATTTCAGAATAAAATTAGATTAAACTTTATACCTGTATTTAAAGATAATTTTCTAAAAATTTTAAGATTCTTTGCTACTAAAAAATACACGTGATTTTGGGTGGGGGGTTAGCCTTAAACTTCACCACGTATCACCAAGGGGGAAGAAGGGTTAAAAAACGTTAAAAATACATCACGTGATTAATTGACGGCCCCTTGTCAGGTTGGTCACCGGGCAAACACCTCGAACGTCTTGAAAACATATTTGCGAGACATTTCTCACAGTGATTTGTTTCTAAATGTTCAATATTTAATCATATTTACTTTATCGATTAAGTGTGTTGAAAAACGTGGGCATTTGCCATTGCAGTATTTCGGCTCCATAACAGGCTCGCGTTCGGCTCTGCAGTCTATTTTGCCTTGACTGCATTGACAATGTATATGTCACAGCCGAATAGCTTAATCAGCCGTTTAATTAAAAGCCTAGCCTTTACATTTAGCTGCGCTGATTTTTCAGCGACCCAAGTGACATCTTTGGTTCAATATCATTTAATGACTTGCCCATGTCACTTACGTCGCTGATTGTGGTGCAGTTCAATGTAAACGCTGATTAAGCTACTTGGCTGCGACATATACACGATGAAATTTTAATGATTTATTTTCCCGAGGCAGAACGTTTAGCCATCAGTAGTACTATCGAAACATAAAGTTAAACTAAAAAAAAATGTTTTTGTTATCAAATAGTAAAAAAAAAACTAACTCGAAAGCGTGAGAAGCAATAGTAACTCACTAGACGTGACGTACTACTGGCAGAGCGGTGGCGCACCGACAAAGTGAAAAGCGATACATAAATGTTCAGAGCAAAATAAGCTCTCGCGCGTAGTAATTTTTTTTGTTGTTTATCACAATCGTTCTTCTGCCATTTCTTGATTTTAAAATTATTATTTTTCATAAATCGATTGTATTATCAAGACAAACTCATTTCGCTGCGGGAAAATAAACATTAAAATTTCTCTGTATACTCACTTGCATCAAAATGTAGGAACTATTACAATTTTTATTACAATAAAGAGAGTTTTATAACTCAATTCTTCCAACGTTGGTTATTGCGTCATTTTACGAAAGCCGTACAATACGGCAAATTTTGCCTGTATAACGTTACTGTTGCCAATCCAAGCAATCCAATTAGGCAGGGATTACAACAACCGCCTCTTTGGCTTGTGTTATATTATTAACATTATTTTTATGAAGTGTGTGATTACTGATTAATAATGATGTATGCGAATTGTAAAGAGCAAAATTGTTAGTATGTATATTATTTTTAAGAAATATATTTATAAAAGTTTCAAAGTTTGTTCATATTAATACCTTGTAATACTGACTAAACTACCAACTACATCAACATTTGTATTACATAATTTTATTTTTTAATAATCAAGAGACTTTTTGGTCAGAATTATAAATTTTAGGAAACATTTTCACTCTTTTTTTTTTCTTAAACTAAGCGTATGGTTTATTATAATTGTAAGCACAAATTGATATAACAACAATATTATAATAACTAAATAAGCGTAAGTACTTCTATTCTAGGTACATAATAATACATACCTACTTCACCTGCAGAGCTGTTTTTTCCCTCATGTTGATCGCTATTGATATTGAACATAGTAAATAGAAGAATCTAAACATCAAATCATAAAAATTAAACCAACATATATCCAGGATTTAACAAAACATGAAGTAACTTTTATGATGCCGATAGCGACCGCATACAAATGATATAATTAGCTTATCGGCATAATAAATTAATGTTTAAATGGTACGTCATTATTGAAGCCCGTATAAAATTTAGTTTAGCATTCAATGTTTCCTCATTGTTTGCAATCAGTAGGTAGTATGGCATACCACCCAAACGTTCACAAGTTGTGAATCATAACCGACTTTTAAAAATGACCTCCATTTTTTCGCAACTCACAAATAACATATTAGCAATGCTAGCAAATTACATTATTAACGATTGTTCAAAATTGGGTTTTTGAGACGAATCTAACGACACCTTTATTATAGAAATTCATCCAACGGTTTGGAAGATACGAGGTAATAAAGAAATTTACAAACATATAAGATACGCGCGAAAACATAACCCTTTCTTGGCAGTCGGGTAAAACTAAAGGAAAAATTATCTGCAATACGACAGTCCGCTTTTAAGGTTAAGGTCCTTAAACATGAGAAAAATCCGACTACGCAGGTATTTTTTCTATTTTATTAAGCTATTTATAACGTCTTAAAATAATATTTGTTACTTCTCTAGTTCTGGTGCAAGTTTCTGTTCTCTATCTAAACAATTAGACCTACTTCACTACAACTGGATGAGGGGTTGTGATGTGTCCTCTCTCTGTTTGGTCACCTTGGCGCGCCACGCGCTTCTGTCTGCTAATATCTTGCGTCCGTACGCTGTGTGGATGTCTCTGAATTGAACCTTTTTGCGGGGCAGTTCTGGTCTGAGGTTTTCTTTGTCTGGAAATGAAGAGCAACATTAATTAAGAGCAAATTACATATTTTAATTATAAAATGAATTTATTTCAGGAATAGCCCATAATTATCACGTTAATACACTTTAAAATCACACATTAAATAAATACAATAGAATTGGTATGGCATGTCAAATTAAACCAGCTCACAAATACATTGATTAAATCACAATTATAACAGTAGTATGTCGAAAAACATGGTGTGCGATTTCAAAGTTTTGAGAGAAATTAAATAATATTTGTAATGTTTGTACAATTGATAAAATTATTGATTTGATAAATTATTGATACAATTATAGATTTGATAAATTATTGATACAATTATAGATTTGATAAATTATTGATTTAATAAATTAATGTCAAACTATGTCATCCATTATGTGGATGCATAGAGAAGGAGGCCAAAGAAAAGATGGATGGAATGTGTGAGGAATGATATGAAACAAAGTAAGTGGCAGTATTGCCAGTGGTAAATTTTAGCTAGTTTGGCTTTACAACAAACATCAGAATAAAGTGAGGATTGGTTTAAGGTCATGAGCATAAGCTCCATGACTACTGACCATTCCAACCATAATTTGTCTGTAGGACCACACAATATGGCTCAAAAAAGATAAATGTATAAGAGTGTTATTATTCAGAATTTAAAAATTTCAATATAATTTATTTTACAAGTATCCAATCTATGTGTTATTATTTTATTTTTATTGTATTCGCATGCAACCATATTTGTACGCTTCTTGGCATAACACCGACTTATGACCCTTAACTTTAATTTAAGAACTGTATAAGCTTGCTAAGCGCAACTTTAACATGCGAGTTTTACAAAGTGCATTCCGTGTTGATTACTTACGATGTCTACTGCCCTGCACTGCCTTAGTCTCCCCATCCGTGACTCTGTTGAATGGGTTGTACCGCTGCCCTCTTGGCGGCACTTTAGGCTCGTCCTCTGGCGGGGTTATTGTCACCAGGGCCGCCTCGGCAGCTGCTTCGGCTGGAAGAGGAAATAGTTGATAATATCGACTTCGCTTTCTAAACTCCCAATTACTAACCAACATTTCATCTAACTGAAATATTTTATTCTATTAGGAAACTTACGGCCAGCATTGCATTAGTGTTTGTTTAAATAGAAAATTTAAGACCATTTAGAAGTTTCCACTGATAATAAACAAATAAGGTTGGCACAAAATGTATATTGTAAAATAAAGATATAACATATTATGGTAACTGTTGTTATTCATCTGACATAGGATCACAATCTCTTCAGCTCACACTGGCCATGGCACAATTAAGTCCTTCAATATCACACTCAGAAGAATCTGAAAGTAGGAAATGGATTTGAAAACTATTACTTGTTCTCTATTTATAAGTAATAACTTTGGATTTGACTCCACTTTTTAACGTTAGACATCCTCTTGGATTTCCTCCGTCTTGGAGCAGAGGAAGGGGTATGTATGTATGTAAAATGGACTGGTTTCCGCAACTCCACGACTAAGCGCGTATTTTGCGTGCAGGTGGGACAAATTTGCCATTCGATCCACCCCAGCCTCCCCCAGGAAGGCCAGCAACGCCTTGGTGTTACTAACTATATCACAAAGGGTATCTGGTTTCCCGAAGTACTTAGCCCAGAGGAAGGGGTTTATCAGACTCCTACTGACTAAAACCACACGGGGTTCCTCTTCATCACTTTTTGCTGGGGTGCAGGGACACGTTCGCATTCTCCAAAATTACCCCAGCAGTGACAGTTTGCGCCTGCAAACCCCATCTCGGGTAAGAGAAGGAGTGACCTTCTGCAGACCCTTTCATAATTTGTGAGAGGGGCGCGGAAACACCACGCGACATCAACTCGGGTCCACTAGCAACCTCTCCCAGCTTTGCATGGGTGCTCGTTTATCGATCTATCTATTAGTAAAACCATATCAAAAAATCTGTTGCATTGTTCAAAACAGGGTTTCCCAAACTGTGCGTCGCGACTCCCCGGGGCGCCGCGGTGCTTTCCCAGTGGCGTCGCAAACCACCACGGAAATGAAACGCATATACTGCAACTGGCGAATAAAATTCATTCAAGAAGAATTTGATATTGTAGAAAATAGAAATGGAATAAAGAAATACTTTGTTTTTCTGTTTTGAAAACCTTTCTGCAAGAAAAATCTGTTCTAGATTTGATGCTAAGTTTACAATAGATATTTTGTTGCACTTACAGATCTTAGAACACATTTTATAAATATTTTCCAGTGAATCTAAATCAGAAAAACAGTTCATACTTCTTATTAATAGAATGTATATGTCACCGAAAAATTGCAGACTGCGTAAGATTACCTTCTCGCTTTCCCAAACGGGAGCCACACTTACAAGGGCGTCTTAAAGATTGGGAACCCCTGGTTTGGAAGAAGTAAGTAGAGAATCAGACAAAAGCATTACAGGTTTTGTTTTATACTATAAATTAGAAGCAATGACGCAAGGTCTTCATAAAAACTCATTTAATTTAATCCTTTAAGTTACCTTGAGCCTCGTCCAACTGCCTCTGCAGATCGTTTACCATAAGCTTCATGTAATCGTAGCTAGCACAAGCGAGGGCCTTCATCCATGTCTCCATGGACGCCTGTGAGTTGGTGCACAAGTAATATGTGCGTCCCCCTTCACACTGGAACGATATCTTGAAACTGTATGCTTCTTCTTCCGTTAACTCTGTTGGAGATAGAAAGATGTCTCTGTCAATGTTTTGTTGGAATCTATTGAAATGTTGGATTTTGTCAAGGTTCAATCACAAAGTGTTATTATACAGGGTGTCCCAAAACTCAACGTCAAGCCGAAACGGGGTGACAGGATTGATCATAACCATCACGAGAAAAATCTGAAAAAAAATCTATCCCATGCAGTTTGAAAATTATGGGCATTTTAAGAAAAACCTAGAAATCTGTACCATTTTTCGGTTATTGTGGTTATTCTTTTTTATTTTTGTTCATTTGAACTTTAGAAACGTAATCCTAAATAACATTTCTAGAATCCCAATAAAAAATAATGACACAATTGCCTCAAGTTCCCGAGAATTGAGACTATTTGTTAAACTACGAATTTAAAATTTTCAAGATTCGTCGACTTTGACAGGCCCTCCTATAAAAAAAATGTACTAGAGTGCCTTGGCAAGTAGCATTAAAAGTTGGCGCATTTAATCAGAATTCTAAAATGGTACAATACTTGTTAGTTCCATACAATAGAAAAGAGTAAAAAAATTAAAACCTCAAGTAACCCGATTTTTGCTATCAGATTTTACTCAGTTAAAATGTTTTTAATTCGCACAAGCTCTAGGTAGGTTCTTAATTTTAAGGCAAAATGATGAGAGAGATGGATAATGGGTATGTTTGCCATGAGTGAGCGAGACAGATAGTGACGCCACGCATTGAGACGGAGATGCGTCGTTTAAACGAGTGCGAATGAAACAGATAGATGCTATGGCATCTATCTGTTTCATTCGCACTAGTTTCAGCCAAGCAAATGGCTACGCTACCAGTCCGACACCAACCAGTTAGTACGTTTCGCTCATTCGTCTACTGCGCACGTTCGTATTCGCTTGTGTTGATTTAGTACTGACAACTTTGGCTTCTCTTTTTGGACTTGAATCTTTGTGAATTGGACTTGTTGATAACATACCGGCAACTTTGGCTTCTCTCTGGACTTTTGTGTTGGCATCCTTTTTATCTACCATGCCTACGCGCTACACTTCACAAGAATATGCGAACATGCACCTCATTTATGGGGAATGCAGATGCAACGCAAGTGCTGCCGCTAGACTTTATCGTGACTATCTGTCTCGCTCACTCATGGCGAACATACCCATTATCCATCTCTCTCATCATTTTGTCTTAAAATTAAGAACCTACCTAGAGCTTGTGTGAATTAAAAACATTTTAACTGAGTAAAATGAGATAGCAAAAATCGGGTTACTTGAGGTTTTAATTTTTTTACTCTTTTCTATTGTATGGAACTAACAAGTATTGTACCATTTTAGAATTCTGATTAAATGCGCCAACTTTTAATGCCACTTGCCAAGGCACTCTAGTACATTTTTTTTATAGGAGGGCCTGTCAAAGTCGACGAATCTTGAAAATTTTAAATTCGTAGTTTAACAAATAGTCTCAATTCTCGGAAACTTGAGGCAATTGTGTCATTATTTTTTATTGGGATTCTAGAAATGTTATTTAGGATTACGTTTCCAAAGTTCAAATGAACAAAAATAAAAAAGAATAACCACAATAACCGAAAAATGGTACAGTTTGATCAAATTTCTAGGTTTTTCTTAAAATGCCCATAATTTTTAAACTGCATGGGATAGATTTTTTTTCAGATTTTTCTCGTGATGGTTATGATCAATCCTGTCACCCCGTTTCGGCTTGACGTTGAGTTTTGGGACACCCTGTATAATAATCAGTGATCGGATAATCAGGCCTAATTTTATTCCCATGAAAGTATAATACAGACATGCTTTTCAGAATCCCTGATCCCAGAATCATTCGAAATTCCTGAGATTGCTAAAAATGCCCACATACAAAATATAGTTAGAATTCGTTGTGAACTTAAAAAAGCCGAATCTAATGGAACTTTTAATTTACAATAAAAGTTTTTATGAGAACTGGTTAAGTAACAGGCCAGCAGCCTTCACTACTTAGGGAATTGAAACAATTGTAATTTTATGTCTAGCTCCATTTATTGTTCAATCCTTGGGATGTATTACTTATTTAGTCAGAAAGGAATGTCCATATTATTCTTTCACTGGAAGAAGTTTAGGTATATAAGCACCCAATTATCCAATTACTGATAATAATACACTGATCACTATATTATGATTCCAAGGAACATATAGATTGTTTAATAAGTCTCTAGGCCAAAAGGGCATACTGAGTTGAACTGTCAATATGATAACTATTATGAAAAGCAAGGTAGAGTAGTGGGTGGTTGTTCTCTAGCCTGTAATTAAGGTAATGTTTAATCTAAAGAGTTTATATTAGTTAAGGAGCTTTATTCTTACCTATCGTACACCCCTCCAGTATTATCACACCAACGGGTTCTTTGTCACCTTTCTTATCGAAATAAAACAGGAGGTTTCCTTTCAACACGAACCATCGCTTTTGATAGCTCTTGCCGACTTCGCCCCGCATGTCCAGCCAGCCGTCGCGATCTACCGGCGTTGCAGACGACGCGAAAGCGCACAAATTCTTCTCGTTAATTTTCATTGTCTTTTATAAATATTCATACAAACGCACGGAACATGAAATGAGGGGAATGTGTCAGTTTGTCTACTTAATATCGTCTAAATTTCTGTAATATAGATCAAGATATTTATATCACGTATGAACACGCATATTTACTATAAATTAATTGTGGCATTCATGGTAAAATATTATTGAAATTATGAAGTAAATGGAAAACAATACACCCAAGAATGACCTACGATCTTTAATTTGTCAATGTCATTGTCAATGTCACTATGAATGAAACTCATTTTGACGTAACTATTTTCGTTCGAAAAGATGTCTCTAAAAATAATAATTACGAATGAAAAATATAAGTCGTCGACTGTTCTGCGAAATGTAGTATTTTCCAAAATCTGAAGTCACGGTAATAATATCACGGTAATGATCTAGATCTGTGTATTAACCAGTAGTATAAAATCTTGTAAGATGGTACGAAACCCTTCATGCGCGAGTCTGACTCGCACTTCTTGGCCGGTTGTTCGACCGACCTTACATTACACATCTTCTTCTGCATTTATAAGGAATGTAGTAGGTTACTGGCACCTGTCCCGCCGAAGGCTAATGAGCTAACACTAGAAACGAGTTCAAGCGTCGCTCACACTCACCTCAGACTCGAGCGAGTCTTTTCTTGCATATGAATTGTTGCAGCGATAAAGTACTTGAGTCAGTTCTACTATTAAACATTCACTTTCACTGACTCGACCTGCATCTATTATCCTATTCTTGAGCGACAAAATAGTTGGTAGGTAGTTTGTCGCTTCCTCTTTGGTGGTAAGATACATAAGTGCAAGTTCTGTCAACAACAATCTTACGCCTTCTCTCAATGCAAAGACAGAATTCTTTGCTGCTCTAATGCAGAATTGTGTGATGAAATTAGAAGCCATTTTATCCGCCTATTATCTGATAGCACAGTAGAGACGTCCTGAAATAGGTAATTTATACTGTCGTTGTAAAATGAAACAGTGCTTTTTAAATATGTAATATTTTATTCATAATTACTATTACCTATTTTCACAGTTATTTATAAAGTTATATTAATATCAAGTATTACACTAATTTTGTTTTACGAATTTCTAATGATTGCTCCATTTAGAAAATTTGATTTCCACATCAATCATCAGATTTGACCGCTTACAACTAATATATGACAAAATGGTGAGGTCTATGTACAGTACAATCCCAATTCCCTAAAAAAATTGACAAATTCACAATAACAAAAAAAGTCAAAAAAAAAAAACAAAATCCTTAAAATAATCCTTTCAACTACGAATCTCGCTTAACAACTGTACAAAATATTACGAGTGGTTTCTTTAAAACGTGCTCCATTATACATCGGCAATGTGGGCAAATAATTAACGGTATTCGATACTACATCGAGTATATGTACAAAATGTCGTTTTATAAAACAAAATAATAAACTATATACAACATCATTAAATATTCTCAAATGCTGTAACACATTTAAAACATTTCATATTCAACTAGGCATAATTCAGTTAAGTGGCGGGCAGGCCGCATCTACAATTAAATAATTTATGCAAACCGCCGCGGCGCTGCGCACACGCATTACATACAAAACCTGTACAAATTGCCTACCATCACTGACAATACAAAAAAAAAAAATTAGGTACTAAGCAACAAAAAAATAATTTACAATCTGATTTCTGATAATTTGTTCAATACGAAAAATTGATGAAGGATTTTTGATTTTTCCGAACTCAGTCCACAGAAATAAGATTAAAAATGGAATAATATATCAATAAAAAATGAGTAATACACGATCCAAACCACGCATCGGACATATTTACAGATTTGATTCACAGCACACCTCCCTACGCTTACGCTTTAATAATATATTAAAATAGAAAATTTCATTATAACTACGAAACTGTCGGAGATTCGACGTACCAATACGCTCTTCTGTTGTTTCAAATGGCTCCTTTTTATATTCTTTTTGTTATAAAACGACAATGTCTAATTATACAAATGCTACTTCGAACATCATCTAGGGGGCTCTCTTTATCACTATTTTATTTTAACTAATCATAAACTATTGGTGTTCCTAATTAGCATTTTGCAGCCTGATTGATAACACTGCCTCAGTATAAATTGCTTTAAGTGTGCTTTTTTTCTGGAAGTTTGGAGCTATTTAGTTATCAGTATTCACATAGATATGTGAATACTGATAAAATATATATCCATATATGTGCATCCTTTTAGGTAAAAGAAATTGTATTCTAGGCTGTTCAGTTAAAAGTTGTTTTGAGAAAAATCACACTAAAAGCAATAGCGATCATGTGAGTGTTACTAATCAGGTTTTTGTATTTCATTATAATAAGAAATATTTACTAGCAAACCTGTTTGTTGTAGAATGATGTAACCAACATCGCACAGACACTATTGGTAGTTAACGACAGTGAATTATTTAATTTGAACATTGGTTTTCCACTACAATGCCGGTGCAATGCGGTATTGTGTGAAGCAACATTGAGCGTTTGTTCCCTCTTACAAAACTGTACAGAATTACATAAGTTTTACATCAGTGGTCAATTTTACTAAATACATTTTGTCCCTAGAGATTGCAAACTACATGATTCGCGAAGAAGTCGTGCAGAACTTTAAAAATTAGGAAATAAATTGCGTTTTTCAAAAAAGCCTACAAAAATAATGAACGAACGAGTCGACAGGTGTTGTTATAATAAGTGAGATGTTTTGGTGGACGATTTAATTAGAAACGTCAGTAAAAAAAAATATCTAAAATACTATACATATCTAACTCCTTTGGTAATTCATACCGGTTTATTAAAATAACGAAAAATTACAAAAAAATATATTACATTAATACATGCACTGCAACAATATTATGTTACAGTTGTAAATATTGTGACGTCATTTTCAAGAAATAAATATTTCATGGTGTCGCAGTTAAAACATAGTAACTAAAAAGAAATTCAGAAAGTAGTGTGATGTTATATCTACATGACTGAATATTATGTCATTGTAATTGCAGTGTACAGCATAGCGTGTTCCTTATATTGTGTGTCCACATAACTTGGGACTTCGAAAATATGTCAGTAGAAAAGTAGCTATTGAGATCAAAATAAAACTTGATGTGAGTGATAAGTGATGATCAGAGATCGGAATAGGTAGACTATATTTACCTAATGTTCGTGGAAGTAAGTAACATAGAGTTAATAATACTTCCTCTAAAATCCCCGATTCATAAACATGAAGATTGTATCCCGGGATTTAAGAAATTGCAAATTACTTATTGCGCTAATACATTTGAACAAAATTATTATATTGAAGAATCTTATGTTTTTAGAGTTACGTACCTACAAAAACTGTTAAATTAAACAGCTTTGTTTCTGGACAACTCTTTATTCTTTTGATTCTTCAAATCAATCATTTGTAACTATACTCAAAGTCCAGTTCATGTTTTTATAAACCTGGGTTGTAATTGTCATGATTCCATTTATGATTCTGGGATTTTCCATGAGAAATTTTCAACTCTATTTTACTAACTTCCACAATCATTAGGTAAATGTAGTTTACCTATTCCAATCTCTGGTGATAAGTGATGATATACTAAAATTAAAGCTCAAATAGCTACAAAATTGGACTCAAAATTTTCTACATTGCAGAAAATATCAATTTAATACAAGCTAAATGAGTTCAACATTCTTATTTTTTTACTAATGTTATTTGAAAACATGCAAATTTTATTTTGCTAATCATTTTAATACTAGCTACAATTAAAATCGACGGAAGTTAATGTCGAGGTGTGAAAATATTTGAGGTAAAAGGAGAGAAAAGGGATATTGTGAGCAATTAACTATCTAATTACAATATTCCCACATAAAATCCTTATTTACTTGCATTTAGCCGTTCCGGCGCGGTATTTAAAATTCTCTACATTTATATAATTTTTGCAAGGTCTTTTTATGCATGTGGTTGTCGAACTAAATGTTAGCTAAATAAAATGAGGTTCACTTTCGATTCTGGAATGAGAGATCAGGAAGTATTTTGACTTTGTATAGAGACAAGACTGAATGGAAAAGATCCTGTGTGGAAAACTGTTTGTAATTTAAACTTTTACATGACAAATGAAACAGTAAAAATCAAGACACAATTTGTACTGTTACAAAAAAGATAATAAGTTATCCTCTGACCGGAGTCTTAAAACTGATTGAAAATAGCTAAAACATTGGATTTATACAATTTACACCAAATGCATTTGTTTTAGGGCTTAGAATAGAATATTTTAACCTGCCAAGATGTTGTAAAGCAATTAAAATGATTTTTAGAATAAGACCTTGATAAATATTCGACTTTATGCTGATAGTAACTGCAATGAAAATAAAATGCCTTTTGGCATGCAGTGAATGATTCATATATAAAACATGAAAACTGTTCATATGCCGAATTGGACCTTATTTTGTGATAAAACTAATAAATCCTAGATTCCCCGGCTTAATTAACTTGCATTTTTAAATTTTCCTAGTAATTAATTTATAACATTTTTGATATTTCAATTTAGAACTTTGTGCATGGCAATTGTTCACTATGTTCAGTATGTTGTATACTTTAGTCACTTGTTTTGGCATGTTAGAAATAACCATCTTAAAAATAGACAACTCATGCTCACTTATAGATAAGCAGACAAGAGTTGAGTGTCCAAAGTGTCAAAAAATCTCATACTTATGTGGAATCATTGCTAAAACAAGTTACTACATCAATACAAAGTTACCAAACAGAGTGAACAACAACCCCACCCCAACAGCATCCCCTACTACACATAGGGGACGTACCAACACTTGACAACAACAACATATTGTAACGAGGCCCTTACACTCCCTACTAGTTAATTTATCTAAGTACTGTCATCAACTACAAGTCTACGTTTACGCTGCCTTTTAGTCATTTACCTTACTTTACATTTAGTGGTATATGGGCAATACCGTGATTAATATTTATGACTGAATTGTAAATTAGCTATTTTGCATGGTTGTATGGAGACGCAACAAGGCAAATTGTGTTTAACAATATTGAAATTGGTTGAATGAAAATTGAGTATTTGTAAATGAACTATATTTGCGACAATCTAAGTAGTCGGATTAGGCAGCAGGATACAACATTGCTTTACTAGTAAGTATGAAAGAGACACAAAATAAATCTCTTTCACACTTAGTGGTAAAGTGATCTTTTATCCTTCTCTAACACACCATCCAATTTCTTAGATTGTCACGAATTTAGTAAGTTAAAAATAAATAGCTAGATGAGGAATCGCAGCATTAATGATCCATTAATCATTCAGAATTGTATTTGCTTTGATACAGCAACAAAAAAGACACAGGAATTGAAATATTGAGGATAAATATCACTTGATATTACCCATATAATCACTACAACTTCCCTCCAAATACCAACTCAATAATTTACTCTAATAAATAGTAATTGGCAGGCATGACATCATTATGACACACAGTGCCATCTCTTTCCTACACCTGGTAATGTTACAAAACAGAAGCCATTATGTAATTGAGACAACACTTTAGTTGTTAAGGCTTCCTGCGCAATACTATGTTATTATTATAAATTAATCCAGTCCTCGTCCATTTCAGATCCGCTTCACTGCATCACTTCACCGTTACACTGACCATTCAAGGGCACATCACATACACTTTGCTCGTAAGCTGGGAACACAATCACCGCACCGCACACTGTAGTGTTGTAGATCACATGCACATAGCAGTTTGGCACTGCATATGCTGTAGAAAGGCCTAGCCCAGTGCTGACCCTGCTTCGTTATTCCACTCCTTGGTCCGAAGGTGGTTGGTGGAAAGCTTAGCCCAGCGCTGCAGCAGTGTGGTACAGCTGCATAAGCACTTGTACATGCAGGGGTAGGCAGGACAGACGGTCATGAGTGTTGCCGTCTAGAGCCAGCCATGAGAGCGCATTGTAACCTTCTAGCACATATCTGTAAGGAAAATGTTTGGGTTAATATCAATTAAAAGTATCAGTGCAAAGTGTAGTGCAAAGTGTAGTGCAAGCTCAGATTTTTCTTAGCAATGGTTTATTTAGAATTTTTCTGCCATCAAACGTAATGGTTGTGTTTGTCATGTTTGAAGTGCTGTTTGTGACAGTGTGACAAATTTTCTTTAGGTGTTGCAGGTATTTATAGTAACTACTACTCTACTTAAGTTAAGGTGGGCAGTTTGTAGTTCTGTTTATGTCACTCACTGGACGCTGAGGGAGGACATCGATGACGAAGGTGGTGTATAAATACCAAGTAGTCTGGAAGGAGTAAGGGGATGCCTATATCCAGCAACAGAGTGTTTAAAAATAATAATTGGTGTTGGTCTGTACCTAAGAACGTCGGTGGTAGTCTGCGAGTCCAGCGGGTGCGTGTTGTGGTCGCGGCGCTGCGTGAGTGACGTGTAGTCGTCGGCGGCCTGCAGCGAGCCGGCGTGCAGGTGCAGCGCGTTCTTCAGGAAGGCGGGGCAGGCATCGCGCAGGTGCGCGCAGCCCGCCCACCACCACGCTGGCATAGAGCCCAGCGGCGCCGTCGACACCATGTAGCCCAGCGCCAGCGGCTGCTGCAGAAGTGCTCCTACTTGCTCCTACGATAACAAATATTCGTTAGAATTGCATGTCATGCCGCTTTGTCTTAGCGGCGAAACGGCATACGGTAGAACAAAAAGCACTTCGTGGAGTGCATCGTCTGCGTCGCAAATGTCAGTCTAACGAAACAGACAGTCGAACGTACATTTAGCTAAATTATAACTCTTTCTGCCTGAAAATATTGCTCGATCGTTTTTTCGTCTAGATCGTCGTTTTCATTCAGACAACAGAGGTCCCCAATAACGTTAAGAACCAGTTCGATTGTTAGTCATGGGTAAACTCACGGAAGCATTATCATCCTGATGATGGAAGGCCGCCTGGTGGTGGTGGTGCGCCTGCGGGCTGGTGGCGGGGTCGTCGTCGGTGCGGCGCGGAGAGCCGGCGGCCCACATGTTGTTGAACATGTCGCCGATCAGCAGGTCCGTCATGTTATCCTCGCCCATGTCCTCGTCACCCATGTCCACGTTCAGGAACATCATGTCGCTCTCGTCGCCGCCCGCCATCGGTGGCTCGAATGGCATTTGGTTTGACTGGGGATAAAATATCACTTATTAGTATGGTGTTCAAAGGATGAAAGGTAACCGCAATGTGTGTTTATTTTACTAGTGTGTGTGTGCAACAATATAATTATGTGTAACATACAATGTTAGAAATGATTATCAGATATCATCTCAATGTTATTTTAGTAAGTTTATTAGAGTTATTAGTTACCTGTGTAGTAGCCGAAGTAGGAAACACGAGTATATGCGTGGCCGTGACGTCCCTCGGCGTGTGCAGATGCGACTGAATAGAGGCCTGCGAGAAGCGCTCGTCGGGCGTGAAGCGGTCGGCCATGAGGCGCAGGCACGAGTCGGGCTCCGTGGACACCAGGCACGCCGACAGGATGCACGGCACGCCGCCCGGGTACAGCACGCCGCACGACGCGCAGATGTCGCGCAGCGTGGCCGACGCGCGCACCAGGTGCTTGCGCGACAGCAGCCAGCTCCAGCCTGCGGACGGACATTTATATAACACTGGTGCTAATCGGGGTTTGCATAAAAATTTAAAGTATTCGTAGGAAGAGTTAAGTACAGAATACGTCGATGTCGCTATGCCTAAGGAAGACCTATATACAAGCAGTGTAAAGTCCCAATGAATGGTCCTGGTATTAGGGTTCTAAATCAACATGGGCTCAATCTTACTAGATTACGGTTTGTCCTGTTACTGGTGTTTGCGGGTTACCTTCATATAAACCAGACAAAAATGAGTGAAACACTAACAAAGCATAAGAACTGTGCAGAGTGTGTCTGCAACTTGTAATCAATAAATGAATCTCTGTTACCTTTCAGCTCCCCATGTCCGATGCGGCCCACGCGGCCGACCACGAGCCGCCAGGGCTGCGCGGCCTGGCTCATGACGCCCAGCGTGAAGTCCATCAGCTTGGTGAGGCCGAGCCGCCGCGCCGGTCCGCTGCGTCGCCGCCGCGATCTGGAGGAGTTCGAACTGCATATTTAATTAGAGATAAGTTTGAGAAGCCGGTTACGGGTTATTCGTCATTTTTAGACAGTTATTTCCATCCCAAGGCGTATTGTTCTATAAGTAGATAACTCAAGTGATCAATCAATTTAGGCATGGCATCAGCGGTCTTTTGTCTTATGTCTTCAACCTTTGTTTGTCTTTGTTGCCAGGCTAATTGTCTGGCAAGAAAGACAAACAAAGGTTGAAGGCATTTTTCCTGTGGCGAAACCAAAGCTAAGTTTTTTATTTTATGACTGTCGATGTCCACCTGATGGTTACCACCACCTATATATGCAATACCAGAGGCATTGCAGGTGTCTTGCCATCTTAAGTATCATGTGCCTACAATAATAATTACATTAGCAAGTCATCTGATCGGCGGCACCGATAATTATGGCAATAGGTTCCTTTGGGTGAGCTTTTGACAGATAATTGTAGTAGTTGTGTAATATTATTATATTGTTGCATTTAGTACAGACCTGTGCGGCACATGGATATTGATGGCGGCCGTGTCCAGCAGCTCCCCCCGGGCGTCGGTGGCGGAGGCCAGCAGCCAGCGCTGGTCGTGGGACAGGCAGTAGGCGAGGAACAGCACGCCGCCCTGCTCGCCGGAGCCCTGCCCCCACGTCTCCGCCACCTCCTTGAGCGCGCGCGGCGCCGCCAGCACCCACGCGGGGGAGAATAGTTTGTACGGCTCGCGGTTCTTCTCCTGTGCACCAATTAATAAATGTTAATTCAATGAAGTTATTGATTGAGTCAGCATCAAAAGCAAAAAGAGGATTAAACTTTAAATTCTATCAAATAAAATCTATTCAGAATGGCAGTTCTGTTATGCTGTGTTCACTCTGTAACACTGCTATAACTTAGTTTTTTTTACGATTATGACGACCAGTTGTCTTTAAAATTTTGACGCACAATATTAGTTTAGATAAGCAATAGTATACAAATAACGATTGCTTATCTAAACTAATATTATGAAGAGGAAATATTTATTTGTTTGTTTGTTACGATTTGGCTTAAAAACTACTCAACCGATTTTAAAAATTCTTTTGCAATTGGAAAATGTAGCTTTCCAATTGCGAAAGAATTTTATATATTTTATTTTCGAAAAAAAAAGAGATCCCTATTATTTGGCGTGCGCTGAGAAAACTATCGATGATACATAAAAATAATGATAAAATAGTCATTATTACTTACAAAAGAGTCTGCGAGGGTATAATTATGTCTTACTATTATAGTTCAGTCACAATGATAGCAATTATACCAATCGGAAACCCGGGTGGAATGGAATAGTGGTGATTTTGCTATCATGATATTTCCATTTAAATGGTTTGAATTAAGGTTGAGGTTGACCCACCTTTGCATAAATGTTTGATATTTTTTATTTAGAATACGAATCGATAGGATTTTTCGAAAATATACCCAGGGGTGATATTTAGTAGGGGAGAATATTATTGCTTGCTTCAATTTACCTGGAAATTGGTATGAACAAACTAAAAGTGGGAAGGGTTGCGCTGATTCTGAGACCATAGTCAGGAGCGGAAATGGCTGAATAATTAATGAAAATGTGCTTAATTTTCTAAGACTCGCCTTTAGACTAGATTGAGTAGTACCTATTAAATCCGCGCGGATTTAGTCGCGGGCGAAGTTGAAAGCATAGCTGTCAAAGTCGACCAAACATAGTGAAACTACATTTGTGGGCACATAAAAAGATGGTAGTACTTACGTCTTTATTCTGCAGGAACAGGTTGCTATCGGCGGCCGTGCCGAAGCCGGTGAGCGACTTCCCGTTGGCGTGGTGCTGCAGCAGGCGGCGCGCGCCGCTGAAGACGCTGAAGGCCAGCGCGCGCACGTCCGGCGCGCCGCCGGGCCCCACGGCGCCGCAGTAGCCGCGCGCGCCGCCCGCCTGCTCCGCCGCCGTGCCCAGCCCCCAGCGCGAGCAGATGCTCTCCAGCGAGATTATCTGCGGGATGGACGACGTGTAACTATAATTACAAATACTACATAATCGATCTTATACAGATTACAACCAACTTGCCATTCAGACATAGTTAACTTGAGCGAAATAGAACTTTAGCAAATACTCATTTTGCTTACATTTATATAAACCGACAAGACGGACGTACGTAATTAAATAAAAATGAGATTTTGTAATCTACTGTATTCAGTACAAAAAAATGCACTAATGGAAACAATATTTGCCTCGACTTAGTAATAAACCGGTCTTTTTATAACCATTTTATTTGAAACAAGTAAAACATACCTTGACAAGAGGATTATGATGATGTAAATGGTCCATCGTTCGTGCCGCGAGCCGTAACAGCGCATGTAATGCCAGCGGTCGATGCGCGTGCGCAGCGGGGGGCTCCACAACGTACACCACCAGCGCGGGCGCTCCGCCCTCCTCTTCGTCCCAGGACCCTGCTGTTGAAGAGGATCCCGGAACTCCTGGCCCGGAAGAACCACCACACCCTCCAGTTGAAGAATCGTTGTCATTTTCTGCAGCACTGGTTGGAGTCGCGGGATGGTCAGGAGTGGAAGGTGGACGCATAGGTTCTGAAGCGGGTCGATCTGCGTCTAATAACGCACGGTCTACCGTGAGCGCTGCTAGCTGAGGCAACAAGGTCGATCGTAACGTGTCGGAGTATGCTCGTAGGTGCTCGCCAAGGCGACCAGGTGGCAATGAACCGCTCCAATCATCCCTTTCATCTCTTCTTTCTCCACCCGTTGAACAGCGCACAAGTCCATCCCTCGCAATTCGTCCTATAGGTTGATGTCTACCGAGGCGGCAGGATTCATAGGCGGTGGAGAGTTCTCTGAAGAAGGCGCGTAGAGGTTCCGTGAGGGCGTCGTTATCCGCCGCTACGACCACGTAGACCACGTCCCTGGCGTACGAGTACGGTTCTAGGGCTAGCCTCTCCCAGTGCCGTAGCGCGTAGGGCGACAAGGATATCCAGTCCCGGTCGTGTCCGACCAGTAAGGGAGGAACAGGCTGCGGCTCGCACAGGTCCTCGTTGCCGCGGCCGGCCAGGCGGTGGAACTGGCGCCAGGTCAGCGGCCCGGTGACGCCGTCCCACATGCGCGCGCCGCAACAACGCTTCTGTATCGCGTCTTGCAGGAGTGGCCTTAGCCGCCGCATCAATCTGTGGATAGAGGGGTAACAATGTTTAATGTAAAATTACTTGTTTTGATGTTATCAATATAACTATCAATGTTCGTCTGCATTCCAGTAGTGTCATCTTAATTTTGTGTTGTGCTTGAGGCTAGAATGTAACCATTAAAAGCTGGATTTGTAATTCACTGTGTGTGACATTGGTGATTCATTAACTAAAGAATAAATCGCATGGTCATATAGGTTCTTAATCTTGCTATTGATTTTAAGTTTGAATTCAGATCGGGGTTTTTCTTAATAAAAATCTCGTTGAATTGTTGTTTGATAAAAGTATGGCAAAGCTGTCGGGTTAAAAAAAGAAATATGTAGAGCATATATTAGGGGTCGCTGTATTTACCTGACTACATCGCGGGAGGAGCGCGGCGCGCGCGCGCCGATGAAGGGCCAGCGGTGCACGGCGCCGCCTGCCGCACTACTGCTGAGCGCGCCGCCCGCGCACAGCGACGCGCGCAGCGCCCGGCCCGCCGCCGTGCCGCCGTCCGTGTACCTGGGGACGACATCGATACTCTTATTTGTACATCAACGAAGGGTATTGCATTTTAGAGGCGTATGATGTTGATAAACAACTCACTTATGTAGTCGAAATATGGCGTGCAGAGGTAAGCCTCTGCGCGCCATATTTCGACTGCTATGGTATATTTACTGAGTTGTCTCGTAGGTTTAATGGTAGCAAACAAACTTTTCCCAGGTTCAACATCCAAATTGAACATTATTATTGAGAAGAAGTAGTAAAACATTTCAATTTGTCCCTGATGTATGAGAATACTAGCTTCTGCGAGCGACTTCGCCTGCATAAATATCGGAGGTTAGCCAAAATTCCATTCCAGACTAACGTCTCTCTATGCCAAGTATCAACCAGATCCATTCAAGCATTCCGGCGTGATTCAACAACGAACATCCATCCATCCAAAGTTTAGCATTTATATCAGTAATAAGATAGCGAATACTCACTCGAGTAGATTGAGTCCCCGTTCATCGGCGGGCGGGTGGTCGGCGGCGCGGTGCGCGGCCCGGGCCAGCGCGGAGGCCGGCCCCCCGGGCGGCGCCGCGCTCTGCGCCAGCACCACTCGCGCCACCTCGCCCAGACCGGAGCCGCGCACGCCGCGCAGCCCTGGCTCTTCCGCCAGACCGGTGATTTCCATCTCGTCCTGGAGAATAATGGATCAATTAGGTTAGAAACACTTCCGTAGGTCTCTCTTATGACTTCCAGATATTTTGGTCCGTAATCTAGTTTATCGCATCATCTGCGTGATGTGCCGCGGCACCTTCTAGCTTTATTAAGCGCCGCAAGAATAAGCGATCGTTACGTTCATTTGTACAGCAAATCCAATCGCGTCGTCGGGCTGACAGAAGAACTTTAATTTACCGAACAAATTAAAGCGACAATCGAATATTCGCGCAAGGATCGCTTGATATTAGAAAGTCTTAGGGTTCCATATCGTAGTTATTTTAAGCCATAGCTCACTGGACATGTTGTAGCTATTGAAGTTGGTTTTGTCACCTCATAGAACAAGCCGGCCCGGTGCGCGCGGCGCCGGTTGAGGATGGCGCTGAAGCCGCACGTGCAGTGGGAAGGCTCGTCGTCCGGCGCCGGCAGCGCGGGCGAGCTGCCGCCCGGCCCGCCGCCGCCCATGCCCGTGCAGCCCGTCAGGTACGTCGCCGCGTCCGCGCCGCGGATGTTGCCCACCACCTGCGGGAAATAACACGGAAATTAATATATGTGACTATGTGCACATAGTCGATGGTACTCAGCTAAATTGATCAACTAAAAGTATTTTAAAATTGTTTATAAAATTAAAGATAAATCATAATCATTGTATTGCAACATTTGGGGAATAAATATACGTCAAGCAGCAGCACACAAGCACAAGGACGGTGTACCCTACCTTGGGGCCGGCATTACACACACAAAGCGTGCAGCTATCAAAGTTATGATCTCTGAAGACATTGAGCACTGTGTCGGCGAGCAGCACGTTGAGCATGACCGGGCAGGCCGCGTGCGCCGCGGGCGCCGGGCCGGGCGGCTCGGCGCGGCGGGCCGGGCGCGCGGGCGCGGGGCCCGGCGCCACGCTGGCGGGGTTGCGCGGCGTGCTGCCGGCGCCGCCCACGGACAGCGGCTCGCCCGCGCGGCGCTGGCGACCGTCGCGGCTCTCTGGGGTCGGAGGGGCGGAGCGCTTTACGCCTACTGTAATCAAAATGTACACGGTTAAACGACTGTCTAACGAAATAGACTAAACGACAGACTTCAAATATATCACACTACTTTTTTTCACATCACTAACTTTCATGAATTCTGTGCCTAAGTGGCGTTGCTGTCAAATTGTGTACAAACATTATAGAATCTGATCCATTACAACATAGATATGCAAAACTATACACTAAAATTTCACCAGGCTTGAAACACAATACAAAAACAGAATATGTTCTTTGAAAGTAAACTTTTACTATCAACTTCACTAGTAATAACTAAACATCTACCCCATGTACAGTATCAATAGTTCTTTTCCATATAAAGCACCACTTTGAAACATGTAACCTAACTCATTTTTTTTACTGACCAATCTTGACAACTCGTGCTTGTAAATGGTCAATCTATACTAATATAATAAAGCTGAAGAATTCGTTTGTTTGTACGCGCTAATATCTGGAACTACCACACTCATAAGGAATGCTATGGGCTATAAGGGAACGGGAAAAAACGGAATATGTACATACAAAGTCGCGGGCAAAAGCTAGTTTCAAATAAATGCTTTTGTTTTGAGTACTGACCTGTCCGATTACTGTCTGGTTCTGGCTCTTCCCGTTGCTTGCTGGATTCATGCTCGTGATGGCATCGCGGCCGGTACACGGCGTGAGATGGAAGCGACACCGGCGGCATCAGCTGGCTGGGCAACGTAGACAGAGGCGCGTACTTGGAGGAGCCCACGTATTTGAACACAGTTGGTGGTTTGAACACGTACGACCAGTCCTGTGAAAAGAAAGATGCGAAGAATGCGTTTTATGAGGTGTGTTGGCTCGATCATTTAAAAACTACCGACGCCAGAGATAAAAGTTCGTCTGGATGAACGAACGTCATCTCCATTCATTTCTACTTTAGCGAGCTAAGTCTGAAGATAAAGGCCCAGCATGCTTCCACCCTCTCTAAACATACTTCATAACTGCAGTTGACTGACTTGTAGCTTTTATGTTTGTATACGTCTTACTGTTGTAATTAACTTTACCTCAATAGCGTTGTCAGGCGGCGGCGATCCCTGATGCGTGGCATGGTGCAGGCGCAGGGGTGTAGCATCGTCAGGCAGCGAGAAGCCAGGCGAGGCCTGCGCGTGCGCCTCCATGCTGGGCGGCGTGGGGAACATCTTGGACAGCTCCTCGGCGCGCGGGCAGCCTCGGCCGCCGCAGCGCAGGTCCTCCACAGACTTGTTGGAGTCGGGCGGCGTCGACACTTGCAGCTGTGGACGGTCAACAAGCCTTGTGGGATCCGCTTTGTGAAAGCACACACTAACATTTAGCGCAATATTTCAAGGAGTTATGTATGCCAGGAAATATATCTAAAGTTTTTAACTCAGATCATGCAGTTTTATTTGGTTGTAGTAATTTAAATTTTATATCAATCTATCTTAAAACATTAATGATGGATAAATCGCAACTGTATAAAATGCCAAAAACATTATGGAGATCACCTCTTAATTATTAATACAATAATGGTACTGGGACCAAAATTGCCAAAAATCAAGCATTAGGGAGCGGTCAAACGAGCATAATTTTATGAATCCCATAATATAAACAGCATTACAGTCTGATATACCACGGGACGGCGGAAATTCATCGCAAGACTCATTTTGCGGGACCAAAATGACGCTCGTCGGGCTTCACCCTCACCCTCACACAGATCTATCTACGTAACTATAAAGAAGGGTGTACACTCACAAGTCTTACCGTCTCATCGCCGCTGGCCGCGTCGTCCGACGTGTCAAATATCTGCTCCAGGTCCTTTAGCGCCGGACATAGACCGTCCGATGTAAATAGGTTCTTGTACTCTTTTGTATCTTCCTGTGGGCCACAGAGGGAAGTCTGTGAGTTTATGAAAGCTTGCATAGGGCAAACTGGTCATAGGACCCTTTATGGATTGTGGACAGCGCTAAGAATGCCTTGATGCATTAAGTCCGTCCATGTACCACTATTGCACTATTGTACATACAGTTTAAATAAATAAGAGTAAACCGATCAATGTAAATATGACAGTCGAAAAAGGAGTTATTATGGTACGATATTTCTGAACGGGACCTTCAGAAATATCGTACCATAAGAACTCCTAGCATGAGTGGCCATGCGAGACTTAAAATTTATCCTTGAAAATGCTCATATTAATCGACTATAAGAAGTCACGGAGTCTAATAAATTGTCAAACCACAAAACATTAGCTATCCTGCACTATCGTAACGAAAGAACACCTTATTTAACCGCCTTGAAAAAAAGGAGGAGTTTCTCAAGCCGGTTGTATTTTTTTTTAATAATACGTTTGACATCGCCAAATCAAATTGAACAATGGAGATAATCAATGCTTTTGCCTTTTCTGATGATGAACTTCTTTTGCACTTGTATGTATGTACATATTTAAGTCGGTATATTTTGCGTGATGCGGATGGGACAACCCAGCTCCCCAAGAAAGACCAGCAACGCGCCGGTGTTACAGGCTATCTCACGGGGGGCATTTGGGTTTCCGAAGTACGTTGCCCTGTATCTAATGGGCACTAGGCAGTTTTGGAGCAGATGAGCTGCCCTCCCGTGCTGGTCCATGCAGGCCTGGCTATAGTACTCACATTGTGGTCATGTTTCTCCTGCTTGATGTCGAGCAGCGCGTGGTCGCGCATGGCGGCCATCTTGGTGTGGTCGTGTCCCGCGTACAGGTCGCCTCCCCCGCCCGCGCCCAGCGCCATCTCCTCGCGGAAACTGCTCTGCGACGACTTGAAGCGCTTCACGGGGTGCTCCAGCCTGGACACACGACATTAAATTACTTCAATATTGCCGAAGTAAAAGGCTCGAGGGTATAGGGGACCCATGGGAAGGTTGAGAAATTCATACCGTTACGTCTAATGAATGGTTATAACCTAAGATCGGAATAGGTAGAATATATTAACATTAAATTAGAGTTGATAATACCTCCTGTAAAATCCCGGAATCATAAACATGACGGCCGCCATGGCCCACGCATAATGATCCAACATCAGGACTAAGTGCGGAAACCATACCTCAATAGATAGATAGATAGGAGGTATTATCAACTCTATGTTACTTACTTCCACGAACATTAGGTAAATATAGTCTGCTTATACCGATCTCTGGTTATAACGCAATACGCTTGGTATTAAAAGGGGTTAGGTTGATAATAATACAAGTTACTTAGAACGAGCTTTGGCTAGACATTATGAGACTCGTCACTGTCGCACACTGTTAATCAACCAGTGCAAAATGGCGACGAGAACATAATATTATGTAAGCCAAAAAACCTTCGAAGTATCATTGGCTGAATTTTTTGTTATCAATCGAAGATTAGTTGCGGAAAAAGAGATTTTATTTATTGTAGAAAGCTGCAGTTAAGACTGTTTTATCAGAAACCGTTAGAATCTTGCCTATACAACGTGTAACAGAATAAACGCAATACCTCTTAGGGGGTAATTGTAGTCATAATTATGAACAACTTTTACTACGGGACCAACCCCGAAATCTCTAAAAAAAAAAACAGCTGTTCAGTACATTTTGTCGAGTTATGCGCATAGAAATGTATGGGGGAGTCGATTTTTAGAGTTATTGCGTTTATTCTGTTACACGTTGTACATTGAAAAGTTAAGTTTCTTTGAGTATGGAAAATAAGTAAAGCAGTTGAAGAGAAGAGAATGTCACCAAGCATTGAACACAATAAGAAAAGCTTTAATGTTATTGATGCGCAAACTGGTGTTTAATGTAGCGAGCACTAAATTCACGTCAAGTTAACTTTACCAAGACGTGACCGTGAATACTCGCACATTACATGTTACTAGTTCGATAAAGCCCGTCCCTAGCTGTTCTCCCCCAGCTGTACCCTAAGCCGAGGCTCGTACCCCACAGGGGGTGCCCGCGAGCGTGTAGTCGCTTAGTTTGTAAGTTTTTTGTAAGCCCGGCTGGAGGCTTTAATATTTATATTAAGGCCGCCACAGGCTGGCCTGTTAAGCAGTCGACAACCACCTAGGTTGAACTGCGAGAGGCCACTCACAAAAGAAAAAAAGAAACATTACATGTATTCTTACACCCGGTTTCTAAAAGGTTGATCAATGTCGCAGCCAAATAGCTTAATCAGCCGTTTCATTAAAAACCTAGCCTTTTCAATAAACTGCACCGTTTAATCAGCGACATAAGTGACAAGGGCAAGTCATTAAACAATATTGAACCAAAGATGTCACTTCGTTCGCTGAAAATTTGGCGCAGCTAAATGAAACGGATAGGCAACCAATTAAACGGCTGAATAAGCTTATTTGGCTGCGAGTGATATTAACTCACTACTTGACTTTCAAACACTTGTACTGTGATTGGCTGGGTAAAATCACTTCGAATGAGTTTTTATTAACTAACTAGCCGCCGCCCGCGTGAATGTCGAAAATTTTCCCAAAGGAACATACTCCCGGGATAAAAAGTATCATATGTCCTTTCCCGAGACTCAAACAATCTCTATACCAAATTTCATCTAAATCGGTCCAGCCGTTTGCGCGCGAAGAAGTAACAAACATACACACACTCACAAACTTTCGCCTTTATAATATTAGTGTGATTATATAGTGTGATTGAAATCGGGTTTGAACCTTTTTTTGATACCCATGTTTGAATGATCCCTTATGATGAATACACTAAAATGTATAGAAAACACTGCATTTTCGACTTTAAAACTTCCATGGAATGCAGTTGATATTTCCTATGCAAATCGGCCATTCGTTATGCTGTTCCTGTTATGTTAAGTGGTGACTTACCATGCATAAACGGTGGTGTAGTCGTAGAGCATGTGCAATGAATGCTCGTCCTCTAGCGGGTCCAGCCGAGGAGCTGCAGCCGGGAGTACGGGCCGCCGCGTCACCTCGCAGCTTGGGGATTCACCCTGCATGATTATGACGTAATTAGCATTGATAAAATAATTCAACCAAGAAATTTACAGACACTGGAATTAATTGGGTATAAAATGCATTATAATACTTTTTCAACACATTTGCTCAAAAAATGCATTAACGAAGCCTGTATACATTGTTCGCAAGATAAAAACTACGCACCATACAATGGAAAGTGCGGTAAAATAGGTAGGCTCTCATCTAAGTACCTATTTTACCGCACTCCTCGTTGTATAGCGCCGTGCGTTATCTTTCCTATTTTTTTAATTTCTATAAAAAAATAAGAATTCCATCAAGGAGTTTCATATAACTAGAATAAATAAGCTGAAAGACCGAACCTCCTTGAAAGCGCTTTTGGTCAATACGTTTGTCTCACTTTAATACTAAAGAGAAAATGAGAACAAAGATGTAGATCTAATTTTCAACACGCGCACGTTGTTCCATTTTTAAATTAGCGCTATTTTCATAAGGAAAGTCAAAGATTTTTTGCAACTTTCCGACTGATATTTAAAAACAAAAAGTTTGTTTCATTACCTATTGAACTGTTTTGAAAAACGTTGATGACACACATGCGGAAATTGGTTTTTACAAACTCGTGACTATGGTAAGCCCGAGACACTCGTTTGTAAAAACCAACTTACCCCACTAGAATCATAAATAACTGAGTAGGGATAACCAGTCGTTGACGTTGGTCATACGTGCAAATACGAAATTCGTGTTTCGGATCAATCTTGTGAAGAATAAGATCCAAGTAGGACAGCGACTTACACTTTGTGATTATGTTACGTAAGTGCATTGGTGAAAGTTAGGCTCTCTATTAACGATTTTACATATATATAATAGGTGAAGTGAGTAGTTTACCTGCGTGTAGGTCTTGGGCGGCGGCAGCGAGGGCGGCGCAGGCGTGGGCGGCGCGTGCGGGTCGGGCGTGGGCGCCGGCGTGTGCAGCGTGGTGGGCACCGCGCCCGCCGACTGGTGGGGACATGCCACAGTTCTTACGTTACTGATCTACTCGCTTTTTTTGTACTTTATTGTACACCACATAATAAGCAGACGACAAATATTTATATTTTATATTTATAGTCTTTCGGGACTGCCGATAGAAGTGAAAACTAAACGAAAGCTAAAGCGTTCGGTGACGATGACGCGAGTTCCATGATTTTTGTTCACCCGAAAAGTACACATTTATATACACAGTATACATATAGCTCATGGAAAGCGTTCGATGACGATGACGCGAGTTCCATGATTTGTGTGTCAATAGGCAAAATTGTAATTTAAATGTTGGTCAAAGACCATTCCGTAACAACGTGGTTTCTTCTATTCAATAAAATGCGAAGCTGCGCATATGCTGAGTGACTTTAGAGTCGGTTACCTCTAATGTCAGTACATTAGATGCAAACCCACTCTTAATTCACTCAGTCTATGCACAGCTTCACATCGTAGAATACATAATTGATAGCAATTCAAGGATACATCAAAGTCAAGGAGAGATAAGCTATGAAAGCCAGTCTTGGATGGAAAGTGGACATAGTGCTCTTTCTCATCGGAGAAACCTGGTATGTCAGCATTAGGAGCTGCCTGGTTTGTACATTATAAGTTGGATTGCGGCACTACTGTTTCCAGGGTACAGTCAACAAAGCTATTTGGTATGCAGGCAGTCAACTTGCAACTACTTTTAAACAATATTGTGAGTGTGCTGAGTAGACAATTATTGTACACCACACTCGTAAGTATTTCATAAGCTTAAAAAAGTTGTTGTTAAATAGTTTTGTTGGCTGTACAATCCAGTCAAAGTTCAACTTTTAAAGAAAATAAGAACCTTTTAAATAATATCGTCGCTTACCTGATGGTTAGGCAGCGGCTGGTGGTGCGGCGAGGGCGGCGGCGCGCCGGCGGAGGGCGGCGCCGAGCCCCCCGGCGCCGGCGAGCCGCCGCCGCAGCTGCCGGGGGAACAAGCTGCCCCGCCGCCGCCGGGCCCTCTGTGAGGGGAGAATACTGGTTATAGTGGACTTCATACAGATAAGTACTGAGGTTGTAGGTTGAAAGTGAAGGACATGTGAACATCAATGTTAATTTACTTCTTTGCATATAAATATTTAACTCTGCTATTATACAATAGGGTATTCTACTAGGTGGAAAAAAATATGATTCTATTAAGTCCGTCCGTTAAGATTTTCAAAAAATATTAAACACGTATTTTTAGCCATTTCAAATCGCTCAAAAATTATAAAGATAAATCGCATCAAAGTTCAAGAGAGGGGGCTGGTGACGTCACGTCGCTAGTAAAAATTGTACTATCGTAATGACGTCACGCGAGTTTTCAACGCACTGTATCTTCTTAATTTTTCGTTTACGTGATAAAAGAAAAAATACGTGTCCAATATTTTTTGGAGATCTATATGACAGACTAATTAGATTTTTTCAGTAAAAATCATCAATCATCTTTTAAAAGGGTTTAAAAGGGCCAAATAGTTATTAAAAACTTCACACCAAAGTGAATTAGGCCGCTAATAATGTTCAGTCCTTCCTCTTCACTTCCAACTCCACATACCTCAAACATAACAATGAATGGTACCCATGAACGAAAGACCCATGGACTGCAACAGACATGGACGTTAGTCCCCCAATGAAAGGTAGATGTTATCATGTGTACCGCAACACGTTGCTGCAACGTCATCGCTTGTAACTTTCAAGTTTAGATTGAATTAAGTGCTGTTTAAGCAACTATATTTTTCAATGCAAAAATCGACCTGTGCTTGAATTTATTTATACTAAAAGTCAGCTCTTTTTTTTCAGTCAAAATCAACGCACTTTAGTGCAAGCCTTTATAAGATGAAAATATTTACAAATGTAAAATGCGACCCAAATAAGGTTAGGGATGATTTTTCAGTTATAAAATTAACTTTATTTGAGTCACATCAGACAAAACGATGTATCAATCGAAGCTATTCCAATCCTGTTTAAGGCTTTCTTTTCAACGACAGGCGTTAATAATTAATCTTCAAGTTCAAATGCATTACAAGCAACGACAGTGTAGCAGATACAAGTAAATGTGTGAAGATGATCGAAGCGAGGTCTCAGTGCTCGAGAGAAGCCGCACACAACTCTTCGGAATGATATATGGAAGTCCTTTTGGTGGCAGAAAGGCTGATAGCAGCCACCCTCTTATACCTTCCAGGACGACTGTTGACAACGTTATCATTTCCGACCGTTAAATATTTATTTTTGAACCTTAAATCTTATTTGTATGTGTTGTCTTTTCACATATTTCAGTATTGGGGCTTTCCAGGCTTTTGGAAACCAGACTGCACGAACGATGCAGTCTTGTTTCGAAGCATGCTTTGTCATTCACTAACAACGAACCCAATATACTCTGAGCAGCCCCGACGCGAAACCGTATGGATAGAGCTTTAGTAAATTAAAAAAATGGAGTATGATGGTATTATTTCAATAAGGCGAAACTGTTGATAACACTAACCCAAAATGTTAGTCACTTTGAACGCTAAGCGCTGAAGTTAGTCATATATTTTTATGATATTTCAGCCCAGAGTGCACTTTTAGTTCATTTTCAAATTAATCAGTAATAGTCCGAATATAATAAAGTTGTCAATAGTAACACAATAATGTTTGATTAGACACATATGTGGTAAAGACACAAAACATGCAATTTGTATGACAAGTATCATCAGCATTCGATAAATATGTTCATGCACTATACGATGGCTACAATATAATAAAATAAATGAGATCATTTAGAGGCATCGACACATGCGTATGAAGCGGCATTGCATTATTTGTGGCTCGATTTCCCGTTAACTTGTGTAAAGTGTTGTGTTTAGTGTAAACGAATGTTTTTGCTCAACTAGTAGGTAGAGACGCCAGTACAAAAAAATCTCCGATACTGTCAATTTTTCCCAATCAATCTTGAACCTAAAGCGTAAATTTGACCGATTGATGTACTGGCGTCTGTAAGATTAGCAACATTTAAAGTCATTAACTGGATCAAACTGCGCGAAAATCTATTGACTATTAAAAAATGTATTGATTTATATGCGAGTCTGATTGTGAAGAGACATCCACCCCGCTTATTGATGGTACTTTTGTTTCCAAGAAGTTTTTTTTTTAATTTGTAGAGCAGACATAGGCTTACTGCAGCAACTTCTGGATTTTCCCTACACTCATAAGTTTAGCATTAAAATCGTACGTCTAGTTAAGTTGTAGAAACAAATGAAGAGTTTGCGTTCCCCCCCCCACTCGTAGAGCAAAAGCTGGGTAGGTGTAGGGTCGCAGTGCGTGTGTGCGTGTGTGGTGTACTCACAGCTGCGGCGGCTTCCGCGCGCTGGGCGACACGCGGGCGGCACGCGCGGCGCGGCGGTGGAAGGGCGGCGGCCGGCCCGCGCGGCGCCGGCGCGGCCTGCACAAGGGCACACAGCCGCTCACACCGGGCTCCACCGGTACCCGCCTCACACATCTCTTTGTACTAGCCTCACTAGCGAGTAGCGACCCCACCGATACCGACCCCCATTACGGTCAACGAAACCTAACAAGCTAGCGGTGTTGTTTAAACTACACTCGATCGTCGTTCGCTCGTATATTATATATATTTTTAAATACTGCCCGAGACTAACTGTCGTCGTGATCAAAAGCTATTACGCTAGCGGTGTTATATTATGTTTTATTCCCCTTGTTCCGGTATCCTTTATTCGTTTTTCGCGATATTGTTTGTTTGACCTAAATGACTATTTTTACCACCCAAAATCTGATCTTTTAAACCCCTACTAAAAGTTTTATCTTTTTACACAAAAATAATCACGAAACGCGACCGGGAAGCCCAAGGCTCCAATAAAATTTCACCCGTTTTCTTTACCCGTTTTTGTGACATAAGAAAGCCGACAAGACATCCAAAAAAGGTCTCACCGATTAAATTAAAAAAATAAAACATATACGATTTCATTACCGCGATTCTAGTTTTCTAATTCGCCAAACAAGTAGCATGCCCACTCAATAGAATAACTCAATACTATAAAAACACCGCTTTTTCTAACTAAACCAAACCACGTCGAAAAGAGATATAAGTGTGACAAGAGTCGCCGCGTGTCTGACGAAGGAATTCAAACAAAAACACACCTTAAAACAATGACTTAAACGTTTTAGAACTGGTACAGGACTTAAGAAGATATAAGGTTCAAATTCCTTCGTCACGAGTACCAATAAACATAACAGTGTTATGTATATTGGTGAAGCTGTACCCTCTACTGCTTATATAACTACAAATAATTATATTATTGCTATATAAAAAATAAAACATTCACATACATAACATCTACCTATCAATCTACACCCTGTTACTAATATATTACTACACATATCATCGTCCACCGGTAAATTGATTCTTATAGTCTTCAACATAAGGTTCAATTTTCCCAGTGAAAGACTAGCTTGAAAATCTCATTCAAATGCAAAGATACAGAAAAATATAAAGTTATATATTCTTTCATACATGTCATACGTAAAATATAGATGCATAACACACAATTTCGTACAACTACTGCTATATACTGCTCCTATCTACTTTTATATATTATTATAATATCGTTCGCTGAGTATAGGCACTGTAGAACATGGCATGCAACATTATATTGTGTTTGATTTTTACAAAAACCCAAATATTACACAGACCCCAAATTCATAGTAACCAAGGGTTCAACTGTGGCCGGCTGGAAGATTCCCAGACCAGTCCCTCTCTCACAGATAGGAGGCCCCAGGAGTGGGAATGTAAAGGCTTAAGGCTGATCCTATACGGTTCACACTCAATAGGTAGTAACCTAGAGGTAGCTTAATAACCTAGAGAGCAGACAAGACACAGTTAAAAATATTGTTTAAAAATCTCAAAAAACGGCGGTGTTGTCAGCGTTTTAAAATCAGTAATAAACAGAGATAGCACTAACTGCGTGTGACGTCACTCACAATTCCCGCCATATTGAATTGAAGCCATCCAGTACAAATGACAATTTCTGTGACAAGGATAGAAGAATAACTTCAAAAGTGTATAACTTCTTTGTTTTACGACTTCTTCTTTCTTTTTTTTATTTCTTTTTTCACAAATCGTAACGTTTTATTATCATCTATCAAAAAAGTCATAATCTGCCTAGCCTTTTCCCAATTATATTGGGATCGGCTTCCAGTCGAACCGGATTCAGCTGAATACCAGTATTTTACGTGGAGCGGCTGCCTACCAGCCGGCTACCTCCACAACCCATTAACAGGGTAACACGGTACTCGTTGGTAAGACTGGTATCAGATTTTTTGGCGTCTGACTATCCGTAACGACTGCCAAAGATCTACAAATAACAGCCGGGACCAACGGCTTAACGTGCTTTCCGAGGCACGGAAGAGTCCAAAAAAGTATTCATTCATTAAGATTTTTCATACTAGTCAAATAGCCTATTGTATGAAATGTTATCCGCAACACAGAAACATGTTGCCGAAACCACGTATCACTTTTATTTCCCATAAATCGGGGTGAAAGTCTATATTAGATATTTGGTCCTGTCTTCGACTGTCAAAGTCAGTAGTCCTACGATGCATATACTCAGCGACACACAACAATACATATTATGCGCGATATAGTAGCACTACTAGTATGTATCATGTTATGTACTCACTTAGCACAGGTACACGTATTTTTTCGGGTGGGATCAATGAAGTCATCGCTCTTGTCTCCCGCTGCCTCACCGTAGCAGATTTCAGCAGCCTGAAACGGATTTAAAATGTTGATATTTGTTTGTAATGACGAATTATTTACTTATACACCAACTGGGTACACCAACAGCAGTACATACACAACTACTTGGAAAAAACAAAAACCAAAGAGTGGTGCTGGTGCTTACACCATATGTACAACATTAATGCTTACAGTCTAAAATAAAAGAAAAGTACTATATAATGAAAAAAATTTAAATAAAAAATAGTGGACACAAAAATCAAAACAACAACATGGTAAAACAACAATTAAAAGAAATACAATTTTATAAAATCCATTGTAGGTTAAAAAATTAAGACAAGACTTGATTCGTGTCAATGTCAAGTTTTTGTTGTTACCATACCGGCCTTACTTCATGAACCCATTGGTACCGTATTATATCGTTATATTGCCATCAAGATTTCAGTGCGAGAGAGAGACGAAGCTATACAGGGCCGATAGTACTGAATATATACACAAGTAAAATCATGATGGCATTAATACTTTATAAGAGGGCCCAAGGTATTCAAGTTACAATGTCTGCAACTAAAACTGGATCATCCTAGCAGCTGATTTTAATGTTAGAATAGAAAATATAAATGTCATTCGTATTTCAAGAATGACATTTATGAATATGATTAATTAATATGTTTCAATTCTATGTTAATTTCGGAAGCTTTATCTCGGAACTAGTCTAAAAGCTCAAAAGACAGTTCTGTTTCCCACTTCCATTATACAAGTTGAGAGTCGTAACATACACAGAAAAGTACTGTTAAGGATAAGTTCAGCTGCCCTACTATGACGTGCTAATGCCATCCAATTCCGATGATGTAAAAGTGATAGTGCTATTCGCTATGTTTAGCTCCGTCTCTCTCTTAGAGCGGAATCATGATCGTTTTAAGACTTCATAGTAGGGCCCCAGTGAGATAGTGGCCAAACGCGTGCCTATCAAATGTAAAAAAAAGTTCACATCATTATTTCGAGGCGGGATATGCCAATCAGACGAATCTATTTAGGCCTACGTCATATCACAACAAGTTTTGTAACCTATCAACTGCGCCAGAAGGCGTAACAACGTCGTGCCTGAATTTTAATGTCGAGATACCTCTTTGTTTTGTTTGAATTTTCCGCTAGAGGCGCTAGTGTAGTGTGAGGTCTTATAATGTCAAATTTCACTGTTGTTTTGTTTTTGACAAGAGTTTATTCATTTATTTATTATAAGGCTTCCCAACAATGAGTACACTATAGCTTTATAATTTGTACATTGCAAACTTCACTCATTTGTTGTGATTATTTTGAATATTTTACTAAAAACAGCCTGACTATAGCAGATTAAGTTACGGTTTCACCGACCACTGCATTAAACTTTTTTTTGACCGAAATATGTATAAGTCCTTTTTTTTTATTATGATTAGTTCGCGTAAAACTTCGGCACGATCTATGTTGTATTTAATCGCACATTTACGGCATTACAAATTATTTTCCTTCGAACTTTGTTCATATGTATGTAATAACAACTTTAATGCGATGCTGAAGGACCTTACTCGCCAGTGACGCCAACTGGTGAGCACGAAAACGGAAGCCTCCATTCCGAGGCATTGTCTGTGGCCGCGCGGTTGGCATCGGTCGCTAGTTTTAATTTTCCACCGTCGCGTGTTTGCTTAGCGCGGGTGGGTCGCACGTGATATGTAGTCTAGAGAGGTGTCGTTGCCGCGTCAGGTAAATATAAGCACGTTATGATCTCAAGTTTGCGTGTTATCAGAGTATAATCACAGTTATTAATAGATGCTATGATACTAATAACGAGTGGCAACGTTTGTCATACGGCGCCGTTATGACTAGCGGTAAATTGCGTGCATTTCGTTTGAGCCAGTATGTCTGTGAGACATACTGGCTCTAACGAAATGCACGCACACGATTCATTTGGTCATTAAAAACTGTAATTTTTGGGCAACTTCCCGCATTTTAAAAGAATGTAATCTCAGTCTCAATCTGTCAAAAAAATCTATGGTTTGCTTACATTTGACAAGTCTTAAGGCATTGATTTTTGCTGCGGTGAGATCGATATTTCAATTTAAACGATTTCAAAGTACCAAGAATTGCTTTTTGGGCGTTGCCTCGAGACAAATATTCACCTCACTAAGTTAACTGTTAGGTTAAGCACATAATTCTCTCAGTTCACCGTCCGAGCAAAGGTACGATAGTAGTTGCGTACCTGGTGCACCTTCGGCCCGCTTCCATGTGCGTCACCAGCACGTACGGCACCGGGTAGCGCATGCGCGCGTACGGTATTGTGCAGCTACGTACCTGGTGCGGCTTGGGCGTGGTGAGCGCTGCGAGAGCGCGGTGCGCCATATGCGGTGCGTGCGCCGGCGCCGCGCCCGCTTCCATGTGCGTCACCAGCACGTACGGCACCGGGTAGCGCATGCGCGCGTACGGTATTGTGCAGCTACGTACCTGGTGCGGCTTGGGCGTGGTGAGCGCTGCGAGAGCGCGGTGCGCCATATGCGGTGCGTGCGCCGGCGCCGCGCCCGCTTCCATGTGCGTCACCAGCACGTACGGCACCGGGTAGCGCATGCGCGCGTACGGTATTGTGCAGCTACGTACCTGGTGCGGCTTGGGCGTGGTGAGCGCTGCGAGAGCGCGGTGCGCCATATGCGGTGCGTGCGCCGGCGCCGCGCCCGCTTCCATGTGCGTCACCAGCACGTACGGCACCGGGTAGCGCATGCGCGCGTACGGTATTGTGCAGCTACGTACCTGGTGCGGCTTGGGCGTGGTGAGCGCTGCGAGAGCGCGGTGCGCCATATGCGGTGCGTGCGCCGGCGCCGCGCCCGCTTCCATGTGCGTCACCAGCACGTACGGCACCGGGTAGCGCATGCGCGCGTACGGTATTGTGCAGCTACGTACCTGGTGCGGCTTGGGCGTGGTGAGCGCTGCGAGAGCGCGGTGCGCCATATGCGGTGCGTGCGCCGGCGCCGCGCCCGCTTCCATGTGCGTCACCAGCACGTACGGCACCGGGTAGCGCATGCGCGCGTACGGTATTGTGCAGCTACGTACCTGGTGCGGCTTGGGCGTGGTGAGCGCTGCGAGAGCGCGGTGCGCCATATGCGGTGCGTGCGCCGGCGCCGCGCCCGCTTCCATGTGCGTCACCAGCACGTACGGCACCGGGTAGCGCATGCGCGCGTACGGTATTGTGCAGCTACGTACCTGGTGCGGCTTGGGCGTGGTGAGCGCTGCGAGAGCGCGGTGCGCCATATGCGGTGCGTGCGCCGGCGCCGCGCCCGCTTCCATGTGCGTCACCAGCACGTACGGCACCGGGTAGCGCATGCGCGCGTACGGTATTGTGCAGCTACGTACCTGGTGCGGCTTGGGCGTGGTGAGCGCTGCGAGAGCGCGGTGCGCCATATGCGGTGCGTGCGCCGGCGCCGCGCCCGCTTCCATGTGCGTCACCAGCACGTACGGCACCGGGTAGCGCATGCGCGCGTACGGTATTGTGCAGCTACGTACCTGGTGCGGCTTGGGCGTGGTGAGCGCTGCGAGAGCGCGGTGCGCCATATGCGGTGCGTGCGCCGGCGCCGCGCCCGCTTCCATGTGCGTCACCAGCACGTACGGCACCGGGTAGCGCATGCGCGCGTACGGTATTGTGCAGCTACGTACCTGGTGCGGCTTGGGCGTGGTGAGCGCTGCGAGAGCGCGGTGCGCCATATGCGGTGCGTGCGCCGGCGCCGCGCCCGCTTCCATGTGCGTCACCAGCACGTACGGCACCGGGTAGCGCATGCGCGCTCCAGAGCACACCACCTGCGACAAAATAAATCGTATGAGAAAAAGCTAATGTACTAACTACTTTTAATGTAGTAGCAACTACAGCAAGAGGTTGGATGACGCATGTTTAGTTTTGCGACAAACTGAGAAACACCCACTGCAAGACATAGCCTCAATATCTGTCCTATACTTTTATCAAATTCTCATAACTTTCAGTATCGTTCCACGGTTCCACCTCCAGAGATGGAACAGTGTTCCACGTTGGAACCACGTTCCAAGAGGTCCCTACCAAGTATGTATAGTTAAGTAGGAAGCTAGTTAGGTTACCTCGACAGCGCCGCAGCCCTGCTCGAGCGGGTACAGTTGCCTCCACGCGTCTAAAAGCCGCGCGGTGCCAGCATCTGCGTCGCTCCACTCGCGACCCGTCAGCGTGCCTTCCAGACCGAACGGTGCCAGGATCACTGAAACAATAATAATAATAATAATAAATCCTTTATTTCTCCTCACAATGACAAGCTTATTCTAGATTATACATACCTAATATTATTGTCTAATTATATTATCAATGTGAGGAGCTGGTGTCTGAGTTAGGCATAAAATGCCTGTATTACAGATCACCAGGTCCCCACCCCACGGAAGAACAGATAGTTTTATCCATAAAATATGGTATGACAATTGAGGTTATATATGGAGATAAAAACTTAAGTAATTTTAATTTTGAGGGTAGAAAGTAAAAAGAAAAATGAAGCTAAACAAAAAATTAATTTATTTGAGCGCCTTTATGTGTGTGTGTCTAAGAGCGTGTATGATGTTAGTGTCTATGTGATGTCACTTTGTAGTGTTGAGTGTCAAGTGTAGTGTGTGATGGTTTGGGTGTAAGTTATAAACTTATAGCGTACTAATTTAATTTGAATTTAGTAGGCTTTCTGTAATACTATAATCCAAATCTTGCAACCATTCTGAGACCAAAGACTTACATTTTGTTCTTGGTAAAGGGTATATCGTTAATGCCCGATTTAACTTATTGTATAAATTTGCAGCCTGGAAGCAGAAAAACCGATGTGCAAATTTAGTTTTGAATGGTAATGTTAAGCAGACTTTATGTTTGCGACGTTTGTGTCTGATTGTTTCTGGTTCAAACGTTGTTAGGGAATGTTGTTTCATGACCGTTTTTAAGATGAAAAGCTGTCTCACTGTAAGTACCTTCCAACTGGAGTAGATATCAGTTGTTGGGTGATAAAAAGGTAGAAATAAGCTTACCTTTAGGAGTGCTCTTTGTGCTCTCTCGAGTTTTAAGAAGTGTGTTTTACATGTGCCACCCCATGTGGTAATACAGTATTCAAGCTGAGACTGACAGAGAGCATAGTAGACCGACTTTATTACAGATTTTGATGCAGCGTTTCTTAAGGCTTTAAATATTACTATTAGTCTCCGCACTCTGGCCGATAGAAGATTAATGTGATCGTGAAATTTAAGATTTTTATCAATAATTACGCCTAAATACTTGGTGGATTCAGTATTTTTAAGGTTTGGACACTGACAACTTGTGTCATTTGCGTTTGGGCACGAATGGGAGACAATGCTTAAAGGTGGATCCGGTTTGTCATTGGTTTTAATGGAAAACGTTATGTAGGTCGTTTTTTCTACATTTAACGTAAGTAAGTTTTTATTTAACCAACCGGACACAGTGTTCATGCCTATCTGAGCTTTGGCAAAAACTTCCTGCCAAGAGTTACCACTAAAAAGTAAGGCCGTGTCATCTGCAAACGCAACAAATTTCGAATCAGGTACCCTTAGCTGACATAAATCATTTACATAGACCAGGAACAACGTCGGTCCCAGAATACTTCCCTGAGGAACTCCAAAGGTCACTGAGACCTCTTCACTGGTTATGTTACCGATTTTTACACACTGTGTTCGGTCGGTTAGATAATCTTTAAATAATTTTAATTGAAGATCCCGCGCACCAAGGCTTTCAAGTTTCTTTAATAGGATAGGGACAGAGACCGTGTCAAAGGCCTTTGCTAAATCTAAAAATATTCCAATGGTTTTTGTCTTTGAATCTAGGTTGTTAACTATATAATTTGTTAGTTCTAACACAGCATCAGCGGTGGATCTCTTGGCTCTGAAACCAAATTGTGCTTGCGACAGAAGGTTTTTATTTTCCAAGTAGTTGACAAGTCTTTTGTTAATGATGCGCTCTAAAATTTTTGATATGGTTGGGAGAATTGAGATTGGCCTATAATTATTGACACAGTCTCTGTCACCATTCTTGTGTATCGGGTGAACTCTTGACTTCTTATAGATCTTCGGAAATACACCGGTTGTGAGAGACAAGTTACAGACGTATGTTATTGGTGATGTTAGAATATCTTTATTTGATTTCAAGATATCGCTAGATATCATATCAAGACCCACCGAACAATCACTCTTTAACCCTGCTATTAATACAATTAATGTTAAGAAAAGATAAGTAACTGCTACATGAGACAATGCAGACAACTTTCAGCTATTTTGAACAAAATAGTGGGATACAGCAAATTATAAGTTGGACTTTTACTGATATTTATTTTCAAATTGTATTCATCATAAATATTGTACTGTTTGAGGTGACAACATTTATTGAATGCTCGGTTGGAGGCATTGTTCAATCATCTAGGGTGCAGTTGCCAAATTATATTTGCAGTGGCATAAGTACTCGGGTACGCAATCGATTCAGAGCTTTCCATATAGACCCCTCCAGCTTAGTTTGTAGATCAGAGTATGTCCTTTACAACGTTTTTTGATAGTACGTCATTATGTTACCTTTGGCATCAGCCTGGTTGTCGGGCGAGTGGATCTTGGCCCGACGCTTGGCGGTGAGCGTGCGCACGGGCGGGTGTTGCCGCACGTCCACGGACGCGCACACCGTGCTCTCGCCGTGCAGGAAGAACGCGAAAGAGAACGACAGGTGCCACGGGCTGCAACACACGGACAAGGGAACTATTAATACAGGTACAATATAATGCAAAGTACAGGCAGTTTAAATTGTAATCTCTGTTTATTTATTTTTTCGTCATTGTATAAATTGTCTATTTGTAATTACTTGAGTGTGTGATAATGAATAAACTAATATTGTTATATTTTTAACATAATGCAACACCCAGTATTGCCCGTAAAAATACAGTGCAGCGACATTTCGCCCGCAATATTTAGGTCCCATGTATTAGGGAGCGAGCCTATGGCCATCAACTGGATGAAGACTTAGAAATTCCTGATAAAAAAATCTGATAACACTTTACCTGCTACAAATTAATTTAGAACTTATACATTTGTATGAAGAAGCATAAAATTGTCACCTGAAGCTTTTCTAGCCTTTATCCCAATTTATTTGATGTCGGCGCAGTAAGTTTTTGTTTTCTTAATTTTGTATCTTTAAAAATGTGAGTAATAAATCAAAAGCGTTTTGGAAAGTACCGTAGTATATCATAGACATGTTATCATTTATTTAAACTCAAAAAAATCTCACATAAAATTAGGTTAGCTAAGCGATCGGAAGTTACTCCCACCATCACAGTGTAGAAGTGTATTTCTATTTTGTGTTTATCAAACTTATCTGGACAAAGACCTCGCACTATTCCTATACGTTACTCTATCCCACGATAAATAGCTTTCAAAGAACAATATTTTGTTTTAAAAGAGTATCCATGTAGTTTCTTGCTTCGCTTTTGAAAGGGCAAATAGCTACATCTTTATGACTGACTCCTTGATACTTCAAAAGCCTGTCAAGTGTTTTAATTAATATAAAACGCAGCGCTGGTTGCGTTTTATATTTTATAAATATCGCAGCATATAAGGAGGGCTTTTTTAGCCTTACAGGTATTTTTATGTCATCACTGATTTTATTTTGTTGTTTGTCTTGTGCGAGTCCCAAATAATCATTTTTCTTTCTAATTGAAATAAATGCTTCGAGTTTAGAACCCATCCACTTCAAAATCAGTTTTTAAACAAAGAGCAAAACTAGAAGCTTCGTAATAATGCCGATTCTCGTAAGTTCTTGGTGCAAGGCAGTGCGACGCGCCAGAATACCGCAACGCGAGGTGCGCTGACTGTAATCTATAAAGATAGTAGGTACAGTCGCGATGCCGCCCGTATCTCGCGGCGACGGACGCTTCAAATCAAATTGCAATCGATCGGGATACATTGACATATTGCTGCGGAAAACTCCCTGTTGCTACCCTAGTTTTTATAAGGTATACTTTCACGGAGAAAGGAGCTCGGAGGCTAAATAATAACAGCTGCACGGGTCAATCTTCAAGGTTAAGCAACTCTTGCCGAGGTTGGTCTGTGGATGGGTGACCATCTTAATATACCGAGACTCCTCCGTGCTGTCATTTTTAGACCTTTGGCAGTCGTTACGTATAGTCAGAAGACAGAAAATCTGACACTAGTCTTGCCAAGGAGTACCGGGTTTCCCAGTTAATGGGTTGTGAAGGTCTGGTAGGCAGTCGCTCCACGTAAAATGGTATTCGGCTGAATCCAGTTTGACTGGAAGCCGACCCCAATATAGTTGGGAAAAGGCTCGGCAGATACTTACCCTTAGATACCCTATACCCTTAGATACTTTTAAGTTTTAATAAATTTATATTAATTCAAAGGCTGGTCCAAACTGGCTCGAAAAATAATGCCTAGAAAGGTTTGTGGGAGGCGCGGACCAGCAGTGGGAGTAAGGGTTAATTAAAAATGTATTTTATAATAGACATAGTATTTTAGCTTTCTATCTATGTATGAAGTGTGTCCTATAAAAGGGGATCGGCAGTGGGCATTAGCTTACTCACAAATCGATAAGGGGTAGTCCCCTTGTTGTGTGGGACATCGAACCCAAGTCGAATGTGTTTTCTACGGATTTAAACACAAAAACAGAATTTAATTCTCACAGTTTTTCCATAAACCAAGGGCTTTAATACATGAAGTGTTTCCTATAAAAGGGGATCAGCAGTAGGTATGAGCTTACTCACAAATTGATAAGGAGGTGTCCCCTTGTTATATTGGATATCGAATCCAAGTCAAATGCGTTTTTTTTACGGATTTAAACACAAAAACAGGATTTAATTCTCAGTTTTCCATGAGCCACGGACTTTAGAAGAACATTTTAATAAAAGTGTTAGAAGGTGAACGAAGTTATGCCCTGATGTCTTATTGGGCAGAACACAGAGATCTTCTCATTAATCTAGGAAGCGAGACCTGTGTAAACACGGCTCATTTGAAAACAATCCATTGAGAAAATTGCTTTCAAATTCAACTTCCATATCCTCTTTTTCCGACCTGGGAATCGAACTCGTGACCCTTTGCTTAGCAGTCGCGCTTGAGACCTCAGAACCAAAGGGACAGTCGAGTAGACACTTGTATTTTGCTTATTATAGCAAGATATTGTTACCATAGAGAGATAAGGTGATAATTTGCTTTCTACAAAAAGGAAATTTCTTCCAACAATCCCAAACCCTGGCTGGGTTATATAATAATATAGGATTGTGTGACGTCAATGGCACAGTATCGCTATCACTGTCTGTTCTTTACTGCTATAGACTGCCTTTTTGTTCTATTCGTTCTTATATAGTTAACCGTTTAAGTTTTGTTGCAATACTAATGAGAAAAATATGGAACTTTCGTCATCTCACTGATGTTATGGACCTATTTGGTCCTGAGGTCGTGAGCTTGTCATCAAAGACGTAAGTATTGGTACATGGTTTTCCCTTACTCGCCTCTAACGACATATAAATTGGAAGCGACTGGCTGCTGGGTTATTCCCAAGACATTCTATTACCAATATTCCCAAGAACTTTTTCCATTACAGTATCTTCGCACCAAAAAAATATCCAATCAGCGTACAATTAAAATCTTGCAGATACAATCAACATCAAGTAATTAGCTAACATGTAACGCGCGCGCACGCAAAAGACAAGCGTGTCATATCGTAACTTCGACTTTCACTATCAGAGGCTGTTCAATAGTGAAATAGATTCTTATCACGTAAACAATAAGGTTTGTTATTCATTACCTCTTGCCGACTTCTTCTTCGTCGCCGTCGTAAGGCTGGACGAACCATTTGCCGAGCCTCACGAAGTCCCGCGAAAGAAGACATCTGTAAATTAAAAAGTTATTGATTAGTTATGTGTCGATAATGTCAATGTTAGGCGTCAATTATTGTATTTATGGTGGGAACTTTGTTTCTGCAAAGACATGGTTAATAAGTAGATATTTCCTAGTTACCTTATTTTCTATTTTCACATAACATACAACAGTACATACATACGTTAGAAGATATATACACAATGACAGTTTTGTGATTGTCTATGATAGTAAACGTAAAATATTCAGACACTTTTTTTTATTGTACGTATATGAGATGGGTTTACTCTTGACTCTAGTCTAGGTCATAGATGACAGAGACAAAGTCGACGATGGAGCGAGCTTACCCAGAAGAAGCCTGTTCACTCTAATTTTGAAGAGATTAGGGTCGTACTTTCGACCATTTATAAAAGATCTTGTTAAAAAAGGCATAAAAAAGGAATCTGGCGCAAGTTAACGAGCGAAGATAATATTGAGGAGTAAGAGCCGACATAAGCCATACAATTTCAGAGCTCAGTAACTTAGAACATGAGGTCTGGGTGACATTTGCCGGTTTACGACTGTATCACGTTTCTTTTATTGGCATACCGTTTGAACGATAAAATGAGGAGAGCCGCAAGACTGTCATGTGTTACAGACTAAATATTTTTATTCTAATTGAGCTGTTTTAAGGAAAATATAGACAGAGATGTATGCTTTGATATGTGCACGCTTCATCGTTCTAATTGTCCGACTATTTGATAGATGAAAAGTGTCCTTTAAATATGTATGTATATGCAAAAAAGATAATGCTTTTTAGATGTGGTTAATAGTTACTGTCAGCTTGTATTATTCCCTAACTGCAAGCAAAAGTCTCCCCTATGAATTCCAAATTATGGCTTAGATATGGCTGAGACGTAAATCTCGATGATGCAAATTGACCTAGTTAAGAATAAATGTATTATATCTTTGATGTGTACTATGGTAGGCACCAGATAAACTTGCAATAAAGTACATTAACCTTTCCCTAATATCCCTTCTTAGATGCCCGAACAAGAAATTATGAACCGTTTTTTATTACTAGACAACGTAAAGGAACACGACGGAAGTCGATTCAGAACAGCTTTATGTCTTTATTTCTGTCAATGACCGTTATTGCACATTTATTTGGTGTCTACCATAACTTGAGCGACTGTGAATGTAGGTAGCGAACAGACGATGAATCATTTAAGTTTTCCGCGAGCATTTTACATGTTTACGTTAACCTTATCCAAACGCAACTGCAACACAGCTAAGACAAAGCTGTCAACATAATCTCAGCAATGCATTTCCATAGAACATCGCATGGTTTCCAAAGTGAACGCATTACAAGACGATGTAGCGGCGCGGGTGTGTCGTAACTCGCTCGCCTATCGATTATATTACCATAGCGAATATTATTGTGTCACCGACGAACGCAGCGGCAGTCGGCGCTTGAAACTGACGACTAAGCATCGACTTGGAATGTGAATCATGTACTGTGATAAATAATATGACGCATAAATGTAGTTTTTAATTGAGATACATTTGTAGAAACTAAGTCAATCTTAACTAATATTATAAATACGAAAATGAGTTTGCTCGTTTGTTACGCTTTCACGCCTCAATCGCTGAACTGATTTTGATGATTTTTTTTACGCAGATTGAAAGGGAGGCGGTTATAAGCTAGCAAGGCAAAAATTTAAAGCTAAAGCTAATTAATATAAAGCAACTACTGATCATAAATCGAGAGACAAACGATTTTAGACTGAGCTGTTGAATTAAATAAATATATCGCCAAAGTAAATGATTTTAATAAAAGGTGTAAACGAATTTAAACGTTGTGCAGTTGAATTTATAGTATTCTTTAGTTGCAGTGGTTTTATTGTAAATAAATTGCAATTGGACTAACCATTTCACTTTCTGGTACGTGTGAAGAGGGCTATTAATTTAATTAAATAGCTGGTTCACTGCAACTAATTGTTTCAATTAATTGTAGCTGGGGTTCTACTGATTTTTGGACGGTTGGTACTTCTACAATTTCAATGCACTTTAAATGCAATATTGGTACAGTCTAAACCTGTTCTGAAGTTTCAAAGACAGACATTTTTATTACAGAAAATATTGGGCATATTTTAAGAGTTTTTTGCCCCTAAGTAAACAAAATAATGCTTGATTCTGTACAGAATATCCTAACAGATTTCAAACAGTTCAATAACATACAATATGAATTTTCCAAGTGCAATGAGTCGAGTTTAAAAATGGATGCACAGATAATGTAGTAGTTCGTCGATAGTTTATTTCGAGCGATGCCCCGTCTATCTTTAAACGTACGAACTCAACTGTATCTAATACAGTTTAGTTGTAAACATTAGGTACCTCTTTCTCGTGACTCATACTGCAAGTTTTCTAGACTTTTGTACGTGCGAACGTAAATGTGGCACAGTTGGGAATACGGCACTTAGCCGCCGACGAGGAAGCGATAAGCTATCGACTATTTTCTCGCTGAGGAAACGGACAAATGATATGATCCCGTGTGAGTAAAAGTGACACATACATTTATAGCCGATAGCTGGCTGTTCACACTGCCGGCGAGAAGTCTCTTACCACTAGTTTGTCTCAGCGACAAGAGCTATCAAAGATAATATTCGCTCAGCAATGCTCGCTTGTCGGTCAAAAGGCAGAACTCACGCCGAGAGACCAACCAGCGGTAATTTCGTGCGCCACACGCTAAAGCGAGTGGTGCTAGAAATCGCCCGTCGCACAAGAGCACTCGCTTATAGCCGAGCGACAAAACTATCGGAACTAGACACTTGCTGCTCGCCAACTTGTATCCAGTTTCTAGCTTTACTCGCTTCTGCCTAAGGCCTAGATTCCAGAACAAAAAATTAACGTGACTGTGTAGTCAAATGCGCGTCAGCTTCTGTGATTGGGTGAAATCAACAACCTATCGCTTGACTTGAAATGCGCCGATTATTTCTTTTCGGAAACGGGCGGGCGATAAGAAAAAGCTCAGCTTTATAAAGAGTTATCTATGTCATTCACGATGACCAAACGATAGTCCGATGTGTCATGTCTACCAGTCCGGAGGTAACTTTAACAGTGTGCCCTCGAATTGTATTTAGCGATATGACGAGACGTTGTACTCGGTCGATTATATTTTTCCTTTGTAAAGGATTACAATTGTCAACTGGAATTCAATTACAAATTGACTTGGACACATTGTTTATTCAAGCGTGATTCATATTAGTTATTTAACTTAACATTATAATAACATGGAATTGTTGTATGCGTCAGCAATATTATAACTTTGGCCTTTACAAATTGCAATACTGAGATTTATGCTGAGGGTCTTTAATACAAGACGCAAGTACTGAGTATGATACTCAAAATGACGAGTTCTATTATATCGTTCACAGTTGAGAATCAAAGAGGTTGACCGCTCACTGAAGCGCAGCGAGGACATTCAGTGCAGACGAACGGCAGCAGTGCACTGTGCAAACTACCGTCGTAACGGGAGAGATTTAGGTGCGCGGGCGCAGGTGTCGCGGTCGCTACACAAACACGCATAAGGAATGCGTTTGCTACGCTTTGAATATGTATCAAACAGGTGCAAATTTGTTTTTCACCGCACTCGGCGCTACACTATCTGATGATCAGAGACAATTTAGTACTCAAATAATAGACTTATTAAAATATTTATTTTCTTATTGCTTGAAGCATGTAATAAAGTAGATGATTTAAGCACCAATTGTTCCGTTTTTACCACTCGTTTATTGCATTGCAACAAAAACCGAGGCGATTGAGTATCAAACCAGTCAGTTGTAAAAATGTTTTTTTACAACGTCAACACTCCGAGGTGAGCTTTAAGTTTCAATGCATTTTATTACGGAGTGAAAATAATATCATTTCAGGACGTTTGGGCGAGAATATTACAAGTTGAATTAAGCAATTCAATGTCGACCATTTAGCATATTCGGGGTCTTTGAACCAGTTTGAACGAGATGCCACCGCAGAAGCCGCAAAAAATGCTCTAAATGTTATTTGTGGGTACTTAAACGGCACTTATACCGTAAATAAGAATTCAGGATCAGTTCCGAAAGCATTTGGACGTCGCGGAAATGCAAAAGGACCGCATAGATCTACTTTGTTGGACCGATTAGTTTTATCGATTCTCGAGAGACCGCCATAAAGATTTAAACAACATCATCTCCGATTCAGATATACATTAACGTGTAAAACAGGAACGTAACTAAAATATACAAACGTTATTTAATTACGGTCAGTTTTAAATCCATAAAAGTTAATTTAATACACGAGAAGGTGCTCGCGATTTGCGAACAATAGCGAGGACTGTAAAGGGGACATAAAACGTTAACTCAATCGAGACAGTGTCTCGCGGGCCTAACGCAAAATCTTAAAGGATTTTATTGCACACTTTACTACTACGCACTTAAGTAACTTAAAGGTAAAATTAATAGTTGTTTTTTTTCATGTTTTGTTTATTATGAATGAGTTATGAGTCGTTTTTCTGCAGTTTGATCTCCCGATCATTGGCAAATTCAATTAAGAAAGTTATACTAAATAGCCATGCTTAGAATCCATTTGCAGATGGTGCTTTACCAAGATCAACCACCCTAAATTTTCAACAAAAACACAATGAAACCGCCCGGTATCGTATTCGAGGTCTAATCTTGTAACAGCCTCGGTAACGACTTGTAAACGACCCTCAAATCACGGTTGCTACCTTAAAATCGTGTAGCCGAACGCGTGTGTGTATTGTCGCAGTGTCGGGATCGCATCCCCGGTTCAGCGCGACGCATTGTTTCTTTGACGCGCCGCCAGCCGTTACGGGGGTCAACGACTCGTCTGGATTTCGTTCATACGCCGAGATTCCTTCGCTCACCGCTCCCGAGTCGCGTGATGGCGATGCATGCGCCACTTACGTCATATGTGGTCTACCATGGAGTGTTTGAATAGTAACTGATGCGTTTCAAGGAGCCGATAAAACAGAGTTTAAACCAAATCTGTCGGAAGCGCGTTACAGCTACTGTAACTCAACTGTTTTTATTGCTACTTGCTTGCTGTAATGTTCTGAGAGGTATTTCGTGAATGTAGCTGTAGTTGAGAACGTTACAGTAATCTCTTGAAATACACACTAAAGGTGTGCCTCACGAAGAATTCAGTTTACAAGTCCCTAAGATTGAGATCCAACAAATTATTTCGTGACTGTTCATAACATTGATTCAAGGCTACTCAGCATTAAATCTAGCAAATTATCGATTCTAGATAAGTTATTAAAATATTAACAACATAATTCATAGCTATTCGTCAAGTTGTTTTCAAAAACAATACATAACTAATTAAACTTGATAGTTTTATTGTCTGTGACGAGCGGATTTGCTCCATTAAGAAGTCGTCAAAATAATATATATAATCCAAACTTTAATTTTATAGGCATGTTACCTTGACAATTCTCAGATTGGTATAAGGAATGCTGAATGCTTGACACACGACGATTGATTTATTGAAAACGTGCTACATTCACGAGAAAAAAGATTAGACGCACGTACAAAATGGCCTAATCTAAATACTGCCTTATGTGGGACTTTCTAAAGCGGCTAACATCATTACACGCCCGATTTCGAATTAAGAAACAATAGTATCAATAACGGCGGGAATTTAAACAAGTTTGCTCCTACACGCAACCAAGAAAACGCGGCAAAAAAAAAACGACATTAGAACGCCCCGACCTTCATCTCGTACGGCTACAGGCTACGAGTGATTCCGACTGATGCGCCTGCGCACCAGGTGCCACAAAAGGCGCGCAAATTACAACTGAGTAAACGGCCGCAAATAACCCATCTCATTTCATTTGTATTGATTATACAACAATTTTAAGAGACATGTGGACTCGCATACGATGCAAGTATATTGAGATCTGTTTCCACGTAAACTAATTAATCACTGCACGGTGTCGGGGTTTGGCGTAGTCTACTTGTGATGAGTTTAGTAGTGTTTGTATTGCACTAATTAGTAAGTTTCTGGTTAGAGAACTAATGAGGTGAGACGCGTAGCAACAGATATTCAAATCAGCAAATAAATTATTGTGTTCGAGTGAAATTCTCAATACTGACCTAATTTGACATGGAAAGTCTACAAATCTTCCGAAAATGGAATATTTACAATAACACAACAAAATCTGAGTTAGATAAAACAGTACAGAAGAGATTAAATTTCGCTACCTCGAACTTGCGACTGCTGGCATAGTTTTTATCGCAGTAGATAACATGAAACTACTAGAATAGGCATTAGATACTCAAGATAGGTAATTGAGTTTATCACACGTCTAATCTGTTACTCTTAACCATTAAAAAAATACATAATTATATGTGAAACAAATAACTTTGAAAGAGTCAATTACAAATGAAACTTTCATTTAATTTTCCAAAGTGAGGAATGCATAGCCAATAATAGTGGCCCGAGTATTGTTCCTTGCGGAACACCTACTACATGCACGACTCGGAATACGAAATGTCTTTGTGAACGTACAAGCAGCATACACGGAGCGGCCGAGCGGTCAACAGGAATGATTTCATAATAAATCACGAGCAATTAGCTCGCGAGACGCATTGGAACTAAGTGCGCGCGCGACGCTCACGGTTTGACACGCTTCATCGAGTTCGAATTGTGTACTCGATCAATGATTAACAAGTTATTTGTTAGTATTGTTAGTACCGTACGGGTTTTTCAATCACGTTTTTGTTTAGAATGCTAATCGTCTAACGTTTGTGCCAGCCAATTGGAAAACAGTAAAATCAATACGGACGAAGTAGATTGGCTTACACTTCACACCTACTGTTGAAAGACCAATCGTATCTTAGTAGATAATACTGATAGTCGTTGTTTTGATTAGTCGATGATTATTAGTTTATGTTATGTTTTATGATTTTACCTTTCAATCAGGTTATGAAGAGCCTTGAACAGCAGTGAACGACATTCGTAAGAGAGTCCACTCTCCCAGGATCCTTGTTCACCTTCTGAAAATAAAAGGAAACGGTCGTAAGTTTCATGAATGAAAAAAGGAGATCCTAGAGAAAATAGATCACTAGGATTTAGTCCGGCATCGCATTAACCTTGACCTCGCTATCTAAGATTCTGCTCAACCTTGCTATTGTTCCGTTTCTGCTTTTTCTAATAAGATCATTGTGTCTCTACTTAATTATGGAATCCTTTAATTTTAATAAATATTTTTATAAAACTGAATAACCATTCAAGGTCGAAATGACAATGAAAATGTCCACAATAGCGGAACGTAGAGCTGAGAAGCGATAAAATCGGGTTGTTGCAATGTGGTAAGTAAAGCTAGAAATAGCTGTTGTTGCATTCGCAATCGGAAGATAAACTCGGCCTATCACCGACGTTAGATGCGAAAACAAAACGGCGCGCGCGACGTTGCCGTTCCGTCGCCATAATGCCGTCCTTGTCTAGCTAGGAGGCGGGGCGGGGGCGACCCATGTGACGTCAGCGGCCGCTCGGCGCACGTGCTTGTGTTTGTAGCGCGCGCCGCACACGACACACATGCGAGCGTTGCTTAGCGCCCGCTTACTACTATTTAATTGACATTGAATTTTATATTCATAACATTATAAAAAGGAGGATATACCCATGGACTATCCTAGATCCACTAGAATATACATTCAATTAATGAAATTCTTTACATTTTGCAATGTAACAGATTGTATGCTCGATGGAACTGAACAAAACTGTAAAGTTGATGAGTTATTACTGCGGGTTATCGTTCGCGCGCCCGGCAATAACTTGAAGCCGAAATAAACTGATAGTATACAACTGAGAACTTTTGCTAACGTTTTTCGGCATTAGTTGCCGTCTTACTGGAGCGCTTCCAACCGCTCAGCCTTGACATTCGTGCTCCAGGTGTATATTGCGAACCATCGCGTCTGTCTCATTTGAACTAGTTTTTCCACAATTAGAACACTAATGGTTCTATTAAATTGTATTTCTTAGTAGCACCTGCTTAACATACTTAAAGTATTTAGGTTTTAACAATAACAATGTAGAACACGCTTCTAATGCAGCCAACTACGAAAATTCTATTGGCCACTACACCACACATTAGCATCACGAATAAATAGTAAGGATTCAACTAGCTTTAAATCCCATTATATGGTAGTTGTTGCTCTTAAATTCTATCTATTTAGCCTATTTTGTCCCACAGCTGGGCGAAGGCCACCCTCTCCCTTTTCCACACAACTCTGTCATTTGCTATTTCGGGCCAGTACTTTCGATAGGAGTCGAAAGGACTCTTAAATTACTGACTGACAAATTTCTGACAACTAAATTGGCTAGTTAAGGGCATCCAGTGGTATGACTAGGCAGTAACCTGGCGGCTACAAATGACGGTGTCATCTTTGAAGCGATAGATTTTATTGGGATCGGCACGACTGGCGAGGCCTTCTCAGGTTTACCTCGCTCGTTTGCCGCTTATAAATATTTTCCGTCCGTTAAAGCAAGGGAACTTGCTTCAAAATCCATTAGTTTTAATTATGTGAATAATTTAATTCAAGAACTGCTTAGTACAGGATTGGTAGGGCATAGATTCAGTGATAAGTGTGGTAATTAAGCAAGTACCGCTAGTACGTATGTTGGTGCTAGTCATACAGGCACTGCAATTATTATTGAGCCGGTCGGTTCGGCACCATCGACTCCATCTCCCAAGGCCGTTAACGCAACAAACGGTACGGTTACTGTATACGAATACCGATATTCTCGAATACCGGAACGAGTCACGACTCGGCCCGCACCATGGTACCATCGCGATTGAGGTCCACCAAGGATTTCAGCATCGATACATAGGATTTTCTACAATAAAATGGAATTATGAGGGTTATTGCCGTAATTGGATATTTGACAGGTTTCCTTGGGCTAAATATGATTACGTGATTTCGCAGCAAATGATTTCGACACCGCTCTAATTTAATCGTTTTTTATAGCTTTCTGAAAGCGGTTACTCCCCTCAATAAACACAAAAGCCTTCTAAAAGTTTGTTATAAAATATTGTTGTTTATCTTTTGTCTGTGCTAATTTGTGGCACAGTTTACTTCGTTTAGATCATATTAATAGTGTTTATGCAGCAGTCCTGGGTCTTGTTTATATGCTGTGTTTGTTGTGCGAGTGCATTTGTTTGAGTGCAATAACAAAGATAGTTTAAGGTTCAAGGTCGCATATTTTGTCGCGGTGTAACGGCGGTGGTTGGCACTACCTTGCGCCGGGATCGATAGCGGGCAGACGACGCGCGCCGCCGCGCTACCCGCCTCCACACCAATGTGAGCGCAGTAATCGCCATACGATTATCACTATTGTTGCCTAAGTACTATTTGTTTGCTGCCGCGATGCGGTTAATGCCGGCGATAACGCGCTGATAACAGGTGAGGAGACTAACATTGAATGCGAACTAATAAACGAAGCTCGCTGGTTTGAATCATTTGTCATTGTAGGTGCTTACGAAACGTTTGCCACAGATGCTATATAGTATAGTGGGTAGGTAATGTAAATTGAGTGTGTCGCAGGCAATAAATACGATATTTAACGATCGGCTGGTAGCTAGTAGACAGTAGAGCGGGAAGATTTATCTGCGTCAGTGACAGCGCAACAACATTATCGTCCGGCACGTGGGCCGCGGCCGGAGTGCGGGTGCGCTCTGCGGTGCACTCGCTGCGTCTCCCTCGCACCGCAATGTTTGGAACAATCTCCGTGTCGCGTCGCTGTGTTCTACTAAGAGCACACTTTCGCAACATCACCGACTGCTTTAATTTTGCGCCACTGCGTAAATTCACCCAATTATCTGGTCCTTTCCAAGCTTTTGGCATCTGTAGTTAAATGGACTACAATAATGTTCCGTTGAAGTATTGAGTTTTACGTTTTGCGAACTCAATTATTAATAACTGGGTTCCCATTTCTAGTTTATAATAGAAACAATTTAAGGCCTTGGCAACTCTGAGTGCGAGTGCACATCCTTAGGCAGCTTGTACGATGAGCTTGTAAGACATGAACTTCGTGTTAGTGCATGTTAAACACGGAGTAGTTTCATTGCATGACTATTTATTACGTCTTCAGCTCTGACAGGTGTAAAATAATGCTTTTCTTGATTTATTTTATTGATGTAAAGGAGCTTAGCTGATTCTGATTGTTGGTAGCCAACGGTAAAACTAAACTAAATGAAAGAATAGATAACCATTACTATTTTAGTTTACCTGTTCTTTCATAGAGATCATATCATGAATGGAAACAGGACGAAAAAGTAAAAAAAATAGTCCAAAAAAATGCAGCGCCAGGCGGCGAAAAATAGTAAACAATCAGTGACAGCTACATACATAGGCGGGCGGTGCGACATGGCAACGTCGCGTTCAAATCCGCGCGCTTTGTTTACAACCACCGGCGGGCGAGGTTAACCGCTGCGGTAACATTCGCCTCGATACGCCGGGCATGGAAGCCGCGCCGCCACAACCACGCACCCGCCGCCGAAGTCTACATGTGTGCGGGCTAATATCGTCGAACCGGTTGTTACACCATCTAATCGAAGGAGATCTAGGTAGCTCTGAGTTTCACAAAAGAAACAATCGAGAAAGATTACAAAAGTCTTGTTAAAAGGGCGGGCGGTCGGTGGATTGAATAGGCGGATACGGGCATTTAACCCGGTTCGGCGCCGCCTGATAATGTAATTCAAGATCGTATCGAGCGCGTGGAAATCTGTCAATTCGCGCGCGCCCTCTGCGGCAGCGGGTCGGGCTCCGTCCCTCCCGAGCGGCGCTTGTGTTGTTGTCTCGGTCCCGCACACCCACGTGCGCGCGTGACGTCACTAGCGCGTCGCCCCGACGACGTCACGGACCGCCCGCCACCCGCCGACTTGGGAGCCCTATCAGCCCTACCCTCGACTGAGCAGATTCGCACTGCCGGACTATTATATCGAGCTATCATTGATGCGGGCATTGGTTTGTTGACTTCAGATATCGTGTGATACTTTGATAATATTAATTCAAATCTCGAGATTAGATAAAATACTTCTTCGAATTATAATGACAGAATGAAAGCGGAAAAACGGAAGAATACAAAGTTACCAAGTAGTAGAGTGACAGAGAACAACGAACCACGCCTTAGGTACAGACAGTAGAAATAGGAAACAAATTGAACATAGATGGTTGCGAGGCCGATAAAGGCGCTCGCTGCAGTTAACATCGTCAAGGTTGTCAGTGGATCCGTCGTACAAGCGGGGCGGATCTCGGCATCTGCGCGGAGCCGGCGCGGGCGGCTCGCAGCGCCGCAGCTGCACGGCCCACCCTCGCGCTTTTGTTTCTACTCGACACACCACTTGATGGCTAATGGTTATGTCAGAACGGGTAACGATGCGTCTCAGATGCGGGGAGGATTGGGGGCATCGTTTCAAACAATATTTGCAGGTTAGAAATTGGTCTGGATTTATTAACTCAAGGATACATTTGATAACTAAGTGGTATTTAACTTGATTACAGTACATTGGCAATTAGATACGAAAAAGAATGAGCAATAAAAATTAATGCAGGGATTTTAAAGTTCTGATTATGCTCGCTTTCGAAAACAATCTTGCTTGATGGTAATAACCGGTTAATAAGATATTCTTCTCGGTGCAATTCCATCGTCATGTGTTGCCCACAGCCCAGGTGAGATGAAATCCGAGTAACAAATATGCAGACAGACTTTCGCATTTATAATGAGCCGCGCGCTGCAATAAAAAGAATAAAAAACCGATTGAATGTTTTGAAATACAATAGTATAGAATCACGAATACATCAGTGGCGTTTGTCGCAATCTATAATGGACAACCCGCAATACTGTTATGGTGTCAGACATGACTTAAGTGAGACGAATCGATAATAACGGTACGAAGCGAAGGCGGTACACTTAGACATTGGCCGTATTTGTGTTTGAAATTGGAAAATAATTATGCGACCGATAGAGAGAGCCACCGATCGATACGCGGCTAGCGGGCGGTGCGCACGCGCATCAATAAATAGACCGATCCAGTGCGCGCCCATCGATACACGTCACGAGCATTTTATTAATAAAACGCCGAACAACGCGCGGACGCACCGAACGTTCAACAACCCCGCGCCGGCGGCTTCTTACGCGCACTCTTTACATAGTTACATCATATACAACCATCTGACCTGCTCCACATTCACAATTGTTCAAAGTCTCGCTAAAATCACATACTTTTAGAGTATGTGTTTTTAGCAAGAGCGAATTAGAGAGCGTTTAAGCGCATATACGTCGACGAAAATCACCTTCCGTCTGGTGACAATAGCACCGTTAGATATGAACTATGACAATGTTGCGTCTTCAAGACAGCAAGGAAGCTGCGATTCCCACGGCCTCGAAGCAAGCCCACGCAGATTGCAAAACTTACGTACATCGACGACATTGTTATGAGTTGGCAACATTTGATTCAATGCGAGCACTCAATGGTTGAGATGCATTACGGGTAGCGGTGGTTGTTATGATGAAATAGTAACGGTAAAGCACAACGGATTGTCGGATTGCTTGTTTAAAGTGTACTACTGGATTGAGCGCGTATTGCTCACATTAGTGCTGTCACTGTTAAATAATGATGTGACTCGCTCTTCTTCTGTATATATTGAAGCATGCTTTTGGCATGATTATTATCAAAATGTTGTGGTGTTAGAAAGTGCGGTGCGTGCGTTTCAGTCGAATACTGGGTACCTACTCGAGTCGATTCCCACAATAACCGCGACGGCATCGACAGCGCGCGCGCATTCAACCCACGCAAACCTAACTACTAATTATTAAACCTAACGGGCCGTTTCCACACTCTCTTGATTTATTTGACCAAGCAGAACGATATGATAATTTTAGGGCGAAAGCGAAGCTTCCCTGTACTTATGTTTATCGTTACGTACTGACGAATGCATGGAATGATTACACCAGCGCAGGAGTTGATACTTGTTCTACATTATGTATGTACCGACGAACGGAAGAAACCTTATCTACACTACCTCATCACAAACAGATCATCCACGGTGAGATAATGCTTGTTTTAGATAACACACTCGAATATATTACACAATATATCACAGATATTACAGTTTTATATTAAAAAAAAAATAATAATAATAATAATAGCATAAAACATTTCCTTCCTGAATTCGTTGCGAATTTTGAGGGGTAGGACGAAAAGCCCAAAAGGCTTAATGATTTACAACAGACAGAAAGTAGTCTAGACGAAATAGTCTATTCCGTGCAAGATTCACCAATCAGAAACCCTTATTTGTGGAGGGCATACCATGGACATCAAACGGGCGTACTGCGGGTCAACGACTGCGCCCCGGCCACCGCCGCTCGAGGTGAAATAATTCATCTAGTCCATTCGACACGGCGCGGGCACCATCGGAACACGGCCTGATATGGTGACCGTCACACACTGACGACATTACATGCATTCCCACACAAATCGATCACGGATAATGGCATTGCGGAAAGGCCAAACATGATCGAGCGTATCTATCAACAATATTGAAATCGTGATTGAAATAATAAAACTCTTAGATCTCGTTACTTCGAGGACAAAACACTTTCCATACAAAACTTAACTCGGTAGTCCAGTCTTCAAATAGGAGAATAATAAATATAAAAAGTAACCGAAACCTGTTTAAGCACGTCGGTTGAAATTTAAAACAGTAGAGTTCAGTGACAGGCGGACAACACGTAAACGGCCATCAACAGGCCCATTGTCAGGAATTCGGGCGACGAGCCGGCGCACGCGCACGATACATTTATTGTCAGCCAATTACAGTGGGCCTCCAAAACGAAATGTTTTCGCTAAAAGCTCTCCAGATTGTAAAGAGAACAATGTGTATAAAAGATATGCAAAATTATCTAAGCATACAAAAGCCGTGAAGCGGTGCACTAAAACCAGCTCTCGAGTAGTCCTTGAACATCTGTCTACATAACGCGTTACACGTACAGGACATGTGCAGCAAGGATCAGGTGTCGCGCCGCACTGACCGTGGGCAAACCCTGCCGGACGGGTTGCGAGCCCGTCGCTTCAACCGTCTGCCGACACGAGAAAGTAAAAACTCAAATATTTCGATACATCAAATGGTACCGATAGTGTACGTAAAAAGTATACGCCAATAACGAAGGATTTAAAGATCGCGATCAGAGGAATCGACGGCGAGCATCGAAAAAGAGAAGGACGGCAACGATGAGACAATTAGAATTAAAGTGAACAATGTTGCATGAACAAAAAGATCTAGAGTGAGGCTCGTTACGGATAACGAGGCGTCCTCCGAGGCGAAGGCGAAAAGAAACGATTTAATTGCGTCCACAATTAGCCTACAAAACAACCTGTTGCGTTCGCATTACTGAAGCGTTTAAATAAGAGAAACAAGTGATGATACATTCTGACAACTAGATACGATTTATATCAATTCTGACGTAGCGTAACGTTCGATTGGCGTATTTTTTCTTTCTATATGGGCGTGGTCCTTGGGGTGTTCAAAGAGGAAAGTCATGGCAGCTGGTGCGTGAATTGGCGTTGGATTAAGACAAAGCACGTGCCCCGGGTGGCACTAAGCCGTGGCAGGCTAGCGTGCATTAATCGGCTAATTAGCCGCCTCTCGCTACTCTGGTGTTAGGGCGTCTAGACGTATTCCGGCTTTGTTGCTAACTTGACGCATGAAGAGGGACTTGATTAATGGAGCTTTTAGAATAACTGTAGGAGTAAGACAACACACATACAAAGTCGTCACTGAAATCAGGAAGTTTGCACTACTTCGTGAATTAGGCGATCGCCAAAACTGGTGAAGATAATTTAGGATGGGAGCAAATATGTATATCTACGAAATCTGGATCCAGATGCATCACAAACAATAACAAATATTTCTATCCATAAAAACGAAGCATTCGACCGATATAACACTTTGATCTGTAGAAAGTTTCAAAGAATAACACTAAAAGTGGAGTTCGTATTGGCCTACTCAATGAACTTGGGAAATTTTACTAGACGTTGGCTTGAGGCCAAGAAAACATGATGGTTACGGGGGCAGATGGCAGATGGCGCGTATGATCGCCTGTGCGACACGGGCCTGCCATAAAGGCTATGTAATCATTGATATATCGGTTATTATAAGGCTGTCTCCGCCGTTTGATCGAGTTGGTTGTGCAGAATTGGTTGTTAGTTTAACGTGTTTGTTTGAAAGCTTTCGAGCTTTTATTGAGTACAGGGTCGAGGCCAAGTCGATGTTCTGCTATTTTCGGTAACTAAAAAATATGGCAGATACATCACGAGATATTTATGTTTTACTGAACTTGCAGATCACAACGTTCAATTTGTTGTGATAACTTGATACGCTTGTCATCCGAAACTCTTAATTTGCATTTAATGCGTTTATTATTTCTTGTGTGAATGTGTTCTTTGAAATATCTAAAAAATATCAAGGGCAAGCTGGAAACCTTAGCAGCAGCCAAAACCGTCCGTCAAGACCCTCACAGGTGGACCTTACTGCATCGATGTTCTGAAGGCAAGGTTTGACGTAATCCAAAGATGAATATCAATAACCGTGGCTGCGGGGTTGTACACAAATCGGTGTGTTGTGTGCGGGGGTGGTATCGATCAGCGTGCGGCCGGGCGGGCCGGGCGGGAAGCGCGCGCCGGTACGTGCGACGTGCACTTATCGCCGTCTTCACACCTAATTTATCGCGTGTCGCCATCGAAGCGCTGTTTGTATACACTGTTATGATACCCCGGCACAGGGGTATGTACATATTTTTATGCGATGATGTATCAGTTTATGAGATTTCTACCGAGTCTACTTGAATGGGTGTAATCGAGAGTGAATTGAATTTTCTGTTTTATCGTCAATCTTATTAAAATAAATTGAATATGTATAAGATTCTAATCTGACTCATAGTAAGTACCTGTTGTTGTGAAGAGGCGTAGTAGTAATAGTATTTAGGGTTAGCGAACTTTGCAAAAAGTTACAAGGACCTCATTTTTGTAAAAGCCAGTTTATGTAGCAGGACCGGGACAAATCTTCGTTTTACGACTAGTTTCATAGTATTATTCTAGAAGTATCCTTTTGGGCACATTACCAGTGGCCAGCGATGAGGAGGAATTTTTAGACGCCATATTTATCGATGCCATCAGATGTTATTATGTAACTACACCGGAATGAGAGGGTGGGGCAGTAGCACTAGCTCAATAGTTAAGACATTAATAGGTCAGCCGGAATACTGCTACCGAATATTAAAATATTCAGAGGCACGTATCCGTAGCGGGTACACGAGTCATATTTTCACAAAATTCTGTGTTACCACTATTTGAGTTGCTACGGTTCCGTGAAGGTCGCTTGACACGTGGTCGTCACGTTAATTAGATCGGGTACGTGGGGGCGTGCTGCTCGCGCGGTTTGAGCCGGCCAATAGGCGGACAGCGGATGGGATCGATAGAAGGCCGCGCCCGCGCTCGCATCCGCGCCCGCGACCGCGAGCACCCTGTGATTGATCCAAACACCGCCCGCCTCGCAACGCAACCCTTGTCCTCGGACTGTTTGAGGGGTTCTTACAAGGCTACGACGACGCGTCGGACGGGCGGGATGCAGTCGCGTGAAAGTAAGGGAGAAGCTTCATGATGCCTCACCAAATCTTTTTAAAATATAAAGGCGGTTTTATAAACATTTTTGGGATCCACAAAGATATTGTTACCGACACAACTAAACAAACTCATTATTCTAAATGTTTCTCTCTGTTGGTCGCTGGTCACATAGGTAGTTGAATTCTAGACGAAGTTTCCGAACAAATAAAGGCGGCGAGCACATTCCTATTTACGGAGAACATTGTTATGGGGCGGGGAAATGGGGCGAAAAACCGGCAGTTTGGACAGGCATTATCGTGAAAATGGCGGTATTCTCGTCCGAATAAATGTTCGAGATACAGAAGCGAGTCGGTATGATCAGGGCGGGCGATAAAGTGGCTAGTATATCGCTGGTGTATTAATAATTAAGGCGGGGGCGGGCCACACAGGGGTGCACCTTGACACCCCTTGAACCCTACCAGCGCCCACCTCCCCGCTATTTGCATGCGCCAGCCAGCCTGCCAGGTGTTGAGATATACCAGTTAATTGGACGGTCAATTAGATTTCATAGAAATGACTGCGATAAATCACTCGGAATCGCAAATATATTTCATTGGATTGGGTTAACATAATGTATTTACGATTTACTAGGCAGCCAACCACATTGAATGATGAATATATTTTGCTCAATGGAAATACTATTAGTCATTGCTGCCATTAGCGTTAACAAAATAATTTAATCGGTCACTTTACGCACAATGTGGGTGGGACCGCAGTGCCGTTGACAAGTACTTGAATTGAACTTCAACTATCAAAGATTACTCGGTTTAGCCAATATTCTTGTGCTTGGTAACTGAATAAATGAGCAAATCTAGGGCTAGCGTGACCTTTATTAATTTCATTAGCGCAGCGATAAAGCTGTTCCATCGGAGTCGCAACAAGCACGCCCACACGGGGTGGGTAACGTGACATTTGTACCCCTGTGCCCGCGCGCCACCCTTCCCCCGGCCCACGTGCCTCACCCGAACAATATACCAAGTAGCCTTCGGGAATCTTCGGTCTTAGCAATATTCATAGTAAACAAAGAGTAAGATTTTTTGTAAGATCCTTGGTTACGTGACCTCGTTAGATGTGGGATGTTTAGTATTAGAACTCATAGTAACTTTTGGGATGGCTATTTAGTAAGCTCCGTAGCAGAAAACAATGCATTTTAGTAAATAATTACATAACAGGCTTCAGAACGCTGTTTCAAATTAAAATTTCCAGCGTAATTCACGCTTTTCAGACAAGCCAAATAAAAAAACACACGACATAAACAACGAAAACGAAAAATATCCGCGCTTTGCCTGCAGAGTTCCGCGTCCGCAAATCGGCCCCCTTGCATCCATCCCCCGGCGTCGAACCGGCGCGGCTCGGGGTTGGCCTAAACAGATTATCCGCTGTCGCGTCCGCCGGCGGGTCAGGCCGTTAATCTCCGCGCAAATAGGCTCACGTACGACCGTGGAACCGTGGTACCCGCTAAAATTATAACCGCCGCCGGACGGTTAAATATTAAAGGGAGATCGCAACCACCGATATGCAGCCGAGACGTGTTAATCTCTGTTTTTACAAGGGTAAGCCGCGCGTTACGGTGTACTTATTGTTCATAGGGTTATCAACATGTCTTCATTTTGGGGCAACAGTACATACAATTATGGTGGTTTTAAATCCAAACAAACAAGGACTCAACGATAACTAGGTACCTTGGAGGGTTGCAATAGAGACACTACCGAAAGCCGAGTACAATTGCGATATATAGCATTTCAGAAATGAGTTCTTAGTTTGGTTCGAAGCCAATTTAGCAAGCTTATATTGCGCTGAACCGATCGGGATTACTATATCTCCGGAAACAATGAAAACGCGAAGCCAGAGACAATAAACTTAATAACCAACAGACTGTCGCAAGTTCATAACTCTATAGAGTAATCAATTGTGAAGTCAAACCTATTTCGTTGGCCGGTACGAACGGGAAATTGCCATACGTCCGGCTATTTCCGTCCGTCCGCAGTCGCCCGTACGACAGAACGTGCTGCGACCTTCGAGTGCAGTTGCACGCGCGACGAAAATGTGCGGAGTAACGAGAAGCAGTGCGAACAGATGTCCCTACAAGTAAGCTCCAACATTGTCAAATACACGACTGATCCTGTTTTTAAATGAGCGAAACCAGTTTACGTTTGTGAGTACGCTAAAAATAAATCCGCTGAAACGCTGTTGTGGTTTGGGAAGCTCATTTGTTTATGAGAGCCAACATGTTTCAATCGCGATGATTAACTTCAGCAATGATCACATTAATCCTGATATATGTCAAAGGACATTTCCAGCAATTCTGTGGCTGGTATACGACAGAATTACATTCGAGGCGTACAATAAAACATAAATGATAAAGTCTAACGTCGCCGGGACGTCCTTGCGGTACCCGTTTCCATATAAGCGGAAACTGGGTGACCGGGGAAGATTTATCGTAGCAATAACGGACTTATTTTTAGCACGATCCTCGAGTGTTTCAACTCCAAAATAGCTCGACATCAATGTGCGAATACATTGGAAAACAAAATATTTGGGTCTGACGTGAAATGCACGTTCATACGGTTCTCGATTGATTAAAGGTTATTCAATGGTCTTTTACCAGCTGCAGTTAATTGCATAACAGAAAAGCTTTTCGACGAATTATTTATTGACGCGCCAATAAGTTTTCTTAGAAGTAATCCACTCAGGATTAGCAGTCTATTTGTATGCATATTGACACCATTATTTGAATATATCGATATACACATCCAAGATACAGCCCTTTAGCAAAGTTGGCAGCGTTTCAACAAGCGACGTCCACATGCCATGCTGATGTACTCTCGCACAGTAGCCATGACAGTGAGGCCGATCTGAAAGCACTTCCTTTAATACGTCAAGGACATGAGTGAGAGGACTTTGACCGACGATAGGACAGCATTTACTGAAGCATATTAGCATGTAACATGTTGTTAAACCCTATAGAAATGGTAGCAGATAATACGGGCTTCCCACGCTCGACTCAATTGTGTGACACAGGCCGCAATATTACGACGGACAATATTCTTATTGCTTATATTGTAGTCTAGAAAAAAGATCGCAATAATACTATTTAATTGTAAAATGAGACGAAAAGTTAAGTTAGCGGGAATTCCGTTAAAGCCTCGCCAGGTCTCGGCGATTCTACGTTCAAAACCTTGGAGAAACGGAGCAATAAACGTAAATAAGTAACAACAACACGCCCAAGAAAATGTTCGCAGCGAGCAAGAAAATTTCCTCGCCTTTACGAAAACTTAATTGGATATTGATTGGTGGAGGGTAAGTAGTAGCAGGTAACGAGTTCCGATGTGGCCGCACGCTCGCAAATAGCGTCATTCAGTTTTTAACATCTGTATCGGGTGGGTCGTAACCGAGCGGATAACACGTTTACTGCTACTTAGCACATAGGTGCGATATTACACAACTTTTCTTGTCGACTAACGCCTCTGTGGCATATCCGATCGAAACTAGTGTATTGTGTTAGTGTTGTAGCCTTGTTATGTTTTAGGTGAATGATCTTCCACTCTTTGGGAAGGTATGCACTTATTGAGTTATGTTACTAGGGAAATAGCGATAGGAAACCCAGATGTATCGGTCAGTCAAAGGTTTGATTGGTGGGAACATCAGACCTTGGCATTCACGCATAAACAGTGCAATAATCTGTTGTTTATCTAACGTGCGGCTATCAACCTATCGAGTGGTATGTTGACTAATAGAATCGCAAGGTTGAAACAATTGCGCCGACGACGGTCGCTAGTGGCCGCAGAAGTCAGTAATAGGACTGCGGACGGACCGCGAGCCGCAAGAGGGCCATCCAAATAGGATTACTTTGTGGGGGTACTGTATTCGAACAGTACTTGTAGTTAGAAAAAGTTTAGTAAGAACCAGCAATAGGAGCTAGTTGAATATTGTATCCGGAAAACTTGGTTCAGAACAGTATCGAGAGATTTAGTAGAATTTGAATGTGATCCAAATGAAGCAGGAGACAATATTTAATCTATAAAAAGCTCTGCTATTTAGGAATATAATATGATTTTCTTTCTATTACTCAATTTTTTATATTTCTAAACGACCCATTAATTACTGGGATAGCTGATATTTACCTGTTTAAATGGTAAACAAGGATAATCTATTATCGCTATTGAAAAACTCGCTAGGAACACAATGTCAATGTTACGACTTACACAATCATCAATTGACCTTCGCAGTGTTCAGTATGTGTGTATCGATTTTGTTCAACTGTAAACTGCTCCTACTGCGTTTAAAAAGTTCGCGTGAAAAGCTTATCAATGAACATGGATATGACCAGAAACCAATATAATGAAAGTCAGCAATTAAACTATTCAAGCCGAAAATCTTCTGCAGGTCTTTTGGGCTAGGGCCAGAGCCTGTCAGGGTTGCGGAACCTGTTCGAAAGATTCACCGCGGCCCGGGGAGGCTACTCTCTAAGCCGTAGTTTCGGGCTTAGTGGCGGGCGTATTCTAGTCCGTATCTCCTAACCACTAAGAATGAATGACAACACGATTTGACACCACGCAAGTCCGTAGGTAATACGGAGTAGAATACGCCCGCAAATAAGCCCGAAACTACGGACTTCGGACTTAGAGAGGGGCTACTCTCTAAGTTCGGACTTAGAGAGTAGCCCCTCTCTAGTTTCCTGGAACGCAAAGGGCTTTAGGAAGAACTCGGATGGATTTGAGTCAGTAAGAGTCTGACACGCCCTTCCGCTCCACCCAGAGCGGAAGAAGTCATTTGATATTTCCGATCCTTACAAAAAAAGGTCTTATAGCGAGTGCTATTAAAGTAGGAGAGGTCAGTTTAACTGAGTAGCCTGCCTCTGTTTGTTTTCTCGTAACCGCTTAATGTTTATGGTAGCTTATTACAAAAGAACACTGAAACAAAGCTAACAGTGTCACTCGTAAAAACGTTAAATAAATACTTTTTCATTGAAACAAAACAAAGCCTCATAAAGACATAAGCTACGACCAAAAACTTCAAACAAAGCGGTTCAACAGTAGTTTTCTTTCACGCTCCTTTGTAAACATTTGATATGTGTACAAAGTAGTACAAGTAAAAGGACATTATATATATTATTTAATACCAAGTACTGCGTTGACATCTAGTGTGGATAATCATAAGCGACAAACCAAAACAATAGCCAGGGACCAAAATAAAGACCGTTTATGCAGATTTATGTCACGTTCTATTTTAGTATTCGACCAGTCGCGCGTGAACTTGCCCGCTAGAGGGCGCGCCGAGTGTTGCGCACGCGCCGGCCGCTTTAAATAAGAGTACAAGAGGAAAACTCCAACGTTCGAAGAACGGTGATGGTAGATTAGTCATTGCGCACGTAATTTCATGACTATTTTCAATTGGATGACACTGCCAATCCATGGCAGTTCATGGTATTTATTTAGAGGTACGAAGAAGCCAACGCAATGGCAATAATAAATTCATGACTTACGAGTAATACAAACATAACATACTCGTACGGGGAAATATAAATTGAATCGCAATACCATTTTCATAAATTCTGGTGGTTTCCGTGGAAGAGCAACAGATGAAAACCGTATTAAACTGGTTTGGAAGTTAAGACGTGAAAGAATCCTTTCAATTTACCCTTCCAAGACTGCAATAAGTCATTCGCAGCCCGCAGCGAACCCTGGGATGAAGAAACAAAACCACCTGTTGAATCAAATTGCTTTGTGAAAAACATTTGATAGATGTCTTGAGGTGTTTGCGTCTCGACAGCTTTCCTAGATTTTAATAAAAAGCTCTCGTTTAACAACTTTCTTTTAGGAACGTTGAGATTTGGCTTCGGTTGTTTTAATCTTTTTTATTTTATTTTTATTGAATAAGGTAGGTCCTTAAAACTATCTTTACAGGTTGCCCTATAAACGAGTAGACCTCTTGACCGATTTTGGCCATGGCGGCCAATCTCATCCGAGACAGGCCATCGGCGCGGGACATATTATAGTGCACAAATGTGTGCGCAAACACAGGTGCACTCCCTCTTCCATCACTCCCTAATTCCGATGGACACGACCGGAGAGAGATCTGGCGCAGGACCAACGGCTTAAAGTGCTTTCCGAGGCACGGGGGTGTCACACCACCAACTTCCAAACTCCGGGCTGGGGAATTCCTATTGGAAAAACTCAGTTATACTTTTGCCCGACCTGGGAATCGTACCCCAGGACTCCACGCTCGGCAGTCGCGCTTGTGACCACTAGACCAACGGAGCAGTTAAAGTTTTGAGGTTGCCCTAAGAAGATTGTCAAGTGCATACATATCTACTGAGATCAGGGTGCCAAACTAATTTGTAAGTAACGTTCGGATTCGCATGTCAATCGCTATCTGTCTAAAATGACTGACTGCTAAACCGGAGGTCGTGGGTTCGATTCCCACCCAGGACAAATCTTTGTGTGATGAGCATGGTCATTTGTTCTGTTTTTGGGTGTAATTTGTCTATTATATGAAGGTATTTAGAAATATATAAGTATGTTTATCAGTTGTCTGGTTGCCATAGCACAAGGCTCTGCCTAGTTTGGGATCGGATGACCGTGTGTGGGTTGTCCCAAGATATTATTTTTATATTATTATTGTATGGAAAATGAGGCTTTTTTAGATCTGAGATTGCATGCGAACGTTGATAAGAAGAATTAGTCGAATTGGCTCACAGAACATAAATCCAATAAGTAAAAACATAAACATAATGCCAATTATAACGTCGTATTCAGAATGATATTCTCATGATGAGATCAGCTTTTGCTAGCAGTTAAAAGGCGATAAACGAACCCTGTACTAAATCATTTTTATTAGTAGTCTATAGTAGGCGCCAGATAATCGTGGAATAACGGTCATTGACCCACCTACAATTATTGACATTTTTAATTTGAAAAACGGAATTAATGACACAAAGCTGTCCCGAATCATCATCTCTCGTGATCCTTAACATTGTCTAATAATGAAAAACGATTCATATTTAATTGTTCAGGTACCTATGAACAGTTATTAGGGAAAGGTCAATGTACTTTATTCCACATTTATCTGGCGCCTACTATAGTACTTGGGCATCGTGAATATAAACTGTCATAACATTAATTACCTACAGATTGAATATAACATTTTCCTGTCCCACAGTTACTGGCGTAGTTTAAACACAACAAAATTTAGACGTATCGATGTCATTTAACTAATGTATAGGTAAATAGATGCCCTAAAGTTATTTCGTACAAGCTATCGCCCGCGTTTATGTCGAAAATTATCCCAAGGGAACATATTCCCGGGATGAAAAGTATCCTATGTGTTATTCCAGACCTACCTAGTGGATCTACCTCTGTGCGAAATTTCATCGATCCGTTCAGCCGTTCTGACTTGAAAGAGTAACAAACATCCATCCATACTTACAAATTTTTGCGTTTATAATATTAGTAGGATATTCAATGGTTACTTAATTCACAGGGAATTATAACACCTTGAATTTTTTGCATCAACAGGATTTAAAGAAACCTGCAGGCCTACTATGACGTGCTATTGCCATTCAATTCCGAAGATGTAAACGGGATAGTGCTATTCGCTATGTATAGCTCCGTCTCCCTCTTAGAGCGGAATCATGATCGTTTTAAGACTTCATAGTAGGACTTCTGTTCTATATATTTTTTTTTAATTCCACCTAAATTAGTTAAAGTGAATTAGGAAAGAACCTGAAGCAATCAGAATCAGAATCAGAATCAGAATGCTTTATTTGTAAACATAGGTCAAATTACAATAGTTGCGAGATGGTACAGTTATACAGATCCTCTATGTTTTGCCCTGAGGCGTACAAATATTCCTCAATTCAAATAGTAATAATAGTAGTAGTAATAGTAGTAATATTTCGACCAAAAGCTACCAAATACTATAATATTAAGTAACTTCTGCAAAGCTAATAGATTCACTATCAATCATTGTTTTTATAATGAAAACAGCGCACAATCCTACAGGGGATCTACTATGAAGTCTTAAAACGATCATGATTCCGCTTTAAGAGAGAGACGGAGCTATACAAAGCGAATATCACTATCCCTTTTACATCGTCGGAATTGGATGGCATTAGCACCTCATAGCACCAGCTCCAAACTAGAAAGCTGATTCACATCTAAAACTCAAGTTCTATCCACTGTAGGGGTTCAGATCCCCTGCCAGCGGAAGGCGGCAGGAATTTGTTCGAAAGAGTCACCGCGGCCCTGGAACGCAACGGGCTTTAGAAGGAATGGGTTTTAGTCAGTAAAGAAAAAGTCGTTTGATAATTTCCCATCCTTAAATAAAGGGGTTCAGTTCTGCGAAAAACTAATCATTTCAGTCCAGCATCGTTCCATATATTTTTGTTTGCTGAATCTGATGTTCTCACTAGGTTTTATTATACTAGTATATTTTAATTTCGATCCTTCCTTTTTTATAAAAGGATGAAATAACTGTACGCACAAAACCAAGTTAATTAGTAACAAAGCAGAATACTACCTACTCCCAAGAAATTTTAGCCAATATTTTTCCAATTTCACAAAATGAATAGCCGCCATCAAATGGCAATGGAATGTTTGTTTGTTAAACAAATACAATATTAAGGGGGAAACAAACATAACGGCAGGAAAAGTTGTGAGGAAAAACAATAACATAATAATTTTTACTTTCTAAAATTAAAGGCAATCTATGTGAAAAAGACCTGATTTCAGGACGAAACAGGAATATAAAAACCGAAGACGAAATATGGCACGTATCTAACATGAATTTGAGCATAGAGCTCGCGATCCCAAAAGGTTTTAAGGGTGCGTTTATTGACATTACATTAGTATGAGAGGAAAATGAGTGGCGCAAGGATGCGTAACGATGTGAGCGATTGCACAAGAGATGTGCGAGGTAGCTGAGTGGCGCGAGGATGCGAGGATGCGTAGCGACGCTGTGAAACCGTGCGCAGATGACCATCCCCCACATCCCTCGCACCCATCCTTCGCTCGTTTTGTACGTACAAAAACCTCGCGCCGCTAAGCCGTTTCCACCAGAGTTGCGGAGAGCGAGGCTAGGTAAATGAAGTGATTCTATTGATTGTTAACAAACACGGGATGTGTTACGCTACGCATTTTCGCACATCCATCGCCATTATGAATATGTTGGGAAATAAGAAATAAGGCAACGACAACTATGTTTAAAAGAGCGAAATTACACGAGGAAAAGTAAAGCACCACGAATTTACTTAAGATGAAAGGGGCAAGTGTCCCATAGAACCGCCCACTAAAAAGCCTGACGAAATCGAGGTCATGTCTCGTCGCAAATTGGGCGGGCGGCCACACAGGCTGTACTTATGGACGAAGCCTACCGCTCAAATATAAATGAAGATTTCCTCCAGGATTACCAGTGCCACAGTAATGAAATTTTATGTTAGCGCTTCTACGGAATGGCCGAAACAGCAGATTTTTGGCCCTGGCAACTTTAGAACATAACGCTTTAAAATTTAATCAAGAAAATAGGCTGAAGACTTGAAATGCTCTGAACTCTAGACATTTCTGAGTGAATAAGGCCGCTAAGGGTATTTTATATTTAATTTGAGGCTTGATAAATATAAGGTTCAAATGTTTTCGAAAACGAATCACCGTAACTGCGATTGGGAACGAATCTGTCCTAAATAAATATGGACTAGATGGAAAGTCAAGAGGTAAAATTCAATTAAGGCTCCAATTTCTAACACATATTTTGCTTTCCAGTCATGGTTACTTTTGCGTATTTCAGCAAGAAAAACATTGTGGGCAAGTCTGTTCCACAATCCGCGAATCTCTCGTTTATATTCGGAAATAAAACACCCTAAAACTCCCTCCTTTCTTTTACCTCGCAAGAAACAATTTCAAAAGAGAAGCGAAAACTACTTTCAATTCAAATGTAGTCCCGACCATCGTATAAAACACTGGGAGTATAGTTGGAAGACTCATTCATTACGTTGATTACTTGCTCCGTACCTCCCGGGCCGGTTCCTTCCTGGATTCCCTATTGTCATCGGCATGACGTCGTCGCCGCGTCGCGAGATCTTAATCTTTCTGTTAATTGTCGCGATACAACGTCTCTCGTTTTGGTTAACGAGCTGTTAACTTGAGCCATTGTGTCGCCTGCCTTTGCAAGATAATCTGCTCAAATTGCATAATGTCGCACTGTGTAATGTATTTATTTTTTATTAGAATTTTTGTTATGAAACTATGTCTGTGTCTACGGTAAAAGTGGTACAACTAATAGTTTAGTAGAACATTGTTATCTATAAGACAAGGCTGTGTCTAATTCCAAAGATAATAGACATATTTCAATGTGTATTATTAACTAATTTTGGTTTCCAAGAAATGGAAATAGTTCCAGCATTCGCAGCGTGTGTAAACTTTGTAAATAAAGGTCAGCCAGCACCAGAGGTGCAACAGTGTACTTGACATATTGATTTACATTAAAGGAGTAATGTAAGTACATGGTCAAAGGCCAAAGGTCAAAATACCGTAAGTAAGCAATCTTCGGACAATTCACTTACATAAGTAAAAGTTAATGAATGAGTACTCACGGCTGGCAATCAGTTCTGGTGCGACGAGACCATTCAGGTCAGGCTCTTCGCCATACCAGAATATCCATAGCTCTTTAGCGGCTCGGAGGGAGAGGGGCGGCGGGACGGGCGCGCTCATCTCATAGATGTTGTCGGGCGGCGGCGGCGCCGGCACCCGCCGCCACACGCACAGGATGTCGCCGGCCAGGCAGCGCGCGTAGCTGCTGATGACCGGGTCCGCCAGCGGCGCGCCGCCCTCCTCCCCGTCGCCGCCGCCGCTCGTCTCCCCCCATACGAGCTTACGCCATTTTATGCCATACAGCTCCGTCTGGAATAAGAAAAAGACGGTTAAAGGTTAAGCTGTTGTTAAGTCAGACTTATCAAGAAAATCAAGTATTTTTGAAAAAACACAACATTCCTTGATTACAGAATACTTTTGTTGATTTTGAAGCTTTTCAAAAAAACTCCGCAAGGTCAAGTCAATCAGAAGACATTACAACCAGAACCAAAAACAAGAGAATAGAAGAATACCCAAGTGCGTTAAACACAGGAAACCTTTTGATGAATCAAAAACAGAGACAATGAAGTTATAATAACAATAGGATTTTAGTAGAGCCAGTACAAATTACATAGCGTATTATCTAAATACGAATACTAACACGTGACAACATAGAACGGAGTTTGTAAACAAACAATGAAACTTCGCGAAAACAATAAGAAGTCCGCAACGACGGCAAACCTGCCAACATGGACGGAATTAATCGTCCGCATAATCAGGACGAAAATGCACAGAGACCTCGAAATTGTTCTAAAATTGTCTCTGGCAAGAGTCCAGGGGGACAGAGGTGCAAGATCAGTGGTATTCTGCGTCGCACCCGGAACCGCCGTGCACCGCGGCGAGGAATTATAGATTAGAAGACTAATGTTACCTCTAGAAGCTTTCGCATGGGACTTAGTTAAAATACATGTACCTACGCGATATTCTGGCAACACACGGCTAGGTAGTAAAAACGGTGATAAGGCGGCACGATGCTCTAACGCGAAGAGATTAACCGAGACTGTTTTTGTAGCGCCGACACGTGTTCCGTAGATGAAGCAGTTACCCGAACGTATTAAGGCTTTATTTTATAGAGAACCACTAGTGCCCGCGTAAACATTATTAACACATTTTACGAACATGTCAATTATATTAATAACGATGATCGCGACATCCGGTGCACCTGTGTCTGCCATTACGGACAAAAGCTTTCATAAATACTGTATAATAACCGTTCAGGGCGGCAATTCATGTTACTGATGTTCATAATATTTAAACTTTATTTATTGAATCAGCTGAAGGCACATTAAAATCGCCTGCTGAACGTTTTTAAGCAAATATGGACTCGGATATAAAATTAAACGTGCAATAGCGATGGACATAACAGCATACTTTCGTTTTCCTTGTAATCTCTGAATTGAAAATATTTACATGGAATGCCAATTACAGTGCTGTTTTCCGTGTGTCTTGTCAGAAAAGTCTTAAGGAAATAATACGGCGTGCGTGGTCGAGAGACTTGGGAGCTAGTCACGATTTGAGCACTATTAGATTAGTTCATTCGTCTGCATGATTTAAACAGCTTCCGTTACAACTTTATTCTAAGTGGCTGTAGCGTAGTTTATAAAGCCACAAATCGTCCGTTAAACTTTTCATTCACACATAACCCGAAAATGACCGAGCAGCCAATTAGTTTCCCATTCACAGAGCCATTAGTGAGCGGCAATTGCACGGCTAAGTGTGAGTACATGCGGCAGGTGGTGTGTCGACCTTGGGTATGCAAATATTTTATCGGGTCAAACACCCATCGCCCCTCGCTGGACACTGCCTGCCTATAACACTTAACTATGTTTTTCTAGTCTCTTAAGTTTTCACTTTCGTTAGCTAATTATGTTTATTTATGCGGATTTTGGTTTATTAACATTTTTATCTGTTAAGTTTATGCAGTAATCATCTGCTTTTAGGGATAATGGTACTTTAGAAACATGGAATCTAACTTTATTACACAATACACATATAGTTCTCATATGATTTGACCAGTACAGATTGTATGGACTTTAAAAGAGACTTTGACCTCTGAGTTTGATTCGGTGTTTCTTCTCAGTGTAGTCAGCTAGGAAACACCGGCTTCATCTAGCTTAAAATTACCAAAAAAGATTGACGTGTAAAAGTGCTATGTTTAACCTACTTGCAAAATAAACATCATTTATCGTTCTTAAGGAAATCATTCGATGTTAATACTGTCATTTGTATTACACACGCAGAATCATCAATGTAAATAACCCCAAACCCAAAATATGTTTATTGTTTAAATACATTACTTTCCGAAAGCTTTCAACCCTTTACCGCTAGCGGTCGGCGGCACTCCGCCCGAGTTTCTGGTCATTTAAATAAACATAAAACCATACACAGTAAACTTGGTTCCGTTTAAATGGACAGTAAGTTGAGCATAAATATCAGTTATTACGTAACTGATTAATATCATGTATTAAAGTAAACACGACCGTACTAGTGCGATACATATCTGCTGTTAAGCTTCTGGTGTTTTTCACGAATTGAAACTTATCACACGTCTCGTGTTTTTATTATAAGGTTGATTTTGACCTGTGACTCTTTGGTTTTAAAAAGAGCAATTCGACATTAAAGGCCGATATTTGCGTCAAATCAAATCGTTCTTTGTTTGCTAGACGGCACACTGAACTAAATTCTTTACCTATTAATTTGGTAACACAAAGTTCATTGTACATTTTTCACGACACACGCATCTGCGGCGGAAGGGGCTAAACGCACCTGGCAGACGTGACGCGTGGGGTCGCATCGACCTAACGCGATAAGGGGAGAAATAAGTAACTCCGAACGAGTTTAGTGTTAACTTCCAAATGAGGGTTATTGGTCGACGCTTTAAACGCGACTGCTAACCGATGTTTAGATATAAAATTATACAAGTTAGCCGTGTTGTGCTGTGCTACGGAAGTTTTATTACTATTTTATTAGCCATATTAATTAGGTTTTTATTGAAATATAATACGCGTCTATAAACGGTGACAGATATTAAATCGTTTTAGTGTATTATGTACGAGGTAGTGCGTACGACTGATTTGATTGAACATTAGTTCAAGATCATAGATCAGTCAATGCTGAAGCTTGATTGAAAGGCTGTTTCAATAAGAAGTTGGATATCATTCTTGAGTACATATGGAGGAATGCGTCAAGCTCGGTGTCGTGAATGTTCGTTCGGGCGGCGCCGGGGCCGGCCGGCGGCCGCTTTCTAACGCGCCCGATGCGCCCGCGCAGTCCGCTTCACTTTCTATTGTACGACGACGTGACGACTTGCCTTCATTTTATATTAATTTATTTAATTACCCGTAAAGCTCATACATTCTTGCTGGTAATGTATATCAAATTAAGCAGGTATCCAGATAAAATCAGCTATAGTAGGCGCCAGATAAATGTGGAATAAAGTACATTGACCTTTCCCTAATAACTGCTCATAGGTACCTGAACAATTAAATATGAATCGTTTTTCATTATTAGACAATGTTAAGGATCACGAGAGATGATGATTCGGGACAGTTTTGTGTCATTAATTCCGTTTTTCAAATTAACAATGTCAATAAATGTAGGTGGGTCAATGACCGATATTCCACGATTATCTGGCGCCTACTATAGTCCCTTTGTATTAAAGGTACAACCAATAATGAAATCAATCGAGTAAGTACACTCCTAATGTATGCACGAGTAAGTGAGCAAAGGAACTCATCAATAAAACATCGTATAAGCGAGTCGCTAATGTATTTCCAATACACCCACACTGAGGTCAATGGATCACAATGAAAATTCAAAAGCTGCAGTACCTCTCTTGTGATGCTATGACAAAATCGCCTGGTGGATATAACGCAAAAATATTCCCCGACAAAGAGAGCACAGGGTAGAGCAAGTTTGTCGGGAATAATCTGCAGTTATTTGAATTTAAAATGCGAAACGAACGAGCGACGGTTAGAAGCCTAACCCGACGATAACACCCGGATGAAGCCGGTCGAAAGCCGTGCCTTTTCCGGAAAATTCTGACTGCAAGCGATTCTAAAGCGGTGTTACGTCACTACGTGCAAGCCTTTCAAAAGTTTAAAGACATTTTTTTTGGCGTCTCGCAGTTCAACCTATAAGGTTGTCGGCTGCTTCACCGGGCTTGCCTGTGGTGGCCTTAATATTTAAAGCCTCCAGCCACGGCTTATAAAAAAATATAAACTAAGCGACTACACGCTAAGGGCACCCCCTGTGGGTACGGCCTCGGCTTAGGGCGTCGCTGGGGGGAGGGCAGCTAGGGACGGGCTGGATCGAACTAGAAGTTTAAAGTAAAATGAGAGCACGGCTTAAATAGTTTAAAGAGTTCTTCCTACAGTGCATTTTTGTCTTGATAAAGCAGTAAAGCACGTAGGTTAAATTAATTTGTACCAAAATAGCAGTAATGTTCCTATTTGGTCCCTTTATCTTGGTCGCCTACGCATACAATCGCTGCGCTGGCGTATCCCTCTGTTGAAGTCTCGCATCGCTGTGTCGGTGCACATATTTGGTCATACACTCAATGACTAATTGACGCATAAATGCACTGCGGATGTTGCCCACATTTACTCGATATCCTCACCTAGTTCATCAAAAAAATATTGATAAGCGGTATCGAATAAACTAGGTAAGAATTTAAAAAATATCAAAACTATTATTAATAATCAGTTTCCTGTAAAACAATGATCCCGTAAAGCGATCATAACCTAGAACGGAAAAAAACTGCATGTCCAAAAAAGTCGAGCACCGCTAGTCGAGTGAGCGGGACAGACGTATGAGACGTGAGCAAGACGGCGACAATCGCGAAAGTGAGAGGAGGCGAGGCGCAGAGCGGCAACAGCGCGCGGTTACGTTACTAGCGGGGTAAACAATCGAGGATGATGTGACGGTGCGCTGCGCGTACGACCGCCCCCGGCCGTGCACTTCGCTACTGCATTTTTGACGTGTGACGTCACTAGATGCATTTTGTTTTCTGATCGGGGAGGGGTGTCTATTTCGTTTACCTGTCCACACTAGTCAAGAGACTGTATATTCAATCATTTCGCCCTAGTCCCGAATGCATTGAAACAGTATTAGAAATAGTCACCTAAAAATAAGCGTGTTTGTAAACAGTCTGCGAAATTTCATGGGTGTCGAGTGTTGCGGCTGAGCGGCGGTATCAGTATTTCGGCGCATAATGGCACAGTTATCGCAGCGCTGTGTGCGTGGTGGGCCGGCCACTGTCCACTTCCGCCAACGTCAGCATTATTATGGATTGCGCGTGTTGAACTTATGTCACACGGTTGTTGCTGTGCCTCACCTTATTTCTTTCTTCTGGGGTAATTTTGAAAGGAATTCTTAGGAAGTATCTTAAGCAATTTCAAGGACGAAGTATATTACGCTGAGAGTCGTAAAAGTTATAAGCAAAACTATTTGAGTTCTGGAATATAATCAACTGGGGAAAAAACATAAGTGGACATTTCCGCGAAGGGAACGAGAATTTCTTTTATCAGATAAAAACGAATGATAAAAAGGAACTAATATTGTATGAGAATGAAGGGAGAGATTCCTCTTGATCACTGGAACAACACGAACCTAATCAAGAAGCATGGTGGGCCAGTCAAAGACCATAACTACAGAATTAATATCTCTGACAATTTGAAGCCTTCACGATGCTGTTAACTATGGCTAACATAAACATATTAACGCCATAAACCCATTATATATTATGGAGACAATATTTACTGTGGCCTACAGTTACCTGGTACATACATTCACATGCGTACTCACACAGATGCACCATAAGCCGGCAATATACTATGTACCATTACTTGCGAGTGGGAGGCGGCAAACGGCAACACTTACCATTTGTTATTCCTTACTCTTTCTTACTTAAAGTAGAGCGAGAGAGATGGAATGGTTTGCCGCACAGTTTTTACCAATGTTGTCATGATAAAATGATTACCTATGACCCCAGAGATTCGTATCATACGCGCGTCAAATTTCCAGTTGACTCTTGTTCCTCAATTATTTTGTTGAGGTATTATAGACTTAGCGAATAAAATATTCGTTGAAGTGAAGATTATGCATTCAACGTGTCATAAAAACATTCTAAATACCTTCGTAACAAGGAGAGAGAGAGAGAGAGAGAGAGAGAGAGAGAACTGAATTTACTGACAGTACTTACACCAATCAACTCTCAATCTACAATATTTCTACAAAACCTAACTGGTGCGGAAATATTTATTTATTTTAGCCAATTGTGTCCCACTGCAGGGCTAAGGCCTCCTTTTCTTTCTTCCATTCCTGCCGGCTTTGGGCAAGTGTGGACCAATCCTGCCGATAGGCATCAAGCTCGTCCTGCCATCATCGCCTGGGTCTCCCGCAATGTCGTCAGGCATTTTCTGGGATCCACATTGTGGTTGCTTTAGCCCATGAACCGTTCGACATTCGAGTGCAGAAATAAGATAAAAATTGCAAATCTCACGAAGCGATTGAAATACCTCACAAAAAAAAACTCATCGTCATAAGCTCGATTCAATTTCGAGTTAACATTTCATTCAGCCATCACAATCTCGAGGAAATAACTGCTACTGAGTTGAACGGAAGGTAAGTAGTGGGCAATAAGCAGGAAAACACAAACGTAGCCATGTCTATAAAAGCGAGATTTACATTCTCGTTGTACAACTAAGCTTGTATGTCACCAAGGGCGAGGACACGTGCCACGTGACCAAAGATAAATAGATCCCGCATCTATTAGATAGCCGGCGAACGTGGATAAAACCACTAGGAATATTTTCCAATAGATAGAAGCATAGCAAGATCAAGAATTTCAGAACTCCTAATAACCGTTCCGAACTGTTTAAATCTCACTAACAGGCTATTAAATTGACTAGCTTACAAAATATTTGTAGCAAATTATTTATCGTTGAAAACCGTGAACGATATATTTTAAAGTATCGATAGTTAATTTTGCCGACTTAACAAGTATGATATTGCATGCACGAAGGTATTAAAATGGAATTGTTATGCGGCAAACGCGTCTACAGGCACGCGCCATGGATCGTTTTAGAGGCCAGGCCACATCGGCGCTTGCGCATGTATGTCTACATTCGCACAACCACAAACAAACACCTTTGTAAATTAAATCCATCAACAATTATACGGAAGGATACACAATTAACAAAGTACAAGATGATCATTGCTTCATAGGACCTACAATAAAAATCTATGATGCGGAGTCGAACAAAACTTTCGAAGTGTTACGTCAAAAGTGGAAATGACGTCATGTCATCATGCGAAGAAGACGATTATCTATTCGGTCATAATATTTTTAATTGCCATTAAGTTTTGGTTACGACTATTCGAGAAGTATTACGTCAGCAGGACATATTGCTGGTTATCATGGTACCTCGAGGCCGACGACAAACGGATAGTCGCAGTGGACAACCTCAGGAAGGAGGTCGCCACACGAAACGGTTACAAGATCGTCGACTGTCGAAAATAGTCTCAGAAACTCGTGTTTGTAACGGAAATTGACGGTGCATAGGATAGTGATCTTAATTTTATTTGCAACGATAATATTTGACACCATTTTATGGAATCGGATTCAAGGGCTAATCTTCTTCCTCAAATCTTCTTACTCTAGGAATGGCATGTACAAACATTCATTGGAGTAATTATTGTAGTCCATCCATGAGTGAGTTTATGCGTTTGTAAGAGGTTCTCAGTCCGAGAACATTATTCACACACACGAAACGATCAATTAAAATCCAGATCTAGACCCCAAGCCGGTATCGTCCTTAGTGCCGAAGGGTAAAGGGTACGCAGGTAGGCAGTACTAGTGCGCTACGCTGCTAACGGTACAACCGCGCGCCGGCCGCGGTCAACGAACCCAACGACCTTACGTCTAGTCTAGAAATTTGAAGGTTTGGCCTAGTTTTTCGACAAATAAAGTGTATTACACTTTACAAGGAACAATTTAAAAGTTCATTGGAATAAGAATAAGTTTCAACGACAAATACTTGAGACTTTATACAAATAAAGTAGTAACTCAATAGCTAAATTATGGATGTCAAGATGTTGGCAAACATTTTAATCTCGACTCGACGATAGTTTGTAGGAGCCGGCTGAATGCAGACGCAGGCCGCAAAGCTTTTATGCATACAAAAGATTTCGCTAGGATATTGTGGAGCGACAGGTAGTTAGATGCGAGTAGCGAGTACATTCGCAGAAATGTCTGTTATTGAAATGGAGGAGACACTGTGTCATAACGTGAAGAAAGCTTTACAACGAAAATCTTCCAGAAAATATAAAATTACAGAGCAACTTAGTGGGTACAAAACAACATCGCCTACATACTGATCTCGATCGCTTGATTATTCCGTCTCTTTTGCTCTCTCGAACATACCTTCTCACGCGTTAAACCTCAGCCTCCATGGTGACACGTAAATACTACGTGCACTATTTAACAAGTGGGCCGCGACAAATACTGGAAAGCCACTCGCACGTTTACAAATTCTGCTTTAATTGAAAGATTATGATAATATGCACACGTCCGACTGATTTGGGAAGCGAGAGCCAGTTCCATGTTATATTGTATCATTTTAATGGCATATAACAAATGACTGTTAGTGCATGTACGATGCTGAACTGAATATTGAGGATCTTTGAACTTTAAACGAATCGTTTATGATTACTAACAGACTTTGTTGACCATAGACTGCCTAGTGCAAAAATCGCAAATGTCCTTCGAACTTATGCGTCATGAAAAACTTAACATTCACAAGACGTAACCAGACAATTCTGACTACATCGAAATAAATTAGGTTCTGATTTGAGAAGGAACATCATTATGATAATCATACGACGTTCTTGTCGGCGAATTTACACCTTCACGTCTCCGGTAGATGGGGGAGGGGGGGGGAATGATAGAGCAAAAGGGGGGATTGTAGTGAAAGCGTTCGAATTTAATCCGAGAGAGCCCTCAGACATTCGGCCAAGTTATTTTACAGTATGAGGTTATAATAAAGATATCGTGTGCTGACAATCTATTTTGTCAATTAAACTAATAATGTCATCGGCCGCAGGCTGTGCAATAGCTCCGATTCGCATTGTCAGTTGACAGTTAATTTTGTTAGTCATTTGCAAATGAGGTCAACTTGCAAGCCGATACATCGGCGAAGCGTTATGTAATTTTCATAATTGTCGGCGTTTCTAAATGTTGGAGTTTGAAATGGTTAAATAAAGCAAAATTTTGGAGAAGAATATTATTTAAAATAACATCTACTTTGCAATACTTGTATGTTGTTATGATAGAAATATAATGCACTAAATTACTTCAAGATTTTTCATTTCAAGAAAATAACTGTTTGCACGTTTGGGGCCACAGTTATTTTCCAAAACACTTGATTACTGTCATGTATCATGAGCATTTTATGTTACATACTTCGAAAGTCTACTTTAATAAATTAGTCTGACTGCTTTTAGTTTTATCGCAGCAAGAAAGTTTCACCAAAGTGAAGTAGTAGATACATCAAGTTTTAAATACGTTAGCTCTTAATAGGCGAGAGGTTGGAATACGTGAAGTTATGTGTTACGCTTGTACAACAACACGACGCAGTTAATCGTATAGTGAAACTTGTTTTCCATGAGGCCAAAACTCGCATGCAAAGGGACGACAGGCGCTTTCGGCTACAGACATTTGTAATGCTCCAGCTAATCTTCACGTCTTATACCATCTCATAAACATTTCGCAAAAAGTACTGCAATGATAAAATCCAAGTTTCAGTTTGTGCGGCTCGCTCCTCAAGCACGTACAGACGGTGCCAAGTGTTGTCAACACACAACACCGTCTTGTTTACACAATAAAAAATATAGGTCACTCTTTAGTTTCCCGCTTTGAGACACTTGCGTCCCGTACGACGGGGTGTAGCCGGATTACGGAGTAAAATTACTCGTGTAGAAATAACCTTTAGCCAATAAAAGCGAAAGTGGAGCACAAGGCTAGTGAAGACTTGTTTTTATCGATCGACATAACGCAGAAACTGAAACGGCGTGTTTTTATTCATCATACTAATAAACTTTACGTTCGACGGAGATGCATTCAACTGAATCCAATTTGAAGTATTGACGATTAAGCCAATATTTGTTACGTTGTAATATAGATAAATCATAATACTTTGATTACCGTCTTACTAATAAGCATAATCTTAGCATAATTAATATGAATTTAAATCAATCTCAGCTAGTTTCTTTCGAGATGAGTGAGTCCATTAAACACTGGCGCATTTCAGAATGCATTAAAAGTCTTGTTTATAATTCAATAAACTAATAAATAATTGCAAATTTGTGGTGACACAGCCACGTTGGCGTCGAGTGGCGGACTCTGGCGAAGCATCGAATGTGGGACAGGCACAGAGCACTTCTGTAATCTTGACCCACATATCGTGACCGCGGTCGCGGCCGGACCACTGCCGCTATTATAGCGGAACACCTTAATTGCCTTCTGACGGAAAACTTCGAGAAATTCGAAAGGGCAACCACAGAAATAGAAAATTATGAAAAACATAAAGCGAACAATTGTCTGAATTTTGAACGCAACGTTTATGTAAAACTCATTCGAAAAGCAAAACAAAGTAAAAAAAATTGTGAAGATTCCTCGAAAATTCTCGCGAAATCAAAACCCATACGTGCAAAGTTTACTTTAGAACGATTTTTCCAGAAAATAAAAAGTAAAACACGGATGTCAAATGAATGATTCAAATATCGTTGTACGAATGGTACAAATCGAGATCGCAACCAAATCAGAAAGAGAAAATTTTTCCTCGTGACGGTATCATCAAAACAGAACCTTGACCCAGAATGTGCTCGTTACAACAAGAGGAAAAGGACGTTACGAAGATGCTGTCAGGATCGCATCAAGTGATGTCATATCGTCTGAGTATTTAAGACTGGTTTTATTTTATTTACACAAATATTTTGAGCGTCCTTGAAGGCCATTTTTGTTTTCGGCCAGTGTGATCATCTGGATCTTAAGGTGGAAGCGCCAGGGTGACCCGCGAATTTCTAATTTTCTTATATTTTTTGCATTTTGCAGGTCAGTGTCAGGTTGTATGTTAATAAAAATACGATTGACGACCGTAACAAGTATGGCTTTACTGAGTTATAATAATTAAAATCATTAATACAGGTTGTATCATGTAACTTGATTGAATGACTTTATTATGAAATAATCATTCATTCAAGTTATATGAACTTAGAGGGTCGTATTGATGATTTTAATGATTATAATTCTGTAAATAAATCAGAGATTAGAAAAGAATCATATTTTGATCAACATACAGCCTGACACTGACTTGCAAATTGCAAAAAAAACATAAGAAAATTTGAATTTCGCGGCCTACCTTGGCGCTTCCACCTTAACCCTTTTATGGCAGAAATATATTCAGTCATTAGACTAATGTAGGATTTAAAATTAGCAAACGATTATGTAGAAGGCGAAATAAGTTCAATATAAAACATTCCTAGGTATTTGTACACTAAAAAAACGCAGTAACCATTAAAATATTTTTGTGTAAGTATTGAAATTTTTCCGAATCGGCTATAAGCAAGGCCATCAAGTAATTGAGTAATTCGATAACGAGTTAACTCGAAAATAGTTTTAATTGCCGAGACTGGGTGATACGGACCTTTCTCTTCAATATGGGTTAAATAAAGGTACTCGTTGCGGAACCGTATCGATTAAGGACAATGTAAATTGCGCGCGAAGGACGTTCACGCTTGCTTCAAGGACCGACCTCCATTTGGTCGCATGCATTCGTTACTAAAATGCTTGATGTGATAACTTTGATAAGGTAATCAATACTCAGTACTGATAGATAATTGAGTATCGTAAACTAATTAATTAATAAAAACCATTCGGCATGTCATTGTCAACTTTAGAATTGATACAATTCTAAAGTTGACAATGACATGCCGAATGGTTTTTATCATTGCATCCAAGTTATAAGTTTTTTGGGTCAGACTGCTGTGTGCTATAAAGAATCAATAGATATGCATATTTTATGATTGACCTTGGTGTGATATGTGGTGCAATAGCACGAAGGAGTGGAACTCTCTGCCTGCGTCTGTGTTTCCGAACGCATACAACCCTAATCTCTTCAAAATTAGAGTGAACAGGCTTCTTCTGGGTAAGCTCGCTCCATCATCGACTTTGTCTCTGTCATCTATGACCTAGACTAGAGTCAAGAGCAAACCCATATTTAAAAAAAAAAAAAAACAGCAGATCCCAGGAAATTGTGAGCAATTCTTGTTTGTTAGTCATTTCCATGCGTGTTTTGACTGCATTTCCCAATAAGCGTCATTATCTCTTACTTCCTTTGCACACATTTGCCATATACTTACATATTACATTGCTATACTTAGTTACTTCAATTATCTGGCATTTTCCAGACTGAGGTCACTACAGACTACAGATAAATAGTGCGTCATTCTTATGTAGGTAAACGCGTCACATGGTTTAATTTATTTCCCTCGGAAACGTCAAAATGTTTTCCTCTTGTCCATCAAGTCAATGTTCTTGCGCTCGTCAACCATTGCACTGATTTCCTTTATTGTTTAGGAAACATTATAACAGCAATCGTTATATTAATTTCAAGTGTTGAAGGAGCGTGAGATACCGCCGCCGCAACTGTTCGCTTATCATGTGTGATAATGTAGCATTATATAGCCGGTCGCACTGTAAACAACTGCGCGATTGGTCACAAAATAAACAGAACACACCATTCAATTGTGGTTTTGATGCGAGAATCCAACCAGATGCGGGCACGAGGGGCTTATATACCGAAATGGTGCGAGTTCAGTATTTATTTGAACAGTTTTCTTTTTAATTAATACACGTGTTCTTTCTTGTGTTGCGCTTGAGCATCCTTCACAAGTACGTGCCTTATCGTCGAGATTATTTCCTTTGCATTGTGCAAGGCGATATAGGAACTGTATTGTCAATGTGTTTACAATCATTTAATCTCCAGACAATAATACTATTTGGTGAAGAATTAAAGATTAGATTAAGGTATCGATATTTTTATCAAAAATCCTTTCTTTTTGTATCATCTTTTTTCCATCAGTTGCGTCACACAATCTTTGTGTCCGTCAGAGACTCCCAAAGCCCTTAATCGTACTCTATTGCGGTGGCTGATAGCGGCGTGGAGCGCCAACCGCTCTCGTTGGAACCTTGATACCGTGTGAGTATGATAAGTTATCAGCTGATAGATAACGACCCCCCGACATAACAAAACTTATAGTTCGTTATGAAATTAAACAACATTTAAGTTTCCGTTCTTGGATACTTCTAATGTGGATTTAATAATCAGATTAACTGTTAATGTAAATATCGTTAAGTGTATTCAGATTTTCAGAACAGTGTTTTAAATGTTTGCTATTCCGATATTGCGAGAAATTAAAAATCAAGATAAGCAAAATCTGTCTGAACTCATTTAGATGCTGAACGCGTGCGTAACGTTGTAACGTAAGTAGTTAATACATAATTAAGATACAATAAACCGGATTTAGCAACGTCGGACATAGTGTGCTCCAGTGTGCGCATGCGCAGACTGCTTTTAAATACTTCAAAGCAGTCTGCGCATGCGCACCCTGACCCGCCAGACACAAATCAAGCATTTACCAACCAATAAGGTCACCTTTATTTTCACTATAACAATGAAATTTTACGAATAACTCTATTTCAATTGTCTAGAGTTCAAATTAATTTGGATGTGCAGCCCACAAGTAAAGCACTGATACAGGTAGATGTTTTTTGCGACGACCTTGAGCCGTTCAGGAAACTATAGTCTTGCTGTCTTTAAGCTACGAGAGAGTCGTAACTTATTTAAGAAATTTATACCCCAGGCCAAGACTTGTTAAATCTCGGTTCCAATAAGATGAAAGTGAAAATTGTATGTGTGAAATACCAAAAGGTAAAGAACAACAGACTCCGTGAGAATTTACGACCATCGTAAGCATCATACAATAATTTATAGCTTATAAAAAGCAGTAAAGCGTTAGAGATTCATTATAACACAATGTTGTAATTAGGTTGATTACATTAAGGAAGTTTTTAGTAGTATATCGCCACTTTGGACAAACGTAAAATAATAAAAATATAATCTGTTGCTTTATTGCCGCCAAAACGGTAGTTAACAACATGTTTTAATACTGTTAACCAGTTAATTACACATAGTTTATGGACGGGTCAGTAACAATTAGTGGTGCGATTTATTCAGCCAGGACACCGAATCTGGATGAATGTGTAAAGAAATGACCTAGAAGCGAGAGGAGCCACAGTGGGGAAATGAGCACATTCAGGACAAAATTGAAGTCGTGCTCTGTATGCATAGAGGGTGGTGATAAGGGGTAGGGGGGGGCAGAGGTCGTGTGTTTGTCAGATGCCATGAATAAGTTAGCGGTCTATTCCGTCACTCAATGGCCATCGTCGTGGCGAGGAATTGAGATACAAAAAAGAAAATCTAGCTTTACAGAATTCTTTTTAAAACGTTATGAAGCTAAAAACGGAGAAGTTGGCATTTTTGTTTGCATACCAGAGATAAACAAACGGAAAGCTCGTGTTATTAAATTAGCACGCTTCCAAATAATGCCCATGAAAAACAATGTTACAGAATGAATGAATGAATGATAATCGCCAGTTCATTCTCATACGTCAAGGGTAAACAATGGTCAAGACAAAGTCACAGCTATGACATACTGCGTATGAGTGTACTAGAATTTATAAGACAAAGCGTAAACAGGTAAAGAACAAAGACGAGCATCAACTACCTAGATAATCAGAGTGCACGCAACTGGTGCCTGGGCGGAGGCCCGCTTATGGGAAAGTTACAATCATTACGACCATTCATAAACGGTTGAATGAGCGCAAGACGCCTGCGCAGCCGGCGAGCGCGCGCGCAGCGACCCCGCGAGTCCCGCGACATCTGTGATGTCGCCGCGCAGATGCCGCGCATACCTCAACAACAGCCTAGGTAAAGCCGGTCAACATTCACAGCTTTACTATCAGCGATACATTTATACGATTTAACTAGCATCAATTAAATTATTGCAATGCATTTTTTGCACAATTCTCCTAGTAAAGTGTATTGAACCCAAACGCGACACCTAGTAGCCCCCGATGCGTCACCGCCTATGTTGTGGACGAGAAAAAAATTCCACGCGACAAAAGCAGCGATGTCCGCAAACGACGCATAAATAATTAGACAATAAGCAGGCAGGGCAAGAAATCGGTAATTTGTATCGCGTCGAGATAGGCGGAGCGCAGAGGGAGACGGGTGCAGGCAGGCGCGCGCCGCCGCGGAGATATGGCAACGCGTCAGGTGGAAGTGGCGCCCGTGCTGTGCTCGCTTCTCGCCGAGGACGACCGACCGCCCCCGGCGCCCCGCACGCCCGCCCCTCACCCGCTAATCCTCACCCGAACACAATCTGATAAAATTCGCGCCAGCTATGAACATTACGCAAAGCTACTCAACACTACAACACTGCGATAATGAATGACCCGACGGTTTTTTTTAACACGCACATAAACATTACTCCTCATGTCTCGCTATCGTGTCGCATTATCGAACGGTACGAGGCGAAAAATGTAATAAGAAAGTTATTTCCTCAACCTGGCGAAACTAGTCTCGCGAACGCATTACGGTCCGCGTTACGGCCAGGTGAATTCAAAATGACCTCTATGGGCCGGTGGCTTCTTGTGGCCTCGCTCGCAGAATGCGTTGACATTTTGTGGGTTAGCAACATGACATGACTCCGAGTTGTGGCGAGAACGATGCCAGGATGACTAACGGCCGACCGTCATTAGCCGCCTAAACGTAAATTGTCCCATACAAAAACTTTAACGCAATAGATCGATTCGGCAGCCGTAGCGCAATAAGGTGAATTTTGTATATCAGCGTCCACTAACGATAATCACATCGTCTACTTAGACGTCGTGGACTCAATATTTAGGAATTCCTAAACATGCAACGGGAGACTTATGAACAATAGCACACAATCCGAGTATCACGTAAATCGTAATGATTTCGAAAGAAAAGTACATACGAGTTCTTTCATCAATGTAAAAGTGACTTACCAAGGCGAAGAAGTTTGTGTGGCAATCCTCGAGACTTGCACCGTTTGTTTGGTGATTTTGATGCGTCATGGTAGTCCGGGGCACTTCATTTTCATTTCACAACACTAAAAACGGGTACAATCTTAAAGAAACCACTCAAAATCTTAAAATCATCACCGACATTTAGTGAAGTTTTCACCTTTCAATGGCGACTGGAAAATGGCGGATAGGAAACAACAACCCAAGCCGACAGTGCTGCCGTAGGCGGCCAAAGATAGAAACTGGTTTCGTCTAGAAATGCGGATACGTTCCGTTCTACAATGATGTACTGTTTACTTACGGCTGACTTCAGTATCTAGTTTGATTTTTAGTTTGTTTTGAATTATTTTATGCAAGTAGCGTAAACAATGAAGCAAGTGTTTCAATATTTTTTGCTTCCTAATTATCAACACAGCGACTGCAGAAAAAGGCCATAGATTTAATATTTTCCCAATATTTTATCATTATGTGATCAAATAGCAAAGGAAAAATCTTTCTTGATATTAAATTAAAAAATTAACTTGTTTTGCAAGCATTATGTGATTACGTAATCAGTCGTAACAATTAATATTCTTCAAATCGTATTCTGCGTGGAATGAAAAAACATTATTTTACGGTTGTCAAATGTACGGACATGGAATAAAAATAATAGAAAAATTTTACATATTTAGCAACTAAATAAAAATAATACTTTGAAAACATTCAAAAATAAGTCTACAAAATTAAAAAACTAAAATGCTTCGGAACGTGCTGTCAGCAATTCCGCGCAAGAGTTTACAGGTTATTTTGCTGCACACCTTACCTAATAATTAAGAAACACATAATATCAGTGTTATAATTAATTTAAAAATTCCAGGTCACTGCAGTAAGGTATAAGCAGAAGAAATATCCTAAAGTAGATAAAAAATTCCAAGCTGCTGCAGAATCCTTAGCTGCAAGAGGGTATTGTATAAATTGTTTACCATTATGTACAATTAAATTTAAATACCTTTAAAATAAACCACTGCATCTAAACAATACTTACCTAACTAGTGAGGTAAATTATTACAATTCTTAATTGAACAATAAGCATATTCCATGGTGTGAACTCTACGCCACAAATTACAGAATCTCACTTAGGTATGTACAATATATCTAAAAATTTAGAAAACTAAAGTTTACCTTACAGGTAATAAGAGGTTTAATTTAATAACAACTGTACGTCCATGATTTTTTGTGGATTCCTTTCTTAAATAGTAACCATTCTGTAATTTTGTTTGCAGTTTTCTGAGACCAACAAAGCCATGGGATCCACCAGCAGACATTGAAGAGACTATCACAAAAATATGTACATCTAACGGTCTGAATGCAGATGCAAAGTTTGATGAATTAGAAACTAAGTTTGCAGTACTCAAGGCATGCTTTGAGGAGACTGGATATGATGTACCTAATTCATTGCTGCATACCATTGGAAGTGTTGGTATGTTACACTCGGATGAAATTGTATGCACCACAAAATATAAGTTTGTCAGGAACAAAATCTGTAGTCCTCTGTGACTTTTCATAACAGAAAGCATGCAGGAATACATCTTACTTACATAGGCATTGAGCAAATCACAATTTCAGCATCTTTAAAACATGCAGTATTAGAACACAACACATGCAAAGATCACATCCATTGTCCAAAACATTTTCTTAAAGCAAAAATACTTTTAGCCAGATAACAATGCAAAGCTTTTCTACTCCTTAGAACATTGCCTGAACATTGCCGAAGCAGCTGGACACAATCTAGAAAGAAAGAAAGTGTCATAAAAGCAAACTTCATACTCATCAAATGATGACAAAATCACCACACCATCTTAAGATTTGATCATGAAAGTATGAGACAGCTAGTGAAAGCTATTTAATTAGCCGTCTCATATGCACATGCTGTAGCTCAAGCTTATGGCCTTTAGTGTGAGTTTTTTAATGTTTTCTATCACATTAGCGTAGTATTGAAATACATAACAATAACGGAAAACCTTTTTTTTTTCATACAATTAGACATAAGCTAATGTTAACGCGATCAAGTACCTGTAGGCAAAAACTAGTAGTGAATAGGCAAGCATGCTGTACGGGCGACCACATTACCACCTATTTTGCGGTGAGGTGTATTGAGTGCTGCTCAATCATTTGTGCATACTTCAAACTGGGAAACTTAAATGAAGCAAATTGAGATGCCCTTTCTCTAGGTTTTGCTTTATCAACATCAAGAAAGCAGTTTTAAAAACATCTGTTAAAACTGAACACTTATCTACTGTTTTAACTTCACTCAATCTTCTATTACCATTTCAGTTGATTTTAGTACTTGTTTTAAAGAGTACATGATGCTGGCCCAGCCAATACTGTTTATTAGTGTTTAAAACTTTTCTTACACAACTAAAAATAATAACTAAATATGAATCGCTAAATGTGTTGCTAACCGCAAACTCGAGAACGGCTGGACCAATTTCGCAAATTATTTTTTGTTGTGTTTGTTATCGTCAGGAGAATGTTCTTATGAAAGAAAATTTAGAAAAAAAATATACATCCGGGCGAAGCCGGGGCGGGCCACTAGTATAAATTAATTATGTGAATATAGTCTTACGATCTTGACTACTGGCACTTGGATTAGGATAATACTTAATACATCATACATATTCTTTCTCCGTGATTGTTTCAAATGAAAACAAAACGCGAAAGAATATTACTAACGTTATCACGTTCGGTGTCACGGTCGTTTTGTTTTAGGTACTTACCGTATTGTACTGATCAATTAATTCGAATTTTATTCACAAATGGGTGAATGAGATGTTTCAGGATCTATCCTAAAATTTATTTTCATGAATAGTTAACTTTTGTAGGTTTCGTAATTCCCGATTTTGATTACTTAGTAGACATTTATAGTAAGAACATTAAAAATCTCTTGTGGTCTTTTGCTGTTCTTTATACGTTTATCAATTATTTCTTTTTGTATTCTATTTCGTCCAACAGTTTTCATTACGCGGCAAAAAATAGTCAAATACCTACATAAACAAGAACTGTCAAAAATGTTTTTTTTATTTTGTGTGATTCCAATCCAGCGTGTAATGACAATGGCGCTAGAGTAGAGTCTGTTTTGTTAGGTTCCTTTATAAAGGACGGACCTTTACACAATGTTTGCTAGATTTTTTTAAAATTAATTTACTATTTTTTTTACAGCTGATCTGAAAGAATTTTACCAGACACCTGTGGACACAGCGACACCATTTGATGCCTTGAAGAGAATGGAACTGCCGAAGAACTTGTATGTGCAACCAGACTATGTCAGATTCCATCCAGGTAAAAATTTGGCATTTTTTAAATTATCAATTCCCATAATTCAATATTTCTTTAAATAAGATGACTAGTATGTGTAATATTCTGTTTCAGATAAAGACACATTGTTCGGCGGTGTATCAGCATTCCCCAAGAGTTCAACTATTGTGTCTGGTGTGAAGACTAGGAAGAAGTACGAAGGCTACACTGCCAAGCGATCGTGGCCCTAATTCTGTGGAGATTTAGATTTAAAATGTTGTATAGTTTTAGTTGATAAATAAAAATATTCAATAATAAAATACGTTTTTATTCGTTTTTCGTGCCTATATTACTATTCAAAGTAACGTTGAAAAGGCAATGATTAGCGTATAATATATGCTTTGTACCTCCGAAATACTCCGAATATACGGAATATAGAGTACCTACTCTCTAACTCCGAGTATTTTACAGACGCGTACGCTACCTACCTACACTTGTCTTGATTCCATGCTAAAAATGTTAAAGCTCCACTGCTAACTCAGCTTAAGTATCTAAAAATAAGGATTTGAGGGAGGCCTTTGCTGAACAGTGGATAAGAAAATATTCGACGCTCATAGGCAGTGCCATCTCAGTGTGAATGGCTAAAAGATAAACCTATTCGAAGCGGGGTGCTGAAAATGCACCTTTCCGAAAATAGTTCAGCACAGTATTCAGCCGGTTGACACCCGAGCGATTGTTGACTTTTTTTGCCACTGTCGGGTTTCACCCTTATACGCTTAACGCAATGAAACCTGTCGTAAGTGGAGTGCATAAATTGTTGCATACTCTCCAACTTCTTAAAATAAAAACCTTCCGAAATGGGGCGCAAACATTTCTTTAGCTCTTGTGGTTTTCTGCATTTAGGGGTGAAACTCGACCGTTTTTTGACTTTTTTGTCGGTTGTCACCTTACGGGTGACGCAATGAAATCGTCCGAAGTGGGAGTAAACATTTTTGGAGCTCTACACTTTCTTAGTTCATGAGATTTTCTGTTACATAACTCAACAAAATTACTTGTATTTACTAAGAAATTAAAACTTAAAAAGAGTTGGGGTGCATGAATTTATGAGCTCGATTGGCTCGCTTTTGTATTCTGCCCTCTCTTAGTTAACGAGTTTTCTGGTATTAATCAATAAAGTAACTTCTATTTAAGTGTGAATGATGCAAAGAAAATCAAAATTATCCGAGGTGAGGTGATTAAATTTTCGATATTTTGTTTGTAGGTAAGTGTGATATAAGAACATTCCTGAAAAAAAACCTGCACTACAAATGGAACACCTCTCCCCTCCTCCCCAAAAATGGCTGCTGCCGTCACCAGAATGAAAGGCGCAACCCATAAGTAATTTGTTTGGTCGTCACCACATTATCCGCACCCACCGGGTGACACCCATGCTAGCTACGGCACTGGTTCAGCACTCATGCTAACTTACTACTGAAAAATCAGTCAGCTCATACCAAGATGCGGCGCAACAAGTATTTGAATACACCCCTCGGAATTTAAAATTTCTAACTTAATATTTCACTTAAATGTGTAGGAATCTAGTAGTAGTATTTAAAAAACCGGTCAATTGCGAGTCGGACTCGCTTGCAAAGGGTTCCGAACGAATAATATTTTAATAAATATCATAATAAATGTTACTTTGAAGTCACATACTTCTTATAGGTAATCCGATAATCTATACCTAGGTAAAGACCCATCAATATATAAAGAGGTAAAACTCTTCCGTTACTGAGTGATTGAGTGCCTGAGTGACTAACAGACAACGCACAACGGAAACTACTGCTCATAGAAATCTGAAATTTGGCATGTAGTTTCCTTGGGCAGTGCAGGAGAGCACTAATTGAGGATTTTCAGAAATTCCCACAGGAAGGGAAAAACGAGATAAAACGGGAATTTTCATCTATTAGCCTTTGCCCGCGACTTCGTACGCGCATATTTCGTTTTTTTCCCGTTTCCGTTGCAATTTCTGGGAATCCTCTCCCAGTGCTCCTATACCCAACTACATTGCCCAAGGAACCTACATGCCAAATTTAGCTTTCTACGACCGATGAGCTTTCTGTTAGTCTCTCAATCCCTCACGACGATAAGCCCTTTTATTTGACATATTGCACGGTACAGTTGTAAATACTTTTCTTTTTAATTTTCCAATAAGCCCCACAAAAATTGACCTCATTTTCAAAAATTAATAATTTTCGTTACGCATCCGTGATTGGGTCACCAGGTACACAGAAGCTTATGTGTACCAAATTTGGACTAAATCGGCCCACTAGATAAAATGGGCTGTGACAGGCGGGCAGACAGCAGATTGACGGACATACAACCGAATGATCACAATGAGGGTTCCGTTTGTCCATGTATCGCTATCTTAAAAAGTGTGTGAAGTGTCGCGTCTGCGTGCGAGCTGAACAAGGCAAGCAAGGAACCCAAATCTATGAAATATATATCATAGTTGAAAACTAGCACTGTGTTAGTATATACAAGCCGGTACTACTACAAGATTCAAAGGATCGCGTTTGAAACACTATATTGCGCTCCAAAAGGCATGTGGCTTAGAAGGCTGCTCGGCTGTAATGATGCTTATAAGATGAGGCCGCGGCAGATAACGGAGAAGGCACGACGACTTGGATATCTTCAGGACCAACGAGCGATAGAAACAATGGAGGTCCAACTGGGGGTCCAGCAAGGTACAATACAGGCCAGCTATAATTTATATACTTAGTTAAATAATGTTGAGTTGGTATTGAGATATTAGCTCTTGGAGTCGTAAGAAGTCAGTTATTATGTAAATTAATTACACTGAAATATTTAAACGATTTTCAATATATACCTCTATATAACAAGGTAATGAGGTCAGTATAATACTGCATTTTATATTTCAAAGTTTAGCCTTTCTCTTTCTCTTAAAATGTTTTTGAACGAATAGAAATTGACAGATGAAAGTTGGGACATAGTTTTGAGGTTATATACGAAGTGAATCTCGATCTATTATGAACATATTTACTCAATTAATTAGTGAATGATTCAAACAAAATGATTTAACCGTTCCAAAATGAACGCCCTATTGATATTGTTTTTTATATTTGTGGTTATTTACTCGTGTGTGTCGTGGTAAGTGGTCAATGTACGATGACACCGCTATTTTTATTATTGTTTTGTGTTTTGTTTACTATTTTGGTAACATTTGGGTATTTTTAGGCTGCTGCCGACGTTACTGGCATGGCTGTTCATGAGAAAGTACCATATTAAGCTGAAAATAGGCAGAATCGCCGTGCCAAAGTTGATACTCAAAGATGTGAGCCTATCCAAAGATAGGTATTCTATTGTAAGTAACAACTTTAATAACAGAACAGCCTTCATATCTATACTACTTCCGACTTGTCCTAGGCAGTGGCACTGAGAAAAACAAGGTCATAACTTGGTTTTCCCAAAATACAATATTTATAAATCCATTTTTATTGGATAGAATTTATCAATCTAACTTTAAGACTTCTAATCAACTTCAAAATGTATGTTCTTTAAACATTTCAGTAACTGATCTGCATGAAAGCAATTTATGCCCACATAAACAATATTTATTCAATGTTATCTTGAAAAGAAATTGTCTTAAACAATGTAACATACCTAAATGGCTTTTATTTACAGCACATAGATGAAATATCATTTCAAAGTAGTTGTTTCAACTCGGAAATCAATAAATTGGTGTCAGTTGTAATCCGAGGAGTTGAAGTAACTAACAATGCAGAGGAAAAGAGGAGTGTTGTGGTTGAGACGATCCTCAAACCGCTACTCTCGAAACAAAACTCTACTGCGAAGGGGGAGAATTACGATGAAGCGGCAGACTTTAGAAATCTTGAGAGCAGTTTGAACCGTGTTGCGAATAAGGAGCTGTTGGATTTCAGAGACAAGAAACTGCCGCATAGTTTGATTATGTTTGCTCAGGTATGTCGGTGCTTATCTTAAATGTAAACTAATATTATAAAGAGGTAAAATTGTTTGTTTGTTTTAAGCATACTTAATCTCTGGAAAAACTGTAAAGTAAGGTTATACTGTTACGGAGGACTACTACGGACTATAATGGAGGATTTATGCCAAAAGTTATGCCATGGGAAAATTTCATAAATATCAATACCTTTACCAGTACCTTTAAAAAATCATGATCATTTTTGTCTCTGGTAGCTTAAGAATAGCTCAGGTTAGGGTTCCACATCTGAATGGTAATAACCAACCAACAATGGAGCCTCTGCTGTCCGTCCCTCATTATAGCAGCACAGTTGAAATTTTCATCGAGTGTGTATTTTTATTACCACTATAACAACAAATAATAAAATAAAATTTAAGGAGGCCCTCATACAAGAAACATGGTTTTTTCGGTTTGTGGTATGAAAGCTGGCCAGTTTATTAAAAGTAAAGTAAATTTTGCATAGTACAGTTAAAAATACGGTTGACATAACTGGATCTCCAACAACTCCAACTAAATCAATCAATGTTGCAAGCATTAGGTCATTACTTGTTTAGTTGATTTTTAAAACTCCTTTTATTCCTTACTAAAGGCCCGCCCGGGCTTCGTCCGGATGTACATATTTTTCAAAATGTTCTTTCATAAGAACCTTCTCCTGAGAATAACAAACACAACAAAAAAAAAAAATAGCGAAATTGGTCCATCCCTTCTCGAGTTTTGCGCTTAGCAACACATTTAGCAATTCATTTTTATTGTATAGATTGTATAGATAACTAGTGGACTGCCCCAGCTTCGCCCGGATGTTAATGTTTTTTCAAAATTTTTTTCATAAGAACCTTCTGACAATAACAAACGCAACAAATAAAGAATTAGCGAAATTGGTCCAGCCGTTCTCGAGTTTTGAGCTTAGCAACACATTTAGCGATTCATTTTTATTTATATATATAGATAATATATAGATAGATAATATAACTTTTCACTTATAGAAGTTGGCTAATTTATTGCTCAAGCATAGATATCATATTCATCTAACTGTAGTTGTAACTGTTATATGCTACTTAGTTTATGATGCAACAGGCTAATTCAATTATCATTATCCTGCTACAATTTAATTGAGTTATGTTATTAGCTTTGTATCAGCAGTTGTACTTATGACGATTTGATATAATCTGTGCCTATTGCCGAGTGTGGGTAACATAAAAGACTACTGAATCTTTGTTATTAACCAATAACTTGTGTTTTCTGATGTCTATTTCATTAATCTGCATAAGTTTGAACAGTCATTATTTCAGTCAGTAATCTTCTTATTGGCATTTTGCCATGTCACTCTCGCCGTTTGCGATTCTAATGTCACATCTACCAGATGACCTGGTGGTGATCTGAGCTCTAAAACTAACATTTAAAAACATGATCAAAACATACATATACAGAGCCAAGTACATAGATTCAGTCATTTAACAGAAGCTTCCATACTTATTTACCCATCTTGGACTACCTTCTTATTTTCTGATAATTTTCGGCTCATGAAATGTATTCTGACAACTATCAGAATAAAGTCCAATTCTGGTTGCCCAAAGTCCCGAGCTTGCTTCGCTCGCTCTTGCACCCATAGTACTGGCCATCCACAATGTAACTATTTTACGATATGATCACTAATGTTTGACCATATCACTAACAAAAAATAGGTTGTATATTTTTTTTGTTTTTATTGTTTTCATATTGATTGTTGATGAGATGAGATGGCCTTCAACAGTAAACCATTTAATATTTTTTCTACAGTTCATGGGAGTACACATATTCAATGCCTCAGTGACCATTCAAAATGGTACCCCAGACAATCCATGGTCTCTAACCGCCACGGCCGCCGAGGTCCATGCAGATGGCGCTGCGGGCGGGCCTGCGCGTGCGCTGGTCTTCTCCACGAAGCTTGTGGACGCTAGCGTGAGAATAGGAGGGAAGGGGGAGAGTTTGGGAGAAGCGGCGTGTTGTTTGGTCATTGAGGGGACTGTGAAGGCTGATGGGCCGCTAAATGTGGAGGTAAGTCTACATTTAGTTCCATTTAACTGTAACTTTATGACTTTGAATATTAAATATTCCAACTGTTAGGAATTCGAGTCAGTTAATGAAAAAGAAAAACTCATTTCAAAGTCTAAAAAATGATAATTTACTCTCTGATTACTTGGAACGAACGTCCGTTTTCAATGTGTCATTTCATTCCTTTCCAAAAGCAGGTACACAAAGAACATACCCATGTTCTTCTCATGTTGCTCTCTGTTGTAGAAAATCCACGCAATAATCAGCAATACGTCAGTGACTTTCAAAGATGAGTTGTACCAGTTCCTCAAGAGCCACAAGAAGCGCCGACGTGCTCCAGTGAGGACCATCAATGATGAAGATCACCTCGCCACCATCATTCCCAGGCTCTCGCCCGTTATACCAAAGGTATGGCCTGTTGATTTACTTGTTAATTAGATTTTAATCCTATCCTAGTCATCATCCGCCTTTTTCCCAACTATATTGGGGTCGGCTTCCAGTCAAACCGGTTTCAGCCGAATACCAGTATTTTACGTGGAGCGGCTGCCTACCAGACGTCCACAACCCATTAACTGGGTTACACGGTACTCCTTGGCAAGGCTGGTGTTAGATTTTCTGGCTTCTGACTATCCGTAACGACTGCCAAAGCATCTGCATCGACTGGCATCTACAAATGACAGCCGGGACTAACGCACTAATCGTTGAATACGCTAAACCCAACACACAAACTCTTCAGTTTTGTTATATTAGTATATAATAATAATACATTTAATTTCATTCAGGTAACAAAGAAACATAACATATGTGGTTTTATAGTCTTACAGACTATCATACATATTTATAAAAACCACCAAAATATTAATAAACTATTGTTCACGAAGTGTCGGCGTCATGTTGCGCTGCGTGGTGTCACGTAACCTTCCGCGGAATCGCCGATACATGAACCCTTCGGCCAAAACTCTTCCCTGAGGAAGGTCTCAATATGATCAGTCGGAACTCGCACCATGAACAACTTGAAATTCGTGTTACGGCGCGGCTCCAACTTCTTGACCTTTAAGGTCCAGCTGGTCTTCGCTCGGACATACTCCACGATCTCCTCAACCTTCGTGGTGTGATGTAGCCGGGACACATAGAGCTGCGTCGTAGGAATTGCCGGACGCAGCATATTGGGTCCTGCCAGCGTGACTCGAAACCTCTATGTATACTTACCTTTTCGGGGAACAGAGGCGTGATAGTAGAAACTGTTTATTTTGATGTTTAATTGATGTGGTGTTTTATATGTTTATGACACTTGTTGATTATTATAAAGGTAAAGCAACAGGTGTCCAAACTTAGAATTCCTAAAGCATTGTGATAATTATTGCTCAGAAGAATCCAACTAACCTATGACAATAATATATTTTTTAAATTATCATGTGTTCGTTTCAGATATTCAGCTTAAAGATAGACACAACAAAGATAAGTTGTAAAGACAGAACTGTAAATACAAACTTCGAAATGTCTTTACAAAGTTTACAAGTAAGTTTACTATTTTTAAATTTTATGTTTCAAAGACAATTAGCTTCACTTTATAGCAAAAGCACTTAATCACTATTATCATAAATAATTTAACTATTGTTTTATTGTTGTTTCTTTCATCAGGTGAACTCCAGGTTCAGTGCAGCATCAGTGCTGTACGACGAGATGGGCTCTGAGCTGAGCGGTCTACCGCAGGTGTACGTCGCCTTCCAGATGGAGCAGTTCCAGATGTTGGCAGACAACCTGCCGCTAGCCATGCTCAACAAGCTCAAGCTGGACGCAAAGGTATGATAAGCAGGTTACAGATGGGCTTGCCAAGGTACTTTACAGTTGATTGGTGATTTTGGCAGTTCATTAACATACATATTCGTTATAAACGTTGAATTTTTCTAACATGTTACATTAGGTTTACACTATATTTATTTCTCATAAGAACATGATACAGTTCACATATATGAGATTTAAATCTATCTATATAAATAAATATGAATCGCTAAAATGTGTTGCTAAGCGCAAAACTCGAGAACGAATGGACCAATTTCGCTAATTCTTTTTTTTATGTTTTTACTGTATGGAGAAGGTTCTTATGAAAGAAAAAAACATTTACATCCGGGCGAAGCCGGGGCAGTCCACTAGTCTATCTATAAATGAAAACAAATGGCTAAATGTGTTGCTAAGCGCAAAACTCGAGAACGGCTGGACCAATTTCGCTAATTATTTCTTTGTTGTGTTTGTTATTGTCAGGAGAAGGTTCTGTATAAAAGAAAACTTAGAAAAAAAAAACATCCGGGCGAAGCTGGGCAGGCCACTAGTTTTAACATAAATTTATCGTCGTCTAACTACGAAGCATGCATGCATTAGCGAAAGGATTAGGAATTTCCTGCTGATTGTAACGCAAAGGTACTGCTAGGCTTTCACCAGTTATGCTTCAAAAGTTTCTATTACCTATTATGTCAATAAAGAATTATTATTATTAGTTCTAAGTTTAGAATAATAACGCATAGAAACCTAGTATAAGTGCAAAAAGTGACGCTACAAACTGTCCTGCCAGGGTTGCGGATTTGTTCGAAAGAGTCACCGCGACCCTGGAACGCAAAGGGCTTTAGAAGGAACACGGATGGGTTTTAGTCAGTAAGAGTCTGACACGCCCTTCCGCTCCACCCAGAGCGGAAGAAGTCATTTGATGACTTCCCGTTCGACGGAACGTGATCTTGAGTACAGACGGCTCGCCGAGAGAACTTTTCCATTATGGCTAAGTTTTAATTGCCTCACTTTTTGCACTTATACTAGGTATCTATGCGTTATTATTCTAAGGTTGTAGGACAATGACTACTTATACTGCCGAACGTGGAGTCCTGGGTTCGATTCCCTGCTCGGGTAAAAAGTGGGTTTTTCCAATAAGAATTTGGAACCGGCGTTTGAAAGTTGGTGGTGTGACACCCCCGTGCCTCGGAAAGCACTTTAAGCCGTTGGTCCTGCGCCAGATCTCTCTCCGTTCGTGTCGGGTTGCTGTCCCATCGGAATATGAGAGTAATGGAAGAGGGAGTGCAGTTTGCGCACACACTTGTGCACTATAATATATCCCGCGCCGATGGCTGGTCTCGGTTGAGATTGGCCGCCATGGCCGAAATCGGTCAGGAGGACTATATACATAGAAGGCTTTCTGGTCATCTGGTGCATCTTGAACCTGGTACCTTTCTATGCAAGGTACTAAATCTTGCTGACTCGTTTAAACCTGTTTTCCTCGAAAAAGCCAAGTGCATGTCTAGACAGTACAGAATAGAAGAATACCCCATATTTATCTTCTACGCTTTCCGAATTATGTATGAAAAAGTAATCTTCGCCAAATCAATTGTTGTTGCCAATATGACGTGTCAAGCGCTAAGCACATTCTGACCGCATCTCAATAATTAACCGCAATGCAGAAGGCCGGTTAGGTTTTCCGTGTAGGTTTTACGCATATCGAATGAAATTGTAAATATATATTAATGTGCCCGGCGTTTTGCATATTTTTTTAACGTGTCTTTACTAATATAATTTAAGAACTACTAACACTATTGTTTAGGGTTTAGTTTATGCAAAATAAACTTATGTATGTAGGTATGTCATTTTGTGGCGACTGTGGGAGCTAAGGTACGGGAAATGGCAGTGATAAATATTTGGTATTGAAGTGAAGATAAAGTACTATACATTTTATTGTTCCTCTATAATAGAATGTTTTACCATGGTTTGGATGATATTTTCACTATCTCCAATGCCTTCTTGAAAAAGACTCTATTTTCTTCCTAATTATCTCTGCTGTCATAAGAAAAAAGGACGTATCTATACAATACGAAATAATCGATTTCCGACCTTAAGGAATTTTCTTAATGTTGGAAATTGATTACTGCGTCTTGTGTACATTCGTCCTTTTTCTTTTGGTGGCAGAACTGTAGTCATTATATTGCTTTTTCACTTTGTTTCAGTTGGAGAAAGGAGTACTAAACCTGTACTTAATTATAAGCACATTGAACATAATTTATAGTCATACCGACGCATTTAAATGGTACACATCCGTCAAAGAGAAAATAAGAAAAGCCAAGCCTTTACAAATTATGGAAGTTAAATCTCCCTGTAAGTATTATACATTTTAAAATGTGTTTGTCTGTTTTTACGCTTTCTCGCCTAAAACGCTGAACCGTTTTTGATTAATTTTGGTACCAAAACAGATGCATGGATAACGTTATAGGCTACTTTTTTGCCAGTGAAGTCGCGGGTGAAACCTAGTTCTATTATATGTGTACGAAAGTACTAAAGTCAACTTTGATCCGGGTTAAAAAAGAGATGACACAGTAAGGGATAAATAGCACCACACCTTTTACACATTGGCACACGTAAATATGACCATAGGATTTTTTCCAACACCAAACCTCAAGTCCATATCATTAATATGTCAAAGTCAAAGTATTTATTTCAAATAAACCATTATCAGGTACTTTTGAATTGTCAAAGTCAGTCCGTCAAAAACATGAAGCTGTTTGCACGTTCCAAAGCGTAGATCTCTATGGAGAAGAATGTGGAAGAAACTCCACGGACACTCTTTTAGATCATTTTATGTTTACAAAAATCCTGGTTACATTAACCTTGTTGCTTCTATATATGAGAAATGCAAACTGTTGTTTAATAGTGACCTTTATACCAATCCACTCTAAGTTGAATTTTCTCCGCAGACCATTGCTCAGTAAAGATGTGATTAACGGCCCGTTTCAATAACGTATCTACCTTTAACCAACTGTCAAATAAGCTACCAACAGTAGCTGATACGTCATGTTTGCTTTTCAAATATGACGTTTACATTTTTGCCGTTTTTTTTCGGACCACTTAGATCTACTATAAATTAAAACTTTTTATATTTAATATACTTTTTTTTTTTCACCACCCCCTCGGGACTTTCCGACCCAATATTTATTTGGCCAATCCAATTCCTCCGGAACCCTAAAATGACTAGGTCCGTACTCACAATAACACCGTTTCTTTCAGCACCAACTCCTCCACTATGGCTATCCCGGATATTCTCGTCATGCATAGTGCAAGGCTGTGCAGAACTCCGGGCAGTGACAGTGCATGCACGGCTGATGAGTGAGAACGCGCTCGGCTTTGGATGCAGTGGCGTTAAAGTGAAGCTGGATCAGTTGTTGGAGACCAGAGGTTTGTTTAAATGACAAGTGCGCAGTCTGTGTCATTGTTTTTCCTAGATGGATGATCTCTCATGGTTTATTCTGTAAAAATGTCACCGTGAAACTTAAGTGAAGTGAGCTGCCAATTCTTAACACTGGTGTAATGACTGCTCACTTTTATCTTTACAGAATTTCGTTTACGAATTTTACAGAATAGCACCACAGATTCCATTGCGCTATTTAGAGCTGGGCGGGAAGTCTCAACATAGTTACCGATCGCCTTTTTTTTTTAAGGATGGGAAATTTTGAAATGACTTCTTCCGCTCTGGGTGGAGCGAAAGGGCGTGTCAGACTCTTACTGACTAAAACCCATCCGTGTTCCTTCTAAAGCCCTTTGCGTTCCAGTTCCGCGGTGACTCTTTCGAACAAATTCCTATACCCTGGCAGGCTCTGGTCCTAGCGGGCCCCGTCTTCTATGCTGACATCTCTTTGAGCGCGTGAAACACAACGCGCCATCGACCCGGGCCTGGTGGTGCCCGTACACAGTCAATCTCGAACGCGATCCACAATTAAAATCAATGATCTGATCCGTGGATCGCGTTCGAGATTGACTGTGTACGGGCAGCCTTGAAACTTAACGACAGAATTCGGTCGGTAGGCGATCGGTAACTCTCTATGCGGGGATCGTGCGGTCCATGGCCCTTTATGGGGCCCCAGTGTGGGCACTAACGTTGAAGGGGCGACCTGCCCGTCAGCTCAACGCATCCCAAAGGGTCATGGCCATCCGGCTGGCCCGGGGATACCGCACGGTCTCCGGCGAGGCGGCGAGCCTCCTTGCCGGATTAACGCCATGGGATCTGGAGGCGAGAGCCCTCGCGCACGTTTACGCGTGGCGCTTGGAGGCGCTTCGCCGGGGCGAAACTCCGCTGCCACGGCAAATTGCTACGCGGCGGACGGAGCTCCGACAGGATACCATAGCGATATGGAAACGGCGACTGTTGCAACCCAGCGCTGGGCACGCCACTATTGCGGCGATAAGACCCCTCTTTGAGGAGTGGCTGGAGAGGCGCTACGGCGTCCTCACTTTCCGCCTGACGCAGGTACTAACCGGACACGGCTGTTTCGGGAGGTACCTGTTTCGGATTAAGCGGGAGGACACGCCCGGGTGTCAGCACTGTGAGGATCGCCCGGAGGACACGGTGGAGGTCTGCCCTGCTTGGGCTGAGCACCGCCGTGTCCTCGTCGAGGCGATCGGCGGCGGCGACCTCTCGCGTCCGGCCCTGGTTGAATCCATGGTCCGGAGCGAGGAGGCTTGGGAAGCGGTCACCTCCTTCTGCGAAGCAGTAATGCTAGCAAAGGAGGAGGAGGGCCGCGCGAGGGAAAGGCAAGGCCTTCGCCCCAACCGCCGCAACAGGAGTCGCAGGGCGATCCCCGGCCACCGTAGGCGCGGGCCTGCGGACGGCGAGCATTGGGTGGCTCGCTGTCCGATCACCACCAGGCCCGGGTCGATGGCGCGTTGTGTTTCACGCGCGCCTCAAAGAGATGTCAGCATAAAAGACGGGGCCCGCTAGGGCCAAAGCCTGCCAGGGTTGCGGAATCTGTTCGAAAGAGTCACCGCGGCCCTGGAACGCAAAGGGCTTTAGAAGGAACACGGATGAGTTTTAGTCAGTAAGAGTCTGACACGCCCTTCCGCTCCACCCAGAGCGGAAGAAGTCATTTGATGATTTCCCATCCTTAAAAAAAAAAAAAAAAAAAGGCGATCGGTAACTATGTTGAGACTTCCCGCCCAGGTGAATAAAGCAATGGAATCTGTAGTGCGGCATGTTTTTCAAGATATCCCTTAGTCATAATAATATACCCTATAACTTTTCAAAAGTAATAGGGTATTTGACTAAAATAATCTAATTAGTCCGTCAGATAGATTTCCAAAAAGTAAAGGACACGTATTTTTTCTTTTGTCACGTAAACAAAAAATGAAGACGTAACAGTGCGTTGAAAACTCGTGTGACGTCACTTACCAGTACACTTTTTACTGGAAAGTGACGTTACAAGCCTCTTTTTCTCAAGCTTCTTATCTTTGATGCGATTTATCTTCGTTTTTTTTATTGATTCGATAAAATAAATAATAAGTATCCAATATTTTTCGATAATCTAACTGAAGGACCAAATAGAATCATATTTTTTAACACAGGCAACATCCCTATTGTGTATATGTAGATTTTTGTGTCGTGTATTAGATTCAAGAAATCATAGCGTGTCTGGTCGATAAACGCTAAAGTCTGGATCAAGACATTTTCTTTGCGATTATGTAGAATTTGAACGGGTTTTTGTAGACTGGGTTTATTGCCCTACTAAGTTGCGTCCTGTCTACTTCGTACATTTTTGACGTAACACTTCACTTTTAGAGGAATGGTACCGATGCGCGGTAGCCCGGCAAGCGGTAGGGGGTCGTCAATGGGGGGCGGAGCTCCTGGTCGACGGCGGCTGGGCGGCGTGCGGGCCTACAGCCCTGGGGCTCCGCGCGCCGCCGCCGCGACGGAACCATGCGTGGGGAGAGGCGTTGCTGGCAGTCGCGCTGGTGAAGTGGGCTTCACATGGACCTACTGACTCCAAGGTATCAATTTGAGTTCGACTAATTTTAAGTTCGGGCGACGTTCGGGAAGTTGCGTGGTATCTTCTCGTCACAGTATATCAAGACGAAAGTATGACCAGTGCGTGTTGCCAGTGATGACTTGTGGAACCGAAATGTGGTCGCTCACAATGGCCCTCATCAGAAGTCTTAAAGTCACCCAAAGGGCAATGCTCGGAGTTTCTTTGCGAAGTACGTACTTTTGCTCTTAGTAGATAATGTATTAATGCATCAAGTTTATTTTGCGTTTTTTTGTATCCTTTTGTGCGGATTTAAAACACCGGATCATTATTTTTTCAACTTTCTGCTCACTAGCTTACACTTAATTTCATAATCTCTCCAGGACAGTAAAGGGAAAATAAAGGCCTTTAAAATTAGTCTTTTTCCACCACAGGTAGAAGCCATGGTCGACTGTCTCCGCCTAGAATGGAGCCCCACCATCGCTCAAACAGTCATATCCTTGACAGACTGTCTAAACCAGTACAAATCTTCATCTCCGCGCCCACACCCAGTCGAGGAGACTCAGGATCCTCCAGCAAACATATCAGTGAACGTGGCTTTATCTCACATCAACCTGTTCCTTATAGTGAACAAGGATATGTGCCTGATGACCAGGATAGATGCCGTGACCTTGGAGAAGAATCTCAGTAAATCTGGTGCGGTCATCTCTGGGTTGAAGGTTGTGGATATGGTGCCTTATAAAGGTAAGTTTTTATATAAGTTGTGGTTTAATTACAATAATCTATTAAAGTTTTCTAGGCATTTATCATCATGATTAGAAAAAAATATTTGAACTCAGAAAATGGTTGGTAGCAATAGCAGGGGCAGTTGAGGGTGTGTCATGCTCACTCCAACGTCTCGCTGATGGTGGCGCGTGTATTGGATCATTCAGTTCCCTTCAAAATGGTTGAACTGAATGGTGCTGATGCACGCGTCATGTTCGTTAACAGGCGCCGTCATTGGAGACTGGTCATCCCTTACTTGCCTGGCTCATTTTAATATTTGATACTGAAAATTGTTTTTCTTTCTTTACATTGTTCTTGTATATAGAACTTAGAAGCAACAAGGCTAATGTAACCAAGATTTTTGTAAATATGAAATGTTTTAAAAGAGTGTCCGTGGAGTTTTGGAACGTGTTAATTGTTCGAGCTTCATGTTTTTGACGGACTAACTTTGACAATTCAAAAGTACCTGTTAATGGTTTATTTGAAATAAATGCATTGATTTTGACTATCGAAGTCAAATTGTTACCTCAAAGTGTGGTTGATTTTACTACTGGCAAATTAATAAGGCATGTCTTTACTTAGAGTCAGCAGGGAAACCTAGGGCAAACCTTGCAAGATCTTCGTCTAAGAACTGCGATCGGCTACGATTTTGCACGATGTCGATTGGCTGTATTGTATCTGCGACTATTCACTTACCAACTTAAAATTACACAAAATCCAATTATTTTAGGTAACATCCACTGCCAACGCTCAGACGAGATCCCAACCACATTTTTCCACGTAAAACTTGCAAGAATAGAGTACGTGCTATCCAAAGAGAAATACTCCGCCCTCCTAGACTTCCAATTCATAGAGAATGTAGACCTGGAGTGGAGTGCTAACTTACACCTGAAGGTTCTGACCTTCGTGAGGGCTGTGAAGGAGTTCAGGCAGGAGATGAGAGCCAGGAGACATGTGGTGGTAAAGAAAAAGGGGAGTGCGCTGGACTGGAGAGTCGCGTTTAAAGGGGAGACGAACTTGGGATTGATACTGTCGAAGGAGAATAATATGCTGTTTGCTACGGGTGAGTTATTTTGTTACCTCTTTCCACTATAGGGATGTGGGTTTAAGGGCCGATTTTTCAATAGTCATATAACTTTCACCGGAAGAGTAGAAATGGCGGATTGACGGCTTTTGTATAGAAACTATGCAGCCAAACCATATTTATTCTTCAGTTAAAATTAATCGTGCTATTGAAAAATCAGCCCATAGTGAAATTATTTGATTTTCAACGTCTCATAATAAGCTGATGCTGGAGTAGTATTTTTATGATTTTTACTTTTTCCAAATATGACGATGGCGGCTCCTGAAGAAATCTGGTCTATGTTATTGGGCGGCTGTTAACTAAGCACGGCAGGACATGCTGGGCGGGGCGAGATAAGAAGTGTCACCGACTCACGCTTAGCGCTACCATTTAAAGAGCTTAAGTTTTCTCTTATCACTGAATTCTGTTCTACTTATATATTTTTTTCAGTTTATGCTTGAGGTTCCATTTCATTTTCACCCTGCAAAGTCCTAAACAAATGTTTTATTGTAGATGACATGACGATAGCTTACGACCATGAGATAGGCCTGTCCATCCTATGGAGCAAGCTGAACATGATCCTGAACGGAGACGAGGTCATCATGGTGGAGGGCTACTCCCAGGAGCGAGTGGCTGATGACCACGAGGTCAGGGTCGAGAGGAAGGCTAACGAAGGCTTTGCGCTCACGTGGAACAAAGTTTGGTAAGTCGCCAATCAACATACCTATTGTAGTAGATATGTCGGGGATAGATTTTCAGTGTATCCAAATGATGATTTAACCTTTTGAACGCCGGAGCATAATCGCATCGGCGTGCTCCCGACGGCAAGCCATAAATTTTCGGTACTTTTTGTCACGTATTTGTGACGTTTGGCGTACAAGACACGCGCTTGCTTGTCATCTATACGTGACAGTGGCGTTCAAAAGGTTAAAGAAAGAAGGAAAAAAAGAATAATATTTATCTTAATAAAACATGCACGGTACATAGAAATAAAAAAAAATAATGTAGGTAGGTATGCTAAAAACTAAGTGTATGTCAGACAGACTGATGCTGTCTGACGCTGGTTTTGTAATGAACCTTTCAATGGACGAGTGGCGGTGCATTTGAATCAATCTATTTAGACTTTATGCAAAAAAATCTGTACAGCTTTATAGTCCAAGATGTCAGAGCCCGCAGGTGTTATTTATTTGCTACGTAACAAAATTTGTGGGATAGAGAAGTGTTAGTATGTATAGACGCCAGCACATCAAGCTACAAAAATCTGTCAAATTTCTTTAATAGATAGATAGATAGAGAGATTTTCAACTTTATCGATAAATAAATAAATAATAAAAATAAAAATCGTTTATTTTCAGGTGTAAATAACTTACAAACTATGTTAGTAGTAACACTTAGGCACGGGTTGCAGAATTCGTTCGAAAGAGTTACCGCGGTCTTGGAACGCAAAGGGCTTTAGAAGGAACACGGATGGGTTTTAGTCAGTAAGAGTCTGACACGCCCTTCCGCTCCACCCAGAGCGGAAGAAGTCATTTGATGATTTACCAACCTTAAAAAAAAAAAAACACTTAGGCACACATGAAAAATTACAAAAACAAAAATTAAAACAGCATCCACCTAGAGGAAGATTTATCAAGCCCCATGTCTGACATGTAACTTGATAAACCTATCCATTGTAGGCCCTTCTAGCCTTTCTGAAAAAACCTTCAGAATGCTATTGCTGCTTCCCCTCACCCTGCGCATCACTGATGCCACTTTTTGTGCATGATCGCGAAATAATCGTCCGTGTGCGCATCAGCGAACATCCCTGACGCACTACAGTAAGGCGGATGCCTCAACCGCGCCCTGAAGGCATTGTTGTAATGAATGCGCAGTGCGCTGTCTGCTTGTTGGGTATAATTAGCCCACAGACTGCTGGTGTAAAATATTTGACAAAACGCCTTAAAAAGTGTTATTTTAACCTGTGCTCAACAACCAGCAAACCTGCGTGCCAACATAATACATAAAGCTTTAGGTTCAAGGTTGATTGGGAAAATTTGACAGTTGCGGGTAGCTTGATGTGTGCGTCTGTACTTTGAACGTACGTATACCTGTTACATTGTGCCGACGTACAAGCCTGCTAGCTTGCCAGGACCTTATTTTGTTACTTTGAAAATAACTAATGTCTGGGAACTCTGGGATCTTACTCTATTAGTTCTTAAGACCTGGGACCCTACTATGAAGTCTTAAAACGATCATGATTCCGCTCTAAGAGAGAGACGGAGCTATACATAACGAATAACACTATCCCTTTTACATCATCGGGATTGAATGGCATTAGCACGTCATAGTAGGCACCCTGATCTTTATGTGTCACAGAAATATGCCTTGGTTTAGCCCACGGAAAAGCCTCTATAATGGACCCTTTTGGGGCCTGAAAAGTTCCGTCTAATTTTTCAGGCAGATAATTTCATAAAAATTCAATCCCTCAATTATTTGGTAATTCGTCCATATGTAGCCTAACGCTGTCAAAAATAATGATCTAATATTACTCGCGACTCCCGGGGGTCCATAAATCAATACTGACGACACGGTTGGCGCACTGGTTGAGCGATTGACTGCTGCGCTGGGTGTCACGGGTTCGATTCCCGCACGGAACAAATATTTGTATGAACTACAGATAGTTGTTCCGGGTCTGGCTGTTTGTGTATGTGAGATTGTATGTTTGTAAACACGCCCACGATACAGGAGAAATTCCTAGAGTGGGCCAAAATTAAAAATAAAAGGTGATTTTTGCTTCTCTTCCCAGGTCAGTTCGAGTAGACTCAATCCGCATGGTGTTCCCCTACAAGCACCGGTTCGCGGAGGCCGTGCAGGGGGACTTTGTGTCTCTCTTCAAGTGGATCAAGCTGGTGCATGGCATCAAGAAGAAACCCTTCACTGCTGAGAGTCCCCTGCCTAGTGATCTGCATATAAAGGTGATTTGAGTTTCTTTAAGTTATTAAAAATAGCTTTGCTATGTTTTTTAAGTAAATCTAGATTTTTTTTCTTGTATAAGTTGACTTACTGGAGAAGAATAATTAAATGAAATATGTCTTTCTGTTTTTTTTAATATGTGTTTCAAGTCCAAAGCATGTGGTAACAATTTGTTTGAGAGCGCTTTTATATCGTAGCAGTAAGAGCGGGTTTGTAGTTCATATATTATCACTGAGTTTATACTTTGTTTAGATCGAAGAGCTCCTAATAGAAATGAGTGATGATCCGTTCGAGGTCAAACTACGCGATAACTACGAGCTTCTAGAAGACGAATACAAGGAGAGTCAGAAGCGACGCACCATGTTAGATGCAAAGGTATAGTCCTATTCTTCTTAACATTTTCATTTTATTTCAAGTAACAAAAACTCCGGAGGAGGATACAGTTATACTTCGCCAGTTCTCCTACATAATACCGGCGAGCTTATTGCCAATCGGGCACAAATGCGCACTCCGTGTGCTACTGAGATATATTATTATACTAGTAACACTATCACACTAATATTATAAACGTGAAAGTTTGTGAGTGTATGTGTGTATGTTTGTTACTTCTTCACGAGCAAACGGTTCGACCTATTTTTATAAAATTTGGTATGCAGGAAGCTGACACCCTGGATTAACACATAGGTTATACTGATAAACCGCGGGTAACACCGTGGGGCGCAGCTAGTATAATAATATATCTTAATCTCTTTTGCCCGCGACTTCGTACGCCCATTATCCTTTTTTCCATTCCCGTAGATATTTCCCATTCCAGTACAGCCTTCCTCGTGAATGTGGCTATCATAAACAAAAATATTTTTCCAAATTTGACTGGTAGTTCCAGAGCTTAGCGCGTTCAAGCAAACAAACAAACACACAAACGGCAAAAGCCATCTTTGACAGACCTGTGCCTCGACCCCATGACTCCATGCTCCATGCGCTTGTGACTAATATACCACGTCTAGTCGAAGGAGTACTGATTTTAAGATTTATTTTCTCTCTTTCAAAGATTGGATGAGTAACATGTCCACTATCGTTGCACGGGCTATTAAAAATGAAGAATGTCTCAATCATGTTTCATTTAACTGCACTGATCTCCTGATAACATTGACATTGGATTAGTGTCAGTTTGATTGTGTTGTGTTTTGTTTGGCGAGAATAGTTATTTTTTTGAAGTGTTGTTTCGGATGGAGCGATATCTTGTATCGGTAGAAAAATGTTGAGGGCGGTAAGCAAAATAATTAAATAAAAACTATTATTGATTGATCACCATTTTTTTTTAATAATTATCATCATAACGGTCGAAAGACGTCCACTGTTGGACATAGATAGTAGGGGGGGGCGGGGGGTGTATGCCATAATCGCTACGTTGGGTAGGCGGGTTAGCGATCGCAGTGTAGCTGTTGCAACGTATAGAGAATGCTGCTGCCCATTCTCTGGTGAGTCCCTAAAACTATTTAATCTATAATCTCGGGTAAACTACAGACTAAAGCTCGTCGATATTTCAATGATAATATGATCGTGCATAATTTCCTTGTTATGTTACTGGGTTCTTGTATTTTTTGTGGTTAAGTTAGAACTACTGTGAACATAGGTTCACAAGAAATAGTTCTTGCCACACGGACACTGTATCCGTTGATTTTTGGAATCATCCTTTCTCTAGAGCTAGATGTACTAGAGTTCTGCCTTAGCGTTTTCAGCTCATATGTGCTATTTCTACGTTATAAACATACATACATATAGGTAAACAGCCTTATTCATAAAAAAAGGACAAGTGCGAGTCAGACTCGCGCACCGAGGGTTCCGATCGAGTCTTGATTTTTCTGAGTATCTATATGTCACTGGAAAATAGCGAACTCCGTAAGATCAAAAATAACTTGAGAGATTGTCAACTGAACATTTGGAATACTATTTTACGCATCAAAATTTGATGGTCTATAATCTCGCGAAGTCATTCCGAGATGGATTATAATACAATTTCCCTTCCCTCTTAATCCCATAAACATGAGCACACAGGTCCAAGAATTGTGCAAGCCCCACCTGTTCCTGCCCGCCGGGAAGGTGGAGGAGCTGTACGCGGCGCTCCGTCAGAAGGACGCACAGATCTACGTGCAGCGCTGCCGCGCCGCGCCGCCGCCGCGCACGCGCCTGGTGGCGTGCTGCCTCACGCGCTTCTCGCTCATCGCGCTCGCCGACACCACCATACATGGCACGCAGAATGCGACGGCCAAGCTCAGGGATATGGATTATGATAGGTGAGTGCAATTAAACCGTTTTTTGTCTGTTAAATGAGGCTTAAAGTTTACAAGCGAACTTAGACAGTTAGACATATTAAAATAGGTGGACAAATTTTAACAAAGCCTTTGTTTCTGAAGATAAACAATGTCAAGAACTATAGTAGGCGCCAGATAATCGTGGAATAACGGTCATTGACCCACCTACAATTATTGACATTTTTAATTTGAAAAACGGAATTAATGACACAAAGCTGTCCCGAATCATCATCTCTCGTGATCCTTAACATTGTCTAATAATGAAAAACGATTCATATTTAATTGTTCAGGTACCTATGAACAGTTATTAGGGAAAGGTCAATGTACTTTATTCCACATTTATCTGGCGCCTACTATAGAATCAATTTGGCTACTTCAGAATCAGTTTGGCTAGTTCAAGTTTTAATAGTTATTCTTCAGTTTTGTATTCGAGCGTGGTTGCAAGCGTATCCGCCTGGTTCCTGCCAGGGTTGCGGAATTTGTTCGAAAAAGTCACCGCGGCCCTGGAACGCAAAGGGCTTTAGAAGAAAACTCAGCGCTCGCAGATACATCTATACATGGCACCCAGGATATGAATTTAAGGTCGTTTTAGTCCAATATTACGTACAGAATATGGCTTAAGGCTAATACTCAATATCAAGCTGCAAATACACTTCTCATCAAAAAAATCGAAACACTTTCGTTTTTATTGTTTTTGTCCTATTTTTTTACAAAAGAGAATTAATTCCATGAAAAAAAAACATTATTGTGTAGCTGGCAGTTTGGTCATTACAGTAAGAAGAAAAAAATCAAAATTCGAAATTAGAATTTCATTTGTTTATCCTATAAATGAAATTAATCGCTGTTTTGAGACAAATGTGTATTTAGGGTTGGAGTACGTTTCTCGTTTAAAAACTAAAATTAGCGCTTGTCTTTAAACTTTTTGTTTCTTATTTCATTTACTGTGACTTTGGGACGTCTGAAAAAACTTTTTTTTCTAAAACATATGGATACTTCGCCCGCAGAAGCCGCCCAAGTGGTGGCATTGCTGGATTCTGGACTTAGTCAGCGTGTTGTGGCTGCAAGATTGCATCTAAGCTTATCATCTGTTCATAGAGTCTACAAACGCTATCGGGAGACTGGTTCGTTCACGCGCCGTTCAGGATCTGGCAGGAATCGGGTCACTTCTGAGCGAGATGATCGATTTATTGTAACAACCTCTTTACGAAATCGACGCCTTAACGCTTTTCAACTGCAGCAGCAGCTTCGCGTTGTACGAAGAGTAGCTGTAAGTGACTCTACAATAAGAAGAAGGTTGAAGGAACGCGGATTGGCACCGCATAAGCCAGCGAATGGGCCGAAATTAACTGCAGACCATCGAAGAGCGCGCCTTAACTTTGCACGCGAGCACCTAACTTGGTCATACCTTCAGTGGAGCAAAGTACTGTTTTCTGATGAGTGTAAAATTATGCTGTATGGTAACGACGGAAGGAACAAGGTCTACAGAAGAGATGGAGAACGCTTTGCACAATGCTGCATTGAAGAAAAGGTCAGCTATGGTGGCGGTTCGTGGACGGTTTGGGGAGGAATCAGCGCCGACGGTAAGACAGAACTTGCTTTTGTATCTGGGCCACGGCTGCCTGCACTAAACTCTCATCGGTACATCGAACAGTGTCTTGAACCTCATGTGATGCCCTATGCACATTTTATTGGCAACGACTTCATATTCATGCACGACAAAGCTAGAGCTCACACCGCGGGCGTCGTACGAGATTATCTTACCGAAGTCGGTATCTCCATTATGGTATGGTCAGCAAGAAGCCCGGACATGAATCCCATTGAACATCTATGGGATGAATTAAAGAGACGAATTCGAGCAAGAGATCCAGCCCCAGAAACACTTAGCCAGCTGCAAAATGCAATCCAAGAGGAATGGGATAATATACCACAACATGTGATCGTGACTCTCATCCGATCGATGAAGAACCGTGTGGAAGCAGTAATAAGAGCTCGCGGAGGGAATACAAGTTATTAAATAAACGTTTCTTACATTTTTTTTCATTTACGCGTGTTGTTTTACCCATTTCCTTCATATTCCATACAGGGTAAAAATTACTCATTATACAAAATACGAAACCTATGAAGACTTAATTTGAATTTAGAACATTAACATTAGGATTTAAAAACCTCATACTACTCACTATTAAATGACATTTTACATTTATTCCTAAATATACACATTTTTCTGATAATCCTTATCAAATCATAAACTGCGAGGTGTTTCGATTTTTTTGATGAGAAGTGATTATTTAGGTTCCTCCGAGTGCCGGTTGAAGATATAAGGTCCCATTAAAATAGATGGACAAACTTTTAGAAATAAGGACAATGGTAAAAAAAAACAACTAAGGAACGCAAAATACACAAAAAATGTTGGTTACCCAATGCATAAACACATCCTGCCTTTGTTATCTCATAATGCTGACACTACAAATGTGCAAGCGCACGGGACCACGTCAGGTACCTACAAATAATGGATGTGTTTATTCTAGTGTGCCGTAAATTGTATTATTTTGGGCCAAAATAAAATTACTTTAATCAGTGGTTTTTTTTGCTTTGATATCTTTGGTTAGACGTACTTAACGCTGTGTTAAAATTGGTCCATCTATTTTAATGGGACCTTATATTTCTGAAATTTAATACTACTGGAGATTACTGTGTTTTCGCTTTTAATACAGCAGGTTAGCAGTGTATAAGAGTGTATATTGAACCTGTGTGACTCCAGACCAGAAAAGAGTAGCCGAAGTGTCACGTGGCCGAGATGGCGTCAGTGATCTGAGCATCTGTGGAAATAGCCTATTTCTAATAATAGATTGTATCTAGGACTAACTGATCATGACGATGAATAACTGGGTTCCTATCGCAATTATTTAAAGATCATACACACATTACATTTTACATAAATTAAGGTATCTTCCACAGTCCATGGCCCGAAGACGGCATCGAGTTCACTACCCTCTGGTGTCGAAGTATCAATATGAGTTGTGCTCAATGGCAACTGTTACTGAGGGATTTCCCGCAGCCGCTGCTGAGCATGAGCGAGCTGAGGATGTGGGGCACCCTGCTGGCTGCAGAGGAACAGGCTCCGCCACGAGGTAAGCCTTGACTTTGATGAACTAACGACTGACGCTATGTTTTTCTGCGGTTTTTTATCAAACAGAGATTGTTGTTGTAAAGCAACTAATATTATTGTCAAAGGGGATAGAACCTTAGTGGCATAGCTACTCGGCCGCCATTATGTTTTTTTTTAAGTGGCATTGAAAAATATACCTACGATATGGGTACAGGACACTTATACAAACAAAAAATATTAGGTAGGTACAGACGCCAGCAAATCAAGCTACAACAATAACCTGTCAAATTTCTTTAATAGATTTTCAACTTTATCGCTATAGCATTAGGTTTAAGGTTGATTGGGAAATGTACATGGTGCTCTAAAGTGTCACGTTGTCGAGATATTTGGAGCTGAAGTCGTCATGTGACAACTCTCAAGTTAAAAAGTAACGTGATTTTGAAAAAAAAAACAAAATGGTGGCTGGTGGCCATGCCAGCTCCCACAGAAAATTGTTCGAACCCCTTTAAAAAAACCTGTGTTTGTTAACCATAGATTAATCAGCTAGTTCTAAATCGATTTGGCAAATGGTTAGAGGTAAATGTAGAATTTTCTACTTATAATATTTTGGTAATAGGAATAAATATTTAAAATGCAACATAAATTATATGCATATAATTAGATAATAAAAAAGTATCACATTAAATAGAGAAAGAATAACAGTCATTATTTAAATAACAGAAACAGTTGTCTGAAGGTCCTCAGTAATGATGATGAGGTTCAATATGGTGGGTGCTGTGCTTCACTGTAGCGTGGAACCTATAAGAAAAACGTATGAATATTAATTGTGTTCTTATACCATCTAATACACATAATTATAATGTACAAAAAACTGAATAATGAGGCTGAAACTCATCAATTTTTGAACTTCGAGCTTAACCCCCAAAACGCCCGCCCGTCACCACGCGAAGTGGCGCAAAAAACTCCCCAGCATCACAACTGACTTTTAAAGTTTAAAGATCTTTAATTGGTCCAAAGGTATAGATATTTATGCAATCTACAGATATGGTTATAATTTATTATTATTTATTTTAGGCCAATGTTGTTCCGCTGCAGGGCAAAGTCCTCCCTTTCTTCTTTCCACTCTAGGGATAAGTTTATGATTTTTTTTTAATTGACTACAGCTTTTAAGTCTGTGCGCAGAAGTGCGAAGTGTGGACGTCAAGACGTGTGCCAAAGAAGTTGGTAACAAAAAGCAAATAAGACTGAAAAACTTTCAATGAATTGTAATTGAAATGAATTGTCTGCTCAAACAGAAGTTGCTTTAGCACACATGTCCCTCACTAAAATGGCTCTGCAAAAGCTTACTCTTCTCCTTTCACTCTGTAAGAAGTTAAACTAGTTCTCAAACTGCTTACCCGGTGTGGTCATCTCCGTGGTATTCGACATGTCTGTGGCCGCCATCGGGCTCCTGCAGGGAGTAGTGCCCCTTCACAACGTCGCCGTCGCGGTACTCGTGCTGCGACTTGTGGTCGGCCGTGTGAGCGTCCTTTACTTCGTAGCCGAACTCGTATTTGGGGTAGGTCTGGAAAAAGGGTGTTGGTTTAGTTTATAACTTTATCGAAATAGGTTTCTGTGTGGAGTTTAGCCGGTAAAGGTTTTTATTTGCAACTTCTAGATAAGGTCATCTTTACGTGTCGACGATTCTTCAAATTGTACTGTTTGGGCCCAGTGTGTGGCCACATCTATTGCTTCGTTGAAGGCATTGATGAAGTCGTCTAGGGTGCAAGTGAATGGGCACTTAGACTGGCCTGTTGGTCGAGTGGTTAGTGCCCCTGACTGCTAAACCGGAGGTCGTGGTTTCGATTCCCACCCAGGACAAATCTTTGTGTGATGAGCATGATCATTTGTTCTGTGTCTGGGTGTAATTTGTGTATAATATGTATGTATTTAGAAATATATAAGTATGTTTATCAGTTGTCTGGTTGCCATAGCACAGGCTCTGCCTAGTTTGGGATCGGAGTTGTCCCAAGGTATTATTATATTATATTATATATTATATATTTGGGTCACTCCAGCAAGTGGGGCATAGTCCGCACCGCATCACACTTGCACCGGGTGTTATATGGATTAATAATAATTGAATCTCCCATTTATATAAGGTTGACCACACAACCATTGATTGAATGAAATGCTGTAGATGAGTAAAAATAAGATTTAACTAAAGACATCCAACTTGTCGTTAGTTTAGCGTTATACAAAGGCAAATAAACTGGAAGTTCATTCCAGCAGTTTAAAACCTTATTGACAGACAAAATATTGGGTAACAGTAAGGAAACAGCTGGATAAACACATCAAGCATAAGGTAATTGTAAAAGCATGTAAAACCTATTTGACACTTACATAGTAGTCATGGTGGCCGTAGTCACCGTGGCCATGTCCATGATGAACAGGCTCATGGTGTCCGTCGTGACGATGGATGTACTGCGAGGAGTAGCCGTGTCCGGAGACCACAGCTACCGCCACAGATAATACGCAAACCACCTGGAACATACATATAATATTTATTATTCGTTGAATTGTGACAAAGAAGTTATTGGGTATATCCGAGAATCAATTACACTCTATTAGGTACAATATCCGAAAAACAAATACACTATTTTTTAAGCAACGAGATGCGGATGTGAAACGCATCTCAGTCGGAATCTGTCAAAAACACATCTTTTTTCCCTATATTTTTGATAGATTGCGAAAGCGAGGCGAATGGTGCCTATAAATTAGTAGAATTGGCCCTCAGATATAAATGCAGTGCAAAGACCAAACGGCTAACTTAAGAAAGTATCTTATAGGACGGGAACGGGATATTTTTATTTAGGTATGAAGAAGTTAAGAAAGTGCCACAGAGTATTTTAATGCCAAATTTTTAGTTTTCCAGGCGAAAGTAGAGTTTGACAAAAACTCAACTTCAAATTCTTAATTTAGGAATCGAGAGATAGTATCCTAAATTAGCTCCTATGTCACTTATTTGTTGTAATGGAGACTTTAGGGCCAAACTTAGGAACCAAGACTAGTTTTTTTTGAGAAAAATGGAAATTTCACAAAAATTAAATAAAACACTTTTATCACATATAAATAAATTCTCCTTCACTGCTCCTGTCACTTATTTGTTGTAATGGAGACTTTAGGGCTAAACTTAGAAACCAAGACAATTTTTTTGAGAATATGGAAATTTCACAAAAAATAAATAAAACACTTTTATCACATATAAATAAATTCTCCTTCACTGCTCCTGTGACTTATTTGTTGTAATGGAGACTTTAGGGCTAAACTTAGAAACCAAGACAATTTTTTTGAGAAAAATGGAAATTTCACAAAAAATAAATAAAACACTTTTATCACATATAAATAAATTCTCCTTCACTGCTCCTGTGACTTATTTGTTGTAATGGAGACTTTAGGGCTAAACTTAGAAACCAAGACTAGTTTTTTTTGAGAAAAATGGAAATTTCACAAAAATTAAATAAAACACTTTTATCACATATAAATAAATTCTCCTTCACTGCTCCTGTCACTTATTTGTTGTAATGGAGACTTTAGGGCCAAACTTAGGAACCAAGACTAGTTTTTTTTGAGAAAAATGGAAATTTCACAAAAATTAAATAAAACACTTTTATCACATATAAATAAATTCTCCTTCACTGCTCCTGTCACTTATTTGTTGTAATGGAGACTTTAGGGCTAAACTTAGAAACCAAGACATTTTTTTTGAGAAAAATGGAAATTTCACAAAAAATAAATAAAACACTTTTATCACATATAAATAAATTCTCCTTCACTGCTCCTGTGACTTATTTGTTGTAATGGAGACTTTAGGGCTAAACTTAGAAACCAAGACAATTTTTTTGAGAAAAATGGAAATTTCACAAAAAATAAATAAAACACTTTTATCACATATAAATAAATTCTCCTTCACTGCTCCTGTGACTTATTTGTTGTAATGGAGACTTTAGGGCCAAACTTAGAAACCAAAACTAGTTTTTTTTTGAGAAAAATGGACATCACAAAAAAAACACTTTTATCACATTTAAATAAATTCTAGTACCTTGATGAACATATTGGAATATTGTAGGTTAGAACCGTTGCTATTCACAAACTGATACACACCTCCAAATTCCCAAGTCTTATATACAGTTTTTAAAATGGCGCCAAGGTAGTATTGATTTCACTAGAAATTATATCGAGCGTTAAATTATGCACGATATGTTACGCGTTGGCTATTATTTCGTAAAACTTGTAATAACTTAATGTAAACGCGTGCTGGAAGTCAAGGTCACATGTAATTGTATTTATATTATTACTTTATAGCAGCTTCTAAATTGTTTTGTTTTAAAAAGTGTATCGATTAATTGTTATTGGATGAATGTAATTTTCAATGCTAATAGAAATCAGTAATACCTAGGTTTTACTATAATGCCTGCATTCCTGTGATTATTTGTTACGAATGCCGCGAATTTTGTTGATGAATTATTTGTAGGTTTCCATTTTTGTTGGTATACAAGGTGTAATTAAAATAATTGAAATTTTGAAAAGGAGTCGTTGCTGCTGCTGATTTTTATGAATGACTTTACGTTGAAACCAACCCTGAAATGGGGAAATAACCTGTATAACGTAGTAAAGCCAAACTATCTCTACTTAACGAAAATAGATTATTCCTCTTTTCATACCAAGCAACATTTCTTTTTTTATTTCGTATCTACTTTTTTTAAAGTAACATTTAGGTAGGTCTAGGTGTAGTTTTAAACTCAAGGAACACAGGCCACACTACCAAATCCTTGACTACTTTTAATAAAAAAAAATATAGACTAATTTCTCTGTTTTAAAATTAAACTCTTCTGCATACGAGAATGTTTTTCTTTCCCCAGCCGTCCGCACAGTGACCATAGAGCAAGGCGCTCCATGGGGTGCGCAGGAGTTGGAGCGCAGCATGATGCCGCTCAAGTGGTACTACGACCTTTGCTGCGAGATGTCAGAGTACAGCTACGCGTTCGGACCTTGCTGGGAGCCTGTTATTGCGCATTGTAATCTGTGTGGGTATCTTTATTATATTATTTCTGTTAGACAGCTATTTTCACAAGGATAAAGTAATGCATTGATTTAGATTGTTAAGCAACAAACTAAAATTAGGCCTGTACTGTGGACTGCTGTTCTAACCAACATCCATAGTAAACAATATTTAGCGATGGAGCGTTCCTCCATGAATCATTGAACTTTAAAACGACTATGATCCAAATGTACCGCAGCAACTGCCGAAAATTATCAGAATCAGAATGCTTTATTTGTAAACATAGGTCAAATTACAACAGAGTGTGAGATGTCATAAATAGGAACATAGATCTTCTATGTTTTGCCTAGAGGCGTACACATTTATTTAATTATGTTTAATTAATATTCAAATGTTTACTTTTCAAAACATAGGTGCATTTAACTTTTAGAATAAAAACTTTTAGAACAAATTTAAAATACAATCAATTTCAATAAAAATGTCAAATAGATTAAGTTACGTGACTCAAAGGCTGCCTTTTACCTTGGTCAAAGAATAAGCATTGCCATACAACGTGGCAATGCCGCCAGTCTTTTGGGTACACTTCCAGTCGACAGCGATGCGGATAAATTTTTGACGCCATATTTTAGGGTTAATTTAGTTAGGAGTTTTTATTTTTATTTCTAGTGTATATAGTTACGTGTCATATTAATGTTAATGTCAAACAAAATTCTAGATCGTCAAAATAAGTGATGCGGTGCACAATTTTCTGAGGCAGTTATTACAGAATTGTCGTCTAAATAGTCCTGTAGTGAGTAATAGCATTTATTTATCAAAAAAATTAATAGTTCTTTTTTTAAATTGTCTAGATTTAACGTTTTTATGTAATGGATATTTGACGTGCTTATATTTTCCTTTACAAATATGATCGATTTAATTTTCTGCAGGATGTATGTAAGTCATTTGTTTAGTGTTATTTGTTGGCGGGTGTAAAACTATCGACTTCTTTCGTCGAGTTATTTTCGCTCTTTTATTGAACACTACGTGATGGCTTAATTACTGTTCCAACATATTGTTGTGTTAGTTTTTTCACTGTCAGCTCTAACTTGAGCATTGAAAATCCAACAGCAAGCTTTTACGTATACGCATTTATCTCAGTGTCACCTAGTGTTAATTAAGAGCAGACATTTTCATCTCTCGCTTAAACATTTTCGTATTCAATTAAGTTTAAATGATATAACAACTTCATTCCCTTATGACTCATTTACATGAATATTTGACAGCTTTCGACCAAGTCTCCCGGCCCTCCCTGGACCCGTCAGCGCCCCTCTCGTTCTGGGACAAAGTGCGCCTCCTCATGCACGGCCGCCTGACGATGAACTGCGCCAAGTTCACGTGTCTACTGCACGTGTCGCTGGATCCTTATAACACGACGGAGGAGATGGAAGTCACCTGGACTGACTTAGTACTGGACTGGACTAACGGTAAGAGTTTTTGAAGTGAAAGTTCTTTAGGCGCGTTGGGCATTTAGAGATGGGAAAAAATCTCTAACTCGCGAAGTCGCGACACTGTTACCGTAACCGACACCTCTGTGTATATCGTAATATTCTACTAGTAGTGGGGGAATGAGAATCGTGGGTTAATTTAAGTTTTTTTATGAGTTTAGGTCCTATGGATCTTTCTACGTGGTTATACAAAGGGAGCCCAAATTTTGGTTATTTTTGCGATTGGACTTACCGTTTTCGAGATATTTAAGATTTTATATCTCGAATCGATCGCTACGGCTACGATACGAAGCAGCGCGCGTTCGACGACGGTAGCGGACCGCGAGGCGCGTTTGGCATTTTTGTTCAAGTTTTCACTTCTGTCGGCACTCTGGGAGTGCCACTGTTTTTTATTTAGTTATAACCAGAGATCGCAATAGGTAGACAATATTTACCTAATGTAGAGTTGAAAATACCTCCTGTAAAATCCCGGAATCATAAATGGAATCATGACAATTAAAACCCGGGAGTATAAAAACATGAACTGGACTTTGAGTATAGTAACAAATCATTGATTTGAAGAATCAAAAGAAAAAAGAGTTGTGCGAAAACAAAGCTATTTAATTAAACAGTTTTAGTAGGTACAAAACTCTAAAAACATAATAAGATTCTTCAATATAATCATTTTGTTCAAATGTATTCAAAGCGCAATAAGTAATTTGCAATTTCTTAAATCCCGGGATACATGTCATGTTTATGATACCGGGTCCACGAACATTAGGTAAATATAGTCTACCTATTCCGATATACATATATATAATAATATAATATAATATCTTGGGACAACTCACACACGGTCATCCGGTCCCAAACTAGGCCGAGCCTGCGCTATGGCAACCAGACAATTGATAAACATACTTATAAATTTCTAAATACATACATATTATAGACAAATTACACCCAGACACAGAACAAATGATCATGCTCATCACACAAAGATTTGTCCTGGGTGGGAATCGAACCCACGACCTCCGGTTTAGCAGTCAGGGTCACTAACCACTCGATATCTGGTTATAAGGCACACCGACAGTTCATTCACAAAATTAATATTATAAATTGTGACATCGAGGATCCAAGGGTATATCAGCTACCCAACATCTCCCTTAAATATGACCACGCACTTCTGGAACACGCTGAATAATTATCTATACCATTTTCAGTTTTTACACTTTGTTTGTTTAGGAAGACTCGGCTTCCTCGGCACATTGGACGTGTACGTGCGCACAGCGAGCAAGTACGACGACTGCCGCGTGCTGCGCGTGCCGGCGCTACGCCTGTCCGTCAAGTTGGGCTGGCAGTGCGTCGCCGACCCCCGGGACCATCACGCTGTGGCCCCCTGTGCGCCCACCAGGCTGCCTGAGTACTCTAGCAATCAGGTGAGCACTTACACAGGTCTTGTTATTACAACGAGGTGAGGAAGTAAAGCTTTTTTTTGGTTTGTAGTTTATTAAGCATAGTAAAAGTCCTTTACGCCGAATTTCCGTTATGGCGGCCAGTCACTGCAGAGACTAGCCATCGATGTAGGAGATGCGCAAGACTCGAAACAGAAAATATAAATTAAAAAAAAAGTAAGGTGTAATAAATAACTATTGCTAAGAAGCAACTAAAAAGTTGATGAGAAACAGTTAAAAAGTTATATTTTTTTTAGGACCTTATGATTTTAAGGTAAATTAACTTAATAGATATACTGTTTCTTTTTGTGCTTTTATTTTTCTGTTAACTCACACACTGTTTAATTAATGGTTTCAATATTTGTAAATATGTGGGTACCATTTACCTAAATTTATTTAGAAAATGAATAAGTTTAGCTCTGCTGGTAATACTTTGTTCTCTATAAGTACCGTACTCTGGATACACCTTCCTCACATAATATTAAATTAATTTTTGTATACCAAATTTTGTAAAACCATTATTTGAAAAGAGTAACTATGGAGTTTCTTGTCCGTTCTTCTCCATAAGAATCTACCTTTCCGAATGGACAGTAGAGTCACTTTATTAATTTAATACTATTATTTTACTAAACAGTAAATGATGATGTTCAAAAGTGCCGTTTAATGGCCTAATTGAAATAAACGTTTTGACCTTGACTTTGACTAAAGTATGTATTTTCATGGTGAGGCTGCTGCTAAAAGACAAGTGTTAGTTTTATGACGTATTGTGCAGAATATAAGGAATATTTTCCCTTGCAGGAACACGACTCGTATAGAGCATTCCGATCCCAAGGACTGGATCTACATCTCAGTATGGAGACAAAACCTGTTGATAAAGAAGGAAACGGACCAGTACTGCTATTGTATGGTAGTACACTCAGGTAATAAACAGTACACATTTTAACTAGCCTTCAGTTTACACATTTTTTCTAAGATTTGATATGTTATCTTTCTTACTAAAAGGATAACCACACTAAATTTTCGTGCTGCTAACTTTACTTACTTTACTTACTTAAGATAGTCTTTCGTTAATGGTGCCCTTGTCTCCATTACCAGATGGTTCGAGAGTTTAAAACTGATACTATCAGGTATAACTCGACCTACTCGTCGTGGGCGCATCTTCAAGAACGTGCGCCCGCGCAAGCCGCAACTGTCTCGACATTACAGAAATGTTAGCGTGTCTGTAACGCTGCACAATTTACAGGTAAATCTTATTTTATAATTTCTATGTTTGGCGCGATTTAATATAGTTTTGTTGCGGCTTCACAAGAAAAATTAACGCTGCGAAATTTATACGCCAATAAAAATAACCGTAACGCCATTTATCCTGTCAGCCATGAACTACCAACGAAATCCTATATCGCGGTATCAGAGTTTTCCGTACGATTTGAACATATACAACAGTCCTATCAACTATCAGGCAGTTGCCCACCAGACACAACGACCGTCCTGTCGGATGATCCACCCTTTTCAATGGCGGTTTTCGGGACTTTACTCCCTGTTCCGCATGCCTTTATAGTTTTATTTAGGTTAACTACGATAATAGTGATGTATAGCTGCTTATAATTGCAAGTACTGCAATTTTTCAAAATTAACGAAAAGAAAACTAAGTGTTTATTTAACGTCTTTTTTTTTAAAGTCAAAAGTCAAAGTCAAAAGTCATTTATTCAAATTAGGCTGAGTGCCAGCACTTTTTGAACTATCTCTATGTTTGTCTATGTGAAATAAAATCTTATAATTTTAATTTTTATACTTAATGGGCACTTATAGAACGTCAGAATATCAGTAATGAACGATCATTTCATTCATTAATTCAAAACCTATAACATTCTTTAGGTATTCTACTGGTCCTCCTCATCTCTCCAACGCGGCATAGAGATGCTGGGCGTCCGCGTCACCTGCGGCTCCAAGCACCGCCTATCGCTGGTGGCTACCAATGATGGCCTGGTGCGAAGGCCCCGGGCCAACTGGACCACGGTGTACATGAACTGCGACCTGAATGACGCTGAGATCTGGCTGAAGACGCTCGCTGCTGATGAGAGGGATGGTGAAGAGGTGGGTTGGAAAAATCTTTGTGGCAATGTTGGCTGTTGGTTATTGGTTGTATAATATAATGAAGAATATGTTAAAATGAAAAACTTTTCAGTACTTTTCAAATTTTGTTTTAGAAGTAAATCGCCCAATAATGTGCCTCAGAAGTCAATCGACTGCCATTTTATCATTTTGTGATTTTATTTATTTATTAGGAAAACAAACAACTATACATTTTATCTTAACCTAATTATACAAACTTAACAATTATATAAATGTACAGTCAACTACGTTTTCACGTATTACAAAATGATGTACAGTGACACATAATTATTGTGTTGAATGGTTTGTTAAATATTATAAAAACTAATATTACAATTTCTTGCTTATTGCTTATGGTTAATACTAAATTATATTTTTCAACAAAATAATACATAAACTCGTAACAGCTGAACTTAATTACTAGTTGAATCCGGCTCATTAGTTTGCAAAATGGATCTTGACTCCCTTGAGAAACCAGAACGAGTTGAGGCAAATATATCCACTTTTAGAAAGTACTTATTACAAGTTTTGACCATTCTGTGCAGAGGCGCCCGCTGTCCTGCGTTTGTACGACAGATATTGGTGGCAAAACAGGATACGGACGTGACTCCCGCCTGATTACAGTTCTTGGCACTATGTAAAATATATTAGATACCAATTCTGGGCAGTTAATAGTATGGTGAATGAGTCCATAATGCAACATAACTTGTAAGAGGAGACGTCTTGATTGCAAGGAAAGCAACTTAAACTTTTGAAGTGATTCAACATAAGAGGAACGTTGCAAGTGGCACTTAAATTGCATTCCTTTTAGATATTTACGTTGAACTTTTTCGACGGCCTTAATGTATTTATCAGAGTGTGGATCCCATATCACGCTGGCATATTCAACCTGAGGACGGACTAGGAAGTTGAAAAGATGAAGAAATGTAGCAGGGCGTTTAAAATCAGATGAAGCTCTCATGACAAGACTGTGCATTTGCTGCGCTTTGGTCGTTATTTTGTCTATATGTATGTAGATTCAAAAGTAATTTGTTATCTAAAAGAATGCCGAGGTCAGAAATACATGTTTCCCTTATTAATAACTCATTGGAAAGAGAATAATTGAACTTGATTATGTTTTTGTTTTTAGTGAAGTTCATGAATTTACATTTCGGAATGCTTAACTTAAGTTTGTTTTTTACACAAAATGCAGATACTCTGTTTAAGTCTTCTTGAAGTAGAGAGCAGTCATTAGTGGTAGTTATAGTTTTAAATACTTTTAGGTCGTCGGTATATAGCAGGAATTCACTGTGAAGGAAACAGTTGGCTATGTCGTTTATATATATTATAAACAAAAGTGGACCCAAAATTGACCCCTGCGGGACTCCTGAAGTAGCATGAAATGTATCTGAGCTATATCCGTAACACACCACAGTTTGGTTTCGATAAGAAATATACGACCAAAACCAGCGCAGCAAATTTCCTCGTATTCCGTTAAATGCAATTTTATTTAACAGAATTTCGTGATCGACTCTGTCAAAGGCTTTCTAGAAGTCCGTGTACACAGCGTCTGGTTGCTTTTGTTTATCCATATTTTCAAAGATATTTGTTTTTATAATTAGAGTAAAGATCTTTAGAAACCAGGATGTATCAAATTAGTTCCCGCATAGGGCGTTAGGTGTTTCATTTATTAAGCTTCCAATGGAGTTGCTTGGTGATCGCCTTTCATCGAAATAATTTTGACAAGCAAAATACTCAGTGGTCTTTCGCAATAAAATCTCAAATAAATAAAATCAAACTGATACCCTAAAAAACTACGTGATTTCCATATCATAACTCCCAAGAAGCCGAGTCCAACAATGGAAAAATATGACGAAAATAATGACGATGGTTTTTATTACAGTACTCAGCCCTCAACCCCCGCGTAATGGAGAAATGCTACTGTCTATCCGTCCGGCGCGTGTCGTACGGGCGTGAAGCGGGCGTGAGCGCGGGCGCGCCGCCCACGCACCGCCTCGCCGTGCACGACCTGCGGGGCGCCTGGACCAAGCTCAACAGGGACCTAGCCTTCGCGCTCATCGACACTTATATTAAGACACAGGTGAGTGCTACTGTCTATCAGTCCGGCGCATGTCGTACGGGCGTGAAGCGGGCGTGAGCGCGGGCGCGCCGCCCACGCACCGCCTCGCCGTGCACGACCTGCGGGGCGCCTGGACCAAGCTCAACAGGGACCTAGCCTTCGCGCTCATCGACACTTATATTAAGACACAGGTGAGTGCTACTGTCTATCAGTCCGGCGCATGTCGTACGGGCGTGAAGCGGGCGTGAGCGCGGGCGCGCCGCCCACGCACCGCCTCGCCGTGCACGACCTGCGGGGCGCCTGGACCAAGCTCAACAGGGACCTAGCCTTCGCGCTCATCGACACTTATATTAAGACACAGGTGAGTGCTACTGTCTATCAGTCCGGCGCATGTCGTACGGGCGTGAAGCGGGCGTGAGCGCGGGCGCGCCGCCCACGCACCGCCTCGCCGTGCACGACCTGCGGGGCGCCTGGACCAAGCTCAACAGGGACCTAGCCTTCGCGCTCATCGACACTTATATTAAGACACAGGTGAGTGCACCAAATTAATGAAAACTGAACAATAAAAGCACCTTGTAGATCGTGCCATCTAGTGTTGCGAATTCGAAACTTTTGCGTTAGAAATATTTGACTTTGGCACTTCTGTGCTGCACCTATAGCTTTATAGCGGTATCAATACTGCCACATGAAAAACTATCGAAGCGAAATTTGTGCGGCAACAAAAAAGAACCGCAACGCCATCTGTTCTGCCGGTAGCATACTACTAACGAAATCCTGCATCGCGTTATCATTTCCGTGCGATTTGAAAATATATTTATAACAGTCCGAATATCAAGTTTCAGGCAGTTGCCCACCGAACACAACAACCGTCCGGTCGGAGGATCCTCACTTTTCAATGGAGGTTTGCGGGACTGTTCTGCATACCTCTATAGCTTTGTCACGCTCCCATAAAAGGAACGTACCGGTCGTGAGCAGTGCCATTTAAATGCGCAAATTCGAAACTTTTACATTATAAATACTTGACATTGAAACTTCTGTGGTGCACGCTCCTTATCAGGTTGTGCGACGTCTCTAAACCTATTAATCTTTATCGTGTTGCTGCCGATCCGTTTCGAAGATCTAGGTCTTGATCAGACAGCAACATCCCCATAAATTCTCTTTTCAGCAATTGAAGAAGAACTTATCAACGAAGGCTCTAAAAGAAGAAGAGCAACCGAACACGTCTCCAAAACACCAGCGCGAAGCCGACGTCATCTCACCACCTCCACCGGTTGCTACGCAGGTAAGTTTTTAGTGCTATATGCTGTCATCTTTTCGCTAAGTACGGTATTAGACTGTTTTTTCATCACATTTCTCAAAACCTAGAGCGGAAAACGAAGTTTAAAAAAATCTCAAAAAGGCCGTGTTGTCAGCGTTTTAAAATCTGACGCCGTTCACATCGTGACGTCATTCACAAGTCCTGCTATTTTTGTGTGCCGAGGATAGAAGAAGAACTTCAAAAGTAACTACTCTGTTTTTCGACCATTTTCTTCACAAGTCCTGATGTTTTAATATCATCTATCAAATAAGTATTAATTCATTTAGATTTTTTGTACTAGTCAAATACCCTATTACTACGTATTGTTAGTACTGTGTAATATTACATCAAGAGTCCTCAGTGCCTGGGAGAGCATCAGTTGTTACGCAAAGTCAGAAGCCAGAAATTCTAACACCAGTCTTGCTAAGGAGTATCGTGAACTCAAAGACTAGAATCATTTATTTAAATTAGACAATTTACAGGCACTTTTGAATTGTCAAGGTCGGTCGGTCAAAAATATGAAGCTATTTGCACGTTCCAAAGCGTAGATCTGTATGGAGAAGAACGTGCAAAAAACTCCACGGACACTCTTTTAGTGTAATAATATTTTTTACAAAGTTATGGTTACATCATTCATGTTGAAATTATACATATATGTGAGAACGATGTTAAAGACGTGCAGGATAAAAGCGCCCGGAGTGAAAAGATCAATTCAAAAAAGCAAAATAAACCTGGCAGCCGAGAAATTAACAATCCAAGCTGACGGCGCCCGTTCACGAACATGACGCATGCTATCCAGTTACGCACGCGTGTTATCCAGTTACTGGGTTGTGGAGGTCCAGTCGCTTCATATTAAATACTTGTATTCATCTCAACATAGTCGGGAAAAGGCTAGATGATTGTTTTGATTGTGAAATATTACGCACAGATCACTTGTACAAAAGATCTTCTACAAGTCGCACATTTAAAAAATCGTACTTATTCTGTTACCTATTCTATAAGAAAAAATATTCACATATAGCTGACGAGACGTTAACAATGTAAACCCAGGTGTCTGAAAAAAAATTATCGACTCATGACAAAATAGACGCAAGTTAAGTGATGAGCGATTAGCTGTCCAAAAGTCATTCAACCAGTCAAAGTAACATAATACGCATTTGACAATTTTTCACAACATTTAGTGACAATTTCCGTTCGTGACACTAGGCATTGGAGTGTTAAAAAATGAAATTTCTGTATTCCACAATAGATTGTAGTACCGTTGAGGGATGAGTCGCAGTTTTTTGTCATGCTTGCGTTAATACCAGGTAAGCGGTGGATCCACTGGCTGCGGCGGCGGCATGCTGGCGGCGCTGGTGGCGGAGGCGGGCGGCTCGGCGCCCGTGGTGTTCAGCGACGAGCTCAGCGGCGCCGAGGACGCGCCGCCCAGCCACACGCCGCACACCAAGCACGTGCTCGACGATGATAATGCTCATACCGCCTGTCTCAGTGAGTATGCAAGAATGTATGCCATTTTGTGTACAGTCCATCAAGTAAGAATAAAGCTCCACTTTGTATCAATAAAGAAGAGTAAAATTTCGTATTCTGAAAAAAAAAAGTATACTTCGAAAATGCAAGGCACACGACGTTTTTTTACGCGCATTTCATGTATTTTTTCATATTCATCGTCGGCGCATTTTCTACCTTAGTAACGCAGCGTGGAAACACGAATTCACGGCGCGTAAAGTCAGTTCGACACCACGTATTCAAGTTTTCCAGTGTTTCCATGCTTCAATAAAAAAAATCTTTTGTTCTTTCCACAGTCGAGCTGGTAAACTCTCAAGTAGTCCTAAAGGGCTGCGAGACGCGTGGCTACGTCATTCTGTGCGCAGCGCGAGCGGAAGTTCGGCAGCGTGTGCGCAGACAACCCGCTGCAGCTGCGTGGAGCGGGGCGTTATCTGCTATGCAGTACTATGCCACTGTCAGCGCGGCTGATAGGGATCAACTACTGGGTAAGTGCGTCATCACAGGCTCCACAGTCGAGTTGGTAAACTCTCAAGTAGTTCTAAAGGGCTCCGAGACACGTGGTTACGTCATCCTGTGCGCAGTGCGAGTGGAAGTTCGGCAGCGGTTCAGGAGACAACCAGCTGCAGCCGCGTGGAGCGGGCGTTATCTGCTATGTAGTCCTATGCCACTGTTAGTGCAGCTGATTGGGACCAGCTAAGAAGTAAGTCCATCATCTAAGGCTCCACAGGTGCCATCTACTAGGTATGTGTGTCTGCTAAAGCAACCTGGTTATCTAGAAAAGTTTACCTGAAAATTAGACATATCTGTGCATACCTACACTATACCGCTTTTATGAACAGGTAGGTCCTGCTCCCTTATTGACATACACAAAAACAAGTAAAAACAACGTTGTTTCAACTTTTGAACAAGAAAGCGCGTGCCTTGTACGCACAACGTACCGTCACAAATTAATATTTGACAAAAATTACGGCGAATTTGTGGCTTGGCGTCGGGGGCACGCCGATGCGTTTATGCTCCGGCGTTCAAAAGGTTAAATACTCTTAGAACTTCATAAAATATCTTTACTGCACAGAGAACATCCAGTGGGTATCAGTAGAAGAGATAGAAGAACGATGGCAGAGCACTGAGATCAACGCTTTACCGGACGTTCCTCGGTTAGTTGGCAGTGGGCACTCAGCCGGTGGAGTCATAGGGAGGACTGTCGGACCCAGCGCTGATACAGGACTGGCGCAGGTGATTGTATGAACATTCACATATTTATTATTTTATCTATCCTATCCCTATCCCATGCTACTTTGGGGTCGGCGCTTTTTTGTTCCATTCTGTTCTGTCAACCTGTCTTCTTTTTCTTTCATATCACTGCTCACACAGTTAATTCTTCTTTTCTCCCTCTCCCTCTCTCCACTCACATTTATATTAATAACTCTTTTTAACTGATCTCGAAAAAGGGTGGTTATAAATTCGACTCGAGTCGGTTTGATTAATTATCGGCTCGAGTCTTCTCCTTTTCGATATGAGGAAGTGGTGACGGACGGGCGTTTTGGGGGACTGTCTTTATGTAGAACTTTGACTAAACTAGTTTTCTTTCTTTCTTTTCTTTCTTGACGTTCAAAAAGTGCTGGCACTCAGCCTAATTTGAATAAATGACTTTTGATTTTGTTCCCAGTTGGTGGCCACGATTAGGCCTAACGTAGCCTTACTACAGGCTAGGTAAATTAAGCGATTATATCGGTTCTTAACAAACGCATCCTCGCACATCTGTGGTGGAAACGCAGCCTTATAGCAGCATCGTTGGCATACATGGGGTCCTCAATTAATTGTATTGTGTACGGGTGTAGCGGCTTCAATGCCTCCACATGAAAAACTAAGAAGCGGAATTTGTACGGCAACAAAAAGAACCGCAACGCCATCTATCCTCTCAGCGACGAACTACCAACGAAATCATGCATCGCGCAAGCAAAGATCTTCGTGCGATTTGAACAAATACAACAGTCCGTATATCAACTATCGGGCAGTTGCCCACCAGACACAACAACCGTCTGGTCGGAGGATCCCTCCCGTTTCAGTTGAGGTATGCGGGACTATACTCTCTGTACCACATACCTCTAGAAGAGCAGTAGGAGCACTAACTCCAAGAATTGGGTCGTATTTTGGACGGAGGCACCGCACTCTCATTTGGTGTTCAGTGGGTCAGTAAAACCCCATTTTGCCCAGTTGTATTTGCAGCAGCCTACTTGGGTGCGCAACTGATTGAGTCTTTCTGCTTTCCATATAGGCCACGTCCAGCTGGCAGGTGTTCCTGAGGTATCAGGAAGTCAGGTGGTGGTAGGTTCTTCCCACAACCTTGCTTCTCAATTTTGGTGGTTGGTCTTGTATCGCCCGTGTGCAACGAAGAAAACTCTTTCGGCTTTTAAGTCTACCCGGGGTTGTTGTGTGTTCTTAGAGGGGTTGTCGGCACTAATATGTAGTGAAAGTGATTTTCCTTTGTTTCTAGCTCCAACGCATAGTGTCCCGCTGCGCGTGCGAGTTCTACTACGTGTCGCACGAAGAGGCGGAGCCCGTGAGCGCGCAGGGCACGGGCTGGGCGCAGCAGCAGCCCTACGACTCCTTCACGCTCATGCACCACGACCTCAACGTGTGCACCAACTCGCTGCAGGTATCAACATAATCCTTCCAACTCCCGACGAATTTCAAGTGATTAGCCAAGTATGCAGGAGATATTATAGTGCACAAGTGTGATCGCAAACCCAGGAGCACTATCTGTTCCTTTACTCTCTTAGTCCGACGATGGTACGGCAAACCGACACGACCGGGGAGAGACCAGGCGCGAACAACGGCTTTTCGAGCTGAAGGTATGTCACTCACTCCATCTATCCACTTTGTTGAAGTCGACTTCTAATCAAACCAAACATACCACCAGTAAAACTTGGAATGAATCTTTATCTGACCCAAAACCCAGTAATTAACTTAGAGATATATTTTTTAGTCAATCTTCCATACTTATAGATAAAAATGAATCCCTATTTCCCTTGGTCACGGCATCACGCGTGAGCGGCTAGACCAATTTCGCAAAAAAAAAAAATGAAAGAAAATTTAGAAAAAATATATACATCCGAGCGAAGCCGGGGCGGGCCACTAGTCTTTATATGAAAATGAATCGCCGAAATGTATGCACGTGCATAACTTTAGACAGACTTGAACGATTTTTTTTTTGTGTTTGGAATTGTCAGGGCAAGTTTTATATTTGAAAAAATAATAATATATAAAACAGGTTTAAACTTACTGAATTATTCCGTATGAAGCACCTGACTAATGTTGTTTCTTTGTCCCCAGTACGCAATGCTGCTCGACGTAGTAAACAACGTGGTTCTCCACGTGGAACCAGAGCGCAGACGTACGCTAGAAAGGCGAGCGCGCATGAGGTTCCAACTGCAGTTACACCAAGACCAGGATCCAAGGCAGCTCATACATAAGTTGCAGACACAGGTACCATTTTATTGATATTATTGAGATTTTTATTTGAACATTAAAATTTACTTTTTAAATATTCTGGTAGATATTTTTTAAGGGCAAGAGCTACGAAAAATTTTGATTAGGTATTTTCCTCAAAAAATCTAATTAGTCCGCCAGACACATTTCCAAAAAATATTGGACACGTATTCATCAGCCCCACTCTTGAAACTCCATGTTTATAATTTTTTGATGTGTAACATCTTTCCTCTCGCTTTCTTGCAATCTGTGGGAGTAATTTCGTGAAACGGGACGGAAGTGTGTAACAAGAAGCCGAGGAAGCGCGCGCTTTTTGATTTGACCAATGAGCACGCGCTATTTGATTTGACCAATGAGCGCGCCCTATTAGATATGACGCGCAATTTTTACCAAGATGAGACGCAGATGTTACACATCCTATGCGACTACAATAAGACTCGCTTGTATGTTTTTTTTATAGATTTTAAATGGCAAAGAATGCGTGAATTAATATTTGTGTATCTAGGAAAATAGCCGAGTAGACTGACTTGTCTTCAAAAGCCTCACCTGCTAATTAGCATATCAGGCAAAATATGAATTTTCTATAGAGCTCTGCCTAACCCTGTTGAGGAATATAAGCGTGATGCTTTGGGTAGCTTAAAAAGAAGTCGATTTAACTGAATCGTTTTAATATAGACGAAAACTCTATTCAATACAAATAATTTACCTAAAATATTTGTTTTGAATGGCAACTTCCTTAGTCAAACAAAATAGACATGAAAAATAAGAAAACTTACTATTTTCCCGATAATATTCGCTGTTTTGCCATGTGAACGGAACAAAATTACGAGAATATCGAAAATAAAAATGCAAAAAGATTCTCTCCGGCGGGGAATCGAACCCCGGTCTCCCGCGTGACAGGCGGGGATACTTACCACTATACTACCGAAGATGTGAGAGATGTATTGAAATAACGGGTCTTATAATAAGAATGAGCATTGGCAATGTTTGAGTCATAGATAATTTTGCGCATGACCGATTATTTTGTAGCGGTATCAATTTGGCTATTATGCGAATGAGTCATACTTTTTATTAGAATCATTTAAATTGGGCACAGGAAGTTTAATAGTAGAATCTATTAGAAACAATCATATAAGGAAAATGTATAGCAGATGTTTTGTAGTTAGCTATGGAGTGTTTTATAAGAGAAATGTATAAAAAATACTTGTTGTTTTTTAAGCAATTTTACTTATTTTTAGGGTCCGTTCCTCAAAGGGTAAAAAAGGAACCCTTATAAGATCACTCTCTTGTCCGTCTATCTGTCTGTCCGTGTGTCACAACCGATTTTTCTTCTAATAAATCAGTTTGTGGATACTAATATCGAAGTACTGATTCAGAAAAAATCTGCTTCTATACATCATTATTTTGCCTTGATTCATTTGGGGTTGGTGCAACATGTCAATCACCCTTCATATTCAATTACCCTTCCTTTTGGCTTTGCCGTAGTCGGGTAAAAATAATCTCAATAATTATTTCATGTTAAGCCGTCATAAAAGGTAGCTAGCTGGTTATGAATACTGTATTTTCCTGGACAAAAAAATAATTCAATTTGATTTATGCTTTAGATTTAAAAAAAAAATATTAGTCACGTATTTATTGCATTTTCAATTTAATGAAAATAGTCGAATGTAAAGCGAATTAAAGTTCAGGAAGTGTGGGTTTGTGACATCACTAATTAAATCATTGGTAAAAAGTGTACCAAGGGGTTGTTCATTAATCACGTGATGTGGTTAGCAACTTATTTGATCCTCACGTGATTAATGGATGACCCCCAAGGCGTGGCGACACGCAAAATTTCAACACACCGTATCGTCTTAATTTTTGGTAAAGTAACAGACGGAGCAAATAGTTTTTCAGTACGGAGAAAATACCAATTTTCTCCGTGAGTAAAACATTTTTTTATTTAATTGTATTTATCCTGGACATCCCTTGTAATCCTGCAGCTATCCACTGTAACTAGAACTACTCATTTCTTGTGACAGGTCAGGGAGTCCCTGGCAAGGCTTCGGAGGCTAGAGAAGGAGTACTACCTCAAGAACAGGTCAATGACCGGCAACGACCCTATTGCTATGGACGAGCTGAAGAATTTGGATGACCAGGTGAGTGCCTATGGGCGTTCGTGCGTTTAAAGTGCCGTCTGGATAATAAATAACTGTTTAATTAACTTGGTCGACAGTCATAAAGCTTGGTTGTCTTCAGGTTTGTAATGTGTTAATTAAACCTTTTGAACTCTAGAGCCGGGGTTCCCAATCTTTTTAAACTGCGACTCCCTTTAAGTGTTATGATTTTTTTGCGACGCCCTTGTAAAAAAGAATGCCTACGCTAGCCTCCGCATGGGAAAACTAGAAGATACGTAGATCAATGACACGGATGAACTTGCTTTTTTGATTAAGATACACTGAAAAATATTTGTTAATGTGTGCTGTTTTATGTGTTATGGTTTGTGCGGTCTATAAATATTCGATAATATATCTATTGCAAACTTAGCTACAGTGATCTTAAACAGTTTTTTTTTGCATAAAACCTTTAAAAATAGGAAGACTCAGTATTAATTTGCTCCATTTCTGTTGTTTGCGACGACTCTGGGTAAGCACTGCGACGCCCCGGGGAGTCGCGACGCACAGTTTGGGAACCCCTGCTCTAGAGTATAAACGCATCACCGTTTCCTCACGCAAAGCCACAAAACCACTGTATTTTTGTCACATAAATTTGTGACATTAGTGAACATGGTAAGCTTACGTCAAGATTTTCAGTCAAGATAGAATAGCAGATAGCTGAACGGTAGTATCGACCGACCGAAACCGATCCGTTCCTACTATCTGTAGCATCAATGCTACCACAACTAACGTAGCGAAATGTGTACCGCAACAAAAAGTAAAGCAGCGCCATCCATCCCGCCAGCAACGAACTCCGTCAACAAATCCTGCATCGCGTTATCAGAGTTTTCCGTGCGATTTGAACATATAAAACAGTCAACTATTGGGCAGTTGCCCCCCATAGACACAACAACCGTCTGGTCGCAGGATCCTCCCTTTTTAATGGCTGTTAACGGGACTTTACATCCTGTTCCGCATACCTCTATAGATCCGGACCAATACTTAAGTAGGAAACTAAATTACTCATAAGATCAGCTCTCATTATGTTGACCACTTTGATTGTTGCGATGATCTCCGTTATCATCTCATCATCTTAAAACGTGGCACAGTTATTAAGCAAAATTAAATTTAAATCTCAGGTGAATGAGTGCAAAGAATCAGTCTGGTCTCTGGGCGAAGAACTAGACGCGATGGTCCGCGCGTGGCGGGAGATAGGCCGCGCGTCCGCCTTGCCGGCCGTCCGCAGTGCACACGCGCCGCCTCACCGCTACAACGAGATCTGCTTCAAAAGCGCGCGCTGGCGGCTCACGGACGCTGACGGACAGCTGGGTATTGCTGACCTGCTGCTGACGAACTTCTTGTGAGTATGATAATTCATTCGTAGAAGAACTAGGCGCGATGGTCCGCGTGTGGCGGGAGATATGCCGCGCGTCCGCCTTGCCGGACGGCCGGCAACTGTGGCGCCGCACCGCTACAACGAGATCTGCTTCAAGAGCGCGTGCTGGAGACTCACGGACGCTGATGGACAGCTATGGATTGCTGACCTGCTGCTGACGTGTAACTTTCTGTAAGTGTGGTAAAAAAACTGTTTAAGTCTTGACTTTTGACTTAATATCCTGTGTCTCCTTGCTGGGGCAGAAGGCGTCCTTAATAACACTCCATTGCGAGCGGAGCTTCACGCTACACCTCGCTCCACGACAATCCAATGCTCGTTCGAACGCGAACTCTCTAGAACTACCAGTCGGATTTGGAAAATTATTTTTGTATATGATAGTCACATTCATGAGGAAAGCTATAGGCTATACTGGTACGGGAAATTCCTACGGGAACGAAAAAAAACGGGATATGCGCGTACGAAGTCGCGGGCAAAAACTAGTAATATTATAAATTTCGAAAGTTTTAGATGTTTGGATGGATGTTTGTTACCCAAACACGTCAAAACGGCTGAACAGATCTCGATGAAATTTGACACAGAGGTAGATTATAGTCTGGAATAACACATAGGATCCCGGGAATATGTTCCCTTGGCATAATTTTCGACATACACGCGGACGGAGCCGCGGGCGGCAGCTAGGTGAATATAAATATTTATCGACTTATTTTCCGTGCAGGTATACCAAAACATCGCGGTCAGACGACTCGGTGGAACATCAGTTGGAGGTCGGATACGTGCGCGTCAAGAATCTGCTGCCCAACGAACCCTTCCCAGAAGTAAGATCCGTATCACTTACATTCATCACACTAATATTATAAAGGCGAAAGTTTGTGAGTGTGTGTGTATGTTGATTACTTCTTCACGCGCAAACGGCTGGACCGATTAAGATGAAATTTTGTATAGAGATTGTTTGAGTCCCGGGATAGGACATAGGATAGTTTTTATCCCGGGAGTATGTTCCCTTGGCATAATTTTCGACATTCACGCGGGCGGAACCGCGGTCGGTAGCTAGTTACAATATAACATTGAGTTGTTTTGTTCTACAACAGTTGAAGTTATTTACCTTGTTTTGTATTTGCTGCATACGCCGATAAAAACTCATGTTTTTTAATTGGAAGACTGATAAAACAGTCATGGAAATGTCAAAGGTGGTTTTGACTTCGATACGGCTTACCTACATTTTTTTTTTTGACGACACGGTTGGTGCAGTGGTTGGGTGATTGACTGCTGCGCTGCGTGTCGTGGGTTCGATCCCTGCACGGAACAAATATTTGTATGGCCTACAGATAGTTGTTCCGGGTCTGGCTGTTTGTGTCTGTGAGATTATATGTTTGTAAACGCAATATTTTTTTCTTTTTAAAAAAAAACGTTGCCCCCACACTAGGAATTTCTCCTGTATCGTACAGGAGAAATTCCTAGTGTGGGGCAACGTTTTTTTTAAAAAAAAAGAAAAAAATAATAATTTAAATACAGTTTATTATTGTTAAATCGCAGTAGATTCTTTAACTTTCCTGCATTCATATCACTAATGTAACAGCTGCACGCCAGCCCGTGGCTGGGTGACCATCCATAATGCTCCGTGCCTCGGAAAGCTCTCCGTAGTGTTAGCCTGCGAAATTCAAATTTTCTTGTGTTTATGTAATTTGCAGGTCAGTGTCAGATTGTAACTTGATCAAAATATGATCCGCGACAATAACAAGTGTGTATATTTACATAATTATAAACCCTAAGAATATTCACTCGATTAGATTTCGGAAATCTAACTAATATGCATCAAATCTAAGGTCGATAGTTTTGATTATTTTCGATGTTTATAATTATGTAAATACATACTTGTGTAGTAGAGACACTTTTGGATGGTGTAATAATATAGGGTGTGTTTTTTTTTAATCAACCGGTTCGATTCCTGGCTAGGAATACCGATTTTTCGAAAATCTAATGATGCAGTTTTAGTTACCATCAAAATCGGTCTCGAGACTCCTATCAGTGTGTTTCGATATTCCTCATAGTTTCGGATTTGGAAATCAACTCACAATTTAAAAATTCCCTCTGTGTATATTTTGGAAGTCGGTGTCAGAAAACGAAGAATCCACACCAGAAACACCGACTTCCAAATTAAAGTTATTTTTGTACTTTGCAGTGGTTTTTCATTAGAAGTCGGTTGTATTGTAAAAAGTTTGCATAATTATGTCACCGGAAAATAGCAAACTCCGTAAGATTATAAAATAACTTGAGAGATTGTAAACTCTCGATAAATTGTCGACTGAACATTTGGAATACTTTTTTACGCATCAAAATTTGATAGTCTATAATCTCTCGAAGACCAATGAGAGCCTTGTTTCTTTGATTTACTATCACACGAAAACAGATAATATGTAGACTTGTGCTCTGATTGGTCGCCATTTTATTATAATGCAATGTTTTTATTATATGGCACTTTTGCCTATTACTCAGGCGTGTATCAGAATATTTGTCCGTCCCACAGGTACTGGTGCCACAAGAGCCGTCGGGCCGCGCACCACTAGCCCGGCGCGCGGCGCTGCGCGTGTTCTGCCGCGACCGCCCGCCCGTCGGGGGCATCGCTGTCAAAGAGCACTTTGAAGTTAACATAGTGCCGATCAGGATAGGTGAGTGGATTTATTGGTAACTGAGGATGAAGATATCTTTATAAGGTTTCAGATTTATTTAAAGGACAAAAAGTTCTTGTAATATAGTTATGTATTAGTTTGTAAGGATGGATGGATGAATTCTTATTACTCTTTGTCACAAAATCTCTTGGACTGATTTGGATGAAATTTGGCACACATCACATATGGTAACCTGGACACATAGAATACTGCGTTATCCCAGGAGGAAGTCTCCTTGGTATAATTTCCGACTTTCACGCGGGCGAAGCTACTGGCAGAAGATAGTATTTTATAAAAAAAAATAATAGATTCTAGAAAGACTGCAATCTTTTTTTTTCCTTAGCCTATTCTGTCCCACTGCTGGGCAAAGGATCCCCATATCCTTCCAGACATAATTTTTTTGCGCCACCTCGAACCAGCCTTCGCGGTGTGCATCCAGATCTTCTCGTCACCGCTTCCTGGGCCGGCCCCTGCGACGCCGTCCATCCTCTGGCACCCATGGCGTGGTGGCTGCAATCATTCAGGGAAAATACCTAATATTATTGTGTGCTTTACGATAAGTTGATAACGTATTGCACACATATCAGGTTTTTTTCAGCAGTAGTTTTATGCAGTAAAGTTCAAAATTGAAAATCAAACATAAGACGTTAGAATATCTACCGCCACATATAATCATGTTATAAGTACCGTATGAAAACATTCGGTATTCAAGTTAAGACCGGCATTATTTAAAAACTTGTGTTGCCACCTGTGCAAATACAGTAGCGGCAAGGAACTAAGTAGATGTGTTCGGATTGAACGGGTCACCAGTAATTAAATAAAACACTTGTGATGATTTAAACATTTATATTTCCTACTGTGTAATAGGTGACAATCGTACATACAGTTTTAACCTGTCAAAAACACAGTCAAATTTGATAATTAAAATAGGGATGTTACCTGGATAAAATATTATCAATTATCATTTAAATTCAATCAAATTAACATTTTAATTTCTTACTTTTTTACCTGTTAAAACACAGTCAAATTTGATAATTAAAATAGGGATGTTTCCTGAATTAGTAATAAGTTAGTTAGTTTCAATTATTTTATTTTTATATTTTTATTATTTCCTTCCTCTGTGTTACGGTTACAGCGATGATGGCAATGCCTGTTTTTCGAGTACATGTATCATGGTGAATGTATAGAATTTATCCTGCTCTTCCATCACTGCAGTGTAACTTACGTTTGAATTTTTGGTGAAAATGTTTTATTTATATCTTTATTTATTTCCTAACGCATCTTCTCTCAACCAGGTCTGACAAAGAAGTTCTTCAACACGATGCTAAAGTTCTGCTTCCCGGAACGCGACCCTGACTCCATAGAAGATGGAGAAGAAGAGACAGAAGGTACACTGAAGGCCGGATCGTCTTCCTCTAGCCTGGTCTCTACTGGCTCCAAGAAGATCAAGAAGAAAGGCAAGGATTCTAACTCTAACTTCTATGTGAAGAGGGATAAGAAGGACAAAGATGATGTTGAGAAGATGAAGGTATGTGCTGGTTTGATGTTTCATTTTACCTGCTTCAAAGAAAATGTTATTTTTCTAATCTATACTATCCCACCCATTGCAGGGTAACAACGGCTTCCCCCACACTACAAATATAGTGGTAGTGGCCTGTCCCTCCCTCCCCACAAACTACAGAACTGACGTCACACAAATCGTACATCGCGGTATCAAAGTTCTCCACGCGATTTGAATATATAATGTCCCATTAAAATAGATGGACAAACTGTTAGAAATCATTCTGACCGCCAAAATTAGGACAACGGTAAAAAAAAGTTGATACTTACATGTTTTAAATGTTAAAAAAAAAATTGGTTGTCTGTAAAGTCGGTTTACGGACGATAGTTTAACGTGACAACGTCATAATAAAACATTGATGAAATGATCGTAACTTACAATGAGCGTAACGTTACAATGAGTCATCCTTTTTCGTGCGTGCAGCCGGCGTTCATCGATTTATTAGACGTTGTCACGTCAAAAATAATAATATAAAACGCATTACAAGAAAATAAATCACCTAACGAAAATACACTAAAAATGTTGGTTACCCAATGCATAAACACATCCATGTCTTTGTTATTTCATAATTCTGATACTACAAATGTGCAGGCGCACGTGACAACGTCAAGTCCCTACCCTTAAATGGATGTGTTTATTCTATAGTAGGCGCCAGATAAATGTGGAATAAAGTACATTGACCTTTCCCTAATAACTGTTCATAGGTACCTGAACAATTAAATATGAATCGTTTTTCATTATTAGACAATGTTAAGGATCACGAGAGATGATGATTCGGGACAGCTTTGTGTCCGTTTTTCAAATTAAAAATGTCAATAATTGTAGGTGGGTCAATGACCGTTATTCCACGATTATCTGGCGCCTACTATAGTGTAAATCACTTTAATAAGTATTTTTGTTTGCTTGGATATCTTCGGTTAGACGTACTGAACGCTGTGTTGAAATTTGTTCATCTATTTAATAGAACCTTATTTACACCCGACAACGACCATGAAGCAGTTGCCAACGACACAATACTGGTCTGGTCCTTTCCTCCTCTGATTATTTCGTTGCCTGATCCAAGACAGTTCAATTGTTTCTTCGGGACTCGTCGAGCTTGATTGGCGTCTAGTTCTATCCAGCCCGTGTATTTTGAAGTTGATTGATTTTCTAGCTGGATATTAGTGTAATGTTGGGTGCATTGTGCTCACATAATATAAGCAATTGATCAATGTATGTATTCAAAATATTGTAAAACTTATATTTGAAAAGAGTAAATTTGGAGTTTCTTGTCCGTTCTTTTCCATAAGAATCGACTTTTTGCGAATGGACAACTAGGGTCACTAATATTTTAATTGCAATCTGTAAATTTGACGTTCAAAAGTGTCTTTTAATGGTCTAGTTGAAATAAATGAATTAACTTTGACTTTGTATGGTTGTACGTCCTAAACAACCAAACCGGTTTACGGTTTACGTTTAAAAAGTTGTGGAGGATATTCTTGAAGATTTAGCAAGCGATGATTCAATGTTTATTTTACGGTGGAGTGATGCGTTTTCGCATGAGTTGCAAGTAAACAAATGAGCCACGATATTTTAATGAATGCACCTCCTAAAATATAAATGACGAATATATTAAAGTCAGTTAGTTGTAGCTTTACTTTGAACGACGTTCCTTTATGCGGAGTTAATTGTCGTTTAGCGCCATTTTTAACCGACTTCAAAAAAAGGAGGAGGTTCTCAATTCGGTTGTATTTTGTTTTTTTTTATGTTTATTACCTCATAACTCCGTCATTTATGAACCCCTTTCAAAAATTCTTTTTTCATTTGGAAGGATATACCTACGTTCCGATTGGTCCCATAGATATTTCATCAGAATCGGTTCAGAAGTTTGGTTTTAAATTAGTTTCTACTGGATGGCGTGACTTACGACACTGGCCCCTTAGCCCCCCTGGATCCGCCAGTGCTTGCGCGGGACTTCACACGCAATTAGTGTCGTCTCTGTTTATCAGAGATTTTAAAATGCTTACAACTCCGCCATTTTTGAATTAAAAAACTGCGTCTTGTCCTTTCTCTAGCTTTTGAGAAATGTTATAAAAACATCCACTCAAAAACTCTGTTGACTCACATTTATATATTTGCTCTAACATCAATACTTAATTTTTTCCTGTTGATGCAGGAGCGAGCCGAAAAGAACAAACTATTCATCTACATCAAGATCCCCGAGGTTCCCGTGAGGGTGTCGTACAAGGGCAGCAAGGAGAAGAATCTCGAAGATGTCCGTGACTTGCCGCTGGTGCTGCCCACGTTAGAGTATCATAACGTGACGTGGACCTGGCTCGACCTGCTACTGGCAACTAAGAGTGATACCAGACGGTGAGTCGATCGGAAAGAAATTAAGAAATAATGGCCGGTTACTGAATTGAGTATTTTTTACTTATTTAAATATTTATGTACTAAATACACACAAAGACATATCATTTACAAATACAATAGTATTGCATGTATCTAAATTAAAGGTAAGTACAGCATTTAATTTATTTAGATCTCGTTACCTATACAATAATAATTAATATAAAGATGGATAACAATTCAACCTAATATCAATAATTAATCTTTTATACTTAAATTTAACTTGAACTAATTAAATAAGATTGGATTAAATAAAAAACTAAAAACATAATAAAAAAACACATTTGGAGTTAAGAATATGTCAAGTCAAACTACGGTACTTTTATGTAAAAGTTTGATAGATTTTTGGTCTAAAGTACTATGGTAGGCGCTAGATAAACTTGCAATAAAGTACATTGACCTTCCCTAATATCCCTTCGTAGATACCTGAACAATAAATTACGAGAGAACGTAAACGATCACGGTCGAATTTGATTCAGGACAGCTTTGTCTTTATTTCTGTTTTTGATATTAAGAAAGGCAATAAATTTATGTGGGTCAATGACCGTTATTGCACATTTATCTGGCGCCTACCATATGTCTACTACAATCTAGCCTAATTGTGTTATGATCACGGATAAAATAATATGTCCATTTTAATTTAGACCAGCTGCTAACTTAAAGGTTGTTCGGTAGACTCTTTTTGTAAACTCGTTTAGATTAAACTAACTTTTGCCCTCGAGTTCGTACGCGCATATCCCGTTTTTCCCGTGCCCGTCTAGGCCTTCCTCATGAATGTGGCTATCATATACAAAAAGAATTTTACAAATCCGACTGGTAGTTCCAGAGATTATCGCGTTCAAACAAACAAACTAGTATAGACTAGCTTTTGACAGCAAATTCGTACGCGCATATCCCATTTTTCCCGTTCTCGTAAGTATTTCGGGACAAATTATACACCTAAACCCCTCTCATGAATAGCCTAATCCATTGGTGAAAACCGCATGAAGCAGTCGATTTTGAGTTTATCGCAAATAGACAAGACAGACGCGGCGGGGGACTATGTTTTATAATATGTAGTGATTAAAAAAATCAGCTTAAACCTAGAAATGTGAATTTTTTATTGATAAGTTAAACTAAGTAAAAAAAAAAAATGTTTTACAAAATGCGTGCAAAAGATGCGATGCGTTCCCTTGCGCTGTGTATTTGTTTAACTAAACGGAAGCAAAGAACACCTCGATTTGTTATCTTGTTGTTTGGTTAACGCGGGTCTTAATAAATTTTACACCAAATCAAAATTTGGAGCTTTTTAGGTATCACGTGTAGACTCCTCGATAGTCGTATGTTTTATTTGTAGAATACTAAAGTCTTGATAATCTTCGAACTCCGAACTGTGCGAGGCGATTGTCTTTATCTAAACTAATATAGTGAAGCTGAAGATTTGTCTGTGTTTTTGTTTTAACGCGCTCTCTGGAATTACCCGTCGGAATTGAAAGCATATTTTTCCATTTGATAGTCAATTGGTTCAGGAGCTGGATCAACCACAGTGTGGCTCCAGAAAATGTCCGGGGTAGGTTCGCAAAAAGATTGATTAGCAAAATGACAGGTTCGCAAAAAGGTTGATTAGCAAGATGAAAGGTTCGCAATATGACAGATGCAGAAAACGTCACATCTGAGTGTTATGACTATGAGTGTCACGAGTAATTTAACTTTAACCTTTTATTTTGTTTCGTTTCTGAAAATTTGCTAATCTGTCATTTGGCGTTTCTGACGTTCATTGGGCGATGAACGTCAGAAATTATTGTATTTCTGCCTCTCTTTGCCTGGCCCCCTAAAGGAAGGTGAAAAATAAAAAAAAACCAAAATAAATTTGATATCCCAAAGAAAGTTATAGGGAAGGTTATAACAACACGTTTCAGCTCTTAGGAGCCGAGCAAAATGAAAAAAAAAACGTGTGTGTCTCGGGACGCCCGACAGAACTGATAACTTAAACTAATCAAAGTTGAACTATTTAATATGGGAAGCGTCTGTCCGAAATACGACTTGCGCTGTGGGTTAGAGTGAGAGAGGAAGAACCTGCCTACCGCTGCCCTATGCGTGAGAGAAAGGGAAGCCAGACAGACTGGCACCGTAACGTGTTACGTTACGAAGCGGTTTACCCTCCCATAAGAAGTTATCACTTCAAAAACGTCAGAAAGAGCGTTAAGTGAAGACGAAGTCGCGCGGTCGTGTAAAACCGCGGGGCACAGCTAGTTCACAATATTTTTCAAGCACGTTATCTTTTTATACCTAAACACGTGATTTAATACTTTAAATCTAGCAATTTCCACGTACTGTCGACGCCATTGTATGTTTTTGTAAAGTCTTTATCGCTTCAACGATTCTGTTGTTACAGTTTAAAAATAGAGATTGCCTTAAGTCTACATTGATTGTGTGTAAATGTTATTTGAATCTAAGTCTTCACAGGATTCAGAAAACATTATATTATTATGTAATACTAGTTTTTGCCGCGACTTTGTAAGCGCATATCCCGTTTTTTCCCGTTTGCGTATAGCCTATAGCTTTCCTCATGAATGTGGCTATCATATACAAAAAGAATTTTCCAAATCCGACTGGTAGTTCCAGAGATTAGCGCGTTCAAACAAACTTTTCACCTTTATTATTAGTTATAGATGTAATATTCTTGAAATTGTTCGACCTGAAATGACGTCATGGTTACTAAAAATGATTCATGTGAATCATATTTATGTCTTTCCATGAGGTATCGAAAGTCTTGGTACTTGTTTGTCAACATTGGCTACTCGAACTCTGACTGTATGCTGTTGAAATCGACGGATTTTGTCCCGTGATTCATGTTGATGTTGCTGATCGATTGACGGGTGCCTTCACCTTCATGATATGTTGCATTGCGAGTATCTTTCAGTCATGGGTCAAGCTCTTTGGCAACTATGTCAGGGGATAGACTTCTTTTACGTATAGTGACGCTATCTGAACATTACATCTGCTATCTCACGCTATCTTAACAGTACCAGATCTATTCCGATAAAGGCAATATCGCTGTTTTAAGCTGATACAAGTTCTTAGTCTTTCGGATTTCTGACTACCAATAATAACTGTCAGATAAGCTAAATCTAAAGACATCCATCCAAGATAGACAACTTAATGTCCTTTCTAAGGGTGTTATTACACCAATCGATCGATCGTCGATCGACGTTGATCGATTGATGTGGTAGCTTCGGCTGATCGAAGAAAGAAATAGAAACTATCGATCGACGTCGACTAATCCATTTTACCATCGATCAATGGCATCGATCGAAGATCGATCGATTGAACATCCTATAGGTCTATCATCCTAGAGGGTATCTGTGTGGGAAATGGGCAACTATTGGTTATCCCCGCTTCACCTGCGTCTCATTGACTGGTTCACCTGTCCGTCTAAAAGTGGTCACAACCTAGGTCGCAGCAGCTCCGATGAAGCTGCGGCCAATTTTGCAGCCAAGAGCACGTGGTCCTGAAGCGGTCAGCTTTTGATATGTTGTACAGCACTGACAACGGCCGGCCGGGTCGCATTCGAGGTCTTACTATACCAGTGCACGGGAGTTTATAGTAACTTATACGAAGGGTCGCAACGACCAGTAGTGCGGCTAGTTGGCAGTTGCGACTAAGTGGGCGATTTGTATCGCTTTCTATAGTTTAACTGGTCACTGCAACCAGTGCTCGTGGCCGTCTATGGTGCTACATTCCTAACTAACATATTTCTAAAATACATTATAGTTTGAATCATATTTTCCTAACGCAGGGTGATATTATCGCAAGCGATCCGCCAAAAGCTGCAGCTGCATCGACGCGCGGCCGCCGCGCCCGAGCCACACGAAGAGGACAAAGCCAGGCTACTGCTGGGAGAAAGAACTGTAAGTTATTAATTATCTATCGACATTTTGAACGGCTGATGTTCTCGACAGTTCTTCATTTAGTGCAGGTAACCTGCATTGCTTTTCACAACCATTCGATTCCACGCAAAACGACTGGTCGTGATTTTGGAAGTAAATTTATATGGTAACAATTAGAAAACATGTTTTACTTCGAAAAGCCCCAGATACAAGAGAGCCGTAGGGAAACCAGCACTCTTAGTAAGTACAAAAACAGACCGCGTTCCGTTTTCCGGCCTCGCCGCCGAGGCCCGTCGCGACGTCCCAGTAAAAACCCTCTCCGACCTTTGATTACCGAGCCAGCCCGCGTCGCTGAGCCAGTAGTTTTAAATCCCCCAAATAATAATGATATTACCCAGCCTGTCCCTTGCTGTCCTCCCGAAATGACGGCGCTAAGCCGAGGTCCGTATCCCGCAGGGGATGCCCTAGCGAGCGGTCATTTATGATAATTAGCTAGTTTGTAAGCCCTGGCTGGGGGCCTTAAATTCATTTGAGGCCACCACAAGATAGTCCGGTTAAGCAGTAACCAGCCTTAGTGTGCTGAACTGCGAGTGGTCCCCGTCCAAATAGCACTTCGAAAAGACTTGCTTTCGTTTAGCGAGAGTTTAACATTTTCCCTAAACGCCATTCATTCCATGTTGCACTGGAAGTAGAAGTGTTTTGTGTGAAATAAAAAACAAGTATTTATGTAGTCGCCAAGACTACGGGGCGATTAAATCTAACGCTTTCTTCGCAACTACTGTCAAAGCTCAACTTAACAAATAACTTCCTTCTAGGTCGCCGAAAGCAAGCCGCAAAAGAAAAGCACACCGAGCGTATTCAAGTTCTCCAAATCATAGCGTAAATAGTAGCTATAAATTATATTTATAGCGAAGCATTTATATGCGAACCAAATTTTACGCTGGTACTATACTTGGCGTGTTCACATAAATATTCGCGCTATGTCTCGTTAAAACAATATCGATCTTGGTGGCAAGCTGTCCTGCAGAACTGAGGTTCTGGGTTCATTGCTCGGAAGGGCTGTGTTATTGGGTTTTTTACATCTAGTATGGTATTCTCAGTGGCGGCCCGTATTCCTAGTTTGTGCTTGGTTGATGGCAATAAGCTCGCCCCTTATTAATATTGGCGACATGTTGGTGTACTAGAATGTACTCCTATGCTTAACCTTTGGAAGTGTTTTCTTATTTACAATATGAATTTTATTTCGGTACATTTTGCATTACCCAAGTAACGCGAATATTTTGATCAAATACGCCAAGTGAAGTCAGCTTTAAAAACTGTATCAAACGATATAAGACATTCTATAGTTAAGAGGCTATTGTTATTTATGTATATTGTATACGCTATATTAAGGCTTTCTGAATGTATGGTTGTCAAAATGTATAGAAAAGTATGGTAAAACGAATCGTACTGTTAAACTTTGCACTGTCTTAAAATGTTGTATGGATCTGATTTTGGAAAAATGTTGTTGTAAAAAAACGGGGACTTTTGCTATCCATGCACAGATTTTTTATTTGAATGGTCCCATTGTAAAAGTTGTTCATAATGATGAGTGCAATTACCCCTTAAGAGGTATTGCGTTTAACCTGTTACACGTTGTATAAACTTGGGCAATTTAGAGTGCAGCAATCATCAAACTCATCCTAGATTCCTATAGGTGCGAGAGAGAATGAAAAATTTGCCAAAAGTAAGACTATTGTGATCTTTATATAATATTTATGATCTGCTAATGTATTCTCAACTTTAATTTTTGAACAATAAGATGCAATTTCGTCGACTTCGAACAAAGGTATTTAGTGTATTTTTGTTATTAATTTATTTTGTTGCTTAATTCTGCAACTGCCAATGAATGGTGTGCGAAATGTATGAAGTTTTATAATGAGAGAGATTATTGATAAGAACGAGTAGTCGTTCACATGCGGGCATCGTTTATACTCGTCGTTTTAGTTCAGGGGTGATCAACCTATCGTCTGATAAGACTTGGTGCACCACTGTGTCTGTACATGCACATTTAAAAAACGGTCTTCGCTCTAAAGTACATCACTGATAGTGTTAAAGTAAGAAAATAGATTGTTAACAGTTGAAAACTGTAGTAAGATTTATTTTAGCCTTTTTAGACCCATCACCATTTTTAACGATTTGTGCAGCTTAAAAAAAATGTTGAATATGTCTGCCCGTAGCTGGCTTCATGCAACTGCATCAACTCAGCTGAGGCAGAGATATTCTACCTTCAAAAATTGAGGAAATTGAGGCTTTTCTGAAAGCTTTTTTTTTCTAATTTAAAATGGGTTTGCTCTTGACTCTAGTCTAGGTCATAGATGACAGAGACAAGCCTGTTCACTCTAATTTTGAATAGATTAGGGTTGTATGCGTTGGGAAACACAGACGCAGGCAGAGAGTTCCACTCCTTTGCTGTGCGCATTATAAAAGACGTTTGGAAACGTTTAGTGCGAATTGGTGGAATAGCAACACGGCTTGCGACTGAAAAGCCAATGCGAAGTCCTCCCTATGACTCCACCGGCTGAGTGCCCACTGCCAACTAACCGAGGAACGTCCGGTAAAGCGTTGATCTCAGTGCTCTGCCATCGTTCTTCTATCTCTTCTACTGATACCCACTGGATGTTCTCTGAGGAGTGAAGATATTATAAGAATAAGTTCTAAGAGTAATTTAAGAGTTAAAAATAATCCTTTTACGTTCGACTTTGTTAACCTTTTGAACGCATCGGCGTGCCCCCGATGCCAAGACAAAAATTCGCCGTTTTTTTTGTCACATATTTGTGACGTTTGGCGTAGAGGACACGCGCTTGCTTGTCACGTATACGTGACAATGGCATTCAAAAGGTTAAAAATGAGTAGAATTGGCTCTTAGGTCTAAAAACTAAACAGGCAATGCCACCTACATTTTATTCTTATACACCTGATAATTTACGACCGGTATATTATGTGTAGAGCTCGTTACCGACCTCTATCATTTGCATATGTAGCTTCCCCGAAGACGTCGAATTAACTGGGTTATCAACTAATTATAATTAATTAATGAATCATTGGCTCGTTATAAATTTCGGCTTTCCGTGTTGTCTTTGTAATTAATGTTGAATACACATAATTAGAATAATTGATTTTACTAAAAGGCTTAACAAGTCTTTAATTTAAAAAGAATGTCCCTTGACCAAAGTTTAGACACTTAGTGATCATTCCGTTAACCGAACTTATATTTTACTAACTTCTGTCATCATCCTCTTGATCTTTTTTAACCGATTTCCAAAAATGGAGGATGTTCTCAATTTGGTGGGTTTTTTTTTACACCGTATGTATATGTACACCGATTACTCCGAGGTTTCTGATACGATTTATATCATTATTTTTTCGTTGGATGCGGTATACTTGCCTTTTGGTCCCTCTCTCTCTCACTCTCTTTTTTCAGTTTTTATTTTATGAGCATTTTGCTTACTTGTTGCTTGATGTAATGACGTCGTCCAAGTTAGCAAAATGACATCGGGTAATTAGTATCACATCTAAAAAATGATTTTTTTTCCAAAAAAATACAACCGACTTCCAAATAAAAAAAGTCTAAAATTACTTTCATTTCGGAAGTTGGTGACAAAAACGAAGAAACAAAACTAAAAACACCCACTTCCGAAATTAAAGTTATTTTAGACTAGTGTTTTTATTTGGATGTCGGTTATATTTTTTTTTGTTCAACTTATACTGTCCCGCTGCTGGGGAAAAGTATCCCCCAAATCCTCCCAGTTATTCTTTTCGCGAATCTCCTCGAACCAGCTAGCAGTAGGCGGCTAGGTCGTCTCGCCACCTCTTTCCGGTGTGCCTCGTGAGCGCCGCTCATCCCTCACTTGGTAGACACTATTGCCCATCGGTCACTGACGTGACTCTTGCCAATTTATTTGGGGTTGCACCATTTTATTATTTTTCCATACTTCTCAATTACTCTTTAACTTAATACACGCCCCTTTCCAGCCAATCATCTTGTCTTATTAGTGACTTGTGGCTACTGTCAAGTAATTCATAAATTACATAAAACGGTGCGCGTATTTTATGATGTATGTATGAACGTGAACGAAGCATGTATGTTGTATGTATGCCGTTCTATGGTTTCTGCCTACTCCCAAGGGATACGAGCATGGATTTATGTATCTAAGCGTAAAATATCTACCAAAATGGCAGTATAAACTAAAACGAGAATAAAAAGACAGACATCTTATTTAAACGCTACAATATTATGTAAATGAATTGATTTCATGTTGAGATTACTATAATTTTATGCGCAAACATTTTTGTATTTAAGAACGATCATTTGAGTATTTAAGTGAGGTCAGCCATCATCGCCTTGAAATATTTGGTTTTGATAATTATTATTAATTGGTGTAAGATTTAGTTATTTATTTTTACGAAAAAATGCAATTTGTATTTAAGAAAATAATAAAAGACATTAAAGGAAATGTAAAAGATAAGGGATTATTGAATTGGGAAATTAAATTCTTCGTATTTAGTTAGGAACACATTTTACTCATTCGAAACACTAATTATAATTTTAGTAGGTGATGCGTTAATTGGTATTATTCCACTTAGTTATGATAACTGTTGTTTAAAAGCAAATACGGAGAGAATATGACGTTTTAATGACATTTGAGTCACCTGTCAAATGACGTACATAATAAATTGTTAAAATAGTTATGTTGGTGTTTTTGTTAATAAATCAAATAATTATCTATGTAAGCACAAAACGCTGTGAAGTACTGCATTCAGTATTTAAATGTAATTTATCGATGTAAGCTTAAATTGTATATCTACTTTTATTGATAAATGATATTTATTTTGCAAGTAGGTTAAACATAACACTTTTACACGTCAATCTTTTTTGGTCATTTTAAGCTAGATGAGGCCGGTGTTTCCTAGCTGAATTATAAGTTTTATATTTATCAATATTGTGTAGTACCGTAGTACGAGAGCGTATCAAATGTATTTGTTAATAAATGTTGTAAATATGTATTGGAGAGTTTTATTTACTTTATGGATATTTCTTTTTTCTTTACACTAAGATTTTACATGACAGACTGCCCAAAAAAGGAGTGTTTTATTTTCAGGATTCTTTTGTTTATTGTGTTGCTAGAAAATTAATTTTGTTTATTATTTTTTTAATCATTGCCTTTGCTGTTTTCTACACATTTTTTTTAACCGATTTTTTTTTTTTTTTTCTGACGATGACCACTCGCAGTTCAGCACACTAAGGCTGGTTACTGTTTAACCGATTTTAACCGAATGGTAAACCGCAAGTAAAGAACTGAGGTAAGGAAAAATATGTTCTACGAATTGCAACCAAGGTTTCCATTGAACACTATCAATATTATTCCCTCTACTCTAAACAGTCCCTGACCGAATTAACTTACGCGCTAACAAAAATACGACCACGTAGTCCAACGTTACACTCATATTACTGGGAAAACGCGCGAAAACTCATCTCCTCCATCTCGACTTATTTCCACGGTATTACCTCACCGCGGCCTTGTGTGTACACTGCCGGCCGCGTCAGTACCCTGCCGACCGTCGCGAGGGACGCCCGCGCCGCGTCTCACCGTGACACACGAACATCGTAAAAAGTTATTCGAACGACATGAGGACGAATTATGTAAATTCATACAAATAGTGCGATATTTATTCTTTATATTTTTTTCTGTGTAAGTGAAAAATTGTGTACTTTACAATGGCGTTTGCGTGGTGTGTATTTTTAAGCGCGTGCGCATGTGTCTTCGGGTTCAATGTGGACATACCATCGAGGGTGGTTTATAAGGGTAACCCGAACTCCATGTTTGGATTTTCGGTTCAGGCGCATGTTGATGGCGATAGGAAAATGTAAGTACCCATTTTCTTTTTTTAACCAAGAATAATCGGTTTTAATACACCATGACTTTATGATTTTCGCGCGCGATTATTTGATCAGTCTTGATTGTGATAAAAATTTAAAAAAACACGCGGGGCAGTCTTTGGGGACTGCCGATAGAAGTGAGAACTAAGCTAAAGTGTTCGGTGACGATGACGCGAGTTCCATGATTTTTGTTCACCCAAAAAGTGCTCAACCCGCCTAAAGAAGTTTTCACTTCATTAAATGTGATTTTATGGTGATGATGAAGTCAAATATCTTTATAGCCGGCGCTAATGCATATAGCGTTGTTATTCGGAGTTAGTGTTTACATAAAACTTGGCATGTTTTACATTTTCACGCTCCTGCTGAAACAGAGCTACCGTATGATTGAAACATTTGTTTAGACAAGTGTTTGCCAAATTATAAATTACTAGCGGACGTCACGCGGTTTCACCCGCGTATTCCCGTTCCTGTGGGAATACGGGGATAAAATATAGTTTATGTTACTCGCTGGTAATGTAGCTTTCCAATGGTGAAAGAATTTTTGAAATCGGCACAGTAGTTTTTGTGTTTATTCATTACAAACATACACACAAAAAGACAAATTGTTCCTCTTTATAATATTAGTGTAGATGACTGCTCAGGTCCAAAAATATTATGTCTATCTCACTCGAATCTGAGGCCTTCTATTCGCAATTGGATATGGAAAAATCTTTAGTATTGCAGCTGAAAATTATGTTTGTCTTTCAGGACTTGTTCATGTTTTTTATTTAGCCCTGACCTCTGCTTCAATAAAGGACTTAAAATAGAAGCTAATTTATTATGCAAGAATCCATTTTAAAAACATAATAATAAAATTCTTCTCAATCCGTCGAAACCAGTTTCCATATTTCCTGATTTAATTCGACCATCACATTAAATAATAAACAAATATTTCCGAAGGTCGTCTATCCAAGATTTATAAAGTAACATCACGGGTTACTTGTAGTTTATTTTCTCTTGGTCACGAGAAGCATGTTCTGATGTACGATATACATGTACTTAAGTCCCGGGAGCCTGTACCGCGAATTTGTCTCTCGGGAATGTAGGTTAGCGCTATGCAATAAGTCGTGAGCTTAGAACAATGTTGATATAATTCCCTTGAAGACTACTTTGTTGTGGGCATGGAGACATAAATCGCGTCGTGGCTTCCGTCATTTGTATATGATACAGCTTCGCTATAAATCTTAAATCTTTCGTGGCTTGAAGACTTCCGAAGTCTCTAGGCTCGTTTTTCTTGCAATCAAAGTTAATGTTCACTTCGATTTTGACTTGGGAATTGGGATCAAATTCTGCTATTGATGAAAACATGAGTTCGGGATTTTCCTTCAGTTCTGGATATAATTCAACACTACAAAAATACTGTTTAATTTAAGCCTATGATAAGATCTGACCACCCTAAGTCCCAAACTTGAATCCAAAACCAGCTGATATACTCGTACATATTATGTATGTCATACTTTTACCTTCACGTTAAACATAAATCCTAGCTCTTAAACGCCACAACACAAGGTAAGCAGCTCAAGTCCACGTATATTGCTCGATGATATCACTGGCCAGGCAGCTGACGGGCGCGAATTTTAGCGAACGATTGCGCTTATTGGCCGCCCGTGGCCCATGATTGTGGAGCGTTGGCGTGGCCAAGTACAAGTTGACAATTTATTGAGCAGGGCAATTGGAAAGATGTCCTTTGGACTTTGTTTGATTTCTTCAGTCAGAAGAAGAATTGGCAAGATCTTGACTTAACTGCTTTCCTGACTGTATTTCTGGTCCAGAAGTGGGATACTCGCATAAGATGAAGAGAAATAGATATAGCAATAAGTATAGATTTTAAAATATCAATGTTTGAATAAGGCCTCTGCATTTAAAAGGTTCCTTACAAAAAGATTGGACTGGAATCATAACTGACCTTCCAAAATCTACTTATATTTTGCTTTTTCGGGCTTACAATCGTTCATTGATAAACTACTAAGTTCTGTCAAGGACATTTTAATTATGACAGCAATTAGCATACCGTAGCGGCAGTGGTAAAATGTTTAATGTACCCATATTTGTTACTAGGCAAAATGTGAACAATGGAAACCTTTAAATTAGTTATGAAATTCAGACCAAATCCTGTCATCACTATTTTGAAGTAAAGAATATTTAAGGTGCTGATTTTTTGTCCGGGGGTATACCAAATTCATTTAAGTCAATATTTTTTTAACAGTTTATGTACACACATTTAACAAATAGATAAGTAGAAAGAAACAGAAAAATAGGTACAAAGGTTATGCTTATTTCTAAAGAAATCCCTTCCTTCTTGTACCTGCGAAACCCACTATTATATTAATGACTTACTCGGAGAAATGAGGCAACTAATTGCTTAATAAAATATGTAAGGTAATTATTTAATACTTCGCCAATTTCTCATTACGTATGTAAAAGTAAATTACTGTTCAATTAGGCGGGTAGGTACTCTAATTAACGGTGTTCGGTGCAAGTGACTTGATTTTAAAGTTGTTTAAATGCATTACATAAATTGCAATGCTGATAAGTCATTTGGACAAGTGCATGTATTTAAATTAAAACCTTATCATGCCAGAAGTGACATTGACCTTTTTCGCTTAACACTCCCTTATACAATGCAACGCAAATTCTAACCGGAAATACGTCACATGCGCAGCACATGCGCAGCCGCAACGCGCGCCCTTTTTAACTTTTTTTCAAGCTTAATTTAGTTGTGAATGCTATTTTTGTTTGTCGAGGGTGATGCTTCCCGTTTGATTTATAGGTACACGCGTTTACAAATAATGCTGGTTTGGTTCTGGAGCAAAAAAATGCCGAGTTCAATCATTTGTTTCTGGCGTTTTGGGAAAAGACCTTTCGCACGGCATTGTCATTATTTTTTTGCAGCAAGTGCATGAACAAGTGGTGACAGCATGTGAGGCCGACATGTTGCAGATTGACATCTTTCTTTTTATTCTTTTCTAGTCATTTGGCTTTTGTGCCGGTCGATTCTGTAAACATGTCGAAGTGAAGGCTTGGGTGAAGTGATCACGAGGTGAGCTGTCAATCCATATAATCAAGATGGAAGCTCACTCCGTCATTACATGACATCTTTATTGTATGGATTGACAGCTCACCTTGTGATCACTTCAACCAAGCCTTCACTTCGACAGTTTATAGAATCGACCGGCTGTACTGTTACTAGTAACGATAACTTCACGTTTTACGTATGTACATATGTATAAAGCTACCGTTTTCATTCGGTAGATTCTCCCAAATAAACAAAACACGGAACCCTCTTCCGATGCCTCTTACACAAATTGTATATTAGTACTCACAAGTCATTAACTCCGTCAGAGAGTCACAACAGTTCTTTATCCAACTAATGCTTTGAGATAAGTAATGAGTTGGTTGCGCCCGCGCAGCTGTGCTCAGAACTCTTTTATTGATCACTGATCGATGTTTAATGGAGTTTCTGTCGTCGGCTGAGGCGTTTGGGATGCGGTTTTGTCATTTATCAACGTTTTATAACTTGGAAATGTGGTTCGGAATAGTTTGTGTAAAGAAGAGGGTTTGTTTTGGTCAATTTGAGGGTGGTGCTCGAGATGAATCGTATAAATCTGGCGGAGATACAATTAATGACATTTTTTATTATTTCGTTTGTGATGCCTTTTACTTGTAGTTAAGCAGTTTTAAGACGATAATATGGACTGTGGATGCCATAGATTTTCATCTTGTCACAGTTCATTCCAATATTGGTGTAGGAATTGAACTCCCAACCTTTCCGGTCGTCATTCAACGTCTTATCCGTTGGTTTATAGCCGCTGCTACATTTGAATACACCCATCCAATAAGCTACTTCCACTCTGACGTCATTAGAATAACTATCACTTTAAGATTAAGTTCTACTATCACTATGACCATAAATAGATGTCCAACTTCAAAGGGAGATATTCAATAGCTAAAGAATTTCTGCTTTGCTATCTGCAGTATAAGGAATCCGAATCCGGAGGCAACAGGAGATTCTCTATCAGAGAAATATTTTTAAAAAGCGTCACTGTTATCAGTGTGGCAGCCATAGTTGCCAGTGATCGGTGCTTGTGCATGTTCGTTTGTGTGCGATAACCTCTGGACCTCGATGCTCTCTTATCTTGGCGCTCGGCGACTCATCTCTTAAAACTGTTATTTTTAGATGTATTGCTAGTGAAATTGTGCGGTGCGAGTTACTGGTTATTGTATTTTATTGAAGCGGGAATTAACGCTTTGCTATAATAAATAAGAAATCCATATTTGTAAACTTAAAATATGTTAGTAAGACTTGGACTGCTATGGTCCATAGGTCTTCGCGTTTATTAAAATTATCATGAACTGCTCCTGTCCCGATCACTATTGATAAGTTTCACAGTATCCCATCCCAGTGAGATTCCATATCATATCTCAATTAGAACGCCTTTCTGTGCCCCCATGCCTGTTTATTTATTTAGTTTTAATTACTCTCTGCACTTACAGTACAAAACGTACAAAGAGTCATAATATTATTATAAATTAGATATTGTTAAATTTTAAAGTAACACACATATTTAAAATTAACAAAAACAATACAGAATAACAATAATTTTGATACCAATAATAAAATCGAAAAAATAATTAATGGAAATAATAAAAAAAGAAACATAATATGTCAATCATAAAATACATTGAAACACTAAAACAATCTTTGAATTTTTTTAGGATTATACTCACGTCAGAGTGGAATATGTCCTTTTAGTTTAAATTAGTTAGTTTGTAAGCCCTGGCTGGGGGCCTTAAATTTATTTGAGACCACCACAGGATAGTCCGGTTAAGCAGTAACCATTAGTGTGCTGAACTGCGAGTGGTAATCCGTCAAAAAAAAAAGAAAGGAATATGTACACATCCGACGCTGAGCAGTATATTGAGCAAAGACACCGCCTGATTTGTTCCCATTTGACCAATTTTCCTTGCCAGAACCCATTGCATTTGTCGCTCTTTTGTGTGAAATTGTTGGTAATTTAGTGTTATGAATATGAACCCTAACAATATGTGCCAATGTCAAATGTTCAACACTAATGTAAAGTTGTTTTAAAACGAAGCAATTGTCTAACTTACACCACAGATCTACCTGGATTACTGAGAGGTATTAGATGCAGCTCATTACGAGCTCAATTTAACAATAAAGATAAGTCTTTGTAGCGTCTAATATACCTTAGGATCTAAAGGATACCTAGGTATGATTGCGCATCAACAGGTTGATTTATTTTCCTCATTTAACGCGTAGGTTGTAGCATTTTTTACTGATGACAAATCTAATGACTGACGCGTTAGTCCTGTCACGAGTCACGAGCACATACAGAACTCCTTAGTTTGTTTCTCTGGTCGGCCAAAGTATCTCTAATAAGGTATTTGTCTCAGGATCTTCTCAGTATCAGCCTAGAGCCTAAACTTTGACTTCGGTTAGGCTAGGCAAGATGCTCGCCCCCTATTAAATCCATAAAACTGACAGAATGTGCATCCTATCCTACTAAAATTTGCCAAGGTTGCGGAATTTCTTCGAAAGAGACACCGCGGCCCTGGAACGCAAAGGGCTTTAGAAGCAACACGGATGGGTTTAGTCAATAAGAGTCTGACACGCCCTTTCGCTCTACCCATAGCGGAAGGAGTCATTTGATGATTTACCATACTTAAAAAAAACCTACAAAAATTGAAATATGTAAGTTTGTGAGGATCGATGGACAGATGAATTGAGGCTTCTTACTCTTTCAGAGGAAAAACTAGATATACAATGGATTTGCGTGGATAACGTGGATTAACACATAGATACAGATGAAGTTGCGGGCAGAAGCGGGTACAAAAATACTCCTCTACCCAACATTTTTGGGATCACAGGTGTACTACTCAACATTATGACAAATCACATTGTGTCTACAACTGTCTTAGGTTCTTTTTTGCAACAAATGACAACAGACACTTACGTAAGTTAAAAGTAAGGTCATCAAGTATTCGTCATCCGATTCTCGTAGTTATTTATTATACATCACGTCTTACAGGCAATGTTTTACAATAACAAGTAAATTAAAAACTATAAAAATGTGAATTTTATTGTGTAGCAAGTAAACTAGTCTTATTTCATGTATTTCTTTAGACAAGTCTTGAAGAAGATGCAAAATGAAAATCGTGAGTTCAGTACTTAACTCTTCAATCTATTGATTTTGTATGTATTGCAGACTTATTGAACTTTTCTTTTTTTTTTTATTTCTAAGAAAAAAATCATAGAACGTAAATCATAGATGACGAAAACCCTTACTTTCAATCGGTTCAAATGTATTTGTAAATTTCATCTGGCGACAATGTCAAAAATGTATTTTGATTTGGCACTATTGAAATATTGAGTCTGAAAAATGCGGCCCCTTGGTATTTTACAAAATGAAGGCTATGGCCAATTTTAATATACATAGGTAGTTTGATTAACTTGACAACTAAACCAGAAAGCTGAAGTAACTGATGCAGTCAATTCACACTCAAAAGTTAAAAATAATCCTTCTAAAAAAATCTAAACAAAATGCAGCCGATACATTTCTCAAAAGAAGATGTTCGCTCATGGTCTCTCATCGTGCGCCGGCGCAGTCTCCGTGACCTCATTACAAATATGGCGCCCGCGGACGACCTCACAGCGTCTGAGTTTACTTTGTACCGCAAATGCTCTAACCATTCTAACATGATCGTCTTTTGTTAAGAATATCTGTTGGAATTATCAGGATATACCTATGTACTTCAGATCTTGTTTGTTTAAAATCTTTTTAAAGAATTTAGTCACAATGAAAATCATATTTTTCGGTTTTCGCCACATCAGATAACATGCACTAATCATGTAAGCACTCGTGCTCATAATAATATGGCTCCTTTTTCCCACAACAATTACTAGGACTTAAAAAGTCTAGGATATAACACATCTCTACCCGATCCGTATTAATAAGTGATTTGACTATAAAATCTGGTTCATAGTTTTAAACGGTGACCACGCTTTTAATTCTATTTATTTTAATTCAAAATATCCCTTAAAAATCTTTTTCTTAGTCGATGTAATAGATGTAAAATCCTGCACCTAGTAGCCATTCAAATCAAAAACTCCGGATCTACCGACGCCGACGTTCTAAAAAACGGACATTCGATATTTTTGCCCACACCATAAGGCAATCGGCGTTAAGATAAATAAACAAAACTATTCTTTACATGTTAATATTGCCGCCACATAGAAAGAGAGAAAGATTTCCTTTCATATTTTTTCTGGTGCTGTTTTTTCTGATGACGTAATAGTTGGGTATTCGCGCTTGCCAACTGTACCGAAATAGAAGGCTTAAATTTAGGTGTTTATCATTTCAGAATGAATCTTGTGTACATATTTATTTATGTCTTCTGGCGCAGATACATTTGGGAATCTTGCTTTCTATTTGCAGTGCTTTCACTAGGCTCATATTAGTCCATCATTTTTATGGAGATTGTGAAGTTTGGCGAGTATTTAGGTTTTGAAATAAACTATGTTAATAATTAACACATGTTCCGTTGGTCCGAGTGCAAATTATCACTTTAAAACTAATTGCAAGTCTGCTAAATGAATAGGTCTGGCTTTGAACTTGGTGATCACAATGACGTGGCGTTGAACTTGTTATCCATTTAGTCACCCATATCTAGAGTAAGAGGAAGTTGTTTAATAGTTTTTGGTGTTTCTATTGTGATGATAAGCTGTACTAGCATTTTGCTTATCGAGTAGGTAGCTATTCTGAAATAGTTCGCAGTTTTTACTTATTTTGATTTAATAAATCGATGAATGCCGGCTACACGCAGGAAAAAGGACGACTCATTGTAACGTTACGCTCATTGTAACGTTACGCTCATTGTAACGTTACGCTCATATTAACGTTACGATCATTTCATCAATGTTTTGTTATGACGTTGTCACGTTAAACTATCATCCGTAAACCGACTTTACAGACAACCAATTTTTGACGTGACAACGTCTTATAAATCGAGGAACGCCGGCTGCACGCACGAAAAAGGATGACTCATTGTAACGTTACGCTCATTGTAACGTTACGATCATTTCATCAATGTTTTGTTATGACGTTATCACTTTAAACTATCGTCCGTAAACCGACTTTACAGACAGCCAATTTTTTTTTGTCGGAATTCTCACTACTTTATTAGTCAGCTAGCAGTAGATACATCCTATGATAAATAAACTTAACAGTACACAGTTCAATGTAAAGCATGACCTTAATATATTTTATGCTTATGACAGTATTAAGAAAAATGCCTCTACTAGGTAAATCCACCTAGATGACGTCACAAAAAACAGGTCAATGTCGCAATCAAAACAATGTTTTTTCCCTTAAACATGTGCTGATGTCTGAATTCCAAGTAAATGTATCGCTCTCCTTGACACAGAACTGCGCGCGCGCACCGCGAGTGTATTGCTTTCGATACAAGGTGATCTGCTGAGTGGGATCGGTTTATTTAATAGCTGGTTATTTGCTTAATGACGGGATCTTTATCAGGTGTGGACTCTTGCTTGAGTTTAAACGAGAATCTGATAATTTGTATTCTTGAATCTTTATAACTTAAAGCATCACTAACCAAGAGTAACAGTCAATTGAAGCCGAACGCATGGTGACATTATCAAAAAAAAACATCACCCTCCGACTGGGGCAGGCGGGAAAAAAAATAAGTAAAGTTTTGGTTAATTTCTTAAGAAAAATTGATAAGAGTTAATGTATTAAAAAGTAAGTGTGTAATTTACCGCAGGTGCAATCACGTCATCGCCAATTTAACTTGTAAAAAGCTCACCCGACAGAATAATTACCACCCTCCACAAAACTGTCGTTTTTACTCGTGCGATAATGCGCCAATATCGTTTTAATAATCGGCTTGTCTCAAATAAGAGCATGGGTTGTAATTATTAATTACTTTTATCAGTTTGTGCTAAATGTCAGTAGTCCTGCCACCTCTCACTACCGATATGGTATGAATATTATCAATAAGCTGATTACATGTGGCGAAATAGTGCTCTGATATTTTTTTAACTTTCACCTGTTATGGTCGCGCCCTTTTGTCTGTTAAAAGATTTTGTTATGAGATTAAACTTTTATGTTTGAGAACCGTGGTTCATGCTTTTTCGAAGTTTTCGTGTTGTAATTGGGAATATGCATGCATTTTTTTCATTTGCAAAATGAAATACTTTTTATCTCTAGTAAATAATTATGAAAGAATTTTTAAAATACCTTCATTAGTGTTGAAGTTATTAAGCTTCAAAGTTGACAATTAGAAAGAGAAGTCCGATACCAAATCTGACGTCAAATACTATGACGCCTATAGATACAGCTGCCATAGAAAACAGCGTTTTCGCGAGAGCGACAGATATATTTATTTATTTTTTGTTTTTCGGTCAATTTCGATTCTATTTTCACTGTTAGTATTATATTTTTGTATATTTCCAGATAAACTGTTTGGATAATAAATATTTTTTTCATGCATATTCCCTATTCTTGCAGATTTCGTGTAAATCTCATGAGTTATCACAAAAAAAAAGACAAATCAAATGTTGAGCCGAGAGCTTTGCCAATATCATAACTTAAGTAGGTAATCTACTCGCAATCAAAGTGTTAATTATCATTTCCTTTTCTGTTCTAGGAAACATTATTTGGTCATCTACTTATTGCAAATGGTTACGAATGGCTGTCACTTGGCCAGCTAAGTAGTTCTGCGTAAGCGCAAGAATTACGTATACTGTTTTATTTCAATTAGTCATACAGAAGGACCATCAAATTAGTTATTCATTAGGGCACACTCAGACACCTATATGGTGCAATGTCGGAATACCTACTAATGTTAGAGGTTGCGGAAATGATACTTGCGTCGGTGTACAAACCTTTGTTATGGACGTTGATATTTTATTGTGGCCGATTTAGGTATTTGAACGTTTGTGTAATGGCGCCCAGTTGGGACACGCAGTAAAAGTATTTATTAAAACATAAAAAAAAACATACAGTCGAATTGAGAACCTCCTCCTGAAGTCGGTTAAAAAGGCTAGGCAGATGATGATTGTAACTTCTGATTTTGGTCATGGTTAAGAAGTGGCGTTCCCTCCCAGTGTTTCTTGATAGCTGTTATCTGCGAGTGTTAAAATGAAGAGTGAAAAGACCCTTGCTTTGAAGATTACTTCAAGGGAATGGTGCTCTATCGACTACACCATCGCTTAAGTACCATCAGACGAGATAGAGATAAAACTCGAGCCTAATCTACACTTCTACACTTATAATAATACAAAGAGGATTTTTTTTATTTTTGTGTGTGTGTATGTTTGTAATTAATAAACTCAAAAACTACTGGACCGATTTGAAAAATTCTTTTAGCAATGGATAGCTACATTATCAGCGAGTAACATAGGCTATATTTTATCCCCGTACTCCCACGGGAATGGGTACTACGCGGGTGAAACCGCGTGACGTCCGCTAGTAATATATTAAAATAAAATAATAGTTTATTAGTTCTACTTGATAGTTAGGTATAGGTTTTCATCACCTATTAATTTTCCTATTCTCAATCGCAACATCACACCAGTTTCTTTAAATAAAGATTAGCAACGTTCAGCGATATTTTACGACTGTGGCGTTATGTCATCGTGCCATGAGTCAAAGTGGACGTCACGGCGTCATGTTTGTAAGATTGTGTGAATGAGTGTGCACTAGGAAGTGGCCGAGAGACACGTTTACTATTTACGGTAAGCCTGGGCTTCGATAGAATGATGAATGGGTTCGATCGTCAGTTGTTTTTCTCATTTGTTTACAATAGAATTTACCTCTTTGAAGAGGAGGACGTAGCTTGGAAACCTTATTTATTGGAGTGTTGCCAGATCATGGCTTTGTTATTCTACATATTTATTCGTCATGGGTTCAGTTTATGACGTCATTTTACTTTTATTTCTGTGCTGGGAAAAAGTGCGATAGACAAATAAAAGAAGAAAGAAAAAGGGTTAGTAGACCCTCAGCGTAAGCTTTGCATTGCATTCTTTTGTATAAAAGCTGATCTTTGACCTGGCGTTGATAAATCTTTAAGTTAGAAGACCTAACTACCAGTCTAGGCAAGCAGTATCCTACTACCCAGTTGGCCCAAGTTGTGGAGGTCGGATAGACAATTGCTTTATGTTAATACAAGACGTTGCCATACTTGCTACATGGAGGGAAAGTACCTTAAATACTGTAGATCGAAAATATAATAAAATGAAGACTGCATTTTTATTTTAAAAACAATACGAACTGCATACAAAGAATTTTAAATATTCGTCTGTCTTAATTGGGTTCGGGTTCGGGTCCCGGCCCGAACCCGCTAAATGTGAAAATGAAAAAAAAAACCTTTAATTTTACTGTACCGATAGAAAGGATCAATCTTATACATTTATTTCTTCTTAATAACATACCATCTTAAATAAAAAGAAGACCATTCAATTTAACATTTAATTTAAATAATAAGTTCTAGATGAACTTATTATTTAACTACATTTTATTTTCAAACTGTAAATTTGACATTTAAAGGTGCCTTTGAAATAAATGAACTCAGTTGTTATAAGCATGGCATAGTCAGAGACAAGGCCATTCATTATTCTGAACAAAATTTTAAATTAAATGTTACCCTAACATAGTTGGGAAAAGCCTAGGCAGATTATAATAGACCTGTATGTTATCTAGACAGTTTTTTATTCTTCAAACACAACTCTAAACGACAAATTCTACCGCTAGAAGGCACAATGATTCACTTTAATAGGTGTTTCATAACAAGTTGTAATCAAACAATACAACCAAATAGCGATAAAACATAATTTACTAGCAAAGGAAAGTTTACGCACATTCGAGTGGAAGTATCGTAAACTTACGTTCAATGAACGGACGACATTCACAGGGTTGCCTCTTGAGGAAATAAGTAATCGATGATAGCTTCGATCAACAATATTGAGACTTGCAACACTGTTGATCACCAGACGAACTAGTTCAAACCTTAACACTTTGCTTTTCTAAATTTAAATTTTGAGCAAACTACATAATTCCATATGTATTTGAAAACGGAATAGAAGTTGCTTTTAAAAAATGATCAGACTTCAAATCATTTTATGTCAATTTAGATGATATAATTAGGTAGCGTTGTTAATCCCTCATACGGCACGCCGGTCGATTCCGTAAACATATCAAAGTGAAGGCTTGAGTGAAGTGATAACGAGGTGAGCTGTCAATCCATACAATCAAGATGTCACGTGATCACGAAGTGAACTGTCATTTCATCTTGGTCATTCTATATGGATTGACAGCTCACCTCGTGATCACTTCACCCAAGCCTTCACTTGGACATGTTTACAGAATTGACCGGTTGACCAATTCTGGTATAATATTTATACCAGATTTGGATAATAAATACCGGTACCGTTTCTAAGCTCTAGTAAAAGTACCATATTAATTGACTAAACAATCGAAGGTCGTAAATCGACTTCCTTTAGACAATTTGGTGACTTCCGACCCTGACCATTGACATCCTTACCCTAAAACAAGCGACCGGATACAATGGTCACCGTACACCCGAGGACTGTCCAGATGTGGCGCCCGCGCACCGAGCGCAGGCTTTGTATGCGCGCGCGCACCCGCGCCGGATGCCGCGCCATTAACCGGAAACGACGTCACATTAAATCGTAATTGTTATTTAAATGCAATCAGTAGGCTTTAATGCTTGTGAATGCGATTATTATGCGAAAAGGGTGTTTAGGCAAATCTACTGTTTGCTGAATTTGAGTATGCTGGTAATTAGTTCGGAGTATCTGGGAAACGGGATGCGCATGCCTTTTAGATATTTAATAGTTTTATTCAAGAAAGTTATATGGCATTTAAAGACTGTTGTTATCAATCAAATAACATAAACTGATGACTGATGATGGGACAATCTTGCAGATTTGATGATAGGTGCTGAGAGAGAAACTTCAAAAACCGATGCCAAAGCGTTAGATTCAGCTTCCAACGTCGCCAATTTCTAACTGATATTGTTGAAAAATGTCGTAACGATAACACAATGACATTCCACGCAACACAAATACAAACTATCGTATTACCAAAGGGATTATTCAAACAGCGACAAGTGAAGTAATTAGTATGCACTAAACTGGAACAAGTGAAGTCAAACAGATAATGTTATCCACACATTGAACTTTTAATTGAATTGGGTCGCGGGCCGGGTCTTGAATATTAATTACTAATCTATCTCTAAACATGCGTTATCGGAAGTATTTGTACTAATAGTTATGTTAGTTAATGTTTAATGGTTCTAAAAGTCATTTAATATAACCACAATTTTAATAGTTTTTTTATTATTTCAGTTAAGTAACTAGGAAAATTGTTTCGTATTTGATGGTGTGTAATGTAACGTCTCTAGCTTCTATACTAATAATAAATCTGAAGAGTTTGTTTGTTTGAGCGCGCTAATCTCTGGAACTAACAGTCCGATTAAAAAACAATATTTTTGTATATGATAGCCACATTCATGAGGAATGCTATAGGCTATACGGGAACAGGAAAAAACGGTATATGCGCGTACGAAGTCGCGGGCAAAAGCTAGTATACTTATAAAATCATTTGCCCTAAGTCCTGACTGACTAAATACATGCATAGCCAAACCAAAAAAGCTGAAAATACAGCTTTGTTTTATAACGTAATTAAGCATCCCCTAAGCGAGGATATTTGGAAATAACTTTAAGGGGGAAATGGCCCTCCCATTCCCCCTTAAATTTATGTCCAAAAATCCTTACCTCTACTTTGTTTTTTGAAGTCGACAGCTCACGGACGAGTGGCTAAGAAAAAAAAATTAAACAAATTAAATTAGACAATTGTGTCGTATTAAATCCTTGCATAATTAACTTAGGGCACAAGCTGTGCGCACAATGTAAGTATCCCAAAGCGTTAAGACAATACTAGCTTCAGAAACAATGCTTAGTTTGCAGAAGGCGTCCTGTCAGTCCGTAAAAAAGATTAATGGTCGGCTGCATCTCTCTAGACTGGAAGCTGACCCCGGCATGACGCTAGGATGATGATTGATGGGCTGATGGACCGGTCGTGTTGCACGGAGTATCGTCCCGTTCGGAAATGCTTTTGACTAGCGGTATATGAGGTTGGTCGCTGCGGGAGAGCAGGCAACGGACATGTTTGTGAATGAGAGATGATCTGGCGCTGATGTTGTCGGATAAGGGTGTTCGAATGTATCGTGGCTTTGTATCTGGTGATATAGCGGGAAAGCTTAGGCATATTTGGGTTCAAAGCGGAGCGGGAGCCTTGATTTTCCGGGTTAAGTTTACTTATATTTTTTAAGACCTAAGCTAGAAAATTTAAACAAGGTTATTGTCGTATAAATAAGCTCTCAATTTTATAGTTTACAACTTTATAATACTTAAACGATCAGCGTTCAATGTCTTTATGTGAGTAGATTATTGATTAATTAAATGGTACTGGTAACTTTGCAATGGCGACTTTGCAATTGCATTGTTTTCTATAGATAATCTCTTGGTTAAATGAATCACCATTTTTGAGCTGTTAAAATAAACGCTATTGTAGTTGCTTATGTCTTATCTAATTTAGGCTGTCTTTCAAGCAAAATTACCGATCAGACTATCATCATCATACCAGCTGAAAGACGTCCACTGCTGGACATAGGCCTCCCCCAAGGGTGGGGTGCAATAATCGCCACGCTTGGCAGGCGGGTTGGTGATCGCAGTGTAGCTGTTGCAATGCATTGAAGCACAGAGAATGCCTGTTACCCATTCTCTGGTGAATCAGACTTTTTTACTTGAATGCCATACAAAATGTTAGTTCTTCATGCGAACAATATTTAAATAACGTGAAATTCCAATCAAAGTTTCGTTTTTATTCACCCCTTCATTTCTATCCACCCCCGTTTAACCCGGTACCTATGTAGGTTCTACAATCCACGTCAATTTGCTACTTGTGTGTGCTTGTCATTTTTCAAACTGTCCCAGGTCACGCAATCAGTTCGGGGAATTTCAGCGACGAATCAATAAAAATAGGGAATATACTATTTACCATGAACAATAACGGTACAACGCATGTTTGGAGGCAACTGTTTATAAAGAAAATTAACCTAAGTAGGTCATGAAATGAAATGAAATTTATTTATTTGCCAGAATATAGGTACTTACAATAAAATGGTAAAATAATTTTAGTCTCACTATATTCGACTTATCAGTCATGCAAATATAGGGTAAAAGCCGGATAGTTGCCACACTTTTTATAAAAATATATAATTATTATATATTTAGTTAGTTGTCACTTTATTCATAAAACGGGTAGGTACTTTGGTTTATTATCTTCAAATTAGTGAAAGTAAAGAACATTATTTTTGATATTTCCAGAATATTGGCGATTTTGGTCGACCTCTAAATTTTGTGACATCTATCCCATATGGGGGTTAGTTGCCTAATCCATGTAAATTACGTTTAGGATAGGTGCCCCGCCGCCTTCCCATGCAATCGCACAGACACATGCAACACGGTCTACTTAGTTGTCGTTGTAAGACTCTCGATTGATAAATAAATAACATGTGATTCATCTGCGAAGCTAGAGTAATTAAAATCGAGGCAACTATACCCCTGGGGCAACTATCCTGGTTTTACCCTACATATAATATAAAATATATATTTCTAGTACATGCATTAATATCATGAAATTACGAAATTACATCAATGTCACTTGTCATGCACATCAGAATCATAGTAAAATTTACAGTCTTGCTTCGTTAAATAAAAAAAAACGTAAAACAGTGTTTTTTTCTTCCTTAGTTAGGATATTTAAATCAGTTAGGTAGTCAATACGAATAATACTATACTTCACCACAAAACATTAGGGTACATTCACGTTATTTGTTACAATATGCGGTTTCGGAAAATATAATAATTAGTCCGTTTAGTTACTAATAAATTATTCATTGGTAGGTAAACTATTGGTATTCAGCTAAATCCGGCTGTCATTTGTAGGTCTTTGGCAGTCGTTACGGAATGTCAGAAGACCGCAAATCTGACTCCAGTCTTGCCAAGAATTACCGTGTTACCCAGTTAATGGGTTGTGGAGGTCTAGTAGGCAGCCGCTCCACGTAAAATACTGGTATTCAGCTGAATCCGGTTTGACTGGCAGCCGACCCCAATATAGTTGGGAAAAGGCTAGGCAGATGATGAGTAGGTAATATAACGTTTATAGTTAAGAGATAATGTTAATGAACACAATGCATTTAACATCTACATAATATTTTTCATTAGAAATCGGTTGTTAATATAAAATTCATGTTTTTTCCTTAAATACTTTTAAAGATAGGTAGGGTCAAAAGTTATAGTCTTAACTAGATTTTTTGAACCCGTTTTACTTTTGAGGTTAGTACCTACTTGTATTAATAATGCGGTTTTACGATTAATAAGTACTATGTAGACGACACATAATTATAATGGAAGTAATTAAATAAGATAATGAAAGCAGAAGTCAAAAAAAAAGAAAATGCTTATTTCACACTAATGAAGTAATGAACCGACGCCTAATATTTTTTTTCCCTTCCCGTATTATCCCACTTATACTTTTTAGGGTTCCGTACCCGAAAGATAACCAACGGGAACCTATAACTAATCCTCCGCTGTCCGTCCGTCCGTTTGTCTGTCTGTCAGCGGGCTGTATCACAAGAACCGTAATAGGTAGACAGTTGAAATTTTCCCAGTGTGTATTTCTATTGCCGCTATAACACAAATAATAAAAATTAATATAAATTTAAAGTTATAGGTACTTACATAAATTTAAGATACCTACGTGTTTTTTCGGTTTATGACACGGAACCCTACGTGTGACTCGCACTTGGCCGGTTTTTTATGTTATAATAGTTTGTATGTAAATAAATATGCTTGTCCGAGAAAAAAACTGTCATGTTCTATACTAGCTTTATAGTACAAATTTCTACAACTCTTGTGCCCAAACTTAAAATATCGAACAGCCGGTACAATTAAGGCTGCGACCATATGGCGGCCAGTGCGTGGGCAACGTGACTTCATCACCCATTCACTGCCAATTACGGCGCACGCTGTTTTTGGTCAGTTCGGAAAATAAGCTGTTTGATGATGAAGATGACTGTTTATTGGCTACTATGTAGATCATCATCACTTTTATTAAAGATAGAGGGTCGAATCGTAATGCTGTTGTCTTTGTTTCTAAGTTATTTTTAAAAATGTTTGGGTTGCGAGGATTTTCGTAACAGGTGGCACAGCCGTTTAATTTTTTTGTTAAAACGTGGCAGCTTTTTTGTCAATGAACGCGTAAAAAACTGTTTGTAATCACTCATAAGGGTAAAACTAAGTTTAATTAATAAGATCGTTCACGACAAATGGCGTGCGATTGGAGAGACCCAGCAGACAGCAGTGTTGATGCTGTAAGCTGATGAGAATGATGATGAATGTAAATTTTATTAATAAAATAAAATTATTTAAATTTCATAATTATTATATCTTTGTATGCCTTTGACAATCTCGGGTCCCTGAGGTCCCAGTTCTTTGGTAGGAGTGCGAAGGCCGAAGTCAGCTAGCATAGGCCCCGTTAGACATTTCAAATGGGATGGAGCACCAACCGATGACTATCCCTGTATGCACCATGAAGGTTATTATTATAGGAAATGGGAACAGCTCATTAGGTAAGCCAAAAAAATGTAATCCATGTAGCCAAGTTAGCAAGGCAGCCTGTTATACTTGCATCGTGAAGATTGGAAAATTGTCAGGGATGACGATAATGGATTTTCTGCATTGTACTTGGAACGAAGTTCATCGGAACAGATAAAATGATACATACTAAGACTAGTTTGTTTTTTTTTCTTAGCTCGCTCGTTATGGCGCTGGTCGTACCAGGAGGGATGGCATTAAAGTTTCATTTAAAAAGCGTACACACTTTCACAGGCAACCGCTGTTTCAATCGGCTACCTCGCGACATTTTTTTTTCACGCCGCTCCAGAGCAAGTTCGCTCAGTTCGGGTTGCACAGGGCGGTTCCCTAACACATTGGAAGCTCAAAAACAAGCCATCCGGCTGCCTCTAGGATACTGCAACTACGCGTCATTACTTTGTCACAGGTTTAAAGCAGTTCTTATCAACGTAATATGTAGATCGCTGTAACATACCCACCATATTCACCATATTGCACCTACCACCATTCTCTGCACCACCCAAAGGTTGACTGGTAGAGAATGCCTATGGCATTAAGTCCGCCTCTGTACATTTGTGTGCGTAAAGTGTAAATAAATAAATAAATAAATAAATACCCATAGGGCGTACAATATGCATATTTATATGTTTTCATTAATTAATATCTAATCCAAACCAAATCTATTTTATCATGCAAAAATACATTATAAATTAATGATCTCTCATGTCAAAATACATTAAAATTATGACCTGTCTACTAATCTATCCTTCGTGGCTAACTGAAGGTTATTCTGACACATCTCCAGTTTACAAAGAAAACGAGAAACGTGCTGTTACTGCAAAAGCGTGACCAAAGTGACTGAATCAAGATGTATTTAGCTCATTGCTGGTTTTATTCTGATTCATTGTTTATAAGAACAGAAGGTGCATTTTGTAAGGCAGACGGGTAGACGCCCACTTAGGTTACAAAAATATTGGTGAGATGTGTGATCACACTAATATTATAAAGGCGAAAGTTTGTTGTGTGTCTTCACGCGCAAACGGCTGGACCAAATTTGGTAAGCAGGAAGCTGACATCCTGGATTAACACGTAGGCTTTAGACTTTTTATTCCGGGAGTGTTCCCTTTGGATAATTTTCGACATTAACGCGGAGTATCTGATAAACCGCGGATACCACCGCGGGGCGCCGCTAGTTCTAGATAAATATGGAAGAGACGTAAAATTTTACTAACTTCTACTGTAATAATTGTGATGTCATGACAACCCAGTAACAGGGTAACACGGTAGTTATTGGTTAGACTGGAGTCAGATTTACTGGCTTCTGACAATCTGTACCTAACGGCTGCCAAAGATCTACAAAAACGTGCTTTCCGAGGAACGGAGGAAACTCGGTATGTTAAGATGGTCACCCATCCACAAATCAACCTCTCAAGCGTTGCTTAACCTTGAAGATCGACCCGTGTGGTTGTTATTATTTAGCCACGACCTACACACTGTTATTTATACCTGGTACTCTTGTATGTGTCGTTAAAGTGTTAGTCACCAATAAAAACCAACTTGTTTAGTTCCAATTTCTATTTAGTTGACAACACGATAACAGTTACAATCTTCCTCGGTACTCGTGTTAGAAGTACTGGGCCTTGTCATCTGTGGTTAAGTCATGTCTCACCTACGGAGGTGTTCCTAGAACGTTGACGGTGACTCGGTGCGCCTACGCATGACATAATGGCGGGCAGCAGTGTAAACAATGCTTTATTCATGTTTTGTCAATGTTACAAGTGTTTGGCTCTGCAAATAATATAGTAGTATTTCTCGTGACTTCGCGCAGGAACCGTTCATGTCTCCGAGATAAATAGCAGCCTAGATTATGGCCCTGCCAGGGTTGCGGAATTTGTTCGAAAGAGTCACTGCGGCCCTGGAACGCAAAAGGCTTTAGAAGGAACACGGATGGGTTTTAGTCAGTAAGTCTGACACGCCCTTCCGCTCCACCCAGAGCGGAAGAAGTCATTTGATGATTTCCCATCTTTAAAAAAAAAAAAGCCTACATTATGGCATTCTGGGATATTGTGATTTCTATCAGTGACTAGTGGCCCGCCCCGGCTTCGCCCGGATGTATTTTTATTTCAACATTTTATTTCATAGAAAATGACAAACACAACAAAAAATAAATTAGCGAAATTGGTCCAACCGTTCACGCGTGATGCCGTGACCGAGGAAAATAGGGATTCATTTTTATATACATCCTGATCAAAGGCTCCAGAAATAATCTGCTGCTTAAAATTACCAAACAAAAATTGTACAATGTTATTATTGTATAATGTTATTTTAAAATATCGGCATTGATTTTTCAATAATACCAATTAGTTCTGCTAGAGTTTTAATGCGTACCTATTGGAAAGGTAGGCAATACCCACCTAGAATTATTACTTTCCTTAAAACATTAAATGTGGTCACAATTTTTCCTAGACCGGTTTAATCAGAATCGTGAATAAACGTCACTCCATATGAAATCATAGCTATGCACTAGGTACCCACTACTGATTTACTATTTGATGTGAAACATCTATAGCCGTGGGTAAAACCGATTGTTGGCGTGACGACGCGTCGCCACCATAGAGGAAAGTAATATATCGTTTATATATGTCACCGGAAAATGGCAAACTCCGTTAGATTATAAAATAACTTGAGAAATTGTAAACTCTCGATAAATTGACAACTGAACATTTGGAATACTTTTTTACGCATCAAAATTTGATATAGTCTATAATATCTCCATGTCGGTTCGAGAAATTATGGACTGAGATAAACTGGTGACCAATTAGCACTTTGGTTTACAATTGATCTGTTTTGGTTTGATAGTTAAATTGGAAACTTGGCCCCTCATTGGTCTTTGTTGGTGTGAGCTCATATCTGAACAGACCAATGAGAGCCTTGTTTCCAGGTTTACTATTACACGAAAACGGATAAATTGTAGACTTGTGCTCTGATTGGTCGCCATTTTATGTAAGTCCACATTTTCTCGGAATGACTTCGATATATTATAGACTATCAAATTTTGATGCGTAAAAAGTATTCAAAATGTTCAGTTGTCAATTTATCGAGAGTTTACAATCTCTCAAGTTATTTTATAATCTTACGGAGTTTGCTATTTTCAGGTGACATATTATATAAACAGTCTAGATGTACTTTTTTCATTATGCCATATTTCGTTCCTGTTGTAATCTGTCCTTTTATGCATATTACTTGTACAAATAATTTCGATGTTTCACATCTGCCAGGCGTCCCGTGACGGCTCACAATTTTCCACAATATTGTACTTTGAACATGAAAGTTGGCTCATCGTGGTTTTCCCTTCAAGTAAGCAAGTAAAAGGTCACGAGTGAGATATTATCCATACTGTTGTTCATATATTTATGCCTAGTAGGGGTAACAAAGACGTAAAGGTCCGTCCATTTTCGGCAGTCTCGGCTTGAGAATGTTTTGGAGGATGGTCTTATAAGTATAATAATAATAATAATGTAATAATATGTATCACTACTGTATAAATGATAAATAGGTTAGCTTTTTTACAGATTTTTTTATTTTATTTGGGATCAACTTTAAAAAAAAAATATGAACAACCTGCATTCCCATTTGTTTGTACACTCATGTTTTTACAAATAAATAAATGGTCTTATGTCTTAAAAAATACTAAGACAGGCAAAAAGAAAAATAAATTAAAAACGAGCAGTACCCAATTATTAGTGAACTAAAGAGTTACGCAACATGAATTTAATCTGTGCGAGGCCAAGAACCCCCACCTTCACCTCTTCATAACGATAGATATATTTTTATCATTTAGGTAACTTGTTAAGCCTAACTTAACAAGTTACCTAAATAATAAAAAAAACTTCCACATCTTTTATCATTGTACTCTCGACTGAACTAAGACCTGTGAATTGTGATTGACCTGTTCTTTTAACAGACCAATTAAAAGTTAGTATTCTCATGTTTTTAATTTAAGCTATCAGCTCTTTGATAACTCCAAAATGTTAATAAACCAATACAATCTTCGCAAGGTGACCCCGCTAGCTACACACACGCAATTTGCATCGAGGCGATCACCAATTGATCAATATCATGCGCAGGAGTGTATTGAAATCTATCGACGACATTAAGATAAATTGGCGATGTAGTGACGTGTCATCAATCTTCGTAGCTTCATGGCACGTCGGTTTATAGTATGGTAATCTGTAGTGAAGGTTTTGCAAGGGATAAGAGGTTGTGGGTTTCAGCCCTATCCGTTCATAGGCTTATTTATTATAGCTATTAATCGAAGGACATTAATTAAGTTGCGGTAAAATCTAAATATGTTTTAGATATCCAAAGAATATACATGTTTCATAGTACCTAACTTGCCTTTTGAGCCATAGGAATATATGATTTGAGTATTATGTTTATGTAGCCTTTTTTAAGGATGTTTCTTGATAGTTATCTACCAAGCGAGCAGAACTTTTGGCTTGAGAGGCAGACATATACAATAGGCCTCATTATAACAAGACACATATTTTATATCTACTTTTTTCATTTTTTATTTAACATGGGTTTACTCTTGACTCTAGTCTTGGTCATAAATGACAGAGACAAAGTCGACGTTCACTCTAATTTTGAAAAGATTAGGGTTGTATGCGTTCGGAAACACAGACGCAGGCAGAGAGTTCCACTCCTTTGCCGTGCGCATTCTAAAAGACGTTTGGAAACGTTTAGTGCGAATTGGTGGAAAAGCAACAGGGTAGGGATGGTAACTTGCAGTGCGTCTAGATGTCCGATGGTAGAAGGGGGCCGGTGGGATGAGGTCGTGGAGTTCCTGGACACTCTCCCCGCAGAAAAACTCTCCTAGTTATAACATTCGCACAACTTTTCCTTCAAGAACAAGTTTCATGATATTAAAAACATTGCTTATTCCATTTCTCACGCTTCCGGTGGTCTGTGACGTAGTCGCCGAGAAACCAGATCGACGCAGGCGCAAGTAACTCTATCCCCGCAAGATTTACGACCGGACTGACCCTAGTACCGTTTTATTATGTTAGACCATGTTGGATTGTTTAATTGTAGCTAATCTTTGTTTTATTATCTATTATTTATTGAGGTTATTTAGTTTAAAAGCGTAAAGGTGTAGTTATTTGTTTGTGAATTTGAGTGAGAGGTTGTTCGCGTAATGGAGTTGGATTCAGCAATTCAAGTGATGCGTATGATGAGTTAAAAATGAAATTAATTTCTGAGAAAAACAATGTTAGTTAGTAAAAATTCGCAGGTAGATGAAAAAGAGAGTTTACTATTGTTTCTTTAGACAAGTACCTTTTTACGACGATTTCGTTCCCATGGCCTATCTAGGAATCACGCATTTTTTGGTACAAAAAGTAGTCATTACTGGTGGCCAAAGCTCGGGAATAACTGCTTTAGTAAAGGAATATTCGTAATCAGATCAGTGCTTCCAGGTATTACCTCTTCCTGCCAGGGTTGCGAAATTTGTTCGAAAGAGTCACAGTGGCCCTGGAACGCAAAGGGCTTTAGAAGGAACACGGATGGGTTGTAGTCAGTAAGAGTCCGACACGCCCTTCCGCTCCACCCAGAGCAGAAGCAGTCATTTGAGGATTATGCGGAAATACTAAAATGCTTAGGCATATCTAAAATATAAATATCCACAGTTTCAGGCCTATAAAAATATTCAGTTCATTAATCCTGAACAATCGCAATTCACTTCCCGCTGAACTTGAGATAAGAGATCGTTGGCTCGAAACCATCACAAAAATTATTTAACATCGCAGTTCTTGTAGATTACTCAGTTAGGTATTCAAGTTTTTACATGGTCCTCATGTCATGTCGGTCAGACAGGAGAAATGCGGACAGACCAGTGTCTAATGAAGATTTTTGTGACGTGTTCAGCGGAACCCAGTTCGAAGAAATTACAAACTTGAGTGGCAGAGGGCAGACCATATCTCTCGCAGAATAGATGGCTTCTTCTATTCGAGTCGATGGTTATTCTTATATTATTTGGGCCCAGTAAGTGGCTACGTTAATGGAAACATCGGTGGCATTCATTAAATCCTCCAAAGTACAGGTGAATGAGCACTTGGGGTACTCTAACCTGTGGCTCATGTCCTGCATAGGGGCACCGCACTCACATTCGGTATCCGACGGATCTATAAAACCCCATTTCGCCAAGTTGTGCTTGCAGCGGCCTACCTGCGCAAACGATTCAGCGCTTTCCAAATAGGTCATTGCAATTCATGACCTGGGGGCAACTGCTCTTTGGGATTTATAAGGTCTTGGCCGAAAGGGCCGAAAGTTTCAGGAAAGGCAACTGGGTGCCTAAAGACGAAACGTTGGAAGGCCTCACACAATGTGGATCGGTCGATGTGGCGCCGCTTGGAGTAGGCCTATGTTCAGCAGTGGACTCCCTGAACATTACAGCTAAAATGATTATGAGATGATGAATATGCTCAGTTTGTTTTCATACGAGTAATAAGACTCTGATAGCATCTATCTTGGCTAATAATAGAGCAACATACATGAACTCATCTGTTTCACCTCGGTCCGAATCAAAGTGTATTTCAGTTGGTTACGTTATTGCTAGTACACTAACGTTGCGCAAGCGCAAGTGGCCATGAACACTAATTGTGATTGTATATGTATAGTCTGTCTTTTAAATAGTTCGTCTGCGTGCATTTTTTGAATATTTGCATATTTTATGCGGTTGTAAAGGAGAAAGAATATTGCATGGACTGTTGGTGTAATCTACTGACTGTACGTTTTGGGTTTTATCGATAGTCGTTCTAGTAAGTAGGATGTGTTGAATTAATTATCAGTAGTTACAGTTACCTACACAGATGTGTGTTTTAGATTTGTGTGTTTATGTCACCGGAAAATTGCAGACTCCGAAAGATAAAGAGAGTAATAAAACTTGATAGGATTATTTCTCGATATATTATAAAAAAATCGTTTTGTACACAATAAATCCTACCCAAATTCAATAGTTTCCATGTCATCCGTGTCTTATTTAGAAATAGTTTACAATTTCACGCGATATTTTACAATCTTACGGCGTTTTCCACTTTCCGGTGACAGTTATATTTAGGGGGATGTTTTGTATATGATATAAATACAGGTTGATAAAACGCAACTTAACAGTTCCAAAAAAACGTTTCAAGCCGTCTGAGAAATAAATACCACCAACTGCATAATTGGTTATGGTGGCATTTATTTTAGTTCCATCACAGTTAAAATACCTCTCTGAAACAGCCTGTAGATTTGTGTAGTATGTATCATTGTGTAGTATGTATCATCAGTTATCATTCACTCTCTTCCGTATTAGGATCTGCGAAATGAAACAAATCATAATGATTGCCTGCTTAAAGAGCCACCGTCCCTCACTGTCTCGTCATGGCGTCGTTTAATTGGCAATCATTCTTATCATTCCCACCTTCTAGAACCACTTTTTTATCTATCTCACATATATCTTCATCTCTTCAGATTTCGCCCTTTCGACTAGTTTTTCATACCTGTCTTTTGCACTTATACGCCTTTCTCTATGTTTCCAATGCGCCCGCGCCGGTTAGCGATGCGGTGGTAAACACAGCTCTTTGTCTTGTGGCTTATGGCTCTCTTATGAATTTGACTGTTTGTTCGCATGATTGGGGCACTTTCTTTTTTTATAGTGGTTTTGTTTGGCACTTTCGATGTTATCGGAATTGGTGTGAAGAAAGTTTAGACGATTTAATCGAGTGTGAATATTTAGAGCTGTTGTTTTGTAAACATTGCCTTATAGATAATGTTATGTGTGTGTGTTTTTGCGAGGATTCGCAAATTACTATTTGTAATATCTTCTTCTTCCTTCAGTCTTTATTTTCTTTGCCACACACACTCACATTTCGGAGGTAAAACTTTACGATCCCGGAAACAAAAGCTCACTTAACAATTCACTCAATGCGCCATAAAAAGGATCTAAAACGAAGAATACTCGGCACGTGCGCACGCGCATCGCACGCGCCGACCCGTGAGAGGGGGAGAGGAGGGGGCACAGGTGTCGAGTGATTTAATTAAAACTTAACAGAAATACACCGCCGACGAGTCAGTTAACGGCGAGTGTAATTAACTGCCACCCTTCCTGCTTACCTACTGATAAATATAGATTAATTATACGGTGGAAAGGGGAAAGAAGAGTTTTTGGAAGAAATAGTATGATTTTGTGTTCATCAGACACACAATACTCTAATTTTGTAGATCATAACTATTTATTTACAAAAAAAGGGATAAGAATATTTTGCTATTTACACGGTCCAGAAACCAGAAAGAAAGAAACAGGATAAATATTGACTTAAAGGCTAAGGTTGGTTTACATTGCAAACCACAACCATAAGGTACCTAGTATATATAATTATGTATTAGTTACTTGCGAGTTTGTAATTTGTAACATACATTTATGAGTGAATGTTTATGTCATCATTTTGGTTTGAGTAAATTTACGTATCGACATGAGATTGGAATTCCACTGCTTAGGTTGCGACTGCATCTTTGACCCGTGACAGTAGGTATACTGTCACGGGTCAAAGATGCAGTCGCAATCAATCACCCAAAAATGCCTAGAATTTCTTTGTAGGAGAAGTTCAACGGTCTAAAACTGATTTTATCTTTTTCATATACAGGGTGGAGACGACAATACGACAATACATCAATACACTGACAATACTAGCATAGATTTGATGTCACTAACTGCAACAGACTGCTTGGAGTATTTCGTCAGAATAGTAGTCACTATCCTTGACTAGTTTGAGCTTTTTCTGACGTTTTATGTAATTGGAAAGTTTATTTTTTATTTCGGTGCCAGGATCTATAATAGTTTCAAAATATTCCTATTGACTGGTATTGCCAGTGTTTTCATTTATTGTCGTATCGATGCCTCCATATTGTATAGTAGGTATACATATACATAAACTAGTGGGCTCGAAGGCATTTCACCTTCCCTTTTTAATACATATTTACCATTACACTTTTGACCCTCGATTGTACCTAAACGTGTAACCTATATAAAATATACTAAATGAAGTATATTTTGTACTCAATTGTTTCGCCTACCAACGCAAATTGCGACAGAGCAACAAAATAAACTTCATCAGGTAATCCATACTTAAATAATTACCAGTAATTATTTGCATAATCACAGGTTCTCACATAACTTAAGCAATAAGATTCTTAATAAAGATTTATTGGTTGTTTATGCTAAACTACGAAGTTAACTTTATGTGTTGCCATCGTTAATATATCGTGAGGTGAAAGGTAGCATGTAATCCATTTAATTTTAGATTAAGTTAATTTGTTGTTATTGAGAGGTTGATACTTCACAAAACTAACATAAGAATATCTATTTAAAAGTGCTGTCAGAAAATTGAAGACTGTTGGTAGGTATTTATTTAAAGAGGAATTTTGATTTTTTCTAGAGCTAAACTAACATAGGGGTAAGGAATATTGTTACTAACACAATACTAACTAACTAATAACAAAACTTGGATGCGTGAGTCCATCTACCGGCAACACCTCCTCGGAAAGATGTAAGCTTTGGCGAGAGAAGCTCAAACCTCCTGATTATTTCATCGGGCCCTTGGAGAACCTCCCACCTGGGAATGCGCTGCCGTGGCCGACCTGGAAAACCCTAAATAGACTCCGCACCCAGGTCGGTCGCACTAAAGATAACATCCTCAAGTGGAGGTTCTCGGAGGCCTCCGATCTTCAGTGCATGTGTGGCGTCGCTCCGCAGTCTTTGGCCCACCTCTTGTCTTACGCTGCATGCCCTGTCACCTGTAAATGTGAAGACCTTATGACTGAGTCAGCGAACGGTGTTGCCGTTGCTGAGTACTGGGCCAAGCATAAAATTTGATAAGTTTATTTGCCACCGACACGCTAAGAAGACTAACACAATTGAGTCAGGACATCGAAACATTCCTATTTATACGTGTAAATAACGCAATTGCGAGCGAACCCAAAAGTCAGTGGCAGTATTTTTGACCCCAAATGGTTTCCTCGTTTCCCGTATACGGATCTACGGATCTACCTACAGCACAGCAATGTCGAAATATCAACAAAAGCCCACATAAACAGTAACAATACTCATAAATAGAAAGCTAATTTACAAATAGAGAAATAATTCATTCACAGCTGGAAACTTTATACAGTTTCGACTGTTCGTACACAACCAGCCTAACTGAATATGCCTCCAAGCGAATACTGGGTTACATTAGAGATGGACCAACTAGTCGGGATATACACATAATAGTCGGCGACTAGTTGGCATTTAATGAGCTGCAGAAAAAGAGAATATAAAAACAAAGCCTGTGCTTAAGGAATTGAATCAGTTTTAAAAGAGCAGTGAACGCTATCAAATTATAAAAACTAAATGATTTAATAGGGATGAATCTATGGCTAAATTATAACAGCTGCGCGGGTCGGTCTTCAAGGGTAAGCAACGCTTGCCGAGGTCAGTCCGCGGATGGCTAATCCATTACTTACCGAGACTCCTCCGGGCCTCGGAAAGCACGTTAAGCCTTTAGTCACGGCTGTCATTTGTGGAGCTTTGACAGCTGTTAAAGGTGGTTAGAAGCCAGAAAACCTGACTGTAGTCTTGCCAAGAGATTGTGTCACCCAGTTACTGGGTTGTGGACAGTCATTCACTGCATGTAAAATACTGGTGCTCTGCTGCAAGCTGACCCCAACATAGATGAGAAAAGGTTGGGCAGGTTGATTGAATCGAATAGTCATCTAATCGGGAATGCTGACTGTCCATCAACTGGCTGACTATTCACCTACTATAAATGTGGCCGCATTTATAGTAGGTGAATAGTCGGCCAGTTGGTAGCAACTAGTCGTCTAGCCACCTAGTTGGCCCATTCCACAATCATTAGATCCGATGTTAGGCCGGCCGCACACGGGTGGTCGGAGCAGTTGACGCTTTATTACTACGTAATAAACAAGTCATGTGCGTACAACATATATTACCGTAGTTAGCTATCGTGAACACATTATAATAGTGCTGGAGCGAGATATAGGCGGTGAGCGATTTCATAGGCAATGACGCCCTTTTGGCTTTGATAAAGGTAGTGGGAGATCAAAGTGTAAATCTGCCAGACTTTTTCGAGCCATGTTAACTTTCAGTCTAAACGGATGCCATTCAAATCTTAGCATGTTGTTATGATTTTTGTGTCCATTATTTTTTTCTTTAGTACTTTTATTTTATTTTAGACTGTAAGCATTAATGTTGTACAATGTACATATGATGTAAGCCGTGTATTTTGCTCCGTGGTTTTTGTTTTTTGCTCGTAGTTGTCTATGTACTGCTGTTGGTGTACCCAATAATAAATAAATCATCTTTTATCCTCGGTTGCTAATGTTATGTTCTTCAGGGAAAATTTCAGGCTGAACGTTTGAGTCTCAATCTCATAATTCTGTATTACAGTTGTATTCGTCTTTTAATTTTGTCTAATACTTTCTCTTTTGTGAGATTCTTAAAACGCACTTCGCGTATCACTTCCACCACCACCCAAAAAGAGGGATAAATCCACTAATTATTTTGTGGGAGCCTAGAATCTGTGTTGATGTTAAATTAAGATAATCTAATAATGAGCGCCTTGCGCGGCCCGTCGTGTTAATATCCATATTTAAGCCTCCATGTTTTATCACTTACGTTCATCTAATAAGTCGTGAGATAAGTTGCTGGTTATTTATGAGGATCTGCATCACCTTACACTCTTAGAGGACCTATGTTCGATCTTTAGAAGCTTAGTGTTTTTATTATTGATGCTTGTATTTTACCATAATCTCACCTGATGGAAAAAGATGACGTGATCGACGAGCGACTTCTTCCGCTCTGGGTGGAGCGGAAGGGCGTGTCAAACTCTTACTGACTAAAACCCATCCGTGTTCCTTCTAAAGCCCTTTGCGTTCCAGGGCCGCGGTGACTCTTTCGAACATATTCCGCAACGGACGTCTTTCGGCTGATATGATGATGTTGTAGCTATCAAGAAACATAGATTCCAGTAGGGCATTCCATTCCCTAAGTGTACGCACAATATAAGTATTCCCAGAACATTTTGTGCAAATGGGAGGCTCATTTTTTCGTTGAAAGTATTTCTTAAAGCACCAAATCCCCCCAATATTTTTAGGTATTATGTTCACATGGCTCTTCTAATTAGAAAATAGAAACCCTACCTACTCGCTGTCAGAGGAGAACCTTGTCGATAAAGGTTCAAGCATCTATTAATATTCCATCGACTATTCATTAGTCAAGTTATCAATCAATCAACGCACGATCTGTGCAAGGCTTTGAAGTCAGCTGGCAGATCTTAGCAACTGTGATGTCTGATTTTCAAATTAATTGGGGAAAATATGGATAGAGTCTCTTAGCTGGTGAAAAACAATTGATGAGGTCTACGATAGCGATACCATCCATATTGTTTAGGTAAATTCTGTCTAAATCTGAATGTTTTACTCGTAAAAAAATATTCAGTATTGGAGAAGCTCCAGGCTAAATAATAACAGCCGCACGTGTCGATCTACAAGGTTAAGCAACGCTTGCTGAAATCGTTCCGTGGATGGGTGACCATTTTAACAAGCCGAAATTTCTTCGTGCCTCGGAAAGCAAGTTCAGTTCTTGATTGCGGCTGCCATTTGTAGATCTTTGACAGCCGTTACGGGTACTCAGAAGCCAGGCAATCTGACACCAGTCTTGCCAAAGGGTATCTTGTAAACTAGTAATGGTTGTGGAAGTCAGATGAGTATCCGGTCCATATAAAATACTAGTACTCCATCCATAGCTGCTGATACATGCATGTCGAACCAGATTCAAATTGAGTGTATGGAAGGATCCATACACTCATTTTGAATCTGGTCCAACTGAAGCCCACTCCAATTTAGTTAGAAAAGACGAGACAGAAATATTGCAGAAATTACACAAAGAATAGTTAATAGCTAATGTTAATCTTTGTCACAGTAACTAAGTATTGTTCGGTCTCGGTACCAATCAATTATACCAAATGTTGTTCCCTTACACTACCAAAACCCTATTGGGCAACTTAGGGCCCTTTCATCGACTGAAGGTCGTCCACACACCCACGACTTGTCGCAACTGCGACTGATATTTCTATTGCAGCTTCATTAATGCGCTCCTACACATTATTTTGTATTTCTGGCTTTATTGGTACATGTGATATCTTGTGGGTTATTAAGCTGTAATTGATACCTGTTGGGTCATTCGGGAACAACTTTTATTCCTGGTCTTTAAATATTTTAACCGCAACGTAGTTACTTGTGGTAGTTAATGAATTAATCCATGGTTAGGTTGTATATTATGTTCATCTGGAACTCTAGTATCAGTGCCAGCTCTATACAGTTCTGCAAATATATAATTTAGTTTGACTATGTCTTTGACTGCGGCTCAAAAGTCTAAACTCAAGGTTTGACAAAGAGCTTTGGAGCGTAGGATTTTAAAAATCAAACTCACCGATTGAATCCGCAACAAAATAATACTATTTAGGACAGACATTGTCAACGTTGGTGACAAGTCTGCGAGGCTAAAATGGGACTGGGCGGGTCACACTTACAGGATGCATGAAGACCGATGGGCCAGGATCGTCACGTAGTGGGTGCCTGAGGTCGGGCGCGATAGGCCAAAGAAACGCTGGCGTGACAATTTAGACTCGTTCCTGACGTATTGGCCGGAGATGGCAAAACACAAAGAACGTTGGAACGCAATGGGGAGACCTTTGCCCAGCTTGTTTTATAATAATATAGTTTAGTGTTCATTCGTTTAGGTCTTCTCCAAGTTTAATAATCTTGTTATTATCGCTTTAAATTTCGATATTGAGCAACTACTTCTCCCTGGCTACAGTTATTCCACTATGGAGTCAATTAGAGAAATAATGTAACGCCCAAAATATTTACAGAATGCCTCTTAGTATATTCATAGCATAATAATAACTCTGAATTCCGTAATATATTACGGCAGTATTATGCCATTGATGAATTCAAACTCTGATTGTCAGTACACAGTAGCCAATCAAATGCCTTGATATCACGCCTGCGCAAAACCTCATCGTCTGTGGTCCCAATAAAAATGCGTCCTACGCTCTGCGTTTGACTTTCTCCGCTATTTGCATTTGGGATGGAGACCACGTTGAAATCTTACGCAAGTTTGTTTTGTCGTGTGTTATTTGATACTATGCATGTGGCATGTACTTCGTCTGTATTGTTTTGTGAATCAATTGTTTGTTAGATGTAATGTATGTTTCTTTTGTATGTTGTTCTTTTTTTGTGCTTTGTTATTTAGTTTGTTAACAGCTTGAATTGGTGCACTATTGGGGTTGTCTCTGTTTGTGTGGTCTGCAGGATTTGTTTTTAATTCCTTGTCTCCATTTAAATTCGTATGCGTGGAAGATTTGTGATTTGTGTGAAGATGCGTGTAAATCCGTGTGGTTCAATCTAAGGATAATTTGCAAATTTTATTTTTAAAATTTGTATTTATGTTCTTTAAACACCATACCATGCAAATACATTATCTACCATGGTATAGTATTTAGAGAGAGTCATAAAATCTACTACAATTTGTATCAAGTGTCGTTTTTCAATCATTTCAATTTAGATAGATATGACGTCAATTTGCACTGTGGAATCTTGAACACGCTTGATTAATTCAATTAAAACTTTCGATGAGACAGACGGAGCTCCAGACGTTGGCTCAATCTTTAGTTTTAAGAAGAATTGAGATTTGGTTGACAGGAAAGAATGATAGAAGAAAACGTGTTGCTTCATTAAGTCCATGTCCTTAAGGACCATGTAACTTGAGTTGCTAGACAAAATGGCATAAACGATGATCGAAAAGTCTGCACATGCGCTACCGAAATATCTCGTAGTCAATCTTAAAATGCCGTCAATCAAAATGTAGTCAATTTTTGCCAATCACTCTCGCGGATTGAATGCCAGTTTGTCTAGAGCATGAACATGGTGATTGTTTAAAACGGTTTCTTCAACTTCAGTGTACTTACCTACAAGTACATAATGCTGCACTATCCGCACTCCGGCGCACCCTCGCTCCCGTATCTTGCTGATTGTCTAAATGAGAAGATTGCAAGTGATCCGCCGCGGATCCACAATGGCTGCCCGCACGCGATTTATAAAATGTATTGATATATTAGGTTCGTGCTGAGCTGCTGATGCACTTGATTTTCAATGTAAGCAACATATGTTTTCATTTTTTTGAGATTTTGGTTGGCGAGTAACGTATTGTTTAAATGTTAATCTGCTGAAATGCTATCCACATTTAAAGACGTAAATTTCTGACAATTTCTAGACTGTTTAATTACGTAACGTGATTATGATTGCAGAATCTGATTGAGGTGTAATTACTGTTTGACTGACATCCTGAATAAGAAGTTAATTTAGTATTTTTCCTCCTAACTCTACGACTCTGATTTTACTTTGGATGGCATTATAATAATTTTTATTTTTTGCTTTCATAAAGTACAGGTGTAAAATAATACCTATGTTTAATCCGAAAACAACCAAAGAATTGAGTTTCATTCAATCATTCACAGCTGAATGATTGAAGACGTAGAAATCATTCAATATGGCGAAGCCGTATGAATGGGAGGGGTCTAAATGATTGGAACTTTGTACGGCGCCAGATTTATACTTAACTTTTTTAATCATCTACTCATATTACCTTCTTTAGAGGTATCCATTTCATTTATTAATTTTGTTACTATAAAACATTGGATTTTTTTTCTGTATTCGTTCAGTAGTTAGGTTAGAAAACATAGAAAATAGATCATTTTGATTTCAGCCTTAACAATAATTCACATACATTCACGTCATTATCATCATCATTTCAGCCCTGTAACGTCCAGTGTTGAATATAGATTTCACCCAAGAGTCGCCACACCGACCGTGTGCATGTCACAACTAGCAGATTCTAGAAGTCCGATATAAAATTCACTTGCTTCAATACTGACACATACTTACAACTATTTAAAGGAACCCATATCGTATCATACTGATTTGAACTAAAGCATAGCAGCTGCTTTAATATGCAGGACACATCTACATCGTACGGCTATTCAAGGCACCTGTCGCGGAGTTCAAAGCGAAACTTAGCATAAGTTGCGTATTAAAGGGACGAGTTGCGATCGCTATGCAGACGACATCGACATGGGTTCACTTTGTAGTTTGTATCTCTGTTTTATACCATATGCTTGTGGTTTGGTTTTCAAATTGGTCGCATTTGTGGAGTATTAGCTTCGGTTTATACGTTTGGTGCTGGATCAGACATATATTAGTGTTGCAATAATATTTGGAAGGAGATTTCTGAAGGCACAGTGACTAAAATGTTGAGGTTACGTGCAAACGGAGATGTTGGAAATAGAAAGTAAGAATAGTAAGAGAGGGTTGAGTCAGATAGGGTAGAGTAGAACAGGCTAGAACAAGATAGCATTTGTAAATACCTATCGAAGGTAAATCCCATGAAAAAGATATCGAGCCGGTAGTAATGATATAGTGGGAATTCACAGACACACAGCTAAATATGATGTACTTACTAACTGTAGCAATGTTTGTATTTTCACATTCAAAACATGTACAAATATGTATGTGGAAATCAGTTGTCCAGGTGGTGTCGCACACCTTGGGACAGGTTTAACTCTAGCAGGTGACTTTTATCATTTAGGTGACCAAGTAATAAATTCATTTCTACAGGTGCTTATTAATGCAATGTATAATTGATATTTTTTTATTAGATTAGTTCAATAAAGTTTATTTGGACTTGTGAGATCGATTGAGCTAGCGTCAATTGAGAAGTTACAATAGTGTGTTGAGAGAGTTGGTATAATTTTCTGTTAGAAGAAAATAGCGTATCTAAACATTCTGATAAGAACAAAGAAAGGGCGCTAATTTCTCGCCAAAAACATCTCATCAAACAGATTGCGAAACACAGCTGTTATCATAACGTTCTCATTACTCTACTAGTGATGCATCGCGTATCTAATTTGTAAACAAGTGACAATCTGATAACAAAGTTTCTAGCACATGTGGAGTCAATAGAGACGTTTCCTTGTTCTTAACTAAATGGGTTTGTGTGCAAGCTGATTAAATACTGACTCAGTTTCATTGAGGGGAAGAGCAGCAATTGCAGATGTTGATGTTAAAGTAGACTTGGCTTCAGTGTTAATTGTAGGTCAGTTAATTTTTTTTTACTTAGATATAAAACATAATATTATGACTACAGTTAAAAAGGTGAGGAAAATTAAGATATATGTAGGAGCATTTACCTAAGCATCTTTCATTTTTGTGACCTGAGTAGTTTAGTAGTCGAATGCCAAATCGTTTTTGGGGTTCTCATTTGCCATGTTAAGGTCAGTAACGTAAATATGAAGGCGGGTGATCGGTGAAGAGGTGCTACTACATGACAAAAACGATACCCAATAAGTGAAAATTCTGAAAGATATTTCAAGAAAAATATAGTCTTTTTTATCGTCTATCTAGTATGTAATTACATGTTCTCTTCAATTGGCTTCTGCAATGTGTGTAGAATGATAAACAGCTGATACCAAGCGTGTTTGTCTCTAACATTCTTCAGTATATGGCCATATTGTATGAATACCTGCGTGGATTGAAGCAAAAAACTATTTATTTAGATTTTTAACCTTTTAGAGTATGACATGTCAATGATGACAAGGTTTTACTAAGAATAAGTGTGGCATACCTATATGGTCACAATATGTTAACGATGTGTTGAGTCATATCTCAGACACGGATTTTTTGTTGTGCGTATGTGAGTGAAAAGTCTATGTATGTACCATTTTATACAATGTTTTCTTCTATATTTGCTTAGGGTCTTTTTTTCTCCTTCTATTGGATTGGTTTTTCGGTACATCAAACTCCATCTTTCTTTCCATCCTCTGCGGATTCCTCTGCGTCTTTAATATTTCAAATATTGTCTTTTTCTTTTCAATTTTTATAGTAACATAATGTTTCCTCCTGGTGTCTCTCTATCGTCCCATTTCCTTTGCCTTCTTCTTCAATCTTCAATGTCTGTCGTCATCTAAATTGAAGTATTTGGCGCGACGGACGATTTGCTTCGCTAATTGTCAGAGTTAACGCGGGGTAGCCGGACGGACATGTTGTATGATGAATTGATGACGTTTGGTTACACGGAATAGTTACTCATTTTACTCGTAATTGCAATGACAATGATTCCATGAGGAAAAAATGATTCTGTGAATGAAATTGTTTATTTGCGGTTAAAGTTTCCTTATAGAGTAGTAAATAATTCTATAAATAACTAGGTATATTTAGCATAGAAGGCTGAATGAACTCTGTAGCTATTTGACTGAACGTTGCAGAATTTAGAACCTCCATGTTTATCAACTATACTTAAAATGCTAATTTCTAACGTTACCAATCCACCACAGTCACTATATTCAGTAATGCAGTTCATTATAACTTATCGTCTTAACACAGAGAGTTTCAACCACACCCATAGCAAAGCCGTCTTCACAAGTACCAGAACAGTTATTAATATCAAAGATCATTTCTCCTGGTTCCATTATCTAATATTAAATGCGTGTGTCCGTATTGTTCGTAATTGTTGTTGCATCCATTGTGTCTGTCGGAGCCTGTACAATGAGGGCTGATGAGCTACGTCATTAGACGCAACGTTTGACGCAACGTTGGTGATTAATTGTGAACCAATGTTGGTAGGATCTGATGGGGTTTTGAATAGATTCTCCGGCATGAAAATGTGATTTTCAGTGCTGTTTCTTCTTTGCGAGTCTTGCACTTTTAGTAGTAGGTGGTGGCCTCGTTAATATCAACGTCAGTGGCGTTTATAACGTCCTTAAAATTACAGGAATGGGCAATTTTGCGTGCCAGCGTGTGGGTCATACTCAATTCCTCTGCACAGGGGCACCGCATTTAAATTTCTTTGTAGCAGTTTTTCAAAGCAGGAAACAATTGGGCATGCATTAAACTGCCAAGACTGTTAAGGTTATTAAGGAACAGTCTCCGCATTAATTTGGCTATTTGACCTTTGGCATCTACTAAGGTCCAATTTCACACCTAATCTGTTACTTGTGGGTCCGTATGGTAAAGGCCTTGCGAAATTCTGGAGCTTAGATGTGATATAACGAAACGTACTATAGTTCATCATATCAGCTGAAAGGCGTCCACTGCTGGACACAGCCTTCCTCAAATGGGGAGGGTTTGCCATAATCGCCACGCTTGGCAGGCGGGTTGACGATCGCAGTGTAGGTGTTGCAATGTACATAGAATGCTGCTGCCCATTCTCTTGTCAGTCCTTTAGTCGGCTCGAGCTCTTACGACACCCATGGGAAGAGATGGGATGGTGCTATTCTTTTACGTCCGTCTTTGGTTATGAGAGTTTAACTTCCACAATCAGCATAAATTATTTACTTAATTAGTTGTTGTGCTCTGGATTGGCTTAGCAAAATGCCTTCACATCCTTAAATGAACCTTGATGAGACTGTGACTTAAACAACAATCATATTGGCTTTCATATTCACTTTTATTTTGTCCCTTTAATTTTCTGTGTCCATCCAATCTGCCGTTATCCCACCTTAAACATTGAACCCGTACCTAAAAGGCACCTGTGAAACTAAAACTACATTTTGTTTCTTTTTGAAATACAGTTACCCACAGCTCAAGCTAAGTTCCGCCAGTCATGTTCGCTACATTGGCAGATTAGTCGCGCCACGCCTTTCTGTCGGAAACAGTTTTATAGTTGAACGTTGAACCATTTCACCGAGCTTTAGCCCCGTCGGCCTATACCTAGTTTGAAAATACAATGTTGCTAGGAAACACATAATAACTAAGTATATGGAAAATAGAAATTATGGAAGTAGTGTGTACTAAGGAAGAAAATATACTTTACTAATATTTGACATTTGGGTTTGTGAGGACAATTCACAGAGGGAAAGTCGCTGTGAAGAAATGTCATGTTATTCTGGGCCTTGTTATTTACCCAGCTAATGGTAGATACTCGTAAATGCTGGACACGGAATTAGGTAAATTGTTAGGGAAATACTTTAAGTATTGACTTATCATCATCATATATCAGCCGAGACACGTCCATTGCTGGACATAGGCCTCCCTCACAGGAGGGGGAATGCCATAATCGCCACGCTTGGCAGGCGGGTTGGCGAGCGCAGTGTAGCTATTACTATGCACAGAGAATGCCCATTCTCTGGTGAGTGCCTTAGTCACCTCTTACGACACCCACGGGGATAGATGGGATGGTGCTATTCTTTTACGTCCGACACCATACAGAACCATAAGGATTGACTGCCTGATGTAAATTTTGGGGCAGAAAATTATCATACGGGTGTATTTACAACATTTAAAACTAATATCCCAAAGTTTTATCAAATTGCATCAGAACACGGACTATTACTACGCCTCTTTATGCGATCGCTTAGAGAGGCTTATTGGCTTATGAAGAACTTGTGACGAGGCAATGCAATTTGTTCGTAAGGAGTGATCTTCTGAATATAAAGTTTTACGAGTGGCTTTCATTGAAACAGCTGCTCTAAATAGATTAGTCTCTCATAGGATGGGAAGGATGCTATCTAGCCTAACGGTGTTAGCAGTAAACACATTTTACGCTAAGTTTACACTGTAGTGAGTGCAGTAACTGTCAAACTTTATTGTCGTTCTGTTTCCGTTCGTCGGTATCGGTTGTATAATCTGTACGGACGGCCCGCGCAGGCGCAGGTGCGGACATTTGCACACATTGCACTTGCAGGGTTAAATCCATCCGGATTAGGGCTGCCACTTGACTACGTGTTGCCATTCTGCTGTTGATGACACTCTTGCGGATAAATGCGCTGCTTGCCAGTGTTGTCTCTTACCTTAATTGATTACCTACAAGAAACATAATCTTGATTAATAATAAAAGATTTACGTGTTTATTGTGACGCTCAGTTATCGTTTAGACCAATATTTACAGACATTGGATTTCATTTTATTAGCAAAATGAAAGAAAGTGTGATAACAAGAGTGTAAAGAGTGTATTTAGAAAGAAAGTTAGAAAAACGATTTATTTTGCCAGAAACGACGCACAACGGCTGTCATTGATTCATGGGTATTTCCCACATTTCTGCATGATTCCGTCGGTCGCTTCAGGAAGTGTCGTCGGTGTGTAACTGTATGTTCGCGCATATGTCGCATGTAGCAAAAGTGGCTAAGTACAGACGGCGGGGTCATTACGGCGGCGACAGAATTAGGGCTGGCAGGTGAGTCACCGTGGCACGGCGCCAGCCACCTGCCCGCAACGGTGATTCCTTTTTTACTGATTTTATATTTCAAATAGATCTTAGCCCGCGACTTTGTCTGCACAGATTTAGTATATACAATTTTCCCCCTTTTCGGGGTGAAAAAGATTGAATTCCCAAAAATTACTTCTTCGAATTTCATGTTCCTAGTCCCTGTAGTTTCGGCTGTGCGTTAATATGTTAGTCAGTCAGTTTCCCTTTCTCATAAATAGAAATTATACATGGTGACACTGTGTCAAAGGCTTACAAGAATCCTTTCGTATTATCGTTTTGTCGGAAGTTAAATTATTCTTTTAGTCTGAGTCAGTGCAGTTACTCGGTATCGATGAATGAAGACTTTGTCAACTTTCAGTGGGGAAACCCAGCCGTTTGTGTTGCAATCGATATCAAGTATTTGGAATACAAACTGATATAGTATCTTTAAAATTATAATGTTTAGTTACTGCAACAATGTCTAGTTCAGCAAGTCGGCAGGCGTCGGCAGGCAAGTTTCAAATCTCTCTTACGTCTAGTCAGTATAAATTCTTTCCTTAAATTTTGATTTGATTGAAATCTTCATTGGCGTCTGTGTCACACCACCTTTTAGCTCTTTTATGCGGGTTTTTTGACGTCTTTATCGGTCGTTTAACTGCCCGTTAACCACTAACCAACCAATAGCGTTATGACAAATAGAGTTAACGGACAGATAAAAATTTCAGAAAGCTGGCATTAGTCTATTCCACAGGAATCAGCGATAGTACAGCTTTCGAGGAATCGGGTTATTGCCTACTCCTAGAGATTAAATTCAACAACAAACCTTACCACTTTAGATTATCACGTTAATTTTTTACACCTTCTAAACTTGTTACAATAAACACACCTATAATAATAATCTTTCTCTTCAGTCCACGTCCCGGTTTCTCCCTCAGTTGATAAGCGCCAATGAATCGTCTATTCCCGGCGCCGGAAAGGGGACTATTTCCAGAAAGCTATTTCCACACCTCACCTTAGTACCTACCTAGGGCAGGAGACGAAAAAATATCAACTGATGTGTCGGAGTGTCTTTAAGTAATCGATTTGTGGAGATAGTGTTCGAATGTGATCATGTATGTTTGAACTTTTAAAGTAGCATTATCAGAGTCATATTTATTTATTTAGTTTTATTTACTCTCTGCACTTACAGTAAGTACCAAGTTTGTTACTCGTTCACGCGAAAACTACTGAATGGATCTTGATGAAATTTGGTGCAGAGGTAGATTATAGTCTGGAATAACACATAGGACACTTTTCATCTCGGAAATATGTTCCTTTGGGATAATTTTCGATATTATCTAGTCTTATTATACATTAATAAAATTAATTTCTTATTACATAGTTTATTTGATTGGAAAGAATATTTCAGTCATACATAAATTTACTTAGAGTAAAAAACATGATTCGAATGTTTGAAGAGGTTTCTGGGTCAAAATTTAAAATTGAGTTCTTTCTCAATTTGTGGTGTATCGTTTAATTTTACGGCTTCTATTTACATTTATTGCAAATGCTTAAAATTTCTTGTTTGGGTTGAAATAGGAAACTTTAAATTAAATCCGTCGCCTAGTGAATGCACAATATTGCTGAATGCTGTTTTATGACCCGAATCTCCTTGGACATTTATTGGAGCAAGATTTAAATCATAAAGTTAATTTTACTGGAGACTGATCATTTGTTATTTTAATCTTATCCAGTCACTGTATATCTTAGTCATTGCTATTAATAGAAACAACATGATCTTTGTAACTTATTTTATCTGAAGTTATTTTTCTTAAACGTCAACATTGTAATTTTATTATTATCGCCATGAATGCATGAGTGCATGACTCTTTGACGTGACTTTGAGATTCGAGAATTATATTTTCTTCAGGCTCTGCAGAAAGGTTTTGTGCCGAGCCAATATACAGTATAGAGTATACAGTATACTAAAGGCTATTATATATATAAATATATATATATTTAATAGGTTCAGGAGTACTGAGATACGATTTATCGATTAGGAGGAACTGTCGAATTTTATGTACTTAATGGTTAAATTGGATCAAAGGTCACATCAGTGTTTTACACTATGTAAGTAGTGGTAAAAAAATGGACGGCTGATAGCGGACTACCGAGGGTGCACCGAACTCCGTGTATGGAGATCCCGGCTATTAAAATGACACCTTCGAGATTTATAGTGGCGATTAAATACTAAACTATTTTTTTATCATTGCACGCGTTTGACCATTACTCACCCGGTGGTAAGCGATGATGTGGTCGAAGATGGAGCACGCTTGCCTAGACCTATTCACTCTTTAAATAAAGACCTCCATGTTGCGATTACGGCCAACCCCTCCTCTTGAGGAATTAAATATTTTTCTTTTTTTAAGGTTGGGAAATCATCAAATGACTTCTTCCACTCTGGGTGGAGCGGAAGAGCGTGTCAGACTCTTACTGACATAAATCATACATGTTCCTTCTAAAGCCCTTTGCGTTCCAGGGCCGCGGTGACTCTTTCTCTGGTTGGATAACATCACTGTCTCCAAAACCTACGTTACCAAAATTACAAATTACTAACCCACCATGACATCACACGTATAGACACACACACAGCAGACGTCACACATGACTCAATGTATAGAAATACAATTTGGCGAGGTACCCGACCGGGATTGAACCCCGGTCTATTTACGTGCTGGCGCAGCGCCAAGAGTCGTGCGATTGTTTGACCCGTTTCCTGAGCTCCGATGGTGTGATTGCTTTGTCCTGGTTGTGGTGAGGATCATGGTGTTGGAGTACTATGGGGCATTGTGTTGAAATATGGAGTTTCGGTTGTGTAGATTTCCTTGAGAGCAGGTGTTCTTGGGTTCGATAGATGAAATTAGAAGCCCTAAACTGATACATTATGTTAACTAGAAACCATTTGAGCAAAAAAGCAGTAGTTATATTTCGGTTTTCTAAAAAGGTTTCTGGTAGAGCCGAAGTAGAGGTACATTTAGATAGGCGAAACGAAGCCCCGTGGCTATCTTAACACGTATTATACCTTTCTTCATCATCACCAGCTTATAGGTAGCCACATAGCTACGCTACTCCAATAGCACAGCATTTATCTTGGTTATCAATCAGGTACACTACGGGTTTACCTCGATTAACATAATCTAATTCCTTCTCCTCTTCCTCAGGATCCTGGTGGGGGCTCCAGAAGCCGAACTGTTCCCGCCGTACGAATACAACGTGTCCAAACCTGGTGCGGTCTACCGCTGCGAACCAGGGTACAGGAACTACGCTGCAGAGGGCAATGTACGCACCCTGGACAGGTGCAGCCCCATGCAGTTTGATAAGAACCCAAGTAAGTACTGTTTCTATTATCTCATTACATCGGATAGTTTGGGTACAGGAGGTAGCAGTAAAGAAGGTATTAAAAAAAAAATAGTAAGCACGTGTGGCTTCCAAGTACTGGTAGAAAGAATGTTGGTCATCTGGCAACGAGATGAGCAGAGGACATTGTTGCCATCACGGGTAGAGGTAGCTTGACTGAGGCTGGCACAGGAGCCTAGGGTTTAGCACATTCGAGGCGATCGGCGGCGGCGACCTCTCGCGTCCGGCCCTGATTGAATCCATGGTCCGGAGCGAGGAGGCTTGGGAAGCGGTCACCTCCTTCTGCGAAGCAGTAATGCTAGCGAAGGAGGAGGAGGGCCGCGCGAGGGAAAGGCAAGGCCTTCGCCCCAACCGCCGCAACAGGAGAAGACGCCCCGGGCGTCGGGAGTCGCAGGGCGATCCCCGGCCACCGTAGGCGCGGGCCTGCGGATGGCGAGCATTGGGTGGCTCGCTGTCCGATCACCACCAGGCCCGGGTCGATGGCGCGTTGTGTTTCACGCGCGCCTCAAAGAGATGTCAGCATAAAAGACGGGGCCCGCTAGGGCCAAAGCCTGCCAAGGTTGCAGAATCTGTTCGAAAGAGTCACCGCGGCCCTGGAACGCAAAGGGCTTTAGAAGGAACACGGATGGGTTTTAGTCAGTAAGAGTCTGACACGCCCTTCCGCTCCACCAAGAGCGGAAGAAGTCATTTGATGATTTCCCATCCTTCACATGAAAAGAGTGGCTTATGCCCAGGGTAAAGGGGTGAAGTCGGGCTGTGGACGATGATGCTCATGAGGTGGATACGTTGATAGCAGCGTCAATACCGTTCATAAAGTCCTTAAAGATGCAGGTGTGAGCACTCCAGCGTGGGCCTAATTCTGGACATGGTCTGGTCCGAAAAACTGTGAACTCAGGACTTGGATATAATGACTTAACCAGAGAGTTTTTAAGTCACGAGTGAATTTATATAGGTTACTTGATCTAGGCAAAGGAGGTCGACTACCTCATGTTAAAAAGAAACTGCTCAATAAATAGTATTAAAAAGAAGTTCAGCCATACCAAACAAATAGTACCTACATATACATATATGTATCTAGTCTATGGAAGTAAACAATATCATATTAATTGCAAGTATACACTTTATTATATCAACTCCCGGAATGCACTTGGAGGTTGACCTCGTGCGGTGTGAACTCACAATCTAAAGGTGCGAACTAGTTCATCAAGAAACAAAGCTAACGGAATAGAATATTTACTACCAAAAAACTACACACAAACTGCGAAATTGAATGTCCAAAAACCAAGCAGAAGTTGCATATGACCCACATAAGCCCACATGCTTCCAATAGATCTAATCTCTCTAAGTGAATTCCTATACCCAGTCACCCGTATTGCAATAAATTACCCCCAGAAGCCAAACCGCCAAACAGTTGCTCACCTTTATACAAATGAAACGGCCATACGGTGGGCATCATAACTTAACAATCACCTTAAACACAATCATCATCATTATTGTTCAGTTTCCACGCAGTCGTCTTGTAGCATAAATCTATAGAAAAGAAAGAAAAAAAGATTGGGATTGGTTGAGATTTACTTGGCGACAGTCCAACAAGCAGTGATCAAAAACTCACAGTCACACTGTGAATTGTACAAAAAAGGTTACTGTCATGGGCATGCAGTAGGCTACAGTAAGGATAGGCCAGCCCATACATAATGCTCAAAAGAAAATTCTATTAGACGACAATTCCCATCGTCAGTATCGTGATTTGAACCCTGAATAATGTGGGGTTTTTTTTTGGGCATATGTATGGGCTGGCCTACTCTTACTGTAGCCTGTAGTTAGCAGATAGATGCTGTATGACGGTAGAATTCCAATGAAACTTGAATGACGAGTGAGCGTCTATCAGCCGTCAACACAGCATCCACCTCCATTCTATCCACATCATCTTCCACACAACCCATCTATCTGTCATCAGAGACAGCACAATGTGCAATATTAACCCTCATAAGTTCATAACATGAGACTAAGGCAATGCATCACGAGATGAAATCAATAAGACTGTGCCTGTCTCTGCTACCTTTATGACATTATTCATGCACTTCTTATCGTCGTTTTATTAATAACGTAATTTATAGTAGTATTCAATGGAGGTCTTGTACGTAAATATTCTCTGTGTGATTGGCGATAAAGTTTATTGAATAATTTTACGATGGAATGGAAATAAATGAGTAATATTTCAGGTTCTTGCTTAAGATGAATGAAGTAGAAGGTTAGGTAGTGTAAAAATTGTTCTTTTAAAGAAAAGAATATCGAAAGATATAAAATAGTTACGGGCCTCCATTGTGCATTTACTTGGTGTATCAGATTGGCAGTCGCTCTATTGAAAAAGATGGTTTGGCTAGACTGGAAAATAACTTCAGTATAGCTGACAAAAGGCAAAATGATTGCAAACCGTTGAAATAATTGATTTTAAGATGATGATAATGATGACGATGGTGATGATGAAAATGCCAAAAACAACTAATTTCAGAAAAAACACTATATCCCTTTTCCAAAGATACCTTTAAATACTTTTAAACTTAAAGCCCACGTTGCTAAAACCAACAGCCATTCACTTTAACGTCTGCCACGAAAATCACGAGCAGATGAGGGTGCATGTCGCTATGACGTGTGTCGCGGTGCGCAAGCGCGGGACAGCTACCGCGCACGCGCGCCTGATTTATACGGCTGTACCACTACTGTGGCTGTACCGACTCTCGAGGTCGACGGCGAGAAGGCACAGAAGGTTTACAGCTCAATTTTTGAATCAAGACAGGTTTGACATCCACTAAACTAAACAATTTTTCTAAGAACTGTATGCTATTAAATCACGAAATCGTTCTCTCCCTAGTGAATTATAGTGTGATGGTTGACAGGGAAGAATTAAAGAAGAGAACAGACAAGGCGAGGAAAATGTTGATGATTTTATGCAATAAGCAGGGCATGAGCAGGAGAACATGAATCATACTCATTCTCAAATCGATGCAGTCGAACGCTACAAGCTTATAAACTCCCCTTTAAACGTGTCTCCTTAGTCTTCCTTAATTTAGAAGTTTCCTATTACATTTTGGTTAAACTAAACATTCTGGGAGCATCCATTACTTGTCCCCGACTCCAGCGCAGTCACTGCGCTTTGTTCGTTCGCTAGATGGACCTAATGTGTCTTGTCAAGACGAGTAATGCCCTCGCTTCATATAGGACATAAATGCTTTGTTAAGTGCCCACTTTTAACTGTGCTAAAGAGGTTTTATTCCTATAGCCATTTTGTTATTGCCATATTGTTCAAGTTCATAGTGATTTCATCTTGAAAATGTTTCCTTTTACGATATACTTACTAGTCTTTTTGTGTGGTTCGCTCCTGTGGCCTTTAGGGATTGTGTTTTATTTTAAAGTATGGCTCAGCAATAATGTAGTTCTCTATCAGTGAAAAAATGTACGTATTAAGATCTGGATCTGCTTGCAGAGATTATTTAGTTATGTATGTCACCGGAAAATTGCAAACGCCGTAAGTTTGTAATAAATCTTTTTATCACTCTATACATATATCACATCATCACACTAATATGATAAAGGCGAAAGTTTGTGAGTGTGTGTATGTTTGTTACTTATTCACGCGCAAACGGCTGGACCGATTTAGATGAAATTTGGTATAGAGATTTTTTGAGTCCCGGGAAAGGAAGGACAAAGGGTCGTTTTTATTCCAGGAGTATGTTCCCTTGGGATAATTTTCGCCATTAACGGGGGTGGAGCCGCGGGCGGTAGCTAGTTGGAATATAATTTCTCGATAAATTATGAAAAAATCGTTTTATACATAATAATGCACATCCAAATGCATTAGTTTCCAATATACCCGTGTCTTAATGAGAAAAAATAGTTCACAATTTCATGCGATATTTTACAATCTCACGGCGTTTGCAATTTTCCGGTGACATGTACACACAATACACTAATACAAGAAAATTATGTACAGAGAGAAGAGTACAAAAGTACCTACTACTTATCTTTAACAGACAAAAAATTTGACCTCTTTATAATATTAGTTTATGAGAGGGATTTAATATTAGTAGAATATACGGGGCTTAAATAGTTATGCTTTTTACTGGTAGGAACTCTGGACAATCAGGCTTTATTATTTGTGGATTTTAAATGCGTAAAGCCAGGGAGCTGGCTATTATAAATCACTGGACTGTCAAGTGTAACTTAAAAGGGCTTGACGTTAAGTGAAATTGAATTCAGAAATATTTACAAAGCGAATTTATTTCATTCAAACGGGTATGATTAATCTCCTTGGAAAATACGCAAACGTCATATTGTGAGCTAACTTCTTAAAAAATAAATTATATTTAAAATAAGAACGATTTTCAACAAAAACGAAGTATGAAAAAAATATGCTTTTCAGTATTTATGTTTACACAACTCGACAAAATGAAAGTAGCTGATTTCTTTCGCATATCGTACATTGTATTTTTTTAAATATATATAATTCTTTCATTTAAATTCAATTTAATTAATTCTTTCATTTTAATGATAGTCACTCTGAAATCACCACGTCTTAAATAACCACTCAATAAGGAAAATGACAATACGAATCTCAAAGTAAAATAAATCGGCAAGTATCCGGAGTATCACAATGGGCTCAACTTTACGACTGCAGGATGCGCCCGCGCAGTTAACGCGTGCGCGGTGCGCGTGATTCGATTCTTAACCCACTTTGATATTTTTAATGTCCATGAGAAAGTGGATGGATTTCGCCGTAATGTGGGTAGTTTTATATTTAGAACGATCAAAGATTTTGAATGGAGCTTCCTGTTCCGGGTCGAGTTTGAGGATCTATGAGTTGTGACTGAATTTTGGTTTCCTGTGTTCGTTTTGTAAATTGGTTAATTTGTTGGTGTTATTAACTTTCATTATGGACTTGATCGGATATTTTTTTTTTTAATTTAACATGCGTTTGCCGTTGACTCTAGTCTAGGTCATAGATGACAGAGACAATGTCGACGATAGAGCGAGCTTACCCAGAAGAAGCCTGTTCAATAATAAGCTTTGTATTATATATGTATCTATCTACCCTCTTTTGTCCTACTGCTGGGCAAAAGCCTCCCTCCCCCTCTTCATTTCTCCCTTTCCCTCTTCATTTATTTGTTTAATAAATAGGCTTATTAATGACCTTATGACTTTTCCTCGCAAATGTAGTAGGTACTTTCTGCGAATACCATTGTTTTTATGACACCCTAGGTGACCATCGCCTTGCGGAATTCGTTCGAAATAGTCACCATGGCTCTGAAATGCAAAGGGCATAAGGAGGAACACGGATGGGTTTTACGGTCGGTTTCAATAACGTATTAGCTACCAACAACGTATACCAATAACGTAACGTATTAGCTGAAACATCATGTTTGCCTTTCAAACATGACGTTTCAGCTACTGTTGGTAGCTATTTTGACAGTTGGTCAATGGTAGTTCGTTATTGAGACCGGCCGTTAGTCAGTAACAGTCTGACACGCCCTTCCGCTCCATCCAGAGCAGAAGAAGTCATTTGACTATTATCATACTAAGGATGGGAAATCATCAAATGACTTCTTCCGCTCTGGGTGGAGCGGAAGGGCGTGTCAGACTCTTACTGACTAAAACCCATCCGTGTTCCTTCTAAAGCCTTTTGCGTTCCAGGGCCGCGGTGACTCTTTCGAACAAATTCCGCAACCCTGACACATAGAGTCTACAAACCCTTTCATGGCTTGCTTTGTGAGTCATTCGTTGCTACCTAGTTAAAAGACCTATGCAAGAAATAGGTACATACGAATAAAAACTGTAAAAATACCAACATCAGGCAACGACTCGTTTGGCATTTTGCTGAACTGGACCTATCCGTGAGACAAATACTGTTATTGTTTTAAAATTAAGTCTCCTTAATTTTGTTTTAGCAGTGTGTCAAACAAACATTTTTTCTGTGTTTTAAAATCAAATAGAGAAACAGAACGCACAATACGCGGCAACAAATCAGGCGGTGTCTTCGCTCAATACGCTGACTGCTCAGCATCCGGATGTGGACATATTCCACTCCGACGTGCGTCTAATCCTAAAGAAATTCAAAGATTATTTTAGTGTTTAAATGTTTTTATGATTGACATATTATTATTATTGTTTATTATTTCCAGCAATTAATTATTTGTTTTTATTATTGGTAAATAATTTGTTATTCTGTATTTTTTTCTTAATTTTTGTGTGTGTATCCTTTCAATTTTTAGATTATGACTCTCTGTACATGTTGGTTCGTACTGTAAGTGCAGAGAGTAATTAAAGCTAAATAAATAAATAAATAAACAGTATATTTAAGACTCCATCTGCCTAAATACTGAAAGCGAAATCCGTCTTTCAAAGTTCGAACCAAGCTCTAGGCGAAGAAACACACCTCACACATAACATAACTGCATGCCTCAAGCGCTAACACTCATGTTATCCAATTTGATTGCCTCATAAAGAAATCGCCAGTGAATCATGCATTCAAACATTCATTCTGAATGAATCATTCACTCTTTGACCGAACTTTCGCTCCGCTAATTCTGTAGTAACCTTTTAGCTTAACCCTTTGGTTACTGGAGCACGTTTAGCGGCGGTTAACGATCGATTGCGAAGCTGTGACGTAGGCGGTGCGTTTGCGCATGTAGGTGGTAAACTCGAATTTGGATGGTGGAATTTGTCCTTAGTTTAATAATGCAGTTGGTTGGTTGTTTGTTTTCTTGGATTAATCAGTGTTTGACATATTATATACACAGTAACTCGTCTCTAAGCTGTCTAGGATCTCAGGAGAGAGGTTTATGGTAAAAGGTATATAAAGGTGATCAGGTAATTTATTTAATCGTTGGAGAACCAACAGCTATAACAGATGGATAACAATTGTATATGAGACATAGAGCCTATTACAGAATCATTTATGCTATAATTTAATTATATATATATCATTATAAATATAATTCTTCTGTGCGCGTGTTGACAGTGAACTCCTCCTAAACGGCTGAACCGATTTGAATGAATTATTTTGTGTGTGTTCAAGGGGATCCCACAATTGTTTAGATTCACAATTGGACCCGGTAAGTGGCGCTGCAATCGATTTCTATAATTTTTCGTCAGACACAAAGCAAACGTTCGGACAGGACAACGTCTGTCGGGACCACTAGTTTAATTATATATATTATAATATAATTTAATCACATCAACCGAGCATGATGCTGCAGGGCGCCTCAGTGGTCGCATGAAACATGGCCTCATTGAGGTTCTTAAAAAAAAAAAAAAAACGCAATTTTACAAATTCAACCGTTATTCAAACAAGCAAGCCTTTATCATTAAAGTAACCGTCTTATTTTTATAAGAATTTATTACTCAATAAGCTTACATCTCGAGTACCCGGAAGCTGCGTACAATTTCACTGATAACAGGGGTCACAGCTGATAACCGGCGCATTCCCCGCGAATACCAGGGACGCAGTTATGTCGATTATATATCGATGGTAATTTATCGATATTGATATCGGTAATGTGAGCTCCTCGATGGAATGGAATGTGAAGAATTTTCAGTTTCTCTATAAAATCCCTTGTTTTGTATAGGTATTATTTAAGACATTATTTTTTTAACTTGCTGCTGTTTTAAAGGTTGAAAATATTTACCATAAACACAAAAATAAAAATATAAAGCTTTCGATAAGTTTTTTTTTTTTAATTTTACAAATAAATTGTAAAAAATTGCAATTTATGATTTGATACTGCCAGCCAATAAAATTCAGTTTCAAAGTTGGAAATCCAAAAGATAATACGTATGTAGTGCAGCGTAGCTTTTTTACTTGTATAAGAAAGAAAACGCGTCAATAAACAACCATTGACTTCAATAACTTCCAAACAGTTTATCGGTGGTAACCGTTACTTGTGTCGCAAGCTAGTTAAAAGCTTGTAAAACTTAAATACAGTTAAACTTAAGACTTGATTGAGTAATTTTCATTAATTAAATAAGAGAAATAGTGGGTTTATCGAATGTCACGCTTGAACTTTAAAAGTAGGAGGTAATTTGAATCCATTTATTATCAAAGAATTTTCTCACGAATCTCATATGTTTGTAAAATATTATAGAATTACATTATCATGTGTTGAATTGATTTTAGTACATTAAGCTGAGATGTAAATAAAATAAATGTCCAAAGCTCTTGATTGTTACTGCTGGTTTACGATGCGATGGGGAATAAAAAGAATCAAATCAACCAATGATAATACTAAGGCTGCAGAAATGCATAGAAATGACATTAAATTTTAAACAGCGGTAGTAGGCGCTGGACTGTAGATAAGAGTCTATTCACAGACTATGAATAAAAATATATTTATTATTTATTTATTTATTTCAACTTTATGTAAAATATTGGTACATGGGCGGACTTAATGTATCAAGGCATTCTCTACCAGTCAACCATTGGGTTATAAAGACTATACTGTGGTAGGTGTACAATAAATTAAAATAAGATTCAAATTGAATTTTAACATTTCGGAAAGAATATACAGATAATATATATAATACTAATAAAATGCATATATATGTGGGCTAAAATAATAAACTAATAAATATGATATATAATAATCATACCGATTAAGAGAATTCATAGTAATCATGACGAAGAACGGCTAAGAATGACAAGCTTTTAAGTACGCCTTTGAATCAATAAAAACAAACTTCTGAAATGTTTACATTTAAAATCGACATATGTCGACTTTAACGAGCTGTGGTAATTCGAGTTCCAATTGCCAGTCACAATCACAAGCCAGTATTAAATTGCCAGTTTGTAATTATTAAGGTTATATCAACATGTTACTTAAGTAATTTAATGATTAAACTTGTACTAGGACCCGATTTCACACACATGACATTTCATTGAATGAGTATAAGAGCTTTAAAATAATGTTTAATATCTTAAGTCTTAAGTAAAGTATTTATTGTCTTAAAAAGGGACTTGCAAACAAATTAACACCTGTCACCTGTCATTAATATCGGCCAGCTCTGATGATTGACAGAATAATAGTTTAAAAAAACTAAAAAAACACGCTTTTATAGAAAAATCCAACTAAAAAATAGAAAATAAAATTTTATAAATTTGATTAAGAATAGTGTAAAAAAGAAATGAATGTACATTATTGTTAAAAAGCGTGGGGTGCATAATGTCAATAGTTATCGTTCAAAGTAGGGCAAAATCGAGCTCAAAAGGGTCGGTTGCAGACAGACATACAAGCAGACATACAAACATACAGGTGAACCTAATAAAAGCGTGTTAAAAAGAAGTTTTAAATAGTTTTGCGCTTAAAAGTTTTAAGACAGGTGCAAGCGATCCTAATTATTTTATTTAATCGATAACTCATCGGTACATCCCTAGCCCATATCTTATCGTTAACAGTGTTGTATTTCACAAGCTCCTTTGTAATCGACGGTGACTTCTGTAAACACTTTGCCGACACTTTTTTCTCTTATCAGCTACTTTTTTATGTTATCAATTGTTCGTTTATCACAGCCTCTTGCAAGATTGTTGATCTGTACGTAGTTAATTATTAAAATATGTGTATTAGTAAGTATTTAAGTGGCTGCGGTTTTCTCACAAGTGGTAAAGGGGGTTTTCATGAATGAAGAAAAAGTTTTTATTTGCGCCAAGTAATACTGTAGATAATATACTAAAGCTGTCAAAATATGTAGCCAAACGAGTAAAGAACAACCTGCAAAGCGCTGTTCAAAACCGACAAAGCGTTCTGCCGGACGATTCTGTAAACATGTCGAAGTGAAGGCTTGGGTGAAGTGATCACGAGGTGAGCTGTCAATCCATGTCATCAAGATGGAATGACAGATCACTTCGTGATCACGTGACATCTGGTTTATATCGATTGACAGCTCACCTCGTGATCAGTTCACCCAAGCCTTCACTTCAACATGTTTACAGAATCGACCGGCTGGTCTTTTCTTCTGATCTACGTATGGGTCTATGTACTGTTACACTAGCGGACTCACATTAGTACTACTTAATGTTATTATTATAAATAAAACTTTATTTAAGATTTAAACTTCATAATTATTTGGCGTCTGCCTTGAACGAGGGCTGGTACCGGAGTCCCATATAAAAACAAAACACATTTTCATATTCCTAATTCAAATTCTCTTTTACTTTTTGCCAGACGCTTCCAAAGATCCACCTTATCTGCCAGAGACCTGGAGCCAAGGAGATCCTCCTGACAGTACCATATTAGTATCTGCCACTAGTAGTTCCACAAGCTGACACTTGAGTACTAGTAAACAAGGACCACCTTAATTTCAATTGGGTGGGCAACATTGACCATAGAGAGAGCATAGACTAGACTGATAATGCAAACTGTAATCACTCCTACGATAGCAGTACTAAAATTACGGCAATCATTTGCAAGGGTCACCTATTTGATATCTGTAGTGAGTTGCTTCTCTTTTATTTATTTTCCTGATGGGTCATCTCTTGCTTCTCAGTGTATCTTTAACCTATTAAGTAGATTAAATTGTGACTTCTCAGAGTTATAATTAAGTCCTCCCTGAATGACAATTCTACTCATTTTCAAGCTGCGTTACTTAAAAATTTAACCCTATGGTAATATTTCAAATATTGTCCTTTGATTTTTTAATAGAAGCTGTTAACTTAAACGCGGATGTCTCTCGTCTATTCACTATCCTCAAACCGTTTAGTCACATGTAAACAGTACAAACCATCCGTATGTCTTCACGACACGACTCGAGATCACGGCGAGCGTTCGTGCAAGATCGGCATCTGTCGCGCGCCAAATACAGCGCGACCTGCGCACGCGCACCTACGGACAAATGAAACGTTTGAGATGAATGGATGCTGCGGAGGTTGGATTATGGAGACTCTAAGGTTTATAGGCATTGATAGGTGATAGATTAGAATGCTAAAGGCTTAGGGTGTGTGCTGAAAGATATGGGTGAAGAACTTCTAAAATTTTAGATTTGAGTAAGATCTGCAGGTTTCGAAAGGGTGCTGAAAGGGTTTCAGAGGATTTGGTATCGGATTTTTTGGTTTGATAACCAATTTCGTTCCAATACTAAATCGATTAACGCATCCAGTGTTATGCTGAGTAAATGGCCTTTTGCGCGGATGTGACGCATATTTTCACTACCTATGTTTATAAATATCCTTTTAAGCATCGTATTTAGTGCCAATCAACTGTTTTTCTTTCTTTAGTTTTTCTATCTTGTTTTTTTATGTAAATCCTTTTGTAACTGAACTTTCTCAGGACGTCTTACTAAGACTTGAAGAAATAAAACGCACCACTTTATAGGTTGTTAAACACCCGAAACAAGTCGCCTTGTGATAGTAGACTGTCAGCGGTGTATTAAGCCCACACGTGGGCATGGTGTGGGCAAACCATGGCCGCGCGTGGGCAACCCGGCAACTGCCGCGTTGATTTGTCAATAGTAATCAACTTATAGATTTAACGTAATTTCACTGAGTTTATGATGTCGTGTTGGTGTGTTCGATAATGGGGTTATGGAGTAAGCAGGAGGTGCTCTAAGTGATGAAAATAACGAGTAAAATAAGCATGTAGGTAAAAGTCAAGATTGCCTTTTGGATTGTCTATTACTTTTATGACCTCGTTTTCATAGGTACCTACTCGACTTTAGTTTGGTTGTTTCCAAGCAAACGAAGAAGGGATTTTTTAATAAGCTACAAGTCTACAACTAGTGGTGTTCTTTGGATTAGAAAGAAAGTAAACAAGAAAGAAAGAAAAAGAGTTTATATGTTAAAGTTTGAGTAAGAAATAGTTCTCTTTTTATATGAAAAAAACAATATTGATGGCAAAAACAATAATAGAATAGAATATCATGTTCTTTATAATGTACACCAAATCAGTTACAGAAAATATAGATGAAGGAAACAATAGGTACCTGAACCAATGCAGTATTTTAATGCAAACAAAAACAAGCAATAAATTCGAATTCAAGAAACTAATGAATTAAAGATAAATGATTGAATAACAAACGTTGGTTCTCGGATATTATCAGTCACTTCCTAAACGGCCACTATTTCCAAATTAGCTCGGACAAGCTGTGTGCTAAGCTATGTTTATTCGCCTACGCAAAAATTTAAAGGTCGCACTGTACTGCCAGCTGAATTAAGTCGCTTCGTTTATCTATCTTATAAACAACACAGTATCACTTCTGTCTTTCTAAAAATTAGCGCTCACAATGATGTGGATGCTAGTGCCACATTTTGCCAGTTACCTATGTTAAAGTCCTATTTAATATCTACGATAATACGAGGCGTACTTATTAACATTAATTGAGCACAAATTCAGACTACCCGCTGTCACTGAGAAATTCCAGATGAAAAATCATCATTCACTTTGCCTGCTATGTTTACTCATGATCATTAGTACTTAGCAACTTCAGACCAAGAAGGCAGTTAAGTTATTTACGACCTCATCAAACTTATCTTCTTCACGTGACTTTGAGGTGGAAGAGATGATGCTGGTGATGAGTCATTTTAGTTCGATTGACGAATAAATTAATAATCCGTGTGCAACAGGTAATAATCATTAGTAAGATTGTATTATTAGTAGTTAATAGTCATAGATATATGACTCGATTGTTTGTGTTTTCCACTGAAAACTGTAGTTTCATTCACACAGATTTTGCTAGTTTTCATTTGATTTTAAGTTTACTTACGTTAAATGAGCACACCAAGCCTCCAAACGGTACCGTTCCCGCGTGATGGAATGAGGCCCAGTTCTTTATCACAGACAAGAGACCTGAGCCTGTGTCTCAACAATGGTTGCATTGTATGTTCTTCTCATCTTATTCAGACTTAATAATCACGTGTATCGAATCATTCAGTTCCCTTCAAAATGGTTGAGTTGAATGGTGCTGATGCACGCGTCTTGTTCGTGAACCGGCGCCGTCAGTGGAGACGGGTCATCCCTTAGTTGCCACTGGCTCATTTTAGTATTTGATACTGTAAATTGTTTTTTCTTTCTTTACATTGTTCTCATATATAAAAGCAACAAGGTTAATGTAACCAGGATTTTTGTAAACATAAAATGATTTAAAAGTGTCCATGGAGCTTTTTGCACGTTCTTCTCCATAGAGATCTACGCTTTGGAGCGTGGAAATAGCTTCATGTTTGTGACGGACTGACTTTGACAATTCAAAAGAACCTGATAATGGTTTATTTGAAATAAATGCTTTGACTTTGACTTCACCGTTACAAAACCTGCAAACTCGACTTACATTCAATATTGGCTGTCTTCTATCGCTTAGCTTCTCCATCGCTTATAGTGGACCATTGCCCACATTCTAATATTTGTTTAACAGCGAATAAAAGCGTGGGTTTATTTCGTAAATGAGCCACATCCGGCCCGGCTAGATCTGTGTTGTCTAACGCGGACGAATCTGGACGGAGACTTGTGAATTTGGTGGAATAGGGAAGCTGTGGCACGCGTAGCTGTTTAGATGTTTACTGAGATAATGAGATGTTATGTGAAGGGTTATGATTTCTACACGTTGTTATGTGTCAGTGTGTTATAGTACAGCTAAATAAATCTACAACAATCTGTCAAATTTGTTTAATATTTATTCAACTTTATCGCCGAAGTATTAGGTTCATGGTTGATTGGGAAAATTTGACAGTTTCGGGTAGCTTGATTTATCTTTACTTCATAGTTGTGGTTATTTTGTCGGTAGAAAATCACGATTGAATTTATTTTGGAACTATATCGTAGTCCAACCAAGGCCTTTAAGAGATTATTTTTAGCAACACATTAATTTCTTTTTTGACGTGACAACGTCTAATAAATCGATGAACGCCGGCTGCACGCACGAAAAAGGATGACTCATAACGTTACGATCATTTCAACAATGTTTTGTTATGACGTTGTCACGTTAAACTATCGTCCGTAAACCGACTTTACAGACAATCATTTTTTTTGTCATTGGTTAATTTGATTTCAAGTTACTTATTAAGAAAACAGTTTGCTAGGCCATAATTCCTTAGAGCAGAATCCACACAGTAGTGCAAAATGTTTACGTTCCGTTAAAGGAAACCATTTTCCAATTAATCAAAACTAAACCAACTCAAACACAAATCAGACTAAGATAAGCGATGTTGATTTCCGTGTACTTAAACGTATTAACGAATTGACGAAGATGAAAGTACTTGACGGACTTCAAAGGGGAGGAGCGAGTGCTTCCGTCAGCGCCTGCGCAATCCGACACTGTTTCCGTTATATCGTGTATCCGCGAACGGATTATGGAAACGCGTCATTTTATGCCCATTTTTTCCTTTACGAGTTTGAGGAGAACTGAAGGCGTGTAAAAGTGACATTGTATTAGCGATATGTGAAATGATAAAAATATGTATGACACCGGATGATTGCAATCTCCGTAATACATCTTTATTCGATTATAATTTCTCGAAATATAATGATTAGATCATTTGGAATATAATAAATCCCATCTAAATTCAAAATGAGTTTACAATTTCAGGCGATAAAATATACAATTCATATCAATAATTTGTTAATTTAAATTTAAATTTCGTAAATTCTATATTTTTACTTAGCCAGTTGACTGATGATTCTTTATATGGACAAAAGACGAATACTTAATCAATTTCAAGATACCTACAGCTTATACACATACCTCTATAGTTTTGCTTGTACTAGAAATAAATACTCGTATCAAATACCTTTGGCTGCATGTCACAGGCAGACAAGGTGACACTTTGGAAGCGTCAAGAAAAAGTAAAAGAGTATTTGAATTAGGAATATAAAAATATGTTTCGTTTTTTTATATGGGACTCTTGTACCAGCTCTTTTAGGCAGATGCCAAATATATTATGAAGTTGAAATCTTAAACGTTGTATTATGATATTTCTAAGTAGTGCTAGCGTAAGGACTGCTAGTACTACAATACCTATCATAGAACCAAATCCTCTCTATTTTGACAGCCCATCTTGTGCCAAACATTACTGCTTTAACATTTTTTTAATGATAGTCAAATGAGATAAAAACAACCATAATGAAATGATACGTCAAAATATTCATTCTTCAAGTGTTAAAATGACATCAGAGAAAACCGGTTTCATACAAATAGAGGCTTGTTTGGCAAAACTAGTTTTTAATGTTTCTACAGTTACTAAGCGTATATACCTATGTGTGTAGGTATGTCTGTATGTCCTCGTGGGAATTGAAGGTGATACTGAATGTCAATCGGAAATATTTGATATTTAACGCACAATTTTGAAGGTTTAAATTGAGGGTAGAGTTTTTGTTGGTTCTGGTTACCTGAACTTCTATGTCTAGATGCCTGTATTGGTAATATCAAGGATCACCGTTTTTTTATAACATCGGTTTAGTTAATTTATTTGGTACTAGATTCTGTCTGCGACTTCGCCTGTGTGGACTTCAGCTGATTGGGATAAATAAAACTTGCCAGGTGCAAGTTGGACGTGCACACGAAAAGTTCCGTCCATTAGCCGAAAAAAACATGTTTCTTGTAAGGGGTTTTTTGTATCGTGACTTTGACGAATTATTTTGTATGAAAAATGAACCAAAAAAAAAGAAAAATAATTCATGTGTCAGGTGTTTCTTTGACATGATCAAAAGGAACACGTTGTTTTAGAAACTAGCAGTTTTTGATGCAGCCAACCAGTTATACAAATTCTTAAATTATCCTTTTATTTTAGGGTAAAAAATTCAAATACAGACCTAGTTCCAACTGAGAATGAATAAAAATGTAACGCTACATTTGTATAATTATTGAATTAAGTAGATATTTCTGACATGGATTTTCCATATTATTAGTCTAGACAGCTACATACATCGAAGAAAGAGCGTAAACCGTCTATGTTAAACCACAGTGACCCAGTTCCTGACAAGTTGACGTTAACTTTGATAGACCACACCACGCCACACCACCGCTCACCACACAGTACCACAGCGGGTGCAATGGTGTTCAGTTATCAACCACAATTGGAGCGTGAAATATTTTGTACACCAATTTAGTCATGCTATAATGTAAACCGCTTATTACTTATTTGTTTTGTTGTGAATATCGTCGGGTGCTTCGACTTGTTGATTGGTTGTTACGAGGTTCCTTCATCTCTTCTGGGATTTATTTCAACTTTTGGAATCTAAAACTTTGTTTGTCACCTCTATGGTCAATTGCGACTGGTCCAACTGAGCAGTTAAACGTTTTCCAGTACAACCTAAACCAGAGGACAAGTATAATTGAAACTAATGGCGGTTCAGAAGACTCCGCGAGGCGCTGTACAGTACCATATACATGGTAACAGCGGGAGTCTGGGGGGCTACCCTCTAAACCCGAAGTCAGTAGTTTCGGGCTCAGTTGCGGGGCGTATTCTACACCGTATCACCTACGGACTTACGATTAGTTCCGACCCTGAAGTTAGTTTTAGTATTAGTGGTTAGGTGATACGGACTAGAATTCGCTGGCAACTAAGCCCGAAACTACGGACTTCGGGCTTAGAGAGTATCCCCCCAGAGGTGGGGCACTGCGAAAAGCGTACTTCACAGACCTCATTCAGTTTGAATCGACCCACAAAAAGTTTATCTATTCTGACATGTCAATATTAATATTTTGTATCTACCTAATTGACAGCACCTGCAATGCTCACATCGTAGACATATTAATACGTTGCTATGGGAATCAAAAGATTAAAACCAGAAGCTGGTCTCTCAAATTGGTCAACTTCAATTTAGATTACAGCAATCATAGATAAGCTACATAGCTTCGATAGTTTTAACCCACGCGAGTTGTTGCACTCATTTCGGATATGAACTACGAGTATTCCGATATATTCATTAAATCTGCTAAATAGTTAATTTTGTCTTAAATATCGCACCCTTGTCACTTTTGCAAAAATTGCAATAATGAGTTAAATATGTAATAACTGTTCTAAAGCACCCCTTTACTTGATGCGATTACGTTACTTTCGAAGTACACAAAGTTTGACGTTGTAGTATAAGCTATTCATTTTGTCTAAATCTTCAAATATCATTATTTTTTTAGATGTCAAAGTTTTAAATGCTTCTCCTGAAAAATTGCTTTTTTGCATTAGTGACAGTGTCGTCATATCATTTCATCTATCATCTTCAGCATCTCGAGGTTGTGGTCAAACGGTAGACTGTCATTAACAAAACAACCACACAAATCTCATGCGGTGAACTTCACAACACAAGATTAACTGCTAAACAATAAATTTTCTCTTTTGTAATCCGACTAAACAATTAAACAAGTAATTTCTCTTTAAACACCAACATCAAGAACGTTGCTTCTTCCTCTATTCAAACAGTTTCGATAATCGATACGTTTACTGAGCGTCGATCGTAAACATCGGGCATTCATCTACCGTGTTGTCGGGGTACTTGAACATAAGGGCATCGGATCTTAAACTTAGAGTATGGACTGAGCATTACCTTAAAAAAAATGACTTATTTGTCTACGCCAATTCCGGTGTCTTTTAACATTCTCTATAATATCGAAATGTAGTAATGTATTAATATAATATACTATTGTATAATTTCAAGTACTTTGAACTTAACAGATAGATGAGTTGATTGCGAGTTATTTGAGCACTTCCCCTTCCCAGCTAAAATATTAGGAAGTGGTGACGAGCGGGCGCTTTTTGTGACTGTCTTTATGTTAATTTGACGTTCGAAAAGAGCGGCCTCAAAATTACTTTTGATATGACTTCGGATTTTGATTTTATGAGTAGAAATCATACGCTTCTGCAAGTTAGTGACGAGGCCCAGTCAGAATTCTTTAAAAAGAGTACGGGTCGCACGATTGTTTTATCTCTCTCACACGTTTCTTCGCGTATTACTTCATGGCTGCGTAGGGAACGCTCCGTTCCTTCTCTCTGTCTATGCATCAGATCGAGTGGCATTGTGCCGAGCACTAGATGCATTCGATTGTGAGAGCATTAGTATCGAGAACATCGGCCATTCGGCCAACATTAACGCATTGCGCGTTGATAAAATATAAATCAATCGGTGGTGTAGGGTGACCATGAAACTATGAAGATGGCAGGACATTTAAACAAAAAATAATGTTGAATCAAAGAGATTTAAAGATACATAAATTAAATGTCTTCATGTTAAATACTTATTTCTTTAATTAAATTAAATATTGTCTAAAGAAATTAGCGCCAAACTGACCTGAAACGGGCACGTAGACTTGAGTAGTGTTTTTGTATAATTTGGCAAAAAACACGTTAAGAATGCGTTTGAACTTTAAACCATTGACTCATCCAGCACACACTTACATATTATCGCATTTAAATCACACCTATTGCATTTAAATTCAGTTGCAAGCAATCAACATTTCCCTACCAGCATCTCTGATTATCGTTTAATGCAAATCGATCATTCTGGTCGTACAAAGCACCTAATATCCCGCTACTTGGCAGTCACTCTAGCTGCGCCCGCGCCGATGCGCCGGGGTCGTCTGGTGCTCCTCCAGAAGCGCCATTTATTTCGAATGTAGTGCATCGACCGTGAGCACGTGGTACACTCTGACTTTACTTATTATTCAATTGTTAATTTGTTTATTGATTTTGCAAAAATATATATTTGCGGTTTATCTTATCTTTAATTTTCTGTTGCTAAAAGGAAGTATATAAATGTATTTTCAATTCCCTATAGGAAATTGCGGTCGCAAATCCGACTCTTATTTTGATTCAAAGGTAGGCTTATATATTATTGTTTTATTTTTTATCTGGAAATTCTTTCAGGAACAGCAAGAAGATAAATTTGTGCTAGTTAAATGGCAAGAATACCAACAATTAGTTTGATTTCTATACATATTATATTGATTAATATGCTATTAAAATGTACCCGTAGTAGAACGATAGGTACAAAGTTCATTGTTAAATAGTGATGGACAGGTATCCTCGGCCCGCATGCGCAACAATGATCCATTTCCCTCACTTGACCCTTTCAATTTGCGCTCAAAGACAACCAGCTGTATTGTATGATAAACAGAAGATTTTTGTTCATTCATTTAATGAATAAGTGTCAAGTGTAAGTGTGTGGGTTCTTTGATTATTCTAAATGTTGTGATCAATAGTATCAAACTAAGATTTTTTTGGGAGTAATTCAGGATTTATTCTTAGTCAAACCGCAAAATCAACAGAACTTTATAAAAATGCTCAGACAAATAAACTTTATGAGACCTGATGATCTAAACTGCTTTAAAACATGCAGTAATTATTCTAAATTAGTTAAAAAAATAAGCAAAAAAGGATGCTTTAGTTTTATTAATTGATATGCGTGAAAACAGCAACATAAATGAAAGTAGCCATTACTTTTTAAAGTACGTAATGAGTGACCATCAATCTGTACCCAATTGAGGACGGTCGGAATTGGACGAATTGCGGTGGACCACTGTCCACTTGTCACTAATTGGACCCTAAACAATGTAAACGCTGTGGTTATTGGTTGATAGATTGGTACTTTTAGTGTACTTGTGCCAGTAACATTTTGTTTACTATTGATTTATTTATTAGGGGGGTCGACGCGGATGCGGATGTCAAAATAATATTTTGGGATGATTGAGCGGGTTTTAAGTTTATTGCTAACGATTTGTTAAGCTAAGTTTTTGTTTCTGTTTTGTAATGATAATAAATTGTAATTGTAATGGTATTTGTAATTGTAATGATAATTGTAATTGTAATGATAATTATAATTAATTTTAAAACAAGTCTACACAATGATTTGTAAAATATGGCTTAACTTTGACATACCATAGCAACTTTTGTATAACCCATTTTTGCAAAATAAAATTCTATGCTGTTGTTTTCTTTATGCACCTTATTTTTACTAGGGACAGAGTCTGATTTGGCTTAGGTACGACATATAAAATGCCTAACGAAATCAGCAGATTTCCAAAATCAATAATTGCAAGAATGTTATGAGTTATGACTGTCAGTACAGTTAGATACCACTTAAGCGACACTTAAGGTAACAGTTGCTAGTTTGATAGTCAACACTTTTGTCAGAAAACACGTTTCTTACCCAAAACTTGCACAACAATCAGCCTGCTTATCCCGAGATTAGCATAGGAACTTAATACACAAAAACCAGTACCATTCACACTCGTCAGTGCGATGACTTACAACCGAAGACCAGTGACCATTCCCACCTGCGTTCGATTACTGGGCAAATATTTGTCAAATGATTGGAACACACTGAATTTACTTGAGCGTGCGTTTGTGCCCTCTTGACATCGTCTTTACGGGCGCAATGGGCACATGTGAGGTATTGGCTTATTGGCAGAACGGCCATTACGAGTGGTAATGTGATTTCGATGTGATTGTGGTTTATTATTGTGAGGAAGCTCCGTGATATGTGTATTGAGCGTGTAGATTTTTCTGTTCTTCAATGCATCGTCTATGTAAACTCATTTTAATGGAAATTTCATAATAGCCACTTGTGATGTCCATTTTACATATTTTGCCTTTATTGAAGGATTAGGTCAAGAATGTTATTAAACAAACATTGAGCGTTTAAGGTAACGTACTTATATTGCTTTGTGTTAACGCTTAAACCATAGACAGTGGGTAGCTATTTAACTGCGGTCCTAAAACATTACTGTCTTAACATTACAAAATAGATACCATAGTCTTTATAATAATTAATTTACACATTTACACCTATTGTAAAAAGCAGCTGCCTGTATCCCACCGTGTAATTAATATCGAATATTAATCAGTACTACTCTCTGGGTTATTATTTCTTCCTTGTTTTAAATGGTGGCCGTTACAATGTGTAATTAAGGGTACACCCCTCTTCGAAGGTGAATTAATTGTGGACATGATATTTGATTTATGCAGTCGATTTGGTGAAAGGGATTCTCGGCTGGAACATCATATTATTTTGGTGAGACTAACGAAAGCTGAAATTTTATATTGTTATCCAAAACAACCCCAAAAGCGTTTCACGTATTAGACTGAATTGTATACTTTACTTTTTGACTTGTGACAATAAAGAACATAGAAATGAGGCAATTAATAAATCATGAAATCAAGAAAGACTAGCTTCATTGCGTCACCTATAGATTAAGTTGTAATTTTTAATGCTCAATTTTATGATGTCCTCAATCGAGGCGGTGCTCGAATGAGCACAGATACAAAACGTTAAAGCGATATAAATGACATTTATTACACGTCGGTACCTGGCTTTATCGGGAGGCGCTACAAGCTTTTATAAAAGTGCATTTTTACTGCCTTTTGTTTTATTGTAGTCTGATTACCATGTTTTATTGGAATTTCATTGATTAACTTGTAGGTGATCAGCTTTTTATGACATTTCTTTTTTCTGTGAAATATTTTATTCGATTTTGAATTTCTGACAACGCAAAATGACTCAGGATAGTTTGTTTAGTACTGAAAAGTGCTTTTAACAATATATCTATGACAATCAGCTTTTTATGACATTTCTGTTTTCAGTGAAATATTTTATTCGAATTGAATTTCTGTCTACGCAAAATCACTCAGGATAGTTTGTTTAATACTGAAAAATGCTTTTTACAAATATATCTATGACATAGGAATGAAAATTTAGATTTTATGAACGAATGCTGTAAATTTAAAGCTAAAAAAAAATTGAATGTTTATTCAATAATGTCTCTATAATTGATGATAATGTGGATAAAATTACGTTCAATAAAATAAATACACTTATTTGTCAAAGTAGGGTGTCCATTATTGATGTTCCTACACTTCGGACATTTGTTCATTGGACCGAATCATTGCCGGGTGTCTTTGTTTCCTACTTTTTCATGCTCCAACGGAATTATGAGTTGGGGGACTACCTTTATTGTTATTGCAACGTAATTTTAAGGTTATAAAAATGTTTTTGATACACCCGTGTGTCAGTGTAATTTATTCCGGAGAATAGTTCCCCTTTTCACGGTTGTGGTCACGAAGAGGGTTCGCAGCTTTTAAAATATGTTCGCTTTTATAGAAATAGTTCGAAGGAAGAATAATTTATATTTCGTATGATATGTTTTCTCGACGACTTTATTGTTTAGGGTGAATAGAGCGTGTTAAGAGCCTATTATTTTCCTTAAAACAGTGTTTTGTTTTATTTCGCGTCAAAATTTAATACGTATCTATAAGCTGCACGTCAAGTAATGTTTTCCTAAAAACTACAGTTAAATTCATAAAAAGTACTCCATTCACATTTCACACCACAACAGCACTAAGTTTTATTATTAATTGCCACACATCACAAAATCAATTGACTATACAAACAAGGCATGACAGGCACTAACCGCAATGACCTCAAAATAGCCACAAAAACGGCCACAATATTATTAAGACATCAATCACTTAACAAAAAAATCTCATCGATAAAAAAAATATTATCAGCGCTTTCGTTGAGCATCGTTTTCGTGAAATCAGTTAAAATGGTCAAGTATGGCCAAATAGCAATCACATTAGAGTCCATATCTGTCATACAGTTAATTACGACGGCCATAACAGTTAAGAAATTGACGTTGTAATGTATAACGTCTTCATCCAAGCTTCATACAAACAAAACATGACGTCATTAATCTTTACTCACTGTCATTTTTAACTTGCGTATAATTTCTTTGAGCGAAGCCTTAATTTTGGCTCTGGGATATCATCACGACGTATATGGAGAGCCATTAAGAGTATCGGCAGCGATAAAAATCGAGATTGAAGCCTTTGGGTAGTGTTTAAGTTGTAAAAACAAATACGGAGCGGGGGTCGCGGGGTGTGTGTTTTTACCGTTATTTATATCTTAATTTTATAGCGAATGATAAGTGTCTTTCTTCCTAGTGGTAGGTGGTCTCTGCCATATTTCTTGTAATCTTTTTTATTCGATTTTTAAAGCAGTTTGTTTTTTTTTATTTTTTTTTCGTACCATTCATCATTTGACATGTTCAGATTCATTAATTGCAATTTATTTAAATTGACAAAACGAAGACAATGATATTGAACGAACCACTTTATCTTCAATTTAACTTAATACATAAATCTGACAGATTTAAATTAAAAATTCTTGCCTGCTGACTCATACGATAAATTACGTGTTCTAAAACAAATGTCCGTACAATTAGTAAGTGTTCGGGCCATCACAGAGTCCATTAGGTCGGACCGTGTGTAAGTACACTAATAAAATATAAAAGAGGTCCGATATGCAGTAGCCACTAACTAGACAGACGTGTCATTGTTGTACATTCGTTCACGGATGAGTTAATCCGTTAGGACTAGATTTAAATAATGTGAATGGATGATGGTTTGCTTCGAAATTGAAAGACGTGGTTAAAACAACGTGAATTTATTGTAAAGACAGATGAGTTATTTGATGAAGGGATTCAATAAATGTTTAAAAAAGTTTTACAAAATAAGTAGGTAATTATAAAATTGCCCAATTTTACATTCCATCTCACCGTCCAAACACATTTTTTAATGTTTCTGTTAAATAAGACCTCAAGGGCCGATTAAAAAGTACTTTATGGCCACCACGAACAAAATTATTTAATTACACGTTCCACAAACGTAACATTAATCCCAGAAACACGTATAATCTTCAATCAATTAGCTTAATCGTTCAAAATTTCCGCTTAATCTGTCCATGAGTAGAATTTTTAAGATTTTTATTTCTTTAACCTGTCTGGCCGCGATTGTACCGCTGCAATCAGTTTAAAAGCCTAACCCCGCCATGATTAGGCGCCGTCGGGGGCGCGATGTAGGCGCGGCATGAAGGGGGGGGGGTCATTAACTCATTAACGATGGCCGTCATTACACGGCTACGTGACAAGTAAAGATGAGTTTGAGCTAATGTCCCAAAGTTCTAAAGGTGCGTGGTCACCCTAATTTTAATAAAAATTGGTTTCGTTGTTTTAACCTTCCTAAAATAGGTGTATATTAAAGACTTCAAGATTTTTGTTAATGTAGTTTATAAATTGGTTTTACAAAATGCTTTTATCAGCTTTCCATAACTTGGAATTAGCCTGTAAATGTCTAAAATAAAGTCAAACTTATGGACGAATCTAAAATCAAAATTTAATTTCACTATCACACAACACAGCTTTACACCCATTCCCAAAGATTTTCTGTTATCGGTAACATTATCAACAAGCACGCAATAAAAGAGTAAGGAGGTCACAAGCCTGTCATTACTCAAACCTCCTTCGTCCGTAATTAAAAATGATGATAGCTTTCAGTTAAATATTAATTACTGGTGTGAAAATTACTTTAGCTAGTTTTGGATGGGCTTAAAAAAAGGGATACGGAGGGAGCGCCCTTTTACTGTATTTTAAATAGTTTGTTTTAATTTCTACTTTTATTGTGAATTTATTTAAGACAAATCGGGATGGTTGTTTTAAATCAGTCATGTGTTTAATGGGGGAAATAGGTCAGGCTCTTCCCAATCTATAAAACTGGCAGATCTAAAGGAAAAAAAGAGTCAATGCAATCGCTGAAATAAAAATATCGACAAACAAAAACCATTTTAGCATATTATACCGTTTATGTTCAGTAAATACCCCTGACTATCACTGACATAGAAAGACATTTATTTTTTGCAATTTTTCGTTAATCTGTGGAAACTCACATTTTAACTCAAAATCAATAAATCAAGCATACCATTTTCGCTGTTACAAAATTGAATATAAGATGGATGCCCTGCGAGCCGAATTAAGTTATTACCAGATATTTCTTATTTCGTTCCATTGAATACTTCACTGCAATGGCCGCCATATTTGGCAGTTAATGGCAGTTGAATCGAAAACGCGGGAAAGTCGTTATGTTGTAAAATATTTTTTGGAAAAAGAATTCCGTAACATATTTTTTAAATGGAACGAATTTTATTTGTTCTTAATTTGTCAATAATGTCATCGAATGAAAAAAACTTTTGATAAACGGAGAAGTTTAAAATAAAAACATCTACTTTAAACTCAAATTTAAACTTTGTTTACAGTAGATTTATATTGGCGGGCTTGCAATAAGGCATTATCTACCCGTCAAATTTTTCCTCTTGCAATAACTGTAAAACCAATTTCTATAAAACTATCATAATAATTTCATAAAGCGATAAATTACAGAAAACATCTATAAATTGCTGAAATTAAATGTGAATACTGTATTACGTGATCTCATAAAGATGAATGCTATAAATTATGTAAAGGTTGAGAAAGAGGTGCGATGGCCGTTGTCCATGGTTTCTTTACCAATGATTTATGTCTTAAAATATTAAACGTGAGATGAGAAATGCTTATTTAATTGTACGGTAATATACCCACGGTATTGTCCAAGTTCTTCTGCTTCAGGGGATGACATGTTGGAATTGAATTTATATTTCGCAACTTGGTGTGAAGCGTTGTGCTAATCGTTAAATCTCCATGTGCTTGGTTGACTGTTTTATCGGTATGGACAAGACTAAACAGTTTTATTTATTCTTTGTTGGTTTGTACAGACGTAACTGCAATATGGGCAATAAGGGGGTTGTCAGCTTATTTTTTTCTGACTGGCCTGTTGGTCGAGCGGTTAGTGACCCTGATTGCTAAACCGGAGTTCGTGGGTTCGATTCCCACCTAGGACAAATCTTTGTGTGATGAGCATGATCGTTTGTTCTGTGTCTGGGTGTAATTTGTCTATATAATATGTATGTATTTAGAAATATATAAGTATGTTTATCAGTCGTCTGGTTGCCATAGCACAGGCTCTGCCTAGTTTGGGATCGGATGACCGTGTAGGAATTGTCCCAAGATATTATATTATTATATTTATTGTATGGATGTACCTGTTTTTTATTATTTCATATTTACCCATATTTATACTTATTATTTTATCTGTTTATTTCTTTTAATACGTGCTCCGTGAGTGTATCCGTAGCGCCACTGACTGGCCCCATCAGAATACCAGCACTGCGTTATTTTTTTTTAGATATCGCAGCATATGCTGAGATAGGGACCATTTTGGCCTCGCACAGATAATTATATACTTATAATTATCCATGTTTGTTACATATAATATTACTGTTTAGTTGTTAATTTTATTTTACTGTTTTGTTTGTCTTGTGCGAGTCCCAAATAAACATTTTTCTTTCTTTCTTTCAATATCATTAAATGATCATATTAAAAAACAACCAACTAAACTTCGATAAAATTGTCATGCTGTTTCATTTTTGACTTTGTCTTCTTGACTCTCATTTCACCCTTAGCGAAGTCTTATTTTCATCTGTTTTTAATATAAATATTTGATTTGCCCACAGGAAACAACGAGGATCGTACTGGTCGTCCCGTGGATCAAAAGTCGAACCAATGGTTCGGAGCGACCCTCACCAGTACTGGCAGGAATGGTGCTATCATGGTGAGTCGCACTTTTTATACATTGAGAGGAAATATGGTTTGTAATACCATCAACAATGTATTACGATTTTGTAAGCAGATTCTTTAAAACTACGAATTATTCGTCAAAATACTTGTATTCCATCTAAACTTTCAATTTTTCGCCAAAAATCGCTCTACAACCTTTTTATACAACGTGCAATATCTGAAAATGTTTTATAATCAGACAACGCAACCGTCAACGAAACCTATCTGCTGCCCAATTATGTTGAAGCACGTAATTGCTATTAGCCCTAAATATCCCAAATCAAAGTACTCATTTCCAAATCGCAAAAAATCTCTTTACCGCATTTTTCCAAAGTTAACTCCATGACCTCATACACGACTGACCTATAAAGTTGATGGCCTGATGGGACGTCTTGACTGGCGCACCCTTCCTGCTCCGCCCTGTCCTCAAGGTGTTCTGCCTTAATGGTGATCGCTCTATCTTTTAGTATCGACTCTATGGTCGGGGACATACGTGAGGCGTGACATAACTGGCCTAGTTGTTGGCGTTACTGGTCATTGGGTTGGGATTAATAGCGTGGTGTGATTCAATGTCGCTGATTCGAAGTATAAACAGGGTTATGTATGTATTCCACATAAATATTGGCTAAGCAGATAATTGATTTCCCTAATATAGTTTTCAATTTCAACTGCACCTTATAAGCACCATCTTTGACATGCCTCACAATTTTAACAGCACCTTTGTTGATTGGCCAGGACTATTTAGTTTTGAATACCTACCAAAAATTTTATATCAAACTAGTGGACCGCCCCGGCTCCGCCCGGATATATATTTTTTTTTCTAAATTTTTTTTCATAAGAACCTTCTCCTTACAATAACAAACACAACAAAAAAAGAATTAGCGAAATTGGTCGAGCCGTTCCTGAGTTTTGCGCTTAGCAACACATTTAGCGATTCATTTTTATTTATATAGATAGATAGACAAGTTAATTATCTAAGACGGCAATGTTATCCGCTAGTCCAAAAGTCGGAATAAACAATAAACATAGACTCGTATACCTACAGCCAGACACACCATAAATCTCGAATACCTCCTAAAACCTCTATTACTATTAAAACAAAAGGTGCCAGGGTAACTCCATTAATCCCAGCGCCCCATGGTTGACATTTGGCAAGTGGGTCAGTCCAAGGCCCCATGGCTATAGGGTTGAGTGCCATTAGACTACGGGGTCGTCTTTATGGCTTGTGGACTTATTGTGGCTATCTGTGGCGAAATTGGGTTTCAGGGTTATGTGAGTTAGGTTTGGGGAGATTTCTTGACCTCGTTTCATGGATTTATTTTGCTTTATCTTGGTCATGATTACAAAATTGATTAACTCGAAGAGTAGGATTCCAGCTGTGATGGGACGAATTATTTTTTAGGCGATACGGTAGCCAAAAAACATGTCCACGTTATCTTAAATGCTGTTCAGATAAACTTTACCAGTTTTGGATCTCAATCAAACGGTAGCATCTTCGCAAGCGGCATCAGTTATTATGTCCGCCATATTAATTCAAATGAAGTGCACCCATTTACCGCACACATGTTGCAAATAAATTGTATTACTCACGCTCTTCGCACGACGCCGCGGCTCGGTTTCAGAACTTTTTTTTTTCAATGCCATATTTGAAATCAGTCAGGAGACGCCTTCGACGAAGACCAGAGACCACATACTTTTTGTTCTCTACTTAAGGAGTTGGTATTTTTATTTCGGAATGCCGAATTGGTGCAAAAAGCTGGCTCTCTCAGCGAGGCTGCAATTTGTTTAGGCATTTTGTTCCATTTGCACTGGGGGACAGAAACGCGTTTGGAATTTATAATTGTTCGACGACATAGGCTGTGTCTATAGGCGCCTTTGTCATTATTGATATAGTGCTGTGACGTACATTATATTGATTTTTGAAAATAAATTCTCATTTTTCTTGATTTTGCTTGATCATTGATCATACATAAACTGGCTTTTTTTACTAGGCTCTAAAACAAGTAGTTTCTAAAATATCTAGCTGATAGACAAAGATGCACCGTATACCATTTGGACACGTAACCCTAAGAATTGAAAATAAAAAAAATTGAAATACATGGCAAAATGTTTACGATGATTGTCATTTCGCAGTTTTTAATCGCTGGATTTAAGCTTCCCAGCTACAGTCTATTGATCTTCCATGTTTTTTCTTTACAATTTTCAATAATTGTAAAGTAAACAACAACAATTTTACGTGAATAAACATTTTTTATAGTTAAATATTCATTCTGTTATCTAAATATTAATACATACTATTGATTTACAATCGCAGTGTCCCAGCACTATTTTTTCTGTTATGACAAAACAAAAGTCGTCGAGTACTCACTTAACAGTCGTTTACCGAGACATAATTGTTTTCTTATTAGTATCAATTGAATACTAAGTTGGCTCGTTTTTATCGGCGATTGGTTTTCTCACGATAAAGCGAACGCTACTTGATTTTTTAATTTGTTCTGTTTTGCAAAGAGGTTTTGTCTGTGATGACTACCAGTGGGTGTTGTTTTCTTGTTTATTGTTTTGTTTTTTGTTACCAAAGTATTTTTTTATTAATTTACTTTTTAAAATAATTCAAAAGTCTTTCTATGTTTCAACTTACTTAATTTACTCTTGATATACATACTTAACAAAAATATTTAAAAATAACATACCTAACGAAATATGTATCATTAGTTTAACAAGAATATAAATTAATCATTTAGGCATATTTCTTTCTCTATATTGTCCAATAATTGATTACATTTGCAAATCGTGATATAAACCCGGTTTTGCGTGACACGGGCTGATGACGACATGCGCTTGCGCCGTAGATAAAGCAGGTATGAGGAGACACTAATGGACAGATACGTACTGTATATCATTGGCAATAGATATCTCTAGCTAATTCGTCATTGTTTCATTGGGCTTGGGAAGAAATTTGATAGTGATGATTTTTATAAAGCTTTCTGTCTTAAACAGCAGCCCCAATTAGCGGCTAAAATTATCTCTAAAATCCACTGAATTGATCCCAGCACATAGAGTTTTCTCATTTAGCACTGAATAACTAATAGGAAATGTTTTGATTAGATTTAAATTTGATGATGGATAATATGGATGGATTTATATTTGGATGCATCGTATCAGTGTCTCGTGGTCTATGGTCATCGTCTCCGTCTTTATAAGGCATTTGCTTTATGGATGCGACATATTGCTGCCACTAAACACTTCATCGTAATCTCCATGCCGTGCTTGTCTATGAATATTTATTTCCTCGTTTATACCAGCGTACGGTGACAACGTGTCTACGTTTAATATTTGAGAGTCTGCGAATCTTTTATCTTCATTCTTTTGTCTTTCTTTCTTTTCGCTTTCACAATTAAGGGTTGTTAAATGTGTACCGTCGTCTTACTATACATTTATTCAGTCACGCTTGTGATTGATTGTGGAGACAGCAGGGTATATTAGTGCTCAGGCACATCTTGACATCATGTTTGGCATTAATTTGGTAGTTAAAAGTTGAGCAGATAAAAAAAAAATACAATAGACAGGTTAATTTCAATCTTCATACATATTTCACAATTTTTTAATAATCATCGTCATCTGCCTAGCCTTTTCCCAATTATATTGGGGTCAGCTTCCAGTCAAACCGGATTCAGCTGAATACCAGTACTTTATGTGGAGCGGCTGCCTACCCACCCATCTCCACAACCCGTTAACTGTGTAACGCGGTACTCCTTGGCAAGACTGGTGTCAGATTATCTGGCTTCTGACTATTCGTAACGACTGCCATAGATCTACAAATGACAGCCGGGACCAACGGCTTAACGTGCTTTCCGAGCCACGGAGGAGTCTCGGTATGTTAAGATGGTCAATTTTTTAATAACAATATATAGAATAATGGTCTTAAAATAAATGTTGAAAGCATGTTGGTGAGGTTTCTGCTTCGGTCATCAAGTATTTCATCAATAGTAAGGATTCTAATGTACAATTCCGCAACACCCTCTACGCAAAGTTTTTGAGCTAACAAATTGTCCGGTGATTTGTCAGCGTCGAATGCCTGGGTTCTTGCGCGCGCGCACCTAATATGGCGGCCGCCGCTTGACAGCTACACCCGTCCGATTCGGACTCACCTCGCCATATAGAGAACGTTTCTTTTATTGTCTCCATTTGTCGGGAATTTTTATGTGAAATTTCGGCATGTTTTCTTTATTTTCTTGAAATATTTTCGTTGCCGGGTTTCTCTTTAATGTTGAAAATTATGTTTGGATGTGAGGGCTGTTACTTTTGCCCACCTGGAACAGTTACATATACGGTAAATGACAAGAATATTTTCTTTGATGAAACCGCATAGCTTTTTAATTTTCCCACACTAACCAAACTTAATTCATGACCAATTTAAAATTCTTTGGCCTGAATTTTTCGGAAAACCATATCTGCAGCTGCCCGAAGCATAAAACAACAAAGAAAAAAATATCAATGTGACAAGAACCTCAACAATATTTCTATTGGTCTTTTTACAAACGTTTGTCCTTTGATACAGATCCATAAAGTACTGTGCCAAAAAAGGAATAGTATTGGACCAAGATAAGCACCCTGCGGAAATACAAGCAAGCAAAATTCAACTGACTTTTTACCAACATAGAAGATCTATGTTTAGTCTTTACTTTAGAGACAAAAGGTACCGACAGAGATACAGGTGGGGCTGTATGTAAAGATTAGATAGTGTCGTGTATCAACAGTGATTTAGCTAAGCCATCGGCTGTTCCGCGTTTAGCTAATGTTGGCTTTTGATATTCTTAGAGATGAAGCCACGGGTGGTACCAACATAGTTTGTGGAATTAGGGTTGATTAAAATTACAGGAAATATTAAAGTTTCAATGTTGAGTTCCTGTTAGATTGTAATTATTTTCGTAATCAGTAATACAGTAGATTTTAATGCCGCGTGTGACTTCAATTAGCAATCAGTCTTAATCAAAATCCGATATTGCCAAACCATCGAAACTGTTTAACAATTTAAGTTTTTTGACGTGACAACGTCTAATAAGTCGATGAACGCCGGCTGCACGCACGAAAAAGGATGACTCATTGTAACGTTACGCTCATTGTAACGTTACGATCATTTCATCAATGTTTTGTTATGACGTTGTCACGTTGAACTATCGTCCGTAAACCGACTTTACAGACAACCATTTTTTTTTTGTTTTTGGAGATTTCAGAATTGTGCCAGCATGAACGGTATACGCATACTTTTAAGCTTTTACGCATTTAAGTATTAAAATAATTAACCTCTTTTCACCATTCTTGGACTTAGTTCATAAGGTACACCAACAATATCAAAATGTTTTCAACAACAAAGGGAGATAATTAAATTACCCACAAGCATGGTGTGGAGTTAACATGGGTTCATTAATATCACGGTACTTAAGTTCCCATTAACTAAGACCCCGGTATCGGTCACGAGCCCAAGTTTTTTTTTTATAAAGATGTCAAGAGTGAGTAGTTTTTTGTGTCAATTATGGTTCTTCTTTAACCTTTTTATTTTTATATATTTCTCGATTTTAAGTCAAGACGTTCTTTTTGTTAAAAACATTTTGCTTATTTTACTGTTTAATGTTTTCGCTGTATTTCTCTGGTTAACGACTCCTTGACAATTCAAAAGACAGTAAGTGACTTTAGTTTTCTAGAATCAGTGCGTGTCCACCTTTTTGGATGAATTAAAAAAAAACTCCTAAATATTTCCTCAATAATCACTGTAGCTCTGTTATTTCGATGTTTCAATGTATCAGATTCTTTACAGAACCCTAACTATTACCACGTAGTTTTTTTGACGCTACTTCATTAAAAGCTATTCTCTTGTATTCGTTATTATTTCAACATTGTAGTGTATTTTTTGTTAATTCTCCGCGGTTGGTTAAATGTGATGTATTGTGTTTTGGGAGGTGCTGCAGAGCGATTGAAATTCTTGCACGGAAGGAATTTGTGTTTTTATTATATACGGTTTTATTTATTTTTACCCGACTACGACGAAGCAAAAAGGAGGGTTATGATTATGGCCGATATATTTATACGTACTTACCTATGTTTTTAACCAACTATAATTACGGGGTAACCTAATTCTGTAAGAGTTCTAATTCTCTAAGATATTGTAACTGCATATTGAAAATACTATCTGTATTTATTACACGTACCTATAAGTATCTCTTATTGTTATCTACAGAGCTATACTTTGATTTAACTACGAAAATATCATAAATCAACGAACTTTTGTTTGAAAATGCTATTAGGGAATTTAAAAAAAATATATGTATATATAATAATATAATATACATATATATTGTTTTTTTATTAGGTTTAAAAAAATATTGCCAACCTCAAAAATTACAATCTATCAGGGGTACTAATACAATTATAAAAGTTTTATTTTTCAAATAAATCAGTGTATGAATGAATTTAAGAATTTATTTTGATTGAGTAGAGTTGCTGGTGGCTAACAGTAATAAATAGAAAATAACGGTTACTTCTAATTGTAACTACCCGGTCTAAGTGGGAGATTCAATTTACTAATTAACGGATTGAAATAATATATTCAACAGTTAGAATCTTTAGTGAAGGGACACACTGGACGCATTGCTTTCTGTCTTAGAATAACTCATTACATTATTACGAAATCTTACATTATATATTTATAATATAATTAATTATTTAGTAATAATATTACTGATAAATCTTACAGTCGTGTATATAAAAATAAGTAAGCAATTTTAAGTAAGTAGATATTATGACTGATATAGAAAATAACGGCGATCAAGATGTTAAACTTTAAATATGTTTATTTCCAGAATAGAGGAGTTCTCAACAACTTTTTGATAAGTTTTAAATTTCTTCAATCTAAAATAATGTTATTTTTTACTTTTGGACAATCGAATAGAGCGTGAACATAATGCACCTCCGATAAAATAGTGTTACAACTCAAAAAAGTCGAATTTTGAGTTAACGATACAGAAATACTTAAAATTTATTAACTATCATCTCCAACATGGTTACATCTGTAACTTTGTATATAATTTGTATCACATAGTAATAATACTGCAAAAATAAAGACAGATTAATAAATCCGTGAGTTTATTTTCGCTTTTCTAAAAACCAGTTGTAACCCTATTTTATCGGAGGTGCGATCATATGTTGCTCCATATTTTTCCGATTTCTTAATTTACAGAATAATATATGGAGAATAAAGATATATTGCGCCTACCCCAAACAAATTAAGCAAGCAAGGGAATACCAAACCTACTACATACTAAGTAAAAGCGCACCCATATACTCCTCAGCTTAACAAGCATAACTTCCTCAGTGCGTCCCAACACTTAGAAAGCAACCGGTCGCGGCGGATTAACCGCGACTGGACTGATGCTGCGATGAGCCGATAGCAACCGATTGCTATCTGATCACTAACGTGCCGACTGCGAGGTTAATTGCCATATCCTTTACTATTAACAAGGTACAAAGGAATACCAACCCTATGAACTGCAACATTTAGTTCAAAATAAATAATTATGGTCGTGATTTTTGAAGATCATCTTTGCAGTTGTAATTTGGACTCAGTTTTGAAAGTCGTAGAGTTGAAAATTAGGTGAAAAATGTAAGTTAAAGATTCATCACGGTACCTTACTGAGCATTAGATGTATGTACGGATTAAGTGATAAAAATAGTCATCTACACTCCGTTCAAGATAAAAAGGGAATATAACACAAGTCATAAAGTTTTCTTTTACATCTATTTGTCAAGATGATATTATAATGTCTATTTCTATAAATCTGCCGTCGTTTGACAATCTATATCTATACATATACTTAATAAAAATGTAACGGATCGCTGTCTGTACATGGAAGATATATTTGAAAAAATATTATTGGGACCTTTATCAACGTAAATAGCACCCAATACAATGATTGTAAGAATGTGTGTCTGTTTGTCTGTGCGTTTGTGCACGCTAATCTCAGAAACGTCTTATCCGATTTAGATGTGGTTTTCAGTAATACATTTTGGTAAGCTTCACTTAACATTTAGTGTTTGTTTCATGTCAATCGGTTAATAAATAAAAAAGTAATGCCAATTTAAAGAATCACGTCGAACATTTGTTAAACTATCTGTATCTATTTATTCTTTCTGTGTTCAGTAGCATTGACTGAAACTTTACTAAACTTCCTAATCTTAAAATAAAAATGTCTGGCCCAAGTAACTATTCCACGCGGAATAAGTCGCGGGAAAAAGCTAGTACCATAATAAATATATACACAAGACATAAACAATACAATACAATACAAAAAGTGCACAATACATCAAAATATAAGTTATTCTGATGTATTGTGCAGTTCTAATAACTGTTTCCTTATTGCTAGTTTCCTTGGAGATCGTTTATTGTGCGCATCGATCTATTTCCTATGCGCAAGCGCATTTACGTTAGAGGCGGAGAATTCAAAAAGTATCGATAGTTTTGCTAACGATCCTTTTAATATTAACTTGTTTCAAGCGACTTTTCCGATTTTCAAGTGACATTCTTAAATTAACCCTATAATATTCGTACTTTCGTGAGTTGATAAAAGTTCAAAGTATTTTTTTATATATAAATGAGTAAATTAAAGAAAAGCCAGGAAAGTTTGTGAGGCTTTTTAAATTCAATACTTGTCCAAATACTTGAACGTATTGTTCAAATATTTTGTTGCGAACTACTGCTATCGATACTTTTGTGACAATTTAACTAAGAACGAGTAAAATATCGATGGACACTTCTAATTCCACCTACATCCCTATTTATAAATCCAAAGATGCGTATTTCCTGCGCCCAACCATGAATGCTAAGATTTACTTTGAAATGTTTATTAATATCTGCATTTGTTATTGGCACTTATCTTCTTATATGGCGCTGGTTTCCTGAGGATCTGCTCCTCTTGACTTAGGACCTGGGTTTGTTCCAGCTGTGTCTTTGTGACATTCATTAGTCGATTTTATGTTTATGTTCTTAGTTAATGGGTTAATCAATGTGATAAATAGTCGTAGACATGTGCTTTGATGGTTGGATCCTGTTCTGGGTGGCAATTGGAATGCGATAGCGGTAGAACGTTTTGTTGAAAAAAATATTGGGAGTATTGCAGCTGTTAATTAAATGAATAATCATCATTTTTTTTTGTAAAAAAATACTAGTTTCTGGCTCACATCTAACTTTTGCGTGTGATTTGACAGCATATTATCAGATATATTTACGTACACACAAAAAAACCTTATAAAAGTTACTAACTTTGCCCGCGACTTCTCTCGCATCATACGTAGATGTTCGCGATCAATTTTTAAAATCGTTTCAGCGATTTAAGCGTGGAAGCGTAACTAAACACACTTTTGCGTTTTTTCTCTCTCTTTAAATTCTCTCTGCAATTAATCACTGACCAGAAGTTCAAATTACAAAACCATTAAAATCCTTCCCACAAATTGACATAGCACCCATTCACCCAAGCTGCAGTCAGCGATATCGTCTCACAAACATAAAAGCCGTGGGCAAAGCTTTGTCTATGGGATACCGAGTGGCGATAGACCATGAGCATCCTGTGCCATCCGCTATAAATACACCATGTACCATTGTCCCCGGGCTAGACAATGGACGGGATAAGCGCATCCATTCCACACTAGGCTTTATTGTTTTATGAGGAATCAAGGTAGGGATGTACGCTTTTAATTCAAGGTGCCATAGGTAGGTGTCTCTAGAGTAACTCCATTGCATGGTGCGTTATTTGAAAGAATATACTATCCCGAAAGAGATAAAAAGGTGGAGATAGACTCTAGGAAAGAGAGACCTATGCTCAGCAGCGGGCTGTGGATGATGGTGATGATGAAGATTTCGAAAGGTGTAGATAGGAGTATCAGTATTTATATAGCACATTATTATTTAATTTGCATATAACAAAGTGTCGGTGTTTTGTCAAGTTGTAAACCGTGCCAAGTAGGGGTGTATTGCTAGTTTGAAACAAAAGCTTTAAAAAGAAAATTGATTAGATTCGAACATATGTAGATCAGAGTGCCAACTCTACAAATATAGAAAGAGAGAATATAATTGGCCCTCTGATAGATTGTGTAAAGTATCTAAGAAATGTTGATGGAAACGTTAATTAATATTAAATTGTCTACTACCCCTTCCTCTGTGTTAGACCTCCGTCGCCGTCAAAACAACTATCATCAGTTATTTATTTATTTTTAGTTTATTACGTCCCACTGCAGGGCAAAGGCCTCTCTTTCTTCCTTCCATTCTTCCCGGCTCTGGGCTAGTGTGGACCAATCCTGTCGATAGGAGTCAAGCTCGTCCCGCCATCTCCGTCTGGGTCTGCCGTGATGCCGCCAGACATTTTCTGAGACCCATACTGTGTTTGGCCCATCAATTTCATCAGTTGCACTACCAAGAACATTCAAATCTTTTTATTTTCTAAAATTAAGTTTTTTTGTTGTGTTGTATAACTATTTTGGTGTACAATAAACATATCCTACTCGAGTCTACTCCAAAACCATTCCCATCTACGACATCCAATTTGTCCACTCGACTGCTGAATGCTCGAGAACCTCGGCTTATATCTGCAGTCTCATGTCGGAATAGGACTAACAAATTGTTATGGCAGCCACCACTTCGTTTTATAGCCCTTTGTCTAAGTTTTTTAGGTCTAGACATGGTCTAGGTATACAAATGGCGGTTGGAGCTGACGTTATGACTCCAATGCTTAATGTCAATTGCCAAGATAGTGCTGGGAATTGAATGGAAGTGCTCGGCATGTTAAGAAGGGGTGTCTAATGTTATGTAGATGTGAGTTTCTTTGAAGTTATTTTATTAAAGGAAGTTAGAAGCGTATGATACAATGCAGAAGAGATAACTATAGTATGCATAACTTCTCTAAGTACGTCATGTATTCATATTCAATCAAGTATAGTTTGTAAACTTAATGGCGATAAATATAATGTTAGCACTTAGAAATTGAAAGCGAGCAATCTATTCTTCGGAAACTTTTTGAAGCAAAATTGAGATTGCTTCAAAAAGTTTATTTTTGGGTTTCTTTATGAGTAAAGGCAATTCAGAAAGTAGCCTTATTAATTGATGTTGACAGACTAACATTAAAAAAAAAAACTCAAAAATTAACATTAAATTCCAATCTTATGTAAAGTTGGGGTTTTCTTTTTGGTAAGTATGTTTCTGTTGTCATTTACTACTTTTTTCGAATGGGAAATCATCAAATGACTACTACCGCTGGGCTGGGCGGAGCGGGAAGAAGTGTCAGACTCTTAGGGTACTTTACGCCACCGCACCGTGTGGCACAAACAGCAGCCCTACTATGACGTGCTAATGCCATCCAATTCCGATTATGTAAACGGGATAGTGCTATTCGCTATGTATAGCTCCGTCTCCCTCTCCCTCCCTCCCTCAGTTTTAAGACTTCATAGTATTTTGTATGAAACCGAATGCAACATAAATTCCGCGACTCATTATACGCGACCCACAACTCAAACAATAACGCTAGTTTGGCCTCACCCTTACTGACCAAAGCCGTATCCCTTCAAAATATCCTTTGCATTCCAGGGCCGCGGTTACTCTTTCAAACAATTCCGCTACTCTGTCATGTCCTTTACTCCTAGATCCTAGAAACATGCTGATTCTTAGCATACCTACTTATTAAAAATCGCTTCCCATAATCATAAGTAACAAACAGCGCGCATGGGCTTTGTATGCAGCGCACGCGCATGTCGTCACGGTTTGGCGCGCAAGTTCAAGGGGTGTGGCTTGAGCCTTATTGTTTGGCGCTAAGCTTATAATCTAGTGTTTTACTAATGCGCATGACCTTGACGATGTGACCTTTATTTAAAGGAATTCCTTCTGGGTGGGTACTATTTCCAATGTCGGTAAATACTAAGTCGGTAATTGATTATAAATATAACTAGCGGATGTCACGCGGTTTCACCCGCGTAGTTCCCGTTCCCGCGGGAGTACGGGGATAAAATATAGCCTATGTTACTCGCTGATAATGCAGCTATCCATTGCTGAAAGATTTTTTCAAATCGGTCCAGTACTTTTTAAATTTATTCGTTACATACAAAAATACAAATCTTTTTCTCTTTATAATATCAAGTACCCAGGATTATGTCTTTTTGAGTGATAAACACCAAGTTATGATGATGATGTGGAGATGATTTCGTTGACAAACAGCACGGTTCTGAATTGAGTATTTTGATTTACGAACGCGTCAAACCCCACTTTAAGGCCGACAGATTGTCAGACCAACCAAGAGATTAAGAAATAAATGCAACTTTAATGCCTAACTCACTAGGGTTTTAAAATGCAAAAACCTGAAAAAAAATTACTTACTTCTCTAAAGTTTCTTTCTGACCATAAACAATGGAGAACTGTCGTTATGTCAATTAACTTACAGCACATACGTAACTCAGTCTTTGACTAGCGCGACAGGTAAAGAATTTTTAACTGTATATATATATATGTATATAGGTATATGTATATATACCGCTAATATAAGTTTTTTTTTTGTTTCATAGTTCTAACATCAGTTTTTTTGTTTAATTGGAAGTTCAAACAAAAACGCAACATTTTAGCGTACGAAATTTTGTTTACAATTTCCAAGAACGCTTGTTTTGTAAACTTATTGTAAGTACCTACTTATTTTAATTAATACTTACTCTTAAGTTGTGGTATACAATGTAACACTTACGTTGGAAATAAATTCTATTCTATTCTATTCTAAATACAGTTGTTTTAGTACAATCTTCCGTAAAGTTTTTTCAACTGAAATGTCACAATACAGTGAAGAAGTCGATTTCTCCGCCTATTTTGAAAACATAATCTCATGTTATTCTTAACAACAATAACTGTGTAGCACGTGGAAATGCCAACAAAGCTTTTACGACCGCGTGCGCTTGCGCATTGTGTGCGCGCACGCGCCGTTACGTTGTCGAGCTAAGTTCAGGGGGCGGGGCAGGCGGAGTTGTGTTGTTGTGATTAAAGAACTTCTGTCATAACCATGGGAAAGAATATTTAATTATTTATTATTTATTTATTTAGCTTTAATTACTCTCTGCACTTACAATACGAACCAACACGTACAGAGAGTCATAATCTAAAAATTTAAAAGTTACACACATACCTAGGTATCAAAAATGAACAAAAAAATACAGAATAACAAATTATTTACCAATAATAAAAACAAATAATGAATTGCTGGAAATAATAAACACTAATAAACATAACATAATTGTATTTTCATACTAGCTCCTGGCCGAGGCGTTGCTCGCGTTAAAGTAGCCCATAACCGTCTTCAGGGTCCCACTATCTCTTTATCAAAATTAATTAAAGTCGGTTCGGCAATTTAGGCTTTTTAACAAACAAACTAACTTTTATAATATTAATTTAGGTTTTGTCTGCTGGAAAACATGCAGTCTAAAAAATCTGAATAAAGACAAACCAATACCGTGACAGCACGGTTGGCGCAGTGGTTGAGTGATTGACTGCTGCGCTGCGTGTCGCGGGTTCGATTCCCGCACGGAACAAACATTTGTATGGCCTACAGATAGTTGTTCCGGGTCTGGCTGTTTATGTATGTGAATATTATATGTTTGTAAACGCACCCACGATACAGGAGAAATTCCTAGTGTGGGGCAACGTTTAAAAAAAAAAACAAAAATACCCAATAGAAAGTCATCATCTGCCTAGCCTTTTCCCAACTATATTGGGGTCGGCTTCCAGTCAAACCGGATTCAGCTGAATACCAGTATTTTACGTGGAGCGGCTGCCTACCAGACCTCCACAACCCATTAACTGGGTAACACGGTACTCCTTGGCAAGACTAGTGCCAGACTATCTGGCTTCTGACTATCCGTAACGACTGCCAAAGATCTACAAATGACAGCCGGGACCAACGGCTTAACGTACTCTCCGAGGCACGGAGGAGTCTCGGTATATTAAGATGGTCACCCATCCACAGACCAACCTTGGCAAGCGTTGCTTAACCTTGAAGATCAACTCGTGCGGCTGTTATTATTTAGCCACGAGCTCCTAATACCCAATAGAAAGTATACTAAAATATTGAATTGATCAAATGTATGATGTAAGTAGTTAGTTACTAGGTAATTAAAACGAAGAAGATCGCGTTTAAATAGTGCGCATTCTTACTTTGTCTTATTACTTGTTTAAATTACTAATTGGAATTGTAATTATTAACGTTAAGTTTATTTTTGCTGTATTGTTTTCGATTTGCATGGGTTCCTGTGCAGGATTCCTTTTTCACTTGAATACATCATGTATTATAAATTGAGTGATTGATTGAAAATCGCTGTCCCCCATTTTAGGTTTCCCAGTCAGAGATCCGCTGTCTTCTTATTAACTTCATCCTGCCTTTTTCTTCCTATTTTTGCAAAACAGTTACAATCTAAGAATGCTGTTAATTCCATTATGATCAGGGTGTCCATTTCGATGGCCGCCGGATACAGGGGGCTCCGTAATAACTTACACCCGATAGTAGTTGGAATATAGGGTATTCAGATCACAAATCGTGATCTGAATAACCCTATATTCCACAGTTAAACCATTCGAGTATCAGATTATTCCTCTGTAACCCCATAATATACTTAATTATTCAAAATTTTCGTTCAGTTTATACCTCTGTTTTTCAATCCAAGCCACTTGTAACCATTCTTTCTTCGTCAAGTCATAAAATGGTCTACTAATAACATTTATAGTTTTCTATTCAAACATATTTTTTTTTTTTTTAATTAAAGTCCTGTATAGTAGTCGCATACTCATCAGTAGCATCTGTTCGAGTGTGTAAATAAACAGAGCAGTTCAATATGAACTGCTGATTATAAGAAGCGGTTCAGTATGATCAGCTCATTATAACAAGCTGTTCAGTATGAACTGCTCATTACCTTTAACAAGCTGTTCAGTATGAACTGCTCATTACCTTTAACAAGCTGTTCAGTATGAACTGCTCATTATAACAAGCTGTTTTTGCTTTCGATGTCGAACTATAATATGTGGTTGGCAGGTGGTTAACTATATTAATATTTTTAGTGTTAAAGAAATAAAACTCGCAAGTAGGTCAAGTTTAAATATTTATTTCTATATTATTCAAATATTGTTTTATAAGCAATGATACATTTCTTACATTACTATTACTTACATTTTCACTAACCTAAATAATAGAATATGTGTAAGTAAGTTTGTAGGTTTAACATTCTATAATCATTTATTCGTAAAACTAAGATCGTTCTTATTTTATCTTACTGACAAAACACTTGATTTTCTTTACACCATTTATTTAAGCAAAACACATTTTTTAAGGCACATATATTGGTATGATACATACAACTTATAATGTCAGATGAATCTGAATAATTGTTATATAATGTCAACAAACTCGGGCAGTTCTTACTTTCTAAATTGTATACATTATTAATTCGGAATATATCTTTTATCCATAACACTTTTTCGTTTCCTTTCGTAAATATAGATTTATTTTTTAAAAAATCCCCAAAGATTGCTTGATAATTAAAATATGGTACAAAGCCTTCGTTCCAGTTTATTCCTCTGTTTTTTTCAATCCAAGCCACTTGTAACCGTTCTTTCCTCGTCAAGTCATAAAATGGTCGTGGTGGTTTTATCAACAGTACTTGTACGTGTCCTTTGTACATTATTGCTATTTCTTTTGGAATAAACTCATTTTCTTCACTCTTAAACCCTTGAACATCTACGATGACATTCATGATAGTTTTCTCACAATATTACTCAACGGCTTGTATTCGAACAGTCGATCGTTTATTATTAAACAATAGGCAGATGTATTATTTTGAATATCTTCAGAGCATTCAATTTCTAATCGCACGTCAACTGGTCCAGTTTTAAGTGAATCGTTTTGTCTTGAACAGTCAATCACAAAAAGTGGAGCAATTTCTTTAAATTGGTCTAAGCTAAGCAATGGATCAATGCCTAAGTTGTAATACGACTGACGAAAATTAGCATACATTTCATATAATATACTGTATTTACCTTCATCAAATTTCAGATTAAGTGAGTCATACGGATAGTATTGAGAATTCAAATATAATTTAATATTGCTTACATTGCAGTGATCAAATATAGAAGAACTTCTAGTTTTTACAGATTACACATCACTGGAATAATCTACAAACGTAGAATCACAATGCCCCCAGGGTAATGTATGAATTTGATCCTGTAATACTTGAACTTTGTCATCGTTTCTTTCTAAAACTTGTTTGTCTACTTGCTGAGTGTATAAAACATGTTTAATTGATTTTATCATATTCATTTTACATCTATGCGCTTTATTTGTCAGCAGTACATTGTTGTAATCATTCAATTTTAGGTTACAAGTTACAGACTTAGAAACACCTTTGGCTTTTTTAATTTCAGTCTTCGCACTGTTAATAAAATATAATTTAGCTCTTAAACCGGTAAATTCTATAATTAAATCGCCACCAACCTCATGTTTCCATAATCCAGGAATTTTAGCATTAAGTTGTGGTATGTGATATGGATTATTCATTTCAAAATTACTAGTATCAAACTTTGAAAGATCATCATGCATATCATGATAAAAATCATCTGTGTAAATTAAATATAATAGGCTATCAGTGTCTGTATAGCACAACTCAGCATTGTTTCCGTATTTATTTTTCATAACGTCATAATGAAATTGGTACAAATGTTGCTTCGAATATTCCAAAACGGTAAATCCAATATAAATAGGTCTATCTAAAACGACCTTTTCACGGTATAATTCCACAGCTACGAAATTTTCTGAAAAAATTGATATACTTTTTAAATTTGGTTTACATATCAATTTTTCAGCGCCAAGATGTTTATTTGTTTTATTTCTGGTATCAGTCCATTTTGTTACTAATTTTACATCTGCTTGCTTCCGTTTATTTTCGATAGTTTTTCCGAATATGGCATTATTCAATAATTTAAAAAAGTCCTTCTCAAACGCAGTTTTGGAATTTTGACGAAGACTAGTATTCAGATCAATGTATTTTTTGAGAAAGAATTCTTGTCTGAAGCTAAGTATACGATGAATCTTTTTTAAAATCAAACCGTTTTTCAAACATTCTTTCAAGTGAACATAATGAATTACATAATTTTGCTTATCATAAAGATTTGCAACCAATTTCACTGATTTTCCATAAGGAGGTACTATTTTTTCAACTGCAAAAGGCAAGTCTTTATGCTTATTATGTAAATAATCTGGATAATTTAAGTCTACTTCCAAAATATAACCGTAATCATTATCATCTGACACATCATTTACATCAAACTTGCTAATTTCTTTCAGACTCAAGAACTTAAATTCTTTAATAGGAAGTTTCTTCATCATAGCATAGCCATATAGATTATTACAATCAAGATATATTAAATAACTACTTGATTCAGACTCATTAAAATGTGGTAAATATTTATTGTTTGCTACAGCATGACGTAGAGAACACTGTGCAAGCCCACCACGAATTCCTTTTTCTAATAACTCGTACATTCGTAAATCACTTATCAACTCAAGTTCAGTGCCGGTATATAGAAGCATTGCATCCCAACTTAAGCTCGGTGACGTTACATAATAAGCCGGATCCAACTTATAGAAATGTAAGCTTGTTTTTCTAAATTTTTCAAATATGTCGCATAGTAAAAGCACATCACATTTTATGTATAAATCTGTATATTCACCAAGAGATTTTATTTCGAAAATATTCCAAACTGTTTGAGCGTGTAAATATTCTTCTTTAGTTATATGTTTTTCACACAGACTATTATAAAAATGATCCTTCGAGGGAAGTTTCGTCTCATCATATTTAGACCAAGAATCAACGTAATCATATGGATAAACACCTTTTTTTCTCATTAAATCAAATTGTCTTTTATCAGTAAACTCTCTCGATAAGTTCAAAAAATCGTTTTCTGACAAACTTTGACTTAGTGCATCTAGACTAGAACTAAGAAAGTGAAAGGAATCAATAAATTTTATTTGTATAGGGTGATTGTGTTTTTCCGTATTAATTACTTTTATTATTGAAAGATATTTTTCTTTAGTTTTCGGTATTATATTAATAGAACCTTCATACTTTGCTAACTCTTCAATGAATAAATGTGAGTCATATCCAGACAGATTATGAAAGACAACAGGAATGAATGAACAAACTCTATACATCAAATTACAATGGGAGTGCGCTGCCCCACGATACTCAGATGTAATATGATCATGATCTCGGACTTTATCATTCAATAATAATAGTTTGCATATGTGACATGTAGTCGAATTTCGATAGTCCATCTCTTGCTCCGCCGATAATGGGGTCATTGGCTTTTTACTACTTAAAATCTTATGTATATTTTTAACGTCTTTTATTAAATATTTAACAAATATTTTCACACAATCTTTACCTCGATATGTAATATACCTGTTTAATTGATCGTTATGTGCACAACAAATATAATAAGCGAAACATGAAGGTTGATGTGTTTTTAGTTTCTGTGTATTCAAAGAGCTACTTTCATTACAGTCTATTAACATACATTCAAAATCAGCATAAATTATGAAATTGATTTTTTGCTGCCTCTCGTAATGTTTGAACTTTAGTACAGAATTATTTTCAGGTAATATAGTCAAAATCTTAGAGCAGTTATGAGTCTTGTGTCTATTTTCGTTACTAAATAGTTGTAGACATGCATCACATAAATAATGTTTTCCTTTAGAACGAGTCACTTGACGTCGCACCAGACGTACTAAATCTTTAATTAGACAGTAGTGTCCGATAGAATTTTTTTCGATATAAAGTAAATTAAAATGATTTTTTCTTCTATTTTGCGTTGCATAAAGAGGTCCGGTCACAGTATTATTTTGTAGGCCATATATATTTAAACTGATGTTGGGATTATTTTTTTCTAACGTTTTAATATCATTAATCGTAGGAGGAAATGACATTCCCTCAATATTTAAAACAGAGGTATAATGGGGGTATGAACTTGTTCTGCATACATTAATTTTAGCTGGGTATAATCCAGCAACTATACTCCATAATAAACAACAATTATCTTTATTTTTAATATTTATACAACTTTTAGACTGCTTAATAGCTGACGGCAGTTGTATATAAGACCCACCTCTCATAGGGGAATACTTGTTTACATTAATTTCGAGATGACTCATAGAAACAAATGTCCAACCAGATTGACAGTGCTGGAACTCGGTTAATTTATTATTTAGTTTATTTATTACTTTGATTAATAATTCATTCAAATCAGTGTTCTTATAAATAATTTCATATTTGGTATTAAACGACTTTAATTGTTGTTCGTCTGATTTTGATAACATAAAATAGGCAAACAATTCGAAATTCAATTTTATGCAATTGTGTTCATTAAGTGACATTTTTATCAATTCTGTTATATTTATTAGATGATCACCCAGGAACGCCTCTAAACCGAGGTACTCGTCTTCCTGAGTGACATTCAATCTGTATGTCATTAATCTGTTTTTGAATGCTGTTGCAATAATATGAATATCTGTGAACTTGGTATTCAATAAACAGTTTGCTTTGTGTATATTCGTTCTCATATGATAGGAATACTGATTTTCTGGTATTTCAATTTTACATTTATGACAGGTTATTGACTTTCTAGGTCTCGATTTGCTGTTGAGGTGTGTAACTGTAAATAAGAAAACCAATTACTAGATTACTTACTTATATTATATTAATTAATACTACAATATCATACTTATAAAATACAGTACAAAATAATAATAATAAGACATTTCATGTAGGTAAACACAATTAAAACAAGATACAATTTAAAGTAAGTACCTATAGAAGAAAATATTGATGAACACCTAGTTAAACAAATATTGGGGAACACCTAGTTAAACAAATAAAGTCTTTAAGTATCATAAGCACCTATGCAGGTGATAGGACAATTTTTAAAATCATTTTGAGTTGCTTTAACAAACTCCTTTAAGTGGGGCCAAGATTCTTTATTTTCATCTAATTTCGTCTTGATGGTAGTTATGGCCGAGCGCCATCTATTTATGGGCATTATTTTTTTAATTTCTTCTGTGTTGTAAATTTTCACTTCTACATAATATTTTCCTTCTTTAGTCTCGCTTATTTGTCGTGAATATCCCTTAGCCATCCTTCTAGTAAAATATGAGTACAGTGGGGGTATATTACCAGTTTTGTGGGGTCTCTGTGTTGGGGTGACGCTTTCTTCGTTATCACTGTCTTCACCGAATAATTCACTGGCCGTAACTCGAGCTGATGGTGTTACTGGCGAAACGACCTGCTTCGATTTTTTTGCGCTTGTTGACTCTTCACTCGATTTGATGGACCTTTCCCGCTTCTTTTTTCTTTCCTCTGTCTTCCTCTTCGGCTTCGCCTCTTGCTCAGAGTCATCGCTAGAGAGGAAAAGGTCGTTGCTAAGTAGTGTCGACCTGTCAACAAAAATATAAATGTACATATTAGTGCATTGCAATCAAAATATCGTGAGGAAGATAAATAGTTAACAGATATAAATATCGTTTGATTTGTGCTGAAATCGAATCTGAAAAGTCGATCAGTCAACCACCGACCGATGAATATTATACATAGCATCTGTGCAGGAATCGAACCTGCAGCACAGAAAAGCATCACTCAGTCTCTGAGCCAAGCATTGTAATAGGTACTTGGTTCTATTCATACATTACTCTGACCATTCAATATATCTAACCATTCAAAATACAATTAATACATTATTCTGACCATTCAATAGTTAGATACGGTAATGAATTATTGAATAAATACTTACATTCTTGATTGATGCTTAGACAGGTAGTTTGATGAGGAGCTCGGAGCGTTGATTCCTTGCAGACAGGTTTCGTTCCAGAGAGGAATTGTGCCGGAGACTAATTTGCGAAGCGTTTTTATAGGCCTAAAATCACGTCATTCAGTCCAAATTTGTAAAACTGCATACTTGCAAAAATTGTCAATTGCGTACACGAGCGTATTTATCGTAGCGGTTAAGGTTTTAAGTTTACAGCGTTTTATATAAGACAAATAAAAAAGCGATTTTGAATCTTGTGTAGGTACTCACTTAAATCAACAATAGGGGAAGCTCATACCTACTTACAATTATAAAAAATGTTTGTAGGTTGTTGTTTTTTTGCTGAATGTTTTCGACGTCGATGACGGCGACGGTACAAACGCTGCGGTTTGCACGCTCGCATGCAACTCCTAGACATGTGGAGAAGTGGAGATATGACGAGTCAGAATCTCATATTTCGGTATACAAGAATAATCTTGTTTTTTATCTTATAATTTTGAACCTTATTACAAAAATCAAATAAATCTGAACAAGTATAAAATCAGTACAATCTCGAAAAAAATAATCACATCATCGCTAGCGTTTCTTCACCAATAATGTCGGTAAGTAAATTAGCGACACTTTTATTAAATTAATTATTTTTTCGCAATTTCTATGATAACTTACATAGAAATATAATTTTAGTTTTTATGAATAATGAAGTTGGGCTGCCGATATTAATAAGTAATCATAATTGTATATTAACTTATCTTATTCATTCTTATGTTTCAGGAATCCGAGCAACTTTTTATTTCAACCCCGTCATACTCACCGAATCCAGCACCACAACAATTACGTCAAAATGTGATGAACTATTTGGAAAGAGAGAGACCGTTTATATCGTACTCTCCAATTTCCCCACCATTGAATCAAAATCGGGAGAGAGAAACATCACCCCAGTTAGAAGAAAGGTTGAACAGCGCCAATACCACCAGGAAAACCGTCAATGATAAAAGACGAGGGAGCAAAATGATGTATTCGTATGTTAGAAAGTATGTAAAGGGCCCACACCGTAAAATAATACGTATTCAAATCTTTGAGGGTGAAGAACTCAATGGTTCTAAATTATGCACTTGTAAAGCTAAAATATGTGCTCAACATATTGTTGATAATATATTTACTGATGATATATACGACTGTGCTAAAGATATGATAAATAAAATTCAAAAGAAAATGTAGTTGCGTATGTACAATTTACATTAGACATAATGGTTGTAATGTATAAACTATGTATCATTCTAAATCAAATGTAATTAATTAGGTATTAATATAAACCTAGATAATAAACAGTTATAACGAATTTATGTATTTTAATTGACATTATAATACTACTTAGATATAAAATAGTAAGTAAAACCGAGCGTAGCAATAGTATGATAATTAGACACAGAACGCCAGCTTCCTATAACGAGCGATACCTCACCTCACGCACACATAGATGTGGGACGCATGCACTTGCGCGAGTGGAGATTGTTCGTTGCGGCTGGCATGCATTGCTGAGATCCCTTTATGTACACATCAATGTGTGCGTGCGCCCGTTTGCGCACGCTGTAGGAGTTGTAACGTCCTGTACCTATTTACTTTGCGTCTATGTTGCTATTTTGTTTTGATCGGTCTCCTTATAAAGAATTACTTACATTGCAAAACTCATGATTAATGGTAAACTACTAACATACGATGACTTTGCCTGCCATATCTTCTCAATAAAATTTGTGGGACAAGGACAGTGAATAAACTTCAATGACAATTTACAATGGATGCGTTTACATATGGGATGAGCATTAAAGCCCGAGTTACTTATAAATAGCTTACAATCAGTTAAGACGACATTACATTCTTACAATTCGTAGTGTGAAGGTTCTCGCGAAAAAATATTAACATTACAATGTTTAATCCATTAAAATCTGATTTAGAAGGCATTCGTAAAATTATTTGCAAGAATGCTAACGGTGAAATTATATTTACTCAAGATATGCAGACTGACCTGAAAATACCGAATGTAAGCTCATCTAATCACAAGGATAGTGATACAAGCCAGACAAAAGAGTTATTTGACCTAGAGATGATTCAGTATCTTATAGTCAAGACTGAGGGCCATCATGAAGATGTTCGTACATTTGTTCGAGTTAGCGACATACAGACTGATCGTGGAAAATGTAATGCAAGCTCACCAAAACCTAGTGAAAGTAGTAAAACAGAAACAGCAGACACAGCTCTACCTGATTTAGAAGATGTTTTATGCTACCAGATTCAACCAGGAAATGAACTTTTTTTCTTTTAAACCGTTTTATCTTCACTGTAACAGTGTAACAGAAAGACAAAAAACCTGATGCCAGCTGTCAAAGATAGGCTAAATGTTGTGTAGTGCGTTCTGCAAATTGACCAAAACAATGTAAATATCCTCTAATAAATTATGTTCTACGATATTTATTGTTTCATTTACACAAAATACCTACCTCGATTTGGTCTGCATGATCTTAATATACTTCTTATACCAAAACTAGGACGCAATCTAGTATGTTATATAAACAAATAAGATTTGAGAACAAGAGCCATTTCACAACGAAGTGTGTGTTAATTCGAACACAATATAATTTTATCTACACAATAACTATACATGAAGCCTGCATTTTACACAGGTAACTAGATGCTACCCTATATAAGGTGTCGGAGGAACACATCTGTGCACATTCCACTCCAAACTCGTTGATGTCTGAATAGACTATTCCTACTGAATGATCCATTGATAGGTATGAAGTGACTGCTCTTTTCATTCTGAATAGACCATTCCTACTGAATGATCCATTGATTGATATGAAGTGACTGCTCTTTTCATTCACTGAAACTACTTTCAATGTATTTAGTCAAAGTCTCATTTCGAATAGTGAAATATAGGAATACTCGAATGGTTAAACTGTGGAATATAGGGTTTTTCAGATCACGATTTGTGATCTGAATACCCTATATTCCAACTACTCCCGATATTATCAGCGAGCCGTGAAGATCGCTATCAGCTGCTACAAGGAGTTTAGTCCTAACTTACAGCTGGTCTACGACACCTTCGACACTGGTGTCGGACATTTGTGGCGCTATTTCAATCTATTAAACTTTTATGAAAGAATGTTATGATGGTTGAAAGTTATTGATAGACAATACTGAATGAATATTTTAGAATTTCCATATCTAACTAGGTCATTATATCTTACTGTTTGGCATCGCCTATCCTTTGCGTTTTTTATACACATTCACATCTTTGAATCGTCATACCGTTATCAAGCGTCAATCCAAAGTTAGTTTTTCGGTTATTTATTCTTTAGAGGAGCTATCGAAATCTCTTAAAAGTTCTATTAGCGCTAATGTGGACGTTATTTAACACGTACGTATCGTTAACTGATTAATTATCATCATCAGTGACTCTGATTTAGTCTTCCGATAATCCCAATTAGCTAAATAAATGTTATTAATTTTAATTTAATCAATCAAACATTGCCACTACATCTTTTAGTAAGTTCAACATTTTCTCAGACACAATACTCGAGCGCTCGTGGCGACCTCTGGCGGCTAATTTCCTTCCAGCGAAGATAAGAGTGTTCATTGTGGCGCTGATTTATTATTTGCTATCGCTGCCCTTTGGAGAAACGATTAAGGTCAAGTTGTAGAGGAAGGAAATGGTATATGAGCATGGCTATCTATGGTCTGTTTAGAAAGCATTGTCTTGTAATATGTTTAGGTCTGCTTAGTTTCTATATATAAATATTCAGCTAGTTTCATTCAACATATGTACTTTGATTACTTCTGTTTCTTCTCAATGAATTCACATTGCTCTTTTCATAATTTTTAACCCTCGCCTTAGAAATCTTTCTTCAATCTAAAATTTGTCCATCGTTTCTTTTGATTCTAGTTCAGTTTTCTTCGTTTGATAAACGAAATCTAAGACATTCTCTCTCATCTCTCCATTCATATCATGTTGCTACTAGCAAAATATCAAACACAACTATTATCCATTCAAATACTACGCAGCCACCATACATCACCACAATCTCTGACCCACATACCTGCAAATCCCATCCGATGCTCTAACGGCCCGATCTATACAGTTAAGAGTCAAAAAAATGTTGCCAGATCCTTGTACAGACGTTCTTAGTACGCGTCCAATCGTCCATTGAGTAACGGTGTTGCCAGTAAGTGTACAATTAGAGGGTCCAGTGCTTGTAGTAAAAACGTTGAAGAGCTAAGTATAGATGATAGGGGAATTGACGAGATTGAGGATATAGAACTTGACATGGAAGTGGCAAAACTAGCTAAAGATTTCATGGGGCCGTTGATGGTAAAAAATGTGAAGATAATAACACTGATCGTAGATATTCGGATGTCAATAATATACAACTGAAAAGCATATTGGTTGGTACATAGAGACGATTTTCAATAGATGTGGAAGTAAAGCACATATTTACGCATTATCAGATTTCAATGTTATCGGAAGCATAGCAGGAGCCATATAGCTATCTGCGTTTGCATTGTTTCAATTGTTTCAATGATAAGGTTAAACGCACACAGCATTGAATTTATGGCTCTGGCTGTAACTGATAAAGTGAAATCCTAAAATATTGACATTGCTTATCGCGAAAGCTTAGAATAAGGTAAAACTTTGCCTACGTATAAATATTCCCATTAGCATTAAACGAGTCCATATTTAATGTGTATTGAAATAGGTTACCGTTCATTACAAAACCATCTTGAAATATGTTCACTCATTCATATTCCAAATAATGCACTCGACCCACTAAATATGGACGACATGATGATTCATCTCCTTTTAAATTGAGAATAGCTGCGAAATGCGTGCGCGCACGAATATGTCACATATTGTAACCTTATTTATGAGGTCTTTGACTGTAATGTTATATTTTATATGGTCTCATTGGCATAGTGCCCTTTTAAGACCTGATTGGTTTTTTCGATTGTTCATTGGGCAATGATTGGCCGCAATTGAAAGTTGGAGTTTAACCTACATACGTGATAGTTATATTTGTCACCGGAATTGCAGACTCCTTAAGATTGAAATAAATCTTTATTAGATTATAATTTCTCGATATATTGTGAAAAAGCTTGTATACAATATATCTCATCCAAATTCATTAGCTTCCAAAATAATCGCCTCATATTTAGAAAAAAAAATACAATTTCACGCGATACTTTAAAATCTTACGGCGTTTGCAATTTTCCGGTGACATATTAATTCAATATTTTTGTCATGTTGTTGATATGCGTTAACTGCAATATCTACTTTTGACTCATACATTTCTAAACCTTTAAATTCTTCTAATCTTATCTTACTCTAAGATTTAAAATGCAATCAGCAGCAGCATATTCTTCATCTTTTTATCACTTTTTTATTTATTTATTGACACACCAACGACTTATTCACTAACTCATTACATTAAATATATATATTTAAACAGCGTTGCGGTGAATTCATCACTTATAGGTGTGCACAGCACTTGTATAATCATAAAAAAATTAAAATGGAAATGCATGAGAATGATGAGCACTTCAAAATGATGTATCATTTTAAATCCATCTTTTAATTATTCTCATCCTGCATCACTTTTAGCTTCAGTGATATTAAATTCAGAATTTCTAGTACCATCTCTATCTACGCTAACCGAGAGTGGGTCAACAACGTTTTCTTGCTATCATCTAAAACCGTTGACCGTTTGAATGCAGTTAATTTTCGAGAATCTTGCGCCGTTCTGTTTAGGGAGAGTGCGAGAAAAAGTTGCAATGACAAGTGCGCGGGCGCAACTGTGCGACACTTTATATGGGATAGCCGGATCCTTGTGGACTTGATGCCTGGGATGATTGAGGCTGGCTACCTTACCGGTATAGGACCTGGTTGAACAATTTTAATGGGCTGAGTTCCTTGTTATGTACTTACATACCTACAATTCATTCGTCAAGGGTCGTTGCTTTCATAAGAGGCTGTGTTCACGTCACCCTCTGTATTTGCATGAATCAGTAAGGCACTTATTTGGTGAACAAAGTAAGTTTGCGTCTTTCGCAACTTCAGAGTCTTCAAGTGGTTAAACAGTTTGACACAGGATTTGAACTTCATCCTCAATTAACGCCTTAAGTTTGAACTGTGAAGCAAGTTGTGATTCTTTAAATTAATTTAACAACACGTTCGCATTAACCTCATTTCCTTACAAGTAACTCTACTCACACCGCCTAACCGCGGCGTGATAGTTCCGATAACTACCATCCATTACGATTCTCAAGATAATGCCGAAACAATCGTTGTCGAAAGCGGCAAACACTTAAAACCGATTATGTGCGCCCGCGCTGTCGAACCTACCACCACCTAAGGCCGGGTGTACACGAGGTGTAAGTGGAATGCGCTGTTCACACGTAAGCATGTCGCGATTTATGTTGTTTACATTGAGGCTAACTTACGAACAAAGGAAACCCTTAAGTGTGAATTCGGCTTTTTCGAAAAAGAGGAAAAAAACACAGTTTTTTGTGGTTGAAAATTTGGTCAAGGAATGGACGGCAAATTGTAAGTTAATGAATGTGCAACGGAAGCCCTTTGTCTTCGATATTTATTGGTATTTTATTCGGAACTTAACCCAGCTTCAATTCTTACAAATACTTATACAGGGTGTCCCAAAACTCAACGTCAAGCCGAAACGGGGTGACAGGATTGATCATAACCATCACGAGAAAAATCTGAAAAAAAATCTATCCCATGCAGTTTAAAAATTATGGGCATTTTAAGAAAAACCTAGAAATTTGATCAAACTGTACCATTTTTCGGTTATTGTGGTTATTCTTTTTTATTTTTGTTCATTTGAACTTTGGAAACGTAATCCTAAATAACATTTCTAGAATCCCAATAAAAAATAATGACACAATTGCCTCAAGTTTCCGAGAATTGAGACTATTTGTTAAACTACGAATTTAAAATTTTCAAGATTCGTCGACTTTGACAGGCCCTCCTATAAAAAAAATGTACTAGAGTGCCTTGGCAAGTGGCATTAAAAGTTGGCGCATTTAATCAGAATTCTAAAATGGTACAATACTTGTTAGTTCCATACAATAGAAAAGAGTAAAAAAATTAAAACCTCAAGTAACCCGATTTTTGCTATCTCATTTTACTCAGTTAAAATGTTTTTAATTCACACAAGCTCTAGGTAGGTTCTTAATTTTAAGACAAAATGATGAGAGAGATGGATAATGGGTATGTTCGCCATGAGTGAGCGAGACAGATAGTGACGCCACTTTTACCAAAGTGAAAAAAAGTTAGTAAAATTAGTAAAATAATTAATACGAATACGAACGTGCGCAGTAGACGAATGAGCGAAACGTACTAACTGGTTGGTGTCGGACTGGTAGCGTAGCCATTTGCTTGGCTGAAACTAGTGCGAATGAAACAGATAGATGCCATAGCATCTATCTGTTTCATTCGCACTCGTTTAAACGACGCATCTCCGTCTCAATGCGTGGCGTCACTATCTGTCTCGCTCACTCATGGCAAACATACCCATTATCCATCTCTCTCATCATTTTGCCTTAAAATTAAGAACCTACCTAGAGCTTGTGCGAATTAAAAACATTTTAACTGAGTAAAATCTGATAGCAAAAATCGGGTTACTTGAGGTTTTAATTTTTTTACTCTTTTCTATTGTATGGAACTAACAAGTATTGTACCATTTTAGAATTCTGATTAAATGCGCCAACTTTTAATGCTACTTGCCAAGGCACTCTAGTACATTTTTTTTATAGGAGGGCCTGTCAAAGTCGACGAATCTTGAAAATTTTAAATTCGTAGTTTAACAAATAGTCTCAATTCTCGGGAACTTGAGGCAATTGTGTCATTATTTTTATTGGGATTCTAGAAATGTTATTTAGGATTACGTTTCTAAAGTTCAAATGAACAAAAATAAAAAATAATAACCACAATAACCGAAAAATGGTACAGTTTGATCAAATTTCTAGGTTTTTCTTAAAATGCCCATAATTTTCAAACTGCATGGGATAGATTTTTTTTCAGATTTTTCTCGTGATGGTTATGATCAATCCTGTCACCCCGTTTCGGCTTGACGTTGAGTTTTGGGACACCCTGTAGACCCAAAGCAAGATAAACCAATATCTCGAGACATTCACATGGACCAGGAAAAGTTGTGGTACTTTAGCGAAAATATGTGATTAAAAAAATGATCCAATAACATTTACTAAATAAATGTATATAAAAAACTGATTAAGATGAAGGATTATATTTTAGAGCCTCCAAATATAGTATGCGATTGATCCATAACAAGGCGATGATGTCACACCAACGGCAATCTACCTTCAAGCAACTTCCTCTCATTCACTATTCCTAGAACTTGCTTCAACTTCCAAGCCGTTACTTCAAGATAAAGTAATTTACATTTCCGCTATTGTGTTAGAAATCAACACGTTGCGAATAAGTACTACTGACTCATCTGAACATGCACCCGTTTTACATCACAATAATACGACTTTCATTGGAGTAACACCTGGTTCTGCAATAATCATAACATTCATAATAAGTTCTATTTGCATGTGTTGAGACGAACACGTTTTAAGTGCAGTGTCCACTATTGTAGCTTTGTCAGCTGTAGAGTAGCATTACACCTGCTTGCATTGTTACATAATATTAAGTGTGTTTGAAGTAAGTATGTGTAAATGCAATTCTTTCAATAAATTAGGTCACCAAAAGAAATCAAATCGTCATTAGCCGGAAAACATAACTTACTTTACGATTCAACATGACATCACCAATTTATATGATGATATTATTGAGGATTGTGACACTGACATTGTAGGTATCAAACCAGATGGATTTGGTATTAATGCTAACAATCTTCTAGGTGAGAAAGCAAAATTAACACCTAATGCAAAAGCAGATGCAAACTTTCTAAGTCCCAAACAAACGTTAGCAACTAGTCCGGAAGAAGGAGACATTTTACATACAACATTTCACATTTTCTCAATAGATTTAGCACTCGGAAGAGTTGAAGCTAAATATTGTTGTCGCGAGCTTAGTTGACACAGTTCCGTAACATCTACATAAGTACAATGGATGGGTGTCCGTCGTTGTAAATCAAATAACAATGACATGTTCTTTGGCGCGAAACTAAATAATGTTGTTTGACGTTTACACAGTACCTATGTTGTGATGAAACTCACATGAAATAGATGGGGATTTAAGGAGTTATGGCTTGTTTATGTTGGTTTAATATGGTTGAAATGATCATACATATGTACGAGTGTGTACTGGCCATTTATACAGTTTATTTGGAAAGATAAAATGTCTTGATGGCAGTCAATTCTAAGTTTCAAGACAGAAAAGAAATGTCGCTTATACTTTCGGTCTATTTATGATCTCCTTGGTTAAACTTCATTCGAAGGCTTCCTTCCACGACTTCCAATTTAGTTTGTGCTAATGTTGTATATTGATTTTAATGTCTTGTTCACTTGTCCCAGAAAATAGTCCTATTAGTAGTTAGTTCCTGAGTCTGTCCCTTTCTTAGTTCTCTTTTACCTTTCAACGAAATACAATGAAGCTTAGGTGAACGTGTGCAACGTTAACAAGAGGAATTTGCACATATATTTGAAACTGACGACATTACTAACAAACCACATACGAGATATTAGTTTCTTTGCTCCTAAGGCACTACAAATGGTGAAGTTAGGATATATGCAGCGGCAAGATTTGCGGCTTTTTAGTGTCTATTAAAGTCAACAAGGACATATTTCTTGGAAAATATTAGCGTAATACAGTAATAACAGCAACTACAACATTGTCCGCTGTTCTTAGTGGTGCCAAAGTGTCTTAATCAGAAGATATTTTAAGAAAGAACATGATATGAGTCTTTGGACCTTGTTTATTATATCTATGCTTTGGACAAATCGATGACGAAATGTGTTTAATGATCCAAATAATTTAGATAATAGTTATGATTTACGAAAATAAAACAAACAAAAGAAAGTTATTGCTAGAAAATACAATGACGATAAATAAAAGTCTTATTTAAATGATTAACAAAATTTAATCTGTGTCACGACTCTCAAGTTGGATAAAATACGAGTTGCCTCATGGCTAGCATTAGGGCCAATATGCCCTTTACTATTCAAGTATCGATAAAGTAACTGTCTATTATATGTGCATTATCAACTATGTAACTTTCTCTATCACTCATTTAGAGGTATCTGACAGTTTTTTGTTTTCTCTTCACTTAGCTTTTTAGTACCGATAACTTTGGCTGTGAAGAATTTCCTAGCTACTTATTGTACAATGAAGATATTTTTAAACTTCCACAGACATAAGGGCGTTTTATTTTGAGACATGTGTGTACTATAAACTTTCACCATGATCTCATATTTGAGGAGCTTTAAAGCTTTGCATTGCATCAAACCGGACACCTACCATTTCAAAATTAACGGAAAATCAACCACAAACGTTCGAAACCACCATTCAAAACCTATTTAAATCACTGATCGAAACAACGAAACCGACCTATATTGCTTATGGAACTTCAAAAGAGTTCCCGTCAATAAAGTTTGACCGAAAGAAATGATTGCCCAAGCTTTCCAGCAATTGGCACGGCTGTTGGCCCAGATTCGTTACAAGAATAACCACGTTACTGCTAGAATGTAGGTTAAACAGGCCTTTGAAAGGAACGGGCTGTGGCCTGATAGGGTGACAAAAGGTCACGAAGAATTAGCTGGAAAGTAGGTGATAACTAGGTCTCTTGGGCACTTAGTACCTACTTTGTTGAACTGGAATATAGGGCTTGTTACCATGGAATCGTTTGTGGTCTGCTCATTTGAATCTGTCACTTTTTTTTTTCTTTTGCTTCGCACGGTTTGTGAATCTGTCACTTGAAGACGTTCTAGATTTACGAGATTATTATTTGTGTCTGTTGCAATCTTGGGACCCTGGAGTCCCGGTCTTTTGGTAGGCGTACGAGGGGCCGAAGCCAACTCGTAGAGGCCCCGTTAGACATTTCAAATGGAATGGGGCACCGAGGTGTTATTGTTATGAAAGGTAATTCTGAATAAATCTGCAAGAAATCCCGTGAATATAGCGTTCTGGTGCTAGATTCAAGAAGTTTATAATTAAGTAAGTACCTAAGTATGAAAATAAGCAAATGAAGCGCCTAAATTTTTTAAACTTTTTTGGAATTCTGTCTGTATAAACCATGCTGAGACTGGTAATTAATACAAGCCTTAAAGCTTAAATGGCGTTTGTCTTCCAAAATTAGAAGAAACCTGTTCGGTGAGCAAACTGACAAACAATCATTTCCTCTATATTAAGTACCAGAGTATATTAAAATGACGCCAACGCGTTCAAATAAACTTCTCAACACATGAATATTCAGAAACGGTCAGTGACTAACCTCCTTCGTCTCAAACTACGGATCTTAACATTTTTTTCTTTGTCCGTGTCTTGAGTAAACAGCTGATCAGATGAATCATTCAACCTTTTCTTTACGCAATAAAACTAACAAGTTATTCGTAAAGGAACTATGCACTAATTTACTGACACATTTATTTCCTATATCTATCTCGATTTTATGGAGATTAATTTGAAACAGTGTCGTAATTTGATGTTTAATTAATATTCATGAATGACTCAACTTCCTCTTCGATTAGAATGGAAGAATCGAAAATGAGAGGAATTTATTAAAAAAACGTCTTAAATATCTACTAAAGTTGGATTTTTCTTTGTGTTGGTCACAGTGAAGTCGATAGTGCAATACAATTTTTATTAAATTACTTTCTATTAGCATTTTAAACCTCTTTTAACTAACGAGTAGGCTGTTCAATAAATTCCATTTTCAAAATCAGATTTCTATTAAAAACACTATTTTTCAAATGGTGATTTCTATCTAACCAGCCTATAACTTAATCTTGTCCATTTGAGGTGTGAATATCTCACGGCGGCTATACTTTACCAAAGGTTTTACGATCTTGGGATGTTTCTCGCATTGGTCACCACTTCGTTAGTGAGTCATACTCGAAGGTTTAATCGTGGAACGTATATCAGAAAGATGATCTCAAGTAATTAAATTATAAAGGAACGCATCAATAACGATCTGTCAAATTCAAATGACATTAGCTGTCATGTTTCTGGCGGGAAGATCAGTTTTCATGTGAATTTTGTAAGTGCACAATAAATTTTGGCGGCTTAGGTAATATTTTTATTTTATGGTCTTTCTGATACCTTATGATATGCTGGCCGACATTAGGTTATCAATTTGCCATGATAAATACGACTGTTGAATGAAATATAACACTTTAACGAATGTATTTACGCAACACGAACATCACCTTATACCTGGTATTTTAATATCATCATCAATCATTATTTTCAGTTCGTATTTACCCTATAAGCCTTCTGGTATTTAAGCCTCGCATCTTGACATTATCCATGAATTAAACAGCGTTCTACAAAGTATGAGTTTACGCAAGAGGGGGCCATTAAATACCAAATGTTAGTCGAAACTTTACGATGGCGATCAATGGGCCATAAAAGTGCGTATAGTGGGCTGCTCTGACCCCAATGAGACCTATTTTGACGTCAAACGAGTGCATTGAAAGCCAAATTTGACGAGTATATGACGTTGAAGTAAGTAGCTATTGTTTTAAGCATGGCTGATTGAAGATTAGGTGGATGACGCACGATAACTGTCGGTCAGGATGATTGGCCTATGAAGCTAGAATTGATAAGGTCCTATGACATCATGCATGGGGACGCGTGAGGAGCACCACCATATCTAAAAATACAAATTCTGTCCCTAATAAGCATAGGTCCTTACTCCTTCGCTGTTCTGATTGACCACCAAGACACCAAAACAGTTGAATCGGAACTCGTCGAGCTGCATTGCCTCGTCGCTTTTTTGTGTAACTGTCGATTTTAGAATTTTCTCAGATTATTTTAGGAAAATAGGGATAGGACTTTTACAGTGAGATCTTTTCTAAGACCAATGTTTAATCCCGATAGTTTTCACCTGTAGTTTATACTAGCTTTTGCCCGCGACTTCTTACTCGCAAATTCCGTTTTTTCCCGTTCCCGTAAAAGTTTCCCGTTCCGTGGAGTTTCTTGCACGTTCTTCTCCATAGAGATCTACGCTTTAGAACGTGCAAATAGCTTCATATCTTTGACCGACCGACCTTGACGATTCAAAAGTACTTACCTGTACACGTTCTTCTCCATAGAGATCTACGCTTCAGAACGTGCAAATAGCTTCATATCTTTGACCGTCCGACCTTGACAATTCAAAAGTACCTACTTACCTGTAATTTTACGAAAATTACCTATTAATCCTCCTTGCATTATAAAAATCTATTGAAACTGTTGCCATCCGGCCCTCCTGCCTGAAGCTGTCCTCAATGTGTTTTCACTATCACAAAAAGTACCAACATTTACGTTACGACTTAGCAGTAAAAATACTCGGTGGTGAATTAATATCACGCCTCATGTCAGTTTCCGCCAGATGGCAGTGTGTTTTCTATAATGTTAGTTTGTTCTTATTAAAACAGGCGGCGAACGGCGCACGCGCAAGCGACTGTTTTCTTTCCATTTTGAAGCTTTGTAGGGCTGTCGGAGTTAATAGAATTTGGTGTTGTTTCTGGGTGTTATGGATTATCAGAATTGATTGGGGTTGAATTAAATGGATGTTGGTGATTATTTTGAACAGTTTATTTTCAAAAGCAATTTATCGTAACCTGCACCTTTGAGCACAACGCTTTTCGTGCTGCAAATTACTTTTATAAACAAACTAATTTACAGTTTATTTAACGATTATAAATGTGAAAATTAGTCAAACGTGCGGTAGTTCGCGTCAACAATTGATAACAGCTTACTGTTGACCAATTTTTATTTTTAACTGCTACTCCATTAATTTGTGACGCTTCAATAATTTATTAAAAAAAAAAAAACATCAGCTCAATTTTAAATTATTACTCCGCAAACCGACAAGTATCAGCCCTGTACTCCCGAAAGGATTACAGCACTGGCGCGTGTTATTACAGTATTACAGTTAAAATTAACTGCCGTACAGTTTTCAAGTTCATAACACACAGTAACCGAGGATTATTTTAAACGATAGATATAGTTTATTCCGTGAAAGGTCATTGATATTTCAATGTAAACGATTGTTTTATTTGGTAAAATAAACTTTTAGACAGGTTTTTTTTGTTTTTATTTACTTATATTAATTTACCTACAATTTAAACTTTAAAATGTTATTGACTGTTTCTGAAATCTAGTTTAGTAACACTTACACTTCGCCTTGTGCTCAAATCCGAAGGTAGAATAAGGGGCGTGCGTGCAATGCGTATCATCACAAGCCAGAAAAAGCTTACTCTGAGCTGCTACTGAGTAGTAGATCATCATTACTAATGAAAAATCTCAAAAGCACTTAACTTTAAATAGAAGCAAATATTCCGCAGTTGCGCTTGGATCTAGAGTCCATGTATTAATACTGTTCTTTATTAACCTCTTTCTTCTTCTTGTTCTCAGGCCTGCGCCCCTCGCTATGTCTCCTATGTCTCCGCCAAGCTGAACCAGAGAGACCCAGTGGGCACGTGCTTCGTGGCCAACTCTCCCGACCTGAGTGAAGTCAAGGAGTTCTCTCCGTGCCGCACATGTAAGTTTCATGTCGTCATCGTTGCACGCGCATGTCCGTCGCATGCGTGCATGGTCAAACTCATGGAATTGATGTACCTCTTTTGTCTTTTCCGTGATCACTGTGATGAGTCATGGGCTATAGGTACATCGAGGTGTAATCCGGCTGGATTACTTGCAGTCATAATTGATACACTCCATTTACACATTCATACATGAACTACTGCACACTATTATAAACCAATTTTGTATTTTCATAAAACGCCTGTTTTTGTCATTTTCATTACAGAATAATTTTATTGTTAAAAAAAATCACGTAGCTAGACTATAATTCTCATTTCATATTACAACCAATTTTTCAAATTAAAAGTTCACCACGAAACACAGACACCCTCATATAATGGTAACACAGTGTAGTAAAAAGGGCGCCAATGGAGCCATCATGGCCGCTACAATGCCGGTCATGAAAGCGCGCGAAAACCGACTCACTTCCGCCGGTAATGGCGATGGGGCAGGCAAGGGAATTACCGTGACGAGCCTGAGGCACTGAAACATGATTTACGATGCCACTTTCGGGTAAAACGATAAATTTAAGGGTCACGTTACATTACAAAAATATCATTGTGTTATTTGATGTTTTTTTGAAATGTGAAACTTTAATTTTTATTTGCGATCACCCACACAAACTGGGACCACACATTTGTGTGTAACATTATTCAATCATTTTAAGTGTTGTTATGATCTAGTTTAAATTTTATTATGGTTTTTATGTTTATATGTGGAAATATTTTTATTTTGTCATATTTTATTTTACTCGGACACTTTTAGCTCACACTGCACATTTTCCACACAAACATTATTTATTTTATAAAACCAGGTAAAACTTTAATAAATAATTATGTATGCTTTGTTTAGGGTACAGTACAGTGGACGAGGGTGAGTATCTTCTGAGGTAATGTTCGATGTGTAACGCACAAGTCGACCAGTAGAATCTCATACACTTCATCATTAATGTATGAAAATGTTGACCCATCTCATACATTTAGCCATGTGTCCTCTTTGAAGTAACTTTATGTCAAGCTATGGCCACTTTTACCCACCCGGTATATTGAATGAAAAAATAAAAAATAAATAATCCATTTTTGGCAACCCTACTGCAAAAATACAGGGTGAGATTAGTTTGCTTAAATAAAAATGCCATAATTTTATTAAAAAATGTTTTGTATAATTTTATTGGTATCTGTTCTAAAACTGAAACCTCATTGACGTTTTTTATTAAAGCTGATTTTAATGAATTTTATTTTAATAGACAATCTACTCCTGATCTTGTAACCGATTTACCTCGATTTAGTAACATTCGTAAATGTTTGCATGTATTTGTACCTATATGTTGTACTGTGTTCTTAATATTTTATGTGAAAACATTGCCATCGTACAGAAGACAACTCGACACCATAATAAATAAAACACAAACGATGAATTCCATTAATGTATTTGTATGTGTAATTGTGTACCAGAAGAGGATCTTGTTGTCACGCCGTAAAAAACACGCATAGTTTCATAAGTTCATATTTTTTATAAATGGACATGTTTAATATATCGAGGTAATGATAAAACTCATATGAAATGAATAGAAAAACATTTGTATTATAAATAAAAAACACATAGTAAACTCAGTCAAGCACCCTGTATGTACAAACGCTAGCACGTCAAGTTACAACAATCTGTCAAATTTCTTTAATAGATTTTCAACTTTACTGCTAAAGCACCAGGTTCAAGGTTGATTGGGAAAATTTGTCAGTTTTGGGTCACTTGATGTGCTTGTGTCTGTACTGTACACTGTATATTAAAGCATCGTATAAGTGCATAATTCATAGCGGGTCTATATTGATTGTTAATTGATTTGTTTTTAATTTACAGCGAGTCACGGGCAGCGCAAGACTGGCATGTGCCAAGCCGGTTTCTCAGCAGCTATCTCAAAGGTAAGCTTTTATAAGCAATATTGTCTAAGTCTGAGAAGTAGTGATTAAACGTTTTTTAAAGTAATGAGAAAAGCTATTTTGAAATTTTTTGAACTAAAATCACTCATCCTGTACAAACAAATAAATATTTTAGGTATTTTTAATCTGACGCAAAATAAAAAAAAAAGAATTTTTGCGACATTTAATAACGGTGCTGTCATTTATCAATTGTCTCCAGTGTTGCAACACACAAAAATATGATGACAGTTTATTATCTTTTTGTCACACCAATTACGTTCTATTTCCAATTATTTCGAGTGAAATCCGCTTTTCATCAGTACCGATTCCTGGCAACATTAAAAAGTGAGGTTATTAATTTAATTTTCATAAGTGGTCGTATTAAAATGCAATTATTGTGGCAGTCTGTCATCTTGTGACAAATTAGCCACGGTGTTTTGGGTAATGGGTAGTCATTATTATTTTATTACAGAGAAGACGAAAGGTGAGGTCGGGTTATGGCTTGTGGATTGAATTTTATCGTTGCACAATGGCTGCAAAACTTTGCACCTTGTCGATTCAGATAAAAGCACTGTTCTGGAAATCCTATCATGGATACTTCAGTAAATACTATTATAAATTCAAATGCTGAGATCAGTTGTTTGCTTCTGAAAACTTTCGTTATAAAAGACCACTGAATTATTCGGAATTTGAGACAAATAAAAGGAGAAAAAAAACCGCAAGTTGCTCTTTGAATATTTATTCGTTCTGCTCGAACATGAACCCTTCAAGTCATTTCATTTTTAAACCAAAACACGAGCTCTTTTTGTTCCAAAAAAAAAATTCTTAGATACTACTTTGATGTAAAACATCGTGATTTTACGATCGTGGGAATAGAATTATTTTTGCCCATAGAGGAATTATCATCGTGATCGCGGCGGCCGGCTCACACGTGACGCGCATGCGCAGCCGCGCAGGCTCCTTATGAATTATTTAACTTTTATTGTTGCCAGTGCAAAAAATAAAACAAGAAATGGTAAGATTTCTATTTCGAGAATAGTGAGCGAATTTTATTGCAGTTTTATTATGTCTCTGTATTTGGGACACAATTGAGATTTACCGCTAAATTCTGACAGGACAATCCCTTGGTGTCCTAGTATGGTAGCGGGTACCAAGCAGGACTTTATTTGTTAGTGTCCCGGTAGTGCTTATAAAATTGCACGAGTATCGTATATGCTGCTTACATACGCAGCCACCCATAAAAGTTGTGAGCTGAACATGGGCTTCCCGGCTCCCGCACAGACCTTACAAAGAAGCTGCGAGGAGATTTTGACTTAATCACTGCACGCACTATACACTTACCATGCCGCCACTTAGCATGCAGTAGTTCTATTCGAGAGTGTGTCGACCAGGGTGGCGTACAGGTTTACGCCCCAAACTCGACATATCCCGACGACGAAATAAAGACCGTGTATAAGGATATATCCAGAGCCATGCATGGTCATAAAACTCACTTCACCGTGGTCGTGGGGAACTTCAACGCGAAACTGGGCCAACGACACGGTGACGAGCTGCGACTGGGGCAATTTGTATTTGAACGTCAGAACCGCCGGGGACACCTTCTTTTTCTTTTTTTTTTTAAGGATGGGAAATCATCAAATGACTTCTTCCGCTCTGGGTGGAACGGAAGGGCGTGTCAGACTCTTACTGACTAAAACCCATCCGTGTTCCTTCTAAAGCCCTTTGCGTTCCGGGGCCGCGGTGACTCTTTCGGGGACACCTACTGACCAGTTTTATGGAGAAGGAGGGCCTCTATATGATGAACTCCTTCTTCAGAATGTGTGAGCACTAGAAGTAGAACTGGCAGAGCCTCGACGGTGCAACTAAAAATAAGATTGACTTCATCATGTCGAAGATCCTTGGGGGAGGCCTAGGATGATGATGATGATGACGATGATGATGAGTGCTATTTTGTAAAACTCTCACCTGAAAACTGAGTGAGCTATCAATTCATCCAATCAAGTCGTAGTGACACTTCACTTCAATGCTATAATTTTTACACAATAAATAAGCTGGTTTACTTAACTAGTGAGCCTAAAAGCAGTGCCAAACTTTAGAAGCATTAGCAATCGCATCTTATATTTTTTCCCGACCTGAAAATAGGTAGAACCTGAGACGTAGGGTTTGCATCTTTATACAGATGCACCTTCTTTCAAATCTCTATATTAGCTCAAGACATGTTTTTGGAGGGAATAAACGTTATTTTTTTTAAATTACCCATCATTAACACCATTTCTAGAAAATATATCTCTGACCGTTATATTCTTATAGCACATAATAAATCAATAAAGATAAGGTAGGCAGGCCGAATTCTCCAAATTCTTTTAAAAAGGTTCACATAATTTTATATCACAGTATATCCTTTTGCGTGTCTTAAGTTACACAGTTCGACATAAGAAAAAATGCTCCAAATGTCTTAAGTCGGACAGTTACACATAAGGGCTTGGTCAGGATTGGACGATAAAAATCTGTTAAGACACGCAAAAGGATATATCAAAGAGCAAGCAATCATTAACAGTAATCGTTGAAATTAGAATTAAAATCGAGTCACAAACACACAGACAATTAATTTCCATTATCTAGAGAAATAACAATAAACATGACACCACACGACTACCTTGCCTTTGCCTTAAAATAAAAAAAAGTGATTCATGTCACTATACCGGTTTAGTGGGTCTTTTTTTTCAGTGTTGCCAGGTGAATAAAAACGGTTTCGGTATGGGTATCACGTGCCTTGGGTTATTTTTTAGAATCAAAATCTATCAAAAAAGAGGAAAGGTGTGAGGCTAGCAATCCTTATATTGACATAAATTATATCATGTTATGGCTTCTGTTTATCACCAGAACAATCATAAAGCGTGAGTTTTATAGTTTTTTACAACGTCTCTCTTTTACATTGTGATCAGAGTAAATTGAAAACAAAAATCTATTTGGGGCGTTAAGTCAAGAGTGGATAGGTTGCTTCTAGGCCTAGTTGGAGGCTTTTTTATATTATAGCCGCCACAGGCAAGTCCGGTTAAGCAGACGACAACCTCCAAGGTTGACCTGCGAGATGCTCCCTCATAAATAAAGGTTGCTTCTAGGCAAGCGTGCTCCATCGTCGACCACACCATCGATTAATATAGTAATAGTGGCCAAACACGACCACCTGCAACTTTAACGACCCGTTCCAATAACGTATCTACCTTTAACCAACTGTCAAATCAGCTACCTTTCAAACATGACGTTTCAGCTACTGTTGGTAGCTAATTGGGCCGTCTGCCCATTCGAGTTGATTTTTGTAAAGTTATATTTTTTTTTCGATCCAGGATAATCACAAGTCCTTAAACAAACAAGACGGCCTCAAACCTCATTAAAATGGCACAACACACTAAAATCTAGACCATTTCTGTCACGCAGTTTCAGATAGCCTTACTCTAGTCTTTTATCATCTGCATCCAACTCGCAAAGATGGTATCTTTTCTCAGAATACAGAACCCGATACCAAGACGTTAGGTACCGTGGAAGTTGGCAATCTTCACGTGGACTCGAAACGTGACGATTTTGCTAAATAGTCTTGTAACAATAATAGGGATTAGTTGGAGAATACAGAAGTGTTTTTTTGTAACAAGAGTGACAGAGCAAAAAATCTTTCATTTTAAAAGAAATGTCCTAATTAACAAAATAAGACTTGATATTTAAAAAAAAATATATCCAAACCGTTTTTAACACTAGAAAGTAAGCTATAAAGGGCATGTTTAAATTAATCTAAAAGTCATACCATCCCAAATTCAGGCTGATTTTAACCTGAATTTAGTGTGCTAAATATAGTTTCCTGTAAATTGCCCACTCGTTTTCTTCAATAATCTAAGGGAGACATAATTGGTCTTGCAACCCTATCCTGCTTTCCAACAGCATCAATTTTATTGAACTGTCCATCTATAGCCCAATAAATTTGTCCCCACCTCGCAGCGAGGTGCGAACGAACACAATTCATTACTATTCATTGGTACACCGTGTTGCATCCTAATGGACCAATGTGTTTGCGGCCGTGATTCACTTGCTAGACGCTATTTAGCTTTTGAGGAAGGTTGTGCAAATCGTCGCGGGTGAATGTGTTCGGCTTAAAGTGTAATTTCTTTTGCCTTTTTAGGGAAATATAAAGTCAACTTTGGATAAACTTTAAGTTGTTTTTGCTTGCTACCTGTCTTATCTATACTATATAAGTACCTGGATGTGAACCTGGATGCGAAAAACGAGCTTTGCTCGTTTTTTTTTTCTATAAACGTTTTCTAAAAATGAAACAAATGCAAACTAAATTTTATAAAAATCGTTGCAGCCGTTTCCGAGATTCAGATTATATATATACATTTATACAAGAATTGCAAAGGTATTAGATATAATCTATGCTATAATATAATAAAGCTGAAGAGTTTGTTTGCTTGAACGCGCTAATCTCTGGAAATACCAATCGGATTTGGAAAATTATTTTTGTATATGATAGCTACATTCATGAGGAAGGCTGTAGATAGGCTATACGTTAACGGCTATTCCTACAGAAAACGAAAGGAAACGACGAAAAACGGAATATGCGCATACGAAGGCGCAGGCAAAACCTAGTAAGTAGGTACATAAAACCTAGAAATCATGCTGAAAATCTCAAATATATATATGCGATGGAATGAAATTATGCGGAGTTATATTATAAAATACCTTTTGAAACAGAATCAATTTAAGGACAACAATGCCAGCTAAAATTCGCGCACTTTTCCAAAAATAATGGTCTACTCGCACAAAAAATATTAGAATTTTAAGGCGACCGTTTTGATAAAGTTTTTTCCTCACCAAAGCTAGCACAATATTTCTCAACATTACTACATCAAACATTCCTGTAGTTTACAAACATGGTTTTGGAACGCGTCCGTAAGCGGCAGCCATTTGCAGACAATGGCGGCGCGAAACGGGCGGGAAATCGATGCGTCCAGGACTTTTGCGGAATTGAAGACTTGTGATTTGTTAAAAGACTTTTTGCTATCAAAATAGTTCACATTTCCAAGAGAATTGCATGGTAAAAGTTTCTAAAATTGAAAACTGCATAAGTACCTACTTTAAAAATTAAAAGTAATGTTTAAAACCAAAAGAGTCGAGGTAGGGATATGTGACCAATAAGGAAAGGATTGATGCGACAGTCTAAAAAATATTTTAACGTGTACCTTGATCTTTTTATGTCGGTAGTATCACAGTAATATCAGCACTAGCTAAATATCCAAGAAGATTTTTCTATAAGAAACTCATAGACAACAACTCATTCATGAGTCTGGCCAAACAAATAATAGAAAATAAAGCTGGTTCAAAGCAAACTGTGACAGCAAACAATAAAATGTAATGACGCAGAACTGCGCGCGCTGGTTACCAATATATGGTCTTGTGTAAATTGTCAACACGCTTTTTGGATCAACATTTGGAAATTCTTATTGGAAAACAAAAGAAACCAGTTGTACAGTTTTTAATTGTACATAAAAATATGATGTCACATTGATTTGAAAATAACTGCGACTGCAGGTGTTGCCAATTATAAAATCATGTCACACTAAAAATCGTTCATATTCAATAAATGTTGCCATCATAAAATTTCAGTTTCAGTGTCCAAGATCGCGATTGAAAATTCATAACCCGACTTTATATTGTATTTACATCTTTATTACATTTATTACAATAGATTCTGAACAATGGAAGCTGCATAACTTACTATTAAAAGACATAATCAACTTTATTCCCTAGATTGTAGAGATGAATATTGGATAAATTGTATTCTGTTTAAAGGCGCAGGCGCAGGTTGTAAATGCAAAATTCATGGGATTTTAAACGCTTCTTATATTTATGCACAATTTAATTGAATATTCAATTACCTACAACAACTGAGCCCTTTATAGTTTTCCTTAGTATTTTACGTGTTTTAGTAAGGGAATTTTACTTTCTTAGGATTTAATATCGTAATAATAGTATGCTAGAATGGTGGAATTGATTATAAAATTATGTATTGTCTTACATTATAATGAACTAATGGTTTTTTATATTCTTAAGGATAACCTACTTACGTACTGCATCATTTTCAAAAAGGTACTTAAATTTCAAATAATTGACTGTCAAAAGCTGTATCAATCGACATGACTCTTGACGTATCGAACCCTCAAATCCGAGCCCTTTCGGTCAACTGTAATAAAGACAACAAAATAAGTCAGTGCCGTAACATCGTTTTGACATTCTGCCCTCCGGTGACACTCGCCGCGCATGCGCGCTTGTCCGCGCTGTATATGGCGCACGCGCATATTTATTCATTGGCCTGCGTACGCTGATTCAATGCTAAAACGACTAGGCTTTTATGTTGTTTTTAGGGCTGCCACCGCCATTTTCGGTTTATGAATTACTTACTATTTTATTTTTTATCTCCATGACAGATTTGTGTACGTTTACGTCGGCAAATGTTTTATTTATATGTGCATTTACATATTTATATTCGCTTTTGCAATGTCCGGTAGTTTCAGTTTTCTAAAGTACGATGTAAATTGAGTCGGTATTGATTGTATCAAAATCTCCATGTTTTTAAGGACAAAATATACTTCTTTTTCCCGTATATAATGTGTTAACTTTAAAAATTGTATATCGTTATTAGTGACATGTCTGAGATATTGCAGAACTTGTGGTGCAGATTTTTCTCGTCGACTTCTCATGGTTCCACTTCAGTTGACGAGATGACGAAATAGATTTCCCGTGTCTAAAACAAGTTTGGAGTAGGATTGTTAAAATTAAACTCCTGTTCCAAGACCTTGTAGAAAAACCGAAAATTAATTAAATAAAATTTTGTGGGAATATAGTAATGCCATAATATGATCAAGATTGTCTCTTTAGTTATTCCTTATTGTTGAAGTGCCCTCCCTGAAATACTATCTCAAAAGCTCAGCTTGTATTTACTCCTAAACAGTTTATCCAACCGTTTGCTCGACCTATTGCCAGTGGTCTTGTTCTCATTAGTAAACACACGACGATCGCCTTCATCATTGATATTGTGGCTAGCACCAGTGCCATCTGACCCCTGCAGACCGCTAGAGACTCTAACTAGTTCAAAGCTTATAGTGATTTGACTTCATCTATGAATGTTAACTGGTATTATAACTACTAGCTGTTACAAGTGGTTCCTCTTCTCACCCGCTTCATAAATATCCTTCGTGTCAAAGAACATGGTCTATCATCGCGCAACGTCTGCGTGCTAATCATCTTAATCCGTTCAGCGGTTTCTAAGTAATTGAGTTAAAACATCCTAAAATTTACAAGCTAGACTAAAAGTCACCACTTGTTCTGTTTTCACCATTTCAACACAAGAGCACATGTCGTGATCATTAAAAAAGCTGTTATCTCCGACAAATTGCAAAAGACACGGCTTTGCTACTAGATCGTAACTTGAAATGCGCATGTTTACACGTTTTTTGTGAAGTTTCTTGTAACTTCAAGTGTGTTGGTTGTAACTTGAGTCCGGGGGCTTATCTCACACGTTCACACGCACCGATTTGTCGTGTCTGCTTTTTGTCTTTTGAGAGATTTTGGGCTAAAGGATGAGCGGTAGCGGGGTAAACACTTATTAAAGAGATAAATCAACATTTCAAAATATTATTTAAGTAACCTTCATGTACAGTTGTGGGTTCTTTGGCGAACTAAATGCAACAAGGCACTCTCTACCAGTCAACCTTATTATCTTGCTGCAATCGCCTGATGCTTACATTCGCATCGAAATCTTGGTAACCACTTGGGAATCCTTTAACAAATCACGAAACAGAAGTTAAAAATACATTTGTTTTTTGGTCATCATTATTTGAAAAGAGTAACTATGGAGTTTCTTGTCCGTTCTTCTCCATAAGAATCTACCTTTCCGAATGGACAGTAGAGTCACTTTATTAATGTAACATTATTATTTTACTGAACTGTAAACGATGACGTTCAAAAGTGCCGTTTAATGGCCTAATTGAAATAAACGTTTTGACTTTGACTTTGACTTTGGTGCTGTTAGCCTATTTATTTATAATAATAATATCTTGGGACAACTCACACACGGTCATCTGATCCCAAACTAGGCAGAGCCTGTGCTATGGCAACCAGACAACTGATAAACATACTTATATATTTCTAAATACATGCATATTATAGACAAATTACACCCAGACACAGAACAAATGATTATGCGCCATCACACAAAGATTTGTCCTGAGTGGGAATCGAACCCACGACCTCCGGTTTAGCAGTCAGGGTCACTAACCACTCGACCAACAGGCCAGTCAAGTCCAGTCAATTTATGAACATAATCTTCCAGTATTTAGCATCTGCTTTGTTAGAAACGATGCACGATGCGTTAACACAATATTGTTAATCTTTAATCAATCTTGTCTTGTCAAACTACTCAAATTATTTTATATGTCATCAGTTTTTTTCCTATTGCTTTCTTTATAGGCAGTTCAAGAATCTCATATACAATCTTAATACAATACATAGCAAAAGGAGTATCTAAGGACCAAGATATTGTTACCCGCGATCCTTTTTTAAATTGACTCCCCATCATCGGTCACTTAATTCGTTAGTCAAACACAGACCAAATGACATCACACACTTATAAACTGATGCACTTTATCTATCCTGACTGCAATTAGGCCAGTCCAGGGTAGGGCAGGGATCGTCCGTGCATTACCATAAGTGGGACATAAAAAGGGTCTAATCGTAAAACACTTTGATGCTCTCGTTCTAATACTAGAGTGAACCTTTATATTGTGTTCGATGGGCTTATTGTTTTAAGAGTATCTTTGTAATATATGCTTTATTCATTATTGAGAAAGGATTTTGTATCAGTATTTGAGTTGAATTTGCGTTGAATTTTGAGCATACTTTTTTACTCTGTGTTTCTTCATTTAATATCTCTATGTCTCTCGTTTATATCTCTGTGTTTTTATCCCTATGCTAGTTAAAGAGGGTCCTTAATATTGTCCAGTTCTTTTCGTCTATTTCTTTGGCCAATCCGCCAGGAACCAGTTCAAATCTTTCGTCAAAATCGTCTTTCTGTTTCTGCGTCAACAATAATTAACATCTTATATTTGATTTATCCAGGATGGACAACGACTCTTCATGGGCGCCCCAGGCAGTTTCTTCTGGCAAGGTAACGTAACATACAAGTAAAGACTAACTAACTACCTAATATAGACTGCATTCAGTTTTGATAGCTGCGATATAGAACAGTAGCCACTTAATGAGCTACGCATGGGTGGAAATTAGTCCTTAGAGGAAGATCATCATAGACTGGTTTGAAATTAACTATCACCCTGGACTGACTACTATAATAATATAGAAAGTAGTGGGGAATTAGTACAATACAGACGACACAGTAAAAACTGGACAGTTTGCTGAAATTAAGCATTCAAGTATACAATTACTTACTTGATATAATTTAATGTATTTATACCACATTTTCAAATATGACACTTTCGAAGAAATTGCTGGTCACTCGAAAACAGTATTTAATCAAATAAAATATAAAGCATTAAATGGACTGCTAAAACAAAACAACGGGAAAAACAAACCAACAGGACTCACATAACACAATCTCCAATAAAACATGAAGTTGGAGAGACATTCCGAATGATAACTGACACTAAAATTATTCACAGGGCGAACGTTATCCATAGATCGGAATGAATCGTTCATCTACTATATGCCGAAAATACCGGAAGAAGGTAAACATATCCAGACGTATCGCCGATTGACATCTTAACTCTTAACAGCAATAACATAGAGAGGCCTCGATTCGCATAATCCTTATCAACGCCTTGAACATGGACAGTCGTTTTAAATTACATTTTTGGTGTTCGAGTATAATAATTTATTAGCTTTAACGCAATAACATCTGCCGGTCTATTCTGACAACATCTCACCGTGTAAACTTAGGTGGTGTGAGCATGAAGTGAACTGTCATTCCATCATGTTTGTATGGATTGACAGCTCACGTCATGTTCACTTCACTTAATACTAACACGGTGAGACGTTTACAGAATCGCACTACTGTAGTGCTATTCTGTCAACATCTCACCGTGTCAACTTAGGTGGAGTGAACATGTATTGAACTGCCATCATCATCTTCCTGCTACTGCATCCCATGTTACTTGGGGTCGGGGCGACGTTTTTTTCTTCCATTCTGTCCTGTCAGCCGTCACTCTATCACTAACTCCCTTTTCTTTCATATCACAATACATCCATATTTTCTTTGGCCCATCTCTCTACACAACTCTTTTAGTTACATGCATTTCATTTCTCCTCTTCACATGAGCATACCAGGATAAGTGGTTCCCTTTCAAATTTTTCGTCACTAGCGCCACTTTTAAAATACCTCTAATATACTCATTCCTCTCTTTATCCATCCTCGTTACTCCACCCATCCATTTCAATATTCTCAGCTCCGCTACATGCAATCTTTCTCATCCGTATTGAAGTTATGAAGTGAACTGTCATTTCATCTTATTTATATGGATTGACAGCTCACGTCATGTTCACTTCACTTAAAGCTTACACGGTGAGACGTTTACAGAATTGAACTGCTGATTTATTTTATTTCATTAAATAGTTAAGTCGCTAACTGTTGCTTGCTTTCTAAATTATGTTTTCTAATTGATGAACCGTCGATTTTTTATTTTGGTTTGAACTTCCTATTTCCTGCTAAAATTGATTCGTTTTTTTTTTCATTTTTAAAAGAGGATTTTTTCCAATGATCAACAAAAATGTTGTACTTGAACATAGAAAATGTATTTAAAATAACAACTGCTCAGAACTATTGATGGCAGGTGTTGAAGGAAAAGATAACTATTTTCTTACAATATTTGCCATAAATACCAAGAAATCATTAGCTTTCCTCAAGACATGGTGTTCTAAGGTTTACCCTACGGGTTCTACCTTCCATATTCTCCAATCTTTAAGAATCCATTAATTTCTTTAATTTCTATAAAACATTTAGCGGTAGTTAAATAACGAACGTTGTGCACGAGATATTAGATCATAGTTAGTTTATCCATTTCATATCTTTGTGCTAACAATTTGCCTACTTGGATGATATCATAGTCCACAATCACGATTGCAAGAATTTGTGTATTAACTCACGATGTCCAAAGAATGAAGGACATTTTGAACACATCCAGGCCTAAACACCACAACCACAGCATGTGGATAATCAAATAATCGTTTAAATCTTTTTAAAATGTTTGTCATCTTATCAAAGTAAACTATGATTACAAAAATGTAAATAGGAATGACAATTCCCATGAAGTAGTTTTTGAATCCTACGGGTCAATAGGTGTTTAATAGTACTCAACAATTTTGTAACCGTAAAGTGTCCATGCTTTAAACTAAACTATAAAATATCATTGGCTTTAGCTCTGACTGAACACAGTGAACTCAGCTATTTTTATTGAGATCTAATTGAACATACAATGTATGCAAGATAAATACGACCTTAGTCGTTCTGTTAAGTGTTGGTCTACTTTGACAGAAGGACTGCTTGTCTTATGTAGTGCTAGTGTTTCGCCAGAGCCGTTACCAAAATTAATTTACCAATAAATACCTTTTTTGCGGTCGCTGTAACAAGGATTTGGTGATATATTTAACATTTTTTATTCCTGAATCTCACGCTTGATATGGTGTGATGACACCTTTGGTCATTTGTATGCTAATAATAACCTAATAAAAGCGTTATACGGACGCCTTTAATATATGACATGAAACGAACGATGTTACAACCATCATCACATGAAACTGCCTCTCCTGGCTGCTGGAACGCTTGACATCATCTAATGATAGATCATGGAACATGGTCAAAAATGGTACACGAATGATTTACGTTTTGTGCTGTTTCGATGTATTAAACACGAGTTTCCTTTGGACGATTTTCAAATCCTCATTAACATTCCAAACTGTCTTGTTCTCAAGCTTCTTATCAAAAACATTTTCTGATCATGCTTTTATTGGGAATCCTTCCATCATATGCATTCTCACCTAAAATCGTCCAAATGCAACTTATAACAGCCCATCCGGGGAAGCTTTACTGAATCACCATCTTCATTTTAGGTCAGCTGATGTCTCAATCGAATAGAAATCGCCCAGCCTTGATAGCGACTCCTGAAGCTAGTCCTAGGTACGATGACTCTTACATGGGTTACTCCATCGCTGTTGGTGACTTTGCTGGTCAAGGAATTCAGGGCGTTGCTGTGGGAGTGCCTAGAGGAGCTTCACTTAAGGGTTTGGTAAGCTAAATTAGCTTTTTATACGATCAAATTCTTCTTTAAAATGATTATATTTCTAGATACGGTATGAATATATGTAAATTGAATTGTCTAGATGTTCTTTAGTCACATTTCCAGACAGAAAATATAATTAAATTTCATAGTATTTTATAAATTAATGTCGCAGAAAATCCGACTTGTCGAAATTAACTTGCATTAATTTGAATTGTCCTATTATTCCAGGTCGTTCTCTACACTTGGGAGCTCCAGAATATCAAGAACATCAGTGGTTCTCAGATCGGTGCTTACTTCGGGTACAGTATTGCGTCCGGTGATGTTGACGGCGATGGCTTTGATGACGTCATTGTTGGCGCCCCCATGTTCAGTAGGAGCAAGTCTGACGGATTTGAGCACGGGAGGATCTATGTTATCTACCAGGACAAAGATAGGGTAAGGCTTTATGTTTTTATGAATCTGTTTAAGCAAGAAAGGTTCTATGTCTGCATGTGTACTTAATAAACTCATGCCCTTTTTTCCATGGCGTAGGCTGAAACCACCGAATTATTCATTATAGAACTCTTTTTCTGCTATTACTGTAATAGCTAATGCAGTAAACAATGCCCTGTCATCAAATTATCCTACAATTTCTTCTACAACATAATACTGTTCTTGAGTTTTTAGAATCCTTCTTTATTTTACAGTCATTCACAAGGAGTCATGCTAGGACCGGAGAAATATCTCGAGGCAGGTTCGGTTTGGCGGTCACCTCACTTGGAGACATCAACTTCGATGGTTTTGGAGGTAACTAATTGAGTCATGGAACCACGAATGTTAACACATTATAAAGTATATATTATGCACATTATAAAGTAGCATAATTAGTGCACTTCAATATCTGTCTTAAACTATTACTCTATTCACAACACGAGTTGCAACATTTGATGACTTCAAAATATTGTTCTGTTTCTGTCAATTAACGGCAGTAAGGTGTTTTAAATACTTTATAGCTAAATGTATTTAATTATATTGGTGGTGCAAACGGTCCTCAGAGTGCTTTCTTCTCAAATCTTCTTCTCTCTTTCTCCTAGACATAGCCGTCGGCGCTCCCTACGGCGGCGAGAACGGGCGCGGCGTGGTGTATATCTATCAGGGCAGCGAGATGGGCATCCAAGAGAAGTACTCCCAAGCCATCACCGCAGAGGAGATCTCTCCCACCCTCACCACCTTCGGATTCTCCCTGTCAGGAGGAGTGGACCTGGACAATAATAACTACACGGACTTGGCTGTTGGTGCTTATAAGTCGGATAGTGTTGTGTTTTTGAAGTGAGTTGACATTATGATTTTTTATTCGGTCGATTCAAGATTCAAAGCATTTATTTCAAATAAACCATTTATAAGCACTTTTGAATGGTAAAGGTTGGTCAGTCTAAAACATAAAGCTATTTGCACGTTTTAAAGCGTAAATCTCTATAGAAAAGAACGTGCAAAAACTCCACGGACACTCTTTTAAATCATGTTACATTGTATTACAAAAATCTCGATTAGGTTCAAAACCGGGAGGAAGATTACGATTAGCACAACATAAATGGATAAGCATAAATGTACTCTGGTTTGCTACTGCGTGGTCTCTTATAGAAATTCCAGAAACATATTGCCCTAGTCGTAATTTCAACCACTGGACCAAGAAGACAAAGATTTTTTGTCTCGAATTGTAATAAACTGGTAAACTAAAAAATGTTCATCTATACTTTTCCAGATCTCGCCCCGTCGTGAAGGTATCAGCCGACGTAAAGTTCTTGGGTGACAGCAAACTGATCTCTCTGACAGACAAGAAGTGTCACTTAGCAAACGGCACCACCGTTACGTGTGCGCAGCTCATGTTCTGCTTGACATATGGTGGCGTTAACGTGGATCAGCAGATTAGTAAGTGTTTTCATTTGATTTTTTGCATTATTACCATTGGTTACATTTTCCTTTCCTACGATACTTCTGTTCAAGAGTTCAGGATTTCTTTTAGCAATAACTTCAGCCATATTTTCATTATAGTCCCTTTTCTGAGATGATTCTTTGCAATAAAATTTCTATACGCTCAGTTTATATGTATATCTGAAGAACCTGCTGTATCTAAGTCCCAATTTCCATCGATTTCATTATTATTATGGTTAAGTACATCATTCACTATTCGATCAAAATTGAGTGTCACAACACAATATGACAATAATGTGTTATTTGTTTCCAAGCGGAAGGATATATCTGCTATTTCGGTGAGTGGTTGAAGTAGCGCTAATTGGTACCATACAGAACCAAAACCACCCAATCAACACCATCTTATCATTATTAATGTCATCAATCTTCATTTGACACTTAAAGTGTCAAATAGAGATACTGAGATTAGTAGTGGAATTTTGAAATGTAAATATTTGTTAGTCGTTTGTGAGTCAGTGTTAGTTGTATAAGTGACTGCACTCAATTTAAATGTTCTATACGACACCACAACCATATCTGCTTGATCATGTCAATCTCATCACAGTTCCATTGCAAAAAAAAGACGGTGCCGCCCGTCTTGTATGTCACCATCTTTTTCTTGCGCTGGAGCATTGATGGTAGCACGTGATACAGTTCCCAGACTTGCATCATCTCAAGCTTTAATAATTTCTTCACCAATTTTCAGAATTTGAGGTGACCCTGGACCTGGACTTTCGTCAGAAGAACACGAAGAGGTTGTTTGTCGCGGAGACCAGGGAGACAATGTACAAGACGCAGATACTCTTGACACAAGACAAGCAAGAGTGCAATAATATCATAGTGTATTTGGATGTGAGTTCCGACTAGCATGACGTTTTAAATAATGAAAAACGGAGGAGGTTCTCATTTATACGATTTTATTAACATCATCATCACACGCATAAGTTTTTGTAGATGTAAATTTTCATTTTCAGATTGATAAATGTCATTTATTTCGTAAATAGGTTAAAATAACAGTTACACGTCAATTTTTTTCTTGTTAAATTTCAACTATGTAGATAAGGCCGGCCAAATTAAACGTCGTGTTTCTTGATCCCAAAGTGCAAGAATGAATAACGTCAGTGAACCTTTAAGTTAAGGGTTGCACCGTTATGTTTATGACAAAAAATTATCAATGGTGACAATATTTTGTTTACTAAAGTTTTTTTTTTTTTTAATGGTAGTTAATGATATTTCTCGTTATGCTCTGGTCAGAGCGGGAGGGAGTGACTTACTGACTCTTTCTCACTAGAACAAACCCGTGTTCCTTCAAATGCCCTTTGCGTTCAAGGGCCGCGGTAACTATTTCAAACAATTCCGCAACTCTGGGTAGAAATGTAGCTACAGTATGAGTACAAAGGAATTCTCTAACAGTCAACATTTGGGATAACACTAAAACCTTTTCCTTCCAAATTCCAGGAAGAGATCCGTGACAAACTAACTCCGATAGAAGTGAAGATGTCCTATGACCTGGTGACTCAGCCGTCTGGTAACATAGTGCCTCCAGTCCTGGACCAGACCAGGAGTATCGTCGCCGCAGACTCCCTCAATATCCAGAAGAACTGCGGTCCAGACAACATTTGCATACCAGATCTCAGGATGTCAGCTACAACGTGAGTTTTTTTTTTTACTTTTATCAAAGGCTGGTGATGGTTTAAATATATATTCTTGTATCTTTCAACAAGAAACTCGAAATTAGCATGCTTCTTACTTGCAATGCTTCACACCAAAGTATTCATTGATCAAAAGCAGACACAGGGTGCAACAGAAAAATGTGACGTGAAACCTGATAAAGGGTAATTGTACTCATCATTATGAACAACTTTTACTTCGGGATCTAACATTTTGTTTGCACAACTCGACCAAATGTACTGAACTGAGACTACTGGTTTCTTTTTCGCGATTTCATGGTTGTTCCAATAGGGGAAGTAGTTCATAACGATGACCCTACTTCAGGTCTTGTGTTATATCTGGTACACCTTGTATGCTATGCTTTACATGCTAATTTCGAGTTTGTTCTAATTAGTGTGCTTGTTCATATAGCATTGTGCCCTGTTTATTGTTGATATAATGCTTGTGTAAATAATTGTCTGCCTTTTGCTTCTTCTTCTTCTTCTTCTTCTTCTTCTTCTCTGTGACTAATGTATGCATTAACATTAATGTATTTATATAAAAACTCTGTTTCTCTATCTTCTCTAACGTCTTGTTAACCTGTTTTATTAAATTATGCAAATAAATTATACAATGTGGAGACATCGATACGACAATAAATTTAAACAGTGCCAGTGTTTTAATTTATTGCTGGTTCACAGGAATATTTAAAAACTATCATAAATCCTGTCACCGAAATTAAAAATAAACTTCCCAATTTCATAAACGTCAAAAGAACTCAAACTAGTCAAGGATAGTGACTACTATTCTGACGAAATATTCCAAGTAGTCTGTTGCAGTTAATGACATCAAATCTGTGATTAAAGACAAATCATTCGTTTGAACTAGTACCTATTGCCTGTGTTTTGATTTATTGTCGTATCGTCGTCTCCACCTTGTATAGTTCGATTATTTTTGTTTTTTTATTTATTTCAATTCAATCGTTATTTTTTTTTAATTTTGTGTCTTTTAAAGTGAATTCGAAGACAACATTCTAAAGATTTTTTGCTTTTAATAAATCTACTTTAAAATATTTGAGCTGATCTGACCTAAATATCACTACCTAATTACAGGCCTGCGAATTAAAGTTGAATTTTTTTACTTTTATATTTTTTTAAATTTATATTGTTTTTCGCACCACGTCAGGTTTTTTGGTTTGTTCATGGAGTTTTTCTTTAATAATGACTTATAAAATAAACTAAAGATTTTATCAGCATTAATCGCTACTAAGTGAATGTCGTGAATCAGTTATTAAAAAAAACTTTCTTATTTTTTTTTCTGCTTATTTTATTTTGGCATGTTGGAAATAAAAAAAAATTATTAATAAAATTATCTATGTTTCTCTTTCTATCTCGTGTACTAACTTTATTTTTCTTTTTATTTACCTATTGCTTTTTTATATTGCTTGTTACTTGGCAATTTATTTAATATTTTTTGTTAAGATTGGCTTTTTTAACATATTAAAGTAGACAATAGATTCCAGTAAGAATAAATAATGTAACATAAGCTACTTGTTCTACTATTTCGATTCACGGTCCTCTCTTGCTTTGTGTGGGATTATACAGGGTGTCCCAAAACTCAACGTCAAGCCGAAACGGGGTGACAGGATTGATCATAACCATCACGAGAAAAATCTGAAAAAAAATCTATCCCATGCAGTTTGAAAATTATGGGCATTTTAAGAAAAACCTAGAAATTTGATCAAACTGTACCATTTTTCGGTTATTGTGGTTATTATTTTTTATTTTTGTTCATTTGAACTTTAGAAACGTAATCCTAAATAACATTTCTAGAATCCCAATAAAAAATAATGACACAATTGCCTCAAGTTCCCGAGAATTGAGACTATTTGTTAAACTACGAATTTAAAATTTTCAAGATTCGTCGACTTTGACAGGCCCTCCTATAAAAAAAATGTACTAGAGTGCCTTGGCAAGTAGCATTAAAAGTTGGCGCATTTAATCAGAATTCTAAAATGGTACAATACTTTTTAGTTCCATACAATAGAAAAGAGTAAAAAAATTAAAACCTCAAGTAACCCGATTTTTGCTATCAGATTTTACTCAGTTAAAATGTTTTTAATTCGCACAAGCTCTAGGTAGGTTCTTAATTTAAAGGCAAAATGATGAGAGAGATGGATAATGGGTATGTTTTCCATGAGTGAGCGAGACAGATAGTGACGCCACGCATTGAGACGGAGATGCGTCGTTTAAACGAGTGCGAATGAAACAGATAGATGCTATGGCATCTATCTGTTTCATTCGCACTAGTTTCAGCCAAGCAAATGGCTACGCTACCAGTCCGACACCAACCAGTTAGTACGTTTCGTCTACTGCGCACGTTCGTATTCGCTTGTGTTGATTTAGTACTGACAACTTTGGCTTCTCTTTTTGGACTTGAATCTTTGTGAATTGGACTTGTTGATAACATACCGGCAACTTTGGCTTCTCTCTGGACTTTTGTGTTGGCATCCTTTTTATCTACCATGCCTACGCGCTACACTTCACAAGAATATGCGAACATGCACCTCATTTATGGGGAATGCAGATGCAACGCAAGTGCTGCCGCTAGACTTTATCGTGAAAGATATCCAAATTTAGAGCGCTACCCGGATCACCGCGTGTTTGTTAATGTGCACCGTTCACTCACAGAGGGCGGCCATTTCCCGAATCAAATACAGGCTGGAGGTAGACCTGTGTTTCCTTTCCAGGAAGAAGTATTGCAAGAGGTCGCACGTGACCGAAGTATTTCCGTACGTGGAATTGAAGAAAGAACGGGAATACCGAAAAGCACTGCTCATCGTATTTTACAAAGAGCCGAAATGCATCCGTTTCACGTACAACGAGTTTAAAGTCTTCTACCTCGAGATTATCAGGAAAGGATTTCTTTTTGTAGAACAATGCTACAGAGGCATAATGAGAATCCCCAATTCATCCAAAAAATTCTCTGGTCAGATGAATCGACATTTAAAAAAGATGGTTACATGAACTTGCACAATTATCACGAGTGGCATGTGGAGAATCCACATTTAATGCGAGAAGATAGATCCCAGTATCGTTTTAAAGTAAACCTGTGGGCCGGAATTTTAAACGGTAAAATTATTGGGCCTATTGAACTGCCTGAGAACTTGAATGGAACTAATTACCTACATTTTTTAAGAGAAGATTTACCAACCCTGTTAGAGGACGTACCACTAGCAGATCTTCGCGACATGTGGTTTCAACAAGATGGCTGCCCAGCGCATTTCGCAGTGCAAGTAAGAGATTTCCTTGACCAGGAATATCCGGGAAGGTGGATTGGACGTTCGGGCACTATCTCGTGGCCCGCCCGTTCACCAGATTTAAATCCCCTGGATTTTTTCTATTGGGGAGTTCTCAAAGAAAAAGTTTACTCAAAGCCCATTGAAAACGTAGCCGACCTGCGTGAACGCATTTCTCAAGCAGCTGAGGCGATCAACTCTCGAAGATATGCCCGACTAATAAGTAGATCTTTTTTAAGAAGATGTAGGGCTTGTATTGAGGCTGATGGTAAACAATTTGAACATTTATTGTAATAAAAAACGTTATTTCTCTATCATCTGACTTTTATTCCAACAAACCTAATTATTTTACTAATTTTACTAACTTTTTTTCACTTTGGTAAAAGTGGCGTCACTATCTGTCTCGCTCACTCATGGCGAACATACCCATTATCCATCTCTCTCATCATTTTGTCTTAAAATTAAGAACCTACCTAGAGCTTGTGTGAATTAAAAACATTTTAACTGAGTAAAATGAGATAGCAAAAATCGGGTTACTTGAGGTTTTAATTTTTTTACTCTTTTCTATTGTATGGAACTAACAAGTATTGTACCATTTTAGAATTCTGATTAAATGCGCCAACTTTTAATGCCACTTGCCAAGGCACTCTAGTACATTTTTTTTATAGGAGGGCCTGTCAAAGTCGACGAATCTTGAAAATTTTAAATTCGTAGTTTAACAAATAGTCTCAATTCTCGGAAACTTGAGGCAATTGTGTCATTATTTTTTATTGGGATTCTAGAAATGTTATTTAGGATTACGTTTCCAAAGTTCAAATGAACAAAAATAAAAAAGAATAACCACAATAACCGAAAAATGGTACAGTTTGATCAAATTTCTAGGTTTTTCTTAAAATGCCCATAATTTTTAAACTGCATGGGATAGATTTTTTTTCAGATTTTTCTCGTGATGGTTATGATCAATCCTGTCACCCCGTTTCGGCTTGACGTTGAGTTTTGGGACACCCTGTATATAAACGTGCGGTAAACACTAAATCCATTGAAATTAAATCAGCCTAAGTTTTAAGATAGTTTAAAATTGGGACAAGTTAAATTATTGCTGAGTTTTTCCACAGTAACAAACTGACAATAACAAAAAAAAAATACGCGTTTTTTTTCTTGCGGTATTCGTTACAAAACCGTGTACGATTAAAAAAAATTAATATGAATAAAGATGTGAAGTTCTCACTATACGTACGCACAGCAAAACCATCTTTTTTTCCCGAAAGAAGTAACCCCAGCAGTACTTTGTAGGTACTAACAAGCAATGTATATAGTGTGCGCTTTTGTGTGTGTGTTTGTGTGTTAACGTGCTTCGTTCTAATCCATTCAAGTACCTACTGTGTCGTCTCTAACGTGAGGTGGTGGATGTCATACATGTAAATAACTTTTATATTAACACTAATACAATAATAATTATTAATAATAAATAAAAACAATTGAAAAAAGGAACCATTCGCAGACCTGTATTTTTTCCCACAGCCCGACAGTTAACTACGTGTTAGGATCGGGAGAAAACGTCAATATTGATGTGAAGGTAGAGAATTCAGCTGAAGATGCCTTCGAAGCGGCGTACTACCTGGTCATACCTAAAGGGGTCACCTACGCGAAGATGGAACGTTTGGATAAGAACGCTGAAACCATGATATATTGTTCCATCACCAACAGGTTCGCTAACGGTACTAGCACCCTGAAATGTGATTTGGGAAATCCTCTGGCTAGTAGACAGAAGGTAAGATGTTTACAATTGAACTCGCTTAAAAGATATGGATTTGTTTGGTAGATCCGTCTCCCGAATACGTTTGCTTAAGAAATTTTCAATTATTATTTTTTTCAAATTTTCTGTTTAATTCGTCCTTTGAAAGGTTCATTAGAAAACCAGCGTCAGACAGCATCAGTCTGTCTGACATATCGCTGAAATGGACCTTTTTAGTGCAGCCGTGAGACACACACTTGGTTTTTGGCATAACTGCCTTTTTCTTGTTATTTTTACCGTGCGTGCTTCATGTACCTGTGCTAAATAATTTTTATTCCTTCTTTTCTTTCTTTCTTTCTAGAAATATGTTTGGAATTTTTGATGTCTTCAGTAGGTTCATCTACAATATGTGACAAGTTTATTTATTTACTAGCTTTTGCCCGCGCCTTCATCCGCGTGGAATAGTTACTTTGGGCAGCCATTTTTATTTTTCAAAAACGTTTCAACATATGTTTATTTATTACTAGCTGCGCCCGCGGTTTAAAAGTCAATCAAGATGTCACGTAATCACGGAGTGAGCTGTCATTCCATTTTGGTTATATGGATTGACAGCTCACCTCGTGATCACTTCACCCAAGCCTTCACTTCGACATGTTTACACAATCGACCGGCTGTAACCTGTTACAACTGTAGCCTGTAGCAATAGCATAATGTTGTGTTCTAGGTGAACTTCCGCCTGTTCCTGGAGGTGGACTCCAGCGTGGAGTCCCTGAGCTTCGACATGGAAGCTAACTCCACCAACGTGGAGCATGGCACCTTGTACGACAACAACCAGCACATGAGCATCAGCGTCGTTTTCAAAGCAAAGCTGTCCATTATTGGGTAAGACTAATGTAGACTTAGATATATTTCTTCTACTAGCTGTGCCCGCGACTTCGTCCGCGTGGAATAGTGTCTTTGGGTAGCATTTTTAATTATTTAGGCTAATTATTTTACAAATAAGACACATACGTATATACACTTTAGTGAGCTATTTCCAGTATGTCACTGCTCATTAAAAAAGCACTTTACAAAGAGCTTATTAAATTATTTAAGTATATATATAAGCGCGCTCCAACTGAAACTTCTATTTCACATTTTGTAATGACTCCGTAAATGTTACATCAGAATAGCTCTAATATTTTGTCTCTTGTCGCAAACTTATAAAACATTCACATAAACCTTACATATTTCCATACAAACTTTCATCCCCTATTCCCTATTGTTATTTTACACTCTTGAGGGTAAAACTTTTAGAAACTTTGAATGTAATATTTATTTATATCGAATCTACAGCCTAAAAAATAAGTTTCAAGCTTCTTGCTCTAAAAATGAAGATACTTTCATACAACTTTTCATCCCCCCCTTTCAACCCTTTTTTCGCATTATAAAGTAGCCTATATGTCCTTTCTCATTTCATTTAAATCGGTTCAGTAGTTTTGGTGTGAAAGCGCGACAAACAGACAGAGTTACTTTCGCATTTATAATATTAATAAAGTAAGAATTTCTGATTTGTACCTCTTGGTGTCGTGATATTCTTTCAGTAAAAACGATGGTTGAAAATCTTAAACGCATGAGATTGGTCACGTGACATTTCGGTACTGTATGTCAAAACCAGAGAACATTTTGAACTTTTGAATGACACTGTGTCTCGACACTCTTGTCTTGTTGTTGTGTGTTACTGTCGTTCTTGTACGTCAACGCAGATTTATTTTTGTGCGGGCCGGTTTGTATCAATTGAACTTAAACGTATTTTTTGTTTTTTGAAGTGTTAACTTCTTATGGGAGGGTAAACCGCTTCGTAACGTAACGCGTTACGGCGTCTGTCTGGCTTCCCTTTCTCTCACGCATACGGCAGCGGTAGGCAGGCTCTTCCTCTCTCACTCTAACCCACAGCGATAGTCGTATTTCGGACAGACGCTTCCCATATTAAATAGTTCAACTTAGATTAGTTTAAGATATCACTTCTATCGGGCGTCCCGAGACGCAAACGTTTTTTTTTTTATTAATTCAATCTGAGGAATTCTGAAAATATTGTTTACATGGATGATTTACTTACAAAATAACTAATTACAGAACATCAGACCCACCAGAACTTCATTACAACGCGTCGCTCTATGAAACTGAGAACACGAGCATATCGGATGACACCAAACTTGGACCTCAAGTGATCCACAAGTACAACCTCAAGAACGAGGGACCCTTCACTGTTGAGGAGACGGAGATATACTTCATGTGGCCGTACCAGACTCTCGAAGGTAAGATAAACAGACTCATGACCAGAGATCGGAATAGGTAGATTATATTTACCTAACTAGTGGCCCGCCCCGGCTTCGCCAGGATGTATAGTTTATTATCAAATTTTTCTTTCATATGAACCTTCTCCTGACAATAACAAACACAACAAAAAAAGAATTAGCGAAATTGGTCCAGCTGTTCACGCGTGATGCCAGGACCAAGGGAAATAGGGATTCATTTTTATATATTTAGATGTTCGTGGAAGTATGTAACATAGAGTTGATAATACCTCCTGTAAAATCCCGGAATCATAAACATGACGATTGTTGAAAATGAAATAAAAGGGATACAAGAAACATGTTTTTTTCGGCTTATGTTTCGGAAGCCTACGTGTGCAAGTCCAACTTTCACTTGGCCAATTTTTATTAAACGGGGAACTTCATATATATATTCGGTTTGTCTTGGAATTATAAATTAAAATATAGGTAACTACTATATATAATAATAATATATCTTGGGACAACTCACACACGGTCATCCGATCCCAAACTAGGCAGAGCCTGTGCTATGGCAACCAGACAACTGATAAACATACTTATATATATCTAAATACATACATATTATAGACAAATTACACCCAGACACAGAACAAATGATCATGCTCATCACACAAAGATTTGTCCTGGGTGGGAATCGAACCCACGACCTCCGGCTAAGCAGTCAGGGTCACTAACCACTCGACCAACAGGCCAGTCATATATTTGAGCTATGTCATTCCTTTTTATCTAAACATGTTTGTGACTATTAATAACTGTTTGTTGCCATTCCAGGTGAGAACCTGATGTACATGTTGGTGCAACCACAATGGCTGGGCGACGTGAAGTGCGACATGGCGAGACATGTCAACATGGAGAACTTGTTCGTCCAGAACCCTTATGCTTTCCTTCTGGGGAAAGAAAGAGAAGGTAAGTTCATTGCTTATTACCTAATTTACTATAATAATATCTATGTTTAGAATGTTTTTGTAAAAAGTCTAAACGATCGTTATCGTTAGCACAACCTTTGTCTCATCAGGTCACAGAAAACCTTATTTATTTATTTAGGCAAACCAACTAAATTCACACAAGGACATTTATAGTACAAGCATTTACAAATATAATACTGCATTGCATTGCATGCATCTAAATTTTAGGTAAGCTCACAATGCAATAATAATTAATATATAGATGGATAACAATGTGATTCGAAATAATAATTATCAATAATATAATCTTTCATACTTAAATACTTAAAATTAACTTGAATTTAACTAACTTGATTTGCTAACGTAATTTTAATTGTTTATTTCAGCTATGATGAGCAGCGAGTTCTACAGTGCATCACAAACTTCAGGTGCCGGTGGATATTATGGACAAGGTAATTTATAACTTCGAAACGATACATAATAAATTTATTCTTCTCGGACGTGACACCTATAGAAAACGCTTCTCAATGTTTACAGTTTACTGGGAACAGTCGTCAAGCAGTGGTCAGGTGAACTCCCAGGCTGGCGGAAACGCTGGCGGCGTGAACATCCAAGGAGGTGGAAATGGACAAAGCAGCGGATCTGGTTATGGAACCGGTCAAAGTAGCGGCTCTGGTTATGGAACCGGTCAAAGCAGTGGTTCTGGTTATGGAACCGGACAAAGTTCCAGCAGCCATTCCAGCAGTGAATCAACCCATTTCAGTAGTAGCTCCAGTTCTAGTGGTAGCCAAGGCAGTAATGGATACGTCAGTGGTAGCCAAGGTGGTAATGGACAATTTACTTTCGGCGGTCAAGATATCAATGTGCAACAGGGGAACAACCAGGGTGGCAATGTACAATTTACATCCAGCCAAAGTGGCAGCGGACAATCCGGTAGCAACCAGGGTTCAAGTGGCAGCCAAGGTTTCTTTGGTGGCAACGGCGGCACTTTCCTATTCAATCAGACTTGGACTGGTGCCAATGGAAAAGAGTTGACCATTGAAGAACAGGAAGAAATCAAGAGGAAATTGGCAGCTGTTCTAGCTCAAGGAGGTATGGACCAGAGCGCTCTAGCAGGGATCGCCCAGGGCGTGTTTGGTGAGGGCTCATCGGTAGTGAGGGTGAAGAACAAGACCATTGTATATGATGCGAATCATAACATTGTGTCGGAAATTGAAACCAGCACTGAGTATGGAAGTCTTGGACACGAAGGAGAGCCTGGAAGCTCTTTCAATGTGTAAGTTGATATAAATGAACAAACATTTCTACATGAAATTGCTTGAAATAATAATGTTCTTATTAAAGTATATTCTCGTCTTTTCAGATATGCTAACCAAGGTGGTGTCAACAACGCTTTTTTGCAAGGTCATTCTCAAGGTTCTTTTCAAAGTGGTTCTCAGGCATCTGGCACTTACTCTCAAGATGCAGGCGGCTTCAATCAAGGATCAAGAACCTACAACCAGGGATCAGGAGTCTATAACCAGGGAACAGGAAACTACAACCAAGGTTCAGGAACATTATATCAAGGTTCTGCAGCCTATGGTCAAGGATCTAGGAGTTTCGGTCAAGGATCAGGCCAAGGCACTTTCGTTCACGGCTCATGGGCGACCACAGAAACTGTCAATCCTGAAATCGCGAAAGCTGGTTCTTCAACCTTCAGAGGATCATCAAGCGTTACCGTGGTAGGAGATGAGGAAGAAGATAAATTAGATGGTTTCGGAGTGAACGCTGCGTACAATCCCAATAACGAGTTCAAATACGGCATGGCTGAATTCGACAGTAATTCTGATGGACGTCAAGGAAATTCTGGAGCTGGTGGTGCACAGCATGGTGGGAATTACGCAGCTGGAGGAGGAGGCTATCAAGCTGGAGGTGGTAGCCAGCAATCTGGCGGTAGGGTGTATCAAACAGCTGGTGAAACTTACCAGACGGGTGGCGGTGGATACTCTTACTCTTCATCATCAGGTAAATTGTATTTATTTTATATTATAGGGTATTTGACTACTATTAAAATTATAATGGGATAAAGTCTTATTTTTGAATACATGTATTTAAACGTGTATATGCCACCGGAAAATAGCAAACGCCGTAAGATTGTAAATTATCGCGTGAAATTGTAAACTGTTTTTTCTACATAAGGCACGGATAATTTGGATACTTTTGAATTTGGATGGGATTTATTGTATACAAAATGATTTTTTCATAATATGTCGAGAAATTATAATCTAATGAGAATTTATTACAATCTTACGGAGTCTGCAATTTTTTGGTGACATGTATAAGCTATATTCCCAGTTTATCCTGTTTTGAAGTTAGTCTTCTATTTCTATCGTTGTAACGCAAAACAATAATCGTTCGACTTGTGACGTCTCGTTCGTTTTTTGCAATATTGAGATAGTCTTATATTTTTTAGATTTTGAAATCAGAGTCAAATACACCTTAATTGTCGAGGAGGCATCTTCATAGTATTCATGGTGTATTATTATTTGACAGGTCGCACATCACACAGCACTCACTCCAGCTCTGGTTACGGCGCCAATGAACGTCGCGAGAACACCAGGAGACGACGACAGGATGGTGTAAGTTTTTGAACTCAAAAGAACAGCTCCACAACCGAATCCAATAAGAAACATGTCGTATACAGGGGCCGGTGTTTGCAACTCCACGCTCCTCAGGGAAGGCCAGCAACGTCCTAATCGTATACCTCCTATAGGGAACGTGCAGGAACTAAAGGTGCCAGCAGAAAAGTGTCATTGTCAAAGATTCAAATTATTTATTTGTGAACATAGGGTATGGTTAAAGATGTTTAACAAAAAAAAAAATATAAATATTGTCCCAAAAATGTCCCGTCAGAAGGCATACAAATATTAACAAAATTGTATTGAAAACAATTTGTACTATTAAAAAACTGCAAAATGATAATAAAAATGTCCGTTATAATTAAAATAGTCTAAATGGTCAATTTTAAATTAACAATTAATTGAATGTCACATTTTAATATAATATAATAATCAGTCAAAAGAATAATAAAATAAAAAAAATGTCAATATACAAATTGATCAATTAGATTAAAATTTGTCATTAAGAAATTCATTAACGGAATAATATTATACTTTGTCATTCAATAATTTAAAAAGATTTGATTTTATAGTATATTTTACTAATAAGTTTCGAACATTTAACGCTAGATGGTACATTCTATTTCGTGCACGTTCTCTTAAATGGAGCGTGCAGGAACTATATAGTTGGCAGCACAGAAGCGTCGATACCAAGTATTCTTATCGTTAAAGTTTCGGATATGCAAGACTAGATGGCATAGTTAACAACGTGCACGTACTATCACCGCACCGGGTTGTCGTCTAAATCTTTCGCTATTTCTACCATTAAACTCTGCAATATGCTACCCCTTGACATCAAGAAGGTGGAATCTAATTTTCCTTTAAGCGTAAAAAATCCGAAAACAATACTTAAAAGCCTTTAAAATTCTTAGTTGTTCTTCGTCATGATTATTATGAATTAAGAGATCCAGAAAGATTATTATATATTTTATTTATTTGTTTATTATTTTAGCATATATATGTATTTTAATACATATATAATCTAAGTTGAACTAGCTGTGGGTTAGAGTGAGAGAGGAAGAGCCTGCCTACCGCTGCCGTATGCGTGAGAGAAAGGGAAGCCAGACAGACTGGCGCCGTAACGCGTTACGTTACGAAGCTGTTTACCCTCCCCTAAGAAGTTATCACTTCAATAACTCTAACCTAACCGAATATTTTTAATTCAGGTGGACCCAGAGCTGAAAAAGATTCTGGAGAAATGCGAGGAGAAGTACAAGTGTGAGGTCCTGAGGTGTACCACGGGGCGCATGGTGAAGGGGCAGGAGGCCTGGTTCGCCTTCCGGTCCAGGATCAACGCGTCGGTGCTCACTGAGGTAAGACTCAAAAACTGAAAACACTTATTTCATATAAACCATTTACAGGCAATCTCACACGTTGCATAGCGTAGATCTTAATGGAGAAGAACGTGCAAAAAACTCCACGGACGTTACTCGTTTATATCATGTTATGTATTACAAAATCCGGGTTACATTATTCTTTTTGCTCCTATGTGTAACTTAAGAGTTTTAATTATAACTTAGTACCTATCTTAGGTTAACGGGAAAGTCCAAAATTTTTCATATGTGTCGGCTATTTTGAAAGAAGAAAAGTTTATTTGCGACAAGCATGACGCAAACCAAAAAAACAAAATAAAGTAGGTAAAATACAAAAGTTATACAAGTTGGGAAGATATGCGTCACATTCGCGCAAAACGGCCATTTTGAGAGAATCACATTCTTTCACATTCACACATCACATTTTTTATACGATTCTTAGTACATTGTTGAGCTCTTACTACCTGTGATACAGGATCCTCTTAGTACAGGCATCTACCTATATTATTATCTAAGATTTATAGAAAGAAAGAAAGAAAAATGTTTATTTTGGACTCGCACAAGACCAGTAAAATAAAATTAATAACTAAACAGTATAATAAAATAATTATCTGTGCGAGGCCAAAATGGTCCCTATGTCAGCTACTCGTATTATTATTATTCTATTGTACCAATTATAATTTTGAATAAAGTTTTATTATTATTATTTATTATTATCTCATTGCCTACTGAAAAAGGTTGTCATCCTTTTAAATATTGATTAGAGATATGATTAGGCAGACATAAACTTTTTTTGTCAGCCTCTAATCTGTCCCACTGCCGGGCAAAGGCCTCCCATCCCTTCCATTTCGAGATTAGTTGGGCTTGTACACTTCAATTCAGTAATAGCCGTGTACTCGCAGATCTCCAAGGAGCGCGCGGTGATCCTGTCGACGCTGGGCGCGGCGCGCGTGTCGCGGCTGCCGGCGCCGGCGGCGGGCCGCCCCGCCGACCCCGCCTGGCGCACGGCGGAGGCGCACACCGTGGTCACGCCGCAGCTGGAGGCGCTGGACAGTGGCAGCATCCCGCTGTGGGTCGTGGTGCTGGCCGCCGTCATCGGCGCGCTGCTGCTGCTGCTGCTGATCTTTGCGCTGTATAAGGTGAGTGGGAGGACGAGCTCGTGGCGAGGAGACGACCTTCGAGGTCAAGCAACCCTCGGTTGGTCCGTGGACGGCCATCCATTACATACCGAGACTCCTCCGTGCCTTAGACACCCCGGATGTCATTTGTACATCTTTCACTGTCCTTACCCTACAGAAGCTAAAAAATCTGACACTATTCTTGCCAAGGAGTACCATGTCACCCCGATACTAAGTTGTTGAGGTCAAATAGGCAGTCGGTCGGAGTAAAAATCTGGCACTCGTCTGCATCCAGTTAAACTGGAAGCAGACCCCTGGACACAAACATGAATGAATGGAGGATCATCATATTCAGTTAAAAGTGAAAAAAAAAACAATGAAAGTGGACAACGAGGCAATCAATATTATTTCAGTAAAACTACTAGTATTATAAAAATGTGTTAACTGTAGTAAACCTTAAATTGTTCATCCGCCGTAATCAAATAATTTTATTATTTCCCAGTGCGGCTTCTTCAAGCGCAACCGCCCCTCGGACCACGCTGAGCGACAACCCCTGAACGGGCGCGACGAGCACCTTTGATATCCGACCACCGAGATAGGCGTGACATCCGACACGGGCGGCACGTCGGACGACCGCCGCACGTCGGACGATCGCCGGACGTCCGACTCCGACGGCAGCTCGTCGACCGACGCCGCCAGTGACGTCACTAGTCGCGACTCCACTAGCTTCGACAGATACTGACATCACAGTCATCGTTTGTAAGTTGTAAATGGTGTCAGGTAGCTTGTCACGCTCATTCTTATCATTCTAAGAGCCAATTCTATAAACATTTTAAACAACGTTCGCATCTCCGTCGCAAATCTGTCAATATGTAAGGAAATTATAGGTGTTTTTGACACGGATGAGAATGGAAACGTTGCTTAATTTTTTTTAGTATTGGCTCTGATGATAGGAATGAGTGTGATGTTGTATTAATTTATTTGTAAAACTGTAATTTTTATTTTTATAGAAATGTATAAATATAAAAATCACAGTCGTTTAGAAAGGTAGGTCCGATTTGATTGTATAAAAATAGAAGCCATATTTTACGATGCAATAGTTTTACCTCATGACATAACGAATTTTCCCCCTCCATTTTTCACGTCTTTTTTACAAAGAAGATGAAAGGTCCTACATTTTTTTAATATCTACTTCTATTCTATTTTAATAAAACTAGTCACGATTAAACAATTAATTTTCGGACGCCATATTAGAAATTACAAAATGAGAAAAAAAATGTATGCCGAGGTAGGGAGTGACACATTTTGGATAAATCATAAAAAATACAATTAGAAATATTTATTATAATTTATCCAAAATGAATTGTCATAAAAGTGTAAAATGAATGAAAGATTAAATCTTGACGTGTGATAAATGTAAAAATGTGTGTATGTATGAGAGTTGTTGAAAATGTGATCTAAGTTAATAATTAGGTATTTACTAAATGTGGTAGATAACATTATTTGTTGGAGGTGTATCGAATAGATGAATCAATTATAAGATAAGTAACTAAATTGTGGTAGAAAATATGTAGTCGCGTGTGAAGTGGTTTATTTTATAATTAGAAAAATAAAAATACTGAATCACTACTTCGATACATCTTCGATGTATATATCGAATCCAGAGCTAATGGTCTATAATGTTACTAATAAGATCGCTTTACAAAATTTATATTAATATTTTGGGAGGCATCATCTCAAGAAAGGCGCTTGTTACCCAGCCGAGGTAGATCTCTCAAAGTGCTAAACTGGGTATCAATGAACCTGTAAATTCTGAATAATAGCAATAAAAATGTTGTAATTTAAGTACCAAGAATTTAAAAAAAAAATGTGCAAAGACGAATTATAGTCGCTTTTGCAGATAAAATTAAGAAAAATAAATGGGTACATATTTTTGAATAGTTGTGTAATGTAGTATTCACATAGTGTGCCTTAGCGAAACATATCGTAATAGCTTAAATATTGCTTAATATACCTAAATTTCCAAAAAACATATTGTATGCCTTCTGAAACTGCCAGTTACTAATTAAATATATTAATGTAAATATTTTAGATTATATTATTTTTACAAAGAGACATTTTTTCACAGAACAATATTGCTAAGAGTGTGCAGTATTTTTGGCAAAATGTGTATTCGATTAGAATTGAATTGTACTTAATAACTGTAAGAAAAATAAAAAATAAAATTATAATGGTTGTTTGAACAAATATTTGTAAAAATAAATGTGTAGGCATTGTGCAAATAGTCTTATAAAAAAATATAATTGTTTAAAGGTATATCACTTCACTCGCCAATATGTTTTATTTCACGTCTGTGAAAAAATGCCAAGTCCACTAATAACGCATAAGCATTGTTACATTTTGTAATTATTTTTAATTATTTATTTTTACATTTTAACTATTAAGTATACAGCTTCTACTTATAGTTAATTAACTAAAATCGTTTAGATGCCATACAAATGTGTAATAGTTTATATTATTTTGGTTGTTTTATATCTCGGTAATAATTTCTTTGCATTTACCAAAAAATGAAGTCTTAATAAATTTTTTGTTTTTAATTTTAACACTAATTGTTTTATTTCTAACCCGAACTTGGATTAAAATACAAATTGAAGATAAATATGAAGTTTTTACAATTTTTGGTTCCGTACCCGAAGGGTAACCAAGGGAACCCTATTACTAAGCCTCCGCTGTCTGTGCGTCCGTCCGCCCATCCGTCCGTCCGACCGTCAGTCTGTCAGCGGGCTGTATCTCAAGAACCGTAATAGGTAGACGTGTATTTATATTATAACGCTAACAACCTTAATAATAATTAAATTATATTAGAAATTAAAGGGGGCTCAACATGTTTGTAACATGTTTTTTTTTCGGTTAGTTTGAGGGCAAGGAACCCTTCGTGTGAGAGTCCGACTCGCACTTGGCCGGTTTTTTGCCTATAACTGTGCGTGTTAGTGTCAACAGAAAAATGAAAAAGATAAATTAAGTACCTACTGTTCGGCTGTTTATTCATTTCAATGTTTAAATTCTCCAAAGCCGTGTTCAGAAGTACCGATTTCTGAATGAAGCCTTGATCGAGCTGCGGAACGAAGGAAGTTAAGGTGTTGATCGATACTCGTTGCCATCTCATGGCAACCATTGGCTGACACGACTATCGGTACAATGATTGCTGCGTCCGCATCGATAAAGTATTTATTATTATACTTTAACACCATAATCTTTTCCACAAGATCTCAGTTAAGAGCAATCTCAGTTAAAATAATAAATTATAAGTGATTGTATTCGGTATCGGGCATAAGCGCCCTCTGGCGGAGCAATGAGATAGATAGATAAGCTCGCGCTTGCAGATTAAATTAACTCGTACAGACAGCAAAAAAAGTTGCACATTACTAGTTATATTTCTGTCATTTGCTGACTGAAATCTTAAGATGAACTTTTCTTTTATAGTCTTTAATACAGTGGCAATGTAAAAAAAAATCTTGCATATTTCCATGAGAAGAGTATAATCGAAGTAGTTGCCACATAGAAGTTCCATAAGCCTCTAGGTCAGTACCGCAAAATTACCTAGTAGGTAAAAGTGGATCTTGGGAATTTAATATCGGCCCTCACAAACCAAAACACGTGGCAAACTTTTTATTAATCAGTATCCACTAGACACTGTAATGCTATGGTTTTATGAAACTGGATAAATATTTTTTGCAAGAAATGCGCATCTCTGTTACGCCGTGTTCGCGTAAGCCCCAATCCATTCTTAGAACGTTGGCTGATAGGTGGGACTCTCCGATCTTGGGGCGGTGGTTTTTTTTTTTTTTTTTTAAGGATGGGAAATCATCAAATGACTTCTTCCGCTCTGGGTGGAGCGGAAGGGCGTGTCAGACTCTTACTGACTAAAACCCATCCGTGTTCCTTCTGAAGCCCTTTGCGTTCCAGGGCCGCGGTGACTCTTTCGAACAAATTCCGCAACCCTGGCAGGCTCTGGCCCTAGCGGACCCCGTCTTTTATGCTGACATCTCTTTGAGGCGCGCGTGAAACACAACGCGCCATCGACCCGGGCCTGGTGGTGATCGGACAGCGAGCCACCCAACGCTCGCCGTCCGCAGGCCCGCGCCTACGGCGGCCGGGGATCGCCCTGCGACTCCCGACGCCCGGGGCGTCTTCTCCTGTTGCGGCGGTTGGGGCGAAGGCCTTGCCTTTCCCTCGCGCGGCCCGCCTCCTCCTTCGCTAGCATTACTGCTTCGCAGAAGGAGGTGACCGCTTCCCAAGCCTCCTCGCTCCGGACCATGGATTCAACCAGGACCGGACGCGAGAGGTTGCCGCCGCCGATCGCCTCGACGAGGACACGGCGGTGCTCCGCCCAAGTAGGGCAGACCTCCACCGTATGCTCCACCGTGTCCTCCGGGCGATCCTCACAGTGCTGACACCCGGGCGTGTCTTCCCGCTTAATCCGAAACAGGTACCTCCCGAAACAGCCGTGTCCGGTAAATACCTGCGTCAGGCGGAAGGTGAGGACGCCGTGGCGCCTCTCCAGCCACTCCTCAAAGAGGGGCCTTACCACCGCAATTGTGGCGTGCCCAGCGCTGGGCCGCGATAGTCTCAGTCTCCATACCGCCATAGTATCCTGCCGGAGCTCCGTCCGCCGCGATGCAATTTGCCGTGGCAGCGGAGTTTCGCCCGCGCCCGCGCGTTTTCTTTGGGCCGCGTTGAGTTGGCGGGCTGGTCGCCCCTTCAGCGTTAGGGCCCACACAGGGGCCCCATAAAGGGCCATGGACCGCACGATCCCCGCATAGAGCCTCCGGCAGGAGGCGTTTGGACCCCCTAGATTGGGCAGGAGCCGCTTGAAGGCAGCCCCGGCCCGCTCCAGTCTGGGAGCCAAACGTCGGAAGTGCTCCTCGAAGTTCCACCGGCTGTCGAGAACGAGCCCCAGATACCTGATCGTCGACCCGACGCCGATGTGAACCCCTCCTACCGATACTTGGGATCCCGCTGGTGGCCTGTTCCGAGAACCATGAAAGCACATGGCCTCGGACTTGTGCAGGGCCACCTCGAGACCCAATTGCCGGATCCTTCCAACGACTATCGCGACCCCGCGTGTCATTAATTCGGCCGCTGCCTGGTGCGACCCCCCCTGTGCCAGAACCAGCGTGTCGTCAGCGTAGCAGACTACGCTGACGCCGCTAGGGAGGTCGGCACGCAGCACCCAGTCGTAGCCGATGTCCCACAGGAACGGCCCCAGAACCGAACCCTGTGGAACACCGCACGACATCTCTCGCCGGTTCCACTCTCCCCGGTGACCGGGGTAGATGACGGCCCTGTCCGTCAAATAGGCCTCGACCACGCGACGGAGGTAGGTCGGCATCCGGTGGTACCGGAGTGCCTCCCTTTTTTCTTTTTTTTTTTTTTCGGGGGGAAATCCTCATGGAAATCCTCCACCCTGGGGCGGGTGGAGGGGTCTGTCAGACTCTTACTGACTAAAACCACCCCGGTGTTCCATCTTCCACCTACGCCGGGGATCGCGGGAACGTATGCGACTTCCGCAATCCCCGGCTGGTGCCGGCCCGCCTCTGCGGGCCACCTCGCGTCGGCGAGGGGAGTGAGGTGTTTAACTCCCCTCGCTACGTCAAAGAGGGGCGCACGGGAACACCACGCGCCGCCGCCTCGGGTCCGGATGAGTGGGGGGCGACAGACATCCCCAAGTCCGCCGCCCCTGGACCCAGTTAGGGGGGCCGGAAGAGGGCAGCGTATGCCCTCCTCCGACGCCCGATGCGCCTGCTGCGGGCAGGGAGAGCGGTTGTGATCTCCCTCTCCCTTTCCGCAGCCTCCTTCTGCGCGATAACTGTCTCGCAGAAGGAGACCACCGCGTCCCAGGACTCCTCACCGCCGACCATAGCATGGACCACGGCCGGCAGCGAGAGGTCACCGCCTACAACAGAGATGAGGGCACGGCGCGGCTCCTCCCAAGCTGCACACTCTGCGAGCGTATGCCGCGCCGTGTCCTCCCGACAGTCGACGCAGTGGTGGCATCGAGCGTCCGGCTCCCTGCCTATGCGACACAAGAACCTCCCGAAGCAACCGGAGTGCCTCCCTAATGCAACTCCAGGGCAGGGAGTTAAAGGCATTGGCGATGTCAAGAGACACCGCCAAGACGACCCTGCCCCGGGACACAGCATCCCCCGTCGTGAGGGCTCTCACGCGCATGATGGCGTCCACCGTTGAGCGCCCCGTGCGGAAACCGAACTGGTTCTCCGCCAGATTCGGCCCCACCCTCACCAGGTGCCCGACGAGGCGGTTTGCAATTACTCTTTCAAAGAGCTTGCCCACCTCGTCGAGCAGCACGATGGGCCGGTAAGCGGACGGAGAGTCCGCAGGGCGCCCTGGCTTCTTAATGAGGACCAGTTTCCCCGTCTTCCAACGAAGTGGGAACTGGCCTCTCTCCAAGCATGCGCCTAAGAACCCCCTTAGTCGAGGCCCGAGAGCCTCCAAGGCCAGGACCCAGGCTTTCCCAGGTAAGCCGTCGGGTCCTGGGGCGGTATTTTTGGCCTTCAGCCTGTTTACCGCCACTCTCAGGTCTACCTCAGTCACCTCCGGAGCGTTGTCATCGTCGTCGCCGTCGTCGGTGTGGTCCGCATCGGGCACCGCAGGTGGCGGAGCCATAGGCGGGGGAGTATGCGCGCAGTCAAGTAGACATTCCCCATCGGCGTGCCTCACGCAGCTTAGAATAAATGTTACTAACATTCGTTTATAAGTTTACATTGTTACTAACAAATATGGAATTGTTTCTGAAATAATGTTTTATTATTATTAATGCCCGTTTTTCGGTCACTGATTAGCAATAGTACTTATTCATATAACATTACACTCCTGAGTAGGCCAACCGTCAAGATCAAACAAAATTCATAATAATTTAATTTATAAATGCCAAAGTAATTCTGTCCATCTGTCTGCTTCGAAATTGTATGAAACTTAGCACACGGGTAGATTCATGAAGGAAATGCGGTACAGAAAGTAAAGTCCCGCACACCTCCACTGAAAAATGGGAGGATCCTCCGAACCAGACGGTTGTTGTGTCTGGTGGGCAACTGCCCGATAGTTGATATTCGGACTGTTGTACATATTCAAATCGCACGGGGAAATTTGCTTGCGCGATGCAGAATTTCGATGTTACTTTAGTAATGTCAGTTAAAATATATAATAAATTACCAGATGCAATTAAAAACGAACAGAAATTTAATATATTTATAAATAAACTAAAAAAATTCCTTATACATAAATGCTATTATAATATTAATGAATATTTGAATGATAAATTGAATGAATAAATAAAACAGAATATATACAAAATAAAAATGAATACCAAAAATAATAAATAAAACCAAAGTCGAACTAAGTAGTAGAAAATGTTTATATCTTATTTTTTTTTTCGAATAATAATTATACCTATAATGATAGCCCTCTTCCTCTATCCTAACTTGCTGTGCCCGACAGGGTCCACAATGATCTAAAATTATGTATATTTTATATGTACCTACCACCTAAGCAAACATTGTGGAATGCAAATAAATATTGAATATTGAATAGATGTAGATGGCGCTGCGGTTCTTCTTGTTGCTGTACAAATTTCGCTTCTTAGTTTTTCATGTGGCCTTGATGCCGCTACAGATTTTCGACATTCACGCATGCGAAGTTGATGGAAAAACCTAGAATGTTATTATTATTTTTATTTTTTTAAATTATATTTTAAATTGATGTGCCGACTCTACAAAGCAGTGTGGTCCGTAAATCTTGTCCCGCAGTGTTTCTCAGACGCCTGTCTGGCTGATCGCGCGCGACTACGTCGTGTATCGGAAATGAAATAAAGATACTCGTTCAAACACTACATTTGTTTACCGATCTCATCTAGATTCTAGATGGAGATAGAACGGTTTGAATCTAGATCGAGGATGGTTGGAATATATAATGACGCTCTTTGAGAAGCGCCTTGCATTTTTATTTACGCAAGGTGTAACAAGAATAATGCAGAACTTGTAAAATGTCTGTAGACGATGTGACATGGACAATCGTTATTGCGGATAGAATGTCACTTTATCTAAAGCCAAGGGTTCATTGTATGGGCACGCCACAATTGCGGCGGTAAGGCCCCTCTTTGGAGAGTGGCTGGAGAGGCGCCACGGCGTCCTCACCTTCGGCCTGACGCAGGTACTTAGCGGACACGGCTGTTTAGGGAGGTATCTATTTCGGATTAACCGGTAGGACACGCCCGGTTGTCAGCACTGTGAGGAACGCCCGGAGGACACGGTGGAGGTCTGCCCTGCCAGAGCCTGCCAGGGTTGCGGAATTTGTTCGAAAAAGTCACCGCGGCCCTGGAACGCAAAGGGTTTTAGAAGGAACACGGATGGGTTTCAGTCTGACACGCCCTTCCGCTCCACCCAGAGCAACAGCAACAAAAATCATCAGCAGTTCAGTACATTTTGCCAGATTATGCAAGCATTTAAAATGTAAGGGATTATAAATGTAACAGTTGATTTTTTGTCGCGGTTTCAGAATGACCGTATTTAGGTGTTGCTGTTATGTTTGTTAAAACATAATTATGCAAAAAACATATTTAAAAAATTCTAAACTAATTATGGTGGAAGCGCCAGGGTAGCCCACGAAATTCAAATTTTCATATTTTTTTTGCATTTTGCAGGTCAGTGTCAGGTTGTGTGTTGATAAAAATACGATTGGCGACCGTAACATGTATTTATTTACAGAATTATAATAATTAAAATCATCAAAAATATGGTGTCGAAAATTTTTAATTGCTTCTGTATTTGGTTTAGTCCGAGTAAAAGTCCGGAACCATTTTTATTCGTGATGTTGTATTATTTTGTGTTGGTAGAACTTTTTATTTTACCGGAGACCGTGGGTTCAATTCCCACCCAGGACAAATGTTTGTGTGATGAGTATGATCATTTTGTTCTGTGTCTGGGTGTAATTTGTCTATAATATGTATGTATTTAGAAATATATAAGTATGTTTATCAGTTGTCTGGTTGCCATAGCACAGGCTCTGCCTAGTTTGGGATCGGATGACCGTGTGTGAGTTGTCCGAAGATATTATTATTATTATTATTATTGTATGTAATAGATTAATAGATCAAGGCTCACGCAACAATGATACCTAATTTCCCATTTCTATAATAGCTAACTTTCAGTGGATAACATTAATTGAAACATAGTTTGTTAGACGGTTACGAACAGTGATCGGATAATCGGGCGCTAATATACCTAAACTTCACTTTTATTCCCACGAAAGTATAATACGGACATGCTTTTCAGAATCCCAGAGTTTCAGAGTTTTATGATTTTCCATTTGTTTTGAATAAAATAAAGATACTAAATCAAATAACCACTGCTATAATTTCATTAAGTTTGGTATAGTTGTTTTTACAAAATTGTTCAATCCCGGGAACCCAGGATTACTAATTATTCAGAAAGGAATGTCCACATTATTCTTTCACGGTATGAAGTTTAGGTATATTAGCGCCCGATTTTCCGATCACTGGTTATGAACGACATTGCTATTCGAGCTGTACGATGCTCTTTCTAGGTACCTACATGAGTTAACCGTACGGCATCTTATCCAAAGCTCAATAAAATTATTATTAAAAGTGAATTAAGTAGAATACACACACAGTGGCGGCCTTTGAAATGTTTTATACTTTTAGCAATAAAATGAAGGTATTTCACAGTCAATAATTTAATAATATTTATAGTAATAAGTGCCATTGAATTTGAGGAATTCGATAACACAAGACCGGTTTTTAGTTTTGCAATTTTTTTTACTTAAAATTTAAATTTTAGTCTTAGGAAACGCCGCAAACATAATCAGAAATACCTACTTCCATATGGATTTCATAAAGAACAAGGGCCTCGCAAACATCTGTCGCCCGGGGCCTCGCCAAGGACTGCCGCCCGGGGCCTCGCCAAGGACTGCCGCCCGGGGCCTCGCCAAGGACTGCCGCCCGGGGCGTCGCCAAGGACTGCCGCCCGGGGCGTCGCCAAGGACTGCCGCCCGGGGCCTCGCCAAGGACTGCCGCCCGGGGCCTCGCCAAGGACTGCCGCCCGGGGCCTCGCTAAGGACTGCCGCCCGGGGCCTCGCCAAGGACTGCCGCCCGGGGCCTCGCAGCGGTAAAGGCCGCCGTTGCATACACAAGTTCTGAGTCACCACAAACAACACTTTTAATGACCATTTCGGCCTTAGCACACTGACTTCTCTTGCTAATCAGGTTCGGTTCCAATTAATCACAGTTTAAAGTTCATTGTAGGTAATTATCGTGTTTATATTCTACATTTACTAAGAATTCGTAAGTTTACATATCTCATATGAAAGTACATACGTATGTGCCTGTTTGTCCATTAAAAATAAATCATTTTGATGTAAATGGGGAAATTTTGTCATTCCAGCTGAAGCGGAATAGTCGCCCGACGTTTTTCCACATACTTACTCAAAAAAACATTTTTTTTAGTTGCTTCACGGCAACCTGCTGCACGGCAACCTGTTCTAAGAACAATGAGCAATTTTTTTTGGCCGATTTACAACATAAATGAAAATTAAAAATTAAGAAAAAATATTTCCAGCAAACCCTCTTGTTGTCTCAGTCTGCGAATCTATTAATGAGATTTGGGATGTCATTTCTCTTTCACACACATTAAGAATCCACACAAATAACATACCTGAACAATCATTAAGACAAAATAGGCTAAGATACAAAATACAGAAACCCAAAACGCTCGTCCGTTGCGAAGTGATAGAAAGTGGAATACTCTTCCACTCCTCTTATCCACTAGTGGGTATGAGGTTTTCGACTACTTAACTTTTTTCTTATCAGAATGGTTCAGCTTCCACCGTCTCACCAATGAGGTTACGATATTATAAATAGAGCGACCTCCCCAACCCATGTACTGAGCTATACTGACATTTAAAGGTCTAAGGTTGCAAGGATCCATTATCTGATTTTCGGACTTCTAATCATCCATAAAAAAAGTCAGACGGGACCGACACGACAGGTAACATTGTTGAATTATTAATATAGGTTAATCTTATTTCGACCTATTTATTTTTCCTGACCTGTTGAATTAAGCGGAGGTGGACATTTTTTTCAGCAATTTTACTCTCCATATTTTGCTGACTATTACCAACCTGTTATACATAAAGTTTAAACAAATAAAAAACCATAAATCCAAACTTCGGGTACCTAATAAATAAAATGGTAAAAAAATAACGAGTGGAATCGTTGGAAAACGTATAACTTGATAAAGTATCATAGTCTCACTTGAGGTCAAGCAACAGATAATACGCTGATTAAATAGTTTTACATGCGCGATGCATTTCATTACAGTTATAAACAACCACGACTGAACAACTATTCGTTTGTATCGATATAATTAAAATTGGACGTGAGAGTGAACCAAGAAATTAAGCAGACGTAGAAGTGCATCAAAATCAATATGAAGCAGTTCCTAGTGATAGTAGTGTCACTGACATTAATAGCAAATTCTAACTGCGGTTTTTTTGATACAGTCATCGGCACAGTTACAGATACAACAAAAGCAATAACCCACGGCGTTGGCAATGTTGTTCACCGAGGCAAAAACTTTGTCTTTGGAGGTACTGAAGAAAATGCAGCGGGAATAGTTGTGATAAGACCAGGCATAGTTGGAACAATCTCACACAAGATACACGACGTCTCACAAACCGTAAGAGAAGAGGTACAAACTGTAATACACCTGTTTGATGGCGATCAAGTTCATGAAAAAGGAATCATTGGAAGATTATTTGACAGAGTCAAGTGTCGCGTTTTCAAAATTAAAAGTTTCTTGTCCGGTAATGGATATGTTGATCATGCTCAAATTGGGCATACTCAAATCGGATATAAACCACACGCACCTCTTCAACCGCTTAAGAATGACACAGGAATTTTAGTTCAAAAATTAGGGAAGTACTTCTTCAAAAAGGATTCATCAGCAACTTCAGGAATCAGACAAACGTTAACCAGTTTACATGAAGCGATAAATAGGATTCGCCTTAATATGACAAGAAAACAACAAGAGTCAGGTAATGACAATAGTGAACACGATGGCACTGGACTGATCGATATCCGCACTTCTGCCAACAGTCTTGGTAACGATTTCGAACATGGAGTAGATGCAGCATATGATAAAATAGATGACGCAATCGATGAAGGGCGACAAAAAGCACAATCTTCTTTCAACAGAGCCCAACAAAACACGAACGACTTTATTGAAAATCAAAGGAGAAATTTGCAGAATCATTATAACCAATTTGGTGACAATGTTGATAGATTTAGAAATGACGTAGGTCAATCTGTAAACAACAACATCGACAATCAAAGAAGAAACACTCAGCATCAATACAATCAAATGGTTAACAATGCTGACAAATTTAGAAGTGATCTGGGCACTTCTATCAATGACAATATCGAAAATCAGAGGAGAAATGTACAGAACCAGTACAATCAATTCGCTAACAACGCTGATAGACTAAGAAGTGATGTAGGTCAATCCGTTACTGACAATATTGAAAATCAAAGAAGGAATTTACAGAACCATTACAATCAATTTTATGAAAATGCTGATAAATTCAGAAGTGACGTCGGACAATCTGTTACTGATAATATCGAGAATCAAAGAAGAAACGTACAGAACCATTTTAATGAATTTGGTAGTAATGCAGATAGTTTCAGAAGTGATGTAAGTCAAGCTGTTACAGACAATATCGAAAACCAAAGAAGAAACGTACAGAACCATTATAATCAATTCGGAAACAATGCTGATAGCCTAAGAAGTGATGTAAGTAGTTCTTTAAGTGATGTCGGGGTGCGTTTAGCAGACGAGTCGAGTAAAGTTAAAGACTTAATGCAAAATGGTTACAATAAAGTAGACTTTGGAACACAGGATTTGGGTAGGGGATATTAATATCTGAAGAATTATTGAAGTGGTGGATGTGATATATATCATGTTTAAGTTAATGGAGAAAACTGATTAGGTGAGTAAAGTAAATTTTACTATTTCCTTTATTAACTTAATCAAATAAATAATATTATTAAACTAGAATTATTGTTGTATTGCGTTTCATTTTACGATTATTATTAAGTATTAAGATTGTTATTTATTAAATTTTTCTTGTAGTTACCTATATTTTTGGAGGTAACAACTTATTATGAAGATATGTACCTACAGACGCCAGCGGATTTTCAACTTTATCACTAAAGCATTAGGTTCAAGGTTGACTGGGGAAATTTGATAGTTTTGGGTAGCTTGATGTGCTGGCGACTGTACAAATAAAAACAAAGAAATGAATAGAAATGACAAAAGCTTTGTGAAATCCAACCCAATCATGAATACCATTAATTAACTACAGTACTATAGTAGGCGCCAGATAAATGTGGAATAAAGTATATTGACCTTTCCCTAATAACTGTTCATAGGTACCTGAACAATTAAATATGAATCGTTTTTCATTATTAGACAATGTTTGGGATCACGAGAGATGATGATTCGGGACAGCTTTGTGTCATTAATTCCGTTTTTCAAATTAAAAATGTCAATAATATTGTAGGTGGGTCAATGACCGTTATTCCACGATTATCTGGCGCCTACTATACACGATAACGTTCCAGACAATATTCTCTCCAAATAAAACAGCAACAAAACATACTACTCGGTAGTAAACTTAACCCAAAGTAATCTACAAGATTAACCTCTCAAACCGCATGCAACATAAAGAATAAAACGGACCCCAAATACATAAAGTTGGGGTCTAAGGGACCCCGATTACATCACGCCCTCGCCGCAAATAGTGTTAATTAACCCTTGCAATGAATAGCGTGGGTCTTAGGGACCTACACCTCATTATTTAAGGCCTTCGGATATGATCGCGGCTAGTTTTGGTGATTTGATTTTGATTAAATAAATGAGGACACCCACAGATACCTACATACTTGCATGAAAACCATATAATGAACAATGATTGTACCTATAGACATTTTGTTTTTTAAGGATGGGAAATCATCAAATGACTCCTTCCGCTCGTGGCGGAGCGGAAGGGAGATTCAAACTCTTACTGACTAAAACCCATACGTGTTCTTCCAAATGCCCTTTGCGTTCCAGGGCCGCGGTGACTCTTTCAAACAAATTCCGCAACCCTAGCAGGCTCTGGCCCTAGCGGGCCCCGTCTCCTCTGCTGACATCTCTTTCAGGCGCGCCTGGAACACAACGCGCCATCGACCTGGGCCTGGTTGTGACCGGACAGCGAATCACCTAACATTCACCGTCCGCAGGTTCGCGCCTTCGATGGCCGGGGATCGCCTTGCGACTCCCGACGCCCGGGGCGTCTTCTTCTGTAGCGGCGGTTGGGGCGAAGGCCTTGTTTCTCTCAATATCCACGAACCGATCCTTGCGGCTTTTATTATTCAGCTACGAGCTCCGCATTTTACTGGTATTAGGGTATTACTGATGGCAACAATCTCAATCGTAGCTAAGTTTGCCTGTACAATAATTACCTAGATACAGTCACCCGTTTACTAGAAAACCATTATTTTTACTTTAGATACTTCCACTTCAGGAAACCAGGCGTAATTTTATGATGACGCAAATTCCACACAATCCAAAGACCTATGTTTGAAATAGGCAATATAACTCACCATTTCGGGACATCCCGGGGTGGTACCGACAGCAAAACAAAAGGCTCCAGCGCCAACATAAAGTTGTCACAACCGGCGCCACTTTGGACACGAAGGCCACATAAATCATATTCGAATTGGTATTCAGCATGAATGTGGAATTGTATTCGCATGTGTTACTTATATGGAAATCGTGGTGTATTGATTTGAAGTTCTTTTGTGGCTGGGACTGGGGAACTCTGTGATTTAGGTACCTGTGTTGTTGTCTTATATTTATTTATTTAAACTTTATATACAATAGTTACCACTATTGTACCCATGGGCGGACTCAATGCAACAAGGCATTCTCTACCAGTCAACCTTTGGTTTAAAAAAACTACACCTGCCTGTGATGTGTACAACAAAAACATAAAAAATTAAATAGAATTTAGTTTTGGAAAAAAATATAGAAATAATATATAATAATACTAACAACATACATATTATATAATGTTAAAATAATATTGTACTGTTGTTGGTCTGTGTTCTGGTCTAGGTAAAGTACTCGTAGTATACCAATAAAATTGATACAGCTAATCCGGCCAAGAGCAAGCTGGACTCACACTCGAAGAGTTCCGTGCCATAAACTGAAAAAGCACTTTTGTTAAATTAATACCTTCAATTTATTTCATTTTTTGTTGTTTCAGCAGCAATTACCGAAATACACACTTTTTGAATTTCAACTGTCAATCTATTACAATTCTTGAGAAAGAGCTCGCTGACAAATAGACGGACGGACAGAGGCTTAGCACTAGGGTTCCGTTAGTTACAATCCGGGTACACTTATTTTTTTTGCGGGCAGACTACTCAGGCAGGCATTCTAGTAGCGAGTCCAATCGGGCCAAAACACTAACCTCCGCTACACTCATAGTGTAAAAAACGCGAAAAAATTAAACATCTCGAAATGCGGTGGTTCTAACGCGACAGCGTCGAACATGTGAAAATGTAGGTAGACTTGACAACTTTCTCACAAACTCTCAAATACCGCAATGAATAGAAAGCCATGCATCAGTGATTGGTTTAGTTATTATATCACAGTGTTTAAAAACTTGTGAAAACTGACAACTGTTGGGAGCAAAGCAGCAAAAACTGTAAGTTTGTTGGTTTATACTTCGAAAACTTGCAAAGAAAAAGGACACCAAACTCGTCTAAACTACAAAAGTTAAGATTCAAAACATAACAGTGGGTAGGCACATCCACATTTCGCATGATATGATTAAGTTCAATGTTATATCTAGACAACGAGCCTATTGCCATCGAGCGGACCCAAATCTGATACTCTGAGGCCCAAACGTTTATGAGAGAATTTATAGCAAGTTAATCAAACAAGCAAGTTAGTTAGCATCTTATTGTTCTTTACCTTTTTTTTTGACATACAATTGTTTTTTTTATTTATTTTATGTTGATTTTTAAGTTAATATTGTGTTAAATTATTATAATGAATGTTAAGACTAGAAGAATATTTGGACCAATGTGGAATTTAATTTTAATTTTTGTGTTGCCTACATATTCATTGTTTAAACCACTAAGTTTTCGACACAAATGTAAATTTGTTGAAGAAGAAATAAATAAATAAGTATTTGTTTTTTATTTGAGATGAGTTTGCTCTTGACTCTAGTCTAGGTCATAGATGACAGAGACAAAGTCGACGATGGAGCGAGCTTACCCAGAAGAAGCCCGTACACTCTAATTTTGAATAGATTATGATTATGATATTAATATTATATATGTATATATAATTAGGGTTGTATGCGTTCGGAAACACAGACGCAGGCAGAGAGTTCCACTCCTTTGCTGTGCGCATTATAAAAGACGTTTGGAAACGTTTAGTGCGAATTGGTGGTATAGCAACAAGGTAGGGATGGTAACTTGCACTGCGTCTAGATGTCCGATGGTAGAAGGTGGCCGGTGCGATGAGGTCGTGGAGTTTGTGCCTACTCACCTACACGAATTTAACGAAAGAACAAGGATTGAAACATGTGGCACCATTTAGAAAAAGTCAAACATTACGCAGTATAAAAAAATGAAAAAAATCGAGTTGTTTTCAGTATTAATACCCTCGCATTCGATCACAATCTTGACTGATAAGACTGATAACGCTATGTTGTGGTAACCTATTCATTATTGATTTAAAGACCCCCAGGTTGTAGCTATCAGGAAACACACACTCTGACAGGATTCAACTCCTTAGCTGTACGCACAATGAAATTATTCCCAAAACGTTTTGTGCCCATGGGTGAGATTTCTATACTCATACCCCCGCCCTGAGGACCGACATGAGGAATTCGTGGCTAAATAATAACAGCCGCACTGGTTGTACTTCAAGGTTAAGCAACGCTTGCCGAGGTTGGTCTGTGGATGGCTGACCATCTTAACATACCAAGACTCCTCCGTGCCTCGGAAAGCACGCTAAGCCGTTGGCCCTAGCTGTCATTTGTAGATCTTTGGCAGTCATTACGAATAGCCAAAAAATCTGACACCAGTCTTACCAAGGATTACCGTGTTACCCAGTTAATGGGTTATGGAGGTCTGGTAGACAGCCGCTCCACTTAAAATACTGGTATTCAACTTAATCTGGTTTGACTGGAAGCCGACCCCAATACAATTAGGAAAAGGCTAGGCAGAAAATGACTTATACCCGCGACCGCCCCCTCTTTTTCTACTAAGTAAGGAAGTGAGTCACTGTAGATTTAAGCGGAGCTTACATTTTTCTACAAACTGTAAGCACCAAGCATCCCTCTCCTAAACAAGACCGCGACACTCGTACTCTTGAATGAAGTTTAATACGTGTCTACACTGACTGATCGGTTGCCACCGACTTAAGTTGTGGTTTATGTGCACGCTCACAACTTGAGAGCGACTCGGGAAGTTTGCCTCAATGCAATGTAGACGCGATTTGAAACTAATGTTACCGAGGCGTGGAGTACTTTTGTGATCTGTGTTTGGCAGGAACTTGAGGAAAACTTAGGGGAATGTATGTTAATCAATTGCTTATTGAGGTCCTTGTTAAACTATATCAACTTCTGCGCATTTCAGAATGACACTCGTATCTACTATTGAAGAGTAGATACCCAATAGTGTTTGAAGTAGTAGAGCAGGGATTCTCAAACTATTTTGGGCAAGAGACCCCTTTTCCCAAAATGAACTGATACCTCAGACCCCCATAGCTAAATTGCTTTAAAAATTCTATCTCTAGTTTTTTTCCCACTGATGCAAAAAACTTACCAATTTAAAACTGGCCGAGTTTTTCGCCTTGTACGAACTTGTGCACGCTTGTCGACTTGTTGAGTTTTTTAAAAATACATCAATGATTCCTTCCTACTAAAATATTAGTCTTTCTTATAATAAGTTGATACACGTAACACAACTTGTACAGTATCTTGAAAGTTTCAAAAAAGAACTTGGGTCGATTTTTAGACCTCGTCGACCCCCAAAATTAGTTTTCGTTTATGTCGACCCCTAAGAAACCGATTTCGACCCCAAGGGGTCGATATCAACCACTTTCCTGTTGTAGAGTAATCTGAATTCCTGTTGTAGAGTAATCTGAATTCCTGTTGTAGAGTAATCTGAACTTTATAAATTATGGATTTTCTAAGTTGTTTTTTTTCCAAAAACATATGTCTATTTGTTAACATTTTTGGGATAGGCATTTCTTGTGCATGGTGAACACGAAATGGACAGAACCCCTAGCGGCAACTGTGTGCATGTGTAGATTTCATTCGACTAATGGAATTGATTAAGATTAGGTACCTACACACAAAGAAAAGAATAGGATAAACAAAACATTTCATTCAAACACAGACACAATTGCAACAAACAGTAAGTAAAATAAATATTAGAAAAGATTGATACATGTGCGCTGAGCCATATGAGCTAACCGACTGATTTACCATAAATAGTGGCAAATTTTGCTAGGTAGGCACTGTTCTAGATATACCTATAATGTATAGTATATAGCCTAATACATCTACTCAAAGACATCAGCGTGCGACCACTTCTCTTAATTAATAACTAATATCCAGCGCCCGGCGGCCAATGTGTGCACAATATACAATATTGACACGCACCCCGTGATCCGTTCTGTACGAGACTCGAATAGTTAGTAGACAGCTCGGGGAATATAGATAATATTGTTTCTACTATATATTAGTTTCTGTATGATGTGTTCTGCATGGTGTCAATAATAAGACTAGCACCACCATCACTTCCCGTGGGTGTCGTAAGAGGCGACTAAAGGACTCACCAGAGATTGGGCAGCAGCACTCTCTGTGCATTGCAACAGCGACACTGCGATTGCCAACCCGCCTGCCAAGCGTGGCGATTATGCCACCCTCCCCCCCTTTGGGGGAGGCCTATGTCCAGCAGTGGACGTCTTTTGCGTGATATGATGATGATGATATTATTTTAGCGTGTATTTAATCAATATCTACGATTATTTCAATCGTCAATAACGTGAGGCTCTAGAAAAATTGCCATTCTAGCCTCTGGGCATGTTACAATGCATGTCTTAATTTGGCCGATTATTATTGACGATGCCCTTAAAATAAATTTGAGCTGATCGATGAGAGCAACCTATTTGTCGATTTTCCCGACTCTAATCACTTGGCCACATCGAGATATGTCTAATTAAATTTTCGTGAAACTGGTAGTGCTATTTGCTCAGTCAAATGTATGTTTATTAAGATCTTACCACTTTTAGTTAACATTGCGTAACTTTTATTGAAGCAACTCTAGCCGAGGTGGATTGGTGAAGAACTGAACATCCAAGTCGTACCGTGACTTCTCCGTGCCTCGGAAAGCATATCCCAGGCTGTCATTTGTAGATTTTTTCCTGTCGTTAAGATAGTCAGAAGCCTAAAAATTTCACACCAGCCATGCGAAGGGGTACCGTGTTACCCAGAATGGGTTCTGGAGGTGAGTTAGGCAGCTTCCATGGAATATACTGGAACTCAGCTCCACCTGGTTACACTGGAAGCCGACCCCAAATAAAGTTGGGAAAAAGCTGGGCAGATTGATTTCAATGGTCAGGCACCCAGGCAGTTAAAACAAGACCTTCAAGCTGGTTTGGTATTAAACCTGGGTAGATATTTTAAAATGTACCTATAATAATAATAATAATTTTCTTTATTCAAGGACTCATTGTGTTATTAAACTTAAGAACTATGTTAGTTTATTTAATTATAATTTAAATTTATTTTATTCCATGGGAGATGGCTCTGCACTATAGAAATATAAAACTTCTGTTTATTTTATCTATGGTTTTCCCGAAACATGTTCAGTAATTGTTAGATACAACTGATTTGACAATACTGCCATTGTTCTTGTCTAATGAAAAATAACGAAAGATATAAGCCAAAATAAATAGGTATTCCGGGCACAGCAGCAGCCGGTCCAGCGGCCGGGTAGACGCGGCACATCTGGCACACTAAACAACACTATTGACACAATAAGTGCGAATGATCCAGTCGCTGAGATGTGCGGGACCTGAATATTACATGCCGCGAGAGGGTTCACGACGGGTCCATTGACTCACGAGAATATTAGGTCCAGCAAGAGTATTTTGACGTTCAATAACGTTAACGTCGTAAGTCATCTGCCTAGCCTTTTTCCCAAATATATGTACATACCTGCGTCGATGGGGCCGAAAAGTTCTGGAGTGGCGACCGCGTATCGAAAGACGCAGCGTTGGAAGACCTTCCACAAGGTGGACCGATGACCTGGTGAAGGTCGCGGGTAGCCGATGGATGCGGTTGCGGAATTTGTTCGAAAGAGTCACCGCGGCCGTGGAACGCAAAGGGCTTTAGAAGGAACACGGATGGGTTTTAGTCAGTAAGAGTCTGACACGCCCTTCCGCTCCACCCAGAGCGGAAGAAGTCATTTGATGATTTCACATACTTAAAAAAAAAAAAAGGCGATGGATGCGAGACGCACAGGACCGGTTGTTGTGGCGACACTTGGGGGAGGCCTATGTCCAGCAGTGGACGTCTTTCGGCTGATATGATGATGACGATGATGATGATGACCCTGAGGTTCATTACAGTAGTCATAAGTATACATATACATGTATACTTATGAGTATAATCATCATTAGCCGAATGACGCCCACTGCTGGACATAGGCCGCCCCCAAAGGCGGGTTTGCCATAATCGCCACGCTTGGCAGGCGAATTGGCGATCGCAGTGTAGCTGTTGCAATGCACAGAGAATTCTGCTGCCCATTATAAGAATAAGCTTGTGAAGCTAAGCTTATGAATGAAGAAACAATGACAAAAATAAGAATTATTGTACACAATCAGAGGGCCAATTCAACTTATTTTTAAGCAACGTTCGTATCGAACTTTAATAAAACAATCCTATAATGTCTAAGTGTCTTGTAAATAGTAGTTAATTGGAAAGGATTTATCAACGGGGAAATTTTAGAAAATATGACTTATTTTACTTATCTGGCGACACTGTTATCAATGATTTTTTTGCTCATAAAGTGAGCAATATCAATAACGAATAAAATAGCTCAATGGGAACAAAACACGTATAACACAAGAGGAATCCCAAACGAGCTCTTAATAATACCTCCATGATATCGCATCTGAGTTCACTCAGTGTATTGCTTACTTTATTTCTGATTTACAAACCTCAACACGCACTTTCAACCCTATTCCAAGTCGGGAAGCGTCATTTTACAGTGCCTAATGTACTCTAGTGGGGCAGTTACAGTCCGAATTGAATTTCCGAATGTGTTATGATAACATAACGATGTGAAAACGAGTTTCTTGCGTGAAAATAGTTATAGGAATTTTCCGGGGCGAATTTTTATTAGTTTTTCTGGGTTGTTTTGTTAAATATGGAGTGTGAGGTGTTTTACGAGTAATTAAGTAGAGGGACAAAAGGTGCTTTAACTGACTGAAAAATTGCTGTAAGATTCTATAACTTAAGAATTCTTAATTTTACAGCAATTTACGGGTAACGGGTATTAACCCGTTTTTGAAACCGACTTCACAAAAATGAGGAGGTTAATAGTCAATTTGGTTGTATTTTTTATTTATGTTTGTTACCTCATAACTCCGTCATTTATGAACCGATTTAAAAAAAAAATTTCATGTGATAGGATATACCTACGTTCCGATTGGTCGCATAGAAATTTCATCAAAATCGGTTGAGTATTTGGTTTTTAAATCTGCTGGGGAAAATAGAAATTATATCATCCAAGTAAACGAAATTGCGTGTTTTGCTTTCCTGTGACTTTCCAGTGGTGTTTTAGGTGTGGGATACCACTAAAAAGTGAAAAATAAAAACATTTTACAAAAAAAAAATACAACCGACTTCCAAATTAAAACAACACTACAAAGTATTAAATAACTTTAATTTCGGAAGTCGGTGTTCAAATACGAAGAAACAACCAAAAACACCGACTCGGAGTCGGTTGCATTTTTTTGTAAAAAAGTTTTTTTTCTTCTAATGAAGGGAAACATTCTTCAATTTACAGACTATATTTTTCTACTGGGTTTTCTAATATCACTATTCAGACATTCTGACGCTATCCCTGTCTCATCGCAGGACTAAAGCATATATTATTTTATTACAGAGAAGCTACAAAAAATTACCACCACACAGTTCGTTTGATAAGTTGTCATTGAAAAAAAAAAATTGCTCTAGCGAGACTATGGCCCAGTTTCTTGTACGTAAATTATCACACATACTAGCCGTCACACAATAAAGGTCACATCTCTTTACTTGTGAATAATATATAAGTGACGGGTCGATTTTTTTTCCTAAAACCGTGGGTATATTCCACAATAGCCATCACAGATTCCATCGAATGTACTCATCAGCCTTAATACTTAACAAAGGTAAGTCTGCAAGTCCACGTACCTAGCGAAGGAGGAGGCGCGCCGCGCGAGGGAAAGGCAAGGCCTCCGCCCTAACCGCCGCTACAGGAGAAGACGCCCCGGGCGTCGGGAGTCGCAGGGCGATCCCCGGCCACCGGCGAGCGTTGGGTGGCTCGCTGTCCGATTACCACCAGGCCCGGGTCGTTGGCGCGTTGTGTTTCACGCGCGCCTCAAAGAGATGTCAGCATAAAAGACGGGGCCCGCTAGGGCCAGAGCCTGCCAGGGTTGCGGAATTTGTTCGAAAGAGTCACCGCGGCCCTGGAACGCAAAGGGCTTTAGAAGGAACACGGATGGGTTTTAGTCAGTAAGAGTCTGACACGCCCTTCCGCTCCACCCAGAGCGGAAGAAGTCATTTGATGATTTCCCATCCTTAAAAAAAAATTAAAAATTTAAAGTGCCACGTACCTAAACTAACCATATCAAACCAGAAATTAATTCCCAGTATGGCCGTGCACATTGCCCATGCAAGACGTATGACGTGTCACGGGGAGTTGCCTAGTTGCCGACTTAGCAACTAAGCTGCAACTTTGCAAGTGGTAATATGAAGCATCGGACAAACTTAGACTGACTTTAATTATAGTTTCCGAACTTCATTCCAGGTGCGGGACAGACTGTGTTAGGTTTGATGATGAAGTTATTAATCATGGGTAGGAAGATAGGTACGTCTAGGAAGACCAGGATATATAAAAAAAAAAACATTTTAAAAGCATTTGACGAGAGTCTATCATCAGGTAAAAACACATTAAGGATAGCTTTATTGAAAGAATAAATATGGCGGTTTTTCATGTTCTGACATAAATGTCCAATTGTCGTTTTTATTATTCCTGAAAAAAAAACGTTATCATTAAAAAAATGCCCTAATTAAATAAAAAAGTGTAATCTTTAAAAAAAAACTTGTGTTTCCTCACAAAGTCACAATTGTTACTTTCTGCATTTTTTCATTTCATTGTATTTAATTCTGATTGGCATCAATATCCACCGAAAATCGAATGAGCTTGCAGCGTTCGAGTGTTCCTCTTCCGGAGTGGAGGCTCGAACCAATACCTGAGCGTAAAGCAACGCTCATGCACTTCGTCCAATCACGGACCTTCATTTTACACCTACGATGGTGCGTGTGTGTAACCTCACCGGCGCACGCTGCCTATGTGCGATCGTAATAAAACCTAAATCTAAGGGATTTTCGTTAAATCTGCATGTGTAAATGTGTTATATAGACCTGTAAAGCCTCACAAACGTTATAAAGTGTATTTCGCGACTCAGTCCCGAGAACATGAACTCGTTCCGCGGGAGCTCCCAGCGACATACCTACTGCTGGACAAGATGTACGTGGCCTAAGGTAAGAGCTTTCCTTTTGGTGGCGGACTCTGGAGCGTTGCAACCCATTCAATTCCATATCGGTGGCTGCTCCCAAATGTGCAGGTGACGCCTTCCTGACACACCAACGGCAATACACAGTGCGACTTTGAATTCATTGGCATTTTTTTCAGGTGGAGAGAATACTCGTGAATATTAACAACTTTTAGAATTGGATCAACTCTCAAATATGACAAAAAAACTGCTATTCAGATTTTATGTTTGCACAACTCAAACATAAGAGTAAGGCAGGTATAAGCATTTTTAACGCGACTTCAATATTGGTCTACACTACAAGTGCACGTGAAAGATGCCAATGAATTTTACTTAAGTAAATTTTAGGAAAACGGTATGACATTTTCATGTCCACACGTAAGTTATTTCTTGGACTTGTTTTAAAGCTGTCCGTGAGACCCAGTACGGGCCGCCCGTACGGGCTCCCGGAACGAAGACACACGCGTGAGGGGCTAGAACATTGTTTCACAGCGACGCGGATTGTGCGTGACCCGCTCCAGGTAGAGCCCGTATAACCGAACACTGATCCCTCGTTTCAGAGCACTCCCAGACAGCTGTTAACCCAGCCTTAGTCTTACACATTTTATTTTTTCGTTATATTTCATTTAACGAATGACTCAATTAATTCCGAAAATAACAAAACACTTATCTCACATTTCAATCTAAAACACTATCCACAGGGCTATGGTTTAAGATTAAGACCTAGATAAAAAAACTCGCTATGATTTATAGCGAGATAGAATCAGCAATTTGTTTCAAGTAAAAAACATGGCAAACGTCCGCAGTGATGTTGTGAATAGCGGAGAACTGAAAATAAAGTAAAACTGTTGTGTCCAGGGAAATATTCATTAAAGTATTGAGGTTCCGTAGTAGGATTTTGATTAATTAATTTATGTACAAACAAAAGACTTACGAATAAATAGAAACAGAGATACGAAAAGGAGAGCACAAAGGTGGTGCTTATTTTAAAATTTATTTATTTGAACTCACCTACGAAAAAGGAGTTGGATGTTTTATCAATCATATTCATCACCAATACAAATATTTTATTTCAGAATTACATCCATATATTGTTAGTAGTAGTACCAGAGTCAGACAGCATCAGTCTGTCTGACATATCGCTGAAATGGACCTTTTTAGTGCAGCCGTGAGACACACACTTGGTTCTGAGTATACCTACATTTCATTTTTTTTATTTCTATGTACCGTGCGTGTTTGATATAAGTGCTAAGATATATTATTCTTTCTTTTATTCTTTTTCTTTCTTAATACAACTTAGCCTAATATTAGTATTACATTAAATTTTAAATTTACAATAATAAACAACTAGTGTACCATTGAACTGTTCGTTCAATGGTACCTACACTACTTTATTTGTATAAGTGTGTCTGAACACGTACCCACCTTCGTAAGAGTCCCGCCGGTCTGCAAACACATTCAGGATGCCATTGGAGGAGGAGCGCAAGCGCGCCATCATGGAAGCACATCGCTTTCGCATGATCGCTGCGAACCCGTTGACGCACGCTTCCGCGAACATCCCTGGCGCGCTACATCGCCACGGAAACCGCAGAAGCACCCTGAACGCGTTATTGTACTGTACGCACAGGTCGCTGTATTCCCGCTGGGTATACTTGGTCCACAGGCTGCACGTGTAAAAAGATGTGCAGAAAAAAAAAATCTTCCGTTACTAAGTGAGTGACTGATAGACAACGCACAATCGAAACTACTGGTCGTAGAAAGCTAGAATTTGGTTTTTAGCTTTCCTGCACTCCGTTGGGGAGCACTAAGAGAGGATTTCCCGAAATTCTTACGGGAACTGGAAAAAACGAGATATGGGCAAAAGCTGGTATTTTTACAAATAGGTACTCTATGCTTTAATCAAGAATCCTACTAATCTGCCCGCTGCTAGGCTGCATACGTAAATCAATCGTATGATCATCCCAAACGGTTCAAACAGTCGCTAGTCGCAGAACTTTCTGACTTTTGTTGGAAAGTACTTAGTTACCTAGGCACTAGGCACCAACCTAACCTATTTTAAGTACAGTACCTGGATGACCGAGCTTTGCACGTTTTTTGTACGACGTTTATTGATAAAAATAAAACCTAGCTAGATCGATTTATCGCCCCTGAAACCACCTGCATACTAAATTTCATGAAAATTATTGGAGCCGTTTCCGAGATTCAGATTATGGTATATACATATATACAAGAATTGTTCGTTTAAAGGTATTTGAGGTTGTGAGCGAGCTTGGTTTCTCCACTTTGTCACATAAACCTTCAAAGGTTTTAGACAAGTGTCATGTTTCTACCAGTAGTGTAAATTAATATACTTACCTATTGAAAAAAAACCTAACGAAAAAAAAAAAACTGTTTATTTTCTCCGCTTACAAGCATAAGTCCCGATATGAAGATTAAAAAAAAGCTGGCTGAGCGTCGGAGTTAATATAAAACTCTCTACTTCTCCTTAAGGTTTTCTACCACACGGAACCCCAAAACGAACTGTAAGTGAAACAACAGCAACAGCACAGCTGACCGGAAGCAATTTCCCGTGTTTAACGAGTTCCGTACATTTTCCTGTGGATTTTTTAAACGAACAATTTAACCCTGCTTTATAATAAAGTTATTGCATAGTAACACGCAAGTTATTGTTGTTCCTGACGTAGGAGATCCGGTGTGATGCTGGTGATAAGGTTTTTCATAGCCGTAAGTATACTGTGGAAAACTAAGAGGGAGAAACAGAATGTTTTTGTATTTAGAAATATATAAGTATGTTTATCAGTTGTCTGGTTGCCATAGCACAGGCTCTGCCTAGTTTGGGATCGGATGACCATGTGTGAGTTGTCCAAGGATATATTATAATATTATTATTTTCAGTTAAAAGGTGGTTATGATATTTTCACTAATGCGGCAGTTATTTTGTTTATTTGGCTCACCAACAATTGAATACACGTATACAAGTATATATGAGATACATCAAATAAACTGATAGACCAGTGTACCTATTTCTTACAGGTAAGCACATTATGCGTTACATTATTGTTGATTGATGCTGAACAATTTGCACAACACTTAAAATTAGATGAGTTCTGAGTTACTCACCGAACATTATTATGACCTATAACTAGATTATTTAAAAATTAAATTAACATGCAAGTCCTAATACTAAAAAAAATTGTATTATATAATATTATATTATTTATTAATATTTTTTTTTCACTTTTTATTAGTTCACATGTGCTTACCCCTTCACAGCGTACCGGCGTGATGTTATGTTATGAACTGGTGTAAACAATAGACAGACGTGAGATTTCAGCAATCCTAGTCCATTTGTTATCTTTATTGAGTAGTTCCGTTGCCTATCTCCGAAGTTCTTCATCAGATCTTCACCAAATTGAAATGGAACCACTCCGAGAAAGTATCTACTCTTCCAATAACTACCCAAATCGCTTGTAGTGTGCCTATAAAATTTGACACTTTCTCTCTATTTCTCCAGGATCCCATCATCAGATCCTTAATTGATGATTATGGGACCACCTGGGAAGTATACTCTTTCAAACAAAAAAAAAATCCAAATTGGTCCAGCCATATTCGAGTAATCGGGGAACATACATAAAAAGGTTCCGACGAATTGAGAATCTCCTCCTTTTTTTGAAGTCGGTTAAAAATGCGTTATCAATCAATCAAACACTTTATTTCGAACAAGAGTCAATATGGGTTAGTCCAATTTAACAATCCAAAATAATTTAATTTCACTCAATTTAATTTAAACACATTTAAATAACATAATTTAATTTCACTTACTAAGGCTAATTTTATTCGATTCGATGAAATAAAAAAAAATGAACATGATTGAAGCAAGTAAACTTTATCACTGCGCTCTCTTGGTTCCATAACAGCCTCGCCTTCGGTTCGGACGCCTGTTTCACCTCGGTTGCAATGACATAATGGAATCATCACCAATAACTGGGTAATACGGTACTTCTTGGCAAGACTGGTGTCAGATTTTCTGGCTTCTGACAATCCGTAACGACTGCCAAAGATCTAAAAATGACAGCCGGGAGCAACGGTTTAACATGCTTTTCGAAGCACGGAGTAATCTCAGTATGTTAAGTCGGTACCTATGTCACCCACCCACAGACCAACTTTGGCAAGCGTTGCTTAACCTTGATTGACCTGTGCGGCTATTATTCTTTAGCCACGAGCTCCTCCCAAGTTATTTTGAGATCCAGATATAAATAGTCCATCAAAAATGTAACTAATTGAGTCGACAGCGTCGATCTGACGGCTTAACCTGCTTAACCAACGGCTTAACATGCTTTCCGAGGCACGGATCTCGATATGTTAGTTAAGTCGGTATGTCACTCATCCACAGACCGACCTGGGCAAGTGTTGCTTAATATTGAAGATCGACCCGTGCGGCTGTTATTACTTAGCCACGAGCTAGGGCAATGACATAATGGAATAATGATTGAAAAACGTCGTTTGATACGTCGGACAATTTTTTTTTTTAATTATGGGAAATCATCAAATGACTTCTTCCGCTTCCGCGGGTAGAGCGGAAGGGCGTGTCAGACTCTTCCTGACTAAAACCCATCCGTGTTCCTTCTAAAGCTCTTTATGTTCCAGGGTCGCGATGACTCTTTCGAACAAATTCCGCAACCCTGGCAGACGTCGGACAAACTTAACTCGACAACTTTGCTACCTGGCACTGGTATTGAAATTTTGCTGCATTTTTGCCCTTGACCAAGCAGTCAGCTATAGTTATAGAAATTAAAGATAAGGTTTCTTTAAATCGACGATACCGTCACACTACACATAAATACCGACATCTATAGAGTTTTTCTAAATTAACAATTTAAAGACTCAAAGCATTTATTTCAATTAGACCATTTACAGGCACTTTTGAATTGTCAAGGTCGGTCGGTCAAAAAGATGAAGCTCTTTGCACGTTCCAAAGCGTAGATCTCTATGGAGAAGAACGTGCAAGAAACTCCACGGACACTTTTAAAAATATTTTTTTTTTCAAAGTTATGGTTAAGTACATCATTCCTGTTGAAAATATACATATATGTGAGAACGATGTAAAAGACGTACAGGTTAAAACCGTCCGGAGTGAAAAGAACAATTTAAAAAAACCGAAGCCGCTGCGCGCCCGTTCACGAAATTTTATATCATGAATTTCCATAGTAGCCAGTTATTTACATAGTCAAAATGATCACGATTCATGCCTAAACTGTGGACAAGCGGTCACGTTTGTACCCAATTCATAGCAATAATAAGAAAGTAAGGGCTCATCCTTTTATATCCTGATGTATTTACAAAGGATTGTCGCGGATTCCCGATAAAAATATTTATTTTACGATATTCCGTGGATATTATTGACATAACGGCGGCTGGGGGCTTCGGGAAATGGGAATACAAAAAAATTCGACAGAAATAATGTTTTGAATTTTTTATCTTTTTCTGAGTGGTAGCTTTAGGAGGTAGGTATTCTCTGTGGATTATGTGAAATGGAATAATCTTGGTTTGATATTTAATTCATGTTGTTTGGTCTGAAGGAAATGGTAGTTGTTACCTACTGTTTTAAAGCATCTGTAGTAATAAAATAACTTACCTACAATAAATACTATATACAAGAAGAAATAATATCAATAATAATATATGCTTGTCGCAAAATAAACTTCTTCCTCTTTCAATCCTTTGAAAAACTCCTTTTTGTTATATATTCTATAACTCTATTCGAATAATTTTGCATGTCGTGATTGTGGCAAAAAGGCTTCCACTCAGCATAATGCTGTGCCGTGGGGGACCCACAGCACGGCGCTGATTTTCAGTGGTCGCCCAGGACATGACGTACGGAAATCAAGTCTGTTGTTTATGTGAAAATAGATAAAAAATAACGAATTATAAATACAGTAAGATAAAATAGACTCCTTAAAATTCTGATGTGATTATGTGACTAAAACAAAGCACGAGTATCTGGAGTATTTTGTGATTGTTGCCCGAAAATGGTAAAGGAGCTAGCCACAATATTTAAAGAAATCTCGTCTTCATAGAATCCTCTAGATAAATATGTATGTAGGTATGTACATCTATTTACCATTTTTCTAAAATGTCTTTATTTAAATTCCTCCCATTCCTATGCAAGCTCTCAATTCTCTCAGACATCTAAATATCTTTGACCATCAAAATACGGATCTTTATAAGTATCAGAAATGAGATCACATCTTTACGAGTGGACGCGGGCAAAGCGAAACAGTGCGATATAAGAACAATAAAATAAATTGGACGCAGCAGCGTTGACTCCGACCGTCCGTATTATAGTGTTATGTTCACTTGCCATTTAGCCCCGACCTCCCCTCCCGGCGGCCATCTTGTCTCCTTCATAAAAAGCTAAATTAGCGCTCTTTGATACGGATAAGAAATGTAGTAGCGCTGAAAAAGTGTTTCGGTGTCAATGCATTCGTATTTTTGAAGTAAGGATGATTTTATGTTCTATTTTGATTTGAATCTTTTTCAGCAAAGACCATTGCTGTAAATAATCATCCATCTCTCGCTATAAAAAAAACAAACTGGATAAAACTCGGTTGGCTTTATTTAGGTACCGATATCTAAAGCTCTATCAATCTTTTAAAATCCATAACCGACCCTTAAAAAGTAATTGAGGCTCCTGCTCTTTTGTAAAAAATCGTAAAATAATGTAAAACTATCATAATCATGGGTGCCGCGGTGCAACGGGGTGTATTTACACCTCCTTGGTTTTCAATAAAACATACGAGACAAGAAGAAAAAAAATATATAATATAAGACAAGTTGAATGTAATATAAGACAAGAGAAGACTTCTGGAAGCTTTTTTGAAAAAGACGTCAAAGTTTGTTCTATCTATATGTGAATGGGCAAAAGGTGCACCCCTGAAAACAGTCCTGCCGGCGCCCATGATCATAATGTCAATATTCTTTTCCAATTTCCGAAATACACTTTTGTTTCATAAAAAAACAAGGTACCTAGTTCAACAGAATTAAAAACGAGCGAATATTTTTCTACCTCCCATATTTTTCCACTCACGTCCTCTCCCAAAAAAACATACAGTGTCACTTGGTTATGGCTCAAAGAGAGAGACTTTTATTTTCACTGTAATTGGCGCACAAAGCAAAACCAATCGACTTGGCTCGCGACGCGACGAATTTATTTATTATATTTTTGATAGAGTGTGCGCACTTGTCCAATTTGCCCCTGTGCACCCCAATGTTTTTCATGTTACATTTATTTTTGTATTTTGTTTTGCTTTTGGCTAAATTGTATTTATTCTGAAATGTTCTGTGTTCTATTTTAACTAGATTTGTGTTCTAGTCTTCCTGGGATGGTTTTTTTTTATTTTGGCATTTAGGTAGTTATCTTAAAAGTGGAAACTCATTAAGAGTCCTAAATCCAAAGTTTTATTTTACTCTTCATCGTTTGCGAAACTTCAAACATTCAGTTGATGAGGCCGAATTTTGGGTGAAGAAGTATTGGACAGGCTTTAACTATTACGCACGCCTGCTGAAAAGTTGTTGGTATGTTTTTGGCTTTGCTCAGAAGGGACCAGAATGCTTATCTGTAGTCATCTCGCCGTAAAAACTTAGATGAAGCGAGCCTGAAGTGGCAGACAATCTATAGCTTTAGGAGAAATGACAGTTCACTTCACGCTACTTTTACGCTTTTCATGATGTCATTTTATCAGAACAGACTGGCATGTGATTTACATGTTATATGCAAAAAGGAACAGTCAAATTAATGAATAACGTCCTCATTTTTAATTCGTTTAAAAAGAAGGAGACTAGGGACCAAAAAACCCAGGATCTACCTATCCAAAAAGTGTTGCAGCCGAATCAATACAGCGAATACAAATAAAAAATGAATTTCATGTTACTCTTTCACTTCAAATAAATCCATTCATTCCCAATTTGCCAGTAAACAGCTTACAAAGGACGTGTACTTGAAGCTCTTAAGCCTGAAAATACTTCTGATTCACGATTTGGTAGGAAACCATCGTTTTATTTGCATTTGAGTCAAAGAGGCGCGCTTCGAACGAGTGTTCTTCAAACCACATGTAGGTAAGGCTGTGTTCAGAAAGTAGGCTTTGGTTAGTATTAGCGATGTGAAATCCATACTAAAAATTGTTTACAAATCCGTCAGTTTGAAACCTTTTCACATATTTACTGATTTGAAAGAATTTATACATATATTTTTTTATATTAATGTTTAATTTTTTTTATCCCGAGAGTAACGTTCCTTTTAGATAATTTGATTGATAATATGATTTGACAATTACTGTCAAATCGTGTTGTCATTCATCCTTAGTTCGGGTTCGGAACTAATCGTAAGTCCGTAGGTGGTAGAATACGCCCGCAACTAAGCCCGAAACTACGGACTTCGCGTTTAGAGAGTAGCCCCCCAGACTTGGAACTGAAAAAACACTCCCAACACTCATCCTGTTCTGGGAATCGAACCCAGAACCGCGTGCGCCGCCGTAGACACCAACTTTTTCCGATCAAATAAGTAGACCAACGATTTTCATCCTGTGTACCCAGCATTCTGATAAAGCTGGATGATGATGATTATAATTATGATCCGGCTCGAAGCACCAAAATGAAAGCAATGGAAGTGGACTAAAATGAAAAAGTAAGTAAGTGATAAGTAGATAAAATTAAAGCTCATTACGATAAAAGGATATTAGTGGGTAATTTGATGAAAAATATAACATTTATTGGAAAAACTAAATCAAACCATTTTGACAGCTGAAAACAAAGCGGAAAACAAAACAGAATGACAGTCAAAATAAAAAATATAAAATCTTCTAAAAAGTCATTGCAAACAAGGAGTTCGCAACACAATTATTTCCCGATAATGTGTGTATCACGTAGTTACCGATCTTTAGCAGCTTCTGCCAATATGAGAGAAGAAATTGCTTGATACAGTGTGAGCACGTCTTTAATATTTCCCCGTTCGTCTTCGAGAGCATCGATAAAAGCGCGGTTACGCTATTATAAATCCATTTCCGGAATATTCGCAGAACTAGTTCCTTACGATTGCCGGTTTGAAGAAAGTTCTGAAGAACATTTTATGCTGAACGTCTTTTATAGGTTTTTGATTGAAGTGAATATTGGTCTTGTGTACGTTATGACCATTGGGGGATCAAGCGCTTGGCTGATGATCATCAGGTTTCAAGATACCTATCCAGTGAGGTAGGAACTCACTGCAAGTAGGATAAGTAGAGGTTAACCTTTCACCAAATTAGAGGGATAAATAATAATATAATAATAATCTTTATTCATTCAAACATTAGTACAATACATATACTTACACATATTACATCAATAGATTTAGACACTAAAGAAAAACAATATATCTCTGGCCCCCACACTATGATCCCCTGTGTCGTGAGGTAAGTTTAGAAATGAATGAAAATAGTGCATTTATTGTGTATATTGTACTATTATTATTTTCTGTGTAACACTTCATCTTTTCAGCCAATTGCCGTCCACTGCTGAAAGTAAGCCTCCCACAAAGAGCGCCAACCATCCCGGTCTTGAGCAGTCCGCATCCATCCGCTGCCAGCCACCTTCTTCAAATTATCGATCCATCGTGCCGCAGGGCGTCCCACACTACGTTTGCCCATACGCGGTCTCCACTCTACCATATGTCTGCTCCATCGACCGTCTGTCCGTCTAACACTTCGTTAGAGAAAAATATACAACAAAAAAAAATGAAAAAAAAATACAAAATTAAGAGAATAGAAGATAGGGTATGTGTTTTGTGATGGTGTGTGTATGTGTATTTGTGCGTGCAAGTTCGTGGGCGCGTGATATTAAAAACCAATGTCTAAGAGGTTCTCTGTATAAATAAAAGGCCCTGATAGATAGATCTTTAAGATTCCTCTACCTCTTACTGCCTACGTACCTATACCTGCAGTACCTTGTACTCAGCAGAGTACGAGGTCCTCGGTTCAGTTTCCAGGTAGAACAATATATTGGGTTTTCTATCCGAAAGTTATAGTAAGGGACCAGCCGGTCGAATATGTAAACATGTCGTAGTGAAGGTTTTGTGTGAAGTGATCACGAGATGAGCTGTCAATCCATATAATCAAGATGTCACGTGACCACAAAATGGATTGACAGCTCACCTCGTGATCACTTCACCCAAGTCTTCACTTCGACATGCTTACAGAATCGACTGGCAGGAGTCTGAGTTTAGGCTTGGTGTAATGGCAGCAAGCTCGCCGCCATTTTCATAGAACTTAAACATCAGGCTTAATCTGGGTATACAAAAAGTACACCGATACATATTTGCCTAACTCTTCGGGAAGGACAAACGTAATATTACTATGTTAATGCCCAAAACAGCAGGTTCCTTACATTTTTCCACCCACAACGTGGAACACAAGGGTCGCTATTTTTCCTACCTCCATTATCATTATGATACATGTTAATTAGTTCCTTTATTACTGCCCAGCACCCAGCACCGGCAGCACGGCACAGCTTGTTTTATGAGCGTTATTAGTTGCCTCATTACATGCCCGGAGCACGCGGTGTTCAACAAGTTCATTACCTTTACTTGGTTTTGTTTTAATAGCAACTGTGTTATGATGGAAATTATGAGTTTTTAATTTTGTTGCAGGCATCGTCTGTCGACCCTAACATGGCCAGATGATCCAGGTAAGTTTTACTGTGTTTATTTGAGACAGTTACAATAACTTAAATGACACCTGTGTTCCCTGAAAGCTTATGCGAAGGTGTACTTACGACGCGCACATTTCGACAGTATGTTTAAGTAGGTATCTACCTAATAGGTACAAGTCAAGGCTTTTCGCCATCATTCGATCACAAATCCAGAACCCTAGAGAAAGCTGCCATAGAGAAATTTCTGAAAGAAGAACCTTATAACACTATACCCGACACGGTAATCGAGCCCAGGACCCCAAGCTTCAACCGCTGGGCAGGCAAACATTAAATACTTAGGCTGGATTACCTAAACAAAACTTTGTATCTTTTTTAAGATAGACCGATAGTTACATAAATGTGTGAGGGAGATGTACCAGGCAGACATTTCAATGCGATATATTAGTTTCCTCTGTTTTGTATGGTGTCGGACGTAAAAGAATAGCACCATCCCATCACTTCCCGTGGTTGTCGTAAGAGGCGACTAAGGGACTCACCAGAGAATGGGCAGCAGCATTCTCTGTGCATCGCAATAGCTACACTGCGATTGCCCACCCGCCTGCCAAGCGTGGCGATTATGGCAAACCCTCCTTTGGGGGAGGCCTATGTCCAGCAGTGGACGTCTTTCGGGTGATGATGATGACGAAATTAGTTTCCTAATAATGTCTTTTCGCGAGGTAGATTATTGTTAAATTGCCATTTTGGACTCCTCCTTAAACGTCTGATATCCATTATTGATTAACTCCAAGATAATTAATTAGTCAATCCAAAGCAATTAATGTTGTCCTCTCAAAACAGTACAATTTGGGTCATCTATCTGCCCTCTGCCGAATTTGGGGACTGCTGTAAATCAGAGTAACTATATTACAGGGTTATAGGCAGATGTTTAATTGAACAGCGCTTGATTACTTCGGGTTGCAGACTTGCTTTGAGAATAGTTTTGTTGAGTTTAGATTTTGAATATAAATAGTAGAATAGTAAAATAGAATAGTAGAATATTTATTTATTTGCTCAGAATGTAGGTATTTACAGTAAGGTGGTTACAATAGTATTAAAGAATCCTTGTACATTCTACCATTTTGGCATGTAAACATTGATGCAGTTCATCATCAAACACACAAAATATTGATACACAACTAAAACTTATCAGCTAGAAAATCCGATACGGAGTAATAACATTTATTTGTTAAAAGTACAGTTAGTTTTAATATTTGTATGGTCTACAGATTGCCTGTCCGGGTCTGGCTGTTTGTGTACGCACCCACGATACAGGAGAAATTCCCAGAATTAAAAAAAAATTGGGATGTAGGCCACTCCAGTCTCTATTTCGATCTTGATCGAAGAGTCTCTTAAGGTGGAAGCGCCAGGGTAGCCCGCGAAATTCAAATTTTCTTATGTTTTTTGCAATTTGCCGGTCAGTGTCAGGCTGTATGTTGAACAAAATATGATTCGCGACCGTAACACGTATTTATTTACAAAATTAGAATCATTAAAATCATCAATACAACCCCTAAGTTCATTTAACTCGATTGAATGGTTATTTCATACAAAAGTCATTCAATCGAGTTACATGAATGATACAACCTGTACTGATGATTTTAATTATTATAACTCAGTAAAGCCATACTTGTTACGGTCGTCAATCGTATTTTTATTAACATACAACCTGACACTGACCTGCAAAAAACGTATGAAAATTTGAATTTCACGGGCTACACTGGAGAATTTATCTTCGAATGTTACGATTTCATAAAAAATAATCACTTCTTCTTGATTTTCTTTTTGAGTCTTGATTTTAATAATAAGGTGTAGTTTTCAAAATGATAAAAACTTAATACCGATTTGCTAATTAGTGGAAGGTGAAAGGTTACCCCTACCCCCGTTTAAATCAACCCCACCCTACCCTATAAATGTATTAGTAACCAATATTGATACGAAACAGTTTATTTAAAAAATCCTTCGTATTATTTGACGCAAAATTGTACTTCTGGGAGTGTTCAGGAACTCCACGACCTCATCCCACCGGCCCCCTTCTACCATCGGACATCTAGACGCACTGCAAGTTATCATCCCTATCTTGTTGCAATTCCACCAATTCGCACTAAACGTTTCCAAACGTATTTTATAATGCGCACAGCAAAGGAGTGGAACTCTCTGCCTGCGTCTGTGTTTCCGAACGCATACAACCCTAATCTATTCAAAATTAGAGTGAACAGGCTTCTTCTGGGCAAGCTCGCTCCATCGTCGACTTTGTCTCTGTCATCTATGACCTAGACAAGTCAAGAGCAAACTCGTCAAACATAAAATTAAATAAAAAAAGTGTTAAAACGTAGCTTGTACCTACCTATTTACAAAATAAGAAGAAGAATTATTTCTTTTCAGTATAATCTTAAACACAACCCTCTCAGGGGCAACTCTTTCGAACTTCTAACAGCTCACGAAGGCTTTGATATTTTTTGATTAATGCATAAGGACCAACACATTCCCGAGGCAAGAAAAATCTTTCAACACAATCTGGCTACAATATCCTCTACTAAGAACCTTATACCTGAGGAATAAGGTTTACTTTTGCTTGTTGGTTTTTTGTTCCCAGGGCCGCACTCAAAAGTTGTAGGTAATGAAAAATGTAAGTTAGCAAAGTTAGAGTGTAGTCGGTACTTACGGCGGGTATCGCGTGTCGAATGACAAATTGCCCGCTATGACCCCCTCTGATCCTTCCTTACCCAACTTCCCAAGTACCCCGAAACTTTGCGCAAAATAAATATTATTTTGTTCACAAGTTATAATCTGAGGTATTCGTAAATATGAGTAGGTCGGATATTGTGGAAGTTCTTAGAATGTTAATCGTTTGGGGATTGTTCAAGTAATTACATGCGAATCTTTAGTAGGGTTAGCACGAGTCATTAATTATATATGAGGATTAAGGGTGGTTTCATTTTTGGTATGGAGATGGGTTAATCGTCTCTGTTGATTGATTCATTTATTATTTAGGTCATCATCACCTAGGCAAGAACCATGGACTCCGAATCATACACATAGAAAGGACTTACGTCTTTTGAACGTCATTGTCACGTATACATGACAAACAAGCGCGTGCCCTGTACGCCAAACGTTGCAAATATGTGACAAAACATACGGCGAATTTGTGTCTTGGCGTCCGGGGCACGCCGATGCGTTTATGCTCTGCCGTTAAAAAGGTTTAAAAACTTACCCAGTAAGTATTTTTGCTTGAAAGTTTCAATGTATGATACACACGGGGAGGTGCAAAACCCTTTCTCTTCAAGTCGTTTAAGATAATAAAACTAACTTGTAAGTTGTCTTTTCATAACTTAGTAATAGACTGAGCTTACAGAAGGTCAAATTAAATTTGTTAGAAATCTCCGTAGATGTGCAGAGTGTCGATTTCTAATGAGAAGACAACATAAAAAATCTCTTAATTTCTAGTAACTTCACTATCTAATAGCGCCCGTTAATAGGTCTTGCAAGATATTAATGTTCATATACCATAATATCTGAGAAGATTTTCTAGCTACTTACCTTAATTTGTCTTTATTAGTTTTATGTTTAACCTTTTGAACGCCAGAGCATAAACGCATCGGCGTACCCCGGACGCCAAGCCACAAATTCGCCGTATGTTTCGTCACATATTTGCAACGTTTGGCGTACAGGGCACGCGCTTGCTTGTCACGTATATGTGACAATGGCGTTCAAAAGGTTAAGTATCTTTTAGGAGGTCAGATACAAAGTCACTCGAAGTATTGGCATCCGGCTAAACTGGGAGACGACCGCAGAGATCGCCTCGCCTATATGCTGAACATTTAAGTCTAGAGCTATGTCAAAAATCTTGCTAACCACCCCTAAGCTGACTGCGCGATCGTCAAGAACTGCAAGTCTCTGTCTATTAAGTGGGATGACTTGCCGGTATTTGGCAACTCATGGCGCTCAATGCGTCCATTAGCCGGAACAAGGGCTGCTCTAATTAACGGAGCATCTTATTGGGAAAACATCTTAGAGAGGTGGGGGGAGATGATTAATAGGGTTATACGAGCGATTTGCCTTGTAAGTTTTCAGAGTTTTGACATCGAATATTATCGTGATATTTGAGACTGGAGCTGGAGCACACAAAGTACAACACAACGTGTCACAGAATAAACGCAACACTTAAAAAGGGATCATTGTACTCATCATTATGAACAACTTTTATGGGACCAATACCTACTGAAAAACCAAAAAAAAATCGACTGCCCCATACATTTACGTGCATAACTCGACAAAATGTACTGTTCAGCTGTTTCTTTTGCAGGATTTTGGGTTAAATATAACGAAGCATCTTATTGGAAAAAACATCTTAGGGGGTGGCTGGAGAAGTGATTGATCGGGCTATCTGAGTCATTTGATTTGTAAGTTTTCAAAGGGATTTGGGAATCATGTGATGATACATCGTTGATTTGATGACAAATAAAACATTTTCGTGCAGAGCAAGAGTTAAACGAAATTAGGTTATCTTAACCCACAACAAAAAAAAAACCGCAGCTATGCGAGGTAGGTAAGTTAAAAATTTACTACATTTTTTTTAAGACCCTTGGTTTTGACTTATTTTACGCTTAAATATTCTTTTCTTTACTGTTCCTGCTTAACTCTTGGTCAACAGGCGTTAAAATGTTGAACGCCATTGTCACATATACGTGACAAGCAAGCGCATGATGCCCTTTACGTCAAACAAATATGTGACAAAACATACGACAAATTTGCGGCTTAGCGTCGGGGGTACGCCGATGCGTTTATGCTCTGGCGTTCAAAAGGCGTTTAAAGGTAAATAAAATTAAACACATGTCTAGAAAAATATTAAACTTTATTCAAATTACACAACTGATATGTTAATTTTACATTTTAGCACATAACAATACATAAAACAAGTACAATATACATTCTACTAACTATGTAGTTACAATAATAATTAAATAAAAACGTAAGTCACAAGAAAACAGACTTAACTTTGTATTGAAACCCGTCAAAACTGATTGACACTTGACGCTACCTGGCTAAATAAGAAATCACAATGAATAAATGTTGATACAGAATTTTATTCCAAACACACTGTGCCCGCGACTTTACCCGCTCGAATGTTGATGCGTTGTCGGTTCCCAAATGATAGTCATTTGCTTAGAAAAATATACAATGACTAGAGCCTAATACCAGCCTAATACTATTCTTGAATTTTCTCATAAAGGATTTTTGAGTTCGTGGCTAAATTATCAGCGACCCGAGTCGATCTTCAAGGTTAAGTGATGCTTGCCAATGTCGCTCCAGGGATGTTTGAGAGGTCCTGACTTTTTGAAAAGCCATTACGGACAGGGTGACCGGTATCATTAGGAAATTGGCGTTTATCGCAGTGTCTCAGTGTCATAGTCAAGAGTTATCTCTTGGAAGAATTCGGGTTTCATTTCAAGATGATTTTGTCGGAAGAAACCGCGAAAAACTCATGAGGTTTGAGATATCATTCATCTGCCTAGCCTTTTCCCAACTACATTGGGGTCGGCTTCCAGTCAAACCGGATTCAGCTGAATACCAGTATTTTACGTGGAGCGGCTGCCTACCAGACCTCCACAACCCATTAACTGGGTAACACGGTACTTCTTGGCAAGACTGGAGTCAGATTTAATGGCTTCTGACGTTCCAAAACGACTATCAAAGATCTACAAATGATAGCCGGGACCAACGGCTTAACGTGCTTTCCGAGGCACGGAGGAAACTCGGTATGTTAAGATGGTCACCCATCTACAGACCAACCTCGGCAAGCGTAGCTGAACCTTGAAGATCGACCCGTGCGGCTGTTATTATTTAGCCACGAGCTCCTCTGAGGTTTGAGATATCATTAATACTCATAAATATTATATTTTTCTCACTTGCCAAACTTAACTGAACTTAGTAAACGACAGTGCTGGACCCAAAATATAAATAAATTGTGATATTTAGATTATGTTTCTACAAATAAATCTGTAAAAAAATCAACAAGAGAGCAGCTAAACATTCTTATTAATAAACAACTAAGTAAGTATTTTAAAACAATTAAATTATTTTTTTTATTAATGAACAACTTAGATTTAGGAATAAAAAAAACTATTATATTAATAATAAACAACTTAATAATTAATATAAATGCCACAAGTTAACAATTCGAGGTATGTGAACTAAGCGTTAAAAATTGTGATAAAATTAATTAAAACTTATTATTAATTTATAAACTAAGTATAGCTAATAATTTTTTTGTGATGTCGTCGATATTTGGTAGAGTTCACATTTTTGTGATACATAAGTTTTAATTTAAATTTACAAAAAAAAAAAAAAGTATTTATTTGAGATTCTCTTCAAATGAAGCAAGTTCAAATAAACGGTGTTAATTCAAGGGGTTTAAAAGTCAAAATGGGGGTACCACAAGGCTCAATATTGGGTCCTTTCCTCTTTTTAGTGTATATTAATGATTTACTCCATCTTTTAAAAAATCAACCAAAGATGGTGTTATTAAGACGTTCTACAAGTCTTGACGACGTAAATAATGCGCTACAGCAGGTCCAAAATTGGTTCACTGCGAATAATTTAGTATTAAATGGGAAAAAAACTAAGTGCATCAGATTTGCTTTACCGAATGTCAAAAGTAATACTTGCGACATAGTATTGGACAAAGAGAAACTTGAATTCGTCGAAGACACGGTTTTCCTAGGGATCACGCTTGACTCAAAGCTACAATGGGGTCCTCATTTAACATCTCTTGCAGGACGGCTAAGTTCAGCAGCATATGCTGTCAGAAAAATCCGTCAATTTACTGATATAGATACCGCGAGGCTGGTTTATTTTAGTTACTTTCATAGTATAATGTCTTACGGTATCTTATTATGGGGACGAGCTGCAGACATCGAGTCTATATTTATTCTGCAGAAAAGAGCCATCAGAGCCATATACCATCTTGGTCGGCGCGATTCCCTAAGGGAACTGTTTAAGGATATTAACATCATGACGGTACCTTGTCAATACATATACGAAAACATTATGTATGTTCGGAAAAATATTCATCTTTTTAATAAGATTAGTGATAGGCATAATTTTAATACTAGAAATAGGAATAAATTAGATCAATCCCGATTCAGATTGGCTAAAGTACACACTTCTTTTATGGGATATTGTATTAAGTTTTATAATAAAATACCACGTGAGATTCTCGAACTGAATGAGAAAAAATTTAAAACATGCATAAAACGCACTCTATGTAGACAGGCATATTATTAACTGGAAGATTATATCCTTGATAAAAATGCTTGGCTAAATGCCGGTCCTGCTCCACAGCCTCAGCCGCTTGGTTCGGTTTTATATTTGGAAGAGATGCTCACTCTCTTTTATGTCTAATAGTAATACTATTCCGCATAATCTTATATTATGTTTGGAATAAACTTTTCTTTTTCTGTCTTTTCAGATTGATATTCATAGTTTTATATAATTTAGAAGCAATTTTTATTTCAAGTTCTGTAAATGTGAGAACCCTGGACCATTATGTTAATCGATAGTTTCCTTGTTTGACATGAAATAGCAGGGGCAGTTGAGGGTGTGTCATGCTCACTCCAATGTCTCGCTGATGGTGGCGCGTGTATCGGATCATTCAGTTCCCTTCAAAATGGTTGAGCTGAATGGTGCTGATGCACGCGTCATGTTCGTAAACGGGCGCCGTCAGTGGAGACTGGTCATCCCTTGGTTGCCACTGCCTCATTTTAATATTTCATACTATAAATTGTTTTTTTTCTTTCTTTACATTGTTCTCATATATAGAAGCAACAAGGTGTATGTAACCAGGATTTTTGTAAACATAAAATGATTTAAAAGAGTGTCCGTGGAGTTTCTTGCACGTTCTTCTCCATAGAGATCTACGCTTGCGAACGTGCAAATAGCTTCATGTTTTTGACGGACTGACTTTGACAATTCAAAAGTACCTGATAATGGTTTATTTGAAATAAATGCTTTGACTTTGACTTTGACTTTGACTTAATGGAATGTGAAATTCATAAAAAAAATATTCGAAACGGATTCAGAAAACCTATAGGAATAAACCATTAAATAATACTTAATTCACAAAATGCAAATAAATCCAAACTCATAATAGTCTTAATACGCAGAAAATGTCTTTTCAAAATGGAAAGTCATTTTATCAACATGGAAACATATTTAAGTCAGTATGGCAAATAATTTGATAGCTTTATTTTACTGGAACAATTTGAAATGATTTAACAAATTTTTATAACATGGTAAAATAGTGTTTGGAAAACGAAGCGCTATTTTTTTTATTTTAACATACAACGGCTTATCAGCCACCAATTCTGTGCATGTCAGATTTGAAGTTGTTATTCCTGCTATCGCGCTGAATAAGCACTAAATACATGTTGTTAGTCAATCAAATAATTAATAAATAACTTTCCGGTAACAATAAAAAGTGTTAACAACACAAAAATACATTAATAAGAAAGGTTTTACACCTCTTGGTATCATAACGTTAACTAAATCACAAGCCCCAAAAAAAAAGTGAATTGAATTAGGCTAATGCGGGCCATACACATTCAAGTAATTTGATTAAACAGGCTGGTTCAAACTGTTTGATCAAATCGAAATACGAAATTTCGTATTGCTTCATGCCATTGGACAAAAAAAATCCAGACGTTCATGCCAATTTGATCAAACGGTTTGAACCAGCCCCCGCATTACGTACCTACTGAATTTTTTTTTATCAATGTACACTCGTACATAGTTCTCCTCAAAACATATTAACGCAGTTAACATCACCGTTTTAAAGCTCGTCTCTTCTCCTAGTCTTCTTGATGGCCAGGTCATCATGCTGGAACCAGGTGGCGTATACCCTGAGAGGTTCTGGTGAGGAGTGACGGTGGAAGGAAACGGGACGGTCCCGGGCAAGGACTTCGCGGGCATAGTCTTGGGGTCGAGCCTGGAGAGAGAAAGATACCTCTTTATTCATCTAATCAGTCTGCTACATACAATAAGTGAAAACAGGCGCACGTACGGCAATCTCTGGCTATGCCAAAATCAGAAATCGCGCCTCCGCCTGCAATATAGTGAGGTGCTGACCTGGTGGAACAGCGGCGAGTGCGTCAGGGAGAGGTTCAGTCGGTGGTGTGCGCAGGCGCCGAGCGTCATGTCGTCGGGCGCGGCGCGTGCGGAGGAGGCGGCGCCGCACGAGCAGGCGGACAGCGCCCGCGCGGCGCCGACGCTGAGCACTGTGCCGCCACCGCCGGTTATGTAGTCGTAACCTGTTGGCAACATTGTCATGTTACCACAAGGCTGTTTCGCTCCATTAGGCGTCCCACACATGTCCACGACGGAAAGCCCGCATGGGAATCTGTTCCGTGCAAAAAGCAAACAGCACCGCTAACTGGCGCATGCCATCTAAATCCACTGGTGAATTTTATATCGACCCCAGTTTCGTTATTGCGAACCGTAAACCAGAAAACGACACTCATGAAGAGAATATTGCAAAGTTTTCGTTAGTGTCCATTTTATAAGTTGGTCGAAAACTCGAAAATGTGTAAAGCTTACTTAGCCGTGATAATTTTCCTCTGAACTTTGTTATATATGTCGGAGACGGATATTAGTACCGACCGATAACGAAACGAAGCACGAGTTCCGGTGGATAACCGTCGCCATCTTACAACTAACTTCGTGCTACAACAGAGCCTACCTAGTGGAGAGGTGTCAGACCAGGAGACACATTCCATTGGGCCGTCTTCGAGAACTCTCCACAAAGCTAGGAACTGTTCCTCACGTTTCGTTGTACGGTGTGATTTAATTTGTGATTTGTGTTCAGAGTATTAAATCGTATTGTGTAATTCGTTGTCTCATTGCTCGATTACCCATTTTATACGCTCACTATGTCGGATGATAATCCTAACAATGCGGCCTCTCCGTCATATATTTATAAGTATATGCTACAATCATACACACTTGTCATAGACAGCGTGAAATTTTAATGATTGTTTTCCCGCAGCGAAATGAGTTTGTCTTGATAATACAATCGATTTATGAAAAAAAATAAAAATAAATAAAATCAAGAAATGGCAGAATAACAATTGTGATAAACAAACTCAGACAGAAGCGACTTCGAACCAATACATCGCGATAGTTTCGCGCCAATCAACCAGTTGATAGGAACTCCTGATTTAATGAAACACAATAGGTACCTAATAAGTTAACATAAAAGGATGCTGCGCGCGATGCAGGGGGTGATTAGTACCCACGTTACGCCTAGTGAGTTACTATTGCTTCTCACGCTTTCGAGCTTATGATTTTTTTTTTTATTAAGTATTTGAAAACAAAATCATTTCTATTTTTTAAATTTAACTTTATGTTACGAGAACTACTGTAAAATTATCCTTTTTTTGGATTTTTTAAAATTATTGCAGTTTCGGGTTGACCTTGACCATAAAAACCGTTTAGGTTCTGAGAAGCATATCGATTGAGGTCATATCAACCTACGGAATCACGTGACCTTGACCTCAAAGTCAGCTGTCCTTGACCCTAAGGTCACTAGACCTTGACCTCAAGATCACTTACCTTCAATATTAACGTGTTACTGCAACTGAGAATCAGAGATCTTGACTTTCAAAATTTTGACTTTGATCTCAAGGTCAATGACCATGTGGTCAAGGTCAGTGACCTTAGGTGAATCGCGGATCTTGACTTTCGGAATTTTGATTTTGACCTCAAGGTGAATGACCATGAGGTCATGGTCAGTGACCTTTGGAGAATTGCGGATCTTGACTCTGAATTTTGACCATGACCTTGATGTCAAAGTCAATGCCCTTGGTGTGTCTCATGTTCTCCCACATCCCACGCGGGTCCCGAAGGCTTGATTAGGCGATGGATTATGGTGAAGTCTTTTTTTCATAGCGCCCTTAAGGATACCCACTGACCAACCGCATCAAAGATAAGGAGTGAGGGCTTGTTATGTCACTTTCCAGTAAAAAGTGTACTGGTAAGTGACGTCACACGAGTTTTCAACGCACTGTATCGTCTTCATTTTTTGTTTACGTGACAAAGGAAAAAACACGTGTCCAATATTTTTTGGAAATCTATCTGACGGACTAATTAGATTTTTTGAGTCAAATACCCTATTAACATCACATATTTTGTATGTATGTGTTATCGGGACAATGAACACTCACCTTTAGCCGCAGTTTCCCTCTTCCCATACCCGTAACCGTACTTTTCTCCTAGTACAGTGAGATCAGGACCACCGCGGTAACAACTTAGCACCTCGCACAGCCTTTGGACCCTAAAGCAATGTTTCATTTTAAAATACTTAGCCTTAAACTTACAAAATTCTTAGTCTTTCCTTTTCTCTTCTAAATGCATCCAGAGGTTGTCTGTGAAACATCGCTTTTACGCGATAAGCCCATTGTGTCACAACACGGATGGAGCAGTGGTTGAGTAATTGGCTGCTGCGGTTCGTGTCGCAGGTTCGATTCCCGCACGGAACAAATATTTCTAGGGCCTGCAGATAGTTGTTCCGGGTCTGGCTGTTTGTGTATGTGAGTTACAGTAGAGTACAGGAGAAAGTCCGTTTGAATTGCGAAAATTATCCCAAAGGAACTTTTTTCCGGATAAAAATAAATATCCTATGTGTTATTCCAGACTATAACCTACCTCTGTGCCAAATTTCATCAAGATCCGTTCAGCAGTTCTTACGTGATTGAGTAACAAACATACATCCATTCAAACTTTCGCATTTATAATTTTTGTAAAAATCTAAATAGTATAGACTATAAACAGTATTTTATTCTATACATTTTAGATACTGAGCTATTTTATATATTTCAAAGACTAAATCCAGTCTTGAATTCAACCTACCTACATTTTTACCAATCTTGCTTTACCTTTGTTTTCATTAATATGCGATTGATTCTTACGAGAGGTTTGCGAACCCAGCAGTAGTTAAAAATAAATGAGATTTAAATAACCATGGGCTTGGCTAGCCACGCTTAGAGCGCTTACGCACTACGTCCGATCCGAACCCGATCAGTCTCCGTGAAAAGACGGTCCGGTGTAGTCGTAGAACAATTTGTATGGTAGCTAACGCACTACACCCGATTTCCGTCATCCGATTTCTCTCCGTCATCCGAGAATAATCATTTCGGATAAGATTCTTGACGGACCGAAGTGGCCATTGTATTATTTGTATGAACAGTTGCGTACTACGTCCGAACCGAATCCGAACTGCGTCCGAGAAAAGAGGCGGAGGGGCCGGGGGCGGAGGGTGACGTGACTCGGCCCTTTTAGTTGGTACTTAGTGTAATTTACTATATAATTTATCTTTACCAAATTAATTGGACCAGGATATGGAATCATGCCTGGGATGGATGGCAAATTAAATTGTTCATAAGACTAAAAGTTAATTTTTGATTAACACGGATACACTAATTGCCTTTCGAAATAAAAAGTGTTGTCTACAATAGCGCTTTCAAAATAAAACTAAAAGAATTCCTATTGAATAAGTGTCTATATGCTGTAGAAGAACTGTAATTTTATTGAATTATTTTATTGTTTTTGTTTTAAATTTAAAGGAGTTGACCATATTGTTTTATGTAATTGTCGAAATGCTATTAAAAAAAGGGAAAATTATTTGTAATTGTTGATTTAATTTTATAAAATTCAAATGTTATTATTATATTGTAAATACTGTATTGTGTATTTTTATGTGTAAATTCAGATATAAAATTACTTGTTTATGAATGAAAAAAAAATACTATGACTATGATAAACACGATGAAAGTATAAGAGAAACGAAACGAAGATCAAAGAAACGAAGGATAGATTGTGTGAAGTCATAGACATCTGTATGTCTAGAAAGGAGGTAATAACGGATTTGAATCGGAGGTAGTGCGTAAGCAATATCCGAGTTCGGTCCGAGGTTTCTCGGACAGTATTTTGACGGATTCTGATCGGATTCCGATCGGACGTAGTGCGCTACCGCTCTAAGAGTTCAAAACAAATTAAACTATCTATTTTTGTTTGTATCGGCACAAAGTTACTTCGACACTTCGAATTTTAAAGATGGAGGAATGGAAGAGAAGTATTTTGAGTTTGACAAAGAATCACGAATCAGGTTTCGCAACTTGTGGATTTACGGATGTCTGTATACCCAGCAGGGCCCTACGTTTAATCCGATTGAAAGTTAAATGTTAACGTACGTGAGTACCTTCCGAATTGTATAAGTAAAAAAATAGTACCTTCATTTTTACAACGAAAATTATTTTCCAGCGGGACCCTCCACTGTTTGAAGGTCTATAGACAAATCTTATATGGTCTCGTTTAGCGGTGTATTAGTACCTTAAAAATACCTTAGTTTAATTTTAAAATCATTACTATTAAATGAGATTCCTCATTTAATGATTTGCCACTGGCTAATAATTTATTACTGGCTTGATAAAAGTTTTTTCAAGCCAGTAGATAGCCTATTTTGTTTTGAGGCTTTCAGTCCAGACAGTCATATTTCTAATAAGCATTTTATTAGTACTTTTGAAATAACCTTACGTTTAATTCAAATGTTTGTATTTTAGCTGAAAATTTGTTTTAAAACTTTTAGTACTTTTTAGCAAACGAACGTTTCGTTTGGCTGTAACAATTAAGGTACTATTTTTTTACTTATACGATTTGGAAGGTATTAAATACTAGGCAAGTTAACATTTAATTTTCAATGGGAATAAACGTAGGGGTCCTACTGGGTATACAGACATCGTTTATGGTCTCCATTTTGTTTAGCTTTGGTAGACTATTTCTAAATCAAGCACTACACTTCAAGGCATTTGAAATGTAAAATCATCTAGACTTACCCCAATATAGTATCATCATCAGCTAAAATTATCCACTTAATATGAGGCATATTGGTAACTCTCTTCAGCACCATTCTTAAGATGGCGATCGTTTTGGCGCAGTGACCTGTCTTGCTGTTCGGTATACCTGTGCTGATCGCTGGCAGGGTCGGGTCTAAAACGATCAATCAATTAAACATTTTTTTTGGTTGAACATAGGTATGGTTACAGATGGTACATTGTCTATAGTAGGCGCCAGATAAATGTGGAATAAAGTACATTGACCTTTCCCTAATAACTGTTCATAGGTACCTGAACAATTAAATATGAATCGTTTTTCATTATTAGACAATGTTAAGGATCACGAGAGATGATGATTCGGGACAGCTTTGTGTCATTAATTCCGTTTTTCAAATTAAAAATGTCAATAATTGTAGGTGGGTCAATGACCGTTATTCCACGATTATCTGGCGCCTACTATAATATATATGCGCTATGTTTTGCCAATATGTGGCGTACAAAATTTACATAAACAAGCAATTACAGTTCCAATTCAGATGGCATGTCATTACATTAAACGAATAATTCAATTAAAAATATGTCAGTCAAGTAAACAGGTCATTACACACAAATGTCGGTGTTAAATGTCGTGTGACTGACACTGGCTTGGCCACCATCAGGGATTTTAATTTTGATAACACAAAAAAATAACGCTAATTAGTCGAACTTTGTCGCCAAATATTTATTTTATTTGTTGGTCACTGGTTCAAAAGATATAAGGGTTTATAGGTGGCCGATACGGAGAGTCTCTCCAGCTTGGCATGCGCGTGCAGTAGGCTACATTAAGGGTAGGCCAGCACATACATAATGGCCAAAAAAAATTTTTCATCGTCAGTCACGTGATTTCAACCCTGAATAAAGTGGTGAGTTTTTTTTATGGCATTATGTATGTGCTGGCCTACCCTTATTGTACTGCACGCCCATGCAGCTTGGCCACATAAATATCTCAAAAACTAGAACCGTCACTCGTAGAGGCTATTTCAATGGCTGCTACTCGTTGGTTTAAGCGGTTTTTCTAGTTTTGAAACTCCGAGTAATTAGTTTGCATTTAAATATTCATATCTGTTCGGTCGGAAAAAGTTGATTAACTAACATTCACTTTTATTTACGTTAATAAGCACACAATGCATTTCAGCATTTCTACATATTATTCAAATGTTAACTTTATTTTTTTAGGGTTCCGTACCCAATGAGTAATCAACGGAACCCTGTTACTAAGCCTCCGCTGTGCCTCCGTCCGTCTGTCTGTCAGCGCGCTGTATCTCAAGAACCGTAATATGTAGACAATTGAATTTTTCACAGAGTGTGTATTTCCATTGCCGCTTTACCAACAAATAACAAAACTTAAATTAAATTTAAAATGGAGGGGGCTCCCGTACAAGAAGCGTGTTATTTTCGGTTTGGGGTACGGAAACCTTCGTGTGAGAGTCAGACTCGCAATTGGCCGGTTTTTTGTGAAAGAATAACTAACATCCATCCATCCGCACAAACTTACTAGTTGGTGCTAGATAGGATAACAAGTAAGAAGTAGGATAGTCAACTCACCGTCTTTATCGCTATAGAACTGAAGATTGGTGACGTGCCTTCCCCAGGTCTTCTTGACCACCCTGGCTCTGGAGTTGTGGAAGCCGCTCCAAGTCTTCACGGCGAAGAATATCGAGTCCTCAGCGATGGCACTGCCCTGCCGATAACGTGGCATTTGAGAACAGCTGTAAGGGCATGTCTGCACTACTCCGATTCGACAAACGATAGATATAGGTTTTCTAATGTTTTGCATACCTACTCTGGCAACGTGCTTTCATTCCACTATGGATTTCTTATGGGACCGATACTTATTAAGTGCTGAATCGAGGTCGCCACCGAAAATTACAAATACAAAATATTTTATTGCTTCATAAGTAAACATAAAAATGTTTTTAGTGTTTGGAGCTTCTCTTTAAGTAATTCCTGAGTTGGGAAGCCCTGCTCTTCCATAGCAAAGCAATACAAAGCAAATTTTGGTATTTACACAAAAAAGTTGTTATAGTGTATATAGTATAGTAGGAGTTTTTTTTTTATGGGAAGTCATCAAATGACTTTTTCCGCTCTGGGTGGAGCGGAAGGGCGTGTCAGACTCTTACTGACTAAAACCCATCCGTGTTCCTTCTAAAGCTCTTTGCATTCCAGGGCCGCGGTGACTCTTTCGAACAAATTCCGCAACCCTGGCAGGCTCTAGTAGTAGTGGGTTGTGTTTGAAGTATAGTAGTGTTATGTTGCGTGTGTTCTGTGTGTTGTTAATTAGTGTATTTGTTTAGAATTATTTTACTTGCTCCGTTTAGGAACCCTTTGCAGCAGAAACTTTGCAAACACGTTTTGTTTGTATGGCAATGTACGGTTGGCAACGTAGCATTGTTCTAAATTCTAATATGGCGGATTCCCAAAGATGGCGGACCAATTACTTTTTATATACAGTGGTATCAAATAAAAGGGTTTGCTGAGAGTAATACGTAAGAGCTGAGAGTTGTTTTTGAACATTATTTTTACTAATACTTAATTAAATAACCTACAAGATAACAAAAACGGGTTGCACCCCGGAGTAACTTGAACGTTAACGTTGTGCATTTAATTTCCATATTTTAAACACTTTATATACACGTATTTTACAAGTATACAGACGGTCGAGCCATCAGTAGTCACCATCCGTGGATGCGCGTAGCAGGCTGTAGTACAAACACACACGTTTTCACTTCAAAAACTTAAGTACATAATTTAAAAAAAGTAAAATTATTCAATCGGTAACTACTCACACATAAATCAAACTGCCGCGGATACGTAGCACAATTCTCTCCGGACACTATGCAGAAGCTCAGGTCAGGCGTGAGCAGTGGTCCAGGGTCGGTGGCTCCGCCGTACACCAGCTGCGCCAGCTCAAACGCAGGATCTATTGAGAAGTCCGCCTCCAGGCGACGCTGACCGCTCTCGATTTGTTTTAAGAGCCTAAAAATTGTTTGGAGAGTGAACAATCCGCATCTATGTAGATGACATCTTTATATTTGGAGACTGGTCATCCCTTAGTTGCCACTGGCTTATTTTAATTAATATTTGATTTTGAAAATTGTTTTTCATTCTTTACATTGTTCTCACAAATAGAAGCAACAAGGACAAGGATTTTTTGTAAACGTATAATGGTTTAAAAGAGTGTCCGTGGAGTTTCTTGCACGTTCTTCTCCATAGAGATCTACGCTTTGGAACGTGGAAATAGCTTCGAGCGTCCCTATTGAAAAACTTTGTATGATTCATATTTTTAACTCATATCATGGTTAACAACAATGGTACCCATAATCAGGTGCCTTACTATGACGTGCTAATGCCATCCAATTCCGACGATTTTAAAGGGATAGTGCTATACGCTATGTATAGCTTCGTCTCTCTCTTGGAGCGGAATCTCGATCGTTTTAAGACTTAATAGTAGGGCCCCAGATCGAGTACGGCAAGTGACTCCAAAATATTCAACTTGATAGGGAATTGTGTTGTCCATAAATGACTCGAAAGAATCTTTTATAAATGTCACAAATGAAACTATTACAAGTTGTTTGGTCACTTACATTTCAATAAGCTCTATTCTCATGGCGAACCCGCTGGCAAAGTTAGGGTACATGAAACCACCTTCCTCCTCCAAATCCTCGTAGAAAGTGAAATGGTGGATGATGGTGGGCTCCTCATCACTGAGTGGGTAGCCTATCCACATCACGTCCTGATACAAAAAAAAAAATTGACGGTTTCGTTTTCGTTCACTGGCTGCCTTAAAAGAAAGTGCGATTTTGCATGAGTGCATATATACAGTTTATCTCTCTCTGGTTCTGTAAGATGGCAGACGTAAAAGAATAGCACCATCCCATCACTTCCCGTGGGTGTCTTAAGAGGTGACTAAGGGATTCGTCAGAGAATGGGCAGCAGCATTCTCTGTACATTGCAACAGCTACACTGCTATCGCCAACCGGCCTGCCGGCGTGGCGATAATGGCAACCCCCCTTTGGGGCAGGTCTATGTCCAGCAGTGGACGTCTTTCGGCTGATATGATATCCAGTGTAGGCATTTGAAGTCACGTTCAACGTACCGTATAAACGTAAATCAATCAATAAATATATTGCCCAGCCTTTTCTCTAATGTGTTGGGGATCTGGATGCAGCTGAATTTCAGTATTTTAGTCGGAGTGTCTGCCTTCCTGACGTCCACAACCAAGTAACTGGGTAGCATGACACCCCTTGGCAAGACTGGTGTCAGATCTGTTTGTGATTCTGGCTTCTGACCATCCGTAACGACAGTGATGACAAGGCGTCCGTGGCTAGGCACAAGTACCGATCCTGATGACCAATACCAACGTTGTTTGCGAAGCCACTCTTGGGGAATGATTTGAATGGCTTAAGAAGTATTTGGAAAGACCATCAAGAGCTCTGGTTCCTTACCTTCTGCCGATCAGCCGCCGCCAGCGCTTCAATCAGTTTGTCACACTTGACGGCCGTGTGTGTCTCAACGAACAGGACCCACCTGACGTCAGTCTGTCTGTACCGTGATGTCAGAGGCGACAGCAGCGGTAAGATCGTCCACGCACCAGGTACGGGGAAGTCCTCGTGTGTTATGTGTGTTTTTGGATGGCGCTGTGTGAAAAAATGTCAGTTAAGTAGAGCATTATCAAATCGGATAACCTGTGTTGGGCCCTGAGACACCTCCAATGAAGATTAGCATTCAAAGGTGTAACTTAGAAACACGCAATGAGATCGGGTGGTAAAGTGTTGATTATTTTTATTTATACATGGTGGCATTTTAGTCGTCTTACAGCGGCAGTCCACTTCATCTTCTATCCAATGACTACTAGTAATTAATTTAAAAAAAAATGATATTGATAAATATTTGAATGATTAAGAAAATGTAAATGTTATTAATGATCATGACCAGTGATCCGATAATCGGGCGCTAATATACTACTATTCACTGCCCCTTAATCTTGTAATTAAGGACGAGATTTTTTTTTCCGAATGACCGCATAAAGTCGTCAGTTCGATTGAACGCAAATATCTTAGATGCGCTACAAAAACGGAAATACGGACGGAGCATTCTGAAAACATAATTATATACTTCCCGTGTACATACCCTGAAAATAAGCTTTAAAAAGGGGACAGGTTTTAAGATCTTACATTTTCCAGCTGCAGCACTTGAAGGTCGATGTCCTGCTTGAGTCGCTTGGCCACGCTGGCGTGATATGGCTCAGGTTGGCTCACTATTGTAAATAATATATTTCTTGAATCTGCAACAAAAAATATTCTTCTTTAACAATTCTATTTCAACTTCCTAAACCATTTTTAAGCACAATTTAATTGTTTTTTTTTCTGGTCGATGTTTAACTCCTCAGATTTTTTTAAAGATAAATGTCAAGGAGTTGGTAAGTTAATCATTAAATTTTAACGGTTGATGACGGAACGTGTAAGAAACTACATCACCTCGTTTAAATAAGGTTTTCCACTATACTGTTTGATCAGTCTGCCTAAAGGGTATTTATGTATGTTATGAATATAAATGTGGATGAATGGACAGGGAGAGGGAGGCCAAAGAAAAGATGGATGGATTGTGTTAGGAGTGATATGAAAGAAAAGGGAGTTAGTTATAGCGTGACGGTTGACAGGACAGAATGGAAGAAAAAAACGTGTTGCGCTGACCCCAAGTAACATGGGATAAGGGCAGGAAGATGATGATGCTTCATCTAGAAATCACCTCCGGTTGTTGGTCATATCAACATAAAACCGGCGTTCCAATACTCCCAATTGTACATCTATACAAAAATAGGTACTATAATACTTATAATAATAATGAACACCCTGCTCCCGACACCGGAGGACTAATACTTTTTTATATTTTAAATGTATTTTTTAATGTGTGTTTCTTTAAGAACAATAAAAAAATAAAAATTAGTATGTATTATTCTCTTTATTTATTTATCTTATAAATAAATAAAGAGAATAATAATCTATACTATAATATAATATAGCTGAAGAGTTTGTATGAACGCGCTAATCTCTGGAAATACCAGTCGGATTTGGAAAAATATTTATAAATTTGTATATGATAGCCACATTCATGAGGAAGGCTATTGGCTATACGGGAATGGGAAAAACGGGATATGCGTGTACGAAGTCGCGGGCAAAAGCTAGTAATCAAATAAAACAAACCATATATTTCATACAACATAATCAGTTAAAACAACCCCCTTTACCTACACACCCCTTGTATAACCCATCAAATTACATCCCGCACCGAAACACCACATCACGGCTGATAGCATTACCGTCAAATGACGTCAATGCCGTCAAATTATGACAAATGGCGCCGAAGCATTCACTAACGGTGGGTCCACACGATAGACTTCAATGAACTAGTATAGAATTTTCTGTGCAATAAAGAAATGCAGACAAATGGTATGGTAGAAAAGACGCAGTATGCATGTAAGTCTTTATCGGAGCCAAAAAAACTGTTTAATTTTTATATTAATAAATATTTGTCTTTTCTAACATTACATTAAGTACTACTAATACTATTCATTAATATTATTGTTATGTTCAGAAGCATATTTTATTTGATAAAATAATATTTTCATCCGGTAAGCAGGTGAGTGAAGGTCGATCTTACTTGGGATCTTAGACTATGTGGTTAAGAAATTTTAGTTTAGCTTTATATATATAGTTATATTTATAGTTTGTATGTGTCACCGGAAAATGGTAAAATATCGCGTGAATTCGTAAACAATTTTTTCTAAATAAGTCACGGATATATTGGAAACTTTTGAATTTGGATGGAATTTAGTGTTTACAAAACGATTTTTTCATAATATATCGAGAAATTATAACCTCATCAAGATTTATTACAATCTTACGGAGTCTGCAATTATCCGGTCACATATGCACGTCAGTTTTGTGACAAACAACAGTTTTTCTTTCTTCCTTTTGTTTTATTTTTTTTGATTAATACATTATCTGATGAAAAATTTTATGAATTAATAATTGAATGAAGAAAAAAAACATTATAGCAAAAATAAGCGTATTTTTTTGATAAGACTTCACAGTCTGTACAGATATCTGTACACACAACAGTCTGTATCGTGTGGACCCACCATAACAAGCCGTCGACGCTCATCAATCATGAACAAGGCATTGGGTTTCATTTACAGGTAACTGATAGAGATGTATGCCGCGTGAGTACATGGATTAATATGTAAGGTGATATGGACAGAGGTGGTGTTAAAGGTATGTGCGATCCTCTTTACGGGTGTTTACGTCAGATAATATTACTCGGTCTTAATCTATGGAAGTAATTTATTACAATTTTGCGGCGAAATATGATAACGTTGCTAGAATATATAAAAAGAACTTGTTTGAGAAATAATGGCCGGATCTAGGTTGGTAGTTATTCAAATTAGGCTGAGAATAAACACTTTTTGAACGTCATATTTCCTTGTGTTTTAGCTGGGAAGAAGTGGCGAAATATACTCCCTAGTGTTCGAGTTTTTGACATACGAAAATTTATTTAAACACGATATCCACGGCTTTACTAACGTCTAGTGGACGTCACGCGATTTCACCCGCGTAGTTCCCGTTCCCGTGGGTGTACGGGGCTATAATATAGCCTATGTTACTCGCTGATAATGTAGCTATTTGCTGAAAGATTTTTTCTAATCGGTCCAGTATTTTTTAAGTTTATTCGTTACATACTAAAACACAAATCTTTCCTCTTTATAATTATTTATTACTAGCTTCGCCCCGCTGTCTATTATAATTATATTCTGTGCCGCTGTGTTAGCCGCGGTTTATGAGATACTCCGCATGAATGTCCAAAATTGACGAAAGGAACACACTCCCGGAATAAAAAGCCAGCCATCCAGGGTATCAGCATACCAAATTTTACGCAAACACACACTCACAAACCTTCGTCTTTATAATATTAGTGTGATTTATTTAAATTAGTATAGATCATCATCTGCCTATAGTAGGCGCCAGATAAATGTGGAATAAAGTACATTGACCTTTCCCTAATAACTGTTCATAGGTACCTGAACAATTAAATATGAATCGTTTTTCATTATTAGACAATGTTAAGGATCACGAGAGATGATGATTCGGGACAGCTTTGTGTCATTAATTCCGTTTTTCAAATTAAAAATGTCAATAATTGTAGGTGGGTCAGTGACCGTTATTCCACGATTATCTGGCGCCTACTATAGCTGTTTCCCAACTACATATATTGGGGTCGGTTTCCAGTCAAATCGGCTTCAGCTGAATACCAGTATTCTCCATCAAGCAATGTTAAAGTATCTCAAACCAGTAACAAGAGTAAAGACTGCATTCTGAAAACTGGGCTATGAATAATTCAAGCCAGTGATAAGAGCGGTAAGTCACGGCCATCGGAAACTTCTGGCGTCAGATTAACGTCTCTAGCCGGTCTTATATCATCTAATAAACTTGTGGTACACCAGGTAATGGAGACGAGAAGATTATCTAGTGTAAACTTGGTTTCATTATGCTGTACCCTGTTGTTATAATGCCCTTAGGTTGCAATATTGGAATGATATGATCTGGTTTGATGACGTCTTAAAAAGGAGTGCATTTTTTTAGCGAAATATTATTTAACTTTTTGAACGCCATTGTCACGTACACATGACAAGCAAGCGCGTGCCCTGTGGGCTTTTTTTTTTTTTTTTTTTTTAGGATGGGAAATCATCAAATGACTTCTTCCGCTCTGGGTGGAGCGGAAGGGCGTGTCAGACTCTTACTGACTAAAACCCATCCGTGTTCCTTCTAAAGCCCTTTGCGTTCCAGGGCCGCGGTGACTCTTCCGAACAGATTCCGCAACCCTGGCAGGCTTTGGCCCTAGCGGGCCCCGTCTTTTATGCTGACATCTCTTTGAGGCGCGCGTGAAACACAACGCGCCATCGACCCGGGCCTGGTGGTGATCGGACGGCGAGCCACCCAATGCTCGCCGTCCGCAGGCCCGCGCCTACGGTGGCCGGGGATCGCCCTGCGACTCCCGACGCCCGGGGCGTCTTCTCCTGTTGCGGCGGTTGGGGCGAAGGCCTTGCCTTTCCCTCGCGCGGCCCGCCTCCTCCTTCGCTAGCATTACTGCTTCGCAGAAGGAGGTGACCGCTTCCCAAGCCTCCTCGCTCCGGACCATGGATTCAACCAGGGCCGGACGCGAGAGGTCGCCGCCACCGATCGCCGCGATGAGGACACGGCGGTGCTCAGTCCAAGCAGGGCAGACCTCCACCGTATGCTCCACCGTGTCCTCCGGGCGATCCTCACAGTGCTGACACCCGGGCGTGTCCTCCCGCTTAATCCGAAACAGGTACCTCCCGAAACAGCCGTGTCCGGTTAGTACCTGCGTCAGGCGGAAGGTGAGGACGCCGTAGCGCCTCTCCAGCCACTCCTCAAAGAGGGGTCTTATCGCCGCAATTGTGGCGTGCCCAGCGCTGGGTTGCGACAGTCGCCGTTTCCATATCGCCATGGTATCCTGCCGGAGCTCCGTCCGCCGCGTAGCAATTTGCCGTGGCAGCGGAGTTTCGCCCCGGCGAAGCGCCTCCAAGCGCCACGCGTAAACGTGCGCGAGGGCTCTCGCCTCCAGATCCCATGGCGTTAATCCGGCAAGGAGGCTCGCCGCCTCGCCGGAGACCGTGCGGTATCCCCGGGCCAGCCGGATGGCCATGACCCTTTGGGATGCGTTGAGCTGGCGGGCAGGTCGCCCCTTCAACGTCAGTGCCCACACTGGGGCCCCATAAAGGGCCATGGACCGCACGATCCCCGCATAGAGCCTCCGGCAGGAGGCGTTTGGACCCCCTAGATTGGGCAGGAGCCGCTTGAAGGCAACCCCGGCCCGCTCCAGTCTTGGAGCCAAACGTCGGAAGTGCTCCTCGAAGTTCCATCGGCTGTCGAGAACGAGCCCCAGGTACCTGATCGTCGACCCGACGCCGATGTGAACCCCTCCTACCGTTATTTGGGATCCCATTGGTGGCCTGTTCCGAGAACCATAAAACACATGGCTTCGGACTTGTGCAGGGCCACCTCGAGACCCAGTTGCCGGATCCTCTCAACGACTGTCGCAACCCCGAGTGTCATCACTTCGGCCGCCGCCTGGTGCGACCCCCCCTGTGCCAAGACTAGCGTGTCGTCAGCGTAGCAGACTACGTTGACGCCGCTAGGGAGGTCGGCGCGCAGCACCCAGTCGTAGCCGATGTCCCACAGGAGCGGCCCCAGAACCGAACCCTGTGGAACACCGCACGACATCTCTCGCCGGTTCCATTCTCCCCGGTGACCGGGGTAGATGACGGCCCTGTCCGTCAGATAGGCCTCAACCACGCGACGGAGGTAGGTTGGCATCCGGTGATACCGGAGTGCCTCCCTGATGCAACTCCAGGGCAGGGAGTTGAAGGCATTGGCGATGTCAAGAGACACCGCCAAGACGACCCTGCCCCGGGACACCGCATCCCCCGTCGTGAGGGCTCTCACGCGCATGATGGCATCCACCGTTGAGCGCCCCGTGCGGAAACCGAACTGGTTCTCCGCCAGATTCGGCCCCACCCTCACAAGGTGCCCGACGAGGCGGTTTGCTATGACTGCCCTGTGGGCTTACGGCCGGTCTCAATGACGTATCTGCCTCTAACGTCCTTTTCCTTTATACGTCATGTTTGAAAGGGAAACATGACGTTTCAGCTACTGCGGGTAGCTAATTTGACAGTTGGTCAGTTACGTTAAAGCGATCGAGTACGTTAAAAACTCGCACTAAGCCCTCTGTACGCCCAACGTCACAAATATGTAACAAAAAATACGGCGAATTTGTGGCTTGGCGTCGGGGGCACGCCGATGCATTTATGCTCTACTACTAGCTAAAAATCCCTAATACCCGTATTTAACATGGAACGAATGCCAATTATTTTATTATGATCTATACAATCCAGTAACTGGGTTACACCCTGGTATAACCCTTATCAAGACTGGGCACACCTAAATGCCAGAGCTATTATTCGTAGAAAACACTACTACTTCACTCAGGCATTATCTTACGCCTCATTTGGATTAAGATTCATAGCTTATTATCATCTTAACATATACATCAAACCACCCAACCGCAAAGTGCGATCTTCAATATTTAATTTCGTCTTAAAATCCGCATCAACTTCCACAGAAAGTCGGGTTCTTAGTCAAATCGGAGTCAAGATCGATCAATTTGGATGGAAGGCGTCATGAATAATGCAAATTCTGCGATCACCTGAAGTGTGACACATTAAAATCGCATTCTGGCTTTATGACGTCCCCAGGCGAGCGAAAGACGTATTACCGCTGATACCGATAATGTAGGGTTAGGTAAAATGCGCTTAAAATGTGGGGTTAACGGTTTGGAACAGGTAAACGGGAAATGTATAAATCGTTGAATATTTTTCTTGGAGAACCATGGATATATGATGCATAAAATTGAATGTCCTTCGTCCTTTAATATTTTGAAATATTTTGATCGTCTCTTAGTGCGCTAATAATTTGAGAAGAACCTATCCAATATACCGTCATCGAATTATTTTTAACAGACTTCAAAAAGGAGGTACTTAACACTAAAAGTTAAAAAAAAACACTTTTTTTTTAAAGTCAGTGATAAAATACGAAGAAAAAACAACCAAAAAACCGACTTCCGAAATTATAGTTATTTTATACTTTGTACTGTTTTTTAAAGCTTTCGGTAACATGTTTTCTTGTTGAGATTACTCGTAAATTAAACTGGCAAAGTAAGTAAAGAAATTATAACTTCAGTGTAGATCCGGAAGGATTATAATAAACCTCTAGACACATAAAAACACGATGAAGACATTTATATATTTCTTACAAAAGTCAAAACGTTTATTTCAATTAGGCCATTAAACGGCACTTTTAAACGTCATCATTTACAGTTCAGTAAAATAATAATATTACATTAATAAAGTGACTACTGTCCATTCGGAAAGGTAGATTCTTATGGAGAAGAACAGACAAGAAACTCCATAGTTACCCTTTTCAAATATTGGTTTAACAACACTTGGTATACTAAAATTAATTTAATATTATGTGAGAACGATACACCCAGAGTATGCTACTTATACGAACAAAGTATTACCAGCAGAGATAAAACTAAGTTTGCTAGCAAGCGACGTGGTACTCACATATTTACAATATAATTAACAACAATGGATCAGTGTGAGTTAAATTACATATTAAAAAATAAGCAGAAAGTACACCAGTATATATAGTAAATAAATCAACAAGTTTGACTTTGTCTACTACACCCTAGATCGTCCTATGGAGCAGGGTTTCCAAGCATTCTTATCTTTAATATAATCATCTAGTTTGTAATATGCTTGTTTACAAAGTGTGGTTTTTACAATTTTCTTTCATTTAATTCTAATATGTCACAAGGTATTTTGTTGTAACATTTAACACAGTACCCCATGAAAGATGTTCGTACTTTGGCTAATCTATAAAATGTTTCATTTAATTTATTTTTATTTCTAGTATTGAAATGATGTCTATCACTAATTTTGCACGATTCACTAAGTTTGAACGATTCTAAAATATTTTCCTCCTTTTATACCGAACTATATTTAAAGACTTTTAAAGGGAGCAGTTGCTTGTTTAAAGAAACCACTCGAGTTCGTATTTCGTGGCGATGGCGAGCGTTGATGGCGTATGAATAATTTGTGCATCTGGAGTGGAAGCGGCGACAAATAAGCCTGCTGCACTACCTTTTATATAACTTAGAACTGTAGTGGAGTAGGGAATGGAGGAAATTAATTGGTGTGCAAATAAATCTATATTATATACTTTTTGATAATATAATAAAGCTGAACAGTTTGTTTGTTTCTTTCAACGCGCTAATCTCTGGAACTACCAGTCGGATTTGGAAAATTATTTCTGTATATGATAGCCTCATTCATGAGGAATGCTATAGGTTATACGGGAACGGGGAAAAAAGGACATGCGCGTACGAAGTCGCGGGTAAAACTAAGTATTAATATCATAAAGCTGAAGAGTTTGTTTGTTTGAACGCGCTAATCTCTGGAACTTCCAGTCGGATTTATAAAATTATTTTTTAAAATTATAGCCTAATTAATGAGGAAGGCTTTAGACTATACGGGAACGGGAACTTCCTACGGCAAGGGGAAAAAACGGGATATTCGCGTACGAAGTCGCGGGCAAAAGCTAGTGTGTAATTATATTTTTAAATATTTTCCTGGCTTGCTTCCGTTTGGAGAAATCTGTCCTTGAAGAGTTACACTACTTATGTTGCCTGAGGGCGTGGAACTTCATAATGCTTGTTACTTTGTTAAAGTCATATCTTGCAAGCTGAATTAGAACCACTTCCTCTTATCCTATTAAGGTGGAAGCGCCAGGGTAGACCGCGAAATTCAAATTTTCTTGTGTTTTTTACAATTTGCAAGTCAGTGTCAGTCTCAAAATATAATTCGCGACCGTCACACGTATTTATTAACAGAATTATAATAATTAAAATCATCGATACAACCCTCTAAGTGCATATAACTCGAATGAATGGTTATTTCATAAAAAGTCATTCAATCGAGTTACATGAATGATACAACCTGTATTGATGATTTTAATTATTATAACTCAATAAAGCCATATTTGTTACGGTCGCCTATCGTATTTTTATCAACATACATACAACCTGACGCTGACCTGCAAAATGCAAAAAAACATATGAAAATTTGAATTTCGCGGGCTACCCTGGCGCTTCTACTTTTATAGTAGGCGCCAGATAAATGTGGAATAAAGTATGTTGACCTTTCCCTAATAACTGTTCATAGGTACCTGAACAATTAAATATGAATCGTTTTTCATTATTAGACAATGTTAAGGATCACGAGAGATGATGATTCGGGACAGCTTTGTGTCATTAATTCCGTTTTTCAAATTAAAAATGTCAATAATTGTAGGTGGGTCAATGACCGTTATTCCACGATTATCTGGCGCCTACTATAGTTGAAATTTTTCATGTTGGTTCAGTTCCGATGACGATTATTTTTATGGTAACTTTGACCTGATTCTCTATTTAAGGTTGACTCCGGACGAAACAACTCGTCAACAGTCAACTGCAACTCAACTCCTATTTTCTGGCATTTTGCTGAACTGGCCCTATTTGGCGCAGCCGCGGGGCATACAATGTTTTTGTTTTAAAATTAAGCTGTCTTTTATTTGTATCTACAATGTGTGTCTGTGTGTGTGCCAAATAAACTAGTTTTCTTTCTTTCTTTTCTAACTGTAGAAACATAAAATATTGCAAACGTATTTGTTGGAGCTTGTTTAAAAACTGGACCCAATTACTAAGACTACTCTCATGAACCGTGATAGCTAGTCAGTTGAAATTTTCAATAATGATGTATTTCTGTTGCCGCTATAACAACAAATTAACCAATCAAGATGTAGACAATCACAACAAAATCACTTTCAGAAACAATTATCAAAAAATTTTTTGCCGAAAATATCCGTCTTCTTTGGACCAAATTAGAATCGGACAGAGATACCACCGTCGCAAGTCCTCTAAATCGGTGTGTCTCGTAATGGCTCAGTTCCAGAGCTTTCCAGCCCCCTTGAGCCCCTGATCCCTTCAGTCACCCACCGAATCACCCACAAAAGGACATAACTAATTCTCAATTAGTCTTTTCCCCAAATTGGACTCTCGACTGATGCTATTAATAGGTACACCCGTCCATCAGTCGGTCGATTCTGAAAACATGTCGAAGTGCAGGCTTGTGTGAAGTGATCACGAAGGGAGCTGTCATTTCATCTTGATTATATGGATTGACAGTTCACCTCGTGATCACTTCACCCAAGCCTCCAGACTTCGACATGTTTACAGAATCAACCGGCTGTTTTTTTACGAATGTTTCACATTTTATGTAGAGAATGAAACTATGGTATACGCATTTACTCTTCACGGAATTCCATAAAACGAGTTTCATTACAAAACAAAATTATTTTTCACTTTCTACAGAAAACTTTAAATTGCTCCCTTAAGTCGCACTATAGTCATTTTTGAAAAAGATCTCAATTTTTAAGACGACGGTTTCTTGCGAATGCGTGACAAATTTCATTAATACCGATATTAAATTGAGCCTAAGTAACCTTTTCAGTTTTAGCCTATTCTCGGCCTTAATTACAGACGAAAGTATCTTCGTAGCACTATTAGGTGCCCTATGGTCTATTCATTACTTTTTCGCGTCGGAGGTGCAAATAGATCGGGTCTATCAAATAATGCACGAACCGTCACGGCGAATGGACGGGTTTCCATCGAAACCCACTGGGATTGCCACACCGACTTGTTTATAGAGCTCTCTGTATCTAACGCTCGATATAAATGTACATTTTCTATTATAGCTTCTGATTTATTTGTTGTTGTACACCTGCCATGGTGTGGTTTTTTCAACCCAAAGTTTGACTGGTGGAATTTGCCTTGTTGTAATTAGCCCGCCCGTGTCATAACGGTACATAAAGTTTAAATAAATAGATGGATAGAATATATATATCTATTATACGATTCTACTAATACTAATAATAAAGCTTAAGAGTTTTTTTGTTTGTTTGAATGCGCTGATCTCTGGAACTACCAGTAGGATTTGGAAAATTCTTTTTGTATAAATGATAGCCACATTCATGAGGAAGACTATAGGCTATACGGAGACGGGAAATTTCTACGGGAACAGGAAAAAAACGGGACATGCGCGTACGAAGTCGCGGACCAAAGCTAGTAATAATATAATAAAGCTGAAGAATTTGTTTGTTTGAACGCGCTAATCTCTGCAACTACCAGTCGGATTTGGAAAAGGTTTTTGGATATGATAGCATTGATAGCCACATTCAAGTGGAAGGCTACAGGCTATACGTAAACGTAAAAAAACGGGATATGCGCGTACGAAGTTTTACTATATACCAACAATAGCAGCTTACTACGATTGTAGACTGTCTGCGGTGTGCTAATTTGCTAGTAAATAAATTATTCTTTTTTTTATATGGGCAGAAAATTATGTAATTATATTACCTACTCAAATACAAAGTAAATAACCGTGAGTTTAACTGTTTAGTGATACCATCAGATTATTTTATACAAGAGGGTATTTTTAAATTAATTGGAACAATGTTTTAAATATTTCAATCGTCTTCGGTTACTCGCTGTCAAATTATTCTTAGTTATTTCAATTCCACGTCTTTCGCTTTAAGAAATTCAAAATCATTTTTGTTTTGTTGTAAACATTTCAATATTGGGAAAACCAAGGTTTTTCTATTTACTATTTTATTCTGTTTGCTTTAAAGTTGAGCTCCTTAAGGTTCTAATTTGAGCTACACGATACAAACACACACGAGACAAATGCTTGCACTGCCTGGACAGATCCACCCAAATCGGTGTGGTACTTTCGTGAAAAGGCCAATTCAGACATTTACTGACGTTAAAAGCGACTGACCTCTGAGTAGTTTCAGTTTTTTCTTCTCAAGGTTGTCAGCTAGGAAACACCGGCCTCATCTAGTTAAAAAGTTGAAAGTTAAGGTAAAATTTTGGTACTTACTTACAAGTTTACGGGAAAATCTAAATTTGTCCATATCTTTTTATCGTGTTGACTCAGGGCCTTGATTTGTATACACCTAATAGGGACTATAAACCTCAGTACCTGGTATAAATTTCAACTTGCTAGGTCCACCCGTTCCTGAGAAAATCCGTGGTGACACACGGACAGACAGATGGACAAGAGAGTGATCTGATAAGGGTTCCTTTTACAGAACCCTAAAAATGACCAGTAAAGATTGACGTGTAAAAGTGTTACTCATCCTACTACTATTATAAAGGCGAAAGTTTGTAAGTATGGATGTATGTATGGATGTTTGTTACTCTTTCACGTAAAAACTACTGAATGGATTTTGATGAAATTTGGCACAGAGGTAGATTATAGTCCGGAATAACACATAGGATACTTTTTATCCCGGGAATATGTTCCCTTAGGATAGTTTTCGACAATCACGCGGGCGGAGCCGCGGGCGGCAACTAGTTTTTAATCTTTTAACAAAATAAATACCTACCATTTATCATTTTAAGATTCAGCTAGTTAACAATCAAATAAACAAGCACTATTTTAAACTAAATACAACCAACGTCATCACTCACGAAAACCGACACATGATACAATCATCTTAATTAACCTTAAAACCATTTCTAATCACCCCAATAACCCTATGCAATCAGATACCAATAATACGAAACACACAAAAACCCTCCACTACCCGCCATATACAGGGTGGTGCCGAGACTCGCATCAATAATTCGGCTTCGCATCGCACGGATTCCACCAACCAGGGGATTGAGGCCTCGAATTTCTAAGGCCTCGGGCCTCCGAAGCCCGGTTTCAATTTTACCACTCAATTTGTTATCGACTTCGTATGGCCAGGTTAATCTCCCAGTGTGGTAGTGACGTCATTTATCTTTCTTATTTGTCGTAGTAGTCGTATTGTGCATGTCTTTGTATGGTGTGCTGGCATGGTTGGGAATCCTTTATAATAGCGAAGATAACTAGATCCTCAATATTTACAAAATCATTGACTAGGTATTTGCAACTTTGACGGCAAAGAGTTTTGAATTAATAAGATATTTTTTCATTTGTGATCATTTCCGTCATAATCAGATTTTATTGTTTTCAAAAATCAAGACTGGGTTTTGATATTAGGATTTTGTGAAATAATTCTGTACTACATACATTATACCTGTCACCGGATAATTGCAAATTGCGTAAGATTACAAAATATCTTGAGAGATTGTAAACTCTCCATAAATTGTCAAATGAACTTTTGCTCTGCAATTATATGAATTAAAATCTTCTATTTTATAATATCTCCGTGCGTTCCGAGACATTGTGGACTGACATAAACTGGCGACCAATCAGCTCTCAGGTCTACAACTTATCTGTTTTGGTGTGATAGTTAAATTGGAAACTTGGTCTTTGTTTTCTCTGAAAAGACCAGTGAGAGCCTTGTTTCCAGATTTACTATCACACGAAAACAGATGAATTGTCGACTTGTGCTCAGATTGGTCGCCATTTTATGTCAGTCCACAATTTCTTGAAATGACTTCGAGAGATTATAGACTATCAAAATATGATGCGTAAAAAGTATTCCAAATGTTCAGTTAAAGATCAAGTCAAGATATTTTGTATTATTACGGAGTTTGCCATTTTCCGGTGACATACCTCTTGATTTTTCACACATCGAAAAATAACAGCCTATAGATCCAATCTCATAAATGCGAAAGTTTGGATTGATGGATGTATGTATGTTACTCAGTTACGCCGAAACGGCTGAACGGATGTGGATGAAATTTGGCACAGAGATAGATTACAGTCTGGCATAACACAGACCGGAAATATGTTCCCTTGGGATAATTTTCGATAGTCACGCTGGGCACGCTGGCGAAAGCCGATGATATTATACAAGACGTTTTAGTATGTATAGCTTTAGTTTAATTCGCCTTAAAAGACAGAAGTTTACGATTTTTCTCGTGTCGCATTGCGTTTATGTACAGTGATATTTTCTAAGAATGTTACCAAAAATATACGAGAACATATATTCGTTATATTTTAATACAAGAACTTATATTCAGTGCACAAACTTAATCCTATCGTAACATAAATTTGGCGTTTAACACATAAAACACAGTTCTTTTTAAACATAACTTTTTATTATGTGACAATAAATATGTGAGTGAGTCACTGAAACACTAAAGTTTTATAGTTAACTATCATTTTCCCGCGGCTTCACCCCCATTAAAACCGTGTATTTTTTTCAGGCTAAAAAGTAACCTAGAAAGGGTCATAGACTAGGTTTATAAAAAAAACTCTGAGGGCTGTGATAATGTATTTTTTTTTTGTGAAACAAAAAGTATTATTCGGATCTGGGGCCCGACTATGAACGTGCCGATGCCAGCAACATTCCCTTGTGAAAAAGGGATAGTGCTATGCGTCTTGTATAGCTCCATCTCCCTCCCACACAGAAATAATGACGGTTTTAAGACGTCATAGTGGGGCTGCTCTGTACTTTCAAAGAATACTTCTACAAACACTTACAAATTTACCTCGTTACTTAAGTTTAGACAAATAAATGCCTTAAAGCATAGTATTCTTCAACACTTTCGGCCGGTTTCAATAACGTTAGCTTTGACCAATTAGCAACAGTCAAAGGCAAACATGACGTTTAAGCTACTGTTGGTAGCTAATTTATTGGAACCGGCCGTTAGAGAAAAGGGTAAGGATTGAACTTGACGAAACAGCAGCCACCTTTGGGATGGCTCAGCTAAATACCAACTTGCCGCGCTTGACTCGGTGGAACACAGAGCTAAAAGGCTCATTGGCGACGTAAGACTGGTGGATGCCAAGCTTCACAGCTTGGCTCATCGCCGCAAGGTTGCCTGCTTGTCGGTCTTCTACAGATTGTACTTCGGGGAGAGTGTCCAGGAACTCCACGATCTCATCCCACCGGCCCCCTTCTACCATCGGACATCTAGACGCACTGCAAGTTACCATCCCTACCTTGTTGCTATTCCACCAATTCGCACTAAACGTTTCCAAACGTCTTTTATAATGCGCACAGCAAAGGAGTGGAACTCTCTGCCTGCGTCTGTGTTTCCGAACGCATACAACCCTAATCTCTTCAAAATTAGAGTGAACAGGCTTCTTCTGGGTAGGCTCGCTCCATCGTCGACTTTGTCTCTGTCATCTATGACCTAGACTAGAGTCAAGAGCAAACCCATATTAAATAAAAAAAAAAAAAATAAAAATAAAAAAAAACAAAACGTCTTTTTTTTTGGACGATTACCACTCGCATTCAGCACTCTAAGACTGGTTACTGCTTTACCGGTCAAAATGTCTAAGATGTCGCGAGTAGAAACTACTTTGTTTATCCCTTTGATAAAGTGGATAAACAAAGTAGTTTAGATGCGGAAACCTTGGAAAACTTGCTCAAAGTTCAATAAGACCTTTTATCAGATTTACTTCTACGTTTCGGTTCGCGTGAGATTCGATCCGAGAAAGCAGATGTTTCTTGAGATTTGCAAACTGATATACGGCCGGACAGTACCCTTTGCGACAGGCACCAGTTACGGTAAATCTATGAGTACAGCCCCTCAATATTATCAGGAGGATCTCCTTGGCTGCAGGTATCTGGCAGACCAGGTAGATCTTTGAAAGCGTCTGGTAAAAGTAAAAGAGAATTTGAATTAATAGATAATAATAAACATTTATTTCGACCAACAACGGACACACATTACACAAAATAACATAATAACAAAAACACACAACAAACACACGTGAAAATACCACAAACACACATATTACTGGTTTCGATTGCTCAGTAACCATCCAGTTCGATCCAGCCCGTCCCTAGCTGTCCTCTCCCCAGCGACGCTCTTAAGCCGAGGCCCGTACCCCACAGGGGGTGCTCTTAGCGTGTAGTCGCTTAGTTTGTAAGTTTTTATAAGCCCTGGTTGAAGGCTTTAATATTATATTAAGGCCACCACAGGCAAGCCCGGTTAAGCAGTCGACAACCTTATAGGTTGAACTGCGAGAAGCCACACATAAAAAAAAAAAAGCTCAGTAACCATACAGCAATGGTTCAGGTACTGACAATCGAACCTCTGCGCGAATACCCTCAGGAAATTAGGAATAAGAAAATTTGTTTTGTTTTTATATGGGACTCCTGTACCAGCGCTCGTTTAAGGCAGATGCCAAATTATGATGTTTAAACCACAAACGTGGTTTTATTTATAATAATAATATTTACTAGCACCAGTGTGAGTCGGGGCGCAGCTAGTAATATTATTTTGTTTTTCAATCACGTCAGAACGGCTGAACGGATCTTGATGAAATTTGCCACAGAGGTAGATTATAGTCTGGAATAACACATAGCATACCTACTTTTTATCTCGCTCGCTCGCACGCTACATCGCACTGTGTAAACTAGCCATTAATTTCACAACTCAATTTAATTGAAACCAGGATTAGAACCATAATCCATTAGGTACTCTAATCAAATCGTACATGTTCCGGTTATAATTAATATCCGGCTCATTGATTGTTATCCAATCAGCACGCGTGTGATTGGGCAAAATTAAACGGTTTCGAATGGCGTCGCGTCCGGCAAATGTGGCCGTAATTGATTGAATTGTCAGCTACACGAGATTGTCTATTCACCGCGGATAGAAATTATGAACGGCAGTCTATAGGGACAAATTGCACGTGAATATGTGTCGTTAATTTGTGTGCATTTGTCATTGCATTGTTTTATGTACCAATTGTTTAGTATGTATTTGAAAATGATTTCAGTACATTATATGTATGTATGTTATCACTAGAGATCGGAATAGGTAGACTATGTTTACGTAATGTTCGTGGAAGTAAGTAAAATAGAGTAAAACAACTGCTTGTTTTACAGTTTATTGTATAAGTTAACAATAACTATAGTAGGCGCCAGATAAATGTGGAATAAAGTATATTGACCTTTCCCTAATAACTGCTCATAGGTACCTGAACAATTAAATATGAATCGTTTTTCATTATTAGACAATGTTAAGGATCACGAGAGATGATGATTCGGGACAGTTTTGTGTCATTAATTCCGTTTTTCAAATTAACAATGTCAATAAATGTAGGTGGGTCAAAGACCGATATTCCACGATTATCTGGCGCCTACTATATAAGTTATTGTTTTTATACTTATACAACGTGTAACAGAATAAACGCAATAGCTCTTAAGGGGTCATTGTACTCGTCATTATGAACAACTTTTACCACAGTACCAACAGTAAAATCGTGAAAAAAAAAATCGACTGCCCCATACAATCATGTGCGCATAACTCGACAAAATGTACCTACTGAACAGCTGTTTTTTTTTCACGATTTCGGGGTTTGTCCCATGGTAAAAGTTGTTCATAATTATGAGTACAATGACCCCTTAAGAGGTATTGCGTTAATCCTGTTACACGTTGTATATCCTATTGTGTTTTATGGGCCTTAGTTGCCTGAAATAATGGATAAATAATAATAATATAGCTAAACTTTCCTTATTAAATGCTCTATTTTTTTTAAGGCTGTGAAATCATCGAATGACGGCTGTCGGAACGAAAGGGAGTCAGACTCTTACTGACTAAAACCCATCCGTGTTCCTCATTAGGAGGAACACGGATGAGTTTTTCGTTCTGGAGCTGCGCTGTCTCTTTCAAACAAATTCCACAACCCTGGCAGTCATCCATTTTAACATGACACATTATTTTACAAGGTAAATAGATATTTTAAATTACTTTTTCAAAACAAAATTAATCGCTAAGTACCAAATACAAAAACAATTATCTATAAGTGGCTTACCACCTAAAGAGGTTAAAATTGTTAGTTTGTAGTCAGCACTGAACAATTTGTGGTCGTTATGAAAAACACCCTGTAATTTTCAACCCTTTCCTTCGGAGTTTTCCATCGGCTATTATTTTGATAACTTAAGGTTTGTTCCACACGTACAATAACTACTCCACAACAATGACAAGTGGGCGGGCACTAATTTATAAGAAAAGGAATAGTTTAATTCACATGGACCACATTTTGCCGCCAAATTCAACCGACCACAATGCCAGTGACAGCGAAAAAGCCGGACGGCCACCTTTTTTTTATGGATGGGAAATCATCAAATGACTTCTTCCGCCCTGGGTGGAGTGGAAGGGCGTGTCAGACTCTTACTGACTAAAACCCATCCGTGTTCTTTCTGAAGCCATTCCATAAACATATTAAAAACATACCCATTCACTTAATACCTATTTAAGTGAGAGATGAGAGAGATTTAAGTGAGAGATTCAATCAATTTCATGCAACCACAGTCACTGCATTAGACGATACTCGGTTCGGTTATCCGTCAATCAGAGACTTGAATGTGGCTAAACTGACAGCAAAACCTACCGGGTACTGGGCGCCTAAGGCAGAGATGAACAGTACAGTAGCTTTTTCACTTTGGCATATCACATCTGCCAGTTATATTTTACTCAAACAAAAATATCATAACCCTTCCTTTGCTGTCTTCGCATAAAAATAACTAACACAGAACACCAAAGTAAACCGGCTACAAGCTAAGAAAGCCTCTCAACGATTAAAACCTCCTGCAGATTTAATAACATGGACTATGACGTCACAATACCGGGGATGTAGTCGTCTGGACAAACTCTTTACTTGAGAACTTTACTTCAATCTCGGTAGGAAAGCCGGTATTTTAAGTGGGCTGTGGAAGCCCGACTTTCGACAGAAGTAAGTAGTCGGTGTAGATAAAATTCATGAAGTTTCAGTTTTTGAAGTTGTATGTGATATTAGGGACCCATTTTCTTGTCTACGTAGTAACCACCAGATAAATTGAAAACATACTTGACTAATAACTTATTTTGTTTAAAATGATCTGCGGAATAGTTAGAAAAGTATGTATAATACCGGACCTTATCTGGAGACGGTGAATTAAGGAAGTAATTTACTTTACGTTACTTTGGGGCTCTCATGTCCATGGAGACAAATGCCCCTAAATAAATAAAGACAAAAAAAAACGTGTGCGTCTCGGGACGCCCGACAGAAGTGATAAGAAACTAATCTAAGTTGAACTATTTAATATGGGAAGCGTCTGTCCGAAATACGACTATCGCTGTGGGTTAGAGTGAGAGAGGAAGAGCCTGCCTACCGCTGCCGTATGCGTGAGAGAAAGGGAAGCCAGACAGATCGGCGCCGTAACGCGTTACGTTACGAAGCGGTTTACCATCCCATGAGAAGTTATCACTTCAAAAGTGCTTACTACCTACTTAAAACAATTTTATTTGTTACGTCAGATTGAATATAAGCCCATCTAAAGCCATGCAACCACCGGATTTAGACGAAATCCTTCAAAATAGTCCCATTGCGACGCACAAACCCTCGCGATAAAGAGTTACCGTTGTCGCCGTACTAACATAAGTTACTATAAGTTAAAACTTACTTCTAAGTACACAGCCGCTAAATTATTCAAGATACCCTCACTTCGGCTTAAAACTTCGTCACCGCCATAGAGCTATGAGACTCCACAATGACCACTGCTATAACGACACTATCAACAAATTCATCATGTTGAACCCGCTACACTATTTCAACCCACTGCAACTCCTGAGAACCAGAATCAAAAGTGGCGCCAAGTTCTACATAAAGCCAGTCCCCCAAAACGCCTGCCCGTCACCACTTCCTAGTGTTTTAGCTGAGAAGCGGTGACGGTCGGGCTTCAACTGTCTTGTCTTCCACGAAATTGAGAATGAGAAAAGAGTAGCGGAGAGTGTCAGTGAGTGTCCCCGTTTACTACCACCAATACCAATTTACCATAAGACGGGGCCAGTTAGGGCCAGAGCCTGCCAGGGTTGCGGAATTTGTTCGAAATAGTCCTGGAACGCAAAGGTCTTTAGGAGGAACACGGATGGGTTATAGTCAGTAAGAGTCTGACACGCCCTTTCGTTCCACCCAGAGCGGAAGAAGTCATTTAATAATTTCCATCTTTTAAAAACAAAAACAAATGGACTGCTGATGGCTACTAAAGCTGCGTGGGCACAATATTTAAGCTTAGTTATTATGGTATTTTTTATTACCGCTTCTCTTAATCTCTCAATATACATTATTCTCTTCAATTTTTGTTTTTAATTCAGAAATGCCCCTCTTCGCTGGCGGCACAACGATTCCGTACTCTATGGTCACTGTCCTCGCATCATGAAAACGGAGTCTTGTAAGTAGTCGCAAGTCTTGGACATCAACATTTATGATAAAGTACTCGTTTACATAGTGGCTGGGAGATTTTTCCTGATCCTTTTTCTTGTGTAAAAGTTTGTTGGATATTACGTTTAGCATCTTTTTAAAATTTGTAGCTACTGGTTACTTTGCTTATACTTAACGTTTTTTTAGGCCACCTACTGGGCTCAAGGCTACCTAGTCTTCTACCAACTACTATTACAAAATCTAAAATAAACATAAAAAAAACTTTTAATATTTTTGTACTAACATAGCATTAGCGTATAATACTAACGTAATATGGATCAAGGTCTGAATTAAAGTATATATTTTTAATCAAAATCAAAAGTCATTTATTCAATTCAAACTAGGCTGAGTGCCAGCACTTTTTGAACGTCTAAGTTCTACATAAAGACAGTCCTCCACAACGCCCGCCCGTCACCACTTCCTAGTGTTTTAGCTGGGAAGAAGAAGTGGCGCAGAAACTCCCCAGCGGAGAGGGCAATATCTGCTTCTGCGACGGCTCAACTCATTTACCTAATTAAATATGCTATGTGCATTTGCCATCAGCTCGCACAACGGTTTCAGGAAACGTGTTTAATCTCCCGTTTGTTATTATGATTGGTTATTGGTATTGTAGCGAATCAATCATTAAGACAATAGCCACTCCGGGATTTGGTTTGATTGCCGATACTGATCAGAGATCTTATAATTACTTAGTTCTGGAATGGGTGAACAATCGGATGGTCATGATTGTGACAACCTATCCATGTGTAGAAACTAGGCCGAAATTTAAAGAACGCGGTGGTGTCAAAGGTTTGTAAGGACAGTAGTAGATTTGTACCGATCGTAGTACTTTTTGTTGTAGTCGAGGATTTTGTTTGTTTCTTCGTATTTTAACACCGACTTTCGAAATTAAACTTATTAAATTTATAACTTATACTTTGTAGTGTTTTTTTTTTTCTTTGGAAGTCGGTTGTATTTATTTGTAAAAAGGTTTTTTATTTTACACTTTTTAGTGGCAGGTACATACCCACACGCACACCTAACAACACCACTGGAAAGTCACAGGAAAGCAAAACACGCAATTACGTTTACTTGGATGATATATTTTGCATTTCCTCCAGCTATTTTGATTTAAAAACCAAACTACTGAACCGATTTTGATACAATTTCTATTGGACCAATCGGAACGTATATCTTTTCACAAGAAAGGATATACGTTCCGAGAATTTTTCATATCGGTTCATAAATGACGGAGTTATGAGGTACAAAACATAAAAAAGTCGGTTAAAAAGTGATGAGATTTCCAAGAAAGGAGAAATAAACTGTTATCCATCATGCTTAAGGATAAATCAGTAACTCGAAAATAATATATTTTTAGCTTACAGTAGGTAATACTTATCTCACGATGGAGCCACGCATATCTTTAAGAACTCATTCACTCTTGACTTAAATACCCCCAGACTTAACCATTTAAAGAGTAGGTACCCCATTAACAAACTAACAAACTGAACAAACAACAATTACAGAGCCTTGAATCTATCAAACATACATAGAACTAAACTAATAATAAACTTATAAATAACACACTAATGACACAGTCGGAAACGGTTGAAAACTTGTTTAAATTCAACCCGGGTGTATCGACATGTCGCTAACTCGCTACTGACGAGGGGTCCTAACTCCAATTAAATAATTGAAGGATGTGATTATGTAATTGATTATGTATTCAGTGGCAGATTGTTTTGAAGTGACATGTACACATTCTAAAGGCTCAGTACTATTTCACACACATACGTTGAGGTAGGAAAGTGTAAGAATATAGACCAGGAGAGATCAGGAGACCTCGTGTGACCAGAAATGGCTATAGGAGCATAGGCAGACCACGAATCAGGTGGCCTGACGACCTAAGGGCAAATTCTACGGCCAGTCTCAATAACGTATCTATCTTTAACCAACTGTCAAATTAGCTACCAACAGTAGTTTGAAAGTGGCCGTGAGCATTGTTGAACCCGTTTTTTAAGGATGGGTAATCATCAAATGACTTCTTCCGCTCTGGGTGGAGTGGAAGGGCGTGTCAGACTCTTACTGACTAAAACCCATCCGTGTTCCTTCTAAAGCCCTTTGCGTTCCAGGGCCGCGGTGACTCTTTTGAACAGATTCCGCAACCCTGGCAGGCTTTGGCCCTAGCGGGCTCCGGCCATTTTTCACTTACCACATCGATTTTTCCATCCCAAATTCCTAACTACCCAAAAAAGACATCCATAAATTGACCAACAACTTTCAAAATAAAAGAAATTAAGCAACTCACAAAGTACTCAATTACAATTTCAATTACAAACCGAAACTCTCAGTCAATTACTCCCACTTAACTTCAAAACCGTTTTAAATAAATCAATCTTTGATCTGTAACTCCATCAAAGGTGAAAAATGTTCAATGAGATGTAAAAATCTCGAATTTCGTGATAAATTCGATATCAAAGTGAGATTTATTCTCGAGCTGCTTCAGAATCAACCGGAGTGGGACTAATCGTCTGGAAATAAAGTCTGAGCGGTTGGTTGGCTTTGCAGGCGGATGTTAAGAGGCCCGCCGTGTCTTTTGACCTGACACACCGTCTGGGATTGTAATGTGGTTGCACTAAGGTAGGTATAGAAGATAGATAGAAGAAGATACAATACATATTAAGCGTGTATTTTATTCTCGTAGCATTTAAAGTTAGTTTAGGCATTGGTGCAACTAATATTTGAGTTTAAAAGTTTCTACCAACGGCTCCTAGCGGGGTTTCAATGACGTAGTTGTGGTTTTTTTTTTGACGATATCTGTTTAAACTTAATATTTGTTAAACCTGCGTCTGTGTTTAACCCTAATCTCTTCAAAATGAGAGTGAACAGACTTCTTCTGGGTAAGCTCGCTCCATCGTCGACTTTGTCTGTCATCTATGACCTAGACTAGAGTCAACTGCAAACTCATCTCAAATAAAAAAAAACTAACTAATACTTTAAAAATATGGTAAGTGCAAAAAACATTAGAAACGGAGTTTTATATACAGTGAAGCAAAGAAGGGCAATGTTCTGAGTTATTTCAGTTTATGCAGTGTCTTTTTGGGAGTGCACTTTGGCAGCCGTCAAGAAGAGATAAAATATTTGATTTTAGTTAGCCATAAAGTTTTTTAAAAGAACCGAATAGCAACATATATTAAGGTAAAGTTTTAAATAAGTTTTTACCCCATTATGACAGGAGGTCGAAGTAATTTTTAAATTAATGGTTCCGGCTTGGCGATCCATTTAATTAAATGTTCAGTGATTACAGGAAATCATACATGGGAATTGATAACAAATGGGACGATAAAGCACTTAATTACTATTAAGTATTTCACAGAGCGGTTTGATAGTAGCTCTAAGAACTACAAAATTTAATTCATCACTAGTTATTTGAAAGAAGAAGAAAGGAATAAAATAGTTTATTTGCGACAAACATGACGCATACCAAAAAAATAAAATAAACTAAATTACAAAAGTTATGCAAGTTGGGAAGATATGCGTCACATGCGCGCAAAACGGCCATCGCTCAGCATAATGCTGGGATTCGTGTGCGAGACAGAGTTAGCCTGTAGGTGTTAAAAACCGTAGAAAAATAATATAATAAGACTTACCAAAACTTTGAATACATTCTATGTAGGCGAGAATTAGCACCAACGTTACAACTGAAACAATAGAATGAAGAATTTTAGTTTTTATTGAAAAACTTCCACAAAACTATATTTTACGCGGATATCTTGATTTATTTAACTAATTTTAAAAAGTTACTTTTAAAAATAAAACATTTTTCCTAAAAAAAATTCGGACGTACCTCTCGCGTACATTTTGGCGGGAAACTTGGGAGCGAAGGGCGTGCACCACCCCCGCTTCTCAAATGGGTACTGACGACCGACAATCCGAAACGACGGAAGGCGGGAACTTAAGTTTTTTTTTATGGGGATCATAAATAACATAGTCAACACTTTGTCAAGCCTACATGGAAACACTTTGACGTGAAGAGAATTTTAAACCAGGATTAATATCAATTAAATAGTGTGGATTCAGTTTTTTTTAATCACATTTATCGCAGTATGTAGACAGAAACAGAGATGTAGACATGAAATTGTTTAAAAAAAACATAATACAAAATATAAATAACTTTTTTTACAAAAAAACACAACAAAGTATAAAATAACTTTCGGGAGTTTTTAGTTGTTTCTTCGCGTTTTAACACCGACTTCCGAAAAAAATATTTTTTAGATCGGTTCATAAAAATGACGGAATTGTGAGTTCACAAACACACAAGAAAAATACAACCGAATTGGGGATCCTTTTTTGAAGTAGGTTAAGTTCTGTACCTAAATCAAAAGTTATCTAAACTTTCAATATTTATCGGTAAAAAGTTTTTGTTTATATGTTTGTATTCATGTAAAATGCCTGATGAAGTAGTGCATGATGTAAATGTAGACCTAGAACTAAATGCAATCAAGATTTAATTAAATCTTAACCACCTCATTGCTTTCTTGTCTCGGTTACCTAAGACGCAAGCTTGAGGTTTCGGATCCAATTTGCTTTCCGGAAAATCTTATTTAGTTTTTCTCTCTAGGAAATAGCAACAGCCCTCCGATAGGGGCTGGGTAAGCGTAGGGGTTTGATTATGACAGCGTCTTAATTAACCCCCTTGTATGTGTCATAAATTCATAATCAGAGATCGGAATAGGTAGACGATATTTACCTAATGTTCGTGGAAGTAAGTAATATAGAGTTGATAATACCTCCTGTAATATCCCGGAATCATAAATGGAATCATGACAATGAAAACCCGGGATTATAAAAACATGAACTGGACTTTGAGTATAGTTACAAATTATTGATTTGAAGAATCAAAAGAAGAAAGTGTGGTGCGAAAACAAAGCTATTCATTTAACAGTTTTATTAGGTACGGAACTCTAAAAACATAACGCACCTTTAAAGTAAAACCGTTACTAAACGAAATTATGAAATTTTATAGGGGAGCCAATATTAGAAAATAGTCACTGTTTTAGATAGATGGCATTGATATCTCAATTCATGAAAATTTTCGTTTAGTAACGGTTTTACTTAATATTGTTTTCAGGGTTCCGTAACCGAAGGGTAATTAACGGAACCCTATTACTAAGCCTCCGCTGCCGTCCGTCCGTCCGTTCATCCGTTCGTCGGTCCATGCGTCCACCAATTTTTTCGGTGTATGGTACGGAACCTTTCGTGTGAGAATCCAACTCGCACTTGGCCGGTTTTCCTCTTATGGCTATCTGCAGTAGGTATAGTCCGCAAAGAGCAACACTTGTCTGCTGTGCTTTCGCTGGCATTTTAATAATAATAGTAAAGAAACATTTAATATACTTAGTAGCTAAAAAGTGAGAACTTGTCAACTCCACCTCCACCTCTACTTTAATGCAAAAATTTTGACGAGTTCTCAATTCAGGAATTGAGGGTCTACTTTTCTTTGCTGAGAAAAAATCGGGTATTCCAAAAATAGTAAACCTGAATTATTGTAAAAATAAGTCCATTAAAACCGACGCAAAATATACAAAAAAATAAACAACACGTCTGCACCAAAAACACTCCAATTTATTCAACGTGAAGTACAAAATCAATCACCGTGATTGGCCCATTCACAACTTCTCTCTTGTTCCCATTCAAACCGCGGTTTTTCATTGCGAGCGTCATTGATCGGGAGACAGACAATTGCAGTGCGCCGAGGTAGGTATAGTAATTAGTAGAATTGTTGTCAAGTGGATATAGTCGTTGTATTGGAAAATACAATTGCAGGCTAGGTTGTATGTTTTTTCCCGTATAATTGTAGCTTGCAACTGATTAGCACTTCCAAAAGCTTACTTTTTAATTCTTATAAACACGGATTTTACCAATCAAGAAATTTCACGCCACTAGTTGGCGCCACTGGCGAAAGGTCCTTTGAAAACTTATGACAAAAAGATGACGTTGACGTGAATTTAAGTTATGACGGAAAACATAGCGTTTTGACAGGTGCCTGGACCCGACGCCTCAGTGCTACCACCTGGTGCACGTTATTTCAGAAAGCTCTCATTGAAAGGAAGGTAGGTACTACATATGTTTCAAATCTTTCTTCTACTAGGGCTCTAGAGTGCGAAGATTATTAGATGTCACATTAATGTTGTCCATCTTTTCATCTCATTCTCTCGAGAAAGATAAATCTTCTTCATAGCGTGTCGGTGGCAAATACACTTATCAAATTTTATGTTTGGCCCAGTACTCAGCAACGCAACACGGTTCTCAGACGCAGCCATTAGGGCCTCATATGTACAGGTGACAGGAAATGCGGCGCAAGACAAGAGGTGGGCCATGGACTGCGGAGCGACGCCACACAAACACTGAAGATCGGAGCCATCCGAGAACCTAAACTTGAGGAGGTTATCTTTAGTGCGGCCGACCTACGACCGAGTACGGAGTCTATTCAGGGGTTTTCAGGTCGGCCACAACAGCGCATTCCCAGGTGAGAAGTTCTCCAAGGGCCCGATGAAATAATCAGGAGGTTTGAGCTTCTCTCACCAAAGTTCATATCTTTCCGAGGAGGTGTTGCCGGTAAAACTGCGTAGATATCAAAATTATATGGCGTGGTAGCGAACGATGCTATTCGTGCATTGCACAGACGTTGGGAACCGCTTTTCTGTTGAAATATCAAAATTTAATATCGATCAGTAATCATGTTATAAGAACATACATTTTTGGTGTTTTGTAGAGTTGCACATTTGTACAAACATTAGGCTATGGTCTATCCGGTTTGTTCGGCCACTATTACTCTATTCGGCCGAATATCCACGATATGAGGCCAACCACATATAACAACAAGCTTATCAAGAAAATACAGAAGCAAAAACAAGATGGGCAGTAAAAAATATAGTGCTGCACGAAAGCATTTTACAGTAAAATAATATGAACGAAACCAAAATGGTTTGCGGTACCGCAGAAAATCTCAGTTGAAGCGTTTCAAGATACACGTCTGCACCGTAAAATAAAATAAAGTTAGTTTAGAAAACGTTATACTTATTTTATTTTATGAGATGGCTCATAACTGGCCCGAGGTTTTAAGTTTTGAGTCCGCTCTTGCGTGTTCTAGGATGTTGTAAATCAGGATAAGAAACAAACGATTATTTATTTTATTGCCTCGCCTAACCTCTTGGAGCTTTCGGTTTTGAAGAAATTTTTGATCTTCTTATACTTTTTATTAACTTCAAAACCGTGAGTAAGTGCTTTCAAACAGTTAGGATTGTCATTATTCTTAAACAGGAACAATTAGATAGACATAACATTTAGTTCTCCATTGCCATTGTAATAAATTAGAAACAATGACATTCCCAACAATGAGCTGAAGTCATCACGCCATAATGACTACTAGGAATAATCAATGAAAAACACAACTGGACAGGTACAACTAAATATTTCCTCTGCCCCACACATTTCTGTGTGCATAACTCAACAAAATTTCAGGACAGCTGATTTTTATTTTCGCGTCAGGACCGTCTCATAGTTAAATTAAAGTTGTTCAATATAATGAGTACAATGACGCCTCTTAAGGTTTTGCATTTATTTTGTTACACGTTGAAGAAGGAAGTTTCTTCCCTATCCTGTCTTCACATAATCCAGGAGGCCTACGTCCAAGGGACATAACCGTTGACGGGTCCATCAGCACGATTGCACGGACCTCAAGAGGGAGCAAGTTACCTCTCACGTCCGAGTGAAATACTATTTTAACACCCCTCGTTGAGACGGGCCGAAAGTTAAAGTGGGAGGTGAGTTAGAACTTTTTGGTCGTTGTCCTTTACAATTACAAAGTTGTTTGCAAACCGTACTTTTGTCTGAGCTAATATTATAATAATGAGGTAAAATTGTTTTTTGTAGGAGATCATATTTGGAAGTAGGATAATTACAAAAAATCTTCTTTTGTTAGAAAAATATTTTTTTTAATATGTATATTGTGTTTACTATTTTTTAGAGTTTGCTTGCGACCAATCAGCTGTCTGGTCTACACAATTTATCTGTTCTGGTGTGATAGTTAAATTGGAAACTTGGCCCCTCATTGGTCTTTGTTTTCTCTGAATACACCAATGAGAGCCTTGTTTCCAGGTTTACTATTACATGAAAACGGTTAAATGGTAGACTTGTGCTCTGATTGGTCGCCATTTTATGTCAGTCCACAATTTCTCAGAATGACTTAGCGAGATTATAGACTATCAAATTTTGATGCATAAAATCGTATTCCAAATGTTAAGTTGACAATTTATCGAGAGTTTACAATCTCTCAAGTTATTTTATAATCTTATGGAGTTTGCTATTTTCCGGTGACATGTACATAATAAAAAAACGATATACTACCACTAAACAAATTGCTAAAGGTTTACTTTTCATCCCAGAAAAATGCATGACTATTATGGGTTACCACGAGAGTGAAGACACGGGAAAAAGCTACTTCATAATATTGGAAACCGGCGATAATTACCCACTATTGAATTCGCACAAACCGCCTGTCATCAAATTATTTACATAACTATGATTGGCCGAAAAACCACAGCGACGCGCTTTTCGATTCAAGCAAATGAATAATTTTGCTGAAACATGCCCGAATCAACTTTTTAATAGTTGCCTCTGCAGTTGCAATCATGTAACTGGGGGAACGCTTTTTTTTTGTGAGTGGCGTCTCGCAGTTCTACTTTTACGGTTGACGACTGCTTAACCGGGCTTGCCTGTGATGGCCTTAATATAATATTAAAGCCTCCAGCCAGGGCTTATAAAAAAAACTCACAAACTAAGCGACTACACGCTAAGGGCACCCCCTGTGGGGTACGGGCCTCGGCTTAGGGCGTCGCTGGGGGGAGGACAGCTAGGGACGGGCTGGATCGAAATAGAATTATTATTAAGGGGCACTGGGGGAACGCCGGTTCTGGATATTACTTATATGAAAAAATCGTGAACAAAAATCAGAACGTAATATCACGCACGTCTGAATTTCACAGAGGGATAGGCAAAGCTGTAAAAAGTAATTCACTGCTGGACGACCTACAAAGTCAAAGTCAAAGTCCACCCAGAGCGGAAGGGCGTGTCAGACTCTTACTGACTAAAACCCATCCGTGTTCCTTCTAAAGCCCTTTGCGTTCCAGGGCCGCGGTGACTCTTTCGAACAAATCCGCAAATTACCTTCATCCCAATCGTGTTTTTCTATTAAATATCTTTAAACATAGTAAAATTCGTCTTCTTGACAACGTTATTAACGAAATGAACGTTGTTGAATTAAAACAGAAACCAAAAACATTTAGTTTGGTGAGAGGGCACTGCTCACCATGCAGCGTGCAAGCGTATTTACTGGCGCAGCAGAGGAAGGACAAATCTGTCCGTAGACACGCTAAGTATACTGTTCCAGCAACGACACAGGGCATGTAAGCCATAAATGCTCCTGCCAGGGTTGCGGAATTTCTTCGAAAGAGTCACCGCGGCCCTGGAACGCAAAGGGCTTTAGACGGAACACGGATGGGTTTGGGTTACCTCTGCTGGTAATACTTTGTTCTTATAAGTAGCATACTCTGGGTGTATCGTCCTCACATAATATTAAATTAATTTTTGTAAAATCATTATTTGAAAAGAGTAACTATGGAGTTTCTTGTCCGTTCTTCTCCATAAGAATCTACCTTTCCGAATGGACAGTAGAGTCACTTTATTAATGTATTATTATTATTTTACTGAACTGTAAATGCTGACGTTCAAAAGTGCCGTTTAATGGCCTAATTGAAATAAACGTTTTGACTTTGACTGTTTTAGTCAGTAAGAGTCTGACACGCCCTTCCGCTCCACCCAGAGCGGAAGAAGTCATTTGATGATTTCCCACACTTAAAAAAAAAAAAGCCATAAATGCTCGCTTGAACTGAGAACATAGTCGAATCACTGCGCCACTACTGGTAGTGGCGCACTGAAGGCTGTGATTCTGACCTTTTTGCATAATCATTGAGGGGATTTAAAAGGAGAGGAATTTATTGCAAACGGGTCCGAGGTTCGCGCGGACTCGTATCAGTGCGCCGAGTTAATGGCTTACGTGCATATTGCATCGGGTCCATTTCATGATTGGCTTTTTAAGTGTCCCCAGTATTCTGAACTGTATGTACAGTCGAATGAACTATTTGGTGTACAGGCAGCTAAAGTTGTAGCTTTTGGACAATGTTATGCTTTGAGTGTGTTGAGTTGTCAATTGTTTTACGACGCTCTCTTCAGACTGTGAAAGATGATGTGGCTAGAAAGGAGGTTTGTTAATTTTAACAGTAATCCATTAAAATATTGTAAGTTAATTTAATAAAACGGTTGTTCTTATACACTACAATTCGATGATTTTAGTACCTATTACGCCATTGCAAATTTTGTGACGGCGGATTAGCGAGAGAGTACTGTATGGGCTGGTAGTGTAGGTAGTGGAACCATGAATATTTATATAACAAATAGCTTGTTCAAGTGTACTTCTAGCACCTTCGTTTCTTTTTTATTTAAACTATTGTGGTATACTTAACTAGATTAAATTTGTTTTTTATTTGAAAAAAAAAAACTGCTTCTATTGGCGATTGTTTTAGAAATAATGCATTATTTATTAGCCATTGCAATAGCTCAGTGAGTACTTATTTGTTAGATTGAATAGACAATAGGCAAATTTATGGCATATTGGCACAAAGGCTTTTCATGAATGGAGTTCTGACTCCATTCATGACAAGCCTTGTGGTATAGTCAACTTCAACTGCTTTTTAGCTCTTTATTGCCATGAAAATTAATGTGCTTTCAAAGTCTTATTGTCATTACGGATGTGTAGTTGATATTGAAAAGCTTATTTTTACTTTAAACTAAAGCCCTGTCCCAGCTTCGCATAGGTGGAATTTTGTAGATTTTTGAAAAAGGTTTTGCTTTTAACTTGGCCTTTTTTTAACAATTGTAAACACAAAAAAGTCACCCAGGGTGGTTGAGCCATTCTCAAGTTATGATCTATCTCATATATGCGGCAATCGAATTTTAATGTATGTATAGATTAAAGACCATTGGATCAGGTCATAAATAAACCAATATAGAGTCAAGTTTGCAGTTTTAAAGATAGTTTACAAACAAAATTATTTGGTGTAGGAACATGTACCAGTTGCAAACAATGAGGGCTATGGTTTCTGTGCTCACCAGTTGGCACCACTGGCGAGTGAGGTCCTTTAGCAGCTGTTAAAAACATATACGTGCATGGAAGTGGGATCAAATATTGTAACGTCAATATAAAAAGAAATGTTTATAAAAAAAGATTATATATAGATTGATAATACACATATCTTCTGCCAAACAGCTGTATGGTACAGTTTGTCGGTTTGTTCTCATGGATACAGTTAAAATTGCTGTTCTGCAAATTATTTATTTAAAAAGAAAACGGAAGATTTAAGAGCATTTGCACACATACACACACTCCATACAGTATTTCAAACAACTCGCAAGTACTTAGAACATGAAGGAACGGATTTTAGTGAAACTTTATGCTCATAAGCAAGATACCTAGGTCTATAAAGTTTAAGACGAAAAGAGCGAGAGAGATTTTTCAATTTCACTTTTTATAGAAAACTTAAATTGGTTAATTTCACTGTCAATGCACTTTAGATAAAATCATGAAGATGCTATCTCCAAATTAAGGTCACTAACCCAAAATATATAAATTCGTAATAATACTACAATACTCTTCAAGGTTCTTGAAGAGTATTGTAGTAGACTGTCAGAACCAGTGTTGAGGTTATAAAAAGTTTAGGAAAACTTTAATTTTTTAAATTTCCCTCCCCAAGATTACGCAGTTAAAGGCAACTAGTCAGAAACTATTTAATATATACTCCAGATTAATTTGATTGGTATATAACTACACAAACATCGCTTTAAAACATTGTAAAGTTTAATTTACATTTCACTTATTCCATGTACTTAAACTGTGGACCGCCAAAATTTATATGAATAAAATAAAAGAGAATACATACCCAAATCCATTTTGGTAGATAATCTGACAATTTAACAGCTTATTATAGAATTCGCACTTTGTTTTCGAATTTTTGTTATTGTTCTAACTTTCCGGTTATTTCTTGACATTCCAATTCGTTTGTGTGATTGTGTCATTTATGTTCCGAACTGCTATGTTAAAATGTTTTTCTTCCAGTCAGACAGAATGAAATAGTAAGAGGCAATTTGTTAGGGGTTAAACAGAGAGAACATAAAAACAAAATGCAATTGCGAATGAAAGCGTACACCGGAACGCCAAAATGTCAATGTCAACTGCATAACCAAATGTACTGTCATCCATGCCACTATAGTGGTGGAGTTCTAATCATAATCTCGAATCGACTATCGACGCATCATATTAGTTGACAATCAGTTAAAATATTTGGCGTCGCTCACATTCGATTGCGATTTCTATATGTTACACTAATTTATGCCGAAAACGCTCAATGACATCACGATTTTTTTCATAATATTGAATTAGGCATGACGCAATTAGAGATTACCTACTGATGCAACCACATCATGACAAACAACTTGAATATTATAATTTTAACTTTACTATTTTATAAAATGTTAAAAATAAATATTTAGACAAAAAAAATATTTAGTGTCACAAAACTGACATTTTAGTAGTACTTATTAGAATATATTAGTATATATAGAATACCTCTTTATATTAGAATAATATATAGAATACCTCTTTCAAAACCAGAATAATAATTCAATTATGGACGTTACTCTGGAAGCTGCTAAGCTCAAGTGAGATTGAGTTGGACACGTATGCCATTTGTATGGCAAATGGGTAAAAGGGAACACGAAACGACTTCCTCAGTAGACGGAATAAACTCAACGAAATAATCCTTTCGGCCTGGATTAGCAATAGTTAGAATTGTGTGGAAACGTCTGTCCCTTCAATATTCTATTTACAGTGGTCCTATCTCATACCAGCTCGCTTATTATGCGGCACTATCCTTCTTAAACTGCTGCTTTCCTTGAGCATTCGTATAGGATGAATGATAAGTAGAAGTGTTTGTGCAATCTGTGCAATCACTAAAACTGTGGTTCACAATTATTATATAAGTACAGACGCCAGCACATCAAGCTACAACAATCTGTCAAATTTCTTTACTAGATTTTTAACTTTATCGCCGTAGCTGTAGGTTCAAGGTTGATTGGAACAATTTGACAGTTTCGAGTAGCTTGATGTGCAGGCGTCTGTACAACAGACACAGCAACAATAAACAAACGTCAGATCAGTTCATTGACGTTTGGTCGTCGATTAAAGTTGGCTTTGTTTCTGAGGTCTCGAACTCACGAAGTTATTGAATATTGATAAACGGGCAACTGATAATTTTATTTGTGAAACGGTTATCAAATCATAATAAACTGCTAATGTGTGTATCTTTTATATCTCAAATATGTAAATCCTTTAAATTATAGAAGATTAAATAACTATCGTTAATCTTAGATAATATAAGACCACTTGTGAACACAGTTAGTTGACTTTGTACCTAAATTAAATTGGCGCAGTTCAAAGGTTCGCGATTGTAAGAACAAGTGAAGTGCTCTAAGAAGTTAAAATAACTTTAAATAAAAGTAAAATGGAGAATCAACAAGTAACGGACGAGCAATTGAAGCAGTATTTGCCGGACTTGCCAAAAGGCCAATTAGATAATTACAGGAAGAAAGCCTCCTTCGACTGGCGGCGAATGAAACTGGTTTACGATACATTGAGCACAATCAAATTGAAAGTAAGTTTAGTATATTTTAACATAAATTAGTGTAACTTCCACTTGTTTGCCTCAGAAATTCTTCTTATTCTTCATTAACTAGTGAGCACAATAAAAAGCAGGCGGCAAGGAAGCATTTGCCTTACAGGGGACACTGGGGACCCAGAAGGATTCTTTTTAATCTTACTAATACTATAAAACTAAAAATGTCTGAATATATCATCACCTGGCTGTAGATGATGGATTTGAATGAACACACAGATAGATGACCTGGTTTTGTTTTTCTTTGCTTTTATATGCAGAGACCTGGGTTATGACAGGATTCTTTTTGTCCTAGGAGATGTTCCTGTGGGACAGTTATCCTCTTTTTTTTGGGCAAAGCCTTCGTATATTGTGACAAAAACCCAAAAATTCCAGTAATAAATATCTAATAAGAAAGATGAAAGCAGAAAATCACGGTTCATTCATGTTCCGGGTTTTATTTCAGGTTTTATAAATAGGTTCGCTTTTTCCAATGGTTAAGTTAATACTTTATCTGTTTTAGCATGACATCTGGAGTTTTATGGAGAGTCATCCTCTGTTCAAACACACGGAAGCCACTCGAGTTCTGGATGAGGAGAGGCAGATCACCACAAAGAGGATGTACACCATCTATAATGAACAGTTCTTGCGATTTGAAAAGGTAAAATGACTCTTATTCACATAACCATCCTCCTGCCTTTTACCCAATCTATTTAAGAGCCTGTGTACTTTTTCTTTTATATATTTTATTTTATTTTGGTAACCAACAGCAATACATAAAAATACTTTACAAAATATGCGTGTTACAGTTATTATGGCCAATAATAGGTTTCCCTGTTTAACTGGTATACATGTGAACACACTAATGCCAGATATTTCCAATTAAACAACAAAATAAAATTACAAAAGAATACAACATTACTTTTAAATTAAATTTAGATTTTGATTACAATTTTGAAAAATTTAAAACAAAAGTTGAATAATTTTCATAAGTATTCACTTCCTGTCTATTCATGTAGGGGACATCAATGAATTTTCCCAGCCTTTTCCTACTAAGTTAGGGTCCGTTTTCCGGCCTTCCTGGATACAGATGAATACCTGTATTTTACATGGAGCAACAGCCTATCTGACCGCAAAACCCAGTAACTGAGTAACACAATCCCCCTTGGCAAGTCTGTTTTAAATTTCCTGGCTACTGACTACACCTATTAACCTTTCGTTTGCCGGAACGTAGATCAACGCTCAAAATAAGTCAATGTTTGTCTGCCGGAGCGTACTATTTACTATTTTCCGTGGCAAATAGCGCCTTCGGTGCACATTGTCGCCTGGCATACGAAAGGTTAATAACAACTATAAAAGATCTACAAATCTTCTCCATCGTCGACTTTGTCTCTGTCATCTATGACCTAGACTAGAGTCAAGAGCAAACCCATATTAAATAAAAAAAAAAAAAAAAAAATGACAGTTAGGACCAGTAGCTTAACATGCTTTTCGAGGCATAGAGGACTCTCGGCATCTCAGTGGAGATAGTCACCCATCCACAAACCGACCTCTGCAAGCATTGCTTAAGCAGCTTATTATTTAGCCATAAGGTTTAGGCTCTTGCCATCTTCTATTTAAAAAAAAAGTTTCTATTTGCTATAAAAACTTACCAAATCACCTAAGTTATGTAACATCAAAAAACATTGTAATTTATATAAGACTAGCTGACCTGTGGAACTTTGTCTGTGATTTTTTACAAAGTATTCATTGATGCTCTGCTGCTATTTATTGGTTGTAGTGTGATGTTGTATAGCCTATAGTCTTCCTCGATAAATAGGTTATCGAACACTAAAATATTTTTTCAATTCATACCCACAAGTAGTTCCTGAGATTAGCCCATTCAACCAAAGAAACAAACTCTTCAGCTTTAAAATATTAGATTAGATCAAGGCTTATCTTTTATATTATTGCTTTTTTATATTATTGTTTTTTTGACAATGACCACTCGCAGTTCAGCACACTAAGGCTGGTTACTGCTTAACAAATATTATTTCTGGGGAGCTTGTTGCTCCAGCTATAACACTAGGAAGTGGTGACGGGCGGGCGTTTTGGGGGACTGTCTTTATGTAGAACTTTGACGCTCAAAAAGTGCTGGCACTCAGCCTAATTTGAATAAATGACTTTTGATTTTTGATTTTGATTAGGTAGTTTGTAATTATCACACCCTACCAAAATTCTAGTTTTAGATTAATCTGTCCAGACAAGTTATACCAGTCATCAGAGTTTTAGCTTACTTTGAACTTGAACTATGAAGAATGTCATATGACAAAAAAAAATAAAACGTGATTGAAGTTCACTATAATTTACATACTACTTGTAACTGTATGCATCACAATGAGACAGCAAAGGTTTAAATTATGCCAATTGAAGGATGGAAGTAAGTAAATAAGTGTAATTTACATAGGAATAATGGTCTTGACCCAGGCCTTTATTTACCGAACAGTAACTAACTCAAAAACTGCAGTGAATGGTATAATAATGCACTTTCAATAGTACTGCCAATTACTAAAACGAAAATGTATTATTTTCTTAACCTTTTGAACGCCAGAACATAAACGCATCGCCGTGCCGCCAAGCCACATATTCGCCGTACTTTTTGTCGCTTGCTTGTCATGTATGTGTATGTGACAATGGCGCAGTGCTGCCAGATGAAAAAATCTAATCAGCGCTGACAGCGGTGCACTAAGCGCTAGATTAGAATATATTCACGAGCCATTAAAGCGCTAAATCGGCTCAAACGAGTCAATAAAGCGCTAAATTCGAACTTTTAACTGAAGCGCTTTTTAGACGATCAGTGTGATTAAATAATCTCCCATACATCATGGGCTGTAACCATGAACTCTTAAAACAATTCTGATAAAGGTTTGGAAGCGAGACGCAGATTGCGGCTCGTATAAACGCATCTCGTTTACGGCTCCGTTGTTTTGCTCTATGTGTTTAGTATGGTAGATTGTGTAATCACATTGATCATGGAAAAAGCGTCATACGCACGACAAAAATAAAATAAAATACGAAGTGATTGTAGTGAAAAACAACTTTTTATTACAAGAAGAGAAAATGAAAGAAGCAAAATCAATCAACCAAACATGAAACAAACCGTACTTAATGTTCATGGGATTCCCCGTGCTCTATTGCCATATTAAAACCCTCAGAATAATAACGTTAAAACCCAGCTGGCATAGAGCACAAAATTGAACATAGACAATAATTTTATTCTCCACGGAACAAATAGAGCTGCCATATTAAAAATTAAGAAAGCGCTAGATTATCCGTTAGGCGCTAAAATTATCAAGTGCCCGCTGAACATAGCAAAAAAGCGCTAGATCTAGCGCCGAAAGCGCTAAAATGGCAGCACTGCAATGGCGTTCAAAATGTTAATCTTTGTATACTGAACATTAAATAATATTCAATTAGTTTTGGTTCTTTGCTCTTATCTTCTACAAAGACTTTTTTTTTTTGGTTTTTGATAGTGCAGAGTGGCTACTCTTTTTTTTTTTTTTAAGGATGGGAAATCATCAAATGACTTCTTCCGCTCTGGGTGGAGCGGAAGGGCGTGTCAGACTCTTACTGACTAAAACCCATCCGTGTTCCTTCTAAAGCCCTTTGCGTTCCAGGGCCGCGGTGATTCTTTCGAACAAATTCCGCAACCCTGGCAGAGAGTGGCTACTCTTGCCAGTGTATCCCTTTTATATTTTTGGCTGCATTTCCTAGTTCTATAACTGGCAACCTTGTTTCGCTGCCTTTTATGATCCAGCTTTTAAAGGGCTTTTCCTAAGGCATTTGAATGATTCCCTACCCTACTTCCCTAGGCCTGTAGCGTTGTAAATACTCATAATCACCATCATCAGTATATAGTGGCTCACTGCATGGAATAACCCTGTCTAATCACAAGCCATTTATTGGGATTCTCGGCAAATCTCATCCAGCTGCTACCAGCCTGCAACAAAGTCAATTAAAATAAAAATACCCAGTTGACTAAAACTATTTAAAGAAAGATGGCATCGACCAAAGATCGATTGGTGTAGTAGAAACTATGGATCGTCGAAGACTAATCCATTGTACCATAGATCGACCCTTACGTTTTACGTACCAATTTCAGATAGCCGAAGACCCCAAATTATTCCAAGCTGAAAGCGAAGCCATGTTCATGTTCGACAGCTCCTTAGCCGTGAAGGTGTCTCTGACCTTCCGGATGTTCAGCAACGCCATCCAGGGGAACGGCAAGAGCCACCACTACCACATCATCGAGGATGTGGAGAAGGCCAAGATTGGGGGCTGCTTTGCCTTGACTGAAGTGTCCCATGGCTCCAATGCTAAGGGTATGAGGACCACGGCAACGTATGTGCCGGAAAAACGGCAGTTTGTCATGCATAGTGCTGACTTTGAGGCGGCGAAGTGCTGGGTTGGATCCATGGGTAAGTTTTGAGCAGTTCATGTTATACAGGTGTTCTAGAAGTGAGTGGTCATATTTTAGGGTGGTGTTCTGTATCTGCTATTTAATTAGGAAAAAATAACAAAAAATTGTTTTTTTTTTTTAAACCCGATCGTAAAAACGACATAAAAGTTAAGAAAAACAAAATTTCAAGCTGTCTGATGCTTAGTTAGTACTGTTTATTTTAGTTCAATCGTAGATTGATGCTACCGACTGCGTCAGACAGCTTGAAAAGTGTTTTTTTTTTTTTAACTTATTAGTCGTTTTTGAGGTCGGGTTTTATAAAAAAAAAAATATGTAGTGTTTCTTTACTACAGAACACCATCTTTAAATATGACCACACACTTCTAGAACATTCTGTATTTGGTTTTCAAGTAGATAATTGTTGTGTGGTCAAACTGCATAATAAAACAAAAGATTTTCGTCTAAATGGTCGACCTTTTGTGCCTATGTTTTGTATCGTCTACGTGTTCGTGTATGACATGCTCCTCATCATAAGGTGGATCGGATCACCGAAAACCGATCATAATTTCTCAGATTCAGTAGTTCTTCTTCTGAATAAAGGCATTGCTAAAGTCGAAAACATTCTTTACTATAGGAACGTTTCGGGGTATTTTGCGTGCAGTGTCGTATACCAAGATCAAATTATTGTCCCATAATAAATTTCGTGTCAAATTTCAGGAAAATGCGCTACCCACGCAATAGTATACGCCATGCTTATTTCAAAAGGCAAGAACCACGGTCTCCACACATTCGTGGTGCCCATCAGGGACCCCAAGACCTTGAAACCGTATCCTGGGGTCATTGTGGGAGACCTTGGAGAGAAGATTGGCCTCAATGGTGTTGACAATGGGTAAGTTATAAGCTGTTAAGGTAGAGAAGTATATCTCAAAAGCTGAGATACAAGACACGTGTTTTATAGTTATAGTTTCACCATGTCCGTCTGTCTGTCTTAAAAAAAATGCACTTTAAAGCTTAATATCTCGCAAAGGTTTTAGCAAACCTTCATTATTTTACGGGTGTAAAACCATTTTTCCACCCGAGGATCCGTTTGCGAAATATTAAGCTTCAAAGTGCTAATTTTAACCCCCATGCCAGCAAAACGGTGATAGTTTTCCTTCTAAATTCGTTATACATCCTACTACCATGACTTTTTTCTCGCAGTTCAACCTATTAGGTTGTCGTCTGCTTAACCGGACTTGCCTGTGGTGGCCTTAATATAACATTAAAGCCTCCAACCAGGGCTTATAAAAAACTTACAAACTAAGCTACTACACGCTAAGGGAACCCCCTGTGGGGTACGGGCCTCGGCTTAGGGCGTCGCTGGGGGGCGGACAGCTAGGGACGGGCTGGATCGAACTAGAATTATTATTAAGGGGCGAATTTAAAACTACAGGCTCAGCGACGCGGGCTGGCTCGAGCAAGGGTCGGGGCGGAATCACGATATATAATATGTCAATTCGGGACAGCTTAATGTTTTTCTTAACGTTTTTTTTTAAATTAGGAACGGCAATAAATATAGGTTAGTTAATGACCGCTATTGCAAATTTATTTGGCGCTACCATACCTGTGATTGATTGAATGAGTTTTCAACAGCCAATCAGATTACTTGATTTACCTACGTTTAATTTGTGATGGGTTGATATTTTTTTCTAGAAACTGGTGGCTAGGTTTGTAACTGAACAGGCAGGCACAGTAATTTGTGCAATTTACTTCATTACAATTTTAACAAATTATTTATTATAATTTATTTAATATGGGTTTGCTCTTGACTCTAGTCTAGGTCATAGATGACAAAGACAAAGTCGACGATGGAGCGAGCTTACCCAGAAGACGCCTGTTCACTCTAATTTTGAAGAGATTAGGGTTGTATCGTTTAGTGCAAATTGGTGGAATAGCAACAAGGTAGGGATGGTAACTTGTAGTGCGTCTAGATGTCCGATGGTAAAAGGGGGCCGGTGGGATGAGATCGTAAAATAAAATTGGAATGAAGTACCTATTTAAATTACTAAATCGAGAGGAAATAAGGCATGTAATAACTATATAAATATGTAGCTGTTACTTAATGTACTCGTAGAAACTAAAACAAATCATTATGATGCAGATAATTTATTTCAGTATTATGTTGAATGTTCACGCTTACTTGGTTTTGACATAACATTGTAAACGACACAATAGGTGTGACAAATAAGATGAATTAGTCGGCAAATAAAAACAGAAATTAAGTAATTTGAATACTTACATGAATTTTAATGGGATAAATGATTTTTATTTTTTTGTTTTGTGTCTGACTAAAGTTTATTAATTTTATAGATTTATGTGTTTCTTTGTCTTGTCTGTTCAAAATAATGGAGAAGCTCGTGGCTATTATAATGTCGTGGATGGGTGGCCTTTTACATAAAAACTGAGACTCCTCGGAACCTCGGAAAGGACGTTATTGTTAAGCACAGTCCCGGCTAGGGTTGTTAGGTATTAAAACCCGGACAGTCCAGCGCAAGGGCATACCCAGGATTTGAGGTAGGAGGGGCAGCTCGTACCCGTTTCACTGGTTGTTGTGCTCCATGGCCGACGACTATGCACTGAGCATTCGACGAGTGCAGATGCGAGCGGGGCGTTCCTTCGCGCCCATCCCGAATATTCCCAGTCACCCTCACATGGATTGCCACCAGGTAATCGGGAATAAAATTCCCAGATGCCACCAGGTGGCATCTTTAATGCCTTATCACTTAGGGGTATGAAATACAGTTTAGGTACGTCCTATTCTCAGACCTACTGAATATACACACAAAATTTCATAAGAATTGGTCAAGCCGTTTCGGAGGAGTTTGGTTATAAACACGTTATGACACGAGAATTTTATATGTTTGATGTATTTTTTTGGCTAACTATAAACTACCGGAACCAGATGTACTGCTGGGTACTATCCGCATTTTGTCGATATCCCGACTAGTCGTACTCAGCGCTTCTCCACCACATTTATCATGCGCACAGCCAAAGTGTGGAACTCTCTGCCAGCTTCTCACTCTCCACATACAACCTGTCTGCCTTCAAAGCCAGAGTGAACACTGTGGACAGGTATGCTCGCTCCATCAAGGACCTCATCCATCGCTTTCCATCAAGCGTGATCGAGGTCAAGGGCAAGCCCATTCCTGAATAAAAATAAATAATACAATTTTTTATTCTCTTTCAGATTCGTAATGTTCAACAACTACCACCTACCGAAAGAGGCAGCGCTCGATAAATTGGGAGGAGTTGATGAAATCGGAGACTATCAGACACCTTTTAAGGATCCCAGCAAGAGGTTTGGAGCTGCTCTGGGCATCTTATCAGGTATTATGAAGTTGTATTTAGCAACGTCCTATATGGATTCGCAACTGCTGAGTATGACTCCTGGGTGCAATACCCAAGTGGAGAAAAGAGTTATTTATAATTTACTTTTCAACACATTTGCTCAAAAAATGCATTTACGAAGACTGTATACATTGTTCGAAAGTTAAAAATTACGAACCATACAATGGAACGTGTGGTAAAATAGGTACTGTCATTTAAGTACCTATTTTACCGCACTCTTGGTCGTATAGCGCCGTGCGTATTCTTTACGGTTTCTTTTTAATTACAATTTCAAAATATAATAATTCTACCAAGGAATTTCACATTATTGGAAAAAATAAGCTGAGTGATCAAACTTCCTTGAAAGCGCTTTTGCTCAATACATTTTTCTCATTTTAACACTAAAGAGAACATGAGGCGAAGATTTAGTTCTACTTTTGACCACGCGCACGTGACGCCATTTTCAAATTCGCGCTATTTTCATATAAGGAACGTCAAAGATTTTTGTGACTTTCCGACGAAGTTTGTTTCATTACCTATAATGTACCTACTGTTTTCTCGCAAATGTGTTGAATTGAAAAACGTTGTATGGCACACGTGCGGAAATTTGTCTTTACAAACTCGTGACTATGGTAACCCTCGACTTCGTCTCGGGCTTAAATTCATCTACTCGCTTGTAAAAACAAACTTACCACACTAGTATCATAAATAACTATTATTTTACACCTCATAATAACGAGGACGATTATAGTTATAAAACAGCAGGACTAGCATAAAAACAATTCTCGGTACAATGGGCGGTCTTGCCGCACTGGGCAATCTCTGATCTGATGTTCAAAGGTACAAAGGTGGACTTAATGCTTTAATAGAATTCTTTACCATTCAAGCAAGGTTGATGAAGAGATAACATGTCAGGTGTATTATGTAATCTATGGGAAGTCAAAGAATGGAATTAAAACAACCGGCCAATGCGAGTCGAACTCGCGCTCAAAGGGTTCCGAACGAATAATCTGTTTTGGCACGTTTTTTTAAAACCTAGCATTAGGTGATTCTTATGTCGCGGACCGTGTAGTGTGAGATTGCCGGATTTGGCTTTAAAATATTGTTTGTAAAGAAATGTCATGTTAGTTTGCAAAATACTACAGCCATTATGCAAAACTAACCTTTGTTCCGAAGACTGTTAGAAAAATATATAAATAATAATGACTATTTATGATTTTGTGAGTAGTTTTTGTGTCACGAGCTACTATACTACAAAAATGCGGTACTCGGTAGGAAATCTTTGATGTTGGAAAACCGTTTTAAGTTGTTTTAGAACGGCAACACTGTCCTCTTGTCAGAGATGCAAACGGCTGAAAGTACTGTGTGTGTAAAGCATTTTTTTTGTGCCTAACCGACAATCAATAAATTGTAACATGTTGTGTGCATGAGAGCAACAAAATTAAAACTTTTTTTTTGGGTTACCTAAAAACTATTTAAGAATCACCCATTAAGTCCGCTAATATACCTAAGTATGTGCCTGTAGTTTATAGTAAATAAATAAATAAGAAAATGAAATATTATGATTGTCCCAATAGGCGGTCGCGTCCACATCACAGCTATCTCCACATACTACCTTCAGAAGGCTATCGTGATAGCCATCAGGTACTCCGCTGTCAGGAAGCAGTTCGGACCCGAGAATGCTGCAGAGGAGACACCGGTCTTGGAGTATCAGCAGCAGGTTAGACATAGCTCCACTTCCTTGAAGATTGGAGTTACTCTTGCCGCTCTCACGTCTGTAGTCCGTATCACCTAACCACTAAGAATGAATGACAACACGATTTGACAGTTACTGTCAAATCGTGTTGTCATTCATTCTTAGTTCGGGTTCGGTACTAATCGTATGTCCGTAGGTGATACGGAGTAGAATACGCCCGCAACTAAGCCCGAAACTACGGACTTCGGGTTTAGAGAGTAGCCCCCCCTGAACTTTAATGTGTTTTATCTTTGTCAATTCTTACTGATGTTTCGTTTATATAATGTGAAGTAAGTAAAACATTAATGTTTTGTATCTATCGCAGCAAATCCGCCTGCTTCCCTACCTGGCGGCCACCTACGCCATGAAGATATTCTCCGTCTGGCTTAGTAACACTCATATCAATATGACTATCAGCAACTTTATGGGTGAGTTTAATTAACTCTTAAGTACGTACAGACACCAGCACATCAACTTACAACAATCTGTCAAATTTCTTTAATAGATTTTAAACTTTATCGTAGGGGAATTAGGTTCAAGGTTGATTGGGAAAATTTGACAGTTTCGGGTAAACCTGATGTGTGTTTGTACGTACTTATATTAAAAAAAAAAAAAAGTTTGAAAACATTTTCTGAAGGTGTTCATCAAGTTTTATGAAACTCGTTTTTTACAGCTTCAATTATAAAAATATTCCCCAGTTTTCTAAGTTGATAAAATCCAATAAAACTTTTTGTTTTATTCAGTTCAGTTGTTAAAATATTTTTAACTGTTTACACAACCCTTGTGTATTACTGATGGCATATTTCCAGAGAGACTTAAAAAAGTTATAATAAAACCGTTGTATAAAAAAGATGACAAAACAAATTTAAAAAACTATAGACCTATTGCAAAAATCCCAATTTTTTCTAAAATATTTGAGAAAGTCATCTATAATTCTCTTTACACGTATTTCGAAAAATATAAATTATTTTGTAAAGAACAAAAGGGGTTCCGTAAGAATACTACAGTTAATATGGCACTCTTTGACCTATTGACTAACGTCATGTCATCTGTAGATAAGAGAAATCCAGTTTGTGCAATTTACACGGATATGACTAAGGCTTTTGATTATGTGGACCATAAGATTTTGTTACACAAGCTACATAGTTATGGTGTAAGAGGAAACATTCTAAAGTTGATAGAATCGTACTTGACAGATAGACTGCAATGCGTAGAAGTTTCTAGAATTTGTCCAAAGAGTAAGTTAGAGACAATATATGTATCTGAACCAAGGTACACAAAATATGGTGTTCCTCAAGGAAGTGTACTTGGACCGCCACTTTTTTTGATATACATCAACGATCTCCCAAAAGTAACAACAAACAAAATGGTTCTTTTTGCAGATGACAGTACAGCTGTAATCAAGTGTACAAATAAAAATGATTACAAGCAAGACATCAATACTACTTTACAAAATATAATTAATTGGTTACATAATAATAATTTAGTAATAAACCTAAATAAGACAAAAATAATGCACTTTCATCAACGTAGTGAATACCCGAATGTTCGTATTGATTACCATGGCTGTAATATTGAGGAAACAAATAAGGCTAAGTTTTTAGGTATAGTGATCGACAGCAAACTCACTTGGAAACCTCATATTGAAGTCCTTTGCAAAAAACTTAGTAAATCTGCATATGCTCTCTTTCAACTTTCAAAAAAAGTCAACAGTCAGGCTCATTTAACAGCCTACCATGGATTAGTTGCCTCTGTTCTGCGGTATGGTATTATTTTCTGGGGGCAGTCTACTGATAAGGAACTAGTATTGAGAATGCAAAAGAGATGTATACGGTCAATGTTGGGTCTAAAAACAACAGATAGCTGTCTTCCCTATTTCAAATCTTTAAAAATTTTAACTTTTCCGTCGTTATATATTTTGGAAACAGCATTGTTTGTAAAAAACAATCCACAATTATTTCAAAAACTGTCGGAAGTCAGAATTAATCCGATACGGACTCAATATTTAAACCAGGTATGTCATGTAAAATGTAAAACTGCGCTAATGAAGAAAAGTTTTTTTGGTATTGCCCCGCGCATTTATAATAAAGTACCTGATGTAATAAAAAATATGACTGTAATAAAATTTAAAAGGGCGCTTAACGAAATATTAATTGAGAAAGGATATTACGCGATTGACGACTTCCTTAATGATGAGTCGCTGACTGATTGACTTATTTGTTATTATTATAGCTGCATAACCTGATTGACATATCTTTATTCCAATTGCCTTACTTATTATTTTATTTTGTATCATCTCACTCCGACATTTTTCAGATATATTTATTTTTTTATTGTAATGTAAACAAGACATTTATTGAACAAAATTTGACATTTATAATTTTTATTAGCGTAACCAGTTCGAGATTTTTATTGTTTTATTGTGACCCACCCTAACATGACATTTATTTAACTAAATCTGACATTTATAATTTTTGTGATTTAAATTTATATAGTTATTTTTTATTTGATTTTAATTTGTGAATTAAATATTATTTGCATGCCCTTGCGACGGTAAAATATGGAGAACTATACTATGTAAAATAGAACATCTATGTACCAATACCCATGTTTGCAAATAAATTAATGATTGATTGATGAACCCATTCAGCGTTTCCAAACGCGTCACACGACCTTCCACAGCTAAATAAAGGATAATAAATCATTTTATTTAAATCCTAAATACGGCCTTTCTTTTGATGCCCTATTAACCCTAACAGGTTATAACTCGTTTATTAAAGGAAACGCTGAATGGCTTGTGTGAAAAATGAAATAATAATAATAATAATGTATCCTGGGACAACTCGCACACGGTCATCCGATCCCAAACTAGGCAGAGCCTGTACTATGGCAACCAGACAACTGATAAACATACTTATATATTTCTAAATACATACATATTATAGACAAATTACACCCAGACACAAAACGAATGATCTTATCAATCATCACACAAAGATTTGTCCTGGATGGGAATCGAACCCACGACCTCCGGTGGGGTTGTGTTAATTATACATTTACCAAATGCTTGGAAAATGTATAATTATGACTGTCAATATACAAGTAAGGAAGAAAAAGACATACAGCACCCATCTGACCCATCATCATCATATCAGCCGAAAGACGTCCACTGCTGGACATAGGCCTTCTCCAAATGGAGGTCGCCATGCTAGGCATTCGGGTTGGCGATCGCAGTGTAGCTGTTGCAATGCACAGAGAATGCTGCTGCCCATTCTCTGGCGAGTCCCTTAGTCGCCTCTTACGACACCCACGGGAAGTGATGAGTAGTGAAAACAACACCCACCCGAAATTAATTTACCATAAGGGTACATGAATTGTTTCATAAATCAACCTTTTTTACTCAATTTTAGGAGAGGACAACAACGCAGCAGCCCGAGGCATAGAGTTGCACGCTCTGTCATCAGCTGTGAAGCCGTTGTTCGGCTGGACGTCGAGGGACGGAATTCAGAACTGCAGGGAATCTTGTGGAGGACATGGTTATCTTAAAGGTAAATAAATATTAGATACTGGTAACATAAGGTTAAAATTTTGAAATGTTCTCTTTTTGAACAATATGTCGCCAAAAACCATGAAAGTTATTCCTAATCATATCTGCATTTTGCCGCTGCCATCTTGGATTTGAAAATCGGCTGCTTTCGTTATCTTGGGTACAGAAGTTTTTTAGGGTTCTGTACCCAAAGGGTAAAACGGGACCCTATTACTAAAACCTCGCTGTCCGTCTGTCACCAGGCTGTATCTCATGAACCGTGATAGCTGACAGTTGAAATTTTCACAGATGATGTAGGTATTTCTGTTGCCGCTATAACAACAAATACTAAACAACAGAATAAAATAAATATTTAAGGGGGCTCCCATACAACAGACATGATTTTTTGCCGTTTTTATTGATAATGGTACGGAACCCTCCGTGCGCGAGTCCTACTCGCACTTGGCCGGTTTTTTATCTCGTAAACTTGGATTTCGACTTTGAGTTTTTTTTTCTCTTACTAGGTCCTATTTACACGCGACACACTTACATACTGATTGAACGTTTACAGCGGCAGCAATCGGCGATCTTCGCAACGACAACGACGCGAACTGCACATACGAAGGAGAGAACAGCCTCTTGCTGCAGCAGACTAGCAACTGGCTCCTCAACGTGTGGGCGAGGAGGTCTTCCATCACCGCCAACGACGCCCCTCTAGGATCGCTGCAGTTCTTGGAGAATGTCGACCAGTTGCTCAAGACTAAGTGCCCGTGGAACAGTGTGGCGGAGTTCGTTGAGCCTGCCAGTAAGTTACAGTTTACAGTTAACCTTGAGTGGGTTCGATTCCCACCCAGGACAAATCTTTGTGTGATGAGCATGATCATTTGTTCAGAGTCTGGGTGTAATTTGTCTATAATATGTATGTTTTTAGAAATATATAAGTATGTTTATCAGTTGTCTGGTTGCCATAGCACAGGCTCTGCCTAGTTTGGGATCGGATGACCGTGTGTGAGTTGCCCCAAGATATTATTATTATTATTTATTAGTATGATAGTACATTAGCAGTGATCGGATAATCGGGCGCTAATATACCGGAACTTCACTTTTATTCCCACGAAAGTATAATACGGACATGCTTTTCAGAATCCCGGATCCCGGAATCGTTCGAAATTCCTGAGATTGCTAAAAATGCTCGCATACAAAATATAGTTAGAACTCGTGAACTGTCATTGTAATTTTTATATAGTTAGAACTCGTTGTGAACTCTCATTGTAATTTTTTTTAATTTAAAAAGCCGATTCTAATGGAACTTAATTTACAATGAAAGTTTTATAATTTTCCATTTGTTTTTAATAAAATAAAGATACTAAATCAAAATAACCACTGCTATAATTTCATTAAGTTTGTTATAGTTGTTTTTACAAAATTGTTCAATCCCGAGAACCTGGGATTCCTTATTTATTCAGAAAGGAATGTCCATATTATTCTTTCACGGGAAGAAGTTTAGGTATATATACCTGAACAGAACGCCGATGCGTTTATGCTCTGGCGTTCAAGAAGACTGTAATACCATACGTTGGTTTTCTATGCATACTTATATAGTTTTTATTATATTTTTTATACTTATGATAAAAATGTGACCAATCGCTGTCTCTACATGGAAGATATATGAGAAAAAATATTATTGGGACCTTTATCAACGCAAATAGCATTCAAAACAATAGTTGTTAGAGTTTTTGTCTGTTTATCTGTTTGTCTGTGCGTTTGTGCACACTAATCTCAAAAACGGCTTATCCGATTTAGATGTGGTTTTTACTAATACATCGTGGTAAGCTTCACTTAACATTTAGTTTTTGTTTCATGTCAATCGGTTCATAAATAAAGTTATGCCAATTTAAAGAATCACGTGGAACATTTGTTAAACTATCTATATCTATCTATTATTTCTCTGTTCAGTAGGCTTGACTGTTACTTTACTAAACTTCATAATAACGGTCTATATAAAATTAGAAAAAGTTAAATATCGTTAAAGGGGGTTAGAAAGGGGAAAGGGGTGGAAGTGTGTATGGGAGTCCGTCATTATTGAAGACAACGAACCTTTGTATTTAGGCACTTGATAAAAAATAAATAAACATATTATGTTTAAGCGTTGAAAAATAAAAATGGCTGCCCAAAATACCTATTCCACGCCGACGAAGTCGCGGGCAAAAGCTAGTACTAAATAAATGTGTTGTCTCCTTTCAGATCTTATCCTCACTTACAAATGGCTAACGGCCTTCATGCTGAAAATGACAGCGGAGAAGGTGGCCAAACTAAAGAGCGAAGGCAAAGACAATTTCTCCGCCAAGAACGACTCGCAGTCCTTCAACGCGGTCACACTGTCCGTTGTCTATGGCGAGGTATGGTATATTGTCTATGTATGTAGTATTAGGTTTGTTGTGCCTGTGGTAATAATATGAGGTTAGAGATAATTTACTCTCATAAGAAATACAATTCATTTCATCAAATAATATTGACGTCATCTCCGTTAAAGTAAATATCAACTTTAAAAAAATGGAAAATTAAGGTAGTGTGAGAATGTACGTATTGCAATAGAGTATTTTACTGAAAAAAATCTAATTAATCAGTCAAATAGATTTCCAAAAAAATATATTGGACACGTATTTTTTTCTTTTTTCAATATATTGGACACGTAATTTTTCTTTTTTCACGTAAACAAAAAATGAAGACCAAACAGTGCTATGAAAACACACGCGACGCCACTATGATGGTACAATTTTAACCAGCTAATTGACGTCTCATTTTTGACCAACATAACCCAATGAACTATTTCCACATAATTGAATCGTTTTCAGAATTACGTCCTGAACCACTTCTACAAGTCTGCGCTGGAGTACGAGGACGTGTCGTGTCGGCGCGTGCTGCTGCAGCTCGTGTCGCTGTACGGAGCCTTCCTCTTGGAGAAGCACATGGCCACGCTATATATTGTAAGTATTTCATCTTTTGAACGCCATTGTCACGTATACATGACAAGCAAGCGTGTGCCCTGTACGCCAAACGTCACAAATATGTGACAAAAAGTACGGCGAATTTGTGGCTTGGCGTCGGGGGCACGCCGATGCGTTTATGCTCTGGCGTTCAAAAGGTTAATGTAACGGAATTTGTGATGGTATTGAATTATGGATATTATTGTCAGCGTAGGACCATACTACGCTGAAAATAAAGTCCACAGTTGATTAAACAGCTTTTAAAGAATACTGTATATCAAACCATTTCGATATAAATGTAGAAAACCGCGCATTATCTGTAGTGTCTAATCTTCTCACTCATGACCAGTGGTCCAAGTAGGTAGAGCTATTTCTTGTACTTGCGATACGATATCTTAATATGAACACTCCCGGTATTTGAAAGCGCCTGCGCCCCGCGGTGTTACTCGCGGTTTTAGTAAATATAAGTAGCCTATGTGTTAATCCAGGGTGTCAGCTTCCTGCCTACTAAATTTTATCAAAATTGGTCCAGCCGTTTGCGCGTGAAGAAGTTACAAACATACACACACACAACACACACACACGCACTCACTCACTCACATCTTTCGCCTTTATAATATTAGTGTGTGTGCTAATTAATAAGTTAAAAAATACTTTGTAAAAAGCTATTCACGTCTTAAGAGGCCGTGCATAAAATTCACTCGCTGCTGTTTAGGTTAATTCGTCGCAATTTTATGTTTGTGTGCACCGCTCATGCAGATACACGCACACGCGGGTGAAGTTCGAGCGTAGTGACCGCTTAAACAATTTTGATCCTTTAGAATATATTATTTAAAATAACATAATTATGTAGTGTACGGCCTAGAAATAAAAGTCTGGAATGTGTGTGTTCTGTATATTTTTCACAATCAACAAAAACAGACATTCAACAAAACTATAAATAAAAATGATAATAGGTACAATGATATTTATTTTTGTAGATAATTTGTAAATAATACTTATACACGTTAAAAATAAATTGTTTAACTGCCATTCTTTTTTAAATTGACGAAGTATACCTAAAACAATATCGGATAAAGCCGAATAAAAGGTCATTGACATTGGTCATCCGCGTACATATCAAATTTAATACGTAATTCTGAAAACAGAAATAATGACATAAACTTGTCCTGAAACGACTTTTATCATGATCCTTGACTTTTTCTAGTAATAAAAAAAAACGATTATTAATTTATATTCCAGGTACCTAGGCAGAGAAATTAAATAAGAGCAATGAACTTTTTGTCGCGTTTAAATGGCGCGGACCATATCAAATTACAAAGAGCTTTTTTCAATAAAAATTACAATTACAAAGAGAAACTTGTACTTGTATAAAACATGGAAAAATCAAAAGGCATTTATTCAAATTAGGCTGGAAACCAGCACTTTTTGAACATCAAATTTTACGATAAGACAGTCCCCCAAAACGCCAAACGGGAAGAAGAAGTGGCGCAACAAACTCCCCAGCAACACATCTGTCTGTTATGTTTTAAGAACTTGTTGAGGAATTTATACAATAGAATGCAAAAATACAATTATTACATGACACCTCAAAATGTTAATAAAAAAAAAATGCATGAATCCCGCTTGGAAATCATGAACTGTGTCAATAAACTAATGAACAGTTACTCGTTATAGCTTGCAAACAAACAAAAAAAAAAATATTGACCCCCGTGGCCGTGGCAAACAAGAACCATATTATAAGAACTCATATAACCTGTCATAAGCTAAGGTATAGAGAACGAACATGTTAATCAAATTATATAATATACCGTCTAAATAATCACTAATAGAATAATATGCCTTTGACCATAGATTAGATTTGACTTTTGATTTAAACGAGTTAAAAGGCAGGTCTAGAAAAGAAATTGGAAGTTTATTGTAAAAGCGAATACCAAGCCAAGTTATAGGTACATTGGAAAAAAACTCATTAAACGCCTGAGCTACGTCAGCAGCTTTACTTACTAATTTGTTGTGGATCATTATTTCTAACTGATTTTCTCGTTTAACCGACTTGCCCGTTCAAACGATCCAACAAAGGAAGCAATTGCAACCCAACAACTTGAAAAACAATAAAAAATATAAGAACACCCAAACGTAGCCTGTTTATTGAAAAATGATTTTTTTTCTGTGCTATTTACCCGGTAGTATTTTTGAGGTAAGAATTATAGAAATAAAATTTACATTATCAGCGTTCGTAAACGGGACTGAAAACTGTCGAAACCAGTGGTATTATTAAGTTCAAGGACTATTCAGTATTTATGTCTGTTTGCAGTCTGGACAGGTGAAGACTTTCCCTTGACGAATTGGTATTACATTCCTCTGTAATTGTTCCACTCCAGCACATCACTCTTAATAAAAATAAATTAGAATGTTGTGTCCCTCAGTGGCATTGAGCGCGTTTTTCTAGGATCGACTATTTCGGGTAAAAGGCACGTATTGTAGAAATCTACAAGCCTTTTTTCCATTTTAGTCTTCCAAAAAGTATCGTCCCTATATATATGCTCTACTTTCAGCGGCTGCCCAGGCCCTGTCCATACTGCAAAAAGGCATAAATCTTTCTTTGCAATGTGGAGTTGGCCTTGAATTTGGTACCACCAGTCGTGGTTTATGTTGACTTTTATCTCGTTGTTTTGTATTTTCCAAAACTTAATTTTTTTGGCTTTTATAGCGTCATCAGGATTCATTCCAAACGCCGAGATGGGACATTTTAATTCTACAATACCATTTTCAAATAATGCATCTGGTGTTGCACCCAGAAAAAAATGCTCATCGTCGATAAACAGACCGCATTGTTCCAAAACTATGTTTTCTTGTTTTTCCAGCTGATCCAATGCATTCCTTTCGTTAACTTTTCCATGTTGAATAGATGCGACATGGTCAAGTGAATATTTGTAAAGCAAGTTTTTAACCAGACCTGCAGAACTTATATTATTCCGTCGCTTACACACTTTGCTGAAGTTTGAGGCCGTCAAAAGGCATCTGCGAAGCTCCAGCCACAAGGCACTTTCCGCCTGCAAAATGGTCTCCCTTTCTATCTCGTGACTTTGTGCTAACTGGGATTTCAAATTTTGCAGAAATAACCTCTCAGCTGCTAAATATTGGTCTTCTGACATATCCGGCCTTTGGCATGAATCTCCGTAATCTAAATGGTTATTGTTAAATACTAATTTGCGTTTAGGTCGTTGTTTATTAATGTTTTTGTGGTTGGTCTGGTACTTTTGCTCCTCAAATTTTTTTGTTGCTATTGATGGACTATTGTTAAAAATGGTTTTATAAAATTGGCGAATGGGTTTTCCAGTGTTAAAAGCTACAACCGCTGCGTAACACCTCAAAGCATATGATTTTTTCAGAGAATAATTGATGCGTTTGCCACCCACGTATTTAGCTACTACGGAATTGAATTGTTCGGCTCTATTGTTGTTTAAATTGTGCAGCAAACTTCGCGCATTAAAAGCCAAGCTAGATGCAATTGCAATAAGTTTTAGCATCAAAGATTTCACTGCAGGCACAAGGTTCACTTCAGACTTCTTCTCATCATCACAGTAATAGTCCTCACACTCAGAATGATCTCCGAATATATGTTTAGGACTGTTTATAATGTCTTTTTGCAGGAATTAAATTTTTTCCGCTACTGAAAAATTCTGAGCCATTCTGAACCTTACTGCTGCTTTTGCAGCAATACGTAAACGTCTGACTCGTTCAGTGTTCAGTAGTTTACGTTGATTTAGGGGAATTGACGTGTCTTTAATCAAATTTAAAATTTTTCCGTTGTAATTCCTCATCAGGTGATTGGAACACTCTATTTTCTCCACTGTCACGTTTGGATACGGCCTACTTTCCAAAATGTTTTTATAAGTGCTTGAGTCACCATCGGCTATCAGTTTTGCGTAAACCAAATTATGTTTTTCCACGGAGTTTCGGAATCCCTCAACAATTACTGCTTTTTCCATGCTCGTGGATGAGCCTGAGTGGTTCGCATTGCACAGATGTTCCGGAGGCATAATATGCTTGTTTGCTGCACGAGAACAGATGATGCAATACTTATTTTTAATTCCGACGTGCAATATTTTCCCTGTATTGATCCCTATTATCGCTCCTACACCTGTTGCGGAAGAAAAGTTGGATTTGTAGGATCGTTTACCCCAAGCAGCATCAGCTGTTACCGGTATTGATGGTATACCCGACGGACTCACGCTACCCTTTTCCAAAGCCATAGAAGCTTCTTCCTTACCGGCTTCAATCATGCTAGATTCAGCTGTAGTCTTCCACCAGTTGTACAAGTTATCGTGACATTTTTCGTAGGTCGATTTGCTAATAAGTGGCAAATTAATGGAAGCTGCTAGCTCGTTCAAGTTTGCCCGGCCACAACCAATACTAATAATACCCGAGACAGCGCTATGGTTAACGTCCAATTCATTTTCTATATCCTTACATGTTTTAATCTGAAATCGACTTCTACACATAGAACATGATAAATATATGTTTGACGAAAACGACTGTACTGTTTCTCGCGTTATTATAAGATTTGATAACGTACACCCAAATCTATCATTGTGATTAGATATGGTTACCAATTGGTCAAATAAATATTGGAAATCCACTATTCTTCGTCCATTAATATGTATACTCGTAGATGATGGTTCCTGAAAAAATATTGTGTCTAAGTCATGTTGTATCTTACACACGTACACGTCCACATTAAACACAAATTATTTTACATATCTGAATTAAATCATACCTTATTTGATTCAATAATAAAGTCATCGTCTGAATCTAAATCCATTGGTTGGGTTTGATTACCCTGTAAATTTTCTTTGCTCTGTAACAAATAGAGACGTTGCCTCGGTAAAAAAATATGATTCCATTTAGTCTGTCGGTTGGTGTAATTATCGACAAATACTGGATACGTATTTTTATTTAAACAAATCAATAAATAATAAAATATAAGAAAAAAATACATTAAATATATAAGGAGTGGGTGCTTGCAACGTCACTTTAATAGAATAAATTATGTATTCTTGTTCCATTTTTTACCATTTACGGAACCTTTTGAATATAATATTGTTCTTACCATGTCCGATTGTAATTCTTCACCATTTGTTACTACTGAATCTTGCTGTGTATTAGGATTATCCTCTTCATTCTGAAATTATATATTTAAATAAGTATAAATCGTTCAAATTATACATAGGAAAGTACCTACACTCAACAGCTAATTTCGATCACCACTTTTTGGTGAAGCCTATGTCCAGCAGTGGACATTTTTTTCGGCTGGTACGATGATGTTGCATACAGGCTACAGGCTGTATACTGCAAGTATATTATTATAAATACATCATTTGACAAAGATTACATTTACCATGCTTATATCAAGTTGAAATGTATTATCAGCATTTGCAGTACCTACAGTAATTTCAGAACTGCCACCGTCATGGTTTTCCTATAATTAACAATATTTGGAGATTAGTATGTACTCGTAAATACTTCTACACTTCCAGCGCTGATCAAAAGTAAAAACTCACATGTACTGGAAACGAAAACGTAGCGAGTTGATTACTTTTACGTTCTTTAAGTACTTGTCTAGCACGTACTAGTCCCAAGTTTTGTTTCCTTTTTTTTTTAATTATGCATTCATAATTCGACCTCTTTCGACCCATTATCTGCAATAAATTATAGATGTCAAAATATTTGGAAAACCAGATCTTGACTTCAAACCGAAATCAATGCAGTCGTTCGAATATGAAGATATTATCAGCTTTTCCATTCATTCAATTAAATTATTCCAAAATATATGTAAATCCAAAAGCAAGTTGTAGGTATCTAAAATATGAAACTTTTAAAAATATCAACATCTTGTATATAGCCTATAAAGGTGCGTACAAATTATGTAGCAAAATATGTTATACAACATTGTTATGGAACTTAAAAAATGTGAACAATGTTACAAAATGTGAACGTGCTATATAACACAAGTTATATATTAATGATACATAGTTTGTACCACCCGGCAAAAATGTAGCTTCCTAATGTTAGCATTTTCGGAATCAGATTAGTAGTTCCGCAGATTACCCTTACAAACATACAAACGTTACCTCTTTATAATATTAGGATTGAAGACGAAGTAAGTTTTACTATCTTAAAAACAAACAAAAAGTATATAAATCAAAATTAATACTTACTGGATCAAAATGTGGTAGTCGGCCTACAATCTGAGAATTATATTTACGTAAAACTCTCGAGCGCCTGCGAAGCAAAGTGATACGTGTTCACGCTGGGAGAGCCCGGTCGTTACTGAGACAATCGGATTCGCGCGGTCGATAGTATAGTTAAATTTGCTTATTATTTACGAAATGAATTTATTGATTTTTTATATAATAAAATTTAAATTCTATTAAAATGTTTACTTGAGATTAATGTGTAATTTCTAAAATTTCCAAAAAGTGTTTTTTTATTATGGAAAAAAATACTTATTTATCTAAACGTTTTCTCAAAAATTATGTTTTTCAACAATTTTTTCTGCTTTGTTTCGGATTGATTTCAATAATGTTTTCAATGCATGTAAAAGTAGACTATATAATGATGTTATAAATATTTTTTAATGTGCACAATCTTATGTAGTTTTGTTGTCCAACGCAGTCAAACACCACTCGCTCGTTACTTTTGCGGAAAAGGGGGTTGGAATATGGGTGATTGCCATGATATTATACATTATTTTAAAAAAATCATTCAAGCCCTGTAAAAGAATAAGAACTCGTCTCTTACAATAACAAAAAAAAAGGTTCTATTTCTTCCTGCTTTTCCCACAAGTAGCGATCTAAATTGTTCGAAATGAGTTGATTTCGTGCACGGGGCCTTAAGGAATGATGACATGGACGAAGTATAAGACGGACCCGTTTCAGTTTAATCAAATTAAAAACTTTATTTTGTAGATGATATATTTTTTTTAATTTTCTGTAACAATTTTGTATAGACAAGTATCAAAAGCCGTTACAAAGTTATTCTAACGTTCTACAAGATCATGATACCTTACAAATTGTTTGTTTCTTTGATATTTAAGATACATTAGAAAGGGAAAAACTATGCGGGAAAACTAGGCTAACAGGGTTTTATATTGCAATTACATGTTAAATTGTGAGCCCAAATTTACGTTAAAATATTGTACATACAAGTGACAATATTGAATCTTGTAGACTTTGGGTGATTAAGATTAATTAACTCATTTGATCTGAGACCTCATCAGAAATTGTGAAGGCGAAATTGCGTGCTTTTAGTTCCAGGCATGTGTATTACGTCCTTATTATTTATTTACATTGCACATAATGTGAACACAGTTCGACTGCTTAACTTAATGAAAACAATACCCTGTTAGGGCGCAGCAATCGAGTTCTGTCTAATAATAGCAATAATATAATGACTATAATATACTATTAATAAAGTAATACCACAACAGTATGATGCTGACTGAACTGTTTTTTTTTGGACGTGGCCACTCCCAATCAGCACGCTCGGGCTGGTTACTGCTTAACCGGACTATTCTATGGTGACCTGAAAAAAAATATTTTAAGGGCACCCCCAATGGGGTACCGACCTCGGCTCAGCGGCGCGGGCTGGCTCGTTAGGCAAAAGTCGGAGAGGACTACGCTGTGTTAAGCGAACCCTCCTTTCTCCACTCTGGGTCTTGCGAGTGTCCTTATTGTTTGTTCTTACGAGTGCATTGTGTGTATCTATGTATGCCAAATTGACTTGTTGTCGTTCTTTCCTCACACCTTATGAACTGTCCCCAGGGCGGCTACCTGTCGGGCTCGCAGGGCTCGTACCTGCGCGAGGGCGTGCTGCAGCGCTGCTGTGGCGTGGCGCCCGAGGCGGTGTCGCTGGTGGACTCGCTGGCGCCGCCCGACTTCTGTGTCAAGTCGGTACTCGGCATGGCGGATGGCGAAGTAAGTAGTATTTGTACTAATATCAACTCTACGCGAGTGTCAATTGAGTTGTATTTAGAATTAATCGATCGGCGGTCGATCAATTGTTTATCGCCCGGTATCCGTCGGTCATCCAAAGCTACCACACCAATCGATCGATGGTTTTCAACCGTTATTAAAACCGGCCGTTAGTCTTACAATACGAGTTATCGAGCAATATTGTCTTTAACTGATTGTCCTGCTACTAAAAATATTCTAAATAATATATCCTTATTTATTATTATTACTTACAGGCTTACAAACACATCCAATCCAGCGTGATGACGTACCCGGGGTCATTGACCCGACCCGAATGGTGGCGCGATGTCGTATACTGGCAGTCGTATGCACCCTCCAAGCTGTAATCTACCTTAAACAACAAGCAATAAGGCCGAGAATCAAACTGTGTATAATATTTAAGTCACAATTATTTTTTTTTAAGATATTCTAAGTATCTATTGAATAGGCTAGCTGATTAATTTGACTCGCTAGTCTTAGTGAGTCAAGATCAAAAATGTTTCACATAATGATATGAACTATGAATTCACTAGAAGGCTACTACATACAATGTGTAACAGAATAAACGCAATACCTCTTAAGGGGTCATTGTACCTATAATTATGAACAACTTTTACTAAGGGACCAACCCCAAAATCGCGAAAAAAAATCACCTGTTCAGTACATTTTGTCGAGTTTATGCGCACAGAAATGTATGGGGACGTCGATTTCAGTGTTTGTCCCACTGTGAATGTTGTGGCCTATGCGGACCACCAGTGGTCCGCGGACCACAGGTTGAGAGCCACTGGTTTGGATTAACTGCTCACTTCATGTTCACTTCACCTAAGATTACACGGAGAGATATTTACAGAATCACACTGCTGTATCTAGTAATTATAGATAGATGTCGCAAAGTCATATCGCGAAGTCGCATCGCGCCTATGTGCCTTAAACCGTACATTCCGATCAAATACAAGACCAATTTAATTCAAAGTGATAATGAAATATTAATAATTTTATTTTTATACTTAAGTTATTTTTTTTATAAAACGTTTAAAACGTGTTGTTAAATAATGGTGGAGATATATTTTTTATACAGGGTTTTTTGTAAAATAAATGTTTTTTATACAAATATTGGTAAATTTTATTGCAATGACCTTCTTCAAAACAATCAAGTTCTTGACTACATACCTTAACTGAATTATAAAGATAAACATCATTAAATAATAATCACACTAATATTATAAAGGCGAAAGTTTGTGAGTGTGTGTGTATGTTTGTTACTTCTTCACTCGCAAACGGCTGGACCAATTTTGATAAAATTTGGTATGCAGGACGCTGACACACTGATTAACACATAGGCTTTTTATATACATAGGTACTAGCTGCGCGGGTAACACCGCGGGGCGCAGCTAGTAAAATAATAAAAAAATCGGACAAGCGCGAGTCAGACTCGCGCACCGAGGGTTCCGATCGAGTCTTGATTTTTTCCGAGTATACATTGCCTACGGAAGTTTATAAACTATGAAAGCAAAATAAAGCAGGTTAAAACGAAGGACAAACTTAACTATGTTGGTGAAAAAATGATCTCCCATTCATCAATGTACGTCACGGTCAATTCTTCAACCAAAAATATAGGTTTGTATTCGTAAAAATGTTTTTTTTTTAATTATGATAAAACTATAAATTCGCAATGTTCAGACTTTTTCCTCTTAGGTCTATCTTCTTGCCAAATTATGTGAATCTAGGTCAACGGTAAGTACCCTATAAATTTAGATTCCCTTGAGAGTGTCGAAATTTACGTTTTTTGCGGAATAAACGGCCGTATCTTTTTTTACGTTAACTTAGAAGTTTGATATTTCACAGCTTCTTCAAGGGACTGTAGACTTGAGTATATGGATTTAATTTCACCTCGCTACCTCAACGCGTTCCCGAGATAAAGGGACAGACAGACGGACAACAAAGTGACAAGGGTTCCGTTTTTTCCTTTTGAGGTATATAATAATAATAATAATATAATATAATATATCCTGGGACAACTCACACACGGTCATCCGATCCCAAACTAGGCAGAGCCTGTACTATGGCAACCAGACAACTGATAAACATACTTATATATTTCTAAATACATACATAATATACACAAATTACACCCAGACACAGAACAAATGATCATGCTCATCACACAAAGATTTGTCCTGGGTGGGAATCGAACCCACGACCTCCGGTTAAGCAGTCAGGGTCACTAACCACTCGACCAACAGGCCAGTCAATGTATGGAACCCTAAAAGTAATAATTTGAATTGCAAAAGTCACTGTATATTTTTAACGCTTTTGCGGTTAAACGACTGGTCCGATTGTGTTGAAATTCGATTTGGAAATAGTCTGAAACTTACAAAAGGAGAGTGAACAGGCTTCTTCTGGGTAAGCTCGCTCCATCGTCGACTTTGTCTCTGTCATCTATGACCCAGACTAGAGTCAAGAGCAAACCCATATTAAATAAAAATAACAAAAAAGGACATACAAACCGACACCTACGCGGACGAGGTAGCGGGCAAAAACTAGTTCCGTAATATATTGATAGCAATTGATGAATAGATTGATTCCGCCATTTTCGAGAGTTCTGCTTAACCTAAATCACATTTAAAATCTTTTACCTGAATGACGGCCCACTTAATCGGAGTTCACAAGGTCGACAAAGAACGTACAGTTAGCAGCGGAAGCTTATTTACCTTCCAGATTTTTATTAAATCACTCAGAATAAGTTAGGTAAGTGTAGTTAGTTATTTAACAGAATTTGTATCATGTTGTTAAAAATAAAAATCAGTTTAGTTTTTAATCGAAACAAGAAACGTTATCATCTACCGGAGTGTGTGCTGTGTCCTGGTAGCTATAACCTAGTTTACTTCTAGTTAGCCATGCTCCATCGTCAAACACATCATCGTCATCAAATGAAATTGTGGTCAAACGCAAACCTTACCAGCTTGTCATCATTTTTCTTCAAAATGTCTCGCGCGAGATTCTTTTGAACGCCAGAGCGTAAACGCATCGGCGTGCCCCCGACGTTAAGCACAAATTCGCCGTACTTTTTGTCACATATTTGGCGTACAAGCCACGCGCTTGCTTGTCACGAATATGAGACAATGGCGTTCAAAAAGTTGAGTGTTTTTTTTCGTTGCTGACCATACAACCTACCTACCCTCCTTGAACAGTTAAATAAATTGAATTTGTTGTGAGGAAACAAAATAGGGTTCTTTGATTAGGTTTTACATACATAATGAGCTTGTCAATCAGACTGCACGGCACGAAATGACTGAATCCAATTAGGTTTTAGGGAGAATTGGTAGTTGTTTCATTCTTTAGTCGATTGCTAAGGAAAGGCCACATGCAAAGTTGGTTTAGAAATGTTGAAAATATTGATAATATGGATTTTAATTGGTGGGTAAGTATTTTAATTTAACATTTTAATAAGGAACATAATATTTCTTGGAATTAGGTAGGTACCTACATAATAATTAGCAGACAGCTTATTTATTATAGGTATCACGGTCAAAAACGGAAGTCTGACATCTTTACAAAATAATTGGCACTACATTGCTTGATACTTTGGTTTTCCGTTTTTCATTAATGTATAAAAAATTCAGTTGGTAAAACATGTTCAACAATGGTTTTATAAAAAACTGTATTGTTTGACTCTCGTTTTCCAACCGTATAACTCGGTAAAACAATTTATCGGAACTGTCGCTTGATTTCAGGGTGAAAACCGAATCATTTCCCATCCTAAAAGACCTCCACGAGCGCAAAGACCTCGATTATCTCATAATAGACCTTCTAAACGTCCTGAAAAAAGACTACGAGGTCACGTGCGTAGCGATAATTTGCGATGAAGTCTACCTCAACGTGTTTGCTGGATCCCTGTTTAAGAGAACTGCCCGTGTGCCCTACGTTATGGTAGGTATTGTGGACATACGAGTAATACGACGCCTGTAGGGACCAATTAATACGAAAAGTAATAAAATTCCTCCTGACCGATTTCGGCCAAGGCGCTTAATTACAATGGAACGGAGACTAGCCTTCAACGTGCGGGAGATATTATAGAGCACAAGTGTGTACGCAAACACAGATACACTCCCTCCTCCCTTAACTCTCATACCGCAATCTAACACGACCGGACCGAGATCTAGTCCCAAAGAGCAAGGTACAGGTGTACCCGCAGTACCTACACCTCCATTTCGCCATTATGGTTAAGTCCCATGTAGGTAGGGGTTAAGCCTATTGCAATCAACCGGGTGGAAAACCAGATCCCGAGTTGTAAATATGAAGCTGGCAAGTATTATGAAATACCAAGGTAATAGTTGGTCTCCTAGAATACTAGATTAACGGTTGCGGACGTGTCGATATGTCATCCCAGGACAAAAAAGTTATTGGGTTTTTCGGTCAAGAAGTTTATTTGTAGCAGATCAGAAAACTATCTATCTGGCACCTATAGAATTCTCAGAACGCTCGTTAGACGGGTCTGCACCTGATCGTTTATATATATGTCCTGAGTACGAGTAGATCTATGTTTTTTAGATCGTTGTTGAAGATTATGACGACCTGTTGTCTCCAAATTTCGTCACGCTGGAGTCTTTGAAGGCGGCGCGGAAAGAAGGATGCAATGCCTACGTCATACTATTGGCTAACGGGTTGCAAGCTTCACGGCTGTTGAGGTTTGGGGACAGGTGAGGAACAGAAATCTTTATGGACTTTTGACCTCGACTTTTGCTGCTGATCGTACCTGCTGATACTCTCAGGATTTACTCATTCCACAAAGACGCTTCCGTAGGCTATCACAGCCAATAGGCTGCTTTCTATCAAAACCTAAGAGATTTTTTTTAATGAAATAAATTCTTCCATAGATTGCCTTCTACAAACTTGTAGAAGATAACAACTGCAGGTGGCTTTTCGTAAAACTGTTCGTTAAGTCTACTAACATTAATTTATTCTATTTTACAGACATCGAATCCTCGACACAAGAGCCAAATTCATTATGTTGCACGACTTCCGTCTATTCAAAAGCGAATTACACTACATTTGGCGAAGAATAGTCAACATAATCTTCATAAAATACCACAAGAAAGTCACAGGGGTCGCCAAAAGCAAGGCTTGGTTCGAACTCTCTACTGTACCGTTTCCCAACCCCATCAAAGGCGTTTTTGTACCGAAAAGGGTGGATATTTGGAAGAACGAGAATTTTCACTACAAGAGGCCTCTGTTTGCGGATAAAACTAGTAACTTGAATGGGGAAGTGCTGAATGTCGTGTATTTGGACCACGTGCCGTCTGTAGTGGTGATGAAGAACAATGGTAGTAATAAAATAGGCGGTGTTGAAGTTGAGGTACCTAAGTAACAACCTACCTGGACGATTCGTCCAAAAACATTGTAAATAAGGCTTACGTTTACAGAATCTAAGACTCAAGTATTCGCACGTCTACGTCTGGCGCTTGGAGGCGCTTCGCCGGGGCGAAACTCCGCTGCCACTGCAAATTGCATCGTGGCGGACGGAGCTCCGGTAGGATACCATGGTGGTATGGAGACTGCGACTATCGCGGCCCAGCACAGGGCACGCCACAATTGCGGCCCTCTTTGAGGAGTGGCTGGAGAGGCGCCACGGCGTCCTCACCTTCCGCCTGACGCAGGTACTTACCGGACACGGCTGTTTCGGGAGGTACCTGTTTTAGATTAAGCGGGAGAACACGCCCGGGTGTCAGCACTGTGAGGATCGCCCGGAGGACACGGTGGAGCATCTCTCTCTTCGAGGCGATCGGCGACGGCAACCTCTCGCGTCCGGCCCTGGTTGAATCCATGGTCCGGAGCGAGAAGGCTTGGTAAGCGGTCACCTCCTTCTGCGAAGCAGTAATGCTAGCGAAGGAGGAGGCGGGCCGCGCGAGGGAAAGGCAAGGCCTTCGCCCCAACCGCCGCTACAGGAGAAGACGCCCCGGGCGTCGGGAGCCGCAGGGCGATCCCCGGCCACCGTAGGCGCGGACCTGCGGACGGCGAGCGTCGGGTGGCTCGCTGTCCGATCACCACCAGGCCCAGGTCGATGGCGCATTGTGATGTCAGCATAGATGACGAGGCCCGCTAGGGCCAGAGCCTGCCAGGGTTGCGGAATTTGTTCGAAAGAGTCATCGCGGCCTTGGAACGCAAAGGCCTTTAGAAGGAACACGGATGGGTTTTAGTGAGTAAGAGTCTGACACGCCATTCCGCTCCACCCAAAGCGGAAGAAGTCATTTGATGATTTCCGATCCTTAAAAAAAAAGACAAGTATAACGTATGTTAAACTAGTTCGATTTTTGGAAACCAATTTTAAAATATGTTTGAGCCTTGAGTGAGGCTCATGTTTTGGGTTTTAGCTTATTACATTATCTGTGATACTGGTATGGACCCCAAAACTAATAATGTCAGCAATAACTTTCAGATCTTGCACACACTAGCTGAGAAAATGAACTTCAAACCGAGACCATATCAAGCTGCGAACTCCGAAACACAAAAATGGGGCCAGAAGCTGGCAAACGGCACTTTCTCCGGCCTCTTAGGCGAGATGGTGAATGGAAAGGCTGATATTGCTTTAGGCAACCTGCAGTATACGCCGTACCATCTCGAGCTGATGGACTTGACTATACCGTACACGTCGCAGTGCTGGACCTTTTTGACTCCTGAAGCTCTTACTGATAACTCTTGGAAGACCTTGATTTTACCGTTCAAGTAAGAGAATATCTATAATTAACAAGCTATCCCGAAATATTGTAAAACCTTGAACTGCATTACAAGGGCGTACCCAGGATTTGAGCTAGGGGGGGGCTCATCAGCTCATACCTGTTTCGCTGGTTGTTGTGCTCCATGGCCGACGACTATGCACTGTGCCGTCGACGAGTGCGGGTGCGGGCGCCCGTCCCGAATATTCCTAGTCGCATGGATTGCCACCAGGTGGCAATCGGAAATAAAATTCCCAGTTGCCACCGGGTGGCGACTGGGAAGTTATTGCCCCCTCTTCAAATCGGTGAACACTGCGGCGTGAATCGCCAACCCCCTTATCGCTGTCTTACGGCAGCGATGAGAGGGTTGGCGGTCAGACTTCCAATGTTTCCAATGGCGATTTGGCGATCTACGCCGCAGTGTACAGCAATAACTGGGAGTATTCAGCCCACCCTAAGTAGTGTAGTACATCTACTTGGCACTAGTTGGATGGCCCTTGATATACACGATATAATTCTATACCATATCGAATCGAATGCTGTGGAATATCTATCTAAACTATAATATTATAAAGAGGAAAGATTTATTTGTTTGTTACGATTTGGCTCAAAAACTACTCAACCGATCTTAAAAATTCTTTCGCTATTAGATAGCTGCATAAGTAACTTAAAACATAGGCTACATTTTATTTAAAAAAATAGAGATCCCTACGTAAATTGCAACAAGCCCGAAGTAGTAAAACTTTTTTTTAGGCGAAGTTTTATTGCTTGCTTCAATTCACGTGGAAATTGGTAAGTGAACAAACTAATGATTGTCAATTTTTGTATTATCAACCCCTGACGGGGTGAACGGAGTGAATATTTACGCTGATCCTGAGACCACAGAAGCAACAGTAGAAATGCTTAGGTAACCTTTGAAAGGGGGTAGAGGGGGCGTCGAAGTTTGTGGAGGCTTAGTAGGGCCTTCGCGTGGACGAAGTCGCGGGTGAAGTTCTAGAAAATCATGTAATAAAATTTCAAAAAAAACTTAACGAGCAAAGATGTTCATTCTCACGTTCTAGTCTCCAGTAAAAGAAATTGCAAAAAAAATACGTTTATTTTTCGCCCGCCCCCTGCCCCTAGCTGGGTACGCTCTTGCTGCCTTGGAAGCCTGGGTTCCTTCCCGACTTCATATGCTATGTTGAAAACTGCGGTCGCCAATTGGTAACGGCCTCACTAATGTAGTCTTGAGTTTGAACACAGGTGCATATCAACTAGTTTATTTCATCACTACTGCACTAAACTTAGCTAAACGCTGAAGGAAAATATTGTGAGGGCACAGCATGCTCTAGAAACGAAAATCGAAGACAAGACATCCATCAAACCTGCTGGATTACGGCCCACTCTTTCTGGGCTCTCAGAGAGAGGCCTGTGTCCAACATTAGGCTGATAATTTTTACAATTTTCAGACTGTACATGTGGATTGCAGTGCTCCTAGTGTTACTGATAACTGGCACTATTTTCTATGGGCTGGCGAAAAATCACATGAACCTCCAAGAATACAAAAAAATGCAAAGATCTAACAAATGGGATATGGACGAAAATGGTTTGTTTCTCATAATTATACTAAATAATATAGGTATAGGTTATTTTGGCCTAACGCATACAAAGTCGATATTATTTGCTTGCAGAAGAGAAGCCCGGCCTGTACCTGTTTGGAGAAATAGTGAACAGCATCCTGTATACTTACGGAATGCTGCTTGTCGTGTCTTTACCCAGGCTGCCCACGGGTTGGTCGATTAGACTCCTGACGGGGTGGTACTGGCTTTACTGCATCCTCCTTGTAGTCTCATACAGAGCCAGTATGACCGCGATTCTGGCGAACCCAGCACCCAGGGTTACCATTGACACGCTCAAAGAGCTTGTTGACAGCAAAGTAACTTGCGGTGGCTGGGGCACTCAAGCTAAAATGTTTTTCGAAGAATCCCTGGACGAGTACACCCAGAAAATAGGCAAAAAATTCGAAACCATCGGCGATCCCTTTCAAGCCGCTGATAAAGTAGCCCAAGGAGTGTACGCATACTATGACAATTCTGACTTCTTGAAGTACGTCAGTGTTACAAGAAAGAATGCTTTCAAAGATTCAAATCAGAACACAACTAATGCAACTGAAGTGACAGTCAGAAAAGATGTGCAAAGGGATTTGCACATCATGTCAGATTGTGTCGTAAATATACCAATTTCTGTTGGATTCCATAAGAACTCGCCTTTGAAGCCATTAGCTGATATTTACATGTGGAGGGTAGTTGAAGTGGGATTGGTCGAAAAATGGCTCAATGATGCAATGTACTCTATACGGAATTTAGAAACAAGTGAAGATGAAGTCAAAGCACTTATGAACTTGAAAAAGCTCTATGGTGCCTTCATTGCACTAGCCATAGGATACTCAGTCAGTGCCATTTGCCTGATTGGTGAATTAATTCACTGGCAATTCATTGTTAAAAGGGACCCCAACTTTGACAAATATGCTCTCAATTTGTATTACAAAAATAAAAATAAAAAACACTAATTTATTTGAATCTATATAATTAATATTTACATTTAATAACATGATTGTCATTTAGTGGAATAAATATTTTGTTCAGTCATGTTTAGCCGGTTACTTTATTTGTTTGGCCTTAAAATTAACATATCAACCATGATTATTGAGCTAGAATTTAAGTAAGATTGGAAAAATATAAAAGGTTCCATTAAAATAGATGGACAAATTTTAACACAGCAATCAGTACATCAAACAAAAGATATCCAAGCAAAAAAAAACAGTGAATTTATTTTGACCTAAAATAATAAATTGCCAAATTTTTTATTTTTTTTTTACCTTTCCTTGTTTTGGTGGTCTGAATGATTTCTAAGTTTGTCCATCTATTTTAGTGGACTTTATATTTTTGAGATGCTTAACTAACACATGAATTAAGATATAATAAACATTGAATTCCATAACTAAATCCTAATAAATTTTCATTAAGTTCTACAGAAAGTTATATCATTTTTGTACAGGATTGAATGCAGGTGGTACTGCTCCTTCAGGGGCATTCTCTGTGATCCACGGATGTTGCAAAACATTTGTCAATGGCAGTCTTTGTTCTGGGTTGATGACCAGCAGCTTACCCATCAAATCCTTTGCTTTGTCCGATATAAAATCAGGATACTTTATTATGACATATCTAATCTTCCTGTATGTTTGGTGGGAGTCCTTAGCATCAAAGGGTGGTAAGCCCACAAGTAGTTCATAGCACAGCACCCCGAGGCTCCAAATATCAACAGCATAGCTGTGCGGCTTCCCTTCAATCATCTCCGGGGACAAATAATCAAGTGTACCACATAACGTCATCCTCCTTGATGATGGTGAATGTACAGACCAACCAAAATCAGCTATCTTCAGCTCCCAGTTGTGACCAATGAGTAAGTTTTCAGGTTTAATATCACGGTGAATGACTTTCTTTGTGTGACAATATACTAAGGCTTTAGTTAAGTCTCTGATATAGATAGCTACAGTTTTCTCATCAAAACGTTCACGCTCTTTCAACAATTTATATAAAGAACCTTGTTTTGCATATTCCAAAATTAAATAAATCCGTTTCTCGTCGTGAAAGTATCCGTACATGCGTAATATATTCGGGTGACGAAGTCGACACTGGATTTCGACCTCACGCCGCACCTGATGTTCAATTTCAGAATCCAAGATTTGACTTTTAAAAAGGACCTTTAGCGCGACGACATAGTGTGACTCCTTTTCGCGAGCTAAGTAAACATTTCCAAATTTACCTTTTCCCAGCGGTCGCCCTAAATCGAAATCTGAGAGCGACCATGACTTTTTCTTCTCTTCGGGTTTAACAGGTCCAATATTTTGGCTCCCAGGATGTTCTTTATTTTCATTAAGTTTACCGCAAAGTGGTCGGGTGACTGGAGCAGCTGGCACTTTGAAACTGTCCAATGGCATTTTTTGACCATTGTTACAACCGCAACCGGACCGACCAGCAGTTGGCGGGCGATTTTCTTTACAGTTACACTTCTTATTCATGTTCATCTTCACAAATCTTTAGTTTCTTCGATAAATACAGTTATATTTCCAACTTTTTCAATGTAGACAATTCAAAGTTTTGAATAACGTATTTTTCGATCACTCAGACAACTGTCAATCAATAAAAGACACACGAACACCCGTTTACTGTTATTTATTGGTGTTTGGATACTCAGTCTTTCAAGCCAAAACCTCAAACTATTGGGTGGGCGTAAAAGTCTGAACATTAGAATGAACAAAAATGATTTGGTATCAAAGCAGATTGGTTGTCCTAGCAGACAGAATTTCGGCAATGTGAAACTGTGTGTTACAAAAAACGTGCGATGCTTGGGGATGGCGAAAACGATGAAGATGGGAAAGTGCAGATTGTGAAAAACCGGCTTAACTCATAGTGAAATTTGCTTGACACTGACTGCTGCTAGTACTGACAGTTCTCGATCCGCCGGCTGTCAATGTCAGTGAAGTCTTCGTCTATTCGTCAGCATTCAGCTGTCATTATAATTTTGTTGTCGAGAAAAATTGCAAAATGCATCAAAAGCAAGGATAACAATCTGGAAAACTAAAAAGTCTGTTCGATATTTCAACTTTTTGTCACAGTTAGTATTTTAATTTATCCATTTTATGCAAGTTTTAGTTCGAGTGTTTTTTTGTTGAGGTCAACAGCTGCAATAAGCAAGTGAGTGCAATACTGGCATATTCTGTTACAATTATATTAATTAATTTTATCATTAAGGTTTTTACGAGACCAGATTTCAAAGACCCAGTAATACAGGCAAATGTGTTTAGCAGAAACCTAAACCAATTTTTATAGGTTATGTTTATGAGAGGTGTACTTTTACTAACAATATTTTCACTGAAGAATATATTCTAACCTCACTCAAGTATCGTGTCGAACTGCGTTTATGCCAATACTTGTAAACTAATGGTCTGTTTGATAAGGTATTTTGCAACTTATGTAATAAGTAATAATGCACTCAATTTGCTTGCAAACTTTTTGTGGATAACCTAATAATTGTATTTGGGTGAACTGTTCTGCCAATCTTTGTAAAGAATAGGTCACTTTTATTGCAGACTTTTTACAACATAGTCCATATTAGGTAGGTGATAGTGACTCCTTTTATTGGTGTGTTGAATGTATACTTATTGTCAAAATACTTTTTTTCCAGCAACAATATAGATCACAATGTCTGATGATGCTGAGCAGCAAACTGAGGAGATTGAGGTGCTGAAATCAATTTATGAAGGAGATGATAACTTCAAACAAGTTGATTCTAAAACTTATCAATACAAGGTAATTTTTATTTATAGACTAGCTTCTGCTGGCACCCGCATGAAAGTATCCCATGGAAACATACCTATGGGGTAAAAAGTATCCTATTTCAGGACAGGGTGTACCTGTGTGCTTCTAAGTTGCATCCTGTAGCGGCATCAATGCCGCCACATGAAAACGTAGAAGCAAAATTTGTACAGCAACAAGGAGAATTGCAACGCCATCTATCCCGTCAGCGACGAACTACGAAAGAAACGCGATTTGAACATATACAACAGTCCGAATATCAACTATTGGGCAGTTGCCCACCAGACACAACAACTGTCTGGTAGGAGGATCCTCCCATTTCAGTGGAGGTGTGCGGGACTTTACTCTCTGTTCCGCATACCTCTATATCCTTTTGTGGTCAACTGTTAAGACATGAAGAGGGAAAAAAGAGACAGAAAGAAAGAAGAATGTTTTTTGGGACTCGCACAAGACAGACAAAAAAGTCAAATAATAAAAAAAACTACCAGATGGACAAACAGAGTTACTTCACATTTATAAAATTAGTATGGATTATCCAACTAGCCTTAACCCGTAGAATCTGCCCAGTGCTGTACCATTTAAAGAAAGAACTCCTTTATCAGCTGTACAAGCGAGCTAAACAAACCAATGCTTGCACTGTCTAGACAGGTCCACTCAAATCTATGTGGTTCTTTCCTCATAAGATCACCTCAGACATTAACCTAAATGGTTCTCTTATGGCTTGAAATTTATTATATAATTTTATGAAATTTCAACATGTAACCATTATTTGAACCAAGATTTACTGATTTTAAAAGAGCGTTTGTAGTGTATATTATGATCACTAGTTTAGGGCTTAGTTTTAAGTTAAACAACCAAATTCAGTAGGTACGCTCCATACTCAATGTTGGCATGTCCAGCCGCCACTGCAGTGGCACGATTATGAATGTGCCATCATCACTTAGCTGAGCCATACATTTATTTGTGTATACCACAGTGTCCATGGAGTTTCTTGCATGTTCTTCTCCATAGAGAATGCAACTGGCTTTATGTTTTTGACTGACCAACTTCCACAATTCAAAAGTGCCTAAAAATGGTTTAGTTGAAATAAATGCTTTCACTTTTATTTTCAAGCCGATTATTTTCAAACCAATGAAATAGTTGTGAATTCTCCATTTATTTATCATTTCAGTACATTGATGGTGAGAAGTCATTCATTCTGGAGATATCATGGGGCCCCACATACCCGACAGATAAGCCAAGCTTTAATTTGGAAATTTTCTACAATCAGTCTTTGTAAGTATTATAACAATAATTACCTATTATTATACCTATAATTACATATTACAACAATTTCCATTGGTTTCCGCTGGGCTCAAATTCAGACTCCGGGCTACATCTATAAAGCTTCTCATTAGCATGAGAAATCTATACTAATACTAGTGGACGGTCCCGGCTTCGCCCGGATATTAATGTTTTTTCAAAATGTTCTTTCATAAGAACGGTCTCCTGACAATAACAAACACAACAAAAGAAGAATTAGCGAAATTGGTCCAGCCATTCTCGAGTTATGCGCTTAGCAACACATTTAGCGATTCATTTTTATTATATAGAAGATAATAAAAGCTGAAGAATTAGTTTAAGTAATTAGAATAGTTTGTTTGTTTGAACGCGCTAATCTATCTCAGTTAGAAATTAAGTTTAATTATAGTTTTAAAAATGTTCTTTAATTCTTTATTGTACACCATAACAGCTTATATTAATTCACAGTGATTTAAATAGTTCATGTACAAAGGCGATCTTAACTCAAAAATGAGTTTTCTACCAGCAAACAATAAACAATACCAAAAAACAAAAGCAATGTTCATCTCTGTACCTACTTTTTATTAGTTGTTATCTTAATTTCAAGTTTTATTGCATGCTGAAAATGAGTAAACAAAATATGTGGAACGATTTTAACTTAAAAGCATTATGTACCATATTTTACGCAAAAATAAATATTCTATTCTATTTTATTCTAATCTCTGGAACTACCAGTCAAATTTGGAAAATTCTTTTTCAAAGTCAAAGTCAAAACGTTTATTTCAATTAGGCCATTAAACGACACTTTTGAACGTCATTGTTTACAGTTCAGTAAAAATAATAGAATTACATTAATAAAGTGCCTCTACTGTCCATTCGGAAAGGTAGATTCTTATGGAGAAGAACGGACAAGAAACTCCATAGTTACTCTTTTCAAATAATGATTTACAAAATTTCGTATACAAAAATTAATTTAATATTATGTGAGGACGATGCACCCAGAGTATGCTACTTATAAGAACAAAGTATCACCAGCGGTAAACTTATTTTTGTATATGATAGCCACGTTCAAGAGGAATGCTATAGGCCAGGGCCAACTTGACTAGACCCAAGATCTACTTTTTACTGACAAAACCCAGTGCAATCTACCAATTACATACTTCTTAAAAATTTAATTTTAAACAGTTGTTTAGTATACAAGTAGGACGTATTTTTTATTTTTTTAACCCAACCTATTTATATAATTGCACAGTCCGTTATACGTATTTATATTTTTGCCTTGCGGCGATCGACTGGACTAATAGCCGCGATCGACCGGTTGGCCATCCCTGCTATAGGCTATACGGAAACGGGAAATTCCTACGGGAACGGGTTAAAACGGGATAAGCGCGTACGATGTCGCGGGCGAAGTGCTAGTTACAGGTAAAAAGGAAATCAACGAAAACCTAAGAATCCAACCTTGGTTTGTAAAGTCAATCTTAGCAATAGATAAAAAATGCAAACATTGCAGTTAGAGAATGAAGGCTACTTGTTGTCCAGGAAAATACGCTATGGTCCTTCATCTGCCTAGCCTTTTCCAAACTATACACCATATCCCAAATATACTGTATTGGGGTTGGCTTCCAGTCAAAGGGATTCAGCTGAATACTAGTATTTTGCGTGGAGTGGCTGCCAGGCATTTATCAGACTACCACAACCCATTAACTAGGTAACACGGTATTTCTTGGCAAGACTGGAGTCAGATTTGCTGGCTTCTGACAATCCGTAACAACTGTCGAAGATCTACAAATGACAGCCGGGACTAACGGCTTAACGTGCTTTCCGAGGCACGGAGGAGTCTCGATATATAAAGATGGTCACCAATCTACAAACCGACCACGGCAAGCGTTGCTTAACCCTGAAGATCGAACCATCCGGTTTTTATTATTATCCACGAGCTTCTCAGAAAACGCATTTTTGTTGTAGTATGAAAATCCCAACAGGTAATAGAAAGATTGTGAAACTAAATAAAGATTTTTACAAGTACATAATCATTTTTTATTTGTTTGTATTCCCAGATTAGCCTCTGTAAAAGAAAAAATATTGAGTATAGTTGATGCGGAAGCGGAACAATGGCTGGGGTGTGCAATGACATATACACTGTTCGAGTGTTTGAAGGAGAAGGTAGCAGAACTGCTGGCGGAGCAGACTGAGGAAGCAGTGGTGGTTAGAGTGGAGAAAATAGCTATAGATGACCAGGTGAGTTATGGACACAGTAGAACTTCTGTGTAGGCTGAGGTAGCGAACGTCATTATTATGAACTAGGTACTTTCACTATGGGACCAAATTACAATCTGAAATCGCGAAAACAAAATACTTTCGAATGCAAGAGAAACTTGCATTCGAAATTACAATCTTCAACCTAGATGTGCGTGTTTACCTCTATTAATACATAATTTTAAAAATTACAGACTGAAACGAAGAAACCCATTGAAAAGAAGGAGCAACTAACGAAAGCACAGAAGAGAAGAGCGTGGGACAAGGCGGAGATTGGCAGAGCGGGAGAGAAGCCCCGCGGATGGGACTGGGTGGACATCGTCAAGCATTTATCTCAAGCCCCACACCACCAGCCGGCCTCATGACCCTCATAAAGCTAGCTCCTAAGCAATATGGCGTCTTGTAGAGGGTTAATAAATATTGCAATACCGACCTCGAATGAGGGTTTCCTGAAATAACGAGCACCAGGTGGCAGCACTGACGCGTTAGGTCCTGAGCCTGAAGTCTTGACATAGTAACCGATCGCCTATCGACCGAATTTGGTCGATTATTCCTAAGGCCTCCCGTACATAGTCAATCTCAAATCTCGATTCACGAATCAGATCATTGGTTTTGACCGTGCATCGCGTGGACTATCGCGCGGCCTTAGAGGACTTATCGACCGAATTCGGTCGGTAATATAAACGCAGACCTTTGTCTCGCCAATGTGGCGCCAAATGGTGGCGTAAATTTTCCTGGAAACCCTCTTTCAAGAAGAATAGCTTGCACCTGGCTTTGATAAGCTGACGGACTAACTATAGTAGGCGCCAGATAAATGTGGAATAAAGTATATTGACCTTTCCCTAATAACTGCTCATAGGTACCTGAACAATTAAATATGAATCGTTTTTCATTATTAGACCATGTTAAGGATCACGAGAGATGATGATTCGGGACAGTTTTGTGTCATTAATTCCGTTTTTCAAATTAACAATGTCAATAAATGTAGGTGGGTCAATGACCGATATTCCACGATTATCTGGCGCCTACTATAGATTTTTAGGAGTTCACCCTATTATGACGTCATGTTAAAAATAAAGGCATTTTCTATGATGCAAACGTAGGTATTGTTGCTCGATCATCATCATCTTCCTGCCCTTCCTAAGCGATATTGCAGAAGTTATCTTGTTCAGTTGCTCCTTATCGCTTCACTTTGCTCCTCTACATAGGCAACTGTTGCCGGAAATAATTCATTGGAAAAATGGCCCGTTTATGATGTGTGCTTTGATAACGGCTAGGCATTTAATTACTTTGTGTTCCTCTTATTAACTGATGTTTAAACGCATAAATTAATAATGAGTTCGGTATCGCGATATTTATTACCTGTCCGTACCTTGTGACCGGCGCATATAGGGTTCCCAACCATATTGTTAAAAGCAGTATTTTACTTTTTGTGCTCGTTAATATTTACTGTTCTATAAATAAAAGTAAATAAAATACTGTTTTATGACCTCTGGTATTCCTGCCACTTCAGCCTTCACAAAAAGAGTGTTTTCCGTAATGATTTCCAAGTGGCGGGATCACAGAAATAGAGCTTGCATTGATTCCATCAAAAATAAGCTATTATTTATTTTAATAATAATAAAAAAAAAATCATACTGCTTACTTTTCAATACTATAGTAGGCGCCAGATAAATGTGGAATAAAGTATATTGACCTTTCCCTAATAACTGCTCATAGGTACCTGAACAATTAAATATGAATCGTTTTTCATTATTAGACAATGTTAAGGATCACGAGAGATGATGATTCGGGACAGTTTTGTGTCATTAATTCCGTTTTAATGTCAATAAATGTAGGTGGGTCAATGACCGATATTCCACGATTATCTGGCGCCTACTATATCCATTTTAGTTCTTCGTCCTTGATATACTTTATTTCTCGTACAAAAAGTTGGGAACCTTAGGCGTAGACCTGGCCAAACGCAGCGCAGCATGGTTTTGACAAACAAATATCAACACTGCAATTCTTAAAATAAAGTTCAAAATAGATAACTTCTGTTCGCTTTGCTGTACTCTCGGACCACAGAGGATTATTGATTTTTAACTTTATTTCTACTAGTGCAAGGATGATATTTATTTGTCAGTGAACCCCGCGTTTTGCCAGATCTTTGTCTTTACACATTGTAGACAGTAATTCCCCGCAATATTTGTTTTTGTAAGGTGCTCGATCTGATAAAGGGGTTGTAAGTTAATTTGAACTGAACTAGCAATTTGTAAACTAGATTAAATATCATGTTCATGTATTTTGGAAATGAATATGTCCGTCAACTGTTATTAAATTATAACCAGCGAATTACATTATGAAGTTTTTGTTGCATTTTATCAAGTTAGCAAAAATATTTTGAATGCTCTTTTGATGCGATTGAAGAACTAGATGAATTTCTTACAACAATTTTTAGCATTTTTGTTATTGGTGACAATAGGCTCGGCCTGGGGGCTTAAACATAATAGGTATTTTAATCAAAAAAAAAATCTAAGTACTCCGTAAGATGGATAACCAAAAAATATTGGACACGGACAAAAAATGAAGACCTGTATCGTCTTGTTGTACGTCGTACGTTGAAAACACGCGTGACGTCACTATGTTGGTACAAGCTTAACCAGCGAAGTGACGTCACGCGTGTATCGTCTTCATTTTTTGTTTACGCGAAAAAAGGAATAATACGTGTCCAATATATTTTTTTTTTTGGAACATGGGTTGCGTAATTTGTTCGAAAGAGTCACCGCGGCCCTGGAACGCAAAGGGCTTTAGAAGGAACACGGATGAGTTTTAGTCAGTAAGAGTCTGACACGCCCTTCCGCTCCACCCAGAGCGGAAGAAGTCATTTGATGATTTCAAATCCTTAAAAAAAACAAAAAGAAAATATTTTTTGGAAATCTATCTGACGGACTAATTAGAATTTTTGAGTAAAATACCTTATTGGCGAAACGTGGGTTACTATAATGTACACTTCAACCAAACTCTTCCATGTATATAGGCTTAATGTTATGTTAAATATTTACTGTAAACGTTAACATAGCCTATTTTGTTGAAAACTTCTTTGAATTAAATGGATGGTTTGGTGCCTCATTGCCTAAACTCAAGAGTGTCTGCGTCTATTATTATTTCTTAAAAATTGTAATTAACTGTAATATATTTACATTATTATACAAATATAACGTCTTTAATTGAAATGTTTTATTTTTTACTAAGAAGAATTTTTGTACCACCCGCAGAAAAACAGGTGTAAATGCGCGGTTATGAATGTACACACAGGGGAATTAATTATTTAGCACTTACACAGATAATTCTCAACAAATTGATACTTTACAGCCAACGGCTTATTAACTACCGTTCATTCAAAGATAAAATAATAAATTGTAAACTTTTATTAGGCTGGCCGCATACGAACAGTCTCCTGATTAGGTTTTTCGATTAGGGATTCAAAATCGGAATTTCGTGGGATTAGCGGAGATGTTCGCGTTTCCGTTCTTCTGACCCAAACTCACGGCGTGTTTCCGAAAGGAATGTCAGTTTTTTTCCCATTCGGAAAATAAACAATCGTGTGCGACTATTTAAACATTTTTGTCTATTTCTGATGGCTTAATGGAGTGTGCTAGCTACCAAGTGTCAATTAATTTGATTTACAGTTTGAATATTTTATTTTCTGTGTCATGTATTGTAAAATACTTTGCATACTACTGTATAAATTCAAGTTTTTAAAACTTAACACACAAATGTGTTGCTGGGGAGTTTGTTGCGCCACTTCTTCTTCCCAGCTATAACTAGGAAGTGGTGACAGGCGGGTGTTTTGGGGGACTGTCTTTATGTAGAATTTTGACGTTCAAAAAGTGCTGGCACTCAGCCTAATTTGAATAAATGACTTTTGATTTTGATTTTTATTATGTATGTAAAGCAAGCATCCTCCAAATCTGACTTCCTTATCACGAAACCGAATCGGAACCGTAGGTACTGCGGCAAACCTGTGAACCTTTATTTTGGCATCCAAAATCTGTCAATATGTTCCAGTAACATTAAGGTGGAAGCGCCAGGGTAGACCGCGAAATTAAAATTTTCTTGTTTTTTGCAATTTGCAAGTCAGTGTTAGGCTGTATGTTGAACAAAATATGATTCGCGATCGTAACACGTATCAATTATTTACAGAATTATAATAATTAAAATCATCAATACAACCCTCTAAGTTCATATAACTCGAATGAATAGCCATTCATTTCATAAAAAATTCATTCAATCGAGTTACATGGATGATTCAACCTGTATTGATGATTTTAATTATTATTACTCAGTAAAGCTATATTTGTTACGGTCGCCAATCGTATTTTTATCAACATACAACCTGACACTGACCTGCAAAATGCAAAAAACGTATGAAAATTTGATCTTCGCGGGCTACCCTGGAGCTTTCACCTTAAACATTGATGATTAAAATGAAACAGCCATTGGTGTCCCTGAGTACATAGAATATATACTAATGTATAAAATTGTATAATTCTAAATCAAATCTACAAAGGATGGTTTCAAAGATTTAATTGTATAAAATATTTATAAAATTATAATCTGAATAGTTTATACTAGGTAAAATCACCAAAATATAATTTATAAAGACGTTCAATATAAACTATATAAATTAAAACTACGTCGAAAAGGTTCATGAAACTGATAGTGTATGAGACTTGAAGCATCCCACTGGTCTTCTCATCACGCAAGCAGCATCTTCGCAGAAGCAGTCGTATCTTGGAGGATCTGGAAATTCAATGAGACGTTATTATTACCCTGGCCGAATGGTCTTTGACCCATCAAAATTTAAAAAGTTGAGAAGTCAATCGACACGGGTTTGCGTCCCGGGCCGAACAAAGTGTCATTTGCCCGGCCTGGTCAAATGCTGTGTAACAGGGTTTTCCACCTCGAATTTCCTGTTGGAGTTTGGCCCGTTTGACGGTCCATATGATATAGCATGCCCACACACGGACGGACGGATGGACGGCAGGGGCGAATATTTTTATTTTTTTAGGATGTAAAATCATCAAATGACTTCTTCCGCTCGTGGAGCGGAAGGGCGTGTCAGACTCTTACTGACTTAAACTCATCTGTATACCTTTTAAAGCTCTTTGCGTTCCAGGGCCGTAGTTACTCTTTCGAACAAATTCCGCAACCCTGGCGATGTTAAACAAAATCATATTCACCTTCAGTCAAGTCATCGTTGTAATATATCAAAATGGCGGGTATGTGTGTGTTTTCGGCCAATGCCACTTCGCTAAACCTGTCCCGTTCGTCAGGTATACCGTTTTCATCCAAGGTCTTCTTGAGGCAGAGGGTTTTGCCCATGTAGCGCCAGGTGTAGGACATCAGATGTCTGTTGTGCGGCAAGTATCTCATCATGATCTCGTATATAGTTTCCTCGGAACATACTTCGAGAGTCACTGTAGAACCTATTAGAAGAAAATTGTAAGGGCTCATTGTAATAGAAAGAGTTTAAGAATGGGTTTACTGTAGGTAGGTGTAGAACGTACAGAGACTTGCTGAAATGTAGCTTTCTTAATTATGTGGCGTCGTTAAGGTAGTCACTTACCTTCCTTTTGCTAGTTACACTTATAGAGGTATGCGAAACAGAGTGTAAAGTCCTGCCAACCACCATAGAAAAGGGAGGATCTACACTCTACGCACACACTAGTAAAATTAAACGATCTATGCAGCCGAGGGGTCGTCCTATAGGAGTACAAAGCGACTAACGCGTGAATACGTGATCATCGCTTTAATTTGTTCAGCAAAACTGGAAGGCATTTATATCGGTGCGACAATGAGATCGGGCTTGCCGCCGCGCGATGATCGCGTTGTATTAGACGATGCACCATCGATGCAAATTCATGATGATGAAAAAAATAAAAATATTAAAACCTTTTTCAAAAATGGCGACCAGAAAAACCGACTAGCAAGTTACGAAGAAATCACTTTTCAAGCTCCAGACAACTGCATCAGAGCAGTTACTGACATCAAATCTGTGATTGAATTAAAGGTAATGCCACCAACTGTAAAAAACTGCTTGTAAAGTCAATTCTTCGAAACTTTTGACGCGAAAACATCTTTAGGCGCGTTGGGCATTTTTGAGATGGGAAAAAGCCAGTTAACACACGACATTGTTCCCGTAACCGACACTCTATTCTACTAGTAGTGAGTTCTAGTGTTTCGTGTTTCCCTGAAGCGTGCTCGGCGAAGCCGTATCATCCGGACGTTCCCTCTTTGCCGCACCTGAGCCGCTAGGTTCAGGTTGTGGTTTGGAGGTGCCCGGAAGATTTCTTGGCTCCAGGTTCCCCCTCGTGAGGCCCGAAGCCGCTTCCCTCTCGCCCTTCTCGGTGGTGGTCTCTCGGTGTCGCGTCTTTGTCGGTCTGGGTTCTGGCCTACAGCTCCGGTGGGTTCCAACGCTTCCGGAGATTTTTCGCGCTGGGTTTCTTCTTCGCGGACTCGTCCCCGGTCGCGCGTTTCAGCGTCCGGCCGTTTTTCGCGCTGGGTTAAACCCTCGCGGACTCGCGGCTGGTCGCGTACTTGCTCTGTGGCGACCGCCCGGTCGCCGTATTTTCTCTGCCCAGCTAAGGTTTTTTCGCGCTGATGCATGCGTACTTCTTCCGCTGGGGTCGGGATAGAACCACCTGAACGCCGGTTCAGAAACTGCTTGGCGGAAATTCTGTGAATCCATAGAATCAAACAACGAAGCCGCCCGAGTAAGGAAGATCCTATCAACTGAACAGGATCGCACTCTCGGCGCACTGAAGAAACTAGACAATTCATACACACAAACAGACCAAAAAACCAGCAGAGTCCTTCTGGAAACGCACTTACTTCGAGACTGTAATCTTCTTGAGGACAGAGTGTGGGCAGGCGATTCGGGACAAACCCCTGCTGAAGCCAAAACCGCTGCACAGCGTGGTCTCAAAGATCGAAAGTGGTATACTCCATAAATGCTCCTCACTAGCTGTCTTCATTGACATCGAGGGCGCCTTTGACAAAACCATGTTTCAGAGTATTAGCAAAGCCCTCGGTGAGCACGGCGTGGATACGACCCTGAGCGGCTGGATCACAAACATGCTCAAGCAAAGAGCTGTACAAGTCACAATAAATAACACAACAAGGGCCATTGTGGCGAAGGTTTTCCCCCAAAAGAGCGTTCTTTCACCACTACTATGGAACCTCGTCGCAGATAACCTAGTTAAAAGACTCAATGATAAAGGATACTTTACCGTTGGCTACGCAGATGACATAACCATAATAATAAATGGAAAACACGAAAACACGCTATGCAACCTCATGCGCCAAGCCTTGAAAATAGTAGAGGACTAGTGCAAAGAATATCAGCTAGCAGTGAACCCTGCCACAACTGAACTTGTCCTCTTCACCAAGAAGAGGAAGTTACCAACACTAGAATTACCACGGTTCTTCGGAACCACCCTCAGCCTTTCAACTGAAATCAAATACCTGGGCATGTATCTGGACAAGCAGTTGAATTGGGCGAAGCACACTGAATACACCACCACAAAAGCCAGTATATGCATGTGGCAATGCAAACACATGCTAGGTAAGAACTGGGGTATCAGCCCCAATACAACCCACTGGTTATACACCACAGTTATCAGGCCGACCGGCTCCCTAGTCTGGTGGCCCAGGACCGACTTGGGCACAGCACAGAAAGACCTTGAAATGCTGCAACGGCTCGCCTGTGTGGCAATCACTTGCAGTATGAGAGCGGCACCCACTGCGGCCCTGCAGGCTATGCTGAGACTGCCACCACTACACCTTATAATGCAGGAGGAAGCGGCCCTAGCGGCCTTCAGGCTCAGCACAGCTGGCACTTTAGGGAAAGATTCTAGAATCAAGCATACACGCATCATGGAAGATGCCGTAAAACGACAACCCATGATGACATCACCCAATGACAAAGCTCAAAAGATGCACCATTTTCAAAAGCACTATAACATAGTGCTAACACAAGAATCGGATGACCACTCAGGTCCCAAAGAGCTGAGAATATACACTGATAGATCAAAGTCAAGTGCCGGAACCGGAGGTGGAGTTTACTCCAGCGACCTCAACATTAGAATATCCAGACCACTAGGAAAGCTCAATACCGTTTATCAGGCGGAATGCGTGAGCATTATCCTAGCGATCCATGCCATAGAAGCCAGGGGAGTCACGGACACTCATATTCGTATACTCTCCGACAGCGCCTCAGTTCTCCAATACCTAGAGAGAAACTACACCACCTCGAAACAAATACAAGAATTTCACAATGCACTAGAACGCGTCACGGTGACAAACCGCAACACTGTGACGCTGCAGGCTGCAGTGGATAAAAGGTCACACACAGCGGATCACTAGGAAATGACGCGGCCGATGAGCTGGCCAAGAGGGGATCTGGTACGAAGGCTGTTGGACCCGAACCCATAGTGCCACTCCCTTTCACCCAGCTGCGCACGTGGCTACAAGAACATACCCACATACAAGCAGAACGCTGGTGGGCCTCGGCACCAGGCTGCAGGCAGTCCAAGGAGACTATACCACAGTAAACTTACCAAGCGCCATCTGCGACTGGATAGGGGCAGCCTGCGAATGGTGGCGGGGACCATCACCGGACACTGCTCACTGAATAAGCATTTCCACACGATGGGTATAACAGACAGTCCTCTGTGCAGAGAATGCATGGAGGAGGAGGAAACGGTGTCGCACGTGCTCCTTGAGTGCACAGGCGTCGCCGATATCCGCAGACAAACAATAGGGACACCGAATTCACTCACAGACATCCTAAACTCTTTAGGAGGACTGATCTGCTTCTGGAGGGAGGTTTGCTGGTTGGAATGACGGCCGCCATGGCCCACGCACAATGGTCCAACATCAGGACTAAGTGCGGAAACCATACCCCAATAGAGAGATAGATAAATGCAACAGGAGCGGTAGGTATGTCACCGAACAACGCCTTGCATGAATATGAAGGTTGAATTCATAGATAACATACATATTATGGTTGAATTCATTGTGTTTTACTTGCCTGTCAAAGTGTTAGTGATCCTGATAGGCCTAGTTTTAGCTGTAGCTTTGCCTACCACATATTTGTCACTACTCCACCAAGGTTTATCCATAGGGCGCCACCGGGAAGAAGGCCCTATTGGGTCGCGAAAGCCATGACCATGTATACGGTAAGTGACGCGGGTGCCGGTGACAGGGTGGATCTGCCGCACCCAGTCCCCATCTTTGAAACAGTAGCTCAAGTCTTTGCCAGCGCTCGCTAAGATAGTCATGGCTAGCTGCAAATGAAAGAATGTCGTGAAATTTAATTTAGCATGTTTTGGAATACCAACTCAATCGTCAACGGATTCCTCGCCGGATGATGTGCTGATAATATCCGAGGTATTTAATCAGTGCGTTCTGTCTGACATACGGAGCCACTACGTTTTTATACCGGTATCGGTATCCGATGATTTTATTCTCACTCAGCCCGGTTGGAGCGAGCTATGCTTAGGGTTTCTTTGAAGGATAACATCTCAAACGAGATTATCCGGAAAAGAACCGGACTGACCGACATATCCTGCAGGGTTAGCATGCTGAAGTGGCAAGGCTCGGCCATGGTTGTGCCATACCCAGTGCACCAGAAAAGTACTGGAGGGGAGATTGCACGTAGTAGCGTGAGAGGCCCCCCAGCTAGATGTCCCAACGAACTTAAAAGGTGGAACGGTTTGAATGGGGAAGGCGAAGGGCCGGATATTATAGCAAAGCTTAAGAAAGGCATATGTCCACTTAGCTAACAGTAGACCGAGACACGTTGAGTCAATTGATTACTTAATACTTACCCGTTTCCCATCGCAGTAGAAAAAGCCTCGCTTAAAACAAGGACAATACTCCACGCAGTTGTTACAGTACCAGTTCTTACTGGGACAAGAACAGGTCTTGGGACATCCACAGGTCTTGAACTGGATTGCAAGCCATTTGGTAACATCGTACACCAACCCATTGGCTGACACCCAGCAATCAGTAGCTGTGTTGTGGATCGCCACTTCTGCTGGTGTATACCATTGCTGTTTCGTGTATTTCATGGATATAATATTATGTAGATTTTACAAAATAAAAAACTTTAATTCTTTTACAAATACCTAGATTATTGACACATGATTTTTATTTTCGTTACGAAATGTTTTATGGCGTTTGCTTAGTGTAGTTTTGTAATGTTGAAGTGAAACCTTTTTGATTTTTATATCCTTCATTCATGGGACATAATACCACCAGATCGATTCATTACATGTCGTAGTGAAGGCTGTCAATCCATATAGGTATTCAAGATGGAATGTCAACCGGTCGATTCTGTAAACATGTCGAAGTGAAGGCTTGGGTGAAGTGATCACGAGGTGAGCTGTCAATCCATATAGGTAATCAGGATGTCACGTGATCACGAAGTGAGCTGTCATTCCGTGATGATTATATGGATTGACAGCGCACCTCGTGATCACTTCACCCAAGCCTTCATTTCGACATGTTTACAGAATCGACCGCCAGCTCACTTCGTGATCACGTGACATCTTGATTGTATGGATTGACAGCTCTACTCGTGATCACTTCACCCAAGCCTTCACTTTGACATGTTAATCGACCGGCAGACACAGGTGGCTTTATCCAAACATTTGTTTTCTGGTCATGGTCCCGTCAGTTTTGTGTGTTCGTCGGAGCATGCTTCGGCACACTGACTGACGGACTGATCGGAAGTGCCTGACACGGAGCTGTGTGAACAAGTTCATACAAAATGTATTCAAGCACTTTTCTTTCTTTTATTGTTCTTTATTTCTTTAACCTTTTGACCGCCACTGTCGGTTATAGCCGACAAACGAAAAAGTGCCCAACACGCCACCGTCGGCTAGAGCCGATAAAAAAAATTATGCGGCGAATTTGTGGTTTATGTGTGTTGTGTTTTGTTTATGCGTTTATGCTCTGGCGTTCAAGAGGCCTTTTGAACGCCGACGGTGGCGTGTTGGGCACTTTTTCATTAGAATAGAATAGCGCTCAAGAGGCTAAAAGTGTGTTTTTTAGGTTAAATTAAATGACAAGCATTGTCAGCTTTTTACTTTTGTCAGGGTCTTATATTATTTGCTCCTTATTTGACTACTAGTAAAACAATTATTACAGGTATCTTCTTAATAACACTTTTATCTGAAGATACCTACTAGGTACGATAAAACATCCAAGATACTATGACAAAAACTCCACCGTCACGCCCTGTGAGCGTGGAGCGTGCTGTAATATTAATGAGTAGTCAACAGAAGTGTTCTATGACCCATACGGCATACCTGAGTTCTGTGACTCTTGAACTTTAACGCCCTTTATTAAGTTTTTGTAGTGGTCTTGATTTAAAATAAAAAGATTTCAGAATATGTACAAGATGGTCTTTAGTTTGGACGGAAAAAGCCGCATGTAGTTGGAAGATACATATTAGATATAGTTTAATATAATAGATTGTATGATGGTCTTTAAACAGCGAGAGACTGCATTTGAACTCTAAGCACGGCAGCTGCCAATTTCCCTGCAGCTCTCGTGCAGTTGACATAATTTATTACATCAAAGCTTTCAACCTAGGTACGTTATTTTTCAACACACTTACTTGTAAAGTGAGCCTTATTGCATCGCTCTTAGGGCCATTAACCGAGCTATAACAAACGCGTGCATAATAAGAATAACATTACACACTAGTGCGTAATATAATTATCCCTACAAAGTTAAATTAGTACCTTCCTGCTAGTTATGTGTGAGTAAGCAAAGCAATTACTTTATTTTTTTTAGAAACAACAAAGAAGTTTTATGTCTCCAAAAAAAAATCCATATACATTTTTGGAATAAATCTAGTAGTAGGTACTTCCTTAAGTAAGTCAAACAAACATTTATTATTATCAAAGAATTCAAAATTCACAATTATTTGTTTTAAAATATTAAATATATGCATTCTTTCACTCAATCAATTATAATTTTAAAGTAGGCTGTATGTTCACTCGACATTCATGTGGCACGTGAAAAAAAAATCTTGCGCGCCATTTCTCTTAATTTTCATAATTTTGTTTTATCGTATTTGTCGCTGTGTGGTCACTTATTTAAAAAATGACAGGTTCTTGTGCAGAATATGAACAATTGATAGAGTTAACCCCGCCAGAAATTTTGAAAATGAAGCACAAAATGCAAACTATAGCCTAATCCCCGCAAAATCTATAGAAAAGTACTGAGCTGCCTACGATAGTTTCCTACAATGGAAGACCAAGAAAAAAACCCAGTCATTTTCTGAAGACGTGTTTTTGGCGAATTTCTTTGAACTCGCCAATACATACAAGCCCAGCTTACTAGGTTAAGAAGCAGTTTAAGCTCAAACATGGTGTTGATATCAAAATGTACTGAAACTTGATGGCATTTTAACCGAACCGCAACCATGTACCTACATCTCGTAGCATGAGTTATTTGGTGCCCACTGCTACCAGTAATTTCTATGATTTGCCTTTGTTGCCGACATTTACACAAGAAGAAAACAAAAGTACTAAAGAAGTGGCAAGCACCAATGTAACACAAACTGTGAAATTGCCATCCAAATCAATCCAATATCGCTTTGAAAATTGTACCTACGTTCACCAATTGTTTTAATAATTTAACGATATAAGCAATACATGTTTGATTTTTCCTCGCAAATGTGTAGAAAAACGTCGTATGACACTCGGCTGAATTACGCCCTCGCCTACGGCTCGGGCTTCAACACAGCCTCGTGTGTAATGAGCAACTAAGCTCACTTGTATCGTAATAAACTATTCTAGCGTAAGGCACCAAAGGGAAGTCAAGCCACGAATATAATAGCTGTAGGTACCTTTTTGGAAGTTTTTTTTTTACATGTAGCGACGATTGGAACTAATACAACGTTTTTCAATACAATTTTCACTTAGGTACCTAAACTTTTACAAATTAATATTTATCGACAGCTCCCACTGCCACCTGAAAATGTCATTCACACGCCAAAAGGTCCTTGACGCTTGAAAATAGCTTCAGAAATAATTGTGAACAAACAACATACTGTATGGTAATCTGGCAGTTTCCAGCATTATGTGGAGCGATTGCATTTTTATATAAGATGCCATAAGTCCCTACGTCTGCGGTGGCCATTACTCTAGCACCATGCTTGGCCGAGCACACTTCCTGCCCGAGCAGAAGTTACAAACGTCATTAAAAAGAAGGCATACAAGGTACCTATAACTTATGTACTTGTATCTACCTATACATATACCTAAGTAGTAAAAATTTAAAGGCATCACATTAAATTATAAGATTCTGTTTGTTGGTCTGCATGACTCGACAGCGGCTTTTGTATAAAAAAATTAAAAACCCGGTCTTAAAAAAAAAGGCTAGCAAGTTAATCAATAACACGTATTGATCCTTGTTGAGACGAGAATTTTAGAGAAGGTTGAAAATAATGCTCTTTTCTATAGGATTTTTGTTTGAACTCAGAGTCAAGGCAACACCTAGTCGGATTAGTTTGTAGTAAGTAAATAAAAATCAAGTTAATAAACTATACCTATCTAAAAAAAATCATTATCTAGTAAAAGTATAACCGCGGGCTTTCATAAAAACTCTTCAAAGGAAACCGTGCAATTACGCGGTGGCATCGTCATACAATTTGCATCCCCCACACGACATCGCTATTTCTAGTTCACAATAAACCCGCTTATTTGCGTACTTACGCTCCGAGACCACCACGCATGCGCGGATTCGATAATTCCATCCACTTGTTGCCCTAAATTATAGCGGCAACCCCATGCAAAGAACTTCAATAAATATAACTGCCGCGCTTTTTGTCCATAGAGTAGTGACGACCTCTATGACGCGCGCTCGTGTGACGTATTGTTTTTTAATTTATTCAGCTTTTTTAGGCGCGCTTGTGTGACGTATTCGTTTTTTATTTATTTAGTTATTTAAGCAAAGGAAATGCAGGGACATGCTGTATGATTAAAGATTAGATATGTACTAACATAAGTTCAGAATGTGTTACATTTAAATTAAGTAGGTAGTGTGTTCATAATAAAATTATGAGGGCAATCATAAAATGGTGAAGTGTGAGTGTGTTTCTGTGTTTCTTTTGGAACTTTAAAAAGTAAGTTTTATTCCGTATTTTTTGTAAGTCGTGGTTTTATAGACAATAGCTCTATAGAATTTATTTCATATAAAAGTTTACTCACATTATCATTCCGTAGAATAATTAATACGCAGAATACTTAGGTACTTTGACAAAAAAAGTTACAAATAAAATTTAATGTTTCGATATTTATATCATAGAATAACAAATCAAATATTCTTTATCCTCATATTGTTTAGTTAATATAAAACTTATTACTTACTAAGAAAAACTTTTTATCGAGTGACAGTTTTCATACCCTCCTATAAAATTACAACACCGCGTTCTCAAAAATAATGCAGGTAAATTCTAGTACTTAGTTGATTAAAGTAACGGAAGATTCACATACTGTTGATTTATCTGTGGTTAATATTAGTAGCCAAAATAATAAAGTTAAGAAATCAGAAAAAAAGTCGTTGAATCATAGTCATACACATAATAATTAGGTCATTACGTCAAAACACGTAAGCGAGCATACAACAAGCAGCATGCAAGCGAGCATATAACATGCAACATGCAGCATGAAATTGAGCATGCAATATGCAGCAGGCATGGTTTTTGTCGGCTCTAGTGGTCCCACCGCCGCAGCCTCAGCCGTGGCGGCGAGCGTTAAAGCCACTTGCTCCTCAGTTCGCTGGCCGCCTTGCCCCTCCGCGCCTACGCGGGCTTTTTTTTTTTTTTTTTAAGGATGGGAAATCATCAAATGACTTCTTCCGCTCTGGGCGGAGCGGAAGGGCGTGTCAGACTCTTACTGACTAAAACCCATCCGTGTTCCTTCTAAAGCCCTTTGCGTTCCAGGGCCGCGGTGACTCTTTCGAACAAATTCCGCAACCCTGGCAGGCCTACGCGGGCTTAAATTTACACTCTAGGAGAAGGGCAGACAAGACTATGTGGAGTCGGTTTTGCAGCGATTCGTTTCTGTCACTAACTTTTGTAGCACATTGAATTTTTAAGACAATTTAATTTTAATTAAAAGTACAAAATACTATTTTGTGTATTGGTGACTTTAGAAATCAATCCGGCGCGCAGTATTAATAAAATGCAGGCGAGTCGCCCATTAGGTATTTCACACATAGTTGAAGTATCCGATATCTTAAAAAATCATTACATTAATCGTTCGTTAGTGCGATTATGGATGGTATAACGTCTATTTTTACGTTTTCGTTGAAATAAAATACGTTAAAAAATAATTCTACTTTTGATAAGTTTGTTAAATAAAAAAATGTGACTGTAAAATTAATTAAATCGTGTTTCTGTAAATTATGTTTCATTCAAGCAAATAGTTGTTAAAACAATAATATTCGAAACAAATATCCATAGCCCAAATATTATATAAAACATTTTCTGCGAAACAAACACCCGGTGTTAAACCTTTTTTTTGGCGGGATTTTGACGAGTGAAGTTTAGCGACTGTTATAATTAGTCGTTAATTGATTCCTAGTGGATATTGTGATATAAATTGGTGTAGTTTTGTGTCTCAAGTATCCACGCACCTGGAAATATGTGGAATAATTGAAACAGCGCGCGATCTCGGTTAAGTGGAGCTGAGAATTTTATTGTAAGTATTGACAACCTCACTCGAAACTTGCCGAGAATGCCGAATCGATAACTAGGTTTATTTGTTACCAGATACTCCAAAAACCATTAGAATGATTTACATCCGCATTCTAATGCAAAACACAAGAAATTAAGGACGTAAGACTAGACAATATGGTCAAAAGACTATTCCATTACCTTCAAGGTAAATATAAAAAAATATATATTTTTTTTGTTTTATTTAGGACAAGGTATCCACATACTTCCCTACCTATGATATCTTAGACGTGTAGGAAATGTTTTAGATAGGTTCACAATATTATATGAGATCGAGCTTTAATAAAGGTTTAAAAAGCTCAAAAGCCTCCGAGAGAGAAACAAAGACATCAAAAACAATCTATTGTGTTTTCTCAATCGGAACATAGATATGGTGCTTATCGAATTGCTCTATTGTCTATACCTGCCATAGATACCGCATCCGGTAGACCAAATTGTAAAAGAGAGGACGAAAAAATAAATTCTAAAAGTTTTTTTGTGTTTCGTTTTGGGTAGTGATCGTCGCGACTTGGTGTAGTGGACGTACTATAAGCGCAACTGTCGTGCTGGCTGGTACATGTGAATGTGGTCCTGGGTTCGATACCCAGGTCGCGCAAAACGGTAGTAGAGTTTTTTTCAATAGATTTTACTCGTAACAACCCAGTTTGTCTTTGGGATCCAGTAAAAAAGTGTGTGCTTTTATGAATATTTTCCTATTTCGTTCTTTTATATTTCTCCATTCAGAACCTAATTACTATTATTTCAGGTAATTAACATCATAATGGCGACGCTACCGATTTTCGTGTCTCTTAGCAGGTAAATATTAAAAATCATTTGGATTTCTATTCTTAACCGACTTCAAAAAGGTGGAGGTTCTATGTTCGACTGTTTGCATTTATTTTTCAAAATGTATCTACTTGGTATGACATGAAAATGGTTTTGTTAACGAAGATTATCTCGCTAGTTGCTGTCTCGTTGGTCTAGAGGCGATAGCTGAAGAGAGTTCCTAGGTTCGATTCCCGGGTTGAACAAAGTGTTGATGGCAATGCTGACTCGCACCCTTGGATACAGGACTACATTATAAGGCCGACTTGGGGAAAAATAAATAAATAATCTAATTAGCCTAGACCAGGGATTCCCAAACTATTTTGGGCAATAGAATCCTTTTCCAAAATAAACTGAAACCTCAGACCCCCATAACTAAATTACTTTAAAAATCCTATCTCTAGTTTATTTTCTATTGATGCAAAATACTTACCAATTTAAAAACTTACCGAGTTTTTCATCTTGTACGAACTGGTGCACGCTTATCGACATTTTGAGTTTTTTAAAATTACAACAATGATAACTTTTTACTTAAATATAAGTCATTCTTATAACAAGTTGGTACATGTAACACAACTTATACAGTAAAAAATAGCTTTGTTGACTGTACATACATACTTAGGTACATATATTAACACAACTCTATCCCACACGTTTAGTTACAGAATGACTAAATACGTAAGAACGGAGTGCTCTGGGATCTTAGAGCGGCTAATGAAGTAACTAAATATACAGCCAGCCGATTTTGTGAACCTTCGACATGTTTATAGAATCGAACGGGTAGCTTTATCCAGTGTGAATACCTGTCAAGACCATTCTGCAATTTTTTAAAGTTAGCCTTGGACTAGACCAGGGGTTCCCAAAGTGTGCGCCGCGGCGCCCTGGTGCGCCGTAGATATTAAAGAAAGGCGCCGCAAGATGCTCCTCTTCGGTAACTGGACTAAGATATTCGCGGGTGCAAAATTTAATGAACGGACGAAACCCGCTCGCTGCTTAGTATTTTATTTTCTTTTTGTATATCAATATTTGAAAAATGCTCAACATCATATTGTCGTGGTTTTTATTTTGGTGCCCAGTACAATTTTAACCTATTTTGGCAAGCTAGGGCGCCGGGACATAATACTAAACGGTGTAAGTGCGCCACGGATTTAAATAGTTTGGGAACCCCTGGACTAGACCGTTAGCCCAGAGCTAAGCGGAGTAGCCTAGTGGGCCTAAGTGACCTCTGCCTATCCTTCTGGCTTATGGCGTTATGTTATGTAGACTAGTTATACTTCCTTCTATTTAAATAAGGACGTAAGTAAAAAGGTACTTTCGTGTCTCAATACTCTAACTCTAAACAATGTTTGGGACAACTTTTATGAGCTTTTAACGTTCATCACCGAATCTATGACCCCCTTTCATTGAACGATGCCCTTCTGCTTAACTTCAGGGCAACGGAAGCAAATTATAAATACAGATGACGGTAGTTTGTTGAAATTATCTCATGGGTAGGTCATTAACTTTTTATTGAACTTTACGGCTTTTTTGTTGAAGTCTTTTTGCTATGAACAACAGCTTAAAAAATTAATAGGTACATTGTATCATTCAATTCAAAATTCTCCATTGGGAATGTAAGATTAACCAGGTTTTAAACCTGAGGGATAATTCTACTAATTAGGGTTCCGAACCTTTATATGGAAAAATGGTTATCTGTCTGTCTGTCCGTCTAATACAGCCAATTTTGTCTGAATCCACTGAACCGAATGAAATTTGGTACACATATAATCTTCTGCTGTGACTGGTCACTTACTGGGGGGCAAAGAGGAAAATTTAAAAAAGGTTTATCAATTGTACCGCGTGACATTTTAAATGAAAGGGCGTATTGTGATCCTATATGTCCTGTCTTATCCCAAATTTCGTTAAAATAAAATAGTATTATATTTTGATTACGTTTCCTTACCTTTATCTTCTTCGAACTAAATAAACCAAACGTGACATTGGCTAAATGCACAAACCGTGCGAAGCCAAAGAAAAAAAAAGGGCGTATAGAGTCGCAATCTGTCATTTTTGACAGATTACAACTGATATGCAAACGTTGCTTTCAAATTAGCAGAATTGGTACTCTGTTGTCACCACATTATCATATAATAAGTACAGATTCCTTTGTGCATTAATAATAATAACAATATCTTGGGCCAACTCACACACGGTTAACCGATCCCAAACTAGGCAGAGCCTGTGCTATGGTAACCAGACAACTGATAAACATACTTATATTTTTCTAAATACATACATATTATAGATAAATTACACCCAGACACAGAACAAATGATCATGCTCATCACACAAAGATTTGTCCTGGGCGGGAATCAAACCCACGACATCCGGCTTAGCAGTCAGGGTCCCTAACCACTCGACCAACAGGCCAGTCCTGTATAGCTCCACCCACCTCAGTCGATAAAGTCATATAGGTAGGCCCGGATTTAATTTAATAACCGTACGGGTCGATCTTCAAGGTGAAACAAACGCTAGCCGAAGTCGGTCGGTAGATTGACTATCTTAACATACAGATTCCTCCGTACCTTGGAAAGCATAAATGGCTGTCCTTACGGGTAATCAGAAGCCACGCAATTTGACACCAGTCTTGCCAATTGTCAAGACTGAATTTCACACCAGTCTTGTCTTGTCTTTGCTTGCTTGGCATTTAAAATACCTACTGATATTCAGCCGCATCCGGTTCGACTGATCGGCCGGCCCCAACATATTTGGGAAAAAGCTACGTAGATACATACATCACGTCGTATTTTATGAAACAATAGATATTGTGTTGATGAACCTCGCCAATGGAACTTTTATGCCATGTCGCAATGCTTGTAAATAAAGTGCTTGCTGTGTGCGTGAAGTTTGGGTTGCTGGCCGAGCGCGACATCCGGCTGCCAAAGCGCGCTTCCTGTCTCCCTATTAGGAAGTAAATACCAAGACGTGCCCAAACCCAGGGCTACCATACCAAGTAAGACAAGAACAGAAAAGAATCACTTACACAGCCTAAATTGACTTATTTTCGGTTTGTATCGCCGCGGTAATCACCATTCCATCATCACATCACCATCATTTTCGTAAGTGTTTTTTGAGGTCTTCCTAAAAGAAGGTTTTAAACTCCAATTGACCCAAATTAACTCCCCAGAAAATTCCTCTCTTGTAGAAGAGGCTATATAGATGGAATAATAAAATTATGATTTGGCGATTTCAGGCCAGTACCTACTTAAGGTTGATTTACATCCATCTGCAGGAATTCAGTTAATGAACCTAAATCGATGTTTGACAAGAAATATCTACCCTCAACATGCTTCGCTGGATTTGAATAAAGGACCCACTAATTTGGTCGATAGCAAAATGCTGGATTACTACCCTGTGTCAAAATACTAACAAATATATGTAGTTAGCATTGAACTAGTTAAAATGGGCGCGACGTTTTTTTTCTTACCAAAAAAATGCTTGCCGACCCTATTGCGTGTGACATTAATTCAAAACAGTACATCAGCCTTATTACCATTATTATTTCGTAAGGCTAACATTTCCCACATACAAAGTACACACGTATAGGTACATACACGCTTTGACACGTGTCGTCGCCTTCCTTGCGTAGAAGTAGGTTCATTCGCATAATATCTGACTTTGCACTCAGCTTTAATTTTTGCACTAAAAAGATTTTGAATAGCCATTGAATTCTTTTCTATTATTGATCCACATGATGGAAAACAGTGATGTGGTTGACGATGGAGCACGATTGCCTAGAAGTAATATATTCACTCTTGACTTAAAAACCCCCAGGTTGTGGATAGCTATCAGGGAACACAGACTCCGGCATAGAATTGTTTTTGTCATCAAAAGTGCAGGTGATATAACAAACTACTATTAGAAAGACGACAAAGTAGAGAATGATTTGTTCAGCAAGAATTCATTGCCTTAGAACTGCCACTTTGGTGTCCTGGGTCGTGATTGCGAACTTGCTAGCGAGTTTAACAGTTTACCGTCGATCTAGGAAGCCAGGATTAGGGCCCTGGTTCAACCAAAAATATCTATTCGCTTGGAGTCGAGCTTCGAGAATGAGCTGTTGTGTTTTCTAATAGGCAGCTTTCACTCAACGCAGCATAAGCTTTCAAATAAATACCTATTAATTTGTTATGCAAGCATATTACAAACTAGATGATTATATTAAAGATAAGAATGCTTGGAAACATGCTGGTCCTGCTCCATAGGACAATCAAGGGTATAGTAGAAAAAGTCAAACTTGTTTTATTTACTGGTGTACTTTCAGGTTTTTAATATGTAATTTAACTCACACACTGATCCATTGTTTTTAATTATATTGTGAATATGTGAGTACCATGCCCCTTACTAGCAAACTTAATTTGATCTCTGCTGGTATTGGTTTGTTGTACCTATAGTATATAAGTGTGTGCTGTATATTAGTGTAATGTTGGATGCATTGTGCTCACATAATATAATCAATTGATCAATGTACCTATGTATACAAAATATTGTAAAACTTATATTTGAAAAGAGTAACTATGGAGTTTCTTATCTCTAAGAATCTACTTTTTGCGAATGGACAACTAGAGTCACTTATATTTTAATTTTAAACTGTAAATTTGACGTTCAAAAGTGCCTTTTAATGGTCTAGTTGAAATAAATGAATTGACTTTGACTTTGACTTTGAAACATTGACTTTGTAGATTTTTGGTGGTAGGCAAATATTCCAATGCAGGCCGCTAATGGGCGTAAACACTTATTTGTGTGATTAGACTGGGCGTATTAAATAAGACTATGTTAAACATTATCATCTGTATTTCCGAACGCATACAACCCTAATCTCTTCAAAATTAGAGTGAACAGGCTTCTTCTGGGTAAGCTCGCTCCATCGTCGACTTTGTCTCTGTCATCTATGACCTAGACTATAGTCAAGAGCAAACCCACATTCAATAAAAATAAAAAAACAAAGAGGCAAACAGAGTTTCAAATTAGTTACAATTCCTATCCTATAACCGAGAGGGAAACAGCGCTAAACATTAAAGAATAAGCGGCCATTTTATTACCGTTGACACTTTACCGCTCAGCGCGCGCACTCCTGCGTTTGCGCACCTTGCCGTCTGTCATTGTCAAAATGGATCGTGCATTCGTGCGTGACGGTTGTCACACATGCACTGATGCACTGCACATGGCTTCTAGCTGACTAATAGTTATATCAGCTAAGCACGTGGCAATTGCGACTTGATGAAGATAACCTTTCCGGGTGGTAATGTGTCACATCGAACTTTAGAAAGAGGTTTGTTTACAAATGTTTCGATGCGGAAGAATCAGCTCACACGTGTCTTGGCAGCATTATCGTGTAGAAGTTGTAAATATTTACAAATTATCTTCTATCGTAAGTACGACAGACAAACAGGATATTTTTTACTATAGGACGAAGCCTGAAATCAAGAAAACAATCAGAAGTTCCCTAAATACAGATCCTGGCCTAGTTTGGGAGAATGAGATGTAAAATCATTGATAGGGTTTTTTAATATTTCAATGTCTAAAATAAACTTTCCAAGCAAATGTATTGTTAACGACGCAAAAACGACGGGGTGTTATATGTTTGACGTGTCTGTGTGTGCCTGTCTGTGGCATCGTAGCTCTCGAACGGATGAACCGATTTGATTTAGATTTTTTTTTATCTAGCTTCTGCCTGCGGCTTCGCTCGCGTGCGGACGTACTCTCGGAATAAAAAGCCTAGTTTATGTATTCTATAATCAATCTCTGTGCCGAATTTTATCCAGATTCGTTCAGCCGTTCTGGCGTGATTGAATAACCAAACATCTTTATATACAAACTTTCGCATTTAAAATAAGTAGTAATAACTTCAGTTACTCAAGGTCAAGACGCTAAACGTACCTTACACTTACGAGTATTAACCATGATCCAGAACGGTAAATGTTTAGCATAGACAGCTAGAGCTGCGCCGGCGCACGTCCGGTTAGGGCTGTCATTATCAAGTTCCGGCTGCAACTGGTTTGACTGTCCTGTGTGTGTAACAGTTAATTCTGCGATGTCCTTTAGATGGCAAATGTCCGAAGAAAACCTTTACTAAAAAATAACTTTTTGTGACTGTATTTTGCAAAAAGAGGCACTTAAAGAAAGAAAATAAAGGAAATGACTTAGAATATAAGAACGCCAGATATATGTAAGTCCCAAATGATCAAGTCTGGGGGTGAGCCTATTTTATTTATTATTAAAATAGGCAATCATCTAGGTTTCAGGCTGTAACTGATTAAGAAATGAATCAAATGGGAATCAAAATTCTCGCTCGCTAAGATTTAGTGATTATTTACAAAAAATAGTGACAATTCACGATTATTTTCGCTATTTGGGGTTAACAATGATAAGTTTGGAGTCATTTGATTTAATTGGATAGAAATATTTACATATTCATTTCACTAAATAATAATAGTAATAATAGCCTTTATTTAGTTTTTTTTTCTATTTTTGCTTTACTTAATGTTTCCTTAACTCTAATCTGTTTGCCCTATGACAAAGGCCTCTCCTAGTTGTCTCCACCTACTCCTATTTCTGGCTGTCCTAGTCCACAGACTTCCTGCTATTACCTTAATTTCATCTACCCAGCGCTTAGATGGTCTGCCTCGTTTCCTAATTTTACTTTTAGGATACCAACGTACGATTGTTTTGTTCCATTTGTCTATCCCTCTAATTATGTGTCCTGTCCAGTTCCATTATAGCTTTCTGACTGTTATTGTGACATCCTTCAGTCTGGTATATTCCTTTATCGTACTTGTTCTTATTCTGTCAGATTTCTTCTTATCCAGCATACTCCTCTCTATTGCGTTTTGACACATCTCTAATTTTCTTGTGTGTGCTTTGGTAAGGGCCCATGTTTGGCAGCCGTATGTGATGATCAGCAAGATACAGGTGTTGAAGAGTTTGCGTTTGACAGCCATACTCATTTCTGTGTTTATCATTATCTCCTTTAGGCTCAAGTAGCGCTTCTATGCTTGCCCTATGCGCCTGTCTATCTATTTTGTGGTTATGTCGTTTGGGGAAATATTCACTTAGTGAAGTTTTGATTCTGGTTGTATTCATTGTTTTTTAGGTTATACATATTTTACTTAATCTGGCAGTTCTTAAACATAAGAATAATAAAAAACTTGCCTGGGAACCGGCCCTCATGACCAGCGGTTACGTTTGACCATTAGACCGAGACAGTTAACGCATACATTAATTTTATTGTATAAATAATTAAAAATCTACTCAAGTCAACGCAGTTGGTGTTGTGCCCTACACCCACGGTCCCACAAGTTCAATACACATAAATTTATAATATTAATGTTACCGGAAAATGGCAAACTCCGTAAGATTATAAAATAACTTGAGAGATTGCGAACTCTCGATAAATTGTCAACTGAACATTCGGAATACTTTTTACGCATCACAATTTGATAGTCTTCAATTCCGACGATGTAAAAGGGATAGTGCTATACGCTATGTATAGCTTCGTCTCTATCTTGGATCGGAATCTCGATCGTTTAAGACTTCATAGTAGGACCCCAGTAAACTTGGCTGACGGCTTGGGTGAAGTGATCACGAGGTGAGCTGTCATTCCTTCTTGATTACATGGATTGACGGCTCACCTCGTGATCAATTCATTCAAGCCTTCACTTCGATGTGTTTACAGACCGGCTGGTGGTGCTTAAAATGTGATAAAAGGTGATGCCGCGTGACCACTTACCAGGCCAAGCAATACGAGACTAAGAAAGTACTGTCAATAAGTATTGCAGAAGCAATATTTTCGCAAAAATCTCCTATCACGAATAGCGTGTCGTCTTAAGACTCAGTCGAAGCATCTAGGTTACAATCAGCATTCCGCCGTCGTCCAATAATTGACGTATTTCCTCCGCTAATTAGTCATTACGACGGTATTGTTTCTTTGGCTATAATTGCGGATACAGAGATTAAATAACGCGTCTATAGAAAGTGATTTACTTGATTAAGAAAGTTTCAATTAGAGTTATGAACTCCCAATTTATGTAAAGAACGAAACGGACTATCATTTATCATCAGTCAGTTCATAGCTCCATGATTTTCAAGATACAAATTTCCTGTTGTTTTAGTTAATGAGACTAATAGATAAGTCATGTTGCGTTGGCCTCATATAATTGGGATAAGAACAGAATGATGATGTCAAAAATCTCGGTAGATGTTCTCTCATCATTACCGAGATAAAGCCTTCATGGACATGCAGAGTGACAAACAGGCTTTTAGTTTTCGTAAAGTAACTTCAAAATGGTTGAAAAACGACATCCGTTTAAAAAAAAAATATAGGTATTTTCACAAATCAAAGAAACAAAATTCTTCCCACCGTCCAAAATCTGCGCCTACGCATTCACTCGAAACGCATTAGGATCTTTCCATACATGGCAGCGTGCCGGATTACTGCATTCATTAATCGTTTATTGCTAAATATATGTTTTAAAGTTCTAAAGCTGATTTCTTTGTCTCTTAAGTTTACCAACGGAGCATTATAAAAACCAATAAATATACACAGCCGTATTAAATTATGGCTCATTGAGTTTGAGGTTCTGGAGTGGCGATCACGGGTACACGGAGACGCAGCGTTGGAAGGCCTTCCACAAGAAGGACCGATGGCCTGGTGAAGGTCGCGAGAGTCCGTTGGATGCATGAAGCACAGGACGGGTTGAAGTGGGGATGCTTGGGTATATGTCCAGCAGTGGACTATTCAGGCTGAAATATTGCGGTTGGTCAGCATATTAGCGTCGTCTGTGTCATTAATACCTATGTTGCATCCGCTTTCTATTATTGTATGTGCGGTAAGGAGCGTGCAGGATCTGTAGGTGGCAAAAGTGTCAATGTCAAATATTTTTAACGCAAAAGTTTCATATTTTCAACGCTAGATGGCATGATTTATGCAGTCCGTCGTGCACGTTCCCTATAGTATAGTATAGCCCGGAAATTATTATTCAATTTTTTCTACTGACAAGTTTAGTATAGACCTTACCTACAGACCCGCCAACAGCTGTCAAGTTCAACTAGACGCCATAAATAGCGGCCATCTTTAAACCATAATTTCATGGTCTGTCGATTTTAAGGAATGTGCCAATGTAATAAATAATGTTGTTGGATGTTCTGATAGTGTTAAAACATAGTGTTTATCATCGAGTGATGAAGAGATGATATATTGTTCCAATCATACGGATGCTTGCGTTTCGTATAATTCTTGTAGGAACTATCTTTGTTAGCCTATATTTATTTTGCAGCTATGTAATTTGTTTTGGATTTCGTTGTAACATGTTCCTAATTGTAAGGCCTCCCACTAGGAGGTCTTGCTTAGGAGAACCGGAAACTCTATTGCCAGCAGTGCATGTTTTCACTGTGGTAAAATAAATGGACTTGAGCAAGCCTTTCACACAATTCCCATCCCTTGCAACTTCTGAAAGCCAAAACAACAGTTGATGCGTAAGAAAAAAGATCAAGGCAAGTGCGAGTCAGACTCGCGCATGAATGGTTTCAAACCATTGTACAAGATTTAATACTGTGTACTTACTTTTAACAACTTTTGTAAAAGAAACGTGCCATTATGTCGATCAAAAAACTCCAAAAATCACGTCTATTATATGGGGACCCCTTTAACTTTACAGCGGACACTTGTAATATGCTCCCGGTCCCTAAACTGCATAATTTATACTTGGTCGTCAGCAAGCGGAATAATTAGCGGAACTAAATGTCAAATGGTGAACCAGCTAGGTATTCTTGAAAGCTATACTGCTTATCACTAATTCCCACACACTCACAGGTACTTGCTGAACGCACTCCAACGACAATGTTTAGCGCAGTTGACCGTGACGTCAACCCACGTATTACCGCATAGTTCTCTAGGAACCAACACTACGGTCAGCAGGTACCCAGGAATATAATGGTCATGTGGAACGTCCGCTAAGGTGGAATGATGACTGAGAAAATTGTAGGAAATCTGCTGCTGTTGGTACTATTACGAAATGTGGTTTAACTGTTGTCCACGAAGGTTAATTGTCAGTTTTTTTTTCTTTTTCTTTGCTTTGCTTTTCTGATTAATTTCGTTGCGAGATCCAAGACAGTTAAATTGTTTCTCCGGGAACCTCGAGCTTCATTAACTCGGCGTTTTTTTCTGGTGGTCGCCACTGTTGATTCTGGCTTTCAGGACCAGGTGGCGGGCTTGTCAGTTTTATTGCCAACCGTGCCTGCCATTTTTTGACTATGGTCCATGAAAACAGCTTGTACAATGTTTAATAGGTTACTGGGACATGTAAGAAGCACAGGATCAGTTTATTTTGCGACCCTAGGCTTATGTCCAGCAGTGGACGTCTTCGGCTGAAATTACTATCATGATGTTGACTGGGAGACTATATCTAAACATAGTCTCTTAGTTATAGTTTCTAAAGACTATGTTTAGGTTTGCAACATTAACATTTTTAACTCCATTGGCAATTTGGCATGTATTCATGACAAGCAAGCGCGTGCCCTGTACGCCAAACGTCACAAATATGAGACAAAAAGTACGGCGAATTTGTGGCTTGGCGTCGGGGGCACGCCGATGCGTTTATGCTCTGGCGTTCAAAAGGTTTTATTTCAGGATTTTAGAATGATTAGGTAGGTAGGTACTTCAGCTACATACGGGTCCATACAATAATTGCTGTACCTAGTACCATAGTAGGTATCCCGAGTGAATAGCCAAGAGCACTAAACACAAAGACTCATACAATCTAAGTACAATAAGTAATATTTAAACACGACCGGAGATTCTCAAAACAAAACGTTTGCACAAAGATATTTAAAGTCGTGCGAATTCGCTACAATCTAATGAACATCGCACAATTGAATTCTCAATTAGTATAAAAATCTATCTGCAATGTTTATTTAGTGAACTTAAATAAGTATTTACATTGTACAGAAAACATGAAGAAATCTCACAAATGATTAAAAACAAAATATCTAATAGATGACTATTAGATATTTTGTTTTTAATCATTTGGATTCATCGATACACCGGCGTTTTCGACTGTCATTGTGTCTTGGTTTATTTGACAATCGGAACCAACAGCTTAACACGCTACTAGAATTAGAAAAATATAACATTTAATTTTTAATTAATTAATTTTTTATTTAATTACGTTGTAATGAAATTGTAATCGTATTAGTTAATATTTGTACTGACATTGTTATCTTTATTTTATGTAGGTACTTAATCATTCATGTATTTTTTACTTTTGCATGCCTTCTCGTAAAATATGGCTGTTGCTAATTATATTTTTATGTCACCGTGTTTCGTACCCATATTTGCAAAATAAATATCTTATCTTATCTTTCCGAGGCATGAAAGAATCTCGCTATCTTAAGGCAGTCACCCATCCAAAAAAATTACCTCGGAAAGCGTTGCTTAACCTTGAACATGCACTCGTGCGGTTGTTATTATTGAGTCATGAGCTAATATGCTTGCCTCCTAGTTTATGAGATTTTCTCAAACTATGCGTTAACAACGTATGATAGCCTTGAAGGATGAAGTTGAATAGCTGAAGACTGTTTGTTTGAACGCGCTAATCTTTGGAACTACCAGTCGGCTTGGGAGAATAATATTATAGCCACTTTCATGAGGAAGGCAGGCTATACGGGAACGGGAAAAAATGGGATTTGCGCATAGGAAATCGTGGGCAAAAGCTAGTGTTGTTATAAGTGTGCCACCCCTAAACTAAAAAAAAAAATTGTCTTCAACGATATCAGCTGATAATGTGCCCAAGAGACTGGCGGCATTGACACGTGGTATGGCAATACTTAGCTTCTAGTCTTTATGTAGAACTTTGACGTCCAAAAAGTGCTGTCACTCAGCCTAATTTGAATAAATGACTTTTTTTACTTTTCTGTGTGGAGTGTACCTACTGAACATTTTTACGTGTTGACTACTTTTTAGTGTGCATTTGTATGGTAATTTGTTTCACACGCCCATTGTCCAAACGTCTCCTAAACTTAAAAGCGTAGTTTCAATTCCTAGTAAAGGTGTGGATTTTAACTAAATATATTTCAATGAGCTTGTGTGGTTGGAATTTTGCGTTTTTTGCACTCAGTAGCAGCCTGGCAAAATAACAAGGCTTTTTAAAGGAATATTCTATTCTACTTATAGAAATTACAGTTACAACTTCACCTCATATTTTTTATTCCGTGGGATAAAATGTATCCTATCCTGTCCTTTTTTTTAAGGATGGGTAATCATCAAATGACTTCTTCCGCTCGTGCTGGAGCGAAAGGGCATGTCTCTTACTGACTAAAACCCATCCGTGTTGCTCCTACAGCCCTTTGCATGCCAGGGCTGCGGTGACTCTTTGCAACAAATTCCGCAATCGTGGGATGGTGAGTATCCTTGATGAGTATCCTATGTCCTACGACTTCTATCACCGACGGTTTGCCGTTCAATAAAGGATGTGTGAGAGTCGGTTTGCGGAAAAAGTATATACATTTAAAAGAGTTTATACATAGCTACAAAATAAGGTTTTTTTTAACGTAGATTTACATTTTTTATTGAATTATATGTCAGTAAAGTGAGCTTATTGTTTCAAATGTTTTATTTATATCTATATATTTTTGTTATTAAAACAAACTTTTTTATCACTGGTCGCAAAAATATTTTTCATAAATATATCGTTTACTAGGTACCTATATCATTTATCTATGTACCTCTATATTTAACACCTTAAAAAAAACTGATTCACATCCGTACACTTCAACATAAAGTTCAGTTGAAAACCAGCGTCAGGGAACTAGTAGTTGTCTGACATTTTGCTGAACTGGACCTATTTTGCGCAGTCGCGGGGCACACAATATTTATAATTGTTTTAAAATTAAGTTTCCTCTTATTTGTATATTGTGTGTACTTGTGTGTGCCAAATAAACTACTTTTCTTTCTTTCTTCTATAAATAACACGCGGAAGCACAGGATATCTTTAATTTTGGAATTTAAAACACCCGTTGCCGGTTCTAGAATATCACTCCTTCGGGCAAAGCATGATTATGTAGTATGTAGTTTCTAGCACCGATCTTCGTCGATTCTCACGGGTTTCTCTCTAATCACATCACTTGTCATAGTTATGGGTACAAGTGGCGAATTTCCCCGTTAACAATGGTGTTGTATGTCGTATTGTTTATAGCCATCCATGGGATTGCTATCGGCAAATCTTTTGTTTGCAATTTTGTTGAGAATCTAAATACAATCATGTGTAAGAAAGTTTTTTTGTTTATGTAGGTGTTTGACTAGTACCGATCACCAGCCTTGGCACTCGCTGACACAGTTTTGGCTGTTTAGGGAAAATATTTATCATCAGTTCTGCTAAAAGACGTCCACTGCAGGACATAGGTTCTCCCAAGCGTCGCTATATCGTTTAGTCATGTGCGTCTAGCATCGACCGAAATCCCGCAGCCTTGACGTGGCATTCAATCAACTTTGTGGTAGGATTTGCAAGGGAGACTATCGTTAGTTGCCGATTTAGGTCATGATAATTGTAATTTGATATAATAGAGATAGAATGAGCATTTAATAATTTGGTCCAAACCATCTTTTCTAATTTATATTCGTCATTGCTCAAGGTCGTGCTCGTCTTTGAAAACTTTGACGGATTCAATGACTAACGAGCTACTTCTAGGTCACTCTGTCTTCGGCTCTTCTCCAGGCAGCGGTCTCAGTGCCTTTAATTAATATAATAATTAGAATCACAGGACGGAACTGCTCCGTAGGTCTCGCGGACCCAAGCACGGCTACCGAGCGTGGAATCCTGGGTCTCAGATATGGCAAAAAAGTGTCAATGGGTTTTTCCAATTGGAATTTCTCGATGACTGCCCGGAGCTTAGAAGTTGGTGGTGTGACACCAACGTGCCTCGAAAAGCTCGTCTCTGGTCGTGCCGGGTTACCGTCCCATCGGAATATGGGATTAATGGCAGAGGGAGTGCACCTGTGTTTGCGCACACACCTTTTTTTTTTTTTTTACGGATAGGGAATCATCAAATGACTTCTTCCGCTCTGGGTGGAGCGGAAGGGCGTGTCAGACTCTTACTGACTAAAACCCATCCGTGTTCCTTCTTAAGCCCTTTGCGTTCCAGGGCCGCGGTGACTCTTTCGAACAAATTCCGCAACCCTGGCATTGCGCACACACCTGAGCTCTATATATGTCGCGCGCCGATTTAGCGTACATTGTTTCCAGACTCGTATCAAAAACTAACCTTCATTACAGACCTTTTAAATAACACCAACCACAGCAAAGCCAGTGAGCACTTAATTCCCAAGAATGACAGCTGGTACATTCTGATTGATCGCCGGAACACAAAAAGTAAAGATACCAAACGACTTTAAACATCATCCCCTGACAAGGTCGCCACCTCGCGAGCATGTCTAGGAGTCAAGGAACTGTCTATAAATGGCGCTCGTCCACAGGTGCTGATCTGGTTGTAAGCTTTTTGCTTGTAATTTCGAAAATAATTGCTGTAGTTATTTATTTGTAGACGAGACTTACAGGTTGGCTCTTGTCTACGATTTTCTTCGGACATATTAACTTCAACCATATTAAAACTTATAAGTTCGGAGTCGAAAAATGGAAAGAAAGTCGTCAACTGCTGGACACAGGCCTCTCCGAAACGTTGACCAGTCTTTTGCGTCTCGCAAACGGCCAGACGTGGACCGATAATCTGGTTGTTCACCAAGCTCACGGACGCCCAGCGTCCGTCGCCGAATCTCTGGATTTTTTTAGGCGATATCTCAGGTCCACATTAGTGGATTTAATAATATTCGAGATTATGGGCAATAAAACATGTCGTTTTCAAAAGAGGACGTCACTCACATATTTATTCAAAATTATTTTGACAAATTACGTTTCGTTCACAAACAAACCTCGACACTGGCCATGGGAATCCGCCGGATGCAAGAGACGCCGTAGGAAAGAAGAATAAAAAATATCATATAGCACCTCTTTCATAAGTAATGTGTTTTCTTAAGTGGCAGTTAATCAGTTTAAGAACTGTTTCTTACAAGCTAACAAGACTGATACAATAGAAACAAATAAATCACTCAATTTTCCCAGGACACGTTGGCGCCATATTATTGTAAATCAAAGAAAAGAAAATAGGTATACACAGGCAACAATACCCTTCTAGCTGATACACAGCTAAGCTACTAGAAAGGCGGGGGAAATGATGGTATTTTTTCTCGGATAAGCGAATTCACAAGTAGGTAGTTCCACGACTTTGTCTTTTGTTACTTATTTGCTTAGCTTTTTTCCAATGATCTTAATAGATGCAGATAAATACTGGTCTGTACATGGTGGCTGGTGCCTTTCTGATCTGCCCAATCCAATCACTGAGTAGAACCAAAGCCCTTGGGAAGACTGTCTGGCAGACCGGGGCATCTGGCCCTTAAGGAAAGACACTCAAAGATCTATCTTCAAATAACTGCCGGCAGCAGAGGCAGGGAGGTTTCACATTAAGTAATGGGTGGTCGGTCACCCATTCCCGAGTGACAATTTTTTTTACTATTGATAGGCATGCGGTAAGCGATGATGTGCTCGAAGATGGAGCACGCTTGCCTAGAAGTAACCCATTCACTCTTGACTAAGACTCCCAAGTTGTAGCTGAGGAAACATAGACTCGGGCAGGAAATTCGTACAATGAATGTGTTCCCAAAACGTTTTGTTAGAATGCCCATATTTTCTATCAATACCCAGCAGAAGGCTCCGTTACAAATGTAATCAGATTACAGTAAGAGCAGACACAGGTTCAACAATGCGTTGTATGGGAACCTAAAGACTAAGCATTGTTTTAATGTGATACGTAGACTGACGATGAAGTAGCGGTACTCTTTAGATGTGCGGCTTGATTAAGGGTTAATTGAAACGGTTATTAAATAGCCGTGTATGAATGTGGGTGGCTATGAGAATGAGCGGAGACTTAGAAAAGGAATAAGTGGTGTAAATGATGATATGGACGGTATGGGGGTGGGACAGGATGAGCCTGTCCAGTAATAGATTGCATAAACGTTTACAAAACACAGTTCTTATGAATACAACTATAAAACCATTTTCGGGGAACAGCACTTAAAAATAAAAAACCTGTAACAATGGAACCATCCACCATTTTTTCATCATCATCATCAGCCGAATGACGTCCACTGCTGGACATAGGCCTCCCCCAAAGGGGGGATTTGCCATAATCGCCACGCTCGGCAGGCGGGTTGGCGATTGCAGTGTAGCTATTGCAATGCACAGAGAATGCTGCAGCCCATTCTCTGGTGAGTCCCTTAGTCGCCTCTTATGACTCCCACGGGAAGTGACGTCACCATTTTTTATACATACATAATTATGTGTGCATGAAACTAAAGTCCAAAAACATAAATAATCTAAAGGGCAGAAGATAGGTCACAATAAATGCCAGAGAGACTTTCCAAGTCAAAGAATAGCTCAATGCTTAAAGGTGGTTAGCTTGTAGTCTTAACTTCAGCAGTTGCAATCTTGACGTCACCATGATAGGCATGATAGTTCGTCATTTGTACGTGGTTGGCGACATAGTTGACTTCACTTTGAGAAATAGGTACTTTTCTATTGTCAGCTGTAGTAGGCATAACATTCAATGAGCCAATTGACGGTATAAAAACTTGAGCATTGTTTTCTAGTTCATTCAATCGTTCATTCAGTTCCCTCGAACATCTTTGCGGGTTCAAGAGTTATTGAACTTTGTGTTTTAATAGAACTTTCTTATAGGACCTCGACGATTTTTATTCCAATGAAACTGTTCTGACTTGTCTCTGAGGTGGTCGATGGAGTAGCACTAATTGTTTTGAACAAGTGATGGCTTTGGGGAATGAGGCTGAATGGCCTACTGCCGAATTCAAGGCTGAACTGAGAGATGAGTGATGAGGTGAAGATCATTTGGCACTCTTCAAATTGGTTGAGCCAAATGGTGCTAGCGCGTGACATGACCAGTCCTAGCTGCCACGGTTTATTTTAATTATTTGTCCTTTGATTGTTGCTTTTTTTTAGTTCGTATGCTTGATCGTGCAAGTCTTTCTACGTCGTTCTCACATATACATATGTATGTTTGTATTATTTTCACACGAATGATGTTATCATATCATTGTAAAAAACATTGATTTAAAAAAGTGTCCGTGGAGTATCTTGCACGTTCTTCTCCATAGAGATCTACGCTTTGGAACGTGTTATTAGCTTCATCTCTTTGGAAATACCGACCTTGACTATTCAAAAGTGCCTGTAATGGTTTAATTGAAATAAATGCTTTGAGTTGAGTTGAGTTGAAGTATTCAAAACTAGCGTTAAATTGTGTTACTTTTTATCAATTAAATAACGTAATCAGCTCAGATCTTCCAGAGATGACTTTCTAAAAACAAATATTCTAACTGTTCCTGATAGAGGTTTTTCTAAGACAAACCATACTGTCAATAGGTTATTGCTCCAGCAAGCGTATGACCTTGAAGAATTGCAACACAATCGTCATACAGTGACCTGTCAGCTCTCAGGAATGCGGGTACCATGCTAGTTCAACATATGCACTTACTTAGTCATAGTAATTTTCATGGTAATTTAGAAGCAAGGCATTGTTTGTGAATACTTCGCCTATTCAATAGGTGATGTTTTGGTGTTTACTTTGAGCTGCGCTGGGGTCAAATTTCTCTGCAGTAGCCAGTAGCTAATGTTTCAAAGAATCATCAAATCATCAAAAACTTTTTAATTTTACGGCTCATTCAAAAAATTTAACCATAATTATGATTAGTTTAAAGACTGTTGAGCAGATTCTCGATTCTAATTTTCTATTGAGAGTTGTTTTTTTATGATTGAGGCTGTTTATGTTGAGCTTTATACGACTAAATATTTAGACTAACGTAACTTAAGTAACATATAAAGTTATTGAGCAATTACAGTCTTGCGCCTTTTCGGGTTGTAGTTCGGATCATTGGACCCGAGTTTGTGTCTCCTTTTCAAGGATAATCTCTCGCTGACTGTGGGATAGGGCATGGGAGGGAAGCCACAGGAACAAATAGAAATATATCTTTATTGTACATTATACCAAATTACTTTAGGAGCTAAAAAATAGTGGGGTACAACTATAGATATAAGGCCGGTTTAAAACCAATTAGTAATCAATTAGTAAATTATTAGTAACAAACGAAATAAACCATTTTTTTTTTAGATTTAAAACGGTTGGTGTTGATGACTGTTTTTCTTAATTATAACTACATTTTCTTGATTTTACTGAGGTAGGGATATAACGGAGAACCTATAAACTGTGTAAAGATTTTTTAAATGTGTGATATACTGATATTGATATACTTAGCGGGTTAAGTTCTAATTGGTCCGTCCGATCAAGCTTAGGTATTACCTACCTAAGTTATAAAAACTAAATTGATAAGTTAAAAACTCTCTGTTGGTAAATAAACGTTTTTTTCATTGTTTTCAAACGATCTAAAAATCTATTTGATTCGGTTTAAAACCAAACTCACACTCGCACTCTCGTTGACGTCATCACTCGTGACTCGACGCAACGCTGCCAGCTCGCCTACCCTACACACACATGCACATACACAGTTCTTTTATTTTTGTAGACGAGATTTCAAACGTTTAAAACAATTTATTTGGGGTTTAAAACGGCAACATTTTATTTAAAACGTTTTAAATCGGTTATTTTACATCTATAAGTATAACAATGGGCGGTCTTATCGCTAACAGCAACTTTACGGACAACATTTGGATGGACTAGTCATTACAATATGTAACTAACAACATCAGAAAGTTTGAAACCTCTTCCAAACCAAACAACAATATTAACAATCAAGACCTGAAAAATGCGACGAGAAAGAATGTAAATGAGCAGTAAACGCGATCCGTCAATAAGTGAGGAATGAAACCGGCCATTGTTGTGGGTTTACGAGCGCAGCGGAATGCTAACAGGAACGGGCTGGTAGCTGAACGATAACAAACTGACTTCCTGGTTCCTGGGGTAAGGTACAATGATTATGATTGGCTATTTATGGAGGTACTGCTTATAACGCAACTTCACACCGATCCTGCCAAAGGGTAGGGAGATACACCCACATTTGCGAGACAATTGCACCCTTTTTTTTATTTATTTTTATTTAATATGGGTTTGCTCTTGACTCTAGTCTAGGTCATAGATGACAGAGACAAAGTCGACGATGGAGCGAGCTTACCCAGAAGAAGCCTTTTCACTCTAATTTTGAAGAGATTAGGGTTGTATGCGTTCGGAAACACAGACGCAGGCAGAGAGTTTCACTCCTTTGCTGTGCGCATTATAAAAGACGTTTGGAAACGTTTAGTGCGAATTGGTGGAATAGCAACAAGGTAGGGATGGTAACTTGCAGTGCGTCTAGATGTCCGATGGTAGAAGGGGGCCGGTGGGATGAGGTCGTGGAGTTCCTGGGCACCCTTCCAAAGGATAAGGCAGAGATACAACTACATCTGTGAAACTTTTGTCAGTGTACGGGTACAAAACTAGTCTGCCATAGTGAAATCCCTGATGGAAAGACCCAATGACACCTTACCAATCTTGGGAATTGAACAGAGGACCCCAAAGTCAGCAGTCAGGCGTGAGATCACTAGACCAAAAAAAGCCTGGTAGTAACCATTTAGAAAATCCTACCGACACATACCTGGGTAGGTATACCTGCTGGTGGCATTTTCTAAAAGGATAATGAGACTTATTTGTCTCTATGTCTCCTTCCTATCACAATCTGAGAGTAATGGAAGAGAGAGAGCACCTGTGTTTGCGCACACACTTGTGCACTATACAATGGCCCGCGCCTATGGCTAGTCTCGGTTGAGATTGGCCGCCATTGCCGAAATCGGTCAGGAGGACTATATCACAATCAGCCGTCACCGGCCATAACCCTCAATATTTAGCTATCAGGGTTATTTACTATGAAGTCTTAAAACGATCACGATTCCGCTCTAAGAGGGAGACGGAGCTATACATAGCGAATATAGCACTACACCGTTTACATAATCGGAATTGGATGGCATTAGCGCGTCATAGTAGGGCTGCAAAACTGAAGTTAAGAACTGTTATAATGATCATTGCTGAACATTTTTTTTTAAATGCAGTATTTTCTGAAGAGTTTTAGATTTTCATAGGAAACGTTTTGGAATTGACATTTTATTTGCGGTATTGCATACATTGCATTAGAAGCAATTTCTTCCCGTCCTCACCTTTACAACCTAACGCACCAATAAAAAAATATTTATATCAATATCAAGGAAACATTTGACCATGACATCATGAGGGGTTCGAAGCCAACTTAACTTTGCTGCCCATTACATAGAAAATCAACCTTAAAGTAGTGGACATACAGATTATACAGGATGTGTTATAAGTTGGTAAAGTTGAACATCCTGTGGCCTGCGCGTGCGCGGATGCGGTGTAGGCAGGCGGTAATAAAGCCGTACATAGGAGCCGGTAGCCTCAAAATACATTGCGTGGGCTATGTGAATGTAAGTTGAAGTTAAGTTATTGTGCTTATGTCATTTGCTGGAATGGTGTTTGTATTGTTTTCCCGTCATTTTGCATTTGCCTACAATTATCCGCCATGTTAAGCCTATTTTGCTGTGCCCGACAGGGTTCATAATGATCACAACTTATATTTTAAATTTACCACCTAAGTACACATTGTGGAATGCAAATAAAGTATTGAGTATTTTAAGCCGACTTCAAAAGAGGAGGAGGTTCTCAATTCAGTTTAATGTTTTTTTTGTGTGTTTTTTACCTCCGGACTCCGTTACTTATGAACCTCCGTGATTTTTTTTTTTGTGAAAGTCTATACTTTCCGATTGGTGCCATAGAAATTTTATCAAAATTGATTCAGTAGTTTGGTTTTTAAATCAAAGTAGCTAGAAAGAATATGTCATCTGTGACTTTCCAGTGGTTATGTTAGGTGTGGGGTACCACTAAAATGTGAAAAATATTTTTTGTTACAAAAAAGCGTAGTAAAAGCGTAGTAGCCTTTATAGTATTTTTTTTAAATACATACAACAAAGTATAAAATAACTTTTATTTCGGAAGTCGATGTTTTTGGTTGTTTCTTCGTATTTTAACACCGACTTCCGAAATTAAAGTTATGTTATACTTTGAACTTAGTATTTTTTTTTGGAAGTCGGTTGTATTTTTTGTAAAAGTTTTTTTTCTATGCATAAATAAATAGTACCTAAACGCATCTGCATGGGGTATCTAAACATGTTACCATTTCGTTTATCACCTGATGTAAGATACATTTATCAGGCACTTTCTTTTAGTACCTGCCAATTATAACTTAGTTACCTAAGTGATAGCGGCTTGGTAACAACACGATACATTATTTCAGTGTGAGTTATCACGCTAATATTACATGCGTCTTTCGCTCAGCTGAAGGATTGAATTTATTCTATTGAGACATTAGTACTCTAAAAAAAAAAGACACGGATCGAGAGCCTCCTTCTTTTTTTGAACTACGATATAAGTAAACTCAATTATACCATAACATTAAGACATGTTAAAATTAAATACCAAAAATAATGCAAATCAAACTTGAAAGTTAAGACTTGGTAAACATTCTGTAGTTCCAGCAAAGTTGAAACATGCAGGAAACAATAAGAAACCTTCGTTTCCCCTCAAGTTATCTGTCCTAAACTACACTCGACTTGAGTTAAGTTAAACTAAACGTCCCAGCAACTTTGTAACGAGGGTTCCCACCTGTTGTCTCTAGCTTGACTAAAATAAAGAGAACCTGTATAATTAGTCTTCAAACCGATGCATTGTTTGTCACTCGGCCAGAACTGACGCGAACGTCGACGGGCCAACACGCGTGCGATCAAACGCTCTGACAACCAGAGTAGCATCGATGAATCGATCTAAACGCGAAACAAAACGGAATTAGAAAATTGCAAAACGAAATCGGAAAATTAATAAAAAGGTGGACTCTGATTTTGAAAAATAGAACGCCACATTCAAACGTTTTAAAAAATAAGTTGTAATTTGTGCATTCGGAATTAGAAATTGTTTTTCTTTTTCCAAATTCGATTTTTTTATTGGTTTTTTTTTGTGACGGATTTGGAAAATTAGAAGTGAAGTGCCTTTTACGCAATGACCCCTGTCGGGCTTCTGTTCAAAGTAAACAGGTAGGTCTCGTTTACATGTTTCTGTTGGAGAGTGTTAAATATTGAACATGAGAAGTGTTAATGTGTGTCGTGGTGGATATTTCTTTAACATTATTATTCCACTGATGTTTCTATTGTAATGCCTTCGGGCGAGACTCGAGACTTGGAATCTTTGGTTTAAGATTATATTGTTGATCAGTTCACTCGGTGAATGCATAATTATTTTTCTTTAATAGTGTTGTGTATGTTAACATTTTTTATGGCTTTTGGGACAAGAGACAAAGCTTAATTTTTTTTTCTTGTCATCTGCGCATTTTTAAACTTATTTTAACGTATTTTATTGTACTAACATTTTTTTTTGCAAATATGAGAAATATCTACCGAGAATGACAATAATTCTTGGACCTACCACATAATGTGATGAAAATTACAGGATTTAATAAAACATCCCACATAATTTGCAATTATCTATAGATCAGTATCTACCTACCTGTTAGCAACAGGTTAATTAATATTAATTACATGAATGTTTTCTTGAACAACATCGTCATTAATTACATTATTAATTACTTTGGTTGTTCTGGCATCAGTGCTACATATGTATGAATAGATTTCGACTTTACCGTGTTCCTATATGGTCAACAACACTTGAGCTATCGCTACTGCTGAGCACGTGGTCCTAGGTTCGATTCTCAGGTTGGGCGAAGTGTTCTTGTGTAGAAATTTTATAACTTCACCCAGTTATGCTGAAACGGGAATTTTCCACCCCTTCTTCTTCTTCTTTGTGTCGCTGTACGACAGTTTTATTGGGGTTCCGTACCCAAAGGGTAAAACGGGACGCTATTACTAAGACTCCGCTGTCCGTCCGTCTGTTACCAGGCTGTATCTCATGAACCGTGATAGTTAGACAGTGGAAATTTTCACCGATGATGTATTTCTATTGCCGCTATAACAACAAATATTAAAAAAAAACGGAATAAAAGAAATATTTAAGCGGGGTTCCCATACAACAAACGTGATTTTTTTGCTCGATATTGATAACGGCAACAGGTAGACGCTAGAAATATTCACAGAATATTTAGTTATATATTCACTTTAAAAATAAATAGTTAAATTAAAATAAAACACACAACCACAACCGCAACACAGCACCCATATCCATATATTTTGTGTGTGTAACTTTTAAATTTTTCGATTATGACTCTCTGTACGTGTTGGTTAATTAAAGCTAAATAAATAAATAAATACAACACGCATGATTTGTTTGGCGTTTTTATAGATAATGGTACGGAACCCTTCGTGCGCGAGTCCGACTCGCACTTGGCCGGTTTTTAAATTTGTATGGTCTGAAACATTGCTTCTGATCCTGTAACTACGTTGAGACTTTTCACCCAGGTGTGTTAAATGAAAGGTTTTTTTCTCTTTATTTTTTAGGGACTTAAATTAGAGGTTGAGTGAGACTACTAAAACATTTTACGTAGCCGTGATGCACAAAATGTAATAGTTTAAAACCTCTAACCTAATAGTTTAAAGTCTCTTTATTTTTTGTTCCTTCATTGTGTGTAAACATGTTTTTTTCTTCTATCTTAAATCTAGCGGGTATCATCAGCAAGTTCAAAATAATTGAAGATCTAGTATTCCCACGTTAGCTAGTTCAATCAGTTCTAGTTAATAGCAATGATGGATGTGCGCAATTCGTCATGATGATCATGTTCGTGCGTGCAACACCGACTTTAATTGTTATCCAACCAGATGTTATGTGTTTTTTTCTAAGTGTTGAACTTTTTGCACGTGGATGATACTCGTAGATGAGTCTTTGGTGAAATAAGTCAAAATGTTTAAGTTCTATTAAAAGATTTTTAGAGGCGGTGCAAAGTGACCAATCTGCCCAGTAACTGGGTAACACGACAAGTCCTGGCAAGACTGGTGATCGACAAGGCAGTATGTAATTATGAATTCAACTTTTTATGTGGGTACTAATGAAATTATTTGTTAGATAAGTTTATTTATCTACTTATAAGAAAATAATCTTATCTTGAGATATTGATAAGTTGATCAGTAATTATTTTGTCCCAAAAACAAAAAAGGTTCGGTCTTGAAGAGAATTAGATAACATCAAGTTAAACACAAATACCTAAGGTCTTCATCCAGTCCTAAACACAAAAACTCCTTTTTTTATTAAGGATGGGAAATCATCAAATGACTTCTTCCGCTCTGGGTGGAGCGGAAGGGCGTGTCAGACTTTTACTGACCAAAACCCATCCGTGTTCCTTCTAAAGCTCTTTGCGTTCCAGGGCCGCGGTGACTCTTTCGAACAAATTCCAACCCTGGCAGGCTCTGGCCCTAGCGGGCCCCGTCTTCTCTGCTGAAATCTCCTTGAGGCGGGCCTGGTGGTGATCGGACAGCGAGCCACCCAATGCTCGCCGTCCGCAGGCCCGCGCCTACGGTGGCCGGGGATCGCCCTGCGATTCCCGACGCCCGGGGCGCCTTCTCCTGTAGCGACGGTTGGGGCGAAGGCCTTGCCTTTCCCTCGCGCGGCCCGCCTCCTCCTTCGTACTGCCTCGCAGAAGGAGGTGACCGCTTCCCAAGCCTCCTCGCGCCGGACCATGGATTCAACCAGGGTCGGACGCGAGAGGTTGCCGCCGCCGATTGCCTTGATGAGGACACGGCTGTGCACCGCCCAAGCAGGGCAGACCTCCACCGTATGCTCCACCGTGTCCTCCGGGCGATCCTCACAGTCCTGACACCCGGGCGTGTCCTCCCGCTCAATCCGGAACAGGTACCTCCCGAAACAGACGGCTGTTTCGGGAGGTACCTGTACCGGACACGGGTCCGGTGTCCTGGCAGACAAGGTAACCTTTGGAAGCGTCTGGCGGAAATTGAAAGAATTTGAGATAGGAATATTTAAAAATGCTTTGTTTTTATCTGTGACTCTGGTTCCAACGTTCTTTGAAGGCAGACGCCTAATATATTTTAAAGTTTCAAATCTCCAATATAGTTTTATTTATAATAATAACAATAAGTAACACCAGCGGGAGTCCCTGGTGTTACAGTACCTACCCACCACATACAAAATTTATTTATTTAATACTAGTTGCCGCCCGCGGCTCCGCCCGCGTGATTGTCGAAAACTATCCTAAGGGAACATATTCCCGGGATAAAAAGTATCCTATGTGTTATTCCAGACTATAATCTACCTCTGTGCCAAATTTCATCAAAATCCATTCAGTAGTTTTTACGTGAAAGAGTAACAAACATCCATACATACATCCATACTTACAAACTTTCGCCTTTATAATAGTAGTAGGATGGGTTTGCTCTTGACTCTAGTCTAGGTCATAGATGACAGAGACAAAGTCAACGATGGAGCGAGCCCAGAAGAAGAATTAAATGGAAGTGACTAAGCCCATCATACCAGTCGTAAAGTATTAGATCATTTGAAAATTCAAGAAATGAGTCTTTCTTGCTTCATTAGAGACATGGGGTGGTTTACCGCTAGAGCTAGAATACTCCTCACCCCACAAAAAAGAACACAGCCACATGAATACGCATAGAACTGAGTTGAATGCTTTTTGCTCCTTATCGTGCGAGCGTGAAGTTATTTTAAACTGACTTCTTTACAATTTCCATGTATTTGTATACTTGATTGGAGGGTAGAGGGCTGCTCAAAGCTGTTGCTTGCAATAGTCTGATTTTCTTTAAGAAAATTTTTGAAAGAACCTATGAAATATATATATGTATATATAATAAACTTGTTGGTAGTTATATTTTCGAGCCGTTTGGGGTTGAAACTCTCGGGTCTTGGGGTCCGACTGCACATAACTTGTTTAAAGATCTCTCAAGGCGCTTAGTTGACACTTCACGTGACCCAAGGGCTGGCTTTTACCTTGGTCAAAGAATAAGCATTGCCATACAACGTGGTAATGCCGCCAGTCTTTTGGGTACACTTCCAGTCGACAGCGATGCGGATGAATTTTTTGACGCCATATTTTAGGGTTAATTTAGTTAGGAGGTTTTATTTTTATTTCTAGTGTATATAGTGAGTTAAGTGTTTATGGAATAAAAATACCTAAGAAAGGTCAAAGTCAAAGTCAATTCATTTATTTCAACTAGACCATTAAAAGGCACTTTTGAACGTCAAATTTACAGTTTAAAATTAAAATATAAGTGACTAGTTGTCCATTCGCAAAAAGAAGATTCATATGGAGAAGAACGGACAAGAAACTCCGTAGTTACTCTTTTCAAATATATGTTTTACAATATTTTGTACATTGATCAATTGATTATATTATGTGAGCACAATGCACCTCAAAGGTTCAAGGGTCTCGACACAAGCGGGGTAAGTGGGCCGGAGTAACTCCGACATAACAGTTCACAATATGAAGAGTGGAATATTAGTATCTACCTAATGGAGCATCACTAATGGTGTCCTTACACGGACAACTAAAATTACATTTGGAATGAAACGTAATTACGGTAGAATTTTGGCAATGTTGCTAACATTTCATAGTTAACCGCAATTGCTTGGAATTGCTTAATTCAGTTGCCCGTGTTAGCAATTTTTTAACCAACTGTAGATATTGCCTTCTAGTGATTCTAAACTAAGTGATATTCTATTGCCGCGATGCCGATAGCGCTTGTCAAAAATTCAAAATCTTTTCTTCAAAAAAATACAACCGACTTTCAAGTACTTAAAAAAAAAACTACAAAGTTTTCAACTTTAATTTCGGATGTCGGTGACAAAAACGAAGAAACAACCAAAATCATCGACTTCCGAAATGATCAAAGTTAAGTATTTATACTTTGAAGTGTTAAAGTTTTTTAGTTTCACTTTTTAATGAGTGGTAGCGTTATTTGCCGTTAAGGAGTTACTTTGTGTGCCTTCACAGTCCAAGTCCAGATCAACTCATAGTTAAATAACTTAGCTCCGGGATTAAAATAAAACTATCAATATCTCATTTTCCTAGATTTTCTTCATCAGAGTCCAGAAAAATGCCCCTCCAATAAAAAAAAAACATTAAAACCGGTTGATAATTGACGAAAATATCGCTGAACAACCATACAAAAAAAAACATTCACTCGAGATCAGAACCTGTTATTTTTGAAGTTCAATAACTTTTTTGATTTTTCAACAAACATGGAATGGGTAACTACCATAAACTTATTTCAACATTTTCGTAGTGTTGGCAACCCTATCTCAAGTAAGGCTAGACTACATATTTATGCCTTCAAAGGCAGAGAGGAAGATCTAATTACTTGTCAACTAACGGTTATTCGATGTTACTTAACTTGATATCTTGCATGTTGAGGCGCCAGGTTGACGGGCATCGACAGATTGTAACTTTGACTCGATAAATTGTGTGATTTGCTTCGATCATTAAGATTTGAGAACACCATTGTGAAAAAATCCTACTAATAAAAATAAAATCATAAACGCGAAAGTTTGTAAGTATGGATGGATGAATGGATGGATGTTTGTTACTCTTTCACGTAAAAACTACTGAATGGATTTTGATGAAATTTGGCACAGTGGTAGAATATAGTCTGGAATAACACATTGGATACTTTTTATTCCGGGAATATGTTCCCTTGGGATAATTAACGACAACTAGAAAAAAAATAAGTGTGTATCAGGGTGGGTAGGAGAGTTTTTAGACATTAGTGGACAAAAATCTTTGCGTGGTAGGGTCGGTCGTCAGCTAGTGTAGTGTTTTTTGGATTCTTTCATAAAGAGGCGTGTTTGACGCCTCTTTTGCTCCCTTTGTAAAGTAGATGCGACAGTATTACTGGAAGAGGTAATTGGAAGCAGTCACTTATACGCCTCCGCTTACATCATTTAAGGCAAGCAGGAATCCGGGGTCGTAGGCGCTCAGATGTGAAGACTATCCGCCCTCCTGGTGACCGCAGGAAAGACGGTGGTACATTGATCACATGTTGCCGTGTGCAGCGAGGCACCGGGGACACCCCTTTCCCTAACCGGCGTTGCACATACGGGGACCCGGGGTGGCTTGTTAAGAGGTCATGGAGCTTCCATTACGTGCTGATGGTAATCACCGGGATAGTTTCTCAAAAGGTATAGATCCCATACTCCCAAATATTTACCCAAAAGTCCAGAAGCCTTTTGAAGATTTCCCCCGATAAAAATGACATGTTAAATTAAAAATTGGACTATTGGCTGATGCCATTTTTTTAAAGACCAAAGTATCGGTACCTGGTATCAGGAAGTCGTGGTACATATACCTACCGGATAATAAAACTGTTATTTTCGCAAAAAATATACCTGTATTGATCGAAGAAGCCATGCATCCGTTCAACGGTGTTATAATGAAGTTTCTGACCTCATTTCCTGGTATCGTTAGACTGCCATTGATGAAGTAAAACTTAGACAGTGATGGTACATTGGGGGGGGGGGGAGTATCTGAGTGAACTACTCATCGTTAATTCTTACAAGCTTAATAATCCTCGTCTCTTCTTAGCAAGAAAAGAGGCCTTCGCCCTAAAGAGGGAACACCACGGGCCAATAATACAAGGCGTTTAAAATCAACTGCAAGAAATTTGAAGAGTTGTTTAGGATAACAAATAAAAATAAATCACGATTTTTTTTTAAACCTGACAATCCTTTTCAACACCTATGCAATATTTTCACTACGCACATATTTATTGCTTAAGCGCACTGTACTCCACTGTGGCCGCCGCTGCCGCCCGAGCAAGTCCGGGCGCGTATTATAAAATAGGAACATAAACAGTCCCGCAGTACAGTGCACATAAAAAAAATTGCCAAATTATTTTTAGGAGTGAAAAATATTTTTTTTAGGGATTTTATTTTTGGATACCGAGAACGAACACGAAATTCTTGCAGTTGATTTTTAACACCTTATATTATTGGCCCGTGACGTTCCTTCTTTAGGGCGAGAGGCTTTTTTCTTGCTAAGAAAAGACGAGGATTAAGCTTGCCTTTACATAGTAAAACTATTTATTTGCCGGCAATATTTTTGATAGAGGTTCACGCAAAAAATAACAAACATCGATATTTGCAGAATGGCTTGGTCAAAAATTGCTGTAAAGCAATAGGTACTTGCAATATTTGGACAGAAAGGCAAAGCCATCCTGAATTTTTCCCAGTGCTAAATTTTTAGCACACGTTCGCAAAGTTTTTTATAGTAATCACCTAGGCCTCTGCTGATCCAGCGTGACGAAAGTGCTAGTCATGCGTTGAAGATAAAGATAGAAGTAAGTGTAGGTATAAATTACACACGCTGTTATTACAAGGAGAACATGGCTTTTTAAAACGATCTTACAATTTTCTGAAAAACTCAAGCCGGGTATCCACTTGGCAACATTTGACGCGTGACATGATGCACAAAATGTTGCTCATCATGTTTAACGGCATTTACCCTTGATTTAGTATCGTTTTCATATTGTGCGCCAGCTGGCGCTGTTGTGCAACGTTACCGAACAGGTTGAGTGAGCGTCACGTGTTGCGCGTCAAATGTTGCCTAGTGGATACGCGGCCTTAACTATGAGACCATGAATAATTCAATGTACAGTTTCATACAGAGCTCTCTCAAAAGATCTTTTTTATAATTGTCACCGGCAAATTGCAGACTCTGTAAGATTGTAATAAATCTTGATTAGATATAATTTCTCGTTATATTATGAAAAAATTGTTTTGTATACAATAAATCCCATCCAAATTCAATAGTTTCCAATATATCTGTGACTTATTTAGAAAAAAAACAGTTTACAATTTCACGCGATATGTTGAAATCTGACGGCGTTTGCGATTTTCCGGTGACATAAACACTAACAAAAGATAGTTTGAAATGTCGGCAAATTAAATTGTCAATATTCATATCTGAGGAGCAATGTTCCAATCTCCTTTCTATGTTAGAGTCAGCTTCCAGTTGGATACCATGGAGCGACTGTCTATCTGACTTTCACTACCCAGTCACTGGGTAACACGATACCTATTGGCACGACTGGTGTTAGATTTCATGGCTCCTGACTAGCCGTAATGACTGTCAAAAACCTAGAAATGACAGCCGGGACCGTGCTTAGCGGTAACGTGCTTTCCGAAGTACGGAGGAAACTCAGTATTTAAAGATCTCCCATCCGTTTCATAACATTAAAAATCAACCCGTGCGGCTGTTATGATTTAGCCACGAGTTCTTCACAGCAGAAATAATAGCACAAATTAAAAGTTTATGGGGCTATAGGTACCATTCTAACCATGGTAATAAGGTCGAAAAGTTGTTCACCGCAAATGTCCGCGAAGTTACATGATAGATAATATTGTTGGTTTTTTTTTTAAGGATTGGAAATCATCAAATGACTTCTTCCACTCTGGGTGGAGCGGAAGGGCGTGTCATACTCTTACTGACTAAAACCCATCCGTGTTCCTTCTAAAGCCCTTTGCGTTCCAGGGCCGCGGTGACTCTTTCGAACAAATTCCGCAACCCAGGCAGGTTCCGCAACCCTGGCAGGAATTTTGTTGGATACAAACTGCATATTGATGCAGAGCGTGGTTATTTCGGAAATCTATCTCGCTACCACCATGCTCATCATCATCATATCAGCCGAAAGACGTCCACTGCTGGACACAGGCCTCCCCCATGTGTCGCCACAACAACCGGTTCTGTGCGACTGAAAGGGTTGCCTTTTGTCGAAGTCGACGAAGACGAAGACGTTAATTATGGTAATCAGAGCAAAACTAGAAACTTACCATATTAGGTATAGATGAAGGAAGGGCCGGTTCCTGATTGAGCCTAGTAATTTACTTTACTTTGGTCGGGACATTGCGTTAAATTGTTCTATTCCGGTAACAAAATTGTTTGTGTAAATGAAATAGCGGATAACCCATAATGATGGCCCATACATCAAAGGATCGGTCCTTCCATTCTTTATCAAAATCCTAGTTCTGGTTTGAACCCGCAAGCGCACCACCTTGCACCCACACAATCCTCATATGGTGTTAGATAACCTGACATGTTCAAGGCTAGGTGCTGTAATTTTCGAATACTTTTGGCTCGCGTTTTAAGCTTTCTTCTTAGTTCCCAAGCTTTACTGCATAAATCGAAAAAAGTCAGTTAATATTCTATATGAATGGGTCTACGCTCGAGTAGGTTGAACATGAACCCCCCTGAAAATAGTCTTGCCGGCACCCATGTTAGACTAACTGTTAAATTTCGACTTTTTAGTTTCATCAAATAATTATCAAAAGTAAACAGCTTACAGATGAATTCACAAAAACTTGAAAAACCCGATTTAAAAACGTAATTCAACTACTACTTTTTCACACAACAACAAAATTGATGAATGAAAAGTTAACATGCGTGTGCGCCGACTTTATCATAACTGAGTACATGCGTTAAACCAGAGTTAAAGTAACGTTTGTACGTAACCGCATACCTTCGAATAGTTATTTAACACTAATACATATTCACACATTCGCTGATTAACTTAGTTAATAGGCTGTGAACATTGCTTTGTGATTTATTGGTCTTCGTTGATGATATGGTGATATTATGTGAGTGACAGGTTATGTTTACTTTTGGTTTTCTGAAAGTAAGTGTTGTGATGGGCTGATGAGGTCAGAGAGTTATGCGGAACAGGGTGTAAAGTCCAGCAAAAGTCCATAGAAAAGGCAGGATCCTCCGATATATCCACTGATAGTTGATATTTGAACTGTTATATATGTTCAAATCGCACGGAAATCTGTAATACCGCGATGCAGGATTTTGTTAGTAGTTTACTAAGAAGCGAAACTTGTACGGCAACAAAAAGAACCGCAACGCCATCTATCCTGTCAGCGACGAACTACCAACGAAATCCTGCATCGCGCAAGCAAAGTTCTCCTTGCGATTTGAACATATACAACAGTCCGAATATCAACTATCGGGCAGTTGCCAACCAAACACAACAACTGTCTGGTCGGAGGATCCTCCCTTTTTCAAAGGGAGGATCCTCGCGGGTCTTTACTCACTGTTCTGCATAACTCTATATTGCGATTGTATTTTTTTGAAACAAGTTAAGTTTTTTTTTACTATCGTTTTAACGCAACTGACTATTGTCTCCCCTGATGGTAAGCGATGATGTGGTCGAAGATGGAATGTTTTTTCTATGTCTGCATTTAGACTAATTAAAGACAACCTCTGCTTACTCTCTTCTTACTCTTAATCTATGCTACGGTAACGCGATAGCCCGAAGCTGGCCGACGACGGACAGCCTGCAGTTTCCCATCTATATCGATTACAGCTCCCAAGCGGCCAAGCCTACAAACTGGTGGACTTGCGGTGTTAACAGTCTTGTTTTATTACCTTTGCTGGTTAAATGCAGCGGTGAATGAATTTATTTACTGAGGATTATAGGAGTTAATCGCTTTACCAAAGATATAGCGAAAACAAGTATTTGACTATTCACAATAAAGTTAAAAGTACCTACAAGAAATATCATTTCCAAAATTTGCTCAAATCCGCTTCCGAAATATACTGGGTTCGGCTTCCAGTGTAACTGGATGTAAACCACCAAAACGTAGTTTGCTATGGAAAATAATTATGAAAAGCATTTTTAGCTGTTCTTTTTAGGGTTCCGTAGTCAACAAGGAACCCTTATAGTTTCGCCATGTCCGTCAGTGACGCTTAGTACCTACTAGAATTTTTTCCATCCAAGGATCCGTTTGCTCATTTTGTTAGAGATTAGTGTGTATGTCCCCGCCATCTAAAAAGCTGGCGGGGACACACACACAATTATCTCAACCATTTGGTTGTTTTTGGAGACGTGAAAAAAATCATGGTAGTTGCATAAATAACGAATTTAGAAGGAAAACTATCACCACTACCTAGGTAGTTTAACGAGTTAATGAGTAATAGTCGACCAACTTATAAAATGAAATTGGGTAAGTAAAAATATTTCCATAGAAAATTACTTAAAACCAAGTGCATTTGTAACTTTGCAATGTAATAATAGTTAAGTACATTTCACTATTTTTCTGGCATGGTTTAGGAGACTGGTAACTACGGGACCATACACTGTGCGTGGGTTGACACGCACTTGGCCGATTTGTTTTCCATTCTTTTTCCTTAAAAACTTTTCTTGTGATGGTTTACTAACAATTGAATGGAATAAGCTTCTTCATAAGTATTCCGCTTTAGATACCATCAAGAAGCACACTTGAAACAAAAATAGGTACCAAAACCCGATAAGTACTTTACAAAAATATTAAATAAAATAAAATTGTTTATTGTGTCTCAAACGATTACATTTACAAATGTGAATGAAACAGCCCAGTAAGTAGGTAATTAATAATACTTGTGTTGGGGTTGTCTCGCTCCTTCCCTTAATTGAAAGTTATACTGAGACTTAAAAACAAAACAAAATTGAGACTACTAATTTTTAAGAAAATAGGGAATCAATGACTTATTAAAGCAGCTGTGTAGTGTGTAAATGTGTGTGCGGGTATGTTGGTGTGTGTGTGTTAGGCTAAACTTTCGCATTATGGGCCGTCGATTTGGAAGTTCATATTTTTTTGTAGATAGTACTCATAAATAGAAAGATTTTTGCAAATTTTGAAGTTGCGTAAATTCACAGTTTACGAGATATCATTTTTTAAGTTTCCATACAAATTGGTAAAAAAGCATGAAATTTGCAAATTTTTAGGTTGGATAAATTGCCATGGTGGACGTCAAAGTTGACATTTCACGTTCCGTTGATGTTAGAGGTGTATAACCCAAAACTGTGTCTCTTAAAGATTTTAACCTAAGAAGGTACCTACCCTGCCATTGCTGTTGATTTCAATCTACGAATTAAAATCGCTATTTATAAACCGTATACGCGATTTTATCAAAACTAACTGTCGATTCAAAGTATATATCGACAAACTTCTCGCTTGAAATCGCCTTTGAATAATAAACAGCTTAGATTTTGAAACTCATATCGGATTTTGTTAGAAAATACGCGAAACTGTCTAGACGTGGGTAGTTTATATTCTTGCATTATACTTGTATAGCGGTAAATATTGTGCTAAAATTGATTTAGTGCAGAGAATATTATTCAGTCAGGCAATCGATTTGGGCAATATCCCAGGCGTGTATTTTAATGAAATTGTTCAAAAGTTACCTCATTTCGTTTTGCCGACAGCTAAGGACGCTAAGGTACCTTAGATCCTCATCATTTCAGCCAAAAGAGGGCTGCTGGACATAGCATTTATTTCAAGTAGACCATTTACAGGCACTTTTGAATTGTCAAGGTCGGTCGGTCAAAAAGATGAAGCTCTTTGCACGTTCCAAAGCGTAGATCTCTATGGAGAAGAACGTGCACGAAACTCCAAGGACACTCTTTTAAAAATAATATTTTTTACAAAGTTATGGTTACATCATTCCTGTTGAAATTATGCATATAAGTGAGAACGATGTAAAAGACGTGCAGAATAAAAGCGTCCGGAGTGAAAAGAACAATTCAAAGAAACAATCCTTATCGACCGGTCCTGTGCGTTTTTGCGTCTACCATATTCTCGCGGCCTGCACCAGGTCATCGGTTCACCTTGTGGCCGACGCGAGGTGGCCCGCAGTGGCGGACCGGCACCAGTCGGGGATTGCGGAAGTCGCATACGTTCCCACGATCCCCGGCGTAGGTGGGAGATGGAACACCGGGGGTTTTAGTCATTAAGAGTCTGACAGACCCCTCCACCCGCCCCAGGGTGGAGGATTTCCATGAGGATTTCAACCCAACATCAAAAAAAAAAAGGGCCTTCCAATACTACGACTTCCGATACGCGGTCGCCTCTCCAAAACCTTTCGCTTTCGGTCCCAGGGACGACGCATCTGTTCTGCGACCAATGTGCCTAGACTGCCACTTTTTGTTTAATGGGAAATCATCAAATGACTTCTTCCGCTCTGGGTGGAGCGAAAGGGCATGTCACTCTTACTGATTAAACACACACTGGTGACTCTTTTGAACAAATTAACGGGCCCCGTCTCCTATGCTTTTTTTTTTAAGTATGTGAAATCATCAAATGTCTTCTTCCGCTCTGGGTGTAGCGGAAGGGCGTGTCAGACTCTTACTGACTAAAACCCATCCGTGTTCCTTCTAAAGCCCTTTGCGTTCCAGGGCTGCGGTGACTCTTTCGAACAAATTCCGTAACCCTGGCAGGCCCGTCTCCTATGCTGACATCTCTTTGAGGCGCGAGTGGGACACAACGCGTCATCGAACCGGACCTCTTCTGTCGTCTTCTTCGCGGTTGTGGCGTAGGGCTTGTCTCTCCCTCATGCAGCCCGCCTCCTCCTTCGCTAGCATAACTGCTTCGCGGAAGGAGGAGGCAGCCACTTAAGTTTGGCAATTTTTCGATCTATGTCGGTAATGTTGGTTCTCCTGCAGATGTCTTCATTTCTGATTCGATCACGCATAGAAATTTCGAGCATAGCCCTTGGGAAAGGACCAGGATAGATAATACAAGCACCATGCATGCATTTTTCCGATTTCAAAACTATCCTCTGCCACTCAGCGATAGTGATGATAACTTTTTATGTGAAAGAATTTCCGTATAACAAACAAAATCAGCACTTATTGACAGAAAAATTTACATGAAGAAGTCCCGCAAAACACACGTAGTAAGAGTATTTATTTTGAATGCACACTTCTGACTAGTTTGTGACCGAAAGTTCGGTTTCGGCAAAAAAACGAGTTTCGGTTTAGTTTCGGTTTCGGCGGCAGACCTGCCGAAGCTACGACTGAAACCGAAACTGCATTCGGGAGTTCTCACGCTGTGATCGGTCATGTTCGGCGCGTTAAATTCCATCCAAGAGAGTAAGCGACGAAGACATTTTGCCGCGTCCAAGTGACTAATTATCACACCAATAAGTGAAAATGTGGAAGATGCAGTCTATGTGATTTAAAAATAAAAAAATAAAGACTGACTGATTATAATAACGTTTTCTTTATTTTTCCCTCAAAACATGATCCTTGTATGGAAGTTCCGGTTTCGGCCGAAATTGAGACTGTTGCCGAAATTCAGTTGCGGTTTCGGCCGAAATTGAGACTGTTGCCGAAATTCAGTTGCGGTTTCGGCCGAAATTGAGACTGTTGCCGAAATTCAGTTTCGGTTTCGGTCGTAAAAACCATTTTCGGTCGGACACTACTTCTGACTTTGGTGTCACATGCATACATCTGCAATCGCAATAATCAAGTAATTATTGCAGCCAAGTAAGCATTGCTCGAGAAGGGATTTTACTACAGTAAAATAATAACAGGCCGGTATATTACTTATTTAACAGCCACTAAACGTATCTAATTAAACGATCGTTAAATCTGGAAGTTAAAGCGCGGTTTTTAATATATCCGCCATTTATCTGAACGCGTTAATAACGTAGGTTAACTGAGGGAACTTAACTGTGCTTTGAGAACAAAAGGATAACTTCTTATGAATCAACGAGTAGTTTGCACTGTTTTATCACCTTAGAATATCTAGGATTACTGGGATCATTGTCTATTAATGCTCTTGGGACAATGAATTGCGATTTTCCGATCTGTTTTCTGCAGTTGCGATATCCGTTTTAAGAATATTCTCTGTGCTGTTTTCTTCGAATTTTTTTCGTTTTGCTGGGATATTTTTATCTTTTAAGGGGCTTGGTATTATTGGATTTAGTATTGCGATTTACCGTTAATTTCTTTTGCAGTTGCGATCCGTTTTTCAAAATACTCCCTGTTCTCCGGTTTTGTTTTATAAGGGTACCGTACCCGAAGGGTACCAAAACCCGAACGGAATCCTATTACTAAGTCTCCGCTGTCCGTCCGTCCATCCATCCGTCTGTCAGCGGGTTGTATCTCAAGAACCTTATTAGGAAGACAGTTATAATATTCACAGAGTGTGAATTTCTATTACCGCTATAACAACAAATTATAAAAATTAGATTAAATCAAAAATTAAAGGGGGCTCACATACTTAAAGGGGGTTTTTGTTATTTCAGTCGCTTAATACGAGTTTAGACAATCCGTCGTCAAACAATGTCCGTTGCAGAACAAAATATTTTTAAAACATATTAGAACAATGTGATCTTTGTATTCTCTTAGTGAGAAACGATAAACAATCGACTAATATTTGCTCGAGTTACATCACTGTTTTAATCCCACAGAGACTTAGAGAGTGGACGGAGGAAAACTCACAAAATTAATCACGCTGTAGAAAGAGACAATGTTACTGCAAATCTTTCTCTTTTCTGTAGTGACAAGGGAAGGTACTGCAAGCCTTCCTGTGTCGTGGGTCAATCAAAATCTTAAAGTGTTCGGTGACGATGACGCGAGTTCCATGATTATTTTTCACCCAAAAAGTACACATATATACACAGTATACATATAGCTCATGGAAAGCGTTCGGTGACGATGACGCGAGTTCCATGATTTTTGTTCACCCAAAAAGTGTTCAACGCGCCTAAAAAAGTTTTCACTCCAAAAACTTGCTCATTTAGTATAAATAGGCTCTGTATTTATACCAAATAACCGTATTTTCTTACTTTCTTCATATCTTGATATAAAAAGCTCAGTCCATTCTATAATAATAATAATATCTATAATATCTTGGGACAACTCACACACGGTCATCTGATCCCAAACTAGGCAGAGCCTGTGCTATGGCAACCAGACAACTGATAAACATACTTATATATTTCTAAATACATAAATATTATAGACAAATTACACCCAGACACAGAACAAATGATCATGCTCATCACACAAAGATTTGTCCTGGGTGGGAATCGAACCCACGACCTCCGGTTTCGCAGTCAGGGTCACTAACCACTCGACCAACAGGCCAGTCATTCTCTCTGTTTCCGACTACATCATCGTCTATCTGAATCCCACACGCATCGTCTCTTAGATGTAAGTATGTCAAATGTATGCGTCTGAATTATGTATTTGACTACTGCAGTTGCGACATAAACATACATAGATAATGCTTCAATGTATTTGAGAAAATCGATTTAGTAGTAAACTGGTAAGGGATTTAAATTGAATACTGTTTTGAAGGAAATTGATTTTCTCTACGCGAATATCAATTTGTAGAGGACGTCTTTCTCGTCTTCTATATTTTGTTTTGATGGACTATTACTGTAGCTAGAATGTAACTGTTATAGAGGAACCGATTGTTTTAGGATATGCAAGTGATGGAGAGATGAAAAAAAATAAGAGCCGCTCGGGTCCATCTTCAAGGTTAAGCCACGCTTGCCAAGGTCGGTCTGTGGATGGGTGACCATCTTAACATACCGAGATTCCTCCGTGCCTCGGAAAGCACGTCAAGCCGTTGGTCCCGGCTGTCATTTTCGTAGATCTTTGGCAGTCGTTACGGATTGTCAGAAGCCAGAAAATCTGACTTCAGTCTTGCCAAGAAGTACCGTGTTACCCAGTTAATGGGTTGTGGAGGTTTGGTAGGCAGCCGCTCCACGTGAAATACTGGTATTCAGCTGAATCCGGGTTGACTGGGAGCCGACCCCAATGTAGTTGGGAAAAGGCTAGGCAGATGATGAAGTGATGGAGAGAGTTGGAGGGGGAGATCCCAGCCTAAAGAAAAGAGGTATGGATTATGGTGTGAGGGATAATATGAATGTAAGGGAGAATGGTAACGCGGGGGATGACTGACAAGGCAAAATAGAAGAGCAACATATTTTGCACCGAACTCAAATACCATAGAACCAGTCAAGAACGGCCCGAAGAAAATAAATAGGGCGAAAATAAAGGCGTTCAGGGAAGCGCTAGGCACCAATCTCTTATTATCAGGAACAGCAACGCAAAGTGGCAATTTATTTTTGAAGTGTTTGTATGCAAATTAAATTATATGTAAATACCCCTTGGTATAACATAATCGCAGGCAACCAGAAACAGAGTGTTATGCCTGTCTAAAACAACATAACATTAGATAATACTAAAGCGACGCAATAATTACGCATATTACGGGTAGTCGGAACTACCGAGAACCGTCGGTAACTACTGTGAACACATAACGCTTGGTAGGTCTAACCGTACAACATTGATGCATAGTGTTTACATATTGTTTAGGAATGGGGGATAGAGAACCGTTAGTACCACTAACTACAATGTTGCGGCTGCTTTGAAGAAGACACCTTCACCATCAAATGAGCTTAGCGGCCCGTTTCAGTAACTTATTTAACTTTAACCAATTGTCAAATTAGCTACCAACATGCCAGGGTTGCGGGATTTGTTCAAAAGAGTCACTGCGGCCCTGGAACGCAAAGGGCTTTAGAAGGAACACGGATGGGTTTTAGTCAGTAAGAGTCTGACACGCCTTTCCGCTCCACCCAGAGCGGAAGAAGTCATTTGATGATTTCCCATTCTTAAAAAAAACCCACCAACAGTAGCTGAATCGTCATTTGTGCCATTGTAACATGACGTTTCAGCTACTGTTGGTAGCTAATTTGACAGTTGGTTAAAGGTAGATACGTTATATACCTTACATTTATTCATTTGCAGGGCAGCTGACAACACTTAGCAGGACACTCCACTTTTCGCCTAAATGAAATTGATATAAGTGGCCTCAGTGCAAGTTTTTTAACGTACTCGATCGCATTAACATTAACGTCAATTATAATAAATTTATTACTAGCCCGCGACTTCGTACTCTCATATCCCGTTTTTTCCCGTTACCGTTGGAATTTCGGGAAATCCTCTGTTAGTGCTCCCTACACTCCCCAAGGAACCTATATGCCAAATTTTTGCTTTCTACGACCAGTAGTTTCGGCTGTCTGTCAGTCAGTCACTCAATCACATTAACAATATTGATAGAAACTGGATAAAGTGCTGGGCTGTAGAAAACATCCTCCCTCTTTTATTTGTGTGACGGTCTACTGATGAAAAAAAGTACTTTTACCCTTTATAATGATAAACGTTGGGCGCAGTCTTTTGTCTAGAGATGGAGAAGAAAATAATAAACCACTAATAAGCAATGTTTGTGTGGCGTCGCTCCGCAGTCTATGGCCCACCTCTTGTCTTGCGCTGCATGCCCTGTCACCTAGTACATGTGAGGACCTTATGGCTTCATCAGCGAACGGTGTTGCCGTTGCTGAGTACTGGGCCAAGCATAAATTTGATAAGTGTATTTGCCACCGACACGCTATGAAGAAGCAGATATAAGATGGCCAATAATTCTAAAGAATATAGAAAAACTAACATGGCGGTCCAAATGCAAATGCCAAATGAATTAACAAACAACTTAGTATGCTCAGTATCTAAATAAGGCGAATATTTCACTCACACGCTTGTGAAATGGTTTAATTATGTAAATTTCATTACGTGGCACAATGATCGCCTCTACTGCCCGTGACGTCATAATAAGAGGCGTGATAGTGCATCGAACTAAACGCACGCTATTTACATGTTTTCCTTGTGCTAAGTTGATGATTTATATCGATTTCTCTTTCTAACTTCGATAGTGATTTGCGAGTGAGAAGAAAATTATTCATGTGCGGTGTGCCCGAGGCTAGAACTGAGGGTAAAGTTAAACGCTTTCAGCGATAAAGTGTATTTTAAATCCAATCTTAAGTTAGGACCCACACTTGAGCCCTGAGGGACTCCCATTACAATTAAAGTTCTAGGAGATCTTTTTCCGTTCACATCTAGTACGTTAGGCCGTTGGTCCCGGCTGTCATTTGAAGATTTATGGCAGTAATCCAGAAAAATCTGACTCCAGTCTTGCCAAGAACTACCGTGCTACCTAGTTAATGGTTTGTGGAGGTCTGATAGGCAGCTGCACCACGTAAAATACTGGTATTCAGCTGAATCCGATTTGACTGGAAGCCGACCCCAATATAGTTGGGAAAGGGCAGATGGTGATGATGATGATGATATGATGAATCTTAGAACTCTACTATGACGTAAGAAGATTCAGGGAGGCGTACCGAATACTGTAGTGGTGCTGTTTCCTGATACGTGTTTCAAGAGGAACGCAATTGAAGGCCTCGTAAAAATCACAAAAGAAGCCCAACGCTTCACTTTTAAATTCGCTTCATAAGCAGTATAATTTATATTTGTATCTGTCTGCGTGTTGTAGGCATGTAAATGTTCCAAGTAGATTGAAATACTAACACGTATGTACAATTTTAGTGATGCCACTTATTAATTTAACTTAAATATGTCAGTGGCAGTCGTGTATCTCCCTACTTTACTGTGGTCCCCTGAAGGTTTCACTGGATGATGACTGGTGAGTGATAAAGCTAACAGAGGCATTGGCTGAACTGAAGAGGAACTGGTGGACATGACGAAAGTGTGACATACTGAGCTAATAAAATTCGTGCCAAACACACGCTTACTTTAATAACACGAGATAATCGACAACACGATATAAACTACTAGACCAACTCAATTTCCGCTTCTGATACTTTAACAAATATCTTCGTTGAACGACCACGCCACCAATAAATCGACGCAACTACACGAGCCATTGCATCGATTATACCGATTATTAAGCAAAATACTCGTACGGAAACATCGAGATCATCACCGACAAAAACTGCCATATCTCATGCGCGTGCGCATATGAAGAGACGCGCTACATAATTTTCTTCGCATTACCGACTAATTACAAACGTCAAACGAAAAAATAAACGTTTTTATCGAGAAGAACTACTGTACATTGCGTACGGATTAGAAATCAAACCAAAACCTACTTTAGCTCAACTAACTAAAGTGCTTTTTCAAATCAAAGGTGGTTGGTCCAGCATCTTAGGCATTAAGCTAATTAGACACGAACAAGTATTAACACTATGGTAAGCAATTTAATTGTAAGGTGATTTATGGCTTTCTATAACAAGTTGTTTGTTTAGGAATTAAACATTATCACGATAGGAATCATAAAACCTTCAACATGAGTGATTCATGGCGACTTTTCACGTCAGGTGAGATGTGTTACAAAACTGCAAATACAAGCAAAGAAATAGAGAGGTTGAGTATACTATAGTAGCTTTCTGAAATTGTATGAAAATCTTAAGTCAGGATCATCGATGGATACGCTAGAAAAGTGGCAACAACAACCAGGGTTTTGGTTTCGACTGCCATTTATGGATCAACAAATTACGATCCATTCCAGGTTGCCTGGAAGAGATCGCGGAATGCCATAAGGCTGCACATTGTACGTATGTTTTAGTTTGTAGTTTTCTTTTATTGTTATTGTAGGTGTATAATTAAGTTTATAATAAATAAATCATTAAAAAGCAGCTCGCATTTATCTAAAGCTTTTTGACAATGAAAATGAAATATGAATTCATTGTTTGAACTAATGTATGATGATGCGGTTGACGATGGATCACGCATGAGTTTTGTTCCGTATGTTGTGGGTTCGATTCCCACCCAGGACAAATCTTTGTGTGATGAGCATGGTCATTTGTTATGTGTCTGGGTGTAATTTGTCTATTATATGTATATATTTAGAAATATATAAGTATGTTTATCAGTTGTCTGGTTGCCATAGCACGGGCTCTGCCTAGTTTGGGATCAGATGACCGTGTGTAAGTTGTCCCAAGATATTATTATTATTATAATTGATTAAAAAATCCTTGTCTGAACAAGGCAAGGAGTCGACATGTTATCCTTTCATTGTAGGGTTAACTTGAGCTTCATTTGTTTAAAGTTCTTTAATCCTTCATTATCGCGTTGCCGCTTATCGGCAGGCTCCATTTAGTTTTCCGTGAATGTTACAAATCTGTAACAGAGACAAGGATTCCAAATCCATAACATAAATGTTTAGCTTAGAATAAACGTTTACTAACACTGGTTTATAAGTTTATATTGTTACTAACAAATATGGAATCTCTTCCGAAATAAATGTCTATTATTATTTTTATTATAACATGTGGTTAGGCTACTCGTTATCTCTCTTCGAAACTGGAAGAGTTTCAACCCTTTGAAACTCTTCCAGTAATTTTTATTTCTTTGTAATTCTCAAAGAATTTAGAGTGTACCAACAAGATGATTTCATTTTTCTGTCCGTCTGTTGCAGGTAGATTAAACTGTCTCCATGTATGCATTAGAGAATGCAAATAAATTCTCAAACAAACATGCAAAATTCGTCACTCTTATCGATACCATTCCAAAGTCCGCCTGCATTCAGATAAATGATGAAACAATAGCTATCAGAGCCCGCCACTATTATAGTAACAAAATACTGTGCAATCCGTCGTCCAATCACTTTGCAAACGTATTTATCGCCAGACGGTATCCGTCAGCTGTTCCGGTGATTATTCTCTGTGACCGACGCTATTAGCAAGTGGTATGGTCGGGGACACAAGTGCTAGATTGTCAGATATTTCTGAATGAAGATTTTCGGGTTCAGCGTTAGTTAGATCGAAATTGCCAGTTTGGCGGTCAACATGTTTGAAATTGGTAATTGAAAAAATAGTGGATTTAGCATAAGCTTTCGACATGATGCTATGGTAGCTGTATGGCAAAATATGGGTTTTCTGGATTAGGTACAGTGTTTTAGCGTTAATCATGTGCTCGTATTAGTATTTCAACTAAGTAACTAGATACAGAAATTCACCATATATCTAACTTTACAGCGAGAATAAAAAAACGTCGCGTGGCCTATTGAAGTTCGCTAGACATACTGCTGTCTGGCTGCTTTTCCATACTTTCAACTGTTTACTGCAGCCAATGATAGATATGAGAATAGCTGTCAGATTCAAAACACTTTTGTTTCCCATTGTACCAGTTAGTTCATAAATTGCTATGCCGACAGCAATCTCATACGATTGCGTGACATAATAATTATTACAATAGCTTATCGCACTATATTTTTAACTCTTAAATGTTCGTTTAACTACATATTTTACTAAGTGTTAAATGCTTACTGCCGCAGTTTATGTCTAAAACGTTACTTGAGAAGACGTTATGAGGTTTCTTAATGTGTTTGCTGCGAATTTTAACATCTCACGCCATGGCCTTTGCGTTGCTTTTTTTTGGAGATTTAAGAGCTTTAGACCTACTATGTGACCAGAATTCGACAGCAGTTGAAATGACAGGGTTGTATTTATTGAAGATAAATTTTTAAACCATTTATAAGTTGACTAGTGATTCAGTTTTTAAATATAGGTATTAACATCGTTACAAAAAATTTGGTATTTGAAAGACTTGTAGGTAGGTAATGGTTGGCGACAACATCCGAAGAAAAAGAAATAAAAATCATAATAGCTTTCGTGGAATTTCTATGTTATCCCTTCGTACCTACTTATTTGTATTAGTTAAAGGCATGTTTTGGTCAGCAAATATGAACAAAATATCAATGAAATATAACTACATGACAGTCATATTCATCTCACAATACTCCCATATATTCATATTGGTCTAAGTTGCGTGAAATTATTTAAATACACAAACCTGATGTTTTTTCTTTGTTACAGCGAGGGCCTGTTTACTTGTCCAGTCAACGCGTCTCCCGTTGACTACGCAAAGGTAAGTTTTCAACAGACGTCGCAGTTTACTTGTAGTTGAATTTTTCACGAAGTTGTTTTTTTTTCTACTTAAGTTTGACCTTTTAACCTCATTTAGATTGAAATAATAAGCGTACCAGGGAATTATAATAAAAAGAAAATACTGCCATTTTAATTGACTTATCCTTAAAACTCTACGCATAGTAAGCACTGTTCAATAAACGCAGTGTATCCATCAATCCTTATTAATCGCTATCGGATGCGCACGCGCCGACGACGCAGCGCGCGGGTGGTCGCACTCACTAAGCGGTTCAACCAGCTGTGGATAGATGGCGCTGTTTACAACTTGCGGTCAAGCACCGCTTGTTACAAACGAAACTTTTAAACTTATTTTATTGACTCGTAAAACTACGATCTTTCGTAGAATGCGCTTTATAAACAATTTTAATTGTTACTTATAGTGATTATGGAGCTTGAACAAAACTTTGTTTTTTTTAACTTAACCCACCGTTATTGATAAAACATCTTAAGATTTGAACAGACCGAAAAGGGTTTTGGTTGTTGTTGTATGCGAAAACGTTGTTCTTGTTGGTGCAACATTAATAATAATAATTCATTTATTTTCTCACCACAATATTTAAAGATTACATGGAATATTGTTTAGTAATGATATTAAAATATACTACAATATTGTGGGAGACTGGTACCTAAACTATGCTAAAAACCTGTGTTATAGGACACCAGGACCCACATTACACCAACAACCTAATTGTTATCTCATACACTAATGAAATTGGGATCTTTCGGTATTTTTCTTTCAAATCTGCAATAAACTCCACAACAGTAAATATAAATTCATTTGAAGACATTCCACTTCATCGAATTGAAAGAATTTATTACTTGAAATTCCTCATCATTACTAAGTCCGTGAGGATATTCACAAGAAAGAAAATGAGTAATAAAATTGCAGTTATCTCAAGTAGATCAGAGCTGCGCTCGCGCAAGCTCACACGCGGGCAATTTCAAATTCTATTACTTGAATTACATTTCCTCGGAAATTGTAATGATGATGTTTAAATAAAAATGAATTGAACGGCTATATCAGTATATCAATTCATTTTATTAAAACGTGTAGAAAGAATAAATAAATCATAGATTAAAAAATAAAATTATCCTAAATTAATGAAAATGTTGTGTACTTAAAAACAATGGGCGGTATCCTGATTTGAGTAGTTTATGTTAAGAACGTGTCAAACTTTACTTTAATGCCAACTTCTTGACTGGTTTTTAGGCTACGATAATCACCAGATAAAAGTGCAATAAAGGTTATTGATTTTTTTTAATATTAAAAACATAAATATAAAGACATAAAGCTGTCCCGAAACGACTTCATTCGTGATCCTTTACGTTCTCTAGTAATGAAAAACGTTTCATATGTTTTTGTTCGGGCGGTTCATGTAATTTCGGTTTAGGTCAATGTAATTCATTGCAAGTAGATGAACTTGCGCCTACAAAATAGAAAGTCAGAAGTCGGGGGAATGACTGAATGTTTTGGAACATTTTCCAAGACCAAAACAAACTCTCAGGAAATATCTTAAAACATGTATTTCAAGTCCGATCCTGCATGGAGTATTGTAGCCACCTTTGGGATGGCTCAGCTAAATACCAACTTGCCGCGCTTCCCATCCCATCGGCCCTCTTCTACCATCGGACATCTAGACGCAATGCAAGTTACCATTCCTGCCTTGTTGCTATTCCACCAATCCGCACTAAAAGTTTCCAAACGTCTTTTATAATGCGCACAGCAAAGGAGTGGAACTCTCTGCCTGCTCTGTGTTTCCGAACGCATACAATCCTAATCTCTTCAAAATTAGAGTGAACAGGCTTCTTCTGGGTAAGCTCGCTACATCGTCGACTTTGTCTCTGTCATCTATGACCTAGACTAGAGTCAAGAGGAAACTCATCTCAAATAAAAAAAAAACAAAATATTTCACTTCAGGCATTTCTGAATAGTCATGGTCGTTTAAAAAGATGGAGTCAGCTGACCATTCCAAAGCGTAGTAGGTTTCTGGGTATTAGTATATAAAAATGTACATTAGATAATAAAAATAGTCGATCAAAATATGATTTGTGTATCTTCGATGAAAAGCAATGTCTTGAGGAACATTTATAGTTTCTCGTAAACATTGAACACGTGTCGCCCCCGCAGTCTGCCATAACAATCGGTCCTGGGGGATGTACTTGCAATAGTGTCGATAAACCAATAAACCCAGGATTTAAAATAGAGTCATGTACGTTGAAAATAGATGTTTGGCCCTGAAAAGTTAGGAATAGAACAAAATAATTAAGCACCTAGTTTTTTTATTATTTAAACTTTATGCACAGTGGTGGTAACTGGTAGGTCGGCGGCCTTAATGCTGCCAGGGTTGCGGAATTTGTTCGAAAGAGTCACCGCAGTGTTGGAACGCAAAGGGCTTTAGAAGGAACACGGATGAGTTTTAGTCAGTAAGAGTCTGACACGCCCTTCCACTCCACCCAGAGCGGAAGAAGACATTTGAGGATTTCCCTTCATAAAAAAAAGGCGGCCTTGCTGCAACAAGATATTCTTTTCCAGTCAACCTTTGGGTTAAAAAATAATTGTGTATACTGTGCTATCTTTGATGTGTTTGAAATGATGTAGTATATTACTAATTATGTAGTTTGAAATTATTTGTAAAAAATGTTTAGTAAATAATTTAAAAAAATGTAGTCTAAATGAATATTACAAAGAAGACATATCTTCGAGGGACCTAACGCGCTCGTAAGATGGCTGACGGGACATAGGTGATAGGAAACCCAGTTTGTTTGGTTGTAGAAGGTAATATTTCGAGTTTCTTTAAATACGTTTATGAAAAATCAATAAATGATAGAGATCACTATATCGCTGAGTTTCGTGAAGCGGTTGCTGCAGAATAGGCTACAGTGAGAAATGACATGTGATAAATAAATACTTTTTATCGTACACCATTAAAGGATATTGTGTTTAAAGCAGTCAATAAATATCTAGGCTCAAAACAACTTTCCAAAATAAGGTTTGTTTCTTATTTCTTTGGTTTTGGCATTTTAAGCTTCAAAGATGGCGGAAACCGAGCTGGCATGTTTTTTTTATTTAGATATGTATTTTATAATTATGAAACCTCCGTAAAATATTATGACGAGAGTTGACGTGTAATCGTATTATAGTAAGATTCACAAACGCATATAAAAACCGTGGCAAAAAATTACACAATGCAAAACAATGTCTTGTAGTCAAGGAATTATCAAATTCGATACAGCACCTAAATTACAAGTACCGCACATATCGCGGCGAATCAACAGTAATCGATCGTTTAAACATCGATTTAACACCAAATTGTGCCTACAAAATCAAAACAAGATGATTTGGCACGCAAAATGCGCGGACGCACAATCTATCACCACTTCCCAAACGAATGTCAACTGTATTTCTTCAAGACTTAAGTCTAAATTAGCAACAAGAGAGACGTCACGGATTGGTGTCACTCACCTCTCGCGACGACCTTGCAATGCTAACCAGTCACGCGACAATGTTTTTGTCTCTCTCTCTCGGATTATGTCCGGTCGTTAAGTTGTGTTGCTATCTCCTTCTAACAGTGCAAAGCTGTACGGTTGTTTCACTATGCGTTTGGTGCTAAGGAGCGTTGTGGACGTTTTGTGGTTAGTTCGTGCTTTTGAAAGTAGATGGCGCTGACTAGATATTGACTTTATGTATTTGTTTATTCTTAATCTAAAGCAAGAATAACAATTGCAATTCCTGACTATAGACAAAATATCGAATAATTATGTGGTTTTTCTTAAGCTTAAATGGGCGTATTACCTTCCTACATCAGGCTTGTTTTTGTATCTAGTATAAGCATGTGGAACTGGGATGGGCTTGGCGTCCCGACATGGCACACTTCGCTAGTCAAGGAAATCTCCTTGACTAGTTTTAAGTCTTTGTAGTTTTTAGTTAGTAATTCTTTGTTTTTTTTTTTCACAAAAACTTAAGGAATATTATTGAGGAATTAAAAAAGCAAACGTACTGAAAGCATAAACATAAAGTACTGTCTACTAATAGTTAGTTCTGAGAGTTTCCAAATATTTCAAGAGTACCAAAAAACATCAAAATGCCGGTTAATTTTATTAGTCAAGTGAATTAGCTACTCAATAAAGCTCCAAACACGTCAACACAGTCACGTCCGTCTTGCCCCCGTGGTTCGGACCGGACAATCTTACGGGTGCGCGGGCGCAGGGCGTGAGAACCGGCGCGAGCGAGTGCGGAACAACGCCGCGATCTATGATCCATTGGATAATAACATTGCTGACTTGGCTGCTGAAGTTGCACTCGTTCCTATCTTACTTTTTGTGTTGGATTATCTTCGTGAAGATGTCCTAAATATACATATTATGTAGGTATAGTCTGTTGCTAGTTTTGACATCAGTCTTACCAAGGAGTACCGTGTTACCCAGTTAATGGGTTGTGGAGGTCTGGTAGGCAGCCGCTTCACGTAAAATACTGGTATTCAGCTGAATCCGGTTTGACTGGAAGCCGACCCCAATATAGTTGGGAAAAGGCTAGGCAGATGATGATGAGTCTGTTGCTAGATTTACAAGCGGTGTTAATACTCAGTTTACACGTACCACATGATTATAAGCTTTTTACAGATAGGGACAGCGTAACAGCGTTTTTTTGAGTGCCTATAGTTTATTGAAAGAATATTCAAACTTTAATGTCAAAGTTTCAAATGTTTTGCGGAAAGTCTAAATTGTATTGTGTATTGTGAATATTGTTTCATAGGAATATAGCTTGATGATATGTTAGGTGTTGGTAGATTGCCTTCTGCATGTTGTTTTCACTGACAAAGTTTTAAAGTTAGTCAGTGCAGTGCTTTGAAAAGTTGCAGAAGTCGGAAATAATGTGGCGGTCTTGAGAAAGTTTAAACGGCAAGCCATGTATTATACAATCCAAGATACAAGAGTTTACAAGACAAATTCTTCTCGTAACAATCCCTCAAACACGTGTGACCAATATGCTTATCAATACCCATGACATAGCTGCGACTTTGTCATTGTCAAACGCTGTGGTAATTATTGTTTTATGACATAACAAAGACCAATAAATGTCACAGTCACAAAGATGAGATAAGTCACACTGGGAGCGGCACTAACTCTATGGAATTTGTAACGGAACGTTTGAGAACATGCCGAAGATATTTATTGATTCATTATTTAAGGATGTGAGCTTACAGTACCTACTTAAATGGTTGTGAAAATGTGTTTGTAAAATGTGGAATAAGCGGGCTGAGGTTTTTTACCTGTGGTACCCCTGAAATTGTAGATGTCCATAAGTGTTACAGAACATCTACCATTCGGTTAATCGACAGCTTGCTTGACACTTTGTTTTTTTTTTCTAAGCCTGAATTGTCATACTCAGGAGCGGAGGTCTCCCCTCATTCCTTCCATTTATCTTGATGGTCCCCATCTCGCCGATTCTCACAGAACAGGATAATCAAAGAGGTTGTCAACAGCTAAAGCCAACATTCTTATTGTGCCTTGATGAATTAATTCTCCATATCTACAGGTTAGTAACTAATGGCTTCCAAAGAGTTAGGATTTTTCGTAGCATAAAAGGTATTTGACTGGATTTTTTTAAACATTTCTCAAAACCGCAGACAAAAAAATATTGCTTAAAAATTTCAAAAATTAGGACGTTATCAGCATTTTAAAATCTGTAATAAACAGAGACAGCACTTATTGCGTGTGACGTCACTCACAAGTCCCGCCATATTGAATTGAAGCCATCCAGTACAAATTACATTTTGTGTGACTAGGATATAAGAATAACTTCAAAAGTGTATAACTTCTGTTTGTCGACCATTTTTATTTATTTTTTCACAAATCGTAATGTTTTAACATCATCTATCAAATAGATAGGTATTCATTCATTTAGATTTTTCATACTAGTCAAACACCCTATTGAAGTATTGAGATCGGCTTGCAAAACGGCAGTCATGCTTACGGATGTTTATAGACTTCTAAACTCTTATAATATCGATAAATGATAATTGATATTTATTTTGTAAGTAGGTTAAACATAACACTTTTATACGTCAATCTTTTTTGGTAATTTTAAACTAGATGAGGCCGGTGTTTCCTATCTTACCCTGAGAAAAAACACCGAAACAAACTCACAGGTCAAAGTCTCTTTTAAATTCCATACAATCGTACTGGTCAAATCATATGAGAACCATGTAGGTTCATGTCTGAAGTGATCTTTTGAGGAAAGTACCACACAGATTTAAGTGGACCTGTCCAGACAGTGCAAGCATTTGTCAGTTATCGTGTAGCTCAAATATAGAACTTTAAGGAGCTCAACGATTTGACGAACAATACCAAAGTACGGACATTTAGGTATCACGTATTTTCTTCAAATATTTGGGCTCAAACACTTAACCCACGGAATAATATCAAATAACCCAGTAGACGGTATCAGGTACCATTACAAACAGTTATGCGTATTATTTTGTTATCATGTGCCTGCCGGCTGGCTTTGCTGATTGAATAACTTGAATACGATACGATGGCTATAGTAGGCGCCAGATAAATGTGGAATAAAGTATATTGACCTTTCCCTAATAACTGCTCATAGGTACCTGAAAAATTAAATATGAATCGTTTTTCATTATTAGACAATGTTAAGGATCACGAGAGATGATGATTCGGGACAGTTTTGTGTCATTAATTCCGTTTTTCAAATTAACAATGTCAATAAATGTAGGTGGGTCAATGACCGATATTCCACGATTATCTGGCGCCTACTATAGGCATCTTACTTATGGACTGAAGTTTTATATCAATATTTTTGTTTCTTTGTTTATAGATAGGCTTTATGTGTAATTATAATTTATCAGGGAGTTTGGATTACGAAGTAAATGGAATTGAATTGCTCTCAATTGAGCTTCTGGTATATTCGTTTTCATCCGACGTTTATTAAAAAAAACCGGCCAAGTTCGAGTCGGACTCGCGCACGAAGGGTTCCGTACCATTGTCTATAAAAACGGCAAAAAAGTCATGTCTGTTGTATACCCCACTTAAATATTTGTTTTATTTTAATCAAATTATTTATTTTTAAAGTGAATATACAACTAAATATTCTGTGAATATGTCAAGCGTCTACCTGTTGCCGTTATCAATATCAAGCAAAAACAAGCAGAAAAATCACGGTAGTTGTAAGGGAGCCCCCTTAAATATTTATTTTATTCTGTTTTTTAGTACTTTTTCTTATAGCATCAGAAATACATCATCTGTGAAAATTTCAACTTTCTGACTATCACGCTTCATGAGATATAGCCAGGTGACAGACGGACAGACAGACAGACGGACGGACAGCGAAGTCTTAGTAATAGGGTCCCGTTTAACCCTTTGGGTACGGAACCCTAAAAATACATGTCCTATTCCTTGGCCAGTTTATAAAAGAAAAAGCGATTTGAATAGACCCTAAATGACGTTTCCTTCGTCACACAACGAAACCGAATATTCTTATTCCCATGGACACCAGAAAAAACCCTATCAGATCAGATCACACGGTTATTAAAATTTAAATCAAAATAATAGATAAACTTCACAAAGGAAATTTGACCCACAAAGGGATGGCCATCGCGTACCTACAATAGGACCAAATAGTTCTCTATTCACCCCTTTTTGAGTTTGAAGAGGCGTAATGATGCAGTTCAGTATAAAACTCGTTTTCTAATCTATCAGCGATGCGTGAAAAGGATTTGTGTTTTGTTGTTATCTCCTTACCTTATGTAGATTGGGGTAAACGATACTTTAAGCATTGTTTAGTGGATGTCATGGGGTAATTCGTAGACCATGGACCGCCATGAGAACGAATGTATCCCATGTGGTGGGACTCAACAACACCAAACGGCAATGTATACTAAGAGAGAGAGAGTTTGTATTTTTGTTTGAACCCGCTAATCTCTGGAACTACCAGTCGGATTTCGAAAATTATATTCGTATATGATAGCCACATTCATGAGGAAGGAGGAAAAAACGGGATATGCGCGTACGAGATCGCGGGTGAAGTGCTAGTCTTCAGTATGCCAGGATCCTGCCTTCCACCTTTCAGTCATATTACCGTTCATTTTAGCGTAGTCTGGAAGGGCTTTCGCGTTTGCAGTTTGGAATTTTGGGTACTTGAAAGTCCAGAAGATGAGCTATGTATACCGATTTAGACGCTAGAAGCGATAACGTTTACCAAAAACTTAACTACTTAACTTAATTAACATGCGGTACCGAAATGTCACGTGGACGATCCAAAACATTTGACAATCGCTATCGTTGATTAAATGTCACCTTGCCTAGGTACCTCAGGTTTCCATACAATAATTTTCTGTCCTGAGACAGCACACATACCAGGTTTATTATGTTTAGACTGTCATACAACAAATCTATTATCTGTATTCAACACAAGATCGATCCTCGAATGCATACGATGCATATCTCATAATTCATAGAGACATTCATTCTTGTACGATCACACATTATAATGTGCGTTCTAAAGCTTTGTATAACATTTAAATTAAAGATTAATCTGTGAAGAAAATAATGCTCGCAGGATCACTGACCTCGTTTTCAAAAGACCCAATTTGGACATATTCAAAATGGATAAAGGTTGGGTTACATTAGGGCACTTTGCTTCGAGTTGCGTCATCTTTGAAAACGAGCTTATATATTGGTCAAAGTTTAACGCCCTTCTAAGGATGTTTGACCTTATTTATTGCATCATTATTTCGCAATATTGTAAAATTTTTGATCCTTGTCAATGACCTAAGATCGAATGTCAATGTGAAATATGAATACGTCGTCAGTGGATTGCGACAGACTTGTAATAAGTACACTCCTACAAATGTATCTACAACCCTGTTTGTTTTGTTAAATTGTAAGAGGTTTCGGAAAACGAAAGTGTATTTTAAAATTTAGGAACTAACAAGGAATAATCGAGCGTAAAACTTCATAAAAAAGGTAGCATTTTTTTTTAAAAAGCGGCTCACAAACTGATGGCACAAAAAAAATGCTTGGATTATTTTTTTCAAAGATGTTCGTAAACCTTTTCTATCATAGATCCAATTACAATATTCAACAAATACTTTTATACCCAAAATTACGTAGACACGTTACACCCCAATGTAACGCAACCTTTAGTTTCCTTTTCATATAGAAAAGGTTAAACGATATAAAACGGGTACCAGGACATTATGATGTAAAGTAGGTGCTAACAATGAAGATAAGATGTCTCGGACGTGAGGGAACGTCTGCTCACCCGACTGTGGACAAGGGGAGTATGGAGAATTGTTCCTCTCGCTAGTAGCAATGAGTGAGTCATACTCATATTAGACCATACGCAGTCCAAATATAGAGGTATTAATATTAATAGAACTTGAGTTTAGCCGCATAATGAAAGCTCTTGCGGAGTAGTAAAATTATTAGTCAGTAGGTTGGCGAAATGAGGTTTAATAGACCGAGTGTGAGTGCGGTGCCCCTCATATTCATATTCATTTATTGCGTTCCACCAGGTAAAAACAAGATGTTTACACAGTTTATAGCTAAGAGCCGTTGTAGACCCTGTAAGGGCACAGCAAAAATAGTTGTTACTACTACTATTAGTTATGGATTATAAATCACATATGATGATATATCACATATATTATTATGATAAATAACGCCCTTTGAGCGAAAGAGACGATTTCAAGTACCTATCGTGAACACGGACAGGAAGATAATCAATTCACAACGCTTAAGTGAGAATTAGCGTTACATACTAAAGCTTGTTCAATGTCCTAACAGAAGGTGTACAATCTAGGTAGTTCATTTCTAAATCACAATCACCAAGATGTTCCCATTGACAAAATTAGAAAGCAGGAACAAATAAAGATACTAAGAACCAACAAAGTTAACTAACACCAGTTAAATGTCGGTATCACTGTGATGCAACATTACAGTAACCTCACTTTGAACTCAGTTCACAGAAGTTAACAATAAACTTTATCTAAATACAGCATTAACGGTCATTTGACGTTATCTCAGCTTTCTCACGTTAGGAATTTTATTTGTCATGCGCGTACGCAATCGTAGAGTAAGCTTGGGGTGAAAGGCATTGTACTGACCGACGCGAAGATTAGATTATAAGTAGGTTCTTATGAGATGTGCTCTGATTTTGTATTATGGAGCTAGTTTATTTTAATATATGTTTATTAATTAATGTTTGGGTATACTTGTTTCTGGTGTACCACCACATATTATCAAACAAAGTCACTCGCTGCGTCTGTCTGTTCGAGATAAACTCAAAACACATCATCTGCCTAGCCTTTTCCCAACTACATTGGGGTCGGCTTCCAGTCAAACCGGATTCAGCTGAATACCAGTATTTTACGTGGAGCGGCTGCCTACCAGACCTTCGCAACCCATTAACTGGGTAGCAAGTTAGATCTTGGCAAGGCTGCAGTCAGATTTACTGGCTTCTGACAATCCGTAACGACTGCCAAAGATCTACAAATGACAGCCGGGACCAACGGCTTAACGTGCTTTCCGAGGCACGGAGGAAACTCGGTATGTTAAGATGGTCACCCATCCACAGACCAACCTTGGCAAGTATTGCTTAACCTTGAGCGTCTCTTGCGACTATTATTCTTTAGCCACGAGCTTCTCCTAAACTGCTGAACGGATTTACATGCGGTTTTCACCAATGGATGGGGTTAACAGGAGAAATGTTTAGGTATATAATTCGTCCCGCAATTCCTACGGGAATTTAAATTTGTATGAAATTTATTGTATACAAAACGATCTTTTAATTATTTATCGAGAAATTATAATCTAATGAAGATTTGTTACAATTTTACGAATTCGGCAATTTTCCGCTGACAAATATGTATATATATTTTTAGGTACGCAGGTACATACATGTTAATTAACTTAAAAAATGTTCTCTATTTATTTAAACGATCTATCCACAAAGTACCAACAGTGTATGAACAGTGCATTCCATAGACTCATAGAGCGACGTATTGACTGTAAATCATGGCAGTCATAGGTCACACATCTATGACTGTCTCGTGTCTTTGGGATACCGTAGATGTGATGGGTTATTCTCAAATAAAAATGGATTATTATTTTACTGAAATTAGTTTAAATTAATAATTATAAAATTATGGGTGTTACTTTAAAATATTTGATTATTTTGAGTTTGAAAAGACATTATGAAACTCAATGCAAATAAACCTCGGTTTGACTTACTAAAATATACTAATAATAAAGTTTATTTGGAACAACTTAAGTTTAGGTACACATTATACAAAAGTAAAATACTGTGGCGCAGCCATCAACACCCAATTCAAAATAAATACAATCTTAGACATTGTTCCAAAATAAGCTAAAAATGGTTTAATTATAAATTACGAATGACAAAAGGAATGAAAAACATAACAAAAAAAAAAATGAAAAATAATGTAAACTATGTGGTCACTATATTATATTATATGTAGATGAGTCGTAAGTTTCAAACACTTAGTTTTTTAATTCAATATTATGTACAGATTTGTAGGATCATACTATTATATCTGATTAAATCTCCGTTGGAAATGGAATTCATGCTTGACCGTTCTAGAATAAGGACCGAAAATTCGAAGAATATCCCTAATCCCTTTACATTTGACACTGCACTCATTTTTAACGGCTCCACGTCTATAACGCATGATGGATTATGATTACGAACGATAAACGTAAACGTACCGGTCACCCTCACACGTGACAATGTGATATATCCCTTTAAATATATTATATTTTATAGCACTGTTCTTTCTTTTGATTGATATGTATCGCTTTGGACATGGACTTGTTTAATAGGCGATGGAAGAAATGGACAGAAAGGAGGTTCGTTGACTTGAGAGGGTAGAGAAAAAAGAAGTGTTGAAAATTACAGAATCTTGAGAATTGGGGTTGTAATTGTAATTGATGATTTTGAAGATAGCTTCAAGCAATATATACCCTCTGGTCCTTTAACTCAAGAGACAATTAATGCCATACGCCTTTCAATGTTGCAAATTAAGAAAACTGTGTCTATTGTTACACCAGAAGGGTAATTATTGTACTTGAAAGGCGTTCGAATTCAAATTGCAATATTATCTTCGAGAAATCTTGTCAATGTGTAGGACAGATGTCACCAAATGGCTGAGCGCGCAACCTATTATGTGCGGACTTTAAGTAAACACACTAAATATAATACACAGAACTAAAAAAATTACCTTGACAGTTTGTACTATGTTTAGGTTAACATATATACGTGAAGCAGCATCTTTCAAGATGAACTTCATAAAAATGGGGTAGTAGGGTGACTTTGAAACTCATCTGGTGTATAAAAAGTAGATACGGACGACATGAAACTAATTGGTGACCCCCTGATAAAGGGAAATGAGAGTTGTGTTTGAAATTTTTAGTATTTAGTTATTTTGCTTTCCATACAAATGGATAATTAAGATTCCTGTTTATATCTCTAAAACATGATCTAATTCTGTCTCCAAATTACAATTTATAATGAGGATCCCTCTCACCGGCAATGACATATTGCAACCTGCAAGCTCATCAACCGAGTACATCCTTCATTTGTACGTAGTAAGGTATCTCAGTAGAATCTCCCAGCAGCTTGCATAAGATGACAGGCAGGTGATGTATTCGTATGTGGTTTTATTTTCGAATCAACAGGATCCACCAGATGGCTCCAATAAAATCAAAAAGTGAACGGACGAGTCACGGATATTGTTGAAATTTTTGTACACCTGGAGATTGGATTTACTTTTTGGATGGGTTAGCAACTGGTGCTGCATACATGCGTATACGGCTATATATGTATTGAATGTTTATTCACTTACTAAGCAAAATATGATTTTCCCTTCTATTCTTGGTTAATTTTGCAAAGAAATTGAAATCTAGCTTCTACTACCACACTGATACCCAAACGAACCGAAACGAACTCGAACGAAAGTTGTTAAAAGTCTAGGAAGTCTATTGATTGGTGGTAGACCAAAAATACAGCTAGCTATATTCCTTACAGTTTTAAAAGCACCCACTTAATATCCTTAAAATATGTAGCCACAAGTCTAAGACAAGTTTGGCCAAAGAATCATTTTAAAATACCCATCAATACAAACCAAAATCATTATCAAGATCAATATCTCCACCTCTAAACACAACACCACCTGGACTTCTACCCATCCCACAGACAGCCCATACCTACATACAAACGCAACAAACAACATTAACAAATGAGACGAACTCAAAATTCAACTGCATTATTCATTACGTGCTGCCGAACAGAATGCAGCAGACCTCTGCTTAGTAGCCAATGAAAAACGTTACAGGTCAAATAAGGTCACTTATCATTGTATCTGTGGATCTAGATTGAGGATTGTGAGGAGTTATGAGGTGGCATGGGAATGGACTTACTTACTGTCTCAGTATAGGTATATAATAAAATAATAAAGTTTATTTGGAACAACTTAAGTTTACACATTATACAAAAGTAAAATACTGTGGCGCAGCTATCAACGCCCAATTCAAAATAAATACAATCTTAGACATTGTTCCAAAATAAGCTAAAAATAGTGAAATTATAAATTACGAATAACAAAAGGAATAAAAAACAATAAAAAAAAAAAAATGAAAAATAATGGATGAATGGGAAGGTATATCAATGTCATTTGTGAGGCAATGAAAGTGACCTCAGTTAAATAGATCATGGAGAAGCCATGGACACAAAAAGACATACATCCTTTAAATATATTCAGATAGATTCAATAATACAAAAGGGGGCTCACTATGTTCAAAGTGGGAGAGCTTGCTCTTGGGTGGTGAGGAGCGGAACTAATGGCTCAAAACTAGAGTTATAATCTTTAACTACTTGCTCAAAGGTATTCAAGCATGGGCAGTAGACGCACTAGGCCAGAAAGTATAGTAAGTTAGTATTATTAGCTCGGTGATACGATCATTCCCATACATTATTGTAGTCATCTCTTGAAGCTTGCGCAGATGACCCCCAGCTGTTACATCACATAGTCTCATTAACAAAATCAGATGGCCTTTTAAGGTCTTCTCCAAAACGTTGTAAGCTGAGCTAAAATTGCATTAAAAATAATTTGATACAGCGTTACACTGTAAAGCATCTCACATAACGATGAAATCGAGCTACTTAAAATGTTTAACGCACAATTTTCCTCTCATCATCGCCAAATTATCGTGCATTTGAACAAAACTGTCATTTAACCAACCCTAATGGGAGTAAAAAGATCTCGGTCTAAAAGCAAAGGTGCAGGGCGTTTCGACGAGATTTTTAAATGTTCAAATTTCGAAATGTTTATGGTCGTTGTGCGCAAGCGTGCTGGTTGGCGAGGACAGCTGCGCGGGTGCACCTTGCGCAGATGTGGCCGCACGTGTGGACCGAGCCGATACTTTGTTTTATTTCTGCCCTTAGCGCTTGTCCTTACCCAAGATTGGTGCCTCCATGATTTTATAGGATAAAATTTCTGTTACTATTTTGAGGGGTTGTTGGTGTGAGGTTGTGAAGGTCACAGTTGATTGATTGTTCTTCAACACACATATATTCAGTGGTGCCAATCAAAACATTTTTGAAGAGATGACTAAAGTTTTGAGTAAACCTTAGTAAACAGAACTTACATAGGTACATTGTCCACAATCTCACTCGATGGAAAGCGATGATGTGGTCGACGTGGAGCACGCTTGCCTAGAAGTAATCTATTCACTCTTGACTTATAAGTCAAGCCTACCTGGGGGTTGTAGCTGTTGCGGAATTTGTTCGAAGGAGTCAGCGCAGCCTTAGAACGCAAAGGGCATTTCGAGGAACATGGTTTGGGTTATAGTCAATAAGATTCTTACACTCCCTTCCGCTCCACCCAGAGCGGAAAGAGTCATTTGATGATTTGCAATCGGTAAAACAAAACGGGGGTTGAAGCTATCAGGAAATATAGTGTCCGGCAAGAAATTCCACTCCTAAGCCGTACGCTCAATGAAATTTTTTCCTAAACATATTTGGCAAAGAATGAAAATTATATACTCAGTATAGTCAGAATAGAGAACAGCTTACACCTATAAAGCAAGTAAGGAATTATACTACGTGTAAAGAAATGTCTAGTAATAACTAACAATAAGTTATTGTTGGGCTACAATCGTTATTGTCTTGTTGCTTTACACCTTTCTAGCTAGGAATTTCTAGTTAATGACTGTCCAATTCAATACACATTTATATTTTTATGGAAGGAATGGTAAAATAATGGACCAAGGGAATAAAGGAAGGCATTCTAGATAGTTTCTAGTTCGACCCAGCCCGTCCCTAGCTGTCCTCCCACCAGCGACGCCCTAAGCCGAGGCCCGTACCCCACAGGGGTTGCCCTTAGCGTGTAGTCGCTTAGTTTGTAAGTGTTTTATAAGCCCTGGCTGGAGGCTTTAATATTATACACACACAGGCAAGCTCGGTTAAGCAGTCGACAACCTCATAGGTTGAACTGCAAGACGCCACTCACAAACAAAAAAAACAGTTTCTTCATTTTGATGTTACACTAATAAGTTACTTGTTGTCCTCCTCGGCTTCGTATTGGTAGCAGAGCATATTAAAAGTATCAGTAAGCATGGCTTTTCCGACATTTCAACTATCATCGCCATATTTCAGATAAGTTGCACAAAACCTTAAAATTAAATACATCTAAACCATCCCCAGGCCGTCCATTGAAGAAAACCGGACTTTATGAAGTAAACATAATGAAGTTTTAAACTCTTTCTTTATAATTTTAGAATTTATTGCGTTCAGAGGTTTAGTCTGAAACAAGAAAGTTATCAAACATAAGTTACTTCAATATCAGCAATACATACTTAACTCCTTACCTACTTCAAAAGTTTTCCCATCCTACTCAAAAGTAAAAAAAAAAACTATCTGCAAGCACTCGGGTCTCAAGGCTTATGTTGGAGCATTATCCTCCAAACAAAAATCCACAGCCATAAAAGTGAGCGATCCTTAACATCTAGCTTCAAAACGACACTAATCTTTTCCCAGACAGAGGCCGTGCGTTGACCCGTCCAATCCTGTTCAGTCTAGGTCGATGCAAGGTCGTGCCTAACAGGTTGGGCAGTAGACACGTCACTACCTGTCCAAGGACCGTTTTTGGGTGGTTGAGTGTATTTATCGGTTTATCCTAATTTGATTTGGAAGCGGAGCGGATACGCTAATTAGAGGATATCGAAAGAGGCTTTGTAGAGGACGGCCATAATCAAAAAGAGATCTTTAATGAGAATAAACTTGAATAAACAGCTATGACATCAAATAGGACTTTTAAGACAAGGAAAATAGATGGCTAGAAGAAATAAAAGGGAGACAGAAACAATATAAGTTTAAACAACAAAGAAATGATGAATAGACTACGTGAAAGGAAAGAAGATATGACTAAAACTGGGGTCACTACTGACATTACGACTGAAAAAGAAGTAAGTTTTTTATTATTATTGATAGACTTGAGTTTGGTTACTGTCTCACCAGATGGTAAGCGAAGAATTTAAGGACCCTCAGGTTATAGCTACCAGAAAACACAGACTCAGGCAGTGAATTAAGCTCCTTAGCTATGAGGGAAGAAGCCATATTACGTTGACCAGAAATAAATTGGTATAAAGACCAAATAATGATGAGGATCTTCCACAAACACATCTAATCAAGTCTTGATTTAATATACCTAATACAGAGCAGGGTGGGTGACTTATTCCAGTTCTAAATGAGCCTTTTGATAATCTTATTGTGATCAATAAGACCGTTAAGCCTTTTAATCCGGATCTCGACATGTCATGACATGTTCAAGTTATATTTGGAGCCATCCAATGGCCTCGGCGACCCGGTATCGGCAATATTGCGTCGTATGGTATTGTACAAAGGGTATTTTATATTCATGAAGTGATAATCGTTCCTCTTTCCAATGCACTATTAATAACAATTTGTGATTCTTTAAGCATTGTTTTATTCTTTTGATAGGATTCAGTTGGTGCTTTGTCTTTGTTTTTATCGTTACTACGGAATTGGGGGTTATCTTTTATTCAGTACTTTTAGATTTAGATGATTGAACATTTATTATTTGATTCAATAGCTTTCGCCCTCAGCTCCGCCCCCGTGAATGTCGAAAATTATCCCATAGGAACATACTCCCGGAATAAAAAGTAGCCTATGTTAAATCCCTGATTTAACATAGGCTACTTTTAGCTTTCTGCATACCAAATTTTATCAAAATTAGTCTAGCCGTTTGCGCGTGAAAAAGTAACAAACATACACACACTCACAAACTTTCGCCTTTATAATATTCGTGTGATTTTATTCATACATAGTTCCAGCAAAATATACGTTATATGCTTATCGGTTATATCTAGATCAAACTTATCTATTCAGAAACTAAAAAGAGAAAGTACAAACAACACTTACGAAAATCTTGCAACTCATTCGTCTAGAGATCAAGTATCATCCCAGAATATCTTCGTCATCCGACCATTCATTCAACATTTTAACCCAAGATTTCATCAAACCAAAAAATCATTCATCATCAAATTGAACTAACCGATTCAGTCCCAAGTTCCACATACAATCAGCAAGGCCGTACATTCGCCTTTGACGACCAGATACTGAGACCCCTCATCGATCATATACCACCCCTTCTCTTAGATGAAATGTTGGATCTAAAAGAGGCAGGGTAGACTATCTTTGGCTGGTCAGTGAAGTCGTAAAAAGTGACTGCAAGCAGCGTTTCGCAGTTCGCGCAAAAACTGACTCGATTGAAGGATCGTGTTACTATAATAAATAGTATGCTTCTGCTGATCTTGTCAAGCAAAAAATTGGCATCTCGGCTGAGATAAAATGAATGTAATGTAAGCCTTTTAGGTATAGCAGTCTCCTTGTGTGGGAGTAAAAAGTTAATTATGATAGTTGGACGGTAATACATATCATTAGCTTGTGTGTTTAGGTATGTGGGAAAGTGTATGGAAGCTTATTGTACATATAATGAAGAGTTAGTGATATTCAGAGCTAAGTTCAAAACTCGAAAGCAAATGAATTAGAATTGTTAAGGAAATTTTACGAAATTCAATCTACTACACTAGAGTGACTATGATTAAACGCAACTCGGTGATTTTAGAATCATGCCATCTAAGACGTTTATTTTCTCGAAAGAAAAGTCATTGATAACAACTGCAATAGGGAATATGCATGCATTTTTTTTAATTTGCAATATGAAATACTAATTGGCTCTAGTAAACAATTATGAAATATTTTTTTAAATACCTTCATCAGCGATGAAGTTATAAAGCTTCAAAGATGTCAATTAGAAAGAGAAGTCCGATACGAACTCTGACGTCAAATACTATGTCACCTATACAGCTGCCATAGAAAACGGCATCTCCGCAAGAGAGAGACAGATATATTTGTTTTAAATAGTCATATCTCGTTTGTTTTTCGATAAATTTTGATTCTAATTTCACTGTTACTGTTATATTTTTGTATATTTTCAGATAATAAATATTTTTTTCATGCATATTCCCTATTGGAGAACTTTTTATCTAACGTCTTGTGGCTTTTACTTTTACTCTTTGGCCAAGAGGACGACATTTTTGTTCACTTTTTAGCGATAGCGACCCCGCATTGTCATTTACCTGTTCCTCTTATCTGAGCTTCCGGCGACGTGCTGTCGTTAACAAGCTCAATAGCACACAAGTATTGACATGTTACAACCCTTGTTTGACCAGCGCTTTACCTGTTCTAACCTGTTCTATAAGTTGCTTACTGAAGTGGTAATAGTCAAGAGAGTATCAGTGACTTTATCTTAAGCGTCCTCTCGCGGTTCGATAAATGATAAATGATATTTATTTTGTATGTAGGTTAAACATAACATTTTTACCATGCGCGTGCAGTAGGCTACAGTAAGGGTAGGCCAGCCCATACAAAATGGCAAAAAAAAAAATTCCGCATCGTCAGTATTGTGATTGCAAAAACAAATGCCCTGAATAATGTGGTGAGTTTTTTTGGGTATTATGTGGGCTGGCCTACTGCACACCCATGACTTTTACACGTCTATCATTTTGGGTAATTTTAAACTGGATGAGGCTGGTGTTTTCTAGCTGACTACCCTGAGAAAAAACACCTTAACAAACTCAGATGTCAAAGTCTCTTTTAAAGTTCATACAATCGTACTGGTCAAATCATATGAGAACCATGTAGGTTAATGTTTGAAGTAGGTTTTTGAGGAAAGTCCCACACAGATTTGAGCGGACCTGTCTAAACAGGCAAGCATTTGTCAGTTATCGTGTAGCTCAAACTTAAAAGTTTAAGGAGCTCAATGATTTGACGAACAATACTAAAGTAAGAACATTTGGGTATGCCGCATAAAGAACTCAAACTGCCAGACCAACATGAAATGAACCCCTAGACTCCGCTACTGAGTGTCGAAGTTTGAAATGTTCGTAACAGGGTAATTTCGAACTGGCGTACATCGCACTCGTATGCTTTCTAACTAACGATACGTCGGCCTTGCATACTTCGCTCCAGTGAACCTTCGAACTGGCGTACATCGAGATCCTGTACTTTAGAACTAACATACGTCGACATTTCAAACTTCGACATTCAGTAGCGGAGTGGAACCCCTAATATTGCAATCTACATGGTCCTCACATTCACAATACGTTTTACGGTGCTTTCGATTTTGTAAATAACTATGGAAATACATATATGTGTTATCAAATTATATTCTAGCATAAGAATCGTATTGTCACCAGATTTGGATAGCGACGAGAGATTGGCATGACGTGAAATGTAGTCATTTTAGAGAACAGTTATAGAATATGGAATCAAATAATATCACCAACGGATTTCAATGCTAATACCTCGACCAACCAGATGCTAATGAGTTACTGCTTTAAAACCACTGCTCCATAAATATTTTCGTTACCTCCAGTAAAATTAACTACAGTTACAGCAAATACTTCATAATTAGTTACGTCACTACCAGTCACTAAAGATTCTATTATCTCATTGTCTTCTTCAAAATTACTATCCTTTTTAACAGAAGTACCCTTCAATGTAGACCGATGTATTTCTTTATTGAACATAATGACATTTACAGGTAGGCAATTAAGCCGTAAAGATGTTATTGGGATACTGTTTTGTTTGTTTAGAGCCTCTTGGAGAATGAAGGGTGGGCAGATACTGTTGATGGTAATAAAGAGCTTAGAGAAAACAAACGGGAGTCGAAAGTGTGGAAGTTGAATGATATAGGGTGGGTGAGAAACGGTAGAACAACTTTCGAAGGTTGCAGAGTAGTAAGCTGTGCGGTAGATCCAGTAAGATTGTGCAATAATATATCCGAGATTCCAGCAATAATTAATAGTTGTTACTTTTTTTTTATTTGGGGGTTTTGATTTTTCTACCGGGTCATAAAAAGTTTCAAGGGATTAGGCGCGTTGCGTCGTGACTGCTGCGTTGCGTGTCGCGGGTTCGATTCCCGCACGGAACAAATATTATGGGATAGTTGTTCCGGGTCTGGCTGTTTGTGTATGTGAGTTTATTTGTTTGTAACCGCACCCACGATATAGGAGAAATTTCAAGTGTGGGGCAACGTTTTATAAAAAAAACGGTCTATCTTGTGGGAGGCTACGTCTTCTACGCGGTCGCCACTCCTGAACTTATCGGCCCAGTTTCAGTTTGGTATCATCAATTCATCATCTTCCAAACAGTCCATTCCATAATTTCAAGAACGCGATCAACTATTACTTCTGCCAATATTTCCTTTCTGATATTTTCAAGTTTTTGCTCTACCTCAACGGTTACCCAAAAATTGCGTATTGACAAACACAATAGAAGTAGAAAAATAAAAGCATTGTCTCACAATACAAGAAAGGCGTGACGAACTCGAAGGATTATGTTCGGATGCCTTTCGTTCCGCAGTTACGGAGATAGGAGCTGATAAATGGATGTATTTTGTAGGTGATGACCGTGATGTGGTATTGTTTGGGGTAAAATAGTCAATTTAGCGAATAATTGGTTCCCGTTACTGAGGTAATTGTTTTTCACTATATTTTTTCGTGATACTGTTATGTATTTTGATGCAATTTAAAAATTATTTAAAAAAAAATAATTTTACTTAATTTTGTTTGATGAAAGTTCAAATCAAATAGTTATCGGAAATTCTTAGACGAAGGGTTCCGTATCATAATACGAAAAAAACACGTCCCGTAATAATTTTTAATTTAAATTAATTTTTATTTGTTGTTGTTATAGCGGCCATATTAATACACACTCTGTGAAAATTTCAACTGTCTACCTATTAAGGTTCTAGAGATACAGCTCGCTGACAGATAGACGGACGGACAGCGGAGGCTTTGTAATAGGGTTCCGTTGGTTACACTTTGTGTACGGAACCCTAAAAAGGAAAAAATGTGAGGTTGCATACTTGGATAACTCTATCAAAAACCAATAATGACAGCCTACTACTTAGGAATACTTTCCGTATTGCATTGTAAGTACCTATGTTACCTATTGCCAATTCTCACTGAAATTCAGTTTACACTATTTATGAGGATCTTCCCTTTTTAGGGATGGGAAATCATCAAATGACTTGTGGGTGACACCGCTGTGGGTGGAGCGGAAGGGCGTGTCAGACTCTTACTGACTAAAACCCATCCGTGTTCCTTCTAAAGCCGTCTGCATTCCAGGGCAACGGTGACTCTTTCCTACAAATTCCGCAAATGATGATCTTCCCTAGATTTTCAAATCATCATCATCTGCCTAGCCTTTTCCCAACTATATTGGGGTCGGCTTCCAGTCAAATCGGATTCAGCGGAATACCAGTATTTTACGTGGAGCGGCTGCCTACCAGACCTCCACAACCCATTAACTGGGTAACACGGTACTCCTTGGCAAGACTGGTGTCAGATTATCTGGCTTCTGACTATCCATAACGACTGCCAAAGATCTACAAATGACAGCCGGGACCAACGGCTTAACGTGCTTTCCGAGGCACGGAGGAGTCTCGGTATATAAAGATGGTCACCCATCCACAGACCAACCTCAGCAAGCGTTGCTTAACCTTGAAGACCGACCCGTGCGGCTATTATTATTTAGCTAGATTTTCAAATAGTAATTAAATATTTTTTCTTCGTTTTTTAGGATAGTCTCCTTTAGTGGCTGAAAGCATTCGGTCGTTTTTTTTACAAAGGAGCCGATCATATTGGGTTGTATGTTTTATCAAAATTAGTCGCCACCATCGAAAATAAAACCTGTCGCATCCCTTTATTATCAGGACACCTTTCTGCCGACAGTCTTCATTACCGAGAACCTTGGGACCTCCCATTATATCGGCACATACAAACAAACATACCATCTATTGGATTTAGTGGAAATATCTCAATCGAGCCGCCTGCTTCCCTGCTGATACGGCGGTCTTTAAGACACGACATCATACCACCCTTGATTTTAAAGGAAAACTATTTGGTGAATAATTTCGAACCTTATTGTTATTGCTGGAGAGTAGAGAATTGGTTTGCCGAAGTTTGATGGTGTGTTTAGGAAATTTGGACGTTGTATTTATTGAGGGAAAGTTGAATTTTAACTGGGATTAGGTGTGATAATAAGGTGTCAAGCAACGATTTACAGGTTAATGGTAGAACACCATGGTTGAAGATTACAAAATAAGCAATACATTTAACAAGGACTTTATGTCTTGGAGTATAAGGGTGAGAATATTTTAGGGTGACTGTACTAGTTATCTGTCAGTCGGCATCGGTTATACGAGTAAAGAATCAATCGAATGTTGACAACGTAAATTATGGTGTTTGTCGGTAATTTTGATTTTAGCGGCAATATTTTTGCCTTTAAAACGAAGTGGCCACACATGATTCGGGATTACTGAGAAATGTATGATACAGAATGTGAACATTATGGTGTGAACATAATGCAATAATTGTCCAGGTAATTATTGCAAATATTTATTTTTCCGTGTGATCAAACATTTGTACATTTTTGGTGGAATAAGTAGAATTAAATAATCAATTTAATTTAACAAGGTTTCATATTTCAAATACTAATCTAAATATATACACTTAAAATAAAAACTACTTACTAAAATATGGCGTCAAAAAATTCGTCCGCATCGCTATCGACTGGAAGTGAGCCCAAAAGACTGGCGGCATTGCCACATTGTTTGGCAATGCTTATCCTCTGTCCGAGGTAAAAGCCAGCCCTTGGGTCACGCGAAGTGTCAACTAGGCGTTTAGCAAGTTCTTTATATAACGCATGACCACTCGGACCCCAATTTTACAATGTTTATTTAAACCCGTACTTACACGGTAAAGTATGTAATTATAAACACAGTAGGTACCTTGTTAATATTAACTTTAAAGGCGGAATTGATTACAATTTACATCCAATATTAATAGGCACTTTGTAGTTATCTACTTTCTACACAACGTGACAATGTATATCTAGGTGCAGCTTTCAATCCACCCGTTATCTTCAGCAACAACTAACAAAACATCAACACATTCCAACAAACCATGCAACAAGTACACACATACACACATGTATGAAATAAAACCGACCCATTTGTTCATCCATCAACAGTTTTATAGGCACCAATAAAAACATAGTATTTACGATGTTAAACGTCGATGTTTGCACATACATTTGGATGTTCCTGTAATGAGTCATAAAGATGCCGCGTTAAAATATGTGTAGTGACGGTTATTGTCGCTTTTACCCTACAAAGGGGCCGGTGTCGGAGGTCTGCGTTGATATTTGAAAGTGCGTAGGAGTGTCGTGACTCGTGAGCTTTTGATTAACGGCTAAATTACTAAATAGTCGGTATGGTCGTCGGTTTGATTTGATAAAATATCAAAGCTTCTGTTGAAGAATAGACGAAGTAGGAAGGTAAAGAAATGGAAAAAGCTACAGAAAACTGAAGTAAGATAAAATTAGGTAATAAAGCTATAGTTGATTAACAGTCAAAGAACACTGGAGAAATAGAAGAGCAATTTAAACTGATTATTCCAAAAAATAACCAAACTAAAGTAATTGTAGCTCTACCGTAACACTACAATCTTTATAGGATACTAATCCAAAATTGACTATTCTTTATAATTTTGGAAATAAGTAGAAGATATAGTTAGTATATTGATAATATTCTTTTTTTAATGATACATTGTCGAGGTCACAACCCTCAGTATTAGATGATAAACGATGCAAAGAAGAGGGGGAGGAGTTATTATGGATATAACAGAACAAAATCAAAATCAAATTTAAAATCAAAATCAAAAGTCATCGCCCGTCACCACTTCCTAGTGTTTTAGCTGGGAAGAAGAAGTGGCGCACCAAACTCCCCAGCAACACATCTGTCTTTTAAGTTATAAAAACTTGAATTTATATAGCAGTATGTAAAGTTAACAAAACATGACCCAGAAAAATAATATGTCTAATATATAAAAAAAATAATTGACACTTGTTAGCTAGCACACTCCATTATTCCATCAAAAACAAACAAACTCAAGCATTAACAAGTAAATCAAACGAATTAAGCCCCCATGCATAAATGGAACATCTTTGGAAAACTAGGTAAAATGAAACAACTCTTAAGCCTATAGCAACATCCTTCCAAATTCTTCAAAACCTGATAATGCGACGTTGCCAAGGACTTAAAGAGATATTCTATCAATCCATGATATTGAATTTTTGTTCGTTAACAATCGTAACCATTTATCTAATGAACTGTACCCATTCTGAAAAAGACGTTACGATCTACTTCAAGTTCAATATGTTGCTAGATCAACAATATTAGCGGAACCGGTGGAACTGGTGTATGGGAGCGGCTGAGAGAACAGCTGATTTTGAGACCAGTTCGCGGTAACGGACAGACGGTATCATTTTGTTATTGAACCGGTATTCATTGACCTTTCGAATGTGTTATGGGGTTATGATTATGGTGGAAATTGTATTGGGGTTTTTGAAACAAAGACTGAGATTGACTTGTCTAATCTTGAAGAGATGACACTGATGTTATTGATGATGTTATTTGAGCAGCTAATGAGTGTAGAACTCGCAATAAACGGGAATGTTTGAGCATGAACTAAGGAATAGGTAAGAGTGCAGCACTTTTTTGAGACAATGGGAAGACTGTAGAACTCTCAATAGGCAGGTATGTATGAACGTGAACGTGAATAGGAAGTACTAAAACTTTCAGCACCTTCATAGGACAATGGGCAGATACTACCTATTAAAGAATGCAATCTTGACACAACTTCACTTGTTACTGATAGAGGTAAAAGAATAATTCCAATATTGTGAATATGACAGCATTAATGATTGTGTTGGTTTTTTTAAACGTTGGCCCACACTAGGATTTCTCCTGTATAGTGGGTGCATTTAGAAACATACAAACTCACTATAAGATGATTGTATCCATTGACTTGCTTTTCGAAATATGAGATTTAAACTGTGGATCATCATTATCAGTGTTATTTGCCAGTTTCAACTTTGCTTTGTCAGAAATGATTCTTTTGAATATTTTATCCTCACTAAAGATAAAGCTCATTAGCTTTTCTAAAGTATATTTTGAACAAACATTGTTTATGCCAGAAACATTACCAATTCTTGCAATCAATGAATTGTTTATTTTAAAAATATCACTCTCAGCATTTGCACTAATGACCGTAGTCTAAACATTAAGCAATTTTTATTTATAACTATCTGTTAAATGAGTCATCGTGAGATAGGTAAAAATATCTGTAAGTAAACAAAAAATTAAGTTGTCGGTTAACTTCTGATAAAACGTTTTTATTTTGAGTATGACACAATAATGATCATACGATTTGTTATCGTTGGTGTAAATATACAACGTTAACTTTTGTGTTACATAACTGCTTATCTGAAGCATAAAATAAAAGGAAAATGCATCAATGATATTCAGTTGTAATGCAAGCTGACAAAATTGTAGTCTGGGTAAATGACTTCTCTTTGCTATTAGTTAGAGGGAAGAGGACGTAACCAAAGAAACGATTTTGAAAAAAGAAAATATACTATGTCGATCCCAAATATTTTTTGTTGGGATAAGGCCTGTTGGGTAATATAGATGATGACTAACGAGATACCTACTTGAAGTCCTAAAGTCACTAACTCTAGGACCTTCGATTTGTCATCTTTCGGCATCCTCAATGCACAAGCGTCACTAACACAAACTTTGTCTAAAACACTGTAAAAAATAGAAGCAATTAATGCTCCTAAAAACTATTTTCTTTAAAGACTAAGATTTTTTGCATTGGCTTCTAGTCTACTAAAATCAATACCCATTCATTGTATAACATCACTCCTAATATTATTTTCAACAACCTTCAAACGTAACTCCTTTTCGGCTTAACAACCTTTTATCCGTTGATTCGTATCTAAAAGGAACCGACAGATTCCATTAATTCCAATAAGTTTGGCTTGTAGAGACAGACGTTACAAATATTTCTAATGTAAACACAAAAACAAAAAAATATAACGATATTCTGATCCGGTATTTGATTGTGATCTTCTCCTTGGTAAAAGGTCGGATACTGAATATGTGAATGAAGATTTTTTTGTTCGGACCGCGCCGGGGAGATATGGAGAAGATTAAAAAACACTAAAAGGTTTTGGCATATATTCTGTCTCTATGGGTTTGATTGGTGACCCTTTAGTATTGGTAGTGAATCGAATCAATCTCTAAATGTCTAAACGCAATTGATGTCCTAATTCAGAAACATCAATTTGTCTTTAGCATTGTGTGAAATTAGAACATCACTGAACAATATGTCTGAAATAGTCTCGATTCCTTATCCGTCTTATTTTGGGATGATGAGACATTAAAATCTTTAAGGTATGCCATGACATCAATTTTAAGTTGTACCACAATACTGTGACCGTTCCGATGTGAAGCTATTAGTAAAAAGAGAAGTGTGTATTGGACAATAGAAGCATCGAGGCGCGAGGCTGTTTTATGTGAGGAATGCGCCCGCGCACTGCCGTACGTCATATGACACAGGCGTATGCGCAAGTTTATGGTGCGGACTGGGGATTTGATGCTCACGATTTGATGTTTTAAGCGAATAATTAATGTGAAGCCAACATTGTTAATACCGCAAAACAGACGGGAGAAGCTGGAAACTATAAAACAAGTTCTTGCTCCTGTGTAGGAAATGCGCTCATCTTTGTTCTATTCTAAATCTATTTCTGAACTTGTTTTGAATTTTTCAGCCAAAGTTATTACAGGCCTGAATTTGAGGCCTTAAAGTCTTCTTTAAAAGGGTCTAACTCAATATCATTTTCGGGAGAACCGTCCTGCATGACATAATACAGTAACTGACATATTCTAATTGACGGAGGTCGTACGGTGCCACGGAACAATAAAATATTCCCGACTTCATATTCCCTTTTTGGACCACCCCGGGTTACACAAATAGAACTTAATTGGGCCAGAGATTAGTCGGAGATAAAATGCTGTATTTAATATGTATTATTTAGTTGTTGACAATACATGAAGTTTTGGTTATTTTGTTGAAGTATTGGGTGATGTGTTTTGTAAGAATTAGTTCCACACTCTCGTGATAAATTCCTGGTTGAGAGGGAATGAGATAAGATGTTTTCCTGTCCGATGGAATACTCCTATATCTACTTACAGGAGGTACCTAACTAAAAGCATATATAATTGAATCCTGCGATTCAATTAAAAAACCTAATTTTTCGTACATTTTAGACAGATGCGATGAGATAGAGATGCGACTAAGATGCGAATGCAAACGTTGCTTGAAAATTATTAAAATTGGCAATCAGGCTGAGATTTGCATTTGTGTTTTCTACGTTTAAATTCTATTGTTATGTGCATTCGATCCGAAAAGCGAACCACACGTTTTATCACAACCGTTAAAAGTTCAAGTTTCACTTATTTTCGCTCGATTATTGTGTGTGTGGTATACACACACAATAATCGAGCTTCTTTTAATTCCATTAGGAATGTCTGCTCTATTGAAAATAAAATTCAAAACCCCCATAGGTGTCCACTTTCAATATTATAACCAGCAAATCAAAGATGGCGGCGGCGCACAGCTGATAGTTGACAGTTCGCATTGTGCTGCACGCGCATCTGTCGACGCCATTGTTGCGGTCTGCGCGGGAGTCCCTTTGTTGAAGTGCTGGCGATATTTCTAGCTCCGAACGAATTGTTGGCAGGATTATGTTTTGAATTTAAATTGTTACGCATTTTCGGAGCTTTTGTGGTGTTTCTGTGTGACAGATATATCTTTTGAGGATCTCCTTGATAATTATTGTCATTGCATTCATACGTCACACACTAAACTCATGTATTTAATAGAGCTGATACTTAAACAATACGAAATGTGATACTTGTTGGAAAATACATTTACACATTTTTGTAACGCATGTATTTCAAAAATATGGAACAATCAACCTCTTTTACAGCACTAACCCAAAAAATATACTAAACTTGACGTCGTTAACGAAACATTCCAGAATGGTCGCGCCAAAAATATCCATTTTATTAGCCTTCCACACTTGGTGCTAAGATTGGACCAAGTTTTACTACTTCACTTTAACTTCTTTCAGACTGTATGACGACGCACCCTTTAATTTGTCGCCAGTGGATAAATATTGATCCCCCGTCCATTTCGAAAACGGCGTAAGTCCATGAAATTAAACTTTAGAGGTTTTATAAAATGTCTCGTCGGCACCATTTTCATACAGACTACCTACTTATTTTTTTATTGTTTTGCTATTAAATTTAAAATTAATTGATATTCATTGTTGACCTACAAGTTGGTTGGTGGAATTTGAAGATGACGTGTCATATCACAGGGAACATGTAAAATAGCGTCACAAATTGATATTTGCAAAAAGTGTGATTTGTGCCCTTTTCAAAATGACGGGCTCAATTATTTTCCTTGACTTGTGTTTACTTTATTGAAATTAACTATACTTATTTTGCTTTGTTAAAATGCAGTTTGTTTTCTTACCTTGACGTGATCATCTTTTACATTAAAGTAGGGAGAGTTTCTTTATGTTTTATATTCCTTATTAAAATGCAGTTTGTTTTCTTGGCGTGTTGTCCGTTTTTTTTTGTGGGTGGTGTCTCGCAGTCGACAATCTATGAGGTTGTCGAAACCATGATAAAAATCATGTTTTGTTGCATTAAATTTAGCTTTACTTAAATGTTTTATGCTTATATTCTGAACTTGCCTTAATTTATTCATGAACAATGAACATGATGTTGAACATTGGAGACCTATTAAAATTATCACATTTGAAATCCTAATTAAAATTACCTTACGCACCTAAAATATATTGCGAGAATATAGAGCTTGTCTAGTATGAAGACTGATGGATATACATGTGGATGGAGGATTCTTTTGCCTCCCTAGGAAGAGGCAAAAGGAAAAATTGATGAATCAAATCGTCACACAGAGGAGTGACGGTTGACAGAGAATTGAAGATGAAAATGTGTTGCAAGTAACAAGGAACAAGGGCAGGAAGGGGACACCGAATTCACAAACAGACACCCTGAACTCTTTAGGAGGACTGATCTGCTTCTGGAGGGAGGTTGGCTGGTTGGAATGACGGCCACCATGGCCCACGCACAATGGTCCAACATCAGGACTAAGTGCGGAAACCATACCCCGATAGATAAATAGGGCAGGAAGATGATGATGAATCGACAAATTATAAATAGTTCATTACCGTTTGTATCCATTAGATGATCGACCAGCTCCTTCTTCCTCAGTCAAAGGTTATCATTCCACACCATTTGGGTTCAGTAGATGGTCACCAGGTCCACAAAGGTGTAGGTGTATGGGCACTTAGGACACTCCAACATGTGGATTATGTTTTAGACAGGGGCATCGCGCTCACAATAGGTACCTATCAGACTAGTCGATAAAATCCTATATCTATCTATACTAACATAATAAAACTGAAGAGTTTGTTTGTTTGAAAGTGTCAATCTCTGGAACTACCGATCGGATTTGGAAAATTCTTTTTGTATATGACAGCCACATTCATGAGGAAGGCTACGAACGAGAAATTCCTACGGGAACGGGAAAAAACGGGATATGCGCGTACGAAGTCGAGGGCAAAAGCTAGTTTAATGCTAAATTGTCGAGCGTCAAGAGGTTCAAAACTATATAATTACTTAAGAACCCTCAGTTGATGGAATTAATTCATCTACTTCTCGTTTATTGAACTAGGTACATAAATACGTAACGCTTATGCCACATCCAGACTAACTGGTTATTAACGACCGTTCATTCATATATCGGCCGGATATTGGCTCTTGGTCTAACCGCTTCTTCCGGTTACTTTAACTGTTATTTAATTAGCCGGTAGTCGGTTGTAATTGTAACATTAAAGATTAATTTAATTACGATTACGGATCGTGGGTAGAGAAAGTTGACAAATCTGTTGGATATATTGGTTATGTGCGTGTATCCGTTGGTCTTTGAGCTTATGCAAAAGCACGGAGTATGGGATAAGTTATGCCGAATTGGTATCATCATATCAGCCAATTGCCGTCCACTGCTGAACGTAAGCCTCCCCCGAAGATCGCCAACCATCCCGGTTTTGAGCGGTCCGCATCCAGTTTGTATAGTCAAATTAAATCAAAATCATTTATGCAAATAAGGTAGAGAATCTGACCTTTTTGAGCGCCAAAAATTACAAGAGTCAGTCATAGGTACTTCAAAAATAATCTTATCTTATAATCTCCCTTATTTTAAGAAGGAAAAGTCGCGCAATAAACTCTTCAGCATCAAACACATCTTTCTGCCCATCTGTATACGTGTGTGAGAAATACGATTCAGTCCGAATCTGATTATATGAATATTTTTTTGGAAGCACCCAGTGGCTTTAACTGTTGAATGGCTGTAAACTGTTCATTGGCAAAATAATTTCTACCCAAATAATGGAGTTACTTATTGTAGGTGATAAGGTAATGACTTGTGAAAAATTAATAAATTGCGTAACTTTAGCAGCGCACGCAACGGAAGCTCTCAAAAAGCAATATTTTTTCCCTTTTTTGCAATATTTTTCATTTATGCTCCGCTCCTATTGGTCGTACCCTGATGTTATATAGCCTATATCCTTCTTCGATAAATGGACTATCCAAAACAAGAGAGAAGAATTTTTTTTTCATTTCCAACCAGTAGTTCCTGAGATTAGCAAGTTCAAACAAACAAACAAACTCTTCAGCTTTATAATAATGGTACAGATTTTAAACGCTCGCAACTACGTCTTACAATTTTTTTTACTGCGTCTTCCCTATGTCTTGAAAAATGAAAAAAAAAAACCAGCGATTTAGGCATAAATCATGACCATTCTTTAACTGATAGATCCCTAAAGCCTTTTCGAATTTCGAACTGGTTACCTTTTCGTAAGTATAGTATTAATTGATAACAAAAATGTCGGTACAAACTGTACGATATTATTTCCACATAAGTTCTTAAATTAGCTCAGTCTCGCGGTCTTGAAATTTAAGGCATTTCCTGTTATTGTATATGGGTTGCTCATCAGGTAGCCGAGGGTATGTATGTGCCTCGTATGACTCGATCAATTTGACCTTTATTATCATTCAGCTTAGCAACAACATTGATGACCTGCTTCACCACTTTTTTTTTAAGGATGGGAAATCATTAAATGACTTCTTCCGCTCTGGGTGGAGCGGAAGGGCGTGTCAGACTCTTACTGACTTAAACCCATCCGTGTTCCTTCTAAAGCCCTTTGTTCCAGGGCCGCGGTGACTCTTTCTAACAAATTCCGCAACCCTGGCAGGCTGTTTCACCACTTACGATTAAATTCCCGTTAATATCCATACAACTATGTTCCATTTTCGAATTTATTCAGTGATTTATAGCTCTTCGGAGATCGTGAAAGAGGCCCTTCAAATGAGTTCTTTATAAAATCACTATCAGTCTTATTCATAAAAACGTTATAACTATTATGTAGCTAAAATACCGATAAGCAGATTCTTTGTTCAAAATTTTCTATGGAGAATTTGAATTTAGAATCTCTTAAACAGTATTTTAACTAAGTGATGTTCAATAAGGTTTTATGAATGTAGTGTGAAAGAGTATTAAGAGAAAGCTATGCCTGAGAAGAATCCTGTTGAGGTTGACGAATGCTTGCGTAGTCTTTTCCTAACTAAGTTGGGGTCGGCTTCCAGTCTAAATCATCGCCGCAATGTTGCCCGCTTGTCGGTCTTTTACAGATTGTACTCCGGGGAGAGTGTCCAGGAACTCTACGACCTCATCCCACGGCCCCCCTTCTACCATCGGACATCTAGACGAACTGCAAGTTACCATCCCTACCGATGATATTCCACCAATTCGCACTAAACATTTCCAAACGTTTTTTTTAATATGCGCACAGCAAAGGAGTGGAACTCTCTGCCTGCGTCTGTGTTTCCGACCGAGTGAACAGGCTTCTTCTGGGTAAGCTCGCTCCATCGTCAACTTTGTCTCTGTCATCTATGACCTAGACTAGAGTCAAGAGCAAACATCTCAAAAATAAAAAAATGCAACTGAGACCATATTTTAACATGGTGCTACTGTATACATATCTTTGAAGAATATAGCGTTTACGCAAATACCAAAGTCACTGTATAAAAAGCGTTTTTCGGCAGATATGTTGATGAAGATGATGATAGATTAACCGCAAGGTCCACATGCTACAGCAGTGAAGTGAGTTCACCAGAGTACGGACCAGCTTACTTCTATATATGATGAATAATGATGATGTTGAATAAAGCTAATCTTAACCTAAATTCTGTTGAAAGAAAATTATGAAATTGTATTGTTGTTCAAAAAAAATCCCAAAGTTATTTTTAATGCCGTATAAACCAGCCAGTGTCAACTGTTTAAAAATAAAATAAATACAATAAGTAAATGTTGGCGCCACAACTTGTCGATGGCATAGTGATGCGTATTACCTCGATTACGATTACGTCTCGCCTGTCGACTGTCCGACGAATTGGTCGACTTACGTTCCGAAATACACTGTCACCGCTTCTAATTAGCTCAGTTAAGCCAATAAATGTAACTAAATATAAAGGGGGATGTGTTGTTTTCTTTGTTGGTAAACCCAACTTGTTGAGGGCTAAATTTATTGATGCCGTTAGCACATAAAGGTAGTTTATATACAAGTTCTCATACCTAAATAGTCAGAACACCTGCTACGAATGTGCTAACATCGCCTAGTTACGTCGCATTGAAACTAGATTCTAAAGCCACACAGTGCTCTATTAGATTTTATGCCAATCGTAAATTTAATTGACATTTGTGTTTGTGACTCAATCGCTCTTATCAGATAATTTAGTTTGAGTTCACTTTTATAGCTTTACAACAAAAAATTCTTAACTTAAGTATCTATTAAGCTTCTTGCCTTAAGTCAGACAAGGACTTATCGTTATGATGATGAAATAACATATCCGATCATGACGCTGTTGTAACCATAAAACCATCGACACAAAGACGCTAAAAGACCCAATTTAAATAACTAGCGATAACCGAACAATACTTTTAGAAATGTGAAAGTTAAAATCCGGTAGCGCATCCATCTGTACATACACGCATTTAGCTTATCACAAATTAAGGCTCAAAACTTATGAGCTGTCAGACGTAAGTACCATCGAATGACAGGTCTAATAAATGTGTCACTGCCTTTATTTTTTTTTCTTACGTCAATGTCGCCTCACTATTCCATGATTTAAAAGTTCCATGCCCTTTCTTTGTTTGAATTTCGAATTAGTGCGTAATGGGATGAAGCGGTTTAGCCGTTAGTCAATTTTAGTTTTAGTGATTGATGAGGCGATGGAAGTAGACGAGATATTTAATTATTATTGTTTGTTTATGGAATTTGTGGGGTGGGTGACAAGGTAAACTGTAAAATGTTAAGTCACACGGTCTTCTAATATTGGCTGTATTGGCACACTTCTCCAGTCATTGGTTTCCCTTGACATCAAAAGTTGCATTCTTTCAAGTACGTATATATGTATAGTGTACATTTATATATGCTTAACCTGCTTCGTCAGCTGAGAGAAAGTGTACTTTACTTACATTGCACTTGTCGATAAAAGGCATGCGATGTTCCACTGCATCTATTGTCACTTTCTTGTCAATGTCATCAAGTTTATCTTTGTGCGAGCCCGGTTTCAACATTAATGTTACTGGCAACCTTCATTCTTTAGCCGGATCTTTTCTAAATAATAAGTTTAACTCATGATAGAGCTCCTCTTTTTGCCTCCAATTTATGCCTTCTGCTTTCATAAAGGAACACCAAGGTAACGATGGATACATTTTAATTATGTGGTAAATGATATTGTCAGGAGGATCTCCTTGGCTGTAGGTTTCTAGCAGACAAGGGGGGCTCCCTTGGAAGTGTCTGGCAATAAGAAAAATAGAATTTGAATTAAGAATATGAAAATATGTTTTGTTTTTATATGGGACTCCGGTACCAGAGCTCGTTTAAGGCAGAGGCCAAATATATTATGAAGTTTAAACCCCAAACATAGTTTTATTTATACTAATAATATTAAGTAGCACTAGCGTGAGTCCGCTAGTGTTATACCTTCAATCATATTCATAGTAGTACTACTATGAATATGACTGAAGGTATAACCATCCACCTGCCCTTATCCCAATCATGTCAGTGTACATTACATTCTCCATCATCTCAATTACTACATCTTTTCTCTATATCATTTGCCATATTGACATTATAATAATAATAATAAAAGCTTCGACGACCATCTGTCGAAGCTGTCGTTGCGCGGTTGGGTAAAAGGCTTGATACAGAAGGCAGTACTTCTCGATACGGCTCGTATTGTGAGGAGGTTCCTTTCTCTGGAGCCCTAACCACCGGTAGCCAAGCTACCGGTGGTTAGGGCCCTGCTCCCGACACCGGCGGACTACTATTTTTTTATATTTTTAAATGTTTTTTTTTGTTACGACTGTTTTATAAAAGAAATATTTAAAAATGTAAATTTATATGTTAAGAAAATGAAATAAACGGATTAATAATAATAATAATTTATTCGCAAAACACAGTTTGACACATGTTAAAGTACACATAATTGTTACTAGGGGACAGAAAAATTAATTACAAAAATAGTGTGCTAGACATGGGTAAAGTACAGTCAATACAAAATTTGAGCCCTGACTCCTAAACTAGGAAGATCCTGTATCTTAGGAGGCAGTGTCTTCGCATAAATAGTGGACGATTAAATTATGAGCGTACTAGCAGACTCGGAAAGTCACATACAAGATATAGACTAAACGGTAAGAAATATATGTATATAAGCTATACATATATATATATATATTTAAGTAATTAATATTTTTAAGTTAAAACTAAGGTTTGCATAGAGTGTAAGTGTAGAGGGTATTTGTGTAGGTGTCGTGTCATGTGCAAGTTTTGTGTGGATGTGTGTGTAGGGCAGAGGGGTGTGTGGTGTGGTGTGGTGTGGCGTGGTGTGGTGTGGTGTGGTGTGGTGTGGGAATTTATTATTATTATATTTATACATTACAAACACACTGTCATATATTATGAGCTGTTTCAAGTGGTCTTTAATTTAATCTCTCATAACTTTTCCCGGCTTTTTCCGACACATATTTTAAATAATCAGCAAAAATATCTCTCCAACATCACTATATGCCCCGTAAAAGTCTTGTCCATCAATAGCGTAGGAGCGACAGTCAAATATCAATTCAATATTGTTAGCGTCTTGCACAATACCACAGCCGTGCCGGATGCAAACCAGTTCTAGAATTGTACTTAAAAGGACTAGGTTCGGTTAGGTGACGAAAACGGTGGCTAACTGGCTGGTGCCTAGAGGCTACCTTGTTTTGATCTGTAGTTAATTTAAGAGTTGTCTCTTTGTGAGAATGAGGTTGTTGGTTTATATTATGGTGTAGTTAGTAAGGTCAAAGAAATGGGGCGGAAGAAAGATGGGGAAGTTTAGGAATTGGGTGCTGAGAAAGGGAAATGCACAATCTGTTCAAAGTTGAGAAGTTTAATGGCAAATACTGTTGTAATTTACTGAATTTGATGAGGGTGAGCATATGCTGAATTATAGTGCTAATTAAGGGGTTATTCAACTCATCATCTTAAGTCAGGGGCGACAGAATCATTTGAATCTGTTGCGAAATGTCGTATCGATGAGTAAGGATGTCGTAATCAATTGAAAGATTTTGAAATGATGTTAGTGTACTGTTAATACTGTTATGCTGTCTGTATTGATAGGGGTGATGCAAATCAGCCGATCGATTCTGTAAACATGTCGAAGTGAAGGCTTGGGTGAAGTGATCACGAGGTGAGCTGTCAATTCATATAATCAAGATGGAATGACAGCTCACTTCGTGATCACGTGACATCTTGATTATATGGATTGACAGCTCACCTCGTGATCACTTCACCCAAGCCTTCACTTCGACACGTTTACAGAATCGACCGGCTAGTCATCTTATCTATGGTCAACTATTTTGAAAATTATATTGCCAACCAAACTTCAAATAAAGCCAGAAAGTAAGCCATGGGATGCGCGGGCGTGGTGGCGTCCTTAGAGCACCGCTCATTATGCAATAACAATAATCATATACAAATGAATGCATATTGAGTTTATGAAGTGTTTGTTTACTTTCAAAGTAAAAAGTTCTTATTAAAGTCAGTCACGTACCAACGCTCGCCGCGTGAGCACGTCCAATAGTTTGACGAGACAATCAAAAATAAATGGCGCCAATGAGGTCATATTGTGATTGTTAATAATCAGTTCTCGGTACGCTCGTGTGGCGAGCACACGACTTTTCCTATTATGTCATATTTTATTGATACGTTCAGGTGTTATGAACGGATGCGATATGAAGGGACACTCGGGTTGATTGAAGCCCTTGAGTTTAGCATTCATGGCTTTACGCTACATTCATATGCTCAAAGGGAACTCCGGCCGATTGATGAATGGGTAATCGGCGATAGCCTAGACCCTGGATAATCCAGGTTTGGAACCAGCTTATAAACCAGAATATTGAACGGATAGAATTTTTTTATGTTTCAAAAGTATTATCCATGTACTTACTTTCGAACTTGACTCTATTTCGATAGAAGAATGTAATTATATTTTGACAAAAAGCGTCAAAAGATTGCAAAAAGCTTGTTGAGTCTTCAAAATAATGAACACATTTTTTCACAGAACTTTGAGCTTTAAATATGTTCTTAATTTCGTCATCATATTACCTTACATCCAGTCTCCTTCGGCCCATATGACCTAACAAATTAAAAACATACTTCTTTATAAGCTACACAATGTGGGTCACAAAACGTTAACACCGCCACGTGTAGGATCGTCTTAAAATTGGGACACAATAGGCCAAAAAACGTCTATTTGTCCACATGTGCCTAAGATGTCCCGGATCTCTTCAACGCCATATGGGAGCGGTCATTTTGCTGCACTGTTTTTATTGGTTCCTCGGTTCGTGCCACATATGGGCTTTGACTGGAGGGCAGTTAGATGTTACAATGGGTTTAGACTTTAAAGGGACCGCTTGCAGGGACGTGTGGTTCGTTTTTGTGTGGTTTTAATTGATTTTCGCAATGTGGTGTCTGGTGGCAGTTGGTGCCGTCACTTTGTCTATGGTTTTGGGCTGTTAATTTCATTAAGAGACTTGGCTATCGTTGTTTAAAGTTAAGTCAGTTCATGTACTTTTGAATGTCTACAAAACAGTTAAAAAAATAGTACGGAGGTCTTACGGAGATTTTTTTTGTTGATGGATCAATAAGAAATATTGCCAAAATACAGGTTCCTGTTTTTTAGCAATTTTGTTAGCTGATCCTGAATATTCAGATTTGTAACCGTTTACAAAGCCTAGAGTAAAAAAACTTTTGCCACAATTCACTCTAGGATTTTGACTCTGTAAATTCTGTACTCCGCAGTGCTCACGTCATAAACTTCCCAATTGAAATAATCGTGTAAATTCATCCCTGTTTGCTTTTCCCATAGAAATATTATTTTATTAGGTGCTTCCAAAATTTTATTGCCTATTTCATAAAACATTCCCTACCACCGTCTATGAATGAGGGGTGCAGATGCACGTGGGGTGTTAAGGGCATAGGAAACAAAGGCCACGCAAGCGCATGGCATTAATTGAAATTCCTTTCATGCATGCTTGTTGTCACGGTTATGATCGCTTGTAGGTGAGCGGAGTTATTGAATAAACTGGCTTATGGTATTTTAGGGTTAAAAATGAGACTGTCAAATTCGATTCAATTATATTTTTTATTAGATTTTTTTCTCTGTTGAGGTTGGCAGTAACCTCATGTGAAAAACTGGAAGCCGCTCCTAATAGAGTTGGGAAAAGGCCAGGCAGCCAGGCGTATTGTGATAATGGTTGAATCCTAAATATTTCTTCGAAAATTATAGTGAACGATCGTGTGATCTAGGTTAACAAACATTTCTTCCCTTTAGATGAGAGGAAGAATTTGGCCATGAAGGACGAGGTACAGGTTTACATGATCCCCATATTTAGGGATTTTAAGGAGGTAAACTGTTGGATGAATATAAATGTTATGAAAAGAATAATGCAGGAGGCGTATTGATTTTTTTTATTGAATGATAAGTATAGAGAAATGGCTCAAGACCATAACTTTTTGTACATAAAATGTTATGATTATACAACATCCATTAAACGAGCAATTATTTTATATATGTATGTATAAAATCTGAATCTCGGAAACGGCTTTATATCCGTATGCAGGGGGTTTCGGGGGCGATAAATCGATCTAGCTAGGTTTCATTTTTAGAAAAGGTCGGGCTTTTTTTTGGTAAAGATGACCAAGCATTGCATAGCATTTTTTTTGGTAACAAAAGCTTAGCAATGCTTGGTCATCTAGGTACTAAACAATAATAACTAAACCCGTACTAATATTATAAATGTAAGTGTGTTTGTCGGTCTGATATTATAAATGTAAGTGTGTTTGTCGGTCTGATATATTTTCACGTCTAAACCGCTGAACAGATTTTGATGAAACGGACGTATAGAATATAACGTGGATTAGGAAAAGAATACTTTCATCCCAGCAATAAGTTCAATTGATATAATAAACAATGTTAACATTAGCTGCTTTTAAAGATAATCCATACTTCCATACTTTAATAACACTAATATTATAAAGGCGAAAGTTTGTGAGTGTGTGTATGTTTGTTACTTCTTCACGCGCAAACGGCTGGACCGATTTAGATGAAATTTGGTATAGAGATTGTTTGAGTCCCGGGAAAGGACATAGGATTATATATCCCGGGAGTATATTCCCTTGGGATAAATTTCGACATTCACGTAGAGTATCTGATAAACTGCGGATAACACCGCTGGGCGCAGTTAGTATTATTATTAAGGGGACAGTACTCTGTCTGTTACCTCTTCACGTCTTAACGGCTGAACGAATTTGGATGAAATTTGGTACAGATATAGATTAGACTTTAGAGAAGGACATGGTCTTTTCTTTTTGGAACTGGTTTTCTGAGTTTCGACTTTCAGCTCGCCAAGATGTTAGCAGAAGATAATTTACTTATAAATTCTTTAATAATGGGGTGGTGGGAGTTTGCGAGGTGAAATAATTTCCTATGAATCACTAAATATCTCTAATTTTTAAACTAAGCAGTTTTTATATAAGTGTTGGAAACTTATTTTGTAAATGCTGGTTGCCCTGTCATTGGCGACTGCATAAGAATGAGGCCTGTATAAAATATGCAGAAGCTGTTGGAAAACCTTTTTTAATAAATAAAAAAAAAAAATGAAAGATTTATGGGAGCAATAGTGTTAAAACAGTAAACTCTCTACTTTCCGGGAACAGGAGTGTATTTCCTTATAGATTCCTTGTAAGTTGGTAATTAGTGAATCATCTAATTTATACTCAAAACCGGTTTAAATATAGTATTAACTAATGGTAAAGGGCAAGTTATGCTATGCCAAATTTAATTTTACTTATATTGAGTAATTTAGTTAAGTTATTATTCAATTTTATTTAGATCATTACCCTGGCTATGTCTATCTTCTAGGGGTTAGATAAACTAGAAGACTATAACGAAACTTAAAAAAAATAGTTGTACCGACTTAAAAAAAGAAACACTACAAAGTATAAAATATGGAAGTCGGTGTTTTTGGTTGTTTCTTCGTATTTTAACAACGTGTTTTTTTTGCAAGTCAATTGTATAAGTTTTTTATTTTACTTTTTAGTGGTACTCCTCACCTAACAACACCACTGGAAAGTCACAGGAAAGCAAAACACGCAATTTCGTTTACTTGGATGTCATATTTAAATAAACATTCTATTAAATGGATGTTTCTATGTTATCAGGCTTTCGCTTACCAACAGGGCATTGAAAAAGTTAGGCACGATTTGGATTGACTTGCACTACCGAAATGTCACCTGGTCAGTCCCAAATATTTTGCACTTTTGACAATTTTTATCGCACCCTTTGTCCTGATCTTGAAGCCGGGTTTCCACTGCGAGCGGTGTGGACCCATTAATGACTTATTTTCCTCGCTAGAGAAAACCGCTTACACATATTTCCACCAACAAAGAGTTGAGCAGAAGTGATTCAGGCGGGCTAAAAGAGTAAGTAGACAGACAGATGGACAAGAGAGTGATCTTATAAGGGTTCCTTTTTTACCGTTTGAGGTACGGAACCCTAAAAATGAGCTCGCACTGGGAATCGGACACTAAACTCTTTCTTGGTGGAAACGCAAACCTATTTCATGAAAACGAAGTCCGCTCCGCTTAGCCATTTCCGGCTCATTACTCTTTCGCGGTGGAAACCGGGTTTTAGTCTCAGTTCTAGGTTCTTAATGGTCGCTTCAGGTTGGAAGCTGGCCTAAAAAAAAACATACTAAAAAGTATACCGAGTAGTAGTGGTACCTGGCAACTTGGCATGACTGATGGAGGCTTTCTCTATTCAGTTGAGGATGAGGACTGATGAGGACTGCTACCGATTGTATCACATTACTCCGACAAACAAAATCCCGACGAACGCTATCTCGACAGATCATTTCACCGACCTGCAGTAGACCGACAGAACAGTAAGCCGATGGAGTTTACCTCGACAGAACGCTATCTCGACAATCAACACTAGTTCGACTAACAGTTGACCGATTGAATGCCATCCCGGCGTGCAGTAGACCGACAAAAGACTAGGCCGAAAAGGTTTATCACGCCTGAAGAGTATTAAACACACAACGGACCGTCAAAAACACAAGCAGTACCATTTCAGATCGATGCCGATACCATCACTCCCAAAAATAGGAAGTCCTGTAGCTTCTTGGAAAGCATTCCCACGACTTTACACCCTAAACACATTCAACCCACGTGGTATTCCCAGCACCCTAATTGATATTTTTTGTAGCATCCTTAATGAGTAATTATTCTGCGGGCCAAATCGATTACCGACTATTGTCGTTAATTGAAAACTGGCCGTTCTAGCAGGAAATGAGTCCTCACCCTTATTGTGTGGAATGAGGTCAGTAGAGATAAGGGTATTATGGGCTTAATCGGTTTTTGGGTATTATTGCGGGTATGATATTATGATGTTTTTGGTCACGCACACCATATTAACATTGGGGTTCAACTTTAAAGGCGTGTATGTCAAAATTAAGCTGATGAGTGTTTTTATTTATTTATTAGTTGCAGAAGTATTGCATGCGAGTTTTTCATAAAGTTACATTTAGTAACACAATGGCGGTTTTTTCGCTGACATCGATTTCTACTTTGAACTTTAAGGACTGAAAAATCTTGGAACTTTAGAGGGTTTAAATAAATGGTGATAAAAAGGGTTTAGCGAAGATTAGGTAAGAAATATCCTTATATATAAAATTCTTCCGTTATTGACTGACTCAGTGACTGACAGACAACGCAGAGCCGAAACTACAGGTCGTAGAAAGCTGAAATTTGGAATGTAAGTTCCTGTGGAAGTGTAGGGGAACACTAAGAGAGGATTTCCCGAAATTCTCGCGGCAAAAGCTAGTTAACAAATATTTAGTTAGTCATTAACGAGCCCCTTTGTAATGGCAAGTATATTCCAGATCTACTTATCAGTTGATTAAACACTTTGATTGCTCCCTTGCAAATAAGTAGAGCGTTCAAAGTTAATTCTCTAATTCGTATTGGACAGTAATAGGTACCCATTGGATATGCAGAGTGTGACCAGCAAATTATACACTAGATACACTAATCGATAACGAGTGCTTTTCACGGTACAGATACTTTAGTTTTGAGACGTTATGGTAAATTCGACGAGCTGATTGGTGCTTGCAATAAAAAAAATAAAAACTCAGTTCTGCTCGGTTTTTTTTTGTACAAGCCCGCTACACTATTCCCTATATTGTTCTGTATGGTGTCGGACGTAAAAGAATAGCACCATCCCATCACTTCCCGTGGGTGTCATGAGAGGTGACTAAGGGACTCACCAGAGAATGGGCAGCAGCATTCTCTGTGCATAGCAACCGCTACACTGCTATCGCCAACCCGCCTGCTAAGCGTGGCGATTATTGCAATGCTATGTCCAGCAGTGGACGTCTTTCGGCTGATATGATGATGATGATGATGACACTATTCCCAGCCACTGCAATTTCTGACAGCCAGGATGCCTGCCTATGAACGTTCTTACTGATTCGCTTATTATACTTATTACCTAAGCCATTATTGTTAATAATAAACATTATATTTCTTTCCATAATAGCAAACTGTTCTAAGTTATGATACACAGGACACAGGACACAGGGACAGGGACAGGGACTACATGTAAATATGCTGACAGGGCAAAATGCAACGCTCCCCGCACATAAGTAGAGCGGCCAGTCGTCTGCCCCACGCCGTGACAATAACTAGTGTTCCTTATTACGTATTACAAGAAGTATCTCTGTGCCCGGTGTAATAACCAACAAATAAACGTTATTCTAAACACGGTGACTTTATTTACGCTTCCTCTCCAACCACGACACAAGTAAAGCTGCGACAGTCTAGTACATTGGATTTCCCCGTTTAGTAATCAGCGTGTCGTGTGACACACAGGCTTCTTCAGCTTAATTTGCCTGTACCAGTAATAAAGCTATGGTTTTAGGGTTCCGTACCCAAAAGGGTAAAAACGGTCCATGATAGTTAAACCGTTGAAATTTTCACAGATGACGTATTTCTGTTGCAGCTATAATAATAATAAAAAAAAATTTATTAAAAATCAAAGGGGGTTCTCATAGAAGAAACATGTTTTTTTGTTGTTTATGGTACGGCACCCTTCGTGTGAGAGTCCGACTTACACTTGGCCAGTTTTTTCAATAGATTAGAACATAAATGTTGATACTGGGGCCTGACATTGGGTAGTCATACCCAGGGTCAGGGGCTGCCCACTTGCGCAAGACGTATTCCATGGATCTTTAGATTTTAATCTTTAATAATTTAATGCGTAAAACCACTTAACTCGACATCCTTTGTCGGTATCCTTAACCAACATTGTCATTACTAACCGAAGCTTATTTTAACCCACCGTTAGCTAAATTTTCAGCTTGTCCAAAACGGTACATCCAATCAATCACTCATCTATTGGCTAAATCACTTCAAAATATTCAAAATAAACTTTAAACTGAGTTTAGAGCAAACTAATTAGCTTGATACGCCTTCGCCAAAGTATTTTACGGTGTTAGAACATTATTTACGAGGTACGGGAATAGCAGACAGATTGACAGCGAACTAATTTTGAACAAGCGTTTACTAGTTTTTAATAATAAGGAACCCTCGACTAACAATGTGTGGGGTGGGTATGCGTTTTGGGGAACCCGGGATAATTCCTGGTTGCTTTATGACTATTATATTATTGGTTGTTGAATATATAAAATTCTTTCCGTTACTGATTGAGTGAGTGAGTGACTGACGGACAACGCACAGCCGAAACTACTGGTTGTAGACAGCTTAAACTTGGCATGTAGGTTTCTTGGGGAATCTAGGGTAGCACTACGAGGATTTCCTGAAATTCCTACGGGAAGAGAAGAAACGGGATATGCGCGTACGAAGTCGAGGGGAAAAGCTAGTTCGTTAATATTTTTACTGTATGGTTCTCGGAGGAGCTCGTGGCAAAATAATAACAGTTGATCTTCATGGTTCAACAATACTTGTCGAGGTCTGTCCGTGGATGGGTGTCCATCTTAACATACCGAGTTTCATCCGTGCCTTTTTTTTTTTTTTTAGGGATTGGAAATCATCAAATGACTTCCTCCTCTCTGGGTGGAGCGGAAGGGCGTGTCAGACTCTTACTGACTAAAACCCATCCGTGTTCCTTCTAAAGCCCTTTGCGTTCCAGGGCCGCGGTGACTCTTTCGAACAAATTCCGCAATCCTGGCAGTCCGTGCCTTGCAAACCAAGTTTAGCTGTTGGTCCTAGATGTTAGTCATTACGGGCACTCAGAAGCCAGGAAATCTGACACCAGTCTTGTATAAATGCTAGTTCTTTTAACTCAACAGGCAGATGTGTTGCTGGGGAGTTTGTTGCCCCACTTCTTCCCAGCTAAAACACTAGGAAGTGGTGACGGGCGGGCGTTTTGGGGGACTGTCTTTATGTAGAACTTTGACGTTCAAAAAGTGCTGGCACTCAGCCTAATTTGAATAATTGACTTTTGTATTTTGCCATCTGATGTTGTGGTACCCAGTTACTGGGTGGCGGAGATCTGATAGGCAGTCGCTCCATGTAATATACTGGTTCCCAGCTGCATCCGGCTAGACTCCAACATAATTAGAAAAGTCCAGGCAGATTGACATTTTACTGTACGGTTTTTATCAATTGTCTAGGAAATGTCATTCGAAGGTTTACCTTCCTTGGTTTTCCCACATTTACAGGTTTAACCAATTTTTGCAATAATTGCTGTTGACCCTTAACAGGTAGGTAATTCGATATCAGACAAAAACAAAAGAGTATTTAAAGAACAAGGAATTAATATAAATGTTGTTTATTCTGTGCATCCATATTCATACTTAATATTTTAAATGCGACATTTACTTTGAATGTCTGACTGTTTACTACCACCGCTTCACGTCTTAACAGCTGAACGGATTAGGATGAAATTTTGGCTAACGGGTAGACCATATCCTGGAATAAGACAAAGGATAATTTTCCTCCCAGGAGTAGGTTTTCTGGGAATCATATTCGACTTTCATGCGAGCGAAGCTAGTTAATAATATAATAATAGAATATTTTCAGGTATTTTTTTGAGGTCTTTAAAAATAATCATACTAACCTATAGTAAAAATACACAACATATCATAAATTTATTTATTTACTTGACTTCTTTTAATATTTAGAAACTTAAAATTATTTAACTATAACTTAAAAAAAACTGCATTGCATACCTACAAAAAATCGAATTAAAGTATAGTCACCATACGTTTCACGAAAGCGCGGATAAATCACTTTGACATTTTACACGTCTTTGTTTTAACTTGAGATTAAGTTTTTATTTATAGTAACCTTTTTTACTGGACAAATTGACGTAAATCGTCAATAAACGTCTGTAATAGATACAAAACACATGTGTGCTGTACATATTAATTATTGTCTATAACTTTTAATCCCTTGTGAGGTAAGGGAGAAGCAGATAATGTTTTTTCAAGCCATATGCTGAGTTGAGAAATTTCACGGCTCATTTTTTCTGCTCTACATAAATTATTTTGTCAATTTCGCTTGTTTTTTCAATGGGAATTCAAGTTTCAAAACAATTGTAGCCATATTTAGCAAGGTGTCCTTTAGTTGTTATGAAAACAATGCTTAGTGGTAAGTTTATTTTTAATGCTCTAAAACGACGCGTGGTACGAGCAATGTCTTGAAAATGAAACAGTTTATGTTTCCTGTTACTAGTCTTATTCGATATAAGAACATTGGCAATCAAGAGCAAGAATTTTGAATTGACGAAAGCTGCCAGTTGCCAATTGAATTCCAATTTTTAAAACGTTTGACTAAAAAATTGGCCAATTGTGAGATACTCCCACTTGTTACTGATAACTCTCACAACCCATTCCCTCATCCTTTCTCAGGTTCCCAAGCCAGAATAAGGAAGAGCAATAAACAACAGTTTTAAAAGCCTACAGTCGTCTATAAAATGGTTAAAGGGAAATAAATGTCATTTGATTTTGTTTTGATTTGCGCAATTCGTTAGTTGTATTTCGAGACACGTACCGCCGTATCCGGTACTCAGAACAATTGCCTGTAGCGCAACTCTTTTGCCTATTGGCTATTACCTACTGTCAATATCTATATTGGCTATTTTACACATTCTATGACTCATTTTGGACACAATTGTATGGTATGCTTTTAAAATGCTAAGGCATTTTATTGTTGTCACCTTGGGTTTCAATCAATTGTTGGCGAGATATTGAATAGACGCAAGCTTACTAAATGTGCCGTCATTCATGTTTCTTTGATCAATTTCAAGTTTTGGTTAACTATTTACTCATTCATATTGAATAGATCAAATACATAAAATGTATACTTTTAACAAATAAGGATGAGATGTACGGGATCTGCAGCCAATCTTTAAATAGAAAAATTGTAGTTGATTTACCTCTGGATAAGGCTTTTCTAGAAGATCTCCAATACATTTGATACATCAGTATCATCATTAATAAACCCTTTTTGCCACTGCTAAACACATACTCCTGTTTATTTGTGCCAATCTCCACACGCGTGAGGAGCGCATCTTTAGAAAAATATCGTCAGTAATCATTACCAGGATCCATAACTCAATGTCCATCATTCAATGGTCGACCTGTCATTTTCTATTTGAAAATCCTCAAAGAACAATACCCGTCCTTAAGCCCAAATGATGCTTAAATATCGTAAACAAAACTGGCCCAAACTACAATCAACAGAGTACTCTAACTACCCTTATATCGAACCGTGCCAACATCAAGTATCTAAGTACCCTCAAACTTAGAACTTACAACCCTATCTGAGAACAATAGGATAGTAGGGTTCGGGTGGTCCAGGGGCTGATTTAACCCCCGTACTTATAACGAGGGGCAGTAATGACCCCTTTTTTGCTGCTCAAGACAATCTTTAGTGCTGAGCGTTGTAAAATAAACAGGGAGCTTGGTAGGGATGGAAAGTGATTGGGGATTCATTAATTTAAAGTCCAGAAATGTTATCAGTAGTGTGATTTTTTTTTCAATGCGTAATCTTTTTGTAAACATTCTGCCAAAGTGTATAACAGTTGGAGGAATTAAACGATGATTCAATGTAGAACGAAAGTAAGATGATAAGAAGCAAATGATTGAGAAACTTATTTGGGAATACAAAATATAATTTCTTTAGGAACTTTTATAGCCATGTTTGAGAAGATTAAGGCAAGCACTCCCAATGGAATACAAAACAGACAGACAAAAAACTAAGACATCTTTCTCCCAAATGTCAACTCCAAAGGATGTAAAAACAAAAGCTTTCTTACTATTCCACTCACAGTTTCCTTCGAACCCCTCAAACTTTAGCACTCAACGCGCATGCGCTGCGGGCGTCAGCTGCGCGCGCACGTGGCTTCAGGAAGTCGCGACACGCAATCCTGCGCAGCCATTGTATCGATTCGCGTCTTATGCACCCCTGGTTATTACGAACCATAAGCTCCACGAGTTTTTTATGGAAGCTTTAACCACCCATCCGAGACGTAAGTTTATAAAAACTTGTTAGAGTTGTGGATTGTGGAGCAACTAATTAAACTATGTATGAAGAAGTGCTTGGATTAAAGGTCTTAGATTAAGGCCCCGAAGACAATTTAACAGTTTTTGTTCTAGTTCATAATTTTTATAAGGGGTATAAATCTTTAGGTATTTCTTTCTTGCCATGTTCGTTGGCATGGAAAAATTGATTGCGCACTCCGAACAATGCGCTTAAGTCGCATTTAAAACCAGTCTATATTTGCGCTCGCACATATTATCTTGGAGTTTTTGAAAAGAGAGAAGGGTGCCACCCTCTCGTTACGTGCAGTTATTTTCTGCGTTTATAGGGCGTTGCTAATCCAAATGAATGTGTGAGGTTGGTATATGGGTTTGAAGTCTTAGTTGAAATGCGCTTTTGAGCACGGGAACTAAAGGAGTTTCGAGATTTTTTTCATTCATATCTATGTTTTCTATGCTTGCGTAGTCAAGGACCGTTAATTGTTTAAATTAAAGCTTTAAAAGTGAAAGGGTAATAAAAGTAGATATTCCATTCCACAGAAAAAACCTACTGTGTGCCTCTCCCATAAAACTAGTTGGTGACTAATCAGACTTTAACGAACGACATCAACACAACAAACTGTAAATTAACTGCCAATTCATTACATCGCGAAGATGACCGTTCGAAACTTTTTTTGTTGTGAGAAGTAGCCGACGCGATCCGATAAACAAAAGAAAATCCGACCCAAAATCCATAGGTGGCCGGAGTCCGGACACTCCGAACTGCAACGACGCACACATCGCCACCCTACACGCGCGCCCCTCCACCCGGTCAAGTCGCAACTTGCACAGGCTGTACGTTTTGTTGCCCTCGTCCGTCGATTCCTCATTCGTCCGCGGACCGTGTAAGCGAGCGCGCGTGTCGCTCGTCATAAAGAGTTTAGTGAACGAGTGTTGTGCTTATGAACAGTCAAGATGGTGCGTAGCTTATCGCAGTGGACGAAGACCCTCAGCTTCCCAGCGAGGCTGTCTCCCAACCGCACTTCCAAGGAGAGCGTCGGGAATGGACCCTCCTCCCCAGGAGTGTCGCCGACTCCCAGCGCCTCATCGCTCCCCCAGAGCTCGGATAAAACTATCACGCCAATACCTATCACCGAGATCAGTCAAATCGTAAGTCTCCCTTTTTGATTACGGCAAGTTCCCTCCGCTGAATTATTTCTTCGAGAGGGGACATTTGTGTAGTTGCAGCTGCAACACAAGTATGCGTTTTGAATGCCAAGTAGTTCATTATGTACGAAAACTTACGGTTAGCTAGTTCGCAGAAAAGTGGCTCTAAGTCTACTTTACGAATACATAATTAAATTAGTTATGGTATGTAGAATTTTATGTCAAAAATTACGAAAAATCTTTATTCATGCTGTATAAATTTGCAATACATAATAGGATTTTCCTTGGAAGCTCTACGAATTTGGTCATCGTGCACGCTTCAGTTATTTAATTGGGTTGTCATAACGAGAGAACGTCCTTGAAAAACCGTCAGCATAGTTACCCTACTTTGAAACAATAAGATTACAACCCAGATTTTATTACGCGATGACAATATGGTTAATGCTGATGACACCACGATGTAACAACACTTATGAAATAACACATTACTTGGGGAAATTACTCTTACACCAGTTACACCTTTGTTTACAAATACCAGCGCGAATGCCTAACAGACCTTTATCTCAATAAGGCCAGCAACCGTTACCTAGCTTTCCCATAACCGACCACGTATACGTGGATGAAATTTGAACCATACTTTATGGGACAGAACACCATATTAGATGGTCATTAAATACAACAGTATTGAAAGGAAGTGTATCAAAAAGCATATTCATTTCCGACGAGACACGTGGTTCAATCGTGTCCATTGCTGTTTATATTGTGAGACACGTACGCGAGACAGTGTGGGAACGTTCGTTGGATGCCAAAGTCCGCGATGGTGTATGAAAATTAATGTTTGTTGGTGCGCGGGGGCCGGTGCCAGCGCCGTTATGTCCCCCTTGCACTCACCTTGGCAAGGCCGCGTCGAGGTGCGAGTTTTTTGCGAAGCATAAAAGCACGACTTTCACCTTTTAAGACGCCTTTCTAAATGCTGAAGTCTGTTTTTGATTCAGGTCTTAGGTTTTAAGTACTTGCTAGTTGTTTGGGTAGTGTAGCGTAAAACTTGTATGAGTTTGAATGGGCCTTTTCTTTGAAGGATCACTGGTACCGTTCAGAAGGCTGTTGACCCGAAGATACCTATAGCATTTAACCGGTCATTACATACATTGCTCACTGACGTGGCACTCATATTTCCAATAGGTACGTTTTTTTATGATCTACGTGTAATCTTGCATGTCCGTCTTACTTATCAGTTTTTGTCTAAAAAGGCGATACCGATAATTTTCTATTAATGTAGGTTACTAGTCCAAAATAAGATGGTAAAGCGGATTTCGCACTTATCAAGAGCATTCAACTACTGAAGTACTTAGATGACCTAGAAAGTACATTTTAAAGCCTAGCTAATTTTCTCTTCTAAATTGATTTGCTGCATATATTAGGAGTTTTATTACTTAATACTCAGCGCTATTTAAAGTATTGTTCTTACCTAAAATTATGAAGTTAAAATATTTCTGACGAAAAATTATGTCCCAATTTTTCGGCGAACACATGTGTAACCTACTTATCAAAGTTATCTTATCATGACTTTGTCAAATATTATGCGAAAACCAGCGGCAAATATGTATATGCAGAAATACACGGATTTTAACGATATGCAAAGAGCGTTCAATTTTACCTACTTAAATTTGCTTTGCAGATGTTGCAATGTCGTCGGGTCGTGTTAAGAATTCCATTTGGGGATAAAATGTACAGCAGTGAACTTAGGAATGCATTTCATAATAATAATCGATGTAAAAGATGTAGTAAGGAGCTTTTCCGTTCATAAAACATAATTTCTCATGAAATAATACTCCACGTTTTTATCTCTTCATAAGAAGTTTTAACTTTGGCCTAGTCTAAAGTTAACTAAGTCATTAACTACTCAAGTACTTAATAGTTATTCCTAACCTCTGAATTGAGAAATTGATGCAAGAACTTGTCAAATTCTGTTTAGGGTTCCGTACCTGAAGGGTAACCAACGGAACCCTATTATTAAGCCTCCGCTGTCTGTCTGTCTGTCTGTCAGCGGGCTGTATCTCAAGAACCGTAATAGGTAGACAGTTGAAATTTCAGACATTATGTATTTCTATTACCGTTATAACAACAAAAATAACAAAAATTAAATTAATTTAACAATAGCAACCCTTACAAGAAACGTGTTTTTTTTTTGTTTTTTGGGACGGAACCCTTCATGTGAGAGTCAGACTCGCACTTGGCCGGTGTTTTTAAACGATTTCAAAAAAGGAAGAGGTTATCAATCAATTCGGTTATTTTTTTTGACGCTAAAGTTTCAGAAGTGTCTCAACTTCAAATACTCAATTTAGCAATGGGTTCATTCTGAAGTTTTTCCGAAACCTGAGTAGGTACCTCAGTAACTACTTCTCCCATAAATTGATAAATCCCAGATATCAGAGGGAACGAAGTATATTGCCTATTACTTAAGTAGAGTAGGTAAGTTCTACTCGAGGATAATAAAAATGATAAATGGTAGGTACCTACTAGTTTGATTAATCAATAATTAGCTACAATAAAACTGATTTACAATTCATTGCGAACCGTAGGTTTTTTTTACTTGCTTGATGTAAATCTTACCGTGTTGGGCCAACGTAAAGTTTTAACGTTTTTAGTGATTTTTAACAATTTTATTGTAGCAACACTATTTTAACATGACGTTTGAAAGACAAGATTTTTATGTTTTAATAAAAGTAGCAGTTAACCTACATGATTTTATGGTGTCACCTTTTGTAGAAAAGTAGAAAAATAATAGCTTATGTTAGCATAGTTGAGTTTTTGAGCTGTTGTAGGTACTGTTTTTCAACGAAGTTACGATTTTTTTCTGACCCACTACGGCCTATGCTCTAAAATTGTGACTCACATTATTTTTTCCATGCTCAAAAACTTGACTTATTGGTACATCTTAAAAAATCATGGTAATAATACCATTACTTTTTACCGAGGGCCATAAAAGAATTACCTTGTCATTAACGATGATCGACAGAAGACAATTCGCAATAAAAATCTTTCCGTCCATGCTTAGTGTTTCCAGCAACAAAATGTCAAACTGCTATGACCCACGTCTTAAAAAATACTCGCAATAAAAAATCATCGTAAAATAAATTGATGGCTTTCTTTTGGCGCCATTTTCGATTTATAGCGCGTTTTTTGACGTGTTCCGAAATTAAAAAGTCATTTTAACAGTGAAGGTATAAACTTTTATTTGAAATAAGAACTAAAAAGACATTATTTTGTTGATGGTATGGTTGACTGGTTACAAGTCACCTTAGGCGCGGAGCTAGTAACAACTTTTGTTATTTAACAAGTATGTGAAGCAAAAGTAATGTGCTTTTAAAATGGCGTGAAGATACTATTTTTTACCACTAATAACTTAAGAATTCATTTAGTGCAATTTCGAAGTGTGTATTGCACGCACACTGTCGGCCCTCGTTTGGCGAGGCAGGATTTTGCACATTCCTTGCGCGCTTGCTATGTTTATAACACTTTCAAAGTGTGATATAAAAACAATAAGGTTGGATCATTAAAACGTGTGTTCGTCTTTATTTATTTTATCATAATTTGCGATTGCCACTTGTCATGTTGCTTGTTCCTACTTTTAGTGTCGCTAAAAGAAATGATCGATTTATAGGTTGCTCAAGTATTGTCAACATTATCAGTAACATTTTACCAACATTTTCCTCTTAGTATTATTCCTCGTAATGTAACTCTAAGAACAGCTTGTTGACTTAAGATCAATAGGCCGCAGGTTAAATCGACCCAATTGAACTTTAGAGGTGAAGTCAAACACTATTTAGTTATTTTCCTTAGTTGGATACGTTGAGCACGATATTACATTACTAACAAGCTTGCTTTTATTAGGGTTCCGTACCCATAGGGTAAAAAGGGCTAAGACTAAGACTCCACTGTCTGTCCGTCTGTCTGTCACCAGGCTGTATCTCATGAACCGTGATAGTTAGACACTTGAAATTTTCTCAGGTGATGTATATCTGTTGCCGCTATAACTAAAGATAATAAAAATGAAATAAAATGTTTTTTTCGGCTTATGGCACGGAACCCTTCGTTTGCAAGTCCAACTTTGCACTTGGCCATTTTTTTAAAAACACTTAGGTCTCCCGTTCTGTTTCCTCCAATCCTAACTTATATTCTTGCTAATATTATAATTGCGAAAGTGAGTTTGTTTGTTACGTTTCTACGCCTAAATCGCTGAATCGTTTCTTATGAGAGAAAGAGATATGATAAGGGATCCTACTAAGTAGCCTACTTTTGAATACTTACGAAGCCGCGGGCAAAAACTAGAACTTCAGAAAGAAGCCTACTTCCATGTTAAAACAATTTTCATCAATCTGCTGCAGTTTTCAGAATACTTAGAGACTTTTCACAATTGACCTATGTTGCTTACTGTACCCACCTATTTACTTCTTTTTAATTCCATTACATTTAATACGCTACCAAACACATTGCAGTCCGACCAACACCAAGTAGGTATAAACATTTCTTACTAGGGCTTGACATTTCGTAATGGAATGATGATATTTCCAAGCGCATAGTAATTCACACGCGTAGTGCTGATGGGTGTCACAGCTTTCTCATGTTTTCTATTTTTTTTGTGGGATTAATATGATGCAGTATTAGAGGAAATAGTAGAGAATTAATATACTTATCTCTTTGCTGAGATTACGAAAGAAAATAAACATTCAACAAAAAATATATATTACAAAGTAATTTATTGATTTTACAATAAAGGACACGATATTATTTGCATTAATTTGCCAACTTTCTTTCAAATAATACGTAGTTACCACAACAGAGCAGACAAAAATAATTACGTGATAAAAATGAAATAATTTTCTAAAATGCAAGTCGGGCATTTTGATTAGGTATTTTATTGTGTCGGTGGCGGAACGAACATCTGCGTGTCAAATTCCTGCGTGCCATGTGCAGTGTAGGCTTGGGAAACGAACCGTGCACATGAGGCGGGGCAAAAAAAGTTGTTACTATCGAATGCTCCTGGCTAATAAATACTAAGGAGTTAGAAACTTTGAGGAGCTCGAGGCTAAATATAACAGCCGCATGGGTCGATCTTCAAGGTTAATCAACGTTTGCCGTGGATGGGTGACCATCTTAAAATACCGAGACTAATCCGTGCCTCGGAAAGCACGTTAAGCCGTTGGTCCCGGCTGTCATTTGAAGATCTTTGGCAGTCGTTACGGATAGTTAGAAGCCAGAAAGTCTGACTCCAGTCTTGCCAAGAAGTACCGTGTTACCCAGTTACTGGGATGTAGAGGTCTGGTAGGCAGCCGCTCCATGTAAAATATTGGTATTCAGCTGAATCCGGTTCGACTGGAAGTTTGGCCCCAATATAGTTGGGAAAAAGTTGGGCAGATGATGATGATGAGCTTTTCGATTTAAACTGGACTCTCTGACTAATATTTTTGGTTTGACTGACTAATAAGTTGGAAAGCACGTGATGACTGGATCACATTTCAATAAAATGTAGGTCAAAATTTATTATTTAAAAAAAAATACAATTATACTAGCTTTTGCCGCGAGATGTACGCGCAAATCCCGTTTTTCTCCATCCCCGAAATACAGAGTGTAGGGAAGCGGACTTTGTCGAGGCGATCGGCGGCGGCGACCTCTCGCGTCCGGCCCTGGTTGAATCCATGGTCCGGAGCGAGGAGGCTTGGGAAGCGGTCACCTCCTTCTGCGAAGCAGTAATGCTAGCAAAGGAGGAGGAGGGCCGCGCGAGGGAAAGGCAAGGCCTTCGCCCCAACCGCCGCAACAGGAGAAGACGCCCCGGACGTCGGGAGTCGCAGGGCGATCCCCGGCCACCGTAGGCGCGGGCCTGCGGACGGCGAGCATTGGGTGGCTCGCTGTCCGATCACCACCAGGCCCGGGTCGATGGCGCGTTGTGTTTCACGCGCGCCTCAAAGAGATGTCAGCATAAAAGACGGGGCCCGCTAGGGCCAAAGCCTGCCAGGGTTGCGGAATCTGTTCGAAAGAGTCACCGCGGGTTCCTTTAGAAGGAACACGGATGGGTTTTAGTCAGTAAGAGTCTGACACGCCCTTCGGCTTCACCTAGAGCGGAAGAAGTCATTTGATGATTTCCCATCCTTAAAAAAAAGGGAAGCTACATTTATACGACCAGTAGTTCGGCTTTGCGTTGTGTCAGTAACTCAGTCACCAGTTACGGAAGAATTTGATAGATATTGATACTGAGGATAATCAATTGACCATACTCAATAAAAATCAATTGTTCATGGTCAATTGATTATCATCAATATCTATTTAGAACTAAGGGCTTTTATTATTAAACTACTTATTGATTTTAAGGCACTTCCCTCTTCAAATTCCAAAACATCACTCGAAATAATAATAATATTTCCAATAAAGGCCTCACAAAAGTCCTCGACATTGAATAGTAACCATAGATAAAGGAAGAGGGTGGTTTTTGTAGCGTCAGCTGTTACCGAACTCGATACCCGGGGTGTTTTGTACAAAGGACGCAAATAATAGAGATTTCAACGGATCTAATTTTTTTTCATCGATTTTATTTAACGAGTAGGTATTAGTTAAATAGTTTTTTTTTCGGTTAGGTATTCAATGTTGTGGATAATTATCACTTATGGTGTAAAGGGGACCCTCTAATTATTTTAAGGTTGTTAAGGGTGCAAATTGACCTATGAATGCATTTGCATAACTAATCCATTTTGTTTTGCGAGTCAAAAAATGTAAAAACACAACCAATTTGGAATAAATTAAAGACATTTATTTTCATTTGAGCAAGCTACAATTTCATTATAGGAACTACGTGTAAACATTCCAATATACAATTTCTCAGAATATTTCTTATTCGCAAAAATCATGTTCGCCATTCAATCTCAATTTCATTCACAGTAATTGATACACAAGACCGTCCTTATCTTAATAAAGATAAGTACAGAGTCAGCAGAATCTTCGCGTGTTAGTATCGGATATCAACTAAACGGATATGACATCCGATATCAGCGATATCGTCAGTAATCGGTTCTGGTATCGGTACACAAACATCGATATGAATCCAGTACGGGATGCGGATGCAAAAAAAGTAGACTGATAAAATGACATTTCCGGTTATGGAAAGCAAATTGATTGAAAGGATGTGAGAGGAAATAATATTTTTTGTTATGCGAATATTGATTGTTAAATCGGTAGGTTTTGAAGCTTACAACACCTGACAACTGGCTGATTTTATATTTGTATCCTTAGTGATGTAATTTAATTAATATGGTTATTTAGTATCAAACGACATTAATACAACATTCTGGTCAAAATAACGATTTTCATAATAAATCGATACTTAAAAAGCGTCTTCCTTAGTCAATAACCAGGCAAAAAGTAATAATTCGATACAAGGAGTGTTCGAAATTCGAAAATTCCGGGATAGCACCTGCCAGCGCAGATGTTCGGATACATTAACGAAACACCAAATTGTATGAAAATTTCGGGATTTCGAATACGTGCACGCACCCGAACAGCTGTTAAAAGTTGCCACCAAAAAAAACTTTTACCTGTGCTAAGAGGAATTACTGAGTATAAAAGAGGCCGATCAGCTGATACCGACATATGGCTGGATTTTTTTGAATATCTGAATTATGTATGGGCAGTAGACCTTATTTATAGCTGACACACGACAAACGTTAATTTTGGACTTAATCGCTTTTGTTTTTCTGTTATGCTTTCGATTTCCAGCAGGCCCGTCACAAAAACGTATCCAATTTAAACTTTTTCAGACTCTTCTTTGAATATCGTCCAAAACTTTTTTATAAACAGCCAGTATTAACAAAGGAGGTCACTACTTAAAGGTTTATTTATAAATGATCTAAACAAAGGGCCCTTCGTGCGAGGACGTCTGTTTTCTGTCTAGAGCCCTGCTGTTTATTGCTACATGTCCATTGGGAGTAGTTTTGCTTCCCCACACAGTCTTTGATAGTGTGGGGATCGACTGTTTTATTTAGTTAAGTCCCCTCACTATTCAAAGTCGATTACTTTGGATGTTAAAGAAATAAGTTGGACAAATTATAGTGATTGTATATGACAGTGTCGTGTTCTGCGTCTTTTAGGACTATTAGGACTATAAGTTATACGGTCAGAATTAAAACTGTATTGTTGCTTAACTGGAAACAGACGTAATTGAGTATAATGAGAATACTTGAAAATAATTGTTACATCTTTTAAATTTAAAATATAATTAGGTATAGAGAAAGCAAATACAAAATATTTTTTTAATACTATCTCTTTTGTATATATCAGCTTTCAAGCTATCTTCTATTCAAACAAGGCAATTGTAGTGTTATCTAGTAGAATACTCTCATAAGAAAAACCCTTATTAAAACCATCGCTTACATTAATAAGCTCAAGCTTCAAAGTGCCAATCATTCAATTATTCAAAAAGTAACGGCCAATCATTTGAATCGAACATTACCAACCTTACGGCAATTAAATCAAAAATATATGATTACAATCGATTCTGGAACGTTTTTCAAAACTGAACGCATCAATTACTGGCTGTCAGTGTTGCCATATTATACGATTGTAATAATTATACAGATCTGATGGATGGATTTGAAAAGAACCTTTTTTGATAAAGGGTTTTAGTTGAAATTAGTATTTCTGGTATCTCAAAGTAATTTACGTTTTTTTGGAGCAGTTAAATAATGTTAATGGTTGCTTAAACTCTTAAGATATTCTATTCTATGCCCAATTGCAATCCCAAAAATTATAGTGGTAGGGTTGTGGAATCTACCTTTACTTATGTTCACGGTACAAGCTTGGTTAAAAAAAAAAACAAAGATTCGAAAAAACAAGTTTAATTTTGATTTGATTTTCAGAAGGAAAAACTCCTGTCTAATCAAACGACACCTATGGTATTTTTTTTACGCCACGTCTAATGTTTTTTTCAGTGTGTATTACTCATACAAGACCGTCCATACTGATCCCTTAATCTAATTAAAACAAATTAGCCTATCAAATGGTATCTACGATCTTAATTATTTTGACATCACGGAAGCTTTCATTCTCACCGTTATCAGATGGACAATCCTTAATGGTTGCATGTTGAGACTACTTACCGCCATGTTTTAACTAAATGGGACTGACCAGTGAGCTTATATAAAATTTATATTTGATGGTCGCAGTAAATTTTGATTAGTTTTTATGGTCGTTATTTCCTTAAAGGGAGGTTAGAGTTTATTAAGTTGATGTGAATGGAATATTGTATTTTAATAGGTGGTAGTTCTCACTGGGTATGCTCTCTTTTTCTTTTATTTTTACTAGCTACACTGACATTTATCCTATCGCAACAACAATCGAGCCTTCTCAATTAGTTAAATCGCCACTCAATTGACCGGATGCGCGGCCATATTTAAACTCTGATCGCGATCCCAATAATCCAACCGCACTTGATTTCCGGTGGCCTTCAAGTTTTGCGCAACTTACTTTAAGACTTATTTCCTATTTATAGAGTTTAAAGTTGAATGGACTTTTTGAAGACGTTGACAGTCAAATAAGTATGTATTTATTCGTGAGAGATTTTTTGAACCGTAACTTTTCGGAACGAATTTAACAAGTCTGGCTGAATTGAATACTTGACAAATTTTGTGGAATCTTTAAAGATTGTATGTCCTAATTCAGTTTGTTAATATAATGGTAATTGGGCTCTTAGGGGTAATTTTCTTCGTATGTGATTTCACGGTTAAGTGAGCAAGAATGTGTTATTAACGACACATGGTACTTTGAACTTGAATTGTTTTATTTGGGACTTTTGGAGACGAAAAAAGTTGTTTGTTTTGAAAAGTTCTTTTAAAGCAGATATTTTATCCTAGTTTTGTTCACAAAACTGAGTAAGCGTTTCTTCTGTACAATTTGATAAATTTATTACAAATTCCAGCAAGAAATGTTTTAACATTATAATTTACGAACAATAAATCTCCAAAAGTAACCAAAAATGATAAAGAACACGGTTATTTAGTTAAAATCTGAATATTTCGCATTAGTCACGACAAAAATCAGGTTATACGAGATTGCACGGCGATGCGGTGTTTAGTCATCGTTTTGTAATGCGCGCACGCACCAAGACTCTTAATTTATTAGACCTATATGGCTGTTCGGACTTGAATCCGAAATTCTCGGCGCGAAACCGATCGTCTTTATCGATTCTCAGGAGAAGAAGCGGTTTCAATGTCTTGGCGAATGCAAATCAGCTGTGTTATTGAACTTTGTGGACAGAATATTTGGAATTGACAGTCTAGTTCTTGTTGAATTGGATGTAACCTTTGAGTGGTTGGAATTATTTACTGCTGACCTCGCAAGGATTGCGCTGCGACACTTTAATAATACAACTTAATTCACTTGTCAAACACCATTCTTGAAAGATTGAAGTCACTCGACCTTCGTAAAAATAAATATTTGCTACACAATTTCGAAACAACTTTGGTTTGTTTGGATTCAGTGAAAATATTATCCGTGAAAAATCTCTACTACCTCTCGAAGACTGATTGGTTCCATAAAATAACAATCCGCTGCTATAATTACATCCGCCATATTTTTTTCACAACAAAAAGCTGTCGCATTCGCACCGCAACACCATTGTGTTGAAGTTGAATACGACAGCGTAATATTAAATTTAAATTATACCGTACATGTTTAAGATCGTCCGAATTTTTAGCAAATGGCAACCCCGGATAATCGTGTCGATTAAATACTTGTTATTGTTTGAACGTTCCCACGGACGGTGCACGCGAACGCGACCATAGCTTTTTTATATTATTTAAGCGCATCCGTGCCTCGGGCTTGATTCTGAAGGAGCCAAACTGCTTTCATTTGAATCTCGTTTGATTGTTGGTTGCTGAGGCAGCACTACTCTATCATTAGTGTATATTAACTGTGCTTTTGGTGCGTAAGCGCATCATGACGTGTGTAAGTAGCGTGATTTATTATTATGTAAGCACCTTTGTGTGCATCTTGAAATTGAGGAGTTAAGTATGATCTATTTGAAACTTTTCCCGCCTTACTTTTTCCTATTCAAAACTGTCGTGACGTTTGATTTTTTATTGCACCTGTACGTTATAATCTACAGTCAACTTAGTTTTTTGTCGCCGAGAAATCACAGTACTGCATGATTACTAACACCGTTGCTGTATTTTGCAAGCCTACTTTTCAAACCGGTTTTGACGATGATTCGCAACTTGCTGGTGCCGAGTTATTCGTTATTTTCCTTCAATATTTACCAAACACTACAATGACAATTAAGATGATATCTACTGGTTTTTGAACTGACTTCCATTTATAGATGGATCTTTTAGAAATTTAAACGAGATAAAGATAATATAGACGTCTAAAGCCTTTCGGAAAATATGCAGATTTTTTTCCACCGTGTCAATGACACAGATGGCAGACGAGAAAAAAAGAAAAAAAAACGGCAATGTTAATATTAAATCTGTTGATTAGTGTCCATATATAGAAAGGCAGGTGTTTAAAAAATCGGCGTAGGCGCATAGGTGTGGTAACCTACCATAAACAAATTATATCTTTTGCAGTTGCCACTCCAACAACGGGCTTTGTGCAGTGAGGTCTAGTAATAAAGTTTTTTTTAAATTTTAATTTGTCACTGTGATAATGAGTTACGTGGAGTTTCTATACGATTTGCTGGAGGTAAGTTTTTATGTCTTTAAGTGTTATTTGCAAACTTTGCATAATCAAGAAACTTTTCTGAGAGATGACATTAACAACATTTAATTTTAGCAAGTGATTGTAGTTGACAACTACTTTTCTCCTATTTAAAACTAAATCTATGGTTAAGTGTTGTATTAAAAAATCTCAGTCTTATAGCTACTTCACTGGATTGTTCCATCCTGAAGCATTTCTAGATAACAACATATCTATCTATAAATTTAATGACATGCAAAATTCTTTTAAGCTCATCCTTACCAACATTGGCCCAACAGATCCAAACGACCCCAACAATGTTGGCCACGATAGGAACAACGTTAGCTACATAAATATCCCCACAAGAACTAAATAGGTGTCCATGGGACGTCCAATTACATCTACTGCTCAAGATGTGCTCTTCTAAGAACACATTACGCTTGCTATCGTAACTACTTTTATTACAAGTGAAACGCGCTTATAAAGACATCATAATGTATAGAATTATTAATTAGGTAGGTATTACAACGTAGCGTGGTTGATGAGAGAAAATTGAAGTGAATTGTGAATATACCTTTATTTTCTTTTAAGGATGGGAAATCACCAAATGACTTCTTCGGCTCTGGGTGGAGCGGAAGGGCGTGTCAGACTCTTACTGACTAAAACCCATCCGTGTTCCTTCTAAAGCCCTTTGCGTTCCAGGGCTGCAGTGACTCTTTCGAACAAATTCCGCAACCCTGGCAGGGGCAACCCTGGCAGGTTGTGAATATACCTGCTACTATTCTGAGCAGCTGTGTTTTTTAACAATGGCGTTTCAGTTTTCTTCAACAGTCTTGATTTATTTCCGAAGTTTTCGCTATTGCATATCCTTAGTTTTGGAGGCCTTGAAAATTTGACAGTATATTAGTGTCATTTAGGTTTTAAAATTCTTATAGCCATTCAGTCATAAATAGGATCGTTAACACTTTCTTTATTGACTTTCAAAGCTTTTATTCTGTGGAGCTCATTCTTGGTAATCAATGAGATAGTCAGAAAATGGCATGCTTAAGTAATGTTTAGTCAAATAATGACTGTTTGTTCATCATTGTTTCCGTATTCATTAACGAAAGCTTCTAATATACAAGGTCCAATGTTCGACTAGAAATAGATCCTTATTCATTAGCTAATTAGTCAACTATTTAACTTTCATTCTTTATAACTGCCATCAGGGCCCATTGTGTGGACAAGTCATTAAAGACCTCCATAAAGTCATGGTTTCCTAGTCCTTGCCCTCGTTTCTCAGTAGTCTTCAGACTTGTCGAGACATGCTCATAACGGGTTGCCAGATCAGAATGGTTAATGGCTTGATACTTCCTAAAGAAGAGTTTAATTTAATTCATCTTGGCTTCTTCTAGTGATAAAGTTTGGTTTTGGTTATAATATTTTATGGTTTTTCAATTGGCAACACTTTGTTTTGTTATACCTATTGGTTTTAAGGAAAGTAGGTATAGTCCTTTATGGTGGTCATTAACGGGATCTCCTATTTCCGGCTTTGGAGATTATAACTATCTCTGGATTTTCAATTATATTTTACTTATAAGAGAAACAGATCGTACGGCGCTACTTTGGCTAAATTAAGTAATCTCATTAAAAATCTAGCTTCAAGTTTTTATAAATATTTTTGTGTAAAAACCGCACCTACGTTCCAAATAACTAAACTACTATCAACTTTAAGAACTGACGTCGACTGCCTCATTCCTCCCAGTATTACCAGCGTAAAAAAACACATGCCTTCAGTACAGTTGCAACTTTTTACACATTACCATAGATCCTCAGATAAGTTAGACGTTCCTAGCGAGATGAAATGGAACGTGCTTGCGCAACCGAATTAAATTGAAATACCTGCCTTCTAGGTAATCTAGAAATCTGTTTAGGAATGTAGTTAGGCTGTGGGGTCAACTACGACTGGTGTTTGCGTCATTTGAATTTGTTTTGATGATTTTAAATAGTAAAAAGTCTTCATATCTGAAAGCTGGGTTCTCATATCTGGTTTTAAATGATTTTATTGGCAACTAGCGGACGTCACGCGGTTTCACCCACGTAGTTTCCGTTCCCGTGGGAGTACGGGGATAAAGCATAGCCTATGTTACTCGCTGATAATGTAGCTATCCATTGCTGAAATATTTTTTCAAATCGGTCCAGTAGTTTTTCAGTTTATTCATTACAAACATACACACACACAAAAATACAAGTTTTTCCTCTTTATTATATTAGTGTAGATTGGCAACCAATAACGCGAACAAATTTGTCAATAGACGTTACAGATTTGAGGCATGATTAGGAAGTACCCATTAATCTTCATCTTAAGGTTTCACCACGAGATATTCCTATAAATTTTTTTGCTTGTAATTTATTTATTTATTTAAACTTTATGTACAATAGTGGTACATGGGCGGACTTAATGCATCAAGGCATTCTCTACCAGTCAACCTTTGGGTTATAAAGACTATATTGTGGTAGGTGTACAATAAATAAAAATAAGATTCAAAATTGAATTTTAACAATTCGGAAAGAATATACAGATATTAATTGATTTTAACGCGAGCTTGTTACATAAACTGAACTTTCTCACGTTCAGTTTCAGCCATGTTTGTTGTAAATTCTTTTTGTAACGGGAATTTTGAATTTAGAAGATTGAAATCACATCTCTGCTCTTTAGATTGTCACTCAAGATACTATTATTAAGTTGTCACGATAATTAATTCCTCGTCTGGCATTACAGTTTGCAGAAACATTTGCATATTCATCTTTATGCTAAGATACAGATCTTTTCTCACAGCATCTAAGTAATTCCTCTGACTTATGTAATATTATTGTTTAGAATTACCTAGCGTACAAAGATTGCGACTTGGCATGAAGGCTCCCACTCAGCATAATGCTGTGCCATGGGGGACCCTCAGTATAGCGTTGATTTTAAGTGGTTGCCTAAAATCTTAATTTATCCTGGAATGAATCTGCTTTGCATTTTTACCGCGTAATTTGGTTATCAACTTTTTTTTATTTAGCAATTACATTTCTACTAATTTAATGCAGTTATCTTGTTTCTTTGGGGATCTCGCAAACATTGTTTTGCAAGTTTATTATTTTTATCAAACAAAAAATGCACGTAAAACACTGCATGTTTTACTTTTTTTTCCATCACTAATGGCTAACTTAGCATGGAATTAATAAGTATTTACTGGGCTAACCCCCCATTCTGAATTGGGGATTCAAATTGAGGACTTTACAAACTTATCGTATTAAATTAGAATTCGACACGTTCTCAACATCAAATTCTCAATTCAGTAACCGGCTTAATGTAACCAGACCGGTACTTAACCATCTCGTAAAGAGTTCTTTATCTAATCGTCAGTCACTACGACTCAGTCAACAATAACATTACATAATGTGACATTCCGATGATGGCTGATTAGAACACTGTGAGAAAATATATATTTTTCTAAAATGACTACATAACAACTCTATTCTGGTATTTCATTTCATTATTTAAACTTGGGTTTGTGTTTTAGGTCAGAAACTTCAGATGTCAACTTTGTGGCTATAATGCACTTGCCAGTTCTTTATGGTTCATGGTATTCAAAAAAGGAATGTCTGTGGTTCCATTTTTGAAAATTAGGCTTAAACTTTTTTTTATTGAAACGTTTAGTAGCTCAAGAGTGACTAATAAATATAAATACCTAAGTCAAGTCTTATCAGCTCACATTTTCGAGAATTAAAATTGATAACAATAAAACAGGAACCGATTTACGTCATTGATAGACGAACTAAGTCATATTATAGATACCTACCTACGTCAGCACATTATTTATTTTGTTAGTAATCTTACAAATACTAATATGCAAGGTGGAACAGAAATTACGCAAAACTTAGAAAGGAGTTATTGTTCAAAACCCCATTATGAATAACTTCTTCTTTGGGACTAACCGTTAGATAACCCACGAACAAAAAAATAAAATCTTTTACCATTCAATTTTTTTTTTAGACATCCTGTATACCTCTCTATTTTGGAAGAAATCCCAAGTGTAGGTCACTAAGTACTGTAAATCACACCCACTAACAAAATCATTAATACCAACATTCAACTCTTGCGCAATATTATCAATACAATTAAAGATGCTACAATAATAAATTACTATAATAATAAATTGCCCAACTCACAAACACTCGATATAATAAGCCCATTAGGTGTCTATATGTCAACATGGCTCACATACTTGAAAACTGTTTACAAAATGCTAACACGTGGGCTTTTATGCTTTGATTACAAGGCAGAATTCCGATCTATGAACATATAGTAGGTATCTATGGACCTACATTCCTACAATGCCCTCTATAGAAATTATTTTCATTCTAGCTGAATTAAGTTGAGTTTATAAATAGAATCATCCGTTGACTCTGAAAAGTTTTAATTATGATTTTCTAAGCTGAAGGTTTTTTTAGGGTTCCGTGCCCAAAGGGTAAAACGGGACCCTATTACTTAGACTCCGCTGTCCGTTCGTCTGTCACCAGGCTGTATCTCATGAACCGTGATAGTTAGACAGTTGAAATTTTCACAGATGTTGTATTTCTGATGCCATTTTAACAACAAATAGGTACTAAAAACAGAATAAAATAAATATTGAAGGCTCCCATACAACAGACATAAGTTTTTGCCGTTTTTATAGATAATGGTACGGATCCCTACGTGTGCGAGTCGATTTGACCTCAATCTCACGTGATGGAAAACCATGATATCGACGATGGAACACACTTGCCTAGAAGTTACCTGTTCACTATGGTTGAATCTATGGTTCCAAAGGTTTTGGTCAAAATTCTAAAAGAAGCATGATGTCACATGTATAAACTCATAGCGTTAGCGGTCACAATTCTGAAGGGAAAGCTATTTTAACTGGGAGGACTGTATAAAGACAAACTCAAACTGTTCACTTAGTTTTATTTAGTACATTAAGAACAAACAACTAATATTCTAATCGAATGTCGCAATTGACGATCGCCTGCGCACCCGCTTCTTGCCAAAAACCCCCGATGTCCCTGCGGCGAATCCCGCTCTCCAATTGGCCCACGATATCGGGTGTACCAGGGTCGTGGTCCAATCGTTGAGTCACCTATTATCCCGCCACTCATTTCACCGATCAATATTAAATCAGGGGTTGACATTCCCAAAAGAAATGAATCGCTTATACAACATTCCTTTGATATTACTTTAAACATAAATGTTGATATAAAACAAAAATCCTAACAATATTAACTCATTTTAACAATTATCGTCAAAAACATAAGCTACTATTTAATATAAGGAACAAACCACATATATCATCGCAAGTCTTAATGGCTCCATTAATAGTTAAGCATATGCCCTTTGCAATTTAAGAAATAGACACTTTACCGAATACCAAAGTAATAAAACTGTACAACACATTTATTACAAGTAAACAGTTAATGAAACCGATATATTCTCCATAAATCAATAAAGCGAAGGCGCCGACATGATAATCTTTTGCGGTAACTTGCGCGCGCGCATCCCACGATAACGCTACGTCACTTCCTCTTGCTGGAGGCTGCGATATCCGGTCAATAAACCCGTAATTTTCATTTAAAAATGCCGTTGATTTTAATCTTTACTTGTTGCTTCAGTTTTATTTGTATATTAAGAGCGTATTTCAATTATTCATACTGTCATTATCAATTGTGATGATAAAGTAATGAATAGTCGTCCAGACATGTCTATCTTGAACTTGTAGGTTATGGATCGTCATATCTGTTTGCAAGAGTGACTCAAGGCGATCTTGACAATGAAGTCAGAAAAATATGAATCATTAAGAAACTTTGTGAGAACAAATAGGTACATAGAAAGGTCTTAGTTTTTAAGTTGAGTGACCAAAGTCCATAAAAAACAAAGGAAGACAGGAAACACAAGAATGTCGCACAAGTAGATAATACAAAATTGGCAATATTAGAACATTTAGCGAAGATATTGAATTTGTTGACGACTAAAAGAGAAGTAGTTACTTATGGAAAAAGAAAACATGTTTTGTAGACCCAAAAGAAATTGATAAAAAGGACAAGAGAATGATGATGATTGAGTAAATTAACATAAGGATCGTTTTAGCATAAACCAAGCTTTAATGACCTAAGCTCACACGCACTTACACACACCATAAACCATTTTTCCCATGCCACGCATGAAATCCCACCAATGAGCAAAATGCCCATAAAATTGCGAGACCTAGTAACCCGCATCATGGCAACAGTATGGCAAATATCTGCCATTCTGTCTGAGTCACGCTATTATTCACTTTACTACTAAATGGTTCATTGATAAGTCAAAGGTGCAGGAGTTATGCGCCTGCACTGATCGTAAAGTAAGAACAATGTGGACTGAATACCGGATCTATGTTTTTCAAGAGAATTTTAGTTAAGGTAGATGCGAATTTTTGAACATCAGATTCTAGCTGGAAATTGGTAATTTGATGTAATATCCACAGTCTTCAAGTTTGAGATTACCGACGCCTTGCCCAGAGCGATAGTAAATCAATTTATTATGGGCATCATTAGAATCTAGAAATCCTCGAACCATTGATAAATCAATCAGTGCTCAGCAAATATTTACCACAGTCCATGCATAAAATTCTTTACTCAAAGCCGACTTTTCATTAGGCAAACGAATTAGTTCCATAACAAGACTGCCCATTTGTCATTTTTTATGGCCAAATACGCTTTCGTCTTAATGAATTAAAAACATGGATCATTCACACCTTATGCCTCGCCTCTTTTTTATTTCCTAACATAAAGGATCCCGTTAACTATTTCAAATGAGTTATCCGTACCGTAACTGAAGCATTAAGTCTTTTAACGCGTTCTATTACTAGATTGTTATACCGCAATGCGTCATCGCCGCCATCTTTGTATTCGGCTCACTTTCTAACATATGGCATTAGAAAGAGAGAAGCGGCGAGAGTGTAAGAATGAGTTTTATGTCTATTTACGTGTGCTTACTTATAGTTCGGTAATTAAAGCTTGTTCAAGGTGTAACATCTCTATTTAAGTTTCCTGAAATCTTTGAAAATGACAAACTATTGCAGATTGCTATATAAAGTCTTTTCCAATCGCTAGCCTGTACAATTTTGTCATAATCTCTTTAAATGGAGATACGATTGTCTGAAGTTGATGTTACGATCGCTGTTGGATCCCTAAAGGGTATAGATAGGACATAAAGTAAATTACGCTAAACAAGTTAAAAATATTTCTAATATGAACAGGCAATTAAGACTCAAAATAATATTGAAAGATCATAAAACACACAATCACAGTCCTTATTTCGAAATAACTACTCGATGTTTACTCTATACAGACAAAAAATAATCAAGTAGGTAACAACCTTTCTTTATTGACCAGCTGGATTTTATCAACGTTTATCACCAACTTTTATCTAGTCCTAACTAATCCTACTGCGGCCCCAATTAGGTCAAGGCAAATTCTCGTCATTCACATGATGTACAAATCTACAGACATTTTTATCACGTTCCACAAGCACAATCGTAAGATTAACGGCCTGCAGCAAGCAGCCAATACAAGGATTGAAATCGCAATGTCGTGGCCGAACCAAAATGGCTGTTTCCGGCAATCGATCAATCTGCGCTTGCGAACTCGTTACCCTTTTACCCAGAGCAGTCGGCGAATTATCCAATTGAGCTAAGCGGTTAGTGACTTCAATTGAAGCTGCACTTGTTAAGGCAGAGTTATGTGGAGTGATTGTTTTCTCAGCTAGGTCGGGTGTAGCACAGATTGCAGTAGATTGGGATCTTTTAAATTGTTTTGGCATAACGCAAGATATATAGAAGAAGCGAATGGGCCAATAAAGTGGATAGAGCAATAGGGTCTTGAGAACTTTAAGGTGGCAATAGGTTGTAAAACAATTCAAGGTGGGAGAGGATTGTGGCTTCAGGTGCAATAAACTTAACTAGCAATTGCAACTCCTGCCCCTACAATAGTCGCTTCTAATGAAGTGCTCATTTCAAGTAAATCTCATGCAGTGACACATACATATATTATAAAACTCAGGCAAAGGGTCCACATCGTCTACTACAAGCTAAGTTGATAATTACACATCAACAATTGAGTCCAGTCGACGATTGTTACGAAAGCTATCGTTTGATGCGCGCGCGCTGATGGCTGACACTGGCGACCTCTGCCGCTTCCGGTGCGTCTGCTCCACTGATTTATTGGCATTTATTAGTGGAATGGTACTTTTGCTGATAAAGGCTGATTGATATGATTTTGACTTTAATTTGATTTTCTGGTATTTCGGATCAAGTATTGATGCAAGTAGGAGTTCTGCAGTAAATAATAAAAAATCATAAAATCATATTACTTATATGTGATGTATTTTTGAGTCGAGAGACTGCAGCATCTGCCTAACCTTTTTCCCAACTATATTGGGGTCGGCTTCCAGTCAAACCGGATTCAGCTGAATACCATTATTTTACGTGGAGCGGCTGCCTACCAGACCTCCACAACCCATTAACTGGGTAACACTGTACTTCTTGGCGTTGCTTAATCTTGAAGATCGAACCATGCGGCTCTTATTCTCTACCCACGAGACAGCTAACTTTTCAATTTGTTTATCAGTAGCTAGAACTATTTCATCTGGATATACCAAGAATCATAGATTAAATCGACTACTTATCTAGGTCTTAATCTTTTATCATACATAGTCCGTTAGTCAGATGTTTTTTCTACGTTTGTTCTTTTATATGTATATTGTATGTCTAACGGTGATCTCTCGCGATTGCGTAGTACGTGTCAAAATGACGGTTTCGAAGCGTATGCGCATACCTGCGGTTTCTTCTGGAATTTGTGGCGTGACAGAACGACAGTGGCGACCGTAGGCATTCGGGAAATGCGATTTGTCTAAATTATCTAGAATTTATCTTTAGTTTATATTTTAGGATGCGGTTTTGGAGTGTTTTATTGGGATGTCTTCGTTACTTGACGTTGATATAGCAGGACTTCAATTTGGTTTCTGTATTCGTTGTACATATTTCAAACAAGATCACACAAAACAGCTCTTTCAGTTTCCTATACTCGGGATGACAAGAAACTAATACTGTATATTTTTCTTGCTTTCAATTAAAAAGAAAACTCGGCGATACATTTTTACATTCTAATTCCGTGTTCCCCAGAACTCTTATTTCAAATTAATTTTAACATCTAAACAAAACAAACTATGAATTAATGTATCCCAAATGGCGGGGTGCGTTTTAGAATTGAATTCGTCGGCAACCCGAGACGTTCGGCTGATGACAGACAACCTAATTGATATCGCGTTCCTTCTTCGTTAGAAGTGGTCTATTTTGAAAAACACAACTACTTAAAGGAGCGGGATTGTAATACGCTGTTTGTTGCTACTGAGGCTAATCGGTTTAATGATATTTAACACGGCTTTATCGATTGAAAATAAGATCAAGAGGCACTAGACAAATTACATCTTATAAGCGATAGCGATTGTGAACCAGTCAAAAATGCATGGGATTAACAAACGCTACAGATATTTCTGTAAAATATTTTGGTAATTTGACTATCACTGTCGCTGACAGGGTGAATTTTGTCTAGAGCCCATGCCAGTTTCTTTATTAGTTCATAATTATGCGCCTTTTTTGTGTAGTGGTTAAGTTTTGAAATCACAAGAACATTACTAAAAAGTTGTCAATTATACGCTTTCTAAAAATCTATAAACCCACTGCATTTATAGCCGTTGACATCAAACAATTTTTAATCAATGCATCCATAAAATCTAACACCCAAAGCTGAGACGTTGCGTAAACAATCACAATCAATGCATTAGCGTCGTATGATGGATCGATGTGATGGCAGTCCATTGAAGAAATCCGTTTGTTTATCAATGAAGTTTAATATTACTCCCACACTGGTACAGCAACAGATCCACAAATGAGATAGTTTAGAAGAATGGCCGAAGTCGGGTGGAACGTCTGTAGGTTTGAGGTGGGATTGAAAAATGATGCAGAAGAGAGTTCATCATTGTTATGATATCTGTAACTCTTCGACATAATTAGCTTTCTAAATACTTAGGATAGTGGCCTGTGCTTTCGAAGTCTAGTGAAAATGGACACGCCATCCAATTTACTTTCATTTTTATGGAACGAAATTATCTGCAATAGCTGCAGTAGATGACGTCGATAAGGATCCGCTGGTAACTTGGCAGAAAGATTGAGAGTAGAATATTTAAATATGATGATGATAAACAGAGGTAATTCTTAAGATGTATATGCGTAAGTGGTATATGATTTAATTACCCTGTAAGTTGTAACCACAAGAATGCGCAGACCATAGCGGTACGTAACCAAGTTATTCATGCCCATGAGAACTCACGCATTTTTCAGATTACTATCTTCTGCGTCGGAAAGTAGTGTCTAGTAACAATACAATTACGTTGCATTGTTCCTAATAGAAATGTCCGTTAACTCATAAGTCCTTTTCCGACGTATACACGCATTGATTAAATGGATAAGAATGAGAATTGTAGTTTATTATTTTTCTAGTAATGCGGGGAATGTTAATGTTCTAGTGTCAATACTCTTGAACAATTTTTCAATTGTTTTGTTGAGTGCTTATTGCATGCATTCCTTTTTGCTCTTCGCCGAGGACAATTCTTATTCCGTTTTACCATGTATGAAGTTTAATTTCGTACCGTCCACTACAATTTTTCCTATTATGTCCAGTCCTACGGGGGCGTGTCAATGCTATATTGATTATGTTGTGAAAATGGTATAGTGCTTTCTCCTTCTCTTAACGGCATCATGACAGTTAAAAGACGTTACACCTGGCCTTGGTCTGACCATCATCATTCTTCTGTCCTTGTGCCATTTTGCTAGAGTTTTTGGAGCATCACGTTTTCTTTCATTCTCCCCTGACGTAAATTTAAGATTCCTTCTACCTAACACTAAACGGAATAGCCCTTCCAAACGAAACAATGACAGAAATCACACATTGTCCATTACATAATGTTTAATTAGACATCATTACATATTCCACGGTACCGTCCCGCAGCCGGGCGTCGAACCCGCTTCCGTTGCGCGCGCGCACCGGTGATAACCATCGAGACTTATTATTTAAATTTTGTAATGCCATGCTCTTATGAATATTGAGTTGTTGTTATGCGGTGCTTGTTGTGGAAGAAATTGCGGCAATTTTGAGCTGTTCCGGTCTCATTTACACGTAATTCTTGTAAGCTAGATGCATTGTCGTACCAGTTGTGTAATACTATTAAGGTCTGTCATGTTCTTTTCAAACCATACTTTCTCCAAATTTCTGAATTCAGCATTTGAAGTTGAGTATTTGTCAAATTCTAATTCAGCTTGTAAACCTGACAAATTTAGCATCAAAGGGTTTATTCAATTCAAAAACCCGCGCTTAGTCTGACATAAAATACTTCATCAATCAATTCTATCCGGTATTAAGAACCTGAATAAAATAAATCTATCGTGCAAATTAATTAATTACAAAAAATCTGGTACAAAAGTGAACACGAAGGTCAAGATACTGCAGAAATAATTACCGTATCCAACTTAACTAATAAATCAAATAAACTAAGTACTTTAACTTAGATTGCTGAAAAGTTAATAACCGTTGCTAGACACGCACTACTGGGAAAATATAGCGTTTATATTAGAAGCGTAAGTTATTAGAGGCATTTTACAGATTAAGTGACTTGTCTTGAGAAGGTGTTTCCATTACTTATCCCTTTTTAAAGGTGGTGTGATGAAAGATGAAGTTATTATATCAGGTCGTCACCTAAATTAAGTTTTAAGTCTAGTTTTCTTGAGTAAATTTGTTGGTAGACCATGTTTTTAGTACTTAGATATAAGCAAATTATCGTTTCATTTTTGAAGCCACACAATCAGCACCATAATCTTATTGTGCTGATTGAGAATGCCCTTCAACCTTACTACGAGCTCAGTTTACTATGGATAAACTTCAAAATAATCCCTGGATATATTTTGGTGTAATGTTTACATTCCCACGTCAGCGCGTGTCGATAGCTTAACGAATACAAAAATTGTATCAACAAAATAGATAAACACATACAAACCAAATTCAACTTTATTTCGAATGTGATAAAGATTAAGGAAAGGTTCTGGAAGGTGAGGCTAAGTTTGTACGCACATCACCGTCAGATGTCAATCAACTGACGGTGTGACTTGATGAAAACCGAAGTGTAGAAACGTCAAAGAAGTTGTACAAAGAAGTGAACCCAGAATAACATTGAAGTAAGAAAAAAATAACGGTTTCCGAACCACTCCAACCGCCATTTTCCAAATTAGAACACAAACTGACAGCAAAGTTCGCGCCATAATTTATATGGTGCGTTCTGTTTTAAACGATGATGGGTGCGTTCGGTTAAGATTTTATTCTTTTTAAAGATTCAAAATATATTTTGGGAAAGACATATTTTATGCAGAAGAGTTTACATTTTAGAAATTGAGGTATTTGTCATTGTCAATAGAGTATAATTCAGACTTGGTTCTATTTTGAATAACACTAATTTTACCGTTAGAACATGCACATTCGTCGAGATTTTTTGCCCTTCTTGATAAAGTGGAGTGTGTTGACTCTATAAGAATTTTTTACACTTAACCAGCAAAAAGTCGCTAAAGAGTTCCAAGTCCGTTCACTCCGGCCCCTCCTTTGGCACATTTATAAACCTTGGAATATCAAATAAAACACAAGGAACTGTGTTAACAATCACCCCGAATGGTACTCGTAACAAATTAGAGACGTCAACTCGTCGCCCGCGGCCGGACACGGTCGTCAAGTGGATTGTGACGTACCCTCAATTGTTTTGACTAAAATAACTTTTGCGTTAACTGGAGCTTTCGTTTGCGAAGTTTTTTAACTACTTTTGGAGTGATAAATTATTCGATTAGCAGAAACTTTTTACTTAGGGTGGGAAGTCAACGCTTTCGAATGACAAAATTGCCAAAGACAACCCTGTGCAAGATTTCAGAAAATCAGGACTTCCGATGAATAATTTCAGAATTTTTTGTCTCAAACTGCAAAATTAAGACGGAACTGAAATCAATCCTCGCTGATAGAATCCTAATACCAAGTCCAATAGTTAGTGTATTTCCCCAAGGTCTTCCATATCGTTAGAAGGCAAGTGTCTACCCGCGTGGGTGATATGATGCAACCCTCTTTACGGTGGGCGTATGACGTTTTACCTTGTAATTAGATAACGTTTTTATGCCATATAAGATTTGAAACCTTGTTTTTTACCTTCCTTAAAGTTGAGTGTCTTCGTGAGAATTGTGGGACGTGACGATTTTGTTAAGTAATTTTGTAAGACATGTTTAGTTTTTCTTGAAATAGAATGGCTGGGAGCATGGTGTTTTGCATAACATTTGCGACTTCATGTTGGTCTCGACTTTTTCTGAGATATAAGATGATTCTTACTTTAGTTGATGTGAAGTTGAATGGATAAAAACTAAATTAAGACAGTGGAAGTCTGGTTTGGTAATCAGAACGACTTTATGATCATCAAGTTTGGTAATAAAACACTGTATAAAAGCAGTTTTTATTTTTACAACATTAATCAATATTATTTAATTTTATGATAATGCCCTTGACTGTCACAGTGTAAATTTAATGAATTATGAAATCTATTAAATTGTTTTAATTCAAACATTGCACGTAGGAGGATAAGGTCTTGCCGCCTAATATGGTTCTTGTTATCTCTGCTTATTTCATAACCTTTTTGTCGGCAATCATTTGTATGTGTTATGTCAAATAACTGATTAATCACATTCTTAATGATTTCCAATGTAAATAATAATATAGAAACGTCGTTAAAATAGCCTGAATAAGGAAATACAAGTGGGCATTTGATAGTCTACAGCAAAAAAAAAAAACGCTGTTTGACAGTTAGATTTAAAGTGGCAACATAAATATTAGGCAGTCAAATGAAAGAAATATTTCAAAGTAATGCTATACAATTTATGTTACATATATTATCTAGCTGTCTAATGTCACCTCGGCCCGTGATATTTTACAAATGGCAGCGTAACATCCTCATTTTCTATCTATCCTTTTGCTGCGCGGGAGTTGCGCGCCAAAACGTCATAACCGCCGCGTCACTTGAGCAACCTGTTACGTTTCGTTCCTACTATATTTACGATACAACGAGTTCTATAATTGAGCGATGCGGGAGAGCTCAACACATCGCGGTCCATCTTTTTAGAATACGACACAAATAACCTTCTATATTTGTAAATTTATACACCACCAGCTTTGAGAGCACCTAGGACTTCGCGAAACGGAACAGGATTCTCACCCTTATTTCTTGGCAATAAAACTCACAGTTAAGTGGCAGTAATGGATAGGATAAGGTACTTCGTTTTACTTGAATAGAATATGCTAAGGTGGTACGGTTACGCAGCAGCCATGCCGATGACCACATGCATCAATGTTTGTAAATAGAAACACAGCGTACTATGAAACGGCTTTGATCTTTCAGTTTAGAAATGGGAACAGTCCATCGCTTGTTTTCTTCAGAAGAAAATTGGAATGAACGGAGAACTTTCGATGTAGTTTGAAGCTTAGCAGAAACTCGTGTTCACGCTTCGGGTGGCTTATTTAAAGATCCGTTCGACTACTAGTGACATCTCCTGAGCAAATATTCCAACTTGGGCTTTGTTTACTAACAACATTTAGCATTCAAAGCGCATTCCCTATTTTTACAACAGCGTGCGTCAACAAACAAGTTTTTCAGTCCTCGCTGAGTTGGTTTCATAGAAAAATTAGCTTCCACATGTGAAAGTAACCTGTTCAAAGGCATCTAACGCGTGTATTTGCTCATTCCATTACCCAGCTGGTTTGGGAAGTGAAAAATCACGCTTATCGCCGCACAATCATAGGGAACGGTGGTCCGTGGCTCGAGCCATCTGTTCGTTGCACCCATAAAGATAACGAAAATGAACAAACGGGAACGCATTCACAACGTATCAGTCGTTTGCGGTGAACGCACCCGCGCCTTTACTTTGAATAAATTACGCGCGAAAAACAGTCGGCCATTTTGCATATTTCCGTACGATGTGTTCCATATTCGAGAGTACGGTGTGTATACAGCGCCCGTTTGATATTCTCTTTGAAATGTGGTTTATTTTTAATCGCGTTGTCCTATTTAATCCGTTATGCGAGTGTGGCAAGCGCCTCAATCAGTCTCAACGGTAGCCGTTGCTTTTGACGTCGTGTTTTCTGTTAAAACTGAAAATAATTCTGAAAAAATGCTTAAATACATTATTTCAAAGATAAAAAAGGTCTATATATTTTTGAGAGCACGTACTTGGGTGGTTGAGATATGATTTTAAATATTGTTCTCTTTGTTTCAGATTTATCCGGATCCCGAGTCGGAGAAGGCTATTATGGGATCGGTGGTGTACTGTATCCACCACAAAGAAGGATGCCAATGGTCGGACGAGCTCCGCAAATTGAAGGTGAGTGAGAAAGCCAAATATTTGCTAAGATAAAGTTAAGTAGGTAAATAGATCGATCGATCGATCATTTTGTGTGCGCCTGTCATGTCACGACACATTTATTTATCTGCCCGACAATAGTCTTTAATTTATGGCAGGGCAAGTGCGAGTCAGTTTACAAAATTAATTGCCCGTAAGTTTATTTAGCGTGAAAACGCTAATTTGTCTAATGTTCGCTTGAATGAAAAACAAATATTATTCTAATGAATTTAAATAACAGCATTGTTTTAAGTCTCTAAGATACAGTTAGCACTTAAAACTAATAAACAACTCGTACATAAATCAAAAAATTTTTTTAGGAAAAAATGGTTGCATAAATGGAATAACGCCAATTTCCTATTGCATTTAAAAAATAAACAATTACACACATCTATCGAACTTAGATCTCACCCGAATCACTCGTCAAACTTTAACGACTAACACCGACCCAATTCAGTCTTCACATCCTAATATCACTTTCCCCTGCGCAGGCGCATCTGAACACGTGCAAGCATGATGCGGTGCTGTGCGCGGCGCAGTGCGGTGCGATGATCCCGCGGGTGTTGATGCAGGATCACTTGCGCTACACCTGTCCGCGCCGCCGCGCCAACTGCGAGCATTGTCATAAGGAGTTCTCGGGAAGCGCCTTAGAGGTAAGGATAATCCTTTTGATGTTTTTCCGTTGTTTATGTTGGCAGAAGAGCCAGACAACTTTGAGATTTACACCGTGGTGTGTGAATGAGGATTTCGGTTCTAATCCGAGAAAGATATATTTTTTTTCGATAAACAGTAACAGAAAGGGGTCGCTTTTGCCCTGCAGTGGGATACAAATGAGGATAAAAGAAATATAAGGACTGAATACCAGATTTGATATCATATCTATAGTCGGCGCCAGATAATCGTGGAATAACGGTCACTGACCCACCTACAATTATTGACATTTTTAATTTGAAAAACGGAATTAATGACACAAAGCTGTCCCGAATCATCATCTCTCGTGATCCTTAACATTGTCTAATAATGAAAAACGATTCATATTTAATTGTTCAGGTACCTATGAACAGTTATTAGGGAAAGGTCAATGTACTTTATTCCACATTTATCTGGCGCCTACTATAGCTAAATAGGCAAAGACATTGTGATCCGAATTTTCGAAACGGTTTTTTTCTGCTCTCATTTTCAGAGCAGTACTTTCTCAGTCATCCCAAGCTTTCAATGTTATTTAACGCCTAAATCAACATTTTCCAGGAACACCAAGGCAACTGTGGCCACGAGCCGGTTTACTGCGAGAACAAGTGCGGAGCCAAGGTGCAGCGAAGACATACACAGCAGCACATCCAGCAGCATTGCAGTAAACGACTAGTGCCTTGCAAACATTGTGGACAGAGTTATACCCAGGTAAGGATCAGCCGATGTCAAATTGTGAAGGTCCCTCATAAACGTATGAAAGAAGAGTAAAAAAGGTGAAGAAAAAGTTTTGCACAAATTGTGAAGGTCCCTCATAAGCGTATGTAAGAAGAGTAAAAAAGGTGAAGAAAAAGTTTTGCACAAATTGTGAAGGTCCCTCATAAGCGTATGAAAGAAGAGTAAAAAAGGTGAAGAAAAAGTTTTGCACAAATTTGAGGAGTTACAGATGTAATCTCAGAGAAAAATTATATCTACCCTTCTAAATTTCACGTAAACCTCCCTCTGATTGACCTAAAAGTGTACAAACATACGAACTTTTCAATATACGAATACCAATTTCATATAGGCTCTTGTACAATCAAAGATTAAGTTATTTAAAAGCGTACCAGTCACCATAATCTAAAAGCTCACCTCCTTCACTCCACAGGACACAGTATCAGCGCACGGAGCATCATGCGCCCGCGCACCAGTGGCGTGTCCCCAACGTTGTGGCGCAAGTGGCGTGCCCCGGGCGGACCTGGCGGCACACCTGCGGGACCATGCTGCGGCCGCCGCTGCTGCAGCATTACCTTGCTCCTTTAGAGATGCTGGGTGTAGGTTTAAGGTATGTTTCAATAACTATTATAACATTACTGAAGAAATTTTACAAAAACGTACGAAGCTACAGGCAATGTATGATACCATTTATACCTGTGAAGTAATAGGCGAAAAGCTTAGAGTGAATAAGTATCAAAACGCTATATACTAAGCAACAAATGGAGAAGAATATTTAAGCTAGCGAATAAGCACTTGATAGTTCTAGTCTGGGTACTTACTTTTGTAAAGAAAAGTTTGGATAACACAATTGAAGAGCCTGATCTTAACGATCCCAGGAAAGTTTCATCGTATTGTCAAGACTGGTCTAAAAGTTGTTCACCTACAATGGAATCCTGGACAAAAGACGTTTTTAAGTTCCAATAAATGACTGATTTGCATCAGGTACTAATTAATCTTTTTAACTTTACAGGGAACAAGACAAGCTCTAGAAAAACACACAGAAGAAAGTTGCCAGGCGCACTTAGCCCTCGTGTCAGCGCTCGCCAGCCGTCAAGCGCGACAACTGGACTCGTTGCGCGCCGCTGTGGCGCGACTGTCGGTCAACTGTTCCGGCGCTCTCGTGTGGCGCATCAGCGACTGGGCTGCCAAGATGGCGGAGGCGAAGTGCAAAGATGGCGTCGAGCTTGTGTCCCCCGCGTTCTATACCAGCCAGTATGGATATAAGTTACAGGTAAGCTTTGAAATATAGACATATTCTTTTGTTGTAGAAATATCCAGTCCTTTAAGAGTCTGGTTTAGAGTCGCTTCTCTGGTGTTTTTTGCGGTGATCCCATTTTCATTTCATCGAGGAGTATTTGTCATGTTTTCCAAAAAATTGCTAATTGCAGTGCGGACTTCGAAAAAAATACGTTTGTTCCACTTTCAAGCTTCACTAAATATCTAACTACCCACTTTGGCATGTCTGCCAAATTCCTGGTTCGTTGCCACGTGGTGAAAAGTTCCGAGGTCAATAATAAAATCGCATTTATCGCCGTGATACATACTGCAAATAATGCATGTTTATTTGAATTGTTGGATGTTGACCTCCTAACACAAAAAGGCGTGTTGCCAACCAAAAAATTCAACCGTAACGCCACACGCATCACAGTTGTTGGTAAACAAAACCACGCTGCGATATTTGTATGAGTCAACGCTCGATGATGACTAAACTCGCGAGTCGTGTCCCCACGGAGACTAAATTAGATACTTGCTCACTCAGTGTGTAATGTAATATTATTTTGAGTGTAATAAATCAGTTGTTCGTTTTTGTAAACTGTAACATATGTTAATTAATTTAATTTCTCTTCTTTTTCTTGGGTTTTAAACTATTGAATGACTAGTTCGTAGTGGAGCTATTTTTGTTGGGACGATTTGCGGAATAGGTTTAGCATCTCCCACATGGCAGGATCCTTTCAATGTTTTGACCGTGTTTTTGGTTTTCAATTCTGTTATTTATTAAAACTTTATGCACTCGTAAAAACACTGTACACAGGCGGACTTAAAGCTTTAGGCAGTTTTTTTATGTTAATGTCAGACCATCTGATTTATCCACCTGTGACTTTTGTATCGAAAACTAAAACCTCGTCTCCTTTCTTTCCAGGCGTCACTATTCCTGAACGGCAACGGAGCTGGCGAAGCGACCCACATGTCAGTCTACATCAAGATCCTGCCCGGAGAATACGATGCCCTCCTCCGCTGGCCCTTCGCCCACACGGTGTCTTTTACCCTCTTCGACCAAAGCTCAAGTCCTGACAGAGCCTGCAACATAGTCGAGAGCTTCGTCCCAGACCCCACATGGAAGAACTTCCAAAGACCTTCCAAGGAACCTGATGCGCTAGGCTTCGGGTTCCCAAGGTTCGTCTCCCATGAAATGCTGAAGAAGAGGAACTTCATCAAGGATGATGTCATGTTTTTAAGGGTTAAGGTGGATCCAAGTAAAATTGTAGCTGTTTAGTACTGTAGTTTAGGGGATAGATATTTTTGTACGGTTTGAAGCCCGACTTTCGATGCTCCATCATTTAAGCATCTCAAACTTTTTTTCAAAATTTGGCCAGTATATAATCTAATGGGGGTACATACAAAGGCTGGTATACAATTTTAATGTTTTGGGTTCAATATAGTCGAGTTAATATTTTTTTTTAAAGGTTTTATCTAGGTTTAGAAGCCCTAAACATATTTTCTAATGTTCAAATTTTGAGTATAATTACAGTGAAGTTAAGAGTACTAAAGAGTTAAGTTGGGGTTAGTTGAATGTTAGGCTTAGATTTAACTTAGTTCTAACTTCAGGCTGAATCCAAGTTAAACTTAAGTTATTAACACATAATGTCTATAGTCATTATTTTAGTATTAAGTAACTTGAAGTCATAGTTTTAACTGTAAATATCATAATAATACTTAGCTTAGTATTTTGTACATATTTGTAAATATTAGTTTTAGTATGCGCATACGCAATTGTTATCCTTTCACTAAAGATCTCTTGAGTTTCATTGCCGGCAGAAGAACGTAACAAGCTCAGCATCGTTTCAAAGTATTTTGCACCTTATTTCTTTAGATATAGTGTACAAATTTCTTTTACTTTAACGAGACTTGCTTTTCTGTGCCATATTTTGTAGGTATGTTACCTATTAGCACCATTTGCAGATGTATTTTTTTTGGATATTCTACTAAATTTAGTTTGGCCCGAAAAATAAGATTGCCTGAAACATATAGATTTATCAGAAGCTTACTAATTTTGCAAAAACAAAATTGGCCATCATCTTCAAAAGTCAAAAGTCAAAACGTTTATTTCAATTAGGCCATTAAACGGCACTTTTGAACGTCATCGTTTACAGTTCAGTAAAAATAATAGAATTACATTAATAAAGTGACTCTACTGTCCATTCGGAAAGGTAGATTCTTATGGAGAAGAACGGACAAGAAACTCCATAGTTACTCTTTTCAAATAATGATTTTACAAAATTTGGTTTACGAAAATTAATTTAATATTATGTGAGGACGATGCACCCAGAGTATGCTACTTATAAGAACAAAGTATCACCAGCAGAGGTAAACTTATTAATTTCCTAAAGAAATTTAGGTAAATGGTACTCACATATTTACAAACATTGGAACCATTAATTAAACAACAGTGTGTGAGTCAACAGAAAAATAAAAACACAAAAAAAGAAACAGTATATCTATAAAGTTAATACATAAATCAACCAGTTTGACCTTCACCCTTGATTGTCCTATGGAGCAGGACCAGCATGTTTCCAAGCATTCTTATCCTGAATGTAATCTCCTAATTTGTAATATGCTTGTTCACAAAGTGTACTTTTAACATGAGTTTTAAATTTTCTTTCATTTAGTTCTAATATGTCAGAAGGTATTTTGTTGTAACATTCGCATCGCATTCGCGCACATTCGCATCTTGCTTAGAGGTTGTTCAAATTTTAGTAATTTGAACAACCTTTGACTAATAATTGCACGTTCAGGATTTTTTTACTAACCTGTTAGGAAGTTTAATTAACCGTTTTGCTGAACAACCACCTTTCCGTCCCGCCTTTCCTCGACTATAACTGTGACTTGTAACTGAACCACCTTTTTGGCTTATCTAGGCAGAGTTTTCAGGCTACCTATCCTAATAAAATCGAACCAGTATAACTACACACGTTTTTATAGGTGACTGCAAAAATAGTGTGTAACTATTCCCAATAGTTCAGAACGCATTTTTGTTTGCCTTAAGCGACTTTAATCGAAGGCTCTTTGAAAAATGCTTTGGACTCACATCTTCAATCTTTAACCCCTAAGGGACCGACAGAAAAAAAAACCTTTGAGACATGTTAAGCTTCGTTATATCGGCAGATCTTTGTATATATTTTCTGTTTTTAAGAAAAAAAAATAATTTATGATTTTTTTGTTGACCACTTCCTGTACATACTGCTTTGTACATAAAAATCAATGTTTTATTAAAATTATTATTGATATTTAACCTAAAATTCTTATGTATTCGTTAAGCTGGAGTTAAACCAAAGTGTTAAGATTCCTTTGCGTTATAAAAAAAAAATATGGTGTATTTGTACATTTCCATTTTGCAAAGTGAATCAACGTAAAACACGGCTATAGCTGTATGTAAGTAATATATATTTATCTCTATAGATATGTACATTTAAGTTTTGTTTTTGGACTTGTGTGCTTCTCGTATTAGCTGTCAATTAACGCAAATTTTATATTTAGCTCGATCTAAAAGATTTCTCGAACTATTTTTAATTATGGTCGGTTTAGCAATTTCGGAGATAGTGAACAAACACAGTTGTAATTTTCACATTCTATATTTTTTCGTTAGTTAAATATTCAGTATAAAACATTGTAATCTTTAAAAGTTTTTAACATTTGACTAAACAGTCTAGTTTTCTAAAGTTTTCTTGGTTAATTTGGATCTCTTCTAAAAACGCTTTTTTATAAAATAATTTAATCTCATCTGTAATATTACATTCCAGTAAAAAACATTATTATAAGTCTGGGAGCCATTCTGTAATTATTTATTCTATTACAATTTAGCTATTGGTTTATTGAGAGACTAAAAAAAATAACTAGGTACACAATTATTTTTTTGTTGTCAGTACTTCAGTTTGTATTGTTCACTATTACTATTATTTACTGTAAATCCCATAAGTACTCTTTTCCTATCAAAGATAATTCATATTCATTTTGGATAAAAAGTTCAGTGACAAAAATATTTTTTTTTCTCTCAGTCAACCATATTTTTTGTACCTTTTTATGTAATCCGTAGTTTACGGCTAGGCTATTTCAATATAATAAATAACCTTAGTACCTAATATAAGACTAATTAAAATAAAACATAAGATCAGATTGTATTAAGCATAGTCTAAGCTAATTATAAGCATTTGGCAAAAAACGGACATAGTAGTTTTTAAGAAGAAAATAATTGAAAAAAAGGCCACATTAGATTTATAAGAAATTGGCCCATCTTAGATGATAAGAGGAAATATACTATTTTTCCGATATAAATATGTTTTTTAATTACATGGATCTTCCCCTTTTATTCATTAACTTATGAACGCCAGAGCATAACGGCATCGGCGTACCCCCGACGCCAAACCACAAATTAGCCGTACTTTTGTCACGTATATGTGACAATGGCGTTCAAAAGGTTAGTAATTATGAGCGAACCTTGCTTCATTCTTCTGACTGGGCTCCAGAAGGTCTGTTGGAACGCAACCTCTATACCGCGAGGTAACTACTACTTATTGTAGATGTCACACACTAATATATTTATAACTATAGTAGGCGCCAGATAAATGTGGAATAAAGTATATTGACCTTTCCCAATAACTGCTCATAGGTACCTGAACAATTAAATTTATGAATCGTTTTTCATTATTAGACAATGTTAAGGATCACAAGAGATGATGATTCGGGACAGTTTTGTGTCATTAATTCCGTTTTTCAAATTAACAATGTCAATAAATGTAGGTGGGTCAATGACCGATATTCCACGATTATCTGGCGCCTACTATAGCTTTTGCTCGCGACTTCGTTCGCGTGGAATAGTAACTTTGGGCAGCCATTTTTATTTTAAGATTAGAAAGTTTAGTAAAGTTTCAGTCAATGCTACTGAACAGAGAAAGAAAAGATAGATACAGATAGTTTAACAAATGTTCGACGTGATTCAATAAATTGGCATAACTTTTTTATTTATGAACCGATTGACATGAAACAAACACTAAATGTTAAGTGAAGCTTACCACAATGTACCTATTAGTGCCACCACATCTAAATCGGATAAGCCGTTTCTGAGATTAGCGTGCAACAAACGCACAGACAAACAGACAAAAATTCTAACAATCATTGTTTTGGGTGCTATTTTTGTTGATAAAGGTCCCAATGATATTTTTTCTCATTTATCTTCTATGTAGGTACAGACAGCAATCCATTACATTTTTATTATATGTAGAGATTATGAAAGTACCTATTGATACTTTGGTACTTGAATACGTAATTTATGATCAATTCAATCCATCACCACTATCTAAATCAAATATGCAGGCGTTGTTTATTTCAAGTTGATTTTTAAGAACTTTATGGATTACAAGGCCCTAAAAAGTATGGATTGTACTTATTTTCCAATAATTGAGTTCAATTATACTTGATACCTACCCGTCACATAAACAACCGCAAGTTCTAGACTACAAAACAAAAGACAATAAACTCACTTTTACTATGCACCTTTGGCCGAAACTATCAATAAGTCAACGGTAAGCTAAAAACCTATTTAGATAACATTCTAGCTTCACAAATCACAATGTTTATAATTAAATGTTCGACTATCGGCGTAATAAATAATAGATTGGAGCTAATTGTGCCGTCTGTCACTTGTTTTTAGCAATAATCATAAATCTTTTATGATTGGGAGAGTTTTTGGAGTATGGTACTGAGTGATTATTATTTGTTACAATTATATGTAGTAGGTAACGTTAGCTACCTACTACACTTGGGGTAGACCAGTGATTCTTCAAATCAAACTTGAGATCTGATTTGGGTATGGAGAAACTGAAACTATGGAGTTTCTTGTCCGTTCTTCTCCATAAGAATCTACTGTTTGGGAATGGACAACTAGAGTCCCTAATATTTAAATTCCAAACTGTAAATTTCACGTTCAAAAGTGCCTTTTAATGATCTAGTTGAAATAAATGAATTGACTTTGGGTTAGGGCCTGACCATATCCAATGAACTAAACATTCTGGGCCGGACACGTCTGCGGATGTCGAACAATTCATGGGCTAAAGCAACCACAATGTGGGTCCCAGAAAATGCCCGACGACATCGCGGGAGACCCAGGCGAAGATGGCGGGATGAGCTTGACGCCTATCGGCCAGATTGGTCCACACTTGCCCAAAGCCGGGAGGAATCGAAGGAAGGAAGAAAGGGAGGCCATTGCCCTGCAGTGGGACACACAACAGGTTAGAAATAATAAAAAACAGTTTTCATCAGGATGTTTTCCCACTTCAGAACCTATAAGGTTCCTGAGATACAGCTCACTGTCAGACATACGGCCACCGGAGGCGTATTGATAGGGGTTCCTTTGGTAACGGGGTGAAGAATCCTAAAAAACGAATGGGTGGATTCTTGGTTAGCCCTTTGTGCCCATTTTTAATAACGCCAGAGGACACCTTAAAAGCTGAAGAGTTTGTTTGAAACTGCTAATCTCTGGAACTACCAGTCGGATTTGGAAAATTACTTTTGAATATGATAGCCACATTCATGAGGAATGCTATTGGCTGCACGGGAACGGGATTATGCGCAGACAAAAGCTAGTTTCTAAGCAAAAGCAGTTTTTTCACTGCATTACAAGCAGCATCAGCAAGGATTATGTACCTACACAGTGAGTCCTTAATAGTCCTCAATTGAACTGCTACACACACAACAACAACAACAATTATTACAATTATTTGTTCTGATATGACAGACTGTAAATGTGAGAACTGTGTAGTTTTCATCAGATTAAGGTTAGATTTCATGATATCTACCATTGGTTTGGTATTTCTTCTCAGAGTAGTCACATCGGCAAGACCAGCCTCATCTGGTTCCTAACCAATTTGCATAAAAAAAAAAAAAAATATCATACATTACTATAAAGCACAAAATTGAGTGGCAGTGTAAATATGAATTATGAACCCAAAAGTAATTAGGAAATTGTTTACTTAATCAGTACAAAATGCTTACAAAAATAACTAGGTAACATAACAAACTTACATGCTATCTTATTCTTAACAAGTAGATATTGCACAAGCCCTAGGTATTCTGTGAGCTCCCTGATTGGCTGAATGTTGAAGTGTTGAGGACTGATGGCTGTTGAATCTTCTTCTGGGCTTTCTGTAAAAGAATTAAAAAAAAAAGGTTTTAATTCACAGCAGTAGTTGCACTTTTTAGCACACTGTTTTGTATGGTGCAATGGAAGAAATTAAACATGTGTGATGGATGACCATCTTAACATGCCGAGTTTCCTCCATGCCTCTGAAAGCATGTTAAGCCTTTGGTCCCAGCTGTATATTTGTAGATCTTTGGCAGTTGTTACAGATTGTCAGGAGTCAGTAAATCTGACACCAGTCTTGCCAAGACCTACCATGTTACTCTGTTAATGGGTTGTGGAGGTCTGTTAGGTAGCCGCTCCATGTAAAATATTGGTATTCAGCTGAATCCAGTTTGACTGGAAGCCAACCCCAATATAGTTGGGAAAAGGCTAGGCAGATGATGATGATGAATGGAAGAAATTAAACAACTACTTGGATATTTTCTGGGAAGGTTACTTGTTGTAGTGAAAATGATGCCCCCATTTTGACTAGAAGCCATTTAATAAGGCACAGTGAGAGTCAGATTTAGGTATTTTCTTAGCCCTTAAATCTCTCTCTTAGTAATATGAAATTCAGGTTGCTACAAGAAAGACCAGATAGAGAGGTGGCTGCCCTGCAGTGGGTCAGGACAGACAAAAATACTGGCAACAAACAAATATGGAGTTAAAGAAAAAGAAATGGCATGGTAAGATGAAGTTCCATTTAATAAAAACTTACAAAAAAGTTCTTTCTATGCATAGAAAAACATTTTTGCCTAACTTATACATACCTACTTACTTATTACAAATGAATACACTTTTTTTTTTTTTTTTTAAGGATGGGAAATCATCAAATGACTTCTTCCGCTCTGGGTGGAGCGACAGGGCGTGTCAGAATCTTACTGACTAAAACCCATCCGTGTTCCTTCTAAAGCCCTTTGCGTTCCAGGGCCGCGGTGACTCTTTCAAACAAATTCCGCAACCCTGGCAGGAAATGAATTACTACACTTACCATTTGTATCTGCAGCAAATAATCCATAGCTGATGGCAGCAAAGGCTTAGCAGAATTAATCTCCATCATGGTCAAGTGGTCCAGCCTACCATAACCACCTCCAGACTTCATGAGTGCATCCATAGAGGTTCGTAACTTGGACATGCGGATGTCCCAAATGTCTTTGATTATAGTCTTTATTTCTGAAGCGTTAGGGACATCCTCAGATGCTGCACCAAGGATTAGTTTAGCTTCCACCATGTAGTGTTCATTTGGCATTTTTGTGAAGAACCTGAAATTGTGACAGTAAAATATGAGTAAAGGTTAATAACTTATTTGCGAAAGACAGGCATCTGTCATATCACAATGCTTAATAAATACCATTGCATATTTTATGGATTTTTATCAAATTTTTCCTACGATTTAAGAAGAAACTTGAGACAGTGGCAGTATGAAGACTGCTGCCTCAATAATCTTGAAGTCTTGGATATTATAATGAATTAGAAGGCTAGTAGAATTAAAGACAGTCAGGTAGCTTAAATGTTTATGAAACACAGAATTAGATAAAAACAATCTTAGACAGAAACTAACCTAGATCTTTTCTCTTCTTCTTTAATATTTTCCAAAGTATCTAATTCCATCCAGTCTGGAGGCACTATACGACACTTTTGCTTCTGTTTCAACATCATAGCGAGCCACAGAGGCACATTTAGCGGCAAGCCGGCACGGAATGGTCCGAATTCACCGCAAATCAAATAGATTTTGTCGTAAGTAAAATTTGGTATTACACTAATTATTCTATTCTCGCCAATGAATTCTACTTCGTAAGGGTCCATTTTAGATATTTTACGATAGCTGTTATTAAAATAAACTGGTTTAGTAACACATTTTTCCAAAAATCATAACTTTTTGAGAGCGGGTGAGTTTTGTTTTGATCGAGTTTTTTGACGTGATAAAAGTGCGGGAAAATAATAATACCACAGACTACTAAACTTTTAAAGTTAAATGAATCTACAACGTACAACAAAATATTTAGAACTTATCTATTTACATCGTCTTACCATATATTTCTGATGAATTTGTAAAGGTTGAAAATAAAGCTGATTGAAAATAAAATTGATTTTTTATTTTGATATTCGCAATCTAATAATGTATGGTAACGACATCTATGCTACTGGTGTAACAACTCACGAATACTAACGCAGGAAATAGTTTGCTATTATCATTGATAGATGTCGCTACACGTAGCGATTCAGGGTACAACGTTTCGCATAACTTACAAAATTGAATTCAAAACTCCGAACTAAATTACTATCATCCGAGCATTATTATAAATTAGCTCAGATCCAGCTAAAGCTCAAACATTCTAGAATAACAATAAATTAATAGCGTAGCGATCGATGCAAATCGTTTTGGCAAAGTGCAAACTCCTAATTACTAGCCGTAAATTAGGGTGGCCGGTTGACAATGTCTCAGACGGTTGATATTTATGGGAGGCCTCGTTGGCGGGGCCCGGACTTTTGCCACCCCCATGTCTGTCATAGACTAACGTTTTATGTGACTTCGGAACTGAATTGACGGTCCTATTTCAAAATAAAATATTCGAGTTTTGTAATTTGAACTATGCGATGCGTGTTAATGAAAGCGATTTATGGGAGCTGTGTCCACGCTACTTCAAAATGTGGGGTGTAAAGTTGTGTTTGTACAATTTATAGAGTTTTTCCTTAATAAAAATGGTAACTGATTGTTATGTTGGGATCGTGTGACTAGTCGTATCACTCAAAATACGCGCCTGCTGGGGGCTACTGGTCGAATGTTTTGTAAAAGGATGGCAATCATAATAACACACACAGAGGTAGATAAATAGATCCAATATTCCTATTAAGAGAGGAACAGAGAGATATTCTAGGTTGAGACCTAGAATATCGTTAATGTCGTTAACGTAAACTTACGTCAACGATACTGCAACTTTTAATATTCAAAATTCACTTGTTAATTTTAATTAAAAAAAAGTTACTATAAGCCTTAAGCACAGTTTCCCAAGTATATATGCAACACCATAGTGCAGGAAAAAGTTACCAATTTTACCGTCGAAGTCAAGTTTGTGACATACATTATGCAGTGCCATTCGGCCGTAGTAGACGATTAATTGTTAGACATTTGGACCTTCACGATCTCATACTAAAACGTCTTATAAACAACACACAAGACCACAGTGCATTCATGACCTCTCAAGTACACACTCCTATCAACATGAGACGATATTTACATTTAAACTTCGTTTCAGAGAAAGAAACTAATGAATAATGCATCGGTCGTTGCTTTCAGAGACTTGGAACATACTTGGAACGAAGATGCAAAGGTAGTGTTAATATACTTTCATGTGTATCTATAGCTACTGATTGTATTTTCGGTAGTTTTGTTCTCAATAGGTACCTATACCTACTGTTTGTCTGTAACTAAAAGGTTGATTCCTACTGCTATCCATGATTGCTTCGAACTTCTTAGGTTTTTAATGGTGATAGAAATACTAGAACTCGTTACCTACTCGAATTTTGTAATACCAGAAATTGGAGCAGTGTTTTCTAAGCAATAAATACGAATGAGGGATTATTTCATCGATTTACTTAGATTTTCGCGTAACAAAAACAGAATAAAGCAAGTTAATCTTTACAAAACATAAACTTCGATATACAGATCTAGAAAAACAGCTTTCCAAGCAAAATAAATAACGAAATCCGTCTGCACGAATGGAAAACACACTCAGACATCTTTCTTCTTAAATCTGCATACAAATTCGTGAGATCGCGCGCAAATTCGCCCAGTCATTTAAAAGCGATTCTGTTTCAAGCGGGGTGCTGTTTTTTTGGCCATAAATATGTCGCGAGTGACACCTAGCGATGTACTGCCATCTAGCGACGGCGATCAGTATGCTAGTCACGTGCTCTCCAACATAGATGGCGTTGCATGTCACTCAAGTTGGTGAATGTGTTTCAAAAGTAACTTTAAAATGTTTTGTTTGACTTTTAACAACATATAATATTTTTGAAATAGTTAGTATTTTCAGAAATACCATACGTCAGTCACTACGATCAGAATGGCACTTGGGTATTTTGAGAATGCAGTCTGTTTTAAAGAACCTCTTTTAAAGCCAGCTAATAAACTTTGAACGAACACTGATCCTGTTAATTAGACATTCTGTTTTCTAGCTTCTACTAGTTAAAACTGTTTTTGTTTTGGACGATGCATACCTACCTATTTATTCATTAGCCTTTTTAGAAACTCTATCACGTGCTAAAATGTATTTAAGTAGGTCCATTTATCTTTTCTGAAAATAATAAGCAATCAAGTTTTTGTTGCGGTTGATTTCTAACGACTTATGACGTGAACCTATGTGACGGTTGCACGCCTATCTAAGTATTTTCATGAACTTCTCTTACGTGAGAAAATAAAAATTGTCATGTAAGAAACTACCTATGACGCAACATACCCTCAATGTTGTAATTAAGCATTTGAAGTTGAACTGAGTATTTCTCAAATACAAATTTACCTTGAAAACCTGTCAAAATTTGACATTAAATTAGGGTTTTTCACATTCTCAATTCATTTAGATACATAATATCTAAAAATATCTTGGCGATAGTTACTTACTTTGGTTATGTATCACTATCTATCTTAATATTTTTTTTCTTTAAATTTTATTTGTTTTGTTAATTCTATTTACATCTCTAAATAGATAACTATATTAAGAGTTTCGTACGTAATTTTACATATCATAAAATGCTTCCTCTCTCCTAACCTAGATAGGTACCTACTTATCTTGCTGTGCCCGACAAGGTACATATGCACGCACTAATTGTTATATTACCACCTAAGAATATGACATATAATATGGAATGCAATAAAAGTATTGAGTATTGAGTATTTAAATAGGTAAGTATATGTTTTTAGGGTCTTATAAGTTTAGTAGACTTCAAGAATCTTTGTCTTTGTTTGTTTTGTTTGTCTATAGATAGTTTTCAAAATATATCTGTCACAGGAAAATTGTAAAACGCCGTAAGTTTGTAAAATACCGCGTGAAATTGTAAACTATTTTTTCTTAATAAGGGACGGTTATTTTGGAAACTATTGAATTCGGGTTGGGATTTATTCTATACAAAACGATTTTTTCATAATACATCAAGAAATAATCTATTATAGATTTATTACAATCTTACGGCATTTGCCATTTTCACCTACTTACAATTACATTTATATAAACAGAAAAATCACACAAAATTAACCAACTCTCTCCAAAAAACTCTTACCTTCCCCAGCGTCTCATTAACCACTTAAAGATAACTTATACTTACAAGTTACATAACACCACAGTTTCACAGTCAGTTATTAAGTGAATTATTATAATTACACTTAGCCTCTGCCAGTTGAGAACAACTTAGTTCACTTATCTCATTCTTGCGGCAGCAAAAGTTTTCGCTGCGAATTCCTATGTTTTTGTTTTTAATAAAAATGTTTACGGCCCCTGCATCGCTTTGCGACTCAGAGGATTTTGTTTCAGTTTAGTTTTTGTGCTGTTGAGATTGCATTTGAATAAATATGATGACTTTTGCACATGGGATATTGCATGCGCGTGCAGTTAGATGGTTAAGTTAATTGGTGAAGTCTTAAACTCAATATGCATGGGCGTGCAGTAGGCCAGCCCACACATAATGCCAAACAAAAATTTTCGTCCACTTTCAAAGTTACGAAAGACGAAAATTCGCATCGTCAGTGTCGTGATTTTAACTCTGAATAATGTGGTGAGTTTTTATTTTGAGCATTATGTTTGGGCTGGCCTACCCTTACTGTAGCCTACTGCACGCCCATGGCATATTGAGTTTAAGATGCATCTTCACCAATTAACTTAACCAACATACTGCACGCGCATGCAATATGCCATGTGCAAAAGTAATCATATTTATTCAAACTACTTTTACACTGTTGGAACTACTTTTACAATGTTGACATCTTATTTTGTACCCACATTAATTGTAAAATAACTAATTTCTGATTTCAATTTTAAATACCGATATTCCTCCGTGCCTCAGAAAGCATTTGCAAAGCGTTGACTGTCGTTACAAGCAAGAAGCCAAGAGGTAACGTGTTACTCGATTACTGGTTTGTGTCAAAGTCAAAGTCAAAGCATTTATTTTAAATAAACCATTAACAGTTACTTTTGAATTGTCAAAGTCAGTCCGTCAAAAACATGAAGCTATTTGCACGTTCCAAAGCGTAGATCCCTATGGAGAAGAACGTGCAAGAAACTCCACGGACATTCTTTTAAATATGCAGATATGTGATCAAGCAAAATACTGGAAGTACTGGTAGTTCGACTGGGAGCCGCCTCTAACATAGTGTGGAAATTATAAATTACACACATTGAAGAATCTAGAGTTCTATCTCTCTATCTACATTTCTAAGCAATGTGTGATCGTAAGAGGTGATAAAATATAATAAATAAGTCCAAATCAAATAGAATAGAATAGAATAGAATAATGTTTATTATGTACTCTCTGCCTGCGTCTGTGTTTCCGAACGCATATAACCCTAATCTCTTCAAAATTAGAGTGAACAGGCTTATTCTGGGTAAGCTCGCTCCATCGTCGACTTTGTCTCTGTCATCTATGACCTAGACTAGAGTCAAGAGTAAACCCAAATTAAATAAAAAAAAAATGTACGCCATATAGGTTACAGAAAAATATAAACGAGGAAAACAATAGGGTGACACAATGGGGGGCCTTATCGCTAAAAGCGATCTTTTCATGACAACCTTTGGATCGATTTTAGAGAGAAAATGAAAGACAGTACTGTAGGTAGTCTTAGGTGCACCATTTATATATACAATAAATCCATAATAAACCTATAGATAATCAGAACCTGTGCCTAAAACCTTGCTTAATATGGAGACTCGGACACACATCGTCCTTATGTCGTTATATGATTACCGGTGCCATTAGTCCTGTCTATATTCATTGTATTTATAGCTTTAATAGTCCCGCTCCTTTCCATTGTCCAGCAGGAGGATCTTAAGCTTTTTTTTCTACACATCTTGATCTCGTATAGGAAAAATCCGCCAGCAAAATCCTGCCCAACGTTGAGAACCTCACCTCAAGATGAAGCTGGACCGGTGTTATCAAGCCGCGCCGAAATTTTCCAGCATTAAGCCAGAGGGGGCAATTAGCGCTAAGATAATAAGTTACGACTTAAAACTAACATCTGAACGTTAAGGAAAAGCCGATTTGGATGATTCATACGTTTTCTTAAAAAGTATCCAGTTTGGAGATGGCGATATTCTTCCTGTAGATGCATCTTCTTTTAAAAAGAAGGCAGAGGTTTCTGATTGGTGACATTTTACAATGTCTTGGCTACCATGCATGTTGTTATATGGACAGTGATTGATAGGTAAAATACAAATACTCGTATACTTACTTTATTGTACACCAAAAATACGTAGTTACAACTCCTTTACACAAACATAATTGTATTAGTATGCTACCGGAAAATTGTAGACTCTGTATAATTGTAATAAATCTTTATTAGATTATGATTTCTCAAAACATTATGAAAAAATCGTTTTGTATACAATCAAGCCCATCCAAGTTCAATAGTTTTCAATATATCCGTGTCATCATCTGCTTAGCCTTCTCCCAACTATATTGGAGTCGGCTTCCAGTCAAACCGGATTCAGCTGAATACTAGTATTTTACGTGGAGCGGCTGCCTACCAAACCTCCAAAACCCATTAACTGGGTAACACGGTAGTTCTTGGCAAGACTGGAGTTAGATTTACTGGCTTCTAACAATCCGTAACGACTGCCAAAGATCTACAAATGACAGCCGGGACCAACGGCTTAACGTGCTTTCCGAGGCACGGAGGAAACTCGGTATGTTAAGATGGTCACCCATCCACAGACCTTGGCAAGCGTAGCTTAATCTTGCAGATCGACCCGTGCGGCTGTTATTATTTAGCCACGAGCTCTTCTTCTGTAATAATATATCCGCGTCGTATTAAGAAAATCAGTTCACAATTCCACGCGATATTTTACAATCTTAGGGGGTTGGCGTAAAAACATTTTTTTGAAAATGATGCAGTTTTTTTGTAGAGACTTTGTTTCCGTTGTCTCAGTTCCGATGATGAATATTTTTTATGATAACTTTGTCTCGACTTTGTCTATCTTAAATTCTATATAATATTCTAATAATATAATATCTTGGGACAACTCACACACGGTCATCCGATACCAAACTATGCAGAGCCTGTGCTATGGCAACAAGACAACTGATAAACATACTTATATATTTCTAAATACATACATATTATAGACAAATTACACCCAGACACAGAACAAATGATCATGCTCATCAAACAGAGATTTGTCCTGGGCGGGAATCGAACCCACGACCTCCGGTTTAGCAGTCAGGGTCACTAACCACTCGACCAACAGGCCAGTCAAAAATTGGCTCTAGATGAAGCAGCTCCTCAATGATTTTCTTTTTATCATACCGATGGTTTATCACATTATACAGTTTGGGTCTAGTAGGTGGTCATGTTTAATTGGAGCTATTTGGAGGAGTTGTTTAAGGCCAGCTTCGTTCGCCAGGAAACCAGGTTCGTTGATGGCGTTGTTTAACTAGAATGCAGGTGTCTGGATATTTGGTACCGCTCAGCAGGGACACAGTCTGAATCGATCTCAATGATCAAGAGTACAGAAATAGCGTAAAATAAAATATATATTTATTTTCAGAGCTAATTCGCGTTTCCACCAATACAATTCCCACAATTTAAACAAAGTTTTCTCAAGACGATCGCCTCTCCGCCCCACCAACTCTTTAATACCAACTGTCAAAAATTAACCCGTTCAACTTATCCCCCGATGAGTAATGTCGTGAAGGTTGGACGGTTCGCGATATGAGGCGTTACGCCACCGTGGCGTATGCGGCGAACTGTGCCTAATGGCGCAAGTTTTTGTTACTCACTTAAATAATTGTGTTATTAATGTAATGAACGAGACTTTATTGTCTTTGGAGAAAGTTCGGAGGTTTGTTTTTAATGTTGACGGTATTTTTATGCCCGTTATCCTTATTTCAAGAAAGCCACTGAAAGATAGTGAAGATAGGTTTAAAAAAAAGATTTAAAGAAAACATTTTACTACGTAAAAAAAATCTTTTGCAATGACATGCATCGCTTAGGGCCGGTTTCAATAACGTATCTACCTTTAGCCAACTGTCGAATTAGCTACCAACAGTAGCTGAAACGTAATGTTACAATGGCAAAGATGACGTTCCAGCCACTGTTCACACAAATTCGTAGAGTTTTCAGACCTGTTTAGGGTCATTCTACATCGGACGGTGAACTATCGTTAAGTAACTGCCCACCTCTGCCAAACTTTACCGACAAAGCCCGAAGGATCGCCAAACTGAAGTGGCAGTGGTCAGGGCACATTGCTCGCAGAACAGATGGTCGATGGGGCCTAAAAGTTCTGGAGTGGCGACCGCGTACCGGAAGAAGCAGCGTTAGAAGGCTTCTCACAAGGTGGACCGATGACCTGGCGAGGGACGCGGGTAGTCGATGGATGCGAGACGCATAGGACCGGTTACCAGCATTTGGGGTAGGCCTGTATCTAGCAGTTGACGCCGTTATATGACCACTGTGTCAACGTCAAAAATCAGTCGCCATGTCAACCTGCCCGGTGGCTTGCCATTGGTCGATTGGTGCGCCATTTTGGCGATTTCACACAGATATTTAAAAATAATACTTTTAACTACCTAGTTTTTTCTTAACTTTTATTTGATTACATTACTTTATTTTTACGAATTTTAAAAACACTGTTACTAACATAACTTATCAATATTTATTTAAGTATTTTGTTTATTGTGTTTACTTTCGTCCGTATATCAGTCAGTCCTTTTTTTTTTTTTTTTTTTAAGGATGGGAAATCATCAAATGACTTCTTCCGCTCCGGGTGGAGCGGAAGGGCGTGTCAGACTCTTACTGACTAAAACCCATCCGTGTTCCTTCTAAAGCCCTTTGCGTTCCAGGGCCGCGGTGACTCTTTCGAACAAATTCGGCAACCCAGGGTATCAGTCAGTCCTGCAGGCTGTAAACTGAAAACCCGTGCTGGGTGTCTGACGTCCAGCAAATGCTGAGTTGGGAACCCTTTCGGTATGGGCACGTTCAGCGCAATTCTGGACCTACTACTAGGTACTGTATTATTTTTGTTACTTTGTCTTTGTTGTCGTACGTTTGTGTCTGTGCCGAATAAATGTTTTCTATTCTATTCTTGCAGCTGATACGATGATGATGAACTGCTCACCTAAGCGTTTAATTGGTAAGAAGTGGGACCCACAATGCATACGCGTAGCTCGTAGCAAGGAGGTCTACGGCGTAGCCCCGCGTAGCCGAAGTCAAAAGTGACCCAATGAGTAATAAAAAAAGTCGCGTCTACGATTTTGTTGTGCATTGCAAAGCCTAAATATACTTAGCTCAATTTTAATCTTAGCTTCAAACTTAACTTTTTAATAGCTTGCTGGCATGCTTTTGTGATAATTAGGTAGGTAAGTTAAGTCACAAAATAACTAGGAAATTAAAAAAAAACTGTCAGATCACTAGTTTTTCTTAGATGGAATACGTTTTTGAAGTGAGTTTTCTTTAAGCGCGTAGAATACTTTTTGGGTGAACAAAATTCATGGAACACGCGTCATCGTCACCGGACGCTTTCCATGAGCTATAATTATTATGTATAAGTAGTGTGTATATTTATTTATTTATTAAAACTTTATGCAGAAGTAAAATCACTGTACAAAGGCAGACTTAATGCCAAACGCCGTAAGATTTTAAAATATCGCGTGAAATTGTAAACTATTTTTTTCTTAATAAGACACGGATGTATTGGTAACTATTGAATTTGGATGGGACTTATTGTATACAAAATTATAATCTAATTTATTACAATTTTACGGAGTCCGCAATTTTCCGGTGACATATACCTATATGTGTATTTTTTGGGTGAACAAAAATCATGAAACTCGCGTCATCGTCACCGAACGCTTTAGCTTTCGCTTAGTTTTCACTTCCATCGGCAGTCCCCAAAGACTGCCTAAGATATTTTTTATTGCAAAATTGGATGTGCAGAAATATCAACCGGTAATTCCTAAATAATAAATCAATTAACATCTTCTAATACCACACAACCCATAGAAAAAATAATCCACCCCAGTCTTAGCACCATACCGAGACACCATTACCCATCAAATTTCCCATAAACAGCCATAAACCCCATAAATTCCCATTAAAAACATTAGAATACTACTCCGGCGGATATCATGGTGTTTCTATGGCGAATATGGCAGCTCTTTTATAAGCCCATGGGGAATTAATGGTTTTATTCTTTTGTCTCAGGGGTGTTCGTGAGGGGATTGCGGAAGGTTGGAGAGACTTTGGTTTAGTGGTTGGAAGTACGGAGAGAATATGTGAGGTTTTGGGTTCGATGACAAATATTCGAAAAAAATTATGTAAAAACAGGTTTTTTTTTAAATACCTACTTGCGGTTGGTTTTCTATCTAAACTAAAGTATCATAAAGAGGTATAATTGTTTGGTTGTTAATATGTTTGTAAACGGTAATCTCAAGAACTACTTGATCTCAAGAATTAGAAGTTTAAAAAGTAGAAATGATGATGAGTTTTTTGTCAGTGTACGAATTTTTGTAAATAATAAATTCCTGAGATAAGACCATGAAATTGCCAAAAATTAAATTGAGTTTTAATAGGGCTCTCGAAGTTAATGCTTTCAGATGAGCGATAGAAGAAAAAAAAATCACTTATTAACCAAATAAAAACCTGTTTCCCTATCAATTCCTAAATTATTTTGTATGAAAGCCAGCATTGGCCACTGTGTACATGCCCATATCCATCCAACCGCCTATCGATTCGACCCTCCGAAGAATGAGAAAAACAAAACATTTTAATATGAGCACAATATCATGAAATCCTTATTTATAATAGTAATAACATGTTCAATAATGACTGAGTCGTGTTCTAGCCAGTGTAACTAGAGCTCTGTGTAGCTGGTGTGAGAAACGGGAGGTAGGGATGTTTTCATTAAAGAAAATAAGAACTGGAGATAGTTCAGTCTTAAATTCATATTAGTTTTGTGGTTCAGCCGTAAAAATATAATTTTCCCGATACGTTAGGGAGGTATTAAACAGATAATACTTTTCTGGATCTACCTTATCATATTAAATTATATTATTGAGCTAGTCTCTCAGCCTGCTTTTTATATTTTACTTGAACTACAAAACTATGAAATAAAAGTAAATTTAATGACTAACTGTAGTGGCTTAAAATTCAAGTCTTAAAAAAAGTCGTCAATCGTCAAAATCCATTTTCATTATTAATAATACCAGCAACGAATATTACTCTTTCTTTTTTTCCTCTTCCTATTGTCACAGGAATAAATATTTATGTCATAAGTACGTATTTACGTCGATTATTAAGGTATACCTATTCGAAAATTCAGGGCTGATTTTTCAATAATTATAATCGGATACTTATACATATTTTACCTAAGGAATAAAAACGGTGGTTTGACAATTCTTGTCTAGAAAATATTATGTCGAACAGCCATGTTTATTCTTATTTATTTATTTGGATACTCAACAACTTATTAATAACGTACATGAGTTATGAATGTTCACCTCCCCATCAATGAACAGTCAAATGCAGTTGCAACACAGTTACTGGCATCTTAGAGACTGCATACACTGAACATTGATAGCGAGATGATAACAATTATCTCTTAAGCCAATAATAGAGTTTCACGGCATTGACAAAGCTATAGGTTACCTAGAAAGTGGCGAAAAGAAAAAAGGAAAAGAAATTATAAAAGTGAAAACTAATGTGGAATTGTTGACACGTATCATAAGAATTATAGTTTAGTTATTATCAGGTCACCAAACCGACAGTATTTTCACCACTCAACCCTGCCCTACTCCCAATAGTTCAACTTACAGCAGGCAGTGGCTTGCGATTTATCGCCGGTCCGGGTTCGATGCCCGGTCACGTCCGCGTGTCCGTCACGAATGATACGATGATTTGGCCCGGTGACGTGCCGGACAACCGGACGGCGAGGTAGGGTAGCTAGCGTATGATAGGCGTCCGGCCATTGGGAGAATGGTGGAGAATTTAGGAATGATGGCTTTACCCGACTGCGTTAGAAGGAGGGTTATGTTTATGGAGGGTTTTGTTTGAAGTTTGTGTTGGAATTATAGACATTCTTTGAAAAAAAATTGGTTGTCTGTAAAGTCGGTTTACGGACGATAGTTTAAAGTGACAACGTCATAACAAAACATTGATGAAATGATCGTAACGTTACAATGAGTCATCCTTATTCGTGCATGCAGCCGGCGTTCATAGATTTATTAGGTGTTGTCACGTCAAAAAAAAACATTACAATATTGTTATGAAATTGACAAAACATGAAAAGGGGTGAAAAATCATAACTGGTAAAAAAACACGGATACAAAGATGTATATGTACCCAAGTACCTAGCTACGAACATTTTGTACTTCCGTTGAGCGTAGGTACTTTGACTCAAGCCAAAGGAATGTAATTAATTTTTATGCGGAGAACATTTTAATATCAAAGAAGCAAAAAATAACGATTGATTCCAGTTGAATGATAGGTACTATTAATCTGTTAACATGAGCAGTAAGCTTGGGATTACCAATCGCCAAATATAATCAACCCAACACCTCTCTCTTCACAGTCGGCAAAATAAGTACCGACCTACCACATCTTCCTGCACCCATAAATCGTTCAGCCATCTCCGTAGCTGACGAGTTACAGTTTTTATAGCCCTGCCTACCCTTGCGGGGGCTAGCGTGAGGGTACGCGTCATATATTGTCTGTTTGTGCGCTGAGCATTATGCTGGGGCGTGAGATGCATCCGCTAGTGATTTATATCGTAATATCATTTTATGGATTGAAGGGAGACGGATATTGTTTTGTGTGATAATGGGGATCATTTTAATGGAAAAAATGCTTTGAGAATACTTTTACGCCAGCACATCAGGCTACCCGAAACTGTCAAATTTTCCCAATCAACCTCGAACTTAATACATTAGCGATAAAGTTGAATATCTATTAAAGAAATTTGACAGATTGTTGTAGCCTGATGTACTGGCGTCTGCTGCTGAGGAGGAGCTGAGGAGTAGAACTCCCTGCCCAAGTCTGTGTGTTCTGAACAACCTGGGGTCTTTAAATCAAGAGTGAATAGGTTACTTCTAGGCAAGCGTGCTCTATCTTCGACCACATCATCGCTTACCATCAAGTGAGATTGTAGTCAAAAGCGAACTTATAAATAGACTAGCTTTTGCCCGCGATTTCGTACGCTTAAATCCCGTCTTTTTCCCGTTCCCGTAAGAATTTCGGAAAAAAATCTCTTAGTGCTCCCCTACACTGCCCAAGGAACCTATATACCAAATTTCAGCTTTCTACGACCAGTACTTTCGTCTGTGCGTTGTCTGTCAGTCACTCAGTAACGGAAGAACTTTATATATTATGATAATAATAATAAACCAAAAAAAAAGTAATAAAGAAAATCCGGTTAGCATAAACACAAAAAATGTTATAAAGTATATCCGATCCACTAGTAGAAGAAGACGCGTCACAGGATTTTATCAAAGAAACCTTTTAATCGAATTACGGAACATATAATTACCTACTATGAAAATCTTCATAAAACCTTGGCTATACGCTCAATCTTATTTGCACCAATCCTTGTTTGTGCAAGCAAACATGTTTCGCGTTAAGAAGGCAAAACGGTATACCGTAGAAAAGCTCACCATGCAGTTTTTGCACCAATGTTTGCACAAACTGTTTGCACAAGCAAGATTGAGCGTGTAGCCGAACCCTTAGGTACAGGCGACACATGTCACAAATACAGACAAATAAACAAATTACATAACAGCTATTTCCAGCCATAGCTGCATCGTTTGTAGGTCTAATAGCAAAAAGATGCAATGTGTCGAAGTGTGCAGTATCATTTGTAGTTTATTTCCCAACATTTTTGAGGAAATTAGCACCAAAATAAAAGAAAAAATATCCATGCAATTACAATAAACTCTTAAACACGCCAAACATCGTTTAACAAACATTTAAATGTACATCAAAACAGTCCCGTTGTTTATTGCAAATTAAATGCAATTTAACCCTCAAAAAGCATTCGGCATTCCACAACAAATTCTGTACAAAATTGGTAGAGGATCTAGCCACGATGTTTATAAAGGGGAGAAGGGGGCTAAAGTAACCCATTTGAATGCATACTTGTCCGTCACTCAAGGCGATATCGGGCCGAAGCGAGCGCTGAGCGTGTTACAAACCGACAAATTTACTTCCAACTCCCTCACCCCCCGATTTATTCAGTGAAACAGAACTTGGCGGATATAACTGCGGAGTTATCGGAGTTCTTTGTCAACTGGTCGCTTGCTCGTACAAGCTAACTTGTCACATACGCGATTAAGCCCGATTGTGATGTAGGCTTGCTGGATAACTGTTGATTTGATTTTATGTCACACCAAAACGTCTGTCTGTACGTTTATTGCTTATAAAGTCTCGTTAGCTTACGTTGTGTATCGACAGATAAAATTGCGTGTTAAACTGTTATGATCCAGACTGGATTGTGTGGGGAATGACAATTATTTTTTTCTTTTTAAGTGGATCTCTTTTGTATTGGTTTTCTGTTCTGTCTTCGTGTGGAGTGATTGTGTCTGGTTGTCGTTTTACAAGACTGTTTTTATTATTTCGGTACTTAACGATTTGTTGAGCTGAAGTAAACATTTTTTTATTAACATTATTCTATAGAATGCTGTGTCTACAGATCGAATCTTTCAGTTGTTTGGTTGTAGCTACTTTTTTGTATAGTTTTACCAAAATATTTGACTCAGTTAAGAAATAGCTTTATGTCATTAAATTCCTCTAATAAATTTCTATTACTTAGGTGACTATCTAAAATGCTTACAATAATATTTACGTACAATAATTTTTAATCCCGGAAATTGGCGCAACAAAAAGTGACGACGCAAACTATTATTGAGGAACATCTTCATTACGTCACTGCTCAACAAAAACACGCGAGAGAAACTCAAACTCGATTTCACAAATCACCGAACCGACCCATCTGTTTATTGGCGCTGATACCCAAGCTATTGTACCTTTTTCCCAAATAGAAATGAACAAAAACAATTCGTACTCCCGATATCATCAACACCGCACGGAACACATTCTATTCGACAAACTTCGACCAAACTTCTGCACCCCAAACGCACAATAAATAAGGAGGGGGGGAGGCACAACAAAAACTCTCGCAGCCATCACCTCGCCGCGTCACCCTGCTCAGATTTCATTACCATAAAGAACTGGAAGCCTTAAAACCCCCCGGCTGTGTAAAAGGTGACGAATACCGACCAGTCCAAGAAGAGCCCTCGTTTACCCCGACTTCCCCCTTGCACCCCAACTATTTCTACGGCGAGAACGGTTAGGTAGGTCTTGCTTGATCGGTCGCTGGAAATCCCTAAGCGGGCCAGTCCCGGCGTCGAAATGTGCCGTAAATCGTCATAAAACTGTCTGAATCCATGATGTGACGCTGCCCGGGGGTAATTAAACTGGAATTTATAGTTTTGCGCGAGTTACCCCTGCTTCCCCCTTTGGTTTGCCAACGTCTCATCTTGACGATCGAAACCCGCGTTTTTGTTGGTGGTTGTGCCATCTTTTTAGGAAAATACTTGTTATTACGACGGACGAGTTGATAAACTCAAACTGTGTAGATTTTCCACCGAAAATATGACGGTACCTATACTTCATTACGATATATAGGTACGTTAGGTACGAAATATTACTGAATTTTTTTACGTCACATTGTTTCTGTCGTCAATTTTTCCAGGATTCTTGGTGTCAGCTGCTAAATCATATCTGTCACATATTCAATTTAGTGTAAATAAATTAATTTGCCAATCTTTTATTTGTTTTAAACCTCGAAAAAATTCTAGCTATTTTTGTTCATTTCAAGATTTTCTGCCAACGGTCCCGAAAACGTAACTTGATCCAACTTAATTTACGTCATCAAAGTAACCTCGAATTTCTCAAGCGCTCACCTCTCATCACCCGCAAAGCGTTCTGCTTTAAACCGCAATTCTTTTCAAAGAAATATGTCCGTATGTCCTCGGCTAAATCTCAGGAACCCAGATTTAGTGGCATGCAAATCCGGGGATGCCGCGTGGAACATAATTAGCGTCGGGCTGTTTTGCCCACGGTCCCACACCCCAGCGGTGGGGTATGGTGGGATAGATTACGGAGATATTAGACGACTTAGTGATGGCAGAGTCAACTTTATTGTGAAGACGTTGCGTAATTTTTAGAGGTATATTCTCCGTCTTCCTTTAGGTTTTGAGTAAATCCTTGCGGTTGGAAGTTGGATGTGTAAATGCATTATTTTGGTTGATGGTAGGATACAATCTCTGGTAAATGCAAAATGGCACACCATTTTTCCACCAAATTATTTAAATAGGTCGAGCCATTTTTTAAATTTTGCGAGAATTACGCATAGTAAATGATTTTTTTTATGTAAGGTCTCATTATTATATATGGACAAACGTTTAGAAATCATTCACACCACCAAAATAAGGACAATGGTTAAAAAAATAAAAAACGCTTTGATAATAATATATACATATATATTTTTGGTATGCGTCATGTTTGTCGCAAATAAACACTTTTTCTTTCTTTCTTTCTAAACAGCTTACACTAAAAATGTTGGCAATTTGTAATTTTAGGTCATAATAAAATCACTTTAATCAATTTTTTTTGCTTGGATATCTTTGGTAAGACTTTCTGAACGCTGTGTTAAAATTTGTCCATCTATTTTGATGGGATCTTATATTGATGTTTAGATAGATATGTAGATTAATGCCAGAATAATAAAAATAATAATAAATAATCAATGTTTATTTTCAATAACTTAAGAATACGTTAACATTAGGTCATTAGGGAATTTCCATTTAAGTAAGAAATATACTTGTGTTAGGAAGTTCCGCTCTTCCACTAGTTACACCTCATAATATAAGCTATTGAATAGAATGCACATTTGAACATTTAGTTCGTTCTTCTAAAAACTTTTCACGAAGTTGACTTGTGTTACCCAAATGATGAACAATATCATAGCAATATTCACTGTTCAATGAAGTAATGGGAGCTAAGGTATGTACCTATATGCATAATAAAACTTACCATAAGATTAAGGGCCTGTCTCACGACCTCCGAATAGAACCATATCTATCACCGAAAATTGAACATAATCGGTATGGAATTATCTGCCAAGTAAATAAACGAAAACTTAATCGTAGGAGTTGAGGAAGGCCATAAGTAGTTTAAATACTGATTAGCTGATTACGCGTAATCATGACTGCCACAAGAGCATCACAAAACGAAATACACCTCATCACCCAAAATACAAACACGGCTGCAATCACCGCCCACCACTAAAACTTGATGACAGCATTCACAATAACCCTTGTTTTAAGCAGAATAGCGCTTTAAACGTAATATTAAAGGTATTAAGTGCATACGCGTAGCATATTCGCTGTACGGAGCAATTAGATGTATAAATAAATTTGTATAACAGCCGACAGATGGCGCGTACGCGTTCCGCCATCTTGTGCGATATTCATAGGTGATCTAATTAGGCCACCATTTTGTATTGTTTATTTTTGTTTGATATTAACGTTTTGCTGTTGTGTTTAAAGGGCTGTTTTGTTAATAAATGTGGGTAGGTGAAGTGCTTAGTTATGGGGCTGTAAGGGGTAGGTAGGAGTCTAAACAAGTTCGGTACGAATGTGATTATAATTAAATTTAATGAGAATCATTATTATTACTGTCACATCCGGCTGTAGTTAACTGTCTATAAGCCTATGATGAGAATTACAAATAAGTATGTGACTTTGAATTGATTATTCTTCTAATTAATAAAAAAATAATACTGTTTATTTTTTTAGTAATAAGAAGAATAATCATTATCGGTATTTGTACACTTATCTACTTGTATTCAATCTAAAATCGGATAGGTATTTTTTTGTAATTTGAGTCGATAAATGCGAATCCATTTTTAAAAGCTAGCAGTTATTGAAACTTTTACTTACGTACCTACGTACCTATTTTTAGTGCCTTAAATACCAAAAACAATAAAATAAATTTCTCAGTCAATCTAATCAAGAACCTTTACCTAATCTTTATTCAACTTTATGTGGCCCTTAATCGTGTAACGAAAAATGCCCTCAACTGACCATTAGCGTTTCTCACCGAAATAATCAAGTAAATAGAAAAAGACAAAATCCTTGGCGAATAGGAATCGCCAATAACAATAGCTACTGTAACTAAACTCCTACACATTTGGCCCCTAATTTCCAATTAGCAAGCAGGTAGCGTAAAAAGACGCCATTAGTAGACGCTTCCCGATTTTCTGTTGGGGTTGCTAGCTTTCGGAAGAGGAATATCGGATGAATGCATATTTTGGTAACGTTTCGTGTTTTTTAAATAATAGGTATTGTTGATTTTAAAGAAGAATATTAACAAAATAAAATTGGTCAATAAGTAATGTTTCGCATGACATTAGAAAAAAATGTTCTGCGTTCGCTTTAATTTTTCGCGCAACTTTTGGAAATAAAGTTGAGGATAAAGGGAAGAAGAATAAACAATTATAAACTATACCTAATGCTTGTAAAAATTGTGGCTAATGCGAATCAACCAAAATTAATGCTGTAATTAATAATATACCAATTAAAAACACACTATGCTGTTTTAAAGACGTATTTTTTTCACGCCACCCTTTATTAAGCTGACTACAGTCAAACACTTATTTCCAAAAAAAATTACAACACCGAACGAAACGGCGAAAACCCGGGAAAATCATTGACATGACATGGCAGCACCCATTCCCGCCAAAAGGTCGCCGGCGCCATCTTGTGGGTCACGTGGCCGTTCGGATACACGCCTGCGAATTATTGTCCGGCGTTGCATATGTGATGTTGTTTATTGAATTAATTTTGGTCATTCTGATTTTCGGAATGGTTTTCCCGTTTCGGAGATACGATTTTGTTTTGTCTTAATTTGGGGAGTTGAGTGTTGGTATCTTAGTCACTATACGAAGTAAGAATTGCTTTTGAGTGGCTTATTTACGTACGTCGTTTAAGCCTGTTAAGCCAATGGTTCACACAGACCATAACCTACATAGGTTTGTCCTAAAAGTACTACGACTTAGCTGGAGGACTCCGATTCCCGACAATAAAACCAGCCAAGTGCGTGTCGGACCACGCGCAGTGTAGGGTTCCGTAGTTGCACGTCACAATTGCCAACTTAAAATGGTGGTTTTTGTTTGATTCTATGAATATATTAATCGAGTTCACGATTTAACGGTTAAAAACGACTAAAAACGGGCCCACATAGGCATTTGTACGAAATTTCCCTTATCTAAGTACATTTTATTGGTTTGAAGACTATTACTCGTTAACTTGTAAAGCCTACTTAGCTGTGATAGTTTTCCTTTTAAATGTGTTATTATATGCTACTACTATGAGTTTTTTCACGTCACCAAAAACAATCGTTTAGCTGTCAAAGGGTGGACACTTGACTCTAACAAATATAAATAATTAGCACTTTAAAGCATATTTTTTGCAAACGAATCCTTGGATGGAAACATGGTTTCGGCATACCCTAAATATTTTTAAACGACCTATCCAACATATAAAAAAATATAAAAAAAATATATTTTTATTCTATCACTTTGTCAGCGTGATTAATTCTCATACCAAATTCCAACTTTCTAGTGTTAAGCATCTCTAAGCAAAACCACAAACAGACAGATGGACATGGTGAAACTATAACGGTTCCTTGTTGACTACGGAACCCTAAAAACTGCGAGTACTGTGACTTAACATTTGAGCAGCATATTAACATCCGACAAACCTTATCCTACCAAAATTATAAATGTCAAAGTGTTGTTTATTTAATTACGCCACAACTACCGATCAGATTTGAATGTATTTTGTGATACGAGAGACTAAAATTTTATTTTATTTATTTGGCTCACCAACAATTGAATACACGTGTACAAGGATAATATGATAATCATAAGCCTGGAAAAGGTCATAGGATAGAATAGAATACTCTTTATTATGTACACCATATAAGAGGAGCTCGTGGCTAAATAATAACAGCCACACGGGTCGATCTTCAAGGTTAAGCAACGCTTGCCGAGGTTGGTCTGTGGATGGGTGACTATCTTAACATACCGAGACTCCTCCGTGCCTCGGAAAGCACGTTAAGCCTTTGGTCCCGGCTGTCATTTGTAGATCTTTGGCAGTCGTTACAGATAGTCTGAAGCCAGAAATTCTGACATCAGTCTTACCAAGGAGTGCCGTACTACCCAGTTAATGGGTTGTGGAGGTCTCGTAGGCAGCCACTCCACGTAAAATACTGGTATTCAGCTGAATCCGGTTTGACTGGAAGCCGACCCCAATATAAATTGGGAACACCATATAAGTTACAGAAAAGATACGTCATGAAGAAAAACATTATATAGGGTGACACAATGAATAGATTCAACCAGTTATACGTAATGCAGCATGCAGGATACTTTTTCAGGAAGTTCAAACGGTTGGCAAAAGCGTAATGTGTTTTGTTATCAAGCTAGATATTATTTTTAACACATGCTTGTTTCACGAGGAACCAGTAACAAAATACCTTCATTTCATGTCTTTTATTACAAAATAAAGAGCACAGATTTACCGCACACCCGTAACCAACTAACCAAACGGCCATACTTTAACGATATTGCAATCGCAAAAACTCGCGGGGACATCACATTTACAGTAATTAGAAAAGTTTGATACATTTTGAGAAAGGAGAATTAGTATTTTGTGGCTTTACTCGTTTTGTACAGGCTATAAAAGCCGTTAACCGTCGGAGTAACCACCGCTTCGAGGTGGGTGCCACCGTGATGGTAACGATGGTTAGTTAGGCATTAAAAACTGACACGAGCTCTGAGCTGTTGGGATTACAGAATTAGTAAAGGTTCATTAGAAAACCAGCGTCAGACAGCATCAGTCTGTCTGACATATCGCTGAAATTGACCTTTTTAGTGCAGCCGTGAGACACACACTTGGTTCGTAGCATACCTGCATTTCTTTTTTTTAAGGTTTTATTTCTATGTACCGTGCGTGTTTCATGTAAGTGCTAAATAAATATTGAGTATTCTTTCTGTCTTTCTTTCCATTGCATGTTGCTAACCCTAAATATTTTACAACGTTGTTTCCAGTCCAGGCTTTAAGCACAGGACATAATTCTGAGCCACATAAAATAAATTTCAACATATTTTCGAGAAAACAGTACAATTAATAGGTAATGAAACAAACTTTTTGTTTTTAGATATCAGTCGGAAAGTCGCAACAATTTTTGACGTTCCTTAGGAAAATAGCGCAAATTTGCAAATGGCGCCACGTGCGCGTGGGAAAAATTAAAACTACATATTTTGTCTCATTTTCTCTTTAGTATTAAAGTGAGACAAGCGTATTGAGGAAAAGCGCTTCCAAGGAGGTTCAATCAACTTATTTATTCTAGTAATGTGAAACTCCTTGGTGTTTTCTTATTTTTTTTTTATGGAAATTACAAAAAACCGTAAAGGATACGCACGGCGCTATACAACCAAGAGTGCGGTAAAATAGGTACTTGATGAGAGTACCAGACCTATTTTACCGCACGTTCCAATGTATGGTGCGTAATTTTTAACTTTAGAACAATGTATACAAGCTTCGTAAATGCATTTTTTGAGCAAATGTGTGAAAAATAAATTATAGGCCTGGAGACATTAATTGGTCAAGAACATTGACTGAACTAACACTTACTTATTTTCGTTTAGGTTAATGGATAGTATATTAGACTCGATAAAGTAAAACAAATAGTCTCTAATTATAAAAACCCATTAGATACTAGTTGTTCTCAGAAGCCCTTAGCTTCTTAGAATAAGTTTCCATATCGTGTGTCGCAACACTGACCGATCCTGTGCGTCTCCTGTTTTTATCTCGCACACCAAAAATCATCAACATCATATCAGCAAAAAGACATCCACTGCTGGACATAGACCTCCCACAAAGAAAGGGGTGTTGCCATAATCGCCACGCTTGGCAGGTGGGTTTGCGATCACAGTGTACAGAGAATGCCGCTGCCCATTCTCTGGTGAGTCCCTTTGACGCCTCTTGCGACACCCACGGGAAGAGATGGGATGGTGCTATTCTTTTACGTCCGACACCATACAGAACATACCTATAAACACAGAACGATAAACGATTGTTAACCAAAACCAGTGCCACCGGCCCCCAAAGCCTAAACAGTGAAAAGTTACGTCCATAGTTTGAAAAGCATCGCTAGTAGTGACGGTGTCGGACCAAATCCGAATGTTTTATTCTTAACGGCTACACGAGTTAATTGCTAAACCCTCGTCCATCCCTAGTTTTAAACGACAATTTATTTGGTTATAGTCGAGGTCGTTGTACAGGATGTTGGTTATGATGGGGTCTGTTCACGTGGATGGGGGTGTTATCTTGATGTTCGAATGACTTAGAAATGTGTTGAATGTTTTGCTAGTCAGTCAGCCTATTTATCCAGTAATCTGCAAATAAAAAAAAAAAATTGATTGTTTTTTCTCTGCCATTCAAGGGGTCGTCTGAAAGAAAGAAAGAAAGAAAGAAAAATGTTTATTTGGGACTCGCACAAGACTAACAAACTAGTAAAATAAAACTAAACAGTATAAAAATAATTATCTGCGCGAGGCCAAAATGGTCCCTATCTCAGCTTATGCTGCGATATCTAAAAGATAAATAACGCAGCGCTGGTATTCTGATAGGGCCAGACAGTGGTGCCACGGATACAGTCACGGAGCATATTTAACAGAAATATACAAATAAAATAATAAGTATAAATATGGGTAAAAAAAATGCAACAATTATTAATATATAATTATATAAATAAGAAAAAAAAAATAAAAAAAATAAATAAAAAATAATAATCGGTACATACAAACAATAAATAAGCTGACACCCAATAGCCCAGTGCTCCAGCTTCATTTGTCGATATCATAGACAAATGAATAGAGAGTCTGCTAATTGTTATCTTTTTGCCAAGTACATTTGCCATTTTGTATTTTTTAGACACTCCAATAAATGTGAATCAAGAAAATTCAATTTTTTTTAGTGTAGAAAATTCTAAACCTACAGAAAATCCAAAGTGAAAAATCCAGTCTTCTGTCATGAACTTTGCCTACTAAAATCTCTTTCTGAGCAGAAAATAGTATATAATATTTACTTATATTATTATTGCGAAAGTTTGGATGTTTGGATGAATGAATAAATGTATGTTTGTTACTCAATTACGCAGAATGGCATAACAGATCTTAATGAAATTTGACACAGAGGTAGATTATAGTCTGGAATAACACATAAGATACTTTTTATCCCAGGATTATGTTCCCTTGGGATAATTTACAACATTCACGCAGGCAGAGCCGCGGCATCTAGTTATTAATATTTTTTCAATCAAACCTATGTCCCCAAAACTGAAACACAGCTATCCCCTCCATCACACATCCCCACATCATCCTGTATACATAAACATGAGGGGCATAAAATTAAATTTATATGACAAACTATTGTTTAAAATTCAAATTGTACGTGTGAAATCTTGCCCGCCCGTAATTGTATTGACCAAAAGTCCCTCTCACGAATTACTGAGGGCAGAAAGGGTAGTCCACTCCGCCCGTGTGAGGAAACAATAATATGACGGCCGTAGAACCATAACGGCGTATGTTCAAAACACCATGTATGTTTAAAGTCAGAAAATGAAGGTTTTTGATGAATGTGATTTTGAAGTTTCTTGCACGTTCTTCTCCAAAGAGATCTACGCTTTGGAACGTGCAAATATGCTTCATCTTTTTGACCGACCAACCTTGACAGTTAAAAAGTGGCTCTAAATGGTCTAATTGAAATAAGTGAATGAAATAATAGAATACTGAATTAAAAAAATACATTTCAATAGTTTTGATCGACTTCAGCGATGCGCCTCCAGTGGAATACTTTCATTGTGCGTACAGCTAAGGAATGGAATTCCCTGCCGGAGTCTATGTTCCCTGATAGCTAAAGAAGGGTCTTGAAAGAAGAATGAATAGGTTACTTCTAGGCAAACGTGTTCCATCGTCGAAAAAGAAACATGTACTTAGGTATATTATTAGGAAAAAAAAATGGTTTTTGTTGGGAGTGTCTTCAGACGAAGTGTTTGCAACAAAAGCTGTAGGTTTTGTTAAGTTAAAGTAGAACTTCATTTGTTTTAGGTCCTATGCTCATAGAAGGTTTTTTGATCGATACATTTCTTTAGATCCAAATAAAACTCAACATTATTAACAACACCACTTGCAAAGAACTTAGAATAAATCACACGAACTTTATCCCCCATTTTTTTTTCAAAATAATTCTTCCATCGTCGAAAAAAAAAATGTTTTATTATTATACAGTAAACATTAGTAGGTAACATAAAAATATAACTAGGATTTATACAAACCCAACCAAGTACATACTACATACGTATACAAATCATCAATTCCTTAGTTTTCCGTATTTGACTTACGCCCTTATCGTTCTGTACAACATTCTGATGTAGAAATACTCTTGTACCCTCCTAATGGCTTTAATAAAGGTACGAATTTACGCCCCGCCATATTTATGATTTTGTTTCGATATATTTAATTAAAATTTTAGTGGCACCCATTTGGAATGACTGTTTCTTTGTAATTTTTGTTAATGTTACTGTTTAAATTCGTTTTTAAATTGACATTTGGGTCGTTTTTATTGTCATTTTCTGTATAGACCATTTTGTTTATGGATTATTGCAGATTTTGTGAGAATTAAAATTACGTACGGTGTTAGCTTTAATCGCTATTTGATATTTTGTTTGTGGTTTCCACAAATTTTTAACTCTTTTTAGCCGACTTCAAAAAAAGGAGGAGATTTTCAATTTGTCGGAACGTTTTTTTTGTGTGGTTCTCCGATTACTTGAAGATTGCTGGACCGATTTGGTTTTTTTTTTTTGGTAACAAGTAGGTAATGCAAATAAACTTGTTTTAACTGTTTCTATATTAAACTTGTATAATGGATAATATGGTCTTAAATAGAAGTATTGAAAAAATTAGGTATTGGGATCAGGCGCCCGCTCATCAAGCTCCAATAATCTGTCAAATTTCTTTAATAGATTTTCAACGTTATCGCTATTGCATTAGGTTCAAGGTTGATTGGGAAAATTTGACAGTTTCGGGTAGCTTGATGTGCTGGCGTCCGTACATTCGTTCAACTTAGAAATGAGTAAATAAAAAAGATCGATATTGCTTTATACCATTCATCTCTTTACCGTTTTCAGCACTATCTTAATTTAAAAAAAAAAAAAACTATTTCTGCCAAACAAAAATAATATTCGCAAACGAAAATTAAAAACATGTCATTCCTATTGCTAATACACAAATAATACTGTTTATTAAAAAAATCTTAAAATAAGTTATTCTATTTCAACGGTTTACTTCAGGTGTAAATTTGAAAAAAGAAAGCCAAAAAAAGTTATTATGGTGCTTAAAATGGTAAAATGATGATAGGTACTAGGTACTTAGAATAACCGTATTATTCTAAGTACCTAGTACCTATCATCATTTTACCATTTTAAGCACCATAATAACTTTTTTTGAATAATGTCGATATTTTTATTTAATTCTGTATTCATTTTAAAGTTGGACGGACCTATTCTATTCTATTCTATTTTTAATATATGGCAAACAAAGCCGATGTCGACTATTCTGCCAATGTCCCAAGTAAATTGGAGAAGCAAGTGCAATATTATCAATTGAATTTGAATTAATTAATTCTTTTGCATTTTTAAGCACTATATTTTTTTTTTTGGCTTGCACCACATCCTCACCTGAGGTAAACCGATGAAACGTGGTAACGATGAAAATTAACCATTTCTTCAGGCAAAAATAATATATTCACAAACGAAAGTTCAAAACATGTCTCCGCCATCAATAAAACACTACCTAATAATAAAAATATTGCTTTTAACAGAACTAAAGAAAACGTCATGCATTGGGTATATATGTACGTCATGTTCACGTGATCACGGAGTGAGCTGTCATTCCATCTTGATTATATGGATTGACAGCTCACCTTGTGATCACTTCACCCAAGCCTTCACTTCGACATGTTTACAGAATAGACCGGCAGAATTAAAACGACCGATATTATTCTTAACCAAATAGTACCTATCATCCTTTTACCAATTGTAGCAGATTTTTATTTGATTGGCCCACTTTTAACCACAATCTCAACTGAAGTAAACCGTCACAACTGAAAACGATGTAAATTAACCATTTCTTTAGCCCAAAAAAAAAAATTCACATACGAAAGTTCAAAACATGTCTTCGCTTTCAATAACACTAATAATAAAAATATTGTCTTTGGTATATACGTCCAACTTTAAAATGAATACAGAATTAAAAAGCCCGATATTATTTTAATCAAATAGTACGTATCACACCAATTGTAGCAGATTTATATTTGATTGGCCCACATTTAACCACAATCACACCTGAAGTAAACCGTCACAACTGAAAACGATGTAAATTAACCGCTTCTTCCGCCCAAAAATAATATACACAAACGAAAATTCAAAGCATGTCTTCCCTATCAATAATAGGGCACGTATTGCCAATAAATTGCACCGATGTTCCGAAACAAGCGGCCATCGTAAAATCGATGCACTAGGTTCTTGAGTTACTGCGGGACGTACACACGAACATAAATATAACAGTAACTCATCGTGGCCGTTCGCTCCACCTGTTACGGTTAATAGATGTGCAGCGAACGGTCATCATGGCTGCCACAGTTTCTATGGAGTTTATGGCTTATTTGAATGTGTGGGAAGATGTGCATGGGAACAAATATGAAGGCCAAAACTTCATTGCAAGCTGATAATGTCAGGGTGTGTTTCAAAATAAGGATGCACAGGACGGAAGGTCTATCCCAGTAACTATAGAAGACCTCTTTCGGCTGAAATGATGATGTAAAATGGAGGCCATTGCTTGATTGCGGGCTGATTATTAAAATCCGATCAAAGGAAAGGCGTTATAAATCTGAAGTGTGTATGTGTGTATCTATGTGGCATCGAAGGTCCTAAACGGACGAAACTATTTTTAATTAACTGTTTAGAATTAGATCAAAAAAAATAGTCCCCTTTATTCCAAGAATCTGGACTAAAACGTCCTGTTGTATTCAATTGATAACAATATTTCGAGTTCCTAGTGTTGAAAGAGACTCAAGACCCTGTTCCATAGAAGACTAGTTGGGAATCCAATGACAAATTTGAAATTTACCTATAAAAACTAAGCAGTAGATGACAATTTATATGGAGTGTATTTTGAGTAAGTTCCGTACTAATTGTGTAATTTATGTTGTGTTTGCTTATGGATATTGATGGTTGAAATGTTATCTCTTCACCACTTTTGGCTGCCTGGTAGAGAATGCCTACAGCCTAAAGCCTGCATTATTGAGCATAAAGGCTTAAATAAATGATAGTTTAAAACAAACCTATTCAAACCTTTAATTCATCATCATCATCATATCAGCCAAAAGACGTCCACTGCTGGACATAGGCCTCCCCCAAGTGTCGCCACATAACCGGTCCTGCGCGTCTCGCAATCATCGCCTACCCGCGACCCTCACCAGGTCATCGGTCCACCTTATGGGAGGCCTGCCAACGCTGCGTCTTCCGGTACGTGGTCACCATCCCAAAACCTTTAACTAGCCCGATTCATTTACGAAAACCAACCTTCAGAACTAAGGTATATAAGAAAAATCTTCCTCAAATAGTGTGTGCTACTAATACTATATCGTAACGGTTCCTATCCGGTTGTTTACCGGCTGTCCGGCGGATGTCGTGTCGTTACGGCAGATATTGTGCTATCCTAGTTTACTAAATGAATACTTTGTGATTGCCTAGTGCGTGTATGCTTTTGTTTTGGGGTAAATAGAATATTGTGTGTAGGCATTGGTTTTGTCTTGTATTATATTATTTCCTTGATGGTTGGCCCAATTGCTTTCAGAGTAGACTTCGACCTGAATATTGAAATCAAAAACAAAAACTAGCACTTGTGAGATGAACATGTGAATGAAAATATACAAAACAGTTCAGAATCAAAAGAGCTTATTATTATATGGTTAAAATTAATTACTCTGTTGATATTATGTAAAAATTTGATACAACGTGTAACAGAATAAACGCCGACGCGATTTCAGTGTTGGTCCCATAGTTAAAGTTGTTAATTATGATGAGTACAATGACTCCTTAAGAGGCGTTTATTAAACGCCTCTAAAGGAGTTCTGCCACAGTATACTGTGGCAGAACTCTCCTACTTGATCTAACTATGCTGTTCCCGACAGAGTCCATAATTGTGACTATATAATTATTTGCCTACCATAACGTGCAATATGCATAACGTTACGCAATGAATTGAGAACACAGAAACCCATATCAATTTGTGTCATCTTCTTGTACCTGTACAAATGTAATATAACACTGTGTGACTGTGGCATAAAATTATACTCCGAAAAATTCAATTCAAAATCCGTCAGCAATCATCCCCAATCACGACCATCACAATCAAAATTAAACCCTTCCATCAACAAAAAAAAAAAAAAGAAAACAAATCGAAACAAATTAACGAGACCTTTAAAATCATCGCACATTGAAAAGCGAATATTCAGCCCATAAACAATAACACGGTGTCCCTTAACAGCAGCAGATCAAACACATTTTCAATTCTCATCAAAAAAGTAAAACGTTATGACATTCCTAATAAAAACCGCTCGCTGTATTCGTTGTACTCACAGCAATATCGTAATGAACACCCTGTATACACGGCGGCCATTTAATCTCGCACCTGTATCAGCCTGTATATGGGTGGTGTGAGTTATAGTTGACCAGCGATTGGCTTGGTTTTTAACGGCCGGTTTCAATAACGAATCTACCTTTGACCAACTGTCAAATTAGCTACCGACAGTAGCTGAAACGTCATGTTGAAAAGGAAAATATAATGTTTCAGCTACTGTTTATTACACTGTGTGTGTGACTGCTAAACCGGAGGTCGTGGGTTCGATTCCCACCCAGGACAAATCTTTGTGTGATGAGCATGATCATTTGTTCTGTGTCTGGGTGTTATTTGTCGATAATATGTATGTATTTAGAAATAAATAAGTATGTTTATCAGTTGTCTGGTTGGCATAGCACAGGCTCTGCCTAGTTTGAATTATTGTTATTATTAATTGAATGGTTATTATTTGTATGTGTTGGACAATCTTGGTACCCTGAGGTCCGGTAATTTGATAGGCATACGAGGAGCCTAAGCCAACTCGCAAAAGCCTCGTTAGACATTTCAAATGAAATGGGGCATCAACCGACGATTATCCCTGTATTCATTATGAAATATGCTACTAGTATACCCAAAGACAATCCCCAGTTGGTGCAGGTCTATAGATGTGTTCTGTTGAGAGAGCATTCTTGGTGTACAGAATTCTATCTATCTGTCTGTTTCTAAGCCTGTCCCTGAGTTTCTCAGAAGCTGCTTTTATTACCTGTTTGTTGCATTAAGACATTACATGTTGTCGCATCGACGCAAAAAGGACACAAATCCCATCCGCTGTCTCCCATCCCTTGCGCCGACTCCCGCTGACGGGCCGGTCGCTAAACGGTCGGCAGTTTGGTTGTCCTAAGCAAATAACCCGTGCCATCTGCGTAAGGGTGTTTCACATTAAAACATTGTTTAGCAATCCGACATGCGTCATTAGTGCGATCCGCTGACCCAGCTAATAACTGACACTGTGTTTTTTGTACTTGGTTACGTACCTGTGACGTAAACAAGAACAAAAACCTCAGTGTGTGTCATCGTTTAAACTTTGTAAAGAGGAATGATGCTTAGAATCCATTCATAGATACTCTTCTACATTTATAGATTTCTAGATAAGATAAGATAAGAAATTTATTTTGTAAAATACGAGTACACTATACAGGTTTTATAATTAAAATGAGGTAGCTACACGTTTTCCCATGTATGGCGTACAAAATTAGTCGCACTAGACAAATTATACAAAAATTAAAACTAAAAAAATTTAAGAAATTACAATGTCAAAATCTGAATGAAATTTTTTACAATGTCAAAATTTTATTTAAATTCAAAATTAAAATGTCAAAACCTAAATTTAATTTGAGAATTCTATACAAGCAAACTGTTATTTAACAATTACGCTGTAATGGCACTTCTTGAGTAATAACTCCCTGAAGGGACTTTTTAAACTTGTTTAGAGACATACATTTAATAACATCAGGTATCTTATTGTTAATATTAGGGGCAATACCAAAAAAACTCTTTTTCAATGAAGCAGTTTTACATTTGTTTGAACAAAACAAATTCTCATATTGGGCACGAATTGGGGTTCTCTTAACTGCTGAAATTTTTTGAAATAATTATTGATTCGCTTTTACAAATACCGCAGTTTGTAATGTATACAAAGAAGGTATAGTTTTTTTTTTTTTTTTAGGAACACTTATGTTGCAAAAGTCAAAAAGTCAAAAGTCAAAAACGTTTATTTCAATTAGGCCATTAAACGGCACTTTTGAACGTCAGCATTTACAGTTAATTAAAATATATTAATAAAGTGACTCTACTGTCCATTCGGAAAGGTAGATTCTTATGGAGAAGAACGGACAAGAAACTCCATAAACTTGCAGGTGTTGTTGTACATATCAGGCACATGACACATTTCAGTTATAGTAGGCGCCAGATAAATGTGGAATAAAGTATATTGACCTTTCCCTAATAACTGCTCATAGGTACCTGAACAATTAAATATGAATCGTTTTTCATTATTAGACAATGTTAAGGATTACGAGAGATGATGATTCGGGACAGTTTTGTGTCATTAATTCCGTTTTTCAAATGAACAATGTCAATAAATGTAGGTGGGTCAATGACCGATATTCCACGATTATCTGGCGCCTACTATAGTCATACTTATGTTTATTATATGTTGCATGCCATACGGTAGAATGTACTGGATCCAATTGTTTTTCCCTTTACACCATCAAAACTATGTTTTGTTACCTACATTCTTTGAAAATAAATGATTTCTGATTTCTGAGTTAAGTCGATTTCCCACCTGGGATGGCAAAAAGCATTTTAGATGTCTCTATTATTGCAGCTGTCCATGTCATCTAGCCACTTTTCTTCCTTCAGGGCATAGAGAAAAGTGATAATAAAATTATTACAGCCAAACTTTGACTAATGGGTGCACCCATTAGTCAAAGTTTGGGAAGATCCAGGCATTCCAGAAAAGGTTTGTCTACTGAGAAATGAAAGATGAAGAAGAAGATTGTAGATGTTGAGGCGATCCTAAACCAATTGGAAAATGGGTTAAGGAATGGTGATGATGACGATGCGGAACCTAGATGATAAGTACCTAATTTTACCACGTTTTAAAACTGCCAAGCATAGCCCTCATTACCAAGCTGTATTTTTTTTTAATAGACTGCCAGTGGATTTAAGAATTCTGTTATACACTAGCTCTTTTAATGCTAAGCTCAAAGCTTTCCTGTTGGATAAAAACTTGTACTCAATGGACGACCTATAATTTATTTAATATTGATATTTCAATTTTCCATAAAAAAATACTATTTATAATTATACTGTGCATGTTCATTTTTAGATTATAATATTATTGGTAATTAATGATGTATGTATTATGTATCAAACACAATATAAATTGTTTGTGATAAATACATAAATAAATAAATTAATTAATAAAAGTTCAGGATAATAATAATCAAGGGTTTGAGACACACCTACATGCAGATAATCTACATTAGCTAATCTGCTGTGGCTGTAGCTTACAGTAATTTGATTTGCATTATGGCCTAGAAGGGCTATATTGTTGAGCTTTATTGACTAAGCCTGTGGTAACCATAGCTGGTTGTTCAACTTGACAGAATTCGGCTTAAAATTACGTCGATGGACTTTTACATTCGTAATTGTAAGGGGTAGAAGTGGTTGCGGAATTTTTTCGAAAGAATCACCGCGGTCCTGGAACGCAAATGGCTTTAGAAGGAACATAGGGTTTAAAGCAGTGAGAGTCTGACACAAATGATTTGTTCCGCTTCACTCAGAGCGGAAGAAGACATTTAATGATTTCTCATACTTAAAAAAAAACGGATAAAGTGGACTGCTGTGAAATAAAAATTAATTAGCTCTGATTTTAAATGACAAAATGTTTTTTTTTTAACAAAAAGAAACGCTGATCTCAATCCATTACAACTGTTTAAATCGGAAAACTTTGACCTCGTAAAAACCGAATCGATTTATTTAATACACTTCAAAACTCCAATACGAACGCATCCATTTTACATTTCTACCTTCTATATTCAAAAGTTGGCGTTATCTGTGCAATGTAACTTTCCCGCCAATCGCAATCGAACGTCAATGTCTGCGGTGAAGAAATTAAAAGTTTGTCAGTTGGCCTCGAGCGGTCGACGGCGCCGGTCGTTCTGCCAATAGTTTGATTACTAGAATGTCGGAGTATCTAGATGGCTTTTATATACAGCCATGTTTATTTCGTATTTCTGTTTAAAATTCTTTGAGCTAAAGTTTGATTAGCATCCAACATTAATTTATTAATTGAGTTGTCAATCATATTCTTTAATAAGTAGTATAATTTAGTATCTGTCTGAAATTAATAAAATTGTTGCTGTCTAATTAATTTTTAATTCGCTTTTTTATGACTAAGTGCAGCATAAATTTCACAGTCCTTCTTTAGACACAATTTTTATTGCTGCCTCAGTTACGAACCAAGGCGATGACTAGCACAACTTATAATTTGATGAGGTCCCGCGGATCTTTCCGCAACTTTTCATGGAGTATGAATATTAAGGGCTTCCCTTGTTGGCGCCCAACGTGGGACTTGCTTATTATTTCTTCCGCTAATGCCTAAAGATTAGGTTTTTGAATTTTGTTTATTTTTCGGAGTACGATTTGCTGTTTTATCAAGGTTTGGCATTTATAAGATAGAACAAATAGGAACTGAAAATGCATAACTGATACCTGCATGGTGTTGAGTGGTTTGTCATTGATTAGGCAGAACTAAAATTTCCTTCTCTTGATTCATCATCATAATACCAGCCGAAGACGTCCTCTGCTGGACATAAGCTTCCCCCAAGGGGGGTTTGCCATAATCGCCACGCTTGGCAGGCGGTTTGGCGATCGCAGTGTAGCTGTTGCAATGCACAGAGAATGCTGCTGCCCATTCTCTGGTGAGTCCCTCAGTCGCCTTTAACGACACCCACGGGAAGTGATGGGATGGTGCTATTCTTTTACGTCCGATACCATACAGAACAAACCCTTGATTACTCGTAACGGAAATCAAAGATGACAGTCGTGACCAACAGCTTAACGAGCGACCGAGGCGCGGATGGTCTGGTCACCCATACTCGGCCGGAAGAAAGAAAGAAAGAAAAAAAAAGAAAGAAATAAATTTTATTTGCTCAAACGTGTTTACAAAACAGAATTAAAATAATACATGCATGCAAGATCTTAAATAAGAGTGGCTCGTGACTTGTCTGCCATTTGTCATGGCGTGCAAATATCTTAGGTACAATTATTAATTATTATTTAATCAATGATTTTTTTATTTTTTTTTGACGGGGACCACTCGCAGTTCAGCACGCTAGGGCTGGTTACTGCTTAACCGGACTATCCTGTGGTGGCCTCAAATGAATTTAAGGCCCCCAGCCAGGGCTTACAAATTAAATTAAAACTACATGACCGCTCGCTAGGGCATCCCCTGTGGGATACGGACCTCGGCTAGCGGCGTCATTTTGGGAGGAACAGCAAGGGACAGGCTGGGTCATAACATTATTTGGGGAGTTTAATCAAAGGTCGGAGAGGGTGAATCAATGATTTTTTCATTTTACACTTGTACATTAAATATCAGTCGCAGTTAAACCGGCCTCGGCAAACGTTACTTAATATACAAAATCCACTAGTGTGGCTGACATTGTTTCGTCACGAGCTATCTAAATTCTACTTTTAAACCTAAAAAGTCAACTAACACCTACTGCCCTCTTCTGTAAAGAAACAGCGAAATTCCTCCCCTCCCGTAATTTTTGTCTTACACTGAACATAAGTTTCACGCTGTGGCCCCTCGGAGAAATCATGGCGCAACGATATGGGAGCCTAATTGAACATATCTGAAGACGCTGGATTAATTGGACCACGATGAGGTTTAAAATTGTGATTATATGAGAAGGTAGGTGTGCATTTATTTTGCGATTTTGAAGGTATTTAGAAAGCTGCTTTGGGAGATTGTGTTTTTGCAAGGCTATAAAGTTGCATTTTTCTGGGCTTCACCAGTTGATTACCTCTAATCTATAAGATAAGTTGAGAGTGGTACATTACATCCATTAGTCCCATTGTTTTCTGGTACTAAATTAACAAAGACAATAAAATAAAAAGATAATAAAAATATTTTTTTTTAAAGATTAAAGTATATACATATATATATATATATATATGTTATTAATATAATTATTAATAAAATCAACTTAATGCAAGGTTGATGAACAAAAACTGTGTAATAAATAATATATCACTTTTTCAGTACATATCCAAAAACTATGGTGCTATCTCCTTTGGTTGAAGTGTTCCTATGGCTACTGTCCGGCTGCATCAACAGACCAGCTCTATAGTACTATATTATTGCATTGTCTCCAAAGTTTTTTAAGAATCCCACTTTAAAGCTTAACATCCTTAATCCGATAAATGCCAGGAATTATTTGAAATATGAATTAAGTTCTTATTTGTAACCGGGCACACATACGAAATCAATAAGCTTGTAATAAGTATGAATCTCTGAGTTGGTAGCAGAAATTTACCTTCTAATATTAAATATAAAATAGGGGAGCTCTTTTACTATTATTTTTTCATTTCACAGCTAACACGGATATTAGAAGAATATTTTGTTTATTCAACCCGCAAAATACTAAGTTTTGTATGCTTTAGGCAGCTGAGAAAAGTTAGTTCACGAGGAGGTTGGGCCCTTAAAACAGAGAATTATTTTACTAAGTAGATACCGTACTAATATTATAATTGCGAAAGTGTGTCTGTCTGCAACCTCTTCACGCTTAAACCGCTGAACGTATTTAGATGAAATTTGGTGTAGAGATAGTTTGAGTCCCGGGAAAGGACATAGGCTACCTTTTGTCGCGAGAAAAGGGGTTGAAATAGGGCATGCAAGTTTATATGAGTGACCGTTATTATTGAAGATAAAAGCATGAACCTTTGTATTTAGGCACTTGATAAAAATAAAAAAACATTATGTACAAGCGTTTTTGAAAAATTTGTATTTTAAAATAAAAATGGCTGCCCAAAGTAACTATTCCACGCGGACGAAGTTGTGAGCAAAAGCTAGTGTTACAATAAAATAAGACCAAATAACAGGTCATGTGCATTCTACTTTATTTTATCAGAGATTATGTACTGATCCTGCAGTCTTGTCTCTTGGCTCTCGCCGTTGTTGATTCTGGTTCTCAGGAGTTGTAGCGTTTGGGATTAGTGTGGCGGGTTTGTCACAACACAACAAAAAAGAAAAAAATTGAACTGGGAAAAACCGGGCTGTCTGAAGAAATATTTGACAATACTTAAAATCACTTTTTAGGGTTCCGTACCCGAAGGGTCCGTCTGTCTGTCAGTGGGCTGTATCTCAAGAACCGTAAAAGGTAGACAGTTGAAATTTTCACAGAGCGTATATTTCTATTGACGCTACAGCAGATAATAAAAATTTAATTAATATTTAACGGGAAACGTGTTTTTTTCCGTTTGTGTGAGAGTTCAACTCGCGCTTGGCCGGTTTTTTATTTAGTGAATTCTTGTCAAGGTCAACCAAGACAAGGACAACGGGGACTTTGTTTCGTTGGTCACCTTAAAATACCTTAACCTTTTGTAGATTTTATTTTAAAGTCTAATGCCATAAATACACTGATAATTTTACCCCGCTCGTAACTATACAGGTACAATCGCTTCCTTCGTGGCCTCACAAATAAAAGGGCTTGGGAGCCTCCATCAAACGGTAGGCGAGCCCCAGAGAAATCAGCGGAGTCCATATGTGCCTCTGTTAATTACATGCTGCGTAAATATTGCTGATATTGCCAGGAATAATTAAAATATTGAGGAAAAACGTCTTGCTTGCTTCCTTGTGCTTTTATTCCGATGTAATTGTGAGTTGATTAGGGTTTTAGACGTGATCAAAATGTGCTATAAGAATATTGTTGTAAATTGACTAAAACTTCATGGTTCCGACCACTGCCACGAGGATTCCCGAACTTAAAAAGCTTTTCAGAAAATTGTTACATTCGCCTTTAAGATCATTTTATCATCTACCTAGCCTTTTCCCAACTATATTGGGGTCAGCTTCCAGTCCAACCGGATTCAGCTGAATACCAGTACTCTACGTGGAGCGGTTGCTCCACAACCCATTAACTGGGTAACATGGTTTGGGTTCTTAGCAAGACTGGAGTCAAATTTGCTGGCTTCTGACAATCCGTAACGACTGCCAAAGATCTACAAATGACAGCCGGGACCAACGGCTTAACGTGCTTTCCGAGACACAGAGGATCCGCGGTATGTTAAAATGGTCACCCATCCACAGACCAACCTCGACTCGTGCGGCTGATATTCTTTAGCCACGAGCTCCTCCAGCATAAAAAAAAGAACTGTTCAAAAAAATCAAGTCAATTATACTCTGTCCCAATTAAAGTACGGCAATACGAAAAGGAACAAAGAACGTAGCAATTGCAATGGCGATACACAACGGTCTCTATCGGGGACGAGACTATGCAAAAAGGCGCTAATTCCCCGAAACGAAAAAGTGGTAACGATTATGCGTTGTGCAGCCAGCGCGTTTGTCTCGCGATAACGCGCGCTTACAATTAGCAAGGATGGTGTTATGTTAGAGGGAGACTGTTTTTTATCAATATACAGCATTTGTGGATGAAAATGGTACTATCGCAGTAACTGTATTAGGAAGTTTGTTCTTTGCTTTATCGTTCTCTGCATATCAAAGTCAAAGTCAAAGTCAGAGTCAGAGTCAAAGTCAAAACGTTTATTCTTTTAGTTTACAAAGTGTGCTTTTAATGGCCTAATTGGCCATTAAAAGCACACTTTGTAAACAAGCATATTCAAATTAGACGATTACATTCAGGATAAGAATGCTTGGAAGCATGTTGGTCCTGCTCCATATGACAATCAAGAGTGTAGAGTAAATCAAACTGGTATTTACTGTGTATTTTTCCTATTTCATTGTTTGTTTATATTCTTGTTTGTATACTACTAACACTATTTATAAGGTAATCTATTATCAAAATGAATTATAATGTTGTCCGATATAAACAAAAAAATAAAATAAAATCGTCGTAATAGTTCAAGATAGGTGTAAGGAGTAGTGTTTGTAGATAGCCCATAATGTCCAATTCAATGTAATTAATTATTATAGTATCATGAGTAAATAGTTAAAAACATAGATTATAAAAATTCTTATTTAATTTAACAAATCGTTTGACAATACTTTAAACAAGTACAAGTCATTCTACTTAAAAATCAGTACAGTCTAGATACCTACACACACTTGACATAATCCCATCCTCTTTCGCAATTAGACGTGACTTGGCGACTATAATCGTTAATGTTTAGCACCGGTCACATATTTCTATACCTTTGTGCAAATGCACCCTCCGTCTACCTCCTCGCCGACCAATCAGGACGCGCCTTAACTGCTCACCGCTTCTAGCTTTGATAGAACGTTCCTTTTTTAAAGATTTTCAAGTTACGAATACGATACTCGGTAGGTTTTGTTGGAGGGTATTTAATAGCCAGTTAGCGTTTCATTGGGATTCTGTATTGCCAGCTACAAATTATAATGCAATGATCGCTTTTTCGTTTCAGATGGAATTTCTGGACGAAAGTCTAGGTGACGTTTCCTAAATGCCAATTTTGAAATATTCAAATATAAGTCTCAATTTCATCTCGGCGACCGTAATTGACTGAAACTTGCCAAAATGGAGGAAAATTTGGGGTGTTTTCAACAGGTTCTTTTAAAAAACACGGAATTTGCCTCTGTGAGCAAACAACTTGGTTATTGCTATAAATTGCTCTGTGTGGCTAAGACGTTACATTTAAGAACATGATTAATAAATTTAATTACTCTGCCAGGATACACCATCGACAACAATTGGGCAAAGACAACACATCAGAGCTTCCCAAGTCAAATGGGCGTACGACTGCCGAATTCCCTCAACAATCATTCTTTCGCCCGCCATATTATCACAGAGCAATGGCGAATACAGCGGACAAGCGATCAGTCCCTACTTGAAGACTCCCATATTACATTGTAAAGGTGTATTCTGGTACGTGGGCGACCAAAATTTCGTTTTTTTTATAGAATGTTGGTATTGTCGTAAATTACTGTTTTGCCGTATATTGCTCTTTTTTGTAGGACGTCATTTTCAACAATAATACTTACCTACCCAATTTAGTTAATTTTATTTTTTTGCTATGCGTCATGCTTGGCGTAAATAAAATCTTTTTCTTTCTTTCTTTTCCGGGCGCCATCTTTCCGTAGAAGAATGGCGTATACAGCGTAGAATATCGGTCCAAACTTGAAGACTCCCAGGTCAAGGCACGCACGATGAGTTAAATAAATTGGTGCACCATACATGGGCGACTGAAATTCACGGCATTTTTTAGAACTTTTGGCATTGCTGTAAATTGCTCTGTGTTACCGTAAATTACTCGACATGATATATATTTCTCTACATTGCCGAAACTTTATATTTAAACAAAATACTTGCACAATTAATTACCAGCACGAGAAATGACAGCACATCGACACTTCCCCAGTCAAATGGGCGTACGACAGCCTAATTCCCTCACCAATCATTCTTTCAAGCCGCCATCTTTCCGCAGACAAATGGCGTATACAGCGGAGAAGCGAGTCTGTAAAAACATACAAGAAACCTTTACACCCCCAGGTACAGGGATAACTAAAATTCATGGCATTTTGTATATAACCCAGGTATTGCCATAAACTGCTCGGTATTGCTGAAAATGGATCAGTATTGCCGAGACTTCTTTAAGCAATTAAATTGCCAGAGCAAGAAAAGACAACACATCAGCACTTCCCCAGTCAAATAGGCGTACGACAGCCGAATTCCCTCACCAATCATTCTTTCAAGCCGCCATCTTTCCGCAGAGAAATGGCGTATACAGCGGAGAGCGATCAGTCTGTGTAATTAACATTCCGGCTCACCTCGGCCCGCCTGGCGTCAAGACGCGAGAATTAAACCGATATCACTTCGGCACTTATTGACGGGAGGCTCGCGGTGGCGTACAGGAGTCGGGGAATTATTTAATTTGGGATGTTTTTTTTTTAATACAAGTTTATCAGCCACACCGTTCTGTAAAAAAACTTAGTATTATATACTTAAGTTGGGTACAGTCAGGGTTAGGATTGTAAGCTCACTTTACTTAAGTTTTCACAGTGGTAATTTTACAGAATAACATCTCTGGAAGTGGTTGTTGTGTGGGGAAATACGTTTGTTGGTTACTGAAAATAATGTGACTTAAAAATCTTAAGGTATGCTTGTATGTATGTTATTATGCCAGTAGTCTTTGTCTTTATTGTGTCCAAACAAACTGAGGCCTGCTCATATTTAATAATTTCAGCGAGTGCTTATCAAATAAATATAATTTATACTACACCTGCTTGGAAAGTACCTTGATACTTTATCAAATTTACGGTAGAAAGTACGTCATTGCATATCGAACAAATATGCGGGGAGAAAACGCATCTGAGCGGGAGAGAAAAGTGTATGAAAATCCATTTCTTACGTGGTTTTTCTTTTTTAATTTTGGGTAAGACTATGCGCCGGTAACCTAAATATCAAAAGCCAAAAAGTTTTTACAGTGAGTTTTTATCTCCAAGTTCGCAAAATGACACTGGCCACTAGCTGTGTGTTGGATGGTGTCGGGCTGGCAGTGCGACCCTGCGGCGGCAGGATAAACAATTTGAAAAAAGAACATGTGAAAATTGCAGACGCCATTGGCGCCATTTCCAATTTGTGTGTTGTTTGAGGATTCAGTTTTAACTGCAACAATTTCAATATAAATTTCAATTAGTAAAGATTTCGTTTTTTATTTTCCTTGTAGGTGTAGTATAAAGCACTATGTATCACTCGAGAGAAACTGCGATTCCCGATCTTGGGTGTTTTAAAGCCCTCGCCTACGGCTCGGGCTTCAAACGACACCCTCGACGGTAATCGGTCACTTTCTCCTCTCGGTGAACAATGTACTATTCTTGCTTATCTATGAAAGTCACTGAGAGACTGAGTCAAATTCCAAAGATTTAAACAAGTTCACGAACTAAAGTCTTAAATCTCTCTCGTCTTGTATGTCCTATAACTATTAGATATTTCTTTCAATTGTCGAAAACGAATAAAATTTCCCCATCTGCTGCAATACTGCACTGCGAGGCTACACTTGGCGCGTTCGCGAGACGAGCGTTCGACAGGCTCCGTTACCGAATCGACACAGGCATCCTACACATTACACCCAGTGCGACTGTAGGATGAGCGAGCTTTTAAAACAAAAGACGGAAAAAAATAATTGAATGAATTGGCTTGAGAGAATAAAGCAGAAGTTGGTCCTGCCATATAAATAAACTATAACGGTGGTTTCTAAAAAGCTTGTTAAATTGCTGCCACTATTTTATTTAGTCAGGAAAATTGCTATGTACTAACATCATCATGTAAAAACTTCAATTGTTTGGAACGATGTTTTCACTGCGTCAAGTAAAGTCAACGGGCAGTCTTAAACAATAGTGATCACCCCTGGGATACGGTGCAAATATTGAATTTGCTATAGGTCTTTCTCTTTTTTTTTCCAATTTAATTAATACGCCTGTACCTTAGCATAATAACACAGTATTGAAAGACGGACTAAATATACTTGAAATTAATTTGATATTACTAACATTTAATTCGTCCATTAAAAGGTTCATTAGAAAACCAGCGTCAGACAGCATCAGTCTGTCTGACATATCGCTGAAATGGACCTTTTTAGTGCAGCCGTGAGACACACACTTGGTTCTTAGCATACCTACATTTTATTTTTAATTTTTTTTTATTTCTATGTACCGTGTGTGTTTCATGTAAGTGCTAAATAAATATTATTCTTTCTTTCTTTCATTCATTTATAAACCATTTTATTCCCCATCAAAGACCGCACTCTCCCTCCGCGAGCAGCCTGTAACCCTGTCTATATTAATGTGGCCAATTTGTAAGAGGGCGCGATCACCTCATTTGTCGAGAGCGGAGGCTACGCAAAACAAGCAGCTTCGGTGTTGCCAGATCTAAGACGATGTCCCGGGAATCTTGGAATTTTCTTGGTGAAAATGTTCTGAAATAATTTTCAGTAATTTCTTTTTCGTTTCGGTAATTATTGAGGCTTGGGTAAGAATTTGACCAAGGAAAGAACTGATTTTTTACATTTTCTGTCCGTAAAGCAGTGTGCCAGTCTATTTTCCTGGGTAAGATTAGTTAAAATACAAAAATATAACAAAAAAAAAACTAAAATTTGTTTTTTATTTACCTAAAAGCAAAAATCAGCCAAACTAAAGTGGGACTGGGCGCCACGTCTGCCTGGACTGTACGTCGAACGGTTCATAGGCTAAAGCAACCACAATGTGGGTCCCAGAAAATGCCCGACGACATCGCGGGAGACCCAGGCGAAGATGGCGGGATGAGCTTGACGCCTATCGGCAGGATTGATCCACACTTGCCCAAAGCCAGGAGGAATGGAAGGAAGAAAAGGAGGCCTTTGCCCTGCAGTGGGACACAATAGGCTAAAATATAATATAAATATATATTTACCTACTACTACCTAAGTATATTTAGAGAGTAAATTAAAAAAAAACTATGTTTTTGTTTTGAGTAAAGCGTAGATTGACCATTTATATCCAAGGTATGCTAAGGTCTCCAAGTTATGCTTCAGCAGTGACGTTCAATCATTCTATTGGTCATTTCCATCGTTTACAATATTGTACTGAATTCCTAAGGGTATCTACAAGATATAACTGAAATGTGTGATCATATATCAAAAACTATTTCTGCCTTAAAGATGGACAACTTTCTCCAAGGAAGTCATAGTCAAATCCCAAACACAAAAATATGACTTCCACTCTAAATTTGACCTGCTGATATATAAGGAAATGGCAAAGAGAAAATTCACTACCACTTCCTTGAAAAACATAGTGCATCTACCTAGGCCGAAACAGTTTTTAAAATTTGACTTCTTTCTTTCGTTGTACCCTGTACAGCTGCCAGGTAGAAAAAAAAATTGGTTGTCTATAAAGTCGGTTTACGGACGATAGTTGAACGCGACAACGTCATAACAAAACATTGATGAAATGATCGTAACGTTATAATGAGCGTAACGTTACAGTGAGCGTAACGTTACAATGAGTCATCCTTTTTCGTGCGTGCAGCGGGCGTTCATCGATTTATTAGACGTTGTCACGTCAAAAATTGTTTTTGAAGTGATAACTTCTTATCGGAGGGTAAACCACTTCGTAACGTAACGCGTTACGGCGTCAGTCTGTCTGGCTTCCCTTTCTCTCACCCATATGGCAGCGGTAGGCAGGCCCTTCCTCTCTCACTCTAACCCACAGCGCTAGTCGTATTTCCAACAGACGCTTCCCATAGTAAATAGTTTAACTTAGATTAGTTTAAGTTATCACTTCTGTTGAGCGTCCCGAGACGCACACGTTTTTTTTATAGTGCTCCAATACATGCAAGGAAAAATTCTAACCGGCCAGCTACTAACCAAAAAAAAACAAAAAATCCACTTTAAAAAAACTAAAAACAAAGTACCCTCCAAAAGCTTACAACCCAGCATTATTTGTACACGAACACTTGTTAATCGGTAACTAATTACCGTTTAATTAAAGAACGAAACGTTAACGCAGTCCGTTTATAAGACTACCCTCGTTTTAACACGAGTGCTGTGAACTTTATAGATCGGTAGATTATTAGTAAACGGAATTGGAATGGGATGTTTAGCTGTTCTTGATGATGATTATAAAGTACTAGCTTTTGCCCGCGACTTTGTACGCGTATATCCCGTCTTTTCCCGTTCTCGGACGAATTTCTCGTTCCCGTAGCCTAATAGCATCATATACAACATACGCTGCTGTGTCCTGCTGTGCCTACGACGCAGTTGTACATTTCACGTCTGCACTACTTCACAAAGATTGAGGAAGTCATGCAGTATTTGAAAGTGAAGACCAACTGGACTCTGACAGTCGAGAAGTTGGAATCGCGCCACAATTTCAACTTTACGTCGTTCGTGGTACGAGTTCCAACCCACCATCTACAGACCTTCTTAAAAGAGGACGTTTGGCCGAAAGATGTCGTATTTCGACGTTTTCGAGGAAGGTTACGCGAGACCACGCAGCGAAACACGACGCAGACGTCTCGTGTATATGTCTAGAGTAGTGTTTTAATAAGGTTTATTCATATGTATTAGTTTATTATTGGTTAAGATAATTTTGTGTATTTTATCTATGGGCCTCAGTTCCCTGATAATAAAATGATTACAAAACAATACAAAAGTAATTTTCCAAATCAGTCCGGTAGTTCCAAGTTCAAACAAACAAACTCTTCAGAATTAGTATAGATTTTTGAAAGAAGATGAATTGGAATATTTACTTATTTAAAATAACACCTATTGAGGCGGCAATAGAAATACACACTGTGTGAAAACTAAAATTGTGTAAATATAAGTATGGTTATATGGTTTATGAGTTAGTTATTATTCGAGTACGGAACCTTAAAAAATGGCAGAATGAACTGTCACAGCATTTATGTTTCCCATAATCTTTTGATTTGTTTTTTTTTTTTCAAAATAATTTATTGTTTATTGAAGTGTTACAAACAACAAAAGTACTTAATGCCATATTCTACCTCAAACGGTATGCAATTATACATTACATGCAAAATATCAAATAGTATTCATCAATAATATTTGATATTTTGCAAATATGTATTTGTATATGTGTTTTTGGTACAATAAAATAAAATAGTTATTTTAAATTATTATTATAATAATAATTAATTATCCATAACAAATTTTAATATTAATAATAGTTTTTATTTATTTACTTATAATTTATTATGATAATCTTGGATTATTTTACTGACAAACAACGCACAGCCAAAACACCTATGTTTAGAGACGTTATGCATAAAAGTTACTTTTAATGGACGTGAGCACTAAGGATTATGTTTTTTATTCATCCCATATTTGGGTTAAATAGAATGTAGTAGAATACTCTTTAATATGTACATCATATTAGTTACAGAAACTATAAATGAAGATAACATTGCTGACAAAATCGGCGGCTTTTTCGCTAAAAAATGAACGTTTCTAAGGAATATACGGAAACAAATTTACAACTGTTTTAATAAATACTTAACTAACTATATACACTAGAAATAGAAACAAAAACTATTAACTAAATTAACCCTAAAATATGGATTAAACGCTTAGTTGACACTTCACGTGACCCAAGGGCTGGCTTTTACCTTGGTCAAAGAATAAGCATTGCCATACAACGTGGCAATGCCGCCAGTCTTTTAGGGACACTTCCAGACGACAGCGATGCGGATGAATTTTTTGACGCCAGTAAGAATGTCTATGTAAATTAATAACTAATTAACAGAAGCTAACAACATGAATTTTACATGTGCGATGCCAAAAAGGCTTTCAGCCAATTTCGATTTTTTGTCGATGTGAAACCCCATCACATTTTTTTTTTTAAATTTATTATGGGTTTGCCCTTGACTCTAGTCTAGGTCATAGATGACGGAGGCAAAGTCGACGATGGAGCGAGCTTACTCAGAAGAAGTCTACATGGCAGTAGATTAAGAAACAGAAACCATCGGCCCCTAACATTAGCAATCTAACTGCTCCACACGGTAACAGGATACTAGACAACACAAACACACAATCCAAAACACTCCCGTATTCTCAAACTTAATCAAACGAGAGTCAACATCATTGTTATCTAAATCTGAACAAATTTAGCAACACAAAGCGAGATCCGATAGTGATACAACTTCGTTAAAGCAACAGAACTCATTTATCCACCTCAATACAACGTGTTTTAGATAAAATCTTAATAACTTCGACGATCTCATATTAAAAGGCCCGAAATGTCGATAGATGAAGGAGGTAGAGAATTCGGAATGGGTTCGTTGTTGGGAGTGGATGATTTTACTTGGCCCCAACTATTGGATTTAAGAAAATGAACCCACCACCGGTGTGTCGCCCTTCTTGTGATTTGAACTTGGCTGACACACAGCCGTGTGTCTAGACCAGTGGTTCTTAACCGGTGATCCGCAAAACACTGGTGGTCCCTGGCAGCACTTGGAGTGATCCGCAAACCAAGAAATAATGCGATAGTTTCAAACAGATGAATAAATTTAACCTTAAAGCAAAGGGTTCCAAAAAGAAGAAGTCATAGAAATGCTTACAATGCAAACTTGAAAAATATATTTGAGACAGGAAATTAATTAGAAAAAAAAGTTTAAAAAGACAATATTTTTTTCAAAGACTCAAAAAACTTGCTACACACTACCTAACCTTGTTTGTATCGAAATATACCACTAATTTTAAAAAAACAAGCATCGTGATCGGTTGGATGTCAGTGCCAACATGCATTTGGCTTTGAGCAGCGCTGAACCGGATTCAGAAGTTAGTAAAGAAAAAAAAAAACATTATTCCTATTCCCCTAAAAAGTTGGTGGTTCATGGGAAGGCAGAAACTTTGTCAAATGGTCTCTTATGACTAAAAGGTTAAGAGCCACTGGTCTAGACGATATCTGAAAATATAACTGAAAAGAGGGCTAAGATGATAATAATAATTAGAAAACCAGCGTCAGACAGCATCAGTCTGTCTGACATATCGCTGAAATGGACCTTTTTAGTGCAGCCGTGAGACACACACTTGGTTCTTAGCATACCTACATTTATTTTTTTATTTTTTATTTCTATGTACCGTGGGTGTTTCCTGTAAATGCTTAATAAATATTATTCTTTCTTTCTTTCTTTTCTTTTTTAATTATTTTACTTGGAAAAGTAAAGAACAGTGTTTTAGATTTTATGTATATTTTATCAAAAGATAATAATCTTATAGTACACAGATACTTTACTAGAGAATCCTCTCTTTGATAATGAACCTCAAATAAACTTTCAGAAAAGTGACCCACATAGCAGAGCCTCTTCCAGTACTCTCAACGTCTTCAAGGACCTTATTTCAGCAGGTATCGAAAAGTCCCAGTTTATCCATGCGATATGAGCGACCAACAAAAAGATCGCAGATATAGTCCGCGACTGACAAGAGTAGACCAAGGAATGTTTAGAAATGAAGAAGATATCTTGGGAAGGTAAAGTGCTTGGGGGTTTTGTGATAAGCTCCTAAGCTCTCCAGGTGGTAAAAGATAATAATAATAATAAACATTTATTTGAGATAAAATCCATATTTCAACATACACACACACACACACACACTAAAAAACAATTAATTGACATAAAAAATAGAACAAAAAATAAATAAAAAATAAAACACACAAAAAGAAAAACAGTTCAAGACACAGTGACAAAAAAAAAAAATTATTATTATGTGGTCGACTCTGGCACACAACAGTTTTAAAGACACTGGAGACATAGTTTCAATCTAGTGCACTCTGGATAATACATAAAAATATGTTGGCTCCGCTTAAGAATTTAGTTTAGGGATGTTCTCCGAGCCCAGGGTTGATGGTTTTCATGCCATATTATACGGAAACGGTGCGCTTCTATTCTCGGTAGAATACGTGTGCTAGCTCCCAAAGCTTCCTAAAAGAAGAAGAAAGAAAGAAAATGAGTATTTTTGTGACAAACATGACGCATCCTAAATAAACAAAATAACATAAGTTATGCAAGTTGGGAAGATATGCGTTGCATTCGCACTAAACGGCCACCGCTTAGCATAATGCTGGGTTTCGTGATCCTTAGTGTATTGTAGATAGGTGGGTCAGAACCATGCCGGCTCACTGGATACGGCTGCACACGTAGGTGTCAGTCGTTTCAATTTTGTATAAAAATTAAAAGAAAAAAAAAAATCATTTATTTCAGGCATAGCCCATAATTATCACATAATACAATTTAAAATCACACATTTAAAAAATACAATACAATTAGAAGTAGCATGTCAAACTAAACCAGCTCACAAATGCATTAAATTTAAATATTTTAATAATATTGGGTTAAGACATTTAGTAACAACATATATTATGGATATTTAATTTGATCTGAAATGAAATAAAATAATAATAATAACAAGATAGCAAGAGACCGGACGGCATGTCGTTATTTCCATGGAAGATGGGTAGGCCATTAGTGTGGGACGCTACTTGTGTCGATACTCTTGCGCCATCCCATCTTCCTAGCTCTTCGTGCTGTGCTGGCGCTGCCGCTGCGGCTGCAGAGAACCTCAAGCGGCGGAAATATAATAAACTTGTTGGTAGTTATATTTTTGAGCCGTTTGGGGTTGAAACTCTCGGGTCTTGGGGTCCGAGTGCACATAACTTATATGAAAACCTCTCAAGGCGCTTAGTTGACACTTCACGTGACCCAAGGGCTGGCTTTTACCTTGGTCAAAGAATAAGCATTGCCATACAAATTGGCAATGCCGCCAGTCTTTTGGGTACACTTCCAGTCGACAGCGATGCGGATGAATTTTTTGACGCCATATTTTAGGGTTTATTTAGTTAGGAGATTTTATTTTTATTTCTAGTGTATATATTAGTACAAAAAACAAAAGTTCAATACGACATTCAAATATTATTTTTAATTATAAATATTATTTTAATCCTTATTTATCCCTTTGTGCGAAAGTGATTTTGTTACGCTCACGCCAATGAACCGATTTTAATGAATTTTGGTGGCTATTTTTTGTCCAAAATCTATAATAACGCGACTGAAGTCACAAGCACCTAGCTACAGTAATTACCAAATAATCCGAAATCTTACCGTGCCTACTCTAAGCCCAGCTCTGTCAATCGAAGATCTTTATCATTCAGAGCCGTTAACATCGAGTTTTGAAACAAATTCCATTCGAATAGAAACTTGTCGGAACAATGAGAAACACCTTGCTAATATCCAAGAGGGGCCTATCCCCTTAGCCCCTTGATCGAGTTCGATCGATTAACCCTTTAGTTGCTCTCGTAGGGAATTAAAAATGGGGAGTTTGTTTGGGTGAGGTGTAAGAAAGGTGTCTTGGAAGTCGGGGAAACAGGTTAAATACAGTCTTTTTTAAGATGAAGTTTGTTCTTTTTTTTAATTTACCTAAGTATTTGTAATTTTATTTCCTAATTAGGTTGTCATAATTATTATATTTCAAATTTTAATATTTTAAATATGTATTTTTATAACTCACTTTGAATGTCCACCATTGGTGACTATAGGTTTGATGCTTTTATCACGCATTCATAAAAAACGCTGTATACATAAGCTGTGAGTCAAACTTTAAATAAAAAAAAGATGAAAGAAAAAAAAAGAAGAAAATAAATGTATTTCAAATAGCGGGCAATTAATTTAAAGAAAATGTATGGCAGGTAGATTTGAGTCCATTAAACTTTGTATTAAAACTGAATAATCGCCCTCTGGTGACAATAGCTGAAAACTATTTTTTCCATAAGATATGGCACAAGCATACGGTTACGTTAATGCGACTGAACGCATTAAAAAACTTGCACCAGGCTCTCTGGTTTGTTTTTCATCTAGGCTTGCTAGATACTAGTTTCTGTATTACTTATTTATAATACAAAACTCTAATTAAAATCCATATTAAGCTTACTAACTTGTAACCTACTTAAAAATATCTATACTTACCACCTTTAAGCTGGCTTCGTTTGGTGCGTTAAGCGATTAAATGAAATGAGTCATATCATCATATCAGACGAAAGACCTCCACTGCTGGAGTTAGGCCTCCCCCGGGTTTGCCATAATCGTCACGCTTGGCGCCTCGGGTTGACAATCGCAGTGTAGCTGTTGCAATGTACAGAGAATGCTGCTGCCCCTTCTCTGGTGAGTCCTTTAGTCACCTCTTACGACACCCTCGGGTAGTGATGGAATGATGTTATTCTTTTACGTCCGAAACCATACAGAACGAAGAATGAAAGGAGTATACTAACTTTATATTACGAACCAGGAAGATTTCAGTCGTTAAAACACCGATAGCATTAACTTGTACCACAACACACATAGGCATCCCAATCCGCTTACAATCATACACCAGCAGTGTCACAACGGAACTCGGTCTGCTAGTCAAACATGAAACAATGCAGCCGTTTGCGTAGGAGCACAACTTTATACGTAACACAAGAGTTATAGTTCAACTTGTAGCCTTCATATTGTTTACCTTGTCGTGCGAACGTTTACCAATGCTAAGTGATTAAGAATACTCGTTGAGGATAGCGGTGGGGTGGAGTTGGTGTTGAATTGTTTGAAGTTTTGGCACTAATTTTAGTCTTATGATCTAGGTTCGCAGAATTCGTTGAGTGGTGGCAATTTTTTGAACCTTACAAACCTAATTGTGTAAGTTAGAGAAAAACAAGATTTTCACAATTGACTAAAATTTTTAAATAGTATTTAAACGCGTTTGTGTGTGGATGTATGCAGGAAAAGAAGGGGAAGAACTGAAAAGTCCAATCCAGTGTTATCTATCATACAACGCTGTAATATGTAGGTACCTACTATAAGTATATCTTGTGTTGTAAAAGCTCATATAATTTATTTAAATTTTCGAAAAAACGAATAAAAACGAAATTTGTACGGCAACAAAAAAGAACCGCAACGCCAACTATCCTGCTTGCAGCGAAATGAATTTGAACATATACGACAGTCCGAATATCAACCATCGGGCAGTTGCCCACCAGACACAACAACCATGGTCGGAGGACCCTCCCTTTTCAATGGAGGTTTGCGAGACTTTACACTCTGTTCCGCATACCCCCGTACTGGTGACCCCGACGTGATATGAACACGCAACCTTCTGATCAATTCATTCATTATAACAATATTACCTTAGCAAAAGGCACAAAATTATTTTGCATAATTTTAGTTAAGTACCGTTTTACAGTTGAATACTTATAAAATATTCTTCCCTCACATAGGTAACTCTTACCATATCATAGACCAGACTACCCGCTACCATTGTTAAACCTGACAGCGACTCCACCCCACCCCCAATCCCACACTTACACCGAACTACACAAGATACAGTTCTCTACTCAAATTCCAAGTGTTCTCTAACTTAAACTGAAATAACTTATGAGAATCGGCCGATCGCCTTTGTCGTAAGCTAGAAGGCAATTATCATTAATTATTATTAAATGTGACATTTTAGTGATAAACGGTGGGCCGATAACTTGGGCAAATAACTCAAGTTAGGGTGGATGGGTCGAAAGTACCGCGGTGTTCTACTGTTTGATTTGCTATTCGATTTTGAGGGTTGAGTTTCGTTTGTCTGATTTCTCGTGGTGAGGTAATGATTTTTGGTCTTTGGGTTAAGTAATTTTGTTAGTGGTTCTTCCCTTAAAATTGGGTAGAATAGTGCCGTAATTATTGTGAAGATAACCCGTTAGATAAAGATAAATGATATTTATTTTGTAAGTAGTTTAAACATCTGCCAGGGTTGCGGAATTTGTTCGAAAGAGTCACCGCGCCCCTGGAACCTGGCTTTATAAGGAATACGGATGGGTTATAGTCAGTAAGAGTCTGACACGCCCTTCCGCTCCACCCAGAGTGGAAGAAGTCATTCGATGATTTCCCATCCTTAAAAAAAAGAAGTAGGTTAAACACTTTAACACGTCAAGTTTTTTTGGTAATTTTAAGCTAGATGAGGCCGGTGTTTCCTAACTGACTACCCTGAGAAGAAACACCGAAACAAACTCAGAGGTCAAAGTCTCTTTTAAAGTCCATACTATCTGTACTGGTCAAATCATATGAGAACGATGTAGGTTAATGTCTGCGGTGGCCTTTTGAGGAAAGTGCCACGCAGATTTGAGTGGACCAGTCCAGAAACAGTGCAAGCATTTATATAATCTAGGATGCAGTGGATTTTACTGTACTATTCATGTTCATTAAGAAAGTACTTTATGCTATTTTTAATTATTTATAATTAATTGTTTTTCTAGAAATTTAAATGTAGTTTTTCTACACGGGCTTATGAAAATGACATTATGTTAAATCTTGTAACCCAGCTGCATACTGATGCGTTTTATGTTTAAATGTCTAATTTTATTGACTTGATCGCAAAAAAAATCGCAAATATTGTATGGTAATAATCTAACTGGTGTATTAAGTACCTATTTAAATAAATTTAACAGCCGCATGGGTCGATCTTCAAGGTTAAGCAACGCTTGCCGAGGTTGGTCTTGGATGGGTGAACATCTTATCATACTGAGACTCCTCCATGCCTCGGAAAGCACGTTAAGCTGTTAGTTCCGACTGTCATATGTAGATCTTTGGCAGTCGATACGGGTTGTCAGAAGCCAGAAAATCTGACTCCAGTCTTGCCAAGGAGTGTTACCCAGTTAATGGGTTGTGGAGGTCTGGTAGGCAGCCGCTCCACGTAAAATATTGGTATTAAGCTGAATTCGGTTTGACTGGAAGCCAACCCCAATATAGTTGGAAAAAGGTTAGGCAGATGATGAATCATCCTTATTTTCATTACGAAGTATTGGATGTTAATATGATTCACTATTAACTGCATAAAAACTTTGCATTTACAGTAAGAGTATCTAAGAACTTGTTGGTATGTTCTTACGGACCAGAATAATTATTCCACCCGAAACAATAACACTGACGGTAGTGCTTTTCATACCCATCTAAGATGGCACATCGCTAAAGTATAGCCACTTTACTCCATCAAATAAATATATTTTCACATAAATTCCTACGTTATTAATGTTATCCGTGCTGTGCGCACATTTATTATTTTTATTGTTACTTCATACTTTATGTAGGTACTGTGATAGTTATCCTAATATCCTGGGTGGGAGAATGGTACTGTACTAGTTTCGCTTTAGCATTGTAATAGAGGTCATTGACCTACCTATATTTTTTTAGCATTCGTATTTACAAAATCGTAAACACAATCATGTTGGTTCTACCAACTTGATTCCGGTATAAGAGAGAGGTGGAGTTATATCGGACGAATAGCACTATCCCTTTGTCACTACGGTATCATGATGGCATTGCCATGTCAGATACCATGCCAAAATCCATGTTAAATGGATTCGTGCTTTCGTGCACGAGCCTCGGCATTATGCTGAGCGTTAGCAGTTTCACGCGGTAGTGACGCATGTTACCATCTGGCATATATGTCTCTAACCACGTTTTTGTTGTTTTTTTAGGCTTCTTTGATACAAAATTTGAAAGTGACGCACATAGGTACATACTATGTGCGTCACTTTCACGTGAATAAACTGTTTTTCTTCAATTTATAAACCTGGATTTTAGGGTTCGATAGTCCTGAATCGACATATCGATAGATATCTTCAATTTCTTTATTAAGACGATACATAGTTTTTTTTGGGTAGATAAAAAGAAAAGGACAATGAACACTATTACCATGCCAAATCGAAACGACTATAGTGGTTACAGAGGAGGAGCCATTTTGATTTTCGTATTCAAATCAAGGTGAAATTTATTTGGAGCTGTGATTTTTACTTTTAATACAAAGCCCGATAACTTCCTAAAAGTAACTCTTTGCCAAATGGGTAAAATTGTATTTGGATCCAGTATTTAGTGATTTCAAATGTGCCAAATAAGTAAAATCACTTCCATATTGGCTTTTGAAGATCCAAGTGTTTTTACAGATTCCAGCTTATTACCGTAATCTGTGTATCTAACTGCTCCGTTGGTCTCACGCAAGCACGACTGCCAAGCTTGGAGTCCTGGGTTCGATTTCCAGGTCGAGCATAAAGTGTTATTGGGCTTTTCCAATAGGAATCTCTCAGTGACAGCCCGAAGTTTGGAAGTTGATGTTGTGACACCTCCATGCCTCGGAGAGCACGTTAAGCCATTGGTCCAGCGCCAGATCTCTCTCCGGTCGTGTCGTGTTGCCGTCCCATCGGAATATGAGAGTGATGGAAGAGACAGTGCACCTGTGTTTGCGCACACACTTGTGCACTACTAGTCTCGTTTTGAGATTGGCCGCCATGGCCGAAATCGGTCAGGAGGACTATATAAGTATGAACATATTTCGGTTTTCGATCAAATCTCGTTTTTCATCATAACCCTTTTTTTGACCCTGTGAAATGCTCTTTGCTGTCCAGTGCCGCGCACATTCTTCGTATTTGAAAAAATTAAACAAATTAAATTAAACTTCTTCTAAAATCAAACGTAGCCCTCTTTCGCAGGTATTTAAAACCTGAAGTACCTGTAACACTAATAGTCAGTAGGTAATTCTCCTGCTGATTTGCAGCGTTTAGTTTCCTTGACCCCAAACGGTAGCCCATTAAGTCTTCATCTTAACCTCTAATCGGCCACCGTTCAACTATGACGCATAACCTTCAGCACATTTACTTCCATATTCAGCACTTTAACCGCAACAATATATCCACGCACCTTGACTACTTATCGATCACGGCTTTGCCCGGGTAATCATAATAAATAACGGCAAATTCGTACATTAACCAGCTCGCGTCGCTTGCCCTGAGTTATAACGTCTACCCGACATTTAGGCGAACCAGCGGCATTAGCATTAATTTAAAATATTATTTATAGTTTGAAGCTTTATACTGATGAGGGATGGTCGAAGGGATGGAGGTGACAAAGATAATATTTTTCTAAAACATTAAAAATATTTTAAAAATAAAACCTCGCAAATTTTCGATCGTTGCCATAATTTTAAGTTTCATCATTTGAAAGATTGCGCAAGATCTGGCTGCAAATGAAAACAGGAAAACATATTTAAGATATGAGTTAGTTATTCATAAGTTTAGTATGAATTTTATTTATGGACAAAAAATGAAGTGTTTTAGTTTACAGTGCATATGAAAACAACACAAGTAAACTTTTAATATTTCTTGTTCTGTTTGATGTCGGTCGTAAAAGAATATCACCATCCCATCACTTCACGTGAGTGTCATAAGAGGCGACTAAGGGACTCACCAGAGAATGGGCAGCAGCATTCTCTGTGCATTGCAACAGCTATACTGTGATCGCAAACCCGCCTGCCAAGCATGGCGATTATGGCATTCGGCTGACGATGAATGATCATGATGATGATTCTTTGGCGCTTTTACCCCACAAACTTCATTTTGATCATCATTAGATGCAGTCAAAGATGACAATTTAGAAAGGTTCCAGTACCTATCCATCACACTGTCAGTTAACCGCGCATACATACATACATTAACATAATTACATCCTTACTTGACCGCTGAAATAAGCAATTAAGAGCTCCTAATAGCATTTATAACGTCTCCAAAAATACTCCAGTACCTACCTCTAAATCTTCACTTCAGGTTTGTGCTCACAAATCTTCGTAGCTCAACATTGGTGCTGTGTTGATGATCTCGTTAAGGGTAAGATGACACCAAATGACCGTAATTATACCGAGTTAAGGGGCAGTAATCGCGTCGGGGCCGTGTTTTTGGCGAATTCGCAGCGGCTCGTGTTTCATTGTTTATTCAAGTTTTTTATTTTTATTGTTATGGGCTCCTGCTGTGCTGTGGCCTTTAATTGGTATCAATTTGATGGTGGCAAGTTTTGGGTGAAATTGACGGGGGTCGATGACAGATGTTAACTGCATAGATAGGCTTTATTTATTAATTCCAGTAATAATAAATTGAGCTACGTCAAATGTGTATCTCTGTCATCTATGACCTAGACTAGACTCCAGAGAAAACCAATATTAAATTTAAAAAAAAAACAATCCTAAAAAAATAAAAACTGATTGCCGAAAATATCACTTCAAAACCTTCCCTGTTTTACAAACTTAGGCCACTGTTATCCTTAATCAATCCTGAATCGTGCTCATAGGTGACCATTTAATTCTTACATTACATTTGATATAAAATAGTCTAAAAATTAAGCATCTTTCGTACCACGTAAAACAATTCACCTCAAATACCCAAAATGGTGAAACATATTCTCTGACCCGGTATTACTCACACAAGTTGTCTGTCGGTATTAATTTCGTATACGTATGTATGTGTGGCACGCCTCACTGCTGGACTCGTATGGGCACGGGCGCCATGTTTGAGTCCCCAACCGGACATATTTAAGCTATTTTATTTATTTTGAGATACAAAAGGCCTTATCGGCGGATATATAGCTTAACAGCGTGTTCGTATTTGGGCACTTTATTATCACACTTAATATTATAAAGGCGAAAGTTTGTGAGTGTGTGTGTATGTTTGTTATTTCTTCACGCGCATTTAGTATAGAGATTGTTTGAGTCCCGGGAAAGGACATAGGATAGGTTTTTCTCCCGGGAGCATGTTCCCTTGGGATTATTTTCGAAATTCACGCAGGCGGAGCCGCGGGCGACAGCTAGTAGGAGATAATTATGTGAAAAACACAAAGTCAAAGTCAAAGTCAATTCATTTATTTCAACTAGACCATTAAAAGGCACTTCTGAACGTCAAATTTACAGTTTAAAATTAAAATATCAGTGACTCTAGTTGTCCATTCGCAAAAAGTAGATTCTTATGGAGAAGAACGGACAAGAAACTCCGTAGTTACTCTTATCAAATATAAGTTTTACAATATTTTGTACACATAGGTACATTGATCAATTGATTATATTATGTGAGCACAATGCACCCAACATTACACTAATGTACCTACAGCACACACTTATATACTAATAGGTACAACAAAGCAATACCAGCAGAGATGAAATTAAGTTGCTGGCAAGGGGCATGGTACGCACATATTTACAATATAATTAACAACAATGGATCAGTGTGTGAGTTAAATTACATATTTAAAAAAACAGAATACTTATGTAAAGATCTACCTTTTGTAAAAATGTAGCAACAAATATAAGTTTATCTATGAAGCCATAAAACTAGCAGTCACATTCAAATCTTGTTATAACACTAGTTCAAAACTACTGGCTTTAAAATGTATTTTAATGCCGTTGTTATTTAAATTAACTGGCCTGTTGGTCGAGTGGTTAGTGACCCTGACTGCTAAACCGGAGGACGTGGGTGCGATTCCCACCCAGGACAAAACTTTGTGTGATGAGCATGATCATTTGTTCTGTGTCTGAGTGTAATTTGTCTATAATATGTATGTATTTAGAAATATATATCAGATGTCTCGTGATCACATAGTGAGCTGTCATTCCATTTTGATTATATGGATTGACAGCTCACCTCGTGACCACTTCACCCAAGCCTTCACTTCGACATGTTTACAGAATCGACCGGCTGCACTTATTTATACCTTTAACAATTTGTCTCAAATTCAATTTAATAATGAAGCAATGAGTATCACACCAAAAAACGTGATACCAACATACCAAAAAATGAACTTAACTGTACATCTAAAAACGAACTTCACGAACGGACAACTACACACAGTAATTTTGCAAAAAAAAAACGACCAAATTTAAATATAATATTTCCAGCCTCCCAGTGTGAACATCGGGACCCTCGTGACATCCTCTCAATAAACAAGGCTTCTCATAGTTACCCGCGTTATCTGACTTTGATGGGACGGTCGGCGGGTAGTTTTAAAACGTGTGCAAACACCGGTAGTTGTAAATAATTATGGCCTTTCGTAGTTTTTGCCCGGCGATTATGCGTAATGACCGGGCCTGGTTACATTTTGAAATAGTTACTGTGTTTATTTACGTTGTTCGCTTTTGTTTCGTACTATGTATTTTGTTCTGGAAATTGTAATCGGTTTTGTATGTTATGTTTGTTTAGTTCATTTAAATAATGGGAAGGTAGGTAATTGGGTTGGGTTGTTTTTGGTGTTATAGAGGTACCTTCAATAAAATGTGTGTTATAATTTTTAAAGTTTAGGTACAGGTAAATTGACAAGAAAATTCGCTGGCAGGCAAATGAATGCGACTTTTATATTTTGTATTCGATTCCAGTGAAATGAGACTTCGTTTACTTCTGATAATACTTACATGTATGTTACTAATGCTACTTTCATTAACTATTTTTAATGTCTTATTTATGTCCCAAGTACAGCTGGGAAAAATTCTCCCTTTTATCCTATCAAACCTCTCTATCTTGTGCAGTCTTTGGATAACTTTAAACCTCATTAAAAAACAGTTATATTTAAGTCTCTGACAAAATATCAATAGTAGCTATGGTAGACGCCAGATAAACTTGCAATAAAGTACATTGAACTTTCCCTAATATCCCATCGTAGATACCCGAACAATAAAATAAAAAACGTTTCATTACTAGAGAACGGAAAGAAAGAGACTGAAGTCGATTCAGGACAGCTATGTCTTAATTTCTGTTTTTGATATTAAAATATAGTATTGTGTGTGGTTCAATGACCGTTATTGCACATTTATCTGGTGTCTACCATAGATCATTACTAAGACTATGATTTATAAAATGAATAGTGGGTAGAATGTTGTGCCTGTGTCTACGCCAGTTGCTACGCCGTAGCACACGGTCGTAGGCGTAACTACGGTAGTGCTACGGGAATCGAGATACCATTTTCATTTTATTAACTAAGTAACTTTGTCAATGGTATTTTATTATGACCTTTATTTATTCTGTAACTAAGTTCTTTTTATAACTAAAACCGGTGATAGCGAAAACGTAAAAGTGACATTTCAGTATCGCTTGTCAATCAAAAAATTGATGGAGATTTTGGATTTGATTTGATCAAATCCGTAAAAATAAATAGTAGTAAATATTATTTATTTAAACTTTATGTAAAGTAGTGGTACATGGGCGGACTTAATGCAACAAAGCATTCTCTACCAGTCAACCTTTGGGTTAAAAAAAACTACACGGTGATAGGCGTTGGTACAACAAAAAAAAAATATAGAATTTGATTTCGGAAAAAAATATTTACATGTAAAAATATATTTATAATACTAATAAAATACATTTACAATGTGGAGACATCAATACAGTAATAAATGAAAACCCAGTGTTTTCATTTATTACTGTATATATATACAATACTATTTCATAGGAATATTTTGAAACTATTATTACTCCTGTCACCGTAATTAAAAACAAATTTTCCAATTGCATTCAACGTCAAAAAAACTCAAAACTAGTCAAGGATAGTGACCACTGCTGCCGAAATATTCCAAGCAGTCTGTTGCAGTTAGTGACATTAAATCTGTCATAAAAGACTATATAATTCGTATTAACTTCTATTGCCAGTGTTTTGATTTATTGTCGTATCGTCGTCTTCACCTTGTATAATACTAAAATAATAAACTAATAACTATGATGTTTTATAATAATCTTTCTGATGAATAAAACTCATAATAATTATGATGAAGACCAAATTATGACCATACGATGAAAATCAAACAAAGAATTATTAATTATTTTTTTAACGGGTTATACGGGTTTGCATTATAAGTAGTAGGTACCTGGATGACCACTCGGTTTTTTTTTGGTAAACTTTATATAAAATGAAACCTTGCTAGATCGATTAATCACCCCCGAAACCCCCTGCATACAAAATTTCATGAAAATCTTTGGAGCCGTTTCCGAGATTCAGAATAATATACAAGTATTGCTCGTTTAAAGGTAACATAGCAACTATTAAGAAAAAATAAAAAGAAATATTACCAAAAAAATCAAATCAAATCCATCCGAAAACTCATACGTTGTACATCAGGCGGTCCCTAAGGACAGGTTCATACTTCCGATACGAAAGTCTATAACATAAACATGGGGTACACTATTAAAACTTGGACTCGTTTTGTAAGCCAAAATATTACACGAACTACCTTCCTTCTATCTCGTCGGGTAGGGCTGCCAGAGAATTTCCATTTTTATTTCAGTATAGAGATATGTTTGTGAAATGTATCTGTTCTGAACTAAGATAGTTTCTGTCAGTTTATGGCTATTGTGTGAAAGGTTTGGATCGGGAAATTGAGTCTGGATTTGTATTTGTCTTTTAGTTTTATAATCTACATAGCTTCGGCTTGAGGTTTCGCTCTCGTTAATATTGGAAATTATTCTAAACGTGTTCCCGGGATAAAAAGTCCATACTATGTCTTTCTCCCATCTATCTCTAAACCAAAATTGGTTCATCAGTTTAGGCGTGAAAACGTTACAAACAGACAGATAACATTACGTTCGCATTTGTATTATTAGTTTGGATTAGAGGAATGTGACACTTGTTGTTTGAGATATTTTTGTATCGTTATAGGTTTAATAATAATAAAGTCATATTTTGTAACCAGTCCATATGCATACATGTAAATTTAAAAATATTAGGGTACATTAAGAATTAATTAACGTATCCTAATATTTTTAATAAGTAACTCTTTAATTGGTTTTGATTTTGGAAGAGATCAGCCTGTATTAATGCAGAAAGAATGATTACAGGTTGAAATTATTATATTATTCTGTAGCCGGTCATATTTCGTCATTTTAATAAACATAAAATTGTCTGCGTTCTTACGAATGTATGTTTTTGGCTGACTTCCATCTTTGTGTGACCAGCGTCCTCTCTGTTAATGTTACTGTTTGCATACTTTTGAAGGTTTTTAATATTTTGGAAGGTCATGCTTTGCAGTACTTATTTTGAATATGCAACTACGTAAGTTAGTAGGTCCTCTGAGTAACCATGTAAGTAAGTCTATGTGTTTCTCCCCTTCATGTGTATTTTTTGTGTTGCTTAATTTAATTAAATATTGCGATTCAAACCGCGATTCCTGAAGTAAGAATTTTAAGTTGATCATTTGTCAAATTAAAATGGGTAACGTAAAAACTTTGGAATTACAGCGGGGTTTGATGAATGGGGTTTTAACTCTGAATGCTCAATTTTGAAACCGGCCTTAAGATTCGCATCGACCTGAGTGAGTGAGAATAGATTCCATTTAAATTACAATTTCAGGAACCATTACCTTGGATCACTCTATGAGCAATCAAAGACTGAAATTTTTTTATTAATGACCTGCCATATAAACCACCAACCCATTTACCATTCTTTCATCAATTCCCTGAAACTTGGACAGCCCTACGAACCGGCCAGAGTCCGGCCGGTCCGGCTGCTGTCTCATAAACATGCCCCTGTATCAGCGCGTAATCTGCCGGATTTGTCGATCAGGCCGGCTATCCAGTGGCCAGATTTGTACGGGGCTTTGCCGTCGATACGGCACATACATTTTGCTTTTCTTCCTCACTGTTTATGTGGCTGGTCAGGTGGAAGCCTCTACTTTGTTTGGGGGTACGTCATTTGTTTTTGTTCTTTATTTGGGGGTGCTGATTGAGGGTTGGGTGGGTTGGTAATTATGGATGTGTTGTATTTCGTGTCGTATAGTTTCTGTTGCTGTTTATGCATTTTAGTAGAGAAGTTCAAATAGCTCTCAATGCCCGCCGGGGCATATCTGGCTCGAAGGATATAAAATGAAGAAATTCGATTCATTCATCTCTTGTCCTAAAGCTCGGTAATATGTTTAAACTTGAATTTATGAGAAGCCATTTTTAATACTAGCTGCCGCCCGCGGCTACGCCCGCATGCGTGTCGAAAATTGTCTCAATTGTTGTTACTCCCGGGATAAAAAGTTAAGTGTATTTGTTTAGTGTAAAATCCTGTGTTATTCCAGACTACAATCTACCACTGTGCCAAATTTCATCAAGATCCGTTCAGCCGTTCTGACGTGATTGAGTAACAAACATCCATCCTTCCATCTATCCAAACTTTCGATGTAAAAATAAAATAAATAATAATAGTAGTATAATAGCAATTTTCATCGCACAGTGAACCTACTTGCACCGTACCTATGTACTTTTATACCTATGGGTTAATTAAGGGTAACTATTTCATAGGATCTGTAGGTATTACTTAGGAGTTTTTAATTTTATTTCTAATGTATCTAGTTGGTTAAATATTTATAAAACAGTTGTAAATATCTATGTAAATAAAAGGATTATTTTAGTATAGAATAACTGTGTATGTATAATGTATAGTAGGTATGTAAATGCTCATGAAAATATCATATCATAGATTCCAAAACCAAGATACAAATCACAAAAAATAATATTTCCGAATCTAAAAATAGCAGCTCGTCATATCTCCAACGTCTTGAATATAGATTAGGATTGACTCCGGAGCGACGGTGCGAGGTGATCAGATCGACGCTGTCGCCTCAATTAGTTACATTTTTGATGGACTATTTATATCTGGATCTTAAAATAACTTGGGAGGCGCTCGTGGCTAAAGAATAATAGCCCCACAGGTCGATCAAGGTTAAGCAACGCTTGCCAAGGTCGGTCTGTGGATGGGTGACCATCTTAACATACCGAGTTTCCTCCGTGCCTCGGAAAGCACGTTAAGCCTTTGGTCCCGGCTGTCATTTGTAGATTTTTGGCAGTTGTCACGGATTGTCAGAAGCCAGTTAATCTGACTCCAGTCTTGCCAAGAACTACCGTTTTAACCAGTTAATGGTTTGTGGAGGTCTGGTAGGCAGCCGCTCCACGTAAAGTACTGGTATCCAGCTGAATCCGGTTTGACTGGGAGCCGACCCCAATATAGTTGGGAAAAAGGCAAGGCAGGCGATGATCTCAAAATTACTTGGATTTTTGTTGAGGACGGAATATTTGTCAGATCAAGATTCAAGTACGACTTTATAGCCTGTCGCATGTCATTAACCGACTTCCAAAGAAGGAGGAGGTTCTTAATTGGGTGGGTATTTTTTCCTTAATTTCGGAAGTCGGTGTCAAAAACGAAGTAACAAAACTTAAATCACCGACTTCCGAAATTAAAGTTATTTTAGACTTTGTAATGTTTTTATTTGGAAGTCGGTTGTATTTTTTTGTGAAACTGTTTTTTTGATTAAGCATTAGAAATCTTTTTTTGATTATATTGTACCTTAGCGGTACCTACCGTAATACTTTTATTGAAATACTTATAGTAAGGTACTGTTTGAGTACATGTTTCTTATTTATAAATGCGGTTGTTTTCTGTACAACTGATTAGCTAACTGACATATTCACATATTCATTTAGTCTTATTCAAATTCTCACCATGTGATTTATTTAAATACCTACTCCCCAAAAATTAGATTTTAGTTTGTGCCTTTATTTTTAACTAGCTTTTCCCCGTGACTTCGTACGCGCATATCCCGTTTCCATAGGAAATCCCCGTTCCCATAATTAAATAGCATCACATGAATGTGGCTATCATTTACAAAAAGAGTTTTCAAAATTGGTTCAGTAGATCCAGAGATTACCCCCTACAACCTCACAAACTCACATACTGTACCTCTTTATATGTAAGTATAGATGAATAAGGATGCTAATGTTGTTTAAAAATTCTGTACGTAGATATGATTTTTTTGATGATCTGCAAAATCAAAATCAAAAATCATTTATTGAAATTAGGCTGAGTGCCAGCACTTTTTGAATGTCAAAGTTTTACATAAAGACAGTCCCCCAAAACGCCCGCCCATCACCACTTCCTTTTGTTTTAGCTGGGAAGAAGAAGTGGTGCAACAAACTCCCCAGCAACACATCTGTCTGTTGAGTTACGAGCAAACTCGAGCATTGGGTTTTGACGTATTTTTCCCGAAAGACAAGTCGGACAAGACTTAGCTTCCAGAAAAGATACATTGCAGGACACTGCAAAGGATGTTTACATAATTTAATTGCTTGTATTACTTTCGCAAATTGCTATTTCTCTAACCCCATTTTAATCAAATTAAAAATACATCTACAACACTATCAAAATACCTTTCAAAATCGAAGAAACAAACCTCACCTCCTACCCATTCTCACACATCTCCCTGGCTATTGTAAATTAATACGTCGAACGAGCAGGCCTCGTAAATCGGCCGTCTCAATTTACCGGCCTACGTATTGGCAAGACGGAGGCCTGGCGAACTGGAGGCCAGTGGAGGACTGGAGGCCTTTATTGATAGGCCGTTGTCGCCTTGAGATATTGCACGGCAATTTGTAGATGCTTGCTGGCTACACAATTAGAGGTAATCAATTAATTGGAGCGTTTTATGGGAAAAATTGTTTGAAGGGGCTGGTTTAATTGGTTTTGTAATGTTGGAGAGATTTTGATGTTAGGAGGTTTGTTGAGCTGTCCTTAAAATTGTATTTTTTTCTTATTGTTTATTTATGTGTGATAAAGAATAAAGCTGGGAGCTGAGAACTGATTGTCAACTCATTTAGATAAGTACATTAAATGGGTCAGACTGTAATTGTCATAATGTTGCTCCCACGTTGGAGGATTATTTTTATCCGATTTCTTGGAAAAACTACCTATACAGCAAGTTAACAATTCGGGGACTGTTAACGTAGGACTGAAACTAAACTGGGTTAATCAAATAATTATTTAAAATATAAGATAGTATCCTTGAATGTCTAGACATTCTTGTCTAGAGCTTGGCCTATAAAATCGTTACTGTTTTCATATAAAATGGAAAAGCTTTATCACAACTTTAGTGTTTGAATGGTAAGCGATGATGTGGTCGAATATGGAGCACGCTTGCCTAGAAGTAACCTATTCACTCTTGACTTAAAGACTCTGGCAGGGAATTCTACTTCTTAGCTGTTGCCAGGGTTGCGGAACTTGTTCGAAAGAGTCACCGCGGCCCTGGAACGCAAAGGGCTTTAGAAAGAGCACGGATGGGTTTTAGTCAGTAAGAGTCTGACACGCCCTTCCGCTCCACCCAGAGCGGAAGAAGTCATTTGATGATTTCTCATCCTTAAGAAAAAAAAACATGTTAAATATATACAGGGTGTCCCAAAACTCAACGTCAAGCCGAAACGGGGTGACAGGATTGATCATAACCATCACGAGAAAAATCTGAAAAAAAATCTATCCCATGCAGTTTGAAAATTATGGGCATTTTAAGAAAAACCTAGAAATTTGATCAAACTGTACCATTTTTCGGTTATTGTGGTTATTATTTTTTATTTTTGTTCATTTGAACTTTAGAAACGTAATCCTAAATAACATTTCTAGAATCCCAATAAAAAATAATGACACAATTGCCTCAAGTTCCCGAGAATTGAGACTATTTGTTAAACTACGAATTTAAAATTTTCAAGATTCGTCGACTTTGACAGGCCCTCCTATAAAAAAAATGTACTAGAGTGCCTTGGCAAGTAGCATTAAAAGTTGGCGCATTTAATCAGAATTCTAAAATGGTACAATACTTGTTAGTTCCATACAATAGAAAAGAGTAAAAAAATTAAAACCTCAAGTAACCCGATTTTTGCTATCAGATTTTACTCAGTTAAAATGTTTTTAATTCGCACAAGCTCTAGGTAGGTTCTTAATTTTAAGGCAAAATGATGAGAGAGATGGATAATGGGTATGTTTGCCATGAGTGAGCGAGACAGATAGTGACGCCACGCATTGAGACGGAGATGCGTCGTTTAAACGAGTGCGAATGAAACAGATAGATGCTATGGCATCTATCTGTTTCATTCGCACTAGTTTCAGCCAAGCAAATGGCTACGCTACCAGTCCGACACCAACCAGTTAGTACGTTTCGCTCATTCGTCTACTGCGCACGTTCGTATTCGTATTAATTATTTTACTAATTTTACTAACTTTTTTTCACTTTGGTAAAAGTGGCGTCACTATCTGTCTCGCTCACTCATGGCGAACATACCCATTATCCATCTCTCTCATCATTTTGTCTTAAAATTAAGAACCTACCTAGAGCTTGTGTGAATTAAAAACATTTTAACTGAGTAAAATGAGATAGCAAAAATCGGGTTACTTGAGGTTTTAATTTTTTTACTCTTTTCTATTGTATGGAACTAACAAGTATTGTACCATTTTAGAATTCTGATTAAATGCGCCAACTTTTAATGCCACTTGCCAAGGCACTCTAGTACATTTTTTTTATAGGAGGGCCTGTCAAAGTCGACGAATCTTGAAAATTTTAAATTCGTAGTTTAACAAATAGTCTCAATTCTCGGAAACTTGAGGCAATTGTGTCATTATTTTTTATTGGGATTCTAGAAATGTTATTTAGGATTACGTTTCCAAAGTTCAAATGAACAAAAATAAAAAAGAATAACCACAATAACCGAAAAATGGTACAGTTTGATCAAATTTCTAGGTTTTTCTTAAAATGCCCATAATTTTTAAACTGCATGGGATAGATTTTTTTTCAGATTTTTCTCGTGATGGTTATGATCAATCCTGTCACCCCGTTTCGGCTTGACGTTGAGTTTTGGGACACCCTGTATATGGTATTTTTGCATTAAACACGGAGACTTTTCCCTAACATTCACACTATTAACATGGTCGTTAATTTACTAGAGAAACTTAAATCTACACATTTAATTCAATTTAATTTGAAGCCGGTAGACAACACCCAGCATAATAAAATTATACACATTTTACTGCCATATATTAATAGGGTGACCATATTTCCAGCGAAAACTATTTGTAATTTTGTAGTTGGGAACTTTTGTATGAGTAAGATTTTTTTTCGATGTCACCACATACTTAATACAAATTTCATTCACACCAAAATTCCCCTAAATTTTTCACAAATACACAACCAAACTGTATAATCCAAAACACAGCACCAATCATGCAATAACATTGTCAAATCCAGCCCCCGACAGGCGGCGGATTACTGCGTATTTACTGCAAATTAACCGCACAATTGATGGTCAATTGATCGTCTAATGTTCCCACATAGCCATTATATTAAATCAAACAGCTCTCGATGGTCTACCAAGTACCTGGACAAAGACCTATTGATTTAAGAGCTGTGTAGAGGCTGTTTACATAGATTGATGTCATCGGGAGATCTGTGCGACTTAGGTCTTGCGTTCGAATGGTCTAATCTCTCTTGGATGTTGGAGTGGTGGCCAGTGACAATAATTGAGGTGGGGTCTTGAATGCTGAAGGCAGTAAGGGGCAGTGTAGGTAAGACATGATTTAGATTCTAGCCATATAAATTCAAATCACACTAATGGTACCTTTGCAGATTAATGTGAAGTCTTGCTATAGTTAAGCCGTGCTGTTATAAGTTGAATTACAATGGAAACTGCATCATTCTCTTATTTCAAGACGCAAACTCAAGATAAACTTTAAAGCTACGACTATTTTACGAACAGATGCAATCTCAGAAAAGCAATCCCCAAAACCGACTACAGAACAGAAACCAAAACTCATCCCTAAAAACAAAATCCCTTGGCATACAAAACGCCTAGTTGCACAAAGACAATAATTCGATAGTAAGCCCGCGCCGCGCCTCAGATCTCACCTGACTAACTGCCTCTAACCACCTCTAACCGCTGCGCGCCGGCACGGACCGGTTTAATCCGCCCGGAACCGGCGCAATCCGGTTCACAAACTTTGTTCTGTCATGCTTGCTTTGCGGTACACGCGCCGTGCCACTTGTCGTGTTGTCTGTAAACGATTTGTTAATGGATTCCGGTTATTGTGTTGCCCTTTTGTGGGTAATTGGCTGGAGTGATGAGTGTATTCGCGGTTTCGGATTTGGGAATATTTTTTTTCAGGATTCGTGATTTTGGATCAAGTTTTTGAGTCAACATAAGCCAATTTATGTTTAGTTTTTTAATAAAAACGTTCTTTCTTTAATAGAATTTGGTATTTATTTCCAGTACTTTTTAAAAACAGTCTTCAGCCTATACTAAATAATATACATTGACAACTGAAAGTACAATATTCGCTCTTATTCTTCCAAGACTCATCAAACAAACATCACAATAACACCCTTTTAGCTAAATGCCAGTAGGTACAAACAAATGTCCCAAACGTCCCTGAATAATCCCAAATGTCAGAGAATGTTCCTAAATGTACCAGAATGTCCCGTAAAGATTGTGTCCGCGGGCTTAATGCTCCGTGCTGGCCGCGGCCCATTGCATCGCCGATATCTTTGTTGCTTTGCAAAGTTGAATGTAGGAGGAGATAGACAGACATTGGAAGGCATAAAGTAGCCTTAAGAGCTGCGCAGCAGCGTGAACTGGGCTTGTTGCACTTTGTTAAAGATCCCTCGAAATGGTTACTTTTTATATGAATCGGATATAACTTTGGAGCAGTGTACTGCTTTTGCATTTTTTTTTTAAAGTTTCACAATGTTCAAAGTTTCATGTAACCAACTTTTTTTTTCAACAAAAAGAATCTACTACCTACTTATTTAATCTAACCGTGTACCTATTTCATTTCACAACGTTTTTCTTACTAAAAACAATCTTCACATCAAATAACTTTGCAGCAAGTTTAAATCGAGCCTAACCAGTATAAACCGGTTCAAACCGACGTAAACCAGTTTAAGGCGGTCTGAGCCAACTCAGGGCGCTAAGTTTGTTTTGTCACTTGCTCCGTTTAATAGCAAGTTGGGCTCACACTCAAAGTACACAGTCTAATTGAATTGATTGTCTGGATTTGAGAGGAATACCTGCAAGATAGGGGAATAAAGGAGATGTGCCGATTTTAACAATAAATCTTTCTTATTATTTTTTTAATTGATCGTTCTTATGTCATTATCATCATCATTTCAGACTTAAATACGTCAGCTGCTGGATAAAGTGATGATCCTCAAGTGCAGCGATCGACCGGCCAGTTCATATGTTCCATTGGGCAACAGTGTTTTAAAGAAAATGTTCAATAACAAAAAGTTTTTAAAACTACTTAGACTATTTTGTTATCGCCAGAAGGCAACGTAAAATTCATAGCAAAATTGTAGGAGAAAGCTGATTCATATAGAAAAAACTGTAAGCCACGATACGACAAAATTCAATAGTTCCGCGACTAAAAAGAGACTGCTAACGGCCCGCAGTGACACAGCACTTGTTAGTTCATCATTACTCCATTTCTTCGAATCCGACGCAAACATCTGTCTCCATCCAAAAATCCACAAGTGAACTGAATTTGAATCGAAGCGCCGTCCAATAGTGGAATACAAGAAGTGATCATTAATCACTGCATTGTTGAACTAGGGTGACAACGAGTCAGCTTGTATTGTGGATTTGTTGACAGGGATCACGTCTGGACGTCAGCGGCCGTATTCTGGTCGTTTGATGTGGGTCCGTGTTTCTTTCGAATGTTGTGTGCGGTGGTGGGCTGATTGTGTGATATGCGTGTTTTTGGGGATAGTTAAGATGTATGATACTGATTTCTGCTGGAAATTATACCTGGTGGTGATTGTGATGTTCAAAAATATGTTTGTTTTATTGTCATCGATATTATTATTATTTTCAAATGTTTTTACTAGTTGAGACTTATAAAGATACTTAGTATGTTTATTTAATTATTGATAACGAATGGTAACATTGCAAATACTGTAAGATTAAATTTACGTTACCTTAAAATGTTCTAGAGCTGCAACATTAATATGTATGTAAAACATTAGCAAGAAAATATGTAAATGTGATTCATTGAGACCATTTTGCCCGCTATTTTTAAGTCCCACGTAAGAGGTAAAATAGAAATAAATACAATCAAATTAATAACCAACCAACCGTCTCCAGAATAAGTCCTCAAGCTCCTCACTCATAGTAGTGAACAATCGCGAATGAATGGAGTGGAGACAAAAGGCCGGTTCCTTTGTGCTAATGAAGAATGGTCACCCTTACCCCGCGTCGTGTTAGTGTGTTAGCCGTTAGATTAATATCGGCTAGTGCTCATTGCTCATTGGATGTAAAAAAAATTAACGTTTAGTGATAAATCGTTGGGCTGACTATTTGGATTGATGGTGCTGAAAATTTTGGGTGAAAGGATTTTTTTATAAATTTCATATGTTTTGCTGTATATTAGTTGAAAAACAACAGTATTGCATCACGGTTTACAATTGTTTTAAATTAAATTTTTAATAGTAACGAATATCAAAAGTTTACATTGTTTCAAATATAAATATTTTATTATTAAAGCTACACTATAGCTAAAAACCATATTCTACATTAACACCCGAAAAAAAACCACGTGATTCTTATGGGATATGCTACAAGAACAAAGTCTCGATAAAAACTAGTTTATGTAAAAGACGCAATAATAAATATAATAAAATACATATTCGCTGACCAAAGAACCAAAAAATTTAACTCTCAGAAGTTCAGTATAGGAATTCGATCCTACTTTGATTGAATTTGTATGAAGTTTTCGCAATCCTAATACCAATCTTAAATTATAAAAATAACGTTTGAAGAAAAAAACCAGACATATTATTTAACATCCCAGCAAAACACCCACCAATATAACTCAACCACGTTCTAAAATTACAGCAAAAACAGTCCAAAACATTTTCTTTGCCTGATTTCGAAAAGTCACAGAGACTTATCCCGTCAGGACATATCAGCGACGTTTTACGACGTCAAAAGTCGCGTCAGGATTACTAGTGACATCGCGGCCGGCCCCTGTCCGGGACTGACAAGCCAGATGGACACCCTTATCTCTCACTAAAAGCGTGTCTATTTATAGTGTGTGTCTGTGTTTGGTGTGTGCGAATTTCAGTTGTGTGTTTGAGTGTGTAAAAAATAGGATAATTTTTTGTTGACGTGATTTGGATGGCGTCAACAAATTAATGATTGGTAAACAATTAAAATCGAAGTGCCTGATTTGAGGAATGATTAGGAACGGAATACGACTATACAATACGGTTCTAGTTAAAGTTTCTGTAACTGATATTAGAAACTTATTACTTTACTATTTTTTTAATACCTAACTTTGTGACAGAAATTGAAAAAAGAAATGTCTGGCACTAATAATAAAACTATACCGTCACTTTTATTATACTTACTTTTAATAAAAGTATACCGTTACTTTTTCTGTACTTACTTTTAGTAAAAGTATACCGTTACTATAATTATACTTACTTTTAATAAAAGTATACCGTTGCTTTTATTATAACTGCAAGACATTTCTTTTACATTTTTTAACACTTCCATTTGTACATATTCTGTCCTTGCAGCGATATTTTATTTGTTTTTTTTTTTATGTAATTACACTTACATTAGCATATTATAGTATACTAGCGGACGTCACGCGGTTTCACCCGAGTAGTTCCCGTTCCCGTGGAGTACGGGAATAAAATATAGCCTATGTTACTCGCTGATAATGTAGCTATCCATTACTGAAAGAATTTTTCAAATTGCTCCAGTAGTTTTTAAGTTTATTCGTTACATACAAAAATACAAATCTTTCCTCTTTATAATATTAGTATAGAAGTATAGACAAGAATTCGATCGACAACACATCCCAACCCCGAGAACAATCAGGAACCATGAGCCACAGTGCCGCCACAACCCCACCAACCAACCTAATTGATTTAACTCAAAGAAAACACTAAGCCACTTCAAAAGCCAGTCAGTACTCAGCTAAAGAAACAAAAACCCACTCAAAGTGACAGATTGACACGAGGGAGTGTCTCTCTAACTAATAGTGCCGACTGACCCACGACTCACGTAATTACAGTCACATTAATACTTGTGGAACTTACGGAATAAGGGTGGCATTTAAAGTAGGCGAAGCAGTTAGCGGTAAGGTCAAACATGTACGTCCACTTGAAGGTATCGTTATGGTCACCCTTTCTTGATGCAATGAATTGAAAACAGTGAATTGGTTCCTGAAATGACAATAGTGAAAGCTCGGTAGTATTGTATTGGTGCATAGGTTATGGGAGGTGGTTGCTAAGAGCAAACTCACCATTTTCAATCTTATATAATCAGAGATCGGAATAGGTAGACTGTATTTACCTAATGTTCGTGGAAGTAAGTAACATAGAGTTGATAATACCTCCTGTAAAATCCCGGAATCAAAAAACATGACGATTGTATCCCGGGATTTAAGAAATTGCAAATTACTTATTGCGCTTTGAATACATTTGAACAAAATTATTATATTATATGAAGTCGACAGCTTCTCAGCTATTGTGTGCAAGAAGAGTGCATCTCTACAGCCTCCTGAAAGTGATTGCGAATAAGTATGATGAGAGCCCCATTCATCTCATAAAGACTACAATGTTTCTCGTAGTATATAAGTACTAACATAGGGTATAGCTGTATTTGTTACTAACATCTTTTAAAATATTTTGTTTGTTTTTTTTGTTGAGCCCTTTATAATCTGCGTCGCCGTGATTCTCTTAGGGAACTTTTTAAAAAGATTAATATTATGACAGTCCCTTGCCAATTCATTTATGAAAATATTATGTATGTGCGGAAAAATCGACATCTTTTTAGTAAAGTTAGTGATAGACATAATTTTAATACTAGAAATAAAGACAAATTAGATCAACCATTTTTTAGATTAGCTAAAGTCCACACTTCTTTCATGGGGTATTGTGTTAAATGTTACAACAAAATACCTTCTGAGTTTCTGACATATTAGAACTAAATGAAAGATAATTTAAAACTCATGTTAAAAGTACACTTTGTGAACAAGCATATTACAAATTAGAAGATTACATTCAGGATAAGAATGCTTGGAAACATGCTGGTCCTGCTCCATTGGACAATCAAGGGTGTAGACAAAGGTCAAACTGGTTGATTTATGTATTAACTTTATAGATATACTGTTTCTTTTTTTGTTTTTATTTTTCTGTTGACTCACACACTGTTGTTTAATTAATGGTTCCAATGTTTGTAAATATGTGAGTATCATTTACCTAAATTTCTTTAGAAAATGAATAAGTTCACCTCTGCTTGTTCTTATAAGTAGCGTATTCTGGGTGCATCGTCCTCACATAATATTAAATTAATTTTTGTACACCAAATTTTGTAAAATCATTATTTGAAAAGAGTAACTATGGAGATTCTTGTCCGTTCTTCTCCATAAGAATCTACCTTTCCGAATGTACAGTAGAGTCACTTTATTAATGTAAAATTATTATTTTACTGAACTGTAAACGATGACGTTCAAAAGTACCGTTTAAAGGCCTAATTGAAATAAACGTTTTGACTTTGACTTTGTTGTGGTTGTGTGTGTGTCAGTCCATACAGGACTATGTTGTCTAAAATAAATAAATAATAATTCCTATTAAGTCCACCTCTGTACATTTGTGTGCGTAAGGCCGCTATCCCATTGGCGTTTACGGAGCGTTGGCGTTTCTCAAACTATTGCCAAAAAACGCATCGTTATCGTCGTGTTGACGCAACGTTAACGTTTACCACTACATGCTCGCAACGTCGGAGAAACGCGAACGCTCGTAAAACGCCAGTGGGACAGCGGCCTAAAGTGTTAATCTATACATATAAAATGCTTTGTCCTGAATCACTGACTGACGGATCAACGCACAGTCTAAACCACTGATCGTAGAGACCTGAAACTTGGAGGATGTGTTCTTTGTATGACGTAGGCATCCGGTAAGAAAGGAGTTTCCGAAATTCTACCCCTAAGGGGGTGAAAAAGGGGACAACGATAAACTTACAGTTTATCATAATAACTATGTTGGCTCTAGTTCATCACTTGTGGTTCCAGTTACAATCCTGTTGTTAGATTATACCATTGCACGTGTAAGCGGGCACACCATTTATGCCTGGAGGCTTAATTAGTTTGATTTACTTGTTAATGCTTGAGTTTGTTTGTTTTTGATGGCATAATGGAGTGTTCTAGCTAACAAGTGTCAATTAATTTCAAAACATTGTATTTACATATTAAACATATAATTCATGTCATGTCATGTCATGTTTTATAAACTTTGCATACTACTGTATAAACTCAAGTATTTAAAACTTAGGTAACATACAGATGTGTTGCTGGGGAGTTTGTTGCGCCACTTCTTTTTCCCAGCTAAAACACCAGAAAATGGTGACGGGCGGGCGTTTTGGGGGACTGTCTTTATGTTGAACTTTGACGTTAAAAAAGTGCTGGCACTCAGCCTAATTTGAATAAATGACTTTTGATTTTGATTGATTGATTGATTGGCAAAGTTTGTATGAGACAACGTGATTCCTTGGTCCAATCTACTTCAATAGTCCTATATAAATAAACACAATCCAGCATCAACTAACTTTCACACTAAAGCCCTAAACATAACAGAAACCTGATGATGATCTACACTCCAAATACCCCACATAATCGAACAGTCCACATAAATCAAAGCACCCGAGCACTACGGTACAGTTGAGGTATAATTACGAAGCGCATAAATATGCCACGCTAACTCTGTCCCACGTGGCTCGCTGCGATACCCGCTCGGTAATAAGCGTGATAATATGGCGATAATATACGGGGAGGTGGTGAAATTTTACCTAGGTAGGGAAGTAATTTTGAATGGTGGGTGTGGAGAATTTCGTTGGTGAACGGTTCAGTTGGAAGTGCACTCGAAGGATTGCTATGAAAATATTTTCCGAACTTTTTTCGTGTCAGCATTTTTGGCAAATTCACTATGGTGGTCAAGGGACAAAGAACTCAGTTAGGCCTACTTGCAAAAACCAGAGTTAAAAAGGTATCTCTGGTTTGTGCAAGCGAGTTAGTTTCTAACCCAAGGTCATTATGTTAGAAATATTCGTTATTTAACCTCGTGTTAGCAACAAACTCATAAGTTTGTTTGTTTGTTTGTTTTTTTTGTTTGTTTGTTTGTTTTTTTTGTTTGTTTGTCTGATAAATTTTTGGCGCATTTGGGACTAATTCTTACCTATGAAATGACGACTTTGAACAGAACTCGAGGCCATAAATGGCTGGTAACATACATTACTAGCCTCTTCTTAAAATTAAGTCAATTCTGGCTTTATTATTAATAGTCTAGTTTCACTTAGGTATTTTTGACTTTTTTCCTTTTATTAATATAAATATAAATATGTAAGTACATATATATATATATTTTTTTATATTTCATTTCTCAATTTTGCTTGCGTTTTTGTGCAGATCTAATCTAATTCAAAATCAAAATGTATTGCCGCAAATTCAAAGCAGCGGCAGAAGACTTCTGCTTTTCACACTTAGTTTTTGGCATAACTACCTTTTTGTTGTTATTTTTACTGTGCGTGTTTCATGTACCTGTGCTAAATAAATTTTATTCTTTCTTTCTTTCTTTTCTTTTTTCCCCTTGACACAGTCCCCTGGTCTTCAATAAAACGATGACGTATGCACCCACGCAGAATTGCACCCCCAAAACTTCTAAACCCAACCCATTATGCAGTAAATTCAAAACTCGTCCCAATTATCTATCGTGGGGACGTAAATCAAAGTCCGAATGCACATAATCTTATCAATTTATGGTCCCAGTGTATCGAAACTTGGCCCCTTGCATGTGCAAGCGACAAACTGCTCAAGTTTGATAATAAATTAAAACCACTAGATATTTAGTGTTGCGTTCGAGTTTTAGTGATGGGGATGTGGGGGAACGGTCGTTATTAGAATATGGTACGGTTTTGAAATGGTTTCGTTTGTAATTATAGAAATTACCGATGAATGTGTGAAGGCTTAGACTGCGTACCGGTAGATGTAGCGTTGGAAGGCCTTTGCAAGGTGTACCGATGACCTGGTGAAGGCTAAGGAAATTCGCTGGGATGAGACACACAGGATCAGTCGATGTGGCGACGCTGTGATATAAGAAGATTAAAGTTTATTCGTTCATTGTTACAAAAATTACCTTGCAACTATTACATACAATTACTATTTTGAAATCAGTCAATTTGTGGATGGTGATGCGCGTACGAAGTCGCGGGAAAGAGCTAGTGACATACAAAAGATTTCATAGAATGGGGAATGAGTATCGGTATCCCTATTTGCACACTTGGAGCATTCATTGAAAATCCTATAATGTTCCCACTGCTGGGAGAACGGACTTCAACTGTGACAGGGAGTAGGAGGCCGGGAGTGGGTTGGTGGTAGTCTCAATATGAACTAAAAAAAAAAATGGGAATTAAACCCCATATAGGGCTATACAGTTGCAAAGTTTTTTTTTTCTCTTTTTTAAGGATGGGAAATCATCAAATGACTTCTTCCGCTCTGAGTGGAACGGAAGGACGTGTCAGACTTTTTGACTAAAACCTATCCGTGTTCCTTCTAAAGCCCTTTGCGTTCCATGGCCGCGGTGACTCTTTTGAACAAATTCCCGCAACCCTGGCAGGACAGTTGTAAAGTAACCGGGGTACTAAAGCGCGTTTCCAACATTATACATAGTAGGCAGTGGAGGCACATCACTATCGGCCATACTATACATATTCGTATTGTATGTAAATGGAAAGCAACAGTTCGACAATCCCGTGTCATTTATTAATTAAAGTAAGTATTTCGGCAAGTAAGAAAACCCTTTATCAGATGCTCGAACTGATGATAAACTCTTTCGTTGGTCTATCTAAGTCGGTAGTCTGTATTTATGCCTAGCTCTGGCAATATGTTTTCTACGAGTATTAAGAAAGTAAAAAATGTGGAATCTCTCTGGCTAATCCGACGGGGAATAGATCAGATAATAGAAAAATTACAGAGGGTGAAAAATACTCAAACTGGTATCGGGCCGGGTTTGAATAAAAATCGAAACAACGATTCTTGAAAAATCAATAATCATAATCTAGGGATCAAATACATTGCCTCAAAGAGATGTCAGCATAAGAGACGGAGCCCGCTAGGGCCAGAAGTTGCCAGGGTTGCGGAATTTGGAACGCAAAGGGCTTTAGAAGGATTCCATGATTTTTGTTCACCCAAGAAGTACACATATATACACAGTATACATATAGCTCATGGAAAGCGTTCGGTGACGATGACGTGAGTTCCATGATTTTTGTTCACCCAAACAGTGCTCAACGCGCCTAAAGAAGTTATCACTTTCAAATATTCCAACATAAATTAGAAACAGTCAGTGATTTTACTCTCCTGGGCTTGACAATAGACACACACATAAACTGGAAAACACATATACAGAAAGTTAAATCAAAAATTTCAAAGTTTTCATATGCCCTCCGCGAAACTTTACCTACAAAAGAAAATGCAGACTTATACTTGGATCGATTAATTAAAAGTCAGAGCTCATACGTTGTTACAGATCAAGGCAGTAAGTCTCCCATCGTCTTAATAAGCGACTGTGTTCACATGCTGCCAGTGTCAGCATTTATTGATGACTCGAACTTAACGTAGAGGACAACTGGAAGTGCCCTCGTATATTTTATAATGTCCGAATTTTGCTTGTTCTGTGTTGACCTAAAACAATAGCACCATTCCATCACTTCCCGTGGGTGCCGTAAGAGGCGAATAAGGGACTCACCAGAGATGGGCAGCAGCATTCTCTGTGGTTGTGCATTGCAACAGCTTCACTGCGATCGCAACCCCCTTTGGGGGAGGCCTATTTCCAGCAGTGGACGTCATTCGGCTGATGATGATATTCAACGAACTTCGGTTTTGGCCTAGTTTTGGCAAACAATCGGGTTTCATCTCAGTTTCGGCTTCGGATGCCATCCGGCCGAAACTATGGCCGAAACCGAAACTACATTAACGTTTTGCGTTGCGATTCGATATATTATTATGTTAAGTGCACTGAGATGCGAGCCACGATTTGTCATTTTGTGCCATCCGCGCTCACAGTTGTGAGTTGTGTCATGTCATGAGTCGCGACTTGATGGTAATTTGGTTTTTTATACCTTTTATTTTATGTCATTTAACATAAAAAAATGTTTATTTTATTTTTCCCAAAACAACTAACAACAGCTAGTCTCGGGCGGCTCGACCTTAGAGGCATCATCCTTATTTATATCATGACTATGCATTAGGATGACCAGAAAGTTCCTATTTGTAAGTGTTTTTTTTTTCTTTAAAAAGTATGTAATATAAAATGGTTTCTAATTCTCTACCCACCTACAGGGCATGTGCAATGATTAAACTTTGGTTTATGATTTCTGCTACAGCGGGCTAGTCCTTTCGGTATGTACCGAAAAGACTAGACGCTGTAGCAGAAATCATCAAATGACTAGGTACTCCCACTCTGGGTGGAGCGGAAGGGAGTGTCAAACTCTTACTGAATAAAACCCATCCGTGTACCTCTTAATGGCCTTTGCGTTCCAGGGCCGCGGTGACTCTTTTGAACAAATTTCTCAACTTTGGCAGCGGCTTTTACCCTCACTACTAAAATAAACGCTAGGGGGCCATTCATTTATTACGTAAGACGATTTTTACTAGTTCCCCCTCCCCCCTATTTAATATTTATTACGTCAGAATCTAAAGGAAAAAATGAATATACGCTTGATCGGCGTTCGACAAGGAGGTCATGATTTAAACACATTAAAGACATTAATTGACACACATCAATAAAATAAGTTCACACACTTTAATAATTCAACTATTTAACTGTAATATTAAATCATCAACGCACTAACGAGTGTCGTTTACACAAACAAGTGACAGTCTAGTTCACAAGCGGGGAGTTCCCGGGAGGCGCAGTACGGGTAGCGCGGGTAGGTAGGTACGTTGCCATGGAAATAGTCTACCTACACGCATCCGAGCGCACCTCGGCACTCGCGCGGTTGTCTGCGCTTTTTCAAATCTGAACTTTGCGTATAACTATTTGTGATCTTACGTAAGAACTATCAATACTCCCACATATTTTTTCTTACAAGGGGGTGGGCCCCTTGTAAGAAAAAATAAGACATGGTCGCCCCCCCCTAAACCGTCATACGTAATAAATGAATGGCCCCTAGTTAATATAAGTACGTTAAGAATTCCTCAAAAAGTTTGACTCACGAGTTGTTTAGTTTGGACCAACTTTAAGATCTCATCTCTTAAAATTCGGACTAATATTTTTCTTTGGGTACTCACATGTTGCTAAGTAGTTTTTCGGCTTGATGCCAATGTTTAAGACGACTTGGCTTGTCGTGTGGCATCATCGAAACTTTGGAATCCCAGTCTAGAATTAGACAAGGCGAAGTGTAAATGTTATTAGCTATCCCAATCATAATTAAATATGACTAGAAGTTTTACAGAACCTGTTTAAGTAATTTATTTGTGGACTAGCATTCATCTGCCTAGCCTTTTCCCAACTATATTGGGATATTGGGGTCGGCTTCCAGTCAAACCGGATTCAGCTGAATACCAGTATTTTACGTGGAGCGGCAGCCTACCAGACCTCCACAACCCATTAACTGGGTAACACGGTACTCCTTGGTAAGACTGGAGTCAGATTATCTGGCTTCTGACTATCCGTAACGACTGCCAAAGATCTACAAATGACAGCCGGGACCAACGGCTTAATGTGCTTTCCGAGGCACGGAGGAGTCTCCGTAAGTTAAGATGGTCACCCATCCACAGACCAACCTCGGCAAGCGTTGCTTAACCTTGAAGATCGACCCGGGCGGCTGTTATTATTTAGCCACGAGCTCCACCCAGACCAGCATTACCTATTGTATTTCATTTTGTACAGTTCGAAACACACGATATACAAAATACTTCAACCATGTTTCAAATTGCTTTAATAGCTAAATGTATAAAGTCTTAGGCTTTTAAGTTGACCGTTTATCGAAATTCAATCTGCCTGGCCTATTCTCAACTAAGGATACAGCTTCCAATCTAACATTAATTATGGACTTTCGTTTTTGGGGTTCTGAACATCCGTAAGAAACGGAACCCTTATCCACCACTTACTTACCACTCGGGTGTCTGTCCGTCTGTCACGGCCAATTTTCTCCGAATTCACCGATTCTGTTGAATTTTGTACTTTTGTGATCCAAACACGGACGCGTTACTTAAATAAATACATTTTGAGTATGAGGGTCACTTGGGAGACAAACTAGAAAATTTATAAAAAGGTTTTTCAAACTGTACCGTGTAACATATCAAATTAAAGGGCTTATTGTGAGAATTTTTAATATATATTTTTTTAAATTTTAAAATAAATAGTTTTGAAGTTATTCAAGGAATTAAACGAAAAATTACCATTCCCCCCATATCTCAAAAACTACTGAGCCTGAAATTAAAAAAAAAATGCAGATAATAGTTCTATGCCTATAGATGACAGGAACACCTATAAGAAGTGTTAAAATGTCACAAAAATGAAATTCGTTTGGAACCCTTTGCACGCGAGTCCAACTCGCACTTGGTCTGTGTTTTGAACCAACTTCTTGTGGTCAAAGCAGACTTGTGTTACTGACGTGAACATTACTGCCAAAGATCTACTCTGACAGTAATAAAATTGTACTTACCTTATAAGAACTGGCACATCCAGGCTCTCTACTTCAAGGTCATGAGAAATGTAGGGCGGACGGTTAGAGGTCCAGGTGATGCGGCCGTTAGCCAAGTGTAACAGAATTAATTTGTGGGCGGTGGAGACAAGCCGGTCGATGACGACGAGAACCGGTCGTTATTGGCTACCGAATTCATAAATGGTTCGTTTGTATTATTTATTTATTATTTATTATTAGCTGTTTTGAAGCTACAATTAGTTACATCATTTTGAGGAATACCTGCATAAAAATTCTATATCAAAATAAAAAAATTGGTTGTCTGTTAAGTCGGTTTACGGACGATAGTTTAACGTGACAACGTCATAACAATGATCGTAACGTTACAATGAGTTATCCTTTTCCGTGCGTGCATCACATCATCGATTTATTAGACGTTGTCATGTCAAAAATAATTTATTCAAATTAGGCTGACAGCTTACGCTTTCTGAACATCAAAGTTTTACACAAAAACAGTTCCTCAAAACGCCCTCCCGTCACCACTTCCAAGTGTTTTAGCTGGGGAAAAAACGTGACACAATTAAGTCTCCAGCAACACATCTATCTTTATTTTTTGGTCCGTCATTCAGTCAATAGATAATGGACGTATATATTTGTATTTTCAAATAAATGCAAATTTTCAAAAATGAAGCGCATCGAAGTTCAGGAGTGGGTGACGTCACTTGTTGGTCAACAGTTTACCCAGGCTCCCCGAAATTTTAAAAGTACCCCATTGCCAACCATAAGGTTTCTTTTTCAATGACGATTCAGTAAATGAATCAATTTAGTTCAATTACTGAATCGTTTGGCCGGGACTAGTGGAACTTCATTGACTCGGCATTTTCTGGTGGTTGCCATCGTTGATTCTACGTCTCAGAAGTTATAGTGGTAGGAAGTAGTGTGATGGGCTTGTCTTATAAAAAAACTGGCCAAGTGCGAATTGGACTCGCGGACGAAGGGTTCCGTACCACTATCTATAAAAACGGCAAAAAATAATGTTTGCTGTATGGGAGCCACTCTTAAATATTTGTTTTATGTTAAGTTAATATAATATGTACTTTTAAAGTGAATATATAACTAAATATTCCGTGTTTCAGGCGTCTATCTGTTGCCGTTATCAATATAAAGCAAATTACGTTTGTTGTATGGGAGCCCCATTATATATTTATTTTATTCTGTTTTTTTAGTATTTGTTGTTATAGCGGCAACAGAAATACATCAACTGTGAAAATTTGAACTTAAACTATAACGGTTCATGAGATACAGCCTGGTGACAGACGGACAGACAGACAGATGAACGGACAGCGGAGTCTTAGTGATAGGGTCCCGTTTTATCCTATCCTGTCAGAAACTGCAAATAAATTATCGACATTTTACAACTTCAACACAAGTATAGTAATTTTGCGTTTTTTCTTTAAACCAATCACAACATGTAAAGCGCTTTGGACAATGTATCACTTTAATACATTAAATTAGCAATAATTTTCGTTCTAAAAACTGGGCCTAGGGCTAGAAAAAAATAGGTTAAGTTTTCACGAGTGTTTTTTTAAGCGAGTTCAATATTTAAGGATGATGATTGTTACTCAAGCCTTACTTGTGATTGTTCTGCTCAATAAATAGTCCTTTAATGAAAGAAAATTTTAATACCAGCTAACTTAACATCACTCGATTACAAAAACGATTTTCATAAATCAAAATCTGCAATAGCACCGTCAATTACTAGGCAAGCGACTATATATCGTGCGTTCGCGCATTAGAACCACCTGCGCTGGCCCAAGCTGCCTGATTTATGTCGAGTGCCGCACTGCTAATAAGTCTATCGGCTAGACGAAGATTACGAGAATAGGGGCCCGGATTCGTTGATCTTGTGCTGATGAAAATAGAAACTATATAAAAATGGAGATGGGTGCTAGATCAAGTTGCTCCGAGATAGTCGTACGGAACATTTCAATCTATTTAAGAATTTTATACTTTCACTTCATCCACATAATAAACTAACTAGCTGCCACCCGCGGCTCCGCCTGCGTGGATGTCGAAAATTATCCATATCCAAAGGAACATACTCCCGGGATAAAAAAGTATCCTATGTGTTAATCCAGGTCATAAACTATATGTGTGCTAAATTTCATTTAAATCCGTTCAGCAGTTTTTACGTGAAAGAGTAACAAACATACATCCCTACTCACAAACTTAGGATATACGCATAGAAAGTACTGATAACGAAAATTCTTTGACAAAATTATGTACCGAAAAAATATAAGTACAATTTCCTGTGGTACGGACCCTAGGTACAAGCAATCCGGCTTAAACTAGCTATGAATAAAACAATCAAGTAAAAATCGGGAACATCAACACAATTTACACTTATTTTTAAAAACCTCAAAACGAGCTCATTAATATCAATGGCCAGTGTCAAAAACCAATTAAACCGTCACATAATAAAACAGCCATTAAATATTACAGCCATTACAAAAATATCTCATAAAATATTTTAAAGTTTTCCCAACTTACTGGCAATATTGCAAAAATAAAATTGTGCCTTCACTTCATTGCCTGCCTACCACACGGCTTACGCAGTGACGGCAACATTTTAGATTGAAGTGAATTGAAGTGTCAACTGTCGTGTGACTGAGTAGTGTTATTGAAAATACACTGGCCAGTCAGAAGGTTGGGAAAGGTGGAGACGGAACTCGTATTTTTATTTACCTTTGGAAAACGAAAGAAATGTTGTAGTTGTACAAATGCAAATAACTGAGGATAAAATGAATCGAATGTGAATGCCAGTTAACGAATATAATACATATAATGCCGTACAAGTAGGCTAACTTTACGAAACCACTGAATATGCAAACGATGAATCGTTAATACCTACTACAATTATAATATCGATACATGAGGATGTGACAATAAGATAAGGCAGATAAACCAGGCTGCCGAAGCCAGCTAAGTTATTACAATTCAAGGGCTAATCGTAAGAGGAGTAAGAGGCCTCAACCGATCTCGATGCAATAGATACTAAAATTATTCTCCAGACTAAGATTCTACAGACAGACCGGAAAGTACGACTACAGTACTTTACGGACTACAAAGCTACAAAATTTGCCCATACAAAATAATCCCCGAAAATAAAGCCACCTCCACACCACGTCGCCGGTCAGCGCGGCTATCAAAAAATCGTAATTGATTTTTTCACGGGCGATGCGTCAAGCGCGAACGCAAATGGCTTACGTCGGCCGTATTGAATTAGTGCGTCGACGACGACAATGTCGCGCGGACACTGACTGAATGGAGCTGACGAGTGCTGTTTTTTTTTTCGGGTAGGCAAACGTTTTTTTAGTAAGTGTTGCTACGTATACTACTTTGCTAAACGTTTACGCTTTTGGTCAGGGAAGGGTTATTATTTGATACTAGCTTTTGCCCGTGGTTTTGCCCTCGTTTATTTTCTATCTCTGCATTTAGGTTGGGTTCTATCTCTGTTTCAAAATTCATCAAAACCGGTCCAGTGATTCAGGCGTAACAAATAAACAAACTGACTTTCGCATTCACAATAGGTATTAAGTCAAAATGTTGGGAGACTGTTAAGAAAACATTGAGTCAAAATTACTTGGGAAGTGTATTATTGAATATAATAAGGTAGGATTTAAAAAATCTATAACAAAGTAATGGGGTTTCGAGATGTGTTAATAACAGAATAATAAAAATCATCTCATTTGTTTATTTTTGTAACAACAATGAATTATAAAACAGTGAAAAATCCCAAAGTAACATTCAGGAAATGTGCTCTCATTCTAAATTTAAATCAATAAAAATTTTACTTATTTGTAATAAAACTGTAAGACTTGATAATAATGGTCAATTCCAACCGAAATCATTTTTGCATTATTCAGATTCAAATAGGTAGTAGTAGTTAGAGCGTTTCCAAAAAAATAAAAAACGTCAAGACCTACTCCACACATCCATGTCCCGCAACAAAATTCACTCATAAAATTAATTAAAAAACACTTCGCGCCGGCGATTTCGCTCAAATTGATCGAGAGCGGCCGAGCCCGTGACGTCACTAATGGAGCACTGTTGCCGTTTTATAACCGCGTTAGTGGACACCCATCTTTATGTCATCAAAGACATTAAGTTCTTAGTGCGTAATGAGGTGACAACAGAAATTAGGGAGCGTCTCCAGTAATTACTGTTGAAAAAAATGTATTTTTTTTCTATAAAAATCTTCACCGTATTTGGCCTAAATTGTAGACAGTGACCAAAATATAAAAACATCTTGGTACAAACATTTGCAAGTCTGCAATGAGATTTAAAAAATTATCCCTGACTGTTTCAGGGTATGAAGGGCCCTACTATCTCGTGCCAATAGTTGGCGTTGGCGTAATGGCTGAACGATAGACTGCTGCGCAGCGTGTCGCGGGTTCGATCCCCGCACGGATCAAATATTTGTGTGAACTTCAAGTAATTTGTTCCGGGTCTGGGTGTTTGTGTTTGCGAGTTTCTATGTTTGTAAACGCACCCACGATACAGGAAGAAATTCCTAGTGTGGTGCAACGTTAAAAAAAAATACCATCATGATTCCTTTGTGAAGAAGGGATAGTGATATGCGAGTTGTATAGTTCTGTCTCCCTTCGGTAACTGAATCAAGATAGTTTTAAGACGTTACTGTCCACCAGTTATGGATGTGTCGCAACCAAATAGCTTAATCAGCCGTTTAATTGGTTGCCTAGCCATTTCATTTAACTGCGCTGATTTTTCAGCGACCTAAGTGATATCTTTGGTTCAATATCGATGAATGACTTGCCCATGTCACATGTCACTGATTAAACGGCGCAGTTCAATGAAAAAGCTAGGCTTTTAATGAAACGTATGTTTAAGCTATTTGGCTCTAACAGGGTTGCGGAATTTGTTCGGAAGAGTCACCGCGGCCCTGGAACGCAAAGGGCTTTAGAAGGAACACGGATGGGTTTTAGTCAGTAAGAGTCTGACTCACCCTTCCGCTCCACCCAGAGCGGAAGAAGTTATTCAAAGATTTTTCATCCTTAAAAGAAAAACTATTTTGTTGTGATATATGCACGTACATAATTGATGGACTATGACGTCTTAAAAACCAATTTTAGGCCAAATTAGCACTAATTTGGCGTAAAATTTGCCACGAAGCTGGCATGTCCATTTCAGGTGGACAGCCTTTAAATCCAACCTGCGAGAATCATGTTGTCGAACATAAATAAGCTATTTCTCCCCATTATAACATTGTAGCAGAATAGTCACAACCGGTTCAATTGCCATAAAAAAATCTTAACGAATGAGGTGAAATCGTCTTCTTAAATATTCATAATCCTGTTTCAAACAAAACTGATTCCTGTTCAACGTTAGGAGTGTCGAAATGTTTACTCATTGAGAGTAAACTGATTTAAATTTTCTTCATACCCTCTGCCACGTAACAAGCATTAATTTGTTTGTTACGTTTTCATGCCTAAATCACTGAACCGATTTTGATAAGAGATAGATGTGTTTTGGTGCAGAGATAGATGGGATGGGACCCAGGACAGTCGTTTTAGGAGATAGAGGTTTAGGGCTAACGCGGGAAAAGCTACTTTTCATTCATAATCCTGTTTCAACCTCAAAATTCAAGAAAACTGATTTCTGGGGACTTACTATGAAGTAGAACGATCATGACTCCGCTGTAAGAGAGAGACGGAGCTATATATAGCGAATAGCACTATCTGGTTTACATCATCGGAAAAACATTGATTATTTAAACAGTTTATCTTGAAATATACAAAAATATAATACTAACAGTGAAAATAGAATCGAAATTGACCGAATAACAAACGAGATAAAACTATTTTAAACAAATATATCTGTCCCTCTCGCGAAAACGCTGTTTTCCATGGCGGCTGTATAGTCGACATAGTATTTGACGTCACAGTTGGTATCGGACGTCCCTTTCTAATTGTCAACTTCGAAGCTTAATAACTTCATCGCTGATGAAGGTATTTTTTTTTCATAATTGTTTACTAGAGATAATAAGTATTTTATTTTGCAAATAAAAAATTGCATGCATATTCCCTTTTGGATGGCATTAGCACGTCATAGTACTGGTTGAACTTCTCCTTCATAGACATAAAATAGATCCCGAATCTCCACAAACCGATAGCTTTCCTGCGCCGCTCGGCAACACGCGCCATACTTGTCGTATAACAGCAAGTTTAGGAGTCCGGCGCAGCCACAACGTTGCGTAACACCTAATTAAAGCGCAGCAAGTTGTTGATAGCGGCAGTGAATGAAGGTGGACCCTTAATTAACATTTTGAATAGGAGTTAACACAAGTTTGGACATGGTTTGTGTAAGGTTATGTGTGTCGAAGTTTTCACTTCTTGCGGGTAGATTGACTTGTTTTGTCTTGGTACACTCTGCTCGATAACAAAATAATATACCTACAAGTTATTATTGTTTTAGTCAAGTTTTATTCCAACAAGTTCAACTGCATCAATCGAATTTCTGTGTGTCTACAAATTGCTGTCTGGTCTTAAATAATTAAAAAAAAATTGGTTGTCTGTAAAGTGGGTTTACGGACGATAGTTTAACGTGACAACGTCATAACAAAACATTGATGAAATAAGCGTAACGTTACAATGAGTCATCCTTTTTCGTGCGTGCAGCCGGCGTTCATCGATTTATTAGACGTTGTCACGTCAAAAAAGTGAGCTTCATTAATAATATGCACACTTGTCTTTTCAATTTATTTTAGACATTGGTTGAATTGCCGGCGTCGGTTCTGCTTGCCATAAATAAAAAATACAATAGAATAGAACTACAAACAATTCAATTTCAAAATTATTATCGATAGTGTCAACCTAAAAAAAACTGCGGTTACAGTATGGAAATTATCCAGTGTTAAATGGACTGCGGAGATTTCAACTTCAAGGTTCAATTCCAAACTTCAAACTTGAGAAGATTTGCTACGAACGGCCGGTCTCAAGATATTGTTTGACTTTCAAACATGACGTTTCAGCTACTGTTGGTAGCTAATTTGACAGTTGGTCAAACGTAGATGCGTTGTTGAAACTGGCCATAAGTGGCCAAGTCCAAGCTTTGACAAGGCAGAAGTAGTTGCTCATCCACCTCTAAAGACTGAAGTCCTGACCTTTTCCTTGCCCTCTGCAGCTCACATTGTTTAATCTTGAGCACCATTTTATGACCGCTTTTTTCAACCGTCGGTTTCTTCCAACTCCTGCATGCACATTGGTCATTCAACAATACAGGATGGACAATGAATGAGGATGTCCCTCTCAATCCTCCTTTGACACGGCACATGGCACAAACAGATAGCTAGTCACGCTAACTCAATTAGCAGCATATGCCTTCAGTCCGATCCACTGTGCTCGCGTTATTGTGCTCAACGACAAAATGAGGACCAGAATTTCAGATCTCTGTGGCCTCAGTAGCTTGTGATTGAATTCCCGTTAGTTTTGATACTATAGCAGCGTGTGCCATTTTCTAAACTCCAAATTCTGAAGTACAAAAGGCTTTCGTGCGTGACTTCAACAGGCCACATTGGATGATCAAACTACGAGAATCAGAATCAGAATCAGAATGCTTTATTTGTACAAATTTATTTAAGTATGTTTAATTAACATTCAAATGTTTACTTTTCAAAACATAGGTACATTTAACTTTTAGAATATAATACAAATTTAAAATACAATCAATTTCAATAAAAATGTCAAATAGATTAAGTTACGTGTCATATTAATGTTAATGTCAAACAAAATTCAAGATCGTTAAAATAAGTGAGGTGACTTGTAATTTTCTGAGGCAGTAATTATAGAATTGTCGTCTAAAAAAACGTCTCCTTCAAAGACCTGCATGTTTACCGGTCAGTAGAAAACGAAGGCAGGGAGGATAATGAGGATGTCCCTCTCAATTCCCCTTTGACACGGCACACGGCACAAATATAGCTAATCACGTTATCTCAATTAGCAGCATCTGCCTTCAGTCCGATCCGCTGCGCTCGCGTTATTGTGCTCAGCGCTCATAAATTGACAAACTGTCCAACTCTCACGAACAAGCCGGAATAAGTTTCTGCTTCCGGTCAGTGCGCGAAACATGGTCGACACACGGAGAGGAATTGTGGACCGAGCTGCTGGATCTAAGAGCTGGACTCCTCACGGTTCTTTATACAATCTGGCTAGTTATTCTTGGAAATTAATGAACCGATTTTAGGTTTCCGTAGTCAATAAGGAACCCCTATAGTTTCGCCCTGTCTGTCTGCGGTTCAGCTCAGAGACGCACTAGAAAGTTAGGATTTTGTATGGGTATACATTATTAATCACGCAGACCAAATGGTAAAATAAAATCTTGAGAAAAACAATTATTTAGGGCCCTACACATGTGACGTGTGACTACGGACCCACACTGCGCGTGGCTCGACACGTACTTTGCCGGTTTTAATTAACTTTAATATAGGTACAGACGTAAGATATATAGGTCCTGTCTCAAAATGATGTTGAGAAATTTTTCGAAAAAGAGTTTAAATAGAATAGTTTATCGGTCTGTCATCGTTGATCGATGATTAGGTTTGGTCGGTATAAGAATTAAGGCACGATGTTCATGGCAAGTTTACGTATTAGTATTCTAGATACTTTTGATTGACTCAGTATTATATTTGAACATAGTGAGTAGTTTATCTATTTTTCAAGATAAACGGATAGGTACAGTGACTGTAACATTAGGATCCGTCACCTGGTTTACGCTTCTATACGATATTTTGGAAGAGGAATGGATTTAGAATCAATTTAAATTCAGACTTTGAAGTAGTGTGTTAGGTAGGTAATTCGAAGAAAAACAATTTCTTAGTACCATCCACCACCACTTTATAAAATCACTAGCTATGTATATATAAAAAGTAGCCTATGTGTTAATCCAGGGTGTCAGCTTCCTGCATACCAAATTTTATCAAAATTGGTCCAGCCGCTTGCGCGTGAAGTAGTAACAAACATACACACACACACACACTCACAAACTTTCGCCTTTATAATATTAAGTGATTTTGACAGTGATTATTCTAATCATAGAACAAATATACTTACTACAATCATTTGCAATAAAACCTAACAAATAAGTTGTATGTACCAGTCCATGACCTCCATCATCACCTCCACGGCACAGTTCCCATTCAGCTCCCCGTGAGTCCCCAACCAGGGGTCCACAGGCACCGCTCGTGATTTAGCGACTAACTTGGCCCGTGTCCTGCGAGGACCTACGGAACCAAGCCACTGTTGTTTGCTTAATGAACCATGAATTTCTATTTGTTGTCCGTTCAGGTAATTAAGTAATAGGTCGGTAACGACTCTATTTATATCATGAATATTTGTCCCAGCGTCTTTTGTTTATTATTTACCAAACAGCCAATGGGCGAAATAATCCAAGCATGGCTAACTTGCAAAATAGTAGGGTCCACATATTAAAAAAAATATGTAATGCGTGCTTATGTATGTGGAACTTATTGAGATGAGAACCTTTAAAATTGAGGGACGTATAATTTACGTATATATTTTCTAATTTCGATTGTCGCTAAGATGACATAGTTTTTTACCCTACTGAGGCAGATTGGTATTTTAAAGTGCGTAGGATCTAGGATTGTTCTTCTGATATCACAATATCAGCACAATATACTGTCGACCCAGTTGGCACTGCACTAAATACCTAGATTATATGAAATCATCAAATAAATCAGGCAGTGTAAAGGAGGTTATCAGCAGTGATCAGCAGTTTTATATGTATATGTAAATCATGTCATCAGTTTACCTAAAGGCCTAAAAACTAATTTTGTCACCCAATTTATTCACAACTATAGTAGGCGCCAGATAAATGTGGAATAAAGTACATTGACCTTTCCCTAATAACTGTTCATAGGTACCTGAACAATTAAATATGAATCGTTTTTCATTATTAGACAATGTTAAGGATCACGAGAGATGATGATTCGGGACAGCTTTGTGTCATTAATTCCGTTTTTCAAATTAAAAATGTCAATAATTGTAGGTGGGTCAATGACCGTTATTCCACGATTATCTGGCGCCTACTATAGCAGACGTCACGCGGTTTCACCTGCATATTTCCCGTGGGAGTACGGGGATAAAATATGTTACTCGCTGATAATGTAGCTATCCATTGCTAAAAGAATTTTTCAAATCGGTCCAGTAGTTTTTAAGTTTATTCGTTACATACAAAAATACAAATCTTTCCTCTTTATAATATTATATGGGCGATATGGTCGCTAAGTGACAAAGCCCTTTAATCAAATACAAATAATAATATTGTCTTTTATTTACTTATCTCTCAAGGTGAACAACTTCTCTTACCTTGAAACGCATAAGAAATGTGCAAATAAAAGCAAAAATATAATTTCGAAATATTTATTTAAAACATTATACAATGTTAATTTGTTTTGCAAACTATTAAAATTCGCTTTGACCTTTTACAATAAATACATATTCAAAAACATCTGAGATATTTAACAACGGCATTGACATACAATTATTATTATGAAATTACATTCTTTGAACAAATAAATTACTATAAATCTATGACAACAGCAGTTCTACAAAAAACTTTTCAGTACCTACCCATTTAAAACATGATTCAAAACAACAATATAATACTGTTGTTACGCTTTAATAAAATTACTTTGTTTCTTATTTAACTATGTAATATTTGTCTTACATACTAGTTCACATTCGTTATGAATAAATAATATAGTTAATATTAGCGACATTACACCTACCTACAAGTAAATCGTACATAATTTTTAAATAAAATAAAATGATAACCTTAAAACTTAACTAACTTTTTCTTTACGGGAAAGAAAGCAACTGAAAATAAAACTCAAGTATTTTTTTTGGGTTTCCATGTAGTAACCTACTACCCTACTGCTTTACAAAAATAGTCTTAAATACTTACCTACTTCAATAACTACAAGTTAAGATCACAGTATCATCAGCATCATTATACACATAAAACATTGAGTGTCCAGTCCTAAGAACACAGATGTACAAAAAAGTACCCTCGAATGGAAATACCAACACTTAATAACTTAACTTCAATGTCCAGCTTCACTTTCATTAAACGCATGGCTTTTCCAGAACTCAGCTAACTCCTTGAACTTATTGCAACACTGCCTCTGCCTCCTAGGATTGCAGTTCACTGCTGGGCTATGAAGAATGGAGCTGAACTTCCTCACCAAAGTCGTCACTGATTCCCGTGTAACGTCATCTACATCTTCCACTGTCATGTTCGAGAAATGGCTTAATTTCTCAAAGGCTTCATCTATGAATCGTTCTACGTCTTCCGAGTCACTTTTTTCTTTTTCTGTAGGAGTGTCATCAAAGGATAGGTCGTTAACGGATATACTGCAGCTTACTCTCTCAGGAATGTTTTTCTTCTGGCGAATGGTGCTGGTAGCTGAAGATAGCTTCTCCACCGATTTGAAGATGTCATCAATCGTGTCACAAATGTCTTCTACGGAAGCCGCTGAGAGAATCTGGCCATTGATGAAGTAGAAATCTTTCTGCTGTTTCTTTTCTTCAAGGTCCTGCAAGAAGTCTTTGTAGTCCAAGACTCCTGCTTTCGATAGCCTTCTGCCAACTTTCCTGCGAACCTTCTTGAACAGGAACGAAGAATCGAAGGTAGTCTTCATCAAGTCCAAGGTACTGAAGACCGGCTGTAGTTTTCCTGGAGGATTGTCTTCCTCAGTGTCAAGGTCAACTGGTTCTCCCCATTTTTCTTCGAGCTGTATCCATTGCTCGTTGCCGGATAGTATTGCTTCGGGGTCAAGGAATGTGCTGCACATTTTGGAGACGTGTTTACGCTGCGAACGCTCGGTGGGAACTGAGGTGGCGACACATTTGTTGTCGTTATAAGGTGCGTATGCGCATTGTTTTGGTTCATTAGATAATTGTCGCCGGCTGTTGATAAACTCATTAAGGTTTTTAGTTGGGTTCCTGGAATAGTCGTGTTTGTTTCAAAGGATTAGCTGCTCATCACGTTGTAATTATCTGTGAACAAATTTTTTTTGCACACTTTTATGCTAATAGACGTTAATTACTACTTTATTGTAATGAGTTGTTTTGACATGAATATATTTAGAAGTATCAGTGTAATGTACAGAAGCATTATTAGGTAATGAGTAAACTTTGTGGTTAATGTCCGAAAACATATTTTTTTCTTATTGTCGTTCCTTCATGTCCTTTCTCGAATATAAGTTTATCATTGATGTTTGCTGAATTTGTTTGGCGAGTATTGCCAGTGTTTTCATATACTGTCGTATTGTTGTCTCCAAATTGTCCAGTTCCATAGATAAGTCTAGGCTGGATAGTTAATAGTCAATTACCTTCATAATTTGGATATAATACAAAGTTACACAAACACACAAGAGTGCTGTTTAATTAACCGGTAACCTCATCGTAAAAATGGTCACTTACCTATTTTTAACCAACCAACTAGCATTTACGTGAATGCGTTACAAAACTTTAAAGTTCCCTTAAAATTTAAACACCATTCCTTAAATTAACCCTGTAAGGTTCCAAAGCATTTAAATTCGTTCACTATGAAGAAGCAAACAAAAAAAAAACTCAAAAAAATTAAACAAAGAATAAGAATATTAATTCGATAATAATAAGCTCCAATTCATGACCATGGGCCCTACTCTGGCGTGCCAATGCAATCACGATTCTGTTGTGAGAAGGAAATAGCGCTATAAGTCTTGTATCGCTCCGTCTCTCTCTCTCACACTCATAATTTTAATCACACCCATTCCTACGTAACATAAATAGTTACAACATTCTTCATATTTTACAATGTGTAACAGAATAAGCGCAATATCTGAAAAAACGTCATTGTACTCATCATTATGAACAACTTTTACTATGGGGACAATCATCTCATTCTCATCATTCTGTTATACATTGTATATGTCACCGGAAAATTGCAAACACCGTAAGATTGTGAAATATCGCGTGGAATTGTAAACTATTGTTATTATTCATAAAATGTCAAAAAAATATAATCTAATAAAGGTTTATTACAAATTACGTGAAATGGAGCTAATTATCAAGTTAATCTTTTTTTATATCGCACCCCCGGTGCGACACTGTCACTTTTGCAAAAAAGCAGTTTTTCAGGAGAAGCATTTAAAACTTTGATATATCAAAAAATTATGATTTTCAAGATTTAGACAAAATCTTATACTACAACGTCAAACTATGTGTATTACGAAAGTAACGTTATCGCACCAAGTAAAGGGGTGCTTTAGGACAGTTATTACATATTTTACTCATTATTGCAATTTTTGCATAAGTGACAGTATCGCACCGGGGGTGCGATATAAGAAAAGATGAACTTGATAATTAGCTCCATTTCACGTCCAGATGTGTATCATAGCCATTCATAGACACATCTTTCCTCATAACAGAGGGGATATGCAAAAAGGACGCTCGCGTACACATACGTTGCCATAAACTAGGCACCTTTTGTGAACAACGAGCCGCTGTCGCTTAATTATCGTTTTGGAATGAGCGTTACACCGGATTTATAATACTGGGTACGCTTGAGTGCAATGGTGTTTTTGTTTCGGATTGGTTTTATTAGTGAAATTATTTTAAAACTTATGACGTACCTAACCATGGGCGTTGATAATTTATTTATTTATGTATTCATGAAACAATTCACATTGTGTTTGAATTATGTAGTACATTCATTAATTATTTACTTTTCTAAAGGTTGTCTGGAAATATTGCTCTGTGCGATAAGACCTCCCATTGCATACTTGTTTTTGCAATTGTTTTTCCGGTGCTTGTTATGAGGTGTACGAACTGCTCCGTTGGTCTCGCGGTCGCAAGTAAGACTGCCGAGCGTGGAGTCCCGGGTTCGATTCCCAGGTCGGGCAAAGTGTCATTGGGCTTTTCCAATAGGAATTTGTTAGTGACAGCCCGAAGTTTGGAAGTTGGTGGTGTGACACCCCCGTGCCTCGGAAATCACGTTAAGCCGTTGGTCCTGCGCCAAATCTCTCTGTGGTCGTGTTGGGTTGCCGTCCCATCGGAATATGAGAGTGATAGAAAATGGGAGTGCACCTGTGTCTGCGCACGCACTTGTGCACTATAATATGTCCCGCGCCGATGGTTAGTCTCGGTTGAGAGTGGCCGCCATGGCCGAAATCAGTCAGGAGGACTATATTATGAGGTGTAAAATAAAGTTTATATAATAAATAAAATTTCCTAGGAAAGGTTTTCTTTAGCACATTCAGTGATGGAACTAACTTTGTCGATTTTTGCAGAAAAGCTTGAGAAGTTAAGAATAAAGATGCAAGAGCGAGCGAAGTGAGTTCAACATTTTTAGCACCTTGCCTTAGAAATGGTAGGTTCTCCCATACTTAAAGATCTCCTTTGCAAAACAGCGCCTATGAATATAATTAAGCCCAAACAGTATTATCAATGGTTTTATGTAACCCAATAATTGAGTAGTTGAGGGTAGATAGGCAGTCACTTCATATAAAATACTAATATTAAGGCACCCGATTTAGTTTGGAGGCTGAATCAAAATCGTTGTGTAAAAGCAAGGCTTGATTGTCTTAATTAGTAAAATTATTTTATTAGGGAAGAATAAATAAGTAGGCAAAGACAATCAAATAAAAAAAATAAAAAATAATATCTCTTTGCAAGCAGTTCAAGCTGTTTGTGCAATCTGTGGGAAGAGTTCAACTTTAAAATATCAACATTTATTTTGTTTTTTTTTTCATTACTGAACAAAACGGGATGGATAGAAATGATGGGGCGAATAAAAACAGAACTTTCACGATATTTAAAATTATTTTGTTTTTAAAAGGACGCTTTGTAAGAAACAATTAATATGGTATTTATGTGAAAATCCCAATACAAGTTTCGTTTCGCCCCTGCATTTATATATACCCCACTTTACGGTATCCATAAAAATATAACATAGCCATATCCACAACTTATTATCAAAGTATACACTTATGGCAAGTAAATGTCTGCAAATAACGATTATTTTAAGAATTAATTTTCCCCAACACTTTTGTGTGCAACTGTTCATACAAATACTCGTATCCCAGCACCCTAATGAGAAGGCCTGATATTACCTACAAATACATCGTAACGCTGTTTTGTTTCAAATTGTGACCCGAGCTGTTATTATTTTCAACTTTTTAGGACAAACAAACAACTGATTTTTTGACTTTTATCTCCTTAACTTTTGCTAATTATTATGGAAATATTTTTGGGTGGGTTTTTTTTTGTTAGCCTACACAACTCATTATCATTGTATTTATCTTGTAATTTTTCGGATGAGCTGTTCTGACTGGCATGTCCTTCAACTCGAATCAGCAAATTAGCATTGCTTGTTCATTATCATCATATCAGCCGTCCACTACTGGACATAGGCCTCCCCCAAAGGGGTGGGATTACCATAATCGCCACGCTTGGCAGGCGGGTTAGCGATCGCATTTGCAATGGACAGAGAATGCTGCTGCCCATTTTTTGGTGAGTCCCTTAGTCGCCTCTTACGACACCCACGGGAAGTGATGGGTGCTATTCTTTTACGTCCGACATCATACAGAACCATCATTGCTTGTTATTGATTGAAATTAATCGTTTTCCTTCGAACTGACTTGGAAAGCGGGAAGAAGAGTTTTCTCAAACCCATATATTAATGTCCTCCAGTTTATTGTTAATCCTTAATCAAATTGGCAGTCACCTCTTATTATTTAATGGTATTAATTTCTTCCACTCGAGAGATTTTTTTCCGTTTTCATGGCGTTTGAGTCGAGTGGACTGGAGGATGATGAAGATATTGTCTTCAAAAGAACGGAATATGAATAATTCTCACCATCTTTTTCTTGTATTTGTCATTTGAATTCTGACTTCCACTATTAAGCGCCAGATAATTTTGCAAATAAAGTTCATTGCACTTTCCTTAATTTATTTGTGTACGTACCTTTTTTTTTTTTTTTTTTTTTTTTAAGGATGGGAAATCATCAAAATGACTTCTTCCGCTCTGGGTGGAGCGGAAGGGCGTGTCAGACTCTTACTGACTAAAACCCATCCGTGTTCCTTCTAAAGCCCTTTGCTTTCCAGGGCCGCGGTGACTCTTTCGAACAAATTCCGCAACCCTGGCAGGCTCTGGCCCTGGCGGGCCCCGTCCTCTTTGCTGACATCTCTTTGAGGCGCGCGTGAAACACAACGCGCCATCGACCCGGGCCTGGTGGTGATCGGACAGCGAGCCACCCAACGCTCGCCGTCCGCAGGCCAGGTACCTGGACAATAAATAATGAATAAAAGAAAGAAAGAATAATATTTATTTTAGCACTTACATGAAACACGCACGGTAAATAGAAATAAAATTAAAAAAAGAAATTATGTAGGTATGTTAAGAACTAAATGTGTGTCTCACGACTGCACTAAAAAGGTCCATTTCAGCGATATGTATATCGTTTTTCATGACTAGGAAAAGTAAAGGATCACGATAGTTGTCGATTCAGGATAGCTTTATGTCATTATTTCTGTTTTCGGAATTAAGTATGTTAATAAATGTACATATACATTATGTATGTGGGTCAATTACCGTTATTGTATAATAAGCGTATCTGGTGTCGTTAGTATTATAAACTTTTGATATAAGGGCGGAGTTATACAAAAGTCAGATTACTACTATAGTAGGCGCCAGATAAATGTGGAATAAAGTATATTGACCTTTCCCTAATAACTGTTCATAGGTACCTGAACAATTAAATATGAATCGTTTTTCATTATTAGACAATGTTAAGGATCACGAGAGATGATGATTCGGGACAGCTTTGTGTCATTAATACCGTTTTTCAAATTAAAAATGTCAATAATTGTAGGTGGGTCAATGACCGTTATTCCACGATTATCTGGCGCCTACTATAAGTATAGATTATGTGAGGAATAAAATTAGCGTTTCTATACATTTTACATATCATAATTCATAGTACTGGTGGTTAGTGAACCACTAGACCAACAGCACCGGCTTAGCAGTCAGGGTCACTACCCAGGGTGCTAAACCGGAGGTCGTGGGTTCGATTCCCACCCAGGACAAATCTTTGTGTGATGAGCATGATCATTTGTTCTGTGTCTGGGTGTAATTTGTCTATAATATGTATGTATATAGAAATATATAAGTATGTTTATCAGTTGTCTGGTTGCCATAGCACAGGCTCTGCCTAGTTTGGGATCATATGACCGTGTGTGAGTTGTCCCAAGATATTATTATTATTTAATTCAGATAAAAGTATAATAATTATCTATTTTATCGTTTAAAGCCGCATTAATAAATGAAAAAATCTTAATATTGTAATGATTTGTTTAAAAACAGCAGACTCGTAATTTATTTTAAACTCCATAAAAGAATTACGAACCTATAAATTGACAGCGAGAAAATGGGTAGAACCAATTCCCTGTCAATCAAAGTCTAGGGTTCAGCTACTCAAATCAGAATTTAAAATCTGCTAATCAGGCCCTAATCTAATTATGTGTTTGGATTTCTTTAATACTATAAGTAATTATAAAAAGACTGTAAAACTTGCAAAATGTTTGTATGTTTGTGCAACAATCAGGAAAAAACGGCTGAAGGGATTTGGATGAAATTTAGCACACATATAGCGCATATCCTGGAATAAGACATAGGTTATTTTTTATCCCGGTAAATGGCATGGCGTAATAAAGATTGAGGAGAAGTGAAAATTCAGAGCCAATGCTGCCTTAGTACTACATATTTACAAGTACCAGGAGACCAATCATCTTTTTCTTTCTTTATTTTTCTTTTACCAAGAGGCCAGAAACATGTTGAAGTATTTTTGGGTTGGACTTGTGAGCGCTAAAGATTCACCAGTATTACAAATATTTCATACATTATGGCCACGGGAGTCGGGTACAACAAACTTTAATTTGAAAGATAACTCTGTTTTGTTGATGGCAATGTTGTAAATTAACGCAATCTAAAACATTGCCATTCTTTAACAAAAACACCAAAAATATAATATATTTTCTTTCAAAAAACATTTACGTCCGTACAACCGCTCACAAAAACATAAAGGGTAAGTAACGCCCATATTATAAACAGCCAAATCCACTATTTCCCACCTTAATCTTATTATTTATCGCGTACCGGGAAAGCGTCCGGGGCAATTAAACGCATCCAGTGCTTGGCCATGTATCACGTACAGTAATCCAGGGGACAGAATCATAATAACAAAAAACAATAAAAATAACGAATTACCCCGTGAACTGAGCTTGAATCGGCCCCGAGGATGCGGCCATCAGAAACACATGGAGTCGCTGTTTGTAAGGGAAGCTTTCGGAGGGGCTGTGACGTTGAGATGGTTAAACGAGTGGTCAGCTGCCTTCCAATTTGGGTGATGTAAAAGGGTTACTGCTCTACGCTATGTATGGCTCCGTCTCTCTCTTAGAGCGGTATCATGATCGTTTTAAGACTTCATAGTAGGGGCCCAGTTTGAGAGAGAATTGGTTACTACAAGGCAAGCGTGCATCAATCACCAGTTACCATCGAGATAGTGGACGCTAGCTTATCAATCACATATGTATATTTAAAATATTAATTTGTTAATCAAGCCCAGAAGACTCTTGAGTTCTATTTAGCTGTTTTAAGACCCGACGTTTAGTTTTGTTTATTGCCTTTTGAATCGTTTTTGTTGACTGACTGACTTTATATTGTTACAATTAAAATGCAATCCTCGCTTTTCAATTTTTTTCTTTACCATTGCAACTTTACATTAATTAGTATACAATGAAGTTTAAGGGAAAATCTACTGTCATGAATTAATATAGTGCATGCAACGGTGCCTTTTTTTCCAAAATCTTTAGTCCCTTGTCCTCTCTACAATATCGCCGTCCCCTGTTCCAAATCCACATTCTGTTTGTGCTCATTCTTAATATGGGGCAAAACTGTTGGAAGAACAACAGTTTTTGTTGTATATTTTATGTTCTGTGACGCTATAACTCAGCCGGGTGACACACCACCCTGAGCCTTGTGATATACAGCCCTATACAAGTACTACTCTAACATTATTTATAACGCAGCAGTTATTTTTATTTATATTCTTATTTTATTGGTTTATTGCGCCACGGCTTGTTGGTTCCGCATCTTCGATAAGTAGATCTCTACTTATTACTGTATCTTTGCCAATTGGGAGTTTTATGTCCAGATAATAATTTGTTGAAACAATAATTCGTATAAGTTCGGAAATAATATTTCTTTGTCAATGTTTTATGTGGTCGAGTATTTTCTAAGTTATCGTCACGGGCTTCTTAGCTCGCGGAGTGGGCAGGACTCCAAGCAGTAAATGATTACTGCAATAAATTTAGATAAAAGTATTTGTATAAGTTAGGCAAACAGCGACGGACATAGTCCAGTTTCCTAAAGTCAAATCTATTGTAGCAGATGTCAATCATTTGTCATTGATGTAAACATGGATCGTGATTGCTTATTGTTATTTTGGTCAAATTTGATAACAGTCTTAAGATTTGACAATAGAGGTGCACTACTCGTGCTGAGTTGCATTTTTTTTTATTTTTTTTATTTAATATGGGTTTGCTCTTGACTCTAGTCTAGGTCATAGATGACAGAGACAAAGTCGACGATGGAGCGAGCTTACCCAGAAGAAGCCTGTTCACTCTAAATTTGCATCAAAGTCGCCAACTGTCAAAAACACAGCTTACCCTACATTTTGACAGTTATTGATATTGATCGTCATGGAGATGACATTGCGGCTTGACAATCGGCCTTCAAATTATCTGAAACTGGACCAGTTTTTCTCACACCATGGAATAATGACTTCGGTGGCGGCGACCTCTCGCGTCCGGCCCTGGTTTAATCCATGGTCCGGAGTGAGGAGGCATGGGTAGCTGTCACCTCCTTCTGTGAAGCAGTAATGCTAGTGAAGGAGTAGGCGGACCGCGTGAGGGAGAGACAAACCTCACGCCCCAGCCGCCGCAACAGAAGAAGACGACCCGGACGTCGGGAGTCCCAGGGTGATTCCCGGCCACCGTAGGCGCGGGCCTGCGGTGGCTCGCTGCCCGACCTAAAATAGGCACGGGTCGACGGCGCTGGGTTCTAAGCGCACCTCAAAGAGATGTCAGCATAGAAGACGGGACCCATTAGGGCCAGAACCTGCCTGGGTTGCGAAATTTGTTCGAAAGAATCAGAGCGGCCCTGGAACGCAAAGGGCATTAGGAGGAACACGGATGGGTTTTGGTCAGTGGCAGTATAACACGCCCTTCCGCTCCACTCAGAGCGGAAGAAGTCATTATTTTGATGATTACCCATCCTAAAAAAAAGAATAAAGACTTATGATGCCCACATCTTATTCTATTTTGTTTTTAGTGTACTTTCTCAAAGCGCCTTGTTTAGAAATAAGGCACCTGAGAGTAACATTGCAGTTTTATTGAGTGTCGTAAATTAATTAGACGCAAAATAATGCGCTTCCATTATATGGGCTGATGTCAACGCACCGAACTGTACAGGATGTTTTAAAATGAGTTTGTTTCAAATAGGTCGGACAGATCTATGTCTAGACTATTTATTGTACGAACTATTTACTATTTAAAAGTTTTTTGTTGGGAATTTGTCATCCCTAACGAAAAATGCCTTTGAATTTAAAAAAAAAACGTATTATCTGAAATAAATACATATATTATGAACTCAAGACACTTAATAAAATCGATTAGTTTGTTATTTAAAAGTAGTTTAACAAACTTAACGGTGTTTAATAATTTTATATATTTTGTGAACTTTCCTAAAATACTTAAGTACAAAAACTTTATTTAAGGTCAGAAAATTTTCTTGTGGTAACAGCTTTTGTTGGTTTACGCTGTAGGTACATTGTCTGACACGAGTCGACCCTTCTATAGCCCTTCTGTCTCTTCCTAAAAAAAAAACAATTAAACCATGACTCATGACAAAATTAACCCTACCAATTTCCTAACACCCTATGCTGTCGCAAAAATATCGGCAGTCGTTCACCGATCGCATTGATTGCTATTATTTCGAGTCATTAAATCAAAGCAACGACAATTGCGCTCATTATGGCGGGGCGCGCCATTTTCCAACGGGGATATACCCGCGGGCTCTTATCATGTAACTGGTAGGAGCAATCGTTTGCTGGGCAGTTGTCTTACATACGTCGTACTTTTTAATAAGACGACAGCACGTTGTTACTCCTTCTTCCACACTGTGGTCATTTAGAGGCTTTTATGGAATAACTTGCACAGGTAATTACAAAAACTATTAAAATTATGCAAAGACTAGAGGTATAAAGGTATGAAGTTATTATTTTCAAAACTGTGAGTATTGATTCAATATCAATCTGCCTAGGCTTTTAACAACTATGTTTGGATCGGTTTCCACTTGGGAATCAGTATTTATAAAACACTTATACTGATGGAAAACCACACTATCAATGAGTGTCTCAGGGCACGTTTCATCTTAATAAATTGCATGATTATTGTGGAATGGGCTGCGGGAAAAGCTAATTTTTAAACACTGAAATTTTTTACTTCTCCCTACAACCAAGCAACCGGTTGCTGCTTACCCAATAAAGCTACAGTTAGCTATGAATTTAATCATCCAGGCCGACTAGTCGTTGTTAAATTTTGATTTATGCCAGTCTCTGCGGTAGTTTGTGAACTGATTGCGTTTAGTTTTATGGGTTAGTGCGCCATTTTAGCGGCCATTTATTTCGATAATTATTTTAGTTGATAACTTTTTATGTGATGTCGTTTTGAGCGAAATGCTGTCAATTTTGAATGTTGGGCTTGATTTCTGGTTGATTTTAGGTTTTGTCTTTGTTTTTGGACTTTTATGAAAGCGTGATTGGGCAAGGTTTCAAGTGCTTGGGTAAAAGTATGAATCCTCAATTTTGTCCCTTGTTAGGGTTCCGTACCCAAAGGGTAAAACGGGAATGGGACGGGGAGGAACGGCAAAAATCATTTATGTTGTATGGGAGGCCCCTTAAATATTTTTTTTATTCTCTTTTTTAGTATTTGTTGTTATAGAATACATCATCAATGAAAAATTCAACTGTCCAACTATCACGGTTCATGAGATACAGCCTGGTGACAGACGGATAGAGAGCGGAGTCTTAGTAATAGGGTCTCGTTTTACCCTTTGGATACGGAACCCTAAAGAAGAAAGCAAAAAAAGAAATAAATTTATATAGCACACATAGACGTACACAATGTGGAAACAAAAATAAAGAAACTTAATACAACAAAAAAAAAGGAAAAAAGTTAAAAATACTAACATTTCGTGACTAACGACTACGCCAAAGGCAGTAAGGGATAACTTTAAAAAAAAAAATAGCTCCAATTCAGCAAAATACCAGATAACTAGTTTCCTGACGCTGGTTTTCTGTTGAATTTTACGTTAATTATACGGACGCAAATTAGTTTTTTGAGGAGTAATTAAATCTACAAGTACTCTTATCTTGGACAGTGGAAGGTATTGGCAACAATAATTATGAATGAAAAAAAAAATTATTATCTTAACAGATTATCTACAACAGTGGTGGGCAAACTTTTTTAATGGGGGGCCAGAAAGTTTAATAAATTTCAGAGGAGGGCCAGAATTATAGGAAAAAATGCATTTTGTGTTGAAACTTTTAATCATATAAAAACATTAAACACTTGCACAAATGTTAAAAATTACAATTTAACTTTTATTCGAAGGCCCTGCCATGGTAGGCGTGTGTGACATATGAATCGAAGTCTATAATTCTACTAAGTAAAGTCTACTTTATACTTCTGGACCGTCAAAATATGATTATCGCGGGCCATACTATTCATGGCGACGGACTTTCGGCGGGCCGGATTAAATGCTTTCGCGGGCCGGAGCTGGCCCGCGGGCCGTACTTTGCCCACCACTGATCTACAAAGATACAAAAATATAGGCGTCATAGTATTTGACGTCAAAGTTGGTATCGGACTTCTCTTTCTAATGGTCAACTTTGAAACTTTATAACTTCATCGCTGATGAAGGTATTTTAAAATTTATTTCATAATTGTTAACTAGAGCTAATAAGCATTTTATTTTGCTTATAAAAATATGCATGCATATTATGCTCCGCTATTTGCTTGCAACTTGCAGCACAGTATTCAGGCAAACCCGTAGCCTGACGCTGTTGTCTCGCTTAGAAAATAAAACAGACGCATTTACCGAATTAAATGAAGATAAAATAAATAATAATAATATCTTGGGACAACTCACACATGGTCATCAGATCCCAAACTAGGCAGAGCCTGTGCTATGGCAACCAGACAACTGATAAACATACTTATATATTTCTAAATACATACATATTATAGACAAATTACACCCAGACACAGAACAAATGATCACGCTCATCACACAAACATTTGTCCTGGGTTGGAATCGAACCCACGATCTCCGGTTTAGCAGTCAGGGTCACTAACCACTCGACCAACAGGCCAGTCATGATGTCCCAGGTTACCGATATAGCCCGAACAATAGCCAAAATTGAGTGTCAGTGGGCAGAGCATATTGCTCGTAGAACAGATGATGAGCCATTGATGGGGTCGAAAGGTTCTGCCGGTCGATTCAGTAAACATGTCGAAGTGAAGGCTTGGGTGAAGTGATTACGAGGTGAACTGTCAATCCATATAATCAAGATGTCACGTGATCACGAAGTGAGCTGTCGTTCCATCTTGATTATATGGATTGACAGCTCACCTCGTACTATTTCACCCAAGCCTTCACTTCGACACGTTTAAAGAATTGACTGGCTGGAAGGGCGACCGAGTGCTGGAAGAGGGAGTATTGGAAGGACTTCCACAAACAGAACTGATGACCTGGTGTAGGCCGCGGGAATCAGTTGGATACGAGACGCTCAGGCCTGGTCGATGTGGCGATACTAGGGGGAGGCCTATGTCCCTGTCAGCAGCGGACGTCATTTGGCTGAAATGATGATTAACCAAACCACCTTGGAAAACTATCACAAAACTCATTACAAATGTACACTCAACGCCATATATCTAAATAACGTCATTACAACCCAATCACCAAAACAAGGTGCTCGCATTAAAATGACATAACGTCATCAGCTCTCGGCGAGCCGAACACTTCCGAGCTTTCCCGAATTTTGCCGAAATTAGCATTAATACGATCGTAAAGCCGTCAGCGTGCCTATAGGCTGTGTGATTCGCGTCGCGTTTGGAACAATGCTGCCATGTTTTATGTTATAATGTTGGTAATGATAAGGTTTTAGTGTGGCAATAATTTTTGGTTATTAGTTCATTAGGTGTGGCTGTTTTCAGGCTTGTTTATCATACTGGTTGAGTATGGAATGGCGGTGTTATTTCAGTTTGAAATGAGTAGGTACATCAGGAATGATGCTGTTATGAAATAGTTAAACACAAGTTTTCTTGTTAAAACTTAATTGATCATGACAAGCACATAAAGGACCTCTTTTTATTGATTGTTAAAATCTTTAAGCATTCTCAACAAAAATCATAGCAGGAGTTGGATTTTATGTGAATATGGATTTCATTTTCACTCACATCATTTACTATTAGTAAAAAAAAGCCAAAAATATTTTTTATTGAAACTACCTAAATTTGATTCCGCCATTATTTTCGCCAATTTATCATCTAATCTGTATACCAGCTAATCGGAAGGCCACAGCGCAACCACTGTAAAATACGAGGCTAAAATTAGAATCTCACCCAATAGCTGTTATTTATTATGAGCGCACTCAATAATATCGTGCGCAGAGGCGATAATGACTGCACTAAACATGATTTAGTGATAATAATCATCGAAAGGATGCGCTCGCGTGCCGTATAATGCCGTGATTAATACGCGCACTGTAATTAGTCGGATGTGTTGTTTGGGGCTGTTTTTGTTGTTAGAAAAAAAAAAGTATATTGGTCTATTGTAGAATCCATTTTAATCAATTTAATATTTTTTGCGATACGCCTGCTACACTATTCTCCTCTCAGCGACCCCTTTTTAAGGATGGGAAATCATCAAATGACTTCTTCCGCTCTGGGTGGAGCGGAAGGGCGTATCAGACTCTTACTGACTAAGACCCATCCGTGTTCCTTCTAAAGCCCTCTACGTTCCAGAGCCGCGGCGACTCTTTCGAACAAATTTCGCAACCCTGGCAGGTCTCAGCGACCCCTGAGCACCATAATCTGGGTGTAATTTGTCTATAATAAGTATGTATTTAGAAATATATAAGTATGTTTATCAGTTCGACCTAACATGTTGCTAAAGAAAAACAGAATACCTTTTCTGCGATTTCGGCGGTCTCTCCAGTCCTACATATACCTGTAGGTCTCATCGGAACGCCTATACCAATCTGCTCCGACTTTCGGTACCTCGGGTCGCTTGTCCAGGGGGACGGCGATATAGACCGAGACGTAACGCACCGGATCAACGCAGGATGGATGAAATGGCGACAGGTCACTGGAACAACTTGCGACCCACGGATGCCCCTCAAGTTAAAGGGGAAAATCTATAAGTCCGTGATAAGACCTGTCGTACTGTATGGATCAGAATGTTGGGCTGTGAAAAAGACGGATGAGAAAAGATTGCATGTAGCGGAGATGAGAATGTTGAGATGGATGTGTGGAGTATCGAGAATGGATAAAGTGAGGAATGAGTTCATTAGAGGTAGCTTAAAAGTGGCGCCAATAACGGAAAGATTGAAAGGGAACCGCTTATCTTGCTATGGTCATGTGAAGAGGAGGGATGAAATGCACGTAACTAAAAGTGTTATGAATATAAATGTGGATGGATGGACAGGGAGAGGGAGGCCAAAGAAAAGATGGATGGATTGTATTAGGACTGATATGAAAGAAAAGGGAGTTAGTGATAGCGTGACGGTTGACAGGACAGAATGGAAGAAAAAAACGTGTTGCGCCGACCCCAAGTAACATGGGATAAGGGCAGGAAGATGATGATAAGTATGTTTATCAGTTGTCTGGTTGCCATAGTACAGGCTCTGCCTAGTTTGGGATCGGATGACCGTGTGTGAGTTGTACCAAGACATGTATTATTATTATTTTCTTTATTCATTGTACATGAAAATGAATATTAAAATACAAAGACATAAAAATATAAAAAATAGTAGCCCACCGATATCGGGAACAGGGTCCAAGCTACCGGTGGTCAGGGCTCCTGAGAGAGGAACTTCCTAACTATACGCGCCGTGTCCAGGATTACTGCTTTCTGGATCAAGCCCTTGATCCAGCTGCCCAACGAGAGCCTCTTAAGATGTTGGTCGAGGCTCTTGGCCATTATGCCATTGGCCGTCACGACTATCGACACAATAACTGCTGTGTTCACATCCCACATGTCGACAACCTCGCGAGCCAAGTCAAGATACTTCGTTTGTTTATCTTTCTCAGTCTTCACGAGGTTCTCGTCATGAGGGACTGCTATATATTATTATTATAATCATACAAATAGTGGCAACCACCAGAGATGCACCGAGTCAAAATGAAGTTCGACGAGTCCTGAGGCTCTAGTCAGAGTTCTATAAGCGATTGCGATTATTGAAATGTCAAAATATACGGTAGACCTAGGTTTGTTTTATTGACTACGTGATATTTGGATAGCGTCTGTCAATCGCACACATTTTTGCTTACGCTGTTAGAACGTCACTTGTCTATAGCCTTTGGGGAAACGACTCAACGACCTTGGCAACGAAATAAATCAGAAATGAACCGAGGTACTTATGGTAAGAAAACCTAAAAAAAATCATTTTCCTCCTTATCGAGTAGGAGACAGAACAGATTTAGGCCAATAAGCCAAAGGATTTACTATTAAAAGTTATTAGAACTAACTCCCGGGCCATCACCACTTCCAAGTCGAAGTCCGGGGCTTCAGCTAAGTTACCTCCCACTTCCCGCCATTTGCGTGATTGACAGATGACATTAGTGACAGGGGAGCTACTTTGCTTACTTGTGTCTATGTTACTGTGTTTACATATCCATTCAATAAATAAACCACACCTTTGTTTGAGAAAATCAGGTGTTTAATTGACCGCAATTGACTATCATAGAAACGTGACTATAATCACGCCTACTCGTACCTAATAGACACATTGATAGATAAGTCTTTATGACGTATAGTAGGTAATTACATCGATGTCTACATAAAAACAAATGAAAATTTATCTTATCACAAATAGTCATCTCTGACTGGCAATTGAGTATGCACATAATAACAACATTATATGCAACAATCAACGATGCTAATGAACCTTTCTATTAATAACTAAAACACGATCAAACACCCGTACAAAACGCAAAAAAAAAGCAAAACTATCCAGATAAACATCGTCTTAATCCCTTATTATTATTTTTTTAAGGATGGGAAATCTTCAAATGACTTCTTGGAAGGGCGTGTCAGACTCTCTCATCCGTGTTCCTTTGCGTTCCAGGGTCGCGGTGACTCTTTCGAACAAATTCCGCAACCCTGTCAGGCTCTGGCCCTAGCGGGTCGTCTTAATCCCTAATCTTTGACTAATCCTTAAGGTCTTCAGATAAGCTCTCCAAAGCTATCGACTCCTCAAAGTCATATCCTTTAGCTTAGTGTTTCACAAATCATCATCATCTGCCTAGCCTTTTCCCAAATATATTGAGGTCGGCTTTCAGTCAAAACGGATTCAGCTTAATACCAGTATTTTACGTGGAGCGGCTGCCTACCAGACCTCCACAACCCATTAACTGCGTAACACGATACACCTTGGCAAGACTGGTGTCAGATTTTCTGTCTTCTGACTATCCGTGACGACTGCTAAAGACCTATTTTTTGAAGTTATACTTGTTTTGGCGCGATGGAGAAAACTGATGAGAGTGAATTTTTACGATGCGCGCGCACACCGACACCTGAATTCTACATCGTGAATTTAGTTCTAGGTGGCATGAAAATCGATAACTATGTTCAAGTTGTATATTCTAGTATTTTTTTATTGTCTTTTGTTTCTTTTATGTTTGAATTTTGAAGAAGAATGTGGTTTTAATTTCGAAATAAAGCGCCAAAATATAAGATACAAATATTTTGATAAAAGTAATTGATTAGACACTAATTTTTCCCGCGGCTCAGCTCCTTTTATTCTATCCTAGAAGATTTTATTGGAATATGATGATTTTTCGAAGACAAAAAACAGCCTCTTCATGAATGAGTTTTCTTAATCGGATTTGTATCTACAGTAGAACGGAACAAAGAATTTTACCGTTTATAATAATTATTAGTATTGACTATTTTGAAAAAAGGAGTCTCGTAACTTATATGTCATTGTAAGTAGGTACCCATAAACTTCTCAGGTACACACCATCCAGAATAGAAAGTTGGTATTAATTTCAAATACTACTAACAAAACATTCGAATCAAAAAATATCTGCCCTATTTTATGAACAAACAGTTTTAAAACTATGAAACGTATCAGTTATTTAGCGTAATAGACTTAATTGGCGATCGTTCGAACGCAACAAATTGAAGCTGAAAACAATACAAATATTTTAAAACTTTTATATTTTTTTAGTTGTGAATGTTTTTTTTTTTTCCATACGCCAAAGAAGTATAACTTCTTACGCGTGTACATAAGTACACACACTCTTTTTTTTATTTGCGAAGTGTTTCGCAAATCAAAAGATTAAAACAATATTTTTTGGAACTTTTTGGTTAAAATTAGACCTTTACCGTACTGCAGCGAAAGCATAACACTAGGTACCCAAAATAACAACTAGTGGAAAGCCGGCAGAAAGTAACTTCAGCTTCAGGTTATAATTACTTGACCGATACACCTAAAAGGCACGTCATTGGTCCGAATAACCCTAGAACGTTGCCACTGCACTATCATAATCCGTTTATAAAACAATAAAGATTTTTATCAAGTTCACTAGAGCTATAATTATACTGTTTTGAATACAATCAGCGCTAATCGTGTCTCTTGTTATTGTTATTGATGATAACGTTGTTTTAATGCGTAGAACCTAATTATTATCTTGATAAGCATGGTACATGGTACTTGAGTCGCATAATAACAGCCAACCTGTCCGATCACGCTGATATAGATAGGCAGAGACGAGCCATCTCGGTGCGTGGCAACATGCTAGCGAGGCGGTTTAGCCGCTGTAGTGACGCTGTGAAATCGCAGCTTCATTAGTTACTGCAAAAGCGTCTACACAGTCGAGTTGTGGGCTAACTACACCAAAGCTGTACTCAGCGACATGCGAGTGCAACACAATGACGCGTGGCGCGCCATGTTCCGGCTGCCTCGGTGGTGCAGCGCGAGCGCCATGTGCTGCGAGGGCCGCGCGCCCGGCTGGCCGGCCCTGCTGAGGAGCCGCTCGGCCGCCGCACGCTCCGCCATACATCGCTCCGCTAACTCCATGGTGGCCGCGGTGCGAGACTGGGACAACAGCCCTCTTCATCAAAGATGGCAGTCCTACCATACGCCGATAACATGATTCGCGCCGTCTAAGTTTGCATTTATCCTGTTTTTGCAACTTATTTTTATTATTTATTGTTATTTGTGTGTTATTTGGATATTAATCTGGCAATAAACAATTTCATTTCATTTATATTTTTATTTAAAGATAAGACTACTACTAGATATATGTATGTTAGTTATGGAATGTTAGGAATGAACTATGTCACTTGAATACGCCCGCGTGTTTCGTTTCACACCATATGATTAATTATCGAGCTTACTCGTTGATCCGATGGCCGTTGATGACTGTCCGAGGTACTCATGAGTGGGGGTCCGCAAATATGTTAATAATAATAAAATATAAATCTAATAATATCTTGGGACAACTCACACACGGTCATCTAATCCCAAACTAGGCAGAGCCTGTGCTATGGCAACCAGACAACTGATAAACATACTTATATATTTCTAAATACATACATATTATAGACAAATTACACCCAGACACAGAACAAATGATCATGCTCATCACACAAAGATTTGTCCTAAGTGGGAATCGAACCCGCGGCCTCCGGTTTAGCAGTCAGGGTCACTAACCACTCGATCAACAGGCCAGTCAAATGAGCAGACGCGCATAGTAGTAGCGTTGTATCTTTTAGTAGCTAGGTCCCATACCTGGATGTGAGACACTCATGAGTACCTCGGCGGAGCACACATCAATATATCACATTATTCCTTAACTTTAACACACCAGCAGCATTATCAATAAAAAATATAGCCATTTAATTAGTAACCAGCGCTGTGGCTCTGTTTCGCACACGAGTCCCAGCATTATGCTGAGTGATGGCCGTTGTTTGGTGCATACCAAACAACGGCCATCACTCAGCATAATGCTTGGTGATTCATGCTTGGTGCAAATAAACTCTTTTTCTTTGTTTAGTTAAATACTGCTTCATAGAATAGCAGAAACACAAACGCCCCCGGCGTTTTCTATCAAGCAACTTGTGGGTTCTTACTTCATCTATACAGAATTTTAATTAAGGATGCTGTTCTTACTACCACCTGACCATGCCATCGTGGGCCTCCCCCAAGTGTCGCCACAACAATCGGTCCAGTGCGTCTCGCATCCATCGGCTACCTGCGACCCTAACCAGGTCATCGGTCCACCTTGTGGGAGGCCTTCCAATGCTCGCAGAGGGTGATGGCCGTTAGAGTCATCAGGGGATATCGCACGATCTCCTACGAGGCGGCTTGCGCATTGGCCGGATCTCCGCCGTGGGACCTGGAGGCGAAAGTGCTCGCGTCACTACACAGGTGGCGCGAGGACGCGCGGGCGCGCGGCGAGCGACTGACGCAGCGACACCTGGAGTTGCGTCGGTCGCAGCTGCGCGAGGTCCTGGTGGCGAAATGGCGGGACAGGCTTTCGAGAACTTCCGCCGGCCTCATCACCATCGAGGCCATTCGGCCAGTGCTCGACCTCTGGCTCGGGAGAAGGCACGGCTCCCTGTCGTTTCGTGCGACGCAAGTCCTCTCGGGGCATGGCTGCTTCGGGAGGTTCCTGTGTCGCATAGGCAGGGAGCCGGACGCTCGATATCACCACTGCGTCGACTGTCGGGAGGACACGGCATGGCATACGCTGGCAGAGTGTTCCGCTTGGAAGGAGCCGCGCCGTGCCCTCATCTCTGTGGTAGGCAGAGACCTCTCGCTGCCAGCCGTAGTCTGTTCTATGGTCGGCGGCGAGGAGTCCTGGGACGCGGTGGTCTCCTTCTGCGAAACTGTTATGGCGCAGAAGGAGGCTGCGGAAAGGGAGAGGGAGATCACAACCGCTCTCCCGGCCCGCAGCAGGCGCATCGGGTGTCGGAAGAGGGCATACACTGCCCTCTTCCGGCCCCCCTAACTGGGTCCAGGGGCGGCGGACTTGGGGATGTCCATCGCCCCCCATTCATCCGGACCCGAGGTGGCGGCGCGTGGTGTTCCCGTGCGCCTCTCTTTGACGTAGCGAGGGGAGTCAAACACCTCCCTCCCCTCGCCGACGCGAGGTGGCCCGCAGAGGCGGGCCGGCACCAGCCGGGGATTGCGGAAGTCGCATACGTTCCCGCGATCCCCGGCGTAGGTGGAAGATGGAACACCGGGGTGGTTTTAGTCAGTAACAGACTGACAGACCCCTCCACCCGCCCCAGGGTGGAGGATTTCCATGAGGATGTCCCCCCGATATAAAAAAAGGCTTTCCAATGCTATGTCTTCTGGTACACGGTCGCCCCTCCAGAACTTTTCAGCCCCATCGACATGACATTATCCTTGGGCAATTTTGCCTTTTCCTTGTTATAGGTAGCAGCACTCGCACAGTTAATAGAACCAACAATACCGTCATCTCAATCAAAATTTCTTCAAAACTGCATCCAATACTCCCACAAAATGCAAACCAGCATCGTATTCGAGGAAATAACAGTAAATCGCGTGCGGGCTGTACAATGTACGCACACAGCCGGCCCGAAGTAATAGGTGCGCTCAGATATTGCCAATGCACGGCCGCGCAGATTTAAGATGGCCGACGTCGACTTGCCTTGTTTTAATTGGTCAGTTTGTTTTGGAATGTTAAGAGTTAGTGATACCTTTGTACCACAAGGATATTTTGTTCGATACTAGACGTATAGAAGGCCTTCCCAAGCGAACTCTTATCGGTATGGTCGTCTCGCATTTATCGTATTTCCAGGACTTTCATTAGGCCATCAGTTCATCTTGTGGGAGGTATAGTTTTTAGAGTTTATTCCAATAATAATAGTAATAATATCTTGGGACAACTCACACACGGTCATCCGATCCCAAACTAGGCAGAGCCTGTACTATGGCAACCAGACAACTGATAAACATACTTATATATTTCTAAATACATACATATTATAGAGAAATTACACCCAGACACAGAACAAATGATCATGCTCATCACACAAAGATTTGTCCTGGGTGGGAATCGAACCCACGACCTCCGGTTAAGCAGTCAGGGTCACTAACCACTCGACCAACAGGCCAGTCAAAGAGTATAACAGTTTCGCAGAAGGAGACCACCGCGTCCCAGGACTCCTCGCCGCCGACCATAGAACAGACTACGGCTGGCAGCGAGAGGTCTCTGCCTACCACAGAGATGAGGGCACGGCGCGGCTCCTTCCAGCCAATGGATAGCAAGTAAGGTCTACTCAGAAGTGGGACGGACTGAAATGATGATTTTTAGACACCAAGTGGTATTTACCTAGTTACATCTTACTCGGGGAAAAAATAAAAGTTACAAAGTAAAATTTGTCTGTCATTTCCAGGGCAGATACTTTCAGATATTAGTTTAAGTTTTATCGGTTTTTTTTTATAAATGTTTATGGATATCGGAATATTAATCTTACACACTATTTACACACTATTTATGTTATCTATTAAAATAAGATTTTATTATTTGCTTTTGCTTATAAAGCCAGCCTATCAAAATCTACTGATTGCTTGACCACACCCTATCGGTTTATCGTTCGTTAACCACATCATTTGGACAATGTCATTTAAGGAACATCACATTTTGACATGATCATGACAGTTCTCCGTTGACTACAGTAATCATCTGCAGAAGCCCCCCCAATTGCAGTACCTACGTCGTTAAAATTGATCTTCGGCTATTTACATCTTTGGGTTATTATTCAGTTGTAACCAGCCATTCTGTGCAAAGATCCTCGCTCCATCAAGCCTAACATCTTACATTACGATTACCAATTCATGGTTCTCCACTCAAGAACTCGTTTAGAATAGAATAGGAAACACTGACACCGACACAACTCATCAAACAGAGTAAAATACAAGAATAATAGTTATCTATACTAATATTGTAACGCTGAAGAGTTTGTTTGTTTGAACGCGCTGACTCTGAAAGTACAGACGGATTTGGAAAATTCTTTTAGTATATGATAGCCACATTCATGAGAAAGGCTATGGCATTCCTCATGGCTGGACGAAAACGGGAAAAAGCGGGATATGCGCGTACTAAGTCACGGGCAAAAGCTAGTTCCAGAATAATACAGTGAAGTTACGACAAGTGCCCATAACGACCGCCACCGTCATCCACTATCCACGATACCAATATGTCGAACACTGTGCACCTGCAGAAAAGTCCTAATAAAAAAAGTCTAACCCGGTATCATCGGTATATCCTCTCTCTAAAATCCTATCCGGTCCGGCAGCAAACCGCACGTGTGGAGTTACGGCGCGCGGCGGCGTGCGGACACGGCGCGGTTCGTATTGCGACGCACTTTATTGCACTCCGATACATTTTGACAACCGTGTAGACAACGTACGCCGTGCTATCCGGATTTGTTTTTGGAACAACCTGTAAAGTGGGTTGTGTTTTGTTAAGTCATTTTGTGATGTTTTGTGTGTGTACCTTTTTTTTTTTTTTTTTTTTTTTTTTTTTTTTTTTTTTTTTTTTTTTTTTTGATCTCGGGGGGAAATCCTCATGGAAATCCTCCACCCTGGGGCGGGTGGAGGGGTCTGTCAGACTCTTACTGACTAAAACCACCCCGGTGTTCCATCTTCCACCTGCGCCGGGGATCGCGGGAACGTATGCGACATCCGCAATCCCCGGCTGGTGCCGGCCCGCCTCTGCGGGCCACCTCGCGTCGGCGAGGGGAGTGAGGTGTTTGACTCCCCTCGCTACGTCAAAGAGGGGCGCACGGGAACACCACGCGCCGCCACCTCGGGTCCGGATGAATGGGGGGCGACGGACAGCCCCAAGTCCGCCGCCCCTGGACCCAGTTAGGGGGGCCGGAAGAGGGCAGCGTAAGCCCTCCTCCGACGCCCGATGCGCCTGCTGCGGGCAGGGAGAGCGGTTGTGATCTCCCTCTCCCTTTCCGCAGCCTCCTTCTGCGCGATAACTGTCTCGCAGAAGGAGACCACCGCGTCCCAGGACTCCTCACCGCCGACCATAGCATGGACTACGGCCGGCAGCGAGAGGTCACCGCCTACAACAGAGATGAGGACACGGCGCGGCTCCTCCCAAGCTGCACACTCTGCAAGCGTATGCCGCACCGTGTCCTCCCGACAGTCGACGCAGTGGTGGCATCGAGCGTCCGGCTCCCTGCCTATGCGACACAAGAACCTCCCGAAGCAGCCATGCCCCGAGAGGACCTGCGTCGCACGGAACGACAGGGAGCCGTGCCTTCTCCCGAGCCAGAGGTCGAGCACTGGCCGTTTGTGTGTGTACCTACGTCAACTGAGTAAGATGATTGGTTTGTTAAGGAGTTACATTACATTTTAAATAGACTAGCTTGTGTCCGCGACTTCGTACGCGCATATCTTGTTTTTTTTCCATTCCTGTAGGACTGTTATTTGACAAATTCATTTCGTTCACGAGCTATTCAAAAAGTATCAGTTAGTTGTCCAGAGTGCTGTAGATTTCTCACTATTTGTAGTTTATGGTCGAGAGGCAGAAACTTTGAAAAAAATCTCAAAAACATAGACAACTCGAAAACCACCGAATATGGACCAAAATTGTTGCAAATTAGCTGCAGAACTTAACTACCAATCACCCTGTATACAGTACTTACAGTATCCATGTCCAGTCCTTGGGGTAGGTGTCCAAGGATTGAGGACACGGCGCGGCATACACTGGCAGAGTGTGCCGCTTGGGAGGAGCCGCGCTGTGCCCTCATCTCTGTGGTAGGCAGAGACCTCTCGCTGCCGGCCGTAGTTCGTTCTATGGTCGGCGGTGAGGAGTCCTGGAACGCGGTGGTCTCCTTCTGCGAAGCAGTTGTGGCGCAGAAGGAGGCTGCGGAAAGGGAGAGGAAGATCTCGACAGCTCTCCCGGCCCGCAGCAGGCGCTTCGGGCGTCGGAGGAAGGCATACGCTGCCCTCTTCCGGCCCCCTAACTGGGTCCAGGAGCGGCGGACTTGGATGCCCCCCATTCATCCGGACCCGAGGTGGCGGCGCGTGGTATTCCCATTCGTCCCTCTTTGACGTAGCGGGGGATGTCCAACACCTCACTCTCCCCGCTGACGCGAGGTGGCCCGCAGAGACGGGCCGGCACCAGCCGGGGATTACGGAAGTCGCATATATTCCCGTGATCCCTGGCGTAGGTGGGAGATGGAACACCGGGGTGGTTTTAGTCAGTAAGAGTCTGACAGACCCCTCCGCCCGAAGACATCCATGAAGATTTACCCCCGAGACCAAAAAAAAAAGTTGTCCAAGGATTAGGTGGGTCTCGTCAGCAGCATGCACAGTGACCCATGGGGAATTATCCACAAGGTGGGTGACTCAGGATAGGTGGGACTGACGTGGTTTGTCCAGGAATTGATGGCGCCGAAATTAAAGGCAGAATAAGAGATCTGTAATTATTTTGCTTAAGAACTTTCTGTACCATATTTACGCCAATAAATGACTTTGACATGATTAGTGGTTGTTACGTCATAATTTATATTTTAATTGTAAACCATACACCAAGCTTTAATAAACCCCTACAGTAAACAAAAAACTTCATCAAAAGTTAAAATAAATGAATAAAATGATTAATAATTATCCATTTCAACCTTAAAACGCGCAACGAAAAATTAATAAATGAGCTGTCAATTTGACAATTCAACCCTGCGCCTGCGGCAGTAATTCCACATTACGACGGCAATTCCGGTCCACACTTCACATACCCGCACTAATTTAATTCGGAAAATCTCAACGGATCGCGGTCCCCAAGCCATATCAATAACATTATCAAAAAGCGATCTGTTACACTCATTAGTAGCCGAGTAGCGGAACAAAATGGTGTATTTAAAACTGCATCCCGGCCAAACGGCACGAAACGATAATTATTGGTAATTAGACCCCGCGCGGTTAGTGGCGGCTATTGGTTTATATTTAGTGCTATTTCCAACGATCCACCTTGCATCAGGGTGGGTCAGCTAAGTGGCCTGGGTAATGGTCATGATCCTCCCGTCGAGGAATGGGTGGAAAGAAGTGGATGGGCCAGGCGGACATTGTGAAAAGCTATTGCAGTGACAAGCTGGCCCAGGGGCGTTAGAAAAACTTTGCATAAATGTCGTACTTGTCAAGTTTCGACACAGTATAAAATATTTTTATGTTGAAAAATAACTTATACAAAAAATAGGTCATCTTGGTACGTATTTCTCCAGTTGTAACTATTAATTTGGGTGAGTCATTAGGTAGGTAATTGGCAATAAACATTTATCAAATAAAATTGACCGATTTAGATTTATCATATCAACTATTTGTGCTGTAAAATAATACAAAGTCATCAAATTTTTTTGTATAAATAAATAAAACCAACAAAATATCACTTCAGCATGACAATATTAACACAATAGTGATACATAACAATTCAAACATTAACACAAGTTTATTGTAGTGATTTCCGTACAGCCGGCTCGCCATTTTACATCGCGACCAAACGCGATATACGACGGAATTAAAAATACATAAACATGTTCGCATTTTACGATAATTACGGTGCACTATGCATTGGTAGGGTTATAATGGTGGAAATAAATACGTTCAATTGTTTTAATCGGTACGGCTACTGTTTGTTGAACGATTGTAATTTTGCCGAATTAAGTTGCATTGGGTAGATATACTGGGATCGGTTGTGGCGGGGATTCTTTTGTAGATAGGCTTTGGGTGGAAAATATAACTATATTTGTTTATGGGAAGAAATCACTATTACACTATTTTCGGATCACTTGAGGTAATTTGTAGGTAAACATTAGTTACTGCGTCTTAGCAGTTCAGGTAATATGGTGCCCGGTATGTGTCTGAGGGATCAAAGAACGATTGCTTACTAAGAAGTCATTATTACTTCTTATAAAATGAAATTGATTTAATTTGAACGATATTTTGTAGCCATCAGGCGTCAGGATGTTTCTTAACTCGCTATAGCATGCGGCTCCGGCCTGAGTGGTAAGTAGTTCCGCCATTATAATTTATAGCCTGTGTATAATTTTGATGCATATGCTATATTACTGTAAAAGAGTCACGAACATCCATTCATACATTCTCACAACTTTCTCTCTCTCTCTCTCTTTTGCGTTTATACTAATAGTAGTATAGGATGTCTGTTTCCTTCTTACTGCTGTCGTAGAGAAAAGTTCTGCAAGTCAGCAGTGTTGTTAGCAGGCTTGGCTGCCTTGGGCACACTGGACGTAGGTGCTTAAGTATCAAGACTAGTCGGGGTTCTTTTAATACTGACTTAGGGTGTGTTTTTGCCAGAGATGGGCGAGGAAAATGAGTGGCACTAGGATGTAACGAAGCTGTGAAACGATGTAAGCGATTCCATCAGAGAAATGCGAGGTAGCTTAGTGGCGCGAGGATGCGTTGCAACGCTGTGAAACAATGCGCAGATGACCGGTGCGTGGATGTGTAGTGGACACTTTTCCGATGTAAGCAGTTTCTCGCTCGCACACATCCCTCGCACACATCTCTCGCACACATCCCTCGCACCCATCCTTTACTAGTTTTTATAAGTACAAAAATCTAGCGCCGCTGAGCCGCTTCCACCGAAACTGCGAAGAGCGAGGCTAGTTAAATGAAGCGATTCTATTGGTTCTTAACAAACACATCCCTCGCTACGCATCCCCGTACATCTCTTGTGGAAACGCACCCTTATAGTAACAGTTTACCATTTGAATCTATTTATTCTTCGGAATTTAATGTTTTTTGCTAATTACATATGCTGCGTCCCAGAACTGGTAACATTATACGTTGATCATGGTAGATGTGGAAGGATTATGAACAGAATTTTGAGTTGAAAAAGTGAGTTTGTTTTTTAGCAATCTCTTCACGTAAGGCTGAACGGATTTGGATGAAATTTGGCAATTTATTTACAAATGAGACTTTTTATCCCGGGAGGATATTCCCTAGGGATAATTCCAACTTACACGCGAGCTTAGCCGCGGGCCGCAGCTAGTAAAGAAAGCAGGAAAATGTTTATTTGGGACTCGCACAAGACAAACCATCATTATCTGCCTAGCCTATTCCCAACTATATTAGGGTCGGCTGCCAGTCAAACTGGATTCAGCTGAATATCAGTATTTTAAGTGGAGCGGCTGCCTACCAGACCTCCACATCCCATTAACTGGGTAACACGGTAGTTCTTGGCAAGACTGGAGTCAGATTTACTAGCTTCTGTCATCCCGTAACGACTGCCAAAGATCTACAATGAGCCGGGACCAACGGCTTAATGTGCTTTCCGAGGCACGGAGGAAACCCAGAATGTTAAGATGGTCGCCCATCCACAGACCAACCTTGGCAAGCGTTGCTTAACTTTGATCGACCCGTGTGGCTGCTATTCTTTAGCCACGAACTCCTCTCGCACAAGACAAACAAAAAGTAAAATAAATTAAAAACTAACGGTAATAATTATTAAAAACATACAAACATGGATATTATCTGTGCGAGGCCAAAATGGTCCCTATCTCAGCATTATGTTGCTGTATCTAAAAAACGTATAATGCAACGCTGGTATTCTAATAGTAGTGTTATAAACTCGATGACTTATGGTGCTGTATTACATATAATAATATTCTAAGTAAGTATCAATAAACAAACGACGCTGTGTATATGAATGCGTTTAATCATACCAAAAATATTATATACCAAACAGTTTGGCATCCAGAACAAAACAATCATAAATACTTAATATATGATGACGTCACGATGCAAAACAACACATCCCAACACGCACTAAATCCTACATCGTATAACCCTAGAATGACGCGTGGCAATAAAATGACCAACCCTACTGCCGTCCAATACTGGGACAATAAACAAGAAATAACTATAGTAATTCAAACGGGGCTGCTTTGGGGTTGCCTGCTTTTGAATATTTTTTCCAACATTTTTGAAGCCTTTAGTGTTTTTTGTAAAAGTTTGTAGTGTCCCACTGGCCCTACTCATAACAATATATTCTTAAGGCACATAATAAATTACAAACCATAGGAATAACTATTAGTTTTACACTAAAATTGCTTTCTTTGGCTTATCATTGTTTTGATGTGCAAAAATGTGCTTTTCATTCAGTTGCAACGACTCCAAAAAAGGAAACAGGTGGTTCTATTTTTTTACCAAATACCTGAATAATTAATCGCATTTTACTGTTATAGCTAAATTGCGTTTCTTATTTCTCGCAGGCGCATCCCAGAAACAACTCGAGAAAAAAAAATAAAACGAAAAAGTGTCAAACTCCGAAATTTAGGAATATATGAACCTGTAACTAGCAACCCTGTGGCTGGCTGGGACGCTACGATACCGGTCAATGTCCATCAGTCGCCAGCCGTAAACTAGGGTTAAGTCTGCGGATTTGTCCCCATCACAATCATATATTTGTGTATTGATATGGCATGATATTGTATTAGGATTTATAAGTCGGCCTTTTGTACCACGTTGGCGTTTGAGGATTTGTTTTTATTTTGATTCTGTCGTAAATTATTAAATTTAATATTGGAAGTAAAGTTGTACCTACCTATTTAATGTACCTTCATTGTTTGCCTAGAGATTTTATTAATTGTCACAGTAAATCAATTTGGCAATATTCTACTTTATATTCATTTACGATAATATTAATATAATCATAAATAAAAATAATAACAAAATGCTACAATGATTCCCTTGTGAACAAGGGAAATTGATAAATGCCTCTTGTATAGCTCCATCTCCATCCCACACTGGAATCATGATGGTCCATCATAAAGAATGACTATAAAATAAATCAATTAGGCAGAAATCTTAGATTTCATGACGACCTAGTTAGGATATGACAGGAAAATAATGACAAGAGCCCATCTCAAATAATGGGATAATACTAAGCAAAGTGAGATTATAAATTAATTAATCTTATTCAGAAAATTATATTTATAAAATTTTATTTCTTTACAAAATTTTATGAAATACATCTCCGCAGTAAATGTAAAATGTATGGAAACTTTTTGTCATTAACAGAAAGAAAGAAAGTCTACAACTGTACATAACAATTCGGAGAATATGATCCTTTTAATATCTTATGCTGTGTGTTTCTTATTTTAGAGTTTAATTATTTATTAGGAAGTGGTGACGGGCGGGCGTTTTGGGGGACTGTCTTTATGTAGAACTTTGACGTTCAAAAAGTACTGGCACTCAGCCTAATTTGAATAAATGACTTTTGACTTTTTTTGACTTGATTAACAGTATCAATCCACTAAATAACAAATACTCAAAGCGCAATTAATAGTTACAATGATACGCATTATAGTAGGTTTATTTGATACTTTAGTTTAAGGCTATTTTTCTTGTTATAACTCTCACAGTATTGTCTACGTTTCTTAGTCATTTCTCGTTTCGCAGGTGTGCTGGAAAAAATATATTTAGAAAGAAGCAGTTGTTTTATACCAATAACTAGTAAGCAATATTTTACTTTTATGTGTGTCCATAAAATTTAAAATTTGTTTAATGTTTTATTTATTTTATTTGTTTATTCATTCATTATTATAACACCTTCACAGATACATCCAAGGCGATGTTATAACTTAGGTACATATAATACAATAAATCAGATAAAAAAAACTCAGAGTCCCTCAGAATTCAAATTATAAGTTTTTTTTTGCAAACAGTAGCGCTACAAAATATCCTTATTAACATTCCTAATTTAATAAAATCCTGATGGAGTCACCTCCACAGGATTATTCCAAAAACTATTAGTATTGTTTTTGTGTCGAGTACACGTTGGACTGGTTCGCGACTAAACCTAAGTTTATACAATTGAAGGACATATGAGAGATTTAACCAAACGCTTGTAACGAAACCATAGCGCGATTCAGCGGAGCTATACATCGCCATCTATCGAACCAGGAGTCAAACTTTTGTCGCTGCTTGCTGCGGGTAAACCCGTCAACTCTTGGAAAATTAATCCTTGTTCCTTTTAGAATGGGGATTTATTTAATTGGATAGTCACTAAAGTAATAAACTACAGTTTAAAATTACTTTGCATTGAAAATGGTGCCTTGGAAAAGAGTTAACTAACCTATTCTATTGTAATCGTTTAATATTACATAGTACATACACGTGAAGTTCGTATAAAGCAATAAAAAAACTACAGTTTTGATGATGTAATGATGAATTTAGTGCATTTATTTACTAGTACAAAATCATAGTACGCATAACTTACTGTTTTATTATCGTTTTATTCAACTACTTACTATGAACCGCCCATTGTATGTGTTTTAGTTTTAAGTTTCCTTTTTGTTTTACTTTTGGTGTACAATAAAGTATATAATAAATAAATAAATCAACTCAGGCCCAATATCTAACAGTTCTCAAAAACATTAAAATTCTAGTTGCAGTGACATAATAGTGTTGCCAGGCCAGAGGCTGCCAGTTTTGCGGAATTTGTTAGAAAGAGTCACCGCGGCCCTAGAACGCAAAGGGCTTTAGAAGGAACACGGATGGGTTTTAGTTAGTAAGAGTCTAACACGCCCTTCCGCTCCACCTAGAGCGGAAGAAGTCATTTGATGATTTCCCATCCTTAAAAAAGTGACTTTTTAGTGTCTAAAACTATTTTTTTCCCAGATTGAAAACACCGGAATGCTCAATACGAGAATCCACGGATTTTTTCAAAAACTTTGCCAATAGTCAAATATTTCATCATCTCGTGCTACGGTCAATCCGTAGCACCGTAGCTTCCCATTCGTAGCCGCGTAGGCGCGTAGCAGCGTAGCGGCGTAGCTCATTTCAATAAGTATGCAAAATCGTAAAGTTTAATTTGCTCACTTGATAATAACAAGAAAACACGACAAATTAACATTACTAAGAGACAAAGAATGCTGGAGTTTGATACTACGTTCAAATCAAGCAAGCATACACATTAAATATAATAGCTTAGGTCTGCGCCTTCGGATGACGCCGATAGTTTAGTGTGGATAATACGATACAAATTTGTTTCGACGAATTTAAAAAAAATTAAACTAATAATGATATCGTTGTTTTGGAATGGGAATTATTGACTCGGAATACAGTGTTTCAAAAGTTTGCTTTATCTAACCACGTAAAACTTATTGAAGTAAACTTTTAGAGGTCGGAATAGAGGAGTCTATCGTATTTTAAAGTCTTCTAATTTTCGAGGTGGTGTGAGTGATGCATCAGAAATCGAGATTAGACTTAGTAGTACGTATTTTGTACGATTCTACTCTACAAAACGGATTGTGTTATTTTAAGAATAGTAATCATACAAAAAAAAATTGTTCAAAATGTTACTTATATATCTTTTATCAAGCAGCTACTCGTATGAGGGATTACAGCCGACGATATAAACATGAAAAAAGCCTGCCTATCACTACTTTACCAATTTTTTTCTTGAGACATTACTTTTAAAAATTTAAAACTCCATTTTAAAACAGCACCACATCCACCCTACTCCAACACAGTCCGCCACAGCGCAGCGTACCAACAAATTCTTGGCTCATTTGTTTTTTATTCATCCACAGCCCAGTGTAATCGAAAGTATAAATTCGCTTTAACTGCGAGCAGGCCTGCCGACCGATAACACACCCCTTGTTAACTGTGTAATAAGAAAAATAAACTTATATTTGTGGCGCCTTATGGAATATCAAAGTTTAAACTGAGATAGTGGGATGCTGTGGCGAGACGGAAGAGAATTAAAACTGAGTTTAACTGAAGCTAAGTGGGGAAAATGTGAAAAGAGAGTCAATGTTGCTGAGGTTTGGAATTGGATGGGTGGCTGTTGGAGTTAAGATAGTAAATGTGCAAGTTAAGTTACTGCTGGTGAGGTCTGGAATGGAATGGGTGACTGTTACAAATAAAGAGGTGTTTTGCTGAAGTAATGTTTGGATGGCATTGCATACTTAGAGATGTCTTGATTTATAAAAAAACTCGTTGTCAACAGTTAACAGTAACCCTTGTTAACTGCGGAGTAAGAAAAATAAACTTATATTTGTGGCGCCTTATGGAATATCAAAGTTTAAACTGAGATAGTGGGATGCTGTGGCGAGATGGAAGAGAATTAAAACTGAGTTTAACTGGAGCTAAGTGGGAAAATGTGAAAAGTGAGTCAATGTTGCTGAGGTTTGGAATTGGATGGGTGGCCGTTGGAGTTAAGATAGTAAATTTGCAAGTTAAGTTACTGCTGGTGAGGTCTGGAATGGATTGGGTGACTGTTACAAATAAGGAGGTGTTTTGCTGTAGTAATGTTTGGATGGTATGGAAAACTTAGAGATGTCTTGGTGTATTTAAAAACTCATTGTCAACAGTTAACAGTAACCCTTGTTAACTGCGGAGTAAGAAAAATAAACATAATATTGTTTATAGAATATCAAAGTTTAAACTGAGATAGTGGGATGACATGGCGAGAGACGGAAACAATTTTGTCAAAGGCAGAGTATGGGAAGTAGATAAAGTTGAGTGAATATTGCTGAGCTATGGATTTGGATGGGTGACCATTGCATCTTAGATGGAAGATGTGCTAATTAAATTACTGTTGCTGATGTTTGGAATTGAATGGTTTACCATTGATTAAGTTAAATGTAAGAAAATGATAATGACTATTGGCAAAAGATATATAGAGGAATGTTTGTAAAATTATTTTAATAATTGAAGTAAGTAAATAAATCTACAAGATAAGATAATTGTTAAAAAGGTTGCTGGTACAGTCAACAAAGCTATTTGGTATACAGGCAAAAATATTTAATTTTTCCATTGCACTGCCAATATTCATTTATATCAGCAGCGCGGGTCGATCAAGGTTAAGCAACGCTTGCCAAGGTTTGTCTGTGGATGGGTGACCATCTTAACATACCGAGTTTCCTCCGTGCCTCGTTGGCTGTCATTTGTAGATCTTTGGCAGGCGTTACGGATTGTTAGAAGCCAGTAAATCTGACACCAGTCTTGCCAAGGAGTATCCGTGTCACCCAGTTAATGGGTTGTGAAGGACTGGTAGGCAGCCGCTCCACGTGAAATTCTGGTATTGAGCTGAATCCGGTTTGACTGGTAGCCGACCCCAATATAGTTGGGAGAAGGCTAGGCAGATGATGACTGCCAATATTTATATAACTTTTTAAGCTTATGACATACTTACGAGTGTGGTGTACAATAATTGTCTACTCTACTATTAAAATTAGTTGCAAGTTAGCCGCCTGCATACCAAATAGCTTTGTTGACTGTACATGGAAAGCACAGGACACAAGTATTTAGGTTGTTTGTCATTGGATACCGACAAATCTTAAAATAGAATCGAGCAAAAAGCTCTCAAGAATAATCGTTAATTTCTCTACTTCACTATATTTCCTCTAGAAAACTTCAACCTTCCCATTCCCAGTAAACCGTTCTCAAATCCGGCTTAAAAATTCTTCAACTAATATTTCTCATACTTTCTCTGATTTAATAAGCAAGGTCCTGGAATTGGACGGTAATAGGGTATACTTTACTTCGCCAACTAAAAACAACAGTCATTGGGTATTTCCACCTTACGCTAAGAAAGCCTCTTAAAACAGGAAGAAAGTTAAAAAATAATTAATGCTTTCGTAAATATTCATACCTTGGACGGAGTTTAGAGTTAACCCTCCGCGTTTGGAATGTAGTGGGTGAGGGTTTTGAGCGGAAGCGAGGAGCGGTTATTTTACAAGCTTTTATTTAACTGGCCTAGTTAACTTACGTCAGTAAATCTGACTCCAGTCTTGCCAAGAATTACCGTCTTACCCAGTTAATGGGCTGTGGAGGTCTGGTAGGTATCAGCTCCACGTAAAATATTGGTATTCAGCTGAATCTAGTTTGACTGGAAGCCGACCCCAATATAGTTGGGATATGGCTAGGAAATGGATGATGATGATAACTTACGTATGGATGGATGGTTCATTGCCTCGCTGGTCTTTTGGACGCAAGTGCTGCCATGAGGGTTACTAAATTTTCCATTAGGAATTGCTTAAAAAACACATTCTCAGTGGACAATTTTTGAGATTAGGAGATTCACTATGTGTTTGTTATGGTATGTATAACAGGGATTCGGTTTTTGTATTCCATAATCGGAAATAGAAATAATTAGTTAGCTTCGCTGAAAGATACTGAATCACAGTAAGTAAACTTCTAACTGAAAAGTTTACAGTGACGATCTGTTACGACTGCCAAAGATTTATACATGACAGCCAAGACTAATACGACCAAAGCGGCAAAATGAAGATTTTAAAAGTCTATTGGAATGACATATATAGTCCTCCTGACCGACTTCGGCCATGGCGGCTCTGGCACAGGACCAACGGCTTAACGTGCTTTTCGAGGCACGGAGGTGTCACACCACCAACTTCCAAACTCCGGGCTGTCACTGAGAAATTCCTATTGGAAAAGCCCAATGACACTTTTTGCCCGACATGGGAATCGAATCCAGGACTCCACGCTCGGCTGTCGCGCTTAACCGCAAGACCAACGACAAATGACATAGGTAGGTATCAAGTTCTCAGAGATTTCAGCATAGGAGACGGGGCCCGCTAGGGCCAGAGCCTGCCAGGTAGCCAAATTGATCCGAAAGAGTCACCGCGGCCCTGCAACGCAAAGGGCTTTAGAAGGAACACGGATGGGTGGTTAGTCAGTAAGAGTCTGACACGCCCTTCCGCTCCACCCAGAACGGAAGAAGTAATTTAATGATTTCCCAACCTTAAAAAAAAGGTATTAAGTTCTCAAGACTGTTTACTTACGATAAATATTTTAGCATCAGCGCGGCTGCCTACGAAATATGAGTCCGTAAGTTTACAAAAGTGAAGGGTTCGTCGAAACGACTCCGATTTAATTTAAGTCCAGCGCCGTTATCGTCGGTACCCCATTGTTTTTCTTTCTTGAAATTTTACGGTCAATTTGACGTGATTTCTTTTTTTTACGATTAATTTGAATTTATTTAGTTCTGAGCATTGTTGTCGAGTTATAGCGGTTGTGAGCCAGCGTTTATTGCCGAGTTGTAGTTGTGTGTGTTTTTATTTTTGTTGTGTATATTATTGGGTTTTTCTCGAGTCGACATTATTCGTGGGAGATAACTTCAAATATGAAAAAAAATATCGTGTTAGTATTACCCATAGCGTGTTAGTTTTACTAAAAAATAACTTACAAACTATGTTACTACTAACATAGTTTGCAAGTTATTTAACACATAGCACACATGGAAAATGACAAGAACAAAAAATTACAACACAGCATCCACTTAGAGGAAGATTTATCAAGAAGATTTTTTTTACCTTAGCGTTGTTTAGAAATTTAGGTTTAATGATTTCTAAACTGTTAGATTCCAGATGTTGAAAAATTATCTATACTAAATAAACATTTAAAGTCCTCTGAAAAGTTCATCATCATCATATCAGCCGAGAGACATCCACTGCTGGACATAGGCTTCCCCCAAGTGTTGCCACAAGAACCGGTCCTGCGCGTTTCGCTGCTCTGAAAGGTTATTTTCTGTTAACTCCATATTTTTATAAGTTCAATAATTAACTTAAAGCGTATTGAGAATCAATAACATTAATCACTTTGTACACTTCCCACACACAACAAACCCGCCACACATTCCCAACCACTGCAACTCCTGAAAGCCAGAATCAACAGTGGCGACCACCAGAAACAACGCCGTGTCAATGAAGCTCGACAAGTTCGATCCCGCAACGGAATTAATTAGAAAAGCAAAGCGAAGCGAAGGAGTAGAAAAAAATATACACAAGACGCAAACTTAGTCACAACGCAATTACAGCTACCCTACACAAAAAAGCAATAAACAACCCGAACAATTACAGCCGATAACGTACCTCCCACTCATCCATCCACCACACTAAGATCGACAAATCCTGACGCACTGCAACTTCGCACAAAAAAAGATCTCCTCACATATACATCTTTAGATATTGGAGCCTGTTGACATATTTACGAGCTTCTCGACTATTAAGTGGTGATTTAGTGAGGGCATATCGGGATGGATACGTTTTTATCGCGGGCAATATATCCACTTGGCTTCTAGCTCTATTATGTGAACCATTGTGAGAGAGCTTGAAGATTTCCACCCACACTTTTCCCTGTTGGGGTTTTTTTAATGTTCAGTTTGTGTTTTTGGGTTTTGATCAAATTTGTATTTGAATGCAAGTGTTTTTTTTTTTTAAGGGTAGAGCGGAAGTGCGTGCAGACTCTTAATGACTAAAACCCATCCATGTTTCTTCTAAAGCCCTTTGTGCTCCAGGGCCGCGGTGACTCTTTCGAACAAATTCCGCAACCCTGGCAGGCTCTGGCCCTAGCGGGCCCCGTCTTCTAGAATGCGAGTGTTAGCGTGCTATATCTCAGTTTCGATCTAAAGCGTGGAGGAAACACTCAACTTAAAGAATTTATTTCAATAAAACCATTACAGTTACTTTTCAATTGTCAAGGTCGGTCAGTCAAAATAGATGAAGCTATTTGTACGTTCTAAAGCGTTAGATCTCTATTGAGAAGAACGTGCAAGAAATTCCACGGACACCCTTTTAAGTTAATCATTTTTACAATGATATATAGTTACATCATTCATGTGTGTGAAATAATACAAACAAACATATTATGTGACAACGATCTAGAAAGACTTGCACGATCAAGAGTCCGGCTCCGGAGCCACACGTTTATAGAATACGTTTCAAGACAGTTTTCTTAACATTTTATGGAAAGTATTCAAATTTAATTATTTTAACAATGACGATGAGTTGTTTGAAATGTCGAATTATTAGCCATAATTTCTTATGGTTAATTATAATCGGGAACATATACAGCCAATCAATGGGTATGTCACCGGAAAATAGCAAACGCCGTAAGATTGTAAAATATCGCGTGAAATTGTAAACTATTTTTTCTCAGTAAGACACGGATATATTGGAAACTAATGAATTTGGATGGGATTTATTGTATAAAAAACGATTTTCTCATAATATATCGAGAAATTATAATCTAATAAAGATTTATTACAATCTTACGGAGTTTGCAATTTTCCGGTGACAGGTATAAAACATACATAAATTTATGGTGAAAACACAAACCGCGTTGTTCAATATTTGAATCCTGATGAGTTTGAAATGGTTGCTATCTTGTTGGATCAAGATGACAACTTTTTCTTCTAAATCTTTGATGAATATTTTGGAATCGCCTTCAGTCGGAATTTCTTGCTGAAACCAACATTATAATTCCACCTTGAAAATTGTCAAAATAGTGGTCCCTTCCTCGGCTCTTAACCCTCAGAAGCATTGGTAGGCTGAAGGGTACAAGTCGACAGTAACGAGTTAATTCTTCAGCTTAATCTTAGATATTCGCTGATGAGGTAATCATGGGTATTGCTGTAATACTAGGACACCGCAAAACGGTTACATGATTGTGAGGTAAGAGAACTGGATGGGTTAAAGTGGTCGTAATTTTGTCTATACAACGTGTAACAGAATAAACGCAATACCTGAAATGGTGTCGTTGTACTAATGAAAGAAGAAAGAAAGAAAATTGCGTTTATTGGCAAAATAAATAAAAAAAAAACATCATACAAATCGAGAATATCAAAAATTAAGTACATATAACAATATTGTGCCAAAAGGGCCTCAGCTCAGCATAATGTCAAATGGCAACAGAAGGTATTACCATACCGTACCATACGCTCGATCGCGCAGTAGACATATAAATAAAAATAAAAACATTATGTACAACTTTTAATATGGGACCAACCCCGAAATCACGAAATAAAATCAGCTGTTGATTCATCTGTACATTTTGTCGATTTATACGCACATACATGTACGGAGTAGTCGATTTTTTTTGCTTTGCCGCTGTCCGTCCGTCCGTCTGTCTGTCAGCGGGCTATATCTCATGAACCGCAATAACCGAAATTTTCACAGAATGTGTATTTCTGTTGCTGTTATAACAACAAGCAAAAAAATTAAAATAGGAGGTCCTATACAAGAAACAAGTTTTTTTTTACTTAACACACTTGTTGTATGTGCACCGATGACCTGGTGAGGGTCGCGGGTAGTCGATGGATGCGAGACGCACAGAACCGGTTCTTGTGGTGACACTTGGGGGAGGCCCATGTACAGAAGTGGACATCTTTCGGCTGATATGATGATGATGAAGATGATGATAACACTTGTACGGAACCCCTTGGGTGTAAGTCCGACTTGCACTTTTTTTATGTTTCCTATTCCTTCCTTGAAGATACATCTTTCAACTCACTAATACTTCTGAACCTAAAATTTCTACGTTCGCATTATCAGTACCAGTTCCAGCACACTCAGCTCCTTTGTAACTATCGTAATGTATAACATCGGCCGTCTGTAGGCCGTCGCCGCGTGTTCTGTTAATGCCTTAATCTTAAGGTGGACGACGATCGAGAGAGCAGTGTGGACGTACCCCTTGTTTACTTGACAGTAATTTAGAAGAGAGAGGATATGTTTTGATTTTCAAGGGTGTGTAGCTCTTACTTTTTCTAAAATAGCTTATTTAATTGGGAGCTTTAAAAGACTTTTTTGTAGATTTTTAAGCCCTGAAATAATGAGTTTATGATTGGTTTTTATTCTGTAACACCGTCAAAACTATTCACTATTTAGTTACATAATTATGACGCAGTTTTCTGCAAATCCGAGAACTCCGGTTTGAAATTAAAGTAGTCAGCTTGGAATTGTTTTCATACTGTCTTCATAGTTACAAAATTATTTTTAAAGTATTTTTATTTCTACACTAGGTTTAACCCTCGGTTTTGCTCGCGTTAGTACAGATAGTATCTGCCTTATTTATTTATTTATTTATTATTTATTATATACTTTATTGTACACCTCATAATAAGAACAGGTCAATTATACATAAAATAAGTGCACAATGGGCGGTCTTAGTATCTAGCCTTTAACTGCCTTCAAGGTTCCATCTATCTTTATACTAAAATTCATGAAAATCGGTTCAGCGATTTAGGCGCGAAAGTGTAACAAACAAATATACCAAAAAAACTCACTTTTGCATTTATAAGATTATATTAGCCCAATAATTTATTCATTTCTACACCTAAAAATCCCGTCACATCCTCCGTCTCCCAACAGCGACAGTGTCACCTCGGAGGTGTCTCCCCAGCCATAACTCTTCGTGGAGGAACGTCCCCGCCGTCGTCGTGTTGAGGAATTATTATTATGCGAATAAATACTCCGAATGTCACTAGTAAATGTCTCCCCTCTGCCCGGGTAATCCGAGGGGCGATGGGGGCTAGTGTTGCCAGGTGTGAAGTGGAAAAGATGGGATTTTAAAAAGTGCAGTTCGATGATATGGGCTTCTTGCCTATTGCAAACAATATTAATGAAGCACCGAACTTAGTTAGGCGCCTACTGTGTTTTTTTTTTGGATCGGATATTATAAAATGACTCCTCCTCCTCCGTTCTGGGCGGAGTGGAAGGGAGTGTCTCTTACTGACTAAAACTCACCCGTATTCCTCCAAATGCCCTTTGCGTTCCAGGGCCGCGGTAACTCATTCAAACAAATTCCGCAACCCTGGCAGGCACTGGCCCTAGCGTGCCCCGTCGTGGTACCTACTGTCTATGATTTTATTTCGGGTGTGCTGACTCAAACAAAAAGAAAATATGTAATATGTTACAAACCCCTTGCATGTTGAGTGTTTAAGTTAAAATTTTACTGCCGCAACTAAAATTTCAAAAAGAAAATTATGAGCAGGTAATAAATTAATTCATTAGAGTTAATTGCTGATAAATAACAAGCAGAATTATATTAATATCTACAGTGTTGTGTGAACTGCAAAAAAAGACATTAAAAATATCAGAACAATAATTGTTGTGATATTGTTTAATGTTTTTTTATTAAAATTTTTTTTAATTTTGCTTTTTTTTTTTTTAAATCAAATTTCAATTTTAAAAGAGGAAATAACTACCAATCGGAACTAAGCTCTAGTTTGTTACGATTTATAAGTGCCATAGTAGGCTTATCTACACTATCTACACTAATATTATAAAGATGAAAAATTTGTATTTTTGTGTGTGTATGTTTGTAATGAATAAACTCAAAAACTACTGTGCCAATTTCAAAAATTCTTTCAACTTTGGAAAGCTACATTATCAGCGAGTAACATATGCTATATTTTATCCCCGTATTCATACGGAAACGGGAACTACGCGGGTGAAACCGCGTGACGTCCGCTAGTGTGAAATAAAATTTGACGATTTTTTACCCGTCTTGAATACTTGTATTGTATTGTATTTGTGCGAAAATAATACAAACAGTACTGCGAGTAGAGCCTCAGGCACAGCTAGCCTTGAAATAATTCCCCATCATGTGACAATATTGACAGAAATGAGGACCGTCCTACCCAATCGCGACGTTGGTGTCACCGCGCGGCCCGGCCTCTAGACAAATGTCGTTCGATCCGCCGAAATGTCCCAGTAATAGTTTTAAAGTGAAGCCAATTTCTTGACGTTGTCACCTCCAAGATTTCTTTGATGATGACCGTCATAATAACTGTCAAGTTTTTAGGGTAGGCTTCATCTTAATATGAATCTGAAGTAAGGAGCACATTGAATGTTGTTGTGTTTTCTGAGAGCCTGATCATTGCGAAATTGTTTAGCAAACATGTGGTCGAATCTTATGTTGAGTGATTGGTTGACAATAATAACATCAGGTCAATCAATCAATTGATTCACCAACTTCCACCAACCACCAAACACCAAATTTCATCACCAAAGTTTATTTAACCTTTGCTCGCGAAAAAGTAGTCTATAATCTTTCTTCAAGTTCCATTTATCTTTGTAGGTACCAACATCATCGTAATCGGTTTAGCGATTTAGGTGTGTAAGCGTATCACACAAATAAAATCACTTTGGCAATTAAAATATTGGATCTTTTTTTTGCTATAGATTAATCTTCAAAAGGTGCCAGGAATACCAGGGAGTGTGGAGTTTTTATCTCAATCAACTCAAACAGTGATCACTTTTAGTTAAAGTTAAATTTACGTAGGCTGACCTAAAACCCTATTTTTAACTGACTTCAAAAAAAAGGAGGAGATTCTTAATTCGGTTGTATTTTTTTTGTGTGTTTGTCCCTTCATTTATGAACCGATTTGAAAAATTATTTTTACATGTGATTTATTATAATTTCGGAAGTCGGTATTAAAATACGACGAAACAACAAAAAACACCGACTTCCGAAATTTAAATTATTTTATCATTTGTAGTGTTTTTTTAAATTTTTCGTTTTTTAGTGGTACCCCTCACCTAATAACACCACTGGAAAGTCACAAGAAAGCAAATTTAAGTCGGTTGATTTTTTTTTGTAAAAAGTTTTTATTTTTATTCTTTTTTTTTTTATACCATTAACAACTTCTATAAACCTTTTTGCCATAGCTCCTTGCTACGTTTTATGTCGCTCATAAAAAGGGGGGATGAGAAAGCTTATGGTGCGATGAACGTATTTTGAAACGAAGATAAACAGAATGTGATATATTATGATAAATAATGATAAAGTACTCGTATTTATTAATAAAGGCCTTGAAATGAAAAACATTTATTAAGGTGTTTACAACTTATGGAAAACTACAGTATTAAGGTTGCAGTATACAACAAGCTTGTGGCTAAATAATAACAGCTGCACGGGTCGATATTCAAGGTTAAGCAACGCTTGCCGAGGTTCGTCTGTGGATGGGTGACTTACTTAACATACCGAGACTCCTCCGTGCCTCGGAAAGCACGTTAAGCTGTTGGTCCTGACTGCCATTTGTAGATCTTTGGCAGTCGTTACGAATAGTCAGAAGTCAGAAAATCTGACACCAGTCTTGCCAAGGATTACCGTGTTACCCAGTTAATGGGTTGTAGGTCTGGTAGGCAGCCACTCCACGTAAAATACTGGTATTCAGCTGAATCCGATTTGATTGGAAGCCGACCCCAATATGCAGTGGCACTGCGGAGCAGTGGACTTCTTTCGTCTGAAATGATGCAATGAGATACTTTGAGTTAGAAACCTTATTCGTTCTCCAAACTAAAAATAAACTTGGTGTTATAGATAGATCTTCCATCTTTGTTTAAAATTTCTATCATTCTCTCCCACCTTTCTTTAAGATTGACAATGTAGCTCTAATGTCTCAGTCAGGTCAGTAAGTGTGATGTTATCATGTAGAACAAAGGTGTTGCCATGGTCACTGCAGTGTAATGGAGTTCTTTATCTCAGTATTTCATGGTGTCGCTCAGGCGGGAGGAACGGAGTTACGAAACCCGTGGCTGACTTTAAAATGTACTTTGTAAGTTATATTCTTGGGACTATACATATTTGGAATTACATTTACTCTTTTACAGTTTCCAGAATTAGTACAATGTAATAGTATTAGTAAAAAATATTTAAGTGTAGATTTGTTCAGCCACAATCATTATCATCATACGGAAGACCTCCACTGCTGGACACAAGCCGGGGAGGCTTGTGTCCAGCAGTGGAGGTCTTCCGTGAAAGGGGGTTTGCCATGCTTGGCAGGGTTGGCGATCGCAGTGTAGCTGTTGCTATGCACATAGAATGCTGCTGCCCATTCTCTGGTGGGTCCTTTAGTCGCCTCTTACGACACCCACGGGAAGTGATAGTACTATTCTTCTACGTCTGACACCATACAGAAAATAGAAAAGTTTACACAAAATCATTTTAGTCTACATTTGTTCAGCCCTCAATCGCTCCACGTAAAATACTGGTATTAAGCTCCATCTGGTTTGACAGGAAGCCGACCTTAATATAGTTGGGCAAAGGAAAGGCAGATGATGATGATGGTATTTAAACGGCTGCACTTACTTGGCCTATTTCAGAACAGTGATAATTTGTCGGGATAAAAAGTACCTTTAATTAAAGTATTAGACAATAATGTAGTTGTCTTCATCGGTGAACATACAAGCAATTAATTTTAGTTTTTTTTATAGTATGTGCCTACTATAGTAGGCGCCAGATAATCGTGGAATAACGGTCATTGACCCACCTACAATTATTGACATTTTTAATTTGAAAAACGGAATTAATGACACAAAGCTGTCCCGAATCATCATCTCTCGTGATCCTTAACATTGTCTAATAATGAAAAACGATTCATATTTAATTGTTCAGGTACCTATGAACAGTTATTAGGGAAAGGTCAATATACTTTATTCCACATTTATCTGGCGCCTACTATAGTTTGGGTTAGTTGATTTGCTTAGAAAGATCTTATAACTGACGTTGATCTAGTCTGAATTTCAAACCCATTAATTCAATTTAAGTTGCAACTATGTTGGGCACCTGCCAATAGGAGTTGACGTCATTGCTTGCAATAATATACGACAATTTAAAGGTAGACTAAGATAATGTTCCCCTGACATCAGTACAGCTACCATTTCGGTAGGCTTTTCAATCAAGGCCATGCAAGGAGAGGTTCCAGACAAATGAACATTCAATCAGCAATAAAGAATGTTAAAAGTCCAAAATGTATGGGATGACAGGCGATTTACATCCACATATTTTGGGCTTAAATTGCTTAGAAAGCAATTGAATTTCACTTTGTCTAAATCCTAAGATTCGCATAGGGTGAGATAGATACATAGTCACGCTATTTCCTGTTGCCAAGCAGAAACTATAGATCGCTACGTGGTACAATTCTACCACATTCCTTATTCTTCGTTATTTATTAAATAAAGCAACTCAAGCGTTCTATAAGGAACGAGTTATTCCCAATATCTATTCAGATTCTCCTATTAGAAAAATCAGGACAAACCCATCCCACTGAATCATAATACCATATCCAACTCAGCCTAAATCCACGTTTGACGAGGGACTACGGCGTAACGTCTTGTTTAAATCAAGCGGGGAATGATGGCAATAACAGTTAGCAGCCGAGTTACGGCTGCTAAGATAATGGCGGCTCCGGAGATTCCCTCAAAGTAATTGCTAATTTCGGTCGACGCGGTGCGCGCAATAATTGTTTGTTTGTTTCTTTGTTTAAGCCCGGCTTGTTTATCATCTGGTGTATCAATATGTTAGGACGTTTAAAGAGTTTTTGGGTAGCCTTTGTTTGTGTCTTTAAGCATGCAGAGTAACCTGAAATTGCAACTAAAAATTTCCGCCATATTGGCACGTATACCAGTGTGACGCCTTTGAAAGAATACACCACATAGATCTACTGCAACTAAGATGGCTTTAGTGGAGACAACAGTTAAGCAAATAAAATATTATACGAAAAACCCGATGATGGTGCCTTCGTGACGTGGATATCGTCAGCGATATGAGCTAAGCAATTTCCTATAACTGCAGAAAAATAACTTAAAAGTTGCAGTTGATAAAGTTTATTTGTACTCTTATTACAGGTACCTCATTTTCGAAGACCTTGTGATCCATCTTGTTCATAAGACGTACGTGAACATTCATCACTCTACCACCATCCATTATCGACGAAATTAAAGCCATCTATCGTGTACTCCATGCAACTCGCATCTTAATTACGTCACCGCACAACAGATGGCGCTCCCATCAATATCAGTAGCCGTTAACAGACCCAAAACTACTTAATATACATAAAGTGCGGAGACAAGACAAACTTGTCGGCTGTCGTAACTATAAATCGCACATGTTAAACTAAGACAGACATGTCGGACGTTTGCGACAAGTCAGCAGCCCTTATCAAGAGGAGAGCAGTTATTTACGGCTTGGCCTGAGTTATGGCCAATTTACAGGGAGTCATTAGTGCCTTAATGGCCTTAAGGTGTCCGGGTGAAAAGTACCGGCGGATAAGTTTGGGCTACGTCAGCGTTTGCGGCGCATGATGTAGGGTTTTTGTCTTGCGTTCGTGATGGTAATGGTGGGGTAAGAGGCTTCTTGGTTTTTATGAGATGATTGTTTATAGGGGCTAGGTAGATAAAATATACTTTATTGTACACCTCATGATAGGCACAGGACACACATTTATAAAATCAACTTACTGTAGGTACAATGGGCGATCTTATCAAACAGGGAATTCTGGGAAGGAGATGAAGGGGATAGTGTGCAGTATTGTGATAGGATGCCATTAAAATTAATGTGTTTAGGATTGGGTAAGATTATTTAGTTAATTAACTAAATAAGTGGGTCTCATCAGAAGGCTTAAAGTCACCCAAAGTGCAATGCTCGGAGTTTTCTTGCGTGATCGAATCAAAAAAGAATATATTCGCAAGATAATCAAAGTTCCCGACATCGCTTGAAGAACTGCCATACTAAAGTGGCAGTGGGCAGGGTATATTGCTTGCAATAGATCGTCGATGAGCTCAAAAGGCTCTGAGGGGCTACTCTCTAAACCCGAAGTCTGTAGTTCATTCTTAGTGGTTAGGTGATACGGACTAGAATACGCCCACAACTAAGCCTGAAACGACGGACTTCGGGCTTAGAGAGTAACCCCCTGGAGTGGCGACCGCGTACCATAAGATGCAGTGTTGCAAGGCCTCCCACAAGGTGGACCGATGACCTGGGGAACCGGATGTCTTTTGACTGAAATGATGATGAAATTAAGTTAGTACAGCCACATCACATAGGTACAATTCACACGTTAGGATAGGTAAGGCAACTAAAAGTAACTACTGTTGTCTGCTAGGTACAATACATATGAAGCTTCCAGAAGTGACATAGCAGGGTTGAAATTTAAATGCTGAAAAAAAAAATGTTTTAATTAATTTATTTAATTAGAGTTACTTTGACTCCTCCCTTAACAAAATTAAAACCACCAACTTCACCGCTAATAATTTTTACCCAAAAACATATTCGCCACTAGATAAAACGTCAAAATGATTTGTTAAAGCCATTCCGGCGCTAAAGGCCGGTCGACAATAGCAAAATTCATTACAACAGCGTAACTGGCAATGATAACCTCATTTTGTAACGAATGAATCAAACGCACATTAAAGCATTGTCGAGCGCGAGAATTATTGTGACGTGGCTCTCGTTACTGGCGCACTTCGATGCTGCCGGCGGTGAGGGCACAGGAAAACCATGGAGCGGGTTGGAGGTAAAAAGTTTTGGTGGTCTGATGTAGGTTTGACTTGAATTGAAGAGAACTATTGTGACGTGGCTCTCGTTACTGGCGCACTTCGATGCTGCCGGTAGGGCGAGCGCAAGGAAACCGTAGAGCGGCGTGGGGCTAAAGATTTTTGCGTGGTCTGCTGTGGAAGTTTTGCTCGCTGCTAACGTGCTTGCTTATCGCTACTGTGATGCACATTCCATTTCATTAAGGGTACGAAGGATTTTAAACACGCCTTTTTATCAATCATGGACTAATGGTTTAGATGTGACCTGTACTGAAACATGTCACATTATGACCAGTAGTTCATGCTTCGGACAAGCCTTCGGCGGCAAAATAGTTTTCCCTGAAATTTCAACCTCTTCATAGTAGACCTTGGTTATTCTTGTGTGTGCAAAGGACTAAGAAGCGTATAGCAACCTGATGTCTTGCACTAACTTATTGCAAATTAACGCCTTGTACAAACCCTGATTCAAAATGATTAAAATTTGACATAATCTAATGGCATTGGTTAAAAAACAGAAACAACTAAAGTAATATCTCAGTAATGAGCCAATTAACAAATAATTTCGTTAATCACACGACTCCACAGTTTTCCTAGCCACAAATTTTGCATTATCGCGGTTGGTATGACAGTTCAGTGATATATTCACCGTATTATAAATGCTATAAATAAATAAATATCGGATATTTAGGATGGCGCTATTGTTCGCTATGAGCTATGTGCGGGCGCTTGTCTGCAGTGCTGTTAACAATTATCGGTGATTTAGGAAAGTTATCAGGCTAATTTTCCATTATCAGGCTTTATTATTTGGTCTTGCTGTACAGAATCTGGGAGCACGATAGTGCCCCCGCCAAGACGAGTCAAGCAAAGCGCAAGGGCACTATCTCTCGAAGCGCTTCGTCTTTTTACAGTTATGTTGTGTTTATGAAAATTTTGGGAAAAGGATACCTACTAAAGTAATCTAAAATGTGTGGATCTGTTCTCCTGAGATTTTATTTTATTTGAGATGGGTTTGCTCTTGACTCTAGTCTAGGTCAGAGATGACAGAGTCAAAGTCGACGATTAAGCGAGCTTACCCAGAATAACCCTGTTTACCTTAACTTTGAAGAGATTAGGGTTGTATGCGTTCGGAAACACAGACGCAGCAGAGGGTTCCACTCCTTTGCTGTGCGCATTATAAAAGACGTTCGGAAACTCTTAGCGCGAATTGGTGGATTAGGAACAAGGTAGGGTTGGTATCTTGCAGTGCCTCTAGATGTCCGATGGTAGAAGGGGTCGGTGTGATTTATTTCGATATTAAAAATAGATTTTTACTAGGTTTACCATTTTTTGAACTATATATATATATTATTATATTATTTTTTTTATTATTATTATATATTGACGTTCAAAAATGTCTTTTGATGGTCTAATTTAATTGTGACGTGTTTGACTTTGACATACCTACTTTAATTTAAGTTACACTGAGTTTTAATTTATGACGTTATTTAAATCACTATCGCAAGTGGGCCATTATTAACAAAGTCTTGAACTTTTAACTTTGAATGAACTTTCTAGTCAATTGCGTTGCTAGTTCCTTAGAACAATTGCGTATGTGCATTGTGCAGGTGTCTTGAAGACCCTTAAACACCTGATTAGCAACTCTCGTAATTTTCTTGTTAGTATTCTCAAATATTTACTGGGAATTTTAATAGTGGGCTAAGCATGGTCATGGCCTTCCTGGGGCTGTTTCTCAGCAAGCAGTTTTTACCTTTTTTTTTAACAGCTGTCGGCCACGATCAGCCGTTCTGACATGATTGAGTACCAAACAATCAAACATCCCAACTTTCGCATTTAGAATATTATTATGAAACGAAGGAATATTAACTAATAAGTAAATAATATATATTAAGTATAGATTTTACTAATTTTTTTATACAATTTTATTTTTAATAATCAGAAATTTGCGTCCTTTTGGGAGAAATAAACTATTATTATCTTTTCTCTAATTTTCCTACATTTTGACAAACTTTTGACATTGATTCTCGCTAAGATGGTATTGTGTATTAGGTTTGAATAACGATAAATTCTAGTGGCTATTCCACTAGAATTTACTAATAAATTGGTATTTATGTTTTGTTTCATCTATGTCTAATCGATTACCTCAAGAACATTTTAAGTCCTCAAGTTATTTAAAATAACTTCAATATTATTACTTAAGTAATAAATTACCCACAAAACAAGCGTTTTAAACAATGCAAATAGAAAACATCACCCAAAAATGATTACATAAAACACTTATAATTCCGCCATAACCAGTTTCGGGTGGTTTTAATCAGTTTCATCTAGTTTTTGTGGTAAATGACAGGGGAGCGTCCACAAGCGGTGGTACAATCGTACTCGTATTGTTTTGACGTGTGCGGCCTGTGCAAATAAATATATACTCATTTTTGTTGATAATGAATTGTGGGGCAACGCTCGTGGTTGTCGGCCGACTGGAATTATTGTTTTGTTTAATATTGAGGGATAGATGAATATGTGAACCATAAAGTGGGTTTGTAATGTATAAACTTTATTGGTTACTAGCTGCCGCGCGCGCCTCCGACCGTGCGAATGTCGAAAATTATCCCAAGTGAACATACTCCCGGGACTCAAACAATCTCTATACCAAATTTCATGTAAATCAGTTCAGCCGTTTGCGCGTGAAGAAGTAACAAACATACACACACACACACACACACTCACAAACTTTCGCCGTTATAACATTAGTGTGATAGTGTGATAATATAGTGTGAAAGTGGATATTATAATTGCTGTATTAATATGTACCTACCTAAGCATCTTAGATAACGGCATAAAAAGAAGGTACCTAAAAGAAAAACATAGAAAAATATATTTTAGGTAGCAAGTTCTTACAAATGTATTATTAAGAAGCTAGTGAGGTAACATTTTGGCATTCTTTCATGTAATTGTTGTGGAAAGTTCAACCATTGACACAACTTTACTGTTATTAGCAGATGGAAATACTCTGAATAATCTCCACTTTTACTGCAGTGCGACAACATACCTAGATAATTAGTTTAGGACTACTAGTTTTTCATTTATTTTTTTATTTTTTTATCGATAGGCACGCGTTCGACCACTAGCTCACCTGATGGTAAGCGATGATGTGGTCGAAGATGGAGCACGCTTGCCTAGAAGTGACCTATTCAGTCTTGACTTAAATACTCCCAGGTTGTAGTTATCAGGAAAAATAGACTCTGGCATGGTATGTACGCACAATGAATGTGTTCCCAAAACGTTTTGTGCGTGTGGGTGGGATGTCCACTATACACCGGTGGCGCATCGCCGTACGTCTTGTGGACTTGATGATGGAACGGGCTTGGCGGAATTAAACTATGTAATTCCGTCGCACAATTCAACTTAATCCAGCTAGTTTGATCATAGCGTCTTACGACATGAACTGTCACAAATTCAAAGTCAAAGCATTTATTTCAAATAAACCATTATCTAGCGTAGATATCTATGGAGAAGAACGTGCAAGAAACTCCACGGACACTCTTTTAAATCATTTTATGTTTAACTTTGTTGCTTCTATATATGAGAACAATGTAAAGAAAGAAAAATACAATTTATAGTATCAAATATTAAAATGAGGCAGTGGCAACTAAGGGATGACCAGTCTCCACTGACGGTGGAGCACCATTCAGCTCAACCATTTTGAAGGGAACTGAATGATCCGATCACTTTACACAACATTACATTAAAATTTTCCTCGTTGACACAGTTTAGTGTTAATAACATATCAAGGCACAGTTTTTAATTGAAAAATTAAACCACAAAATAAATATAGACGCCAACAGTCCCTACCACCCTATTTAATGTGCAACTGTGTTTGATTGCGGTCGTAAACGTTTGTCGTCGTACCAATAGTAATTATGATTTTTAATTATACCGTGCGAGTGCACATTTTGTTTTAAATTTATTATGCTTCACGTTAATTTAATTATTATTCAATTTTAAACTGTATTTACGTTTAATTGAGCGTAATTGTTAAATAATGTGTCAAATGTAGTTTTCGTAGTTTATTTTGTTGTGAAATTCGTTTATTGTAACGTAAATTGATTTTTATTTTTGAACCTTTGTTTGTGTTAAGACTACACCTGTTTCAAACGCGTTTTAATAAGCTGTTAATTCAAGTTTCAGCTTATGTTTTACATGAAACTGGTTCTGGTGGTGATTGCTTTCGTCTTACATATCCAGTACCTGCGACAATAGCCAATCACCAATCTAGGTTAGACTGGCCTGTTGGTCGAGTGGTTAGTGACCCTGACTGCTAAACCGGAGATCGTGGGTACGATTCCCACCCAGGACAAATCTTTGTGTGATGAGCATGATCATTTGTTCTGTGTCTGACTGTAATTTGTCTATAATATGTATGTATTTAGAAATATATAAGTATGTTTATCAGTTGTCTGGTTGCCATAGCACAGGCTCTGCCTAGTTTGGGATCGCATGTGAGCGTGACCGTGTGTGAGTTGTCCCAAGATACTATTAGGTGTCTATTATTATAATGGCTTATCTGCTCTGATTCTTACCTAGATACGAGTAAGTACAGATAAGTATGTAACCCTACATCGACACTTATTTACAAATTTGCCCAAACCTTAGAACGATTATCTGCCCGAACCGGTTTGAGGGAAGCCGACCCCAAATTTAATTAGGAAAAGGCTAGATGATGACCTGAATGCTCGCTAATGATGGCTCGCGATTGACACCTACCTATCTCAAACCTGGTATTCCACAATGATCGACAGATAAAATAGAAAAGTATTTATTTGCCTTAAACATGGTGTAAAGTTGTAACAGGGTTGCGGAATTTGGTCGCAGCCCTCTTCCCGGCACGAGCGGAGCACGCTCTGCCGCCGATGGCTCTGCCCACAGCCGCAGAGCCCGAAATAAACGCCAGCGTCCCAGAGGTGACACAACCAGAGTTGAGGGCGGCCGTGACACGGCTCCGGGCGAAGAACACTGCCACGGGGCCCGACGGAATTCACGGCTGCGCGTTGGTCCTAGCTCTGAAGGAGCTGGAGCCCCGACTGAGAGGACTCTACTCGGCGTGCCTTGAGCAGGGCCAGTTTCCCGCTCAGTGGAAATCTGGTCGTCTGGTCCTGCTCAGGAAAGCGGGGCGCCCTGCGGACTCGCCGTCCGCGTACCGGCCCATAGTGCTGCTCGACGAGGTAGGAAAGCTGTTTGAGCGGATAGTCGCAGCCCGCTTCGTCGGCCACTTGTGCGGAGAGGGGCCGGACCTGGCCGAATGCCAGTACGGCTTTCGGCAAGGGCGCTCCACTGTGACGGCGATATCCTGAGTGAGAGTCCTGGCGGAGGAAGCAGTGTCGCGGGGCGGTGTGTTGTTGGCGGTGTCCTTGGACATCTCCAACGCCTTCAACACCCTGCCCTGGAGTTGTATTCGGGAGGCACTACGATATCATCGAGTGCCTTCCTACCTCCGCCGCGTCGTCGGGGCTTATTTGGCGGAAAGGTGTGTCACCTATCTGGGACGCGATGGTAGATACCAGCGCCCCATGTCGTGCGGTGTTCCACAGGGTTCGGTCTTGGGCCCGCTCCTGTGGAACATCGGGTACGACTGGGTGCTGAGGGGCGAGCTCCGGCTGCTGGTGTGTTACGCTGACGACACACTGGTCACTGCCCGGGGGAGCTCGCACAGGGAGGCAGCGTTGCTGGCGACGGCTGCGGTCTCACAGGTGGTGAGCCGCATACGGCGCCTCGGCCTGAAGGTGGCCCTCAACAAGTCGGAGGCCATTGTTTTTCATGGCCCCCGGCGGGCGCCGCCGCCGGGATCGTACATCGTGGTCGGGGGGGCCCGTATCGCTGTCGAGTCCACCATGAAGTACCTGGGATTGGTGCTCGACAGCCGGTGGGATTTCGGCCCCCACTTCCGGCGGCTGGCGCCCAAGTTGTTGGGCGCGGCGGGGGCGCTGTCAACGCTGCTTCCCAATCTGGGGGACCCGAGCACCGCCTGTAGGCGGTTGTACGTGGGGATCGTGCGATCGATGGCCCTGTACGGGGCCCCGATCTGGGCGGCTGACCTGACGGCCAGCACCATCACTGTTCTGCGGAGGCCGCAGAGGGTGATGGCCGTCAGAGTCATCAGGGGATATCGCACGATCTCCTACGAGGCGGCTTGCGCACTGGCCGGATCTCCGCCGTGGGACCTGGAGGCGAAAGTGCTCGCGTCACTGCACCGGTGGCGCGAGGACGCGCGGGCGCGCGGCGAGCGACTGACGCAACGACATTTGGAGCTGCGTCGATCGCAGCTGCGCGAGGTCCTGGTGGCGGAATGGCGGGACAGGCTTTCGAGCCCTACCGCCGGCCTCATCACCATCGAGGCCATCCGGCCAGTGCTCGACCTGTGGCTCGGGAGAAGGCACGGCTCTCTGACGTTTTGTGCGACGCAGGTCCTCTCGGGGCATGGCTGCTTCGGGAGGTTCTTGTGTCGCATAGGCAGGGAGCCGGACGCTCGATGCCACCACTGCGTCGACTGTCGGGAGGACACGGCACGGCATACGCTTGCAGAGTGTGCAGCTTGGGAGGAGCCGCGCCGTGTCCTCATCTCTGTTGTAGGCGGTGACCTCTCGCTGCCGGCCGTAGTCCATGCTATGGTCGGCGGTGAGGAGTCCTGGGACGCGGTGGTCTCCTTCTGCGAGACAGTCATCGTGCAGAAGGAGGCTGCGGAAAGGGAGAGGGAGATCACAACCGCTCTCCCTGCCCGCAGCAGGCGCATCGGGCGTCGGAGGAGGGCATACGCTGCCCTCTTCCGGCCCCCCTAACTGGGTCCAGGGGCGGCGGACTTGGGGATGTCCGTCGCCCCCCACTCATCCGGACCCGAGGTGGCGGCGCGTGGTGTTCCCGTGCGCCCCTCTTTGACGTAGCGAGGGGAGTTAAACACCTCACTCCCGTCGCCGACGCGAGGTGGCCCGCAGAGGCGGGCCGGCACCAGCCGGGGATTGCGGATGTCGCATACGTTCCCGCGATCCCCGGCGCAGGTGGAAGATGGAACACCGGGGTGGTTTTAGTCAGTAAGAGTCTGACAGACCCCTCCACCCGCCCCAGGGTGGAGGATTTCCATGAGGATTTCCCCCCGAGATGAAAAAAAAAAAAAAAAAAGGGTTGCGGAATTTGTTCGAAAGAGTCACCGCGGCCCTGGAACGCAAAGCTCTACCCTGAGCGGATGAAGTCATTTGATGATTTCCCATACTTAAAAAAAAAAAAACAGTCAGGTTTTAATCTAAAGTCCACATGTTGAAACACAGCTATACATAATGTATCAATTGCATGCAAAATAGTGATAATGAGTTAATTGTTATTCAATGTCACAGATATTTAAGGTCAATACAATAATCAAATGTGTACTTTTATTTCAGCATTATCCGCATTGACAAAAGTCCAGAAATTTATAGTTTACCGTTAAAAAGATCTTTAATGTCATAAAACATTTGTTGCTTCAGCCATTTTAATAGTCTGTTTATAAATAAGTTGGTATTATATAATAATTTGATTTCTTTTGGAATTTTGTAATAAATGCGAACACACATGACTAGGAAACTTTTCGCATACTTGACTGATTTAGAAGTATCCTGCAATGAAGATGAGACGATGAAGCAGACCAAGTATCCTATTCACTTTTGTTTTAAAGACCACAGTTTATCTTCGGTCCGGTGTATGACCAAAACAAAGTGCTCAATTCACACTGTCATTGAACTCATTATTATTCCTAGACACAAGTATGTGGGTACATAAATATGTATCTGTGATTGATCGCTTGTGTGCGTAAACGCAGCTGTGTACGATGCGCGGGCGCCGAGTGACACGACTCAGCGAGATTGAGCTGCGGGAATCATTGCATCTTACTTATACCGAGATTGTCAAGGGTTAGGAAGCTGTAGAAAAGACCAGAGACAAAGAAATGGTCATCGTCATCTCATTTTTCTACCCTTGTCATCATGTTAGGGAACGTACCCATACTACGTGACCCATTTTTTCAAATTTCTTTACCCCCTCCCCCCCTTCGGTGACCACCCCTAGTATATGCCAAACCAGGGGAGGTTTCTCCCTCTCTAGTCTTTCTATAATAGTATCAATAATATAATAGTATCTGTCTATAATAGTATCTGTCTATAATAGTATCTGTCTATAATAGTTCTGTCTATAATAGTATTATAAAGAGTAAGATTTGTATTTTTGTATGTAACGAATAAACTTAAAAACTACTGGACCGATTTGAAAAATTCTTTCGACAATGGATAGCTGCATTATCAGCGAGTAACATAGGCTATATTTTAACCCCGTACTCCCACGGGAACGGGAACTACGCGGGCGAAACCATGTGACGTCTGCTAGTAATTTATAAATATGTTTTTAAATATTCTTTTGCAAACAGATTTAAAAAAAAAAACCGATTTTCTTCTTCAACACACTTAAGAAAAGGCTGCGTGCCATATTTGAATGTAGCTCAAAAAAGAGGGAGATTTCCCTAGAGGCTATTGACTACGTGACTAAAAACTAAGCCCCCTGTGACCAAGCGTGATATTTTGAAGACTCCTCTCCCCCCCCTGAACGGGTCACGTAGTAAGGGTACGTTCCTTTACTTTTGTTATGCACAGTTTTCTTTGGGTTTGACAAACCCCTTTTCTTCTTTTATAAGCCCGTTTTCTCCCTTCATGGCATAGGCCACCCTTTCCACCTCTCTAATCAGAGCTGACAAGGACAATCTATGGTAAATAACTGCTTCTTTAGTTCTTATAAAATAAAAAGCTTACAGATAAAAACGCCGATAAAAGATGCTGTTTTACAGCTACAATAAACGAATAACTCGAATTGAAGTCATAGTGGTTCTGCTGATTTTTTTAATTTATTTACTGTCATATTCTTATTTACTTTACAGCAAAATGAAGAATGACGAGGACCCCAAAAAATTTTTTAATTGTTAAAACAATTAAATCTAATTGCTTTCAGGATATCATCATCATCATCCACAGCCCGACTTCGCCCACTGCTGAGCATAGGCCTATCTTCTCTTGTGCCAATCCCGACGTTCCTGGGCCAGCGTCATCCAGGTTCTACCCGCGATGGCAACAATGTCGTCGCTTCTTCTTCCAGTCCTCGGGCGCCACTCGGTCAACATATACTTGCCGCAAATCTACTATCCAACCATTTTGTAATCTAAGTGTGAATGAAACGATTTACATCAACCTTCTTAACAGAGATCACCTGCCAAGTCTACACGTTCAGTGTGGAGCTGTGAGGTGCTGAGGGATTCATTCTACCGATGACGAATTGTGCCGAGATCCGACGGAGTAAACATTGGAACTACTGTGTTGGTGTGACCAAGATGTGTGCTGGTTTTGAGATAAAGAATTAATATAGAGACTGATTATGATGAAACGAAACCAAGATGCGAACGTGGAAGACCTTTTTTATTACCTTACTAAGGTTACACGAATTACGCTGTTGGTAAACCTTAGAAAATAAACCAAATGGAAGAACACGTTGGTTTATACTATCTTGATCATCGTGTTGGGCTTGAATTCTTCGGTGCCAGATGTGTTGTAGTAAATTTAGGTAATGAGGTTGATAACTCATCATCAATTTTGACGTCACGGTTGGCGCAGTGGTTGAGCAATTGACTGCTTCGCTTTGTTGACGCGGGTTCGATTCCTGCACGGAAAAAAAATATTTGTATGGCCTACAGACAGTTCAGGTCTGACTGTATGTGTATGTGACTTTGTATGTTTATAAACGCACCCACGATACAGGAGAAATTACTAGTGTGGGGCAATGTTTAAAAAATTTAAATAAATCAGTAATTGTCTTAGAAGAAATTGACTTGATTTGGCTTTTTTTTAGGATTGGAAATCATCAAATGACTTCTTCCGCTCTGGGTGGAGCGGAAGGGCGTGTCAGACTCTTACTGACTAAAACCCATCCGTGTTCCTTCTAAAGCACTTTGCGTTCCGGGGCCGCGGTGACTCCTTCGAACAAATTCCGCTAGCGGGCCCCGACTCCTATGCTGACATTTCACATGATTTGCCTGGATTTAATATTGCTTTGGAAAAATCTGACTGTCGTATCAAATATGTAGTTTTGTAATCCAAATGTAAATGAAATAATTTACGTCAACCTTCTAAACAGAGATCACCTGCCAAGTCTATCCGTTCAGTGTGGAGCTGGGGTGCTGAGGGATTCATTCTACCGATGACGAATTGTCCGAGATCCGACGGAGTAAACATTGGAACTACTGTGTTGGTGTGACCAAGATGTTTAGTGGTGGTTGGGATAAATATTTATTTTCGTGACATCGTGTGCTCGATGGGATTTTCCTACAAGCAAATATCATTTCTTAGAAATGTTGATCCTCTATGTTAAATGGTGTAAGTTCCTTTAGGAGAAGATTTTTCGAAAAATCTTACCTTAGTATTCACTTTTTTAAATATTTTGTGAAATATTTCATGCTTTAAGTTTGGCATGTTTAACGTTTTTCAGTAAGTAAATAAATTAATTGATAGATACGGAATGAAAGAAGTCAAGTTGGTCGATGGTTCTCCAAACGATAACGATTAAATCTTGGTGCATTAATAACCGCTGCAAGTCGGTCTTGTCACAGACGCTTTTAATATCAGAAGTACATTTACTTTTTTTTCAAGAAAAAAAAAAAAAATCTATCCATGGAAGATTACAGTGATCATCCTCATATATCTACTAGTAGGCCAACAGAACTTCAAATAATTATTAAAAAACAATACTTTTTTATTAAAAACACTAGTGTGGTTCGGAATCAACTATATTATATTGCTGTCATAGACAACATCATAGATAAAATCATAGACACAAATTATAATAGTTTATACCTACAGATGGCGCTGATGGACATACAACATTATATTGTTAAGTAAATATCTATCACTTTTAAAGCAGGACAGTCCCGCCACCGCCCAGACTCATACCCACCAAATGCTCCCGCGCACGATTCTTGATTTAAATCCGACGGCAAAATATGTACTGTTTTACTCTCAGCCAACGACGGATTTATTTGACCAAACTGCTTGATTCCCAGCATTTTGGCTGTATAACTTTTTAACACATAAATATTTAGAATAGTGCGCTTGCTACCGAACGGTGTATATTGGTGTATCGTTATTATTGTTGTGTTATGGACAGAATTAGTTATGGTATGGCCGTGTTGAAGTTTTATGAGTTATGTTAGAGCTGCTGATGGGTATATGGGTCGGAGTTTGGTTGGAATGGTGTTTTTTATACTGGGCTTGTACGCGTCTCAGGCGTAGGTCTAACTGAGATCGATGGCAATAATTTTGTTAGTTAAATTGGAAAGGGTCGTAATTGTTATTGTAACTCTTTTAAACATTTTTTTACCACCCGATGGCACCATTTTTACAAATGACGTTTTCCACTCTGGGTATAGCGGAAGGGATTGTCAGACTCTTACTGACTTAAACCCATCCGTGTTCCTCCAAATACCCTTTGCTGTCCAGGGCCGCGGTGACTCTTTCGAACAAAATCCGCAACCCAGGCAGGCTATGGCCCTAGCGTGCCCATTCTTCTATGGTGGCATCTCTGTCAGGCGACCCGATGGCACCTACTCCACCAGTTTTCACAGTGGCACTCAATATTTTACTATCTATCGTCTGGTATTTAGGTAGTGTCATACTCAAAAAAACTTTTACCTTGGTAACAATTTTAACACATTATTACAGACTCAAAGAAAAACTATTTCAACAATAGGGTATTTTACTGAAAAAAAACTAATTAGTCCGTCAGATAGATTCTCAAAAATATTGGACACGTAGTTTTATTTACACGTAACAAAAAATTAAGACGATACCGTGTGTTGAAAACACGCGTGAAATCACTTCGCTGAGTTTTTTTTTTTGTAACCATCATAGTGGCATTACGCGTGTTTTCAACGCACTGTATCGTCTTTATTTTTTCAGTCAAATACCCTATTACTGGTAACCAAAAAAAAATCTGTGCAAGTCTTTCGGTCCTCTGGTAACACTGGTAAGCCAGGCAACACAGAGAAGTGGAGACTTGCATAATATCAACAGTAAAAATAATAGAACTCTTTGTTTGCGAATCCGATTCGCACTTGATTGATTTTTGAAGTAAAAACTTCTTTAGGCGCGTTGAGCACTTTTTGGGTGAACAAAAATCATGGGACTCGCGTCATCGTCACCGAACGCAGGGAACGCTAGGGATACATAATCAACAGTTTCTTACTGAATTAGGTAAAATTATTTAAATAAATTCTAGTAACCACCAAAATTTCACAGAGTTCTGGCGAGCTGGTAAGCCAGGCAACAAAGAGACGCGGAGACTCGCACAATATCAGCCGCTAGGATCGCGCCTAACTCACTCTTAAACACAGCACTATAAATACGGTCACTAAATACCTGCTCGGACTTAAGGGGTAGGTGCTGCTAATTATCTAAATTAAAAAGGTTTTTTTTGTGATTTGAAGAAAAATTATCGCATAAACATAAGTATTTAGTGATGTGGTCAATTAAATGTAAGAGGAACTTTAAATGAATGCATTTTTTTTTTATAGTTTTTTGACGTTTTGCCCATCTGGAGTGTCAGAATCAGAATGAGAATGTTTTATTTGTAAACATAGGTCAAATTACAACAGTGTGACATGTTACAGATAGGTAGATCTTCTGTGTTGCCCAGAGGCGCATAAATATATTTAATTACTAGCTTTTGCCCACGACTTCGTCCGCGTGGAATAATTACATGGGGCAGACATTTCTATTTTAAGATTATGAAGTTTAGTAAAGTTTCAGTCAATGCTACAGAACAGAGAAAGAATAGATGATATAAAAGATAGTTTAACAAATGTTCGACGTGATTCTTTAAATTGGCATAACCTTTTTATTTATGAACCTATTGAAATGTAACCTATTCGTGAAAACCACATCTAAATCGGATAATCCGTTTCTGAGATTTGCGTGCACAAACGTACAGACAAACAGACAAAAATTCTAACAATAATATTTTTTCTCATCATATGAGAAAAAATACTATTGGGAATATTATTATATACGAGACTTACTTATTTAAAATACGTTGCTCAAATGTACCTTGTAAAATGTACCTGTATTTTTACCCAGGGGCTCTAGGCAAATTGATATTATATCACTGATAAAAATGTAAAAAATCCAAAATGTTTCAGATCACGCTCACACACTTTTCGTCGTTTTAGTTGATAGAATCTATTATGTCTTGGGCTTCTAGTAGTGAAAACAACAAAACGATCTTCCTAGTTTAACGTTAAAAACTAATTAGAAAAACTATAAAAGCGCTAAGGCATGTAGAGAAGGATTCATTCCTTTCAGCTCTCGTTTTTGTCATCATTTTAACCTCTTTTTCCCCCCAATCACCAGATAAGACGAGAAAAAAAAGTCAAATCCAATTCATTTATTCTAACTAGACCATTAAAAGGCACCTATGAACGTCAAAACAGTTTGAATATAAAATAAAATAAAATAAAATTATAGTGACTCTAGTTGTCCATTCACAAAAAGTACATTCTTATGGAGAAGAACGGACAAGGAACTCTATGGTTTCTCTTTTAAAATATAAGTTTTATAATATTTTGTATACATTAATCAATTGATTATATGCAAGGACGATGCAACCAAAAGCTAGTAAGGGACATAGTACTCATATATTTGCAAGTTTTAAAGCCATTGATTAAATATATTTAACAAAAAATGGATCAGTGTGTTAAATTTCATACAAAAATCAGTAAGTACGTATATATAGTAAATATAATAATAATAATAATACCGGGCACGAGCACAAACCGCACAACCAACATCTTCGGGTTCGTCGCTCAGCTCCGCCTCGCAGCCGCCGGGACCTGCGCCAGCCGTGAGTCCAGAGATTCCGGTCGCTGCAGTTGCGTCGAGCTCGAGCGACGAAAACTTCTCGCCGCCGACGACACCACCACCTGCGCGTCGGCGCGGACGAGGCCGACCTCCGACCAGCTTAGGACCTCGAGGCCCACCGGCCTCTGACAGGGTCCCCGCTATCGGTGGAAGTGTGCAGCGCATGCGATGGACGCAAACGATCAATGAAAACGTCATGCGCTCATACTATGGGGCTACAGAGGGGGGAACTAACTTGACTGCGGACCGTGGTCGGATGCTCTCTCTGTTTCAGGTGCTTGAGCCAGCTGTTAACGTATCAGCCCAACGACTATCGGATCAGGTGCGGGTCATCCTGCGTAACCGTATGTTAGATGACGCCGTACTTGATAGACTGCGTCTGGAGTCACGGAGTGGCCGCGTCTCACCTGCTTCGCCACCGGCCGCGGTGCAAATACAATCTAGTATTTCACCGCGATCCAACAACGTCGGTGAAGATGATGATGATGGGGCTATACCCGTGAGTACCCAATGCAATGAGCGATTGAGGAGCGCTTTGGAGGATGCTTTCCGAGAGTATCGCTCCACACCGCCTGAGCTTAGTTTGCCCATGCATAATAAAAATAGGGCGCTGGTGTGTGCTCTAGATTCGCAGCTAACAAATTGTTTTGATAGCAGCGAAGACCTCGCCGATACCCACTCGATCTTGTACTGTGCGGCTGCAGCGGCATGTCGTGTAGCTCATGTCAAATTTCTCAACAGTGACAGAGCTACACGACCAGCTGTACCAGCTTGGCAGTGCAGGATCGAGCGTCGTATCGGTGAAGCTAGAGCACTCATCGGCAAACTTATCTGCTTCAGGGAGGGCAACACTCGCCGTAGAGTGATGCGCTTTGTAAGGCGGGCGTTCTCGGGGACTGATACTAGTCCTCGGGATTATCTGACCCGCGTCACAGAGCGTATTGACTTCCTGAAGCAGAAAATCTATGCATGGGCAAACCGTATACGTCGGTACAAGCGGCGAGTGGAGCGATACACTCAGAATCGCACATTCCAAAGCAATGAGAGGTGGGTTTATAGGGCTTGGGAGCGACCGGACCAAGGTGTGACTGATACGCGCCTACCGGATGATGATGTCATGTGTTCATTCTGGCGCAACATCTGGTCGGTGCCTGTCAGTCACACCGAGGGTGACTGGATTCGGGAGGTTGAGCGCGCGTGCGATCCAATACTAGAAATGGGGGCAACTACCATCAGCCCCCAAGATGTAGCTCGTGCAGTCCGTCCGTTGCCTAACTGGAAATCTCCAGGGCCGGACGGACTGCACAATTTTTGGATCAAATGGTTTACAGGATCGCACGCTCGCTTGGCGTCTCAATTCCAGTCTGCCTTAGAGTCAGGGTCGCTGCCCCAGTTCCTAACTACAGGAATAACCCACCTGCTCCATAAATCAGGTAGTACTGCGGAGCCCAAAAATTATAGACCAATCACGTGTTTACCGACGGTCTATAAAGTTCTTACATCCATTTTGAGAGCAAAGATTAACCATCATATTGAAAGTAATTCAATCATGTCTGCCTCTCAGAATGGATGTAGGAACGGGTCCCGCGGTACTAAGGAGCTGCTCCTCATGGATATTGCCATTAGCCAACAAGTGCGTCGTTCCCGAAAGGATCTGTCGACATGTTGGATAGATTATAAGAAGGCCTACGACTCAGTGCCACATACATGGCTCATGAGGGTGCTGGAGCTGTATAAAGTTGATGCAGTTCTACGCACCTTCCTGATGTCTTGTATGGGGCAGTGGAGGACGGTCCTCCGCTATCCAGGATGTCGACAGATCCAGGTGAACGGCGACCCGATAAGGATCGAGCGTGGTATATTTCAGGGTGACAGCCTGAGTCCACTGTGGTTTTGTCTGGCCCTCAACCCTCTGAGCACATTGCTGGAAGGTTCGGGCCAAGGCTATCGGTTGAGAAGAGGTGGTCAGGTCATATCACACCTCCTTTACATGGATGACTTGAAACTTTTTGCCCCCAACAACTTGCAACTGATGGAGCTACTGAAGGTAACAGAAACCTTCAGTAGCGCCATCAGTATGGAATTTGGTGTGGACAAATGACCGGTCATGCATGTGAAGCGAGGGGAGATTATGGAATCCGTGGGAACCCAACTCTCGGATTCCATACACCTTAGATCCCTCAGCTCAACCGAAACTTACAAGTATTTGGGTATGTCGGAAGCGTTGGGCATCAATGCTAATGACATGAAACAATCGTTGAAGGAGCGCTTCTTTGGCCGCCTGAACAAAGTACTAAATAGTCTTTTATCAGGCGGAAACAAGGTGCGCGCCTTTAACGGTTGGGTCATGCCGGTATTGATGTACTCTTTCGGCATACTCAAATGGACTCAGACGGAACTTGACGCCCTGGATAGGAGGGTACGCTCGCTGCTTACCGCAAATCGGATGCATCACCCACGGTCATCGGTGATGAGGCTGTATATCCCGCGGAAGTGCGGAGGTCGTGGCTTCTTAAATGCTAAGACCCTGCACAACCGCGAGATATGCAGCCTTAGGGAGTTCTCCCTAGAGGCCGACGTGGGTATGCATCGGGATGTGGTAGCAGTGGACAAAGGCCTCACTGCGCTCTCCTTGGCTAACGAGAACTGGCGCAAACCTGTGGTATTAGATACTAATGACCGCAGGAAGGTATGGCAGAGCAAGGAGCTTCACGGACGCTTTTACCGGGTCCTACATGGGCCCGATGTAGACTTTTTAGCGTCCGTAGCCTGGCTGCGTTTTGGTGACCTCTTCGGGGAAACCGAAGGTTTTGTCTGTGCGATTATGGACGAAGTTATGATGACGAACAACTACCGGAAATACATTGTGAAGGATGGTACCGTTGACATATGTCGGGCATGTCACCGGCCCGGGAAATCCATCCGCCACATTATTTCCGGTTGTTCTAGTCTAGCTAACGGAGACTATTTGCACAGACACAACCTTGTAGCCAGGATTATCCACCAGCAACTTGCTCTTAAATACAATCTTGTGGAATCGGAAGTACCGTACTATAGGTATGTGCCCGACCCAGTTCTCGAAAATGGCAACTGCACGTTGTATTGGGATCGGTCTATCATCACTGACAGGACTATTGTTGCCAATAAGCCTGACATAGTGGTGATAGATCGGCTAGAGCGTCGTGCAATGATTGTTGATATAGCAGTCCCTCATGACGAGAACCTCGTGAAGACTGAGAAAGATAAACAAACGAAGTATCTTGACTTGGCTCGCGAGGTTGTCGACATGTGGGATGTGAACACAGCAGTCATTGTGCCGATAGTCGTGACGGCCAATGGCATAATTGCCAAGAGCCTCGACCAACATCTAAAGAGGCTCTCGTTGGGCAGCTGGATCAAGGGCTTGATCCAGAAAGCAGTACTCCTGGACACGGCGCGCATAGTGAGGAGGTTCCTCTCTCAGGGGCCCTAACCACCGGTAGCTTGGACTCTGTTCCCGATACTGGTGGGCTACTATTTTTATATTTTTAAATGTTTTTTTTTATTTTTGTTTTTTTAAGAAATATTTAAAAATGTAACAAATAAGTTAAAAAATGAATAAACGGAATAATAATAATATCTTGGGACAACTCACACACGGTCATCCGATCCCAAACTAGGCAGAGCCTGTGCTATGGCAACCAGACAACTGATAAACATACTTATATATTTCTAAATACATACATATTATAGACAAATTACACCCAGACACAGTACAAATGATCATGCTCATCACACAAAGATTTGTCCTGGGTGGGAATCGAACCCACGACCTCCGGTTTAGCAGTCAGGGTCACTAACCACTCGACCAACAGGCCAGTCAAATATACCACCCAGCCCCTTAACTATGCGGTGAGCAGAAGGCAAGTATATACAAAAAACTGTAAGTTTATGTCTGTTTACGAGCCGCGCGGCTGCGGTGGCCGGCAGAATTGTAAGAGGTTTAGTGTATACTACTAAACAGATATTAAACTACCTTTATACTTGGACATTTTGCCCGAGTTTGGGTACTATTGTTTTGTGTTAGATTACTATTTTTGGGATTCTGGACCACATTTTAATGGAGAAAAGGGACTACTGTTAATCACGCTACTATCCTAAAATTAATGTTGTGTTTGTTTTAGTGTCATTCATGAAGGCATGAATGACACTGAAAAAGACCATATGTCATGAAAAGATGATCGTACTGAAGTACCTACTGTAAGCGCAAAAAAATTAAAACTTGTGTTTTTTTTTTAATTGAAAAATGGGCTTGCTCTTGACATCAATCACGCCTTATGGAAAGCGATGGATGAGGTCTATGATGGAGCGAGTGTGCCCAGAAGATGCTTGTTCACTCTTGCTTTGATGGCGGAGTTTCTGATTTACTTAACTTTTTCTAAAATCATTCAGATTTTAGAAAAAGTTATTCAGATTTAAACAAATTTAAAACTTACATTAAAACCACACTTTGTAAACAAGCATATTACAAACTAGATGATTATAATTATTAAAGATAAGAATGCTTGGAAACATGCTGGTCCTGCTCCATAGGACAATCGAGGGTATAGTAGAAAAAGTCAAACTTGTTTTATTTACTGGTGTACTTTCAGGTTTTTAATATGTAATTTAACTCACACACTGATCCATTGTTTTTAATTATATTGTAAATATGTGAGTATCATGTCCCTTGCTAGCAAACTTAATTTTATCTCTGCTGGTATTGCTTTGTTGTACCTATAGTATATAAGTGTGTGCTGTATATTAGTGTAATGTTGGATGCATTGTGCTCACATAATATAATCAATTGATCAATGTACCTAAATCATTATTTCAAAATAGTAACTATGGAGTTTCTTGTCCGTTCTTCTCCATAAGAATCTACCTTTCCGAATGGACAGTAGATTCACTTTATTAATGTAATTCTATTATTTTTACTGAACAGTAAACGATGACGTTCAAAAGTGCCGTTTAATGGCCTAATTGAAATAAACGTTTTGACTTTGACTTTGACTTTGACCTATGTATACAAAATATTGTAAAACTTATATTTGAAAAGAGTAACTATGGAGTTTCTTGTCCGTTCTTCTCCATAAGAATCTACTTTTTGCGAATGGACAACTAGAGTCACTTATATTTTAATTTTAAACTGTAAATTTGACGTTCAAAAGTGCCTTTTAATGGTCTAGTTGAAATAAATGAATTGACTTTGATTTCTGTTAAGTAGCCATTGCTGCCACACTGCTGGACAAAGGCCTCCCCAAGTCCTTCCAAAACTTATCAACGTTTATTCATTAACCCCAATCGTATTTGCAGCACATTAAGTTCGGCGGCAGTGACCTTCGCGTCCGCCGCTGGTTCCATCCATGGTCCGGGGGTGGAGGCACGGAAAGCAGTCACCTCCTCAACGAAACAGTAATGCTAGGAGGAGGTGGACCGCGTGAGGGAGATACAAACCTCACGCAACAGTCGCGAGAAGAAGACGCCCCGGGCGTCGGGAGTCGCACCGTAGGCGCTGGCATGCGGATGGCGAGGGTTAGATGGCTCGCTGTCCGATCACAACCAGGCCCAGGTCGGCGCGTTGTGTTCCATGCGCGCCTAAGAGAGTTATCAGCATAGAAGATGGGACCCGTTACGGCCAGAGCCTGTCAAAGGTTGCGGAATTTGTTCGAAAGAGTCACCGCGGCTCTGGAACGCAAAAGGCTTTCGGAGGAATACGGATGGGTTTTAGTTTGTAAGAGTCTAACACGCCCTTCCGCTCCACCCAGAGTGGAAGAAGTCATTTGATGATTTCACATCTTAAAAAAAAAAAACACATTGGCGTACAATCAATATGTCACTGGTCTTCTCAGACCTCAGATCTAAAAAGGAATAAATAATAATCGACCACAGATCTGCGGGTAGTTATTGTAGCTAAAGCCACTTGCAAAAAGTTGTTCGGTGGCTGAAAATGGTGCTGAGTTAGAACTGATGCCACTTCACAGACAGCCTTATTAACCTAACCTTAAGGGTCGAGAAGTTGGAGTCTCAAGACGAATTTGAAGTCGTTCGTGGTTGAGAGTTCCGACTCATCATATTGAGACCTTACTCAAGGAAGAGTTTTGGCCGAAGGGTGGCGCAACACGACGTCGTCAATTCGTGTAAAATAGTGTATTAATATTTTTGTGGTTTTTATAAATATGTTTGATAGTCTGTAAGGTATTTATGTTCTGGTTCTTTGTTACCTGAAATAAATGATATTTATATTAACGCTTCTTAGTCCCCCAGCGTATTCATAACCAGCAACAATACAAGTTAACAACCAGTTCTTAAAACCCCCAAAAACCTTAGTGGGACGTTTAAAAGCCAATGTTATTAGAAGCAGGTTAGGGCGCGCGCACACCGCGCGTTGTGCGGTGACGTACGCGACCGAGCGCCCGTAAACATGCTGCACCTGGCTTTACTAACGCTACCTACATGCTCAGTGGAGGGACAGCAAATACGGAAGCGTGGAAGAAAATTACTGTGTAATGGAAGGCACAAGTATAATTCAGAAAAGAATCATAAAAACTATAGAAGAAAAGATAACATAGGGCTTCAGTATTCCACGTTAAAAGGAATGAAAAAGTCATATTCAATTGCTACTTTATTTTCAGGGTTCCGTACCCGATGGGCAACAAACGGGACCCTGTTACTAAGCCTCCGCTGTCCGTCCGTCCGTCTGTCTGTCAGCGGGCTGCAACTCATGAACCGTAATAGGTAGATAGTTGAAATTTACACAGAGTGTGTATTTCTATTGCCGGTATAACAACAAATGATAAAAATAAAATTGAATAGGTAATTGAAATGTGATTTTTTCGTATTATGGGACGGAATCCTTTGTGTGCGAGCCGGATTCGCATTTGGCCAGTTTTCTGTATTATTAATATCTCATTTAGTTTTAACTTGTTAAATTGACAGAAATAATTATAAGATTAAGACTTATTTTGAATTTTCCAAAAAAAACATTTTTATTTATTTACACACAAAACACTAAAAAAGAGAAAAAAAAATACAGATACAAAAGCACAAAGGTCCTGCTTATTTCAAAAGAAATGCCAGCAAATTAATCAAATATAAAAATAGTAAAATAAATCTGTTCAATAACTGCATAATTAAATTTATCTACAACCTAATTTATTTACAAACTTTTTTGCTAACCCTACGAGGATCTGCACCTCGCCCGGTATCGGAGATATCAAAAAGCTTACGCCGAGTTAGGGCACTCGATTAAAGCCAGCCTTGTTTGCAACGCCGCTGAATGTGCTGACCCTACCCACTACCACTTGAGCTGTTTTATGGTAATTAAAATTTTTGTTAACGATCCTTATTGTTTTGCTTACTGTACTTTTTGGGTTTAGTGTCGTGAGATGAGTTGCTTTCAGTGTGTGTTTTGGCTTTAGCTGATTTTAGAGATGGGCAGAAAAAGAGTTGTGACTATAGTCAAAGTCAAAGTCAGAGCATTTATTTCAAATAAACCAGTAACAGGTACTTTTGAATGGACAAAGTCAGTCCGTCAAAAACATGAAGCTATTTACACGTCCCAAAGCGTAGATCTCTATGGAGAAGAACGTGCAAGAAACTCCACGGACACTCTTTTCTCTGAAAATCCTGGTTACATTAGCCTTGTTGCTTCTATATATGAGAACAATGTAAAGAAAGAAAAAATCAATTTACAGTACCAAATATTAAAATGAGCCAGTGGCAACTAAGGGATGACCAGTCTCCACTGACGGCGCCCGTTCACGAACATGACGCGTGCATCAGCACCATTCAGCTCAACCATTTTGAAGGGAACTGAATGATTCGATACACTATAAATAATAACAATAGAAAATGTTCATGTTAATACATAAGTTATATAAAAACTATTTAAAGAAAACATTACGTAGGGTGACCCAATGGCCGGCGTTATCGCTACAAGCGATCTTTTAAAGATTTTTAATTTTTGGAAAGTGATTGAAGACATAACTGAATAACTATTTATTTTTTTAGATATCGCAGCATAAGCTGAGATAGGGACCATTTTGGCCTCGCACAGATAATTATTTTATTATACTGTTTAGTTATTAATTTTATTTTACTGGTTTGTTTGTCTTGTGCGAGTCCCAAATAAACATTTTTCTGTCTTTCAAATAAAAAATGGAAAAACTTAAATTGAAAATAGCAACATACATTTCACATAAAGAGTTGAGTTTTGCTTCATACAGACGTTCCCTCTTCAAACAGTGTGAACAATGTACGTCTTAATAGCTCAAATTGTTTTGTTTTTTTGTAGTGTTCAGGATCTAGGTATACTGGACGCAGTTTTTAGTTTTTCCTTTTGTCTCTAATATTCATTATGTTCAATGTCATGCATACCTGTCATTTGCATGGTTACTGAAATGCCGATTTTGAATGTAATTTTATTTGAATTATAAGTGACAGTGCTGTTGGTGTGCTTATTATAAATAAATAAATAAATAAATAAATAAATAAATACAAAATAAATAAAGCATATTATGACGTCACTGACCTCAAAAGCAGAAAACAAAACACGACTCCAAAGTAATAAAACATCAAACATCAACATTGAAATAATAAATCTGCGCGTCCATTCCCCCTCCTCCTCGACCCCCCCCTCGCTCAAGGAGGCATCCATGAATGCTGTCAGGGCATGATGGACGGCCGAGCATAAAACTGACGAGACGACTACCCACGGTACGAAATGGCTCTACGGAGCCCAGTATATCACTTTTATTACATGCCATCTTCATTTTCATATTTCATATTTGCATTTCTGTAGCACCCCCCACCCTAGGTCGTCTCCCCCCCGTTTTAAGCGTTTCGCACGTTTTTCTATGTAATCGCTCGCTTTGTGTGTGTGACGTAGTGGGCAACGCGTCAAAGGAAAGTTTTTATGGCGTTATGTTGGCTAAATGTGTTACTGGTGGTAAGGTTCCGTATTTAAATAAATTTTGTTCTCTTTGCTTTTGGTGTTTTTGTTTTCAGAGACAGATAGATGAAACTTTTCTGTAGTTAAAAATGTGTTTTCTTTTAGTTGGTTTTTATTTCCTTATTCATGAATCAATTAAAACCCCAAACAATGAACTCAGAATTCATGGCGTGTAGATACCCCAAATGAAAATAAGCTAAAATGAAGTTTGAGAAATACTCAACTTCAAATGACTAATGGTAATAAAAGGTATGTTAATATATTTATGCACTGGCTGTAGAAATTACTCCATACTGTGACATTTATAATTTTGGTTTTGATTAATTAATTGTCACTCAATAATTTTTTAATTAATTAATTTTGACATACCTACCAAATTTTTATTTAATTAATTTTGACAATTATTATTAATTAAAACAATATTATTATTTAAATTTTGACAATTAATTATATTTAATTTAATTAATTTCGAAATACCTACCAAATAATTTGTGTTTATCTCTCGCATGATTAATTCCCATGCAACCATTTTTGTACGCTTCTTGGCATAACATAGCGACCTATGAACTTTAATTTACGAACTGTATTCACTACTCATGTTACACAAATAAAAATGATTGATTATTGATTGGTTACCTAATGCTAAATTCAGAAATCGCGGTTAAGTCTTTTTTCCAAAATAAGACACTTATCTCGAACCTATGTTTGTGCCCCAGAGCATTCTTACCTGAACACGGCAATAACCACAGCAGTTGCAGAACAAGGATGGCTGGTTTGATCAAAAATAAATATGACGTGTAGTGTAATCATGTCGTATTGGTGTAAGCTTGGCAAGCCAGCCGGACACAGGCTGACGAGTCATTTAGCTAACCACAACTTACATTGCCAAAACCACCGAATAATTTGCTAGTAAACCTTTGGTCCAACATTTACTAATAAAACTACTGAGTAAGTCCTGGATTTGATACTCCGGCTAGAATGTAAAACTTGTTAGTAAGAGTTTTCTTAGAAAATGTTTAGAACATAATTGGTCTGTCTTGAACTCATCGTATGTCTATAAAGGTATGTGGAACAATGACTAAAGTCCCGCAAACCTCCATTGAAAAGGGAGTATCCTCCGACCAGACGGTTGTTGTGTCTGGTGGGCCTCTGCCCGATAGTTGATGTTCGGACTGTTGTATATGTTCAAATCGCAAGAAACTTTGCTTGCGCGATGCAGGATTACGTTGGTAGTCCGTCACTGACAGGATGATGCAGTTCTTTTTGTTGCCGTACAAATTTCGCTTCTTAGTTTTTCATGTGGCGGCATTGATTCCGCTACATGTCTGCCTTTCTCGACAATATTGGACTCGGCTTTCAGTCTTACCAGATCCATCCGAATACCAGTATTTTACAAAAAGCGATTGTATATCTAATCTTACTAATAACTGCAAACTGCATGAACACAATAACACAATTGTTAAGCTCTTTTGATACAAAATTAATGATTTTCAGACACATAAATAATTAAAATATATTGTCGATTAATTTCCAACTTCACTGCGGGACCCTAAAGAGCTAAGTCAAGGAAATGTATAACAAAGTTGAGGGCATGTTGTGACGTGTTCTTTAGCGGACCCGGCTAAGCTGTTTAGTACACGCTCCTGTGTTCACGGAATTTATTTTTAAACTTTTTGTAAAGATATCGGTATTGAAATTTTATTGTTGATATTAGGTACAGTCAGCGACATTATTTGATGAGCAAGTACAAATAATCAAAAGTCGTCAACACCTAAAACATCAATAATCTAATCACTTAATAGGTTGGCCACAAAATGCGGTAAACAATTCGATCAAATTTAATAAATGAATATTGTACTTCTAGTTCAACTTTTTTTTTGTTATTCCGCACATCATGCACTTAGGACGTTTTAAATAATTATAAAAACCATGTCAAAACGTGCATGGGGTATAGAGTCGTGCAATTTTGACCATTGTGCTACGTTGAAACGCAGTAGATTATTAATTAAATTAATAATCTACTCATATTTTTTGCCAAAACAGGAATTCTGTTTTAAATTTGGAATTAATTGTCGTTCAGAATTATTTGCTAATAGAAAGGAGTACAGAATAATTTTAAATATAAAACATGTACAAAGTTTTCGAATGCTGAAGTTTATTTTTAAATAAAACGATATTTTTAAAATTATGAATTTTGTAGCATTCATTAGATCACCGCTTTTTGTGGCCAAAGCTATTCAGTGACTTTTAGATGCTCATCGCATTTTGTCGCTGGCTGTACTTTTTCATGAATTTTCTTATAAATGCAGTTCATAAGTGGTAATTGATGCTAGAGTTAAGTACTGTTTTTTGGAAAATCTTTGCCAATAATGGGTTGATATCATGCAGAGAACAAAGAGTTAAGATAGAGATGAAAAGTACTGTATTAAATTTATATTTTTTTTACAAGTATCTCTAGGTAAAAATGGTGCCAGATTTTCTGGCTTCTGAAAATCAAATCTACAAGTGACCTTGGCAAGCATTGCTTAACCATGAAGATCGATCCGTGCGGTTATTATTTTTAGCCACAAGTTTCTATAAATCATCGTTTATCATCAGGTGATATAGCAGTTAAACGCGAGCCTCTCAATAATTTAACAACAAAACAAAGCTCTTGCCTTATCAACCCCAACCCAACAACAACAACAAACAACCCCATGAACAATTTTTCTACAGCGACCTCACAACACACCGTCCCAGACCCAGTCAATATCACCTCATATATTTTTCCCATAGGCGTTCACCCGTCACTACACACAAAGACGTAGCTATAACTCCTTCCAGTGTACGTGAACAATACTGGAATTAATTACCTGGTCCGCCCCGTGGGCCCAGATGTTTTTCACTCGTTGTTTATGACCAGAAGTTCTGCTGATCGGAATTATTGGCGATGAATGATGGTATAATGTTTGTATTGTTGTATTGTGAGTGATGGGGTTTTTTTTTTTTTAAAGATGGGAAATCATCAAATGACTTCTTCCGCTCTGGGTGGAGCGGAAGGGCGTGTCAGACTCTTACTGACTAAAACCCATCCGTTTTCCTTCTAAAACCCTATGCGTTCCAGGGCCGCGGTGACTCTTTCGAACAAATTCCGCAACCCTGGGTGAGTGATGGGTACCTAATCTTAATTGCTTTATTGTTATTGTAATTTTGAAACTGAGTAGGTTTTAGGTCCAGACACATTTTAATAAACTGTTTGATTTTAACATCGTTAGCTTTTTATTTTCAGGTTGAGACGGGCCTAGGAAGATGGTGGGATAACCTAGACGCCTACTGCTAGCGCTGGTTCCAGATGGGTCAGAAAAAATATACCTGGAAGGATTTGGGGGAGGTCTTTGTGGTGGGATAGTACAGGCTTTTAATCCGAAGATGTTAGTCGAATTGGTACAGACGCCAGCACATCAAGCTACTTCAATCTGTCAAATTCCTTTAACAGATCTTCAACTTCCAACTAAAATTTTAGGTTCAAGGTTGATTGGGAAAATTTGACAGTTTCGGGTAGCTTTATAGAGGTATGCGGAACAGAGAGTAAAGTCCCGCATACCTCCACTAGAATGGGAGGATCCTCCGACCAGACGGTTATTGTGTCTGGTGGGCAACTGCCCGATAGCTGATATTCGGACTGTTGTATGTTTTGAAATCGCATGGAGAACTTTGCTTGCGCGATGCAGGATTTCGTTGTTAGTTTGTCAGCAGGGTTAACCATATAATATATTACAACACAATTAAAGTATTTAAATACGTTAATTGTGTTGTAATATATTAATTGAGTATTTTAAAATAATTCATATGCGTAACATAATTTAAATTAATTAAAAGTAAATATTTACATTGACAAAAACATAGCCTGCGGAGTGGCATAACAGGTACAGAGTTTTAAAATACCTGATTAAAACGGAGAAGCTCTCTTTATTTTCTATTTCGAAAAACAGTTATCATGTTTTGCCTAATCTTCTTCTCTTTTTGTATTTAATTCGTCTGTGCGTGTGTATGTGACTGAATTCCTCCTAAACGTCTAGACCGCTTTTGATGATTTTTTTTGTGTGTGTTCCAGTGGATTCGAGAATGGTTTAGATTCACAATTGGATCCGGTAGGTGGCGCTGCAATCGATTTCTATGATAGTTCGTCATACACAAAGCAAACGTTCGGACGGGACGTCTGTCGGGACCGCTAGTCTTCTATATAAATAAAAATGAATTCCCGAAATGTATGTAGGCGCATAACTTCGTAACGACTGCCACAAATTGGATAATTCTTTGATACATGTGTTTGTTACTGTCAGAACAAGCGTTGTACAATAGAAAATGATACCATGATCTATGGTATTATACCATGTCAAAGTATTTCCGGGGCGAGCAAAACCGCGGGTGGAAGCAAGTTATTGTATAAAATAAGACCGGTCTACAATTCTGCATACCATATTATGTATCTTGAATCTATTATCCAAATGATTGCCTAAGATACTTGAGGGAATCCTTTAAATGTCAGTGCATAAAATGCCGTGCAATCTTTTGAATCGTCACATACCTCGAATAGAGAGGTAGAAGGATCACTTGAAACATCGCAAGTTCTACGATGATTCTTTATGATTGCAAGACTACAGTAACACATTGCATCTAAAATATTCAAAAACAACTTTCAAAATACATAGATACATTTAAAAACATGCATTTATCTCAACAAATCCTAGAACTTGCTAAAATGAATGTGACAACCACACACGTGTGTGTGTTTTATAATAAGTGTGCGTGTGTGCTGCCCCCACCCCGAGTGTATGTACAGACAACAAAATTATAAAAGGGTAAATAAAACAGAAAGCTTACACAAGTCATAAATTTGATTTATAGAGATTAAAAAAGGCGCTTTAGAAACGGCTCGAACGAAAATTTTCGGTGGGACGAATCGGGAGACGAGTGTAGCGTCGGCAGAAAAAATGTGGCAGCTGTCATTTTATGATTTTATGAATAGTTTGTGCTGTATTACAATAAAAATTAACATTACCCAATATTTTTTAATCGTGCCGTGACCGTGTCTGTTTTGTTCTAAATAAAACTAAATCAGACAGAGTGATAATAAAAAATGCGTTTCTCACGACTGTTTGTTAAATTAATGTATGACAGATGTATAATGTGGGTGGTTAACATTGACCATAATGTTCTTAATATTATTTTATACAATAGTAGTAAATAGGCGGACCTAATGCAACAAGACCTTTGGATTAATATAAAAAGTGGTAAATATTTTATAACTCACTGAAACGGCTCTGTATTCTTTTCATGAATACGTTGCCATAAAAAATAAAAAAATAAAATAAAAATATAAGAGTAATATTACTTCAATCTTCTCTTTTCTGCAGACCGTACTCATGTCAGCGCAGTGTCGATGTTCGTACCCGTCAGAGGGGGCGCCGTAAGAAAATTTACAGGCACCGCCGTATTTCACCCCCGCCTTTTTTGTTAATCTACCCTCCTAATGCGTCGCTTTGTTTACCTGCTGACCCTACATAGTGTCCTTACTAACGCGTTCAGATGGAATTATTACGCCTATTTTCGTTAAGGTGCTCTTTTGTTTAAGGGGTGGTCAGAAAGCTAGGGTGTGATTATGAGAATTTTAGTCGTCTAGGTGTTTTTGAATGGGTGATTTAAAGAGAGATTTGAATGCAGGTGAGGGTAGTAACTGCAGTAATTAAAATAACAAACACTTTCTAGAGAGCGTGAGAAAATGTTTGGGACAAAGAAACATTAAAAAGACAAAAGTTTTTGACTAACTTTCAGACGCTCACAATCAGATTTTAGCGAATGTTTTCATAATAATTTATTATCAAGTAGCTAAGTGTCCATGCATTGATTACCTTTTTGGGGAGGTAATAGGCACCCATTAAATTTATAGTAATTACATTTTTGCATGTATTTTCCTTTCTTTTAGTTAATAGGGACGGATTTTGATTGAGAATTTAGAGTACAAAACGTGATCCCTTCTTTATAGCCAAAGTTTGAAAGTTTTTCAGGTTTAAGTAGAGCTTGGTTGAGTATTGTCAACATAAAATTCTGAAGGTTTTTGAACCAACAAGTACAGTAAGATCATTATGAAAGAGTTAGATATACGAGTGTGTGATGTGTGAGTGTGATGTCTATAGAAGAAGGTCGTAAGTGCGACTGGTTGGCTATGTAAAAGTTTCGTTAAATAATTGTAACTGCACTGTCAATTGTTCTAATTTTTAAGCGACGATTATATTCGCATGTCAGTCGCAATTTGTCAAAAACCCTCAATTCCGTACATCTTTGGTAGATAGTACCTAGAATTGGCACTCTGTTTGAAAGTAAGACGTTGAACATTCGATAAATTTTTTTGTCGTTATAGAGGTGTGCGGAACATTACGTAAAATCCCGTACATCTCTACTGTAGTGGGAGGATCCTCCGACCAGACGGTTGTTGTGTCTGGTGGGCAACTGCTCGATAGCTGATATTCGGACTGTTGTATATATTCAAATCGCACGGAGAACTTTGCTTGCGCGATGCAGGATTGCGTTGTTAGTTCGTCGTAGATGGCACTGCGGTTCTTTTTGTTGCCGTACAAATTTCGTTTCTTAGTTTTTCATGTGGCGGCATTGATGCCGCTACATCATTTTACAATATTTTTAAATTAATTTATGTCTTCTATCTTATATGCCTAAAAAGAATAGTTAAACGATCAAATTTCACAATCTTCGTCCTATATACTGTTTGCAAATGAGCGTCGCAGTTGAAAGTTGTGCAATTCAGAGATATAGCAACTTACGAGTGCGGACCGAGCTTAGTTTTCGATTTGGCAAGCAACGGGGCAATATTGTTCGGTTCGCGAGCCATTCCTACAGTATGTTTAGCGTTTTTATTAGTAATGTGATTTTCGAAATATTGGGTTGTGTCCTGTTTAGAATGTGGGTGTTGTTCTTTTGTTTTTTTCGGGTTGTTACTAACGGGTTGTTATAATAAGGCCAATCAAAGTATTGGTTGATATTTTGTCGACTTACAATTTAAACATTTCCAAGAATGGAACCAAAATAAGCAATCCAAATTAATTGTCTTCAGAAAATGGAAAATATTAGACCTTCTTATGGGTGATAAATTTTAAGATTTTACCTTCATCATCACCTTCATCATCACTGGCGACCAATGACAAAATAACTTTTGCATCAAAAGGCTGTAACATTATGCTCTTTTATCTTACTGCTAGGCATAGGCTTAAAATAGATTAACAAATAAAATATTGCCAAAAAAATCCCGTCCCGTGGACGGTCGTCGTAACCAATCAAAGTAAATAATGTCCCTTTAGCCATCAACAGGATTATCAGCTCATCCGCTTTCCATCCATCGCGGGTCTAGACATAATGCTATCAGCTCAAATAACCATCCACTTTCACATTTTAACCCTTCGACTGGTCATGTAATTGGTCCAATGAGGGGAGAGTGGGTATTTCATAATCTACGGCAGTACCCCCCGTTCTCCCCCGCTACAGACGGATCAACGCTGCACAATCCCGGCGATAGAATTTTATGAGACCCCCGGATGCAGCGTGGTAAGCAGTAGTCATAAATAGTTGCGGGTGTTAGGGGTGGCTGGATGTGGCAGATTCTATTTTTTCTTTTTGTATTTAATTTATAGTAACCGTTGAAAAGGACTTTTATTAAAGCTAAAGTTGTTTAAATGGAAGGTGAAAATCATAAATCGTGTAACGATGGATAGTCGCATTTGTAGAGTATTGTAAAAGGACATGTCATAGACTTTGCTTGAATAATGTTGAAAGGTAAATAAAAAGAATAAACAAAAAAGAAAAGAAAACAAAAGAAGCTAATAGTGAAACAAGTACGAGTAGTTGACAATTTGATTTATGCATGAGGGTACTAACAAATCAGTTTCTATTCTTTTGGGACTGTTGAATAACAAATTCATTATCAATGCTTTGTTTTAGTAAGTTAGGCAACAAAAGGTATAAACAAGAAAAGAATTTATTGACTACGTTACAGAAAAGAACAGCACAAAATCCACGAAGCAAAAAATAACCCACGTTCTGACCCCATCATCGGGTAAAAAGTACCCGAAACCACGCTCAAGCCACATCCTGCGGCCCCCATATCTTTGGCCAGCACATTAATGCACTACGACTGTACGTAACTATTACGAGTGAGTTGTGGATTTGTTTTGCCGGTCAGATAGTTGAAAATATGAAAATGAGTTTCAAGTTTCACTAAGATGTGGAGCGACATCAAATTTTATGAACAAAACAACTTTTGTATTAATTCTCGTTCAAGTTTTGTGTTTTAGTTGATGTGTTGGTAAGGTAACTATAGTAGGCGCCAGATAATCGTGGAATAACGGTCATTGACCCACCTACAATTATTGACATTTTTAATTTGAAAAACGGAATTAATGACACAAAGCTGTCCCGAATCATCATCTCTCGTGATCCTTAACATTGTCTAATAATGAAAAACGATTCATATTTAATTGTTCAGGTACCTATGAACAGTTATTAGGGAAAGGTCAATGTACTTTATTCCACATTTATCTGGCGCCTACTATAGTATGTTTCTGGTAGATTATTTTTGGGTGAAGTGTGTAGTGAAGCCTCACTAGATAAACGTATCTACTGAGTAACGAAAAATGAGGTCAGTGTTCAGGTGTTTAGGATAATTTCCGTGTGCAGTAGAGTAGCCTGAAAAATGTTCAAGCAGGTAAGTACTACTGTACATAAAGTTGAAATAAATCAAACGGGTTTCCGAAGCCAGCCTAGGAAGAAGTGGCGTGACGTCCAAGACCCCTTCTGCAAGGGCTGGTTCGAGATGGCTTGGGAGAAGAATACTGGTAAGGATTTGGGAGAGGTATTTTCCCAGAAATGGGGCATAAGCTGGATAAAAAAGGAAATTCACTTCACCTCAATTTTCACGGTGATTTTTTTAAAAATAGACCGGCAGATAACGTTCAAATTAAAAATGTCACCTCACCCAATAACGACACTTTTACGAGACAAAATACTATTAATTTACTTCCCTCCCCACTCCCCCTGCCACTTATTCCATCAACCTTTCAACTCCTAACTTTTGTAACCAACTCAAAGTTGAACAGTCTTGAGAAATATAAAAGATCGCTGAGTGAAGTCTGCGGGGTGACATGATACGGACAAAAGACACCAGATTGCACCTACCTCCCCTTTCTTAAGGGGAGGTTAGCGTGTGCCGATTTATTGGGTTGTTAAGTTTTTGATGAGAGAATATGGTGGCTGTAAAGGTTGGCTTTTATAACTGTATTTTTTTTGTTTTCATGCTTGTTCTTAGAAGATATTTTAGTCTGAAGTTATCATTGTGTATTAAGCAATTTACCTATTGAGGGTAATTGATCTTCCTTCAGGAATACTATGTCGTTTTAAAACCATTATGGTTCGGATGTAGAAGGGAGACGGAGCTATACAAAACTCATAGTGCTATTCCTTTTTTATAACGGAACATATTGGTAATGGGTTCTAGTAGATTGACAAGTCTTATTTAATTTATAGACAGCATGGAAGATGAATAACAATCGTGGTTTCCAGCATCAAATTGTTAGATGGAATAAATCAGTTTTATGTTCAATCATAAATTATATTAGGAATGAATAGTTACATATTTCGTTAGACATTGAATATAACAGCTCCTACACATTAAGTAATAAAACCAAATTAACTTAACAACACTATAAAAGTGTCAACAACTCATACAATGACATGCTCATGATTTTGCATGCGTGTGAGTTTCATGAAGATATAATTTTCACTGTTTGCCTTTTCATTTAGCGTTTTTTTTTTCTCAACGCCAGCCAGACAACACCCATCCCCTTAACAGTTGCAGCGGATTTCAAGACGGACGGACGGACAGCGGGGGCAGGTAAAGGGGTCAACTGCCATCGATCGGGGTTCAACCCGCCGTAATCATACCCCACTTGTTTATTTTATATTGGAAATGTCAGAGCCGTGTGTGATGTGTGCTTGTTTCTGTAGTTGTACGGGTAGTAGTGGAGGGTTAAGATGTGTTTTGAGGAAGTGGGTAGTGGGTAGTGTTGTACAATTGTATGGTCTTTTATAATTGGTTTAGTAGCTGATTTTTTCGCGTGCTTTTCGACTTTGACTTAGAAACGAAAGCTGGGGGTTGAGAATTTGGGATTTTGTGTTTTGACAGCTGATTCTTTTCTTTTGTATTGACTTTGACTTAAAAAGCAGAACTTGTTCGCTCTTTCAAAAACTGTGAGACAATACTCATTAACATCGACAGAACTTATAGGTGATATTTAGCCCTTTTAGACTCGTGGGGTACTGTTTTTACCCGACTGCGCCAGAAGAAGGGTTATGTTTTCCACAGCGTAAGTTTTTACTTGGAAATTTGGCAGACAATCAAAGAGGGAGGCCTTTGCCTGGTCATGAGACAAAATATCTTAGACAGAGATAGCAAGGCATCACGTCGTACACAATATGTTATGTTTTTGAGATGTTTATTTTGTTAATGTTGTAACTGTAATAGTTTAACTTAAGTAATATACCTTTTGGAGATGGCAAATTCCCTTACAATATTCTTGGAGATTCTCACTTGAAATTATCAGGTGCATGCTTGTTTGTGCATGCCCCTTGGTGCCCGTTGGTGTTGCGGTCCAGCATACATCGCCACCTCAAAGAGAAGGCGACGACTTAACACCTTACTCGAGCAGCAGTGAATGTTTAATAGCGGTCACTTTGTCAGCACACGCTCTCTTGGGCTTTTTGAAAACTGACTGGGGTTTGTTTCCATTGGAAGACGTGTTCTTGGTGTGTTGAAGTATGCTGTAGAGGGTGTGAGAAAAACTGCTTATTTTTAAGTGAAACTTGAATGTTGTTCTAGGGATTTATTTTGACTGTTTAACTGTAATTAAATTTTTGCTAGTTCTGATTGAAGCTGGTGGTTGGCTGTTTGACAGCTGGTTTTCAAGAAATTTGTACTATAAGTATCTGTGTTAAATAATTTAATCAAACCAAATATTCCCAGCAACTCCTTTCACCTGTTTATCAAACATCAGTCAGTTACCGTCTCTCCACATAATCGTGCCTTGGAAACGTACCTACCAAGTGCATGCACGGAGTGCGTCGCGACCACACGGACTGTCTTACCCCTTTATGCAGGTCCCCTCAATACAAGCACTGCATATTTTAACCTTACCTCGACCACAGCCCGCTTCGTAAACGCTATCTGCTTTTGAGTCCACAAACATAACTTTACCTTACCGAGACCCGAAGCCGTTCCATTTTCAATTGTATCTTCGTTGAGGTAAGACGTCGTTTTGGCTCTTGCCAGAGCAAATAGTACTTGGCAGGTGAGTAAAAGCAAAGTCATTGGTCGCGCTTGAGATATTAGCAGCTTCAGTACTCCAGATGGGTGCATTTACGTGGAGATATTTCCGATTTGATAGCCTTTGAGGCGGCGTGAATTCTGAATGAGTTTGGCTACGGCTTGCTTTTGATTTAGGTGTCGTAGGTGCCAGAGGGAATAAAGATAGGTAATTTTTTTGGAAACGAATTTTCCGAGGATTTTATTTTTAAGATGTTGATTTGCGATAGATAAGACACAAAATAAAATATATTTCTTTCATAGAGGTACCAAACTCCGATACTGTTATTTCTTGGTCTGAACAGAATATCATTTGTGATATAGGTACCAGGGGCAAACCTTAAGCCACCTTCTCTGACGCACTAAAGCAGATCCTCAAAAAGTTTAATCAGGCACAACACGATGCGTCGCAATGGCAAAATATTTTTTTTTATTTATTATGGGTTTACTCTTGACTCTAGTCCAGGTCATAGATGACAGAGAAAAAGTCGACGATGGAGCGAGCTTACCCAGAAGAACTTCAGTTCACTATAATTTTGAAGAGATAAGGGTTGAGGGAAGAGACTGATGAATCTTTTGTCATAAAAATGCATTATACACATACTTAACTAATTATATGATTGTAGATATCACCGGAAAATTGCAGACTCCTTAAGATTGTAATAAACCTTGATTAGATTATAATTGCTCGATATTTATGAAAAAATCGTCTTGTAAACAATAAATCCCACCCAAATTCAATAGTTTCCAATATATCCGAGTCTTATTTAGAAAAAAATATTGGCAATTTCATGCGATATTTTACAATCTTACCAAATTTGCCGTTTTCCGGTGACAGACGTCATAGTTCCTGAGACGATCGACAGTCTTAATAAGTTACATTCACCAGAGGCTTTACACAAAATCCCATTATATTAGCGAGAGAGATGGTCGAAATGTGATAAGATAAGGGATTGATGACGTGGCTGTTCAACAACGTTTGTCAATCCCATACACAAATGTTTGTTTGTCTATTTGGCCGAAATGACCACATCAATATTAACTATGCGACGACTCATCCGAACTTGCGGATGATTCGTCGCCTTACAATTTTAAAAGGGGTAACGTTTTATCCGCGGATTAAATATTTTGTGGATGACTTGTCACAAGGACGGGAAATCATCAAATGACTTCTTCCGCTCTGGGTGGAGCGGAAGGGCGTGTCAGACTCTTACTGACTAAAACCCATCCGTGTTTCTTCTAAAGCCCTTTGCGTTCCAGGGCCGCGGTGACTCTTTCGAACAAATTCCGCAACCCTGGCAGACCTTCACCACGCTACTGCTGACAGAATGACACTTATCTACAGCCTCAGGTTCCTCCAGCAAGGATTGTAAAAGGCGCAGATGATGATAATGATGATGATTGGTGCAGGCGAGCACCATGTTTTGTGAGGGCCGCGCGCCCGGCTGGCCGGCCCTGCTGAGGAGCCGCTCGGCCGCCGCGCGCTCCTTCATACATCGCTCCGCTAACTCCTTGGTGGCTGCGGTGCGAGACTGGGACAACAGCCCTCTTCATCAAAGGTGGCAGTCCTACCATACGCCGATAACATGATTCATGGCGTCTAAGTTTGCATTTGTGGAAACTGGTCATCCCTTAGTTGCCACTGCCTCATTTTAATATTTGATACTATACATTGTTTTTTCTTTCTTTACATTATTCTAATATATATAGAAGCAACTAGGTTAATGTAACCAGGATTTTTGTAAACACAAAATGATTTAAAAGAGTGTCCGTGGAGTTTCTTGCACGTTCTTCTCCATAGAGATCTACGCTTTCGACCGTGCAAATAGCTTCATGTTTTTGACGGACTGACTTTGATAATTCAAAAGTATCTGATAATGGTTTATTTGAAATAAATGCTTTGACTTTGTCATATAGGTATTATTGCAACTTATTGTATGTAGTATGGTACCATTATTTGTTACTATCTACTCTTATTTATGTGTGCTATTTGGATGTTAATCTGGCAATAAACAAATTTCATTTCATTTCAATGACTCCCATAACCTTTAAGGTACTAACAATGTCTGCCACGGTCGCGGAATTTGTTTGAAAGAGTCACCGCGGCTCTGGAACGCAAATGGCATTAGGAGGAACACGGATGGGTTTTAGTCAGTAAGAGCCCGACACTTGATGATATCCCAGCCATAGAAAAAAAAACAAAAGAGGTACTAACAATGTAAGATGTACATCCTCACCTACTACTCAGATATATTACTTATCTTCTTTAAAAACAGCTACAATTCCCAGATTTGAACAAATAATCAGTCTTCTCATCCACAGACTGGTACCCATGTTTTTCATACGTCATATCAGTGAGTCCCGCGGTTACTGCAAACTAACCATTGTTCTTGCGACGACCTGCCACGCCGCCACCCGCGAGCCGGTCGAGCAGTCTGAGAAGTGACGTCACAGAATTTTTGACAAGTACTGTTGGTAGATGAGGATGGTGCTGTGTTTGTTTTCGTTTTAAATAAGGCTGGGTCCTGAATAACTTATAATGCGACATGTTTGTCAAAAAAACTAGATAAGTGCATGTTGGACTTGCACACGAAGGGTTCCGTACCATAAGTCGAAAAAAAACATGTTGCTTGTATTTCTTTTAATTCCCCTTTTATTTTTAATTTTATTTATTTTTAATATTTGTTGTTATAGCGGCAACAGAAATACATAATCTGTCAAAATTTCAACTGTGTAGCTATCACCGTTCATGAGATACAGCCTGGTGATAGACAGACAGACGGACAGTGGAGTCTTAGGGTCCCGTGTTAGCCCTTTGGGTACGAAACCCTAAAAATGGCACTGGTGATGTTTAATAAAGCTGGAATAAATGAATGATACTTACGTAATTGTTGGATTGGGAGATTTATCATTTATTTTAACTTCATGCAAAAAGCTAATATGGCGGACTAGTCAGGCATTCTCCACCAGTCAACCAAGGGTGATGAAGAGATAACATGACAGGTGAATTGTTTGAGGCGAGGAATGCTAAAACAAACAAAAAATGACACCTATCGCCTCTCGCTTTTATTAAACAGTATCTCTTAGTTAAGTAGATGTAAAACCGGCCATATTCAAAATCTCAAACAAGGTAAATAGTATTAGTATCCAAACACTAAAGAAATTAGTTGACACTAACTATCGGCCGGTTTCAATAACGTATCTACTTTTAACCAACTGTCAAATTAGCTACCAACAGTAGCTGAAACGTCAAAGGGGGTTTCAGCTACTGTAGAAGTGGGAAGAAAGGGGCTATTTTTACACAACCACATCTAATAAAATGGATATCGCGGAGAAACAGACTCCTGTCTGTTCAACAACCTCTTTTAAAATCTACCTTCACCTTTTCATTAAGTATCTAAACGGCAAGACAGACCTGCAAAACAGTAATAGAAGAGTGACCACGGATGTACTGTAGTTTCTATCCAGACCGCAAACCATTAAAAATAAATAAGGCACAAAAGATATTACAAGTAGTACACAGCAGTGTGAGTCGGTGGGCAGACAGTGTCGTCACGCGTCGCTGATAATTCGCGTTGCAGCTAAAAATGAGCTGCATATCACTGGCTATCTGTGCTCGTACAGGGTGCTGCGTTTGCGTTGGAATTGTTAATATATGTCATACTTTAACAACATTTGAAAAAATGGAATAAAATTTTTAAAAAATCTTTCAAAAGTAAAAAATAAAATTTATTGATCCTTTTAGTTTAAATATAGTACGATTCTTCGGGCCAAGCGTCTTCGCCTCGGGAGACCGCAAATTTTTGTGATTACATACTTAATTTAGTGGCGGTCCCCCGACACAGACACACACACACACACACAGACACGTCAAACTTATAACACCCCGTCGTTTTTGCGTCAGTGGTTCAAAAAAAAATCAGTCGAATGGACTATTCTATTTCTAAATTAGTTGATAGTTTTTTACAAATAATCGGTAGTTAGTTTAAGAAGGTATCAAAATTAGTCACAGAAAATATCTACTCCAAAGGTTAAAGGGTAATACCCAAGGGAATTTAAGCATTTTACGGGATGAAGATGCTAGCTGATAGGTATAAGAAATTAGAGAAGCTGTAAGAGTTCCCTTGGAGGCCAGATTATCAGGTCAGTGAAGAGGTGAGAATGGGCAAGTAAATCATGGCAAACTTTATGTTAGCTGGTATGAGTAATACCTGACTTGGCTTTAGGTTCTCTTAGATGATGAAAAATTAAGGACTTAGGAAGGCAGACAGGCTTAAAAACAAATTAAACGTTTGGTTTATTTAAACTTGAACTTTATTTTATTTAAACTTTAACGTGGCTTTGACTTCCGAATGGACAGTAGTCACTTTATTAATGTAATATGATTATTTTACTGAACTGTAAATGATGACGTTCAAAAGTGCCGTTTAATGGCCTAATTGAAATAAACGTTTTGACTTTGACTTCAGACTAGTAACGAATTATAAAAAATATATTATAGAATGAAAACCTAATAATAATAATAACTTTATTTCGGTCGCACAGATCCATAGCGTGTTAGTAACATATAAAAAAAAAACAAAAACTTATTACCTAGTGTTGTGGAGGTCTGGTAGGCAGCCGCTCCACGTAAAATACTGGTATTGAGCTGAATCCGGTTTGATTGGAAGCCGACCTCAATATAGTTGGGAAAAGGCTAGGCAGATGATTATGATTATGGAATGAAAAAATCTCTTTAAAAAAAATTCTCTCATCCAACACACCCTGTAGAACCTCCTTGTAGTACCAGACACAGTTCGCCGCGCAGGCGTAAAATAAAAATTAAAATAAACAAAAGCCAACACTCGTCCTACACCCCGGGGCCGCCCGTATTAAATCTTTTGTCCTAAGATTAGCTGTTAAGAAAGGCCTTAATACCAGCGACTACTGTCGTCTGAACCTCACTGGTACACAGTGGTACTCTAGACTGGAATTAGTCGGTTTTGTGAAAGGGGAGGGGGCACTTTTGTATCTCTTTAGATGAGAAAACTATGAGGAATGAAGTGGTTTTGTGACTTGATGGTCTTTGTTTTGTGTTTAACGTGTTTTTCTTTTGTTTTGTGTTTCTTTTTTAGAATGTGTTGTGCTCGGGTGGAAAATTGGCTGATATATTAATGTGGGTTATTTATGTTGGTAGCTATTTATTTTTTAACTGAGCTTTAAGAATAGAGTAATGATCGCCAGTCTAAAGCTCTGCTCATTTAAATGTTTGGCCCTTATTTCGTTACTCGGACATTCATATCTAGGTTGTATTAGCAATCATGCATGAACGGTAATGGATGCTATATGAGGTAATAGATATCAACCTCAAAAGTACAATAATAAATTAATTTAGAACATTTTTGACGATGACTGTACCTTGATGCAAATAAATAGTGCCTAATTAGCAATAAATAATGTTGCAACATCGAAAAATACGTAAAAAATTAATGTTATTATTTTTTAAGCAGATGATCCAATGTCATTGCGTAACCGCACCATCTATGTTTGTATCAATATCAAATAACATTCCAAATTCACCTTGGGACATCTTTAATCTGTACTTTCCCAATTATGTCTAGAGGCCAAATATTACGCAAACCATAATTAAAATTGTCTCATTTTAGTCATTTAATCTATACTTAAAAATTATAATAAATTCATAACTCTACCTAGTATTTTTCGTATAGGCGATTTCAAAAAGTGTTACAAAACATTATCATATCGATAAAAAACCCATGAATATTAAAAATCAATTAAAACTAATCAACAAAGTATATTCCTCACAAAACGCTAATCAACAAAAAACGATCTACACAAATCGCACAGTGGACAGGGCACTAAATATCTCTGGACAAAATCCCGAGAAAAAAAAATTATCTCAACATTTATCACAACGTAGAATTCCTTTTAAAAAGTAAATTCTTTTCTTTAGCATCGATGGAAAGAACAGCGAAAGAGAATTAATGCAAAACAAAAGTCCCGCTATCTGGCTGGTGGGCGGAGTGGCGGCACTAAATTACTCGATGGGCGTCAACCCACCGCCATGTATCAATCAGGCTGGCCTAGATTTATGGGACAGTTCACTTCGGAATCGTTAGCCTCCGCGACGAAAATGTGTTACTGTTATCCTATGTCTTCCGACTTTCCTCTTTTTTCGGAGGGTGGTGTTGCGTTCGTTTATCTAGACTTGCGAAAATACGAATTGCGTGATTGTGTTTGCTGTAATTCATGGGGAGAACTGTTATGTACCTGACTGAGCGCTACAAAAAAAATATAATTGAAAGCAGTCTTTTTAAAAGTTTCTTTTATGTAATTAAGTCTCTTTAGGAAACGTGAACCCATTGAGTGATAAAACTATGATATTTTTAATTTTGGATTCTGTCTTGAAGACTTTCGGAAATTCCTAAATCAAAATTCCAGGTTTGAGTCTGAAAATCCGAGCAAATTAATGAAAAACTTTCCAATTTACAATCACAAACTTTACATTACTACATAACCATTTTCAAAAGCTACAGCCAATATGAAATTCCAAAAAAAATAAACATAAAAAAAAAACAAAAAAAATCCTTTACTAGTACAGTTAGCAAAACAATAAAAAACATTTATGAAATTAACGTTTTGCAGCACAGTCTGTGTCGCCATGAGCATTGATGCTTCTGTCCCATCCTTTGTCGGCGTGAAGCACTGTGCTCTTGTCATGTTGACATAAATGGAAAAAATGCGAATGGTCCCCACACTGAGGCTAATTTCCTTTTCAATGTTCCCTGTCCATGTGTCCACGTCAGTCCGGCTTGACGTCCCTTTCAGCTATTTCAAGCTTTGATGTTGTTTTTGATGGTAATTAATTATGTTTGTAATATTTTACGTGTGTGTTTTTGTAATTAATTTGGTTTTTTTTTTGAGGCTTTAATTTTTTTGGCTGATGAGTGTCTGGTAGTGATTTGTTAGAGTAGCTGTCTGTTGGGTAGTCTAATTTCCTTTGAAAAAATCTTGGATATGAAATTATTTTTATAAATAATTATAAATGTAAATAGTTTACCAAGTAAATAAAGGTGTTTTTGGTTGATTCTTCGTATTTTAACACCGACTTCCGAAATTCAAGTTATTTTATACTTTGTAGTGTTTCCTTATTTGGAGGTCGGTTGTATTTTTTTTATTTCTCACTTTTTAGTGGTACCCCCCCACACCTAACAACACCACTGGAAAGTCACAGGAAAGCAAAACATGCAATTTTGTTTACTTGGATGATATATTTTCTGTTTCCTCCAGCTCTTTGATTTAAAAACTAAATTACAAAACCGATTTTAATAAAAATTCTATGGGAACTATCGGAACGTACATCATTTCACATGTAAAAATATTTTTTCAAATCGGTTCATAAATGACAGAGTTATGAGGTAACAAACGTAAAACAATAAAAAAATCGAATTGAGTACCTGCTCCTTTTTTTGAAGTCGGTTAAAAATATAGTTTTATAAAGCATCCTATCATCTGTTATAATATTTGAACATTTTAACTTATCCCTTTTATACCACAGTTTCTCTGAAAACTACAGTCAAACACCATACCAAGAAAAGAGAAAATTAAGACTATCCAATACTTGTACAACACAATCTTGTATCATCATCATAAACTTTCAAAAACAAAAAAATATATATTTTCACAGTCCTCAAAAGAACCTTTACGAGCCAAGTCACACGTCCCGTACGTACCTCCTTCCGCGTGCGAAATACGAGCGACACGCGTAACTGTAACGATACGATTGCGTAAACACACAACAACTCACACCTGTGCGGTATTTACGATTGTGCTCGACTGTACGCCAATTTATTCGCACTGTTGTTACTTTTGTGCTTTATAGTACCGTGCGAGTCTATTGAATGATTGGGTGAATTTTGATCGAATGTTGTGAGAGATGACTGTTCATTTGTTTTTTTTTAATGTTGTTTTTCGCAAAATAACGCTTTCATTAGACTTATCATTTTGAGACCGTTATTGTCATTATTTTGACGCTTTTGGTCTAAGGTTGATACACTACTTTTTCTTATGTCTGTCATAAAGTGTACCAGTGTGCAATTAATAAGCAGATTTTTAAAAGAAATAAAACTTAAGACCTCTTCTATCTTAAGAGAAGTAAGAGGTAGACCGACTGCAAAATATAATACTCCAGAGACTAACAAGACTAATCTTTACTACTGTCAGCAGCGCCATTCTCATCACCCATTTGAGTCCCAAAAAAATAAAAAAAATATTAATAAAAATGCAAATTTTAAGTTTAATTCAACGGTCCGATTAGCCTCCTTGAGGGTACAGTGACGTAGATAACCGACAGAGCTGAGGTACAGTCGCGCAGATAAGCGGCTTTCATTACTGGCGTGTCGCGGCGACAATGGATTGCGACAACAAATCTCGGCGCTGAGTTATTTGTTGCTTCTGAGGTTATGTCGGTGACTGTACCTGTTATTGATGCTTTTGTTCTTGATTGTAGTGCAGTCTTGGAGGTGATGGGGTGAAGGGAAGTCAGGCGGCGCCTGAAATGTAATTAGATTAAGTTTTTGGAGCATAGCATATTAGCATTTTTACAATATTGATACGCATCCAAGTCAATTACATCAATTCAAACAGCAAACAAATAATTTCATGCCACAAACACACTTACAGTTCTTTTAATAAAGTGGTTTCCAATGTTCATGAAAATAATAATAATAATAATATAATAATAATAACATTTCCTGGGACAACTCACACACGGTCATCCGATCCCAAACTAGGCAGAGCCTGTGCTATGGCAACCAGACAACTGATAAACATACTTATATATTTCTAAATACATACATATTATAGACATAAGACACAAAATCCGAACGTAAGGAACTTCTGAGTAGTTCTGAGATTGATTGAAGTATCATGGTAACTGAAATTATCACAGATTTTTAAAATTTAATATTTTTTAGAGTACAAACTTACCGAAGTCTCTTATGAGACTGGAAAAAGAAAACTTGTCGTACCAAAACCAAGTGATATTATTTAAAATACAACCGACTTCCAAAAAAAAAAAACACGAAAATAACGTTAATTTTTATTTGGAAGAATTATGTACAAAAGTACTAAACCGATTTTGATGAAATTTACATGGGACCAATCGAAACGTATAATCCTTTCACATGAAAAACAAAGTTTCCAAAACGGTTTATAAATGACGGAGCTATGAGGTAATAAACATAAAAAGAATACAACCGAATTAAGAACACTTCCTTTATTTAAGTCTGTTAAAAAACATGAAATAGTAAGCATTTCGGTGCTCACTGCAATTACCATCTTCTTCATGAAATTCATGAGCAGTTTAACGAAAAAAGAAGAAAACAAAGTGATAAAGCTCTTTTTGAAATAAAACTTCTTCCAGTACCTACAGTTGAATCAGTCGCCATGCCAGCAGAAAACAACCTTCGATTAATGTCAATTAATAACAAGATGTAACTGTCAATATCATTGGTGTAGATGTTGTTGAAATGCGGGATGATGACAACGTATCTTCAATATGTGGACAGCACGATATATAAAAACCAAAAAAAAAAATGGAACAGAATTCACATCATGACATTATCTGACGTAAATATTTGATTGAATCTTTTCTTGAGTTGGTATTTGGTGTACCATACAATAATATGTTTAGTGGCAGATTTCGAAATTGAGTATTTTGACAGAAGAAGTGTCGAACCTTACTTTAAATTAATGTCAAAAGTTAGTCGTTGCCAAAGTTTTCAGGCTGAATTATAGTTTGATAAATACTCAACTTCAAATTCTTAATTATGAACCGATTTCTAAATTAAGAATAGTAAGAAATATGTAGGTCCGGTACATAGTTTGTAACCCTTTAGTTTTTAGTTAGTGGTTATTTTCTTTTAATGTTGTGGTTTTGTGCGTCACTTCTGGCGGAATAAACGTGTTTTCTTTCTTCTTTCATTCTTTCTTCTTTCTTTTTTCTTTTTTTCTTCTTTCTTTCTTCTTTCTTTCTTCTTTCTTTTTTCTTTCTTTCTTCTTTCTTTCTTCTTTCTTCTTTTTTCTTTCTTTCTTATTTCTACATCAAGGGTCAGAATATGGGTACCTCTCGCTTAAAAATAGACAAAAATAATTACTAAATATTAAATTGATGGATATATTTTGTCTGCCGTCTATTCTAAACGGTTATATTTTCAGCACTAAAGAATTTATTATGCCTAAAGCCCGTTACAGTTTTAGACCAGTGCAGCCAGTCGGAAACGCCTAAAATCAATTTAATTTCACTCAAACACGACAGCGTAATGTAAACAGATCTGCCTTTTATAACCTCTACTTTACGATGACACCAAAGTAAACTGCGCTTGCGCATAAGACTGAGTACGTAAATGTGTGCGCTTCGGGTAATTATTGAAATTGGAAGAGAATTCACTTAGTAACCGACTTCTAAAAGGAGGAGGTTCTCAATTCGTCGGAACATTTTTTTATTTTTTTTTATGTATGTTCCCCGATTACTCGAGGATGGCTGGACCAATTTGGATTTTTTTTTGTTTGAAAGGGTATACTTCCCAGGTGGTCCCATGACCATGATGAAAAATAAACTTTTAACAAAAAAATACAACCGACTTCAAAATGAAAAGTTTTTTTTTGTCATAAATGTAATTCTAAAATTGTTAACTTCCTTCTGTGGAAAACGAATTTATTTTTTCTCCTAACATTGCGAACTGATTAGTTTATTTTAAAGAGTAACATAGTATCTATCTCTGAACCAAAATTCAGCTATTTAGTATTCAGGCAGCCATTTTGCAACTAGTTTTAAACAATTTTGTGAGTGTGCTGAGTAGACAATTATAATTGTCTACTCCGCATAAAAATAATTATTGTACACCACACTCGTAAGTATGTCATAAGTTTTTTTTTTAAATCTTAATTTTAATATTTTAATCTTTTTTTTATAATTTAAGGATTTTTGTCAAAAAAGGATATGTCAACCCCATCATACCTTATTATAACAAAGTAAATTCACTTTGTAATATAATGGTGTCACCTAACAATTGTATGCCTAATTTACCTGAAAATCAATGTACAACCATGTGTTTCATGTAAAATGTAAAACTTTAATGCAAATAAATTATTATTATTAAATAAACAGCAAAAAAAAAACGAAAAACATGAATTACAGTAAAACTAAAAAAAAACTGCTGCTCACTACTGAACGATTAATACTAAACTACATATTTTTTTAGCTGCCTCCAAGGGGTAGGTAGTAGTTTAGGGTTGCTAAAATGCTTTGAATCAGACCTACTTCCAACCTATTTAACTTTAATTCGTTTATCAGCTTATAAAGTTATAATGCACATATTAGAAATAAATATTGGCAGTACAGTGAAAATAAATCATATTTTTGCCTGTATACCAAATAGCTTTGTTCACTGTACCTAGTTGTGCAAGAGCAACTGCCATTCTGATCTCCAAAATCCGGTTATTGGGGAACACAAAGCAAGGCAGGTGTCAGACTTTCTGGGTTCTGACCACTTCAATCACTTCGCACAGAAACTGCCTCGTATTGGATACTGAGACTCTTGGACCCGAACCCATCAAAAGACCGACATTGATGAGCGTCGCTTAACCTCAAAGATAGTTGCGGCTGTTATTATTTAGCCACGAGCTGCTCTTTCATAATCTTCCTGCCCTTATCCCATGTTACTTGGGGTCGGCGCAACACGTTTTTTTCTTCCATTCTGTCCTGTAAACCGTCACGCTATCACTAACTCCCTTTTCTTTCATATCACTCCTAATTCAATCCATCCATCTTTTCTTTGGCCTCCCTCTCCCTGTCCATCCATCCACATTTATATTCATAACTATTTTAGTTACGTGCATTTCATCCCTCCTCTTCACATGACCATACCAAGATAAGCGGTTGCCTTTCAATCTTTCCGTAATTGGCGCCACATTTTAGCTACCTCTAATGAACTCATTCCTCACTTTATCCATTCTCGATACTCCACACATCCTCCACACATCAACATTCTCATCTCCGCTACATGCAATCTTTTCTCATCCGTCTTTTTCACATTCTGATCCATACAATATCACAGGTCGTATCACGGACTTATAGATTTTCCCCTTTAACTTGAGGGGCAATCCGTGGGTCGCAAGTTGTTCCAGTGACCTGTCGCCATTTCATCCATCCTGCGTTGATCCGGTGCGTTACGTCTCGGTCTATATCGCCGTCCTCCTGGACAAGCGACCCGAGGTACCGAAAGTCGGAAAGCTGCTCTTTCATAAAACAGAAATAAAAAAATCTTTAAGTAAGTACTTATTCACAGCATCCTTATTACACATAGCGTCACAGATTTAAAGATCTCGAGCTTAGTTCTCAGCACTTACTGTTAAGTATTTTGTAACTTAATAAGTTGCAACGACTCGGTATGTCATCATTTAATTAAACAGCGAATGCTCCGTAACATATAGCAACGTATTGAAATCCAAAAACACAATGTCATTGTATAATAATAAAATAAAAAGGGTAGCAATAAAACGAGTGACTGTAAATTACAATTTTAAGTGTCAAAATTAATTAATTTGGGTTATATAATTACTAAGTGAGCGACTGACTGTAAGTGACGAAAAATCAACAGAACAGTATCTTACAAACATTAATTTGAGTTACTTAAAATACAAAATGAGCAGCTTCATAATATTTGAGCGACTTAATATTTGTTTGAGTGTCAACGTTACGTCCTGCATTTTTTTCAATATTTGGCAAATGTATTTTTTATACTGAGCGGCATTTTATCTTAAATGAAGTGTTTCGAATACAAAAACCATTTTGAAAAATACACTAATGAGCAGAGTATAAGGAGCTCACATTAAAAAAATAATAATATGAAATAACTATTTGAAGAAACACTATTCTATTAGCTAAGTAATTTTATTATTGAAATTTAAGGGTAATTAAATAAAACATACTCCGTAAAAACTAAAGTAGTATGCAGTTACTTAAATCAAATGAACAAAAATAAAATAAACCTAACCTAACCTAACCAGTGGTGCGAGCGCATGGCAATGGTAAACACGCAACGCTATTGGTCCGCAGCCCAACTCACCTGACAGCAACGATTCGTCTTCCCGCCCCCATTTGAATTCGCGCGCATTTAACAATCTAGTTTTCATTAAAAAACGTATCAAAATAAAAAACATAAGCCCTCAAATAGAATATCAGGAACTAATAATCATTAATAAAGCAGCTTACAAAACTTTGCTCAAAGTGAACTTTTTAGTAGTACGTTATGTATAACCTCACTTAGAAAAATCGATTCTATCTTAATATTGAAGTTGCCCTCTCTGTATTTCCAGTCGCTCACTTAGTAATGTAGTCGCTCGGATAAAATTTTAATATATGAAATGGATTTATCACAATCCACTTTTTGTAAGCTCGTTCTGGATTTTATTATTAATCAATATTCGTCGTTAGTTTAGTTAATTTTTCGCTTACTCAAATTCATACCGCTCAAGTTATTAATACAGCATGTCATCATCAGTCGCAAAGCTTTTTTTTAATCGCTCGTTTTATAATTCCCCAAATAAAAATAGTGCATATTATACTGAGCATATTTGGTACTTATGATATATCCTTCTCAATACCAGCAGTATTCCTAGTAAGTAAGCATTTCCAAAAATTAGTATTTCAATGACTTTTTAAACCAACGTCATTTCACTCTGTTAGCAGAAAAATCGTGTTCACACACAGCCTCTCCTCAAATCGGCCGTTCGCCAAATTTTTTTGTTTCTTCCAGGAAAATTCGGAAAAGATCCCATGTCTGACTGGTGATATACTGCAATAAAATAGAGCCAAAGAATAAAAATATAAACTCCAAATACTCCCCTACGCATTCCTCTCAGCAGTTACGTTCTACCGTCGTTCCTCACGTATGTTTTGACATTCTGACGATATATTACTCCGACCAGTAAACGTTGCTGATGTACGGCGGTACACTGGGCCACAGAATAGATTGATACAGAAGGTCAACTAGGCCGTGGCGAAATAATAACCGCCGCACGTGTCAATTTTCAAGGTAAAGCCACTCTTGTCAAGGTAAGACGTGGATGAGTCGCCATCCAATAGATATCCAAACCCTTCTGTGTGTCGAAAAGCACTTTAGGCCCTTGTTCCCGTCTGTCATTTGTAGATCATTGGCAGTCGTTACGGGTAATCCGAAAGTTCACAAGTCTTGCCAAGGGTTATCGTGGTACCTAGTACCTGTGTTGTGGAGGTCAGGTATGGAACTGGTTCCAGGCAAATTGGAAGCCGAATCCAATATACACCTAGTAGGAAAAGATAGGCGTTGTGGAATTTGTTTGAAAGAGTTACCACGGCCCTAGAACGCAAAGGGCATTTGAAGGAACACGGATGGGTTTAATTCAGCAAGAGTCTGTCACTCCCTTCGGCTCCGCCCAGAGTGGAAGGAGTCATTTGATGAATTCCCATCATTAAAAAGAGGAAAGATAGGCGGATGATAATGATGAAGTTCAAAAGGTCAACCCCATAAAACGAACGAACACAGACGCACAGTGCAAGCGCACTCGGGATTGCGCCTGGCATTTGTTTGCATGTATGGGTGCGTTAGTTTTCGATCGCTGTAAGAACCTGACCTTCGGTACTTATCTACTCTGTGGCTGGACAGTGGGCCGCACAGGTGATTCTGTAGAAATACCAATAAAATACAATGGTTGCGTCAATTTCAACAAACTCCCAATGAGTCATTATTGCTTATTTTAGTGCACGGTTCGGTGTAAATAAAATTAATTATAAGTCAATCTGTTTAAGTGATTATTTTTGGTTCTTTATTTTTCTGTGATGGACTTTGAGCGGATGTTTGAATTTATGATGGCGCCTCTGTATTTCGTGTTTTTAAATAATGATAATGTTTTAATTGCATCTTCATTTTCATGTCGCCGTTTTGTGATAATTTTTCAATCACATTGATGGTATTTTGTCATCGAACCGAATATTATCTCCTATGTTTCGTCATCGTTAGTATTTAAGACAGTTTCTGGCTGGGCTGGTGGAGATAGACTTTTACCGTCTCGGCCAGTCTCACCTATTGTTTATAGATATTATGACAAGTATATTTAAATTATTTTATTGTTAACACATACTATTTTTTTAAATTGAATTGTATACAAACACACCTACTTGAATCATCATGAAATCAAGATTGAAATGCATCATTCAGAACGTGTTAAACAGGATGAATCAATAATATTTAAATGCAATTACTTGCAGGTATACCTACTTACGAAATTAACTGCAGACATAGCACTAATAAAAAGACATAACTCTTCTTCCACAAATTCAGCTCGACGTCGGAATACCACCTTAGGGATCCAGCAGAATGTCAGCCGGTCGATTCTGTAAACATGTCAAAGTGAAGGCTTGGGTGAAGTGATCACGAAGTGAGCTGTCAATTATATGGATTGACAGCTCACCTCATGAATTACAGAATCGCACTGCAGGTATATTTGCCTGTTGCGGAATTTGTTCGAAAGAGTCATCGCGGCCCCGGAACGTAAAGGGCTTTAGAAGGAACACGGATGGGTTTTAGTCAGTAAGAGTCTGACACGCCCTTCCGCTCCACCCAGAGCGGAAGAAGTGATTTGATGATTTTCAATCCTTAAAAAAAAAAGGCATTTTTGCCTGACAGCTACTGAGCTGGATTTTCAGCTTGTAAATTTGCAGTTTGAAAAAAAAACCCAACACAAAAATAAAGACTTTTTTTTTATCTATCTATCAATTATTTACAATATTTTGATATAAATATATAACGGAGTATCGGGACCATTCGGGTTTTTAGAAATAGTGACGTCAGCAGAGCTGACGTCACCATCTCCATTAACGGGCTCACTTATTGCAAATAACGAAACACACAATTTAACCAATCACGTTTTATTCGTAAAACAAGTAAAGCACACCAAAAACAACCTTAAAATTCAAATCAGCAAGAATTGTACTCACAAGACACAACTCGACCTGTCTTCTCCAAGTCCCGCTTCAAAAGTGGCTTCGCAGCGGCTCGCCTTTTCAATATCAAAACATGGCGTCGTCGTTGCGAAGTCATTACACTTATTTTTTATCACAAATTGCGCGTAACATTGATTTAAGTAACACATGATGATTTGTTAATTCATTTCACTATTTTTAGCTCTTGATTTTAACATTGGAATAATTTTACATTACTTAAAACTTTGCTTCAAACTTTATTTGCGCGCCATCTTTTTAACATGACCAACAGTAATTCAATCAACTGTTGGAATAAACAAAAATCAATCAAAAATCATTATAAAACTATTGCCTATTTCTTTTTAATTAATAAATGAATTTCGCAATCGTTAACTTGTTTTTAAACCTAAGCTTTTATAAACCTACAGTTATGGTTTGCTGTTATAGTAACAGCAAGTCATAACACGGCTTTTTACTTTGAAAAGTAGCAAACGGACTACAATAATTAAATCAAAACTTATTCAAACCTAACCTGTAATATTTAACTGTTAAACAACATTAAGTAATAGTTTATTTAAAAGTTTACATTAGCCTTGCGTCGACATATATATTTAACACTTTCACAGCAACTGCCATGTCAAATCTAATAGACCAGCATAAAATCTGACAGATCTAAGTGCCTTCTTAATGACCATTGCTCACCTGACCAAACAATTAGTATCAAATTGTATTTTCTGTACTCAATCTTGCGACATTCCACACAACTGCTACGATGGGATTGAATCATTACTTCGTCCAAGTTAATTAAAACGGGGAGTGATCTGTCAATCTTGCCTCATACTAATAAATCTGTAACAATATTAAAACTGTGCGAAAAGTGATAGTGAATTGACTATACAATCACAATAGGTAATATTTTACCTCTTACACCAGGGGTGGCAAACATTCGGACCAAACTTGTCAATTAAAAAAGCACTGGTGAAAAGTTTGAGCACGTGTTATTTTATGCCTCGTTTAAGTTTTTTTTTGAGGGTCTCGTGGCTAAATAATAATAGCCACATGGGTCGATCTTCAAGGTTAAGCAACGCTTGCCAAGGTTGGTCTGTGGATGGGTGACCATCTTAACATACCGAGTTTCGTCCGTGCCTCGGAAAGCACGTTAAGCTGTTGGTCCCGTTTGTCATTTGTCGATCTTGTCAGAAGCCAGTAAAATCTGACACCAGTCTTGCCAAGGAGTACCGTGCTAGCCAGTTGTGGAGGGCTGGCGGGCAGCCGTTCCACGTGAAATACTGGTATTCAGCTGTATCCGGTTTAACTGGAAGCCGAAGTTTAAGTTATTTCAAATCATATTTTATTTGTTGTTTAATGATTAGGGGATATCAATTTCATTTGATTTTGAAATAAAAGTTTAGTTTAGTTAAGACTTTTATTAATTTGACTACCCCCAGTAGGTGCCTACATTATTTTGGATTAAGGGATGTCTAAAAAAAAAATACTATCTTACAACTTTCAGCCTTATTTATAAAAAAAAATCCCGGACAAGTGCTAGTCAGACTCGCGCACCGAGGGTTCCGATCGAGTCTTGATTTTTTCCGAGAATACATTACCTACGGAACTTTATAAACTATAAAAGCACTGTCATTACTCTGACAAAAATATAGCAGTAGTAAGATAGAAGGACAAACTTAACTTTGTTGTTGAAAAATGTTCTCCCATATTCCAATGTACGTTGCGGTCAAATACAAGTTTGTAATAGCAAAAATATTTTTTATATGATAAAACCATAAATTCAAAATTTTCAAATGTTTCCCTGTATTTTTACTGTAAGATTTATCTTCTTGCCAAGTTTCATGACTCGAGGTCAAGGGGAAGTACCCTATAGGTTTTGATTCCCTAGTGAGCGTCAAAACATACACCACAAACGGAGCATAAACGGCCTAATCTTTAGATTGCGTTGACTTACAAGTTTTATTTTTCACTGCTCCAAGGGGTAGCAAACTTGAGTATTTGATATTAATTTCAGCTTGATTCCTCCAGGCATTCCTGAGAAAAAGGCCCTGACAGACGGACAACAAAGTGATTTTATAAGGGTTCCTTTTTTCCGACTGAGGTAAGGAACCCTAATAACTAACCTTGTGATTACTTTAATTACTGATAGGCAGATTCTTAATGATTTGAATTTGAGATGATATTCGATTTAGCAGAGAATGCCCAGGAGCTCACTCACGAGCACGAGGAGCTTAACTCATTTTTGAGTTAAGCACGCCTTTGTACATGAACTATTTTTTAAATGTGAATTAATATAAGCTGTTATGGTGTACAATAAAGAATTAAATAATTAAAGAAGAATTATCTACTAAACAACTTGAGTTCTTAAAATTTTTTTGTAGAGAATTCTAGTTAAGAACCTGCTATCAGTATTAACAATGGTTGGTCATCCCTGCACAAGTTACATAACTTCACTACTTTTTGTGTTTCTTTTATTGTTTCACTAACAGAATTTTGATTCACTTCATTGATGGGTACAATAATCTTATCTCTCTGTCTTAGTAATGACAGGTTAGAAATCAATTTCGAGTTCTTTTCGTAAGTTGGGTAAAAATGAGGTTAAGTTGGTATTGTGGTTTTGGAATCTGTATCAAGGTTTTTCTCTTGTTTGTTTTTTTTTAGATGAGACGTGTTATTAGGTTTTATTGCTATCGTGGATTAATAAGATCATGTCTGCGATGATTCAATTTTATAAGTGGCTGTTGTGAAATTATTTAATTAGTAGACATAATACAATAGTAGTTAATAGTAGTGGTAGTTTAATCGTTTGTGAATATTTTATTGTTATTTTTGTATTGTTAATAATTGGAAATTTATATTAAATTATATTGGACAGTTCTATTCAATTATATTGGATTTTTTTTTATTGTTAAATTTTAATTTTAATTGTATTATATTGAAATAATTGTGTTTTATCATCTAGCCGAGGATTGTCAATGTTATGTACGCCATTATTGTCACGAACATCAGACTAGTAATGAAGTACTTAATTTTTATAATATTTTTATGTTATATGTATGTGATGTGTCAGTACTCTCCATAAATAAATAAAAAAATAAATAAGTACAATATTTACCTATGTTTAGCTAGCCATAAAATAGTCCCTCGAAACTAAATGAATTATTTCAATTGACTTCACAAAGTCAAAAGACTTATAGTTAAAAATAATTGACCAGTTGCATTTTTTTTAATTCTCAAAGGGTCAATTCTCCTTATTTATTTTTTTATATTTGGCTACACTAATGAAATTTGTGAAGATTATACACCTACAATAATGTTACTATACCCTAACGAAGGACCTTACTCTTAATTAATGGTTGATTAGTCTAAATCAATTTGGAAGTTTGTTTCCCCTCTACGTTCTCAAAGTGCACACTAATATCTCCCCAATAATTTGACATAATATGTTAAAGACTTGGCACAGCGCTGTGAACGTGAGACGAATGGCTCCTGACTCCATGAAGAGCACAGCTGCTGGCCGTCGCAATAGTCCGCACTAGTTCGTAGTCCGCAGGCCGGATAATACAATTAATTGTTACGCCTACTGAATTTTGAGGACTAAATCTTATGTGTGGGTGTGTGGATTTATATTAGAGGGTTAGGATATGAAGTGTGTAGATCAATGAATAATTAGAACAACATCAATTTGTAAAAAAACTTTTTTTCAAAAAAATATTAACCGACTTCCAAATAAAAAAAACGCTACAAAGTATAAAAAAAACTTTAATTTCGGAAGTGTTTTTGGTTGTTTCTTCAGATTTTAACACCGACTTCCAATTTTTTTTACTTTTGACTTTTAGTGGCACCACCACTTAACAACACCACTGGAAAGTCACAGGAAGCAAAACACGCAATTGTTTACTTGGATAATTTATTTTCTATTTCCTCTAGCTATTTTGATTTAAAAACCAAAGTACTGAACCGATTTTGAACCGACTTTGAACCGAAAAAAAAAACAAAAAATATAACTGAATTGAGAATCTCCTTCTTTTTCTTCGAAGTCGGTTTTTCTTCGAAGTCGGTTAAAAAGTGATATGCCACTCCTACAAGGTAGATAGCGATCATCCTTATCATTGTAGTCAAAACACATCCGACCGGTGAACATAGATCCCCAGCATCGGCAGATTGACCTGTCTTGTGTTTCTAAAGATAACTAAACTGAATTGTTTCTAAACTTATATTTAAGTACCTACTAGTTGTAGTGTATGTATATTCAGGTGTTTTATTGGTAAGGTAAGGTTCTTTTTCGGAGGGGCAATAAATTCTCGTATTTATAATGCGAATCGCATTCGCATACACTAAAAAAAACGACATATTCCCTTACATTTTGATGTTTTTGACGTTGTTTGTCGCCGAGTTGATATTCTCCCTTCAATTTGAACGCTTTTTAACCTCCTCCTTTTTTGAAGTCGTTTAAAATAAAATAATATTTTTTCGGAACCTCCTGTTCTGAAAAAAAAACTTTGATTTCGGCAGTCGGTGTTTTTGGTTGTTTCTTCGTATTTCATCACCGACTTCCACAATTGAAGGTATTTAATACTTTGTTGTGTTTTTTTTTATTTGGAAGTCGGTTGTATATTTTTGTAAAAAAGATTTTTAATTAAAATAATGGGCCTATTAACAAACTAAGCATAATAAGCCTCAAACGTGTATGAAACATTTTTTTATTGTTTTTTCTATAGCAGTGAAGTGAAAAGTGTACATACCTAAATATTCTTGAGTAGTAAACCTCTTATTTCGCAATTAACCAGAATTTCCAAGGGAAGTTTCATTTCATGTTTAAATATAACTGACGACAGTTTTGTTTTATTTATTCTGCCTCTAAAACCCCGGCTGGCCGAACGTTTTCAGATACAAGTGACAATTCACGCCAATTTTTTTGCACGGGGCGCCTATCACACCGAAGCGTAAAGTGATTGATTTGTCAGTACAGCGGAATGTTGAGATTGATTTTGAGAATTACCTGTATGAGACTGTGTCGGTATGTATATGCACGAGTATTAACACTTAGGCACAAACCAAATTTAAATAATAGGTTCTTACCTGTATGCAGACTCTGTGCAGATACATAACTGTATTATATTGTACACAGTTATAAGAACGCAACATTTGACCAATATCGATAGACAATAAATCTATGTTGGCTTCAAATTAGAAAAGTCTAATCTAATTTGAATATTTGATCCATCATAACTTAAGACCAGTCTTTTCATGGCTCTCAATAAAATTATGAGTAAAGGTCGTAACATAAAATTAAGATCGTAATATCATCAATGTTGTGCCATTATCGATTGGTTATAATTAAATAAAACCATATATTAATAGATCATAACCAAATAAGGTTTCGTTTCTTTGAATAATTTTGCAACTAACTTAATTCGATCAGCCATATTCATGCAACAAGAATGCCTGAACTCTAAATAAGCACCACATTAAAATTTATGACTATAATTTGTCCGATTCTTAATTCGTCGACGATCCAACCGAATTCCTTCAACGCTATGTTAAAATGTTGCTTTTAACCGCTTTTTAAATGGAGAAAGCAATTTTTTGTACTTCCTTGGATAGATATTCGTAAGTGCTGTTCCTAATTGGTATGGAACGTTGCCGTGAGTACGGAAAGTGAATTACGGATATTTTTATTCATTTAATTAGGTAATTTTGTGGTGGTTTCCAGTATAACAATGCATTCAGGATGCTGTTGGGTCTACCACATTTTTGTAGCGCTTCCGGGATGTTCACCGAGGCCAGGTTTGATGGTTTTTATGCCATTATTCGAAAACGGTGCGTTTCTATTCTCGGTAGAATATGTGCTAGCTCCCACAGCATTCTGAGTGTATTGTCTGATAGGTGGGACAGCCCCATGCTGGCTTACTGGATACGGCTGCACACGTAGGTGTATATAAAGTGTGATTTTTACTAACATTAGGTTAAGACTTTTACTAACAACATATGGATCTTGTGGGTCTGTAATATTATTATTATAACACCTATTGCTATTACACGACGCGACGGTGTGATAGTCATCCGTGTCCCCGACCAAAAAAAAAGACGTTGACTTATTTACATTTTACATACAAACGCTATCCATTGGTCGTCAGTCAATCGACTTTCAGAATTTTATTTCGGTACACCAGACATGAATCCTCGACTTTTCGATATAAACATTTTTTCACTCGATTTTACGAATTGAAGTTGTTGAAAAATTGACCTTTTGGCTTTAATTGGTTTATTGATAGCTTTGAAATGTTGTTTTTTTAATAAATAAAACTCCAAGTTTTTTTTTTCAAATTGACGTTTTGCGTTTTAAAAATATGATGACGGGAGTGGTGAAGTTAAAAACGTTTTCTAGTTTCTGCTAATGAAATTGATTTGGTTTGGCAATATTTTGAATAGAGTTTGCTATAAAAATGCAGCCTAATTGTATTCAGTTTTGAATATGTAAATTGCAGTCTGGATTTTGAAGGGATTGAAATAGTTTGTTGAGTAGAATGTTTTGTTTTCGTATCTGCATATCTGTGAAATATAATCTAGCTCGTGAAAATAGGTAAATGCCTGTCTTGGCAAAAATGCTATGCAAATCAACTAAAAGGAGTAGTTTGTGAATAAAACTTAAACATTTCGCCTTCAGTTTTTCTATACGTTTACTTTAAAGTACTTGAAAGTGCATTTTTGAGTACCTATCTTAAAGTACTTGATGATAGGAAATGGATGGTTGATATCTTTTGTTACAATAGATAATTTCAAATCAATCATTTGATTCTGTGTGTGTGATTTCGTACCTGTCTTTGAAAATAATATGGCCTAGAAAATTCTGAAAAAATAACGGCTTGCAAGATTCAATTAATTAGAGGACACCGATCTGCAAAAAAATCTAATCTTCTCCAGTGTCACCATGCTCCAGCTATTCTTCCTACCACATGATCACAGTAAAATCAGCCAGATCTCCTCCACAATCAGTCACACAACCTAGGCGCTACACCCGACTCCGCCCACCCCCTTATTAGACAAAAATACACATCTCAGCATGTTACTCCGGGAGGTCCAGCCCTCCTCGGGGTTCGGCCACCGGCCTCCCCGACGGGGTTTAATTATCGGTCACTAAATTAAGTTGGCCCGTTCTGCCGCCTTGCACTTCGTGTTTTGTGAGATCGCTGCGATTGCAATATGGAGGATAAGAATGTTGAGGAGCGTAACGGTTGGGGGTGTTACGGGGTTATTAAGGGGTGTTTTGGGGTTGAGTTTTTAAGGGTTTTTATTTATTGAATAGAAACTTACGCGTTTGAACTAAAAGTTGAATAATCATCTGCCGTTTTTTTCTATCTGCGTTGGAATTGGTTTTAAAGGGTAATGTGGGTCCCAGTTACTGGGTTGTGGAGGCCAGATAAACATAGTTTGGAGAAGGCTAGGCGTATTAATTGATGTACTAATTCCTTCATACAGTGGTCAAGGTTAAGCAACGCTTGCCGAGGTTGGTCTGCGGATGGGTGACCATCTTAATTTTTTTTTTTTTTTTTAAGGATGGTAAACATACCGAGACTGTTCCGTGCCTTGGAAAGCACGTTAAGCCGTTGTTTCCGCTGTTATTTGTAGATCTTTGGTAGTCGTTGCGGATAGTCAGAAGCCAGAAAATCTGACACCAGTCTTATCAAGGAGTACCGTGTTACCTAGTTAATGGGTTGTGGAGGTCTGATTGGCAGCCGCTCCACGTAAAATACTGGTATTCAGCTGAATCCAGTTTGACTGGAAGCCGACCCCAATATAATTGGGAAAAGGCTAGGCAGATGATGGTGTGGTCAATAATTATGTTTTTCGAGAAAGGATTCAATGCTAAAAAATCGGTTTAAAACGATGGTGTCAATGAAAAGCTAGTCAAGTGGACTGGTAATTCAAAATAACAAGTCATCAAGTTTCAAACTATAAACGAATGTGTTTCAAGGGCTCTTAATCATCATGCATCATCTAGCCTTTTCCCAACTATTGTGGGGTCGGCTTCCAGTCAAACCGGATTCAGCTGAATACTAATATTTTACGTGGAGTGGCTGCCTACCAAACCTCATCATCATCATCCACAGCCCGACTTCGCCCACTGCTGAGTATAGGCCTCTCTTCTCTTGTGCCAATCCCCACGTTCCTGTGCCAGCCTCATCCAGGTTCTACCCGCGATGGCAACAATGTCGTCCGCCCATCTCGCCGCCGGCCGACCAACACTTCTTCTTCCAGGCCTCGGACGCCACTCGGTCACTGCTTTAATCCACCTATCATCACCGCGCCTTGCCAGGTGTCCTAACACCTACCCTCCTCCTTGGCAAGACTGGTGTCAGATTATCTGGCTTCTGACTTTCCGTAAGGGCCCTTAATAATTTTGCCATTTTCGTTTATCTTTTCTGCTGTCTTATATTATAGCACCACGTTAAAACGTTGGCAATCAACCTGGATCTTACAAAATAGTATGACGCATTTTCTCACAACATTTATGTGTTTTGAAGTTCAATGTACTTGTGCCCTTCTTGTTCTAGTTCCCACGCTACGAGTCAATATTTTGAAGATAAACAATGCAAGTATTGCTCATTCTGTGAACTTATTGTGACTTCAAAGTCAATTGCATGAAATTCAGAGTTTAATAAAATGGTTTTGTATAATTCAGTTTAACGTAGCTACCTAAATAAGTCTAGTTTTTAGTTCAGTAATTTTACACATATTTTGAGATTAATATAATAATAATAATAACCCTTTGTTCCAAACTGCCAATTTTGTGTATAATATAGTTATGTATATAGGTCACCGAAAAATTGCAGACTCCGTAAGATTGTAATAAATCTTGATTAGATTATATTTTTTCTGTATATTATGAAAAAAACGTTTTGTATAGGTATAATAAATCCAATACAAATCCAATATTCGTGTTTTATTAAGAAAAAGTAGTTTACGATTTTCCGGTGACATATACATAACTATATTTTGAGATTAATAGGTAAAGTCAAATCATACCAATATTAAATTAAAACAAAAATTTTGAAAATAAGAAATCTGATTTTTTTCAGTAAAACCGAACCACAGGTATTCCATACGACACTTGACGATACTTACCCAATTATAAAAAATAACGTTACGTATGTGCGTTAGGTGCCTACCACAGCATTATTTAAATCCCAAATCCTTTGATCTTTTAAATCCCACAACCACAATGATACCAAACTACTCATACAATTAATAAGCACGTGACACGTCAGCAGCACGCGTATCGTTACGCACAATACGCCATGATACGCCAATACAATACTACGCTCCGGGCGCGGGACGTACGCCCCGGGCCATCGATAGGGACATCGGGACAAAACATCACCTCTGTGCTCGACTGTACATCAAACGTCTTTGACTTTTGGATGGCTTTATGCAAGAGTATCCCTCTTTTGATTTTAAAGATTTTTTTTTTATAAAAACATGAATTACGTAAGATTACATACATAATAAAAAAAAATATTTTATTAACTTCAAGGCAATTGGACAGAGGTCATTAATGATCGTAAGTTTGGAAAAAAAAAGATATTATACCAATCAGTACTTAGTACTTAAAAATCAATTAAGTACCGCACATACAGTGGGCACGCCACAATTGCGGCGGTAAGGCCCCTCTTTGAGGAGTGGCTGGAGAGGCGCCACGGCGTCCTCACCTTCCGCCTGACGCAGGTACTTACCGGACACGGCTGTTTCGGGAGGTACCTGTTTCGGATTAAGCGGGAGGACACGCCCGGGTGTCAGCACTGTGAGGATCGCCCGGAGGACACGGTGGAGCATACGGTGGAGGTCTGCCCTGCTTGGGCTGAGCACCGCCGTGTCCTCGTCGAGGCGATCGGCGGCGGCAACCTCTCGCGTCCGGCCCTGGTTGAATCCATGGTCCGGAGCGAGGAGGCTTGGGAAGCGGTCACCTCCTTCTGCGAAGCAGTAATGCTAGCGAAGGAGGAGGCGGGCCGCACGAGGGAAAGGCAAGGCCTTCGTCCCAACCGCCGCTACAGGAGAAGACGCCCCGGGCGTCGGGAGTCGCAGGGCGATCCCCGGCCACCGCAGGCGCGGGCCTGCGGACGGCGAGCGTTGGGTGGCTCGCTGTCCGATCACCACCAGGCCCGGGTCGATGGCGCGTTGTGTTTCACGCGCGCCTCATAGAGATGTCAGCAAAGAGGACGGGGCCCGCTAGGGCCAGAGCCTGCCAGGGTTGCGGAATTTGTTCGAAAGAGTCACCGCGGCCCTGGAACGCAAAGGGCTTTAGAAGGAACACGGATGGGTTTTAGTCAGTAAGAGTCTGACACGCCCTTCCGCTCCACCCAGAGCGGAAGAAGTCATTTTGATGATTTCCCATCCTTATAAAAAAAAAAAAAAAAAAAACCGCACATACAGAACGACATTGACACTGTTGAAATTATAAACAATCATTATATAAAAAACACTATTTAAAAATAATTAAACAAAGGTAAGAGAAAAACGCCCACAGTATACCTACTAACTTCAAGTCCAAATGACGATTAGAATTATTTATGTTAAAGACAACCGTAATGGAGGTTAGTAAAAGAAAACAGGGGAACAAAATAAAACATACAAGTACAAAGTAAAATAATAATTACCTAACCACCTGAGGCGATGCGAAGATACCCGCCGCATCCGTATAACCTTTTGTTATAAAAGATTTACTTTTTTATTCAATTAGTCACATAATGCGAATGGAAACCGTCTAGGTCTTTGCCGTGAATCCGTGATACAGACAGTAGCTTTGAAATGTTAAAGCTTACGCGTAATTGGAAAATTTTGCCTTTTCACGTTTTTGTCTGCGTGTGTTCGTGTTTTGGCGCACTGTGTGCTTTTTGTTTGGTTTAGTTTTTGTTAATAAAGCTCGAGTTTTGTTTCAGTGTGCTGTTTGGTGTTGATTGTTATTTTTTTAGTGTTGTGATGTTGGTAGTAGTTAATGTTTTAGGAACAGTTTAAATATTAGTCCGGGCTAGTTTTGATTTTGGTGTCGAAATACATAATTTAGTAAAGAAAAATCCAAATGGCTGTACCATTAATGTTATCAATCAATCCAATGCCCGAAAAATCCAAATGGCTGTAACAAATTAGGTACCTATATGATTTAAAAATTGGGTATCAATTCTTGAGCCTTCAAAATTTAATGATCAACAGACTTCATACATAATTTCGTCTTAACCTTTGACACAAAATGACCACTGTTCAAAATAAGTAATCAATCTTCCGTTTAAATCCAATCGAACTCTCATAAAAACCATGTACTTGAACGCTGATTACACATATTTCCTGTATTTAAAAACTATAGGTACATAATTGTTAACGCTGCACAATGTGTAAAACAGCTTGATGTTTAAGAAAAAGTGTATTATTAAGTTTTATCGAGTAACCTTGTTTGTTGACCTGGCTGTGTAATTTGAGCATTGGTCGTGTACATATCCATTTTCACTTTTAAGCCGTTCGCTTAAAATCTCGCTCGCCTTGGTGCGATCCGATCTCATTCCGTTCTCTAGAAAAAAAACTAAAAAATGTGTTGCCTAACATTAAACGATGCTGCCTTGTTAACACTAGACTATTTCAATAAATTATTATGATAAAAATGCAATAGTTGCAATGACGAACTTGTGGTTGTATTCAAGGATCTTCATTCACTTTTTGAATGTCAAGATGATTGGGACATTGGAATTTTTGAACTGAAATATGATTGCTTTGAAAAAAGATTTTGTATATTTTGACTTAGCGTGAACTTTGACTGTTAAAAATTACATTGAAAGTGATCGAGACACACCTTCTGTGAGTATGAGGTCAACTGCATCGCAATGTTATGTCAATGAATCTATTTCACAATTCAAGTTGATGATCATCTCTCATACATTCAAGTTTTGAGGCAACCCAAAAAAAGTGAAACAACATTAATTATTTTGACAAGATCGCCACATTTGGAGCATGGATATAACGACTTCCTGCTTTAAAATAAAAGTCTTATTAACACACAAAAACCAGTCGACAATGGATAAGTAAACAAAAATAATTATCAGCTTATTTACTGTAAACATGTAAACCTTGGCCTATTTTTTTCCATATTAACATGTCTTTGGCACACTATGCGTCTTAAATTAATTAATGGTTGAATTAAAGGCGGGCAAAATGAAAGGCCAAAAACCTCATCGCGTAAGGTTAAAGCACAAATGATTGTACTGACATCTCATTAGCTAAAGCGGGGAACGATATGCCCCGGGCACTATCCGATTGTAGTGCAAGTTATGAGAGAATGGCGGAGGTAGTTGGGCTCATAGTTGCATTGTAAATAGGATGATTTCTTTTGAGTTTTTAATCTAAGAGATAAAGTAACATTGAAGACTCACGAATAAGTTTTTGGGAATTAATCGTGATTCTGTCTGAGGAGATCAAATGTTTTTCTGTTTATATGTTAGCAACATTTCTGAAAATAGATAAAATGATCCAATTAAAGATCTTTCACTGACAGAAAGGTACACTAACGCTAAGTGTCATAATAACTATATTTTATTCCTAAAAACTCCACCGCAGTCAAACAGCGAGTTAAATCAAGTCTCCGGCGTAAAATTTAACGCTTCAAGTGTTAATGGCGTTTATTTTTACAACGTTACCAGATTTTTAATCCAAATTTTCTATGGACAACTTTAATTTAGAATCTGTTAATTAGTTTTTTTATGAATAAGCCTGAAAGTGCCTTATTATTATATCCAGCTTTTGACGTGACAACGTCTAATAAATCGATGAACGCCGGCTGCACGCACGAAAAAGGATGACTCATTGTAACGTTACGCTCATTGTAACGTTACAATGTTTTGTTATGACGTTGTCACGTTAAACTATCGTCCGTAAACTGACTTTATAGACAACCATTTTTTTTAATGGTTCCCTTTTCTTTCTTTTCAACAAGTGTTCTTTAATCGCGCTCGCTGCTTCTTATAACTTACACCACGTCATAAGGCTGAGTACACCACATATCTGTATTTTTGCCGATCAAAGGAGCGTTGCGCATGACGGCCGTTTGAACCGGTAATCAAATTAGCTGTGCTTCCCATTCTCAAAGAAAAATGTGTGTCTATCAGTCCCTGGAGTTGCCAACAAAAAATATTATGTTGTTAGCAGTCATTAAGTTTGATATTGTGAATTGTAAGGGAAAATGAAAGGTTGTTTGTATTTGATTGAGTTTTCCTGCTTTGTTCGTCTATTATTTTTACAAGCTTTATATTAACTTGTTTTCGTATCGGTGTCCAGTAGGATTTTAGTAATCTATTTTTTTTTGTTTTTGAAGTGAAACCACTTGAGGGGGCGTTGTGCACTTTTTGGGATGGATAAAAAAAAATTAAACTTGCGTCAGGACACGTGACCTGATCGAAAATTCGTAAGAAATATGAAATGTTAAATTTGTAATGTAAAATAAATTGCCGTTTGTGTACGATAGCGCAATAAATGAATATTGTATTTTACCATATAAATTATAGTACTTTTAAACAGATAATTAAAGCAATTTGTGTGAAATTATTCCCTAACCATTCCAAAATATCAAAAATGCACAACGTCAATGTTCAAGTTTTCACTTCTGCCCTCCGGCACTCCTGGAGTGCAACCCGTTGTTTTTTTTTTTGTGGAAGGCATGCATGAGGTATGTCAATATAAGGATTTTCTTGTAAAAACGAAACTCATTTGTCGGCTAGCTTAATGGTGAAGCTTGCTTGGACATGGTCACGGTTGAGGACTGCAGGAGTTAGTAGTCATCATATCAGCCGACAGACGTCCACTGCTGGACATAGGCCTCCTCCAAAGGAGGATTGCCATAATCGCCACGCTTGGCAGATAGGTTGGCGAACGCAGTATAGCTGTTGCAATGCACAGAGAATGCTGCTGCACATGCTCTGGTGAGTCCCTTAGTTGCCTCTTACGACACCCACGGGGAGTTCTGGGTCCAGAAAAAGACCTAAGCTAAAATTACCAAAAAAAACCTATTTGTCCCCATAATTATTATGATTGAATATTTCCCAGATTTCAAAGCTTTTTCACATGTCCAATTTTTTTTATTTAATATGGGTTTGCTCTTGACTCTAGTCTAGGTCATAGATGATAGAGACAAAGTCGGCGATGGAGTGAACTTACCCAGCCCAGAAGAAGCCTGTTCACTCTAATTTTGAAGAGATTAGGGCTGTATTTTTTTGGAACATACCCGCTACACGTCCAACCAGAGAGAGCCAAAATCAACGGTGGCGACCACCAGAAAAGCACCAAGTCAATGAAGCTCGATGAGTTCCCGAGAAACAATTCAAGAGTCTTGGGTCCCGCAACGAAATTCATCAGAAAAGAACAAAAAAAAAGTAAGAAAAATATTTACATTATCCTAATTTTAGATATTTACTTAAATTCTTAATTGGGGAAGAGGCTGGCCAGTTGTCTCTTAGGTCATCTTGATTATGCCCATAGCTTCAAGCCATAGATGGCACATAAGTGGCAAGGTATTATTTCTGTGTTTTTGTCACGACACTTATTATATTTTTTATTAGTATCTATTTCCACATGAACAGCGGGCTTGGTTTCCGTACGTCATATCCTAGGCGACCACTGAAAATCAGCGCCGTGCTGTGGGTCCCCCACGGCACAGCATTATGCTGAGTGGAAGCCCTTTTGCCTCAACCACGACATGCATCTACTTTATACCTACTCATACTTTTGTATTTTTTTTATTTTTTTCTTATTTCGTTTTTAACGTGTTTTTACTAATATTATTTAAGAACTACAAACACTAGGGTTTAGTTTAAGAAAAATAAAATTATGCATGTGGGGTATGTCGTTTTGTGGCAATTAAATACTTTTTCTTTATTTCTTTCTTTTTCAATATTTCCATCTAAAGGACACAACATTGCAAATCGTACAAATCTCCCCTATTAACACGTAGGTACGCTAAAATATTTTTCCCCGACTACCTATTTATACTGAACTGCCAATCTTCCCCCTTACAGTCGCACCGTGATGGTATAAACGTACTCCTCCCTATCGTAAGCCCCTTTAAGCCCTAAATTTTGTTGCCGTACTGATTTAATGACGTCACATGACGCCCTCTATCGAATGTCAACTGGCATCGTTTATTATCCTATTTACGGAAACAACCCATCTCCATCAACCCTTTCAAAGAAAATTCTACCCTACGCAGTTGTGATAAAATTTAATATTGTCTGGTTAAGTAGTTGAGTTGTGAAAGGTACAATCGCGCACACAATGCATAGGTTAGATATTTGAGTCACGAATCCATTTTATGACTAATTCCATAACTTTGTATGTGAATTTCGGGATCAGGTAGGTACACATACAGCGTGTATGTTTACTGTGTCGTATCTTCTTCGATCTTGAGCCTGAGGGGTTTGATTTAACGGGGAGATCATGCCCGGGAAAGTACAGCCGGATATTGTTTATATTGTACTAGTTTTTGGGATGGTAGATTGTGAGGAAAAACTAGGGCCTTAGAAAGAAAGATAAGAAGAATAATGTATTTTATTAGAAGACACGCTGATCTAAATCAAATATGATGATAATTTCAATGGAATTTTTCTTTTAGCTAAGAACAAAACCAATCAATTTTCTAACTGTGGTGATTATCGTTCGACTTTATGGGTGTTCTATAACACATGATTGTCTATCCTCTCGTAGGCCGAGCGGGCTTAATCAGGTGTGACGCCATTTTTTACTGTTGTGTCTGCTATGATGGCCGCCAAAGGTAGTACTTTGTCTTAGTTTTGCTCTATCTTGGGATTCCTAAACTGTGATAGAAGTCCTGACTTTCTCCAGGAATCTTTTCGTTGGTCCTCCTTGTTGTTCAACTGTCCGTTTGCAAAATATGTATTACTATGTCTTTATTCGTATATAATAAGCGTCCTTTTTAACCTACTTAAAAAAAAGAGGAGATTCTCGATTCGGTTGTATAATATTTTTTTTTTTATGTTTGTTACCTCATAACTCCGTCATTTATGAACCGATTTGAAAAAAATCTTGTATTATGTGAACAGATATACTTTTTGATTAGTCCTTAGAAATTTCATCAAAATTGGTTTAGTAGTTTTGTTTTTGAATCAAAATAGCTGGAAAAAATATGTCATAATGTTAAATGAAAGGAAAGGAATGCGTATTTTGCTTTTTTGTGACTTTACAGTGGTGTTGTTAGGTGTAGGGTACTATTATAGGTACTAAAAATGAAAAATAAAAAACTTTTCGACAAAAAATAATGATAAAATAAGTGTAATAGTTGTTTCTTCGCTTTTAACACCGACTTCCGATATTAAAGTTATTTTATAATTTGTAGTGTTTTTGTTATTTGAAGTCGGTTGTATTTTTTATCAAAATGTTTTTATTCCAACAATGTTTTGATGGGCTGCCAGTTTAACCTTACCCGGTGATTACCGGTATTTTATCTGACCTCTATATTCAGGCAATACCTGAAAGCTTTTCTGTAGCATTATTTGTATTTTAGAAAGATTAATTATTGGAGCCGAGCACAAACTATGCTCAAACTATATTCTACCCTCTGTGCCCCAAAAAAAGCTGCCACCAACGACACCGTGGAAGTGGCAATATTTTGTGCCACTCAAATCTAAGTAACTGGCACGACGCCACGGACATAAAAAACAAGAAGAGATAAATGCAGTTGCTAATTTAGAAACAATTTTAACGTGTATTACAAAGTAATCAAACCGTATGGTGTATACCGAGTGTTTATAAGGCACTTAAGTCATTAGCCAATAAGGAATTGTTGGAGATTATCTACGTTACGTCACTGCAATCTCTACATAACCGCTGCTTCAAGAGTTGTGTATTATTATAAGTGTTAGGTTCTGAATTCCCATTATCATTTCAAGCGAAAGCCCACTGCTGGTCAATAGACGGGCCCACGTCTATTGACCAGCAGTGGGCTTTCTCCTAAAATCACCACATCGATCTGAAGTTTCCGTACCCAAAGTCCGGGACATACTCGTAAATGATTATAGTTTATTTTACAGAAAAACTTCGCTCGCTTTAAAGAACAATATCTAAGGTGTCATATCTATACTAATATAATAAAGCTGAAGAGTTCGTTTGTTTGAACGCGCTAATCTCTGGAACTACCAATTGGATTTAGATTTTTTTGCTGTATACGACAGCCAAATTTATGGGGAATGCTATAGGGTCTATAACATTCCTCATGAATATGGCTAGGATATAGTATAGGCTATACGGGAAAGGGAAATTCCTACGGAAACGAGAAAAAACGGGATATGCGCGTACGAAGTAAGAAAGCTAGTATCTCTATATTCATGAAATCTTTTTCATAGGCGTGCAAGCGGCAATAAACAAACTTAATATTCGCATTTATAAATAACTAGCTACCGACCGCGGCTCCACCCGCGTTAATGTCGAAAATTACCCCAAGGACTCCCAGGATGAAAGAAGATAGTAGTAATAGAAGTATAATATGTGTTATTCCAGACTATAATCTACCTCTATGCCAAATTTCATCAAGATCCGTTCAGCCGTTTTGATGTGAAAGAGTAACAAACATACATCCATACATACATTCTCACAAACTTTCGCATTTATAATATTAGTAGGATATAGTAGGATAGGAAATAGGATATTAGAAAAAAACTTTTAAAATGACAAAAATTATAGAATCCAAATAACATTACCTAATCCAGTAGCAAATTTAGAAAGATACTGAGACAACCAAGTCATCACTAGTATAGTAGGCGCCAGATAATCGTGGAATAACGGTCATTGACCCACCTACAATTATTGACATTTTTAATTTGAAAAACGGAATTAATGACACAAAGCTGTCCCGAATCATCATCTCTCGTGATCCTTAACATTGTCTAATAATGAAAAACGATTCATATTTAATTGTTCAGGTACCTATGAACAGTTATTAGGGAAAGGTCAATGTACTTTATTCCACATTTATCTGGCGCCTACTATAGACAGGTGGAACCAATCATGACAATGATCATAATGCATAGATCATTTTCATCAAAAATGCCCTTTCTAATTCACGTCACTCATAAAATTTGCAGGAAACTACCGTCAAATAGCCAGTAAAAGTAATAGACGTAAAGGTTAACCAGTGTCTGCCATAATCCGTCATTATTTATGTCGAATGTCGGCGCGGGCGCAAAGTGTAGGCGCTTTTTATTTTATTATTCCACGTAATACTTTTTACTTTCACTGTACCTCGTACCGGACCAAACTAGTTAGAAATAAATTATGTGAGGTGATGCAGGTGTGATTAGAAGCATTTTAGTGTGTTTTGGGAATCAGTTAGATTTGGATTACATTTCAAAGTTGTTTAATTTGCCTGTTGTTGTATAACAGAATGGTTTGTACATACCGATGTCCCGTTTCGCCATGTACCCGTGTAAATTTCTGACCTAAATGGGTTTTTAGGCTTTTGGATTTCCAACTACAATGATAAGGACACTTCATTGCTTGCAGCGTTACACTCCGGAATATCTTTGAAGTTGCGAAGTAAGTAACATGAAAAATTATACAAAGAAAGAAAGAAAGAATAAAATTTATATAGCACAGGTAGATAGATATATTGAATGATTTGTAACGTCTGTCAAATCTAGTACTTAAATTTTCACGTTATTTCTATTTTTTGCACTGGTCATAGAGATCCATGTAAGATTATAGACGTGAGTAGTAACAACTCCACATATGTATGTATGTTACATTCAACTTGAGCGATAACATCATGCGCTTGCGCGCATTCTTGAACTAAACTTGTTTTAATATTTTAACGTAAGTTACCTCTGACATTTTAACATAAGTCTAGTGTTCTTTTGGGACTTTCTACTCTTCTAGATTGACTAGTTTTCATCCCAACCCTACCTACACGATGACGACATGACATATTATGTAAGTTGAAAATGACGGTCACTCTACGCACAAAATGCATAAAGATAATAAACTTTAAAAGAGTGAACAAGATAAAAGTGGTCATTATTCAGATTAAACTCCTTATTTTTTGGACTTAGTTGACTAAGAGTAGATACTTTTATGGTTCTGAACCTGTGTATGGATAAAACAGAACCTTCATGAATCAGTGGGTTCTGTGTCTGTCTGTCTGTCAGTGTGTCTGTCTCTCCGTCTGTCACAGCCGATTTTCTCCGAATCTACTAAACCGATTCAGTTGAATTTGGTACACATATAAACTTCTGTGACGGTTCAAATACGGAAGAAAATAAATACATATACAAAATCGCTTTTTTGGGATACAATTTGACTCTATATTGTGACATCAAATCAAGGGGCTCATAGTAAGGGCCTCAAAAGTATTGTGTATATAATCTTAAAATATTCTATTCCGAAGTTATTAAGGAAAATAGATGAAAATTTACCTTTATATATTATATTATATTATATCTATAGATTACAGGAAAATCTATGAAAAATCTAGTATTTTATAGTAACATGTTAAAAACATATTTTTCGTTCGGAACCCTTTGCACGCGAGTCCGACTCGCACTGAGCCAATTTTTTTACTACGTTTTTACTTTTCAAAAACCGAAGGCTCTGTTTGCTTATTTTATATCAAATGATTTAATTTTGTCTGGTGCAAAGTCAAAACCAACTGTAGGTTAGTAAGAACAATCAACAACAAAAACCGATTAATGCACATCATCTAAATTAACACATACGTTAATCTGTTTTATCATTTCATTTTGAGAGCTAAGTGTTCATCTCTTTTTAATTTCTATTCCGATTTAAATGAAATATTTTTCTCAATAATTTAGAAAACCGAAGTGATAATCGACTTTTGTTGCAGACTGTACTACCGAAAAATTAATCCACAATAATATTAAAACTAATTAATAACTCCAATTAATAACTGAATCATTGCGTTACAATTATTGATATTTATTTTAATTTATTGCAAAAACTTGTGTTTATGACGTGTGTTAATTTGAAGTTAATTGGTGTACATAATTTAGCGGTAGTTCGGTAGTGACCTAGTGGTTGAGATCGGGGGTTCGAACCGAAGCATGTGTTTTGTGTGTATTTATAACACTTTTGGTGCCCCCGTCGTTATATGTAGCGACGAACCAATTATTGTTCGACCCATATGCTGAGTTCTGGGCACTGAAAGTGATAATCTATCAGTAGGCTGGATAAATGGGTAAGGCGTCCCAAACGTATCTCAAAAGCGTTTACTTCTCATGGTATTTCAAAAAAACTTTGAAGTCTTTATTCTAATATTTAATTTAATTTATCTTAAAAAAATTGAAATCTCATACCACGTTTATCGACATACCACCACTAATTATTGTATTTGTGAGCTGGTTTAATTTGACATGCCATATAATAATAATAATAATAATAATAATAATAATAATAATAATAATATTAGTATAGATCAACTCCGACCGAACTTCGGCCCCGATTACCACGGTTGCCTATGCACAAAAAGAATAGGGCGCTGGTGTGTGCTTTGGACTCGCTGCTGCAAAACATCTTCGAAAGCAGCGAGAGCCTCGTTGATACGCACTCAATCCTGTATTGCGGGGCTGTTGCGGCATGTCGTATAGCAAACGTAAAGTTTCCTGGGTGTGACGAAGCTATACGACCAAAGCCAGCTGCACCAGCCTGGCAGCGCAGGATCGAGCGGCGTATCGATGAGACTAGGGCTTCAGGGAGGGCAATACACGACCACGTGTGATGCGCTTTGTGAGGCGGGCGTTTTCGGGGACTGAAATCAGCCCTCGAGATTTCACGTCCCGTGTCACAGAGCGCATTGACTTCCTGAAGCAGAAAGTTTGTGCATGGGCAAGCCGTATTCGGCGGTACAAGCGGCGGGTTGATCGATACTCGCAGAATCGCATGTTCCAGAGCGATGAGAGGTGGGTATACAGAGCTTGGGAGCGACCTGAACAAAGTGTGACAGACGTGTGCCGCCACGAGTATATTCTGGCGCAGCATCTGGTCGGTGCCCATCTGTCACGCTGAAGGTGGCTGGATGCGCGATGTCGAGCGCGTGTGCGAAGCTATACCACAAATGGAAAAAATTACCATAACAACATTGGATGTAGCCAAAGCAGTCCGTCCGTTACCGAATTGGAAATCTCCTGGACCGGACGGACTGCACAACTTCTGGCTTAAGTGGTATAGCAGCTCACACGCGCTCCTGGCATCTCAATTCCAGTCATCCTTAGATTCTGGGTCGCTACCACAGTTTCTAACAACTGGCGTTACCCACCTGCTCCATAAGACAGGTAGTCCCACGGAACCCAAGAATTATAGACCGATTACTTGTTTGTCGACGGTCTATAAACTTCTTACATCCATCCTGAGAGCGAAAATTAATGAGCACATTGAGAGTAACTCAATTATGTCCGCCTCTCAGAATGGATGTAGGAAGGGGTCCCGCGGTACTAAGGAGCTACTCCTCATAGACATGACCATAAGCCAACAGGTTCGTCGATCCCGCAAGGATCTGTCGACATGTTGGATAGATTACAAGAAGGCCTATGATTCTGTGCCACATACATGGCTCATGAAGGTGTTGGAGTTGTACAAAATAGACGCAACTCTACGCACCTTCCTTGAGTCATGTATGAGGCAATGGAAAACAGTCCTTCGCTATCCAGGATGTCGACCGATCCAAGGGAGTGATGAGCCTGTATGGATTAAACGGGGAATATTTCAGGGCGACAGTTTGAGTCCACTTTGGTTTTGCTTAGCTCTGAATCCTCTAAGCACACTGCTGGAGGATTCAGGCCTAGGCTATCGGTTGAGAAGAGGTGGTCAGGCCATATCTCACCTTCTTTACATGGATGATCTGAAACTCTTTGCACCCAACAATTTGCGACTGATGGAGCTACTAAAGGTAACTGAAACCTTCAGTAGTGCCATCAGGATGGAATTTGGTGTGGACAAATGTGCAGTCATGCATGTAAAGAAAGGGGAGATTATGGAATCTGAGGGAATTCACCTCTCTGATTCCATACAGGTTAGATCCCTCAGCTCAACCGAAACCTACAAGTATTTGGGTATGTTGGAAGCGTTGGGCATTAACGGTACTGACATGAAGCAATCGCTGAGGGAGCGCTTCTTTGGCCGCCTGAAAAAGGTTTTAAACAGCCTTTTGTCGGGCGGAAATAAGGTGCGCGCCTTCAACGGTTGGGTCATGCCGGTATTAATGTACACTTTCGGCATACTCAAATGGACTCAAACCGAACTCGACGCCCTGGATAGAAGGGTCCGTACACTGCTGACCGCAAACCGGATGCATCACCCACGATCGTCGGTGATGAGACTGTACATCCCGCGGAAGTGTGGAGGTCGAGGCTTTTTAAATGCTAAGACTCTCCACAACCGCGAGATGTGCAGTCTCAGAGAATATTTTCTCAAAGCCGATGTGGGTATGCACCGAGATGTGGTCGCAGTGGACAAGGGACTCACCCCGTTGTCCATGGCTAAAGAGAACTGGCGCACACCTGTGATACTTACTACAGATGACCGCAAGGAGGTATGGAAAGGTAAGGAGCTTCACGGGCGCTTCTATCGGGCTCTTCATGGGTCCGATGTAGATTTTTCAGCGTCCGTGGCCTGGCTACGTTTCGGAGATCTCTTCGGGGAAACCGAAGGTTTTGTCTGTGCGATTATGGACGAAGTTATCTTGACGAATAACTACCGGAGGCATATTATGAAGGACGGGACGGTTGACATGTGTCGGGCATGCCACCGTCCGGGTGAGTCCATCAGACATATTATCTCTGGTTGTTCTCGTCTTGCTAACGGCGAGTACTTGCACAGGCATAACCAAGTGGCCAGGATTATCCATCAGCAACTTGCTTTGAAATACAATCTTGTGGATTCTGAGGTACCGTATTACAAGTATGTGCCCGACCCAGTTCTCGAAAATGACCATGTCACTTTGTACTGGGATCGGTCTATCATCACTGATAGGACTATTGTTGCCAATAAGCCGGATATCGTGGTGATAGACCGATTAGCGCGCCGCACAATGATAATCGATGTTACCATCCCACATGACGAGAACCTCGTGAAGGCTGAGAAAGAGAAACAAATCAAGTATCTCGACTTAGCACACGAGGTTGTCGACATGTGGAATGTGGACTCGGCTGTCATTGTGCCGATTGTCGTTACGGCCAATGGCCTGATGGCCAAAAGCTTCGACGACCATCTGTCGAAGTTGGCGTTACGCAGTTGGGTAAAGGGCCTGATACAGAAGGCAGTACTCCTCGATACGGCTCGTATTGTGAGGAGGTTCCTTTCTCTGGAACCCTAACCACCGGTAGCTTGGACTCTGCTCCCGACACCGGCGGACTACTATTTTTTATATTTTTAAATGTTTTTTTATTTTTTTAATTTTTTAATGTTTTTTAAAGAAATATTTAAAAATGTAAATTAGTATGTAAGGAAAATAAATAAAGAGAATAATTATATCATGGGACAACTCACACACGGTCATCCGATCCCAAACTAGGCAGAGCCTGTGCTATGGCAACCAGACAACTGATAAACATACTTATATATTTCTAAATAATAATAATAATAATAATAATAATATCTTGGGACAACTCACACACGGTCATCTGATCCCAAACTAGGCAGAGCCTGTGCTATGGCAACCAGACAACTGATAAACATACTTATATATTTCTAAATACATACATATTATAGATAAATTACACCCAGACACAGAACAAATGATCATGCTCATCACACAAAGATTTGTCCTGGGTGGGAATCGAACCCACGACCTCCGGTTTAGCAGTCAGGGTCACTAACCACTCGACCAACAGGTCAGTCATATCCAATTCTATTGTATTTATTTAATGTGTGATTTTAAATTGTATTATGTGATAGTTATGGGCTATGCTTGAAATATTTTTTAAAACATGTTTTTTATTCATGGAAATGAATAAACCGCTTTGAATTAAATTTGATATGTATACGTCAGATACCTACTAGAGGATCTAGACAAGTTACGTTCTGTAAGAAGTAGTGGCGGAAGTGATAGTAAAAACGTTTAAAATGTATGGGATTGACAAACGCTGTGGAAATGTCTCGTGATCAAACCCCTATATTTTGTTACTTTGACAATCACATTTGCTGATAGAATGACGCTTTCTACAAAGCCTAATACTGGCACTTCACTTGGTGTATTTGTCCAAATATTCGCGTGAATTGTACAATCCAAAAATCACCTTATTTCGAAAATCATAAGGTATATTTTGTACGTGTAGAAGTGACGCGAATATTTTGACAAATACGCCAAGTGAAGTGCCAGCATAAGTTCTAAAAAGTAAGTTAGTAAGGAACTTTTTCAAAATCACTCTCTCTCTGTTTGAACTCTATTTCAGTAACGTTCATAATTAACTTGGTACATAAATGCTGTCATTATTATATCGGTTTCTCCATAATTATTCCAGTTTAATTTAAATCCAGGGTCTAAGTTCCGTTCCAATACCTTTTATTCTTAATCTTTACCTATAAAAACTATGTCAATAGCTCAATAACAATTAGTATCCTTATGGTCTATCAAACATTTCCTAAAAAAGAATCACTTTCGATCGTAAAACCAAAATGTTTTGATTTTGTTTTGGTATCGAAAAGTGTGGGCGATCTGTTATATAAAATGTTATGTGGGTCTTTTTTTTAAGGATGGGAAATCATCAAATGACTTCTTCCGCTTTGGGTGAAACGGAAGGGCGTGTCAGACTCTTACTGACTAAAACCCATCCGTGTTCCTTCTAAATCCCTTTGCGTTCCAGGGTCGCGGTGACTCTTTCGAACAAATTCCGCAACCCTGGCAGGCTCTGGCCCTAGCGGGCCCCGTCTCCTATGCTGACATCTCTTTGAGGTGCGCGTGGAACACAATACGCCATCGACCTGGGCCTGGTGGTAATCGGACAGCGAGCCACCCAACGTTCATCGTCTAAGAGTTTGACATTGTTTTCTAATCGTAGATTATTATCTGCCTGTTACGAGAGAATAGGATGAACAAAATACCTTATGTGTTCCTATTCTCTCGTGATATCATTTAGAATTTAATTAGGATGGTAGCAAGAGAAGCACCGCGCAACTAGTTTTTTTATGAAAACGAAATAAATTAATTAAATACCCATATTAATACTAGTATGTTTAATGAAGTGAAACTCCTACTGAAACCTTTCCTGTATTTTTTAAATGTTTCTTAAAAAACCAGGACCTGTAAGTAAAATTAAATTAAATTAAGTTGCACCACAAAAGACATGATCGCAGTTTTTGGGGTTAATATAATATGTACTGCGCCGAATTTAGGGTTGCTAAAAGAACCTCAGAAAGCACGTTACGCCGTTGGTCCCGGCTGTCATTTGTAGATCTTCGGCAGTCGTTACGGATTGTCAGAAGCCAGGAAATCTATCAATCTCTTCAAAATTAGAGTGAACAGGCTTCTTCTGGGTAAGCTCGCTCCATAAAATACTCGTAAAATACTGGTATTCAGCTGAATCTGGTTTGACTGGAAGCTAACCCCATATAGTTGGAAAAAAGCAGGCAGATGATGATAGATATTGCCCCGACGGCTTGTATTTGTGCTGCCCAAAACTTTTTCAGTGACTTTACAATAATAGGTACGACAGCTTTATCCTAATACGGTTATTATAGTTACCGAAAACAAACCAGATTCACCACCATTACTACTCTCTATTAAAACTACACAAACACTAACCACAAATCTTATCAGATCTGAGATCCGCTCTCAAACAATACATAACCTTGTCTCAAGTAGACCGTTAATACTTTTATTAACTTACATTACAACATACCTGACTATCTTAAATCGTTCAATTTTGTAATAGTAATATGTAAAGCTGCAGTCACAAGATAATTTAAAGATAAATCTTAACAGTCAATAAATTTTAATCAAGAGTTCGCAGTAGACCGGATGAAATGGAAGACGGGAAGAGAGGTATTTGCTTTGCAGTGGGGCAATGTGGGCTGATAAAAGTTGATCAATGACGGTGCCTCGGGTAACCTCTTTAAGGTTACTTGAGGCACCGTCACGGAGCAACTCTGCCCACTGGAAAATCCACCTAAGACTGCTCTGCGTTGTCTTTGATGCAGTAACCACAATGGTGGGAATCGAGGTGCTTGGTTCTAAGTCCGAAGCATTCATTCGGGCGAGCACCTTTGCCAGGCGAAAAGTAAGGGTGCCATGCCGATTCTCCAACCATACCTTAATACTGAATACTCATATATTTATTGCTTTTCCACATGTGAACTTAGGTGGTAGGTTGTAACAAAAATATGATCATTGAGGATCCTGTGGGGCACAGCAAAGTAGGAAAGAGGAAAAGTACTTTTTAAAATAAATAATATATTTTATAAAGTAATTAAAAACACATGTACTCACCTAGTTTAAAATTTATCACTTAAATATTCATTGATATTATATAGTATAAATGCTGTTATTTAGTTATTAGAAATTGATTTGTGAATATATAAAATTTTTGTTGTTCTTTAATTATTTCTGGCAATTTATTATATATTTTTATTGACATGACTAGTGTACTTGTTGAGTGTATTTTTAGCTTAGAGCTTGGTAAGTTTAACCTATTTTTATGGCGTAATGTAAATTTTGACTGTATAATGTAATAAACGGAACCTCAAAGGATCACTTCGTTGTCCGTCTGTCGGTCTGTCACGACCCTTTTTCTCAGGAACTTGTGGAGGTATCATGTTGAAATGGCTATTTTTGCATCGTTTTTGCGACATACTTTGATACTCGCAAGTAAATCAAAATCTATGCGGTATATCCCGTTGACAATCATCAAATGACTTCTTCCGCTCTGGGTGGAGCGGAAGGGCGTGTCAGACTCTTACTGACTAAAACCCATCCGTGTTCCTTCTAAAGCCCTTTGCTTTCCAGGGCCGCGGTGACTCTTTCGAACAAATTCCGCAACCCTGGCAGGCTCTGGCCCTAGCGGGCCCCGTCCTCTATGCTGACATCTCTTTGAGGCGCGCGTGAAACACAACGCGCCATCGACCCGGGCCTGGTGGTGATCGGACAGCGAGCCACCCAATGCTCGCCGTCCGCAGGCCCGCGCCTACGGTGGCCGGGGATCGCCCTGCGACTCCCGACGCCCGGGGCGTCTTCTCCTGTTGCGGCGGTTGGGACGAAGGCCTTGCCTTTCCCTCGCGCGGTCCGCCTCCTCCTTCGCTAGCATTACTGCTTCGCAGAAGGAGGTGACCGCTTCCCAAGCCTCCTCGCTCCGGACCATGGATTCAACCAGGGCCGGACGCGAGAGGTTGCCGCCGCCGATCGCCTCGACGAGGACACGGCGGTGCTCAGCCCAAGCAGGGCAGATCTCCACCGTATGCTCCACCGTGTCCTCCGGGCGATCCTCACAGTGCTGAAACCCGGGCGTGTCCTCCCGCTTTATCCGAAACAGGTACCTCCCGAAACAATATCCCGTTGACCTAGAATCATGAAATTTGGCATTAAGTAAGGTTTTACAGGTCAAGTAATGGAAAAATCTGTAATTCTCGGTATGACTTCGAGAGATTATGACTGGCCTGTTGGTCGAGTGGTTAGTGACCCTGACTGCTTAACCGGAGGTCGTGGGTTCGATTCCCACCCAGGACAAATCTTTGTGTGATGAGCATGATCATTTGTTCTGTGTCTGGGTGTAATTTGTGTATAATATGTATGTATTTAGAAATATATAAGTATGTTTATCAGTTGTCTGGTTGCCATAGTACAGGCTCTGCCTATTTTGGGATCGGATGACCGTGTGTGAGTTGTCCCAGGATATATTATATATTATTATAGACTATCAAATTTTGCTGCGTAGAAGTCACTGTTAAAATACGAAGAAACAACCAAAAACACCGACTTCAGAAATCAAAGTTATATTAGACATACCATCAAAACAGAATACAACTACCAAATGAAAAAGAAACAGGAAATCGTCCACTCATCACTCACACACCAACCTACAAACAACAACATACAAACATTGGTCATCTAAGCATCGCCGCGGGCAGAAGATAGTTATGTAACAAAAACACGGCCAATTACATCTGATGTTACAAGTCTTGATCTAATAAGTATGTGGGTATCAAGTCCAGCGCGACTCTCACGTAATATCTACTACTTTCTGTGACATTGTTGAGATGCATCTTGTGCGTCTGTCTGTTACAACATGTCTCGAAACGGCTGGACGGGTTGTGATTGGGTGTAAGGATTAGAATGTGTGTTTTTGAATTTATTTGACATACTGTATGAGGTAGTTAAGCCCCGCCATAAAACCCACTGACTTGTTAATCTTTCATTCGGAATCGCGCTATATTATCAAAACACTTATCAGTCCTGCATAATGCGTTATATATGCAGATTCTCCTTCTAATCTTATTACATTGAAAAGTAAATATGAAGAAGGCTTACTGCAGTTGTAGACGCAAAAAGGCTGAATCAAATTTAAATGAGCTGATTTTGTAAACCTAAGTCCTTTCGCTCGACAGCCACACTTCCAACCGCTGAACCATTACTTTAGTCAATATTTTACCATTCTTAAGTGAAGCTTAAACACTAATACTATGCCTGTTTATATAAGAGTCTATCTAGCACGTTGACTAATGTAATTTTACGCAACACATAAGCTTGCATAGTTCCTGATTATATGCAACGCTGCTTAGTAGCATCCCATTACGCTGGAGGTAGTTCTGACTTGTCCATAATCAAATATTTATACGGATAACTGTTCCGGGGTACAAAGATTGGTGAATAAAAGACAATTACGAAGCCGGCAACGAAGGCTGCGCTAAAACAGCACGGTTGGCGCAGCGGTTGAGCGATTGAATGCTGCGCTGCGTGTCGCGGGTTCGATTCCCGCACGGAACTATTATTTGTATGGCCTACAGATAGTTGTTCCGGGTCTGGCTGTTTGTGTATGTGAGTTTGTATGTTTATTAATTAATTTTAATTTTGATATTAATTGTGATTTTAATTTGACTTTTAATTTTTGATTGTAATTTCGATTTCCAATTTCGCTATTATGTACAGTTTCGATGTGTTTCTGTTTGCTTTTCGTACTGTAAATCTCATCACGTAATGCTTTTATACCTATTAATTTTAATTTTAGTTTAGTATTCAAATATTAATGTTTAATAATAGTTCAGTGCTTGTGGCACATGTTATTTGTTTATGGGGCATGCGGTGCTAACCTGTAATTAATTGTTACACTAACCTTGGATATTATATACTTACTTTAAATGTTATCAGTGTAAACAATTGTTGGTTGGCCAATAAAGGAAAATAAAAATAAAAAAATAAACGCACCAACGATACAGGAGGAATTCCTAGTGTGGGGCAACGTTTAAAAATAAAAAAGGTTTATTATAGCAATGTTTCCAGATAGAAGATGTTGGATGTTGGTCTTCCAACCTTGAGTGACAGAGCAACATGACTATGGATCTCCATTTATCAGCCATAGGCAATCAGCGCTTCCCTTTTTACCGTCTAATAATAATAATAATAATTTATTTCAGATTTAGTCCATAAGTTTGTTAGTAACAATATTCTTACCCTAGTGTTAGTAAAGTCGGTCACCTCCTTCTACGAAGCAGTAATGCTTGCGAAGGAGGAGGCGGGCCGCGCGAGGGAAAGGCAAGGCTTTCGCCCCAACCGCCGCAACAGGAGAAGACGCCCCGGGCGTCGGGAGTCGCAGGGCGATCCCCGGCCACCGTCGACTTCTTCCGCTCTGGGCGGAGCGGAAGGGCGTGTCAGACTCTTACTGACTAAAACCCATCCGTGTTCCTTCTAAAGCCCTTTGCGTTCCAGGGCCGCGGTGACTCTTTCGAACAAATTCCGCAACCCTGGCAGGCTCTGGCCCTAGCGGGCCCCGTCTTTTATGCTGACATCTCTTTGAGGCGCGCGTGAAACACAACGCGCCATCGACCCGGGCCCGGTGGTGATCGGACGTCGAGCCACCCAATGCCCGGTGGCCAGGGATCGCCCTGCGACTCCCGACGCCCGGGGCGTCTTCTCCTGTAGCGGCGGTTGGGTTGAAGGCCTTGCCTTTCCCTCGCGCGGCCCGCCTCCTCCGGGCGATCCTCACAGTGCTGACACCCGGGCGTGTCCTCCCACTTAATCCAAAACAGGTACCTCCCGAAACAGCCGTGTCCGGTGAGCACCTGCGTCAGGCGGAAGGTGAGGACGCCGTAGCGCCTCTCCAGCAGTGGCGTGCCCAGCGCTTGGTTGCGATAGTCGCCGTCTCCATACCGCCATGGTATCCTGCCGGAGCTCCGTCCGCCGCGATGCAATTTGCTGCGGCAGCGGAGTTTCACTCCGGCGAAGCGCCTCCATGCGCCACGCGTAAACGTGCGCGAGGGCTCTCGCCTCCAGATCCCATGGCGGTAATCCGACAAGGAGGCTCGCCGCCTCGCCGGAGACCGTGCGGTATCCCCGTCCATCGGGGAAGACTGTCGTCTTCTATCAGTGAACTAATTTTCATAATCGAATCGGTACTTCGAGAGTATATCCAGTACAAACACATACACAAATAAACAAATTCCTTTTTATTATATTAGTTAAGATAAACCTCGGTTTATTGTGGTATACACAACACAGCAGGTGTAAACAGATCGCTATCAGTGTTGATAACACCATGACCGTTACCATTGCGTTGCCAGATTACCATAAAAGCGCCATCAGAATTCAGTTTACAAGTGGACGCACAGAATGCGGGTCAATGGCACGCACTGCGGAGCACGTACGAAAAACTACGCGTGACATTTTTGGGGTACAAGTTACGAGATGCAAGCGACATTTTATTTATTTATTTAAACTTTATGTACAATAGTGGTACATGGGCGGACTTAATGCATCAAGGCATTCTCTACCAGTCAACCTTTGGATTATAAAGACTATATTGTGATAGGTGTACAATAAATAAAAATAAGATTCAAAATTGAATTTTAACAATTCGGAAAGAATATACAGATAATATATATAATACTAATAAAATACATATATATGCTAAAATAATAAACTAATAAATATGATATATAATAATCATACCGATTAAGAGAATTCATAGTAATCATGACGAAGAACAACTAAGAATGACAAGCTTTTAAGTAGTGTTTTCGGATTTTACGCTTAAAGGAAAATTTTGACTCCGCCTTCTTGATGTCAAGGGGTAGCATATTCCAGAGTTTAATTGTAGAAATAGCGTAGGAATTAGACAAAAACCCGGTGCGGTGAGAAGGGATATGAAGAAGTAAGTTTTTAGATGCTCGAAGGTTGAGACTGTGAGAACTGCCCAACACTTTAAAATATTGTTTTAAATAATCAGGAGCACAAGGATCGTTCATGATAGTGAAAAGCATGTAGAGGGATCTGAGGGATCTCCTCTGACGGATAGGCAACCATTTAAGCTGAGAACGGAAGGAAGAAATGTGATCATATTTACGAAGGCCAAAAATGAAACGAATTCAGTTCATATGATTAGTGACAAACATTTTAAAGCCTGTGCTCAAATATTTTAATTTCTTTCTTTCACAACTGTCTAAAAAAACCGACTAATAGACACCAATTAACGTCTTGAATCCACAAATGTTAGAAACATTAATGTTAGTTAATATGCCTTTCATAAGCCAATCATAAAAAAAAACATTTTTACAAAAAAATACAACCGACTTCCAAAAATAAAAACATAAAAAGTATAAAATAACGTAAATTTCGTAAGTCGGTGTTTTGGTTGTTTCTTCTTATTTTAACACCGACTCCTAAAATCAAAGTTAACTTTGTAGGGTTTTTTTTATTTGGATGTCGGTTGTATTTTTTTTTTTAATTTTTCACTTTTTAGTGGTGCCCATCTAACAACACCACTGAAAAGTCACAGGAAATCAAAACACGCAATTTCTTTTACTTGGATGATATATTTTCTTATATATTTTCCGAAGATATTTTGTTTTAAAAACTAAACTACTGAACCGATTTTGATGAAATACAACCGAAATGAGAACCTCCTCCTTTTTTGAAGGCGGTTAAAAATAAATTTAATTTGGTCTTTGTAGAATCAATTCATGCGTTGAATTCTCAGAAAGCGCCACTGTTGAAAACGCCACCGCGTCCGCTCCTCACAAACACCACACATCCCAACCATTTGATATTATATTCTAATCTTTACATAACACCTGATCCACTTACTGACAAGTACAGTACCTACATACATATGTACCTCCTACCCATAGCTTGCACAATTACCTAAATGTTTTCCATGTGCCAAGAGAGTAACGCGTCAACGTAATACAACTTGGTCACATGGTAGCGTCGTCACATGGTCACTTTTACCGTTACATAATGGTAAATTGGTCACAGAATATAATATTAGACTTCTAATAAAATCCTTGTAGAGATGTTACGGAAAGCTGCAGCCAATTGAATTGCGACAAAATTAATTATGCGTTTTAATTATGGCTTACGTAAACGGTATTTGTCGAATGTTCCAAAAAGGATACGGTGTCTCGTTTCGGTGTCCATTTTAGAATATTTCTGGTGCGAAAGTTACCTGCCTTGTCTTGGTTCTATGGTAAGACGGCTGCATCTGAGTGTTAATGTTCGTTTTTGACAGAAATTCATATGTTCCAACAAGGAAATTATCACACAAACATACCCTCAGCATATTGAAAGGCGGTAAGTAGACATGACCTTTGACGTATAATTGTTTTGTGTAATAAGCCCACCAAACAATTCTAAACTAACACAAAAACCTAGAATCAGTAGTTAAACTATCCGATCCGATTTATTTTAAATATAAGTATAGCTAACATATATTTGTTTTTTGCTGTGCCCGACAGGGTCCATAATGATCACAATTTCTTTTTTAAATTTACCACCTAAGTACACATTGTGGAATGCAAATATTAGTATTGAGTATTGAGCCGAGGCAATGAAATTTGACGGTGTCCAGACGGACGATTCAATTGTCTTGGACCATCATCTGCCTAGCCTTTTCCCAATTATATTGGGGTCGGCTTCCAGTCAAACCGGATTCAGCTGAATACCAGTATTTTACATTGAGCGGCTGCCTATCAGACCTCCACAACCCATTAACTGGGTAACACGGTACTCCTTGGCAAGACTGGTGTCAGATTATCTGGCTTCTGACTATCCGTAACGACTGCCAAAGATCTACAAATGACAGCCGGGACTAACGGCTTAACGTGCTTTCCGAGGCACGGAGGAGTCTCGATATGTTAAGATGTCACCCATCCACAGACCAACCTCGGCAAGCGTTGCTTAACCTTAAAGATCGACCCATGCGGCTGTTATTATTTAGCCACGAGCTCCTCTCGGATTGAATTGTCTTGGAATGGTCCAAGACAATTCAATCCGAGAGGAGCTCGTGGCTAAATAATAACAACATCAGAAAATGCAGAGGAGAAAAAAAAGATCCGTGTTATATGTCATACTTATAACTACTGAATACTTATAAAGAACTGAACCCGGAATACAACTATTCGCTCGGTCTTTGTCAACCAGTATTTTAACAATAAAACATGTCATAATCTCTTGCACAAAACTTTTAATTTACAAATTGAAACGATGCAGACATGCAAATCTTGAAGAAATGCAGACCAATATTAACATAATTTAACCTTTTATATTCAACATGTTTTATTAATCGCTGTAATCACTTCATTATGACTTATCAATTATAAATGCATGAATTTGGCAAATCTTCTACCAAAAGAATAATCCAAGAATAAAATTTTATTATTAATTATTTATTAAAATTAATTAATATATTTTTTTTTATTGAAAATGCCAGGGTTTGCGTTTCTTGTTTCAAAATGTTGCATTTTTTTGAGATGACGTCCATTTTGTTTTAGAATCCATTATGAATTAAGTGTAGTCGGTTAATGTCTTACGACCGGTTTCAATAACGTATCCCTTTAACCAACCAACGGAACGTCATGTTTGAAAGGCAAGCATGACGTTTCAGCTACTGTTGGTAGATAATTTGACAGTTGGTCAAAGGTAGATACGATATTGAGACCGGCCGTTAGTCGTTAGAAAAAACAACGGACTTCTACATAAAAAAACACTACAAAGTATAAAATAACTTTAAGTCGGTGTTAAAATACGAAAAAACAATCAAAAACACCGGCAAATTAAAGTATTTTTTTGTTAAAACGTTTTTAAAATTGAATTTGCATTCCTAATTTTAATTTCAGTTGAAACAAGTCTTCAGCTGGACATAGGATAGGCCATCCCAAACCGTCACCACATCAAACCATCCTGTGCGCCTCGCATCCATTGGGTTTTCGGCCTTTACCAGGTCATCGGTCTCCTTTATGGAAGGGCTGTTTTCATTAATTGGCTGACCCAAAGCACAACCATCCCAGCCAAAACAAATGCTTATGCATTTCAAAATTGAATTTTAAAATAAAGAACATATATTTATGTTGCAAATCAATATTTTCAGGAAGGTTTTTATGTGTTTTTATTTTTTCTTAGATGTCTATATAATTGATGATAATGATGATGATCTACATAATTTGTTGAGTTTTTTTATTTTAAACTTAATCAGAAGCAGAGTGAAGTATCTTCTTAGTTATCTTCTCTGCAAACTACATAAAGTGCACCGAGGTATGCATTCAATATATTATTGTTTAACTCAGTTCAGATTTGTGAAATATTAAAGTGATGTAACTGTGCATTAAATGCAGTCGTTTATTTTGTATTTCAAACGCAAGAGCGGAAAGACTATGCACTGAGTATAATTGGATTTTATCATCATCTGTGTAGGTATTATTAAGAATGTGCTCTCGAATTTCTTAGGTAACATCCTGTGTTATTTGTGTGCGTCAAGATATAAAAGAAATCGATGCATGTTTCTGGCTGGTTTTGTCGCTAGAGCAACGATTGCTGCCACTATAATACATGTGTAGCGGTAATAAATAAAATTAGATTAAAAAAAAATTGTACGGTAACAAAAAGAACCGCAGCGCCATCTACGACGAACTAACAACGAAATCCTGCATCACGCAAGCAAAGTTCTCCGTGCGATTTGAACATATACAACAGTCCAAATATCAATTATCGGGCAGTTGCCCACCAGACACAACAACCATCTGGCAGGAGGATCCTCCCCCTTTCAGTGGAGGTGTGCGGGACTTTACTCTCTGTACCGCATACCTCTATACATACATGTTAACTTATGCTGCCTATGTATAAGGGTTATCTGTAAATTCAACATTTACACTTTGACTTTGCCTTAGGCGCAATCTACAATCAACAGAGAAGAATGGAACTAGATATCATCCATCATGATACTAAAATGATATTAAATATTATAATAATTCAATAATAATGAATAATGATTAATTATGACAAAAGACAATGAATGAATGTATAATTATTTTTTATTTTTTTCTCTAGTGGTATTTAATATTATGTTTCCGTGGTGATTTTGTGTACCTACTATGACGATTTGAACTATTTAATTGTAAATTTGAATATTGTACACCTTATGGGTATGTTACAGTGATACATGTTACAATAATTATTTTAAGAACTGAATTTCCACCTGTGACAAACAATAAATAAATCTGAATCTGAATCATTCCTTTAGTCTTCTTCTCTTATAACCATCAAAATGAATATTTTTGGTAACATAATTTTTTTTAAAGTATTGTCCTCCAATAGTCCAATCATCGATTTGCCCATTGACAAACCAATTACTTCTGAAATCGCATTTAACTTTAGCAATATGCCAAAGGTTACTAGTCCAGATCAGCTGTTCTCTGATAATGAGTACCTTTCACTGAAGCTTTGTAATGCCACCGGTGATATTCAAACTTAATGCTTAGTTACAATCCGTCTAAACGAAAGAGCTTGAAATTTAAAATTATAGAGATATGTTTACCCTTAGAACGATTGCACACACCAGGAATATAATTTTAAATCCATCGTGAAAAATAATTTTGCTAGAAAAAGATTTTTGGATCCAACTTACGCAAACATCTGCCTAGCCTTTTCCCAACTATATTGGGGTCGGCTTCCAGTCAAACCGGATTCAGCTGAATACCAGTATTTTACGTGGAGCGGCTGCCTACCAGACCTCCACAACCCATTAACTGGGTAACACGGTACTCCTTGGTAAGACTGGCGTCTAAAGATCTACAAATGACAGCCGGGACCAACGGCTTAACGTGCTTTCCGAGGCAGGGAGTAGTCTCGGTATGTTAAGATCCCATCCACAGACCAACCTCGGCAAGCGTTGCTTTACCTTGAAGATCGACCCGTGCGGCTGTTATTATTTAGCCACGAGCTCCAACTTACGCAAACCTTCTAAAAAAAATCTTCCCGATTCTCGGTAACTCTCCCCCCTCTCTCCTCTCTACCCCTGAAAATCGTCACTCCAACCTGTCTGTTCCACCTAACGATGTCTTATTTGTATCATGATCATCATTTCAGCCGAAAGACGTCCATTCCACTGAAGTGTCTCATCGGCCGGTGCTATGCGTCTCCCATTCAGCTGACTCCTCGATCTTCAACAGGTCATCGGTCCAGCTTGTTGGAGGCCTTCCAAATCTGCATCTTCCGGTACGCGGTCACCACTCCAGAACTCTTCAGCCACATCGCACATCAGTTTAGTGAGACATGTTTCCTTACCATTGTCACCTTAGAATGACTCGTGTGAGCGAAATTAATATTTATATCGAAAACGATGAAAATCGAGAAATCCCCCCACTACGCTACGTTAATAATATAATTTCTGCTAATAAATCTTATAGAAATCTCTACGATTATACATACTCTGTCAAACCAGACTATATTTATATAAGCAATGTTCAATTAATTCTAGACATTAGCCAACTTTTGGGTGTGTCGCAAAAAGATGCCATTTCACTATTGCGATAAAATTATATATTTTGTAACCGCTATTGCAAATCATTTTGTCAAAACATCAAAGAGATTCATTTTGTTACACTGCACAAGTCAAAATTCGTTGTCCTCTATTGCGCGGGTCAAAAATAATTTTGACTCAAAAATTAACATTAATTTGAGCTAGAAAATACAAGACAATGTAGCTTTCAAGTCTTTATAGTGGTTTATTTTTAACGATGATTCATCATTTGCCTAGTCTTTTCCCAACTATATTGGGGTCGGCTCCCAGTCAAACCGGATTCAGCTAAATACCCGTATTTTGTGCGTGGAGCGGCTGCCTATCAGACCTCCATAACCCATTTACTGACACGATAGTTCTTGGCAAGACTGGAGTCAGATTTATTTTTAACAATGATAATTAAAATTAAATTGGATATGGTGGTGATGATATTTAAAACCTTGAAACCAGCTGTTATGCATTGTTAAAAACGTTAGAAGAAGAAACAATGATAAGAGGTATTATAGAAAGCAGTGTTTGAATGAACTCAAGAGAAGCTAATAAAGAATTCTGCTACTGTAGATGCTGATATTGCTAGTGTCAATGACCTGATAGACTATAATAAGGCATATCTCGAAACTTTCGCTCAATTCACGATCAGGTCCAAAAACATGTATGAAGAAACGCCTTTTTTTAAAAAATTTAATATGGGTTTGCTCTTGACTCTAGTCTAGGTCATTGATGACAAAGACAAAGTCGACGATGAACGAGCTTACCCAGAAGAAGCCTTTTCACTTTAATTTTGAAGAGATTAGGGTTGTAAGCGTTCGGAAACACAGACGCAGGCAGAGAGTTACAAAAATCAAATCATCATGATCGTCGAATATATTTTTGATAAAATCGTTTCTGTGATAGACAACATCAAAGCCTAGCCTAGCCTAAGATCAATCTAAAAAGATTTCTTAAATACTTTCTTGTCGATCCCATTACATCAATTAGAAAGCTAAATACATCCATTTATAATTGATATTTTTGCAACCAGTTAGTAGATTTCTACATTAAACAAAGTGCTTGTATCATTAGAGACGGACAAGACTTGTATTTGTTGATTGCTTCCTGTAGCTTTCATCTTAATTAAGTGACGTCTTCGAGTCTTGTACATTTCATCAATATTTTTTTCTTCTCCGTCAGATTTGCATTTTCTTCTTCCAAATGTCATCGTTGTCATTATATAGCCCTCCAACAAGTGGGTCATGTTTTGGACTTCGTCACCGCACTCACATTTGGTTTCAAACAGGTGAATAAAAACACCATTTTGCGAAGTTGTAATTGCAACAGCCTACTTTCGAGCACAATCGATTGAGTCAAAGTAAAAAAATCAAAATCAAAAGTCATTTATTAGGCTGAGTGCCAGCACATTTGGAACGTCAAAGTTCTACATAAAGACAGTCCCCAAAAAGGCCCGCTCGTGGTGACGGCTAAGTTAAAACACTTGGAAGTGGTAACTTCTATGTGTTTTAGCTGGGAAGAAGAAGTGGCGCAACAAGCTCCCCAGCAAAAACGAGTTTTTTCCATATGGGCCACTGCAGTCTTAGTTGGAGTTGTTCCTGAGATTTCAGGGGGTGGTGGTTGGTGGTGTTGTTCCCACAACTTGTTTTTCACTTTAGATGGATGGTCTTAGAAAGCCTCACATTCTGTTAATTTGAGGACCATGGAGCCTATTATATAGATAGTTTACTTGTTTGACATGAAATAGCAGGGGCAGTTGAGGGTGAGTCATGCTAACTCAAATGTCCTGCCGATGGTGGCGCGTGTATCGGACCATTCAGTTCCCTTCAAAATGGTTGTGTCCGTAGAGTTTCTTGCACGTTCCTCTCCATGAAGGTCTACGCTTTGGAACGTGAAAATAGCTTGACATTTTTGACTTTTGACAATTCAAAAGTGACCTGTAAATGGTTTATTTGAAATGGTTTCTTTGACTTTGACTTTTGACCTGTGTGCAGCGGCTCATAAGGCTTTCCGGGGCTGTTGTTGTGCTTCTTGGTAGTTTTTTAACTGTGCATGCGACATCCCGTCGTGCTTCCGGAGATCTTTATCGTATTTAAATATAATACCTGCATGACTGAACTTTGTTCGTTTTTTTATGGTCAACGGTTTCTAAAAATGAAACCTAGCTAGATCGATTTATCGCCTCCAAAACCCCCTGCATGCTAAATTTCATGAAAATCGTTGGAGCCGTTTATTTAAATACGATTCACTGACATCATCGGTGTTTAGCCAGTTGTATCTCTATAATACACGTCTCTAAAAGGATGTACCCACCCATCACATGCTTTAGAAAGCTAAAACGACTTAGCTCGCTAACTGTTATACAGGTATCAATTGCAAAACTTCCAATTTACCACGCAAATCTCGTACTTGAAAAAAAAACGGAATGCACAACAGCCTCTTATTCCTTTTATAGACAAAATGACGTGAGGATTTCTGTGTCACATCCTCATAAAAAACACAGGATGGCCTGACCTGATCTGCTGCCGTGGCACGAAATTGCAACACTACGATCTATAAAGCATCATTTAATTAAATCGCTACGTTGCATCACTAAACAAAACTGTAGGTACTAAAGTTGTACTTAAATAGTGATGTCCGTATATCGATAGAATTGACTGTCTCTTTTATGATTATTATGCTGCGTTTACGATTACAAAGTTCGTTTTATGACTGTTTAGTAACTTGTTGTGGGTATTAACCGTCGCAGGCGCAGGGATCCTCTCTCTTCGTATGATGACGATGATAAATTACTAAATAACAATATCAAGTGTACAATGCAAAGTGGCAGAATTGAAGCTATTGGCATTTTCTAACAGTCAATCTTTAGGTGTTGCAGAGACAAACAATGTGAAATTTGGAAAACATTTTTTTAAACACAATTTTTGCGTTAAGGCCTCTGTCCAAATAATATACAGTTATACACTCATACGACCTGAACGCAAACCAAACCTGAAATGACTTAGTTTCAAGTCAAGTTTGTCGGGTGTTGTCACCCTTTTATTCTTGCTCGGATACGACGCACAACTTGAATTTTTGTTACATTACTTTCATTATTAAAATGTTTATTATTATTTTGTTTCCATGTTGTCGCTATCAGTCAGTCGGGCGTCATGCCATAGACAACTGCTGAACTGTGTTCTGTTTTGTCTGTGGTGTGACCAGAGACACGTTTTAATTAATGTCCGGTCCCGACATGGGCTGATAGTGATGCGGTTTTTTTTTGGCTTTATTAATTTTTGTTATAATTGTAGTTGATAAGTTTTTTTAGTTTTTAGTGTTTCTTTGCGTTTTTTTCCGGCAGAATAAACAGATTTTCTTTCTTTCTTTCTTTCTTTATGATGAACTCGAGCATCTTCGCATGTCCAATGGCTCAGCTTCATGACGGGAAAACCACAAACAGAAAATCACTTTTGAATCATCTCAATTATGGATTGCTGCTGGTTTTAATATCATCTGATAATAAATCTGACATTTCAATTTGAAATTTAGATGGTGTGATATAACTTGAATTGATTATAACATTACTGAAATTATTGATTTGTGAGTCTTTAAGTCCTAATAGTTTGCACACCATCAGGTATTAAAACAGTGTATCTACCATTATTATGCAAATAAAAGATTTGATTGATTGACCTGTATAATAAGAACCCAACCAGCGTTCATCGGTGCAGTCGTGTCGATATATTTTCAAATTACTTGTGAGTAGTAGATTTTCGACACAAACAACAGAAACAAGCACATAATAAGAGAGAAGAATAATAATACAGTGGAATTGCGCTGAGGGTGCACATGCCGAAAGGTATACCATCTCAGCGTTTGCTGAGTATCAGCACTGAATGCTGGTTTTCCAATTGGCACCCGCAGTGATACGAACCCGGAGGTAAACAAAATATAATCATAGTTAAATGTAGGTGCTTTTTTTTAAGCATGGGAAATCATCAAATGAGTTCTTTCGCTCTGGGTGGAGCGGAAGGGCGTGTCAGACTCTTACTGACTAAAACCAATCCGTGTTCCTTCTAAAGCCCTTTGCGAACCTTTCGAACAAATTCCGCAACCCTGGCAAAATGTAGGTGATTACGTTATAAAATACGTAAATAAATAATGTGAAAATGTTTTAAAATCGATATCCAATCCCATCACTAGTAGGAACATGGCTTATATAACAATGATTCACAATAACTGACCAGCGCTGACCCACATTGGGCCATAAACTTATATAGCCATGTAAATGGTCCAGTCTGGACCAGGACATTTCAAATTGGCAGTGAAAGTTTTCGATTTACTTGAAAGTTATTGGATAGGCTGATGAAGAGATAGGTAAGCTGACGTGCATGGGTCAAGTATCTTAAGTAGATTCCGGCATTGCGTGACGTCACTTTGGTTTTGATTGATTGTACTACCTAGTTGGTGGATTGCTTGTGCTGTCGTTGAACTAGTTGATTTAATACTGCAAATATTTACTAATTATAAAAATATAAACATGTAGGTATGTTTGAAACGGGTATTCTCCAATGTGTGGAGGTGAAGAGCTGATCAGTTTTGAAACTCTCGCTGATAGCAGGCTATACAATAAATTGTTAAGCTCCATAAGCTACTTTTTTGCAAAACTTTTTCATTTCAATAGAATAAGGCCACAGGAGCGAAGCCAACGGAAAAATTGAGACTTCTTTAAGTGGCTACTTCAAATAGGTTGTAGTCATGCTATGAACTTTTCACCAAAACCATCACCGAAATAATATTTGGTTTGAACTTTGTAACCTGTGGTTTACAGCTACAAGAACATTGAAGGCTTGACATTAAGGACTGCAAAACTCTTCCAGTTTTTATAAGAAGAGTGAAAGAACACTTTCGGTACCATCATAGTTGCATATTTAAAGTATATATTATTATGATTTATCTTATACTAGTGGCCCGCCTCGGCTTCGCTCGGATGTAATTTTTCATAAGGTCCTTGTCTTGACAATAAGAAGCACAACAAAAAAAGAATCAACGAAATTGGTCCAGGAGTTTACGCGTGATGCCGTGACCAAGGGAAATAGGGATTAATTTTTATGGATAAGATTATTGTTTAAGTAGTATGTATAAGTATGATATTAATTTTAGTCATATCTATATACATAGATAGACAGTATGTTATATTTACAGTTTTTTTGACATTTATCTATGTAAGCATAACTTTTACACACGATGTCTACATTTCTTTTATTCGACTCTCCTTTCGCAGGTATGCTGGAAGAGATTTCTTTAGAAATAAGCACCTTTGTACCTATTTTTTTGTTCCCTACTTATCTATCTGTTAAATAAAATAAACGAGGTTCACTCATTTAAATATTTACCTACGCAAAAACGAAGTTTCGTACTAAATAAGGTAATTTATCGATGCAGACACATCACTTAACTTTCGCAACACTGACTCACAAACTACCTGGTGTTGACCCAAGTCGATATAAACTCTATGGCCATTTAACTGGACTACACTGCAATAAGGAGCGGTCATAGACAGTGAAAGTTTATAGCCATGGCTAGTCTCTGGTCCGGTCTGGCTTCAAAATGAAATAATATGAGAATGTGCGTGATAATAAATTATTATTTTACGTGTCGGTTGTAAAGACTACAATCTCCTTTATGGGTGTGGCGATGGTCTAAGAATTCAAGATGAAATTCAAAAGTGTGGGTTGATCAACGTCTAAAGTTATGCTGCACTTGCCATGGTCAAACCTATGATGGGTGACCGATCTAGACGATACAGACTTCTCTTTGGAAAGTAGGTTAACTCGTCTGTCCTGATGACAGTCGAACGATATGGGAGCAATGACGTATAGACGCACATGCACCAACATAACAGCTCTTAAAACAGCGCAAGCACTATCGGTACTAATGGGTGGCAAGATAAATATGCGGGGTATAGAGTCGCGGTAGTTACCTTATTTTAATGTTGTCATTTCGGAATTCGGCCAATGCATCTATAGTTTATATACGTATAAGTCCAAAGCCATAGGTCTCAATGAAAAGTTTAGAGTAGATATACTTTTTCTCAATTGGAAAATTTCAAAATCAAACCTCCTTGCTTAACTTACTGACCAGAGGTCAATATTTAACGTCATCCAAATTCATGATCCCAAAAAAGACCGCAGTTTCGTCTGAATTCGTAATATGTTTTCTTATTATCCATGAAATATAATAAGAAAACATAAAAGGCAAGCACAGTCTTTAGGCTGCTTTAAACTAAGTATGTGGTGCAACTTTGACATTTTGATAAGTACTGCACTTTATATTGTGTTCACAATTTTATGATGAAAAAAAATATATCGGCGCACATTTACACTGCAGCCCCGATACGTGTGGATCAAACTCCATTCACTTGTAGAGATGGCGCTAAGATTGTGCAGTTCTAGATACCGATATTGGAACAGTAGGTACTTTATCTGACTGCCAGGGTTGCGGAATTTGTTCAAAAGAGTCACCGCGGGCCTGGAACTCATAGGGCTTTAGAAGGAACACGGATGGGTTTTAGTCAGTAAGAGTCACAGAGCGGAAGAAGTCAAATTTGATGATTTCCCATCCTTAAACAAAAAAACATAAAATTACCTTTTCCATACAAGAATCTAAACCAAAATTCGACCCATGGCGCCAATCGTTTGCAATCATCAAGAATTTCATAATTATTACAATACAAACATTCTAATCAGCCCCATCTTTGCGAAAATGAGTCTTTTGTGGTCCAAATGTAGCAATAACCGCATTCTTAGATGTTCAGATAACATTTTATAGATGAGCCTTAAATAATTAAATTATGTAGTTTTGTAATATTAATATTCATTGAGTCTGTCCTCTAAGCTGACGGCGCCATGGTGGTATAATATGGCAACGTCGGCCGTCTGCGCAAAGATCCATGACGGTGGCTTTTTAACGATTAGGCTTATCAATAAATTGTTTCTCAGTGGAGTAAAGTAGTCAATGGTAGGAGACAGATAATGATCGGGTATTTGCAGACTTAGGAGTGAAGTGATGATGGGTACATAGAGATTGCAAGTGACTGTGGCCAATATGCTCTTAACTCAATGTACCACCACCGTCATTAGACTGCGCTAGTAGACGAGTGGAATTCCTTTCCGGAGTCTGTGTTTCCTGATAGTTGCAACCTGAGGATCTCAAGAGTGAATAGGTTACTTATAGGCAAGCATGCTCCATCGTGAATCTCATCATGGCTTTCCACTAGGTGAGATTGTGGTAAAACGAGCATATCAGTAATATATAAAATCTGCATGTTTCTATGAGCGACATTGTCATGAATTGAAATGACATTGCTACGAATGTTCAATTTTATATACCTAATAATATTTATTATTTACTTTACGTTACCTGTACCATGCATATATAACGGTGAAATAACCTCCGTAGTGTTTTTTTTTTAAAGTGTGACGTCATCATAGCTGACGTCGCAAATGTCATCATGATCACTCATTTTTGGTTTTTGAAAGGAAACTTCACAACAGTGGTATGCTGTTTAAGGTTAATTTTACATCGTAATAAACTTAAAGTTATCAATTTACTAATTCTTTAACAATCAAATTATGAATCTAAATTATTTCAATACTTGTAATGACAAACTTTTGTAATTGCGCATATATAGATATGTATATTATTATTTTTGTGACGTTATTTATTATAATGATTTTACAATGATGGCGCGACGTTACGACATTTTTTTCGCACTTAGTTATATTTTATTTATATTTACATTAAATTAAAAAAATCCAGGCATTCAGCCTGGTCACCCTACATTGAACATAACCCACGCATTCACGACTGACGGACGGTCGAACTAAAAGTATAGTTATTACGTCACCAGCAGGTTGAAAATGTTACAAATAATAATCGTAAGACAATAGTGAGTGTATCATCTATAAGTGAAAGGTTTCTTTGGATTGAATAGTTACTTTAATCTTAATCAATATTATTATTTTTGAGTAAAGTATAGGGTAATTTTACAAGTTTAAATTATGGATTACTGATTTGCAATCATGGGTAATAATCTCCTTTGAATTTCGCCCTTTTGTGTTTCGTTTTATTACAAAATTTTGACACCGGAATAGTACTTTGAAGGCATGTACTAGTGAGGTCATCAGTAACTATTTACTAAAACAAAAAAGTGCTCGATATACCTATATATTAATAAGGCGATTAATTATTCATGCTACTGTTTATTTATAGACCCAGTTTGTTATTAATTTGGCTAAGTTGCACCTGCATCAAACTCGTTTTGTTCTGTAGGTTTTTCTTACAAATAAAACAATATAATTAAGTATGGAATTCTATATTTAGCAATACTACCTAAAAAATCAGAAGTGTTAACCATTGTTATAAACTGATGCAATAAATATTAAAAATTGTCATTAAATCAAATATAGATAAAATCATAATCTACAACAAAATAATACCTTTCAAAATTATGACTTGCCTTGAGAATTAAAACAGAGCAAATTCGTAGGATCGTCGTTTTCGTTCTTATTCGTAAAGGTGTAAAGTTTATTATCCTATAATGTGATAAAATATTTCGTTATAATAAAAGTATGCTATGCAATTTATTGTGTACCTAAGTTTTAATTTGTGTTGCATCATGTTCTTTATTTTTAACCGACTTCAAAAATGGAGGAGGTTCGGTTGCATGTTTTTTTGTTTCCTTATAACTCCGTCATTTATGAACCGATTTGATTTTTCTATGTGAAAGAATAAATATACTTTCCGATTAGTTCCATAGAAATTTGATCAAAATCGGTTCAACGGTTTGGTTTTAAATCAAAATAGCTTGAAAAAATATGTTATCCAAGTAAACAAAATTGCGTATTTTGCTTACAACTAAAAAAGGGAAAAATAAAAAAACTTTTTTACAAAAAAACATTTCATCCGACTTCAACATAAAAACACTATAAAGTATAAAATAATTTCAATTTCGGAAGTCGGTGTTAAAATACGAAGAAACAACCAAAAATACCGACTTCCGAAATTAAAGTTATTTTATACTTTGTTGTGTTGTTGTACAAATACAACTGAAAAGCGTAACGTAACTAATTTCCAACAACAATATTAAACCTACAAACATGCACAAAGTCACTGCACTTTTCAACTACCTTGTTCACTAGCACACAAGGTAAATTTTCCCCTAAATTAAAGACAAATGACATAACGAGGATTGATGTCTGATGCATCGATCATTAGTGGCACCTAGTCAAGGAGATGGTGATCTTTCGCTTTGCCATCGATCATCGAACAGGTATGTAGGTGTTGCAAAACTGAATAATTCATCATTTGCCATCTAACTTGTCTTTTCCCAATTAGGTATATTGTGGTCGCCTCCTCGTCTACAAAGATTCTGATGAATATATTACAAGGAAAAGCTGTCTGCGAGGGGTCAGACAGCTTGATTTGTATGAGCATGATATTTACTGAGGCGTTCTATGTATTTCTAGACTTTTAGATTCTTTCTGATCCCAGCACCTTCTTTAACTATCGTAATCAATCAATCTGCTTCCAGTCCGACTCGATGCACACACACACACACACTTATTATACTACTAATGTCATTAGATTGTATGTATTTGAACCAAATGACGTATTAAGACGAGCGCTAATCCCGCCAACAAACTGTTACGCAGTTTGGTGGGTGTTTCATTATCTACCTAGCCTTTTCCCAGCTATATTGGGGTCGGCTTCCAGTCAAACCGGATTCAGCTGAATACCAGTATTTTACTTTTTACTTTTTTAGTGGAGTCTCGTAGTTTAACCTTTGAGGTTGTCGACTGCTTAACCGGGCTTGCCTGTGGTGGCCTTAATATAAGGCTTGGGCTTATAAAAAAACATACAAACTAAGCAACTACACGCTAAGGGCATCCCCTTTGGGGTACGGGCCTCGGCTTAGGGCGTCGCTGGGGGGAGGACAGCTAGAGCCGGGCTGTATCAAACTAGAGTATTTTACGTATGGCGGCTGCTTACTGGACCTCCACAACCCATTAACTGAGTAACACGGCACTCCTTGGCAAGACTGGTGTCAGACTATCTGGCTTCTGACTATCCGTAACGACCAAAATTCCAATCCCAAGATCTACAATTGACAGCCGGGACCAACAGCTTAACGTGCTTTCCGAGGCATGGAGGAGTCTCGGTATGTTAAGATGGTCACCCACCCATCCACAGACGAACCTTGTTTGTTTGTTGCTTAACCTTGAAGATCGACCCGTGCGGCTGTTGTTGGTGGGAGTTTATAATGTAAAAATTAAATACCTTTCCTTATTTAGTTTTTAGCAGTGTGTTGTCTACATGTGGACAGTCTTGACTATTTCTAGCAGTAGCAGCAGCTCTTCTCCAAATTTATTACGCACTAGCGGACGTCACGCGGTCTCACCCGCGTAGTTCCCGTTCCCGTGGGAGTACAGAGATAACGTATAGCCTATGTTACTCGATGATAAAGTAGCTATCAATTGCTGAAAGAATTTTTCAAATTGGTCCAGTAGTTTTTAAGTTTATTCGTTACATACAAAAATACAAATCTTTCCTTTTTATAATATTTGTATAGATATAGATAGAGCCATTGTGGAATTCTCTGTCAATAACAATAAAATTGCCATTCCGAAGCGAGACATCTACATAATTATCGCTTTCTTAGGTGAACTGTGCACTAACTGAAAAAAGTTTTTTTTTGAGTAATTTATAGATTACCTATATTTATAATTCTACCGTTAATCTCTCCTGCATAGTTTTGAAATCTATTTGCTTGGCTATATTTTTGTTAAATTAACGATTTAATTACCTTACGCATTTCTGTTACGACCATATTATTACGTTTAAAAACAATGTTATTGAGACCATGTTAATCCAAACTATACTCGTACCTTCTATATAACATGAAAGGAGGCTCCGCTGCTTTGGAATCTAAACTTATTAAGGAAAAAGAAGCAGCGTATCATTACAAATTAGAAGCCACTTTTCCTTTACCACACCGTGTCAAGTTTACATCGCAAACAGACAACTGTCCCGACCGGTCCGTTACCACACGCTTTAGAACTAGACTTGGCTAATACCTACCTACACAATATAATTATTGCAATATTGTAACCGATCATCTTACGGATGCATTAATTGGAGCTGTCTCGCTTTGATGCAATCTTGGTTTATATTGACACACTGAGTTTGTGTTACAAATGCGATTCTCACACGGGCTCTGATTGGAAATTGCAATTTTAATTTGGAATTTTACGCATACAACCCTAATCTCTTCAAAATTAGAGTGAACAGGCTTCTTCTGGGTAAGCTCGCTCCATCGTCGACTTTGTTTCTGTCATCTATGACCAAGACTAGAGTCAAGAGCAAACCCATATTAAATAAAAAAAATAAAAAAAACACATAGTAAAACGAAACAGATTCGAGCATCGAGGGCTCTGTCTTGATTTTTTTCGAGTCTAGGCCTCATCTAGTTTAAAAATGACCAAAAAAGATTGACGTGTAAAAGTGTTATGTTTGACCTACTTACAAAATAAATATCATTTACCATTGAAAGTATTCCCTAAACGTTTTGAGTGTGTGACATAACAAATTGAGCGACTTTCGTCACTAAACGCACCCGATGATGACTCATGGAGTATGGCCAAGAAAAGGCGTTGCAAAATACGAGAAAAATCGCTTTAAGTAGTGCAGACGCATAACCTCGTACTAAAACAGTGTTATTATTACGATTGTTATATAATACTCGTACAAATATTTATTATATATTTGGACGTGGGTCAACCCCACACGAAACTGCCTGTTATATGAGTCTCTGATTACCCAAAAATGGTAAATCAAGCTCGATATAACTCGAAAAGTGGGTCAAAAGCAGACATTTACGTCTTTTACTTCCTTTTTTACGTTTTTGGTAAAGTCAAAGTTATTTTTCAAGGCATTATCGATACCAAAAAGTCGATAATTGAAGGCCGGAATTGCATTGAGATGCAGTTTAGATGTATATATTAAAAGCCAAATATCATAACAGTAATAAATAATAATCTGAACTATCAATTTGCTAATCGCTATGTCGCAGTTTGCAAGCATCACCATTCGTTCGACTTTTTTCCAGATTATTTCGGGTCGATGCGACCAGTTTTATTCTTCCACTAGCTTTTGCCCGCGACTTCGTACGCGCAAATCTCTTTTTACCCGTTTCCATAAAGCCTATAACCTTCCTCATGAATGTGGCTATCATATACAAAAATAATTTTCAAATCCGAGTGGTAGTTCCAGAGATGAGCGCGTTCAAACAAACAAACTCTTCAGCTTAATTATATTAGTAATAACTATACAGATAAGCCTTTATGAGACATCCTCTTAGAACCTGGAAAGCGGGTCCTTTCCAGCCACATAATTTTATTCTTCTCATATATAAATACTCAAAACTGTCCTTATGACGCAGTACTTATTCAAGCGTTTTCCGTTTGAGAAGAGGCCGTTACAGTGCAGCGAGACAATTAAATTTCTCAACGTCAACCTAAGGAGTAATTTACGTACTTATGCTAGAAATGATGCATATTCATGGCTGGAGGCGTGCACCGCATCATGTCAATACTACGTTCATTTACACTAATCATCATCATCTGCCTAGGCTTTTCCCAACTATATTGAGGCCAGCTTCCATTCAAACCGGATTCAGCTGAATACCTTTTTATACTATTTTACGTTTTTTTTAGTAGCGTCTCGCAGTTTAACCTATGAGATTGTCGACTGCTTAACCGGGCTTGCCTGTAGTGGCCTTAATATAAACATTAAAGCCTTCAGCCACGGCTTATAAAAAACTTACAAACTAAGCTACTACACGCTAAGGGCATCCCCTTTGGGGTACGGGCCTCGGCTTAGGGCGTCGCTGGGGGGAGGACAGCTAGAGCCGGGCTGTATCGAACTAGAGTATTTTACGTATGGCGGCTGCTTACTGGACCTCCACAACCCATTACTTGGTGACACAGTACTTCTTGGCAAGACTGGAGTCAGATTTTCTGGCTTCTGACAATCCGTAACGACTGCCGAAGACACAAATGACAGCCGGGACCAACAGCTTAACGTGCTTTTCGAGGCGCGGAGGATTCTCGGTATTTTAAGATTGTCACCCATCCACAGACCGACCTTGGCATGCGTTGCTTAACCTTGAATACCGACCCATGCGACTGTTAATATTAAGCCACGAGTTCACTAATATACTTACAAAAAAAAAGCTAACAATTACGACAAAGTTCCAACTACGAGTTGTAAAATTTATTTTAAGCTTTTTTAAAAGTGTCGTATAAAAGTTCTAAACAAAATATAAAGTCAACCTCTTGTTAATTGTCTTTGCATCATCCAAAGATAAAAATAAGTGGCACTAAAACATAGATTCCGTTTATGAAGTCAATATCAAAACAGCCGGTCGATTCTGTAAAAATGTCGAAGTGAAGGCTTGGGTCAAGTGATCACGAGGTGAGCTATCAATCCATATAAACAAGATTGAATGATAGCTCACTTCGTGATCACGTGACATCTTGATATAAAACCAAGATGTTACGTGATCACGAAGTGAGCTGAACACAAGGTGAGCTGATCACAAGGTGAGCTGTCAATCCATATATAATCAAGATGGAATGATAGCTCACTTCGTGATCACGTGACATCTTGATTTTATGGATCAAGAGTTCACCTCGTTATCACTTCACTCAAGCCTTCGCTTCGACGTGTTTACAGAATCCACTGGCAGTATCCTCTTTACCTAAATGTTATTCAAGATTTGTAGTATCTTGAGCAGGTACAAATCTTTAAACAGGAAAATCTCTCAAAATAATATCCATTATTTTAGTCGTGACGTGTAAGATGAAGAACGTATATAATTATTGTAAGTGTTTACATAACAGTGATCGGTGAACGGGCGAGATTGGGCAGGTCGCGTGCTTTCCGATGCATGATAGTTTGTTGGCGAGTGTCCATGACTCAGACGACACGACAAAAGTCAATAACTCATATTTGCATCATAGAGCAGGTGCGCCTTTATTCTATTAACGGCAGTGTAATATCAGAAGTAGCTTTACTAATCGATAGAAATCAGTTTGTAATTAATAAATAACATTACAGTCTGGTGATCCAAATATTTCATGTTTCCGGAAGTCCTTAAGAACTATGGAGTTAGTAGACCTTGGATGCTAAATCAAGAAGATGGAAGGTTGAGAAAAGTGGGGAAACACATGTGCCTACAATATGCCTTATGGGAATAAACAATATGCTTTATGGGAATAAACAATATGCCTTATGGGAATAAAAATCTGGTATTTGTCATCTGTTATGTGTAATCATTGGTATCGAAAATGTCAAGACAACGCACTACAATCTTCCTCAGATACTGTTCAACATACAAAACCATCTTACCATCTCTAAAGTATCCTCACCAACTTTCTAGTGCCCACATTATTCTGACTGACATCTTAAAACCGCACGTCAGTCATCCGTCAACTGTCAAGCCGTCAGTCAACGGAAACGCATCCGTGTATTAGCCCGAATCTCGATTCCTTTCTCCATTGAGAGATGCGCCGCATCAGTTGCACATTGTGAATGGGATGGGTGCGGAGTATTTAATAGTTAATTATTACGTCGGTATGTGGGTGGATTTTTAACTCTCACTAGTTTTATTTATCATTATTGGTATGGAAATAATGTTTGATGTTTATCGTAACCTAAAGTAAAGTTAGGTGTAACCGTCTTCAGCATCTATCTCTGTACTAAAACTCATCAAAAAAGATTCTGCTATTGAGGTGTGAAAGCGTGACAAACTCACTTTCGCGTTAAAATATCAGTTCGGATTATTGGAATGTAGTGAATATTTGAGCGGATGTTTGATGTTAATCGTTTATTAATTAAACAATACTTCTTCTTAAATTTTTGTGGTTTTTCCTTATATTCTTACGAGTTACGCAAGTGAGGAGATGCTTATGTCCATTAGTGACTTTTAGTTCGACTGCTGAGGCCCTACTATGAAGTCTAAAAATGATTATGATTCCACTCTAAGAGGGAGACGGAGCTATACATAGCGAATAGCACTATCCCGTTTACATCATCGGAATTGGATCACATTAGCACGTCATAGTAGGGCTACTGATGATGCTATCGCCAAGCAATAACCCTCTCTTTTTCCCGTGGTGTAGGCAGACAATATGCACTACATTCGCGTTCTAGTCGTGGAAGACTATAAGTACAGGAAGGAGGTTCTGGAGTGTCTACTGGTTCTGGAAGAAGCAGCGTCGGAAAGCTTCAAACAAGGTGGACCGATGAACTGTTGAATGCTGGATCGCTAGATGCCAGACGCCCATGGCCCAGAATGTCGATGTGGCGATAATTGGGGGATGCCTATGTCCAACAAAAAACTTGTATCGGCTGAAACGATGATGATCATCACTGATAAGTTCGATGTGGTAAACACGACAGCCGATAACCTTGATTGCAAATGTAAAAGATTCAATTTCATAATTATCTATTGTCTGAACAAGACTTACAAGAGAGCGATAAAATCTGTCAGTCAACAATTTCAGTCAATTTTAATCTGTAAGTCTGTCATAAAAGCGAAGATCTAATTCTGGCTGTTGATTTGGATTGTGATTTATCTTACTACTGGCTGGTAACTAGATTTCTGTAGGTAATTGTCTATGTGTAAAGCCCATTTCTAAGGAATCAATCAAGACACCTTTCTCTTGTCTAATGCAAATTAGCTACCAACAGTAGCTGAAACGTCATATTTGCCTTTAAAACGTGACGTTTTAGCAACTGTTGGTAGCTAATTTGACAGTTTGTTAAAGGTAGATATGTTATTGAGACTGGCCGTAAGTATCTACTACACAATGGTAGGTAAGTGATGGTTACACTCCAACAGATGCTGAGTCTAGTGTAGTCCGTCATGACAAAAAGTAACGTATCTACACAAAACGAAATAACCGCTTTCCGACATTAAGAAAATAAGTTAGTGTCGGAAATCGATTACTTTGATGTTTTCTTATGACGGCTGAAATTTACCTAGCTTTTTCCCAACTATATTGAGGTCGGCTTCCAGTCAAACCGGATTCAGCTGAATACCAATATTTTACGTGGGGCGGCTGCTTACCAGACCTCCACAACCCAGTAACTGAGTAACACGATATCCCTAGGCTAGACTGGTGCCAGTTATGGCTTCTGCCTATCTATGAAGATTTTGGACAGTTTTTAGTCCAAAATCTTTAAATGTCAAATGTCCCTTTTTCACGTCTCTTTTTTTTGCATGTGTGTTCAGCGATATTTTCGGCAATTGTCAACCGATTTTAATGTTTTTTTTTTTGTTTGGTAGAGTATTTTACCGCACTGGTTCCATTTCAATTTGGTGAACATCAAATGTAGAACTTTGAAGAAAGGTAACGGAACTTTTCAATAAATAATAGCAAATCTCCCGGGATTGTTGAAATCGCATGACTGTTTATTGTTTACACAAGTTCATAAGATAACATCACGCCAGTACGCTTTGAAGGGGTACGCAGATGTATACAAATCAACCATGGTTTGGGGGTTATCCATTTGTGCATAACTTTATTGTTTATGAACCGATCTTGATGATTCTTTTTGCGTTGAGTTTGATTAAAACTATCTTGAATTTGCATTGGACGTTGAACTTTAAATAAAAAAGTGACCTCCTCAACTTTAAATGTTAAGTTAGACATTGTCAGGTTTATGTCAATCCCAAAGCAATGTAGATGTTTTACTATGAGCTAGTCTGGACTTGGACTGCGAAGGCACACAAAGTAACTCCTTAACGACAAATAGCGCAACCACTCATTGCGGGAATAATGACAATTTAGTTGTGAGGTGTCACCAGTTAAAAGTGAAACGAGAAAAACTTAAAAAAACACGGTTTTTTTTTTGGTGTTTCATCGTTTTTTAACACTGACATTAAAGGTATTTTAATAATTTGTAGTGTTTTTTATTTCGAAGACGGTTGTATTTTTTTGTAAAGTTTTCAGTTTTTCAAAAACATGTCATAGAATTAAAACAAAACATAATTTATGATGTTTTATTTATTTAAACTTCATGTACAACAGTGGTACTATTTTTAGTTTATAGCCTCTATCTCGATATCTTCACAAACTTCGCAGTTTTCAATTACACCATCATCGCAAGTGAATCGCTCGCGTGTGTAAGTACTGCGCACGCGCATTATTCAACATCTGTCAAAGGTCAGTGCCGCGAACTTGGGGACATGCGCTTGACTTTATATCGAAGGATGCTCATTATACATGGTGATTATAATTTACTTAGCACCAACATTGAATATGCTTGAGTTTTTTTTTTGGATGATTACTTTGTGGTGAGATTCGAGTTATTATTTTGTTGGTTGTGGTTAAGTTAACTTTGACCTTTTTAATTTAATAAATTCGGGGATTTCATTTAGTTGGTGTATATGCCGATTGTGGTTAGGTACTCAATATAATTTGATTCCAATTCAATGTTAATTTTCAGAAATCATTATGCCTGCTACAATATCACGCCAATATTCCCCGAAGGCTTAAGTAGAGTTGTACTTGTAGTAAGTACATCTTCTTTTTTTAGGATAGAAATTATAGGAAATTATCAAGTGATTCCTCCCAAAACTTAAATTAAGTGGGTACACCATTTTTGCCTGGAGACTAATTTAGTTTGGTTACATACCTATGCTTGAGTGCGTATGTTTTTTTTTATGGCATAATGGAGTGTGCTCGCTAACAAGTGGCAAAGCATATTTAATTTTATGATTTCCATGTTGAATACTTTTTTCTGTGTCATGTATTAATTAATTTGCTTGTTATTGTATAAATTCATGTTCTTAAAACGTATCAGGCAGATGTGTGCTGGGAAGAACCCGATACAGCTGAGTACCAGTATTTGCGTACAGCGACAGTGACTTTGTAACACGACCCTTGGCATGACTGGTGCCAGATTTTCTGACTTCTAACTCCCCGTAATGACTGTCAAAGATTTTCAAATTGCAACCGGGACCAATAGCTTAACGTGCTTTCTGAGGTGCGTAGAAATCGCGGTTGGGCACCCATCGACGGACCGACCTCGGCAAGCGTTGCTTAACCTCGAAGTTCGACACATGCAGCGTGTTGATTATCCTCGACTACATCATCATCATCTTCCTGCCCTTATCCCATGTTATTTGGGGTCGGCGCAACATGTTTTTTTCTTCCATTCTGTCCTGTCAACCGTCACGCTATCACTAACTCCCTTTTCGTTCATATCACTCTAACACAATCCATCCATCTTTTCTTTTGCCTCCCTTCAGATTTTGATTGAATCAAAATCTGTGAAGCAGTTTCAAGATTACCAAAACAGCCAGTCGTGTTAAATTGACGTAGCAGGTGAAGAAATGTGTATCATTTCATACTCGAGAGTTAAATTACTTTAAAAGTATAATTAATTTGATAATTACAACATTGAGACAAGTCTTAAAGTTACGGGTTTGTTAATAAAATGTTGCTTCTCGTCGGTTTGTATGTCATTTAGAAAGGATATTTATTACATAACCTTACGCTTGTAATTCTAACAGTGTAAGCAGAGATTTAGTAGATCTACATAAAATTTACTTAGGTCACTTAGCAATTTAAGAGCCTAAAGAATCATCGTGTTTTAAAGGATTGACTTTTGAAAAATAGTTTTTGAAGTAAAAACTTCTTTAGGCGCGTTGAGCACTTTTTCGGTGAACAAAAATCATGGAACTCGCGTCATCGTCACCGAACGCTTTCCAAATTCAAAAATAATAATGTAATAGCTCGACGATACAATTTGTAAGTTACCCGCATTTTTTTTTTCAGATAGGCTGAGAGTTAAGATAGCACAAAATTAATAAACTCGACATTAAGGTAACTTTTTATATCCAGGCTGAACCAAGAAATGATGTAGTTAACATAAGATTAAGTTAAATGTTAAGTTTATATTGTCAACTAAGTTTTAAGGTAATGATGGGGTAGGCATGTCTTAAACGGTAAAATTCCTCAAAAATAAAGACTACAAAAACATAATTTTAGGGGAACAATCTTAAAAATGTTTTTCTACTGTGATTCTTAAAAGGTTTTTCTTTACGGCCAAGTGCGAGTCGAACTCTCACACGAAAGGCCCCTTACCATGAACTGAAAAAAACACGTTTCTTGTATGGAAGCTCCACATTTTTCTACACATTTTGTGAAAATTTCAACCGACTACCTATTACGGTTCTTGAGATACAGCCCGCTGAAAGACAGATGGACGGACAGACGGATAGCGGAGGTTTAGTAATAGGGTTCCATTGGTTACCCTTTGGGTACGGAACCCTAAAAAATTAAGACTATAAAAGCATAGTTCCTTAGAAGTGATCCTTAGAAGACTTTTCTTTACGACACATTTGAGATGAATATATAAACAATGAAAAAGGAACGGTTACCTTAAAATGTGATTAGGACGGACTGGAACCGGAGCGCAGAGAACCAGGTGTTGTCACGTAACTTGGGAGAAACCAATAATATCCAGCAGTGAATAGCGATCAGAGTTGATGGATTAAAATTAACACTCAAGTGAACTTGATTAATTAATCTCCGATTGCAAAAAAATTAATGTTTATTTACGTAGCAACCAGTATAATTATTTTTATTTCAATTACTTTACTTTGATTTATGAAACACATTATTTCGTACACATAATTTTTTAGAACAATTTTCAAGTTTTTTTCTAAAGTTCTTAAAGAAAATATGAGGACACCTAGGGAGCATGACATTGAAGATGGAACCTGGTTGAGGGTGGCACAAGAGCGTGGGAATGGCACAAGAAAAGCGAGGTCTCTATCCAGTAGCGGGCAAAGTCGGACTGTGGATGACGAAGAAAAAAAGCAACTTTGCATATAAGAAAAGTCAAGTCTCAATTCTGTCTTCTGCTTGAATGGAGGGAAGTGGAAATTATATTTGTTCCTACTCCTTCGCTTTACTTTTCCGATTAATTTCGTTGAGGGGTCCAAGACAGTTAAATCGTTTCTCCGGGACGCGTCGAGCTTCATTGACTCGGGGTATGTGTGGTGGTCGCCACTATTGATTCTGGCTTTCAGGAGTTGCAGTGGTTGGGAATGTGTGGCGGGCTAGTCCCAAATAAAAAAAAAATAAAAGAAAAGTCATCACCATTTCAGCCGAAAGACGTCCACGGCTGGACATAGACCTCCCCCAAAGGGGGTTTGGCACAATCGCCACACTTGGCAGGCGGGTTGGCGATCGCAGTGTAGCTGTTGCAATGCACAAAACCACAGAGAATGCTGCTGCCCATTCTCTGGTGAGTCCCTTAGTCGCCTTTTACGACACCAACGGAAAGTGATGGGATGGTGCTAGTCTTTTACGTCCAACACCAAGCAGAAAAAAAATGTTATGTAATGTGTGGGTTTAAGAAAAAAAATGTAGGTAATATGATTAATAGCTACTTTTGAACTCTGAAAATAAGTAGGTAAACTAGGTACACGTGTGTACATACCGCTATGTCACTGTATTGACTGAAAAACGCACCGTCATTGTGGTTTTATCATCGATGAAGGAAAAATAACTTTCTAATTTCTCTGTTTACACAATTCTTGATTCACACATTGACTTACTCGTTAATATCTGGTTAGAACTCTGAGCTATATGTGATTTTAATATTTAAGACTTTAGAAGGTCAATTCTGCAAGCGTAGGGACTCGTAATTTTGCTTAACATTGAACTGTAATTTTGTATTTTTCATTTTCATAATTTTGATATGTTCTTTTGGTAAGAATTTAGCCATTATCTTATTATATATATATGAATCCTTATTAGGCGTAAACTAGCTTACGTTAGTTATAAGAACAAAAACCAGCCAAGTGCGTGTCGGGCCAAGCAGTGAAGGGTTCCGTAGTTACCTGTGTCGTAAATCATGGCAAAAAATAAATAGTTAATTGCAGAGAGGGATATTTGACTCTAACAAGAATTAGCACTTTAGAGCTTGATATTCCGCAAACGGATCCTCGGATGGAAAAATGGTTTTCGCACACCCTCAATATTTTAAACGACTTTTCCAACGGCACATCACACCATGGGAAAAATCATCGGAACCTTACGTGTAGCCAAAATTTTTTTTTCAAGATATTTTTTACGCCTTGTCGGGGTGATTATGTAAACCCGTACCAAATTCCAACTTTCTAGTGCTAAGCGTCTCTTAGTTCCACAATTGCGGCGATAAGACCCCTCTTTGAGGAGTGGCTGGAGAGGCGCTACGGCGTCCTCACCTTCCGCCTGACGCAGGTGCTCACCGGACACGGCTGTTTCGGGAGGTACCTGTTTCGGATAAAGCGGGAGGACACGCCCGGGTGTCAGCACTGTGAGGATCGCCCGGACGATACGGTGGAGCATACGGTGGAGATCTGCCCTGCTTGGGCTGAGCACCGCCGTGTCCTCGTCGAGGCGATCGGCGGCGGCAACCTCTCGCGTCCGGCCCTGGTTGAATCCATGGTCCGGAGCGAGGAGGCTTGGGAAGCGGTCACCTCCTTCTGCGAAGCAGTAATGCTAGCGAAGGAGGAGGCGGACCGCGCGAGGGAAAGGCAAGGCCTTCGTCCCAACCGCCGCAACAGGAGAAGACGCCCCGGGCGTCGGGAGTCGCAGGGCGATCCCCGGCCACCGTAGGCGCGGGCCTGCGGACGGCGAGCATTGGGTGGCTCGCTGTCCGATCACCACCAGGCCCGGGTCGATGGCGCGTTGTGTTTCACGCGCGCCTCAAAGAGATGTCAGCATAGAGGACGGGACCCGCTAGGGCCAGAGCCTGCCAGGGTTGCGGAATTTGTTCGAAAGAGTCACCGCGGCCCTGGAAAGCAAAGGGCTTTCGAAGGAACACGGATGGGTTTTAGTCAGTAAGAGTCTGACACGCCCTTCCGCTCCACCCAGAGCGGAAGAAGTCATTTGATGATTTCCCATCCTTAAAAAAAAAAAAAAAAAGCGTCTCTTAGTTAAGACGGACGGATAGACGGACATGGCGAAACTATAAGGGTTTCTTGTTGACTGCGGAACCCTAAAAACGCCACATTACCACTGACCCTCCAAAAATCTGTATAATGCACAGATGTATTTTTGATTCAAAGAAATAGGTAGGAATATTATGTTACATGTGTACCTAAACTCTACTTACATGAAAGAGAAATGGGACTTCCGCATCTATCAATTATAATATCAATGTGAAGTCAGATATTGCTAAGCAGCGGGTGGTAATCAACTCGCAAATGAGCTATTGACAGATCACAAGATGCTAGTTACAGCTAAAACATCTATGTATACATCTATATATATATGTCACCGGAAAATTGCAAACACCGTATGATGAAATATCGCGTGAAATTGTAAAATATTTTTTTATACAAGACACGGATATATTGGAAACTATTGAATTTGGATGGGATTTATTGCAAACGATTTTCTCATAATATATCGAGAAATTATAATCTAATAAAGATTTATAATGTATAGGTATTTGTAAGAAGGAAAGAATTTTGAGAAAGATTGCAGACTTCCTTAATTATTTTGTGCACCCAAGTCGTTTAGAATACTGCCGATACTTTCTAGTTTCTGATCAAGAATTATAAGAAATCTTAACAAAATAACATTAACATAAACATTTAACATTGTTTGTTCAATAACAAAATAACATTAACATAAACATTTAACATTGTTTGTTTAATGTTTGTAAATAGTACATTGTTCACCGAGAGGAGAAAGTGACCGATTACCGTCGAGGGTGTCGTTTGAAGCCCGAGCCGTAGGCGAGGGCTTTAAAACACCCAAGATCGGGAATCGCAGTTTCTCTCGAGTGATACATAGTGCTTTATACTACACCTACAAGGAAAATAAAAAACGAAATCTTTACTAATTGAAATTTATATTGAAATTGTTGCAGTTAAAACTGAATCCTCAAACAACACACAAATTGGAAATGGCGCCAATGGCGTCTGCAATTTTCACATGTTCTTTTTTCAAATTGTTTATCCTGCCGCCGCAGGGTCGCACTGCCAGCCCGACACCATCCAACACACAGCTAGTGGCCAGTGTCATTTTGCGAACTTGGAGATAAAAACTCACTGTAAAAACTTTTTGGCTTTTGATATTTAGGTTACCGGCGCATAGTCTTACCCAAAATTAAAAAAGAAAAACCACGTAAGAAATGGATTTTCATACACTTTTCTCTCCCGCTCAGATGCGTTTTCTCCCCGCATATTTGTTCGATATGCAATGACGTACTTTCTACCGTAAATTTGATAAAGTATCAAGGTACTTTCCAAGCAGGTGTAGTATAAAGATCATTTCTTAAAAAAAATTATTTAAATTAAAAATATTCCAATGTAGGTAAGGTATGCTACACTATAGACAACCAGAGGCTACTTTTTGGATAGGCCACAAAAATTGTTATTTAGGTTACAAGCAACACATATAATTTTCCCCGCCCCGACCCTTGCTCGAGCCAGCTCGCGCCGCTGAGCCTGTAGTTTTAAATTCGTCCCTAATTAATAATCCTAGTTCGATGCAGCCCGTCCCTAGCTGTCCTCCTCCCAGCGACGCCCTAAGCCGAGGCCCGTACCCCATAGGGGGTGCCCTTAGCGTGTAGTCGCTTAGTTTGTAAGTTTTTAATAAGCCCTGGCTGGAGGCTTTAATATTTATATTAAGGCCGCCACAGGAAAGTCCGGTTAAGCAGTCGACCAACCTCATAGGTTAAACTGCGAGAGGTCACTCATTAAGTAAATATATTTTATTTTTTTATTTTCCTACAGTAACACAAAAATCAATTAGAAAACTGAAAACTAGAGGTCACTAATGACAAGTTCAAACGCACAGTTCTTTATCTCCTTGACACGGTTAAATAATATTAACAAATCATTTGTCCGTATGTGTGTAATTAGCTACGAAAATGCTACACCATTATGCAAATATCATCTTAGTTTAAACGCTCTTCATTATTTATTATGCTTAATGATTATGGCGAGTTAAGATTATGTAGTTTTAAGTGTTATTGGTTTTTTACATTGCTTACGCATTTATGAAAGAGTTATGTTGTTTAAACTTTGATTGTAGGGTTTGGTAGAGATGTATGGTACTTTAAAGTACTGTTTAACCTTTTGAACGCGATTGTATACATGACAAGCAAGCGCGTGCCCTATACGCCAAACGTCACAAATATGTGACAAAAAGTACAGCGAAGAACAGCGTTTGTGGCTTGGCGTCGAGGGCACGCCGCGCTGATGCGTTAATGCTCTGGCGTTAAAAGGGATAAAGCTTTTCATTGATAAAAATGATCATAAAGCCAGGGAAACACGAGCCTAGTTTTTAAAGTAAAGACAGTAAGCTTCCATCAGTAACCTTTACAGTAAACTAGCTGATTTCTTTGGCAGTCGTTAGGGATTGTCAGAAGCCAGTAAAATCTGACACCTGACTGGGTAGTGGAGGTCTGGTAGGCAGCCGCTCCACATAAAACACTGGTATTCAGCTGAATGGTTTGCCTGGAAGCAGACTCCAATATATTTGGGAAAAGGCTAGGCACATAGTCAGTAAACTAGCTTTGGTTTCATGTTAAAATGTATATTATTATTAGATATAAATTAACTTGTTTTTAATTTTATATGTTTAGGAAGAGCTCGTAGCTAAAGAATATCAGCCGCACGGGTCGATCAAGGTTAAGAAACGCTTGCCAAGGTCGGTCTGTAGATGGGTGACCATCTTAACATCCCGAGTTTCCTCCGAGCCTCAGAAAACACGTTAAGCCGTTGGTCCCAGCTGTCATTTGTAGATCTTTGGCAATCGTTACGGATTGTCCAGCCAGTAAATCTGACTCCAGTCTTGCCAAGAACTACCGTGTTAACCAGTTAATGGGTTGTGGAGGATTAGTAGGCAGCCGCTCCACGTAAATACTGGTATTCAGCTGAATCCGGTTGGGAAAAGGCTAGGCAGATAAAAAATGTTTAGGAAATAAAGGCTTATTATTATTATCTATCTGCTTATCCAATTATAGTTTCTATTGAAGGTTTAAAGGTCTGCTTACATTTATTTGATTGGATTACAAAGGATACACAGAACAACAAAAGCCACAGTGATACAGGTGGTTTATTTACATGTGCTCCTTCAGTTATAGGAGACCACAGTGTGCACAAATAACTAGGTTTACAAAACAGAATAATATTACATACACAGAATTAAATTATAAATAGGATACGATTATTCCATTAGGTACATTAAATTGAATAAAAAAAATACGTTAAATGAAATTAGATTAAACTAGTAGCCGCCCGCGGCTCCGCCCACGTGATTGTCGAAAATCATCCCAAGGAAACATATTCCCGGGATAAAAAGTATCCTATGTGTTATTCCAGACTATAATCTACCACTGTGCTAAAATTTCATCAAAATCCATTCAGTAGTTTTTGCGTGAAAGAGTAACAAACATCCATCTATCCATCCATACTTACAAACTTTCGCGTTTATAATATTAGTAGGATTATTCCAATAGATTAAATTAAGATTATTCCAGTAAATTAAATTAAATTGCTTCATTGATTTACATTATTGTATCATGTCAAATTTAAAATGAAAATGTAACTGAAATGCTAACAAAGCCAAGTCAACATTCAAATTCGTAGTGATGATTGCTTGATCCTTTCAAGCAATCATCACTACGTAGCTTGTAGGTCAGTTATACCATTTCAACTTGCATAATTTAAACCCTACACGCACTTTTTTATTGCAATCAATATGTATTTATTTTTATTGAAGAGGTTCATCATAATACAAAAAGGTTTTGATTGTACAAGGTAAGTTTTGGAGATACTCGTTCTATTACGAACATTGTTTCATTGATAAAGAAAGAAATAAAGAAAGAAAAATGTTTATTTGGGACTCGCACAAGACAAACAAACCAGTAAAATAAAATTAATAACTAAATGATAGAAGGGGTACATTATGGCTGAGTTCTTAATCTACTTCTTTCCCGAAAACCCGAAAGTGTTTTAGTGGAGAAAAATTGTTTTCTATAATATTATGAAAGCCCATAAGATTATTATTATCAGAGGTCACAAAAGATTTAAAATTAAGACTTTTGCATCAATGTTACAATAATTAAATGTATTCATTTCGAAAATGCATCACATTTAAATAATTTGCATTTAAATATTGATCCAACACTGTAATACGTGTATCTCACAAGTTTAATGCATTCAATGAAAAGGTGGCACTTTGAAATAAATCATAATTATCATTTCTAATTAATAAACGGATGCGGAAATCAATAATTTAATACACTTTATGTAAGTATGTGGTTTAAAATATTAATCAAAAGTGAGTGTCCTGCATCTGTCTAGCTATCTTAGAAATACTGAATTTATTATAATGCGGTTTAGCCATTAAGAAGTTTAGAAAACTGGCTACGAGTGCCAATAACAATACATAATTATGTTCTAGTAACAATGCTAAAGAAAGTTGCTTTCCTTAAAACTTGTATGCACTAAGTCAAGGTAATGATAATAAATAGATAAACAATTTTAACATCAATAATATGTGTTATATTAAGATAATTGGAGCACTTATTTCTTTCAGTTTCATATCGCCAAAAATTCAAAGCCTCGCCCAAAAAACCAAAAACGAAAAAATAGTCCATTTGCAACCCGAATTCGTCCTCGATCGCCTCTGCTAGTAAAGTAAAAGTAGCCGGACTGATCTCCAGTATATAAGCGGATCGCTCCGAGCACAGAGCATCACACACCAGCCAGCGTTCAAGCAAACTAGCCATGGCCAAATACATCGTAAGTTGGAGTGCAGTGAATGTGTTGTGTCGTGAGAGGTGCACTATGCACACATGTGAAGTGGACTCAAGTTTTCGTAAAAATCTGTGCTCTCTGGATGTGCTTTTCGACGTTTCCGAGATCTCAAGGATTTGATCGCAATTTTCAAGTGTTTTTTACCAGTTTTTGGGGAAATGGAACGCTTTTGTGGAGAGGCGTGTTCCGGCTTTAAGAGTGATAGCTTCGAAGCTGCACCATTAATTGTGGGCCTGTTAATTGGTGATGAGTTGGTTACTGAACCAATCTCTTGTGCATGCATTATCTCGTCTATGCATTAAGTCAAAACATAGCATTAACGTTTATCTCCACAGGTTTTTGTAAGTTTGAGTCACGGTATCTTAACTTGATGTTTGTTGACAGGTCGCCCTCGCCCTTCTGGGTTGCGCCGCCGCCGAGCCTCCCGTGGGCTACAGCTACTCCGCCCCCTCGTCGCACTCGTCCTCCATCTCGCTGGGCAGTCTCAGCGGCGGTGGCCACTACACGTCCGTGCCCGTTGGCCATTCCGAAAGCGAGGGCTACTTCGTAGACCCTCATCTCCTCTACAAAATCAAGAACATCCTCTTGTCCGAGGAGATCAAGAACCAGGAGTCCGGCTCCGGCGGCCACGGCCACGGACACGGACACATCTCATCTCACTACGGCGCCCCCGCCCCCGTGTACGGCGTGCCCCAACAGAGGGTCGTTGGCATTGAGCTCGACCACGTCCAGCAGGCCATCCAGGTCGCTCAGTACCACCAGGCTCAAGAGGCATACGCCAGCGGTCACGGCAGCTACTACTCCGGCGGTCACGGAGGCTACTCTTCCGGCGGACACGGAGGCTACTCTTCCGGCGGACACGGTGACTCGTCCCACTACACCACCATCGGAATCCCCTCAGGATCCTACGGAGTCCCCTCCGAGTCATACGGCCACCCTCACTAAACGACCAAATTGTTAGTCATCTCATCTCATTTAATGTAAATCATGTGATCGCATCCTAGATGTTATTATGTATTATATTTGTTGTTATAAGTTTCTGTAAATAAAAGAACAATCTATTTTGTACGAACGGCTCCTTGATTTACTGTCCGAACTTTCACATCCCGAGGTACCGCGACTGGTACATCTTGCTGCTACAATCGTAAAACCATATGCGGTTCAACAAAAAATATATTAATGCGAAACAAAAACATGTTTCGACGCCTTAAAGAGCAGTAATAGGTCCCTATCGAAAGTCGTTTTCGATAAAATCGAAAGTGCCGATGTCAGCGGACGACTTTATGACATGCGCGTGACGTAATTGACGTGCAATTTTATAATAAAGTGGAATTAAGTCTTTTTTTCGACATATTATTAAGTTACATACTTAGCACCTCACAAAATGATTCACTCGTGGTTTTGCAACCCACTGACCGAGATATGTGAACGTAACAACCTTAAAACCAATGAAGAATTAGAAATTGCGGTTCGAAATACCAGATCGCACTTTCGAGGATTAGATAAAAATTTCGAAACTGGCTATATCGCGAGCCATCTCGTGTTACGTCAGAGCGGCCATTTTTGCGGAATTAGCGAATAATTTTGCTCGAGTTGTTAATACGAATGCACCATGCACTTTCTCCTTGCAACCTCGGGTGTTCCGAATCTCGAGTGTTACATAATTAACGCACGAGAGGCTGCGAATGATCTGGTCGTATCCATCTGTAGGATCTTGTTTAGGTACATCAAAATATTCGGTTACTTAACTTCATTCTGTCAATTAGCAGACGTTGCGAGATTTGCCTTTAAGACTTTCGTATTTACGTTTTTTGAGATATTTTCGGACATGATAATTGCCATGTTCGTCAGCATCGACCTCCATTTTATCAATTTGTTTTATTAAGTTCTTCACTCGTTTTGCATATTTTGGAGGTGATTTCACCGAAAAGTGAGTAATGACTTTTTTACGAGCGATGCGAAAATTGTGATCCTGAATAATAGTTTTTTGTTCTTATCACTTTCTCCCATCTTGCAGCTAGTTATTGTACTTAATATGAGAGAGAATCTAAAACTAAGTATTCGTATGCATTCCACTTCCTTCTTTGACAAATCTTTCAGTATACAAGCGGCTCGTTTGTGGAATGCATTACCCATAGAAGTGAGGCGTGCCCAAACGCTACCAGAGTTTAAAAGAACGGTGAAGGAGCATTACCTTTCACTTTAACTTTTCCGCTCCTGTCTCAATTATATATTTGATATTTATTAGTATATAAATTGGTATTGTATTTATGTATTTTATATTATTATTTCTAATTAGTATTGTTTAAAACGTTTGTACACTGACAGCCCTAAATCTATCTCCCTTCGTTCAATCCATCCAAAGGTTGTCTGGAAGAGATTGCCTTGTGCGATAAGACCGCCCATTGTGCACTTATTTTATGTATGATTGTCCTGTTCTTATTATGAGGTGTACAATAAAGTATATAATAAAATAATAAATTAATATGGTTACTAAAGTCAAAAGCTAATGTGATTGTAGGTACTTAATTTAAAGAATGAGTGTTTGTTTTTACCTGAGTGCTCCAGAATGAGGTTAATGTTTTTGTAAAAAAAATTAGCCAAGTGTAAGTTGGACTTGCACACGAAGGGTTCTGTACCATAAGCCGATAAAAACATGTTTCTTGAATGGGGGGGGGCTACTTTAATTTTTATTTCATTTTTATTATTTGTTGTTATAACGGCAACAGAAATACATAATCTGTAAAAATTGCAACTGTCTAGCTATCACGGTTCATGAGGTACAGCCTGGTAACAGACGGACAGTGAAGTCTTAGTATAGGGTCCCGTTTTTACCCTTTGGGTACGGAACCCTAATAAAAGACCAATATTGTTGCAAAACGATTTTATCATGTTAATATATAGATTAAGTTACTAGGCTCACATGAAAGACAAGCTATACAGCATCATCGCATGATTATAAAGACAGGTTATATACAGTCAAACTAAAAAAAAACTGTTTAAAGTTTTTTGACATCGAATGCTTTTAGTTAATTCAATACCTAAAACATTAATCCGACATTTACTCAGTGATGTAAACATTCATCTTTATATATTATTTTAATTGAATATTATTTAATTAATGTAAGAACTCATAATTGTTAAGTAGGCGGCGGTATGTCAATAGAAGGAAAGGTAAGTTAACACTGCTTAGTACTTGCCGAATTAAAAATCCCTTATTAAATAGATGAAGATAAAAGTATTATTTAAACGTTGAACCTGCTTGTCATCAAATTTGACAGTCGTTACCCAGTTACCCGAGATTGAGGAGATTCGATAAGCAAACATTCAACGCGAAATTCTGAGTGCCAATTCCACTAATTAACCGACTTCAAAAAAAGGAGGAGGTTCTCAATTCGGTTGTATTTTTTATGTTTGTTACCTCATGACACCTGTCATTTCCTTTGGGAAAATTTTCGACATTCAGCGGTGGCAGCTAGTTGTTATATTAGTTGAAAAGGGGGTTTCAAGTCAGAATAGGCACCAACTTCGATCGCATCATCGCATTACATCAGAGTCAAGTGATACAAGTGGCTGTTTATAAATCATTCAACCAACCATCATCATCTTCCTGCCCTTATCCCATGTTACTTGGGGTCGGCGCAACACGTTTTTTTCTTCCATTCTGTCCTGTCAGCCGTCACGCTATATCATTCAACCAACCACAGGTAGGTAAATAAGGAAATAAATATAATAAAACATTTACTGTACTTCATTATTGAGTGACGTAATGATTCTATTCATTTATGTAGCACATCTATCAGCGATTAAACATATAAATTGATTAAAAAGGGGGTTTGAAGCCAAACAGGCCCCATCGTCGACCACATCATCGCAATCCATAAGATGAGAATCCAACGCTTCTTTCTTCTTTGCAACGCTTCCGCCTGCCAAAATTGCACAATACTCTAAATAATATGTGTAACAAAATCACAAAGTAACGTAATTACACACGGAGTAACCGAATACTAACGCTCCGCCGATTTAGATAGTAGTAACACTGGTTTTTGAGAGCATTGTATAACAACAAACACACAAAAGTATATACTAGCTTTTGCCCGCGACTTCGTACGCGCATATCCCGTTTTTTCTCGTTTCCGTATTTTTCCCGTATAGCCTATAACCTTCCTCATGAATGTGGCTATCATATACAAAAATAATTTTCCCAATCTGACTGGTCGTTCCAGAGATTTGCGCGTTCAAACAAACGGTCAAACTCTTCAGCTTCATTGTGTTAGTTTAGATAATATACGCGTAATGTTTGTCAATATGGTGAATATAGTTTAGACCGTGGCATGGACTGGGGTTTTCTTTTTTTTTAATACGTGACTGTAAATTTTAGTGCCGTATTGGTTTTATAGTGTCAAGGTCTTGGGTTACATTTAAATGTAGGGCAGAAGTACGATTGGGTTTCTTGTTGTATTTTTAACAGATTTCAAAAAAGGGAGGAGATTCTCAATTCGGTAGTATTTTTTTTATTTTGGTGTCTCGTAACTCCATCATTTATGAACAGATTTAAAAAAATCTTATAAAGGAATAAAAGATATATGTTCCGATTGGTCCCATAGAAATTTGATCAAAATCGTTAAGTGGTTTGGTTTTTAAATCAAAATAGCTGGAGGAAATAGAAAATTTATTATCCAAGTAAACGAAATTGCGTGTTTTGCTTTCCTGTGATTTTCCAGTACTGTTGTTAGTAGAGGGGTACCACTAAAAAGTGTAAAAAAATACCACCGACTTCCAAATAAAACAGAACACTACAAAGTAACTTTAATTTCGGAAGTTGGTGTTAAAATACGAAGAAACATCTAAAAACACCGAAATTATGTTTTTTTTGTAAAAATGTTTTTTTTCATGGTACCTATTTTTATTTTCTTGTTATTGGTACACAAGTCAACAAGAGTAAACTATGTTGATGTGATATATTCGCAAACGGACAAATCGAGAGATGTGTAGAAGAATGCTGAAATGCTGCGCCGACTCCAATTAAATTGTTGTTAGATTTTTCAAACTCCTTTAGTCAATTGAGCTCCAGTTCATGGCTAAATAAAACAACCGCACGGGTCAATCTTCAAGGTAAAGCAGCGCTTGCCAAGGTTGGTCCGTGGATGGGTGACCATCTTAATATAACGAGATTCTTCCATGCTGCGGAAAACACGCTAAGCCGTTGTTCTCGGCTGTAATTTGTAGATCATTGACAGTCGTCTCGGGCAGTCAGAGGCCAAGAAATCTGGCACCAGTCTTGTCAAGGGGTGCCATGTTACCAGCTACTGGATTGTGGAGACCAGATGGGCAGTCGCTTCATGTAAAATACAGGTCCTCAGCTGCATCAGATAGACTGGAAGCTGGCCCCACATACTCACCCTCACTCCTCAATTAATCTTCCCAGTCTTTACTCAAGTGAGTAAAGATTAATTGAGGGACCTCATTTTATCTTACCATCACTGTCATATTTTTTTTAATTTTTTATTTGAGATGGGTTTGCTCTTGACTCTAGTCAAGGTCAGAGATGACAGAGACAAAGTCGATGATAGAGCGAGCTTACTCAGAAGAAGCCTGTTCACTCTAACTTTGAAGAGATTAGAGTTGTATGCGTTCGGAAACACAGACGCAGGCTGAGAGTTCCACTCCTTTGCTGGGTGCATTATAGATACACAGAAAACTTACAAAAAGTCGAAAGAAAGAATTGAGTGCAAATTCCACCAATTTTAAAGCAACGATTGCATTCGCTTCCCAGTCGCAATCTGTGAAAAAATCCTCAATTTTCATACATTTTTGAAAGTTTGCGACTGACATGCAAATGCGAACGTTGCTTAAAAAATTGTAGAATTGGCACTCAGTTTCAATTCGCATGGAATAAGCAGATACCTGTTATTTAATCGATTAGCGGCAATAAAGATAAATGCTACATTCTTCTTTTACCACGCCAATTATAGAGACAATGAACCTGACTGATATCGTGTTTAATAAAATAAAACAAATAAACATCTGCTACGCGGAGTAAATATAAGAAACGCGTGGAATCGATGTGGCGTGACGAAACACGTCAATGTCGGGTATCCCCTGCAAATTGAAGAGGAAAATGCAGATAAATGCAAAGTGTTTTGGAAAGAGGCAGAATTGGTCAAGTCTCAGCTAATGCATAATTAGCTGTAAATATTCTCACTGCTGAAATAAAGACTTCCTCAATGTGAACGAGAATAGGCTGTTTTCCACCACGTGGGTCCAGTGTAAGCTGATTTCGTTCATCACCATCATCAGCCGAAAGAGTCCACTGCTAGACATAGGCCACACCCAAAGGGAATTTGCCATAATCGCCACGCTTAGCAGGTGGGTTACCGATTGCAGTGTAGCTGTTGCAATGCACAGATAATTCTGCTGCCCATTTTCGGGTGAGTCCTTCAGTCGCCTCTTACGACACCCACGGGAAGTGATGGGATGAGACAGAACGTATTTCACTAACTTCTTGTTTCATAATTTTTAAAATAAATAGTTTTGAAGTTGTTCAAGAAATTACACGAAAAATGACAATACCCTTAACTCCGAAACTACTAATCCCAATTTCTTTTTTAAGTTTACTATTGACAGGCTCGTGTTTGAGCACTGTCTCACCTGATAGAAAGTTTGGGTCACAGAAGTTCATATTTGTACGAAATTTCAACAGAATCGGTCCAGTAGATTCGGAGAAAATTGACTGTGACAGACGGACAGACAGACAGACACCCGAGTGATCCTATAATAAGGGTTTCGTTTTTTACGGATGTTCGGAACCCCATAAGGTAGTAAATTAAAGTGTTACGGTTGACAAGAAACATGGGAGGCAGTAAGATGATAATGAATTAAAAATGAGCAATTTTTGCCAACTTTTAAATTACTTATTCACACAATGTAAGTAAATGTATTCTCAGATACATAATTACATTGTACTGACATAAACAAACTTCACTCCCACATTACGTTATCTGGCCATAATTTGCATTCAATATACCGAAGATGGTTGGAGAAAGTTCATCTTGGACCAGCGTTCCATTGTTTTCGATGACCATCTGACGTTGTGGGTAAATTAATGATTTTTTGCTGACTTCTACAACAAGGCAGATTTTTATCTCTTTTAAGTAATGCCTATTAAGCCCAGGAGTATAATTTAAACCCCATCAGTATCGTTAATTTGCCTTCATTATCTTATTATAACCTATTTTGGTGTGTTATAAACAGAGATCGAAATAGGTAGACTATATTTACCTAATGTTCGTGGAAGTAAGTAACATAGAGTTGATAATACCTACCTCCTGTAAAATCCCTGAATCCTAAATGGAATCATGACAATTAAAACACAGGATTATAAAAACATGAACAAGACTTTGAGTACAGTTACAAATTATTGATTTGAAGAATCAAAAAAAGAAAGAGTTGTGCGAAAACAAAGCTATTTAATTTAACAGTTTTAGTAGGTACGGAACTCTAAAAACATAATAAGATTCTTCAATATAATAATTTTGTTCAAATGTTTTCAAAGCGCAATAACTAATTTGCAATTTCTTAAATCCCGGGATACAACCGTCATGTTTATGATTCTGGGATTTTAGAGGAGGTATTATCAACTCTCTGTTACTTACTTCCACGAACATTAGGTAAATTTAGTCTACCTATTCCGATCTCTGGTTACAAATTTTGGTGTGTTGTTTGTAAGTTTGTAAGACGTAATCTTTGGAAGAACTCATCTGATTTTGAATAAAACTTGTATAGGAACTACACTATTGGTGAGTGCCACAGGACTTTTTTCCCATAAAATTGTGTGGTTCATGTAAAATAGGCTACATAGAAGAAGTTCGTTTAGAATAATAATTAATCTTGCACAACAGGAAGCCTCCCAGTTAGACGATTATATTCATCATCATCATATCAGCCGAAAGACGTCCACTGCTGGACATAGGCCTCCCCCAAGTGTCGCCACAACAACCGGTCCTGTGCATTTCGCATCCATCGGCTACCTGCGACCCTCACCAGGTCATCAGCCCACCTTGTGGGAGGTCTTCCAACGCTGCGTCTTCCGGTACGCGGTCGCCACTCCAGAACTTTGCGTGCTTTTAGACCATCTGTTCTGCGAGAACTGCCCACTGCCTCTTCAGTTTGGCGATCCTTAGGGCTATGCCGGTAACCTTGATTATTGATGTGAAACATTTATAGCCGTGGGTAAAACCGATTACTGGCGTGGCGACGCATGCCGTGGCGACGCCACGCTATACGATGGTATATAATAATAATAATAAATAATAATAATAATGTTTATTCACATAAATATGTACATTTCTTTTCACAAGTAGAGTGCTTAATCTAAACTTAAAGTACACAAAAGTATATAAATACTAATAATATAATATATACAGGTTATATGTTTTTTATTCATTGTGCCATATTTAGTTCATGTGGTAATCTGTTCCTTTATGCATATTACTTGTACAAAATAATTTTGATGTTTCACATCTGCCAGGCGTCCCGTGGCGGCTCACAATTTTTTAATATCACGAAATGTAATATTTTCATTGACACGAAGATATAAACAAAAGACTTTCATTTTGTCAACCTATCATCAAAAGTCTAGAGAAAATCCAAGCAGAAAGTTCAAAGACTTCATAACAAAAACAATAGGTATTTTGATCATAATCTCTGAAGAATACACGGAACTAAGTATTTCGGCGACGACACAACAATGCTAGAATAAAATTTAAATAATTTATGCTAATTAATCGCCCGAATCCTAATAAAATGAACGTCACGAAACACTACAATTACATAATGTTGTTGCATTTATATATTTAGTAGACAGATTTATTTTTCTTTGGCGCCTATTCGGTTGCAAATATTCTTGAGTTTTTGTAATGTCTGGTCAATTTTTAGGTGTTCTTATAATATTTATAGAAGTAAAAGAAAAAAATATTTAAATATATCTGCCATCGTTTCTGTATGGGAAAATCCGATAACACCAGTAAAGAGGTGGATAGGCAAGGAAGGAAATAAGATGTGGGTAGGAAGTGTGTTGATAGGCAACAATGTTTGTTAAGGAAAGACTTTATTATAATAACTTACTAAACATTTGTGTGTGCTGTGGCCACAGGCTTTGGCTGTATTCATAGGCATAGGCTTCAGTTCAGCAAGTAGGTATATTAGGTACCATAAAGTGGAAAAAATAGGTGCCTTTTTTTAGCAGATATATCAAGTATAGTGAGACAAGGTTTTTAGTGTGACCTTCTTTTGTTTTAAGGATGGGAAAACATCAAATGACTTCTTCCGCTCTGGGTGGAGCGGAAGGGCGTGTCAGACTCTTACTGACTAAAACCCATCCGTATTCCTTCTAAAGCCTTTAGCGTTCCAAGGCCGTGGTGACTTTTTAGAACAAATTCCTCAACCCTGGCAGGCCCTGGCCCTAGCGGGCCCCGTCTTCTATGATGACAGCTCTTTGAGGCGCGTGGAACACAACGCGCCATCGACCCGAGCCTGGTGATTGGACAACGAGCCACCCAACGCTCGCCGTCCGCAGTCCCGCGCCTACGGTGGCCGGGGATTGCCCTGCGACTCCCGACGCCCGGGGCATCTTCTTCTGAAGCGGCGAAAGCATTGCTTTTCCCTCCTCCTTCGCTAGCATTACTGCTTCGCAGAAGGAGGTGACCGCTTCCCAAGCCTCTTTGCTCCGGACCATGGATTTAACCAGGGCCGGACGCGAGAGGTAGAGACCCGTAATAACAGATTTGGCTAGCCAACACATGGCACTTCATCATCAGCCTACAGCAGTCCACTGCTAGACATAGGCCTCTCTTAGTGCACGCCATTCAACTCGATTTCCGGCAACTTTCATACAGCTGTTACCAGTCACCCTGCGAAGATCGTCGCTAAACCTAGCCTGCCTAGCCTGCCAACTAACTTAGAATATCTAAACACAACCAGAAAAACAAATGCAGGTCAAAATATACAAGAGAAAGCAGATCTTAAGATCAATGACGTAACTGACAGATGGTAACAAATTGAACATTTTCCTCATGTGGGCAGTTCGTCTAGGTATTGTGTAGAATCGCTAATCTTATAAGCACTCACATAATGCTACTGTGATGTCTGAGTGTTATGACCGATGCACTTCCTGAATAGGGCTAAGAATAGATTAGAAATGGACACAGTGGCTATTTAAGGTGGACAACCTCACTAAGTGACGAGTCATATTGGTTCATTTTGATTTCAGAATGGATCTTTATCATCATTATTAGCATTTCAGCCAAAAGACGTGCCCTGCTGGACATAGACCACCCCCAAAAGTCACAACATCGACCGGTCCAGTGCGTTTCGCATCCAGTGGATTCCTGTGGTCTTCATCAGGTCATCGCTCCACCTTGTGGGAGGACTTCCAACGCGGCAATGCTGCGTCTGCCGGTACGCGGTCGCTAGTTCGGAACCTTTAGACCCCATTGACTATTTGTTCTGCGAGCAGTGTGCTCTGAACACTACCACTTAAGTTTATTTATTTATTATATACTTTATTGTACACCTCATAATAAGAACAGGACAATCAAACATAAAATAAGTGTACAATGGGCGGTCTTATCGCACAAGGCAATCTCTTCCAGACAACCTTTGGAGGGATTGAACGAAGGGAGATAGTTTAGCGATTTTTCGGGCTATATCGGTCACACAAGAAAACCATGCTCCTCTACAATCAATTGGGCATATAACAAGAATTACAGGGAACCCAAAAGATACAAGATTAAAATATAATCAAGTGAAGATACGCAATCAGACAGAAGACAGTCTTCAGCCAATCCAGTAGACAGTAAACTAAATTAAAGTATGAATCTCACATAAACATTTAAATACTTAATCCTTTCAATTCAACACTTAAAACATGACATAAACAAACTCACATTTTTAGCAATTAATCGGCAATGTTATCTTATCATTCAATTTATCATCATTCACCAATTATTCAAATTACATAATGTATTATAGAAAACATTTTATGCGTCTACACATTTGTGGGTGTATACTTTCTATAGATTTTGCAGTGGTATTCGGATTAGAATAAAATTTCGAAAAAAATGATATTTGGATTATTTTAGTGTTTATTTTAATATTTTTATTGGTTATTCATTGATATTTATTTATTTGACGTTCCAGCTCTTGACCCGGATCTCGCCTGCTGGAATACGGTGGATGAGGTCTAAGATGAAACGAGCGCCAGGGTTTCGAATTTCAGGGTTGCGGAATTCCAGGGTAGCAGAATTTGTTAGAAAGAGTCACCGCGGCCCTGAAACGCTAAGGGCGCTAGGAGGAACACGGATGCTCCGCTCCACACAGAGCGGAAAGAAGTTATTTGATGTTTTCCCATCCTTAATAAAAAAAAGACTTTAAAATCTGACATTTAGTGTTATTTGGATTCCAGTCTTTTTGCACTGATTTTCCCGTTGCATTAGGATGCATATAATATGCATAGTAAGATTATTTTCATAACTTCAGCATATCGATAGTTTTTTTTATTAAGTTTACGATGGCCACTCTTACTTTGAAGGCTGACAGGTCATATACGATAGTTTTCAGGTCACTTTGACTGCGCTGAGTAAGAGTTTATGAATGCAAGAAGATCTGTCTACTCTTTCATAAGTCTGTGGTGATAGGCGAACGATCAGTCTTGCGCGGGCGCAGTCGAAATGATGTCCGCAGTCCACAAGTGACAGGCGGACGGCGGGCGATAGTGATCTATGGCAAACTATGATTTTATCTGTGTGGTATGGGAAGAAGTGAAGGTTATTATGTAAGTTTTTTGTGTGAAAAATATTCCAAAAGAAGGCAGCATTTTTAAGAGAATTGCCACGCTTTATCACGTCGTCCTTGAAGGGACGATCAATATACCTATATCATCCGTAAATATTAACGCTGCGAGGACCGGTATTGATTTAAGATACAGATTAATCAACCCTGTTTTAAGACCAAACTCAACAAAAAATAAATTGCACACCAATCCACTCGAAACCCACATTCACGATGTGCGTTAAGTTTTTGTATCTAATCAGCGATATTGACGAGGATAAGTATCGGAATGTAAAAAGTGACCCACCTGACGACTCTCACTTGTACCAGGACTCCAAGATGTTATCGCCATCAAATCGTGAAGTCAAGAAGGCTTACTCAGAACAAAAACGTTTGATACAATGCCACGTAACTTTCTCTAGAGCCCGTATAATGCGTAATGCAACACTGCTACTACGACTATTCAAATTATTTTACGAATAATATCAAATAGGGATGTCCTTTTGCTTTATTTTAGGCGTCTGTGTAATTAGTTTTTTCTCTAAATAATGTGGCGAGGTACAGGTTTCTGTCAGAGTTGCGGAACTGCCAGGGTTGCGGAGTTTGATCGAAAGCACCGCGGCCCTAGAACGCAAAGGGCATTTAGAGTAACACGAATGGATTTTAGCCAATAAGAGTCTGACACTCCCTTCCGCTCCGTTCAGAGCAGAAGAACTCAAGAAAAACAAAGGTTTAATAAATAAAATGTATACACCCCATTGACATTTAAAACAGTCCTCAAGCGGTTATTTAATGATACAGTGGTAGTTAGATATGTCTTAAAATCTCAATATAATGCATGGAATTTGTATGGAATCACGTAGAACTTCTGCACTTGGCTGAATTGTGTCACTGGCCAATGGGCACAGCAATGCAGAACATTATAAGTTTTTGTCGAGTGTAATGATGTGTCATTTTGCGGTGGTTAGAGTGTTTATAAGCTTCGGCTTGTTAGTTTTGTCAAATTGAGTGGCAATTGTAGATAATGTGAATTCTTGTACAGGCAAGAATTTGTTGGTAGGCACGTTTAGCGTCCGTAGGAGAAATTTCTGAGAGGTGTTTGATCACTATCATGGAAATGTAGTGAAGAATGACTCTTCATTTTTATTATGTACTAGCGGACGTCACGCGGTTTCACCCGCGTAGTTTCCGTTCCCGTGGGAGTACGGAAATAAAATGTAGCCTATGTTACTTACTCGCTGATAATGCAGCTATCCAATGCTGAAAGATTTTTTCAAATCGGTCCAGTAGTTTTTAAGTTTATTCGTTACATACAAAAATACATTTTTTTCTTCTTTATGATATTAGGATTAGTATAGATATGGATAGTATAGATTTATGAGGCAAAAAAAACTGATTACTGTATGTACTAGCGAACTTCAGGCGTTTTCACCCGCGTAGTTCCCGTTCCCGTGGGAGTACGGAAATATAGCCTATGTTACTCGCTGATAATGTAGCTATCCATTGCTGAAAGAATTTTTCAAATCGGTTTAGTAGTTTTTAAGTTTATTCGGTACACACAAAAATGCAAATCTTTCCTCTTTATAATATTAGTATAGATATATGTAGTACTAGCGGTCCCGACAGACGTTGTCCTGTCCGAACGTTTGCTTTCTGTATGACGAAATATGGCGCCACCTACCGGGTCCAGTGAATCTACACCATTCTCGAATCCTCTAGAACACACACAAAACAATTTATCAACATCGGTCCAGCCGTTAAGGAGGAGTTACACAACACACGTACACAAGAAATATATGTATGTATTAAGATATATTTATGAAGCAAAAAAAAAATTGTACGTTCAAGTTTCTATGAAGTTTTTATGGCTTAAAATATGTTCCTCATCATTATTGTCTTGCCCTTGGTCCACGAAACTTGTGGTCTTTGAATGTCAAATATTATGTTTTTATTCTCTCCCTTTTCTTTCATAATTTCAACTGTTCTTGGCTTAATTTTGATCTTGAATTGATTTTTTTATGTTTGAAAATATGTATTGTAATTTTTTCTATTGTACTTGATTTCTTTTTATTTCGAATTTAATTTAATTTAATACAACTGTTCTTTTGAAATTGTTTTAATTATTTTGTTGTAATTAATTTAACTTATTCGCTATGTGACATACCTATATTTGACATCTTTTATTTATAAACGACTTTTTTTTTTAACAATTGTATAAAGTGTAATTTTTTATTTTGTAATGCGTTGTATAAATTTTATTATTATTATTTTGTTTCAAATGTACTAATTCATTGTTAATTTTTCATAGAGAATGTTGTGCATACCTATAAGTAATGTATTTGCACAGAATTCATACTTATGTATACTTTCCTGTTTTTTTTTTAAATTGTAAATATGTCGTTGGTGTGCCTTACTTAATAAATAAACAATCCGTATTAATATTCAATTATTTTTTCTAACTTTTATGTCACTAATTTATTTGTTTTGGGAAAACCAAGCATATTTTTATGAAATTAATATACCAAAATAAACGTGAAGTTATTGCACATTCTTCGTAAGAAACATCTAACCCGTCGGTCATAAATAACCGGTCACTTTCAATATCTTGTGATTACAGTGAAAGTAATATTGTCTATAGTAGGCGCCAGATAATCGTGGAATAACGGTCATTGACCCACCTACAATTATTGACATTTTTAATTTGAAAAACGGAATTAGTGACACAAAGCTGTCCCGAATCATCATCTCTCGTGATCCTTAACATTGTCTAATAATGAAAAACGATTCATATTTAATTGTTCAGGTACCTATGAACAGTTATTAGGGAAAGGTCAATGTACTTTATTCCACATTTATCTGGCGCCTACTATAGTTCATTGTGAATGTGTGAGCTATGTATATGTTATTAATTCCAATACTCTCTGCAAAATATTCTAGTTATTTAGGAATGATGACTAAGGTAATGGTGTCCATGCAGTTTCTTCTCCATAGACATCTTCTCCACGCTTTGGAATGTGGAGTGAAGCTTTAGTTTTTGGACTGACCGACGTCTTGATAATTTAAAATTGCCTATCAATTGTTTTAATTGAAGTGCTTTGATTTATAGTTTTGATGCTGATATTGATTTGTATAATAAAATGACTGGCCTGTTGGTCGAGTGGTTAGTGACCCTGACTGCTAGACCGGAGCTCGTGGGTTCGATTCCCACCCAGGACAAATCTTTGTGTGATGAGCATGATCATTTGTTCTGTTTCTGGGTGTAATTTGTATATAATATGTATGTATTTAGAAATATATAAGTATGTTTATCAGTTGTCTGGTCGCCATAGCACAGGCTCTGCCTAGTTTGGGATCGGATGACCGTGTGTGAGTTGTCCCAAGATATTATTATTTATTATTATTATTATTATTGTAGCATGTACTGATAATAATATAAAATGGTATGTGATCATTTAGAAAGAAATATAAAACCAAAAATTTAGTAAAGTACGAGTACATCAGGACATAACATTTTGTTATGGGGTTCTAGATGATTCAGTCTTCACTTAGCAGGTACATTTCATTCACTTTCTATTCTAAATAAACGATTTGATTTCTGTTACGCTATTACCAAACTAAGGACGATTTATTATTTAAAAAAATTATATGAAGAACAAATGTCATCGATCCAGGATTTATTTTATATTTTTTATGCTTTAACTTTTCCGCTCCTGTCTCAATTATATATTTGATATGTATTAGTATATAAATTGGTATTGAATTTATGTATTTTATATTATTATATCTAATTAGTATTGTTTAAAACGTTTGTACACTGACAGCCCTAAATCTATCTCCCTTCGTTCAATCCATCCAAAGGTTGTCTGGAAGAGATTGCCTTGTGCGATAAGACCGCCCATTGTGCACTTATTTAATGTATGATTGTCCTGTACTTATTATGAGGTGTACAATAAAGTATATAATAAATAAATAAATATTATAAATTTTTATTTTTTTTCTCGCCACAATACTTATTAGATTATACAAGTTTTCCAAGAAACAATAGGACACAAAAATTATATTGTGGGAGATTGGTGCCTAAACTGGGCTCGGGGCCTGTATTTCAGAACACCACAATGTACCATTACTACCTCATTGTTTATAACAAATTATTAAAATATTTTATCAATGTGCACTGTACAAGTTTCTGCAGGCTTCAAACAACAGACTAATTTAAACTAAAACTAGCTAATATACCTTCTCCTGCACATACCGGACACCACACTCGTCTCACCTATGTTTTAATCTACAATCACGAGACTATTACGCAACACCCATTCACTAATCAACTTACTTGGCTAACAAACCGCAAAATTCTGATTGGTTATACGTCATTTTTGAATGTTAAGATGAGAGTATACATTGCTAAAATTCGTTTCGTTGTTGATGATATAATGTTTAGTATCGATTCGGTTTAAAAGAGACCAATTGAATGTATGGTAGGTTAAGATTCTTCCGCTATTGCAGTTACTGACCGGTTTGCATCTGTCTTTGCATTCTTGTCTGTACTAGGATTGTCTTGTCTATCGTGTTTGTTACGTGTGTAGACAATTCTGTCTTGAGATCGTTTAGATTTATTTGTGGAGCAATATTGATATGTATCTAATAGTACACCACTATTTCAACTCACTCACCTATAACAGAGAGTCACTCTTATGTCGCGTCAAGAGCTTCTCCTAAATCTGGTCTATTAGCTATATACATATATTATTTTTCTACTACCTAGTCTTCAAGTATTTAGAGACTGGACTAGTTAACCTTCTCCACGGGGCTGCTCGAACGTCTATTCTTGAAACGGAACTGGCCGATATATCGCTGTTTTTGCGTCTGATTTCTGCAGTTTGTTTTTGTCAAGCTCGATAACTAATTTTGACTATTTAAATTATATTTATTTTGTAAGAAGGTTAAAGATAACTCTTTTACACGTAAATCTTTTTTGGTCATTTTTAAACTAGATGAGGCCGGTGTTTCCTAGCTGACTACCCTGAGAAGAAACGCCGAAACAAACTCAGAGGTCAAAGTCTCTTTTAAAGTCCATACAATCGTACTGGTCAAATCATATGAGAACCATGTTGGTTAATGTCTGAAGTGGTCTTTTGAGGAAAATACCACACAGATTTTAATGGACCTGTCCAGACAGTGCAAGCATTTGTCAGTTATAGTGTAGCTCAAACTTAGAACTTTAAGGAGCTCAACGATTTGACAAACAATACCACAGTAAGGACATTTTAGTAGGCCGCATAAAGAACTCAAATTGCTCTACTAACATGAAATTAACCCCCTAATATTGCGAACTACATACATAGTCCTTACATTCGCAATACGTTATATGAGGACCATGCAAATCAGCGTCTGAAATGGTCTTTAGAGGAAAGAACCACATAGATTTGAGTGGACCTGTCCAGTCAGTTCAAGCCTTGGTCAGTAGTCGAGTAGCTCAACTTAGAATTTATTTACTTATGTGATCTTCTTGGTGTTTCCAGATTGTATTGGCGTCACTGGCGACACGGATCCCAAATATTTCGGAATGCAAATCGATGTCAGTAAATATTACAATTTTATTACCCCTTTACGTAATGGTTTTAAGATTTCACGAAGTGTATCTCCAATTTGTTATGTAAACGATGTAAATAACAATAAATGGGGGTGTTAAAGTAATTCTTTAACTGGATGGTATCCGGTTTGGGAGAACAGTTATATGATTTAAATACCGACTGAATTGCTTCTGCTCTTGATGACAATCTCAAATAATTGGTAGCGATGGATGAGTTATGATTCAGTGATCGGATAATGGGGCGCTAATATACCTAAACTTCACTTTTATTCCCACGGGAGTATAATACGGACAGGCTTTTCAGAATCCCGGATCCCGGAATCGTCCGAAATTCCTGAGATTGCTAAAAATATAGTTAGAACTCGTTGTGAACTCTCATTGTAATTAATTCAAACTTAAAAAAATATTTTTTAAGTTTAAAAAGCCGATTCTAATGGAACTTTTTATTTACCTTGATGTTTTTTATGAGAACTAGTTTAGTAACAGGTCAGCAGCCTTGACTACTTAGGGAATTTAAACAATTGTAATTTTATGTGTAGCTTCATTTATTTTCGTACAATTTTTTTATAGGTATTCCATTTGTTTTGAATAAAATAAAGATACTAAATCAAAATAACCACTGCTATAATTTCATTAAGTTTGTTATAGGTAGTTTTTACAAAATTTTTCAATCCCTGGAACCCGGGATTACTTATTTATTCAGAAAGGAATGTCCATATTATTCTTTCACGAGAAGAAGTTTAGGTATATAAGCGCCCGATTATCCGATCACTGTTATGATATGATAGAACGAGCAAACTTAGGAGATCTTGCTCTAAATCTTCACCAAAAGACTTCATGTTGTAAAAACCATCGGGATTACTACAAGCAACAAACTATCCATATTCCTAAAAAAAAATCATGGAATTTTTTTCTCCCGGGTACATCTTGAAAAAGTATATCTAAATCCTGCCGACGAAAACCAACACGGTTTTCTAGACTCTCCGGAAGCAGACATTTCCCACGTAGACCAAGTAAAAGCGAGCTCTTTTACTTGGAGAAAAGTGCGTGAGATACAGAATCTAGGACATACACCACTTGGCATGCTGAGCATATGCTGATATTATGCGGAGCATGTCCACTGAGATGGCTTTGTGAGTCATTTGTGGGTATGCGTTACGAACTAGTAGTATTCCCAAATCGAGATGTGGTGTGTAATAGGGAAATTGTATGCAGTTGTGTTTTTGAATAGTGGGTTCGTAATATTACAAGGCTTTTATCTAGGTTTTGTTCATAAGGTAAAATGCTTATGATTCCGGCCTTTTTGGTCTAGTTTTACGACTTAAGGAAGCATATAGATCTAGATTGATTCTGAGCAGGTTTTGTATACGCTGTGTGATAAGTTTTAAGCATTTCTACTTTAATCCCTTTCGAGACAAGAAATAAATGGGCACAATTTGTGAGATACGGTCCACGGAATTTATATATAAATGTAGGTATTTGCTGGTTGCACCAAAAATATTCATTTCATAATTTATTCTCGACACATGCTGTCTGATTCTAGTTTTCTATTGGTAAATAGGGATGTTGCCTGGCTTAAAAAAATATGATTTTATTTAGTCCGTCTGTTAGATTATCGAAAAATATTGGGTACTTATTTTTTATTTTATCAAATCATTAAAAAATGACGAAGATAAAACGCATCAAAGATAAGTAGTGGGGGCTTGTAACGTCACTTTCCAGTAAAAGTGTACTGGTAAGTGACGTCACACGAGTTTTCAATGCACTGTATCGTCTTCATTTTTGGTTTACGTGACAGAAGAAAAAATACGTGTTCAATGTTTTTTGGAAATCTATCTGAAGGATTAATTAGATTTTTTTAGTCAAAAGTTCTTATTTTACCTTAAGGTACACTAACACACATTACATAATTACCTATCCACATAAACAGAAACTATACAAACGGAATAATGCAACAAAAAGTAAAACCATGTACAGTAAACGTTTGTAATGTTTCTTGTCCAAGTCGACCTTTATGTGACATTATTTCATTGTTAGTTATTTCGGGTATTTCCAAACTTATATTTCAATTTGCATCTTATTATGCCTTGTTACTTCATACTCTCTGCACCCATAAAATACAAACAATGGTTTTAAAAACCCACGGTGCAATTTGCCCATACATCGACATTGACCCTCAGCTGTACTTCTGCTGACCCCAATACACATCACGTCTACTCTCAGCTTCCTTATGTGAAGTAAGTTACACAAGTGAACACCTGATCGCGAGAACTGCCTAATTTAAATGTATGTAGGTATGTATGTGTCGTAGAATTGACGATTTCATGCTGTGGCCGAGGATAGGTTACTTATACTAGACTTATAATTTAGGTTCGAATGGGATGACGGGAGCTATGAGTGAGAAAACTAGGCTCCCGTCAGCCCATTCATGTTTAGTTCCTTTAAATCCTGCTAGACAGAAATAGGTTTCGTATTTCAACGTCGAGGTTAGTTTATACGTTCCCGCGATCCCTGGCGTAGGATCCCTGGAGATAGAACACACGGGTGGTTTTAGTCAGTAAGAGTCTGACAGACCCCTCCGAGGATTTACCCCCGACATCAAAAAAAAAAGGTTAAGTCTGAAGTGGCAAAGCACTTCATGAAATGGCCAATTTAACGAAATGGCTACGACATACATAATAATGTATTACTGTTTTAACAGATAGTATTTATGAAGCTTTTAAGGAAACAAGTGGAGAAAGGGCAGTAAGAAAAGGTGAAATGGACTTTCAAAATGTTATTGTGGACAACTTCGGCATTAAGGGTGTTACCACACCAATCGATCGATGGTAGAATTTATTAGTCGACGTCGATCGATAGTTTCTACTTCTACCTAGTATATAAGTTGCTGTATATTAGTGTAATGTTGGATGCATTGTACTCACATATAATTAATTGATCAATGTACCTTTGTATACAAAATATTGTAATAATTATATTTAAAAGAGTAACTATGGAGTTTCTTGTCCTTTCTTGTCCATAAGAATCTACTTTTTGCGAATGGACAACTAGAGTCATTTATATTTTTATTTTAAACTGTAAATTTGACGTTCAAAAGTGCCTTTTAATGGTCTAGTTGAAATAAATTAATTGACTTTGACTTTGACTTTGATCAACGTCGAGCGATGGCCTCGATCGGCAGACGAGCATTTGTTTATCGCCCGGTATCCCTCAATCAGCCAAAGAAGTAACACCCCTATTTTAACCGACTTCAAAAAAAGGAGGAGGTTATATGTTCGACTGTGTATTTTTTTTTCAAGTATTTTCACCGATTTTTAAGGATGGGAGATCATCAAATGAGTTCTTCCGTACTGGATGGAGCGGAAGGGTGTGTAAGACTTACTGACTAAAACCCATCCGTTCCAGGGCCACGGTGACGCTTTCGAACAAATTCCGCAGCCCTGGCAGAAAGAATTTCGTCATGTCGTGAAGACATAGACAATAAGAACGATGTAGGTACGGTGGTGATGGTGGACTGTCCAGACAGTCTTCCCTCAAGGGTGGTATGGGGACGACTTTATCACCCTTACAAAGAAACTTATGTCTCGTCCTTATCGTGAGACTCATTTCAGTTATTAACCTAGGCCTAAACAATTTATGGTTTTCAATATTATTCAGCATTAATCAATATCGAAAAATAAAGCCATTTAATAAGGATTGTAAATGTTTTAATAAATATTATAAAATAAGGGCAATGTTTATAGTACCTAGGTACCGTTGTTTTAAATAAAACCTAAACTTGCGATTCAATTATATATATTTTTGAAAATATTTTGCACATAGACATTAATTGCTCTCAATACTCACTCTATTCTGTGATATTTTTGCATTGTGTTATTTTTCCGAGAAAAAGCAAACACATCAGTATTTTTATCACAGTTCACTGCTAAATAGTCCCATCCAAATCAGGAGCATATGCCCTCAATCCCTGCATTACTCAACTGGGTCAGTGATAGGTGCTAACCTAAGTACATACATTTATTATAAACAATAGCCCGCCCACTGCTGGTCACCATTGCATAACAATACGCAATAAAAACCATTGCATGGCGACACCATAAAAATAGTCCATGTGTGAACAAGATTGACTACTATAAGGATATGACAGAATGTGGTGCAATTGTCTTGTCCCACTTTAGTACCTTTCTGTTGAAAAAGTAAGGCAAGGCTATCCAAATAATTTATCCTTTCATCCACAATTAAGGCAGAGTCAGTTCATGTAAATAACTTAGCCTTTGAAATTTTATTCATACAGGCTTTAGGATTTAAACTGTTTTTTGAAGTGAAAACTTCTTTAGCGGCGTTGTGCACTTTTTGTGATGGGTAAAAATGTTAAACTCGCGTCAGGACACGTGACCTGATCGAAAATTCGTAAGACGGAGGGAAAGTTCTGAAGTGTTAAATAAATGTAATATAAATTGTCATGTTTGTGTAAATGAATATTGTAGTTTACCACATAAATGATAGTACTTTTATACTGATAATTAAAGCAATGCGTGTGAAATTATTACCTAACCATTCCAAAATATAAAAAATGCACAACGTCAATGTTCAAGTTTTCACTTCTCGGTACTCCCGGAGTGCAATCCGTTGTTCTTTTTAATTCTTTATTGTATACCATAACAGCTTATAATTATTTAGTGATTAAAATAGTGCATTTTGAAAGGCTAGCTTAAATCAAAAATCAGTTTTTTACCAGCAAACCTTTGAGTGATAGAGAGAGATCACAATAGAGGGTAGGATCCAGTGCACAAATTTTAAAATACTACATTTTTAGTCATACATAAATGTATCTACATACATAAAAATATATATACATACATATCTGGAACACATATCATACATAAAGGAAATGCTCTTTAACTTTCCTCTTGAAGGCATCAAGAGAAGGGCTGTCGCGTACGGAGTGTGGGAGAGAGTTCCAGAGACGCACTGCAATAACTGAGAAACCTTAAAAACGAGAAACGTTTTGAACTTTTTCTCAGTTCATTTAGACGCTTTCCAAGTGAGGTTTAATAATAATTTATCTTTCAGACATACGTCCATATTTTTACAAAGAAAGTGTTAGTTGAGTTGTTAGTAGTACACACAAATATAAAAAACAAGGTGTTAGTAATTTGTTAGTAAACAAAAACAAGTTAAACACTATAACTAAAACTATTTCCATTTTTTGTGCAGGTGTACACTGGCCCAGTACACAATAAACGGACTGTTTATTTTGCACGCTAACGTTCTGAGGACAGTGTTGGTGCTACCACGGACCCTGCTCATCATCGCTGCAGTTCTTTTCCTAATGATGGAGAAGAAATCATCCATTGAAAACGGTATCAGAAATCTTTGAGATTTTCGCAAAAACTGTGGATCAAAGTATGTAACGTCGCCAGCGGCCAATATGAAGTAAGGCCTTGTACATTATTTTTTATGTATTTGCAGTAAGCACCATAAAAGTGCATTAGCAGTATAAGTACGACTTTACGACGTTTGAAGTTCTTCAACGATTACCACTATTATGTAAGTACAACTATACTGTATTTGTAATAAGTAGATACTAATTTCCCTTTTATAGTAGGCGCCAGATAATCGTGGAATAACGGTCATTGACCCACCTACAATTATTGACATTTTTAATTTGAAAAACGGAATTAATGACACAAAGCTGTCCCGAATCATCATCTCTCGTGATCCTTAACATTGTCTAATAATGAAAAACGATTCATATTTAATTGTTCAGGTACCTATGAACAGTTATTAGGGAAAGGTCAATATACTTTATTCCACATTTATCTGGCGCCTACTATAAGACACTTTTAATTGTAAGTGATTCTATTTTACAACAACCAGGTAGATATAAAACTTTCATCTGCCTTGGAATTGAATTTTAATGTGTTTAAGAAAATTTCAATTCATCGCCACCAAATCACGTATCGTATACTTTTTGAGATGAACATTTGTATTAAAAAACCCTAAAAGATGGCTAGGTTGCAAGGAAATTCAAACTTTGTCATGTATGACATAGAATTTGTTATTCCAAAAATAAATAATTATCTCGAATTCTGAATTCAGACACAGTAGCTATAAATGTTTGGACATTAAATTATAACCAAACAAAAATTAGTACTAAGTCTACTATAAGTATTTTTTTTTCCACTCATACCTGATTATCTATTCCAATTTACTAATCAATTTTCCAAAATTAAATACAGCTGCTCATATCATTATCAAATCACAATCAATACCTTTACAAAAAAGTAGTTTTCCATATAAGCGAGCCCTGGGGGGCTACTCTCTAAACCCAAAATCCGTAGTTTCGGGCTTAGTCCGTATCACCTACGGACTTACAATTAGTTCCGAACCCGAACTAAGAATGAATGACAACACGTTTTGACAGTAACTGTCAAATCGTGTTGTCATTAATATTTTGAGGTTAGGTGAAACGCCCGAAACTACGGACTTCGGGCTTAGAGAGTAGCCCCCCTGTATAACAGCTACATTAGCCCATACAGGCCCCCCATAACAGTAACGATGAGGTGCAAAATGCGTTGAACTCTTTTCTATACGGCTTTCGTAATTTTACGTTGTGTATGCGGTAGGGAAGTAATATGCTGTTGCAGGGAAGTTGAATATTTTTAATGGAGCTTATGTGTATTTATTTGTAGATGTGTGAGGTATTCTACGATGATTTTTTTGTGAAATAATAAAAAAAAAAGTTTTTTTATTTTTTTAATGTTTCTTTTCTGCCCTTTTTATGTTTAACGACTGGTCGTAGAAAGGTAAAACTTGGCATGTAGGCTCCTTGGGGAGTTGAAGGGAGCACAAAGAGAGGATTTTCCGAAATTCCTACGGGAACGGGAAAAAACGGGGTATGAGCGTACGAAGTCGCGGGTAAAAGCTAGTAATATCATAAAGATCTTGACCCACTCATTAGCCTCTTTAGATGTGTGTTATATATTGTGTTTTAGTTTTCATTTTTCCTTCTAACATATTTTCAACAACAAATAAATGATTTTCAATAATACATCATGACGGTCGTATTATTATAATCAGATAGCATACTTTAATATCACACATATAGACTCTTTTTCAACTTTACAATCTCAACTTGTTGGGTTGACAAGGATTACCTATAAACCTTTCTAGCTTAGAATGGGACCTTGTTCAGCCCAGACTGTCTCACAACTAGGCAATAGCCTTCCCTAAGGTACTTCCAGGGATTATTTTCAAACGCATCTTTCTCCTCATAACCCTCACGGTACGCACCCAATTTGTTTCACCATCTCTTTTTCGGCCGGCCTTGGCGGCGCTATCCGTCTTCAGGCACTGTGTGGAATGTATAACCTAAGAAAATATAAAACGAAACACATATTGTTTCTGCGCAATCTCTTTCTACAAAAAGTGCTTCAGTTTATTAGCCGCTTACGTTGCCAAGTAGAAAATGATACATAATTATAATTAGTGGCAGATTGCTCTGATCGCACGCGGTGTTAATATAGCAGAATCGCATTTCCTTCATACTTACACATCAGCGATATTAACTGGATTGCTACTATTAAATAAAATAAACGTTACATCAGTAAGATTCCTAGCAAAGATGTATAGAAGTATGCGGAACAGGGTGTAAAGTACCGTCAATCTCCACTGAAAGGAAGGATCCTCCAACCAGATGGGTGTTGTGTGTCGTGAGCAACTGCCCGATTGTATATTATGTTCAAATCGCGCAGAGCACTTTGGTTGCGCGATGTAGACCGTCTTGTGTGATGTCAGGTCTTCTTGTAGTTCATATAGATGCTGATGGCGGTAAACTTGCCGCTACAGGTGTCCCAACCGGCTTGGATTTTGCTCAAACTAAATTTGAAAATTGGTACTCGCCATTATGAACAATTTCTGATACGTTTTGTCGATTTAAGAACGCTCAGAAATCAATGTAATAGCACTTTTTTTCAACTAGTATTCACCGTTTATTTATAGCTTCCACATTAATTCACCTTCTAACACATAGAACAAACTTAAAATAAACGTAATGCTTGTTCACATAGTGTAAAATTAAACAAAGTTGTTAAGTAAGAAACTATCAAAACGTTACAGTAATGAGTCATCTCATGCGTGCGCGTGATTCGCTAAAAGTGATGCCAAACGCATGATGCACTAATATGTGGAAACTAGGTTGCGCGTACGCATCGTTTAGTTCAAAGTGGTAACTGATGTTGGATGTTGTATTTACCCGAGTATTTTAAACGCTGTTTAGCGGGAAAAAGAAGCTGAAAAACTTTGGACCTTCCCAGTAGAGGGTCAGCTTGCTTACTGATTTAAAGTCACCCAAAGGGCAATAGAGAGTGCTATGCTCGGAGTTTTCTTGCGTAATCGAATCAGATACGAAGATATCGACGCAACCTGGAGAATCCCCAAACTAAAGTGGTAGTGAGCTGGGCACATTGCTCACAAAACGTGGGCAACGTGGCCGAAAGGTTCTGGAGTGGCTACCGGATACCGGAATATTCAATAGACCGATGACCTGATGAAGGCCGCGGGAAACTGCGGGATATGAGAAGCAGGACCGGTCACTGTGTTGACACTTGGGGGAGGTCTATGTCCAGCTGTTTATTACGGCTAAAATGATGATGATGCGGTATTGTATTACATCGGGATCACCAGTACAGAGGTGAGGAGGATCCTCCGACCGGCCAGTTGTTGTGCCCGGTGGACAACTGCTCTTTTCTAAGGAGGCTTGCGGGACTTTAGTCTCTGTTCCGCTCACCTCTTTAAATTCTTCTTATAATGATATAAGTAACTAATTTTACCATTACTTATTGACATAATCGAACAAATTTTCTTATCACGACGTTTTTTGTTTTTTTATTACGTTTCCCTACACTAGGAATTTCTCCTGTATCGTAGTTGCGTTTACAAACATACAAATTCACATACACAAACAGCCAGAACCGGAACAACTATTTGCGGGCAATAAAAATATTTGTTCCATGCGGGAATCGAACCCGCGACACGCAGCGCAGCAGTCAATCGCTCAACTACTGCGCCAACCGTGTCGTCAAAAATAATTAATTAGTTACTTTTAGGCAAGCGTGCTCCATCGTCGACCACATCATCCAGTTCCATCAGGTGAGATTCTATCAAACGCGAGCATATCACTAAACAAAACACATAGACATTTTCTTTTTATGTAATTCTCGGTGTACAATTTAGTATATAATAAATAATAGACTAGAGTTAATGTATATATGTATAGTCCATCGCGGAATCCAAGCCTCCATGGCCCATTTCTTTACGTAACGTTCAGTGAAATCTGACGCACTTATGGTGGTCCAATTAGGGCTATTAGTTCTCATTATGGTGTACCGAGAGAATGGGTTTATGAAATGAGAAGTAATTATGTTTGTATGTGTCTCACGCTGTATCTCAGGAAATGGACGGCGTTCACAGATTATTAAGGCAACTGATGTGTTCTTAATTATTTGTTTGTTTGTTTGTTTAAAAAGAAAAATAAATACTTGTAAGTGGGTAAATTTTTGTGGGTAGAAGTATAACACTTAAAGATAGGCAAAAACTTAGTGTAAGTCAAAAATAATTTAATTATGTACATTTTCTTACCTAATAATACCTAAGCATGTATTTGCCTGCACTAATTGCGTTCACGGCCAATTACTGCCCACGTCTTCTTTAAGAGATAAGTCCTCAATATCAAACGTAGCAACAAACAGCATGTTTTTTTTTTAAATCTTTGTTTTTTTTAACATTCTCAAATTCTCTATACACAGTTTGAACTTTCGACCAAATTGCCAATTTTTAGGGTTCCGTACCTCAAAGGAAAAAAAACGGAACCCTTATAGGGTCACTTTGTTGTCCGTCCGTCCGTCCGTCAGTCTGTCAGTCAAGAACCTTTATCTCGGGAACGCGTGGAGGTATTTAGTTAAAATTAAAACCATATACTCAAGTCTACAGTCCCTTGAAGCTGTAAAAAAATCAAACTTCAAATTTAACGTAAAAAAAGAGGTACGGCCGTTTAGGTTTATGCCGCAAAAACGTATATTTCGACACTCTCAAGGGAATCAAAATTAATAGGGTACTTCTTGTTGACTTAGATTCATGAAATTTGGTAAGAAGATAGATCTTAGAGTACAAGGGCAGGAAAAACCATAAAAATTGGGAATTTATAGTTTTATCAGACAAAAAAAAATGACGATTCCAAACTTATACATAATATATTTTCCCAAACTAGGCAGAGCCTGTGCTATGGCAACCAGACAACTGATAAACATACTTATATATTTCTAAATACATACATACTATAGACAAATTAATCAAGCAATCTGTCAAACATGTAGGTAAATTGAGCCTTTTTAGCTTATTAGTATTTAAATGCACTGGTAAGATATTTTTAAATAAAGCTGAATGTGAATTGAAAAACCGAATTGTTTATCTTCTACCATTTACAACAACTAGAAATACAAATCGAGACGACATGACTGTACCTTATGACCAAACAACAGTGAAATCGAGTTACCTAAGATCAGTCTCGGAAACGAGGCATTATACTATTGCACGTACATAATGTATTGGACACGTTAATGTGTATATTATGTTGGCTCTAGCTGTGTCCGCGACCTTGTCTGCGTGGAACTTGCAAACGTCTTAAAATGACGCTAACTTTTTCTCCAAGTTTTGATTTTAATGAAACAAAGCATATATTCTGCTCTCAATGAAACTCATTTGAGAAAACTACATGAACATTTTCGTAGATAAGCGCTAACAAACAAACAGACAGGCAGAAAATTATTATAAAAATCGTTATATACAATGTTTTTTCAATGTATAGACGTTTCTACCTGTTATGGTGTTTTATATAAATGATGCTATCGCTTTGAATGATAGTGCGAAAGGAATATGAACGAACACTGACCGATAATCTCGTATAAAAGCTTCCATTTTAAGCAATTGCTGTGTTGCAATAATGATTTTGAAAATTGAAATGTGATTTTATAAATACTGATTGATTGTGCTTGGCTTTCTGTATTGAAAGTTAGGCCAAATAGTTGCATCGTCTAGTGAGGCTAATTTAAAATTGAGTATACGGGAAAAAAATGAGATTGTTTTGGAATGTATCCCAGATGACAAGATTTATCATAGGCACATATATAGGACATAGATAGATCTTGATCTAATTTACCAGATTCTCCCAAATACTACTGAAAATGAAAACTGTGATATTCTGGCAAATAGCTTGGTAATGGCAAGACCAGCTTATTTGACATACGACAGAGAGGCAAAAGATTGATCCACTTGACCAGGGGGGCTACCCTCTAAGCCCGAAGTCCGTAGTTTCGGGCTTAGTTGCGGGCATATTCTACTCCGTATCACCTACGGACTTACGATTAGTTCCAAACCCGAACTAATAATTCTTAGTGGTTAGGCTCTGGGGGGCTGCCAGAGCCGAGGATTGTCACAACGTGGTCTGCATCATCCCGAGCTCGGCCCCGACACGGACGTGTGAATACCGATATTTCTTTGAGCTCCGGATGAACACAACCCGGTCACGGCCCAGCCACGTCCAGGGCACGGACCGGATACATGTGGATTAACTTAAAAGGTTTTTAAAAAACATGAAGCGTTTAACAAGCAAACGTCAGTAAGCACTTACGAACTCTCACCTATAAAATGGCCATCAAAACAAACATACATATACATACGACTGGCCTGTTGGTCGAGTGGTTAGTGACCCTGACTGCTAAACCGGAGGTCGTGGGTTCGATTCCCACCCAGGACAAATCTTTGTGTGATGAGCATGATCATTTGTTCTGTGTCTGGGTGTAATTTGTGTATAATATGTATGTATTTAGAAGTATACAAGTATGTGTATCAGTTGTCTGGTTGCCATAGCACAGGCTCTGCCTAGTTTGGGATCGGATGACCGTGTGTGAGTTGTCCCAGGATATATTATACGAGTAGATATAAGTACAACGAGCCATAAAGTATGGTGGTTCTCAACCATCGACCGGGGATTTTTACCTTCACTTTCATTACTAAACTAGTCGTCACTTTATATGTTCATTACACTTCCAAAGGAATATAAATAATCTTACTTAAGGTGGAAGCGCCAAATTCAAATTTTATTATGTTTTTTGCAATTTTCCGAGTTAATTTTATATGACAATTGGGCTTATACTATACCCCACGGCACAGGGAATCCTAGACTAGAATAAAAAAAAAATCAAAATCAAATGTCATTTATTAGGCTGAGTGCCAGCACTTTTTGAACGTCAAAGTTCTACATAAAGACAGTCCCCCAAAACGCCCACCCATCACCACTTCCTAGTGTTATAGCTGGGAAGAAGAAGTGGCGCAACGTATCCCCAGCAATACATCTGTCTGTTAAGTTTTAAAAACTTGAATTTATACAGTAGTATGCAAAGTATTTTACAATACATGACACAAAAAATAAAATATTCAAACTGTAAATCAAATTAAATGAAATTAATAGTCACTTGGTAGCTAGCACACTCCATTAAGCCATCAGAAATAGATAAACTCAAGCATTAACAATTAAACCAAACTAATTATGCCTCCGGGCATAAATGGTGTGCCCGCTTACACGTGCATGAAAATCGTTGGAGCCGTTTCCGAGATGCAGATTATGCTCATTTAAAGTTATTAGAAAGATACGTAGAAAATACTATAAAAGTTCTGACTCTAAATGTCAAGATGTCATTGGTGTGTGACATGTTCATCCATCAACCATGCCAGTCTATCATGATGCACGATGCTGATGACCTTTTTAATCTTTTATGTAGCATTCTAGTCAACTTATCAGCCAGATAATTTTAAAACAAAATAGGTTGTTTACTTGTCACGAGGAGTGGAACTCTCTGCCTGCGTCTGTGTTTCCGAACGCATACAACCCTAATCTCTTCAGAATAGAGTGAACAGGCTTCTTCTGGGTAAGCTCGCTCCATCGTCGACTTTGTCTCTGTCATCTATGACCTAGACTAGAGTCAAGAGCAAACCCATATTAAATAAATAAATAACAAGATTTTTATGTTTCAGAATTTTCTTGAAGTTCATAATTAAATCAGCCATGTGACCGATGGGATTTCCTATCGGCGCATATTACATGCGACTCTAGCGGGTTAACTTGTCACCTGGCTCGAATTAGGTTTTGACACGTTTTGCATATTTGAAAATAATATAAACGTAACGGTAGTAGTGATGCTAACGCGTTCATATTGTTTTCCTCAAAATAGAACTGTGTCGAGCCAGGTGCCAAGTTAACTTGCGCTTCAGATGTGGAGTTTCAAAAACCCTTTCACTTCTCATCTTGAAAGGTATTTTTTTATGCAAACTGCCATCGTTGTAGACCCATTGACTGCATTGACACAATCTGTGAATTCATGATTTTTTTACGTAGTCCTAATAACCTTATTAATGTTTAACCTACTTACAAAATAAATATCATTTATCAATGCAAAAGTGTGTCTGTCTGTGACATTTTTACGTCGAAACTGTTGAACCGAATTGGATGAAACACGTGGAACTCGAATAGACCTGGATTGGGATATTGAATAATTTTCATCTCAAAAGTAAAGTTCCCTAATAGGATAATAATACAACTCATAGAACGTAGGGAGAAGCTGTCTACTATTAAGACAAAAATACATGTTTACCCATACAATCCAGGGTTGCGGAATTTGTTCGAAAGAGTCACCGCGGCCCTGGAACGCAAAGGGCTTTAGAAGGAACACGGATGGGTTTTAGTCAGTAAGAGTCTGACACGCCCTTCCGCTCCACTCAGAGCGGAAGAAGTCATTTGATGATTTCCCATCCTTAAAAAAACCCATACAATAAGTGCAAAGCATGGTGTCTGAAGCATTGACCGGTGGCCGGTAGGTAGGCAGTTAGGTAGGAACCTTCACTTTCGTCTTGCGTAAGCGAGTAGGTAAGCGGCTACATCCACACATTGTGCTCTGAACTTGTTCTCTGATTCGGTTAGATGTTGCGAAAGAGTTTTAAGGATGGCGACTTATTTGAACTAGGTTGTAAGTGGTATAGTTAATGTATCTGGAAAAGCATTACATTGTAGGATAGTCGTGGAGTAATTGAGCGTGCAAAGTTAAACAGAGGAAACGAAGATAGCAGTTACTCACCAGAATGATCGAACGTATTTTTTATCTTTAGAATAGAATAGAATAGAAAACATTTATTCGATACAGACACAACACAACAGCAACAAAACACAAAGTAAAAAAGAGAATAATTAGAATAATAAGACAAAAATTATCTAGCAAGCCGCTAGCTGAGCGTGCCCATACCGAAAGGGTTACCATCTCAGCATTTTCTGGGCGTCAGACACCCAGCGCTGGTTTTCAGTTGGCACCCTGCAGTGACACACGGACGTGGATAAGAGAAATAAATACATTCATACTTGAACATTAAAAATAAATAATGTTTTAGAATACGTTAATAAGTATTATAAAAGTTTTTTTTTTGTGTTTGCTACACTGTCCAGAGATTTTTCTTTTATAGTACTACCTACGAATCTGTTGTATAAAACAACCTTTCAAAAATTTATCTATGTGCCTACCTACCAACAGTCATAAACTAAGTCAAAAGTTACTAATTACTAATAATACATATTAATATTAATTGAAATATTATAAAGAGGAAAGATTTGTATTTTTATATGTAACAAATAAACTTAAAAACTGCTGGACAAATTTGAAAAATTCTTCAGCAATGGATAGCTACATTATCAGCGAGTAACATAGGATATATTTTATCCCCGTACTCCTACGGGAACGGGAACTACGCTGGTGATTGATATTATCATTCAAACTTCATGCTCTTTTGAAAAAACACTGTACATTGTACAATGGTGGAGCCTTAAACATTTTCAAACAGTCCATCTTAGAGTTGTGCACCTTTTTAAGAATGGGAAATCATCAAATGACTTCTTCCGCTCTGGGTGGAGCGGAAGGGCGTGTCAGACTCTTACTGACTAAAACCCATCCGTGTTCCTTCTTGAGCCCTTTGCGTTCCAGGGCCGCGGTGACTCTTTCGAACAAATTCCGCAACCCTGGCAGAGTTGTGCACCTTACCTTACCAACTTGTGAATTTGTTTCAACGAAAAAGATCTGAAATTCCTCAGAGTTTTATTAGAGTCGTGAATTCATATAATTACCATCAGTATCACACATATTCACTAGGTTATTTGACTAAAACATCTAATAATTAGTCCGTCAAATAGATTTCCAAAAATATTTGACTCGTATTTTTTCTTCTGTCACGTAAACAAAAAATGAAGACGACACAGTGCGTTGAAAACTCGTGTGACGTCACTTACCACTACGTTTTCTACTGGAAAGTGACGTTACAAACCCCCACTCCTTATCTTTGATGCGTTTTATGTTCGTACTTTTTTATTGATTTGATAAAATAAAAAATACGTGTCTATATTTTTCGACAATCTAACAGACGGATTGAATAGAATCATATTTTTTTGACCCAGGCAACATCCCTATTGATTTATTGATACAAATGCCAAACGGTAAGACTACTTTAAAGCACACGTAAAAACAAACAAAGTAAAAAAAGTGAGCGAAAGCGATCTTCTACTAAACTAGAAGATATACAAAATGTATTTTCTGTTTATACACGCTAAACAGCCGGTCGATTCTGTCAACATGTCGAAGTAAAGGCTCGGGTGAAGTGATCACGAGGTGAGCTATCAATACATATAATCAAGAAGGAATGACAGCTCACTTCGTGATCACGTGACTTCTTGATTATATGGATTGGCAGCCCACCTCGTGATCACTTCACTCAAGCCTTTACGTCGACATGTTTACAGAATCGACCGGCTGAACCATTTACAGAACATTGACCGTCATGTTTGCCTTACAAACATGACGTTTCGGCTACGATTGGTAATTTGACAGTTGGTCAAAGGTTTAGATACGTTTTGTTTCCTTGTCGCTGTCAGTCATTCGGGCGTCATGCCATAGACAACTGTTGAACTGTGTTCTGTTTTGTCTGTGGTGTGACCAGAGACACGTTTCAATTAATGTCCGGTCCTGACATGGGCTGACAGTGATGTGATTTTTAGTTTTTATTTATTTTTGTTATAATTATTGTAGATGATAAGTTTTTTAGTTTTTAGTGTTTTGTGCGTTTTTTCCGGCAGAATAAACTGATTTCTTTCTTTCTTTTCTTTCTATCTTTCTTTATTGAGACCGCCTGTAAGTCACAAAGTTGGACGTTAAAAACGTACATAGACTGATGTCTAAACTCTATAGAGAAGAACTTGTTTTGTTATTCGAAACCAATCAATCTATTATTTTCAGTATCACCATCGATAAATCGATTATTACCTAAATCCATTAATAATTGTAAAACAACAACCAATTAATAACACTAATTAATATTCAACAAATATTTTGACTAATCACAACAATGCTACAATGCTTGTCTTTTTGACATAACACGCGTGGGTTCAAGAGGTCAGAATATTATTAATAATGATGAATATTTTAATAGGCGTTTATTTGTGTTGACTGGTGTTCGCCTCGGGCTATGATCATCATTCTGTTTAATATGCCTATGATGATTTAATAATAAATATAATAAATAGGTAGGAATCCATTATGTCAAGTCAAATAGCTCTATTTAGTGTTATAAAGAATACGAAAGTAATATTTAATTCAACATTGATGACTTCTTTGATAAAATAAAATATATTGGAATCTTTTATCATTTTGTATTGGTACTTATTCAATGAAGCTGAAAAGATTTATTTTTGTTTAAACGCGCTAATCGAACCGCAGTAATAGCTCGGGCGGGTGGTACCGCGGGCACAATTAAATAAACTTACTAAAAATATCTAACCAAAAACCTACCGATTATCGCCAATCCCAATACCAAACCGTTCATTCACCTCCAACATTTCTCACCAGCTCAAACCCCTCTCCATAATCACCAAATAAAACACTCGTCCCTGATATCCTAAAGACAGCTCTAGGTAGAGTCGCGCTCTAGCTAGAGTCGCGTCGATAACGTCCCCTCTCTAGCGTATAAATCTATTTGAAATACTCCGACGTAGAGCGATTGAGGTAAAATGGTAACAGTGTGTAATTTGTAGTTGGTAGAGTCTTGTGCTATGTGGGATTATGTGCGAGGGCTTTCCAAAGTTTTAAGAGATATTTTCAATGGTAGGTTTTGCTTCTCTATCTAAAAATCTCTACTAATACTTTAGAGAGATGAAATTTGTAATTATTAATTATTTTTTCATTTTTTCTGTGTCTGGGTGTAATTTGTCTACAATATGTATGTATTTAGAAATATATAAGTATGTTTATCAGTTGTCTGGTTGCCATAGCACAGGCTCTGTCTAGTTTGGGATTGGACGACCTTGTGTGAGTTGTCCCAGGATATATGTACATATATATATATAACCACAACTCAAACTTATTTATATATATATATATACTTTATTGTACACTAAATAAAACACACATACAGAAAATCTTAAACTAAAAACATACAATTGGAGCCCTTATCGCATTCCGCGATCTCTTCCAGGCAACCTGGAATGGATGGAGATAGCCTGGACAAAACAAAATAAAAATCATAAGTAAAAAGCATATTCAGGCACTTCTGAATTGGCAAGGTCGGTCAATAAAAGAGACTAAGGGACTGCTTCTTGCACGTTTTTTTGGCGTAATTAGGGACTAACCACACTTATTCAGCGCTGTTCAGCTTTTATTAATTATTTTGTATGAGATGCGTACGCATCCGTAAAGCTCAACGGATGCGTACGCATCTCATACAAAATAATTGTTTTCTATGGACAAAAGCTGAACAGCGCTGAATAAGTGTGGTTAGTCCCTAATTACGACAAAAAAACGTGCAAGAAGCATTACGGATACTGTTATAAATGACTTATTCCTAAAATTATTTCGTAATTAGAGAGCTATACTTAGATTATTGCATAGCCTATTTTTAGGGTTCCGTAACCAACGGAACCCGCTTGTCTGTCAGCAGGCTGTATCTTAAGAACAGTTGTACAGTAGTTGAACAGTACTTTAACAGAGCGTGCGTTTCTATTGCCGCTGTAATGCTTTTTGTATACAAGAAAAGTGTTTTTTTCGGTTTATGGTACGGAACCCTGCGTGTTGGAGGGTTCGACTTGCACTTGGCCGGTTTTTATACCGGAATAGTGATGAGTTCCTGAGTGATAGGATGTGGGACCAACGCCATTGGCAAAGATAGTTCTCTCTCTCTCTCTCTCTTCGTTATCAAATAACTAGCTTTTTCCCTTTCCCTTATAGCCTTCCATATGAATTTAAGGAATTTTCCAAATCCAACAGGTAGTTCCAGAGATTAGCCCGTTCAAACAAACAAAGAAACTTTAGAGCTTTATCATTCGTATAAATGATTAGTTATCCAAACAATTAACACTAATGGTCACTGATCACCACTACTTGAAAACCAGCAAAACCACATCATAAACTTGAACTTGTACTATGACCAGAATATTTAACCATGGTAAACATTCGTGTCCAAATATAACACTGTCATAAAAAAATTGTTTGAGTCTCGAATAGCTTCATTTTTGCTAATTCGTTAAAACTAACAGAGACGTGCTTAATTTTAAAAACCATTTAAAAGTTCAAAATTAAAAAAAAGAACTTACAGCTGACAAGATAACACTCAAATAAAAACTTAATATAAGGTATCTAATTTGTGATACCGTGTCATAGACTCCATAGAGTCAGCCGATAGCGAAGTACCCCACATAAATTTGCTTATACAAACTAGAATATTTACGCACGGTAGAAATTAGTGTCGAAATATAAAATTCTAACAAAAAACCTTACTTAAAGACGGCACTAGCTGGCCTAACTACCTAATTTATTTAAAAACTAATACAGACATTATATTTTATTTAGGACTAAACATTTCAAAACTTTTCCAAAACTATTTTTAAGTACTAAAAATTGACAGTGAACACTCAAACTCAAATTATAGATATTATTTATTTCAATTAAACCATTTACAGGCACTTTTGAATCGTCATGGTTAGTCAGTCAAAAGAGATCACTCAAGTAAAACTTACGAAGCCATCTAATTTGTGATACCCACAGACTCCGTAGAGCCAGGCGATAGCGAGCTACCCCGCATAAATCTGCCTAATCATTTGAAATGCTCTACCGTAGAGCGGCGTTTAATGCGCCACAGTGTAGCGGCAGACAGACATAAGACTCTATGTCTGATGAGGATTCTAGCGATTGAAGAATTGATTTGTTGAGTTGGAACTATCTATGGGTACCATTTACTTCAGTAACTTAGAAAGAAGCGTAACCAATTTTTTATTGAAAATACCTTAACTAAAATCAACAATTCAAATAAACTTAACTTACAACAAACTGCTTTTTTTTAAGGATGGGAAATCATCAAATGCCTTCTACCGCTCTGGGTGGAGCGGAAGGGCGTGTCGGACTCTTACTGACTAAAACCCATCCGTGTTCCTTCCAAAGCTCTTTGCGTTCCAGGGCCGCGGTGACTCTTTCGAACAAATCCGCAACCCTGGCAGGCTCTGGCCCTAGCGGGCCCCGTCTCCTATGCTGACACCTCTTTGAGGCGCGCGTGGAACACAACGAGCCATCGACCCAACAACAAACTGCCTGTGTCTGTGTTTCCGAACCCTTATATCTTCAGAATTAGAGTGAACAGGCATCTTCTGGGTAAGCTTGCTCCATCGTCGACTTTGTCTCTGTCATCTATGACCTAGACTAGAGTCAAGTGAAAACTCATATCAAATAAAAAAAAATAAAAAATGAACTAGAATATGGCATCAAAAAATTCGTCTCAACGCAGTCAGCTGACAATATGCCCAAGAGACTGGCGGCATTACCGTGTTGTATAATCATGCTTAGCCGCTAGCCAAAGTGAGTAAATTATTATGGTTAATATCTACTGATTATTAATACACTCACTAAATTCTTTTGTTTTATTAGATACCGATGTTAGCGAAGTAGTTAGAATAATAAGCGGGTTAAAGGATGTTTGTGCCACTGGGTGGGATGACATACCTAATAATATACTTAAAAGATTTAAAAACCTACTTGCCCCTCCACTAACCCACATTTTCCAACTATGCTTATCTAAAGGAATATTCCCAAAATTACTTAAAAAGGCTGTGGTCACACCTGTATTTAAATCTGGAGATAAAACTTGTGTGAATAACTACAGACCCATTTCAGTGTTAACAGGCCTCTCAAAAATTTTAGAAAAAATAATTAACAGTAGATTGATAAAATATCTAGAAGATAACAGACTACTATCAGATAGTCAATTTGGTTTTAGGGCCAAAAGATCAACTAGCCAAGCAGTCCACGAATTAACTAACTATATTGCTACCAACTTAGATAGGGGTATGCACACAATAGGGATCTTTCTAGACCTTGCCAAAGCCTTCGACACTATTTCTTGTTCGTTACTTTTGCACAAGCTTGAAACACTTGGGATAAGAGGAGAACAACTTCTACTATTTTCTGATTATCTCAGCGATCGTCAGCAATGTGTAAAAATAGGTCAGTATACAAGCTCTGAACTTAAAAATAGTTGTTTTGGAATTCCACAAGGTAGCATTTTGGGCCCTACTTTATTTTTAATCTATATAAATGAACTATGCAGCCTGTCGCTCCAAAATGGTGTTATAATGTCATATGCGGACGACACTGCTCTATTATTTTCCGCTAAGTCCAGAGCTGAGGTGTATGAATATGCCCAAAATGGTTTTAACATTGTTTCTAATTGGCTTCGTAATAATCTCCTAACATTAAATGCAGATAAAACAAATTATATTTTATTTACAATGAGAAATACTAACATACCGCTTACTAATCTAAACATTCACGCACATAATTGTTGCACGTATGCTGACACTGTATGTTCCTGCCCCACTTTAGCTAAAGCTGACCATTTAAAATATCTAGGTGTCACCATTGACTCAAATCTAAATTTCCGTAAACATATCGAATTACTGTGTACAAGAGTGCGCAAATTAATATATGTTTTTAAGAATTTACGGAACATAGCCGACTATAAATTAATTAAACAGGTCTATTTAGCTTTGGGTCAATCCATTATTACATATTGCATAACTTCTTGGGGTGGTGCAGCAAAAACAATTTTACTCCCGCTAGAGCGCGCTCAAAGAGCAATTCTAAAGGTTGCTACCTTTCGCCCTTTTAGATTTCCTACGCACGAGCTCTATATAGCATGTAATGTGCTTACAGTGCGGCAATTATTTATTTTAAACATAGTGCTACACCAGCACACTGCACTTCCTTTTGACCCTGTACCTTCGGACAAGAGAAGGAAGGACTTGGTTTGCATAAAGCCTCAAACTAGACATGCGTTTGCAAATCGTTTTTATGTATTCTTGGGACCTTTTCTATATAATAGGCTCAACAAGGTACTAAACTTTTATAGTGTAAGGTTTACAAAATGTAGCAAGATGTTGTCGGAATATTTAATGTTACTCAATTACACGGACACAGAACAACTTCTAGAAATATTGGCATGATGATATTTAATCCCCTCGTAAGTGTTTACTTTTGTATAATTACATAGGCTTAGTTTTAGTTATTAATGTACCATTAAGCTTTTTCTCGTAGTTGCTTAGAATAGATAATTTTTTATTTTTTATTTATGTATTCATAGTTTAACTTTAAATTGTATTGTCCCAATGTAATTGGATCGTAGAGTGATGGCCTGAAACACAGGTTTAAAGTAACCTAGATCGGGCGGATCGCTGTTTAACAATGCAATTCCGAACCACCGTTAATTGCATGTTTAATAAAAATATCTTAGTTTAGTTTATTTTTAGGCACTATTATTGTATGGAAAATATTATTACTGCTGACTAAATGTACATTTTTGTAGACGTTTTTATTTGAATAAATTATTATTATTATTATATTATTATTATTATAATAGTCGAGTTTGATTGGGCGCGATGACTGGCCTGGTCCATCTTAAATTGAAAGAAAATAAAAAATAATTCAAAAAAACAAAAACATTACTCTGCCTCGGCCACCTAACGCTGGTAATTTTCAGCTGCAGTCACAATAGTAATCAATTATGTTTGTTTAACATCAGTGTGACTATAATGGGAATCACAGTGAACCTGTAGACCACACACTCCTTGACTTTTCACATTGAGACCTCCGTAAAGCAAACTTTTTTTCTTATCATTCGTCATCATCACCCTTACCGTTACTATCGAGGATCTGTAAAACCCAGACTTTTTCAACCTCATAGTGTTTTCCTTCACATGAAACTCAAACTCCAATGAAAATTTCAAGAAATTAAAGGTAACTTTCATTGCTAACTTATAAATAAGAATAAATTAACAAACATAACAACAGCAGTACTCAAAACTCATCACACAAAACTCATCATACAAAAGCTTAAGGAAATGCACAGCTAACTCTAATTAGCAATAATAATATTTAAAACAACGTTCCCAAACGCTAAGCGAAATTTATGCCAAGACAATATTAGAGTAGAGAAATGAGAGAAAATGCAATAACAATAAATAGCAATAAATAAAAGGATTCAGTTGTTGCTTGTATTGTATGATACTAATCCTGCGGGACGGGGTGGGGTGGAGGCGATGTTATGGCTAAAATTATTTTTTGGGGCACAATTTTGGATGTAAGGAATAAGAAAATTGTCTTTGTAGTAGGAAAAGTGCGCGTGCAAGAGGTACTTTGAGGTAGAGTGATAATTAGAATTATAATAAGGTGTGTGTGTACTGTGTGCCGAAATATTTTTATAAATTAATATAATAGAATCTTTGTTGTAGGTGATATATTGTTACGCGCCAGGATTAATGTCGGGTACATTAAGTTACTACTAGCGCCATCTAGTATCGAGTAGCAGAACTAGTAGGGTCAAGTACCTTCTAGACATTTCTTTGCCAGAACATTCTACACTTCTCGGTATCTAGTCAGTCGGCAGCGGTAGTTACGAGTACTTTCCAGATGTTTCGAGAATGGAAGTTTCTAGAATAAACTGACCTATAAAAGGAGCGCGTATTCCGCGACCGAGTCAGTATTGGATTAGCGATACAAGCGAATACTTCGGAAGCGATCTTCAAGTGCGAATAAAGTGATCAGTGGTGAACTTGTGTTTAATAATTAGTGAGTTTAAAAGTTGTAATTAGTGTTTTTAAATTAAAGTGTCATTTGGGTTATTTAATCGGCTGTTTTTATTGTCACGAACCCCAAGCTCGTAACAATTGGTGTCAGAAGTGGGCTATTTAAACCATGCCGATTCTACCAAAGGACGACACGGAGGGTATCCGTACCCGGAGTCAACGTCAGCAGGAGACGGACCAGAGGCGTTTTGGAGGTACAACGCCGCAGACGTCGGAGGGCCAGCTGCCGATTATGGAGGCCGGTCCGTCCACAGCAGCTCCAGCATCTGCAGCACCAGACTTTGCTGCTCTGATGCTGTTGCTGCAGGAACAGGCCCGCCGTCAGGAGGAGCAGGCCCGCCGGTTGGAAGAACAGCTGCAGCGTGACAAAGAGGAACAGGCTCGCCGGCAGGAGGAGCAGGCTCGCCGGCAGGAGGAACAGGCTCGCCGGCAGGAGGAACAGGCCCGTCGGTTGGAAGAACAGCTGCAGCGTGACAAGGAGGAGCAGATGCGCCGCCAAGAAGAACAGACGTTCCTCATGAAGGATCTGCACGCCACTTTCGGTAAAGAAATTAAAGTCGTACAAGATAAGGTAGTTCAGCACGAGAACCGGCTGATAGAAGCTGAAACCCAGATTGCTGAAATGAAAAAAACAATGGACAACCTAAAAGTTGGAGATGGGGTGGCAGTGTCAGTAGCTACTACACCTTCGCTACGTGGATTCAAAGTGCCACCGTTCGATGGGACATCTTCCTGGTCAGCCTACAAAAGACAGTTTGAGGCTGTTATGAAGGCGAATGGGTGGAGTAAAAATCAGGCCATGACTGCTCTCACCCTAGGCCTGCGCGACCAGGCCTTAACTGTCCTAGAAGCTCTCGATAAGGAAGTGACTTATGAGCAGCTTCTTGAGGCGTTGGAAGCTAGGTATGGCGACGCTCATCTGGAACACGTGTTTCGTGCGCAGCTCAAGGATCGCGTGCAACGCAGCAGTGAAAACCTGCAGCAGTGGGCCCTTGAAGTGGAGAAGCTGGTACGAAAAGCATACCAGTCCGTACCTGCGCTCATTGAAGGGAACCTGGTGCAGGCATTCATCGATGGTATCCGCGACCTTGAAGTTAGAGCTGCTGTGAGGCTTGGGCACCACGGGACGCTTAAGGACGCCTTGGCTCATGCACTGGAGGTGGAAGCTGTACGGCAGGATCATCGTTCCCATCGCGTCAGGGAGGTTGCAGCGCCTACAGTTCGCGACCGTTTAAAAGGATACAGCCCTAGGTGCTACGGCTGTGGGGAAACGGGCCACCTTCGATCCAGTTGCCCTAAGCGAACTGCGGACAGGAAAGATAGCCAATTTCCAGAAGGTAGAGCGGCTAACAACAGCGCTAAGCGGCCGCAGGAATACGACTTGGTGGCGGAACATCGCAGCGGAAGATCTCATGGTAACTCAGACGCATTGTCAAGAAGACCTTGCTCCGAAGACTGCAAGCATTGTACTAGGCAAGTGGGTAAAGAAGACGTACCTGTGAGAATGGTCAAGACAGACCTCAGCGGTGAGTGGAAGGAAAGCCTACAGTGTGCACAGCAGGAAGATTCGGACATCAAGCCGATTCTGGAGTGGATGAAGGCCAGTGCTCCTAAGCCCACGTGGAGTGACGTCTCAGCGATGAGTTCGATCACAAAAAGTTATTGGGCCCAATGGGACAGCTTAGTGATTCAGGATGGAGTCCTGTGCCGTAAATGGGAAAATGCTCGGGGGGACAGCTGTCATTTGCAAATTGTTGTCCCTAAAGCAAAAGTACCGAATGTCCTACAGCTGTATCATAATGGTTCTTCAGGAGGCCATATGGGAGTAAAACGGACTCTACTGAAGATAAGAGAACGGTTTTACTGGGTCCACTGTCGTGACGATGTGGAGGACTGGTGTCGCAAATGTACCAGTTGTGCAGCTGTAAAAGGACCTCAGACTCGCAGTAGAGGTGCATTGAAATTGTACAATGTTGGTGCACCATGGGAAAGAATAGCCCTAGATGTTGCGGGACCTTTTCCGGAAAGTGAAAGTGGTAACAAGTATTTCATGGTTGTAATGGATTACTTCACTAAGTGGCCTGAAGTCTTCGCCATTCCAAATCAAGAAGCCTCAACAGTTGCAGATAAACTAGTTCATGAAGTCTTCTGTCGTTTTGGAGTTCCCTTGGAGATTCACAGCGATCAAGGAAGGAATTTTGAGTCCCAAATATTCCAAGAAACTTGTCGAGTTATGGGTACTCATAAAACGAGAACAACTTCTTACCACCCACAATCGGATGGAATGGTGGAAAGATTTAATCAGACATTGGAGAGATACCTGGCAAAAGTCGTGGAAAACCGGCAACGCGATTGGGACAAGCATATACAACCGTTTTTGCTGTCATACCGAAGTGCTGTTCACGAAAGTACATCGGTGACACCAGCCTTCGCAAACTTTGGAAGAGAATTGCGGCTGCCTGCAGATCTGATCACCGGAATACCACCTGATGCCCCACGCAGTATAACCGATTATGCGAATGACTTGCGGAATAAAATGAATGACATTTATGAGCACGTCAGACAATCGGGCCAGCAAATGTCTGAAAAGATGAAAACCCGTTATGACCGTAAAATGAACAATAAAGGGTTCGACGAAGGTTCACTAGTGTGGTTGCACAATCCAGTTCGCAGTAAAGGGAAATCCCCTAAGCTTCAAGCTAAATGGGACGGGCCGTACCGGATTGTGACAAAAATTAACGACGTGACCTATCGTATACAGAAAGGTACAAGAAGTGCTCCTAAGATCGTCCATGTGGATCGACTGGCGCGTTATTATGGGACCGATGATGCTCGGGACGAGCATGTCTTAGGAGGGGGCAGTGTTACGCGCCAGGATTAATGTCGGGTACATTAAGTTACTACTAGCGCCATCTAGTATCGAGTAGCAGAACTAGTAGGGTCAAGTACCTTCTAGACATTTCTTTGCCAGAACATTCTACACTTCTCGGTATCTAGTCAGTCGGCAGCGGTAGTTACGAGTACTTTCCAGATGTTTCGAGAATGGAAGTTTCTAGAATAAACTGACCTATAAAAGGAGCGCGTATTCCGCGACCGAGTCAGTATTGGATTAGCGATACAAGCGAATACTTCGGAAGCGATCTTCAAGTGCGAATAAAGTGATCAGTGGTGAACTTGTGTTTAATAATTAGTGAGTTTAAAAGTTGTAATTAGTGTTTTTAAATTAAAGTGTCATTTGGGTTATTTAATCGGCTGTTTTTATTGTCACGAACCCCAAGCTCGTAACAATATTAAAGAATTGTTGTGAAGAGTGATAATGGGCTTATTTTGTCAAGACTATACGATATGGCTATTGAAGCCATATCGTATAGTCTTGACAAAACTTTGCTTCATGATAATCAAACAAAGGCAGATGAAGATTTATAGATCGTATACTCAGCTGCAAGAATAATTAACTCTTAATCGTCTCAAGTCACACAGTCTAGAATAAAACTAAAAGTAAAACTTGCACAATGCAATCGTTTTAGTCTTTCAACGCAAACCAACTCTTCTAACAATCAAATATACATACATGTAAGTAAAAACCATCTTTATTAAGTACTCCATCTTACACCTCAAAATATGTCAGCCCAACAGCGACTCCACAGCTCTCATCTCCACAGAACTAATCCAAGGCAGCGTCGACTGTTACGGCGATTACTTTAATTGGCTCAATCTCCATTCAAAACCGACCTCGCGGCCTGGGGGGGTGTGGGAAGCGGGGGAGGGCTAGATTTATGGCAAAAGGGTAAGGCTCATGATCCCTGTTTATGAAGGAAGATGGCGAAAAACTGTGGATGCGATAGTTTTGTGGGTTGGTTTGGAGTTGGAAGTGGGAAGTGTGTGACTGGTTGTGTACTGAGGGTTTTTACTTTTTTATTTATTTATTTATTTAAACTTTATGTACAATAGTGGTACATGGGCGGACTTAATGCATCAAGGCATTCTCCACCAGTCAACCTTTGGGTTATAAAGACTATACTGTGGTACCTAGGTGTACAATAAATAAAAATAAGATTCAAATAAATTAATAAATTAATTGATAAATATATAATTGAGTGGGCCCCAGAAAATGCCCGACGATATTGCGGGAGACGCAGGCGAAGATTTTTATTTATTTATTTATTAGTGTGATTGTCGGTACATTTGACATGAGAAAGATCTCATGTAAAATGTACCGACAAAAAAAAAAAACAAAACACACCACAACACACAATCACATCATTTTTCAGGAACTAATTATTTATTACTAAGAAGTAATAAATAATTAGTTCCTGAAAAATCTAACTTAAAGGTGTACACTCTTTTACATTATTAGTAATTATTATAAAAGAATAATTGAAATAAAAAAATTACAACAAAACAAAAATGTTGTGACATAGCGGCAGGATTGGTCCACACTTGCCCAAACCCGGCTTTGGGCAAGTGTGGACCAATCCTGGAATGGAAGGAAGAAAGGGAGGCCTTTGCCCAGCAGTGGGACACAACAGGCTAAAAATAATGAAATAAATAAATTATTGAGTAGCTTCTGCAAGCAGCTTCGCCCGCGTAAATGTTAGAAATTTTCCAAAGATATTTTCAAAACGTTTTATGTGTATGGGTGGGATATCCGCCATGTACCTGTGGCGCATTGCCATACATCTGATTGTATTTTAATCATGGAACGAGTAAGGAAGAAAAAAACAGCTAGAAATATCAAGAAAGCTGAGTCTAAATTAAAGAAAACACTACTTAGCTTAACTAACATTATTAAGCTTGTCATTCTAAGATGTTCTTCGTCATGATTATTATGAATTTTCTTAATCGGTATGATTATTATATATCATATTTATTAGTTCATTATTTTAGCATTTATATGTGTTTTATTAGTATTATATATATTATCTGTATATATTGTTTATGTATTATTTTAATTTATTGTATATATATAATGTCTTTATAACCCAAAGGTTGACTGGTAGAGAATGCCTTGATGCATTAAGTCCGCCCATGTACCACTATTGTACATAAAGTTTGAATAAATAAATAAATATTTTGAGTAGTAATGTTTTTAATAAATGTTTTGAGTGACGGAAACGAGATCTGTAGCAATGGTTACATTAGGGCTCCTACATATATTCCAATCATCATCATCTGCCTAGCCTCTTTTTAACTATATTAAAGTCGGCTTCCAGTCAAACCGGATTTAGCTAAATACCAGTATTTTACTAAGCCTATTAACTGGGTAACACGGTAGTTCTTGGCAAGACTGGAGTTCGATTAGATGGCTTCTGACATTCCGTAACGACTGCCAAAGATCTACAAATGACAGCCGGGACCAAAGGCTTAACGTGTTTTCCGAGGCACGGAGGAAACCCGGAATGTTAAGATGGTCACCCATCCACAGACCAACCTTGGCAAGCGTTGCTTAACTTTGGTCGACCCGTGCGACTGTTATTCTTTGGCCACGAGCTCCTCCCTATATTCAGACCATATCTATATCTATACTAATATTATAAAATTTGTGACAAGAGGAAAAACATGTATCGTTTTTGCTTACTTACACATTTTGCAATCTGAAAAACTGCAGTTTTTTGCAGTTCTGCAGATTGCAAAATGTGTGAGAGGTGTATGTATGTATTTTTAGTTATGTTTCTTTTCTTAAGAATTACAGTTGAATATTTTCTCTGGGACTCGTCGGAATCGTCGCCTCCACGCTTTTTGCTTCACCACTGACCGTTGATTCTGGCTTTCAGAAATTACAGTGGTCGGATTATAGCTGGGCTAGCTTATTCCATAAAACAACCCATAGATGGTAAAATCTATTTTAATCAGAGCCTGATAAGAACATCATCACAAGTCTTATTTATTGTTTCTGTAAATTACGTATCAACTTGATAATTAACATTATTTTAACATCAACAATCACAATCAATTACCCTCGGACATAAATAATTCATTAACTTTCTTGTTTTTAGTTTATTTATCTAATAATGTAATCAGTTTCTCTATTTTATTGCTTACTAATCAAAACAACTTAATATTATTGTTTAACTATTAATAATTATTAACCCAAATGTTTTGCATGTCACATTATTATGACAAAGTTTTATGGATTTGTAATTATTTATTTTAAGACCGAAATTGTACCAACACTTATTGCGAGAAAATTCAATTGAATCGACTCAAAAAAAAACTCGTTAAGTTAACTCGTATTTCACGAACAGGTGTCTTCAACTCATAGCGACCATAGCCTGGGGCTGTCACGACTGCCCATCAGATGATGGACTACTTACTGCTACTCTATAAACATAAACTATACCAGTAGGTGCCTATTAGACGCTATAAACCTTCAAACATGTTGTCCATGATATTTGATACACTTCCTTTTAGAGGGTGCGGCAGAAGCGTTTTCCTAACCGCTTAATCTTAATCAAACATGTAAATCATATTGCGAAAATGTATTTGAAGGTACCTTGTACAGCATAAAATTATAATGGCTATTTGGATTCTTTCATGTTTTTATATCATGTATGCTGTCAATTGCCGTAAAAAAGTCTACCCTTTCTACTCTTACAAAGGGACTTTTTTTTGGGACGAGAGAGCCTAAAGGATGTTGGTTTTTGAAGAAACTAAGCTTCATAAACTGTCAAATCTGTATTTTAATTTTTTTTTAGTTTCAAATCATAAAATTAATTTGCCTGTTTTCTTTTAATCTTTATTTTTCAAATAACAATGTAAATAATAACTTAAAACTATTAACTATATCTACTAAACCTAACTATATAGATATGTTTATATAAAAACAAATTACACTCAGACGTCGAAGTATTCCTCCGCGTCGCTGTCATCCGGAAACGTGCCCAGAAGACTGGCAGCATTGAAACTTTGAATGGCAATGCTCATTCTTTGGGCAACGAACGAGCTCTCGTCACGCAGTGTCGATCATTCGGCGAGATATGTTCTTAAAAAGGAGACGCGCACCCAAGTGCGGTCATGGGACCCAAGTCCCATGACTCAAGGTTACAGTATTTGAGCCGCTTGGGGGCCGCAGTAGCCGCAGCGGCAGCGCCTGATAATTTTATTTGACTTTCAAGTGAAATTTTCACTATCCTCTAGTGTACTTGGAAAACCCAGGCACCCTCTGCAAATCTGTAAAACTAGGGCATTACTGGCCTTCTTTGAGCAGCTGGGGTGGATCGATTAACCTATTTGTATCATTCAAATGCAAAATACACTCTTAAACGTGGACACCAACTTAACATTCCACAGCATCATAGTCTCCCCCCTATGTAATTTTATCACCTCTTTAATTATTATAATTAACTATTAACACAAGAAAAGATTTAACAAAAGAAACGAAATATGATGGCCTTAAAAAACAATGCAATGTTTACAAGTCTAAGGTGGACAACCCAAAAGAGCTAACTAAAAAATACCGCATAAAGAGTGCAAAAAACTAGGGTAACCAGCCATAAATAAGCGATGATACAGGTGGTACAGCATCCTTATTATTTAAGATGTGTGTGCGCCTGTCCGTCGGGCCGGCGCCGATATATCAACATTAGTACGTCCCCCGTCTGGTCCGTGAGAGGGACATGTTCTAACATGTTGCTGACTGGATGTGGCTGGTTGGAAGTGGCTTTAATAAAATGTGTTTCCTTGAAGATCGTGGTTTCAAAGAGAAGCTTGAAGAACCTGGGACTTTCTTCGAAAACTGGAATGACGACAGTGTACTTAAATTACTGTATCATCACCACATTCTGCTCTTCCAATTCATTTGGGGTTGGCATCCTGCAATTCTATTGACCCGCGTCATCTCTTAGATACAATGTTACTAAAGTAAATTATTTTTAATCTGTTGGTCTTAACTGAATGCTAGGATAGTATTCTGATTCTCTGACTTTTGAGAATTCCCTGAACGTAACTGAACTTTCCTTATAGTATTTGCATTGACTTCTAACATCTTTCTTGTCTCGATCTGCCGCCAAGTTCTTACTGCACTGTAAGTAAGTAAGTAAATTTTATTTGTTTAAACATGGTGTACATGATACAATGAAATGTGGTAAGGAAAAGTTCTAACATGTTCAGCCGCACATCGTGGCGTACAAATTGGTAGGAAGAGATGGTGCATAAACCGTGATACTATTCATCAAAATTACATTTCATCATTATTTATCATTGCAATTCAATAAAAATATTCATTAGATGAAATTCAATGTCAAAGTACCTAGTCATTAAATAAATTGGACAATAAAATATGAATTATTGTCATTAATATTTCAATTCCACATTACAATTATTCCTATTATTAAAATCCAATTATTACAAATTACAATTACAAAAATAAAAACATGTCAAAAATATTTAACACTGTCATCTCAAAAACTAAGTAAATTGTCCTCTTTCATGAACTCTGCTATACTGTAATATATTCTTTCAGTTAGTAAGCTCTTCAATCTACTTTTAAGACCAGATATATTTAATGTTTTCCATGATTTGGGCAATTTATTAAAAATGGTCGGAGCCATGCAAAACGATTTGAACGAGTGTTTAACCGTTGTCTTCTTCTTCTACACGTCTCTACAGCAATGTAAATTGTTTCGCCCCAGCACTTACCAGTTATTTTATTTTCAGATAGCTTGCATCTCATAAACTCCTTGACATTCCGGTATCTGCGCACATAGGGTATTTACAAACCTGTAAAAGGAAAGAAGGCACTTCATATTTTTTTCTGAATACTATTTCAGTAACAGTAAACAAAACTTTGTCGCATCCAGTAGTTCCCACAAATCAGTATCCGTGTAGTGACCCATGGGACGTCAAAAATGAAGATTTAGTCCCCCACCGCGTCATACGTTAGCAACTAATGAAAACACGGCTGGGCCTGATGAAGCTGTCACTTCACCAGCTCTGCCAAGAACGTGGCAGGGGATAGGAGGGTAAGCAGAAGTTTAGGGTTTGGTTAAAGAAGAAATGCATCAATTAATATGAATAAAGTGAGCAGTTGTCTAAAGAAACCACTGGCTTTATAGTGGCTTGATTGGATACTGAGCTCATTTAGACTTGCTTAATGAGTAAGGTGTGCTCTCCAGTAAAGGGTAGGGTATTTCCAATGGTAATAATGATTAGTACAGTAGCCCTACTGATTTCGGTGTGAAAGAGAGACGGAGCTATACGTACATATGACGCAGAGCAGGATCCCTGTTTCTCAACAGAATCACGATGGCATTGGCACCTCATAGTGCAGGCGGGACTGAACAACCTTTCTATAAGAATATTGAGAATGGATTACATGTTACAGCCGCTATGACAGTGTCAATGAACAGAATAGTAAACAGAACTCGTGATAGACGGGTATTTTTAACGAGGAAAGATTGACAGACTCCAACAGGTATTATTAATTTAAGTCAAGAACAATAACATTTTGAGTTGACTATTCTTAAATTACAACTCAATGATTATGATAGTTCAAGAGTTACCCAGTTAATGGATTGTGGAGGTCTGGTAGGCAGCCGCTCCAGGTAAAATACTGGTATTCAGCTGAATCCGGTTTGACTGGAAGCCGACCTCAATATAGTTGGGGAAAGGCTAGGCTGATGATTATGATAGTTCAGGCAAAATAACAACAGCTAACAAGGTACAGGTATAGATAGTGAAGGTTTTGGTGCCAGAGCAATAAACCCAGAGGTTTACAAACCGCTCGTAAATGACAGGTGAAGGAAACGATTTCTTAACCTGCTGTCGGTCTGTCACTGCGCAGCATTACATTCATTATTGCGGCTTTAAAACAAACAAGTTATGGCGCTTGGACAGTAGAAGTAATAGTATTGATGGATGTCATTATGGTTAAGAGGATAACGTACATACATAGTGTTGTTGCTGGGGAGTTTGTTGCGCCACTTCTTCTTCCCAGCTATAACACTAGGAAGTGGCGACGGGCGGGCGTTTTGGGGGACTGTCGTTATGTAGAACTTTGACGTTCAAAAAGTGCTCGCACTCAGCCTAATTTGAATAAATGACTTTTGATTTTGAGTATCTAAATATATGTAGATAAAATGGGATTGGACGGGTCACGTCAACCGCGTGCACAGACAGTGACCGCTGGGCGAAAGAGGCACTAAGAGGGGTGCTTGAGAGTGGACGGCGCTGCTGAGGCCAGCCAGGAAGAGGAAGCCAGACGACCAAGACTCCAACCGCAGGTCTGGTTCAAGGTGGAACGGGAAAAGAATTGGAAGTATTGGGATTGTATAAACTGAATAAAAAAAAATACAAGAAGGTATGTTTGTGGTTCATAATCATAAGTTACAAACCTTCTAGACAGCCAGTATTTTACCACCATTTTCCATGCTCTTCCAGATATTTTCCTACATTTTCAAGTCTTAAACTCCTGACCGCGTTAAGCAAAGATTATTTCCCATAAATCTAGCCATCATAGCATGGTGAATGATAAATATCATGCTCCGATGTAGTGATCGCTTCGATATTTCAGTCCGCTGTAAGATTCCTGCCCCTTGAAAATTATCGAGAGCTTAACTCTTGGAAGATATGAGGGGTAAGACGCTCTACTTAAAACTTTCCTGAGCAACCGTTTATTTTAATGTTTAATTAAAAGAAAACAATAAATAAAAGCGTCTGAAAAAACATGCAGCCAATTAACAAAGAAATAAATCTTTTATTTACAGATAAATGCAGACCGTGAAATTACATCATTAGTACTACGCTAATAAAATATTTATAAGCGGAATAAAAGGGGGTGGGGGATACTTCTGGATGGCAACGCTGATACATATATTGGCCAAATAGTAAATGCGTCTATTTATTTTATAAAATACTATAACTACAAGTATATTTTTCGTAGTAGCACTAGATAGTGCTTAGGCACTGCAAATAAATATCGATTATTATTGCAAAAAAAAAGTTTTATTTATCATAACCCTAAAGAAATTACTGACACTCCAGCTAGATAGATGAATCAACCGGTCATAGTGAGTAACCAACTTAAAAGCAATGTAAGGTGGGTACTGTCTGGTGTTACGGGGCGTAATGTTACGTGTTACAAAGCGAGCATTCGTGCAGTCAATACGTGGAAATGAGCACGGACATGTGCGTTTGTGTTTTGTTTTACACGGATTTTAGGACACAGCGTAACATAACATGCTCACTGTGAATGTTATATTACGGCCCGTAACACCGGTCAGTACCCAGCTTAAGAGTTACTATGATTCATCATATCATCATCATTTCAGCCAAAATACGTCCACTGCTGGACATTTGCCTCCCCCAAGTGTCGCCACAACAACCGGTCCTGTGCGTCTCGCATCCATCGGCTACCCGCGACCCGCACCACGTCATCGGTCCACCTTGTGGGTGGCCTTCCAACGCTGCGTCTTCCGGTACGCGGTCGCCACTCCAGAACTTTTCCCCCATCGACCATCTGTTCTGCGAGCAATGTGCCCTGCCCACCGCCACTTCAGTTTGGTATTCCTTCGGGCTATGTCGGTAACCTTGGTTCTCTTGCGGATATCGTCATTCCTGATTCGATCACGCAAGGTAACTCCGAGCATTGCCCTCTCCATTGCTCTTTGGGTGACTTAAAGCCTTCTGTGGGCCCATTGTAAGCGACCAAGTTTCAGTTCCATATGTCATCACTGGCAACACGCACTGGTCGTAGACTTTCGTCTTGAAACACTGTGGTATGTGAAATGAGAAGATTCCACGCAACTTCCCGAACGCCGCCCAGTCCAGTCGGATTCGTAGTTTGCCCTACCTAACTGGACCGTTTGTCCTAGGTAGACGTAGTTATGTACAACTACGAATGAAGAGTCTCCGATCTTGACAGGAATGGGTACTACATGGGTATTTACCATGACCTTGGTTTTGGCCATGTTCATTTTAAGACCCACTCTTTGGGAAGCTCTAAGAGGTCATCGAGCTTTGTACTGAGGTCCTCCATAGTCTCAGCCATGACGACTATATCGTCGGCAAATCGGAGGTGAGTGATGTACTCGCCATTGACATTGATGCCTAGCCTTCTCCAGTCCAAAACCTTGAAGACATCCTCCATTGCTGCCGTGAACAATTTCGGGGAAATGACTACTATGTATACTATGATGGTTATTATTCCTATTCATGTTTCAAATAACGTAATAGAATTACAGAACCCACTCGTCATTAATACAATAAAACACAAAACCATCAACCATATTAAATATTACGAAACAGAGCACTCTCCGGTGCGTTACAGTAGCAACTAGCCAATCTCGTTCGTAGATAATTTATTTGTGCACATCACGAGAGGTTTCGCTCTTATGTAGGTTAGCCACCACTTCATATTTCCTTCTGACGTCGATATTTATACAGTATTATTGATGGTGTATCGTTGTTAGGTAATTGGGGAATAGGCGTTGATGAACTAAAATGTTGTCTATGTGTGAGACTATCTGCAGTTTGAAACGGACTGATATCTGGATGTCAGGTCTTACGCCCAGTCTTTGGAGCGAAAATGTTCACTAAACTGGACTTATTGATGTTTGATTTCTTGATGTTTTTTCCAGAAACCGGGGGTTACTACGTTGCCTTTATTTTTCGAGGGGAAACCAGAAACTTATCTCAAGTCCAGACTCCAGGCTGCTACTGAAAAACTACAGATGGAAAAATCCAGTAACAGTTTACTCTACTGGTCGAACTCTGGAGTTTAATCCCTAGCACTGTCATGCCAGAATGGTTATTGTTGGGAAAGATACCATACAATAATGACTGTCTTCTTCTGGACTGGTCATCCCTTAGTTGCCACTGGATCATTTTAATATTTGATACTGTAAATTGTTTTTTCTTTCTTTACATTGTTTTTATATACATATAGAAGAAACAAGGCTAATGTAACCAGAGAGTCCGTGGAGTTTCTTGCACGTTCTTCTTCATAGAGATCTACGCTTTGGAACGTGTAAATAGCTTCATGTTTTTGACGGACTAACTTTGACAATTCAAAAGTACCTGTTAATGGTTTATTTGAAATAAATGCTTTGACTTTGACTTCATCGTTTCAATCGTCAACAGAGTGGTTGGGGTCATAATGAATTATGTCCAATCGCTGGTGTTGTTGTAACTCGCCTCGCAATCTCTTACCATCTGATTCTTTTACGCTCCACCAACAGTAGCTGAACGTCATGTCTGAAAAGCAAACATGACGTTTCAGCAGTAACTAATTTAACAGTCGGTTAAAAGGTAGATACGTTATTTAGACCGGCCGTTAGATGATAATCAGGTGCATTCATTAACAGGACCTCCAAACGGGGAATCACTATATTGATAAAATGCAAGACGCTAAAAAAGAAAGATAAGTACTTACGTATAGCTGGATGAGAGGTAAATATATCGGTATGTTCCGTTTGAGGATGTTCTTGGACTCTATCGTCTGTATATGTTGTCAAGTCATGAAGGCAATATCACTCATTTCATTACTAGAATATAACCTAACTGAAAGATTTGTCATCAATTTACTTTGAATTGTCCTACCTCACCTACCTATAGGTAAATGTGTGCAGCTTTCCTAAGGTATTTTAATTTAAAGCAACCCAAGGGAATCCAAGTTTAGAACATAGATGGATGTCCAAGCCCATCCATCAAATGTGACCCTTAATTATCCACTTCAAATCCCCAAGAGTGAAGACGGCCATCCTCACCAGTACACCTCACTTTGAAGACTGACAAAACACAAATTAATTAAATTATTAATTAAATGACAAGACGTAATAAATCTGAAAACTTTGCGTTCATAAATAAAAGTTGGACAACACGTCCGGGAATCGAATGAGGTCCTGTCCGTTACCTCTCACCTCGGAGAGAGGGTGAGTGATTAGGGATGGCCCGCAGGGGCCTTTCGTCAGGGCTCGCAGGGATGCAGGACTGAGGTTGGGCTTTATTACCTTTTAAAGGGCTGAAATTTATTTGTAGAAAGATTTTCGGTGAATGTTTGAATTTTTAAGTTAGTTTTGAGAATAAATATAAATAATTTATCGGTCACATTATACAATGTTAAAGGTTTCGATGTAAGAGTATATAACCGTGTCTTGGGTAGAAGTGACTCTTTCCTTATAAAAAAAAAAAGATCATTGATAGGAACGCGATGATGGGGTCGACGATGGAGCTCAATTGCCTAAGGGTAACTTATTCACTCCTGACTTAAAAGCCTAGAGAACTAACCTGGGAAATGTTGTAGCTATCAGGAAACACAGATTCCAGCTAGGAATTCCACTCCTAGCTGTAGGCAATGTGAAAATATTCCTTAAAGGTTTTGTGACTATATATTTAGTAGGTTAGTTCTCAGTTGATAAGTAAATTTTTCTATTTTTTAATTTTCTTACCCATCCTACGCACCAAAATAACAATATGGCCAACAAGAAACCGGCCTCCTTTCAACCAATTCTGGAAACACTCCTGAATTTCAGCGTATCAGCCTTAGCATACTTCAAAAACGCCATAAAATAAATAATACAAGCTACCATAACCTTAAAAGTGTCTGGCGAGCGACAATAAATCGCTGGCATGTTGCCGTTAATTATAAAAGTAAGACAAGGCGGTGGGTGGGTCAAAAAACTAATGGCGGCCATCCGTCACTAGGTGTCGCTAATGTCGACCTTATTGAAATAATGTGCTGTAGTTCCGTAGTGTGGAAAGGTGGGAGAAAATGGTTCATTGCAGGTTTTGAACGAATAAGTATGAATACATACGTAATTTGTAGCTTTAGAATATCAAGTGTACTTGCTATAATATTTCTATGGAGGAGGTGATGGTGGTTTTCGCATTCTCTCTTGGTTTTCTCACTTGTGTCAGTCTTACATTGAGGCATCCGTTTCCGTCGAAATTTCAAGTTGAAATTTTAAGTTGAGCCAGTAAGTAAACCATGCTCGGATCCAAGCTGATGTAGAATAAGTAAGGGCCTAGGAATACTGGACCTGAAACGTATAACCGTTTTGTAGATTTTGCACTACTAGGCGATCCCCGGCCACCGTAGGCGCGGGCCTGCGGACGGCGAGCATTGGGTGGCTCGCCGTCCGATCACCACCAGGCCCGGGTCGATGGCGCGTTGTGTTTCACGCGCGCCTCAAAGAGATGTCAGCATAAAAGACGGGGCCCGCTAGGGCCAAAGCCTGCCAGGGTTGCGGAATCTGTTCGAAAGAGTCACCGCGGCCCTGGAACGCAAAGGGTTTTAGAAGGAACACGGATGGGTTTTAGTCAGTAAGAGTCTGACACGCCCTTCCGCTCCACCCAGAGCGGAAGAAGTCATTTGATGATTTCCCATCCTTAAAAAAAAAAAAAAAAAAAAAAAAGGTACGAAACGAAATAGATTATACGTATTCTCGTTTATTTGCAAATAAGAATAGGCATCTACTTTCCGATATGAACTACTAGCACGTAAAAATAATAAGTGCATAATAAAATCACTTCCAAACTCAACTTCTGAAAACTCCCAGAGCATAGACGAACGACCTTTCCATTAAAAACATCCAGGTATACAATAAACAATGTAAATCAAATCAGAAACACTTTTACCGTGCGCTTGCGCACTAACACGGCAGCGCCATCTATCAATCACCGCGGAACATTACACGTTTACTCGTTGCGCACACTCTTTGATAGATGGCAGCACTTGTTGATGGATTTATCGAACTGTTGACGGTTTTATATTGCGTTTGATGCCTTGTAATAACATTATACGGAGTTTTTTCCCGTGGGCCGTGAGTCATGGGATGTTTTTTTTTTTTAATTTATAGTGTATCGACGTATTTGTGCAGGTGAGATGGATGGGCTTTCGGAATGCTCTAGATTTGAGTTTATCGTCTGATGAGATTTAGGAAGATTTATTGAGAGAATAAATAAGGTTTTTTCTAGGTGTTCTGTTATGAGAATTTTCTAGATTCCAGTTATTCACACAGCACACGTGCAGTTCGGTATTAAACTGTTTTCAGAACTGTGAGTTTGATTTTAAATGGTTCCAATAAATTGCACTTTTGGTGTCTCTTAAACGGCTTTAATGAAAACTGATTATTGTTAAGATAGAAAAGAAACTATTTCATATACATTTCATGACTTTAGCCAAGGTTTCAAATTCTGCAGCAACAATAAAATCCAACTTTTAACAGCTAACCTTCGTTCTGAGAAAATGTTGCACTTTTATTAATTAGTTAGTAAAGTATAGCCTGTATCGTCGCTGCTTTTCATACTGCTCGCCGCCTATTTGTTGAGTCGTTAATATCACAATTAAACACGGAGCTACGAACAACATGCACTACAAGGAGGAGGCATGTTAGCTTCTATCATGGCAGAACCAAGCCGGTATTCTTAAACTTTATTGCATAAAGATGTGTGTCACAATCGTCTTCTTATCCTGGTTTCATGTTATGTGGGGTAAGCATAACATGATTGTTTATTTAATTTCCACTGTTAGTTTCTTCACTATCATTCATCACTTCCTTCACTATCATTTCCTCTATCACTATCATTCACTTCCTCCTGTTATAATGAAAATTATTGAAGCTGAGATGACAGACAATAATGCAAATAAATGCCCAATCCATTGGTGAAATCAAAGATATTTTCTTTCGCACTCTCTCATTTATCAACCCCCGCTTTCTGAATGAGTGTTTAAAGTTAAGAAGTAGTAAAATCTTTCTTTACCATGAAACCTGTTAAAATTGACATCCAATTAGAGTATGACTCGTTCTTATCTTTAAATTCTCTATTCAGAAATGGAGTATTAGTCCAAGGTAGTGAATAACAACACTGGTTACTGAATTACTTATATCAGGGTTACCTTGTTCTTCCATTACAATAAGTAAACAGGTAACCAAACATCTTAACCCTCTCCAACCGAGGTCACATCATCCTTATAAAACCCGCGACCATCACGCCGTCTCGCGACCACGGCCAAATTGTTCTCGCATTAGATTTATCGTTCGCCAACGAAACAGCAACAAAGGCACTCTCTCATCGCATGACAGCTTTATGATCCTAACAGTTTTTGCTAACAGCTACCTACGACGCCCGACGATATTTATAGCTTAAGTTTTATTAATTAGCCATTTGTGAGACGTTGAAGTATGGTAAGGATTTCGGGTATTGATTTGTGGTGGTAAGTCACGGTAGTACCCACTTTAATTTTTGAGTTTTGGTGTGGTTAGAAGACAGGCGGAGCTCGTGTGTGGATCAAGGTTGGTTGTGTCGTTATGTTTTGTTTTTGTTTGGAGCTTTTGTGCAAGCCTGATGGGATTGTGTCGGCAATTTGTAAGTAAGTTTATTAAAATAACATTTTGATCAGGCACAAGTGTGAACAAAAATGATTTCACTGACACGTACAACAAGCGAAATTAAATTTTTCCCGCCTACCCTTCAAGGATAAGGAATCACCCCTAACATACCATTGAAGAAACCTATTGTCTTAAAAATGTTACCTAGTAAGGAATCATGCATTTAAGCTTTGTATGAAAAGCACATGAACCCTCTGACATCCAGTATCTTGTTCACAAGCAAACATCACACACAAACAAACAAAACTTCGAATTTCAAAACAAACCACGAAAACTTCCGAATACACCCGAAAAATGCCGAGCGTCGATCCAACCATCCCGCTGCTGCCAAAGATTTGACGTCAATGGTAGCGAATCGTAAATTACCATTATCTACAGACGCACCGTGCTAGTATTTATTATTTATGGGTCGGTTTGACTCGCCCGCGGCCCGATCGGGGGCGTTTTTCCCCATAGCAGGCGCAGGGTTGAGTTTAGGAGGTGTGTGTAATGTTCCGTAGTTAAAATGCTGTCATTATCGTACTTTTTGTTTTGTTAAGATGTTATTTATAAGGATTATAGAAAATTATGTTACCTGTAACTTTTGAGGATATGTTTTTCTAGCTGAATTACTCGTAAATGAAGTTCGTCAAGAATTGCCTACTGAAATGTACCTAATTATAACTGAAGTTCTTAAGAATCCTCTAGAAATTAGCGATCACACATGGAATCCTATCTTCCTAATGTTGATTACAAAAAAAAAAACCGGAATTTTCCAAACCAACTTCGGTTTGTGCTTCTTCAAAATTCCAAGCACTAAATAAATAAAAAAGAAAAACATAATCTCGGATTATATTTCACAGAAAAATGATACCGCGAAGAATCTCCGAACAAACGGCGCTTGCGTCGCGAATCAAATAAATTACAAAGATATATTATTATTAAAATTTGGGCACCAACTTCGTCGCATTAACTTTGGGTAGTATCGGGATTGAGGCACACTGGGCGCAGAAAAGCGACAGGTTGGCCTGGCGGGAAAAATGTCAGTCAAGTGTTTGAGGAGGTTATTCGAAAAACATTATAAGTATTTGATAAAATAGTATAGTATCTGGAATGAAAATAATGTGTTTGATTGAATTTTCAACTGAGAATCACATCTTTTGACGCAATTTCTTTCCAGAAAAAAGGTGTTGGACTTTTTTGAAGATACATTTATTATTGGTTAAGAATAGAGAGTTTATTAGAAACAACACCTTAATGACTGAATGAAAAATGTTTGGAAACATGCTGGTCCTGCTCCATGGTAAAGTCGAGGGTATAGTAGAAAAAGTCAAACTTGTTTTATTTACTGGTGTACTTTCAGGTTTTTAATATGTAATTTAACTCACACACTGATCCATTGTTTTTAATTATATTGTAAATATGTGAGTACCATGTCCCTTACTAGCAAACTTAATTTTATCTCTGCTGGTATTGCTTTGTTGTACCTATTAGTATATAAGTGTGTGCTGTATATTAGTTTAATGTTGGATGCATTGTGCTCACATAATATAATCAATTGATCAATGTACCTATGTAAAAAATTATATTTGAAAAGAGTAACTATGGAGTTTCTTGTCCGTTCTTCTCCATAAGAATCTACATTTTGCGAATGGACAACTAGGGTCACTTATATTTTAATTTTCTCCTCTCGTCAGTGGTTCGATTCCCAGGTCGGACACAAAGTATAGTTTTTCCATTAGTAATTTTGCTTAGGTAATTGTTCTGGTCTTGTTCTACTGGCACTGGTTGTTGAATGACCCTAAAATACCGACAATACGCCAAGTTACGCAAACAATTGCTCTCATTGTACCGCAGTATTCATCTTATAGACCACGGCTCGTGACATCCACAGAAATTAACGAGTTACCGTTTGAGACGTGCGATGTGAGGACCCGATAACGACCCTTCCGCGGTTCCGGCACGACGCCGATACGGCTCCGTCACGGCACCGATCCGATACCGGCGCGGAAGGCGGTAAATCTTGGCGATCGGCTATTTGCGCATTAGGCTCATCAGTTATGGAAGATCGTCGAAGGAAATTGTTGTGTCAAGGTGTTTTTGATAATGGGGAGAATTGGTGAGCTGTTGGTACGATTTTGGGATGATTCATTTGAAAATGACCTAAGCATTAAAATGTTTAGCAAACAACAAGGTGGTGCTTCATTCTTCATGGTGTTATAGGCAAGTACCCATTGGCAGTTATGCGTGTAAATTCATTGATTTATAATTAGAACTAGGTATATCTTTTGTGTTTCATATCTTAGATCTCAAATCAAATCGCAAATCTCAAATTTTATTGCAACATTTGTAACCCATAATGTACACACATAGGTGGTAATAAAATAAGTAATACAAACAACTGTGGACTCTGTAGGGAACAGCATTTTTTTAAATAAGTAGGGAGAGGAAGAGCGATTCCATATTTTATTAATTCATTCAATAATTCATTCATAAAAATGGAATCGCTTAATCTTAATATCTGGTTTTTTTAGTAATATTCATTTTCTTTTTTTAGGGGGACTCACCACTTATATTAGATTTTTCGGAAAATTTGAAAAAGTTATTGTTATTTATGAACTACATACCTATAAATACTCAACTACAAACATTTTCAAACTGTGATTCAAGATTACCGCACCGTACCTGTTCATTTCTTGCTTACCACTGACAAAATTGCAAGGTATATCCATTGGCGCCATCTTAGAATACATAGAAGAACTTCATCAAAGTATGTGGTCACAGACCATATCAGTAGCGCCCTCTGTGTTCGCAAGCTTGAATCTGTTGGGTAGATCGATACCTAAACGTAGCGACGCCGCGATGGTGAAAAGTTTATTTAAAGTATGTTTTCGTTTAAACTTTCACTGTATGGTGTCTAAGTCTAGAGTTTCAAATAAATATTAAATCGCAAAACAACGCCGATTGTAGAACTTACAACTAGACTAACAGTTTAACTTAATTAATTAAACTTGCGCACAAAATGGTCAATGACCATAAAACTAGCGCCCTCTAACTAAACCTTATAATATTAATAAGACTGTAACGATTCTATAGAATTGGTCAGTGTGGTTAAGCAGTAATGTTAAGTTCTATGTACCTAATTATTGCCATTGGAAACCAAACGATAACTTTGTTTATACTTTGCATTGCTCTCAGTAATAAATTTGTATGGGTTTTGATTTCCAGGAATACTTTAGTCATTTCTCATCATAAGTAGGATGCAAAATCAGAGAAGTCATATTTCAGAAGGTACTTTTATATTATGGACTATTAAAGTGAAGGGTTTGATTGACTTTAAGTAAAAAAAATTGTTAAAAAAATAACGTTCAAAATTCGAACACGAAATTACACAGACTAATCAACAACAACAGAGGTTGATTTATACGTTTTATTTGCTCGCCGCTAGATGGCGGTAGCTAAGTGGCGCCATTTTCGCGTACTTAAAGTACTGGGGTAGCTGTGACCGCATTATTTATCGCGCCATTACCGCATGGACCCTTAAATCATCACATGACGTGGACCGTGTACGTGAGCCTTAATGAATGGCGGGAGAGTTGGCCAAAGTTTTTTTATTCTTTATGAAATTCTAAGAGCACTTAGTGGGGAATCTATTAGAGCGAATGTGCGTTTTGGGAGTCTCGTTGTCGTTGTGATGGTTTTATTTTTAATGTATTTTATATGTGTGTTGTGTGGTCTGTGACTATGGTAGTTTGAGTTTCATTTGAATGTGCAACACTAATCGAAACGGGTCATTATCTCCTAACCTGAACGATCGAACTTTAGAAGAAAGAAAATCGGGAAATAAACTCAATAATGACTTATAATTTGATGAACCTTGTAGGAGCCGACAAAAAGTTTGTAATCCTTCGATTACTTCTTGCTTCTTTATTGATTCTGCATACCCGCTTGGTAACAACATGATTAGGTACTTGGTAAAGCTGTGAAGTGTGTTCAAAGTTCACATTAACATAGTTTACAGGGGCACCTATTAATCAATTCACTTCACCTTTTGTCTCTGGACTGACCGTCCCACTTTTTATCTTAACTTAGTTTGTTCAGCAACCCTACTATGACGTGATAATGCCGTCCAATTCCGATGATGTAAACGGGACAGCGCTATTTGCTATGTATAGTTCCGTCTCCCTCTTAGAGCGGAATCATGATCGTTATAAGACTTCATAATAGGGCCCTAGTCCATCCAAAGAGTCGTCTGGTAAGACTACCATTGTACTCATAGAATCTTAATACTAATATAATAAAGCTGAAGAATTTGTTTAAACGCGCTAATCTCTGGAACTACCAGTCAGATTTGGAAAAATCTATTGTATATGATAGCCACATTCATGAGGAAGGCTAAAGGCTATACGGGAACGAGAAATTCCAGCTGGAACGGGAAAAAACGGGATAAGCGCGTCCGAAGTCGCGGGTAAAAGCTTGTTCGCAATATAGTAAAAACTACTTTGATGTAAAATGAAGTATATTTAACGTAGCTACCTATCTATCTCTACACTGAATTAAAATGCAACGTGACGAGACATTACCCCAAAACCACCTAGAATTCTAGATTATTGAAATAACAATCAAAGATAAACAACACAAACCTATCTAAATACTTACCCACCTACAATTAAATTAAACAAACTCCTCATATTACTAAGAAACGATTGCCTAGATCCATGCTCCCATAGTACTCCATAGGCCCGATTGTCATCAAATTATAAGTTTGGAACAATACCTATCACCAACTGTATTGAAACTAGTGATTGTGCCCGTATCTGCTCGCCGATCTAGGAGATCTGTAGTGAAAGGGATTGCGTTAATTAGATTGAGAGGTTGCTGTGGTGGTGGTAGAGGTAAATTTTTAAGGAGGTGTAGTGAAAGTTGAAGGAAATTGCAAGTGTGCGTTGATTGTTGAATTAAGCTGGCTCAGTAATCAGTACTGTTGTAATAAAAAAGGGATTTATGGCAGTAATAATAAAATTTATTTTCATAGTTCGTTAAATTTCATTTGGTTTGGCTGACATATCGATAAAAAAACAACACAGCAAAATTGATTAAAAAAATAACACCATCCCATCACTTCGCCCTCAGGAATTTTAGGAAATCCTCAAGAAACCTACATGCCAAATTTCAGATTTCTACAACCAGTAGTTTCGGCTGTGAGCTGTCTGTCAGTCACTCACTCAGTAAGGGAAGAATAATAATATCTTGGGACAACTCACACACGGTCATCTGATCCCAAACTAGGCAGAGCCTGTGCTATGGCAACCAGACAACTGATAAACATACTTATATATTTCTAAATACAATACATATTATAGACAAATTACACCCAGACACAGAACAAATGATCATGCTCATCACACAAAGATTTCTCCTGGGTGGGAATCGATCCCACGACCTCCGGTTTAGCAGTCAGGGTCACTAACCACTCGACCAACAGGCCAGTCATTATAGAATTTTATATATTAGGACTGATTGATCCTTTCTGGCCCTGGAGAAAGAAAGATCTTCCTATTTAGGAGCAAAGGATTAAGGACCATGGAAGGACTTTCTTTGTCCTGGTCGAAACACAAGAAGTTAGTGAAAGACGTTCTGTATGGTGTCGGACGTAAAAGAATAGCACCAAACCATCACTTACCGTGGGTGTCGTAAGAGGCGACTAAGGGACTCACCAGAGAATAATCAGCATTCTCTGTACATTGCAACAGCTACACTACGATCGCCAACCCGCTTGCCAAGCGTGGCGATTATGGCAAAGACCCTACTCTGTGGGGGAGGCCTATGTCCAGCAGTGGACGTCTTTCGGCTGGTTTGATGATAGCTTCCCTTTAGAGAAATCCTTTACATGTTTAGTATTCCAGAATTCGACTTAGCTTGCAATAGTATCAACAGATTTTGCCTGCCTTGTATTGCATATCGAGTAAGAGGAAGAAAATGTATGTTATAAAAGCCCCAAATTTTTAAAGGGAATTTCGAAGTCAATAGGTAATTCTATCATAGTGTGACAGTCCGTATCATATTACATATCGTGTGGTTGACTTCCAGTCTATCCTGAATACCAGTATTTTGCATGGAGCTGCATGAACTGCCTATTTGACCTCCACAACCCAGTTACTGAGTAACATAGTACCCTTGTGGCAAGGCTGGTGTCATATTTCTTGGCTTCCGACTACAAGTCAGAGCCAAAGTCAATCCGCATCATTCAAAGAATAAAAATATTTTTAAAATTAGTAGTCACCTTATCCAACCACAAGCTATTGCCCGCAACTTCGTACGCGCGAATCCCGTTTTTTCCCGTTCCGTATAGCCTATAGTCTTTCTAATGAATGTGGCTATCATAAACAAAAATATTTTTCCAAATCCGACTGGTAGTTCCAGAGATTAGCGCGTTCAAACAAACTTACTCTTCTGCTTTATTATTTTAATACCTATAGATTGATATAGTATAATATAGATTTATCAACAAGACTAAACAATGGTTGGAATTACGATAAAAAATCAATTAAAACCACGTCGAAACCTACCACAACTTTCTTCCCTTCGTCCCTAACTGAGGTACAAGGGGTCCAAGAGTGTGCCCTCATTGTACGAGGTGCATGACGCTCCTAATAAGCGATGACAGGTGGGCCTGTTAAGTAGATTATGTAACCCTTTGCAACCACTTTGACGGTGTGTTTACCTACTAGGAATATGGGAGGTGCAAAACAAACTTACCTTGATGAATAGGCAGTAACATATTTTTTTATAGAAAGGGTTAGGGTGTTATCGATAGACGATGATCTATTCGTGTAGTAGCATTGGCTGATCGACAGATACCGGGCAATAAACAATTGATTGACCGCAAATCGATGCCATCGATCGACGTTGATCGATAGCTTTAGCTGATCGAAGAAAGAAGAGGAAACTATCGATCGACATTGACTAATTCATTAAACCATCGATCGATCGATTGGTGTAGTAGTAACTATCGATCGTCCACTAATTCATTCTATCATCGATCGTTGGTATCGACTGACGATGACCAAACCAATAACCTCAGTCAGGTATAAACCCCAAGTCAATAACAGCTCATCTATTTATCTCTCTTGCATTGTCCCACAGCTGACCAAAAGCTTTCCTTTCCCTCTTCCACGCAACTCTATCCTTTGCTATGACAGGCCAGTCTTTTCCTAAAAGATATTTTTTCTTTTGAGAGCCTCGCATTTGACCGCCACCTGATCGAAAGCAATGATGTAGTCGACGATGGAGCACTCTTGCCTAGAAGTAACCCATTCAATCTTGACTAAAAGACCCCGCGATTGTAGCTATCTGGAAACATTGACTCCGGCAGAGCATTCCACTTCTAAGCAGTACCAACAGTAAAGTATTCCAAAACTGTTTTACTAAGTACGCGGAGTCCGAATTTTTAGGTATAAGCTTAGCTCTGGACTGAATAATAACTCTCTATCCCTTTAAAACCTACATTCCTGGTGTTATGTCAGTGTAATGTCCAAGTTTAAAAACTGTTCTACAGAAAAAAACGTAACGTTTCATTAAAAAAATAACGTTATCAGTGAAGCTTTAAACATATTTAATTAAAAACAAAACCTTCTGCGCCTGTGCCGATTACTTCACTTATCATTCTCATGATTACCCCACGTTTTCTGATCATCATTAAAATCTTGGACAGAAAAACAAACAGACTTCAAGCTCAAATATCTTCAAAGCCATAACTTCAAAGAAAGATAAAATATAAACCTCGGGACACAATGCTGGTAGAAGTATCAGTAGCGTGACAAACTCAAAAATATCACAACACAGCATACATTAGAAACATTATCGCGTCTGTGGCCCACAAAAGGTTGAAAAGTCGCATTTCGCACGTATCGCCGTTATCGTCGGTCTGTTCAAACCCTTACGTTTCGAGGGAGAATTATACTTCTGCTTATATTATAAGCGATAGCGATTTAAGAACATAACCTGAAAATGCCCAGGAAAAAAAACCTTTTGTGGGAAAAATATTGAAAAAGCCCAATTTATGTTGTACCCAAATGAATATAAAAATGAGTTTATTAAAAAGGCAAGTTACTTATATGATAGACTTTTTCCATTGTTAGGTTTCAGTGTTTAAAGCAATTTAGCCCAATCGTAACTGAGACTATAACTTTTGTATAATAAAAATAAACGTTCAAGAAACAACAAATTGGTTTTTAACCAATTTGTTGTTTCTTGAACGTTTATTTTCATAAACTCAAGAAGCCTGACTAAAAATTTATACCTACTATATCTTGTTTTCATAGCCCAATGAGTTCTATTTACACGCGTTTGTTCATAATTATTTATTATTACGCATTTGTATACACTTAAGTTTTTATTAGGCTAGTTGATTATAGTAGTTACCATTTGTAAGTACCATCGTTTCTCATTTCATTTTTTACTAATTAAAAACAAAGTACATTACAATTATTGACCTTCAAGCGCCCTCATCACGTCACCCGCAATCTCTCTCAACTTGCGACCCATCCTTAGTTCGGAGGGCGAATTATCAGAAGTCGTTCAAATGATTTATGTACACAATTATTGGGTTATTCAGGTACGATGTTTTGTGCGATTCGATCCCGTGCCGATAGAAGTTTTGAGACAATAAGAGTTAATTTAATGCCTTTCTGAGAGCTGTGTGTAGCGTAGTTTGGATGTGTGGATTAAATATGGCGGGTAGGGTTGGTATTGAATTGTTTTGAGTTTTAAGCCACTTGGAGTTATGTGAGTAGGCGGCGTAAATTAGCACACTGCCATCGTTATAGCTACTCAATTTCCAATAAGAGGTGTGTTTATAGAAAATGGAGTAGCTAGAAAGAAAGAAAGAAAATCAATTTATTCTGCCGGAAAAAACGCACAGAACACTAAAAACTAAAAAACTTATCAACTACAATAAATATAACTAAAATAAATAAAAACTGAAAAATAACACATCACTGCCAGCCCATGTCTGGACTGGACATTAACCTAAACGTGTCTCTGGTCACACCAGTACACCACAGACAAAACAGAACAAAGTTCAGCAGTTGTCCATGTCATGACGCCCGACTGACTGACAGCGACAACAAGTAAACAAAACAACAATAAACATTTAGACAGAAAGTAATTGTAGAAAATATACATAAATTCAAGTTGTGCGTCGCATCCGAGCAAGAATCGGTCATTTGCTCAGCATAATTGCCGTGATTATGGGAAAATCCAAAAATCGCCGGCGCTGATTTTCAGCAGAACGACAAATGTATTTTAAAGCACCAAAAGTTACCAGAATGTAAACTAAGACATTTTAAACTTACCTAACAATCATTTTGGTCACCATCTTCCCCAAAAAGCGATTCAAGTTGATATACCATACCACTAAAATTATAATTAGAATCAGAACCTTATCATTGGATATAATACTTCAAGTCCAGTTGGAACAAGCCCTCAACCCCTGGAACAAGACACTATTCTCAGCCACTGCAACTCCTGAAGCCCGAATCAACAGAAAAGCGACGAATACATGAAACTAAACGACTCTCGGGAAAACCATTTAGGTGTCTTAGAAATAACCAATAAATACGGAGTACCAAAAACGAAAACTGAACGTCCCTCTTTATCAAGCAGAACATAGCTAGGCCAATAAGGGACGTAAACAACTAGGGCAAGTCCGCTAATTACCACGGATTAAATTAAACAATAACATTAAGGGATTCAATGACGGAGTCCATCGATGCGTCATTCACCAATATCACAGCTTTAAAAGTAGCGCATGTCCTATCGGTACTAATCGGCCACAAGATAGCTACGCATCGCGTGCGGGGTCGCGGTACTTGCCCTCTGCTTATGATTCCATGTATCATTGAATGAGTCCTAAATTGTGAATTATTCCGTTTCAGTTAGTATGAAAGAAAATATGATCATCATATCAGCCGAAAGACGTCCACTGCTGGACCATAGTCTTCTCCTGGGGGGGCAAATGACGTGCATCAAAATAACCGACTTCAAAAAACGAATAATAAGTTTCTACCGAGTCACTTTTTGTGCAGTCTGATGCAGTTACTGACATTTATTTTAGTTCAATCAAAAATTTAATACCACCAACTGCCATTATTATCATCATCATCATATCACCCGAAAGACGTCCACTGCTGGACATAGGTCTCCCCCAAAGGGGATTTGCCATAATAGCCACGCTTGGCAGACGGGTTGGCGATCGCAGTATAGCTGTTGCAATGTACAAAGAATGCTGCTGCCCATTCTCTGGTGAGTCCCCTAGTCGACTCTTACGACACCCACGGGAAGTGATGGGATGAAAATATGATAAGTCATTCTAATCATTAGAAGAAACTTTCAGTACCATTCCACACATCCCTCAATCTCTCGCCATATTTTCCACAAGTTTATTTTTTCAGGAGATGTACACAATGCCGTACCAAGCATGGTGTTACACGTGTCGCCGTGATACGTGACAGGTTGCAGGCCCATTCGCCATGAATTATATAGCAAGTCATCTCCATCAGACCTCGCTTGCAAAGACAATAATGTGGAGCTTTTTTCGCGCTTAAATTAGAAATAGATGCATGAAGTCAGAGGTGTTTTTGTACTAGCTTTTTTTACACCTGAGTTAGCTCTGGATTTATCAATTTTATGAGTTCTACATTCATCATCATCATATTCATCCACAGCCAGACGTTACCCACTGTTGACCACAGCCTCTTTCTTGCGCCAACATTAAATATGGTGTAATTTTATTCTCTATTACATTCAAAATTCAAGTCAAGTAGCTTTTTTTCTGTCACATATATTTAACAACGTAAAGTCAGCTTCAAGGGCTTGGTAGGGACATGACTCCTGGTCCAATTGTCCATCTCTCGTAAATCAGACACAAGATAGGAGAACGTCCATTGTTTTCAATGGATTCCTCAAATTTCTTTTTCCTGAAGTAAAAGTTTCTTTTACATTATAAATTGTCTTGTCATTTACCGGACTAGGCTTACAACTTCTTTCACAAAAGCAAAACTCGAACAAAAACTCCAGAGAACGACAAAATATTCATCCTCAAACCGTTCTCAAAACGTATGCACTAACGAGATATCAAAACCGAATCGAATGCAATAGCCACGAGGGAAACGTTTCCAACGTAACACCTCGGTACGAATCTATCACTGTCCCGATTGCTTACCGAAACTAGTCTGCATAAATCCCACAAGTATAACACGATTTTGACATATCATTGATCTATCCAGCCCAGGATCACCTCAACACCTAGCTGCCGTCTCCCCTGAGACGTCAAACCAAAACTGTATTACATCAACACCGTTCTTGATGCCATCATTCCTGCTACTGAGAAATACATTGCTGATTTTGACACTGACATTGTTGACTGAAAGCAAAGAGAATGCGCAATGGATAATGTGCAAAGCGAAGGTGTTGTTGATCAAAATTTTCGGAGTATGGTTGCGCCAATCCACGCATTTCCATTAGCGATAGTCAATAGTTCTTGCCCTTTTAAATTGAGCTCTGTTGCTGTTGTGTTTAGGCGTGTTTCTGGTTGTGTATGGTTGGTTGTTAGGATATTTCGAGCTGGGTGGTAAACTAGATAGTTTGAAAGACAGGTCCTATCAACCGGTGACAACTACATATTGTTTAGACGTGTGTTTTATTCGGTTGTATAGTGATCTCTGTTCAGTTTGGTGCTCTCTGAAAATTGTCTTAACAATATAGAATACATTATTCACGACACTTGAATGGCGTCTGTCGATTGCTTCGGCTTTTATAAATTTTACCTTTAGACCTGCTTGCTTGATATGTATGAATTCTGTATTCTGTTTGGTCTTCAAATACTTGTGGGACTTCTTGTCGCAATGGTATTCTTGCTAGAATACTTTTCAAACTAGAATTGACATACCAATCTCAGACACCCTTCTCTATTTAAGACTATTTTTAAAAAAAACCAATGCTAAGCGCCTTTCTGGGTTTTAGTTAGGTTTAGAACAAGCTCCATTTTTTTTCTGTTAGATTTTGTCAGTCGAGTCTAGTCAAATTAGACTTTTATACTCTCGTTTTGTGATGTAGGACACAAACAACAATTTGTCAATGGCTTCTTGTTTGAAATTGAAACGACGACCTCTTATACTGTATCACAAGCAGGTGATACGTTTTTTAATTAGCATAAAAACCTAATTTCTGTTGAATCACAATAAATTATGACCAGCAATCTGTAAGGTTCTCACATATTCCCCTTATTTAACATCTATCATGTCTCTTTTTATTCAAAAATCAGCATTAAATTAACTAACAGAACATCCTCAAATAACCTTGAAAGTAACAAAAAACGAAATTGAAACAAAAATATGAGCTATAAATATAAAATACTTATCAGATTGGGCGTGTAACTTTAACGTTTTAATAAATAACAAGCCGCCATGTTGGATTTTTATATTTATTTGTAAAAATTAATAATAATGCTGAATAAATCAATAAAAGAATGGAAACATTTCAGGACTGGCTCCGGTTGAATGATTTGTAGTAATACGAGTGTAGTGCCGTCTGCGTGCCATAGCAGGCTCGAGAGGGCTTGATACTTTAAGATGTTTTCGATTATTTTGTAATGCAATGAGTTAGGTAGGTGAAATTTAAGAAAATATTCAGGTTTGATGAAAAATATAGAAGTTTTTACGGAGCGTATTACCCTAAAAATATTTGTTAACTTGTCAGCTTTTCTTGTCACTAGCTTCTAGCGTATTCTTAGTCGATTCATTAATAAATGTAAAAATTTGATTGAAGTTTTACAAACAGTAGTATTGATGAATGCTAGCGGAATTTAACGTGGTATTTGACATACATACGTTATCGCTGTAAGAATTAGATTGTCACTTTGGTAAAGGCCAAATAAATAAATAAATAAAGGCCTCTCATGTCGCTATCTCTGAACTAGAACTTTATTTCAAATCTTTCCAAGTATTCTTTTCTCGGACTACCTCGAACCAGACCCTGCAGTTGGCGTCTAGGTCGTCTCGCCACCTCTTCCGCTACCATGGCCATGAGTACTATTTTTTTCCATTGATCTTTACTGTGACACCTTCGCTTAATAATAATCTTGGAACATGAGCTATCTAGACACGAAACAGAACCCATGACGTACCAATACCATCATGATTCCGCTGTGAAAAAGGTAGTGCTATGCGTCTTGTAAAGTTCCCTCTCTCTCATCATTATCATCATCATACCAGCCGAAAGACGTCCACTACTGGACATAGACCTCCCCCAAGGATGGGTTGCCATAATAGCCACGCTTGGAAGGCGTTTTGGCGATCGCAGTGTAGCTGTTTGCAATACACAGAGAATTCTCTAGTGAGTCCCTTAGTCGCCTCTTACGACACCCACGGGAAGAGATGGTATGGTGCTATTCTTTTACGTCCGACACCATACATCCTTCTCTTTTTCATATCGTAATCATGGTAGTTTAAAGACGTCAAAACTCCAGGTTTTAGGAATGGAGGATTTAATATAAGCTTTCATTAAAGTATCAAAACTCTCCCTACCTTAGCTATCACAAGCTTGCCTTATATCAGTTGATATCGAGTCGAGTCGGCTGTACATCTCAGTCCCACCTCCAATAACGCGCGCCCATCAATTCAGACGGTCGCAAAAACGTTGCCTTACCTCGGGCGAGGTATGACGGATGGATGGGTGGCTGCTGCACTTTGTTGTGGAACGTACCTGGGTTTGTTGTGGTGGAATTTGGATTTAGAACTAAGGAATTGAGGTTGTTTTATTCTTTTTACTGGGTTGGCAACATTAGTCCTGAGCAAAGAGGTCCAGGATTCGATTCTCGTGATGGGCATAGTGTTATTGGGTTTTCCGTCTGGAATTCCTGACTAGCAATTTGGAGTCTGGGTTTGTGTACCGTTGAGAGCAATATGTTTGACCCTTTCTTTTTTTTTAAGTATGGGAAATCATCAAATGACGTCTTCCGCTCTGGGTGGAGCGGAAGGGCGTGTCAGACTCTTACTGACTAAAACCCATCCATGTTCCTTCTAAAGCCCTTTGCGTTCCAGGGCCGCGGTGACTCTTTCGAACAAATTCCGCAACCCTGGCAACTATATTCGCCCTTACTACTTGAAGATTAAACTCTGAAGTGAAGTTATGTTAGGTGGACTCGTTGCACCTACCCGCAGAGGCGGGCCGGCACCAGCCGGGGATTACGGAAGTCGCATCTGTTCCCGCGATCCCCGGCGTAGGTGGAAGATGGAACACTGGGGTGGTTTTAGTCAGTAACAGTCTGACAGACCCCTCCACCTCGTTGCAGCCTTAACTTTTGTCGCTGTATAAGATAATCAAGTGAGTCGGCTGGTCGCATAAACGTTGCCTTACCTCAAGCGAAGTAAAACGGAAGGATGGGTGGTTGCTGCTGTACTTTGTTATGGAACGTACCTGGGTTTGTTGTGGTGGGTTATTTTGATGTTAGGATGGTGGGATTGAAATTTATTGTAGTTTATTGAGGGTACCTAGGCTATATGGAATTGTGGTGGTAACATTTACAGGATTAGATTTGAGTGTAATGGGAAGTCATGGAACCCGTAAGAAATCAATGTTTGGTACTTCTCAAAAATAGTTTTAATCGTTTTTATTGAACATTAATAGAACGTCAAGTTTACTGCTAACAAATGTTAAGGTATGATTCAGTAAAATATTCAGAGAGCAGTTTTGAGGAAAACTTTACGTTTAGGTACCAGTGACGACTTATGAAGGCAGTTATAGTTAAGTGGTACTACCCCAACCACAGAAAAAACTGACCTTGTATAAATTTCATAAGAAACATAATTCTTGCAGTCACAATAGGTACATAACAACTCTTGCTACCAATTCCAATTAATTTGAAAAGATTTAAGCCATATTTTATCTATTCGTAGTATTATAAATCCGTCTAAGACCCTGTCTGTCTAGAAAAAAAATAAAAAATTCCTTTCATTTCTAATAAAATTTAAATTTTTTGTTGTAACGGCAATAGAAATACACCCACTGTGAAAATTTCAACTTTCTGCCTATTACGGTTATTAAGATACAGATGGACGGATGGACGGACGAACAGTGGAAGCTTAGTAATAGGATTCCGTTTGTTATCTTTTAGGTACGGAGCCCCAAAAAAGAATTTATTAAATATCAAGAAAAAAAGGCTGTCGTGTCTGTCTGTTGTTACCTCGTCATGCCGGCGTTTTGAGCCCTTCCTGACTGAAGGGATTTGGAAACTTGGCACACGGGTAGGTTATGTCCTGTAACTTTCACTATGTCCTCTTCACGCTTAAACCACTGAACCGATTTAGATGAAATTTAGTATAGAGATAGTTTGAGTCCCCAGAAAGGACATAGAATAGGTTTTATCCCAGAAATCATCCTTTAAGGGGGTGAAAAGGGGGTGGATGTTTGTATGGGGAATCAATAACTGCTGAACCTTTTGTTGCGAGAAAAGGGCTGAAGGGGTTGAAATAGGGGAAGACAGTTTGTATGGGAGAACGTAATTATTGAAAATAAAACCAGGAACGTTTGTATTTAAGCACTTTTTTTGTGAGTGGCTTCTCGCAGTTCAACCTATAAGGTTGTCGACTGCTTAACCGGACTTGCCTGTGGTGGCCTTAATATAATATTAAAGCCTTCAGCTAGGGATTTAAGCACTTAAATAACCATATGTTCAAGCGTTTTTGAAAAATTTGTATCTTTAAAATAAACATGGCTGCCCAAAAGTAACTATTCCACGCGGACGAAGTCGCGGCCAAAGGAAGGACACATTTTACCTTTTTCCCAAGAGTGTGTTCCCTTAAGATAATTTCAAAATTTGGTGAAATCTGGTGGAAGCAAGTGACTAATAAATGAGATATCCCAATGTGAAAGCATGACTCAAAATTCTCCAAGAAAAAACTATATTTTTCCTCTCTATAAAGTCCTCTAAAACATCGATTTTTCTAATAACACCAACGAAGGCTATAACAATAAATCAATCCCAACAGAATATAGATAAAATAAATCATTCGGAAACCGTCATAGAAATGTGTCTCATCAAAATTCAAATGGGAATGGACCGGCCCGTCAGTGCAAGCTGACGGCAGTATAGGAAAACTCCAAGATGTACCTACCTTTATGATTTATTTGAGTACTGGGTGTGCCGGTGTCTCGACTGTACGGAACTTTAATTTTCCGGCACGAAAATTTCCGTAGACCCTAGATAAAGTGACTTTCTATCAACGATATCGGTAGTCAAAAAACCAATAAATGTTTGGGATTGACCAAGTGACATCTTGGATTGTCATTAGAATTTTTGAAAGTTTTAAAAACTGTCTTTGTCCAGAAAGAAAGAGAAACAGAAATAAACTATTTCCCCATCAGTCTAGCCTTTTCCCAACTAAATTGGGGTCGGCTTCCAGTCAAACCGGATTCAGCTGAATACCACTATTTTACGTGGAGCGGCTGCCTACCAGACCTCCACAACCCATTAACTGGGTAACACGGTACTCCTTGGCAAGACTGGTGTCAGATTATCTGGCTTCTTACTATCCGTAACGACTGCCAAAGATCTACAAAAAACAGCCGGAACCAACGGCTTAACGTGCTTTCCGAAGCACGTAGGAAACTCGGTATGTTAAGATGGTCACCCATCCACAGACCAACCTCGGCAGGCGTTGCTTAACCTTGAAGATCGACCCGTGCGGCTGTTATTATTTAGCCACAAGCTCCTCCGTAAATAAACTATTTATTTGCTTAAATTGTAGGTACATGACATAAGATATTAAAACAAGTTGTCCTCTCAGAACTTCTTATTTTCATGTTACGTGTCTATATATTTTATATAGTGAGTTAGGTATAGGAATTCGCAAGGTGTATCTATGCTTTATTTGAATACTGGGTGTATGTGTGTCTCCTTGGCTATGGAGAACTTTGATTTTCCGGGAGGAAAAAGAGCTAGTGTTTTTCTATAAGGTCCAGGGAACTTCCTTGGCTTGGTAGCTAAAAATCATAGTCCAGAACTAACACGATGACTGATGTAAGAATGGAGTGACAAAAAAACCTGCGAAATGAAAACAACTAGAAAAGTCAATAATTTTTAGGAAACATCTTTCTTTGGTTCTAATATCGGTATTAAGGATTGTGGAAAACACAAAATGCTTGGGATTCACTAAGTGATTTTTCAGTAGCGCTTGTCGATGCTAATTACATTTTGGGGTACAGCTAAGGAGTGGAATTCCCTGCTAGAGTCTGTGTTTCCTGATAGCTACAACCGGAGAGTCTTTAAGTCAAGAGTGAATAGATTACTTCTAGGCAAGCGTGCTCCATCTTCGACCACATCATCGCTTTTTTTTTTTTTTTTAAGGATGAGAAATCATCAAATGACTTCCGCTCTGGGCGGAGCGGAAGGGCATGTCAGACTCTTACTGACTAAAACCCATCCATGTTCCTTCTAAAGCCCTTTGCGTTCCAGATCCGCGGTGACTCTTTCGAACAAATTCCGCAACCCTGGCAGACCACATCATCACTTACCATCAGGTTATATAGTGGTCAAAAGCGTGCCTCTCAGTAGCAAAAAATAAATAAAAAAATATGAGGCATATAACTAATATGTTTAACCGACTTCAAAAATAGGAGGAGGTTCTCAATTCGTCGGAACCTTTTTTTTTTAGGTATGTTTTAATCTCCAAGATCGTGCATGACCTATCCATAATTTATTCGAATACTGGGAGTGTGTCTCGTTTGGCTGTGGAGAACTTTTATTTTTCGTGAGCAAAAATTATCAGTGTTTTTCTATAAGGGCCAGACTTTCATATCTGGCTAAGTAGAAAAGTTGCTTAGCCCGGAAAATGTGATACATAGACTAATGCAAAGTGTGATGCGGACAAGACGGGGCCCGCTAGGGCCAGAGCCTGCCAGGGTTACGGAATTTGTTCGAAAGAGTCACCGCGGCCCTGGAACGCAAAGGGCTTTAGAAGGAACACGGATGGGTTTTAGTCAGTAAGAGTCTGACACACCCTTCCGCTCCACCCAGAGCGGAAGAAGTCAATTGATGATTTCAGGTAAGCTAACTTAATTGACTAGAGAAAAAAAGACTTACGTGTTTTATTTGGGCTTACAAAATGTTGTCTGCCTGTACGCTAGAGGGAACAGGCATCTTCTGGGCTCGTTCTTTCCTTCGTGTACCATCAGGACAGATATTCTTCTTCTACTTTCTTTATTCTCGCTTTACCCCGTTACCCGAGACCGGCTTTCCTTATCATGCGGCGCCATGTGGTTCATAAACACGAGTCCTCAACGTTGACATCGAGGCTTTTCATGTCCCATTGGACCTTAGTCATACAGGCGGTTTGACGTCTTCGCCAACCCCTCTTTTTAGTAGCCATGGAAAGCCCGGTTTTCATAAGATAATTGGCGGGACTTCGCTTAACGTGCTCGTGCCATCTGAGTCTTGATTCGGGTATTTTGTCAGTAATGGATGCGACTTTAAAAAATCGAAGTAAAAAAAACAAGTTAATGCAGAACTGTGCAGATTTCAGGGACTACAGTGTAACAAATACAGGCTTTATAACTGGTGTTAATTCTGTATGGTGTATGTTCTGTATGGTATCGGAGGTAAAAGAATAGCACCATCCCATCACTTCCCGTGGGTGTCGGCAAAGAGGCGATTAAGGTAGTCACCAGAGAATGAACAACAGCATTCTCGGTGCCATAATTGCCACGCTTGGCAGGCGTGCCCCCTTGGAGGAGGTCTATGTAAAGATGGTAAAATTAAACAAAAGCAAGAATGAGTGGCTTATGGCAATCACACATGGAACCCATAAAAGGATCGCAGCTGTTCCTAGACCAATACCCCATACATCTTTCCTACACACCCATCTAAGAAATTAAACTACAGTCAATACCTGATTAAACTGCCCATCTAACGTATCGAATGTATACCGATACCGATACTAACCACAATCATACGACTGACCATCTTAAATTTATAATCGGCTGATATTATCTGGCTGCGCTGCGGTGCACGACGTACGAACTAATGATAATGTGCGCAGCCAACAATTAACTTCTATACGGACTGGGCAGGCCCATGTCAATGTTGATTTGTGATTGATATTATGTGTTGCAAGTATAGGAAACCTTATCTATTCAAAAACATACCTTAACATTAAATCTTAGGGTTGCTTTCAGCTGGTGGTTGAACAGGTATCGGTCTTAGAAAGTTCTGCAAACGATTTTCAATTGTTTTGTTTCGAATTTAGAGTTTGGATTTGAGTGGAGCTTTTCTGAACAGCAAGGTAAGTTTCATCTATCGCACAGGTGAGTGATTTTGATCTTTGTTTGAAGGTTGTTAAGGTGGATTTTGATGTGATAGGGAGGATTGTAGGATTAATCGCTGCGTTTGCGCCTGAAGCCTTTTCTGAATAGTTTAGTAATGATTTATTTTAAACTTTAAGCTCTTTGCAATAGGGGCCGGCTATTGTTTTAATTAATTGTAAGTTTTTGATGTATATTGGTGATTAGCGATAGATATATTATTTTGGAGGCGTGATGTTAATATATGAGATCAATATATTTATTTTGGAGTATATATCATCGGGTCAATTATCAAAATAGTTATCGTTTGACGAGATCTCGTTGGGAACCAAATGGTTCTGATCTGTAAGTAATTTTTTAAAATAATATACATACATATAGAATAATATACATTGGATTGAATATCTATACCATAATATACGTAGCATTATGTTTATTTATTTTTAACATACACACATACATAATGTACAGACATCATTGGTGTTGATGTTCTTCAAAAACTTCAGGTGCACAGTACTCGAGTATTCATACATATTAATGTATGTGTATAAACGTAAATGAAGCACAGTAGTATGCAGGTTTAAGCAGGTGGCTTTCTATAATTTCTAGTGCCACATGGAAAAACGCGTGTGACTATTGTTTATTCTGTATGGTGTATGTTCTGAATGGTGTCGGACGTAAAAGAATAGCACCATCCCATCACTTCCCGTGGGTGTCGGCGAAGAGGCGATTAAGGGACTCACCAGAGAATGGGCAGCAGCATTCTCTGTACATTGCAACTGCGATCGCCACGCCACGCGGTGGGGGGTGTTGCCATAATCGCCACGCTTGGCAGGAGGGTCCCCTTGGAGGAGGTCTATGTCCAGCTGTCGACCTCTTTGGGCTGATATGATGATGATGAATGTTAATTCAAAAGTACGAATATTATATGCCTTGCGAGCTTTAAGCTTGCGTTCCCTATTTTCATTGCTTTAGCCATGGGAAGTTCATCACTTCCTCAGATTACGTAACGTACATTTTTACGTTTCCCATATCACACACAGATGAAATACGTAACCACACAAGTTTATCTTACGGTATACGAAGTAATAAGTTATGAAACAATAGGCCAGAGGCGTAATATCAACGCCTCTTCATAAAATATGGTAGAAAGTGACTGTTCGGTCATTGTTAGTTGTTATTGTGTAATATGGAGACATTACCGAGGAGTTCAGTGATACATTCTGACTTTCGTTTAGGAATATGCTGGGCTACATGCGGTTTTTTTTTAATAATTGGTAATCATCAAATGTCTTCTTCCGCTCTGGGCGGAGCAGAAGGGAGTGTCTTTGTGTTCCAGGGCCGCAGTGACTCTTTCGAACAAAATCCGCAACAGGACATGCCATGTTCCCACCTGTAACCAGAGGGGAACTATTTTTAAGGATCTTTTGCATTCGCATCGCAGGTGCAAACTGCCAAAAACGTCAATATTTTAATACATGTTGACATTGATACTCTCGTTTTCAAGTACGATAATTTCTTTAGCTCGCAAGCAATTTGTATTACATTGCGGGCTACTGAGGTATAATGTAATCCATCGCTGAATCGTGCCCCGCAATGTTATTAAACTTGCAAGCAGATAGGTAGGTGATAAAGTCCTGAAATCCATACTTATATGGGAATATTAAAAATGCGATAGTGTGTCTGACTGTCTATTATATTTTCACGAAAATCGTGGGACGAATTTTGAGTAAACATACATGGATACTGGAGATAGATAATACAAATCATGATAGATCATCTGGATAGATAATACAGATCACAGAGTGCCCGTGGAGTTTCTTGCGCGTTCTTCTCCATAGAGATCTACGCTTTGGAACGTGCAAATAGTTTCATTTTTTTGGACAGACCAACCTTGCCAATTCCAAAATGCATGTAATGGTTTAATTGAGCTTTCAGTTTTGTGTTTTTAAAATGCGGGCGAAGACCCGGGCTTCTGCTATCACACTTATAATATTATAAAAGCGAAAGTGTGTGTATTGTTTGTTACTTCTTCACGCGCAAACAGCGGGACCGCTTTAGATGAAATTTGGTATATACATAGATTGTTTGAGTCCCGGGAAAGGACATTGGATAGTTTTTATCCCGGGAGTATGTTCCCTTGGGATAGTTTTCGACATTAACACGGGCGGAGCCGCGGGCGCTGGCTATTATAAATGTGAAAGTGTGTCCGTCTGTCTGTTACCTCTTCACGCTTAAACCGCTGAACCGATTTAGATGAAATTTGGAATTGAGATAGTTTGAGTCCCGGGGAAGGACATATGATTTATTTATATATATTTTATCGCAGAAATCATCCTTTAAGGAGGTGAAAAGGGTAGTGTAAGTTTGTATAGGAGTCCGTCATTATCCTACTACTATTATAAAGGCGAAAGTTTGTAAGTATGGATGTATGTATGGATGTTTGTTACTCTTTCACGTAAAAACTACTGAATGGATTTTGATGAAATTTGGCACAGAGGTAGATTATAGTCTGGAATAACACATAGGATACTTTTTATCCCGGGAATATGTTCCCTTAGGATAGTTTTCGACAATCACGCGGGCGGAGCCGCGGGCGGCAACTAGTTGAAGATAAAACCATGAACCTTTGTATTCAGGCACATGATAAAAAACAAATAACATGTTTAAGCGATTTTGAAAAATGAAAATGGCTGCCCAAAGTAACTTTTCCACGCGGACGTAGTTGCGGGCAAAAGCTTGTAAATCTATGTTTTAAAATCTTTTAAAGGAAATTTCAATAAATATTAGAATTTTAAGCATGGAAAGCTCTAACTTCAACTAGACGCAAATATTTGTTTTGGAAGCATCTCAAACATAAACAAAACTTATCATTTCCTAAGAAAATAAATTGGAAACTTTGGGAACTGAAACTTTAGTTCTAAATTGTCAGTATTTTAGATTCAAATCGAAAAGTTTCTAGGTTAATAGACTTCCTGAAAGTTTCTCATCTAGGATATCTGTTGGAGATCGTTGATTTTTGTGTACCCATTGACGGGGGTAAATAACAGGATGAAAAAAGTTTTTATAGTTCTTCTCATTTAGAGCTATTTTTCAATAGTCACGTATCTGAAGGATAAATCTTACTAATATTATAAACGCGAAAGTTTGTAAGTATGGATGGATGGATGGATGGATGTTTGTTACTCTTTCACGCAAAAACTACTGAATGGATTTTGAGGAAATTTGGCATAGTGATAATTTATAGTCTGGAATAACAAATAGGATACTTTTTATCAAGGGAATATGTTCCCTTGGGTTAATTTTCGACAATCACGCGGGCGAAGCCGCGGGCGGCAACTAGTTTTCTATAAAAAGGTTGTTAAATATGTCATATATTATCCACGAAAAAAAGTTATCATTCTTCTGAAAAATTTGCGGAATAAAACAATATTTTAAATATTATTATTTATTAATTAAGTATATGTTCTTGGAGCTCTCGCTAAATTATACGGTAAATTATAAATTATAAATAAATAACATAAATCTTAAACCATTTTTTTTAGGGTTCATCATTTTAGCTGGTTATTATAATACAGATTACCTGTAGCAGCTTCTAAAGTATTTGGAATATCACTTGAATCGCGACCTCTCGGCACTGTTGCTAATGTCGTGCAGGAAAATGGACTGTAGATACCGCTTAGGAATTTGAGTCCATTCTAGTAGATTTTTGTCATTAGTTCTTGGTCTCTGGAACTTGCCTTGTTTGCTCACATGATCTGTAAATTCTCGAATTCCAATCTTAAAAGATTAACATACAAAAACTGTGCAATTACGACGTCTGGGTCGAATTGGTAACCTCTATTTTAGGGTTCCGTACCCGAAGGGTAACCAACGGTACCCTATTACTCAGCCTCCGCTGTCCGTCCGTCCGTCTGTCTGTCAGCGGGCTGTATCTCAAGGACCGTTATAGGTAGGCAGTTGAAATTTTCACAGAGTGTGTATTTCTATTGCCGCTATAACAAATAATAAAAATTAAAAATTAAAGAGGGTTTTTTCGGTTTATGGCACGGAACCCTTCGTGTGAGAGTCCGACTTGCACTTGGCCAGTTTTTTTTTAAGTTAGTTAAAAAAACAAATAACCAGCCGAATTTTTCAAATGCAGTTCTGAAAACTATGAAAGAGTTATAAATAGCGACGAAGATAAGAGTGTACCACTAACGAACGATAGGTAACCGTCGAAAATCGGGCTTCGTCCAACCAAAACCGATAGCAACCATAACATGTAATCCTTACTAATATTATTTATTGTCCCGTTAATTGGTAAGTCCCGATACCCGGTCGTAATATTGTAAAGACACGTTCTGACGTAAGGGACCAGGTTCCTTTGATTTATGAGGCTCTTACTCCTCCCAGATCAAGTCGCTTTTGAGTTCGAGGGATAGATCTATAGGGTAAAAGCCGGATAGTTGCCACACTTTTTATAAAAATATATAATTATTATATATTTAGTTAGTTGTCACTTTATTCATAAAACGGGTAGGTACTTTGGTTTATTATCTTCAAATTTGTGAAAGTAAAGAACATTATTTTTGATATTTCCAAAATATTGGCGATTTTTGTCGACCTCTAAATTTTGTGACATCTATCCCATATGGGGGTTAGTTGCCTAATCCATGTAAATTACGTTTAGGATAGGTGCCCCGCCGAGAAAGAAGATTTTTATCGCGCAAAAACTTTGATCGCACCTTGCCTTCCCATGCAATCGCACAGACACATGCAACACGGTCTACTTAGTTGTCGTTGTAAAGTCTCTCGATTGATAAATAAAATAACATGTGATTCATCCGCGAAGCTAGAGTAATTAAAATCGAGGCAACTATACCCCTGGGGCAACTATCCTGGTTTTACCCTATGACTACTTCCAGTGAGGTGTTTACTGTAGAATAGAATAGTATACTCTTTATTATGTACACCATTTAAGTAACAGAAAAGATAAATGAAGAAAACCGTTACATAGGGTGACACAATGAGCGGCCTTATCGCAAAAAACGGCCTTTTAAAGACAACCTTTGGATGGAAAATGAAAAGGAGCTGGAGACTGATTTGGGAGATGGATGTTGTGGGTTAATAATAATAATAATCGTTTTATTATCAGGCTACTGAGGCCCATAGATAGACACATAAAATAATCTTAAACAATAATAACAATATTAATATCTACATGGCAGTTGGTAGCATTAATATTTAATTATTTTTTTTTTAAAGAAGAGTGAAAGAACACTTGCTTTCGGTACCATCGTAGTTGTATATTTAAAGTATATATTATTATTTATCTTATATTATTATTTCAGTAGTATGTATTAGTATGATATTAATTTTAGTCATATTTATGTATAGTATGTTATATTTAAAGTTTTTTGTCTTTTTTTTAATGTTAACATAACTTTTACACACGATGTCTACATCTCTTTTATTCGACTCTCCTTTCGCAGGTATGCTGGAAGAGATTTCTTTAGAAGTAAGCATCACCTTTGTACCTATTTTCTGTTTATTTATTTATTTATTTATTTATTAATGGCACATCAACAACACAAACACAAACATGGACATATTAAATTATATAAGGTCTTATTCTAGTGTTTATGTCAATTACAGGCGTGCACAACATTTACAAAAACAATAATAATTATAAAATTTAACAAAATAATTAGCAAGATAATAAGGATTATAAATCAATGGTAAAAAGTGTCCTATTTTATTATCATATTACCTCATGATTAATTAAATCATGAGGTAATATGATAATTATAAAAAAATAAATATATACCTATTTATATTTGAAGAAAATTAAATCAACGATAAAAAATAAAACATATAATACTTCCCTTCAATACAAAACCGTGGGTACAGATCAGGTTTTCGTTACTAAAATCTTCTGTTCCCTTCTTCTTATCTATTTGTTAAATGTCTGTACATAAACTGTTAAATAAATAAAATAAATGAATCTGCGATTGAACTAAAATAAATGTCACTAACTGCATCACACTGCACGAAGAGTGACTCGATTATGACTTCTTATTCGTTTTTTTGATGCTCGTCAAAATTTTACAGTCCGAAGATATCAGTTAACTTGTGTACAAAAAACCAGCTTGTGATAAACCCATGTATCACGATATGCTTGACCGAGTGACAGGACGCCCTCAATCTTTAACTGCTGTAAACTGTTTGACAGTACCATCATTTTGAAGATTTACACCGTGTTGTTACCATCACCAACAATGGGAGTCAGCGGTGATTAACAGCACCATTGTTTTTGGGGAGCTTATGTAGTTTTTTATGTAAGAGTTTTGTAATCTACAATTACGTGGTCTGGGCGATAATTTATTATAATACTAGCTGTTTTCCATGATTTTCCTCGAGTTAAATTAGCCTGTAACCGTCTTCAGAGCCCTGTCTATCACTGTACCAAAATTCGTTAAAATTGGTTCAGCGGTTTCGGCGTGTATACGTGAGAAACAAGTAAACTCACTTACGTATTTATAATAATTAGTTATTATAGGATTGGGATTCCATGGCATAACATCAAAGTTTTATGTACCGACAAAGTAAGTTAAGTAAGTATATACTAATCTCAGATGTCAGCATAGGAGACGGGGCACGTTAGGGCCAGAACCTGCCAGGGTTGCGGAATTTGTTCGAAAAAGTCACCGCGGCCCTGGAGGGCTACTCTCGAAGCCCGAAGTTCGTCGTTTCGGGCTTAGTTGCGGGCGTATCACCAAACCACTAAGTATTTATAACAACACGATTTGACTGTCAAATCGTGTTGTCATTCATTCTTAGCTCGGGTTCGGAACTAATCGTAAGTCCGTAGGTGATATGGAGTTATAGTCAGTAAGAGTCTGACACGCCCTTCCGCTTCACCCAGAGCGGAAGAAGTCATTTGATGATTTCCCATCCTCAAAAAAAAGGGCATTCTTATCTTGTTATGTTTAAATCTCATGTACTTAACTAGAACCTAGCATTGTCGTCAATCAGGAACTTATCCGGACTACAAGTTGCTACTGAGAAATATTAGACGGAAAATCCCAACAACACTATGTTGATACAGGAATCGAACCTCATCAGGTCCTCATGCTTAGCAGGTAACCCTTTCGGTATGGGCACGCTCAGTGCAATTATGTACCTACTTTTATTTTTGTTGAATGGGCCTCATCAAAAGGCTTGAAGTCACCCAAAGAGCAATGGAGAGGGCAATGCTCGGAATCTCCTTGCGTGATCGAATCCGGAATGACGATATCCGCAAGAGAACCAAGGTTACCGACATGGTCCGAAGGATTGCCAAACTGAAGTGGCAGTGGGCAGGGCCTTACATTACTCGCAGAACCAACCGATGGTCGATGGGGCCGAAAGTTCTGGAGTGGCGATCGCGTACCGGAAGACGCGGTGTTGGAAAGCCTCCTACAAGGTGGACCGATGATCTGGTGAGGGTTGCGGGTAGCCGATGGATGCGAGACGCTCAGGACAGGTTGTTGTAGCGACATTTGGGGGAACAGTGGACGTCTTTCGGCTGATATGATGATGATGATAATGTTCATTAATAATAATCTGTTGAGTTTCCAAATAAATAAATAAATTATTTTTGTTTACTTTCCCTTTGTTGCTGTGCGTTTGTGTCTATGTTGAATAAATGTTCTCTATTCTATTCTATTCAGTAGAACATGTGACCAACAAGGCAAACATCAATTAAATTCTGGAAAATAAGGTTCAAACCGAAATCGATTAAATGCCTCTTGAAAGTTGAGCCCCTACAGTTTTGATTTCTGCAAAATCAAATAAGGTTCCACCAACAGATTGAAAAGTGACCAAAAAACAACATTACCAAATAAATTGTTTTCTCACCAACTGAGTTGCCCAAATATTTTTACGATCCGAATACCGTATCACCTTGGAGGCTTATTAATTTTAATTTAAACTGACACTAACCTACATATGTAACATTATCGCTGATAATCGACGAGGATTTGGCGACTATCCGATGATTTTTGTACAAAATATAATGTTCGAGTAGTTATTTACACAATAAAAACATTTTACGACTTTTAAATTGACGTTGAGCGGCAAAATGGCGATCCTTTCGACTTTTGACACGCTCGGATCTGACCTGATTTTTGCACGTTTCCATTTGTTTGCGGGAATTTATAAAAAGTGATTGTATTGCGTCATTAACTGTGTTTAAAGTTTTGGGTTTGTTGTAATTCTCAACTTTCTATCGACGGTTTTGCGTTTCTCGTAATTTTATAATTAGATCATTATTTCTCCAAGATTGGGACGGTACGAATATAGGTCCATAGCACACATATCAACTCGTAAAGGGATCATCTCCGTATCGCCTTTTTCGTCTTATTGCCTCGAGGCGAGGCGATTACGTTACGATTCCGATTAGTGTGCCTTGTAGTAAGGAGTTTAATAAAAATAAATACTTCACGGCTCGAGTTGATACGGTGACGATCCTTCTCCGAGTTGATAACCTTATAGAACCCTGAAATATCGTCTTTACATAGTAGTGTTGCAAATGGGTTGATTGGAAGAAAAAATCGGGTTCACTGCGTTCAGGAAATATGGGGCAAGGTCAGGAGTTTACTGATGTTCTTTTTAAGTCCATGTTAGTACTTCAAAAAAGCCAAAAAAGATATTAACTGGCCATAAACCCCATATCCGTTGATTCTGAAAAACTGATGGCTAAGTCATTTCCACCCAGCTGCTGCAGCTGGGTACTGACCGGTGTTACGGGCCGTAATGTAACATTCGCAAAGAGTATGTTACGCAGTGTCCAAAAATCCGTGTTAAACAAAACACATACGCATCATGTTCGTGCTCGTTTCCACGTACTGACTGCACGAATGCTCGCTTTGTAACATGTTACATTACGCCCCGTAACACCGGTCATTACACACCTTAAGACAAACGAGACCGGAAAACGAGTCAGTCGAGGCTTTCCTTATTTTCAAAAAGAAAACAAACAACTACCTAGAATTAAAAAGTTTTCGCAGTAAACTGTAAACTCGCACAAATTCACTTAACAGTCTCACGCGCATCAAATATCGATGCAATTGCGCCACGTCGCCTTTACGATAATCGGCGGCGCGCGTGAAAGGAGAGCTGCGCGCGCGCATTATTTTTGTAATGGCGCCTGCTAAGTGAGGGGACATCGTTCTACGAATTTAATTATTTAAGTTATCGATATTGCTGAAGATAAGTGCTTCTTGAAGGTTTGTTTTAACTTAGTTTATTTTAATGGTGTTAGTTTATTCTTCGTTAATAATAGAGTTAGTAACAGCTGGTGTCGATGCTTAGATGGTTTTGTTACTAAGGTTTATGGTTATTAAATGCAATGTTAATTTCACTATTGATTAGAATGCATACTATGAAGGCTGGTTGCTGGAAGAAGATTGCCTGGAAGGACTTAGGGGAGGGGAGGCCTTAGTGCAGCAGTGGGACACCATCGGCTAGATTTCAAAATGTTTGAAGTTGACTTGCTCTACGAAAATGTAGTCAAATTGTCATAATTATGGTCACTCATTTACGGATAAACGACAACATTTATTGCTCATGGAATGACACACTAGCTGGAACCTATGTTGGTCTCCATTTGCATGATTCTCATTGTTATTTATTTCATTCATTTACAAGACTAAAAATTAAAAGTTTCCAATTTTAAGAATACTGCTGTACAACTTTGTATCAAAAATCAAATTGTAAAAACATCTCAACCAAAAAAAAGCATATGCAACCATATATCGCTACTGATTACATTTTTATTAATCGTAAATTCAGCAAGATATATTCACGACTCGTCCGTAGGGTACTAACTTTATTCCTAAATTGCAATTTATGATCGAAACGTTAACTGCACATCGGATCGTAAAACTCTGTCACTTTCGGGAAAATAATCAAAAAACTATAAAACTTGTCGAAGTGAAATTATTTGTAACTGTTCCGCTACAAGAGAGATAATTAGCTTAAAACTTTAAGTATAGGTAGGGGAGAGTGGGGTTAAATGTGCCGCGGGGAAGTTATTTCGATTGTGAAATAGGCTTTATGAAAAACAAATATAAACATATCAAGTAAATTCGTCATAAAACGGAACGTGGCAGTGCACCGATGGCAACTATCTTAGCTTGACCAGGAACGTCCGCTACATTAAATTACATAATATTATTATATTACATACGTTAAATTACATCGGAACAACTTCCCCGCGGCACGTTTAGCCCCGCTCTCCCCTACACAATTATAAGTGAAGTTAAATGCACCTGATATAATTATCAGTTCAAAGGCAACCGCCTGGGAAAAGAAGCTGTATTGAAACCTCTTACTTTTACTGAAACCATTATTACTTATCATCATTATTAATGCAATCAATGATATGGCCAACACATGCTTAATTCTTGTGAATGGTTGGAGGCACACCACGCCTTTCCTCGTATATGTAAGAAAATGAATGAGCCTTTATAAGGCCTTCAATATTCTCCAGAAACCTTAGGGTGATACCATACCAGTCGATCATCGATGGTAGAATGGGACGTCGATTGATAGTTTCTACTACACTAACCGATCAACCACAACTACCACACAAATCGATCAACGTCGATTGATCAATTGTTTATCGCCCGGTATCTGTCGATCGGCCAAAACTACCGATGATCAACGTCGATCGATGTCGATCGATAGCATCGTAGTAACACCCTTTTTTTTAAAAAGGATAGGAAATCATCAAATGACGTCTTCCGCTCTGGGTGGAGCGGAAGGGCGTGTCAAACTCTTACTTATTAAAACCCATCCGTTTTCCTTCCAAAGCCCTTTGCGTTCCATGGCCGCGGTAACTCTTTCGAACAAATTCCGCAACCCTGGCAGGCTCTGGCCCTAGCGAGCCCCGTCTTCTATGCTGACATCTCTTTGAGGCGCGCGTGAAACACAACGCGCCATCGACCCGGGACTGGTGGTGATTGGACAGCGAGCCACCCAACGCTTGCCTTCCGATCGTAGTAACACCCTTACATTTAGAGTTACAATAATTTCTTATCACCCGAAAAGTATAACCTGATCACCCCTCTTGGGGCGGCTCGTACAAACTATAGCTCAACAGAACAGTAAACTGAACAGTAATTTCAAACTCGATACTGAATATTGAACCTTATAAACATGCGAGACCAGCACAGGGCGGGTGTTCTGGTTAAGCCAGAAACCATCACTGTCACAATAAACAAACACCACTTTTCTAACACCAGTTCCAAATCAACACTCTAACATAAATCCATCCGATTCCCTAATATTTACAACTCGTAATCACAGTCACTGATAAGGCTGATCGCCGCGTTCAAACAGGCACCTGTCATGGCCGCCGTCAAATGCGACTTATCTCTTATCAAGCTGCATTTCTTTGCGGATCAGTGTGACATGTTTGTTGAGATGAGATTGTTTTTATGGTGAGGTAGGTAGGTTTTGTTATGGTGGTAGTGTGGCCTGTTTCTAAATTGATAAGGAGTATGAGTAGCGAGATGGGCGGACGACATTGTTGCCATCGTGGGTAGAACCTGGATGAGGCTGGCCCAGGAACGTCGGGATTGGCACAAGAGAAGAGAGGCCTATGCTCAGCAGTGGGCGAAGTCGGGCTGTGGATGATGATGATGATGAAGGAGTAAAGCTTACAGATAAATGGGAAGTAGATGAAACTTGGATAGTCTAAAGAGCCCATTTTGCGATCCAAACCAAGTAATTGTTATTGCATTACTACGAACATCATGCTGGACATATGTAGGCCTCCCTCAAGCACATAGACCGGTGACGCATAAAGTACTACCTAAAGTGATTTTTTATTCACTGATTTATGAATGAAATGTAGGGTAAATTACGCCTAATATGAATTAGATTGTAGGTATAGTTCATGAGTTTATTTTAAAGAAAGAGGAAAACCACAAACACACCGATGGACGGATGGAGTCGGACGTAAAAGAATAGCACACCAAGGAATGGGCAGCAGCATTATTTGTGGTTCTGTGCATTTGCAACAGCTACCTACACTGAGATCACCAATCCGCATGCCAGGCGTGACGATTATGGCAAACTCCCTTGGAGCAGGCCTATGTCCAACAGTGGACGTCTTTTGGCTGACATGATGATGATGATGGAAAAAGATGGATGTAACTATATGATTGATAATTCGTTCATTGGACTATCACTTCGATTCACCATAAACAACTGCTATCGAAATGACGAAGTCACGATATTGTAAGAATGATCCACCAATCGTCACTGACGGAAAATTACAGATTGAAGGACAACTGATACAGATCTGTAAATGGATTAACCCACGATAAAACTTAACATTTAGATCCTGTTACTTACAAACAGCCAATAAATATAAAGGACGCTGTATAAACCAGGATCTTATTGATACTGTAGTCACGGATCTGAAAACCCAGTTATTTTAAAAATGTATAAAAATAATAGGCACATTGTTCATTAACTTCACACAAATTAAGATTATATTGCTGTTGAAGTAATTATTGATTTTAAAATGTGTCTTAAAGTTATTATAGTTATCCAATGAAAAGGAAGGGCATATTACGAGTAGGTACGTAAAAAAATACTACGTATTGACTTATTGATAAGCTCGCGTCTAACCACAATCTCAATAGACGGAAAGCGATGATGTGGTCGACAATGGAGCACCAAGAAGCCAAGAACCACCAAGTCGCCAAGAAGTAACCAATTCACTCTTCACTTAAAAATCCCCAGGAAATTCCAATGTCGAAAGACGCAGACTTATTTTGTATTTTCATGTCATCATCTGCCCAGCCTTTTCCCAACTATATGGGGGTCGGCTTCCAGTCAAACCGGATTCAGCTGAATACCAGTATTTTACGTGGAGCGGCTGCCTACCAGACCTCCACAACCCATTAACTGGGTAACACGGTAGTTCTTGGCAAGACTGGAGTCAGATTTACTGGCTTCTGAAAATCCGTAACGACTGTCAAAGATCTACAAATGACAGCCGGGACCAACGGCTTAACGTGCTTTCCGAGGCACGTAGGAAACTCGGTATGTTAAGATGGTCACCCATCCACAGACCAACCTTGGCAAGCGTTGCTTAATCTAGAAGATCGACCCGTGCGGCTGTTATTATTTACCCATGAGCTCCTCTCCTTATTTTGTTTATTGATATCAAACTTCTTAAATAACAGTTATTTTCACCAAATCAACTCATACCATAAAAAAACGCCTCTGCTTCTCAAACTTAAATTGGCGACACTTCAACCCATCAGAGATCACATCTGAAAACAAAAAGGAATCATATCTATATTGTTATCAAAGTTTACTGTTGGCTCTAACATAAAAATATAACGAACAAGCTTTGATGGGCGGCGATTCTGAATAATGCCCATCCTTTATTTTTTGTTAAAGGCATCGCTGAAATGTCCGATGGACACTGTTTTCCATTTATTGCTGGGGTACACGGATGTACGAATGAAGTTTTGGATAAGATTTTCTTTATTTTTCTTGAAAATACACTGATGAAATATATGCGTTTCAACACGTTTCAGGATTTGAATACTCAATGATTTTTGCTTTGATATAATTTCTAGTTTACTAGAAAGTAGAAAAATGTAAAGCTTCATAAGAAGAATAATAATTTATTGATTGCACAATACTTATCAAAATTTGATTGAGAAAATCGTACAACCATTTATTATTGCTACCATATTATGTGTGAAGGACATCATCCATTTTGGTCTAAAGTGGATAGTGCCAGCCAAAATATGCTATGCTGAAGACTTCCCAGTAGTCACATTTCTGTATAAAGGCCGTAGCACTTTTAGAGTCATAACTGTAGAAGTGTTCATACGCAAAAATATGCCACCTCCAAAAAAACTCGCTCCGTACTCGATCGTATCAGAACTTTCTTCGGCCACCCTTCACGCGCTGATGACCACTTTAGACACAATAAAAGCATATATTATTATAATAAAAACATGTATTACAGTAAAAAAACGATGGACATTCGGCCGTACGACGTACAATTCACAAAACTTGTAAAAGTTTACTGCTTCGTCACTTGATCGTGTTCTGGAGGTCAATCTTTGAATCTTCCAAGGAGGAAGTGTACTCGTAAAGATGGAATAATATTATTTTTACTTAAATGTTCTTCGAAAAACCATGATTCGGTAGTTTGGAACTTTGGAACATTGGAATTCGGAGATGGATTCGTGGAAATTGGGAGGTTCTAACTGTATTTCGATGATTGTCATTCAGATTTTTGCAGACATTTTGGGTGTTACGAAATGTTAACGTTTTGTTTTATTTTATGCTTGAATGTGTCCTTAATATTTGTCAATCTTGCGGTTTATAATGATATCAGTTTCAGTTTATTGTCAGAGTTGCAGCCGTTTCAATTTTAGCCAGAGATATCCTAATAGTTTTGAGAGCCTTATACATAGTTTTTAATACATTAAAAAACTCAATTTCAAAGCATTAAGCCTCTTACTTCTTAAAGAAGACCACAACATCTAAGAACTTCACTATTCAACTCAAAAGTAGTTCGAGAAAAAGGGTCAGCACAGCACAGGCATCGGTGGACACAACAAATCATAAGGAGAAGCCCTCAAACAAATGTGTGAAATATGAACAGAGTCTCCTTTATCTGGGCCACCCGAAACATTGGTGTTGTGGGCCAAGTGAAAATGTTAACTTATTACACGTTAGAAGTTCTTTGGAGCTTTGAGCCACTGAAAAAAGGAAGTTGTAGCGTTGGAATCAATTTTGTTGTTCAACTGTTTTATTTGAATGTTTCTTCTGTAACGATTTTTGTGCAAAGCAACTTAGTGATGATTTGTACCACTAGTAGCAAGTATAGCAAGTTAGGAACCGAAATTGGCCCTTGATAAATATACATAGAAGGGAGTGTGCTATTTTTTCGATAAATGAGATGAGATGCCGTAATAACTTAGCTGAAAATATTTTAAATATGACACCAATCTCATTAATAAATAATAGGGTCAAGGAGGTCAACAATGAACAATCATCCTGGGAAAGTCAGGTTTTTACTTGACTGTCCCAGGAGAATACATAAAATTTTTCGAATGTGTGTTTTTTTATTTTTATAATTTAAAATTAAGGTTAAAATTAAAAGTTACAATAAGTGAGATAACGGTACGACGATGAAAATTTCGTAATCGAGTTTTAACTCGTAATTGAGTTAAGCCAAACTGATTTTCATTCTAAAACTTTCCATCATCATTCTTACAGGAGGTCTTGGCCTCCAGAAATCCAAAAAAAACCTCCTAATCGCCGCCCACTCGTAATTCACGCCATATTCTCAAGTTCACGTAAGAGGTTATTTATTGGCGGAGGCGGCCGTGTCCAAAAAGCTTAGTTGTGTCAAAAGTTGAGCGTTAAATCATTGGCCACTATCTGGACAGTGCAGGCCGGACTGTGGCCACTAGTGTTGTGAGTGTGTCCATTGTTGTATGGTCAGGTTTGACGTGACGGATTATGCCTATGGTGACGTTTATGATCCGGGAGCTACCTGTTTCGGATTCGGCGGAAGGACACGGTGGAGCATACTGTGGAGGTCTGCCTTGCTTGGGCGGAGCACCGCCGTGTTCTAGTCGAGGCGACCTCTCGCTACCGGCCTTGCATCAAGTCCCATTTCACCAAATTGAAATGGGACCACCATTTCAATTTGGTGAAGATCTGATGAAGAACTTCGGAGATAAGCAACGGAACTCCTCAATAAATGATACCAAATGGTCTGGGATTGCTGAAATCTCATGTCTGTCATTTGTTAACACCAGTTCATAAAATAATATCACGCCAGTACGCTGTGAAGGGGTAAGTAAGCACATGTGAAGGGGTAAGTAAGCACATGTGAACCATTAAAAAGTGAAACACAAAACTTTAAAAAAAAATACAACCGACTTCCAAAATAAAACTACAAAGTATAAAATAACTTTAATTTCGGAAGTCGGTGTCAAAAAGAGAAGTCGGTTGTATTTTTTGTAAAAAGTTTTTTTTACACTCCCGATTTCTCATAATTTTGCTTTCGCTCTGCATGGACATTCTTCTGTCCACTCTTCTGTTTCACTGTTCTGTTGCAGGTCTGCTGGAAGAAATTTCTAATGAAAAAGCAGTACCTTTGTGCTCTTTTATCTGTATAAAATTTTCTTTTTTTAAGTTTATTGTGTGTATATAAATCATCATCATCTTCCTGCCTTTATCCCATGTTACTTGGGGTCGGCAACACGTTTTTTTCTTCCATTCTGTCCTGTCAACCGTCACGCTATCACTAACTGCCTTTTCTTTCATATCACTTCTAAAACAATCCATCCATCTTTTCTTCGGCCTCGCTCTCCCTGTCCATTCATCCACATTTATGTTCATAACTCTTTTAGTTACGTGCATTTCATCCCTCCTCTTCACATAACCATACCAAGATAAGCGGTTCCCTTTTAACTTTTCCGTTACTTGCGCCACTTTTAAGCTGCCTTAATTGTGTGTACATAAATAAATAAATAAGACGTATTGTACGACATACTATACAACTATACATGTATGTCTACGTTACGCTAAATCACATATCTACCCACTTTGCATTCCATAAGTGCATATTAATCATAAGTTTTTTAACATCCTTCAAAGAAAAATCATGAGAACACACATCAAAGCGAACTAACAAGACTGAAATGTGTGTGACACTAACACAACATGTTGCAAAAATGTTAACAAACCCGTATTATATCACTACTTCACTACTACGAAAGTTTGCATGCATGGATGTTTGTTCCTCAAGCACGCCAGAACGGCTGAGCGGATTTATATGAAACTTGACATATAGATAGATTTTGGTCTGAAAAAGCTCTAAGGCCACTTTCTATCCTGAGAGTATGTTCTCTTAGGATAATTTCCGACAAACACTCCAGCGAAACCACTGGCAGAAGTTAGTATATTATAATCGTGTCGCGTGCCAATGGAAACAGTGCCAAGCTAAGTGATCCGACACAAAATGAAATATGATGACACTTTCACACATTACAATACGAATTTTTCGTGTAAATGAAAAAAAAAATAAGCGTGTTTTTTGGCCAGCAGTCCGATGGAGTGCTTTGGTGTTTGGGCTTCCGTCTGAGATTAGGCTGATCTCTCTGGTCTGTGATTGGGTTTTAAGAGTAGGTCAAAGTTAGATGAAACATCAGTGTTGAACTTTTCTTTGAAAAATTAGGTATGTATGATAAGAATATTTCAAGATTTACATTTTTTTTTCGGGATTGACGTGACATTGAGGTACAGTCAGCGACAAAATTCGGTAAGCATCTGAAAGTTCCAAAAGTCGTCAACGTCTTAAAACAACAAAAGTCACTGAACAGCTTTGGTCACAAAATGCGGTAAACAAATCAATATTACAAAATTCTTTTTTTTTTAAATTCTGCAATCGAAAAATGATTTCGAAATAAAAATGTTCTCTACTCCTTTCTATTAGCTTATAATTCTGGACGACAGTTTGTTCTAAATTCAAAACAGAATCCCTGCTTTCTAAAAAAATATTTGATTAATTGAATTAATAATCTACTGCGTTGGATGGTTTTATAATATTTAAAACGTCTTAAGTGCACCTGGTGCAGAATATCAATTTTATCTGCTTACCGAATTCTGTGGCCAAAGCTGTTCAGTGACTATTGATGTTTTAGATGTTGATTGCTTTTGTTACTTTGTACTTGCTCATGGTATATTGTCGCTGACTGTACTGTGCATCGTCCTCACATAATATTAAATTAATTTTTGTAAACCAAATTTTGTAAAATCATTATTTGAAAAGAGTAACTATGGAGTTTCTTGTCCGTTCTTCTCCATAAGAATCTACCTTTCCGAATGGACAGTAGAGTCACTTTATTAATGTATTTCTATTATTTTTACTGAACTGTAAACGATGACGTTCAAAAGTGCCGTTTAATGGCCTAATTGAAATAAACGTTTTGACTTTTGACTTTTGACTTTATGCGTCAGTACACGCCCCATACATTTTGTACTTTTTGAAAACCACTATTGCTAAATTGCTGATACAATGCAGAGTCAAGTTGTCGCCGATGAATGCTGGAATGATGCTTAGCAATCGCCTTGTTAGGTTTTTCACTAAGAATGAGATTGTCCCATTCAGCTTAAAAACTCAATGAGTGCTTGGGTTGTCACGCACAGCTTAACTTCGACAGCACATTTTTAATAGTTATGGGCTCGCGTTTGATCACAATATAACCTGATAGCAAAAGATGATGTGGTCGACGATGGAGCACGCTGGCCTAGAAGTAACCTCTTCAGTATTCACTCTTGACATAAAGAGCCCCAGGTTATAGCTACCAGGAAATAGACTCTGGCAGGGAATTCCACTCTTTCTTGTATGCTCGATAAAAAAAAATACAACTCACTTCCAAATAAAAGAAAACGTTAATTTCGGAAGTCGGTGTTAAAATACGAAGAAACAACCAAAAACTTCATCGACTTCCGAAATTAAAGTTATTTTATACTTTGTAGTGTTTTTTTTTTATTTGGAAGTCGCTCATATTTTTTTGTAAAAAGTTTTTATTTTTATTTTGCAATTTTTAGTGGTACTCCTCACCTAAAAATACCTCTGGAAAGTCACAGGAAAGCAAAACACGCAATTTTTTTTACTTGGATGATATATGTATTTTCTATTTTCTCATGCTATTTTGATTTAAAAACCAAATTACTGGACCAATTTTGATGACATTTCTATGGGACCAATCGGAACGGATATATGAAAATTTTTCGAATGAAAAAATATGTTTTCAAATCGGTTCATAAATGACGGAGTTATGAGGTAACAAACATAAAAAAAATACAACCGAATTGAGAACCTCCTCCTTGTTTTGAAGTCGGTTAAAAATCAGATTTTAAATTGAACAAAATCTTCATCAACTTGCGATTGCCAACAAATACAATTCGAAAATATTTAGCATAATCTATGGTATGGAATCCTCATTCATGTAACATCAATATTTCAATTAAGCACCCCCGATAGCCGACACACAGGTTAATGAGATAACACAATTATTATTTATTGTTAATATAAAGTGCTGTCTAGCAATTTACTAGCGATACCCATCGATTTGTAAAAGCGCAGCTATTTGACAGTTGTGTTCTATGGAATTAGGTACAGCCTACTTGTGATGGGTGTGCGGAATCACGGGTTAAGATTACGATCTGAGGTTGGGGAAGTCGGGTTAAGTTTAAGGTTTAATTGATTACTTTATTGGATTGGTATTTGTAACATTCTATTGCTGGCAAACAACATGTGAAGAGCATCCGCTTGTTTTGCACAGTATTCATGTAGAATTTGTAAAAGGCATTGGTTTCTAAATTGACCGATTTGCTCGATCATACGAAAATTGTATTATGATCGCTGGCCATCTCCTTTTTACGAGTCTCTTATAGATAAGTCCATCTTTCGATCTTATGTAGTCTAAACACAACAATACATGATTTAACAGGCCACAACTAGAACGGTGCAAATGGTGCATATTGTTACGCGCCAGAATTAGGGCCGGGTACATTAGTTACTACTAGCGCCCTCTACTATCGAGTAGCAGAACTAGTAGTATCAAGTACCTTCTAGTATTTTCTATGCTTGAACATTCTGAGTTCTCGACATCTGGTCAGTTGGGACCGGTATTTAGGGGAACATTCCAGATATTTCGACAATAGAAGTTTCCAGAATTAACTGACCTATATAAGGAGCGCGTAGACCGCGACCGAGTCAGTATTGAAATTGCGATACAAGCGAATACTTCGGAAGCGATCTTCAAGTGCGATTAAAGTGATCAGTGATGAAGTTGTGTTTTATAATTAGTTAATAGAGTTTAAAGTTAGAAGAGTTTTACGTCGTTATCAGTGTTGTTAAATTAAAACTGTGTCATTTTGGTTATTTAATCGGCTGTTTTTATTGTCACGAACCCCAAGCTCGTAACTCTTTAAAAAAAATCAGTTCGCCATGCATTTCAAACTATCATCGGGGTTGTCATCTTTCCAAAACTAATTTTTATGTTAAATATAACTATTATTATTTATTCGTTGTACACCGACCCCAGTGTAGTCTTTTTAACCCAAAGGTTGACTGGTAGAGAATGTCTTGTTGCTTTAAGGCTACCATGTGCCATTACCATACCTACATAAAGTTAAGTAAATAAAATGCGAACGATTCGTTAATTGCAATATGTTGTCTATAGGTAAAATGATCCTGCTTCTCATCTTCTTAATTAAGTATATTTTTTAACTGTCACATAAGGACGCGTTCCCACTATGTCGCGACGATTTTTTCATTTTGGACGACTGCCATACATTTTGTATGTAAAAAGTCATGGACGACGGTTAATCGTGTCGTCCTTTATGTGAATACCTCCATTTAAATACACAAGCCATGGAGCTTTAAACGACACGATTGTCTGTCGTCGCGACACAGTGGGAACGCGGCCTAAAAGTATCCGAATGATGTGTTGTCGAATTGTCTCTATGGTTATTATTAGCCTGTCATCTGTAAATCATGTTCGTCCACGTCCGTCCGTCTTACACTTCAAAGACTTTCATTCCTGTGCTTCTGTCTCGTTTCGTATAAATAATTGGGTGAATTTATCATTGTTATAGAATTATTCGAGATGAGACAGTAGCATCCTCTTGTTAGTTGAACATTTGACAATGTGTGTGATTTTGGCATTTTATTAACTGTTACATTCACGTCGCTTTTGCTCGCGACTTCGTACGCGCATATGCCGTTTTTTTCCCGTTCCCGTAGGAATTTCGGGGAATTCTCTCTTAAGTGCTCCCCTACACTTCTCAAGGAAGCTACATGCTAATTTCAGCTTTCTACGACCAGTAGTCTCGGCTGTGCGTTGTCTGTCATTCACTCACTCAGTATCGGAAGAGTTTATTCATATTCATATCTTTATTTGCATTCCATAATGTGTGAAGATCTTACAATGGGCTTAAAGCTAAGGGACAATTACAAATCCTATAGTTCTATATATTGATTGATTAATTTTGTAGTAAGTATTAAATCTAATTTGAATAATATTTTTTTTGATTACTAAGTATATAAAAACAACTACTGCTCAGATGCATCTACTCCTCAATAATATAATCCCATACCTAATATAACAACAAATACTACTTGGCTTAAACTTTTTTTTTTAAGGATGGTAAATCATCAAATGACTTCTTCCACTGTATGTGAATCGGAAGGGCGTGTCAGACTCTTACTGACTAAAACCCATCCATGTTCCTTCTAAAGCCCTCTGCGTTCCAGGGCTGCGGTGACTCTTTCGAACAAATTCCGCAACCCTGGACTGGGCTTAACCTGGGGATCGAACTCAGGCCGCTAAGCAATCGCACATAAGACCACCCTCAAAACCAAATCGAAGAATTAATGAGGCAGAATTCCATCCTACTAAATACACATTGTACAACATACATACGTCGGTCTAATTTTATCATCACACGATAGATGACGTCCATACATCAACGAACAGACGGAGTCGCCCATCAATCTGACGTGTCCGTTTGTCTGTGTCACTGTTTCTACGGAACTAATTCTAATAGCCGTGTTTGTTACTGAAATAATTTGAGAGGTATGAATGTGATTATTATTTGCGTGCATTTCGTGGGGCTGTTGTCGTTGTTTTGGGGGGGGATTCGCATTTTAGTTGCAAACTTTTGAAAACACATCCCCATTTCCATTCTGATAAGTTTCTGTGTACCAGCCAATGCCACCACATGAAAAACTAAGAAGCAAAATGTGTACGGCAACAAAAAAAAAAATCGCAACGTCATCTACGACGACCTTACAACGGAATCCTGCATCACGCAAGCAAAGTTCTCCGTGCGATTTGAACACATACAACAGTCCAAATTTTAACTATCGGGCAGTTGCCCACCAGATACAACAACCGTCTGGTCGGAGGATCCTCCCGTTCTTTTTTTTTTTTTTTTTAACTTCAGAATTCCATTTAGCACAACCACAACGTTATACAAACCTGTTACAAAAGGTTCTATGTATCGGAACTCCACTCCCCAAGATACAGGCGCCGCCTAGTTTGGGGACCACTGCAGGTGAACATGTGTACACATGTTACTAGTTATAGACAGACACTAAGTTAAGATAATTTTAAGGTAACTCACGGAACTTTCTTTAAAAAATGGTCACGTGCCTATCTACCTTTTATATCTCTCGAGTGAGGGATCTTACTGTCCTAAACCAATCCGGTGGTCCCCAGCGTCTTAAGGGGTATTGTGTCCTAAGAAAGGATAACTCCTAAGGACTCCTAACTCCTAGGAGTTCGTAGGTTCACAGAGAGGGCTCTGCCTCTCCGTGAACTTATGAACTCCTTGAGCCTCAATGTGATTATGGTTTTTCTTCAGTGTAAGAGCTGAAACTCAAAAGATATCAGACGCTAAGTTCAATGTTCTGTTCCTGTTGGCCACAAAAGTAGCAAGTTTAAAGCCTGATTTTGTGATTACTGTGAACTTATGTCTGCATATCGATAGAATAGAATAGAATACTTATTTTTGCGTAAAATATGGTACATAATGCTCTTAAGTTAAAATCGTTCCACATATTTTGCTTACTCATTTTCAGCAAAAAAAAACTTTAAACTAAGATAACAACTAATACAAACTAAGTACAGAGATCATTTTTAAAACTATAATAAATTTAATAAACTATATATGTCATGGGATCTATAATTATTTAATTAACTACAGTTTGACCATCATTGTCAAGATTGAAATTCTATTTGAAGGACCTTACCTGTCCTTAAACTAACACCACAATAAAAATGTAGATCACATTTCTCTTATCTAACAAACCAAAACACCTTTACAAGCAGATCAGCAAGTAAATAAAAACAGTCAAGTTATGTGACAAGTTACTGGTACGAGTACTCGCCTACGATCCGTCGCTCGTCGCTCGACTAACGTGTGGGTTTCTTTAATTTATTAACGTGTGCTTACCACTCGTTACTCGTAAACTGAACTGGTTAGATATGGGAACTGCGGCTTTAAGACGAGGTATGGAGTCATGCTTGTTTGTTATTGGAGACTGTTTTCTGAAACATGTCTTCAAAGTCAAAGTCAAAGCCAAAGCATTTATTTCAAACTAGCTGAGCCCCGCAGTTTATATAAAGATATAAAAAGTAGTCTATGTGCTAATCCAGGGTGTCAGCTTCCTGCATACCAAATTTTATCAAAATTGGTCCAGCCGTTTGCGCGTGAAGAAGTAACAAATATACACACACACACAATACTCAAAAACTTTCGCCTTTATAATATTAGTGTGATAAGTGTGATAAACCATTAACAGGTACTTTTGAATTGTCAAAGTCAGTCCGTCAAAATATGAAGTTATTTGCACGTTCCAAAGCGTAGATCTCTATGGAGAAGAACGTACAAGAAACTACACGGATACTCTTTTAAATCATTTTATGTTTACAAAAATTCTGGTTACATTAACCTTGTTGCTTATATACGAGAATAACGTAAAGTTAAAAAAAAATAATTCAGTATCAAATATTAATTAAAATAAGCCAGTGGCAACTAAGGGATGACCGGTCTCCGCTGACGGCGCCCGTTCACGAACATGACTTCATTTAAAAGACAAGGTTGACGAGTTCTTATTTTGTAACAATAATTAACATGGCCTGCTATAACGAGCAGTATTTCATTTTCATATTCACTTCAGGAGTAATATAGTATTAATAATGGTACTAACAACTTTAATGTGTGTACGATGTCCAGCTGTGAAAGTCTAGTGGCTGAAATGATGACCATGGTGACATAAAGTGTTGCGGAATTTGTTTGAAAGAGTCACCGCGGCCCTGGAACGCAAAGGGCTTTAGGAGGAACACGGATGGGTTTTAGTCAGTGAGAGTCTGACACGCCTTTGAGCTCCAGTCAGAGCGGAAGCAGTCATTTGATGCTCGTCTTCTCCTGTTGCGGCGGTTGGGGCGAAGGCCTTGCATTTCCCTCGCGCGGCCCGCCTCCTCCTTCGCTAGCATTACTGCTTCGCAGAAGGAGGTGACCGCTTCCCAAGCTCCCCGCTCCGGACAATGGATTCAACCAGGGCCGGACGCGAGAGGTTGCCGCTGCCAATCGCCTCGACCCCCTAAACCCCCTGCATACGAAATTTCATGAAAATCGTTGGAGCCGTTTCCATTCAGATTATATATATACGTATTATATACAAGAATTGCTCATTTAAAGGTATTAGATATAACATAAAAGATACATACATAATAAGCTCTATAATACATACATAAATACATACATACAGGTCGTCAAATGAACCTGAACTCCTGTCACAAATCACTTTTTTTGCAGCAATAGCATGGTATAAAATGTTATTGCACACGGCTTTAAATAAGTCTATTTAGTCAAACCAATTTATTAAAAATCCTTTGTTCTGACACTTGACTAATGCTGCAGCTGCATATTCATAGAAACCTGCGTCAATACCTTTATCTGCGTCAACTCCTATCAACTGTTGCCCGATACTAAACGTAAAACTCACTTACTAATACTAATTAAATAAAACCATAAATTCGCGATAACTTTCAAAGTTATGACCAAACACTTTCTGTGATAAAATGAAAAGTATAAAAACTTCTATTGCGTGTAAATTTAAAATGAAAAATATGTGATATGCTGCTGGGTTGGAGTGAGCCGGGAATCAAGAGACGAAGGACCTGGCTAACTTAGTGTGGAGAAGGAACTTACGATTTTGTTTTAAAGAAAAGTTTTTTATTAGTGTACAAAGTTTTTAATAAAATAAAGAAATAAATTTGTGAGACACAAACACAACAAATTTTCAGGACATATAATCAAATTAAAAATTAAAAACTTTCTGGTTAACGAAAATAAAACGCAAGAAATTGATAAATAAATACAAGGTAACCAATGAGTGATTGGTTTTTAACTAAACTCTGAGGATATGAGGTGTGTAGTTTTCCATTTTCATCCACCATTTCTTTTGCAGAAAATACAAATATTTGAGTTAGAAATTTTCAGGGCATCATTAAACTCCACTGGGTGATATTGTGTGCGTCATATTACCCTAATAAAGCCTAGGTTATCAGAGATATAAAATAAAACAATCTCACTTTATCACCTTAACTATTTTCGTTTATTTAGGGAACCGATTTAATTATTATTGATGTAATACTGTGTAACACTATTTATTTTTCATTGCTATTAGAAAGTTAATTGAATGTCAGTCATCGTCGCAAATATTTTGGCACTCGTTATGCATGTATGTCGTAGGTATTTGGTAGTATCAGGCGATAGTGTTAATATCTAATGACAAAATTATTGACTTAAGTGAAGAAGATTTGCCAAACTTAAGTGACAGTGGGCAAGGCACATTGCTCGCAGAACAGATAGTCGATGGGGTCACTAGTTTCTGGAGTGGCGACAGCGTACCAGAAGATGCAGCGATGAAAGGCGTCCCACAAGCTGGACCGATGACCGGGTGTAGACCACGGGAATCTGCTGGATGCGAGACGCACAATACTTGTGACGAAACTTGGGAAAGGCTGATGAATGATAATGACTTGTTACTTAGGGACTTGAAGAATATCGTCAACATCGGCATGCCGTTTTTTCATCGTGCTTATCTTAGGGACTTGACATAGAAAGCGCTCCAGGTGCGCGGCAGGCGCGCGGCCAGGGTAATGTGACGAAAATGTTTGGCGTTTGTCCGCGCGCCTGCGACGCGACGCTAAGCATATTTCGTTCCTTTGACGCCATACATTTTATCTAGTCAGCGCGCCCTGGCCACGCGCCTATTCCGCTCTGTAAATCAAGTCTCTTAAGACCCAATTTCAGAAAATACAAAGTATAAAGCGTGTGTTATAGTCATTAGTTAGTCAATTAATCGGCAGATTTCAACATTTGCCAGCAACATAACACATCTACTGGAAATAATAAATCATAAAAATAGTCTTAGAAACGCACTGTAGGTGGCGCTATCAGTCACGGGAGATATGAACTACCGCTGTGACGTCAACGCATCTAGTGCCAAATATTATCACTATCAATTCTAAGACCTAAGTTTTTAATTTCATATAGTAATGCACTAAATATAGATTTTCTATAGGAAACACGTAAGAACACATTTGTAGTACTCGTATCAATCTGCTACAAGGAGCGGCTGCCTTTCTGAGCTCCAAAAACCCAGTATCTGGGTAATGCAGTATTTCTTGGCAAGCTGCCTATCCGTTATGACTTTCAAAGAAGTTCAAATGATAGCCGGGACCAACGGCTTATGGTGGTAACCGGAGGCATGGAAATATACATAAATACGTATAAAACCATCAAATTGAAGTCGCAATTTCATCTATTGTATTCCATTAAGGTAATGTCCAAAACGGGCAAGTTTTGCCAAAAAATAGAAAGGGAAGCACCTTTAATTAAAAAAAAATATGGAGTTTGTCCGTCTACTTGGTCATAAAAAGATCCCTTTTCCATACAAACCGAGCGCCATATAAAACCTTAACGCCACTAAATAGTCATCTTTATACGACAATAAAAGTCGGCCATCTTGAGGTAAATATATCAATAAATATATCAAAGCATATATGAGTATGTATGTATGTGTGTATGTTCATTCTGACCGTATATTGATCTCGTCATGTGGATCACTTTGTATCCATATTAGGAGATTGTATTGTATCAGATTTATTTAACAAAAATATTGTTGTCGTAAATTGGATTTTATTGGGACTTTTATACGTAGGAGGGTCACAAATACAGAACGGTAGATCAACAGTTTTACTTAAATATATAGTAATAATGTTTAATGAAGAGTATTTTATTTGCCTTATCTCCGTCCAGCTGATTGTCATGTGCTGATGGCCGATACATTTTGGTATGAATTCTCATAAGGTGGCCAATAGTGTTCAATGGTCAAGAGTCTTCGTTCTCTCTTTGTTCTTTAATCATCAGATAAGGAAACGGAACCCTTAGAATCACTCGGTTCTGGGTGGTTCCGGTCTATCTGTCCGTTTGTCAGAGCTAATTTTCTCTGAAAATATTGGACCGATTTTGTTGAAATTTGAACACGTATGAACCTTTATGACACAACAAGGACGTTACGTGTAAATACATTTTGAGTATGGGGAACACTTTTGGGGGACAAATTAGAGGGCTCATTGTAAAGGTCTCAAAAGTTATTTTTTTTTACATTAATTTTGTTCATTTATAAAAAAATCCGTAAATCCTGAAAATATTTTTTATTTATATTGGTTGTACTTAAATAAATATAATAATAAGTTTAGTGTTAACTGCCACATAAAAGAACTAGTCCAATAAAAATTACAACGCATAACAAATACAAACGAATCACCGAAGAAAATTAATTAAAACCTGTTCCTACTACCCCTAACTGGTAACTGTCCTCGGTTAAAACAGAACAGTACAACAATAGCATCCGCTAACATGCAATACTACCAAAAACCAGACCTTTTTAGTCTACAATAGAAATTATCAATCACGAGAATTTACGGCGCGGAACCAAAACTTGCTTTTTCCACTATAAACCGTATAAATTTGGATGAAAGCTAAATATTTAACTGACTTGTATACGACGAGCTCCTCCTAAATGTGTCGCATAAATTCGGTCAAGTAAAAAGTCGTCAACTCTTGGGCGTAAGGTTAACGTGGATGAGACAGTTGAGTGAAAATGGTTGAAAGTATTCGGGATTGAGTTTTTTAAAAGAATGCTTTTGCCATTGCCTAGTCAGAAAACAATTAAATTTTAAGAATATAAATTAAATATATTCCGTCGCCGTTATAATATAAATATATTATAACGGCAAGGTCACGTATTACAAAAAAATAATATTCAACAGGACAAAATAACATGGAATCCTATTAATTTCTTTTCTATTTTGTCCTGTAAAAAATCCAGCCCAACAGCTGTTGGTATTTTGATAGACCAGATAAGCTCTGCTTTGCATAGTCAGAAACTCAGTACTGGTACATATGCTAGCTATGTACGGTATCAACTTCGAACCTAATACAGGTTACCCCGGTTTTAAAAAGTACAAATGTACGACCCGATGCGTCAGCAAAATTTCAAATTAACAAGAAACGGACTCCAGGCAGCCTCTTAGGTGATACTACTACTAAGTGACTACTACGTGAGTACTACCTAATCTTCCCTAGTATTGGGTTTAAGGACTAAAAACTTACCAAACCATTTGATCAACTGAGGTTGTTAACTCAAAACACGAAACAACTAGAAAAGTTCACCAAAACAATAAAGCATAAAACAGCGTATCCACACTAATCTCACCCCTCCGTCGCCATTAAACGCAATAGTTACGGTTACATAATTTATTGTTTTTCATCTTTGAAATCTTAGCGGAGTCAAGTTGTATAAATCATGCGTTAATGCCAGAGTATTATACAAATTCAAATTTATAACATGATAAAATTGCCGAACGGGCTCCCCCCGTACCCCAACCGCTGGGGGACGTAAACTACGCTGCCCTTAATTCATTAGAGATCGGGTTCGGTTCTGACTTTTGACTTTCGAGATTGAATATCAAAGCGTTATGTCAGTTTTTTGGCTGAATGTTGATGTTTGATGTTCTGCTACTATGCTGTGTTTTGTATCATTGTCGTGGTTTGTTTGAAAGTTCTATTGGTTAAAGTTGAGTAATAATTACGTTGCGTGCCATGCCTCATCTAAGTATTCTTAGTTAGTACATGGTCGGTAACTAGCGCGAATTAGACTGATACTCTTGATTTTATTCTAACTCTTTTTTTGTTTATCCTAATATACCTTGCTGGTTCCTTGAACGAATTTACACGTTAAATAACTGACGAGATTATTTGAAACAACTACACCAAATGACACTGTCTTCAAAAGTCATATCATACTATTTAAGTCTCACGCTTTACATATACATATTGAAGAACGGGTAAAAGATTAGAGCCATATGTGTCTAACACCACTTTGATGGAGATAACCATCTCAAAACTAAGACATTATCAACAAACTCATAAATATGAAAGTGTAAATCAAAAACACAAGGTGCCGCCATAAAAAATATGTTTCACATACTGTCAAAAAACCCTTTGTGAAAGATGATATACACCTTTCTTTCACACAGATCTTTCTTTCATTCTTACCCATTCAAATCCGCTCAAAAGCATTTTTTCACACAATCGAATAACTCAATTCAGAAATAGAAAATTAATAATCGTCTAAAACCGATTGAGAACGAAAAAGGCCGATTATCAGCGAAGCAATTATTATCAGTGAGTTTGATTTATATGAATTTTGGACTGTAAACCTCTTTCTTTCCATTCAGGTTTAATTGAATGATAAAATCGGATGGCATTAGCGAAGCTCCTTTGTCTCTCATTTGTTTAAACAATGGAAATCAATCGGCGATCGGTTTGCGGCGTTTTTTGTAGTTCGCGCCGGTTTTTTGAGGTTTCCCGGCAATTTTCTTCGAGGATTTTCTTTTTAAAAGGTTTTATGAACAATGAAACATGATTTTAAGTGTGGCTAACTTGAAGCAGTTGGATATTATGAATTGACAAAATGGAAGTTCTGTTATTTGTATATACTTATATGTAATGTACTACGTACGTAATTAGAACTTATAAAAATAAAATGCCAATAAAGGCGAAACGAAATTTAATACTGAACCTTTTGCAGAATTTTTAACAAAACACTCTCATATTAATTAACGCAGAACCAGAAATCATCATCCAAACATTCAACCCTAAATACATACACATCAAACACACCAAATATTTAGCAAAATCAGCGCAAAAGTTATTAATACAGCAGCCGGACCGTCCATAACTAATAATTATATTTTGTCGTCCATCCGTAACAAATATGTCCCAATACGGTGATATCGGTATGGTGTTTACCCCCTACTCCCCCATATTTACCCCTTTCAACCCCTCTACCCCCATATTTAATGCGGGTACCCGATATTCAACTCTGCTTTATTGGTGTACCTTAATAAATTTAACATTAAAATCACGGTTAGGGGTTATTAGTATTTTGTTTTGATAATTTGGAAATATTGGTTTTGTAACACCTATTTTTAAGGAACCCTTTCCAATAGCGCTGAATGGGTATTTCGGGTTAATTATTTTTTTACTGTATTTCATCATCAGCAACATCATGTCAGTCGAAAGATGTCCACTGCTGGACATAGGCCTCCCCCCCAGGGTTGGCGATCGTTGTGGAGAGAATGGGCAGCAGCATTCTCTGTTGTGTCCCTTAGTCGCCTTTACGATACCCACGGAAAGTGATGGGATGGTGCTATTGTTTTACGTCCGACACCATACATATATTTATAAAAGGGAAACTGACTGATTGAATAATTTATACACAGCACGCGCAGATATGAGACAAGAACAACAATTTCAATTCAGACAAACAAAACATTCTGACTGACTTGTCTACCCAAAAATACCATCTCATCCCACGTCATCGTCAAAACAACCGACTTCCTAAATACCGATGTCTGTAACCTGACGGGAAACAGAAGCCTGCTATCGGCCACACCGTTTCAACATCGTCAGAACGCCAGATAAACAGCGAACGCCACTTTTGCACCGCCGGTGATAAGTATAGGCACTTAGCACACAAACTATGCATAAGCACAGCTTTTTGATAACTCGCCGACGGTACTGGTGGTGGGAAAAGTGTTTGGGAATCAGGTGGTTTTTAAATGAAAACTTTTTAGGTGCGTTGAGCACTTTTTGGGTGAACAAAATCATGGAACTCGCGTCATCGTCACCGAACGCTTTCCATGAGCTATATGTATACTTTGTATATGTGTACTTTTAGGGTGAACAAAATCATGGAACTCGCGTCATCGTCACCGAACGCTTTCCATGAGCTATATGTATACTGTGTATATGTGTACTTTTTGGGTGAACAAAAATCATGGAACTCGCGTCATCGTCACCGAATAAAAAATAAAATAATCTAATAGCTCGACGATACAATTCACAAGTTACTTAGTTTTCACTTCTATCGGCAGTCCCCAAAAACTGCCCCGTATATTGTTTTTTTGGTGTCGTACTCATGAGATGACTTTGGAAGGGTGTGATCTTAACATATAGAGATTCTTCCGTGCCTCGGAAAGCAAGTTAAGCTGTGCTTGTTGCGCTGCCGACAGCAGAGATTGTCAGAAACTAGAAAATCTGACACCAGTCTTGCTAAGAAGTACCATATAACCCATTTAATGGGTAGTGGGTGGAGGTCTGGTAGGCAGCCACTCCACGTAAAATACAGGTATTCAGCTGAATCCGGTTTGACTGATAGTTGGGAAAAGGCTAGGCAGATGATGATGACAAGTGAGGTGACGTTTTAAAGCTGTGGTTTATGGGATTGAACAAATATTATGAAATATTGTTGATATTGAAATCAGTCGAACACGACAGCTTTTTCAGATTTGCTTACTTGGACATTAATGGAATAAGAATAATAATTTACCTGAGTATTTTCTGAAACGGCAGATGATACTAAGTTGGGTGAAAAGGGAACGTGATGTCTTCATCTATATTTTTAGTATTTTTTTTTTATAAAACCATTACCACACTAGGAATTTCTCCTGTACCGTGGGTCCCTTTACAAACATACAAAGTCACATACACTAACAGCCAGACCCGAAACAAGGCCAAACAAATATTTGTTCCGTGCAGGAATCGAACCCACGACACGCAGCGTAGCAGTCAATCGCTCAACCACTACGCGAACCATGCCGTCAAACTTACTACTTATGTATATGGTATACATAATAAAGATAACAGATGATCGAAGCGATTAGGAAGGCCTGTCACACTATTGAATACCGTATAACTTGAAGTTGCATCATTTGCAGTCACAACTCCATTGTGGCGAGGAAAAGAAGAATATGAAGAATCACAACAACCGCTGAAGCAGATTCAGCACGAAGGTTGTGAATTATTGATTACACCTTTTTTTTTCACCTTAATTTATGGCCGTCTTTCTACAATATCATTTATTTTGCAGTATCGTTAATTTGTAACAATTAGAGGACCATGTCTTATCATTTTAAGCAACGTTCGCATTCACATCTCAGTTGTAATCTGTCAAAAGCAGCTCAAAAGCCCTACATTTTGAAGTGATAACGTCTTGGGGAGGGTAAACCGCTTCGTAACGTAACGCGTTACTACGCCACTCTGTCTGGCTTCCCTTTCTCTCACACATACGGCAGCGGTAGACAGGCTCTTCCTCTCTCACGCTAACCCACAGCTAGTTAAACTTAGATTAGTTTAAGTTATCACATCTGTCGGGTGCCTTGAGACGCACACGTTTTTTTTTTTTATTATTTTAATAAAAATGGCCCTCTATTTTTTTTTTAATTAATGAAACTAAAATAAATGATAGGGTAGCAAAATTGCCATACATAGTTTCAGAGTCTTTCAGAATGTTGCTTAGTAATTATTAGGATTGGCACTCTGACATACCTAAGAGTTTCCAATAGATTCCATAAATGACAAATGACATTTATTTTGCAAATAGGTTACAAGTAACTCTTTTAGACGTCAAAACTTTAAAGACTTTAAATTCAGTTATATATATATATCCAATTTTCATTCAGTTGAATTCCTAAATTTAATAAATTCAATCATGACATTGTAAAAATATAATTAAGAATTTATAATTATCCTAAGATGCTATTGACTCTAAATATAATTGAATAATGCTATGGACATCAACTGGAATATTCTTCCTAATAACTTTTATTTTTGAATCTAATCAATTTTTTATGCTTGTGTAATGCCAGCATTGATTTAATTGAATCTCTTAGTTTTATAAAACTGTTTTGTATGCCTTAGTTAGGGTAGAAAGTATATGGATCATTTAATATTAAATAACATCTGTATCTTGTACCTACTTTCTGTGCAAATAAACAATCTTTTTACTCTATTGTATTCTATAGCCAACATCTCTAACATAAAATAAACCGAATAAAGAAAAATATCAGATCTTTTTTGTTTTTCTTTTTAATTTTAATTTTTCCCTAACACCTCTCTCCCAACCAGTACGCGTGTACGAAACACCTCTCTCGCCTGGCGATCACGCGCACATTTAGCAGTCTTTGATTAAGTCAATAGGTGGCGCTCGCGTCGCTGCTCGCACATACATTATTTACACTGACTCTGGGAGTCTGCGGGTTATGTAAGATGCTGGTTATTGAAGGAAAAACGTGTCGGGGATGGAAAGAAGTCTTGAAGAGTATCGACTTCTAAGTATTTTCGGGTACATAATATGTAAGGTGTTACCTACATACCGGTACCTATATGATGGCAGAATATTCAAATATTACATGTTCGACACATTGTAGACATACCACTCGTTCGCATAGACAATTTTGGAAATACTTTCATTGCGCGTGCAGCTAAGGAGTGGTATTTTCTGTTTGAATCTTTATTTCCTGATAACCTGGGGGTCGTTAAGTATAGGTTAATTCTAGGCAAACGTGTACAATGTATTGTGATTTCATGGTCCAATTCGAGTCTATCAATAATAGGATGTAGCGGCATTAATGCCACCATATGAAAAACTAAGAATCGAAATTTAGACGGCAACAAAAAGAACCGCAGCGCCATCTACGACGAACTAAGAACGGAATCCTGCAAAATTCTCCGTGCGATTTGAACATATACAATAGTACGAATATCAACTATCGGGCAGTTGACCACCAGACACAACAACCGTCTGGTAGGAGGATCCTCCCACTCTCCAGTGGAGGTATGCGGGACTTTACTCTCTGTACCGCATACCTATATAAGGAAAATGTCAGAAATTAGGGATAAAGAGACGGTAAAGCATCTTGAAAGTTAAGAGCAGTGGAAAAGACTTTTCCAGTTTGACAACACGGTCCGAAAGAGATTTTATTTACATGGATAAAATTTACTTTTTTTTTAAATTCTTAACTAACTATATACACTAGAAATAAAAATTCCTAGCTAAATTAACCCTAAAATATGGCGTCAAAAAATTTCATCCGCATCGTGGTTGACTGGAAGTGTACCAATGTTTGAAAGAGTTGAAGTGAAACCGATTCTTGTGATGACATTGACCACCTGTCAAGTTCTAGTATCGTTGTTGATACGTTGCCTAAAGTTCCTTGGCCTTGAAAAACGATACAGTGACTATTGTTATCATTAATTTAGGGTCTAGCTGATGGTATTTCTAGTTACTGTAAGTAACTAGGAAAGATTACAAAATAAATACTCCATTTTTAAGCACGTTAAGCCGTTGGTCCCGGCTGTCATTTGTAAATCTTTGGCAGTCGTTACGGATTGTCAGAAGCCAGTAAATCTGACTCCAGTCTTGCCAAGAACTACCGTGTTACCCAGGTAATGGGTTGTGGAGGTCTGGTAGGCAGCCGCTCCACGTAAAATACTGGTATTCAGCTGAATCCGGTTTGACTGGAAGCCGACCCCAAAATAGTTGGGAAAAGGCTAGGCAGATGAAGATGATTTATTTGGGGTTGAAAAAAAAATGTAATCCGCCATCTTAGAGCGGTGGCCATTTTGAAGTTACTGATGTTACTAATTTTATCGTTTTCTACTTTTCAAGCCTTTTCATTTGGTACCAATAATATTAAGGAAGTTGAAAAAAAAAATATCCGCCATCTTTGAGTGGCGGCCATATTGAAATTATTACAATATTGAGTATTGCACTTTGTATTGTCAACAGACTAAAGGTGTATGCAAAATTTCAAAATATGGTTTGCAAATTTTGACGGACAGCTTACATATTTAAGTACATACGAACGGTGCAAGTTAAATTAAAATCTTGTAAAAATCACTAGTTGTTTTATTCTGTAAAAAAAAAAACAAATGATTAAACAAAACTTCAACCATCCAAGTCATTCCTCGCCCAATTTACATCTGTCAAATTAGGCGGACTATTTTTTGCTCAACAATTTCACACTCCAATTATAAGAGCGCGCACACACTATCGAATCGCAAAACATTTGGCGTTTCACGGCGACGTGGCGATAATCCTGCATGAAGGAAGCTATAGATCACGGGAAAAAACGTCAGCGGCGAGCGACGCCCGTGTGTGCGACGCTTTAGGTTTAGAGTTATGAATACATTATTTGATTATAATGATTTATTTGAATGTGGTATTAATGTTCTTCTGTATGGTGTTGCATGTAAAAGAATATCACCATCCCATCACTTCCCGTAAGAGGTGACTAAGAGCCTCACCAGATTATGGGGAGCAGCATTCTCTGTGCATTGCAACAGCTACACAGCGATCGCCAACCCGTCTGCCAAGCATGGCGATTATGGCAAACCCACTCCCTAGGCTTATGCCCAGCAGTGGACGTCTTTCGGGTGAAATTATGAATGATTTATTTGGTATTAATGTTTGAAGGATGTGTGAAGTTTAGTTTGTGGGGGATGATTATCTTAACGTGTCAGATGAGAAAGGTAATGTTGGCGCTAAAGTTCTAGTGGTCGTAGCTGTACTACAAGTTATAATTGGGAAAAGAATACTGGAAAAAACGACCGCAGCAAATATCTTGAACGTTTTTGGTTCAAGTGAAAAAGTCACAACTCAAGACTAAACAGCAGATCTCTCTCGCACAAAGTCTGTAAAATTACCACTGAATAATAAATAAATTAAAAATAAATAAAAATATGTAATCAAGATAACTACGAGTACGTAGTCCTATTTTACTAACCATACCCTATACTATTAATTTCGTAAATGTTTGTACTGTTTAATGGTTGGATATTTATTACTCAATTACGCAGAAACTCCTGAACGGATTTTGATGAAACTTTATAGTACAGTAGTGTAGTACCAGTATTTCTTTTACATCAGCTTTTTACTTTTACATCAGAATATCACAAATGGGCCATTATAAAGAGAAAACTACTATTTCAACGGGTGCTCATTGCGCTCCCATTGCAGCATTGCGCTCCAAGAATGGAATGCATGTGCTCAAAGTTTTTTAATCTATAATTAATATTTTAAAAAATTGCAAGTACCAAAATGGTTCCACAACGCTCTAAAATAAAAAAAAAGTAGAGGCAGCATAAAAGGCAAACCATCAGTTGTTTGTTATACACAAATTGTATATATACCTATTAATCTGAAGCTGTGATTTTTCGTTGTTTTTATTTTAATTTTTAAGTAAAAAGTAATATTGTTACATGTGACGTTGTGATTATGACTGAATTAACGTATTTGAAATGCAGTTTTGTTTTTGTATGACATTTGATATAATGTTTCAAGCAAAATTTATTTTTTTGCTAACTCTCCTCAACATTTCTTAGAGCGCGGTGGCTTCAAAATATTGAAATATTTCATTGCAAAAAAATATTAAAATTATGAGAACAATGGGTTTTGGAGCGCAGTGGAACTACCCCTTCTAGGGTGGCGCCGTAGGACATAAGATAAAACCATGCAAACCTATTCTATCTCTCTGGAAAAGACATAAAAATACCCATCACCATTTCCCATTGTTTTGGTCGCCATAATTTTGAGAGAACCTTTTATTCCCCTTCTTTAACTACATTAGCGTTTGTATGTAGCGTTGTTAATAAATCGGGCGGCGCCATTAGTCCGGGGTTCGAGTCCCGGCGGAAAGCATGCGTCTTCTTGATTTGTGATGTACGCTGATGGATGGGTGCGCGTTGTGTATGTGTTACAGTTTTTTGGATGATGTTGTTTCTTGTTTCAATTTTGGATTGTGTGCGTGTTTGAATATTGGTAGGTGTTTTGTTTGATTTGGTGAATGAAACATTGTGTTGGTTGAAATTAAAATGAAAATTAAAAATTAAATTTTAAATTTAAAAAACTCCCGACAAAAAACTTAAAAGTAAAAATTAAAATGTATTGATGCTTTTAGTTTAAATATAGGTACGATTCTTTGGGCCAAGCGTCTTCGGTTTGGGAGACCGCAATTTTTGTGATTAGGTACATACATACTTAGTATAGTAGCGGTCCCCCGACACGATGACGGAACTCAACTAAAGCACTCCAAAACCCATTGTTCTCATAATTTTAAGATCTTTTTGCCATAAAATATTTCAATATTTTGGTTCCACCGCGGTCTTAAGAAATGTTGAGCAGAATTAGCAAAAATTAAGTTTAAAATTTATAAAAACCCCGACAAAAATATTTAAAATGTAAAAATTAAAATGTATTGATCCTTTCGGTTTAATATGGGTACGATTCTTTGGGCCAAGCGTATTCGCTGGCCCGCATTTTTTTGTGATTACATACTTAGTATAGTAGCGGTCCCCCGACACGATGACGGAACTCAACTAAAGCACTTTTGCTCCATTTTTTCGTCCACCACCCTATAATTAACACCCATAATTGCTAAACCACATGCCATAAACACATGCAAATGATATGAGCGACATATCACTCTGTACGACGTGTGATGTACATATACTTGTCACATGTATCCGTCATTATACTGATTTATGCGTCTTAGAACATCTGCTTGCCATATTAGAAACTGCACTGTGTGAGATTATCTTGTACGGTTTGTAAATTTATCTTTAAGTAGTTACCCGATGGGAAATAGATCATAGTTTTGCAAGAGCTTAACGGTGTGTTTTTTCCTTTGTCCAGTCAAAGTCAAAGTCAAAGTCAAAACGTTTATTTCAATTAGGCCATTAAACGGCACTTTTGAATGTCAGCATTTACAGTTCAGTAAAATAATAATATTACATTAATAAAGTGACTCTACTGTCCATTCGGAAAGGTAGATTCTTATGGAGAAGAACGGTCAAGAAACTCCATAGTTACTCTTTTCAAATAATGATTTTACAAAATTTGGTATACAAAAATAAATTTAATATTATGTGAGGACGATACACCCAGAGTATGCTACTTATAAGAACAAAGTATAACCAGCAGAGGTACTTATTCATTTTCTAAAAAAAAATTAGGTAAATGATACTCACATATTTACAGATAATCTTAATAACCATTAATTAAACAGAAAATAAAAACACAAAAAAGAAACAGTATACCTATCTATAAAGTTAATTCATAAATCAACCAGTTTGATTTTGTCTACACCCTTGATTGTCCTATGGAGCAGGACCAGCACGTTTCCAAGCATTCTTATCCTGAATGTAATCTTCTAATTTGTAATATGCTTGTTTACAAAGTGTACTTTTAACATAAGTTTTAAATTTTCTTTCATTTAGTTCTAATATGTCAGAAGGTATTTTGTTGTAACATTTCCGGGTAAGCACTATCCCTGACTGAAAGGTAAATGAAGTTTAATTGATCAGAATCGTCATGGAAGGGATAGTAGTTTGTGCGATGGGAAATAGATCGTAGTTTTGCAAGAGCTTAACGGTCTTTTTTTTTCCTTTGTCCGGATAAGCACTATCCCTGACTGATAGGTAAATGAAGTTTAATTGATCAGAATCGTCATGGAAAGGATGCAATTTTGGGCAACAAAAAATAATTTTAAAAAAATGGAAAAAGTGTTTATTCACAGTAATACATTTCTAACAATACAATTATTAACTCTGCCAAACTGCAAAGCAGTTTGTTGGTAGATGTAGCTCCTTTTCTTTAGCACACATATATTATAAACAAATACACACTAAAATACAAGTTTATTATTTATCTTCTGATACTCTGTTAAGTAGATCATGACCATTGAAAGAAGATGAAAATTGATCATTGGTATAGAACTTTTCCAGTTATGATATACCCCATAAGAAGGCCATGGAATAGCTGTACGTCCTTTCTTGAACGAATTGAGAAGGCATCTACTTACTTTTATTCCAGCACATAAATTCACATGCCATGCAGCTGGTTGGTGGGTATTACAAACGGGGCCCCTCTCTGTTTAGTTAGTTTTCTTGACTGTTTTTGCAACGGTGCAGGAAATTCGGTAAACATTGCTGTTTTTATACTGAAAACTTAATAATTATAAATTGAACTAGCTTTTTTTAGCGATTGACCGCGTGCTTGTGGTAAATTATCCCAAGTGACGTATCGTTTGGAATAAAAAGTATTCCATGTCCTGATTGACTCCTTTGCTAAGTTTCTTCAAATCCATTCATACATACATGATTTTTACATGTTTTTTGTTATAGAAGAATACTATACCTTTTTGTTTTCGGGGGGAGTCCTTCAAAAGACGCCTGGACTTTTGGGGAAAAAGACCAAGGAGTGAGGGATTTTTACCTCACTAAAACCATCCCAGTGATCACCATCAGCACATTGAAGGGGCCCTGGCGACAGCAGGACATTGGAAAATGATTACGCAATAATAGATAAACAAACCAGTTGAGTAGAGACAGATGAAGACAGTCAACACAACACCAAAACCGATTATTTTATCATCAGCATCACCCTAACTTTCGACATACCCAGAAAGAGACATACTAACCCATTAAACAAAGAACATACGTCAGAAACTTAAGCGGCACATACAAAGACAAACTAGCTAATAACCGGCACACATTTCATTAGTAAAACACACAGAAATCATAACAAAAGACGCCGAACTTCAAGTTATCTACCGCCGCAAACATTGCAGTGGACCACTTGAAAGTAAAACTCTTTTAAACTTACCGCTGTCATTCTACAAGAGTACTGCAGAAGGTTCAAATTCTGATGTCATATAAAGAGGAGCTACTTACGTCATGATATGGGGTTGAAATGGATATCTTTTTGGTATGGTAACCCGTGTACATTGAAAGGTATTCTTGATTAAAATTGGTTGAAAAAGTAATTCAATCAGCCAGCTCATCGTTGCTTCAACTGCAAAATTTTTCAGACTTATCTCCGGTTCATCCAAAGTTCTCTTCACACCACTTGAATGGGTTTCAAGACGTTAATTTTTTTTCTCCGGCTTCCTTTATTTCCTTCATTTTTCGTTTAACAGTTTTCGAGTTGAATGATCTAATCTGGACGCTACCTGCGTTTAAAAGAATGGTGAAGGAGCATTACCTTTCACTTTATTTTTCCGCTCCTTTCTCAATTATAAATATGATATTTATTAGTATATAAATTGGTATGGCATATATGTATTTTATATTATTATGTCTAATTAGTATTGTTTATAACGTTTGTACACTGACACTGACAGCTCTAAATCTATCTCCCTTCGTTCAATCCATCCAAAGGTTGTCTGGAAGAGATTGTCTTTTGCGATAAGACCGCCCATTGTACACTTATTTTATGTTTGATTGCCTTGTTCTTATTATGAGGTGTACAATAAAGTACATAATAAATAAATTATAAAATCTAGGGGAGACCAGCCCGGAAGACTCGGCTTTCCTAAGTTTTAGTGGATGATGGATAGTGTTGGTAGGTTTGTTCCATTTTCAGCTTTTATCAAAGCAACTACTTTCTAAAACAAAGTTTTATAATGCTGTTTCAATCCCTTTTGATTGTTTGTGTGGTCTGCTTCATCGTTGTTCTTAGTGGAATTGGTATTCTCATTCAGACAAAGTGAAACTTCTGACCTTACAATTTCTGGTGACAAAGCTCTTTCCACCTCACAGCGGCGCCTGCGCATTCTGTGTCAACATGCGCGCGCATCTTAAACAGCTGTTTGTTTAGCAATTTTATTCTTTGATGTTTTGATTATGTGGTAATGTTCTGATAACTTTGTTGATATGTAGATCAGTGGCATAGTTTTGAGTGGTTTAAGAGATTTTGTGTAATGTCAATTGTCACAAAAACAAGCTTTTTCAAAAGCTTTTGAACGAAGAGAGTTTACTGAAAGAAAAAATGTTCATTTGGGACTCGCACAAGATAAACAACAAAACAATATAAAAAGATCTATGCGAGACCACAAAGGCTCTTCCTGCGTGAATGCGTTATGAAAAATAAGAACAAAATTCTTAAATAAAGTATTCATGAAATCTACATAAATATATCTTTATCACGTCAAACCTTAAGGTAAATAAACTTAACTACATAAAGAACTGACAAGCCAATATTCCTCGAATAGTTTAGAACATTTTACTAAATCAACGACACAACTGCCTCACCCAAAAAAAATCTTCATTTACTTAAATAAAAATATTATCACGCAACCCCTGAAATCAGTAAATAACTCCAAACATATACCTACTTGAAGTGTACTTGTACAATTTATTGCCCCTTGCTTTACCGACTTGAAAAAAAGGCAATGAACAAAGAAAAAAAAACACAGGATCATTCTAATAGCGGGGCGAAGTGAATCAAATACTTTTCCGTCGGGGGAGGGAAATAAAATAAATTTATTTGGCTCTCTGTTCGCTAAGTTTGAGAACTGTTTAATTCTTGAATCTTGTATTGGATTTTTTCGAGGCTCGAGTCGGGGGATTGGGCCCATTTGGGTGCCAATAGTGAGACGGAAGTAGGTATCCCTATCTTTGTTGATGTTTGTGAACAGTGAAGTGGGTTATGGTTTACTTTACTCTTTTGCAGTTATAATTGCTTAATAAATTATAAAAATTAGTTAATTTCTAGTGAACATGGTAAAGTACTTAGTGTTGGTAGGATTCAAGAAAAATAGTGTATGATTCCCTTGAATACTTGCGTCTGTGTTTCCGAACGCATGCAACCCTAATCTCTTCAAAATTAGAATGAACAGGCTTCTTCTGGGTAAGCTCGCTCTATCGTTGACTTTATCTCTGTCTTCTATGACCTAGACTAGAGTCAAGAGCAAACTCATATCAAATTAAAAAAAATCTGGAATAACTCCATACTATGTTATTTATTTGAAACTTATACTACTAACGAAGCCTTAAACAAGTCACACAAAAATTCTAGGTATGACACAATTTTTTATTACCAAAGCAATCTCAACTGCCTTTCAGATTCAATACTAAGGAAAAACTCTAAAAACATCATGTCAAAGCGATCAACTTTAAAAACATCCCCGAAAACTAACCATGTTTTTTTTTAACATTCACGTTAGCCTCGCAGTTGCCGGGTTAAAATGATTACAAATAACTTTAACCCTGCTACTGCGAAGGGCTCCCAGACCTGTTGTTGAGTGAAACTCTCTTAACCCTCACACTCTCATATTCGTCAAATGGTGCTTTTATATTATATATATTTATATAAATATGCAACACCGCATCACAGTTTTGTGTGGTGTTGCCAGGGTAGTTTTTTTTTTTTGGAAACTACTTTAAGTAAAGTGAAAGTACAGAAAGAATAAAGTATATATTAATATTATTGTTATCGCTAAATTTAACTAAACAAATGTCAATCATGTTGTGAATGTCAGAGCCCTCAGTGTACTTAATTACCATACGCAATAAAGGCGGTAGGTAAACGTAATCCATTTTGGAAGAACTGATGCCAAATTTTTTTTTTTTCTAATTCAAAATTTCATCAATTCTGGTGTTTTTTTTTAAGTCATACCCAAAGAAGCAGTCAATCAAAGAGTAATCAAATTCATGAGCATTTAAAAAAAATATTACTTCTGTGATGGTTAAGTTTACAACAATCTCATTCCACATCGCTAATCGCATATTGAGATGGTCACCTATCCACAGACCGACCTCCACAAGCGTTATACCGTACAACATGATGTACAACGGCTTAACGTGCTTTCCAAGCCACGGAGTCTCGCTTCACTTCACATTGGAACTTAAAAAAAAGAAAATCCATTATCAACGCTAGCAACCCAGCCAGGTCCACCCTCCTGATTGTACCTAAATAATACATTCAATTTGCAAGGTCTGCCCATCTAATACTTCGCTCGTGATAACCTCGTGTTTGGACGCCATCTTAGAAGTAACGGCGATATTTAGAGACTTGCAATATGCTAAGATGGTAGGCTGTGGTATTAACAAGTCAGGAGATGTTTGTGCTTTGTGGGAATAGGGGTGCGGTGGAGCGGTTGGTGAAGGAAAATTCCTTCTCCATGTAGGAAGTGAAGGGGTTACAGTGTCCGGACGAAGAATTATAGACACTAATAATTTTCAGTAATAGATAATCAGGTTTTAAGTCAGGGTAATTTTATTCAGTACGTAATTAACGAGTTAGTGCTTGAAATTAGTCCTTGTTTATATTTATTTGCTATTTGTAATAGTCACAATACATATATCACAGCCAAGTAATCAACCGTATAATTGGCTGCTTCGACGACGGAGCCCCTTGGGTCGCTTGTTTCTGTCTGCAGGGTTTAAAGGAACCTAACATGAATCGCTTACTCTAGTTACCGTCATACCATTCGAACCTAACCAATCCGTGTCGGGGTGCCCCAAGCTCCCTGTGCCCTACTTGGCTTGGCAAGTCATTAAACGATACTGAGCCAAATCATTTACCTAGCTGTTCAATTAGATGCTGAGAAGTCACTTAGGCCGCTGATTCAATGAAACAGCGCCGTTCAATGAAAGGGCTAGGTAGCCAATTAAACGGCTAATTGAGCTCGTTGACTGCGACACATACCTACATAACAGATTAGACAAAATCATTAGTGGTGGTTCAGAGTATAGGAGCTCGTGGCTAAATAATATCAGCCGCACGGGTCAATCTTCAAGTTAAGCAACGCTAGGCAAGCGTTGGTCTGTGGATGGGTGACCATCTTAATACACGGAGACTCCTCCGTGCCTTGGAAAGCACGTTAAGCCGTTGGTCCCGGCTGTCATTTGTAGATCTTTGGCAGTCGTTACGGATAGTCAGAAGCTAGAAAATCTGTTTCCAGTCTTGCCAAGAACTACCGTGTTACTCAGTTAATGGGTTGTGGAAGTCTGGCAGGCAGCCGCTCCACGTAAAATACTGGTATTCAGCTTAATCCGGTTTGACTGGAAGACGGCCCTAATTTATAATATCTTGAGACAATATAATATCTTGGGACCACTCACACACGGTCATCTGATCTCAAACTAGGCAGAGCCTGTGCTATGGCAACCAGACAACTGATAAACATACTTGTATATTTCTAAGTACATGTTATAGACAAACAACATCCAGACATAGAACAAATGATCATGCTCATCAAACAAAGATTTGTCCTGGGTGGGAATCGAACCCACGACCACTCGACCAACAGGCCAGTTGTTCTGTTTTTAAGCAACTCGTATCTACGAGAACACTTCACGCTCAGATTAACGCTGCTGTATAGAGCCAATCTAGTTACACATAAAACGCTCAGATTAACGCTGCTGTATAGATCCAATCTAGTTACACATAAAACGCTCAGATTAACGCTGCTGTATAGAGCCAATCTAGTTACACATAAAACGCTCAGATTAACGCTGCTGTATAGAGCCAATCTAGTTACACATAAAACGCTCAGATTAACGCTGCTGTATAGAGCCAATCTAGTTACACATAAAACGCTCAGATTAACGCTGCTGTATAGAGCCAATCTAGTTACACATAAAACGCTCAGATTAACGCTGCTGTATAGAGCCAATCTAGTTACACATAAAACGCTCAGATTAACGCTGCTGTATAGAGCCAATCTAGTTACACATAAAACGCTCAGATTAACGCTGCTGTATAGAGCCAATCCAGTTACACATAAAAAACTACACATTATCCTGAAAAGAAATCCGCATTTCCCGGCTCCACAGTTTTCCTAGCTCAAATTTTTACGACAGCCGCGCTGCTCTCTCCGCCGGTCTAGTGGCCTCTCACAATTCCGCACCGCCTGGGCCGGCTGTTAAAAACGCAATGAATAATTATTTCGGGGCCCTACCCGCACCTTTTTGGCTCGACTTAAACTTTCATTGCTCCAATTTGAAGGCTCAGATCATTTTGATTGACAAGCTTTTTTGGGAGAGAAAATTCGTGAGATTATTTTCTGTGGAGTATTTTTGGTAGAGTTGTAGTTACTTTTACACATTGCTCGAAGGTCCTGCTTTTGGAAAGGCGGAACTTCAATATAGCTGAAACTAAGATGTCAACAGCTGAGAGATCAGAGGGCCAGTTCTACTAATATTTAAGCAAACAATAAAATTCGCATCTCGAGCGCAACACACCTATAATTTTCTAACATATTTCACAGAATGCGGCTGCGATGGGATTGCGAAAGTAGCCTACAAATTAGAAGAATTGGCGTTCATCTTTTAAGGTTTTTATTACACCAATCTATATTACATACTACATCGATCGACTTTCATCGATTGGTGTGGCATTGGCTGATCGACGGATACCGGGCGATAAACAATTGATCGACTGCCGAACGAGGCCATCGATCGACATTAATCGATTGGTAGATTTGGCTGATCGAAGAAACAAGCAGAATCTATCAATCGACGTCGACTACTTCATTCTACCATCGATCGACGGCATCGATTGACGATCGATCCGTTGGTGTAGTAACACCTTGAGTGAAATAAGTATTGATGCATGTCTTGTGTGACATAATATCATATTGTGTTCTATTTCACACCGTTACTATTAAGTTCAGCGTACCTACTTAGTTCGACCAGCTAGCCAGTAGCTGTTGGACTAGTCAATCAAAACTCAATTTAATTTTGATAATTCTCCATATCCACTTCAATTTTACTGCCTTCCCTCTCACCCAGGCTCGCATCTAATCAAAAGCCATAAATCGCGATCAACATTTATATTTTTAATTCTGCAACACTAATACATCAAGCTGATATATGTCGCGAACTGGCAGAAGTTCAGGATTTATAGCGCCTCACTTGAAGCCATCTTCTGCGGGACGCTGGAGCCTTTACTATAGAAGTTATGTTACATGTTATTCGTAGTTATAGCTTTTATAATTGACAGCTGTGCTTTTGGCTACATAATAATAAGTTAAGCAACGCTTGCCGAGGTCAGTTCATGGATGGGTCATCCCTTTCATCATCACTTTTTTTTGTAATGATGGGTATCAGACTTATTGACTAAAAGGCATCCGTGTTCCTTCTAAAGCCCTTTGCGTTCCAGGGTCGCGGTGACTCTTTCGAACAAATTCCACAACGGGTGATCATCACTTACCGAGATCCTTTCGTATCTAAGAAAGTACACTAAGCCAGTTACAGCAGTAATTTGTAGATCTTGAACAGTCGTTACTGGTAGTGAGAAGACAGAGAGGCAACCAGTCGCGCCAGGCTTAATCGTGTTACTCAGTAACTGGGTTGTGAAGTTCAAATAAACAGTCGCTCTATGTGATGTACAAGTATTCAACTACATGATTGTAGTGACAGCTGCGCTAATATAGGTAGGTTAGACATGGTACATCACTAAAACGATATTGCCAGATGCATTCGCACAGCAGAAGCTTATTTGCCTCTACGCCTATCAAACTTCTTCACATAACAAACAGCACGAGAACACAGCAACAATACAAAATAAATTATCACTATATATCACTCAAAATCAACACGCTTTTTTAAATCTCGTGTTACAGTCAAACCCTCTAAAACGGGCATAAAAGGAAACGACCAATAAATCAGCAACACGTCGCGCTAGACAAATAAAACATATATGAAACAAAAAAATCTTGTATATATGTGTACAAAATTCGCAAAAAGAATTACAAGCAATAACATGCAGTAGTGTTAATATTGGATGCGTAAGAAAACTTTCTGTTATGGGAATTTCCATCTTATGTTGTTGTGCTAAGGTCGACGTTGATGGCAGGAGACAGGCTGGTAGTGATTTAGTCCCTATCGGCCGTCAACCTGATTAATGTCGCTAGTAAATCAGCGGATTACGACAATGCGAGAAATGACGAGTCGCGGCCGGATCGCAAGCGATACTGGTGTTTGGTGCAAGCTATAGCCATAATATTAAGATTTTCTAATAAGCTAATCACAACTTTTCGGAGTAGTAATTATGGTAAAACCAAAGAAATAGACTATTTCTTTTGGAAGTCTTAAATTACTTTACTGATTGAATTATTAACTGATCATTGATATAATTGGGCCTGGTTATGCAGAAAGCAGCCATCTGGTACTTTTCTAAAAATGATGTTATTTATTTTAGTTTATGGCAATTATTTCATTTTATAAACATTGCCATTTATCCTAAAAAAAATAGTCATACTCCGTCCATTTTCACAAAGTTTATTCAACTTATTACTAAGTGCGAAATTATTTTATTTTAAGGCTTTCTTTAATCTCGCTCCCGCTTATCCCTTGCGCTAACAAGTCACTCGCATCGAATTATTGAGTAAACACGTACGTAATCGCGCGATCGTTTCATTTAGAACGAATGCAAGGGCACCGAGAGAAATATCGCTCCGTATATTTTCTAATATAAAAGTGTCAATTTCTTTTAATAGGATTTATATGAAAAATATAGTTTTGCCCATGTGAAAGGTAACCCAATCTTTACAAAAGATTTCTGAGTCATTCAGTTTCTGGTCGTAGAATGTCAGGCTGAAACTGTCCCACAGATATGAAAAGGTCTCAAGAACTGCGATGTGTCATGTTTAGTTATTATTATACACTGGAGACAGCGTCTGGAAGCATCCCACGAGATGGACCAATGACCTGGTGAAGGCCACCGGAAGGGCCTATGTCCACTTGTCCAACAATAGGCGTCTTTCGGCTGAAATGGTGATGATGAGGACTGGAGTTTCTACAATCTTAAACATAACCATCATTTTATCAGTGTATCATTTCACTTAAAGTGTGTGAACTATTCCATCCTTAATCATCGTAAATCCAGTCCAAGCTAACACATCTTTATTCACAAATTCTTAATTGAAGTAATCAGCACTATAGAAAATATGACGATAAGAACCCTGTAAGAGAAGCTTGTTAGTTCGCAAAAAAAAGTTAAATTAATTAATGAAAAAGAGAATGCTGCAAGCCATTGGTTGGCTTTTACGACACCCACGAGTCTTGGCGGCCATATGGGACCAATTTTTAGCTTAAAGTAACATAGAACTTCTATAAGCCATACAAACATTGCCAAAGTTATTGTATTTAATTTAGTTTAATCTTAAGTGAAACATGATGCCCTTAAAAAAAATTGAAAATCTGATGATAACTGGTAAATTAGAATAATAACGTTTAACGTACCATTTTAAACTTTGATTAATATTGATGGACAACCTGAACATTACTGGAATGTGAAGACGATATTTATTGTAAAAATCCCATTATTTTTTCCAAGACATTTTGTTACGAAGATCTGATTTAAGGAGTAGAATAAAAGTAACATGGTAAATAAAATTGTAACAACTTTCACTTGTCGTTATATGTACACCCAATAACACTTAAACACAAATCAACTTATTTTTTTCAAAAGTATGTTTGAATCTGCTTCCAGTTATTTATTTTTTTCAATTCACATGAAATTAATTAATCTCATCAAACAACGTCATTTATTGCAGTATACCGCACTGTTTGTAAAAGGGTTGCCCCACTTGCGTATTAGCAGTCGGCCATTCACGACCTTGCACATCAAGTTCTCCCTAGCGTTAGCCTTTCTTCAAAAGCGCTTTCCTTACCTAGTACCTACCTAATACGTGGCGATCACCAAATTTTCTAGAAATACTACCAGTCTCAAAATATATATTTTCATCAAAAAGAAATTCTGTCTACAAAATGCGTGACACCAAGCACTAACATCAAAAAACATATTTCAATACAAAAATCCCTCACAACAAAATACCACTCCAATCAATCACTCATAATTGCACACAATCCATAGAAAACTAAAATAAACTGAAAAACAAAAAAAAAACGACCCACACGTTCACAAGTTCGCGTGTGTGTGCGCAACTACGTCACATTGTAACTGACAAATTGATTTATGTCGTCGAGGGGAACACGACGAACCTAGCAAGTTTGCGCTAAGTCCGACTCGGATCGCTCGCTGCTACATGTTTGAAATTTCGAACTTTTTATGTTTTTACATTAAATTTTGGTTTAAATCGTTGAGGTCTTTTTGGAGACCTGATGTGAAATTTTTAGAGGAAAGTATGTTTTTAAGGGTATTTTGATAAAAGTGATCATTCCCTCAAAAAAAAATCAGAGTATGACATTTGTTGTATTGTATACCGTGTAACAGAATAAACGCACCTCTTACTTACTGAAATCGCGAAAACAAAATCGACTCCCCCATACATTTGTGTGCGCATACTAGACAAAATGTACCTACTGAACAGCTGATTTTAATATCGCGATTTCTGGGTTGGTCCCATAGTAAAAATTGTTCATAATAATGAGTGCAATGACCCCTTATTGCGTTTATTCTGTTACACGTTACAACTTAGTGTACGTTTCCGTTTCCATTTTCAACTAATATCCATATTATTCTGGACGCTGGTTACATACCTACACTGAGTTCTGGGCCTATATTAAATTAAAATAGTATAATTATTTTAAAGCCAAACTTGTTAAGCCACCTACGACTCGATTCTAAGTTACGTGGGTAGTTATTTTCAGGTAAACAATAAAATTCTGATCAGCATACTTGCATCTTCAATTTTACGACTTCCCAATGAATGTTATTTTTATTATTATTTTATCAATACGTGACGGACAGACAGACCTTATCTACCAACACTATATACCAAATCGGAACTTAATTGGATACATTATACATTTTTTTACTTCAAATCAATTGACACCTAAACTTTATGGTATTTGAAGCCATAAAACTCTGGGACACTAAAATTGTAGATTTAGTGGTGACCGACCAATCGCGTTGGACTTGGTTTATGGCTCTTGACCATACGCCTTACGTCACCAATCCGGAGTGTCTTGTCTCGTAAAATAGATAAATAACGATTTTCGACTTTTTATACGTCTTGATAAGATATATTTGTTATTATATGTCTTTATTGGCTTCGGTTACAGATTCAGAGTATAGCCCGCCGTTTGACGACCGGATTTTTATGTTGTTTTTAATTAAAACAAATTGTTAAATCGTTAATTGTTATCTACATTGTTAGCTTAAGATCTCTAATGTTTTCGGGGCCATTTTGATTCGCTATAAAAATCTATAAATTATTTACGTTCCTACATAATTAATAAAAAAAAGAACCCTTGTAGTAAGTAAAAATAATCGAGTCATTTGATTTGCTTACACACTGATTAGCGAATAAAATAAAACAGAAAAAAAATATTAAAAAATTAAATTTTAAATTAAAATTAATTAGTAAAAAAAAAAGCAATTCTCGTATTTTCAAGAGCGTTTCGGTCGCAGTCACAAACTGCCAAAAACACACCTAAATTCCCTTTTTGACATTGAGATAATATTGCGACTCAATCTTGAACTTGAATTAGCCCTCTGACGGTCTAGACACAGTGCCATTAAATCAGCGAATTTTAGGTGTGTACTGACCGGTGTTACTGGGCGTAATAGAAAAAAAGAAGAAAAGAAAGAAAATCAGTTTAATGTAACATGTTACAAAGCGAGCATTCGTGTAGTCAGTACGAAGAAACGAGCACGAACATGATGCGTACTGTTTGGATAACGTACTCACTGCGAATGTTACATTACGGCCCGTAACACCGGTCAGTACCCAGCTATAAAGGCTTGACGTTTTGACAATAAATAAGATGTCTTTATGTAGAAAAAGAGAAAAAGTGCTGGCACTCAACCTAATTTGAATAAATGACTTTTGATTTTGATTTTGAAATGTCTTGTCTCTATAATAATCTATGATAGATTCTCTTAAATGTCAACAAGCTTGGTAATAGTTCAAAGATTATGTAGACAGATGGTAACTGGTAATCATAACTCAGCCTCCTGTCAATGTTTTTTTCTCTCCGACATTAACCTTTAATGTAAGATTGATTTCTCCTTGATTAAATTCGTTTAGGAAGTGTAAGTCATGCGTGGTGAATAACCGTGGTTCCTGTTTACCCCTCTTTGGTAGAAGCGTGTATGTTGCAATTGTAGGGTTAGAGTAGAACTTGGGACATAGTATGGAAGTGGTTGTTTGATTTGTGATTGTTATGGAAAATCTTAGTAGGTATGTGTTGGTTACTTTTCTCTTTATTTGGTTGGGCCTGAGAAAGTTTTGGTTTAGCTTGAACCATTTTTGACGTGACAACGTCTAATAAATCGATGAACGCCGGCTGCACGCACGCAAAAGTATGACTCATTGTAACGTTACACTCATTGCAACGTTACGGTAATTTCATCAATGTTTTGTTATGACGTTGTCACGTCAAACTATCGTCCGTAAACCGACTTTGCAGTCAACCAATTTTTTGAACTTTCATCTGTCTCACTGTTACCTAATTGGAAAATAAGAGGGACTGATACATAAAATAAAAAGTGGCAATTAATAAATAAAAACAGTGGACATCTCATGGCTACGCCAAAAAATATGTAACTGCGGTCCTTATGATGCTTAAATAATTTGTTTTTGCTAAAATCTTGTCTAGTATTGCTTTGACATTTTGAAATAAGGTATTTGACTAAAACAATCTAATTAGTCCGTCAGATAGATTTCCAAAAAATATTTTATTTTTTTCTTTTGTCACGTAAACAAAAAATTAAGACGATACAGTGCGTTGTAAACTCGTGTGACGTCACTTACCAGTACACTTTTTACTGGAAAGTGACGTTACAAGCCCCCACTCTTTATCTTTGATGCGTTTTATCTTCATACCTAATGTTTTATTGATTTGATGCAATAAAAAAGACGTTTCTAATATTTTTCGATAATCTAACTGACGGACTAAATTCCACTAATATTATAAACGCGAAAGTTTGCAAGTATGGATGGATGGATGTTTGTTACTCTTTCACGTCAGAACGGCTGAACGGATCTTGATGAAATTTGGCATAGAGGTAGATTATAGTCTGGAATAACACATAGGATACTTTTCATTCCGGGATTATGTTCCCTTGAAATAATTTTCGATATAAACGCGGGCGGAGACTTGTAGAATCACATTTTTTTAACCCAGGTAACATCCCTATTATAGGGTCTTGGAAGTACATCTGTATCTCGAAGTTACTAGTTTGCAATGGTTAATAGAAAACTAGATGTCACTTTCTTGCATCGCTTTACCCTGAGGCTAATAGGCTCATGCAGGGGACAACTAAATATGAGTTGGAATATAAGCCAATTAAGTTTTAACCTACTTTCCGTAATGACTTACGGAGCCGAAACGTGGACACTCACCATAGGCCTGGTCCCAAGGTTGCTCAGCGTGCAATGGAGAGAGCAATGTTTGGGATTTCTCTGGTGGATATAATTCGCAACGAAGTCATTCGCCAGAGAACTAAAGTCACCGACATTGCGCGTAGAATAAGCATGCTGAAGTGGAAGTGGGCCGTACAGACGGTCGATGGAGCAGACATGTGTTATAGTGGAGACCGCGTATGGGCAAACGTAGTGTGGGACGCCCTACGGTACGATGGACCAATGATTTGAAGTAGGTGACTGGCAGCGGATGGATACGGACCGCTCAAAACCGGGATGGTTGGCGATCTTTGGGGGAGGCTTACGTTTAGCAATGGACGGCAATTGGTTGATATGATGATGATGAAGTTTTAAATTGAGAAAAGTGATTGTCAGTCTTTTACGACTCTTGTAAGTTGTAATTTAGCAGGATTCCATACTACGGGTGGTACATAGCTAGCCGGATAAAACTCCTTTTAAAATATACGAGAGCCATGCCAATATAATAAGCGATCTTTTTACCATTTTTAATAGTAAAACGCCTGCTCATAATATCAGACACAGCCATCTAACTTCACACAACATATTATATTGAAGTACAATGTCATAAAATGGTCCAAATTACGCGGGACCGATATCCAAAAACAATGTCCCGATCGACGAAAAACCACACCAAAAATTCAACCTTATTTTGTACAGAATAAAGTCACTTTTATGTATTGTAGCTAACGAATGCAACTACGCGACTGAATAAGTTTTTTTCAATTATAAAAGACTTAATTTGTTGTGGTACAACCAAGCGATTTTAAAGCGTTGCATTAGGGAGTAAGGTTGAGATTCGCCTGTAGGTAATAATGATATATGACCAACCAAAATCAAAAAGGTTATCCACGAAAATGTTAATATAATAGTTGCTTCAGTACTACGGGTTTTGTTGGCGTGAAGGCATAAATCAATTTTATGGCCTCATCTAAATCAAGCGCGTTTTAATGGGCGTCCCCCGTCATATCATAGCGTAGTATGATAATTTACTGCTACTATGTGACGAATGTTAGAAATAAAGGGCCCTTCGACCGTTCCCCGACCCCCCTCGCCCCCCTCCGTCGTAGGGATTAGTTTTATGCCCTAAACCGCTGTCGTAAATATGTCAGGCGTATCTCGGGCCTTCGGGAACTGTGTGTGTGAGATAATTTTTGAATTTACTTGTTATTAGTTTTGGAAGGTGGGTTTCATTCAGTCTTTGAGGATCTGTGGACTGATATTTTATTTAAAAAAAACTTGCTGTAAAATTACTTAAGTTTGAATTAAATTAATTTCTCAACTGGAAAAGTTTACTTCCATATCATTTGCCTAGCCTTTTCCCAACTATATTGGGGTCGGCTTCCAGTCAAACCAGATTCAACTGTATACCAGTATTTTACGTGGAGCGGCTGCCTACCAGACCTCCTCAACCAATTAAATGGGTAACACGGTAGTTCTTGACAAGACTGGAGTCAGATTTACTGGCTTCTGACATTCCGTAACGACTGCCAGAGATCTACAAATGACAGCCGGGACAAACGGCTTAACGTGCTTTTGGAGGCACGGAGGAAACTCGAAATGTTAAGATGGTCAACCATCCACATACCAACCATGGAAAGTGTTAACCTTGATCGACCCGTTACTGTTTTTCTTTAGCCACGAGTTTACATCCATATAAGATAAAATATTATTACAAGATAGAAGTATTGCAGAATCCGGAAAAAGTACTGGTGATAATTAAAAACGGGTCCTGATAACGTTGATTAAATGTTAATCTAAAAATATCTCAATCCCGAGTCGAACGAATGCTACTAATATTATAAATGCGAATTTGAGTATTTTATGATTCCACGCCTAAATCGGTGAAACAATTGTGATGAATTTTGGTGCAGAGGTACCATCATCGCATGTCAGCCGAAATACGTCCACTGCTAGACATAGGCCTCCGTCAAAGAGGGCATAGTCGCTTTGCTTAGCAGGCGGGTTGGCGATCGCAGTGTAGCTGTTGCAATGCACAGAGAATGCTGCTGCCCATTCTCTGGTGAGTCCCTTAGTCGCCTCTTATGACACCCACGGGAAGTGATGAGATGGTGCTATTCTTTTACGTCCGACACCATACAGAACCTGGCAAAGGTTATAGACTACTTTTTTTGCGAACATAAAACTTGAGCTTGAGCGAAGTCAGATGAACTAATTTAATTAAGACACATAGATCCGAACGCACAACGCCGGTCGATTCTGTAAACATGTCGAAGTGAAGGCTTGGGTGAAGTGATCAAGAGGTGAGCTATCAATCCATATGATCAAGATGTCACGTGATAACGAAGTGAACTGTCATTCGATTTTGATTATATGGATTGACACCTCACCTCGTGATCACTTCACCCAAGCCTTCACTTTGACATGTTTCTAGAATCGACCGGCTGGCAAACAAGGTGAACGCTTCGCCACTGTTCACCACCCCCTATGCAAGCCAAAAACAAAATGTGATCGTTCCAATTCTCGCTACTACAATTCATTCAAAACTTTCGACTGTATTTTCGTCTAAATCATTCACACAATAAAGGAAGACGTTCTAAGTTGCGTTAACTTAATATACTTAACTCATGCTTAATGCTCTGCGAAGATAGCAACGTTCGCATTTCTGAGTAAGTTATTATTAGGTCGTGTTTAATAAGGATATGGGTTAGTGGGTCTGTAACTTGTGTGTGATTAGCAGAGATCGGTATAGGTAGACTTAATTTATCTAATGTTCGTGGAAGTAAGTAACATAGAGTTGATAAAATCCCGGAATCATAAATGGAATCATGACAATTAAAACCCGGGAATATAAAAAAAAATGAACAGGACTTTGAGTATAGTTACAAATTATTGATTTGAAGAATCAAAAGAAGAAAAAGTTGTGCGAAAACAAAGCAATTTGACAGTTATAGTTGGTACGGAACTCTAAAAACATAATAAGATTCTTCAATAACATAATTTTGTTCAAATGTACCTATTCAAAGCGCAATAAGTAATTTTGCAATTTCTTAAATCCCGGGATACAATCGACATGTTTATGGTTCCGGGATTTTAGAAGAGGTTTTATCAACTCTATGTCACTTACTTCCACGAACATTGGGTAAAAATAGTCTACCTATTCCGATCTCTGGTGATTAGTTTGTTTTAAATAAGCTTTCGATTTTTTTTGAGATAATTGTGCTTTCCCATAGTAGATTTGTTTTTGTACAAACTTATTTTAAAGTTTTATAAAAGGATGGTTCCTGGCTAATCATCTACTATACTATGACGTACCATGATTCCGTTGTAAAAAACTATGGGTGACGCGTATATATGGTCAAGGAACATAATTTATTAGCACTTTTGACGATAATTCTCAGCTAATTAAACTTGACTAAGACAATAAGGTTCTAAGTAACTAGCTTACATAAAAATATGTAGATCTGTACCATATGACTGCAATAAAAATTAACTCAAAAAAAATTGACTGTCTGTGAAGTCGGGTTACGGACGATAGTTGAACGCGACAACGTCATAACAAAACATTGATGAAATGATCGTAACGTTAAAATGAGCGTAACGTTACAATGAGTCATCCTTTTTCGTGCGTGCAGCCGGCGTTCATCGATTTAGTAGACGTTGTCACGTCATAAAAAACTCAAAAACTCAAAGCATTTATTTCACTTAAACCATTACTGGCCCTTTTGACCCTGTGAAACATAACATATCACAGGTTTAAAAAAAAATATAAATACATTTTTAGTGCATACTCTGCCCACAACAAAACAAACATGCCATGGGCATCTCAGATAAAGATATGAGATACTATCTCCGAGGCTATAATAAAATACTTTGATTTGACGAAAATACAGTCGTTAGTCGAGCCAGATTACAATAGACTGGCCAAGTGTAGCTTAGTTTAGTTTGATGGTGTTCCGTAGGTAGGTAATAATTGTAAATTATGCAGGACACACTGGTACTGGATACTGTTCATCCCAGGATTTCTGAGAGCCTTATCAAGTCTAAGGTTCGCTGTAAAATTGTTTGATCAAGTTTTCGTATGAAAAAGTTAAAGGACTGTAGAATTAAAATTACAGGAGTTTTCAGAAACCGAGACCAAATTATCTATTTTACTAATGATCAGGGATTCGAATGAAAGCGTTTTTGAGCACACATACAGGCAGGGAATAACTAAATCTTACTTAAGGATAATTAATGTGTTTAATAAAAAGCCGCAATATCTTTATTTGACAAGTCTCAGTTATTGAAAACACCGTAAACAGTGTGTTTCATCATAGGTCGAGTCGGCTCCCAGTCAAACCGGATTTAGCTGAATACCAGTATTTTACGTGGAGCAGCTGCCTATTAGACCTCCACAACCCATTAATTGGGTAACACGGTACGGCCTTCTTCTTGATAAGACTGGAGTCAGATTTTCTGAAAATCCATAACGAATGCCTAAAATTTACAAAATGACAGTCAGGACCAACGGCTTAACGTGCTTTCCAAGGCACGGATGAATCTCGTTATGTTAAGATGGTCACCCATCCACAGACCGACCTCGGCAAGCGTTGCTTAACCTTGAAGATCGATCCGTGTGGTTGTTATTATTTATCTACTGTGTGTTTCTTTTACCAATATTTTTTTTTTCTTTTTAATTGTGATTTGACAGCCAATTTACCAAACAGAAATTGAGCTTAGGCTTTTAGAAATCCAGGTAAAGGCTACCTACTCTAAGCACCTGTCAACGAGGCATCTACTTGTCTGTTAATTATGTCTCCTGTACAAAATGCTTTTAAGAGTCGATAACCTCGAAGTGTGGGGTATCGGCGTGACATGTGATGTTTTGTAACTGTTTACTGAAACATAGGGGCGGTACTCCTTTTTAATGGTGTTATGGGATCTTTACCGATATATCCATTTTTTTTGGATCATTTTTCATTTAGACAAGGGCTCTAGATCAATTTAGTGTCATTTTCTCGCAGCAACCTATTTTTAAGAAGCCTTTGTATCGCTAGGGCTAGTGCTTGCCAGGGTTGCGGAATTTCTTTGAAAGAAAAACGTCACCGCGGCCCTGGAACGCATAGGCCATTCGGAGAAACACGGATGGGTTTTAGTCAGTAAGAGTCAGACACCCCCTTCCGCTCCACCCAGAGTGGAAGGAGTCATTTGATGATATCACATCCTAATAAAAAAAAGCGATAACTGTCACAAACTCTTCTAATTTCCGTATTCTTTGAAGAGTTTTTTGACTGTCGCTGAAATGATGTTGCGAAATTCAAAACTTTTTGAGCATTGACCCTGTAAAATTATCAAAAATTGAAAACATGAAACCCAAAGTTTATTTTGAATGGAATTGATTTTGAATGTCTTTTACATTCAAAATCAATTCCGTTGTAAAATATTGTTTTCCAAATTAGGCTTTCTAATCAAATCTTAGCCTTTTGTATATTTCCGATCAATCCTCACCAAAAAAGCCTCTACAAACGGAACCCCAAAAAACAATGACCTCATTCGCTTAACGTGTAGGCAAAATATAATAAGCAACATGAAATTTATGTCCGACATAAATTTCATTAATTACCTACTGCAATGATTAATTGCCGTAACTATGGTATATTTAACGAAAATAATCATTATTATTGAATAACATATCGGTCTGAGATGGATATATTGATAGTTGATAGTTACAATTGATTAAATTCTGATGGTTTTGCGATAGTCATTAGTTTCGGGATGCAGTGGGAGTGGTTTATGGGTTTCGGTTTTGTAAAGGGATTGTACTTTGAACTTGAAAGGGGTATAACTTGAGGATTTATGTTTGTTATGCACATTTGAAAATAATATGGTAATGTCCCTTTCGATCTGGATACTAGGCCACGAGGAAAACTGTTTCTTGAAAGTTTTGGACACCAATATTTTCACAGCAGGAAGGTAGCGGAGTTGAAAGATTCTGTTGTGGCAACCGCGTACCGGAAGATGCAGCGTTGGAAGGCCTACCACAAGGTGGACCGATGACCTCGTCAAGGCCGTAGGAATATGTTGAATGCGAGTTGCACTGGACCGGGCGAAGTGGCGGGACTTGGGGCTGGCCTATGTCCAGTAGTGGACATCTTTCGGCTGAAATGATCACGATGAAAGGAAGGCGATATGCTTGATTTGTTAACTTTATTTTCAGCTACTCATAGTAAATTGTGATCATCAGTATCTTTGCACTATCTTATTACCACACAACTTTACAAGTAGCATCTTAATTTACAAGACGCAAAATGAAAAAAAAAAATCCTTCCATATTATGAAAATCATCACAAAAATCAAGATCATCTTATCTTTCATTGTATCAATACGAAGACTAAACGCGGTACCAAAAGTAACATTAAAGTGAGCTCACAAACAGGAATGCGAAGTGACACATTGACCGTTTGGTGTCCGCAGCTCATAGATCAGGATCTGTCTGTCGCTCTCGCTGAAATAAATAATGACAGTGTCGATGGTTTATGCGAGATGGAAACAAGAATTCAATTAATTCAGCATTTATGCTGTTTGAACCTACGTTCAAACCTTTTTCTGTCGTGGTCTGTCAGTTCTTACTGACTAAAACCCCCCCGGTGTTCCATCTCCCACCTACGCCGAGATCGCGGGATCATATGCAACTTCCGTCCGGCTCCCTGACTATGCGGTACAGGAATCTCCCGAAACAGCCATGCCCCGAGAGGACCTGCGTCGCACGAAACGACAGGGAGCCGTGCCTTCTCCCAAGCCATAGGTCGAGCACCGGCTGGATGGCCTCGATGGTGGCGAGGCCGGCGGAAGGGCTTGAAAGCCTGTCCCGCTATTCACCACCAGGACCTTGCTGTGGGTCTGTCTCGCACACAGGACACAACATTATGCTGAGCTATGGACAAAGATAAAAGATACGACTGGTTTTAAAGGGTTTTGAATTGTTTTGATAAATGAGAGAGGACAAATAACGATGATGATGACTAAAAATGATCTTGACCCTTAATAAGGAATGGAGTCAGGACGTTACTCTATGCCAAGACGAGATTTTTCCTATATCAACGTGGACCCTGTCATCGCAACTAGAATCTGGATAATGGCGCCACGTGAAAAGAAACCGTATGCTCAATAGTAGGATAAGTCGGGCACTGGATGATAATGAGGTTCCCACTCAAACTGACCACCAGATCATTAACCCAATATGCTGCTACGTCCAGCGATACCTTCGACGTTGCTGTATGTGTCCCGACTGCATCACTCCACGAAGGTTGAGGAGATCTTGGAGTACATGAAGGTGAAGACCAAGTGGACCTTGAGGGTCGAGAAGTTGGAGCAGCGTCACAACACCAACTTCAAGTCGTTTGTGGTGCGGGTTCCGACACAATATCTCGACACGTTCCTTAAGGAAGTGTTTTGGCCGAAGGGTGTAGTCTACCGACGTTTTCGCGGCAGGCTACGCGACACCGCGCAGCGCAACTCGACGCCGTCACTTCGTGTGTCTTAGTTTATAAGTTAAGCAAGATTAATATGTATAAGTTTATTTTTTTGTATGTTTAATTTGTGTATTTTATCTATGGGCCTTAGTTGCCTGATAATAAATAATTATTATTATTATTAACAATGAAATAGTAGGTGAACACTTAAACCAAGTAACAAATACTTATTCAGAACTAGAAAGTAACAAAACTTAGTTCACAAAGATTATTATGTTGTCTCTCTCACCTCAAATTTACGATGCACATAAACAGCCTACAATATTTTGATGACATACTAAATTTTTACCGAAGGAATCACATCCGAGGGAATTTTGTTCTCTTTTTAATGATATGGACCACTAAACACTTTATAGGGTACGGAGGCCATAATAAAACACGCGAAACATTTAAATAATTACATTACGACTTTGTCGGATGAAAAAAGCCATAAAACGACTTCAATTTTTACGACTTTTTTACCGATTGAAGGGAATAATGTGTATGTGCGTAGATTGTGTTTCCTTGGTAAGATTTCTTGTATGTTCTTGTATAACTGGGATCAGATAAAGTGTTACTGTTGATGATTATCATCACAGCTTCACATGCTAAACAGATAGATCTATTTATACTAATATAATAAGGCTGAAGAGTTTGTTTGTTTGAACGCGCTAATCTCTGGAACTACCAGTCGGATTCTTTTTGTATATGAGAGCCACATTCTTGAGGAGTGTTATAGGTTACACGGGAACGGGAAATTCCGACGAGAACGGGAAAAACGGGATATGCGCGTATGAAGTCGCGGGCAAAAGAAGTGTTCATAAATCTGTCTCAGTTCTCCTCAAACTGCCAAGCCTTCTCCCAACTATGTTGGGATCGGCTTCCTGTCTAACCGGATGCAGCCAAATACCAGTATTTCAGCGATTGACTATCTGACGTCACCAACCCATGCCTAGGGGAATCGTAGTACCCAGTTGCTGGGTTGTTGACACCAGTCAGATATCCTGGCTTCTGACTACCCGGCACAGCTTAAAGTGCTTTCAGGCACTGAGGAATCATGGTCACCCATTCACGGACTGACCTTGATAAAATTTGCTTAACCTTGATCGACCCATACGGCTGTTATTATTTAGCCGTGAGCTCCTCAGTTTGTCTCAGTTTTCTTATGTTTGTTGAATAGCCAAGCTTGAGCCGAGTTCAGTAAAAAACCCATGGACTTTGTTCAATAATTGCGACCTTTTGTCGGGTGAGCATGAACAAGAGTCTCTTGCGCAGTCATTGGTTCCACCTGCAGCGATCCTACTTGACTGGAAATATTGAGCACCCTATGTAGCTGAGTGTGTCTGCTCCGCATAGGAAGAGTGATGGCTGCCTTTTTCTCCCTTTCATTGGCTTCACATCCTCGCAAAAGTATGCGTTTCATGGAACATACAAATACTTCCCGACCATCTAGCAATAGCTATTTATACACTGCTGCCTCCCCGAAGTGCCGCCACGCCAAGACCGGTCCTATACGTCTCAAATTCAGTGTATTCCCGAGGCCTTCACCAGGAATTTGGTCTACCTTGTGGAAGGCCTTCGTACGCTAACACACCATTCAACGCTATTCAAAGCCTGAAAACAGTGAAGGACCATTTTCTTATACATTCATCAGAACATAAATTCAAAAATCAAAATGTAGCATAAATAAAAGCAAAGTATAAAGCGGTCCATGAATAACTCATAGGATTGTTTCATTTCATTTTATTACGCTGTGTGCCAGTCACACGGAATTTTGTATAATACACGAATGTGCAAGCTATAAAAACGTTGTTTTTATAGGTTTAATAACTTCACTGGGTATGTTGCACTAAAATGGCTAAATTGTAAGCTTTGAGCGATCGTAGCCGGCATTGAATTTATTATGAGAGTTGCAAAGTCGAATTTATTAAAAAAAATATATATTTATAAATATTTTGTAAATATTATGTAAAGTGTTGTAAAATATTTTAGAAGGGATCCTCATTAATTCTAATTGCTTCAGTTTATCTCGATATTTCAGATGATGAATTTTCCTTTTTTACTTGTGCTATAAGACCTTGCTTTTAACCAAAATGGACAATTCTAGGTCAACTGGAAGTACCCTATAGGTTTTGGGTCGAAAACCTATATGGTAGTTCCCGCTGACCTATAGTAGGCGCCAGATAAATGTGGAATAAAGTATATTGACCTTTCCCTAATAACTGTTCATAGGTACCTGAACAATTAAATATGAATCGTTTTTCATTATTAGACAATGTTAAGGATCACGAGAGATGATGATTCGGGACAGCTTTGTGTCATTAATTCCGTTTTTCAAATTAAAAATGTCAATAATTGTAGGTGGGTCAATGACCGTTATTCCACGATTATCTGGCGCCTACTATAGAATCACGAAATTTGGCAAAAAGTTGAAAATTAAAGGGTGTCCCCATACATACATAGTTGACGCCTGCCACCAATAAAAATGATACCAATTTTATTATGGCGGTATAATGGGTAGGTACGGAACCTGTTTTTTTATATTTCTATGTACGGAACCCTCGGCATACGAGTTCGACTCGCACTTGACCGGTTTTTTTTTGTTTTCATTACAAAAGAAAAATATGTGTCCAATATTTTTTGGAAATCTATCTGACGGACTAATTAGATTTTTTTTAGCCAAATACCCTATTGCTCTTGTAACTAACATGCGCGTCTCCAGGACAAAGTTTTATTAGTTGTACTTTATCAAATATCACCCACGTAGTTCCCGTTCCCGTGGGAGTACGGGGATAAAATATAGCCTATGTTACTCGCTGATAATGTAGCTATCCATTGCTGAAAAAATGTTTGAAATCGGCACAGTAGTTTTTGAGTTTATTCATTACAAACATACACACACAAAAATACAATTTTTTCCTCTTTATAACATTATATATAGTATAGATGTAGTTTCTTAACCACTACACAAAAAACAAGATACACCCATCCATACACCATACCCTTCACCGCCTCTTTAATTCCCCATCATCAAAATAATCCCTCTTAGTAATGTAAAATCCTCCAAAAAAAACCCTGTAAAAACTCTTTTCGCAATGTTATTGCAGATTGCTGACGTGACAAATGCCGACGTTGACGTTGCAACACTGACGTCCGACGGTACGACCCTCGCGGGGGTGAAAAATGGGCCGTGTAATGCGGCCTTTATTGCTAAATTAATATCATTCAGGGGACTGATTTTTGATTGGTTATTGAAAAATTTTTGAGTTTTTGTGCTTTTTGATTGAATCGCTGTGACACGGAAGATTTAATTTTTCACTTGAGTTTTTTCGTCAGTTAGTGGTGTTGAGGCAAACAACTGACTTAAGTACAGAAGAAAGGTGATACTTCGGATGGTTAAAAAATCTGCCAAGCCCTTTCCTAGTTAGTCGGGTTCCAGTCTAACTGAATGCAGCTTAGAACCAGTAATTTTTATGAATCTACTGCCTATCAGTGACCTCCAAAACCTGATAACTGAAAAATACGGATTCTGACTATCCGTAACGACTAACGTGCAGATGATACGATAGGTACACGTACGACGTGATATTACGATTGATGATTGCAGTTAAAAGTGGTCTTTCCAACAGTTTAAAGAAACTATATCTATACATATAATAAAAATGTAACGGATCGCTGTCTGTACATGGAAGATATATGAGGAAAAATATTATTGGGACCTTTATCAACGCAAATAGCACCCAAAACAACGATTGTTGGAATTTTTGTCTGTTCATCTGTTTGTGTGCACGCTAATCTCAGAAACGGTTTATCCGATTTAGGTGTGATCACTAATACATTGTGGTAAGCTTCACTTAACATTTAGTGTTTGTTTCATGTCAATCGGTTTATAAATAAGAAAATATGCCAATTTAAAGAATCACGTCGCACATTTGTTAAGCTATCTATATCCATCTATTCTTTCTCTGTTCATTACTAAACTTTATAATCTTAAAATAAAAATGTCTGCCCCAAATAACTAGTCCACGCGGACGAAGTCGCGGGCAAAAGCTAGTCAGAAATATAAATGTGATTTTGCAGCAAATATTCGAGTTCAAAAACCTCTAAACAATTTCCTCAACATTTCCACCCAAGACCACTTCACCCTCACCAAACACTCGCAAGTAACCTAACATTAGCTCAAACCTACCTAACCCTCAAAAATCAGTAAATAACAGCCGCCAGTAGCAGACACATAACTCACCCCCTCCCACCCGTCATATTTCCATCATATGCGAGCAAAAATACAACTAGATTCATTATCAGCCCGATACATCACCCCCCGTAATGGCCGGGGGTGAACGAGGACCGTGGGAGGGGGCCAGGTTGATTCATAACCTATAAATCAATGGACTAGGGCGAAGTAATAGTCCAAATATTGTGCGCATACTAGGGTAGGTCGAAATGGTCATCCCTTAAAGAAGCTTGATTTGTGCGTAATTTTCTGATTTTTGTTTATGTTTTGTTTACTTTGATGTGGGGTGGTGTTTTGGGTTTCTGAGATCAGGGGTAGTTGAAGTAGCTGAGATGTGTTTGGTATTTTATGTGCCCGAATTTTGTGGTTTGTGCATACTCGTAATCAATTTGAATGAAGACTTGAGTGTATGCACGCTTAAAAACTTTATGTTTTAAGAAGATACAAAGCTTGGGATCACTAAAAGATAAAATCAATGAAGCTGCCTAGTAAAGTTATTTTTTTCACACATACATTTAATTGGTCCAAAATATAGTTTTTTTTTTCAATATTATTGATAGTCTCCCGTTCAATCACTATCTGACCTGATAGTTTTTTAGGGTTCCGTACCCAAAGGGTAAAACGGGACCCTATTACTAAGACTCCGCTATCCGTCTGTCACCAGGCTGTATCTTATGAACCGTGATAGTTAGACAGTTGAAATTTTCACAGATGATATATTTCTGTTGTCGCTATAACAAAAATTAGTAAAAAACAGAATAAAATAAATATTTAATACAACAAACGTGATTTTTTTGCCGTATTTTTTTAATGTAGATTGATTTGCTCTTGACTCAAGTTACCGATGATGATGGGGTCGACGAAGAAACCTTGTCTGGAAGTTACATATTCGAATTAATTTGTCATCAAAACATTCTCATTCTACTAAAAAACTTGCAATATCAACACTATTTTGGAAGCAGCTGTTGCATACACCAAAACCATTATTCTACACGTTTTTACAACACTGTCATTCAACCATTAGCACTGCGAGCTCTGCTTACCCCTAAAAACTCCAGTTATCAGGTGCCACGTCGCTCACTACGCGTATCTACTTGTCGATCGACAATCCTTCGTCAGCCGCTGTGCGCGACTGTATCTCCGACAGACGTCAGTCAACCCGAGAGACGATTGAATAAAATGTCAATTTTCCACTTACAACCACTATTTATTTAAATACTGAGCCACACGGATCGATCTTCAAGGTTAAGTAACGCTAGCCGAGGTCGGTCTGTGGATGGGTGACCATCTTAACATACCGAGACTCCTCCGTGCCTCGGAAAGCATGCTAAGCCGTTGGTCCCGGCTGGCATTTGTAGATCTTTGACAGTCGTTATGGATTGTCAGAAGCCAGGAAATCTGTCACCACTCTTGCTAAGAAGTAGGTACCGTGTTACGGAGTTGTGGGGATTCAAGAAGCTGTCGTTTTCACGTAACATACTGGTATTCAGTCGAATCAGGTTTGACTGGAAGCCGACCCAAATAGAGTTGGGAAAAGGCAGGTTGGGTAATGACCACTATTTATTTGAATACTGAACCTTTATTAGCATAGTAGAATGATTTTTATTTATGCGAATCTTGTAGTCTCATGATTTATTGAACATTAAGATAAGTTATTTTTGTGAGGTAAGGTAATTTAGAACCTGGTTACTGGTTGGCCATGATGGAATTATTTCCTAGATTCAATTACGTATAGTCACGCTAATCGACTAAAAATAATCAGGCTACTTCGTTTTTCTTTGTTCAATGAAATAATTTTAAACTACTAAATAATATGGTAAATGTAAAATTGTGTTTTTTTTTCAATTGTAATTACTGGATGCAGGACAGAAGTGGAATGGGACACGTTTTGAAAGGGACAATTTAAATAAGAAATAATTCCTTGAGTTGAGTTCAAAAGTACCTGTAAATAACTAAATGCTTTGAGTTAAGTTTGAGTTTCCGATTACTTAAATTCTTTCTTTAATAGAAAATATGTAATAGGCCAGAACAGTAAACGGTTCCTGCTGTAAAGCTATCTGGTAATTAGAATAAGTCTAAAATATCTATAAAACAGTATCTGGCTGGATTTTATACAAAAAAAGTATTAAACGTCTTCTCAATCGTATCTATCCCAATACAGATTATATCAGTAGAAGTATTTGAAGCATTTCTTATTATTGTTCGTTCGGCGATCCTTCGTCAGCTGTCGGCGACTGTATCTGTGACGCGTGTCAATCAACTCGCGAACGATTCAATAAACTGTCAATTTTGTACTTACGCCCTTGTTTTTGTGGAGCTTTTAGAGTGGATTCGATTTCATTGTTAGGTGTTGAATTTTTGTGTTGTTATTTTTAAGTTAGTTTAGTTTTTAGAGAATTGTTTGACAGTTAATTTTGCTTACGTAAACTATATACCTAATCATTTTTTCTGCAGCAGACTGCTGCTCCTTCTTCGTGCAGACAAGTCTTTTGCACGATTTTTTTTTGCACAAGTAGGAAACTTAATACATCAAGCCATTTTAACAACTTAATTTTGGGCTAACAAACCAGGATGGTGAAAACAAAACAGAATCAAAACAAATCTATTTGTAACTTTCAAGAGTTTCAAGTTATTATTAAAAACGCTGATTCAGCAAAAATCTTAAGCACACTTTGAATTAAAAACGTGTTTCATAAAAATCACAAAAACTTCCTCTCCCTACCTCCAAAATTATTAATATACCCACAATAATCCAAAAACGCGCTAAAAGCATCAATAAACATAGCCAGTCACTACTGAACCATTTGAAACGAAAAAAAACAACAGATGCTGACAAAAGAAGTCTTTTGTCAGCTCGCGCGACTGACATTTGTCAATCAACCCTCGCGCCTGTCAGCTGTCAATGACAATTAATGGCCGCCCATACAAAGTTTTATGGCTTTTATTACCCGAATTGTATGAAAATGATTAATGCAAGCACTAATGCAAATCCACGCGGGCGAAGCACGGAGTCACTTATTGTGTTTTTCGTAGTTTTGTATAAAATTGATTTATTGCGAATTTTGCAGTTACGTCCTTGTGCGTGGTGACTGTGGGCGGCGTTGTGTGTAGGTCATTATTGCTTCGAATGAATGAATCGAAACTTTCTGGAACAGATTGTAGAAGTGAGCCGATTTCGGTCACAACTAATTCGCATTCCTGGACTCCTCATGGCCGCTTAATTTGCTGCTCTTTTTGCGTTTCAAAAATAATGGTTACTGATGCTAATTAATAATGATGGATAAAACGAAATCAATATTGAAGGGACCCTTTGCCCCTTTTCCCACCGAGAGTGTCCCCACGTCCCCACCGAGAGTGTCCCCACGTTGCCGTCGTGGTGGGGCTTGTGTGTCTCAATGATCTTGGAGCTCTGCCGGTAGAGTTACTCATGCCGGAAAGGTCCAAGTGAGAGACCAGACAAAGCGGGACACGAGAGGGGCACACCGTTCGGAGACCTGAGCAGTGTTCGGGTCGTCGGACGGTGTGCGTTTCGAGTGGAAGTTTGCTTACTGTTCTCTGGTACGCGTCTGCTCATCAGACGTGACTGTGAGGACAGTGAGCAAGCAGCGTGAGAGAGGCCCTGTGAAAGGGCGTAGGGGTGAGGGACCACACCCTTTAAAAGGAACAAATTATGAACAAGACTCACGAAAGAGAATTACCCCAGGGCGGTACCAGCTGCTCAGCAGATGGAGAATCCGCCACGCTCCCATTGGGAGCGTCAAGCCCCTCGTATTCTGGGGGGGGCAACGTAGGTCTTCAACCGCTTGCCAGTGGCAACATGAGCCGAGGAGGCTCCCGATCAGCGTCCTTTGAGGACCTGATCCGGCACAATTTTAAAGCGCCTGACAAGGTGGCGGGTAGGCGTGGCGCGAAAGATCCGGCCAAACTGTGGCGGAAGAGCCCGCTGACGTGTGGGGGGGATGTGGGGTCAGACTCTGACTCCGCATCTGGCGTCAGCTCACCAAGCTCGGAGCGAGAGGGAGTTGAGGCTGCTGCGGAGAACTCTAAGTTCTTCCGCAAGCGCCCTAGACCGGAGGACGACCGAGGGTCGACCTCCAACAGTGAGATGGCCTCGGCCCGTAAAATCCCCACCAGCAGGCGGGGTAAGGGCCGAGAAGGAGGCAGGGGGAGGGGGCTCACCTCCCAGGAAGCTGCCCAGCGAGCCGCGAAGCTCGCCGAGGAGGAGCGCCACCCTGGAGTGACTGGTCGGGAGGTCCTCCCCTCGGCATCTATCGGCGGTGAGCTGGTCATCGCTGGCGTTGGCGGCTCCGATAAGGAGCGCCAGGCCAGGTTTGCGGAGGCCGTTGAGGCAGCGGTCCGCGATGTGGCCTTGAAGAGGACCCAGGCCTCGAAAAACAAGGCCATAAGCGCGGCGTCAGCCTCCATTCTGGCGGCAGCGGAGGCCAACTACAGCGGGCTTTCGTCGACGGACGAAATGTCTAAGCTGCGGTCGGAGGTCACCCGCCTGGCAGCCGCCACGGAGCTTCTCCAAAAGGAGAATGCGAAGCTCCGGGCAGACCTGGCCGGGCTTCGAGGAGCCAGCTTAAAGGAGGCACCTCAAGGGGGAAGCAAGCATGGGCCAAGCCAGACCTTGCCTGCGGATGACCAGCTCCTGAATCTGGTGCGGCAAGAGCTGGCTGCCTTTCAGGGGAGGTTCCAGGACCGGTTCTCTACCCTGGAGAGGATCGTTTTGCGCCCCCCGCTGGCGGCGAGCCAGATAGCCTCGGGCCAAAAGAAGGCGGCCTCGTACGCAGCCGCTGTGGCTGCCAAACCGGGGTCCTCCGGAAAGTCCGACCGAGGGGTCGCGGCGGCTCTGGGAAAACCGGCACAGGCACAAGTGGCAAAGGCGCCAGCGGTGCATAAGCCATCACCGCCTTCAAAGTCCCCGCCTTTAAATTCACCTGCGGCGGAAGCCGGATGGCAAGTGGCCGGGGAGAAGAAAAAGGCGGGCAAGGCAGCCAGGAGGGCACGGAAACGGGGGAAGAAGCGGCGGAAAAAGCAGCGTAGCGTCGCGGAAAGGCTTCGCGCCCCGAAATCCGCAGCTGTAGTGATCACACTACAGCCGGACGCGGAAAAGAGGGGCGTGACGTACCGCGACGTGCTCTCGAAGGCGAAGGAGGCGGTTAACCTGGGGGAGCTCGGCATCGCTGGGGGCCTCCGACTAAAGGTGACCTTGACTGGGGCCCGGATGTTGGAGATCCCCGGTGCAGCCAGTGGCCCGACCGCTGACGCTCTGGCTGAAAGGCTAAGGGCGTCCTTAAATGCGGATGAGGCCCGAGTGTCCAGGCCTACCAAGCGCGTCGACTTGCGTATTCAGGGCCTGGACGACTCCGTCTCCGAGGGGGAGGTGTCGGCCGCCGTCGCCAGGACTGGGGGGTGCTCTGCCGATCAAGTGAAGGCGGGCACCATACGTCCTGACCACACCGGCATGCGAACGGTTGTGGTGAGCTGCCCCGTGACGGCGGCCAAGAAGATAACGGAGGGCGGTAGGCTCCTTGTGGGTTGGGTTTCTGCGCAGGTCAAACTGCTGGAACCCAAACCTCTGAGGTGCTTCCGCTGCCTGGTGGGCAACCATGTGGGAGCTGTTTGCACCTCGGAGGTTGACCGCACCGGTCTCTGTTTCCGCTGCGGTCAGCCCGGTCACAGGGCCGGCTCGTGCAACGCCACGCCGCACTGCACCGTATGTGCGGCAATTGGCAAGCCGGCCGATCACTGGGCTGGGGGCAAGGCCTGCGCTCCGCCCGCCAAAGCTGGGGGCAAAAGGAAGCCCTCCGCCACCGCCGTCTCCGCCGTCGCCACCGCCGCCGCTGCCTCTACCGCTGCCGCCGCCACTACAGCGAATGCCGCGGTGGAGCCCTTACAAAGGGCTCGGGAGGAGGCCGTAATGGAATGCCAATAACGGCACCATTACGCTTCCTCCAGGCGAACATCAACCACTGCGCCGCCGCTCAGCACCTGTTGCTCCAGAGCTTGGCGCAGTGGTCGATCAACATCGCCGTGGTCGCTGAGCCGTACCTTGTCCCGCCCAGGTATGACTGGGTGGAGGACCTCAACGGCTCAGTGGCCCTAATTTCTTCGGCCGCCGCCGGTACCCCGTCTCTCGAGAGTGTCAGGAGAGGACAGGGGTGCGTAGCAGCACGGTTTGGGGAGATTGTAGTAGTGGGGGTCTACTTCTCTCCGAACCGATCTCTCGCCGAGTTCCACAACTCCCTTAGGGAGTTGGTTGTTGTCGTCGCCGGGTATCGTTCCCTCCCCGTGCTCGTACTCGGGGACTTCAATGCCAAGCACTTGGCTTGGGGTTCCCGTTATACGGACACGAGGGGTAGGATGGTGGAGGACTGGGCTCTGGAGGCAGGCCTAATCGTCCTAAACCGGGGTTCTGTCCCCACGTGTGTGCGGATGCAGGGTGAGTCGGTGGTGGACATTTCGTTCGCCAGCCCTGCTCTGTCACCGCGTGTCGTCGACTGGCGCGTCATGGAGGAGGTGGAGACGTATTCGGACCACCGGTACATCCGGTTTGACGTCTCCACCCAGACCTCAACCGCGCCAGTCCGAGAGACCCCGAGTGGTCCGCGGTGGGCGCTGAAGCAGCTGGACCGGGAGCTTCTCCTAGAAGCCTCGATCGTGCAGGCCTGGGTGTCACCACCAGACAGGCCTGCTGACATCAACGACGAGGCGGAGTGGTTCCGGGAGACCATGTCCGAAATATGTGACGTGGCAATGCCCCGGGTCCGGCCAGGACGCGCCCGCCGCCAGGTGTACTGGTGGTCGCGGGAGCTGGCATCGCTGCGCGAGGCATGCGTTGCTGCACGGCGCCTGTACACCAGGCATCGCAGGCTCCGCATCCGGCCTCCGGATGCGCAGGCCAGGGAGGCGGAGCTGTACGAGGAATACAGAGTTGCGAAGGCCGCCCTCCAAGCGGGGATCCTGCGAGCCAGGGATCTGGCTCGTAAGGAGATGCTGGAGTCTCTGAACGGAGACCCGTGGGGACGCCCTTATAAAATGGTGCGGGATAAACTCCGCACCTGGGCCCCCCCGTTGACGCAGAGTCTCCGGCCCCAGCTGGTGGAGGACGTGGTGAGCGCTCTGTTCCCTTCGAGAGGGGAGCATGCTCCCCCGCATATGGCTCCGCCACCTGCGGTGCCCGATGCGGACCACACCGACGTCGGCGACGACGATGACGACGCTCCGGAGGTGACTGAGGTAGACCTGAGAGTGGCGGTAAACAGGCTGAAGGCCAAAAATACCGCCCCAGGACCCGACGGCTTACCTGGGAAAGCCTGGGTCCTGGCCTTGGAGGCTCTCGGGCCTCGACTAAGGGGGTTCTTAAGCGCATGCTTGGAGAGAGGCCAGTTCCCACTTCGTTGGAAGACGGGGAAACTGGTCCTCATTAAGAAGCCTGGGCGCCCTGCGGACTCTCCGTCCGCTTACCGGCCCATCGTGCTGCTCGACGAGGTGGGCAAGCTCTTTGAAAGAGTCATAGCAAACCGCCTCGTCGGGCACCTGATAAGGGTGGGGCCGAATCTGGCGGAGAACCAGTTTGGTTTCCGCACGGGGCGCTCAACGGTGGATGCCATCATGCGCGTGAGAGCCCTCACGACGGGGGATGCGGTGTCCCGGGGCAGGGTCGTCTTGGCGGTGTCTCTTGACATCGCCAATGCCTTCAACTCCTTGCCCTGGAGTTGCATCAGGGAGGCACTCCGGTATCACCGGATGCCAACCTACCTCCGTCGCGTGGTCGAGGCCTATCTGACGGACAGGGCCGTCATCTACCCCGGTCACCGGGGAGAATGGAACCGGCGAGAGATGTCGTGCGGTGTTCCACAGGGTTCGGTTCTGGGGCCGCTCCTGTGGGACATCGGCTACGACTGGGTGCTGCGCGCCGACCTCCCTAGCGGCGTCAACGTAGTCTGCTACGCTGACGACACGCTAGTCTTGGCACAGGGGGGGTCGCACCAGGCGGCGGCCGAAGTGATGACACGCGGGGTTGCGACAGTCGTTGAGAGGATCCGGCAACTGGGTCTCGAGGTGGCCCTGCACAAGTCCGAAGCCATGTGTTTTTATGGTTCTCGGAACAGGCCACCAATGGGATCCCAAATAACGGTAGGAGGGGTTCACATCGGCGTCGGGTCGACGATCAGGTACCTCGGGCTCGTTCTCGACAGCCGATGGAACTTCGAGGAGCACTTCCGACGTTTGGCTCCAAGACTGGAGCGGGCCGGGGCTGCCTTCAAGCGGCTCCTGCCCAATCTAGGGGGTCCAAACGCCTCCTGCCGGAGGCTCTATGCGGGGATCGTGCGGTCCATGGCCCTTTATGGGGCCCCAGTGTGGGCACTGACGTTGAAGGGGCGACCTGCCCGCCAGCTCAACGCATCCCAAAGGGTCATGGCCATCCGGCTGGCCCGGGGATACCGCACGGTCTCCGGCGAGGCGGCGAGCCTCCTTGCCGGATTAACGCCATGGGATCTGGAGGCGAGAGCCCTCGCGCACGTTTACGCGTGGCGCTTGGAGGCGCTTCGCCGGGGCGAAACTCCGCTGCCACGGCAAATTGCTACGCGGCGGACAGAGCTCCAGCAGGACACCATGGCGATATGGAAACGGCGACTGTCGCAACCCAGCGCTGGGCACGCCACAATTGCGGCGATAAGACCCCTCTTTGAGGAGTGGCTGGAGAGGCGCTACGGCGTCCTCACCTTCCGCCTGACGCAGGTACTAACCGGACACGGCTGTTTCGGGAGGTACCTGTTTCGGATTAAGCGGGAGGACACGCCCGGGTGTCAGCACTGTGAGGATCGCCCGGAGGACACGGTGGAGCATACGGTGGAGGTCTGCCCTGCTTGGGCTGAGCACCGCCGTGTCCTCGTCGAGGCGATCGGCGGCGGCAACCTCTCGCGTCCGGCCCTGGTTGAATCCATGGTCCGGAGCGAGGAGGCTTGGGATCTGCGAAGCAGTAATGCTAGCGAAGGAGGAGGCGGGCCGCGCGAGGGAAAGGCAAGGCCTTCGTCCCAACCGCCGCTACAGGAGAAGACGCCCCGGGCGTCGGGAGTCGCAGGGCGATCCCCGGCCACCGTAGGCGCGGGCCTGCGGACGGCGAGCGTTGGGTGGCTCGCTGTCCGATCACCACCAGGCCCGGGTCGATGGCGCGTTGTGTTTCACGCGCGCCTCAAAGAGATGTCAGCATAGAGGACGGGGCCCGCTAGGGCCAGAGCCTGCCAGGGTTGCGGAATTTGTTCGAAAGAGTCACCGCGGCCCTGGAAAGCAAAGGGCTTAAGAAGGAACACGGATGGGTTTTAGTCAGTAAGAGTCTGACACGCCCTTCCGCTCCACCCAGAGCGGAAGAAGTCATTTGATGATTTCCCATCCTAAAAAAAAAAAAAAAAAAAGGGACCCTTTGGCAAAAGAGTGAACATGCTTCTTCTGGGTAAGCTCGCTCCATCGTCGACTTTGTCTCTGTCATCTATGACCTAGACTAGAGTCAAGAGCAAACCCATATTAAATAAATAAAAAAAAATAATAACAGCCGCACCACGGGTCCATCTTCAAGGTTAAGCTACGCTTGCCAAGGATTTCTCCGTGCCTCGGAAAGCACGTTAAGTCGTTGGTCCCGGCTGTTATTAGTAGATCTTTGGCAGTCGTTACGTATTGTCAGAAGCCTGTAAATCTGACTCCAGTCTTGATAAAAACTACCGTGTTCCCCAGTTAGTGGGTTGTGGAGGTCTGGTAGGCAGCCGCTCCACGTAAAATACTAGTATTCAGCTGAATCCGGTTTGACTGGAAGCCGACCCCAATATCGTTGGGAAAAGGCAAGGCAGATGATGAAAACGAAAGCAAAAAAATACTCATCATTATCATTACTGATTTCTCATTTATTTATGCTCGGCGTAATCTCTATCATACTTCTCTTCACACCTTTCTAGCCATAACTATCATCTTTCATCGGAAATAATAATAATAATAATATCTTGGGACAACTCACACACGGTCATCCGATCCCAAACTAGGCAGAGCCTGTGCTATGGCAACCAGACAACTGATAAACATACTTATATATTTCTAAATACATACATATTATAGACAAATTACACCCAGACACAGTACAAATGATCATGCTCATCACACAAAGATTTGTCCTGGGTGGGAATCGAACCAAATTAACGACAATACAGTGCCTACTATTTTATGAGATAGCTAACTATAGTGATATATATTGTATGTGCTGCCGATCCTAACACTCTTTAATTGCCCCACCTAGTTGTCCCAGTACTCCAAGTGCAGGCCATAGGTCAGGAACGTACATTGAGCACCATTCATTCGCTGCGTGATGGTGTTTTTAGACTAGGTACTAAGTCGTTCAGGTTTACTTGTAACGTTTTTCTACATCGTAAGTTAGTAGTATAAAGTGTGTTATTAAATTATTTAATATAATTTATTAATATACTAGTTACCGCCCGCGGCTCCGCCCGCGTTAAAGTCGGAAATTATCCCAAGGCAACATACTCTCGGGATGAAAAGTATCCTATGTGTTATTCCAGACTATAATCTACCCCTGTGCCACATTTCATCGAGATCCGTTCAGCCGTTCTGACGTAAAAGAGTAACAAACATCCATACATCCATCCATCCGTACTTACAAACTTTCGCGTTTATAATATTAGTAGCATTACAGTTGTACTGTAGCGGTAACGATAAAACAGTAGACAGTATATAGCACATTGTTTATTATGAAAATTTGAGGAGTCCTAAAACACATTTATACTTCCATACTAATATTATAAATGGGAGAGTATGTAACCTCTTCACGCTTAAACCGCTGAACTAATTTAGATGAAGTTTGGTTTGAGATAGTTTGAGTCCCGGGAAAGGACATAGGATAGTTTTTGTCCCAGAAATCATCCTTTAAGAAGTTGAAATGGGGGTGGAAAAATGTTAATGTTTTTACTGTCCCACTAAAATAATATTTCAAAGTATAATTTGCATTTTGTGAATTAAGAAAATAATAAAAAATATATTCCAAGGCCTGAATACAGTAAAAGGATCGTGAAAGTTAATATAATCCCGAAGCAAACGTCTTGTGAAAATAATTAATATCGATTTCGAGACAGAGCGACTGTTCTGCTCAGATCTTCTGTGGTCCAAGTTGCCGGAGGCAGCGGTTTTATAAATCGGGGATTGAAATAACAACCCAATCATAATTTTATGCTTAGAGTTGATTTATCGCTAGGTTTTGATTGTTTGTTTCATTAGATGAAAGTGTTGCGGACAAGCAAAATATGTAAACTTCAGTAAAAATGTCACCGGGAAAACTTAGGTGAAGTGAACTATCAATTCTAAATCCAATCATGTGGAATGACAGTTTACTTCTAGGCTGACCAGATGAGCAAAACGTTATGTTCGTCTGAACATATGTTCTATGTCTTTTAATTTTTTTGTTACTGAAGCCGCACTTCTTCACTCGCTTTACTTTACTTAAAACCCTAACATTCATAATAATGACAAAGGAAAAATAGTCTACTTCATCCTCTGAGGCTAGCGATCAGTTCAAAATCTTTGTTAGGTCTATCGCCGAGTATCCCAATGACGTGGCTGGCTAAAATTAAACAAAACCTCGGTCTCTTACAAACATCCTTACAACAATATGACGAAACTGTTGTCATATTAAAGTCAACTCCTAAAAATAACTCTCATCGCCGCTATCCTCTCTCACCTTACGACTCTCGTCAACGTCACAATTTCATTACCGCCGAGATCCACGTCACGTCACGTCGCGTCACGTCAGTTCTCGTCACGTGTCACCCGGCCGTCACTTACCTGCCACCGGCGGTTTAGACAGTTCGTTAATTAGACGGTAACTTGATGTGTTACGAGTTTTTAGTTCGGATAATGTAGTTTTAGTTCTGTTGAGCGTTTGGGAATAAAGTCGGATTGTGGGAGTTTTATTTGCGTGCTCTTGGTAGAAAGGTCATCGCCTTTTTGAAAGCCTGGTTCGGAGTAACACTTAGGCCGCGTTTCCACCTGCTAGCAACTCGCATGCAAAGATTATGTTGCGGGGCGCGATCGATCCACATTATACCTCGATAGCAACTTGCATGCGATCTCGTTGTTGGTGGTAACGTATCTTTATTTTAGAAAAGGAATCGACTCTTTGCGTGTGTTACTGTCAGGTCAGCCCAACTTTCTTCTCGATCCACTAGTGGGTTTGCTGTAATATTCCTAAAATGAATATTTTTATGGCACCATACTATGTTTCTTTCGAATGATTGACACTTTTAGTTTTTTTTTTAAAGTGAACCTGATGGTATTTCATCAAATTAATATCTCCCCCGTCTATTAACAAACAAAACAAATGACATCAGGTTTCATATTTACTCATAACCTGCCACAATGCTCGCTAAATAAAACCTTGGGCTACAAGCACACTTGTCTGATGTGGTCAACTATAAAATATCGTTTGCCAAGAAGTTATCTGTATTCACTCTTGACTTAAAACCCCCCAGGACGTAGCTATCAAGAAAAATAGACTAAAAATCATCCAAGGCAGGCCTGTCTTCAACCTGCAATCCTCTCCTACTCTGCAAGTATAATAAATTTATAACTGTAGAAGTTAAAAAAAACAAAAAATTACAGCAGGACTCACAATATTTCAAATCCATAACCTGCCACAATGCTCGCTTAATAAAACCTTGGGCTACAAGAACAGTAATTAGCATTAATAATGTGCGTATAATCAGGGCAGATCACCAACCTGTCGAACTTATAGTCAACAAACGTCGCTGACTCATCAACCATGTGTCATGTTGTTCTACCTGATGGACTGTTATCAAATAAATGTTGTTTCTTTCTCTCTGGTAAAAGACGTTTAATTCTCATAAAGAAATTTACATTTCACTTACATGACACAAAAACACACACACACATGAAACTATTACTGATAGGTTCGCCACAATCTACCTGAAGCCAAGTGATGACATAGTCAACGATGGAACACGCTTGCCTAAAAGCAACTTATTTACTCTTGACTTAAAGATCCCAAGGTTATACCATCAGGAAACAAAGACCAAGTACTTTCTTCCACTTACTGTCCTGCTCCACTCCCATCTACATATTAACAAAACAAATGACATCAGGATTCATATTATTCATATCCATAACCTGCCACAATGCTCGCTAAATAAAACCTTGGGCTACAAGCACAGTCGTCACTAACAATATGCGTATGTACAGGTCAGATCTCCAGCCCGTCGGTCCATTGTCAAGAAACGTCACTGTCTCATCAACCATGTGTCTCTGATGGACTGTTGTCAAATAAATGTTGTTTCTTTCTATAAACTATTACTGATATTCTCGCGTTTAACCACAATCTTACCTGAAGCCAAGTGATGACATAGTCAACGATGGAGCACGCTTGCCTAAAAGTAACCTATTTACTCTTGATTTAATGATCCCAAAGTTGTAGCTATCAGGAAACACAGACCAAGTACTTTCTTCCACTTACTGTCCTGCTCCACTCCCATCTATATATTTACAAAAAAAACCGGCCATGTGCGAGTTGGACTCGCGCACGAATTGTTCCGTACCATTATCTATGAAAAAGGCCACATCACGTTTGTTGCATGGGAGCCCCATATATGTATTTTTTATTCTGTTTTTTAGTATTTGTTGTTATAGCGACAACAGAAATACGTCATCTGTGAAAATATTAACTGTCTAACTATCGGTTCATGAGATACAGCCTGGTGACAGACGGACGGACAGCGGAATCTTAGTAAAAGGTCCCGTTTTAGCCTTTGGGTACGGAACCCTAAAAATGACATCAGAATTCATATTATTCATATCCATAACCTGCCACAATGCTCGCTAAATAAAACCTTGGGCTACAAGCACAGTCGTCACTAACAATGTGCGTATGAACAGGTCAAATCTCCAGCCCGTCGGTCCATTGTCAGCGAACGTCGCGGGTCCTCACTCAATTGATTGTTACAATTTATTACACGCGTCGACTTGACAAGTACGGACTGATATTTTATTTATTGGTGACTTGATGTTTTCTAGATTGAATTCTAGATATTGTTGGAGTTTTGTTTTGTTGTAAGGTACCCACTTAAGACAGTGGGAAGTTAATAGGTAAGAGGTTAATAAATAAGAGCCACACTTGGCCGGTTTTGTCATCGGGGGAGCTCATCTGAACATACTAACAGCCACAGGAGTCGGTGCTCAAGGCTGGAGGACCCTTGATGAAGATTCTCCTTGCCTCGGAAACTCGCCGGCTGTCATTTGTAAATCTGTGACAGTTGTAACGGGTAGTTAGAAAGGATTTACCATGGGATCCATTTACTTGGTTGTGAAGGTCAGATAGGTAGTCACTCCCTAAAATACTGGTACTCAGCTGTGTCCGATAAGACTGGAAGCCGACCCCGATATGGGTATGCAGATTGATTTACATCAAAACAGTTCGTAGCAATGCTCCTTTGCGTTACAAGAAGGTATAACAATAGCCTACAAGACATACCCTGACGATCTATTCGACTTTTTCTTCTTCTTTTCAAAGGCGAACGGCAAGGTTGTATGGGAGTTTCGTACACCTAATAAAATATCGTGTTTTGGGATATTTTTTGTTTTAATTGGTAGTCAATACGATAGGCAAGCCCTTTTAAAATTCTTAGATTTTTAGAAGTTGGGACCTAAAAGTTATAACCAGTTTTATTTTTGAGGTTATGTCCCAATAAATATTATTACGTGTAGGCACATAACATTGTTTTGGTGAAAAACTATATGTTCTAGATAGCTGGTGCTATCTTTGTAGTGTTTTGCTTATCATTAAGTTGGCAAATTGACATGAGAATTGTAACAATTCAGTAGGGTCATACTATTATATATTCTGTGGTAGGTGCTTAAGGAGAGACCTACGTCCAGCAGCGATCTGCAATAGTTTGATGATGATGATGAAGTGCTGATGGAGTTTTGAGTGTGGGTAAATAAAACAACTTTGTTTTTGTAGGAACTTACATATTTTATTTTATTGTTTTTATAATTACTTAATCGATTCTTAATTTTATTTCATCTAAGAAAGGGGCAGGTAGCTCAACTCAACGTAAGAATAGCCAGATTTACAAACCACAATCCAAAATAACAGCAAAGAACTGAACAGAGACTTGGAAAGATTTTCCTAACCTGTCAATAAAATAATTGCCAATACAAAAAAAAACATTGATGGCGAAAATAATTCCTAGAATTAAATAGTTAATTATTAAGATTGTATGCAATAATTATTCATTGTAAGGTATAATGTGTACTGTGTACAATGTTACTGTTATTTCTATTTTTAAATATATTTAAATCTTTTAATTGCTATAATTAATTAATCCGGACTTCTAAAAATACTAATGTTGCATGAAAATGAATGGTTTAGTTGCCTTAATAAGTGGTACAAATTGTATCACAGAACTACAAAAAAAGTATGTTGTACGAATTCTGCCGTTCGCCTTTATGGTTAACTCCTTAGATTTTTTGGGCCCAGTAGGTGGCCACGTTAATTGCAACGTCATTGGCATTCATCAAATTCCCCAAAGTACAGGTTCAAAGTCACTTGAGGTACTCCAACATGTGGCTCATGTTTTGAACAGGAGCACCGCACTCACATTGTGTATCTGACGGGTCTATGAAACCCCATTTCGCCAGGTTGTGCCTGCACCGGCCCACCTGGTTGCGCAATCGATTCAGTGCTTTCCATATAGGCCACTGCAGATAACGTCCAGGTGGCAGATGTTCCTGGGATTGCAAGGATGGAGGTACGCGGTACAGAGAGCAAAGTCCCGCATACCTCCACTGCAAAATGGGAGGATCCTCCGACCAGACGGTTGTTGTGTCTGGTGGGCAACTGCCCGATAGTTGATATTTGGACTGTTGTATATGTTCAAATTGCATGGAGAGCTTTGCTTGCGCGATGCAGGATTTCGTTGTTAGTTCGTCGCTGACAGGATAGGTGGTGTTGCGGTTCTTTTTGTTGCTGTACAAATTTCGCTTCTTAGTTTTTCATGTGGATGCCGCTACACAAGTAGTCGGGTGGTGGTGGATAATGTTTTCCCACAGTTTAGTTCTTACATTAGGTGGACGGTCTTGGATGGCCTCTGTGCAATCTATTAGACTACAAGGAATAAAATCTACTGCAACATTGTCATACATACCATACCTTGTATCTGCACCAAGAACATAATCAGTTCACCCAAAGATTGCTTCATGTAAAACCTCAATCCACATCTAAGCTCCATAAAGCATCAATGTATCAGTCAATACACATGTTTACCCGGCCGCAGCTGAAGCGCTGCAAGTTATTAAAATAAAGCGCTTCTTTTTTCGCCACAAACTCCCGCAAACGCGTCCTGACTATTTTAGATTTGATGATATATTGTCGACTTTCTCGCATTGGGAGCCAGTGCAGATGCGGCGTTAGGTAGAATATCTGCAGTTTGAAGTAATTAAAATGACAATTTATTGGTGTGAAATATTAGGGGATCCGACTTTGTTGTGTTGCTGTATAAAAGACGTACAGGACCCAGACAACAGGTAGGCTTAAACTCAGAGGAAACTTATGTCTAGCAATTGATAACCTTCGGTTGAAATGATGATGTGTTCAATTTATTTAAAAAAGCGACTAACATGAATTAAACATTTTAAGGATCTAACGATATTTGTTAAGTTTCAAGTGACTTCAGGAAGCCTTCTTTAGGTTGGTTAAGGTTGTCTAAGTCCATTACTGAATTGCGACCTTGTTAAGATTTTACTCTTTATAAATACCAGAAGTATTCAGCTCACTGTTTCACTTACATAATATGTTTGACCAAGGCACGGGGGTATCACACCACCAACTTCCACACTCCGGGTTAAGCCGTTGGTCCTGCGGCAGATCTCTCTCGGATCGTGTCGGGTTACCGTCCCATCGAAATACGACAGTGATGAGAGAGGGAGTGCACCTGTGTTTGCACACACTTGTTCACTATAATATATCCCGCGCCGATGGCTAGTCTCGGTTGAGATTGGCCGCCATGGCCGAAATCGGTCAGGAGGATTATATATTTGACCGCTGCTGTACTTGATTACCCGCAGTGATTGATGCGGTCGACTTAAGGTCGCTTGATGACTCTTTAGCTGAACACAATTCACATGAACTTAAATCATGCATCCACCTTTCGACAGTCAACCACCCATAGTGATAATGATAACACTTTCACTAAGAAAATCACCCTTCACAAATACAACATAAAGGTGCAAGGTGCACCGTGGTGTGTAAATGGTGCAGCTGACGTTACATTCAAACAGCTTAAACATAATACACAAAGTAAATAAAAACAAATCCCAAACCATTGGAAAAACAAATAAAACACAGTAAAACCCCATCTCCTCTCCTACTCTATGTCCAGTGTTTGTGAGACGTAGTAGAGGTGGTGGGGGAGCGGGTGGAGGGGGACGCACAGATGCGCCCGCGCAGTCGCCGCTGTGACGAGGCTTGACAGACATAAATCAATTGTCAAAGCATCGGCGGTAATCTTTAGTAATGGTGGCTAGAGTTGTGTGGATGCGATTGTTTGTATGTAGAATTTTTAGAATGAATTTTGTTCAGTGGGAAAATAACACAAACTGAGGAATTATGTTTAGTCTTTAAAGGCAAACAATTTGGTTGACGTTGCAGCGAGACAAAAGATGATGTGTTAAAGATATCACCTGTTCCCTAATAGAGGATGTTATGATTTAAGTACGTACTAGGAAATTCTTATTCTTTCTTGCACACAAAACATACAAACACAAACAAAACAGTTTAGATGCAACAAACGCAAGCTTGACCCAAAATTGTGTTCTCTAACAGCAAACCTTTCAAAGTGCACAACGAAAATAGCAATTATTACATGTTTTAAAGGCCTCGCCTCATTAGTTGTAGGCACAAAAAAAATGTGACAGCAATGGATTACTGAAACCACCTGGTTCGTTCCAAATCTGCAAAAAGCAGAACAATGCTAGAAGACTGCAGCAGAAAATCCTTGGACCCCGCTGACGAATATTTTTCTTCTCTTTCTTTCATTTCTTGCACCGCATCCTCCCTTTTTTTTTTTTTGATGTCGTGGGGAAATCCTCATGGAAATCGGAGGGGTCTGTCAGACTCTTACTGACTAAAACCACCCCGGTGTTCCATCTTCCACCTACGCCGGGGATCGCGGGAACGTAACCGCATCCTCCCTAACCCAACGCTATCAAAGGGCAACGAGCACAGCTTAATAAGTCCAAATGGTGGCGGCGACAACACAAACGTGTTGTATCATGTCCCGGTCGTGGGAGCCATCGATTGGTTCAAGTGCTGTCATATGTTTGATTGGTTTGGATGACGGTTACTTTAGTTTTAACGTGACTTCATCAATGGTGGATGTATGGGAGAGACATGTGAGCTTGAAGTGTAGTAGTCTTGTGATGAATAGATTACACTGCACTGATTTCGTAACGGGGTTCTTAGCCTGGGAAGCGCGAGAAAGACTACTGCAACCCTGTATCCAGGGTTAATGCAGTCTTTCTTAGGGTGTCACAACACCAATTAATCGATCGTCGATAGATGCCATCGATCGACGTTGATTGATTCGTGTGGTAGCTTTTGCTGATCCCGACGGATACCGGGCGATAAACAATTGACCGACCGCCGATCGATGCCATCGATCGACGTTAATCGATTGGTGTGGTAGCAGGTAAAGAAGTAGAATCTATCGATCGACGTCGACTAATTTACTCTATCATCGATCGTTGGCATCGATTGACGATCAATCGATTGGTGTGGTAATACCCTTATAAGAAAATTGCGAAAGGCAAAACCTTGCATGAAGTGGTCTAAAAAATTTGGTGGAGTAAAATATTATGAATTGCTAGCTATTGGCTTTGAAACGAGTAAGTTTATGCAAAAGGACACCTCTGAAAATTGAAAAAATAACCCTGTTTAGGCTCGCGTTTAGCGACCATCTCACCTGATTAAAGGCGATGATGTGGTCGATGATGGAGCTGGCTTTCCTTAAAGTAATCCATTCACTCTTGAATAGAAGACCCCGGGTTGTAACTATCAGGAAACAAAGAATCCAGCAACGAACTTCACTCCTTAGCTACCGCTAAGGAGTGAAACTTATTCAATAAAATTTATTTTGAAGCATTAAAGTAGAGTCTATACTATTTAACCGACTTCCAAAAAAAGGAGGAGGTTATATAAGTCGGTGGGTATTTTTTTTATGTAAGTACACCGATTACTCCGAGGTCTCAGATCCAATTTATGTGATTTTTTTTTCGTTCGACAGCAGCAGTTCTCACTCAGCAGTTTTTATTTTATAAGCTATTTTATAACTTTATTTTTCCAGATATCACTTGTGTCTACTTCGGGGCTTCCCTGTGCTTATCAATTCCCTTTATGTTCCAGTCAAACGTAAACAGTCCTTGCTAACTACAGTTAACTTCAAATCACTACGTAAATTACAGGGGATTGTATGCAAAATAGATCATAACAGCACTATTACGGCCAGTAATCTGTCATTACTGTAGACTATTATCTAAATAAATAGGCAGTCCATCTGTTTTGTAATATTATCGTCAATATGTAATGTTATAACTAGCACTTACCTCCCCTTAGTTGATACTAGCTAATATATTGAAGAGTGGAGGAGTATTGTTTGTATTTTAGGGTTCCGTACCTCAGTCGGCAAAAACGGAACCCTTATAGGATCACTTCGTTGTCCGTCTGTCTGTCTGTCAAGACCTGTTTTCGGAACAGGAACGCGTAAAGGAATCAAGCTGAAATTAACTTCAAGTATTCAGAACAGCTACCTCTTGGAGCAGTGGAAGAACCAAACTTCTCTAAGACAAGGCCGTTAATGGCCCTTTATTTGACGCTCGCAAGAGAATCAAAACCTATAGGGTACATTCTGTTGACCCTCAGTCCTGAAATTTTCCAAGAAGATAGTTACCATCCCTACCTTGTTGCTATTCCACCAATTCGCACTAAACGTTTCCAAACGTCTTTTATAATGCGCACAGCAAAGGAGTGGAACTCTCTGCCTGCGTCTGTGTTTCCGAACGCATACAACCCTAATCTCTTCAAAATTGGAGTGAACTGGCTTCTTCTGGGTAAGCTCGTTCATCGTCGACTTTGTCTCTGTCATCTATGACCTAGACTAGAGTCAAGAGCAAACCCGTATTATTTTTTTTTAAAGATAGATCTTACTTTTAAGTAGGTACAGGGAACAGTCGAAAATAAGTAATTTATTCTTTTATAATATAAAAAAAAAATGCGAATACAAACTTAAATTTATGGTTGAAGAAATGACCGTGACGTACATTGATGTATCCGTAGGTAAAGTATACTCGAAAAAAATCAAGACTCGATCGGAACCCTCGGTGCGCGAGTCTAACTCGCACTTGACCGGTTTTTTTTTTTGTGAACTAGCAGGTGACAGATGTTTATATAAACGTCAATTAGTGAAGAGCCCTGTAGATCGCGCCATAAATTTGGTGGTCTCAGAAGTTTAGGGCAGCCCTCAACCCGGTGACCTCGACATATTTTACAGTTTGGTAAAAACTTCTACAAATCAGTCATGAGCTAAGTAAAGATATTATAGAGGTATGTGGTACAGAGAGTAAAGTTCCGCACACCTCCACTGAAATTGGGAGGATCCTCCTGCCAGACGGTTGTTGTGTCTGGTGGGCAAATGCCCAAAATTGAATTTTCGGACTGTTGTATATGTTCAAATTGCACGGAGAACTTTGCTTGCGCGATGCAGGATTTCGTTGTTAGTTCGTCGTTGATGGCGTTGCGGTTTTTTTTGTTGCCGTGCAAATTTCGTTTCATTGTTTTTTCATGTGGCAGCATTGATTATGGCAGTGAGTTGGAGTGGTGCTGCTAGCTCCAGTGGGTCGGAGCTGTGCGATGTGGTGACGTGACTGCTTGGGGTCGACCAGGAGAGGTTCTTCGTGGCTCTTCATGTGACTAGCCCAAGGTGCAGTGTGCTTGCCAAGGTCGCTGATGAGCTTGAGGATGATGAGAGGCTGAGGATGCTGACCAGGAATGCGCGTCAGCTGCATGCTGGTGGTCAGGATACCCGTAGAAGCCGCAGGTACTGGCTGGCTGTATGACTCGCTGCTCGTGAGCTTGAGGTCAGGATGAGGAGTGATGATGACGTCATGAGATGAGATGGCTGCACGAAGGCTGCGATCACGTTCTTTGTCGAGGGTCACCAGTATAGACGTATGCGGTACAGAGAGTAAAGTCCCGCACACCTCCACTGGAAATGGGCGGATCCTCCTGCCAGACGGTTGTTATTAAAGTAAAATCTACCGGATCACGTGGTTAATACTTGTACTTCTAGAATATTGTTATCGCTTAAAGAGAAAAATGTTTCAACCTCATTTTGATCAGAGCATAAAATAGACAGCCAAATTCGTTTTTATGACGTAAAATATCAGAATTAAAAGTAAACACAGACATCAAGCATACTTCAGTACTCGAGACCACAGCACATGCATCACTACAAACACCAAAGGACACAGGTAATGTAAAACTTACGACCGACTCATTAACAAAGCACTTAATCGATTGGCGTCATTTAGCCTCAATTTGAACCTTATGCCGCCGTGATAAGGGTGAAGGGTTGTTTGAAAGGCGACCCCTGAAATATGAGTGGTGGCGTCATGGCTACAGTGATTGATGGGTGCTGACTGACGTGTGCACGAAGTGGGGTGTGGTGGGCGGTGGGGCGTAGTATAAGCGGTAGCGGATTGAGGTAGTAAAAGTACTCAGCTATAGAAGTGAATTATAAAGACTGGTATCGTGAATCATGTAGAACTAGATGGAAGTAATTCTTTTTTATTAGTTTGTTGTTTTTTTTTTCTATTTCATTTTTCCATGTATTGAAGTGAAACCATGTGCTTTATCTGTCATAAGACTTCTTGGAGATCTTTTTTAAAGGAACTCATCAACTCGCCATGTTCGACGACACGGTTGGCGCAGTGGTTGAGCGATTGGCTGCTGCGCTGCGTGTCGCGGGTCGATTCCCGTACGGAACAAATATAAGTATGGCCTATAGATAGTTGTTCCAGGTCTGGCTATTTGTGTATGTGAGTTTGTATGTTTGTAAACGTACCCACGATACAGGAGAAATTCCAAGCGTTGGGCAACGCTTAAAAAAAATGTCTGAATATGATAAAAGAAATGCAAAATCTTATGACATCGAAGCTTCTCGTCCCTTACGTCATCGGTATTTAATTACTTATAACTCGAGTTTTTTGGTATTATTTGAAATTAAGCAAGTATAAACTAAATCTATTTCAAGCTGCAATAGACTTTGACAAAAACGTATGTTTTTTTTTATGAATCCCGAACTTTTATATAAAGGTGGCAACAGCTTATAACTTGTACCATTCTGTATTGGGGTTCGCTCTGTACACATAAGCATGGCTGTTATAGTTTTGACCTGGACTCTTTTAGTTTCAATTTTCAACATATTGATTAAATACGATGAGAATCAACGAATGCGTCTGGCTTTTTCGGTTTTCGATGTGCTGGCTGATGGATTTGATTACATTTTTTTGGTTAAAAGGGTTTTTTAGAGAGACTTTTATGTGGAATGATTGCTGGATAGATTACGTAATTTGTTATTAGTGGTTTTCCCTCTAAAATACATTGTTTAGTTAGATCACGTAGGTAAGCGTACTTAGGTACATTCCTGCTAGGGTACTTTATGAGGTCATTAGTCAGCCAGAAGATAAAAATATTAAAGATTATTTTGTGTCGCACTCCTATTCTTGGTATTATCATTTGCATTTTAGATTTTTTTTGGAATGTCTATTAACTAATGCGTCTTGCATCCAGTGGATTCCTTGGGTCCAGTGGGTCCTGTAGCTTTCATCAGGTCATCGTTTCACCTGGTTGAAGGCCTGGAAGACGCAGCGTTGGAAACGCTTAAACATTTTGGCTCCATCGACTATCTGTTCTGCAAACAATGGCATTAGGTTTGGCGATTCTTCGGGTATGTCGGTAACCTTGGTTCCCCTACGGAGTTTTTCATGCCTGATTCGATCACGCAAGGAAAGCTCCAAGCATAGCCCTTACATTTTACGTTACATTAAACAAAATACCAACCATAATGAACAGAAATCAATATGTAATACCAATAGGGCCAACAATCCAGCGGAAACTCGAAAGTGAAATAGCGTCAAGATAACGTCAACTGTCACTTGTCAATCGGCTGTCAGCTGTCAATCTGCACAGTGGGCGCAGACGCGTGCGCGCAGACAAAAAGATGTTATCAATTATATTATTATTATGTGATTCATCGGAGACGAGCTGCGGTTGAAAAACTATGATGGAATAATTTTGTAAGAGTGTTTTAGTACATAGTTACGAAATTTAAAGAAGAGTTGAATGAGATAATATTTTGGTGCCTTTTTTATTTAAATGGGCGCTGTTGTTTTGGGGAATGTCGAACTTTCATTGTGCGTACAGCTATGGTGGTGGATTTGAGCATGATCATTTGTTCTGTGTCTGGGTGTAATTTGTCTATAATATGTATCTATTTAGAAATATATAAGTATGTTTATCAGTTGTTTGGTTGCCATAGTTTGGGATCGGATGACCGTGTGTGAGTTGTCCCAAGATTTTTTTTTTATTTTGCCGGAGTCTATGTTTCTCAATACCTACAACCAGGTAAGTGCAACCCATCGTCGTTTTACACCACATTTTCGCTTTCCATCAGGTAAGATTCTGGTGAAACAAGAGCCTATCAATAATAAAAAAATGCTTGATCTAGGATCTAGTACTTGAGAAATAAGAGTTCTACTAAGGAAAAAAATATTTTGCCTTCAAGAAAATCATTTTATTTACTCTTAACGCACAAGACAATTTATTGTGCTATTTTATAGAGCTTTGGTTGCTTAAATTCTTATGTTATCCCAATCCACATCAAATCAAATTTTCAGTACAGTGAAACACACTTAACTCTAAGTATCATAATGGCACAAATCGCAAAGAAAACGCCAAGAGCACCATTACATCCAGAACATTCCATCCTGCTTCTATATTTCGCCACAAAGTATGTCACCTCATAGATCTGCTAGCGACAGAACTAAAATACCACTGACACAAGCAAACAGTTGAACAGTTTAGTCGATCGTCACTTAATCATCTCCGTGACAATCCGAGCGTAACTTGACAGCTGATGCTTCCTTTCCGCGCTCTCTTTTTGTGATATATGATCGATAAATATCAATAGGAACCCTGCTAATAGATTTTTGGCTAATAGTGTCGGGTATGCAAAGGTTAGGTTAGATTTTTAGGGTTCTGTACGTCCGAGTGGAAAATGGAACAGTTGTTACACATTTGAAAAAGTGAGCTTTTAACTATGACTATCATCACCACGCATAAATTATTTATTTATTTAAACTTTATGTACAATAGTGGTACATGGGCGGACTTAATGCATCAAGGCATTCTCTACCAGTCAACCTTTGGGTTATAAAGACTATACTGTGGTAGGTGTACAATAAATAAAAATAAGATTCAAATTGAATTTTAACATTTTGGAAAGAATATACTGATAATATATATAATACTAATAAAATACATATATGTATATGCTAAAATAATAAACTAATAAATATGATATGTAATAATCATCCCGATTAAGAGAGTTCATAGCAATCATGACGAAGAACGACTAAAAATGACAAGCTTTTAAGTAGTGTTTTAAATTACTTTAAAATGTTCATATAATAGTCGTTCGTATTCTTAAAGTAATTGAGTAAACCATTCATCCCGTGACCTCTTGATCAAATACAGCACTTTCTGTAACTAAGGATCTTTCTGAAGGATAACACCGAGAATGAAGAGTAGACTACGTCTTTAGTACGTAGTTGTATTGAAGCAAGATTAATCAAAGAAACAAATTGGAGAAATGAAAATCACCGACCACCTGACGTAGCTTTGTCAATAGAAATAACCACCTGTAAGCTTAAAAGTTCTTCAGTTAACTTTTACAACTTGGTTAGATATCAGCAGGTAAACTAAAGTAGAAATAATTTGTGTAGACGTTAGACAAACCTTTCTATATTTTACAAGTATAAAGGGATGAAAGTCATCAAATGACTTCTTCTGCTCGGGTGCGAAGGGCGTGTCAGACTCTTACTGACTAAAACCCATCCATGTTCCTTCTAAAGCTCTTTGCGTTCCAGGGCCACAAATTCTGCAACCGGGTCAGGCTCTGGCCTACAATATACTATAGTCCCAAAAATTTTATTATATTTAACTCGATGTTCATAACCCAAGATATATAGGTTGTATGCATATCTGCATACAACTATTGATAAATTAGACGAAAAAAAGTTTCAAAAGTTCACATAAAATTGTCACGTAAACAAGCCAGAATTCAATTTAAAATATTGCAATTTATACTAAAAATATATAAGCTCCTTCACACGGTCGAAAATACCCGAGCTACGAGCTACCATTTCATGCAACCCGTCAACGTCACCGTGGATTGATAGACGGGAATATATCTAGAGCGGGTCTTGCGAGCCCCCTGCCTACCTACCCCGCGCGGAAGTGTGCGTCCGTCCGTCATCCGTCATCGTCAAATGTGTGCACAGTGGGGCGAACTCGCAGAGTCTGGACAAAGGGGTTATTCGCAGGTTGTTATTTTTTTTTTGCTGTAGGTGTGACTGAATTATAAAAGTTATCGTTAGTTTTATTTTTTAGTATTTGAATTTACTGAACTGAAAGTTTCTTTCACTCAAATCATTTTTCCTTTGTAAAATTAGGGCAGCTCTTCAACGCTTAGCGAAGGTTTTATTATTATAAATTAGTTTTTCAAATTGTGCAACGTAAACTAATGCGTAATTTATGAAAGGAAGACGCTTGTTCACAAGTATTTAAAATATTTTTCTGACGTTGAACCAGCTTTGATCAGTACTAACTGCATGTATCTTAATTTAGCCACGTAATTGCTGAGAAGACATTTATATGAACACGTCTTTTAATTTTTCTATCATTCTATGAGATCGTTAACTTTTCAACAGCTTGCCTGCGTTCGTTATTCAAACACTCGCGAATCCGTGAACCGATATTTATATAGCCGTTATTTTTATAAACTGCCATCTTTATTTCTGTCATAAATCGTACCAATCACGGCAATTATTTATAGCGTCTGTGGAAAAAGTGAATGAAAGTAATTTGTTAGTGTACACACAAAAACTTTTTTTTCTACAATTCCATTGAAGGTCCCGTATTCAAAAGTAGCTACCCAAAAAATTTATTGCACTAAATCGCATAATTTGATTAACGAGCGTGTCAGATTCACGCGGATTTTTTTGTCCGGCATCTTTTGTGGATGCACGGTGGCGCAGTGTGCAGGCGATAATGGACACATGTCCCGTCATCCATCAGCGCCGACAGATGCCGCAGAGTGGACGGCATTTGTTTCGACAAGAGTTATAGGTGGAGTGCGCTCCATTTCAATATAGTTTTAGTTTAGTAATCGTTACGTTTTAGTTTTGCCGTCGAGGTGGGTTTTATATTGAAAAGGTAAAGGGATGACAATTTTTGGTGGAATGTTTTTGCGTTTTTGGTGAATTTCGGTTTTATAATAGAAGTAACGTAACAATAATATTTGTTTAAGCTTCATACACTCAGGACAAGCTAACGACACAAGGGATCGTTTATATGTCAACCTTTAAATTAAAAAAAAAAACATTGTGATTTTAGATATTCAATGCTGTCTTTATTAATTAAAAATAATTATTTAAATGTAAGGCACCGCTCACGAAAAATAAAATAACATCGTTGCAAAATCAGATTCAATTAAATCTGGAGCTCAGCATCAATCCCACAAACACTCATAAAGGTCAATAATTACAATGACAAAACACTTTAATAAAATAATAGCCACACAATCGTCTAACATCAATTTAAATACTCATCTGGAACTACTAAATATCGCGAGCGACATATTTATTTAACATTACAATTATTTCACGTCCAAAATAATATGTTTCAATAAATAAACGAATTCATAACGCCTACGTATCATTTGAAATATTAACAATGATATTATATTTTGTCCAGAATAAACAAACGTTAGCGCACTATGCGAAGTAATTAATTTATTTGAATGGAATATTATTTATATTTTTGATGGCAAGCACTCCCTTTTTGGATCGTTGTGGTGATATTACGAAACATTATTATCATGGCCAATTTGGCATTGAGATTTCAAAATACAGGGTGTCTTTAAATTCATTAGGAATATTTCAAAGGGTCAAAAAAATCATCAATGTAAACCACATTTATAGCGGGAATAACCCTGAAATCCCGATTTAAAACTTCACCCCCCGAAATATTACCAATGAATTCAAAGTCAACCTGTTTATACGAATGGTTTACAAGATTATTGTCAAAGTTTAATATGCTCTCTTACCTTATTATAACAAGGTTAGAGAGCATGTTTTAAGTTTTATATTTTTGAATTATCAACTCATATCTTCCAATTCTACTCCACCTCGAACCTACAAATTGAAAGTTTCAGATTGTTTTCTTATTACAGTCTTCGAAGGTTTTTTATACATGGCAACTGAGTCGAATGGAAATCCTTCAAACTGACGGGACTATGGGACTTAAATATGGTAATGTTTATTGATTATTTATTCAAACGTTATAAACAATAGTGATACATGGGCGGAACTAATGCAACAAGGCATACCTTTGGGTTAAACAGACTAAACTGTGGTAGAAGTACAACAAACGTGCCAGGGTTGCGGAATTTGGTCGAAAAAGTCACCGCGGCCCTGGAACGCAAAGGGCATTACGAGGAACACGGATGGGTTTTAGTCAGGAAGAGTCTGATTAGCCCTTTCGCTCTACCCAGCGGAAGAAGTCATTTGATGAAAAAAAAAAATTTAACCAGAATTTGTAAGACACTTAGTTGACACTTCAGGTGATCCAAGGGCTGGCTTTTACCTTGGTCAAAGAATAAGCATTGCTATACAACCTGGCAATACCGCCAGTCTTTTGGGTACACTTCCAGTCGACAGCGATGCGGATGAATTTTTTGACGCCATATTTTAGGATTAATTTAGTTAGGAGTTTTTATTTTTTATTTCTATTGTGAAATGTGTCCAGAGATCAACTTTAGAAAAGAGTAAAATGGATTACTGAAAATATTACTTGAACTTACTCCTGAGTTGAAGAAGAAGTATGTATATTACAGCATAAGTTATAAACAACTTTAGTATTTCATTCTAAACTGAAAAGTCGGGAGCAAAAGTTCGCCCCAGAAAGTCGGTCAAGGTCAAAATGCTTTTGGGGTAAATAGTGGGGGTTCCTCGAGCAACAGAGGGGTATATGCAGAAAAGGAATAAACAGCGTGATGCCAATTAGGAGCTAAATTAAATATGTAGGGCTTGTTTGACCAATAAGACGACACGAAAATAATTTATTAATATTTTTCTTTCGCAAAGTAACTGGGTAGAACAAAGACACAATATTTGGAATACTTACTGCATGAACGTTTGCTACTGGTAATTGGAAATACTAGGACGTTTCAATAAACTTTTGCTGGGGAGTTTGTTGCGCCACTTCTTCTTCCCAGCTAAAACACTAGGAAGTGGTGACGGGCGAGCGTTTTGGGGGACTGTCTTTATGTAGAACTTTGACGTTCAAAAAGTGCTGGCTATCAGCCTTATTTGAATAAATGACTTTTGACTTTAACTTTTTCAAATAAATTAAGCCTTGATATGGGATAAATATTACGTCACATCAGCACTTGGTACAAACATAATTCCATCTTTATTTCTCCACTTCGTAAGGCTTCATTCCATTGTTGCGGAATTTGTTTGAATGAGTCACCGCGGCCCTGGAACGCAAAGGTCAAAAAGAGTCTGACACGCCCTTCCGCTCTACCCAGAATGGAAGAACTCATTTGATGATTTCCCATCCTTAAAAAAAAATAGTTCATTCCATTAACACTCGGATAGACGGTCATTTGAAAAGAAAACGAATGCTCCTTTTTCTTTCATGTTTTATACAAATGGTGTGCAATTCTAATAAATATATAAATATAATTGGTATTGTATCTACTGTGGTTAGTACTGAACTCGTTCCTATTTATCAAGCAATATGTTTTCCGAGTCAATATTTATGAAGCTACTACATTGTATAGAAACACCTGGCATCGCCACTTACTACATTTCCATTCGATTTTCTTTGAGTTTTCATTGAGCGAAATAAGTGATTAGGAGGGAAAAACAGTCATTTGAATCTATCATGTAACTAAATCACCGAAAAAGTATTTAAAACAAGTTATCATCCCTAGCTTTTTCCCAAATACATTAGGGTCGGCTTCCAGTCCGGGTTCAGCTGAATACCAGTATTTTACGTGGAGCGGCTGCCTACCAGACCTCCACAACCCAGTAACTGGGTATTACGGTACCCCTTAGCAAGACTGGTGTTAGATTTTCTGATTTCTGACTATCCGTAACGACTGCCAAAGATCTACAAATGACAGCCGGGACCAACGGCTTAACCTGCTTTCCGAGGCACGGAAGAGTTTTGGTATGTTAAGATGGTCACCCATCCATAGCCCAACCTCGGCAAGCGTTGCTTAACCTTGAAGATTGACCCGTGCGGCTGTTATTATTTATCCACGAGCTCCCTAAAAGAAGTGTAATGAAAAAATAAATCATGTTTATTACTTATAAATACAAAAAAAAAATACGAAAAAGTGTTGTTAAACTTATAAGCCAGATACAACGTTAAAGGATCAAGAATTTTTAAAACCTTGAAAATCTTTTGAAAACTGAAGAAATAATTGTCATCAGTTCTTGCTAATCGAACATAACCTAGCACCGCCGCATCGCGAACGCTCAGACAAATGACAGAAGGCGCTCTCACATCAATCTACCTACTTATTACGGCAGACCTGAAGTAAATCATTTCATTGCCTCCTAAGAAACAGGATCGTTCTAGTTTATCCATATCTCGCACATTATTTTTGTTGTTAATTTTTCTACTATGTTGCTTATCCGAATTTAAGTTTTTTTTTTGTATCCTTAGAAATATTATATACCATTATATAATATAATATACCATTTAAAAATCTAATTGTGAATCACCAACTCCAAGGAAAACCATCTATATTGCTAACTGAACTTAATCCTACCAGCACTAAGACAAATGCCAAGGCACTCCTACATCAATCAATCTACCACTTTAAAACACACATGTTCAAAATCCACTAAAAGAAAAAAGATGAATGAATAATATTTTTGTCCAAGCAACACACAGCATATTAAGAAGAACATTAAAAAGAAAATCTCCCGTGAACTATACAAAAAACTAACTTTTCAATAACTAAGATAAGTTTTCAATTTGAAAAGACACCCATTTAGATCACAGAAATCTCTTTCAAAGTCAAGAAAAACCTTGTGTTTCTACTAAACGAACTTAACACCACCAGTGCTGAGACAAATGGCGGAGGGTGCGCCTTCATTTATCTAATTGTTACGGCCAACTTGAAGTAATTCATTTATTTACATCAATCGACCATCAAGTCATTCACGATAGTTACTTTAAAACACACTACTATTTAAATGATAAATGATATTTATTTTGTAACTAAACATAACACTTTTACACGTCAATATTTTTGGGTAATTTTAAACTAGATAAGGCCGGTGTTTCCTAGCTGATTACCCTGAGAAGAAACACCGAAAAAAACTCAGAGGTCAAAGTCTCTTTTAAAGTCCATACAATCGTGAGGACCTCACTCTTCGTAAAAAATCACAAAAAAGAGATAAAGTTAACCCAAAGTTGACTGTTAGAGAATGCCCTGTTGCATCAATTCCGCCTATGTAACACAACTATAATTGTAATAAATTAATCATTCATTTTAACCAAGTAATAACCGGAAAATGAAAAGAAAACTAAAAAAATACTTTCTTGTAAGTCAAGCAGGTGCGCGGATAAATATTCAATATGAAAAGATTTGGACACCCATTTGGCTTTTGCTAACTGAACTTAACCTCATCGCTCAGGCAAATGTTGGGGGCACTCCGACATCAATCTACCTATTATGTCCACCTGAAGTAAGTAATTTACTTATTCGAGAGTTACTTTAAAACTCTTTAATGCAAAAAAAAATAAAACACTACCCATGTACCACTTGTTTTTTTTTTTCGCTATGTCCACAAAAATCAGTAAAAAAATCTCTAGGCCCACAAAAATAAGTAAATAAAAAAAAAATACAATTACGTAGCTCGAAAAAAAACCTACCATTCTTTTTTTATTAGCAAAATAACGAACTAGAAGACATTTCTAATATTGAAAAAACGTAGAAATAACTGAAGAAAAAACATCTGTTTTTGCTAACCGAACTTAACCCCACCGCTCAGACAAATGACTGGGGCTGCTCCGACATCAATCTACTTATTACGGCGACCTGAAGTAAATCATTTATTGCGCGATCTAAATCTCGCTATTTACTCAACGATGGGTCATGGAGAGCCATCAGTCAAGCGATAGTGACTCTTTTGTGGGTCATTGTTTATGACCGTTTTTGTACCAAAGCCAATGGGAGTAAAAAGTGAAATGAAATTGGCACTTTCGTGGGTTGTATGTTGTGGGATAAGTTTTTTGGCTTCTCAGTTTATTTTAAGACCTCGTACATGAGATGATGAATTAAACAGAAGTCAGAGAAAGAGTTTTATCATAATTTTAAATTGACAAAAACTTTTTACGAAAAGTATACAACCGACTTCTAAATAAAAAATAGGTACTACAAAGTATAACAATAATAATAATACTACAAAGTATAAAATAACTATGTATAATTGCGGCATTCGGTGTTTTTTTTTTGTTTTTTGGGACCGACTTCCGAAATTATTATAAAGTTATTTTATACTTAGTAGTGTTTTTTTTTTTCACTTTTTAGTGGTTCACATGTGCTTCACAGCGTACCGGCGCGATGTTATGTTATGAATTGGTGTTAACAATAGACAGACATGAGATTTCAGCAATCCCAGTCCATTTGCTATCATTTATTGAGGAGTTCCGTTGCCTATCTCCGAAGTTCTTTTATCAGATCTTCTTCAAATTGAAATGAGACCACCCTGAGAAAGTATTTTTTCAAAACTACCCAAATTGCTTCAAGTGTGACTATAAAATTTGAAGAGTTATCTCTATTTCTCCAGGATCCTATCATCAGATCCGAAAAAGTATACCTTTACAATAAAAAAAAATCCAAATCGGTCCAGCCACCTTCGAGTATTCGGGGTAAATACATAAAAAAAATGGCTCCGACGAATTGAGAACTTTCTAATTTTTTGAAGTCGGTTAAAAATAGGCTAGTGGCTAACCTGGAGTAGTAATTTCTCTAAATTGATAAATCTATGTTCTTTAGGAGATACTGAATTTTGTACGTGTGCATTCAAAGCTTCAGCTAGATGTTCTGTATCTACCGTTACATCATCTTCTTTACTGGAAAATTTTCTTCTCACGTTCTCTTCTGTCAACCATTAGGCTACGATTCACTCCCTGTTCCTTCACATCATTCACACTAATGGTAGTTATAACAGTAACTCATCCATCAATCAATCTATCATGTCATCAATCAAACCATTTCCCAACTGTCATAATAATAAATAAAAATAACAGTTTATTGGACTAAAAATTACAGAAGCCAGATAATCTGACACCAGTCTTGCCAAGGATTACCGTGTTACCCAGTTAATGGGTTGTGGAGGTCTAGTAGGCAGCCGCTCCACGTAAAATACTGATATTCAGCTTAATCAGGTTGAACTGGAAGCCGACCTCAATATAGTTGGGAAAAGGCTAGGCAAATGATGATTGATCTAAAAAGTACAGTCAAACACTTACGAACAACTATTTTGAAACAAGAACAAAGACATTTTAGAGTAACAATCGTGTCAGTAGTATTTGTTTTGAATTCTGGTACCCAAGGAAAGATTTAACTTGTGTTATGGGTACCAGAATACTCACGCTAGTTTTTTACATCAGAAGGTCAGAAGTTGGACAAGTGATTATTTGAAGAACAGCCCTTTTGTGAGTGTGGTGAATTGTGACTTTGTGATGTTGTGTGTTGGTTGTTGCACTGACAAGAATTCAAGTGTAGGTCGTGTATTCCTCAAAGAGATGTCAGCATAGAAGACGGGACCCGCGGGCCAGAGCCTGCTGCAAGGTTCAGGGGTTGCGGAATTTGTTCGAAAGAGTCACCGCGGCCCTGGAACGCAAAGGGCTTTAGAAGGAACACGGATGGATTTTAGTCAGTAAGAGTCTGACACGCCCTTCCGCTCCACCCAGAGCGGAAGAAGTCATATGACGATTTCCTATCCCTAAAAAAAAAAAAGTCGTGTATTAGAGAAATGACAACTTTAGGAGCTTTCTGTTTCATAATAGCTCTGCATCTGTAACCAGTCATACACCGTTCTCTTACATTTCCGTAGAGTTGTTGTGACTATTAGGTGCCGGCATCCAGTCTAACAAGATGCAGCTGAATACTAGTATTTTACATGGGGCGACTGCCTTTCTGACCTCCACAACACACACTGACACAGCACAGCACAGTGGCGGTGTTTCTGGCATGATACCCCCCTTGGCGACACCGCTGGCAGATTAGTTACAATGATAAATGTAAAACTAAGGGTGTTACCACCACACCAATAGATCGATCGTCAATCGATGCCATTAATCGATGGTAGAATTGGTAGATAGTTTCTACTACACCAATCGATCGTCGATCGATGGTAGAATGAATTAGTCGACGTCGATCGATAGTTTCCACTTCTACCATACCAAATTGATCACGATGGCATCGATCAGGGGTCGTTCAATTGTTTATCTACCGGTATCCCTAAATCAGCCGAAGCTACTATACCAATCGATCGATTGGTGTGGTGACACCCTAAAAATTCCTGAAACTATAATTTGTAATAGAATAGACGCAAAACCTGAAAAAAGGTCATTGTACTCATCATAATGAACAACTTTTGAAAAAAAAACCCCGAAAACGCGGTAAAAAAATGTCCCATACATTTGTGTGTGAACTTGACAAAATTTACCGAATAGCTAATTTTTTTCTGCATCTCTTGGCCTACCTTTAATGACGTGACGTACGAGTATTGAAGTGATATACGACTAATAAGATGTCCAGCGTTTGTTGCGGAGTGTGTTCGGTCCCATTGAATGTGGACCACTTGATTACTTTTATGTCTCAACAAATTACTTGCAGGAATGTTTCATGATATTTCAACTCAAAGAGGCAAGGCAGATATTAAACACTGAATTGATTGGATCAACTGCTGTTAAAAATATACTGGAGAAGAGTTACGCTTAATTAGTCATTTAAGAAAAACGAGTTCCACCCATCACTGTTTGGGATTAGTTTTTTCTATCATTCAAATGATTTGTACATCTTCAGATATCCCACAGATGTTCAATCACCATTCATTTTAATAAAAATCATAACCCAAAAACAGTGTAACGATTTTATTATTGATCCTTTTTTTTCGAAAGACCCTAAAGCCGATCGTAAATAACAGTGGAAATAATTAAACATTCTCGACAACTATCCCGCCATCACAATAAATAAGCGAATTTACTGTCCAGAAACAACTATAATTAAAAGCGAGGAAAAAAATAAACACAGTATTATTTCATTCGATGCCATAAAAATATGATGAAGAGCGTATAAATCATGCTATCCATCTCGCGACTGCGGGGCTCGTAAATCGTGGGCAATGGTACCCCGGTGTACCCTGACCCCCTCGCCCGGCCGTGGGGTGCGGGGGTTTGTATTCATTAATTTGATGATATAAAACAAAATGTCATTTTAATTAGTCGCCATTATTAGACGTACAATGACCGACAGCGGTCTGAGGGCCGGGGGACGTTTGTCTTGTTTGGGGTTGGGTCGTTGGGGCAGACGGGGATGTATGGGGCATGAAGGTGCGGCGGAGACGCTTCAGTGGCAATGTTCCTGAAATTAAAATTTAAACTAGATTTTTTTTCAGTTTCAAAAACTAATGTAAGCTCCCGTAACATAAGCAACAGCATGTGTTACATGAGGATCTTTATGTGTTACAAAGTATGCTTATGATTAATTTAATGAAACCCCGTGGAAATTTAATCTCCCCGCTTAGTTATTTTTACATTAATTGTGCTTATAATGATCATATAAATAAAAACCCAATAAGTATCATAATTCCCTCGCAAAATATACTTTTATTGTTGTATAGCTACAACCAGATAATAATACAATTTACATTTGAAAACATTCTGTTTTGGTCCCCGTTCCAACTCAAAACAACCTCCCGTATATTTCCCTTACCTGTAGCGACGAATGCTCGCCTTCAAGGGTTTGATTGACGGCCCGTCTGTCACAGCTCTCTCTCAACCGTCTCCCTTACCGCCTTATCCATTACCGCTTACCTTCGCAACGTATCCCCTCAGCTGCCTGTAGAACACTCAATGGATAGTAAATGTTGTGAGTTGTCGATGTATTTGATGTCGTGGTACGGTATGTGCGTAAACTGCGATGGATGACGTAATTTGGGTGATAAAGACGTGGTTCCTTGGAGTTAAGACGTCTCGCTGAGTGATTTCGAGGCCCGCCAGATTTAGTAGTGGTTAGTCAAACGTGTTTTATGACTGGCAAATTGACGGTTTTTGAACTGGTTTTTGTGAATATTTTTGGGTGGCAGGAATCAAAAGTTTCACATTTTGAGACACATCTGTGACGGATAAAGTGTCAGTGGCAGGAACTATGGGGTATGTTTTAGTCGGTAGGAGTCTGACATAACCCTCCGTTCTGCACAGATGGATTGTTTCCATGAAGATTTCCCCACAAAAAAGGGTGAAGCTTTGGTTATTAAATAACGTACAACTATGTATATCCTAGATAATGAAGCAAAAATGTTTTCTTTTGAGTAAGCAGAACTTCCTCCTTTTTAGAAGTTGATTAAAAAATCATGACAGTCTATAACAAATAAATTTTCTTTACCAGATATTTATTAGCTTTTGCCCGCGACTTCGTTCGCGCATTTCCCGTTCCCGTAGGAATTTCGGGAAATTCTCTCTTAATGCTCCCCTACACTCTCCAAGGAACCTACATGCCAAATTTCAGCTTTCCACGACCAGTAGTTTCGTCTGTGTGTTGTCTGTCAGTCACTCATCAGTAACGGAAGAATTTTATATATATTGATAGAGGAAAGGCACGAGTTCCCTTGAGGATCGAGTGAAGCTACAGAACATTCTTACATTTCTGAATATAACATACACATTTAAATTCAGTGATTTAAGTCACTGCCTGCTACACTTTAAGATGTCATTTAATCAACTTTAATGATTGCCATGTCAAAAAAAATTCAATGTTCCCAATCTGACTGACAGCGTTCCAATTTACAATAAATTAACTAAATCTGTATGTAGATGCAGTCCATATCCAAACTGTTTGGTTTTTTCAATGAAATTCTTAATCTGACCTGTTATTTCTGACTCAAATGTTTTCATTCTGCTTAACCCTTCAATTGTTGATATTCTTTAGATAGATTTTTCGTTGCAATTTCATACTTACGAAATGTATACTTACTATCTTGTATTTATCTTGCAGTGCCCTTCGTCTGAGACGATAATGATCCATTCTTTCAGATGCTGGTACGCTCCGGAGTGTCCAAGATTTTCAAAACTGGATTTTCTAAAAATCGATGGACTTCGACTGCCAATGTTGTCATTGATACTCGGTGACACGTGTCTCTTTTACACGTGCCGACTGTGTCAATATTATTTTTATTGATATTCGTTTTACAAGGCATTTAGTTGTCACCTTGAGACGAGTATGTCAGTAGGACCATCCATCGGGCGATAAGGTGACAGTTCTAATAAGTTCCTTAGTCTATTTATAAGTTAAGTTCTTTTTAGATACGTATCTATTGTAATACCTGGTTGTACTGTGGTCTGTGACAGAATATAAAAACCTGGTTGTGTAATTTTTTTTTTTCAGTATCATTTTGAGATAACATTTATAGTTTAGATTTCTATCACTGTAAATGTTTTCATAATCGTATAAAACAAATAAGTAATGCCAAAGATAACTTTTTTCAAATACATTTAACCAAAACATTTACCACTGAATTTTTTTTTAAATTTTAGGATAATAACTTTGTTGACATTCCTTTTGAATGAGTTGAAGCTGTTTGTTTTACTGAATTAAAATAAAATATCCTTGAGACAAGTAAACATAATTATTTCTGACAATCAGAAAAACGAGTCGTACGATTTCAAATCTTGATCTTTATTCATATTCGAACCAATTCTGATTTATCATACTATGTGTATTGTGTAGTCATCAGACATCATTTTTAGTCATGCTTGTGTTCTTAATATCATCCTTGTGTGTGATAAGTATAACTGATACATCCTTAGACGTTGGAAGTAAATTGCATTATGTTTAAAGTTTTGTGTCGTGTGTAAGCAGAAGTCTGCTTTAATTCATTAGGTTTCAGGTAGGTAAGGGTAAATTCAAATAAAATGAACATTTAAAGTATGTAACATATATATTTCTTTGAGCTTTTAATTGCATTTTGAAATACAACATAAAATATTAAATAAGATTATTAAATTTGGTAAAATCAATATTTCAACACCATTTTTTTACTTTTTTTTTCTTAAGAATGAGCAAAAATCTCTCATCAGAGCTAGCGTATACATAATATTTGTCGTATGTTTCATTATTATCGTTAAAATGATAGATTTTTTTTACGATTCAAATTTTTATAGATTTTAATTATCATCAGCTGAATATTCGTAACTTTTGAAAATAATATGTATAATATTTAAAACATCAAAAAATAAATTCGAAATAAAATTTTAAAAAATTGTATATTCCATTAGAAATGTCGTATACATCAAAGGGTAAATGGAACTTTGTGTGTCACGAATATTCAGTTTACAATCAAAGTTTTTTTTGTTGATATCGTCTGAAACTTACATTAGACAGTTTACAATATTTTTATTAAATATAAAAGAGGTTCTTCACTCTCAAGTGCCGTATATACATCATCGTATAACTGTCGTTACAAATTGGAAGATATATCTGGTATATCTTTATGTTCTAAACGTATACGAATGTTATCATCCCTTTCAACGAAAAAAAATGTATATGTATCACTTTTAAATATAGGTTGATTGTTCAACCGATTAATGCGCTGGTATATTGGTATACAATTGTTCACAGATGTAGTTTACCTAATATTATGTACTTATCACTAAATAATAAATAGCATCCTCGCGTGGAGAGCATACCTATAGCAAAATTTACACTAAGGAGATTGTTATATTGCATTCTATGTCGAATTGTATGTACAAAACGAACAGAAACGAATGAGATTGAATCTCCGAGATTATTACGCATCGACGGATCTCTTAAATTCACAAAAAAACAAGAAAAATCATCAAAATATACATAAACTAACCACGTTAACCCTAACTCTGATTTACATAAAAAAATAAGTAACACGAAAAAAAAAATGATATTGCAACGAATTTTCTGATAAAATACTGAAAGTCAACGCCACTACGCGACTAATACGATAGACGAATCACATGCGAAAGGCGAATTGCAATTAACGAAAACTAATTTCCACGATTTACCTTTTTCAAAGAATTAATTAGCAAAAAATATACATTTACAAAAAGAGATCGAATCGTATTTTTTATGACTTAATGTGACTTATATTTACATTTATCGAAATGGAATTATAACGTAGTGTGGAAGATAAGCCACGGGCGCTGCCGCCCTTGCAACAACCGATCACCTAAAGGCAATATTTTGAAAATATTCTCTTAATACCTAAAACGAACGTAAGACGTTTGGCGTATACTTAAGTCGCTATTAATTTATTACACTAACCGATCTATGCGGTGAAATCTAACAATAATTACCTAAATAATTAAATTGGCAAAGAGTTTCGAAATACTTAGCGTCGCGGCTGCGACCTAACCCTAGCAAGGTTTAACGTAGCAAGATATGGTATCATCACAACTGCCGGCGCCAGCCTGCAGCCCTACACGTACTTACTGGAGAGCTGCTTGGCCAGTTCCGTGTACTTGAGGAACTTGGAGTGTGGGCTCTCGTCGAACGACTGCGAGGGGCTGCGCGGGTCCTGCGGCGATGCGGCGTTGGACCCGCTCTTGTGGGTCCCCGGGGACCCCGCGCCCGCAGGGGCCTTCAGCGGCACGGGCTCCGGCAGCGCACCGTCCTTCACGAAGTGCATCTTCGACAGATGGTGCCGGTACGCGCCCTTCGATATGAAAGGCGTGTCGCACAGAGCGCACTTCATAATGGAGTCGGTGACGACGGCGTCGTTGCACGCCCAGCTGAACGTGAGGATGCTCGGCGGGCCAGCGGGGGAGGGTGCCGGAGCAGGCGCGCGGGAAGGGTTGGACTCTGTCTTGTCGCAGAGCTTCTGCAGCGCCGCAAGAGGGTGGCTCCCACCGCGGCGCGACGAGCTGGGTTCACCGGACGAGCCGCCCCCGGCCAGGTTGTCGAACATGGAGGACAACGCGCCCAGACTGGACGCAGGCTTGCGCTCGGTGCCGGGCGTGTTGGCGGAGCGGTCGCTGGCGGGGCTGCGAGGGCTGGCAGCGGGGCTGGGGCCCTCACTCTCACGCTTGGCCACGACGGGCTTCACGTCCTCGTCAGCGGTGCTGCTTGGCCGCGGTGGCTCCTCGTCCTCATCTACTTCAGTCTTCACTCGCACGGGCTGGCTGCTTAGATCCACGCCATTCTCACGCTCTTCCTCCTCGACTTCTCTCTTTATTCGCACTTCAGTCGGGCGGTCCTCAGAGGCTGGGGTTTGAGAACCGCGCGTGTCTGGAGTAGTGCGAGGAGTCATGTGATACGTGTCCATCTTCCTGTCAGGAGTGAGTGATTCTACTCTACTGCCACCCCGCTCGGACATGGAGCTGGATTCGCTCCCGCTGCGCTCGCGGCGCCCGTATCCTTGCTGGTGATGGTAGTTCCTCAACATACTCATAGTCTGGGGATCTACCAACGGTTTGGTATAGTCTACGCTCTCATCTATGCCTAATCTCTTTAGGATGCTAGACCCAATGGGCGCGTGTGAGGCGCCGCCCGGCATGCCGGGCACGGTGTGCCGTGATCGGGTGTCGAAACTCTTTTCTATCAATTGTTCTATGGCATTGAGAACCGAAGGCGACGAGCTTTTTTCATTGCTCGCGTTAGGGTCTTTGGAACTCGGGGAGGAATCGTTCACAGAGGATGGCGAGCGGTGGTGCGCGGAGCCGGGAGATGGCAGCTCATCGTTGATGCTCTTTCGGCCGTCGCGGCCGGTGGGCGTGACGTGGCCGGGCACGTCTGGCGGGATGATGTTGTTGGAAAGCAGCGCACTTTTCAAAAAGTTCCTTTGGCTATTAGACATCGGCGCACCAATACACTGTCGTATGTGCTCGACGAATACGGCAGTCTCAATTTTGTCACCGCATTTCTCACAGGTGATTCGGCTACCTGCGCCAAAATCTCTAATTGGTTTACCCATTGGTACACCATTCCCTTCCCCGTTTTTGAACTCATGTTGTGCTCTCTCCAATTCAAGGAGTTTTCTAACTGGCAGAGATTTCTTTCGTTTCTCACGTGTCTGACGTCTTCTGCCTCCACTTTCGGTGATTGATCGCATAATGTGTTCTTTATAGTGAGAATTTTTAACCATATGATTACTCAACTCTTTCAAGGAACTAAATGCTTGGTCGCAGACTTTACAAGTTAATACAGCGCTAACATGACTACTGGTGCCAGTGGTGGGTGGCGCGGCATTGTTAGCACCACCCGGGCCGCCCGAGTTGGACCCTCCCTTGCTAGCATCGTCCGACGATTTCCAGGAAATAATTTGTTCTTGCGATATGATGTTTGTGTAGTGCTGAGTGCGCTGCATATGGCTGGTCATCTCAGCGAGTGAACGGAAGCTCTCAGCGCACCACATACATTTTAATATTTGTCTGGTTTGCTCTGCGCCTTTTCCTAACCAAACATCTTGACCACGCACGAGTTTTCTAGGAATTGGCATATTCTCTTTAATGAGCATGTTCAAATCGTTTTGGCTCGGTTTGGATGATCCACTCGAAGAGGACGAGTTGTGTGACGGCGTCGATGGCGAACTAGAAGGTGGTTGCAAAGATTGTGGGATAGGTGCCCCCGAAGAGGGTGGCACGGGCACGTTGACCCCGCAATGCTTTGCTTCCTTCATGTGTACTGTCAAATCTGCGAGTGAGTTGAAACTCTTCTTACACCACACGCATTTAAGGACGTCTTTAGTTTGGTCAGCGCCCTTATTCAACCAGTGGGATTGCCAGGCAGAGTGGCGCGCGGCTGCATTGGGAGCTAGACCAGCGCCTAAAGCGGCACTTTGTACTGATCGGAATAATTCCTCGCCGCCCAGCCTGCTCAACTCACTCATTTTTTCTAAGGCCTTTGTGGCATCGCTCGGTGTAGGACCCCCGTGTTTTAGTTTACCGTTCCAATCAGATGGAACGCCTCCTTTAGGAGACAGGCTAGCGGCAGCGACTGCAGCTGCGAAATATGGCAGGTGCGGTGCCACAGGCGTGGACCAAGGAGACGGAGAGTGCTTAAACTCTGACGGTCTAGAACTTTTTCTAGATGGGACAGGCGATGGCGAGTCCTCTGGGCCACGTTTTCTCGTGCCAACAGACAAATCAAGTGGACCATTCTCGTTCTTACTGAGATTGACGGCGTCATCGTGATCATCATCGTCGTGTGGTGATTCACTGCGTTTCGTGCTGAAGTCAAGTACGGCGTCACCTCGTTCGGAGTCAGTCATGTTCTCCTGGCAGGACATGAGGAGACGCTGCTGAGCGGCAGCGGCGGCTGCGGCGCCGAGGTAGGCGGCGACAGCGGCCGAGTGCGGTGGCAGCAGAGCTGCGGGCAGGGCAGCGGTCAGCGCGGCGGGCAGGGGCAGGCCAACGCCGCTGCGGCTGGAGTACACCGAGTCATTTGAGGGACAGCGCGGCGCGCCCGACGACTCCCGCGACAAACATCTCGGGCTCTCCCTGGGGACAAAAACGTGACGCGGTTAGTTCGACCGACATAATTCACTTAGCGAAAATTGCCGCCTCTGTCTCAGCCCCGTCGACATCTTAAACCGGTTATCGACATTTGAATATCGACGGTAAACAAAACGAATGCAAGTTTTTTTAATGGCCATTTTTAATAAATTAATAGCTCGATCGTGAATAGTAAATAGAGATACTAATCGGTTTATATCGATCTAAAAAAAACTTTATAGCTCGTTGTTTGGGTGTCCTTGTGGATCGAGGATTTTGTTTTGTTAATTTTTAATGATGAAAATACGTTTAAAAAACTAACCGCTGCTAGATTTGACGTTTTGACATTAGACTTAATGTGTTTGATACAAAAGGAAAAACATTGATGACATACGACATGAGTATAAATATAAGGTAAATTGGGTACAAATAGGTCAAGTCTTGAGACATGAATAATCAATTGGATATCAAAGAAGTAATATTAATGACAGCTATAAAATTTAACAATCAAATTTTCGACGTACAGAATATATTAAAATATTGAATCAATATAGTAAAGCAATAGTTCATGGAACAGAGGTGTGTATCTGATGTGATAAACATGACGAGCACAATGGCTGATGACACAGCTTATCGATTATTTATGAGACAATAAAATTCAAAAAACTTTATAAAAACAAGTTCGAATATACTGGAAAAGTGAAAGACTATCGAATGTCCTCAAAAATCCTTGTAACTCGTAAAATAGCAAAACCAAATATAATATTGTTGTTTTAGAAACCCACATACCATTTATGGATCAAACGTTATAGATAAAACGACATTAAATAAATCTCGATATTATCTAGGCTTTAAAAACTTTTTAAAATTTTCGACAAAATCATGTGGAACTTTTAGAAACGAGCTTTCCTTTTGATTTGAATATCAGACTACATCAATTTGTTTAAGTTAACGTTGTCTTATTATAATTTTAAAGAAAGAAAACATAGGTAAATGTAAAATCTATTTACACCATAGAAACTGTTTAAAATATAACATAAGAACACTTCTTGTATATAGATATATGAGAACTTAGGGCACATAGTAGTTGTGAAGTTCTGATCTGAGAGAATACGAAAGATTCTAAGTTGAAAGTCGACAACTGTTAAAGCGGAAAAGTGGAGAAATATAACAAGTGTGTTTAATGAATATTCTCCACAGTAAAATTCAATAACTGAACGTGAAAACACTGTAAAACATGATGAATTACACAAAAACAATAAAACACTTGGACAAATAGAAAACCTACCTCACGTGGTCGGGCTCGACGATCATTTTAGACGTAATGTTTTCAAAGTACTCCAAACTGGTAACGGTGAAAAACTTGCGGATCCATCAATACAACACTGATACAATTGATAACACTTTGCTACTAGACAACAATAGAGACTCCCCAAAAATAGTTGAAATGTAAACACGTCGCGAAAGACGCGGCGCGATGCCGGCGGTCGGAAGGGAAGTGCGCGGTGCCTGCGGCGGCGGCGGCGGTCCCGCGTGGAATGAGACGCCGCGTGATTTACGACCCGCCTGCAGCGCCCCCGCCCCGCACGCCCCTCGCTAGAGAGAGACAGGTGCCGCTGTAACGGACCACGCAACGCGAAAGACAGAGACGGCTATCGGTATTCCGCTTCGAGGGGTGGCGCTGCGTAATGCAAGCGTGCGTGCGATGCGCGAGGTGGACGTGCAGTGACGGGCGATCGTTCCGATGACAGCCGACTGACACAGCGGAGCTACTCCGCATAGCTGAGTCACAGTCGTAACACCAATGAAAAATGTACAGAGCATCCTTGATGGCCAATAGGCGCAATAACTTTTTAACGAGATTGTTTACGGAATTCCATTTATGTAGGTGTAGTAAGCAAAGATGAAGAGCGCTTGGCGTGGAGATTGAAGTCTCGGGACTTAAAAAAGATTACCCGGACAGGGTTGACGGCGTTGACAAGGAAATGGCGCGTTAACAAAACGCCGAGACGAGTCCTTTTAACGACTCACGGACAGACAGGGGACGCGGACGGATTTACGCGTATCATGAACAGATTTCCTGCTTTGACAAAGGGAAAATATTTTCTCATGTTTATTTTATTTTGCGCAAGGAAACGTTAGGACACTTCCGAACGACAATACTATAAATGTCAGACGGCGAATCGATAATGACAGGACGTCGTCTAGATAAATAAATTGACAAAGTAAAGAAACTATGTTCCGTTAATCCCCGGAAACTAATGTACTATACGTTTTACAGCCCATAATACTGTTTTTATTATCATTGAACGATCTCGAAGTAAATGTTATCAACGAATCCGATCTACACAACTGTTATAGTGATTTGACAGAACCTTGTTCCAAACTCCAAAAGTTTTATAAAGTTTTTAATAAGAGAATCGCACAGCTGTTTATTGCTTCCTATGAGCATTAGTCGGCTGCGGGTCAATCAATCACAAGTATTTATGTGACAACTATCTCCGTCTCTTTCCTGCGCCAAACAAAAATAACCCCGAGTGGGTTGTGACATAAACAAAAGAATTCTAAGCTATTTTTCTACATGTAACGACAGATGATAAAAATGTTAGTGGGATATATTTTAGACTGTGGCCGTTTTGATGTGTAGGAATTAGGACAGAGCGGTTTTATGCGTCAATGTGTGCATAGTGCGGGCCGATGTATGGGGGACACCTGACATCGTTTGAATAATTTTGCAGTAACAAAGCAAATTTTATAACTGACACATGTCTCCTTGGTAATAAAACTGCAGTGAGCTTGATAGTAGACATTGTACGAACATTTGTTAGAGAACACAGAAATAAGTAGAGACGAGAAGAATGTGAACATAATTATACCAAAACCTTTACAAATGTGCAAAAATATGGCTGACGAATGATTTTAAGTTGAATCTTATTAGATTTGTAGCTATTTTTTGGGAACTGGTTTTGAACAAATTTTGATTAATTATCAAAATCATAAAAGATGAAGGAAACGACATCTATTGACAACAGAACTTGGAAAATGATTGCACCCACTTTTTATACCTTAGTTGTTTTTCTTTATTTAACTGACAGGTTGCCAGACAATTGTTTGTTCAAAGCCAATATAAATTTTAACAACTAGAGTGAATATATTTCATTATTTTACAATTGACAAAGAAATAACCCACTAACGACGTAATAATAACCTATTCCAAGAAAGGCTCTAATTAATTAAAACTCAAATTCAACAAAATCATATTTTTTTGAACAAGTGAACTGAAACGATTAAACAATTAGCACAATATAGTCGAGTCGTAGTTACGCTGCCAGACTTAGATAATTTCTCTAATTTCATAATTACACAAGGTTAAGAAGATAATTTGGCTATAGAATATAATTGAGTTAACAAATTTAGAAACATAGAAATGTGTAGGTGTGAATTTAAGAATAGCAAAAAAAATTAACAGAAGAAACACAATAGAGAACAAATCACATAAAAAATATTGAATTAATACTGGATTTAAGAGCGCTTTCATTTTAAGTAGATGAAATACGCATTGACACAATTTCTAAAACGATAAGCTTTTTGTCAGATACATCAAAAGAGAAAACCCAATTGTTAGGAACAATAGGATTAGTGGTGAACAACTAATCGAAAAGGTATTTTTTTTGGTAAACAACGTTAAAAAAGACAAGCCAGTATTAGTCGTAAATTAGAATAAAGACCTGGTTACTTCTAAACCAATAAAGAAAGATCCACAAATTAATAATTGCATTACAGGAATAAAAAAACTACAGACACGGTATCAGCTGTTTATTGTCACATGTAATTGTTAACCTCGATTTATTACACTTGACCAACTGACTTACAACTTGCCTAGAACTGGTTGCGATGACAAAGCCATTCGCTGCAACCTGTGACAACGAATATATTGTTATATTCATATTCTAATCGAAGAACATTTTCGAGTGACTAATAAAATTCGTATTGGAATTGTTAAGATCTTTGCTTTAGGTTTTAAAAGTATTTCAGGAATCAACTTGTAGGGAGTTCAAATTACGGCAAAGGCTGTAATGAAGACGAACTCATTGTAGATATAAACTGTTCCTGAATTTATAATTATGAAAATACATCACACATTTCTAATTCTGAGACACTCAATCAAAATGACTCAACTAATGCTTTGCCTCCATTCCCACCGGAACCCATGTTTTTATCCATTTTAGCGAATACACAAACTAAATCAGCAGATCTAAAATCTAAACAATAGAACTTCAAGGCACTAGAACCTCAAAATGATTGATCACGCCACCTCAGTGCAGCTAATTGACGTTGATTGAACAGACTTGCTACAGCACAAACTTAACCGTTCACTTTCCTAAAAGTTAGCTCTCCTTATTCCTTGTGAATTAAAGCTTAGATTGGTACGGCTTTAGCTCTTTTGATTGTCATGCATTTTTTGCAGTCGTACCTGGCCGGTCGAAAGATAAAGATTTTAAATAAAAGATTTCTAATACTATTACCATGTTAATGATGTCCTCAAGTTCGTATTAGTGAGGAAGTTATATTTTTTTGTTGAATTATATGTATGGAAGTAAGTTTTTAATTCAGTGAGTAGTGAGAGAGCTCATAGGTTTCAATTTCATTTCGATTTCAAACATTGAAAATATATTACTGAACTGAATCGTATCGTTATTGTGCGTAATTAAATAAACAAATATGCGACCAGAAAGGAAAAATGTCTAAATGTAAAACGATGTTTAAAACGATTGATTTATTTATTCGTAAGTTTCTACAAAAAGTGACAAACGACCTACAATTTAAATTATTATCTAGTAAAATTGTATATATTGTAAATACAATTTATAATTATAATTACGTCAATACATCTAATTAAACATTGAAACTAATCGAGTTGCAGCTGTCCTCATATTGATTCGATTCGGTTCTCGTACGATCTGATTAACGATTCGAAGCACAACAGTATAAATCAGCTAGTAATCGAGACTTGTGAGTACATAATCGATATTATTCTTATTGTTAATCAAATAATATGACGTCTTGGTGGCGTCCGATTGTCTTTTGTCTCCAGTATTGTGGAGGACTCGGTGGAATCATTGATACCGAAGAAATGGAGAGTTAAATGCATGATTGTTTTATGTGGTAATTTCTGACTGATACTTTTTTATCATCGATTTGATCGGCTATAGAAGAATATGCCATCACTGGAACCAAAAGTATTTATCATCATATTCGTCATTTTCTTTTACTCTTTTAGGGTTCTGCTGACTTTTTAAAATTTTATTTTTCTTCTGTCTCCTTCCTTTTTAGGGTTCCGTACCAAAAGGGTAACCAACGGAACCCTATTTCTTAGCCTCCGCCTCTCAAGAACCGTAATAGGTAGACAGTTAAAATTTTTACAGAGTGTGTTTTTTTATTGCCGCTATAACAACAAATAATTAATATTTAATAAAAATTTAAGGGGGGCGCATATAACAAACGTGTTTTTTGTCGGTTTATGGTACGGGAAATTTGAGAGTTCGACTCGCACTTGGCCGGTTTTTTCTTGCTTCAGAGTTGACAAGGCCCAATTTTACTTCAATCAATTTGCCTCTCTATTTCTCAATGCCTAACCTTTTATCCTAGATATGTTGTGGTCGGCTAAGCCCAATCTTAGTCATAGGAGTCAAATATCACCTCTATGGTAAGACAAACCCATTGAATCACACAATCACGATCAACAAACAGACTGCCAACAAAACGTATCCGCCTCAGATACAGATCACCTCATATAACCTCCGCAGTATGATTAATTATCACAATCAAAACATCAATCATGTATTATTCTAATAAATATCAATAATCATTAATTTCCATTAATACAAGATCCAATAATCAAATAAAGCAGGACATACTAAGTGATAAGTGGTATCTGTTTTATACAGATTATAGTCACGTTCAGTGTAAAGGTTTTAACTGAAGTGTTCTAGAAGATTTTTTTAATAGGCTGTGAAGGCAAAACCTTTGTTTTACGAGTATTATGTTGTGATGACACTGTTGTATAACTAAATTTATATGTCGTCAACTGGCGCTCTGCTGGCGCTAGCCTTGATTTATTTCTGTTAAAGCATAAAAGAATCAAATAAGTGTCACTTATAGACTCTGACTAACACTGCCTTTGTTTTTGCACTATCGAGATATCTTATCATTCGAGGTTTGACCACTAAAAATTAATTTGACATTGATTCATTCCCTCTTCTCTCAGGCTGCACTTACACCAAAACCATTGGTGTCTTATGGCGTAACGCCTGACCCATCAATCATTCTTACCAAGATCGATAAAACCAAAAGCATTTCAAAATGAAAATTGATGGAACGTCATTTTGAATATTCAGATCATTTTTAGTCGTTCTGCCCACTATAACTGTCACTGACGAGTCCATTCATTTCTCTATCTTTACTAAATTCTTTTTGCACTCCATCCATTCTAAAATCGACTCTAGTGTCCCTCTCACAAGTTTTATTTCAACTGCACATTTAAATTTTCATTCCACTATCTCGACTACATAAAATTTTCTTATTATATATTCCACTTTTAACTTTATGGGCTTCGTAATAAGAGTTATGCTGGCAGGATATTTTAGTTGGTTGGATAAGTAGTGATGTCAGTGGACAGTCGTTGTCAACTGATCGGTGGAAACAATGGGATCATTAAAGTGGACACCATGGAGTGATGTGCAGACCTCCGCGTTGACAATGGCGTATGGTATTATGAATGAGTCTGTTGGTTCGAGATTGTTGGTGATGGTTTAATTTCCATAAAAGCCTTGAGGTGCGGTATTAGAAAGGATTGTTCTTTCGAGTTTGACCCTGCAGACATTGGAGCTTTAATTCCAATGAATTATTTTGTAATGTTTGTAATACAAGCTCAAAAATGTCTACTTCTGTTTAATACACGAACGATTAAAGACGCATCAACTAATATTTAAGTAAATTAATGATTCAGTTCTCGATCGGAACAAAGATTGTCATATTTTTTGTCTATGAGCAAAACTAATGATGTGTCGACTATTTTGGCTATGTTTGAATCCTTAACCACCACAAGGAAAAATATATCGAAAATGTTGTGAATAAAGAAGCGATTCCTTAACATATATTTTTTGAAAACCGTTTTAATACTTTGACAAGAGGGAGAGGTAGCTTCATCGCCCCATTCCCTCTCGATAATAAACCCTTTGATCGAAAACATTCCCTAAGGAGCTTCATGGTGTATGGATGACAATGTCAATTCCTGCTTATGTCCTTTCTTCTCATTTTTGTAGTTTCTTAAACTCACCTCTCAACATTGGGATCCTGGATCAGGGTAGCTGGTATGCTGTGCTCAATATCGTCACGCTCGTCAGGCGCAGGGGAGGTGCGGGATGCGGGGGACACAGAGCCGGACGCTTCGCCCTCTCCCCCGTCCTGCCTCTCCCCCCTGTCGCCTCGCTCCTTCACTCCGCTTTCTGGACTGTTGGCTTCCTCTGTGGACAATAGAAAAGATATTGTTAGAGACGTCGAAGACTGAATAAATGTTGTAAAGGAAGAAGTCAGTGTCTAACAGTAAATTAAACGGCACAATATAATCCTATGTTCAAAATTAATCTTCAAGCATTTTTTGGTAGAGTCACCGCGGCCCTGGAACGCAAAAGGCTTTAGAAGGAACACGGATGGGTTTTAGTCAGTAAGAGTCTGACACGCCTTTCCGCTCCACCCAGAGCGGAAGAAGTCATTTGATGATTACCAATCCTAAAAAAAAAAAGCATTTGTTGGTGGTAACGATGTGTGACAATATCAATAGTATGAACCTCGAAAAAAAACCATTGATAAACCTTTTTGTCCATCATATTACAATAAGCCATTATCAATCAATAAATATGCATCCATATCGCGTATCAAAGCTCCAGTCGTCATGTTAGTCAAATGGAAAAATTCTGAAGCAAACAAGCATGACACAAACAAAACTGATACAGAGCTAATTAATATTGAAAACAAAACACCAACTGACAAATTAATCATGATAATAAAGACATTTTAAAACCGTATTTAGGTTGATTTAAAAGGGAACAGATAACAGCTTTATTGCGATCGTTCATCATCTAAATGTAATAATCGGCGATAGGATAGATATTAAAAATGATAATACAAGGAAAAACACAATTGTAATGGGGCCATCGTTCATTGCGCAAAACCATGTGATCGATAATTGATTGATTGGTTATATTACGCTAGTCACAGACGTATCAATTATTCAAAGTATATCTACTGACATAATTTGGTACGATAGTATCGATAAAGTGAATATTGATACTCAGATACGGTTTTTATCAGGTTTTGAAGGAGTCACCTAATTAGACGAAGATAGTGGAATGATTGGTGCTTTTCTTTTGGGTTATGCAGGTTTTTCAATGATAGTAGTAAAGCTTTAAAACGTGTTAGTACAAAGATCTGTAAAAGTGCATTGACCGTTGCCTAACTACACAACTGCCTGTTGGAGTCTCAGTCATGCAAACACCATCATTATCTTGCTCTAATCCTTTATTTGTATCTTATCGGATTTTGCAGTAGTCTCAATAGTCATAAGATCCCCCTTTCTAGTCATATCATACTTTATAGTCAATCCATCGTTCTTTCTTCTTCAAGTAGCTTCAAATAGATTCAAGGAAGAATTTTCTCTGTTCTGTACTACGTCTTAATTTTTCTTTATTCTTTGTCATATAGGAAATGGAAACAACATGAGATTAACTTGCTAATTCCGCCATACCATATTGCTCAGACCTTTTGCAATAAGAAAAGCAATAACTATTTATTGTTATTTGTTCTTCTGCATTGTAATTAGAACGTTGAATGTTCTGTTGTCATAATGAGGCATTTCCATCACATTGACCGATTTTTGCATTTACTCTGTCCGACAATGATATCGTTGCTGTAGACTTTGCTGGGTTATTTTGTTATTAAGATTATGCATCTGATAAAGTTCTGTAAAAAACGATAAAATGAAAATGTCTGCACAAATTAAGTCAAATAGACAGATATAATTTATCTAAACAAAATAATTCAAGGATCATTATTCACCAAAATAAGTTGACAATGATGAGCAACGAAAATTTTAAAAAAGAACATCTAACATCTAAAACAAAGCGATCATTTGACCGTAACAAAAATCCGCGGCCAAAAAAAGAACGCACCGATTATGAAGTTATCGTTCGTCCGAAAAACGCATTGGAAAAAAAAATGTGTTTGAAACCGGATAGCCGAATTGGCGCCGCGGTGGCCAGCCCGCTTATTTCACTGCCCATTGACTCGTGAACCGCGTTTCTGCACGCTAATTGATTAAAACGCAACGTGTCAATCCGGTACCGGACGGCAAAGATGCGGTTGCGGACGAAACGCCCGCGGCGGTCTGTACTGTGGCTAGTGGTGGGACGATGTGTCCCGTAGTTGGAGGTCCCGTGTCGGGATAATTGGCCATGAGGTGAGGCCAACTATTTAAAAAGTGTTAAAATTCAAATCGCATTATCATCTCAGCGACAACTAATGTCAAAAAATTGTCAAAATGTAGTGAAATTAGAGGAGGCCAGTTGCAATCACAATGCGAATGAGAATGCTTTTTAAAATACAAGAATTGCTTGTCTATCACACTATCAGTTTTTTTATACTTTTGTAAACAAGAAGGCTGTTTTTGTATTAATGAAAAATATCTGCAGTCTGAATCATTTCTAAAATTAATGATATTATCTTAATAATCACCGGACGTGCGCACGTGTATATTTTTGGTACATGTATAATTAGATGTTATGATTGATAGGTGTTAATTACCTATTGATACTTATTTAAATCTGCGATTGGGTTTTCTACATCCTCTGGGTATTTACCGAACAACAACCGAATCATAATCCCGGACTCTCGTCGATCCCTGTGGGTTGAAGTAGTGCGGGGCATCACTATTCCCGATCCGTATGTGCCAGCCAATTGATCAAAGGAAGTGATAGGCCGCTGGGTATCTGCAGGTGACTCTGATTCGCCCTATGAACGTGAATTTTAATGAAGCTGCCCCTTTACCGCATTGTCTGTGAATAATGGTAATGAAATGGTATGTTTGTTTGTTTGGGGATCATTTTTGTCTTTGTTTGAGGGGGTGATGTGATTTTTTGTTGTTATTTTTTATGAAATTTAAAAGAGACTTTGACCTCAGAGTTTGTTTCGGTGATTCTTCTCAAGTTAGGAAACACCGGCTTCATCTAGATTAAAATTTCCAAAAAAAATTACATGTAAAACAGTTATGTTTAACCTTTTTACAAAATAAATATAATTTATAATTTTTTAATTTAAAAGTCATTGTAGTTATACTTCTGTCAAAGAAAGCCATTTATGTTGGTTTTTTAAGGACTTAATTTGTCCTATAGAAAACATTTGTATAAGTATGGTAGACACGTTACGTTTGACGTAGATGAAAAGTGACCGCAGTTAACAAATCAAAATATGGACATTAATTCCGATTAAATCTTCAGAAATTTCAAAATTCCGCATACATTATCGAAGATAAATGACTCCAATTATAATTTTAAGAACACAGTTATTTGTAATGACCTTATTAACGGTCATCTGTCCGCTTTTGTAGTGTCTCTTGAATTATGCTTACAGTACAGGTCAACTTATGCCTCGTTGGTCTGGCTCAGAAGTAGCTCTAGTATTAGTACCAGAGGTTCTTCTGAGTTACGCTAGGAAGTGGTGACGGGCGAGCGTTTTGGGGGAAGTTTTAAAAGTACTGGCTGTCAGCCTAATTTAAGTGTCTTTTGATTTTGATGTTTGATTACAATTTTTTCAGCAAGAGGATTGTCGGGTCCGGTAAAATTTACTGAGTTTTCAATTTGTTTGTTTTCAGTAACAGTCCGGATTCAGATTTGGCCAGGTGGATGTCAATGAGGGCTAGCGCGTTTGAATTCGCCGCTAGAGGCGCTAGTGTAGCGTGAGGTCTTCAAAGTGTCAAATTTTATTGCTTTTGATGCGAGTTTACAGACTTATTTTATATGATTTTTGTGTGTTTACTTACTATAACTGCTAATAATTTATGGCAGATTAAGATATAGTGCTTCTACCGACAACTGCTTTACTTATGTCCTTCTTTTTTTGCCAAAATTCAATACTTCAGGTCACTGCTACGATATGATATTTGATTGCACTTTCTCGTCATTAAAATGTTTTTAATTCGAACTTTGCTTTCGCGTAATAATGTCTTTTAACAGCTGCTAAAGAACCTCACTTGCCAGTGGCGCCAACTGGTGAGCGCAAAAACGGTGGCTCTCATCGTTTCGCCCTCTAATGCATGGGCCTTAAACATTATTACCGAAATGTTAGTGTACTAAAGGTACACCTCTGTCTAACCTTTTGGGATACCTATACAGGCGTAATGTTACGTCCAGTTCAACTGTTTTAACTCAAAAATACCTTTCATCTTTTTCTTAATTCGTCACAGAGTCACAAAGCTTAACAATTCTGACGAAACAAAAGATCAATTTCACGAAAATGGCCGTGAAACCGATGTGATGACCGATTACCGATTACAATTGTTCACTAAATGACAACGCTAACTAAACCGTTTCTTAACAAAACGTTATGAATCTTGATTTTATCGATTCTCGACGAAATGGGTCGATACTTTGATAGTTAGACAACTTACCGTTCAGTTTAAACTTTATTTTGCTGCGGTTAAAGTTTAGTTTCCTTTGTGGAGTTTGTAGTGCAATTTTTACAGTTGACTTGTAAAAGGTAAATTGTAAAATGTTCTAAAAACAACTTTCTTTAATCGAAATATAAATGCTCATGTTCTGGAGGACAAAAGAACGATCAAAGTTGATTTTAGAATAAACTTTTCTTCCATTTGTTTGTAGCCAGGTACACTTAGAGACTTCGTCACAGCGCCCTGTCCGCCTTGTATTGTATATGAAGTCCCTTACTAGAAATATTTGAAATTATTTATTTTCAAATCGATAAAGTATGAACTCATTAAGGAAGTAATTTCGTCTTTTCAATGGACTATGAATGGCAGTTGATTGATGAAAGCTCAATACAACAGTGTCAAATTCGAATTTGTGTTTTTAATTTTTGTTCCAGGTTACAAGGTATGTTTTAATCAACCACACACACCTAAGAAGGTTGCATTGGAGTTTTTATTTTATTTTATACTTTATAGAGACACGAATAGAGGTGGATTTAATGCCTTAGGCATTTTCTACCAGTCAACCTTTGGGTGACAGGAAGACATATAGTGTATGGTGACCAACGAGAAAAAGAAATCAAACATATTCAAATAGGTACAAAGTTTTTCATACTTCTCGCCATAAGTAACTACCTCTATGGAACTCTTTTTTGTTATTTAACAGGCTCACCTTTGATCACAATCTCACCTAATGAAAAGAGATGATGTGGTTGGCGATGGAGCACGCTTGCCTAGAAGTAACCTATTCATTCTTGATTTGACTCCAAGGTATTAGTAAACGTATATGTACTCCAGCAGGGAATTCCACTTCACATATAGGTTTAGCTAAAATAATCTAAATCTATACTAATATTATAAAGAGGAAAGATTTGTATTTTTGCATGTAACGAATAAACTTAAAACTACTGCACCGATTTGAAAAATTCTTTCAGCAATGGATAGCTACATTATCAGCGAGTAACATAGGCTATATTTTATCTCCGTACTCAAACGGGAACGGGAACTACGCAGGTCAAACCGCGTGACGTCCGCTAGTTAGAAATAAAGTTTAAATTATACTTCGACGCTTGACCATTAAACTTAAAAACTGAGGTACCAGCATAAACGATTTGTTACTCACGTTAACGCATCAAACTTACACAGTAAGTTTCACTTAATCGGTGGTTATCAGTCGTTATCACGTGATCAATCAACGGCAGATGTCGGTAATCCGAACTACTGATAACTGATAACAGCAGTTTCGCAATAACTGCGGTGAGGTGTTGACTTACTACTTGTAGTTAGATATGTGGGGTTATTTGCAAAGCTATAGTAGGCGCCAGATAATCGTGGAATAACGGTCATTGCCCACCTACAATTATTGACATTTTTAATTTGAAAAACGGAATTAATGACACAAAGCTGTCCCGAATCATCATCTCTCGTGATCCTTAACATTGTCTAATAATGAAAAACGATTCCTATTTAATTGTTCAGGTACCTATGAACAGTTATTAGGGAAAGGTCAATATACTTTATTCCACATTTATCTGGCGCCTACTATAGTGTTGTTACGTCGCTTTTATTGTTAGGGATAATTATTGGCTACAGTTTAAATGCGTACCAAGTAAAATATGTTAACTTCAAATAAAATAAACCCACTCTATACCGAGGTGCCTAAAGAACAACGTTTAAGTTCTAAAATAATTATACACTCATCAGAATAATTGTACGTGTTGTATTTATATTCTTTTTGCCTACCAAATTGGATAAATTCTCACCAAATCTTGTTTCCCTGGATGCAAGAGCGAGTTAAGCGAGCTCGGGACTTGGGCACCTCGACTCCGACAGGTTAGGATAGAAAGGGATGGCGGGGTCAAGTGAGCGAGCGAAGCGAGCGAATCAGACCCCGCTATCCATTCTACATTTATCCATTCTGACAGGTATTTCGAATTGCTTGGTAGTAAAATAGGTACTTTTCTGGTAGGCGTCTAAACACAAGCCATTATTATTTAGAAATGGTTTTAAGTTTCCAATGTTATGTTTGATACACAATTTATAAGTTTAGTTTTTAAAGAATATGGTTTTTTGGTATAAGCTGATGCATTGGTTTTATTAGACCATGAGGCTCTGTTTTCAGTCAGGTGACTAAATACTTAAGAAATTATATTTTGAAGGCTGCAATACCAAAGCTATCGGTGCCCACTGAAAATCATACTTAAGGGGAGTCCGTAGTGTTAGCTCGTGAAATTCTAATTCTCTTGTGTTTTTTTTTTGCAATTTGTAGATCAGTGTCAGGTTGTTACTTGGTCAAAGTATGATCCGCGACAATAACAAGTATGTATTTACACAGACTCGCAAATTGCAAAAAACACAATAAAATTAGAATTTCGCGAGTTGTCACTACGCAATGACCTTAAGAGACTCCCGTCAAATTTGAATGTCTACAAAAAATATTAATAAAATTAAACCTTGTTCTTACATATTTGAAATAAAATGCAATCGAACTCCAAGAAATGTCAAAATAAAACAAAATAAATTCCAAGTGACTATGAGAGAGTAACATGTTGATCAAAATTAACATTTGAAAACGGTGCAAATTCAGGAAACCTTTCTGATATTTAATAATGCAGAATTTATTAAAGAACCTTGACCTTCTAACAACCATATTCCATTGCAATTTTTCTATCACAGATCAGAACCCGGTAACTACCATCGACAAACATCATACGCATACTTCAAAAGCGTTCAATCAGTCGCTGCGATGTCGGCGCGTAATTTCCTCGCGGCCGTCCCGTTGTCGTGCCGTTGTCGTGTCGTTAGCGTGCCGTCTGGGCCGGACAGCACAAAGAGCAAGAACTCTTTGTTGGCGACCGATTCCGCTTTGAAATTGAACGAAACTTCGCGATATTGATAGGTCAATTTTAATTTTCAATAAGTTACTTATAGTTTAACTTAAGTTACTTATGGCTTTGAATGGAATGTTGCTGTTTTATTAAGTTGATAGCGTTGACTGTTTTGTTTGGTTTGCAAATGAAATGGTTGGAAATTGATGCCTATTTAAAATGCATTTGCTTAGTTGTTGATCTGTTTTGATATCTTACGTAATTGGTACGTGGTTGATTGACTGAAGGAAGTTGTTTGTTTTACTTTCATACCTCCTACAGAAACCAGCAAAGGATGAATGGCTACATATCATTGTTTTTTTTTTTGTAATTGGAAATATACTATCTTATTTACAATATCCAAAACAAGTATATCTTTGTGACCTTTAGAGTACCTGAAATACAGCAATAAATGGAAGAAAACGCTAGCCCTGCTGTGGGCCATAGTGAAGACCATAAGACCAGGTCTTGGCCATTAAGGAAAGCAAAAGAGGCAGAGGTCGCCCACATATGTCAAATGCAAAGAGTGACGTATAAGTAAAAGGAGTGCTGAATAATCACGGAATTTTATGAATATACCTATTTATTTCAGCAAAGTCAAGATCTGATCCTTAAATATTTAACCCGCACACGCCTCAACACAATCCCTTTTTCTCACAACTCGCACAATCACATCTCGCTAATTACAAACATTGTTAAAAAATAAAAACGCCAAACGAAAAACATCACCGATCTGTCTCCGGTTCGTGCTCGTGTCGATAAATCGGCTGCGCACACGCACGCACTATAAATCCTGCTTACCACCGATGGGTGATCGCGATGTTTCGAATTTGTCCTTCGACTTTTGTATTAAGTGCTCCAATTATAATCGACTGGTATGGTGATCGAGTTATGGTGTTTTGTTTCGGTATTTTTTTTGGCTGATGTCATTGGTGTTTAGTTAACTTGGTTAATTTTAGGGATATATTTTTTTACTTTTTTGCTTGCATCGTTTACCTGAGGCGAATTATGGTAATTTAAAAGAAGTCTAAAACGTGACTTTCCTATTTGGATGTCCATTGTTTAATCAATCAAGTTAATTACATTATTGACGTCGGTCATAGAATCTAAACTGTAATCACACAACGAAATTAAATTACGTTTTTATCACAATCGTTGATAAAATCTTTATTTAAATTGCACAATTATTTATTTTTAACAATAAAATTCGTTCAGTCATCATTTATTCCATTTCTGCAAAAGTGTAATTAATCATGATAATCGCTTTTGCAAATTAGTTATTTACAGGAAAATTGCGTATGGCAACAATCAGTGCCTTTTAAATGAAACAGCAGACTTCGCATTGATAAACCCTAGTTAGTTTGTAAGACTTCTCATCATGACTTACATCTATGCATCCCATGTTCAGGAACTAAAAACCTAACATTTTGTAATTCCCGTGCATATTGTACACAATATTGATTCTACACAATAAGCACGCGGTATCGTGCGGTAATTGACCGGCCGTCCGGGTGCGCGCTCGTAAAACGTCAGATACCGCGTTGTGCCGCGTATGTTCACGATAGTCGCCACTGGGGTGAGCACACTGATAACTGAGGAATAATGTGGCGCTGGTGATAGTGGGGTGATTATGAGATTGGTGGGGAAAAGATTGGCGGTTAAATAGGTTATGTTCGGTGCAAAAATGTTGGGAAAAACGTTGTGCTTTTTTTACAAATACAGTCAGAGAGAAAGCTGGTCTGGAAGCATAGGGAGCGCTAGATGTATTTTTAAATCGTCATTCGTGGTATAAAATTTATCTGGAGCTCGTGGCTAAAAGAATAACATCCACACAGGTCGAATCAAGATTAAGCAACGTTTTCCAAAGTTGGTCTGTGGATGGGTGATCTTAACATACCAAGACTCATCCGTGACTCGGAAAGCACGTTCCCGGTTGTCATTTGTAAATCTTTGGTATTCGTTACGGAGTGTTATCAGAAGAATCTGACTCCAGTCTTGCTAAGAACTACCGTGTTACCCAGTTATTGGGTTGTGGAGGTCTGGTAGGCAACCGCTCTATGTAAAATACTGGTATTCAGGATCGGATGACCGTGTGTGAGTTGTCCCAAGATATAATTTGAGAACAACCAACTGACAGAACAATCAAACTAAAAAATGCACTGAAGAAAATACTACCTGAAATCTCATCTTAGACTCATCACATTCTTGATTTACCAACCGCAAAATCATCAACAGTAGTACACTAACAAAATGACGTCTTAATCAACGTTACAGTCAAAACATTAACCCTCAAACGCGCGGTGCGTCATCGGTGACGCGTCCAGACGTCGACGTCGACGCAACAAGTAGCAAACACAACGAGGCTCAAGTGTAACTTGTCATGACGTCGCAGCGAGGCTCTTGTTTACGTCGGGTTTGTGGACTCCTAGAGTGGACTTCGGTTTTCATGCAAAACGTTTGTGGATGAAACTGTTGTGGTGTTCTTCAGTGCAGTGGTAAAGTGAATTACGGTATTGTTTTTTGTTGTTGTTTTAATTGCAAAGATAGAAATCCTTTTTTTTCCGTAATAATTTTTTTATAATTAGAGACTTACTTGTTTTTTACAGCTCATCATCTGCCTAGCCTTTTCCCAACTATATCGGGGACGGTTCCAGTCAAACCGGATTCAGCTGAATACCAGTATTTTACGTGGAGCGGCTGCCTACCAGACCTCCACAACCCATTAACTGGGTAACACGGTTGTTCTTGGCAAGACTGGTGTCAGATTAACTGGCTTCTGACAATCCGTAACGACTGCCAAAGATCTACAAATGGCAGCCGGGACCAACGGCTTAACGTGTTTCCGAGGCACGGAGGAAACTCGATATGTTAAGATGGTTACCCATCCACAGACCAACCTAGGCAAACGTTGCTTAACCTTGATCGATCCGTGCGGCTGTTATTTTTTTAGCCACGGGCTCCTTGATAGCTATGTTATAGTTCGTTGTTTGTTGAGATAGAAATTATAAAGAATTTGGGGGTACAGAACTTTTTGAGTTGGTTTAGGTATAACAACTGTTTATTTTGTAAATGTAGCAACAATATCTAGTACCGTACAGATCTAACTAACTATCTATCTAGTTTTATCTGACATGAGGGATGGTGATGGAACAGTGATAGATGCATCTTCATTATCTATTCATCTCTACATCTATGTCTCTACTAGACCGACCGGTTCAAAACGGGATAATTATTTTTCACCTACATAATATCCTACATTAAAACTAATATTATAAACGTGACTTTTTGTTCTGATTTTGAAGAATTTTAGCACAAGTGTAGATGGGATCCTAGGAGTAGTTCGTGAAAATATATTAACGCAAGTAAAGCCTCGGGCAAAACCTAGATTAAAACAAAATTTACAGTTTTCCCCCCAATTTTAAAATCAAGTGCTTTCAATTTGAAAGCCATGTTAACATCGAAATATATTTTCATACATAAACGGTACATTAATAAACATGTATGATAACACTGCGGTATCTAAACAGTGAGCATATAAGGCTCGCGCAACAAGTAACGATTTGTCGCTGTCACTCCGGCGCGGGAGGGTTGACTCCGAGTATATCAACTATTTGAGCTCTTGTTAATGCACGTACTTACGTCTTGTTGGCATTCATAACGGTTGCGAGCTGGATGTCACTATTCTATGGAGAGAATGTGAAAGGTAAATGTTAACTGTAATCCTTTTTCATTCATTCATCTATTGCAGATAAAAATAATCCATAAGAAAATTTGTACATGTCAACTTATATAAAAATAACATATCATATCAATTTCATAAATAAAATGTATTGGAATGACTTCGAAAGATATCAAATTTTGATTCGTAAAAAATTATTCCAAATGTTCAGTTGACAATTTATCGAGAGTTTACAATCTCTTAAGACATTTTATAAATTTACGGAGTATGCCATTTTCCGGTGACAAATTTAATTATAACAATGTCACATAATTTCCGCTGCTCTGTTCTGTCAACATCTCGCCATACAAACTTAGTTGGAGTGAGCATGAAGTGAATTGTCATTCTGAAAGAAAGAAAGAAAGAAAGAAAAATGTTTATTTGGGACTCGCACAAGACTAACAAACTAGTAAAATAAAATTAAAAACTAAACAGTATAAAAAAAATAATTATCTGCGCGAGGCCAAAATGGTCCCTATCTCAGCTTATGCTGCGATATCTAAAAAATAAATAACGCAGCGCTGGTATTCTGATAGGGCCAGTCAGTTTATTCTCTCTTATTTGTAGGAATTGACAGTCCACTTCATGGTTCACGTCATCTAAGTTTACACAGGCAGTTGTTCGTACTGCAGATCACACTTACATCTCCCTTCAATCCTTTCACACACAACGCTAAACTTTTTGAAACAGTCCTGCTGACTCATATATTGATCTACGCACAAACGTAAACACCATATCCATCAAACCTCTGAAAACCTACCCATAACTAAACACATACATCAACAAAACTTTTACCTTTCACATCAAGATAATTATATAGCTCGTTAATATCATAAATATCCATCAATGTCGTAGCGAAGTTAAATTAATACGCTCATGAATCCAGTGTCGTCGCGTATCAATCAAGAGATGGCGTTGATTGATTGGGACGGCGACCGACGAAACAAATTCTAGTATCAATCATGCCATCGACGAATATCAATGGTGGAGGTTATTCATTTATGAAGTTATTGCTTGCGTGTTTTGGTCTGTGTAGTAAAGTTTTAAGAGGTTATGGATTTTAGAGATGCTTTAGCTGGGTAACACCCGGTTTCTGGTAAAAGAATGGACCGTCAGAAATTAAGAACGAGATCAGTGATGCGATTTGCTGTTGAAAACTTATTCAACCAATCACATCTAGATAACACGAGTTTGACAATTTGTTTTAATATTTTTGTGAAAATTTTTGTGTGCGAGAATCTGGGCCTAAGATTGAGAAGTATGCACAAGATTGTCACTAACTATTTTTTTAGATATGAGACAAAAGTAGAAAAGGAAAGGTTAAAAGTATTACTGTCCAGTTTGGAAAATGCTATCTGTAGCTCTGGCTTTCCCTACATAGTTTCTTGTAAACAATTTGGTTAATAAACGGGAGTGATTATTGTCAATAATTTGTTTCTCGTTAGTCCAAGTTTATGACAGTACTGCAATAAAATCAAATTGATTGAATAACAGGCGAGTTTCATACCAATTCTGAATGTATCGCGTAGATACAGTTTGTTGAATAAAACAAATTTAACAACGTTCATCATGTTGTATTTTTATTTTTTATTGACCAATATTTAGATTCGATCGATAAATCATTGATAGTTAATGACTTGAAATATAAATCAGATCTAATGGCTAATCAAAGTTAAACTTGTTTTCAACAAAAAAAAGTAGAATGCGTGCAATATTTTTTGTCTTAAATCGTTCAATATACTTTTTATAGTAATAAGTTATGGGTGGAACAAAGTTGCCGACAGTGTATGTATCGCTTATGTTCTGACTTATTTGGAAATGTCAATTCTATTAGAAGAACCGATTTTTTGTTAGTTTTTGTATCATGCATGACACATACAATCATCAATGTATGCAAAATTATTCTAATCACAAACAAGAACGCCAAAAACTGCATTCAACTGCAGTATATGCAAATTATCAGATGCCAAAAATAATGTACTGTCAAAATAGACAATTGATATGTTTGTTTAAATTAATCTTTTCTCATCCGATTTATAAAAGTGAAGGTTATCGTCTCTTATAACATTTAAATAGCATGATTATCAGTTTAGATGTCTTGCGTTAATAAAGTTTGAAAAAAGACGTCAAAATAATGAAGAAAAAACAGTGATATAGTTTTGATTACCATAGAAATGATGTTATAAAGAAAAGTGGACAGTTGGGTCTCAAAATAAAAGTATGGCACGATATAAAAGTCTAGATAGAAACGGGTTAGGTTAGTTTACGAGGATGAGACTCTTATCATTTTTGTTTGGTTGATGACTTTTAAAATGTTTTGGTGATCTTAATGTATATTTATTTTGTTTAGTATGTAAGGTCCCATAAATATAGATGGACAAATTTTAACACAGCGTTTACAACGTCTAACCAAAGATATCCAAGCAAAAAAAAACACTGATTAAAGTGATTTATTTTTACTTAAAATAATAAATAGTCAAAATTGTTTGTGTATTTTTTTTTCTTGTAATTATCTAATGCGTTTTTCTTATTTATTTAATTTATCATCGTCTTTATTTTGGTGGTCTGAATGATTTCTTAAAGTTTGTCCATCTATTTTGATGGGACCTTGTATATTTTTGTTTTATGATCAGATGCGATTATGATCTGTCAATGTTCTCTTTTATGATTTAAATGATTGGCTATGTATTCCTATGGGAATTATTTTCAGAGAAAGTTCATCTTTAAAGATAAATTAATGATACAGACGTACTACACGTTATGGGTTGGAGTTCCCCTATTCTGTTATCCCATCATTTTTCAACCAAACATTACTAAATCCACGCAACAGATGAATGTTAATCTTCACTCAACATCGCGAGATAACCCTAAAAAATCGTCCGTCTGGCTACAAACATTGGGACAAATCTATCGGTCTAACCGACCCCGACGCTGGATTAGACGGGTCGGAGTGAAAAATCCCGGACCGGGCACTGTCCGGGCCGATGCGATCCGTATTTGTCAACGCTCTGATGTCCGGACATCATTTTCATTAGCCAGAAGAGCCTCGGTCATCTGTACCAATGTTTAGTAACAGATGGGGTAATGGTTTCTTCTTAAGTTTTTTTTTTGAGGGTGTGTGTTTAGGGTTGGAAATTATTACTGAGGTTACGGGGCTAAAGGGTTTTTTTATTTCAAAGTATCATTAAATCGGAAAGGTAATCGTAATTTGTTATTTGTATTTTTACCTTATTAAATCAAATAAAACCAGTTAACATCTAATATGTCCTTCAAAATTTTTTTTGTATAATTTGAAGCGACTAATGTTATGTAAGCACATTATTTATCTTCATTTTTATTGGATAAATAAATTATCAATTTATTGTTTTAACTAAACTCCAGTTTTGTCATAAATTATCATTAAAATTATGGCAATTTAAACGTTATATTAAAACATTTATCGTAAATTATGAGAGTTCTTAATTGATTAGGAGATAACGAGTTTTCGAAAACTTTCTGTATTGTTTTTTTTGTTACATTAATATGTGAATATTGCCAAATAAAAAATATCATTTGGGTAATCTGAAGCAGTAAAATTTTATTAATTTTCTATGCATTTATAATTACAGATGTATTTGACAGATAATTATAAAAATACCGTATAATTAATGTCATAAATGTGTAAAAGCATGACAGTTTTTTCGATAATTTATGAAAATTACTGCTTAAGATTGAATTTGATTAACACGAAATTTAAAAAGCTGTTATGTTATGCTATAAACTAATTAATGACGTAAAATTTGGAAAAAAACTAACGGAAGAAAGACAGACCCAGCATACGTCATCAGAATTGGTTCGAAAGAGTCACTGCGGCCCTGGAACGCAAAGAACATTTGGAGGAACACGGATGGGTTTTAATCAGTAAGAGTCTGACACTCCCTTCCGCTCCACCCAGAGCAGGAGTCATTTGATGATTTCCCATCCTTAAAAAAAAGCAAACGTCATCAATGCTCCTTCCTTCTCCATGCAAAAAGAGATTAATCTACAGTAAACCATACCTATAAAATACACTAAACTAAAAAAAAAACGACAAAAAACTCAAAACAAATTTTATTTCACAATTAAACAAACAAACTTTCCTTACATTAACACATTTAAATTATTAATTAAACGTCACCACTTCAGTTTTTAATAAATAATTTAACATTAAAATAATAATATAAGAAGGCTTTTCACATTAAAGTGTAAATGTTTAAGAATTCCACTCATCATGTGTCACTAATGAGTTGGAGCGGTGGTCTGAATATTTTACATAACGATTGGAAATAAATTAATGAAGTTAAGTCTTTAATTAATTCTGTGCTGATATTGGACATACACGGTGATTTGAGTTAATGAATATAGTGGAAGAAAGGGACTTTATTTTCTTTGCTGATTGTAGTTTTGTCGTGAAGAATATCGAGGTTTCACTGCATTTTTTTTTGTTGATATTGATAGGTGAGCGTTTGACCACAATCTCATCTTATGAAAAGCGATGCAAAGTCGGCTATTTGAGCACGATTGTCTAGAAGTAACCAATTTACACTTGACTTAAATACCTCCAGGTTGCAGTTATCAGGAAACACAGACTACAGCAGGGAGTTGCGGAATTTGTTCGAAAGGGTCACCGCGGCCCTGGAACGCAAAGGGATTTAGAAGGAACACGGATGGGTTTTAGCCAGTAAGAGTCTGAAACGCCCTTCCGCTCCACCCACAGCGGAAGAAGTCATTTGATGATATCCCATCCTTGAAAAAAAAAGCAGGGAAGTCAACTCCTTAGCTGTACTCTAGTTTTTCAAACAGAAATGGATCTCAACACAGTCATACTCTGAAATCTTTTCAAGGAAACTTCATCTAAACCATTCGACTCAGGAAAATACTTCCAATAAGAAAAACCCTAGATTAATATTCAATTATAACTGTCAATTTGATTGAGGAAAGATGAGTCGCGGCTGAGTCAAGTGGGAGGAAATGACTTAGAATATACAGGCAAGCCTCGGATCGTCCTTAGGATAGTTTATATTTTTTGTGTTCAAGATTTTTGAAGTAATTTCAAAATGATGCACTTATTATAAACTAGGCAATCAGACAATTATTGCCAAGCAATAACTAAAAATAACTTCCATTATTTTATCTACGTGTACTTAATTGCACTATCATATAAAATCAATCAGTGGCTCCGAATTATTTGGAACAAAAACACAAAAACAAAAGCCAATCTGACACTAATCAAAGAAATAATTAATAAATGTAGGTTAATCTTACGCAATTTAAAACGCATCCAAATACTGACCTGACGAACGGTTACTTAACCCCTTCATTAAAGTTTTTCTAAAGATTTGACCCACGACACCCATTAAAAGGCCTGGCGCCATTATTATCATAATTAAGAGTTAATTCCTTATGTATTAGAAAGTTTACATTCTTATGTAAAATACACATTAACATACAAAATCTGGATAATAAAACCAATGGAATTCGTGTTGGTTCGCAATGAAACAAAAGAAAGGGTCTTAATGATGCGATGTTATTAGCTATCGATTTTTATGACTTTATTTGATCATAAAAGTATCAATATTGGGTTATGAAGAGCTTTTAAGGTGTAATATCTATATCTATTAATTTTCATTGAGAAAGAAATCGTATATTTTAGTAAGTAGCACCACCGGCTAGCTTTAGAAAATTCTTAGCAAGTAAAAGATTGCAAGAAAAGACAATAGAGCACTTCGTCAAAAGTCAAAGGAGATTTTAACAAAGAGCTCTTTTAACTACCGTTGGTCTATGATAGTTAAACTATGTGACACCAACAAAAAACATAAAAATGTCTAGAGGCCCTAGAGTAAGTTATTACCAAGTATCACTTTCGTTACCAACTTTAAGACTTCTGACTATACATATCGTCTCGCTACCATTTATTTGAATTTTTAAGCAAAAAGTTTCTAACAATAATTCAGGAGTTAACTCGTCATTTCTTCTTGGATTTGACAGAATTTTCATTCCATTTGACAGAAAAAAATGAATTGCAGTGACCTCTTGCCACAAGCATATAACAACCTTAATTTGGTGTAAACTCGCAAGATATACTAGTCTAGTTAAATCTTACGAGGTTACACCAGATATAATTAATAAAAGATGTGAATTATACATACCTAATTTGTTAAACGGTTTTTTATCTCCTCTGAAAAGTTCATCAGTATATACGAGATGTCACATCTAGGGCGACGCTATATTGCTTTCGTTCTAACCAAATGTTTCAGAATACCAGTATTTTACGTGGAATTACTGCTTTTCTTCACAACTCAGTTACTGGGTTACACGATACTCCCTGGTTGGACTCTGGTTGTCAGGCAGAATAAATACACAAAGCCCCATTTAAAATGAGAAAAAAGTTGCAAAACACTGATCCAGCAACTGTACTGTGCTGCAGTAAACGCACAATGTTTTAAAACATAAATGTTGAATACGTATCTATTATAAATCAAATGACTAAGTTGTTCGAAAACAATGGAGAAACAATTGATAGTCTACCATAGATGGAAATCAATACATTGATCATTATCTGGGTAGTAGTGTATGTCACCGATTACTGAGCAAACCAATTCTATGGACAACGACATTTTCTATTTATCAAAATCGGCATGATTCAAAAAGCATGAGGGGAAATCCAACTAATTGTCTCTAGGAAAAATCATAATTCAGAAAGCCAGCCAAAACGTCTTTAAAGAATTTTGATGTACAAAATGATAACATGAATCTTTTTTAATAATTTATTGTTCTAATCTCTGGGCAATTGGGGCCTTAATCTGTCACTTCATTGGGCCTCAATCTGTCACTCCTTTGGGCCTAAACCTGTCACATGTATTGCTAACGCTACAGTGACGTCAGTTTTCGTTTTTGTAATGATTATTCTGTAATAAAGGTAATATCCGTGCATCTATAACTTTCAGTCTACAGAAATGACAGCTAGATTAACCCTATAAGACTCATCCATAACCAATAATAAAAAAGCGTAAAATCAATTGAAGCAATAAAAGAAAATCATGGGAAAAGCATGTGTTATTCTGAAGGCTACTCAGCACGTTACATTGTTGCTACTTGTACAAGTTGTGGACACTTGTGAATGCGCTGAGCCCGGAGGTCGTGCTAGTCAAGTAGGGTTAGCAAACAGAGGCTAATATTGTATTTCGTGACTAGATTTTTACAGATTTCGCTAAAGATATGACAGCTTATCGATGGTCTTCTAGTAAGTGGTGGTAGTGGAGGGTATATAAGTGGTTGTGAATTTGATGGCCATGACCTTCTGCATTTTATGGTTTCATGGATTCTGGCGCAGAGAGCTTGAAGATTTTGAACTGAATTCCTCATATGGTTTCAGATTTTTTAAATCTTTCTTAAAAACAAAAGAGGTAGGTATCTATCGTAAAACATAAATTCTGAGACAGAAACAAATGATTACGGAAAAAACGACTCAAGACACTCCTAGAAAACTAAGCCCATTACAGTATCTTCAAGCACAAATAGCTTCAAAAAGCCTGAAGTAAGCTCGTAACAATGCACCACAATCTTATCCCATACTACTTCAAAAACACGAATAAGTTACTCGAATAGCATTTAACAGATTTTCAGTGCAGATAAACACGGCAATCCGCACTCGCATTGCTAACGTTACGTTTGATCCAATTGAACAGCGAGCGGCCGCTCTAGCGTCGTCCGCGATGCATGCTGCACCGCAGGGGCGGGGCCACGGTGCGTTTTGACCAATGATTTCGCTCCGTTCAAGCAAAACTAATTATACTGATTTATGCTCCCATTGTTCATTGTTTTATGTCTTTCTCTTAGTGTACACTTACAAACCCATATTCGTATGTAGATAAGTGAGTAACTTGATATATCGCGTTTTGTTGCCTTTTTATGTTTTCGTGACTCGCCCAGTTGTGAGTTACGGTTGTAATTAGCCGTTTATTTTCACTGGGACCTTCGATAGAGGCCACTGAGTTGCAAGGATGGATCACTAGCTTGCTTTAGCGTTTACTAAGTATGATATTAGCTTGATAGCAATGATATGATAATTGAGCCGATAGCTGAAGATTATGCGCCGTTTAAGATTATAATCAGATATGTAAACCAACAGGTGCGTCCATAGTACTGCGACCTCGCTGCCCTCTCGCATTGTGTAAATCGAAAGCTTAATATTATTAAGTCGACACCATCGTTACCTTTCACTCGCTCTGACGTAAAAATCCAATCGCTATTTAAGAGAGCATTTCGAAAATTCCAGCATAGTTAAACTTAAGAGTGAACATAAAAAGAGACAGGCGGACGAGCAGGTACAATGAGGTCGGAGATGTAACAGAAATCGCGCGCGGTGTCACCACCCATTGTATATCAATATTTTATTAAGCATATTCTGAAGAAAAACAGAGCAGCAAATGGAAGCGTCCGGCGCGGCAGCTGCGCCCGCGTCGCATTCACCTGTCGCTCGCAGCGCGCGCGCACGTGGGCGGGGCTAAGGAATGCAACGTTTTCGCGCTTTTTTCCATTTGCCCCGTCAACCGCCACCGGAATTCGGGTGCGATATTTTCTTTGGTTGGAATCCAAAGGCTTTACCGGGACTTGAGATATTTATTCCCCCTTAGTCCGTTGTCTTTTAGATTTATGAACGCTGATCTTTTTATGCGATTTATTGGAGTTTTAATTCAGGTAACGAAACGAAGGTTTAGAGTTATGAGTTTTAGAATTCGAGTTTGGACCCCACTGTTTGAGTATTTTTAACGAAAGATAATAAAGTAGAAACAGTGGTATGCTCCTTGCAAATTAAATGTTAAGTGATGCGTTTAAAGGCCATCTCGCAGAGAATAAGGGTTAAGATAATAAATATGTTTTGCAAGCAAAGGCGCACTTAACAGATTATTGTGGTATTTGTTGCGTGTGAGAAATTTCTATGCATCGTGTTAGGATTTTATTAAAACAGTTTGTTCACTTAATAAGGCTCTAATAGGGTTTACCGTGTTGAATGGTGGAAAATTTTTATCCCACTTTATAATTTTCTTTATATTTTTTTCAAGAATAACAAGTTCCATAGCATTTCTGTCAAAAAACAATTAACCCTCAACAAATCACGCTCCACCAAAATTCATCATTTTCATTTAAACAATTCGTGTATATTTAACATTTAACGTAACCGCCTAATCGCGTGTGCTTACACCGATAAAGCAAGTGGGTCAGCTAGCGGCTATCAGTCAAAAAATAAACAACAATAATACACCGAAATCTATGGGGAACTGCCCAACAGCCGAACAGGGCGAGGTTGAGTGGCTTCCGACGACCCAAGATTGATGGAGCAATCGCAATTATGAAAAATGATTTCGTGATAGCGGTGCCGAAGTGACCGACGGGAGCGGTGAAAGGGTTAGCGGAGTTTAGGGCTGTCACTGTCATTTCTGTTTGCTATGAATAAGTCTTCTCTTGCTCGAAAATAGCTGTGTGTCGTGGTATTGTTTTTACATATATTTGTTTATATTGTAATTCTAATATGTACCTAATTATTCAATCTAATATATCCAATAAATACCATAGAAGTGACACTAGAAAAACGAGTAAAATAATAAATTCTCACAAAAAAGCTATGGATTATAATATGATTTAGTTAAGGCTGCAAAAGCAAATCAGAATTTAGTTCAAAGATAACGGGGAATTTACATAAATGATTAGGTACTTTTTGTAATTTTATCAATAAAATCAAAGAGAGCAAGTCATCGCAATGATTTTGATGATATCTAATAATAAGTAGTTGTTTTTATTATATTTCATTTTCATTAAAATCATGTAAAAATATTTTATATCGTACTTAGGTTCATTTGTTTGTGATGCCTAGTATGTAAATAAACCTAACGACTAACAATTTTATAAGAAAACAAAAACAGATTTAAGATATCTATTTATTTCATAAATCGCTATTAAGTCATAACTTGCGTTGCTTGCTCCTGAATTTGTACCGGACTGTGGACTAAGCTCTTCATAGAACCTATTTGTAAACGTGTGTTATAATACCAAACAGGAATCAAAGTGTCCGTGGAAAAACCGTTTTTTTTTTAAGGATGGGAAATCATCTAATGACTTCTTCCACTCTGGGTGGAGCGGAAGGGCGTGTCAGACTCTTACTGATTAAAACCCATCCGTGTTCCTTCTAAAGCCCTTTGCTTTCCAGGGCCGCGGTAACTCTTTGCAACAAATTCCGCAACCCTGGATGGAAAAACCGACTATAAAACTATTTTTGGCACCGACTTTTGAAACTGAAGTATGTAGATGTAGCTAAATACCAGTATTTTACATGGAGTACACGAAACTCCTTAATAAGAATCTTATAAATAAGACCTTGGTTTCAGATTTTCAGTTTTCTGACTGCCCGTTACGATCTATAAATTTCTATACAAAAACAAAAATGGTTATTTCATCAACTTATGTCATACGTACATTCTATATGTATGTTAGCTTTTATGAAATCTATTAAAAACACCGTTTGACAAATAAGCATTCCTAATCACTCCATAGTGACAAAAAAAAATGTATTTTCGTACTTTCGAAACTGAAATTAATCATTTAATGATACCAGTGATAATTTCATTGCTAAAATTAACTCATAAATGCGACAGTGTTATCTCAAAGATAGTTGTCATATCACAACATATGTATATTGTAGCTAGGTATCTAAAATCACCTGATTTTAATTACCTATACATATTGGTGTTTTTATCGTAAATTGTTTACGTTTATTGATACCTCTCATAATAGAGATATGGGAATAGATTATTATAAAGATTACTTAACCTTTATTGGATTCGTCATGCTGCGCCAATGATATCCTGGATAAACGGTGGGTCAGCAAAAAATTACATTTTTTTTAAGTCTGTTGGCTCTAGACTAAGTCACAAAGCAGTACCTAAAACAGGTAGTAACAATCTTCTTATTCTTGTACTTCATTGCTGAAGGTCGTGCATGTCTGTAAGGCTTTGACGGATTTATTGACGAGGCCACACATGAATGATTAGTTAATTACCAAGTGTAATTTTGGTCACCAACTTTTAGACTTCTGACAATACATATCGTTGGTCTAGATTTGACACCCCGTACCTACCATTTTTTTGATAAAATTCGATTTTTAAGCATAAAGTTTCAAACAATAATTCAGGAGTTAACTTGTAAATGTCTCTTGGATTTGACAGAATTTTCATTCATTCTATGGAAAAAAAAATTGCAGTAACCTCTCGCAACAAGCATAAAAATAACCTTAATTTGGTTAAACCTCGTAAGATATACTAGTATAGTTAGATCTTACGAGGTTACACCAGATATAATTAATAAAATATGTGAATCATACCTTCTTTGTAAATCAGTTTTTTGTCTCCCCTGAAATCTACCTAGGTTGATGGTATCGTTGATAGACCCAATATTTAAAAACGTTTAAGTTCGCGACAAGTTCATTTTATTATTATTAAAAAACCATTTTATAATAAAATTTAAATCCCTCAGAAAGCAATAAGGTTTAGACTTATTAGAATAGGCTTGCATCTGAAGACACTCGAATAAAATAAATGCCTGTATATAAATTACGGCTGTATATAAGTCCGAGTGTGTGAAATCCTTCTGCGGTCAGGGCGTCCAATTTCGGATTCGATCACATTTCCATAAGGAGAGTGCGCGAGTGTGCGATGCACTGCCCGGTGCGGACACACGGGCCGGGAGGTTGGACGGCAGGATGGTGAGGTGAAAAAAAAGGACCAAGGAGCACAGCTGTTTAACGACCTTCCAAATGACGTAAAAGATTGTGATAATATTAACAGATTTAAACTAAAGCTGAGAAATTACGTTTATGAAATGTAGTCAAGCCGCATATTAAATGTTAGCAATCACATACTTCCAATATATATATTTGTTTTGTATAACTTCACCAACACGCATCCGAGGCAAACGTATTCATTTAGATATAAACAAATACTTTGTATCTCATTGTATGTGAACCTTTGTATTGTTCTTATGAGAATAAAATTCTTTAAACCGAAAAAAAGAGACGACCCAAAAAATCTCCTTTAGGTATAGTAAATCTGCGAATTAATGATTTCAGAATAGTAAAAATAAACAGCAATCATAACTTTTCTCAATAGAATAACTAAATTTTTAATTTTCTTAGTTCTCCTGAAATTACAGGCAGCTCTAGAAATTCTATTAAATAATAATATAAAGATCTGTTTCTTAGCTACGTACCTATAAACTAATATTAATAAATGGTACCTGAAAGAAACGAAAATTTTAAAAATCTTGAATGTCATTTGGCGGTTGTCATTTGACAGGTGTCTTACCTGACACATGGTTATAAATATGAATCTTAATAAAAAAAAGTCAAAACTCTTCCATTCATTATTGCTGCTTACTTTTAAAAATATCTATCCACCCTACAATAAAACAAATACATATTTATTCCTCAACTACCCAACCCCTATCGGCTCGCTCTATTCCACGTCCGTGTATCCCACAACAGACTCGCCGACTATATTATATAGTATTTAGATGCACATTAAGAGTCATCTTTAACTGGAGAATGTTCCGATCGGGTATCATTACCATATTGCTGGTCGGGAACCCTTCACTACAGACGTAGTGTATGATATTCAGACTAGATTATGCTGGAATAGATAGGGACTCATTACTGGGTGCGGGCTGCAGTTTCGGGTAGAGGTGGTGTGGTGATTTGTAAGCAGTGGTGTTTTCTGGAAACCATGGAGGAGATTAGGTAGATAATCAATAAGTGGGTTTATAGAGTTTTTTTGTTGAAGTTGAATTAAATTGACAATGGAAGGTTCCATCAGACTATTGAATCATTCAGATACTTCTCCCCAGTTCTGTCTGCAAAAATGAAAGCCCCAAGCAATAAAAAATGATTTAAACCCCGACTGAATCCGAAAGCAGCACCGATTTCCAATCAATTAAAGCAAACCGAAGCAAACGAACAAAACCAACATTAACCAGTCCATTAACCCTAAAGCCAGTAATTATAAAGGTGGCGAACGCGAAAACAAAAGCCAAGTCCTCCAGCAGGCTAACGTGTAAAGAATGCACCGATTCCGAGAGAGGACGCCTCTCGACCGCATTTTATCACCGACTAATGATCTCGGGCGTCTCGCCGCGTAATGAGAGCGCCAACCGCCCCGGCTCACAACCAATAAAATATTTATGAAACCATCCCCCGCCCTAATGGAACGCGTCAACTCCGCACTTAGAAAACTCCACTCGCATTAACCTCCGCAAAATTATCATTACCGCTCCACAAATGGACAATAGCCGATCGCATGTCCTATACGCAGAATGCGACTCGTTAAGTCGCCGAGGACGCGAATTTAAGAGACAGCTTCTAAATATCCAGTGGCAGCGTGCACATGCGTCCCGAGATCTGTATCGCGCACAATACCGAGCCCGGCCGTCACGACGGTAGCAGAAATATGGACGCGCCCGCCGCATGCCCGCTTGTTTTATGTTAATGTGAGGCATAAACGGCTAGCTGCGGGGAAAAATAACGCGCCGACGTCTTCGTGATGGAATACCCGATACCCGCTGATCGTTAGCCGGTCGCCTGCGAGATCCGCACCTAACGCCATTGTCTCCGACGCACGAGGAAGTCGAATAATTAAAGCGAACGCGTCGTCAGCGCCCCGTCCAGCGTGCATTCCCACAGACGCTATCGCTGCTGTCGATCTCGCGAGCGAAATACCGAAACCTAATAAGTCCGAGCCGAGTCTCATTTGTGTAAGGAGTTGCTTAAAAAAACGAACAATACGGAGGCGCCCGATAAAGGAGACGGCCCAATAATTTAGGGTCATTGTTTCGCCTCTTAATTTATGGAGTGCGGGCGTACGATTGATTTGTAGGTTTAGGAGGGAGATTCCTCGGCCCGAGAGTGTTGGGGATAAGCGGTTTTAAATCCGCGGCGGATTATCGCGAGGCGACGTCGCGGGTCCTGTGACGCGCGTCAAGGACTCAATTTATTCGCGGGCCTCTCGATATACATACAATGCGCGGCGGCATTTAAAATGCGCGATAGGATTGGCCGGCCAGGCTTGGGCGGGGTGCGCGGACCATATACGCGTTCTTCGTGATGCACATATTAAGTTAGAAGGCTCTGTACATGGATGCGGTGGAATTACGATAGGCACCGATGATGTCTAAGATCGTGAGTGTCCCTCCGGTAGTACAATGGGCGAACTCGGAGAAAATTATTAATGCCCCCGGGTTGTTCGGTGTTACATTAAATTGCGGGTGGCGAGCGATGCCATTAAATTATCGGGCTCGCTGATGTCCTCCTACAATGCATCGCTTGATAGTAATTCACGGGCGCGGCCGATGCTCTTGTGGTATAATTTCGCGGGTGCATTATGTACCTAGGAGTGGAATTGGATTTGTTTGATTTAGAGAATTGAGGGTTCTAGCATGGCATGTACTTTGGTTGCATTAATGCTGCTATCAAAGCAATCAAAGAAATCAAAGCTGACTCTTGAATATTCGATATTATCCTATCCCCTGAACATTTTAACGTCCAAACAACATCTTATCCCAAAGCCTCCACCGCTTCAACGCTGACATTTAACCCTAACAAAATCACTCCACAAAATAAAACAGTCTATCGTAAGTACGGCCTATCAGGCATCGAGCGTCTGCATTAATTGGAACAGCCGATCTGGACGACGCAGATTTCACTTCTATAAATGGCTTGAAACTTTATGGTATCGCGGTGCGTTGTTACCGTCAACTTGCGCTGCACACACTTGTAATTGGTCGACCGCCGGTTGACATTTACAAGAGAACCAAGATGGCGGCGCATCGGATATGCGACGGCGACATGTAATTGACAAATAGGCTGAAGGGTTAGAATAAATTGGGCTTCGCACGCGAACGGTTGGATTTTGTTCTTCGAGATCGATGTGCGTTTGCGCACGCGATCGCCCGACAGATTGTTGACTGCTGAAGCGAGTAAGCGAGCTTAGAATTAGATGGGTTCTCTGTTGGATACCGTCGTTCAGAGGGACAATAAAATTTTATTCGTACTGTGTGTGATACTGCAAAAGGCTAACTAGGCACTGGCATTTAACTGCACTTTTGTAATAGCATTGAATATTGATAAGCACAACAGTTGGAGAGTCGGATATCTCCTTTGTTTGTCTAAGTTTTTCTGTTTTGATCTGAAATAAGGTTTTAAGAAAACCAGACCGTCAAAGTCAAAGTCAAAGTCAAAACGTTTATTTCAATTAGGCCATTACACTGCACTTTTAAACGTCATACCGATCTGGTTTTCTTTAGACCACCTCGAGGTGGTCTTGTAGATTTTGACCGGACAAGACTCTTAAAAGTAACCCTATTTTCTACTCTACACTAACATCTTTACAATTTTCAGAAGTATCCTCCCCATGCGTGACCAATATTAATTTGTCGCCTTATAAAAATACTAGAAAAAAAAAGGTATTTTTATTCGCATACCCGTCACAGACCTGTAACTAAAGGACAATTATAAGTTCTTGAATGCAAGTTCACTGTTACTATTCGCATCCGTAGCTAAAGAATTGATAATGTACCTTAGTACTTAATAGCCGATTGAATGCGAAATACTTTGGACGTAATCATGGAATTATATGTAAAATGGTTAAAAAAAGTTTTATTGCAGGAATGTTAAGTTTAAGTCTAATTGTTCGCATCCTTTAGGTGACAAAATATCACTTTAGTCTGGGTTTACATGCATTGCAATGGCCCCTGGAGTTGCCAGTTGGACGGGATTTTCCAATGGTATTCCTAATTTCCAGGTATTGGCAAAAAATTAGTCGTATTTATTTATTTATTAAATTACTAACACGCTTTGATGCAATAGGTGATGTCAAAATTTATTTGTTTCAACCACTTTTGATTGTAACGAGATAGGAGTAATAAGTTCACAGAACCATTTCAAATGAAATCTGCTTTACCACCCTCTAGGGAACCCTAAAAACATTATCCGAAATAATTATCATAAGCATTCAATTCAAGACATTAGAAACTAGATTAACAGTAATTACAGACACTGCTTACGTACCATTTTTAACGACGTGACGTTATAGCGTGGTTATGGTGTTACCACACCAATCGATCGATCGTCGGTCGATAGTTTCTACTACACCCATCCATCGATAGGTTAATCGATGCCATCGATCGATGGTAGAATGAATTAGTCGACGTCGATCGATAGTTTCTACTTCTACCACACCAATTGAGTAACATCGATCTTTGTCGGTCGATTGTCGACTTTTAAAATAGTAGATAAGTGCTAATAAGGGTAATTGAAGGCGATTATCGATTAATGCCAATTAGTTGGCACTTTTGCAAATACGTTGAGTTGCTTGTGGTAGTCAGAGGTGCTTATTAAATGCTTTCTAGGTTAATTATTTGGTTCTACAGGATGTTTTCAAAAATGCGTGGTCCTGCTCCGCTTGGCTTCCAGTCAAACCACGATTCAGATGAACCAGTGTTTTACATGGAGCGGCTGCCTATCAGACCTCCACAACCCATTAACTGGGTAACACGGTACTTCTTGGTGACTGGAGCCAGATTTTCTGGCTTCTGACAATCCGTAACAACTGCCGAAGATCTAAAAATGGCAGTCGGGACCAACATATTAACGCGCTTTTAGAGGCACGGAGGAGAGTCACCCATCCATAGATCGACCTCGGCAAGCGTTGCTTAACCTTGCAGATTGACCCGTGATGCTGTTTTTATTTAGCCACAAGCTCGTCAACGAAGCAACCAATTATTAAAAAAATATTATGCACCACCTAACTATAAACTCAATACCACACATCGCGTTATTTTTATCGTCAAAAAATCTGCTGTCAGATCAAAAATGGCACCTTAATATATCCGTTAAAAGGGTTTTGATTGATCAAGACGTCAGCCGGACAGTCCGGTCGTCCGGCTTCGATCCGGCGACAACCCGGCGACAGCCCGGCGACTGATGATTGATACGCACTGTTAGACAATCGCACGATCCATCATCAGTGTCGCCAGTGTGGTCCCAGCCTTATACGTGACCTATTGTATTGTAGAAAGTTATTTTTGATTTTTGTTTGTGATTTTTTCTTTTTTTTTTAAGGAATTTAGTTTTGGATATTTTGCGATGGAGGCACGTAGGTAAATGTTGTTTATCTTAAGTTATGTTTTTTTGTTCTTAGGTAGGAGCTTGGTTCATCGCCCCGCAAGGTTGCCTGCTTGTCGGTCTTCTACAGATTGTACTTCATGGAGTGTCTAGGAACTCCACGACCTCATCCCACCGGCCCCCTTCTACCATCGGACATCTAGACGCACTGCAAGTTACCATCCCTACCGTGTTGCTATTCCACCAATTCGCACTAAACGTTTCCAAACGTCTTTTATAATGCGCACAGCAAAGGAGTGGAACTCTCTGCCTGCGTCTGTGTTTCCGAACGCAAAATTAGAGTGAACAGGTTTCTCCTGGGTAAGCTCGCTCCATCGTCGACTTAGTCTCTGTCATCTATGACCTAGACTAGAGTCAAGAGCAAACCAATATAAAAAAAAAACCCAAGGTCTGGCTTTTACCTCGGACAGAGGATAAGCATTGCCATACAACGTGGCAATGCCCCCAGTCTTTTGGGCTCACTTCCGGTCGTTAGCGATGCGGACGAATTTTTTGACGCCATATTTTAGTTAGGAGTTTTTATTTTTATTTTAAGTGTATACAGTTAGATAAGTTTTTAAAATTTGAAATCCTCATTAGGATAGTAAATGTTTGTGTGAACATAGTTTTGGAAACAATGTGTTTGATTGATTTTTGAAGTTTTTATTTGGAGATTTAAGAAAGCTCTCTTTTTCAAGAAACTTTTTCGTGTGTCCTGGTTTGTAAATAGTAATTTAAGCCGAAAATTAGTTGTTACGGCTCATAGACTCAGATCTGAACCCATTCCATGCAATAAGTTTACGTTCATGACGAGGACTAGGAAATCTCCTAACTGTGTGAAATGTGGAGTTGTTGAAGACTTATACCACTTATTGATGGACTGTGTTCGGTATGAGTCTGGGAGAAATGATTTGTTTAGGGCCTTGAGGTTGAACAAACTTAGAGTAGGCACAATTAATAAAATCTTGGCTCAACCAAGATGCGACGAGTCTGTTGGAAGGTGGTCATGGCCCAGATATGAGTAATGAGTATTTAGGGTACACATTGCGATTACCTAATGTTCCTAAATAAATAAAGAATAAAAAAGAAACTTACTGACTATATCCTAAAAATATTTTTCAGGGCCTTTTATTGAATGCGTGAAGATAATGATGGTTGAAAATAATTCAAAGACACATTTGTTTCTTTCATTTCATAAGACGCGGCTATGTTATTAAAGTGTCCACTAGTATCAACTATCACCAACTAAAAATGACCATATCGGAAACAAAAATATTGATTTCCTATCATTTTTTATCGAGTTATCGCGTCCATTCGGCGCCGGCGCACTCAGTGATCGATTGCACGTTTAACACCAGGTAAACACCCCTTATACGAAATGAAACTATCACTTTACTTTGACATAAAAATACCAACATACTGTATACACCACCCAAAAGTATAAACAATCTTTAGGACACTAAAAATAAGGTTGGGTTTTGAGTAGTTTTAAGTTTCAGAGCTCACGTCAATAAGTTTGTGTGATAAATTAATTAAGCGAATGATGGATTTGTCTGCGTAGAGTAGTGATTGATGATTTGACAATAATTTTGGGGTCGGATGGGCGAATGTCAACAGATAAACAAAACAAAATGGATTCTCGAACGCACCTGACGATGGAAAACGTAAAAAAAAAAAGAAAAAATAACTTAGTTTACTTAAGTCTTAGGTACTTGGGATAGAAAATATGAAGGGATATCTCACGTTCATAATGTAATTGAAGGATATCGTAATATTTATGATTATGTATGCAAGTTTAAGCTTGTAATACACACAGTCCATTTATGGTAAGACTACCATAAAATTACTTTGAATTTGTCACCTAGTTTTATTTCAACCTTCGATTCTTGATCGAGAGTCAATAACCTTACTGGCAGCTTTAAAAGCTATAAAGATCAAATAAAGTAAACTTACATCTTTATAAGGTATTTTAAAATATTTATTACCGGGGGCAAAACACTCAAATATTTGTATCGACAAAGTATTCAATCACAAAACAAAAGGGTGACATAAATATTTTAACATAATATCCCAGCACAGCTAAATTAAAACGAACTTAAAAATATAAATTAATAATCGATAAACAGACATCATAAACAAATCGAAAACTCGTTTAAAATTTAATATAAAGCTCATAAATATATTATTTTTTTTTTTTTTGCAAAACGAATCACCCCATTTAGTAGGGTGTCCACAATAAACCTGTCACGCGGGACAGTCCGATACCCGACATCGCACTTATCAACGAACATAACATCCTCAACTTTACGACAATCTTGCGCTGGACGCGCGCGCATATAAATTTGAACAAACGTCAAGACAGTCCGATTTTATTTTACTGATCATGGAAATTGTATCGATATTTCAACGATAACGTTATTGTGTTGTGTCGGATAAAGATACTTTTTATGTTCGCGTTCGTTTGATTTTTATACGATCCGAGAATCGGATGAGAGTTGGAATCGATTATAATAAAGTTTACAACGCATGCTGTGACTAATAATAACTATTGGGATGCATTATCGTAAATCTGAAGCACATAAAGTCAATGGACTTATCAGTCCAGATTTCATTCACGAGTGTAGGCTAAATCATTCACAATCCAACTTCAATCACCAAACTACGAAGTTCTGAATCATGTATGAAGAACCTGTTGCTTCCCAACGCGTACAACACTGCACAATGCACGCGAATGATAAAGGACAAAACAAAAACAAAAAGCAAGTCAAGTAAAACTTTTTCCCCATTGAAGCAACTGAAAACCTATAAACAACGCGTGAAAGCACGCAAATAAAAAAGTTATAAAAATCATTCCCGCAGCTAAACCCACACGGCACAATCTAGATCGCAACACACGAATAGCGAAATCTAAAAACCGGTTGTTAGTTCGCCATGTAATTCTAATTAGGTAATTCGAGCAGCCGGTACTAATGGTTCGGGTTGGTGCCATAAAGCAGGCGCAATCTGATCGTGTGAACATGCTGTCCGCGTGTCCCGCGCACATTGTCCGCAGACATGCGACGCTTTGTCACCCTAGCCCACGCGGCAGATAGCGATATGAGAGCCTGTAATTATTGGCTTCAGAGCTATTCTGTAAATCCGATTTTAGTATTAGTGGTGGGTTAATAAATTTTAATTAATAGATGAGCTTTTATTTTATTTTTCAGAATAGCTTTATGCATTTTTTTTTGTTTAACAGCGGATGTTGTCTTTGGTTGGCTGCTGTTTATCCCACGTCTTTTATTAAAAGACTAAATTATTATTCTAAGCACAATACTTCCTCTCAGTTCATTCATTCTTGAGAGCACTCTATCACTACTTACACGCGGTGATTACTTGAACTTTGAACTCTTGACATCGAACAGCAGTAAACCAGTATAACAATATTACAGTCGATACTTCAATCGGTTAAATTAAGGGCTGTAGAAAGCCTAAACAAAGTGATATTCTGACAGCAAAATTGATGTCGAAAAGTCCAAAATCTATGAGATTGACAAGATTGATATGCACTTCCGAAACGTCACATCAACATTTTAAGTATCCAAAATGACATTCCATAATAATAATTTCATGACAAATAAACTGTAAAAATCAATACCATAGCTGAAAAATCCTATATTCTAAACCTTTCTGAATGAAAACTCCTTCAAACGTCATTGCCAGTAACCCTAGCTAGCCAGTTAGAACAAAAAAAAACAAAGTCCTCACCCAAGTCCGGACAGACGGACATAATAAATAAGTGCACAACGACTCGGGACATGGGGACACCGATCCACACTCAGCGCTCACATTGATGGAAGCTTTTCAAACGCAGTTTAGATAGCGAAGTGACGTTGACGTATCATTATGGTGGCATTTCGATGTACCCTCACCATTTCCGAAGTATAAGATACGAAATTTTCGTGTAGTGTGGCTCTAAAGGCTAATGTTTCTGTAAATGATGGCTTTGGGGATAGCGAAATGTTTGTTTGAAGGCGATTGATTTTAATCGTGTTGTTTTATTGGAGACGGCGTGGACACGTTTACGTGTAGAATTAAAAAAAAATGTTTAACCCTTTCTTTTGATGCAGTTGATTAAAGACCCATCAATTTGTATGCAAGTGTTTTTTTATGTTTATTAATAGGCTAGTCATTTGAAATTATATCTATAGATCATCGGCGATGATGCCACTATATTTTGTATTCACGACAAATTTTAAAGCCTCATGAATTTCAGCTAATAATTCGTATCACCAAACTAAGTTGCTACAAGTTCCTCAATAAACCTCATTCTTTACTACTATCTCACGAACTAGTTCGAACAGTTCGTATTTTGACATGTTTTATAGTTCTTCTCGCGTCAATCGTTCGCGTTGCGTCCGAAATACTTTATAGCCAAAACGGTTAAGTCGTCGCGGCTGTAAAAAGTTTTAGTACCTTCCGATTGAGGCGCCGTGTCTTTACGACCATTTTTATCAATATTGAGCCGTTTTTGATGGCCTGTTTAGGGTTATGACGTAGTTCTATTTGTAAGGAAGCTATGGAATTGTAATGCTAGCTGTTTTTATGTAACGTGGTCTTGTAACGCAACTTTTGAATGCATTTGACTGGGTGTTGGTCGAGTGGTTAGTGACCCTGACTGCTAAGCCGGAGGTCGTGGGTTCGATTCCCACCCAGAACAAATCTTTGTGTGATGAGCATGATCTTTTGTTCTGTGTCTGGATGTAATGTCTCTATAATATGTATGTTTTTAGAAATATATAAGTATCTTTATCAGTTATCTAGTTGCCACAGGCTCTGCCTAGTTTGGGGTCGGATGACAGTGTGTGAGTAGTCCGAAGATATTATTATTATTATCTGCGACAGACCTTTGACCGAAATGTGTTTATTGAAATGGAGACCTACAAGCTGTTGTATGATTTTATCTGAGCTAGTAAACCGTGTTGTGGTAATTTGAATTTCCTGCTTTTTAGTTACACCTTTAGTTCTTAGTTCGCTCACTAGTAAACGATTTCCTTTAGCGTTGATAGGAATGTTCTGGTTATCTAATTTTTGATGTATGTGATGTTTTCTGGTTTTCTTATTAGGAAAACGGTTTTAATTGATTGAAAATATTATGATTTTTATTGCGGGATGCTACATGCACTTAAGTAGGTATCGCTTGAATACTAAGAAATTAAAATATAATTATTTTAACATTTTAATGACGGACATAGCCAACCAAAATTTGACTCGAGTCTTGCCAAGAAGTACCGTGTCACCCAGTTAATGGGTTGTGGAGGTCTGGTAGGCAGCCGCTCCACCAAAAATACTGGTATTCAGCTGAATCCGGTTTGACTGGAAGCCGACCCCAATATAGTTGGGAAAAGGCTAGGCAGATGATGATGATGTATACCTACATACAGGAAAACCTAGATTATCAGTTTTTACTTGTTCTTAGTTCTACACTATGTCACAATAACGCACATATCCCTATCATCCCTGATCATTAAAGCTCAGTTCATTGACCCTGCGTGTTAACAATCCGGATATAATTTTATACCATTATGTTTAGTGGATCATTAAAACTCTGTCAAAAGAGGCATTTTTATGTCTTTTTTACGACAAGAAATCTGATAGTATGTCTTTTTAAATGTCCCCAATGATTTTTATATGAGTACTTTTACTGCGTACGACGGTAGATTAATTTCATTGTTGTTAAATTTCTGTTTGATTGCTTTTTAAGTGTTCCTTTACGGGTTATTGGTATGTTTGGATTCCTTTATTTTTATGGAAGGTGTCTGGTATTTGGTGATATGCACGTTTTCTACATAAAAATCGTGGAATTGTAGGTAAAATTACGATTAAGTAGGTAAATAGTTTTAGTTTAGCACACATACACTAAGCCGGAGGTCGTGGGTTCGATTCCCAACCAGGACAAATCTTTTGTGATGAGCATGATCATTTGTTCTGTGTCTGGGTGTAATTTGATTATAATATGCATGTATTTAGAAATATACATATAAGTGTGTTTGTCAGTTTTCTGGTTGCCATAGCACAAGCTCTGCCTAGTTTGGGATCGGATATTATTTATTATATAAATTACACAAACCTGAAATAATATGAAAATTAAAAAAAAAAACCGTCTGAACTTTAAACGAAGCTATCTAGGTATTAGGAGTATTCCAAAGGAGGTGATTTAGAATTTTATTAAATATTTGACGTGATTTTGAGAACTTATTGCCACCCTAGTTTAAATATTTTAACTCACTGGGTTGATGATGGGAAACGGAAACAAACCTGCAACTAATTAAAATACGTATTTCTTAACATTGCCATAAAATCAACAGCCCACAAACTTTTAAAAAAGCTTTTCAACATTAATAGATAAATCGTAATTACAAACCGTAAAAATAAATATGAAATAAGCAGGAATGACTCGTAAAACCGATCGAAATTATTGAAACTGATGGAAGCATTTCAAACTAAATGTTTTAATTTATGAAACTAGCGTGAAACCATTTATTTTATAATCTAATAAAATCTCAGTCTCACTAAATCATTAAATTATATGGATTCGCATTTAATATTGATATAATTGTATTTTGATTTATGTTTCTTCTATTTCAATAATGTTTTCTGACCTCATCGAGTCATCGTGTTTATAGAATTATGGAACATTTTAAAAAGAACCAGTTGGAAAGACAATATACTTAACAATTAAACTAAAAATGTCTGCTTCTACTGGGAAACTTTGACCCACAGACATACATATATAAGTGTAGCTTTATTGTAGGAATCAGATAAACAAAAGCAGCTTCCAAATCACGATAAACTTACCGATCCAAATCAAAGATGTCAATGCTTCCAAAAAATCAACACCTCAAAATTATAAAACAAAATTACCAAAATAAAATTCAGTTAAATCAATCACCACCATCTTATCGTAGCTCATAGCACACAAAAACCAAAAACACCCAAAAATATACCAACAAGTGTTAATTAAAACGGAAGCAGGACCACTCAATCACGTCACGAATCAAAGATGGCGCCCGTTTCATCTTCGAAATGATAAATTTATATAAAAAGTCGTATGAACTAAAAGAAAGGCCGGAAGATGCGGCGTTGTATATCAATCAAGAGGTGAGTGAGTTAGGGCCCTTATAATGTCACGAGACGGACACGATACGAGTTCGAGGCGTTGATTTAATTTGATGGAGTTTTATTGTGGTTTATATTTGAAAAGGTTTGTTAGGCTGGTTTTAAAATTACACAGCGAGTTAGATAATTTGACTTATAATAAACATGTGCCTGGTGAGTATAATATATAGGTGGACATACTGCCACTAGGTAACATAAAAACATGAACAAAAATCAACATTTTCTGCTCTAGTCGATTGTTGATGAAATGGTTTGTGTTTAAGCAAATACACTAACAAATATGTGACTAATATGCCAAAATGAAATAGTAAAAAAAAAAAATTAAAATGTATTTCAAGTCTTACAGCTGTACATCTTCTAAAAACGTAACATTAATTACAATTTTTGATAAATCAAAGTTGAAATCTTAATAAGTACAGAATTCATAAGATAAATATAAGCTCAATAGTGTAGAGGCTCGTTTTGCAGACACTGATACATTCCAAATCGTGACTTGTTAATGCGATTTCTATTCATATATTACACTAAAATATTCGCAACTGTGCAACTTCCATACAACATTATTGTATGTTAATCTAAATATAGTCTGATCGGTCAGTCAGCTTGCAAACGTCAAACAACAAACAGTTAAAAATATGATGTAGGTCCTAAACGCTATGTAATCTGCGTTTACAGTAGCTTTTTGCTTGGTTTAAGTTTAAACTATCAGCGAGTAAACCGTAATCACGAAAACAAAAACTATCGAACTGTACATTTTGTTGCGTGTACAGTTCTGGATTATGTTTGTCGAGTGTACAGTATGCACACTTATGGAGCAGTTGGACCCCTTTTCTGGTTTATTTTGTTTCACGTTGATTTGTATGTATAGCGAAGGATCAAATAATTAAAATTAATTATTCAAACATATATATTTCCGATACATTGATCTCCATTACCATAAAATTAGCGATTGCAATCCAACAGTATTTCAGTTTTACTAAACGCCTGAGGTAACGAACAATCAGGCCTGTATGTGCCCCGAGAGGTTCCATCATCATCATCATATCAGCCGATATGATGCTGATATGACTGGCAGGTGGATTAGCGATCGCCGTGCAGCTGTTGCAATACACAGAACCACAGAGAATGCTGCTGCCCATTATCTGGTGAGTCCCTTAGTCGCCTCTTGCGACACCCACGGGAAGTGATGGGATGGTGCTATTCTTTTTCATCCGTCATCATACAGGAGATGAGAGGTTTGGCACGTGTTTATTACCACAATTTGGCATTGGGACGTATTTCTTTAGATTATTTTTTTTTCGTTGCCTTTTCCCACCTAGGTTTGGGTCGGATTCCAGTCTAGCCGGATGCAGCTGAATACTAGTATTTTACATGAATCATGGACCGACTGTTTATCTGGCCTCTACAACCCAGTAACTGGGAAATAAGATACACCTAAGCAAGACTGGTGTAAAATTTTCTGGTTTCTACTGGATGGACTACCCGTAACGACTGTCAAGGTTGCAAATCGCTACCGCCCATACTTTAAAACATTTTTTCGTGCATTTCAAGAGATTCAGTTTTACTGCTTATGCATATTTAATTAATGACAGCCTGCAATCTTTATTGACATTATTTATTGTCAAAACCTTGTATCAAAGAGTTTTATTACTTATTTATAACTTTAACAGATACAAAGCTAGATAAAACAGAATTATTTTTATATTGTGGCGCCTAAATTATTTCTGAATCTAAACGTATTTTAATTGCTATTTTACTTTAATAAACTGAAAGTAAAATAGCAATTAAAATAAATATAATAATAAATTATAAAATAACAACACAACAACAACACATACACAACAATAATAATACAATATAGTAGTTGCCGCCCGCGGCTCCGCCCGCGTGATTGTCGAAAATTATCCCAAGGGAACATATTCCCGGGGTAAAAAGTAGCATATGTGTTACTCCAGAGTATAATCTACCACTGTGCCAAATTTCATCAAAATCCATTCAGTAGTATTTGTGTGAAAGAGTAACAAACATCCATCCATCCTTCCATACTTACAAACTTTCGCGTTTATAATATTAGTAGGATTATTATCGTTATATTTTAATTATAGTTTAACGAATTTTTGAATGTAAGTCAGATTGTAAAGCTGTTTTCGATTAGCTTTGAGCTTATAATTAAAAGCTCATTCATTTAATTAGTGGATTTCCAAGACCACAGAATAAACACCCAAAATATGCATTTTGAGTTCTACCTATCTGTAAAATCACTTTTAGTCCGCCTCTGAACGATTGTGTGCGTAATGTGTTTATTAAAAAAAAAACTGGCCAAGTGTAAGTTGGACTTACACACGAAGGGTTTCATACCATAAGACGAAAAAAATGTTTCATATATCCCTTTTATTTTTAATTTTATTTAGTTTCTATTATTTGTTGTTATAGCGGCAACAGAAATAAATTATCTGTAAAAAAATCAACTGTCTAGCTACCACGGTTTATGAGATACAGCCTGGTGACAGACGGACAGACGGACAGTAGAGTCTTAGTAATCGGGTCCCGTTTTACACTTTGGGTACGGAATCCTAAAAAGGGTACTTTTCTTTGTAATGTCTCTCATTTTCAGAGCTTTCTGCTTAGTAGGTAATTGTCATAAGTGTTTACAAGTCAAAAGCGTAGACTCACCACTCTTCTATCCCACTAAATCCCCACAACGCAGTACCCAGAACACTCCATCCACCTTACTCCTTAAAAGCAACACTGCTAAAAAGACCCGGAGTCCGTTGTCTAATTGATAATTAGTATTCAAGCGGGCGGTGCGGCCTACGTGTGGGCCCCGGGCCCCCGGCCCCGGGCCCCTGGGACGCCGGGGGGTTGGTCAACGTTGCATCAGCACGTCCAAGACGTCTGCTATTGACGTAAGACGCCAGCCGCTGGGAACGCGACGTGATCACAGCCTTGCTGCAGGGAGGGTTAAGTCCGATGATTCCAGTTCATTGAATTTAATTGGTACTTTGATTTGTCTCGGATTTGTGCTTTTGATGGGATTTGATGGCTGTGAATGTATCTGATTGTTTGCTATACATATATATTTATATACAAAATATACTATACATCTCAGTCGACTTGTATAAATGAAAACGAATTCAAAAAGATTAATTCAAAAAGTACTCTCCTTGTTTTAAATTCGAAATTGGAAGAAAATTGTCTTTAAAATGCACACGGAAAATAAGCACACTGCATATAAATGAGTCACCAACCAAAACACTTTCCAACATCGAAGGACAAGCAACAACATTTATATGAAAAACAGAGAACAGTCACTGAATCAAACTATTCCACGGCAACCAGATCGTCAATCCGGCATTACCATAATTCATTATAAATTATTCATCCCAATAAACTGACCTATCCCACTACGGCCCGAGGCTGGCCAATCGCGCGCGACTATACGGCGACTTTTTCAAAGATTACCATATCTCTGCTCAAGAATCGCGAGTGAAATGGACGAGGCAGTACAGCAAATTGGCTATCTACCTCATGCATCGCGTATGAATCGCTGCGACCGAAGAATCGGAATATTTAGGCGATCGTGAGCAACGCCCGGTAGCCGGACTGCGTCGGCCCTTATTTAGATACTTTGATGTTTTCAGTGTCTGTCTTTTTGTTTGCGTTGAATACATTTTGGACTAGTTTATGTTGTTTGTTTTTTAATTGTGAAAAAGCGAGAGTATTGAATTCTTTGTGTTCTTTATGGGCAAAGTGGAATAATTAACTGGGGTTTGGATTTTGTATTGAACTAGACCATCAGAAGTAAGGTAAGTGCTATCTAAATCTTATTGAAAGTAAATACTAGGAGGTACTACAAAACGTATCGAAAAAATGACAATTCACGAAATCTAGGTATTAATTTCCGAAAAAAACTGAAATATGACACCACCGACCCATATTTCGAGTCTAATATCCACATATGAATAATGGCCTTCTCCTCATCCATCCACCACCACAAATTCCTACCATCTTAATTAACAATGGCAACCCAAGAATATTCAAAACAATCGCACCTCATTATAGTCAGCGATCTCTAATCCAAAGAACACGGTACGTGCCAATTTCGAGCTAGCAGCACCCACAACTCGGAATTTTTCAACACACTAATGAATCAGTAGGGTTAATGCAACTTCGCAGAGACCGTGTACATATTTAAATCAGGTACATGGTTCTTGATTATAGCAGCCGGAGTCAACTCAGTCGGTTTTATCTGGATTGTGTAAAGTTTCCCAACGGTTATTGCTCGGAGACAATATAAAGGAAATGCTGGTGCAGTAGAGGTGGGGGCTTTTTTTTCTAGTTTGAATTTAATTGTTATTTTGTCTGGGGGCCATCTTTGATGGTTTAAGTCAGAGGATTTGTACAATGCTAGTAAGGTGTGGACTTGAAAATGTTTATAGTTGTATTAAAATAGGTAAGTATTGTGTTAAATAGTTCAACATGTAATAAAAAAATCGCAAATGGGACAAATGAAAAAGTAGTATTTCCACTTTCGAATCCAGTTTTTTCATAATAAATTGTACAAATTAGAAACTTTTCAGTGTACCGTCACAATGCGGTTGACATGCTGATAAAAAAAAAATGCAAAACTCTGCTTTGATTAAAAAATGGAAATGGTACATTCCATTTTCTAAACAACTTTGCTATGCTGACTTATAGATTTTTTTTTAATAAGTAATTGCATCTCAGAGTCTGCATGAAAAACCTATCGCGTCCCACCTGGCCACATTAGAAGTCGAGACTTCGAGATTCCCTTCCTCCTTCAACTTCATTTACAGTCTTCTCCACGTTAAAATCAATTATGCTTGCGATTGTTTCGTTAGTGGAAGCAAATGTTTTTTGTGTCCCCTCCCCCACCTTTTTACCCCACCCTTTTGCCCCACCCGTTGTCCCTCTTTGTATTCAGTGGACGAAATGTCTCTCCACTGTTTGGTTTTCTTTTGACGAACTTCGTTTCGAATGCATTTTCTTAATTCGTTCGTGATTTTGTGGAAAATTGAATCGTGCTGTCTGGCGTGGCGGTGCCGTGTTTTGTTTTGGTTGAATGGCTTTTTGACAATGAATTTACAGTAATGTATTACTGAAATAGAGATGTTGAGGAATTAAGATGAAGGAAATTCAGCTGGTTTTCATTTGGGGAAGTATTTGTTTTCATGTGTACATTGAATATCTTTTCCTGAAAATAATTTATGTTGGGGTCAGACATTGCAGGCTAATCTGAGGTCATACGGAAAATTTAGTAAGAGTTTAGGAGGAGGTTTTACTTTTTAAATGCAATGAAAAAAATTCCTGCCAGGCCAGGCAATGTCGTCGCAAAGAAATTACCATTGAAGTAAGTATCCAAACTCAAAATGCGAGTCAGTCTAAGTTTTAATCTGCAACATAACTTCAAATTAAGATTAAATGCAATACTCTTCATTTGATAAGCCCGCCCTGAATGCATCGGCATGTCCCTTAATTGACTAACCCTTTCAGATCGGCCATCGAAGTAGGTATTCACATTCGCAATATTAAAAAAGTGAATTTATGCTAAGCAAAAGTAATGTACACCAATACAGTAAATCACGAGGCAATCGTTAGCAAGTCTGTTAAGATTCTTAAATTAAAAACAAACTAAAAACGTTAAACTATTAGCATTTTATTTATTGCAATTACTGTACAAACTAATTTATACACTACACTCAGATACTTACCGTCTGAATAAAACCTATTTAGTAAACTTGGGGCGTATTTTTTTTTTATTTGTACTTTTATAAAGGCGAGGACACACTATTGTCGCTCGCCGATGTCCAATATCTACGTACATTAATTATGCAAACGATCCACTCCAGAGAGGTTAAATGGCGATTTTTTGTGTCTCGTTTTAATGCGACGGTGGTACGTGATGGTAGAAGATGGGTGATGTGGGATCTTGTTATTGCTTTTGTTTCGAAGTTAGAGTGTTAATTGAATGAAACAAATTTAAAGGTAGAGAATGAAAAAACTGTGTACTAATTAAGATACTGTTAGTGTTTACTAATTTTACTTAGCTGAAAATGTTAACTGCACAACATTAAAAGCTCTTATGTCAAGTCTTAAGTCAACTAATAAAATTGATTGATTTTCTTATAAGTATGCATATTTTTTTAATGAAAACTTTTACTGATACCTCATACACAACTTTGTTCATCTTAAACATAACTGAACTATGAATATTTTCCAGTATCGTTACAAAGACTAGCACACAATAAAGCGGACTGCACAGCGTCACGTACTGTATCGACGGAGCGCTCTAATTAAAAATCGTAAACATCGACGCGCCGTCGATAGCAGTAATGTGTGCAGACCCTAATTACTTGGACCGTTTGAATTAAAAACATCGGTGTTTTTGCTTGATAAGAGTTTGTTTTAGTGATGTTCATTATTTTAGTGAGTTTTAGTGAGAGGAGACCTTTCTGTTTGGATGTTTTTTTTAATTTTTGAACTTTTTTTATAATACTGTCGTCACTTTTTCAGATGCACTTTGATTTATCTATGTTTTATTATTTTATGTGTCACTACCAATACTAAAACCGTGACTTATTTTTAGATTTTTTCTATTCCTCAAAAAATACATAATAACGCTTATCTAATAAGAATACCATTTATTCAGAAAAACGAATTCCTACTTTTAAATGCGTCAGTGAACGATACTAAAGGCCGACTGTAAACCTAAACCGATTATAATTAATTTAAGTCATCAAAAGTATGTTAAGATAAATATTACGACTTAATTAGTAATTAATCCGTTTTAAATATTTACATGAATGTATGAAGGTAAACCATATCTATTGCAACATAATTATTTACATAACACAATATTTACTGAACGGTTTTTCCTGAAATTATTTACGATTTGATTTTCGTGTTTTCCGATCTATATACATAGGTACAGTGAAAGTCTAAAGTTTTCACTCTACAACATATGTTCAGTTCTCACATCTTAGATTTTATTATTAATGGTAAATTAAACTCCTATCTATTCTTAGGAAAATCTTATACACAAATGTCACTCTCGACAATCTGTTAGAATTTTGTTTCGTTTATTTATATATAAAGCTTTTCCTCACTCCAAACATACCTTGCCTGAAATGTCCTCATAAAACACAGAAAACACTTACTAACATTAGTAGTACTCCACCCAAAATTCGCTAACGTACCTGAAAAAAAAAAACAAAAACAAATTAAATATGGCCGACGTTAATTACACAAACAGTCAGACCTCGCCAATTACGCGTACCCATAAAACGACGACATTAGATCCACTTTAGTACGCAACTGTACCAAAGGGACGTTTCCCTAATCCATTTACGATATAACAGATATAAATCAAACTTAATATTAGCTACATGTGTTGATAAAGCCCGCCGCACGTGCACACATACATATCTATGGACATGCACACATTAGAACGTACATACGCATATCCAAGATGGCGCTTGACTTGAGGGAGAACGTGAGATTATCTTTTTAATGTGTGGCCCGGATTAAAATGACGAATGCTTATTGTTCTATTTTTCGCGTCCTTTTCGCAGTGGGTTTTTTAGGGTTAAAACTTTTTCTGTTTATTTTTTGTGGATTGTCGCACATGGTGCACATTTCTAACGAGACAGTAACAAAACATTGTCCCAAAACAAAGTTACTTTTCTTTTTAAAAATCCAATTTCCCATCACTCCTTGGAGGCGTGTCCAGTGGACTATTGTACACAGCAGTATTTTTATCTGACTAAGTCTAGCACGTTCATCATTGTTTAAATATGATTTGATGTATTACCTACGTCAATATAATGTTAATGACACTTTTTCCAATATAAATCATTTAGCGGTTGATAAGGAGCAACTTAGCAACAGATTATTAAATCGGATTAGATGACTTGTATTAAAATTCCGGGTGTGAGTCAAAAAATTATGGAAGCAGACTGATAGTTGATAAGGATCAATTTGATTCTCACGTACTGGGAATTTCGTAACGATTAAGGCTACATGCAAGTATATGGCCGGACCTTAAAAACGATAGCAGTCAAAAGCGTTACAATTTGACGGAAATATTCATGATGCAATTGTCGTACAGGTGGTTGCGCTTAAATAATGTAGTGATAATCTATATCATTGGTTACCTAATAAAAACATATATAATACTGATGACATAGATTACAAACGGCGAAGTGTTTTTCCAAAACAAAAAACATTAAAATCACTATAACATTCATATTGCCAGAAGCTTTTACTCAAGCGAACATAACCCTTCGCTGCGATTACAAGATACAACATACCAACACACACACAATCCACAGATGAAGCGCAAATGTGTGCAAGGTGGCATGAAAATGGAATTAAGGGGGGAAAATGCAAAGGAATCAACCGGGCGAGAGCGCGGGGGGCGAAAATGTCCCAGACCGGACACTTTGAACGAATTATGACGGTCATTATTAGAACGTGGACAGAATTAAATTGCCTCCCCCCACCCCATCTCGCCCGGGCGGCCCCTTACCTTCCGGCTAAGTATGCCCGCATAATGATACCTGTCCAATACTAGCAACACTTATCTAAGCCGGCGAGTGGATCTCTATCGTTCGGATCCGATATTTGTTTTTCTCGTTTTTTCTAAGGGATCGTTTTGTGTGAGTGCGTCGAATGAAGTGTCAATAGAGCTAAGTGAAGTGTTTTGAAGAGATTGAAAGACGCGAGTGTGGAATGCAAGGGTTTTGGGGGCCGTGTTTTTATTCTTTTCATAAATATAGCAACTCGATTCTTAACATTTCGTTTAAAAACTCTAACACCAAATTGACATTTGTTATTTAACATTTAAGTGAAAAAATTTTATAACATGGAAAATTTTAAAAATTTTAACTATACGGATTACTAAAACGACAGATTACGAATTCATACTACGCTTGAAGTGAATATTTATTCAAGGCTTACAGCTAATCTGCTCCAAAAAAATATTTGGTCCTTCAAGACCTACGATGCTGTGCAAACACGCCAAACAAAAGGATTAGACAACCTTGTAACTCTAGCTTAAAGCAATCAAATAAAAGAAATCCCATAGAGTTTACAATCAGCGGGCACATCACACGATAAGGCGTACAAGTCCGTACAACTAAAGTAAATTTACAGAAACAAAAGCAAACATTAGGACAGATTAGTGGACGTTACGCGAACGCAACGATGCAAAGTTAATGCTTGTATCAATAGTTCTGGAGTCGCAATCAGTAGATTTGCAGTAATCTCGGCAAACGCACCGAGCGATAAAGAGTACGGGTGGGTGGTGGAGCAAGGCACGAGAGAAAGGACCAAAGGACCTCTGAAGGACCAAGGCTGGTTTTGTGAGGTAAAGAAAAGTTATTTTAAAAGAAATCATTTGCGAAAGTTTCAAACAAATTTAAAGGTATATTAAGTTAAGAGTTCTTTAGTTAATTACTAAAAAAATGTTGTCCTTTAAAAACAAAAACTAATGCACACATTATAGGTATTAGATCAATAGTAACAAGATTAGATTACTGATTAAGGAATATTTGGCTGAAAACTGACCTTTCCAACATGCGAATAACTTAAAGAGAATGTGAAATGTGAAATATAATATACGAGACTATAATAACGACAGTTGTTCATAAAAATAAATCATATTCTGATCTTTGACTAAGGCAGATTGTAATAAAATATCATGTTCTTCGTAATATCGCTTCAAACGACCCTGTTTTCTGATGAAGCTGAAACAATCTCCAAAAAATCTCCGCCCCTAAAAAATGCATAAATCAATTTCCATTTTGATCCCAACCCAATCTTTTCCAGATCGTATCGTAAAAATAAAGTGTAACTAATCAAATCAGATTGCGAACGCCTTTCCGAATCGCGCTCGCTTGTGCCTTAGAGGCGGCCATTATCATGCAATATTGATAGAGCTCGGTATAAAGCAGCCGAGTTAAGACGGCGGGCACTCTCGGCGTCCCACGTGCCCACTTTATCTACAAGATATTGTAAATATTAGGTACAATTGTACCCGCAAACAAAGCCCGGATTACTTCTATAGTTCGTCTGATTGTTGATATTTGCTTTTTTATTGGGTCGTTGGAACGCTATCGGTGTTTGAGGAGTGTTATCCGAGCTGTAGTGATATGGCTCGTAATGTTAGCCGATGATTGGAGGATAATATGGTGATCTTGAGGTGGACGAATTGTGTTGTCCAATAGAAGGCTGAAATTGCTGCCGAATAAAGTCTCCTCGTATCTGACACGAACGATGAAATTCAAAGAGGTTTTTGTTAACGTCCAATAATTCAAAAAATAGCATGGTATTTCACATAGCTTTAAGTTGTACAGCATCAACTTCTTAGTACAACCTAGGCCAGTAAAAACCCAAAAGTATTAATAAAACACATCAAAACTGTAATCTGCCCAAATAAAACACCAATAACAATAACAATAACAGGTCCTGAAAAACAAAACGCTGACATTTTGATAATAACGTAGAACACACACGTAATGCCTAAACACACACAAACACCCATTAACACACACTCTATTACACACATAACACATTTAGAGATGGGAAAGTGAAATTTGCAAGAATATATCGATGGAATGTAAACAGGGGGCGAGAATATTGACGAGGTCGCAAACACATGGAGCAGAATCAGCAAAGAAAGATTATTAAAACAATGGTTTTGAACTAAATACGGGGACAGAGGGGTTATTACAATATTTGCTGGCATCTCGTTATTTTTAAGTATCAGTACGGCTCCCAAAGTTTAGGGAGGGGGACTAAAATATGGGTTGGGTAACGGAATTTATGATAAAGAGTTTTTGAATGAGGATATTTTGTTTGTAAATAGGATTGCGGATTTTTGCCTATGTTTGTTTTTGTTGTAATTTTGGCTTGAAATGGATGATGCTGAAATATTAGCTTGAGTTTTTCGTAGTTTTATGAAATTAGGGGAAAAGAAAATTTACTGCGAAGGAAACACAACAAAAGCGAAAAGATTGATGAAATACCAATATTGTAAGTAACAGCAAGTTATGACAAAGCTTCACTATTTAACCACGATCGCCTCACACAACAATAAACTAGTCAATAATGTTATAATGAAAACTTATAAATTTAAATTTCCTACAAATCCACATCGTTTCAATTATGATCGACGTCACAAAAACTATTTGACCAATCACACACAAAAAAAGTTAAGAAATTACAAAACAAAAATACTTGGCAACCTTCTAAACTCAACCCTTCCCGTGCTCAGTAAAAACACGTAAACTTTGAGAGCCTGCGGAACGTCATAGCCCAGCGACATAGCGTTGTAAATTATAATGTTTTATGGTTTAATACTGCAGATAAGGCGCGGGTGGGTAAGGAGCCTATTATTAACCGTGTTAACTGGGACCGGGGGGTGGCCTCACCTCGCAGCCGTTTGTACGCTAAGCGACTTTCGGTGGCGACTTTTTATGTGGATGTAAAGTAAAAGTGGTTGGGACTTGAAGTGTTTTATAGTTTGTGGTGCTGTGAAATGTTATGTTCTGCGAGTTATTGTTGGAGGAGAGTACATGGTGCACTGTGCTGATGAAGATTCTGGATGAGTCTTTAGATGAATTAGATTGTTCAACAATCGATAATACGTTTCAAAAGAACGAGACGAATTATAAGATATTTAATTTCCTGGCCTTGGTATTTATTTATTTATTAAATCTTCACGCAATACAAACATAGAAAGGCGGACTTAATGTCTTAAGAATTCTCTGCCAAGCAACCAAGGATGGTGAAGAGATAGCAGGGCAGGTGCATTAAAATAAATAAACAAGAAAAAAACAAGCTTAGTAACTCGCTGTCATAAATTGTTCTTTATGCAAAACTCTTGCTAACACAAGATAAAAATACATAATCTATTCTTCTGTTAAACTGGCAATATAAAGAGTTTAAATAGCCACCACCTATTCCAAAAAACGATATATTCTAAGTCTCACCACTAATGCTTTCAACACATTACCAGCAGGCAGGGAGTCGGTCGCCCCGTCTGCACCCGCCCTTAGAATATGATTTTTAACGAGCCATCCCCAAGTATGTAATTGTGTCTGAATGCGTTTCGTAATGATTATTTATGTAGCGTAGAGAGGCGTCTGGATAAATTATTTTTTATTATTCCATTGCATAGAGTGTAGTCCTACCCTTTGTGTTGGGGAATTAAAACTGCTGAATTGGGGTAATGTTTTGTCTTGTTGGATGGTGATGGAAATTGTGCACATGTTATTGAAATAAACAATAATATTGAAAAAGCTAAAAGTACGTTGCAGTTGGACGATTATTTCAGAGGTTTTATTGTTTTAATTGATACTACGAAAAAGTGGCTTAACGAGTCCGAGAGAGATGAGGTGGAGAAAGATATAGACTGCGAAAAATGGAAGGCTATAGAGGATCATTTTAATGATTGTCCAGCAGACGACATAGGTTGAAAAAAATCCATCCATTAGTGCTGAAACTGATTGAATTTTGAAAAAGAAAAGCTCTTCAAGGTAACATTTCATTTATGTACTGATCGGACAAGCATCATACTCCATGCAAATACAAGCCTTAAACGACAGGTTGTCAACGTAAATCGATGGCAATTAAATATTTAAAGTGACAAGCAGTGACAGCCGACAGACAGGCTAGTTTTCAACAACCTTTTTACTGAAGAAAGTGTTACGTTGGTTATATTTCAAAGGACAAGACAAATGGTTCTTACATTTTTAATTCAAATGGCCACGACATGTGATAGTTGTTGGGTTTAGCAGGTGTTTATTTCACTTCGATTTTCATGGTGTGAGGGTATTTATCGTGTAGATTTATGGGTTTCAATGGATAGCACTTTAATTAATGATCAGGTGACAACTTAGATGTTCTAAACGAAGTGTAAGTAAAATAACATATTAACATTATACTCATCATTATGAACTGCTTTACAATGGTATCAACTTTGAAAATACAACATTAAACTAAGATTGTTGGAGTACTAAGAATGTCACAACCAAAAGGCGTAACATATCTGCCACACGCAACTTTAACAATCTCTTCACCCGCCCTAGACAACTCTACCTTATTGACGAGCAAATAAATCGAAGCCAAACGACGTCCGACACATATTTTCGCACAAAAATCGTGTGCATTTTAAATCAACGAGTTACCGAGTTGCCGGGGCCTGGTATAATGAAATCGTAAATCGGCTCGGTTCTCGTGGATAATAGTGAAATATAAATTGGGCGGTCGCGGTTTGGCGCCCGTCGGTCCGTTGGCCGACATTTTTGCGGGCTCGCTTCAATCACGCGTTTTATAACGTCAGTGCACGTGTGGCCGGCAACTGTTGTCACAATAAGCTAAGCTGCGAGTACGGTTTGGCGAGTGGCGGCGTGTGGAGGAGGCCTTATGTAAACTGAGAGTTTGTCACCAATCAAATGCAGCCGTAAATCTGCTGTAAGTGACACTTATTAAATTTTAAGAGGAGCATCTTATCTTGGGTATTTCAACTTAAAGGGCGATAGAGAACCTTATGAGTTTACAGAGGTGTCTGCAGTTGATGCCCAACATAAAAGTCACCTTACGCTTCTTGTTACACAACCCAGCAGCCCAAACTCAACGTAACAGCTCAATCCACTCGACATTTTATCCATAGCCACACGTCACACACTTTAAACCGCAAAAATTAAAACCTATAAACTTCCACGAACAACGCACTAGATTTATAAACCCTACCAACGCTAACACACTTTCACGTGTCGATGGATCCGCGTAAAAGCCTAAAAAGAGAAAAAAAAAGTCATTGGGTCCTACATGCATCTTTTTCGCCCGGCTGACAAATGGCTATGAAATGGCCAGGACGGGCCAACGCGGGACACCGAACGTAAAATCATTCACAAATTGTGATGCCACGGTTAGTTCGGAGGTTTGGACGCTCGCCGGTGCAGGGTTAGCGCAAAGGGTAGTCGTGTTTCGGTTTTAAGTGTTGTGTGCTTTTTTTTCGAGGTGGCGATAGTGGGTTAAGATTTTTTTTGGGCTTTTAGTGTGGTGTCAAATAAGGAATGACCTCACGTCTGCTTGATAATACAATACAGTGAGAGTCAAATTTTGGGGTTTTTATTGTTATTTGGAACTTAATGACCAATAATAATAATTTTAAATGTTCATTTTGAGTACTTCAAAACAAAGCATTGGGGATATGACCCATTTTAAGGCTTACAATAATTACAACAAAAATATTTTAAAAGCATTATTGTTAAAAGTTGCACTTGCTTACATTCAGCTGGCGTACGTTTTTCAAATGAATAATAGAACTGTTAGTTCCACGCATCCACTTTGGCAGATAACAGGCTTCACACACTTCTTTAAAACTTACCATCCAACACGGTAACCCTATCACCGCCACTTTTTATCTGAACGCCATCAATAAAAAGTCTGTACAAAAAAAAAACAGAAAAACAAAAGCCGTGACGTCACTAGGTAGGTTTTCGCACCGGCAAACGGCGAGCGTATAAATCAAGCGCTACGCAAGCGTGGAGTCGGCTCCGGCCGAATTGTGGCGTTTTATGGCCTTTTGATTTACACAACCACTATTCGCTACGTATTTTAATGTGCGCTCGATAGTCCGTGTTGCGAGCGACTGTACGTAAATAAAATTCAGAAATCGCTCAATAAAAATCGTCACATATCACCGTTATATTGCAAGTTTGTCGGAATATCTTCCGGGTTTTTATTGATCTTTTGCTCAACACTAGTTGTGTCAGTGGTGACATTACGGGTCAGTATGACAGTTTGTTGACGTAATTACACTACTGCAATATGTTTCAAATGACAGATTAACTTTGCGATCGCAAAACGCAAGTGATGTTGTGTAAATTTCGTTTATGATCGACATAAATTTGATCGTCGACTGTTAATAAAATATAACAATAACACATGGGACACATGTTCGGGCACCCGGCTGTAAATGCCACTAAATAGCTACTAGTCAAATTTATAAGTCGCAAACGACATACACATTGCATATTTAAGTGTTATTTATTTGATAACGCTCAAATATTAATTTTATTTTTGTTTTATTGTTACGACGATGTGTCGATAGTTAGGTTGGGAGTATTTTGGTACAGCATTTTAGTGCTCAAAATATCTTTTAGCATTGATAGAGTGACCAACGTGCTTTAGTTTCCGGAATCTTCGACAAGTAATCAAAGTTTGACTAGCAAAATGTTCTTTGTTCAATATATAATTTACTTAATACATTTATTAAATATTAATTTAATTACAGTCATATTAGTAGAATATTCACCATACTCTCATGAACTCTCTCCTCCCTATTTCACTCTGAATGACTTTGACGGACACGAGCGCATCATGGTTGATCAACTGGTGTCCCCGGCCCTCCGCTCACTCACTCACTCATTCATTCATCCGATGGTTCATTCACTGCGACGTCGGTTTCGAGTGATCACCGATCACCTTACGTCGGTTTTATTCGTTCGTAAGCGGAATTTAAAAAAGGAACGAATGAATGGCGGTTTGTTTTCGGCATTTTTGGTTGCAACTTGGCGTGTTAGTTTTAAACTGGCCGTTTTAGGGTTGAAACCTTTTCTGTTTCTTATATTAAAGTGTTATTTCACAGTTTAGGTTTTGATGGAATAGTAGAATGATTGTAATCAATGTAATAGCGACCTTTATACGATATTATCAACGATAATCCGCAATCAATTACAACAGATGTTTGTTTTAATTTCCCCCAAACGATTTAAGATAAAAAGATTATGAATCACAAAATCATTACAGTTTTCAGCACGACGTTCCATGATAATCACCTGAATGGTCGAAGTCCGTTCGGTATTTTTTAAATCAGTGTTATAAAAACCCGGTAGGTATTAGATATCCATCAAAATATCGTTACTAGTGGGGTGCGGTGAGTGGTCGCCTTTGTCGCAGCGATGACTCGATGTCGCCTTGACGCGTGACAAGCTGTCCTCGAAGTGTCAACGAATGTCGCTTACCTAACACATGTATACCTAAACCGCCGATTAGGGTTGACTTATACAATAGTGTTTTGAAAATATTTAATAGGTGGGAAAACTGAACTGGCTTTTACGAGACCGACAAATAGACGCATATATACAACGCATCATATAAGAGAGAAAGATCCTAAGGAAATAAAAAAATACAACCGACTTCCAAATAAAAAATACACTATATATTAAGTACATATTATAATTTTATTTCGGAAGTCGGTGTTTTTTCGTATTTTAATACCGACTTCCGAAATTAAAGTTATTTTACATATTTTTTCAAGCTATTTCGATTTAAAGACTAAACTAAGTACCTACTGTAACAATTTTGATGACATTTATGTGAGACCAATCGGAAAGTATATCCTTTCAGATAAAAAACGTATTTTTCCAAATCGGATCAGCTAACTGAAATAAATAGGTATGTCATTCAAGTAAACGAAATTGCGTATTCTACTTTCGTATGCCTTCTCAGTAGTGTTGTTAGGTGTACTACAAAAAAAGTGAAAAAAAAAAAAAAAGTAGGTACAACCGACTTCCAAATAAAAAAAAACACTATAAAGAATAAAATAACTTGATCCGGAAGTCGGTGTTTTTGGTTGTTTCTTCGTATTTTAACACCGACTTCCGAAATACAAGTTATTTTAAAGGTACAAGAAGTCGATTGTATTTTTTTTAAAGTCGGTTAAGAATACAGTATTCTCCGCAAAGAAAATTTAATATTTAGCCAGAACGCGTAAGTATGTAGGTATCTACTTATTACAAAGTCCGTGAGAATTTTTCCGCCAACTTAAGTTTATCTGTGGAGTTTAAAGTCTAAACTGTGTTTATTGTTAAAGTAAGCCGAGATATTGTCTTCCGTATTACTTTGGAAAAAGTAGTTCTAATATAAAATGGTATCTGGTTGAGTTAAATTGTAAAGTGTGTGTTGTATGGGATCATGCATATTCTAATTTAACAGCAAATTGTATTATAAATTCTGGATGCTTATCTGTTCAACGGTACAGTCAAGCCAGCAGTAACAACCAGCAAAATTTACCTATATTTTTTTTTGTTTTTAAGGATGGGAAATCATCAAATGACTTCTTCCGCTCTCGGTGGAGCGGAAGGGCGTGTCAGACTCTTACTGACTAAAACCCATTCGTGTTCCTTCTAAAGCCCTTTGCGTTCCAGGGCCGCGATGACTCTTTCGAACAAATTCCGCAACCAAAATTTACTTTTACGTTATTAAGTTTTATGGGTGACTTTAAAAAAAACATAACTCAAAGCAATCGACAGCGAGAACGATTATCGAAAAGTCAAATAGTAAAGAACTGACCACGTGAAATTTTCTAACGGCCGGTTTCAATAACATATCTACCTTTAACCAACTGACAAATTAGCTACCAACAGTAGCTGAAACGTCATTTTTGAAAGGCAATCATGCGTTTCAGCTACTATTGGTAGTTATTTTGATAGATTGTCAAAGGTATATACGTTATTGAGACCGCCGTTGGCACATTCGCTTATCAATCCCATACATTTTGGACGTTTTTTACAACCGTTATCACTGGTAAAATCTCACTTAAAGGCGTCATCAAGACGCTCAAATCAAAGTTCGATCCACACAAAGAAAAGACAAACGTCTACAAGACAAGGTTACATTGAAATACTAAATAGGTACTAAAAATAACCTTACGATTTCGGCTTCAACTGCAATATTTCCAGCTCCCATTCACAATTCGCACCCATAACATACACCCAATACAAACACGACATAAAGCACTGAACACATCGACGCGATTACGACTACCCGTGCCAAATAATCGCCGATCATAAAAAAAAACCGCCTTAACGGTCTGCGAACTTTCCTATAGCATTCCAGTCACGTCGAACCAAACTGATTGACGGGAGACGTCTGCGCCTTCTAGAAACACCCCTTCCACCCTCTTTCACCCCCGCCTTAAGGGTGTTTCGCCCCCACAACTTGACCTGTGATCGGAGCTAGAAACATGTGAAAAATGTCATTAATGCACTCCCGTGGTGCCTTATTGAGTGCCTTGAGTTGTAGAGGGGTTATCGTCACGCTTCACGCCTGGCGTTTTGGTGTGAGTGGTAATCGTGCGTTTGATTACAATGTGTTCATGGGTTTATTTTTAATTATTTTTTGCTTTTGTTCTCGAGTAATCTTAGGCGGTGTTATAGTCGTCTATAAATATAAGTTACTTCGAAAATTATTGAGAAGTAAAAGGAAAACGGAAGGCGAACTAATTTTTCTTTTCATGTGGACTTGTTTGAGTGAATTGAAAACTTTGAAATACAAAAATATTCTTTTGAATTTTAGTGAGTTTGAGTTTAGTGTTATGACTTTACGAGGCAATCTTCTTTAGCTATGCCTTACAAACATGTTTTTTGACAACTATGAAAATTGGCAGGTGTAAAACCGAACCGTTGAGTAAAAGCACGTCGGACAGGGGTGACTCCACAAAGTTTATTAATTTGGTCCAGATCGTGGTTGTGGATGCTTAGGTACAAGTTTGGATTGGTGCACTTTACTATAAATAGCCAGACGATTTTCGTTTGCTATTGATTAAAAATCGTTACTGTGTACGTGATGTCAATCGTAGAATGTAACTAACTCGTAGCATTTGGACGATGTTAAATTACAAGACTAAGTAGAAAACTTTTAGTGTTTTATTGCCCTCATGATTTATAGAATTAAATTTGTATAAAAGAGTTCTATAACTAGTTTTGCTGAAGATAATCGCCGTGCAATAAAGTAGATTATGTTTATAGTATATAACTAGCGTAGGTACTTTTGAACGAACAGTTCAATTGCACTCTAGTTGTTTATTATTGTAAATTTAATTTAATACTAATATTAGGCTAAGTTGTACCTACTACTACTAACAATATATGGATGTAATTCTGAAAACAAAATCTTCGAATTGAATTGAATATACTAGAATATTATAAAGCTTTGTTTGAACACGAATATCTCTGTACCTATCAGTCGTAAGCCGCATTCATGAGGAATGCTATAGGCTATACGGGAACGGGAAATATCTACGGGAACGCGAGAAAAAAAAATGGGATATGCGGTTCGTCGCGGGCATAAGCTAGTCCGTCTTTAAATATATTCCTTTTGTTCTTGCTAAGAGTAGCTACCTACAGTTACAGGAAACCCACACCACGTAGTCAAGCAGCAGTGCGAATCCGTAAATTTCTCGCTGTGAAAACTTACATGAAATAAACATGAAGTAGGCTGTCAAATGTCAATCAATGCAGTCAGGGAGGTATGACAGTTTACTTCACGCTCTCTACACATAAGTTTTGACGAAGATATGTTTACAGAATAGACTGGTAGTACTATCCCAAAAAAAATCACATGATCTGTCCATCCGTCAGTCCCACAACAACCTCGGGAACAATCCACAGCATCGCACATCAGGTCGGTATTGAGATTTACGGCCGCGATTAGTGAGGTCAAGGTTAACGCGCGATACGTTAACCTGCGCCATTTTGTGTCAACAACCCTGGGTGGTGAAGTAAGGGTTGAATATATTGGGAAATTAAAAGTTGATGGTTTTGAAGTGACGTTGATGGTAGTCAATGGTTTTAAAGCCTACGATGGAGTATATAGTGTTTTTGAATGAGGAATAATTATGGCGCTTTTTATATGACAATTACTTATCTAAATGTTGGCTTAAAGAAACTCATCATCGTCTGCCTACTTTATTGGGGTCGGCTTCCAGTCAAAGTTGGGGTCGGATTCAGCTGAATACCAGTATTTGTTAGCTTAAAGAAATAAATTGTACCTAACCAAATTATAGATCCGGATTAATAGCATCTTCTTATTTAAAAAGTTTCGTTTGGGTAGACTGGTCCTTCTGAAAATACAGGACCAATGGTGTACAGGTGGATCTCTGATAGGTATGTGAAAACTGATTTCAATATTGCACGTTTGTAGGTACGTCAACCAGGTTGTCTGTGTAAACTTCCTTGAATATTACATTGTTTGCCTCCGCCCCTATTAACCCAGCAACACATCCAACTAAGAACATAAAAACTCCAAGGCTGTACCATCAATACACACGCAATAACGCGAAACTCGCAAACAATAGACATTAATAAGACGGGCCGGGCAAACGGGTCCGGACATAACGGGCCGGCCGCGTTCTGGGATGCGCTTATTAAAACATTTTCACCCGGGCAATATCTGACGATAGCGAGACGTGTACAATATGTGCCGAGCAAACTCTGGCCGCATGTGACGACCTGTGGGAATCGCTGAGAAAACTTCATTAACTCCGCCGGACGCCGCCCGGTGGACCCCCCTCTCCGGGCGGCGTCCGGGGGTCCGGGACCACCCCACGGTGACGGACGCGACGAGCGGACTCCCCCGTCCGCTTATTACGTCGCGAACGTGCCGCAGAATCGAAGAAATGTGACGTAAATACGTGAAGCGTTTGAGAAAGAATCGGCCCGCTGATTGGCCGGGCTTTGTGTTCGGTTGACCGTTAATTTGATCTGTATCTGAGGGCGCCCACTCATTTTTTCCTCGGGATTATTATTGATGCGATCGATTCGTTTTGATGGGATGCCGATACGACGGTTATTTTCGGGCGAGTAATATTATTGTCGCGTCTTTTTGTAATGGCGGTGACTTGTAATCAGATGGCGATCCGCACGGTTTACTTCTAAATCCGATGGCCTAGAGCTAAAATCTATGAGCATGAAATGAAAGAAAGATGAGCCTCTCCGTCAAGCTGCCAACAACTTATCACGTTTTATGCAATGTTAACACAACTACTCGGTGCCAAGTATCCACGTCTCCATTAAAAGTCTCACTGCTTCACAAAAATGCACTCAAGCGCATCATCCGGACACGTTCCGTTTCTCGGAAGACCACACGCGCGCGTCCCGTTGACGTACGAACGATATAATTGCCAAGTTGCGTTCCGTTCTACGCGAAGAGTGACAAAATGTGAGCTTTGCCGTAATTACGCATGTTTTAAAAATGTGAGGTAAGTAGAAATGTAAGTGTCAATCAGCGCGGGTGATTGACGTTGAGTTGGTCCACTTCGCCGCCTCGTGTTGCTAAAAGGCTAATAAGAAGAGTCGTGTGGGCAGTTTGTTCAGAAATGTGATTCACTGAGTCACGTCATATTAATTAATCTTTGGGGTACCAAGAAGCCATTACGGATGTTTAGTAAATTGGCGCCAGATTGTTACTAAACTGTAGCAAGATGGAAGAACTGGGCAAAACATGTTTTGTTTTGTACTCAAGTAGGAGAGAGCCTCTGGATCGAGAGTCACAAATTTATTGTGACTGTTTTCAAGATCTAGAATTTCAGGATTACCACTCATTAATGCACCATCAATTCGTAATGATCGTGTGTAATGAAGAATAAAATATATTTCTTATAATAGTGAAATTTTTCACTATTTTCAACAATATTTCTTTGAATGTAGAAACACCAAGAAAAGCCTTCGCACAGAACTAGTATAAAAAAATACAATTTCTCAAACAACAGTTGCCAAAAGAAAACATCAGAATGATGGCCGATGAGTGACGGATGGACAGATATAATTATAATATCTGATGCCAAAGAAAATATATTTAGTCTCTCCTCTAATCAATCATTTACGTGTCATTTTTGATAAACGGCGTTTCAACGAGTCCGATATATTTTATTTTTGGAAAGAATAGAATTTGTAGGTTATTGAAATTGTAGAGCTTGCTTGCTCACCAGCCAGCATCGTTCTGGTCCTTTAAAGCTGGTCTTCAATTTTGTTCGGGTATGACCACTACGATGCTTATTTTTGTCACAATTTCTATAATCAAAACAGCAAATTTTGTTATTAACCTTTTGAATGCCAGAGCTTAAACGTATCGGCGTGTGCCCAACGCTAAGCCACAAATTCGCCGTACTTTTTGTCACATTGGCGCGCTTGCTTGTCATGTATAGGTACGTGACCAAAAAAAAACACCTACAACACCCAGTTGGTTTAAACTGTACGATTGATACATTTGACAGGTTCTCTAGAACTTCACAAAACATTGAAACACTTTATTTGACAACACACAAAAACATTTAAACACCAGTCCTTTGATCCGTTTGCATCGCATTTAATATGACCTTTTAAAATATAAAGCTAATTTTAATATCTCAGAAAACGTCGCACAAAAATAAAACACGAACTAAGAGCCGGGACAGATTAACCCTTCAACGTCAAATGTCTTTTTACACTGGACAGATGGAGCCACCGACTCACTGTCAATCACACGTCAGCAGACGGATTTTTGTCCGTCCGTCAGTCCGTCAGTCCGTCGAAACGCGTAACTCGACTCTGGGAATCCGCTTAATCTTTATTGACGTTACGTCTCTCCTTTTCGCGGTTGTTTACGCGAATATCAACTCTATTTTTTAAGCAATAAGGAGTTTTTTAAGTGTAATTGTTAATTGGTAAACATATTTCCACCAGTGTTCATTAGTAGCTCGTTTTGCTTTTAAGTAGACAACGTCTGTTATTTTTTTATTGATTGATTTTTTTACGTTTTGTTTATAGGTTGAAGAATATCTGTGGTGTATGTGTGTGTAATGTGTAAGTATGTTTGTTTGCGTTGTCTCGTTTCTGTGTAATATGACCGGAAAATTGTTTCATGTTTGTTATTCATTAGGGACTTTGCTAAACGGGTTGCATGTTATCTTACGTTTGGTGGGCGGTTGACTGTTCGTGGCATTAGATGCAGTAATGGCCCTAAAACACAACTTCTTGAGTTCAGTCTCAGCGTAACCGATCTTGTAACAGGCACTTGCAAACACGACAGCTGTATTTAAACGTGCTTCACTGTCTTTTGTTTCAGCATACAACTTGCTGACCAAGCCATCTCGAAATAGCTCTTATTTAAAAATTAGCTGTGCGCGACAGGGTTCATGATTGTTTCCATTATTTTCGATTTACCACCTGTGTGTGTACATTATGGATTGCAATAAAATATTTGAGATTTGAGCTATAGTTACCACATTATTAACAATCAATTATAGTATGAATTGTGAGCTTTCCTGGATAAAGAAATATTTAGTCCTTCAGTTAAATTATCGACTAACTAAAAAGTGCTACATTTATTTCATAGAGATGATGCAAAAATTCAACTTAATGTATCGTCTTAATTTTTTGTTTGACGTGACAAGAAAAAAAACATGTCCGATATTTTTAGTCATGACATAAAAGCAAGGCAAGAAAATTACAGCCTTACTAATCCTTAATGTGCCTCTGAGAAGATCTTGTAAGACTAGGAGAGAATGCAAAAAATAATAATTCCGAAATTATTCAACAGCTGAAACTTTCAATTATTATGTAAAACCATTTATCGAGATGTCAATCTAAATGCTAAGCAAAGGACTTGTCAGTCTGCATAATATCAAAGTGCTAACAAAATCTAGGTTATCATTCTAATTCTAGTCCAAACGTCTGACAGTTGGCTACTTTAGACAAAGTCTAGAAATGTATTTAGATCTGTATTCCTTATTCAGATCTGTGACATTTTAGACAAGTTCTTAAGTTCTTGACCGTTTGATTTTATTTGGACCCGTCCTGATTTGAGGTAGCATTTACAGTAGCTGCTCACTTAACAAGAAGGTTTGGACTCGTCCAATTTCTGATCGAAGAAATGACTGAATAAATTCAAGATTCGATTTTAACTGTCATCACTGGTGACTGTGATAACTAATAAGGCAGACTAGTGCTTATTAAAAGTAAAAATATCTCAGCAGACAACTCCATAGGCCAATATAGCGTCCTATCAAACCTCCTGTGGCTCTAGAGCCTAACAAAGTGTAATTCTATGACCGAATGCAATTGTCGTAATGCCAAAATACCGTTTGCCGTTTTGACATCGTTTGTCAATCCCATACATGAGAAGTCAAAGTCAAAGTCAAAGTCAAAGCATTTATTTTAAATAAACCATTATCAGGTACTTTTGAATTGTCAAAGTCAGTCCGTCAAAAACATGAAGCTATTTGCACGTTTGCAAGCGTAGATCTCTATGGAGAAGAACGTGCAAGAAACTCCACGGACACTCTTTTAAATCATTTTATGTTTACAAAAATCCTGGTTACATACACCTTGTTGCTTCTATATATGAGAACAATGTAAAGAAAGAAAAAAACAATTTATAGCATGAAATATTAAAATGAGGCAGTGGCAACCAAGGGATGACCAGTCTCCACTGACGGCGCCCGTTCACGAACATGACGCGTGCATCAGCACCATTCAGCTCAACCATTTTGAAGGGAACTGAATGATCCTATACACGCGCCACCATCAGCGAGACATTGGAGTGAGCATGACAGAGACGTTTTAGCAATCCCCTTCACCACGCTACCGCGACGGAATGTCACTTATCTAGAGCCTTACGGCAAAAGCAGCTTCTTTGCATACAGTAAGACCATCTTACACCTAAAACAATAAAACCCTAGCTCCATTAAAAACCACACAAACCAAACCACAACATTGACCGACACTTTTCCAACAAGCCGAACTATCCATTTCCAAAAACCGAAATCTCCAAACAAGCACCTGACGGCCATTTCACTGGAAGACAAACACGCATGCAGCAAAGCAAACACACAAACAGACCCGCGCACACACTAACATACGGACACACACAGTGGTTCGTGCGCGTGCAACCTTACGTTTCAACGGCTCATTGTCGAACAAACACTGCTTTTTTTGCTTCGCTTTAATTGATAGAGATGTTGTGGATATGCCTTTATATATCGGATTGTTATATTTTGATCTAGAAAGAAATATATTTAATTCGTAACTAATGCTACTTATACAAGTTGTTCATCGTTTTGAGATAGGTAAGGTAAAAAGTATGTAGATATTTTAATGGTAAAGCTGTATAAAATCAGATTCTAAAAGTATTTTGCTATTGAGATACAAAAAATGGGTGAAATATTAATAGCTTATTTACAAAAAGAAGTGTCGAAGCATCTTTTTCAAAATCCACTAATTACCACTTACATTCGGCCCAATTAATTTGTGAGAAAAATAATAAAATCATGATTTATTTTCACTTTCATTAACTTTTAGAGAAATACCTGCAACATTTTCACTTATTTTCTATAAACCAATATTTATTTCCTCCAAAAAATAAACCTTTAATCGACACCCATATTTTCCAAACACAAAAATATCAAAAACACGTCTAAAATAAACCCTGATCCACACTATTCCATCAGCGCTCCACTTTTTGCTCTCAGTCCACATCAAGCGCATTGATTGATTGATGTTTATTCAACGGGCATTAGTTGCCGTACCTGCTTTATTGATATTAAGACGTATCCCGTCGCAATTATAATATTATTCATCACTGTAGCACCTGTGCTGTGGGCACTCAGTCAATCACTCCGGATTGATAATCATTGTACTTCGGAATTTTTTCGTAATTAATTTCGATTGATAGCGTTTTAGGGTTATGATTGCTTTGATTGACGAATGTTGGTGTGTTGGTTCTAGTTATTTTATAGATTAGTTTGACAGATGCCGGAAGAAGACCTTGAATTTAGATGAAGTTGAGAACACTTTTGGAGATTAATGTGAAGGTTCTAAAGAGCTGTCAATGCTAGTGTAACCAGGTGTAATAGTGGTCAAACTCGAACCCATTATTAACAATTAAAAAATTAGTGCGAGTCGAACCCAGGCCTGAGACGAAGAGTTCCGTACCAAAAAACATGTTTCTTGTATGGGAGCCCCCCTGAAATAATTAATTTGTATTGAATTTTTACTGTTTGTTTTTGTAGCGGCAAAAGAAAAACACTGTCTACCTATTACGGTTCTTGAGATTCAGCCCGCTGACAGACAGACGGACCGACGGCGGAGGCTTAGTAGTAGGATACTCCTAAGTATTTATCGGCAAAAATTAAACCAAACTAAATGAAAAGCTACCAATTTTCAAAGAAAGATCATCACAATGGCTTACAGACTAACTCTATTAACAGATAGTGTTCTTAATACCCATAATATTTCCTATAGTAGCATAAAAATACACTATAAACACAGCAAGCACATATCACAACGCAAATCCAGACAGATCCATTCGAACGATCTCAATCTAACCTCCAATAATTCCAGCTGAAGCCGAATCTGGCGTTAACGACTAAGCCGAGATAAAGGCCAAGACACACGGCAGACATAGGTGAGCCGGCCCAAGGTGCCTCGGGAGCAATAACGATGAACCGAGTCTAAAGAACTGCAGTCATTTGCATATCGCTCGGCTTTATGTTACACTATAAATGTTTGAAAGTACTGTAAAGGGGAGAGTTTGGATAGTGTGCAGTTTTTGAGTTTTGGAGCGTCGCAGTTATGTGTAGGGAGATGGTAAGGATTCAGTAATAAGTCCCTGGAAATGTAATTGTGCTAACAAATTGTTGAGCTCTAAGGAAAGGCCTCTAAGTTCGAGTTTTCTATATCTATATTCTATCCTAATATTATAAATGTGAAAGTTTGGATGGATGGATGGATGTTTGTTACTAAATTACGTCAGAACGGCTGAACAAATCTTGATGATATTTGGCAGACATGTAGATTATAGTCTGGAATATCATATAGGATAGGCTTTTCATCCCGAAAGTAAGTTCCCTTGGGAACATTTTCAAGCTGACGGAGCCGCGGGCGGCAGCTAGCGTCTTATAAATCTCTAAAAAAGACTCTAGACAAAATGAAAATCTGGCAGCGCCAACCATTCTGGAAAATTCAAAATATAAGGCTTTGACTACGTCCACTTGACATTTCGGTGGCGCATGTCATTTACTTACAAATTAACTTTTTGGAAATCGTTATGGCTTATAAATAAGGGTGTCCTGAGGCTTTAGACAAAGTGACATACGTCGGTCTACATGTGACACCTCGTATACCTATGCAAACTGATGAACTATTCAGGAGACAAGAAAGAGAGGACAAGAAACTGTTTTACAAATTATGTATGGGTAATACGCTTCTTTTATTAATTTTGTCTGGTGTAACCTCGTTAGGTCTAGCTAGACTGGTATAGCTTACGAGGTTACACCAAATTAAGGTTATTATTATGCTTTTTGCGAGAGGTCACTGCAATTCCTTTTTTTCTGACAAATAAATGAAAATTCTGTCACATCCAAGAGGCCTCCTTCTCTCTCTCCTTCCTCAACGAGTTAACTCCAGAATTATTGTTTGAAACTTTTTGCATAAAAATGTTAGTTACGAGGTTTCACATCTAGACCGACGATATGTCACTTTGTTCAAAGCCTCACGACACCCTTATTCCTTAATACATAAGAATCATTGACAGCAGATACAGTAAGTTATATGTTTGATCGCTTTTGCAAAATGATTGACAGTACTTCTATTTGAGTACATTAACTATGATGGGTGTAGAAGCTGAACTGATTGATTTGAAGTGTTTATGTTAATGTCAGGCTGTTTATATTGGCAATCGATGAAATGTTATAAGAATCGAGTCTGAAATTATTTATATTTTGCGCTTTTTTTTTAACATAAGACGTGAGTAAGGCTCCCGCAGCCAGGCGCGATGCGACAATGCGACAACGCCATTGAGCTATTCTGAAATTGTTTTAATCCTTAACCCATTTTGCTGAGATTTTGTTTGTGCATTAGACAGAGTAACGCAAACAAAAAATTCACTGTCATAAAATCTATTAACATGACACTTAAAAAAACATCTTCCCACGATATCGCCAATATTATCATATCTTGACACTAATCATAACCCGTACCTACGTGACGAAACTGTAAAAAGTACCCGAGGACCAAAAACCCACGCCACATCCCACTTTACATCAATCATACCAAAAATAACATTTAAAACAAACAATTTTACCGTCCTGGCTGGTCCTTTGTACGTTATTTGACGTTCTTATCGACCAGCGGAGGCGACGTCGACGCAAAAAGAAGTCATTGACAGGAATTTGAAACGACGTCGACGTCTGACGAGATGAACGGAACTTGAAGACAACATGGAGCTGATTGGCGAGGGCGGGACAGGAGATGTGGCGTTGCAACGTTTTTTGTTTCTGTGTTGTGTTTTAATTCTGTTGTTGGCAGGTAATGTGTGTGTTTGAAGGTTTTTTTTTGTCAATATTGTTTGTGAAGTACAGTAAAATTCAGTTCGTTTGGTTCGTTTAATGGAAAAAAATGGTGAGATGAGAACGAGATGAAAGAAAACAAAACGAACAATTTTTACACCCTCCTATTTGAAAGCCATTTTTTGTGTGCCCAATAAAGAGTGTTCCTATTCTATTTTTATAAATTAAAAACTCTATAAATTGCCACAAAATAATTTTTTAGATCAAATGCCGTGAAATCCACCGTCAAATTGATAATCTTTTCCGCTGCCATTCATTTAATTATAATATCTCGAAACGAAAGCGTAAAATTCTTTTTTCTACTAAAAATAAAAATAGAAACAAAACTATCGCAACACCGGTAATAACAAAAAAACAAACCAATCAGTTGGCAACTCAAAAAATGGCCAGCTTCCTGTTTTGAATTTGGAACGACAGTAATTGATCGAGTGACGCAATCAATTAAATTGGTTTATCGGTTGATTGATGCGCATGCGACGGGTTGGCTCGCTGACTGATTTCTATTTTTTTTTTATTATTAAGTGCTGTATGAAAAAAACATTGTGTTTCAGTCCTTGGATATATTGTTGGCAGACAAAATTAAATCTAGCATTTTTAGCAGTTCCGCTCATTGACAAAGGTCTCCTTACATTTGTTTTGAACTTTATCTCACGAGAAATATAATATTACTATTATATTATAGATTTTAAATAAAGCTAAAATAAGTGTGCATCGCTTTGTTAAGAAACGTTTGACCGTTTCGACCTACGAGACACCAACATGTACCATTTCAAAAACTAAAAGGTACTAAAAAGTTTTATTTAGACGTATTATAATTTATATTTAGGTTCCGTTTACTGTCATTTTCCACATTTTATATCTTAGTGTTTTCAAATAGACGTTGTTTTTTATCATTTTTGTGTCTAAAATAAAGTTGAAGAATAGCTCGATTCTTCTCCATCAGTACTGCCATGTCCCACAAATTAAGAAGCGTGAAAATACGACAAAAATGCGCTCCATAGTCGCCGCCAAACGAAATACTCTATCATTGGGCGCTCGATAAAGATCAGCTTTGTTCGTAGCTTGCATTTTATAATTTGCACTGAAGCGTGTGCGCAGGCTGCCTAGGGTTGCCATTTTAATAAATTCATGTAATTGTTTGTAATAAATTTAAATACGTACTTACCTAAGCAGAACACTTGCATGAAAGCATTTTTAAAAGGACGTTTAATGTAATGAAAAATAACGAAACTAACTTTTTTTTTGCTGATAAAATTATTTTACTCTAACGTAAATTGGTTGAAATCGTCACTTTCACAAATCAATAGATCGATTTTTGAAAACACTGAAACACACTCAGAGGTCACGATCAAATAACGATGATTGACAAATCTTATCACTCTACAGACAACTATATTTAAAACAACTTACACCAGAACACTATCCTTAATTATTCCTATATTTTTTATGTCCTGAACCCGTCCTCTCTCTGAAATATCCGAGTAACTGTTTAGACTCAAGACTCAAAACAGAACCTTTCTCTAGATAATAAAAGGGGTAATTCTAAGAAAATTCTTAATATTTTAATTCTGTTTTAACGTCTACATGAAACCGTCACGGCCTACGAGCCCTAGCAGTCGGGCCGGCCATCAATCAGCTGACTGCTCGGGGCAGGATTCATTCCGAGTTGTTGCAGATCGCGCAGATAACACAAGCGTGTATGATGCGATTTAAAGCGAGATGAGATCGGACCCATACGAGTAAGGTCAAGTGACGATAGATAACAGAGTTTGTGAGAAAAAGATTTTATTAAGAACTAGCTTCTGCCCGCAGCGTCACTCGAATTACCAAATATTTTCACAAAAAAAGTAACCTATATCCGTATCCAGGCTCCTATCTATCTCTGTTCCAAAATTTAACAAAAACGGTTCAGCTATTTAGCCGTAAAAGTGAAACAGACAGATGCAATAACGATACAACGACGAGAGTCATAAATTTTTTTTTAAGGAGTATTTTAAAATCCTAGTTAGTGTAATTCTTTGGTTTCTGCCCTCTCAGGAAAAAAGCAAGAGGGTGTACATACATAATTATTTACGTATCTACATAAGATTTCTAAGATAACACAAGCGTGAATGATGCGATTTAAAGCAAGACGAGACCCATAAGAGTACGGTCAAGTGACGGTAGATAACAGGGTCTGAGAGAACTGTTTTTGGTTTCATTCGATTTTGATTTTGAAAGGGAAATTTCCTTAGAGACAGAAAAAGAGAAGATCGAGGAGACAGTTCCAAAAATATAACTCACTAACATGTAGATAATTTAAAAAATGCTTGCAGAAGAAAACCCGACCGTAAAACGAGTGAAAAGTTCCAAACAACTGTTTTCAAGCAGTTTGATGGCATCAAATCTGTCATTGATATTAAATAAATTCCACCAACTGCATCCGACGGCTTCAAAACTGACTTGTTTGATGCTTTTTAATTATTGCAAAATGTAGACGTACATTTTATATAAATCTCTCTCAAATAAATCGAGAAAATATTCTACTTCTGCTTATCGTCCAATTCTAGTGTCCTACTTGACTTGACTCAACAAAATAAAATAAAAATCTTTCGCGACGATGTTGTGTTCATCATACTATAAGTAAATTACGGCATTCATATTTTCTGTCTGAATGAATCTATCGACCACAATGCTTTATGTAGAACTAGTTACCGTCTGCGGCTCCGCCCCCGTGAATGTCGAAAATTATCCCAAGGGAGCATACTACCGGGATGAAAAGATTCCTATGTCTTATTCCAGACCTTAATCTAGCTCTGTGCCAAATTTCTTCTAAAGCGGTCCGGCCGTTTGCGCGTGAAAAAGTAACAAACATACAAACACACTCACAAACTTTCGCCTTTATAAATTTAAGTGTGATGATGTGATAGTGTGACTACTGCGCCAAAATCTTGGTTGGTCATCGTAACCATGACAAAATATCGTTTGCCGACGATATTCAAGTCTTAGTGACGATATCGTTTGCGTCAGAATATCGTCTGCAGACTGTATTCTGTGTCTGCGTGTTGCTCAGTCGATTGACGTTCATCTCTTCAGGCTTAGAGACTGAGGTTCTCCATCGATAAAGTTTGAGCAACTTGACGAAACAAAAGGTAAACGATAGCCGGTTGCTATTACAAAACTTTTTCAAAGACTTTTAGGACAACAAAATTACTTACTGGTTAAGTAGACACCTTATGTAAAGTCGTGTTATGGATTTGTTCAAGGAAGCTTACCTGAAACAAGAGAATAAATAATTAGTTTATTGCACGCATAGCATAGTATCAAGAAAAGCATCAATCTCCTACCTTTTTTCAACTATTTTGCAGTCGGCTTTTAGTATACAAATCCCATGGAGCGACTCCCTGTCTGACCCCCACAATGTAGTACCTCTGGACAAGATTGGATTCAGATTCTTGACTTCTGACTACCCGTACCGACTGTCAAAGGTGTACAAATCAGCCAGGATCATCAGCCTTATGAGCTTCTGAGGCACAGAGGAAGCTATAGTAGGCGCCAGATAAATGTGGAATAAAGTACATTGACCTTTCCCTAATAACTGTTCATAGGTACCTGAACAATTAAATATGAATCGTTTTTCATTATTAGACAATGTTAAGGATCACGAGAGATGATGATTTGGGACAGCTTTGTGTCATTAATTTCGTTTTTCAAATTAAAAATGTCAATAATTGTAGGTGGGTCAATGACCGTTATTCCACGATTATCTGGCGCCTACTATAGGTATGTTAAAATGGTCACCCATCTATGGAGATAGACCCGTGCGGCTGGTATTTAGCCACAATGTTTTCATATTATAGAGTACAAGCTTTAGCCCACGACTTCGGTCTCGCATATCCCGTAGTTTCCCGTTCCCGTATAGCCTATAGCCTCCCTCATGAATGTGGCTACCATATACAAAAATAAAATCCGACAGATAGTTCCAAAGATTAACGCGTTTAAACAAACAAGTTCTTCAACTTTATTATATTAGAAATAATGAACAATATTCCTTCTTTGTTTAAAATGCCGAGAAGACATGGAGACTCCGCGACATTTTCACATTTGGTGACAAAAATTAAACAAATAGACTCGATACTAGAGTCTAAAACATCAGCTACAAATATAGCATAAACACAGAGCTGCAGTAATAATTGCGAACACTCGCACCGCGCATGCGTCGACGCCCTTAATCAGAATCCAGCGCGCGCGCACATCGCGTCAGATTACACTGTAGATCCATGACGTTTGAGGAAGCGGATACTGTGCTAATAGATTAGCGATAAAGGAGTTCCAAGTTACAATATAGAATAGATATTTTGTTTGGAACTATACTTTTTATTTTCATTGTTTCGAGGTGATCGAAGATACTGCTACACTCACTTGGATTTTTAGAAATGGAAGAAGTTGTTGAACAAGAACTGATTTGCAGTGCGATTTTTTTTTACATCTCACGATATAAACTAAGGTGAAGTGAACATTAAGTGAGCTGTTAATCCAGTAAATCCATACAAACAAGATGGTATGAGAGTTCACTCCACGCTCACTCCACCTAAGTTTGTACGGTGAGATGTTGACAGAATAGACCGGTTGGTATTGTATCACATACCCGGATATACCCAGGTATGGGATTCTAATTCCACTGGCTCAGACCACGCTAGCCGTGTCTAGCATTTAAGGAGTTGGGGATCTTCATAGGAACAAGGCTACAAAGATAAGCAATAGGTTGCCTTATTTCTGCCCAAAATACCCTTATAATATTCGTCCTATTAGTACCTTTAACCCGCTCCCGCTACCGCTTATCACCACACAATCTCCAGCTAGGTGCAACGCCCCACCTGCGCAACAAATCAGGAAGTGTTCCCCTGTCACAACAGTTACGGACGGACCCATCACTTTATATAACTAACGCGTTTCAAACTGTTTGTTGCAGTTGATAGAATATGAGGTGGCAGGCTAGAGATGAAGGAAGGATTCTGCCAGGTGGAAATGAGGATACTGAAAATGTAGATAGCTTTTACCAGCAACCTAAATAAGAAAGGGATGCAAGACGGTGTGTCTTTCTCGGAGATGATCGAATATAAATGGTGATATAATAGATTATGAGATGGCAGGCCAGAAATAGAGAAAAGATTCTGCCAGGTGAAAATGAGAATACTGGAAATAGTAACCTAAATAAGAAAGGGATGCAAGACAGTGTGTCTTTCATGCATATGATCGAATATATCTGGTGATATAATAGAATATGAGGTGGCAGGCAAGAAATGGAGAAAAGATTCTGCCAGGTGAAAATGAGGATACTGTAAATGTACTAACAGGTGAAATAAGACAAGGATGCAAGATAGTGTGATAGTGTGTTGACAGAATATAAGCCGGATAAAAGATTTGGGAGGATGAAATGGTTCTGGCAGGTTCAAATAAGTCTGAATGGTATGAAACCAATCGAAGGTGTGTTGCAGCCAGTGAGAGGATATTTTGTGGGGTGGTTTATGAAGATGGTAATAGGGAATTTTGGTAGGTACATATTTACAGTCACTTCAGTGGTATATTTCAACGAATCAGTTTATCGTGGTTTATTGGAGATATGATTGAATATTAGGTGGCAGGGTGGATTGAAGAAAAGATACTTCCAGGTGTAATTAAGACTAAAATTGACGATTGTGGGTTTACCTGTAGCTCCATCTTTCCCTCTTTTCGAAAATAAATACTTATATTGCGTATGCGTGCCAAGTTTAATTAAAATCAGTTCATTCATTTTCAATGATAATTAATGACTTCAAAGTATTTATGAATCGCCGTGTCGAGTAAAAAGCTCTTAATTTATACAGAAGTTAACCATTGCAATTGCTTACACGACGAATAAAAGATAAAAAAATATATAACATGATTCTAAACAAAACCGACATTGAGTCAGCTGTCATAACCCCTTCTACGTTCAAAATCAAAACGATTTCAACAACCTGACAATTGGATAGCATCACATTTATTTACATTTCAACCTCAACCGACAAAATCAGTAAATAATGTTTTGAAATAAAATCTATTTCGTCTCTGGCTGCACTGCGAGCGTTCGATCAACCGTCAGTTATGTTCAAACGTTGGCTGACAGTTGATGTGATGCGAATTTACTTTGTTTTCCATTTTCAAATGTGTTTTAGTTATTTTAGATAGCTTTCGTTGTAACTGGCTGGAAAGTTTAGGGTTGTGAATATGATTTGATTGGCCAAAAAAGGTGAAATATTCAGCACGAAGGTCGTTTATCCTGCTTCATATTTTTTAAAGCATGGGCACCTAAAAATGTGAGCTTTTTTTATAGAGTATCTAGGTACCTTCTGATACGTTTATGACATTCGATGTACCAGGTTTTTCTTTATGCCATATGGCAGGAAATAAACAGGCGACCCACCTGATGATAAATAGTTTTCACCACCAATGGACATGTGCAATAAATACTAAGTGAAGATCGGTAAAATAACTATAGTAGGCGCCAGATAAATGTGGAATAAAGTACATTGACCTTTCCCTAATAACTGTTCATAGGTACCTGAACAATTAAATATGAATCGTTTTTCATTATTAGACAATGTTAAGGATCACGAGAGATGATGATTCGGGACAGCTTTGTGTCATTAATTCCGTTTTTCAAATTAAAAATGTCAATAATTGTAGGTGGGTCAATGACCGTTATTCCACGATTATCTGGCGCCTACTATAATTATTTTCGAATAAACACATTTTTGTCTCCAAGTTCTTAAAAACAAAAATTTAAACAAACTAGCTGCGCCCCGCGGTGTTACCCGCGGTTTATCAGATAATTCGCGTGAATGTCGAAAATCATCCTAAGGGAACACACTCCCGGAATAAAAAGTAGCATACGTATTAATCCAGGGTGTCAGCTTCCTGCATACCAAATTCTATCAAAATTGGTCAAGCCGTTTGCGCGTGAAGAAGTAACGAACATACACACACACAAGCACTCAAAAACTTTCGCCTTTATAATATTATTGTGAAGTCACAACCTTTCCTTACTCCTAATAATTTCCTTTTTATTTCAATTTAAAGATAACCTTACCATGACATTCAAGCAGTCCAAAGTTCTTTAAGCAATTGAAAAAAGTGCACTCAATCAGTACTCAGAACTCGACCAATCAATTGATTCCACATCCATCAGAATAACGTTGACAACTACTAACATACATACATACTAACATATATAGGAGTACGTACTAACAAACAGTCGCTTGGCAATGACCCGCGGATTGATTCATTCAATCATGCTGATTGATTGACACGTGACGTGTGACAATCCTGTGCTCATTGATCAATCAATTGTTGATTGATAGTGTATAGACAGTAGCTAGTGGAGAGTTCATTTTGATTTTATTGTCATCTGCCTAGCCTTTTCTCAACTAAATTGGGGTCGGATTACAGTCAAACCGGACTCAGCTGAATACCAGTATTTTACGTGTAGCGGCTGCGTACCAGACCTCCACAACCCGTTAACTAGGTAACACTATGCTTCTCGGCAAGACTGGAGTCAGATTTTCTAGCTTGTGACAATCCGTAACGACTGCCTAAGATCTACAAATGACAGCCGGGACCAACAGCTAAAGGTGCTTTCCGAAGCACGGAGGAGTCTCGGTTTGTTAAGCTGGTCACCCATCCACAGACCAACCTTGGCAAGCGTTGCTTAACCTTTGAAGACCGATCTGTGAGGCTGTTATTATTTAGCCACGAGCTCCTGGAGAGTTTATTTGAGTTAATTTTATTCTTATATGGAAATATAATTGTTATTTTCGGTTTCGTATTTAAATTTGTGTGTGTGTTTTTAGCACTTTTCCTGTTTACATGAAAATTTTTCGATGCCTAATGAGTTCTTTCCCACCCCTTGGAAATACTATTTAATTTAATGGACAACCACGAGACTGTCACGAATTTTATTGATGTGTTTTCATTTATTAAAGTAATTTCAGGTTTAAAAGTACTCGATTTTAGCTGAATAATAAAATTAAATTTGACTCCAAAGTTTATTGCCATTCGCACACTTCTCTTTTCAACTCATTTTCGAAAGAAACCGGCTTCAACAAAAAATAACAAACAAGCAGAAAAATCCGCAAAATGATTTGCATACTGCAATATTTCTCCCCATAATACCCCAGTACAATATGATTAAACTCTAAAAGACTCTAAACTCCAGAATGAACGACAACACGTCTCCTAAAATCCCTTCTTTAAGTCTAAAAATTATGGAACACACTAGACATTTTATTACAACCACACAGCAAACAGAACTTTCGCGGCCGAGAATCGAACCCGTACCCACCTACAAGCACTTGTTTACAACTTGACCGTAGCGATATATTCAGAATCAAATTGTCGACCGATCATCGTGTCTGACTCCCACACTAACAAACTTAAGTATCACCCGACCAAACAGAAATAGCCTTTATTCCTGCCTATGTACAGTTTGTATCAACTGCAAGCGAAAGCTTGTAATCTCCTTGAGTAATTTGCGTCCTTTTAGCGCCTTATGTATTCCTAGTACCTTCATGTCGATCTTAAGATAAATTTTGATAAAATATTACGTGTTTATTTCATTACCACATTATTCATTACAACATACCTTTGATAACCATGAAATGTTTTAATGTGATATTACTGAAGATTACGCTCGTGGGAGATGACGTTATTATCAGTAGAAGTGAATTGATGACCAGCATTGCCTGTTAGGTGCTGTGTATAGTTTAAAAAGTGTTGTCTAGGTAGATACTAAGTTTTGTCAAATACTACTTTCCCGTAAACAAAGTACCGAAAGACGCAACGTTGGATGGTCTCCCACAAGATGGACCGATGACTTGGCGAGGGCAGGACACACAGGACCGGTTGTTGTGGCGACACTTGAGAGAGGCCTATGTCCAGCAGTGGACGGCTTTTGGCTGATATGATGATGTTGATGAAAGTAACCTGCAACCCTAGCAGCTAAAAACACCAATGGAAACAAAACTCCTGGTTTTTGGAACGAGAATGCACAAGGGAGCTATTGGCTGTTGAAAATAATCAACCAGTCACAGCTACATTAACAATTTGTCACAATATTTAGCCGAGAAACTGGGCCTCAGTCGAGATCCTTGAGCACCTAAACTTTAACTCAACAAAGAGTAAGTTGATCTGTGCGCAAAAGTAAGTGTAGTGGTACCACCTTATTTCATATACATATGGGTACCACCTTCGTGAAAGAATTCTTTCAAATGCTCCACTCATCATCATCATCTGTCTAGCTTTCTCCCAACTATACCTATTGGGGTCGGCTTCCAGTCAAACCGGATTCAGCTAAATACCAGTATTTTACTTGGAGTGGCTTCCCACCAGACCTCCACAACCCATTAACTAGGTAACACGGTACTCCTTGGCAAGACTGGTGTCAGATTCTCTGTCTTCTGACAATCCGTAACGACTGACAAAGATCTTCAAATAACAGCCGAGACCAACGGCTTAACGTGCTTTTCGAGGCACGGAGGAATCTCGGTATGTTAAGATGGCCACCCATCCACAGACCGACCTCGGCAAGCGTTGCTTAACCTTGAAGATCGGTGCGGCTGTAGCCACGAGCGCCTCACAAAAGTTCCACTGCTTAAAGATATTCGTCACACAATACATAGCTACTGTCCATAAATTACCCAACCACAATAATCAACATCACAATTATATGAAAACAGAAAATATGAGCAAAAATTATACGCTTACGTTGGTGACGGGTCAGACGAAGCTGGACTGATTGCCTGTCTGTCCGTCCGTCCGTCTGTCCGTCCGACGGACGTATTAACGTTGCGTGCAAGCGTTGATTTTGTTTTTGTTTGATATTAATAATAAATTGGGATCGTGCGTTTGCAGATTTCTATGTGCACTACTGTTTGTGTTTCTGTCATGTTTAAAAAGAACTAAGAGATAAAGTCAAAATGGAGTATTCTCCTGTCTGCTTACAACAGCCAACTGTTATCATCAGGTCTCCAGCCAAGGCTGGTGAATACGGCAGACCAATTCTACAAATTTTTAAACAATTTTCGCAGACCGACCTCATCAAACGTTGCTCAAGATTCAGATTGATATGTTTTTTAATAACGGGAGTTGCCCATCTTGAGTATTGCCTGGCAGCAATACTTAATTATAGTGACGACTAAATTAAGTGGATCAACCTAATCACGTATGATGGACGGATTAATAACTTAAATCCTCAATATACTACTGAATGCAACTTATCCTAATTAAATCTACTGCACGAGATTGATAGACATTATAGTAATCGAATCAGTGACTTGAAAACCAATTCAAAATAATCGTGCCTTTGACCAATGCAGCCAATGCAAAATCTGTCATGCCTAAAAAAACTTTAAAATACATCACTCACAAACTCATAAAGAATTGGCGACTATTTATTACGGCCTTAACACCACGTACTAACCATATATTTAATTTTAATCCTGTGTGCACATTGCCCTTCGCAGATTAATTATAATAACACCGTCGCACCGGATGTACCGCGGCCATCCATCAGCCGTCAAGCTCGCATCACTAATTACAAACACCTCACAAACCGTATTAAAACGATCCAACGTATATTTTAATTTATAATAATAACATGTGCAATATTCTTTACAATAACTCTCGTTTTAAACGCGCATCAAACTCAACGGAAACGCGAGCGTAAACGTTTGTCATAGAGGTATATATCGCACAGACGCGGCACGTCGCTTGCCGCACTTTGCCGTGAGGCACCCATCTCGCCGCGCGCATTAAGTCTGCAGTCACTCTCAATCACTCAAGCTGTCCGGCCGTCACTCATAAGCAAGACGAACGGGGGAATGTCGGTGGCCTCCTTTGAACCCCCTTCTCCCTGTAGGTGCACGGGGGGGATGGTCAGCTCTTGAAGACAATTTACTGTACAAGTCGAGTTCGCCGTCCGGGATTCGTGCGCTGATGAAATTTATTTGGAGCAACTTGTGTTGCAGTTTCCTTCTGTTATGGGATTTCCATAGCGACCGTTGGAACTTATATTTTTATGGACTTTTGTGCGGGGAAATGGGAATGTATGTTTTCCAGTTCTGTTATGTATGAACGCAGTTTGTGATTTTTATAAAACTGTGTGTAACTTTTGTTTGTATTCGGAAGAAAGTACGGCTAATAGAATTTTTTATCGTTCTGTTTTCTCGGGGATGGGATTGTAGTTGTACGAGAACTTTTCGTAACTGTACTGACAGTCGACATGAATACAATTTATGAGATGTCTACGGCATGCAGATTGATCGAAATACCATTTTCTAATACAGATTAAGCGTACAAAATTATAAAATTCTTAGTTTTTTCAAATGCATTCTCACATTCTTGTCTCCACACAACCCTGCAGCCTATCGATCCTCCATCCAAATTAACACAACACACGACTAAACTACAAAACATTAGCTCAGAAAAAACTCAACAAAGCGGGGCCAGTCTCAAACGGTGAGTTAACATCATTATCGGCGTTGGACGCGGGTGGGGGGCGAAACGGGGCGAAGTAGGGGGCAAAACGGGGCGAAGGGGGCGACACACGTCGCTCAGATGTCGCGCGCAGACGGACGTCTTTGTCGACCGAAGCTTTATTTACTCTTCGCGTGGACTCGCAACGACTAGAAGTGACAGCGTTTGAAAAACATTTTTTTTTCGTTTGACCTCTCGCTAATTAAGGCGATTTCGAGAAATGAATGGATGGAGTGTTTTAGTCAGTGTTTTGATGGGTTCTAGTAAAAGTGAATTTTAAGTAGGGATATAATAGGTTGGTGTAATTATGGACAACTTAGCTGAATCTTATTTGATGATAATTAAATAATATACGACTAATCTGCCTATTTTTTGGATGTCTGTCTAGATATTCAATCCATGATAAGGAGCTCGTGGCTAAATAATAACAGCCGCATGGGTCGATCTTTAAGGTTAAGCAACGCTTGCCGAGGTTGGTCTGTGGATGGGTGACCATCTTAACATACCGAGACTCCTCCATGCCTCGGAAAGCACGTTAAGCCATTGGTCCCGGCTGTCCTTTGTAGATCTTTGGCAGTCGTTACGGATAGTCAGAAGCCAGATAATCTGACACCAGTCTTGCCAAGGAGTACCGTGTTACCCAGTTAATGGGTTGTGGAGGTCTGGTAGGCAGCCGCTCCACGTAAAAATACTGGTATTCAGCTGAATCCGGTTTGACTGGAAGCCGACCCCAATATGATTGGGAAAAGGCTAGGCAGAAGAAGATAAGCACTTGAATAAAACAATATTTTCGGTACAACAGGCGTCACAAAAATATATTTCCTCTGAACATTTTGCTTTTTCCATTCATTAACCTCGAAGCTACAAATAGTCTGCAATGAAGATAACCAAAGCTATTTTATTTTATTAGAAATGGCTTATTCTTTGCATTCAGGTAACAAAGGGAAAATTTAATCAAATCAAAACAATACCACTTACAGACCAGTAAAACTAAATAATATAATTTCGCAAAACAAGCACATGTCGCTTCTACAAACTACATCTACGTTCACCGTGTTGATTCAATCAAACCTGACAGCACAAAGTCGATGTGGGTTGGACAGTCTACTGATGATCGATTTTTCCACCCCCCCCCCTCACCGTGTAAATAGCGTTATGAATAACTGGCTAATGCAGGCTCACAAACAGAGTAGCCTTCACAAATACTGGCTACGTTTTTGTTGGTCCTAGGTATAGGTAGGCACTTGTTTGGGTAAGGATTTGGTGTCCATTAGTAGGAGGGTAAGATTTTTAGAAGGTTTATTGTATACTAGCTGCCGCCCGTGGTTCTGCCCGCGTTAATGTCGAAAATTATCCTAAGGGAACATACTCCCGGGATGACATGGTCTAACCATGTAACGAGTCTCATCCCAATCCGTTAAGACGTGAAGAGGTAACAAAAGGACAGAACAACAGAGTGCCTTTCGCATTTATAATATTACTAGCTGCTGCCTGTGGCTCTGCCCGCGTTAATGTCGAAAATTATCCCAAGGAAACATACTCCCGTGATGAAAAATCCTATTTGTTATTCCAGACTATAATCTACAACTGTGCCAAATTTCATCAAGATCCGTTCAGCCGTTCTGACGTGAAAAAGTAACAAACATCCATACATACAAACTTTCACGTTTACAATATTAGTAAGGATTATGGATATGGATGTTGCGGACAAAGTTAAACTTAAGACTGTGACTACTGCCCAATGTTGAACAATGGAGATAGAAGAAAACGAGACAGCAAAAGAAAAAAAAAATGTTTTGTTAGAAAGCATTAAACCACAAAAGCTGCAAGTTAAGGTAATGATAATGAGACACACAGTGTCCCTGAACCAATCTACCATCCTTAAGCATTATTTTGATTTAAACAAAGTTTTTCATAGCAAAATTCTGCTTTCACAATCAAATATAATCCTCTCACATCAGCCCAGCTATTCCTCCGGAGCCTGCATGACTGCACTCAATCACACCCAAGACGCACCTCCTCAACCCTCTCCTACTTAATTGACGTTCCACTCCATCAAAACAACCTTAAACATTTCAACCAACACTAACCCAACTACAGAACAAACGAAATACAACCTTAAAACTACAACATTAAAATTCAAGACGACTGCAAGAAAAAAATTGCAGAAAATTTGCATTGTGCTGCAAATAACTTTGCTGTAGAAATAAACAATTATGAACTGTATTTCTATGGAATAAAGGCTTTGGTAGGTGAAATAGTTATGGTTGATGTCTAGATGTGCAGCTGTCATCAGGAAATCATACGTCACAGTTGAAGTGTCAAAGAAAAGATGGTGAGAGCTGAATGTGGGAAAGATAAAGGTACCGGCTAAGGTCAAAATGGCAATGCACTCTTGTGATTATTTACAAAACTTGTTTCTGAAAAAAAGATATTGTGTATTAATCTTTTAAGTCTCTAAATTATGTGACATGAGGACTGGAAATAAATTATTGTTTTTTATAAATTATTATAGATTTGTCATTTGCTTGGCGTGTATATTATTTAAAACCAAGCTGCAGTTTTTAATGGAATCAATCAACTCAGTTTTTTATTTTGTCATGAGGATTATCTTAAATTATATTGCTTTGTCTGTAGCGGTATCGAGGGTTATAAACTCATATTCTCTCAATCAACTACTTCGACAGACTTTCTAGTGAGTGCAAGATTCTTAACACAGTGATTTATTTTATTACTACGTGCATTTTATTAAATAAAAACACCAAACGGTAATCTGGGTTCCAAAAACAAGCCATTAAACACCACATCTTTAACATTAACGACCACCATTAAAAATGCTTAAAAGTTTTCAACAGACTTCTAAAGGACGCACAAGTCTCCAGAAAGCGCCCAAATGCGATGCACTGTGTGACAAGCTAAATGTTGCCGACGAAAATAGTCAACGATGTTTGACAAATAGCTAACAGATGTCGCATCACAAGTGGGAGGTCTACGGTACTTTTTTTCTTCCCGTTTCGCGCCTCGGAACACTTGGCGAGCAATATTCGGCGATTGTTTCCAAAGTTGAAACAGAAGTTCCCTTATTGTGAATGGTCGTGGAAAACTCTTAATAAGATAGCTTTGTTCGGTTTAGATATTTCTTTTTGGCTTGGAATTGGCTGAGTTTGTAGCACTGGGTGCGGTCTTTTCGTTACTTAGTCTAGGATTTAGTAGTTGAAGTCTTTACTGTGTAGCCATAGATTATATAGCCTTTAAAACATGTGAGCTCTAACAGAATCCTACTACATAGTCCCCCAAAGTATAGTTGTATGGACACTTCAACGTAACTGGGGCACTGCACTCACCGTGGGTATCCGATGGGTCTATAAAACCTCCATGTCATAGATACTAGGTTGCAGGTATGTGATGTCGAAAAACTCAAACACCTTTAATTTATTCTTCACTGTGTCTACAATTTCAAAGAAACGTTTTAGTACTAACATTTCAAAGAACTCATCAGCCAACCAAACATAGTTCAAAATTTTAGGAATCGTCCGCAAACAACATAAATCGCTTTAATACGAAACCGCGCGGAATCAATCTATCAATCAATAAATCGCGCTAAAGATTGAGATATTCCACTCGGGGGGCGAGACGGCTAGTGGGGGCGAAACGGGGCGAAAGTGGGTGACAGGGGGGTCTGTTTACCGCGCCCGTGACGGATATATCCCTCGTAGACACCCGTCAATCATCCACGATATGATGAGAATTAATATTTCACGAAGATATTACGACGACCGATGAGTCTTGATATTTAAATGTGGGGTAATAAGAAATGCGGCTGTTGTTTTATGAGGAAGGTCGATTTGAAGATTGTGAATGATGAAGTTAATAAATGGGAATGTTTGAGTAAGAACGATCAAAAAGTTGTTATTTTTAGTCACAGAGTTTTCTGCAGGTATCCACTATGTCCACTTACACAGTAGATACCTGCTGATCAAAAATTGAAAACATATAACACCGAAACTAATGCATTCGTAATTATTGAGCTTTACAAATATACGACAAACAGTGGGTTATTACCTCAATTTTACTAACACATCCTCATACCGAAAACTATAGGTCTGACCCTTCTTTACCAATCGCTTCAAAATCCAATACTTCACATTACTTCAAATCCAACAAACTCCACATTTCTCACATTCGATCAAAAGCACTTCTTAACTACATATTTCAGAAAAAGTAAAACAAAATTATATCAGAAAGTTGTACTAGAAGTAGAAATGTGTAAACAGCTAGGAAATCAATCAAGTCGGACTTGGGGGTGCAGGTTGGGGGTGAAAGGGGGTGTCGCGGGGTGTAGAGGGGCGTCGTGAGACCCCTTGACCCCTGCAGTAGACGGGTGACATCTGACTGATGGCTTTCACGGGACATTGTTGCAACTGCTTAGTCTGGGATGGAATGTTGTTTTAGTAATAATGATAATATGGAAAGGATGTCACGATGTTTATTCAATAATATGTACCGAATTATAGATGTGGTTGGGCTAGATAAAGGCAATTAAATAAAAGGATAAATATAGGGTAAAGTCAATGGCTTTGTGGTAGTCAAAGTATAGACTACCTATTGTTTCTGATTTGATTATATTTTAATAGTCATATGCTCTTTTTGAACATGATCGGGGTATTTCTCATAACTATAAGGGGCGTTTACAATTCTCAAACTGACGAAACAGTGTTTGTTGGATTTTGGTTTGAACGATTTTTAAGTACTATCTACATAGAATTGACCTTCTGAAAGTGTAACTCCTAATAATTTCGGTTTATGATTACTCGTGACACACCGTGCCAAATTTTAATTAGCTGTCACAGATGTCTCCAGTTACCAAGCCTCATTCATCCATATAGGATTTAACACTTTCCAAAAGTGATGTATCCTCCTTTCACAAAAACTAATAAACCTTAATCTTAACATTATTACTTCTGTTAAAACATCACGCTCTCCTTGCATAACCTCGAAACTCATAAACGGATAATGATATCAATATATCAAAATTATTTGGGCCAATAAAACGAGCGGTACCAAGACATTTATTGCCATATTTAAAAATAAATCGTATCAATCAGTTATTATGTTAACTGCCTTGAATTTGTAATAAAACTTTCCTCCGTGGTGACGTGTTGATTTAAAGGGAAATAGACGCCAAAGAGTATTTGGCAAGACGCGACATTGACAAAAATAATAGAATATAAGTGCATCGGAAGCCATAGAGTAATGAGTTGATAGACAAGTCTAACATTATAAAGTACAGTTTTCTCTTACTATTGATAGGCTCGCTTATGACCGTATTTCACCTGATGGAATACAAAGATATTGTCGAAAATGGAGCACGCCTGCCTAGAAGTAACTTATTCACTGTGGACTTAAAGGCCCTCAATTGTAGTAGCTATCTGGAAATATAGATTAGGAAAGGAAATTCCACTCCCTAACTGTTTCCACAATGAAGGTCCCCTAGGTTTTGTACGTAGTTTATAAAAGGTTATTGCAAGGTCGGTTAAATTCACCTTATTTCAATGCCGATAAAATTAGCATATCGGTGAAATTAAAGCGTTTCTGGTTGAAGTTATAAATCAGAGGTAATCACTTCATCGCTCGAGGTATACTTGCTTCAATAACAGTTTATGAAAGGCCACATGCATAGCTAAGAGGTTTATTACTTCTTATCATATTCCTTATACTAATATGTTTGTTGAAGGTATCGGTTTTCTCTTGGACTTGGTCAATTTTAGGAATACTTTTATCAACATAGTTCTAGAGTCAGAACCAGAGATCGGAATAGGTAGACTATATTTACCTAATGTTCGTGGAAGAAAGTAACATAGAGTTATAATAGTTAAATAAGATAATACCTTCTGTAAAATCCCATCATAAATCATCATGAATCATAAATGGAATCATGACAATTAAAACCCGGGATTATAGAAAACATGAACTGGACTATGAGTATAGTTACAAATTATTGATTTGAAGAATCAAAAGAAGAAAGAGTTGTGCGAAAACAAAGCTATTTAATTTAACAGTTTTATTAGGTATGGAACTCTAAAATAATAATAAGATTCATCAATATAATAATTTTGTTCAAATGTATTCAAAGCGCAATAAGTAATTTGCAATTTCTTAAATCGCCATGTTTATGATTCCGGGATTTTAGAGGAGATATTTTCAACTCTATGTTACTTACTTCCACGAACATTAGGTAAATATAGTCTACCTATTCCGATCTCTGGTCATAACAAACGTATGTATTTCTAGCTACACAAATTGTACAGAAACGACAAGATTCCTGAAAATGGATAATTTTACTCATAAATATGAACACTTTTTACTATGGGACCAACCACGAAGTCTCAAAAAAAGGCAACTGCCCAATATTATGCATGTTTGCATAACTCCACAAAATGTACTGAACAGCAGTTTTCGTATATTAGGGTTGGTTTTATGGTAAAAGTAGTTATGGCAGATAATTGGCCTACATTTTTTTTATTTTGACGGAAAATAGAAACTCTACAGTAATTTCCTGTTCGATGAACTATCTAAATTATCCATTGCCTGCCTCTTATTGACCAAATATAAGCAAAATTTGTGAAACGCGTCTCGACTACAACGAAAAACACATTTCAACCGTTCGCCGCGTCTACACTCCTCCTTACTCTATGCCATTTGATATTGATTGGTCGACTGCACTTGACATAATTTTATTGTGTATGTTCGTACCGAGGTCGCCATGTTTTAGGACATAATCGTTAATCAACGAGCTATTTTTATTATTTATTGGATCATTAAACCCATGTAATGGGTAAGTTTATGAAGTATGTTTGCCATGGATTTTGACGTTCGAGTCCAGTCTGCAGCTGAAAACCAGTATTTGGCAAGGATCGACTGCATGATTGACCTCCACACCCTAGAAACTGGGAAAAACAGTACCCACTGGCAAGACTGGTGTTAGATTTTCTGGCTTCTGACTATCTGTAACGACTGTCAAAGGTAAAGACCGTCGCAACCAACGGCTTAACGTACTTTTAAGCCAATGCATCGCCACAATGTATTTATTTTCTTTGCAAATTCGTGCTTGCACTATATTCCAAATTGCATAACACTTGTACCCAGCTTAAAAATAACTGGCTTGCCCCATTAAAATATGATTAAACACAACATTAACACACATTGTACAGTCGAAATAAGCACAGACGGTCGCCCCTGACACGTCGCTCAATTAATACCCGCTATACGTCAATTAAAACCAAAATCTGTCAATCATTTTACAGACAGGCCACAGAGTAAGGAATGTTCAGTAGGGCCATTTTTTTTCAAAGTGATATGTGGAACTTGTCAAGTTACCTAATCATTATGGTACTGTTTTATAGAATGAACTTTGATGGACTTTAAGTTAGTTGTAAATACCTATACTTATATGCAAAGTGGTAAATTAATTCGAAACCCGTGTGTCATTATAAAAAATGTGTCGCAGTTAAAACCTGGCACGGTTTCCGCTGCTCAAGACATTCTGAACGTAACAACGAATAATTCAGTCATTTTATATATCTACCTGCTGTTAGGATTCCAGTGACTATCTGTGACTCATGAGTTGCGAAACTATGTTAAATAAAACTACTCCTTTTTTGGAAATAATAATAATAATATCTTGGGACGACTTACACACGGTCATCCGATCCCAAACTAGGCAGAGCCTGTGCTATGGCAACTAGACAATAACTAGACAACAATAAACATACTTATATATTTCTAAATACATACATATTATAGACAAATTACATCCAGACACAGAACAAATGATCACGCTCATCACACAAAGATTTGTCCTGGGTGGGAATCGAACCCACGACCTCCGGTTCAGCAGTCAGGGTCAGAATCGCTCAAAATGGCGGTCATAATTATAAAGTTACAGATTCAAGAAAATCAATTTAAAACTTTCTATTCAACCTAGGCTGATTTCCAATACTTTTCACGTTCTACATCAAATGAGAGCCTTTTTAAATATTTTTTAAAGAGCCTTCTTAAATATTTTTTAAAGATCGTCTGCAACCGATCTACTCTGTGGCCAGACAAAGAGACGTCAGGATTTATCAAATTAATCAATCAACCACACGACTCATTATTAATTAAGTATTTTTGTTCGTTTTTATGTTACCTTGTTTTAATACGTGGGACTGGGAATGACTGGCTTACCTGGGAAAATAAAAAAGGCATTATTATTATGTGAAACGACATTATAATGGAATTAAAAGGACGTAGTGCGTTAGCGCTCTTAGTGTACGTAACTTTTTAAGTGCAATATTGTTTAAATGCTATTTTTTTTAATTTCTCATGTAAGTGAAGTAAATTCTTATTGAAAATAAAGATATCTTAAACCTCAAAAGGTAAGCTAGGTAGGTAGAAGATGCTTATTGCTTTTTTTTAATTTTTTTATTTGTGATGAGTTTGCTCTTGACTCTAGTCTAGGTCATAGATGACAGAGACAAAGTCGACGATGGAGCGAGCTTACCCAGAAGAAGCCTGTTCACTCTAATTTTGAAGATATTAGGGTTGTGCACACAGACGCAGGCAGAGAGTTACTGTAGTGATTCAATTAAAAGTATGATGGACCTGCAAGCATATTGAATGGACAATCAAAATAGTTGAACAACGGCATCACATCTAGTTGCAAAAGGGTTTACTAAGGTATCAAGTACCCATTGAATGAAATGTTCACCAGCATCTACCTAGCCTTTTCCAATTATGTTAAGGCCTGCTTCCAGTCTTACCGGATCCAGCTGAATACCAGTATTACTACCCAGTTACTGGGCACCTAATTTATTGTGCAACTTCCTTATGCATGCGGTGTTTACCTACCTATAAGTGATTGTTGCACTAATGTATAAAAAATATTGCATGATTTTTTTTAGCATAAAACCAGTGTAAACAATTTTTGGTGAACCACTAAAATAAAAAAAGACTGATAAAATGGTTCACCCTTGTTTGATAGAACAACGTTTGATATAATATTACTAAATCGAATTTTAGTTGCAATAAAGTCATTTCGAAGAATTATTCATTTGACCGAATAATTCATTGGTAAATTTTTATTTAGCGTAATTATTTATTTGTTATTTGTTCGATTTAGTAATATTTGTTGTTCCTACCTTTTTCATTAACTACGGTAAGGTACCTTCACTACGACACACTAAAATACATAATAAACAACTAGTAATACAATAAATAAGAAGTAACGTTCCAAAAAAATCAATGTTGTAAAAGAAAATTTTACCAACTACCCTACACTGGCGGCCGATAAAAAATAATGCCATTTACACCGTCCGACGCCGCGGCGGATTCGACTTATAGTCACTTGCCCCGCTTCGTTATTGCCGTAACAAAATGGTCTATCTTCTCTCTCCCTCGCACCCACGAAATCCCATATAGAACAATGCGGGCGTAGTAAAATTTTATTGGAAGCACACGTGGGGTACATCCTGGGCCGGCCTGCATAATGCAGAACCACGTTAGCTAAAAAGAAAGATAACTGGATATTTATACAATCGGTACGCGATATTTCGTAGAGACCGTCACTGTAAAGTGTGGAAACGTATCGGTACCATCCAGGCTAGACTGGTCTGGTGCTGCAATTTATGCGTTTTAGATGTTTGATGGGGAAATTTGACTGGAAATATAACTGTTAAATATATATGGAATTGTTTTAGTTCCAAAGTCGCCAGAGTCAAAGCACCAAAGATTTTGAAGTTTTTAATAAACATTTCATAAAACATTTCGGTTGTTTATCTTAGGGTTTAATTACAAAGAATCTTGCTTAAAAAAATATGCATAAAAATTCGCAACGGCAGTTTGAATACTGTGCTTAAAGTTTTAAATTCTTGCTTATCAAAATGATCAAGAAACAAAAACCAAACCCAACCAGACCTGCAATTAAACATGTAACTGATAGGCCATTGTCCCACCCTTTAAACTTCAGTACTACAAGTGGCCACTTCTATATCTGGCAACACTGGCATCACTTAAAATCTAGTACAACCTACAAAGGAAACCAGCTTGCTAATAAACAAGGCTATTTTAAACCGCTTTTTTCCGTCTACTAAATAAAGTAGCCCTCGCGCCGGGCCGCGCCGGGCGCCGCCTCGTATGTTTTCACCATAGTGTTCGATTACAATTTAATGCATCGCATTCGCACTCAAATTCAAAATCTTAAACGTTCACACTTTACACGGAAAAATCGACCTTAGACCTGCACACTTACAATTTGAATTCCATTGTGTTTCCCTCGTTGGTGCGTGGTGTCCGTTTTGTGGCACAATCAACTTTATTTCTCCGAGAGTAAAGTTTATTTTGGATGGTTTTTAAATGTCGTATCGTAGTCGTGGCGCGGTCGTTCCGTTGCAATACAGTGTAGTAGTGACATCGGTCGCTACTATTATTTCTTTTACAACAAAACTACTAGTTTATCGGTTCCGTGTCTCATTAGAATCGTTGTGGGCGGTTTATTTTAGAGCTTTAATATTTTTACACCTCTAGCTATAATAGAGAAATATACATTGTAAACTGGATTATTTTTATTGCTCTCTTCAACTTCATTCAAATTACATCATTCGTTTTATTACCGAAAACTTTGACGGATATGTAGGAGTGGATTTATGTTGTTTTAAGAGCTTTGGTCGATACCAGTGCGCATTTACGAGATAATTATAATAGTGGATGTTGGGTAGAAAGGACATCCATCCTCAAAACAGTTAATCACTAAGTCACTAGAAGACCTAAAAAGCTGGAGCCAAAAAACTTATTTAGGCGGCCTATAATTTTCAGATATAGACTATCCAATTTTACAAGCAATTTTATCCGATCTATTTTAAAAGAAATGTCGCCGTATAAAAAAGTCGAATTGCACTATAAGTCCACCTGAGGTTAGGAATTGACAGCATCAAATTCACTACAACATCAAAAAAATTAACAGTGAGATTTTAACAAAATATCATTACAACAGAATCCCCGACTTTTCTATGTCATCAGTTTTACATTGTTACCTAGAATGATTAAACTATTATAGATTTTGGTGACAGACATCAGAAACATAATTATGTTTACATTTAACGTATTCTGATCTCACAGACAGCAAACATTTCGTTACAAAAATGCTATTTAGTATCTCAATAAAACTGTCGGGATTGCTAATTTGATTTATTTATCGTATTATTAGTTGTAAAGAACGCGTCTTGAAGACAAATCTTGATTTATGCCGCGCCATCTGTGTTAAGGATGTCAATCGGTTAAGAGTTAGCGTGCAAGTCGCGATTGTGGGCAACTTTTGTGGTCGGGTGATTTGTGAGTCGGTGATAAAAAGCATCTTTGTAAGTTGTGTGTTGATCTTATTAGTAAGAGTTTGTGTCTACATGTTTTATTCTGTTTAGTTTTCAGCCTAATTAAGGGGTAGATGTGGAGACAAGTTGCAAACTATGCTGCAGCGTCCTGCTCTTTGTGCCCCAAAAATGCTGGCAAAATGACCTATGCGATGCCATGGAAAGACAAGGTTTGGGAATGAAAAATCACTGTCTTGTTAGAGTCACAAAAAATAAGCCTTGGAAAAACAAAATTTTGAATAGGTACCTCCAGACTAGCTGAGATTTTTTTAGACCAGGGCTAGGATTTTAGCTGGTGAGATTAAGTGAAGTGCTGGGATATGTGTACCTATCTATCTATGGTATGGTTTCCGCATTTAGTCCTAATGTTGGACAATTGTGAAAGAAAGAAAGAAAGAATAATATTTACATGAAACACGCACGGTACATAGAAAAAAAAAAAAAAAATGTTGGTATGCTAAGAACCAAGTGTGTGTCTCACGGCTGCACTAAAAAGGTCCATTTCAGCGATATGTCAGACAAACTGATGCTGTCTTGTGCGTTAAGGAATGTGTACCTTTTCTACACAGCTGCAGCAACTGCTGAGAGAGAATTGACAACAATAATAAGTGTGACACAAGTTTCCTTGCGTGCGTCGTGTCTATTTAAATAAAGTAATAACCTAATTTTTCCTCAAAAACTTCACTAAATGACATCACCTCGAAGAGTGATGTCTGACCATCTCATGAATCACCATCACCAGTGTTTTTCCATATGTCACCTCTACCGACACCTGTCTTCTCATATTTATGGTAAAAATATGATAATTCAACGCAAAGTTTATATTTCTTGAGATTAATAATATGTATAAAAGAATCGCTTATGTCAGTCATATTCTGATTAATTGGTCATATAATTATTGTGTTGTGTTTTTTCTAGAAAACACAAAGACTTATAGTGTTTTTGATTTGTTAAATTCAACTGTGAATAATGATGAACGGGTTAATTGTGGTTCTTGTGAATAATAGGTTAGGTACACAATCTGCCTTTTACCAATTATGTTGCGGTCGGCTTCAAGTGTAAACGGTTGCAGCTGGGTAGTCCATCTGATCTCCACAACCCAGAAACTGAGTAATCCGATACCACTTGGCAAGAAAGAGGTTAGTTAGGTACCGTTACAGTTGTTAAGAAAATTCACGATAGACGAAGGAAAAACGACACTAGACCTCGGCTCGGTCACCTGTCTGGTTAATCGTATGCATTTTAATTGAAAATGACACATCAACCTAAAATTGATAACCTTTGATTCACCTTTTTATTGATACCTAGCTCCATAAATTGACTAACGGTTTGACAGCTCACCTGATTATTTTATAGGAGATGACTTGACTCATCTGACCTGAGAAAATAGTGAAAAACCTTAACATCGTTTACCCTTTAAACTGGCCAATTCCTACTTGGCCTTTGCTATATTCCTACTGACGATTCTGGTGAAAAATCCCCTTGCAACAAAATTGATCTAGGAGACTGCAGAATATAGTCTGTAGGCGGGTTTCTGAATTCAGAATTTGAAGTAAAAACGTGTTTGTTTGACAAATATTGAACTTCAAATTCTTCATTCAGGACTCAATGGCATGACAACTACTTCAGTATAACATGACCACTCCAAGTACGACCGATCGCGGACAAATGGTACAGGTGTGATTGAATAATAATGACGCGATGAGGACCTGACGCGAATATTTTGGTCCCGCCGAGCGCTCTATTAATGGTGACTCATTTGTATCAGTCGCGTTGGAATCAGCTGTTTCTAGTTGATTGTGACGTCACGTTTAAAGTGTTCCAGTTGACAGAAAATGCTATTTTAATTAGATCGTGTTTTGTTTTTATTTTAGATCCGTTTGAACTTGATTTTTGGATGGTCGGTGTTAACTTCTCTATCTTGTTATGATTTCTCTATGTGGTACTGAAGAAATATTAATCAGAAAAAGGACTTAATTTTTTTTTGTCTTGAAACTTCGATGAGTTGATTAACTTACTCAGTTAGGTTATGCGATTGTCAAAATTTCATCATATAGGTGCGTTTTATATCTGAAAGAGTCACCGCGGCCCTGGAAAGCAAAGGGCTTTAGAAGGAACACGGATGGGTTTTAGTCAGTAAGAGTCTGACACGCCCTTCCGCTCCACCCAGAGCGGAAGAAGTCATTTGATGATTTCCCATCCTAAAAAAAAAAAAAAAAAAAGGTACGTTTCATATCTGCCAAACACATTTTTACAAAGACACATTGTAATTCAGACACATGTCTCATCTGAAAATATATAATATTGATTCAGAGAATTTATTGTTAGTTTCGCCACACAACAAGAAAATCGTAAGGTGTGAACCGGCCTTCAAATCAATACTGTAAAATGATCTATTTCCGAACGATACATCTAAAAATATCTCAAAAGTGTTGAACCTCGTTACAATTTTAAAGTAAGTACTATAATATAAATAATGTTACCAAAACATATTGTCTCGTGAGTCATGACAGTTTTTTGCGCGGGAAAACGCCGCGTTACGCAAGACTCATGTAAAACGCTATAAAACTGAATTATATCTATACAAAACTGTGTGTTTATGTCTGTTTGTGAATCGTAAATTTGTCTGCCGGTGTGTATTAACTCGAGAGCTATTAGGTTAGTTTTATCGCTTTTTTATATTCATGCTTTTTATACTTTGTAGGGCTTGAGAAGCTGTTGATAGGGACGTACTTCCTCCTGTTTTGAAATCTTTCATATTTTATTAATTTTGATTTAAAATAATGTGTACCTACTTACATAAAAATGAAAAATATAAAAACGAAAATATTGATAAAAAATAAATATAAAACTGATTATTTTTATCGATTAAAATAACTGACTTAACATCTGTAACAAATAATTTTGTTGTATAACTAAAAAAATTCAGTAAGTATCCCTTTTTCACATTCATAAAAAAAAATTGTAAGTCCAATGGTATTTTGTTATGCATAGTAAATTAACAATAATCATCAATAAACAGTCAAACAATCATCTCGATAATCGAAGACAAAACAGACCATTCTAAAAACTAACACTGAGCGATAAAACGCGACAAGCTTACCGCGACGACTCGTAAACCTGTCGCGCGGATGACGAATCATTAACGCGTTGCAACTTTTACATGTCTGAGATTAGACGACGAAGATGGAACAGAAGGGTCACTTCATATGATATACGAGAAATAGGCTGGTGTTTGCCGCTGCGAGAAATAAAAGGGCATAGACAAAGGCGGTGTGTACATTATGAATAGCAATAAACATTTTGAGATTTGAGTTTGACAGTCTTTTAGCGATAATGATTGTCAAATAGTCCAAAATGTAAGCTACTCAGCAACTTTTGATATTTAAATATCATAGAGATATGAATGCCATCTCATCAGTATCATCATCGTCATACCAGACGAAAGACGTCCACTGCTACACAAACGCCTGCCCACAGGAGGGGTTTGCCATAATCGCTACGCTTGGCAGGCGGGTTGGCGATCGCAGTGTAGCTGTTCCAACGCACAGAGAATGCTTTTTTTTTTAAGGATGGGATATAATCAAATGACATTCCGCTATGGGTGGAGCGGGAGAGCGTGTCAGACTCTTACTGACTAAAACCCATTTGTGTGCCTCCTAAAGCCCTATGCGTTCCAGGGCCTCTTTCGAACAAATTCCACAGATAATGCTGCTGCCCATTCTTTGGGGTGAGTCCCTTAGTTGCCTCTTACGGCACCCACGGGAAGTGATGGGATGGTGCTATTCTTTTACCACACCACACAGTACCCAATTCTATCTTCAATTATTTAATACCAATAGCAGGTTCCATAGTATACAGTTGACGAAACGAAAACCACTTACACTCGAAAGGATAAATAGTGAGTTGTCGGAGTACCTATACGTAGGGTGCTGATTATGAAAATCTGAACAGAAGGATCTCGAAGCTGCCTGGTGTTGTGGTACTACTTGAAGGGAGGTTTCAGCAGTGAACTACAATAATGTAAACGATTCGGGTATCATCTGTGTAACTTGTCATGAACTACGATTGTGTGATGGTAAGTGTTACTTCTGCCCATTGGCTTGTCGCACGTCTCCGTCATTTTTATATCGTTCCGTACATTTTATGTTTTTCTTTTTTAGAATTTATCACGTACTATTGTGTTGACTAGATTTTTTTCATAATGTGTGTGCCAAGAATGTGATTATTAAAAATATAATGAGATTGGAGACGTAGTACTTTGTTATAGCAGTGGACACTGGTAATGATGTGGTGAAAGAAATATGAAGAGAATTTATAAGTGTCAATAGAAGAGTGTAATAATGGTGTCATATAAATCATTGTTGTTGCCCCGAGGATGAAAACAGGGCTTCGATCTCTTGTAGTGAAAGACAAGACAAATGAGTAAAGAAATTAAAGTTTAAACTGCAGCTCATGTAGGATAGATTGAAATACACGTATAGCTTTACCGTTGATTGCTGTAAGGTTCCTTATGCCTTTGTAAATAATAGCTACAGTATGTCTCAAATATGGTAAACATTCAAAACAGGTTAATAAGCAACCTGATATTAATAACAACCAAGGCCCGTCGTGTTAAACCTTTGAAGAAGTCGCTAGAAATGGTGGAGAAAGCGACAAACTTGTGTTTTCCGAACTTGTGTTTTTACAGAGGTTACTATACCACAGTTGAAACATGAGATAACATACCTTGATTCTATGAAATGCTATTTAAGAGACACTAGGGTCTATAAGGCCTAGGGTATTGTGAAGAGGATATCCTTGGCTCCAGGTCTCTGGCAGACAAGGTAGCCTTAGGAAGCGTCTGGCGAAAAATAAAGAATTTGAAATAGGAATGTAAAAATATTTTTTGTTTTCTTTTGGCTCTCCGGTACCGTTATTAACGTTATTTGAAGGCAGACGCCTAATATATTTTTATTTTCTAATCTCAAATATAGTTTTATTTGAAAATAATATCATAAGTAGCACTAGCGTGAGTCGGCTGGTGCTCCAGTATATATAGCTTTCAAGAAGCAACAAATATTTGGTAACGAAAAGAAAACTTGAGGTCTCAGCGTTCCGAAAAGTGCACCTCTATGCCAATGTCGTGGCCATATCATAGAATTGATCACTTCATAATGTGGCCGACCATTTAATGAAATGGCAAATACGCGCCACCCACTTCATGATATGGTCTGGCCAGATCAATGAATAACTCAGCGTTTGTCGATATCAACAGCTACACGCGGCTACTTCATGATATGGTCAAACATTAGTGATCATATCGTAAAATAGTTACATTATCCATCGTTAGAGGCGCTGATATCGTTCAGTTTGTGTGATATATCATGGCGGCGGACAATTATTCCAATAAATAAACTAATAATAATGCGGCAGTTGAAGTATAATAGTCATTTCATGATGTGGCCGAGGTTAGTTCAGCTTAGGTTTGAGGGTACTTAGGGAACCCCGATACGAATAGGTTCGGTTCGAATGGGATGGCGGGAGCTAGAGTGAGCGAACAAAGCGAGCAAACTTAGCTCCCGTCATTCCATTCATGTTAGGTTCCTTTAAACCCTGCAGACAAAATTAGGAGCCCTAAGCTTCGTCGTCTAAGTTAGGTTTGAAGTTGTCATTTTCATGATGTGGCCAAACGCGGGTTGACATATCATCAAACTTTGACGTTTAAACGATATTGTCAGCTTTCCTGGCCATTTCAAATATAACCATTTCATGAAATTTTGGCCACATCATGAAATTTATGCCATGCCAATTCTATGATATGGCCATGACTGCAACAATGATGCAATCCAGTCACAACCTGACGAACATTCCTAACTTTACAAAATTGCCAATCATGACACAATTACAAACAAAAATAACCAATGTTAATATTATAGCCACTAAATAAGTGTCACCTTGTCCGCCATTTGTTGTCGCCCACTTCGCCATCAAGTGAAGCGTTATTTTTCATGTTTTATGACAGAAAACCATTTGATTTTATGATCGTAAATAACTATTATGATGGCATTTTTTAGGCTACACCCACTGGTATCGGTCGCGGTTTCTTGAAATCACAAAACATTTGTCTGCTTGTTAGTGGTTTTGATGATGTATGCCTTGGGCAAGCATTGATGTCTGATGACCCGGATTCCAATGTGGCTGGTTGTGTTTTGTTTTTTTGTTATACTTTGGTCAGCTAACTGTCCTGTTATGCAATATTAATCCATAGACCATACCCTTTTTGTAGATGGGAAAGACGGATAGTTCTCCCGTTCTGCGCGGGGCGGGATTGAAGTTTAGACTGTTTTGAGTTAAACCCACCCGTGTTCCGTCAAATGCCCTTTGCGTTGTAGAGCAGCGGTAACTCTTTCAAACAATTTCGCTACCCTGGCAGGATAGACCATACCCTACAGAACAAAAACACTAACGTTTAATGCAGAAAAGTATAATAAGAGAGATAAGACAATTCCTAGGATTATCTCTTTGATGAAGATTTCACTGCAGCAAAAGTACTCGTACTATGATCACTTAGTCATGTCTTGAATCAGGCTTCTGTCATTAACGTAGAACTAAGATCTACTTAGCCTTCTCCCAACTATATTGGGGTCAGCTACCATTCAAACCGGATTCAGCTGAATACCAGTATTTTACGTGGAGCGGCTGCCTACCAGACCTCCACAACCCAGAAACTGGGTGACACGGTAATCCTTGGCAAGACTAGTGAACGTTGAACTAAGATAAATACTGAAATAGCAAAGAAAATAATAATTTAACTTATGAGAACTGTTGATTAGGGGTCAAGGTTTGATTAAGATCCCCCTTGAATATTATCAAAATAGAATATTCGTGTAATTCAAGCCTGACGAATTGATACAATCGCTATTTCTGATGATTTAATACTATGCGAGATCACTGACATTTTCATAATTAGACAGTTCCAAAATTAATGTTCTTGATTTCTTCTGTTTTAATAACTACAATAAACTATTAATTAATATAATTTTCCACCAATTTTATAGAAACTGGCTGTCATAACTCACGTTATTAATTATCACAAAAAGTTAAAAATGTCACCGCTGGGAATGATCTAACGTCACAATAATAATGATAAAATATTATGTCTTTTTTGACTTCTTCGTTTTATGAACTAGTTTTGTCATATGACTTTGCTTGTGCATATTTACAAATCCTAAACCCGCCATTATAACCTAAGAATTAAGATTGGTGTTGCGTTACTACTTAAGGTGTACAATAATTATTCTTCATCTTTGTAATTTAGAGTATTCGATTGTTTGTTTGATTGATAGAAATTAACACTATACTTGAGTTTTTTTTTCTCAGCCAGACTTCTCCCAGAACACTTCAAGCCTCCCTTTACTGGCTTTATAAGATTTTCAGCTTGGAAAAATGCACGGACTCTTTTAAATAAGGCGTAGAATCTAAACCGCATGAATAAAAGGTTCATTCTATACCAATGTATTAAGCTGCTGAAGAATTTGTTTGTTTGTTTGAACGCGCTAATCTCTGGAACTACCGGTCGAATTTGGAAAATTAATTTTGTATATGATAGCCACATTCATGAGGAGGGCTATACGAGAACGGGAAATTCTTACGGGAACGGGATAAGCGCGTACAAAGTCGCGGGCAAAAGCTAGTTAAAAATAAGTAGGTTACCCATCTTCACTAATATGTAACGAGATGCACTTCTGCTCGCTCTAGTCTTGATTCAACATTTCTAGATTATTCGTATAAGAAAGTTTTATTTCAGTAGTGGACATTAACGGGCTTTCCGCAATTTAATGTTGATGGAAAATCTTAAAACACAAAGTTACAGTTATAAAACCGAAGATTTATTTCGAAATGAAATGTTTTCTGGAAGATTGCGAAAGACTCATTCATACTGAAGTACCGACACATCGTTTTAATCTAACCAGTAGGATAGTTCTCGACAAAAATCCATATTAAGTATCAATCATGATACTTAAATAAAATTGCTTACTGGTGACTGACTGAGTGAGTTGGATGACAGACAACGCACAGTCAAACCTGCTGGTCATAGAAAGTTGAAATTCGGCACATAGGTTCTTTGGGGAGTGTAGAGGAGAGAATTTTCCGAGATTTCTACAGGAATGGGAAAAAATGGAATATATGCGAATATACGATGTCGCGGGCAAATAATAATATAAACGTTAAATTGAGTTTGTTTGTCCCGCTTCCTCGCCTTAATCGTCAAACTGATTTCGATGAATTTTGGTATAAAGATAGATCAGAGCCTGGAGACGCTATAGTCTACTTTAATTGCGAATTTCTAGGTATATTAACACAATCGAAGCCGTGGGCAAAAGCTAGTTATTTTTTATAACAATAAACTTACAAACAACTCAACATTTCGTATTACATAAGCAAATATATTAACATAATTTATGACCAGAACGTTAACATTCAAATTATTATGAATATCAAATAATACATAAAACGTTTTTATGTATGTTGATAGATATTATTGTGGCTGTTCGTGTTATATACCAAAGAGCAGTGACCCATTTAGAAGTTGACTTTACGATGGCATATGAACCTGATTGATAGTGTGTTTTGTCTAAATTATGTGGAAGATAATATGTTGAAATGGATGCTGGGATTTGATAGGAGATTAGTTTGTCTGTATTTAATAACAGCACAGTAATTATAATCCAACTTTTCAATCAAAATTATATTTGAGCTAATGCCTTTTTTGTAAGAATGGGAATCATCAAATGACTTCTTCCGCCCTTCCTCCCGTCTGACACGAAGGGCGTGTAAGACTCTTACTGACTAAAACCCATCCGTGTTCCTTCTAAAGCCCTTTGCGTTCCAGGGCCGCGGTGACTCATTCGAACAATTTCCGCAACCCTGGCAGGCTCTGGCCCTAGCGGAGAGAAGAGATGTCAGCATAGGAGACGGGCTCCTATGCTGACATCTCTTTGAGGCGAACACAACGTGCCGGGCCTGGTGGTGATCAGACAGCGAGCCACCCAACGCTCGCCGTCCGCAGGCCCGCACCTACGGTGGCCGCTGATCGCCCCGCGAGAGCTGAAGCGTAACTTCTATATTCCCTGTTTTGTCCTCAAAAACGACCCCACCTTTTATGATGAAATTGAAAGTTGTACCTTTTCGACATTGAGCAAGGGTTGTCTTATGGTCCTAGTTCGTATGGGTGACCAGCCAATACTTAGAGGAAGTATCCTCCTGTCTCCTTCAATAATATGTGTTCACGTGAATACGACAAAGAAACTTGGAGAGGTACTACTTACAGTGCAAAAGGTAACTGTATCATTTGAAAATGCAGTATTTAGTATTGACAGTACCTTAGTATATCTAAGAGAAGAATAAGCACTAATGACTTCATAAATGATCTTATTAATTCCCACACCAAAACAGATACACTTAAACCCACAATTAATGCCAAGAACCCATCACCATCACCCATCAATTACGCGATAAATTAAAATCAAAACATGACGCTAATTTATTGGGCCCACTCAGTTAAACACAACACTTTGCGTGCCAACGTTATCACCGAGCTGCGATTGACGCGAGCGTTACGATCACTCACCGAGTGCAGCTTGCAGTGTGTCTTGGGGATGCAGGGAGGCATCAGGACGGTGGCAGGGTGCATAGAAGTTTTTGGACCCACTCAGTTTAGCACAACACTTTGCGTGCCAACGTTATCACCGAGCTGCGATTGACGCGAGCGTTACGATCACTCACCGAGTGCAGCTTGCAGTGTGTCTTGGGGATGCAGGGAGGCATCAGGACGGTGGCAGGGTGCATAGAAGTTTTTGGACCCACTCAGTTTAGCACAACACTTTGCGTGCCAACGTTATCACCGAGCTGCGATTGACGAAAGCGTTACGATCACTCACGAGTGCAGCTTGCAGTGTCTCTTGGGGATGCAGGGAGGCATCAGGACGGAGGCAGGGTGCATGGATTTAGTAGTTGAGGGGCCTAGAAGTGATTCAAATGTGGACTGGTGTAGACACTGTCTTCATGGTACGTAGGTACGCAGGTCAATGTTTTCGGTTGACCACCTTAATTAAACCTACAAATTGCATAATCACCTCGAAAGTGATAAAAACATAATTCAAAGTATCAATTTACAAATTCAATGTAGTAGAATGATTGAATAGAACAGAGATGTATTCCAGTTAAGTAAAATTGAAACAATTGAAATGAGTAAATCGAAATAGATGATGCACTCAAAAGCTAGTTAAAATTCATCGTGCATGGTAACATAAACGACCAGCAATGACACAGATGGCTAGTCAAGGTAACCTATGCGTCACGAAGCTTCAATTGATAACGAAAATGTCAATGAAGAGGACGCAACTACAATAAAACAAGTTAATAAGTACCCAATCACTCTTAATAAAACAGTCATGTTTATAGGACTTCAGGGTAGCCGGCAGATGAGTCAAAAATGTAAATGGAGAATGTCCCAGATAATTTTGGTAAATGTCTCGCTGAAATATAGGCGGTATTGTTTGAAGATAGTTTAAATGGTAATATTGCTTTGTCTACTCTATTAGATTTGCATACAACGAACATTATTTCAAATTTAAATGTTAATCAAATTACTGGAATTTAGTGCTTAATGTTCAGTAAAATATATAATTTATATTCTTATTAACAACGTTTGGAATAAAGAAGACTTTTTTTATTGTTTTATGATCTTGTCTTATTAAAATACTGAGCAGATTTAATAATATAATGATCATTTCAAATATGTTTATAGTATTTCAACCAAATGCAGGTCGTTTACAATACTTTTATGAATCGAGTTTGAATTCAAAACTAAAAATTTAACCAGATTATCCTCATTCACTAGCAAAACTCAACTGTACAAAGTGACAGGTCAACAACAATATTTTACGCCCCAAATCCGTCCCTGCCTCCAACGTGAATGAAACTAAGCAGGTGCACTGAATTATGTGTTCGCTGATGTATGCTCCCGATGCACCGCATGCACCCAGGTGAAAATGTGCAGTGTTGCTTACGTAAATACGCGAAATGGCCGGTCAATCAGCGACCGATGCGAAAGCTGTAAATATCTGGTAAGTGTATGGAAGCATTGTTTTGGATAACAGTGCAAAGAATAAATAATCTTTTAAGATTTAGTGGTGGCAGGGCAGTGAACTTGGCGCTTAAAGTAGGGATGTTTTAGTTGAATCATGGTTGATGGGTTGAGTCACTGACAGGGCCGCAAATTCTTGGGTTAACCGGATGTTTTCTATAAACAATAATATCCTTAGTAGCGTACCACTAAATTATGTAATAACAGATCTTAAGTCCTACAATCCATAATACACAATATTCATAGCAAAAGAAAATTCGAGGTCTCATGAAGTAGAAGTTTTTGTCGAGTTTAGAATTGATATGTTTTTAAGTTCCTTTAACATACAAGAGACGTATGATTTTAACTCTATTGCTGCCTGCAAGTCAATTGTTTCTTCGCGCTCAGGAAAAACATTATGCTCTAGCCCCATACAGGATAGCCTAAGTCGTACTACCATTTCAAAACCACACTGAAACCAAGCTTAACAACCAAAACAGTAGAGGGATACGTCTAGTATCCTTCCTTCCTTCGTATCCCATTCAGTGATACCCCTAATATCGTGAAGTTGGCTCGCAGCCAATCACCTCTGACATAGCGTCGCTGATCACCCGCTGACGGATGTAAGTGCCCGCTGTCGCAGACATATGGACGGTATTTGATTGAGATTTGAGAACACGATATTCAAAAGAAATGCGAAATTTTAAGAAGGTGCTGTTATTTGCATTGATAGTTAGTAATTTTAGTAATTATAATCGTACCTCAGTTGAAATCAATGCTACGGACATTTCTGGTTTCTTCTAAATGTATTCATTTACTGACGATTAGAGTATGAAGAGCCTTAACCGCTGATTCAAGCTATACGCATGGCCCAAGAGTACATATGTATGTTCTAAAAGTGAACACTAAGAAAGGATTTTTGAACATTCACAATTCCCTGAAAGAGCTTGAATAGTGAGTAGATAAACTTTTGTACCCTATTTAATTTCGAACACACGATTTTTCATAGCAGAAATATTCGAAACATGACCCTTAATTTTGACTAAATATTAATCACGCGTGCAAATACAATGTGGAAACTTTTGATGCATGCCGTTAAGCAAAAGAGGCAGCTAATCTTCAATTTTTCCTTGTACTAGCAAACATCCCGTCATTCCTAGCTTGTTCATATCGATTTGCTTCCAACTGTCTGTCTGTCTAAACGTGCAATGTTCAGCGTCCACAATCGCTTTGAAATTTTACTATCTAGCAGGCAAGTCGACAGATCAGTAGTTGTTACCGTTCTATATGTGATGCGATGAACGTTTCAATGGCTGTGAAATATATTTTGGTCAGGTTCATGTTCGTTTTTTGAAGTGTTTAGTTTTAGCTGTCGATTTCTGTATTTGATGAGCAGTTGAAGTTTGGGTCATATTTCTCGTGCAATGATTAAATATATCAGTACTTACCAGTTCGAGTTATGAATATAAATGTGGATGGAGAGAGAGAGGGAGAGCGAAGAAGAGATGAAGTAGCACGGCTTATGCACTGAAAGATGATGTGGACGAGTAACATGGTTTCCTTTGCAACGATTGCATTTTTGTTTTAGCTTACTGCATTAAACGTTCTTAAAACAGTTATTTGAAAAAATTTAGAGGAACCAAAGCAGCCGCATAATTGCAGAAAGAACGTAATATTGTTTTTGAACTTTTTTCTCAAAGTCGATCCCTTACTGGGTAGTTTGTTGCCTCACTTCTCTTGCTTAGCTATAACACTTGGTGGCAAGTGGTGAAGAGCGGGCATTTGGGGGACTGTCTTTATGCAAAAGTTGACGTTCAAAAAGATTCTCAATCTAATTTGAATGAATAACTTTTGCTTTTAGTTGCATTTCCGTCAGTGCTACTATTTCCAGCCACATCAATCTTAAACTTCACTAGCTCTAGCAAGCAGCTCCCACCAATCCCAAAATCAAAAGAACCCATCAGACACATTAATCCCCCCACACTTACTCAACCGCCAAAAACTTTAAACTCTAATCCTTCACTGCCCATTTCTTCAAAAACTAAATACTCAGACATCAGTCTCATTCAAACGAATGATGAAATCAAAACTACGCGACCAGAGACATAGCCATTTATCAAATTGAATTAAAAAACGCTGCGCAAGAGTTCACGCCGTCCGTTGGGATTTGGGGCACTTTAGGATCTATTTCTGGTGACAGACGAACGGACACATTCAGGGATTGCTATCGGGTTTCAAATTCCTGTATTAAAAGGATGGAAGGACCGTAAGTGGTCTTTGTAATTATAAGGATTTGTGAGTATGTGGCTTGGTTCTCTTTTCCTATAATTTACTTTTGGGTGATTTTCTGAAAGAGTATTTATGTTATCTTTTTGTTGTGTCTTGTGGTTTAAGAGTATGCTGTGGTTGAGGATAAGAAAAGAAAGAGAGAAAAATTGCATAACATGATTTTCAACAAAAAATACTATTTGATTGATTTGTCGATGAGAATCAGGATTTTCAGCTACTTTTAAGTTGGGGGCAAGACAAGCACACATACCTAAGGTATGTTGGATGAACGAAAGGTTACTCGCCGTTTTCTTTTCAAAGCAGTTGAATTAGGTTCCTCTGCTACATTTAGACTTTCTTTTACGATCTAATCTTGTATTTCCTCTCTTCCTTCTTTATCCCCCATAAACCAAATTAAACCATAACAAAAAGCTAGATAATTAACGAAACAAGGCTACTGCGAACACACAGGTAGCCTTCATTAAAATTCGTATTGACTACATGAAAAGTCAATTAGTACGTGCCGTGAGGCGGCGGCCATCTTGTAATTGCGGGAGACAGCTGCGCCCGCGCACCTCGTGGGTGTTCGGGCCAACAAAGGGGTGATTTAATTAGGATTTGATTGGGTGGGAGGGAGAGGAAAGATGCTTACTGTTTGGGGACACAAATGGATTTGTGGTTTTGGGAATGAAGTGCCTGATTGGATTAGTTATATAAAATGATGGTGGGGAAGAAAAGGTCTTAGTCTTCCGGGTCTGGGAAAACACTTTTCAATCAAATCAAATCAAAACTCATTTATTCAAATTAGGCTGAGTGCCAGCAGTTTTTGAACGTCAAAGTTCTACATAAAGACAGTCCCCCAAAACGCCCGCCCGTCACCACTTCCTAGTGTTTTAGCTGGGAAGAAGAAGTGGCGCAACAAACTCCCCAGCAACACATCTGTCTGTTTATTTATAAAAACTTGAATTTATACAGCAGTATGCAAAGTTTACAAAACATGAAACAGAAAATTATATGTCTAATATGTAAATCAAATATTATGAAATTAATTTTAGCATCTACTCTCCATTTCAACGAACAAAAGTCTTAGGCGTGCCTTCCCTTAGGATAACCAATTTCCACGTGGGTGAAGCCGTCTTCAGAAGTTGGTGAGCTATAGGTATTTCAGATGAATAACCAGACTGTGTACCCCAAATAGATACTTCATAACTAAAAGTGTTACTCGTGTAAAACAATAAATAATAATTAAAACAATAGAATTAATTCCAGAGAACATCTGTAAGTATATATCATCAGTCTGTCTGTTTGTCTTGTCAAACACATTAACGTGACGAATATTTACTCATTAATGTGAAACATGTGTATTTACGTACATAATTGTAGGTTTGACCGACCTTATGTGACATATTTATGAGTAATAATATAATATATGACGGTTTAGCAGAAAACGTACAATTTAAAACTCGTATCAATTGTATGATTGCCTAAATTAACTGTGAAATCTGATTCCAACATCTGTGATTGATCGACGAAAATAACAATCATTAATAATTGCTTTAAACAAAATAATAAGGAACGTACTGTGGTGCTAGACTCTGACATAGCTTACTCCAAAACGCTAAAAGGTTAAGCTACAAAAACACTATAAATAAATTCATTCGAGAAGTGTGATAACTAAAAGGAGCTCGTAGCTAAAGAATATCAGCCGCGCGGGTCGATCAAGGTTAAGCAACGCTTGCCAAGGTTGGTTTGTGGATGGGTGACCTAAGATGGTCACCATACCGAGTTTCCCCCGAGCCTCGGAAAAAACGTTAAGCCGTTGGTCCCGGCTGTCATTTGTAGATCTTTGGCAGTCGTTACGGATTGTTAGAAGCCAGTAAATCTGACACCAGTCTTGCCAAGGAGTATCCGTGCCACCCAGTTACTCACGCTCCACGTAATATACTGGCACTCAGCTGAATCCGGTTTGACTGGAAGCCGACCCCAATATAGTTGGGAGAAGGCTAGGCAGATGATGATGTGTGATAACTAAGACGATGTTCAGTCACGGTTAAAAATAGGTATTTAGTTGAAGTATACCCGTACCTTCAACTTGAATTAAGGAATGTCATGGGAAGTTGTCCATATTTTAACAGAAACAACAAAAACAAACAAACATGGAAATACTGACACGTCCTTAAAAAAAAAAAAACAAAAGAAAACCACCTGTTCCAACCAACCACCTAATAAAACATCATAATCATAATTTAAATCCAAAGTCACCTTCACCAATACAGCACACATTACAATGAATGCATCCTTTTTTCACATTAGGATGCGCACGCGTTCCGGACAACCCGAGACTGTCCCGAATACCCCAACATCCCCGGGACAAGGGGGCGAAGGGGCGAAGGGGACTAAAGAAGACGTATCTCACCACCACGATCCATTGTCCATTGTTTTTGCCTGCTGTTATTTATGACGGACGACGTTCTATCTATCCTTTTCTAACACAACCGGGGCAGTATCGTCGTCTCTGTCTACCAAGGCTTCCGTCCCGTAATGCCGTACCTAATAAATTACGATTCAAAAGATTATTTATTAGATTATTCATGGTAGAGGCCCTGTACCGTATTGGTCTTTGGGACATAACACTGCATTTCGTTTTCGTCTTTTTTCGTGTGATTGATTTGTGTCCTGGCGTGTGGTGTGTCGTGTCGTCAAACAATGGGGTTCGGATGAGGATTGGCTGGTTTATGGATTTTATTAGATTCACAGACGTTGGGTTTTGCATGTTAGATGGTTGATAAGCATTTATGTGTGTGTGTGATGTAAGGAAGCTTTTGGTGATGTCACAGAATTTTCTTGATTTGAATTTCAATGTGTTGCTGAAGAAAGGCTTGCTTTCTTTTAAAGGATATTTTTTTTGCTGTCTACAAATAACAGAAATGCAATTAAAAACATGCGAGGTAGTCTTTGGGGACTGCCGATAGAAGTGAAAACTAAGCGAAAGCTAAAGCGTTCGGTAACAATGTCGCAAGTTCTATGATTTTTGTTCATCCAAAGCGTTCGGTGACGATGACGCGAGTTCCATGATTTTTGTTCACCCAAAGCGTTCGGTGACGATGACGCGAGTTTCGTGAGTTTTGTTCACCCAAAAAGTGCTCAACGCACATAATGAAGTTTTCACTTCAAAAAATTCAATAATGCTCAAGCACCTAGTATGGCAACATAAGATATTTATCTCCTATAATGTTCTTATTTGATCTAAGTAACGGCTTATTAACGAAGTCAAGTTCAGACCACCTATGACGACAACGATACTATCAGGGCCACTAACACTGACTCATTTTATCATAACCAAGAATCTACTAACAACATATTTGTCATACAATTAAAATGTAACAGTCCGATAATTTATAGCAATTAAAGAACGAAACAAAACTACAGGAACAATTTATTTATAAAATATGACAATGTAATTTAGGAGCAATAAAATTCATTGTAGAACGCACTCAATTAAAACAGATACAACAAAAAAATGTCGCCCCACCGGAAGCAGGGCCGATAATCGTTTGAAAAGAGACGTGCATTATTCACGATCATTAATTAACCCACACTAAAGTTTTAATTAAAAAATAAGCAAAGAACTTTCCATAAGAATGGTACGTCACAAACGCCGACGAATTCAAAACGCTAGCGTCTCGACCGTCATAAATAATTGGGACAAAACCTTCGCCCCCCGCGACCCGCCCCCATCCCCCGGATAAGTGTCTAAAATTTTCACAATCCGGCAATAAAAAGATAATTTATTAGTATAGCTCTTATTGTTTTCGTTATTTATGTGTATGGAGTAATGTAATCTAGCTGGTGGGGGCCCTAAATAAATAATTTTCACTTTAATGTCCCTTCTTGCCTAATCTCCCGAGCGGTCGGCTCTCAGTCCACGTTTTGTACGATATAATGGGCACCCGAGGTATTTTTAGGTCTAAATAAACATGATTTGTTGTACCGTCTCTGACAGAATTTAATTTCGTTACGGCAACGATGTGGCTCCCTCTGTCGCAAATATCTTGAATTATTTTTAATGACTCCTAGTCATTTGCATTATCGTCGATTTTTAGTAGCTTCTAAGGATACGGACGCTATAATTTCAAATAATATCTAATAGATATTATTTGAAATTATAGCGTCCTTTAATGAGATTGTATTTTTATTGCTGTAGTCTTTATAACTAAGTCTTCCTCTCTCAACAATTGGTAAAAATGGTCCTCCTAATAAAATGTTTCGAAAGTTACGCCTGATATTTATTGCTAATGTAATACAAGACAATATTATGACTTTGAAGCATTTTCTTTATCGATTGCAAGTTAGCTGCCTGCCTACCAAATAGCTTTGTTGACTGTACATTACTGCATATTTTTTACCGATATAACCTACGCTAAATGATTTTATTGTTAATATTCTTAACAATGTTTTTTCCAAGCATCCCACACACTCAACAACATTCAAGACAACAAACAAAAAAAAATACTAACGCAAGACCCGCACGTAGATCACATGCAGATTTCAAAAGCGTCTGAACTTCAGTGGCCATTTCTGAAAATTAGTGGACGTGAGGCAGTCGAGGGGGTTGAAGAGGCGAAGCGGGGCGGGAGGGGGCAGCAATGCCGTGGTGGATGATTTACACCACTCCGGTATTATGTTTAGACTTTAATAAACAGAACGTTTGTCATAGCAGACTATGCGTCGCGAACGAGCCAGGCTCGGCCAAGTTTTGTGATGGTCTTGGTTAAGAGTTGTGAGTTAAGCAAGTGGTGGCAGATTTACGTTTGAAGCAAGTTTGAGTGGAAGCAGTGCAACAACACTGCTTCCACTCAAAGCCAACATTTTTGAAATTCAAAACAAAATCATTGATGACTTCAAGTCCTGGCTTTGTGTATGTTGTTTTATCTGTGTAACTTCAGGTATTATGGATGCCAATACGTATCTATAGTTTACCTAATTAAATGAATGGCATAATGTGGTGTGTGGTATTAGTCATTTAATACTATATCAATCAAATTTCTCAAAACAAAGTCCACACAATGGAAACCAAAATATCCTTTCAAAACAAACCTTCCTAACATTGCATCCAAATAATATTCATACAGACTTGCAAATCCATTTCCATTGTGCTCGGAACGTGTCCTAAGTTGACGTTAGTCCGTCTAGTTTTAATTATAGCGGACAGACAGACGGAAGGACATCCGAGCTTCACTGTTTTGAGGACTCGGTGCGACGGCCCGTTTGTGCTAGAAGTAACTGATGGCGCAGTTTGAGTATAAAGAGCATTTGGTATGGGAAATTGTTAAGAATTTTATTTATTTATTTATTTAACAGTTTCTATACACATTACACAAATAGATAAGAAGAAGGAAACATAAAAATAGGTACAAAGGTGATGCTTATTTCTAAAGAAATCTCTTCCAGCGTACCTGCGAAAGGAGAGTCGAATATAAGAAAGGTCGAAAAAAAAAATTGGTATAAAAGAAATTGAACTTGACGAGATGAATGAAAGAAAACAAGGGAACCATTCACACCCTGTTTATCAACCACAAATTTCAGATATTACTGATTTATGTCACCACAAGCTACCGCCCGCGGCTCCGCCCGCGTTTATGTCGAAAATTATCCCAAGGAAACATATTCCCGGGATGAAAATCCTAAGTGTTATTCCAGACTATAATCTACCTCTGTGCCAAATTTCATCGAGATCCGTTCAGCCGTTCTGACGTGAAAGAGTAACAAACATCTATCCATCCATCCATCCTAACAAACTTTCGCATTTATAATATTAGTAGGATAGTTTGATAGAACAGTCCAAGTTATTTACAAATAGGTATAGCAACAAACTACAATATACTACCTGAAACATGTAGTTTTTAATAACCCAAAATACTACTCAGCCTATGCTATCCAAAATAATGTTCAAAACATAGTCCCACATCAAATATCAGCCAGCCATAAAGACAATGCACGAAGACGCCATCAACATGACATTCTCTCATAAAACTCATACCGCCCATACCTGGCCATCATCACAGCAGACCACAGCTAACGGCCCATAGTTCCCCCCTATAGTTTCACCCCTCGTTTCCAGCTTTTAATTATAATACTTTATAGCCCTATAAATCACGGCGTGCGTCCCGGGTGGCTACAACCCCCTCCACCCCCCTTTGAAGGATACCAGTTCAATTCTCGTCGGGTGTAATAATTTATAAAGAAATTATTCCCTTTTTCTGCTCGGGGTTAAAGATGGTCGTGACGTGATCTGTGAGTCTGGCGGTGACAATCATTTTGGTTTTGATGTGGTTTTACGTCAGTGCTGTGTCGAGTTTTGATTTTGTGTAAGATTGAGGGGTGTAAGTTGATTGAAGGGGTGTATTCCGTTGTTAGTTTTATTGATGCTAAATTTTAAATGCGTTTCACATAAGTAAGTAACATTCTAAATAGAAAAATATTGCATATCTGGCACAAATAGACTACAGAAATTTATCGTTGAAAACTTAGTTGACATGACGTAACTTTAGCGTATTTTAGGCACCATATTTAAAGAGTCGCAGTCGTTTGAAAGTTTCAGTTCAACGCTATAAATTAAGAGCTCTAACTTTCGTTTATTTATTACGTTTGATTAACTGTGCCACTAGAAAAAACCTAACGAGAATCAAGACCAATGAATTGAATGAAAAGTTGAAACGATCAATGAGTAGTAAAAAATTATCACACGTCAAAATATCTGTCGTCGTGAATAAAATGAAGAATGTATGTGTATTGGAGAACTGCTAACGATTGTTCTAAGAAACAGAAGATTTCTCAAGTTCTCAATGCGACATATTGTGTCAATAACTTCAAGACACGCTCGGTAATAAAGCATTGAAGTTTAGTGATGTGACTTCAACGCTGACAGCGTCACTTTGTATGGAGATTTTTGTCAATAAAGGCGGTAACACGCCTGTTACTTGTACGAAAGTGTGCAAGTAGTTTGTATGCCATAGTGAAATCCACCAACCAGAACTTGCTATCGCCATTGGCATGTTAGATTGTACAAGTAACAGTGGTATTGCGGACGGCGTTGGGTGGCTCGCTGTCCGATCACCACCAGGCCCGGATCGATAGCGCGTTGTGTTGCACGCGCGCCTCAAAGAGATGTTAGCATAGGAGATGGGGCCCGCTAGGGCCAGAGCCTACCATGGTTGCGGAATTTGTTCGAAAGAGTCACCGCGACCCTGGAACGCAAAGGGCTTTAGAAGGATGGGATTTAGTCAGTAAGAGTCTGACACGCCCTTCCGCTCCACCTAGAGCGGAAGAAGTCTTATAATATGTATAATTTCACATCGTTAAAAAAAAACAGTGGTATTCCGGCCTTTACTTGACGTCGAAAGTGGTATGCTAGAAAGTTGCACTTTTGTAAGTGTTGGACCCACTTCAATGTCCTCTTGTGAGGAAAGTCACATCTGCTGAACTAATATTGCTCATCGCTTATTGCCTTAAGCTTATCCCGCAAAATGGACGGTTCCTGTGTGGTACGCCATGCAAGCGAAGCCAAGAAAAAATCGGTTTACCAAAAAATACACCTGACTTCCAAATAAAAACACCAAAGAATAAAATTACTTTAATTTCGGAAGTCGGTGTTTTTAGTTGTTTCTTCGTACTTTAACACCGACTTCCGAAATTCGTGTGTGAGTGTATTTGGATGACATATTTTTTCCAGCTATTTTGATTTAAAACCAAACTACTGAAACGATTTTGATCGAATTTCTATGGGTAATCCCGGATCTTTTTTATGTGTCCTTTCACAAAAAAAAAAAATATTTTTCACATCGGTTCATAAATGACGAAGTAGAATACAACCGAATTGAGAACACCCTCCATTTTTGGAGTCGGTTAAAAAGCTATTAAATTATATCCTTACTATACTGTGTTATTTTCAATGATTTAACAGTACCTAGACGAAAACCCAAAACTTGCAAGTTAAAACTGAACTGTTTCATACGCGTTAAGTTCTTTTCACCAATAATCAGTCACACATTACCAGAAGTTCAGTTAAGTTGAACCGATAAGTCAGTGTTAAGTAAAACTACTGTAACTTAAGCTACAAGACGTCAAACTTGTGGCGTGCCCTCGCGGCGCCACAGAGTAGGAATAAACGGAGGGGCCAAATGTATTTATGCGGATTGTGCCTACTGAAGTTTACTCTTTTTGCGGCATGAAAAGTTATCAGAATTTTAGTTTAAGTAATTAACTATAGACATACGTGCTTGTAGGTCTGTCTGATTTACCATTTATCTGACTTTAAAACATGGGAAGTTTTATTTATTTGTAACTTTTTATAATCTATATCTATACTTATAATAATATAACAATACTGTATAACTATTTACTATAATATTAAAAAGAGGAGAGATTTGTATTTTTGTATGCAACGAATAAACTTAAAACTACTGGACCGATTTGAAAAATTCTTTCAGCAATGGATAGCTACACTATCAGCGAGTATCATAGGCTATATTTTATCCCCGTACTCCCACAGGAACGGGAACTACGCGGGTAAATAATATATAAAACTCTTCCGTTACTGAGTAAGTGACTGACAGACAACGCACAGCCGAAACTACTGGTCGTAGAAAGCTGAAATTCGACAAGTAGCTTTCCTACACTCCGTAGGGGAGCACCAAGAGAGGATTTACCGAAATTCCTACGGGAACGGGATAAAACGAGAAATGTGCGTACGAAGACGCCGGTAAAGCTACTATATCTTAAAAAAGCTGGAAATTAACTAATACTGAAAACGTACGATAGGCTCTAGGAACTAAGCACATATCAGTTAGTGCGTCTTCGTCCTTACTTTGACATTGAAAAATAAACCTTATCTTTTCAAATTAAGACATATTCACTGATAATGACATATGTTTCAGTGAACTCATGTTCTAATACAAAAATGAATATGTATTTCTAACGCGTCTTTCCTTATTTGGAGTTTATTGTACTTATTTTTACCATTGCATCACATTATCGGCACTCTAAGTTCTAATGTAAGGAACCAGGTCTTAAGAATTATATTGTTTGTATATGACTGTTTGATGCCAAAAAAAAAAACACATAGAAGTCACATTTCAGGCCTAATAATAATGGAGGCGACTAAATCTACTGCTTCTGTCAACTTAAGAAGTTTCATAGTTTGACGTTTTCTCTCTTCTTCAGATTCCGTATTAAATTATTGGAGTTAAAGTTTCTACAAACATCGGTGAACCTTGTTGACGTGACCTCGTAGCGTAACTATTAAAAGAACAAAGATCTGAACTAGTACTTTCAAAATCTTACCGACTTCAGTCGTTCGCAATGTTCTTGTGTTTACAACCCGGACTTACCTGAAAAATAAAATAAATAGGGTTAATGTTTGTGCGTTTCTTACGTCACTGTCGGTCTGAAAATATTTCAGTGGAAAACAAAAAAGTACCTGCTTATACGTGTGATAGTGCTGGAAATGGAAAATTGGTCATATCACTCTGGGTTCTAGAAAAGGTGACATATTTTATCAACGAAATCGATAAATTTTTTGAAATGTCAAAATGTTTGGTATTAGACCACGTGACACTTAGGTAGCAAGACAATCAACAGAAAATTAACAGAAAGTCCATTTTCAAATTTCGATCAATCTGTAATTTGACAAAGGAATCACTTTCCTACTTTGTATTTTCTTTTTTGAGATCTTAGTCTCAAAAACAAACATACAGAATATTCAAAACCTTTGACCACAGCAATCTTTAATAGTACACCTCTCAGTTATTAATACAGAAACAACAAACATATTCATTTCCCTTCTCTTCACAAACTAAGTAGAATTTTCGTGACAACGCCTAAACATTGACGATCTATGGGGCGATCACGTTACAAAGCATGACATGTACCTGTCACTGTCAGTCAACTTGGACCGACAGCCAATAAGAACGACCTCTTACTAATGTCATAAAGGCAAACTTTCTACGGGAACTTAGACTGACATATTACAGTAGACCGGTATTCCCCGAAGGGTTTGGCAGAAATACACTCATATTTTGCAAGTTATGTTTGTCCTTGTTGATGGCTTTTGAACTTGGACTTCACGGTCTGAAATTGACAATATAACGTTAACTTGATGCCAGCTTTTGCTGGGGTAATAAGTGTCACTGGCATTAATTACAGCAGACAATTCAATACCATAAATCCTCATTTCTCAAGACTAAATTCAAATCATTAGCAGTTCCAAGATGAAAGCTGTACAACTTCAATTTCATCATCATCATCTACACCCCGACTGAGCCCACTCTCTTATCTTTTGCCGATCCTCATGACCCTTTCCTAGCCTCATGCAGGATCTACTCACAATGGCTGGAATGTCGTCTGCCCATTATAAATAATGCAATATAAATCTAACTTGATGCCTGCTTCTGGGGTTTGGATAGAGTGACAATGACATTCAATAAAACCAGGATCCCTAAATCCTCATTTCCCATCTCTACATTCAAAGCAACAACAGTTTTAAGGCCAGCAACTACAAATCCAGTACAACTCAAGTTTATCTCCGGATTATCTTCTTCCAATTCTTCACTAAAGCATGTACGGCTGCCATTAGGCCCCATCAAGTCATTTACCTCGAGCTTTAAAACTTGGCACGCGTTGTTGGGGTGGGTGCGTGCAAATATGACAAATTTATGTAAAACGGGCTCTCTCTTTGTACGGCAAGCAGCCGTCGAGAAATTAGTGCTCATTTTGTCTCATGTTTACGAGTACTGTGTGCCTCAAAAATATGGTAATGGCTGCACAGTGGTCGGGTTCTGTCTAGTGTATCGATTCGTTCGAGTTGCAGAGGCTGTGTTCTGTAGTAGGGGGTTGAATGTATGGCTGTGAGTTAGAGTATTTTCAGTTCTGCGTGGCTGAATACAAGGTGACTCTTGCTTAGACCTGTTTATGTGGATTATAGGTTCAAGCTGAAAAACTTGTTTAGTCTTGATTACGTAATTGCCATCAAAAAGGGTGAATAAAGTACTTTTCTTTAACTTAATATAATATCGAAGACTAGTACATCTCTTCAGATTACGCGCGCATTATTCGCTGCAATAAGGCCACCTATGGGGTCCAAACAGTATAATAATCGATGCGTCGTCGACAACAAGGAAATTGAGCCGCAATATTACCTATACAAACCCACAAAATTGACTATTTTAATGGCTTCAAGTTTATGTATCAAGCATGAAACGATTCAACTAGCCTAACGCATCCATAGTTCTACTAAAACCCTGTTTACCCCATAAATACCGAAGCGTGAAGAAATGTCGTCAGTCTGTATCTATTTCGAGTGCGTCTAAGAGCGGGATCCGGAGGAATTGTCGCGATCCATCGGCCGTTAATCGTGACACATCGCCGTATTTTCATCTAAACTCGTTACGTTTTATGCGAAAGAGGAGCGAGGGGTAGACGTGCGATTATTTTGTCACCATTGCGGAGATTAAGAAACGCTGAAGTAACAAATTACTTTCAAAAGATTGAATAACAATCATTGGGTGACGATTGAAGACCAACGTCATTTAGATATCTCTAGTAATTTCTCATTAGATTTATCAGATTCTTGATTCATGGTTCTTCATATTTTGTAACTTGTTTCTTTCATTTTGTGTGGTGATGTATGTCACATTTATTAAAAGTTCAATCAATACTTTTCTCTTTTTAAAACTCAATACATTGCCTACTAGGTATACCTTTATCAATTATTCAACAGCAGCTCCCCAAAAAACTACCTAAAAGTGTACCGGCTCGACATACCACAAAACAGTCGACAAATATTTCGGTCGCAAGTCGCAGGTGTGCGGCGTTCAGCTGACAGAAGCAACTCAGATTTATGTGTTTACTGTATAAATCACGAGACGTCAACGTTACCTCTCATTTCTTTTTTCGTTTCGCGCTATACATCATAGTTTTGTCTTCCGTGGTCAAATTTTTTACTCCGGTCTAGAATGCAGGAGTGCGCGCTTGGAGTTATTTTAGGGTTGTATTTGTGTTGGCTGGTTTTTACAACCAGTCTTACTTTACTTTCGAGAGGTATACTGTTGCCCAGTAACTGGGTTAGAGTTGTCAGATAAGCAGTAGTTCCATACATAATCGTAGGTACTAGCTGCTGACAGCGGCTCCGCCCGCGTGAATGTCGAAAATGATCCCAAGGGAACATACTCCCGGGATAAAAATCCTATGTGTCATTCCAGGCTATAATCTACGTCTGTGCCAAATTTCATCAAGATTCGTTCAGACGTGATTGAGTACCAAACTTTTGCATTTATAATATTAGTATAGATTAATCTGCATCCAGTTAAGTTGAAAGTAACCCCAAATAGTTGGAAAATGGTTGGGCTAATGATTTTCACGTAAGAGACGAGCGATGATGTTATTTGGCTCTTCAGACCTCCTTTAGATCCTACAAAGGGACGTTTTTATTTAAGTGAGGCTCAGTTGTACGGTATGTGTGTTGTGGGCAGGGCACATTGCTCGCAGAACAGATGTTCGATGGGGCCGAAAAGTTCTGGAGTGGCGACCGCGTACCGGAAGACGTAGCGTTGGAAGGCCTCCCACAAGGTGGACTGATGACCTGGCGAGGGTCGCGGGTAGCCGATGGATGCGAGACGCACAGGACCGGTTGTTGTTGCAACATTTGGGGGAGGCCTATGTCCAGCAGTGGACGTTATTCGGCTGATATGATGATGACGATGATGAAATTTTAAGAGTGGCTCAGGTATGTTTCATAACTCGTGGAAAAACCAACAAGATCCAGGTTTTTACTAGTACAGTTTCCTTGTTGCTAACCAGTTCAGTGACAGTTTTAAGTAAACCCACTGAAAAACAACAGATCATAAAGATTATCAGACTTATAACACCAACATCATCACATCACATACAGTCCAAGAAAAACACGAAAAACCAACAATAAAATCAATTTTAGACGCGATAAATCCCCTAATCCAGTGCGAGATATAATTCTCGCGCGACACGTCGCTACTTCCAGATCAATCATCGTCTCCTTAACGATTGCTACAGCTGTTGTGTACGCGATTGATGGAGCTATAAACTATATTTATAGTTTGAATAGCTCGAGAATAGTTCTGATGTGTGTCGCTCAAGAAACTGGATTATCTAGGATGGATGGCGCAGTGGATACGGCACTTACATTGAAATATTGTCAAACGAAAATTCTCAGAACAAATAAAAATATACAATCAGTGGAGGCGGAGAGTGATGACTTAGACGTCGTGTGTTTAAAGTGTGTCGAAAATGTTGAAGATAAATTGGATCTGCAACATGTGTAGAAAGTAAAATAAAAGAATCAACGAGGCAATAAAAACGTTGAGTTATCTGTGACTGCCTGTCTAGATTCTAGGAACCTTTCAAGAATCTATTGTTGCGGTAGATCTTGATCCAATGGGAATAGATTGAAATCAGATAGATTGAAGAAAGATTAGATAGAATCATCTATTTTTGAGGCTTCTTAAGAAATCAATCAAAGTAACGATACATTTTACATCACGTAAATGCCAACCTATTAGCGAATGCGATCGCCGAAATGTCAAAATATAAGGGATCATGTGACATTACGACTGCGTTTGTCAATCCAATATTTTTTGACGTTTTGACAATTGCCTTCACCTCGTTACCGCTGACCGAAAAGAACTTAGATTGGTACTGATGATAATACAATGCTTGCAGTTACGTCAGAAACGTAGCTGTAAGCTCGATCGAAGCTTAGATCAGTCGCATATTCAATTGTTATAGTCACATTACAAAAAATATGACTGCCCCTATCCCACCTACTACTTATTCCTACTTTCCTAGTCCTATGACGAGCGATAATGTCGTAAACAGACAGTCGTCGTACCGTCGTACAACAGCGGAGCGACACGACGCGGCTGCTGCAATAAAACACGCGTTATTGTCATCAACCACATTATTCACGCCTCTGACAACACTAGTTTTTATTCCGTTTTTATTCACTTCTATAATCCGAAGTTTTTTAGCATAGTTTCAAGAGGGGTCTGCGTCAGTTGAAACATTGTGAAGAGTTCTGATAGTGTCAGTTATATTGGTCGTATGTCCGCTGAAACATCAGCAAGCAGAATAATTGGCTTTTAATTTAGTTCTGTATATTTGTCACTTTCAATTATTGATAAATACTACCAGTAGGTACTATTTTTCAGCCCCTTTGATGCTGTTGACCGTAAAAAATATCACATTGAGCTGTAACTGAAGTAATTCCAACTTAAACTCCTCGACCTCGAACTTTACCGACAACTAAGCCTTAATTTTTCAGAAAAACTCATCTAACATCTGCAAAATATATTAAATTCATTCGCACCTGAAAATACCAGAGCGCACATGCACTAATTCCCCCTTCTCCTCTACATATCTAAACTCCTGCTTATACCTGAATTCCCGGAGTACAGTTTAAAAACTTCTTCGCGTATCCCGTTGCCCGGTGCACTCCTTGACAATCGATTGACGGGTGTCCCCCTGACCCCAACCTCCTCCCATCTTGCACCCCGGGGGGGAGGAGGGTAGCCTCAGCGCATTCGCCTGACCCACATAGACGCCATATTTATAATAATTGTACCCCGATTCGAGTGAGTAAATCAGATAGTTTTGGTAACTATGGTAATAGTTTGGGAATAAAGTGGCCATTTTTTTCGAGTGGGTTTTTGTTTAAATGTTGCTTGTTGTGGCTTATTGTGTATGTCTCCCACATATGCAGATGTTGGAGATGAAAAATATTTTCTATGGACAATTTAGGGACTAGGAGCTACGCCACTGCGTATTAAAAGTTATAAGTGTCACAACCATATTGACCAAAAAATAATAGCACGATATAGATGTCTCATCAAAAAAACCAAAACCTCATCAACATTTGCACAACCTACCCTTCAATTCCCGCAGGGTAAGCAGTCCTCCAAATTCCGTTTTCCAGACGTCTTCAACTCAATCAAGCCGAACTATTGATTAGAGCCACCTCCCAACCCCACATGGGCCATCAGAACAAAACAATACGTACATATGCGTCGCGAAAGTAAATAGTACCCCTCCCCCATTTCACCCCCTCGTTATCACGCCCCGGACATAATTTAAGACGAGTCCGACCGTCCGGAGCCCGGACACTCCGATGTATCCGTCAACTCTGTTTGTTGGATTGATTTTTCGAACTGAGTAGACATTTGAAGAGTTAAGTTTCAGTTCAAGTATTGCTAGGATCATAAAATAATATAGCTTCTACAAATTCTGTTAAAAATAAGACGGGTTAGCACATTTTTGGTGCTGTCAAAGCAACTCAAACCAATCAGAAAAACATATGCGTTGCAAAAGTCACCCCCTGTCGCCCAGTCACCCTCTGTGCCCCCTCGTTATCACGTCTCGGACATAATTTAAGACGAGCCGGATCCGGTCCGATTCGGTCCGCTCACGGTATATGCGTCAATACAGTTGGATTGATTTTTCGAAGTAAGCAGACGTTTGACAAACAAAGAAGAAGTAGGGACGTGCAAGACTGAAACAAACTTTTGTTACTAAGTGGTATATTCTTTGTAGGTTTTCCAATTTTGAAATAGGGAATTTACAGATTTATTTATAAAAAAAAGTTTCGTTATTTGCTGATTCTTAATTTAATTTCGAAAGAGATCTTGAATTTAGAATCTGAAAATCACTATTAAAACTAATAAAGTGGTTAGATTTTTTTATTTATACTTGATCTTAAAATTTTTGATGATTAATACAAACTGTTATAAAGAATCCTAAGTTGTATCTTAGATTACTTAAATGGTTTACTATTGGTACTCAAAATTTACTACGACAACTTGAAATTATAAAGATTTGTACTTTGTTCATACGTTCCGTTAGTAAGAGAAGAATATAAATTGCTTCGTCCATTGCCCAAGAGAACTGCAATAACCTTTGACTTTTAGAAGTTACTCTGTTCAACGGGAACTGTACTGATGTTCATTTTCTTATTTATTCTTGAAAAAAAGAGCATGTTATCAACGAAAAAATCTATCAAAATAAAAAGTAAAAAAAAAATATCTAATTCATTTTTCTCTTTAGCCCATCACGTCAACTTCATCTCAAAAGAGAACTAAATAAATATAAAATTCAATTTTTTTTTTAAACAAAGCTTAACGCAAAACGTTTCCGTTTCCCGAAGCGGGACAAGATGTCAAGTGACGTCATCGAGATAGCGTCCAAAGGGTTGAGTTCCGTCGCTTAAAAAAGTATGAAAAAAATAAATTTCTTATCTCTGGACCGAACGAGCGATTGTCCCCGTCCATATTGTGTGGAAGAAATATAGGTAAATGAATCAAGGTATCTTGTTTTTTATCTGTGGCTAGTTAAAAAATGGTAGGTTCTTATGAAATTGGCACTTTATCTTAAGGTACCCGTTTGTATCTCGCAGCTGCTTGATAACCAATTGATGTGTCTGTTTAGTAAATGGTGCATATTTTATAGAATAGATAAGTAATTCAACTGCAGAATTAGTATCGATCACTTGATCTAAATGTTGACTTTCTTCGAATAAGATATGCACTTTGTAGTGACAGAACATCTGCTTACAACAGTTACAACGGAATATTTTACGGACAAAGCTAATATAGTCCAAAGTTATCGAAAAGCAATAGGCACTCCACCACCGCCGAATATTTACTTGACTCAGTCAGGAGAACTCAGTAGTTATTTTCTAAACATATAGAGGTATGCGGAACAGAGAGTAAAGTCCCGCAAACCTCCATTAAAAAGGGAGGATCTTCCGACCAGACGGTTGTTGTGTCTGGTGGGCAACTGCCCGATACTTGATATTCGGACTGTTGTATATGTTCAAATCACACGGAGAACTTTGCTTGCGCGATGCAGGATTTCGCTAGTAGTTTGACAGAATAGATGGTTACGTTACGGTTCTTTTTTTTAAATTTAATATGGGTTTGCTCTTGACTCTAGTCTAGGTCATAGATGACAGAGACAAAGTCGACGATGGAGCGAGCTTACTCAGAAGAAGCCTGTTCACTCTAATTTTGAAGAGATTAGGTTTGTGTGACGGTTCTTTTTGTTGCCGTACAAATTTCGCTTCTTAGTCTTTCATGTAGCGGCATTGATATCACTACAAGCAGAGAGCCCAAAAGTCCGCGTAGCTAGGGTTACACTGCGACCTTACCGTAAATAAATCTTAAACCTAATAACATTAGATCTTGAAGTACAAACCAAAGCTCTCCCTAGGCAACATAACCGTACCTCATCTTCAAAACCGTTGACAATCAAAACTTGGTCCATCCAACCTACCACCAGGGACTAAACACGACACATTTAAAACAAAACACTAAAAGTTAACATTTACCAAAACTACTTAACGTTTGTAAGATGTCCCGAAACTTGTGAAGTAGTTTAATCCTTTCTATTTATTCGTCGCGGAGGGAAATCATGGACTGTCAGATCTATTGCGGGTTAAAAGCGAAACAATTTGCCTTTGACATTGAAGGGTTAACGTTACGTTTAGTTTTAAATGTTTGAATTTATTTTTATAATAATCTCTGAAAGATTTCGAAAGGTGAAAAATTCTGTCGAATTGGGAAAAGTGAATATCGATTCCATGTTCGGAGAAAAGGTTAATACAAAATATAAACGCATCTACATCGCTTGTTCTGTTCTCAGCCCATAAACCGAAATAAAAAAAAAAAGATTAAGAAATGTAACAACGTTCATTGTTTCATTAAAACTAATCTGCATAAAATGTCAACGCCAAAGAATTCAAAGAAAACTCACAACCGACATTTTCACCAAAGTTGCGAAGACTATTCATCTCCAAGAGAACACAAACAACCTAACATATTCAATAACTCAAACGACAATTACAAGCATCAGGGAAGAAACTCAAAAAGAAACAAAACAAAAGGTGCGCGCACACTAGCGCACGGCCCGGTCGCAACATGTTCCGTCTCAAGCGATGCCGTCTCGTGTCCCTCCCGTCTCGCGATTAAAAGTGCAGGTGGGGACTGTCCAGCATTGATCTGGCGGTGACGCCGGACGATGGAGACGTCACCCACCGTCACCCTCCCGGCGGGGGAGGGGGACACCTCCTCGTAAGTAGACGTGTGGACATGCTTAGCGATGTGCTGATAACGTCGCAGTTTTCTTATTTATTTTGTTTTGTTGGCGTTTGTGGATTAATACGTTTGAGTGGCACGTAGCAGTGAAATGAAGGATCTAGTATTAGAATTTTCTGTTTGGCTTGTGAATTAATTGATGTTCAATTTTGTGTGTTTAAACTACGTCGGTATGTGTTGCCCATGAGTTCGTTACAATGACGTTGTCGGTTTGTTTATTTCTTTGAAGAGTAAACTTACCATGAATGGTTTTTGGCCATTCAATTACTACGCTTTGTCTAATAATGATGTCAAGTCAAGCTTGTTGTAAAGAAAATAATTTGCCAACTCAATGACACCTATTCAAACGAATCTTAAAACTACAAAAATCTCTAATTAAACATACAATTACAGAACTCATTAAGAAACGTCCGTAGTAGACAATGGGCAGTAACGAGTGTCAGAAAACGACTATCAACTGCGAATCGGTCGAGCGAGAGAACTATTCACAAATTAGTCGGGGCAGAACTCTCCACACTCAACGTCGCCACATCCGTGTAGGGTCGCCAGCTTGTGAAGAGTAGACGGACAGTGGACACTGGACACGGTATGTTGTGACTGGGAAGTTTGACTTTACTGCAGTTGTATTATAAGTTGATAGTGCAAAGTATTACTTATTTGTTTTTATTTTGGTAATGACATAGGGTTTTCAATGACTTTCAGTAGTCACTTATGCAACGTGTAACGCAATACCTGAATAAGGGCTATTGTACTCATCATTATGAATTTTTTTTACAATGAGATCAACACTAAAATCGAGAAAAAAAATTGACTGCTTCATACATTTATGTGCGCATAACTCGACGGAATGAACTGAACAGCTAACTTTTAATCGCGACTCCGGGATTGGTCCCATAGTAAAAGTTGTTCATAATGATAAGCACAATGACCTCTTTTGAGGTATTGCGATTATTCTGTTAGATGTTGTATTCACTTGTACTCGTACGTCTAGATGTAACCTATTTAATCTTGACTTGAACACCCCCAAAGATATCAGGAAACACAGATTCCGGCGGGGAATTCTACTCCTTAGCTTACCTATCAGCATCCATTTCTTCAATATAACCACATTACTAAACCAACTATCCACGATCTTACTCCATATCACATTATCTCAAACCACCATACTTCAAAACAAAACTAAACTCCACGTTCTAAAACTCGGACGTGAAACGTGGTAACCCTACGGTCGCCGGACCTCGCCCGTCTTGCAACGTTTGACTGAGCGAAATCACTCAAAAGTTTTAATGTCGCTTCCGTGGGGACGCGGCCGTTCCGGTCCGGCGGGCGGTGTGCGCACGACTTTATGTCTGCGTTGTTATTTAGATTATACGCTTTTGTGTCCTAGGGTTAAGAGTTTAGATTTAAGAGGAATGTTGGCTGGTAGGGGGGTTGTTGTTAGTCCTGACGCGGACTTTTGTATTGCAGTAGACGAATTTAATTGTTAGGCGACTTTAGTGTTGGAAAAGATTGGATATTGAAAATACAGCACTTTACAAACATAATTTATCTCCCGAGTAAATACCCCTTCCATGTCATCGCGTTTTATCAATCAATTCAGTGAAAATCTCTGCTCAAATAATCAAAATTCACCTGAAAAACAATCCCAAATAATTCGTCAAAATATTCCCGAAAACCAGCCAATTAAACGTATCAAAAAAACATCATACGACAATCACCTTTTCGAACGGGGAATAAGCACGATATTCCCTTGCATATCATAATGACAGACAGTTTAATTATCCTCGCGGCCGATATTGCAACAAGCGGGATTAAAAGGAAAAATTAATTGAATCCATTCAATTTTCTAACCGCGAGTGGTGCCGGGTGACGGATACTGTCTGTTAATACCCAATTATCGGCACCCCCTCTCTCCCTTGCCGTCGCAACGACTATAATATCGGTGGGCGAAAATTTTGGAAAATGATTCGGATAAGTATGTAATGAGGAATGAGGAATTGGAGTGAGCACGTAGAGGGTTAAACTGTGGTAAGAAATTACAGTATTTTCTTGAAGATGATGGAATGATTGATTTGAATTATGTAAATGATTACAATTTAACTAAGTCAAATTGGTATGGAGAGGCCTAGTGCTTCAACATTGTGAGTTCAAACCTTGGTCAATAATAAAGCTCTATATAAATTGGCTGTATATGCCTTGTCTTAACGTTAAGGCAATGCCTTTTTGAAGATGCTCATTTTCCGCAAAACCAGTTTTCCGTCTCAGTTCTGGCAGATTAGCGGAAAATATGGATTCTCCCAATCACTACAAAGGTTACCTTTTCTAATCCCAGCTTAAATTAAAAAAAACTTTCACAATTTACCATTACAGACTCGCCTGTTATCCCTGCATTAATTTACAGCCACATCGCAGCCTTTTATTCCACATAATCCATTCTATCACAACGTATTTATTCCGGCCGCGTTATCTGAAGAGCTGTCAATCACTTTACGTCGACAGAGCGGCGGCGACATTAGTGACGCGTCACCCTCCCGTCACCCCCCCCCTCCCGACGCGGTGACGTCACTAGTTAAGATGTTCAACTTAAATGCAGTTGGGAACTTGCAGTTTTGATTTAGTTTATTTTGATATAAATAAGGTAATGCAAAATGTCTATAGTAGGCGCCAGATAAATGTGGAATAAAGTATATTGACCTTTCCCTAATAACTGTTCATAGGTACCTGAACAATTAAATATGAATCGTTTTTCATTATTAGACAATGTTAAGGATCACGAGAGATGATGATTCGGGACAGCTTTGAGTCATTAATTCCGTTTTTCAAATTAAAAATGTCAATAATTGTAGGTGGGTCAATGACCGTTATTCCACGATTATCTGGCGCCTACTATAGTTGGAGATTTTTTTGCTTGCTTTTCAAAGTCTGACTTGTAGTGTAGGATGATTATTAGGTAATTCATATGGTTATGTCAATAAGCTATGTTTGGGTAGTAATGGTGTCATGTTTTTTTCTTGCAAATGATACTTTGGCGAAAACAATAAGAAAGCTAATTCGGGAATTTAAAGTACGGAAGAAGGTTCTAATATTCTGTTTTCAGCATGAAATCTATCGAAGTCTATAGGTAAGTACACCACAATCACAAACGTAGGAAAGATTTGGAAATGTCATAATCACGGATCGGAATAGATAGACTTTACTTACCTTTGGTTCGCGGGAGTAAATAACTTAGAGTTGATAATAACTCCTATAAAATCCCGGAATCATACTTCCTCGAACTTCAGGAAATATACTCAATGTGTTCCGATCTCTGGTCATAATAGTCATAAGTAGAAGGTATTGTATTAATATATTTAAAATGTAGATAATTAACTCTATTTTTCCAGTATGTACTCGTAATTAAATCTCGACTGAGATTATGCTTACTTAACGAATGGTGATCAATCACCAGCCATATTTTAATTGTGTCGCCACAAACAGATCACTGCTTCCAATAATAAATTTAAAATGTTTCAATTTCAATAAGTCTAGGGGAATATTCGCGAAATGCACTTATTACTGGGACGAGCCGGGATAACGGTGGGATCCCGAGGTGATTGGCAATCCCGGGCCGCGGGATAATGCGACAATTTTAATAGGATCTTCACTAGTGTAGGTACTTACCTAGATGTGAGGCTATATTCGGTAAAATGTTGCTGTTATTACGTAAGTAATTGTTTATTTTTTTAGTAAACCAGATAATATGTAACAGTAGTGTCAAGTTGAAGAGCCAAAATTTTTCACATCTCATTTTTCAGAAAAATACAAGGTGTAACAGAATAAACGCAATACCGCTTAAGGGGTCATTGTACTCATCATTATGAACAACTTTTATATCAGCTGTTATGTAAATTTTGTCGAGTTATGCGCACATAATGTATGGCGGTGTTTTTTTAGCGATTGCAGTGTTGGTCCCATAGTAAAAGTTGTTCATAATTATGAGTACAATGACCCCTTAAGAGGTATTGCGTTTATTCTGTTACACGTTATATATTTACAAGGATGATTGAGTTATTTTCCTGAATTCTCCAATTTCACTTAACTATTCGATACGAGTGTACTGTGGGCCTAGCACGAATTTTACTACACTTCTCATCAAAAAAATCGAAACACCTCGCAGTTTATGATTTGATAAGGATTATCAGAAAAATGTGTATATTTAGGAATAAATGTAAAATGTCATTTAATAGTGAGTAGTATGAGGTTTTTAAATCCTAATGTTAATGTTCTAAATTCAAATTAAGTCTTCATAGGTTTCGTATTTTGTATAATGAGTAATTTTTACCCTGTATGGAATATGAAGGAAATGGGTAAAACAACACGCGTAAATGAAAAAAAATGTAAGAAACGTTTATTTAATAACTTGTATTCCCTCCGCGAGCTCTTATTACTGCTTCCATACGGTTCTTCATCGATCGGATGAGAGTCACGATCACATGTTGTGGTATATTATCCCATTCCTCTTGGATTGCATTTTGCAGCTGGCTAAGTGTTTCTGGGGCTGGATCTCTTGCTCGAATTCGTCTCTTTAATTCATCCCATAGATGTTCAATGGGATTCATGTCCGGGCTTCTTGCTGGCCATACCATAATGGAGATACCGACTTCGGTAAGATAATCTCGTACGACGCCCGCGGTGTGAGCTCTAGCATTGTCGTGCATGAATATGAAGTCGTTGCCAATAAAATGTGCATAGGGCATCACATGAGGTTCAAGACACTGTTCGATGTACCGATGAGAGTTTAGTGCAGGCAGCCGTGGCCCAGATACAAAGGCAAGTTCTGTCTTACCGTCGGCGCTGATTCCTCCCCAAACCGTCCACGAACCGCCACCATAGCTGACCTTTTCTTCAATGCAGCATTGTGCAAAGCGTTGTCCATCTCTTCTGTAGACCTTGTTCCTTCCGTCGTTACCATACAGCATAATTTTACACTCATCAGAAAACAGTACTTTGCTCCACTGAAGGTATGACCAAGTTAGGTGCTCGCGTGCAAAGTTAAGGCGCGCTCTTCGATGGTCTGCAGTTAATTTCGGCCCATTCGCTGGCTTATGCGGTGCCAATCCGCGTTCCTTCAACCTTCTTCTTATTGTAGAGTCACTTACAGCTACTCTTCGTACAACGCGAAGCTGCTGCTGCAGTTGAAAAGCGTTAAGGCGTCGATTTCGTAAAGAGGTTGTTACAATAAATCGATCATCTCGCTCAGAAGTGACCCGATTCCTGCCAGATCCTGAACGGCGCGTGAACGAACCAGTCTCCCGATAGCGTTTGTAGACTCTATGAACAGATGATAAGCTTAGATGCAATCTTGCAGCCACAACACGCTGACTAAGTCCAGAATCCAGCAATGCCACCACTTGGGCGGCTTCTGCGGGCGAAGTATCCATATGTTTTAGAAAAAAAAGTTTTTTCAGACGTCCCAAAGTCACAGTAAATGAAATAAGAAACAAAAAGTTTAAAGACAAGCGCTAATTTTAGTTTTTAAACGAGAAACGTACTCCAACCCTAAATACACATTTGTCTCAAAACAGTGATTAATTTCATTTATAGGATAAACAAATGAAATTCTAATTTCGAATTTTGATTTTTTTCTTCTTACTGTAATGACCAAACTGCCAGCTACACAATAATGTTTTTTTTTCATGGAATTAATTCTCTTTTGTAAAAAATTAGGACAAAAACAATAAAAACGAAAGTGTTTCGATTTTTTTGATGAGAAGTGTATTATAAATATTATAATACATCATATTTATTTGAATAGGATACTATATTCATATTTTTGTATGATACAAATTGTGTATGTCGCATAAAATTAAACCAAAAAAAATAACATGGAATTTTAGTTTTTTATATTCAAAATTCACTTACGTTAACTATAATGTAACGTTACTATACCTCCAAACATTCATGCTAGGCCCTGTGTAAATTGTTGCGTTAGTACTTTGCAGATTTTAATTTTGACAGTTAGATGTTTAGTGTCAATCTTGCGGATTATAATTTACTTACGTTTAGCAGCCACTGTTTCGTTTTCTCTTACTATGTTAATTCACCTCTTTAGATAGAATAACTTACCTGAAACAAAAAAAAACAAGAAAATTAGAACTGGTAATATAAAATAGAGTAGGAACAGTAAATCTACCATCTGAATGTCTGATGGGCAACTCGCATTCGCATCCCATTCGCTATCCGTCAAAACCACCTGACATTTCCTTACATTTTGACATATGTAAACTCTCTGCCTGCGTCTGTGTTTCCGAACGCATACAACCCTAATCCCTTCAAAATTAGAGTGAACAGGCTTCTTCTGGGTAAGCTCGCACCATCGTCAACTTTGTCGCTGTCATCTATGATCTAGACTAGAGTCAAGAGCAAACTCATCTCAAATAAAAAATATATACACTGTCGGTGATATGATATTGCGACTTAAATTTGAACGCTTCATCAGCACGAGAATAATTGTCCTTCTGAGCTCAAACCCGGAACGTTTTATTAAAAAAATAAATCTCCCTGATACAACATAGATTCTGTTTACTCCACAATTCGCAAGTCAACCCCCTTGTTTCGCTTTTTCGATGGAGCGAGCCAGTGGGACGCGGACGGAGTCCATTGGAATTCCTTATACAATGAAGTGGATTTAATATCGGGAAGAATGCCGCTTTGAAAGATAGCGGCCGGAGTACACGGCCGATTTGTTTGTACTGCGATTATTTGATTTATTTACTGACATCGGGAAATATTTGACGTATGTGCTTGATAAAGGTTTAGCGGTTCCTGCTTTGGGCTTGCAATTGGTTTTTAATGAGGTATTACAATACCAATATATTGATAAGAAGATTCCTTCGTAGTAATGAAGGCCAGCTTGTCATGTTTACATGGCAAGATATACTGCTTTCGTTTTCAGAAAACACGAAAAAATAACACTTAACTATCCGATTGGCACGTTTTGCAATCAATTAGACGTTCGCGAAAATCTATCACCAATTTGTCCCAAAAAATAAAATAAAAACGACGTCGGTAAAAGATTTCCCGGGAAAATCTACTCCAAGAGGGCGTCTGCACAGCCCTGTCACCTTAACCCTGCAACGGCGACCTGAAATTTTATAACACGTCCCGTCGCCCCGGACCTCTTCTGATCGAATTTTATTTTACGTACTCACAACTTTTTATTGGGCCCAGTTACTTGCGCGACCATCGTTTTGTATTTATGTATTATTTAACGTCCAATCCTGTGGATTTGCATGTATTTGATACCCCTCCGATAGACGACACTGGATTTGGGATAACCCTTTTCGGGGCACGTAATAATACTCAAATATCGTTTAAATTTTTATTACAGGATATAAAAATGATTTCTACGAATTAGGTATGGACAAGGAACTGTTTTTATTAACCTTTTTATACGTCCATGCGGAAGTGTAGGTCGGTAATAGAAATTATTTATGAGATTATTTGAATTTATTACTTTCTTGAGCGATAATTTTATGAGAACTTGCTTTAAATACGTCAGTAAAATAGTATTAGGTCCTATCGTTTTCGATTTATTGAAAAAAGGAGATTACATATGTAAGTTTACATATGTGAATATGTCTATGTATTGAACCACCTTAGTGCACTTACAACGTTTGTTATTACACCATTTTATTCAAAACAGCGCCACAAAATACTATTGAAAAAAAAACAAATCGGCGCGATCCACATCAACCGCCGCTACCGAAGTCAAGACAGACGCTGTAAACACGAGCAATATTGTTACCCGGCCGCAATCTCGTATCAAGCGACCAAATAGCTTGGATACTTATGTAAATCGGACCACTATCCCGCTTATTGTATATCTAATTTGATTTCTTTTGCAATACAGTGATGGGATTCAACGAATATTGGTCCTACCTGCCCATCTAATATCGTCCCGGGCCCCGGGAATGTGTGCCGTGGCATTTTCGGGGTTAAAAGATCACTGATACGGACACACAGGGTTTGGGTTTTTTAAAATATTTATGAGGGAGCGGCGGTGAGAGTTCGCGTTTCAGCTGTAATCCAATTTCGGTTTATGTCTTTGGTAACTTACTTATTTTTGTTGGTTGGCGGAACTTTCGGAAGGGTCAAACTGTGTTTTTATAAGTGTTAATTAAGTGATGTTATATTCATGACGGCAGTGAACGCAGATGTTTTTGCTGCTAGTTAAGGGAAATTAGGGGCTTATTAGATGCCGGTTTAATATTAATAAGATTATGTTTTTGCGGAAGTGTAGCCGGTTAGTTTTTGCGAATATCTTGTCAGTTACATGTGCAAAGTTTGGGTAGTGTAATTGGTTTTAAGAAATCAAGTAAGATTATGAGAAACGTTTGACTTAGCATCAACCTTTTAAGTGGACATTTTCTTATACTTTGAAAAAAAAAATACGATCTCATTTAAACACTATTTCACGATAAAACTGCAAATCCATACAAACTGTCCAGAACACCGCCTAAAAAAACCTAACATTAATTGAAACGAAACTGCACTTTTCTTAAAATCACGACAAAAGCGTCCCACGATTTAGCGAAAAAAGTGATATTCCTAACTGATTCGCTAAGTAGTTCGCGTCGGATCTGTCACCCGCATCGAAAGGGTTAAAAAGTCGCGTCGTTAGTTCTTGCGACGCAAAAAAAAGTCGTCGGTCTGTCCAAACTGTCGTTTTTAAGTGGCGGGCAAGTATGTTCGGGCTATTATCTGAACTATGATACAGAATTGGTGTATCTTTTAATTTTAGTACTAAGGACTGACTTCCATTATGACTTCTGAATGAGCATTAAAAAGTTGTTCACACATTTTTTCTGGTGAAATTAGTGAGGTTGGAATTTTTTATTTTTAAGTGTCGTTTTGATTTGTCTTTTCATTTCAATGGAGCTTTTGAAATGATCCTGATTAATTAGAATTGAAGGGAACTTATTGCAGTTTTATTGTACGTTGTCTTACTTTTCTGAAGCTTTTTTTCAGGCTTTGGGTTTTATATATACAGACATAACTACACTTTATTCCCAGAGGAGAAGCAGTTAGCATCCTATTTAAATATAGGTTTTGGTAACTTCGTAAAATCAATATTTCACGTCTTACATTCAGATTCTTCAATATAATAGGCTCGCGTTTGCTCTCAATCTCATCTGATGGATAGCGATGATAGAATAGAATAAGTATAAAAAGTACTCATTCTATTCTATCATCGTATAAGTGATGATGTGGTCGACGATGAAGCACACTTGCCTAGAAGTAACCTATTCATTTAAAGTTTTCACTGAGCAATGGAACGATCTAGGTAAATACACGATCATCATCACCATCATATCAGTGGAAAAACGTCCACTGCTGGACATACGCCTTCCCAAAGTGTCGCCACAACAACCAGTCCTATGCGTCTCGCATCCATCGGCTACCCGCGACCCTCACCGGCTCATCGGTTCACCTTGTGGGAGGCCTTCCAACGCTACGTCTTCCAGAACTTTTCGGCCCCGTCGACCATGTGTTCTGCGAGCAATGTGCCCTGCCCACTGCCATTTCAGTTTGGCGTGTACACGATTCAAATTACACCATTAATTTCTACATTCCTACTTACAAAAATATCGCCAGAAACACCATCAAAACTTCCACCACCAGCCGTAATCAGAAACCGTCTCGTTCGACACAAATCACTGTAAACATGTTCAAATGGTTCGTTTTTTTTGTTTGCAACTTGTTCTAACTCATTCGGTTTTGACTCCCAGCCAATGTTAATTTAGCTCAATGCTGGTAAGCACGCCATACCAGTGACGGTAACTTCGCTAACTAATATTGTGCAGTTCGGTGACGATGGTAATTAAGAATTTTAGTTGTGAAATGTTATTTTGGTCTGTTATGACTTATTTGATTGGAAGTTAAAAGGATAGGTATAACAGGTTATCTTTCAAGAGCATATTTGCTCTAAGTCTAACCCCTGATTTCTGACAAATTAACTTTAAATGCTTCAATATTTGGTGTTGACATTGAGTTTGAAATGTCAACACCATCAATTTATCGAGAAAACCTGTCAAACTTTGCCATTAAGGTGGACTTTGACACGTTCTGAACTATAAATGCTCAATTCAGTAGGTAATGCAAGGCCCTGACAAATGGGGAATATAAAAATGTGAGTACGCGTGTACTGATAACCACAGGATACAGGCAAAAAACGCAGACTAGCTGGTAGCAGATTGATAAGGGCTACCGAGAATGGCGTGTGTATGAAGAGGCCTATATCCAGCATTGGACTGCTGTAGGCTGGTGCTGATGATGATAAAACAAATTTTACCTTTGATTGTCCATCGTGACCTACATAGATGTAAGGTTAGTATTAAAATGGAACGAAACCCTTAGTTTTTTAATGTGTATGCTCGCTAGATAGCGATACTTTTTTCTTTCTTTACAAAAGAAATAACTGTTCACTTATTCCGTACAGTATTTTTATTAAAGTGCAGTCATAAGAATTACTCATGAATATCTACTTCCTGCAGCAATATGGACATTACTGAAGAAAGATCCTCTCACCCCTTTTTCCTATTCAATGCATTTCCCGAGAGGAGCCGATGTTTTCCGATCTCTCTCGAGCGACGCCGCCTCAAGCGCATTCGTTCACCAACAAATCAACAGCTTTGTAACTGTGACGTCAAGTTAATTAAAACAGCGAAAAGTTGGCGATTTTAAACGCGGACTTTGACAGGTTTTAAGCCATAAGCGACAGCGAAAGAAGAAAAGTTAGCTAATTTGATCTAATAAGAAAATTGAGTGAGCACCTATAATATAATATAATCAGAAAATGCCCGTAAATCTAAACTACCATTGTATTTTTTTTGTCGTATGACATGGCTAAAACATGGACATAGTATATCAATCTCAAAAATCAAGTTCCCTGTATTTGCGTAAAAAAAAAAAATTGCACAATATTATTTCAATTAAATAAAGTTTAACATAAAATTAATAATAACTTCCCGTCATTCTACTATTTGTGACACTCAAAACATGTTTTATTATCATGATTCAAGATTTTTTAGTAGAAAAGTAATTTGTTATATCACCAGTATACTAAATCAGTCTTAGGCGCCATATTGCGAAGCATCAAAACTATTCTTAGAACAGATTAAATATAAAGAGGTATTAAAAGTTTTATAAATATAATATTTTAAAATAATATAACGTAAATTACCAGAGTTATGATGCTCAATAAACGTGATGGGCCGTTAAACTTTTGCGATGACTTCCTGAGAATTTTATGATGAAGATATAGGTATTTTGCTTTTAATAATTTCACGTGGGAATAAAACTTAAAATAAGTACTATTTAAGAGTGTCAATCACTTTTGATTTCTTGTAACTGTAAAAAAACTTAAGTGGTTTAAAAGAATCTTACGAATAAAATATTGAAAAAACACATCATAAATTCATAATTTTAATTATTGTTCAGCCATTTTCCAGCTTAAACAGGCCCAAAAGCTATGCTACAACCTTTTAAATTCGAATATTAATGACAAAACTCATTAATTAGTAATTTACATAAACTAAAACTAGTAGCAATAACATAGGAAATTAATATATATTTACTTAAATCTATAAATAACGTCAGTTTTATAATTACGTTGATATGTTTATAACAAAATATTGATATTTTTGATCCAAATCGAGGTTAATGTTGATTTTATGAAAATGAATTGGTGAATCAAATCCATTTGTTATTTCACAGTTAGGAATATTTATAGGCATTTCTCTTTACATATTTCGTGACGTTCTTTTAATTAATAAGTTTTCAATGCTAATAAGCTATTGGAGAAATTGTGGACCGGACTCATGTCATCCTACGCTTTGGAGAGCGTAACGTATCTACTTAAATGACTCGTTGTGTGTATGAGAAGGCGTTTTAATTCGAATTTTCCAATTTTTTTACATAAAAACCGTTTAATTTCACAAGTCTCTAATGGTTTTGCATTCCGGACAACAGGTTTTTTTTTAAATTAAAAAAACCACAGGTTTTCTTGTCTATTCAGTTATTGTGACTAAAAATAGCATACAGATACTTTACATAATGCATTCGAAAGTATTATCTTTCATAAAAAAATATGTACGGTCTTATGGGAAATTTTTAGGGCTGATTTTTTCAACGTCTAATATGCTTTTGTGCGTGTAATACAAAGTTGTAATTTTTTTTATTTTTTTTTATTTGCCCCTCACTAGAATTTTCTCCAGTATCGTGGGCGCGTTTCCAAACATACACAAACAGCCAGACCCGGAACAACTATCTGCATTATAGTTATTAGTTCTATTAAATCGCTAAATCCTGTCACTAGTACCACGCCCCGCCCTGGCGGCCGCCGCCCAACTGTCGAACCTAAAGAAACAGTCCCAACGCTAACTAACAGCTTATTAATACTTCATACTGAGTTCATGCACTTTTTAATGAAACTATAGTAGGCACCAGATAATCGTGGAATATCGGTCATTGACCCACCTACATTTATTGACATTTTTAATTTGAAAAACGGAATTAATAACACAAAACTGTCCCGAACCATCATCTCTCGTGATCTTTAACATTGTCTAATAATGAAATACAATTCATATTTAATTGTTCAGGTACCTATGAGCAGTTATTAGGGAAAGGTCAATATACTTTATTCCACATTTATCTGGCGCCTACTATAATCATGTAGATGAAGCTCGTGATTTTCGTGTTGAAGTAAGTTAGTTCTAAGCTTACTATGTGGTACTCAGCTACTGCTGGGAAAAGTATATCTTCCTCACATTATTATTTACTAGTTGCCGTCCGCGACTCCGCCCTAATGATTGTCAAAAATTATCCCAAGGGAAAATATTCCCGGGATAAAAAGTATCCTATGTGTTATTCCGGACTATAATCTACCTCTGTGCCAAAATTTCATCAAGATCCATTCAATAGTTTTTGCGTGAAAGAGTAATAAACATACATCCATACATACATTTTTACAAACTTTTGCGTTTATAATATTATTAGGCTGGTTGAGAAAGAATAATAGCCGCACGGGTCGATCAAGGTTAAGCAACGCTTGCTTTTGGTCTGTGGATAGATGACCATCTTAACATACCGAGTTTCCTCCGTGCCTCGGAAAGCACGTTAAGCCGTTAGTACCGGCTGTCATTTGTAGATCTTTGGCAGTAGTTACTGATTGTCAGAAGCCAGTAAATCTGACTCCAATCTTTACAAGAACTACCGTGGTACCTAGTTAATGGGTTGTGGAGGTCTGGTAGGTAGCCGCTCCACTTAAAATACTGGTATTCAGCTGAGTCTGGTTTGTTGTATAAACATGAAATCAATCTTCTCTCCTAAAGAAAAGGTCAAAAGCCTACAAGTAAGGAAACGTAACCAATGTTTTCAATAACATTTATACTAAGAAGTTTATTTATACACCTACGAAGCCACATGCAATACTAGTTCAAAATATTTAAATCATCATCATGTCAGCCGAAAGACGTCCACTGTTGGACATAGGCCTCCCCCAAGGGGGGGTTTGCCATAATCGCCACGCTTGGCAGACGGGTTGGCAATCGCAGTGTAGCTGTTACAATGCACACAGAATGCTGCCCATTCTCTGGTGAGTCCCTCAGTCGCCTCTTACGACACCCACGGGAAGTGATGGGATGGTGCTATTGCTTTACGTCCGACACCATACAGAACTCCGAAAACCCGAAATATTTAAGTACCTACTCTTAATTACAATTACAAAACCAAAACAGAGGGAAAGCAGATGACAGATTAATTTTAAACCGAAAAACTTTATTTATGCAACGGAAATCTAAGTTTGGGACGTAAAAACAAGCGATTTAACACGATAGCGAAGAAGGCTGGCTTCACTGTTAGCGACTGGCAAAGTAAATGTAGTGCAGTTTGTTATGTGAGCTATCTTTATAAATAAATTTCAATGAAACCTTGCAATCATTATGAAAATGTTAAGAAAATGACCATGAACAATGAAACTACTATTCTAATTAGCACTATCTAAGGTAAAGCTAATCTTCTTATATATAAAATTCTCGTGTCACAATGTTAGTTACCATACTCCTCCGAAACGGCTTGACCGATTTTTATTAAATTTTATAGGCATATTCAGTAGGTTTGAGAATCGGCTACTATCTATTTTTCATACCCCTAATAGATAAGGGTTGTCCCACCCCTAATATTATTTTTTTATATTTTGGACATTTTTTTTTATAATGTGGCATTTAAAATACATACAACCCTAAATTTTCACCATTCTACCACCAACCCTTAATTTTTTATACTTAGCGATATTAATTAGTACTTTAATTATTTTCTACACTCGGCGGTCGATATTGATCATTGACGACTCGATCAGTTAATCTTGATTATTTATTAGAAATTAAAATAGAATTGAAATAATATTTTAGTGTTGGGAAGCCTATTTATTGAGGGAGGTTTAGGCTATATAACATCACGCTACGGCCAATAGGAGCCGGGCATTCATGAAAAATGTGACGCATACGAAATTGCGTAGGTCAGCTAGTAATAATATAATAATAACATCATAAATGTTTTCACAAAAGGTTAGGCTGAGATGCAGCCACTACACTTGAAGGAGTCTAGACACTAAACAAATAACATTTCAACCGAAATGTCAAAATTTTTGAAATGCAGTGATAAAATGTCACGTGGTCAAACACAAACATTTTGACTTTTATCAATCGTTAAAGCGGATAGAATAACGGTTCTAGATATTTATTTCTCAAAAGAATTACAAATTCACTTATAGAGACTATTACACTTTATTTACATCTATTTATCTATCTAAAACCTTTAAACGAGCAATTTTTGTATGTATAATCTGAATCTCAGAAACGGCCCCAACGATTTTCATGAAATTTAGTATGCAGGGGGATTCGGGACCAGGGTTGCGGAATTTGTTCGAAAGAGTCACCGTGGCCCTGGAACGCAAAGGGCTTTAGAAGGAACACGGATGGGTTTTATTCAGTAAGAGCCTAACCCTTCCGCTCCACCCAGAGCGGAAGAAGTCATTTGATGATTTCCCACAATTCAAAAAAAAGGGGGGGGGGGGTTCGGGAGCGATATATCGATCTAGCAAGATTGCATTTTTAGAAAACGTTTACCAAAAAAAAACCGGGAAAAGCTCGGTCATCCAGGTACTGTAATTTTATGTTAATTTTAATTTATAAACTACTAGTGTAAGCATAGCCTTTACACCCGACATCGGTTCACAAGTGAACCAGTCTTGGCCGTCACACAAAATTAGCGACGCAGTGAACTTTTCGAATTAAACTTCGTTTCATAGAAAGTATGTGTCAAACGCCGCAGTCGAAGCCTGTAGGACTCAATTAGTTTATGTTTTGTTGATATGTTTCAGTTTTTTGTGGTTAATTATGGCTCGTAGGGTAATAAAGATAAAAGTGTACTGAAAATGGAATAGTGAATGCTGTTTTCTCATACCAGGAATTACGTGGTACATTGATATTATTTCAGTCTCTCCACACATTCTAATCAGTTGAAGTTTAAATTCTTAGAACAAGCTGTTTCCCTTCTGAAGTTAACCATAGGGAATAAGACAGATTTTTGTTCAATTCCCTTAACCTCTAGAAAAGAAAACACAGTAAAATGTTTAAATATCACAATAAAACACGGAGTTGTGAGTATTTTAAAATCTATGATAAACATAGCGCTAATTGCGTGTGACGTCACTCGCAAGTCAGACTTTAATGAGTTTTCGAGATTCATTAAAAACAAAAAATATCTCTTAAAATAGTAACACCGTTTTAATACCCTAGTTTTCATTCAGGTAGATTTATATGTATAACGTAAACCCAATCAAATCGTCTACTTACAATATTAAACTTTTTAATTACACTGTCGAAAAGTATTCGTAGTCGCTCGCGTAAGTTAACACGAAGCACCTGCATGCTACATCGGTGCAATGAGCACTAATCAATACGGCGGGAGGTGGCGAAAAATAACGAATGTTGTATTACTGACGATCGTGTGTTTCCGTACGCCCGCCGGTACAGTAAGCAGAATAATCCAAATGTTTTTACAAATATTGTTTTTTTTTTATCTGGAACCGTCGAAAGATTTAGCAGTATTGGTAATAAGGTATGTAACATGTTGGCTAATAAAAAAAAGAAAATTTAAAATGGTCTACCATATTATAAGATGATAACTTCATTAAATAACGTGCTTAGGAAAATAATAATGTTGAACAATTCTAGAATAAAAACGTGAAAGCGAATTTTGAAATGTGAACATTAAAATGTTTTTTTATCTTCATGAAAAAAGTGAAGTTTGGTTTTAAATACGATTTTTTTTTTACTAAGTTCGTCATAGACCTCCCTTTCAAAAGCATTCTCTAACAAATTCCCACAATCGCAAAGATCACAAGACATCTAAAATTCAGTACCATCAAAAATTCGCATTACATTTGCTAACCCTCCGGCAGCGTATGCAGCTACGCTCCGTAATCGACGGCCGGTCGGGGACGTATTGGGCCGTCGCTGAGACGCCGCTGGCTCTCTGTGTTTTTAAAGCTTTCTTCTCCCCAGTGGGGGCGAACCCCACCCGCTCTCCAACAATCGATGGACGGCGTCACGTTAGTGCAGCCCCGATCAAGTGCATACGTGAGGACTTTCTTTGATACGTCTTTGTGCGGACTCGGCAGTAGGATGGGGTTAATTGTTTAGTTCTCTTTCTAATGTTGGCAGTTTTGAGGGTTGATGGTCTATGATACTATTGGAGTTTTATATCACAAACTTTAAGTTTTTCACATGATTACCTTAGTCTTCTGAAAAACTTTTATCTTGGTTTTCAAATATTCAACAAGAATGTGAGTGTCTTTTATTGTTCCACAAAAACCTTACGGAATTCAGGTTTAAACTATTGGTGTTCAAAAAATCTTTAGATCAATGACCTACCTCAACATAATTAAACGAAAAAGTTACATTCATATAAAAATATCAACCTAACTAACCAACTTCTACAACTCAATAACTTAACCAAACCACACCAAAAACTAATCAAAAACCCGAATTAAAAGTCGGTTCGTTTGGACCACCCCGCAGTACAGGGTTGGGTCTTTGTGAAAATTGTTCACAGCAGCAACTTGAATTTCTTGCGACTTACGTCTGTGGCGGTGATGTGACAACCTGTCACTTACAGGCTGCAGCGCCGTCATGTGAAATGCAGCTTATAAATACAATGCCACTGCTGGATACAGTTTTTGTGCTGGTAAATTAACGGTTACTTGTTAATTTGTAGGAGAATGAGTTTTAGATTTCAGTTTCTTCAGGGCATTTTGAGGAGAGTTAACAGAATGACTGAAGCTTACACGATATATGCTCAAAGGGCCTTAGTGGCAGGCTTTCATCTTGGCAACACCTTAGTGGCAGGATTCACCTTAGAAGCTGGCTTTTACCTCGCTACCACCTTCAGTTTCTGGCTTTTATATGATCGGTTCTTAAATAGGAAAACAAAATAAAGTCGGTTGAAAAACCCTTATTAATAATCGCGAGTAATTCCAAGAAAACATTACTTCAACAAACATTAATTCCTCAAACCGCATGCAAAAGCTGCAAGATGCAAACTGGACCAACCGGACTTCCAAGTTACGTCACGCAATATCTTATTAAGCCTTCCTTATGCTACTCAGATTGACACACATCTCACCTATGACTCACCAGCTAAGTCAATATTGCACAATATTAAACAATCGACATCCACAAATCTTTTTGTTATAAATTTCGATGTTTTCAATAAATAATTCATTGGAGAGACAGACCGTATGTCAATAACACGAATGAATATAGTCTCATCAAACTGACGGTATTCTCGTAAATATTCAATTTTTCCGAGCTATAAAGAGCAAACTTTGCCTGACGCTCGCATTTTATCATAATTATGAAAACGAATGATTGGTAAAAACAGCTCACTCATTTGATGTGACTGTTTTATAATCAGTAGCTTTCTGTGCACGGATTTCTGTTATGGTAATAACCATAACTAATAATAATGTTGCTTTATCTTTAAAATGGAAAATGATGTAGTTAGTCGAATGGTACCTGTGAACCTTTGTTTCGTATTCAGAAAAAGTTAAAAATGTTTGATTATTAATTTCTCTCTCCACCACCCTTGACTGGAAGAGGATGCTTAAGTCTGCCTTAATTCCTTTTGAGATTCGAGAAGTTTAAACAAAAAAAATCTTGATTGCAAGTTTGCGTTTCATGAAACACATGCGTTACTTACTACCAGACCTCTCAATATTGCTACCTCAGTAGATAACCACGCACTCTTTGTAAAACATCATGTATAAATATTTTTAACAAACTTCAATCTAACTTCCCCATCAGCTGCTTGCTGCGATCGCATCCAGCGATCAATAACAGCACAACAAACTAAGACGGGGCTTGTCAGTAAGACAGCGCTGAACAATTCAGTCGCGGCTGTCAGGGAGACAGTGCTGAGCACTGATGTGATGGCCAGTGTGGACCGAGTAATAAGAGACGGGGCTGATTTTTAAAATGAATAAATATGTAATTAATTAGAAACTCGCATTGTGTTAACTACGAATAGAAGGAGTAAACATGTTGCGTTGACCACAAGTAACATTGGACAAGGGCAGAGAAATGATGATGATGACTTAAAGTTAAAGGCAGAACGTAAAGTAAAACCCATAATGAAAAAGGTTGCATTTTTTCTTTGAAGCAGATTTCCATTATTCTGACGAGCTCTCAACAAAATTCAAAAGAGTATGACGAGATTGTTATAGTAAGAAGACCGGTCGACCAAACTATAGACCACAAACAAAATAAATGTTTCTAAGAGTTTTAGACTGTTTCTAGATAGTTATCTAGAAACAGTCTCACAGTCGTCACCGGCGTGACAGTAGCACTGACGTGATAACGGAGTCCTTGTGGCTTGGCCTAAGAACTGAGAGACGACACCGTCACAACTTGTGAAGGACTAATGCTTCAAACTAAAGGAACAGATAGTGCTTTAAGAAGTGTCCTGGAACAGTTGAGTCTTGTCTTCGTCGGGCATGACAGTTTTGTTCTGACGTGACACTACTAGTAAGTAGTGTGGTGCAAGTTGTGGAGAAAATAACATTAGATGCTAAGCAGAAATGAGAAAATGACAACTTTGAGATGGTTGGGTACTGACGAAGAACGCAGTGAAAGAAATCGTTGTTTCGGCGAGCAGATATGAAAATTTGGAATGAGATAATTCAACACAAGTTTGAGGAAATGTAGCGTTTTATATAAGAGACGATTCATTGGCTAAATAAAATCAACCTACGTTAAAGGTAGGAATGGAACAAGCACAGCGGAAATTTGTAAGCTTGTAATTTGGACTGTCTTGTCTCTTAAATCTCTGGCCCCCATTACTTGGGCCCCAAAAGCAAGTCTGGAGTGAAATTTCTAGCGGAGGCGAGTAAACTTGGGGACGTGGCTGCGACAGGGATGCTCGCGTCATCTCGATGCAAGTTGATAATGCAAGCGTGTGCCCGACGGTTGTTTTAACTTCAGGCGCTGAAACTATCAACTGTCGAGCCGTGATTTCTTGGAACAGGCTTTGATGGCACGTCTCTATTCTGTTGGTACGTGGGGCTGACAGGTGGAGGTTTTGTGTGCGATCAGTCTCGAAAGTTGTTTTTAAGTGAGGTTGTCGAAATAGACGTGGACTTGGGGCTGGTTTTGATTGACTTGCACCCGTGGCCGTGGGTTCAAAATAACTTTCACACGTGGGGTAGTTCGATCTCGCAAGCTCAACATATTTTTGACTCTCATGTCACATACACTTTTTCTCTTTACGATAAACTCAAAAACTTCAAATTTTTTGGAAAAAAAAGACAATCTCAGTCAAAATTCACTACACACGTCCAGAATTCTTGTTGCAAACTTTTAACGACATAAAACTCCATAAATCCTGACCTACATCGCCATTAAAAGTGCACCATAAGAACATAACACGGCGCAATATCCCGAGGATGGCATTGTAAACCCGTCCATCCGCCGTTCTTCAGAGGACGGGCTAGAGTACACCCGTGACAGTCATTTAAGACAGTGACGTGACACCCCCACCACCTCGCTCCGCACCCGCCACCCGTTTCTCCCGCCAGATGGATTGATATTGCTGCACCGAGCAGACGTAAGAAGCGATAGCATACGGGAAATAAAAAATATAAAGTACTGTCATAGTTTTGAATTAAATGGGGAATTATGTTTGCGCGCTTCGGAATGGGGTTGTATTTCTTTTTGTTTTCGACTCATATTGTTTGTTTTGCCGCGTTTGTTGTGCTTTTGAATAATGCATTTCTTATTAAGTAATTAGTAATCATGTTCAACGGCAGTCGCTGGAATCAAGCCTTTGATTAGTTCTTGGATTTATATTGTGGAGGTCCTGAAAAAACGATTCGCACAAAGACAATGCAGACAAAGGATAATGAAATAGAAAATATTTATCTCGGATCATTTCTATATTTTTAGTTTATTTAAATCAGAACTTCATAAGGATAATGTACATTTCATACCATGCAGAGGTTTTTAAAGTTTATAGACTTTGGTATCAAACCAATCTCGTAGTTAAACTAACTAGAAAACCGCAACTCTTTTATAATTAGTACAGTTACCAACAAAATAATAAAACCGCATCAAAACCTGCAGAGCACGCGCCATTAGACAGCTAAAAACATTTCTATTTCGCTACACTTCAAGTTGAAAAGTACGGCGATGGACGCAAACGAGACGCCGGCCCGGCGTGATGGCGATCCTGAGACAGTGACGTGACACGGAGCGCCACCCCACCACCCCACCCGCCACCCCGGGGGTGCATATTGACCCACCCCGGATAATAAGGGGGTTATGCACTGAGGAGCGCACAAGTCGAGGCATCTTTTGTACGAATGTATGTTTTTAGAAATATAACTACTATTAATTTTCTATTGGGGAGTTTTGCGACTTCTGTTATACATTGAAGTATTGAAGGAGGGTTTTTCAATTTTTGCAATTCATTACTGGACCTTTTCGAGATTACGTACTTTAGAGTTTGAGTTTTCTGCTTGATTGAAGGCAAGTGGAAAATTTTGAGAGAAAGATTTTTGATTAAAGTATATTATGCTAGAAGTGTCTCAACTTATTACATATTTTATCGTTTTCTTTTCAATCTCATTTACTTCAGTATTTCTAATCAACTTTCATGACAGACTTTCAGAACTGAAAATTATTTGCATTTCAGAAAGAAAGCATAATCAGACCTGAAATTATTATTCAGAAGAAAAAGTGAAAACAGGACAGTATTACCCAAAAACAATAATTCCTTCTCATCACTAGGAAAAACTAAAACGAAATAAAAGTGAGTGGACGCCATGACAGCGACACGGACGGACAGGCCGTCATTTGCACAAAATTAAATACCCCTGAAAGACGGACGGGGGGAGTCCGTGCACCCCTCGGGGGTACAGATGGATTGATATCGCCTCACGATGCAGGTGGGCACATCTCGGCTCGACGATTTATAAAGTAGTGTCTTATGGTGACTGTACTTTGTGTTGTGTTTTAAATTGTAGTTGCTTAGACGTTATTTGTTGGAGGTTGCAGGTTTTGGAAAAACAGTGCAGTTTTTAATGAATTAGTATTAATAATATATCTGAAGGATTGATTATTTTTTGTTTCTAGATTAGATAAGCATTATTCAGAATCTCAAAGAAGGTACATACTATCAAACAAAATTAAATTATTAGGTTTCTTATTTACCTAATGAACCATGTATTCTACTGGTACTATTTTAAAAGTGTGATTTTTATTTGAAATAAAGAATAAAGATAATACATAATTATGTCATTTAACAAAAAACAGATTCAAACAAACTCAGCAGGCATCTAAATTAAATTAGGTATCAAATAAACCAAAACACAGATCATCCCTACTGCTAAATTCATACCAATGTAATTGAATATTGAGTGGCCTATCGTCCCAGCTCCCTTTATTACCTCAGATCAGACATAATGAAATGAATCCGAATGAAAATTCCACTCCAACACAATAAACGCAACCCTCGATTCATAAAAACAAAAAAATACCGAAATTAATAGTCAAAAGTCGGAAAAAACAACATCCCTCTCTTACACGCCATAAAAACGCGACAAAGACACATGTCCCCCCTTATTATCTTCAATTAAGAAACTCCGATAATGTACTGTGACATACGGACAAAATGTCCAAACAACGTGGACCTGCCAACACATAAAACAACTTCACAATTAGGGCTCAAGTTTAATAAGTCTTTTGCATCTAAAAAATGTACGGTACACTTTATTTAGTTCAATTTCAACCCTATTCCGGTGTGATAAAAGTTGTAGTGGCGGTAAGAGGAAAGTTGTCGTTGAGTTTTCCGTGAGTGATGACCGGTGGACGCTGAGTGATGGGCCCCTGTAACACGTGATTAGTGAATACTGCTCGCTCCCGTAATCTGGGATAATGAGTCGTGATGGTAATCATTCTGTGGTCATGGACTGAATGACAGATGACATTATTTGTCTTTTTTCGCAGAGTTACCATAGACTAGCTAATTATGTCAACTTTTTTTCACGTGTGGGATATGGAACAGGATGGAGCAATGTTTTTATTTTTTTTGTTGACGGGGACCACTCGCAGTTCAGCACACTAAGGCTGGTTACTGCTTAACCGGACTATCCTGTGGTGGCCTATAATGAATTTAAGGCCCCCAGCCAGAGCTTATGGAGCAATGTCTTAGCAGGTACTTTATTTTAGGCGTCCATTGATTGATTACTCTGTACTTCGTCGGGCATCCGGTGTACAAAAGGGGGAATGGATACTGAGAAGTGTATGCTGTACAGGCTTTGTATACGGAAGCCTGTCAAAAGTAAACATCTAAGAGGCTATCGAACCTTCGATTTTGATGAAAATTGCTTTTCATGGATAGAAAATGTTTTCAGGAGGTCTGATGTTCATAGCCTTCTTTGAAGCAACAGCAACTGACCAGTTAGGCACTTTTGGACAAGGCACCAAATATACCAGAAAATAAGCCAAACGAGAAGCAACCTTATTGTTTCTAGTAATAAAAACACTAGAACTATGTCTGGAATAAAATTGAAAATTCATCCAAAACCAACATGAATGCAATTTCAAACTGTAAACACACGTCCCTTCAGCACAGCTAAAACTTCACTCGAACGAGTCAATAAATAGGATTTGATCACAAAGCTGTCAGTTGCAAATATTATAGACACTCCACCGGAAGCGAGACTCAGCTGTCAATGTCATGCGATTGTGTCACTTCCTGTCGCGAGAGGCGATTTGACGAGGACGCGTGTCGTTCGGTTTTTAAATCAGGAATATGTTTTGTGTGTAGGGTTGTGTTTTGAAGTCAGGGTTGAAGTCGGTTTTGTCTTTTGCTGATACTGCTACGAAATCGAAGGCACTGCAAAATTTTGGGCACAAGTAATCATCACACTACTGTAAAAATAGTTTTGTCTCATGACAAAAAAATTGGTTGTCTGTAAAGTCGGTTTATCCGTAAACCGACTTTACAGACAACCAATTTTTTTCCTTCTTACAACGTCTTAACAAAACATTGATGAAATGATCGTAACGTTACAATGAGCGTAACGTTATAATGAGTCTTTTTCGTGCGTGCATCCGGCGTTCATCGATTTATTAGACGTTGTCACGTCAAAAGACAGGACATTTTTATAAGTTTGATTATGAAGCTATTTTAATTGAGTATGAGCGTCATCATTCTATAATATAATGAGTTCTGCATATAGCTTCATTATTTTGGGTGTTACCTTTTATAGACCTAGGTTCTACTTTTTTTTTAAGGATGGGAAATAATTAAATGACCTCTTTCGCCCTGGGTAGAGCATAAGGGTGTGCCAGACTCTTACTGACTAAAACCCATCCGTGTTCCTTCTAAAGCCCTTTGCGTTCCAGGTCCGCGGTTACTCTTTCGAACAAATTCCGCAACCCTGGCAGGCTCTGGCCCTAGCGGGCTCCGTCTTCTATGCAGACATCTCTTTGAGACCTAGGCCTAGGTACTACTGCGTATGTAAAATTGATAAGCTTCAGTTTTCAGACAGAATTTTGTTAATTGTTTCGTCAATTCCAGAAATTGGATTCATGAAAGTATCCCAATAGTTTTGACCATACTTTCTACAAAATCATCCTCAAATTAATATAACCCTCGATACACATTGGGAACGATAGGTTCTACCGATACCGTAACGCCGCTAGCTACAAGGTACCACATGCGTCCGGGGCGGGCCGGGACGGGCCGGGACGGATCGTACACGATTCACCTGTCCTAATATATTTCAGTGTGTTGTTGCCTTTACATATATCTTCACGGGTGTGCCGCTATGTTTACATCAGGCTGTAGAATGCAGATGTTTGGTGCAGATCTTGGGTAACTTCTTATACTGTTTTAAGCCTAGAGAATTTGCTGTGATCATCTCGCTTAACCAACACAATATTGGTCAAAATAAGATAACATTGCGCTTGTTTTAGTCAAAGGGATAGGTAGAGGCGTATCACCAATAGAAGCCGATATAGTCATCGCCATGTAATAGATTGTCATAGTCCCCTATAATGTCTTTTGACATCAACCAGATGCATATCTAGACTCAGAGCTCGGTACTGCTTTCTTTAACACAAGCCTTTGCAGGAAAAAGTTCATGAAAGTCCTGTTGTTTTGAATAATTGTTCCTTGCCAAATAAACTACACTAACAATTTCATGTCACTCCAAAAGCAAACGTACGTTTAACAGTCATTGACCATCAATGGTGCCAACTTAATTAGAGACAACACTGACACACATATCTACCAACTTAACAACACAACTTTTCCCCCTCAAATCGAGACCTCCTTTTTGTCACAAGGTGGCATGCTCCCATTAATTCTTTTTGTCTCCCACTGCAATTCTTTTTTCTTTTTAAAACAAAAACCAACCTTCATTTGCTACAACACGCGAGCTTTACATATCAACGTGTCGTCCCTGAGTTTATTTTTTTTTCCGTAGTGTTTGTAGACGCTAGAGGGTTAAGATTACTGGGAAGGTAATGAAAGGATGTGGAAATTGGATAGTGGTTCCGTAATGAGATAAATAGTGATATTAGTAGGTGGGAGTTTTAATTAGAAAGTAGAAAGTTGGTTTTAGGAGTACGATGGAGGAATGGAGAGTTAAGGGTTGGGAGTTTGAAGCTCGGCATTATTATGACAACGTGATAACAAAATAGCACTATTGCCCCGCCATTGTAAGGGAGAGGGACTAATATGTGTCAATACCATCTTGATGTCTGTGTGAGAAGGACGGAGCTATACAGAACGAATAGTACTATCTCTTTTTCTCATCATATTCAGGCTGACAATGACACGTCTTCGTAGAGGGTTGGTTGTTACAAGTGATTGAGCGTGGTTTTATGTCATTAAAACCTGCCAAGTTTAGGATAGCTTTTTAAAAGTGAATTTTTCAGTTGAAAACATCCTAACGGCCTAAAAATTTGCACCGGGCTGTGAGCAAGTATGGTGTGCTTGCCGATCTCATGCCTCGTCCATTCGAAAACCGATCTTTGCTTCTGGAACATATTCAAGCCAATATAATTATAAATTCCGTAAAGAAACCAGCCAGCATACGAGACGAGATAAATACTGGCTAAGTACTTGCATAATAATTAACCCAAACACACACTCATTAGCTTTCTTTGTTCAGAGCATAAAGGCGTGTGCACAAAAGCGAACGGATAATATTTTTTGGGCTGAGTGCATACAGGATCACATCGCGCCTTTACAATCGCCCGGCTGACGTCCGCAGACTTGCTCCGCCGCAACGGGAAGGGGATATGGTGATGAGCGGACGCGAGAGCGATTTAAAGAAAAGAAAAGAAAACTTGACTAACCTATTGACATCTAATAAAAAAAGAAAGTGTGCTTCACGGGACGCCCGACAGAAGTGATAACTTAAACTTACCTTAGTTGAACTGTTTATTATGGGAAGCATCTGTTCGAAATACAACTAGCGCTGTGGGTTAGAGTGAGAGAGGAAGAGCCTGCCTACCGCTGCCGTATGCGTAAGAGAAAGGGAAGCCAGACAGACTGGCACCGTAACGTTACGTTACGAAACGGTTTACCCTCCCATAAGAAGTTATCACTTTAAAAACCGCAAATTGATTGTGTTGCTTAGTTTAAGTTTTAAGTAACGCGAAAAGGTATTTGATTTTCTCATTTGTGATCAGGATGCATGAAAAACCATTGTTTAATAAGTATTAGTATGAAACAATATTTCGGATCGCTGTCAACAAATACGGTAAAGAAGGCTAGGTATAAGCCTATAACTACTAAGTATTTGTGATTTAAATTGAGCAAAGCGACAATCTGAAAAATTGGAACAACTTTCCTCTCTATGCAAGTGTGGGTAGTCTCTATACAATAGGGAATATGCATGATTTTTTTTTTCTACTATCTAAACAGTTTATCTAGAAGTATTCAAAAAATAATACTAACAGTTAAAAAAGAATCGGAATTGAACGAAACACAAACGAGATATAACTATTTTCAACAAATATATCGGTCCCTTTAGCGAAAACGCTGTTTTCTATGGTAGCTGTATGGTGTCATAGTATTTGACGTCACAGTTAGTATCGAACTTCTCTTTCTAATTGTCAACTTTGAAGCTTAATAACTTCATCACTAACGAAGGTATTTTAAAAATTCTTTCATAATTGTTTACTAGAGATAATAAGTATTTATTTTGCAAATAAAAAAATTGCACGCATATTCCCTATTGTATTATTAAAATCGCTCTCGCTACCTCTTATCACACACCGACCACCCTTAATTCGGCAACACATAAGCAATTTCCCGCTAGCGAAATAAGCGAATTAAAATCGCCTCAAAGCAACTTGTAGCAAAGAAACGCCTGCATACGTCGAGGGGTTTATTTTTAGCTATTTACCCCTCGGGGGGTGACTGACGAACGGTCAGCCTTTGAACGTACTTGTTTAGGGTTGAAATTTTTAATTTTAAAGTTGTCTTTTGAGTACCTGCATCTAGTTGGATTGTAGACCGGGGTGGCGTTTTTGATATGTGTTAGTGTTTATTTTGGTTTCTGCTTTTGACTTAGTTGTAACTTTTGTTGAAGTTACTGTTAGGAATGCGATTATTTTAATGGTTTTGTGCAAAACCTGAATTTTTTCATTTATAGGTACAGGGTGTTCTAGAAGTTTGTGGTCATATAATAAAGGTGGTGTCTGTAGCTGCCATAGAGTAAATAATATAAAATAAAAAAATATTGACCTTTTTCAAAAAACCCGACCTTGAGAAACGACTAATAGGTCCCCAAATTTTTTCATAATTCTAAACCACCCTTAAATATGACCACGTTCTTCTGAAACATCCTTTATTTTAGTAACTGCACTGTCCTAGAGTGACATTTTATCAGCGATAACGATTGCTGATTGTCGAATAGGACATGGGTTGACGCAGATTTTCTTCTTTGCATTTTTTACAATTGTAGGTATGATTAATATCTATAACCATTCATAATACAGATTCGCAACATCAATAGGCTCTGAGTTCAACAGCAAACGGACAGGCTTGGCAAAACTATAAGGGTTCCCCGTTGCTTTAACTACGAAACCATTAAAAGTATGGCGTCTAATTAGTTCTTATCTACACATTGGAGCCATCTCCCAAAGAAAAGTTATCTAATAAAATGTCGTGTGTGTAATTTTACCGGACATTACATCACTCAACTTAGCCACTTTTACGTAAACTTCTATCAACCGAAACATTCCTATATCATTAACTTTAATTAGTACATCCGCCATTACGATTGAGAGAACCTCATTGGTCGACATGTTTCACATAACTTCATGGATCATTATTTAATTATAAGTAGGAAAGATGCTGTAATCACAGGAAAAGAGAGTACATAAGATACTTCTTTTGCATTAAGAAGTAATTAAAAACTACATTTCATATCGTATTGGGTATTTAAGTCGAGAATGAATAGCTTACTTCAAGACAAGCGTGCTTCATCGTCGACCACATCATCGCTTACCTCAAATTAGGCTGAGTGCCAGCACTTTTTGAACGTCAAAGTTCTATTTAAAGACAGTCCCCCAAAACGCCCGCCCGTCACCACTTCATAGTGTTTTAGCTGGGGAGAAGAAGTGGCGCAACAACCTCCCTAGCACACATCTGTCTGTTATATAAGTTTTAAAAACTCAAACGCGAGCTTATCAACTTTATTCCCCATAATCAAGATTTATTTATTTACGAATTGCATCCGAGTTTTATCAGAACCGGTCCAGTAGTTTTTGAGAAAATTGGCTGTGACAGAGGGACAGGCCCACAGATAGACGAGTGATCCTATAAGGGCGAGACAAACTTCAATTTGCGTGGCCGTGTGGCACAAACAGGATTTTAGTATGAAACCGAATGTATCGTAAATTCTGCGACTCACAGCAAAAAAAATATCGCTTGTTTGTCCTCGCCCTAATGATTAGTTTCATATTATTACATTTTGAATTCGAACGTTCTATGATTTTCATTTGTTATAATGAAGAATTCCCTTCGTGATAGGTTATTGTTTCATGTTCACTTAGCGTGAGGTTTTTCTGGCACGAAACCCTTTGATAAGCACCAAGATACTGAGAATTTCAAGGGGAATTGATGGTTTTTAAAGGGAGAAATATCTAGACTTTTTCTAAGTATGTCCGTTTCGGCTTTCAGTCTAACTGGATCTGTGTAGCTGAATACCAATACTTTAAATGGAGCTAATGTAAGCCTGACGACGACGAACACAGTTCCTGGATAATAAGATATCTTTAGGTAAAACTGTTGGTCAGATTTCCGAACTTGAGAACTTTAAAATAATCTGAAAGCAAAATCCACCATCCACTTAGCGTCCATTCGAACTCCTTTGAAAACGGACCATTCTACAGTCCCTAATCAAATTCGTACAGTCCACAACAAAAGTACATTGTAAAAAGACGAGCAGCTCATTAAGTACAATCGTTAATTGCGCAGTCAAATCGAACGCTACCTAACTTCATTACATTCTTTCGTTAATACGACATCGGATGGCTCCGTCCGGCCCGGTCGGCGAGTTATGCAATGAGCACCCTCCCATTCCGATCACGTGCGAAACGGACCGGGGGCTGCTAATTAAAAATCGAAGGATTTTTGTTACTAACTGTACTTGTTAGGTACCCGGAGAAGTATCGATGGACTCGAGTTTTTTGTCGATCGCGATAACTCGCGTATAGATATCTCGAGGCCCTAAAACGGAAGCGTGTCCGGGTTTTGTGAACGGTAGCATATAGATAACTGTAGCCTTGGGTGGAATAGGTTCTTGTTATTTTGGAGATTTCTGTCGATAGATATGAATTTTTCGAGTTTCATGACGTTTGCTGATATTGGGCTGAGATGTTCAAGATACGCTTTTCTTTTTTAAGGTAATTTTCCCTGTCCCTGAATAAAGATGGAAAGTCAGGCTTTTTCGTTTTCTTAATTTATTTATTTATTATATACTTTATTGTACACCTCGTAATAAAAACAGGGCAATCAAACATAAAATAAGTGTACAATGGGCGGTCTTATCGCATAAGGCAATCTCTTCCAGACAACCTTTGGATGGATTGAACGAAACTTAATTTGATTGTTCTACCTAAACATATAGCTTCTACCTACACTAATGACCTAACATTTCAATCTACAAGGTTCATAGAATTTGAATCGCTTTCGCTCATGAATTACACCCTACATTGTAAGCGCCTGCTCGTTTTCAATCGACCTTTAAAACTGAACCTATAATTTTATCAGAGTAAAGAATAGTTGATTATCAAAGTATAAAAGAAATACTTGAACATTTTCCCAAATGCCGCAGCATCACAATTTTACTTACTCGACTTTTCTACTTCACAGGTCAACACGAAAATTCTGTCCAATTTAAAACAAAAAACGACACATTCCTGAAAGCACCTACGCGAAAAAAATATAAATAAAATATATACTCAAGTCAACGTCCTACATACAACAACTTGTACGTATTTCTTTACTATTACAGCCCCCTGCCCCCCGCCCCACCTTACACTCCGGATCTCATGCTTACAAACTGTCGCATTACCGGTCCATCCTTGCCGACAATACCCTGACAGTCCTCCTCAAAACTCAACTCTATCACCCCGCAATAAGGACTACATGTCGCGAAAATGTGACTGCGGAACGCAAACGAGAAAACTTGTCAATGCAAATTGAACTATATATTCAGAAGCTAAGGTTGAAGTTTGTCTGTAGTGCACTCGGTATGGTAATGATAATTCTAAGCAAATGCCATAAGGAAATAAGCTGAGTGGTTTCTTTTGGAATTGTTTACTTGAGAAGATTTCGTTTAGGTAAACAAAAGGTGGACAATGACCATGGGGTGGTGACACATCGCAGGCTTTAGTAGTCAGATTACCAAGCGGCAAGTGATGGGAGACAGATTACTAACATATAGACAGCTGAATTTATAAAGGCTATGCGAATTGGGAGAAGAAGAAACAAAGAATTAGTTTTATTCCAAGTCGAATCTGCATGGCTTTACCAGCCCTAGTTTTCATTTGGTCTCATATACCACAATGCTTCTCTCTTCACCAAAATCATTCCGAACCTGAGATGTCAACAACTGGACAAGGGCCACTAATAATATCAACACACTTTCGATGATTAAAAATGTAGCAGTGTAAAATTTGTGCACTGGATCCTACCCTCCATTGTGATCTCTCTCTATCACTCAAAGGTTTGCTGGTAGAAAACTCATTTCTGAGTTAAGCTTGCCTTTGTACATGAACTATTTAAATCACTGTGAATTAATATAAGCTGTTATGGTGTACAATAAAGAATTAAAGAAGACACTTCACGTCAACTAATCTGATTGCCAAGATATAAAGGCAATGCTTGGCAATGAGATTGGTTATCCTGCAGTTCACATAATACTGCCGCCCAGCCTGCAAACATTTATCTAGGGAGAAACAGTTGCAGTAACTGATAATAAAGTCATCTATTCCACAATTCCATTAAATCAAACGACAACTAACACCATCAATGGCTTCAATACAATGCTAAAAACATAATGTAACTACAGCATTATTCAGGTACGATAATCTACTTAAACCAGCTACCGTCTAACTGACATCAGCACCAGCTACTGCTAGAACCAGTTACGATTCCAAAACTGTCAATATTTACAAGGTTATCAACACAAACTATCGAATAAAGAAACCGAGGCAATCATTGTAATCGGCCGGTTACAAGACAATGCACTACCACAATAGAGGGCCATTCTGCCAGCGCTCAGTGCTAGCGACCAATCGCGTTGAGTGAAAACTGCCATAAACGGCTCTGAATAGCCCTGCCAGATCAGTACGGAGACGCGGAAGTAGGTAGAAAGGTTCTGCATCAGTGAGGCTTTGAAATGGCTACTGAATTGTAAAGCCGGTAGTCGGTTTGATAAGGATGTTACTACTGTAACAAGATTTGCAAAGGAGTCGTTTTAGTATTATTATGTTGTTCGGGTATAGTAGAAGATGCCGTATCAGATGAACTTAAGATATCACTGTACAATAAGCAGTTACTTATGAAGAGCTAACTTGCCCTAGATTCCCGTTTCAAACCAACATGAAACTTAATGAAAAATCAGTAAGAAAACAATACCTTTACACAATTTATTTTAAACCTCCATTAAAGTAATTCAAACAGCAATCTCGCAACTAATTCAATAAACAAGCCAGCTATAACCAGAGAAACAGGACAAACATCAAAATTTAAAATCGCTTTCGCAGAAATTGAGGATAAGAGAAACAGTACAATGTGACTATTAGCAGTAACTTATTATAGACAATTTCCTACGTTGGTACGCGACCAATCGGCCTGAGTGAGAACCGCTATAAACGGAAACAGTTACGGAACGGAATTATGGAATAAGGGAGTCTTTGGACCGAGGCCCTGGATCGGGACGGTGACATCTTTGCCTAGTGTGCCGAATAATCTGGGAGTGTTGGCAGAATTGTGTTTTAGAAATGGTACAATTATATTAAAAGATTATTCATTCATGTCCCGGTCATCATTAGTCTTGATATCCCAATGTATATGACGATTGAGGAAAACAATTCTGGTCATTATGGTATTACTCATCATCCTGCTGGCCTAAACCCATTTTTTAGGGGTCGGCTCAGTATGTCCTGTTCTTTCGTACATCTCTATTTTACCATAGTCACTTTCTTTCTAGAAATATTATCGTTCACACAATTCATCGTATAGTTTCCTTCGTATCTTGCAAAAAATTGGAAGAAGCGAACTCTGTAGGTACTATCTCTACGTTATTATGATACACACTTTTGACGTAGTGCTCTCCATTCACATCTTTAAAACATCATCAGTAAGATTCTCGGCAAAACCAGAACGATCTTGAATCTCATCGGTATTAAGTCCATCGTCAAAATGTTCAACGATATTTTAATAGTCACATCATTTATTATCATCTTTCACCGTAGTTTTTTTGCTTTTATCCTATGCAGAACCAGCGTTACCAAGTGAATATTTAAGGGGAAATGTAATCATTTGAATCACTACCATCCTTACTCCTAACTTAAAACAATAGTACCTCTACATTTCCTTATCTGCATTATTACTACAATACTGTTCTAAAACCCGTCTAACTCCACCTTATCCATCCTTTAATTGGTACTGGCCCAGCTAATGTTGCTAGGTAAAATACGACCGTCGCATCTGTGTAAGTGCGTTGTTTATTCTTTGGCCTCTTTAGGAATTTACGTCCTATTGTTTTCGAGAAATGTTTTAGGTATCGAAAAGGTCAGTGACTTGACTTTGATGCACTAGTTAAGTACGTACTGGGTTTTAGTTAAACTTTATGGTTAAGGTTAGGATGACCCATAGGTTTAAGTGATTGTTCTGGAACTCTTTAAATAATTGGTTGGAAGAGGTGCTTTTTTTCTTGGCTTTTTCTTTTCTGATATTTTTTTTTTCTTTTGTACACTTGTTATTAAACTTAATTAAATTGTAAATCTTGTTTTTTAGTAACTGAATTACTGTTAATTCTGATGAAGAAATAACGTTTTGAAACCACTTCCTTAGCCTGAATTCTATGGGTTCATATTTTTTTTTATAATTGAATATAATCAACTGGGTTACTTAAAATCACTAATCTATAACGAATTGTTTCTTTACTGTCAAAAAATCATACTGTCGCTGATTAACATGGGCCCAATTTTATCCCGGAAAAATGCACAGTTACTGTGGCATAAACTACGTATTTGATTCATGGGAAAAGCTAGGGGTTTCTTTTTCGCTTAATTGCTTCAATAACATGATAAGTCGGACTATTCATTTTTTTTTGTCGTTTTTAGGAAAATTAATTTTTACAATGCGGTTTCATTTTTCAAATAAAAAAAAATAACAGTTGGACTTATCACGTTATAGAAGAAAGAAGCGAATTCAAGAAATATTTATATGAAATTGGAAAAGTCGTTTTTCCTTAAGTTTTCACAAACAAAACTTTCTCTCATATTATAGGCATGGTAAATACAGAAGAAATACTAGCTGTCCAATCTAAGTAAGGTATGAAAGCCTTCCACATTAGTATTCAGAAACTTGTAACTTGATATTATTTCCACATCTCCTTTTCCCAGGATTTTGTAGGTTATGATTTTTTTCGCAGAACTTAGACATTAGACAAATTATTGTGGTAATATTGATATTATTATAATAAGCTCCTAATTCATATTTAATTTAGGTATTAAAATGTTCTTATTCTGATTTAACTAAGTACTAGCTGTTACCTGCGTCTTCGTACGCGTATTGCCCGCTTTTTCCGTTCCCGCAGGAATTTCGGGAAATCCTCTCTTAGTCCCCTACAGATTGTAGGAAAGCTTGATGCTAAATTTCAGCCTTATATGATCAGCAGTCCTCCTAACTAAGTACACGTTAAAATGCAATGTCAAAAAATTCCTCCGCATTGCTGTTGACTGGAAGTATGCCAATTGCCGGCCGACTGGCGGCATTGCCACGTTGAATGGCAATGCTTACCCTCTATCAAAGGCTAAAGCCAAAACTTGGATCAAGCGAAGTAAAAACTAGACGTAAGCTTCTTGTATTAAGTTCTTTCAGAAAGTAAAACAACGCTGGTTTCTTATTTATGCACATTATAATTGACTGACAGCCCTGTTGGTCGAGTGGTTAGTGTCCCTGACTGCTAAACCGGAGGTCGTGGGTTCGATTCCCACCCAGGACAAATCTTTGTGTGATGAGCATGATCATTTGTCTGTGTGTAATTTGTCTATAGTATGTATGTATTTAGAAATATATAAGTATGTTTATCAGTTGTCTGGTTGCCATAGCACAGGCTCTGCCTAGTTTGGGATCGGATGACCGTGTGTGAGTTGTCCCAAGATATTATTATATTATTTTTTATTATATTTAAACAATTCTAACTTTCTTCAATAATTAAATCGGTACCAACCAATTTCAAAATTATCGAATACTTCTTATTCGAAATCGATTAAGAGAAAATTCTTATATCGATATTACGGTGGACAAATTATGTAAATAGAGGAAGGTATCTTCAATCTACAAGAAGTTAATGGGTGGATAGACATAGAGGCTGCTGGCTATAAAGATATCAATCAAGCTGAAGTTAGGGACATTTTGTTGTTATTTCAAATGGTCTTGTACCATTAAATTAGCATTGGAATGGTACCGGCGCATTCCCATAAGATCACGGTATCGGTACTGTGTGGTGGTGCAAGTCAGAAGCGTTTGTTGAATTGGTTTTTATAATCATAATAAAACTAGAATTGTCAATTTTGGTTAAATGCAAGGTCTTACAGCACAAGTAAAGCGAAAATTCCGAAAAATTAAAAAGGTTTTAATTTAAGGTAAATTTAGGAACTTACAAGTTTTCGCGAAAATCTAAATTTGCCCATATCTTTCTATCGCGTTGTCTCACCTTGATTTTAACACATCTAATCGGGACTATAGACCTCACTATCTGGTATAATTTTCAACTTGCTAGGTGCAAATAAATTATATTCTATTCTATTGTATTCTATTCCTGAGAAAATCGGTGGTGACACACGGACAGACGGACTGACAGACGAACAGACAGACAAGAGGGTGATCTTATAAGTGTTCCATTTTTACCTTTTGAGGTACGGAATTCTAAAAATATACGAGTCTATGTCTCAAGTGTTTATAAATAAGTTCTTGCCTTTGGTGGCTAGATTACGAGGCATTCTCGATAGCAAATACAGTCAGTAAATAGTACCAGAAAAGACCATTTATTTTCGTTCGGTGCCTTTTAGATCCTATTTTTTAGGTATTAACGATGTCTACTAAACTTAACTATTTCCATTGAATGCGATGTTATAACAACATGTGTACTTTTCAGAAGAAAAGTGATATTATTATCAAACGTTTAAAAGCAGCGAGTGTTCGGCACCCCGACTATTAAATGATTGAATGAGTGAAAGACAGAAGAAACATGAATGAATTCATACTTTATTTGCGCACAAAGACATACATATGTCTGGGCAACTTCTCTCTGTAGGGCTGTTTGGAAAAGCTTCGAAGTTTTTCTTATTTTAAATTGTTATAAAACATCCAACGAAAATAAATCAAAAAGACTTACCAAGAAACCAAGCATCCATTTTTCTTAATTTTCTTCTACAAACAATGATTTTGAAAATAACCAATTCAAAACAAAGATTTTTTTTGCCCAATCACCTTCATACAACTTCCCGTACCTCACTATCAAATCGCTACCTCTCCTAACTTGCACTGTGCGCGCGTCTCTCAATGACCTCTCTATAAATGCAGTGGGAACTCAGTACAGATTACTTCTAACGCACAATACCCGTTACGGAAAGCTACCGCACTGCCAAGCTTACACGAATCAATCGATTGACATCTCATGCTAGTCTTATTGCTTGTAATTACTGAGTAGTGATTACCATTTAGCTGGTTCCCATGATACTGGGCAGAAACTCAGCTAAGTATATAAGTCGTTTATTCAAAGTATAAATACTAACACTCATCATCTTCCTGCCCTTATCCCATGTTACTTGGGGTCGGCGCAACACGTCTTTTTCTTCCATTCTGTCCTGTCAACCGTCACGCTACCACTAACTCCCTTTTCTTTCATATCACTCCTAACACAATCCATCCATAAATACTAGCAACTAATGGAGTTATTAATATGCTTTTTATAAAATCTCTCTGTTAGGGAAAATCATTATGCACTTTATCATCTGCCTAGCCTTTTCCCAACTATATTGGGGTCGGCTTCCAGTCAAACCGGATTCAGTTGAATATCAGTATTTTACGTGGAGCGGCTGCCTACCAGACCTCCACAGCCCATTAACTGGGTAACACGGTACTCCTTGGCAAGACTGGTGTCTGATTATCTGGCTTCTGACTATCCGTAACGACTGCCAAAGATCTACAAATGACAGCCGGGACCAACGGCTTAACGTGCTTTCCGAGGCACGGAGGAGTCTCGGTATGTTAAGATGGTCACCCATCCACAGACCAACTTCGGCAAGCGTTGCTTAACCTTGGAGATCGACCCGTGCGGCCGTTATTATTTAGCCACGAGCTCCTCCTATGCACTTTAAACAGGAAATAAAATAAATATGCGACATTAAGTGGAAAATGTTTATACGACAAATATAAGTACTTGGGTTCGTGAGAGACAAATAAAAATGAATAGCCGTATATGTAGCTACGGCTTAAAACGCAAAGTTTTATTTTGGGACCTGAATTAATTTCCTACGAGCAAAAATATTCACGTTTATAGGCTTTCTGCCTAAAGCTCATTGAGTACGCAATCGATATATTCTTTCATTTAACATTTCAACAGTATTAATTGCATGTTTGCCCTTGTCGACAAGAAGAATTTTCAAAAAAGCAATTGTCTTTGGAATTCGGTTGTGAAAGAATATGTGATTTAATGAGAAACGCAATCCCCTATTGCGTTTCTCATTAAATTTAATTAATAATAATAGTGTCAAACAAACTTAAAGGAAAAGTCAAGTTATATTAAATTTACAAATAACCATCGATTTACTTAATAAATACGAGTTCGTCATTCCAATTTACTAAACAAATCAATAATGAAAGTTATTTACTCGTCTACCATGACACTCATACCTTAGAAGACCTTAGAAAGTCAATTACACCCCGACATTACAATTTCAATCAAAGAAATACCGATGACATGATTCATTCAGACACGAAGTCCATAACTTGTGCACTAAACGACTTCGACTTCGGCTTCGACTTCCATCAACATAAGTAAGTAGCCACAACTAGACGAACTACGAAACTAATTACAGATTAAATTAAAATGATTCACGAATATAACGACTTGTGCATGGCTTATGCCTGAGGTTCTCAACCTTTGGTAGAGCGATAGAATACACGATATTGAATGTATGTAACCTAAGGGCCAAAACTACTTAATCTTTTAAGCAACGGTCGCATTCGTATTTCATTCGTAGTCTGTCAAAATGTAGAGAAATTAGAGGTGTTTTTGATAGATTGCGGCTGAGATGCGAATGTTTGATAAGTACAATTGGCCCTCAGTTCTTTAGTATTTTTTACTTCACCACAATCTTTGAAATTAGTGTTAGCCTCAGTTACAATTTAATATAATAATAACAATAAATTAATAATACATTTGTTATTGTTGTTACAAGGTGTTACAGCTACATAATATACGTCAATTACATTCTGCTGTTTTCAGCGTACAAATATTTCAAAGAATTATAATTGAGTTTGTTATAAGAACAAATGACAAGTTACGTTTACGCGTCAGGTCCTAATGAATACTTAAACAATATCCGCTCAGAGGTTGATATATTTCTATTCAAAGCTTGACTTAGCCCAAGAGACTTGGAAAAGTTTATTTATGCTTCTTTGAGCTAGGAAAGCTAATCCAATCATTTGGAGACAGACAAAGTCTCACCTGACATTCGTAAGATACAGTAACAGTAAGAGGGAATATGCATGCATTTTTTTATTTGCATAATGAAATACTTAGTGGCTCTAGTACGGGTGTCAGCACTGTGATGATTGCCTGGAGGACACGGTGGAGCATACGGTGGAGGTCTGCCCTGCTTGGGCTGAGCACCGCCGTGTCCTTGTCGAGGCGATCAGCGGCGGCGACCTCTCGCGACCGGCCCTAGTTGAATCCATGGTCCGGAGCGATGAAGCTTGGGAAGCGGTCACCTCCTTCTGCGAAGCAGTAATACTAGCGAAGGAGGAGGCGGGCCACGCGAGAGAAAGGCAAGACCTTCGCCCCAACCGCCGCCACAGGAGATGTCAGCATAGAAGACGGGGCCCTTTAGGGCCAGAGCCTGCCAGGGTTGCGGAATTGGTTCGAAAGAGTTACCGCGGCCCTGGAACGCAAAGAGCTTTAGAAGGAACACGAATAGGTTTTAGTCAGTAAGAGTCTGACACGCCCTTCCGCTCCACCCAGAGCGGAAGAAGCCATTTGATGATTTCCCATTCTAAAAAAAAAAAAAAAAAAGTGGCTCTAGTAAACAATTTTTTTTTTTTTTAAATACCTTCATCAGCGACGAAGTTATAAGGTTTCAAAGATGACAATTAGAAAGAGAAGTCCGATACGAATTCTGACGTCAAATACTATATCGCCTATACAGCTGCTATAGAAAACGGCGTCTCCGCGAGAGAGACAGATATATTTGTTTAAAATAGTCATATCTCGTTTGTTTTTCGATCAATTTTGATTCTAATTTCACTGCTAGTATTCTATTTTTGTATATTTTCAGATAAAGTGTTAAGATAATAAATATTTTTGTTATGCATATATTCCCTATTGAATATGACGGCAAGGTTGGTGCGCGTAACACAAAGAATACAAAAAGGTTGAGTACCACTGGTATACAGGGTGGGGTCGTCAGTCCCCATAAATCGTACAGACATACAAAAATGATATTTTGTTATTTAAAGGCACTAGTTAATTTCACATTGGACGATAAATCACTCTTTTAATGGGTATCTGTTGAAAAAATAACTCCAGCGTTCTTACTATTTTGTTAATGAGATTTTTTTTCGTTTCTTAATATGGAGATATCATTTTAAGTTGCGGGATAGCAAAAACTGCGTGAAGGTTAGAAGTTACCATGTTATTGGCTCCTAAGTTTCAAGATGGCAGTATCGTATTGTACTTGCTTTGAAATACCTACTTTGATGCAGTGAACCCTTTATCTCGTTCCTTGACAGTCAGTCCTCTTTACTTTTAATAACGATTAATAAATCTCTGAAAATGGGCATCAAGTCAAAACAGAATTTAAAATCAAACGTTTCTAATTAATGCCCAGTTGGTATTTACTTTAAAACTACTTCTTATGTTACATGACATCGAATTCCATCTTGATGTACTTACTCACCAGAGAATGGGCAGCAGCATTCTCTGTACATTGCAACAGCTACACTGCGATTGCCAACCCACCTACCAAGCGTGGCGATTATGGCAAACCCCCTCTTTAGGGTAGGCCGATGTCCAGCAGTGGACCTTATTCGGCTGATGATGATGATGATGATGATGTGAACTTAGACATAACGCAGGGTACTTTGTTCTTGCAATGCATTATTTGGTGTTACTAACATACTACAATATCCATGACTATACCTTTTTCCTCATTGAGCTCGTAAACTTGGTTATCTTCAACAGTATGAACTATAAATCTTTGATGTGCAGGTACAACAATAACTTACTATGTATCAAACGTGTCATGGTTCTCAGTTTTATGAGAGAAGTAGACGTTAATGAGGTTAACGCAGTTTTGTAGGTTTATGAGTTTTTAGAAAAGCCATCACACAGTTGATCGGAATGTTTTTGTGAAATAAAAGCAACCGTCTTGAATAGACAAAAGTCTCTGGTTTTTCCCCGATTTTTGGTAACTTGTTAAAACTGTCAAAGTAGCTGCTAGAAGCATCGTGTAAAGTTTGATTTACGTATGTTCAAAATAAGTAAGATTTATGCTTTAGAAAATACAGTTCTTATAACTCCTGTCCATGTTGTGCCTTTTATAAGAACAGAAGTAGAGTAGTAGAGAAGTAGAGTAGTAGTAGTTCCTACTAGTCATAAGCATTTAGGATTTAAGATAACATTCAGGATAAGAATGCTTGGAAACATTCTGGTCCTGCTCCATAGGACAATCAAGGGTGTAGACAAAATCAAACTGGTTGATTTATGTATTAACTTTATAGATATACTGTTTCTTTTTTTTTGTTTTTATTTTTCTGTTGACTCACACACTGTTTAATTAATGGTTCTAATATTTGTAAATATGTGAGTACCATTTACCTAAATTTCTTTAGAAAATGAATAAGTTTACCTCTGCTGGTGATACTTTGTTCTTATAAGTAGCATACTCTGGGTGCATCGTCCTTACATAATATTAAATAAATGTTTGTATACCAAATTTTCTAAAATCATTATTTGAAAAGAGTAACTATGGAGTTTCTTGTCCGTTCTTCTCCATAAGAATCTACCTTTCCGAATGGACAGTAGAGTCACTTTATTAATTTAATATTATTATTTTACTGAACTGTAAATGATGACGTTCAAAAGTGCCGTTTAATGGCCTAATTGAAATAAACGTTTTGACTTTGACTTTGACTTTTTACAAGTTCACAAAATCGAATTATCTAGGACTAAACTGAAACGACAGCGTCGACTAATTAATACGGTGCAGAATAACCTTAAATAAGTATGGATATTCTAGTGCCTTCTACAACCACCTATATTCTCCACCATAAACAAATCTAAAATTTGACTTGAAACAACAAAACATATTTCTAAATATAACTCTAAATCTTATGCTGTTCCCATAAATTCCCAGAGCACAAACCCCGGGGCTGTCAGTCCGTCTGTGTGGAGCGTAACTCAGGAACTGACCAGTCTTTGTTTTATCATGATCTGCCATCGCCTGACGCGCAATAGCGCAGTGAAAGATTGGAGATACAAAGATCCACTTTCAATATAAATCTTTTAGTATCAGTTGCACGTCAGTTTTGCTTGATATATCGTAATGAAGGTTCGGGAGTTTGTTTTGGTGCTGAGTTTCATCAGGCTAGCTGATTCAGTCGAGGTACTTGGAATGCCTTTGTGATTGACCAATACCTAGTTGGTTTGAGAAGAATGGGATTACTGTTATTATTTGAGTGTGTCTAAAATATGTATGGGACAACCCAATCACAATTTAAGTTCCCTACATAACCTCTCACCAACTCTTTATTGTTTAAATGCAATATCATAATTTGGATAAATCCTATTCTTGATTAAACGTGAGTTTTATAAACTATTTCAAGAACTCACATACGATTTTCCACACTTCGTCGTCTTACCAACTTTTAACAAAAAGTACTAAACAAAAACTATGTTTCTACGTAACCACGACCATAACCATCACTTCCGAATTGTTTTTTAATTATTTAAATTGTTCTCACATATAAAAGCAACAAAGTTAATGTAACCAGGATTTTTGTAAACATAAAATGATTTAATAGAGTCTCCGTGGAGTTTCTTGTACGTTCTTCTCCATAGAGATCTACGCTTTGGAACGTGCAAATAGCTTTATGTTTTGACGGACTGAAATTCAAAACTGCCTGTTAATGGTTTATTTAAAATAAATGCTTTGACTTTGACTTCTTCACCTCCTAAATCAGCCCTAACTTAACTTTTAAACACTTATAACTCCAAAACCACTTGATACGTTCCCTTATCAATAAAATTCAAATCCAACTGTCGTAAATCACCAACTGATTGATACGTTGACATACGTATAAAATACTTGGTAAAATCAGAACAAAAGACTTTTTACGCTATAAACTGGTATTTATATGGTGGAACAGTCGCAAATCACAATGTTTTCCGACTAGACCCTGATAGGAGTCGCCAACGTGTGGCTGGTTTTAAAAAAGGATAACTTAAATGAAAGAATCAGTAAACTTGAAAGTTTTCGCACTTGGAGCCTGAATTATAAAAACTCTGTTGTTTTAAATCATATGAAATAGAAGCATGAAAGTTGACACTTGAGCTTTCAGGGGTAGCAACTTCAGAAACTTGAAGGAGTTATAAAATCATCATCACTAAAATTCATGCACTCCATTCGATCACGTCTTCATCGAAGTATCAACCTGTTGAAAACTTAACCAACAATCCAGATGTATCCTTCTCAACGTCTAATTATAAAATAATTAAACACAGAACAAAAGGAATCTTATTAAAAATCCCCATATATTCCTCACTAACAGCTCCTACATCCTTTTAAAAAACAACGTCGACACGTTGAGCGGCCCTGCGTAGATCAAGATGTGCGTTACTCGGGCTGCGCCGGCGCACGACAGATTTATGTGAGAGGATGCCCGCCGACCCATCCCCACCACGATTAGATAATAATTAACTAGTTTTAACGCTATGTCTTTTTAGGGTTAGAATTGGTTTGGGAGAGTGGAGGGCCGATTGATTTGGGATGAACGATATTTGGACAACGAATATTTTTGTCGAAGCTTTCTCCATTTCCTGCCTTTGCTGGTTCTGATCTCGACCAAGCAGCTAAGCCTAATCAGTTGATGATGATGGTTGAGTGGTGCCCTAGATTATCGTTAGACACTAAAAGAAACAGATTTAAATATAACTCGAATCCTGTAAGCATTGCTGTGTTTTGACTGCACGTTACTGAGTGATCGCCAGATCTCAATCAAAACAGATCAAGGAACCAGATACTGAGAAATACCTCGTCTAATTCATTGCAATTCTAATAAATGACAAAATAAAAACACATTCCGATATAATCGGCAAACAAATCGACACTTAACTCGATCATTAGTCAGTAATACCCGAAGACATCTTGTAACAAGTCCACAATCAGTTTCAGATTAGTTGCAAGTATTTATAATGTTGTTTTAGTAGCTTTCATATAGAAAGCGATGCGCTAACTCACCTAGCCTGGCTTTAAATTACGCTAAATGGGACCATACATCCACCGGCCTTATCTCCGCGCCATATTTGAATACAGGGTGTGAAATCTCGCTAAAGAGCTACATTAAGTTGCAAATTACTGAAGATAGTTTATTAAGATTTGCTTTTGATTTTCTTGGGTGCGTTCGTCCGTGATTTGTTGGTAGGGAAGTGTTTGTTGGTTCGTTCGTTTTGTTCGTAATAAATGCATAGATATATCTAAATGTAAGTGAAATATGTCACCCTCTTTGTATACATGGTGATAGTATTTTAACTGCTACTCAAAAGCAATATCCTGTGACAGGTTAATTTTTAATTCAAAGTGATTTTGTGCAAACAAGCCCATATTTTTCATTTAATTCATTTACAATGTCACCTCCTGATTATATTGCATACGAAAAACTGAGGAATCTCAAAATAACGCCCACAATTTACATACACGACACATCAGATCGTAAACTTGTACATGTTATTAGATAGTTTGTTGCATGTGAAATATTCATCGGCCTACAATGTTGCCGTATGCGGCGTCATCACGGCACAACATGGCAACACTATTCTACATATCTATGGAATTATATAATAAAATACGACTGTCATCCGTCATAGTGTTGCAACCCGGATCGAGTCCTAGCCGACACGCAATCGTAAATCTGGCTCAGCACTGACGCGTCAGTCATACAAATCATTCAAACTCTCTTGAAACCCGATCGTAAATACGTCTGAGTGTAGCATTAATCATTTTGAATACAGAATAAGAAGTGCCTCGGGCGTACGCGATTGGTCGTCACTAAACGAACAATTATTCAAATGGCGCGCTCCGATTGGTCGACGACCGTTCGGTTTTTTACGTTGACAGAGTGATGGATTCGACCCTTCGACTCGTGCGCAGTTTAGTACCCATTTCATTGTTGTGTGCGTACGTTTATGTAGCGTGCGAGCTATCAATCTCCGTCTAAAAGTAAATGCTTCGAGTTTTTGTGCTCTTATTTGCGATTGCAACGTTTAACATCTTTTTGTGCAATTAACGCGGTGATAAATTATTTTTTTACTTTTTTTATTGATAGCAATAAAATAAAACCTTTGTAAAGACCGCAACACGTAAAAAAGACTCTAGACATTTATTTTATGCGTTCGCACACGTTTTATGCGTTAATGTGGCTTCTAAAACTTGTAAGGAGAAATATTTGCTGACCGTTTTATATAACTTGCACATTCACACGCATTAACTGCAATAAAAAGGGATCTGAAATTTAAATTCCATTTGTACCACTATGCCCTCATGCACTATGGTCTCTATCAGGAAAGATTACATGCTGTATATCAGGAGTCACTGTCACATTCGAAATAGTCAACTACCCGCATCGGAGTCGATAAGTGTCGACTATTCGATAGCGTATCTGGGCGATTTATCCGAGTAGAATATCGATACCCGGAAGCACCTCTGGACGGCGAGAAAATGGCGGCGCTCGGCCCTCCGCGATTGGCCGGAGCGGCGCGCGCGCACCTTACATCTGTCACTAACTATTACCTTTTTATGTAGGAACTTTACGAGTAAGTTTATAACCTCGGACGCCCATCGCGAAGCGGTGAAAATATTTAAACCCCATAAATTTTTATGGTTTAAAATAAACGGTAATGGGGAGTTATGTATAAAATACTTGTAATGTATGTGACTTTATCAGTGGTCTTGATTGGTTTAGAGCTGTGCGGGCCCTTTGAAGTTTTAACGCGATTTTAATTGATGGTCATTAGAGTTTAAGTATGAGCTTCTTATAGATAAATTCTGAAGCTTCTGCTGGCGTTCCTGAGATCAAATATTGGACACGAAGAAGTATTTATTTATTTCATTGAATATTTTAAAGTAAGTAATAAAAGTAATGACGATGATTGGATTCCTCGCTGTATTATTTTTATTTCCAATATATTAAAGAGATAAAGCTATAAATTGTCCGAAGTATAAAATTAAAATATAAAGTTTAAATGCATTGTCGTGCTAATGTCTTTAGATAAAATTATATTACATACAAAAAAAAGTAGTAACTATATTTTGAATGATTTCGTTTTTTAATAACATTTAACTTACACGAAAACTTTAGGTTTCTCGTTATTTTCAAAACTGCACTGGACTTACCTGGAAAGAGAAAAAAAAACAATAATTAATTACAATCCTTAATTTATTAACTACTAGCTACCGCCCGCGGCTCTGCCCGCGGCTCCGCCAGCGTTAATGTTCTTAATTATCCCAAGGGAACATATGTACTTTCGGGATGAAATTCTATTATTCCAGTTTATAACACTGGTCAACAAAAACACACTTTTTGTGTGTCACAAGATTTTTTTTAACTAATTATGTTAAGAACATGCTTAAGTATCATAGAACTGAAATTAGAATTATTGAGACAAATTATCCCAATTATACTTTCGGGATGAAAGTCTATTATTCCAGATTATAATCAACCGCTGTGCCATATTTTTTTTATTTTGTGCTTTATTATGTGCCATGCGTGTTTCATGTAAGTGCTAAATAAATATTATTCTTTCTTTCTTTTCTTTTCTTTTTTATATTTTATCAAGATCCGTTCAGCCGTTCTGACGTGAAAGAGTAACAAACTTTCGCGTTTATAATATTAGTAAGGAAATAAGGATGACGGTACATAAAATGCAAACCCCTGTTGTTTATAGATGATTTGTAAAAGCACGAAAAATAATAAAAAAAGAGAGAAAATTTCTATTTGTCTTCCGCAAGAGCTTATCATGTACGAAGGTAACATTAAAAATGTTCTGTAGGGTGTCGGAAGTATAAGAATATCACCACCCCATCACTCGTAATAGGCCACTAAGGGACTCACCAGAGAATGGGCAGCAGAACTCAATCTGCAATCGCCAACCCGCCTGCCAAGCGTGGCGATTATGGCGAACCCCCCTTGGGGAAGGCCTATGTCCAGCAGTGGACGTCTTTCCATGATGATGATGATGATGAACAATACAAATTCTCGGATCAAAACTTACCTAAACATTTTCTTAAGAAATTTCTACAGAAAACCGTGACACTAAAACAATACTTCTTAAGTAAAAAACCTGCCCCACAACCACAAAACATTTACAAAAAAACCAACAAAAACATAATTCTCCTTCAGTCTCTCCTGAAAATAACTCGCAATACTTCAAAACTGACACAAGTCTTACACAAGCTTAAGTTTCAGTCTTTCAGTCGTGACAGTGAAGGCTTTAGCAGGACACGTTTCCGGTTCCGGCTGGCAATTAAATCTTTGTTTAACGAAGAAAACTTAATTAAATAGTCAAAGGGAAGCTGTTCTCATTGATGTAGTTATTGTGTTGGAGTTTGGATGCTGTTTAGTATACTTGCAGTTATGGAATTATAATTTTAGTGCATTAAATTCGTTCAATAAGCTGACCTAATTTTACCGCAAATCTGGATAAGAGTTACAAAGGACAGACAGCAAGGGAAATCATTAGACGAAGAGGAAGAAAGAAGAGGCTTTTGCCAAGAGGACTTCGAGATAATCTGTAACTCAGAGAATGAAAAGAATAACGAGAGGTTTCAGGATACAAGGGTATTGAAATTGATATGTATTTTATAGCTTTGATTTGCCAAATCATCCAAAATAAAACGAGGTGAAAGTATTTTTAATTTGTAGACAATTAATCTCAAAAAGTATTGATCCGTTACGGACATCTTTTTTTTTTTTAAATTTAATATGGGTTTGCTCTTGACTATAGTCTAGGTCATAGATGACAGAGACAAAGTCGACGATGGAGCGAGCTTACCCAGAAGAAGCCTGTTCACTCTAATTTTGAAGAGATTAGGGTTAAACACAAACGCAGGCAGAGAGTTTCACTCCATTGCTGTGCGCATTATAAAAGACGTTCACATTCTTTTAATAATAAAATGCAAAACTATCGCTGAATTCTATCCACAACCCGACTTTGCTCACTGCTGGGCCATATGCCTCTCTGCCAATCCCAAGCTTACTTATTCACCACTAAAATACCAGTACAGACAAAACCTTCAATCGTTTCGCAATCAAATAAAACCGTGGTCGAATTTACAACAAATTTAAAAGCTGCAGTGTCACATGGAAGCGCTGCGTACTCGCCTAATGACAGCAGCACCGTTGACCACTTAGTCGATCGCCTGGCCAACCCCTAATTACTAAATAAACTGCCGACTGATTGACAAACACAATCACAGAAAAGTAAACTCAATTTCCATTCAAAAAGCACAGCACATGGAAATAAAACCTCAGAAATTAACAACCATTTCAATCGACCAATCTGAACGCAGAAGCTGGCCACAACATATTAATTCTCCACTAAAGCTACTACATAACACCATTGTTTCCAAATGTATAAATTAATAACGGTATTAAAAAAGCTATAACGATAAAAACGACCTACACAGTTATCACGTTACAAGATCAAAAAGTTTAGATTTCTATAACGCATTTAACGCGAGCCGCCAACAGTACAATAAAAGTTGAAATCGGACGTTTTTAATGTGTTTTTACGAGGCGTTTAAATCGCGTTTATTTAACTGTATTATAAACGTTACGACAAAAGGTATTTTATCGTTGTTGGTATGCTTAGTTTGGTAAAGTTTTAGATATTAATTAGATTTCGTTTGATACGTCAGAGATCACGGTGGTTATTGTCAAATATAGCGGTAGGTACAGCTCTTGGCACAGTCCGGCTCCTTTGTTGTTGTTTATTTATTTATCAAAGAATTAATTTTGCATTTATAATGAGATTTTTCTTGAGATATCAGTAGTTGGAATATAGGGTATTCAGATCACAAATCGTGATCTGAATAACCCTATATTCCACAGTTAAACCATTCGAGTATCAGATTATTCCTCTGTAACCCCATAATATACTTAATTATTCAAAATTTTCGTTCAGTTTATACCTCTGTTTTTCAATCCAAGCCACTTGTAACCATTCTTTCTTCGTCAAGTCATAAAATGGTCTACTAATAACATTTATAGTTTTCTATTCAAACATATTTTTTTTTTTTTAATTAAAGTCCTGTATAGTAGTCGCATACTCATCAGTAGCATCTGTTCGAGTGTGTAAATAAACAGAGCAGTTCAATATGAACTGCTGATTATAAGAAGCGGTTCAGTATGATCAGCTCATTATAACAAGCTGTTCAGTATGAACTGCTCATTACCTTTAACAAGCTGTTCAGTATGAACTGCTCATTACCTTTAACAAGCTGTTCAGTATGAACTGCTCATTATAACAAGCTGTTTTTGCTTTCGATGTCGAACTATAATATGTGGTTGGCAGGTGGTTAACTATATTAATATTTTTAGTGTTAAAGAAATAAAACTCGCAAGTAGGTCAAGTTTAAATATTTATTTCTATATTATTCAAATATTGTTTTATAAGCAATGATACATTTCTTACATTACTATTACTTACATTTTCACTAACCTAAATAATAGAATATGTGTAAGTAAGTTTGTAGGTTTAACATTCTATAATCATTTATTCGTAAAACTAAGATCGTTCTTATTTTATCTTACTGACAAAACACTTGATTTTCTTTACACCATTTATTTAAGCAAAACACATTTTTTAAGGCACATATATTGGTATGATACATACAACTTATAATGTCAGATGAATCTGAATAATTGTTATATAATGTCAACAAACTCGGGCAGTTCTTACTTTCTAAATTGTATACATTATTAATTCGGAATATATCTTTTATCCATAACACTTTTTCGTTTCCTTTCGTAAATATAGATTTATTTTTTAAAAAATCCCCAAAGATTACTTGATAATTAAAATATGGTACAAAGCCTTCGTTCCAGTTTATTCCTCTGTTTTTTTCAATCCAAGCCACTTGTAACCGTTCTTTCCTCGTCAAGTCATAAAATGGTCGTGGTGGTTTTATCAACAGTACTTGTACGTGTCCTTTGTACATTATTGCTATTTCTTTTGGAATAAACTCATTTTCTTCACTCTTAAACCCTTGAACATCTACGATGACATTCATGATAGTTTTCTCACAATATTACTCAACGGCTTGTATTCGAACAGTCGATCGTTTATTATTAAACAATAGGCAGATGTATTATTTTGAATATCTTCAGAGCATTCAATTTCTAATCGCACGTCAACTGGTCCAGTTTTAAGTGAATCGTTTTGTCTTGAACAGTCAATCACAAAAAGTGGAGCAATTTCTTTAAATTGGTCTAAGCTAAGCAATGGATCAATGCCTAAGTTGTAATACGACTGACGAAAATTAGCATACATTTCATATAATATACTGTATTTACCTTCATCAAATTTCAGATTAAGTGAGTCATACGGATAGTATTGAGAATTCAAATATAATTTAATATTGCTTACATTGCAGTGATCAAATATAGAAGAACTTCTAGTTTTATTATTTTTTCGAGCTGTTTGCAAACCAAATATTACAAACCTCGGTTTTTCTAGCTGGGAAGTTGTCTTTACTGACCAGGAATGTTTTGTTGTTCTTGGAAGTAATGGATATTCATACAAATCCCAATTTCTAAATGCTATCTGTATAGAACGATCTCTCTCCAAGCTTTTGAGCAATAACAATTTATTACGATCAGAAACTTTAATATGCGGCACACGCCATTGTATTTTTTGTATATCTATTTCTACGTTATCATTTTTGTCTATAAGCACACAGTTCAATGCTGAGCTGCTTCGTTGTAAAATAAGTTCATGTTTACAATTGATTATTATTTTGTTGTAATCTTCTGCAAATCCCAGTATTCTGTTCAATGGCACGATAACACTAAAATATTCGTTTCTTAATTTCGTACCACCTAAGTTCCATCCCCAGACTGCTGCAGCTTTACTTTCACCTTCATTCATTGAGATATACGATTTTAAGGTGGTTGTAATACCAACATTTTTAATCCGATCGATTTCAACACCATTTATTTCGTATCTAATATCTTGAAACAAATATGAAATGGGATTATTTATAAAATCAACATCTTTTTTTACTAATTTTCCCGCTGCATCTTTAGTTGACACATTTACATATCCTTCTATGTAAATGGAACTACCTGACGGCAATACATATAAATCTTGCTGTTGTATGGGTATTCTAATTTCATCATTTTCTTTAAAGCTATTATTGTATGGATTGTAACTGTGGATCTCATAACCCTCAATAGAGGTATCATATTGTGGTAAATCTGTAATTTGAAGCATATTATATTTTAAAACCGATATCTTGAAGAAATCTTTTGTTTTCCTTTGAAACTTTATTAATTCTCACTGCACTGACACGTCTCACTTCTTTGGATATTGGCAGTCTTATGTTATATTTCCCTCTCTCATTAGGAGTTTTATTAAGAACAAGCATGATGTTGGTATGAATAAAACGAAGGAGGTTACTTTAAATAGGTAATAAAAAATCCTTTTTCAACACTAGTGACTTTTATCACCAACAACGAAAGAATGTATGCGTATGAACTAGCAATGTCATTTATATTTTTATAGTTTAACGAAATTTGGAGACGTAAGAAATAAAAATCACTCACTTAATTAATAAATTCCTTTATTACTTTTCCAAAATAATTTAAGAAATTTTAAACATAAGTGTCCACAATTATACAAGTGATCATGTTGTACATTTTCATAATTGTACTGAATATTTTTTCCTAAATATTTTATTAATTCTTTAGGTGGTTTTAAGTTACCATAACTGTCAAAGTATTCAATGTGATCGTATATTTTGGTATAGGCTACCCAATGAGTGCCAGAGTTTTGAGAAATATCAAGATTAATCACTCCACATTCTAATGGTAATGGGTTACCTGGTAATTCATCTCTCATAAATACACCTCGAAAGAATGGGATACTATTTGAATGCTTCAATATATCAATATTAGTTAAAGCTCTATTGGGTAGCCGACCATTTAGTTTTTTTTCTTTGTAACAAAAATTCCTAAACCTTCTTTGTAAGGCTTAAGATGTAATCCTTTTCCAATAATTAAAGCTTCTATTTGCTTGTTGTGACGTTCCGATTCAAGCAACTGTTTCTTAGCTGTTTTATATGAATTAATAGCTTTCGCAATCCCAGCAGCACCCCCAGCCAAACTTCCAGCGGCAGATAAACCAGCAAATATTGGTACTAAAGGAAGAAATCCTCCAGTTTTAGGTACTGGTATAATTCTGGGTAATTTTATGGGTAAATCAGATGCAAATTCATGAGCTGCAGCGCAGGCTAATTCCATTAACGCTTTCTTACAGGTGGGTTTTAGTTTCTTGATGTGTTTTTTGGTATGTGATACAATATTTTTAAGGGTTTTTCTAAACCCCGCTCCAGATCTTACTTTATCCATTTTGAAAGATGATAAACCAGCCATTTCTTTATTGCTTGTACATAGTCCTCGTGCTTTTTTCATTGTTATTATATTTTTTAATTATTTTACATAAACCTGAATTATAAAGTATGTCTTTATTGCATTAAGAATAAAGTGGAAGTGAATAGATAATTGTTTGTAAAATGCTTAAATATTGTTCAGGAGTTATAATACATTTGATTTATCAATCCAGCTATTTTCACTGGTCGGCAGCCCCAACCATTTAACATATACTCGCTTTCCTTCTCGTTTCAAAACTTTTTCAACGAGGTATATGTCGGGATGATTGGTTTTCTGAAGTTCTTGTGCATAAAATGCGCCTAGTATTGGTCGACATCTACCATCTTCTATTAAATAAGTTGTTGGATTTGTTCCTTGAATTTTTGTTATTTTAAATATTTCAGTGGACCAGTTGGGATAATAACCTTTATCAAAACATCCTTTATATTTACTTACTCTCACAAAATCTCCTACACTAAATTTCTTACATTTCACTTTTTTTCGAGACTGAGCTGCGTCTAAGTATCTTTGAAGTATATTTGTTTTATTCCTTTGATTTATTGAAGCAGGTGACTGACCGACAGTTCTATGAACATCATTGTTGTACTCATGTAACTTTTTTTCTAACATACCGTTAAACCATTTATAATTTCCATTCAAACTAAATTCCTTGTATAGTTTATTCTTTAACGTTCTTATTAATCTTTCAACAATTGAGGCCTTTTTAGTAGAATAAGTAGAATAATGATTAATTTTATACTTATTAACAACACTTTTAAATTGATCATTGTAAAACTCTTTCCCAAGATCGGTTTGCAAATTTTTTGGAACTCGTCCTGTTTCTATTACCGTTTTAAACGCCTCTGATACCTGTTGCTTATTTTTTTGTTTAAGTGGAATCGCCCAAGCATATTTTGAAAAAGTGTCTATAATCACCAGTATGTATTTATAACCTGCATTCACTTTTGATATTGCTTGCATATCCATCAAATCTGCTTGCCAAAGGTCATCTATATCTTTAAGTATTACACTTCTTCTTGGGAAATTAACTCTAGCGTTTTTATGGATTTCATTTATGACGTCTATTTTGCTCATAATGCTTGCTTAACTTCCCTGCTATTTCTTTTAAATCAATGGTCTTTTCAATGTTATTTAATCTGCTATTTAAACCACTAATTAATTTGTTCAATTGTTCTATTTTAATTAATATTTCAACTTTGTATTTATTAATATCTTTGCAGCATTCAGTTTCGGTTGATTTGTCTAAGATCTCAATATGCTCAGAGCTTATTTCATTAAAAGACAGCGACGTTTGTTTTGTATGAACCTTCATGGTTCAGACTCTCTTAATAACTAAATATAAAATTAGATACAATGCTTTTTATTATTTTATTATACCGGCTTCTTTTAACTCTTCAACAATTGATATAATTTCATTGTCATGATTAGTATTACCAGCGTTTTTTGAAGCCATTAATAGTCTTAATCTATCGATTAATTCATTAGGGTCATCCCAATAAACATAATCTGTATTACTCTTATACTTTTTTTTCAATTTAGGTAAGTAGCCACCACTTTTTGACTTAATGACTTGTTCTGCATGTTGAATGTAATTTTGTTCAGAAAACAAAGGTTTTATGATTTGACGGTATTTCAAACCTTTATCACCTTTTAATTGGCCGTTTGGATTAAAGTCACGTTTGTGAGCATTTGTATTATGGAGCATATCTTTGTAAACAATTTTATCAGTTTCAGTTACCAGACTGAGGTCAGGTCTATTACGTAGTAAAAGTTCTTTAAGTCCAGGAGTTATTTCATAATGTTTGTCATTAACTGTGGCTATAATTGATTTTAGGGAATTGTTAACGTTGTTTGTAAAAGAAAATGATACTTTAGAGTTACCCATCATCAAATTTTTGTTTTCACTTCGAATCCCGAAAGGTACATTCATGTTATTATCATAGATTTCAATCATATCTTCTTTATTAAGTGACATAAATGTATCGTTCTCGCTATCATCACCTGTGCAGCTAAAGGATGCAGAACCATCATTTGAATGTTTCTCTATAAATCCTTTGAAATTTTCAAAATCTACGGGTGAGCTACATCTTCTCATTATATTATTATCACCTTCACTCGTATCCAATATAGTTCTATTCTTATCATTAACTTTAATTAAAGTCTCTAGAGGATCTGTTATTGGCTTAAAAAGCTTCTTAAATTTCAAATTATCGACATCTTCTGCATTTTGTATTGTTTTAATTTTATTTTTTATACTATCTACGGATTTTATCAATTGTTCTTTTATATTGACCTCCATAATGATTCCCGACAATATCCAACCGTTATTTACAGATTGTAGACTACGATTGATATTTTTTTTACAGTATTATGGTTTTTATTATGTTTGCTCAAAAGTTACGAATATGTCAAACCCCTGTCTATATCTACCTTCATTTAGAGAACAATCTTTATTTATCAATACAAAGTCAAACCGATCTTGCCATATAGTAGAGCAAAGTTTTTTAAATTGAAGCCACTCCATATCCGTATTTACATGTTCATTATAAATATGTTTTAAGTTTATGTCGTCTTGTTTAAAGATTAACAAAAGATTAACATTATCTCGTATTAGTTGTTTAGGTATTTTGGAATAGGTTTGTGATAAGTAAAAACAATCTATCTGTTTGTGTCTCCCCATTGCGAAGTAGTTACGAATATTTATTTGATTTTCACATGCGACATCGTCGAAAATCATTATTGAATTGGTTAAGGCGTCATTAGGATGTATAACTTCTTTATTATCATGGAAGATAAATAACTTTGCATTGGGTATGCACCGGATGACCTGTTTTAAAAAACAATATTTTGGCTGGAAAGCTGTCTTCGAGTATAAATAAATATGCTTGAATTTTACTCCATTTTCATGTAATAGTAAATTAAGCATTATATTAGTTTTTCCACAGTTAGATGGACCGCATATAATACATCTTATAGTGTTAGGTAAGAGTGTGCTATGTCTCACTTTTTGTGAATGATTTTCTAATTTTATATTATTTATTTTAAAAGTATGTGATTGCTTAACGAAATTCATTGTGAAATGTGAGGTAATAAGACATGCCCCGAGTATATATACTTCTTATTTTACTAAAAGGTGCTATGTTTTATTTTTAACTAATTCTTAACTTGTAAGTAAAGTATGAAGAATATTGTACTAAATCTTTAATTAGACAGTAGTGTCCGATAGAATTTTTTTCGATATAAAGTAAATTAAAATGATTTTTTCTTCTATTTTGCGTTGCATAAAGAGGTCCGGTCACAGTATTATTTTGTAGGCCATATATATTTAAACTGATGTTGGGATTATTTTTTTCTAACGTTTTAATATCATTAATCGTAGGAGGAAATGACATTCCCTCAATATTTAAAACAGAGGTATAATGGGGGTATGAACTTGTTCTGCATACATTAATTTTAGCTGGGTATAATCCAGCAACTATACTCCATAATAAACAACAATTATCTTTATTTTTAATATTTATACAACTTTTATACTGCTTAATAGCTGACGGCAGTTGTATATAAGACCCACCTCTCATAGGGGAATACTTGTTTACATTAATTTCGAGATGACTCATAGAAACAAATGTCCAACCAGATTGACAGTGCTGGAACTCGGTTAATTTATTATTTAGTTTATTTATTACTTTGATTAATAATTCATTCAAATCAGTGTTCTTATAAATAATTTCATATTTGGTATTAAACGACTTTAATTGTTGTTCGTCTGATTTTGATAACATAAAATAGGCAAACAATTCGAAATTCAATTTTATGCAATTGTGTTCATTAAGTGACATTTTTATCAATTCTGTTATATTTATTAGATGATCACCCAGGAACGCCTCTAAACCGAGGTACTCGTCTTCCTGAGTGACATTCAATCTGTATGTCATTAATCTGTTTTTGAATGCTGTTGCAATAATATGAATATCTGTGAACTTGGTATTCAATAAACAGTTTGCTTTGTGTATATTCGTTCTCATATGATAGGAATACTGATTTTCTGGTATTTCAATTTTACATTTATGACAGGTTATTGACTTTCTAGGGCTCGGAGCGTTGATTCCTTGCAGACAGGTTTCGTTCCAGAGAGGAATTGTGCCGGAGACTAATTTGCGAAGCGTTTTTATAGGCCTAAAATCACGTCATTCAGTCCAAATTTGTAAAACTGCATACTTGCAAAAATTGTCAATTGCGTACACGAGCGTATTTATCGTAGCGGTTAAGGTTTTAAGTTTACAGCGTTTTATATAAGACAAATAAAAAAGCGATTTTGAATCTTGTGTAGGTACTCACTTAAATCAACAATAGGGGAAGCTCATACCTACTTACAATTATAAAAAATGTTTGTAGGTTGTTGTTTTTTTGCTGAATGTTTTCGACGTCGATGACGGCGACGGTACAAACGCTGCGGTTTGCACGCTCGCATGCAACTCCTAGACATGTGGAGAAGTGGAGATATGACGAGTCAGAATCTCATATTTCGGTATACAAGAATAATCTTGTTTTTATCTTATAATTTTGAACCTTATTACAAAAATCAAATAAATCTGAACAAGTATAAAATCAGTACAATCTCGAAAAAAATAATCACATCATCGCTAGCGTTTCTTCACCAATAATGTCGGTAAGTAAATTAGCGACACTTTTATTAAATTAATTATTTTTTCGCAATTTCTATGATAACTTACATAGAAATATAATTTTAGTTTTTATGAATAATGAAGTTGGGCTGCCGATATTAATAAGTAATCATAATTGTATATTAACTTATCTTATTCATTCTTATGTTTCAGGAATCCGAGCAACTTTTTATTTCAACCCCGTCATACTCACCGAATCCAGCACCACAACAATTACGTCAAAATGTGATGAACTATTTGGAAAGAGAGAGACCGTTTATATCGTACTCTCCAATTTCCCCACCATTGAATCAAAATCGGGAGAGAGAAACATCACCCCAGTTAGAAGAAAGGTTGAACAGCGCCAATACCACCAGGAAAACCGTCAATGATAAAAGACGAGGGAGCAAAATGATGTATTCGTATGTTAGAAAGTATGTAAAGGGCCCACACCGTAAAATAATACGTATTCAAATCTTTGAGGGTGAAGAACTCAATGGTTCTAAATTATGCACTTGTAAAGCTAAAATATGTGCTCAACATATTGTTGATAATATATTTACTGATGATATATACGACTGTGCTAAAGATATGATAAATAAAATTCAAAAGAAAATGTAGTTGCGTATGTACAATTTACATTAGACATAATGGTTGTAATGTATAAACTATGTATCATTCTAAATCAAATGTAATTAATTAGGTATTAATATAAACCTAGATAATAAACAGTTATAACGAATTTATGTATTTTAATTGACATTATAATACTACTTAGATATAAAATAGTAAGTAAAACCGAGCGTAGCAATAGTATGATAATTAGACACAGAACGCCAGCTTCCTATAACGAGCGATACCTCACCTCACGCACACATAGATGTGGGACGCATGCACTTGCGCGAGTGGAGATTGTTCGTTGCGGCTGGCATGCATTGCTGAGATCCCTTTATGTACACATCAATGTGTGCGTGCGCCCGTTTGCGCACGCTGTAGGAGTTGTAACGTCCTGTACCTATTTACTTTGCGTCTATGTTGCTATTTTGTTTTGATCGGTCTCCTTATAAAGAATTACTTACATTGCAAAACTCATGATTAATGGTAAACTACTAACATACGATGACTTTGCCTGCCATATCTTCTCAATAAAATTTGTGGGACAAGGACAGTGAATAAACTTCAATGACAATTTACAATGGATGCGTTTACATATGGGATGAGCATTAAAGCCCGAGTTACTTATAAATAGCTTACAATCAGTTAAGACGACATTACATTCTTACAATTCGTAGTGTGAAGGTTCTCGCGAAAAAATATTAACATTACAATGTTTAATCCATTAAAATCTGATTTAGAAGGCATTCGTAAAATTATTTGCAAGAATGCTAACGGTGAAATTATATTTACTCAAGATATGCAGACTGACCTGAAAATACCGAATGTAAGCTCATCTAATCACAAGGATAGTGATACAAGCCAGACAAAAGAGTTATTTGACCTAGAGATGATTCAGTATCTTATAGTCAAGACTGAGGGCCATCATGAAGATGTTCGTACATTTGTTCGAGTTAGCGACATACAGACTGATCGTGGAAAATGTAATGCAAGCTCACCAAAACCTAGTGAAAGTAGTAAAACAGAAACAGCAGACACAGCTCTACCTGATTTAGAAGATGTTTTATGCTACCAGATTCAACCAGGAAATGAACTTTTTTTCTTTTAAACCGTTTTATCTTCACTGTAACAGTGTAACAGAAAGACAAAAAACCTGATGCCAGCTGTCAAAGATAGGCTAAATGTTGTGTAGTGCGTTCTGCAAATTGACCAAAACAATGTAAATATCCTCTAATAAATTATGTTCTACGATATTTATTGTTTCATTTACACAAAATACCTACCTCGATTTGGTCTGCATGATCTTAATATACTTCTTATACCAAAACTAGGACGCAATCTAGTATGTTATATAAACAAATAAGATTTGAGAACAAGAGCCATTTCACAACGAAGTGTGTGTTAATTCGAACACAATATAATTTTATCTACACAATAACTATACATGAAGCCTGCATTTTACACAGGTAACTAGATGCTACCCTATATAAGGTGTCGGAGGAACACATCTGTGCACATTCCACTCCAAACTCGTTGATGTCTGAATAGACTATTCCTACTGAATGATCCATTGATAGGTATGAAGTGACTGCTCTTTTCATTCTGAATAGACCATTCCTACTGAATGATCCATTGATTGATATGAAGTGACTGCTCTTTTCATTCACATGAAACTACTTTCAATGTATTTAGTCAAAGTCTCATTTCGAATAGTGAAATATAGGAATACTCGAATGGTTAAACTGTGGAATATAGGGTTTTTCAGATCACGATTTGTGATCTGAATACCCTATATTCCAACTACTGATATCTAGTTTTGGACCGATATATTGCTCAGATTAAGTGTTTGTTCGACATTCTCAAAGTTTATCTACCGACAGCATCGCCTCTATTTGGAAGTTGAGACAATACAAGCCATAAAAGAAATTATGGTCTTTTAGACAGTTTGAAATTTGTTAATTGATTAGAATCGTAAAATTTTGTATAATGAAGTGTGCTTATTTGAATATTAAATTAAGTCTGATCGACTTATAAGATAGATATTAATGACAGTATTATTTTCGAACCGTAGAAACACCACGACAGAAGAATGCAGAAATGTAGGGCGACACCTAAACGAGAGACCGCAAAATCTGCAAACTAATACAAAACTATAAATTCTAGTAGTAATACTAATATCTAATAGTTTCTGAAAATTGTTTGCAAGATACCTCTCTGTAGTATCTCATATAATTATATCAGCTCTGTAGATAACAGTGCAAACATACTAAGCAAAAACCTAAAGAAGGACTCGACGCGACTAGACTCATATAATGAGAACAGTATATCCACAAAAACCAATATCTTAATTTTAGTCATTCCAACGAAACAACCAAAACAAAACAGTAAACTATTCGTGAAGAAATTGAAACTAATTGCTGCAGTCGTGTGATCAAGTCCAGCCATGTCCTATTCGGTAGCAGTCGCCGAATCAAGCCGATATGTTGTAGTTATTTCAGTAATGCAGCGTCTCACTAGCTCAGTTTACATTCTAGACACACAACACCTCTACTACACATTCCCGATAACATCTCGAAACTCGAACGCTAATATATAAAACCGATTCACACGATATCATCAATATAAAACAGTTGAAAATATACAAGAAAAACGTAACCGCTTAACGTAACGATAGCCGTAACCAATCAACTGATTTAGATAATTATTTTATTGCTGGGAAAAATTGTGTTAAATCGGTGAAAAAATCACATCATGGTGAATGGGTGTTGATAACGATTTGTTGGATATAAATCAAATAAGCTAATTGTTCATGTCGTTAATTTAAGTTTTACTGTCGATGGAATCGAAAATTTGGGCCTGTTTTTGTACAAGGCAAATCTTACAATAATATTTAAATGTAGTAAAATTCTCCATTGAATCATCATCGTTGTTTAAGGCTATAAACTTGTGTTTGTTCGACAATATTGAATAGGAGAATTTAAATTTAAAAGCTTATTTTATGACGTTTTATGTTATGTTAACGTTGTTTGAGAAAGCAATCACAGTTTTACTATAAAAATCCATTTCACTTTCTGAATTAGCTTTTGTTCAAACAATCGCCTAGAAACTCGAAGGCGACAAACTCGCGACTGGGCCCGTACATACAAATGGTAGTACCATCGTAACCAGCATAACAAAAGCTTGGACTAAGATCAACACACATTAGCTCTCAGACTTTGACCTGCCCCATTATTTATTGACGGGGTGGACAAAAATATATCGTCACGGATAGATAAAATCAGACGAAGCTACACATTATAGGCATTGTCTGAACGACCACCGTAGTTAGAACTGCATTTATTATTAGTAAAAGGGTGAATTTCTAGTACTTCCACTGTCGTATATTCTTTGGGTAAATAGATGCAGTCGATGGGTTTATTCGGGATTGCACTTGATTTGAATAAATCAGTACGTCGTCTATGTATGCAGTTTATTGGTAGTTACTTGATAAAACGCCATTGCTGTATCCAATTGCAGAAAATACGTCTGGTAGTGAATAACTTAAATATTGTTTGTATGGTTTGAGTTATACCTTGAGTATATTTCCTTCCAAATACTATTGACAGTTAGGCCAAGGGATCATAACCTTGATATCAATAGGAGTTAAGTCAAACCCAATACGTACAGTTAGAAGGACAAATCGGTGCATACGGTGGTACAGTCGACGACACAATAAGCCCATGTGTCAGCGACAGTTATCTCGCAAGACACCACAATCTCTCCAACTGTCGGTCACACACAGACGGACTCGGGTATAGTTTGATGTATATTAGGGGAATAGGTTTGAGGGCTATCGTAGTGGCGTATAAATACTTTGTATGTATTTATTGATAAAGACGTGAAGTAGCTGCTTCTTTTAGATGTCTTACGAGAAATCACAGCAAAGACAATCCCGTATTGTAATATCTTGGAATCATTCTTAAGTATTCGCTTCATTTTAAGAGTTTATTATTCTTATAATGATAAATGTCCATCTTTTGGCAAATATCATCTTTGGAGACTGATTGATGAAGGTTTTAAATGTAAGGACGTCTATTTATTGTACCTTCTGTTTGAACTTTTCATTGAGCAGTGTCTTTTCTAGTAATTTATCTGACGTAGCTCCGACATATTTCACAGTAGAACCCATCTAGAACATTCGTGACATTTTCAACCTGACTTCACGACAAAGATCCACACTTATTTTTCCAAAAAGGCGAAATAAATACCCTCCATATCTTGCCTCGGTGGTGACCATGTCATGTGCACATAAACTTGCACCATTGAATGAAACCCGGTGGACGTTGGACGTTTCATGTCACATTTAGTTTGTCCTGCACTCGAGATTTTAAATGGACAAGCGTATATTATTGTTGTGTATTGTGTGAATGACGTGCAGTAATAAGTAACCAGGGGTTTATATTATATGGGATGTGCTATGAAATCTGTTAGTCGTTGAATATTTTTGGCAGATATTTTACTATTGAAAATCTATGTATTGTTTTGAGTGTTCTCAATGAGTTTTTGTAGGTGTTCAGTAAAAACACATAAAACAAACAACATGATTTTTGTGTCTTTAACTACAAATGTATAGTGATTTTGCATACACTTTAATAAATCATTGATGATCTTGGTAATATTTGTGAGTAAGATTCCAGTGGGAATTTATAAGTAAATATAATTTCTTATAAAGGTTTTCCCAATAAATTCAAGGTGTTTTCAACCTATTCAACTAAACCAGCAAACACCCTTCCCAATACTGTATTAAACCTTTAACACTTACAAACTGAAACCTGGACCATTCAACGATCATAAGACGCACCTACTCTCTTGTCTTTGAAGTTGTCATACATTGTCGAGCCTTTAACATACGCGTCATTATTTCTTTGTTTCCACCGCTGGCCTATTGCAAGGGACGGTGTGGTAGTGATATCAGTAGTAGCAGCAGTGTATATTGCAAAATAACATGTGTACAATAATATCGAATAGACAAGGCATGACGTTTGCATCGCTGTGTTGGGCTGCTCGCCGTGGGCGGAATGTGGACAGAGTTGTGGAGTCGGTGTTGGTGGTTAAATTTTTTAAAGAGACAATACTTGTGTGGTGATATTTTGTGTGACTGTTGTAACCTTGTGGGAAACAGTAGTTTCTTTTAAAAGAAAGTTATAATTTTTCATAATCACCATTTTATTTTAAATGAAACTCTCTCTTGTCTGTAATTATTTTACTGTTTTGTTAAGAAAATTGTTGTAACATATTAGGATGGTCTTTGCATTAGGTTCTTCAACTCAGCTAACTTTTATCAGTCTACCTTGATGACATTTTTAATTTGCTACCAAATATTCTAAATTCACTAACACTAGTATCTTATTATTTTTGGCAGCAGAAAAAACAAGCCGAATGATATGGCTAGAAAATGGTATTAAAAAGATGAATAATTGAGAAACCTTGCTAATTTATTAAGTTTAATAACATCCATTCAAAAAACTTTGAAAACAACAAAGTCGACTCTACAGTTCCGCTCGTCGGCTTAATTCGTCGTGACGTCATCGGTCGGTGGTCGCGACTCAGTTTTTGCATTTTATCATCTGTGTGTCCGTTTGTTTTGCTCCTGTCTTGCGTTCGTTATAGTCAACTTTCGTATTGTATGCAATACATTGCTTTCATGTTTTATAAAATTATATTTCGTTCACTGTTTGACGATTGTTTTTAGTTAGCGATTGTGTTTAAGGTTTAGTTTCTGTGTAATTTATTGTTTTTGTTTTGTTCTTGCGAAAATCTGATGTACAACTCGTTCACTATCAGATGTCCTCTACCTTGGGAATTGGCAGCATTGCCTACGGTGTTGCCAACAATATATTATGTACCTTTTACCCCCATTATCTAAACTTGTATGTACCCACCTCAGATTAATATGTTTTACTTGCATATTTTTAAATAATATGCAGTTATAAGACTGTATATAATTAGTGCCAACATCACGGCAGAGGACATCTTATGGTGAACGGTCTGTACTCGTATTAAGTACTGCTGTTAACTTCTTAGTTAACTTTTATACTTTGGTTTGTCTAATGTTTTGGTACTTTAGTGTCTTTGTTATAATCTTATGAATTACTTTTGTTAAATCAGAACAACACCAGAATCATCTATATGGTCAGTCACTCAAATGTAGTTTTAATTACTATACTTATTAATCATTGCAGAAAGCTTTGCCAAGACGCTATATAATTGTCTTTCTTTCGTCGTCTACTTTAAAACCTGTTCACACCTAAAAGGCATGATCCAGCCAGTAATGACAATTTCCAGTACAACTCCGCTGGCATAAATACGTAGAAAAGCGTCAATATGAATTAGAAATCATCTCGGCATAAAACTGCTTGGATAATCCCAAACTATATCAATAAGATATCTGAGACTATAAATCACAATCACTAACCATCTAATCTTACAGTGGGTCAGCACAACTTATGATACAAATGACGATCACGTCCAACGATAAGTACAGTCACGGAGAAAAGTTAAAGGTCGCCAAGGATCGATCGCCGCAGATGTCGGCATTAATCGGAGTGTTTAATCCGTCCGCCGGCGAATAAATCAACGCTAATTGTACCTATTTATATTTATCAAGGAACCACTTGGATGGGAAGAGTTTTCGTTGCGACTGTACGTTTGCTATTTTGTTTTATGGGGTTCATGTTGCAGTGATCGATAGATTGCTGTTTGTTTCTTTGTCTTTTTATGTATATTTTGCTTTAACGTGTAAAACCTAGGTGATAAAAGATATTTTAATTTAGTGAAAGTTGCACCTAAACAACTTTTGATATAAAAAAGTAGAGACTACAATCTGAACCTTACTAAGACAATAAAAAGCTACTTAAAGAATATCTAATTAACAATGACCAAAAATAAAATTCAGATGAAATCAGTAAAAGTTTTATTTGTTAACGTTTACCGAAATTATTTTTACGAAAAGATTTCGTTACGCAAAAAAATTGCTTGTTTTTTAAATTCAAATTGTAAGTATCTATAGTAAAAATAAACGAAACATGAGTTTTAACGATAAAACAATAAGCGGGTCAAAAATAACGGCATGAATTAACGATAAAAAATATCGTTTTGTAATTTTAATATTGTCAATGTAGTTTTAATGAAACAATATTACTGTGAAATTAGTGTTTTGGTATTTTTTAAGTGAGAATTTTATCAAATTACGCTGTAACAGTAAGTGTAGATATTTAAAGGCGAGGTTTCGAAAAATTTGGTTGTATAAGTGAAACGAAATCGATTTAAATGACGCCTTTCAGAAGTAATTTCAGAGGCGTCATTGGCATTCCAAACTCAGCTGTATTCAAGTAAATTCAGTGGAAGCAGGTTTAAAGATCCTTTCTCATCTGACATACAACTAATCGTGTCAAAAAACAGTACCTATGAAAGTATTTAAATACAACATCATGACGCATAAAAATAAATGGATCATACTAGGTAGGCAGGTAAGTAGTACCTACATCGCAACATCAAACCGTCTCAAAAAATAATAAAGCTCATTTCCATCCATCACTTACATAACATAACACAACTATATAAAAACATAACACTGGCACATAACACTAAATCATAAACATAACATAAAAAGGAAAAAACGGGCGCCCACAAAAGAATGACCGCGGTACAGTCGGAAGAAATGACTCGAAATCTATAAATCTAGCGGGTGTAGCGGGCCGGCCTCTGAAACCATCACAAATATGTCAAAAAAGGCTATAAACCGTCGGCGGCTATATAACCCGGAGATGGTATAAGTTATTATAACAAACACAATGAGAGAACGGGGATATGTTATTATTAGCGATTGATGAAACGATAGCAGGAGATACCATAAGTCCCCGTGACTGATGCTAGGTAACTTTTAATGTTCGGTAATTTATAGTTATTGTTGAAGCCAAATGTTATATTATTGTTAGTTTGTTAGCCGGGACTTTTTGTTTGGTATAAATATTTTTTTGTGAGGCAATTCATTTTGATGGGAATGGGAGAAAATATAAAATATTGTCGTGCTTTCTAGGAGAGGAATGCAGGATTCAAAATAAAGTTTCTTTTGATGATTGTGAGTAGGCGATGGGTCGCCATTCCTCACATTTGGTTTACAGAACTTCTTTATAATGCGTGTTCTGTGATAATCTGATGAGTTCCTGTCTTCACCTGAAACCTACGAGTATGTGAAATTCAATTTTCCCTTTTCAACCTCTGGAAACATACAGTCTTAGTGAATTATGAATAGTATGATGATATCAACTAAACTGTCAGATTTGATTGCATGCTGACAATGCAAGAAGCGAGAAATAGACTTATAAATATTATACCCACTTAGTGACAGCCATTTTTCTAGATTAAGCAGTCTTATCCAAAACGCAAAATTATTCTTATAATTGTTGGGTACAGTCGCAGAACAAAACAGGTAGGACCGAGGACATTTACATAAAAAATCTTGACTTGTGGCAAATTGTGGGCGTTCGCTTCGTTGGCTTTAATTCAGTCTGGGCCCGTATTAATAATATTTATGTAATACACGTTACAGTAAAATATCTTGAGAGTTATGCCCCGTGGAATCTCATTTAAGAGGTAAAATTTAGTGACCGGCTCCGTCCTTGCAAGTTAGGCTATATTTTTGGTAAAACATTTTTGTGGTCGAGTGTACTTGGTGACTTTGTCGAACATTCCTGTTGGAAAAGAAGATATCAAATGTTTTTATGGAAATGCAAAGTAAAGTTATGTGATAGATTTTCCCCAGCAATGAAAACCTATAGACGCAATAAAAAAGACCGCGTGACAGAGCAATCGCATAAGTCCCAACACAGCAATAATTATTATAATCACCGTACTTACCCGAAGTTAATCACCGAGGCTTCACGAATAAAGACACATACATAAAATTTTACGACACACGTCCATCCTATCAGATGTCACTGGAAGACAATTAACACTAATAGAAAACAAATTTCCAAGTAAAATGTTGAAGTCAGGTATTTGACCGTGTTTGGGCGGGTCACGACTCAGTCGCGAGGCTTTGAGTCATGTATGAGGCGTTTATGGAAATGTGACAGTTAACAGTTTTATTTGGGTCGAACGCTTTTGTTGGTGACTGTTTTTACTTTTATGGATTTGTGTTAGGATGAAAAGTAGGAGCTAGTTTACTAGATTGTTTTAGAGTCTAATATAAAGTGACATTCCATCATCAGCATCATCTTTCCAGCCGAAAGACGTCCACTGCTGGACATAAGCCTCCCCCAATTGGCGCCACATCGCCCAGTCCTGTGCGTCTCGCATTCAGAAAATTCCCGCGGCCTTCACCAGGTCATAGGTCCAACTTGTGGGAGGCCTTCAAACGTCTTCGCATACACAGAACCTTTTGACCCCGTCAACTATCTGTTCAGCGAGCAATTTGCTACAAATCAACACAATCTTTCCACTTGAACGTTATTTTTTTTAACGTTGCTTTATATAATTAAACCTTTATCAAAAAGGGCAGACCACTTACTATATCAGTAGCCACTAGAATATTTAACTCATCACATAAAGCGAAATATATACCCCTATAAACACTGGCAAATATTTTAAAGAAAATTATCGTCACTCGAGACATGTATATATCTGTGAAATATTACAGAATTATGAAGCTTCACAGTGCGTCTCATTTCATCAAAATCCAATATTTATCGTTTGAGGCCGGTGCCAACTAGATGCTTTAGTTACAAGCTATATGCTGCTGTAATGTGTTGTTTTAATAGCTTTTATTATAATCGTGTTGAAGACACTTTGGGAACACTTTTGTTGGCAGAAAAACCAGGTTTCAATGGCTTTCTGATAGCAAGAAGACCTAGACCAGCGATGGCGAACCTATGGCACGCGTGCTAGTCGTGGCACGCAGCAAAATAATTTGGGGACACCTATACAAGATTACTTGAATGATTAGCAACAACAGAAATCACGCTGAACACAAAGCTGATTGGCATTAAGATTGCTTTATGAATTTTAAGTTACAAAAAAAGAGTTAAGTTAATAGCGTCTAGTGTTATTTTTTGTCCATTGTATCACCAAAACAAGATTTTTGGTGACACGTCATGGCAAAAATTATTTTTGTAATGAAAATGGCACGTTCGCCAAAAAAGGTTCGCCATCGCTGACCTAGACAGTGGAAGGACCACGAAACTCGTATCAATCCCGTTTAGCACTTTTTCAACAATCTTTGTCTATGATAGAATGGTACTTTTTGTTGACATCAAGGGGTCATTCAAAACAGTTGACTATCAGGTACCTACGTGCACAGCGGCTGGTTGGCCGGTGTTGACTACAAGTTAATTGTAGTCTGCAGTCAGTCGGTATAGAATGACATGTGACCTGTAAATAACTAATTGACAGTGCGGTGTTCGGTGCGACGTGGGTTGGCAATGTATTGCTACACAATAAAAGGCACTCCTACTCTTAGATTCGTGATTTAAATAACTAATCACGAGTACACTATCTGATAGCTTTCAGTACTGAATTTCGTTGAAACTTACTTCGTAAATAAGAATATTAGAGTACATACCTAGTAACAGATTTGATTATCCCGAAAGTGCCCTTTAAAACAAGAATAAATCACTCTAGATTGACTAAGTAAAGTAGCCTATGAATTATCTTGTCCATCTTTATGTCTAGATTAAAAAATACTATTGAAAAAATGGAGCAACAAACTCCATCTTAATCAGCGAACTGTACGTAAACTAACGAGTGAGATTAATACAAGCATCACTTTGATATCAATACGCGTCTATCAACAAAAGGTTAGCTCAGACGGGAGCGACGCGCGTCTTACCGCGCGACGCGGCACGACAGCTGCTCGACTAAAAATACCCGCCGGACGCACGATTCCGCGTTTTTCACTGTCAGTGCGCGCATCAATTTCTGTCAGCATTTGTTAGCCAATGACAGATGTTTTACGCCTCCAACAATCGCGCAATTTTTAATATGCAGTCGCATTAACCCTTTAGACATAAACTATAGGGTTTATTTCAGTCTGGCTTGGGTTTCAGTCGTAATGTTGTCGTCGGATAGAACAGGACGCCGTGTAGTTGTCAGTCGGGTAATGACAAGTGTGTAAGGACGTATTTATGTAAACCCTTTGAGAGACTGTTTTAGAATTTAGAAGTGGTCGGTATGCATGCCTAGCTTATTAGTGGGAGTTGTTTAAATATCTTCGTAATGAGTTAGATAAATGAGTGACAGTTCTTGGGCAATGATTGGCTGGTTAAGCTGGGGATTCCACGAAGTATGAGTCTATTCTTGATTCAATTGAGGTATAGAAGAAAATTGTTTTAGAATCAGATGCGTGTCTACACAATCGATAAATATAAATAATTCGTTGAGGACAAACTGAAACTAATGTTGTTCCAAAGTGACTTTTTCATGGAAAATTACAGCACATTAAGAACTTCTTAGTGCCAAATGATTACCATATAGGTCATATCTTCTCTAACAGATACTACTTTCTAGCTTCACTCATCAATAACCAGGTCATCCTATTCCTATGTTCATCTGCAGTCACCTTCCAGTTCATCCCTCATAGCCTTCAACCTTTACATTAAACGAGAACAACGCAATATCCAATGGAGGTGTTTGCACCCAAAGGTTGTCTTCAAAAAATGGCTTTTAGCGATAAGGCACCCTACAAAAGTTTTCTTCATTCATTTTTTCTATAACTCACTAGCGGACGTCACGCGATTTCACCTGCGTAGTTCCCATTCCCGTTTGAGTGGGGGATAAAATAAAGCCTATGTTACTCGCTGATAATGTGGCTATCCATTGCTGAAAGAATTTTTCAAATCGGTCCAGTAGTTTTTAAGTTTATTCGTCACATACAAAATTACAAATCTTTAATATTAGTATAGAAGAATAGACATGAGGGCCTAGCACAAATGTTTTTGACGTATAATAACGTAACGTAACATTTTGCGATAATTAATTTACTCGTTTCGCACATAACATTTATTTTATTGGATATTATAAACATATTTTTGTATGATAAAAATTGTCAATGTCATAATATTATACTACGGGGTTGTAGTTTTTATATTCAAAATTCACTCAAGTTAACGATATTGTTACGTTACTATCTATACGTAAATACATTCGCGCTAGGCCATGTTCTATTCTGCAATATTGCGGAATTCAAAAGGTCTACTGACCAACGCAAATTGGCTCACCCTATTAATACCACTCCAGCATATCATTCTATATAATAACACTAATCCACACAGGTCGATAAATCAGTCGCTTCATAGCTGACATAGCTTCGGGCACTGGATCACTCACGGAGTGCCAGTGTCGCTGCGACAACTGATATATCACGCGATTAGCGACCATTTCATGCGTATGCGCACTGAGCAAGATGGCGGAACAGGGATAGAGGGAAAGATAAGTTATCTATCTGATATCTTCCTGGACTCTAAAATGCAACGAAATAAGATCTACAATTCGGTCGAACCAAGTTCTTTTCATAACTCTGGGAAGTTTTGAAAAGCTAGAGTTCTTCATAGCAAGAGTGAAAATCTTCTGCCAGGGTTGCGGAATTTGTTCGAAAGAGTCACCGCGGCGCTGGAATGCAAAGGGCTTTAGAAGGAACACGGATGGGTTTTAGTCAGTAAGAGTCTAACACGCCCTTCCCCTCCGGCCCAGAGCGGTAGAAGTCATTTGATGATTTCCCATCCTTAAAAAAAAAAAGAGAGTGAAAATAGTCTGAGTTCTGTCGCTCCTTCGTAGACTTCATCGATCGCTGACCATCAGATGAGATCGCAGTCAAGAGCAGGCTCATTAAGAATAATAAGTGTAAAATAGCCCATTTACCTCTAAATACTAAAAAACTACTTTTGGTAAGTTTAGGTTAGCACTCACTGCACTGGTCAGGCACTGGATCACTCTACTGTTGTATCACGTGATTAGCGACTATTTCATGCGTATGCGCACTGAGCAAGATGACAGACAAAGAATAGAGGTGGCGAGAAATCTCTCCGATAATATTACGTTGAAGGAAATCTTTTTGTACAGATGAAAAGAAGTTTCTCACAAGCAGTTTTGCTTGGTTTCGTAGATTGTCTTGCACTAACAAAGACCCAATCACGACTAATAAAAGCGTGACATGCATCCAATCATCAGATAATGACAGGGCCACCATCTACACAGTCTTGGCACAAATATTGGAAGGTGACAAGTGAGCCATTGAGCGAGATATGACAACTGTGACCACACTCGCTGGTGATTCAGCCTATCGTATAAATAGATGAGTAGATGGCAGACATTTTCTTTTGATTTAGTCTATGAATAATGGAGCTACACGGCTTTTGAAGAGTGTGTGTTTTTGCGCCAAATTAACTACCTATGATCTGTCCTGACACTTACATAGAAATCTTAAAGATTTCATAAACGAGACTTCAAGTCTGTAGTCTATAGTCGACAGTTAAAATGGGTTCATCATCATTATTTCATTGCAAAAGACGTCCACTGCTGGACATAGGCTTTCGCCGCCTCATCAGCCGGTCCCTTGCTTTTCGTTATCAACGGTTTTTAGGGTTCTTGAAACGTAACCCTATTTAGAAGCCTCCGTCCGTCCGTCCATCTGTCCGCCCATATGTCTGTCAACGGGCTGTATCTCGAGCCGTAATGGGTAGACAGTTGCAATTTTCACAGAATGTGTATTTCTATTGCCGCTCTAAATTCAAATTAAATGAAAAATTAAAGAGGGCTTTCATACAAGAAACGTGTTTTTTTTTGTCGAGAGTCCGACTCGCACTTGGCCGGTTTTTTTGTTTTGTTTTAGAATGGAAACTTATACTTTGTCAAGTAGGTAATCATTGTATCAAATAAACTTGAAAACATTTTACAAAAAAATCACTATATGAATCAGACGTTAATCCTGAATTTAGCAGGAAATGCATTAAATTTGAACAACTTTTGATTCGCCGACTTCGGTACACGGGTATTAGACTCATTAATTTCTTTTGGGTTGATTCTCTGGGTTTTAGTAATGACCCATAAAATAAACTAAAAAGGAGGGACAAGAATCGATTGATTTATAAACGTCATTTATTTCGAATCGATTTAAAGGAGGTTCTTATCGGACTCATTCGTTTAGTTTTTTATCGATTTTAAAAGGGGTGTGTTCTTCAACGGTCCCTGAGAATATATTATTATCTTTTACCCTTTACAAATGGAGGAAGTTGTCGGTTCGAGTTTTTAACTTTATTAGTAGAAAACTATCTGATAAACAACTGTTTATGTAACATTGGGAGGACCAAAATTTAGAACCCAGTTCCCACATTTGGTCCTTACCAAATGTGGGAACTGGGTTGTAAATTTTGGTCCTTCAAATCGGAAGGACACAAGGAGGTCGCCCTGTTATGCCCCTAAAATTTTATATAAGAAAATACACTGCACATTAAACAGGTCACAAAACAACTTAGTATTCCATCATTATTTTGAATTTTCTACACTTAACAGTAAATACAAACAACAATAATACGTGTAACTGGAAATTAAGTTGCTAATCTCAAAGAGGAGCAGTACGATAGTCTTTAAACATTGACAGTCAAAATGATAAACCGCACAAAACTATCGTACACTCGCCAGTTCAAAGTCCACCTGTCAAAATGATTTACATGACTGACAATACTAAAATGACTTATTATTCTAATGTTTCCTGTGACCATCATACGAAATCCAAGGTATCTGTAAATCCTTTTTAAAAACAACTAAATAATGAATCAAATCACAGTCTAATCACGCATGGCTATTTATCATGGGAATCGAAAATGAATAAGTAATAGTTTTTTTTGGATTGTAAAACACTGGGATATCCTTTGCCGTGAGAAACGGTTAAACACACAACATAATAACTTCAAAGTAATATCAATGAGCATCGGAAGTCGACAATAAGTACTATGATACTATTGAAACAGTAGACAAAAAAACCCACAAGTAAGTGGATCAAAGAACCAAGTACCATAGCAACACCTAATCCTAATCATTCTATAAAGCTTTCACTGTTTGGACATGAGCCTCCTCTCCGTGAGAGGAATGAAAAGGGCCGCATCCCCACCACGAGGGCTCATGTGGGTTAGTGGATGTCATAAGACTTTTAATATTTTGGTTCTCTATTAATGTGTAATAATAATAATATAATATATCATTTAAATCAGGTAACAAAGACCCATAACATTTTATAAAAACCACAATAATATTAATAAACTAGTACACGAAATGACGGCATCGTGTTGCGCTGCGTGGTGGCCTTCCGCGGAATCGCCGATACATGACACCCTTCGGCCAAAACTCTTCCTTGAGGAATATGTCTCAATATGATGAGTCGGAACTCGCACCACGAGTGACTTGAAGTTTGTGTTGTAGCGCGACTCCAACTTCTCGACCCTTAAGGTCCAGCTAGTCTTCGCTCGGACATACTCCACGATCTCCTCAACCTTCGTGGTGTGATGATGCCGGGACACATAGAGCTGCGTCGTAGGAATTGCTGGACGCAGCATATTGGGTCCTGCCAGCGCGGTCCCGCACTGGTTCCGACTAGGAGGCATAGGGGAGGAGGCTTAGGGGGCTTTCTGTAGATAATAACTACAGAAAGAGCACGATACTGCCTCTTTTTGAAATTCAACAACTAAATGGCAACCAACCAGTTCAGTCAGTAGTAGTACTCCTACTAAAATTCCACTGCCAAGCAATCAATTCAATAAATCTTCGTTTGGCTGAATAAAGACCGTGGCTAATCAACTTCGAAAAAAATCTTCAAAGATATCAATAAATTTGACTTAGGCTCACGGAAACATAACTTCAGAATTCGTCATGAATTCTATAATTCAGTGGATGTAAATTAAAACCATCGGATTCTTAGATGACAGGTTATGTTTGAGGTATGACCAGCAAAAGGTACTTTAGTTTTTCCTTGGTATTAAATCAAACAATTTTCAGTATGTCCTTCGAGTCCAAAACTTAATAATTTTGAGAGCATCTGGTCTTTACAAAAATGTAACATGGTATTGCAACAGGTAGCTGGAGTAAATGTTATTTCAACAATAAATATCAAAATACATTCAATGGATATCGAAGACAGATCGTATCAGTACAGAAGTAATATCAACACTAGTTTTCAACAATGGAACTTAAATGTCAAAACGAAGAGCAATTTGTAAAAGTCAAATACAAAATTAGGTCATAACATAGGCCTTTGGCGATATAGCATTATAAAACCAGCTGTCAGGGCTTAAAGCTGTTTGAACCCAATATATTGCAGTCAAACCATTTTATAATTTCTTTGAGAGTGCACATTATTAAATTTTTAGTGTTGTTTTCAATAAGGTCAAGTAGGTAAAGTATCGATCCTGTGTGAAGGTTTTTAAAAACATTACAAGAACAAATCAACAAACCATTGATAGTGGTAAAAATATATTTCCTTAGTGTATATTTTTTATGATGGAAGTATAAAAGAATTTCAAATCCACAATTTAAATCGAAAATAAATCACTCCGATAATATCTCGAACTTATGACTGTCTAAGAAATCTAAGGTCTCATTGATATGCAAGTCTATCATCAAATCGGTCACGATTCAAAACCGTTAATTATTTAGTACCGTTAAATAGTATTTCGGTACCTCAAAATATTCTCAACATCACCAGAAACAATGTGGCGTTAGTAATTAAAACAATTACGATTCCCTACGCAATAATATCAATCAAAATCATTAGAAAAATTACAATTTTCAAAGCAATTTAAAATGCCATGGTTCCCATCGAATCGGTTTATAAATTAATAGTCGGCGATCATTCAATCGATTAGTTATACTATATGAAATACGAAGTTTAAACAATGCCTACAATGATAATTATTATAACAGTAATTGTTACAAAAGTATCTATTACTTTACGCTTGTAATCCTTTATGGTATGAGCAGACTTCTAAAGGAGCGATGGTATTTTGAAGTTCTATGAGAGAGAATTAAGACCTCCAACGATGGCTAGAGTCTAAAAGGAAGACAGTAAAAAAGTCGCTGTTTTACACTAAAAAACAGTCCAATTACGTTCCAAAGAGTTAGAATAAAAATAATATAAACTTTTCTTATCACACTGACTATAAATAAAGTGTCATCACAAATTAGAGATTAAAAATAAGCCCAATCACGAATCATTCATATTTATGTACCATTCCAAAATATGAAATTCTTTTAGAATAATTGTTAGGCGGTGTACACACTGAACAACAAACGTTGTAAAGTGACATGCGTCAGCAGGCTTTGGTAAGCTTTTTTAACAAGTGGTGTTGGTAGGCATCTGAAACGTGCTTTTTAAATAATATTGATATTTGGCTAAAAGAAATTAACATAAGATGCAATCGACACTATTCTTGTGAAATATTTTGCAATCAACAACAAGATTAGTTAAATTCAGGAACATTACTCTCTCTTTCACAATAAAATACAGCTCAAAAAAAATCTGCGAGTCATAAAAAATATTTTAAAGCAGTATTTGCCAACGATGCGCTAAGTTGAAGAGCATGTCTAATTTCTAAATACGAACTAAGTTATCACACGTGTTATCCTACACCTAATAAAACACGAACCGCGTGACACGCCGCGCGATCCCAGTGCGTCGCCGGCCTTAGCGCTCCAGTCCGCATTTAGACGGCGGTTATAAATTTTAAATATTACGATAGGGCATTAAGATTTGAATAAACATGTCGCGTTGTCGCCGCGGTGACGTCGCGCGGCACACATTATTGTCGCTTCACGCGTCGTATGAAGTTGTCACAATTTACGCTATAGATGAAAACTGAGTCATATTTGTATGAAATGGGTGGAAAATGTGAGGTATGAATGAATGTAATTGTCGGCTAAATATAGTGCCTTATGGGGAGTGGTGACGAAAATGTGACGTATGGAACGGGTTAAGGAAATGGTCATTCTGGCGTACTGCTGCTTGGTGATGAGGCGAGAAATTGTATAGAGTCGAACAACCATAAGCAAACCACTCTAATGATAGAAATAACTACATAAAAACCTCGTCGCTACACATGAGTCCAACGTCGAAGCATGCTTTCCCACGTTAGCAGCAGATTTGTACTATTCACGGTAAGGATGTCTAGATGCTATTGGTCATCGGCTTCCGGCAATCGCACCTATGGCTTCAATGGCCACTCCATTGCCAATTCAGCATGCATATGAGCATATTTAGGCCCGTAAATCACCAACCAGAGCTCATTGAAAGACTCCCAACTAAGGACAACACCGACGCAATCATACTGAAATCACTGACTGACCAAAGAACCGCCGACCACTGGACATCTAAGCCCATTGTCTGCCTAAAAACAAACGCATATACATACAAAAAAGTCGTCCTGTAGGTGCATCACGAAATATTTTAATACAGTGGACGGCGACGCGTAGGTATATATCTTAGTATCGCGGGAAGACAAAAGCGGGGATCTCGTGCTATACCACGGCGGAGATTTATTCCGACGATATCATTGAATGTAGACGCGCGTGTGTGCGAATGCGCCCGTGTGAACTGCGCTCGTGGCGCGCCGACCAGGGCTGGCAGGAAAGGATTTGCGGAATTAATTAGTTAGTAAATGTAATGGAAGATGGTTAATGGGTTGTGGAGGTCTGGTAGAAACCCGCTCCACGTAAAACACTGGTAATCAGCTGAATCCGGTTTGACTGGAAGCCGACCCCAATATAGTTGGGAAAAGGCTTAGCAGATGATGATGAAATGTAATGGAGGATGCATGGGGAACCTTTACTTTTGAATGGCCAACTATCTTCATCTTTCTGACTGACCGACTCCTTGACAATTCAAAAGTGCTTGTATATATGGTTTATTAATTTGGTTTTACTTTCACTTGCCATCGCGGCTAGAAACTATAGATGAAGTTGGTGCAGGTGCTCAGGTGCCACAGGAATTAGAAGCATATGCGATGCTGGGGCGAAATTGAGGCTGTTGTGGTGATATTAAGGAGATTGACATTTCTGAACGTCTTAGTAGCTGGATGATTTAGATGAATCTTGGCACACAGGTAAACCTAGACTTTTATCCCGGGATTGGTTCCCATATGGTATGATTAGACAATATTTTAAATATGATTGACCATTTCCCAAACTCATCATTAAAGCCGCATTAGTTGTAATAAAAGACCGTCAAATGATTCGATAAATGACCACGTGACAAACATTTAGAAAGGCTACATAATCACTTCATGTCAACAAGCGTGGTGTATGCCAATTAAAGTGAGATTAGTTACAAAATAGGCCAATGTTTGTGCCATATTTAACATAACTACGATGCCTTTAACTTGAATATTCTGCTCTACATACCTAGTAAACACGCACGCAAACCCGACAGAAACACGTAATGTTTATAACAAGGACTCAAGGCCAAACATGGAGTCACAACGTCCCATACGAGCAACAAAGTTACTCATAGTCGTAACCCTCACTTGAGTCCCTGAAATAACTCAAGATTACAAGTGTTAGATAAGAGACTTGATGTACTTTTACCCTTGTTCACTCTATAATAATCATCTAAGAGAGATACAGGCAAGTGTCAGTAAAAGCAGACATTAAAAATGCATGATTTCCAAATTGTTGTCTAGCCCGCAAAAAACGGTGCGTAAAAATACCTTCAAAAATCTACTAAACGGGCTTTTAAAGTAATAAAGTGCGCGCACATAAATCAGGATATCAGAAGCGCGGTACTGTGCCGCCACAGGCAGCAGGACAGCCCTACAATCATGACGAAAGTAAGCGATAGTGCACACAAGCGAGCCCGCCACCGCGACCACAAATCGCGAGCGACAGCCAACAGGTAGCAGGTCGCACGCATTGTTTCCTGGAACCAAAACTACGAGACGCTATCGAAACGATTGATATACGATCAGACTCCGGAATGTTTTAGTAAAATGCACCAGCTTTCCGTTTTAACCTCTGAATATCTAATAGGGACCCGATTTAGAATAATTTATGGACAACCACCGAGACAAAAACAGAACACTATGGGCCCGCACGGGTCAGATCCGCGTCCCCGTGTCTGCCGATTTCGTAAGAATCCTTCGCGAGACCATTTATCTGTCGACCGCGGCTGCGCAACTATGACGTATCTGCGTTTTGTAAGTGAACGCAAGTTTATCGGCAACCTGTCCAGAGAATCGACGAGAAATGGGCTCAGTTGAGCGCATTAACAACGGCTTACCCATACAAAATCATAATAGCCGGTAAGGAAACTACGATTGAGAGCGATCATTAATTACGGGTGCCTAACAAGCGGCGAACGGGGAAAGGCGACGTCGACAATTTATCCGCGAGATCGACTCGTTACTTAGATCGGTTGGAGCGCGCGACGATAGATGGCGTGCTGCGGCGCGCGCGCATATCTGATGCACGACCGGCGCGGGCGACGCGGTATCGACCGATTTACGGACAGTGTGATCATATTAGAGACTCTCGGGCTATCTAACGAGCGTTTAGAATATGAGTGTGCGTGATAAACACCCACAGTCGTGGAGATAGCCTTGCAAGGTAATGGGAAGACGATTTATGATTTTGTTCGATTAAATTCGATTTGCGATTCTGCCCCCTAAATTGGCAGTTAAGTTTGATGTACAACCTACTAATCTTTATTGTCAATCAGTCTGTAACGGGGCTGTGGATAGAGGCTATAAATAAAAAAGGTACGTCAATTTTATTGATCGGAAAGCGGCGAGTAGATTCTTGTTGGCTACACAGCACACTGCATAGATAACAAGTCCTGTAGCTTACAAAAACTCGCACACCATAAACACCCCTACCACTAGAAAACAAAATAAAAGCTGTCTCACACGCACCAGTCGCAAGTCGCCGCGACACGCGCGATCGCGTTGTCGCGCGTTGGCCCTTAATTAGCCGGCTACCCGAGATGGAATTCATTAGACTCGCTAATTAAATAAAAGGACATGATTTTCCGGTTAAGGTACGAAAGTGAACGTAGGTGCACTCCAAACATGATTAATTAAGAAAAGCGAATAGGCTTAAATAGTGCCTAAGTAATGTCTAGTCTAATTAAGCGTAAATAGTGCGGTTCCTTGTTGACGCTGTATCGGGGAACGTATCGAAACTGATACACTTATTTTTGTTGTTGGTTACCTATTGTTTGCTATCACTTCGTTTTATAAAACGAAAAGCTTTTTATTCTGCTCTATGGCAATAGGCATGCGTGTAGAGAATCTCAGGAATTTCTAACAAAAATAAAAGCTGCGTAAATCACTTGCCGCAAAACGTTGATAAAAATATTTGTAAGTGATCCACACAATTTTTTTTTTGCTGTAGATGTTAACGTCAATCACATTTATGATATTCAAACAAATATGAAGCTACAAAATCCATGACAACTAAATCCATAAAGAAGTACTACAACTTTAACTTGCCTTTTAACTATGTACATAATCTAAGAGCATTCATCCCGATATTTTATGGCTTGTGTTTAAACGCCTACTAGAAAAGTACCTATTTTAATCGAAATACCTGCCAGAATGGATAAATGCTCACCAAAACGCGATGTCGGTTGGTTGGTTTAAAAAAAAACAACCACGAAGGGGATAGCAGGATCTGATTCGCTGGCTTCGCTCGCTCACTAAACCCCGCCATCCCCTTCTAACCTAACCTGTCCGAGACGGGGTGTCTTAAGTCCCGAGCTCACTTAGCTCGCTTTTGCATCCAAGTTCTCCTAGTAACAGAAGTAACTTTGTTTTTTTAGGAAAACAAGATTTGGTGAGCATTTATCCATTTTGGTAGGCAAAGAGAATATAAATACAACACGTAGGTACAATTATTCTGATGAGTGTATAATTATTTTGGAACTTAAAATGTTGTCCTTTAGGCACCTCGGTATAGAGTGAATTTATTTTATTTGAAGTTAACATATTTTATTTTAATGCCTATGATTATTTTAATTAAATTACTATTAAAGTACTATTAAAATAAACCTAACACCTAAACACTAACTTACATATTAAAATTTGATGATATATCAACCGACACAAATTACCACGATTCTCCTACAACAAACTATAGCAGCAGTGAAGCTCTTCTCTGATATTATTTGAAATCCAATCGAATTTAAATTTTAAAGTTGGCTATAAATCAAATGATATCGTATGACAAGTGTAGTTTCCTTAGAATGACGGCTGATAGTACCTGTCGCCGTGTTATGAACTACTACTGCAGTGGAACATTGAGTGCCAAATCTTTGCTGGAATGTCTAGGATTTACTGTATTTGGAAGTTGTTAAATGTTGTGTAAAATCGGTGTTTAAATATAGGTTAGATAGGAGTTACACTTTTAGCATTAAAGCACTAGCTGAAGAGAAATTTTAGAGGACGTCCACTACTGGAAATAAACCTTCTCAGACGTCGTCTTTATATTAATACTGACGAAAATTATGCCAAGGGAACATACTACCGGCAAAAAAATCATCCTGTGTATTATTCTAGACTATAATCTACCTCTCTGCCAAATTTCATCAAGATCTGTTCAGCCGTTCTGCCGTGAAGGAGTAACAAACATCCATCTATACCATGCATCCAATTTACTCATCATTATGAACAACTTTTACTATAGGACAACACAGAAATCGCTAAAAAAATTGTCACCCCCATACATTTATGTTGCGCATAACTCAACAAAATGTACTGAACAGCTGTTTTTTTTGCGTTTTCGGGTTTGGTCCCATAGTGAAAGTTGGTCATAATGTTGAGAACAATGACCCCTTCAGGGATATTGTGTTTATTCTGTTACACGTTGTATAAAAATAGGTGGGTAGTTATAGATTTAAAGTTAATTCTAAACGATAACAAAGTGAAGTAGTATGCATGTTAGTTGCTGAAAGTACCTATCCCATGCCACTACTGGGCAACAGCCTCTCAAATGAATACCAGTATTTGACGTGGAGCGACTGCCGGTCTGACCTCCAAAACCCAGGTACTGGAAAACACGATACCCCTATGATGTCAGACTTTTGGAATTCTGACTACGACTAATCTGGACCATTACCAACTAAACATAACAAACAGTATCAACCATACAGTTCGTAGCCGCTGGAACATTGATCGAACTCCCTATTCCAGCAATTCAGGTAGAACTACATAGGTACCAATTTTTCCTTTAATTCATATCAGAAGATATCGCTGCTGCATCTATCACCGACAAAGACGTCCACTCGCCTTCGCTCCGAGTCCATGATTGATGGCAAACCTGATAGATAGCTCGCATGATGCACGGCGCCTGCAGAAAATTGCACTCATTCGACACTTACCTGCAAAGGATACACAATATTTATTGCAGTATTCCGTATAGGGATATAATGGGGTACTGGAATTATGATGCGGAAAAAAGTGTTATGTAATTTTGCTTTGAAACGAGTGAACAAGCTTTTAGTTCCTTTGTTGGCTTGTTGATAGTAATTATGCAATTAAATTATTTTTGCTAAAGAGCATGGGAATGGAATTTTAATTTAAAGTTTCAATAATAATTAATTACTTAGTATTTTACCTTCAGACTATTTATTTCAAGACTGTATTGTATTCAGAATAAAGTGCAGCCAAAAAATGTCAAAGGACCCTATCAATCACTTATAAAAAATAAATCAAAACCGACACACGAACCTTACCAGCTACATTCAAAAGGCCGCACGAATAACACATAAATCCGTATAATAAATTTCAAAATGCTATGATAATTACATGCCTGTTCGCTTTCCCTTATGAATAAGTAAGGCGTGTCACGGCGCGTGACACATGTCGCGCGTCACGCGTCACGATCGACGCGTCACGCTGCGTGACATCGCGTCGCGTCGCGCGCCTGACGTGACGCGCGATCGTGTGTGACGGAGCTTAGAAAATATCGCGTATTAACATAATTCTATTGATATTAACGCTGGATTGTGGTTTTAGGAATTAGCGGGGCTGATTTTTTTTTAAGGTTATTCAGGTAGGTAAGTGCTGTCAATGAGCTTAATAATCGCTTAACAACCCCTTTTAGAGATTTTGTTTCACTAACCATTGGACATCCATGTGTTGCTGTTAAAATACTGTGAAAATTCTTTGAAAATCAGACGAAAACTTAGAAAGGGACTAATAACTACTTCTTACTAAACCATGTTTTCGTCAGATTCTGAATTCATTATAAGCAAGTCTATAGAAAATTAGCTTCTGCTTTATTCTATACCAGCTTGCCTTTATTCTATACTAGCCGCCTGAGAGACGGAAATTATCCCAAGGACAAATAGTCCCAGGTTCAAAAGTCCCTATGTTCAAATCCAGAACATGATCTGCCCATCTGTCAAGTTTCAAACAAATCCATTCAGCCGTAAAGAAGTGAAGAGGCAGGCACGGGGTGAGCTGTCAATCCATATAATCAATATGTCACGTGATCACGAAGTGAACTGGCATTGCATCTTGATTGTATGGATTGACAGCTCACCTGTGGAGTTTCTTGTCCATTCTTCTCCATAAGAATATACCTTTCCGAATGGACACTAGAGTCACTTTATTAATGTAATTCTATTATTTTTACTGAACTGTAAACGATCACGTTCAAAAGTGCCGTTTAATGGCCTAATTGAAATAAACGTTTTGACTTTTGACTTTTTGACACCTCGTGATCACTTCACTCAAGCCTCACTTCGACATTTTTACAGAATCGACCGGCTGTTCTCTGCCTAAGATCATTATATAGATTGGAATTATAATTCCAATCTAGACACACAAGAAATGTTCTACATGTCAGCTACTATTCATATTGCATATTTCCTAGAAGTAAATGGGGGAAAACAGGACAGCTCGGGGATATCAGAAAATCAATCATTATTTATTAGAAACTAGTGACCCGCCCCGGCTTCACCAGGATGTTTTTTTTTTTCAAAATTTTCTTTCATAATAACCTTCTCCTGACAATAATAAACACAACAAAAAAAGAATTAGCGAAATTGGTCCAGCCGTTTACGCGTGATGCCGTGACCAAGGGGAATAGAGATTCATTTTTATATATATACTAGTGGCTCGCCCCGGCTTCGCCCGGATGTAACATTTTTTTTTTCAAAATTTTCTTTCATAAAAACCTTCTTCTGACAATAACAAACGCAACAAAAAAAGAATTAGCGAAATTGGTCCAGCCGTTCTCGAGTTTTGCGCTTAGCAACACATTCAGCGATTGATTTTTATTTATATAGATATATAGATAGATAATAATAAGTTATTATTATTTCTTCTTCTTAAAAAACTATGGTATGCTATGGGTAATGGATGTTAGATAGGCAGTCATCATCATCATCATCATCAGCCGAATGACGTCCACTGCTGGACATAAGCCTCCCCCAAAGGAGAGGTTTGCCATAATCGCCACGCTTGGCAGATGGGTTGGCGATCGCAGTGTAGCTGTTGCAATGCACAGAGAATGCTGCTGCCCATGCTCGCATGTCGCCTCTTACGACGCCCATGGGAAGTGATGGGATGGTGCTATTCTTTTACGTCCGACACCATACAGAACAGGCTCCTACACACAGGCTTAGTTGCTACGCGTAAAATACTGGTATTCAGCAGATCCAGTAAGGCTGGAAGCTGATCCCTACATACATAGTAGAGTTATTGGGTTTTTCCAATAGGAATTTCCCAGTGCCAGCCCGGAGTTTGGAAGTTGGTGGTGTGACATCCCCGTGCCTCGGAAAGCGCGTTAAGCCGTTGGTCCTGCGCCAGATCTCTCTCCAGTCGTGTCGGGTTGCCGTCCCTTCGGAATATGAGAGTGATGGAAGAGGGAGTGCACCTGTGTTTGCGCACACACTTGTGCACTATAATATGTCCCGCGCCGATGACTAGTTGCGGTTGAGATTGGCCGCCATGGCCGAAATAGGTCAGGAGGACTATATATGTATATACATATTAGAGAGAATCTTTCCTTATGTTTTCTTAGTTTAATGAATAAAATTGATAAATAATGGAAAGCGTCTAGATATTTCTAGTTTGCAATACTGTAAGGGAGGACAAATATTTATTTCCAAATCCTCAATCAACAGAACAATTTATAGGGATCTCCACCAGTATCTCATACAACATAGCCGACGAGTGGGTCTTTATAAATTGTACGAAACTAAACAATAACCGTATCTCAGATCAGTAAAAAGCGACAATATTATATTTTCAATTAATGCAAACTGCATTTGAGGAACTTCCCCTCCCCCCTCAGAGCATGGAAGCCTCCCTAACTTGCGCCAACTCTCATAAAGACGTAGCTTAAAATTTTATTCTGCGTAGGGCTGCCTCCCTGTTGCTAGGTCAGCGTTTGCGGAAGATAGAACCTTAAGGATAGCTGGGCAATTGGACAAAATAAAAAATCATATGAGTTTCTAAGGCCACTGGAGGCTTTAATATTTATATTAAGGCAGCCACAGGCAAGTCCGGTTAAGCTGTCGACGACCTCCTAGGTTAAACTGCGAGAAGCCGCTCAGAAATAAAAAAAAAAAAAAACGAAATCAGACCACAATTATCGGAATTTCTGTTTTTGCTTCGCTCTTATTCTTATACATTTACATGTCGAATGCGTATTAATGGTTTTTAATTAAATTGATTCTCCGTTCAAAGGAAAGAATTATATAATATTAATTTGGCCTTTGTACCGTGCTTTTACTAGTGCAAAAGTTTAATTAATGAATATTAAAAAAGAAAAAAAAATATTATCAAAGCTTTGAAAGCTATAAAACAATACGTACTACTGAAAAAATAATATTTTTTGGATTCACACAATATACTTATTTGATAGCGTGACAACCCTAGCTTTGTGCACTATGTGGGAGCACAGTTTATGCTCTTGTGCAAGTCTGTATGTCTGAAGTTTCATTTGGTTATCGTATTTGTGCTATCTGATTAATTCAGTAGTTTTGTAAACTTTTTGCATACTGTTTTTATGTAAATAAGTGCAACTTTGTAATGAGATTAGGATGGGTGAACGGAGATAAAACTTTGTGAGTGATGAAGAATAGTATGATTGTATGAAAATGTCATTTAGAATTTTCGTCTTCTCCTTTGTCCAAAGAGGTTGTGATACAGTGATTCAAACCTCTTCAATAAATTAAAATGAGTTAGTAAAAACCGATGCCAATTATTAATTAAATAGGTTCAATGTTTTGTATTCCGTTCTCGGCGAAACTATTTATTTTTAGTTATCGAACGAGTGACCGAAATGGCAAAGATTAAATACAAAAAAAAAATGGGTTACATGCTCACAGTCAAAAAAGTGCTTTGATTTTCCGACATTCATCCGATTTCCCAGAACATCACGAGTGTGTGGGCTTCTACCTAAGTATTTATGACCACAAAACCAACAGGGTGTTTAAAAGTCAACACAAACACATAAGGTGCTAAAAGGAAAAATTATGGTGCTTATTGTTCCACGAAAGTTGTTGAATATTTAACGATTCTCGATAGACCTGTCATTAACTCGCGTTTTAGTAGAAAACACGATATTTCATTCGTTTATGTTTTTCTTTTTTATTTCATGCAGGTTTTGGATCGTTATACAATATGCCAGCTGCTGAAGTTATTAAATAAAACATTCTCGCCTATCGAAAACATTCCTCATACTAATAATATCCACTATTTACATAACTATCATGAAAACAACCAAATTATATCACTGTGTACTCTTTAATACTTCTTGAACTAATACATTAAGATCATTTAATAACAACACCCATAGTAAAAGAGAGGAATTAACTGAAGCTCAAACAGTCAAACCATACATTAGATCAATTAGTTCACTGAAACATCACTAACACAACAATGTACCCTCAACAACCCTTATTCAACTAGATAACAAAGTCCACCAACCCTTTAGAACCACAAAAGAAAACAAACTTACATACAAAACGTACCCCGGTCCAAGTTGCCCGCGCACACCCCTGGTTTATCTTTATTATTAGTCTGCCGAGCGAAATTATGACGACTGCAAAACGTCGGTGTTCTCTCTCTTTCTACCCCACTCTATATTACCATCCCCTATCCCCCTCTCGCACGAGCATGCAAGTCTTGCAGTGATTCCTGGTGACGACCGCCCAGGGACGGGCCGACTGATGTTTATAAGACCTCAGAGAAGCGAGTTTGGTATTTAGTTCGGTCTTATCTTTGGTTTTATATGTCCTGAAGGGGTTGCCGGAATTCAGATTAAAAAGAATCAGGTTTTCGTTGTGAGTTTTTTTCGTGATTTAGTGACGGACTTTCGACGTTTTATTTCATTGATAAATGCATTTGAGTTTCTAATTATCAACCCACGTGAATTGTCGACGGAAGTTGGCAATATTTTCGTGGGCGATATGACACCTGTCACTTGATATTATTCCAATCTAAATGTGTAATATTGCCATACTTAATAACAGCCAAAAATGGTAATCAGTTAATAACGTGCTTGATTTATTTAGTTTTGGAATGTGTCCAGTTTTAAAGTTCGTATATGTGTCAATGCACTGCTAGCACTAGGTGGTTAAATAAATCATTCGATATTTTTGTTTGCTTTCAAGAAAAACACAATCTTCCAATAAACATAAATAATACGTAAATTAGCATTGTCAAGTTGAACAACCGAATTTTGTCTTTGTTATTTTTTTAAGTGCATAAAACAACATTTAATTTTCATTAATATCTGTTCCTTTCTGTTATTAAACTCCAGCCAAACATTTAACGATATCAAACAGAAACATAACATCTCCATACAATTCCAGCCATTACTCTACAAACGATACATATTTACAATATCAATTCTCACAAACAAACTAACAATCTAAGGCTCTCCCCACACTGACAAATCGCCGGCAGTTTGCCCACACACTTGCGATTATTCGCTGCGATCGCTCGCTTTATCAGACACAGATTAAAATCCGTCCAGCTGTCGCACGTGAGTAATAAGGCAATTTGCCATAGTTATGACTTATTGACATGTCGACCTCATATAAAATGCATTCGAGATTTCTTTAATAAAGTTCCTGGGAATTATAATTTTTCTATTGATCATCGTTTTTTATGGTGTAATTTGTCATTGGGAATTGAGTGTCTGTCTAGTGTTATTTCTTCTTCTTCACTCTCATCGCACTCATGGGCAAGTAATTATTTTTACTGATTCTTTGGTGTAGTGTTCGCTTTTGCTACCTATTAGTGCTAGTTTTTAGATCAAGTAAAGTGTTTTTCCATTTGAAATTTCTGAGCAGAAGTACATACCGTGTTACCTAGTTAATGGGTCGTGGAGGTCTGGTAGGCAGCCACTCCAAGTTAAATACTGGTATTCGACCCCAATATAGGTGGGAAAAGGCTAGGCAGAGGAGATGAGCAGAAGATCGGTGTCCGTCTTTGTACCCGGGCAATAGACTCACCCTGGGACTTATAAATAACTGGCAAGATGTGGGAAATCTAAAGGTTTTGGGAATATAACCGGGTTGTTTATATATTTAAGTAATTCGTAGTGGGTCCAACTACTGGCCTGCAAATAGTATAGTTTAGTACCTACTGCTTTATTTCGTTCTAGCGTGATTGAGTAAGAGATATGCATCCATTCATCCAACCAATCTATCGCATTTAAGATACTATGTAAGATTTTTGGGTTCTATTTTCATCTACTTTATGTATATATCTCTCTGAATATATACCAACTGTATCAGAGATCCTGGAATTAATGAACTTGTTGACAGTGTAATTATATCCAGGCCTAAGATTAATTCCTGTCTCATTGCGTCGATGACGGGGCAGTGAACCGTGCAATCGTATGAGAGCCAAGGGGTGGAATTGGCAGAAATGCCCAGCTATGCAAACATCAAGATTTTTAAGGAAACAAGGCTTTCTGTTTACCTCTACAACTTAATTAAGTAAACTTTTATTTATTTATTTATTATAAGGCTTCTCAACAATGAGTACACCAAATGCTTTATAATTTGTATATCGCAAACTTAAGCCTAAGCGCCTCAGCACTTACAGAGAAGCATATCATGTACTACATTATGTGTAGATAATAACATAATTAATTAAAATTATAATTTGAAGAGTTCAAATTAAAAACCTATAGTAGGCGCCAGATAATCGTGGAATAACGGTCATTGACCCACCTACAATTATTGACATTTTTAATTTGAAAAACGGAATTAATGACACATAGCTGTCCCGAATCATCATCTCTCGTGATCCTTAACATTGTCTAATAATGAGAAACGATTCATATTTAATTGTTCAGGTACCTATGAACAGTTATTAGGGAGAGGTCAATGTACTTTATTCCACATTTATCTGGCGCCTACTATAGAAAGATTGCCCCGTTAACATTAAGCGCATAAAACTTTCTTAATGCACTTAAGTGTTAATAAAAGTGCAACCCAATGCAAGGTGTCGATGTCCAATCATAGAGACGTGTCAACTAAAACTAAATTGACATCTGTCAATCGGTCACGTGCACTTTAAATGTCACTGTCTAACATTTCACTGACATTTCGTTTTTGACAGCCGGAAGGAAATTGTCACTATTTTTGAAAGGCTAATCATCACATTGTATAAAGAATCATCGAACCGACTCTTTAGTTCTGACCTCCACAAAAAATTAACTGAAAAAAAACACTCCTTGGCAATTTGGCTGTCAGATTTTCGTGATTCTGACTACAATTAACCATTGTCAAAGAACTAAAAATGGCAGCTGGAACCATCGGCTTTACGTGCTTTCTGGGGCACGGAGGAGTCTCGTTATGTTAAGATGGTTACCCATCCACAGATCAACCTCGGCAAGCGTTGCTTAACATGGAAGATCGGCCCGTGTGGCTGTTATTATTTAGCCACCAGCTCCAAAGTTAATACCCTAATAATATCTGTTATTAAGGCGACATTACACTGGGTATAATGGCGTATACACACAGCGCGTTTGACCGTCGACCGGCGCGGACACCAGTGATTTGTGGTTACTTGCAAAAGCGGCGACCTCTGGCGGTGACGTGCCAATTGTCTCCGTCTTGGAAGACGGTGTAAGATGGGAGCGGTTAGCGGGGAGGATACGGCTCGATAAGGCTCTGTTATAACAGCATTTTAGGTGGTGTCAAAATGACCATGATCTATCTGTATTTATATAGGCGTTTGAAACGTTAGGTCATTGTCTTAAAAAATAAGTGCATATAATTATTTTAATAAAATTATAATTCCCTGGCAACGGTTAGTCGAAGTTCGCACGGGAGCTTTTTATTTTATTAACTGCGCTCTGGGTATTTAAGAATGTACCTACTACTATTAATCCTTATTCTACTGACAACAAAGTGAATAAATAACCTTATTCATTTATAATTATTCAAGGATTCCGTACCTCAAAAGAGAACGTTACTTTGTTTTCTTTTTATCTTACTAGGATCACTCGTTGCCATACCATTTTTCTCAAGAACACGTGGAGGTGTGCTCGAATCTACAGGAGTTTTGGAACACAAAACTACGGAGCCCTAAAACGTGCGTGGCTCAATATGCACTTGGCAGGTTTTTTTTAACTACGATTATAATTGTGTAAATACAGCTCAGAAACACCTAACAACAAAAAAAAACCGGGTATCTAATCCCGCTACGCTCTTGTAACTTACACCACACTCTTTTCTGTCAGGCACAGCGGCTTGTGTAAATGCTCCTTGATGCCGTGAGGCCTCCGCCGTACTGCCTCGGCTCCGTGGACCAACAGACGTATAAATCAATTTATATCAGCATTTATTACACATATTATTATATTATTGTGAGAATGGCACTGTTGGACTGTGCGTTACAGATAACCCAACGAGTTTTGACAAAAGTTTTTTTATTTCTAATAAGGTGGTTTGGTTAAAGAATCAATAGAACTAGAAAATTAAATATATATTGTGGACAACATACTTAGTACTTGGTGTCGTAAGTAACTTGTTTATCCATAAGCACCAGATTTCCGAATTGAGAATTTGGAGTTACCCCACCCTACTTTACTTCCAAAGTTTTAAAGGGTCTAATGTAGTGTACGAGCTTGGCAAATCAACATCAAATTCTTTAATCATAAACCGGGAGCTAGTACTAGAAACAATGATATTATTGTTTCGAAAGCTACGTTGGCCAGTTTGACCATTAAATACTTTAAGGGCGGTTGTGCACTAGGCCCGATCCGAATCCGATCAGAATCTGTCAAAAACTGTCCGAGAAAACGCGGACCGAACTCGGATATTGCTTACGCATTACCTCCGATTCAAATCCGTGATTCAGACGTAATTTTACGCGGAGCCGCTATAGAGCGTTCAAGTCAATATATTATATTACTCCATGGTTTACGTCGTTGATCTAAGCCCGTATAAAAAAGTAAAAAATTCTGGGTAGGGTGCACTTTGGCTGAACCGATGTTTAAAAGGAGCTTTTTACAATCACAACGCAGTGTTACGTCAATACGACAGGAAATTTTACAATTAATACCGAATACCGAATCTTATCCGAAATGGAGATTCTCGGATGACGGAGAAAAATCGGATGACGGAAATCGGGTGTAGTGCGTATCTAAGCTACCATAAAAATTGTTCTTCAACTACGTCGGACCGTCTTTTCACGGATACTGATCGGGTTCGGATCGGACGTAGTGCGTACGCGCTCGAAGTGTGGTTTGAAATTTTGTTTCATTGCCTATTCCGACCTACACACCTGGGCAAAAGCTACTCCTCACTCCATCCTCCTTGCGCGAGCCCGTGCTTCCTCCTTCCATAAATTCTGTAGTACAAATATTACCAAAAGTTTAAAATTCTCAAGCACGAACACTTGGCTTTACTGGGGGCCAGGTTCAACAACCTCGTCGAAAGTGAGAACGTTTGATCCTGAAACTAAAGTTTAGTTCGGACCTGTAACAATGAGCTCGTAAAACATGTGAAAGCTCACTGCGTTGCTTGCTGTAGATTTAAACCTTTGTTAGCTTCGGCTATTTATCTAATGATCAACTAGAAAATTTGAAATTAGAAGCTTTTATCCATTAAAAGGCAGTACCAATTTTTCTTTCATATCAATTACGAAAACAGTAAAAAATATAACTGCCAATTTGCTGTATTTTTTAAAAGAATGAAGTCCTTTATTTATTTTTTTAAGGATTTTCAACAACTTCTGTATACAGCGTTTCTTAGGTGTATAAAATTTATAAATTATCCGTTTTGTTATAAACGACACTTCAAAGAAAGAAATTACATTCATACCGAAAACGTTTCCCTTTAAACGATAGCTATTGCGTATTTGCTAGTTTCATTAACCAATTAATAATGTAACAAAAAGCCCATCACGTATCAACCACGTTTAAAAATAAAGCTATTTAAATATCCCTTCACAATCGTCATAATTTTCCGATACATCCAATTAATTCAGTATAGATTCCTTGCACACAAATTAATGCGCCTGTCACAGTCCTCAGCGAGACGGCAATGTATATCGTCTAATTAGGCCATAGCAATTCTCATTAGAACTCACGATGAGTAGGATTATTGCAAATGTCTCGTCATTTGAAGAGTTGAGAGTAGAGAGTTGTTTGAGAGTAGAGAGAGAGTCGAGAGAAGAGGGGCTTTTTGTGATTTGGTTGACAATCTATTATGTCCGAGGCTATTAAGATCATTTACTCTTGACGGGATTTCAAACAAAGCAATTCTTTTTTCCTGGATATTAATAAACTGATTGTAGTGAAACTTAATATGCACACGTAATATATCTAGGTGCAATTAGTTGGTTGAGAACTATGCCGAAAGAGGGTCTGGGGAGAAAAAAGAGGGTCCGAGGAGAAAAAAAACAGACAGTATTTGAGGACTGCCGATAGAATTGAAAACAAAGCGAATTCTTGTTCACCCAAAGAGTTCGGTGACGATGATGCGAGTTTCATGATTTTAGTTCACCCAAAAAGTGCTCAAGGCGTCTAAAGAAGTTTTCACTTCAAAAAGAATGCTTACACTTCTTTTTGAAAACTTAAATTTTCTGTCTCTATCTCTCTTAACTACAAAACTAAAAAAAAGCTCATAATAAATAAATCAACTATCCACCTTCTCTAGTGCATCATATACCATAGATTGACTAAGTAAAAGCTATTGGCCAAGTGTTATTATCTTGTTGCATTACACAATACAATTTTATGATCACAATGCTATTAAGAAAAGCAGTTGGCAATCACCTGACTTACAAAGACCAGTTTGAAATACAACTTCCATAATTATAGAGCCTTAATCATTAAATTAAACTACTAAGAGCCTGGCGCAATATTTGACCCGACGACCTTATCGACAGCCGACTATCAACTAAATGATAATAATTTATAATTTTCCCAATAAATGCGGGTAGTTTCATCAAACAATGACGTCACAATTTATCATTAATCGTGGCACAACTAAATATTATTGAAGTTATGCCAATTGACGGGCGATGCATGCCGGTAGATAGGCGATAGTGAAGCTACATAAGGGATGCAGAAGGACCAGTACTAAAGGACCAATAAATTAAGCTTAAGATAAATTTGGAAAATAGATCGTAAAAATAATGAAAATTGTTCTTATCGTACGCTAGTACCATAAAAAACGAGTCGCTTGCACTAGATGCTACTGTTAAAAGGGTTCCGTACCTCAAAAAGAAAAAACGGAACCCTTATAGAATCACCTTGTTGTCTGTCCGTCCGTCCATCAGTCTGTCTGTCTGTCAAGACCCTTTATCTCGGGAACACGTAAATGTATCGAGTTGAAATTAAAACCACTTACTCAAGTCTACAATCCCTTGTAAGGGTGAAAATCAAACTTCTAAGTAACAAATTTGGCGAGAAGATAGATCTCAGAGTTACAGAGGTACAAGTGCATAAAAAAGTCAGAAAATTGGGAATTTTTAGTTTTATTATATAAAAAACATTGTTTACTATTACACTTATATTTTCAGTTGAAGAATTGACGTACATTGATTTATGGGAGAACATTTTTTCACCAATAAAGTTATGTTTGTCCTTCGATTTTACCTGCTATATTTTGCTTTCATAGTTTATTTACTTCCGTAGGTAATGTAAACTCGGAAAAATCCAGATTCGATCGGAACCCTCTGCGCCAGTCTGACTCGCACTTGTCCAGTTTTTTTCATTGTCATTTGCCTTAGCCCCTGCGAGTTGAAACGACTGTCATAGGCCTAATCCACTGCAAATTAAAAATGCTTCCTTAGGCTATCGGATTAATTCAGGCATCGCCAGCTGACATATTTGTCAGTACTAAGACGGCGAACTGCAATTCTCCATCATGAGCTGTTAAATCAACATACATCCTCTATTTCAGCTATTTAATCAGATTTATTAACTGGGCTGTGGTGTTTAGATAAGCAGTAGCTCTACATAAAATACTGGTCTCCAGTTACATTCGGTTACACTGGAAGTCAACACCAACAGAGTTTTGAAACAGCTAGGAAGACGATGATCCTAATAAGTATTTCATGGAAAAGTCTATACAGATGATTATCCCGATTGGTCCTTTGGTAAAAAGGCTAGCCAAATGACGAATTCGATTGGTCCTTCGGTCCATGCCTGAATGACGTACGCGTTATGACGTAATTCAGCTTGTCGTGCTTATCAGTGACGGCCAGTGTCGGTGACGACGTCGCTTGCAATGTGTGTGATATGATGGCTATTATAAGTTACAAGGGCTGCAATTAACAATGGACGTAGGTTTACGTGGATTACAGTGGGGATTGCTTTTTATAGAGTTTGAAAATCGTCATAGATTTGTAATTGATGTGGTTACGAACGCTATGATGCAGATACATATAATTGTAAAGCTGTTGTTGTTAAGTCAATATTTGCAAATTTGAATGATCTCTTTCTATCACTCAAAGGTTTGCTGAGAGAAAACTTAAATTTGAGTTAAGCTGGTTTTTGGAAATGAACTTTAATATCACTGTGCCTGCCAATGTTGCGGTATTCGTACGCAAAGTGCATTTGAAGGAACACAGATGGGTTTTGGTCAGTAAGAGTTTGACACTCAAGGAGTCATTTTGATGATCCTTAAAAAAATTAATATGAATTATTATTATTATTTATCACTGTCAGCAAATACTACCCATGAAATGTTTTGTTGTACAATAAGGAAATAAATGAAGATAAAATACTGTTAAATGGGCACTTCAAAACTCATAAGTCATATACAAGCACATTATACACATATTATGTAGTTAAATGGGAAGTCAATCCCACGTAGGTAGGAACAGCTAACCTTCACTGACCCTTCAAATTTTCACCACAATTTAGAAGTCATTTTTGTGTGTAATATAATATAAAATCTGGGGTAACAGAGCTATCAACGGTATTTAAGCAAATTATAATCCTCTAAATAACCAAATTTAATTCCGCCATATTAATATTAGTGGCGCCTCCGAACGCCCACAACACTCTAAAACACACATCATTCGACCGTTTACAAATCAATGACTTATGTGTCCATCTACACACCTCTGACCCCAATTTAAAAAAAAATAATTTCATTTTATTAAGCAATTTTGATTCCCCAAGTCACCTCTGACTCGACTTAACAAAACTATTATTTACCGCAATGACACTGATTATAACAAAAAATATTGATTCAAGCACCAAACTTTAATATCAACAGAAATATAAAACGTCATATATAGAACATAATTTGCCATAAAACCCATATTTCCACCGTATAAATATATTACATGCGGTATTTTGTCAACAGTCACAAAAAAATAACTGATCATTAAAACATAAAGTTTACGATAATGTTGGTATAACTCATAATACTCTCATTACGGCCTTGTCATAATAGGCGATGAATTCTCGAGTATATTACATTATAAAATTTGAATCAGAACTTGTTTGGTCAAGAGAGAATCATAACGACAATCGGTGTAATAGTCTCCCTATAAATATGTATATGGTGGCATGGGTGGGGCCCCAGAGCGAGCGGTTAAGCCGTATTAAATAAATACATTATAATAACATCTGGCAGTTTATTATAGTATTAAAGTTGATTTTGCTTGCAGGCCTACTAATGACGCTGAAAAGCATCTTCATCGGAATGGAAGCTTTACTTATCATAATTTAAACTTTTAGTGTTGAATCTAAAGCATTTAAAATATCTGCACTTAGATAAGCTTTCGAATTGATTGAAAAATTTAATATTAACGTAACTATTTTTCTCTAATAGAAATCAATCGTGCTTTTAAAGCTGTTATCTATCTATACTAATATAATTAAGCTGAAGAGTTTATTTGTTTGTTTGCTTGAACGCGCTAATCTCTGAAACTTGGAACCATTCCGATTTGGAAAATTATTTTTATATATGATAACCACATGTATGAGGAAAGCTATAGGCTATACGGAAACGGAAAAAAACGGGATATGCGCGTACGAATTCACGGGCAAAAGCTAGTTGGCATTAAATCGCTGCGCTCATAAACTCGCGGACAGTGTAGCCTTACACAAAAGTGAAGAGGCGTTATACTCTATAGAGTGACTATAAAGATCTTGTAAAATAGCTTCCGAGGTGCGTAGGCGCAGGTCGCGACACGAAATTAAGAAATACCAATACACACACGTTTTTTGATATCGTCCACGAAGTAGAAATTTATCAAAGGACCACTACATAGAATCAGTGACAAACAGAAGACAGTTTCATACAATGTCAAAAAAAATTAAGAGACGGGATTATTTCACTTACCTCGTACCTCATTCCTCGTAGTCATTGTTGCGCGAAAACTATGATATGCTACGAAATTCGTAGCAATTATTTTTTTTTGTGCTACGATTTCTGTAGCATACGTTTTTGTAGCACACTACTGTGTTTGCTACGATTTTTGTAGCGGATTCATAAGCAGCTCAATATTAAACACTTAGCCGTTACACGTAGCTGCGTATATAGCAACAAAAAAATTTACGAATCGAAATTTTTACGACACCAAAAAGGAACGGCAACGCCATTCATCCCGCCAGAGTATCAGAGTTTTCCTTGGGATTTGAAAATATAATAAAACAGTCCGAATACCAACCATCGGGCAGTAGCCCACCGGACACAACAACCGTCCGGTCGGAGGATCCTCTCTTTTCTATGGAGATTTCGAACGCATCCCTCTATTATGATATTCGTCATCATTATATCAACCGAAAGACGTCCACTGCTGGACAAAGGCCTCCCCAAGTGTCGCCTCAACAACCGATCCTGTGCATCTCTCATCCATCGGCTACCCGCGACCCTCACCAGGTCATTGGTCCTCCTTGTTGGCCTTCCAACGCTACGTCTTCCGGCACGCGGTCGCCAATCTAGAACTTTTCGGCCCCATAGACCATCTGTTCTGCGAGCAATGTGCCCTGCCCACTGCCACTTCAGTATGGCGATCCTTTAGGCTATGTCGGTAAACTTGGTTCTCTTGCGGATATCATCATTCCTGATTCGATCACGCGAGGAAACTCCGAGCTTTGCCCTTTGGATGACTTTAAGCCTTCTGATAAGGCCCATTGTGAGCGAGCATGTTTCGTTTCCATAAGTCTTCACTAGCAACATGCATTGGTGACCAGTGCGTGTTGCCAATGATAATGATATTGATATAATACAAATCTAGTGACTGACACAGCACCTAACAGTTGTTGTACGACTTGACAATTGTCCACTATTCAATATATCTGTCTAGCCTTTTCCCAACTATGGGATCGTCTTCCAGTCTGCCCGGATGCAGCTGAATACCAGTATTTAACATGCAGAGACCCTATCGGACAACCCAGTAACTGGGTAAAACAGAACCAGTCGGGAAGACTGGTGCCAGATGACAATTAGACGATTGTAAGTCCTTTGAAGTGATTTGATAGTGTTTAGTATGACTTTAAGATTTTCCTACCAGCAAGTTTATCGCACATTGCTACAACTGGTCCTACGGCATTTTCCTATCGCATGCCACTCGTTTTGTTACCTTTATCTTAATAATGGCACTTCTATTATAATTTAGACATAAAACTTTGAACAATAAAACTTGGATTTCACTAAAGCACTCACGAATTTTAACAATGTATGTGGAATCGTAAAAGCGATAGGTTTTATATTGTTTTTATTTGAACAACTTCGTGTAGATGTCGATTTTAAATTTATTTTATAGTGTATTTGTGTTTTCTAAGTTTTATAGGTTATCGTTATTAATAAGATTTTTTGGACAAATTTCGACTTTTACAAAAAGCAAACGAAAAATACATTTAAAGATTCTAATACCTTCTTTATAACGTTCAAAACTTAACAGCCTTTGAGAAAAATAAACGATCATCTACGAGAATTGGCTTTCTAGTTTTGAATCAAATGAAGTTAGATTTTTTTCATCTTTTATAAAATTTGGTACAAACTACTTTCAAGCCTAAAACGTTTGAAAGAGTTTCAGTAATACAACTATTACTTACCAAAATACAAAGAGATAGCCACCAAACACCACTATATTCATTCTTCACAACTTACCTGTAAACAAAAGAAAAACACAACATTATTAAACATTCCAAACAAAAAAAAAAGCACCCACTTAACAAAACCTGGCATCACATCCAGACATCCCTTCACCCTTTATACTACACCCTTAATCTTCTTTCTAACGCGAGCAAAAAAACCTCGATTCAATCGCAAAGGTAGAGACGTGTTAAAACCTTACCGGCCTTTAATTAAAGCCTGCAGGGGGAAGGGGGGGCCGGAAACGACGGAGCTGCCATTTCACTCCCGGCTGTCCACTTCCGGACTAACGTATGGACGAAGGTACTTCATTTCGGACTGACGGTGGGAAAAAAGAAAATCGAAGGCGTCTCGGGACAGAGGAGTGGAGAGGGGGTTGGTTTTATTTTTTTTGTGGTTTTTTTTTACTGTCTGCGTTAGGTAAGCATTCGATTTTGTAAAGGAGTTCATAAATTATTATAAGAGTTGAAGAAGAGACGACTGACCTTCTTAGATGGACCGGACGTGACAAAGATTCTAGTTTATTAACTTACGGATAAACAAAACTGGTGAAAAAAGGGCAATGGAAAAACACATCATTATTATTATCATTATTATTATTTTTTCCATTGCCCTTTTTAAAACAAAACAAACATAAACGACCTAAGGCACTACCTGATATGTACTACTTTTTCTGTTTGTCTACTATTTCAAGTGATGGTACGCGAAAGACGTCCACTGCTGGACATAGGCCTCCAACAAGTATCGCCACAACAACCGGTCCTGTGCGTCTCACCGCGATACTTACCAGGTCATCGGTCCACCTTGTGGGAGGCCTTCCAACGCTGCGTCTTTCGGTACGCGGTCGCCACTCCAGAACTTTTCGGCCCCATCGACCATCTGTTCTGCGAGCAATGTGCCCTGCCCACTGCCACTTCTAGTTTGGCGATCCCTCGAGCTATGTCGGTAACCTTGGTTCTCTTGCGGATATGGTCATTCACGATTCGATCACAAACTTCTTAAAAAAACTCAAATTTTTCGACTCCGTTCCTTCTCCGATCATGGTAATCCGATCTCACAATCGCGGACGTTTAATTGACTAGCATAACTTACTAGTTAATTTGAAATACGCTTGAAAACCTACGCGAACAAAAATGTCGCATGTCTGATTTATAATCGGGTGAGACTCCTTTCCTTTTAATTGTATTAATCTACTTCTCTAGTTGGTGTCGATAAGGCGGGGTATGGATCGGCCGACTAATTTTGTGGGACTGATTTAAATATTTGAAAAGACTGATGTTATGTATCAATGTTTTCAGTTACGTATGCTTTGAACATTATTGAGAAGAGTTTTTTGGGTTACCGAATGATACCGATGCTGCAATGCACGTAGCCACCTACTAGGCCCAAACAATCTAAGGAATTAACCAACAACTGGAAAAAAGTAGGAGAATATTTTTGGACATGAGGCTTATTTCTAACAATATTTCTTCCAGCAGAGCTTGCGAAAGGAAAAGTGAATGGAGAAATAAAAATACAATAGTGCTTAAGAAGAAGAGTATGTGGAGCCTTAAACTAAATTAATAATAAAATACACTTATAAAATACTAGCTTTTGCCTGCGACTTTGTACGCGCATATCCCGTTTTTCCCCGTTGCCGTATAGCCTATAGCCTTCCTGATGAATATGGCTATCATATACTAAAAGAATTATCTAAATCCGACTGCCATTTCTAGAGATTAGCGCGTTGAAGCAAAGAAACAAACAAACTGTTCAGATTAATGATAGTAGTATAGATGTACCTTTGCCGAATACTATAATCATCATAATGAGCCCTAAAGGAGGTTTTCTAATACCCGACACAGATTGACAAGTATAACCACCACTAATCTTAAGTTACAATTACCACTCAAATCACTTCTCGAACATCAGACTAATCGCAAAAACGTACGACAAATCCTTCCCCCCCCCCCCAACCAGTCCGCAGTCCAGCAAGACGTGTAGGTGGTCTTCGCCATTTTTATTTCTTTTTATCTCTTGAATTGTTAATGTGCTGCAGAGAAGGACACTCGCGTTTTATTGGTGTCTCCTAATGAATTGATTTTAGCTCGGAATCAGGAATGACTAAGTATAAGGGGAGATTTAATTTATATCTGCTCGACTCAGTATAAAGTTACGGGTGAAAATCGATTTATATTAGGTGTCTGTAGTTGTACATGTCGTCTTTTTAACCCTAGCTGCTTGTAGTTTCAATTAATGGAGTTTTCTTTAAACTAGTCACTCACACTCTACATACATATGTATATGAAATCATATTTAATAATCAAATTGTTGGCAATGGGCAGGGCACTTTGCTCGCAGAACAGATGGTCGATGGGGCCGAAAAGTTCTAGAGTGGCGACCGCGTACCGGAAGACGCAGCGTTGGAAAGCCTCCCACAAGGTGGAGCGGTGACCTGGTGAGGGTCGTGGGTAGCCGATGGATGCTAGACGCACTGGACCGGTTGTTGTGGCGGCACTTGGGGTAGGTATATGTCCAGCAGTGGACGTCTTTTGTCTGATATGATGATGATGATGATGATGAATGAAATTGTTGAACATTTATAAGATCAGAACAAACAGTGTCCCCTAAACTATACATTTGCATGTATCTTGGGGTCAGATATTCGACAGATTTTTTATTGTTATATCTTATGTTGTTTGTGATTCAAGCCTTGTCTACTTTGACAAAGGAATCTAGGCATACGTCTTAACTTAAACTAAAAACGATAGACTTGGTGATAGAATCGAATAACTTAGCAATCCGTCCATTCATAAAGTCTACTCCGTCTCCATCAAGTTTACTCGTCGACCACATAACTTTCCGTTAGGTGACATGGTGGTCAACGTGAGCCTGTCAATAATATAAACTCCATACGCTTTAAAACAATGCAACTTCTTTGAACGCATAATTTACGTAAGAATAACAAATTACGGAAAAGTAAGCCAATAACATAAACAGTCCACAGCATGACTTGAAGCCGTCATTACTCTGTCAAGCACGCCCAATAAAACTAAGTTCCAACCAAGTGCGTAAGTTAGTTAGCACTTCCTTTTAGAACAATAGACATTAAACGTTATAGGCTGCGTATACACACTGCCTTAAATGAGACGTTACGGAGCGGTGACCTGCGGGACTTAAGATTTTAGCTTTATTTTATGTAGTGTGAATAATAAAATCAATGATTGATTTGCCTTATGGTCACAGGTAAGGAGTAGAATTCCCTGTGGGAACTTTAAGTCAAGAGTGAATAGGTTGCTTCTAGGCAAGCGTGCTCCATCTTCGGACATATCTTCGCTTAAAACATTAGGCTTAATAAATAAATGTTTTTATCGCTATTTTTGGTCCTTATAGTCTAGTGGTCGCTGTGGTGCTACTGCTGAGCATAAGGTCCTAGATTCGGTTCCCGAGTATTATTTGGATTTTGCATAGCAGTTTGCAGTGTGGATTTTTGGCCCAGTTGATGTACCGCCCTCTATTATAAAGGAATTAAACAAAACTGGAGAAATGTGAGTTTACTATAGAGAACAGCTCTTCCTAACTCTTAAGTATGTTTCCAGGATTTTTATAATACATCATGATTTAAGTTCTTCTGCAAAGATATCTACGCCTACGCTTGGGAACGTGCAAATAGCTTCATGTTTTTGACTGACCGACCTTGACATCTCCCAAGTGCCTGTTAATGGTTTATTTGAAGTCTTTAATCTTCGGAAAATACAAGTGTTGATAGAAAGGAAAGATATAGCAGCACCCACAACACCCCAGAAATACGGAGCCTTCAACAAGAAGAGGTATAGGACCCACAATATCCCAGAACAAAACCCAAATTCCAAAATTGTCGCTCCATTCTCAAGCAATGCACTTGCCTTAAATCTCAAACAAGTCACAGGTACCTAGGTAAACCTAGGCTAACAATAAGCACTAGTTAGTATTAGCGAACCGGTTCAACGACCCTTGCGCTAAACAGCGGCGGTAACTCTAAATGTTATCGTAATCGTCCATTGTGTTCTGATAAGAACTGTTAACTTATTCATAACTGGCACTAACTCACTTTATGACCTACGGTATTTTGACGGTTTTGTTAGTTAAGGTTTGCACTGGCAGATTTTTAGAAATGGAAACTTTTTTTAAGGTTTAGCGAACTAAAGGACCATTCTGTTAAGACATCTTTCTGAGTAGATAATTAGATATGTCACCGGAAAATGACAAACTCCGTAAGATAATAAAATAACTTGAGAGATAGTAAACTCTCGATAAATTATCAACTAAACATTTGGAATACTATTTTACGCATAAATATTTGATAGTCTATAATTTCGCGAAGTCATTCCGAGAAATTGTAGATTATAATGAAAACAAAGCTCTCATTGGTCTTTTTAGAGAAAACAAAGACCAATGAGGAGCCAAGTTTCCAATTTAACTATCACACCAAAACAGATAAATTGTAGACCAGACAGCATTGGTCACCAGTTTATGATAGTCCACAATTTCTCGGAATGACTTCGCGAGATTATAGACTATCAAATTTTGATGCGTAAAATAGCATTCCAAATGTTCAGTTGACAATTTATCGAGAGTTTACAATCTCTCAAGTTATTTTATAATCTTACGGAGTTTGCTATTTTCCGGTGACAGATACAAATGAAAAAAATAATTTTGGCAATCTAAAACACCGTCCCTATTTATCAGTAGTTGCAGAGTCATAATCGCTTAATCCGTTTTAAAATCTCTAACTTCACGCATCAAGTACATATGAAGGTATCAATCCTGAACGAAAATTGGAACCTGTATCGTCTGGAATTATTGTAACCAGCACAATAGCCTGAAACTCCTTTCGATTAGACGAATAAAATCTTAGGTCGCGTGAACGACGAAGACTGCCATCACAAATACAAGTATAACTTATGCTAGCTCAACCAGAAATACCTTAGAACTCATTTTAAAAAATTAGCTCTCTTTAACACAGAAAATATGATGAAAAATCCATCTTAATAATCCTCATTTCTGCATCGAGCGTCTATCGTATAATTTCTTAACGTCGGCACTGTGTCGAGGTAATTGGATTCGATACACCCACTCTACACTGTGTAACAGATACATCTGTTGAAGAGGGGGGCGTTTTCCAACTGTATTAAGCAGACACCGTGTCAATTTAGATCTAGCTGGTCTAAGTAAACCGTGTTGGGCTTCGCTGTTTTTATTGGAGCTTTCATTGGTTAAGGATCTCGTTGGTAGTTAAGCAGAGGGTTTTGATTTTGTGAGCATCCCTTCTCTTTATTATTTTAGGAAAATGTTTCCTTGGTGATGATGATTTAAACATTTATGCGGACAATGCTGCTAGCATTAGGTAGTTGTATTATTGGCAGTCACTTCATCTTTCGGCACTGCGCTGTTAAAGGTTGACAGCGTGAAATACTTAGGTCATGTAATTACAGCCGACCTGTCCGAGTACGCTGATATGTATAGGCTGAGACGAGCCATCTCATTGCGTGGCAACATGCTAGCGAGGCGGTTTAGCCGCTGTGGCGACGCCGTGAAATCAGACGCTTGAGCAGTAACTAACAACTCGACGACATTCAAGTGCAGTACAATGACGCGTGTAGCACCATGTTCCGACTGCCTCGGTGGTGCAGCGCGAGCGCCATGTTCAGCAAGGGCCGCGCACCCGGCTAGCCGGCCCTGCTTAGGAGCCATACATCGCTCCGCTAATTCCTTGGTGGCCGCGGTGCGAGACTGGGATAACAGCCCTCTTCATCAAAGATGGCAGTCCAACCATTCGCCGATAACATCATTTGCGTCGTCTAAATTTGCATTTGTCATACAATTGTAATTTTAATTCAGTTGAATTGAAAAACTAATAATTTATTCTTATCTAAGTGTATTTATTTGGATGTTTATCTGGCAATAAACAATTAAGAGAGTTTACATTATTTAGCTGTTTGTTTGTAAGAGTTAATTTCTAAAAGTACTGGTCGAATTTCAAAACACATTTCACTGATTGATTGCTACCTTTTATTACGGGAGCGTACCCGGGGGAAAGAACTAACTTCGGAAAATAAATGTCAAGCACTCGGCATTATCTTGTAATTTGTACCCGGTAGCACCTCGATCTTTATCAATATGACGACCACTGACCACCCATCCACCTAACTGCGACATCTGACACATGCGCCCACGCAAGTAGTGGGTAGGTGCCTGCGTTAACAGAACTTAATTACTGCTCTATGGCCATAGTGATCTTACTGGTCAACAGTCGATCGTCGCGTGCATAAAACTCCGTTGTTTATGGGCGATAGAAAATTATTATACGTGAGGTAGGCTTGTTTTAATGGCGTTCTGATGATGCTCTGTGGTTTCGTAATGTTAAGTGGTGTGCAAGGTTTTTGAAGTATGAAATTAAATTTTTCTGATGGTTGTTTTGAAATAAATTTTGAAGGTCTTAAGAAAAAAAAAATGGTAGTGAAAAAATACTTATACTTACTTATAATATTTTAACTTACTTTATTACTTCACGACTCAACAAATTTCAGTTTATAACAAATTGACAACCGAAAAATAAAAAAAAATAAACGAAGTCTTATGGCAACATTTAATCGGGATAATTGAGACCTCTGCTTTTTACAAGGATAGTTCAACAAGTCCCACAACAGGCTACCCTACATTAAATCCTTGTAAGTCGAATTTAAACAAAAACCTATTGTAGTGTCAATAAAGCTACCAACGCCACCTAGACAACGATACTTGCCACCTAACACCTGTTAGCGGCAACCTGCGTGCGCGCACGCAAAAGTGTCAGACACTATGATAAGTGTCAGAACACTAAACATGTCCATTTGTGTCGTAAACAATACACTCGCGAGTATATGATATATCATTAAAGTTACTGTGTTAATTTAAAATATTTCTTGCTGTAAAGGCTACTAATAAAGATAATTTGACAAATAGGAACAAGCAGTACTATGCGTGTTGTGTGAATGTATTTTTTGACACCGAGTGCGTTTTATTTTAATTCATTGTCTTACATGGCTGCTTGTATAGGAGAGTTATATTTTTCAAGTGTAGTTATTTATGCCCTAAATAACTAGTTTGTTTGTTTGTTTGTTTTTTTTTAAGCCGTGGGTACTGACTGGCTTTATGACTCGCTGCTCGAGAGCTTGAGGTCAGGATGAGGAGTGATGATGACTTCATGATGAAATGGCTGCACGAAGGCTGCGCTGACGGTCTTTGTCGAGGGTCACCAGTATAGAGGTATGTGGTACAGAGATTAAAGTCCCGCATACCTGCACCGAAAAGGGAAGGATCCTCCGAACCAGACGGTTGTTATGTGTGGTGGGCAACTGCCCCATTGTTGATATTCGACTGTTGTATATGTTCAAATCGCACGGTGAACTTTGCTTGCGCGATGCAGGATTTCGAGGTTAGTTCGTCGTAGATGGCGCTGCGGTTCTTTTTGTTGCCGTACAAATTTCGCTTCTTAGTTTGCCATGTGGCGGCATTGATGGTATTCGAGCAAAAATATTTAGAATAAATTAGTGACTAAAATGAAAGAATTTCAGAAAGTATTTGTATTCTCCTTGAAGAGTTAGTGAGGTATCTACTGTGGATCATAGTAGCCTTCACTACTAACTTAGCAGATTGGCTGAATCAATTTCTCCATGTCACTACCTATTCTCCTATAGCTTCATGTGACATTAGCTATAGATCACTCCTGTCTTTTAACTATTACAAATCGCCTCTCCAACGCAAGCTTCGAGGTGTTCTACTTATATGGGCTGAGCAAGATGACAGCATCAGTCTTGTCGTCTTGAGCTACAGTATGCTCAGTTTATCTTGCTCAGTAGCGGGGTAGGGACCTACTTTTATATAGATTGACTTTTATGGTGAAAATGAAATGGTAAATATGCTTGGCATCTTGTACTGTTATCCTCTAAACAGCACTTCTCAATTCAAACGGTGTAGAGCGGTAATAATTCTGTGTTTTATTTCTCTGTCAATCACTTAACGTCATTGGATCAAAGGTTACAAATTAAAAACAAAATGCAATCTGGAAATGTAACCTCTTCCAGCCAAACCGTCCAACTCCACGCCCACATAAATATCAAGTCTATTTTATTCTCCCATAGTGTCAGAACGTGCGCTGGTCCTAGACACTGTGACATCGACACATGACGCGCATAGTAGGAGGCTTCTCCTTTGTCACAACCTCACATTTTATTAACGCCATCAAGTCGCTTGTGGAGCCCTGAGTTATCTGACATGAGAGACATAGGGCGAGGCGCCACTGCTAGCGAGACGTTTGATATGACGTAGACATGTGACTTGTAGGAGGCTGCTCCTTTGTCACAGCCTGGCATTTTATTAACGCCCTCAAATCGCTTGTGGAGCCCTGAGTTATCTGACATGAGACACATAAGGCGAGGCGCCACAACTAGCGAGACGTATGATATGAAGATAGTTTACTATAGCAGTATGGCCACATGACAAGAAGGCTGGTCTGTTGTGCTTTTGCGACGTCTAAGTTATCTGACATGAGAGCTGTAGAGTGAGGCGCCACTGCCAGCGTGTCAAATCAATTATGGAGAATTGCAACTATCTTACTACAAATTGGATCGGTTGTGATGCCACTGTTAGAAATATGAAACAATACAAGTATCCAGATATTTAAAGTAAATAAAGGCTACCAATTTAAAATTAATAAGTGTAAGAACTGCTTCTTCTTCAACTTCGACAAGTCAATTTAAATTTTCTACTAATTCAAGTTGAATTTCAAACAGGGCAAGTAACAGAAATAGCTACGCAACGCTTATAGTATTATAAAAGCAGCTACATTCAGTAGTACCTACAGATTTCTGCACATTAAATTAGTAACCCAGCCATAAATTTTACATGTTTTAATAAACTATCAGACTTTGCAAAGCCGATAAACAGTACTTTAAAACTCATAATTAACTCATTTTCCATTTGTCGCTTCTCGCTCACAGTCACACCACATCCTTGACATCTTGTACCTAAGTCGTGGGTGTAACGCATTCGTTTTCTTTACATGCTTTCAAAGGGTTTTGATTTTATAATACTGGAAGGGCCTAATATTGTAGTTAGGCCCATTCTGAAGCCTGACGTGGTTTATTGCTGAAAATACAAACGGATTGATATGGAAGGCTTCAATACAATGAACGTTGATTTTTGTTTTTCATAGTACCCGAGCAGGGAGCCTGCGTGGTACGTTTTATGGACGCGTTTCCTTAAACGATACTTTGCTAGTATTTATTGATGTTATTGGTCCATGAATAAAGGCTCTTATTGGAATTTACATAGCTTCCGATCAGCGGTCGGGGTTTCTTGTTGGGAATAGATCATTGTAGCTTTCTATGGCTGTTATTCAATGAACTATCTTGGGCTCTGGACAATATGCCATCCTATTAGCAATGGCAATTTTCTGAATGCCAAAATATAAAGGAATTGATCACATGATATTTAAGCAGCGTTTGTGGATCCCAAAGTTTTTGACGTTTTGACAATCATAGAATGTCACTTGTCTAGAGCCTCTTGTCTATTTTCTACGAACTCATCTACAAAATCTATGCTAGGCACATATCATTCTTCCCTTACACAATTTTTACCTTAGACTATGTAGGGAAAAAACGTAGTCTTATGAGTAAAGATTCGAAAACAAATTGGAAAAGGCTTGCTTTACAACCAACCTTAAAATAACTTCAACTGCCCACAAGCTACCGGATCTAAACTCCAGATCAACACCATATAACCAAGTTAACAATTTAATCATCCAACAAACAGCAATTAACCAGCCGTTGGACACAGCAGCAACAAATTGAAATACATCACGTCTCCTTAACTTGAAGTTATGGCAGAAAAAGTGGCGCGAAAGCTGCGCGGACGCGTGGGCGGGGCGACGCATAAACATGTCGCCGTCTCTCTCTAGCGCACAATGTGGCCCATCAGCGGGATTTATTGTCTCTCGTCGCATTATGCGCTGGCGCAGGTTGCAGTGACTGCTAGTGTTCGCGAGTTCTCTAAGGTACTTGATGGGTTAACTGGGGATGGTGGAATGATCTTTTTGTATCGGTTGTAAAGGAGGTTTTTGTGTGAAGGTGTGTATGTTTTCTTATGGGAAATGGGCGGTTATTCAATACATTAGTTAAGTGCAATAGACGGTCCTATTGATAGATAGATGGACCAAACACCTATACATAAACACAACTCTTTTACTTAAAACTTATATGGTTACAATCGCGGTATTGGTAAACTGGCTTCTAAAATATCCAGTAAAATTCATAGTTTCATTGTGCAAAGTAAGATATTTTAAACAATTCTTCTACACCCTCTACTGACTGCCATAAAATCCGCAACTAGCTTAATTATACCCTAGCAACGCGAACAAAACACTGAACAAATCCCAACTCCTACTTCAAAAGTAAAAATCAGCACGCACAAAATCATACCTAGTTAGAAAACATTCCGTAAGCACGGAAGTCAGGAACACAATGAGACCAGAGTACGCATTACTGCAGCACCAAACACAACTCACTAGCTCACTCATACATCTTAGCTTGAATGGGAGTATTAATGCTCCTTATTTGTGGAGCCAGCCGCACTTAACTAGGGGTTATCAAGATCTAGAAATTGTTGGAGAAACCTGCCTGTTATTTGTGGAAGGTAAAATACCGATGACGTGTGCTTTGAGGCTGTCTGAGTCAGTGCATCGATTGAGAGGACATTGACAGCGAGTGATGCGGAAGAGAATTGTGACAGGACTTGTAATGTAGGTGTGGATTTATCGAGAATTAAAAAGGTAAAGAGGGAAACCTTTCATTTTAATAATATGTTGAGGCGGTCATGTATTCTCTATGATCCACATTATTCTTGTAGTAAAATCTCGTGGAAGTCTATGCAACTTATGCATTTTGTAAAAAGCCTATTAAATTTTTCGTTGGAGATGGACAAGCAGTTTATTTACTTATTTACATTTCATGGGCTTTCATGGAAAATTTTCTCTGTGATTGGATTACTGACTGTCATAGCGACAGTCAGTAATCCAATCGCAGAGAATTTTGTATTTGAAATAATAACCTTCTAACATGCGCGTGCAGTAGGCCAGCCCACAAATAATGCCCCTCCAATTTCAAAGTGGACGAAAATTTGCATCGTCAGTATCGTGATTTCAACCCTGAATAATTTGGTGAGCTTTATTCTTTTTTAGGCAATCTGTATTGACTGACCTACCCTTACTGTAGCCTACTGCACGCCCATGCCTTCTAAGCCCTTCGCTGATGTATGAGTCAAAGTTTTACCACGAGCTCGCATATGACATTTCTTACCATTTTGAAGCTTTCTTATCGCTTATTGTCCCTTATCGGATTTTCTAAGGCTTTTAAATCGCTTTTCAATTTTCTCTTTGGGTACGTTTTTTTCTTTAGCCCAGATCCTTATTGAATTTAAATTTAAAATGTTATCTATGCCGAAATAGAAAACTAAAATCCTGTTCCATACTCTAGTCACATGTCCAACGCCTAATTTTTACCATAAATCTGTCTCCATATTATAAAGACATTTCATATAATCTGATGGAAACACAAGATTATAGTGCTAATGGTATTAATTGCATTAAATTAAGATAAAATAGCAACTTATAGAAGTATTAATTGTTAAAGTATTCTAATTAGTAGAAGTTGACCTTTAATTAATTTGTTAACGCGTTATTTCACCTTGTGGATCAATCATTAGATCCGCATAAATATAGTTTTAATGTTAGTAATAATCTTAATTATTATTTCGTCACTAGTTTATCTTGTTATTTCACTTATTCGACATATTATGTAGGTGCTGCCACATTTGCGTCAATTTTTGATAATATCTACACCGTCAATGCCTCATGGAAATTTAGCTATGCAAAACTGTTCTATATATTATGTATTAATAAGTAGAAACTAGTAAAAAAAAATATTGAGTTGCGTTTAACAATTTGTCACAATAATTTAGTGATCATTTTCGTTAGAGAAACTGGGCGTAAGTAAATCGGAAGATCTGGATCGAGAAATTATAATCTAATAAAGATTTATTACAATCTTACGTAGTTTGCAATTTTCCGGTGACATATACTAAGTGAAACTTAGAAGGCATTTGCCATGCTGGGAGATATTGCATATTATAGCATAACGAGGCATAATCAGCCTATAATTTCCCTACTGATGGCTTCCTGTCTGTGAAAGGGAGTGAGCAGTAAGTCCATCCCGCGGATATAATAATAATAATATCTTGGGACAACTCACACACGGTCATCCGATCCCAAACTAGGCAGAGCCTGTGCTATGGCAACCAGACAACTGATGAACATACTTATATATTTCTAAATACATACATATTATAGACAAATGACACCCAGACACAGAACAAATGATCATGCTCATCACACAAAGATTTGTCCTGGGTGGAAATCGAACCCACGAGCTAGTTTTGCAGTCAGTGTCACTAACCACTCGACCAACAGGCCAGTCAATATACATCAGTAATGAGTAATTAAAAAAATATGCATCCACATTCTAAAATGAATAAATAATAATTCTGTGAAAAGTTTAGCTTACATAATGATCAAGACCGAATGAAAACACTGCTAGAACTAACAAGAATTCTATCTTCTCCAGTCTAAAAAATCGATATTCCTACAAACATACATACATTATTTCAAATAAAAACCAATCAGGGAACCATCTCGTAGTAACGAGTCGTCGATCGAAGACAATGGAACCTTTTATGCTAAGATTTGGCGCTGAATGGACCAACGGACGGACGGACGGACGATCGGCTCCAGATTACTTTGTAACCGCTGATTAAACTGGAATCAAGCGTTTTGATGGAGTCGGACCTTTTTGAATTAAATTCTGAGGGAAATGTTTGCGTGCTACCTTTCTGTAAGAATAATTATTTTGAGTGTTTGATTCGTTCTTAATTATACACATCGAAATAAATCTTTAGGTAAGTACTATCATGAAAATCGTTCATTAATAGTAAATCTTTGCAATGACTGGCCCTATCAGAATACCAGCGCTGCGTTATTTATTTTTTAGATATCGCAGCATAAGCTGAGATAGGGACCATTTTGGCCTCGCACAGATAATTATTTTATTATACTGTTTAGTTATTAATTTTATTTTACTGATTTGTTTGTCTTGTGCGAGTCCCAAATAAACATTTCTTTCTTTCTTTCTTTCTTTCCTTCTTTCTTTCTTTCTTTCTTTCTTTCTTTCTTTCTTTCTTTCTTTCTTTCTTTCTTTCCTTCTTTCTTTCTTTCTTTCTTTCAATGAACCAACCTACGAATTCAAATGCATTTTGATAGTTTATGTTTCCCGGAAACATAAAGTAATTTATCTGCGTTATGATTTTCGAAAAGTCCCAAAATGTATAGTTACAACGTGTAACAGAATAAACGCAATACCTCTGAAGGGGTCATTGTACTCATCATTATAAACAACTTGCATTATGGAACCAACCTTGAAAACACAAAAAAAAATTGACTTCCCTATACATTTCTGCATATCATAGATTTAAATGACATGTGGCGTGTGTAGTGGTATGTCCATCATGACAGAGGTTTTTCGCATTCGGTTGGTCCAAAAAGCTGGTCTTACTACCCTGAGATTTTTACAGGTAACTGACTGTCACTTTTGTTATCAACAAAGAACCTTTAACAAAAATGGGCTGCCTGCCACATGTCATATCCTATAATCACATCTCGAACTACCTAGGAAGACCGACCAAATAAAAAAAAACACAAACGCATAGTCGGTAATTGAAATCGGTAAAGTATAGTGGTGTGCGCTGGTAAATCACGCGGGTAATCGGTAAACCGGTAAGTCGGGCGGTAATTAACGATAAGGCGCACCTCTCGTGTCCGAGTAATGGACAACGCTCGCTTGTACCGGTAATAAGGGAGGCAGGGTGCTTCGCGGTAAGGCTGAGTACACATTGGTACTTTCGAGATGATTGCGGAGTTTAGTCAGAATCAAAGCATCTGTAGCAAACCAAGCCCAGATATAGTAGTATTTGTGTATCCCTTGTTAGAAATTAAAATAAATCAATACACCTAACTTACCCGCCTATTGGATCCTTTGTAATAAATAATTTAGGAGGACCAAATATGTAAACAGAGGTTAGAATAACCCTGATTTCATTTTAACAGTAGCCTAAAATAAAGTATTTTAATTAAACACTATTAATGAGTTTAAACAAGTCTACCGAAAAACATACTTACCTTAATATCCTGATTTATTAAGTTTATAGTCAAATTACGAAACTACCGCTTCCCAAATTGGGCTTTAACTCAAATAAATTAAGAATAATTAAACGGCAATTAAATGACGTATTTGGCAAATTAAATAGCGTGGGTGTTATGCGACACGTCTCGTAAAAAAAAGTATTTATAAGCTTGTAATTAATTTTCACCAAAATGTGTGATAACATGTATAGTTTAATACGAGATGGCTACCCAAATACTAGTGAAATTGAGAAATCTCTAAGCAAATAACAGTTATCGCTGATTAATAATCACTTTTTCTAGGCTCACTAACCTCAGAAAACCATCATACTACAATGTGTGCAGAAGTTGAAGAAAAGAGAAAAATATTTGATAAAAGGATGTTAAAAACGTTGAATTTCTTTTTGGTTCTTCCATCCAAACGCAAGCTTCATGAGCCCAGTGTACACACCACCCAATAAAATAATAGCAACTTTTATCGATACGCGTACGCACCGAGCTCCTAAGATCGTTTACCTGCTATAAATTATATCGCGAAATTGTCGATAATCATCTACCAGCGTCGGCCGATTTCATTATACTGTCCTGTACTTATTAGCGATAGCGATGTACCGTGTGCTCACGGCCTTATGTTTTAGTTCGGGGAGTGTTGCTGTTTAATATGTGGAGAGGTGGTTTTGTATACGGACTACGCGGATTAAGAAATATGTTTGCCTTTGTATTAGACGACGAATAATAGTAAAGGCTTTGAATGAAATATAACTGGTATTTTTCCGAAATTAGGTTCTACCAGCGGCTTCGCGAATGAAAGTCGGAAATTATCTCTCTAGTTCGACTTTGAATTGTATTCAGTAACTTGCTTCAGATTTTGATAAAAAAAAGATAGAAGATACTGAATTGATCTAAGAATGAAACAAGGAACTTAAAAGTTTTAAAGTTTATTTCAAATCATTTTAGTTCCAATCACAGTAAATATAACTACTGTTAAAACAATGAGGACGTGACACAGGTCACATACTGAGCGAGTCAGCGATAGCACCAACCAACATACTTCTGAATGTCCCACGAAGGAGACAGATTGTAGTACATAAAGAACAAAAAAAAAACATTTTAGCTTACATTACATGTCGAGGGAGGAGTCTCCATTTAGCCATAAAAGATGCCTGGAGTTGAAGGCTCCGCTCTTTCTTACATTATAAACTTATAGTTTTATTACAAAATAAATAAACAGAAAAAAAGGAAAAAAATTGAACATAATGTGTGTATGTGTGTGTGTGGTGTGTGTGTGAGACTGGTGCTGAGTGTACATTTTCACATGTGTGTCTAAACAAGCGAAAAACATCACTTTACATTAGTTATTAAGTCACACGTTGCAAAAGCAATTCTGTATCATAATAATTTAAATTTTGTAACCATATTTTTAACTTTTTTTTTGCATTTATATTTTTTTTATTGTAAATATATATTACTTTATTGCTAACTTAAATAATGTACTAATATGCAATTTTTTATTTTAAATTTAATAACGTGTCTTAAAATACGACTATACGACTATTAAAAATTGTCTTTGAACTGTCAAGTTACTGAATACAATTACACGTCGAGTGATATAGTACAAATTCCCGCTTAAACTAGCTCCTGTCCGCGGTTTTGCCTTGTGAATGTCGGAAATGATCTCAAGTGAACATACTCCCGGGACTAAAAGTACCCCATGCTCAAATTCATTCAGAGACTTCTATTATGGCACGTGCTATGTTGCAACAAACATACAGACGGACAGAAAGAGTTAGTTTCGCATCATAGAGATACAGAAACGGAATTAATGAATTCCTTATGCGTTTTCTCAATCAATCAAGCCTGGGTGGTGAATAGATTTTTTTTTACTATTGATAGGCACGCGTTTGACTATCTCACCTGATGGTAAGCGATGTTGTGGTCGAAGATGGAGCACGCTTGCCTAGAAGTAACTTATTCACTCTTGACTTACGGCCCGTTTCAATAACGTATCTACCTTTAACCAGCTGTCAAATTAGCTACCAACAGTAGCTGAAACGTCATGTTAAAAGGCAAAAATGACGTTTCAGCTACTGTAATTTGACAGTTGGTTAAAGGTAGATACGTTATTGAAACGGGCCGTTAAAGACTCCTAGGTTGTAGCTATCAGGAAACATAGACTCTGGCAGGGAATTCCACTCCCTAGCTGAGATTTACAAATAGGCATTTCTTATGACCTATTGGTATTTATAAAATGCATGAAGTAACGACCACTCAAACTTCTAATAATGATTCATGACATTGTGCGTCTTTGAAACTATTGATAATAAGATTCTGGTTTTTGAATCAGGTGCTGTTACACAGTAATGTCAGTGGTATAAATCTTTCATTAATCATTCAAGAATGACATTCACGCTGACGGCACCCGTCATACTTCACACTGAATTTTATACGATTCGTGAAATGCCAAACATGCTGTGGCACTGTATTTCCCATGCACTTTGAAGCTAGTTTTATTTAGCTTACGTATGGCGGGCGACTGGCAGTGATTTACATAGTATTTTGTCAAGACTATAAAAAGCTATTATTATTCATAAACTTATTTATTTTTTACTATTTACAAACTTACAAGGTTTTAATCAATTCAATATCTAACCTTTTCTTCCGCATCCTCTTTTGTTCATTTTTGGGTTGAAAAATACCCCACTTCCTCTTTACGGAAAAAAGTTACAATTCTTTAGATGTTTTATGAAAAACTTATTTGTTGTTCACCACAGTGCAGTCCTTAAACTTAAAGGTTGACTGGTACAGAATACCTTGTAGCATGCACCACTATTGAACATACATTTTGTTTACAGGAATCATCATCATCATCTTCTTGTCCTTATCCTATGTTTCTTTGCACAACACGTTTTATTCCTTTATTCTAACCAATTTTGCATACGACATGACGCAAATCATCAGACACTCTTTCACAACATCCCATATGGACCAAACAAAAACTGTCAACCCTCAAACGCCTGCGTGCAACAAGTCGCTCAAGTCGCTCCACAGGTGCCTGAGACGCCGGCGCCCCTGTCTTATTAACCCGCTGTAATCACACGAGACAAGCCTGCCGAGATAGATTGATTGGCCCGTTTTAGCCCGAGCACTTTGATGTCTTTAAGGCGGTGGGAGACGGGTTAGGTTTGACGTTCGCTTGTTCAAGATGATTAGGAAGAATCATTTAAATAAATGCAGTAGGTGGTATATTGTGATATGCGATATTGATTTGTCTTGAAGCTAAAAAAATGGCCGATTGTGTCGAGCCAAGTAGCTGCTCAGCAATGATGATACACTGGTCTAGTTAAAGTCAAAGCTCTAAAGTGTTACCTAATAGCTACAACCTGGGGGTATTAAAGTCAAGAGTGAATTGGTTACTTCTAGGCATGAGTGTTCTATCGTCGATCACATCATGGCTTTCCACTAGGTGGGATGGTGGTCAACCGCTAGTCAATCAATTATAAAAAAGTTATCTTTTTGCGGTTTGGAGTGGGTTCAACTGTAAATTAATAGAGTGGCAAAATAAAGTTGATTGATGGTAATAATTCAACAAATAGCTTGAGTGTCGTAAACCTTCATTCATTCAAATAACGACTTCAATTTATTTTATAACACTTAAACCTGAACATCTCTTTAAACGCACTTTTTTATTCAATGCAAACTGACTTCCAATTAGCAGCAAAAAAGCAAATTTTCAATCAAAATCAAAAGTCATTTATTCAAATTAGGCTGAGTGCCAGCACTTTTTGAACGTCAAAGTTCTACATAAAGACAGTCCCCCAAAACGCCCGCCCGTCACCACTTCCTAGTGTTTTAGCTGGGAAGAAGAAGTGGCGCAACAAACTCCCCAGCAACACATCTGTCTGTTGAGTTATAAGAACTATCACTTATAAAAATGACACCTTGACTTCAGTAGCAAGTAATTAGACCAATTTTATTCAAGGTGACGAAAGTATATTTCTTTCTGTGCAGTAAAGTCGGTATTACGTTACAGAAAAAACCCCAATTACAGTGCATCTTTATAATAAACCAATCAGCAGCCACCTGTCAATAATAACACAAGGATATTACAATACGCGCTAATTCGGCCCAGCGTTGTAATCATGCCCAGTTCGGCCGATTTACGGCGGCTAATGGGACCGGCGCGAGCGCAGACCAAACCGCGTCTGTCATTACGAACTATTACGCGAAATCGAGAATTTTACTCAAGCAAATTGGTAGTATGATACAAAATTGACACTTAGATATCAATTAATTTATGTTGAAGAAGAAATAACGTTTATTTTGAACTTATATGGCAGATAATTTAACATAAGTATATGAACAAATTATGTCTTGTCAACGTACTAAGAGCATTATCTCAATCCAGTTGCGAACAGTGGTAATTTTTAACAAAGTTTTCAAAAAAATATGACCGTTACGTCGGTTTTTCTTTGAAGTTTTAAAGCCTGTTATTTATCCCTCGTTTTATTAGCACTACTAGTGAGATGGTTTGGTTTACCATTTTCAAACTGCTTTTTTAAAACGTCTCATTCTTCTACGAAATAATTCCTATTTAAATGACTAACAACTTTTAAAAGCTCATTCAAATAACTCATTGAATTAACAAAACCTATCTTCACCTTCAAAATACCCTGCAGGCATAACAAACGTTAAACAAAATAACAAACTGTCATTCTGTCAAAGAATTAAACCGTCAATTTATCACAGTAACAGGTGAAGCCGGGGCGCGGGGCGTGTCGTGTTATAGATCAAAATGGCGAATATCGAAATGTCGTTGCGCGTACGCAGTCGTAGTGAGTTATTTGTTCGTGATAGTTCACGAGGCGATGGCGATACGATATTTATCTGGTATCGAGATGAAGGCGATTTATCTCTCTTCCTATTGTTTATTGGAGATTAGTTTTGGTTTAAATAGGAACATTTGGAACGTATAGCTACGTAAACGGTGAATGTTGCTTTCCTTGGTCTACTGGTTGCAATGTTTTGAATTTTATTGTCATGGTAGGAGAAAAGCTTTGTGTCAGAGCAACTCTGGTGTTGGGTTTTAAAAATGGAAATGTTTCCCTCATAAAGCAAAATCAAGTACATTTATAAGTTGTTAGTGTTAAAACACACAAATATGACTAACCGACCGGCAGACAGTCACACACATTACTGACAGATAATATGATAATATGACTATATTACTGGCAGATAATATGATAATATGACTATATTACTGGCAGATAATATGATAATATGACTATATTACTGGCAGATTCCTAAACGAACCAAAAGAGCCTAAAAATAGTTTAAGAGAAATATACATTTGACTCTCTTCGTGATTCCCTTAGTGTAATCTTTAATAGTAAGTACCTATAAAAACTATTTAAGAATTTTACCCTTCAGCTCTTAAGTTAAAATCAGTGCGTCACCTCGAAATTTCTCAGCCTCGCAGTAACAAAGCCTGTTTTCAACTGCGATAATAATACTACAATAGTAATACATTCTCGGGTAAAGTGACACTGGGGGACACCTGTACAGGGTCGGCAGAACTGGTCACGACTCACTTGTACCTACTGCACCTATAGGTACCTAATGTGCTGAGTTAGTGGGACTTTGTCAAGCCGTGATTGATGCTGACATGTAGCGAAGTTAAGGGGCTTAATATTGTGATAATGATGGTGCCTGATATAAAGTATGGGAAAGGAGGTTTGAGATAATGATGGTGTGAATAGAAGACAACGTCGATGAGAAAAGGAAACAGCTTAACAACTACAGAGAAGAGGTGGAGGTTAAGATGTAGCAGAAGAGGCTGTACTGAGATGTGAATTTGTAATAGAGCTCAAATGATGGCGGACATCATAAAGGAAAAATTTAACTGTATACCAGTAGTATGATCATGAAAATGGGCCCAAAAGAATCGGTCCCATCAGGCCAGAATTAGAACGCCAGTGGATACCGCGATAGACCAAGACGATGGTTGGGAGAGGAACTCGACTCTTACCAAAAACACTGGCCTGAACTAGCAAAGGACAGAGTTGTGGGAAAATGAAGAGGGACGCTTTTGCTCAGCAGATAAAATAGGCTAGATAGATACATAGACTGAACTAACTAAGCAATAACCCCAAGTCACCCAATCAATCTGCCAACAGAACCACACGGCATCCAATATTTTTCCAAACAAATACTCCCATTTAAACATTCTTAATACAAAACCACGTAATACATTACGAGGGACACAGTGACATTAAGTATCGTTAGCTGTCGAGGTCGTGGGCCCAGTCACGAGTACCTTGTATCGTGTACCTGATGCACTGACAACGACGTGTCGACAAGATGGATGCCGGCAGGAGATAGGTGCCTGTAATTGAGATATTTTGACGGTAAATGTTGAAGGTGTCTCAATTGAGGAAGGGGTGTTTCTGTCAGATGATGATGTGCAGGTGTTGTTAAGGAATGAAAGGACTTTTGGATTAAAAATATAAATGTAACAAGTAAAAAAATAGGTACTATTTTAATTTTTCGATGTCGTAAATATCAAATCCAAAGAAATCGAAGTTCATGCTTCTTATTTGGTCATCATGAGAAATAAAAAACCTTTGAAAAATAAGATAGAAATAAATCTAATGGAAAGCGCATTTGGCTGTTAATATCAAGAATTAGGTTTATTAATTTTATTCGCATTATACGGTAATTAAAATAATAATATGTGCAATATTATGGAAGTCAAAGGTGACTGCCATAATATCGTAAATCTCTCAACAAATACCGTGAGACGAAAGCTATAAAACTAAAATAGTAAATCACCCGCGTATTTATTCCAGCGATGACTTTTTTAATATCAATTTAAAAATGTCTCCTAGGTGTGTACCAGTTTTAAAAACCTAAATACTGATGCAATGCGTCAGGATTTATAAAAGGAAATGTCGTCAAAAACCCACACTATCATAAAATGTGTAAGGTTTCAAGTAGGCAGCCCTAACTGTCACAGTGAATCAGAACGAATAAGGTAAGGATAAACAATGTACTAAAACATTGACTAATAGGTACTAAATAGTTCTTATACAAGATAACTGTGAAGTACTTGATTATCTATAAAAGATATCTGTTGATATGAAGATTAACAGGTAAAAGAACAGAAACTTAAAAGAAAGCAAATGTAAGAAAACTAAAGAAACAGATAGTTTCCATTGATCAATTGACGTCACTACTGCAGCTTTCAATAAAGCTACCGTAGAATTAAAAACTACTAAACTGAACACAAAGTCCACACAAACAGACAATTGAAGGATTGGCGCTTATACATCAAACGCTAACTCGATAGCTTACGTCAATCCAATAATTAACTTTTCTGGGAACACTACAGCTCTGTCCACAATAGTGTTTAGTTCCACAAATACAACTAAAGCTTCCGATCGATCAATGCGGACTTAAATACCCTAACTATCGTTTTGTCTCGCAATGTCAGTATACATTTAGGTCAATTTTCATTTTGTGCCACCTATGGGGCTATGGGTAATGTAGCTTCTCGACCAATGGATGGTTTATGAGCCGTCAAAGCCGATGACATGGTAGACCATGACAAAACCATAAGAGCCACGTTAGACTACACGGTTCTAGCGGTAAACACTATTGAAGGGCTCCGACGTCTTGGGGAGATGTTATTGATAGAATTTATCAGCGATCGAGTTCGGTGGTTGGTGCGAGGTGTTAGCGGGAGCGGGTTGGAGACAAGACTGATAGAGCGAACAAGAAATTCCTTTTTTTTAAGAAGCTGATAGAGTAATCAAGAAATTCCTTTTTTTAAACAAATGAGATGGTAGATGTGTTAATTTCTACAGAAGCCAGCAATCAGTACCCGTAACGAATTAAGTCGTTAATGATTGCTGGTTAAACTTTAACTATAAGACTGCAAAAGACCACATTTAAGTGTTTCCGAGTCCATTATGCCACTCGCTGCTTTGTATTCCTAGTTTCAAACAAAATAGAAGTCGTAAAAAAGTACAAATTCATTAATTTGTGCTTTTTTACGATTTCTATTTTGTTCCTTTTAAAAACTATTCTTTCTTATAGCAAATTTGCTATAAGAAAGAATAGTTTTTAAAAAGCTGCCATGCATGATTTAATAAATAAAAAATATTGGTGGTGGTTTAGAGCTACTATGCGAAACAATGCGAAACATCTCAGTGAGTTAATTTAAAATAATCAACCTTATAATTAAAATAATAATAATCCAAATTATAAAAATTAGGAGAGGCTATCAAATGCAAAAGTATGCAAATACAAAACCCTCTCTGAAACCGTGAGCGATTTAGTCGCCCGCTATAAGCTTCTCCATTGCGCTATTGACACAAAGTTGAGCTGAACATCGGGCGTCAAGGCGCGTTACAGTCACGCTGTAAGCGAGTATACCTGCGACTTCAAGCGTCTTGCGGCCGCAGTCCCGAAGTCTGTTCCTCCTCATTTGGTATAGTCGCGTCCAAAGAGTTAATCCTTGAGGTTTCTTCGGCTTTGGATTTAGTCTCGAAGGTGTTGCTCGGATCGATGTACTGACGTTGAGGTGGATAAGATGTAGCAATTTTATGCTTCAAGTTTTCAGACTAGTTATTATACAGTTTCATTTTGCAGGGGATGAAGAGACTCTTATTATTTTAGTGGCTTTAAATGAATTTACAGTGGGACTTTAAAAGCATGGGTGGTAAAATTCATTGTCAAAAAAATATGTCTCTTAAATATATTTTATGTCTGTGTATACCGGAAACAGACACTTGTTTCAAAATCAATGGCGATAGCAATGTATAACATATCAGAAAACATTAATAAATAACCTTGCTTTTCGTATCAAATTAAACAAGAAATATTTTCAAAATTATGTCTCAACACGATAGGAAATAATAACTCGCTAATAAATCGTATGTATGTATGTTTGACGGCATGAGAACAACACAGTTAGCGCCACCTGTCGGCCGCTGCGTGAGTTACGGCGCGACACCACCGACTGTTAGGATACCTAGATTAAGTAAGTACTTTATCTAGCGAGTAGTGTGGAAGTGTATATTATGACTTTAATCTTGTACTAAGAAGTTTATTGTAGAATTCAAAATGCAGTTTTTCGTACTGCATTCAAAAACTAGCAGTTCAAATACTAATTTCACTGAAGAACTAAATGAGATCGTGGGAAGAATTACAATGTTTGATGAAAAGGTTTCTCTCTATTTAATTTTACCTTAGGATTCATATTCCAATATGAATAGGTAAATTATATAGTAGATACTTTTTATGAAATAAGACGAAGAGTTCCATACCATGAGAGAAGCATAGCACACGTCTTTTCATTCCAGGAAATCAAAAACGACAGCTAAACAGATGCAAGCAAACCCACGAGCTATACTAGACTATTTAATACTATCAATCCCTCTCACTCAACCAAAAGTTATAGCCTAACCCACTCTTATCGGCACACACGATATAAATAGTGACTTATGTAAACACTAAAAATAAAGCGGTCAATAATTTAGTTCCAGATCAGCGCCCGCCGATCAATCTGGCAGAATGGCAGGCCACTGGTATCAATCTGGCAGAAATGGCAGGGGGATGGCAGGGGATTGGCATCCGTCTCTTTGGCAACTAATCTATGAGTGTGATGACTGAGCTGGGCAGTGAAGGACTGTTATGTGTGAAGGGTCCAAATAGGATGGGGGGATGCAAGTCTAATTGCGAAACGTACTTGCAATCGCTTTGAGTAAGCATTGGAACAATTTACACAACACTGCATGACAAATCATTGAGCGTTGTTAAGTGTAATTTATTGTAAACTGTGCGTATAATGTAGTAGGGCTAAAACAATAAGCTAAAGCTAGCGTTAATTCCTTAAAAATCTGAACTGATATCTCTCTTGGGTACTACCAAATGTCACTTTCCAACAATAACAGTTATTTTTATCTTTTAGAAAGGATACGGAACTATGTTTAAGAAATGAAAGATGAGTCGGAAAAGTATTGAGCATGAATACGGCTCAAAAAATTAAGACCGATCGCTGTCAAGTGATATTGTCAGTTTATAAACAGTAGGTGTATGTAGATGATTTTATTAACCCTGTCTCTGGCGTCCTACCATTTCCAAGGCGTACCTGTGCTTACAGAGAGTAATATTATTTTAGCACCAATTGTAGCACCTAGTCGACATTACATTCAATCACTGCGACATCTATTACAAATAAAAGGAGCATCACCCACTCAAGCTATCAACATCTCTCCATCACAGATACCGTATAAAGATAAGCCTCATTCTATATTTATTCCTCTGTCCGTCTGTACATCGCCATCTCCGAAACGGTAACTCACGTCGCCAATAACAATTTATATCGATACCGAACGGTTATTGAATAGACCATCGATAAAGATTCTCGAAAATCGAGAATCGAGTTAAGTGAATATGCCTGCAACGATCTATTTTCGTTTTACAAAATCGTTTTTGCACCTTATTATTAGAGGTGCAAGTTTGAATTTTATTTGACAGTTTCGCTAGTGATGGCAAGAGCAAATTGGTGATTCTCTATTAATAGGTGTTTCTAGGTATAATTTAAATAATTTATTGGAATATTTGCGTCGTGCTAATAAACATGTCGAATCACCGAGTATCACAGTCTTTTTTACATTTTTGTTCTGTATATCGGATGATAATCGCCTTGTTGAAGAATTAATCAGATATATTTGGCTTAACGCTTTCGTCGGATGATTTTTACATAATATTACAAACGAGTTTGCACGGTTTTTAATCGATTATTATGAGGTTCAACGCTTGCAGAGTTATTTGATTTATTTCTCTGTTATCAACGATAAATGTCGGTATTTTGTGAAACTTTAACCGAAGAGATGACCTTGAGCGAAATTTGGTATGCGTACTAGAAAGTCCGTAAGTTTGTCAAATTTTATTTTTATTACAAAAATGAAAAATAAATTCGTGTTTCCTGATTAAAAGGTTGTCTGCCAAAAAAATCAAGTCTTTCAATATAATATGGAAGGCTCAACTAAAACACATCATATTTCACAGTTATCAGCATGGAAATGGGACGCTAAATAGATACGAAATGTTTTCTGTGAAAGTCTACGAAAGATCCTATTTCATGTTAATCAAAACACTTTATTTACAGTAATATTATACCATAATTATTGAATATTAATTAAACAAAGTCCTTATTCAATAAACGAGGAATAAAAAGCATCAAAATTTCTTCGTTTCCTAAACCCACACCATTTATAAATATAGATATAAAATCCTAATTCACTTTAAATATCGATAAATCAATCGATTTCAAAATCGATTAGCATTTTAAAACACACAATATCGGTTGATCGCTTTATGGTTGTAACGTTCGAATACTGGCCGAGGGCCTATTCGAATCACAGTTTTAAGTTTCGAATTGAGTTAATCGCCGATTGAGATCCCGTTTTTATTTGTAATCGGCTGTTTTCATTCGATTTTTTTTCTGTAATAGTATATTTTGTTAGCGATTATCACGATATTAATATTATTTTTATTAGACATTACTGTTACGATTATTTCGCTTCCAAATGTTAGAGATCGTGTTAAAATGCCGTTGGTTCTGTAATAGGCCGATTATCGCCATTTTTGGAATTGAATATAGGTCGTAAATTAATAACACAATGTTATTATGTCTTCCGTCTGATTTTAGTAATTACTCTTTACTGTTATTTTATGTAAAGCTGTTCGTATTTCAGTCAAACTAATTTTGCATGGAATTAAAGCACTACTTATCAATTTCAAAAATAAAATTACTATAGGAATCAGCACACTTATCTTAATCTAAATTCAGGTAGACAGGAGGCTCATATATGTATATGAGACGAATTAATTAATCTGACTTTAAATACATATTTTAAAATTGTTTTATACAGCTCTAAATATATAGATTTAAACATAACCTGTAAATCAATATAAATCTCATTAAATCAAAAATTGGTGACTCCACTAAAAAGGTACCTGACTTATGATCTAAATATGTACATCTTCGATTTGTCACCAAATATTCGTTCGTATATCTCAAGCAGCTTCCATTTATCGGTAAAATTTACAAGTCGTCATTTTAACCGTTAACGCTTGGTACGAATATATAGGAATCGGTCATAATTAAAGTGACGAATTCCAAGCATAAAATAATACATTTGGAACGATACCACGCGACCGGATTCCGCCTATGCAAATATTAAGTGAATTATACAAGAGTCAAGCATCACGCTACCGTTAGTTGGACTCGGCTGTCGCTGCTAATAAATTTATGATGTACAAAACTAAAGGAATGCAGCAATATATAATTAGGTCGAGTTTTGAATGGTTGTTCATCAACTTAAGACATAGTATATTTTAGGTAGTGGAAGACGCGAAAAACAGCGAAATTACGTGCTTTAAACGATGCGCCATTATCAAGAGATCTATGTAATAAGAAAACCAAGAAACCCTTCATCGAAATTTTGGAATAGTTCCGGATTCGCCCCACTTTTCGTTCCTTTTCATTCATATGATTATTTGAGTACTGTTTGTCCCACTTTTGGTTCCCTTTTCGCCTTATTTTGTTTTGTATGAAGATTATGTATGCTTATAAATTACAGTCAGTTTGAAAAATATCTTGAAAAATTACTAAAATTACTTCTGAAATTGTTTTGTGAATCTATCAGGTTTAAATATTCTAGGAACACATCGCCTTTTATATCCTCTTTAAACAGTGAGTGTTCGTGAGGTAACCTGGACAGTGTTATGTTTAGATTGATGCAGCAATGCTTACACCTATGATGGTGACGAATTAACCGTTCTTGAAGACCTACGACTCGATCATGTTCGACAAAAGATGACCTATGACTCTAACGGCATAACTAAAGCAAAACTAAACTTGCATTTAAACATTCAAATTCTTAAGTTAGGGTCGGATGTCATTAAATCCAAAATGGCGGCTTGATGTCTTATCGACACCGAATTTCCGATGCGAACATGTCAATACATACGATTTCCATAGATTAAAGAGTTTAAAAGTGTCCCAAAATCATTAAAAAAACAGAGCTGACATGGTCTGACGACACAAGATGTTGACATTAATTAGTTAAAACATGTTCTTTTTTTACGACAAGTATAAATCTCACATTTAATGTTTCCTAAATTGATTTTACACAACAAACATTAATATTTCTATGGCACATATTTATCTTGATCCAAGTTGTTATTGGCGTGAAGCTTTTAAATCTATTTTAATTTGATTAGATTGATTGAAATAAGTTTATGAAGCTGTTCATGGGTATCTCCATTTTCTAGTCGTTTTTTAGTATTTTGTGAGTCATTATGTCCTGTGAGTCATTAGATCGAAAAGATATTACCTTGTTCCGTTGATGGCTAAAGCAAAGCGTTGACTTAAACTTGTTCTACCAAAGAAGTCCTTATATGCCTTTCCATGTTTCTGGTTTAGATGCAGCTGTCAATCTTGTTTCTCCACCTATATTGAGGTCATATTCAATATCTTTATCCTTTGGAGACGCATTTACAATAACTATTAAATTGCAATCAAAATCTTGTAAATCAATCTCACTAATCGCTAGATAAATGAAAAGGAATGTCCTATTGATTTAACTGAGGTGCTGGTCTTATAAAGAGAGTTAACCTTAGTCATGTAAGTGTTTTGAATATAAAAAATGTCGGCCAAAAGTCTACTTTTATTCAACTTAGGGACTTCAAGACAAAATTACATTCTAGCAGCAATACCTATCGATTGTCGAGAAGACAAAATTGGTTGATCACGTGACATTTTGACAGCGATTGTCAATCCATACATTTGAACTGCAGTGGGATTCTGTATACATCTTACGAGCATGAAGTGGACTGCCAATGCATCTTGTTTGTATGGATTGACAGTTCACTTCGCTTAAGCCGACACGGAGTGATGTTTACAGAATCGCACTGCTGTGTACATCTCACCGTGTAAACTTAGGTGAAGTGAACACGAAGTTAGCTTTCTATCCATACAAAGATGTCATGACAGTTAACTTTATACTCACTTCACCTACGTTGACTCTGACAGATGTTGACAGCATAGACCGACTGTGGGCTATCGTCATCGGCGAAATTATGAAAATGACACTGCCTAGAGCCTTGTCACCTTGTCACAGTCTGTCACCCCTCTAGCACATAATTACACACACACAGCAGGCTACATAACACGAACGCAATGCATTATTGCGCCACTCTGACCTGTGGGTCGCGTATCATTGACCCAATGCGCCTAAATCTACTAGATACATGCGTTATCACCACTTTGAACTTATGTTTACCTACTATTCTAATTTACAACAGACATGGTTTATCAATAACATTCATTTTGTCAATTTACTATTTTGCCGTGTGCCTCTCATCAGCTGTCTCCTAAAATTGTATATTTATAATATTCCTCTTTTTTTCGCTCTTTATTTTTTGTCCTTTCCGGCCATCAGATTCCTTTACTGAAGTTTTCCTTACAAAAAACATTGTTTCAAATTTGTGACAGGTCTAGAAGTGGACTTATCGGTTCTTAGTTTTATAACTAAGAACCGATAAACTAGAAATCTGGGGGCCCTCTGATCTGTCGATTAGAAAAACGTTATGCTTTTTTTTTCTGTATTATGACAACCAACACTGACTCACTTAAGAAAACAACAGCCATAACAAAGCTCCTACACACAAGATAAAATTCAGTTCCACACAAGATATCCCCGTTCACATGAGCTTGCAGAAACTCCATACACCATAGACTAAAACTTCAAAATACCTCTTCCCAGAGCTATCAAATTTCTAGAGGAGATTAGGTATTTATAGGCTATTTACTTCACAGATACCTGTAATATACTCAGGCGCCTCCATGAGATATGTGGCGACACTTAAATATAGACAAGGATGCTGTATTTATGTTTTGACGATAATTTTGTATGTACTTGCCACAATAAATTTTGATGATGAAAATTACAATGTATGTGTGAATTAATTTTGTTTCCATCTGTCTTCAGTTTTATGTGTGTCTATCTCGAAGGTGAGTGGTGTAATGTGTGAGTTTATTTGGCTCAAAATCGTATGTACTAATAAAATAAAATAATTAATTTCCAGTGCAGTTTGAAAGCAACCAAGGGCGACAAAAACATGCTTGATTCCGAAAGAGATCTAAAGCGGTAAAAAACTGAATAAAAACTACTATTTTGAGTCAAAAGAATTTTAGAGAATATTGTGTACTTGTGTTGAGGGATGTCGTACACAGTTGCTTTTCGGTTGTGGAGATCAGATCGGAAGTCAATACACTTAAAATGCTGGTATTCAGCTGAATCAAGTTAGACTTGAAGCCGACCCCAATATAGTTGTAAAGTAAAACTAGCGAGTCATATTAGGACATACGGTAGGAAGTAGTGTCATGAGGTCGCCGTAGTCGAAATCGGCAAGCAGAACTATATACATATATATATAGTTGTAAAAAGCTGAGATACAATGACTAAACATTATGGCATAAAGCTATCTAGTTGTTACCCATGATACACTGAACCCATTGCATTTTAAACTTGAAGACTTTCGACATTTTACACTTCTGCCAAGTCCCGTATGATTAAAAGCATGATAATACAGTATTGAAGTGTAAAAGACTGATGGGCTGACGTCGTTCACCGTCGGGCTGAGCGTAATCAGCCGTGAGCGTAATCCACTACTCGTGTTACAGGGGAAGGGTACGTTCACAGAGGAGTCTAGGAGGCAATGTATTGTGTGTTTTGAATTTTGTATTTTTTTTTGAAAAATTTGGAACTTCCCCTCAACAACAATACATAGCTGTTTGCCATATTAAATAGTTTTTTTTTCTATAGTCTATGTGTCAAAACATCACAGACCCAGGCTGCAATTTTTAGAGTCAATAAAGGTGCAAAAACTAAAGCTTTGGTACCACCGGTTTTGGACTCTGAAAAATATATATAGTACTTTTCAAATATTATTTTTAATCTATATCTTTTCAGCTTGAATTGCCATTCCATAAGAAAACACTGTTCAGTACGTTTTCAGGATTTATAGAGCTTTTATTGTTCACTGTATTATCTCAAAAGAACTTCGAACTTTAAAGCGATTCCAAGAAAACCTAATAAAAACTTCTACAAATCGCATTTTACCACCAATGTAACCGCGTCCTAACCCCTGCGCTTGCGCATTCTCCAGTTTCATTCATAAAGTGGCGTACAGCAGGATGTCGGAGATGGGAGCTCACGTTACGAGGTCGCCGAGCGAGGCGACGCTACTTACGATATGCTAACTGTGAGCACACCTCGTACAACCTCGAAATATTGCCTGAATTGTATAGTTAGTTTTAATTGGTATAGCGGTGATGTTAGACAGTACAAAAATCAGTATCGAAATGGGACTTATTTCTAGAGTCGTAGATGTGTGTGGAGATTTTTTTTCATAGTTAATTTGACAGGTGAAGCCAAGTACTTGCGGAAATGGAAAGGTGATCAAAAGCATCAAATATAAGTAGATATTATCTGTACGTGGCGTGAGTATTTTCACAATTCATCCATTTGTAGGTGTTTATGATACAATGTGCAACATCTAGGTAATAGAATAACATTTTGTGCAATATGACGCTCCTATAATTCTACACTCCACCACCAGAGATCGTAAACATATAGCTATAAACACATAAATGGCTCGCTACGCAGATAAACAGCTACATTAGTAACACATCAACCACTACTAAAATCCCTAATTACCAAAATATTTAACAATGTGCAACAAATTGCAGCATTCATAACCCGTGCACCGTCGTGTGGGGCCACGCAGCCGGCGATTACGCAGTTAACGATCTAACGCCAACCCGACAACTGTTTACGCGCGTTTATTGACAATTAAACTCACTTTACGGCCTCAGGGCAGGCCCTAAATCTATTCACCTAATGATTTATACGTAATCGTCACTTTTTATGGCCTTATCCAATAATTGGACGAAGTTTACTAAAACCTGATCAAACAACGGATGTGTTTTGACACGATTATATTTTTATTACGAGTTTTAGTATTTTACGGAAATCGTTCATCAGAAGTTTATTGCGAATGCTATGGGCTTTTTTATGGTTAGATAATAAATATTTGACTGTGGAAATAAGTTATTAAGGCGGTAAAAAAACTATGATTATGTTAGCAGAGTTGTCATAATCGTTGCGTCAATCGATATTTTTGTGGGCTTTAGTGGCGATCGGATGAGTCATAATATTCAGTTGGGTCCCACACTAGCCACTGTATCCTCGAGACTATAATCCAGCAAGCGTCTGCACATCAGCGCCCTTAATGAATAGCGACCAAATCGCCTTGTAAAAGTTTACGACTGATAAAATCAGTTATAAAACTCTATGAAGCCGTAAATTCAGCGGGCATCGGGCCGATCGTTTAAAAGACGGGAGCTATTCCGAAGTCTATAAATCAGGCGATCGGGTGTATTCGGGCCTATTCGGGCCCGATCGTAAAGATTAACCGCGCTCACTGTTTGTAAACACTACTTTTATGCGGATTCGACAGATTTTTTTTTCACGATTTTTATGATGGCGGTTCATGAATGTATATGCTTGTGGTGTGATTGATTCCGCTTTATATTGTTCATATTTTATTTGCGTAAATCACTGTTGCTTTTCGGGATATAGTTTTATGGGGAGCAGTCAATTCTGTGTTGGATGATACCACAGTAGCAGAAAATACGGTAACCAACATACAGAAGAAATGGCAGAAGCTCAAGACCGATCTCTATGTCCAGTGGACACAATGTAAAACCCTTCAAATTAGCATGACTAAGACCAAACACCACCTTTACAATTCAAACCGCAAATCTTCACACAATTCATCAATAGCCTCGCTAACAAAGACACCCCATCATCCAACAATTCCGTCAAAACCAATAAAGGGTTCCTAATAAAAACTTAAAGACTGGAAGTCAAAGTTAAAGTCGTAAAAACAAGGAAAGTGCTGCGCCAAGGTTTATTGTGCCTCGACATTTTGTGGCTTAACAATTGTTTTCTCACATACATAAAAAGGGGTAATAAAACTTCTGTCGGTCAAATGATTACGGAAAGCGTAAAAAATGCGTGAAGGCCCGAAGTACCGAACAACTGTTGTTATTCGAGGGCATAAGTTATTCATTAGCTTGACGGTAAATCAATAATTGGAAACCTACCTGAGGTTTTGTGTACCTGGGAACGTATTTTTTTACAAAAATGTCGGTGTGGATGTATATGTCGGTGAAAAGTATGTATTCTTGACAATAATGGGACAGTATTTTACAAGGACCTTTTTATGTGAAAGGTATTTAGTTATAGATCGTATCTTTGTGCATTATTTTTCTTGCTTCGAGGAGTATGGTCAGCTGGACTTATTTGGAGTCACATGAAATCGTAATTTACACCCTGAACGCACATTTGGCACATTTGGCAAAAGTTAATTATTTCTTCGGGATGTTTGGACGAAACCAAACCACCTGAAGCAAGCTTTGCTTTTTTGTTAGATGTGGTTTCATGTGGTGCTTTAACTGATTTTTTCTTTGTAACCAATTTATTGCAATCTCCTTCAACTCTGCCCTGACCTACACCAATTTTCCTATCTCCACTTGCATAACCAAAACCAGAAGAGACAACAAGATTCCTACAGTTCCAACTGCCACCATTATATTCATTCTAACTGGTCCACAAATTGCCAACAATAGGCCGAAGAGAAAGCCTGTAAATCAAGGCTGGAACGAGCCATAAATTGTACTAAACTATGGAGAGTTTTTATTATTTTATTGCATTGTTGTCTGTGATTGCGTTACGCTGATTTTGGGCAGCTGGTGCGGTTGTGTGGTCACTTGCTGGCTTCGGGAGGGGAAGAACAGGTAATGATGCAGGTAATATATGTTAATTAGGTGCTTGGTATAATTTGTTTCTAAGTGTGAAGGTTTGATTCAAGTTAAAGACTTTTGAATTTTAGGTTGAGCAGTTTGGGAGATACTGAACTCAAACTACAGATGCAGATATTTTAGACTACTTTTCAAAACCATTTTGTAATGTCGTTAAGTTTTTTGACTTCTTCATCCACATGATTATAACTGGTAGTGGCCTACCACAAAAAAAAAAAAACAAAAACTTCAACATAGCAAATGACATAAGATTATGTCAAATTCTGTCTGACCCAGAAATAAAAGCTTTGTAAAGTTATCTTCAAGATCAATTCCAAATAATTCCAGTTGAATAAACAATAATTTAATTTAAATATCAATGCTAAACTATTGCAAGTATTTAAGTTAGTCCTAGATGAAACTTGGCAACTATAATAATTGATCAATCAGAACAATCCTGATAAGTTTATCTAAATCTAGCTATTAATCTTTTAGTCAAGGTAATCTGACATTGTTATCGAGCGCACCTGTAATATTAACTTGCTGGGGAGTTTGTTGCGCCACTTCTTCTTCCCAGCTACAACACTAGGAAGTGGTGACGGGCGGGCGTTTTGGGGACTGTCTTTATGTAGAACTTTGACGTTCAAAAAGTGCTGGCACTCAGCCTAATTTGAATAAATGACTTTTGATTTTTGATGATTGCTTTTATAGGTTAGTACCTATTGTTTATGATTTTAGTGTTTATTAATTATTGTTTAATAAAATACTTAAAAAAGCGAATTAAGCCGTTGGTCCCGGCTGTCATTTGTAGATCTTTGGCAGTCGTTACGGATTGTCAGAAGCCAGAAAATCTGACTCCAGTCTTGCCAAGAACTGCCGTGTGCAGTTAATGGGTTGTGGAGGTCTGGTAGGCAGCCGCTCCGCGTAAAATACTGGTATTCAGCTGAATCCAGTTTGACTGGAAGCCGACCCCAATATAGTTGGGAAAAAGGCTAGGCAGATGATGTTTAATAAAAATACTATATCAAAGGGAACAGAATCGCATCATTCTTGTCCAAGGTTGGTACGTGCAAAAACAGTATAGTTAAAGCATTTGCTGATAGAATGATTGCTATCAAGACCTACAAGCGTGGGCTGGAAATAACTGCTTAAGTGTTGTTATTTTATTTTTTTTATTTGTGCCCTTTTTTATTTATCTTGTGGTTATTATAATTATTATTATTGTTTTATTTAATTGGTATTCATTGAAGTTGACTCCGAATTTATGGACATCTTATTTTTGTTTTATGTGTGAATGAGTATATTAATTTATTATTATTTTAAATTATTAGCATTTTTTATGTATTGAATTATTAATATTTATATTAATAATATTTTTTATCATTATTATTTAAACAAATGTATTCGTCTTAAATGTGGATATGGACCTTGCATGGTCTGCAATAAAGATTTATTATTATTATAAATGGGGCCCCAAAGCCTAGCAACACATAAGAATAAATCTTAAAGTTGAGTGGAAATATTATAAATTTCTAAATTCCTATCAGGAAATACTCATTCAATCCTCAGAAGTTCCGACAAGCTGACAGATTTTTTGCAATCTCAATTAGTTCACAAAAACCAGTAAGTAGAGTTACATAGTGTGTTTATAAATATTAATATCGATTAATATACATGATTGTGGCGGCGCCGGCGCATATGTGGAGGGAGCTTTGGTGCAAGGACGAATGAATTGCATGGCGGGCTAGAGAAACAGCGGGTGGAAAAAATTGTGAGCTTAAGTAACGTTTTAGAAATAATAATTTGGAGTGGTTTGTTAAGTAAAGATTACAAGAGAAATGTCTGTTAATTAATCTTCAGGACTAAGCTTAAAATTGAATGTTTACTTGAAGTTTTTACTCTCCTACTAGGTACTAGATTTTTTAGAAAGATGACAAACATATCCAACTTTTCCATACTAAAACTGAAATAAATGAGTTTCAATCTAAGGAACCTTAACATTTTTCAGAAAGATCGTAGCGTTACTCAACATACAAAATCTTTAAGTAAAGACGTCGACGTCATCTTAATCTCGCCTTCGCTAATCAAAGTGACGTCACCATGGTAATCCATGACGTACCCGCAGCTTTCGCGGCCGCGCACCGCCCAACCCGCTCAGCTTTACACCCATTACAACTGACAAAAACCCGTATAATAGCGAAAATAAATATTATTTATCGCTTCACGGTGGCTTAGTTTCATACAAAAAGACCTATGAATTATTACTTAGTACATTTGCGTTTTGTATGCCACTTTTTTTTTCTATGGTCATAACTTAATATTTATTGCGCGTTTTAGTTGGATATTCAGAATCGTCACGTCACGGTCCCGGTTTCAATTGTTCGCTGCGACAAATTATTCTGGTAGAAAGTGCATGGCAAACGAATTTCGACTTTAAAACAATGGGAGACAACACACTGTTCGTATAGAATCGACGCATGTATAACTTTGTGATATAGTGTAAAAAAGTTGCGCTTTTGAGAACAGTAAGTCGACGTATCTATCTGCAGTTGAATGTAATTTAATAGGCGTGGATTAACTGATTATGTTACTCTGTGGCGTCAGTAGCGTGCCCAGTATGAGAAGCGATGAAGTCTTTAGCTATAATTGAGACTTCAAACCGTTGGTATGACGTGTCCTTGATTTGCATCAAATTGATTGAGGTAATTGATATGCAGTTTTAATATGTAAATCCCAACAATGAGTAATCGAGCTGTTGTAGCTTCTATCTCACCTATTATAATGTAAATTTATTGCATTCCTGTGTTATCAAGGCAATACGATTTGATATAAATATTGAATTTTATGTGGGTAACAAAACGTTTTCTGTGGCAATCTTCTATTAACAATGTCTGTTATTTTTTATTCTGCCCCACTACTGATCAACGGTCTCGTTCATTCTTCCACTCTTCTCCTCTTGCCTTCTCCAGTCAACTTCCTTCATAAGTAGGTTAAACTCCGGACCCACATTTTCCAAAAAATCGCACTTCGCTGTACATAGACATAGGTGTTATGTACGACAGTTATGTTAAGAAGTTATGTATGGCACCATACTTAATAACGTGCAACTTCCCCAAACGAGCCCATCTACAAAAACCCCTATTCTTTTCGAATGCCCTAGTATTGTTATTGAATGACCTCATCCTGCTTGGCATATGTCTGTTTCTTACGTTCGGTTTTGTTTTTATGTAAGGGTCAATTCATACTAGAGCATCGAAGCGTCAATCTGAACCTTAGATAAAAAGAAGACGCGCGAATTCGCGCGGATTCAACGGAATTCGCGAGACTGAGAAGAAATAAAATCTCAAAAGAAATATGTGCATTACTTTGTGGAGATAAGGGTGAATTTGCTAGGTTAAGTTTCTTATAAATACCAACTCTACTTCACTGTTCTGTGTTTTATAAATTATGTTAAAATAGTCTAATTAGTTTCGGCCGTTCTGTCAAATACAATACAAGACTATTTATATTAAACTAGCTTTTGCCCGCGACTTCGTACGCGTATTTCCCGTTTTTTCCCGTTCCCATAGAAATTTTGGAAAATCCTATCTTAGTGCTCCCTTACATTCCCCAAGGAACCTACATGCCAAATTTCAGCTTTCTACGACCAGTAGTTTCGGCTGTGCGTTGTCTGTCATTCGCTCAGTAACGCTAGAGTTTTATATATATTGATTGACGAGTTATTATGTTAGTCACTTACCGTTTTCGTTCGTGTTGAGCCAACGGTAGGACGGCCGCGGCTGCTGCTTAGAGCGCATCTCTACTGCTCGCTCCACGTTCCCTCCCGGTCACTCTCTGTCATCTGAAAACGAGGAAACACAATATTGAATACTTGGACTTCCATAAAAGTAAGTCGACTGTCATTTGTAGATCTTTGGCAGTCGTTATGGATGGTCAGAAAATCTGACAGCAGTCTTACCAAGGAGTACCGTGATACCTAGTTAATATATTGTGGAGGTCTGGTAGGCAGCCGCTCCACGTAAAATACTGTTATTCAGCTGAATCCAGATTGACTGAAAGCCGACCCAAGCAAGGAGGAGTTGACTTCCATAAAAGCTTAAAACAGCTTCTTAAAACGATATACAGGACCATTTAAAAAGTGCAAAATTTACAGGACAAAGTTTAAAGAAAAAACACCCTAATTCCTACCTCAAAATACCTAAGAGATTAGCCATGATTACAAATTCTACATGCTCGTTTAAAACCCGCCTATAAAACACATAATATTTTTTTTGCATAAGGATCACTAAACGAGCCAGTGAATTCTAGTTATTTACTATAGAATCGTGATAATTTATTTAAACACTATCGATCTAAGAGACCACTCAAGCCCGTCTGAGCCTGATGGACGGACACGTGTCAAGTCATCAAAATAATGACAGCCGTTTTGAATTGCAAGAAATTGTGAGGTATTCCTATGGTTCTATGTTTATTTAGGTGAAAGATTAAGTAAGTAGCATTTTCACGTTAAAATTGTAACCCAAAAAGAGTTGGTAAAGACTGTAACGCCAGATTTCAACGAAAAAGGTGCCTGAGACGGATTTGGACGCGTGAAGTTTTTGTTTCACCTTAAAATTTAATAATAATGCGTTTCATTAGGTGCTAACTATACATACATGACGTGAAGAAGCCTCCGAAAAATAAAATTAACTCTGCTTTTTAATTTTATTGAAATACTTAGATTAAGTTTTGTGAACTAACCCACTGGTTCATATCGAATATTTCTGGTCAAAAATGTTTAGTATCGTATTTAATTGACTTTTAAAAGATTATCTCGATCGCCGCCAATCACTTCTTAAAACCGATGAGTAACATCAAAAAATCCAATGGCTCAAGTCACTAAACACATTCGAAAATATTCACGATAAATTAAAAGAAGAACCGTCATTAATATGAGGCAAGACACGACAAGATATCGAGAGCAAAATTGTGTTTGCTGCTGTCAAAATTTAAATTAAACCTTAATCCTTCATTATTAGGGTTGTATGTTGGCTTATCGAATGCATACCATCGTCGACAGTTTTATACAGAAAAATCTCGGAACTCGAACGATATGTCACACAATTTATGAGAGCCGAGCGATGCCGGCTGACGTGTTCCGAGTGATTCGAATAAGCCCCTCGTAATAAATTCGATATCAAACAGACAATGTCGTAATGCGATACAGTGATGTGCGATGCAGTGATAGGGACCCTGGATTTATGACGGACACTGTCTCTCGATTACCATTGTTGGGCGTTTTTGATTAATTTTGTTTTGTTTAACAAGATACGTACACGGGCACCGATATAATAACTTGTAATGTGTCCCAAATATCGTGTAGGTGTGAGCACTGTGGGCCCACTCAGTGATTTGTGATGGGCGACTTTCAAAAAATGTTTTTATGTGTACTCAAACTTTCATGTCCAAAAATGTTAAAAATATGGATTCGTTCGCTGTGAAGTAACATAAAACGGTTCGTGTTAATGTGATTCAAGAGACCGGAAATATGAATGCATACTAATAAAATTCTTCCCTCTAAAGTGTATGTGCTTAATTTATGTTACTCCAAGATGTTCAATAAATTGCACACATACTCACACAAGCACTCGCCAGGTCTCATGTCGACTGTATTTATGATAATCATAGTAATATTATAAAGAGGAAAGTTTTGTTTGTTTGTCAGGGGTGAGTGGAAAACGAATATGTTATTGATACGACACATTGCTATTTTTCCAATTTGTTTTCTTCTCGCATGACTTTGAGGGAAATGTAAATTTTATCTCGAACCCACTTTTTCTTTTTTTTTTAGACCACACTTAACCCGTTTTTAGCCAAACTTGACACATGAACCTCGAATATCTATAAAAGATCCGAAAATACTAAACAGTACTTAGAAAAAAGAAATCCAAATTAGTAGCTTAATCACCACAACCTCCTTCAATCCCACTTAATTCTTTCATAACAAACATCAAACTCCCCGCCAGGAGACATTACCGCACCATATCATAAACCAATTGTAGAGCCATCAATATGTGGAGTATATATTTTTTTTATCTCCAAGGTATTAACGCTGCCTTGTCTTAACGATTATTGGGCCGGTGGCTGTGAGCGGCAGAGGACATAGCGACGGACATATTCCGCTAAAGCCGTGTAAATCAGTCAGGGTAATGACGGAAATATACGGGAGGCGATAAGGAGCGGGCCAGTGGTGGCTGAGAGAGTACCTAAAGTATTAAAAAGTTTATTTAGTGAGTATTTTTTGGGTTTTGGTGATTAGTTTTATTGGTATATATTAGTTAGTAGTAGAATGTTGATCCCCAAAGGCAAATAAATCTACAACCTTACTGCAAATTTGAGTATTAAGTTCTTAAAGTTATGGCATACTTGTAGTTTTTTACACATTACATGAATCGCAAGGATTTTCTTTCGATTTTATTTATTTATGTACTCACAAAATACTCAAAAGAGGAAGGAAAAAATAACAGATAGTGGAGCACTATATGAAAAAAAAACAGTGATATTGTTATTGATATGATATTCCTATTATACGTATATTGCAAAAAAATACAACGATAATCAGACAGACAAAAAACTCCCACAAAAGTTTAAACATCTACATACCAACAACTTCGGCTTCCAAACATTAGTCCTCACACTTCACTGTCATTCAGCGTACATTGTACCCCGAGACATGTACCGCGCCGGCCGTAAAACCTCCCCGTATGTTTCCCACATTTATAGTGTCAATAAAGAATCGTCGCCCGATAACACACTTCAAGGGCAGTGCCATAAACTCCATACTATAGTGTTATTGGTGACTCGATTTATACACTTTTTTTTCCATACAAGTTCCAGACAATTTATTAAGTGGTTCCACTGTGATCGCATTTTTTCTGTTTCTTTGATTAAACTTATTTGATTTGAGTAGGTATTAATTGGTCGTAAACACTTATGTAGCTTTAAAACTAGTTCGTAAAAGTTGCGTTTCCATACTTTTTAATTTTCCTTTGTTTGAATATTAATTTGTCTTGTTAATGTGTCTTTTGTCCTTGCAAAGTCGAATACCAAGTTATTTGTTAAAAAGAGATAAATTCGCGCATCAAGCTCTAGGCTATATTTTATTACTGTAATAAAACAGTTGGAGCCATTACTTGCCGTTTATTTTGCTGGAAAGCTAGCGCCATCTAGTTTACAAGGCGAAACTATATGAAGGACGTTGAACAAAACTTTGAAGATTTAATGAACATTAATTGTGATTTACGTGAAGTCATGCTGAGAAACTTATCTAAGTTCAGATAAATAATAAAACGGTAATAGTATAAAATTAATTATGCGTCAACACGAGTTTTTATGTGGTAAGAAAGAGCGCCATATCACATGCTCGCCTATTACTTTTTTATGATCATTTAATAGTGTGCGTATATATGAAATGACATTTCTGAAGGAAGCACATTGATAAAATTAAAGCTAAAAATAAAATACATTATTTATTAAAACTTATAATAGATTAACAGTTCCGAAATAGAAACAACATTTCTTCAAATGTTACTCTGTTAATTAACCAAAAACCAAACATTTTTGGCCAAGAGCATTGGCGATCGGCCATCGGCACACAGTGGGCAGGTGCCGTTTAGGAAAGCCATATCGGCTGTCAAAAACTTGTAAAATATCGCCGTTCCTCGTCGGAGAGCCGCGGGCGTCGCGCGTCCCTCACAAAGATATCTGTAAGATTTATTCAGCCGTCTACAATAGGGAACGTTTTAATTCTTTTCATATGCGACAGATTTATGTACGGACAGATGCGGTGGGACCACTGTGCCGACTCGAGATAACGTGTTGCCACCCTTTACGTTAAAAGTGAACGAATGTTTGCGATAGTTGTGTTGGCTTCAAGTCGCACTTTATTGGTGTTTTAGTTACGTTTTGTGAGGTGTTTTGCGATGGCATTTTTGAAATGCTGTATGTGCTGGAAAATGTCCGTCAATAACCAAATTACATTAATGGCTTTTTGTCTATAAAAGTCAATTATCTAAGTTCTCCTTTAATTTATCGTACACTTTAAAGTCTTATTCAAAAATCTAAAGAATATTAACCTTGATCTACAAAAGGTAAACTACATGACATTTCTATTTCAAGACCCAAAACAAAAATGAACAATCACAAAGCGTCTCGACGCGACGTTCGCCTCAAACGACTTTGCAATGTCAATATTTTAAATAAGTACAGCATTCTTGCATCACAATGAAAGTTTTGAGTAAAAGTACTCGCATATTTGTTCTATTATTCTCTTCTACGTTACTCTAAATTATTGTTACACATTGTCCCAAGTGACAATAGCATAATTTATAGCGGTCTTTGTCTAAAATTGTGCAAATTGTGCACGTTGCGTAAACAAAAACTTTTTGTCCGGATTTCGCAAATTTTGCACCACAGTGTTTCATCTTGTGAATGAACTAGAATGAATAGAGATGTTACTTCCTTGCTTTTTTTTCGTTTTAATTTGTTATTTTAAATTAATTTGTATTAATTTATTTCTAGTAATAAAACTAAATTACGTTAATGTTCGTTTGATAAACGATCAAAAATTCAAATGTCAAGCGACCGATCAATTTCAAAATGGCGCCTGAGTGAAATTCTAATGCCGATGCTAATATCTGATCATTGGTATTTTATCGGAGGCTCTATCAGGCTATCATTAAATATATGGGTAATAAAACTACATCCGTGGGCGACGTCTGTGGTCACAACATATCTAACGTAGTTAAAAATACATAAATACGGAGCGTACCCAGGAGCGGGGTATAGTCGTAAACGTGTTGTTTTAGTTCTGCGGCAATACATCTGATTGGATGAGAACACTTGCTCTAGCGCCGATTAATGGTAATTAAATAATTGTGAACAGCATTTACGCTGTTGGAGTCATTTATCAAGTGTTCCAATAGGTAAGCCACATGTTATTGATATATGGCTGAGACGTGGCATTTTATAGATTATAATCCACAATAGTTAATGAATGAGCAAAGAAGACCAGTCAATGACTGAAAAATACTGATAAAATGAGCTATCAATCCATATAATCAAGATGTCACGTGATCACGAAGCGAGCTGTCATTCCATCTTGATTATATGGATTCATAACTGTCCGTTCTTCTCCATAAGAATCTACTTTTTGCGAATGGACAACTAGAGTCACTTATATTTTAATTTTAAACTGTAAATTTGACGTTCAAAAGTGCCTTTTAACGGTCTAGTTGAAATAAATGAATTGACTTTGACTTTGACTTTGACAACTCACCCCGTGATTAGTGATTACTTCACCCAAGCCTCACTTCGACATGTTTACAGAATCGACCGGCTGATCCAATTATACAAAGAAGGAAAGATATTGATTGGTCGTAGTTTAACTCTGGAAGTACCTAAAGTTTCACCATCTCTGTACTTTTAATCCCGAAATATGAAATGCACTAGTCGGGAAGACCAAATGGTCGAAATCGTGTGGAAAACAAGAAATAATTCATCTCACATTTTTAAAATCCTATACAAAGTGTAATCAAACGCAATCTAAAGATATCAGAGTTCTATCAGAACATACCAACTTACCCATGAAAGAACCGAAAACTATTCCCCGGATAGGTCTACATGAGCTGAAGAGTTACAGCCAGTACCTAAGACTTGCGTGACTGACATATTTATAAGGTCATAAATCTGTTGGAGGAGCCGACTGGAGCCTTTGACTAACCTACCATGATCGAATAACATGCAGCTGGAATGTGATGTGTGGTACTCATTTATAATGATGGTCTAGTTGATAGGGATCAGGCTGTTGGTAAACTTGTTATAGGGAAGGCTACTGAGCACTTTAGAACAGCTCTCTGGCTTACCTATGGCAGGTTCGTGAAAAAGTTCGAAAAGACGAGGGTGAAAAATACACATCTTAGCTTACCATCGGGTGCGATTGTGGTCAATGGAAAAAAGAGTTGTTTTATGAAAATTACAAGGGATTGCAAAATCATAATCTTTTCTAATGAGAATTGGTTATCTTTGAGTAAGTTATTGATATTGAGTTTAATATCAATAACTTACAACTTTTAGTTAACAAACAACATGTCAGTAACGATTAGATCGAAAACAAAACACATTAAAGGTTAAAAGTTCCCATGGTTTAAACAAAGTAGAACAAAGAAGTATACAGACGTTAAATATTTGACGCTACGAATATCTCTGTAACAAGAGACTAAGTATAAGAACAAACACGGTCCATCATACGTTTAATTATTGTATACTATTTTGACTTGATTTACGAGTCTCCGGACCGACCCCCCGAGTCTCAAGCCTGACGTTTTTGTTAATTAAACGGTTACTACGTTCGGCCATTTTATGGAGTCAAGAAAAATACATAAATTCGTTACTCGGGATTACTTAGAACGTAACGTTAACATTTTTCTTCTTTTTTGTGTAAATTTTTGTAAAGAGGAAAGTTTTTAGTGGAACACTTTTTGTTTTTAGAAGGGTTAAGTGAAAAATTTATTTGTTTATTATTTTTGTTTTTTGTCTAGAAAATTTTTCGTCTGACCCAGTGGGAATTTCACGAAAATCACTTAGCGTCGAATGATTTTTATCACCATGTTTAGTTACACGTACAACTCTAGGCTTGTCTTTACATAATCATAAGTACACCCAAGGGCAAATATGACATAACATCGACCCCAAACATTTTCTAAAATTACTCCTACTAAATCGAGCCCCATACCCCACAGCCACAATCCAGCAACCATGTACCCATCAACGTATTCCAGTTATTTCAGTGGCATTATTTTTTGCCAGGCTCCGGCAACAAATCACTCAAGATCACATTCATAATTTAAGTCGCCGCGTCACGCCTGATAGATTTATGACGTTTCTTTCATAACGTCTCGCGGGTCGACGGCGACGTCTATGGACGTAACACGACACTGGCTGGAGCCGCCCTGTGACGTACGGGACGTGAGTTGTGCTGTGCTGCATTATGGGGAATGCTTGCGTTATAGAAATGTTGAGCCTTTCATGAACTGTACCGGTCTACCTGCCGTTTTGATAAAACTTTAAATATTCGGAACACTTTCTTTGTTACATTTTAAAGACGAACTTGCACAAACCAGAGTTATCTTTTTAACTCAGGGTTAGTTGCTAATACGAGGTTAAATCTATACTGTCTATCTATACAAATATAATAAAGCTGAAGAGTTCGTTTTTTTGTTTGTTTAAATGCGCTAATCTCTGGAACTACCAGTCGCATTTGAAAACATATTGTTTGTATATATAAGCCATATTCATGTGGAAGGCTATAGGCTATACGGAAACGGGAAAAAACGTAATATGCGTGTACGAAGTCGCGGGAAAAAGATTAGTAACAAATATTTCAAACTTGAAATTAAAAGATAACTCAAGTTTCAAGTGGACCTAAATACTTTACAGGCACTAGTCATCTAAGTGATACGAAAATATGGATTTGTTCCCAGTTATGGGCAATCTTACCCTTATTGCAATAGACTTAAGCATACCTAACTGACAAACTGGCTGGTTTGAGGATGAGCGGGCGATGAAGAAAATACAAAAACGCGTGTGCACCAAGCATGACGCATACCATAAAAATACAAAATTAGTGACTTATACAGAATAGGTTAATATGCGCAAAACGGCCATCGCTCAGCATAATGCTAGGGAATGACTATCTGGAAGGCCTTTGCCCAGATGTGGGCAGCAAAGACTATGGCTGGATGATGATGATATATGCACTATTCACTTCTATTTTCGCCATTGATGGATGAAAGCAGGCGTGACCATATTACATAAACAACCACCCAAAACAAACTCCATAAAAATAATAAATAAATTACAATAATTTAATTTTAAAGTCCGAAACTCAACATCGAGCGTACGTCAACTATTCGCCAGATAAAAGTAAATCCTTCATATTTAACGGGCGGCTGACGTCACGGCCGCCATTTTGATTATACATAATTTGACGTGGCGACGGGTTTGACAGAGGACATTTAATTACCGACCCCTCATTACCTTGATATCGGATATTGATATGGTGACGTTTTGTGTTCACGATACGGGGCCGATACGTGATGGTATCAACTTGTGTATTGTAGTTCGATAATATGCCTCTTGGAGGCAGACAGGTCTAGTAAGTACTTATGACGTAGGTAAGATGATTCATTATTTGACGATTTCAAGTTACTATTTCTGTTTCTAGAAAATATTCGGTATCACAGCGGACATTCTGACGGTTTTACTACTGACATAGGCGAATATTGTACTAGGATATAACATGTCCTTTTGTTCTGACAAATGAGAAGCTTTAATTGAGTAAAACTATGGAGACAGTTATCAATATAAATAAAATTATTTCTTTACTGACTGCCAGATAACGCACAGCCGAAACTACTGGTCGTAGAAAGCCGAAATTTGGCATGTAGCTTCCCTACGCTCCGTGCGGGAGGATTTCCATACGGAATAAAACAAAAACGGGAAAAACGGGATATGCGCGTACGAAGTCGCGGGCAAAAGTATTATGTACTAGCTTTTACTCGCGACTTCGTACGCGCATATCTGGTTTTAGTTTCCAAGTGCTCTATGCAGAACAACAAATATCAACAACATACATAGGTACAGCCAACAAAGCTATTTGGTATGCAGGCATAGTAACTTCCAACTAATTTTAAAGAATGTTGTAAGTGTGCTGAGTAAACAAATATTGAACACCACACTCGTAACAATGTCGTAGGCTTAAAAAGTTAAAATGCACACATCAAAAATAAATATTGGCAAAGCAGTGGAAAAATTAACATTTTTGCCTGTATACCAAATAGCTTTGCTGACTGTACTTTTTGGACTGGGTTGTGGAGGCCTGATAGGCAGTCGCTTCATGTGAAATACTGGAATTCAACTGCATCCGGTTAGACCGGAAGCCGACACCTAAATAGTTGGGAAAAGGCAGATTGAGATTTTTATGGACATTGGACAAAGATCTTCACATCGTCGTATCGCCCCCGTATCCCAATAGTCAACCCTAAAACTCACACATACGAATTTTCGTTAAAAATATAGGTACAGTTTATTTGGTCCAATGGAGTTTATTAATAAAGTTTTAATTAAGATATCGGCGTGACGTCACTGATTAATTTGAATGATCAGCAGATAAACAGGTCATTAAAATTATGTCAAACGTGTAATGAAATGACGTTGATTGTATATTGGATGGCGAATATGGCAATATTCACTGTTGTCGTCGTTATTTCGGGATGAAACAAGTTTAAATAATATTAGGGGCCATTGTAAGTGTGGTAGGTTCGGAATTTGGTTTCTGACTGGGCTGGATTTCGTCGGATAGTACCCAATGCTAAAGTCAAAAGTCAAAGTCAATTCATTTATTTCAACTAGACCATTAAAAGGCACTTTTGAACGTCAAATTTACAGTTTGAAATTAAAATATTAGTGACTCTAGTTGTACATTCGCAAAAAGTAGATTCTTATGGAGAAGAACGGATAACAAATTCCATTGTTACTCTTTTCAAATAAATGCTAATGCAGTTTTTCGGAATTGATAAATGTAAAAAGTTAATTTAATCATTTCACCTAAATATATTAGTATATAAGTGTGTGCTTTATATTAGTGTAATGTTGGGTGCATTGTGCTCACATAATATAATCAATCGATCAATGTATGTTTACAAAATATTATGAAACTTATATTTGAAAAAAATAACTATGGAGATTCTTGTCCGTTCTTCTCCATAAGAATCTACTTTTTGCGATGAGAGTCACTAATATTTTAATTTCAAACTCTCTATTTGAAATAAATGAATTGACTTTGAGTTTGAATTGACTGACTTTAACAATTTAAAGTATCAGTGGGTACGTACAAGCTGGATGTGAACACAGCAGTCATTGTGCCGATAGTCGTGACGGCAAATGTTATAATTGCCAAGAGCCTCAACCAACATCTAAAGAGGCTCTCGTTGGGCAGCTGGATTCCTCTCTTAGGAGCCCTGACTTCTATGTCTTATATTTTTTATTGAAATATTTTAAAATGTAATAATATGCATATAAAATGAAATAATAGGTTAGATTGGGGTAAGTTATAAATCAATAATAAAATTCATAAATATTTTTTTAAATCAATATTCATTTACTTCTTGCAATAGCTACAGGTCATCAAACGTGATATAACTAATTTACAATTTTCAAATAATTCTTCGGTACCTTATTGACAATCGTCTCAACAATGCTTTGATAGTTTCTCAGAAGGAGCGCCGTCCGTTGAATAGTGTTGACCATCTGTTACTAATCATAAGAGGCAATCAAGGCGAGTGCATTGTATTGAAAACTAGTTAATATATAATATAGGCAATTAATGACGTGAAAACGTGAATGACGTGACGTGAATGTCATTGGCGACTGCATAAGAATGAGGCCTGTATAAAATATCATAAGAAACGCTTTATGCAGAAGCTGTTGGAAAAACTTTTTAATAAATATATAAATAAATAAATGACGAAAATTATCCCAAGGGAATATACTCCCGGAAAAAAAGGCTACATATGTGCTATTCCTAACCACAGAATATAATAAAATTGAAAACATTTATACGACACAACACCACAGCAACAAACACGTAATAAAAACTGGCAAAGTGCAAGTTGGACTTGCACACGAAGGGTTCCGTATCATAAGCCGAAAAAAATATATAATAATGTTTGATGTTATAGCGGCTATAGAAATACATCATCTGTGAAAATATCGACTGTCTAACTATCACGGTTCATGAGATACAGGCAGACAGGTGGACAATGGAGTCTTAGTAATAGGGTCCCGTTTTTACACTTTGGTTATGGAACCCTAAAAAGAGAACACATAAATATATGACATAACAACGATAAAACACCATATTCATCTGCATCTATCTTTGTGCAAAATTTCATTCAGATTCGTTTAGCCGTTCTGGCGTGATTGACTAGCAAACATCTGTACAAACTTTAACGCATTAATAATATAAGTAAGATGGAGGAATGACGTAGCTACCTGTGTTTAAACGAGTACATAAGCTGGTGTTAAAGACAGTTGATAATATTGTCTGTTTCTCACACTATACACATAATTATGATTGTGGGTGTCTACGAGTGAACTGCGTGCTCTAGACTCGTCTGCTTTATGACCATGACGTATTTAGTTAAGATACGTCAATCTTGTAATTTTTTACCTTATGCTGAACGTGAGCCATACTTAACTATCTCTTTCTTTTCTTTCTTTCTATTTTTTTTAACGTTGCCCCACACTAGGACTTTCTCCTGTATCGTGGGTGCGTTTACAAACATTGAAACTCACATACACAAACAGCCAGACCCGGAACAACTATCTGTAGGTCATACTAATACTTGATCCGTGCGGAAATCGAACCCACGACACGCAGCACAGCAGCCAATTGCTCAACCACTGCTCCAACCGTGTCGTCAAACTATGAGTTAAAAGCAGATAAATCAGTGATAGTACTTATGGTCTTATATCTTGGATGATCTTGACCAGTGAAGACATAGGTCCTGTGACAGCAAAACGGTAAGATTTGACATCTAATAGAGGTACCTACACAATGAGGGTTTTCCAAAATCACGTGCACCAGACGGCAGCTCTGAGGAGTCAGTCCCAGGCAACTGTCTATCTATCTATCTATGGGGTATGGTTTCCGCACTTAGTCCTGATGTTGGACCATTGTGCGTGGGCCATGGCGGCCGTCATTCCAACCAGCCAACCTCCCTCCAGAAGCAGATCCAGTCCTCCTAAAGAGTTCATGGTGTCTGTGAGTGAATTTGGTGTTCCTATCGTTTGTCTACGTATATCGGCGACGCCTGTGCACTCAAGGAGCACGTGCGACACCGTTTCCTCCTCCTCCATGCATGCTCTGCACAGAGGACTGTCTGTTATACCTAGTGTGTGGAAATGCTTATTCAGTGAGCAGTGTCCGCCGATGGTCCCCGCCACCATTCGCAGGCTTATGTTTTCCGACACAAGTTACGTTTTCAAAGTAGAGGACCTCTCACCAGTGGCGTCAACTGGTGGCGGGTACTTTCCAGATAAACTCTCATTGGCTCTTACTCGCAAAGTATTTTTTTTTGTTATTAACCATTCCAATAGAAAGCCCCTCACTTTATAGTAAGTTAAGATGTGGCCGTCGATGGAGACGAAAAATCTTCTTATGTTTATACATGTAAGTACACTTCGATAGGTACTTGATTCTCTTTTCATTCTGCACAAGTACACGAAAATCATCATTCAATTAAACCCTCCCTAAAATACCACCCAAAACACATTAAAATTAGTTGAAAATAAAATGACAATGGTGCACCGCTAATGAGTGACCACTCGATGCACTAGGTGTCAATGACAGCCCCTCATCAGACAGGTACAATCGAGCTGTCACCAAGCGATGACACTTGAATGGGTGACGCAAATGATGACACTATTTATAAATGGGTGCGGGTTAGGTAAAATTACTGGTGTTTGTTTTTCATTTAAAAATTCATCGATTGCATTTATAAATCGAACTATAGCATACCAATAGAGATAACTTATGGCGTAAAAAGAAACACCACAATGTCAGCCATTATTTTTTATGTAAAAATAAGGCTGTCTTGCATGCCTATAGAAACATACAGTGGGCAAGCTTATAAACCATGAACTGACTGTACTGAGCCAACATTTCCTCCTGAATTCATTTGTTTCAACAGTAGGTGTAGGTAAGTAGTCTTCTTTTTTCTCTCTGGACTCAAAAGACCTCTTTAAATTCACCCTGGCTGGCCACAGTATCTTACGTTAACAGCATTAAAAGTATGAAAATCCCCGAAGGAAATTTTTAACATATTATTTGGTGAATCAGAACCAAGAACCTAACAAACCAATACAACAATGTAGGCCAACAGTTAATGTCACTTAATTCACCCAAACAATAAAATCAACATGATTTTAACAAGCAGCGACAGTTCCCCATAGAAGGCAAACGTATCAGATATGAAGACAGAATGGTGGAGAAATCAACGGATTAGTGAGAAGAAACCCTTAACGCGTCTAACATCACCCGTTTTCACATCAACAGCCTGTGGAACTGGTAGCATCGGGGACAGAAGTGGATGCATGGTATTTATAGTTTTTGGAAGATTCGAGAATGGAGCATAATAATATCTAGATGTAATTGGTCCAGGTTATCCATAATTAAACTCGCAGTTGATAATAATCATTTAAATTAAATTGTATTTAATTATAAAATGTAAGTAGACTATTACAACATTTTTTATCTATTTATGTAAAACTAATTATTACCATATGTACACTTAAATAAAAAACTCTTAACTAACTAAAAATAGTCTAAAATATGACATCGAAAAATTCCTCCGCATCGCTAGCCACTGTTAATTTACCCAAAAGCCTGGCAGCATTGCCCCATTGTACGGTAATACTTATCCTTTGTTCAAGGTAAAAGCCAGCCCTTGGGTAATAATTGTCGAAAATTCAAAATATGAGGGATTGACCAAGTGACATTTAAGCAGTACTTGCCGTTTTGGATATTTGAGACTTTTTGACAATGGCATTCTGATAAAATGTTACTTTTTTGATAGAGCCTTTGCGTCTGCAATACCTTTTAGAACTCAACTATCTTTGTTTCAAATAACAATATAGATCAGCTGTAGATCTTCGAAAGCGACAGCAGCTGGTGTAGTCAAAAATAGGTTTGTGTCTATGATATTTGAAAAGAAAACTTACTCTACCTTATCTCCAAATATAGTAGTTCCGACTTTATATGTAGGTAATCTTTCATAGTTGTTTCTGTGGGCTTAACCCAGGTCATCATCAGTCGATGACATTAATTTTGCATCTCAAATCAATCTACAAGCATCCAAAAAGGACAAATTGTGAAAACAAATCGTGTAGATCTCCTCATCTCAAACAAACAAGGAAGTGAGTTAGTAAATACCAAAATCGAAAATCAGGCACCATAAACGATAAGCGTTTCCTAATCGATAGTTGGTTATATTTGCTCGTTCGTTTTATACGATTCACACTAAAATTTGCATCATCTGGTTATATTCCCACTTCTCCATCTAACTGTACAGCCTACGCACTTAAAAAACAAATTTAACACACCGTAAATCAACCAGCAAATTGTATCTTAAGTCCAAAGTAATAAAAGTGATGTTGCCTGCACACATAAAGTTGCTTTGAATATGAAAATATCGCATCGCGCGGCTGCATTACAAAATGAGGCGAAATTATGATGGATACTGATGCCTCGTTGCTCGGTTAATAAGACCTGATTCTATTCGCGATACATTCGATTGTGAACTACAGTGTTGTTGGAATAGAGATGAGAATGGATTGCGTATCGATCAAGAATCAATCGCGACGAGTGACGCGATGCAAGTGCACAACGTGACAAGTCTAAGGCTATTTGCATACAAAGCTACCTAGAACAAACTCATAACCACTGATCTATAGGCTGTTAAATATTATTCCAGTTTAGAATTGCACAAGTTCCACGCCTGATTGACAAGTCTGCAACATGTCAATAATAATTAGCCGAGCTCAGCGAAGCATATTATGCTGTTTTGACTTAGAAATTGTGAATAAATTTACATTCCGACCTCGTAAGGCTTATTTTATTAACATATCGAGTTGTGTGCGACATTTACGCAAAGCATAGCAAAAAGCTAATTTTATCAATAGACTATTTACATGTTACAACTTTCACAAAATGTATACCATATTGTATCGTCCGCCAATACCATTTAATGCGACAGCCAGGTAAATATCCGTGTATATTTATGTGTATAATATCCACATAACAGCATGCATCAACAGAAAACCCAATCAAGTACTGTCGATAAATTTTAACGATGCCAAAACACACATTCGAAACTTAATTGTTATTGGGTGTATACCTAAACACTAATCAGTATCTTGACTGTGGCGTCGTGTGCAAACGGCCTTAGTCTCAAGTTGCAATTTTAATTCCATAGGTAGATGTCAGTCGTTGGGTTCACCGCAGGACACCTAATAACATTGGAATTCATTAACATGCGAGCAAATTGAAGGAGTTTGATCTCCATAAGATGCGCATACGCAGCCATGATGCGGCCATCAAAGAGACTGGCATAAATATCACATGTAATGATCGGTCAGAGAACGATGTGGAATTATGTGACGGGAGAGTGAAGGTACGTTTATTTGATGAGAAATATACAGGTACGCATGAAGTTACTGATGTTAGTCATAGTTCTAAATGGAAAGCAAGATCTGATTTCATTGATGAGGAGAACGGAACTTCCAATTACACCCAATGTATAGATAGTATCGAGAAAATTATAGTTCAAGCCTTTTTTGTGACCTACAGCTCTCCTGAAGCTTTGAAATGGAAAACAATGGCAGCAAGACGTCACCAAGAATCCTACCGAAACCTACGTCATCTATGCCTTTATTGACATACGACTCAATATTCTAATGCCGATCGTTATTCCTCAAAATCCCAATAATACTAACGGTAAATTCACAAACAAATGCGCCGGTCACGATCACCTTCATACAATTCAGGGCCCTAATCGACGCTTAGTGCGTTCAACATGAAATATTAACGCAGTGAAAGGCTTCAAATATATAGCAAGCCATACTTTATCTATAGGCTGAACCCTCTGCTCTCAATACCATAACTTTCACGATAAGATACATATCTGACATTATAGTTTCCTTGCCTTCTCAGAAGATAGGATGGAAAGTAGGTAAATTCGTGTTTAATTTAATATATTAGAAGTTGACCAACGCCTCTGCTTGCTAATCGAGAAAGCTACTGTTTAGATTCTGAAGTGATTGTTTGGGTGACATTTTGATTGGAAACGAACGTTGCTAACTATGCATTATGTCTTGTGGCATTCCTCACCCACGTTATGGATGCTCTTTGCACAGCCGAATTTCACATTCATCTTTGCAAATCTATGTATACACGAAAAATTGTTTTGTCCCCCTAACTGCATCTATCAAATAAATTGCACTAGATAGATTTAAGCGTTCCTAATTCAAGAGGCGTGGATACAATTTGAAATCCAGTTCACTTAAATTAACAGCAAAGTACTATAACCTTTCAAATACCTCCCTATCTGTAGTATCAACAATCCTATTCACCCATCTGATGTAGTCCTGCGCATCTTGACATCGATCGTCCCCAATTATATACCTACGCAGTTACGACACAAATCACACACACAGACAGACAAATTGGCTAGCCCGTTGGCATTTGGCAACGCCGAGATCCGTTTGTCTAGAATTATGAGATATTTATGATATACTGATTTATTTCAGCGTCGATTAGCTTATTATAATGTATTATGGATGTCCCTCTTAATGGTCGGATTAAGACTTGATTGGTTTTTTTAGAAGCATTAGTCATAGTCGGGTTTTCGATTGTCCACTCTATCATTGACTGTGGGTGTCGTGAAAGGTGAAGTCAGGATTAAGCAAGAGTAATTAATTTTGAAGATGCTACTAAAGAAGCATTTCAATTGAAAGCTGTCTATAACCAGCTTTATCTCAATGTAGATAGGCTCAATTTTCTAAAACTCGAAGATGCTGATTATTTCAACCAGGCTTTTGGGAAAACAGAACCTGATGACAGAACCGTTCGAAAAGAAAACTTTGATGAAATAGAGACACGCCTTTAATTGTTTGAGAGATGAAACGCTCACGTGAATCGATATAGATTTGTTTAGAAAAATGTGCCCAATCGGACAGAAACTGGATCCTTCCAACTTTTGTGATCTCTCTCTATCAGGTTTGCTGGTATAATACTCAACTTTGAGTTAAGCTCGCGTTTGTACAGTCAACAAAGCTATTTGGTATGCAGACAGCTAACTTGCAACTACTTTTAAACAATGTTGTGAGTGTGCTGAGTAGACAATTATTGTACACCACACTCGTAAGTATGTCATAAGTATAAATAGTTTAAAAAAATGTTTTAATGATTGTAAATCATCAAATTACTTCTTCCACTCTGGGTGGAGCGGAAGGGCGTGTCAGACTCTTACTGACTAAAACCCATCCGTGTTCCTTCTAAAGCATTTTGCTTTCCAGGGCCGCGGTGACTCTTTCGAACAAATTCCGCAACAAAATAGTTATAATGCACACGTTAGAAATAAATATTGGCCGTGCAGTGGAAAAAAAATAATTCTTGCCTGTACCTATACCAAATAGCTTTGTTAACTGTACATGAATTTTATTATCACTATGTAAAGGTATAAATTGTTTTGGCGTAGAATTAAGAAGACAACCTATTTCAAGACAAAGACCTGTCTTTGTCTTCGAAAAGTTAATTTACAAAACCATTGACAACTTTAAACACCACCACCAATTCAGTTCATGACACAATGCTAACCGCGACCAATCTAGCCTGACACGCAGCCTGTCAATAGCAACTATGACAAACTGACGGACTGCTGGCCGTTTATTAGCGACCCCATGAATCACAGGCCCTTGGCTGGACATGAATCTCAATTGTCCACAACTGGTCGTGACGGCAGGACACTCAACTTGCGACGTTTTTTAGTCTTGTTGTATGTTTGTTTGTTTGTGTTGAGTGTTAGTATTGATTTGTGGACATGGTAGGTCGTTTTTGTCCTGGAAAGTGGTTTCGGAAGTAGCTGGGCCTAGTTTTGTAAGGTTATCTACTCTTTGTTTGGCTTGGATTCATGACCGGCATCATCTTTGAGGCTGTGAAAATATTTTTTTTGTCAACTTACTACATATATTCCTATTGCCTATTGTCTTCCCTCATAGCCTTCCACTCTTTTTATTTATTTTTTAATTTTTGTTTTAGGTACACAAGATGGCTAATAACGAAAAGGTTGATCAAAAGTAGAAGAGTTAAAGAACTAATTTCTAGAAGACTGACTTTGGAGAAATCCACATAATAAAACTTGTTCAGGCATAACAGTCTAAAAACTCTCCTCCGGATAATTTAATAACTCGAAACCGAATCCCCAATAAGTTCGATACCCACCCGTCAACCAGCCGTCATTAAAACGCAATACATAACATAACTTATATACTTATCTCCGATACATACCTAACAAATCAGTAATAAAAGAAACGAATCTCCTCGCAATAAACACCAAACGATTTTATCTCACTTTAAAATATCGGCGAATGCGAAAAATGTCCGGCCTCAATCATATATTACCCGGCTAATGTCAACCGGTGACGGACGAACGTGATTGGCTGGGCTGCACGCACACTCGCAGGTATGGGCAAGCTTACACACACATACGAAAGTTATGGGTCTGTAAAAGTTTTATAGTTATCGTATGATGGTTGTACACTAAATGCAGATGCGCTTTATTCCGATGGTTACAAAAATGTGATCAGGATCGATGTGAGGGTTTTATGGCCCACCGGTGGCTTTTTGGGTCAATGAACCTGGTATTACTTGGAACCCTTCCTAGAAATTTTATGTGGTTATGACACGTAGCGCAAATAGCTGGCTTCGGCGCAAATCAAAGACTTGTACAACGTTTAATTACGTTATAATAATAAAGGAGTAAACGGAGATCAAGCAGCTGATTACAGCTAACATGTTTAATTAAATATGAACTCACAGGTTAAGTAGTGGGAAATCAGTTTTAAAGAAACCGGGAAAAAGATGGGGTAGATATCAACATAATATAGCATTCTAAAATTACAAACCACTCAATTGCATTAAAGCCCAAGTGCCTGAGCAAATGTTAACAGATAAGTACGATATACTTACTAGATAACTGAAATATTGGTGAGCTAATATCGTCAATATTTACTTCTGTTGTGATTTTCGGTTAAAACTAGGCATTTTTGACTGGCCTTGTTGGTCGTGGGTTCGATTCCCACCCAGGACAAATCTTTGTGTGATGAGCATGATCATTTGTTCTGTGTCTGGGTGTAATTTATCTATAATATGTATGTATTTAGAAATATATAAGTATGTTTATCAGTTGTCTGGTTGCCATAGCACAGGCTCTGCCTAGTTTGGGATCGGATGACCGTGTGTGTTGTCCCAAGATATTATTATATTACTAGTTGCCGCCCGCAAAATTATCCCAAGGGAACATATTCCCGGGATAAAAAGTACCCTATGTGTTATTCCAGACTATAATCTACCTCTGTGCCAAATTTCATCAAAATCCGTTCAGTAGTTTTTACGTGAAAGAGTAACAAACATCCATACATACATCCATACTTACAAACTTTCGCCTTTATAATAGTAGTAGGATTATTATTTACTAGGAATATTTTACCTATAAACACAAGTAAAATAATGCTCATCAACCCTAGGGAGTTCATAATACTCTATAAACATGTAAAAATTCTTACATTTACAACCTCTGCGTTTTTTTTTTCTCTATAAACATGACAATCAGTCGTCGTAAACGCCGAGGGTAATATTGCCCAGGCTATATTACACGGCTGTTGGGTTCAACAGTAATCGACTGGACTTGTCCACGTCTGTCCATCGATTTTATTGTCCGTCATTACTTGTAAATGAATTTTTATATTTAATATAACTAAACTTGTTTATGTTAATAAGATAAGTGGTGGTACTTTTCACACGGATGGCAGTGCCTGTTGTACGTGTATGTTGATTTGCGAGCAAATTATTATTTAATCAAAAATGTTACGTACGGTGTCAGACGTAAAAAAATAGCACCATCCCATCACTTCCCGTGGGTGTCGTAAGAAGCGACTGAGGGACTCACCAGAGAATGGGCAGCATTCTCTGTGCATTGCAACAGCTACACTGCGATTGCCAACCCGTCTGCCAAGCGTGGCGATTATGGCAAACCCCCCCTTGGGGGAGGCCTATGTCCAGCAGTGGACGACTTTCGGCTGATATGATGATGATGAAAAGGTTATGGGCTGGGTAAGGTTTCTCACAATTCGTAACTGTTAGTAGTGAAAGGGTAAGATAACTCACCTAGAGAACCCCTCTCCAACGTCATCATGATCATTTCAGCTGGAAGACAATCACTGCCTAACATATGCCTCTCCCAAGGGTCGCCACAACGACCGGTTCTTTCAACTCGAGTCCCTGTCCTAAAGAGCTGAGAATTGTGTAAAACTATCAAGCTTTACTCATCATCACCTGCCTAGCCTTTTCCCAATTTTATTGAGGTCGGCTTCCAGTCAACCGGATTCAGCTGAATACCAGTATTTTACGTGGAGCAGCTGCGTACCAGACCTCCACACTTCCACAGCCCATTAACTGTTTAACACGGTAGTTCTTGGCAAGGTCAGATTAACTGGCTTTTGACAATCCGTAACCACGGCCAAGTATCTACAAATGACAGCCGGGACCAACGGCTTAACGTGCATTCTGAGGCACGGAGGAAACTCGGTATGTTAAGATGGTCACCCATCCACAGACCAACCTTGGCAAGCGTCGCCTACGTCAATACTGTAGTTAATTCTGACAACATTGTAAGTGTTTATGTTTACCTAACTGAAACATAATAAGCCCATTTTAATAAGAATTTAACCAAAATGAATGCACAAACTATAAATAAATTGACAATAGATAAAAGCACTTTATCTCCGAAACTATGTAGATAAATCAGTGTAATTTAAATTTAAATTGATTTAGTTGCAACCCAACGATAAATTCTAGTCCATTATCCAGCCAGAAAATGACAAAAGTGTCGCGAAATTAGACGAAAAGTTGATAAAATATGTTCCATTAATAATTCAGGTTGTAAACCTGCTGTAATCTGAATAATATCGTGTTGTGATTACGGTTCATTGTGTGCTAAATAATGGCTTATTGAGATAGTCTGTGAGAATCTAGCATTTTTTGAAATTCCTACAGTATTTGGAGTTCTTGCAAAATTATCATAGCTTGATCAACCCACATTCAGGCAAGGGTCTTGAATATAGCTCCTTAATTTTAGTGAATGCTGAATGAATGATCACCACAGCCTATGGATAAATGCAATACCAGTAGTACCAAAGGAACCTGCTCTCTTTGAAGCTTGTTTTCTCTTTCCAATTCTTGGTCCCCATTTAAGACTCCCAATACAAATGTATTTGTATCAACTAGATACTATTCCTTCAAACACCTCAGTAATTTACTCACACACCTCTACATTACATTACCATACAAAAACAGCCCCAACACATTTCTATTCATCATCTTCTCAGTCTCAAGCACAACACCCAACGAATCGATACAGCGCACAAAAGACGACAAAAAAACGCAGCTGCGACAAAACGTAGAAACAAAAAAAAGTCGCAAGAACAACGTACAACTGAGTGAGTGTACGCTTTCGTTTTTCCGAATGCTATCTTCATATCCGGACGTGTGCAACTCGTCGTCTGTAGCGAGTAGTCGAGGAGCCAGGGAGGCAAAGTATGTATGCGGTTAAATTGGAAATTTTTGATGTGATGTGAAAAGGTTCGGCTGGGATTGGATACCGTGTTGTTTGAGAATGTTTTGTGTTGTAAGTGTGGGTGGAAGATGCTTTATTTGGGTTGGGTTTTCATACTTTTCATTATGATAAATGAGCAAAAATGTTTGCAACACAAAAATATAGGTATCTGTTTGGCTGGAAATAGGAGAATGATATAGCGTTTTTTCATTAGAGGGCTAAGACAAAATAACATTCTATCAGTGATAAAAAATGTAAATGTACATTCACATTTTTATTAGAACCTCTTTTTGTCAATCCCAAACTTATCGCTGATTTTGACAATCATTATCGCTGAAACAATGTCCCTAGAATACAAGTTTTGTCTATAGCTATGCTTTTCATCATAGATTATATTATCCTCATCAAACAACTAAATTCAACTTCTGCTTTTCCAGATGTATGAGCTCTACGCCTATCCTCATACAATACACCCTGGTGCAGTCCTTATCCGAGTCGTCTTGACAGTTGCGTTTACGTCTCCCGAAAACTCACGAAGCGCGACGGAAAAAAACGAAGGTGTGCGTTGAGGTGTTCTGATTTTGAACTGATTTGAAAACCAGAAACAATGGAGAATGGTGTAGTAAGAAACAAGAAATTATGAAACATGGCAATTATTATGGCATAGAAAGGTAATACAGGTCTAATATTGTACCTAATAGTATTAAATACGCACAATGAAAACGAAGCAATGATATTCTCAGCCGCTTATCATCCCGCATGTCATAAAAATCAACTGATGACATTAACGATGATGCTTTTACTGTTTTAGGCCCTGTTTTGAATATCGCTCTGTCATTCTTGACGTAAATTAGGACCTTCAAAGCTCCTAGCTACTAATAAAATAATACACATGCACTTTCGTAGTAATTTTTTAGTCTAATAAGGCAGAGGTGAACAAATTCATAATCATCATTTTCATGAACATCATAAAACACGTAATAATCGTTCTGGTAAACAAAATCATAGTCATCAATCATCATACTTCTCTATCAGTCATAATCTTAGTAGTCTTACCCTTTTACATCATCTTTCAAATCATCATCTTCCTGCCCTTATCCCACGTTGGTGTCGGCAACATGTTGTTCCCCCATTATGTCCTGTCAACCGTCACGCGATCACTGACTCCCTTTACTTCCATATCACTCCTGACACAAGCCATCGTTTCTTTAGTCTTTCCATTCTCTCATAGTCCTCGTTTCTTTCTGTTATATCTTCATACATATAAAAAGTGACCGCAGCTAAGAGCCGATTATGATCCCAAAAAACATCATTACCTCACCAGAACTCAACGACGACATCCAAACAGTCTCCACCATCACATCAGACAGGTTTATCTTCAAAATTTGAAATTGCATTGGAAATCTGCGCAAGACGCGTTTATCTGATCACTGTTATCAGCTGTGCACCTGCTATCAGTTTGAACGACAATCGATATTCGGACGTAACCGAATCGGTCCGGGTGTTATCGATTGTGGACTTGATCTACCCCTTTAGTGACGGGGATGTCGGATTTCGTATCGAAAGTCGAAGATAAGGTCTTTGGCGAAAGCCACTTTGATACTGGCAGTCTATATTAACAATTGGAAGAGTGAAGAATAGATTATGTCTAAACGGAGTCTTGATTTGAAAATGGTTAAGTAAGTAATCAATTATGTAGCAAAGATATTAGATTAGGTTACATCAGTATTGTTATAACATGAATGACTAGGAATATGCCCTGGTCCTTCAATATAGACAGATCTTAAAGAAAAGATTTTATGAGATGGATTGACACAATTTTTAATTCAGCTGATATTGTGATGACTAAATCTGGTGTAAGGTTAAACATTATTATTTATAATCATCAATAGATAGATTTTGAAGAACCGGGCTAGAGAATTAAGGATACATCGACCATTAGTACGATAGATTGCATTGATGTGAATCCAGGAATTCATAATGTAATACAGCTGCTTAAATAAAATACCCCGATAATTACCAGTGCCGCGATGTCGCCCGAGAAAATGGCACCATACAAAGCAGGTTCACAACATGTGGCAGCGCAAGGGTCGTACTCAGCACCTGGTGTTAAAACCGCTGGCGGTGTACGTACCATATAAGTCGACATAAATAAAGAAATACATCTTAGGCAAGTTTATATCAGATAAAAGATACTTCAAACATGGAGGCTTCTGTCGGCCCAATTAAACTAAATCACATCAAAATCGATTACAATCGGGACAATACTGGAGCGAACCGGTTGAGATCGGTAGCGCGGCCGTCAGCGGCGTTTCAAACGCGCGTCGCGTGGGCGCGCACAATTTGCATAGCTTCATTAGGGCCGCCCTTACCGCGATAGTCGCGTTATCGACGCCGCCTCTGAATCGCGCCTTACCTCTTTTTTTTAATCGACAGTCGTTAATTAAGCGTGTGTGAGGTCTTACGCCTTAATTATAATTGCGCACAGATACTGAATTAGCTCGGTTTTAACGAAGCTAAAATAAAACGGATAAGTAAAAACCTATTTATTTTGTAGCCTTTTTAAAGATAAGCATTACTGTCGTGACTAGTTTTAATTGTAGATAGTATTATCTGTTGATTGCTCGAGGTGGTTGCTGAACGATAGTTTTATTGTCAATAAAATTATGTCGAATCGCGCAGTTAATGTAAAACACTTGTAATATTATTGTTGAAATATTGCGACGTTAATTTCGAGTGCTTACTCGTATGATAAGGCTTAGGTTTATGATTATAACTAAGATAGTTATGTCTGCGATAATCTTAGGTCTTTCACAACCAGTAACTGAAATCATGTACATAGATATCTAGACAACAAAGTCAGTCTGCACATAATATTTTTAGTAAGATCCTAGGTTGGTGTTATCGATATCGCGTGTCATCTTCGGAACATCACTAGCATTAAACAATAAACAATTGCTGTGTAAGCGCACAGCAGCGCATTTGTGAGACATCTTACAAGTTAGATGAATTAATTTGAAATCATTTATCAATGTTATTTATTCATAAAATAACCAGATAATAGAAGATAAAACTACCAGATCAATGTGAGTTAATTGCAAGATTAATTATAAGATATATAATATTTTCTTGTTTCCGGTCCCTGTGACTACATCAGACTATTTGCAAAAATGACGTACATAAAATAAATGTGGCTACAAGAAATAATGCTAACTTACCTGCATGTGAGAAAAACCTTTCCTGCTCCAAAACTGCATATTCTATTCCCTTTGACATATGAACATTATGTTCTAAAGCACCTACATGATATTCAGCACGGACAGACTAGACACAAGTAGATAAACTTGCAATAATGACTCATCAACCCACCTCGGCTTTACGACTTTCCAGAAAAGATTACCACCATCACATACATCCACGTTTTCCTTATCATACATGGCCTTTTCTTTCAACTAAATAACCTTTTGCAAAGCTAATTCTGTACTCAAAGACTCCTCCATATTAAAAAGCAAATAAATCGTAGCCACGATTGACGAAGCATCGACATAAGGCCCAGTACACGAAAGCGCAACGTTTCGCGACATCGCGTGTGTCGCAATGCAAATACGACAGACCACCGGCGTTCCACCGACACTTTTATTTAACAGTCGAAGAAACCTCTTTTATCGATAACTTATTCAAAATTGCAGTTAAAAAAAATACTCGCTCAATTATGTTAATATTTTATTTTATATCAAATGCAACTCGTGCAACCTTTCCCGAGTTACGAGTTAACGTGTGCAACTGTGCACTTTGAAGTAATTGGTCGCGAAAAAAATATAAAAATTTAAATTAATTGCTGTAATTACTATCTACAGATCTAAATGGAGTAATTAAAAGAGGAACATAGGTATTAAATTATTTTTATAAAGACACATTGAGTTTAATTTCGTACAGTAGCTAACTGATAAAGCTTTAGTATCTACTGGCCTTCGCCAAACAATCGCAAATTTCGTCGGTATCCCATTGCAACTACATGCTAAAACTGACTGTATTGGTCTGGTCTCAGGCGTTAGTGGCCCGAGTGGCCGTAAACGCCTACGTTTCGGTAAGTTCGCCGCACTCGGATGAAGACATTTAAATACGTCGAATATGTTAATATTGCGATCGGATCGTGTACACTGCCCTTAACAACGGGGACTGTGCGTTGGCGGACAGCGGTCTATTAGTGAGGTAGTACGAGTTATAGGAGGAAGCGAGGGCGATCGAATTTAACGACGGTTTAATTTGGTTGCACTTATTTAAATGTAAGTACATAAGTGAATTGCACATGTGGTTCATGGGACTGTAAACTGGTTGTTAATATTTTCCATGCAGCTTTTCTTTACAAGACGATGAATTTTGTTAATACTTCTCACGTCTCAGGGATTGTCCGTAACGACATATATGACACTGAATTCATACTAAGACTATTGGACAACTGAATGTTAAGGCCGGTATCCCACTGGCGTTTTACGAGCGTTGGCGTTTCTTCGACGTCGCTAGCCTCTACTGGCAAACGTTAACGTCGCGTCAACACGAAGTTAACGTTGCGTTTTTTGGGAACAGTTTGAGATACGCCAACGCTCGTAAATCGCCAGTGGGATAGCGGCCTAAAGCATTGCACACATACATGCCATGTCATCTCAATATTGTGCTTTTCCAATCAAAGATACATCATACTCGTATTTAATATAAAAAATACGTTATTTCATGATTTGATGGATCAAACAATCATGGCAAAGAGCTTTTCTTATAAGTACACCATTCATATAAACTCAAGTTCTCCATTTCTAAATCGCTCCCTCTCGTCCCCCACACCGCACCGCGTAGCGAGCTACTCATACGCATACGCAGCGTACATTACACAGTTTATTCTGCACCTCACTGACCCGCGCACCATTCACGTCTCTCCGCTAATACTGTGTTACTTTACTTTAAATTGCAATGAATTATATGCCTGAAATGGGTTATTGATTCTTTACTACGGGTTCTCAGATGAGAATTTGTATCTTGTGAAACTCTAAAATGCTGGTATTCAGATGAACCTGGTTTGACTGGAAGCTGACCAAGATGATGATGATCTTGACAAACTCCATATGTACCAATTTACAAATACTTTGGAAGAGCTATTTGAACGGAAAAAAGACTTAGTGTAATTTCATAAGCGTTAACGATTGCCAAGAAATCTGAACGCATGGGGGTAATATGCGCTACTGAAATGTAACGATTACTAGCTTCTGCCCGCGGCTTCGTACGCGCATATTCCGTTTTTACCCGTTCCCTATTTTTTTCCCCTTTCCCATATAACCTTCCGCATGAATGTGGCTGTAGTATACAAAAATAATTTTCCAAATCCGACTGATAGTTCCAGAGATTAGCGCGTTCAAACAAACGAACTCTTCAGCTTTATTATATTAGTATAGATAGTATACAGTAGTGGTACATAATGCAACATTCTCTATTAGAAAAAAACTTTGGTTTAAAAAAGAAACTCTGTGGTAGGGTAGGTGTGAAATCATAGAAAATTATTTGTATATTATATATCTATCTACTAATAAAATATATATATATAAGTAGCTCACATGATGCATTCCCCTATTTCTTTTCTTTATAGTAATGCATACAGTCTATAAAGATCTAACAAAAAAAAGTATTGAAAACCACCTTCTAAGGAGAAATCGATCATTCATTAATTAAATTACTGTTCAATAACCAATCTACATGGTTTAAACACGAATAAAGACCCCAACCCATATACTATAATTGTCAATTTATAGTTCAAAAAAACCTTAAGCACATAGTAATTGCACATTGTAAATTAAGCCCAGACAACCATCCGTAAGCACAAAAAGTAGATAAACACATAATGGCTACTTTAAACCGATTACGAAGACCGATGATGCGTACTTTACGAGTGTTAATTACAACCGAGTTGATTGAAATTAAGTACTGGGTACAGTCAACTGCGTATTTTGGCATTTACAGCACCCTTATGTCAAAGCGATAAGATTGGTTTTTGCAGATCAGGAGTTACGTGTAATATGTTGAACGTACCAGATAATGCATTGTGGATGAGAAGCATAAGTACTGGTAGTAATGTGACTACTCACACAACTATCGAAAGGTGTAGACAGAGGCCTAAAATTATAGATGTCTAAGGTACTATTAAGTCTAGACGTAAGAGAAATGCTGTATTGCTGGCTACAAAAGAAATTCCGAGCAAAAATCTCCATTTTAAACGATCAAGGATATAAATATGACGGCCAGACCAAATACAAAGTTGCAACTAAAGCCAGAACATGGCTAAGGAAAGAGCGGTTCATAATGGTCCAAATAATTGAGAAGGAGTCAATTGACATGAAAAAGAAGAAGAATTAAAGCTATCTTAACTTAAGATAAAACCTTGAAGAGCATACTTAATTTTGTTTGCACCAAAAAAACCACTGAATTTATTCATTCATTCCTTTAAACAAGCAATTAGGGTAAAACAGCTATGACGAATATTATATAACACTAGTGGTCCCGACAGACGTTGTCCTGTCCGAAAGTTCGCTTTGTGTCTGACGAAAATTTATAGAAATCGATTGCAGCGCCACCAACCGGGTCCAATGGTGAATCAGAACCATTCTCGAATCCCCTTGAACACACACACACAATAATTTTCATCAACATCGGTCCAGCCGTTTAGGAGGAGTTCAGTGACAGACACACGAACAGAAGAAATATATATATTAAGATAGGAATCAAAATTACAAAGGACAGTTTAAGAATTAAACCTATGATCAACTAGATTCAAAAGACCAGAAAACCAAAATGAATTACATAAATGCTAAACATAAGAATTCAAACCACTTCTTACAAAACCAACACAAAAGAAAGAAAAATAAGTCAGTTCCCAACAGATCTTAAACTGCATACAGTACAGTGTCACAATATCTCAAGTTAGTACGAGTGCATCCACGACACGACGTTATTAGACGTGCGACGGAGTGACGTCGGCGTCGTACGACGTCGCCTCGTCGCGGGGCGACGACGGAACGTGACGCGACGTCGCCGTCACACCGAGATATTAGATCCTGTTGTTTGTACGTTTTCAAATGAAAAATGTTTGCAGATTATTTTCAACGCGGTGTTTTGTATTGATTATAATGTTGTGTGTTATCTGGGGAAATTATGTGTCTATCTTATGTGTTATGTTAAAATTATGATTGAGTGTCATTGCCAAAATCACCATGCAGGAAATTCGGATTGGATTGGAAATCGCAGCAACAGAATGACTCCACTAACATGATTTTCACTTCAATACTGCAGTCGCCCCTTTCGACATCTTTGGGAGAAAAGAATGGTGAGTTTGACCGAAAAGCAAGGAATTATCTTCATGGAAAGTTTCCTATTACCGTAGATGCGTATCTGGTTTAGATACGAAAAGCTACTAAAGGTTCTAGGAAAAGTTGCTGGAATCCATTTTCCCCGTTAACTCTTCTAAAGAATGACTTTGCCAATATTCAAGTTTTGTTTTAACCGTTAACAGGAATCAGGCAATGTTGAATTGGAAAGTACGTCTCCACATCCAAAACTGAACAAAACTTCGTCGAAAATGACAAATACTTGACAACAGCTGACACCCAAACGAAATCTTCAATCTCTAAAGTCCCGCTATTTCAAAAAATTACTAATGACGTCAGCTCACGGAATATAAAGAAAAAGTCACGAAAAAACAACAAATCATTACTATCATCGGATCAGTAGGATTTCAATAGGTCCGTCAAATACACAGACAATGGCACAATGCTGATACCCAAGTCATTATCAGATCAACTTAGGTAACACTTCATGAGACAGACAGACGCACTGGGAAGGAATTGTGGCGGTTAGACGCGGGTAGGAGCGGTTGAAACGCTGAAATGTCTCGCTCACCGAATTATAGGAGTCCAACAGAGTTGGGTATGATGCGTGACTAAGACAGACTAAGACAGTAACTGAGGTACAAGGGACTGGATGAGGAAAAGAAGTTAGCAGACGACATTGCTACCGTCGCCGGTAGAGCCTGGATGAGGTTGGCAAATAGCGTGGAACCTCCACGCTAGCCACAAGAAAAGACAGACAATTCCCAGCCGAGGGCAGAATCACGCTACAGATAATCTTGATGAGAGTCGGTATAATTAAAAGCGAAAAATATGCACTTAAGGTATTCTTATTACAAATTAAATTCCTGAATGTCCATTTTATGTTTCATTTTGCAATAACCGCAAAAAAAAACGCAGCGTTTCCCCCACCATGTGCGTAACACAATCAAAAATCCAGAGTGGATCTTCCAATAATGAGTTGGTTGCGTTTCGCGGCCCACAATAGTCCGGGACAATGGACGGATTCAAATCAACGTGTACCTATCCTTGGACGATTAACGCTCTTTGTCATCCCTACAATAGGGGGTCAACGATTTTTCTACGTTTTTCCAATTACGTTTATTGAAATTTTGTTATGATATCCAAATTATTTTTTCGCTGTACCGTTTTGTTTGCGAATTTCTGTGATTGCTTTTTGAAAGATTGAATGGGAGATGAAATTTTGGGCCCACGAAAAATCTTTGCTTAATTTTGTGAGACTGAATTCTAACTTCTGTTTGGATTTTCTTTGAGGAACTTCGTTAGTCTGACACAATTTCAGGAGGTCGATTTAGTCTCAAAATCCGTATTACTAATTTATTTCGTTGTAAACATTTGTATCGAACGTGTATAAACGTTCAGTTACTATGTAGTAACTGAACGTTTAGGAATGGGCCACTTGCTTCATCTTTGACTGACTTACTGTTTGAAAGTAAATAAGTACCTACGCAAGTTTCAAATAGAATTAAATACTTTGAGTTTGCATTGAGGAATCTTTACCTAAAATGATACGAAGATCCAGAAAATGATGAGCAACAAATATCGTTATATGCTGGCTGAATCATTTAGCATAACAGCAGTTAGCTACAATCGCCTCTACTTTGCCCTTTAAACTTTCACCAGGCACACAGGTTTCGCACTCAGATATTCTCAGCGTATGGTTATTATAGATTTGGCCCAAAAAGCTAAAATATCGAAATCGATTAACCTAGACATGGCCATAACGCTCTAATTCGGTACAAAGTGGAGGCAGCAGACTACGCTAAAATATACTGGCCGTCATTCTCCATTATTCCGATACTAATTTTGAAGAATATTTTGCTGTCGCCTTTGTAACTGGAATATGACCCGAATTTATGGAGGTAAAGGTGGATCAGAAAGCATTTGTTTTCGTATTGGCTGTACTCCTCAATAATTTCATAGACACTGAAGAGCCTGATAAATATTATGTTCAGTAACTGAATTAACTCAACTGCTAAAGGGGATGATTTCTATTAAAGACCTTTAGAGACAAGAGAGAGCTCTATTAGAAGCACAAGCATAAATCGAATTAGTAAACCATTTAGAAATATGACAGGTTGGTCCTAATTTGTCGACCAGCACTTGCAATATTTATGTCCCCAGATAAGCTATTCCATGTCCCTTCCCAAATAAGGTTCAGCATCAATACATACTCGTACAAGACAACAAATAACCGTCACAGCGACCTATTTGTACAATTATGTACCTTTTGATTTACCGCCGAGATATTAGCCATACAACTATAAAAGTCATACAACGATTACACGCCTTTGTACAGCATTAGGCATTAATTCAACTCTGGCGTTCGGAACGCGACGTCCGACTTGATTCATGCGCAAGCGACGATTCGAAAAGCGACGTAAGTGACGAAAAATTTGCAATGTAATTTAAGCTTTGCATGTGAAATTTTTGGGTTGATTGTTCTTCAGAGGAGGGTTTATCATAATGAGTAGTGTACCAATTGTCTTTGCTGAGGAGATTAAATTGATTTATAAGACGCCGTTTCGTCCGTCATTCGTTCTCGGTATCTGCTCGTAAAGTTTGGTGCGGGTCGCGATCGTTTCGCGTGTTTTATGCCGCTACCCTTTTGATGTGATGCAATATTACTAATGATTTATTTGTTGTTAATCTAGAATTATTTCCTGGTTTCAGACGTATGTCTTATTCGTCTTGAATCATGAAAGTGAATTATACTCTGGAGTTTTTTGTGCCTCAATTCTTTTCGTCTGCATTTTATTGAGTTCTGAACGTTGTCTATTTTAAAACCAAATAAACTGTACCAATTGGTTGCAATCCATTTAGATACGTTAGTCATTGACTGACACAGCATTTGTTGCCAAATAACTTGTTCTCATTACTGCTACAGACGTTCTTAAATAGTGCCAACACACTATTCTTTACTGGCTTAAAGGACCAATACCTTACAATTTGTTCCTTTGAAACCAATTCACCATCACAGTTCAACATTAACTGAAGACAGACATCGACACAATCGGATTCGTAAGCTAGAATTATCTCATTAAAGGGAAGAGACAAGACGTGTACCATGCATAGTTCAGTGCTTCTGTCCGTCTGCACGTAAGTGTCCGAGACATAATTGGTTCAATGACTGGACACACGTTACACTGGCCACTACTTGAACCCTGCACCGTAGTGGGGTGTGGAGTGTGTTGTGTCTTGTAGAAACCAAAATAACTACAGACGCAATTTGCTGAAAGTCAGAATGATGAGTCAAAGTAATTTGTTCTGTTTAACTCATTGTCGCTTGTTATGATGTTTTATTATTTAATACTGTGAAAATACACCTACTCTAAACATTACATACTGTGATATATTAAAGGACAGTTGCTATCAGCAGTAATATACATCATATCTATGATCAAAACAGGAGTAATTAATATCTGTCACTATAAAAATCCAATTACAGAAACGACTTTCTTTTAAAAACGCACATCCTTATTCCTTATCGTACTTACAAAGGAAAAACATCGGCGACATTCTCAGGCTTCGCCCAACAGTCCTCAAATGTGTAAGCCTCGGCTGTCACAGTGCACACTTGACATCCGAACACGGGCCATCAGCGCATAAATCATAAGGCTACAACAAGGCTACAAGGACCGAAGGCGCGACGCACACTGGAATAGGCCGAACTTAGGAAGGGACCTTGTCGGCTGAATAATTGACGAGTGCTTAATGCTAGCTGGTGACATTTGTAGTTTGATCGGCGTGGAAATAGATGGACGTAGACATGTTCGTGTTAAGGAGATCGATGATTTGATCGTTTGATACCGTTTTAGTTGAAGCTTTGAAGAAACAAGTAGAAGAAGATTAAAGAAGTAGAGAAGGGAAGCCTTTGTCCTGCTGTTCGAAAACATAGTCACATGATAATTTTGATAAAGAAGTTGTTATCCTTAGTACACTTAAAGATAACGAAATCCAGCTTCCTATAGTAGGCGCCAGATAAATGTGGAATAAAGTATATTGACCTTTCCCTAATAACCTGAGCAATTAAATATGAATCGTTTTTCATTATTAGACAATGTTAAGGATCACGAGAGATGATGATTCGGGACAGTTTTGTGTCATTAATTCCGTTTTTCAAATTAACAATGTCAATAAATGTAGGTGGGTCAATTACCGATATTCCACGATTATCTGGCGCCTACTATATCTAATAATCTAACCTGACCAAAAATATACAATTTATATTTGTGCTCAAAAATGGAAAGAGCACCCAATTACGCCATCAGATCAACTGTTAACAGACAAACAAAACAATGACATTAAAACAACAAGTAGGTTCCAATTCCAAGTATGTATTAAATTATAATTTCTCTGAGCTGAAATGCCTCGCAGACCACCAGAGTCGCCAAGCTATGCGACAGCCAAAAGGTCAGACAGCGACTTGGACGCAACATTTAACGTTAATATGAAGCCATAGATCAGGCGCACATCTGTCGGCGCGCGAGCAGTGCTGTCGATCAACAGGACGCTAATAGATCATTAGTATATACGCATGAGGGGTGAGGTATTCAGGATTGTTTCAGTGCTAGAGAGGAAGTGGAACTATTGACATTATGATCTGAATATAATGATTCTGAATATTATTATTCTGATTATAACCCATATACAACGATCACAGTGTAGATGATTGTGATGGCAAAAAATATTGATTAAGATAGATAAATTCTTAAAGGGTTCAAAGATGGTACTTGCATTTATTGACATGATAAGTTCATAACAACACAAATAAATAACTTCATAATCACAGACCAAATATTGTGTCCACCAAAACCTGCCCTGACACCCGATACGACTCTAAAGCTCCAAAGTCAAACGCTTAAAGAAGAATGCTAAATTCATGCTTATAATGATAATCTCATTAAGACATCATTAATACCCGTCCACAATGAATCAAACATAATCCCCTTTCCTCATAAATATCACGGAAAGCTATGCCATATATCACGAGTACATTGGAGTACTCGTCGCCTGCGCGTACGCACCGCGTTGTCGATCAACGATCCACTTATAGATCTTCAAACATTCGCAGTTGTCACAGCGCATCTTGAACGTCACGCCTATATTTCCCAAAGGAATGACCTTATAATACACCAACATTTCGTAGTTATTTTGAAGTCCGGTGATAAGGTGAGCCTATTGCTGTCAGCCGAGAATTTCAAGTTGGAAACTATAGATTTGCTTGACACGGGAATGGAACTCAGGACTTCTTGCTCAGTAGTTGAGCTTCCAAACACAAGACTAACGTAGCAGGTGCACCTTTTACTTCGAGAGCTGTGATTGAAGAATGCTATTATTTAGATGAAGATATTCAAGCAGAGGGTATTAGACAGGGCTCTAAGTAAGAACAGGTCCAGAGTATAATTGAGATAAGGCTAGATCTTATCAAATAAACTTAGTTCTCCCGCTGAGAATTATAAAATGGTAATATGCATTGTTTATTAGTTGCAAGGTCTGCCGTACATCTGACATTAGTTACGCTGATTTACACAATGTGGGTACGTTTCGAAGCCTGGTGAAAACTTTGAAAGTAGATGAATGAATCTAGTGATTTTAGGACTTATCTAAAGGGTGATCTACAAGTGATGATTTCTGTAACTTACGTTGTTCCACCTTTCTACGCCATAACTATCACAGCATATAAATCTGAAACAATGGAATTGCACATTAATTACAAACTTTAAAGAAGATACTTTAAGTAAAGAGTGAAAAGGTTAGGGCTAGGCAAGCGCTCCATCAGATGGGATTGTTGTCAAATACGCGCCCAAAGATATTGGTACAGTAATGACTGCAAAAGTTATAATTACAGTTTTATGCATAGTGGACGGTAGCAACGATTCGGACAAAAGGACCAATATTTCTAACGCTAGCAAAACCTATGAACAGCTACGAATTATCGTCACCTACAAATAATGCTCAGAAAATTACTACATCCCAGCATGAATATCGTAAACAAGACATCGAAACGTACGTTAGTTCGTCACTCATATTCAAATTAATACAGTAATCCTGCCGAAGTTGTAAAGAAGCGGTTTATGAACCACCATCACGCGAATGTTCTGTAAATCTCGGCACCGAACATAAACAGATCTAGATGTTATAAACTACTATTATAAACATTGTTAGATTTCTCATATATTTGATGGTATACTGAGTAATTTAAAGCCGCCATTTTAATTAAGTAATAGGAGTTATGGAGTTATATTTCGTTTTATTGCTCAATTTGTATTTAATATATGTCTTTGTGATAGTATGGTATTGGATTGAGAATCGGTGCTTGATTATCGTTTATGATTTTGTGAATCGCTATTTTATACATTGTTTTAGCCAATTCAAGTTTGAATTCTCCGCAAGAAATACCGCTTATCGTTATGCCTGATTGAGAAGTTTCGCGAAACGATTTTTTATATATTTTTTATTTTTAAGTCAATATCAAAACTACTGATTGATCCATTCATACACATATTTAGGATTGAATGAAAATTACATTCTTAAAAATTGATACAATTGTTTTAATTTTTAAGAGTGTAATTTTCCTTTCTACCAGAGGCTTTAAACAAAATGGATATAACTTCGTATCAGCGATAACTGTATATCATCAATAAGTCAAAATGTAAGTGACTGAGTTTTCCTCAGGTTGCGTATGTCAATCCCATGCTTTCTGAACTGTTTGACAATGAACATCGCTCTTAGAATGTCACTTTATCTAGAGTCTCAAATGAGCAAGCTTTAATTATAGGTACCTAACTATATTTTACTGGAAAATTTTATACAACAGAACATAGTGACTTGCTCACTAAACTGTACTCCGAGGCACCAACTAATTTTATAATTATTAAATGTAATTTAGATACCAAAATGAATTTAAAACAATTTCAAAACACATGCAATGTCCTATAAACAATACGAAAATGACATTCATGCATTAGAACTATTATAATTCGCAATAAAACAATACAGAGAACCGGCTGGCTTTCATTCCGTTTACTGACGTTAAACGTGAGATGACGCTGAGAATATAAACGTCAAAAGTTTGAATATAACGGCTGTTAACGTCAGAGCGAATATAAGTGTAATTGACAATAATTATCGTGACCTGGTTGAAAGAGTAACAGCGTCAGTTGTGACAACAGAGAATGGCTTAGATGATGATGAAACCAAACTTTCTAAGGTTGAAATTAAACTCTATGAAATCTCAAGAGTGTTAAGTGAACTAAGTATGTAGCTTATTGTGAAATAAAGCCTTGTGGTAGCTGTTTTTATGTTTCTTCTAGGCAGATGTCAGTCACTCCATGGACAACCGTCAACACTGGTGATCAGGGGCATCCAGTCAGGCTAAAATCGACCCAAGTAAGATCAATTCTAGGGCAGAATGATTTCATCTACATACAACCCAAGTATCGACGGATTTCTAGAGCAGATATTCGTCATCGTTCGTTGTATATTAGTTTTATGTTGGGTGCATTGTGCTCACATAATATAATCAATTGATGTTGTATGTATACAACATATTGTAAAACTTATATATTTTGAAAAGAGTAACTATGGAGTTTATTGTCCGTTCGTCTCCATAAGAATCTATTTTTTTGCGAATGGACAACTAGAGTCACTAACATTTTAATTTCAAACTGTAAATTTGACGTTCAAAAGTGCCTTTTAATAGTCTAGTTGAAATAAATGAATTGATTTTGTCTTTGACTTCGTCACTGCAGTTCCAATTTAACATACCAGAAGGTTGTAAGTCCCTTAGCAACTCCTAAACCAGAACCACCGAACACTTAAGGGTCTCCCAATCGGCACAGCCAAAGAAATTCCAATATTTGCTCAAAGAATATTTACGATCCCCGCTATCGGTACACATCCAATATGCCATAAGTCATCCCAGTGACGGGTACACATTACTAATTAAAGCCCAAAGTTGATTGCAAACGATACTGGCGATTTAATTAATATTTTGAAAGAAAGCCGCTCGTAAACCGCATGTAAGTGTGATGGATTTACGATTGGAATCATGTAACTTCTAATTTATTTTGTTGTCTATTGTTAATTAATAAAGTATCATGTTTTTTTCTGTAATTGTAACATGCATGGGTCTTGTTTGACCGTGAAGGGAAATTGCTGTAATATTGTTTTTACCACTTTACCCACCCACGGTTTTAAATTTAGTCGTTGTTGACAATTTTGATTATTTTTAATGAATGTCGAGACTAAAATAGAGACGAAAAACACTAATGTTTTGCTAAGCAGAGATGACGATCCTAAACCAAAAGAGAGAATCATATGACTAACTGCTTCAACAATTGAAAAAGTTGGTCTTGACTCTAAACAATGTCAGTGTTTAGAGCAATTCCGACTAGAAACGTCTGAAACTTATGATTGAAGGAAGAAATCCAGAAACAAAATAAACTATTCGCATAACAGTAATTACATCACAAAAAAAAACAATTGATCTCGACGCATTCTCGAACTCTTAGCTTTTTGGCATCAGAACTCCGTTCCGCTTCGTTCTATTTAATTAGAGCCAATGAAAATCGTGAAGACGGCCACAAAAGATAAATTTGTTGTGTATAGATAACGATAGAGATTTCCGTGAGGTTTAACAAAGCGTTTTGGTATCAAATCACACAATTAGACGATCGGCTGTATGGATCGGCGGCTGCTTTGTCGGTGTCTGTCATTGGATGGCAGGCGCCACTTACGACCGGAGAATCGATGCTGTGTTTAATAAATTTTTGCTTAAAATTTTTGGAAGTGTGACTCTTTATTCTTGACAAAATATTTGCATAATATTAAAATTCTAATGAAATAAATAAGGTTTATTTTCTTTGTAGTATTAATTTTATTTTTTTATGATTAGAACGTAACAATAAAACTTTTTCTTATATCAATAATAAAGCCAGTTAAAATTTTATTTTGTAAATGAAACTGTCGTAACCATTAAAATTTGATCAAGATTGTCTTTGTTATTGTTAAATAAAATGATTTTATAGTATTATTAGAATTCCATATCAGAATGTTTTCGCTTAATTAACATTAACTTAATAATTTTATATTTAATAAATTGTTATAAGCACGAGACTAAGTTTTATAGAAAACAATAAATACCATATTTGATATGCTCTGTCACATACTACCCGTACAGTAAAACAACTTATAAATTTATGTTAGCAACTCCATCCAATATTTTTTTTATTTTCTAATCATAGAGTTAACTACGTCTTGAAATCAATTCTCCTAAAATAGAATAATATTTGTCCTGTACCTATTATAAAGCTAACAATTAAGGATGGAAACTTATGGATTTTGATGCCCAATGATTTTTGGATTTTGAAGGGCATAATAAATAGAGGTAAATAAACATCCCTATCACCTTCTTCCAAGTACAACTACACCACCGGACCAAAGTGGAACACTTCAACGCTGTTTGCCGTCACCCTCCTCAGACAAGCGCTGTCGTCTCACAGAGTCACAATGATCCATGTCATGACTCGGCAGTTATGTCTGCCTATGTGCCTGCCCGCCGGCGGGGTAGCATGCTGATACCTGACTAATAAAGAGCTGGATGTAATTTTCAGGATCAAGGAGTCAGGAATCAGCCCAACAGGAGCAACAGTCAGTAGCAGCATGCTATACTGTCAGTTGGAAGGGGATGAAGGACCAGATTTATTCAAGTCGTGGTTAGTTGGTTACTTCGGACTTAATGTGACTTTTCTGATCCAATTTTTGCCACTCGGACAAGCGCTGTTGTCTCAGAGAGTCACAACAATCCACTTTGTGACGCGGCAGCTTTGTCTATATCCTGCTTTCTTGCATGCCTCGGCGGCGGGGTAGCGTGCTGATACCTGGCTAAAAGCTGGAAGAAATTTACAGGACCGAATCGGGACTGATTTGGTTGTGGATGTGAATACGTAGGACCAACGTCCGACAGTCAGTAGCAACGTGTTATACTGTCAATTGGTATGGGACGAAGGACCAAATTTAGACAGGCCGAGGTTTTAGGACTCCAATTAAAATAAAAGATATATTGAGCGACTCAATTTTTCCTTTATATTGGGAGATACAAAGTTGATCAATTACCATTTATCACAATTAAAAAACTGCCATTCAGCGTCATGACGTTATTAAAAACCACTGCTGATTTAATAAGATGTCATTTTAGCAAATACAGCATTATAAGATTATCAATTCCAAATGCTTTTCAATCTAAAAACCTCGAGTCTTATTTCTTAACAAATACAATAATTAAGCTGATATGGTACTCAAAGTATCAATCACAAAAAAGGTTCAAATCATCTCTTTTCTCTTAATCACCACACAGTCACAACTCACAATGATTCCATCATTTTTTATGCGTCGTCAATCACCATTGGACACTCTTGATTCACCATTGATGATTTTTAATTGCTATTCATACAATTCTGTATTTTTTTCACAATTAAAACATTTGTGTGGGCCCCTAGCATGAGTTGCAAAATTTTTGATCGATAATTTCTATCGACAAACCTTCGGTTCGATGGTTTTCGTTGTTTTGGTCGAATGGTTTTTGATTTTGGAAGTAGAATAGTTCTGTTATTGTCGTCTTGTGTTATGGGAAAATATGATTGTGTCAGTTGTAATTTTTTTTTCAAGTCTCTGAGTAGGCAAGGGAATGAAGTGAGTGAGGCTTTGGTTAAGCTTAACTTGTTGCCGTTGTAAACACAGACGTAAATTATCGCATATGTCGCTAGGTATTTATTTTATTATTGCACACAATGTACTCACAGTTATAGACTCAACTAAACTTTGTGAGTACATTACCCTGTTAGGGCGCAGCAATCAATAAGCATAGCATAGCACAAATCAATATCATAAATTCAATTACCACTATCATAAACTTGGCGAAAAAAATAACAATTTTAACGAATTAAGTTATATCTAGAAACACAGCGAATTCAGTTAATTGTTTTTAATTCATGCAGAAGATATTATATTATTTTGCTACTAGAGAGAAAGAAAGAAAATCAGTTTATTCAGCCGGAAAGGACGCACAGAAACACTTATAGATAAAAAACGTATCAACTAGAATTATAACACTAAGTACTCGGCTATTATTTCTTTTGGTAACAGATGTTTACAACAATAACGCACTCCGCTGCTTGCCAAATATGTGGAGTCATTGCGTTAATCGATTTTAAGACAGCCATGTATGTTTCTGATAAAGGTATGGCGAAATTAACAAATGATGGTTTTATAGAAAAAATATGGGATTGCATTGTGTTGTACTTCTGAATGTTACTTGATAGGTGTTGACTTTTTATTGTACTCTTGATTAATTATGGGAAGAATATATTTATTGTCTCCTTGTAGCGTCTTTAAAAGTTATCAATGTCTCCGGCAAAACCAAAATAAAATTCCTCCCGATTTCTGAATTAAGCATTTGTAATTGAGTACATATTTCTTAAACTCAACTTCAACCTCAGAATACTCCACTCAGAAACCAGACCATAATCAAATCCACTAAACTTGCTGCTAGAGAGCACCCTAGCAGACGCCCGCTAGGGCCAGAGTCTGCCAGGGTTGCGGAATTTATTCTAAAGACATACCGCGGCCCTGGAACGCTCCACCCAGAGCGGAAGAAGTCATTTAATGATTTCCCATCCTTAAAAAAAAGGTTCCTACACATCCTACAATATTGTTACGTTAACATGTATGAGGTAGGTACCAAGGCATATGCTCATTGGTCTGAAGTAATAACTTAATGGAGCCATCAAATACCTCTCTATAGCCAGACAAATAATACAGAACATCGCTTCAAACATAAAACACCAGAAACCACTGAGCCAATAACAGCAAGATCAACACATAACCAATTTCCTTACATCATTAGCTCGATAGCATCTCCACAAGCTAATCTCCTAAGCAGCTGACTCAACTCTACCGTCAGGTGCGAGTCGCCGTCAACACGAACTCAACCCGCGCGGCACTCCTCCGCCGTGACTCGACGACTCAACCCTGTTGAGCGCTAGAGGATGTATGTTTGAGGTGACGAGTGGGATAGTCCTGACTGAAATTGGTAGAAGTACAAGAGAAAAAAAAATGTTGTAGATCTGAAATCTAAACTAAGGAAAAAAACCGAGCACAAGCGGAAAAAAATAAGACAGCCTCGAAATGGGGCAACGCAGGCTACGAATAATATCCTAATATACAAAAAAGTAAGCAGTTAATTTATCTCCAAACAAATACCTACGCAGGTAATACTTTAAAGTATCTTCCTATCTTTGATTATCGCCTCATTACTGCTTTAACGACTTATCCATTTCCACAAATAACATCAAAGAACTCCTTCACTGTCAAAACACGCTCACCTGAAAGATCCCCAATCCCTCAATTGCACAGCCACCCTACCGTTAAGTGACGATGATCCACAAAAACGAATGAAGTGCGATTTTATTAACACTACGCTTCCAATTCGTATAGAAAAATATAACACTGACTATAACAAATGATGTTGTTTGCCAGAAAAGGGCCTGAAGAAAGGCCTCAGAAAGGCCTGGAGTGATGTATTATGGCCCAGGCCATTGATGAGACGTGACGTCATCGGTTTTGGATCAGATCGTGAAAGATGGTCGCTGAGATTTGACTTGAGTGCTCCTTTTGAGTAGTAGATATTAGTTGTGTGACTTTGAATGGCGGTGTCAGTATGTTTGTTTGTAAAGTTCCTATTGTTTATAACTGTTATGACACGCGTATAACTTAATTAGATTTATTATTAACCTGTTAAACGATAACTTTATAGCTTAGGAGTAAAATCAAGTAGTCGACCCACTGACTCATCTTTCACTTTGAGAACGATTCCCAGCGCATCAGTCTTTACTTCATATAGCATTCAGAAATTAAATGTAATTAATTGCAGGCACTTATATATTATACTAAAACGTAATTTTATTCCGTAAATTCAGCTCAACGTCCGTGTGCCACCGCGAGGATCATCATCTGCCAACACTGTTCCCAACTATATTGAGGTCGACTTCCAGTCAAACCGATTCAGCTGAATACCTGTATTTTATATAGAGCGGCTGCCTACCAGACCTCCACAACCCATTAACTGGGTAGCACGGTACATCCTGGCAAAACTGAAGTTAGATTTTCTAGTTTCTGACAATCCGTAACGACTGCCAAAGATCTACAAATGACAGTTGGCACCAACGGCTTAACGTGCTTTCCGAGGCACGGAGGAATCTCGGTATGTTCAAATGGTTTCCCATCCACAAACTGACCTCGGCAAGCGTTGCTTAACCTTGAAGACCGACCTGTGCGGCTGTTATTATTTAGCCACTAGTTCCTCCAGCAGATTTTTTTATGCTTGAAAAACACTAAAAAGTATAAAATAACTTTAATTTCGGAAGTCGGGGTTAAAATACGAAGAAACAAACAAAAATATCGACTTCCGCAATTAGGTAAAGGTATTTTATCCTTTCTTTTTTTTATTTGGAAGTCAGCTGTATTTTTTTGCCTAATCTGTTTGTACAGTCGTCCACGGATATATTTTTTACAAAGGTGCTTAGTTTTTTATAACTTTATTGCCCTTTTGATAAAGTATTTTTTTTGTTGCTTGGCATCAAACAAATGTTTTAGCTATCTATCTATCTAATGACATTTTTTTTGCAAGTTTTGTCCAATGTAGCTAAATCAAAACTAAAATATTAATTTTAAAAATCAGACAAGCGCTGAAGCCAATTTCACTGGTATTGTTTATCAAATATCTTTATAGTAAAATAACTTGAAATTCTTTCCATTCCGCAAATGAGCAAAAAACCTTATAGGTACTTCAAATATTCCATTCACCAAGACAATTTCATTTTAAATTTAATTTCACCCAAAATTAAAACTAAAACCGTCGATCGTAAGTGAATTTGTCACAACACTAGGGTCTATGTGATCGGGTACAGACGGCGGCGGAATGTGCTGAGTCACACCGCTTAGGGGAACACCCCTGCTCAAGTGGCGTTTAGGGGTCGGGGTGATTTCTATACTGTTGATGTTGATCGAGCCACTAAATTGATTGTCGACTTGATGAAATGTTCGTTTGAGGCGAATTTTAGTTGAATTTATTTAGAAAAGGAATATGACCATAATATATCTACATAATTACCGGTTATTCAATACTAACAAAATGAAAATGAGCATCGCTAAACGATTTCATAATATAGCAAAAAATATATCTGCATCGAATGCGTCATTTAGTACATGTAACTTGACTCATCTCCAACAGTCTGCATATTAAATTTTATGACGTCAATACTTTTAAAAATACATTTTTATTCAAATAAGTAACTATTGATTTCAGATATGCGGTAGCCATTGGAATGTTGATTCTATAAAAAACCGGTAGGAACAGTAGTTATTTTACTAAAACATACATAAACAACTGGCCCGCGGCAAACTTCAATAAAAATAAATTTCAAATGTAAATAACTCCCAATTAAATATCAAAATTACAACAGTAAATACATTCAATAATTTAAGTTGTAAAATAATATAATAAAAAAATTAAACCCCCTAGGAGTTTATGGCAATTTTGGTAATAATAGACAAATAATAATAGCAAAGAATTTAACGGACGTTATTAATAAAACCGCAATTTTCATATTTTATTGCTATAAATCAGCGATCGAGCAGCTATTTGTCAATTATTAATTATTGAATTATCATAACTGCTTGTTAATATGGAAGCTGGCCGCGAAGATATTTTAGAGCCAGTCGGGTTATTAATTTAACAAGACAGTGTTATGAATATAATAATAAAATTAATAATAAAATAACAGTGTTATAATAAAATAGAGTTAAACGATACTAATAAAATACACAAAAGAATGATGGTGTCCAAAATAGAGAAAGCTTGGAACTAAACGAGTAACAAACCGCTATCGAAAAAGTAAGCATGGAATTTCGTGTTTTTTTTTTGGATCTCCAACAAAGGATACACAAAATAACATAAGTCTCAGTGATACAGATGGTTCATTTACGTGTGCTCCTTCAGTTATAGGAGACCACAGCATGCACATACAACTAGGTTTACAAAACAGAATAATTTTACAAAGTCAAAGTCAAAGCATTTATTTCTATCAGGTACTTTGAATTGTCAAAGTCAGTCCGTCAAAAACATGAAGCTATTTGCACGTTCCAAAGCGTAGATCTCTATGGAGAAGAACGTGCAAGAAACTCCACGGACACTTTTAAATCATACAATAAACAGAATTAAATTAAAATAGGGTAAAATCATTCCATTACATTTAATTAAATTTTAAAAAAATACATTAAATTCAATTGGATTAAATTATTTCAAAAGATTAAATTAAGATTATTCCATTAATTAAATTGAATTGCTTCACTTCATTACATTATTGTGTCATGTCAAAATTAAAATTAAACTGAGATGGTAACAAAGTCACGTGTTCATTTCTTCTCCACCTTCTGGAATATATTGGCATTCAGCAGTGCCTTTTAATGAATTTATTGATATAAATTCTTATTTGACATTGACTGTCAAAATATAAAAAATACTGCTTAAGTTAATAATAACTTTTCCCAATTTCTACATCCTTCTTTATGCTAAGTTCTCGCTTTGTTGGTCAATGTTATGTTAGGTTACTTTAACGTAAATTGATTAAAAATGTCACTTCGTCACTAAAGCGCATGTCGCAGCACTAATGACGGTAATGGCACTTAGCAGTGACGTTTACACAGTACGTACTTACATGGCTACTGTTGGTGCACGCATGCAGTAGCCTGTTGCTAGATAATGTTGATTGTATGATATATAGTAAGTATAACTAATTAATAACGAAAATGTGTCGTTAATCTTGACTTTATGGGACTTTTTCAATCATTAAACTACATCAATAATACGAGTTTACAGGGATAAAGATATTCTGGTATCACGAAATCAAAACCGATCTAGAGAACATGCCCACGAAAGCTGCTAAGTGATAATCAAAACACTTTTCACGCGAGCAAAGCCGCGGGCGGAAGCTAGTCAGTAGATATAACATTAACAGTGGTGGTTGACCAAACGGGAATCGAAAGTAAACGAAATTTTTTATACTTTTGACGTGTTGTCGAGTCGGGAATGTGACGAATCGGGAAGTAGCTACACTACCTACACAGATAGAATCAGATATCATAATACTGACTGACTGGAATACTGTTTCTAGATTCCTAGGTTGGAAGAAAATCGTTTTGTAATTATATAAATCCAAACATTTATAAATAATTGTTTGAGTTAGCTGTTTTAAGAATTTAAAACTTATTTTGATATGTTGATTTAGCCCGAAAAACTGTCAAAATTTGGCATTCAATTCAGAAATCGGACTTTAGCACATATCAAAGATTATAGAACTACATAGAAATGTGAGCAACAAAAATTCAAGTCAAATACTGCGTGCACTGTAAAGAAAATATAAACATTCGAATACAGATTTTACTCAACAACACAGATTTATTTCAAGCCAAAAATCGACAGAATCCAAACCTCCACTGGCAGTCGCATCTCACCCCTAGCGGCATAAGGGCTAAAGGTCACCGCAGCGCTTCCGTCAACCTGTTGGACGTCAGCGAGGACGCGAAGATTAATGCGTCCCCACTCTATGATGCATCGAAACCATTCGCGGCGCCTCACTATTACTTAGGTACCGGTTTTTAGCGATGTAAGATTATGTGCTGTCTCTCTGTTTATGATTAACATGTGAAGATACTGTATGTATGTCGCAGTCAACTAGCTTAATCAGTCGTTTCATTAAAAGCCTAGCCTTTTCATTGAACTGTGCCGTTTAATCAGCGACATGAGTGACATGGGTAAGTTATTAAACGATTTTGAAGCAAAGATGTCACTTAGATCGCTGATGAAAGGCTAGGCAAACAATTAAACCGCTGATTAAGCTATTTGGCTGCGACATGTATATGTTATGTTATGTTTAGGTCGTCACTAAATAATAACGGCCGCATAGGTCGATCTTCACGTTAAGCAACACTTGCCGAGGTTGGTCTGTGGATGGGTGACCATCTTAACATACCGAGACTCCTCCGTGCCTAGGAAAGCACGTTAAGCCGTTGGTCCCGGCTGTCATTTGTAGATCTTTGGCAGTCGTTAAAGAATAGTCAGAAGCTAGAAAATCTGACTCCACTCTTGCCAAGAACTACTGTGATACTCAGGTAATGAGTTGTGGAGGTCTAGTAGGCAGTCGATCCACGTCAAATACTCGTATTCAGCTGATCCGCTTTGACTGGAAGCCGACCCCAATACAGTTGGAAAAAGGCTAGGCAGATGATGAGGCAACGAGCTGAACTGATTCTAATAAATCATTCTGCCTACCCGTTTTCCCAGTATGTGTAGGCCAGATTCTGTTGTAGATGTAAAAGGTTTCATGGAGCGTCTGCCTGCCACAATCCAGCATCTGGGTAAACAACGGTTCCTAATAGTTTAGAAAATAATATTCAACAATTCACCTAATTTACTTTCTTTTCACAAAAACCGTACCAGTTAATTCAAAATCTTGATTTTAGAACATTGAGCATATAACTAACATGCAATAAATTGGAAAAATTTGTGTGGGTGTGTGTTTGTAATGAATAAACTCAAAAACTACTGTGCCAATTTCTAAAACTCTTTCACCATTAGAAAGCTACATTATCAGCAATTAACGTAAGCTATATTTTATTCCCGTATTCCCACGGGAACGGGAACTACTATTAAATAAAAAAAAAAATTAAATAAAATTAAAAAAAAAAAACTACGCGGATAAAACCGCGTGACGTCCGCTAGTCTCTTATAATTTTGGAGTTGTTAGTGACAACCTGATTGTCGTCGAAATAATATCACTTTATGTATACAGTATATCCCAAGGCATGTCCAGCCTGCTTATAGAAATTCACTGCCTTGAACCCATTTACTTAACCCATGTTTATGCATATTTTACAATAAGTAGATACCTATTGTAATCTAACACCAAAGACTATGCTAAACATGAAGCCATCTCTGAGTAATGGATATCCTTGCATCGACTCCGGCCATATTCCATTGATTATGATAATTAATTGCTTATAATAACCATTAAGTTACCTGTTCTTTCAAAAGGTCATGTTTAAGTTGTAGGTGACCACTTGAAATTGTGACATATGCTTATGGTATGAAAAGGCTCAAACCTTTGCTAATAGTAGCTGAAACGTCATGTTTCCCTTTCAAATATGACGTTTCAGCTACTGGTGGTAGCTAACTTGACAGTTGGTTAAAGATATTCGGTTTTGAAACCGGCCGGAATCTTTAGAAAAAGTGACTTATGCTGATATGTCACTTTGACAACGATTGTCAAATAATCAAAAATGTACGGGATTCACATATGCTACCGAAATTTCACGTGATAAAGCCCTTTTATTTTGAGTTTTTGCCGAGTAACTTATGCTGTGCGACACCTACAATGTTTCCAAAATCACTTAACTCAACAAAATCAATATAACTATACCTACATAAAAATGTATAATATTTTGATTAGCCTGAGAGTTTTCAGTTTAAAGAGGTTGAAGTTTTGAGTAAGAGCGAGAAATAATGGCAGCCTATAATAAATTGAATTATTTTTGACAAATCATAAGATCAGATCAGCAAATACAATGCTAATGATATTTTATCCAAACCTAAATTGTGTCAAAATCAAAGCATGCAAATGAAATCCAGCGCTATTGTATTAGCTGACCGCCGTTGATGATCCGGATTGCGAGCAATGATTGACGGCGTACTATTTGGTCAGACATGGCGGCAGCCGCGGCATACATAACTGACTGTTAAATATACTGGATCTAATACTTTGACAGGCACGTACAGAAGGTTCAGATGGAAACAACCGTGACTAAACTGCGGTCAAGTCGAATGCATGAGAGTTTTTAAGACTCAAAGCCACTTTCAAACTGAAACCATAGAGTCTAGACAAAAGTGTTATTTTATCGGCGAAAGCGATTGTCGAAATGCCAAAAGAACAATGGCGAAATGTTAGCTGACATAGCGATTTATAAATGAAAGAAATTCCAATATTTGTCTATTTTTTTTTTCAAATTATTATATTAACCAGTTAAGGCCGGATGAAAAAAAAAATTAAATGAATTTTGATGATGATTAATCTCAGCTAAAATAATGCAGGCTACCATTGTTCTTTATGGATTGACTACGTGGCATTTCGGTAGCGCACGACAATCTCACACTTCTCGGACTTTTTGACAATCTGTGGCTGATAGAATGACACTTTAGAGCCTCAGTACCTATGTATTACTAGCATACATTCCTACACAGAGGTCATGGAAGAAGCAAAGTGTAAGCAAAAAGACGAAGAATGCTGGCCAGACTTCTACGAGGTAATGCTGCCATTACCTCGTAGAACTTTAACATAGAAAAAAGGAAAAACTTTCAAGTGTGTGACACAATGTCAATGGTTGCTATCAATGATATCCATCACCAAGAGGGAGACAAGAAAGAGAACATGGCCTAACCACTGCGCTTATTCTTCACTAAGATATGGTTCTATTCTATTTTAACCAACAGTCCTATTCTATATAAGAATCACCGTGAAAACTTGACAACGAACTGAACATGAAGTGAGATTATCAATCCATACATTGAAGGGTGAATGACAGTTCACTTCGAGCGTCCTTTATAGAGTTTGCCTTCTGGGTCTTTGCTGTTGCTTGACCATTGGTATTGTCTGGCACATGTTGAAAATATTAAATTTGTATATGAATAGAAAATGTAATCGAAAACATTGCACCGTTCATCTAACTGCAACTAAACTAAATATAAAAGTTGATTTTGTACAAGTAAACAGGGTGAAGATACAGATTACAAACTGTCATGCTGTTTGAAATGACATTCTGTCAACTATAACGTTTTTAAAAAAATTTCGCTGTAAATTTTTTGGATTTTTAACACAAATATTATTTCTGAAAGAAAATCACTTCGTCTTGTACCTTTCATTAGGTGACAACAAAAGCGACTTAGCAACTTATTAATTCCGCAGGGAACAAGTTTATGTACTCATAGTAATTTATTGTATCCTCCTATCATCGCCAGCCTGTCGAAAAACCCAATCAACGTACCTAAAAAAATAATTTAACCAATCAAAAAGCCGAATAACAATAATTGTCATCATGCCATATTACAAGCACACTTTATGGTAGTGTTGTGATAGCAATTCATTCGATTTGAAACATAATAGTGACGTAGCATTCGACAATTAACATAAAATATAATTTATAGCCGATATATCGACGCTTCGGAACTATTACCGATTATGATGCAAATGTTAATGACGTGTATTACAGTTTTGTTTAATTAATAAAAAACGTATCGAAACGAATTTTTAATTGAGGTTAGGCCACGTGTGGTGTTTTTTCTAGTGAAGAAATAACAATTTTGGAAGGTTTCCGTTTCACTGGCTATTTGTAGACAAAAAAAGCATGTGAAAACTTATCCATAAGCAAGAACGAGATACATTCAACTTTTTTGTTATTATTGATAGTTTCACGTCTGACCAAATCTCATCTGATGGAAAATGATGATGTGGTCGACGATGGAGCCTCTTGCCTAGAAGTAACCTATTCACTCTTGACTTGAAAGTCGCCTAGGTTATAGTTATCAGGGAACACAGAATCTGGCAGGGAATTTTCAGAATATTACATTTCTACTAATAATATGTTTTTAACTTGTACCCTTCAAGTGAAAGATAAGGCATATTCTTCTTTTCACCTAGTCAAAATGCGATGTGAGTAACGTCAACAGATTCTTATCAAGTAAGTAACGTTATAAAGTGAAATTCTACAAAGGTATAACGATACTACTTTCAAATTATTTTACACATTTTTTTTTTTATATTTTAGGTCGCAGTCACCAAGAAATTCCTGAGGTGGGATACCACTTTCTTTTCACAGCAAAATGTCACTAGTAAAAACTGTTTACAATCAATTAAATGCAATTAAAATATTTAGCAAAATAATCGATAATTAGATCAACCAATTACGGTCCAGGTGTGGAAGTCACCACCTACCATAATTTATTATTTATTTTTTATTCAGTCCATGTCTTTAGGTTCAAAGTTTCAGCATTAGTATGCGATGTAGGGCCGCGATATTTGCATATCGATAAAGGTTAACAATGCAATTACGCGTGTCGATACTCGATAAACAATAAAACAAAATCGACAGCACTAAGTTTCTGCGGCTTTAGTAGGGACGATCTTTTTGGTCGGATCGGAATCGTGTCGTTGTTGGCAGCCGTTTTTACTTATGTAGGAACTAGGGTAGATAAGATATTATGTCATTATGGAGTGATTAAAGCTTATCAGCTTTTGTACATCATATTAAATCTAATATACTATGTATATATTTAGTTGCTTGTTTTCAATTAATTATTTATTTCAGCTGTTGTGATTTCAAACTTTCAGACAGTTAACAAATAAAATATTGTAACAAATCATAAATGCAATATTGACTTAAAAAATACAGTGAGAGCTCGAGTGCTTTAAGAGAAACCAAATCATGCAAGATATAGTTTTAAGACGAATGTCAGTCACTCTCCTCATTCCAACATTCAATTCAAATCGTGTCGCTCTCGTATCGTGTACCCTAAACGCCATTATTCATGAGCCATCCGCAGTGGACATGCAATAATTACAACTAAACATTCACGGTAGGCAAATAATAATTCAGAACCCACTATTATTGTAATAAAGTTAAAAACGCATATCTGTTCAGCATGCTGCTCACAATAATTTTAATAAAATAAAATATAATTCAATTTTATAATAAGACGATGTTAGTAGATGAATCTACTTGCCTAATAAATTATTTCGTTTGTAAGAAGAATTATTATTTTTTACAAGGAAAAGGCGACGATGCGTCGCTAAGAAATGCATGTTTAACATTAAAGAAGTTAAGAATGGGTAATTTCGTTTTGTTAAATAAGTTTAGTTACTGTGTTTTTTTAGTTGTTTGGGGTATTAGGTATATTATTTTTTGTTAACTATCATACTGTTGCACTTTACTTGAATACATTCTAAATTTGTGTGACTTTATTTCAGCATCTAGCTTAAGCCCGCGACTTCGTACGTGCATATCCCATTTTTCGCGTTCCCGTATAGCCTGTAACCTTCCTCATGAATGTGGCTATCATATACAAAAAGAATTTTCCAAATCCGACTAGGAGTTCCAGAGATTAGCGCTTTAAAAAAATAAACGAACTCTTCAGCTTTATTATATTTATATAGATATGATTGTCAATCGTCTAAAATGTAGTTGAATGACTCCGGGATATCTTAAAGTATGTCAATCCCATACATTTGTGACTATTTAACAATAGTTATCGCGAACCGATTATCACTTTTGTCTCTTATTGTCTTGACCGTCTGGTCAATGTCTTTTTCTAATATGTATTACTATAATAACCAATCGTGTTCTTTCTAACGAAACCTCACTACTTAATGTTACTATGAGAAAGGATCCTATTCCTCGATCTGTACTCAACTCTCAAGGCAATTAGATTATTTCTCGCAACTGCATCCACCTGCATAGCTAAGTAGCTACCTACCTACTGATAACCTCTGACTGCAATCACCAATCCCGTCTCTGACCTCGAGGCTTGCAGGGCTGGCCCGTATTCTCTCACAATCGCTTAACCCTTAAATGTCAATGGTGTCAATAACGTCACTTGACGTCAAATGACACATAGCTGACATTTATTAGTCGATACTGCTTAGTGGTTTTATGATATTGAGCGAAAGGTTCCGGGTTCGGGTCGAGCAATACTGACAATATAACCGTTTCTGCCCAAGTATGGGACTTAAGTATAGCGAAATGTACCAATCACTTCTGCCTACCCTTTTCAGGGCTACATGCGTGATATTTAGTTATGTAATTAATTTGAAAAAAACCGTCTGACCCATTTTTTGCCTCAATATCGATCTATTCGTATCGCTCGATCTCTGATCCAGATCTCTTCAATGCCAGACGTGACGTTTGATTGACGGATTGACGGACAAACATGCTGATTGGATATAATTACGATGCATATTTTGTTAATAAACAATTGTCTGACAATTTGCTGTTTAAATCAATCCTATTGGTCAGTCATAAGGTTGAGTTTGGTCTGAATGGATAGTAAAAGTAAATTGGTGAAGTATCCTTAGAAATTAGACTCGTGGCGGTAGGTTTGGTATTTGAAATCATTGTGTTGTGATGGCATCAAACAAGATCCTTATTCAAGTCAGTTTGCGGTTAATCATAGATAATAGTAGAAGAAAAGGTTATAGTTACACAGTATTGTTGATGGTCTAGACAATTTAGTATTAAATTGAGTGGTTAAATGTGCTATTAGCGGGTTGACATCAAGTTGACTTGCGTTTTGTTTGAATCAATCAATCTACTTAGCATGTTTGGGCCGGCCATCAGTCAAACCAGATTCAGCTGAATACCAGTATTTTACATTGGGCGACTGCCTATCGGACCTCCACAACCCAGTAACTGAGTAACACGGTAGCAGTTTGCAAGACTGTTATCAAATAGGTATTCTGTATCAACTGTCAAGGATCTACAAATGACTGTCGAGTCTAAGGCCGCTAGCACTTTAGGACGTTAGTAGCGCGACAGAAGCGTGGCAGAAGCACATGCCTTCACATTATAAGAAACATAAGCCAAATAAACTATTAGAAAATTTAGCCACGCGACTGTTGCGCGCTGCTAAAGTCGCCTAAGGCTGCGTTTTCACCAGAAATGTGCGAGGATGCATAGCGAGGGATGTGTTTGTTAAGAACCAATAGTTCTACCATCTAAAAGCTAAAGTTAGGAAAAGGCTGGACAACGGACGAACGGTCATCCAGCGGATTCCTGCGACCTTCACCGGTTCATCGGTCCACCTAGTAGGAAGCCTTCCAACGGTCGCCACTTCAGACCCTTACGACCCCATCGCTGTATAGAGGTATGTGAAACAGAAACTAAAGTCCCGCACGCCTCCTTCGAAATGGGAGGATCCTCCGACTAGACGGTTGTTATGTCTGGTGGGCAACTGCCCGATAGTTGATATTCGGACTGAGAACTTTGCTTGCGCGATGCAGGATTTCGTTGGTAGTTCGTCGCTGACAGGATAGATGGCGCTGCGGTTCTTTTTTGTTGCCATACAAATTTCGCTTCTTAGTTTTTCATATGCTAGCATTGATGCCGCTACAGCTGCATCGTGTATCTGATCTGCGAGAAATGTGCCCACAGCCACTTAAAAGAACGCTCAGCCCAAAATGGATCAACCATCCAGAAACAATTCTAGATAGTCTACTGAATACCAAAATGTATGATCGTATATTTATCTGTAAGTGCGTAATCAGCAGGTGTATTATCTTATCCAACTTTATGTAAAGCTTACAAAACTATTCATTAGATTGAAAACAAAACTCATCGGATTGCGTCGGCGTTCGACGGCCGTCCATCTTGCGATGTACGATCGATGTTCAATCGAACTAATAAACAGAATAGTATTAAACAGTGTTGCATGCCTTTAATAAAAATAAAATTGGTGAGATTAAATTCTAGTTGTTTGATTAGTAGAAATTAGGCAAGATATTTAAGCCTTCTGTGAGTATCTTAGTAAGTTCGTTGGTTTTGATTTTTGTAAAGAAACAGAGTCAAGTCAAACATTGAGATAATGATGGATGGAGCAAGGTATGCTTGCTCGTTCATTACTTAATTAGTAAATAGTGTCTACGAGCCTCCTGGGGCACCTTGGTAGGTGCCAACAGGAGAAGAAGGTGCACCAGGAGACTGCAATAGCAGCGCAGACTAAGACTTTAGAGATATTGCTATGATAGTTTAAGGTTTATGATAGCATAAGGGGTCCTAAGATAACTGCAAAAAAAAAATTGGAATAAACTACCATTAACAAAATTATTTATAGGAAACCCTTGCAACACTAAAAACAAATGAACAAAGATGACATAATCCTTTCTCTGAACACATTTAGAACCATTCCACAATCCAATTTCAAAATTCAAAAACATAAAACGATCAGCCAGTACGTACAGTGACGATCAAAAATATCTGCAGCGCAATATTATTTGATATAGGAACATGGAGTTAACAGTCCGTTGCATTCATTCCGGCCTGATTGATAGAGTGATTGATTGGCACGTGACGCGAACACTCCCGATGTAATAGCCCAGTAAACAGGTTCGCGATCCGCGACCGATTCAAACCTCTAAATTGAAATTAATATTTTTTGTTTAATCTGTGGAAATTTGTGTTTGGTTAGGTTTGTGTTTTTATGGTATACATGATTGTGTTTAAGTGGTGTTGATTAAAGGTACATCTACATTCTAAAATGTACAACGCTCTATTTTATGAGTCTGAATTTGAATCGATATAAATGATTTACATGGGGCTTGTGCTTTGTCAGTCGCAGCTTTTAATTGGGTATATCATAGACAAACCCTTCAAAACTTCACCCCATTAAAAACTTCCCTTATATGAAAACAGAAGTCTACGCCCCAATGACACACACACAAAAACAATTGGGCCCTCAGTCCAACTTCCGTGCACCCGAAACACACGAACAATCACACATACTCAATAACGCTTCGCAACAGCATCTTTACAAGTCATTAGACGTGCCCCCTCCCCTCCCCCCCCACGGCCACACGCTTCCCCCCACCTCGAGGGCCCCGCACCCGTTTGTAATTAACTGAGGGCCATAAATTGACCGTAACTGTCATATCATATTGATTTAGTCCCGTGAGCGTACCTACGCCTTGCTCCGAGTTTTCAGCCTCGCCGGGGTAGGGGAAAAATTAAAATTGTTTGGATTGACGCTATCGGGGTGCGGTGTATCGGGGTTGATGCTCATGTTAGAGCTCCCTCCCTGTTCTCTGTAGACGAGTTTGTGATCGGCAATTCTGAAGTTGACGCAGAGGTCATTTTATTCTTGCTCTGTGCACGTCCTACTGTCTCGTACAATGACAAAATATTACATTTCACGTCTCAATGACCGTTTACTGAATCGCTTCTCGTCCCAAAGAAAAGTTTTACAAAAAATTATTTAATCCTTGACTCAGTTAGTGATGGCCAGCAAAATTACGAAGTGTTGAAAAACTTACAATCACCCAATTTTATTTTCGTTCATCTATTGAAACAGATTCATTCATTCTTTCATTCGTTTCATTCATAACAACTAATTTATCACATTGAACGTTTCAATTGGATATCAGAATTCCGTAATAAAACAAACATTGGGCGATTCGAAAATAGTCGGAAATCAAACATGATACGACTCATTTAAATCATATTCACATACAAAAAATTCGTTCCGTATGCGTATACATACGTTCATGCCCACACAGAGCTGTGAATGAAGTGAAGACAGCGTTATTACCGCTTTGCAACGATTGAGACTGTCAAAACAACGCTAACTAGCGAAATCGAACAACATTTGGCCGGCGGATGATAGAAAACAAACATTTACTTGCCATTCTTAAACAGATGATCCGATTCTACAAACATTATTGAACGAATTTACGAGCCATCGAGATCAAAGTCGTAATACAAAAATATCTGCAGCAATCAGCCGAGGGGCGTTAGTTTCTTAAGAGCTGTGCTTAAGGAGCAATTTTGTGCGTGAGATGACTTTGATGAGTGCGGATGCAAATTGGCCGCCATGTTTTTTTCCCGCGCCAACAATCGCGCTGCTGCCGCATCGAAGCATCTTTTTTCAACTGTAAGTTCCTGATCGCGCTAATTCTGATTGAGAAGCATTTTTTGTTCTGATTGTGTAACATTTTAGACGTGTTCTTGATATTTCGATGATTGCTACGGCGATGGTTGATCAAAGACGGCCTGGATCTCATCCAGCCTTGATGTGTGAAAGATTAATACGTTTTTACAAATATTGGAGCAGTTGTTTGGACAATAATTTCATAGCTGATAGGAAACTTTGCAACTGGACCGATGACATGATTCAATCTTCATCGATGATTTTCGGATTTGATGTTATTTTCATAAGTTGAATATTTGTTATGAGAGTTTCATATGAATTTTCGATTCTTCTCCTGAATACAACGTTAACATTGTTAGAGGATTAGATAAAGTTATCGCGACCAAGTTATAGGTATCTTTTGGAAGTCATGCCCACGACTTCCAATTTTTTCGACCCAGTGGTAATGTAGACCGCTGATTTTTTGTTTTATCCAGCTCGTTCCACCAACTTTTATGACGCCAATATGCCCTCTGGCTATGGTCTTCATATACTGGCTTTTTTGGCTCAGAGCTCATTGAGCATGGCAGACGTGGCAAATTTGAGAGGCCAGAGACCCTTCTATGAAGTCTTAAAACGATCATGATTCCGCTCTAAGAGAGAGACGAAGATAGATAGCTACATAGCGAATAGCACTGTCCCTTTTAAATAATCGGAATTGGATTATTAGCACGTCATAGTAGGACACCAGTCCTTTTTTTTTTTTTTTTTTTTTTGTCTCGGGGGGAAATCCTCATGGAAATCCTCCGGCCCGCCACTGCGGGCCACCTCGCGTCGGCGAGGGGAGTGAGGTGTTTGACTCCCCTCGCTACGTCAAAGAGGGGCGCACGGGAACACCACGCGCCGCCACCTCGGGTCCGGATGAATGGGGGGCGACGGACATCCCCAAGTCCGCCGCCCCTGGACCCAGTTAGGGGGGCCGGAAGAGGGCAGCGTAAGCCCTTCTCCGACGCCCGATGCGCCTGCTGCGGGCAGGGAGAGCGGTTGTGATCTCCCTCTCCCTTTCCGCAGCCTCCTTCTGCGCGATAACTGTCTCGCAGAAGGAGACCACCGCGTCCCAGGACTCCTCACCGCCGGCCATAGCATGGACTACGGCCGGCAGCGAGAGGTCACCGCCTACAACAGAGATGAGGGCACGGCGCGGCTCCTCCCAAGCTGCACACTCTGCAAGCGTATGCCGCGCCGTGTCCTCCCGACAGTCGACGCAGTGGTGGCATCGAGCGTCCGGCTCCCTGCCTATGCGACACAAGAACCTCCCGAAGCAGCCATGCCCCGAGAGGACCTGCGTCGCACGGAACGACAGGGAGCCGTGCCTTCTCCCGAGCCAGAGGTCGAGCACTGGCCGGATGGCCTCGATGGTGATGAGGCCGGCGGTAGGGCTCGAAAGCCTGTCCCGCCATTCCGCCACCAGGACCTCGCGCAGCTGCGACCGACGCAACTCCAGGTGTCGCTGCGTCAGTCGCTCGCCACGCGCCCGCGCGTCCTCGCGCCACCTGTGTAGTGACGCGAGAGGACACCAGTCCTACTTCAACATACACCGATCTGAAATATGTTGTGCAGATTTTAACTGTTAATATCATATTTGATTTTTCAGCAACAGTTTTATCTCATCTCTGTTTACATGCTCCTTATGTCAGCGCATCTCCGTCGTTATCTCTATCGGTCATATTCTCACTTGTCAGTTGTCAGTCAAGCTCATGATCTTCAGTGATTTGAGATAGTGCGACTTATAAGATAAACCAAACATATGAGCTGAACCAAACATGTAAATCTATTGTATTCTCTTTGAATTTCGTTTATCAACATCAGTTTTCATGTTAATTTGCGGTAAGATTTCATCTTATCTTTCAATGAGTCTAAGTCAGACACGCAGAGTCAAACATGTTTGCTTCTACATAAAATATATGTATATTTACTGTAATGTCTCTTTTACATAAACTAACATGCATCTTTCCAACTCTGATCTAGTCACGAAATCAATATATCAGTGAGAGCACAAACTACTGTAACTCCTTGCCTACACCCAATTTGACAGCGGCCATTAGAAAAAAAACGGGTTTTATTTATCGTCCCACTAAAATTCCTAGTGATTTCACATCTAGGTAACTTATCTTATAAATCGTGAAATGTGTCAATTAACTCCAGTTTAATGTCGTATTTATGTTAATAGACGTCTGACGGACATTTTTGGGCATACACAAAAAGAGACTCGGCAGGATGCGACCGGCACTGAGGCACCACTACACTCGGGTATTTTAAATGTCAAATGACTTAAATAAGTGTTGTGGCTTCAGTCGCATGACGCTTGATTGATTGGATGATTGACTTCTCGCATTCAAGGGTTAACGTTTTACAGTTTTTTGTTCCACCAAATCGGTTTATTTAAAGCCTGATCAATCAGATAAATAAACATTTTCATTTTACTACTCATAAAATTGATTGCCAAAAACGACTACCAATTAATCGATATTCAAAGAAACGTAAATTAGTTAATGTGACATAAAATTCTTTTAATTTATCATTACTATAATAACCATCAAACGAATTTAAGAAACGGCTAAAAAGCTGTCAGAATTTATGTATATTGAGATCATTTTGGTAATAAGAAAGAATTAGTAAGAGCTTAGCAACAAAACTGATTATTAATAAAAATTCTAATTTCAATCACTAGTTCAGTAGATGGATATCATAAATATAATATAAATAACGTAATATAAATTATTGGGGTATCGAGCAAGCTCATATGGATGTTAATAATCGTAGAGGGATACATACAACGTATCTGTTAATACATTCTTGATGATCAAGCCGTGGGACTGTTTGCCTATTATTTATGTAGCGTGCTTCAGTTAACGCATTGATCGGACACACAGACGACGTAAATTTTAATGACGGAATCCGTAAAAAAAACTATTTTTATAAATAATGGTACATCAATACATAAATAATGGGACCAGTCTGAGGAACTAGTACCAATAACGCGAATAAAAATAAATATTACTTAACCATTCGAAATAAATATGGCGGATGATTTATGGCGTTATTGACATTGTGTGCGCGGGCGCAGGCGGCCATCTTGCCGGCTAATTGCCAGTCTGTCATTAAATCAGTCACGCATCGACTATAGACGGATGTTCGAATATTTGTTTTGAGGCGACACCTAGACAAATTAACATTTTTTATTATATTTGATCTTAAGTGAGTTTCAAGTCGTCAGGCCAATCGGTTTGATGCCGCGCGGTGGTCTATGCAAATATCTAGAATAGAAGTAACGCCTCTTTAATTATCAATTTGTTTTAGCATCTATTTTTCCAGAACGACGTTGTTTTAGGCGTTTTATTAATTAACAAACTAATGAAGCGTGCTTTGGATCATGTTATCGTCTTTTAGCAAATTTGATGTCAACAGTCAAACGTGATTCAATGAGGAAGGGATACCGTACGATTTTATCATTCTGTAGAATTTATTTTGTTCCTAATGGGAAAAGTTTTTCATTTACAGTGACACCCAATGTAAACCAGTCGAAAGTGATTTTGAAATACAAGTAATTTGATGGCCTTCTGCCATCCCCATTTGAATAAAGTTGGCCATGATTATTTTTCTAGATTTTTTGTTCATAGTAAGTATCATAGTGTAGGTCATAGGATGAACCGTTGCAGTGCTGGGTACAATGTACTTGATACCGGAACCGCTCCAAGCTGTAGTCTATGGAAACTTGTTGCACATAAAGCTGAACATAAATACACACAAATATAGGTACCGTTTACTAACACTAACGGGCCAATAAAGTATACATTTTTGTGCCAATGCGTTACAAAGAATTATGTTCCATATTAGGTTCATGACTAAAATTACCTCGTGGCTAAATAATAATAGCCACTTCGGTCAAACTTCGAGGTTAAGCTACGCTTGCCGAGGTCGGTCTGTGGATGGGTGACCATCTATTACAAACAGTTTCCTCCATGCTTTAGAAAGCACGTTTAAACAACCAAGCCAAGTTTAGAAAACCAGCATTTGGGATTTATATCTCTACGCCTTGACAATATATTAACTTTACTTTTTTAAACAGTTTATTGGAAAATCTATTGCTTCCGTTATGAAATTTTATGTAATTGTTTTTTAGGTTACTTCCAAACAGGAAAAATGTATGAAAGATAAAACATTGGTGCTGTTGGAAATCTCCTTCAGCAAATTAAAGGCCTAAAAACAATACCAATGTTTCTTATTTCTATAGGTAACCTAATCGTATTTCTGTAACCTAAGTTCATTCGTGTCCAAATGGATGGAATTTAATATTTTTTCTAAACCGGTGCTTTTTTTTTTTGTGAGTGGCGTCTCGCAGTTCAACCGATTAGGTTGTCGACTGCTTAACCGGGCTTGCCTGTGGTGGCCATAATATAATATTAAAGCCTCCAGCCAGGGCTTATAAAAACTTACAAACTAAGCGACTACACGCTAAAAACGCGGTGATTTCCTAGAACCCTGATTTTATTTATACACATTGCTTAGAAATCAAAATGGCTATGAGAAATAAAAAGGTAAGTGGTCAAAGCAGATGTTAGAACCAACGTTTTGAACAGCAAATAGAGGCTTTACACTAAAAAGAGACGAAAACATAGACACTGAAAGAATATTGGACAAGGAAAAGTAACAGAAAGATGCTGACAAAGACAGCAATAGACAAATACATACCAAAGAGGTAAATATAACCAATCATGGCGTAAGTAGGTACATGACTCATTTGACAAAAAAACTTAAAACAAAATAATTTCAGTCACAACACACAAACTTATGATTTATGGCAGTATCTCCTCAAAATCATGTCTATGGTATGTAAGGATATTAATTTGTCTATTGTGTCGTTGTCTATGCTCGTTGAGATCATCTCGGTGTGCGTGTGGGTGGAACACTCAGGACAAGTGTTGAATGTCGCACCTAAGATGCGGAATTGCCTCAATTGAGTATTAATACTCTGAGGTATGGGTACAACAAAAACTTAAGTACCGATTTTTTTTTTTATGAATGAAGGTTTTTTTTGACGATACTGAACAAATCGTTAGGCAATGCTAACACAGTTTCTTGTGAATAATTTTAGTGTCTTGCATTATTTTATTTCGGTGACATTCATAAAGATCCTAGGTACGGTTAAAAATATGCTATGAAAGGAAACATGACTGACTGACATCAATGCAAAGCCGACACTACTGGGAACGTGTCATTTTGCATAAGGCTTTCTTTTATTGTGTAGGTGAGTCTCAGAAAGGTTTTTGGTTATTCAACTACCAAAAGGGGGTTTACGCAGACGAAGTCGCATGCGAAGTGCTAGTCTGGTATAATATTCTTACGTTATTGTAATTTTTTTGTTTGAAAACCTATTAAAAGTTATGAAAATCGTTCCAGCAAAGCGGGAGGGTTCCTGATAATAGGTAAACAGGATCACTTAAACCAATAAATTATATAAAATACTAGGATGACAAAGAAATATTAATAAACAACAGTGTGGAAGCCAGCACAAAGACAACTTTACAAATTACTTTTATTAAATGCACTTATTTACTTGAATAAAGTTTTTAATATTCCAGATATAGAATGAGCGATGGGCCCGGTAAATTAAATTGAAGTAAAAATTAAATTTGCGACAGATGTCCTGCTATAATTATATGAAATTGGTTATATTTCTCAAGTCATGTGTGTTACAACCGACATGTTAAGTTAATATAATGGAGTTAAAATAAGTTTAGTTGCTATAGAAGCTTACCTTATCAAATATTATATGAAGATTGTTAATGTGAAATAACATTCTTAGTTTTAAGTTACTAAGAGACTGCAAATATTATTTATATGCAGTCCCTGAAATATTTCAAAGATAAATAAAAATAGTAATAATTTTGTTCTTTATTCATAAAGTTTTCTTTTAGCAATTAATTCAAAATAAGTTACAAAAAATAAAATTTATTTTGCTTAGAGTAAGTACCTACCTGATTCTTAATATTATCATGTTCCCATAAATTGATTATTATTATAATATGAAACCCCCTAAAAATAAACCATAAATATAATATACTCTCGACCATAAACAAGTCAAAGTTATGGAAGATCTAGCAGATGTCGCGTCACATGGCGTCTATAAATTTTAAGTTGTCGTATTCAAAATGTCGGGTTCAAATTGTTTAATATTATATCCATAACTGATAGGTTTCGTGGCAGGAATATTTAAGATAGGAATCAATATAAATTTGTTTGAAAATGTGTTAAGATACCTCGAAAAAACTGCATAGAAGACATAAGGCTCGCTCTATTTTTTACCTATAGTTATATTTAAGTATATGCATTTTCGTTATTATAATTCAATTGGTTATTGAATAAACAGAAAACTTTGATCTAACATTATTCCAACTTTGTAGTAATCTACGTGTTTGAGATTCTCAAAAAAGAGTAATATTCTTCAATAACTAAACGAAAATATTTTAAGAAATATAGAAGGTGATCATGTCGCGACTTAGAAGACCAATAAAAAATATTGTTAGTTTTAATTTTTTTCAAACAACAAAATCTACAACAAAAAACTGGATCAAATGTTTTAAAACACATTTATATCCATAGAATACGAACCAATTAACAATAAATAAATAAAATAAAACCAATTAACAATAGGGTAAAATAAATAACACCAACAGTAAACTATTATTCAATACTTAAAATATTTGCCTAACAGCTTATGAACCGATATTAAAAGATTATTTACCAATAAAAATAATAAAAACTAACAATGCTAATGCAACACGAAAATATTTTTTTCATTATGCATATCGTAATTAAAAATTGCTTCGTTTTCAATCAATTATTAATCAATGTCATTCGTGATTGCGACATTAGCAATAAAACTTTATTATTAACTTCTATTGTATTATTATTTATGACATTTGATTGTCAGGTAATAGTTACAACACTTGCGTCAATCGTTGTTACGGCTTACTTTTTGTTATTTGAATAATAATTATTTATTTTTCCCCGTAAAATACGTAGGTAAGTCATATAATTATTATTTTTATACCTAATTATTATGAAATAATTATTTTACGCATACGTTTCATTTAACGCAGTGGTAAATGTTACCATGGTAAAGGATGTGACAGGTTTTAAGCAACGTGCCTCGAAGGAGCACTTTCCTTAAGTTGTTGACCTGATCGCCAAGGTCAGGGTAATAAGCATTTATGCTGATACAAAAAAGCGTATGCTTTTTATAAATATTTCAGTAATAAAATTGTCATGAACAATATTCAATGGAACTTACTAAATAGTTATATTTTTAATAACTATAGAGTACTTATATTTTTGAGTGATAAAATTTGTAATGTTGTTTTCTAGAACTAAGTATGAATACTAGTATCATAAATTAATATTCATATTTTACTTCGTTATTAAACTACAAAGAATAAGTAAAATGTTTGTAGGACGTTTCCTTTAGTCATAAAATTGAGGAATAATTGATTGAAGCCATTATTTATATTGCTTAATTATAATTACTTAAGGGTTACTCCAGAAAATTTTATCATCAATAGAATATTCAAATACCCGCATGACAGGCACTTAGTGGTTTTCTAAGGTGCTCAAATATTAAAAGTAATTTAAACATTATTCTTCAACATTAGCGACAATAAAACTAATAACAAGAAATGCTTAACATTTTGTTTAATTATAATATTAAATTATTATAGAAATAAATACAGAACCAAAGAAAGTACAAAAAAAATCTAAATCTTAAAATATTCAAAAAAATCTTTTAAAGACTTTTGATGACATTCCTTCCAAATAAATTTTGCACTAGGCACATTGCGTTTTCCAAAATGTCTTTATGTACACAATGTTTATGATGCGGCGTCCCTCTCTAGCGCCCCGCCCCTGCCCCGCGCGCCTGCCCCCCTCCCTCTCGCTCCCAGCATAGACGCGTTGCAGACGCTTGGGGCGCGCGCCACTCGACTATTTAAAATGACGACTGTGTGCATTGCTTTACAAAAATAAAGATGGCGGACTGGGAAAAAGGACGCCAATGGATGCAAAAATATTGTACCATTCTTTGTGGTTTGTTACTTTTTCTATTCTTTCAGGGCTTGATAGATGCAAAAGTAATGCAGAAGTTTTCTTCAAGTTATGTAACTTGTATGACGGGTAAATTTGACTCGAGGAATGTATTTGATGCAGCTTTCAGGTTTTGACGCAGCTTTTTGTGTCATTTATTTAATTTCTTCAGAGTTTTTAGGTTAATTGGTTAATTAATTACATCTTGTCAGAAGAAATTTTATGTTTATTAATTATCAGAACTAAATACGAAAAGAAAATTTAATCCTAAAAATCCAATTAACATTTCTTTGTTGAGTCCTATGCATTATTTTTCTTGGGTAAACAGTGAACAACGTAGTTATAAGTCCGTATTACTTTATTAAGTTTTTGCGAACTTTATCCGAAACATTTCAGTCACTTGAAACTCTTTTCATAACTATACAACAATACTCTAAGCTGGTTAACATAGTGAAAACCAAGATAATTCACAGTAAAAAGTGTTTGTTTAACATTTTACAGCATTTTCATACAGTTATTCCTTTGTTAAAGTATATGTTTTATCAGCAAACGCCCGGCACAGTACCGTCGCGGGCCGTCGCCGCATCCTCACTGAATTCAGCAGCCGTCACAAAGTTTCAGAGCCCACCACGCATTGTGAAACTTAACAGTACTACACTAAACTATCAACTCCATCTAAATATACAAAATTCCGTACAAGTTTTTCAAAGAAGCAGTTTGAAATGCGTGAAATATAGTTAAAAAGCGATAAAATATTTAAATATAATGTTAGCACTTGTTTGTCATATACACTTAAGTGTGCTCACCTTCGTTTTCCAATGAATATTCTTATTTGATAGACAATAAGAACTCCGCTCCACCTGTCACAACGGGCACCTAAGCAAGCAATGCCACTCGAGACCCTCTCATATAACCATTGTTTTCTAAACTTCTATTTGTTTTCGAAATACGTGAAACGAATTCCTCAGCACATCAAACACTAAGTACGATGTCGTTGAACCTCTTTCCAATCCATCAATAGTAAACTTAAACAAATCAGCCGTATTTGAACAGATGGGCTGCGACGGTGTGTCGGTGGAGCAAATACGTTGACAATGCTTACTGGAATCGCACAGCGCGGGTCACTTCACACTTATAACTGGCACTAAGTTAACTGGTCACAATATTTGGCACAGCACGTGAACATGTCATTGGATCGCGCGGTTGGAGCGCGTGTATCGTGGCGTGTTTACGCGGGCGGGAGCGAGCGCGGGTGGCGATGCGGTTGCGTCGCGCGCCGCGGCCGGAATGACGCGCGGAGCGGCGCCCGCTGCCGACAGCGCCACGCGGCGCCGCAGCGAACTAGCGCACTCAATCAAACGTCCAGCCGTGATAAGATGCAACTGAACTTTTTTGCAACGTACTGCATTCTTATTGTGATTGATCTTGTGAATTAAAATGGTTGCTTATTGTAGATATTCTACTGGTATTTAATTAAATTTTTACTTTTGTGTAGACTTCTTTGTTTTTATAATTTGTAATAGTGTTAAAATTTAATGATTTTCCTTCAACTTAAGCTACTTGCATCTTCATTATAAATAATACTCAAAAAATATTTTTTGAGAATTAATTCTAGTTTTAATTTAATTAAGTAACTGAACAACAATAAATTAATAATTTTACAAACAAAAACAAATCAAAAATTAAAATTAAAAATAATCAAAAACGAAAAACAAGTTTTCTCCCAAGAAAACCAAAAAGAAAATCGAAATTAACCTGAAAAAAAGATACAAACTTGAACATGTCAAAACATTGCAAAAAGTCAGTGGGGCTGACGTGACCTTGCGCGGTGCAGGCGGGCGCGCGTGCATGTCGCCGTCCCGCTCGCGGGGGGCGGCGCCAGGCCCCGCCCCCCGCCCCCCGCCCACCGCACCGCGCCGCCTTTTTACCTTTTTGCCCGAATGCCCGCTGCTAACTCACTTTCGTTACGATTATACCTACGTTACTTATGCTAAATAATTATTTCTATTAATTATTTGCATTTTGTCTATTTTTTTTTTGTTTTGTTTTATAAATTCTTTTGATGTTTGAATGATTGGTTGAATTATGATAGTTGTGAGGTAAATTATACTTTTTTTGAATAGTGCATTTATTCTGAGTGCCTAATATGTATTTTTTGTCAATATTATATTATTATTGTGAAATAATAATCATTTTCTTTCCTTAACTCTATTGATTTAAGACAATTTTTTATTTTCTTTTCATCCCCATTTTTTTGTTGGATTAAATAAGTAGCTACAATATTTTATGTTTTTGCCAAAAATATGGTGTTTCAATTAGATTTACAAGATCTTTTTCAAAATTGGAAATTTTATTTTAAGTACCTTATTATGGTGCTATTAACGGTCGCACTTTTTTTGGTCAGTTTGTCATAAACTTTAACTATAAACATTATAAATAGACGAATATTACGATCATTCGTTAAATTTCTCTAATTGTTTTTTATAAGTACCAGATGGAGCTTTAATTTTAGTAGGTGTTTCATGGTTATTACATTATGGTAAGATTTATAAACGTTACATAAAGAATAACATCACGCCTATATTCTCCAAAGGGTTAGGCAGAGATGTATTTATGTACCTACTTATAATGCAACCACATTTCAAAACTTACCTATGTTATAGTACCATGTGATAGGGGCGAAATTTTTTTTTGGACAAACCCGCTGTTTTGTCCCAACCACCGCAACTCCTGAGCACCAGAATCATCAGTGGCGACAACCAAAAAAACGCCGAGTCAATGAAGCTCGATGCGTCCCGAAGAAACGATTCACCAGTCTTGGATCCTGCTACAAAATTGCCATTTGCAAGTGGCGAGCCTGTTGCCGTTAACTAGGAAAGAATCTAGACTCCAGGCTACTCAACCGACTCAACCCCAGCAAAGGGATTAACCATAAATGTCTGACAAAAATAAATGATGTAGGGTGTAAAACATATAGCCATGAAAAGTCTTCCAAAGTATTTAGGTATGCAAAAAATTCATTAGATGCACGTAATAATCACAAAACAAGTTTGCACTTCGAATGTTCATTCCTAAAACACGTTACACTATAAAAACCTCATATTCCCATTTTGTTCTCACATAGCATTACCAGCTACTTTTGCATACCACCATATACTTCCACATAGAACTCTAACGCTATAAAAATAAAGACTAAAATCGAAAAAACCTTAACATTTCAATAATAACCCGAAACACGCGTAATTTTACGATCCGAATCATAAAAATTCGATTTTTTTTCGTCAATATAATTTTATTCGCGTTTAAGTTCGCTTATTAAGCAGATATGTGGCTATTTTCGGTTTTTACGAACGATTTTGACGAAGTTCTGATAAACTTAAGGAGTCAAATGTGAGGATTTTATTGAGTTGCTTTTAAGTTGATTTGAGGTTGTCCCTCGGTCCGAGGAAACAGGTACTTACCTACCTGCTCTCTCCTGCTCCCCTTATACTTATATTTTATTATACCTTCTATCTTTAAATATGGGACATCATTATCTTAGCTCATTGCCAACATAAAACAATAACTGGACTTTACTTACTGGACATTAAAAATTAAACTTTTTTTTTTCAGTTTTTTTTCGGCAATTTAAAAAAAAATTGGTAGTTATAGCATACTTAATGTAATTTTACACTAAAATTCAATTTACCAACATAATAATATTTATTTTTTATTATTTTTATTATTAAAAACTATCAATGAAGAAAATTATTCACAATAGGCATTAGGTTCTTTGTATTTCCGTCCATACAATGTTATATTTAAATAATATATTTTGATAAACATGTATTCATAAAACCATACTTACATTTAAAATATGGGTAAATATAGCCAACGATAATTTGAAAATGTGTCAACTCTTTATTTACTTATCAACTACTAAGTATATTGCATTCCCAGTTGACTATATGTATTTATGTAAATCGATAACGTGCACCTAAATACGAATACAATTATTTATTGACATTTTTAAACAACTTCACAGCAACTGTCAAAATTTAATAAACTACTAAAATTATGTCCACGTCTGAATAGAAACATAAATATTAAATATTTCATAAATAATATTTTTATTAATCTTAAATCACAAGTTTGAAGTTCAACTTATCAACTAGATGCTGCATTTAATTTTAGTAAAATTGTTACGATGTTTGAAGATTTGGAGCATGAAATATTCAAATTATATCTAAGTACCTACTACATAAACATGTATATTATTGAACTACGCACAAAAAAAAATCTAGTTGCTGCACCGGTTCCTGAATAGAACTGACACAAAATTATAAACACTATTTGTATTTTGTCAAAAAAAAAACAAAAAAAATCTTCTCAATTTACAATTTTACGGCACCAGCATATTTAATTTGACAACACAATTTCGTGACAGTAAAATTAATTATTAAAACTACCACATTAACCAATGTAAATAAAACCCAAAAAAATAATAGTTTTCCACTCAAAACCACATAGTGTTGCCATCATCATCACGGACCCTACCGTCAAGGCTGACAATAAACCGTCAAGTTTATCCGTCCCCCGCTGAGTAGCTCCAGTCCTCCAGTCCAGTCCACAGCTAAATATACACACGATTATTATCATCATAAATATTAATATGCACTACATTCTGCCTGCGGTTCCACCCGTTTGAAAACGATTTTTTACAGGCTCGTGTTTGACCACAATCTCACCTTATGGAAAGCGATGATGTAGTCGACGATGGAGCACGCTTATCTAGAAGTAACCTATTCACTGTTGATGTAAAGACCCCAGGTTGTAACTCTCAGGAAACACAGTATCAGTATTTTTATGGGTTTTGTTTGTTTTGCACTCGACCCTAATCCTTTTTCTGAAATAAAAGTAGCCTAAGTAACTCCTTATAACGTCAGATATATGCCAGTGAAAATCCCGTCAGAAACGTTCCAGCCATTTCGAATATTAGCCGGAACAAACAGATAGACAGAACGACTGACAAACATTTTTGTTATTAGTATCGTAAATACTTTCAATTGCATTTCGTAAAAAGCTGTTTTTTTATATTACAAACAGACAGTTGAATTTTATTTATTTGTATAGATAAATATAAGTAGATGATAATTTTATATGTATGTTAAGTTTGAAAAATCGGATCTGACCATAACGAACACGGTTTATGTTGATTCGTGACGTGTTGGCAACATTTTGATCGTGACTTAATCGCCCCGCGTTTGAGGGTTAGAGGTTAACGAACTCGCGTTAATCTTTTTTTGTCGGTTGGTCCTTTTGTTTGTGGAAGGGACTAGATTGTTCGGTTTCATTAATACTGGCATCGTGAATATGTGATGCAAATTTATGTAAGAAGTATTTATTAATGCTTATATATACATATTTTCGAGCCGTTTGGGGTTGAAACTCTTGGACCGTGGGGTCCGAGTGCTCATACGCTATATAAAGAACTTGCTAAACGCTTAGTTGACACCTCGCGTAACCCAAGGGCTGGCTTTTACCTCGGACAGAGGATAAGCACTGCCATACAACGTGGCAATACCGCCAGTCTTTTGGGCTCACTTCCGGTCGTTAGCGATGCGGACGAATTTTTTGATGCCATATTTTAGTTAGGAGTTTTGATTTTTATTTTAAGTGTATATTGCAAATAAATATACCATTAAAGTAACAAGCTTAAAGTTAGTTTATCATAAGTGTGGAAAGAACACAACTGAGAACAAGTGGAATCGCTAAATAATGCGTCAGGCACGAAGAGACACATTGAGTAAAAGTGACCTTTCGGAATACAAATCTCTTAGCACTTCAACTTATTGAATAGTTACTATACCAAGTAAATATTTACCTGGCACTTAATTTGAATAAAAAATCATAGTGTATTTTACTGAATGTAATCTTCTTCTTAGCGTGGCGGTGGCAAGCAACGGCAACACCGTTCGCTGACGCAGCCATGAGGTCCTCACATGTACAGGTGACAGGGCATGCGGCGCAAGGCAAGAGGTGGGCCATAGACTGCGGAGCGACGCTACACAAACACTGAAGATCGGAGCCATCCGAGAACCTCCACTTAAGGAGGTTATAACCGACCTGGGTGCGGAGTCTATTTATGGTTTTCCAGGTCGGCCACAGCAGCGCATTCCCAGGTGAGAGCTTCTTCGAGGGCCCGAGAATCAGGAATTTTGAGCTTAAGCCAAAGTTCACATCTTTAACACGTACTTCGTAACTATGATGGTACAATTATTTTTACCAGGGACGTGACTACACGTGTGTTTTCAAAACACTGTATCGTCTTCATTTTGGTTTACGTGAAAAAAGAAAAAATACGTGTCCAATATTTTTTGGAAATCTATCTGACGGACTTACCTATGAGATTTTTCAGTAAAATACCCAATTGTATGTTAAAACATAGCAGTCTATTGGCTATGGCAAGAAAGATCAAATCCAGCTGTCATCTTTCAACAATCGAGCTGCCGAACCTTTTCCCAACTTTGTAGGGATCGACCTCAAGTCGACCCGGATGCGGCCGAATGTCAGTATTTTACATGAATGGTAATATGATGGCCGTTGGCAACCTGGTGTCTGATTTTTGGCTTCTGACTATCCGGAACGACTGCCAAAGATCTACAAATGACAGCCGGGACCAACGGCTCCACGTGCTTTCCGAAGCATGGAGGAGTCATATGTTACACAACCAATCTCGGTAAGCACTTCTAACCTCGAAGGTCGAACCATGCATAATATTTTTTTATTTATTGATTTGGCTTGCTCTTAACCTTGATCACGCCTGATGGAATGCGATGGATGAGGTCTATGATGGAGCGAGCGTGCCCAGAAGATGCTTGTTCACTCTTGCTTTGAAGGCAGACAGACAGGTTACATGTGGAAGGGAACACAGACGCTGGCAGAGAGTTGACAAAAACAAAAAATATCCTTACTTATTCCGTCCCAGATTGATACACCCAGCAAATATACATCATCATCTGCCTAGCCTTTTTCCCAACTATATTGGGGTCAGCTTCCAGTCAAACCAGATTCAACTGAATACCAGTATTTTACGAGGAGCGACTGCCTACCAGACCTCCACAGGCCATTTCCTGGGTAACATGGTACTCCTTGGTAAGACTGTTGTCAGATTTTCTGGCTTCTGACTATCCGTACCGACTGCCAAAGATTTACAAATGACAGCCAGGACCAATGTCTTAACTTGCTTTCCGAGGCACGGAGGAGTCTCGGTATGTTAAGATGGGCACCCAACCACAGACCAACCTTGTCAAGCGTTGCTTAACCTTGAAGATCGACCTGTGCGGTTATTATTTTAGCCACGAGCTCCTCAAACCTGGCAAATATACATTAGTGTCTAAATACAGCCTTCGGGCAACGTACTTAAAGACATGATTGTAGGAACAGGGTAGCTAGCAGTAATCTATCAAACTCGACATTGATGACTTTACGTCCAAGTTTATCCATTCTTTATTACTGATTATACGCAAGTAGCTCCATAAGTTCATCGCTCTTTTAATTATTAAAAAGGGAATAATCGAAATAGTATTTAGGTAAGACAATAGCCGCTGAACGACTTCTGTCTGGATGACAAGAGAGGTCACAGGTTCGAGAGGTCAGTCGCACTGTTTGTTTTATCTGGATGTTGTATTTGGGAGCTTTGTTTTATTATTTACGGTATATATATCTATGTATAGAATCTTATCATGCTGGTATATATGTCACCGGAAAATGGCATACTCCGTAAAATTATTAAATAACTTGAGAGATTGTAAACTCTCGATAAATTTTCAACTGAACAGTTGGAATACTTTTTTACGCATCAAAATTAATTGATAGTCTATAATATTTCGAAGTCATTCCGAGAAATGTGCTGATTGGTCGCCAGTTTATGTCAGTCCACAATATCTCAAACCGACACGGAGATATTAAAGATTATCAAATTTTGATGCGTAAAAAAGTATTCCAAATGTTCAGTTGACCATTAATCGAGAGTATACAATCTCTCAAGTTATATTATAATCTTTACGAGTTTGCTATTTTTCAGTGACATATATTTCTATTTGCAGAATCTTATCATAATGGTATATACATACCATTACGATAAGCACACGAACCATAATACTGTAGGTATTCCTACATACTGCATAATCCTTTGATTTGCCCTAAATCAGTTCTAAAAACAAGAATGTGTTCATAGACCTACCTGTAAGTATTTACTACAACATTTATATCCTCAATACACATCGGCCTTATTAGGATAAGATAAGATACTCAAACTATTGTCGTCTTATTTTCGCCAATAAATAAACACAACACCCACAAAAGCAATAAAATATAAATAAAAGCACGTAGGTTGTGTTTTACAACCTCATAAACTCACTTCCCTGGTTCAAATCTTAATGGTCACCCTTACACCTACACTTTCGACCAATTTAAAATGATCCAATAAAATATGTAAGAGTGCATAAAGGTTCTTGTAATCGATATAGTAATCTGACACCAGACGGACAAACAGACGAACAAGAGTGGCCGTCAATCACAAGCAATCAGTCAAGGGTTTCATGACACGAATGCACTCCGGCAAACGTGGATGCAACCGCCATAAGACCCCAAAACTCTTATAACAGTCGCATAAGAACCAGATTTGGATCGAAGGACCAGTTTCTAGCTGTACCACAGTAAGGTCTATATGTAATTTCGGATCATAAAATTGGTAAATTTCGCGGATCGCCATGTCTGCGCTGTCATCACGCGGATCCTTTATGGCGCTAAATTATACATGCTGCGCAGGCGCACCGTTTTTCTTGCATTGAACCAGTTGCACGCAAATTGGGTTAGGTTTCTGAACTGCGTTGAAGACAATAATGAGTGTCAATCGTGTCGGGTTTCTTTGGGATTTTGTTAGTTTTGCTTTGTTTTTGTTGAGGGCTTGTTTGTCGGCGGATTTATAGAGTTTTTTTTATGGAGTATAAAACATGTCGGTTGGACAGACAATTCATAAACTTGACGCCTCAGCTCAATACAGTTTATGCCATTTCAGAAATAAAGATAACTAAATATCGAAACCTTGACATCAGCCAAAAAGCTCAGCAGAATTATAAATTACGAAACAGACGAGATACTTCTGAAGTTATAATGGCTCAAAGATATCCAATTCCCTACAGACCACCTATCCAATAAATACGTGGAAAAAACCACTAGAAAAAAACCGTCAAGCTTCATTTGCAAACGCCAAGTCAAGCGCGTTTCCTCCATATGATAAATAGAAATAAAAGCATATTTCCAATGCAACAGTTACTGCGGCTGTCCGAACTTCTCACAGAGGAAGCCATGTCGGAAGGGTGAGCTGGCCGCATGCAACCCGGTTTTAATTACCCCTGCTTACCCCTACCCCTCGGCAAGGTAATAAATATGGTCTTCGCACGCACTCATAGTATCTACTAGTCAATTGATGAATGTGCGCCAAAGGTTATGCATAATATGTGCTTTTGAAAAGTTGTTGACAATTTTATATTAGGCCTAGCAGACTGGAATGGAGGATTGTTTTATGGCTTTATGTTGAATGTTTGTTTATAAATTAATCTTTTACGGTGTCGGTAATTGCTTAGATACAAAAGAGTTGAAGAAAAACAGAGTAGATACCTAGAGCTTGCTCATCAGCTGATATTTAATATCGTGGGCCATTTACAAAGAAAACTATATCAACGCAAATGGGATTTAATATTCCAACAACAAAGATAAGAATGTAATTTGCTTGATTCACTTCCAAAAGCTCGCCTTTGTACATACGCTGTCCCGTTGTACATATTTGTATGTTTTTGTGTGTGCAATGAAGAACAAAAATGTAATTTTCAATTAGATATTGTTTGTAATCTATTTTTGGAGTTGGTGGTTTATCATATCTGAAATTTCATAATTCTATTCTAGTATCAATCTCTTTTGTACCCTGGGAAAATAAATCTTGCGAAATTTAAAATCTGTTATAATTTTGGTTGTTTAAGTCCAAGGAAGGAAGAGTATAGGATTCATCATCAATTAGCAAAAACAATTCAAATCGATTGTACTCCTAGGATCCGAATAGTAAATAATGTAAAATGCTTGAGCATCAAACAAAGCAGTATAATATCGACGGCCGGTGATGGACGACGTAAGCGCGATGCGCATAACTAGTTAACGCTCCATGCGTCGCCTGCTGTAATGATTGCACGGAACTAGCAACACCATGCTTGTAGAGGATATATCGGGATATTATTTGCAGAGCATGAAAAAATCATCAGATCAATTCCACACGCACAAAACGTTTTGGGAACACATTCATTGTGCGTACAATTCTTAACTCTTAATTTCAATTAAACCATTCACAGGCACTTTAGATCCAAGAGTTAGTCAGTCAGAAAGATGAAACTTGTCGCAAAGAACCCATGCAATAAAATATAAGCATTTTGTGCAAAATTGACTTGCGATAACAAGAATGCAATGACCAATGGCCTATTTACTGCAAGACCAAAAAAATGTTCTATGGGGTCACCTTTTAGTCTAACCGGCAGCTGAGTACCAGTATTTTACTTTAAACGACCTATCTGACCCTTATAACCCAGAAGCTAGGTAACACGATACCCTTTGACAAGGCTGGTGTCAGATTTTCTAGCTTCTGATTATCCGTGACGACTGTCATAGATATTCAAATGACAGCCGGCATTAACGGCTTAACGTGCTTTCCGATGCACGGAGAAGTCTTGGTATTTCATAGGTGATCACCCATCCACAGACTGATGGCAGGGCATGCGTCACTTTACCTTGAAGATCAACCCGTGAGGCAGTTATTATTTAGAAACAGTAAACTAATTGTAAGCTCCTAAATTCCTGAGTCTGTGTTTCTACATAGAAATCAGCCAATCTATTCTGTCAACATTTCACGGGTGGAGTGAGCACGAAGTGAAATGTCATTCTATCTTATTTGTGGATTGACAGCTCACTTCATGTTCACTTCACCTAAGCTTACACGGTGTGACATTTACAGAATCACCTTCTTTCCTCCCCGGACAGTCCTGTAATAACACAGGCACATAGTCCCTCTACTAATAACCCACAGTACAGTCTAATCAGGCTCGCATATTCATTAATGCCTGTCGAAAAACCACTAAGCCAGTAATAACGCGATCACTCCGAACTGAGATTTATATCAGTAGTAATTAAGAAATTATTTAACATACTTACAGCCACGACTGGCTTCCAGTGAATGATGATCATCAAGGAATTGATGGGGATTTTTAATTAGTGTGTTTTAGGATGAGAGATCAATATAGAGACTGTGGGCTCTAAATCATGTGTGATTTATGATTATGATTTTGCCTAAATGTATTTTGTGTTTGGAGCTGATTGTCATTGGAACGGATGCCAGGGGCTCCAGTAAATGAAGAGACTGATCAGCGGTAACGGATGTCAGAATTTTTTAAATATACGCTAGCATTCAAAAGTATTTGCCACCCAGAATGCATAAAACATGTATTTTGTAAGTTTTAATGTAAGAAACGACTTTATAGTCATTTTAATTATTTATTAGCAATTCCTTAAATATCACAACAATACTGTTTTTAAATTTTAAGCTCTATTATTATATCCTTTGTCTACCTTTGTTCTTAACGACGGACTCACAAATTTTACTTTTGAATGGTTTGTATGGGATTAACATGATCTACTGAAACGCGACGTGGACAATGTCAGTTTTGTCATTTCAGCACACGCTGTCGCCGATAGCATATCACTTTTCTTAGAACCCTAGGTCAGGTTTAGTAAGCTCATATAAAGTTTAAGCTCTTTAAGTAGATTCAGGACTTAAAAAAAAAAACAAGCGGGGCAGTCTTTGGAGACTGCCGATAGTAGCGATAACTAAGCGAAAGCTAAAGCGTTCGGTGACGATGACGCGAGTTCCATGATTTTTGTTAACCCAAAAAGTGATCTAAGCGCCTAAAGAAGTTTTCACTTAAAAAAAACTGGCCAAGTGCAAGTTGGTCTTGCGCACGAAGGGTTCCGTACCAAAAGCCGAAAAAAAACATGTTTCTTGTATGTATTCCCCCTTTTATTTTTCATTTTATTAAATTTTATAATTTGTTGTCATAGCGGCAACAGAAATACATCATCTGTGAAAATTTCAACTGTCTAGCTATAACGGTTCATGAGATTCAGCCTGATGACGGGCAGACGGACAGTGGAGTCTTAGTAATAGGGTCCCGTAGTTTTTACCCTTTGAAACCTAAAAACTACTTGGGTATGTATTTACAGAAACAAAAGCAAGTTTCTCGGAAAAATATTGCTGTTATTGCTACCAAGCTTTCAGTATAAAACTAAACCTAGTTTTATACAGATCAAACAGTAAGTATATGTCACCAGAAAATGGCAAACGCTGTGAGATTGTAAAATATCGCTTAAAATTGTAAACTATTTTTCCTAAATAAGACACGGATATGTTGGAAACTATTGAATTTGGATGGGATTTATAGTTTACAAAACGTATATATACAAAATTAGAATCTAATAAATATTTATCACAATCTTACATATACTGCAATTTTCCGGTGACATACATATGCAGAATTTCCATAAATTCTGCGACACGCACTTCTCAAACTTGGTCCCCAACACCCAACACTGGCTCATTGGCTCCAACAAACAATAAACAAAAACATGTTAGCAAAAATGTGACTCACGAACGTATTCGCTCCACCATAACCCTACTGAATAAAGAAGTCTGCTTAACTGTGACTGCGTTGAATATTAAAGAGACGCTTTCACTTAGTAAAGTTATATATTTCATGCCAAGTATGTAATGGTTATGGAGAATTACGTCAGAAGAAAATAGAGATACGATTCTTGTTCGTATCACATCTTATTTTGTTTTTGTTCTTAATAGGTAAGGGAGTAGTCCTCAGCCATTTCAAAGGTAGAAACATCAATAGAATGTGTTAAGGAAAATATTAGCATTTTCCAAACTACACAAAAAAATTCAGAATCATAGTTAAATTAGCCCTTTTCCTCGAAGTATGATTCACCTCAAATTCTCGGCCAATAGATGATTCACATAATAAGTGAAGTAGAGCGGAGTTTCCGCCAGTGTTTAACCTTCCGGCGGTCAAGGTTAAGAGGTCCGAAAGAGGTTTCACTGACAAAGACTTGTTTAGCCTTATTTGGTTCATAAATATTTACCCACTGTGTGGTATAGTCACGCGTGAAATAAGTGGGTACAGGTGAATGCAAAAGTGATCTTTAAACACAGGCATAGTTAGGGACTGTTTGGTACAGCCATTTATGTAAAGTCTTAAAAGGATGAGGCAAAGCCCTTGCCTATCTTCTGATATAGTAAAACTGCACATCGCAAGTTTTCTACTTTACCAAAATTGCAGGAAGTGAGTATTGGCATATTAACCTGCACAAATCCAAAGTCTTAGAAGAGATGTACTGAAGACTCACGGATAGGATAACACAATTAATACTTTGACTGATCCAAGAATTGGTTCCAGGACCCCGCACTAGGCAGAAGTGCTTGTGAGTGCGACAACAACTAGACCAACGTTTTAAACACATTGTAATTTAAATCTAATCTACGAAATAAATACAATAATTTGGGATTTATTTGCAATCATTAAAACATTTTAGTTTCAATCATCTGGCTGTAACATACTAAACATGACCAAAAATTGTTACAATAAACAAAAAAGAAACCTTTCCATAAAGGTATCCGCTTGAAAAATATCGCGTCCACATTTTTGGTCCTTTCGGTCCGCAACCCGTGCGCTGCCGCGGCGCGTAGGCGCGTCCCATTCACTCAATTTATGAATGAGTTCACTCCGTTCAGTCATTCACTCGCTCGCTAATGTCAAGGCCGTGGCGACACCTACGTTACGAGCTGTATAATATGGACAATATGATTTTTTCAGTTATTGTTTTGCGACTAGATAATAAGCTATGTTTTATGTGTACCTTATACCGCTGTGTGTAGTGTAATTGCTTGAGTGTTCTGTTCTTTTAGTGAAAATAAGCCAGTTGGTGAATAAGTACCATCACTTATGGAGGCTTTAATTTAATGTATCCTTGATTGAGCGATACCCATTATTGAAATTGAATCAAAATCGACACAAGCTCACCAAACACATTGTGTAAGAAATGGAAAATTGAAATCAGTCAGTACTACTCGGTACTAGTATTAATATATTGTTTTATTATTTTTTTTCGTCTATATTGTCCCGCAGCTAGGCAAAGGCGGGAGGCCTTTCAAGATTTTTTCAACGCCAACGCTTTCCAGATATTTTTTTCCCGAGCCACCTCAAGCTAACCTTGCAATAGGTGTCCAGGTCGTATTCAATTAGATTCCTATTTTGATATTTCAGGTATGTTTTAATTACTCGACATACACGTTAAGTTTAAATTCGTTTACATTTTAATGAATGTCGAGTGTCAACACTAAAAATATTTATTGAATTTTTATATCCCAACTCGCAGAATAATTGAGAATGTCACCATATTAACGAAGGCTTGTTTATTTTTTATTTGCACGTAATTAGACTCGGGACATACATACATACAGCGGCCTACGCAAAATTACAAGTCTATAAACTGGGCAACGTATGGCAATCGTAAGTCCGTAAGTCGGAACTTACGCAAGCCTGTACTACCCTTTAAATCGCGCTGTTTTGATAGTGACATACATGACACAAGCAAGAGTGTTTTTTTTTAATTCTGTGTACATGTCATGTTTTTTTTGGTCCTTGATAAGTTGTAGGGTTAAGGTCAAAGCCAGACAAAGTTCTTTATGTGTGTTAAGATAACATAAACGCGCGAGTTTTGCTACTGTTTATCATAGATTAATAAATGATAATCAAAATAATATTAAGTTAAGAAAAGGTGTCTTACCTTTTATAAATAAGCTAATAAAACATCTAGCTAGTACAAAGGTTGGTTAGTACAAAATTTTTCATATTTCTAAGGCACACTTGTATAAACCAGATTTATATTTTAACTGAAATAAAGAAAGGAAGATAGAGAGATATCTGTTATTTCTTTTTTATTTTTGAGCACATAAATCTTTATTTTTCTTTCTTTTAAATTAAGAGGCGCAACATTTTATTTTAGTTGCTTTTTGTACAAAATATTTTAGTTATGTATAATTTATGTGTGTCTATGTTTTCGACCGTAGGTATGGCACTCGTGGGCTGCAGCTGAAAATCAGCGTCAGGTGGCATACCTTGTGTTGCCATCTGGCATTATGCTGAGCTGAGGCCCTTTTTGGTTTTCATTATTGATTTTGTTTAATTTTAAGGTGTTTCTGTTCTTTATAATGACAATAAACACATTTTTGTTTCTTTGTTTTAACTCTGAATTGGTTGCTAACACGAGGATAAATAACAAATATTTTATAAATAATGGCCCCGGGTTTATGCAAGCGGGCCTAAAAGAGATTACCGGTAACCCTCAAAGACACACTACCTTTACAAAACATGTTCTACTTTGGTAACAACTTACGACAAGCATCAAACTAATTCACACAAAAAGATTTAATTCTAAAAAAATACAAAAAAAAAGGAAACAATTCAAATAAATAACGATCGAATCGCACCCAATATTAACCCTTAAACGCGTTGTACGGTCTAATGGAGGCCCATAAGTTGGTGCAAGTTAGCACCTTACTCCGGCTTCGCCCGCGCGCCGTAATGTAGATAAATTGATCGCTTCAATCCCTTATTGGATTAATATATGGTAATATGTTCAGATCGCGATAGCCAGAGCCGAGTTACGATTAAACAGTTTTTATGTAAGGCCGCCATCTTTGTTCGCAGCAGTCGGTATGTTGGTGGAGTGGTCCAAGGAAGAAAAAGAAGCGGTTTGAAAAACTCGATCTCTTTGCATGCAATTTTTTAAATTTTATTTATGTTATACCAATCGATTTGAGAAGAAAAGTGACTGTTTAAAATTTATAAACAGCTTGTCATAATATCGACAAAAAGCTGGTGAAATATTAAAGTGAAATTATGCAGAATATTTAAATGATTCCTTAACTTAATAAACAATTTCATACAATTGGAATTGTAAGCCGTATGGTAATACGGCTTAATCTGCTCCAGCTTAGGCAATTCAGCAAAAAAAACATCGTACTTAGTTACCGTAGCTGTGGCGATTCATACAGACTGTATCGTTTTTAGTCCATCAAAGATTTAAACGAGGCCAATGATAGAGCTGTACAAGTTGCCCAATACTGGTCGGTTAAAATTTAATTTGAGTTAATCGACACCAAAAGAAAAAGAAGCCCACTTTCACGTTCATCCATTAGACCAGCTATCTCCCCGGTTCCGCCTCTAACTTGTCCCACGCCACACGTGTTAATCATACCACTATGGTATTCGTGATTTTATGACAAGCCGCGAGTCTGCATAATGTGATCGGTTTTGTTTCTGAACGTTCGTGAGGTGAAACTATTTGAACGTGATAGATGGACGCTTCAGTGAATGTCAGGCTGTGGTGCGAAGCCAGAATACGGACGTTGTTGTGGAAAAGGGACGGGCAGAATAAAATTATTTGTGAAGGTGACACAACTGTGTGTATGGAAAGGATGATAGATTTTGTAGAAGTGAAACCACATTGTTTTCTAGAAAAACCAAAACAACAATTTCCTGGAATGTAATTCCCCGCAGGAGTATGTGCTTCCTGATAGCTGCAACCTGAACTAAGCAAAAGCTAAAGCGTTCGGTGACGATGACGCGAGTTCCATGATGTTTGTTCACCCACAGCGTTCGGTGAAAATGACGCGATTTCCATGATGTTTGTTCACCCAAAAAATACACATATATACACAGTAGGTATACATATAGCTCATGGAAAGCGATCGGTGATGATGAGGCGAGTTCCATGATTTTTGTTAACCCAAAAAGTATTCAACGCGCCTAAAGAAGTTTTCACTTCACACACAAAAAAAAACATTGCACTTCTACACAAACCATGCAAGGCGAAGGAGACATCACAAAACCTAGACACAAGAAACTCGCTAAGACAGTCCAAGATCTGAGAGTTCAGAAAGCTATAAAACCAAAAATAGAAGAGATTGATGGCATTTTATCTACCATAGACAAGACATGCATGGCAATAGAAAGTGTGCTCGGTGTCAAAGGTGACTTAATGTCACTTTATGAATACTTGAAACAATGCTCGTCTGTCTGTCCAGGGGGCACACAAAACACACAGACAATATTAATATAAAACAATATTATCGTGTTTTTTCTAGTTTTAATGGGCGGAATTGAAATTTATGTGTTAGTTTTAGACCCCCGGTAGTGTTAATATTGCTTATTTAATGTTTGGGTGTCGAAGAAAGTTGTTAAAGAAATAGCTGAGAATTTGGGTCAATGTTGATAATTTGTTGGTTATTGTTTTATTTATAAATATTTTATTTTGAGTGTCGTGATGTCACCCACAGTCATTGTAGGATTTTATTCTTAGATTTTGTCAAGATTTTGTAATGTTTTTATTAGTGAAATGGTATGTGTGAATAATAACAACCAAAAGTTCCAGTTATGCATCTACTTACTATTTGTAAGTTAGTACGATATTTGTGAACCAATCGTAACAAAAAGAAAATTCATTGCGAGTAAGTGATGCGCCTCACAAACATTTCCCAAAAAAAAGCAGGTAACAAACTGATAAACGACTTGATACACTTTGTTCCGAATTCATGAATCCAATAAGAGAAGCCGAAATAACCTCAAGAAGAAAAGAGGAAAACGAAGAAATATCCTTAAAGTTTGTTCAATAAACAAAGCGAGGCGAGATCGCAGGAAAAACGCTTTCGAGCCACATTGCAGTACATTTTATACAAACGATGACATAAATACTCATTTTCGGCAACAATATCCGATATTGAGTGAGGCCTGTCTTCCCAGGAATGAGCTGATACAATGTCGGCCAAAAATTGGGGTATAGCTTAATTTTTTTGTTCGGTGAACGTATCCGATATTTTCCTTTTCGATATCGTAAATTTTTTGGCAATTGCGCCATGAATATGTGATGGAGGCTTCTGTGTTCTATTTTTGAATTTATTTACTCATGTGGTAAAAATAACATGTGGTGTATTTTTTTCTAATTTTATTTAAGTACACTGAAAATTCTCTATTCTCTCAAATTAAATAAACATTCCAAATTCCTCTTTTCTTTTTTAATTTTGCTTTCCGACCTTTTCTTTTTAAGTTGATTCAATACTTCTGTTCCTCAGTATTCCTCCAAAATATAAAAGCCATCATCCAAGAAACAGAAAACACGGGCATAACCGTCAAAAATGTTCACCAAAAATATTCCAAACAATCGAGGCACTGAAGTAAATTTTTCGTTCCGCCAGTGTACTCATTCATGTTTATTCACTGGCGCACCCCATCCTATACATTTATCGGTTTGCATCCGAAGCTACGTGGAATACTGGCCGAGCCATGAGTCTTATTCGTCTTGCATTTAACTTTACACTCTGGCCATAAGTAAGAAAACTTAGTGCTGGTAAGGGTGTATGAGTGATGGAATGAATGGGGGTGCAGCGAATTACTTAGGGGTTGCTGCGGGTGTTGGGTGCAAGGGAGAAAACGATAGTTCGATCGCGTATTCTTATCAGATGGTAAGAAAGATTACCTAGTTAAATTACTCTGTTCTATGTAGAAAATAACTTTGCTGATGTCCTCTAAATATTAGGGTAGTACAGACTACACGTCAAACTGAATATCCAAGCTTACTCGTATCTGTATAGAAATCGAGGCCAGCTTATCATCACCATCATCTTCCAGAAGCCCTATTTGCCGATTGCACCACTCTCTTTTCTGTGCCAATCCCCACGCTCCTCTGCGACCCTCACACAGGTTCCATGATGACAACAATTTAGCCAGCTTATACCTCCAAACAAATATCATGGGGCATTAGTAAATAATTACTTTTGGGTGCTATTACTAATCAATTTTGTTTTGATTGCATTGAGTCTTCTCTGGGATATGTCAGAATAAGTTGTAATTTTATTCAGCAAAATCTCAAAAAAAAATAGCTTGGTGAATAAATTATAAAATGCAGTATTCTCATCACATGGCATCATTAAAAAAAAAACCACTTGAACCACGTCTCAGAGCCCTCAAGTCGCGACCTACGCGCCCTACATACAACGCGCCCATCCAAAGCCATCGGGCTGGTATCGGAAAACAATAGCAGACGACCGGTATCGTACTTATTGCTCGCTACGCTTCCACCGCACTTGCTGCACTAACCCACTGTTTATGTATTTAGGTGAGTATGAATATCTTTAACTAAACCAGAAATCAAATAGTCCTAATGGAACTGAAAGAAGTTTAGTTAAGATATCTTATTGGTCCTTCGAGCCGGATAGGTGCATTCTTTAGTTTGCATAATCAGTGTGCCTAGCCTTTTCCTATTTTGGGGTCGGTTACAGGCCAGTATGTTATATGGAGCCACTGCCTATCTGACCTCTACATCCCATTAACCAGGTAATACGGAACCCATAGGCAAGACTGGTGTCAAAGTTTCTGGCTTTAGACTATCCACAACGGCTATCAAAGATGTTTAAACGATAGCCGGGATTTTATTTTCATGAATGCCCCAAAAAATCTTGCGTTTCGGGTATTGCTAACTAAACTTAACTGACACTCCTTCTAAGACGCTAAGATAAACTAATACCTAAGTTATACTGCCGCTTTTTTTTGCTTTTCATAGATGGGAAATCATTAAATGACTCCTTTCGCTCTGGGCGGAGCAGAAGGGAGTGTCAGACTCTCTGAATAAAACCCATCCGTGTTCCTCCTAATGCTCTTTTCGTTTCAGGGCCGCGGTGACTCTTTCGAACAAATTCCGCAACCCTGGAAATTATACTACCCACAGCATGCTTATGTGATCTTTGTTTTCAGCTGAACTTAAGAACCCATTTTAATGTTTGATTGTAAACGTTAAAAATAAAAAAGGGAGCGTTCAAGTATTACGTAACGCAATTTTTGAAGATTCTTGACCCTCCCTCCCCCCATGTAACGCACCGTAACGTATATCTGTACCCCCCTCCCCCTCCCGAAACTTTACGTATCATGGAAGTGACAATTTTTACCTAAAAGTCACAATTATGTCTACTACTCTCATGTTACCAAATTGTTTAATTAATAAATGTCATTTCAAGAAAAATATTGATGTTTATTTTTATTTGGCAAAATGACTACTGTTTAGTGACTGTGTAACTCGCAAATATATGTTAATCAGCTAGCGTTAAATTAAAAAAAAAAACAATGTTACGTAACGCGTTGTTCGAACACCCCTCCCCCCAAATTGCGTTACGTAATACTTGAACATCCCCTCAAAGGTGATTTTGATCATTAAGATTTCAGTGAAACATTAAAACGGTGTGTGTAATTTTAATCTCAATCAATTAAAACCATATCACGTGGACAGAACCGCGGACTAACCTAGTAATTATTAATTAAATTACTGTGCGCCAAGCCAGCGCCAGCGTACGAACGGGAAACGCATGACACATATGATTTACTTGCAGTTTTTACGTCAGTGAGAAGCAAGGCAGGCTATGATTGACAGCAAAATGATCGTACGGTCTCACAGTTGCGCATGAGTGGCGTTATACGTCAAAGTCAGGCGCATCCGGGCGGCGAGACTATCTCACGGTGTGCCGTTGTAGCTGCAAATGATGGATTTGAGATATTTTTGTAATAAATGTTTATTTGCTTAAGTTACGTTTTCGTGACCAGGATTGAGTTGGTCGAGTGCCTTCGTATAGCCAACGTTAGCATTACATACTACGTCTCTTGTTTGAGAGAACTTTCTGGAGCTATAATATTTTTTTTACTTTCGAAGTTCATATTATCAGCGTGCCGTGGTTCCATTAGAATAGGTCTTGAAAGCCTTGTTCTTGATTCAAAGGTTATTTTTTTAAATACGTAAAACATTGTTATTTTAAAAATTGCAAGTAAAATTCAAATTCATGTTTTTAAATTATGATTGGAATTGGAATCAAAGAACTGGGAGCCGTACTTCCACTAGCTCATTGTAGCTATTATACCTGCTTGCTTGAAGCAAAAATAATATTATTTGAAAAAAAAAAACACAAAAAAAGTTACATATTATTCATTCACTTACATATAAATTGAATAAAACACACAACACAGCATTGAAAAGGGCATTACGTAAATATAAACTAAATTCAATGAAGCCTTGTCACAGGAGTTAGGTCTTATTTTCATAATTACCAGCTGTTGTTAGTGTCGTGCATTTTGAGCATTGCTACATAAATCCATAATAAAATACTGCTGGAAAACTACATAAGAAGTGCGCTTCAATTGTGCGCCATCGATCATGCGTCCGCGCATACAATCATTCGCTTTTTATTCGCTCTCCACTCAATCATAAATCAAGTCGATGATTGAACCCTTTGGACGGGTAACTTCACGCTACATCCTTATCAGGGTAGGTAGGCTGGTGAGTGACAGTAATTGTGGTGGTCGGACGGTGGATATCCTTGCTGAGCCACAGTTAATGGCATCAAAAACTGTTATGAAATTATGTGTGTTAGCAATGATAAGGTAGTTACACTAAGTATCGCTTATCCAGCATTTTATGTTTTACTTTTCAAGTCATTGTTTTTGCTAACATAGTGGGCTTAAATATGACTTATTGCACCTTAAGAAATAAAATTACTTTCTAGATTCTAAGTATGTATAGTGCGTACTATAAAAGCCCAAACATGAATAATTTATCTATTGTAACTGTGTGACTAGTTAAAATATGTAAATAGGTTACCTTTATAGCTTAATACATGCAGTTGGAAATCTAATGGATACATCTGAGAGTCATGTTTACTTGCATCACTTTGCACGCGAGGATTTCCTGTCTGAACACTTGGAACTCATAAAATCGCAAAACAGAAGTATACAAAATTATGACAAGCAGCTGGGCTTTGATAGATACTTCATGTTTCCGATACTCCATATCTTAATTTGGGTTCTGTAACTCAATATTAACTCTGTAACTTATTTTTTGTATACCAAATTTTGTAAAATCATTATTTGAAAAGAGTAACTATGGAGTTTCTTGTCCGTTCTTCTCCATAAGAATCTACCTTTCCGAATGGACAGTAGAGTCACTTTATTAATGTAATATTATTATTTTACTGAACTGTAAATGCTGACGTTCAAAAGTGCCGTTTAATGGCCTAATTGAAATAAACGTTTTGACTTTGACTTTGACAATAGCAAAAAAAAAAAGTAACCCTTCTAGGATGACTTTTTCATCCGCCCGTGAGTATTAGAGAAGTTGAAATCAATTAAAGATGTTTAAACATAATATTAGTTTTTGTGATTACAAACTTACATTTGGAACGACCTTTTTTTATTTAATTTTTTAATTATGGGTTTGCTCTTGACTCTAGTCTAGGTCATATATGACAGAGACAAAGTCGACGGTGAAGCGAGCTTACCCAGAAGAAGCCTGTTCACTCTAATTTTGAAGAGATTAGGGTTGTATGCGTTCGGAAATACAGACCTTGACATAGAACGGTATTTCTTTGATCATGTGTTTTCAGCTGCATAGTTTAGTTGGCTCTTCAAACCAGATTTAAAAAATCACGTTTAGTACAATCTCGGCCCCTCAACCCCTAAAAAATATTTGTTTCCTCTCAACCCTTAAACATAGTTCACACTCGACCGCCAGGGGGTGAGACTGAATTTCCATACAAAGGACAAGTGGAGCTCGTCCACTTTCGACTCCTAGTTCGGTAAGTACCTAAAATTAATATTTTGGTACAGTTAAGACAAAATACAAGAATTTATATTACACAAATAAACGAGCAATATTAGAGAACGATTAAAGAAGAATTATTTATTTATTTAGAGCAACCCATATCATATCAAAAATTTAAATAAAATGTATTGCAATACCTCTTTACTTTTATAGGCCATGTCACTTGGATAAAAGCTCGAGCCACGCAGTTTTATTTCCTACAGAACCCTCATAATGTTTTGTAGTCCTCCGCATTCCAGTTCAGCCAGTTTGTTAAATAAAACAACGTTATATTTGCAATCATTTGAAACTAATGTTGCTCGTTCCTGCGCGTGCGGCTGTGTGGTCTGTCAGGTGCGTTCTAAAGGTCACAGGTATTAGCGGCCCTTTGATCCCAGTTTATCGGAAATAATCCTGGATGGAGGCAATTTAATGTGGGAGTTGATAGCTGGTGTGAATGAGTTTTTTGCATTTGTATGATTGGATGTGAAGCGTTGAAATAAGTGAGAGTGAGAAGAGCTTGAACGTTGAACAATGGTAAGTTACCTAATTGTGGGAAAGAAAAGGCCTTCGCCCCAACCGCCGCTACAGAAGAAGACGCCCCAGGCGTCCACCGTAGGCGCGGGCCTGCGGACGGCAAGCGTTAGGTGGCTCGCTATCCGATCACCACCAGACCCCGGTCGATGCGCGTTGCGTTCCACGCGCGCGTCAAAGAGATGTCAGCATGGGAGACGGGGCCCGCTACTGCCAGGGTTGCGGAATTTATTCGAAAGAGTCACCGCAGCCCTGGAACGCAAAGGGCTTTAGAAGAAACACGGATGGGTTTTAGTCAGTCTGACAAGCCCTTCCGCTTCACGCAGAGCGGAAGAAGTCATTTGATGATTTCCCATACTTAAAAAAAATGGTACCTAATTGTACAATAGGTTTCATCGTCGACATCTTACTGTTTTTACTGATAGATACTTGGAATACTGGATGATAGTAAGTACCGATATGAAATGCCACCGAACATATTTAAAGAAGTGTATCGCACATGGCAAATCTTTCATTCTTGACTAGCTATGTATGTATGTTATAAAGAAGCAAAATTGGTTGTTTGTTGGGTGTAATCTCTGGAATTATTAATCCTACTAACTACCGCCCGCGTTATTGTCGAAATTATCCCACGGGAACATACTCCCGGGATGAAAAGTATCCTATGTATTATTCCAGACTATAATCTACCTCTCTGCCAAATTTCATTAAGAGCCGTTCAGCTGTTCTGACGTGAAAGAGTAACAAACATACAAACTTAGTTACTTACAGTTAGGTAGGTACTTACATACAAACTTTCGCATTTTTAATATTAGTAAGGATTAACTGATAGAAGCCATGAGCTCCTTTTTATTTCAGAAAAATATACGGTTTCTGTAGGATAAGCCATTGGAAATTAATGATATAAGTCATAGTACACATTATAGAAAGGCACAAGACCGAGTAAAGTGTTTTAAGCACGGGCACTTGTTCCTAAACGGATTGACGTTAAATCCGATCAGAACCAACCACACGTTCAAAATACAACAACTTCCCATGTAAATTCAATACACACGAGAATCAATCAAACAATTTGTTCAGCGCACAAACCTGCGCACTAAATCGATCAGAGAGACACCATCTATTACAGCGGCTGCGCAGGCGCAATTATAACGTGCGTAATTGGATCCCGCGGTAATACGAGACATTGTAATACAGTTCTGATTGCTTTTCAACTTGTTTCTGATGTCGATCTATCCTGTGGGAGAATAGGAATGGAACATCACGGTTGTTTTCCCAGAAGGGGTGGGCAGAGGTTTTAGCTCGGCTAAATAATAACAGCCACACGGGTCGATCTTCAAGGTTAAGCAACGCTTGCCGAGGTTGATCTGAGGATGGGTGACCGTCTTAATATACCGAGACTCATCCGTGCCTCGGAAAGCACGTTAAGCCGTTGGTCCTTTGTAGATCTTTGGCAGTCGTTACGGATACTCAGAAGCCAGATAATCTGCCACCATTGAGTACCGTGTTACCCAGTTAATGGGTTGTGGAAGTCTGGTAAGAATTCCTAATGAACAAGCTTAACCTTTGAACGCCAATGTCACGTATACATGACAAGCAAGCGCATGCCCTGTACGCCAAACGTCACAAATATGTGACAAAAAGTTCGGCGAATTTGTGGCTTGGCGTCGGGGGCACGCCGATACGTTTATGCTCTAGAAAGGTTAAAATACTTTGCTTGTCTTAGGAAACGAACCTAAGACCTTAAGCTCGTATATTTTATTGATTGATATTATATCTATTTATCTGTTTAATGTGTTGTGTTTCAGGGGTTGTTTTAAAACATAAACAAATTGAGGTTTCCTTTCAACTACGAAATACCGTATTACAAGTTATTGCGAACTACAATGCTCTATCAACATGGTCCTGATATAGATGATAGCATAGCTGTCTCCTACATCAAACAATAATTAGCGCAACTTAATTAAAAACTTGTAGATCCGTAAAAGGAAAGCAAGTCTTAAAATTAAGTCATTACATTTGATGATGGGTACTCAAACAAGAAAGTATTGCCATGAAAAAAAAAATATAATCAACTAACTACGCGGCTAAAGATCTAAGGAATGAGTGAGTGTTGCCAGAACAAAAACGGAAGTACTAAATAAGTTTACTATCTTAATTAATGGCTGTTCTACTTGTATCATTCGTCGTTTTATTTATCATTGGACATTTGATAGTTTTTAAGATTATTTCGCATGTCGAACGTGGTTCATTGCGTGCGGTTAGAAGAACCAAACAATATATAGGTACTATAAGTATCAATAAGTCTTGTTAAGTGTGTTCATAAACTGAAAGATAGTGATGCTTTAATTTAATTTGTATATGTCCTGCCCTTTAATGTATTACTAGATAGTGTAGCTATTTCTAAACTAATGAATGATTAGAATACAATAATAGGGAAATAACGAATGTTTCATTTTTAATTATGAGCGTCTTTCTTTCTCAAGTCTGCCTAAGAATGTAATAAATAATCCTCAAAGATGAAGTATTTATTAACCGCCTAGAAATCCGAGCTCTCACCAGTCGGATTAAGAGCAAAACACCTATCACTCTTCGTAAGCACGCTATACATTATCGCCTATCATCTCATAACGTCTATAAATTCAATCTGCTACCATCATGATTTTCATTGCCATAACTCGCGGAGTCGCGAATCATAATTATTAATTATGGCCCGGGCATCGAAGCTGCTGCCTGGTTCAGTGACCGCCCCCGCCGCGGCTGATCCGCTATAGATCAACGTCGACAGTTCGGCATCTCATCGCTACACGAACAGAGGCCGCTACTAGCCGCCGACTGACGGTGTGAAGTGAGAAGCTCCACTATATCACGGGAGAATAGATTTGCTGTACAACCACACGCTTTAAGTGTTCAGTAATGCTTGAAGACCTGAGGCTCTAGACAAACTACCATTCTACCAGCGTTAGCGATTGGCGAAATGCCAAAATTTAAAAGACTCATCACATGACATTTTGATAGTACTTGTTAATTCCATATATTTTTGACTTTGACAGCCACCTTCACCTCGCTACCGCTGACAGTTGATATGTCACTTGTATTTGGACAAAGTGACATTCAGCGATAAGCAACAATCTATGGTCGAGAAACCCGTGTGGCACTGCGGAAGCGCATGTCCCAATACATTTTGGTTTCCTCAACAATCGATTGCTGAATAATTTCACTGTAACTTGGCGCTTTGGCTTCGCAATCTTCCTCAAAGTAAACCAAGAGAACGACAATGCCGAAATTCTCTTAAAGTGTCTAAAAAGTTTCCAAGTTTATTTGAGTTTCAGAATGAAATTGCAAACAGGGTAATAGAATGACGATTTTGTAGATAATCTTAATAGGTGAGGTCTATCGACTTTGTCTTGGTTTCCGTCATGTCCTAGGCGACCACTGAAAAGCAACGCCGTGCTGTGGGTCCCCCACGGCACAGCATTATGCTGAGTGGAAGCTCTTTTGCCACAACCACGACATCCATCTACTTTATTTATACTCAAACTTTTATTTTTTTTCTTACTTAGTTTTTTACTTGTCTTTACTAACATAATTTAAGAACTACTAACACTATCGTTTAGGGTTTAGTTTAAGCAAAATAAACTTGTGTATGTATGTCGTTTTGTGGCAATTAAATACTTTTTCTTTTCTTTTCTTTCTATCGCGAACAAGCTTATGAAATCACTCTTTAACCTTTTGAACGCCATTGTCACGTAAACATGACAAGCAAGCGCGAGCCCTGAAAGCCAAACGTCACAAATATGTGACAGAAAGTATTGCGAATTTGTGGTTTGGCGTCGGGAGCACGCCGATGCGTTTATGCTCTAGCGTTCAAAAGGTTAATTAACAACACATTTCCTCCAAGCTCCAAAACAGCACCTGAACCATCCATTACCAAACTCCCCATAGATCAAAGTAGCACAGCATCTCATCATGCCATAAACCGGGGCAGCGCCGCGCAGACGAGACTACGTTAATATTGAGCACCTTAATACGCCGCTATCGACTGAGCACTATCAGCCGCCTATGGATACCCCTGAGGTAGGTGTCCATTGTTGTACGGGGAGGAATGGGGAAGAGTTTCAGTCAAGGATTGAATTAAGCTTTGTTGCTACTTGTAGGCAGTCATTTGGCAATGAATTCCGTCATGGAAACAGAGGAAAGAGGGACCTGCTTCGATAATGGAGAAGGAGGCCCCTGTATAAGAGCATTAACTATAACGTTGCTGCTGCTGGGACATAGCCTTCCTCTTTAGTGTTCAGTGCGAGTTTGTAGATTTTAGATTTATGGCTTTGGAGTGGTTCTGGGACGTGGCAATGGTTTCCTCACCAGGTATTCATTCACCGTTTTGAATGTATGCTGTACTGGAAAAATGATAGTTAGATAAATACCAAAACGAGCAATTTATTTTACATATCTTAACTTTGCCATAATCGCCACGCTTGGCAGTCGGATTGGCAATCGCAGTGTAGCTGTTGCAATGCATGGAGAACCAACCCTTGGGGGAGGGGTATGGCCAGTAGTGGACGTGTTTTTTTTTTTTGGTTTATGATGATCTTGGCTTTTCATGACTGCTCTGTTAATCTACTTATTATATTAATATATGGATTCCACAAACATTATAATAATACCAGCTAGAAAAAGATCATAAGACCCAAACCTATCGCCGCACTTCCATACATGGCCAATTTTTCCTCTGGAGATATAATTCCGCCGTTAATACGGCGACTGTTCCCAGAAGCAGGGCAATCAGTCTGAAGAGGGCTTCAGAGGCTGTTGGCTCCATGATCGCACTTCATTACAACGAGCTCCTTTAGATATCGGCACCTTCAGACGCGCAGTCGTTACTAGCAGCCGCCTGACGATGGAGCGGTGTGTGTCCACTGTCGAACGGTCACAATCCGACTAATCGTACCCTTACGATTAGTCGGATTGTGAACACAGATAAGAAATATAATTACAGAAATAAATGTAGTTTACCATTACGATCTGCCATCGGTTTTGGTATAATAATGCTCGACAGATGTTTTGTTTTATTTTGACATTGAATCGAGATCCAATTAGACTTTTCTCCTAAAGGCTTTTTTTTTTTTTTTTAAGGATGGGAAATCATCAAATGACTTCTTCCGCTCTGGGTGGAGCGGAAGGGCGTGTCAGACTCTTACTGACTAAAACCCATCCGTGTTCCTTCTAAAGCCCTTTGCGTTCCAGGGCCGCGGTGACTCTTTCGAACAGATTCCGCAACCCTGGCATTTCTCCTAAAGGCTACGCTCTATATTGCGACTTGTACGAGAATTTTCGTACTTAAAAAGCGTTCAAATTTAAGCCGCAATATCATTTTAGTGACATTCAATGTCAGAAACTTGTCAAATGTAGGGGAATTAGATAGGTTTTCGACTGTGTGCGACTTCGATGCGAATGCGAACCCTAAAGAAGGGTACAAGAATTGCCGCTCAGATTGCTATTCCGGTATTACTGCATTGTAAGTTTAATTGAATTTATATTATAATCATTGGTATCCTTGACCGAAAACTAGAAATCATCAACAATCAAACCTGAATCTAAATAAACAAAACACTGAATTGAATCTAACCACGTCCATCTGTACGACACATTCACGTCAGTACCAATTTTAGGCCACCAACTCATCGCATCGTAACATCCCCAACTAAAACCGTGCCTCCCAATAATGGACACACGCCAAACAATGTCCGCGGTATCAGATGACGAGGTTAGCCCGACGCCGCATGTTTATGGACACAATCTAATTTATTAGACGCCGAGCGCAGATTACGGCCTGCCTCCTTGCCTGCTTACCATCGTTTTGTTGTAGCCCTGTTTTATCTGAGATCGGATTCGCCGGTACAGTGTTCAAGGATCTTTTTTTGCGTGAAAGTGATTTCAGTTGCACGCGAAAGGGAAAATTGTGTGTTTCTATTAGTTGTCGCTGCGGTAACGTGGGACTCAGGTAGGACGACGGGTTTCTTGTTTAATGGGTTCGGTTTAAACGCAGCAAGAGAACTTAAAGAACAACAAGGAAAGTGACTAAAACTATTTGGAAGCATACCTAGTATTTTTGGATAGTGGAAGAATCCACACATTTAGTAGAAAGTTTAATTTTGGCTCTTTAAATCTCAATTTTCGCTAACATAGATATGGTTAACCATCAGTGACAATATCTATGACCTCTGGCAAAAACGATCACCAGTTAGCACTTACAATGTTGACAACCCAGAAAAGATTTCAATAAACTATGCAGATTGAATCCAGGATTCTATTGATCAATCCTATCGACCCGACCAATAACATAGAAATATAAATTCACACCCAACCATAGCCGAATTGACATCCAATCATAACACAGCAATAAATTGCGACAACAGTACAGTCTCAATTCTAAAGTTAATTCCACAGTCTTAATACTTGCAAACAGTTAGATCAAAACCGGTACCTGGTACCAGGAGTCCATGACTATCGTAGGATTCGATAATTAATATGCTAATGGCACAGCTTTGCCCACCCTTGCGTACGTGAGAAGCATGATGGTGGAGGCCAAAGAATATGTAAAGGTTTTAGGAAGTGATTACTGTTTCATTTCATTTTGCCTAGCCTTTTCCCAACTATAATGGGGTCGTTTTCCAGTCAAACCAGATTCAGTTCAATACCAGTATTGTACGTGGAGCGCCTGCCTACCAGACCTCCACAACCCATTAACTGGGGAACAAGGTAGTTCTTGGCAAGACTGGAGTCAGATTTTCTGGCTTCTGACAATCCGTAACGACTGCCGGGGACATCTACAAATGACAGCCGGGACCACCGGCTCCATCCTTTCCAAGCCACGGAGGGAACTCAGTACGTTAAGATGGTCACCCATCCACAGACCAACCTTGGCAAGCGTTGCTTAATCTTAAAGATGGGCCCGCGGCTGTTATTCTTTAGCCACGAGCTCCTCTGAATTTCGTCCATCAAATAGTTACCAAGTGATGGTATCTATTTGATTTGTATTTAAATAACAACAACCTGCCACCACTTGGTTCCTGATGAAGATACTAGTTTAGCTCTGTCTCCTTATGCAACGGTAAGTTTCTCTACGGATAATACAAACGTTTTTCTCTGCGTTGATGGGTTTACATATCTATCCATCCATGTTCTCGCATTCAGAAGCAGTTTTCTCGCAGCAGTGGTACTTTTTTGTACCAAAGGAATAGCTTAAACCCCGTCTTAAATTTCTGCAAATTCTACACTTTTCGTTTCGTTAAATCATATTGATAACATCCGAAATAAATGTCCTTAGTTACGTATTTTAATTTTCAATTATTGTTTATGAAAAAATATTGAATCATGCATCTCTGCGACACCGTCAAGCTAGGCATTGCACTGTACAACATCGATCATATTATTACAGATCTATGCACACTTATTTGCGTGCGCGCGCGCAGAAAAAACGTCATAATTTACGAGCAGCACGCTGACGTTTGACTGACAGACGATGTGTAGTGAGCCATGAGAAACGAACACACAGACACACAAACAGCGTTGTTTTCCAACCATGGTGCATAATTGAAATCTAATAACAGGTGCGGAAACACGGCAATCGGTAATGATTGCTTTACGATTGTGAGAATATGATTTATAAATCTGTTTTCATCCGGAAATGAATTTAGATTATGTGGCGCGCCTTTGATTGCTTGCTGCGGGTTGGACCAGTTGTTCTAGTTGTTACAATAATAATTAGCGGCCCTCTAGGGCTATGTTATGTTATGACTACAAAACATACACTAGAAAGTGTTGTGAATAATTGTAGACTTTTATATAGCAATACAATTAAAACGAGGGCCGCCCAGTGTGAAAAGATACCGCCATCTACATCTACCTTGTATTGTTCAACTGTTAGGGCTTGTATTCTTGACAATCTTAGGTAGCTGAAGAAAATTGAAAAGTGTGACCGTCAGTTTATCAATATAATACCATTAATACTTTTTTTAATATCAAAACTTTTACAGTTTTTATACTTTGTAGTGTTTTCTTTTTATTTGGAAGTCGGTTGTATTTTTTTGTAAAAAAGTTTTTTATTTTTAATTTTTTAGTTCTACACAGGAAAGTAAAACATGCAATTTCGTTTACTTGGATGATATATTTTCTACTTCCTCCAGCTATTTTGATTTAAAAACCAAACTACTGAACCAGTTTCAATAAAATGGGACTAATTGGAACGTATATCCTTTCACATGAAAGAAGAACTTTTGAAATCGGTTCATACATGACGCAGTTACGAGGTAACAAACAAAAAATAACCACCGAATTAGGAACCTCCTCCTATTTTTGAAGTCGGTTAAAAAGAGGCGAGTGAGACGCGAAACAGTAGATATATGAATGTAGATGTCATAAAGACTTGAAGAGTAAGAGGACGATGATTCAGTTTTCAAGACCTGCAGCCAATGCGACCTCTGCGCTGCCACGGACGATGTCGTGAAAGTTCTGGGGTGACACGGAGATGGTCCGTTATAGTTTTTTATTATGACATTGTGAACTATGGAGCTCATGACTAAATAGCCGAAAGGAACGATCTTCAAAGTTAAACATCGCTTGTTGCCGCCGGTCCATGGATAGGTGACGTCGTTACGGAACGCCAGAAGCCAAAAAATCTGACACCAGTCAGTCTATACGACGATGCGAAAGCGGTGCACATCTTTGGGGCGCAGGCTCCGGACCACCTCCAACACCATCCTGAGCGTATTTGCGATCAGGTTTGACTGTCAGTAAATTAACCATTGTTATACGATTAGTGTAATTAACCCAGCATAGTTGTGAAAAGCCAGCAGCCCTGCTACGACGTGCTAACTAATGACATCCAATTCCGATGACGTAAACGGGATAGTGCTATTTGCTATGTATAGCTCCGTCTCCCTCTTAGAGCAGAATCATAATCGTTTTAAGACGAGTAGGACCCCTGATCGATTGACAAATGGGTGGTCGATGGAAGTACCAAAAAAGTTTGTTAAAAAAGAATGACTTTACTTGACAATCCAATTCAATTAGTACCCTCGTACCAATCACTTACCTATCAATTATCAGTAATGTTGTATCGTCAGTTACAAAATGGATTGTTGTCATGTTACATGAAATCGTGACACGAGCCTAATCTCTTATCAGTTGATCGTCGACATTGATACCAGTAATCATATTTACATAGTATTTATAAATAGCTCGCTTATGTAGACCAATGGAGCAGGGTATTTGAATTTATTTGTATGGGAACAACGAAATAGTAATCAGGTTTGCGGAGTTCTGGTTTAAGAATTATGTAAGGAGATTCTGATGGTAATAGTGATTTGTCATTACATCATGGTGTAATATCACGCTAGCATTCCCCGAAGGGTAAGGCAGAGCTGTATTATAGGCAGTACATCCATATTTTACAAATGATATAATGAGGCATCCTCATTGTAATATGGGGCGAGCTTGATCGGGCGTATTTAAACCTTGGGCCGATATTTAGCACACCCTAATAGAAAGTCCCTGCGCCTGGTGATGAAAAGCACCGGACACTGCTCACTCAACAAACCCTTCCACACAATACGAATAATGGATAACCACAGGTTGCCTTAAACCAACTCCAGTACAAATGCTGTATCCATTAATCGGCATTGCACCCCCAGAAATTCGCAGGACTATAGCAAGCCGTATAGAAAGGGCAAAATTAGAAAACGACTCACGCCACCCAATGCACAATTACAACTTAAGACTAAAAAGCCGAAGAAGTTTTCTTGGATGCGTGAGTCCATCTACCGGCGAAACCTTCTCGGAAAGATGTGAACTTTGGCGAAAGAAGTTCAAACCTCCTGATTATTTCATCGGGCCCTCGCAGAACCTTGGGAGTTTGCAATAGACTCCGCGTTCAGGTTGGCCGCACTAAAGATAACCTCCTCAACTGAAGGTTATCGGATGGCTCCGATCTTCAGTGTTTGTGCGGCATCTCTCCGCAGTCTATGGCCCACCACATCTTGTCTTACGCCGCATGCCTATCATAAACGCAGGAGCTTATGGCTGGACCAAACATAATTTGATAATTGTATTTGCCACCGACACGCTAAGAAGAAGAAGGACAGTCCTTTGAGGATCAGCGCAACTGTATCCTCCACCTTCATGGAGGATACAGTTGCGTTAATAATCATTTAAATAAAACATATGTATATCCTGAACAAGCTGAGCAATCCAATGTGCTTCGGATAGGCGGTGGGCTGGTAAGCTTGACGTTCGCCAAGGCGTAGATAGATAGAATTAAAAAAGCCCCATAATATTTTCGCGACCCAGGGAATCGATCTTTGTAACCCACGCTCTAACCAACGATCCATGAGACTAAAAAGACCGGCCAAGTACGAGTCGGACTCTCACACGAAGGGTTCCGTGTCACAAACCGAAAAAAACACCTTTTTTGTAAGGGAGCCCCCTTTAATTTTTATAATTTGTTCTTATAGTGGCTACTATAGAAATACATACTCTATGAAAAATTCAACTGTCTACCTATTACGGTTCTTGAGATACAGCCCACTGTCTGACTGAGCTCCATAGAGATCTACGCTTTGAAACGTGCAAATAGCGTCATCTTTTTGACCGACCGACCTTGACAAAAAGTGCCTGTAAATTGTCTAATTGAAATAAATGCTTTGATTTTTGAGTTTTTTTTTTTTGACAGGCAGACGGACGGACGCATGTATGGACGGACAGCAGAGGCTTAGTAATAGGGTTCCATTGGTTACCCTTCGGGTACGGAACCCTACAAATGGAACAAATGTATTTCTAAAACAGTTGACTAAGCTGCAAGTTGAAGCTAGTTGAACACTTCAATATATATACTAATAACTTCGCAGGATTATCAACACTTCAGAAATAATACCCACAATAATCTAATCGATTTAATTGCAAACTAAACTGTTTGTAAAACGCATAAGAACTTTCTATATATTTCCAATTAATAGAAATAGATACCGAATAACGATTAAACTCAGTCATTACTTTTTAATTGTGGGTTTGTGAACATAGTCCTTGCGTTTTAGAAAGCTAATATCGGTCATTGACCCACCCATACAATGTCCTCTTGTATGGTCCCCTTTAAATTCAAATTCAAATTAATTGAGCAATTTTTTGGTATACCTAAGAGCAATACAAATACACACTGTGAAAACTTTAACTGTCTATCTACGGTTCATGAAATTGAACCTGCTGGTAGACAGACGGCCGGACGGACAACGGAGGTTTAGTAATAGGGTATATTTGGTTACCTACCCTTAGAAAACGGAACAAAGACTACAGCCTTAGAAAAAAAACTACATTTATATCGTGATTACGTGATTACAAAATTAACTGTCTGCGAAGAGATGTAAGCGAAAGGGCAATGACCGATATTACCATGCCAAAACGAAACAACTACAGTAAGCTAAATGTCCGATGGCGGTGATAAAGAGAATACGTCGACTTGTAATTTTTATATTCAAAGTTTCTGCTAAACAGTGTTGCGGATCGCACCTGTCATCATTATCCTATTTCAGAGCTGTTTGTATTCCTAGTAACTAAAGGCACAGTATAATAGGCAGAGTGCCGCTCACACCTTTTGCGTTTCAAATAAAAATCTTTAAATGTCTGTGAGGAAATTAAACGTAAAGGAATAGGTGGTTTTATTAGCACTCATCATTAAAATTGAGTGAGGCATAAAATGGTGTCTCGAATAATATTTTTTTATTATGAAGAGTTTCGCTTGTGTGCTAAACTTGAACTTAGATTAAACTATGACTTTCATAACTTTTGCAATTTAGTTTATTTTATTTTTAAATAAACTCTTTTTCTTTCTTTTTTTTCCTTTCAGATGGGCAGTAGCTGCCTGTAAAATGGCCATCGCTCAGCATAATGCTGGGACTGGTGTGTGAGATAGAGCCACAGCGCTGGTTTTCAGTGACAACCGGCGTCAACATCTGATCTCCACATCCTAGAAACTGAGTAATATGATACTCCTTGGGAAGAATGGTATGGTGTGAAATGTTCTGTATGGTGTCGGACGTAATAGAATAGCACCATCCCATCACTTCCAGTGGGTGTCATAAGAGACGACTAAGGGACTAACCAGAGAATGGGCAGCAGCATACTCTGTGCATTGCAACAACTACACTGCGATCGCCAACCCGCCTGCCAAGCCCCTGGGAGAGGCCTATGCCCAGCAGTAGTTGTCTTTTGGCTGGTATGACGATGGTGGTGATGGGAAAAAAGACTGGTGTCCGATTTTCCGACTTCCAACTATCCGTAACGTTATTTTCGAAGCACGGAGGAGTCTCGGTAATGGTCATTGGTCACCCATGCACGGACCGACCTTGGTCCTTGACCTTGGGACCCGTGCGGGAGTGTTGTTTAGCCACTTCGCCTTTTTTTAAGGTTGGGAAATCATCAAATGACTTCTTCCGCTCTGGGTGGAGCGGAAGGGCGTGTCAGACTCTTACTGACTAAAACCCATCCGTGTTCTTTCAAAAGTCCTTTGCGTTCTGGGGCCGCCCGACTTCTTTGAACAAATTCCGCAACTCTAGGCTGCTAGGGCCAGAGGCCCGTCTCCTATGCTGACATCTCTTTGAGGCATGCGTGGAACACAACGCGCCATCGACCCGGGCCTGGTGGTGATCGGACAGCGAGCCACCCAACGCTCGCCGTCCGCATTGCCACTTCGCTTTGCCAGTAATAATTATCACCGGCAAGTCGAAGTGGTCTTCCACCTTCAGTAGGTGGTCATCAGGTTTGCAGGCGATATAAACTGTTGTTAAAACCATGAAATATGACCTTTACGAACTACCCATTAAAAGTAGAGCTGGACTACTGGATTACGTTTATTGCTTGAATTTTCATTTTTATTTTCACTTTTCCGTGTTGGGCACTTGCGCTGGCGGTTATGGGGGACGATTTATTTTCATGGATAGCGACGTAAAGCGAGTAAGTTGAACACTTTTATGAATATCAGTTATTGTCAGAGATTGTCATGTAAAGCAACTATTGTATTTTTTATTTACAGTTTATTTTTAAAAGCTCGTCCTTCACTATTGTCTCATCTGATGGTAGGGTATGATGTGGTCGACGATGGAGCATGGCTGCCTAGAAATAACCTGACACAAGTCAAGAGGTCTATTTTTACTGCAGAAAACTATAAATGTAAGCAATTGCCTTCATGCAGCTTTCAAACATATTTACAACTTAAAACATCAAACTTTTATATCTCACAATCTTCTGTTTTCAAAAAGAACTTACGTATTTAAAGTTCAAAGTATTAAAATGTTAAAAACTCCTTAACAAAGTAGGCAACATTGCAATAAAATAATAAAACACACACTGGCTCGGTTCGTCCACTATGTAAATTGCGCTAACTGACGATATGACCTTTTACACTTCAATAATTAGTAGCTGCTGTAAAATTAATGTCAATTCAGATGTCTTGATAGAACACATTCCTCAGTTTATTTAATTATAAAACCTTATTAAATAAGGACCAAGTTCGCCATACGTAGAACAAAATTATGTTTAAATTAATTAAAATGAAAAATAATAATCTGAAACTATAAAGATGGGAGATAGTGGTTTTATGATACGAGTGTTTAATTTGATTTATGATATGAAATTACTAATTGCTACTGTTAATGGTTACTGAACAGAAGTCGACATCTTGATCATAGAATAGTGGAAGCTTAGACTAATGAAAACAATTAGTATTTTGAAAGAGTTTTATGGCCTTTTAAAGCCTGAGTTTTTTAGGTTATCCAGCAAGGTGTATGATATTCCCTATCATGCTCCATCTTTAAAGTTTAGACTTGATGCTATGAAAAATTTAGTGGGACATGACAGGTCAAGTAGATCATCATCATATCAACCGAAAGACGTCTACCTACTGCTGGACATAGGCCTCCCCCAAGTGTCGCCAGAACAACCGGTCCTGTGCGTCTCGCATCCAACGCTTGGTCTTCCGGTACACGGTCGCCACTCTAGAACTTTTTGGCCTCATTGACCATCTGTTATGCGAGTAATCAAAATAGTTTTTTCACTTTATTCATTTGCGAATTTTATAAAACGCTGTTACTAACATAACTTATTAATATTTAATTAAGTATTTTGTTTATCTTGTTTTGGTTTTGTATATATTGTATTTACATTCGTCCGTGTGTCACTGCGGGGTGCCAACTGAAAACTTGCGCTGGGTGTCTGACGCCCTGCAAATGCTGAGATGGTAACCCTTTCGGTATGGGTACGCTCAGTGCAATTCTGTACCTACTACTACTGTATTATTTTTATTACTTTGTCTTCATTGCTGTATGTTTTGTGCCTGTGCCGAATAAATGTTTTCTATTCAATTCTATTCTATTCAATGTGCTCTGTCCACTGCCACTTCAGTTTGGTCAAGTAGATAAACAGACTATACAATTAATCTAACCTGGTCATTATTTATGATCCCAAATTACTCAGTCTCGTATTGTGTTATCACTACAAAGCCCAAAAAGTAAGTAAATAAAGTGCAAACTCATTAGTCCAAAGCACCTTTTTCAATATAATGTTATCAAATTAAATATTAAAAATACCGCATGAATTATTTCGTATTGTTCAGTAACAGCTGGTTAGGTTACAAGTCAACCAAACTAAGTTAGGAAAACGCAACGCAGAAAGACAGGCAACCACATTTAACGTCGAAACAAATTTCTTCATTACCGTAAACCAGCGTTTAGCAGCTACTTACTAACAATTAACTTCTCAAAGTCAACACACAAGGTACCTAGTATTAATAGCTCGACTTGCAACTAACTGCGACAGTTAGTACAAACGACACGAACATTTTATTCCGCAAAATTAAACCATACAAAACGCTATCAGCATTTTAGAAACGATGGACGTTATCGGCAGGCGTCAATTCGGGGAGCCGTCAGTTTGACAGTGCGGCGTCATAACATACGGGGCAGAAGGGACACTGCAATCCAAATACCACACCGGAGTTGATATTTATTCTGAGTGGAGCTAAAATATCATGAGCAGTGGGAATTAAACTCTTGAATAATTTATTGGACTAGTAGACTAAGATCCCAAAGCTGCCAGACTTCTCTTATTTTCTCATTAACAAAATATGTGGGATAGAGTGGTGTATGTACTTTTAACATAGTATCTACGTATACCACCAATTATCTAACAATATTCTGTAAAACATCAATAAAAATAATATTAACTGAGGAAGCACAACTATTTAATAATTTACCAGAGGATATAGAGAAGTGTGATAGCTTAAACATATTTAAAACAAAACTCAAGAGACATGTATGTACCCTGTAACATCGCCAACAACCTAGAGGCAAATATTACACTATTTAGATATAAGAACCAATATCTCATTTTAAGTGAACTGTTATTTAAGTTCTTATGAGAAAAAAAATCTTTAACCTTTTGAACGCCATTGTCACTTTTACATGACAAGCAAGCGCGTGCCCTGTAAGCCAAACGTCACAATTATGTGACAAAAAGTATGGCGAATTTGTGGTTTGGCGTCGGGGGCACCCAGACTTAAAAAATAGTGATTCAATGGCTTTAGCACCTGATATCTGGAAATCGGCCTTCGGCCCCAGCTAGCAGGTATGCGTTTGAAGTACATACTACCACTACTTACTCTATCCCACACATTTTGTTAATGAGAAAATAAGAGAGGTCTGGCAGCTCTATTATTATCTTAGTCTATAGTAATGTTGACATATTTATGGTATTTTTTGCAACTGTTTTCAGAACGAAATAATGCCCATCATTTCAGTTGTAGGTAAAAAGCCAGCCCTTAACGTTCCAGAGCTACTGTAAACATAATAATTCAGCGAATATTATCTTGAGATGGATGGTTTGAAAGACTGATAAGTTTGGTTTCGTATTTTCCGGCAACCAGCCTGACATATTTTCAAAGATTTCCTAGAAAATCATTTTTAATGTGATTCGTAGCAAAAATTTAAACATATTATGAAAAGAAAGACGTCTGAATTTTCCAGCCAACCTTTTACATTGGTCCTTTAACCCTTCCATCGCAAATATGGTGGTCCTTCTGCACACACTTTACTAGTTAACCCGTCAAAATTGTCTGACGAGCGCCGTTCGTTCTAAATTTATTTAAAGCGATCGACAGTGACGCGATATGGCAACGTGACGACTGCGTGACGTGTGCGTGACGGCTGCGGGACGGCTGCGTGACAGGCTGGTTGTGACGCTGACGACTGTATGGAGCGGAAATGTGAGAGCATTTGTGCAGACAAATCCGTTATGTGATGCTTTGTTTGGTAAATGTTAACGATCTAGGAAAAAACTTCAGTTTGACTATATAAAGTGTGAATCTATTCTTGCCGATGTGTAAAACAATATTATAGGTTCAAGATGATTTAAATCTATGTTTGCTTTGTGTAAGATTTTCATTCAGACTTGATTGATAGGGCTCTTCCTGAAGTTACGGAATTTGTTCGAAAGAGTCACCGCGGCCCTGGAACGCAAAGCTATTAAAGCTTTAGAAGGAACACGGATGGGTTTTAGTCAGTAAGAGTCTGACACGCCCTTCCGGTCCACCCAGAGCGAAAAAACACATCTGATGATTTCCCATCCTTAAAAAGTAGGAAATATTTTACAATTATGAACATATTTCTAGTTAGTTGGTTTGTAAGAACTTCACACCTAACTCACTCTACTGACTTGTGTTAGATTTAAAATGAAAAAACATTTTCAAACTCAATCCTACATAAATACATCTCCCTAAAGATCATTAACTTCTTCATTGATTACAAGGACCATCTCAAGCAGTAATTAATGTAGCTGCTCTCCAGCAAACGGGTCCGTATGTGTTTGAAGACGAGGCCTCTGCCGTGCGCGTATGCACAATAGCAGTTATGCATGACATTTACATACAATACTGTGGGCTACTGGCTGTGCTGGCTGATTTGTAGGTACCTGATGCCTTAAGAGAAAAAATAATACTACTCCTGAAGATAGGAAGATGTTTTACTGCAATGTACAGACAGAATGGACAAGAGGACACTCAAAAAAGGTTTTCATAATTTACAATAAGGCCTTTTCTTGAAATTATTTGGTGCGTCCATTAGATTGCAAAAAAATTTTGGACACGTATTTTTTTTCATTTGTCACATAAACCAAAAAATTAAGACAACACGTGTAGGTACAATGCGTTGAAATTACGCGTGATGTCACGCCTTGATACACTTTTTTTCAAGATGTGAAGTGAACTTTTGAAATTTGATGCGCGATAAATGGTAAATAATATTTTTTTTACAAGTAATTGTTTTACATCACAATTCATTTTGTTGGTTATATTAAACTAGATGAGGCATTTTTCCTAGCTGACTACCCTGAGAAGAAACACAGAAACAAACTCAGAGGTCAAAGTCTCTTTTGATATCCATGTCAAACAAATATAAAAACCATATAGGTTAACGTCTGAGGTGGCCTTTTGAGGAAAGCACCACGCAGGTTTGACCAGCATTCGTCAGTTATCGTGTAGCTCAAACTTAGAACTTTAAGTAGCTCAAACTTTGTCTTTGTCTAATAATTAATTTCTATTTGATGAAATGTTAGGATTTGATATTATTTATTGTATTACGGTATGAGGCCTTTTTGTCGTTCCCAAGTTTTATAAAGTAAACTGTTTCTAAATGCTTATGGGTAATACATATTATTATATTGTTCATGTTCGTGTATGTTAAACCATTTTGCATGCCGTACCAGTAAGGTAAAATGTATTACTCTCCACAATTAACCATCTTATATGTATAGCCGCATTGTTGGAAAATAAATTATTTATATTTCTAAAAAGAAAAGGCAAAAAATGCGTATTAAATATTTTTGAAATTCCATCTGAAAATAGAATAATTGTTTTTTTTTATCCAGTAATAAAACCTCGTCACACCGGCCTAGAAAGCGGTGGCGAGATGATCTGGATACACACCGCGAAGGCTGGTACGAGGTGGCGCAAGAAAAGAATGTCTGGAAGGATATGGGAGAGGCCTTGCCCAGCAGTGGGACACAATAGGCTAAGAAAAAAAAAAACCTAGTCATTACAAGTGTTGTTATAGCGCCTCTCTTTCTTTTCCATGCAGTCCGACATTGGCCGCGCTTTATTTCTTATCAGAGTCTTAAAACAATACAGTCTTTAGTTTCTGTAAGCCTATCTATTTAATTAAATCTGTTGTCAAGTGTCATGCAAATAAGATTGGTCGCCATTGTTTTGTAAGTAATCACAACGGTTAAAATTAGATTTAGCGATTAGATTTGAATTGACCAGGCTTCCAGAAACCAACATTGGCTTTCATGGACTATGTAAGAATATTGTCCGTTCAATAATTCTTTGTTTTCTTTAGCTTAAAAGGCTTGAATATCTTTTTAGTTTGATTTGGCAGCAGTGTCGAAATACCCATTCCTCGAGTCACCAGTTCCCATCTGCGCATGTACTCTTCCATAAAGAATCCTTCGAACGCCACCTTACCATAAAGGCAGGTACTCACTAAACAATGTCATCAGAAACGCCATTGATACCGCATCATGGTGTTCGCACGGCGTCCGCGAGGGTGCCGAGGTGAGGGCGGGGGGTGAGGCTGCGAGCCTTAAGTGAATGCGAGCAAAACGAGGGGGCGACACTGTGTTGATGCTGATTTACGCGCTGCCCCGCGTGCTCTACTGGCCCGACTGACCGCTCAACGACAGTGGAGTGGAGTTGCGACTAGATATTTTTTTGTGTAAATATTTTTAGGTAGGGTTTTGCTGTGTGATTTTGTGAATTTAAACCATGTTTTGGTTCGTTTTGAGATGTTTTGAATTAAAGTAATTCAGGAAGTTTAAGAAGCTTAAGTGATTTTGTTTCTGTTGACGTTCAAAAGTGCCTTTTAATGGTTTAAGTAATAGTTCTAAGATAAGAGTATTTATTTTTTAATTGATACAAACTGCGCAAACCCAAGTAATATAAAATAAGCACAAGCAGGCAGAAAACAAGGCATTAAAATAAGCAACACTAGTGAAGACTAAAGTACTTAATTAGCTTTACTTACGACTATTTAAGTTCATGACTTGTAAGATTTATAATAAAATCAAACACAACTGATGTGATATCGAAGCGCGTCTTAGGAATGTCGTCTACTTGGAAACTGCAAATTACCAATTAAAACTATTTACATCTTTATTATAAGGTTACTCAGAATAGTAGCGATTTAAATAGATGTTAATTTTACAGAACTCATTACATGGGTACATTAATTATCTCATTAAATACGGGAGCATAACTTTAATGTCAACTAGTTTTCCCACTGCTGTAATCGTGACATAGTTGATTCGTCATAAAAAAATGTTTGTGAATTAAACAGTCTCAAACGAAAATATAAATATAAATCTAATTTTTTATTGTAAATTCTTTAAAAAAAATTAGCCCAGCCTCTTCTTACATGACCTTTCACAAACTGTTACTGCGGAAAATTTTAAGAAATATAAAAATATCTTCACCTTATCGACTCCACAACTTCCCCCGTGCCATTATTTGAGACAGGATCGCGAGCTGCAGATAGCGCGGCGGCAGACATTTTTTGCATCTTTTTTATCTGTCTGTTTTTGTTTTGTGTCCACATGCGCTAATACTGAGACGATCGGCTGACTCGCCCATACAACTGCTATTTTTACGTTTTACCCTCTAATTAACAAGAAAATAGCACAAGTCATACTAGAATGTATGCTTTATTCGTGTTCGTAGCGAAATCTGACACCGTTAATTATTTTACCTGAGGCATCTGCTGCTAGCAGGTGGAGCTCCGTCCATCTGTTTAGATACCACTATTTTTATACGTCAATGTGTCGTCGATGCTCACCGATAAAACCCTTTCACAAAACGAACAATAATTCAGTATGCCAATACAAAATTATACACTTGGATTATAGGAGAATACAGAACCGAATAAAGTCGTCAAGCACAACCCAGCCTGACACACAAATAATTCTAAAAGGATTATTAACTAAAGGAGCAACAAAATCGAGCGCGTTAATAGCATCGAGTTGTAATTTACATAAACAATTTTATACAAACGGCTCCCTGTTGAGTGAACTAACAAATATTACTCGCTAATTATTTTGCTCAACATTACCTCTCGACACTAAGTAGACACGCCGAGTCGCGATACGCTGCTCACCTGCTCATTACGGAATTTCAGCGAACGATGCGCGTGCGCACGCATGCCCACGTTCCAATTTTAAAATTTTAAACGCATTTCGTCGCTATCTGTCATCGGGAACGGACGCGGCGACTGTATTGGTCCGCGGAGGGATCGATTAAATCTGCCACAGTGCGGTGGCCATTAAAATAAAGTGTCCCTTAATAGTCCCTGATAATACTGAAATTGAAGAATTTTATTTTTATTTTCACTTACAGCTGTACCCGATAAGGAATGTGTTATCTTATGAAATATCATAATTTGCATACGTTGCTAATGTTGAAAGAAAATTAATCGTCTGCCTGCCATACTGAACATTAAGTATTCGATTTCGGTTATAGAATATCGATAAATAACGTATGTGTACGTACGTCTGTACATAGTGAACACGCGATATTTCAACCAACATTGTAATAACGGGTAAGGGCTCAGCGGTATGCAGTAATTGCAACAGATCTCGACGAAATTACTATTTACTTTATTCATATTATATTACCGATGATAACCCGATGGTTTAGGATGTCTTGTGGAAGTAATTACCGTGAGTTAAGTCGAAATCAAGTTTAATAATTTCCACAAACGTGTAAGATGTGGAATTTATCATCCGGCGTCGAATGGTCAAAGGTCATGTTCAATGTAACGTAAATACACGCTCGTACATTGAATACTTAAGGCATTCAACTTATTGACTGATATTACATGCTTAACATCGCTTCACATAGCGTAGCTGCGGACTGGTTGCGTGACTCTTAACATGTTTTACATTTCTTGTTAGTTCAACTTCCATTGCTTTAATTCCTTAAATCTGTCAGTAAGTTCAATGTTCCCGATAAGTAGCGCATACGTAGAGGTACGTAAAAGCAGCAGAGAGGCTCTCAAAGGGCGTATAATGGGCCGGTAATAGGGCAAAACGGGCACAACGCGTGTAAGGCCGGTTAAAGGCCACTTACTACAGCAGCTAATTAGAAGTAACGCACACGTTTACTGCTAAGTTTTAGCTTAATGCGCTACTAACGTTTGAGTGGATGTTTGGATGGAAATATATTTTTTGGGCATTTGTTAGCAGGAATTGACTAGGCGATCGGGATCCAAACGCTGCAAGAATTGTTTGAATACAACTAAAATAGAAATCGTCTGTCACGGCGACAAGGTTTCCAACAAGTCATGATCATTAAAGTTACGACAGTTCTGAGTAACGAGAAGAAAAATAAAATACGAAAAATGAAACCAAATCACAAACTGACATTTAAGATAGACCTGCATCAAATGCATGGATGGCTGAAATAAATAACTCTAATACACGATTAAATATATCCCATTCGACAACTATTAATACTATACCAGCTAAGTAAATACCATTTATAGCTGTAGGAACAATAGTTGGCACTTATCACAAACATCCCTAGCTCATGAGAGCATCTACTCTAGCTTGGCACATAAGGGTGGCACCGGCCTTGACCATGACTTTATAGGACGTGACCTTAGGCGTATTTCATGGCTGCAAGCATCATAACATGAAGTTATTACAAAATTTTACATTACACATGACTGAACATAGAAACATGAAGAATAGAAATATGGCTGACATTGTTAATTGGTTTCAGCCACTTGGCAAGTAGAATGAAAAGGGAAAATTTGCCAAGTGAAATAATAAGGAGTGACAAAAGAAGTCTATCAATGGCATAAGAAGTAAAAGTAGGCAAATAAAACTCTTCGGAAGCAGGAAGGAGGTGAAGTCTCCATGACAGTCTATAACTTTGCAGTCTGGATACTAGACAGTCAACCCAACTACCGCACCGGCTAACTACGTTTTTTTCAACCGCTGGTGAGCGAAGAAATGAGAAGCTCGTGGCTAAATAATAACAGCCGGTCTGTGGATGGGTGACCATCTTAAAATACCGAGACTCCTCAGATAGACAGAAACCAAAAAATCTCACACCAGCCTTGCCAAGTGCTAGTGGTAGAACGTTACTGAGTTGTGGAGGCAGCCGCTCCCCGTAAAATACTGGTATGCAGCTGAGTCCGGTTTGAATGGAAGTCGACCCGAAGATAGTTGGGAAAAAGCTAGGCTAGATGGTGATGATGAGGTCAAGGAAGAAATAATTACCATTCTTGACCCATGTGACTTGGGCTCGGCGCAATACATTTTCTTCTTTGACTCTGTCCCGTCCTATCAACTGTCAAGCTATCACTGACTCCCTTTTCTTTCATACCATTCCTGACACTATCCATCCATCTTTTCTTTGGCCCATCTCACCCTCTCAATGCATCCACGTTCATCTTCATTAAGAAAGATTATGGTATGATAAATCAATATCTAGTTTTTGAATAGTGCAAGACTCGAATGAAGCACTCTTTACGCGTGCCATTGAAACATCACCAAGATTACCTGTTATTTTCCTATAAGAAGTGACAGCTGAAAACACAATTCTATCGTATCAACTCGACATATCACATGTGCTAGATTCTTCCACAATATCTAGACATCAGATTCTCGCATTGATTGATTTGGTGATTGACAGCTGACGGTATCAGGTTGAGTGATGCTCACTCATATGATGTGCAGAGATAAGTGGAAGGTCGAATTTGGTGTTGATAGTGGATGCATTGGTGTATTTATGTCGTTTTTTTTAACTGTCTGTGTGTATGGCTTCTTTGTTACGAAAGTAATTTGTTTTTTATTTACAAGATTTATGTCCCTAAGAACGATAGATTGTCTTTTGTTTTATGTTCTTATGTGGTTGTCTCAACTCTTCATCGTATCAGGAGCAGAAGCCCAGTGGTGAAGGCTCCGAAATAAGATCGTGGGTTTGAACCTAAGGCAGGAGATTTCATTTGTGTAATTTTATAACCACTGCACTAAAAACAGTGAAGAAAAAGATCTTGAGAAAACCTGCAGATCTAGAGCCAAAAATTTAAAGACGTGTGTGACACCCACCAACCCGTGTTTATTATGGCCCAATCCTAAAAAGAGGATGCCTGTTCCCCGGGAGTGGGAATAATGTAGGTTACTTATGTTTTGCATATCGATAGGTATTTGAACTAACGACCTACCTATCCCTCACCAGTTATGACCCCTATGCTCAACGGTACTCAAAGGCACAAGTAATAAAGTTAATTTCACAGCAGCTTTGCAAAAATTGTAAAACCTGAAAGGGAGTGCGATCGTACTTATAAATAAATACTGTATTAACGTACTTGTGTGTGTAAGTTAGCACTTAAACCGAGCTAATGATTATAAATGACATGGTACAGGCTTAATTTACTAAATACGCAATGTTTTTATTGCCATTTTTATAGTAATTACCTTTTTACTTGTAACCCACTAATGTGAGCGAGCTTAAGTGTACTGCATTTAATTATTTTTGTGTGTGTATGTCATGCATAGGCACCTAAACACTTTCGTACTAGATACTATGTGGAATTAAAGAAATTGTTTTGTATAACACAATGTGTTTTTGAGAGTGGTTTATTGATATTATCTCTTTTTTTCTTGTTATTTCATCGAACTACATTGAAGCCTGAAAGTTCCTGAATAGATGAATACACGTTTCAGATTGTGAATTATCAAATTTATTTGCAGAAGTTCCTAAGGTATATATGGGTCAATTTGCCTTGGTTGCCACTTGACACCTGGTTGAGCTAATAAGCGAAAAACTTGCCAATTCTGATGACCCTTGTCATAATCTTAATCGGCCAGTATCCATTGGTTTCAAGAAATTTTTACGACTGACCACGTTTATGAAAACATTCGACTATCTAGCGATAAGCCCGCCCATTGTGGGGTCCGCTAGGGCCAGAGCCTACCAGGGTTGAGAATTTGTTCGAAAGAGTCACCGCGGCCCTGGAACACACGGCAACGGCTTTAGAAGGAACACGGATGGGTTTTAGTCAGTAAGAGTCTGACACGCCCTTCCGCTCCACCCAGAGCGTCATTTGATGATTTCCCATCCTTAAAAAAAAAAAGGCCGCCCATTGTGTCACCCTATGTTATGTTTTCCTCGTCTATATTTTCTGTAACTTATAATTATTGTGTACATAATAAAAAGTATTCTATTCTATCTCATAAACATTAAAAAAATACAACTTATTATCTCCATTACATTCTTTCAAGTATCGTAGATAAAAGAAATAAAACTTTAATATTTCTAATTAACAACTGACCGGCGAGATAAAGCTACCAGCAACAACCTATTAAAATAAATGTTGCCATTGTAGAAAAAACTATCGTGCAAAATATGACAGACGGCTGTACTGAATGTATGTTATACTTATAACTGTAAGTTCATTTGGTGGCGATAACATAGGAAATTTACGACTTCCCTTCAGCGGGGTTGCCAGACGGAGTATGCTTCGGATAAATTATTGTAATATGACGCGGCCTTGGTAGACTCAGGCTGGTACCAACTAGAATAGAGGACCTTGAACGAGCTTGTCTGAGGCCTGTCAATTAGCAACTATTTGATATGTGAGTTACTGCTGGGATTCATTTTAATAATGATTATTCTTGGTTGAGAATGGAAATTGTAGAGTAGCTCGGCATTATACATGAAATCGATACCAAGTTAATTTTTCGCGTAATTATGTATGTTTGTAGGTAAATGTATTGCAAATTATTCACTAGACTTTTAATACATAAATTCTCCAACCTTATTTGAAGTTATGGTCAGTCCAAAGAATTACTGAAATAAAATTCAGAACATCGGATTTTTACGACAAACTATTTTAATAAACACTGGTACTCTACGACTTTCTCGAATCTCACAAGTTCGGCTCGCTCATAAAAATTGCAACGAGCTCACAACTAACGTGCCGAAATGAACCAAACAAAAACACAGCTCATGCCAATTCATTAAAACTTTCCCTCTGATGACCTCCGTCGCAACACCTACTATTTATACCGGGATGGTAGAATTTTCTCCCGACTGGCAACACTAACGGCGCGACAACGAGCCAAAGTTAGATTGCAAGAGGCTATAACCCCGCTTCTCCACTTCAATCTCCCCTATAAGATGAGAGGTGTTTGCGAGATGGCGGCTAGAATTTTTTTTCTTGACGCGGATAATCTAATTTGGGTAGTAAATGTTTTTATTAATAAATAAGGCGGGGATGAAAGGCGACGTGGTGTCTTGAATGTGTAAGATAAAGGATGCTTCGTGAACTTTGCTCCTAAGATACGAGGAAAGGGTCGGAAACTTTGAATGGACAAATTAATTCTTAAGTAATTTTGATACTGAAATCCTTACTGCTTTGCGTCATCGATAACTTTGGGACCTAAAGGGCCACAGTAATGGCCGCTTGGCCCTTGTTATGACGTAGATGGCAATGACATTGTTCTGACTGATACAGCAGTGCCAAGTTTGAATGAATTAGTAGATATCACGGAGCTTTGGCCAATCAATCGAGCTAAGTCATTTTCGAATTTTCTCATGAACAGGGCCTGAGTCTACAGTCAAGTAAATTGTCAAGTTGGAGACTGACTAAATTAGTGTTTTCTTTTTCTTATTTTTGGGTATGGAAATGGGCAGCCGACCGATCGACTGCTTAAGATCAAAGTTCAAAATACTGGCCGCTTCGAGGTCCTCGAGCTATAATTTAGGTAACCCTTAAAGCAAGTAAATTGTAGAAGAGAAACTTATTGCCTTATTAAGTTCTCGGTTACAATGTACAATGTGACAATCCGTAAATTCCAATACTGCAAAAAGAAACATCATGTCTATCTTACCTAACATGAATACCCATCGTTCTCTTACCATCAGGTTTATGTAGAACAAACTACATTATCTAGCGATCAACGAAACTTTCTCACAAGATCTTGATACTGATGGCCAGAATCAAAAGTTAGTAGGTATCGTACTGGACACGTCTTGTATCAAGACATGTATCTCGGATTTGCGAAGTGTTCCGACGAGTTCCGATGCTATTCCACAGACAAGTTTAAGGGCCAGCTCTTAGATAAGGATGGGCGTTAAATCTGCAGGTGTTTTACTTTAGTGACTATTTCGTTTCATATGTTTTTTGTCTGCTTTTATTCGTTGGCTTGGGACATTTGAACTGATGACTTGTATCTTTGGGAAGTATTCAAAATGCATTCCAAAAACTTTACCATAGGTAATTTGATTATTGTCATCGTTTCATCGTCGGGAATCACCCACTGTCGGGGATTGGCCTCCCTTTTCATCTACTATACGTCCCAGTGTATTTTGTTAATCTAATTAATAAATAAAGATAGCATGTTCATTTATTTCAAGTCAAGATCCAATAAACTTCGTCTTCTCAATTTGCGTGTAAATTTTAACAAAAACCCGTCAATCTCCGAAGCTAGAGTGTACGTAGGCATCTTCTGGGCTCACTCGTTCAATTGTATAACTCATTAGACGAGATCGAGGTAAGTTCATCAAATAAAAAACATAAATTAATAAATTAAAAATAATTTTAATTACCTAATTATAATGAAATAATTCCTAGAGTTAATTATAATAAAATGCCATCAAAAGTGCACAGTAGTAGTATAAGCGAATCGCATCTCTTAAAAAGTTACTAGATTGACGGTTTGATACTGGCAGCGCCATCTAGTAGTGTACAAACCAACTAACAGTTATGTTGGGGCTAAAACATTAGTTTTACAGGTATTTTGTTTTGGAAATAACTGTCTATTGAATAAACGTACGAATAATAGTATTTTAGAACGGAAAAATAGGTACCTGCTTCAAGCTTTGAAGAATGATGAATCCTGGAGTAACCTACAAAAAAAAACGCGAACTAAAATTTTAACAAATAAGTAGGTACCTATTGAAAACTAAACTATTAAGCTACTCCAAACTACAGGCAGGCAACAAAATATAAGCAGGTAGGTTGTAGGGTACCTTTGATTGACCCTGTGGATCCAACGAGCAAAAGAAAAAAATCATGATCATTCTTGTAGGCAAAAATCTGCAAGCATATTTTTATTTATTCATGTTTAATTAAGCGAATCGTGGCTGGATGGCCATTGTCCGACTTACCTGCTCGATTTAAATCGCCCGCAACCGGTTACCGGCTCGTCAACCGACTTTTATTTTCAACAAAATTTATTTACCAAAATATCACGACACGAATGAAATCATTCATCACATAAAGAATACCCTCAAAATATCATCTTCTACAATATCCTTCACACTTCTTGCCACTTTAACACAATGTTTTATTAGTTCTACAAAACTATTTATTTTATTTTTGGTAAAAGAACAACAACAACACCGGTACGAGCCATTTTGTTTTTGACAGACCTTTTGAATTGTCGTGAAATATGGAAAAGGTATACCTACATACATACAGCCTAATTCAAGTTTCGTTCATTCCGTTTCGATTACATATCGCATCGGCGACGTTCAAAATTCGCGCCGCGCGTACTTATCATAGAGCGCGGGCCGCGCGTCTGCTGCCGAAGCTAGCGTTGTCCGTCAAACACCGGGGGCGGGCCAAAGGGACGGGCCTCGGAATATATTCGGCTAACTTCGGAGCGCACCTCTCACTCTGTAGATCGCGAAGTGAGCTGAGTCACAAACAGACAACACGCTCACGTACTGTTGTTTTATTTCGTGTTTCGGCAAAAATAAGGATTGGTAAGTGATTTTGCAATCATGTTTTAGTGTTAAATGTGTCCGTGTTCATTATTGAGAACGCTCAATGAGTTGTATCAAGATGAGGCGTCAAACAAGATTGTGTTATTGTTCATCTAGCGTCTGTACTTTTTAAGTGTTTTGACAAACTTCTCAACCGTGTTATACGACACCAAAACTTGAATGATACTTAGAAAAATAGTCTGGTTCGTGATTAGAACTTGAAACTGCTTGTAAAGTGCATTTTAATAAGGTGAGTTGAAAAATATTTAATATAACCTCAAAGTGTCACTTACATTTACTCTATTGCTCAACAGATGGCGTTGGCTGCGGGAGGCGGAGCTTGCTAACTGCCACACTAGCTGGATGTATGTCATTTGCGATAATTGAAGGTTAGTTCAGTATTGTCGAAAATTTTAGATAAGCTTTGTTTATTTTATGATCACCCCCGTTCACCCCCTTCAGGTTATAAATATGGGGTTCTGGATTGGCAGGCAAGTATTTTTAATCCCTCTATTTACTGGTTATAAAATATTAGATAAGTTTTTGTTTTAATGAAATACAGTCGGCGCCATAACTTTTGTATTTAATTTTTTGTCATAATTTATATTTTAATCTAGTGCATATGTGTAATACTTATGTTAAAATTTATTGCTGTTATCATATTTTCTTGAGTTATGTAATAAGAAAATAATTTACTAGAACAATGTTGACATGAATTTATGGTTTTGGTGCATTCTGCTAAAAAAAAAGGATCTTCGTGGTACATTTGACTTGTTCGCTGTCAGCCGCGAGTCCGTGAGACGTCGACAGTGCGTACATACAGTGCTGATCCACTGCGCCTTTGTAGCGTCGTCAGAGAAAAAGAGTCACAAAAATGTATGACGGTCTTTGTAAGTAATAAATGTAAGAAACTAGTTTCTGTTCACAGTAGACTGTGACTTTGTTAAATAATTATTGAAATCGTGTTGTCTTTTTATGTTTGGAAGGCTGTTAGACTTTCAGGTATATCTTCGAATGCTGATGTGTGACTTTTTGGATCACATTCATCCAGATCTAGGACGTCTTACTTTAAAAAAAAAAAAAAACTAACCCGAATTTCTTTATGTATTTATTTTTTCATTTAAAGGTCACATGTCAACAGTCCCACAGGTAAACCTAAACATCTTGATACCCAAAATCTAAAAATAGAAATTATTATAATAGGTACTACTTAAACAAAAAACTGTCGGTGCCTTGCGGACCGTCCAAGGCGTTGTTGGGGGCCGTCTCTTGACAGATTTATAGCGTGCGTGGCTGTTACTCGTACGCACTCTGTGTCTCCCCCCCGCCCTTCGCGACCCGCACGCCATCCCCTTCTCACGAAAATTAAATCGTTCCATATTTGAAATTCTTTCAAATCCCACACCGATTGAATTTTTGTTCCTTTTTTAATTTTTGTTATGACTTTTTATTTATGACACCTGAGCTTTGTTGGTGACTCTACGGTGACGTTGAGAACTCTACCTACCTACGTATTTATTAACTTTTTTATATGTGTTTTTAGAAAACATTTAAAACCATTCATGGTGTTAAACGGATGGAGCAAAACCAGATTTTTAACCATTCTAATATTATAAAATACTAACTTAAAATGCGAAAGAAACTTTGTTACCTCTTAACTTCGAAACGGCTTGATATGACTTTTCGTGAGTAAGTTCCCTTGTGATAATTTGCTGGATTTTCTAGTGTTAAATTAAAAAACACTCAACCAAACCTACTCGTTAATAAACATAATCCTGCCGCCTCAAACTATCACTTCGAGTTCGCATCCTTTTAAAGGCAAAAATCCCTACCGAGATTTATGACTAACCGATCCGGCTTTCTTACACGAAAAAAAGCCACGATTTTTTGTAATGAAAGCAAAAACTTAAAATTTACGATCGTCACAAACAATGATAGTAATGCATCACTCGTCATAATGGACAGATTACGTTTGTCTGTCTGTCTGTATGTATGCGACAGATTTACGACTCGTTGCATAATAGCTAACTGTTCAACACAAAAAAAAACGTTGCATTCATTCTACTTACTTTCAAACATTCATAAAAACGGTTCTGTAATTATAATTTGAAATTAGAAGTTGAAGTAACGGTTTTGGATTTGAAATTAGAATTTGATAAAGCGGCCAGTTTTACGTTGGTGTAAATTAGAAAAGGTTTCTGTCTTTTGTTTACATTAAAAGTGATGTTTATAATGTTAACTAAGAGCCGATTTTTCAATAGTCATATAGTTTAAATGACGTTTTGACAGAGTTTGAATGTTAATACTTTGTGTGGGACGCTGCTAGTGTCGATACTCTTGCGCCATCCCATTTACTAGCTCGTGGTGCTGTGCTGGTGCTGCCGCTGTGGCTGCTGAGAACCTCAAACGGCGGCAATTTAATAAAAAATATACAATGTATTTATTCACGTAAAAATTGCCTGACTATTGAAAAATCTGTTCTAAGTTATGTCAAAATATTTGGCCTAAGCAGATACTGATTTGCCTTATTCAATCTAAAGCAATTCGAAACAAATTCAAAGAGTCATCTTTTCATAAAAAGAATTCGTCAAATATTTCGAAGTTGTTAAGAGTTTTCCCATTGGAGATAGCGCCTTTTAAACGTTGACGAGACTTTATTTAAATTATGAATTTATAAAGAAGACAGAGATTCGCCACAGGTCAACTTCAAGGATAAATCTTCTAGATTTATTGATTCGTTCTGCGAATATCAACGTAGGTGATTTATGAATAATTATTTTTTGTTGTTCCTTCCAGTTCTTAATTAAATGTTTAGATAGAAATCCTAGGCAAAAATGATGCTCGAAACTTTCAAGATTTGAGAAACTTTGTTTAGCTACTAACCTAGACGTATTTTTAAAGTTTATCTTAGTGCTCCCATTAACTCGCTCTCAATCAAACCATATTTACCAATAACATACCTTCGTCTTAAACATTAATATTCCTAAACCAAAAACAATACAACATTTTATAAAAATCTCAAAATTTCAATAAATCAAAATGGCCGTCATGAACCCCACCACATACAGGTTGTTCAAAAACAAACGCACATTTATTTAGATACATATTAAGCTAATTAATAATAAATCCAGTGTCCCGGATTACGGTGACGCGCCGGGACAAATGTTTCCGGTCGCACACGGAACGGCTTTTATTTATTTTTATTATTTTTATTTACGAAATAAAAATTTATGGTCGTCGAGACCGCCTTCCGTGAGATTTAGCGAGTGTGTCATAGACTCGGGGAGCTGAAAACTCGATCTGAATTGAATTATGTACGTTTTTAATGGTTTCGCGGTTCGTACGTCGAAAAAGGTTGTGGTAATGTATTGGCGGGATTGTGTTCGTGTGATTTAAATTCATATTATCGGCAGACAAGTGGATTTTAGGCTGTCTTTATATTTTTTTTGCATTGTTCCTGTCACATTTTTTGTTGTTGGTTTTTCTATCTCCCTATTTTACTTCCGAAATTGATTACTAGCTTTCAAATCTCTAGGGAAACCCATTATGTTAATCATGTTAATTTGCAATATGTTGAATTTAGAATTATTGAAATGTGATGAAGTTACACAGTCAATTTGTCGCAAAATTAATTTTAAAAATTATGCTATCTAGTCGTCGAAGTTGTTATACCATTTTTAAAGCTTCTATTTTAAGCATATTCATTTCGGAATGGAGATTGCATAGCTGGTGTCACATTTATTGATTAAGTATTCAAGATTCACAAAGGTCATGTACTTATTAGCAGTAGCAGCCATGTTGCTTTTTCATTCAGTTGTGAGTAAGCAGCTCCTTCACTCAAGTATTTATGTTGAAACAAATCATGACAAAAAAGTAGAACAGTTTGAGGAACCCGGAAACTTCATGAGTATGCAACCATAACGTCAGATTTAAACTACAACTTGAAGTTCCGCTGACCTTAAAGAAAATAGACCGGTAATGCCATCGTACAACGCGTCTAATGATTTATTTCCGACACCACTTCACGAATGTACCTCCATTTACTTTTCTTACCTTCTTAATATAGTCAAACAGCTATTGTTATATTACATGAAACAATCAGCTTGTTCAACAGAGAAAGAAACACTATCTCCGTCAATTTATCTGCAGCCGCACGCTAGGACAAACACACAAACACACATGCACGCAAACAATAACTTGTAATACAAGGCTGCGTACAAATTTAGTTATACACCCACTTGGGACCGACACGATTATTTATAATAAAACCCTTTTTTATACGATTTTGTTTCCGATTCAACATAAATAAGATATGTTATTTAAAGTCAATATATCACTTGACAGGTGGTAGGCAGCCATTTTATTTTTACACACTAATTAATACTCAAGAGCTTTAAGAATAAAGGTGTTATTCGCTTGGCGCGTGCATGTACTCGGGACGGGCAGACGTTTCATAAGATTTATACATATATCAAAGTAAGGCTTTGTGTGAATGTAGTGAGAGATTTTAATCAACGTCCGAATGCAACGGCAATAAGAGGCCCGGTTCGATTCCCGACTCGTACACTCGTACAGGACGGTTGATGCGATTAATTGAGTTTAAACGATTAATTAACGATTTCTTCATACAGATGTGTATCAGTTTCTTGAAGACGAGACTTATTTTTGAGTGAAAATTAAAATGTCCGAATGTATTTGTAAGTCGCAATGTATTTAATACTTTTACGAATTGCTTCCGACTTGTTAACTGTAACGATTAAATCTTTTCTTTAATTTATTTTGTTTCGGCGTCCATTTTTATTCAGTGCCCACTTAGTTCGATGTATTGAACTAAGTGGACAATACATCGATATACAGAGTACAAGCAAATTCATCCATTAGGTCATGTGAGTGACGTCACATTGGCGGGCCATCTTAGATGAAAGCGAAATAACAATGTTTAATATTAATAATGAAGTGAACCACCCTGTATATAAAACACGGCCACTAATCACAGGATATCGTCCACGTAATAGCTCCAGGAACAACATTACCGCAGTAATGATGTTGTAATTCATTGTAATAATTGTTATATATTGGCCGCCAACCACACCAACTTATTGAATACGAAACGACTGTAATAAAACATCGAACAAGCGTTAAAAGTAGGTATACAATATACATACATACCAATAATATATGCAGCAGATCTATCATAAACTAAGAATGTTTGCAATCGTTTGAATACTAAGCCAGACGCAAGCCCTTAATAAAAGTATTTTACCCACTGCCAGATTACATACAAGGTTATTGACTCCAAGCAAAAGATCTTTCGTAATCCGTGTAATATTTATGCGGAAACTGTACCAACTATATTACTTGTAATCATAAAATAACCGCCTTATTTGAAGCCAATGTGACTACTAACGCCATCTAGTGCGGCAATAAAAAAACTAATGAGCCTTTACTTACTAGAGTTGAGCTATAAATTAGTCTGTTAGTATTCCGGGTTAAATAGTCGAGTGTGTATTTTTGGGTTGTTTTTTTATTTTTTTGTAAGTGGTGTTGCGAGTAGTGATGGGGCTTGGTTTGGGCAGAGAGTGTTAGTGAAGCGCGTTGCGTCGGAGCTGACGCGGGGCGAGCGCTAATCGATGCGCGCCACTGCGCTGTCTTCCGACGGCGGCCATTACGCACCTTTATGGCCACCCAGCCCCCGTCCCCCGCGCCGCTCTAAGGCGGCACATGACGAATCAATATGCCGCCAACCGACTCAACACTTATTTATTTGACACGATTTATTAGCCGAATGCCTGTAAACTTTTATGCGCCCCTCTGTTCTCATCCCCCCACCCCGGCCCGCGAGGGATGCTTTATGATGGACACAGCAGTGATAAAATTCTATGTTTCGGCTGCCGTCTACTTTTATTGGGAATCGGAACAGATGTCTGGATGAGACTAGAGGGAGTGAAATACTATTCGAACGCCAAATAGTAAGCGTTCCTCCTGTGTTGCTTTTACACTTTTAAAAGAGATAACAACTAGGCAATAACAATTTCTTTTTACAATTCGCTTCATTAATTACCATTTTATTTTGCCGGGCGGTGCAATTAACATTAGTTACTTTTTTACCGTCGCAAGCGCTCAGCGACTGCGGTCTAGAGACAAAATGTCAGCAGGAAATGTGTAATTTTTTCACAAATATTGCGGAAGGAAGACGCTGGCTTCCTCTGGGCTGTTTAGATGGTTTTTATGCTAATCGTGGAGATTTGCTGGGTTTTCTTTTAGCGCGACAATTATTCACGGTGTGCGGTCGCGGCTCGCCCTTTAAGAAATTAGCGGTAGGGAGACCACGAGCTCGCGGGCGCCGGAACTGTCCCTCCCACTCACTATTATACGCTTAATGGTCAGCCTGCTTATCCGGACAAAATACAGGAATTAACTTTGTCAGTATCTGCAAAAACGTCTTATTCCTGTTTGAGAACTTTCTTTGTACAAAAGACAAACAAGTAACACTTAAATTATCAAGTAACTAAGTAAATGACTTATGAATGATGATGTGGGACCGAATTAAAAAAATAATTAGTAACAAGTCAATTGAAATTAATTACTCAATTTTACGCGTTACATCATTTGCATATTCGAACATCACCTGTATTCAAACGGAAATAAACTCTTTCCTTGAAGTTGCATACATGGAAGGCGGTAAAAAACCCAGAAACCACAAACCATAGAAGGACTTGTAAACTACATAATTAGTGACGAAGCCCCATAAATCATTAATTACGAGTAAACAAAAGAAAATTACACATTCCACGTTGGCAACCCCTCTCTTACGTAAGAATGCCTCATAATAACATATTATAAGTATTTACAAACGCACAAACACTGCAGCGCTGGCAACATTAGCTAACGCCGCACTTATTTTTTATGTCCCCAACGAATACTAAGCATGGTCGCCGTAAGTTTTAATGGACGATATACATGCATAACTGTGCTTTTACGAGTAGGTAAGGACAATGCTAACGACTTGGCACCTATAAATTAATTTGCCGATAAACACGAGCCCACCGGTGCCTCCTCAAACGGAAACGTGTACTTTAATTAAAAATGACCATCCCCTAATGACCTTTGGGTATTAGATAAAAAATTATCCATGCAAATGATGCCGTAAATATTTACTGTTTGTTTGTTGCGTGACATTTAATTTAACACTAGCACAGGATTTTTTCCCTCGCAAATTAATGAAGATTCGTTTAAAACACTGCCCGTTCGACAGTCGTCATATGGTAAGCATGTAATTATTTACACCGCACCGCGCTCGTGTCGTGTCCCAACTCAATATTTCACTTACTGGAACTTATAAACGAGTCGATTACTATTGGGGAACTAAATTAATCGATGTATATCGATTAAAACTTAACAGCAATTAATACAATAGTCGATTATAAATATCGCGCGTAATTACTAATTAGTTCTAAAATTCGAATTAAGAACAGTTAAAAGGAATTCTTTTTTTTTAAGTGGCAGTGGGTTATTTTGGTTAACTGACAAGAATTTTATAACCGCAAGGTGCTTTAAAATTCTCGTCGCCGTCGTCCAAAACGTTGCTGTCCCTTTGATATTGATAAAAATGTTTCCAGCAGAAGCTGTTTACGTCAAATAAAAGTCGAAAATATAAGAACAGGAAGTGTTTTATAGAGCCATTGACCTACATTTTATTCTATTCCGCCAATGACGATGCCAAATGTATTTGATGAAATGTTCGAATTGAATGAGCAAGGAAGCATTCGAGTGGAGGCGAGACCTTTGTACAGGCTCGGTGTTATGAAGGCGCGTGTCGTGTGCATGTAAATGTAAAACAATTTCATCTACCCGCTGCTGAACGACGGCCGGGAGAGAGCCCGTGAGCCGTTCCGTTTCACACGTCGACATTGTAACTCCACCCGCTCCGTTCCATACTCGAATGCATACCAGACAAACAGGCTAATCCCGGCGTTATCGTAAATTGTCAGTTTATGACGTGCGGAACGGCCGCGGGGCCGGGGGGGCGCGCGGGGCAAGGGGAAGAGTTTTCTAATTTCGCCCCCTGCGCCCGTTTTGATGCGCTAATTCGTGTAAGCAGTTTCTGAACGTGCTTGTTTCGAGTTCACTTCAATTTGCCAACGATGAGTTTGCTAGTCGGCCGCTCTTATCGCCCACGCTTAAGGTCGGGATTGAGAGGACTACTCGTCTGCTTTACTTTGCAAGGTTATCGTCGGCTTTTACATAGAGTTGCGCAATTTACATACATTTGTTTGTTCGGTTTTTAAATTGGGGAATTAACTGTGTTAATCGCGATGTTGTTTTGCTGAAGGCCCTCCCTAGCAAGTTTCAAAGTTATGTTACCTATACGCATAATGTTATTTATTTATCGAATTCCATAAAAGACGGACGGACGGTCAGTTAATATTACATTACAACAGAACATATCAAAGCGCGGCGCGCGATGGGTTCTCGGCCTGCGCGGGCGCATCAGCAATTAATACTCTTCATTTAATCGATTCCTTCAATTATTCCACCTTGATATATGTTAATCCTTTTCGGTCTCGGCCTCCCCGGGATATTGTTGGCTATAATTACGTGGGAGGCGACCTCTATTGACAAGTATTGATGTTTTTAATCTGATGTTAGGATAAGACGTTAGTATGCGTTCGTCCGTCCGTCCGTCCGTTGATTTGTGGCCGGCCGGCTCATTGCCTCGTAATTATTGGATTTCGGCGCGATATTTATTGGCATTTCTTCTCACAGTCGAGTCGCCTTGATTTATCATTGGGCTGTCATACGGGAGAGAATTATTGCGATGCGTGCCCGTCCGGGGAGAGCGTTCCATAATCGAAGTGTTTTTTTTTTCGTTTATTAACGCTGAATCCCCGAAGGTACATCCAATACGTCATATTTCAATACGTTACGCGTTAGGACACATGATCACCTCCATTAAGGCGCGTCTTCTCCCGACGGATTAGCGCGTCAGTGCGGCTCGAGTAATGAGATGGCGAAAAATATTGGAAATAACGCGCGACAATAATAAACGTATAATAGGGGAACGTTCCGCGCGCAGCTGCGCCCGCTGACGCTAGGGGCGCTGCCGGCGCGCTTTATCGCTCATCAATGATTAAAACCGAGTTAAATCGATTAATTTATTTTAGTCGATTTATTTTATTGGACAATAATATTTTTATGGTTGCTGAAAAATTAATAGTTTATTTCTATTTTAGTTTTACAACTTTATAATGATGTTGGATACTAGTTTGGTCATCGATTTATGAATGGGAACAACATCGAAATAACGCTTTATTTTACGGAGGTGATAAAACTAGGTCGTGATTAACGACTCAATTAAAGTTATTTATAACTTATTAATTTGTAACACGAGCTTTTGCTAACACCTCTTTGATTAAGTGGATACAAAAGATTACCTACTTAGGTACCTACTTTCGAAAATTCAAATGTCTAGAAAATTATAGACAAGGATTCTTTAACAATGTGGTAAGTACCTACCTACCGACATTTTTATTTAGATTAAATTTACTACTCGTAACCTGTATGTTTTTGCCCGACTCCTTCCCCAAGTACCTACATAGGTAAGTACTTACTTATCTTACTTTTCTAACAAGAGGTTCTCTAGGTTATCCTTATTTTTGATCTTATTACTCCATACTATTACTTAGCGTGTCAACATTAATTGTAACAGTAAAGCCAAAAATACACAACACTCAGCCATGAGTTCTATAATTTCAAACTATCAACGCCATCTATTTTCAATAGCGCGAACTAATTTATTACCGTAGTCGTAAAACCAAACATTTAATTCCACTGCCAAACAAAAACACAAAAAGTTATCCTTATTAAAATGTATAAGAAGAAATAATAACACGTCTTTCACGCGACTTAATTGACTATAAAGTAGCTTGCATTTTCCCGCTAGAAATGGCGTTCGCGCCAAAATGATGGATTAACGTCACACGAGTATTTTCTTTTTAAAAACGCAAACAAGAGCTCGACGGCAAAATTGCATCCAGCTAATATTCCCTTGCCAATCATGTTGTTCAGTCAATTTTCAATTTTCCCGTTAATAAGGACGTCAAGCGCCGTCTCGAACAATATCAACCGTTTTTATTGAGGCATAACGGTATTAGGAATATGGAAGAATACAATTTTCATTTAGAAAGGAATTTTGTTTTAGCTAATTGGTTTTAATTAGGAGTCTAGGCTTTCTGGAGAGTTAATTGGGGATCAGTTTGAATATCTTAGGCGGATCGTTGACGGAGTAAGCAGAGAAGTTTAATTAAGTACTTAATTAGGTAATAAAGGATACCTAATTAAAATATGAGGTAAATAACACCTCCATCGTTTTGCTTAAAAGTCTTTGGTATAGATACCGTACAGTACCGTCCATTTCATTTATACCTTCCTAATAATAAAAAAAAACAACGTAAGTCGCAATGGTGTTTTTTGTATAAGCTGTGAATGTCTATCTATTTGCTGATTACCAATGTAGATAACATTTATCAAACGGCTTGACCAAACAAACAAGATTGATTTTCCTTAAACTCATTAAAGTCGGCCTTACCAACCAAACATCTATTTCAATCATGACATCAAGAAGCAGAGTGGCGCAGTGGAAGCGTGCTGGGCCCATAACCCAGAGGTCCGTGGATCGAAACCACGCTCTGCTAGTAAACAGTTTTTGCATTTTTATTTTTTTAATATTCATTTTCTTGATTTCATTTCAACTTTTTATGTTTTACAACAGATTTAAATGCCTTTTTTCATTGTTTTAAAGATTTAAAACCAATTGTTTACTAGCGCCATCTAAAACATTATTTTACTCTGGTACCTCCATACTTTGTAGTGAATGTTTGATATCTATCATTTTTTTAGCGAACAAGAAATATCGATTTAGCTCTTCTTTCCTATACAGATAACTTCTTTAATATTTTTTTTTCTACAACTTCAATACTTCTAATCTCAACAGTAGGGTGACCAACATTCTTAAAAAAATCTACCAAAATTTTTTTCTTACAAAAATTAAAACATGGCGTAAGATTATTACTTCTTAAAGGCTGTAAAATTCAAACATAAGAAACTCATAGACGTATCAAGTCCATTAGCCGACCGTCACAGGAGATTTATGTTTAATTGAAATCGTCGAGTTTATTGTGGTGCCATGATTTATTCCATTTATTCGAAGCGGACGGCCGATAGCGGTGCACTTTCAATTGCCATCGCTCACGGCTACGAACTCAATAACAATAGACATTGTTTGATTACGTGTTTAAAAGTTGGATGTTTGTTTTTGTTGATTTTAAACGGTGGGTGATCGTTTTGTATGGAGTCGCGGTCGTTGATGGCTCAATTATGGCGCTGTTATTTTAGTGGCGTTTGTGGAATATTGATGTGATACGGGCAATTTATAAAATATTTCGCATCAATAAATTATTAGGACTAACAGTTCTTTCTTTCAGTATGGAAAACATTTTGAACGTTTTGTGTACGACTATTTTAAATCACTCACCAAGATATCATAGTCTAAGACAAATTAATAACCGCAGACTATTTATTAAATACGCGAGCAGCTATAGGAGCTAAGAGGCTTATAATTACTGCTTCGTCAATAGCTGTGGCGTATCGCGTGTCCACGGTATCGAGTATTAATTCCCTTCAAAGTGAATGGGCAACATAACTCATTCGTTTATTTGGCATTTTAATTCATACATCTACGCAGATATTGATGTCGTGTGCGACTGTAATTCAATCTTTGTGTTTCGCAACCAACAGTCCCTTGATAATCTCATACTAAAAGCAATAATTTATTCACTACCATCGTATACACATCGCGTATCTATATATTGACATCTCTTTATTACTCCTACATGAATAATATTATTATGAATCCTTACACGCGCAAACATAAAAACAAAACAGCTCCTGCCTCGCAAAATACGCGCTTAACACAACACCATAACGTCTAAAATAAACAAAACCTAACTGTAGGTCAAGTCAAGAATAAACGGACGCATACATTTCCACAAATCCGTGTCAAGAATCGAAGTGGAGTATAAAAAAAGGAGCTATCCTACTGACACGAAGCTTTAATAAATAATTCCTTTTCACATGTTATTATTTATTGGACGCCACGCAAGCCAGCCTCCGACGGGACTATAACGATGACGAATACGAGATACGTTTGTAAAAAACCCTTTTGAGTCTTGACGCGTGATATATTCCTGCGCACGAGTGTTATAAAGAACGCGGCGGGGTGCGCGCGCGCCGAGCGCTGATTGGCCCGCGTAATGACTCCATGCGCGGACGTTCCGTTTTCGAAGTACGACTGTGACGTAGACTAATGACTGCTGTATGGTAAACCAATGACGGATAGGCACCTCTGAACCTATTGTGTATGTGGTATATAGGAGTTGCGCCGGCGTTGAAATATTACGTCGATTTGCCAGTTCTGCGCACAACGGCTAGCTCAAGACTAATTCTAGGTCATAATTTATAGCAAAAAGATTGCAAGTCTGTTTGATGATAGCTATGTTGCAGAGCTATTGAGACGCCGCACGATTTAACGGAAATTAAACCTTATATTAATATGCGTCGCAGCGTCGGAGTTGCATAAGTATACAAAAAAGACAAGTATTAACAGCATTAATCAATTGCTGTGACAGGTTAAATTTAACAAAATCAATTTATCGGTCAATCCGCTCTCAATCCGCAAAAAATCTGCTGCCAACAAACTAATAAAAGACGATTATCCACTTTATCTCATTTCGCATTATTGCAATCTTGAAATCCGATAGCATGTCCCTCTTATTATTCCTTCAAAACCCTGTTTAATTTCCTCAGAACGACCTGCGGAGACCAATCAATTTAATAATGAAAAAGACATATCTGAATGTCCAGGAGTACAAGCAATCAAAAACTATCTTCCTCCAATAATATTATAGTTTAATTTGGTAGATAACCTTTTCCCAACTAACATAGGGATCTAATCGGATGCAGCTGAGCATCATTGTTTTACATGGAGCGTCTGCCCACCTGATCTCCACAACCCAGAGAATGCATAGCGTGATATCCCTTGGTAAGACTAGTACCAGATTGGTTGGCTTCTCTTTAACGACTATCATCTACAAATGACAGTTACCAACCGCTTAACATGCTCTCCGAGGAAAATAAGAAAAAATGTTTATTGCCACAGAACTAAAACAACTGAAGACTCGACTCGACCGGAATCTCGGTATGTGAGGATGGTCATATTGGTCACCCATCCACGAACAAATTGCAGCAAGAGTTACTTAACCATGAAGACCGACCTGTGGTACTAATACTTCTTCGCGTCAATATCATTAAAAAAGTAAAACGCAGTTGCTAAACTCATACAGTCACAAAACTGTCTTATATTCAAGACTGTACACCCGTTCAAGCACTCAAACGTAGGTAGTTAAACGGCCTTAAAAGGAGTCAATCGACAGTATCCCCACATGTCAAGGCTTCACTTTAAATTATTAACTCATTACTATCTACAAGTCTCCGAAACTCCTCGCACCCAAAATTCCAATCAATCTTCAGGAGCCTCACCTCAGCTCAGTCCAGTTAAAAACATGTGTGTCATCGTTAGATTGGTACTAATGAATCTATCAATCCCCCGGGAGGCATACATTGTCCGGTCGGACGCCGACGTGTGGCCAACTTACAGACAAGATTGATTAGTTCGGAAATTTGCTTGTATTTTAATTGATTAAGTACCTTTACTCCTTGGTCCCTGAGTGGTTTTATATTTTCGTTGACAGGTTGGTATTGATTTTGGTTTAAAATTTGTCATTGATTTGAAAGAAAGAAAAGTGTATATATTGTCACAGAACTGTCATGCATAGATACAAATTACAACTTAAACTAGAACTCCTTAACGATAATATAAGCACTTCGTTAAAATAGATTTAGTATAATAAATTATGTTAAGTAACCTACCCTACCCACTTATGTATATTTGTATTGTTTGATGACAGGGGAGGATTATGTCCTATGCAAAGTTTATTTAAAGTAACTGACAGAAAGCCAGACTAAACTTTCCAACTGGGCAACCTGAGGATGGTGAAGCAATATCATCAATATAACATTTAGTTTTACTTATCAAGGTAAAGCCATCAAAATTATCTTGTGATTGATTCCTAATTAAAAATTCTCAGTTGGACAAGTACATACAAAGTTTCTCTACTGGTCTTAGCTCTAAACTTTCTCTGGTAACAGTTTTAAACCTGCCTTCACTTTGACTGATTATCCACTATGAGCGAGAGACGGAGCTATACACGACGAACAGCAGCCTTTTTCGCAACGGAATCATGATAAATAGGCACGTTATTAATCCCTCTTTTGAAAATACAGAATTACCAAAGCATCTTCAACTAGCCCTTTAAAAAAACAACCAAATATTTCACCAAAAAAATGAGCCACGGGATAAAACTGCAGCAGAAAGCCCCGAAGTCCCACCACAAAGACATGGCGCCATCCATCTACATATAGGGACATTAGTCAAGGAGCCCGCAACAAGTGCTTTGACCTAGTTCCGACCATCTTAGCGTAGGACACGGATTTACTGTTCAAACTATGAATTTACGATTTTATTTTTATGGTATAACGACGAGAAATCCAACATTTCTTAATTTTATTAATTCAGTTAAATCCATAAATTATAATGAACAAGCTTTTGCCCGCGGCTTTGCTCGCATTAAAGTAGCCTACAACTGGATCCAGAGTCCCGTCCATCTCTGTACTCCTCAAAAAACTCATCAAAATCCGTGTGCTGAGATTTAGGCGGGAAAACTTGACAATCAAACATAATTACTTTTGTAATTATAATATTAGCTACTGCCCGCGTGTATGTCGATAATTATCCCAAGGGAACATACTCCCGATAAAAAGTATCCTATATGTTATTTCAGACCATCTATAATCTACCTCCGATCCGATCCGAAGTGATTGAATAACAAACATCCATCCATCCAAAAATTTATAATGTAAGTATAGAAGTATCGATTTGTTAGGAATGAAAAGAACATTATAGAGGTAGTTCTCTATAATGTTCTTTAATTAAAATCATAATTAATGTTGTTTTTTTGTCCGAGATTTTTCTGCCAAAAGTTTCGTCACCCTTTATCTGTTCTGTGATTGCTGATTGGTGGAAACTGCAGCAATGAGGCCAAGTAAAAAACTTAGTTCTGCTAACAACCGATTCTTTAGGCAAACTTGCTAATATTCCCTCTTAACAGGTTCTATCCATCAATCAGCCCCGTATAAATAAAACAAGCCCAAATTCAGTTCAAGTAAAATCAAAAACACAACATCCTGAGTATTCTGACATAACTTCAATTCAAAAAACACCTACCCATCATTATTGCTACTTAAAAATAACGTTTTAATTTATTTCGATCTCCAACAAAGGATTCATATCTATATATTGCTGGCTTCTTTCTGCTCGTGACTTCGTCAGCGGGGAAGTTAGATCATAATTTATGTTACAGCCCCTTTCTACTATCGGACATCTACAGACACTGCAAGTTACCATCCCTACCTTGTTACTATTCCACCAATTCGCACTAAACGCTTCCATAAGTCTTTTATAATGCGCACAGCAAAGGAGTGGAACTCTGCCTGCGTCTGTGTTTCCGAACGCATACAACCCTAATCTCTTCAAAATTATAGTGAACAGGCTTCTTCTGGGTAAGCTCGCTCCATCGTCGACTTTGTCTCTAACTCAGGGTTGGAAAAAAAACAGTTTTTTTTAAATTTTATAAAACAAACAGTTCAAATTATTTTAAACAAGTGTTTTTTGTTCTTATTAGTTTAGGGCTATTGAGACTCCTTAACATTAATTTATTTTCATTTTATATCTATTCCTTCGCCATGAAAAGTAGTTTATATCTTGTTTTTATCTTGGTGTTTTATACAATGCTTAAAACTTATTTTAATATGTGTTTTAAACGTGTGATAAAAACACGGTTTAAATTCAAACTGTTTTAAACATGTGTTTTAATCATGCCAACCCTGGTCTCTGTCATCTATGACCTAGACTAGAGTCAAGAGCGAATCAAACTCAAAAAAAAAGTGCTTGTTCTATGTGCTAATCCAGTTTATAAACATGTGCAATTGTTCTTGCGTAAAGAAGTAACAGACATCATTCCATCCTCACTATCATTCATATTTACGCTACGTAAAAACGACCTTTTCTTCTAAACCCTATACCTTAGTAATGATGACATACCTGCACATTAACAGTCAATAGCACACATCTATGTAGCTACCAATACCAACCCACCTTGACCCAGTTACCGTGTCGACCTCGGACCCACTGCACTGGCGTCCCAAATCACTGCGCTATCCTGAAACTCGAACATTTCTTGGATGTAAACACTATTTAGTGTAAGACACTGGGACTGTCTTAGAGAAAAATACTGCCTCACAATATGCTCAGTTGTGATGGAAAAAAACTATGCTGGAAGACAGCTGTATCGTCAACTTACCTATTGTTACCTTCTATTATTTTTAAGCTGTCATTGTAATTTGAAATGTTATCTATAGAGTACATATATATCTACGTATGTATCAAATCAGCCTCTGGACATAATACCTCTTTGACATTAGATGAAATTATTGTGTTCAGCAAATGAATACCTGTTCAAGTATCAAAATCATTTTAGAACGTCATAATCAATGATATTATATACGGTCGTAATGTTTCTTTTTGAAAAGATAAATGAAATTCGACATTTTGTATCGAACGTCCCCTGAAAATGAATGGCGAACAAACTCACGTTGTCTTTAAGTCAAGGCAGAGGCAACCCCTGATAATTCAGCCCATTCTATTTACCGTGCTGTGTACATCAGTGTAATAGTTGTGCCGTATGCCTATCCTTTGAATATTCAGCTCTTTATTGCAGAAACGCATACCGTCATTTCATAGATTGTGTATTGCTGTGGCATGAATTTTGCCTTATATAAGTCACACACTATTTCAACGTTTTCTATCACAAGCTAAGCACCTGTTATACATTAACCAAGTTCCGCTTTCATCCTTACACCAATCCACAAGCACATGCTTAGCCGCATTAATCCGCAACACGTCTGCCCACCGCGGAAACAGAAATTATAATAAGCAATTATCAGCGAGCCTCAATACAAGGTGCACTTGCAAGCGAACGTATTTTTTTCCAACTACCCGCATAAATCAAAGGGTCCGCCCCCCTCTAATGGGAATTTTAATTGATTCCCTCCCAACCTAGGTAGGTTTTTGTGATCGTAATGCAGGATTTAAATTTGTTTGGCGGTGTATCTTAGTACAAATATTGGAGTATAATCTGTGTGAGCTAATTAAATCGCATTGTGGATTTATTAATTGGATGTGGTATTTTAAATTGTGATTCGAGCTAATCCGAGGTCAGGGCATCTAAATAAGAAAGATAATCTCGCTCCATTCCTACCGTGAGTTGGGAAAATGAATCCTATGGATGGATTTGGAAAATGCGACTAAACTATCCTAAGTTAATAAAATATAAAGTTATAAGAAGCTCATATAGGAATAGGGATGTTGCCTGGGTTAAAGAAATATGATTCTATATAGCCCGTCAATTATTATCGAAAAAGAACCGAGAATTCCGTAAAATATTTTTATTATATGATGTAACTAAAATTTATGCTTTTCGCAATTTTTCCTTTATCTGTGCTATAAGACGTTGCTTCGTACCAAATTTCAAGATTCTGAGTTCCCGGGAAGTACCCTGTAGGTTTTGATTCCCTTGCGAGTGTCGAAAATTTGCAGCACAAACGGCTGTATCTTTCACAGCTTCAAGGGACAGTAGACCTGAGTATTTGACATGAGCTTGATACGGAACCCTAAAATTGGGTACGTATTTTTTATTTTATCAAATCAATAAAAATTACGAAGATAAAACGCATCAAAGATAAGGAGCGGGGGCTTGTAACGTCACTTTCCAGTAAAAAGTGTACTCGTAAGTTACGTCATACGAGTTTTCAACGCACTGTATCGTCTTCATTTTTAGAGTTCCGTAACTTCCGTACCCAAAGGATAAAACGGGACCCTATTACTAAGACTTCGCTGTCCATCTGTCACCAGGCTGTATCTCATGAACCGTGATAGTTAGACCGTTGAAATTATCACAGATGGTGTATTACTGTTACCGCTATAACAAAAAATACTAAAAAACAGAATAAAATAAATATTTAAGGGGGCTCCCATACAACAAACGTGATTTTTTTGCTAGATATTGATAACGGCAACAGGTGGACGCTTGAAATATTCACAGAATATTAAGCTATATTATTCTCATTAAAAATAAATACTTAAATTAAAATAAAATTTATATTTAAGTGGGGATCCCATACAATAGACATGATTTTTTTGCAGTTTTAAATAATGTTACGGAACCCTTTGTGCGCGAGTCCGACTCGCACTTGGCCATTTTTTGTTTACGTGACAAAAGAAAAAATGTTTCCAATTTTTTTTGGAAATCTATCTGACGGACTAATTCGATTTTTTTGTCAAATACCCTATTACAATTGATTTCCTCCCAACCCAGTTAAGTATCGGTAGGTTTTTGTGATCGTAATTTAGGATTTTAAAGTTTGCCGGTCCTGCCTATCTTCTTACAAATATTGGAGTATAATCTGTGTGAGCGAATTAAATCGCATTGCTGCTTCATTCATTGGATGTAGGACTTAAATATTGTGATGAGGTAAACTGAAGTGAGGTTATCAAAATAAGGTAGAAAGCCCTGTTTAGTTTAAGATGTGTTAAGGTGTTCTGAGGTGAGGACTAAGAACTATACAATCGGAATAAGGAAAGAAAGACTTGCTCCGTACCCTGTATAGTGAAAATGGATCCAGTGGATGGGTTTAGAAGCTGTGGCATGTCAGGCGTTTTATAACTTGGGAAATTAAATGTCTTAACTCTTAAAAAAATCTTACCATATAAGTTTACGGTAAGATTTTTGAAGTAAAAACTTTTTAGGCGCGTTGATCATTTTTTGGGTGAACAAAAATCATGGAACTCGCGTCATCATCACGGAACGCTTTCCATGAGCTGTAATACCTATGTATACTGTGTATATATGTGTACTTTTTGGGTGAACATAAATCATGGAACTCGTGTCATCGTCACCGAACGCTATCCAAAATCAAAAATAATAATCTGATAGCTCGACGATACAATTCACAAGTTACTTAGTTTTCACTTCTATCGGCAGTCCCCAAAGACTTCCAACACTTATTAGCAGATCTTAATTTAAATTTTCTAAAGGGAATTTTAATATAAGTAGTAAGTACCTACCTATCTCTATTTAAACTTATCATAGGGTTAGTGACTTTCTATAATTAAAGCTAAATATCTAAGCATAATCTGTCTTCTAGTATGAGATGCAGAATAAGATAAATGAAAAGCTTTTGCCCAGTTCACCCATCAGCCAATTGGCTAACCAAAACCAGACTAAATAAATAAGCCAATTGTAACCTTAGCACATCGTAAGTAGGTACACTAAAAGGACACTAAATAGTTACCGTCGAACTGTGCAAGCCAATCCCAATAACATCGAGAAATTCATGAAGTGAAACAGAATCAACTTGTCACGAGTAAACGACGATTGATAAACTCAGCGCGCCACAGTAGATTGGGTAGAGCGTCGGTTTTAGTGGGATGGGCAGCAAGTTCATTTCGTAGTAGTCTTAATAAATATTATGACAATGGAGTAATGTTTCCGTTGATTCAAGAATTTTCAAATTTCAAAATAAGTACCTACTCAAATTTAAATTCAGAACTGTCGTACATGGTACATGCTACATGGGCACTAAAAAAAGCCCGAAGCTGGTGCACAGTTCCAATAATTGGTAGTTTCCTACTTAGGAGAACCAGCCAGAAACTGCATGGTTACACTTTAAAAAAACGGTTGATTTTTACAACATTTCCATATTACAGTATTAAAGAATACCTATGAGATATCAGTTTTACTACAGTGGCCAGTAAAAACTGAACAGTGACCCGAGTGACCGAACCTTTGTTTCAATAAGTGACCAAATGCCGCAGTGTCTACCTAATGCTTATGACAAACTCCAAGATCAAACCAAATAACTTGACAAATTATGTAGAATTACTTCTAGAGATAAGACAACGTCTGTTCAGTTGCACAGGCGGACCCATGCTGTTGGATTTCTGTTTATCTACCACCTAGATCATGACATGACCATTTATATAAAAAATCCTTAAACCACTATTCAAGTATTGACGAACTAATCAAACTGACTGCAGTTCTACTCGAAATGCAAGTACCTCATAATAAGCTCCAAATTTTATACAAATCAAATAAAAATCGCGTGCAACCACAAGCAACAACATGACATCACAATTAGTTCGAAATTCAAACGAAATTCGAAACAATGAGACCGCGATTCTTGCTAGCCAGTGACATGACTGATGTGGCGTCACAATTAGTTCCAAATTCAAAAGGTGTTGAAAAACCGTTTCGTTTGTGTTGCACGTGTAAGGTGGCTGCGGGGTGCAGCAGGGCCCCCGGGGGGGTGCGGCGGCGGGGGAGGAGGGGCAGCGGGGCGCACCTCGATCGATGGCGACGTCGTTATTCGGGCGACAGCCTTTGACGACGTCGCGGGTGCGTTCCGCTTGCGACCGCCTTTAATTTCTTCATTTGTATGCTGATTTGTGATTGAGGGAATTAGGTTTGTTGGGGTTGTGCTCGAGAGACCTGCCATGGATTATGTTAAAGTTCCTCTTTCAGCGCGTTCTTGAGCATCTACTTTGTGGCACTTCCCTAAAAAGTGGATTTTTGTTCGGTATTACGTAGCAATTATGCAATTTCTCAAGTTCTTTTGGATAGCGTATCTGCAACAATAACTGATTCAGTGTCTTTCGGTGCTGATGGACGTGCTACAGAATGCAATAGCAAGTTCATTCTAAGTAGGGGCAGACCTCAGATCATACCAATCAGCTATCGTTGAATGTCCACCGCTCCACCGAGCAAAGTATGATCAAAAGCAGAAGAACAAGTACTCCGTTGGTATAATTAGGTACTGTATGGCGTCCGTATAGGATGCTGAACGTATAAATAAATGATCTGAGGCCCTGCTAAACCACGCTTATTGTCACATTTCCCGGCATTTTCTTTATGTACCTAAACTCCCGGGGGCTTCTAGGAAGCCAACACAGTCCATATTTTTGTCTCTGTAAAATAGAGAGAACAAAGCTTTTACCTTTTCGTCAGATGTATACAGGCTTTGTATGCGTTAAGGTAGTCTATAACCGTCTCCTGGGTCCCATCTATCTGTGTACCAAAATTCATCAAAATCGGTACGGCGACTTAAGCGTGAAAGCTTGACAAAAGTACTCACTTTAGGACTCTGACCACAATTTAACTCTCGTTAGTTAGGTTTAGGATAACCAAATTTGTAGGTACGCAGTGACCTTTGACTTTACCATACGCCGATTACCACCAGTAATCACCAGTAACCTGTGAAAAGCTTTCCGAGCAGTCCCAAGCGGAGCCCACCCGGGCTAGGTCCACGCCTCCGCGGACGCGTGACTGACGGACGTCCGCACACTAGCGCAGCGCCACACACACACTCCCTCCATTCCCTATACACACAGCTCACACACACTGACTCCCCTCCCTCTATGCACACACCTCACCCACACATCAGCTTGACGTTTTGACACTTGACAGATGTGTGCCCAGAGTGATGGGTGGCGCGCGCTCGAAAAATACGAGGAAATGTTTGAATATGGAACACTGAGTTTTATTTATGCTCCTATTTGTGATTGGCAGTGGCAATTGATTCTTGGGTCTAAGACTTATTGGATTACTTTTTGAAAACCTCATTCTTTTAGGAGGGTTTTTATCAGGGTACCTATGGGTTGGTGCATTTCCCACTTCTTGTTTTCGAGTAGATTGTATCCACAAACTTTGTTCAACCAGTATTTGGCCACTTGCATTGAACGATTGAGAGTCCTTACTTCGTGCAAAGCGACAATGACCTTTGTATGTTAGTACTAGGTAGGTATAGGTACAATGCAGTTGACATCAGAAAATGAACAAAATAATTTAGCGACCGACAAGTGTTTTCTCAATAGAGATGCATTTGAAAATGATATAAAAAACTAGCATTGGGTAGGTACATACCTAGATAAAGTTTCGCTAAAGTTTCTTTGAAGAATTGTATCACACATGAACAACAATAAATTGATAGCTCATAAACATTTGGTTCCAAAATCAACAGATCATGCACCAAAACCGACCCATTTGACAAAAAAACGAAAAGTCCCTCACTAGTTAGTCCTAGCACCCAAATTGTCGTAGTCAAGTGAAGGACCGTTCACACTCACTGGCATGATTGTGTCGTCCGCACACGGTGAGCCAGTTATCTGTCACCAGTTACTAGCGCGCTGTCCCGTCGCAGTAAAGTGATCTTTTGTAACTGACGCGTCACTGCTACGTTTTGGTTTCAGCCAATGTTAGTACTCGTGTGTCAGTCGAGTTAATGCTTTCAGGATGGTTTGGTGAAACGTTTGAATATGATTATTGTGAACAAGTTAGAGTATTTCTAGTGGTAGGTCCACTAGAAATACTCTTATAAAGTTATAATATAAAGTTTGGTATAATTAGGTAGGTAATGTAAGAGCGTAGTTGGTAGGTAAGGGGTCAATTTAAGTAGGTAGATTAGTTTAAAGAGTGATCCGTGCCTCAGGAACCTCGTTAATCCGTTGGTCCTGGCTGTCATTTGTAGATCTTTGACAGTCGTTACGGATAGTCACAAGAAAGAAAATCTGACAACACCAGTGCGATTCTGTAAAGTAAATATAATCAACATGGAAAGACAGCCCACTTCGTGATCACTTCACCAAAGCCTTCACTTCGACATGTTTATAGAATCGGCCGGCAGTTTCGAGGGGTATCTTCGTATCGAGTTATCTAGTTACTGGGTGATGCAGGCCAAATAAGCAGTCGCTCGATCTAAATATCAGCTGTATCTGGTTAGACTGGAGGCTGACCTCAACGTAGTTGGGAAAAGACTACGCAGATCGACTGACTTGACTTTAAGGAGTTGGTCAGTTTGGAATTCACCATTAACATCGTAGTATCTTCTTTATCTTTATTTCACTGTATTTGAGTCATAGGATAAGTTTTTCTTGAGTTTCGAGTTCCTTCGGCCTATATTTGACTAGCTTCCTATGTTACCACATTCCGAGCCAAACGACCCGTTAAACAGCTCCAATTTTCCACAACCCATCAAATCACACTCGAATCAGTCTATTTTAAAAGCCAACAAATCAATAAACAAATCCGTTCAGCAGCGACTCCAATAATTAAAAAGTTCCCCGAACAGCGGTGTAATGACTGCTGTGACGTTAACGACATGGCTGACAGCAGAGCCATTTGTCAGCCGTCACGTGTCAGCTGTTTGTCAGCCACAATGGTGTCAGGCGGCGCGGGCCCGATTGACGCGTGTCACTCATAGCACGAACCACCAGTTGTCGAATGCAACTCGACTATATTCCAGCAAAAGAGGACTGATTGGCTCTGGCAGTTTGTGACACTCGTGTATGTCGTAAAAGGAAATTCTCGTTTTGACAGTTATGTTGGCGGGATTTTGATTTTGACAGCTTATAAAAGATGGCGGACTAGTTTGATTAATAAAAAAATTGTGTGTTTACGACCTATACGTAATGTTCTTGCATACATGGACGTATGGAGTGAACGAAGCTGATTGTCTACCGTTTGAAATTGCATATCCCAGACCAGTAAAGTTACCTATCTTTAGGGTTTTCGTTAAGAACTAAAAGGGCTATATTAGTGGCACTATTATCAGCTGTGGGCGTTGTTATAAGTAAATCTTGGTAAAATGTATAAAACGCCATAAATTCGAGTAATTTAGAGTACCAGTGGTAAATCAACGTTGTATGTGATAGGACAGGTGCGGCGGAATTATTAATGATAGCTTGATTTACACCTCCACTGTCCCTGAGCGCTGATGCCTCATCGACGCCACACTGAAAAATACTTTTCATTACTGTATAGTGTATGTTCAAGCTTGTTAGACCTTATATGGTTAACAGAGACCTTCTCAAAACGATAGTTTATTGATAGAGGAAATATTTAATAGTATTCTCCCAGCATAAGAGTGCGACTGGCTATAAGGTTTTTTTTCTGAACGGCGATACCTGTACCTACCAGATTTCGAAAAAAATCTCAAGATTTACCGTATTGAGGCAACATCTGTAATGTTGCCTCAATACGGTAAAATGGGAGAAAAATTCGGTGCCAGTGGCCTTTACTATCGTCATCACGACACCCACTGACAGGTAGAACACCTCATCCCACCGAACATAAAGCAAAAGCAATTGACACATAATTTTTGCACCATTCCACTACAAACTTCGATCATGCACAATCATTAAATTTATGGGCTCAAGCAAAAACAATAGAAATACTTCCATAACTCAATCGGCTGCAGGTATGCGGCGTAAACTTAGCTACTTATTACTGCCTTCGTTGCATACATTATAGATCTGAACAACTATTTACGGTTAATTCGCGTCGGAGGTATATTTATTGGTTGCCGGTGACGCCTGACGTCACAGCTAATGTCTGTGCACCACGCGATTAGCCCCGATGTCGCCATAACACTTTAAACTAGGTTGCGAATCTTCCAATTATTACTTTAGTAGTTTAAATACTCATTTGTGTTAAAGTTTTGTAATGAAGGTTTTTGATGGTATGGCGTTTGCTGTTAAGTTTTATGAATACGTATTAACGTTCTCTAGTATAGTTGTGTCCCTGACTCCTGTTTTCTGCTTCCACGTTTGATGTGTTCGAATTAACAAAGATTCCGTTTTCTTTTCTAGATGCTGTCACCTCGAGAAGATGATGACGATGACAGCCACCTCTGCATCAAATGCAACACCACCATTGTCGGCTTGGACAACTACGTGAAGCACAGGAAACAAAGATGTGGGAAATTAAAACTGGAACACCCGAAGCCCGAACTACCAGCTATAGATACTCTTGAACCGTCATACAGCCTCGGAGCAGATGTGTTTTTCCAGTCTTTGGAGCTACAGAGCTCTGTCAAGAAGACTTCTCTATCAAGACTAACACCACCCATTCCTATATCAAAACCTAATTTAGATAGAAAGAGCTCCTTAGTTGTTGCATCTACTTCAAGAGATATCCCACGAATGAGCCTACTAGAAAACAATCTCAGAGGAGAAGACTGGATTGGAGGGCACAGTTTAAGGATCGGAAGTAATGAAGACAATCAAACAAAACTAATTAACGCAGTCGCGAGTATCAGCGGCGCAGTTAAGAAAGAAATTCCCACTTCATCATACAGCATCAATACTTATGATTACAAAGGGGACGAAGAAAGCGACGAATCTGAGGAATCAGATGATGAGGATGAAGAGGACCATCCTAATGGTGCTAAATGGAAGCCTCCTCCGCACTATACTGGAGGAAAATGGCGACCAGCTTCCCCTGAACACGAAGACTGGGACATGAGGGAAGAACAAGAACACACTGGTGGGAAGTGGAAGCCAATCATGCCTGACAATAACGAACGTGATGAAGATTATGATGCACCACCTCCAGGACACACTAAAGGCAAGTGGGTGCCAGGTGCCAATGACAAGACCCAAATTATGCAAACTACAATACAGACAAAGGGATCTGTACTATATTGGTGCGGTCCTTGTAATAGAAGACTTAACTCCAGAGCGATTTATGATAAGCATCTTAAATCCAGCTTGCATTTGAAAAAAGTTCTTCCAGAGCATGAGTTAGAATTCTCGGGTCATTTAGAGCCAATGAAAAGTGTGGTAGACAAACGGATGGCACGTCCATCTAGATTTGTAAATGATGAAATTTACTCTCAAATTGACAGAAAAAAGCAGAACAAGATCGAAGGAAAATTAAGTGTCAAAATTGAGAAGAAAAAACGAAAGAGAAAGCCCAATTTTGTGCACTGCATCGGCTGTAAGTCGCGAGTGAGGCAACATTTGATGGGGAAGCATTTAATATCCCACTATCACTTCAGAAAAGCCACGGATACTAAGACTACTAAATACCAAGAGCTTATTTTGGACAACATGGATGCGTTAGTCCACCAAAGCCCTTTCCAATGCAGTCCTTGCAAATTCTATACCAACTGGCTGTCAACATTTATGCAGCACTGGTTTTCTGAAGAACATGAACGAAAACTGGCTTTAATAGATGGCAGGCTGTGGTGTTCTTTCTGCAAATACGATTGTGAAACTTCCCAAGAAATGCTAGAACACTTATCGAGTTCGGACCATAGCGAAGTGGTCGCTGTCATCAACAGATCCATGCCGATCATAATAAGGAAGAAAACTGTGCTAAAATGTGATGCTTGTAGCAAAGAGTTCCGTTACAATATAGAGATGAAACGACATTGTCAGAAGTCTGGACATCCATTGGCGTTTACAGCCAGTGACAATTATCAGGAGCTCCACAAATGCCAGCATTGTAAAGCTAAATTCAAATCTTCTCTGACTCTAGCTGCTCATTTGAAATCTAAGCACAAACAGAGAGCTTACCTTTGCTTAGTTTGTGCAATGAACTTCAACTCCTCAGAGGAAGCTAAGCGTCACCGTCAGACCTCAGAACACAGAATCAAGAGGAAGGAAAACTTGAGAGAACAAGGAGTGCCGACCAAGGACATGAGTAAGAAGTGTCCGTATTGTACTGATAATGTGATCTTGAGAAACGTTTTGGTTTTGAAAGATCATATACGGAGGATGCATCCTAATATACGGAAAAAGTAGGTACCCTTGTGCAAGAAAGATCTTTATGATGTCAGCATAAACTATATGATTTCGATTTTTGTTTCCAGGTGCCCTAAATGTGAAATGTCATTCATCCTCTCACAGGAAGTGACTCGTCACGTCAGGGACAATGCCTGTCAACTGAATCAATCTGCCCAGATCAACTCCTCCATCTTCTGGAACTGCAGCCAGTGCCTTTTCACAACTGACTCCCAAGCCGAGTGCTTCTTCCATGAAATCCTACACACAACACCTAAGAAAGAACTCCTGAAAGTTAGAGATACCGAGAAAGTTATCCTGAAGTATCCTTGCCCTCTTTGCCCGAAGAGTTTCAAAAAGGCTTCTTTACGCCAGCATTTGAGGCAGCATACCTTCGAAAGGCCGTTCATCTGTTCGACCTGTGGGGCTAACTTTACCAGGCAGACTAGCCTTGCGAATCATTCGAGGAGTGAGCATAGTACTGAAGTTGCGAAAATGCCGAAGTTACCAGCTATTGTGGAGAGAATTGAGGAGTGGGAGTGCGGGAAGTGCAAGAATAGGTTTTCTAGCAAGTAAGTGTTGAATTTCCTCCCCTTATACACATTGCACTTGTTATGCAGGCATGATAATGTAGATTTAACAAAGAGTAATATTAACTTTTTAATTGAACCTCGAAATGATAATAACAGTATAAATGCCAATTTACCAAGTCATTATTTAAATGCAGGATTTAAAACTTTCATTTCAATTTATTTATATGTCTTTTCGTTATTATTATAATTGATAAATTAACAATAATAACTAAAATTAACAAATACACTAAACACACAGCAAACTAAATAAAAGCATAAAAAAATTCGTCCTCAATGCTGTCAGCTGGTAATGTGAGAGAGAGACTGGCGGCATTGCCGGGTTGAATGATGTTGAACAATAATCGACCAATACTCGAAGAATAGAAAGTCAATTTGAATCAATAACCGATCTGAATTTATTAGGACGGAAGCGCAAACAAAATGCATACAACCGAAATAAACGACGCATCAGCGCAAGTCGCGTCGACATCAATTTGCGGCAATAACATGCGCGCACGCAGACCGCGGCGGATGCGTTACATGTCACACGTCACACAACTCCTTCACAAATATCGGGATACATTCATAATTTGACAAGAGCGCTTTGATTATGCTCGCGCGCACCACATTCCCGCCCGCGGTATTGCCAACGATGACATTTTTATACTCTGTGGCAATAAATTTCTGCCCGGATGCACGGTATTTTGAGAGAGTGCTGGATCAAAATATTAGTGTCGGAGAGAGATAGTGGACGTTTGAATTTTATTGTTAGCACGTGTCCCTGTAACGTATTGGGGATTTGCATTTTGATCTGTCGTTCAGTTTGATGGCGCTAAATCGTGTGTGGTTTATTTGCTTTGACACTTGCGCTGTGAGCGTTACAATTTATATGTCTAACGTCACTCTATAAATAGTTGGGATCAGTCACGAAGGATTGACGACGCCGATTTTAAACTGAATGTGGTTCGTTAAAATTAACGGCTGTTTGTCCTCAGCGTTTGTTTAAGCGCAAATGCTTTCATAATGGCTATAACAAAGATAAACCTTTGTTCCCACCGTATCTGAAACACGAACAATGGTGTCGTGTCTAGAACGACCAATTTTATAAACTGGAGCTAGACTAGACTCACCAGACATCTGAATATCTAATCGCTTCGTATTTTATAACATAATTAAGTTCAAATATACTCGGTGGATTCAAACGCCAATATAAATTGAAATTTCCAATCCTCCTTCCTCCATTAATGCTAAAATCACAGCAGTAAGACGTTGAAACTTCACCGCAGACCGCATGAATCAAGTCGGCGCGTCATTAAGAGAACTTTCAACGGATCTAGACAATTGTAGGACATAGCAGAGCCATTGGGGCCGTCTAACAGCGCTGATGATCTAACTTGTGTAATATCTTACGCGTTATTGCGACGCCTTGCATTAATGCAGTGCAACTGTAATGCGCGCAGCGACTTAACTGTCGCCGCGGTGGGCCAGTGTTGCCAGATTATGCGCGCGAAATTATTACTGTAATGCTTATTAGTTTGAAAGAGTTTTTGTGGGGAATGGGTTTTCGTAGCTTAATTTGAAATTAGGTAGTACTAGTTACCGTTGCCAGTACGTACTCAGCCAGGATATTTCGTAGATTTTCTATGTCCGTCTCTGTGTATTTTACCTTTGTCTTGAATATTCTGCCAGAGAAATGGAAGAACGTTATGTTAACCAAATACACGATTGGGACTTCAACTCCCGTCGTATCGGTGGTAATTTCTAAACAAGAAAATTACCTGACCGGCTGTCTTATTATTGTTTTCAATCGAAGAAAAACATATTGATGTGTGTTTAACGCATCAAACATCTGTAGGTACCTAATCCATATACTTAATCCAATTGAGAATAGCAAAGACTTATCACGAAAAATGTACCTACCTTATCTGGAGACGACTTAGCCTGGATGTCTTTTCCTACTACACTATTATTATAAGTAGGGGAGCACTAGCGACTACATATGAAATGTTGACACGTAGTCAGTGTTGCCAGTTTGTCAGTGCGTGCGTCCTTAAACGCAATCCATTACTTCTATACTTAGCTGCTTGCAAGTGATTCATTAGTGGAGGACGGAGTGAAATAGCACGCAACTGAAATGTGGCTGTCGTGGCAGAGACAATATTTTACGATTTAAGTTAAATTACTTCTTTAAATAGTTGGTGGTATTCCGGTACCTAAATGAGGCATTGGTTTGAACCAAGTGTAGTGTAGTGACAGGAATGAGGGCAGATTTCTCTTGGCAGTCAGACTCGGGTTAGAATTTAGAATCAGTTTTTTTTTGTTTTCTTAACCTTAGATCTGTCGGTTCTGATTGCACTTAGAGCCAGCCAAAACAGACAGATCTCGATCATGATGGGGGGATCGAACATGATGAGGTCTGCCTGCCAACAGACTGTGGAGTTTCTTGCACGTACGTTTTGTCTTTAAACGAGATTCACGCTTTGAAAAAAAAAAATAAAATTAAAAAAAGCCTGTTAATGTTTTGATTGAAATAAATGTTCAATCAAGGTTTTCTTAGCTAACATAGTTACAAAGAAATAATTTTTCAAGCAGTCTGCAGTTGGTGACATCAAATCTGTGATTGAACTAAAGTCAATTGAAAAGTCATTTTGTGGCATCACTGTGCAAATATGTGAACGCACCTGAGATTTAATGTTGCATGTTTTAATATTTAAGTCGTACCGTTTTTAAGTGACAACACAAGAGACGATTCGGGGCGCTACCCTTAGCGGCCCTCGCCCACTTGTAATCGCCACTATACACAGACTACGTTAGTCCATACTGTGTTATATAGTAATTATAGTAATCATAAATTATAGGTACACAATCAATATGGTTTTTAGCTGTGTTATTAACTACAAGGTGAATTTTCACTTCGTCTCCGAATCGTCAACCTAATCGGAAGACGCATCAAGGGGACAGATAGAATACCTTCCATCTGCGTCCCCAAAATTTGTTCGGAACTTTTTAGTCGTTAGGTATATGTAGGGTGAACTCATCTAACTTCGTGACAAAGGCATTTGAGTAATAAAATACCAATAAATTATTAATTACTTTAATTCAGACTTAGCATGAGTTTTAATCCGTCTTTTATGAAGAATATAGGCACAATTAATCACATTTTTTTCTAGAAACCTAAGAGTTATACCAAATTTACTAAAGCAAGTCAACTTGCCTAATTCCGTGGTGACCTCTTTAAGTCCGTGATAGCTACTACTTTAATTCTGATATAACGGAATTAGGCAAGTTAACTTTATTTCAGTTTTACAAAATTAATAGCATAAAATTAACATAAACATAAAAAAACAAGATAGACATTTTAATAATATCTTCTTGAATTCTTCTTCGGCGTAACAAATTCTTGACTCTGGCAATGTACGTGGTATGTCATGTTTCGGGTCAAATTTTTCAAAAAAATCTTAAACTCCTTAGAAGTAGGTACCTACTCCTTTGTACTTCGTCACATTCTCTTTTAAAAGAGATTGTTTAAAAATATGTGTACAAAATTTTAAATTCCTTAGAAGTTTTGTAAACTGTCATTGTTGAACTCAAAACATTTTCAACGGCGGTTTTGAGATCGAACAGAGTACTTTCTGTTCTTCTTGTTTGGGTCATCCATGATATCTGAAAGTAAACAAGCAAATTATAATAATAAATACGTACCTGCTTAGATTTTAGCGTCTGTTTAAATTTGCAGCTCGTATTAAAAAAAACGGTAAATTTGGCAATAAAACTACTCACGTAATTATGTGACAAATCCAAAAAAGTGTCACTCAATTCCGTGATAGCAAAATATATAATATTGGCTCAAAGTCGTCATTTTAATTAAGACAAGATAAAACTAATAAAATAACATCAATCTTGTCTACTAAACTCAAAATAAGTCAATACTTTCAGTTAAAACCATAAATAATTGTACATCACTACTATAATTCTGTGATAGCTCAGAAACCACTCAACCGCTAAAACGCTAATATTTTTGACGAAGAAAATAAGCTCTAACACTAAAACGACGCAGAAATATGACGAATTTTTTACTGCCATATCAAGGAAATATCAATTACAATACACTTTATTAGAAATAAGCTAAGAAATCGGTTAAATACTTACAAAAATACAGCAAAGTTCGCCACCAATTCACAAACACTGCCGAAACCGGTGAGATTTCCGCGCGAACTTTAAAACCTTTGGTTGTTGCTATCTTGCTCACTCGAGCGAGTCCAAACTTCACAGACGAATTTGAACTATATCACAGAGGCATAAGGTTGTATTTCAAGTCATTGATTTCACTCGTACAGTCCTATGATAGCGCTCAAACCAAATATCACTGAATAAAATTAGGCGAGTCACAGAATTAGATGAGTTCACCCTAGTAGAATTTTTGGAAAATTTATTGTTTTGCTTTTTTTTTTCATTATCAGCCATCCAACATCACCCTAAATTATGACCATGCTCTTCTGGAACATTCTGTATGCTTTATGTTTGAGTTTGATCGTCACAATACAATCGTCTAGTTCTAGGTTCGAAACGTGAATGTAGGTAGGTACCCTTGTTTGCTGGCCATAACGAAATCATGGAAAAGGTTAACGGCATTCTGGGGGTCATTAGTGATAAGCCGTGTTGAACCATCATGGCGCATTGGGTGCATGTAGGTACATGTGCATGTACCCGGTGCATTAGGTGAGTGCAACAGATATTTGAATAAAAAAAAAACTTTTGAAATTTTTGTACTAACATACAACATAATATGGCCAATGAAAATGGAATGGAATGGAATTCAAGTTTTTTTTTTTTACATAACATTTTTGTTATCACGTCGGTTAAAATCACTATTTAGTTAAATTTTTCACTACACCCCAAGATGTTCGCGGTTGTAGACTTCGAGCGAAGCAATAAATACGGACAAATGCGTCCCATTACATTCTTGTCCTCGCTAACTGCTAGCAGACGGCATTCTGGACTTCTGGAGACTGTATTACAGAGTAATTAGTGCCGGACATTTCTACAGTTAAACGATAGTGTAGAGTAGATAGACCTATTGGAAATCGGGGTTGAATATTCAACTAGACATTTCTACATAATACCTTACTATAAAATCGGGTACCTAATATCCAACAGCTGCATTACACTACTGTTCTACAGACACTTAACTATAATTGTATCCCACATAAATAAGTTTTTGTAAGTTTAATTACAAACAACTTTTAAGGACTGTTACACGTCTCTTTTCTTTTTCAGGACTGCACTATCGCGCCATGCCAGTAACTGCGCCAGTGCTACCACCACACGTCAATGTCCATATGAACAGTGCACATTCGTGGCCACTAATTCCAGTCAACTTGCAAGGTGAGGTCGAGTAACCTTGTGGTTTTCAATATAACTGAAATTCTAAATACACACATGAACCCTGAAAATACAAAACTTGTCATAAACTTATTGTTATGTTTACCTCAATTATCAACAGCGCCATCTATGAATATTTTTCTGAACCATTAGAAGTGTAGTGGTCTGGGCTAGAAACAACAAAGTAGTCTGCTAGTTAGAAAGCAAATGAAATAGATGGCGCTTGTAACTGAAGAAATTAGCCAAGACTCCGGCATTGTACAATAATACATTAAATACTCTGGATTTTTTTCATGATAGCTATAAATTAAGATATTTCGTTCAGCTACTTACTCGATTATAGAAGACGCTGTAGCATGAAGCATTTTATTTCAGACATCGCAGAACCCATGGGGAACACGTAAAACATCACGAGTGCCATCTGTGTACGTTCAAGAGCGATCAAGCGAGTCATATGAAACGGCACATGCTGTGCCATCAAGGAATTAAACCGTATGCCTGTCCGCATTGCTCTTTCACCTGTGGGAGTTTGGTAAGAAATTGCTACAGCCTATACCCAAAATCCTATGTTAAAGGAGAATGAGTAATGATGGGCCCACCTCTCAATAGGAATAAGACACTCATAAATGAATAGGTATGTTTATGTAGAATAAAACTTATTATTACGACTAAGGTCAAAAGTCAGTACTTTCGGAGTTATACTACTTATTATACTGCCATAAAAGTGATCGTAGTTTACTTCGTTATAAGATAAACTTTACTATGCCCAGACTCAAAACGGACGGCACCTTTCTGCTTGCTCTTGCTCCTTACCTGCGCCCCCCACCCTACCCGCTCCGCCCGCCGTTTGCCCAGGCGCATTTGCAAATGGCGACCAACGGCCAGTGACGCGCTAGCGCTAGTCGTCCCTAGAGTGTTTTGTGTTTTGCGTTGAACGATCGTTATCTGTTTTATGTACTTTTTGACCCGGCTATTCCTTGGACACTGATTGTTGTGGTTTTTATTGTTGACCCCAGCTTTGTTTAACGGACTACTCAACTGCATATCGATTGGAATTGTGGAAAATGGAACAACATCGTAACTGTGTTGTGTGCAGACGTGGATTATATCACAATAGATATCAGCGTCATATTTTGACTGAAGATCTTCCGCAAATACGACCTGAGGTTGCAAGACTTGTACAACAAAATGCATTATTAGAGGTTAGTAATAAGAATAATTCAGTTGATGTTATGTACTATCGTCAAAAGTGCATTCTGACCACCGTTAGGACTGTTTTCATTTGCACCGCTTGGCCACTATAGTAGCGTCTACCTACACTCATCAACCAATAGCATTACACTACCCAATTTTTATTGTTTTTGTGAATGAAAAACACCGCAAAAATGTAACAAGTTACATTTTCGTCCTTAGCTGAGCGATGGCATTGCACCATCTGTCTTTTCTTCTATTAAGCCCTTTGTTTTTATGAATGAAAAAAAGGACCAAAAAAAATTAAACATATTGTGATTTCGGTTTGTTACAATGAATACACAAACGGCGGGAAAGGATCTGGTCATCTTGTTCACGGGATTTTGTTTTGAAATTGAGCAGATTACACTTTTGACGATAGTACCTACAGCACAGAATAGTAGTGTCCTGTAGTTAGTTTAAATCAAACAAAATAACAAATACAAGTCTATTTTGCGTGTCACAAACCGTTTTTTCTACCTATACATTTATATGTTTGGCCAAATATTGTTCTATAGTTGAGACATTATAAACGTGCGAACTGAGTCATAAATCCTTACGTCTAAGGAATGTGACAATGCCACATAACTCGTTATCGATAAAGGGATGCCGCTCGGACGCAGGTAGCTGATGACTAATGCAATAAGGTCAAATGTAGGTGTTTGTGAAAATTGTGTTAAGTATAAATATCGACAAATCCCTTCTTAGTTGTTACACACAACACTAGCAGTGCGAGCGAGAGTTCCGATATACCTATAAGTGTGAGCGAGAGATCTGATAAAAATGATTTATGCCTCAGTTCGCACGTTTATATTGGCTCAACTATAGACAATAATAGAGAGAATATTTGACGAGACGCAAAGTAGAATTTAAGGCCCAGGCCCGTAACCACAAGTCCATCATGATTAACAAAACGTGTACTCTCATTAAGACCATAATATATCGATACAGAACGTACAGGTAGCTTTTATACTTTCAGGTTGAATTCAACAATACGCGAGCTGTATGTCATCGATGTTGGCAGAGAATCCATGTTGAGCTTGCCGCTCAGCCAGCTCCTGCCGTTCAGCCAGAACCTGTCATTCAGCCGGAACCTGCCATTCAGCCGGAACCTGCCATTCAGCCGGAACCTGCCGTTCAGATAGAACCCGCCGCTGAGCCAGACTCTGTCATACATATGAATCAATATTTTAGAGCACCAAATACTGCTAGACATTGTATATTCAATAATTGTTTTAATGGAGACCGTCATCGTATTCCAGAGACGATAAAAACATTTTTACTTTGCGAATATAAACTGTACATACCTGAACATGCCCGTATTTGCCAACATCATCTTCGAGGAAATGATTGGGACACTTTATTGGATTTTTGTAATGTTTCCCATGATTTTGATGCAGATCAAATGACAGCACTTTGTGATACTCTAATAAGAGCTGCCCGGCGGCCACATAGATTAGACTTTGAAAATGCAAATGGTCTAAATAATGATGAAATTCATTTTTGGACTGGCCGTGATAGAAATCAATTTCAATTGATTTTAGAACAGACTCCATCATTGGTTGAAAGATGCAATCGGCCAAAAACAGCCTTAGGTATATATTTATGTAAGCTGAGAACGGGAGAACCAAACGAAAGGTTGGCAACTCTTTTCGCTATGACACGACGCACACTCGAAAAATTGTTGAAGATTGCACGGGAATGTCTTTCAAACGAGTATGTTTCCCAACACCTAGGCATGGACCATATTTCAAGAAATGATGTGATACAGAGAAACTTATTGCTTCCAAGGGGAATATTCGGTAATGAACAAAATACAAAGGCTATCCTAATATGTGACGGAACATATATCTACATACAGAAGAGTTCTAACTTCCTCTTCCAAAGGCAATCATATAGTTTACATAAATTCAGAAATCTTTTAAAGCCCTTCATCATTGTCAGCACAGATGGATACATTTTGGATGTTTGGGGACCGTATGCAGCAACCGAATCGGACGCTACAATTATGAGCAATGCCGTGAAAAAAGTGGATCATCCGTTACATTGGTTTTTAGAAGAGAATGATGTCTTCATATTGGACAGAGGCTTTCGGGACTGTATAGGAGACCTACAATCATGTGGTTATGAAACGCATATGCCACCATCCAAAGATCTACGGGCAACTCAACTAACCACCATCCAAGCTAATAAATCGCGGTTGGTGACTATATGCCGTTGGGTGGTAGAAGTTGTCAATGGTCGCTTCAAGCGTGATTTTAAGCTTCTGCGCCAAAGTTATTTTAATAAAATCGTACACAATATGATTACTGATTTTAAAATTGCATCTTCAATTATAAATCATTTTCATATGCCTATAGAAGACCACAGAGAAGCCAATGTTTTTCTGAATTTGATAAACCAAAGGCTCGAAGTCGACAACCTTTTATATAACTACGTGGAAGGGAATAATTTGAACAGACGCAGAGTCAATTTTGAACGAATGGATGCAAATCTAGAAGTTCGGGATTTTCCCCAATTAACAGAAGACGACATCATGTTTCTTGCTTTGGGTTCCTACCACATGAAGTTAGCAAAGTCATATTGCAGTGAACATCTTCGAGACGGTTTATACGTTATAGAAATATACAGACAAAACGATTTACATGATTTAATAGAATATAATATACCAGCAGAGAATGTGTGGTTGCTGCGTGGTAGGATACAGTCACGCCACGTAAGAGCACGAATATACTATTGCTATATATTAATTGATCGAAACCAAGTTGGAAGAAACGCGATATCACAATATTATTGCTCTTGCTTGACCGGACGGCGAACTGTAGGAAGTTGCGCTCACACTATTTCTTTGATTTGGTACCTAGGAGTTGGGAGACATCAACCATTCGTGGCCCCCGCGGGTTTTTTAAATGATGTAATTGTCGTTGATGTCCAAGACGAATAATAAATCTCTTTTGTTTTAAAGTGTACTTATTATTACTATTTTACCTTATAAGTATCCATAAAGAATATGTTAGACTGAGACGACTTTAAGATGTCGTATCTCCGAAAGTACTAACATTTGACCATAGTTATATTAGTAACTAATGTTCCACTTAAAAAGCCCTATCCAACGGTATATCAGATGTTACTATTGAAGGGTGGGCCCAGACTCCATACATTGATTTCATTCATTATTTGCAGCTAGAAAAATATAAGTATTAACATGCAAAAAAAGCAATAGGTAGGTACCTTAATTTTTTTCTGACTTGCATACTTTACTTTGAAAACAGATGGCGATAGTTTCGCTAGCTTAGTATTGCCATTTTCAGATATTGAATCAATCCTCTTTTTTTCAATGATAAGTTTTTCCTGGTTTTCTAATATAATACATTATTTATTTAAGGAAAATCTTCGTAAGCACGTTCTTCGAAGTGGCCGCCATCCTGGGTTGTTTCTCTACCATTGCCGATTGTGTCCATACAACACGAATACAGCAATGGAGCTCCGCGCTCATCTTACAGTGGCTCATGCCCACAAATATGACTCCAAGAACGCTGTTGAAGCTGTGAAAATGCATTTAATGATAGCCGATAAGAAAGAATGAAAATGTACTTTAGTAATAAATATAGTGTTGATTTTTTTCACTTTTTGAAATATTGTGTTACTCTAAAGACCAAACACGACCGATCAATAAAGGCTGCCAAAAAAGTTTTATCAAATTAGATTATTAGAATATAGATTACTAAACTATCTGTCAAGTTGTGTTTTTTTCAGTAGAAAGCAACTCGTGCATTTGCTTTACAAAACCCTGTCAATTTTTAAAGTGGCAATAATTACAGCGTTTTTGTTTAACACGTGTTTAACAACAACAGTAAACCGTATCTGTCGCTGGAACGCGTCTGCTGTCAAAAAACGCGCAAGTCCGCAAGCGAGGGAAAAATCACAGAGTCGAAAATACGACGGTATCAAGTTGACGTCTGTCCGTTTCTTCGATAGCGACAAAAATAATAGCCAATCTTTCAGCTGTGAAACCCGACAATATTAACACAAACAATTGTAAATAAAACACACAAAATTAGAATCCGTTACGTAATGCGTGCTAAAGTATGTTTTTGGTAGAATGTGTTTAAATATATCTCGTAATAAATAATGCAGAGTTTTTAAAATTGAAATTTTCCGAATTATGACTGTTTGAGTACACGTGTGGTGCTGGAAATCGATTTACATCCATAATGTCGCTGAAGGTAAGTGCTGAATCTATTGATTACTCGTAATATTGCCGAGACCTGTTCGGGTCGTGCTATATTTAATTTTTGCGTGGGTTGCTTACCCTTTCGACCTGTTATCGGGGGTCGCTTCATCGGAAGTTATTTTAATTTATCGCGGCTATTTACTGTATTTTATTTAACGTTTTAATTGCAACGATTAAAAGGCGTATATTCCGAGCTAGTCAAATTATCGTGTTTGTGATTCACAGAGAAAATACCAGTTTTTTTCAATGACCCAAGATGTTGAGACATTGAAAAAAAATGCACGTTGCATCATAGATTTAGACTGAGGGTAAAAAACTACCCAGTAGTAGATGTGGATACTGTCTAATTTTGCTTTAACATTCATGAGCCTTCTATCTATCTACCCATGTTTTGCAATTAGATTATTTTATTTGTTTTGATACCTACTCATATGTATGATATAAGTACTATTGTTTGTTTTGTTTGGATTTCCTAAGAATTACCAGATTAAAATTACTTAGAGTAATATTTACATTCAATAACCATTCCTCTTTATTAGTAATGCTGAGTCAGATACTTGAAGAATTTACAGTCTGCAAACTGTAAATAAATAAAAACGCAACAATGCAATGTACTTTGAAGGTCAAAGTTCATCATAATAATCAATTAAGTGTACTTGAAAACAAAAATAGGTACTCTCTACCTAGGATATTACCAAAAATGGATGCAGCATACCTACTAGGTAATTGTTGTATAAAAAAAAAGGAAAATAATACCAAAGACAATAATAAACCTAAAATATCAAAACAGTCAGTCTTGATATTTAAAAAAAGAACATTCAACTCAAATGTTTTCTTTGGCCACTATAAAAGTTTACATCATGACTTGCTTTTATTCCTTTGCCGTGGGTCAAGGACATGACACAGTAATGATTAGGTAGTCTGTTATCAAGGACACTGCCTACTTAATGTTTGGCTTACATTTTTATTTACACTATTTGCAATGCTCGTAAAATAAAATATTTTTACCACAATTATGCTTTGTTTATATTTTGTTGATTAGCAGATTCTTTATTCAAATAATTATCAAACAAATTCAGATAACTGTACAACTCTAAGAAAGGATAAGTTTTTTCGTCCCTAGTATAGTTACTCGTAATAAGCGGGAACAGAATGCTAAACTTGAATCTTGTAACATACGACTACTGCACCAAAATATTGCAGGCTTATTGAATAAACTTCCTTTGGTAGAAATATATTTATCGGAGATTAATGACAGGCATAAAGATATTCATATACTCTGTTTTTCGGAAACATTTGTTAGAGCTAACAACGAAATAAACATATGTGTTAATGACTTTACACTTGCAACTTCATACTCTCGAAATAAGGAAAACAGGGGTGGGGTATGTATTTTAATAAAGCATTTCCTAGATTATAAAATACTACAATTATGCAAAGAAATGGCCGTGGAGAAAGTATTCGAATGCTGTGGCATAGAAATACCACTTTATAATTGTACTATTGTATGTGTCTATAGAACACCCAATTCGAACATAGCTATATTTTTTAATAAATTAGAGCTACTCTTACATAAACTAACCGACAGGAAAAACAACAAAATTATACTTGTCGGAGATCTAAACATAAATACCCTCACCACGAATAAAAATGCCACTTTATTAAATGATATTCTTAGAAATTATAACTTAACTTTAAAAATAAAAACTCCAACCCGGCATACCGCTTGCATAGATCACATTATTACCAATATACCTGACTCTTCTGGTGAAACATGTGAACTACATCTCTCGGACCATAATACTGCCCAGATATTAACATTCCCATCAAATGCTTCATTGAATAAACCTGCTCCATCGCATTGTTATTTATATAGGAGGAATTATAATCAAGAATATATCGATAAATTTAAAGAGTGTCTCTTGAGCCTTACGTTTCAGGACATTTATGACGAAACGGATCCGAATACAGCTTTTAATAACTTTCATGAAATCTTTAGTCTATTCTATAAATTAAATTTTCCCTTGCAAAAAGTTAAAGTAAATTATCAAACACCTACTTTGAAATGGGTTACTAAAGGTATTAAAAAATCATGCCAGTCAAAAAGATACCTTAAATTCAACTTTTATAAAAATAAATCCATAGAAAATAAATTAAAATATAATAAATATGCTAAATTGTTAAAAAAATGCATTAATGTATCTAGGAAAAAAACGTCCGACAACTTTATTAGGAAAGCAAAAAACAAATGTAAAGCAACTTGGAAATTAATTAAAAATAAACCTAACTGTAGAGACTCACAATATATAGATGCTATCAAACTAAAAGATACATTAATAAGAAATCCTGATGAAATAGCTGAGGCTTTTAATAATCATTTTATTGATTCTACAAACATTGACATAACAAATAGTAGTAAAAATAGATTCACGACTAATACAAATAATGAAGGTAATAGTATATATGTAGAACCCTGTTCGCCAAATGAAATAAGCAAAATAATTGCATCACTAAATAATACCAACGCTGTGGGATATGATGAGATTTCGACAAAAATTATAAAATCTTGTGTTGATATACTGTCACCTATTTTGGCTCATCTGATTAATTTAAGTTTCTTTGAAGAAAAGTATCCTAACAAACTGAAGTTTTCGGTGGTAAAGCCTTTGTACAAAAAAAATAACAAATATGATATAAATAATTACCGACCAGTAACCTTAATTCCGGTAATTGCAAAAATATATGAAAAAGCTATGTGTAATAGGATTGTCTCATTTATAGATAAACATAGTATAATAAGTGCGGAACAAAACGGTTTCCAAAGAAGAAAGTCAACTACACTAGCTTGCTATCAACTAATCAAACTAATTACCGAGAATATAGATAAGAAAATACCGGTCACTGTTATATTTTTTGACATGAGCAAAGCGTTTGACTCTGTAAAACATGACATACTGCTAAGAAAATGTGAGAGTTGCGGAATAAGAGGTAAAGCGTTAAATTGGCTTAAAGACTACCTAAGTAACAGACAGCAACGTGTGGAAGTTCTAAGTATGAACAAAGAAAGAGAAGTGTTAAATTATAAATCTCAGTTTAGGACCAATACATATGGCGTGCCTCAAGGTAGCATTTTGGGGCCAGTGCTCTTTCTTCTGTATGTGAACGATTTGCCTAATGTAACACAGGATAAATGCGTGTTATTTGCAGATGACATTGCTTTAGGAATAAATAACGAAAATAAAAATGAACAGCATGAGGACAAAATAAATACTGCGGTAGAATGCATACTAGATTGGTTCGAACAAAATAATTTAAGCGTAAATATTTCTAAAACAAAATATATTAATTTCTGTAATTACAAGATGACAAATAAAACAATGAAAATTAGTGGCCGTGATATTGACATTGAAGAAGTTAATGATACAAAATTCTTAGGCATATTAATTGATAGAAATTGCAATTGGAAAAAACATATAGATAACATATGCAACAGGCTAAACAGCTTTGCATTTGCACTTAGAAATCTTAGGAAAACTGTTGGAGTAAAGGCCGCTCTACTGGCTTACCACGGTTACGTCTCCTCTGTGCTTAGATACGGCTTAATAATATGGGGCAATTCTACGGACAGCGACAGGGCTTTTATTGTTCAAAAAAAGTGCTTACGAGCTATATTTGGTGCAGGCCCATTGGAATCATGCAGACCCATATTAAAAGAGCATAAATTATTATCACTGGCATGCTTATATATATTGGAAATGGGAGTGTTTGTAAAAAAACACCCTAACCTATTTTGTAAAGCCGATAGTGTAAACATATATAAAATAGGTAAACACTCAAGGGATCCAACCAGATTGGCTATGCCTAGGTGTAGAACAGCATTTTGCCATAAAAACACCAGTCGAATGGCAATAAAGATATATAATAGGATACCTAAGATAATTAGAGAACTGCCTACAAATCTATTTCAAAAAAGACTCCGAACATGGCTTATTGAAAACTGTTTCTATTCGATTAATGAATTTATGAATTATAATACTAAGAGGAAGTTATTACAGACATGAATAATGTAATTGAATTAACTTTGACATTCCTGTATGCTTATTTTGATTGAACATTGTAACCTTTGTAGTTCTAACATTAGTATTTTTTAGAGTTGACATTAGTAGTTTTCATAGTTTGACATTTTTAATATTCATAGTTTGACATTTGTATTTGAATTCTTGACATTTTCCTATCGTACATTCGTAATTTTTCATAGTTTGACATTTGTATTTGAATTCTTGACATTTTCCTATTGTGACATATTTGAATTTTTACGATTATTATTGGGTTCATAACAATTATGTCACAATCTAAATTTGCATGCTGAATTTAGTAGGCGGAATATGCAGTACTATATATAATGTATTTTAAGATCTGTAAGCACCATATTTCATGCAAATAAACGATATTATTATTATTATTATTATTATCCATAGATAAATAAAGAATCTGCTGCTCAGACTTTAAATAAGGTTCTGTATGGCCAGTATTCTTTAGAACCAATCAATCAATATTTTATTTGCATCAAATGTAGGTTACGTAACATACAGGTGGAGTAGATAGGAGTGAGCCAAGTACATTCTGCCTGGAAATAGGCATGTAAAAATTTGTATAAATTGTTAAAAGCCAAAAAAATTACAAATTAAAATGTCACAATTAGAAATACTTAATACAATTATAAATACAATACTTAATATTGAAAAATGTAAATTAAAATGATATTTTAGAATAAAATTAAAAATATATAAGTATTAGGTATGTATGTGTTCAAGATAATATTAATTATATTTAAATGCCTGCCAATGCTTACATTAGCTTGCCACAAAATGTTCTTGTCTCATGTCTACCTGATGTTTTTGTTGTTCTTAAACAGTTTCCACTGCTGAATAAAATATTATATTTGTATCTGAGCATAATCAGAGAGGTATACATCATAGGTTTACTATATATTTGGTATATCGCACATTTGGAGCGACAGTGACACAACTGCAAAAAAATGCGAAACTGACCAAATTACACCAAAATTATCTGCCTGATAATCTACGTTAGGAGTAAAAATGTCACATTTGTAAGTTCAAAAAATGTCTGCTAGAGAGTGAAAATTCGTTGTTGAAATATTCCATTTTGGCGCGCGGATTCCGGAAAAAATCTTAAAACTGGCGTAGTGTAAAATTTACAAATTTGCACTTGTGTCACTTCGCTCCAAATGAGCGAAATGAGTAAACAGTTGTTCCAGACATCCAAAGATTGGTCTGCCAGCCATATATTATTTCAGATACCTACCAAATCTCATATGAACTTTACATAGCTTATTTTTATTAATTGTTACTGTTTCAACTTAGATTTTAAATATTAAGTAAAAAGCAAATATTTGATATGTTTTTTTTTTGTTGTAATTAATACCTTTAATTAATTATTGCACTTGTAAAAGAAGATAGAATTAAACTGTGAATGTGATGTGTAAACAATTGTTGGTTGTCCAAATAAATAAATAATCACCAGCTCTATACAACCCTCTAGTTTCACATAACATGTACCTAGCCAGTAGTAGTCTCGCTAATAATACTGAGTAAACTATCTTTGCGTCATTACTACTCATTATCAACTTCCTCTTCTATTAAACCCTTAAATAATAAATTCTTTCAAACAATTAACTCTTTTTATTACCACAGACGAACAAATATCTAAGTAGACAAAACTCCCGCTTATTTAAAACTAGCGGACGTCACGCGGTTTCACCCACGTAGTTTCCGTTCCCGTGGGAGCACGGGGATAAAATGTAGCCTATGTTACTCGCAAATAATGTAGCTCCATCCATTGCTGAAAGATTTTTTTCAAATCGGTCCAGTTATAGTTTTTATGTTTTATTCGTTACATACAAAAATACAAATCTTTCCTCTTATTTGTATAGAAAAAACTGTTGCAAATAGGCGTACTGACAAATTCATTCAACGACATACATTTCGTCAGTAGAATGCATTTTTGCGTTTAATTTGACGCTGTTCTTTTCCGATTAGTTTCGTTTCGGGATCCAAGACAGTTGAATCGGGACTCGTTGAGCTTCATTGACTCGGCGCATTTCTGGTAGTCGCTACTGATGATTCTGGCTCTCAGGAGTTGCGGTGGTTGGGTATATGTGGCTTGTAGAGTAGGTTCTACAAACTTTCGAGGATTTGCCTATATTAGATCGTTTCTCTTATTTGGTCGAAAGAAATAAAGTATAATCTAGTTTGAGGAAGGAAATTGAAAAGACAGAGAACTGAGAGCGTCCCGGATATCATACTCAAGGTGAGGATATAAAGTAAATATAAATGTAGATATACCTGCAGTCCTACTATGACGTGCTAATGCCATCCAATTCCGATGATGTAAACGGAATAGTGCTATTCGCTATGTATAGCTCCGTCTCCCTCTTAGAGCGGAATCATGATCGTTTTAAGACTTCATAGCCCCTGTGCTCGCATCGGACACCACCCGCTTGTAAAATGTGGGTACCTATCTAGATACCCTTTAACTCCCGTAACCTTCTGGCCAATTTTCCGGAATATAAAGTCTAAAATCCTTATTTAGATAAGTAGGTACCATTTATTGCTATTAAACCGTTCTAAGCCCCATTTCGCACATAAGTAAAAATACGTAAGAGGTGCGAAATCCGGCTACATTTCCAATAAATCACTTTAATGCAATTATTTCCTCATAAAATTCGCTTGACAAAGCTTCATCTAATTAATACTGGCTGCACTGAAACCGGTCGTTTGCAGAAGATAGTCCATATTTAGCGCGCCAGCGGCAAGGCTCGGAAACCAGTTGTACCAGTCACGGTGTCACTGAACCAAGGGTGGTCGAGATTCGCTATATCATACCGATGACGTAAATTGAATGTCTTGTAAAATCCGAGAAGATGGGTTTTTTGCACTAAACCGTCAGAAATTCGACATTGGCGAACAATGATTTTAGAACTAGCTGTTGCCCGCGACTCCGCCCGCGTGAATGTCGAAAATTATCTCAAGGGAACATACTCCCGGGATAAAATCTATCCTATGTCCTTTCCCGGGACTCAAACAATCTCTATACCAAATTTCATCTAAATCGGTCCAGCCGTTTGCGCGTGAAGAAGTAACAAACATACTTACACACACTCACAAACTTTCGTCTTTATAATATTAGTGTGAAGTGTAAATTATCATATTTATTGATACGCTCGCTTTTGACCACCAATCTCACCTGATGGAAAGGGTCGATGTGGTCGACGATAGAGCATGCTTGCCTAGAAATAACCTCTGGACTTAAAGGACTCCCGGGTTGTAAATATCAGGAAACACAGACTCTGGCTGGGCTCCTTCTCCTTAGATCCGGATTAGTTTATTTTACATTTGCAAAAAACAATACTCCACTTTATAATTGCCCTGAACCAAAATTGGTGGACGTCATACAAGGATGCTTGCTTCAAGCATGCAGCTTGCAGGGGAGACCAATGCCAGAAAGTGTTATGATGCTGGCTGACTGTACCCTACAGAGAACCTAACAAAAATGAAAAATATAGAACTTTTGTTTCCTTGTGTCAGACTTGACGTAGCAAACTCGTGTCTCAATCATAATACTCGTAATCACCTATGCAAATATCACGACAATCACGAGTAACGATTGTCGTCAGACATTCAACACTGATCTTTTACTAGAAAAACTAAGTTTACTTATATAACTTTAGTCCTCAGCTTTCCTTGGCCAAGTTACCTTTCCCTCTTTCTAAGTAAAACACTTTGAACCCGTAACTTCTACCTGAAAAACTAACCATAACTTTGTCTTCCTTAGACCCTTTTACTTCCTCATACATCAAACACAGTAAACATATTCTATTACGTATTGTTATGATTCTAGCGTCCATAACATGTCCATTCCACACTTGAGCAGCATCATTAACTATCATTATCGTCGTGGTGTAATACCACGGAACACCGTAGCATAATCACATAGTGGCTACTTTTAGCTGGCGTAAATTCTAGCCTTGTTTTCGTAACAAAGTAGCGGCTTCTAAATCAAAAGTTTGAAGTTACAGTGGTCTAAGAAGCTAGACTATAGCGCTATTAGTGAAATTGAGCAGTTACCTAAACCAATTTAAAATAGAAACTGTAATCAACATGTTACCTATAGATGATTGTGAGCATCAATTTACACTTTGCAACCGATTGGCCGTCAATTTGTTCTCCCCCTCTCAGTTTCGCTTTTAAACTATCCAAACTTAGATGTTTATGATCTCTTTACTTCGAAGACGGGCCTCACAGCTTCCTCGCTCTAAACTGAAAAGACCCTTATTTACTTTTCAAAACTAATTGTCCAACCAACTATCCAAGACTGGTGTTGCAAATGTAAAAAATAAAAAGTCCCATCTACATCCCGGCAGTTGTAAAAGACGAAGAAAGTGGGTCACAGCTGCTAGTGTGCAATAACAGCAAGCAACATATATATCACTTAACACTGCGACCTTTAATGGAACCGGCCAGACGTCGCATGTACACATTCACATTGCCAATGTGTCTATAAAAGTACACGGAGTACACCTTGCGATGTACCCCTTAGGGGATTACAGGTTGCGAGCCGTGCGAAAGGTATCTGGGGTGTTGGAGGTCAGGGTCAGTTCTTCTACCATCAATATGTGAGGCTAAACATGGGACAGTTGACAATGTATTTGTATCTTGTGCTGTCAAGTATATTTAGAATTTTAAGAGATCCTAATAGTTCCGAAGGAAGTCTGTTTGTTTAGAAGCTTATACTAAACCATTCCCCTAAACTAAAGAGTTGCATTGACTTTCAAAACTCTAAGCATACCTTCTAACTGCGATCTTGATGTTCAAATAAACACATTCAAGGCTCATTCACTGCAAAATCTTCAATAACGGATTGCCCGACGATTCTATTTCCAGCTTACTTTGAGTTACCCCCCATAACAGCGACATTTAGCGTCTGAACTAAATATAATCTGTTTAAGTATTCATCCGCTGCTCTGCATCCAGCCTGTCTGCATATAGGTCTAGACGTTATAAATATAGGCAACTTTGACTTATGGACTGGGTTTTCGAAGAGAATTTAACTGCGGTTGAAATATTTTTATCGTAAAAGAATAATGGGTCGAATTTTTCATTTCGCATAAAATGTTGATAGAATGCTCAATAGCATTGAAAAAGTGGAATGAAACAAAGTAATATGAATTTTCAGACGACAGTTTTATACCGAACAGTTAGAGAGAACTTTATTATATATACATGTAAAGAATCTCCTTTTGACTGTATAATATTTATTTATTTTATAGAGTTCTGGCCTCCATAATATTGAAATGACCCAGTATGAAATCCTAACGAAATCCTTTCGTCATCTCTCTGATTTTCCTTAGATGTGTCCTCAACTTCCTACTGGATATCACAACATTTTCTGTGGTGAAAAATTGTAAACAAGATTAATAATCACTACCGCGATAGCAAATCAATAGTATAAACTATGACGTCACAGGCGGCCATTTGCATAAGTTATAACCCATTAAAGCTATAGGCAATTATAAATGTTACGATCCCAATATAATGGCTGTAATAAATACGAAATCTAAGCTGTACGTTTTGCAAATTAAACCATGGCATTTTATGGTTATAAATCTGTGACCCACTGGTATTGTTTGTGTTTTCACGATTTCATTTTCTTGAAACTCATTCACTGGGTGCCCAGTAAATAAACCATGTTTGGAGCTAAGAGGATCGTGTTAGCCATACGTTCTGCCTGTCACGTTAACTCCATCATCACTGCCTGTCTGCCTCGCCTTTTCCCAACTATGCTGGGGTCGGCTTCCACTCTAACCTGATGAATCTGAGTACTAGTATTTTAGCTGGAAAGCCCATCTGACCTCCACACCATAGTAAGGATGCAACACTGTTCTCCTTAGCAGGGCTGGACACATCATCCTCACTGCCACTGAAAGAAAGAAAAAAAAATGTGTTTATTGAAAAACCGGAACACCTTAAAATTAAACAAAATAAATAATGAAAACCAACAATGCCAAAAGGGCCTCAGCTCAGCATAATGCCAGATGGCAACACAAGGTATACCACCTGACGCTGATTTTCAGCTGCAGCCCACGAGTGCCATACCTACGCTGCACTGCAAAATCCAATATGGCGCATCGTGGTCCATAGGCCTTATACGTTTTAGGATCTATTTTTAGCTGGTGCGCAGTCTAGTCGAAAGTTCAATAGCAGAGGTCAGAACGTTATAACTTTTACATTCACTGAACAACACCAACCATCATGCATTCGTATTTTGTAGATCGATTCTAACTTCTAAAGTGCATCGAAGCGAACAGCATCTACAGTACATAACGGAGATTAGAACCACATGCAGCTAGTTATGTGGTCTTGTTTATAAGACCGTAACCCGGCGAGACACGAGGCTCCTATGGCTTTTATGGAGCATAAATAAGTTATGTGTTTTTACCCCATCGACTAGAAATGTGCTTTTAATATGAAGTTTAACGAAAGTAGCATCTAACCCGTCCTGAGGCTCTCGGCATAATGCCATTATAATAGCGAATGCGATTTTCGTAATGCCAAAATATAAGGGAGTGATCACGTGGCATTTCGACAGTGGTTGTTAATCCCATACATATTTGACGTTTTGACAATCGTCTTCTAGTTCGATCCAGCCCGTCGCTAGCTGTCCTCCCCCCAGCGACGCCCTAAGCCGAGGCCCGTACCCCACAGGGGGTGCCCTTAGCGTGTAGTCGCTTAGTTTGTAAGTTTTTTATAAGTCCTGGCTGGAGGCTTTAATATTATATTGAGGCCACCACAGGCAAGCCCGGTGAAGCCGGGACCGGGACTTTAACGTTAACTGCGAGACGCCACTCACAAAAAATAAAAAGACAATCGTCTTCGCCACACTACCGTTGTTAAAATGCCATTGTCTGGAATGAATTCTGCTAGCTTTAAACCTATGAAACTGTTTTCTATCGCCTATAGCAAATTCTAAAGAGAAAACTTTAAAGTATCTGCATGTTTGACATGTAAAACGACTGAAGTGTTAATAAGCAATTGCTTTATTTATAGCCCGAGCTGTAGTATGGCTTCAAGTATTACGTCGTACCTAAAGATTACTGCTAGACATGGGCTAAAGCTAAAATACACCACTACAAGGTGACCTCTGTCTACCGCAATATCTCTCTATGCTTAAGTCTTGGTCGTTCGTTACCTGGGTATATGGACGACCATATTTTTGCCATCGTGTTTAGATGCCTAAAAATGGGGCTGATACAGTCGAAAGTCAGTCAGTTCACATCTCAGGCTCTAACCTCCATGGTTCTCATATTATGACGTATTGTGATAATGAGAACTAGGGTTCATTTCATTTCATGATGTCTGGCATTTTGATTACTTTATGCGGCCTACCCAATGTCCTTACTTTGGTATTGTTCGTCAAATCGTTGAGCTCCTTAAAGATCTAAGTTTGAGTTACACGATAACTGACAAATGCTTGCACTGTCTGGACAGGTCCACTCAAACCGGCGTGGTGTTTTGCTCAAAAAGCCACCTCAGACGTTAACCTACATGGTTTTCAAATGTTTTTGATCATTGTATGGACTTCACAAGAGACTATGACCTCTGAGTTTGTTTCTCCTCAGGGTAGTCAGCTGGGAAACACCGGCTAGTTTATTATAACAAAAAAAAATGTTTGACGTGTAAAACAGTTACTTGTACCCTATTTGCAAAAGTAAATATCATCATTTATTTCAACTAGACCATTAAAAGGCACTTTTAAACGTCAAATTTACAGTTTGAAAATAAAATATTATAGCATTGACTCTAGTCGTCCATACAGATAAGACAAAATATAAACGCAAAATATATGACCTTTAGTTTGCAGTATGTGCCAGTACCGGAAGAGCAGTTCAACCGCCTCTTACCGGATGCAGTAAACTCACATAATTGACATGCGGCTTGTTAATGAACTAGAATTAGCCAGGACTTTCCCTAATTACACGACTGACACGCGAAGCGCTGGAGGTGAACTTTGTTATCGCATAACAACGTTACGCCTGCTGTTCCCAGGGGTTAAGAGGTGTACTGTTGTATAGATGTTTAATTAACCAGTGGCTCGTCGCTGTTAGGAGCCTGTCTTTCTTGGAGAAACCCCAAGACACTGCTGCAAGACAGTTTAAATATCTCACCAGAGGATGAAGTCGAAATGGTTGCGAATTCTCGCAACCATGAACCAGAAGCAGTTCTTTCAAAAAGCTATCAATTTTCTAATTACCTAAATATTGACCTCAGGCAGGAATGCAAGCCGTTGGTTAGCCGTCCAAAGCCGTGCTAATTTCAAATGCGTTAATGAGGCAATCTTAAGCCGTAGTTATAAGTACACAGTAAGGAAGCCGTTCTAATTGACCTGCAGCTTAGCGCAGCATGTTAAATTACAGCTGTGCACAATTATGAGTCTGTCGCTAGCCGGCTTAGCAACACAGTGTTAGGAAACGTTAGGCCAGTTAATGTTTATGTTCGAATAGATCATTAAAAGTCCCTTTCTATCTTTCAGACAGTTAAAAGTACTATCTATACTTTACTTTATAGCTACATCGAATGCTTATTATGGCGTCCCAAACTAGTTACTTAATCCTAGATTTTGTTGGCATGCTACAAGCACTTATATTCTGATTTTGTTTTACCAAGTTGCAAGGAAATCAGGTAATCACAAATACCCAGTTCACTAAAAATGCAAATCTGGACCCGCCCAAACCAAATACGGAATAAAATTGCACAACGCCCGTCTAAACCCAGGTAAACGCAACTATAACGCGTGTTGGCAAACCGGTAAGTGGTATTAACTTGAATAACTAACTTTATGTACCGCTTCCCAGGTAATGATGTTTTACGTGGAAAGATGCTGGCTCTGGGAACAGGAGTATCCAGTTTGCCATAAATGGCCTTTTGAGCTGACAGCTTGGGAATAGTTAGTTGGTTCTGGAAGCCAGATAGATAGTCGCTCCATATAAAATTCTCGAATTTATCGGCATGCGGTTAGACTGGAAGCTAACCTCAATATATTTGGGAACAGGCTAGGCAGAGGGTGATTTGAGACGGAAAATATTTCATTACTATCACTACACGGTCATTCTCTAAATTATAGCAATCAGCATCCACTGGTGAGCAGTGGCGGCCTTAGGGGGTGGCGAGTGGGGCAACCGCCCGGGGCCTCGTTCTTATAGGGGCCTCGCGCTACCCGAGTTCGAAAAACCTTACATTTTAAAAGGTTTTTTACTTTTAGCAATAAAATGAAGTTATTCCACAGTTCCATCAGTTGCCATCGAATTTGAGGAAGTCGAACACAACGAGGCCGGTTTTCAGTTTTGAAATTTTTTCAATGTAAAATTTCTCATTGTGATTTTATTTTAAATTTTAGTCTTAGAAAACGCCGCAAATAGAAGTACCTACTTTCATATAATTTTCAAAAAGAACAAGGGCTTCGCAAAGATCTGTCGCCCGGGGCCTCGCAATGGACTGCCGCCCGGGGCCTCGCAGTGGTAAAAGCCGCCGCTGCTGGTGAGTAGTCGAAGCGTAGTCTTCAAAGTAGAATAGATCATTATCTCCAGAATAACAAACCTTAATATGAATCATAGAGGTATTGTTCAGACGAATTCACTTAATGTTTTTGTCATTTCTGCAGCTAAGTGTTGCCAAATTATCACAAGAAAGAAAAGCTTTTATAGTTTAAATACTCTCATTCATAGACAAACCATGAAATACTGAAAGAACATCCTAAACCTTTGATTTGAAAGCAACTCAATTACAACCATGACGTCATTGATCTATTTGTATGTAAATACTTGAAACGTGTCTATCTAAACCGATTTGTTAAACAAATTGCTCTACTCAAGCTGGTCATAATCCGTAATTCCATTGACAAATGTGTGTTAGTTATTTTTAGTGACCAGATGAAGTCATGCTGTATATTGTCAATGTTCTTGTAGTTTTGTTGACCTGATTAAGCGATGTCCCATGTGAGTGTGATTGTACTATTTGTGTCACTACTGTTCCAGAGCCGTATTTCAGTGTTCTCTTTTTGTCTTTGTCCGTCATTAACCTGTCTTCAATGTACTATTTTCTTTTTCTGTGGCAAGCTCAAAGCTTTTACTTTTCTTTTCTCCCTGTTCTCTTTGTCCATAACATACTTGGCCATTGTTTTTCAGATATCGTGGTTTATGTCTTTTGAATTGGAATAAGTTCCACTGTGATTTTCTCACTTCGTTCGTGTCGTATTTAAATAAAAAAACTGCTAAGTAGACTGTATTCCTACCTACCGGCACTGGTACATCCCGTTTTATTGGGGCCAGAGGCCAAACAAACGGTATTCAATCGTCGAGAACAACTGTGTTTGCTAATTAGGACAGTGTTTCATTGAAACAATTTAGAAATAGCCAAAAAGTCTTTTTAAGCAGTCCCCAAGATTCGATTTTCTTAGAAAGATATGCCCAATGTCCAATTGCTTCGAAAGATGAGCATTCCTTTCATAGCAAGTTCAGAACTATTATCGTTCCAAATATTTGTGGCTGCGAATATCTTTAATGTTTGTCCCAAAACTTCGTCTTTCAGCCTTAGGCATGTAATATGTCTGCCAGGCTCACTCGAAAAACTATTTCTTATTGGATACTACACGCCATACGGCGCAAAGGTTAACGACTTAGGTACCCTTTGGAGAGGAGCTGAAAAACAATACATTGTATGACAGAACAGTGCCTTTATGTCATATGAATGTCAAATGGCATTTGCTCCTTACCCTTCTTAGACCCATAAAATACTTTGACTCACTCAACCTCACGGTAGCCGCAATGAAAAAGGTGTGTCTGTGTGTCTTGTCAACATGTGCATTTCCATGACAGGTTTTAATAAAACCTGTCTGCAGTTTTTCGATCTTGCGAAAATGTTAAGTGCTTTTTCCGCTAACTACGTTTGCAATTCAAGCCCTCTCCAAGAATAGACAGGCATATTAAGTATATTCTGTTACTTATCCGTAAGACATAATTAAATTTATGAACTCGGGAAGAGAAATTTCTCGGTCTATTCTTAGCAGAACTTCCGACAAAGATTATGAAAATGTGATGAGAACTATGCAAGCATCGCTGATTTACATCACTTTACATTCAAGAACGGTGACTGCACAATACGGCGTGTATCGTCTATCACTATCAATCACGATCACTTATTGCAAAGTAGCTTTTACCTACATCTTTGCACGTGAACACTGTAGATATTGTGTGAGTATTTCTTCAAACACTGCCATAAAAACTTGCATGAGCAAAACAAAGTCATAAATAATTGGCAAATTTAGTGATAATAGCTACAACTCGATTTATTTTGGCAATTATGGCTAATGACATAGGTCTCTATGAGTTTTGGGACACTTTTAATTTTTCAAGACTGAGGTTCACTTCTTGAAAATTTGGTCAGTTTTGAGTTCTTTATGATCATTTTAGGTAGAAATCATCTGGTTATAGTCTTCCTTTGTTTCGTTCCCGTGCTTCTCTCGTCCAGGTGTTTCCCTCACCTTGGTCATCGTTAACCTAATGTGTTCTTGGACATCCCAGATTTCTTTTACAAGTTTATTACTCTTGGTAGAGATCTCTCTTGCCGTTTTATCCCAATTAATTAATCGTATTTTTTTTTATTAGTAACCTTTACTTTTTGGATACGTCAACTTTCAAACAGTTCATCCATTGTATCTTTGGTCTTCCTCTTCTCTTGTTACTATCCACCTTCACTCAAAGCTTTCTTCGCGGTATTATTCTCATTCCTCCGCAATTCTCGGTACGAACCCATATCGCGATATTTGGGCCATTGGAATTCAAGAGGTCAACGAAACGCCGGTCAAGGTAACGCCGCGATGATTGAAATATATCTCGCTTGAGAATCTGCTTATTACACCTGGATGGTGGTGCGTGTTGATAATTGCATAGCTACTTAAGTTTTTATGAGTCTTTTAAATTGCACATGCTAGGACATGACAGATAGGAAATTATACAGGTACGGCGACTGTATGTGCGTGTTACTATTTCATTCGCCAAGTACGAAGGTAGATAAGTAGATTTTAAAGGTAGGTTACGAGTAGGGGTTCTTACAAAACTATGTCTTGCGTCTTGACATTAATATTACTAAAATCTGATTAGTGAAATAAGTTGTGTAATTGGTTTTGTCCGGTACTTAAATTAGTTCTACGAAATCAATAACTTAGGTTATTAGTTTAAACACGCGTTTCTAAATAAATACTCATCTTGAATGGGGAGTTTGTTGCGTCACTTCTTCTTCCCAGTTAAAACACTAGGAAGTGGTGACGGGCGGGCATTTTGGGGGGCTGTCTTTATGTAGAACTTTGACGTTCAAAAAGTGCTGGCACTCAGCCAAATTCGAATTAATGACTTTTTATTTTGATTTTGAATACCTAACTGCCCATAATATTGTGATAAATCAGACAGTCACGCACAGATTCACACCAATCTAGATAAACCTAAAACACAGATAACACGAGACCAAAACAAGTCGATCAATAACAGCGACATAATATTTGTTTGCACTGATAAGTATATAAACATACGGATTATGTACAAACTGCAACATAACATATTCATGTGCTCGCGGTAACATAATAGGTTATTTTTAACCTACACGTCAACCTCGGTTACTGAGGTTAAGGATTTACCTTTACAGATAAACTTAGCACATAAGTAGCTATTTATGTGGGATTTTCCGATTGTAATGTCTGTAAGATTTCCACGGTTTAAATGCGGAGAAAAAGTACTGACCACAGAGTATTAATTCTTATTTAAGTTGTTTAAATCTGAAGTTGTTTGGAGGTCAAATGTTATAAAAAGTTAAGTAATGCCCTTTTTGTGGTTGTTACTTTGTCGTTTCAATTTCAACACAAATGTTGTTATATTCTGAAAATAATAAAAAAAACAAGAGCATTTAAATCCTGTACTGAAAATGGCAGAGATTTGTAAAATCCGAGTAATTTCTTGACATTGTAGATAAGGGCAAGACTGACAAGTGACGAGGCAATTTTTTATGCAATCACTGAAGGACTTAAGGTACTCGTCACGGTGTTCCTTACAAACTTGGACGGATTGACAATTAAAACGGACTTGAAGTCCGTAATCTTGGAAACGAATGAACTAGAACGCATACTTACGCATTTACGCAAGATACTTAGGTTTAAAAAGTTAGTTTTTGTTTTTTTAGAAAATTGGAGTAATTTCCTACATTCTTTGTAAATCTTATAATTTCTGCAAATATTTTTGCCTCTAAAGACTTTTCGAAAAAGTTGCTAAATTGCGAACATGCTTGCCCTACCATTGTTTTATGAAGAACGCTATCTACAAGTTCCTACCTACTGTTGCAATGTCTAAAACCCTTTCCGACATTCTACTTCAAACCGCCATGCATTTCACCCAGCCCTATAAAAGCACGCTAATGCATTTTAAAGCACCACTAGTCAACAATTGAAACAAAAGCGTAAAGGCCAACTACCCCTTGGGTTTACCCTGGCATGTAGCGCTATGGTAAGTAGCGGTCGGGTTCCACTTGACCCGAGATCCGGGTACTTCGCTAACACGAAGTTTGTCACGTTATTGTCTGATCTCGTCTAAAAGTGCTCTGTAAATCCCTTAAAACAACTCAACATATTGGCCTGAATATCCCTTTAACTAGCATCTAATAGCTGTGGTAAGTTAAAAATTAGAGTATTGTCAGCAATAAAGGATTTTTCAAATAGGGCTTTGATGTTATGAAAATCACACATTTTGACAGTTGCTTTACAAAACTATCAATTTATTGATTTTATTTACTGCATGTTTAGATATCTAAATTACATTTCTGCATTGTTATTACGACACCATTAACATATTTACCTCTATGTTACTTTTAACTACAAACACCTACTACAGTATACGCGACGTATACTTTTCAATTTGTAACATTACGGGTTTCCCTTGTAAAACCGCTGTCGCGCCGCGGTAAGTAGCAGTCACATTACACTTGACCCTGCCTTTGTCAAACAGCGGTTTTCCTTCGACGAACCTTGCTCGTTAGATCGAGTTACATCACTAAACGTGTTTTTGTTTAGTCTTCCTTATTTAATGCGATTTATTCGTGTGTGTCAGGTAATTTAATTGTGAACTGTCATTATTTTGGAGGTTACACAGAGTTTTCCGAAAAGAAATAGACGATTACGAACGACGACTAAGAACTTTTACAACATTCTAATAATACAGGGCAATATGAACTTTTTCGACATTGTTAAGGACTTTCACTTAGTTTTTTCGAGACTTCGATCACTTGAAACTTCCGTCACAAAGTTTTAGTAAAACATACTATAAGCCAGAAATGTTAGAGCCAGATTCATTCCGTGAAAATCTTCAAAGTCTGTCTGTATTTACGTCTCGGTCCTTGCTATTAGCTATAAACAAACACCAGCTGCACATGAAGGCTTTATAAGCACAGTTTACACAGTATGCACCTGAGCAGTAAACCAGAATGAAAGCCCGTCTGCCGCATTCTAGTATCGACCCGTCTGCTCCTACCCTTTTACGGTTTCAAGGGTATTATGCGTGAAATATCAGCTATCGTTATGTACTTTCCAGTTTTTTTGCTTGTCTGAGGAATCTACGTAAAAAGTGGTCGGCAAGTTTGTCTTTCTAACCCAATTCGGCAAGGTTGGCAATCTCAAGTCTTACAAGTAAATTAGAGATGACAAGGCATGAGATAAAAAAGTTGACCATCAGGTTTGGGAAAACTGATGGGAAAAAAACATAGACTGGCTTGAAGTCATGGAGCCAGCTCAATGCAGTTATATGGTCCTTTACCATCGCAGACCTGTCGCTTACCATCAGGGGAGACAGTCAAATAATTATGAGCCTATCAGTTATGAAAGAATGGTCTTAATCTCGTGCACTTAAGAAGCTTCTTAAGGCAATTTACATGTTTCCGTCGCGTGCCAATAATACCTCTCATATTTGTTTTTGCTTTCATTATTTTTTTATCTGAAATCAAATTAACAGGCTTTTGACAGGCGACCTTGTCAAAATAATTTGTCAGCAAATTGGATTTGAGAGTTATTGTATCGTTTTATTTGTTTTGCGTTGTCCTTTTTTGTGTGGCGTTATTGCTACATGTTTTCAGAACTTATTGAACAGCTTTTTATTTTGTTATACAAATTGATTCAGATGTTTCCTTTGGGTTACAGGCAATTTTTTTAAAGGTTCTGAATAAGGTTTTCCATCACCAATGATTGAGACGTTCCCATTACAGGCACAGATATAAAACGATTTCTTTATTGTTGCGTCTGGCATCGAAGAAAAATAGTTAAGTCTTCCCGTAGTAGTCTTGTGCTTTTTCAATTAAAACACGTTCTTTATCATTCCATTTATCGTGCAATAAATCAGAATTCAAGGCAATCTGTTCAAACATCAAAGTTTTTCTCGATTCTAATTAACGATCCGGTTATAATTTATGGCGTACCACGTACTGTCAATGACAGCTGCGAAAATACTGTTAGATTGAACAAGTTTTATCGCGTAAATCCAACATGGTACTAGAGTCATAAATAAAATCATCTTTGGTCCTTTGAGCCGCATTCCGAAATCTTCTTAAAGTTTTGGCATACTTCATAAAATGTTTGATAAATGTAGATCTAAAACACCATCCTCTCAAGTTTCATAACACGCCATACACGCATCTTCCTAGTAATAAATCACTAAAACACTCTACTTCCAAGATTTTTAATGGTACTCGTCTGTCGGTCAAACATTTTAACTTTACAACGGGAAACGTTTAGGCAATTTCCTTATAAGTTTTTTGTACTATTTCCAAATATCCTGTTTCTGATGCTTCCTCGTGGTTATTATGATGAAGAGTGGGCGGTGGTAACTCAATTCAGCTCAACTGAATATGGGAGAACGTTTTCCTAATTTTATTCAAGAGGGTCCGAGGACATTAACATATTTTCTATGTAGATTGTGAATGTGAGAGTGTCGTTGCTGGATTTAAGAGATATTGATTTATGAATTGGGAGCCATGCCATATGATTGATATTATGTCCTTCAATAATAAAAATAAAAATTTTACAGCGGGGAAATAGCGTTTTTAAGGTAAACGGAATGCTTGTCAAAATAAAACAAAATGAATGCAGCATTAACGATAAGCATCTTGTATGTATACTAAAATTAATGAAACAGACCATATTTTTTCCTCCAATTTATGTTTTAATCCGGATATACATTTTGATAAGCCTTATTAACATGGTGGCTGCCAGAATTATTTAGCTTTGACCACGACCTTGCCATATGCCATGAAAAATATGCGGCAAAGTTGGCAACACTGCCAAGAAACTAATGTAACTTTAATGTCGTTGTCAATGACTCCCAGGAGTCAAATATTTTTCGGTTAAAATTTGGTTCACACAATACTAGAAAATATACGTACGTGTAGCAATATTTTTTCTGCAAAATGATGTGAATTTCATAGACTTAGCCATCGGACCGTAGGACCGTTTACCATCTGGAATGACTGGAATTTCGGTTGCCTTTGCAAGAATTCCTTCAACAATCGTGCAGATAGCAAGGCATATTTCCAATTTAACTGAAATCAATTTTCGTATTCGTTGGTCTGGGTGAAACTCAACGAGGACGCTTAAAAAGCTTAGGTTTCATTTTTGTTGTCGATATTAAATAACCATGCGTACAAATGGAGTATCCGTTTCAAATTCAAAGTAAAATTTATTCCAAGTAAACCATTTACGTACAGATACTTTTGAATTGTCAGAGTCAGTCAGTCAAAAACATTGCACGCTATTTGCACGTTCTAAAGCGTAGATCTCTATGGAGAAGAACGTGCAAGAAACTCTACGGACACTCTTTACAACCATTCTATGTTTTACCATTAGACGACGCTGTCTAAAAGCCGGAATCATTGCGATAGCTCACGGTTCTTAATGAACCACTCTTTATGTTGATTAATGTTTTAATAACCTCGGCCGTTAATCCAATTAACGCTTTGTCTTTACGTATTTTCTTCAGTCACTTCCCTACATAATGGGCATGGATGTCCTTTCAACTAAGTGACGACTGCGAGCAATTCATTTTACTTAGAGTTTGCATACTATCCAATGTTTAAACATACCTACTATGAATAATTTCAATAACATTAGCAATAGAATAAGTGCCTTTCAATTTCTATAACAACATTTACCGGTTGTCCTTATCAGCTGCGACATTCACAAATTAAAAACTAAAGACCTTGAAATAATAACAAACGGAAGCTACGTAATAAATAATCGAACGACACAATCTGCCAATTAGTTACCGTTGCGCAACCGGGGAACTGTGGTGTGCGGACGGTTGCGCGGGAGTTCGTACGATACGGAGAGTTACGTCATTGATGATCTAGCAATCTGGATGGTGTGACGAAATGATGGCTCACTCATTGAGGCTTTTTTGCTGACGGATTGTGAAAGGAAAGCTTTAAGTGACAGCGTGCATCCGGGATGTTGCTGTGGTTCTGGGAACTGGGTTTTGTCAAGAGGATCAATTGGAGCCCGACCTTGTGCGAATTTAAAATAGAACAACACTCCATGGGGCCACCAGATGTCCTTATTACGAGTACATTTGAATAGATCAGAGCTAACTACAATTTAACTTGTCAACCTATTACAAAACTTTTCAATCATCAACTAAGGCCCCAAATAGTCCCAGTGGATCACGTTGGCTGCAAAAAATATTCCAGATCTGTCGAAAAATCCTGCTTGAATTCGTAATCGGAATGTTTTGCAAATAAACACCAAGTTCAAAAAGCAAATCGCGCCACAAAAGTCAAGGCCTCCTAATAGAAATGGCGTTGCTGTGTCTAGATCTGCATTATGCATTCATCTCAAGGCCGCGCCATTCGTTCCGTTATTACTACCTACTGCCGCGTTTTTTTCCTTTGGACACGTTCCGCTGGCGCAATGCGTTGACAACTCTTTTTTGTGGCGGAAAAAGTTGTTGTTTCGTGCTTGGGCCATTTCGAAATGACGGGTCTTGGCTTTGAATGGCGCGGAGTTTCGGGCTGACGACGGGGGCAAAACCAAAAGTTTGTTTGTTGAAATAAATGAATTGAATTTGACTTTGACTTTTGACTTTGTTTCGAAGAATTCGTGTGAATACTTGAGTTAATACCAGTTTTTTCTATTCTTGAAATGGAATTGGTTTCGTTTTGTCTGTCTTTCCTTTTTGAACGGCTGAGCATCAAGATTAACAATTTTTGGAATTCATTCAGTAACAGCCCGATTACGATCTTAAATCTTCGTATTACAAAGCTTCGCAATCTAAACATAGTATTTACAGAAAACAAAACAAGGTCCTATCCTCTTTTTGTCTTCAAATTATATTTAATTACAGAGTAGCATGTTCCTCTAATTTTATAATTACCGAGGCGCCCGTTCACTTCATCTCTGTTAATGAGCATTGCTTCATCCAAATCGTGGCTCAACAATGCCCAATTTTTGGCATTAACACACGCTCTAAATCATTGCTACTGAACGGATAGTCGGATACTAAGCGAGCTTTATTTTGCCTTGCTTGAAATGGTGAGCCATTCTGATTTGTCGCCTTGCCTTGGTTGTCATAGAGTTATTTGTACAGTGTACTTTGCGTACTCCTGGAAAACTCTTTTGTTTTCAAAATAAAAGTCCATTTATTCAAATTAGGCTGAGTGCCAGCACTTTTTGATCGTCATAGTTCTACATAAAGACAGTCCCTCAAAACGCCCGCCCGTCACCACTTCTTGGTGTTTTGGCTGGGAAGAAGTGGCGCAACAAACTCCCCATCAAAGTTTAATAATAATATCTGAAAAATTCTGGGGCTCTAATCTGGCTACCTAACTGGTACCCCTAGGGTTACCCCTTGACGAGGTTTTGCGTTTGATTCAACTGGCGAAGTATATGAATCGTTGAAATTGCATCGTATAAAAATCTCACCTCGATAGTCTGAATGTTGAAAGCCCTTTTCGGATCACTGATTTCCAAAACCACTGTCGGCGCACCCTATCCCTCCTGCACTAACTATCAACTTCATAACAATTTACATTGTACAGGGCTTACAAAACGCATTCCCATCGTTTTCCATGAACATCGCTGCAATAAATACTCTTGGCATTGTGCAACTGCATTCTAACAGGCGATGCATTGTTGGACAAAAAATTGGGCTCGCCATGCGGCCGTTGACCCCGCATTGTACCGAGATGAAACCTTAAACAATACGGTACTGTTACTGAATAATTTTACTTTCATACGCTCTTCGGTTGAAAGCTTTGAATGTATGGATAAATGAGTTTATTGTTGTGTCAGCGGACTGTGAGGCAACGGTCATTTGTATGTCAAAAGGACCAATTTGTGAAGTACAGAGAGTTGTTACATTTGAAAGCTTTAGGACCGAATGCTGTAATTAAAACCTCTTTGTCTTCTTAAGTACTAAGGTTTAAGCTAAGGTATTGAAAGTATTCTGAATACTGACGTTAACTATAGATAAAATCGATTTAGCTTCCGTTTTAAAACGTGATGCAACATTACTGAGGAACAACAACCCTCGCAACATTCTAGTGACACAAGCCGAAATCAATCACAACTAAGCCTTTACTTACCATAATAACTTGCGATCCATCAAAGCCCCTGCCGCAAACGCGCTGCATCACTCCCTGCTTATCAATTTCCATTTACTATGCCGGCCGTGTATTGAGTAAGCTTTGCATTACCATCGCAGCTTCATCTCTTCGGTGACTGGCGACTTTCTCGTGACTAATCAGCGACCTAACCCCGCAGCTGTCATTATATACCTATTTATTGTGGGTAGTTTGATGTTGTAGCACTGGGTTTGTTAGGAGAGTGATTAACTTGTCTATTGCAGAGATCTTATCGGACGAGTCATCTAGCTTTTTTATGCTTCGTTGTAGCTCTTTGATACCCTGTGTCATTGGTGCATGATAAAGAATTTTCTTGAGCAGGTTTAGATTGAAAGCTTCTTAAATCTAGGGCCACTTTTACCACCTACGATAAGTTCCCTTTAATTTACTTGGCAGATAGTTTCATTCAAATTGTGTTCTTTTTTCGGTGTGATTTTAGACATCGTAAAACAGGTCCATATATTTGCCTAAAATCAAAGCTTCTAACCTTATTAAATAGGATCCTCTACCATCATTGACGTCGAAACCTCCATTTCAAATCTGCATTTTGTCTTAGATGCCGGTTTCATTGGTGCATAATGGGCGAGTGTCTTGAGCAAGTTCTAATTAAAATATTCTTAAACCTCATCCATGCTTCAGAAATCAAAACATCAAAGAAAATGGGACCCTCTTCCATCACGGTAATCGAAATCTCGACGGTAAGAAAAAAACGTACTCTGCACCCCTGTGTTATTCAAACCGTTGCTACGTCGCAAGGTATTAAGATTGTCGACACACCCCTCTATAAAGAGTAACTACAGGGTGTGTCCCTCCTTGTTATTGCAGTGTACCAAATGAAGCAATAAGCAATGTAACATTTGTAGCGAATGTGGTCATAAAACAATTTAGGGAATGGTATTAGGAAATGAGATCGCTTAATTGGAGGAGGCTATTTTATGTCGTTGTATTGGCAGTATTAACAAAATTCCAAAAACTCTCCAGCCATTTAAAGTAAGTATTCATGTTTGAGCAAATAAAGTTGTCTGAATCTGTCATTCAGGCAGTTTTCAACTTAAACTCCTTCTTGCTTATGTCAGGGACAGTTGGGCTACCGTTGCAACTGACATGCTAATTGCAATTCTATCATTCCTAAACTAGCAGTGAAAACTATTTACCACTGGTAACAATTAACTGAGGGACAAAACAGAGGCTGGTATTGCATTATATGCATTAAACAGCGACTTTCTAACGATTGCAGAGAAAGATAAACATATTTGCACGCGAGCTGATGTCAACACGGAGAAAGTACATATGACACCGATTGCTCCTTGCGGGTCGCGGGTAGGAGGACCATAAGTCCTTGGCTTGCCGGGACGAATCTTACTAAACTGGGACCTTACTAACCGGGAACCGGGACGTCTTAGGACCCATTTTTTTTCGTGTTGTTAGACGATTTGGCTCTGCCATTGTTCTTCAAGCTTCCATTTTTGAATTTTTGGGCGTTATTGATCGGTTTGGGACAGCTATTGTCGGAACTTGAGAATAGAACTATTTTAGAAGCCTGTATCACGGGGCTATAATATCAGGCCCGTCCGCGTTCCAGATTCGAGATAGAACACTCACTGCGTCTTTTAAGTGTTCTGTCACCATCTGGTTTTAAGCTGTCAACCAAGTACTATACTGCGTTAAGATTTTGGCGACAGTTTTTTGCCTTATGTCTATGCCAAGATTCATTCGTGTCCCAATATTTTATTTGTTGTCCCGCTTTTCCTCTTCCTCATGGCTAATGTAACCGCGGCGTGTGTACCCTTCAGATAAGGTTTGGTACAGTTTGCTTTAGGCTGATAAGAGTTCTTGTGAAACAAGACAGAATGTGAAATTGCACCAAGACTTAAGATTGGTTTGAAAGCAGACAAGATTACCTACACCGTTGCTTTCGCCTTGCTTCAAGAGAATTTGTTACGTCCTGGGAATAAAAGGTCTCAAAAGAAAAGGTGCTATAGTTCCAGATACTTGAAGCTATATTTTTCAAATCTGGTTCAGGTTGCTCGTAACATCCCAATTTATAAAATTATTCCGTTACTGACTTACTGACTGACAGACAACGCACAGCCGAAACTACCGGTCGTAGAAAGCTGACATTTGTCAAGTAGGCTCCTTGGTGGTGGAGTGTAAGTGTAGGGGAGCACTAAGAGAGGATTTCCTGAAATTCCTACGGGAACGGGGAAAAAACGGAATACATGCGCGTATGATGTCCCGGGAAAATGTTAGTATTTGCCCGGGGTTTATTCAATACAAATGTTAATGTTTGTATTGAATAAACTATATAATTCTAGCAGATATTACCATAGTATTTACAGGCGCATGCGGCTTGGCAGTTATATGTGAGGAAAAAAAACATTGTTTTACACACGACCAGCTTATAATACAATCGTTAATCTTTCTCCAATTCCGATTTCATTAAACCGTCACTAAAAAAGAGTAATAATTACCAATTTTCACACTTGTTTACTGAGAACAATACGGAACGCTCAGTGCACATGAATGTAGAAACTAGAAAGTAATGATCTGCTAATACCATTGGATGGCTAGCGTTATAGCGTGCGGCAACTGTTACTAATCGCTGCATCATTTCTTGATTGCTAGCTGTGGGAACTTGATTCATTTCCGTCAAATTCATTAGTGTTTTAAATGTCACTGCTGCTGTTTATGGATCTCTGAGGGTCTTTTCTACAATTTTTTACGACTTCAAAAAAGGAGGAGGTTATCAATTCGTCGGGACCTTTCTTTTCTTTTTTTTATGTGTGTTCCCGGTTCGATCTGATGAAGAACTTCGGAGATAGGCAACGGAACTTCTCAATAAATGATAGCAAATGGACTGGGATTGCTGAAATCTCATGTCTGTCTATTGTTTACACTAGTTCATAACATAACATCGCCGGTACGCTGTGAAGGGGTAAGCACATGGTGACAAAAAAAAGTTTTTACAAAAAAAATACAACCGACTTCCAAATAAAAAACACTACTAAGTATAAAATAACTTTAATTTCGGAAGTCGGTGTTTTTGTTGTTTTTTGACACCGACTGTATTTTTTTGTAAAAAGTTTTTTTTAAGCAACGTTCTCAATAGCATCTCAGACGCAATCCGTCAAAAAGCCTCAATTTCCATACATTTTTGTCAGATTTTGATTGGCATGCGAATGGAAACGTTGCTTAAAATTAGTAGACTTGGCACTCTGATATCTTGTAAGGCTGCAGTGAATGATCATAAAGAATTCGTCCTTCTATCCGTGAATAGTTAAGCTGACATAGAAGCGTTTAGTGGACCTTAGGGTTCTAAAGTCCCAGTAGAGAATGAAGTTCCATCTACCTAGTATATTTTAAGTTGGTTCCGTTAAGCAGGATTTAGAATAAAAAAGATTGTTGATACAGGACGTGTTTGTAAAACAGTTACATTTACAGCTACATTTTACTCCTCATCTCTTTTGCTATAAACATACTTATCTAAAGTATGTTTACACGACTACAAGTCAAAATTGGAGAACATTTAACTTATCAAATATTCAGCCTGGCTCTCGCCTTTCCCATTGTGGCTGAATTCCCAAGTTTGCACTCAATCAACGTCCATTTTCATTAGTGTGATGTAACACTGGTAACAACTGCAAGTGGTCTATAAATACCTGTAGTTATGGTACACAAAAGAACAATGACTGCGTACAATTTGACTCGACCGCCAACGAAATAGAGAGTTGTTTACGTCTGAACGTCGAACACAAAAAATTCGGGCGGTAGGACCAGAAATAAGATTGGTGCAGAAGGACCACCGAAAAACCAAATCCTATTTTAAATTTTATTTTTATTTGTTGCAAACCTACACAGTGTAGTCTTTTTAACACAAAGGTTGACTAGTAGAGAAAGCCTTGATGCGTTAAGTCCGCCCATGTACCACTATTGTAAATTAAGTATAAATAAATAAACAAGAGATGCTACAAAGTCAAAATTAACAGTTATTCATTTAAATTATTGTGAGTGCCAGCACCTTTTGTACGTCAACGTTGGTTGCCAAAACGCCCGCCCGTCACTACTTCCTAACGTTTTAGATGAGAAAAAATTAGTGTCAAAAGTCAAAAGTCAAAAACGTTTATTTCAATTAGGCCATTAAACGGCACTTTTGAACGTCAGCATTTACAGTTCAGTAAAATATATTAATAAAGTGACTCTACTGTCCATTCGGAAAGGTAGATTCTTATGGAGAAGAACGGACAAGAAACTCCATAGTTACTCTTTTCAAATAACGACTTTACAAAATTTGGTATACAAAAATCAATTTAATATTATTTGAGGACGATACACCCAGAGTATGCTACTTATAAGAACAAAGTATAACCAGCAGAGGTACTTATTCCTTTTCTAAAAAAAAAAATTAGGTAAATGGTACTCACATATTTACAGATAATCTTAATAACCACCAATTAAACAGAAAATAAAAACACAAAAAAGAAACAGTATACCCATCTATAAAGTTAATTCATAAATCAACCAGTTTGATTTTGTCTACACCCTTGATTGTCCTATGGAGCAGGACCAGCATGTTTCCAAGCATTCTTATCCTGAATGTAATCTTCTAATTTGTAATATGCTTGTTTACAAAGTGTACTTTTAACATAAGTTTTAAATTTTCTTTCATTTAGTTCTAATGTGTCAGTAGGTATTTTGTTGTAACATTTAACACAATACCCCATGAAAGAAGTGTGGACTTTAGCTAATCTAAAAAATGGTTGATCTAATTTGTCTCTATTTCTAGTATTAAAATTATGTCTATCACTAATTTTACTAAAAAGATGTCGGTTTTTCCGCACATACATAATATTTTCATAAATGAATTGGCAAGGGACTGTCATAATATTAATCTTTTTAAAAAGTTCCCTAAGAGAATCACGGCGACGCAGATTATAAAGGGCTCTGACAGCTCTCTTTTGTAAAATAAATATGGATTCAATGTCAGCAGCCCGACCCCACAGCAAAATACAGTACGACATAATGCTGTGAAAGTAACTAAAGTAGAGTAACAGCATACGCGGCTGAGCTTAAACGACCCGCAAGAGATGTTATATGAGGCCCCCATTGTAATTTCTCGTCCAATGTGATACCTAGGAAAACCGTTTGATTAATGAACTCCGGTTTTTCTCCATTCAACATGATGTCACATTCGCTACTTTTAACATTTGGTAAAGAAAATCTAATACATTTAGTTTTTTTTTTATTTAGAGCCAAGTTGTTTACCGTAAACCAATTTTGGACCTGATGAATAGAACTATTGACGTCGTCAAGATTTTGTGAACGTCGGTCTATTTTAAATATTAGTGATGTGTCATCCGCAAATAATACCATCTTTGGTTGATGTTTAAGTAATTGGGGCAAATCATTTATGTAAACTAAAAAAAGGAATGGACCCAATATTGAACCTTGAGGAACGCCCATTGTCGTTTCCGACCCTAGTGAGTTTACACCGTTTATCTGAACTTTAACCTGTCTGCCCATCAAGTATGAACTAAGTAAACCAAGGGCTCTATTCCTAATCCCATAGTGCTCAAGTTTCAACAAAAGCGTCTCATGGTTAACGCAGTCGAACGCTTTCGAGAGGTCGCAGAATATTCCAATGGCATCTTGCGACTCTTCCCAGGCGTTAAAAATGTTCTTTATTAGGGTGACACCGGCGTCAGTTGTACAACGCCCTTTGGTGAAACCGTACTGGTGTTCATGAAAGATGGAATTTTTATTAAAGTGACGTAACATCTGACTAAGCATTAACTTTTCAAACACCTTACTGAGAACTGGCAGAATTGACACCGGCCGATAATTGTTGGGTTCTTGAGAATCACCCGATTTGAACAATGGAACGACTTTACTGTGTTCTTATTATTATTAATTCTCCTTTGTCTACACTAGTGTTAAATATGACAGCCAAGTAGGGGGCAATAGTTTCAATGATAGATCTACAAACTTTTACAGATATTCCCCAAAGATCTTCTGTTGATTTAATTTTAAGATCTTTAAAAGCTTTTATAATGGCCTGGGGGTTTGTATGTTGAAACTTAAACTCCGATGGGCATACCTTTACATTCTGTCTAAGTAAGTCAGCAGAGAGCGCGGATGACGAGTTGAGAAGCTCTGTAGTTTTAAGAGGAATATTGGCAAAGAAGTTATCAAATTCCTGAGCTACCTCTACGTCCGAGTTTATTTGGCCATGTACAGTATTTAAATTAAATTTAGTTTCACGCTGTTTCTTCCTACCTGTTTCGTTATTTATTATTTTCCAAGTAGTTTTTATTTTGTCGTCTGCTGATTTTATTTTATTGCTAATATGCAGAGCTTTTGCTGTTTTGCATACACTTTTATATGTTTTTGAATATTTTGCAACATACTTATGAAAACTTATATTATTCATATGCTGCTTCAGGCCATACAGTTCATATAGCTTTTCCCTGCTTATACGAATGCCTGGAGTTGCCCAATCGCTAAATAAGAACTTAGTGTAAATACTTTTAGATTTTAGAGGAAAAGTGTCATTAAATTGCGTGTTTAATATAGAAAAAAACTCGGCATAGAACTCATTAGGGTCGTCTATGTTATTAAAACTATGAGCACCTAGTTTACTAGCCAAAGTATTGTATAGTTTTTCCAAATTTTTATCTGTAATTGGTCTAAATTTTATTAGAATTTTTTGCAAAGGTTCAGGATCAGATGGTAACTTATTAACAATTTCTTTATGTAAGTAATCACAATTACAAAATATATTGTCTATACAAGTTGAAGTAGAAGCTGTCACACGGGATGGTTCAGTAAAAACATTTGACAGATTAAATGAATTAAAAAGACTCAACAATCTGATAGTATTCGAGTTTGTTTCTAATAAGTTAATATTAAAGTCGCCACAAATAATGAGTGTTTTACTACTAGTACTTAATTTTTTTAACACCTCTTCCATTACAGTATCAAACACAGGTAGATTCTGGTAACTCGGAGGTCTATAGACACATACCACAACATGCTTATCAAGCTCAACACAGGACAATTCAATGGTGTGCTCAACCGACAGTTTAACAATATCCTTTCTTTCTTTAGATTTAATCGAAGTTTTAATTAAAATTAATGACCCACCATGTATCATGCGTTGTCGGCTAAAATGACTACCTACACAATAATTTTCATAATTAATGGAACTTACTTGGTGGTCTTTTAACCAATGTTCTGTTAAGCAAACTACATCAAACTTGGTTTTTTCTAAAAACATTTCTATCTCCAGTAATTTGGAAGAGCAACCTTGAATGTTTTGGTTAAATAATTTTAAAGTGTATTGCCCTCCCTTAGGATTTTTACTATGAACTAAATTGCCAGAAGATACCTTGTTATTATTCACTAATAATAATTTGTTATTTGAAGGGGTAACTTCTGTTGTCTTACAGTTCAGTTTAAAGAATTATCCGGAATGATCCCCACAGCTACACTTGAGGAGTCTAAAAAGTCTGTATGGGTTCCATCAGGAAGAGAATACTCTACCTGATTGGTTGAGACCTCCAAGAATTTTGGTATTAGTTATTTGGTTAGTATTAGTTATTTGGTTAGGTTGGTGTTGGTGGCGCAACAAACTCCTCAGCAACACATCTGCCTGTTAAGTTGGAAGAACTTATAAAACCTCTGTCACATTACCACTAGCGTAGATAATTTCTAACCACAATAAAGAACTTCTGATGTTCTAAAGTTGCATGTGAGCTATCGACGGTGTCTCTTAGCTTTTTTTTTTTATAAGTTTTGTGTAGAGTGGTAGTTCTGTGTTTTTTATTCTGTGGCATTATCATTGTTTTGCCGTTTGAATGTTGCGCAAGTTTTCGAAGGGATGTTAAAATAATTTCATTAGAGAACGCTTAATTTTTAGTTTTCCTTACTTTGGTACTTAGGTAAGACCGGTTTTAATTTAATATGTCATCGTTAAAGCGGTCATACTCATACAAACATAATAACAATAACATTAGTTTTCCTTATTTACCTACTATACAATCTTACCTAACAAATAAAGTCCCAACATTCCTGAGTGGCGCAACAGTCGCCCGGCTTATCCGTCGCGCACGACTTCTTAACATATTCCTCGAAGCCGCGATAACTTGAGTGGTACACAATAAACTGTGAATAACGTTGTTAGTCGCGCTCTAATAAACATAACTTTGTATTGTTGAATTTATCCTCTTAAGTTTCCGCGATTCTGAATGTAAATAGACAGTTTTTATTGTTATTGAAAACTAGCTCTTTCCCTCCGGTTCGCTCGGGGTTTTTTTTTACAGGATAAGTCTTACGTATAACGGTACCTACTTAGCGATAGTGTAACTTTGTTTTCTATTAGCTGTTGCCCGCGACTAAGATCGCATCTGTTAACAATTTATTGGGCTTCTTTTTTGCACCGAACCTTAATCCTTTTTTAAAATAGAAGTATCATAAGGTAACCCTTATAGTACCGTCAAAATAGGTCCAGCCATTTCGGAGCCGTAATACTGCCAATCGCACTTAGTACACACTTTTTAGACACTCCAATTTATTTATTTGTATAGATGCGTAAATTTCGATGGAAGAGATTATATAATATTTTATAGAATTCTTCTGAAGACTACTTTTTACGAACATAACAAGAAACAAACAATTTAATTTCTTCCGCTGTTCATGCGAAATGTTAATAGACATTTTTTGTTTGTTTTTATACTTATTTTAAATAAGCCGAGGTGTTGTTTTAATTGAGCCCAATTAATTCTCGGTTATTTGGAAGAAAATAATTTTCTATTCGCGTGTTTTTTGTGCTTTGATATTTTCCAGTTTTATAACAGTGTTTATTAGTTCAATGTTCGTGTTCCGTAATTGTTAATTATTTTTATAATGTTTGAAGCGTTTAACCGTCAATTAAACAGAGAAATGACGCTTAAAAAAATACCTATGTCGTTAAATTATTACCGAATTGTTTTCTCACGAAATAAACAACTGAGTTTTTTGTTAGACGCACAAACAAATTTTTTTTGCTATATTTTTGTTGATAGAACCGCGTTTGAGTAGTCAGTCAAAGTAATCATCGTTTACCATTAGGTGAGATAGTAGTATCTCACATTCTCACCGAATGGTAAGCACTGTCATTTCTAGGCTGTCCTCCATAATTCACACACCAACAAGCCATTGTTTCCAAAAGCACTTACATTCGTGACCACTCTCCACGGCTGACCTGCCCCTGCACTTCGGTAACAACTTCCGCACAAAACGCATTAGTAGACAGTCTTCACTCCTCGCTTCCATCTTCACAAATAGAAAGCGACACGTCCCATCAATCATTGTGATGGTTGAAACAGTAACTCTTGCGCTGACAACTGAACAGAAGGTATAGTTGCGACATCGGCTGGGTAATGCTTATGGTGGGATGTTTAACTGCTCCGATGGGCTCGAGCGTGGAGTCCTGGGTTCAATTGAGTTCTTCCAATAGGAATTTCTCAGTCACAGCCCGGAGTTTGGAAGTTGGTGGTGTGACACCCCCGTGCCTCGGAAAGTACGTTAAGCCGTTGGTCCTGCGCCAAATCTCTCTCCGGTCGTGTCGGGTTGCTGCCCCATCGGAATGTGAGTAATGGAAGAGGGAGTGCACCTGTGTTTGCGCACACACTTGTGCACTATAATATGTCGCGCGGCGATGGCTAGTCTCGGTTGAGATTAGCCGCCATGACCGAAATCGGTCAGGAGGACTATATGTATGGTAGGATGTAGTGACGGGGCTGAGTGGGTACAATTTTGGCTTTGACGAATAAGAGACCGGTTCGTTTGAAAATTTAACGATACTTTTTGTTTTTCCGATGCACTCTGACCATAATTGATTGCTCAGCCTTTCCCACATATATTGAGGTCAGCTTTCAGTCTCATCGAATTCAGCTGGAAACCGGTGTTTTACCTGGAGCGACCTTCGCGTTAATGAATTTTTTGTTGGATTATCAACATGTTAGTAGACAGATGTATTTCGTGTATACAGGGTGAAACTAATAGATTAATTTTATTACCTAGAGGTTGTTATAATGTATGAGTCAAGTCTAAAATTAAAATATTTAGCCTCCCCAGTTCGAATCAATCACGAGAAGTGTGCATAATCAATTTCACACCAATCACTGGCTACAGGCTATTTAATATGGTAGATACTAAAAGTAGAAAACAGCAACGCATTTGCATCGCATACATCAAGTGCAATCGCCTCTTAAGTATCTGAAGGTTGGCTAACGGCTCGTGTACCGCTAAGGCAATTTCCCGGGATAGTGCGAATGATTGTAGTAACAGTAAAACGGCTATGTGTGGTCTTTGAGGAAACTGACCGCTTGATTCACTACCAAGAACAGGGCTGCCAACAATACGATCGAAGGTCAAGGGTATTTAGGAAACTACACAAAATTACCCAAACAAAGTGATAAGACTGTCATACAGGTACAAAGATAATAAGAATCGCAATGCAATCTATACATATATAATAAAAATGTAACGGATCGCTGTCTGTGCATGGAAGATATATGAGAAAAAATATTATTGGGACCTTTATCAACGCAAATAGCATCCAAATCCATGATTGTTAGAATTTTTGTCTGTGCGTTTGTGCACGCTAATCTCAGAAACGGCTTATCCGATTTAGATGTGGTTTTCACTAATACATTGTGGTAAGCTTCACTTAACATTTAGTGTTTGTTTCATGTCAATCGGTTTATAAATAAAAAGTTATGCTAATTTAAAGAATCACGTCGAACATTTGTTAAATCTATTCTTTCTCTGTTCAGTAGCATTGACTAAAACTTTACTAAACTTCATAATCTTAAAATAAAAATATCTGCACCAAGTAACTATTCCACGCGGACGAAGTCGCGAGCAAAAGCTAGTAATAAATAAAAATATTTGTAAAAGGAAATGCTAGGACAAAGAAAGACATTTCCATGTATCATGGAAACAAAGAAATGATATCCTCGAAGAACAGAGATTATTCTACACATCTAAAAGTACTCCTCATAACTCATTAAGTTAGCAAGAGCGACGAATATTCTCGCTCCATTTTTTGTTCGCTTTCCATAGAACTGTCATCTAAATCCGGAATGTTGGCATCCCTGAGGGGCAGAGGAAACTTCGTAACTACATGATTGGCAGTTAGAAACACGTGTATCTGAGTTTTATGGTTACCTTTTTTTCTGCTTGTAACTCTTTAATGTCTTCACTATGTATACTGGTCTGTTTGACTATGGCTGGGTGCATATCTATACACATAATCACTATACAGTTATAGGCATTCAATGTTCCTTAACACAAAATACTCATATGATTGCTGATCAACCGCAAATCAGTCGGTCGATTCTGTAAACATGTCGAAGTGAAGGCTTGGGTGAAGTGATCACGAGGAGAGCTGTCAATCCATATAGTCAAGATGTGACATGTTTATAGAATCGACCGCCAGTATTTTCTCTCTTTAGGCTAGATATGAGTTTTCTATGTCTAAAGTGTTGCAGTAAATGATTAGTTACCGCAAGATGGATGCGGGTAATATGTGGTTGCAATGTGAAAACTGTCCACTTAATTCACTGCCGCGATAGAAACGCAACGCGTGATTATGAGTGCGGTAGAACAACTAAACGTTTAACACCGGAAAACGAAGTTTTTGGTTCAGGGAATATTGACTGCGCAATTCTTTCAACTATCCATGTTTTCCTGTTCGTTATCACTGTAAAAAACGAATAATCTCCCTAATTATCGATGTTTGCTACGTTCAAAACATTTTTGGCAATTCAATATGACAAATATCGTAAAAATGTTCGCAGGAATACAAAAGCTACGCACACATCACGGTATATTATAGAGGTATATTTCATTCTTTTGTTGCCTTGTTATACATCCAAAACAAGAGTATTTGCACAAGTGAAAAATTTAGCACAATCGGAAACACAAACAACCAAGTCATACAAAATAAGAACGCGACACCGTAGAAGCTAGCTATAGAAGCATTTGAGCCTCTGACTCACCTCATTATAAAATCAACCACAGCAAAAGGTGAACTGAATCTAAATTACAGGAGGGCAATCTATAATTTCAGAGCACAATGCTATCTCTTACCCAACATCCATACCTAAGAACATGTCTACCAAAACCGTGACTAAAGGCATACTTAGCATCCAAATTATAGCTCAACAAACTATAATTACTGCAGAGCACAATCACCTTTGCCCTTCATACGTCACTCCCAAAGCAGATACTAATTCACCAATGGAGACTGTTCTCGTGGGCTCATTAGGTCAAGTTATTACAGTAGATATAGCAATAGTGCACAAATTGTAATAAGTTCGCTTGCCTTTCGCCTACGTGTGCCACCGTAACCCAATTCCCTCTTACACTTACGACATGGACGAAAATAAGACGCTAATTCTGAATTCTGTCGCATTTTCTCAACATTCAATATGTTCTGCACGTACTTTTGGCGTTATGGTTCTTGGATAGCATCGGTTATCAATATATTCTTTTTGGAAAAGATACTTCGGAATTCTTTTTGAAGTATTTCACTATTTGTTTTTCTATCTCGCTTAGTTTATCTTTACTAGCATTTTCATCTACAACCTTAACAAACATTCTTCTATTTATTTTTCTAACGATTTTTAGTACTCTTCTATCATTCGCCACCTCATCAATCTGTAACGCCTAATGTAAACTGTCGGTAATGCACTCAGAGATTACATAAGCAAACAATCCCTAAAAATAATCGAGATCGATGGAGCGTCCACTTTATCAGATGGCCAGAGCTTTCCACTCTATGCTCCGGTGTTATCGTTGAAACACGAATTTGCTCTCACGACTGATTGGAAATGTTCCGATTAGGTTGAATGGTGGACAAGCATTAAATGGCTGGACGAAAAGACTGTTATATTTTTGGAGAATTATGTGACTTTAAAACGCAACCCAATGGGCAATGCACAGAGGTCTGCTAGTCTAGCTTTTTGTTCATAAATTATGCATTAAGACTTACTACTTCGCATGCAAAGCGCTTTATGCTGTGAATTTGCCTTTCAATTTTCAGTATTATTATACTAGGATTCATTTTGTATACATTTATGCGGTACCTCAGCTATCTAAAAATCCTGGCCTACAGATAGGCCCCTTATCCTAATACTTCGCAGTCCTAGATACTGGGTCCATATTTGCCATTTTTATGCATCTCTGCTTTACTATTCCACATTATTAACCTGCTATTTCTATTCTTCAACCCCTGCAACACCCCTTAAAGGTATAAATAATCCAGGGATCCCCTTTCCGTAGTGCACGGTAATCAGAGAGCGTTCAGTCATATAATATTCAGCGAGGGAAATGCCCCGCGTCGTCGCCGCCCGATGGCGTTACCTATCGCGGTGTCGACGCAAATTGACTGCGAATTTGTTTGTTTGAGGTGTTGAGTTGTGGACTGGTGCTTAGTTTGAGATGATGATAGATGATAGTGAATAAGTCTTAAAGGAAGAATAGCAATGACATTGACATTATGAATTAAAGAAAGACAATTTAGAGTAAGTCGGAGCTGATGCTACTGAATTAGGGAACCAAATTATTTTGTTCTAGATGGCTAAGTTCTTAATTGGTTATAAGTAGTTCATGATGAATAAGATTCAGGGATTCTTAGTAGGCACTGTCAAAATCTCAATTGAACGTTCGAAATTAAACATAGTACGATGATTTTTTTAGAAACAGAAGAAGCTCCAGGCTTCTTCGTCAATCAACACCGCAATCAACGAATCAATACATATAATCATACCCAATAAATATTGTAATAATATTCATATTCGTCCTAGTTTTCTTTTTTCTCCTAACATAACAGCGATGCCATAAATCCGCCACAAAAAATAACAAGTCAACAAATCTGGTTGAAAGTCAAGAGGTATGGAACTATCGACATTGGCAGACATTATTATTGTGGTAGACTGAGTAAACGTCCTTATTTGTGAGATTCCACCGTTATTCGACATTCATACATAGGTAATGTCGCCCACATAACCACATTATATCCTTATACAAATGTTTGCTTTTGAAGATTCACCGATTGGTTGTTGATCTTGTGTTTTATTCTTCTTGGGTAGTAACTGGATTATTATAATGGGATTGATAGATTTTGTAGGTTCGTCGGTCTATATTGTATGTCTATTCTTTGTTTGATTCTGGGTCGGGAAAATTGTGATTGAGTTTTTCCTTCTCAAACTCAGTAGCAGCCTGGAGTTTGGATTTGTGCCCGATTTATGGCAAGGCTCGGACCTGGCGAAATGTCGGAAGCTACATCTCTACCTAACGCTTTATAAAACATAGGCGTGATGTTATGTAACGATGGAGCAAGTATTACTAAAGAGTTTAAGGGAAAACAATTCTCCATCCATGTACTTGCGTCGGATTTGACGTACTCACAAGTCGTGCTCTCTTTTACTCAGACGCTCAATAAATAACGTCGGTTGAATTGAGAACGAGTTGTTCATAAATTGTGGTTTTCAATCACGTTATCCTGATTTTATTCTTGATTTTATCTTTACATTTTAATGAAGTTAGACTTGTTTTAACAAAGAACTGTTATTTTTTTGTTCAACTGGTCTTAATGAATGCAGTTCTAATTAAGAGGAATTAAGAACGCAAATACTTGAGATGGAGTGTTTGGTGCTTAGTATATAATTGCTAAAGTGTATGATAATTATAAAAATTGTATACATTTATCTCTCGTACAAGGCCAGAAGAGATGTTAACTCGTTCAAATGAGTCACTTAGATACGAATTTTTGGATGATAAAATGTGGATGTTTTTATTATTTTATTTTTAAACTATGCAAGGGGGACATGCTCATTTGCACACGGTGAAACCGGTAGAACTTGGCAAATAACATAGGTATTTTAGCGCAAAATTTAATGAAATTAATTTTTATATTTCGCCAAGAAACATACTTCATATTTCCTCAACCTGTAGATATAGTGTATAAGTCACCGGAAAATTGCAAACTCCGTAAGATTGTAAGAAATCTTGATAAGGTTGTAATTCCTCGATATATTGTGAAACAATCGTTTTGCGTACCTACAGTAAATGCTATCCAAATTCCTTTATATAATGCGTACCTTATTAACAAAAAATTGTTTACAATTTTACGCGATATTTTACAATCTTACGGCGTTTGCTATTTTCCGGTGACATATTATATTGTATGCGTCGTGCTTGGCGCAAATAAACGATTTTTCTTTCTTCTTTCTTTCTATCTGCGAAAATATTATCAACGATATCCGTTTCCGTACTACTCATAAATCACATAAGTAATTACAATTAGTTCTAAAATAACAGTTACACTGTAAAACAATAACAGCGTGACACACACGCGATGTTTTATCACGCAACCTGTAATCATGTGCAATTGTCTGCAAGCTGTTTTGCGGATCTGTTCTACAGACAGATAGCAATGTTTGACTGTTATTTTTGAACACTGATAACGGAGGATAATTTGTTATGAAAATTATTAGCGTTGATAAATTTTCGTGGCCAGAAGTGTAATTTCTTCTTTCAAGGTTGTTGAGATGAATTTTCTTGAGGATTTGTTTGCACTGTGATATCTAAAGCTGGGATGTTACATTATATTAAAATTGGCAGCGAGCATGTTATGTAACGTCCGTGTTAAACAAAACACATAAGCATTATGTTCGTGCTCGTTTCCAACGTACTGACTGCACGAATGATCGCTTTGTAACATGTTACATTGCGCCCCGTAACACCGGTCAGTACCCATCTTTACGCATGTTTTTAGCTATTCATGGCTGCAACTGCTGATTTTTCACTGCCAGCTGGTTTCCGCGGAAAAAAGATGGTCTCTCGTTTGACCAAAATTTCACCTGATGAAAAACGTTGCCTAGAAGTATCTTACCTATTCAATCTTGACTGAAAAGCCCCAGGTTGTGGCTATCAGGAGACAGACTCTTGCAGGGAATTCCACGCCATAGCTGTACGTTTTCAACTAAGCCAACCTCAACGTTCTTAGGCAGACTGCTTGAATTATAAACAGGTTTTAATTGAAATCTTCTCTTCTTTTCAGAAAGAATCCCGCACAGACGTGCAGTTCCACCTGGCGGCGCTGCGAGGAGACTGCGACAGACTACGTCAGCTGCTCGACACCGGGAAGGTTCACATCGACTCCAGGGACAGGGTGAGTTGCGTTTCTAGATATGGGGTAAATTGTTCTGCTGCAATGTCATTGTCGAAGTATCGCGTCATCGACGTCTAGGATTTCCCATCGCGGACTAATATTTTATATCCCTGGAGAACTGCCTGATATAAAAACTGTCGGAAGTGTTTTGTTTGTGTGTTCGTTCATAAGCTACCTGGGGGAGACGTCTGACTGATGATCGAGATGAGTTCATGCGTTGAAAGATTCTATTTAGAATAGAGCTACGATATTTCGCTCAGCCAAAGACGTGTCAATCATTGAAGCGTGGATGTATGATCGATCATATAAACACAATACATTCTTAGTATAGTAACTAGTAAATATGCCAAATGATCACTTCGTCACCTTAGCTGCTACTTGTCTGGACATAAATCTGAGATATTGAAATCGATATGTCCTATATTGATGTCAATATATCAGGTGAATGTCAAATCAGTTCAGGGTGTGAAGGCCAAAGATTTGGTTGTACCATGGCACAAGATTTGACGACTCCCAATGATACATTTATTCATGAAATATTATATAAGTAAATATAATTTGCATAAATATTATTAAAATTAATGAAATGAAAAATGTATTTTTTTAATTTATTATAAATTCATTTGAGGCAATTCTTGAAACATAAATAAATAATACTAATAAACCTCCAAGGAAAGCTGTTTCATTTTATTAACAGAGTAACTCGAACGTACTACTGTTATTTACAATCAAGAATAATTTTCTGTTCAGGGTATACAGGGTTAATTTTGAATGACCAGTAATTTTTTTTCAGAATTTAACGAAACATCAGCTGTTCAGTAGTTAGTCGATACATTTTTGCTTGCATAACATGGCAAAATGTAAGGGACAGGTTATTTTATTTCATTTTTGGGAGTTCTATTTTACATTAATCGTGTCTTTGATTGAAACCTGATGCCTGTATAAAAAGTTTAATGATCGTTGAAAAAAAAACTGTAAATTACGTGTATTTATCAACCAGGAAAAAAGCGCCAAGAAATTTTAACTGTTCCATTTTCGTTTTAACGGAACACTAAAAAGATGAAAACGTGCCGATAAACCAAATTTTCGAGATCATTCGCCAAGATTAGCGGTGTCACTAGTGAAATTGATGACTCGACGGAGTTCAAAGTGCCACGTTTCGCCTATAAAACGCGTTGATGACGGGCCCTCAACGTCCCCCACTGAAAGACCCTCATGGAAAGACTGATGGGGTGTTTACGTAACCCAGTAGATGAAAAAAAAAGGTTTATTTAGGCAGCTCTATAAATCGATGACCTAGATTTTGTCGAGATCCCTTGAATCTGAATTTGTTAGACCGTGTTTTGTTTTAGGAAGATTGATTATTGTTTTTTTAGGGCTTTGTTTACGTAGAGAATATTGGATTTTATTTTCCTTGGCGGAGCCAGTGTTATCGAACGCTTTGAATATTTTATAGACACAAGCTTTGAAGTGTAAACTGTTCATGTATCATGTTCACTAATCATAATTAATAATACTATAGGAGTAAGAGCAATTGTAATAGCTGGGAATTTAAAGAGAGCTTGTTTAGATTCCAGTCTCTGAGACCTCACTTTTATCTTAGAAGGGAACCGTGAGAATAATTTACAGAACTAATCAAACACGCAGTACACAAGTATTTATCTACGTTACTACTCAAAAAATCAAAAGTCATTTATTCAAATTAGGCTGAGTGCCAGCACTTTTTGAACGTCAAATTTCTACATAAAGACAGTCCCCCAAATCGCCCGCCCGTCACCACTTCCTAGTGTTTTAGCTGGGAAGAAGTGGTGCAAGAAACTCCCCTACTGTCCATAATTACTTTGTAGTAAATAAATCAATTTGCTTCCAAAGCACTAAAGAATTTCAAACACTCCAACATCGAGTGTCGCGAGTGTCAGACACTCCAACTTGGAGTGTCGCGAGTGTCAGACACTCCGACATGGAGTGTCGCGCGTGTCAAACACTCCGAGATGATGTTTTCGAAGTGTCAAACACTCCAACATCGAGTGTCGCGAGATGGAGATGGAGTGTCGCGCGTGTCAAACACTCCGAGATGGTGTTTTCGAAGTGTCAAACACTCCAACATCGAGTGTCGCGAGTGTCAGACAAACAACGACTTGTAAGTAACACTTTTAAGTACTGGTTAATCATAAAAAGCAGAGATTCAGCTGGTGTCTAGTGTAGCTTTAAATCTGTTTTGGTTATTTAGGATGTTACCGGTGTATGAAGACTGATCCTAAGGTACCGCTGGTGATGAACAGTAGGTCTTAGCTAATATTATAAGGTAAAAGGGGTGTTTGTTTGTACGAAGAGTTGGCCCGATTTCGTAAATTCTATTTACTAATAGAAGTGTAGTGTCCTCTACAACGCCACATTACAAACTACAAAACGGACTTGAAGTCACACAAATCCTACATCGCGATATTAAAGTTCTCCGCGCAATTTGGACATATGCAGCAGCTCAAAATTAACCATCGGGCAGTTGCCAACCAGACACAACACCCGTCGGGTCGGATGATCCTCCCTTTTCAATGGAGCTTGCGGGACTTTACACCCTGTTCCACATACATATTTAGTAGAATAGTCCCGGAAAAATGCTCAGTGCCTGTGGGATAGGTCACAGGATCAAAGCCGCGGGAAAGAACCTAGGCTACCATAACCTCTGATTACAAGTTTTTGCAGTCAAATAGCTTGCATTTCACGGACAATTGAATATATCATTGCATTAAACGGTGACACTGACATACGGTCTGTTGACAATATAATTAACTGGCTGCAATTAAGTTGTTGCACATTGATATTCCCAGACATTTCAAGGTTTTCTTTGCATGACGACGCTGCTATAATTGTTAACACGATAACAGCGATTTTACTGCGGAATATTTCTGGGGCTGAGAAATAAACAAGTTACTTGCGACGCGACAAAAAAAAATTGTCTATCTGTGAAGTAGATTAAATCGCATAGTCGCATGCGATTTAATCTACTTCACAGATAGACAATTTTTTTTTAAATTTTGCCCCACACTACAATCTTAGGGTCGGCTCTGAGTCTAATCGGATGCAGCTGAGGACCAATATTTCACTTAGAGCCACTGCCTATCTGACTTCCACGATCCAGTATCTGAGCAATACTGTACCTCTTGGTAACACTGCTGTCAAATTTTCTGGCTTTAGACTATCGAAACCATTGTCAAATCTCTACAAATGATAGCTGTGCATGATCAACGCTGCCTCGACGATCGAACCCTGCATTTTTGCATTGTCGTTGCCGCATTACTTAGACGTAGATTATTTTATTGTTTCTGCTATGGAATTTAATTTAATGAAATCTCTGGAAACTAGTCCATTTTACACGTTACCAATTTTCTAACAAAGTTGCAAAATAACGCTAACACTTTAAATCGAAAGTAAAGCCAATATAGTAGCCCAATACATTCTTACTACAGCCTAACCGATATAATTGATAGTAAGCTGTCATCATAGTCCATATTTGTATACGAATTAACTGTATAAGGCGGCGGAAGTCTCCATGTTGGTCCAGTGTTGGTGGTACTGGGCCCTGGGGCTAATATGTTTTGAAGTGCACCGTCACGAACGTGTGTAGATTATCATTAGTTATTATCCTACAACTGTCATTCCTATTTGAGAATGTGTGCCAAGCTTTTACTACAAATCATAGTCGACTGAGGCGAGATTGAACGACTTCAGTGTCCATTAGCTACTTAATGCTGGCACTTCACTTGGCGTATTTGTTAAAAATATTCGCGTCATTTGTTCAATACAAAATATACCTTTTAATTTGGTATTGCACAAGTGACGCGAATGTTTGACCAAATACGCCAAGTAAAGTTCTAGCATGATTCCTAGCGTGATTCATACATACTCCGATTTACTATGGTATAAGCTGTAAAAATAAAAGCTTTTGTAAGTTTTTATTTGTTAGCGTATATTATCCCACTGCTGGCAGAGGCGCCCCCCAAGTCCATCCAGGAACTCTTCTCCCTAAGATTAAGTAAGAAAAAACTATAACATTGGGATAGCACAATATGTAAGTAAGTCATGCACCACATTACTTCCGGGTTGGTTTGCTGTGATTTTCAGTAGTTCAACAAAAAATTCGAAACAGCTAATTTAATGGAATGAATAGACTCACTACCTAATCGATGTTTTTCCATTGTTTTTATTCAGAGGGTCAAACTTCGTAAACTTTTTGCCCGCTCCAAATCGGCGCCGACCGTCCGCTCACTTTTTGCGACGTTTACCCGATTGATAGCAAAAAGAGGTTAATGTTTTTCATGCGTGCACATCTCGGATTCTCTGCATTATGTATTGTGTGTCCGATTCAAGCCGACGGGAAAGCGGGCCATGGATTCATCTTCATTATTTGGCAAATCATGCTCATTTGATATTTTAGAAATGCATCATGACGTTGAATCTTGTTTTATTTAAGGAAAGCAAACTAAGAATCAATTTCAATCAAAATTCAATTTTATTTATTAGAACTTTATTAGTAAAAAACATTGTACATTTTTCACGGACGGACTTAATTAATGCCTCAGGCATTTTCTACCAGTCGACCTCAGGGCGGCGGTGCAGAAATATGTAGAACATGGCAGGGGCGCAACTTAAGGTGGAAGCGCCAGGGTAGCCCGCGAAATTCAAATTTTCTTATGTTATTTGCAATTTGCAAGTCAGTGTCAGGCTGTATATTTAAAAAAATATGATTCGCGACCGTAATACGTATTTATTTACAGAATTAAAATAATTAAAATCATCAATACGGGTTGTATTGATGATTTTAATGATAAGTTCTAAGTTCATTTAACTCGATTGAATGGTTATTTCATAAAAAAGTCATTCAATCGAGTTACATGAATGATTCAACCTGTATTGATGATTTTAATTATTATAACTCATTAAAGCCATATTTGTTACGGTCGCCAATCGTATTTTTATCAACATACAACATGACACTGACCTGCAAAATGCAAAAAACGTATGAAAATTTGCTTTTCGCGGGCTACCCTAGCGCTTTCACCTTAACGAAAAGCCACACCGAAAAAAGTAAAGTGCTTATCAATAAGCAATTAGGTAAATACAGACACGTATTGAAAACTCGTGCTACTACACTCAAAGATATATCTAATTATAACTGACAGCACACTAAAGTACGGTTTCTTCTGGAACAGAATAATCTGAGCAACATACCGAAAAATACATTAAAATCTACTCAAATTAAAACATCCGCATTTCAAGTGCGAATTCACCTAAACTTTACAATTTAGTACGTTTCCCGCGCAAACTTGTAAAAAGTAGACGCTCACGTAAACTCTGGCCCTTCCATCAAAGCGGCGTGAAACACTGCCGGCCTACATTCGCGAATGGAGGCTTTATGCGGCAACAAGCGGCAAATGAAAGTTCCTAATGAGTTTTCTTTTACGGCGGTAAATGTGAAAAACGTGGACTGAGGCGTTTATTTGCATGGGCGCTAGTGTTGGGAAAGTGACGGAATGGTAACTCAGTCTTTACGGTTTAGCACGAGCAATAGAATTTATTTACAAGGAGTTTTTGCATAGGTTAGGAGAAGCTTCTGGCTAAAGAATAACAGCCGCACAAGCCGATGTTCAAGGTTAAGCAACGCTTGTCAAGGTTGGTCTGTGGATGGGTGACCATCTTAACATACCGAGTTTCCTCCGTGCCTCGGAACGCACGTTAAGCCGTGGGTCTCGGAATCTTTGGCAGTCGTTACGGATTGTCAGAAGTAAATCTGACTCGTCTTGCCAAGAAGTACCGTGTTACCCAGTTAATGGGTTGTGGGGGTCTGATAAGCACGTAAAATACTGGTATTCAGCTGAATCTGATTTGAGTGGAAGCTGACCCCAATATAGTTGGGAAAAGGCTTGGCAGATTATGAGTTTTTGCCACAGGTGTCGCCCGCGTGGTAGTTGAAAAGTATCCCAAAGCAAAAACGCACGGGATAAAGTAGCCCATGCCCTTTTCCGAGATATGGTCTAGCTGGGTGCAAAAAATCATCCAAATCCGTTAATACGTAGAGGTAACAAACAGATAGAAAGACAGAGTTACTGTCGCATTTGAATATGGACAGCTGTGATCTCGGTACATGTAGTATCTTACAGCATGTAAAAGGAATGATAAGTTCTGATTTGCAGTAGCTCACAGAGTACGGCATAGTTTCAGCTAATCTAATCTAAAATATGCAAGAGAGATACTATCTCAATGGGAAGCCGCGTGAGATATCGGTGGGATAGAAGAAAAATACTGTTCCAAATAAAACCTCATGATAATATAGTTTAAATTCACAGCGGCCATTATTATTTGGCTAGTTGAAAACAGTCTTCGGTTTGGTTGAAAAAAATCTTTAGTCATTCTTAAGTCAGCTATCACGACTTGGCTGGAACCTGAATCGATATTATGATCATCACATCAGCATGGAATCACCCGCTGCGGGAAGGATTTCTATTCTGCCATAGTTCCCGGTCCAACCAGGTATTTGCCGCGACTTTGGTGATTCCATCCCATCGTGCTTTTGGACGCCATTGCAACGATACCCTCATTGAATATAATGTCTTAGCTATAACACCTTTTCCCTTGTTCCCAGGATGGAACGACGCCGCTCATCCTGTCGGCTGCGATGGGTCACACGGCGTGCGTGCGCGAGCTCCTGGCGCAGGGCGCCGACCCCGCCTGCAGCAGAACGGTATTTCTGAGTTTCTTAATTTATTTATACCAAATACTACTAAATGAACTGTTCTATAAATTATGACCAAACATTCGTAGCGGTACCTATATCGCGCTATCGAATGTCTTGGCGAGATGAGAACATATACAACCGCTCGACAGCAACCATCGAGCAGTAGTCCACCTAACACAACACCATCTAGTCGGAGGATCCTCCCTTTTCAATGGAGGCTTGCGGGACCAAAACACCCGTTTGGTCGGAGGATCCTGCCTTTCAAAGAAGGCTTACGGGAACAAGTTGAGTTAAGCACACCTCTATACATTCTTGAAGACTTGGTCTTACAGGCGTTAAAGTATCTAGTCTCCAACTGTCCTATATGTATTGACAGACCTGATACCAATTATCATGAATAGTTTTACGAGCTTGGGGTTCGTGACAATAGTAACAGCCGATTAAATAATCAAAATGACACTTTAATTTAACAACATTAACCTCACTAAACATGACTTCACTACTGATCACTTTAATCGCACTTGAAGATCGCTTCCGAAGTATTCGCTTGTATCGCAAATCCAATACTGACTCGGTCCAGAGCTATGCGGCCCTTATATAGCTCAGTTAATTCCAGAACCTATTGTTGAAACATTTGGAAAGTTCGCCTAAATACCAGTCCCGACTGACCAGATGTCGAGAACCCTAGAATATTCTAGCGTATAAAATACTACAAGGTACTTGACTCTACTACTTCTACTCGATTCTAGATGGCACTAGTAGAAGTAATGTCGTTATGTACCCGGCGTTAATTCTGTCGCATAACAATAGGTACCTTTTTGTCATTGGTCCGCCAGCTGGACAACGATGCTCGTTATCGACCAGTGACAATGACAGCTAAGAAGATGAAATAAGACTAGAAGAACGTTATCTCAAAATCTTTAACGATCAGGTAAAGATTACCTACAATGATAAAACATTCGGACCTTTCAGACAGGGACGAGCGCGCTATTCTTCGCCGCTCAGGGTGGCTTCCTGGACATCGCGCGACTGCTGCTTGATTCGGGAGCCGCCATCGACGCGCCCAGCATGGTAACACAACACCAACAATATCTTAAAATCAATATCACCCTCTCACTTATACTTCATAAAAATGTGTAATCTTGTCATGATGAATAGGTTTTTCACCGACCAAGACTCGGCTTCCAGTCTTACCGGGAAGCAGCTGAGTACTAGTACGTTATACAGAGCGACTGCATCCACAACCGTTGGAATTTGTTGCACCTTCTTCTCCATAGAGATCTGCGCTTAGGAACGTACAACTAGCTTCATCTTTTTGACTGACCGCCCTTGACTATTCAAAAGTTCCTGTAAATCACCCAGTTACTGGATAATACGATATCACTTGGTAAGATTAGTTGCCAGACCAAAATTTCGTTGTTTTTTTTAACTTTCGTAACAATTTTCAAATGCAAGGTCTAATGGCTGCTAAAAGCTTGCGCGAAGCTTTTAAAGTCTCCAGGAGGTTTCTGTGCTTCCGGGCGGAGGTAGGCTGGCTATTTAAGCCAGGATCCCCCCACGCACAACGACCGAATGGAGGTCTGTGTAGATACCGGAGTGTCTACTGTACTCTCGTACGGTCTGTGCCAGCTCAAGGAGTACATAATGTATGGCGTGGTTCCAGGACGGCGGCACGCCCTTGTTCGTGGCGTGCCAGTGCGGCCACCTGCCGGTCGTCGACGAGCTCATCCGCCGCGGAGCCGACGTTAACTCCTCTATGAAGGTAAGCTGTTTTTTTATCAGTCTGAACTGTCCCACTCCTGGGCAATGGCCTCCCCTAATTCTTTTATTTCCGTCTTTGCTGTACTTCTTCACGCCAATTCACTAGGAAGCCATCCAAAACGTCCCGCAATCTTTTTTTGTACACATAAACTGGGCTGTACGTACAGCAGCAGAGGAGGCTGAGTGCTCATCAGGGCAACCAACAGAAGGGCCTAGTCGATCCAGGAATTCTTTTCCCGCGTCACCTCGAACTTTAATACAGCAAATATAAAAATAAATCCCTCTCAAAACCAGGACAAAGCGACCCCCCTCTTCATAGCAGCCCAAAACGATCACGAAGAGGTGTGCCGCGCGCTAGTGACGGCCGGAGCCAAAGTGGACAGCGCGCGCGCAGACCGCGCCACGCCGCTGTGGATCGCCGCGCAGTGCGGGCACCAGCACGTGGCGCGCCTGCTGCTGGCGGCCGGCGCGCACGTGGACCATGTGCGACAGGTATCACTGATATGGCTACATACTAACAGTCGCAAAGTGGACAGCGCGCGCGCAGACCGCGCCACGCCGCTGTGGATCGCCGCGCAGTGCGGGCACCAGCACGTGGCGCGCCTGCTGCTGGCGGCCGGCGCGCACGTGGACCATGTGCGACAGGTATCACTGATATGGCTACATACTAACAGTCGCAAAGTGGACAGCGCGCGCGCAGACCGCGCCACGCCGCTGTGGATCGCCGCGCAGTGCGGGCACCAGCACGTGGCGCGCCTGCTGCTGGCGGCCGGCGCGCACGTGGACCATGTGCGACAGGTATCACTGATATGGCTACATACTAACAGTCGCAAAGTGGACAGCGCGCGCGCAGACCGCGCCACGCCGCTGTGGATCGCCGCGCAGTGCGGGCACCAGCACGTGGCGCGCCTGCTGCTGGCGGCCGGCGCGCACGTGGACCATGTGCGACAGGTATCACTGATATGGCTACATACTAACAGTCGCAAAGTGGACAGCGCGCGCGCAGACCGCGCCACGCCGCTGTGGATCGCCGCGCAGTGCGGGCACCAGCACGTGGCGCGCCTGCTGCTGGCGGCCGGCGCGCACGTGGACCATGTGCGACAGGTATCACTGATATGGCTACATACTAACAGTCGCAAAGTGGACAGCGCGCGCGCAGACCGCGCCACGCCGCTGTGGATCGCCGCGCAGTGCGGGCACCAGCACGTGGCGCGCCTGCTGCTGGCGGCCGGCGCGCACGTGGACCATGTGCGACAGGTATCACTGATATGGCTACATACTAACAGTCGCAAAGTGGACAGCGCGCGCGCAGACCGCGCCACGCCGCTGTGGATCGCCGCGCAGTGCGGGCACCAGCACGTGGCGCGCCTGCTGCTGGCGGCCGGCGCGCACGTGGACCATGTGCGACAGGTATCACTGATATGGCTACATACTAACAGTCGCAAAGTGGACAGCGCGCGCGCAGACCGCGCCACGCCGCTGTGGATCGCCGCGCAGTGCGGGCACCAGCACGTGGCGCGCCTGCTGCTGGCGGCCGGCGCGCACGTGGACCATGTGCGACAGGTATCACTGATATGGCTACATACTAACAGTCGCAAAGTGGACAGCGCGCGCGCAGACCGCGCCACGCCGCTGTGGATCGCCGCGCAGTGCGGGCACCAGCACGTGGCGCGCCTGCTGCTGGCGGCCGGCGCGCACGTGGACCATGTGCGACAGGTATCACTGATATGGCTACATACTAACAGTCGCAAAGTGGACAGCGCGCGCGCAGACCGCGCCACGCCGCTGTGGATCGCCGCGCAGTGCGGGCACCAGCACGTGGCGCGCCTGCTGCTGGCGGCCGGCGCGCACGTGGACCATGTGCGACAGGTATCACTGATATGGCTACATACTAACAGTCGCAAAGTGGACAGCGCGCGCGCAGACCGCGCCACGCCGCTGTGGATCGCCGCGCAGTGCGGGCACCAGCACGTGGCGCGCCTGCTGCTGGCGGCCGGCGCGCACGTGGACCATGTGCGACAGGTATCACTGATATGGCTACATACTAACAGTCGCAAAGTGGACAGCGCGCGCGCAGACCGCGCCACGCCGCTGTGGATCGCCGCGCAGTGCGGGCACCAGCACGTGGCGCGCCTGCTGCTGGCGGCCGGCGCGCACGTGGACCATGTGCGACAGGTATCACTGATATGGCTACATACTAACAGTCGCAAAGTGGACAGCGCGCGCGCAGACCGCGCCACGCCGCTGTGGATCGCCGCGCAGTGCGGGCACCAGCACGTGGCGCGCCTGCTGCTGGCGGCCGGCGCGCACGTGGACCATGTGCGACAGGTATCACTGATATGGCTACATACTAACAGTCGCAAAGTGGACAGCGCGCGCGCAGACCGCGCCACGCCGCTGTGGATCGCCGCGCAGTGCGGGCACCAGCACGTGGCGCGCCTGCTGCTGGCGGCCGGCGCGCACGTGGACCATGTGCGACAGGTATCACTGATATGGCTACATACTAACAGTCGCAAAGTGGACAGCGCGCGCGCAGACCGCGCCACGCCGCTGTGGATCGCCGCGCAGTGCGGGCACCAGCACGTGGCGCGCCTGCTGCTGGCGGCCGGCGCGCACGTGGACCATGTGCGACAGGTATCACTGATATGGCTACATACTAACAGTCGCAAAGTGGACAGCGCGCGCGCAGACCGCGCCACGCCGCTGTGGATCGCCGCGCAGTGCGGGCACCAGCACGTGGCGCGCCTGCTGCTGGCGGCCGGCGCGCACGTGGACCATGTGCGACAGGTATCACTGATATGGCTACATACTAACAGTCGCAAAGTGGACAGCGCGCGCGCAGACCGCGCCACGCCGCTGTGGATCGCCGCGCAGTGCGGGCACCAGCACGTGGCGCGCCTGCTGCTGGCGGCCGGCGCGCACGTGGACCATGTGCGACAGGTATCACTGATATGGCTACATACTAACAGTCGCAAAGTGGACAGCGCGCGCGCAGACCGCGCCACGCCGCTGTGGATCGCCGCGCAGTGCGGGCACCAGCACGTGGCGCGCCTGCTGCTGGCGGCCGGCGCGCACGTGGACCATGTGCGACAGGTATCACTGATATGGCTACATACTAACAGTCGCAAAGTGGACAGCGCGCGCGCAGACCGCGCCACGCCGCTGTGGATCGCCGCGCAGTGCGGGCACCAGCACGTGGCGCGCCTGCTGCTGGCGGCCGGCGCGCACGTGGACCATGTGCGACAGGTATCACTGATATGGCTACATACTAACAGTCGCAAAGTGGACAGCGCGCGCGCAGACCGCGCCACGCCGCTGTGGATCGCCGCGCAGTGCGGGCACCAGCACGTGGCGCGCCTGCTGCTGGCGGCCGGCGCGCACGTGGACCATGTGCGACAGGTATCACTGATATGGCTACATACTAACAGTCGCAAAGTGGACAGCGCGCGCGCAGACCGCGCCACGCCGCTGTGGATCGCCGCGCAGTGCGGGCACCAGCACGTGGCGCGCCTGCTGCTGGCGGCCGGCGCGCACGTGGACCATGTGCGACAGGTATCACTGATATGGCTACATACTAACAGTCGCAAAGTGGACAGCGCGCGCGCAGACCGCGCCACGCCGCTGTGGATCGCCGCGCAGTGCGGGCACCAGCACGTGGCGCGCCTGCTGCTGGCGGCCGGCGCGCACGTGGACCATGTGCGACAGGTATCACTGATATGGCTACATACTAACAGTCGCAAAGTGGACAGCGCGCGCGCAGACCGCGCCACGCCGCTGTGGATCGCCGCGCAGTGCGGGCACCAGCACGTGGCGCGCCTGCTGCTGGCGGCCGGCGCGCACGTGGACCATGTGCGACAGGTATCACTGATATGGCTACATACTAACAGTCGCAAAGTGGACAGCGCGCGCGCAGACCGCGCCACGCCGCTGTGGATCGCCGCGCAGTGCGGGCACCAGCACGTGGCGCGCCTGCTGCTGGCGGCCGGCGCGCACGTGGACCATGTGCGACAGGTATCACTGATATGGCTACATACTAACAGTCGCAAAGTGGACAGCGCGCGCGCAGACCGCGCCACGCCGCTGTGGATCGCCGCGCAGTGCGGGCACCAGCACGTGGCGCGCCTGCTGCTGGCGGCCGGCGCGCACGTGGACCATGTGCGACAGGTATCACTGATATGGCTACATACTAACAGTCGCAAAGTGGACAGCGCGCGCGCAGACCGCGCCACGCCGCTGTGGATCGCCGCGCAGTGCGGGCACCAGCACGTGGCGCGCCTGCTGCTGGCGGCCGGCGCGCACGTGGACCATGTGCGACAGGTATCACTGATATGGCTACATACTAACAGTCGCAAAGTGGACAGCGCGCGCGCAGACCGCGCCACGCCGCTGTGGATCGCCGCGCAGTGCGGGCACCAGCACGTGGCGCGCCTGCTGCTGGCGGCCGGCGCGCACGTGGACCATGTGCGACAGGTATCACTGATATGGCTACATACTAACAGTCGCAAAGTGGACAGCGCGCGCGCAGACCGCGCCACGCCGCTGTGGATCGCCGCGCAGTGCGGGCACCAGCACGTGGCGCGCCTGCTGCTGGCGGCCGGCGCGCACGTGGACCATGTGCGACAGGTATCACTGATATGGCTACATACTAACAGTCGCAAAGTGGACAGCGCGCGCGCAGACCGCGCCACGCCGCTGTGGATCGCCGCGCAGTGCGGGCACCAGCACGTGGCGCGCCTGCTGCTGGCGGCCGGCGCGCACGTGGACCATGTGCGACAGGTATCACTGATATGGCTACATACTAACAGTCGCAAAGTGGACAGCGCGCGCGCAGACCGCGCCACGCCGCTGTGGATCGCCGCGCAGTGCGGGCACCAGCACGTGGCGCGCCTGCTGCTGGCGGCCGGCGCGCACGTGGACCATGTGCGACAGGTATCACTGATATGGCTACATACTAACAGTCGCAAAGTGGACAGCGCGCGCGCAGACCGCGCCACGCCGCTGTGGATCGCCGCGCAGTGCGGGCACCAGCACGTGGCGCGCCTGCTGCTGGCGGCCGGCGCGCACGTGGACCATGTGCGACAGGTATCACTGATATGGCTACATACTAACAGTCGCAAAGTGGACAGCGCGCGCGCAGACCGCGCCACGCCGCTGTGGATCGCCGCGCAGTGCGGGCACCAGCACGTGGCGCGCCTGCTGCTGGCGGCCGGCGCGCACGTGGACCATGTGCGACAGGTATCACTGATATGGCTACATACTAACAGTCGCAAAGTGGACAGCGCGCGCGCAGACCGCGCCACGCCGCTGTGGATCGCCGCGCAGTGCGGGCACCAGCACGTGGCGCGCCTGCTGCTGGCGGCCGGCGCGCACGTGGACCATGTGCGACAGGTATCACTGATATGGCTACATACTAACAGTCGCAAAGTGGACAGCGCGCGCGCAGACCGCGCCACGCCGCTGTGGATCGCCGCGCAGTGCGGGCACCAGCACGTGGCGCGCCTGCTGCTGGCGGCCGGCGCGCACGTGGACCATGTGCGACAGGTATCACTGATATGGCTACATACTAACAGTCGCAAAGTGGACAGCGCGCGCGCAGACCGCGCCACGCCGCTGTGGATCGCCGCGCAGTGCGGGCACCAGCACGTGGCGCGCCTGCTGCTGGCGGCCGGCGCGCACGTGGACCATGTGCGACAGGTATCACTGATATGGCTACATACTAACAGTCGCAAAGTGGACAGCGCGCGCGCAGACCGCGCCACGCCGCTGTGGATCGCCGCGCAGTGCGGGCACCAGCACGTGGCGCGCCTGCTGCTGGCGGCCGGCGCGCACGTGGACCATGTGCGACAGGTATCACTGATATGGCTACATACTAACAGTCGCAAAGTGGACAGCGCGCGCGCAGACCGCGCCACGCCGCTGTGGATCGCCGCGCAGTGCGGGCACCAGCACGTGGCGCGCCTGCTGCTGGCGGCCGGCGCGCACGTGGACCATGTGCGACAGGTATCACTGATATGGCTACATACTAACAGTCGCAAAGTGGACAGCGCGCGCGCAGACCGCGCCACGCCGCTGTGGATCGCCGCGCAGTGCGGGCACCAGCACGTGGCGCGCCTGCTGCTGGCGGCCGGCGCGCACGTGGACCATGTGCGACAGGTATCACTGATATGGCTACATACTAACAGTCGCAAAGTGGACAGCGCGCGCGCAGACCGCGCCACGCCGCTGTGGATCGCCGCGCAGTGCGGGCACCAGCACGTGGCGCGCCTGCTGCTGGCGGCCGGCGCGCACGTGGACCATGTGCGACAGGTATCACTGATATGGCTACATACTAACAGTCGCAAAGTGGACAGCGCGCGCGCAGACCGCGCCACGCCGCTGTGGATCGCCGCGCAGTGCGGGCACCAGCACGTGGCGCGCCTGCTGCTGGCGGCCGGCGCGCACGTGGACCATGTGCGACAGGTATCACTGATATGGCTACATACTAACAGTCGCAAAGTGGACAGCGCGCGCGCAGACCGCGCCACGCCGCTGTGGATCGCCGCGCAGTGCGGGCACCAGCACGTGGCGCGCCTGCTGCTGGCGGCCGGCGCGCACGTGGACCATGTGCGACAGGTATCACTGATATGGCTACATACTAACAGTCGCAAAGTGGACAGCGCGCGCGCAGACCGCGCCACGCCGCTGTGGATCGCCGCGCAGTGCGGGCACCAGCACGTGGCGCGCCTGCTGCTGGCGGCCGGCGCGCACGTGGACCATGTGCGACAGGTATCACTGATATGGCTACATACTAACAGTCGCAAAGTGGACAGCGCGCGCGCAGACCGCGCCACGCCGCTGTGGATCGCCGCGCAGTGCGGGGCACCAGCACGTGGCGCGCCTGCTGCTGGCGGCCGGCGCGCACGTGGACCATGTGCGACAGGTATCACTGATTGGCTACATACTAACAGTCGCAAAGTGGACAGCGCGCGCGCAGACCGCGCCACGCCGCTGTGGATCGCCGCGCAGTGCGGGCACCAGCACGTGGCGCGCCTGCTGCTGGCGGCCGGCGCGCACGTGGACCATGTGCGACAGGTATCACTGATATGGCTACATACTAACAGTCGCAAAGTGGACAGCGCGCGCGCAGACCGCGCCACGCCGCTGTGGATCGCCGCGCAGTGCGGGCACCAGCACGTGGCGCGCCTGCTGCTGGCGGCCGGCGCGCACGTGGACCATGTGCGACAGGTATCACTGATATGGCTACATACTAACAGTCGCAAAGTGGACAGCGCGCGCGCAGACCGCGCCACGCCGCTGTGGATCGCCGCGCAGTGCGGGCACCAGCACGTGGCGCGCCTGCTGCTGGCGGCCGGCGCGCACGTGGACCATGTGCGACAGGTATCACTGATATGGCTACATACTAACAGTCGCAAAGTGGACAGCGCGCGCGCAGACCGCGCCACGCCGCTGTGGATCGCCGCGCAGTGCGGGCACCAGCACGTGGCGCGCCTGCTGCTGGCGGCCGGCGCGCACGTGGACCATGTGCGACAGGTATCACTGATATGGCTACATACTAACAGTCGCAAAGTGGACAGCGCGCGCGCAGACCGCGCCACGCCGCTGTGGATCGCCGCGCAGTGCGGGCACCAGCACGTGGCGCGCCTGCTGCTGGCGGCCGGCGCGCACGTGGACCATGTGCGACAGGTATCACTGATATGGCTACATACTAACAGTCGCAAAGTGGACAGCGCGCGCGCAGACCGCGCCACGCCGCTGTGGATCGCCGCGCAGTGCGGGCACCAGCACGTGGCGCGCCTGCTGCTGGCGGCCGGCGCGCACGTGGACCATGTGCGACAGGTATCACTGATATGGCTACATACTAACAGTCGCAAAGTGGACAGCGCGCGCGCAGACCGCGCCACGCCGCTGTGGATCGCCGCGCAGTGCGGGCACCAGCACGTGGCGCGCCTGCTGCTGGCGGCCGGCGCGCACGTGGACCATGTGCGACAGGTATCACTGATATGGCTACATACTAACAGTCGCAAAGTGGACAGCGCGCGCGCAGACCGCGCCACGCCGCTGTGGATCGCCGCGCAGTGCGGGCACCAGCACGTGGCGCGCCTGCTGCTGGCGGCCGGCGCGCACGTGGACCATGTGCGACAGGTATCACTGATATGGCTACATACTAACAGTCGCAAAGTGGACAGCGCGCGCGCAGACCGCGCCACGCCGCTGTGGATCGCCGCGCAGTGCGGGCACCAGCACGTGGCGCGCCTGCTGCTGGCGGCCGGCGCGCACGTGGACCATGTGCGACAGGTATCACTGATATGGCTACATACTAACAGTCGCAAAGTGGACAGCGCGCGCGCAGACCGCGCCACGCCGCTGTGGATCGCCGCGCAGTGCGGGCACCAGCACGTGGCGCGCCTGCTGCTGGCGGCCGGCGCGCACGTGGACCATGTGCGACAGGTATCACTGATATGGCTACATACTAACAGTCGCAAAGTGGACAGCGCGCGCGCAGACCGCGCCACGCCGCTGTGGATCGCCGCGCAGTGCGGGCACCAGCACGTGGCGCGCCTGCTGCTGGCGGCCGGCGCGCACGTGGACCATGTGCGACAGGTATCACTGATATGGCTACATACTAACAGTCGCAAAGTGGACAGCGCGCGCGCAGACCGCGCCACGCCGCTGTGGATCGCCGCGCAGTGCGGGCACCAGCACGTGGCGCGCCTGCTGCTGGCGGCCGGCGCGCACGTGGACCATGTGCGACAGGTATCACTGATATGGCTACATACTAACAGTCGCAAAGTGGACAGCGCGCGCGCAGACCGCGCCACGCCGCTGTGGATCGCCGCGCAGTGCGGGCACCAGCACGTGGCGCGCCTGCTGCTGGCGGCCGGCGCGCACGTGGACCATGTGCGACAGGTATCACTGATATGGCTACATACTAACAGTCGCAAAGTGGACAGCGCGCGCGCAGACCGCGCCACGCCGCTGTGGATCGCCGCGCAGTGCGGGCACCAGCACGTGGCGCGCCTGCTGCTGGCGGCCGGCGCGCACGTGGACCATGTGCGACAGGTATCACTGATATGGCTACATACTAACAGTCGCAAAGTGGACAGCGCGCGCGCAGACCGCGCCACGCCGCTGTGGATCGCCGCGCAGTGCGGGCACCAGCACGTGGCGCGCCTGCTGCTGGCGGCCGGCGCGCACGTGGACCATGTGCGACAGGTATCACTGATATGGCTACATACTAACAGTCGCAAAGTGGACAGCGCGCGCGCAGACCGCGCCACGCCGCTGTGGATCGCCGCGCAGTGCGGGCACCAGCACGTGGCGCGCCTGCTGCTGGCGGCCGGCGCGCACGTGGACCATGTGCGACAGGTATCACTGATATGGCTACATACTAACAGTCGCAAAGTGGACAGCGCGCGCGCAGACCGCGCCACGCCGCTGTGGATCGCCGCGCAGTGCGGGCACCAGCACGTGGCGCGCCTGCTGCTGGCGGCCGGCGCGCACGTGGACCATGTGCGACAGGTATCACTGATATGGCTACATACTAACAGTCGCAAAGTGGACAGCGCGCGCGCAGACCGCGCCACGCCGCTGTGGATCGCCGCGCAGTGCGGGCACCAGCACGTGGCGCGCCTGCTGCTGGCGGCCGGCGCGCACGTGGACCATGTGCGACAGGTATCACTGATATGGCTACATACTAACAGTCGCAAAGTGGACAGCGCGCGCGCAGACCGCGCCACGCCGCTGTGGATCGCCGCGCAGTGCGGGCACCAGCACGTGGCGCGCCTGCTGCTGGCGGCCGGCGCGCACGTGGACCATGTGCGACAGGTATCACTGATATGGCTACATACTAACAGTCGCAAAGTGGACAGCGCGCGCGCAGACCGCGCCACGCCGCTGTGGATCGCCGCGCAGTGCGGGCACCAGCACGTGGCGCGCCTGCTGCTGGCGGCCGGCGCGCACGTGGACCATGTGCGACAGGTATCACTGATATGGCTACATACTAACAGTCGCAAAGTGGACAGCGCGCGCGCAGACCGCGCCACGCCGCTGTGGATCGCCGCGCAGTGCGGGCACCAGCACGTGGCGCGCCTGCTGCTGGCGGCCGGCGCGCACGTGGACCATGTGCGACAGGTATCACTGATATGGCTACATACTAACAGTCGCAAAGTGGACAGCGCGCGCGCAGACCGCGCCACGCCGCTGTGGATCGCCCGCGCAGTGCGGGCACCAGCACGTGGCGCGCCTGCTGCTGGCGGCCGGCGCGCACGTGGACCATGTGCGACAGGTATCA